>CM028129.1:797630000-802630000 GCA_016271365.2 Neoceratodus forsteri
GAATCCTGGTGGGGACTCCATCATAAGAGGGATCCAGCTAGGAACACAGGAGGGGAGGACAGGGAGGTGAGGTGCCTACCAGGTGCCACGGCATGGAGGGATGGAAGGAAGATACTGGGGATCACTGGGAAGGCAAGGCAGGGAGGTGAGCGGATGTCATTATCCACCTAGGTACTAATGACTTGGCAAATGGGAGCCAAAGGAAGTTCAGGAAGAGTTTAGGAAACTGGGAGGGGTCTCAAGCAAGCAGCTACTTCTGTCACTTTCTCAAGTACTACCTGTGAGAGGCAAGGGAAAGCATGGGGTGCATACACCAGGAACTTTAACTCATGGGTGAAGAACTGGTGCTGTGAGGAAGGGTTTGGATTCATTGGTGACTGGGACCCACCTGGAGGGATGGAGGTTTGTTCAAGCCTGCGAGCCTGCATCCATCCTGGAGGGGAATCCAAGCACTCAATGATAAGTTTAAATGCTACATTGACAAGCATTTAAACTAGCAAAGGGGGTGGCAGGCCAGCAAGGATTTGGTACCTACTTGCTCACCCCCACAGCTAGTAGTGGAACCAGTGAACCAGAGGAGTGGCTATCTCTGCAAAGCAGTGTACAAAAGATGGAGATTAGTGTCCAAAGGTGGATAAGCAGAAAGAGGCAAAATTCAGCAGAAGGGCAAACAGCAAGGAGAACCAGGGATAAATGACAACCAAGGAAGGGGCTGAGTAGAACAGTGAAGCAGTCTAGGGAGGTCAAATCATGGAAAGCCATGTGTGCAAATGCCAGGAGCCTTAGCAACAAGATGGAAGATCTGGAGGCTGTCATGGTACAGTCAGACCTGGACATTGTGGCCATCACTGAAACCTGGTGTAATGATAACCATGACTGGGAGATGGCCATACCTGCTACAACATATTCAGAAGAGACAGAGCAGGCAGGAAGGGAGGAGGAGTGGCATTGTATGTGAAAAATGACATAAGGGCCACACAGATCCAGGAGGAACAAAATGGGGGAGAGATACTGTGGGTTAAGCTGGAAAGGAAAATGGGGCCAGCCATCTGCACAGGTGTGGTCTATAGACCACCAGCCCAGGAGGAAGAAACAGATAGGAGCTGATGCTAGCCATCCAAAGGATGGCAGACAAGGGTGAGGTAGTACTGGTTGGAGACTTCAATATTCCAGACGTGGACTGGAGCATCCCAGCAGCAGCATCAACTAGGAGCAGATTTATCCTGGACTCCCTTCAGGGTGCCTTCCTCAAGCAACTGGTCATGGAACCAACTCGGCAGAAGGCAATACTGGACCTTGTGCTCACAAACAGGGACAGTGTGATGGGGTAACAGTGACCACCAGTCATTGTGGTTTGAAATCACAGAAAGGCAGAACCAAACCACACAAAAACACGTATCCTGGATTTAGGGGGCAGACTTTGGGAAAATGGGGAGATACTTGAAAGAGGCATTAAGGGAATGGGACAGGAATCAGGGTTGAGGAACAGTGGGCAGTATTTAAAATGGGATTATAAGAACAACAGAATTATGCATTAAGCAGGTTAGCAAGAGGAAAAGGAAGAGGAGACCATTTTGGTTTCCAAAGAGGTAGCAAAGAAAGTGAAAGCCAAAAAGATTGCATTCAGGCAATACAAAAAGACAAGGCAGAAGGGGATAGGGAGAAGTACCAGGAGAAACAAAGGGAGGCAGGGAAGTCAGTAAGGGAAGCCAAAGCTCAGACAGAAGAACACATTGCAAAATCAGTGGGTAAAGGGGACAAAACCTTTTACAGGTACATAAGTGAAAAAAGAAAGACAAAGGGAGGGATAGTGAGACTGAAGGGGGAGGATGGGAGCTGCGTGGAGGATGACAACAATAAAGCTGACATATTGAACAGGTATTTCTGCTCAGTCTTTACTAAGGAAGAGGGGGTAATGGTTCTGAAGAGGAGTACAAGGGGTGAGAATGGTGCAGAAATGGACACAAGTCCCTTTACGAGAAAGGGTCCTGAAGGAACTGGAAGTAAAGAGCTGATAAAGCAATGGGGCCAGATGGGGTGCACCCCAGGGTCCTTAAAGAACTAAGAGGTGGTGGCTGAACCTCTGGCTATCCTGTTCAGCCAATCACTGGAAACAGGGAGGTACCCAAAGACTGGAGGATAGCAGATGTAGTCCCTTATACAAAAGTGGGAACAAAGAGGAAGCAGGGAACTACAGACCAGTCAGCCTCACCTCGGTAGTGGGAAAGATCATGGAAGCACTACTGAAGGAGATTGGTGGAACATCTGGTTGTCACTGGACTACAGGACCCAAGGCAGCATGGGTTCACCAGGGGAGGTCATGTCAGACCAACCTCATTGAATTTTTGACTGGGTGACTAGGGAGGTGGATCAGGGAGGGCAGTGGACATGGCCTATCTGGACTTCAGCAAGGCCTTTGACACTGTGCCACAAGAAGACTATTACACAAACTGGGGAATATGGGTGTGGGCAGGACAGTAGTGTGGTGGGTAGGTAACTGGCTGGGTGGCAGGACACAGAGGGTGGTGGTAAATGGCTGTCACTCCACAGAGGGAAGAGTAACCAGTGGGGTACCACAGGGATCAGTGCTGGGACGGTCCTATTCAACATCTTCATCAGTGACATTGCCAGGATCTAGAAGGCAGAATTTCACTGTTCGCTGATGACACAAAGCTCTGTAACAGAGTAGACACACCAGAGGGTGTAGACAGAATGAGAAGGGACCTGCAGAAACTTGAAGAATGGTCAAGGGTTTGGCAGTTGAAATTCAATGCAAAGAAGTGCAAGATAATGCATATGGGGCACAAAAACCCTGGCACAATATATCAGTTGGGGGTGAGGATATAGCATGCACCAAGCAGGAAAGGGATCTTGGGGTTGTCATCTCTGATGACCTCAAGGTAGGAAACAGTGTGACAAGGCATCAGGTAAACAAATAGGATGCTGGGATGTATAGGCAGGGCATCACCAGCAGGAAAGGGAGGTCATAATTCCGCTGCCAAGACACTAGTGAGGCCCCACCTGGAGTACAGTGTACAGTTCTGGAGACCATACCTACGTGGGACATAGACAGGGTAGAGAAGGTTCAGAGGAGGGCAACAAAGATGGTGCATGGGTTGCATCACAAGTCCTATGAAGACAGGTTGAAGGAACTGAACATGTACCCTGGAGGAAGGAGGAGAGAGGGATATGATAGAGACATACAAGTATCTTACAGGGAGGAACAGGGTGCAGGAAAACACTATTTTAAGCGAAAAGATGTTTCAGGACTAGAGGGCATGGGATGAAGTTGGAGGAGGACAATTCAGAGGAAACATGAGAAGAATTTCTTCACAGAATGGGTGGTGGACAAGTGGAACACCCTGCCAGAGGAAGTGGTGGGGCTGAAACAATCACAGGATTTAAGAATGCATGGGATAGACATAAAGGAATTCTAGAGGGCAGGGGTAAGGGGAAACAGACTTCTAGGAAAACAAACTGAACTTACAAGCTCAAATGGGCAGACTAGGTGGGCCATAGGCCCTTATTTGCCGACACTGTCTATGTATCTATGTATCTATGGAGGAGTCACCACCTTTAGGAAGGGGTATGACAGCAGTGTGTTTCTAGGAGTCCGGCACAGAAACAAGGGAGAAAGATAGATTAAGAAGAGAAGAGATTGGAAGAGCAGTGACAGGTGCAGACAGGTGGAGGAGTTTGGGATCAAGCCCATCGGGGCTCCCAGAGCTAAGAGAGCCTTGAGGGAAGCAACAAGAGCGATAGGAGAGAAGGACTGAGAAGGAGAGATGAGGTACATGCATTCTGAAGGGCCTGACACCTGTTGAGGTCAGCCGGGGTACCAGATGACTTATGAGTCTTCGAGGCTAGATCACATGCATGTAGGCAGGCCAGTAGTTCTGCTGAGATCCAGGGGAGGTGGGAACCACGGACCCTGGTTTTCCTGAGGGGGGGCATGCAGATCCCAGTTTGACATAAATTTGGAGTGAAAGTAACTGAGAGCAGAGTCAATTCTACTGGATGAAGAAATGGGGGACCGGTCGGTGGCCACGAAGTCGGCATGTACTGATGACAAGTTCAGCGACTGGAAGGACTGAATCTGGAGACTAATAGGGAGGGGCTTTGGGGTGATGAATTTTGTATACATCATAGACCATGTGGTGGTCACTAAGTATGTCAGGGGGGTGCCTGTATCTGTGATATGGTGAGGGTCAGAGGTTAAAGACCCAGTCCAGAAGCCGGCCCGGTGGTGCTAAGGGTTGAGGAGCTGGATGCCACACCTCTTGCCACGCCAGCAACCCAGGTTTGGGAGCGAGCCTGGGCCGCCAGGGGTCAGTAGGGGAGGGTGGGTTCAGGGAGCATCCGCTCGTGCAGCGACCTCTAGTGGTAGCCATGGGAGCTACGACATGGCGGTGTGGCACATGCCTGGGGACAGAGCTGCGGCATAACACTGCCTCGCTAGCCACACTCTGCAGGAAGGGGTGGAAGCAGGGAGCACGCACATGAAAAAAATCCTCCGACCACCTGGTGAGATGACGGAGGCCTCGGTGGAGCACCCACATCCCTACACCGGCCCAGCGCACCCAGGTATCTCCATGTTGACCCGGCGATGAGGTAAGTCCCTCACACTTAAGTATACAGAGCCACCAAGGGAGGGCGGGTCCAGCCCCGGAGGTGATCCGGGGGTCGGACTTGCCGTAGTCATACGGGAGGGAGCCTTGGGAAAGTGGGGGTTCAGGCTGGGAGTGAGAGGGACATCCGTGTGGGCACTCCCGAAGGATGGCCCATGTGGTCCAGTGCAGAAAGAAAGTTAAAAACAAAAACAAAAACGCACCCAGTCCAGTAAGGTGTGATTGCAGGATACACACACTTCTGGCTGCAAACTATGCACTTCCGCTTCTGCAGATGCAAGACACAGACACTGAGCTCTGGGTGCAGAAGTGCAGGCCCCACAAAAATCCATGGTACTGAACACTATTTATGTCTGTAGAAATGCAGGCACCTCAGGCCTGTGCTTCTGCAGCTGCAGGTGTAAGACATACACAGTGACTTTTGTGTGTGGAAGCTGGTACTGCATATTGAAATCCATGATACCCATATTGTAACAACTACTTTTGTACAGAAGCAGGTGTGAGACACAGACATTGACTTCTGTCTCTGTCTACAGAAGCGCAGGCTCCTGTGGGGCCTGCACTTCTGCTACTGCATATATAAATCCATGATACCCAAAGTGAAACATTACTTCTGTCCACATAGGTCCATGCTTCTGCAGCCACAGGTCTTCATGCATGCTGTAAGACATACACACTTCTGACTGCAGACGTATAGGCCCCTGTGGGGCCTGTGTTTCTGCAGCTGCATATAAAAATCTATGAAATAGCATATTAGTGCTGCAGCATTTCTATAATCTGGAAACAGTTGTAGGTTTATCTTACCTGATGATGGCTGTCTGAGGTTCCTTGTATGGTTTTGTCTTTTCACTGATCAGAGCGGTGAGAAACACTAATGCCACATTTTGCTACTTTTATGGCGTTAACTTGAACACTAACTTGTGCATTAATGCAGCTTTTTTTTGCAGTGAATTTCCTTTCTTTTTGAGATAGTGGAATCATGTCCCTGTTCGTGCATGTTCCTTGGGACCTGCATGAACAGATGCAGATAGGGCCCTCTGAGACGTGCACCAAGGGAAGGGCTCATCTGCATTTAAATGTGACTCAAGAATTCTGTTTTTGGTGTGCACACGGAAACTTTTAATGTTAAATCTCACTCAAAAGGTGTTATTTGCAGAGCGACTGTGAAATCACTTTTTGACCTGTACTTGAAAAGTCCCACCATCCTTCTGTATGAGGTAAGGTCATGTAAGCAGTATATGCAAAACTTGGGAGTAAAATATTGTAAAATGGCCAAGTTATGAGTAAACGTATGTAAGGCACAAAAATGGAATATTAGCGTTGCCCATTTTAGTATCACACGTTAAAGTGCAAGACTAAAATGTGTTGCATGAATTTGTGTCACAAATTGTTAGTGCTGCACTTAAATGTGTGGCACATAATTCTCAACTCAAAATACATAAATTGTCTGCTTTGGTGAAATGGCAGCTGAAGTCCCAAAAAAGTATTTCTGTCTCGTTTTAGGAAAAAACAGACAGAATCTTGCTTAACAGGTCCTGTTTAGCAAGACTCATGTGTTTGTTTATTTTTTTCCAAATTCTTCATGTTTATGTATTTTCAGTTTTTTTTTTTTTTTTTTAACCAAGTAGAAAAACAAGATGGTGGCTGTCACAACCCCCCTTTTTTCTTTCTCATGAAAGGTAAAAACACTAATTTTGCAATAGGTAGATGCTATCGATGGGTAAATGTGTCTTTCATATCAAAGGGTTATCCTAAAACCTTGCTGAGCACACCCAGAAAAAATCCTTCAAAATCCTTATAACTTTGGAATCGATTAAAGGGGCACTGTTGACCTCATTTTCTGGAAATGAGTTGTGGTTTTTTTTGTTGGTTTTTTAATAAAATATTACATTGCATTACAAATATCTGTGCGTGTTGTCCCCCCCCCCGTCAAAACGAGGCCATATTGATATGTCTGTAAATGAAAAAAGCATGCACTGTCACGCTGTTAGCACACAACAAAGGAAATGTTGTTTTCATTTTAACTCAGGCGGCTTTCATCAGCTGCTGTTTTAGTACATGCTCGTTCCTGATATAGTTCATTGGCATGACCGCTAAATGTGTTGTTGGCTCATGCTGTCGGTGATTAAATCTCGATCTTCAAGTAAATGTCAGGCACTGTGGTAAATTGTACTTCAGTAATTCCTGAATAGAATTGGTTTTATTTTTACATATTCTCTACTTTGTAATGTTATTTAGGGGGAAGTTTCTCACATCTATGTCCGTAGTTGTATGTTTTGCTGAAGTTGTCATGATTTTTCATGCAGTGTACTCGGGACCAGAAACCACAAGGTAACAAATACCCCTCTTACACAAGCATGTCTGACAGTCTTCACTGCTGTCCACCCCCACCCCCACTGTTAGAGTCCTGCGATCGTGGTGGCAAACAGTGAAGCCAGTACAATTCCCCCAGCAAGAGATAATAGGTCCCATTGGCTATTCCTGTAACTATCGCAATTCAAACTGAAATCAAATAAAACCACCTCTTTTCCCACCCTCTCTGCACCCTACCACCCACCTACCCCCAACCTCCTCTGATATGTATTGTCCATCTTGGTCCCTCGTGGAGACTCCTCTTATCCCTCAAATTCAATTCCTCACTGTCCCTTGAAGAGCTGCTTCACTTATATCTGACCACATTGAAATAAACGGAGCACATTCATTTCAAAGGGACCATTCTTTTTTCAATGTTTTTTCTTCTGTAGTTTGCAGTATGTTTTGTTTTTAAGTATTTTTAGCTTTTTTTTTTCTGTTGCAGTCTTTTGTAGCATCACTCTGATGAATAGTATTGGTATCAAAAGTCAGATCAACCCCAAAACTGGTGTTTGCAGTGCATGTCCATGTACTTCACTTTTACAGGTGCTTTTACATTCTGATAAAGGGTCCCATATTAGACCAGAAGCACTGGGGTTAGTGCCATATTTTTTGATGTCATGGTTTTTGGTGGGCTTTGTTTGGCTGGCACCCATCGCCTTTTGTTCTGTACACTTGGAGCAGTGTGTTTTCTGCTAGTTTGATTACAGGATGCCAGATACCTGTTCTAAATTGTGGACTAATATGAAGAGGGACTGAGGTTGATTTATGAATGGGATGATGATGATGATGACACCTGGGAAGGAGGGAGGAACACCCAAATCACAGATTGGCAAAATGCACCATCATCTGTGGCTGATCAGGGTAACATATATTTCTGTAGGTGGGGAATGAGTTAAAGAACAGCACAAGGGTATTCGACAAAACCAGTGGGCTTTCATGGTGGTATATATCCCCAACTGTGGGCCTGAGGAGACTGTACTGAGGAGGAAAAGGGGGAAGAAAACTGCTTGCATATGACTGACTTGTCTGAGAAATGAAAAGCATGACACAGAATAGTCATCATGTGAACAATGAAGAATGCTTGCTGGCCCACAGAGTTGAAGAGCTGACATTTTGACTGGAGGCCGGAGCAGCAGGCAATAACTGGAGACTAACCTGTGTTCCATGATAAGAAACTGGCCCCATACCTCTCAACTGCTATGAATTTCACATAGCGTCATGATTGTTGCACTCAAATTTACCCTTGCTCCACAAAGGTTTACCGATGTTAACAATGTTAGAGCCCAGTTTCTGGACACCTGAACTATTAAATCATTGAACTGTCCTTATAGAAACATTCCTTAACACTAAATATATGTGGTCCACAATTTGTAGACATATTATTCTTTAAAATAAGAAAGTGCTACAGATTCTGGCCATTTGCTCTGAATTTTGAAGGTCAGTGCTATGAATTCTAATGCTGAGAGGTATAACTGGACCTACTCAAACAGCCTAGTTGTGATCGGATGCAAGTAAGTGGTAACAACATGGAAAGTTTATAAAAGAAAAGACAGGATAGAAGAGAAAAAGTGGATCACAGAAAAATATAGTAAAAAAGGGACAGCAGCAAAGTAGAAAAGAAAGGGCTAGCTGAGAGAAGAAGATTCAGAAAATAACCAGAAGATGAAATAGAACAACAGAAAGTAACATAGAAACATAGAATTTGACGGAAGATAAGAACTGCTTGGCCAACCCAGTCTGCCCATGTCCCTACCTAATGGATAAGCTGCAGATCCTAGTTAACCAACAGCCTACTTCTTCCTACCCCCACCCCCTAGAATTGCCTTATGACTGTCCCATGCATGCTTGAATTCCACCACTGTTTTTGACTCTACAACCTACTCCAGAAGGCTGTTCCATGTATCCACAACCCTCTCTGTGAAAAAATACTTCCTTACATTACCTCTGAGCTGCCCCCCCATCTTCAAATTGTGCCCCCTTGTTCTTGCATACCTCTTTTTCTGAAAGATGCTACCCTCTTGGACTTTGTTGACTCCCTTGAGGTACTTGAAAGTTTCTATCATGTCCCCCCCTCCTTCCTTTCCTCGAGAAACATAGAAACATAGAATTTGATGGCAGATAAGGACCGCTTGGCCCACCCAGTCTGCCCATTTCCCTACCTACTGGATAAGCTGCAGATCCTAGTTAACTAGCAGCCTACTTTTTCCTACCCCCACCCCCTAGAATTGCCTTATGACTGTCCCATGCAGTGCTTGAATTCCACCACTGATTTTGACTCTACAACCTCCTCGGAAGGCCGTTCCATGCATCCACAACCCTCTCTATGAAAAAATACTTTAAATTACCTCTTGAGCCACCCCTCTATCTTCAAATTGTGCCTCTTGTTCTTGCACCTCTTTTTTGAAAGATGCTACCCTCTTGGACTTTGTTGATTCCTTGAGGTACTTGAGCATTTCTGTCATGTCCCCCCTCTCCTCCTTTCCTCGAGGCTATACATATTAAACTCATTTCATCTCTCTTCATATGTCTTCCAGTGCAGATCTTGCACCATTTGTAATTCCTCCTCTGGACAGCTTCCATCCTGTCTGTGTCTTTGCGGAGATTGGGTCTCAGAACTGCACACAGTACTCCAGATGGGTCTCACCAGCTGTCCGCACAGAGGGATAACAACTTCTGTTTTCTACTGCTGATGCTCTCCCTATGCATCCAAGTATCCCCCAGCCCTCCTTGCTGCCCTGTCACATTGCTTGCCCACCTTTAGGTCATCTGATATGACTACCCCCATGTCCCTTTCCATTTTGTTGTTGTTAGTATCTCACCCCAATTGTATGCTCTTCCCTGGGTTTTCGTTTCCCAGGTGCATTACCTTGCACTTCTTAGCATTGAATCTAAGCTGCCATACATTTGACCATTCCTCTAACCTTGCCAAGTCCCTTCTCATCCTTTCCACCCCACCCTGTGCATCAACTCTGTTGCAGATCTTTGTGTCATCTGCAAAGAGACATACTTTTCCTTCCAGTCCTTCTGCAATGTCACTTATAAAGACATTGAAGAGAAAGAACTGGAAGGGGGCAGAATCAGTTGTGTTCCAGGACAGTAGCTGCTGCTGTTTTCACAGGGTTCTTGAGGATTTTACTTGGTAGGTTAGTTCTTTTCTTTCTTGCTTCTAAGGGGCTAACAGGGTATTGTTCTGGGGGATCCTGGATGTTTGTAAACTGATTTAGTGGCTGTAAGTGGGGCTCTTTTTGTGGATGTTTCACTTTGTAACAGGCTGTGCTGGTAGAGGCCTATTTCTTCTGATTTAGAATCTGTTTGGTGGGATTTGCTTGGAGATGGTTATTTGAATTGGAGACCTATATCTGTTAATTTCAAGTCTAGTTTGATTTGGTGTTAGTGAAGCTGATTAAATTGGAGAACTGTTTCCTTTGGCAAACATATTTTGGGGCTTTGACTTGAATTTTGATTCCTTGTGCTGACTCCATTAGCTGTAAAGGTTAGTTCATAGTGGGGAGGGGTGTTAATGGTCTGGCCAGGTCTCACCAGCCAATTAGTGGAGGCAGGGCTGAATCAGGTTGAGGTGCTAGCTGCTTTGTCTTCTCAGAAAGAACTGGAAGCGGCAGGATCAGTTGTGTTCCAGGACAGTAGCTGCTGCTGTTTCACAGGGTTCTTGTGGATTTTACTTGGTAGGTTAGTTCTTTCTTTCTTGCTTCTAAGGGCTAGCAGGTATTGTTCTGGGGATCCTGGATGTTTGTAAACTGATTTATTGGCTGTAAGTGGGGCTCTTTTTGTGGATGTTTCACTTTGTAACAGGCTAGCTGGTAGAGCCTATTTCTTCTGATTTAAAACCTGTTTGGTGGGATTTGCTTGGGCCTGGTTCTTTAGCTGCAGGGCTTGGAGGAGACACAGGGCTGATACACTCTCTCTTGTCAGGTGTCTGCCCAAGACCCACCCTCCCCACAAGTCTGCAAATTTATAGGGAAGACCTGCCCCTGCAATTGGAGGAAAAGGCTGCTGGTGCAGCTCATGTAGTTCTAGCCACTGGGGTTGAATTTAAAGGCCGGGAGAGAGGGCTTAGGGAGTTGTTCATTTTCCTTACATGTTTAATGTGTTGTACTGCACCTAGTAACAGAGTTACTGGTGTACAGTGGGACTGTCTCTAGGATTAGTGGGTGACCTGATTAGGCAGTAGGGTATCTTGGAATAGGGGAACCTGGTGGCTCACTCAAGGAAACCTATTTGAAGGGATGGAACCACACATCATTAGGGCGGCATCTTTGGGAGGTGGTGGGGTGCACAGAGTGTGGAGCAGCCATGATGCTGGACTGGGCTTGGAAGTTTGGTGGTTGCCAGATGTGCTACCACTAGCACAGCTTAGGGAGGAGGTTGCGGGATGAGGAGAAAGCTGGGGAAGGGGTGGCATGGTTGGGGAAGGGGCTGGAAATCTCCCACAGGGTTGCACCAAGCACTGGGGTGGGGGTATAGGGAAAGGAGTGCAGGAGAATACTCAGGGGTCACATAGGGACCCTGGCAGAGGGCCCAAAGGACACTACCAAGGAAGCAGGCAGGTAACTGGGGACCTCACAAAGGGGACGGAGGGACAACATTCTCAGGGAGTAGGCGGATAGCCAGTGCTGGACAGAAGGAAGCAAGGCAGGAGGTGGATCAGACCTTATACTTAGTAACCGCTAAATTCTCTTCTACTCTCAAGGATGGAGGTGTAGCCACGACAGAGGTGGTTAGAGGCGGAAGGGTGTGGGAGTGGGGGGGGAGGCAGGGGCCAGATAGCAGGAAGAACAGGGGGACCTGGAATGCAGGAGAATGGGGGAGCAGTGAATCGGAGCAGGAGGGGCAGGGAAGAGGGAGGAAAGCACAAGAAGAAGGACCAGTTGGGAGGAAGGTAAAGAAGGACCAGAAGGTACAAGGGAGGATTCAGTAAAGAGAGCTGAGGGTAGGCCAGGAGCACGACGAGCAGGAGGAACTAAATGGAGACAGGAAGGAAGGGAGGATGAGCCAGGCTAGTTTAGCAGATGGGGAGAAGGACCAGTTGTGAGCAGTGAGGGGAATTAACAAGGTACAGAAGGATACTCAGGAGGAAGAGAGGCATAGGATTGGAGGAGGGGTGGCCATGGTAATAAGGGCGGGTGGCATGTGGCACACAGATAGGGGAGGAACAAGGAGCCAGCTGGGTGGAAGGGCGTAGAAAGGATGAGGGACATGGAAGGGGGAATGGAGGAAAAGGAGTGGTCAGAGTGCTCCTGCTGAGGGATTCTATGATCAGGGGTATCAAATGGGATAGGGAGGAGAAGCCTGGCCAGTTAGAACAAGATGCTTCCCTGGACTAACAGTGCACTGGGGCTAAGCGAGTATATCAGCTGGCAAAGGACTGTGAGGTTCCCAGACATACTGGTCCACCTGAGCACAAATGACATTGAGGGAAATAGCGAGCTAGAGATACAGGCAAGATTCAGGAGCTCACGGGGTCTGTCATGACATAGGATGCACAGTTTCCTTCTCAGAAATCCTGCTAGTGCCAAGGGCTAGTGGGAACACAAAAGAAAATTAGGGAGATAAACCAGTGGCTCAGGGAGTGGTGTGAGGCCAGAGGGTATGGGTTGATGGGGGATTTGGGGAGACCTGGGAGGATAAGGGCTATATGCTAGAGATGACTACATCTCAATTTGGAGGAGGAATCCTTAAGTTGAAAATAGAGGAGTTCATTGGTGAAAAGTGGGGTTTAAACTTGTGAAGGGGGTGGGATGGGAGAAAAAGGCAGTCAAGGGATGCGATAAAGGAGGGACTCTGTCTCCACCCCTGGGGACCAGGAGGATTGCAGGAAAGACCAACTGGCAAAGTGCAGACCAGGAGAAAACAGAATCTCCAGGGAACACGAGCAGGGAAATGGAACTATAGGGAAAGGGTGGAAGGTAGTCCTGCTAAATGCCAGGAGCTTGGGCAATAAAATGCCGAGCTCCAGGCGATGTTAACTGAGGAGCAGTGGATGTGGCAGCGGTCACTGAGACTTGGGCCACTGCAAGACATGACTGGGACCTGAACCTGGAGGGTTACACTTTGTTCAGGAAGGACAGGGGAGGAAGGGAGGAGGGTAGCAATGATAGTAAAACTGCATTGGCATAGGGGAGTAGAGGAGGCGGAGGGAACCGTGGAGGCGATTTGGGTCACCTTGATAACAAGGGGGCAAGAGGTAAAAATAGGAGTGGTGTATAGACCCCTGCCTGCGGAGGAGCTGGAGGACAGTCTGGTGGCAGATGTTAGGAGACACTGCAGACTGGGCAGAGGAAAGGTGGTGGTGTTAGGGGACTTAAACATGCAGGAACAGACTGGGAGACTATGACATCCTCTGTGACCAGGAACAGATGTTGTTGGATGTCTTTCAAGGCCGCGTTCCTAACTCAGCAGGTGAGGGAACCGACCAGGGAGGCATGGGTACTGGATGTGGTCCTGGCAGACAGTGACCAGATTGGGAGCCTGGAGGTAAGGGACCCATTGGCGGGAGTGACCATGCCACGGTCTGGTTCTGCCTGGACCTAGGAGGGTAGAAGGCTGCACAAGGCAGAGTAACCGACTTCAGGGGTGGATTTTAAGGAAATGGGAAGGATCCTTAGGAGCATTTGGATGGGATTGGGTCAGACATGGGCGCTGATAGTAGGTGGGAAATCATCAGGGAGGGGTGCAGGATGCTACCAGCACCTGTGCAAGAGTAAAGGCAATGGGTGGGGCCCAAAAACCCTGTTGGTGGACCAGGGGGTCAGGAGGTGGTGCGAGGAAGAAAGCAGCCTATAAAATTCAAGTGCTCAAAGGGTGAAAGGGATCGGGGAGTATGAGCTGATGGCTAGAAGGGCCACTAGAGTGGTGAGGTGGCTAAGGCAGGAAGGAGCAGAACCTGGCCAGGAAATTAGGAGAGGAAAAAGGGGTTCTTTAGATACATTGGGGAAAGATGAAGGGTGAAGGGGCAGATTAGCAGGATTAAATCAAGGAAGAGATGGGCACAAGACCCAGAGGAGCAGGCTGAGGTACTAAATGAGTACTTCACCTCAGTTTCACCAGGGAAATGGGATGCTGCATCATGCATGGGAGGAGACAGAGATAATGAGGAGGGCCCTTACCATCGGCAGGTCTGGGGAGGGGCATCACTGGCAGGTGGGGAGGCTAAGCAGGAGAAGAGGTACTGGAGTGGAAATCACAGCAGAGAGTGAGAAGCCCTCAGCTCCTAAGACGGAGAAAGCACGGGGCCGGATAAATTACATCCTAGAGTGCTGAAGGAACTTGCAGATGTCCTGCGAAACCCTGGCAGAGCTTTTACCATCTCTGAGGACAGGGGTGCCCAAGACTGGAAGGTGGCGCATGTAGTGCCTATCACAAGGGGGATCAAGGAGGTGGCAGGGAACTGCAGGGCCTGTCAGCCTGACATCAGTGGTGGGCAAGGTGATGGAGGGCATTGTCAGAGGAGAGGCTGGGGGACCTGGATAAGTCAGGGTGCCTGGACGATAGACAGCATGGATTCATCCGAAATCGTGTCAGACAAACCTGGTAGAGTTCTATGACTGGGTGACAAGTGCCTTGGACCTGGGTGAACCAGTGGATGTCTCTTTCTAGACTTCAGCAAGGCATTTGACTCTGTTCCTCCACGTGGGCCTGTTGGATAAACTAGGAGAAATGGGGTGGAAACCAGATGATCCGATGGATAGAGCAATTGGCTCCAGGACCGGACAGAGGGTCGTAGTTGGTGGGATAGTCTCTTCCCAAGGAGGGTCATTAGTGGGGTCCCACAGGATCAGTCCACAGGATCAGTCCTTGGGCCCCTTCTGTTCAATGCCTACGTATCTGACATAAGGACAGGAATCAGGAGTGAGATGAGTCTCTTTGCAGATGACCCGAAACTGGGGAGTGTGGTGGATGGGGAGGAGGAGGGTGGCCTGCAGAGGACCTGGAGGCTCTGGAAAGATGGTCTAGAAAGTGGAAGCTGAGGTTTAATGCAGGGAAATGCAAGGTACTCCACCTGGGGCCAGAAACCCAGGCCAAGTGTACACCCTGGGGAGGAAATACAAGTCTCAATGGCTGAGAGGGACCTGGGGGTGGTGGTGGATGTCAAGATGAACAACTCTGAGACTTGTAGGAGGCAGCGCAGGCCAACAGGATGCTGGGATGCATCGTTGGGGATCACCTCCAGAAGGAGAGTGATACTCCCTCTGTATAACTGCTTGGTGAGGCCGCACCTGGAGTACTGCGTGCAGTTTTGGAGGCGCACTTAAGGAAGGATATTAACCTCCTGGAGAGGGTCAGAGGAGGCAACCAAAATGATTTGGGGCTTGGGGTACAGGACCTATGAGGGAGGCTCGAAGAGCTAAATATGTACACTTTGGAAGAGAGAAGGACCGGGGACATGATAGAGGTCTTCAGGTACATGAAGAGGGTAAATAGGGGAGGAACAGTCAGGGTGCTTGAAGGGAAGGAGGAGGGTCACTAGAGGGCATGGGTGGAAGCTGGAGGGAAGATTCAGGGAAAGGAGGAGGTGCTACTTCACTGGAGGGTGGTAGAGCCATGGAATGCACTACCTAGGGGCTGGTGGAGGCAGAGACAGTGGAGGGTTCAAGAGGGGTGGGACAGGTACAGGGGAAGGGTTCAGGAAGCAAAATCCAATGCAGCAAGAATATCCGGAACTGGGAAGGGAGAAGCCAGAGAAGGCGAGGGGGACAGCAAGGTCAGCACCCAGGGTGGGGGCTGACCAAACGAGCAGACACGAAAGACCCTTAGGCCTATTCTGCTGGCATTTTAGTATGTTAGTATGTTAGTAAGAGGACCGGTCCTAATACTGAACCCTGAGGTACCCCACTAGTAACCCTCCTTTCTTCTGAGTGGACTCCATTTACTATTGCTCTCTGTGTCCTATTCTCCAGCCAATTCTTTACCCAAGCTGTCATCTTGGGACCCACTCCCAGGCTGGCTAACTTGTATATTAATCTTTTGTGTGGGACTGTGTCAAATGCCTTGCTAAAGTCTAGGTAGGCCATGTCCACAGCCCCTTCCTGATCTACTACTTTGATCACCCAGTCAAAGAAATCTATTAGATTCGACTGGCATGACCTTCCCGCTGTGAATCCATGCTGCCTAGGGTCCTGTGCCCCTCTGGCCTCTAGATACTCGACAATTCTTTCCTTCAGAAGTGATTCCATAATTTTCACTATCACTGAGGTTAAACTAACAGGTCTGTAGTTTCCTGCTTCTGCCTTGCTCCCACTTTTGTGAAGAGGAATCACATCTGCCCTCCTCCAGTCCTTGGGTACCACCTCATCCTCCCATGATTTGTTAAAAAGGGTAGTCAGTGGTGTCGCTAGTTCTACCCTTAGTTCTTTTAGAATTCTGGGATGAATCCCATCAGGCCCCATTGCTTTGTCCATCTTCAGTTTTAAGAGATCTTTCTGAACCCTTTCTTCTGTAAATGGGTTGGTATCAACTTCTGTATCTAGAGTGTTTTTATTGTTTGGTTTAGGTACCTCCCCCTCTTCATTTGTGAATACTGAGCAAAAATATTTGTTTAGTATCTCTGCCTTTTCACAGTTACCCTCTGCTCACCCCCCTCCTCTTTATTAAGCATCACTATCCTTCACTCTCTGATGTACCTATAAAAGGTTTTATCCCCCTTCTTAACTGTGTTGGCTATCTTTTCCTTGGTTTGGGCCTTTGCTGTTCTGACTGCCTTCCCAGCTTCCCATTGCTTTAACTGATAAAATTCTCTGTCCTGCTCCTTCTGTGATTCCTTGTACTTCCTGAATGCTTTCTTTTTCTCCCTAACCTTTCCTTCCACCTCCTTTGAGATTTTTTTTTAGCAGTTGAGTTGGATGCTTTGTTTCAAAATAAATATTCACACTGAGGTTCATACTGAGGTAAATGGGGCAAGAGGCAAGGTGCCCATGAGTTGCTCCCATCTCATAACCCATAACAGCGCACCCCTTCATTTCTCAAAATCCAAGCGTCCAGCTTATGCTTAAAGATGGACTTACTTTTGCTAAATATTATATTGAGGGAGAGTGTGTTCAACAGATTC
This sequence comes from Neoceratodus forsteri, assembly GCA_016271365.2. NCBI lineage: Eukaryota > Metazoa > Chordata > Ceratodontiformes > Ceratodontidae > Neoceratodus > Neoceratodus forsteri. Next base: position 797,647,047 of record CM028129.1, read on the forward strand.
ACCACCCTCTGAGAGAAATAACATTTTCTTCTAATACTGTTGTATTTAATGCAACATTATTGAAGTAGATGACCACTGGTTTCTACATTCTCCTGCTTGAATTCAAAACCTATCTCATTAAATAAATAAGGATCATTAGTGATATCCCATATAATAAGTAGATCACCTTTTAGTCTTCTTATTTTGAGTGACATAAGGTTTAGTTTACTTGCACTTGCCTAGTTATTTTCCTTTGTACTTTTCCTCTTAGATTAATATAATTTATCTTATAAGGGCACCAGAACTGAGAACAGTAGTCAACTGTTGTAAAACTGGTCATACTAAAAATAAAATGAGCTGTTGGGCTCAGAGTAAAATATATTTTCAATTCCCATAACGCCAATGTCTGGAGGACAGCGATCTTAGTTGTACAGATTATCCAAATATTATAACTCCCTACCTTTTTTTCCATTACAGGTGTCACAACAGCCATTGTTAATTTTTGATAGGCTCTTAAAAGCTTCTTGTTTGGTATATAAGATTTGTAATTTTAGATATATGATATGTTTGTAATGTTGTCATATATTCTGTACTTTTAATTGTTCTGTTTGAACATGTAAATGTCTTCTTCAAACCATGGACCAGATTTTAAATAAACAAATCAAATGTTTTCTTTATGAATTTTATGCCCTGGTTTATTTCTTGTTAGATGGGTACATTTTGCTGACAGAGGACTCTTGTGGTTGTGTTTACTAATACTGTATGAACAAGTTTGTTTATTTAATTAATTAAATGTTGATAACGATATGATGTTGGAAAGGCACACTGAGCCGAGGCTCAATTCCAGGTGCGACCCAGGGCAAGGGTACAATATTCAGATGTTACAAGAATAGTACAGGGTTTTAAATAATTGATTAGCAGTTTTTTTCTTGGGACAATACTAACTGTACAGAAAGCATTTATATATGTTTTCTAGAAGTGGTATGTTTGTTAAACACAGTGAGGCAAGTGCTATGCATTTTCACCGTGTTTTAGAACTTTTATAAGCAAAACGCTAATCAATTTTTAGAGTCAAATAAAGCCCTGATAGTATAAAACATTGTTTTGGCACAATATGCAGATGATGTAAGAGTAGTATAAAACATTAAAATTTAGTACAAGTCAGCAAGAATAATTGCAACTGGTAAGTGTAAGAAAGGTACGGATTGCAGTGGCTGGGTAAAACAGAGAAATAGTGCTGCATGGAGCTATACATTAGTACATAGGACATGGAGGCAATAACCACAGCAGAGAAGGTAACAGTGCAGGTACTACAATTGGGATTTGTGGAAAACGTACTAAGGTGCTTGAACAGAGAGTAAGAGCTAGTGTTGGTGCAAGATCGGGGAGGGAAAATGTGGGGAGGGTGGGAAGGGGTTAGGAGAACGGGAAGGGAAGCTGCCAGGGGATTTATAGTTAGGGGGGAAGAATGGCAGAGGCAGGGGGGAGGGGGAGATGCCTGAAGTAGTTTTTGATGGATACCAAAGTAGGCAAGTTGCATGCGGTAGTGAGTTCCACAAAGTGGGGAGGCAGTAGACAAAGGCTTGTTTACCTTCGCTAAAATTAGGAGTTGTTAAAGAGAAGGAGTGAGGGTCACAGGAGCACAGGGCATAGCCCGAGCAGGGGGCTGGGGATTAAAGAGAGGAGAGGTAAGAGGGGAGGGTATTGAACCAGAACTTGGTGATGAAGGATACACGGTGTGCGAGCTAATGACTGGCTGTGGGGGGAGGGAAACCGTATGGTATGGGAGGCAGTAATGTGTTTGGTATGGTTTGAAGTGTAGCAGCAAGAGCTGTGAAACAGGGGGTCCAGTTAGACTAGAGAGGATTGAGGGGCTGAGCTGTAGACCACATTGGCGTAGTCGAATGAAGGGAGGATGAGCTTGGTTATTATTTCTTACCTGATGGGGAGGAAGAGGCAGTATTTGTGCCTATGCAACATGCCTAGTTTGGGGTGGAGTTTGTTATGAATTGAGTCAAGATGTAAAGAGAAGTCTAGTTTCGGGTCAAGCCATACTCCGAAGTACTTATAGCTGTCCACTGCCAAGATTTTGGACCCATCTAAAGTGGTGAAAGAGGGCGGGGATGACATTTTGGTCAGCTTCTGGGTGGAGCCGAAAGCCATCGCCACTGTTTTTTTTGGTATTACATTTGAAGTATTTTGTATCCAGCCAGTGCAGCATGTTCTTGAAGTCAGCCTGGAGGATGGGTTCAATTTGGGCTAGGGAGGGACTGGAAGTGAATATCACGGAATAATCAGCATACATTTGAACGTGGGTAGCGGTGCAGACAGAGGGTAGATTATTTATGAAAATGGAGAAAAGGGTCGGGCCGAGGATCAACCCCTGAGGGACTCCCACTAGTATGGAAGGGGAATGGATTTTGTTTCGCCAAGCTGCACGTACTGGAACCTGTCCAAGAGATAGGTCTTGAACCAGTCGATGGCTGTGGAGGGGAGACCAATTGATATAAGGTCATCAATTAGAAATCTGTGGGCAATGGAGTCAAATGCTTTGGCTAGGTTTACAAAGATGGCCAATGTCAGGTGACCCTTGTCCACGTTACATGGTCATGTCTTTTATTTTCTGTGTGGTGAAAGACATGGAAATTGAAATGTTGATTCACAGTACTCTCAGTGAGATTTATACAGGTGTACCCAGTTTTGCTTGGAGCAGTGCAGATTTCTGAAACTGGTCATACTTCATGTTCTCTTCTATGCTTTTGTTTTGTTTACCCAGCTTACAGTAACAATATTGGCTGAACCAGAGGTACTACAGTTTCCCATTTTGAACCCTTTTGCTGCTGCTAGATGCACTGTCATGCAGGAGACCTGGAATCCATTCCTGAAACTGACTGCTTTCTGGGATAATGGGGATTTGCACGCAAGCTGCTGAGGGGGGCATTCCTCTGTTCTGGGGTGGGATGGTCACAACTGCCACTGCCTTTACCGTTTCTGGAGAAATACACTTACCACTTCTATTTTTCAATTTTCACTAGTTTTATTTAATAGCCATTGGTCGCAGTACTGTTAAAGTTGCCTGCCAATGTTTAGAAGTAAAAAACCCTCTTCCACAGGGCAATAGTTGTTTGGGCAAATGGTTTTCTGAGCAAAGTGAACTGTTTTCCATAAACTCATCCTAATTCCTTACTTTTAAATTAGACTTTGGTCTCTGTCAGTTGGGACAGGATGCCAGCTTATCCTCTCTGCTGAGGCTTGGAAAGAGCAGATGAGGAGACAAGATTTCGCTGGTATGCCAACAAAGCTGGGAACATTGGAAAATAAGGAATTGGGATGAGTTTATGAAAAAATAGTTAACTTTGCTCAGAAAACCATTTGGCCGGTAACTGTTGCTCTGAGGAAGATAGATTTTGCCTTTGAAATGTTGGCAGGAAACTTTAACAGTACTGTGAGCAATGGTTATTAAATACAAATAGTAACTATTGAAGAACAGAAGTGGTGAGTGAGTCTGTTTCTCCAAAAATGGTACAGACATAGACCGACTTTGTCTGGAGCAGACTCCTCCCTGTGGTTTTTCTTTGTGTTGCAGGTGGTGGGCCACACTAGGTTCCTACGTGGCACATTTGCCATTGTACCAGCACCTCCTAAAATAATGCAGTGGCTAGGGCCAGTGTGGATACATATTATGGACTAGGAGGGGTATGTGATTTGGCATTCTGGTATTGTAGAAAAATGGGAAGACGTGGTGGCTGCTTCAGCACAGCAGTGCTTGCAGTATCATTTTGAATTTCGTGCCACTCAGATAAGTATTCTCTATAAGCCTCTGTAAGTGGATATGGCTGGAAGTCCATATGGCAGCCATAACGCTCAATGGCCATTTCCTCTTTGGGCTGGGAGTCACAGGGCTAATGGGATGATGGTGTAGAGATTAAATATAGCTCCAGCACCCAAGAATGGGTCCCACAAACCTGTCCAGAAGTGCCGGGTAGGTAACCCTTCTGTTTTATTTGCTGTCCATGTGCTGATACCACAATCCCCTTTTGTTCATAAATATTTCGATGTGTAGTGAGATAACCATACATCTAAAATGGTCATGCCATGCTCCTTCTGCTTTAGTGTTCAAAACAATCGCATGGAAGTTGGATGCACTATAAGATACCCCTTTAACATTACTATTAAGGTCTAAAAATATAAAATATTAAGAGCCACTCCGTTTTCAACCTCCTCTACCGGGTCGACTACCCTGGTCCTGAAATTGGTGAGTTTACTGTATGAACCTGCTTAGATCACTTTCTTTTTCAGTGAGTCCCCCCCCCCCACCTTATTTCTCCCTCTTACCACTTCCTCACTTCCTCCTCCCCTCTTTTCCCTACTCCACTTCTTTGTCATTCTCCCCCATCTCTCCTGCATCTATTATAATTCCACTGCATTTCCTAAACCTCTCCAAGTGCCACAACTCAAATGGCCTTCTCCTAGCACTTTTTTTTTTACCCCTGGAATTGCTGTCCCAGTTGCTTTACTTTTTTTACCCTTTCTCGTGAGCTGTAAAGGTCTCCCAGGCCATATGCAGGCCAAAGTCCTCCCCTTTATAAAGGGGGTGGCCCCATCTCTTCTCTGAAGAACTACCGTCCTATCTTTCTTCACCCAGCGCTAGTCAGAATTCAAGGAAAAAATTGCACTCTTGTCCTCTCTCATCTCTTGTCCTTCCTAGACTCCTCCTCTTTCCTCTTCCTCCTTCAGTCTGTTCTGCAGGAGATGGATCAGAGTCCTTTCACTGTTGTCATCTTGATTGACCATGCTAAGGTTTTAACACTATGTTCCATGATAAACTTGTGGGGTCTGTGCTTTATGTCCTCATAGTCAGCTGGTTCCATTTCTATCTTTGGGAGCATCACTAGTCATTCCAGGTTGGTGTGGACTTATATAACCCCCCATCCACTCTGGAGAACCCCCAGGGCTCCATTTTTGATCCAGCTGTATTTTCCTTCTTTCTTAATAGCATCCTCACCATTTGGGCTTCCGTAAACATTCACATGTACCCAGATGACACAGTACTTTTTGCTATCTGCTACTTCTGTACCCCAGTCATCCAAGCCATATATGAACTAGTCACCCACCTAGTTGCTGGAGACAGTGTGGTAACATGAGAGCTACTAACTCTCATATTGTGAGGGAGGCTCCTACCCTACAGCCATTTCGGATTTGAGTCCAACAAGACGAGAGCTAGTAGCATACTAACATACTAAAAGCCAGCAGAATAGGCCTGAGGGTCTGTCATGTCTGCTCGGTAGCCAGCCTCCTAATGGGTGTTCACTTTTCCTCCCCCCTTAGCCCCAGAGAGGGTCATCTTTGGCTTCAGCTTTCCCCTTGTACCTGTCCCACCCCTTCTTGAAGCCCTCCACTGTGCCCTCCTCCACCAGACTCCTGGGCAGTGCATTCCATGGCTCCACCACCCTATCAGTGAAGCAATGTCTCCTGCGTTTCCCCCCTGTAATTCCCCCCTCTAGCTTCCACTCATGCCCCCAGGTTGTTCCCCCTTGTTTAGTCTGAACATCTCTTTGGCTGCACCCTTGTTTATTCCTTTTACATATTTGAAGACCCTTGTCATGTCCCCCGTCTCTCCTCTCCTCCAGCGAATACAGCCCTAGATCTTCCAGCCTTTCCTCATAGGGCCTCCCCATGCCCTGAATCATCCTGGTTGCCCTCCTCTGGACCATCTCCAGCAGTGCTATGTCCTTCTTGAGGTGAGGTCTCCAGAACTACACACAGTACTCGAGATGTGGTCTGATCAAGGCATTATACAGAGTGAGGATCACCTCCTTCCTCCTGGACGTAATCCCCCTGGCTATGCAGCCCAGTATCCTGTTTGCTTTTGCCGCAGTTCTTCTGCAATTTTCAGTGTTATTCATTTTGACGTCTACCACCACCCCTAGATCCCTCTTGCTCAATGTGGTTTGCAGTGTGACACCCCCCCCCAAGGTGTATACTTGGTCTGGGTTTCTGACCCCCAGATGCAGCACCCTACACTTCCCTGCATTAAACCTCAATCCCCACCTCCTTGACCACTCCTCCAGGGTATCCAGTTCCCTCTGGACTGTCTCTCTCACTTCGTCCCTGTCCGCCAGTGCTCCTAGTTTGGAGTCATCCGCAGAGAGACTCATCCTACTCCTAACCCCCCCTCCCCATATCTGAGACATAGGCATTGAACAGGAGTAGCCCCAATACTGAACCTTGGGGGACCCCACTGATGACCTTCCTAGAGGAGGAGAATATCCCACTAACCACTACGCTCTGTATTTGCCACATTAGCCAATTTTCTACCCATCTAAGCAACTGCCCTCCCACCCCCATCGCCCCCAGCTTTGTTGGCTGCCCACTGTGGGGTACCGAATCAAACGTCTTATTGAAATCCAGGTATAGGACATCCACCGGCCTATGTCTGTCCAGGGCCCCCATCACCCAGTCATAAAAATCTATGAGGTTTGTCTGACATGATCGCCCTGGGATGAAACCATACTATTTGTCATCCAGGTGCCCCAACCTTTCCAGCTGCCTCCCAAGCCTCTCCTTGATAATGCCCTCCATTACTTTGCCTACCACAGACGTTAGGCTGACAGGCCTATTATTCCCCATCTCCTCTCTAGACCCCCCTTTGTGGATAGGCACCACATGAGCCATCCTCCAGTCTTGAGGCACCCATCCTGTCTGCAGAGAGGTGTTAAAGAGTGCAGCCAGTGGAGCTGCTAGTTCATCCGCCAGTTCCTTCATAACCCTCAGATGCAGCCCATCCGGCCCCGCCGCCTTATCAGTTTTTAGTGTCCAATAGACCTCCCTCACCCTATCCACTGTGATTTCTCCCTCCCAGTCCACCCCCTCATTCAACCACCCATCCCCTTCTAGATTTGGCCCGGCCTGTACCCTAGCCTCTTTCGGTCCGCCAGACTCCATGTGACCTCTTGACTTTACTGGCTCACCTTCCCTCCCATCGGGCTGGAGGGATCCCCTGCCTCCCTCTGTAAATATCAAGGCAAAGTACTCATTTAGCACCTCTGCCTGTTCCCCCGCCTCCTAAGCCCATCCCTCCCCAGTCCTAATCCTGCTGATCTGTGCCCTCCCTTTTCTCTTCTCCCCTATGTATCTATAGAATCCTTCCCCGGATATCCCTAGCAGGTTTTGCTCCATCCTCGCCTTGGCTCCTCTCACCACTCTGGTGACCCTCCTAGCCATCAACTCGTACTCACCCCTCTCCCTAGCTCCCCTAGAGTGCTTAAAATGTGCATAGGCAGCCTTTTTATCCCTCACTGCCTCCTGCACCACCCTGGTCCACCAACCAGGTAAGTACACTAGACAAGACAATGGCCTATTTTCAGGTACAACCCGGGAGAGTACAGGAATTACAGATTTAAATACATAAGATGACATGCTACAGATTAGAACAGGCTACAAGTCATGTGAGGACAACATGATACAGATTAAAACAGCATACAAATCTTAGTAAGGCATAGTTTTATACAGTATGTACACAACAGGATAACACATGTAGCAACTAAGAGTAATACCAGAGGTACAGTTAGAGATGCAGCAGATACGACACTATTTACAACTTAGAGACATCAGAAAGTTAAGTCTTTTGTCCAGGAATACCTCCAGGGGAGAGGAGTGCTGTGATAGTTCACGGAGGTTTGGGGCAACCACAGGCTGAAGAAAGTTTAAGGTGGCTCCATAGGGTGGAGCGAAAGCACACCTGTGAGTGGGAGGAGCGAACCTGGGCAGGGAAAGTGTTCCACAGTCTGGGAGCGCACGCAGCAAAATCCCGACCTCCCATTTGAGTCCGTGTAGCCGGTATCTTAAGGATGGCGTGCCCCTGAGACCTGAGGGAGTAGGATGAGGAGGTAGCCAGAACGAGGAATTTCGCCAGCCCTGGAGGGGTGCCAGTGCCAAGGACCTTTCCCGTGAAGCACCCTAGGACAAAGTCTATGTGATTTGAGGGTGAGAGCCAGTTTAGCCTGCTATAGAGGTCACAATGATGGGTGAGACAGGGGGCAGCCAGAGGCGGGCAGCAGACATTATTATAGGCAGTAGACCACCTAGTGGGGGTGGACTTTGGAGGAGCGGGCAAACAAGAGGAGCCTATAGCAGAGCGAAGGGAGGAGAACCCCTCTGGCAAGAGCAATACGAGCTGCAGGAGTAAGGTTGCTTTTGGCTCTGTAAGCCAGACCCAGTTTGCAGTTGACAGTCTTGCATGTATTCTGAATATGGCGGCCAAGGTCAAGCTGCGGGTCCGGCGTCACCCCAAGGTAATTAAAGTTGTCAGTAACAGGGATCGGGACCCTGTCTGCACCAGAAACACATAACAGAGCACGGGAGGCCTTAATCTTGGCCTGGGACCCAAAGAGCATGGCCTGGATTTTTTTAAGATTAAGAACCAACTTGTGGGATGAAATCCAGGATTGAATGTTCCCCAAGTCCTCACTCAGGTGGCGATTTATGACCCCTATCTCTGGGGAGTGGGTCAGGATGACCAGGTCATCTGCATAGAGGATTAGCTTACAGTGGACAGTGGCAGCAGGGAGATTAACAAAAATGGAGAAAAGCAGGGGCCCCAAAACAGAGCCTTGGGGGACACCCATGGTAACAGGAATAGTGCCCGAGAGCTCCTTCCCATACTTAACAAGTTGCTTTTTGCCATGTAGATAGTTGGAGAACCAACTGAGCACCTCAGGTGATAGACCATAGGATCTGAGCTGAGTAGAGAGCATGATGTGATCAACAAGATCGAAGGCCTTGGAGAGATCTATAAAGATGGCTCCAGAGAGTTTGCCTTGGTCCATAGCCGCCCTGATCCAGGATGAGACAGTGACAAGGGCAGAGGATGTGCTGTGCCCTTTCCTAAAGCCATGCTGCACAGGTGACAACAGGTCATGTGACTGCAAGTACTCCAAGAGTTGCCCTGCCACAACCTTCTCAAGAAGTTTGCTGACTGCTGACAAAATGGTTATCGGACGGTAGTTTTCTATTAGTTTGGGGTTCCCCTGTTTAAGGATCGGGACCACCCTGGTGACTTTCCATATGTCCAGAATGACACCCGATGACAGGGACAAATTGATGATATGAGTCAGCGGGGGTCAATCTTACTAGCACCAAGACTAAGGAGCTTCGGCTCCAATCCATCATGGCCAGCACTCGAGAAGGGGGAGAGGCCCAAGAGCAATCTCTGCACCTCTTGCACCATCACCGCCTTAAAAAGAAAGGGCGGGTAAGGTGGAAATGGTGCGGGGACCCGTTCACCATTAACACCTCCACCATGGGGGAATGACGAGGTGAAAGCAGACAGGTCCGAAAATTATTGGTTAAATGCATTTGCAATGGTTAGGGAGTTGTTGAAGCTGGCACCATCAATAATCATATCAGAGGTCTCACCGCTCTGAGAACCACTGACTATGTTTTTAATGTTTCTCCAGAACCTCCTGGGATCCCTGTCTATGCACAGCAGCACAGTTTTGCAAAACTCACCTTTAGCAGCCCTTATAGCCTTCTTGCACTGATTTCTGAGATTCCTGTACTGCAGAAATACAGCCTGTTCTGCCATGGCCTTGAATTGTGCCCAGCACTTATCTCTGTACTTCATGAAAGCTAACAGGCTACCATGTAGTCACTTTGTAGCCGATCCCCTGACCCTCTGTCTGATGAGGGGGGCATGCTTATCCTGCAGAGCCCTAAACGTGCTGAGGAAGTGACTGACTGCAGATGGGGAGTCCTGGGCATTCCATACTGCAGACCAGTCGGTATGCTGGAGATCATCGTGGTAGGAGCCAAGATCAAACCTGGAGTAGTCTCTGACCTGGATAATCTTATGCGGGATTCTCAGGGTAGGGATCTTCCACACACTGTATACAGGGGAGTGGTCAGAGATGGAGTTGGGGAGGATGCCCAATGAGCTGATCCTCTCTGGTCTGTTTGTCAGGACCCAGTCCAGAAGAGAGCTTACTCCACCATTTGGTGAGCACCTGGTAGGATCCTTGATCAATTGCGACAAGGAGAGACCAGCAAGCAGTGGTTCATATGCTTTGGTGTTACTACCAAGTCAGTTTAGGTTGAGATCACCTAGGATGATTAGCTCATTATGTCAGGTCACAGCACCCACTGCATCGAGGAGAACGGACAGCCCCTTTAGGCCACCCTTAGGAGGATTGTAGGTAAATATGACATGTATCTTTTTGGTCATCCCGAGCAACAGCACCGTGTGCAGTAACTCGCAGGGGGACTGCTCTGGCTGTAGACAGGGTAAAACCGACAGGTTGAGCTGGCTTCTATAATAGACCAAGATGCCACCCCTTTTTTTTCCTGGACGATCAAGCCTGACAAGGTCATAGCCAGGGAGGGCACACACAGAATTTGGAGTAGAGGGTTTTAGCCAGGTTTCTGTTATGCCAAGAATGTCAGGGCTGTGGAGGGTGACCCAAGTAAGAAGTTCCACCAAATTGGGCAGGAGGCTACGGATATTGAGGTGAGCTATTTTCAGCCCTTTGACAGCCGACCAGCCCACAGCAGCAGGGGCAGCTTGGCAAGGCGGGCCAGGGTTAAGCTCAATGTCTCCCGCTAGTGCTAGTGTCACCAGTAGTAGCCAAAAGAGATGTCTTAAGGGAGGGGAGCCATCCCTGGCATGCAGCCTGACCATGTGTGCAGGGCACAGGAGGCACCTCAGGTCAAGATTGCAGAGGACTCGGGGAAGGGGTCTGCCTTCAGCTAATAGGTTGGAGAATGTGAAGTCAGTCTTCACCAGCTGGGTACAAGTGCCCCAGGGTTCTTCCGAAGTAGGGGCACCTGCACCAGTATGCCAGGGGGTGCAAAGGACAGTGAGGAGACCAAAGGCGAGTGTACGCATGAGTGGAAGCAGTGGAAGTGACATAAATAGGTGCTGAGGGTTCCCCACGTCCATACCAGAGGTAGATGTCAGAGGGTGATGGTACAGAACAGTGCTGATCACTGGTTCCCAAGCAGCAGCCAGTGGTGACACCCACACCAGGACAAAACACCGGATACAGCTGGTCATCCAGCAGTTACCGCTTACTGTTACTGTAAAAATTGAGAACCCACTCATACACGCGAGCATTGATTATGCCCCAAAGTTTGTGAGCACCCGTGATATACTGTGCTATGCAAGCAACATGTAACGGTTAGAATTACAAAGCAGTACAGTAGATAGGATTAAATATGCTGGCAACTCAGTCCAAAGAATAGCCAGTGCGCCCTTGATGCGCCCCGTGAGAGATATGTGATCATACACCTAACACCTAGCAAACTGTACAGCAAACTGTATAACAGTATGTGATCATACACCTAACAAACTGTATAACAGGATGCTTTAGATATTGTAAGACAGATCTGCTACTAGTTAACAACTGTAACACAGGGTACTATAGAAATTGTGGGACAGATATGCTAATAGATTTTGTATGGTAGCTGAGTTTCCGCCTATTGCCAGAGCCGATTGGTCCTGGGCAGCAGGAGGGCATGGCTGCCGGGCATTTAAGGGGAGGAGGGAACGGGGTGAGTGAGTGGAATGAAAAATCAAGTCCTAGTTGCAGTAGCTACTTCTGCTGCTGCTACCCAGCCCCAACGATTCTTCCCAACAGTGTAAATAGCAAGCAAAGTGTCCCGAAATTTTCATCGGGGAGGTCTGCTTGGTTTATCGGCGCCTCAACCCTGAGGTGCTCAAGGTTCTGCCTCTGCACAAAGGGTGCAACTCCATCTCCCCCAGCAACTTAATGCCAATCTTGCTTCTCCCCGGTCTTGCAAAGCTGCAAGAGAGTATCCTCTACTCAAGGCTTGCTGACTTCTTTCACTCCTCATGTTTTCTGTCCCCCTTCCAGTCTGGTTTTAGGAAGCACTACTCTACCATCTCCCCCTTGCTGCATGTAACTGCATTTATCCTCATTGGAATGGATCAGAGGCACATCACCACTGCTGCATTCCTCATTCTCGTAAAAGCTTTTGATTCTGTGTCCCACCCACTCTTTCTGGACAAGCTGAGCTCTGCTGGCCTCTCAGTTCCCACTGTTGAGTGGTTCCATTCATATCTCACAGGCCTTCAGCAGTTGGTACAGGTGTGAGGTCTTGTCCCCTCCCCCCATCCTAGGTGGGGTCCATCCTGGGTCCTATCCTTTTATAAGTTTTCCTCAACCACCTGCCCTCTGCTTGTGTCACCTCACATATCCACATGTATACAAATGACACAATCATTTACACCCCTGGCCTCTCCGCTTCAGCTGTGGAAGTCTGCTCCAGCAAGACTTTCAGAATGTACTGCGTTGGTTCCACGACCGCCAACTCAGGGTCATCACCAAGAAAACAGTGTCTGTGGCCTTTGGCACCATCCAAAAAGTGTCCAGGCTTTCATCTTCACCCGTCTTCTCCATGCTGTATGGCACCCCTCTGGAGGTAGTTCCTTCCTTCAGGTACCTCAGTATGTGGTTTGATAGTAACCTTGACATCTGCCCACGATGATGCCATCCATGCCAAACATTGCCCCAAATTCAGTGCCTTGTGCTGAAGCAGGGACTGTCTGTCTTTTCCCTCAGGTCTGCCAGGTGCTGGCCATCAAAATAGTTCTCCTGGTCTTCATCTATGGTACTGCCCCTTCCTCTTCCCTTGCCAGACTGGATACCCTCTGCAATGCCTTCTGTCATTTTTCTACCAACTCTCTCCCCCACACTCACCACTGCTCCCTCTACTCCTCCCTTTCCATCCTCTCATTCCCTTCACGTAGTCATTTCCACTGTGCCTTCTTCATTGCTAAATACTGGTTTGGGTCCCTGCCCCTACCACTCCTCACTTCTCTTCCCCTGCCCCGTCCTCCTCCTACTCTCTCTGCTCCAGCATCCCCTTACCTTTTCCCCTCCCTCCTCTGTTTGGCATGCTGCATTCTCTTGCTGCCACCCCTCCTTCTGGAACCTGCTCCCCTCTTCCATGTTCCTCTCCCCTCACTCCCAGCCCTTAGATACCAGCTAAGGCACCTCCCTGCCTTTCCCAGTTACTAATTTTTAAATAAATAAGTAAATAAATATCCACATCTAGAAATAAATTAGAATAAACAGCAGTATAAGTTGGTTCTTTGTTACCTCCCTTTGTGGAAACCTTACAATTTGTGTTTTTATCAGTATTGTATTTTATACACTGTGTGCAATTTTCAACTGAATATCTTTCACATGACCAGTTACTACAATAAGCAGAGGATTGTTAGGAATGCCCACTACAGAGGTCCTCATGATGCCCTGTCTCCCCTCTTGAAGCCCCTCACACCTTGATGTGTTGCTGGATCAAAATCTTGATTACTTTTCCCATATTGACACCATGCATTGACAAAAACAAACAAACAAACAAACAAAAAAAAAACACACCATCCCAAGCTGGGTGCTCTACCACAACAAGTCCTGTGTTCAACTCCTGGTCAACCTTGAGATTATTCATATGGTGGTTTACCTGCTGTTTGACTGTGTATGTGGTCTACAGTGCCACTACTAAATAGTAATTGACTATATAATAATAATAATAATAATAATAACCTTTGTTTATAAAGTGCAATTTCCAAAAACCAAAGCACTGTACAAAAATTTTAAATATAGACAAGTTAAAATAAGCAAGATAATAAAACAATACAATTTCAGATCACATAAAAGTACAATACAGGTACAGGAACAAGGTTATTATGTAAAATCCCCAAAGGCCAGGCAGAACAGATGGGTCTTTAAGGCCGTCTTGAAGCTCTCCATGGTCAGGCACTCTCAAATCTGATGAGGTAGAGAATTTCACAGAGTAGGGTCTGTATACATAAAAGCTCAAGACCCAGAGGTTTTCGGATGTACCCTGGGAAGCGGGTTGTGCCTGAAAATAGGCATTCTTATGCCTAGTGCACCCACCCGGTTACCAAAAGCAAATAAATAAATAAATCTCTAACAACCTCATGTCAGCTGAGCAGAGTGGCCGGCTGGGACAGTAAGGATTCAGGAGCTCTTGCAGGTAGCTCAGACCCTGTCTGTGCAGGACATTTTAGGTCAGAAGACTGACCTTGAAGGTGATCCACCACTGTACAGGCAGCCAGTGCAGTTTGCACAGCACAGGAGTGATGTGGCTTGAACAAGGAGCCCCCTTCAACAGCCATGCCACCGTGTTCTGCACCAGCTGCAAGCGGTGGATATCAACCCCCGGAAGCCCTAGGTAAAGGGAGTTACAGTAGTCCAGGCACGAGGTCACAAAGGAATGGATCAATGTTGGAAGGTCCCCGGATGGAACAAGGTGCTTAACCCAGGCAGTGTTCCTCAGATGATAAAACAAGGACTTGACAACTGCTGACATTTGCGAAAGCAGTGTTAGCCCATCATCAAGAATCACCCCCCAGGTTTCGCACCCATTCAGAGGAAGGCAGCTGATTACCCCCGAGCCAGAGCCCAGAGGGGGAACCTGCCACCAAGCCCTCTATCTGGAAACCTGGATTCACCACCAGCATCTCAATCTTATTGGAATTCAGCTTCAGCCAGCTGGATTTCATCCAGTCCTGGATTTCTGTGAGGCGGCTGTTAAAGACTGAGACCGCACTATCCTGGTCGAAATATAACAGGCAGGTAGAGCAGGGTGTCATCTGTGTAACAGTGAAACCTCAGCTCATACCATATCGCAAAATCTCCCAAAGACAGCATATATACCACAAACAACATTGGGGAGCGCACCGAGCCCTGACGGACCCCACATGGCAGAAAGAATGAGTCCGAGGAAAACAACTCAGACATCACCCTCTGAGATCTGACAGTGAGGAACAATTGAAACCATCTGAGGACCAAGCCTGCCAGACCACAAATGACCCTCAGGCACTCAAGCAACAACCCATGGTCCACAGCATTAAAAGCTGAAGAGAGATCAAGAAGCACCAAGATGGAATGACGCTTCTGATCTCTAGCCATCAAGAGATCATTGAGGACTTGAACCAGAGCAGTCTCAGTAGTATGCCTCTTCCAGAAACCGGACTGGAGGGGATCGTAGATATCATGGATGGTAAGATGGTTCTCCAGCTGCAGCACAACTGCTTTCTCAATCACCTTCCCTAAAAACGGAAGGTTAGAGATAGGTCTGTAGTTAGCAAAGCAGTTTGGGTCCAGAGAAGCTTTCTTAAGGAGCAGTGTCACCACCGCCTCTTTTAGGGAGCCAGGGAACTCTGATACAGCAAAAACAGCTCCAGCTGCTAAGGAGTGTACATGGTACAGATATAAGCGAAATGAACAACAAAACCAGCAGTACTCCAGACCTGGGAGCATAAATGGCTTTATTTCAAAATAATCCCCCTGATGACGCACTAGCTGCGAAACCGGTCGGGGTTTTCCTTGCTGCTACATGTGATGGTATGTTGCAGGCATTGAGCCTTTTAACAAATTTTTGAAATAAAGCCATTTATGCTCTCAGATTTGGAGTAGTGCTGGTTTTGTTGTTCATTTAGCCAAGGAACTCACCTGTTTCTAAGGAGCACCAAACAATTGTAGCAAGGACAGAGCCGATGGAATCCACACATCCCATTGTAAGGTGTGTTGGGCCCAGGTCCAAACTACAGCACAATGGCCCCATATTCTGGACAATCCTCATGTTATCTATGATCTCCAGCCGGTTGAAAGATGTTTAAGAAAACTTAGGAGCAGTGACCAAGCTCTGACCACCATCAACCCCTACAGAGTGAGCTGGTCAGATCTCGGCCCTGATGTTGGCCACCTTAGCAAAGAGTCATGCAAATGTGACACACTTAGATTGTGAAAATGCACTTCAAACCTGCAGACAGGTTGGGTTGCACAACATGTCCATGGTTTGAAAGAGGTGAGTTGGTCGATTCTGAGCTGCAGCAATCTCCCCGGACAGGAACTCTGCCTTTCTATGGGTGATTGCTGATTGATAGACCTGATAGTGTTCCATCAATCTAAGGTGGTCAGCATCCAGGGTGGATTTCAATCAGCATCGCTCTAACCTTAGGCAAGCTCATCTCAACTTCTTCAAGGTCTCGTCAAACCAAGGGGACTGCGGATGAAGAGAGAGAGAGAGAGAGAGAGGATGAACATGGACAGGAGCGATAGAGTCCAGGGCTCTCGTCACGGCCTTATAATAGGCCAGAACCAAACTCTCTGGACTCTCACTTGCACCTGGCAATCCCTATAGGTCTAATACCACTGATAGGCCATCAGTGGTCACATCCCTCAAAGGGCGGTATCTGACCATCTCCACAGGGGCAGACCTATAAAGGGGGGCCCAGAAGTTGAACCTTATGGTGTGGTGATCGGACCGTCCAACTGGTTCCACCACCAAATCAGAGTTCTCCATCCCCAAGAGGAAGACCAGATTGAGTGAGTGACCATGATTATGGGCTGCAGAGGCAACTACCTGTGTGAAGCCCAACAAATTCATAAGTTGGAGGAAGTCCTGACCAAATTGTGAGAGTTCGTCGTCAACCCAGGTGTTGAAGTCACCCGGCACCATTAACCTAGGTGACTCGAATGCCATGTCAACAACAAAGTCTGCGACTCCCTGTAGGAACAATTTCCCACCCTCGGGTGGATGGTTAATGAGAATGATCCTACACCCCACATCTGCAGCCACAGTACACTCTAACAATCTGGGTTCCTCAGCTGGTATCCCCACAAGGCCCAATTCTGATCTAAAACAAATGGCTACACCCCCACCTCTGCACTCCGATCTCGAGCGATTGTATCACTGAGAACCTGGCTGGAATAGCCACCTCTAAGCAGGGGCCAGCATTATCATCCAGCCAGGTCTTGGTGATGCAAGCCAGGTCTGTTGTCCCAATAAGATTGGCAATAATAGCTGTCTTGTTCCTAATGGACCTGGCATTGCACAACACCGCTCAAGTCGGACAGGGTTCCGGAGCTGGCCAGGCTACCAGTCCAGAAACACTGGAGCCCTTGGGTATGGAGACCATACATATTAACATACATATTCATTAGTGTACAATGCCTTTAAATTGTAACTTGCTTCAGGACTCTCAGGGCGATGAATACTAGCAAGGAGAGCCTGTCCACATTGACGATGTGAGGCAATACAGTAGGGAAGGGGGGGTTGCAGCAACTGGGAAGTACAGAGGCACAGGGATAAGACCCATAACTCATGCGTGGTAAAGTGATGAGTGTATTACAAAGGTCTTATTTCTGTTCATGTGTATAGTTTGTTAATCCACTGCAGCATGTAAGGATTCCAGCACCATGGCCCCCTAATACTACAGTCTCATATTGCCAAAAAGCGGACTTCTGCATTGAACATGAAACCTCCATTGTAGTTCCCAACATAGGATTTTCCCACTGATCTATATGAGCAGTTCTTGTAGTTAAAGAGATACTGTCAGCCCTTTTTGCATCATACTATTTTTAGTTGAAATCCAACGTGTTATGATTGCTTACCTTCTCTAAAATTCATTGGTGTTGCTGGTTGTTTAATCTACATCCTTTCATAGTAGAACTGAAGTGTATGGTAATGGTGTAATTATATGCGACCTTATTTTGTTTGAAATCCTTGATCTGCTTTACTGTATATATCCTGAACATGAGGAACACCCCCAAACAGAGCAGCTACTCTTGATGCAATAGCCTCCTCTCCTTCGACTGCATAACAAGAGGCTAGATTGTGTTGGGGGTGTTCCCAAATCCTGGAAAGATGCAGTGGGAGTTGATCAAGAAATGTAAACAAAAATGTTTTTGTGTGGTAACACCAGTATGGTGGGCAGTCTGCTTTTCACTTTTAAAAAGGAAAAGGGGATCAGAATCAAACTACCAGCTACATCAGCATATTCTACAAAATGTGAACAATCATAAAATGTGTATTTTAAACAAGGAATAGTTTGAGGCCTAAGGGGGTTGACTGTGTCCCTCTAAACCAATACGTGATGGCTGTAAACTCTTTGTTCATTTTCCTCCCCTTACTATATCACCGTCACACAGCCCATCATTTGTAAGGTAAACTTGGAATGTAGCTCTTTATGTGAAGATACAATGGTTTATGTTTTTGAGTCCAGTTCTTTGTTGAAATCCGCACAAGGCACATGTGGTATCATCAAGCTTTGGGAAAGCTTCCCATTTATTTATTGAACACATTACATTTTAATGAACCTTAAGTGGAAATGAAAGGTGATGGCTCTGAATTGACAGTTCAACTCATTTTCATTTTAGACATGTCCTAGACTTGAATAACAACAGCTATCTAGAAAATGTATTTACACATGTGATATGAACATGAGGTGCTGCTGAGCCTGGTTGGTGGCTGAACTGGGAGAAGATTTTTGTTTGTTATTGATGTGGTGTGTTCTGTCTTGTGTAAATACATGGCATAGCAAATCACAGCCCATTTTCTTCTCCCATTCAAACTAATAGTCCGAGATCAATACCTCACACTGCACTGAAAAGGACCCACAATAAACATTCCCAGAATGTTTCTAAACCTGAAAATGGAGACTGTGAACAGCCTTTTCTGTCTGGGTCCTGCTGCACAAGTGCTACAGATTACTTGAGCCATGCCTGTACTGTATACATGTTGATTAGTGCTTCCTTATCTTCAGTGCTGTTTCTGCTTTCAGGATATGGCAATTCATTCCAAAGTTGTCTTCAGCTTGGACACAGAATTTTCAGTCTTCTTTTCCAGGATCAGAGATTCCCTGTGCCTGTCATTCCATACCTACAGCCCTTGTGGAGCCAGAGCTGTTACCTTGCTGGGCCTTTTCTCTGGAGTATGCGATTGTGATCTCTTAGATTGTTGGTTGAACTGGGAGAGAATAATGGGTCTTAATTTGGATTGTCTTGTAGGATAATTACTATGTATGGACCTATCTGTCCCCTTTTTTACTGTGGTCCCACTGCATTTCCTAGAGTCTACACCAATTCTCTTTGTTTCCTATCTGGTATCATGCTGTGGCTCTTAGTTTAGGTCTTTTACTGTCCTCTTGGTGATTTTTGTTTTATCATCATTGCAGAACACCTTGAGTTTTCTTATAGCAGTTAGCACCTCTGCAAGGGGAATATGACTATTATTTAGGCAATTTTGTTTTACTTGTTTAATAATATAATTTAGTAAACATCAGAGTGTTGTATTAGCCCAATTTTCTCTTATTAAAAATACATAATTTCTGTGTGCCCCCCCCCCCCCAAATTTATCCTCAGGTGGAGCGTGGTACATTCTTACACTTGATCAGAGTAATTTCCTGCCTGCGGTGCCACATCATGCATTTCAGTGTCTTTGCTTTTGCTTCCCTCTCCACTCCTTCAAACACTTGAGTCCTAGACTGGTGTACACAGGCAAGAGGAAAGAATTTGTAACAGAGAGTAGAAAGGACTTTGTAGACTTATCAAGCATGAGGGTACAGCCAACTTCATCTGACTGCCCCCTCCTTGATTTTATCCTAGATGCCTTCCCATCATCCCCTTCCCCAGGAAGCTCGGGAATGACATTTTGACCAGTCAGTATGGGTAGGGCATCATCCCTGTATATATGCCCAGTGATATGGCAGGCACTTACCTATACACTGGACATAGATCTCTTTATGTTAGTGTCAGGATTACATGTTGGTGGTTGGGAGCATTAAAAATGCCATATTTCTGCCTTCACACTCTTGACCCTCCACCCCACTCATGGGCCACCAGTGTTTCTGAAGCTTTTAAAAGTTTTCTTGCCAGGCCTACATTGATAAAGCTACCTTGGTTGGGGCGGTATGATGCTGTCAATCATTATAAACGCGTACTTACTCTACTGAGACATAACAGTGATCTGAATACAGTTTTCACAGCTGAAGTGAGAGAGTAGAAGATGTTTAACAGCTGCTAGGGACTGCCATCTTTATTTTGGATCCACACTAATTATAAAGTTGTTAGTAAACACAAATAAGAAAACACCATCAGATAGGCGAAACATATTGCATTTAGGGACTATAAGGCTGTCAGAAATATATAGCTGCTGAAACTTGTGAGATGAAAAATGTTCCCTGCTCACCTGAACTGCTGTGCCAGCCCCATGCAGATGACCTAGGTTCAGAAACGAGCCTGAGTCTTAGGAGGGTAGGCTGTGGTAGGAGGATTGAGCATCGCAGGAGATGCTCGTTTCCTTGCATAGGGTGGGATCCCAGACTCCCAACACCTGGGTGACTATGGGTGGTGCTGCACACTGGAGCTGGAGAAAAAGAGGAAGGTAGGATGCTGATGAGCTAGGATGTGCAATGCCACACACCTGGGTGTGCACGGGTCTTTAACACTGCCAACTAAGCATCCTGCTAGGGGTAAGGAAAGTACCAGGAAATACCTTGGGATGTGGCAGTGCAATAAGGCTCCCATGTTGCATGCCCTGCACCTGCCGACCTCTGCCTCCACCTTACGACTGAGCTAAACTCTGTCAAGGGGAACTCGTCCTACCTTTTGATGATCCCACCCTCTTGGGGTGAGTTATGGAGGAACACTGAGGTGGAAAGTAAGTCCAGGAGGTGGAGGGTAATGGAGCTGGGCATGGGGGTCAGCTTGATGTGGCAATCTGGTTGAGGAGGAATATATAATAAAAAGAAAACAAAAAAAAAACTGCCGCTTCAAAGCAGCGGCATTTTAGTAAACAAATTTTGTCATATAGTGTTTTTGTTTGTTTTTTGTAATATGAAGCAAAAATGTACTGTATTTCTGTCATCCTTGGATAAATCCTCCATGTATTTCTAAATGTCTCTGATATTTTAATAGCTTTTCCATCTAACTCATGCCTGGCTCATGTCATTAAAGATGGCTGCCACTTTAAAAAAAAAAAAAAAACTCTTCCACCAAGATTACTTCTTGAAAGTCCATACAAGCTTAATACAGTAGATGTATTACAATTGTGTCACCTCATCTTGCTATTGGTAAGCGGCACAGCACTACACCATCGTATTTTTTCATGGTGGGCAGGCACAAGAATGGGAACTTTTTAAAATCTTCACAATCCTGTATCTTGGTTAAGGAATGAAAGAAAATGAAAAGGAAAATGGGAATATACAGTAGATGTTTTTTGCCAGAATTACTCTATTGCTGAAAACAAATTATATGTTGTCTAATTAATACTTCAGTTTTAATGGGAGATCTA
The DNA here is from genome assembly GCA_016271365.2 of Neoceratodus forsteri. NCBI lineage: Eukaryota > Metazoa > Chordata > Ceratodontiformes > Ceratodontidae > Neoceratodus > Neoceratodus forsteri. The sequence goes on from CM028129.1 coordinate 797,668,146, forward strand.
ATCCACATCTGTAAAACTGTTAAGTAATACATGACTAGGGTGTGGTATATCATGGAATATTGTTATGCCTTAGGTCTGTAAGGCAAGAGGCAAAGCTGAGTGCCTTCAATCACCCAAAACATGACTGTATCCCGTGGTATCTCTCACTGAGGAGTGCATCATTGTTGTTATTATTACTATTATTATTATTGCAGTTATTACTATTATTATTATTGCAGTTATAAGATTTTCCTAAAGTGTTGGGTCATAGCGGATTTTGGTATTGAATTCTAACGTGATGGATGGCACATTGAGACATCATTACAGGTCAAAGACTATTTCAGACAATCAGCATTTAGGATTTCTCCTATCCATATTATAATGAAGGTTAACAAGTTACGTGAGGCCTTGACAATAAAACCTAACAACAAAGAAATGGACAAAAGGGTGCAGAACAAACACATCAATGGGGGCAACTTCAGGGAACAACAAAACCAGCACTTCTGTTGACAGAGGCTGGGAAATGCCTAGAATAGTCAACCAGAGACTGGCAGAGATAGAGGAAAATACACCCTGCACTGTACACTGAGGCTGGAAAAATATGAGAGAAGAAAAATGCAGTAATAGAGCCTGGAACATGTGTGTGTGTGTGTGTGTGTTGGGGGGGGGGGCTGTCCCAAATGGCTACAACCCCTACTTTTTTTTTTTTTACAATTCTAGATTCCCATGAAGGGGATATTATTGCCAGCTAGTCTTTAAATGTAGCCTAAAGCCTACATTTTTTTAAGCTCAAATAATTTTAAACATTAAAAGGCAGTGTTTCTGTTAGATTGGGGATTGCGTGTATATAGGACTTGGACAGAGACCGAACATTGCAGAATTTGGGTGTTCCCTTCCTGGAGAAGGAGGGAGAGGAGGAGGGTGTAGGCTATGTGGTGCTCCTATACAGGATCTTCCAGTAAGCATGCACATTTTGTTAGATAAGAATACTCTAAGGCGTGGCTAGAACTACAGTACATTCTGTAATAGCATTTGTTTGTTTTATTTTTCATTTTTTACCATTGTAAAGGAATTTACACAGTACCTTTCCCAGCTTAAAAAAGATTGTTTGAATGAAAACCCCAATGAGGCTACAAGTTCTTTTAGGCCCTGTTCACACTACAGCACGATAACTAAAAATGTTTTAAAAACGGATTAATTACCATACTGTAGTGTCCGCACTAGCGCCAGCATGTTGTAAACTGTTCTTAAAGATGGTTTACAGCATCCGCACTAGCACCAGCATGTTGTAAACTGTTCTTAAAGATGGTTTACAGCATCCACACTAGTGCCAGCATGTTGTAAACTGTTCTTAAAGATGGTTTACAGCATCCGCACTACTGCGTCCTACTCGATTTTACTCTGAACCGGTTCCCATATACTGACATGAAGGAGAACCATGTCTTTGTGTCTGCACTGCAAGTAAATCAGATTTAGTGGTTGTAATGTTTTTGAAAACATGTTTAAGCCTGGGTCTTATCAGGGTTTAAGCACGGTTTTTAAAGACTTGTTACAATCCATGATAGGTGTGGATGCAAATCGTGCCATGGTAATTTAAAATGGTTTAAGCTCCTTAAACCATTTTAAATACCATATTGTGAACAGAGCCTTAGTCTGCCATTTTGGAACCATTTCAGAGTATGTAGGTTTGTAGGCTGCCTTTTAAAAACTATTTTTAATGTAGTCTCAACAGTTTATAGCTTACAAACAAGAAAACTGCATTTTTGAAGTGCTGAACATTTCTTATTCAATCTTACAGATCCTTCAGGACTTAGAGATGGACACATTTCCTGTGCTATTACCTTAATTCGGTTTTGTTTTTCTGCTGTAATGGCCCCTTGTCACTGACAGAGAAACATCTCTCTGTGGTGAAAGGATTGTTGACACCTTTGTGAGAGGTTAGGAAAACATTAGAAAACGAAGAATATGTTTACAAACCTGAATTGATGCCTTCCAGCTGACTGTCGAATCAAAATATCTTCAGTAAAGCCCTTTAGTATATAACTTTGCTTGAAAGAGGCAGTGTTCAACAGATTATAGTTTTTGTACTGAATGTAAATTTTAGATGATTCTGTGGAGTTTTTGTATACGGGTGACTCTGTGTTTTCTAATCTGTTGTAAAACTGATGCCATTCCTCTGCAGCCATCCTCAGGACACCTTTAGAAAAGAGACTTGTTCTTATGCAGTCTTGGTAAAAAAAATATTTTAGTAAACAAGAAGTTGTTCTTTTCACAGAACAACCACTAGTAGCTTCCAACCTCAGTTTTTTTCTTTTGCTACAATTGATATAATATGGTTATGGATCCTCCTGTTGGTAATACCAAAAGCATTGAACAAAATGTTTGATACCATTTTATGTTTTTATATAGTGAGAAATGGAAATGGTAGTGACATATCAGTACATCAACTTAGCTGATGTTATGATCTCTAATGGTTGCAAAGTTAGCCCAATTTAAAGAAATTTATATATTGAAAGAGTATAACTTTGGAACCATTAGGACTAGACACTTACTTTTGTTTGTAAAGTAAAAGCTTGGTGCTGGGCTGCTGCTTGCAATGCCAGCAGCTGACATTTGGGAATGGGCTGGGATCATTAGAGGGTCAGCTGGGGAAGGGAAGTTGAGCATCCCAGGGAATGCTTCTTCTCATCTGGGAAGGAGGGTACACATCCTCACAGTGGCATTGCCCCCTGGGGTGACCACAATGAAAAGTACATGCTCAGGATGTCTTTAGGGAAGGGGAGGACGACACCAGTGTTGACATGCTGCATGCCTTGGTGTGCCAGCTCACCAGTGCCCCTGACCTTCTACGATGCTTCTTGCTAAATAACCTTTTGATGCAGCATTTGGAGCATTGTAAAGGTGCGTCTAGCCCCTTAAGAGCTGGCACAGGACAAAGAATGGCAAGTCACCAAAGCATCATTTTGGGTTGTGCCCGAATGAGGGATAGGAGGTGGGATCTGCACTGAATTACCAGGATACATTTATGGGCTGAGGTTGGGGGGGAAGGGTGCCCAGTGGGCTACCAAAGATGACGTATAGGGACATGCAAAGCTAGTTCATTTATGTGTGTCCCACAAGCAGTACAGGGGAGGGGGTAGTGATTCTGTGATGGACTAGCTCATGCATGCGTGGTACTGTGCCTTGTGAATACATGCATGAGTCAGTAATGTGCACAGTTACTGAGTGTAACCTAGTTTGTGCCCAGCAGTGACTGGAATGCTGTATTTACATTCACAAATTTGCATGAGGTGGCCTCTGCACCCTGGCAGAAATCTAATGTTCGCAGTATGGCAGTTTTATCGATCCATGCAACAGGGTGCCACATTGTGCTCCTTTGTGCAGTCCACAAAATTGTGACGGACAGTCATTTACTTGTTTGTATTTTGTTGAACCCTCTCTGTCTGTACCCTACTTGCTGTACATACTGACTGCACAGTGTTTGCTGTATGTATTGCCTGTTGTATTCTCACTGTACAGAATGCCTGTTGTATTCTCACTGTATAGAATTCCTGTATCTCCCCTCTCCTCCCCAAACTAGGTCACACCTGTAAATGAGCCTTGGCTCAGTGTGCCTTTTTCGGTTACCAAATTTCAATAGATAAATAACAGGACCCCTTTTTTCCTAGTGAAGTAATTGCTGGGATCTCACTATTTTGTTGTTGTTTTCCATTCTTGGAGCAGCGCTAAGATCATAACTGTGATCCTCAACACAGAGAGTTGACCCTCACTTTTTTTTTTTGCTATGGAATAAGTGTTTGTAATGATGGATCATTTCATGTGTCAACATTTACTATTTAATGTTTCTTTCCCAGTACATCCATCAGTCATTTGTTTTGTTTTTGGAATTCCATAGTATGCCTTTAAAATGCAGGCTTTGTTCAACTTTTCAAAGTTTATAGACCAGCTATATTGTAGAGTGCTGTTCTAAAGAAGTATGACTGAAATGAATGCAGGTGTTTTTTTTTGTTTTCTTTTCTTTTTAAGACCGATCTAAAAATGTATTAGGCTGTCAAAGGTGAAATGAGGAAGATTATATGAATGCTTAACATTCTAAATGAAGATTTAATGGAACGTGAAATACAGATTGAATAGAAATGTTGTACTGACAACTAATCTGTTGAGGTGTCAATTATTTTATTTGCTTGGTGTACATCTTGAAAAGTTTTAAACATACAATAATGGGAAATTTCCGTTTTGTAAATGTCAGCTAGCTTAAACTAATTTTGTAGATGTGAAATCCAAACCATGGCACACTTCTAAAATATTTCTGCGTAGTGACGTGCACTCTGAAATTACTGTAGCAGACGGCTGGTAACAGAGTATCATTTAATTTCTGCTTTGGGTTATGCTCGTGGTCAAACACTGTTGAGAGAGACTTTTACAAGTAATGGATTTAGTGACCTCTTCACTCTTAATTTGTAAAAGGGCATAAAAGAACTAATTTCCTGCTGTATGCCACAGCACGGTGACAGGGACATGCAAGTGCATGGTAAATAGATTTATTCTTGGATTCCACACTGATGCTGTATTTTTTTTTTTCAGAATTCCCTTTTGAAGTTGCCCTAATTAAAGTTGCTTTGTTCTCCTTTTTACCTACTCAGACTTGAAAATGCTTTGGACTAGTCTGTTTTCTCCAGTATTATCCCTCAACCAGCCCATGTTCTGAGGCTCGGTTAGATGGTTCCCCTGCTGTATCTCTCAGCTTTCCTACCTCCTTTGCCTGTGCTTTTCTTCTGTGCTGGCATAGGACCACCCTGCAATTAGCTTCCAACATGACTGAGCCCCCCCCCCCACTCCCCCGCAAGGTTATTCTGGACCAGGAGTAACCTAGAATCTAGCCAGAGAGTATGGCACTGTAACACCAAGGTGTACAATGTCGGTGGTGGAAATGCACATGGTTCCCCCTCTGCACATTGGGGAGCCCTTGAGCATGTGAGACGCTTCTCTGACATCACTAGGCTAGGCTTCATTTATTTGCTGTGCTGTGTGAGTGCATTCAAGAATAAGACCTACCAGAGCACTTTCCATATTTAAACGACAGTGCTGGAATCACTGGCATGTAACTCATTTAATTTTTTGGTCTATTTCCCTTCAACCTTTAGTCTAACCATCCACTAAGTCTAGTTCTTTATTCTTTCGGGTTTAAACTGACAACATGTGCAGTTTGACACGTAATGATATACTTGTAGCCGTTCCGATGGACAGGTATTAATTTGTAAAACTGTGGTGTACCCAAGTAGTGCAATTTCTTCATTTGAAAGCAAGAAATCCATTTACAAATGTGACACATCAGCTGGTAATCAAAGGCTTGCAATTTATTAACCTGCTAGGAGAGTCAACAGTAAACGTGCATAAGAGCCTGGTCCTGAGACTATTGGGATTATGCAGGGTATTACTGGATATGGTACAATTAAAAAATTATAACTGTAATTCAGTAAAGGCATTGCTGTGCAATCAGATGTGTAAAGAGACATACGTGGCTGCTTTTTTGTGATTCCTTGCAGCATCATTGTGGTATTTCACAGCTTTATGGCTGGATATTTTGTTTCATTATTTTACCTCACTTTTAGATATTGGTTTAGTGGATGGTGGAGATTGAAGCTTGGATCTTCAGGGTCATTTTAACAGGACACCATTTCCTATAGTGAAACATTTTCTGTAATCCTGTTTCCCATGAGGTGGAGGAGAGGGGGGAAAAAAGATTAAAGGTAGCATTTTTAAAATGTAGCAGTGCAACTTATGGTAGGGAAAATTTGCAGAATTACTGGTGTCTGTTTGACCTACCTATATGCATTGCAAGTTGCTTGAAAATCCACAGGATAAAGTAACTGGCATGTATAACAATTTAATTGTTAATTTATGATGCAGTCTGTAAGAATGTGTCACTGTTAATTAAGAGTGTACAGTGGATATGCTAAATTAAAGAAATGATTATAACTGCAAATGGAAATGCTTTATGTTGCTAGTATTTTTTAACTTTCCATGTGCAAGCTGGAATTTGTTTCCTTGTGCCATTCCAACTTAAACAACATTTTTTGTGTCCATGGATATTTGCTTCTACACCTGTCTGATTGGTACCTGAAGGGTTGCATTTAGATTCTGTTGTTCTCTTCACATGGCTAGAAGCACACACACCCTTCCCCATCACCACAAAGGTGAATGACTCATTTGCTGTTAGACCTACGCTCAGACTGGAAGCTGCATTGATTTTTGCATTTTTCAGCATGATCACAGATATAAGAGAGCAGCAGAGTAGTGAACTATGCGAGTCAGTTAATATTCTGTAGTACTGGTGCATTCAGCACCTTTCTGGTTACGGTGCTGGCCATCACGTTGTTGCTGCAACCATGTAGCTGGACCCATGTCTCCTTTGTACTAATAGAGAGACAGAGGAACTCCTTGCTGAATGGTGTAGACTCCTGCAGTAATGAAGCAAAGTGCAGAGAAGTGTTATGCAGATTGTTGAACTACAGCCCATGTTTATGGATTATCCAGTAGTAAACCCACAGAGCCACCTTTTTTTTTCCCCCACTTGAACCAGATGTGAAGGCTGCCAATAGTCCATTTTTAAGACGCATTTTACATAAACTGAATGGAAGACACAGAAATAGATTGGAGAATCTCTGACTAGAGTAGAAAAGTAGAAGTGATTTTGAATGTTAATGCTGGAATGCTACTTAGGGATATCAACCCCCTACCAGAATGCCTGAGAGTTTACTGGATTTCTAGTTTCACCTCCCAGCTCTTAGTAGTTGCAGCCCAGGAGGTGATACTCCTGGGTTTTTATAACTGGTCCCAGTAATTGCGTCATAGTACCAGGAGAGGAAGTTCCTGGTGTAGCCTAGAAAAAATTCAACACCAGCTGTTAAAAATTTACATTGTCAGAGGGAGATTCCCTTGGAAATGACGTACAGACAACTTCTTAGTGGGTGCTCGACTGGCAATTAATTTTACACATCACATCATTTTTACTTTACTTTGGCCACATTTCAAACTTTTTACATATTTAGTTCTTCAAGCCTTGTCCCATAGGTCCTGTCCCCAAGCCCCAGATCATTTTGGTTGCCTTCCTCTGGACCCTCTCCAGGAGTTCAGTGTCCCTCTTTAAGTGTGGCCTCCAAAACTGCACACAGTAATCCCCCTGACAATTTAGGTTGTCCCTTAAGGGCACCCATATTTGTCAGAGGGAGATTCCCCAGGAAATAATGCACAGACAACTTCTTAGTGGGTGCTCATCTGGCAATTAATTTATTTTACACATCACATCGTTTTTACTTTACTTTGGCCACATTTCAAACTTTTTACATATTTACAAACATTTTCGCTTCGTCCATCCCCACATTACCAATTATAAAGTCCATTGTTAATATTTTGTGCAATCCCATAAGTTCCAATTGTTTTTTATAAATGTGTGCTTCTCCTGTCATCTTTTTGGTGTCAGGACACTTGGAAAGACCGATACCCCTTCTTCCATTTATCTTGAACTGCCTCTGCTTCTCCATTGTCTTCTCGGGGTCTGGATGCTTTGAAAAGCCCGATATCCCTTCTCCCTTCCCCATTGCTGTAGTCTACTTGGGTCCAGGTGCCAAGGCAACCCGCCCACCACTCCCATTTGTTAATTTCTTATTGTCCCCTCATTTGTTGGCTGCCTTCACATCCGGGTGCCTGAGCCTGACCCATGGCTCTTTCCTGCCCGCCTTTCACCCCATTTTATTTTCCCAAAAATTCCACTAGCCCATCTTCAGCTTAGACAATGAAATGATGGGCTCCCCCCCCCTCCTTCTTTTTCCCAATTTCCAACACTATCCCCCAAAGGGCGCACGTACGATGACATGCCCACTGTAGAAAGGTGCACTTCATCTTGTCTGTAAACTCCGGGGTTGGTAAATGAAATGTCATTGAATGCTATGTATGTTCCTCCAACCCCCTTTAACCATGCTGCCACCTGCTGGTTTACTCTTTTCCTAGCCCTTTCCACCCCTTTTATATTTCTGGCCTGCCGCCAAACCCTTTTAGGTACTATTTCAGACCAAGCTATCTTTGTCTGTGGGCAACACTGTTGTATTGAACCTAAATCCCTTAACATGTCTTTGCACAACAAACCCCATGGTCGATCTCCTAAGTCATTGCCCCCCCCCAGTGTATTACCAGCAGATCCGGTTGTGGCCATTTTAACTTCCGCTCCTCCACGGTTGGCATGATCTGCGCCCTTCTTATGCCCTGGACTCCTTTCCAGTAAACTCTGACTTTGTCGGGGTCTTGCCCTAGCTGTTTTCCTCCCGGATGGGTGGCAGCCCATTTCTCTGCCCAATAAATGTAAGTGCCCAGTGATCCACACCGCCTGCCCTTCCCTGACCTGTTGAAAACATAAACAAAGATATTATAACAGTTTCCTCATATATCTTTAATAGCAGTTCAACTTCTACCTCCCGGCTTTCTTAATGTCTTCTTCTGACCCCTTTTCTGCTGCCATCATTGATGCAGCTACAATCTGGAATGAGTGGGATGAGTAACTCTGGGTTTTCTCCCAAATGTGTCATGCCCTTTTTCAGCACCCCTGTTACCTGGAAGCATGTGACTGGCTTGCCATCCCCATGTATAAAAAACTGTTGGCCGCCCTTTGGCCTCCTCACTTTGTATTCCCATAGAGAGGCAACCGGGCATGTTGTTTTTTCTTAATTGTCTTTCCAGTACAGTCTCCACCCCTGTTCCCATCTGATCCGTCTTTGAGTGCCTCAACCAAATCGTTACCTTCTCCTTGCCCCAGTGCAGTTCCTCTCACCACAATCCCCGTCTCATTCTTTTTGTTACCAGCCACTACCTCACTGACCCTGAATGTGCATGAACGTAAAGATGGCTTTAAATAGGCAAGCCTTGAATTCTGATGTACAGATCTGCCCCAGGGCCCATACTAGCTCTTCGAGCTTCTCCCCCACGACTGGCTTTTTCAAATCCACCTTCCCCCTCTTTTAACCACTGCCATCCCATCATCATGCGCTGTACTACTTTAAACTTATTCGGTTCTGCCCATCCTTTTGTGCTGCAAGCCCATCCTATCCCTGCTAGTTGGATCCCAATTGTCCCACTTGCCATTCCTGACTCTCATTTTTGCACCATGTATTTCATTATCTGGTCCTGTGAAACTGGCTCACTTACCTTGAACCCCTCCTGCTCACGGAACTCCTGGAATGTCCCCCACACCCCTTCGTATGCCTTTAGTGTGTTGGCAGACCAGGAGCTCCTATATAACAGTCGGGCTCTTTCCAGTCAATTTCCCACACTTGCCTGCTACCTGCATGCTTTGTGCTGCCGCTTGTGGCACCACAGACCTGAACCTGTCCAACTGTAAATGGGAAAGGCTGTCAGCTATGTCATTTTTTGCCCATCAATATGTTTAGATTTAAATGACATGTTTAACTTTAAACCCCAAAGCACCAGCTGTCATAAAACCCTATTTGCTAAAACAGAATTACCTTCTTGCTGATTGATAACCTCTACCACTGCTTTGTTATTGCACAAAAACATTATCTTCTCGTTCTGTAGTTGCTCTCCCTATGTTAGCACTGCTACCAATATGGGAAAAATCTCTAGTAATGTTGCGTCTCTCAGCAAGCCCTTCTCTCTCCATAACTCTGGCCATGCCTCAGCAATCCACATCCCCTTAAAATATGCCCCCATGCCAATCGACCCTGATGCATCCGTATATAGGTCCAGGTCATTATTCCCTAACCACTCATCCTGCCAGAATGTCACCCCATTGTAGTCCACCAAGAACTGCTGCCAAACCTCCAAATCCTGCCTTATTCCTTGTGATATGTTCACCCAGTGATGGGGCAGCTTAGCCCCCCTGTTGCTCTGGCTAATCTCATGGTAAAAACCCTCCCTGGAGCCACTGCCCTGCAAGCGAAATTCAGGTGCCCTAGGAGTTGCTGTACATGCCCCAGTGGGACTCGTCTCTGCCTCCTGACTTCCTGCAGTTATTCCACAAGTCTGGCCACTTTCTGCTGAGGAAACCTGAAAACCTGTTTCTCTGCAACCACCTCAATGCCCACAAATTCCAGCTTCCTCTCTGGTCCTTCCATCTTGCCCTCTGCTAGCGGTACCCCCTCCCCCCACCTTCCTGCACATGTCTTTGAAATAATCGAGCACTGCCTTCGTCTCCGTCAGCCCTCTCCTATCAGCAGGAAATCGTCTAAATAGTGTACTACTGCCTTATGCCTGTATTTCTGCCCAAATGCCCATTGCATCCATGTGTTAAATGCTTCAAACTTAGCACAGGCTGTGGAACAGCCCATGGGCAGTGCTTTGTTGAAATAAAAGAACCATTGGAAGCAAAATCCCAACAGGTCCCAATCTTCCTGCCTGATGGGTAGTAACCGAGAAGTCAACTCTATGTCCATCTTTGCTAGCCATGCCCCTTCCTTTGCTCTTTTCAACTCTACTGCCTGTTCCAGTGTTGCATGTGAAACTGCATTACATTCTCCAGGGATGTGGTCATTCACTGATGCCCCTTCTGAATAAGACAAGTGATGGCTTAGCCTAAACTCCCCTTGTTGCTTCTTTGGCACTAAACCCAATGGTGACACCAGCAAAGTGGAAAATAGTGGATTCTCAAATGGGCCCTCTATCCTTCTGGCTTATGCTTGCTTCCTTATTTTCTCTTTCACTATATCCTTTTCCCCTTTACTGAAGCCAGGTTCTTGGCTCTCATGCTTCTTCTCACCCCTGATACTCCAAGTTAAAACCCCCTCTCAAACCCTTCCACTAGCATCCTACCCGTCCTAATATCTGAGTACCCCTTTGTCCATTCCTCCATTCCTTAATCACTCCAACCTTGATCAGAGTCATAGCTAACCCAAATCCCCCCCTTCCCTGCCTCTCTCTCATTGGGTGCCTGAACCACCTGCACCATACCCTCATCCCTTGGAATCCCCTTCCTCTCCCATTTTGATAACCCCTTTGACCCCCCATAAAACTGTCTGCTACCGCTTTGACCACTTGCTCTTTCCCCGATTGCTCTGCAGCGAGTCACTGGATGCTGCCCTGCACACTTTGAGCAGGCATGTCTGAACTTACAATTGGTCCATGAACATGACGCTTTATTGAACCCCCAGCATGTTTTGACCTGCTGACTGCTTCCCCCTTGCCTACTCCCTTCCCCCGCACACACCCCACCCTGACAGCATTCTAACCCATAACTCAGAATGAGTGGAATCCCACCTCTGATCCCCCCCTGGCCACCATCCTCTGCTTGAAAGTTTTGTCGTACCTTAGCCACCCCAGGCCCAACTTTGCCTTATAGGCATACTTTATCATGATGGCATATGTGAGCAGGGGAATGGCTAGCTCCAGCTTCCTTTCCAGGAGGATGGCACTGAATATGGAAAACCCCGCCTGCCATGTTTCGATATTTTTTTCCCTTATAACTTATCTCATCAGTCTTATTTCCTGTTTTCGCTAATGCCACCGCCATCTCAGATTTTCCCACCATTTCCTTTTGCTCATACCTCTTTGCCGTCTCTTTGTCTACTAATGCAAATATAACCACATATTTGCCTTTCCATATCTTTTCTTTAATAGGGGTACATGATCCCCCTAATGTCATGCCCAGTATCCCATCATTGCCCACTCTGGTCTTCATGTTCCCCTTCTCCCCCACTGCCTTTAGCTCCTCTAGTGCCTTTTCCATCTTTTCTGTACCCTTCTCCCCCATATCTCCCAGCATACCTGCTAAATACTCCGATCCCCTTCTGGGTTCTGATCTCCCTTGTCCTTACCATTCGTGCCCTCTTCGCCATCTGGTTCCTCCGCCTGCTGCTGTTCAGGCACCTCCCGTGGTATCCTTTTTTCTGCTGAGCTCTTCCCAGAACCCCTCGCTGGTGTCTTCCTTTTTCCCATGGCTTCCGCTGCTTCCTTCTGCTTCACTGCTTCTCTCAACTCATTCACCTTCTCCATCAGGCTTTTCGCTGGAGCCTCCTTCTCCTTTGCCCTTGTAGCCTCCTCCTCTTCTGCCTCCATCCTATGAGCCATTTCCAGCATCTCGTTAACCTTCAACATCATCTCTGCCGCCTGCTCCATCATCTGGATACTTGTGATCTCTCTGTTTTCTGCCATGCTGATAAGTAAATACTTGGGGGAGAATGTATAAACAAAACATGGTTATTCACTCTCCTGTTCCTCCCGATTCTCCTTGTCTTTGCAAGGTCCTTACAGTCCCCTAATCATCCTTAAAACTTCCACCTCACAATCTGAAGCTGTATTTTATTTAATGACACTTTTTTTTTTTTTTATATACCCCATCCCTAGAGTTTCCCTTGCGTATCGCATGCTGTTCCATGCTCCTATCCTGCCCGCCTTTATTACCTGCAGGCCACTATCATTCATCATTGTCCTCTTTTTGTCATATTTATTTTATGTTGCCCAACTGAGGCCCAAAGGCCACTTTTTGTTAGTTCCCCGCTGCCAGGAACTACTACCATGGCGTCCTGTGTGCAGCACATGCGTGCCACTCCTTGGTGCCACCACGCATGCGTGGCCATGCTGGAATGCTACTTGGAGATATCATCCCCTACCAGAATGCCTGAGAGTTTACTGGATTTTTAGCTTCCCCTCCTAACTCTTAGTAGTTGCAACCCAGGAGGTGATACTCCTAGGTTTTTATAACTGGTCCCAGTCATTGCGTCACAATACCAGGAGAGGTAGTTCCTTGTGTAGCCTATAGAAATACAACACCAGCTGCTAAAAATTTACGTTTAGCTGGTGTGCATCCATAGGTGGTCAGGCGTCCATTGACTCCTATTCCCAAAGCCTCTTTTCTCTTCCCCAGACTTTGCTTTTCTCACTCTGAGGCATTACAGCATATTGCATGCTAGTGTCAGTAACAGGAAAGAGTCCCTACTAGCCACCAGTGTGTGACTGGCACAGGAAGTCAGCCATGTTCAGTAAACATTGTCTTGTAAAGAGGAGGAGCTCTATGAACACTGCAGAGCAGCCATGACTGTAACAAAGCACAGTAGCAGTGAGGGAGCAGGCTTAGGGAAAAAGTCTGGAAACATTCTGTCACCTAGTGTGTTGCGAGTCTATGGAACAGGCTTTCAGAGGATGCTGTAGAAGTAGATTGTGTGGATACAGTGTTTTTAAATTAGGCTAGATGCATTAATTTTTGGCATAGAATATTACTTTGATTTGAGCAATCAAGGTGAAGGTAGAGCCCTCAAGTCAGATTTCACAGTTGCATTACAAGTGCCACGAGAGAGAGAGGACAAACTGGAGGGTGATTTGGTATGTTTTTTTTGTTTTTTTTTTCCCCACAGGCCTTCATATGTGACCACCAGCAATGAATGTGAGGTACCTCAGTTTAACATCTCCTCCAAACGTGGCATCTCCAACAATGCAGTAGTGCCCCCCCCTCAACTCCAGTACTGTGCTGCAGTTTACTACATACTAACATACTAAAAGCCAGCAAAATAGGCCTCATGGTCTGTCATGTCTGCTCGGTAGCCAGCCCCCTACTGGGTGCTCGCTTCTCTGCCCTCCCCCACCCCCAGAGAGAGTCTTCCCTGGCTTCAGGCTTGAGCCCTAGTCCCTGGCATGAGACTTGAACTCAAGTCTTTGTGTCCTAAAAGGTAGACTGATATCAGCTGAACCACATTTGATGCTGTAATACTCACCGGAATCAGAAATTAGTTGTGCATGTGGACTTGAGGTTTAAGTACTGATTTAAAAAAAAAAAAGTCTCAAAAGCAGGAAAGGTATTAGTAGTTCTTCAGTTCTTGTGTGACCATGTATTCTGTGACCGGTCTGAGATGCAGGATTGTTCCTATAGGAGTTTGCAGAGTGGCTATTGACCATATCACTGGAATCCCTTAGATTTCTGAGGGGATCTAAATGCAAGATTCAGTGACCTCTCTTGCTGTTTTGCTACTAGAGTCCTCCAGACTACAGATGCTGTGGGTCTCAAACAGGTGATTGCTTCTGTCACACATGAAAGGGTCACACTCTAGAGCTGGTGTTTACCACAGAGGTGGAGGTAATAAATGACTTGGTGGATCCAGTCACTTGGTTGGACCACTATACCTTGAGATTCAAATTCATGGCCCCTTTCAAGCTACAACTACAAACCATGCTCCTTAAACCAAAAAAAAAAAAAAAGGCACTTACACTGAAATATCAATTAAAACCTGTGCAAACTTTTATTGTGGACCCAGGTGACAACGGACACAAACAATACTCCAGTGCTTCAAACCACACTGGTTCTTCTTCAGGGGCCCCTACTCAGCTACCCACAACTGTGGAGGTGATTTGGGTTTAAGCTTCTTGGAAATTGAATCCTGATAGGTTTGTAAGTCTCCTAGACACTTTGTCTCGTGTAGAGGCATCCACCACAGGGGGCCCATAGTCACTGTCGAAGCCTGTAATTTGACTCTCTTAGAGGCTATCGACTCCCTAGTGCCAGCTTAAGTATGCACTGTGACTTCACACCAAAGCACTCTATGGTATTCTAAAGGGCTTTTTGCACTTGAAAGTACACGGTGCAAATTAGTGGGCAAGCAGGAGAAATCCGGGATTGATGCCAACAGAGTTGCTCTGATTACTCATTTTAACTATTATTGGGAGGCTATGAGGGCAGAACGAGAGAGAGAGAGAGAGAGAGAGAGGGGGAACAAAAGTTACGTTATCCTCAGAGCAGTACAGAAAAACTGACCAGACACAATTTTCCATACTGACTGTGGGCTGGTAATTGCATCCTGCCTGTGTGCAGAAAAGGAAGACTCTAGGGAGAAGCGTGAATGGTTAAATCTGTTTTTAGAAACCAAGATTGTTGGCATCTTGGACCAGATTGCCTTAATGTCTAATGTAAAGATCAATACAGTTAGTGGATGACAAGGTCAAACATTCTGATGAATTGTGATGGGTTTAATCAGATGGATATGAAGAGGTCATCCAAGAGATCTCCAGGTCATGCTGAACCACCTCTAATATAGATCCAATTCCAGCTCAGAATGATAAGGCAGGGGTTGTGGAACTAGCACCAGCTGTAGCTGGTATTGTCATTGTCTCATTGAGTAAAGAGCAGGGTTTTATTTAACTCTGAAAATTGATTAGCGTTTTGCTCATAAAAGTGCTAAAACATTGTGAAAATGCATAGCACTTGCCTCACTGTGTTTAACAAACATAACATTTCTAGAAAACCTATATAAATACTTTCTGTACAGTTAGTATTGTCCCAAGAAAAAAACTGCAAATCAATTATTTAAAACCCTGAAAGAGGTCTGTTTTGTAGGCTATAAGACAGCTGTCATTAAGCCCCTCTTTAAGAAGCAAACTTTTGATCCTGACGATCCTGTTAATTATCAGCTGACCTCCAACCTACAGGTGGCTACTAGTACAGCTTGAGGAGTGCCTGAAGAGAGATAATATCTTCAGGCACTTCTGATTCAGTTTCCACCAACAGTATAGCACATAAACGGCCTTGATCAGGATGTGTAATCTCCTCCAATCAAGGGACCAAGGAGAGGGGACAGTTGTGATCCTGCTTGATCTCTTGTCAACCTTTGACACTATCACAAGCTTTTGGTGGACAGACTCTTGGAGCATGCGGGGATGACCAGGACTGTGGTGTCATGGTTCATTTCTTTCCTAGAAGACGGTGAACAATCTGTTGGCATGGGTCTTTTTATCTTGTGGCAGGCAGCAGACAATTGTGGGGTTCCCTCGAACTCTGGTCTCCCTCATGCTTTTTGCAGTGTATTTGAGACCCTTGGAAGAGACCATTAAGAGAAGCAGCTTAGGGTATCACTGTTATGCACATGGAAGTTACCCACCCATGATACCCAGTTGTATCTTTTGTTTGCATTTGGTCAGAGTAGGCGAGTTCTCCATGCAAATCTCAGAAAAAGTACTTAGAGGTTGCTACTTGTATGGCCAGAGAAATGGGTATCTGCCTTGAAAGGCAGTCTCGGAGTCCCTGTTGTGGATGGAGTTCAGTTTAAGAGGGAACTCTCCACACTAAGAGACCCACACCCAAATGTGGGGCTGGTCACAATTTGCACTTTATGTGCAATAACATTTTTTGTTGTTACAATCCACTGCAATAAACAGTAAGTATCAGACTGTTGACGTTGACTTGCAAGCTTACATTTTCTGTAACTACAAATTCCAGAATCTCCTGCAGCTGATCTCAGAGGAGGGCTGCAGCAGTAAGAGACTCTACAGTGCATGTTAGAGCTTTTATAAGATCCAGTCAGATGTTTGCCAGTCCCGCTACTCTCTTGGGGCTAAGTACACAGTGGGACCAGCAAACAAAAGATCAGAGCTTATAAAAACTCTTAACATGCACTGCAGGTTATTGAATATCCTGCTGCTGCAGCCCTCCTTTGATGTCAGCTGCAGAGGACTCTGGGATTTGTAGTTACAGAAAATGTCAGCGTGCAAGTCTATGGAATGAGTCTCCTACAGTCTATTATGCTGTAGTAAACAGTAAGGGAAAAAAATCTTCTTGCACACAGAATGCTGATTAGGACCAGAGTAGTTCTCCAATATTGCCTTAGTGAGCCCCCCCAGCATTTGGGAAACAATCTCAGGCCTCCTCTAATTTACTGAAAAACATCAGGCCTCCCCATAGAAACAATACCATACAATACTTTGCCCTGTACTCCAGAAATAAAGTGAAAACATTGAATAAATGACTGCTTTTATTTGCCTGGAACTATTTACATTCAGTTTTCCCAGTCTCTTCATACCAAACATGAACTACTCAAAATATTAAGCAGCAGTGCATGTTACTGTAAAAATATTAAACCTATTATTATTTTTTATTCCATTTTAGATCACCCCTTTTCTCCAGTCTTGTAAGAGCCACTCTTTATCTCTTACTTTTGGATTTTTTTAAGATTGGAAATACAGTAATATAATTAGAACTCCTTTTAAATGTGCTATCCATGTGTTTTCAGGACTGTTTTCAGCTTTTTTGAACACCCATCATTTACTATCTCTTTTCTTGTGACTATGGTAAACTAGGATGCAACAGACTGTGCTCCCTGACCTTAAGGAACAATGGGTGTTCAAAGATAGCTGTGGTTACTGATAATAACCTGGGGCTAGCTGTATTAAAAGGAGCACTCCTGTTTAATTATTTCAAATGTTAAAACAAATGCTAAAGCACACTCAACCTGTGGAACAAAGAGCAGTCTACCAAGAATGGAGAAAAAGGGGTGATCTCCGGGGGTAATCTAAAATGAAATAAAAATGTATAGGTTCTAAATATTCACTTTAATTTGCATTGCTGCTTTTGGTACAGTACATAATCAGGCTTGACTGATCCTCCCCTGGAACTGGTTGGAGCCACCCCAGAGAGGCTGGCCTCACCATTTGAGAAACCGTCACCAGACCAACACTTGGGTGTGAAGCACTTAGTGCAGAATGTTCCCCTTAAAGGAGGAAGAGTTATATGCAGCCTGTGAAGTCCTTGATGGATAGCTGTCCATGAAACCCCACGTATCTGCTGTCATCAGGGGCTGCTTTGTTCATTTAATGAATATCTCCAAACTGTCCCTTTTTAGATTCTGGGGACCTGAAAACATTGGAGCAGGCATTGGTCACGTTGTGCTAGATTTCTGTATTGCATCGATATGGGCAATCCTGTGATCAGATATATCGCCTACAGTTGGTAAAGAACAGAGCAGTCTGTTTTTTGAAGTCCGTGCAAATTGGAACATATCACACTGGCGATCTTGGCTGGCTGCCAGTAAGGCAAAGAGCTGTTTACATGATTTGTACTTTGACATTTAAGGTCCTTTACAAATTTGGCACACCCTTCCTTTGCAAGCTCCTGACATTTCACCTACAGTACCTGGCAAAATAATTTGGCATAGAAAAGAGGTGATTCTTTTTTATTTTATTTTATATAAAGGTTTTTATCTCTCCAGGGCAGACAGGGCAACTACTCAGCCTTGTCCCGAGCACTACCAGTGGTCCCCTGCCTCACTCCAGGTCAGGGGTTAGGTTATCCCGTGGATCTCCTGGGAGGTAGGGCCACCCCCCACTCTGTGCCTCTCATCCAGAATCCCCCCAACTGGAGAAGCAGGGCGGGTTGTAGTACCATGGGCAAGGCTTCATAAAGCCCTGGTCCTCCTATTTTCCTCCATGGTTTCTCTTCCTCAGCCCGGAGCTGTGGTTGCACAGAAGGCACATGTAAGTGGAGGTGTGCATGCATTCCAGAACTGCTGCTTCCTCCACTCTCCTGACTGAAGTCAATCTCCCAAGCATTGGCGCTACCATCAGGCCTCCATCTGGTGGCAGCCAAGAGCCAGGTTGACTCATCACCTAGTCTAGAAGAGGAGAGCAGCCAGGCAGCCACTCAGTCCTCTCCCAGCCCTCCCTCTCACCCACTTCCGGTGACCCAATCTTGTTCCCAAACTTGGGTCACCAGTGTAGTGTGAGGTAAAGCGCTATAGCACCTCAGCCCTCTGCACCACCGGGCCAACTGAAAACCAGTGCTTTTAAATGTCCCGGTTTAACATTTAAAATCTGCATTGGTCTGGACAGGGCCTTTGGTGTGGCACCTCTAGTTCTCTGGGATTCATGCCTAATCCACATCAGCAGAATCACTAGGTTGAGCCTTTAAAAATAGTGGCTAGGTGGGTTGGTTCCTCAGCGAAGCAAGACCCACCCAGACCCTTTTAAATAATCCAGTTCTTCTTTTATAATGTTCATGTGCTGGTATATTTTACTGTATACATATTATTTATTGATCTTGTATTTTTGTATCTGTTTGTTAATTTGAATGAATCCTGTAGAAGGATGTCTAACAAAAGGATCCAGCTACCTTTTCCATTCATGAATATTCCTGGTTATTGGCCATGAATAGTGTAGACACCGTGAAATCTGCAATCATGATATTAGAGTAACGGTATGCTTATTGTGGCATACTCTTATCACATTTCATAGTAATAATGCATCGTTATGTCCTCATTATAGTTTTTATTCAAGCCTTAAGCTTTTTTTTGTATTATCTTGCAAACTAGCCAATTAAAAATGTTATTGAACCAAATTCATTATTATGTTGCTGCCTGCAAACCTATTGCAAATTAAGGTTATGAAGAAATGTTTTAAGGCAACTCTTTAGTAACTTTATCCTTAAAACAGATTAGTACAGATCTGTGAGGCAATTACTGGGATAATGGGTAGATTAGTCCATGTTATTCCAAAATAAAGGAACTGCACGAATGTTAAATGATATAAAAAGTAACACTTTTCAGTATAGACCTAGCAGGCCACAGTGTGAGATTCTCGGGATTACTCCTACCTTGGTGTCTTAGTGCTACCCCAGTATCTCTATGCATGCCTCTGATCTGCTGCTTAAAGTACTGCGTGTGTGTGTCTGTGTCTGTGTCTGTGTCTGTGTCTGTGACTGTGTCTATGTATTCTAGTATGGGAGAAATTACTTTTCCTCTGCCGCTCATCTGTCTGGCCCATGCCTGCCCCCTTTTTAAATCACAGCTCTTGGATCACTTATTGAATGCCTCAATCTGCAATTGTGCAGCCGAAGGTGCCATCATCGTCATATTTTTCACGTGCTATGTTAGCACCGCTTGTTACCAGTATGCAACATTAATGCCACTGTCTTCATTTCATTGCTTATTTATAAAACCTAATTGATGAATTCATGTTATTGTACTACTTTGACACTGTATCCTAAATCTTACGTTCTTTTTTATCAGTACTTCCTGTTATTTTTGCAAATGTATTTTCCCAGTTTGCTTATAACCATGTATAACCCTTCTTTGCCTGTCTACTCTGTGGTTATTTCTGAAAAAGGTCCTTCAGACTACCGTAGTGTATTTACCCCTGCCAATTAATACATAAAAATAAGTAATAAAATTAACTGTATGTACTTTTCAGCTTGAATGTGTGTATTCCTTTTGTCTTTGGAAATTTATTTTAACAGGAAGACTGTTTTGGAGATGACTATGTTTCCAAACTGCACGCATTCAATTACAGCACTATTCATTCCAGCAGAGTACAAGAATCATTAAGTATACAATGTGTACCATTTATAAGTTCAAGTTCATTAAAGCCTGCAAGCTGTCATTTATCCTGCTTGCTGCATTATGCAGATCATGCCGTCAAAGTTGAGACAACATGCAGAATTAACATTAAATTTGCATTTTTAGGCACAAGCATTTTTGTGCTCATGTCATGGGGGAACTATTTTCTTCCTAATTTTGCAAGCAGATTTTCAGGCTTGCCATGCACAGATTGGTGGTGATGCAACTGTACACGTAGCATGTTTGTCCCATAAAGCTGCGATGTGGGGTGGAGTAGTATCTCAAGCCTACCAGTACCTGTGCAAAAGTGAAGCCGGAAAACTCTTGGAGTGCTGTCAGCGGCAGCATTCATGGTTGGGGGGGCTGCCATGGAGCAAGAGCTGCTGTAGCAGCCTCTGTGGAATCATGGGGGCTTCTAAAGAGCAGGTGCCTTGAACCCGGACAGCCACGGTTGGTGGGAGCACCTAAGGAGTGGTGGCAGCAGTATGGTTACATCTGGAGTACTGCTATGGCTGTGACTGGGGGGGTAGGGCTGGGATTCTTGTAGGAAAAGGGCAGTGACTGAGGGTTGAAAAAATAGGATTAAAGATGCACTCCCTGCTTCAAAGGTGCTGCTCTTAGGAAGAGTCTTTTTGTGAAAAACTGGAAGAGTGCCTGCGCCAACTTGGTTTAACGAAATAATTAACGGAGTCTTAGGGGAGTTTGCTCCATGTTCTAAGTATTGCCTCTTCAGCATGGAGGCTTCATCAGGGGGTGACTCAGGGTTGCTGGCTAGGGTTGAGACTTGCTTTGACTTGGGTGGGAATGCGACTTTAATGTGACTGGTGGTGATGGGGATGGTGCTGGTGGCAGTGGGATAGTACTGTGACAGAGTGGAGTGATAGAGGCTGTGTTAGGAGCAGTGCCTTGACTGGGGGAGGCAGTGCTGTGACTGGGGTCATGGGGGAAGCAGTGATGTGACTGGGGTGGTAGGAGGGGCAATGCTGTGACTGGGGTGGTGGTGGGGACAGTACAGCGACTGAAAGGTTGGGCAGTGCTGTGACTGTAGGTAGTGTTTCAGCTTTGGGGTGCAGTGTTGTGACTGAGGAGGGAGTACAGTGCTGTGACTGTTGGAGGATAGGGGCAGGCAGGAACTGGCCTCACAAGGAAAACCATCCCCTTTGAGTGAAATGCTTCTCCACACCCTGACCAATGAGACTCCTCCGGCACCTGAGGGGGAGGGGGGGCTTTATCGTTCTTGCCTGACAATCACCAGTTGGGGGGGGAGGATGGTTGAACACAATTTTGCATGTAGGAAGCATGCCAGACAGCAGTCTGAAGGCAAAAGCTAGCAGAAAAAAAGACTCAATAGGAAAAAGGCAGATGGAGAAACTCTATGAAGAGTAGAGACAGAAGAGAAAATAGAAGAAATAAGCTAAAGACAAGGGGAAAAGAAAGCTAAAAAATGTAATGAAAAGCAAGAGAGTACGAGTAGGATCAGGATAAGGAAAAATGAGAAACTTTTGAAAAGCGTTTTTGAAACCCAAAAATGCTATAACTTTGGTCTTGAATTTAAAAATCATTTAGGGAAAAGAACCCAGCCCACGTTTTAAAAGAAATCTACATTTCCAAATGTTTTTTTGTACGTAGGGGTGGTGGGTTGGGGAATGAAGGGCAGATAGTGTACGTACAAGTTATTGTGGAGAGGAAATGTAAAGGGTTAAATACTTCTTCCAGAAGAAATTTTTTTTTTTTTTTAGTCTGTTGCAACAGCATTTTGTTTTTCTTTGTTGTTTTGCCTTTCCTTCCTAAAAACTCTGTTCTTTTTATAGGCTGGCCACCTATATAAATTCTCTGTCTTTTCTCTATCGTCTTTTTTGTTTGTGTATTGTTTATTTTTTTTCTTCTGGATGCCTAGTATTGAATTTCCCCCTTTTGTGAACCCCGAGGTCTGACCTAGTTGGACTCAGTATCAAATAGAAATATAAAAAAAAATAACTGATTTCTGTTAGAATATACAGCAACTTGAGTTTGTTGTATCATCTAAACCAAAGTGGGTTTCTCAATTTAATTTGTCTTAGGTAACACTTCGCATATTTCTCTCGCGTTCTTGCGAGAGGCTGAACCCCCCCCCCGAGGTTTTGTGATAAGTATCATGATAAATCACAGAAGAGGGAAAGAAATATAAATATCGTTAGTTTTCATTGTTTAAAAGAATGCTTACTCTAGTATGCGCTAAATGTTCCTGCACGATAGAACGAATGTTCTTCCTGCACGATAGTGCGAATGTTCTCTCGCTTTGTTTCGAGTGTTGGTAACCCCCTTTTCCCACATTGCGGTCTTTGTTGTAATGAGAGCATTTTAATGTAAAATACTCCACTTCTGGGAGCTTTCAAGAAAAGAATTTAATCCAAACTCATCTGGTCTTCCTCTTTACATTTTTCTCTGTCATGGTCGTCCGGGCGGCATTCTCCAGTAAACAAACCCGCCGCTCTGGTGTTCGGTTTTATGTTAAAGCATTGCCCTTTCTCGTAAAAATGAACGTTAAATTCACTTCCAGCCTTTCTGAAATTGCTCAGAAAAGTATCCCTTGTAAATAGTGAACTTTAGCGTTTCAGCCGTTGTGAAGGTTATGTTATTCAGCTCTTTGTTAAAACAGAGTTGCCCCCTGTTAAGCGCTGAAACTTTCAAATTTAGCACAGTTCTTTTATAAACTAATATCTGTGGTCTTTATTTTTTTTTGCCCTTCTAGTCTCCTGGTATTACCTTTCCTCATTATGAAAATCTTATAAGGATTTTATGTTTAAATGTAAAGTTTAAATATACCTTTCTAATTAAGTGATCAGTCCTTCCTTTGTGGGATCATTCTTTTAGGGCTCTTCTCTTAGAGCTGGCCGGCTGAAGTATTCCTATATTTAAAGGGATATTCTATGGGGTGGAGCTCTGATGCAACATTTTGGGAATTTAATTTTAATTTAACCTTCTTATTTTTAAATCTTGAAGCAGTATGAAGCCCATTAGGGTAAAGATTGTATTGTGAAGGTATTGTAATATAAAACTGTTGTTTATTTTGAATAAAATATTAAATTTTTCTAAAAGGGGAGGGACAGAAGGGTCACATGGTGAAACAGGGATATAAAAGATTCTGGTAGCCTCATTCAGTTAGAGTTCCGTGAGGTGCAGACTTGTTCTGTCCTCATCCAAGGCAGATGCACTAGCAGTATTCTGGTGTTTATCTGGTCATTGATCATTGCAGCTTTAATTTTTTTTTTAATATAATCGCCTGAAGTTCGACTTTTGTTTTGTTTAAGCATATAAATACATTTTTTTTTGTTTGAAGTCTCCAACTGTTGTCCAGAGATCCTCCTTCATGGTACCCACACCTTTACAGGAAACAATGGGGATTTGCAGTGCTGCCACAAGTTCCATGTGGCTGCCGAAAGTTAGACCCCCTGTGGGAACCCAGGTACTCCACTTGGGTCCTGGTTGGGTGGTCACTGCTCTGGTGAGGCTGGGTGACAGTGCTGTGATGGGGGAGACTGGTTTGGTAGTGGATTGCAGTGGTGAGGAATAGGGCAGTGGCATGTGGGTGGTTAGGGTGGGGGAAGTGTTGTTGAGAAAATGATGCTGTATGGTTGATCAGCTTCCTGGCCCAGGGGCCTACAGTACCCCTTCCATCATGCTTATTGTCAACTAATACATAAAAAAAAAAAAGTTACCTACTTGGGTAAATTCTTTATAGCCCCTTTTCTGAGCTCAATACACTGAATAGTTCACACATAATAAATATATGTACAAAACAAGACTAATAATAAGGAAACACTTTGGTACCTTTTTGTAGCGATAGTACTTTGATTGGATTTATTCAAATGCTTTTAATTGAAATCTTATGTATTGTTCTGCAGGATATTCTCATACTCCATGAAAAAAACAGTAATTTTAACAACCTAGGTAAACATATATTGGCTAAATGTTGATATAGGCTAAATTAAAATATGCAGTCTAAATTTGAAAGCACAGTACTATACGTTTTGTTTAGCTGATTAAAAACAATCATCTTAGTACAATCTGGGCAGGAAGGAAATCATTTTGTTGTGCCCTTTTGAGCGGTGACTGGCAAAGATCACCAGTGTGTAAAGAAAAAAAGATATACTGCCAGAGTTTAACATTGCTGTATGGTGTGTACAAAGCTCTGGAAATAGTGAGCTAATATTTGGAAGGGTAACAGAAGGGCTGGCTTGAATGACAGCACATTTGATTTTATCTAAAGTACGTGACTTGAGAAATAAAGAACGGTGGTGTCACTAGGGTAATCTACAGCTGATAAGAGTGACTTAATTTGCATTTCTTTTTCTTAACTTGTGAGATTTTCTTCCACTGGCACATGTGTTGGGAATTGAAATTGTAGTTTGCTTATTGTATGTTGGCAGTAATCTTTCATTTTTTTTACGTAAAAAAAAAAAAATGAGGCGCTAAACGTGAGCAACCAGTGATGTATGGTGCTATTGATGGGAATTGAATTTGCAGGGGAAAATGGGATTTGGTTGCAGTCTGAACTGATAATGATGTAGCCCAAATGGATTTGTAATGGCCATTCATCGTCTTCTTCGGCAGCATGAGATCTGACACAAAAATATTTATGCAGGTGACAATGAATGTGGCATTGGTTAGCTATTTAAATTAATATCTATGGCTACAGTTTCTAAGAGAGTTATTTACCTACATGCACTGAAAGTCACAATGTTGTACCCTAGGTAGTTTAATATTGTTATCTTGCATATTTTCTATAAATTAGTCTTGCCATTTAAAAAAGAAAATCAGTTTATGAACAATTGAACATGCTTTTTGGCTGTTATTTAAAGTTAATCATAACAACTTGAACATGCTGTAGCCATTTTAAATATCCTGCTCTTTTTCTAACTACTGGAATACCATTTCTTAAATGAGAAGCCTTTTTGAACCATGAGAATCAATGAACCATGGGAAACAATCTGACTTTAGCTTTTTTTTTAAATAAGAGATTTTGAAACTTCTTTCAATTTAATTTACTCTTTACGCAGCAGTGCAGTACCACTAACAATTTATTGTTTTGTTTTTGTAGTTCGTTTCTTATGCCCCTTATCACTGACCATGCCCTCTTTGTGTTGACCTCCCCAGCCCTATCCCATCCGTATTCTCCCAGACTAACTCCAGTCTTCCATGGCTTACACTTCATAGAAGAGGTAGCAGGGCTCTGCAACTTCCACTCAGGTATGAACTGGTACTGGGTCAATATAGCACTGCCGAAACAGTATAGGAAAAACCGCGTTGCAAAAAGCACTAATGTTTGTACAGTGGCAGGGTTTTTTCTGCATTGGGGAATAACACCCTGTCACTGTACACTCTGATGGGGGAGTGTTAAGGAGGCTGCCGGTGTGGTACCTGGTCGAGCCACTCCTGTGGTGGAGTGGCTAGGACACCAGCACCCGGGGGCGTAGGGGACCTGGGGCCATGGTTCAGTTCCCCTCAGGTCTCATAGTGTTGTAGCTTTTTTTATTTTACTTAAAAAGTTAATTTTCCCCTCTCCAGTGTTTTGCCCCATCCCTAAAGTCCACACCTCCTCAGAATTAGTTATATTTAGTCCGGGGTGTGTGGGGGGGCAAAGCCTGCCAAGTCGGGGGGTGCGGGGGTGGTGGAGTCCCCTACAAAAAAAAAAAAAGTAGTTCTAGTTGTTTTAACAGTGTGAACTGTTTCTGTTGTGGTCGATGTTTTTTCCTGACCTTATTTCAGCACACACCATTTTGCCTGCAGCATTGTGTTTTGTGTTGTTTCGTCCCCGACATTATGACCCTGTGCCAAATGAATTTCATTGGAGGGGTGCCAAGGTTGCCAGTGTGGGGCTGCACAAGTTGGAATTCATCCTGTGCGGTGGTAGTCTTTATTCTTTGTGATCCCTGACTCTCAGGACACCGGTGGTGAGAGTACGCATGCACCTTGCATGGCAGTGTGCGTAGCATGGCACCAGAAGATGCCCGACCACCCAGTCAGCTGCTTTGGACTGCAGTGCCTCCTGTGGTTACTCAGGTGATGGTATCGTAGCTGAGGCAGCTGTCCATCCCTCCCAGAGTTGGAGAGCATCCTCTGGGATGCTCAGTATTCCTTCCCAGTCCGTCCCCCAATGACCCAGGCTCATTCCAGAACCCAGGTCAGCAGCATCGCCAGTGGTAGCCTTACTGCTGCACCAACATTCTGCTCATTAAGTACTTTTTAAAAATGTTTTCCATTATTTTCTCAAGGAAAATATATAACTACCCTTCTCTGTCCCACAGGCTTTCCAGCTGATAGATATCTGTTTGCACAGTAGCCTTCTCTGGGTATTGCTGTTTAGATTTGCCACCTATTGTACATTGTCACATCTGGCTTGGAATTGTTCTGCTGGGCCTAGCAAGGGGAGAAGGATTGCTGGAATTAGGAAATCAGCAAAGTATGGGCGGCTGCCTGATGGCTCAGTGCTGGTGACTCAGGTTTGAAGCCATCCTGGCAGCCTGGGATAGCTAGGGCAGTACATCCAGGGAGGGAAGGTGCTGGGTTCCACAGCAGCAAGGATTCCTGTAGTAGGCAAGGGAGCTTGTCTCCTCTACAGAGGGATGCTGACTGCTTGCAGGGCATGTCATGGCACTGCCCCATGCTGTGCAGGAGGGAGGAGGTGGACAAAATCAAAAGGGAAGAAAACAGAAGAAAATTGTATCTACTGTGAGTCATCAGCATAACTGTTACTGGCATTTTTGGCTCTACTCTGTGTATCCTCGCTGGTTTGATAGCAGGGGAAGGGGCAAACAGGGCTGGAAAAGTTACTAGCACAAGAGACCTGATATTAGGCTAACAACGATGACTGCAAACAAGTCTGTAGGAAAAAGAAAAGTACTGTGTGTGTGTGTGTGTGTGTGTGTGTGTGTGTGTGTGTGTGATGTATGTATGTATATATGTATGTGTATATGTATATCTCATATATATATGTATATCATATATATATATATATATATATATATAGTTACAAAGTATAATAAATTCAGTTGGCAACCAACCAACTTTGAAGGAGAATTACTGTTACTGGAGGTGGGGCAAACATCGGCATACGCACCCCTGATGTCATTGCACATCCCACCTCCTGGGGAGAAAACAAAAACTTGGGACACACAGGATGCTGCCTTCCTTGTGCTGTAGGTCCTGCACCACTGACCTGTGGCACTCCTGGAGCTGTATTCCATTGTCCAATGGGAGGGAGGGCCTCCTCCCTAAGACCCCACCCTGTAGGGCCATCCAAGGCATAACTCCAGGTGGGGTAAGTCCTTGGGTGGTGAATGATGGGGCTGGGCGCAGGGTAGGGCTGATGGGGGCTGGTCACATAAAAGTATAGCAAATAAACAACCACCCCCCCCAAAAAAAAAAAAAAAGAATGTCCAAAGTATAGTTTGTGTCTGCCAGTGACAAGTTAGTGGCAGATAAGGCATCAGCACATGGATTATTAGCTGGGTGTGGAGTGGGAGTTCATTTACTGCTCAGAGCAGCCCACTTCTCCCACTCACCCACATTGCATAGGACACATTCATACGCATTAGATCCTCTTAGGCATGAACAGATCTAGGAGACTAAGAGGGTTCCGATACATTTTAACACTGGGCAAGTATTTACTGCTGACTTTTTCAAGCTGGTAGCATTCTAATCTTCTAATGGCAGTCATGACATTTGCAGACCAGTCTTGGACCCAACCCCCAACCCCACCTTTTAACCAAGTCTCAAATCCAGTGGACGCCTGCAGTTGCTGGCTCTCTTTGCCTAATATTTTTGTGGCATCAGGGACATGTCCCTACTGCTGTGAATGTAGTTTTGACAGTTTGCCAGGTTACTGCCACCCTTCTTTTTTTCCCCAAACTTTTAATTTAATGGGATTATTGATAAGCACAGTACAAGTACAGAGTAATACATACATAATACGGACCTCTGACACATTATCATTTGGATTAGAAAATGGGCTTGAAAAATAAAGCATCCTGACTAGCTGAAAGCCATGGCCAGGCACGCATTTATTTTTCAATAGAGCACGGAACAGGTGCCAGTTTAAGGTGCCCCATTACTTAGGGTATCCTTAGGCACCCCGAATTGTCAAATTGGATAGCTGCCATGTGTTTTTTCCGACTCACTAACTGACAGAAGCAAGCGAGTCATGTCCCCCAACCTCGAAACTGGACAACCACAGTAAAGTTAGTTGGAAAATGTAAATGAAAATACTGGCAGTGCAGAAAAAATGTATAAAATACAGTAGGTTACATAAACACAAACAGAACCATTTAGTGCTATCTGCATATTTCTAGCACAGCAACCGTGCTGCATGTGCGGTCCCAGTAAACTCCCAATAAACGCCGACTGGGAATACTGACAGCAACTCTGGGGTAGGGAGTGAGAGAGAACTGACAGCAAGCAGGTAATTCCTTTTCAGTTTTCTCATCCTTTTGTGATCACGATCCCTATAAAACATTGGAAAAAAAACGATGAAAGCAACTCCAGGGTAGCAACTCAGTGGTAAGAATCAAAAGCCCTAAAATACAGTGTGCATTTTTTTTAACCTGTGTTTCTGTGCATGGTGTGTGTGCGTATGCTTGCTTGTGTGGCGGGGGGGCTATGCATATATAATCTAAGAAACAACAACGGAATAGTCAAAAAACCCCCCCCAAAAAAACGAAGTCTAAATAACAGCAGCACCCTTTACTGGCACTACCGAAGGAACTACTTTACAGCAAAAGTGACTTCATTTCTTTTTACTTGCTTTAAAATGTTTTTCTTTAATATTTTATATAACTGTTACCTATAGCCTATTTTCTAAGTGCAATAATATCCACCATGGTGGGCAGTATTAGGCAATACCGGACCTTCCAGGGGCTATAAGGCCCTCTGCCTGCAACGTCGGGCCTCATTATGCCCCTGGGTGGACCAATATTTCCCAATACCGCAAACCCTGTTGGGTATTATTGCATACATATTTAGTGTCTCCCTTTTTAAGTACAATATAAATATAGTGCGACCTGTGTGAAAGTCCCAAAACCATTATAATAGGAGAATAAGTCCAGCTAGATAAGTCCATAGATAGTTTTCAATCTCACCTCCTGATATTACCAAAATATGTCATCACTGAACTTAATCTGCTCCTCACAAAATTAAAATAAAGATATGGAGTGCTGAAAACTGATAGGAATAATGTCAGATCTATACTAGATTGTCTGAAATGATATAAGATTAAACCATATATTCTGTGGTGTCATCCAAGCGACACAGGGTTGGGGGAAGGATATTAACCATAAAGATCTATATAATAGTGGCTCAGTAGCACCCTAACATTGCACCTTACTAGCTTTGTCTTTGTTCAATGGAATTGTACAAAATGTTGCATGTGCTTTTTCCGGGGGCAAGATGTCTTGATTTGCCAATTTTTGTTCTAATCGGTTATGCTGATTTTGAGATCCAGACAGTGCATTTTTAGGAAAAACTGTTTTTTTTTTTTTGTTTTGTTTTTTTTCTTTTTTGCTGTTTGTCATTGCCTACACCAATAGGATTTGGAGTTTTGGTTTGAAATTTTCAGGGTAGAAAAGGCTTGCCCCAGAACGGTCCCTTTCATTTGTTTGGTGAAAAAATATTAATCCATTCTCATCTTATCCTAATATTTTGATTCTGAGCATGCTTTGCAGGGTCTTTTGGATAGTTGTTTGATACCCTACAGAGCATGCTCAGAACTGAAATTAAGTCAAATTAAATAAATTTAATTTAAACTGAAATTAACATGGAAGGTGGTCAGTGATTACTAGTATAAGGACACTAAAAATAAATCTTCATTTTGCTAATTATCTCAAGATGTTTGACATTTCGTAACAGGCTGCTAATTTTGAGTATGCACAATCTGTGTAACAGTGGCAATCACAGTTATAATTCAGTAACAAGAAATTTGCACTCACGCCCCAACACACACACACATCATGTCGCATACCAGCACTCATCTCAAATGGTAAGTTTCCTATATACAATGTGCAATCCATTAAGACTGACATTGTTGCAGAAGACCATACAAATAGAAAATGAAAAGAAGGAAAAATGCTGCATTTTGGCAGTAATCATATGAAGCAGAACACGCTTTGTGAGCTGATTATATGAATCTCAATGGCATAACCACCCTGACTGTCACTGAAATCGAAACTGATAAACCAGTATCAATATGCTATGAATGAAAATAGAAACAGTGATTGAAATAGTATAAATATAAAATATAACATTACTGTGACTGATTGCAGTTAGAAGAAATCAGGAAGATAGCTTATAATTTAATACAAAAACAAGGCATTGCGTCAGCATGTGGTCTAAAAGCAAAACAAAATGGTTATAGTAAATGCATGCTGAAAATAGAGTTAAAAATCTACGTTTCGACGTTAGGTCTCTTCAGGAAATATCTAAAGAGAAAATACTAATTGTGTTTTTTTTTTTTCTCCTTTAGATATTTCCTGAAGTAGACCTAATGTCGAAACGTAGATTTTTAACACTATTTTCTGTTTTCAGCGTGCATTTAATATAACCACTTTGTTTTGCTTACAATTTAATGTTTACTTCATTACAGTGCTTCTAGTGCTGCTCACAACTCCAAATAAGAGGTTGTACTTGTATGAATAACACTCAGACATTCACATAAATAAAAACAAAATTGTGTTTCAGGCTTTTGAAATTATGAGTGGGTCAGGATTAATTAATAGCTTACTGTACTTATTAATCACAGTATTTCACAGTGGGTCAAGAATGGATGCACATCTTTACCTACGTGGTGGGAAACTGAAATAAACGTCACCAGTGCACATTGTCCATTGTTATAAACTCGACAAAAAAAAAGGGGGGGTTAAAACTTGTGGTACTGTTAGTAGCAGCCAAAGATACTGTTCTTCTTAGCTGCAAGCACATGGGTCACCTGAAATCAAAGCAGTTCTTTAAGTGGACTGGGGTGCCCATCCCCAGTATTTATACTGTTAAAACGGTGATGGTAGTACCGTGAAGACCATTACAGCAAAAAAATTCAGTTCGCTGTAATGGTCCACGGTACACCAACACTTTTCTCCCATGTGTCCACCCCCTTCCCGAAACTACTCGACTCGGAGTTGATAATCATAAATTATGGGGGCTGCGGGGGGCAGAGTCACCCACAAAAAACACTGTTTCACTGATGGCACAATGCCAACTGTCAGCATTGTGCCATCGCTGTAATGCCGTTAGACAAATTTCTTGTTGAAGCGGCTTGGTAGAACCTCCCCAGTACCGCCTCTTTCACCCTCTCCCCTCCAGGTCGCCTGCCTGGCAATTTCTGGCCAATATACTATAAATGCTACATGTCACGTTTATAAGTGCAGTCATAAAATGACTATCTTGGAAATTTGGGGTCAAAATTGAATAAAAAAAAAAAAAAAAAAAAAAACGTCTAAAGAGTGAATGTGCCAGGCCCTGCACTTCTGTAGGCAGACAGTCTTCCCATGGTGCATGGCCTAAAGGACTCTACACATCTGCACCTGTTGGGACCTGCATGAATGAAGATATGATTCCACCATCTCAAAAAGAAAGGGAATTATTTGCAAAAAAACTTGGTTAATGTACCACTTAAGGTATTTTAATACCACTAAAGTAAGGAAATTGTGGCGTTATAGCTTCCAACTCTTACTCCCCACCCCCCCACCTCTCAAGGTATGGGGTTATATCACCGTGGACAAAAACAGTGTGGCTACAAACGCTGCATGCAACACAGCGCCAACCACAACAGAGTCGGACAAAATACAAACTCAAACAAAAAGGGCATGCCCATTGCCAACAATGGGACTTGATCTTTTTTTTTTTTTTGCAGGGGAATGCTTAATCTGGTTCAAGGTCAGTTGGCATTCATCTGTGTCCCCCTCCCCCGGGTCGTGCCTGAAAATAGGCAGGATTATTCTAGTGCACGTACCCGGTCAACAACAAATTTTGGGACTTACTGATAAAAGATCAGAGCTTACGTAAACTCTAGAGGTGTGTTTATACACAGCTTACCTGGAGCATTTCCATCTGAATCTGCTCCTTCCGCTCCGATCACACTGCTGCCATCTTATGTTTACACACTGCAGCAGTGCAATGTTCTCGATGGCCTTCCTGTGTTTTGAGTGCATTTCTGGCAATCCATAAAGAGCCCAGCTTGACCAATACATATTGGAAAGTAAACAGACATTACTCAGCGAAGAAGTCTATAAATCAGGAAAGCACATATTCCCAACAACTGCTGCATTGATCCATTTCATGGTCCACTTATTTCATCCTTCATTCCAAATCTTTTTCCATTCCTAGGTTAACTTATCCTGCATGCAAATAGTTTTGCCACCAGACTTAGATCTGCCAGACCTCTCACTGTTAATAGAGCAGTAATGTTGTGGGGTCGCCAATGCAGGCGTAGCAGGGTTTTGCATGCTTGCAAAAAATGCCTGTGCCAGTACGCACTCCCACCAAAATGGGGAACACTATGCTTGCAACACTCCAGCGGCTGTTTACACTGTTGGATTCTGACCAGTTCAACTCATATGCACCGATTCAACTCATCTGCACTGCTGGCTGGTCCATTAGTGTAACACACCTTATGAAGCACTACAGGCTGTTGAATCTCCCACTGCTGCAGTCCTGCTCTGATGTCCGCTGCAGGGAATTCTGGGATTTCTGGTCAAAGCAGATCTCAACATGGAAGTCAACAGAATCAGCCTGATACTATCTACTGTACTGTGTTACAGATTGGGACTCGTCCCACACTTGGTTGTGGGGGCTGTTAGTGCTGACTGTTACCCTTTAAACTAGGTTTATAAAATGTGTTGGGAATTGCTGCATCCTGATTGGTTAAAAGGGTTGAAGAGCCTGTCCTTACATTGTGACTACCATTTCAAGACTTTTTTTTTCACCACCCAAAATGCAGCACAGTCGGATATCACTGCCCCCACCGAAGAAATACTTAAAAAAAAAAAAAAACAGTAGGTATAGCCAAATAACATCTATGCTATCCTACTTGCCATTACTGGAAAATATCATAGTTCCACATTTCTAATTTTTGGAAAGCACGGCATACTTTGAAATATCAGCTTGTTGGCCCAAGAAAATGGAGTACACTACAAAAGTACACACATACCACACATGCCCCAGGGGTCTTCTCCATGGACCGTGCTTCCAAAGAGAAGTTTGCACTAGAGTATAAGCATCTGACAGAAGAATTCAAGCACAGTAAGCGTAAAAGGTTAAAACCACTTTACCATCATAATTGACCTTTAAATTGTAGCTTTGTTCCCCTGTCCTGTGTTTCATATTTTCATTTTTCTGTGATTCATTCTGTGGCCTGCTGGAAAGGAGGGAGTACTGGAAGACCTGTGGGTGTTTTATTTATAGAAAATATATTTTTTATTCATGGGTACTTTAGTGGATTTAGCCTGTATTTTCTCAGAAGAACAATCTGAAGTCACCCTGCCTTCAGCTTCACAAACATATTTTTAATGTTATAACTAGAAATACAATTTAAAAGTTACCATTTAATGAGCTCATTTTAAGCACATTTCTGTCTTCATCTAGCATATCCATTTTGTTGGTATGCAAAGTTGGGTCAGGTGCTTGTATTTTAAAATATGTTAGCCTCATGGACAAAACATTTTGACCGCTACTCAAAAAAGTTTGTATTTCATATTCTTGAGAGAATCCTCATTTGTAAAAGCCTTCCTATGTAGTATTGTTTTGTCTGGCTCGTCTAGCTGAAGTAATAGCCATGGAATAAAGTCTTCCATGACAGATATTGCAAGTCATAGGAGGACACTGCATCAAAATGGGTCCAGTGAGAGATTTAAGCACAAGGTTCAGGTCTCTAAATGGAACAGTTTGTGGACTGGAGGACAGATGTGCAATAGGTCCTTCAGGATCACATTCAACTGGACCACTGTCGTATCCCCGATTGAGGCATGGAAGGCTAAAATGGCACAGGTGAATCGTCTACCCTGAAACAAAATCAGTAGATAGTATAGCACCTCCTGCACTGGGCAATTGAAGGGGTCCAGGAATGTTGTTTGTAACTATATAGTGAAATGCTTCCACTTTTGGGAGTAAGTGTGTCTTCTGGATGGTTTTCTAGCAGAAGACAGGGCAGCCGAGACCTAGACTGGGATTCCAAACTAAGAGACCTCTCTGTCCTCAGGAACCAGGCATGCCTTGCTTGTTTTTTTTTTTTTTTTTTTTTTTGCTGTTAATCATTTTTCCAGCCGCAGTGCTGGCTTACCCAGTCACCCACCGTCCCCAGGGCTTACCTCTTCCCGGTGCTACCCCCATGGCAGGGGTCAACGGTGGGCACCTCACCACCGACGAAATGGATCCGGTTCCGGGAGAAGGCCCTGTAACCGGTGTGGAGTCTGCCAGGGGTCGTGTCATTCATGCACTGCACTTGGCCAGTTTCCATGTTTTGGTCTGGAGGAATGGCCGTTCAGTGCCATTCAAACATACCACGCACACAACCATACATGGGACATCGACGGCCACCATCCCTCCATGTTAGCACTGGCTGCTTATCCCCAAGCCTTTGCTAGGGGCCAGATGAGTGCCAGGACCCACAACCCTCCCTCCACAGAAGAGGAGCAGAGCCACCCTCCAGATGTTCAATCCTCCTCTCCCTGGCCAGTCCCCAGTGAATCGAGTCCGTCAGCGAACCCAGGTCGCTGGTGTAGCAGCAGGTGAGGCATGGGTGGTGCCTTTGCCCTCTGTGCCATTGGGCCAGCACAAGGCATGGATTTCTAAGGTCTGGAGGTCCAGATGCAGTGGTGTGCTATTGTTCTGGGACAAAAAGCGTGACTGGATGGATGATGGAAACGGGAGTTGTACCCTCGGTTTCCCACAGTAGTGGGGTCCAGATCTACCTGGGCCACCAGAGTACCACTGGGATTATCCCAGTTGGTTTCTGGCTGAGATTGGTCAGAACCTTATGGATCAGGGGCAGAGGCACAAAGCCATAGAAGAATTGCCCTTTCCAGCAGAGGGACAATGAGTTTGTTTAAAAAAAAAAAAAAAAAAATTATGACTTGGAATAAGCGAACAAAAACCCAGAAGTTTTATATTGTGTGGGGATGTAGAAAGGTTCAACTCTAGCCTTCCCCACATATTTAACAACTGGTCTGTGACATCTAGACTGAGAGCCCAGTCAAAGGGTGGAACTACATACAAGGTGAGGCTGTCTGCTTGGACTTTAGTGAGTCTGTGATGTGGACAATGACGAGATATACTGGGCAGCCACCCAGTCCCATGCCCTCTTTGGCTTCCAGCACAAAGAGTAGGAGTATGTGACCCTTGCTTGTTCAGGTAATACACCACACTCTGACTATACCAGGAAAGACATCCCATAAACCTGGGAGGTGCAGGCCTGAAGACCATAGAGAACCACTCTCATTTCCATATCATTTATGTCAAAGCCTTGTTCCAGCGGCACCCAGGAGCCCTGGGTCTGGTGAATACCTAAGTGTGTGCCCCAACCAAGGGCAGAGGCATCCTTGGTGACTATCACCTGTTGCCAAGGATGCAGAAATGGAGACCCCACCAGCAGGTGATACCTGTTCTGGCACCACAGCAGGGCCTCCCAAATGGGCCAAGAAAGCACAGTCAGGTGGTTCAATGGTTTTCTGAGATTACTGTGCCTGTATCATCCATTGAGGACCCTCATAATGCCATCAGGCCAGAGGACCATGAACATGGAAACTACTGTAAACTCCAGCATGGGCCAAAACCTGGGCACTGAATGCCCCCACAGCTGCTAGGGCTACCAAGGTCGATACCCTTGGGATGGAAGGCCTGTGTAAGAGTTCAAGCCCAGGACTGCCACTGTGTACTGGAGCCTTTGGGAAAGCAGGGCAGACTGCCACATTGACAGACCCCCACATGATTTCCAGCAATGGTGCGAAGTGTCCTCCACCCTGGTCACTGATGCCCCTTTAAGAAGTAAGTCATACAGGTATGGGGAAATGTAGAGCCTCTCCCAGTGTAGTGCCTCGGCTACAACAGCAAAGCATTGGTAAAGATATGCTGTGTTAACAGCAATGCAAAGGACAAGAATTGGTAATGTTGCCCCTCTAGGAAAAACTTAAGGAACCTCCTGTGGTATTGTCTGATTTATTTTTTATGTGCAGGCTCTTGACAGGAGAGGGAGGAGGGAGCTCAAAGGCCAAATGCATAGCATTTTGAATTCCACATGCTCACTGAGCTCTCTGAGGTCCAGGATAGGCCTGAAACAGTCAGTTTTCTTTCATACAGGGGAATATCTGGAGTAGAACACCCAGTTGATCTCTGCTGGAGGGACCGGCTGAATGGTAATTTTTTTGTTGTTGTTTTTGCAGCAATGCCCACACCTCTTCCCTCAGAACATTAAGATACACAAGGGAGTAATGGCAGGGCCTGGGAGGCATTACTAGATGTTGTGATACTAATTTCATGGTGCACTGATGCAGGATGATGTCCCGGCCCCATTTGCTTGTGAGCACTGTGTGCCAGTGGGGCAGGAACAGATAGATTCTGCCCTCCATTTGGGGTCCTGACGAAGGATCCGATGGAAGTAGTAGGAAGTTAGAAGGAGGGGTGACTTAGATCCTTCCACATGCGGTTCTGGTACTTGACTAAATATGCTTGCTAAATAGCAATGCACAACCAAGGGAGGCTGAGGCAAGTGTGCGCTTTCCCCTTAATGTTTAATTTTCTGGACTCCTTGTCAGGAGGTCTGGTGCTCATCCTCAGGGGTTCCGAGGGGGCGGTTGAGACCTGTCATGTGCAACCATGATTGCCACTGAATCAGTGTCTGGCTGTAATATTTCTTATACCTAGAGCTATATACTGCTTGTCTACTTTCCTATGGCTGGCAGGCAGCATGCTGAGCTTGTGCCAGGCAGGCAGGGTAACTCCCCTCCAGAGTTTTATGGATTAGAATGACCACCACCGACGGAGTAACTTTTGACCCCCAAAAAATAAAACTGATACTTTTTGCAAGAATCTTCTTCCTCCAGGGAAAACTGAAAGTTGCCTGGAAGGTAGAGTCTTCGAGGACTGGATGTGTGGCCTGTACAGGACGGTTTCTTCACTGCTTGAGGATATTCAGTAGTAAAAATCAAGCAGAGTCCACAACCCTAGGTAGTGAGGAGGATCAGAATCTTATTCCCCCATCCTCTTCATTTTCCCGGAGGTCAGGGATATACTCCTCCTCCTCCAAATGGGAGGTGGTAGTAGAAGGCCTCAGAGGGCGAGGCGCAACAAATCCAGCTGGGAACACCTAAAGAGGTTACCGAGGAATAACCTATGTCAGAAAAGTCTGTGATCTCTATCGGATTTGAGAATTCTGCCAGAATAGCACCTGGGACAGCAGCAGCAGGCAACGCTACCATTGCCAGCATCAGCATCATGATGGTACTCTTCAGAGTGGTCCCCGAAAGTGCAAGTGGAAGACTGCTGTACCTTGGGAATAAGATCTGAGCCTTTAGCAGGGAGGGGTTCAGGCAACAGAGATTGAGCCTGCTTGTTTCTCCAGCATGCCAGACTAATTTAGACTTATTCTTTTTTAAGAGTAGAGATTAGATCGCTGGTGCTTGGGGGAGCATCATAGACTTATGGACAAGTATCCCAATTTCTGCTGGTCCCAGGGACTCCATGGGGATTATGGCAAAGACTTTGACCATGCAGCCATTTTCATCAGTTGACTGTACTAACATACTAACATACTAAAATGCCAGCAGAATAGGCCTAACGGTCTTTCGTGTCTGCTCGTTTGGTCAGCCCCCACCCTGGGTGCTGACCTTACTGTCCCCCTCGCCTTCTCTGGCTTCTCCCTTCCCAGTTCCGGATATTCTTGCTGCATTGGATTTTGCTTCCAGAACCCTTCCCCTGTACCTGTCCCACCCCCTCTTGAACCCCTCCACTGTCTCTGCCTCCACCAGCCCCCTAGGTAGTGCATTCCATGGCTCCACCACCCTCTCAGTGAAGTAGCACCTCCTCCTTTCTCCCCTGAATCTTCCCCCCTCCAGCTTCCACCTATGCCCTCTAGTGGCCCCTTCCTCCTTCCTTCGAAGCACCCTGACTGTTCCTCCCCTATTTACCCTCTTCATGTACCTGAAGACCTCTATCATGTCCCCCCGGTCCCTTCTCTCTTCCAATGTGTACATATTTAGCTCTTCGAGCCTCTCTTCATAGGTCCTGTCCCACAAGCCCCAAATCATTTTGGTTGCCCTCCTCTGGACCCTCTCCAGGAGGTTAATGTCCCTCTTTAAGTGTGCCTCAAAACTGCACGAGTACTCCAGGTGCGGCCTCACCAAGCAGTTATACAGAGGGAGTATCACTTCCCTCCTTCTGGAGGTGATCCCCCTAGCGATGCATCCCAGCATCCTGTTGGCCTTGGCTGCTGCCCTCCTACAAGTCTCAGAGTTGTTCATCTTGACATCCACCACCACCCCCAGGTCCCTCTCAGCCATTGAGACTTGTAGTATTCCCCCAGGGTGTACACTTGGCCTGGGTTTCTGGCCCCCAGGTGGAGTACCTTGCATTTCCCTGCATTGAACCTCAGCTTCCACTTTCTAGACCATCTTTCCAGAGCCTCCAGGTCCCCCTGCAGGGTCACCCTCCCCTCCTCCCCATCCACCACCACCCCAGTTTTGAGTCATCTGCAAAGAGACTCATCTCACTCCTGATTCCTGTCCTTATGTCAGATACGTAGGCGTTGAACAGAAGGGGCCCAAGGACTGATCCCTGTGGGACCCCACTAATGACCCTCCTTGGGGATGAGACTATCCCATCAACTACGACCCTCTGGGTCCGGTCCTGGAGCCAATTGCCTATCCATCTGATCATCTGGTTTCCCACCCCCATTTCTCCTAGCTTATCCAACAGGCCCACGTGAGGAACAGAGTCAAATGCCTTGATGAAGTCTAGAAAGAGGACATCCACTGGTCTACAGGTCCAAGGCACTTGTCACCCAGTCATAGAACTCCACCAGGTTTGTCTGACACGATTTCCCAGGATGAATCCATGCTGTCTCATCGTCCAGGCACCCTGACTTATCCAGGTCCCCCCTAGCCTCTCCTTGACAATGCCCTCCATCACCTTGCCCACCACCGATGTCAGGCTGACAGGCCTGTAGTTCCCTGCCACCTCCCTTGATCCCCTTGTGGATAGGCACATGCGCCACCTTCCAGTCTTGGGGCACCCACCCTGTCCTCAGAGAGATGGTGAAAGCTCTGCCAGGGGTTTGCCAGGACATCTGCAAGTTCCTTCAGCACTCTAGGATGTACTTTATCCGGCCCAGTGCTTTCTCCATCTTAAGGAGCTGAGGCTTCCCTCACTCTCTGCTGTGATTTCACTTCTGGTACCTCTTCTCCTGCTTAGCCCTCCCCCACCTGCCAGTGATGCTCCCCTCCCCCAGACCTGCCGGTCGGTAAGGGTCCCCCTCCTCATTATCTCTGTCTCCTCCTATGTATGATGCAGCACCCCATTTTCCCTGGTGAAAACTGAGGTGAAGTACTCATTTAGTACCTCAGCCTGCTCCCCGGTCTTGTGCCCATCTTCTCCCTGATTTAATCCCTGCTAATCTGCCCTTCACCCTTCGTCCTTCCCCAATGTATCTAAGAACCCCTTTTCCTCTCCTAATTTCCCTGGCCAGGTTCTGCTCCTTCCTTGCCTTAGCCGCCCTCACCACTCTAGTGGCCCTTCTAGCCATCAGCTCTGCACTCCCTCGATCCCTTTCACTCCTTGAGCACTTGAATTTCTTATAGGCTGCTTTCTTTCCCGCACCACCTCCTGGACCTCCCTGGTCCACCAACAGAGTTTTTGGGCCCTACCGCATTTTCGTCTTACTCTTGCACAGGTGCTGGTAGCATCCTGCACCCCTCTCCTGATGATTTCCCACTACTATCAGCGTCCATGTCTGATCCAATCCCATCCAAATGCTCCTTAAGGATCCTTCCCATTTCCTTAAAATCCGCCCCTGAAGTCTGTTACTCCGTCTTTGTGCAGCCTTCTACCCTCCTAGGTCCAGGCAGAACCAGACCGTGGCATGGTCACTCCCGCCAATGGGTCCCTTTACCCAGGCCCCCAATCTGGTCACTGTCTGCCAGGACCACATCCAGTACCCGTGCCTCCCTGGTCGGTTCCCTCACCTGCTGAGTTAGAACGCATCTTGAAAGACATCCAACAACCTCTGTTCCTGGTCACAGAGGATGTCATAGTCTCCCAGTCTGTTCCTGGCATGTTTAAGTCCCCTAACACCACCACTCTCCTCTGCCCAGTCTGCAGTGTCTCCTAACATCTGCCACCAGACTGTCCCCAGCTCCTCCACCAGGGCAGGGGGTCTATACACCACTCCTATTTTTACTCTCTTGCCCCCCCTTGTTATCAAGGTGACCCAAATCGCCTCCACGGTTCCCTCCGCCTCCTCTACTCCCCCTATGCCAATGCAGTTTTTGACTATCATTGCTACCCCTCCTCCCCTTCCCTCCCCCCTGTCCTTCCTGAACATAGTGTAACCCTCCAGGTTCAGGTCCCAGTCATGTCTTGCAGTGGCCCAAGTCTCAGTGACCACTGCCACATCCACTGCTCCCTCAGTTAACTGTGGTCAATAGTGACTTTGACCCTTTATCTGCCGCCACCAGTTTTAGTTTTGCTGACATTGATGGATTGGGTGACTTGGCGGGTACTGCAGTAGCTTTGTTCATCTTTTTCTAGAAAATGCTCACAAGCTTTACACCTGTATCTTCCTGTAGCCTCGTTGAAATCCCGATAGATGTCCCAGTTTGCCACATCATAGGCTAGGCCCAAACAACACATGCAGATCATGGTTACCTTCATGATAGATCCACTTCCCACAACAAAGGCAATAAAGTGCTTACTCGGTGATTGACATACACCAGCAATTAATTTTCCCAAAGGAGTCATTACTAGTGGAAGAATTAAACTCTGGCAAAACTTGACAGTGGTCTGATAGTTACTCTGTGACTCTGTTATTGACAGGGGTAAAAGAGCTGAAGAAGTTGGAGGCCGTCCATGTTATATAGGCGAAGCTATGCATTAACGAAGTACGAGTAGCCATGTTGACATGGGAGGCCAGTCATGCAAAAGCGAGGACTGGATGTGCCAACTGCTTACAGTCCATTGTGTTATAGCTCTCTGGAGATGCTCTCTAAGAAGAGAACTAAAATTAGCTCTGTTAAAAATAACAAGATCTAAGATATTATCATTTATCGTTGCCTCTCTCACCCATTGGCTAAAACAGTAGTCCTGAGCAGAATCCACAAACATCTGACTCCATGGAGACCTGGCCTCTGATATTTCCCAGTCAGGAAAATAAAAATCTCACATTAATATAAGTTTACCATG
Source organism: Neoceratodus forsteri (assembly GCA_016271365.2). NCBI lineage: Eukaryota > Metazoa > Chordata > Ceratodontiformes > Ceratodontidae > Neoceratodus > Neoceratodus forsteri. The sequence goes on from CM028129.1 coordinate 797,709,626, forward strand.
TTCTGCAGGTTTCTCAATTTCCCTTCTCAACAGTTCAGCTGAAATATAAAACATACTTTGAATTATTTTCATACTGGATGTATGTATACCAAAATATTTTTGTTATTTAAAAACTAATTTTAAGTGCAACAGCAAATGGTGTTTTTGTCACGGCTGTCTTTGCCTTGAGTGCTCAGAGCCATAACATTCAGAAGAACACTGCATGATGTGATTTTTTTTAATCTTGGTAATTTTCATCCTGATAAAAACATAAATCTAAAAATGTTTTCATAGAGGGTTTGGGCAGAGATAGTTAGAGACTAAGGGCCCGATAAACATAGATGGTACTGATACTATTTAACGTGCCTAATTTGGTCAGGACTTCCTCCAACTTATGAATTTGTTGGGCTTCACACAGTTGGTTGCCTCTGCAACCTACAACCTGGGTCACTCACTTGACCTGGTCTTCCTCCTGGGGATGAAGGCCTCTGACCTGGTGGTGGAACTGGTTGGATCGTCTGACCATCACACTGTAAGGTTCAATTTCTGGACTTCCCCCTATAGGCCTGCCCCTATGGAGATGGTCAGATACTGCCCTTTGAGGGATGTCACTCCTGATGGTCTCTTGGCGGTATTAAATCTCGGGATTACCGGATGCTAGCGAGGGCCCAGAGAATCTGGCCCAAGCCTATAATAATGCTGTGGCAGGCGCTCTGGATTCTATTGCTCCTGTCTATGTTCGCCCACTCACTCTTCGCCCTCAGTCCCCTTAGTTTGATGGGACCTTGAGGAAGTTGAGGTGAGCGGGACGAAGGCTAGAACAGTGCTGGTGGAGATCTGTGCTGGATGCCGACTGCCTTAGATTGATGGAACGTTATCGAGTCTATCGATCAGCAATCTCCCATAAGAAGGCAGAGTTCCTGTCCAGGGAGATTGCTGTAGATCAGAATTGACTGGCTCAGCTGTTTCAAACTGTGGAGAGGTTGTGCAATCCAACCTGTCTACAAGTTTGAAGAGCATTTTCACAGGATAAGTCTGATGAGTTCGCTCAATTCTTTGCTAATAAGGTGACCAACATTAGGGCAGAGATTAATTCAGCCCACTCTATGGGGTTGATAGCAGTTGGTGTACAGTTACTATGCCTCAGTTTCCTTGGGTACACTTTAATCGGCTGGTGATCTCTGATGTTGTGCGGATTGTCCAGAGTATGCGGCCTACTTGCTCTTGTTTGGACCCAAGCCCTACGCGCCTCATTTTGGGGTGGGTGGATACTATCAGCCCTGTCCTGGCAGGGATAGTTTGGTGCTCTTTAGAGTTGGGTGAGTTTCCGAACTCCCTGAAAGAGGCTGTGATAACACCTCTCCTTAAAAAAATCTTCTCTGGACCCAAACTGCCCTGCTAACTACAGATCAATCTCTAACCTTCCCTTTGTTGGAAAGGTTATCGAGAAAGTAGTTGCCCTACAGCTGGAGAACCACTTGACCTTCCATGATATCTATGACCCCCTCCAGTCCGGTTTCCGGAAGAGGCATAGTACTGAGACCGCCCTGATTCGAGTGCTCAATGATCTCCTGATTGCAAAAGATCAGAAATGCCATTCAGTCTTGGTCCTTCTTGATCTCTCATCAGCCTTCGACACTGTGGACCACGGAGGGCTGCTGGAGTGCTTGAGAGACATCTGCAGCCTGTCAGGTATGGGTCCTCAGATAGTTTAGATCTTTCCTCACTGGCAGAACCCAGAGAGTGGTGTCTGAGATTTATTCCTCAGCTTCATATTCTCTGCCATACGGGGTTCCTCAGGGCTCTGTGCTGTCCCCTATGTTGTTCACGGTGTATTTGCTGCCATTGGGAGACATTGTAAAATGGTATGAGCTGAGGTTTCACTGCTATGCAGATGACACCCAGCTCTACCTGTCTTTTGCACCTGACCAGGATAGCGCGGTCTCTGTCTTTAATAGCTGCCTCATAGAAATCCAGGACTGGATGTGGGCCAGCTGGTTGAGGTTGAACCCTGATAAGACTGAGGTGCTGGTGGTGGATCCGGGTCACAGGATAAAGAGGGGAGGGGCAGGGGCTGCCTTTGGGCTTTGGCTCGGAGGTAGCCAGCTCATGCCTTCTGTTCAGGTGCAGAATCTGGAGGTGATTTTTGACGAGGGGCTGACGCTGCATTCGCAGGTGTCAGCAGTAGTTAAGTCCTCTTTTTACCATCTGAGGAACATCACCCAAATTAAGCACCTTGTTCTGTCTTGTGACCTTCCAATGTTGATCCACGCCTTTGTGACCTCATGCCTTGACTACTGCAACTCCCTCTACATAGGACTTCCGGGGTTGATATTCGCCACCTGCAGCTGGTGCAGAATGTGGCGGCCAGGTTACTGACAGGGGTTTCCTGGGTCAGTCACATCACCCCTATGCTGCGTGAACTTCAGTGGCTGCCTGTACAATGGCAGATCACGGTCAGTTTACTGACCTATAAGGCCCTACATGGACAGGGTCCAGGCTAACTGCAAGAGCTCCTGGTTCCTTACTGCCCCCTCCGTCCTCTCCACTCATCCAATGAGGGATTGCTAGAGGTTCCCAGGGTTAGTTTGAAAACCTCAGGTGCACGAGCATTTACGTATGTGGCCCCTACCCCGTGGAACTCTCTACCTTGTTGGATTTGAGAGTGCCAGACCGTGGAGAGCTTTAAGACAGCTTTAAAGACATATCTGTTTTCTTACCTTTGGGGATTGTATATAAGAGAATTGCCTAATGTAAATTGGATTAATGCTGGATTTATTGTGTTTTACTGTTTTATCTCTGCTTTTTATTTTAATGTACAGCGCTTTGATAAATTTGGACTGCATTTTATAAATAAATATTATTATTATTATTATCTATTATATCTGGACTGGGTAACTCAATGCCTGCTGAGTGCAGCACAAGTGGCTGCATTCATGACCATCGCCTCTCCCATGTCACACTTGTGGAAAATCGCATGGAGGGGCTGGGGAGGAGTGAGGGCCTGAAAGTGGCATCCAGTCGGATGCCTGTGCCAGGGCATGAGTGGATCATCTTCTCCATGGCTTGCAGGGGACTGTGGCATAAGCAGTCCTCCAAGGACTGCAATGTCCCTTAAAGGAGAAAAATATTTACCTAAAACATACTGAAGAAAGCGCCCCTCCCCTTTGCTGGCCATGCCAACTTGGAGGGCTGGGGGCACCCAGCATTTGGCAACATCTGTCCCCAGGAATGTCTGGAGGACACCAGGGGGAGACATACATGGCAGACACAGTTGTTACTACAAAGTCCCCCATTGTATGACATTGCCACTCTCTGCACACTCTCCTTGTTGATGAAACTGACAACAGCATCACACGGAAGGTGTGTCCTCCCTGACCCAGCTGTGCACGTAGATGCACTGGTGGCTCAGGATTGAGTGTGGAGGGGGTATGCAAGCACGTTTGAGGATCCTGTGGAATGTCATACATTTGCAGTGGTGGAACTCTGTGACTGCACAAGCCCTTTCACACCTGCAGAGCCCAGTTTTCCTGTCTTGGATCAAGCCCATAGGACTAAAATTACAACATTAATGTAACGTGGGTTTGAGAGATCGAGAAAGGAGCAAAAATGAAAATCCACCATGGTACAACCCCTATGGTAAGTCTGAGGAACTTTGATTTTAACATAGTTTCTGTTGCTAGTACACGCTGTCAGTAAAGATAAAACTACCTGATATTTAAATTTCCATTGATCATGGCTGACATAACACGTTGACGCTTTAGCTGAAGGGGTGCCAGGCAGTGGAGAACAAAGGAAGGGTGAGCATCAAAGGAACTGGGGGGAGGAGCACTGCTTGTGGAAAATGGATCCTCCTCCTCCTCCAATGCTGCAAGTGATCCCCATTGTTACCTCCCCCACTGCCTCCGACTTCCCAGCTTGATTGGGAACTCCATACTAAATTCCGCCCTGCTACCAGTGGTTGGACCTGCTCCTGGGGGTAAGCCATAAAGTAGCTCAAGCTAGAAGGGTGTTGGAGCAAGGCAGGAGTGTGGCACTATGGGGACAGGTGTGTGTGTGTCTGTGTGTATTTTTTTCAACTGAACTTTAATTACAAGTGAAAACATTTTAAAGCTGTTTAGATAGACCATGGGCAGGAATCCACCTAGTGTGACTTGCCGTCTTGTCAGAATTTGTTTAATATATTGGATTTAAATCATTTAACTAAACTGGTAACTAAATTGGTGTCCACATCTTTAGGACCCACTTGCTACTTAAATGAGACTGATATGGTGTGGGCGGGGGGGGAGAATGAAATAAGTACGGTACAGTCCCGAATATCCAAACCCCGATTATCCAAAATTCCCTGTCTAATGAACTGGACCCTTGTCACCTGAGTTATTCCCTATAGTGTACTTGAATCGAGGTTAGATAATTGGTGTTGCACTGTTCTTAGTTGCCACACTGTAAATCTATTGCTTCTTTTTATTTCTGCCAACAGGTGTCACTTGAGATGGGAAACAAACAACGTGGTTGATAGAGAAACAATGTGTGGACTGACTGCCATCAGTTGATTCAGGCTTTGGCAGTTTTGACAGTTTTAAAAGTTTAAAAATTAAATCAGTGCTATAGGAATTGCAGTGTGCTACCTTTTAAACTTAACCGGATTCCTTGCTGCTTCCTGTAGTCATTCTGATGAGGGGCTGCCTTCAATCACTGTAAAGCTTGGTGTTCTCAGAATTTTGGTACATTAGTTTTTGTGTGGCATTGTTTAATGCTACTGTGCTATAATATAACATTCCCTCAAGCCGTGTACTTTATTGAGTTGTCCTCGATCCCTCTTGAACTCGCTCTGATACGAACCAAGGAAGACAACCATGCAGTTGGTAGAAAATCCACTTTTGGATGGGGTTACTGTTTTTAGAACTGTGGCAGTTTTGTACAGATTTAGAGTGTGCGCTGTGTTTTCAAATAGACTTGTGTTATGGTAAAGTAGTGGGAGGTAGGTGTAAAAGATGCTTCAACCTATATGCCGATATGCAGTGTATATAATGATGCTATGCAGTGTACGTTATGATACTCAAAAAATAGCAGTCTCGATTCACCAAACTCCCGATTATCGGAACCAAATTGATGTTGCCCAGTTGGTTCAGATAATTGGGACTGTACTGTAAATATTTGAATTTGCTTCAAGTTGAAAGCATAAGTTGAATTTTCTCTACATAGCTAAGTCAAGAATGTGCAACTTGTTAGAAAAGTTTGTACTAGTTCATCATTTTCAATTCATCTCACTCTGGGTGCTAAGTTTCTGTGGGCTTAGTAGTATTCTTTCTAGCTCACACAGATGCCCTGTCTATTTCTTTATACTGTTGGATCTCATTACACAGCTGAGAAGGTGTTTCCTGAAGTACCTGCTCATTGTCCACTTGGGGACGTATTTTTGTTTTTTCTCTATTTCTATGTATTGTTTTGTTCGTCAGATACAGCATTAGAGGAAGTTATACGTGAAAGTGTTCTAATTGCTATATGAGTCATTCCCTTCACTTTTTTAGCAGTTTACCAGCTGCCATGCATTCATATCTGAAGAACTTCCTAGAGTGTCCCATTGATTTGTATGGGTATGGAACAGTAGCTGCCAGAAGATTACAAAATATGATGTGGTTCCCATACATTTCCCATTCATGAATTCTCACAGACTCCATAACCTCGAGATGTTGTTCCTTTGCAGTGTATGCCTGACTGTGGGGCAGGACAGCGTCTCCAAGGAGCTGCAGCAGCAGTTCATTCCTAGTGCTGCCAGTCACAACCCCCCACTATGTGAAAGTGTCCTTGTGATGCTGAAGAGACCGCTACACTCCTCCAAGTTAAAATGCAGCACTTGAAGCCCATCTCTGATGCCAGTGGACACCCTTCAACCCATCCCTGTGCCACTGAATCTCCATTCCCACCTGACGTGAAGGGCAGCACCAGGGATGATATCAAACACTCAGACTCTGTAAAACAAGTGTGCCACAGGGAGCCCATCCACAGTATGGCCAGTCAAATAATAATAATTCTTATAAAGAAAAAAAACTCAGTGACCTGGCATTGACCTTTGAGCCAAAACTGACCTCTGTCACCACGCCATAAGTTGCAAATAGTTAAAAATGGGTGACAGCATTATATGTTTGAGAGACCCCCCCCCCCACAGGGTTACTCTTGTGGGGTCTCCCTTCCCATACTGACTTTCTGACTCTGAATGGTTGGGCTGTACCATGGTAGGTATCTTCATGTAATTACATTTCCAGTTTGGAAGTTTCTGCTTAGTTCCTAGATGCCCCTTTTGTGCTATTCCAAAAGTACATAGTGGGTGGAAATAAAACAATAAAAGCTTTTCTAAAATATTAAACAGTGATGACTTGTACTGGGCCTATAGATAAGGGGCCATCAATGGCAGCTGAGGCTAAAGGGGGCCTAATGTCCGCTCTGGGGTGACCTGGAGTGGACATGTTGGGGAATTTTGCAGGAGAAACATAGCAGCTCAAGCTCAAGCGAAGTACGCAGTAGATGCATGCAAGGAGTGCTGCATGGAGGCAGCATGGGGGACCACAACATGAGGCTGGTTCAAGACAGTTCAGTGCAGGGACAAAAGTGAAAGAGAGCAAGAACTGGGCAATGGTGTCAGTGGGCAGTACTGCAATAAGGAGAGAGGATGGTGCCGCTGCAAGTTCTGCCACATAATTAGGAATTGCTCTTTTAGAGCAGAATTATAAGGGGGGGGATGAACCACATCAAGAAAAGCTCTTTTCATATTGTCTTGCGCATTCACAAGCAACATCTTGTGGTAGTAGCACATTCAGAGGTGTGTCAGTGTTGGCGAATGCAGGGAACGCTTTAGTGGGTGCATCCCTTGGCCACCAATTAGCTTGCATGCCAGCAATGACAGCAGTTTCAAAGAGAGCCACGGAGTTGAAAGAAATCTGCCACTCCAATGTGGTGCAGTTTCCTCATTGGAGCATCAGATGACAAGGCACCATTATGTGCCTTTCCTGGTGAAACATTCCAATTAATATGGCAGCTCCTGCTGCCTGCCACACAATCCCCACAAAGCCGATATCGGGGATGCCCAATCCCTGTGTCGGCATACCCCCCCCCAGTTCAGTTTGTTTGCCAATGGGGGTGCCCAATCCCCATCGGCATCCTGTTCTTTCCCCCTCACGCACACACTTTCTTTGCTGACAGGGGTGCCCAATCCCCGTTGTCATCATGTCGTCGCCTCCCCAAACTTGTGGCACATTGGGGCCCACCACAGTGTGCCCCAAACATATTTTTACCTGTAAAAAAAACCATCCCCAAAGTTCAGTTTCTTTTTTTTAACCTGTTAAAAAAAAAAAAAAAAAAGTCCTGTCGTCCGCCCCTCTTCAACCAACGCGCCCACCCTTTGCACAGTCACCTACCCCATACCTTCTTCTGAGGCCAGTGCTGCAATCTCCTGTGGACTGAACAAAATGCAGTAAGCTTTATAATGGCAGGCAGTGGGGCTTTCAACTTAGGTGGATATCTCAGCCATTTTTGGAAATTTTTGTGCCAGATTTTCAACATGGGGTCCTTAGGACCCCACCTCATGAACACATACACTGTCATCTCATTACTCGGTCCCGAAAGGTGATTTCACGGTCAGTGCATGGAATCACCTTTCGGCTGATAATTACAGTGACAGTGCCATTGCTCATGAGGTGGGGTCCCAAAAAGCCCATGTTGCAAATTTGGTGAAAAAATTCCAAAACATGACTGCGTTATGAGCATGCATTGCACAGCTTCCACTCACGCTCGTAACTTCGACAGTCTTTTATATTTTGACTCCAGATTTTCAGCATTGCCATTTTTTCACACCTCCTTATGAACAGTACAGCTTTCATTTTTCACATCCTGCCTGAAATGTGTTTTTGCACCTGTGGTGCACCATGGCGTGATCGCTGTGGGAAATCAACTTTCAGGACTGAGTAACAAAATCACAGTGCCACTGTTCATGAGGGGAGGTTAACCAAAATGCCTATATTGAAAATGTGGTTAAAAAAATCCCCCAAATAATTGCATTACGGACGTGTTGTGCAGTTTCTACATACGCTCGTGACTTCACCGATTTTTCATATTTTCACTCCAGATTTTCAACATTGCCATTTATTTAAACCTCCTCATGAACAGTACAGCTGTCATTTTTCACATCCTGCCTGAAATGTGTTTTCGCACCTGTGGCGCCAGATGGTGTAGTCGCTGTGCAAAACCACCTGTCAGCTAATGAACTGATAGTGCCACTGTTCATGAGGTGGGGCCACAAAAAGCCCATGTTGAAAATTTGGAGTGAAAATTCCAACAACGTTATAATTTCCAACCGTAAAACCCCACTGTGCAGAAACTGACGGGCATCAGGGGTGTGACTTGGGATCATCAGCTGTAATGCTCATGCCATTCCACCCCCACCCTGTAGCCAGTGACAGGCATCGAGGTGTGCCTTGGAGTCTTCAGCCCCAAAGTTCAGACCATTCTTCTATACTGCACCCATTTCAGCATATTTCCTTATGGAATGGGGTGAGCGTAAGACCCGAAGACCCCAAGGCACACTGCGACACTTGTCAGTGTCTGCAGGGTAGGGTGAGGTGAAATGGTGTGAGCGTTATGGCCGACGATCCAAAGGCACACCTCAATGCCTGTCGGTCTCTGCAGGGTAGGGGTAGGGTTGGCGTCAGTTCACTACTTCACTCTCATTCCTGTTATGCATCTCTCTAACTCCTGTACTACCAATGCAAATGCCAGCAAGACCACTTTCGGCATTAACAAATGCTTGTTAAGAGCTAATTGTAGTGGGACTACCTGATCCCTAAAATAAAAATTTCATGGCTAATTATTGTGGAAATGTGGGCTAAATGAAGACAGAAATAAGTCAAATGTAAGCCCATAGAGCAAATTATTTTTCAGGAAGCCAGATCAAAAATATTAAGCCTTTAAAGGTCTATTTTGGGGAAACAAGATAAAATAAGACTGTCCCGTGCCACTTAATTATTGGGACACCTGATTGAAAATAAGATGCCCTCTGGGTTAATTTTGAGGGACCCAGATCGTAAGTAGGCAGTTGTTAGGGCTAATTTGAGGGGTAACCAGCTACAATATTTAAGAGTCGAGCACTTTCAAGGTCAGTTTGTGGCACAACCAGAACCAGTCACTGAAAAGTCTTGGAAAACTTTTGTAATGGTCATTTAGGCGTGACTTGGTTTCTGTTTCATCTGTTTAACTGTAAGGATACAAACACTAAATGGGACATAGAGAAGCGGAAGAACTCGACAGAAGAACAATAGGCCAATAACTGGATAAATGCTAATAAGTACAATTTCTCTGCCCAAAACAAAATAATTCCATATTATATTTTGGCAAGGGAAACTAAATAGGAATACTGCCCACAGCAAATTGTTGGCATAGTTTATTAATGCATTGTTTATGGGTTTGCCCTAAAATAAGTACATGGTGCGAGGAAACTTCTTTGGAAAGAACATTAAACTGGGAAACTGTCCCAATGATTTTTGATATTCTATTTTAAATGCTAGAAACATTAACATTAGGCACTCCCACCTCAGGTTGATACCACTCTCAAAAAAAACGTAATGTGCAGTCAGTGGAAAGTACATTTCTGGTGCCAAATCACAGGTGCCACAAAAAAATGCCTTGTGTGTTTCAGATTTGGAATCCTTTATTAAAAGGGTGCATAGGAGGTATAAATCTACTAAAATACTGCCGATCACTGATGACTTCACTGATTGGAGTGAGATCTACAGTCACGCCAAAAGATAAAGTAAAAATTTTATCAAAAGTGCAAAACTAGTGGAAACAAACAAATACAAATGTACAAAAACTTATGAAAAATTATTTAAATCCATATTGGATATTACCTCTAATTCATAGAGTCCAAAAAAGGCTTCAGTATCAGTTGCTTCAGATATGCAGTATACTTTAAATCTGGAGCTGAAAAAGTATGATTTTTCTATCTTTGTGTTGCAGCAAAGAATCCAGTTGGCTGCTGTAAACCAGATGTCCTCATTCATCGGTGCTGTTTAAGGAGATCTACACATTCTATGTGTGCCTGTGTTAAAGGATTCCAGATTTGAAAATGCCAGTCATTTTTTGGGGGGGTGGGTGGGGGGGCATTTGTGGCTTGGTGCCAGAAATAAAACTTTGTGCTGATTAAGCAAGAATGTTCTTAAGAGTGGCATCTTTCAACCAGAGGTGGTGAGAGTTCGATTTTAATGTCTGTATAGTTGTGAGACTGAGAGCACCACCGACTGTGTGGGAAATTAATATAATAATTTAGGACTTGGTAAAATAATAATAAAAAAAAAAAAAAAAAAAGATCCTTGGGGTTGGAACTGTGGCTCTTCAAAGGTTGACTTTGGCTAATGGGAACTTCTCTAAGTTGTTTCAACAGACATAAGTAGTTACATTTGAAGGATCTTTAATCTTTGAGAAGTTGTAATATCACGTGTAATTGCCTGATAAGATATCTGAGGTTGCTTGGTCAGAAATAGTGGATCTACTTTCACCCTCATCACCCCAGCTCCATAAATATTCAAAGGTGCTCCATTGTTGACCTTCTCCTCATCTCCACTCCCTTTTGTTACATGATAACTTTTTGTTGGCTGCAAGGAGGAACGTGCATGAGAACTTTCTGAGTAAGTGGCAACTGTCTCGTGAATGTTCAGCTGACCTAGGTGATATCACTGAAGACATCCTCAGGTTGTTTAGCCTAGCGCACCTCTCATTGTGATGACAAAAATGAAATTGAATGAGGACGTACAATTAACTCTGTGTTAGCACAGCTGTGTGAATGGAAAGCTAACCTTTATTTCTTAAAAAAAAAAAAAAATTTAAATTGTCTATATAAAACTGAGAGGTTTCATACTACTGAATTATTGCAGTGGAAAAGGACAAAGAATAGCACAGCGGTGACACCAGTTAATGCTTGTGGAAACTAGGAGATATTTCTTTCAGCCTCTCTGTGTAATGAAAAAAGCAGCTAGTTTCCAGTCGGTTCAAGTAGGCTGGTCAGGGACTGGGTCTGGGAAAACAAAAGGGGGGGCATCAGTTACTGCAGCAAGACAGGGCCAGGGTGAGGCAATTTGCAAAACAATACTTGACCAACATGACTTTCACACACACAGTATCCCAAAGTGTTTTGCAAGACACAGGAATTCCATACGGGTAATGTGAGGAATGTAGAATAGAACATAATTGAATTTCCAGTGCCCAGTCTGGCCAGACAGGGAATAAAATACAATATGTCTCCTCTCCCAGCTACCTAATGGCTGTGGTGAGCATCACAGCCAGTCAGGGAATTAAAAAAACAAACAAAAAAATCTGCCTTTCTTCCCCAACTACCTGACCGGTCCAGTGCCCAGCCCATCGGGGAGTTCAACAGATCTGTCCCACTCCCCAACAGCATGACAGATTCACTGTCCAATCTGACCCATCGGAATACAAAAAAAAAAAATACACCTAACCATCTACTCCTTCAAACTACTTGACTAGTCTGATACCCAGTCTGATTAGTTTCTGATGAAGGACTCAGTGTAGTCCAAAAGCTAAAGCACTGTTTTTCTTTTGTAATATCTATGTTGGTCTAATAAAAGGTGTTAAATCGTCTTTTTTTCTGGATCTAATTTGTCCCAAGGACCAATACGGCAACAAAACTAATTTTCTGTGCCAGTCAAGCCAATCAGGGAATAAAAACAAAATATGTCTGTTTCTCTGAAACTACCTGATGGGTCTGGTATGCAACCCAGTTTGCCAGAGAATAAAAATATATATACGATATATATTTTTCCCTCTCTCTCTAAAAGCATGATGTATCCAGTGCCCAACCCGGCATACGAGGTAATTAAAAACCCGTCGGGGAATTAAAAAAAAAAACTGTCCCCTTCCACCAACAACTGACTGGTCCAGTGCCCAACCTAGTCTGTCAAGGAATTAAAAAAACATTTGCCCCTCCCTCGAACTACCTTATGGGTCCTGTGCCCAACCTGGCCCGTGTATTAAGCCAACCGGAGATAAGGAGGTGCAGCAGCAAAGATGTGAGCGGAAGGTGGAATAGGCGGAATAGTAAAACATTGCTGTCCTCATGCCCATCTACTCAGGTCACAGTGAGAGGCTCAAACACTGAATGGGAGGCTTGGGACTGCTGCTTCTATCACTACCATGTTTAAAAGATGAGGTGACTGCTGTGGGATCAGAGATAGTAGAGCTGACTACCTTAAGGACGGGGCAAGGGGGCTGGAAAGGAGGATAGAAGAGGGTGTGAATGACCTTCCCAGAACTTTGAACTTTGAGGGGTGGTTAAGATTGCTTTGGATCCTTGGATGCAATGTAGTCCGCCTTCACAAGCCTAGTAGTTCTTGTACAGGCATTACAAAGTATTTCGTAAGGTCAGTTGGGGAGTCGGTGGACTTGTGGGTTTATTAAAACACAATATTTCATCTGTTTGCTGTATTTATTTTTTCTTTTCTTTAGATATTTGGATATAAACAGGATTTTTGTCCTTCTTTGACTTCAGCTGTTATTGCTGTTTACTCCCCACCAGAAGTCTTAACCTTCTGCTTGTGACATCAGCCATTTCTGTGACAGCAGGTTGTGATGTCACAAAGAGCGGACTTTAAATGGGGAAGGAACAGCAGTAGCAGATAAACTCTAATGTTCAAGGACCCAGTTTTCATTCCAAGGGATGACTAAAATGTTTTATATTTTTCTAAATATTATGTGTCTCAAAGTAAGGGCCAACTTATTGGGAGGAGTCCTCTGTCCATCAGTTGATTGCCACTCCAGTTGTCAAGAGTGGAGCTGTGTAGGTCCTGCAGGCTATGGGTGCTGGTTGTGCCAGTGGCTAGTTCATATCAGTGCACATACAGTATGTATTTGTTCCATTATCATTTGGCATATTGGCAGTACAATGCACAGCTTAGGATCTCCTTGGCCTGCAAGTTATTTTTCCATTCAGAGTGTGCTGCTGCTGTGCCCTGCCAGCTAGTTATTCCAAGGGGTTTATTGCTCTTTTTTTTGTTAATTCTTTGGTAATTGGGTAAGGCCCACTAGACGCATGTGCCTGTTTTCAGGTTGACCTGGGAGTACTGGGGAGGTTAAGTGACTTGCTCAGAGTCTTGCAATATGCAGGTGGAGGTTGTGGGAATCAAACTCACATCTGCCGAATGTACTAGGCTTGTTCACAGCTTGTTACTTTCTAACTTCCTGGGTATACTGCCAGCCTGTTAGCTGTTAAAGTGCTTGTGGTTTTTTGTATGTGTTTTACAACAGAAGAATTACATATGACCATTATTTTTATTTATAGTATTGTAATGAACCTGGGGTTTATGTGCCTTTTCCTGAAGGCAGAGCTGTTCCTACAACCTGTCCCTTCAATGATTACTGATGAACAAGTAGGCCACAAAGTCACTGTGACATCAGTTGATGTCACCTGGGCATTAAATTATTAGTGTCTGTCATAGAAATATAATCACAGCTCAGATACGTTGAATCTCTGCCCTAATATATGATGTTATTTACACAGAATTTACACAGAAATGTGACGGCAGAGAAAGACACCTCGGCCCATGTAGTCTGCCCAACACCCTACCTCTCCCCTTCTGTTATGCTTCCACCCTCTTTTCCCAACCCCTTAAATATATCCCAAGCCCTCTTGAACCCCTCCACCATTTCAGCTGCCACTACCTCCTCCAGCAGCTTGTTCCAGGCCTCCACCACCCTCTCCATGAAAAACTGCCCCCTGACATTACCTCTGTATTGTCCACCTTCCAGTTTTAGACTATGCCCCCTCATGTTCACTCCCTTCTTCAGTTTGAACAAGCTGTTACCCTCTACCTTATTTATTCCCTTCAGATACTTAAAGGTCTCAATCATGCCCCCCTCTCCCTCCTAGTCTCCAGAGGGTACAAATTCAGCCCTCTCAATTTTCTCTCATAGTCTTTCCTCTCATTTTCTCTCATCCTGCATCCCTCGTACCATTTTGGTTGCCCTTCTCTGCACCCTCTCCATCAGCTCAACATCTCTCCATAGGTGAGGCCTCCAGAATTGCACCCCATATTCCAGATGCGGCCTAACCATGGTTCTATATAATGGCATTAGCACCTCCCTCTTCCTGCTATTAAAACCCCTCGCAATACAGGCAAACATTCCATTTGCCTTTCCCACCGCCCTGCTACACTGGCTGCCCACCTTGAGGTCACGAGATACCATAATCCCCAGGTCCCTTTCTGTTTCCTTCTCTTAATCACCAACCCCCAAGGAGTAAGTTTCCCTCCTATTTTTCCTCCCCAGGTGCATCAGCGAGCACTTTTGTGTATTAAACTTCAATTTCCAGGTGTCAGACCACCTCTCCAGCCTCTCCAGGTCCCGCCTTATGGCTTGCACCCCACTAGGTGAATCCACCCTATTGCAGACCTTTGTATCATCTGTGAACAGGCACACCTAGCCCTCCAGACCCTCTGCTAGGTCACTAACATAGATGTTAAAGAGTGTTGGTCCTAGCATTAACCCCTGTGGCACCCCACTGGTAACCGCCCGTTCCCCGGAGTGTGTCCCATTTACCACCACTGTCTGACTCCTTCCCTTAAACCAGTTTTCCACCCACCTGGTGATCCTGTTGTCCACCCCTAGTCTGTCCAGCTTATGTACCATTCCACCATGTGGAACGGTGTTGAAGGCCTTATTGAAATCCAGATAGGCAAAGTCCATTGCTCCTCCCTGGTCCACTATCTGTGTCGCCCCATTGAAAAACTCTATCAGGTTAGTCTGACAGGACCTTCCCTTGGTGAAGCCATGCTGCCTGTCATCCTGCATGCCATTCATCTCCAAGTATTCTATCAACCTGATCTTAAGTAGTGTTTCCATTATCTTCCCCTCCACCGAGGTAAGACTAATAGGATGGTAGTTTTTGACCTCGTCCTTCCACACCCCCCCATGTAGTGCGACCACCTCTGCCAGTCCGTTGGCACCATTCCTGTGACCAAGAACAAGCTAAACAGCCTCGCTAGATGCGGCGCCAGTTCATCTTTCACCTCCTTGAGAACCCTTGGGTGTATTCCATCAGGCCCCATTGCCTTGTCTACCCTAAGTCTACCCAGCTCTTCCCTTACTCCTTCAGCAGTGAATTCTGCCACAGCCACCTGCCTGTGGTTGTCACCCTCCCCACCCCATCCTGGTTCCCCACACTCCCTTTCCTCTGTGAAGATTGAGGCAAAATAGCTGTTTAATGCCTCTGCGTTTTTGAAGTCCCCTTCCAGTATTGTTCCACTTCCCCCCTTATCTTTCCAATCCCATGCTGTGCCCTCCTCCTTTCTCCAACATACCTAAAGAAGGTTTTGTCCCCCCTCCTTGCCTATTTTGCTATCCTCTCCTCAGTGGCCTCCTTAGCCCTCCTTATCTTTTGCCAAGCCTCCTTTCTTTTTTCCCTGTAGGTTTTCCTGTCCTCATCCTTTTGTGTCTTCCTGTACCTCTTGCATGCTAAATGGACAACAATACTTCTTTTGTATAGGCAGATGCACACAACGGAACCATGTATGTCTTGATAATGTCATCATTACTGATCATGTATCAGTGCCATGCTTTGCTACTCTTGTTTGTATTTCTATGGTGGCTGTGACCTGGTGTGTCACATGGCCAGTGGGTCACCTAGTAACCTGTTGCAAGGTTGCAAAATTACTTCAGTAAAATCGAGGAGTGAATACTGGCCTGGTGGTGCTGAGGGTCGAGGTGCTGGACACCACACCATGCACCATGCCAGAAACCCAGATTTGGGAACCGGCTTGGGTCAGTTGGGGAGGGAGAGGTCTGAGTGTTGGACTGACATTTCTCCCCTCCTCTTCCAGCTAGGGGGGGTGTAGCCACACCGCTCCTACACTGGCACCATGTGGAGGTCTGGTGGCAGGTCAGTCAGCGAGACTGATGAGGGGCCAGATGGCAGTAAACACCGTAGTGCATTTGTGCCTCCACGCATGCGTGGGTGCCCAGCATCATTGCATGCTGCCAGTTGGGGGAGGTGTGAGGAAAGAGGAAACTGGAAGCAGGCATATAAAGCCTTGCTCACCTGCTCCTGCCCTGAGATCCCCACCAACTTGTGAATGTGTTCCGGGTGGGAGGATGGCCCTACCTCCCACCTAGATCCTGCTATGGGGGGCACTCTAAGGGGGGGAGAACCCAGATGGTCAAGTCTCAAGGGAGATTGGGTATGACAGGAGGGATGAGGAGAGGCTGAAGAGCCCCCCGTAATCATCGGGGGGGGGCATCTGTATGTAGGGGGGAGTCAAGGTGTGAATGGATATTTTTGGAATTTAATGTGCAGCCGATGGCTGATGCCTCCAGGAGAACTTTAAAGAAACTCAACACAATATTTAGGCACAATTCAGGTTATATTTCTTATTAGGTCTCATTTTTTTGTACCATCGGTATGTTCATGAAAACATGATTTTGTTCCTGAAGGGTTCATTAGTTTCTGTATCTTATTCATCACCTGTCGTTATGGTCTTCTACTTTTGACATAGTCATTTCTGTGGCAGTTAATTGTTATGTCACAACCAAGAATTATAAGTTTAAGTAGCAAACAACCAGTCTATGCCAACAAACTCTTAAGTGTAAACATTGTTTTTATGCAAATTGCATATTTCCTCAGTAGGTAAAAAAAGAAAATAAAAATGGAGGAAAGAACTGTAGAAGATATAAGAAACCTAAGATGAGCAGTGTCTAAATATTATGTTTTTCAAAGTTTTCTCCAAAGTGTCCGCAGCTATTTAACATCAAACTACTGAAGTACTTTTTGGTGATCACGAATCACTGTATTAGGGTAGCAGAAGGAAAAAAAGAGGGGCAGGAAACCACTGTAGTTCCTGTGTGGGAGGTAGGGAAGGCTGTCAGGTAGAAGATGATGACCTTCAGAAAGTACAAAAAACAGCCAGGATCAGGCAGATAGGGAGCATTATTCTAAGCAGCTTGAAGGAGGCCAACAAGGCTGTGAGGAGAGCAGAGTCTGGCATGGAGCTGAGAATAGGTGAGCAGAGGGGATGAATCAAGGGGAGAACAGAACTTTATTTCGCTACATACACGAAAACTGCAAATCAAAATGGGGGAATAGTCAAACTGAAGAAGGAGGAAGGATGGGGGAAGGAGGATAAAGGGAAGGCAGACATACTAAATTATATTTTTTTGTTTGATTATTTCATGTGGAGGGTAAAGGGCCATTACCAGAGCATGTAGTCATAGCAGCAGAGAAGGGCTGGGGGTGTCAGCAAGGTTCCAATCTCACAGGAAAGGGTGCTAAAAGGACTGAATGCACTGAAGAAGGACAGGTCCATGGACCCAGGTAGGCTACATCCCCAGATGCTAAAGAAGATGGGGCATATGCTAGCTTCACCATTGGCTGAGCTTTTAACAGCTCATTGGAGATGGGAGGCTGGCACCTAGGGACTCGAACGGGAAATGTAGTTCTCTGCACAATAACAGAATTAGGGACGTTCCTGAGAACTACAGACATGTCAGTCTACCATGCACGGGGGCAGAGATGCTAGAAACTGTAATTAAACAAACAGACAAAAAGGCAGGTGTATTTTCTGAATGTGAGTGGACTTCAGAACGTCAGATAACATAGATTCACAGGACGGAGGTTGTGTCAGATGAACCAGAGCGATGACTTTAACTGGGTGACAAATGTAGTGGAGAAGGGGCAGGCAGGGGACATACTGTACTTTGTCTGTAAAGCCCATGACATTGTCCCACATAGATGGGTGTTTAAGAAGTTGGGGAACTTGTGGCTAGGGAGTAAAATCAGAAGGTGGGTGAAAAAATATGTTAAGTGATAGAAACCAGAGGATAGTCCTACACAGGGAATAATCCATGGTGGGGGAAGTCAGCAGTGGGGTGCTGTAACGATTTGTCTTGGGAGTGGTCCTTTTCAGTGTTTTTGTTTATATGTTGGAGTGTGGATAAAAGAGAAGATCTGCCTCTTGGCAGATTATACAATGATCTGCAGATGAGTGGACAATGAGGAGTGGATAAGAAGTCTGAAAGAAGATCTAGAAAGTCTGGAGAAGTGGTCAAGGGTTTGGCAATTGAAATAAAACACCAAACATGTGCAAGATAATGCACATATGGGCAAGAAATCCAAGGACTGAATATAGAATGGGAGTGGGTGCTGAGGAATATGACTGCGGAATGGGACATGAGGGTGATATAAGACAATTTGAAGACAGCATACTGTAGTAGGGCAGTGAAGAGGGCAGAAAGGATGATGGAATGTGTAGGAAGTAGGATTAGCAGCTGAAGGAGTGAAGTGATTCTGCCACTGTACAGGTCCCTGGTTTGTCCTCACCTGAAGTACAGTATGCAACCCACCCCTGAAGAAAGACAGGGTTAGGGAGGAAATGGTGTAGAGCACCATAACCAGACTGATTCAGGGGCAGCAGGATAAGCCTTACATTGAAAGGTAATCAAACCTTAACATGTACACACTGAAGGCAAGAGGATAAGTGTAAGTGTAAGTGTGTGTGTGTGTGTCTGTGACATGATAAGAGATATACAGATACCTCCATGGGATTAACAGAGTAGAGAGTGGAGAGCTGTTTATTCCGAGTGGAAATACCAGTAACCGGTGGAACTCAATGAAACTGCTGAGGGGATATTTGAAGGTTGTGAGGATAGGCTTCCAAGGGAGGTAGTCTGTGTGAAATCGGGTATGGGGAAGGAATTCACTCATGGTTGGGCAAGGCATTTAAGGCTGAAGATCGTGGCACAAGGGGAGGGGAAGGGAGGGAGGAATGGAGGAGTGATGGGCCTCTAATAACCGTAAAGAAATAAACATTAGAAAGGCAGAGCTGCAGGGCTGTTTTCTGCTGTCATCTACATTTCCATGTGACTACCAGGTTACCTCAATAGGGCAAGGTTTTACATCTGCAGTATTGGAGAAACCATTGTAGGTACTAGCAGATAAATGTGGTCATGAAACACAATGGCATGGAATTCTAGAACAGCCTGTAAGGTCAGTCAGCACAAGGGCCTCGCTGCACCTGCATCCTTCCAACCACTGCAACTGCCTGTAGAGTTAGCTAACTCCATCACCAGTCCACTCTAGGGCAAGCTGGCATGAGAATCGAATAACACACCTGATTGCCAGGGCCCACCAAAATGCCTATTTTCCTTGGATTGACTAAGCATGCCCAATATCTGACCATACAAGAACTCCAGCTTGGTTCTGTACTGCTGAAAAAGAGGTCAATGCTTATAAACTTCTATGTGCTGTTTCTCACTAGCATCCTCAGGGTAGAAGTAATGGAGCCCTTCGAAGAGTTGTGACAGTTTACCTACAGTATTATGACATTATGATACAGTAGCTGCATTATCCTACAATCAGTACTATTTATGAAGTAGACACAACAGGATGTGGGTCATTGTGGGATTTCTAAACCACCCTAGAATAGCATCATAAATGCTCTAAAAGAGGCAGAAAGTAGGGCTGTACACTTGTTTACATCAGACATTTGGACAATCCATCAACACATGGGCATTTGTCTCTTACCACAAACAAGGTCACTCTGTTTTAGTCTCAGCAGTCTGATTTGAGTATTGACACTTAAAAGGCAGTACAGAGGAATGGCATTAGTCAGTGTTACTGCTATGGATTGGAAATACACTATAGTCAATCAACCATTGTTGCACCCTGGAGAAATAGTGGCACTAATGGACACTTGCAAATGGATTACCAGTTGGAATGACCATGACAAATGTATTTATTTGTTTGTTATGCTAGCGAACAAGATCAGCTAGATAACCTATTTTCACAAGTGACCAGTTGTATAGAATAACTACAGCATGCAAGTAACTGGCAAAGAATTACTAAAACATGACAATTCCAAGCAATTAGAAACCATCACATTGCAGAATATCAAACAAAAGATGTAAAAACCTGGAGCTGATGGAAGGGATATGAGCCCCTTCTGTGATTTTTTTTTTAATTTTTGTTTTGTTTTTTGTTGGGGGGAAGGGTTGTAGGGGCCAATAGCCTGATGAAACCAATCTCTTTGACCCATGACAGTATTCCTAAAGGGGAGTTTGAAAGTAAATTTAGACTAGGAGCATGTCCCCACATGTTAAAGGAGCATTGAAAAAGTTCAGTTATACAAGTGGTGACTTTCCTTAGGACCACCTTGTGGAGAAACACTTCTGAGCTGTGGACAAAGCGATCCTCCAGGGACTTACATGCAGCAGATTTATACTGTTGACAGATGGTGTGTAACATAGGGCAAGTTAGCCAGAAAATGACAGATATTGTTCTAAACAATGGGTATATTGGACAGGACCCTAGAAGCAGCAGCAGCAAATACATGAGAACTGTAATCGATAATGGGGAACAGGAGGATATTGACAAGTAATCGTTTCATTTCTGGGACTAGGAACCAGTTGACTCAATGTAGAGAACCAAGTCTCTGGTGTACAGTTTTGACCAAGTAATTGATGTGGGTTTCAAAGGATAGAGTGCTGTCCAAAAACAAACATAAGTATTTAAAACTCAGACATGTTCTGCCATAGTGCAGTTTGAATCATGACTCTGAAAAGAATAACTAGCAGATTTTTTTATGAACTCTAGTGAAGTGTTTTTTTTTTTTTTGTTTGTTTTTGGTTTTTGTTTTTTTAAATAGAGGACCATCCGGTTGTTTAAGAACCAGACCTCTAGTAGGTCAAAATCATGCTGAATAGTTTTGTTCAGGGTTGCCAGGTCCCTGCCCATACTAAAAATTACTGCATTGTCAGTATAGAGCATAGTTTTAACTGAAGGTTAGGCATTTGGCAGAGTTTATGAAACTAGAAGTGGGTCAAGAATAGATCACAGAGTGACCCACGACAGAGCTGACGAAAGCCAGAGTGGGTGTTGTCAACGGTAGTCGTGTGTGCCATGACAGTCAGATATATTCTGTACCAGCTGGTGATATTAGCAGAGAAATTGAGAGAGAGGCTATGGCCCAGACCCAGACAAGCAATTCATAGTTGACTAGGATGAATGCTTTGGTGAGGCCCACGAACACCAAACATACCTAATTACTGGAGTCTTATACTCAGTAGTCAACAAAGGCAGAAATCCCGCACTCAACACCTTAAAATAACAATACTGCTCACCCTGATCTCCAAAAAGTGCTGCTTTTATTAAAGTGCCAGTGCAAGAACAGATAACAGGTCACATCTCCTGATGCATTTCAGAATCAAAAATTCCTTTTTCAAAGGATATGTGAACATGATTGAGGGAACATCTTATATACATAAGTATGACATTATCCCTAAGTGACCGACTCATTAGTGACATCACTCAGTGCAGTGTAAAAAACAACCTATAACCAGATTAATATTTAGTTATTTATTTATTGAAATGTTTCACCAGGAAGGCACACCGAGCGACAAGTTGCTCATCTCCCGGTCCAGCCTAGGGGGAAGGGGTACAATAGGAGTGAAACATTAAACATTCAAGTTACAAGATCAGCATTAACATACAGTTGTAAGGCAGATGGTACAAGCAGTGTTACAACAGTGTTGTGCATAATAGGTAGAAAGAGTGGACAATAAGTGCCAGGTTAATAAGTAAACAAGTGCTTACATAAAAGAAACTGGGGAGGAAGGAGAGGGAGGGGTGAGGTGGAGGGATGGTGGGGTAAAGGGAGTAGATGAGGGATACAGACCTCTGAGGGGGGTAGGAGAGTGACCCCTGGAGAGAATTTGGGGTCCTTTACATTCTGTGAGAGATCAAGGGAGGCCAGTAAGAGGGGGCAATTTGAGGGGAAGGGGAGAAGAGCTAGAAATTTGGGAGGAGGGGGTTAATAACTGCAGTTCAGTGCAAGAGTCAAAAAGTATATACAAAAGCACTGATAATCAAGATAAGAAGGTAGCCAATATTATAAAACTTATGAGAGCTCAAATCTGCATCAGTATATAGTGGCTATTTTCCCACTTGGTATGATAAGGAAGTGTAATGCATTCCTATACAATGTACTAAGTTTGTAACAATGACTCTCTAAGATGTAATCAATTACTATGCTAAGCTTAAATAAAAATCAAAGTTTAAAAAAAAATAAATAGTGGTTATAAAATAGTGCTTTTTTATAAATATATATATACTCTAGTACTGAATTAATTGCAGTTATACACCAATATTTAGAGTGTTAGCATTGTTTTCTACACTGCACTGAGTGATGTCACTAAGGATTGGGTTGCTTAGGGATGATGTCGTACTTATGTATATAAAATGCTCCCTCAATCAAGTTCACAGATCCTTTGAAAAAGGAATTTTTGATTCCGAAACGCATCAGGATATGTGACCTATCATCTGTTCTTGCACTGGCACTTTAATAGAAGCAGCACTTTTTGGAAACCATGGTAAGCAGCATTGTTCAAGTTCAAGCTTATAGTGGGAAAACTCCGTTGAGCAAGCCCATTCACAAGGAGGTCCTAGATCATAATAATAGCCAAGTGGCTTAACATAAAAAGACAACATATACTGTACAAAGCATCTTAAAAAACATATACACATAGGATTGCTATACATCGGTTTATAAAATGACATTCTGACAGATTGAGGCACAGTAAGGTTCATATATTACCTGACGTAAGAATTTGACCGAATAGGTAGGGATTATTAGTGTAGGATAGTAGGGAGCTGGGCAGGTTGGGAGTGTACTGTGGGAGGAGAGAGTGGGTGAGTAAGAGGAGGGTGTAACGATAACAGAAGAGAATAGTGGAATAAGAAGGAGGGGTTAGAAAATATGAGATGAGTAAAGGAATAGTGCTGGGGAGTGTAGGGTGAAGAGGATAGAGATAACAAAGGCAATAATAGGTGAGAATTTGGTGGTTAGCCAAATGGTTTCATGTCCTGGTAGGTACAGGTTTGAGGTGATTGATCTTGAGGCTATAAGGGCTCAGGGAGAGGCTTAATAGCAATTACAGATATATTTTAGTTTGGATGCTGTTAACCTTTTGAAGAAGTTGACCGAGACCATACTGGATAGTTTCAGAGTGGTTTGGAGCCGGTTCCATATTGTTGGACGAGCATATGTGACAGCACATTTACCAAAAGTGGTGCGAGTCCTAGGCACATCCAGGAAGATAAAGTCAGATTTCCTGAGGGAATATGCACAGTGGGAGATACTGATGAGGGATGTCAGGTAGCTTGGTAGTTTATTCAAGAGTATCTTAAGGGTCCAGATACCAGCATGAAACAGCCATCTAGTGGTAAGTGATGTCCAGCCGACTGCTGTGTAAAGGTCACAGTGATGGGTTCGGTACGGTGAATTGGTGATGAACCGCAGGGCACGGTGACAGAGTACATCCAGTTTGTTTAGGTTTGCGGTTGCAGCGGAGCTGCAAATTAGGTCCCCATAATCAAGCAAGTGAAGAAATGTGGCCTGTACTAGCCTGGTTCTGATCTCATTTGGAAAGACAGACTTGTTTCTGTAAAAGAAACCCAGCCTGGCTTTTAGCCTTCTAGAGAGGTCCTCAAGATGATCATTGAAAGAAAGTTTGTTATCCAGCCAAATGCCAAGATATTTGAATTTGGGGACTACTTCCAAGGGTTCGCCTAGCGAGGTAACAACAAAGTCCTTCGGTGGTCCAGAGGGAGAGGGAAAAGAGTTACTATGAGTAAAAATCATAGCCTTAGTTTTCTTGGCATTAAGAAGAAGCTATTGGCATTGATGAGGTTAATTTCCAGCTGAGCAAAGTCAGATTGCAGTACATACCTAACTTCAGACAATGAAGAGCCAGAAGTGTACAGTACTGTGTCATCAGCAAAGAAGTGAAGGTTGGAATTGATGATGTGAGAGTCAAGATCATTGATATACAGGGAAAAAAGGATAGGCCCTAGGATGGAGCCTTGAGGGACTCCCTTGGCAATCAACAACGAGCCTGAGAATATGCCATCAGCTTTCACTTTCTGGGTCCTCCCTGAAAGGTAGCTGGTGACCCACTGAGTGGTGGAGGGAGTGGCACCTAGCTTTATAAGGCTGGCTATTAGTAAATTGTGGTCAACTGTGTCGAAAGCTTTACTCAGGTCTAAGAAGATTGCACCAGTGATCTTTTTGTTGTCTATTGCAGAGATCCAGTCATTTGTGACTTTAGCCAAAGCCGTGATAGTGCTGTGTTTAGACCAGAAACCAGATTTTGCTGGGTTTAACAGTGAGAAGGTTTCAATATGAAGTTTTAATTGATTATAGATCAGTTTTTCGAATACTTTAGAGAGAACAGGCAAAATTGAGATAGGCCTGTAATTATTTAGATCACAAGGGTCACCTGATTTGAATAGGGGAAGGATATGGGTGGATTTCCAACAAGAAGGAACCATGGCAGTAGAGATAGAGAGATTGAGAATATGAAGAATAGGGGCAGTGAGATAGGCATAACCTAGTTTTAGAAAAAACGGTTCAAGTCCATCATCTCCCGCACTTTTCTTAGAGTCAAGATTGATTAGTGCGCCTTCTGCTTCTCTGTAATTAAGTGCACGCAGCTGGAAAGAACAGGTCGAGGTGCGGGGAGTATGGCTAGCATTGTTACTTTAAGGTGGTGAGTGTGGGATTTCTGCCTTTGTCGACTGCCTGATTTGTTTATCCCAGCATGCCAGCCTTGTGCAGATTCTTATGATTTCACTGTTATGCTTGATACTCATAGCCCGTGAACCTCACCAAGGTAGTCTCCATGTTGTGAGGGTGAAAGCCATGCTGGGCACTGGTCAGTAAACTGTTTTGCAAGATAAATTCAGAAGTTTGGTCCAATGCTGTTCTTTCAAAGACTTTTGAAAGAGGAACAAGGAGTGAGATTGGGGCGGTAGTTTGAGGCGAGATGTGTAGGCCCTGTCTTATGGATGGGAATGATTATAGTCATCTTCCACAGTTTAGGGTAGGCACCTGTTCATAAAGAAAAGTTAAACATTTTGAGATGGGATGAGCCAACACCTCGCCTGCCCATTAAACTAGACAGTAGGCAACCCTATCATGACAAAGCACAGGTTTTAGGTTGGTGTAGCTCAGGTGTTCAGCCGTCTGTTCTACAGGAGGTATTTGAAATAAAATGTGAAACGTTTAGTATCTTTAAAATGCAACTTGCCCACTCTGAATAACAATTATCAACTCAGCATTTGTTAATATGTGTACTCTATTATAAAATAATAAACAATGTAAAAAAACAAACTTTACTCAATACAGTTTGTTGTCCTACTTTAACACAAGCTCAGGTTTGTACTGAGTCTTTTAGACAGCACTTGAATAGTTTCTTGCTAATGCTGCAGATTGCATGTTCCTTGGGTCTACAATGTATGTATATGGATTCCACTGCTTAAATAAATGCATTATTTTCCTAAGACTCTGACCCAGGTGAAAGATAAATGATGTTATTCACCCAATGGGTAAACAACACTGTTTATTTTTCACTTGCCTATACCACAATCAACTTGACTGACCGCCCATTCTGCCAATCCCACAATGTATCTGCTCTTAATTGTCACACAGACATTGTATACACAGAATATACAATGGACTGTGTTCAAGTATGCCATTAATTTCCATTCGTGAGGAGGAGGGACTTTCATAACTTGCTCTTGGCTTTGCCACTCGTGAGTTATGGTCCCGCCACCTCACTCATGGAAATAAATGGCATATTTGAACACAGGCCACTGTATATTCTCTATGTACATGGTTAGTCATGATAATAAATATTGGCATATTTCCTATTTTGAGTGCATGCTGCTGCTGTTGAGTGTGTGCCCATTACATTCTTCCATCTGTGACCCTTCATTAATCTGCTGATGCCACTGCAGAATGCTTACATCACTGCCAGTCTTCTGGTACCTGTCACTAAAAATATCAATACACCCATGTACAGGAGTTGCCATTTGAATATTATGAGAGGAGCATGTTGTCTGGGTCTGCTGTGTTCAGCTCTTCCAACCCGCATGCTTCAACTAACAACTTTTGGTAGAACAGTAATGTTCTAGGTGCTTGCTTTAAAATAAAGAACAAAATTGGTACATAGTTAAGAGAAAATTACATGTATTGCTGTTATATATTGCTTAGTGGCTGAGGCTGTACTTCAGCGTGGGTCATTCACTTGTTAGTGCAGAAATCCATTTTGCTGTTGTAGTAATAGCAGTTTGTTATCACAGAAATGGAAGTGAACATAGGAATGGGCTTTCATACACAGAAAGTGAAATTTGCTCGAGGCTTGAATTATCTGTCTGCTGTTCTTTTTATACAGTTGTTTAGAATTTCAATAGTCTTGAGTTGGCACCTGGAATTATAAATTGCACTAGTGTCGATAAGGTGCGAGCCAAAGGAGCTCAGAGTTTTGCAGTAAACTGGCAAGCAGTGCATGTCAAAGAAAAGTTCCCATTCCACTGCAATAGTTTATTAAAATGGGAACTATACAAATGGAATACATTGAGTCCCAGTTTGAATTCATTGGAGCAGAGTCTCAAAGAAAGGACTTATGCAGATATATCTGAGTTTATTACATGTTAATTTATCATTAGGGATGTAAGTTTGAAATGGGGAAAAAGTGGCAAAAGTCATGGTTTGGTCACGGCCACTTTTTAAAAAATTCCCGGGGTGAGTGGACAAAAGTGCAAATGTCATGACAAAGTCACAGGCACTTTTTTAGTGACATACAATGCTATTAAAGTCAGTTAAGACACAAAGCAAGACATACAACAATGTCTTAGCAACAAATAATTGAATTTATTGCTTTTTCATACTGTTTAAGGAAAGTGTTCACATTAAGTGCCATTTGGCCCAGGTCATACATCTTTAAGGATATATTCTTGTTGTTATATAAAATTCATGTGTTGTTCTGGTTCGCAGTCCAGAATTAACACATTTCATACATTACATTACATTACTTCTGTTCTGTACAGTAAGGAACAAAAGTGCTAAAATCCAGAGTGTTACCAACCACAACTTGGGGCCAAAGTTCCAAACCAATCCCAACCTAGCTGCTGTGCCCTGAAATAACAGAAGGAACAGCATTACTTGTATACGAATATATTTGTTCCTTAAATTACTGTTCACAGGGAGGTCAATCAAAACAAAGTGACATGCTAGCAGTAGGGCATATCTCAAATGCCGCTGTGCAGCAGTCACAGTGTTGTATGAAGCAAAATGGACCTAGTGGGGCAGTATATTTCTCTGTCTGGGACCCTTCAGAATCAATGAAACACAACAGAGATAGATGGGATGGATCTGGTCCACAGCAGACAGTTAATGTCACTGTAATGTGAGCGTCAGTTTTACCAACCACAGCATACCGATTTCATGTAACATATTCAAATATTTGTTCCTGAGAGGAACAGTAAAACGTAAATGAATGCTTAACTTGTTGGAATCGATTCCAGCATGTATGACATGAAAGGAACGAAAGAAAACAAACGATTGATTTTGACCCAGCTGCTATTTTTTTTCCTGGTAACAGCAGATCAACTCTTACCAAAATCTATGTGGCATTTGTTAACTCACACAAGAACCTCTTAAACAATACAGCATATACTGTAGGCAGGGCTGTTGAAGATCCAGATACAGGAAAGGCAGACCCACTCCCCCCCCCCAGAAAAAAAGGTTAAGACCACCACCTAAGTACCTGCTAGGTGTCCGATTAACTGGTGGTGACCAACCTAGTCTGCAGCCTGAACAAGAAAAGATTGTTGGGGTGTCAAATCTGTGTCTTTCCTGTCTGTCTGCAGCCCAGGTGCCGCAACCTTAATTTTGCTTCAGCAACTTCTTGTAGCAAAGAGAGAGCACATTTCAGGCAACACAGACTGATAGAGTTCTGTTACTGAATTAACATGTTAGGCTTGCAGTGTTTAACTTATTTATTGCAACTGTAACATGTTAATTCAGTGACAGACTCTATCGAGTATGTACCTGAAATGTGCTCTAAGCTATAATAAAAGAAGATGGTGATTATTGTTTTGACACTGAGCTGCAGACAGGCAGAAAAGACACACTTCCCACTAACCTGCGATCCCCAAGTACTCAAGCAGTACTGTCCCACCAGATGCCGGTACATGTACGTAGCACAGCATACAACATACACTGTTGTGCTCTTGAATGATGTTGTGACATCCCTCTCAGCATTTTTATTTGCATGGCAGTGTACCTGAAACAACCATATGCTGAGATGGCCTGTGACACTGGGGAGAATAGACTAGTGCCAGCTGCATCTGTTAAGACAGTACTGTGTCTAAGGAAATCAAGAAATGAATGAATGACTGACAGCACGACAACAACAACCTAATCTGCCCATCAATAAGTTAAGACTTGCATGGAGAAAAACTTTAGTACGGAAGCCCTAAGATCGTCTAGGTAAAGAGAAAGTTCTGAGACATCTGACATTGACACTCTATGCTGCAGCAGACAAAGCATTGTGTAGTGCAATGTCACTGTTATGCACGGCAAGCACAGGGCTTTATAGAAGAAGAAGAAGAAGATGAACACAACTGAGAGCCTGAGGTGCCTCTCATAGAGTTTAGATTCACAGGGGTGGCATTCCATGCACCTGACGCGGCAGTGACCATATCACTTCAGTCCATGCCCCTGGGTAGGTGCTCTGGATTAAGTCATTTATCTATTTTACTGAAGCTTTGGCAGTGGCACTATGTGCTGCAGCAGCCGAAGCACTGTGTAGTGGGATGTCACTGTTATGCACAGCAAGCACAGGGCTTTATAGAAGAAGAAGAACAAGAACAAGAAGAACAAGAACAAGAACAAGACGACAAGTGAGAGCCTGAGGTGTCTCTCATAGAGTTTAGGTGCACAGTGGTGGCATTCCACGCACCTGATGTGGCAGTGACCACATCACTTCAGTCCATGCCACTGGGTGGGTGCTCTAGATTAAGTCATTTAACCTTTGTTGCAGCAGCATATCCAGCATTTGTGAAAGCACTACCAGCTGCTCCATCTCCTAGTGCAAATAAACAGCAACCTAGAGAAAGTCACAACTTGACATGCTCTGCCCAAACCTACGTGTACATTGGACAAAAACATTGCAGTCCCAGATATATGTGACAGAGAACGTTTTCATGCCACCGATCCCTCGCATACATTTTCAAGATCTTCAGTTAACAACATGCCAAACAGTGGTGTGTTGAATTACCTGCACATTAAAGTGAACTTGAATACCTGTCTGCAAAAAAAATAACATGAAATGACAGGCACAGTCAACAGTGAGGCATATTTTGTTGTAAAAAAACAAAATTAGCCCCATCTTATCTTCTATGTTGAGCACAAAACAGTTACTGACTTACTTGGATTGTAGTCAGAGACATAGAAAACAACAATCAAATGTTTTCAGAATTTTTGAACAGCATGTTGTACATAGACAAGTTTGAAGAACAAATTCGTATGTGGTCATCCCGCATTACAGCACTATATGCTGAAAATGAGCGTTCAGCATCCACAATATTTACCCGTACTGAGAGGCAACGAAGTGCAATTTGGGAGAGTTCTGGGAATCATTCAGACATACTTTTCCAAAAACTAATCATGTTGTCACAATTAACCTCTTTTAAAAAAATCTCTGTATGCACGAAATTCTATTTTTGCTTTAATGTTCTCTTCAAATAATGGTATGCCATCAAACACGCTATCTTCAGTCATGTTGAGCCATTTTGTTCTGCTAGGGTCAAACATACAACAAGCTCTAAAAAATGAAGCCGCTGGCTGACAGAACCTGGAATGCGTATCTTCTGCAATGCATGACTTTATTTTATTTGCACATTCAGCTAAAGCTTTCTTTGCTAGTCTATGTGCACACTGCTCAGAACTAGTCTGTGCCCAATTGGCTAAATCAGTTAAATCATCAATTACTTTGTGAGCTAGAGGAACTGCTGCTTCATAACTTGTTAATGCCTGCATTATTCTAGGAGCATACTGCAGCATAATCTGCAGATTACCCTTTACTTCATCAGACTGTGCTAACTCAACGACGTCCTGAATAGCAGCACTTTCATCTGCATCTTCTCCAAAGAAATCCACATATTCCTGAAGATGTGAGACATGATACAAAGCAGCACTGAACCAGCTGTTCCAATGAGTAATTACTGAAGCCAGCGCCCCTGATGCTACCAGCATCAATACCCAGCTCAACTTGTACTTCTCTTGTATCAGAGCGTGGCTAGATGGGCACAAACTCACAGTCAACTTAAAGAAGACACAGGCCATGGTCTTTGGCATCGCGGCCAAAATCTCCTCTTGCATGACGCCCCTCAAAATTCATGGGTCCAGCAACTCCCTCCTGCCGATGATCGACTCTGCCAAGTACCTGGGAGTCACCCTTGACCCTCACCTTGACCTTACCGGACATATCAGAAGCATATGTAACACTACTAATGGCAAACTTGGCCTAGCGTATAGGGCTAAAGACTGCCTTACCCCTGCTGCCCAGCTGGCCATAGCCAGGGGGATATTACTTCCCACCGTCTCCTATGGCCTCATTGCCTTTGCTTCTGTCCCGACCACAAGCCTCGCAAAGTGGGACACCACATACAACAACATCTGCCGCTTTGCACTCTCAGCCCCCCGTCTCACACACTGATGCATGCTCTACTCTCGACTGGAATGGTTCCCCCCTGAAAAACGCCGGATCTACATCATGGGAAACTTTATTGACAACATAATTTGTATGGCCACTCCTGCCTCGCTTGCCCTCCCCCTGAAACATGCCTCCCCCATCTACCACCTCAGGTCTTGCGCAGCGCAGACCCGCCTGGTCCCCAAGACCCGCACCCTCACCGGGGATCGGGCATTTACCACCCACGCACCCAAACTGTGGAACTCCCTTCCTTTACAAGTTTGTGCTTCCCCCTTCCATTCCACCTTCAAAACCTCCCTCTGGAGCTACCTGAAATCTGCTGTGACCTGCCTGTGTGCTGCCTAATGCCCAGCTCTACAGCCCACCTACCCTCAATGGTACATCTGCTAGGCTCTTTCTCCCTCGCCTCCTTGGTGATGCACTTTACCAGTGGTTATGTTATATATTGTTTCTTATTCAGCCTAGGGGGAGGTCCTATACCACCATTTCGCCCCTGGGCCTGTATGTATCCATGACATCTGACCCACTGTGGTTGCTGATATGTAATTCCTTTGCTATGTTCTACTGCCTTAAAAACCCTTGCTGTTTTATTCCACTGTTGGAGCACGCTGCTCCAGGTTTGTAATGCTGACAATGTATTTCTCCTATGTATACCTTGTAATTCTCCTGGGTCACACCTGAAAATAGGCACTAGCTGTCTAGTGTGCTTACCCGGTTACCAAAAGCAAATAAATAAACACAGCCATGTTTACCACTGTCCACCAGAAACTGACGAAATCTCACTTTACGAGCTGGGCATGCGGTAAAAGTACATTTGATAGATGTAATGAAACTGTTAACCAGTTTAAAATTGTTCCGCCAAATGTCACCAATTAAGCTGAGCAAATGGGCTTTACAAGTGACATGTACCCCATTCAAAAACAAGTTCTTCAAGCTACTGTTGCATGCGTTGTACATATATGCAGCATTATCTGTCACAAAAACTGAAACCTTATCAAAAGGAACTTCATACTTCTGAAGCACATCTATGGCAGCCTGACTAACAGTTTTATAGTTTGTTCTCTCCAGTACGACACAGTCAAGCAAAATAGCAGACAGCACTCTTTCACTTGAATTTGTTGTAGTGGAGCCGGAACTGTCACCCTCATCAGAAGCTTTAACTGTTGGTACAACAAGAACATTAAACACATATCTATCTTCAGCATCTGTGGTTTCATCACATACAATACTAACCCCACTACACATCTGAAGTTGTTGTTTTATAGCAAATTTGTGACCCTCAAACACTTTTGGTAAATAAGATTGTCTCAGCTGATGGACTGTGGGGATTATCCCAATGTATTTCAGCCCATTTTCAAAGTAGGACTTGAGAGATTTTATTGTCAAGAACGTGCAATGGAATATTGGCTGCTGTAAAAGCTTCGGTTAATTTGTAAAGCTCCATTCTTCTATGTAACTGTTTCTCAGTTAAATTTCTAAACAGTTCAGTCACAGTTTTTTTTGTTTGTTTTTACACCTTGCAACTTTGCCTGCTCTATACTTTTGCATTTCCTCTGATGCACTGTACTGCCCAAATGTTTGTCACAGCTTGCCTTTCTTGAGAAATCCACAGGCACATTGCATGTAGAACAAAAGAGTTTGCCATTACTCACATGAAAAACATTACTAGCACACTGAGCACAGCATTCATTTGCACTCGTTTTTGAAATCTTAGATTTGACATATTTGTCAGAAGAATCATTTCTCCCCCCAGATGTTGTGCAGCTACCTCCATTTTCAAAAACTGTCTGCCTCAGTGATTCCACTGATTCCAATCCTGACTCTGAGATTCAATTTCAAAGTTGAAAATTAAATTACAGTACTACTACTACTGTATTTTAAAATGTTTCTATGCACAAAACATTCAGCTGTAGACAATATACAGTACTACATGCTCAACATGCTTGCAGTCTCAGTGATTCAAAATCTAACAAATAGCTGATGCTCTGTAAATTGACAGTCTAGATCACACAGTCTCATGAAATAAATGTCTATAAAACTGTCTCTGTGTCACGGTGCTTTTTGAAATGACAGCTCTGTCTCAACAACTGGTGGTACAGTACAACAGATGACTGTGTACAGCCAAACTTATCTGATGTTGATCTTCTATTTAGTGTCTTCTTTGAAGGATGAGAGAGTCCATGAGATGGATGGATGGAGGATGGACGGTCACTTCAGGCCAACACCCAAACTTCTTTTGCTGATCTTCTGAGACGATCTCTGTGATCTTGATCGTCGCCATCGCAGTCTGTCTCTTCACTCTCTAACAGGTAGAACCACCACGTCCCAAATTATGAGCTTCCCCCCAGCGAGGCTTGCTAGGTAGAAAAAAGGCAAAGCAGACCATCACTTGCTTTGCTGATGTATGTGAGAAAGACAAAATGGAAATGGAAACAGCATGAATGGCATAGATCTTTCATGTCACGGTGAGTGAGCCACCAATGCCCAGATTGTGGAGTGCAGCTTAAAAGGGAGACATTTCACTGACGACGAACTGAGGTGGCATGCATGGCAGGGTGGGTTTTGTTGGGCTAGGATGCAAAACCCCAGCATAACAAAACCCACCCTGCCATGCATGCCACCTCAGTTCGCTGTCACTGAGAAGTCTCCCTTTTAAGCTGCACTGTCTAGGCAGCAGCATACTCCCCCCGCACACTGCCATGCATCTGAGTGACCCAGACCCAGATTACATGGCTGCATTTGTCCTGCTCAGGCAGAAGTTAACTTAGTTCTCTGTCAATCTCGGTGGTAGGGCACCACACCACCCCCCCCCTTGGGTGACTTTCTCACATACAAAGCCAGGTGGCAGCAACACGTGGTGACAGTGCAGGGTTATCTGTTTTCTGGCTCTTTCTCAGACTGAACTCCTGCCTGAGCAGGACAAATGCAGCAGTATAATGTGGGCCTGGGTTACTCAGATCCATGATGGTGTGCTGGGGGTGTATGCTGCTGCCTAAATAGTGCAGCTTAAAAGGGAGACATTTCAGTGACAGCAAACTGAGGTGGCATGCATGGCAGGGTGGGTTTTGTTGGGCTAGGATGCAAAACCCCAGCCCAACAAAACCCACCCTGCCATGCATGCCACCTCGGTTTGCTGTCACTTAAATGTCTTCCTTTTAAGCTGCACTGTCTAGGCAGTAGCATACACCCCCCGAACACCACCATGGATCTGAGTGACCCAGGCCCACATTACACTGCTGCAGGAGTTCACTTAGCTCTCTGTCAATCTCGGTGACAGGGCAGCACACCAACCCCTCTTGGGTGTCTGGCTCACACAGAGAGCCAGGTGGCAGCAACATATGGTGTGGCCCAGGCATTACTCAGGAACTGCATTTTTTTTTTTGTCAAACAAGCTTGGGTTGCTGCTTAGAAAATCCAATTAACTGCACAGTGTCTACCCCCACCTCACACACACACACACCTGTTATAAAAAGAAGTGACCTTACCTTACTTTCACTGTAGGCCTTCTCTTCTGTCCCTAGTCAGGTTCCTGGACCAGTCCGTTGCTCCTGCGCTGTGATCCTGCTGCAGGTCAATGCAAGGCAGGTTAAGGCTTGCACAAAGTTCACTTTTTCTCCAGACCCTGGCAGGATGAAATATGGTGGGGGTATCTCTCTGTGGAAATTCTTGCACTCCACCTCTCTTCAAGAACTGCTGCTCTTCACCTGCTGTTTCATCAGCCAAACATTTTCTACTGCATATTTTGCGCTCTAAAGCCTCTAAACTCCCTGCCCTTTTCTTGAAAGTGCTTCTTTTAGCAGCATGAAATTAATCCAGTGCACCCACCTGCTCAACTGATGTGCTTTCTTGACATGCTGTTTGAGCAGTGCTGTCCAATAGAAGTTCTTTTTATTTTATTCCTTCTCCCTTTAGCAGTTTCAATGCAAAACACAAGCAACAGCTCGCAATTTCACTTTCCCCAGTCCAGGAATTCAGTTTAGCTGCTGCCTGTGGCTTTCTTACATCCACACAAGCAAATCATCCCTCAAATACAGATACAGGGCTACAAGAAGATGGCTTTTATTCTATCCCTCTACCTTTAGCTTTTGCAGGGTCACTCCCTCCACAAGTTCACTATCTGGCTCTTTCTCAGACTGAACTCTCCACAAGTTCACTTTCTAGGCAAAGACTCACACAGGCCCACACATTCACTCTTTTGCCCTCCCCAATTCAACACTTCACTGGACTGTCTGTTACCTCCCCCTCAGGCCACCAGCAATCTTCCCTCAAATGCAGGCAGTCGGAACATCGTCCAATCGCGCTTTTACTTGATTTGGCGACAGGAGAAGCCCCCACGAATCCTGGTTGTGCTCCCATTGAAAATTGCTGCACGAGCAGAGAAGATAGCGCCAATATGTGAGCGCCTGCATAGCGGCAGTTTCTGAGGATCTAGAGCGTCACACAACCCGCACATGCGCATTCCAGATGGACGGCGCGCTACTGTGCATGCGCAAAAGGGAAACCAGCAAAAAAGGCAAAAGTCATGGAGACACCTGAATATCACGGTTTCCGTGACCTCCGTGACGGATTTACATCCTTATTTATCATTAAACTACTAATCTGTAAGAACCAAAGAAATGGTGTGAACAGGAGAAGACCAACTGCAGGCTATATCCCTCAATAATAACAAAATATCCATCATCAGTTTCTCTCGATTTGCCATATGTAAAGCAGGGTTATACAGTGTGCTTTTTCTTGTTCTGCAGACATGAAGGTAATAGTAATACAGATGAAATAAAATCTGAAATAGATCTGAGAATTGAACAGAATGCTTTGGAGCCTTTTGCTGTCGCATTAGACTGAAGATCGGCAGTTCATGTTTTGCAGCATTAAATAAAGGTTTTGCTTTGAGAAGAATGATGTCATACATGACTACAAAATTAATTTTCTATTGGTGTTTTACTGAAGCTTATCTGTACCAGTGAAAAACAAAATTGCCTCCGATGATAGTTTGAGATGGTGTACAAGATTTTTCACTGAGGGGTACGGAATTGTTATTGAATGTTTAGGCCACAGCACATAGTAACACCTTTTAAAGGCACATTGTCAACTTCCAATGTGTACAAAACTCTGAATTTTATTTTTGTTTTAGAGGCTGTCTTTTTTATAGAAATTGAAAGCATAAAGCTCTTTTGTTGACAGGCTTGCTTTACGTTCAGTTTATTAGTATGCATTTGGGTTTAGCAGATACGTGGGTTAAAAAAATCTGTGTGATTATGTACACACTTTGATGGTAATTTTTCTGCTGAACTGTGAGGACTAAAAGCAAACCTTTGTTCTTCAGCAATTTGTAAAACAATTTTGAGCTATAATTCCATTGTAGGTCATCTTTATAGAAAGCTGCTAAGTCTAGTATGGCACAAATGTCATAGAGAAATGGTTAATTATTATCTCAGCTTGACAGAATCATTGTAGTATGATTCATGTCTGTTCTGTGTTTTTAGAATGATGTATTAAGGAACTGAAGTTTTTGGTCTGCATTATAATAGAAATTTAAGCAAAAATAGCTTTGAAACGGTCATCATTTGTTTACTTCTCACAGATTTCTTCAGCACCACAGAGAGGAGTTCAGTTGCATAGATTTTTTTTATTATTATTATTTGGGCCTGAGGCCCCAATTTTACTCCTTCTTCAGTACTTGTAAGGTGCAGTGTCACCTGACCTCAGTTGTGAGGGGCACTCGTAGTGATCCTGGAGATCACCACAGGTCCCTCCTGTAATCGTGTAGCAGGGAATGGTTGAGAGTGATGTGCTTTATCCCTCTGTCTCTCCTTCCCCCTCTCTTGGTGGGACAAGCTCATCCCCTCTGTGATACACTCAGCCTTTATTGGCCAGTGAGCAAGAGATGAGCTCACTCAACCTAGGTTCCCTATGTGAGAGTACAGTGTATTATTGCCAACCTGCTGGGCTAGCAGACGCCTGCAAGTTAAAAGGAAGGAAGGAAAAGGAAAACATTTTTTTTTCATTAACTCTATCTGGTGGAGCAGTGTTGGCTCTGGTTAAGACAGATGTGTTTTTCAGAGCTCCCACTTCAGGCCCCTTTAAATTACTATAAAAACAGTTTTTACTTCTTGATTTCCCATATGTATTAGTAGATCTGTCTTTATTCCTTGGCTCACAGTGGGGATGCTTAAAAATCAGCAGCAGTCAACGACTGACTCTTTCCACCTTAAGTAAGGTACATCGTGAGCTGGGAAAATGGAGCCATCACTTGGAACAGCCTTGTGAATATGGAACTGATTGGTGGACCGGGGAGGTGAAGGAGGCAGTGAGGGAGAAAAAGCCTGCCTATGCACATTTAAAGCGCTCAAGAGGGGGCTAGGAAGAGGGGAGAATATGATTTTCTGGTTAAGAGGGTCACAGAGTGGTAAGGGGGCCAAGGCGAAGAAGGAGCTTAACCTGGCCAGGGATATCCACAGGGGGCGAAAGGGGTTCTATAGATACGTAGTGGAGAAAAGAAAAGTGAGGCGCCAGATCAGCAAGATTAGAACTAGGGGGGATGCATGAGAAGCTGGGGAACAAGCAGAGGTGCTAAATGAGTACTTTGCCTCTGTCTTTACTGGGGGAGGTGGGGGATCTTTCCAACCCGATGGGAGGGTAGAGGAGCCCACTGAACCAGAGGTCAGTTGGAGACTGAAGGACTGGATGAGACTAGGGCAGGGGATGGGTCGTATCTAGAAGGGGAGGAGAGGATGCATGAGGAGAGGGGATGAGAGGGCAAAATCACAGCGGATAGGGTGAGAGAGGCCCACCGGTCACTAAAGACTGAGAAGGCCCCGGTGCCAGATGGGCTGCATCCAAGGGTGCTGAAGGAATTGGCGGATGTGCTGGCAGCTCCACTGGCCTCACTCTTTAACATCTCCCTGAAGACAGAGTGGGTGCCTCAAGATTGGAAGGTGGCTCATGTGGTGCCTATCCACAAGGGGGGTCCAGAGAGGAGATAGGGAATTATGGGCCTGTTAGCCTAATGTCTGTGGTAGGCAAGGTTATGGAGGGCATTATCAAGGAGTGGCTGGGGGGGCAGCTGGAAAGGTTGGGGCACCGGATGACAGGCAGTATGGTTTTGTTCCAGGGAGGTTGTGCCAGACTAACCTGGTGGAGTTTTGTGACTGGGTGACGGGTGCCCTGGACCAACATAGACCGGTGGACGTCCTCTATCTGGATTTCAGTAAGGCGTTCAATTCGGTACCCACAATGGTCAACTGACAAAGCTGGGGGGGGTAGATGGGGGGGCAGTTGCTCAGGTGAGTGTAAAGCTGGCTTGTGGAGCGAATACAGCAAGTTATGGTTGGTGGGGTAGTCTTCTCCCCCAGGAGGGTCATCTGTGAGGTCCCTAGGGTTCAGTCCAGGGGCCACTCCTGTTCAATTCCTATGTTTTGGACATAGGGTGGGGTGTTAGGAGTAGGTTGAGTCGCTTTGCAGATGCCTCAAAACTGGGAGCACAGGCAGATGGGCGGGGGGGGGAGAGGCCCTGCAGGTGGATCTGGATGCCCTGGGGGGGGACAAGGAAATGGGGTTGAAGTTCAATGCAGGGAATTGTAGGGTGCTGCATCTGGGGGGTCAGAAACACGGGACATGCGTACACCCTGGGGGAGACCACACTGCAAGTCACATCGGGCGAGAGGGACTTGGGGATAATGATGGACAGCAAAATGAGTAACACAGAGAATTGTCGAAGAGCTGCAGCAAAAGCAAACAGGGTACTGGCTTGCATAACCAGGGGGATTACCTCCAGGAGGAGGGAGGTGATCCTCTGTATAATGCCCTGGTTAGGCCGCATCTTGAGTACTGTGTGCAGTTCTGGAGACCCCATCTTAAGAGGGACATAGCACTGCTGGAGTGGGGCCCAGTGGAGGGTGACCAGTATGATTCAGGACATGGAGGGTAGGACCTATGAGGAGAGACTGGATGAACTCAGTCTATATGTATTGGAGGAGAGGAGGGACAGAGGAGACATGATAGAGACTTGAAAGTATGTAAAAGAGGATAAATAAAGGCGGAGCCAGGGAAGTGTTCAGGTTTAAGAAGGGGGGAACTACCAGAGGGCACGAGTGGAAGCTGGAAGGAAGAAGTAGGGGAGGAGCGCATTAGACACTTCTTCACAGAGAAGGTGGTGGAACCATGGAACGCACTGCCCAGGAGTCTGGTGGAAGAGAGCACAATGGAAGGATTCTAGAAGGGTTAGGATAGGTACAGGGGGAAGCTGAGGCCAGGGAGGACCACCTCTGGGGCTGGGGGGTGGAGGAGTGAGCTTCCAGTAGGGGGCTAGCTTCTGAGCAGACATGATAGACCATGGTGCCTATTCTGCTGGCTTTTACTATGATACTATAAACTTCCCTACAAGCTATGTATAAGTCTGTGTAGGCCACTAAATGGAGGTTCGATGAGTTCTCATCCTGAATGCTGGTCATTGAGCAGGCTAAGACCGAACTTACAAACTAATGACATGGCAGCCACATTGGGGATAATATTGGATGGAGACCACGCTGTTGAAGTGCAGAAAGGAAGCAGCAGAGATGGCCATAAGACTGTCTGCAGCTTAGGCACATGTGACTAACTGTACACCGGGGGAGAAGGGAAGCTGGGGAGAAAACCAGGGAGAACACTCAAGCACCACCTGCCTCCAGTGGGTCCCCTGGCTTGGGATCCTGTCTTACATAGTAAGCTGCCTGGGGGGGGGAACAGCCCTCCCCTGGAGCTCCCACAAGCAGGAGGGTTATGTGGGACTTAGGCATGGTGTGGAACCTGGGGGGGGCATGGGTTTGAGGCCAGATGGGGTACATCCCTGGGACCAGAGTATATACTTGGCAAGGCATGGAGGGGGAAAACAAATGAAAGAAAACCAAACCTTTTGTTTATCTCCCTCCTGACCATCAGTCAGAACCACCTTCCACCTTATGCCAGTGCCACTTTAGTTGACCTTCAGAGACACTTCACTCCTGTCCCCAGAGCCTTTGGGCACCCATAGCTCACAATGATGGGCCCCCTCAGTTTGCCTCTTTAGTCAGATTTCTACATGTAGTTCCATGACAGTGAAGCCCCAACTATATCAGGTCACCATGGTAGAGGAGCCCCTAAGGGTAGAGTCAATGCAGGCCAGATGCGGCCATGGAGTGGCAGGCAGGGTTTCATCTACCTAACTGGCACCTGATTTCTTTTTCTCTACTATTTTGCCCTCCCACTGAAAGCATCTGATGTTGCCAGATGCACCGATGCACACGCTGTCCTGTGCAGGCTTACTTGAAGGCCTGTATTATCTTCATATCCACTTTCTTTGCAATAGGGTGTTCAGTAGGTTCATCGCCATCTTGGAGTTCTCATGTTATTCTTTACCACTTATAGCTTCAGCATGTATTTCTATGTCGT
Source organism: Neoceratodus forsteri (assembly GCA_016271365.2). Classification (NCBI taxonomy): domain Eukaryota; kingdom Metazoa; phylum Chordata; order Ceratodontiformes; family Ceratodontidae; genus Neoceratodus; species Neoceratodus forsteri. The sequence goes on from CM028129.1 coordinate 797,749,616, forward strand.
ACTGCAGGGCACAAGGACAATCATCTATGTCTGGTCAATCTTTTCCATTACCCCTGATTATTCCAAAGACAGTGATCATGTCTGTTTCCTCCAAGGCAAATATTCTGTTTTAATGGGTACTAGCCTCTCCTCTTAGCCTTCGCCCCAATACCCGTGATCATTTAGTGGCTCTGTGTTGCACCTTCTTGACAGTCTCAATCTCCTTTTTGTACTGAGGAGCCCAGAATTACATATAGTACTGTTGATGTGCTTTTCCAGCCATGAACTGTTGCAGCAGACATTGGAAGTGAGATTGAGACCGAAGAGAATAATTGATTTGCTCAAGATTGTGCAGTGAGTAAGTGGTGGTGGTAGTGGTCTTGGATATGCAGGCTTACAACTTAGTACTCTAAGACTACACTGCACTGCCTTTCTGATGAAAACATCTGTTTTGCTCACAGTCACTTAAGATTTGTGTGCTTCAGTTTTTTCCTTTTTCAAATAGAGTATATTTTATTGATGTTTCTATCACATGGCATACATTACAGTTGTCAAGTAGCTATATACCATACAAGATAAAAATCAGATGTTGTGTGAAAATGGGACTGAAAAAAAAACTTCATGAATATACTTTGCATTCTTTGAGCTTTACCACTAGTACTTACTGCAACTTAGCAAGCCACTGTAGTGTAAACCTTAAAAAAAAATAATGCTGCAGTCCTTTTAACTGTAAGAATAGGCAGAAGCAACTGTAAGAAACAGTTGAACAGGACCACACTGTTGTGATTTAATTTTTCATTACCTGTACATCATGGGGTACCTTTATCTGTTAAATTCTTGCACCACAGCTGGAGTTTCTTGGGTGAATACATTCTGGGGGAAGCAAACTCAACAAAAATAAACAAAACGATTACATAATACTGCATCATCATCCTCAAGATGGTGGACCCAGGGGCAGACAGAATGCTGTAAATATCCAAATTCTGTTAGCAGTCTTTCTCCTTTGCCACCAGGGCCATTATTTAAATTAAAGCCTCCCTAAGAATAACAATGGATGTGGTGAATACCCTCCTTTTTACTTTTCTCCTGGAACTTATGAACATTGATAGAGGGAACATCTGCTCTCTAGTGCAGTAGTACATTCAGGATAGTAGGGGTCAGCATTACTAGGTAAGGAGACACAGCTAGGCAATTGTTTTCTTTGCAGCTGCCAGGGATCTCAAAGCAGATACCTCTTGGTATAGTTTGATGCTCCAGATTGGTACATCTACGTGACTCTTAGTGAGTTCTGATGTTTTTGTGAGCAAAACTTTGTGTGATGTTCTAGATCCTAGTGGAGGAGTCTACGATTCACACCCTTGGTCAAAACAGTAGAACATTTAGACGAGTCATGTGTAGATGGGATTGCAGCCACAAATAGCAAAAAATTACCATGGTGACAAATTCACTAGTACCATGTCTACTGGGCAACATTGCTCCTTTCCTTGTTATAGGGCCTTCTGGGATGTTGTGGAGTTGGAAGATTGTTCAATTGTTTTGCATCTTCTGTAATTACAGCAGACATTAAAGATGTCTCCTGTAAGATGCTTTTGAAAAACAGGCCTGACAGGTACCCAGGAAGTTAAGGTCTGCTGACCTGCTTACTTAATAGGAAAGGTCCTTAACTAATGCTTACTAAGCGTATTTGGTTTCAGTTAGTAACTGTGGTACACAGAATTCATCACTAGTGATCTTTTTCATGAAAAACTTATTCCACTGTGATTTGACGTTTGGAGTAAGACACCCCAGAACCATCTTTCAGCTCCTTTACATCCAGTTGACATCCCTGTGCTGAACTCCTAGATGAATTTCTAAATGAGGGTTTCGGGCTTGGTTGTCATTTAATATTATCTGACACCTTTCACCCTAGTGTGTTTTTTTTTTTTTCTATCATAACTGTAAACTGGCGACCTAGGCCTTTGTCATCCTATGCAACTTCTTGATCATGTTTGTTCCGACCGCCTCACCGGGAGACATGCTGATAAGAGCAGCTAAGTGCATGCAGTAATGCACTGAGGCAGCAGATACCTCTGTGACTTGATTACATGTCCCAAAGGTTGTGTTATTACCCTTTTTTAAACTTCTTTTTTCAATTGTAATTAATTTCTTCCTTTCTTCCCGTAGTTACTCTTATCTCCACCTGAATGAAGGAGTCAGTACGATGGCATCCCTCCAAGGAAGGATACTACAGATTCTTGTCATTTGACCATAGAGGTTCAGGAGGTTTCCATCTCATTCAGCTGCCAGTAGCTTCTTAAATGTGATTGCACATCTAGAAGACCTTCTCCTTACCAGGGATTTTTGCTATTCCCAGTTCAGTGTTCCCAGTTTTGGGGATATGAAGCTGTGGACCTTTGTGTAACAAACTAATTTTCTCCTGTGTATGATCCGTACTCTGTTAAGGAGAATCTTTACTTTCAGGTTCTTGATAATGTTTTTTGGTCATTGTCAGCAGGTTTGTGCTCTTGGACTGAGTCCCATTGCTTTCTTTTTAGATTTATAGAACACTCTGTCCTATAGTGCTCTCTGGATTTACCCTGCTTATAGACAAGTGTGATGATTTTTGCCCATGTATGCTTTAGTTCCGAAGGCATTACTTACAGCAGTTGGTTTAGTGTCAGTCTCCTCTGCCAGTTGCATTGGTATCATATGTGCCCTTCATTTGACCCTGCTTGTTTGGTGTGCCACATCACTGGATTTCTCTTAGCCGTCTTAACTGTATTTCCTTTTGGCTTAATGAATGTGTCCGTCTGTCTCCCAACCCTTGACACCAGTGATCATCTTCGTTAGGTAAAACACAGCTTTCTTTAAATGTTCAGAGACATCAAAGATTAAGCATTTGGAATGAACCCAAGAAGAACACACTATGCTTGTGTGCTCTCTTGGCATCTCATTGGTACCCTCTGTAGTTTCTTCTCTTCATGTTTACCCTGTATATTGGGAAGTGTTCATAGTGAAGCTGCTTCCTTTGTTCCATGTCTTTACTTCAAGGATGACATTTAGCTTCTTCAGCGGAAATGAATGGTGTTGAGCAACCTGGTGTTTGGTTATTTATTTATTTATTTATTTATTTATATTATTTTTTTTTTTGTTTACTGGGTACTGTATACTAGGCAAGTAAATACTTATTTTCAGATACAACCCAGGAGTGTACAACAGTATGAACAATAAACACAAGATGATTCATAGTACTGAAAAATAGTCTGGGGTCAGGCAAGCATACAACATCAGCAATGAACAGTTGGAGGAAGACGCACACATGTGTTCGTGAATATTAAATGTACAATCAAATTATGCAATATTTAATTTCATTTCATTTTTATTCTTTATACTGGAAAGGCATGTCAGCAAAACTGCCTGTTTTCACACGCATCCAGTGATGACCACAATACAGAATAAATAGTAAGGTCAACAGTTAAATAAACACACATTCATGGGTCAAATAGACAAGGTTAAACACAATTACGTATTGATCTGTCCAAGAGGTATTGTTTTAGCGTGAGTTCAAATAATCCTAGGGATGAACACTGAACCAATGAATTAGGGAGGTTGTTGAACAGTCTTGCACCCTGAAGGAGAAGGAGTGCTGACCTTGAGTAGTGTGGCAGAAAGGAACCGTGAAGGAGTGATCAGAAGTAAATCTAGTGGTTTGAACCTTGGTGGGACTCTTGAAAATGGAGACAATGCTGTTAGGTAGGTGGTCTTAGAGGACTTTGTAGAAAAAAGCCAGGATTTTACCGTTTAATCTGTCCTCAAACAATAACCAGTTTGTTGTCTTGTAGAGGCTGCAGTGATGGGTACTTCTAGGGAGGCTAGTGACAAACTTGATAACGTTATGGTAGGTTGTCCTTAACCTACTGAGAATTTTTTTGGAGGTAGAGGAGGAGTAGACCATAGACTTGTAGTCAGTTAGGACAGCAAGAATCTGTTGGTTACCAGCGCCCTTGTTTGAGGTATAAGGAACTGATTCACGCGATAGAGCATCCTGAGCCTTTGATGCACTTTTGTAATCAGTTGACTCATGTGGTACTCATAAGACAGGTGGGAATCTAGATAAATACCAAGGTATTTAAATTATGTGACTCTTTTGATAGGGTTGCCGTTAGTGTCTATGAGAGTGAAGTCAAAATCGGAGGCCTTTCTAACACCCGAGAATAATATGGACTTGTTTTTTTTTGCCGTTGAGAGGAGTGGAGAACCAGTAGCGTGTCTTGCTGAAATCATGCTGGAGTTTGTTTAGGAGGGCCGAGGGATTCATGTCTTCACAGAAGAGAGCTGCGTCCTAGATCGAAGGCCTTGGTGAGGTCCACAGACATCGAGCTGATGTAGAAACCTTCATCGCTGGCCTTGTCGATAAAGTTAATGAGCTTCACCAGTGTTCTCTCTGTATTGTGGCCAGCCCTGAAGCTATGCTGTGACTCCATGAGTAAGTTATAACTTTACAGAAATTCCACAGTTTGATCAAGAACAATCTTTTCAATAACTTTGGAGAAGGAAGCGAGTAGAGACATTGTCCTAAAGTTGCAGACATCATTTTTAGACCTGGATTTGCATAGGACTTTTATGGTGGCACTTTTCCATTTACTGGGGAAGACACCTGTAAGTAGTGAGCGGTTGAAAATGTTGGTTAGGGGAAGTGCGATATGTTCACCTACCAGTTTAAGGATCCGATAGTCAATGGCATCAGAGCTAAGCCTGGGCCTGGGGTCATTATTTTTAATGTAGTCAGTCACCTGTGTGGGTGGGTGAAAGTGAAAAAAAAATGTGGTGCAGATAGCAGCAGAAATGGCGGGATTGAGGTGGGGAACAGGGGTCTCAAATGAACTGGGTTCACTGGATTGAGGAACTGTAGGCATATGTTTGTCAAGGTCATCAAAATGAGAGTTGCATAGGTTGGCAACCTCTCTAAGCTCACCGATGAGTCTTCCATTCAAGGTGAGGGTAATCTGCTCTTCCTTTTTGCCCCTGACCAGCAGCTGGTTTACGGTTTTCGAGGTGAGTTTAGAACTGCTTCAGCCACTTGATTGTCTCTAAGGAATTTAACCTTGGCTGCACGGACTGCCATTTTATACCTATTACGAAGGGTCTTCTATTGCTGCAGGAGATGAGAAAGCTTAAATTTTCTATCTGTAGTCCATGCCCATTCCCTCTTCCGCATAAGGTTTAAAAAATCAGTTGTGACCCAATCATGTTTCTGGCCTTTGACTCTGAGCTTTTCTTAAAGGGAAAGAGTCATAGATACTAAGGAAGGTCCTACTAAAGCATCGTCAATACTTTCGATGTTATAAATGAAGGATCAGTCTGTAGCAGAGATAGCTGTAGCAAAGTCCTCAGTGTTCAGTTTTTTTAATTGTCTGGAGAAAATGTACTTTGGTTCTCTTTTAAGACCTTTTGCTGACCAGTTACAGTAAACAGCATTGTGGTCTCAGAGATTCATTCAGTCATACATTTAGCTATATAGAATACAGGCTGAAGCTAGCTTACATGTGCATACCATAGCTTGGGAGGGGGGAGACCACCAGGACATGGTGCTCACAATAGATAGCACAGTAAAGGGAGCAAAGGGAATTAATGGCAAGAGGTCCACCCCATTACATACCTACAGATAGCACCTTTGAAGAGCCCATGTGAGGGAAGATTATGAAGCTCTAATAGAAGTGAGTTTCAAAATTTTGATGCAAAGACTGTGAAAGCCTGTTCCTCCATTTTAGATGAATACTTGGGAACCTGAAGGAAGGCAGTGTCATTTGATCTGAGCAGGTAGGCCTGACATGGTGCTGGGGAGGGAGGTGAGGGAGAGCTTAATTTATCAATAAAGTATCCAAGGGATTAGGACTGGGCTCCAAAAAAGGAGAGCCAACCCAGGGACACAGTGATGTGTGAGCTGTGGGCAGGCTAGGGAGAAGCAACAGATGTTGAAGGGTCACAAGGGTGGTGAGGGAGCAAAGGCGAGGATGGAGCACAACCTGGCTAAGGATATCCGAGGGGGGGAAGGGTTTTCATAGATACATAGGGGAAAAGGGGAAGGGGAGAGCACAGATCTCCAGGATTAGGACTGGGGAAGGATGGGCTCAGGAGGTGGGGAAGCAGGCAGAGGTAATGAACAAGTACTTTGCCTCAGTTTTTAGGGGAGGAGACATGGACTTCACTCAGCCAGAAAGTGGGGGGTGGCTGAGAGGATAGGGCAGAGGGAGACGAGAAGACCAAAAGAGGCTGGGGTACCAGGTGGGCCAGGCCCAGAAGAGGACGGGGACCTAATTGAGGGAAGGCTAAGAAGGGTGAAATCACAGAGGGCAGTGTAAGGGAGGCCCTCCGGGTGCTGAAAACTGACAAGGCACCTGGACCGGATGGGCTGCATCCAAGGGTACTGAAGGAACTGGCGGACGAACTAGCGACTTCACTAGCTGCGCTGTTCAGCGCCTCTCTCCAGACAGGAAGGGTGCCCCAGGATTGGAGGGTGGCTCATGTGGTGCCTATCCACAAGGGGGGAGTCTAGGGAGGAGATGGAAAATTACAGACCTGTCCACTTAACGTCAGTGGTGGGCAAACTAATGGAGGGCATCATCAAAGGGATGCTCGGGAGGCAACTGGAGAGGCTGGGGCACATGGATGACAAACAGTATGTTTTTTGTCCCTGGGAGATCGTGCCAGACCAACCTCGTAGATTCTTACGACTGGGTGACAGGGACTCTGGACAGACAGAGACCAGTTGACATCTTGTATCTGGATTTTAGTAAGGCGTTTGACTTGGTACCCCACGTTGGGTTATTAACAAAGTTGGGGGGGATGGGGGTGGGAAGACAGTTGCTTAGATGGGTGGAAAACTGGCTTACAGATAGAACACTGAGAGTGGTGGTTAGAGGGATTTTCTCCTCCCCTAGGAAGGTCTTCAATGGGGTGCCCCAGAGTTCAGTACTGGGGCCACTCCTGTTTAACACCTATATCTCCCTTATAGGGACAGGAGTTAGGAGTAGGATGAGCCTCTTCGCGGATGACTCTAAATTGGGAGCATTAGCTGAAGGGGAGGAAGCAAGGGTGGCAGTCCAGAGGGATCTGGATACCCTGGAGGGTTGGTCAAGGAGTTGGGGGCTGAGGTTTAATCCGGAGAAGTGTAGGGTGTTGCATCTGGGGGTCAGAAACCCAGGGCATGTTTACACCTTGGGAGGGGTCACACTGCAAGCCACTTCGAGTGAAAGGGACCTCGGGTGGTGGTTGACACCAAAATGAACAACAGTGAGAACTACAGAAGAACGGCGGCAAGGCAAACAAGATACTGGGCTGCATAGCCTGGGGAATAATGTCCAGGAGGAGTGAGGTGATCCTACCTCTGTACAATGCCTTGGTTAGGCCGCATCTTGAGTATTGTGTGCAGTTCTGGAGGCCGCACCTTAAGAAAGACACAATACTGTCGGAGAGGGTCCAGAGGAGAGCAACCAGGATGATCTGGGGCATGGGTGATAGGACCTATGAGGATAGGCTGGAAGCCCTTGGGCTGTATTCACTGGAGGAGAGGAGAGATAGGGGGGACATGATTGAGGTTTTCAAATATGTGAAAGGGATTAACAGGGGTAGAGCCAAAGAAATGTTCAGGCTACAGCAAAGGGGCACAACCAGAGGGCGTGAATGGACAGGGCCGGCTTTAGGGTTTGGGGGGCCCCCAGTAGAATTAGTGAAGTCATGGGGCCCCTCTACTTGGCCCACCTTTAGCCCATGTGTTTTACAGTAGCCCATAAGTGCAAGATTTTATTTGTGGTTATACTGTAGGAAGAGAAAAATGGGCAGACTAGGTGGGCCAAGCAGTAGTTATCTGCCAGCAAATGTTATAGTTCTTTGGTTCTATGTATAGCTGCAGTATAACCAGTAGTATTTTAAAAAATGTATAGGAGGCCACAGCACTGTCAGTTCTTGGGGCTGTCCTTCCCATCCCGTCCATGGCTGCCTATCCACCTCCTATTGACTGGATCATAGCTTGTTGAGGAATTTCATGACAGAACCAGAAGGATCTGCACAGTCCCTTACCAATGTTTTAAAAATATATTAAGATAAAAAAATGTTTAAAAATGAATAAGGTAGACTTCTCTGGTTGGGGGCCCCCAGGAGGAGGGGCTCCCAGCAACCGAAGGGTTCGCTGGTACCTAAAACCGGCTATGTGAATGGAAGCTGGAGGGAGGAACCTATAGAGGAGAACGTAGAAGGCATTACTTCACAAAGATGGTGGTGGAGCCATGGAATGCATTGGCTGGGAATCTTGTCGAGCAAGGCACTGTGGAGGGCTTCAAGAGGGGGTGGGACAGATGCATGGGTGTACTGAAACCAAGGTTGACCCTCTTGGGGTCCGGGGGGGAGGAGCTAGGGCCCAACAGGGGCTGGCTACTGAGCAGACACGAAAGACCATGGTGCCTATTCTGCTGGCTTTTAGTATGTTAGTATGTTGTAAGACACTTCCACTTGCTTAGAGTGGTTTTTGATGCATGGAAATAAAATCATGTCCATTTTGAAGATGAGGGAAGAAGACCCCACCTTGTAGGCAAGGGAGCCGTGGCGGGAGAAATCCAGAGCAGCGTCCAGGGTGATCCCGAGATATTTGTTGCTGTTAATAAGGAGGACCCATCCCAACAGTGGGATAGATAGGGGTATATTACAAGACCAGAGTCTGACCTGAGACCCAAATATTGTAGCTTGGGTCTTGGAGGAGACCCAGGATCACTTTGTTTTTAATGAGCTACTCCTGAACTTGGGAGAAAGCCTCCTGAAGCTGTGAAATAATAGTGGTAATTGAGGGAGAGCTGAGATAAAAAAATGGTATAATCAGTGGTTCAGATAATTTTTAGGACTCAGCAGTGTTTACTACTACCTTCTTATACCTGGTAGTATTTTCATCCAAATGGTAGCACTGTCATCCACTGACCCATCTTGTACCCCCCTCATCTAAACCAAGTCTCAATCTCACTGAACGCCTGCAGTTACTGACTGTCTAGCACTACTGTGGAGTCATACTGTGATCTTATTTTTAACATTGTCACATTGTAACAGTTCTTCTAACCAGCCAGTGAGCAAGTCCTGTCCCCACCCCTACGGGTTCCTCTGTAGTGGCATGGCTGCTAGCATCTCATGGTACTGCCAACTTTGTACACGTGTACCATATATTGTAAATTTGCAGGGTGGGAAAAACTTCCTAAAATCAGAAAGTGAGAATATTTCAGTAAAAAATGGTAGCAAAATACTCCTTTACTCCCCTTATCTGTTCCCCTGGGTATTATCCATGTGCATGGTTGCGCACAGTGTAAGAGTACTGAAGGAAGGTCATTTATAAAAACTTTAGAGAAGAGTAATGGACCAAGAATGGAACCCTGAGGGACACTTAGATTTATCTTTTTTCAATATAATTTTCTTAGTGGAATTTTTGCTGCTTGGCTGTAAAGTACGTTTGTTATATGTCTAGGGTAGTGTAATCTGATTGTTTTTGTTGACCCATCCTGTGCTCTGTTCTTACTGCTTTCCACAGTTGATGCATCAGTGGAGAGAAGAGTGCACAAGTGGGGCTTACTCCAGAAAGATATTTGATTCTTTGATCTCACTAAAAGATCTCCTCCTCCCCTCGCTGGGGTTTTTTACATATGGATTTGTTTTATTTATCTTTCGTAGTCTCAGCACTGTTCCGTTTGAGTATTACTGATTGAAATTTGTCTTAAAGTAGCAGTGCATGTTACAGTGAAATTTTAACCCTATAACCTTTTATTCCATTTTAAATTACCCCTTACTTCCTGTCTTGTATGATGCCCTTCTTTCCCAATTTTGGCTTTATAATTATTATTTTTTTTACATTTGAATACAGTAATAAAATGAGTTTTCCTTTTAGTATGGCTTGGACCAGCTTCTCATAATTATTTTCAGCTGTTTCTGTATACATATTATGCAATAAGGTTGGTGAACACTGTCTGTTGTATGTTAGTTTGTTACAGTCACAAGAAAAGTGATGTTAAACAAAGGGTGTTCAGAAACAACAGAGAAAACCGATTAATATCTTGACTGAGAAATATGAAAGAGGGAGTCCAAACAGAAGTGCTGCTTTGCAGAATTAGGATCAGCGTGTCCCCAGTGTGCCTCACATCAAAAATTAAACCTCTAAAATACGAGCCATTTTTGTAACCCTAAATCTTCATCAAGGGCATCTCTTGCAGCAGGCCATACCTATAGGACTTAACCGTCAGGCATTAGGACCACACTGAAACTTTTCTAGTTAGCAGTCTACCGGGGGGCCCCCCATGGTGACATCACTCACTGATGTCGTACCTCCTCTATAAATGTGGGCAGCCCCCACGCCTTCCTCAGTTCTTTTCCCAACGTCAACCTGCACACGTTAGACCCGTTGGAGCTACATTAAGCTGTTCGACCATCAAAATCTTTACGTATCTCAATTTTTACTTTTCTCTTCCTAGTTCGTTTATCGCTTAAGCAATAAGGTATGACATGGGGTTATGTTAATCTTCTAGTTAATCACCCCTGGGGGTGTAATGTGCACAAGGTGCACGAAAATACCATAATTTATAAGATTAACTGAACATTAATATAATCCCTTGGAGTACCCTAGTGCTATTATTATAATTGATTTCAGTTTTTGTTGCTGTTTTCTAATGACACACGATATTTATTTTAGTTATTCTTGACCCTTGACATAAAATAGTCCCTACAGCAAAGGTTTACATGGGGAAAACAAACCTGTTCTTTGGCTGTGAGTCAGCAGTGAGTTTGCTGTGTGGGGGGTTGGGGAAACTTCATTCTACTAAGCTGTGCTGTGACTCTTTTATTCATAACTGAAATTCAGAAGTCTGTTTCTTTGGCCCCACTAGCAACAGTACTTCAAAGGAGTGTCCTGCAAAAGAGTTTAGTTTAGTAAATGCTGTATCCCATCATCTAGCACAGTTCAACCATAAAAACAGGAAAGAGTTACAGTTAAGTGTTTAATTTGACCTTCCTTTTCAAACATGGGTAAATGATTCCTGGCACTATCAGCCTTGCTCTAATAGTTGCCATCAGTTCCAGACATAGAATGCTGCAAATGTAAGTAGGACCATGATTCTTTAAATCAAAACTCAAGTGATCAGGCTCTACAAGTATGTTAGGAGATTAACATAAGACTCTCAGAATGCTGACAACTAATCAGATTTCAGCATTCTTGAGACCCTTATAATAATTTAGTTTTAAAGAGACTACTTACCTTTTTTTAAGTGGAAAGCAGCAGATCTGGAGAAGCTTTTTCATTTTTGCACCTGTTGGAATAAGATCCTTGAGAAGGACCATCACAACATCTGCCTCCACTGCTTAACTGGGGCTGGGCATGCCGCAGCTACCTCTGTAGCTCGTTTGTGACTTTGTACTATTTCGTCCTATTTTCTGCTTCTGTTTTTTCGCTATTGCTCGCTGTTGTTTTTTGTGTTGAATAAATTAGAAAGGGCTAGATAGGGCTAAAAAGTGAGATAGTAAGAATATGTCTCAGAGCGATATCGGGACGTTTTTAAATATCTCAGTGCACTCTGGCCACCCTGATGCAGCCTTGCTACTGCCCGGAATCACTAAGTTTTATGTTGGGCTTTTGGTGCTCCGTGGGTTTTAAGCATTTTACTCTTTACTTGGATTTTAATTTTTATCTGGAGCTGTTGGAGGAGATCTGCTATTGTTTTTGCCTTGTATGATTGTCAGCACTGAACTGTGAAGCCGTGCTGAGGATAGAAAAGGGAAGATTCAAGGAAAGAAGGTGGACCATTGGGGAAATTTTAGGAGGCAGTATAGCGCAGTGGTCTAAGGCTCTGAACTGCAAATGTGGTGACATCCAGCAGACCAGACCTGGGTTTGAATCCCACAGCTTCCACTTGCATACTGTGTGACCCTGAGCAAGTCACTTAACCTCCTTGTGCTCCCAGGTCGCTCCTGTAAAAAAGCTTTCAGCTTAGTGTGCTATACCTGGTTAAACAACTAAATAAAAAAAAAAAATTGATCAGCCGTGACTGGTGAGGTATATGAGAAGACTGCTTGGATCTTTTCCTTTTTTGAATAACTCTGGACGTCCTGTATCGGCATTTTTGGTAGACACAGGATGCAGGAGGCTGATTGGACTTGTGCAGTTAAGCGAGTGGTCCCGACCCTGCAGGGTGTCTGGTCTGAGGCTGGCAGCTGCACGGGGGACTGGGTCTCAGTTTAGCTGGGTAACTGGCTGGCGGGGTCATCCGTCCTTCAGGTTCTCTTGGGGGGCTAACCAGTGGGTTGGTTCTGGCAGGGATCCATAGTGGTGGCTGTGGGCAATTTCAGCCGGGATCTCTGTATGGGATATTGTGGGTCCCGCTCCGGTACTAAGTGGACTTGGTGAAGAGGACTTCTACAAACTCCATTTTCCTATCTGCGGTCAGTTTTTCATTTTACTCTTGTTTGCTGGTATATGTTCCGGAAGGCAGTGAGAGTGCCTGTTGTCTTTATCAGGCTCCCAGGCTGTGAGAGGGCCTTGAGGCTGAAAATCATCTATGGCATTAACTTTCAACATCGTGTCCATTTGTTCAGGTTGAGAGAGTACCTGTACTGTGCTTGGCCTCCCTAGGCTGTGAGAGGGCCCTGGGGCTGAAAATTATTTGTGACATTAATGTTTAACATTGTTTTTGTTTGCTCAGGTAGTAAAAGTACCTGTGCTGTGCTTGGCCTCCCTAGGCTGTGAGAGGGCCTTAAGGGGCTGAAGAGTTTTTGTTATTTTTTGTTTATATACTTGGATTTAAGTTAGAGCTTCAAGAAATGTTGTTATTTTTTGATTGTCACTGACCCAAATGCTGCTGTGCTCCTTGAGTTATCTGTATTTTAAATTTAGCATTAGTATATGTATCATCTACCAATTTTGTTTTATTTTATGTTTTAGATTTTAGTGTAATATTGTTTTGTTTATTCCCTGGGGCTATGAGAGGGCCCTGGAACGGTAATTGTTTTATTAATTCTGGTTTTATTTTTAGAAAGTACGTTATTAGAGGAGTTTGTGTGAGGGTTGTATTTATTTATTTGAGTTGGGTTTAGAGGCTATTTATTTGGTTTTGAATGAATATTTTGTTTATTCTGTTTATTCTGTTGAGTCATGCGAATGTGTTGGAGGCCTGCCCCCATGGTTGTTCGCTATTCATCCTCTGCTCTCTGTGCCCTCCGCCCCTTTTTCCTTCCCCCTCTTCAGTTTACAACTTACCAGTGCTGTAGGGTGCTGGGTATTGTGCGTGGGGAGGGGAGGGGGCACGAACAGTGGAGGATGAATGAGGGAGCCATCGCATCGGAGTGGTAAGATCCAGAAGACACCCTGGGGCGAAATGGAACCCAGACCGTGGTCCACCATGTCTGGTTTCCATATGCAAGGGCACTACCGATTGTGGTAGGCGGGCAGCCCGAGAGGTTCATCCAACTCGGGCGGTGTTATGCAACGCCAGGTCCATTAAAAACAAGACTGCAATTATTGTAGATCTTGTTGAAATGATGGACCTGGCATGCATCACCGAGATCTGGCTGGATGAGAATTCTGGCCCCATTTTGAGGCTTTAACTCCAGCTGGGTACTCAGTGAGACACCACCTGAGATTGGATCGCGGGGGTTGCAGTCTGTTTCAAGACCGAACTTAACCTCATGAGTGTACCAGTTGAGAAGACTGAGTCATTTGAGTGTACCGTAGTAGCAGGTGTATGTTGTCGGATCAGCCTCATCTACCGTCCACCCGATGATGAGAAGCAATTCCTTCAGGAAATTGCGGACTTCGTTGTCGATATGGCGTTTGAGTTGCCCAGACTGATGGTTCTGGGTGGCTTTGAATGCCTGGATCAACTAACTCTTACAATTTGGACAGCACTTCTTCCAGTTGATGACATCTCTGGGCCTTACACAGGTAGTTACCACTGCTACTCATAAACACGGATACTCACTTGACTTGGTCTTCCTCCTGGGGATTGACGCCTCTGACTTGGGGGTGGAACCAGTTGGGTGGTCCGATTACTACACCGTGGGGTTCAGTTTTAGCACCCCCCTTTATAGGCCTGCTCCTGTGGAGATGGTTAGGTATCGTCCTTTACGAGATGTAAGTTCTCAAGGCCTAGCGGCGGTACTTGACCTTTTGTTCATCCCAGTGGCAAACAATGATCCAGAGACCTCATGGTGGCCTGTAATTCGGCCATTTTGGTGGCTCTGGATTCCATTGCTCCAGTTCGAGTTCGTCCTCTCTCCCTTCACCCTCGATTCCCATGGTTTGATGAGACTTTGAGGGAGATGCGGTGACTAGCATGAAGGTTAGAGTGTTGCTAGCGGAAATCCACCCTTGATGCTGACCACCTTAGATTGATGGGCCATTATCAAGCCTATCAATCTGCAATCACCCATAAGAAGGCAGAGTTCCTGTCCGGGGAGATTGCGGCTGCTCAGAATCGACCAGCTCAGCTGTTTCGAACTGTGGACCGACTGTGCAACCCAGCCTGTCTACAAGTCTGAAAAGCCTTTTCGCAAATACAGTGTGATGAACTTGCTCGATTCTTTGCAACTAAGATGGCTGACATTGGGGCGGAACTCCAGCCTGCACACTCTATGGGTGTTGCTTTGGATCAGCATGAGACCACTGCTCCTCGACCTTCCTGAAGTACCTTCGACTGACTGGAGTTCATGGATGTCATGCGGATCATCCAGAGTGTGCACCTTACGTGCTGTAGTTTGGACCCAGGATCAGCTTCCCTAATTTTGGGTTGTAGTGACTCCATCGGTCCGGTCCTAGCATGGATAGTCTGGTGCTCCTTGGAATCTGGTGAGTTTCTTAGCTCCCTGAAAGAGGCGGTGGTGACACCCCTCTTAAAGAAAACTGCTTTGGACCCAGACTGCCATGCAAACTATAGACCAATCTCTAACCTTCCCTTTTTAGGGAAGGTGATTGAGAAAGTAGTGGCTGCACAGTTAGAGGACCATTTGACAATCCATGACATCTATGAACCCCTCCAGTCCAGTTTTCGGAAGGGACATAGTACCGAGACAGCTCTGGTTTGGGTGCTCAGTGATCTTCTGATGGCTAGAGATCAGAAGAGCCATTCTGTCTTGGTTCTTCTTGATCTCTCTTCAGCGTTTGACACTGTGGACCATGGGGTACTGCTTGGTCGCCTGAGGTACATCTGTGGCTTGTCAGTACAGTCCTCAGGTGGTTTACATTATTCCTCATGGGAAGAACTCAGAGAGTGGTGTCTGGGTTTTTTCTTCAGACCCAGTCTCTCTGGTGTGTGGGTTATCTCAGGGTTCAGTGTTTTCCCCCATGTTGTTTGCAGTGTATATGCTGCCCCTTAGAGACATTGTAAGAAGGTATGGGCTGAGGTTTCACTGCTATGCTGATGTTACCCAGCTCTACCTTTCTTTTGCACCTGACCAGAATGGAGCTCTCTCGGACTTTAATAGCTGTCTCGCAGAAATCCAGGAGTGGATGGATGCCAGCTGGCTGAAGTTGAACTCTGAAAAAACTGAGGTGCTGGTTGTGGACCCAGGTCGCTGGATAGGGAGGTTGGGGGTTGGTTTGCCCTCAGGAGATTTTCTTGGCGGCTTATCACTCTGACCTCTGAACAGGTGCGAAACCTGGGGGTAATTTTTGATGAAGGGCTGACCCTGCATTCGCAGGTGTCTGCTGTTGTCAAATCTTCCTTTTATCACCTAAGGAATATCTCCAGGATTTGGCATCTGGTTCCGTCTGGTGATCTTCCTACTCTGGTTCATGCTTTTGTGTCCTTACACTTAGATTACTGTAACTCCCTTTACCTAGGGCTTCCTGGGGTGGAGATCCACCGCTTGCAGCTGGTGCAGAATGTGGCGGCCCGGCTTTTGATGGGATCGTCTCGGTCCTGTCATATTTCGCTGGTACTACGCAGACTGCACTGGCTGCCAGTACAGTGGCGGATTACCTTCAAAGTCGGTCTTCTGATTTTTAAAGCCCTACATTACCTGAAAGAGCTTCTGATCCCTTACTGCCCTGGGCGATCGCTCCACTCCGCTCAGCCGACGAGGGGTTGATAGAGATTCCAAAGGTGTGTTTGCAATCTTCTGGGGCCAGAGCATTTATGCATGCTGCCCCTACCCTTAGGAATTCTCTACCTGTCGGTTATGGGTGCACAACTGAAGTTTAAGCAAGCTTTAAAAACATTTTTGTGGCACCAGGCATTCGGTGACTGACTGAGTAATGGTATTATGACACTGCTGATTTTATGTGATTTATGTTTGTTGATGTTTGATTTTTGATTTTAAATCTGTTAGGCGCCTTGGTATTTGAAAGGCGCCTCAAAAATAGTTTTATTATTATTATTTTTATTTAACCCGGATTACGACATACAGGCCAGTGACATCTGCTGTGGCTCGAACCAGGCCATAAGGTGTCACCGCCAGAAGGCTCTCCAGAACTTCCTGCTGGAACAGAAGCTGGTCCATGTGGAGAAGGAGCTGTAAGCCAGGAACTCCTCTGCTTACTTGGCCTCATCCTCAGGCTTTTCTTCTTCTAAAGCCCAGGACAAATCAGCCAGGAAGCACAAACACTGGGACAGGGACTGGACCAAGAATCCCCAACTCACTCCCGGTTCCCACTTTGGTCAGCGAACACAACAGGGTCATCCTACACTTCAACAGTGGCCCCCTCTACCACCCACCCCCTAACATCCACAGTGCTGCCTGTGGCAACACCCCCTGATGGTCTTATCCTGATGGGGGCGGGCTCTTTGGCATCAGGCCTTTCCTCGGCCCAGCCAACCTTTCAGCCCCTTCTGTTCTGGCCTCTGTTCTCTACAGACCCTCAGTTAGGGTGCTCTGTCGACCCAGCCACAGCCGGGATCAGTACTGCATCAGCAGGGACTCTACTCAATCCCATGCCACTGCCTTCAGCTTCTTCCTCTGCAGCCAGGGGATCCAGGTCTCCTTAGATGTCATCTCCGGCCATGGCATTGTCCCCAGGTCTTTCCATGCAGGCCGACCAGGCTGCAAGGCTGACGCCAGGGCCTCAGGCCACACCAGCACCATCTCTGGCCCTGCTACTGATGGTGGCACCGTAGCCTCCTCTGAAGGAAACACCCACTCCTCCCATACGACCTGTCATTGACCTTCAGGCTATGTGTTTTTTTTTTTTTGGAGTTCATGTGCCACATCTCCCTCCTGGTCCGATGTCACAGGGACCCACCCCCATGCCTCAGCCCTCTACAGTGCTGCAAACTCCCCAGCTCCATGCTTTGACACTATCAGGGCCTATCCCTGAACATGGGGGAGGGGAGGAGGATGTGTACCACCCCAACCGTATCCCACCAGATGAGGATAAGGAGGGTGGAAGTGGCTATGAGTAGGATGGAGCTTCGAACCCTTCTCACTCTCACTCTACAGTCTCCTTGGGGGGGATGCGAGGACTTGGGCACTTACACTCCCCTTTCTCTACCCGAAAACCCCTTTTTTATTGGCATCATGAGGCAACTTGCCAGTGTCAGTGGCTCAACAGATATCACACTTGCCTCTGAGGCCGAGAGATCAGAAGGATGTTGGTTGTATCCCACACCAGGCACTAGGTTGAATCCCAATACTGACACTGTAGTGCAGCATGGGGGGGGGGGGCACACTCCTGAGGTGCCATCTTTTGAATGAGATGTTAAACTGAGGTCCCATCTGCCTGTTCTGGTGGTAGTTCAGGTGGATATTAAAGATTCCATGGCACTTCTCGAAAAGAGTAAGGGAGTTTTTTATTCACAAACCACAACAAATCTTTGGCATACTTACATAAAAAGGAATTCCAAAACATTTCATAAACCTACAAAAGGACAAAACATATACTACAAATTTATATAATAATCACTTACTCTTAATTAGCCCCCGGTTATCCCCCATGCTTTTTCTTCACCCAATCTCTACCCAACTACCCACCACTACTAAAGAGTAATGGATTTGTTATTCAGAAAACGCAACCAATACATGTACAACATATATATGTATGTATGTATATGTATGTATATATATATATATATATATATATATATATATATATATATATATATATAGATTTCCTTATATTATTTTATACATCCTTATCATTAAATTTCCCTGTTTCCTAATTCTCACCATCTCCTTATTACACATGAAAACAATTTATCCACACACTTTCTTCTTTTTCTCCACTCTTTAAGGACAACTTTTTGCTTCCTTTCATTTTTCCTTTAAGCATATTTCGTGAAATTCACCAAACCCCTCCACCACATTGTCACTTTATTTTTCAGGTGACTTTTGCAATCTTTTCTATATATTTCTAATAATGCTTGTTCACATATTTTACTAAAACCCTCGAAAGACATTTCTTGTTGTAATAGAAGCTGGCAACAACTCTGCCACATGTATTATGTTAGGCATCCAAGAAAAATCTGCAAAGTTGCACTATGAAAGTGAGTAAATTAGTCTGGAAAAATCCCCAATACCAAGTTTCTATAGTTTATTTTCTGCAACCAAGGCATTTTCCACTTGTTAGATAGAAATTCCCATAGTCCGTTTGCATATTTACACTAACAAAAAATGCTCCTGCGTTTCCACATTCATCCCACATCCAGGGTATAAACAATCTCTCTCCTCCAAAGCTTTATGCTTATGGTTCCCTCTAACCTCTACCCTTCAGTGCACAATCAACCACTGCACATCCCACATTTTGACTGGCAATCTGGGGTTATTTAACATTTTATACACACATTTATTCTCTGTCACGCCCCCCCTTAAATTCTGGGTCACTTATTCCTGTTTCTCCCAATAATATATAGTACGTCTGCTTCCTAGTGCTTTGTGCTATTTGAGACTGAGTAATTCTCCATTTTGTAAGTTTAGTCAGTGTCTCCTTATAGTACCCTGGTACTTCTCATTTCTCCCCCCCCCCCGAAGTCTCCTCTATCCACTTGCTCAGAAATGTGTCCAACGCATTCTTTCCCCACGTCCCTACCATTCCCCCCGATCCCCCAATACTTTGATCAAATTTTTATACCAAAATAAAGTATGGAAGATCATCACAGGGTTAATCATCCCCACACCTCCTCTTTTCTTATCTAAGTATGTCACCTCTCTTTTGATGGGATTCAACCTGTTTCCCCACACCATTTGAAAAAGCAAGCTCAAAATCCTTGTTTACAATCAACATGGCAGAGGAAATACTGCTGCTATGTAAAGAAAACAAGGCAACGGGAACTGTTTAATTATAAAGACTCTTTTTAATTTAGACATTCTCCAGGATTTCCACCTTGTCACCTTCCTTTCCCCCTCCACTATTGCTAATTCCCAATTCATTTTACCCATCTCTCCTTTCCCAGAAATGACCCCCAGAATTTTAATATCTTTATCATACATTTTTATAATTTGGCTTCCTTCCCCCCTTCCTTCTTCTTGCCCCAACCTAAATCCTCTACTTTTGGCTACATTTAGTACAGCTCCAGATACCTTAGTATATTAATCCACTACCTCCATTAAACATGTTGTCTCCTCCTCTGACCCCCAAAATATACACAAGGTATCTGCATATGCAGGAACCTTAATCGTGTCCCCCACCTGTTCCCCAGTAATCCCCCTGATCCCTTCCGAAAGACACATTTTCCTGATTAAGGGATGTATTGCAAACGCATACAGAAGAGGGCACAGGGGGCATCCCTGCCTTACCCCTGATTTAAGAAAAACTAAATTCCCGTCTCCCAACCCCTTCTTCATTAGCCGAGCTGCATTTTTATATAAAATCTTGATCCACCTACAAAATTCAATGGGGATTCCATATCTTTCCATTACTTGAAACAAATATGAATGGTTAACCCTATCAAAGGCTTTACTCTGATATGGTGATATTATACAACCTGTCTTTATTTTCTTTATCGGTATACTCAATGACATCTCTAATTACAGCCAAATTTTCTTGGATGTTTCTGCCTGGTATGGCACACATTTGGGCCGGGTATGTTGGTTCTGCAGCTACTCTTCTCAGTCTCTTTTGTAACACCTGCGTTAGAATTTTAAAATCAGAGTTCAGTATACTTATAGGCCTCCAGTTCCCAATTTCCAGTTTATCCCGATTTATGCAAAAAAATAACTAACTCTCTTTTAAAAATTCCAAAGACACATGTTGCTTTCTAAACATAAAATTAAACACCCGAGCCAAACACGGTGCTACTAACCTTACCTGAGATTTCTAAAATTAATTCGGTATTCCATCCAACCCCGGAACTACCCCATCTTTCAACCCCTCAATACCCTCTTCCACCTCCTGTACAGTGAGTTCTACCCTTAACCCATTACAGTTCTGTTCCTCCAGCTTAGGGATGTTCAGATCCTCTAAAAATTCAGTAACTTTAATTTTACTTGGTTCTTGTCCCTCCATAACTTCCCTTAATTGATCCTCTATAATTTTCCTAACCCCTTCTGATGTGCAAATAACTTCCCCCTCCTGATTTCTGAGGAAAGTTATTCTAGACTTGTTCTTCTTATTGTTACATCCTTTGCAAGGATCTGAAAAAGGGGATTTCTGTGTTCCTACACTCAACTCTGACACCAAAGAGGCCGCTCTATCATATTGTGCTTTCTTCATTTTTTCTTTCACTCTTTCCACTTGATCCAGTAGCCCTTCTTTTCCTTCATATGTAGCTTCTAACAACCTAAACACCTGCTTTCTGAGCCTTAAATATTGCATGAAATTGCTTTTAGCTTTTCTTTTCCACAGTCCTACATCCATTTTCCTATTACTTTCTTCGTGTCAAGCCACCATTCATCCATTTCCTCATATACTCGTAAAACTGATGCTCTGTCCACTAACAGTGATGCCAGCCCTATTTTAACTTATCTCTCATGCAGACTCTTTATATTCATTTTCCATCTTGTTTTTCGGCTGTCCCATTCCTGTTTCAGTACTCACTGTCACTTTAATTAGCAGGTGATCTGTTAGAGCTGAAGGAACTGCTGTTGTTTTAATCATCTCTAACCTCTTTGTTACAAAAACATAATGTATTTTTGTATACAACCTTCCTTTCACAAATGTAAATTTCACAGGAGGAACTGCCTTAGTTGACACATCCGTAAGTTCCTTGGTCTCAACACATTTCTTCAATGCAAAAGAATCACAAGACACTTTTCTCTTCCCTCCCTTTCTTTCTTTCTTTCTTCCTTCCTTCCTTCCTTCCTTCATTCATTCATTCATTCATTCATTCATTCATTTCTTTCTTTTTCTTTCTTTCTTTCTTTCTTTCTTTCTTTCTTTCTTTCTTTCTTTCTTTCTTTCTTTCTGTCTTTATTTCTTTCTTTCCTGTATGTCAAGTGTACAATTGAAATCTCACCCCCCCACTACCAAAACATTCCTTGCAGTGCATAAATAAGGTTGTATTAACTCAAACAGGTGCACCCTTTCCGCCTTAACTTGTGGACCATACACCACTATGAATCTGCTTGTTTGACCATACCAAAGCCCATCAACCATGAGAGCCCTCCCAGGCTGAATATCCACCAGCTTAAGCAACTTAAACCCCATCCTTGAAAACATGATACCCACCCCATCAGCTCTATCAGGGCCATATAACCAATATGATGGCCCCCAGACCCACCCCCTTTGCGCATGAGCCACTGCCTCCACTGACTTGAACCATGTTTCCTGCACAAACACAAGCTCACATGCCAAGTTTCTCAGTTCTGCCCATACTGCATCCCTTTTTTTCCCATTTAAGATATTGCAAACATTTGCAGAAGCCAATGAAAACAGCACTATGTTTTATATCATTTTTCCACTTACATCATATCCGATAAACTATTCAGATCAGGGGAAAAAAACACATCTAAAGAAAACAGTCATATCACTTTCCTTCTCTTTTTCTCCCCCCCCCCCAGCTGCGTAGCTATCGCTGAGCTCCACACTTTGTTGTGACACATTCGTGCCTGATGCATCGACTCTAGCTCCCCAGTATTTAACTGTCCCTCTTTTTGGAATCCTAAAACTTCAAAAGGATTAACTGCAAAGTCAGATGATATCTCTTTTTTACTCCTCAGGCTCCTTCTTCTCTCATGTGCCTTGAATTCTCCCTGACTGTCAGGTGGAAGGTTGGGGGGGGGGGCATGGTTTCTTCTATATCTTGCTCATCCTCCTCAGGCTCCCCTGTTCCTATTTCTTTCTCCCCCTGTGGTTCTTCTCCATTTGCCTCCTCCTCAACCATTATCTCTGTCTGAGCATCCTTTCTTACTTCTTCTCTCTGTTCCTGACCTTTTTCTGCCTCCGCCTCCTGTCTGGGCTTCTCCTGAGGTTTCCTACCTCTGAACCCTCGATTCTCTTCTTCGGTTGGGGGGGCAATGGCTCTCTATTTGATCCAGACTGCTGAGCTTTTTTTTATCAGATCATCCTGATTCACACTTTTTGCATTATTTCTTGCGGCCCAGGGGCAATATTGATACATATGCCCATACTCTTCACACAAGTTACACTGCACATGGTTTTTGCACTGTGACTTACTATGCCCAATCTCACTACATAGCCCACATCTTATTGCATCACACACACTAGACAGGTGGGACCGTGACCCACACCTATAACAGGCTTTGGGCTGACCAGGATAAACCCCGTCCCTGCCCAGAAAAAAAACTGTTCGGGATATGGGCTATACCTTCTCCTGAGTGATGCAGCCTCACTTTGAAATGCCACCTGCTGGTCCATAGAAACTCAAAATCGACTATGGCCTCAGGAGGGCTCAGAAATTGTACATTTGTGATTCGGCCATTGTTCAGTGTCCACCATATGCTCACATTCATTCCGGAACATAAGTTATTATTTTCATTATTGGTTTCGTTAGAGGGATTGCTAAGAAAGGTGCCCATTCGGGAGAAAACTTCAGCAGGTTTTATTTTTGCCAGAACCTATCCAACCCCCTGATAGTCCTGAAGCTTACATCAAATACATCTTCCCCTGATGTATGTATAGGTACATAGATTTTGGATGCAATATACCTCATTAGCTCCTTGAGCAACCTTCTACTCATGTATATCCTGTCCGGAAATACCTCCAATCCTCCTTTATATCTCAGTCTCACGGCAACTCTTATATGAGACTGGTCACTATAAGTGTTTGAGTTAGCATGCCAACTTCTTCCTCCCGATGGTGTAGGGGGTATATTTGACCCTGCTGATTCCTGGTTCCTCCCCCTCAGGGTGTTATTGCTGACTGCTTCAGAGTAAAGTCTACTTCTAGGTATAGAATCTTGTTCTGTATTCTGGGCCTTGTCACCAGTTAGTCCATCTCCAGACTTCCCAGCTCTAGCCTGACCTTTCTGCCCAGTCGCTTGCATTGGTTGTGCATTTTCAAGAGGTGTACCTGGTATCCCTCCTCCCTTCTCTATACCACTTTTGTCCCTTCTTTCATTCTTTCCAATCTCCTCTGCTGCATTTATTTCTTTTTCTTTTATGCTCAGTTCCCTTTCCTTTTGTTTACCATTCACTCCTGTGTCCTCTCCCATGCTGTCTTCCTGCAACCTCTTGCTCCCTTGCTTAGGCATTGCAGTCATGGGGTCCTTCCCACTCACAGAAAAGTCAATCCACTCTGCCTCCGGTTGCCACCTTCCGTCAGGACCTTGCTTCCAACCCGCCCACTGCAGCGCTGTACCTGGCCTCCATTTTCCCGTAGGAAACTCCTCCCTTGATAACTCAAAAGTGTGAACTAATGCCCGACTCACCGAAACAGACGGTGCCTCACTTCTCGGGTTTGCATTGTCACCTTCCTGGCCTCATATAACACTCCTACTTTCTGTGCTACCACTGCATCCAGGTTCCGGGCTGTTCCTTCTGCCCGGGTCCCTCCTTTGCTCCTGCAACCTTCTGTCGTCGTCATCTTCCTCAAGCATTGGTTGAAGGGAAATCCTTTTTCCTTCTAAAATCTGCTCCAATTGTGCAGATGCCATGTTTTTATCTTGGTCATAGGTTATACACACCTCCTCACCATCTGCTTCATCCAGCTCTATCTCCTCTGCTTTCGATACTTCATTATCCGATGCCCCTGACATAGGGGCCGACTCATAATTCTCTTCCTCTGTCACTCTATCTTCCACTGTCACCTCTGTCCCATTCTTACAATGTCCTCCCTCGAGTTCTCCATCTTGCACACTGATTCCACATACACTGAGGCAACAGCTCCACCTACCAACAAGTAGGGGAATTTCCCTTGTGACCTGGCCAAATTTCCCCCCATTCACTAAAAATACCACCAATAGCTTAATCTGGTTCAAAGTCAGTTGACATTCATCTGTATCCCCCTTCCCCTGGTCGTGCCTGAAAATAGGCAGAATCTGTCTAGTGCACTTACCCAGTCAACAAAAACTAACTAAATAAATAAAACTTTGTGCAGCCATGGGGTTCGAGGCTGAAGAGCAGGACCTTGCTAGGAGAGATCTGACCCATTATCTGGAACTGCAAGACTCTCCTCCCGTCATCATTCCTCCTATGATGGAGCCCTTTGAGGATGCCACCATGGCTGCCTGGTATAGGCCCAGTTAGATCCCAGCCATGCCCAGGAAGGCGGACAAGCTAGACCAGGCTCCTGTGGGGAAGCCCGATTGTGCTGAAGAACCACAAGCTGACTCTGTGGTAATAAATGCTGCACATGAGATCTAAGCAGCCTAAGCACCTTAGTTCACTTTCCTGCCCCAGACAATGAATCCAGAAGGCTGGACCTGATGGATAAGTGGGTATTTGCTTCTGCCACCCTTACCATCCCAATCCTTAATTGCATTGCCCACATGGTGAAGTTCCAGAATCTACTCTGGAGACAGGCCCAGGTGGCTGCCCAAGCCCTTCCAGAGGATGTCCAGAGACAGGCTGTTCTCCAGTCAATACAGTCAGGGTCAGATGTGAGCAAGCACCTTCTGTGATTCACCTATGATGCCGCTGACACCTCGGCCAGGGCTGCCGGTGCTGGGATTTGCTAGGGATGTACAACAGTCCATCCTAAATGTCCCCTTTAGAGGTATAAACATTTTGGGGTGGATGTGCAGGACACATTCTCAAACCTGCTGGTCTCTGACCAGACACTATGGTCAGTCCATTCTATGTTCCACACTCAGCTGAACAGTTGTCACAGGCTACCATTTCATCATGCATCCCACAAGCTTTAGCAGGGCACCAGACCTTCTAGTAAGCGTAGAGCCAGTTGCTGCCCTGCCTGCCCCCACCTCCACCCCACAGGAAAGGCTCCCTGAAATGGTGGTGTGACCCCGGCCACAGGGATCTCTTAAGTATGACTCCTTGCTCGACTCCCTCCATCCATCTCAGCAGGAGGCAGTGGTCAGGGGGTCGGTTCTCCCTCCACCTCAACAGGTGGTGGGAGATCACCTCAGATGCCTGGGTCCTACAGCTCATAGAGCTAGGTCACTCCCTAAATCTTTTGGCGTGGCCCCCAGAGAACCCTCTGGAACAGTCCTTTCATCCCCCCACCCACATCCCAGTGCTTTGAGGGGAGATTCGGGCATTGCTGTGCAAATGGACTGTCGAGCCACTTCCAGAGACTCAAAGAGGAAAAGAGTTTTATTCTCACTTCTTCTTGGTCCCCAAGTACACAGTTGGATTTATGTCCCATTCTGGACTTAAGGGTCCTAAATTCCTACATTCAGTACAAAAGGTTCAGGATAGTGACACTGCATGGCCTGATGCCCCTCCTGCACCAGGGGTTTGGATATGCTGTTTTGATATGCAGGATGCCTATCTGCATATCAAGGTGTGTAACCCCCACAAGGCAGTATCTTGGATTCCACTTCCGGTGTTGGGGGAGCACTGTCAGTTCTGACCTTTGCCCTTTGGCTTATCCTCGCCACCCAGGGTCTTTACCAAATGCTTGGCAGTCATGGCAGAAGCCCTCAGGAGGGAGGGACTCTTTCTTCCCTTACCTGAATGACTGGCTGCTCAAGGGGCAGACCAGGGGAGCTCCTCCTCCAGTCCCTGCCCCATACTGAACACTTGTTCCAGGCCCTGGGGATCACTGTCAGCCTGCCCAAGTCAGTCCTGACCCCTTTTCAGTGGTGTCAGTGCATAGGGGCAGTGCTGGACACAGCCTAGTATATGGCCTTCCTACCCCAGGACAGGACAGACTGCCTGATGGCTCAGGCCCAGCTTCTGTATCACAACAGATAAGTGACAGCCAGAACCTTCCTCAGGCTCTTGGGCCTCATGGCCACAGTCACTGTCATGGTCCCCTTGCCAGGCTGCACATGAGGATCCCCCAATTGACGCTGAGAGTCCAGTGGGCTCGGTGAACTGATGACTTCGACCAACTAGTCTCTGTTTCCTCTCCGGTCAGGAAGGTGCTCCTCTGGTGGATGGAACCCAGAAACCTGTTGAGAGGGGTTCCCTTCCTTATTACTTCCTTCCCATCAGCAGATTCTCACCACAGATGCCTCGGAGCTGGGCTGGGGAGCCCATCTGGGGTCTCACCAGATACAAGGGACATGATCCAGAGTGGAGAATGGCCTCTTTAGTGTCCTACAGATGAGAGCCATCCTGTATGCTATGCAAGGCCTTCAGACGCCTCTATCCCCAGGACATCTGTTGGTGCAGACAAACAATATCCATGAAGTTCAAACGTGAACAAACAAGGAGGGCCCCATTCATACCCCTGTGCCGGGAAATGATGAGGGTATGCTACTGGGCTCTAGAACATAGATACATAGATACATAGACAGTGTCGGCAGATGAGGACCTATGGCCCACCCAGTCTGCCCATTTGAGCTTGTAAGTTCAGTTTGTTTTCCTAGAAGTCTGTTGCACCTTACCCCTGACCTCCAGAATTCCTTTATGTCTATCCCATGCATTCTTAAATCCCGTGATTGTTTCAGCCCCCACCACTTCCTCTGGCAGGGTGTTCCACTTGTCCACCACCCGTTCTGTGAAGAAATTCTTTCTCATGTTTCCTCTGAACATGGCTTAGAACTGTCAGCCGTCCATGTTCCAGGTGACCAAAATGTCCTGATAGACGGACTCTACCAGTCAGTCTTGGATGCATGAGTGGGAGCTGCTGACCTTGGTCGTAGAAAACCTGTGCAACAGGTGGGGTTGTCCGGAGTTAGATCTTTTTGCGTCCCCACTCAAAACAAAGCTGATGTGTTTTTGCTCTCGCATTCCAGGGCTTGGAGTTTTCTGGTGAGACGTGTTGTCCCTCTTCTGGAGAGGGAGGTTCCTCTATGCCTTTGCTCCCTTCCATTTAATACTCAGGATACTCATCAAGCTTCAGATGGAAGGAGCCACCTTGATCCTCATTGCCCCCCTTCTGGCCTCATCAGATCTGGTTCCCCTTACTACAACAGCTGGCGGTGGAACCTCCAGTGCCCCTGCCCCGTGCACAGACTTGCTGTTCAAGGAAAAGGGCACTCTGGTCCATCCAGACCTCAGGTCGCCTCACCGTCATGCCTGGCTTCTGTAAATGTAGCCATTGAAAGGTTTGGAGTGCTTCCTGAGGTGGCCAAGGTACTGGTGGCTGCTAGGAAACCCTTCACCAGGGCCACCTACTCCATGAAGTGGAAATGCTTTGCTCTGTGGGCAACCTCCCATCACTTGAACCTGTTCACCTATCTGGTGTTTTAGATCATAGAGTACTTGCTGACCCTTTTGGACTTGGGCCTGTCGTACTTCTCTATTAAGGTACACCTGTCAGCCATTTCAGCTTTCCATGTGCCTGTTGAGGGCCATACAGTGGCACAGCTAGAAGTGTCCCATACCTTTTTTGAGAGGAGTTCTTTACCTGAAGCCTTCTATTCACAATCCAGTCCCTCCATGACCCATTATGAAACTGCCTATCCCTGCCACACTCCACAGCCATGCGTCTCCTGCATTTCAAAACTGCACATCTCTGAAGCATTCTAAAATGTTATAACTGCCACATTCAGAATTTCAGCAGCCTTGCCACATTTCATAATTGTGTGTGCAAGCTACTTTCTGAGATTGTGTCAAACTGTGGCATTCTGAGATCTTATCCCTGTAGTATTTAAAAATCGCACACAGCCTTGGCATTCTAAAATTGTTTGCCGCTGTATTGCAGCACCCCCCCCCCCATCCATCACATTCTTAAGTACCTTTCATCTGCACATTAAGGAAATGCATGCCTTGTACCCACACAGTGGCATACAACTGCATTTTTATGTAACATGGGAGAAATACGGCCTATAAGGTAGCTTGCAGGGGGGACTAGGCTGCTGAGATTTGGTCATGTTATCAGTAGCTCATCACTAAAACTGGCTATCTGAACAGGCAGTGAAATTAGGGTTGCACAATGACTTGTAACTTTCAAACAGCATATTTTAGAGATTGCATTTTTGGCACAAGGTGGATTGGGGATATGCTGATCCAAAGTCTGAATTTATTGATGCTAGAAATTTTGACAGGACTAATAACATACATATTACTTCATGTAATAAAAACAAATGGTAAAGCAGACTCAGAATGGGGGGAGAAGGGTATTGTACAAAATGGGTGATAAGGGGCAATCTGAAATAGAATAAAAAAGTAAAGGTCAACATTTTCATCACTTGGCTGACCTAATATCACAGCAGTAGTGCTACCACTTAGCCGGCTTCCTGTGTTTGGAAAGGGACTGGTGTTGCTCGAGGGTAGACTGGCAGGGAGGAATGAGCGTCCCAAAGAACCTCTTCTGTCGCAGGGCGGAGGATGCTGTTTCATACTATTTGACTGCCACCTTGTGTAGGCCATGTGGCAGAGCAGTGGGAGCACCTAGACGGGGGGCAGCTGCTGGATGCAAAGCCTGCATGTCTATACATCATTGCACACAGACATCCTTGGAAAGAAAATCAGGAGCTGCAGGAAAAAGTCTGATTCCCTATCATGCTAGCACCCCCAGCAGGCCCATTTACAACTGTCATGGTAGGCCACCCACCAGTGTCATTTTACTGGAAAAGCAGTGGATAGTGAGCAAGTCCATGAGAAGGTCGGGGCTGGAGGGTGTCACTGGGATAAGCAAAAGCTCGATGAAACAAACAGATGTCACCGCTAACATGCACTGCTGCTTTAAACAGTAGGAAACTGATGTGGTAGTGGAATGGCAGGGTTGTATTTACAGAAAAATTTTTTATTCTGAACATTTTGTAGTTTTGCTTTTTAGTAGATGGATAAAGATGCTGACTTTAGCTGAGTTTTCTAACAGAATATTTTGTATTGAATACTCTACAAAGAATTATATGGTCTTAGATTGTTATACTATTGATTTTGTTGTTTTATGGTGCTATAAACAGATTCATGATTGATAAACCATGGCATTCTTCGGTTTAAGAGACTGAATAATAGCTCTTAGTCTGTGTTATTTCATCTCTGTGGTATAGGCCCAACAGCTACTAAACAGTTAGCTGATTCTTGTCCACTAAAATAATTTCTCATTCATGGCAGGTATGTTATTTTCTGTCTCTTCTGCCTTCTTTTTGTTATAGTTGATACAACAGACTGCAGATATTAAGCCAGTTTTTAACCTTTGACATTACTGTGTGTTTTGCATTTACCACTTCACTTACAAAAACGTGTTCACTGGCATTTTTCTGAAGTTAGACTATAAGAAGTATTACTGTTTTTAATAGCATTTTACAGTTATTGTTCTTTTCATTAATTGGTGCTAATTATTATGGGAGGGTAGTGGTGGCTGTCTGTGTATAGTGCATTAACTTTTCACTATTGAGAATATAATTTAAGCCTTGTATGAAGTAGAGAGGTGAGTGTTGTAATATTAGTCCAGGTCCCATAACCCACTTACATACTAACATACTAAAATGTCAGCAGATGAGGCCTTTTGATCTTTTGTGTCTGCTCGATAGTTGGCACCCATACTGGGTGCTGATTTTGCCCCCCCATCCACAGGTTTTTCTGTCCCTGGTCCAAGATTCTCCCCTTGTCAGCTTCATCCTCCCTCTATACCTGTCCCAAACCCTCTTAAACCCCTCCACAGTCTCTACCTCCACCAGTCCCTTGGGCAGTGCATTCCATGGTTCCACCACCCTGTCCATGAAGTAGCACCTCCTCCTCTCCCTGAGGCCCCCCCTTCCAGCTTTCACTCATGCTGTCTAGTTGCACCCCCTTTCCTTTGGAGCACCTCGACTGAGCCTCACTTATTGATCCCTATCATGTCAGCCCTGTCTCTCCTCTCTTCTCCTCCAGGGTGTACATGTTGAGCTTCTTGAACCTTTCCCCGTAGGTCCTTTCCCCCAGGCCCCAGATCATTCTGGTTGCCCTCCTTTGTACCCTCTCCAGAGTGCAATGTCCCTCTTTAAGTCGACCTCAAACTTCACACAGTACTCGAGGTGCGGCCTAACCAAGCAGTTATACAGAGGAAGGATCACTTCTGCTCTTCTAGAGGTAATCCCCCTAGCAATGCAACCCAGCAACCTATTTGCTTTTCCCGTGGCCCTTCTACAGTTATCAGAGTTGTTCATTCTGACATCCACCACCACCCCCAGATCCCTCTCGCCTTCTGTGACTTGTAGTTTGACCCCCCCCCCCGGGTATACCCTTGGCCCAGATTTCTGGCCCCCAGGTGCAGAACCCTGCACTTCCCCGCATTGAACCTCAGTTTCCACTTTCTCTACCACCTATCCAGAGTCTCCAGGTCACCTTGCAGGGACACACTCCCCTCCATCCCATCCATCACCACACCCAGCTTCAAGTTATCCTCAAAGAGACTCATTTCACTCCTGATACCCTTCAGAGACATATGCATTAAAAAGGGGGGGCCGTAAAACCGATTCCTGGGGAAACCCCACTAATGACCCTCCTTGGGGAGGAGACTAGTCCCCCAACCACTACCCTCTGTGCATGCTCCAACAGCCAATTTCCTATCCATCTGATCATCTACGTCCCCACCCCCATTTCCCCCAGCTTAGCCAGCAGACCACCGTGGGGTACCGAATCAAACGCCTTGCTGAAGTCTAGAAAGAGGACATCCACCGGCCTATCCTGGTCCAGGGCACTTGTCAGGTTGGTCTGACATGATCTTCCTGGGATAAATCCATACTGTCTATGATCCAGGTACCCTATTTTCCTCAGTACCCCCCCCCGCCTCTCCTTGACAACACCCTCCATCACCTTGCCCACCACTGAGGTTAGGCTAATGGGCCTGTAACTCCCTGCCTCGTCTCTTGATCCTCCCTTGTGGATAGGCACAATATGGGCCACCCTTCAGTTGTGTGGTACCCACCCGCCCTCAGAGAGATGTTAAAAAGCTCTGACAGGGGGACCGCCAAGACATCCGCCAGTTCCCTCAGTACTCTGGGATGCATTTCATCCAGCCCTGGTGCTTTCTCCGTCTGAAGGGACCTGAAGGCTTTCTTCACTCTGTCCACTGGGATTTCAACCTCCACATCTCCCCCCCCCGCTCACTGTACTGTCATCCCCCCACCTGATGGTGCTGGTTCTTCTCTGTCCCAAACACATCAGGGCTCCCTATCTCTAAGTGACCCCTTCCCGGGGTTACCCCCACTCCCCCGGACAGGTGTAGCTCTCCCCCTCCTCCCTGGTAAAAACTGAGACAAAGTACTCGTTTAGTATCTCGGCCTGATCCCCTGGGTCCTGTACCCATCCATACCCTAACCTAATCCTGCAGATCTTCCCCCTCACTTTCCTTTTTCTCCAATGTATCTAAAGAACCCCTTGTCTCCCCTCCTGATTTCCCTGGCCAAGATTTGCTCCTTCCTTGCCTTAGCCGCTCTCACCACCTTGGTGATCCTCCCGGCCATCTGCTCATACTCCCCCTGATTCCTTTCGCTCCTTGAGCGCTTGAAGCACTTACAAGCCGCCTTCTTATCCCTCACTGCTTCCTGGACCTCCTGGGTCCATCAACAGGGTTTTCTGGCCTTAACAGATTTATGTCTCTCTCTTGCACAGGACCTGGTAGCCTCCTGTACCCCCCTCCTAATGATCCCCCACCTGCTGTCAGCATCCATGTCTGGCCTTATCCTGTCCAAATAACCCTTAAGGATCCTTCCCATCTCCCTGAAATCCACACCCCTGAAGTCAGTTACCACTGTCTTTGTGTAGCTTACTTCTTCCCTAGGTCCAGGAAAAAGCAGACTGTGGCGTGGTCACTCCCCGCCAGCGGTTCTCTCACCTCCAGGCCCCCAATCTGGTCACTGTCCGCCAGGACTACATCTAATGTCCTGGCCTCCCTAGTCAGTCCCCCCACTTGCTGGGTCAGGAACATGTCCTGGAAGGCATCCAGCAATCTCTGCTTCTTGGCCACTGGGGACGTCATAGTCCCCCAGTCCGTTCCTGGCATGTTTAGGTCCCCCATCACCACTACCCCTCCCTTGCCCAGTCTACAGTGACCCACGACATTTGCCACCCAACTCTCTTCCAGGGCCTCCGCCAATGTTGGTGGTCTGTATACCACCCCTAACGTTACTCTCTAACCTTCAAATTGCTTCCACATTCCCCTCCGCCTCCTCCACCCCTCCTATACCGATGCCGTTTTTGACTATTAATGGTATCCCCCTTCCCTCCCATCCTTCCTGAACATAGTGTAGCCCTCAGGTTTAGGTTCCAGTCATGCCCTTGGGTTAGCCAGGTCTCCGTGACAGCTGCCACATCCACAGCCTCCTCCACTAGCATTGCCTGGAGCTCAGGTATCTTATTACCTAAGCTCCTGGCATTTATCAGGACCACCATCCCCCTTTCCCCTCCTTCCGTTTCCTACTCGTGTGCTCCTGTTCGGCCGCATGCTTCCCCTCCCCTGCTCCCTACCTGTTGGCATTTTTCCATGGTCCTCCAGCCTCTTAGGAGAGTGGAGACCGAGACCCTCCTGTATCGCACCCCCTTCAACAGTCCGTACTTCGATCCCTCCCCCCTTCACAAGTTTAAACCCCACCTATCACTGATGAACCCCGCTAGTTTCAGAGTCAGGATTTCCCTCTCCTCCAAATTGGGGTGGAACCTGTCCCTAGCTTACAACCTCTTGTCCTCCCAGGTTGCCCCCCAATCCACCACAAGGTCATACCCCACTAGCCTCACACCACTCCCAGAGCCACTGATTTATCACCCTCATTTTATGCTTGTTCTCCCCACTAGCCCTCGGCACCGGCAGGATTTCTGAGAAGGAGATCGAGCATCCTATGGAATGACAAACCCTGGCTAGCTCCCTAAACCTGGCCTGTATCTCTGATTCATTATTCCCATTTATGTCATTTGTACCCAGGTGCACCAGTATGTCTGAGGACCCCCCACATTCCCTTGCCAGTGAATATACCTCATGCTTGGCCTTCTGCACCATCAGGCCAGGGTGACATTTGATTTTTACCGGGCAGGTTCAACTCTCCACCTGCCCCTCACACTGAATACTTATGATCATGGAATCCCCCAACAGTAGCACTGTAATTCCATCCTTTCCTGCGTGCTCACCTTGCAGAATTCCCCTTCTTCCCTGCACATTTCTGTCCATTCCTTCCGGCCTCCCCTACCAGCTGGCTCCTCACACCTGCCACAGTCTGGGTGTCAAATGCAATCCTCTCCCTATTGTCACTGACCACCCCCTGGATCCTGAGCACCCCCCGGATCCAGCATCCTTATTTGTGTTGCTATCCTCCCCAACCCCGCCTGGGCCATACTGCCTATCTGTTGACGCCTAGCATGGTTCCTACTCGCTGCATCTTCATCCATGCTCAGCATCCCCCTGCCTGCCTGCCATGCCCCCCTGGCCCATGCCCTCAGCCTCCCCAAGTTCTACAGCCTCCTCCCTGCTCACCTGTTCCTCATCCTTTTCCTGTCCCCACCTCACTTTTCTCTGCCTATCATAGCCCTCATCCCCACTTTCTTGCCCACATGTCTCCCCCTCCTGCTCCTCCCTGTTTCCTGTCCCTGCCTCTTCCCCTTCTCCCGTCCCTACCTCCATCCATCCCTGTCCTAGGTTGATGCTCTCCTTCAACAGTCCCCTACTCAGATATAGGGGTCAAAAGATTTGTGAGCCTAAGAACAGACCCTTTCCCACCCTCCATTTGGTTCTCTCTGGACAACCGCAGATGCCTTCCTACTACTTTGGGAGTTTTCACCTTTTGGGCTTCCTCTGCTGGTGTCTCTCTGAGTACCCCGCCACTCCTGTCACTATGTCTGAGGCTTCAGCACCTTTTGGGCTCCCTTCTCCAGGTCCCCTTGTGCCCCTCAATACCCTCTTGTACAACTCTCCCTAGGTCTGGGACCTGAGCTGGTGCACTTATGTGTGTGATCCTGGCTTTCTCCTGTTACAGTACTCCCATACCACCCCACATGTCCCCAGCTGCCTTCTAATCCCTCCACCTCCTCCCTAAAGCTGTGCCAACTGGTGGCACACTGGGCAACCCCAAACTTCCAAGCCCAGTCAAGTACCATGGCCACGCCACACCCTGTGCACCCAACCACCCTCCCAAAGATGTCAGCTCTAGTGATGTATGGTCCCTCCCCCATCATCATAGCAGGTTTTTTGTTTAAAAGCCGCCCCATTGTATTGCCATAAACAATCCCACAGGCTACCCAGTGATTAGCTACAATTAATTTCACAAATTGCAGAGATGTAACTTAACAATCTCCCACACTGCTTTTGACCTTTTACTTTACAATCCCATACTGCATGCAAGGTTTCAGTCCAGCCACTACTAGTCCAGGCCACTCCTATCCCAGACTCCTCCTCCCACTGTCAGTTTAATAGAGGTTGGGCTGGGTGTGTGGTGTGGGCAACAAATGTGCTCCGTAGTGAGTCCTTTGTAGCCCAGCCATGAGTTTAAATCCTGGCGTGCTGCCCTTTGATTGGGCTTCCATCCCTGCAGCTTGTTCTCTCTCAGCACTCCCTGGCCCACTGCCGATTGCAGCCACCAGGAAACTCTCTCTGTGCCTTCTGCTGCTGATGATTACAGCCTGTGCTCCAGCTGGTGTGCTCGCTCCTCTGCCACCGATGCAGCCAGCAGTCCCCCTCCTCCGCAGGGACTACAGCTTTTAATGTGCTTAATGTTGCATATATTTGGGTGAAGGTCAGTGCAGTTTTTCAAAACAATCTCACACATGAGTATAGAAATGTTTTTTACTGTTGGAGAAAGAAGAGAGAGAAATGATTTGAAGCAATACACTTTACTTTAGGGTGGTCACCACAATACTGAACTTATTCCTACTAGTGATGTACCAAACCTCCCACACCTGAGTTGCCCCGAATGCATGTGGCTTGGTTTCAGAGACCTGAGCTGAACGCACCGCCGGACATGGCTCTGCGCGCATTTCTGTTTTTAACCTCCAGCTACGCGACTATAATGTAATAGGCTTAAGACGTAGGAGGTGGTGCCGAAGAGTCCGTAGCAGCATAGATACTCCAGTTTACAAGGGTAAACCAGAATATATATAGCAGTGCAGCCGATCTTCACCCCAACTGCATCTCAGCCGCGAGTGGGATCATTCTTATGTTGGTTTTATGCTGTGCCTTACGGGAGCAGAAACCTTGCCACTCCATTTTTGGCTTTGCTTGTCCATTGAATCAGGGAGAGGGAGGAGAACAGGAGGAGATAAATAGGAGGGGGAAAAACTAAGGAAAAAAGCACTTGACTCAGAGGACAGGGTCAGAGGCTGTGTAGTTGCACACTCATGGGGGGGCACATGCCAGACATTAGCTGACAGAGACGAACTCTGCAGTTTGCACAAAAACTAAAGAGCTTTCTTTAAGCTAAATAATAAAAATACTAAAAAATGACAAACTGATTGAAGAAAAAATGGCTGGCAGTATAGCTTAGAGCAGGGGTCTGCAACCTTTTCAGGACTGGGAGTCACATGTCCTCCTGGCATGACCAGTCTGATCACCAGAGAGCCATATGAGTGTATGCACAGCCGAGGTCTTTTGTAGTGCATAATTTAGCTTAAACTCATCCCACAATGCTATATGAATAAGGCATATGTTAATCAGTTGGAACACTGCACAAAGAAGCCACACTGGGCAGCTTCCTCTCCAGATCCTCCCTAAGAGAATCAGAGGAGTTTTAGCCATGATTTTGTAGCTGAAAAAGCAAATGGTTAGTAACTCAAAATTAATTCCTAATACATGCTTCAGGTAAATCTCTTGGAGCCACTGAAAGAGTCCTGCTCTATTGGCCTCTGTTCTCTGATGCAACCTTCCTGTGTCTCCGCATAGATAGGGGTGAGCCTGGCCATTATTGGCATATATAGAATGTTTGGTTGGGGTATGCCCTGGAATTAGTAGTATTTATTAGAAACTTTCATTGCAAATCACTTGAAACATTCATCCACCCCTGCTGATGAAACCAAAGGCACTCCAGTCTTCTAGAAAGGTTATGTTCCATCTCTGATTGTTTTCTTGTTGGGTGTGCCAGTTTATCATAAAATGTATGGTTGATTCACAGCATCATTGGCAAAGCTCTGTTTAATATGCTTAATGGAACACTGTCAACTTTCTTAAGTCTCAAAGTGTCCCTAGTTTAAAATGCACATTTTATGATTGTTCACATTATATACAGACTGTTTATGCAACTGGTAGTTTGATTCACATCCCTTTTTTCTTTTAAAAAGTGAAAAAACTAACTGCCTGCCCACCATACTGGTGTTACCACACCAAAACATGTTTGTTTACATTTCTTGACCACATCACACTGCATCTTTCCTGGACTTGGAAACACCCTCAACACAGGATAGCCACTCATTATGCAGTGGGAGTAGAGGAGACTATTGTATCATGAGTGACTGCACTGCTTGATGGTGTGTCTTATGTTCAGGAAATGTGTACTAAGAGTTGTTCAATGATTTGAAGCAAAACAGAGCTAGGTGTAGCTGTACATTACCATGCATTTAATTTCTAACAAGCAATGGGATAGATAAAACAACCAGCAACATAAATTAATTTTAGAGAAAGTAAGGAATCACAAATTGTGGATTTTTACCTAAAATAATAAAAAAAAAGGCTGACAATGTCCCTTTAATATTTCTTGCAGTTGTATGACCTTGCGTGCCTTGACTCAGTCCTCCTTCCATCTCCACAGCATTCTATCCTTCCTGAGGAACAACTGCCTTTCTAATGATCTGAATGATACATAGCATCCTGGTGTAACTGTGGTTGTACCTCTCACCCCACCTAGATGCCAAATGATGTGAGGCTATCACAATAAAGCACAACAAGTGCTCAGCACCTGTTAAGAGATGGAGAAGGATGACAAAATAACTGGCTGTACCATTCTGTGTATGTGAGGGTAGGAGTGCAACTGTCCCTCCCACTTGGGGCACTGATGTCTTAGTCAGGTAAGGGTGGCTGGGCATGAACATCTACCAGGCCCAGCCTGCTATACATAACAACACATGGCATGTCTGGTGCTTCTGCATTCAGTGTCAAGTACTGCAAGTCCTGCTAACATCTGGCAACATTTCCTGAACTGCAAATCTTTGCCAACATGATCCCTCCCTTTTGGTTACAAGAGAGCATTTGTGCAGCCGTGAGGCATCCAGAGCTGATTGTCACTGGGTTTGCCACTTGATGTGCAATACTCTGGGCTTTGGCACCAACCTTGTTCAGCACCTTGGTAAGCAGTAGCGCTAACAATAATGTCATCAGGCAGCCCTGCCATGAATCTTTGAGAGTTTTCTCCCTCACATCCCACTGGCTGATATCAGTAGCGCAAATGGTAATATCGATACTGGCCTGTAATATGGTGGACACTGCAGTGCCGATAGCCTCTCAAAAGTAACTATGCTTAACTTCCTCGTATTGTCCCAGCATCAACAAAATTCTACTTCATGGAGAGGGTGGTGGATAACTGAAACAAACTCCTAGAGGAGGTGGTGGGAGCAGGGACTGTAGGGGGATTCAAGGGAGTGTGGGAGAGACACAAGGGTCTCTTGGATCTGGGGTGGTGGTGGTGGTAGGAAATTGCAAAGTCCCAGCAGCTTGTTACGCAGACTGGGTGGGCCTGGCGGTTCTGTTCTGCCAACACATTTCTATGTTTCTATCAAGGATATCAGTGTGTATGTGATATTGCATATTCAGTGTGTGACCTCCACAGACAATTCCAAAATATGTTATTGTGGAGCAAAGTAGCAGAGATAATGAAGAGCATAAAATTGGACTTTTGACAATTAAGGAGCTGCAGAGCCACATGAACACAGGCAAAGAACCGCATGCGGCTCCTCAGCCTCACGTTGCAGACCTTTGGCTTAGAGGTTAGAGTAATGAGCTGTGAAGGAGTTTGGTACATCCAGCAGACCTAGGGTTTGATTCCCAAAACCTCCACTTGTATACTGTGTGCAGTATAGACAAGAGGTTAGAGCAGGGGTTCTCAAATGGTGAGGCCAGC
The DNA here is from genome assembly GCA_016271365.2 of Neoceratodus forsteri. Taxonomy (NCBI): domain Eukaryota; kingdom Metazoa; phylum Chordata; order Ceratodontiformes; family Ceratodontidae; genus Neoceratodus; species Neoceratodus forsteri. The sequence goes on from CM028129.1 coordinate 797,787,946, forward strand.
CTCCCTGGGGAGGCCCCAACCTGTTCTAGGGGAGGCTCAAGCAAGTCTTGAAAAAGTACTGTATTTAAATTTTGAACTTTATAGAGTTTGAGTGAAGGGATAAGGCAAACTGAAAGAGGATAAAAGTAGGTGAATGTATGTATTTATTCACAAGTCTGTGACCAGGGAAAGTACTGTACACTGAGCCATGGCTTTTTCAGGTGTGCCAGGGAAGGTAGTGAGAGAATACAATTCAAAATGTAACTGCAAAACACTCAAGCAATAGAAAATGAATGAAAGTAAAGTGCCAAACAAATTCGAACAATAAACCAACAACGCGAGGAACAATGATTAATTAGACTGGCAGCAGAACTGTCCAAATACAAGAGTTAACCATACAGGTAGTAGGAATAAGAGCAGGGTGGGGAGAGGCAGAGGTCGGCAGGAAGGTTATTCCAGTTAGAGGAGAAACAGAAAAAGCAGTCTGACCCATGAAGGTATGGCAGCAAGGGGTAGCAATGGTTTGAGAGTCAAAATATTGGAGAAAGTAGGTTGTCCTTTTGGGAGGTGGGGGTACAATAAGCTTAATAACATGAAAGCAAGCTATGCCATGAGGTTTCAATTTATTCCTGATGTACTGTGAAGAGTAGGCTATTTTTCTATGGGGAGGCCCAAAAATATTTCAGTATTTTAGGGGAGGCTCAAGATCTTTTTCATGTCTTAGGGGAGGCTCACTGTGACAAAGTTTGAGAACTGTTGGGTTAGAGTAAGCAGCTTGGTATGTCTTGCAGACCTGGGTTTGTTTCCACACCCTCCACTTGCATACTGTGTGACTGTGAGCAGGTAACGCAATGACAGTATACCTTGGTACATCTAGCAGACCTGGGTTTGATTCCTCACCCTTCACTTGCATACTGTGTGACTGTGTGCAGGTAACACAATGACAGTATACCTTGGTACATCTAGCAGACCTGGGTTTGATTCCTCACCCTTCACTTGCATACTGTGTGACTGTGTGCAGGTAACACAATGACAGTATACCTTGATACATCCAGCAAACCTGGGTTTGGTTCCTAAAATCTCTACATATATACTGTGTGCAATATAGAAAGAGGTTAGAGTAAGGAGCTTGGTATGTCCAGCAGACCTGGGTTTGATTTCCACGACCTCCACTTGCATACTGTGCAACTGTGAGCAAGTCACTTAACCACCCCAATGCTCCTGGGTTGCCCCTGAAAACAGGCACTTGTACCTAGTGGGCCTTACCCAGTTACAAAACAATAAAACACACACACACACACACACACACACACACACACACACACTGTATATGTGTGTGTGTGTGTTGGAGACACTACATGCCAGTCCCAGACATTAAAAGTGGCCATGAATCCAGAACCAGAACAAAAACTAGGGGTGGTCTGGCAAAACCAAAACCTTCCTGGTTTCGCACACATCTAGTTCCTATACCCCCCCCCAAAAAATAAGAAGCAAATATCAGCATAAGAAATTTTTACTATATTTTACCTCTTACTCACTTGCCTTAATTCTCGTAACTGCATCTACTTTCAGAATGAAGTATCACACGCAAGCACTACATTTTTATTTTTTAATTTTATGTATGGACATCTCTATATGGTTATAGACTTCCCATCGAGAAAAGCATTACATATAATTATATCTGTTTTATAAGCACAACACTACACTGTGATCCCAGGCGGCTTGCAGCAAGACTTATGGTGAACTTGGTATGAATCGGTTTCACTCTGATGCACTGAACCTTTCCCACTAGATTCACATCTTCACAGATACCAGTCATTTGGGCTGTGGAATACATAGGGAGAGAGGAATGACCCAGGCTGGTGGACTACCTAAGTGATGTCACTCCGTATTAGTATTCTTAAGACAAGGGTAGTGATTGTTAACTTTACATTAGCATTGCATTCTGGAAGTCTCTGATAGAGCAGTCTTTTATACTGTATAAATAGATAAGAGGCACCAGCAGTTTATCTTTACAGGAGCAAGCTGTAAGACGTTTCCTCGGGGTTAAGAATCACCTTTATTCTTTGGTGGCTGTACGTATGCAGAGGTGTCTCAATTTAAAAGCATTGAGTCTTCAGTGCTGACAGCCGTCTACAATAGAATGAGAATTTCATCAAGGAGGTGTCTATATTATCACTCAGAGTTGGGGACTGTCGTTTATTTGTAGATCTGCACATTTCATTACCAGATCTAAAACTAGTCTGATTTGCTCCCCACACAAAAGGACTCTGCTTGATTGAGTATAGGGATTCAGTCTCCATTTCATGGCCTTCTGATTGCTTGCATTTCACCCCCCACCAGAGTTGAAATACTCCCATAGTTAGGATTAGATAAAATCCTAATTTTGTAACTCAGAAAGTCACTGACAGAGGACATTCACCTTTCTGGGTCTGTAAATGGTGCCAAAATCCACAAACCTTGAAAGCATTGAACCAAATCTGTTCACGGATTTCCAAGAAACAAACTTCATGGAAACCAAATTTGTAAATTTATTTATGACTTGCTTTCCTAAACTGTCTACAGATAAAAACTAAACCATGAAATTATTAAAATGAAGTGGGTAATCATACTTGTCTCCCTGTAAATGCTTTGGTTCTCCCATTATAAACTGGTCATTTTTTAATATTATAGGTTTAAAAATAATATTTTGGGTACATGCAGTTTGAAACTGATCTTATAAAGAGATAATTTACTACATACCCAAACCTATTAGTGAGCATATTTTAGTAATCTCAGTGGGGCGTTTATTGAGAGTGTTTTGTTAAGAATACTGACAAATGGATTTTTTTTTTCAAATTGAGGTCCCCCCCCTTAGCCATGCAGAGACACAGAACCCTCCCAGATACTGATGCCAGAAAACTACTTGTCCCCAGGTCGTCCTTTTCTTCCAAAATGTTGCTTTATGCAGGTTTCCAATTTTCCAGCATTGGGGTTGGATGGGGTAAATGTAAATGTCTCTTTCTGGAGTACATTACTTAAACAGTACTTTGCTAGTGTATTGAAGACTGTGTGAGTCTGGAAGATTGCATGGGTAGTTTTGAATGCCTTCCACCTTTACTGTGCTGCAAAGCTGAGGTCTGGAAATGGTTGTAACAACACTGCATCAATTTGTGTCTGGCAAAGGGTAATACGGGACTGAATGTTCACCCCTTTCTCGTCCAGGTCTTTCAGTACCTTTAGAACCACCTTGATTGCAGGCTGCTGTTTGCTAGTCTGTTAGGCTGTAATATCTCCATTCACTTTTCCATGGGTTTTGACACTTTGCTAACATCACTGTGCCAAACAGGCAGCAGTATCATCAAAATGAAATGAAACCAGTTTAGTGAAAAAAAAAAAAGTTAAATTATTAGCTTTAAAGCAGCATTATATAAAAAAACTGGGTATTTTGCAACAGTTTATTTCCTGTGCACAGTTGAGCACTTACCTGGTAATCTTTCTTGTTTTCGCTGTACTGTCACCCCGTAATTTGCTCCATTTTTCTTTGTTTTTGTTTACATTTCTCCAACCTGCAATATTGAATTGCTACCCTCTGCTGCCAACCGCGCATGACTGACAGCACTACTCGGGGACAGCGGGAACGTGCATCACAGGGCCCCACATAAGTAAACAAAAGACATGATACAACGTGAGGTGGGAGTTCAGCTACAAATTAGGCACCAGCCATATTTACTGTGGATCCACAACAATGGAAATACATTTTAAATATGTAAAAAAAATTTAAAGATTACTAGGAAAAAAATATTTACAGATATGGAAACCTGAACAATGGCTGGAAGGTTCCAGCAAAAAAAAAACTGAATTTTGATAATTACTTCCTTATTATCTAGTACTGCTGCTTTAAAGAGGAACAGTCAGCACTAAGAGCCCCCTACCCAACAGCGAGTCTGGTCCTGTTTCGCACTTTGTATCAGGCTGATTCTGCTGACTCCCTAGCTAATATTTTCTGTAAACAGAAATTCCCAAATCCCCTGCAGTTAATGTCAGAGCTGGGTTACAGCAGTGGGAGATTCAATAGCCTGCAGTGCATGTTAGAGCTTTTAGAATCTTAGATAAGATGTTTGCCAGACACAATGTGTTCTTCCGGGCCAATTAAAGTTCTCTCTGACTGTACTTAGCCCGGGAGGACAAGGGACCAACAAACAAAGATCAGAAACTTATAAAGCTCTAGCGAACACAGCCTGTTAAATCTCACTGCTGCAGCCTAGCTCTGACATCAGCTGCATGGGATTCTGGGATTTCTGGTTACTGCAGATAGATACATGCTTAACAGTCATCAGAATCAGCCTGATACAACTTACTATACTGAAATAAACAATAAAGTTAAACACACACACACCTAGTGCAGATTTTGGACCAGCCCTACATTTGGATGTAAGGTTCTTACTGCTGACAGCTCCCCTTTGAGGCCACCACGATGGCCCGGGGCAACATGTTGTGCTGCCATGTAGGTGACCCAAGTTTGAGAGAGAGCTCAGGATGCTTGTTGGGAGGCAGGCCTGACTGCAGCAGCTGCCACTTTGCAGTGTGCTGTGATTGGGTAACGATGGTGCTGTGCGCTTGGTGCCACAGCTGCTCCCACAGTGGGCCAGGGGGGCTGGCTTTCGCCACAGGACATCACTGCATGCATCTGAAGCCTTCAGAGGCTTTGCAATGCTAGGTACCAGGTCAATATAGCACCTAAAAAACAGTGCATGAAGAACTGCACTATGTGAAGTGCGAACGCATTTACAGCAACAGGAATATAACAGAGGAAAGTAATTACCACTACCCCGTCACTGACCTCACAGTTCAGGAAGGAGTCAAGAAACCTGTGCTGCTGTGCTTGGCATAGCTGCTTTTGTGGTGGAGTGGCTAAGGCATCAGGACACAGCAGCGATGGAGACCTGGGACTGTGGTTCGATTCTGCCCCAGGTCTCCTGGTGTTGCAAGCTTGTTTTTTGTTTTTTAATAAAAACAAATTCTCCCCTCCCAACTTTCTCCCCATTCCCAAAGCCACACACCTCTTGGAAATGATTATTTAAAGTATGGGGGGGAAGCAAAAAGAAAATTCCTGTTGTTTTCAAAGGGGTGTTCACATTTCTTTTGCTGATGCTGTTGTGCCTGACGTTATGTTGGAGCACAAGATTTTGACTGTGGCATTGTTTTCTGCACTATTTTGGTTATGGCGATATGGCTCTGTGCCACCATGCTAAGGGGAGGAGGGAGGGTAGGGATGAAAACCAGGGAGAAAACCCCTGTACCACCTATATGATGGCCTGGGTTCCTGAACTCCCCTGACTCCTCATGCCAGCCCAACACTGGATCCTAGGGCTGCCTTGGGGCGGAGGCGGCTCCCCCCCTCCAAGCCCATGCCACAAGGGGGAAGTTGTGTGGTGATATTAGTGATGGTATGGGAGCTGGGGGTCAACAGGCCATAACTGGATATTTCCCTGAAGACGAACATGGCTTGGGAGAACAAGTTTTATAGAAGAACAAATATATATTTTGAAAATGAGGAGTGCAGTCACTTTCTCTCTAAAGTAATCATTTTGTTTCATTTTACAATGATGTCTGTTGCGCGCATTCTGACCCTGCATGTTCTCCGTTTCTGCAGGCTGGGAAGCCTGTAAGGTACATGACATGATCTGGAAAGTGTTTGTTTCTTACTGAAATAAGAAAGATTTTGACCGCCTTCAGGTTGACGTTTCTCAAGTCTTAATAGTCAACATGTTCCTTCAAGATTTCAGTGCAACTTTCTCAAGGTCCTCCAGCTGACTTCTTCCAGTAGGGGCTTGGAATAACGAGTGCTGAGTTTTCATATTCAAATGCAGATGTTTTGTGGGTTGCTATACTGATTTCACCGACAGGTAAGATGGATTTTCACAGCACAGATTTAAACGTTTAGTACCACATACTTTGATGAATCCTCTATGTGAAACTCTGAGACTGGCAATAGTTCCTATTCATCAAAACAGTGTTGCTACTGAGACATTATTTCTGCTAGGAGTACATGAGTCATTGTAGTGTTGCCAGTCAGGTGGTGGGGCAGTAGGGGCAGCTGCCGTGGGCCCCACACTTGCGCTGGTGAGGCAGCCCACTGAAAAAAAAACGCCTGTCCAGGGCATCAGATGATTCACTTATGATCCGACTGAGAACAGCCCTGTTATCATTGGAGCACCAAGTAAGGTCACATGATCAGGAGTCATGCACACTCACACATTTTCCCTTTCCCGCACCAGAACAAGACCAGACCTCACAGTAGGTGCTCTTGCTCAGGCTTGGCTGGGTCCAGGGCTATCAGCCTCTCATCCCAGACTGAGCCGCATGTCTCGCTGACTCAGAGCAGTCACTTTCAGAAGTGCCAGCACTGCATGATCCATCATCTGAAAATTTGCACCCAGTACACTAGCATTCAGCATAAAAAACAATATTTTGTTGACACGGCACCACGGCCTCCCCTCTTCTTCTCAGGCCCTCAGCTGGGCTCTGTGACTGTGAGTCTTGAGTGTGTTGGTCTCTCTCTCTTTCTTTCTCTTTGTGTGGGGTGGGTGATGGGTGTTGGTATTGGTAGTAAGGGTTGGGACTTGAGTGGGTCTTTCAGTGAAATTCAGAACAAAGATCAGGTGTTCAGTGACCTCAGCCATTTCCAGTCCAGATGCTTTTTTGGAACCAACAGGCAAGCCAAATCCAGCCTGTGAGGTGTGGGAGGAGGCAGGGTATAATCTCTTCGGAAGAATCATAGGGGTTGCAGAGATGAGACCCATCGCAGTACAACTGTGAACTGCCATGGCCTGTAAAAGTTTACCTATATCCTGGAAGCTATTTAGATCTATTGACCAACATGGTTACAAATCAGCTACAAACATGGGGATTGCAATTACCTATATATCTCCACAGCCCTAAAGGGCTTTTTGCTTTGAGTTGCCCACTGCAGCAGGTCTCTATAGCCCCAAAGGTTTTTTTTTTTTTTTTCTCTGTCAGCTGCTTTCTGTGGTGGCTCTCCACAGCCACAATTAGCTTTTTTTCTTTCAGCTGCTCACTGGCACTGTGGTCTTCCGCCCACCCTCAAATACAGGCAGCACAGGTTCTTTTAATTTCTGCTCAGCAGCAATGAAGTCTCCTGTCTGCCCCCAATAGTTGCAGTGTGAGTTCTTTTATTTACCTCTGAGTGGAACTGAGGTCTCCTGCCCACCTCCAAAAAATACAGGCAGTACCAGTTCTGCTGTGAATACAATAAGCGAATGCCAGATTGCTGATTGCTGGTTATAAGGGCCCCCATGTTATACCTCTGCCCCTGGCCCCACAAATTCTAAGGCTGCCTCTGTTGCCAGTTGTTCCATTGTTGGTCTCTCTCCATCCCACAGCTTTCTGAACATGTCCAGAGTGCATTCTAAAAGTCCCATCCAAGTTCCACATGACATAGGAGTTGATGTCATCACCTTCACGTAGCCCCTTTAATGAAAACAAATGTAGATTTCACTGCCTGGAGCCCAAGTACTACAAAGTCCCTTAGACATGCCAACGCTGTATCAGTAGCGTTTTGAGTAAACAGCAAAGGCAGTAGGGTGTCAAGTATACGATTTCCACATGGATTCAAGTTTATATTCTCAAAGCTTGCCACTTCAGAGTATCAGAAGTCACTCAACTGGGACTATATCTTCCTCCAGGGCACAGAGAAAACACTTCATTTAAGAGATTTTTCCCTAATAAATGTGGACATTATTAACAGGATGTTGCTGTCTCAGCAGATGCTGCCTTGGGCTTTTATACACGGGAGCATTGCTTGGAGAGATTTGCTTCCGCATTATATTGGGGTCGCACAGCTTGACACATTTTAAATGTAGTAAGATTGTTGTAGATTGGTCAGCTGCAGAAATGGAATATTATTCATAGCAGCTAATTTGTGTCTTCTGCAGCACTTCTACAGATACCACTGTATTTCTGATTAATACCATACAGTTTGATTTATTGTTATGTTACATGGGTTCTGTTTTGAGTTGGTATTAGTTATGCTCGTCTGGATTTTGTTTCTGCAACTTGGAGGGTTGCATACTGAGTCGACTGATGATTCAAAAAAGTGGATTGCACCGAAACTCAGGAAACTGCTTTTATGTAGTGGCTAGCATGTACCCAAGTAGTAAGATTGCTAGAGATCTCTAACTTGGCAAAACAAATTAGGTAAGAACCAAATTTAGGTTCATCTCTCTGGCATATGTACCTTTGGTTGGCATTCCCCAGGTTGCTCCTTGTTTCATAGACCACATAGGACTAGGGTGTATACTGCAGTGCAAGCCCTGGGCTAAAGGCCAAAATCTAGATGTGAAAGTTCCCCCACCTAAACCTGTCCCAATTTAAACACTGGACAGCTGCGCACCCTTTTTGCTGGCGAAAGTAAAATTTGTTACCTTCTGGTAATTTCTTTTCTTCCAGCTGTGTACCTGTCACCCTGTTCCCCATTTCTAGATAATCTAATAGTTTTCATTTTCCTCTCCCTTCTGTGCTGTACATAGATAATGAAATTGTTTGTCTTTAAGTTTAATGGAAGTTTGTCAAGTTAGCAAGTTGGTGGTTCTGCATGCATTGTCATGCATAGGGCTTGGGAAGTCCTTGAATTGCAACTGTGGTGGCTGCCCGGGGACAAAATGTAGGATTCCAGGGCTATGAATTCAGTTCCCCCCTCTACCCAGTGATGCCTTGCCTATCTCTGTGGTCAGCGTACACGCAGCATCCAGTGCTAAAGAGGGTGCTGACACTGACCCTCTTGCAGCATGAGAGGGGTGCTGCACTTCTGAGGTGCTGTCTTTCCGATGAGACATTAAACCGGTGTCCCATCTGGCTGGATTGGTGGTGGTCCAGGTGGATGTTAAAGATCCCATGGCACTTATCGAAAAAGAGTAGGGAAATTTCCCTGGTGTCCTGGCCAAATTTCCCTCATTCACTAAAAAAAAAAAAATACCACCAACAGCTTAATCTGGTTCAAGGTCAGTTGGCATTCATCTGTATTCCCCTCCCCCGGGTTGTGCCTGAAAATAGGCAGGATTTGTCTAGTGCACTTACCCGGTCAACAAAAACTAAATAAAAAATAACTAAATAAATGTGGGTAAAGCAATTTCATCTTTCCAGTTGAGGCTGTTTCTGGGGGCTTATCTCCTTCTTACCAGCGCATATCTTCACACAGCCTTGAAATGCAGCCGCCAGTGCTCTTCTATATGTCCATGCTCTCCTGACCACTAGGAAGAAAATGTGAAGTGGGACTGTGTGTGCTACCTCCCCAGAAGTGGAGAGTGTCCAGTGGGAGACATCCTCCACTTCCTGCCATCCTAATAAGACACTCCTGAGTTTATGTGTAAACCTAGTTTCCCAGCATGACGAGTCCAGCTGGTGTGTCATTGGGCCACCACTCCATGACACAGTGCTGCCTCTAGTGGCCTGAGCTAGAAGCTAGAACCATGGTCCCGGGTGGCAAGTCCCAAGGTTGCCATCAGGTCAGCTGGTTACCATATTTATGATATAATGACAAGTAAAATGTTACATGTTGTAATAAAGTTTCACTATATATTATATTATATTTTGTTTGTGCTCGGTAGAAAAATTCATACCTGGTTCAGAATAACGTAGTTCAGAATAACCATGTTTACTGAACTACAAATGAAGTAAATATTTGCGTATAAAAGTATATTTAGCCACCACTATTCATAAAGAAAAAGTAACCTTTCAGATTTGTAAAACATAAGAAACTGAAGTAAATACCTCTTCAGTTACTAGAGATTTTAAGAGCTAGTAGTGCCAAAAATAGTAGGTAGAAAATGTTCACTTTTAAAAGTAGTCCGTTACTTTTTATCCCTAAAGTATTTTTCTTTTTCCATATGCTGAGTTTTTTCTTCATGATGGCATTGGAAGTGATGAGCAGTACTTGACCTGGCGACTGATGTATCACAGTTATTTAGAATATTTAATTATATGCTTTGTATATACGGACCTTCCAGTGTCTGAACAAAGGACATTAACTTAAAGGAACTGTTTTCTGATCATGTGGAATGGAATGATTCAAGCTGTTCTGTACATGCTTCACCGCAGCATTTTGAGAAAAAAAAAAGTTTAAAAGGTCTCTAAAAGATGTAATGCAGAAATATCTTTGGTGACCAAAGCAAGTTGGAAGCAATCTGTAAGTCAACAGGAAAGGCAATATCTTCTTAAAGCTTGTGACTTCTATTACTTTTGTGATCTTCGGTGTGAAAGAGATTAAAGGGCAAGGGTGTACTGTAGATTCTCATGAAGGCATGTAGAGTTCTTGAGGCTGTAATAAATGGCAGGTTAAAATCGATCTCAGCAAGCTTTCTAGTGTTAGCCACTGTTATCAAAGTAAATGGCTTTAGCTTTTGGCTGCTTTATCAAACAGATCATGTTGTAGCATGCTGCTAGGAAACTGCATTACCCTCATCCCCTTCTCCTTATAAAGTGTGTAAAAGGTTTTTATACAATTTTGCACTTAAAACACTTGGAAAGTATGAAGATGATGTGCTAACTGAAGTGTCTTAAAAGGCATGACTGTATACAGCTAAATGACTACTGTATGACTTTGTGGTCATCCATGTCCTAGCAGTGGTAGGATTAATTTTGTAATGTGACTACAGTATAAATCTCTTGTTCATTATCTCAATCAGCTATGATTGTTTCTTTGATTACAGTTTTGTTGCAGTTTTTCTAATAATCTAAAAAAAAATACTAAAACTTAGAAATCCTGTGAAACTTTGAACTGTTAAATAAATTTAGTCTCAGTTTTACGGCTATGCACAGACTTTTTGTCTTTGTATTTGTGTTTCTGATATTTGTTTGCACATTCATGTTTATTAAAACATCTTTTTAATTTAAAACTTGTTTCTAATGTTAGTGATAACTCTCCAACTCGTGGTTTTTGTGCTACCAAATAAAAAAAATGCATTCATGTTATGAACAGCGGTAGTCATATAGTACGTGTGTCACACAGGCCTCTGTTAGGTCTAATAATATTTTATCAGGAAAGAACCACATTGTTTTTGGTAACCCGATGAGAAGGCACTGAAAAGACAGTCTACCTTTTCTTTTTTTCACTTGTACTGTAATTTATGCTGCTGTCCCCCAGCTTGCCCATATTCCTGTTCTCCACCACCTCCGGCTCTCATCTTCCCTGGGACTTTCCTCTCTCCTTCTCTTCCTCAGAATCCAGCTTTGAAAGGAGAGGTGCCACAGTCAATGGTGTGGGCCTGTGGGGAGAGCCAGAGATAATCTTGCCACAGCTGTGGTGTAATTCCTCAGGTGTTTTACCAAGCTCCATGGGGCATTGCAGATGAAGACATCATAGGCATGTGCACAGAATGTGTGCCATTGCATTGCTGCCAGTGATATCCCCACCCACAGGCCCTCTGACGCTCTGCCACCTATGGTCACTCAGGTGGCAGTATGGTGGTGGAGGACAGTACCTTTCCTCCATTGTGGAGGTTCTCTGTTCAATAGCTTGCCTCAGTGGCCCTGGCTCATTTCCAAACTGAGGTCACTGTTGTCTCAAGCAGTTGTCCTACTGCTATGCTGAGAGGCTGGCCCTGACGGTCTCATTTTTTAGTTCTGACCTAGGGAAAAATATATAGAAACGAAGACGGGGATGGCAGAGGAAGACCATTGGTCCATTCAGTCTGCTCATAAACCCTAACAAACCCAGGACCTATTGTCCATACAGGTTTCTAACCCACACTGTCCACCCCATGCATCCCGCCCTACCGCTACCACCCCGTGCAACCACTCCACCCTTCACTTTGTCCCAGCCATGTTTGAAACCATTGATCGTTCTGGCACCCGCCACATCAGCTGGCAGGTTGTTCTATGGCTCCACCACCCTTTCAGTAAAATAAAACATTCTCACTTCTCTGAATTTCCTTCATCGGTTCCCACTCATACCACGTGTTCTTGATCTACTATTCATGCTAACTAGTTCCTTGCACTTTACTTCGTTCATTCCTTTCAGGAACTTGAAGGTCTCTATCATATATTTCTGCTTGCTCATCTGGCCTCCAGTGAGTACATGTTCAGTGCCATGACTCACAGATCTTCGGGAAAATCTGCCCTGCTGGCTCTGAGTCTACATGGTCACCCTACATTGCACTGTCTCCAGCCTGCCCTTACCTTTCCTTAGGGGATACAAAGCACAAGAAAGGAACACTTTACAGTACTTTAATAGTATTATACATACTGCAAAACACTGGGGCAAGATTACACCAAATGTATATACGCAACAATGAATATCACTGGGGCAAGGATTACACTGAAAGGATATAAGCAACAATGCAAATCACTGGGGCAGAGGGTATACCAAAAGTGCATATGCAGCAATGCAAATTAATTGGGCAAGGGTAATACCAATAGTGTATAAGCAGCAATGACGCAAGGTTTATCAAATATCTATATGCAATAATGCAAAGTGCTAGAGCAAGGAGTACACCAAGAGTGTATAGGCACAATGCAAATTAATGGGCAGGCGTTTTAAACAAAATTGTACAGACAGGTTTGTAAAACACTGGGGCAAGTATTATACCAAATGTCTGTAGGCAGCAATGCAAATTAATGGGCCAGAGGTTATAGTTTATTAAGTGTATAAGACACAGTACAAAGCACTGAGGCAAGGGTTACACCAAAAATGTATGAGCAGCAATTCAAAGCACTGGGGTAAGGTTTATAAGCCAGACGTGTATAGGCAGCAATGTGTGAAGCACTGAAACAAGGGTTATGTATCATGGTTCCTATTCTCTATGGTGTGGAGAGTCTGTGCACTGCATAGCTGAAGTATGTAGACCCTCCACGGCTGGCGTGCCCCCTGCGCCTGATTCTCCACGGAGATGCAGGGCTGATATGCGCCAGATCCCCCGGCCCACCAGTGATCTCCATGTTGGGGTGGTCTGGGGATTGCAGGTGGTGTGACCATGCTCCACGCAATTCTTGAAAGTGTGGAATGCCAGGCGAGGGGGGCACAGGTTACACGTTCCAAGGGCAAACATAGCCGGTATGCATCCCCCCCCAGGATGCCACCTCTGGCTGGGGAGGGATGTAGGGGCATGGATTGCCCCCCCCAGCATGCTGTCCCAGCCCACAGGTTCTACATGGAGGGCCAGGGACGACAGACCTGGCACCCGCCTGCCCCAATAATGCAGCCGCAACATGGCCGCCTGGCTACCATGGTGCCCCATGGGCGCAAGAGATCTAGTGGTGGACGGGGTCCGGGCATCCCACTGGATGCCTGCCCATGTCCATGACAGGGCCCTTGCGCAGCTGCGCACTAGGGGCGGGGTCATGGATGGGGGCCACGCGGTGGCTTGTGGATGTACATATGGCCACCGCGCATTGGTCCACAGGTGTGGAACTCTGTGGGTGGGTTATGCACCTCTGGTGCATTAATTCCCATCCCTTGGAGAATTCCTCCCCCCACCATGAGCATATATGCAACAATACCAAACAGTGGGACAGGGGTCATATACCAAAAAGTGGCAGAGGTTATACACTACAGGAACATAGGGAACAAAGCAAAGCACTGGGGCAAGGGTTATACACCCAAAGAATACAGGGAACTGAGCCACATTTTAAAGAAGCCCAAACTAGTCATTGTCTTAGCCCAGCAGAGGGTGTCAGTCAATCCGTGCTGGCAGTCATTCGTGTCAAGGTTAATTCAATGCAGTTTAGCATGTTATTTTTTTTTTTAAAATATTTTCCTGATTTAATTTTTTTAAACTCTGTTTTGGATTTGTGTTTATTCTAGAAAGCACAATGAGCTGCAGACAGCTTATTTTCAGGTGCATTATGGGGGAAGGGGACGAGGATACAACAAAACATGTAACGGGTAGTGAGTGAACTAAATAAATACATGGGCAATGGAATTGCCAAAATTTAAAAGAAAAGACACCTTGGAGGCGGAGCTAGCCACCAGTAAGAACAGACATGTTTCAGTGAGCTCCTGTCGCATGCTCTTTTAACGCTATCATTTTTACTACAACACACTAGCCTTCAGAAAGCTGCATTTCAGGTATATTGCTTATTTGAACTTGCCTGGACCTGAATCTCTGCCAACAAGTCAGTTAACCCACTAGGGATGAGGCAGTGCTGGACCTGGCACCTAAAATCAGGGATAGCATTGCAAACATAACAGTGGACAGTCCTCTAGGTGTTAGTGATCACTGTACACTGTGGTTTAACATTAAAATTGGAGCAGAGGCAAACCACATGAGGACAAGGGTCCTGGACTTTAAGAGGGTGGAATTTATTTATTTTTACAATTTATACTCCTCCTCCTCCTTCGGGGAGTCGGCAGGCAGCTCCGCCCCCCCCCCCGGAGGGGCTTGTCTCCCTGACCAGGCACCTTCCGCACCAGTCAAGCCCAGTGAATCCTCCACAGGTTGCCCCTTCCCCCCATGACAGGACCAGGGGCAAGGAACGTTGACTTTCTCCCCACCCCTGGAAGCCAACATCCAGATTCCAGGGGACTGGTGCCGCTGGCCATCATGGAGCCTGCCAGCTCAGTTTTTCCTCCGGTTTAAACCTCGGAGCCCACAAACGTGCAATGGGAGGGGTGACTGCCTCCGCACAGTCTTACTCCCTGGACATGGGCCCTTTCCATTCTGGGCAGCATATCTGTGTCGATCCCCAGCCACCACTGGGTGTCAGTCTACAGCACACTGTACTGTTCCCCCTCCCCCAAGGAAGGAGTGCTGTCAGCAGATGCTTGATATTTCCTTGCCCCGGTTGAGCCCCGAGTGGCCCGAGTCTGTTTCCAAACCCGAGTTGCCAGCATGGCGCAAGGTGTGGCGTACAGCGCCTCAACCCTCGGTGCCACTGGGCTGGACTAAGAGGGTGGATTTTAAGGAAATTGGAGACTGCCTAAGAAATAGGCATGGTAGTGGGGGAATGCCAGGGGAGAGGTAGAGAAACAGTGGGGAAAAATAAGGGAGGGCATGATTAAGGCACCCAGCCACTCTGTGAAGGAAGTGCGTAAGAGCAAAACGGAAAAGAGAATGTTGTGGTACTATAGGGAAGTTACCACAGGGTGAAGGAAAAAGGGTTGCATTCTAGAGGTATGAAGAAACGCAGGAAGAGAAAGACAGGGAGGTGTACCAGGTAAAACAGAGGGAAGGAGGTAAGGCTATGAGGTGAGCAGAGGCACAGACTGAGGAAAGGATAGCCAAAGGGGTAGCAAATGGGGATAAGACTTTCTTCAGGTACATAAGTGAGAAGAAGGGAAGCAAGGGGGAGGGATAGTGAGGATAAGGAGGGCAGCAGAAGGAGACTGCAGGTAAGAGAACCAAGAAAAATCAGACATTTGAACAGGTACTTATGATCAGTCTTCACAGGGGGTTCTGGGGGGAAACAGACCACCAATGATCAGCAGGAACAAAGAGGGAAGGAAGGTATACTTGGGTCCATTTTTAGAGGAAAGACTCCTGAAGGGACTTGCAGCACTGAAAGTAGACAAAGCTATAGGACTGGATGGTATACACACTAGGGTACTGGGGGCACTAGGGTTTTGCCTCTGATGACCAACAGTCCATCTTGAATGCTCCCTTTTGAGGCTATAAGCTCTTCAGGGTGGATGTGCAAGATATCCTTAATG
Source organism: Neoceratodus forsteri (assembly GCA_016271365.2). Lineage (NCBI taxonomy): Eukaryota > Metazoa > Chordata > Ceratodontiformes > Ceratodontidae > Neoceratodus > Neoceratodus forsteri. The sequence continues at coordinate 797,803,571 of CM028129.1, forward strand.
GCCTTCAGGCCTCTGGGAGAGTGCTGTGGTCTGTTCACTCCATCTACCATACCCATCAGAAGAATGGGAGAAGGTGCCCTTTTGGCATGCCACCCATTGGCCTATGTCTGGTACCAGACAGCCCAGCCAGCACAAAGCTGCAGCGGCCCTGCCAATCCCCTTCTCCACCACAGGGAAGTCTGCAAGGGGTGGAGGAGCAGCCCCAGCCATGGGTTCAGGCTCAGCCTGACTCCTTGCCTGACCCACTCCATCCAGTTTCCCATGATGTGGTGGTGGGGGTGCTGCTTCTCCCTCCAGTTGGACAGGTGGCAGGAGATTACAACCAATGCCTGGGTGCTGCAACTCATAGAACAAGGACATGCTCTAGAATTCATGGAAATGTCTCCAGATCTCCCTCCAAGGCCTTCCACTTATCCTCCAGACCATGTACCTGTGTTACTGAAGGAGATCAGATGCTGCTATGAAAAAGGGCCATAGAACCTGTACTCGAGAATCAGCAGAACGTAAGGTTTTACTCCAATTTCTTCCTTGTTTCCAAGTCCACAAAGGACTTAAGACCCATCTTGGACTTGCGGAACCTGAACTACTACGTCCAGCACAAAACATTCAGGATGGTCACCCTGCCAGGCCTGTTGCCCTTGGTCTGGGAGGGAGACTGTATCTGATTCCTGGATATGCAGAACGCATATCTCAGGTTCTTGTTTCAAGGGGAGCATTATCAGTTCAGAGTCCTCCCTTCTGGCTTCTATTTAGTGACTTGTGTCTTCACCAAGTGCTTAGCTGTAGTGGCAGCAGCCCTCAGAAGGGAGGGACTTTACGTCTTCCCCTAGCTGGATGACTGGCTGCTCAAAGCACAGTCCAAAGAGCAACTGTCTTTGACCTTGGTGTGTACCCTGCAACTATTCAGACACTTGGAGTTCACAGTCAGCCTATCCAAGTCCATGTTGACTCTGGGCCAGAGTCTGCAGTACATAGGGGCTATACTGGACACGTCCCACGCCTCTGCCTTTTTGCCCCTGGACAGGGCAGAGTTTCTGGACAGGGCAGAGTTCCTGATAGTGCAGGCTCAGGAACTCTGTCACAGCCTGTATGTCATAGTCAAGTCATATCTCAGACTGTTGGGCCTGATGGCTGTGGCCATTGCCATGGTTCCCCTAGCGAGGCTGCACATGCCCATCCCTCAGTGGATTTTGAGGGTACACTGGGATCAGTGAACCAATGATCTGGAGCAGCTGGTTCTTGCCTTTTCACCGATAAAGAAGGTTCTCCTGTGGTGGATGGAACCCAGCCATTTGCTTAAGGGGGTTCCTTTCCTCATACCTTCCCCTCACCAGATTCTCACCACAGATGCCTCAGTGATGGGCTGAGGCACTCATCTGGGTCCTTACCAACTCTAGGGACGTGGACACTGCTCGAGGCTTCACTCCATTTCAGTGTCCTCGAGATGAGAGCTGTCCTGTACAGCCTACAGGCCTTCTAGTGCCACCTGTCCCCAGACCATCTGCTAGTGCAGATGGACAATATCAGTGTGATGCACTACATCGACAAGCAAGGGGGCACCCACTGCTACCCCCTTTGCCGGGAAGTGATGAGGGTTTGGTACTGGGGTCTGGCACATAGCCTCAAACTGTCAGCCATCCATGTGCCCAAAATATCCTGGCAGATAAGCTAAGCAGGTGACAGTCCAGAATGCATAAATGGGAACTGCTCACCTCAGTGGTAGAAGACCTGTTCAACAGGTGGAATTGCCCATAGTTGGACCTTTTTGTGTCCTCACTCAATGCAAAACTGCCACTTTCTGCTTGCTCGATCCAGGGCCTAGAATTTCTGGCAAGATGCATTGTCCCTCTCTTGGAAAGGGAGGTTCCTTTATGCATCCCCCCCCCCCTTCATCTGATTCAGAGGGTGCTAATCAACCACCCTTATACTGGTGGCCTCCTTTTGGCCTCAGCAGATGTGGTTTCTACTGTTACAGCAGTTGACTGTGGAGCCTCTGGTGCCCCTTCCTCTGTGCCCAGGCTTACTGCCACAAGAGTGGGGAACCCTTGTCCATACGAACCTCCGGTCTCTTCCCCTGCATGCCTGGCTTCAGAAGACGGCCATTGCCAGGTTTGGTGTCTCCCCTAATGTGGCTGAAGTCCTGGTGGCTGCCAGAAAGCCTTCCATCAGGGTGACTTATTCCATGAAATAGAAGCACTTTGCTTTGTGTGCAGCTTCCCATCACCTGGAACCCTTCACCTGCCTGGGGAACCAGATTCTAGAGTACTTACTGTTCTTGTCAGATGCTGGGCTGAAAAATACTGTTCACTAAAGGTGCACTTGTCCACCATATCAGCCTTCCATGTGCCCATTCAGGGTTGTACGGTAGGCCAGTTGTATGTGGCCCATACCTTTCTGAGAGGCACCCTGCACTTGAAGCCTCCCATCGGTAACCCAGTCCCAGCCTGGAACTTGAATTTTGTATTGGAGAAACTTATTTTGGATCCTTTTGAGCATGTTGTGACTTGAGAGCTATGCTTTTTGTCATGGAAAGCATTGGTTGTGGTTGCTGTTATATCTGCCAATAGGATTTCCAAGCTGCAGACACTCGTGTGAGCAGCCTTATTTGATTTTCCACAAAGACAGGGTGTCTTTATGTACTAGCTCTAATTTTTTGCCTAAGGTGGTGTTTTAGTTTACTTTGAATCAGTCAATCCACCTACCTGTTGATTATCTGGAGCATGCCAATCTTGGGGAAGCATTGCCTCATACTTTAGATGTGCACAGAATACGCAGATATTATGTTCATCGCACGAAGGACTGCAGGAAGTCCTCGCAACTGTTTATTTCTTTCACCCCTTGGAAAGAGGGCATCCCAGTTTCAAAACAGTGTCTGTCCAAATGGTTGGTCAACTGTATTATTTTCTGTTATAGGAAGTACAGTAAGGAACTTCCTGGGGCTGTCAAGGGCCACTCTACCACAGGTACGGCCACTTCCATTGCCTGTTTCTGATGGGTTTGAGCAGCGGAGATTTGTGCTGCTGCCACTTGAAGTACTGTCCACACTTTCACAAGGCACTATAGTCTGGATATTGCCTGTAGAAGGAGGGCAAGTTCTGGCCTAGCAGTGTTACAGGGCCTCCTTTCATAGGACGTTACCTTCCAGATGCCCGTACTGTTCTCCTCTGCAGTACTGCTTGGGACTCATTCCTAAGGTGTGACCTGCTGCAAGAGATATCCCCAAAGATAGAACAGTTATGTAAGAACTTACCATAACAGTAGATCTTAAAGAGAATCTCTTGAAGCAGGTCATGCCATCCCACCCTCCGTCCCCCTTGCTTCAGAGTTCCTTGGTGCCTGACGGCTACAGTTCATAAGGTGTGACCTACTGGGAGAGATTCTCTTGACGATCTACTGTTACAGTAAGTTCTTATGTAACTGTTCTTTTCACTGCCTTCCCAGGATGAGGTGGCAGCTAGGAGCTGACAGAGAACTGAAATATTTCTTTTTTTTTTTTTATTGTAATTTTTTATTATTTCATTTTTAAAACAATGACAGGTTGCAGAGAAAAGGAAAATTCTGAAAAAACAAACAAAAAAAAAACAGATCATATACATACACAAGTTCAGACAGTGCTGGTTACATATGCAAGTAAGTGTACCCGCCACATACAATTGATAAAGTGAATTTCAAGATTAACAGGAATATCCTAGGCTGGATTGTACATTTCGCAACTCGGTTATCTTTCTTACTTTAAGTCTGTAACCTCTTAATCAATGACTACTAAAAACAGCAAAAAGAAAGAAAGGAGAGAAAAAAGGGAAAGAGTTAGATACACTACTTACACAGCAACTTAAACTAAACAATGCACCCCCCACCTCCCCCCCCCCCATACCATGTGGTCAATATATACCATTCCCTAAAACATCATAAGAAGCATGAACGGTGCCCAGTTAACTTTGCTCCTCATGGAGGTTGGAGTTCTTATATTATCTTACTATTAGTCTAGGGCTTCTCTGGCCAAAATCTCCTGAGTTGTAACTCCTTCTTTGGTGCCAAGAAACTCGAAAAATGGAAACCAGCGAGTCTTATATAATTCATGCCTTAGATTCGGGTTGGCTATAAGCCTTTCCATTATTTTAATTTGGTTACAACACAACAACCATTGTTCCTCTCCCAGGGGTGTCTGACAGCCGCAACCTAGTAATAGCCTTTTTGAGCTGCGGCTAACAAGATTGGAAATAATTAGTTAGCTTTAGAGGCTTTCAGTCCCTGAGGAGGTTCCCCCAACAGGAGGTAACGAGGCTGTTCCGGAACTTTTATCTGTAAAATCTGACTCAACCCCTCACTTATAAGGTTCCAGTAACCCTAAGTTTGGGGCAGCTCCAAAAGATATGTTCGTATGTCCCAACCTGCCCGCAACCTCTCCAGCATTTATCTGAGCAGGTTTGTCCAAAATATTTGGATATCGCTGGTGTTCTGAAAAATCTTGTGAGCACTTGCCACCTAAACTCCCTCCATGTGGGTGAGGCTGTAGTTCTGTGTGCCATCTTCTAAATCACCTCCCACCTTAGTACTCCCTCTCCTAGACAAAGTTCTTTTTCCCAGAGGGTCTGAATTCGAGATCTGGAGTCTGAACACTCCAGTTCCCCCGACGAATATAACTTGGATATCAAATGGGTTCTATGTGAAGAGCCATTAGTTAATTCAAGAAGGAGATCCAGGAGTGGGTTGGTGTCACCAGACCTCTGCTTTATACCCCCACCATCCTCCGCCTGAAGGTAGTGCCTAATTTGTAAATAACCATAAAAATCTGATGATGGAACATTGAACTCCTGCTGAACCTGGGTGAAACTTTTTATGGTATCCCTTATGTATAGCTGTGAGAACTTCCCAAGTCCTAGATTTTGCCAACGTGTAAACATCGGGTTCTCCCTCCCTGGCAGAAAGCCTACCCTGTCGAGGATCTTACCCTGTCTTAACACCATGTATTGTAGTTTCAGCTCCTTTACTATATGTGACCATATTGTAACCAGTGTCCTAAACCATGGACTTGGTAGTCCTTGTATCACCCTGGGATTAGTTTTATTAAATAGGATTGATGAGAGGGTGTGTGGATTTAAAAACTGTAGGCCCATTTTGACCTAGCTTTGCACTGCCACTGAGGATTCATATGCTGCCAAGTACTGTCATTGAGCCACTCTATGGTACCTCTTAAAATCAGGGACTCCCAGACCACTCCTCCCTTTAGGCAGCTTCAACAAAGCCCAACTAAGCCTAGGTTTCTTCCCTGCCCATATAAATTTACTTATCAGCTTTTGAGTATCAGACCAGAACTTCCTTGGGGGACACAAGGGGATTGCATCAGACAAGAAGAGCATCCTCGGGAGGATATTCATTCTCACTGATTCTACCCTTCCAGTGATTGTAAGAGGCAGAGTGGCCCATCTGGCACAGTCCGCTCTCACAATGTCTAACAGTTTCACATAATTTACTTGTTATAACTTACCGAGATCCTTCGGGATAGGGATCCCAAATATGTGAAGCTGGTGGTATACCATCTTAGGTTGGTCAGAGATCTCACCGTTGGGGGGTGACAGGGGCACCCATGGAAATTATTTCTGATTTGGATTTGTTAATTTTGAATGCCGAGATAGAACCGAATTCTCTGAGGGTAGTCATGGCGGCCGGTAAAGATGTTATGTTTTTGTTTTAAAATAAAGTAGGGTGTAGTCTGCATATAAGTAAATGTGGTTATCCACCTTGCCCACTGTAATTCCCGTGATACCCTCATCACCAAAATGCCTCCGCCAGAGGCTCCATACTTAGGGCAAATAGAAGGGGTGAGAGGGGCAGCCCTGTCTAGTCCCTCTTCTGATGGGAAATAAATGGGAGAGTACCCTGTTCAATCATACCCTTGCTGAGGGGTTAGTGTATAGGGTGTCCACCCATGCTTGAAATCTGGGACTCAACCCGAACTTCTTAAGGACCTCACCCAGGTACCCCCACTTGAGGCGATCGAAGGCCTTTTCGGCGTACAGTGTGATCACCACTGCTGGGTCCCCCTTTCCTCTAAGCTTAGAGTGTGCCATCACAGTAAGCAGTCTTCTGAAATTATCGTGGAGGTGCCTCCCCAGCATGAAGCCTGATTGGTCCGGGTGTATCAATTGAGTCACCACCCCTTGAAGCCTATTCGCTATCATCCTGGCCAGAATCTTAACATCTAAATTTAGCAGCAAAATTGGGCGATAACTACCACATAAAGTAGTACCTTTGTCTTGTTTTGGAATAATGGATATTAGGGCTTGTGCCCAGGTGCCTGGGGCTTCTGAGGGTATGTGGGCTCTATTGCTCACTTGTAACAGTAAAGGAGAAAGTTTATCTTGGAACTTTTGGTAATACTCCACTATATAACCGTCGGGGCCCGGGGCTTTATTATGTTTAAGTTTCTTAATGACCTCCACCAACTCTGATTGAGAGAAAGGCCGGTCTAGTTCTTTTTCAAGAGCACTATAGAGTCTGGGCAGCTTTAACTCGTTCAGGAATTTTTTAATCCTGTCTGGCTGACTGGCACAAGACTCCCGACTTATATAAGTCCTCATAAAACTTTTTAAAACATTCCGCTATTTGAGGAGCACCTGTGACCAGCCCACCCGGCAATCTTGGGTCTTTCACCCCAGAAATATACTTGTTGGCTTCTTGTTTTCTTAACCTAAACGCTAACAACGTGCCCACTCTATTACCCCCTGTGTAGTATTTTTGTGCTATGAACCTAAGGGTTTTCTCAGTTTTTATCGAGAGAAGGTGCTGCAGTTGCTCTCTCGCTAGCTTCAGTTCCCTTAATATACTACAGGGGCCCCCTTTTTTATGTAGTCCTCTAGCTCCCTACTTTTTTGTTCTAGGCTGTCTTGCTTCTGCTGCCTGACCCTCTTTTGTTGGGCTGAATAAGAAATTGCTTCACCCCTTACCACCGCTTTTAAACCGTCCCAGAGGAACTTCACCTTTGAGAGGGACCCTGTATTTTCTTTAATATAATTATCTATCACCTCCTTAATTTTGGAAACAAAAGCTTCTTCTTTAAGTACCCAAGCATTTAGGCGCCACAGGGATCGTTTGTGCTGCGGTCCAAGTGCGATAGTGAGATTGACTTTTGCATGGTCTGATAAACATATGGGATAGATCTGCTGATCTATTATAGTCCCCACCCAAGCTTTATGCATATAAAATCTGTCCAACCATGAGTACGAATCCTGCAAGTGTGAGTAGAAGGTGAAATCCCTACTGGAAGGATATTTATCCCTCCAAGTATCTACTAGACCAGCCCCTGTACGTAAATGGGAAAGAGTCTTGGTACCAACACCTTTTTCCCGACTCCCCTTTCCCCGGACCTGTCTAGTGCCGTGTCCTCTACGCAGTTCCAATCTCCACCTATAATAGTTTGGCCCTCAGGAAGTGAGGCCACCACTCCAAAGACATACCTATAGAATTCGGGATTAATAGGAGTTGGGCCATAGATGTTCACAATGTGAATTACCCTATCCACGACCTTTCCCAAAAGAACCACCAGTTTACCCTCCTCATCTGAGAAAGAGTCCAGCCGGGTGAAACCTAGGTCTTTCCGTACCAGGATGGTCACCCCTGCCTTTTTGTGTTCTTGTGGGATAAGGTAAAAACCTCCCCAACCCACATACGGCGTAGTTTATTGTGCTGTATTACTGAGAGGTGAGTCTCCTGCAGGAAGCTGATACCACATCAGGACCTGGAAAGATCCTTTAGTATATTATGCCTTTTTACAGGAGAACCCAGCCCCTTAACGTTGAGCAAAACCAGTTTCAGGGTCCCCATAAGGCAGCAATCCTGTAATTTCTCAGCCCTCGCCCCATTTCATACCTATTAATTGAAGTCCGGCCTCCCGGATCCCAACTGCATTGAAAGATGGTGCACAGAACGCATCCCAGACTGTCGGAAACACCACGCATCCAAACCCCTCCTTTACCCCAAAAACCCAATACCCTACCCCTCCCCCCCCGTATTACCCACTACAAACAGACTCCCATAGAGAGAAACCCTCACTCTCAATGGCAAGCTATGTACAAATAGGCCACTTAAGGCCTTGATCGGAGGGAAGCTCCCTCCGCCCAGGAGCATGGACTGCTGAATAGCCCACACACCACCGCAGCTCCTATTGGAAGTAACCGGGAAGGCAGTCTCCCAGGGTGAGCCTTCAGCGGGAAGGTAGGATTCCCTAGTGGAGGACAGCACTGTCAGAAAAAGGAAAGCAAGACTGGCTGACTTCCGATGGCTGACCTATCCCCTGAACTGGCTTCCGGCATGAGTGGTTATGTCTTAAACAAGGTGGGTGAAAAAAAGGAACAGCACACCCACCTCATAATGATCCCAACCTTGCCCGGTGCTTAAAGCAACAAATGTTTAGGGCCCTGGACAATAGTTGAGTCCCTTAAATACCCCTTTCTGGCCCAGTTTTTCATCAGACCTTTCCCTCCCCTCCCCGATGGCTGGACCCAAATCTCCTGTCACGGGTGAGCAAGTCTGCACTGCGGCCTGTTCCAGCTTGTGGTTTTCCCCAGCAAGATCCAGAAGGGCCGAAAATGGATATTCAAATGTTGGAATAAGCAAGCAAAACCAAGCAGAACCTCCCCATAAGGAGGGTCCTGTATGTAAATTTTAACTTTAAACTTTAGGTAGTGGCAGTTTCGCCATTGGGTCCCTCAGGCATTCTTAATTTCAGAGCGCAGCACTCAAGTATTGCACCCCTATTCACCCCCGTGAACCACAACTACCTTATGTAGACAGACAAAATAAGGGCCTTCACAGGATGCCTAGGCAGCAACCCCACAGCCGACTTTCCTTGCATAGTAGTAAAAAACTGCAACTTTGGGACAGTCCCCAAGAAGAGAAATTCAGACCATATCTTCCACCGTGAAGGGTCTCAGTTCTGTTGCTGAGTCTGCAGTACCTTTCTGAGTTGAATCAAGTCCTTACACAGCTGATCATCGCGGCCTATGCGTTTGGACATAACACCTCTCGTGGGCCCTTTACCCGCCGTTGTCCAACGGAGTTGCAGCAGAGTTTGCTCCAATAAATCCGGTTGAAGATCAGTGAGAGTGATCCCTGCTTTTTGTAGAAGCTTGCTGGCGTGCAACAGGGAATCGTAGAGCTTGCTGCCCGTGGACCAGTGTACAAGCAGTTTTGCCGGGTACCAAAGGTACGCCTTTATCTGCTGCTCCTTCAGCTGTTTAATCACCGCCAGAACTCGTTTCCTTTTTTGCATGGTAGCAGGTGGGAAATCATGGTCAATGTACACCCGCTTCCCATCCAGATTTAAGTCCCGTTTGCCCCAGGCCTTCCGTAGTACCATATCTTTCACGGGATAACGGTTAAATTTAACTAATATTGAGCATGGGGGTTGGCTTTGCTTTTTGGTTTTGGGCCCAAGGCATGATGTACTCTTTCAAACTCCAGGGGTTCAGTACTGGGAATGTCTAATTCCTGCCGGAGCCAGGTTCTGAAGAACTCTGCTGGATCATCCTGCTCTGCACCCTCAGGAAATCCAAAGATTCATATTGTTTTTCTCCGTCCTCTAGACTCTGCATCTTTGGCCCTTGCTGTAAGTTCCCTCTCCCTTCTTGCCAGGTAAAGCCCCGCTCTACTAAACCGCATGGAGTCATCACAGAGCCTGTCCAGGCCCGTTTCAAGGTCTTCCGTCCTCCATTTCAGGTGTTTTAATTCTTGTTTTATATCTTTTATGTTAGTGTCTATTCTCTGCAGCATTTTAACAATATGTGCCATTGCTCGGCCATCGAGGGAACTTCCTCGTGAAGTGGTCTCATCTTCTTCCTCCCCGCCGGAGCCTGCAGCCAATTCTGAGGCCCTGGATAGCGGGACACTCGGGCTGCGGTCCAGCTTCGATCTGCGTCTTGTGGACGGCTTGGTGGAACTTCTGCCTTTCGATTTCGCTAACTGGCTCATTCTCCTACTTGTAGTTTCAGCTGCGCTTCTCTGGTTACAATATTGACAACCCTAGCATTGTAGAAATGGTTCTTTATTAACAACTACTATTTCAATTAACATTAAAATTTATGATTGTCACAAAATATTAATGGACTAACTCATCCCATTAAAAGGGCAAAAATATTGGCAAATCTTAAACAAAAAGCATGTCTGTTGTTGTTACAAGAGACCCATCTATCTCAGCTTGAGCATGAGAAACTACAGAAATTTTGGGTTCAAAACAGTGGTGGCCTCTAATTATTTACAGGACACATGTAGGTGATTGGCAACACTAGTGCCCTGGAATTCTGCTTTTTCAGTGGAGAAGGAGTACTGCAGTAAAGAGTGGTGTTTGGCCATCATGGTGAGAGCCCTGCAAGGGGAGCAGTACATCTTAGTCAACATGTGTCTTCTCTGAACTCTGTCACTTCTATCCTTCAACTCTTCTTTGACCAAATTTTAGGCTGTCAGTCAGGCAAATTGGTAAATGAGGCAATCTTGATATGATAATGGAGCCCTCTTCACCTCGCAGAGGACTTCACCTCACAGCATACAGGTAGACTCCCCTCGGCACATAAATTCTGGAAGTGCTTTCTTGGTGAACTGGTAGTGAAAAACGTGTGACGCACGATACATCCCCATCAAAAGAAATTTACTTTGTATTCTAATGTGTACAACATGCACTCCAGACTGAGATGTTTAGTTCCTCCCTGCCCCACGCTGGATATGGTGCATTTGGTGGAGATTGATCAGATATTACTTTCTGATCATGCCCCAATCTATCTTCATACAGAAGTGGACACAGAACCCAAAAGAACAGCCAAAAGATTTAATCTGGCATTGTTAAACAATGATAAATTTCTCAACTTACTAAAACAAAAAAAAAACTCCCTATTATAGTTGGAGAAAGCCTGACTACCTAGGTTTTGCAGGCAGTTGACTGGGATACTATCAAGACTGTGCTGAGAGGGGAAATAGTGGCCGATGCTGCTAGATGGAAAAATAGATAGAGGAGATGATGAAACTCCTAACTGACAAACTGGCATTTTTACAGTCCTGCCACCAACAGGGGGACCATAGTGTCTACCAGCAGATCAGACAGACGTGGAACGCTATTCAGGATTTACTGACAATAAAAACGGAAATAGCAGTGGAATGTGTGAAACAAAACTATTATGAAACTGGCCCCCAGGCCTCTAAATTGTTGGCCTTCGGACTGAGAAAGCAGAAACAACAGACCACAATAATAAAGTTGAAAGACCCCTCCACAAATTGGAATGAATATAAAACTTCTCAAATTGTACAGATTCTGTTGGCCTGTTGTACTAACTTACATGCACAGGAACCAGAGAAAAAACTACCTGCTTTTCACTACTATTTTGCCCACCTTCATCTTCCACAAATGATGAATGTCCATTATGCCCTTTTACCTGAACCCATAGACATAGAGGAGTTTCAAACAGCACTAGTCTATATGAAATCAAGCAGTGCCTGGGGCCTGGTGGCGACCTGGCAGAGTTAAGCTCAGAAAGACCTCTTATTGCCCCCTCTCCTCAAAGCTATACAGGACATACAGGCAGGTGGGTCTCCCTCCCCCATCCTGGCAATATACCACCACCACCCCTCCAGGCCAGAAACAGCTACTTCCTCAGCTGCACCACAGATAATACCATCAGACATGAAAACCTGTTCCCCTTTTTCTCCCTGCTCAAACAGAAAACCTGCTTTGTCTTCCCCCTAGAGGTTCCCAGGTATCTACCCGACTGGGTAGAAAAGTCTTCTCCTTTGTTGCACCCAAACTGTGGAACAATCTACCTGCCTCCCTCTGGTCTCTAGACTCGCACCTAGCATTCAAATCACACTATAAAGTAGTTTTGATGGCCGACGCCACGTGTGTATGCCCCTCAGGGTGAAAATACCATTTCACATTTCTGCTGTGGATTCTTCAACTACTGTACCTATGTCTGATTGATCCTGATGTACTGCACTGAACATTTATTGCCGTTGGCTTGCTTTCTGCATTTGTTGCTCTGTAACATTGTATTTTACACTTGCACTTTATATTACTATTCCTATTGTCCTGTTATCTGTACCATCTTTACCTGTCTAATTGTATTTCCTGTATTACCTATGTGTCATCTTCATGGCCTGGGTCCCACCTGAAAATGGACCACTGGATCTGTGTGCCCACCTGGTAAACACATACATACATACATACATACATACATACATACATACATACATACAATACGTATAAATTTCAGTCATCCTTAAGCCACAAAAAGACCCAACTAAACCGGAATCGTATTGCCCTATTTCTATTTTAAATATTAATTACAAATAGTTTACTTCAATTTTAGAAAAACATCTGGAAAAATTCTACCCCACGTAAGACGTAGAGATCAAACAGGTTTTGCTATGCAATAGCTAATGTAACCCCTTGATGGCACTATCCCAAGGGCTACTACCCCTGCCTGCGTGGCTAGTAGCAGGTTAAGGAGCCTGAGTTACGAAACGGGTGCCTCCACCCGGAGGTCAGGGTTGGTAGTGGTCAAACTAACCTGAGCACAGCCTTCTGGGACACTGTAACCCCCCTCTTTCCCTTCTAGTGGCCTGAGCAATATACGATAATCACTTTCACAGTAACCCTTGAACACCATACCAGTACTCACACTGTTTGCACTTACCACCAGGGCTGGTTCCTCTGGCTCGACCCTGAGGACCCCCTGTAAAACAAGGTTATGCACACTAAATAGCAACAGTACAGTACTCTTGGCACCAACTGGAACCACAGTCAGGTTAAATGCAGTAAAATAGTCAGATCTGATTTATTCAGGGGACTTGAATAAGGAAGGGGCGTAATCAGATTGATTGGCTTAAAGGCTATATTAATCAAATAGTTATGCATGTGCTTTAAGTCCCCACACAGTCACACACTCTGGGTACCCAGGTAGGAAAATGGTGGGCTAGCCAGGAATGTTGCAGCTGGTTGGGGCCCTGTGATGGAAGAAAGCAACATGCACAACACACACTACTTGTAATCCAGAGCCAGAGCGCTCAGTTCGTGAAAGAAAAAGCAACAAGACAATCAGATGACAACACTTTAGATTTAGCTGTTGTTGCATGGAGCTACCCTGATGTTTACTCACGATACCCAATGCTGGACATAGGCAGGATGAAATCGAGACTGCAGATTGTTGAGCTGGAGTGCCCGGAGAAGCGGGGCCCACACGAATCATCGAGGCATCGTTCCTGTCGAAGTATTTAGCAGGGGGCTGATCCCCAGGCAATTCTCTCATCAGTGGCTTTCTCTGTGCAGCGGGTAGTCAGGCTGGGCCAGTGTGGCAAGGCCCAGGCCCAATGGAGATGATTTTGGATTCATTCCGCTGGGCTGGATGCAGCTTCCAGCAAGCAGAATACAGTTCGGATCACAGTGGGGAACCAAATCACAACCCACTAGCAGCACACAACACATTTACACGTAAGGAAATTCTAATGCAGCTTCCAGCAAGCAGAATACAATTCAAACCACAGTGGGGAACCAAATCACGACCCACTATAAGCCCACAACACATTCACAAGTAAGGAAATTCCACTGTACCAGGCAAAAGGCTCTCCGATCACAATTACAGAGTCTCTGCACAATCCGGGAGTTCAGAGGTGGCTGGAAGTCCAGACAGGCCGATTGCATTCAGTAAATCTTTGGTCTTCTTCGGGTAGGAGCCTGGGCACAATTCAGTGGCTTACTTCACTCTCCAAGTTCAGATTCCGTCCGAAAAGGCACAAGTTCCCTCTCAGGGACAGCAGGCAGGCATGCAGACCAAATGTCAGGCCTTTCCACAGTTCTCCCATGTGAATCTATGCTGGGGCTGCTGCTTGAATCATTCAAGCTGTTATCTCTTCACTTCCCAACTCAGAACTGAGACTAGCTGCAAGCAGCTTGGGAATTTCCCCAAGATCCAAAAGGTTTCGTTGGCTGATCCGTCTGTCAGTCACAACAAGGGCTGTCCCTCCAGGATATTTTAGGTGCCAAAATGCAAAAACTACAATTCCGGCAAGTTTTGACCCCACCAAGCCCCTGTAGGCAGGCTCCATTTTACAGTCCCAAATGTACTGATTGGCCCATTTCAGCAGTCCAGTACCAAGATGATGGAAACAAACAGAACTTTCCATGCTGCAAAGAAGGCAGGTTAGAACAAACTGCAATATTATTACTACTCTAACAAATGATGAGCAAACAAGCACATCTTCTAACAGAGCTCCCCTTTAGATTAATTATGACTGCAATCCAGGCAGCTCTTAAAGAGACAGTACACAGAGGCAATATAGGCACTCTCTGGCAATCACATTTAAACTGCAAAAACGCAGGACACTGGCCTGGCAGTGAGAATTTAGACAAGCTCAAGGAAGACTTTTCGGGAACCTCCATTTGTAGGAGGGTTACACTAACATAAAATGGACCCTGTCACTGCTCCAGTACGTATTCAGGACTCTGCAAACAACTTTGTTACTGAGCCTGGATGTCAAAAAGGCATTCAACGGGGTCTCCTGAAAATGATTATACTACACCATATATCACTTTGGCTTTACTCCAGAATTTATTTCTTTAATAATGGCCTTGTATGAAACCCCACAGGCTGTAGTGAGGGTAAATGGTTCATTATCACAAAGAATACAGTTAACGAGAGGCACTAGGCAGGGATGCCCGTTATTCCATCTGCTAATTGCCCTTATTGTAGAAGCCCTAATGCAGATGCTCTGCCAGACTCTGGAGATAACAGGACTCACTCATCATAGTACACTGCATAAACCAGCATTTCATGCGGACAACCTCCTGATTTGCTTGATGGAACCTACCAAATGTCTCCCACACCTTTTAGCTGCCCAGAAAAAATATGGTACACTAGCCGGATATAAATTAAATCTAGATCAGACTGTGGCCCTACATTTTAATTATGACCTGACCATTAAGCATACCTATAAGTTTGATTAAATACATTGGTAATTGAATTCCACAGGACTTGACCAAGCTTGATCAGCTCAATTATCCTCCACTTACGGCGGCCATACAGGTAGATATTACTCGAATGTCAGTACTCCCGTTGTCCTTCAGTAGTAAAATTGAGGCCATCCTCATGAACGCCCTCCACGGATTATTATATTTGTTCCAAACTTTAACTATCTGTGTATGCCACAGTAAGTTTTCACCATTGGAATGAACTAATCTCCAGATTTATTTGGGCAGGCCAAAGACCTTGGATGGCTCATCGTAAACTGCAACTTTCAAAGCAGGACTGGGGGTCAAGCACTGCTAATGCTTCATTATTTTATTATCGGGTGTCTCAGCTGCACCATATATCCACATGGCTGGACCCAACGTACAGCTCACCGTGGATACCTGAGACCTAAACAGGTTAGTTACCAAAATCCTTTTCTCTAAACCTGCTCCAGAGCTACCAGACAATTCAGATAATGTATTCACGTGGGCAGTTTTATTTCAGTGGTACAAGAGTTGGCAGGATAAAAATTAAAATGTGCTCATGACACCAATGTGGACCTTGGCATATTAAAGCTGCCTTTAGACCAGCTCAGACTGATCCAAGCAGGCAAGGCTTAACCCACCTTTATCAGTGTATAGAAGGGACAATTTTTTGGGACTGCAAAGCCCGTACATTTACATACGCTGTAACTTATCACACTACTGAACAGCAGTGGTCCACCAAGTTAAACCTCCGGCTAACAGATGAGCGATGGGACTGTATCTATTTACAACAACACAACACCTCATTGTCTGTGCAGTGGCAAGAATTCATGTGGAAAACCATGATTTGGTTCTTTACAACCCTTGCCAGCGAAGCGAAATGTGGGTCTGGGTGCACTGCAGCTTGCTTGAGGGCATGTGGGGAGGAAGCCAGCAACCCATTCGCAAGTATTTTGGCTCTCTCTCTGGTCTTGAGAGACTACTAGACCAGGGTTCAGTGTGCCGAGCTGCAGCAAATGGCCACCAGTGTTCCAACCCTAACCCCGACCCTAACTTTATTTCTCAATTTTCTATCTGGGAAGTGAAATAAACACCAGATGCACTTCAGTATTGCCTTGACAGCAGCCAAGAAGCCCATTACCAAATAATGGTTACACCCCCCTCTTTCCTACAGTCAATCACAGGAGAACTGTAATGCAGCAGATTTATGCCATGGAAAAATTGAGACATAGAATTAGACACCAAATAGATTTATTTAACCGCAAGTGTCAGGGATGGATAATATATATTGTAGACTCAGTGGCAGATTTCGTTCTAGGAAATATGTTAATGCACTATTTCACTTGCTGCTTAGGAATCCTCCAGGGGCCTGCTACACCAGGAAAGGAAGTAACCTATAAAATCAAAATGAGACTTTCAAGGTAATTGAATAAGTTTGCTGTATACCTGCTACTGGAGCAGCTACTGAACAGATTTGATATGTTTGCTGTATACTGAGTTCCACAACAAATATATGTCTATACTGAAATGTTATAACAGTAGTACTGTGAAGCATGGATGTAATTATGGTGGTGGGGGGGGGGAAGATAACCTACCACTTTGGGAAGACTACTATAATGTTTTAGGTATTTACTTATTGTGCTACAATGTAACTTGTACCTATAAGTGTTCTGTATTTTTACTTCAATAAAAAAAAAGAGCTTAACCAAAAAAAAAAAAAAAAAGAGTAAATGCACCAGAACCAGAGGGCATGTAGTAAAGCTGGGGAGGGGTAATGTGGAGAAGTACCACTTCTCTGAAAGAGTGATGGACTCCTGGTCGATCTAGACTGCCAGTGGAAGCTGTGGAGGCAAAAACAGTAGGGAGCTTAAAGCATGCATGGGACAGACATAAGGGAATAGTAGGAAATGGGCAGGGCAGGGGTCACCACATACCAGTTATGGCCTGTGGGGAAAAAAACTAGGCAGGGACCATCTGGGGCAGACTGGGTAGGCCAAGTGGTCCTTTTCTGATGACATATTCTGTGTTTCTGTGTTTTTCTCTCTTTGATGGATAGGTCAAAATGATCTGTTTTACAGCTGCCGGCAGCAGATTTCATCATTCAAAAACAGCAACCAGCTGGCCGACCGCCATCAGAAGGAAAACTGCCAGAGACTCCTTCCAGTAGTGAGATTATGGATATAAAACACTCTTTCAAGACTTTATATAAATCTTTTCAGAATATCGAAAAACGTCTGAGTTCAATACTCTGTTAGTGACTCTGGAACAATTGGTAAAAGGTATAACAAAGTTGGAGAAGCAGCTAGCCATGCAGAGCATGCAATGGTGGTTACATCACCGCTTTTGCAAGAAAACATTTAAAAAATCACCTTCAACACACTGAGAACACTCTGTGGGAACAGAACCTGAGAATTGCTGGCCTCCCAGAGGTGTTAAAGTTGGTAGACACAATCTGCTTCTTTGAGGAATTGCTAGCAAGACCTCAGTACTGGGAGGCCTCACCAACTCCAGGCTACATTGATTGAGCCTACTGAATCAATCTAGGGTGGGCTGTTAAAAATGTGTGTGCCCTGAGGACTGAGCCTCTTATTCTTGGAAGAGTGGGACACAGTGACAAGGCTGTGCAGTCAGCCCAGAGACAGAAGGAATTGCTTGCTGGGGATGCCATCATATACAGTATATAACAGTGCACATGTTTAAAGTTCAGACTGTATGCATTTGGGACTGCACTTTGGGCTGGTTTGGCTGAACTGGGATCAGAGTTGGTATTCAGGTGGCAGACATTTGCAATATTATCTATTCTCACTTGTTGCTGTAGGGTTTTATCATATGGACTCCAGAGAAGTTTTCTAGCCACCATGTTTTCAATCCTAGGTGCGAACAATGAATTTTCGAAGTTTCAGTTGAGCTGGACAATTACGTTTGACTTTATTTTCATTACATACTCTGTAGTTCTTTCAATTAATGTTGACCTGATGCCATGTCATTTGCAGCTTGTATATTGCAGTAGTGAGCAGTTTGTAACTGGGTACTGTATTCTCCCAAAGTGAAGAAGTTCAGCTTAAGTAAGCCTCAGTATTAACTTGTTAAATGTAGCTATTGTGTTATCAGTAGTTTTTTTTTTTTTGCCTGTTTAGCAATGTTGCCACTTTACAGTTCCCTCCCCTCCCCTCCATAGTCCCTGCTCCTGCCCTAATTCATTTCCCCTGACCTCAGTTTCTTCCATCCCTACCTGCTGAACAAAGTGCCGGCATTGCTTCATTCACACTTTAAATTGCTGCCATCCATACTTTGGAAATGTACGTAGCAGTGCCTTGTTCATATTCCAGTTGTGTTCCAGTCTGCACTTTTTCTATTTAACTCATTTTATTGCTCTTAATTGTTTAACGTATATTTTTGATTTGTGTAATCGACTGTTGTAACTTACTGCTGTACTGTCCTCATTTTCCTGTCCCGCCCGGTTGGGTACCGGGTTAATATAGTGCAGACAAAACTGCACATGGAATAATGCACTGTAGGAAGCATGAGTGGCTGTACAGTGACAGGGGTTGTTTCAGTGTGTGGTAAGAACCACTATCCCTGTCGCTGTAGGCTGCCATGACAAAACGTGAAGGACACTGCCGGGGCGGTGCCTGGCCGAGCCACTTCCATGGTGAAGTGGCTAGAGCACCTGCCTTTGGTGGCATCAGGACCTGTGGCTGCAGTTCGGTTCTTCCCAGGTCCCACTGTAACGCAGCTTTTAAAAAATAATCACACATTTTCCCGCCGAGATTTCCTTTTCCCCAAAGTCCACAAGCCCCGGAGTTGATTATAAGTCCGGGGTGGGGGATGGATTGGGCAAAGCCCCCTGCAAAAAGAAAGAGATGTGTTGTTTTTTTGAATGTTGTGCGCTCTTTTTGTTTTGGTCGGGATTTTGTCCCGACGCTGTTAGAGTGCACGCTGTTGTGTCTGCGGCATTGTGTATATGCATGGTTTTCTCCATGACATTATGACCCCATGCCCCAGGTTGCATCTAGAAACATGTTATTTGAACTTAGTATGTCTTTCCTGGTAAATACTTTGAAGTGAGTGAGTGAGTGAAGGAATGAATTATGTAAAACTGCTCAGTTGTTAAGAGTGGCCCGTGGCATGGGCCCAGCATCTGACATAATCAAATTGCTCAATGTTTCAGACCAACACATGGCACTGGTGGTCATTCCAACCTCTTTCAAGTGATATCCAAATGTACTGATGTAAAAACTGTTCTTGCATGACATGTTCCTTGATAGCACTGCTCATATTTGACTGCTTGGGTGTTTGCAAATATTGTGTTTTTCCCCCACATGGGTATCAAATTCAGGCATTGTAAGCCTATCGTTTTTTAATGACTATGTATTACATATAAATAATGTTCTGGCTGTATGTTTCCATTTGCAGATTTTCATGAAATCTGTAAATAAAAAGGTTAAAAAAGGACACTTTTATAGGTTGTTTTGAGTCCTCTTGTATCACACTCCTGCTTAAATTTTCCAAGTCGTGCCTGAAAATAGTAATTTTTAATGTCTATTGCTCTTACCCAGTTATGAAAAACAAATAAACAAATTAAATAAATAAATAAATAGAAGCTGCATGATCAGGGCAGGTAAGTCCCATCGGGGTGCTACCTTCCTCAGTGTCTAAGCAGCTTAAAAACATGTTCATGTAAGACTGGGTTACAGCAGCATGTTCAGTGTAAGTTGTAGCAGAATAAGGAGATTGGGTTGTTTATACTGATTTTATATAACTTAGCAGGCCACCATTAATTTTTGCTGATGCTTTATTTAAGCAATAAGACATGACAGGGTGTGCATTATTGTGGAATAACTGCATACCTCGGGAAGTGAAGCCCTCGGCTTTGCCTCGGGCTTTACGCAATGTCATTATCCCTCAGTTACGCACACCTTGTCATGCCTTATTGTGATTATAAAATGGCTTTCCTGATTTTTTTTTTTTTTGGAATCGAATAATGAGGTTCAGAAAGTTCAGCATTTCTGACCAGTGCTGTTATTCTGGGAGATCAGCATGGTCATATGACTGGATTCCACCAATCACTGTAAAGTAGTTCTCCTACCCATTTTATAATAAACATGAAGTGGGTAGAAAGAATGCTGGCTCCTGATTAACCAAGAGGTACTTTGAGCGGGGCTATTATCCTAGCACACCACCCAACTGTAAGTACAACAACAAAAATATGTGTTTAAAAAAAAAAAAAAAAATGCACCCAATTCACTAAAAAGGACGGATTTCATAATTGCAGTAAGGCACTGGGATAACGAACCTTCTCAGGTGGTGGAATCACTGTGCTCCACCTCATGCTTCAACCCACCCAAGTTAGGTTATTATCCCACCATAACACACACCCTGTCATGCCTTGTTGCTTAATAATTATATTATCCCAAACAATGAACATTGGCCTGCTAAATTAACTAAATGGACATGGAATAGCCCAACCGATTCTACTTCACTTTACATAGAACATGCTATAGTCCTTATCCTCATTTATCACCATCAAAATCATCTTTTTGGGGTGGAGCTGCAGCTTAAAACACTGACGTTTTACTGAATACAAGTTGGCCCTCCTACAAAGGCTTTTATCTAATCAATTTCTCAATGATTTTTTTTTTTAATTGGTTAATTAGATCCTGAAACAGGTAACCCTCTGGTGTGACCTGCCAGCCCTAGGTTAAAAAAGAGTCAGCAGCCCTCTTAGGCTAAGCCAGCCATTATTTATTCATGGTGGTTGCATATATTACTCATGTTGCACTCCATTGGGTGGACTATGTATGATTTTGTGTTTCAACTAGCATTTCTTTTCTTCTAACACATGTAAATATGTAAGAGTTATGTCTGTTTAGTTAACTTAGCAGGCCAACGTTCATATTTGTATTTGTTGCAATAAAGTGTTTACTGTTATGTGT
Source organism: Neoceratodus forsteri (assembly GCA_016271365.2). Taxonomy (NCBI): domain Eukaryota; kingdom Metazoa; phylum Chordata; order Ceratodontiformes; family Ceratodontidae; genus Neoceratodus; species Neoceratodus forsteri. The sequence goes on from CM028129.1 coordinate 797,824,478, forward strand.
TGTTACATATTTATGTTGCTCACCCAGTCCTGTTGTAACCAGTGATGGAGAAAACCAGGGTCCGTAGTGAATCAGTGGTTTGCTGGCAGCTCTGGGAGTTGCTATTTTGCCACATTGTGCCTGACTAATAGTCAGCCTTTGATGATAACCAGTTTCTTAGGACCGATAGGACATTAATGATATTAACACTTTATCAATCTGAGAAGGGAGTTAGTGATCAGATGCAGGGTAATGGATTTTATTTCATTATGCAGTAGATGGCTTATATTGTTTACAGCTGTCTCATTGCTGGGCTGAAACTGACATTATCTGATTGCTAGTGATCTGATTGGCTGGGAGACTTGGCATCTGTGGAGAAAACATGTGCATTGTCTCACTTTCTGAGGACAGAAACAATTTTGGTAGAGAAATACATTATTTCGTAAAATAGCAGCTCAAACCACACTACAGCACTTTATTGACCTGTTCAGCACAATAGCTCTTAAATTCTAAAAGTAAAATGGAGTTGCATAGTTAAACTGTGGCAGTATTATCAAGGTCATTAGACATCTGCTGTTACATTGGTTAAGAATGCAATCAAACTGCACCGTATGACTTGTTTTATTGTTCAGTAATGTCAAAGGTTGCAGCATAAAATTTAAAGTTTTATAGCCCATCCATTGTAATAAGAAACCCTGCATGATGAAGCATTTTACAAATGAGAAAGAACTCCCTTCCTAGTGTATATTCATGATCGAAAATTGTAGCTTGGCTACTAACAAACATATCATTTTTTTTTTTGTAGCAAAACCAAACACGCATGAATAGGGATTTTCTGTTTTTTCTTTTTTTGGGGGGTAACCTCAATTTCATCCCTTAATTGAAGGGGTTATTGTGGAAGTACCTGGGAGCAGCTGAGCAGCTGCCTTGGCAACCAGTGCCATTATTGCTCCATGACTAACTGGAGGCTCAGGTGGACCACTCTTTTCCCCCCTTACCACCTTGCCAACTAGTTACTGCATCACCGCAACCTGATGAACCCTCCACTGTTTCTAAGGACTGGAAAACTGAGATCTGAACACAAACTCAGGACTCCAGTGCAGCAGAAAAGAGCACTGCCTCCAAGTTGCTAGACTTGCAGATGATTTTTAGGGCTAATTTAAATGTTGTGAATGACCTAAATGTAGTAATCCTTGTTAAGACAACCAACTGAAACAGGCTACCTGTACTGAACAAGTCTAGTATCAGTGATATCAGTACCACTGCCTGAGTTGCTTTTCAGTAGGTTGACTGCAGCTCTGTGTTGAAGTAGGTTCCAACAGTGTGTGTGTGTGTGTGTGTGTGTGTGTGTGTGTGTGTGTATGTATGTGTACATACTGTATATTATACACTGTATATACACTGGTTGTGTATATGTGTGCATATATAATATTCATTGCAAAAAAACTAATGCACTGTTTAGGGTTCCAGTTAATCATACAAAAGTAGGGAAATGGGACATTAGGGATTCTAACTCTAATACCCCTCCCCCAAGCAGCAAAAAGACAAGACCACACAAGCAGCCACAGACAGCTATTATCAAGTAAGACAAACAACATGTAATTGTTTCCAGATGATACAAATGCAATAGCAGTAATGTGCTGCCTTTGTGGATTTGTATCTGACTGCTCTTCTGCAGCCAGAAATGTATGTGCGTCTTACAGTGTGCATGAGTACCTGTAGCTACAGAAGTGTTGGCCCCATAGGGGCCTGTGCTTCTGCAGACAGGATAACAGTTGGACAAGTGGCCCTTATCTGCCATCAGATTCTATATTTCTTGTAACTGTTGTAATTTAGGTATCATGGATTTGTATCTGTGGCTGCAGGGGCCTGTGCTTCTGCAGACAGAAGTAGTGTTATGATTTGAGTGTAATGGATTTCTGTTTGCTGCCAGAAGTGAGTGTTTATGTTTTCAAGTGTGCATGTTGCAGATACAAATTTATGAAGGTACCACATTAGTGTTACTGCATTTGTATCATCTGGAAACAGTAGTCCTACCTGATGGTGGCAGTTTGTGGTCACTTGTGTCGTTTTGTCCTTTTGCTTCTGGTGGGGTAGGGAGATAGGATTGGAAACCCTAACGCCATATTTCCCTACTTTTGTGGGGTTAAGTTGAACCCTAATCTGTGCATTAATGCAATTTTTTGCAATGACTTTCCTTTCATTTTGAGAAAGTTAATCAACTCAAATTACAACAATACTTCTGCAGCCCCACATACACAGCCACTTGGCTACAGATAGAAATCCATGATACCCAAAGTACAACCCACATCTGGGTGAAGAAGCACAGCCTCGCTCATATGTTACATTTGTGCGATTTGCATAGGGTTCTCTACATAAAAACCATACAGTAGCCTTACATTAGTTTAATGTACATATGGGCCCTTGTGCATACACAGTTTGCGTAGCACACTTTGGTCCCCATGCAAATCTCTTATTAAAGTGTTACATGCATCTTCAGAATGGCCCAATGCAGATCCTGAAGTCTAGCATTACGTGCATACAAGTAGACCCATACCGCAATGTACATCCCATTTTTCGGTGTTTATATCCTAAATTCCAGAAATTACAAAACACCCTCCACAATATCCACAGGTGTGATAGATTTGCAGTCTGACCTTTAAAATGGTTTTATTGTGTTACAACATAAAAACACATTTTGAGGTGCAAGTGACAGTTCTCACCCATTGTGTTCATCTAAAGGCTTCAACAAAAATGAGATTGTTGAAAATTTGATGAAAAAATGTTAAAACAAAGTCTAAGTTATGAGTAACAGTTAATTTTGGGAACAAAGTCCACATTTTTATGTTGTGAACAAATTAATTCTTTGCTTGCTCTTTTTTATGTCACAAGTAAATAATTATTTGCTTCCACTTTTTTATGTCGTAAATGTAGAATTCTTTGTTCACACTTTTTAATGCTATGAACGGAGAATTCTTTGTTCAAGAGATTCGTTGTTTGCACTTTCTCAGGAACAAAGAATTCTTGGCTCACAACACAAGAATCACAAACCTTGCTAAGTTGGTGACCTAAAATTTTCGGGGTGCTCAGAAACCATGTTTCTGTGTAATTTGTATATCAAACTCCAGAATCTTGATAAATGGGTCCCCTTTACTTTGGTTCAGGTGTTTTGTTTCTCAAAAAGGCATCATTTTTATGCGGAAATTCTTTTGCCTAAAAGTGAAAATAAGATGGCGGCACTCAAGATCGAAAAAAGTTTTCTTGTGAACATAACATTTTATCGAGAAACAAACATTGGACCGCACATGCAAAATTTAGTGCAATTTTCTTGAACATTGGCTAAAGGTGCAAAAATATGGGTTTAACATTAAGCAGCCTGCTCAATTCTAACTTTACTTGCACTATTAGGCAAGTATAAATAATATATAAATAATAAATGATGATGTGTTTAAGAGTGGTATACAAGGAAATAAACTCATCAAAGAAGAAGAAAAAGAAGAATCAGCATTTATATAGTGCTTTTTCTTACATCCAAAGCGCTTTACAAGCAATGCTAGACTTGTAGTGAAGTGACTGAATGTGTGGTGGCGGCCATATCACACATCACCCACACACAGCCTGGATAATTGCATGAACCGGTTTATGGGAAGGGGAATGTTGGCCAGGACACCGGGAATGTTCCTTACTCTTTGCGAAGAGTGCTCTGGGTTCTTTTACTTTCACCTGGACACCCACCAGGACAACACCAGGATGGGCAGAAGGGACCTCGGTTTAACATATCCGAGGGACGGCACACCCCAGCAGTACAGCACCCCCCAATACTGCACTCGGATGCCAGCGATTTTTAGGTGCAAGTCTAATCCCGGTGTGGGACGAGAACCCATGACCTTCTGGTCCAGAGGCGGATATGCTATCAACTGAGCCACGCTGACACCTAGGAGGCTAACCAGATCAACTAGCTATGAGCCTGAAGGTGAGGAGTGTTATGATCTGGTTAGCCCCTTTGATAGGTTTATTTGCACGTATAGGAGACTTCCCATATTTTTATTTCATATAATACATTGAAATGATTACTGCTAGTTTTGATCGCAACAGCAAAATAACTACTAACCACTTCTATAGGAAAAACTTCCCATCCATGTCCCACTTGTTCTAAGTTCACCACCTCCCTGATCCATCCCCAACTCTAATCCTTCCTGATCCCAGCATGCACCTGATTCTGACCAAGTCTCATTTATGCAAAATTCCTCTCCCTCCCAACCTGAGTAAAATTAATGCTCCCTCCAAGTCTCTGTGTTAATTAAGCAGTGAGAGAGCAGAGGGAATGCTGGGTGCTTGGAGACGGGGGGGGGGGTTCAGATAGAGGTGGGATTTCACATCTAGGGGATACAAGAGGGGGATCTTTTAAAAATAATAACAAAAAAAATAAGCAGATGGGGAGAAGCAGCTAAAAGATTGGGAGAGCTCGAGTCCCATAAAGGGTGTAGCTCTTTCACACCATATATGGAACACATTTACCAGTTGTGCCAGCATCACCAGCTTGCAGGAAAGCATCATAAATGGGTGATGGGGGGATGCTTCTAACTGGCAGTTTTCTAAAATCACTAGTGGGCATAATTAAGCCACAGCTGGCAACACTGTATGGCACACTGTATATTCAGCATACTAGCAGATAGTCAGTCTACAAATGTTTTACTTTTATTACACACACACACACCTTTCAGCAGGTGCATATTTTCAAAGGATTTAGAATCGGGTATGTACATTAATGCATACAGATATCGTTCCACAGTACAGTCATTAATACAGGCAAATAGAATTCCATTAACAGTACAGTACAAAAGCCAGCCCGGTGGCACTGAGAGTTGAGGCCCTGGATGCCACACCTCGCGCCACGCTGGTGACCTAGGTTCAGGAGCGAGCCCGGGTTGCTGGGGGTTGGCAGGGAAGGAGAGGGACTGAGCATCCAATGGACTGCTCTCCCTCTCCAGGGTGGGGGGGGGCCTGTCGATGTCGGTGCGCTGGTGGCCCCTAGCGGAGGCTGGGGGCGATGCAGATGCACAGGCAATGACAGGAGGTGTTGGGGCACTGCGCTGGGAGGGAGCACATGCAGAAGCATGCGAGCTCCTTCCATTGGTGTCACTGCACGCCCCACTCGCAAGGGGAGCCGAACAGGGAAAATGGCTACCGGTCGCGGTGGCTTGATGGCCGTTCGGAGGGGCACCCAGTTTCCGAGGGTGTCACTGCGGAATACTGGATCTGGACCTGGTAGGAGAGAGCAGGGGGGGCTCTCCACCACCCCGCCATGGGGGGCAAGCAGCGGGGGTTAAAAGCAGCAGGGGCCCAAATAGGAGCTGGGATGCTTGGGATGGCGACCAGAGGAAATAGGATTCCTGGACGAGGATGCAGAGCAGGGACCAAGGTAGAAAAATGACCAACAAAAAATTAAACAGTGCAAGTTGGCTCTGTGGCGCCAGGCGATAGATCACCTGGCACACTGGTGATTCGGGTTTGTGCCTGAGCCTGGGATGGCAGGAGTGGAGGCCAGCAGGAAGGGCTCAAGAGCGTTGTTTGGATGCACTCCTCCGGGGAGGGGGGGGTCAAGGATGCACTGGCCTTTGGCAGCTCCATCTGGCCGGTTACAGCATTGCACTTTGTGATGTGGGTGACAACACGCCACATGCGCAATCTGCCAGGATGCCGCAGAGTGCGTTTTGAAGTGGATGGGGTATAGAAAAAGGAAAATGGTCACCTAAGCAGTCCGGATGATGGTGGCTCATCCTGTCATCACCGCGACAGCCCCGGGGAAGCCCATGCTGATCCCTCACTGCTCCCCAGTAAGGGTTGAGGAAGGTGCCTATGGGCACTAGAGTCTCCTCTCCCGGTCATGACCACGGTAGGAGGCCCTCCGACAAAGGGATATGTTAGATTGGGTTGGCCAGTGGAGGCAGAAAAAGGGACAGCAGACAATGAACGGGAGGAGTGTGGCGGTGAGTCTTGCCGCCCAAAGAAGAGGATGGCTAGGCTGGCAGGGGTAGAGATAAATAACACCCCACAAAATTTACAGTACATAACATATAGTACACTTATTATAGCTATAAACAGGTTGTAGGCTATTTTACAAGGGTGCAGTATACAGAGGACACTCTGTCAGGTTACAAATGGACATTTGATGTAAACAAAATTAATGAGTAAGTACTCACAGGGTGGATCACTTTTTAGGTTGAGTGCCACTCATGATGCTATTACTGTTAGACATATTTTGAACATTGTTTTTTTTTGTGTATTTGTGACTTAAAAGAGGATTTTTTTGGTACTGCCCTACTACTCTTTTGATTATCACAGAGTTAGGATGTCAGGAAGAAAGTTATATCGGGTGGAGAAACAACTAACAGGAAGTTTAGATCTTCTTCAAGGATATCTCTTTCATCAGGCCACACCTATGGAACTATAGCTGTCAGACACTAGGACCACTCGGAAACATTTTTGCTAGCAGTTCACTAGGGCCTGCCCATGATGATGTCTTATGTCAATACCTTCTCTATATAAATGTGAGCAGCCCCTCTCCCTCCACAGTTCTTTTCCCACCATTGACCATACTCACCAGACTCTATGGAGATGCTACCATTACAGGTGACTGCTAACTCTTCAATTTTTGTAAGTTTTATTATTTTTCTCGCCCTGGTAGCCATCACTTTATTTAAACGTGATTGCCATTGTCGTGTATGTTTTTTTTTTTTTTTTATTTAAACTTTTGTTAACCAGGTGAGTGTTATGTGCCAAGGCCCTTTTTCATACACGACCCAGGACAATAAGGAATACAGTCATGATATAACAGAAAGAAGAAAAAAAAATATCACAACATACATACATTATCAAGACACAAAACAAACTTTACTATAACAATTACATATGAGTGTCAGCATAAAATTTCTTGAAAGAAGTTTTAAAACTTTCATGCTTCATTGTTTGTTGTATATTTAGAGGTAAATTATTCTAATGAAAAGGAGCAAAGACAGAATAAGCTCACTTTCCTATATTTGTTCTTACATGTGGGACCATAAGTGTAGAAGAAGAACTGGAATGAAGATTACCATCTGTATTTCTTTGAAGTAAAAAAGAAAACAGACGAGTAACAGATGCTAACCCTAATACATTTTGAGTAGGACCGTTAAGACTATACAAACAACTCTGACTCGAAGGGGGAAGGGGCAACCATCCGGTTAATTGATATAAGATACAGTGATATCCTCCAAGGGTAGTGGAGGTGATTTGGATCACCCTACAAATGCAGTGGGGTTAGAGTAAAAATAGGGGTGGAATACAGACCCCCCACACTGGCGGAGGATCTGGAAGAGAGCCTGGTGACAAATATGATGGGCCACTGTAGATTGGGTAAGGGAGGGGCAGTGGTGATGGGGGCCTAAATATTTCTGGGACGGACTGGGGGACTATGATGTCCCCAGTGGCCAGGGAGCAGAGACTGTTGGATGTCTTTCAGGACGCATTCCTAATCCAACAGGTGGAGGAGCCGACTAGGGAAGCCTGGATTCTGGACATGGTGCTAATGGACAGTGACCAGATTAGGGGCCTGGAGGTGAGTGACCCATTGGCAGGGAGTGATCATGCCACAGTCTGGTTTTTCCTGGACCTGGGGGGATGAAAACCACACAAAGATGGTGGTAATTGACTTTAGGGGTGCGGACTTCAGGGGCATGGGAAGGATTCTTAAGGGTTATTTGGGTGAGATAAGGCCAGGCATGGATGCTGACAGTAGGTGGGAGATCATTAGGAGGGGGGTACAGGAGGCTACCAAGTCCTGTGCAAGGGTGATGCGCAAATTCAGTAGGACCAGAAAACTGTGTTGGTGGACCCGGGAGGTTCAGGAGGCAGTGAGGGAAAAGAAGGCTGCCTTTAGGTGCTTCAAGCACTCAAGGAGAGAAAGGGATCAGGGGGAGTATGAACTGATGTCCAGAAGGGTCACCAGGGTGTTGAGATTGGCAAGGCAAAGGCAAGGACTGAGCAAAACCTGGCGAGGGGAATCGGGATGGGGAACAAGGGGTTCTTTAGATATATAGGGGGGAAAAAGGAAAGTGAGGGGGCATATGAGCAGGATTGGGACGGGGAAGGATGGGCACAGGAGGTGGGTGAGCAGGCAGAGGTACTAAATGAGTACTTTGCCTCAGTTTTTACCAGGAAGGATGGGGCAGCTGCACCTCTCGATGGGAGAGATGATGAACCTGAGAAAGAGACAGGACCCTTAGAGGCCAGGAGCTCAGCCGAGTCTAAAGAGGATGAGGGGCAGGAAGAACAGGTGGCGGGGGGGGTGTAGAAATCCCAGTTGATAGGGTGAGGGAAGCCCTCAGGTGCCTAAGGATGGAAAAAGCTCCAGGGCCAGATGAAATGCATCCCAGGGTGGTGAGGGAATTGGCAGATGTCCTGGCGGCCCCCCTGGTGGAACTTTTCAACATCTCTCTGCAGATGGGATGATGGGTACCCCATGACTGGAGGGTGGCCCATATCATGCCTATCCACAAGGGTGGATCAAGAGAGGAGATGGGGAACTACAAGCCCGTTAGCCTGATGTCAATGGTGGGCAAGGTAATGCAGGGTATTATCAAGGAAAGGCTTGGGGGAGAGCTGGAGCAAAAGGGGTTACCTGGACGATAGACAGCATGGCTTCATTCCGGGAAGATCATCAGACAAATCTTGTGGAGTTCTACGATTGGGTGACGAGTGCCCTGGACCAGGGTAGGCTGGTGGACATCCTCTTTCTGGACTTCAGCAAGGCATTTAATTCTGTACCCTATGGTGGCCTGCTGGCTAAACTGGGGGAAATGGGGGTGGGGAGGCAGATGATCAGATGGATAGGAAATTGGCTTTTGGAGTGTACTCAGAGGGTTGTGGTTGGAGGGATAGTCTCATCCCCAAGGAAGGTCAATAGTGGGGTCCCCAAGAGATCGGTCCTGGGGCCACTCCTGTTTAATGCCTATGTCTCTGACATAAAGAAAGGTATCAGGAATGAAATGAGTCTCTTTGCGGATGACTCGAAGCTGGGAGCAGTGGTGGAGGGGAGAGTGGCCCTGCAGGATGGCCTCGAGGCTCTGGAGAGGTGGTCGAGTAAGTGGGGATTGAAGTTCAATGTGGGGAAATGCAGGGTTCTGCACCTGGGGGCCAGAAACCCAGGCCAAGAGTACACCTGGGGGGAGACGCACCAGAAGTCTCGAAAGGCGAGAGTGATCTGGGGGTGGTGGTGATGGATGTCAAAATAAACAACTCTGAGACTTGTAAGATGGCAGCAGCCAAGGCCAGTAGGATGCTGGGATGCATCACTAGGGAGAGTACCTCCAGAAGGAGGGAAGTGATCCTCTCTCTGTATAACTGCCTGGTTAGACCACACCTCGTGTACTGTGCGCAGTTCTGGAGACCGCAGGTAAAAAGGGACATTGCACTCCTGGAGAGGGTCCAGAGGAGGGCAACCAAGATGATCTTGGGCATGGGGGAAAGGACCTACGGGGAGAGGCTTGAGGAGCTCAACATGTACACCCTGGAGGAGAGGAGGGACAAGGGGGGACATGATAGAGGTCTTTAATTACATAAAGGGGATTAATAAGGGAGGCTAAGATGGGGTGATCCAAATGAAAAAAAGGGGTGGCAACCAGAGGACATGGGTGGAAGCTGGGGGGGGGGGAGGAGACTCAGGGGTGAGAGGAGGAGGAGGAGGAGGTGTTACTTCACTGAGAGGGTGGTGGAACCATGGAATGTGCTGTCCAAGGGACTGGTGCAGGCAGATACGATGGAGGGGTTCAAGAGGGGCTGGGACAGGTAAAGGGGGAGGTGGAAGCTGAGGAAGCCCAATACCAGAGGAAATACCCTGGAAAGGGAGGAAGAAACCCAAGGAGTTGGGGGCAACAATATGGGCGCCCAGTATGGGTGCTGACTTATTGAGCAGACACAAAATGGCCATAAGGTCTATTTTGCTGGCATTTCAGTATGTTAGTATATGTGCAAAATGTTGTGTTTTTCTTAAAACATATCTACATATTGCATGAAATGTTGTTAGTAAAGTCATATCAGATTTAGCCAAGTCGTGAAACAAAAAAGAACTATAGCTCAGAATAGATAGCAAAACATTGTTGGCAATTTCAAATCTTGCCTGTTCCGTAAGGAGTAGTTTAACAAAGACCCCAGCTGCTGATTAATGTTCCTACAAATCAAATGTATGTGACGTGAATAAGATAAACCGAAGTCCAAAGTGATTCCCAAATATTTAAACTGGGAAACTTGTTCCAACACAGTCCCCATAGTGTCATAGACAACAAGTGGGTCACTCCCAGCCATACGCTGCCTGGTTCCAAAAATCGTACTTTTTAGAAACATAGAAGTTGACAGCAGATAAGGACCGCAAGGCCCATCCAGTCTGCCCATTTCTTTTTCTACCTTATAAATGTGTCATAGGCCTTTGCTCTGTCAATGGCCTATCTATTCATACTCATCTGTATTGCTCCCTTATGCCTATCCAATGCCTGTTTGAAGCCCTGCACTGTATTCATATCCACCACTTCCTGAGGTAGGCTGTTCCATGCATCCACCACCCTTTCTGTGAAAAAGAACTTCCTCACATTACCTCTTAATCGGCCTCCCTCTAATCTCATGCTGTGTCCTCTTGTCCTGCTATTTTTCTTACATTGAAACATTTTAATGCCCTTAAGGTGTTTGAATGTTTCGATCATATCACCTCTCTCCCTCCTTTGCTCTAGGGTGTACATATTGAGCTCCGTTAATCTGACCTCATGTGTTTTCTGATGCAGCCCCGGCACCATTTTGGTTGCCCTTCTCTGTACTGCCTCAGTTTGGTTAATGTCCTTGTGAAGGTGTGACCTCCAGTACTACACGCAGTACTCCAGATGGGGCCTAACCAGTGTCTTGTAAAGAGGGATTATTACCTCCCTCTTCTGACTTGATACTACCCCCTACTAATATACCCTAACATCCCCCTAGCCTTACCTACTGCTTTAGTGGTCTGCTTGGATGACTTCAGGTCATCGGTGATGATGATGATGCCCAAGTCTCTTTATTCTCTTGTGACTGCCAGCAACTCCCCTCCCATCCTATAGGTGGCTTCAGGGTTTCTCTTCCCTATGTGCATGATCTTGCACTTCTTTGCATTAAACCCCAGTTGCCATTCTTCCGACCATTTTGCTAGTTTATCCAGCTCTCTTCTCATTCTGTCCACCCCATCTGGATCATCTACTCTGTTGCAGATCTTGGTGTCATCTGCAAACAGACAAACCTTACCCTCCAGTCCATCTGCAATGTCACTGATGAAGATATTGAAGAGGACTGATCCCCGAGGTACCCCACTTATGACTTGCATCTCTTCTGACTGTATACCGTTTACCACCACTTTCTGTTTTCTGCCCGACAACCAGTTTGCCACCCAGTTGACCAACTTCTGACCCACCCCGAGCCTGCATTAATCAATCTTCTCTGTGGAACAGTATTGAAAGCTTTGCTGAAGTCAAGGTAGATGACATCAGCTGCTCCCCCTTGGTCCACCACTCTGGTTACCCAGTCAAAGAAATCTATGAGATTAGTTTGACAGGACCTTCCTTTTGCAAACCCATGCTGTCTTGGATCCTGTGCTCCTATGGATTCCAGGTGGTGCACTATCCTTTCCTTAAGGAGTGCCTCCATAATCTTGCCCACTACTGAGGTAAGACTGACTGGTCTGTAGTTCCCTGCCTCCTTCCTGCTACTACTGTTGTGGAGTGGGATCACATGAGCCCTTTTCCAGTCTTCTGAGACCTCTCCTGTGCTCACAGACTCACTAAACAGTTCTGATAATGGCTCTGCTAGTTTGACCCTTAGCTCCTTTAGTACCCTGGGATGTATGCCATCAGGTCCCATTGCCTTGTCCACCCTGAGCTTATCGAGCTCTTGTAGGACCCTTTCTTTTGTGAAGGGACTAGTGCTCACCTCCCTCCCCCGTGTCCATGGTGCTGAGCTGTATGTCCTGCCCTACCTTCTCTTCAGTAAATACTGAGCAGAACTATCTATTTAGGATAGATGCTTTTATATGGTCCTCTTCTTCACATGCCCCCTCATCCCCTTTGATCTTAGCAATACCCCCTCTGTACTTTCTCCTTTCACTAATGTATCTATAGAAAGTATTGTCACCTTCGTTTACTGTTCGTGCTAGTGTTTCCTCAGTTTGGGCCTTTGCCTGCCTTACTGCCTTCCCTGCTTCCCTTAGGGAAGTTTGGTATGCCTCCCTATCTTCATCCTGCTGTGTTCCCTTATATTTCCTGAAGGCCATCCTTTTGCCTCTGACCTATTCTGCTACTGTTGTTGAGAACCAAAGTGGTTTCCTTCTTCTTTTGCACTTCCTTTTCTCTCTAACACAATGGAATGTTGCTTCAAATATTGCATCCTTTATGCTTGCCCACTTTGCCTGTACCCCCCTCACCTGTATTTCCTTTTGCCAGGGCTAGCTTAACTCTGTTGGCCATCTTATCAAAGTCAGGTCCTCTGAAGTCCCATATTTTTGCCTTCGAATGGGATGATTTTGTTCTAGTGGCCAAATTGAACCATACCATGTGATGGTCACTGGTCCCCAGGTGACCTTCTACCTGGAGATCTGTAATCCTTTCCCTGTTAGTCAGCACTAGATATAGGATAGCCCTGTCTCTTGTGGGTTGTTGTACCAGTAGTTTGAGGCCCTCCCCCTGCAGGGAATCCACCATGTGTCTAGTTCTAGCAGATGTTCCTGCTGGTATTGACCAGTCTGTATCTGGCATGTTGAAGTCTCCCATTATCAGAACCTCCCCTTTAGCTGTCATGTTTTGTATATCTTCTAACAGTTATGTGTCTATGTCCTCCCCCCTGGTCTGGATGTCTGCAGATAACTCCAGTTCATATGGCTGTCCCATTTCCTGTTTCCAGTGTGACCCACAGTTCTTCTGGCTCCTTATGTGTATTCTGAATTTCTGTAGCTTTGATATTTTCATTGACATACAGGGCCACTCCACCCCCCTTTTATACCTCGGTCTCTTCTGAAAAGTACATAGCCAGGTACAGAAGTCTTCCAAGTGTGGTTACTGGTAAACCACATCTTCCTAATTGTTATTATGTCCAGTTTAGCCTCTGTCATTATTGCCTACAGGTCCGGGATCTTGTTTCCCAGACTGCAAGCATTTGTATACATTATTTTGTATTGGCCAGATTTCAGTGTGTTAGTTGTTGGGTGAGGTCTTGCATTTCCCCTGTGTGTCATATGGGGAGCTGGAACTTTTTGTTTTCTTGCTGTTTAATAGCAGGTGCTGTCCTCTTGGCCATGTGTCGAGAATCTGAAAATCAGTGTTTAAGGCTTAATTTATTTGCTCCATGGATGAAGAACTAATATACAAAATGATATCATCCACATACATTGAAGCATGCATGTTTTTTTAACAAAGAAGGCAGTTTGTTTACGTACAGTGAGAATAAGAGGGGCCTCAAAATTGATCCCTGGAGTACCCCTACTTCCATTAATCTGGACTGTGAGGTTACACCACCAAAACTAACCTTAAGAGGGTGCTCCATTAGATAGCTACTGACCCAACTACAGGCAGATTCCCCAAATCCGAGGTGCGGGATGTTGATGAAAGACACCGCTAAACTCTCCTGCTACAGCGAGTGCGGTGGAAAAATCTACTCAAGTGACGATCACAACATCTGTGTGTGCTGACTTGGAGAGACCCAAAATCATTAGGGCCTGTGAGATCTGCCTGAAGTTTAATCAAGCTACACAGTGACACCGTAAAAAAAAGCCCTGCATACCTTTCTTCTCGAGCAGCAAGTGGCCATAATTGAGAGAGAGCTCCAGAGGAAGAGCTCCACCTTGTCGCCGGCCCATTACTCAGACCCCTAGTCCTCCAGTGCCCGAGGGAAATCTTCAGGAAAGCACAAACACCGGGACAGGGGGTCAGTAGGGACATATCCCCCCGGGACACTCCCGGTCGCTGCTACACTTGGTTGGTGACCACCGCAGCATCGTCAACCACTTCGGCAGCAACACCTCCTGCCACTCAGACCTTAGAACCCACAAGGTCAGCTCTGGCAGTGAGTTCTGCCATACGTCTTATGGCCGGTGAAGGCCTGTCAATGTCAGGGCTGCTGACATCCACAGTGACTTTGCAAGTCCTGCTGCTCAGACATCAGAACTCTCAAGGTTGGCAGGCAGTGTGTTCCATCAGACCTACGATGGCTGTCGATGGCCCATCAACGTTGGGCTTCAGCCACTCACTGTCTATGTTCAGATGGTGCTCTCCTCCTTTGTGGAGATGATACAGCACCTTATACCTCCTCCTCTTCTTCCTATGCCAGGCACAATGACGTGGCCTCTCAGACCAGCCCCCGCATTGATGCCTGCTCCATCAATGCACCTACACACTCCAGGGCATCAGCATCCTCACTTCCTTCTTGTGGCCTTCAGAGACCATCAATGAGGATCAGGAATACAACCCTGACCTCCTGTTACAAGAGAAAGATGAGGAGGACGATATGCATGGGAGCCCCTCTGACAGGTCTGGCTCCACCATTTCCACCAGGAGTGAGGACTCTACATTGTATACACGGGAGATCCCCTGCTGGAGACCCCTCCTTCATCTCTAAAATGAAGCAACTCCAAACAGCAGTGGTGTTTGATGCTGAGGAGCAAGACTTCACTAGGTGAAACTTGGTAGAGTTTTTATAGAACCACCAGATTCTCCTCCTCTTATCATTCCTCCTCTGCTGGCCACACTAGAGGATGCCACTCTGGCTGCCTAGAATAGACCAAGCTTGATCTCTGCTATGCACAGAAATGCAGACAAGCTCTACCAGGCCTCTCAGGAAAGCCCTTTTTCACTGGCCAACCTGAGGCTGATTCGGCTGTGATAAATGCAAGCCCCTGATAGGTCTAAAGTGCCTAAACATCTCAGTTCTCTCCCCACAGATAAAGAGTCAAGAAAACTGGACCATATGAGAAAGAGAACCTTTGTCTCTGCCACTCTGGGCCTCAGAATAGGGGGTTCACTTGGGAGCTTAAGCAACAGGTTGGTAGAAAAGAGGCTAGGAGTTATATTTTGTTTTAAACTGAAATATTTGAATAGTTTGTTAGTGAAATTAGTTCTATGTGTTAAAAATTATTACCTTGAATTTGAACTGATACTTGGGCTGTGATATTGTAGGTTTGGGGATAGATGTTTGGCAGGGAAAATTAGAAGGTAATTTAAATGTGCTGTTTGCCTGGTGTTTGGAGGAGGGGACATTAGCTGCAATTAACTTGTCTTTAAACAGGAATTACTGTGGCTTTCATTGTTCACTTGGGAGCTTAAGCAACAGGTTGGTAGAAAAGAGGCCAGGAGTTATATTTTGTTTTAAACTGAAATATTTGAATAGTTTGTTAGTGAAATTAGTTCTATGTGTTAAAAATTATTACCTTGAATTTGAACTGATACTTGGGCTGTGATATTGTAGGTTTGGGGATAGATGTTTGGCAGGGAAAATTAGAAGGTAATTTAAATGTGTTGTTTGCCTGGTGTTTGGTAAGAGCCCTCCCACCCACCCTGTTTTGTAGGCCCACCCTGTTTTGTAGGCTTTCTTAAATACTGAAAAGCCACTGGGGTTGGGATTGAAGGGCTGAGTATTTCTGTTTGGGACTGAAATTTAAAGCAACAGGAGTTGGTGGGCCTGTGACATCATACGGTACCTGAGTCTGCTTTACACGCGTTAGTAGGACTGAACACATACTGGACTGTATGTGTTTGTGAGACTTGGGAACTTTGTTGGTGGGGTTGAAATTGGGTTTGTAAATAACTACAGTCAGTATAGAGAGAAACTGTACTCAGGGAAAGGGACTGAGAAAAGGGGTGTGCTATTATAAACAGAGGGGATAATCAGGGTGGCCATATTCCACCATGGCAGGCATCTTGGAAGGGTTGTAGGCTGCACAGGCTGTGGGATGGCAATAATTCTAAATTGGGCCTGGAGAGGGAGGCTGCCCACTCTGTAGACAGCTATCTTGTATCAGGAGTGAGGTATATTGGTTAAGGAGTAAGCTGTGGGAGCTGGGGGGTGTCCAAGGATAGGGGTGTGGATATGGGCAGCAGAAGGGTGGGGCTGGGGGAGGCTGGGGCAGCGCTCTGAAATTACAGGACATTATGCTACAGCAAGCAGAAGGGGGATATTAGGGACAGAGGACCCTTAGATAGGAAGTTGATGCTAAGGGAAAGCGACAGGTGAAAATTCTGAATTCAAGGAGACTGGAGGGGAAGAGTCAGAGGGCTGTTGTGGGAAGCCTAAAACAGCAGACTGTGGAAGGAGCTCCTAAGGTGAACAGTGCAAGAGAGGAAGAATAGGGTCAGTTTAGAGATGCAGTCAGAGGAAACTCTGGTTACTTGATGGAGGCTGACATAGAGTGTCACAATAAATTTGAGATACTAAGCATCCTAGAGGGGAGGAAGGGTTGGTGGAAATGAGGAAACTTATACAGAGGCCGGGGGGAGGGAGTCAGATACCCATAGGGCATCACAGAACAGCTATGGAAAGGATAGACATAGTCCCAGAGGGAGAAGGGGAAACATATATGTTAAGCAAATGGGGGAGATGCAACATATTCCAGACATGAGGGAGGAGAGCATGATTGAGAGGAACTGGGAGACAAGGAGGTGGAGAGGAGCCCCCTTCAGCAGGAAGGTCAGTACCAGGATGGGGCCCTAGCTAAAGGGACCCACAGAGAGCCTCTGGAGACAGGGGTACTATTACAAGGGGGATGAGGGTGCGGGGAAGGGGAACCATCAGGGCCAGGATAAATGGTTCAGATAAGAGAGGTTAAAGGGACACCTATTCAGAGGGGTTTGAGTTAAGTGGGCAAAATAGCAAGGGAGGCAGAAAGGGAGGTGACAAGGGGTCTCTAATAAGGCAGGAAGACTCCCATGAAATTGCGATCATGAATAAAGTGGGGAGGGGCTGAGAGGAATAGTGGAGGTAACCATAAGGATGATGGCGGTGTTAAGGTTCTGTTACTGGGAGACTCGATGATTAAGGGTATCCATTGGGAGGGACAGGGATGGGTGCCATAGCCAGGTGAAGGTAGTAGTATCTCTGGGCTGACAGTGCACAGAGCAAAGTTCATGGTGTATGAAATGGTTAGGGATTGTGGAGGGAAACTGGATTTCCTGGCATTTGGGAACTAATGATCTAGAGGAAATAGCATTATGGAACAACCAAGGTTCCAAGAACTTGCCAGAGTCTGTCGGGATAATGGATGCAACATTTCCTTTCGGAGATATTGCCAGTACCAAAGGCCTCAGTGGAGAAAAATGACACTACAGAGGTTAATGAATGGCTCAGGAAGTGGGGTGAAGAGAATGGGTTGGGGGTGTTAGGGAACTGGAATGGAGTTTGGGAGGATAAGGGACTATATGCCAAGGACAGGTTTCATCTTGCCCCATTAGGAAGGAAGTCCTTAAACAGGGATGGCTGACTACATACAAGAAAGGTGGGGTTAAACTTGTAAGGGGGAAGGGATAAGGGAGGGCTGACTAGAGCCCTCCCTCCAGATGAGGGAGTAGCCTTCAAGCCCAAGGGGGAGGGGAAACAGACTGGAGGTGGAGGTTTCAGGAGGAGCAGGGGAGGATGGAAGTAAGGAATCTGGGTGGGGTTCGACAAAAGGATCAGGGATAAGGGTGGGGGTTAGTGTTAGTAAATGCCAGGAGCTTGGGAAACAAGTTGCCAGAGTTCCAGGCCATGCTGTCGAGGGGGTGGATGGGCGCAGTCACAGAAACGTGAGCCAACAAAAACCATGACTGGGACCTAAATGTATGGGGTACACTATGCTTAGGAAGGATAGAAAGGAGGGCAGAGGGGGTGGAGTGGCTATGTTCATTAGAGATGACATAGAAATTGCTATGGTAGAAGAGGCAGAGGGAAACGTGGAGGCCTTATGGGTCACCTTACTATCCCCAGCAGGAGATAAGGTCAAGCTGGGAGTAGCATATAGGCCCCCCGGGATGAGTGATGTTCTAGAGGATGGTTTGCTGGACTACATCATTGCCCAGTGTGGTCCAAAAGGGGAAGGAGTGGTGTTGATGGGGGACCTTAATATGCCAGGTACTAACTGGAGAACCATGTCCTCTAAGGTGGCCAAGGAGCAGAGGCTGCTGGATGGCTTCCAGGATGTGTTCTAACACAGCATGTGATGGAGCCCACAAGGGAGGGCATGTCCTGGATGTGGTTCTGGCAGATGGGGATCTGGTAAGGGACATGGTTGTACAGGACCCCTGACTGGGAGTGACCACAATACTGTCTGGTTTCAAATAAGCATTGGGGGAGTGGGGTGAGATCTAGGACACTGGCAGTGGACTTCAGGGGGCAGACTTTATGGGCATGGGAAATATTCTCAAGGATCACTTGAAGGGATTACCTCAACAACAAGTGTGGAAAGGAGATGGGAGGTCATAAACGGAACTTCATGAGGCAGTCAGGATCTGCGCTAAGTTGAAACGTAAGGGAGCAAGGTCACATAAACCATGCTGGTGGTCCAGTGAGGTACAGGTAGCAGTCAGAGAAAAGAAGGCGGCCTACAAAAAATATAAAACAACAAGAGGGGATGGGGATAAGGAAATGTACCAGCTTGCATCTAGAAAAGACACCCGTATGGTGAGGGGAGCAAAGTCCAGTAAAGAGCAGCAGCTGGCACAGGACACATGGAGGGAAAAGGGTTCTTCCGTACATTGGGGGAGCGGAGAAAACTCAAGGCCATCTCAGCAGATTGAGATCAGAAGGAGGGTGGTGGAAGAGGCGAGGACCAAGCAGAGGTATTTAACGAGTACTTTGCCTCTGTGTTCACTAGGAGGGGATGGGATATCTACAAAGCAAGGCACAAAGGGATAGAAGGCAGGGAGTGGGATCAGGGAGCAGCAGAAATGGAGCAAAAGGGAGGGAAAGGTACCCCAGGGTGTCACATCTGGATAAGGATAAAAAGACCAGTAAGGTGGAGGGGACGGATGATGCCATCCCCACCAAAAGGTGTGGTTTGCCCTCAAGGCCCTAAAGAAAGACAAATCTCCGAATGGATGGCATTCATCCGAGAGTACTATGGGAATTGGCGGACATACTGGCTGCACATTTCTGGAGTGAGCTTTCAACAGGTCACTTGAGACAGGGAGGGTACCTAGGGATTGGCGAGGCACATGTGGTACCAATCCATAAAGGGGGTCAAGGAAGTACCAGGAAACTATAGACCCATCAGTTTAACTCGGTGGTGGAAAATTAATGTAGAGTACACTAAAGGAACGATTGGGGTTTACTTGGAGGAGGTGGGAGGTCTGGATGATCGGCAGCATGGGTTTGTGCCAGGTAGATCATGTCAAACCAACCTTGTGGAGTTCTATGAATGGGTAACATCAGAACTGGACAGGGTAAGCCTGTGGATGTATTATTCTTGGACTTCAGCAAGCTTGACTCTGTCCTCAATGGTCTGGTGGAGAAACTGATGGGTTAGGAGTAGGCCTTTGATGGTCAGATGGATTGAAAACTGGATAGCTGGACGCACTCAGAGAGTAGTGGTCTGTGGGGAGCTCGAACCCTACAGAGGTTGGTAGTGGGTACCACAGGGCTCGGTCCTGGGTCCAATCCTGTTTAATGCACACATATCAGACATCAGGGATGGTATAGGTGTGAAATGAGTCTCTTTGGATGACTCCAAGATGGGAGCAGTAGTTGAGGGAGAAGAGGGAGGTTGGCCCTGCAAGGGACCTGGACACCCTGGAAAGCTGGGCTCACATGGAAATTAAATTTCAATATCACCAAGTGCAAGGTGTTGCATCTTGGTCGGGAAACCCTAAACACAGGTACACCCTGGGAGGAGGTGCTGGAAGCCTCAACAGGGAAAAGACCTAGGGGTCATGGTGGATACATGTATGAATAACACTGAGCAGTGCTGGAGAGCAGCTAGCAAGGCAAACAGGATGTTGGGATGCATCTGAAGGGGATCACCTCTAGGAGCAAGGAAGTGATTCTGCCACTGTACAATGGACTGGTTAGACCACACCTTGAGTACTGTGTACAGTACTGGAGACCACACTTGAAGAGGGACATACAGCTCCTGGAGAGGGTACAGAGGAGGGCAACAAAGATGATACATGAGGGCTAGGGATTTGACTTACGAGACAGACTTGAGGAGCTCTGCCTGTTTTCATTGGAGGAGAGGAGAGACAGGGGACATGATTGAGGTCTTCAAGTACCTCAAGGGAATAAATAGGGTAAACATGGAGGGGATCTTTAGACTAAAGCAGGGAGGCATCACCAGAGGGCATGGTTTGAAGTTGGAAGGTGGAAGGGTGAGGGGGGAAAAGAGGAGGAGGTTTTTCACTGAGAGGGTGGTGGACCCTTGGAATGCTCTGCCTGGTGAGCTGGTTCAGAGATCCACAGTGGAGAGCTTTAAGAGAGGGTGGGACAGACACAGAAAGTGGATGTATCAGATGATGGCCTGTCCCGGGGGGGTGGGGATGGATGATAGGGGTTTCTGGAGCGCAAGGGAAGGGAGGGTCTCGGCACCCAACTAAGGATCTAGGTTCGAGCAGACGTGATAGACCATAAGGCCTAATCTGCTGGCAAATAGTATGTTAGTATAGCAAATTATGAAGCCCATATGGTCAAATACCAGACTACTGTCTGGAGAAAGGCTAAAGCAGCAGCTCTGTCCTTCCCAGAGGGTCCCAAGAAGCAGGAGTTACTCAAGGCCCTCCAGATGGCGGCTGACATGGGTAAACACCTCTTAAGGTGCACCTACGACATTTTGGATGCCTCAGCCAGAGCAGTTGGCATCTGCCTAAGAAGGCATTCTTGGTTGAGGGTATCAGGATTTGCTAGTGATGTCCAGCAGTTCCTTCTGAATGCTCCGTTCATAGGATACAAGCTCTTTGGAGCAGATGTGTCTGATATCTTCTCTGACCTGCAAGCCTTGGGAAGGACTCGAAGGTCAGTCCATTCCCTCTACCACACACAGCTGAGATGTAGGCAGAGGGTGCCGTTTTGCAAGGCTGCCAGTAGACCTAGGTTGGGGGCCAGGCAACCGGGCATAATCAGAACAGCTTTGCGGCCCCAACCTCCTCCATGGGTGCCCACTACAAAGCTCCTAGTGGAGGTGTGGCTGTGGCTGCTGAATCTGCTTCAGCTTGACTGCTTATTAGACCCCCACCCTCCAGTACAAAATCCTGAGGTAGTGGTAAGAAGTCGCCTGTCCCGCCACCTGGAACAGTGGAGATAGATTACAACAGATACTTGAGTCCTGCAATTAATAGAACAGGGCCACACTCTAGAACTTCTGGAGTTGCCTCCAGATCTTCTGCCAGTTCCCTCAACTTATCCTCCAAACCACATACCAGTGCTACTAGGGGAAGTACGTACATTGCTGCACAAGAGAGCCATAGAACCAGTTCCCTGGGAACAAAGGAACAGGGTTTCTATTCTCATTTCTTCTTAGTTCCCAAATCCACAGGGGACTTAAGGCCCATTTTGGATCTGAGGGATCTGAACATCTATATTCAGTACAAGACGTTCAGGATGGTCACTCTGCAAGGCGTGCTGCTCCTGCAAAAAAGGGGACTGGATATGCTCCCTGGACATGCAGGATGCTTACCTGCATATCACCACCCCACAGGAAGTACCTCAGGTTCCTGTTGCAGGGGGAACATTACCAGTTCAGAGTATTGCCCTTTGGCTTGTCATCTGTGCCACAAGTATTTACCAAATGTTTGTCAGTTGTGGCAGCAGCTCTCAGGAGAGAGGGACTACATGTCTTCCCCTGTCTAGAAGGTTGCTCAAAGCTCAGTCCATGGAGCAACTGTCTCACATCCTAGTGCGTACCAGACAGCTGTCCAATGCCCTACTGATCAATCTGCCCAAGTCAGTCTTGACCCCTGGTCAGCATCTGCAGTACAAAGGAGCAGTACTGGCCACTGCTTAGGGCTTAGATTTCCTGCCCCTGGACAGGGTGGAGCGCCTCATGGCACAGGCCCAGCTACTTTACAACAGCAGATATGTCACAGCCAGGACATTTCTGAGACTGCTGTGCCTGATGGCAACAGCCATTGTCATGGTACCCCTGGCCAGGCTGTACATGAGGATCCCTCAGTGGATATGAAAAGTCCAGTGGGATCAACTCACTGACTGTCTAGAACAGTAGATTCTAATAACTTCTTTCTGAAAGGTGCTCCAGTTTTGGATGGAACCCAGCAATTTGCTGAAAGGGGTTCCCTTTCTCATTCCCACCCCTCAGAAGATTCTCAGCACAGATGCTTCGGGGCTGGGTTGGGGGCACATCTGGGACCTCATCTGACACAAGGAATATGGACTAGAGTGGAGATTTTCCTCCAAATTAACATCCTACAGATGAGGGCCATTTAGTATGCTCTGCAAGCCTTCCAGAACCATCTGTCCCCGGTCCATCTGCTAGTGCAGATGGACAACATCGGTGTAGTACACTACATAAACAAGCAAGGGAGGACTAATTCTTACTCCCTGTGCAAGGAATCAATGAGAGTTTGGTACTGGGCTCTAGAACACGGTCTAGAGTTGTCTGCCATCCATGTTCCATTCATCCAAAAAGTCCTGGCAGACATGCTAAGCAGGTCACAGTCCAGAATGCTTGAGCGGGAGCTGCCGATCTCAGTGGTCGAAGACCTGTTCGACAAGTGGAGTCGTCCAGAGCTGAACCTTTTTGCATCCACACTCAATGCAAAACTGCTGTTTTTCTGTTTGCTCATTCCAGGGCCTGCAGTTTTCTGGTGAGATGTGTTGTCCCTCTTTTGGAAATGAAGGTTCCTTTATAACTTCACCCCCTTTCCTCTGATTCAGAGGGTGCTAATCAAGCTCCAGATGGAGGGAGCTACTCTAATTCTCATTGCTCCGTTTTGGTCTCACCAGATCTGGTTTCCCTTACTGCAATAGCAGGCAGTGGAACCTCCATTACCCCTGCCCTTGTGCAAGCGCTTGCTATCACAGAAGCAATGAACCCTGGTCCATCTGGAGCTTAAGTCACTCCATCTCCATGCTTGGCTTCTGATGACACAGCCATCGCAAGATCTGGAGTGTCCCCAAAGGAGGCTGATGTCCTGATGGCTGCCAGAAAACCTTCTACCAGAGCCACTTATTCAATGAAGTGGAAGCAGTTTGCATTGTGGGCCACTTCTCAT
Source organism: Neoceratodus forsteri (assembly GCA_016271365.2). Lineage (NCBI taxonomy): Eukaryota > Metazoa > Chordata > Ceratodontiformes > Ceratodontidae > Neoceratodus > Neoceratodus forsteri. The sequence continues at coordinate 797,847,679 of CM028129.1, forward strand.
CACATGGGTCCCTTTACTTGTCCAGTGAATCATGTTCTGGAGTATTTATTGTCCTTGTCAGATGCAGAACTGCAATACTTTTCTATCAGTCTGCACTTGGCTGCTATTTCAGCTTTCCATATGCCTGTTGATGGCCGTACGATGGCTCAACTAGAGGTGGCCTGTATGTTCTTGAGAGGCATCTTGCACGTGAAACCTCTCATCCGCAATCCAGTCCCAGCCTGGGACCTAACTTATGTACTGGAGAAACTCGCTTCAGCTCATTTTTAGCCAGTTGCAACTTGTGGCTTACACTTCCTGTCTTGGAAATCGTCATCTTTAGTTGCTGTTACTTCTGCTTGAAGGATTTCTGAGCTTCAAGCTTTTATGTGAAAGCCTCCTTATTTGATTTTCCATAAAGACAGGGTGTCTTTATGGACCAACCCTAACTTTCTTCCTAGGTAGTGTTGGAGTTTACTTTGAATCAAACTATCCACCTACCAGTTTATTTTCCTGAGCTTGTCAGTCCAGGGGAAATACTGCTCCATTCCTTAGCTGTACATAAAATACTCAAGATATTTTATGTTCTTTGTATGAAGGACTGCAGGAAATCCTTGCATCCTTTTGCTTTCCTTGTCTCTAGGAAAGAGGGTGTACCAGTTTCTAAGCAATGCCTGTCCAGATGGTTGGCCAACTGCATCACTTTCTGTTACATGAAGCACAGCAAGAAGCTTCCTGAAGTTGTGTATAGCCATTCAACCAGAGGCATGGCCACTTCTGTTGCCTGCTTCAGGAATGTTTCAGCTGCAAAAAATGGTACTGCTGCAACTTGGAGTACTGCCTACACTTTCACTAAACACTACAGTCTGGACATTGCCTCTAGAAGAAGGACGGGCATCATCCTGTCTATGCTTCAAGGACTCCTTTCTTAGGCCTATAGCCTCCAGCTCCCAGATACTCTCTCTCTTTAAAAACTGCTTGGGACTCGTTCCATAGGTGTGGCCTGATGAAAGATATATCCTTGAAGAAGATAGTATAGTTAAGTAAGAATTTACCATAACAGTAGATCTTCAAGAGAATCTTTTTCACCAGGCCATGCTGTTTTAACATCCATCCCCTTTAGACTTGGAGCTTCTTCACTCCTGTCTCTCTCTTGCTCCAGGACAGACTACCTGCTGTTTTCCAGCCTTGCCTGGTAGCTGGAATTTCAGCTGTCTCCTGGTTTCCTAGAGGGAGGTCCTCTGAGTATGATCTGTGGTGGGGAACTGAGGAGGGAGAGGGGCCGCTTATGTTTATATAGAGAGGACATCAATGAAAGACATCATAGTGGGTGGCTCCAGTGGACTACTAGCAAAAAAGTTTCCATATGGTCCTGGCACCTGACAGCCATAGTTCCATAGGTGTAGCCTGATGAAACAGATTCTCTTAAAAATCTACTGTTATGGTGAGTTCTTATGTAGCTGTACTGTCTTCTTCGAGGATATCACTTCTGTTAGGCAACACATTTGGAACTATACCCTTGTCAGTGCTAGGATCACATGGAAGCTTTAGCTAGCACGGGGCTGCCCATGATGGTGTCATGCATCAGAATCTATATAAACGTTGGTGGCCCTATCAATTCTCAGTTTTTTTTCCACTGTTAACTGTCCTCATCGGACCTGCTGAAGAAAATGTAATCAACTAGCTGTTGCCGTTTTATTATTTATTTTATATTTTTGTGAATTTTATCATTGCAGCATGTCACCAAAATGTGGCACACTGAATGTGTGCTGCTTAAAAGCAAAGACTCTGTGGCTAAAATTCTGATAGACATAGTTTGAATCCAGGCAAGGACATTTAAGGGCCTCAGCTGACACATTGGGTATGTCTTGGCTTTATGAGCGAAGTGTCAGAGATTCAGTTCCCAGTAAGAACATATCTTTGCTGTCTCATGCAGCTCAGTGGCATGCTGAATGTGTGTTGGCTTAGCAGCAGAGAATCACTGGATCAAATCCAGGTAGGAACTTAAACAATTTTCCTTTGGTGTCAGTGGCTTGATAAGTAGCACGCTTGCCTCTGGGGCTGGACGATCTGAAGGTAATGGGTTCTATCCCCTCATCAGTACTTCATGTAATACCCATATCTGACACTGTGGTGCATTACAAGGGGGGGTACTGCATTGTTGAGGTACCATCATTCAGATGAAGCGTTAAACCGAAGGGAATTATTATTTATAGGGAACTTGTGCAGACTGGATGGACCACTGGTCTTTTCTGCTGTCATTGTCTATGTTTCTGTGTTTCTCCAGTATTGTAAGTGCGGAGATAACATTTATAAGGAGGACACCCATGAAGTCTGCTTGTGTTGTTTGGGCCTATCTCACAATGTGAGGACTTGAGATTTTCCAGAGCTTCAGTCAAGTCACAAAACGATGCTGCAAGAGAGCACTAGAAAATTTTCTTCTTCCTAAAACATTAACTGCTGTGGAGAAGGATCAGAGCCCAGCATCAGTGTCTCCCTCTACATCGGCTAAGAAACAGGCACCAAAATCAAAGGACTGGGAGAAAGAAAACTTGACATTGAGGCTGTCCCTATCATCAGGCACCAGGTCTTCACCGGCGAAATCCCAGTCACCAGTAAGACATGGTAAATCAGTTGTGTCATTGTCCACTCCAGCGACGTTGATGACAACCCTCTCTCCAACTGTCAATGAGACACCAAGGTCAGGGTACGGCTTAGGCACTCCCGTACTTACTGTATATTGTGCAGTGCCATCGTCGTTGGGCCAAGGCCCTCGTCAACACATGTAGTCATGGCCCTGTCTAGGGCGTTGTTGACTCTCAAGGTGTGCCGGCATCTTTTTTAGAAATCATCTGATGTATACTGCCTGATTACCTATACAGGCTGTACTGTCAACGGGGCCTGCAGGTACTCAACCCCTGTTGATGTCTGCTACCAACACATCACAAATTCCTGCATCTCAGTCTCCGCTGGTGCTGCCATTGCACTCTGGGGCACCAGTTGTCAACAGAGATGTTGACAATGAAATGGAATACAATCCCAACCTCATTGATTTAGAGGAGGATTTCAAGAAGGAATATCTGGGAGAACAATATTTGGTGTCCCATTCTAGTTCTGCCCTCTCATCCTGCAGGGAGGACTCAGTGATGTATACTCCGAAATATCACACAGTGGTGATGTGGAAGCATCTCTTTTGTAAACAGAAAGGGTGCAGTGATGATTTTATGGTTTCCCCAAGCCTGATGGTTTGAGGTGAGCTTGTGAGAAGAAATAGCTCCCACTAACAAAGACCTTGCAGAACTGCAACCAGAGCATTAGAATTTCTTCTTGACAGAGCTTTAGAAGAAACTCCAGTGCTTATGCTCACAATTTAACAGGATATCTGGGGTCTGTAGTAGCGATCTATTCTTGCATGCTTCACTGCATATTGATGGGGCTGGTGAGTCCATGACATCATAGCAGCTCCCCCCTGTTCATAAAGTAAGTTTCTCCCCAGGTTTCTCACATTACTCTTCAAAAATATTTGTCTACAATTAGCCAGATAAATTTGTTAAATCTAATCTAGCAGTAAAGTTGTATCTTTAACAGGTAGGGAAGGAGCAGTGGTTATTTAAATCTTTTGTTTTTTGCTAGCGTGATTATTTTTTTTCTATGGCGTTTCCTTGCAAAAACGTAAATTATATTAATGTATGAATATAGCTGAACATGCATTGCAGTGTTCAAACCTAGCGCTTGTTGACTGACTTAAATAGTATTTTACCTTTTGGGAAATATTGTAGCCCCTCACTTCTCTTCGTAGTGTTGACTTTTGAAAAGTGGTGCTCCCTGCAACATGAATACTAGTTCTGTGTTTGTTTTGCTAGTGTAATGCTGTCAGAGCTTTGTTGAATGAGCTGATTTCTGACTGTTGATACTGCTCAGGCCTTGGCAAGTCTCTAATCTCCTCGAAACCTCGGTGTTTGATTACATTCATTTGCCCTGCAAATAGCCAACTGTGTAAGTCATTTCAAAGTGAGAATATATTTGAGGCCTGTATTTATAATAGACAGGTAAAGTTCATTGAGGTTTCGAGGCCTTGCAAGATATCATTAGACCCTTACCACTTGAAATCAACAGTTGCATAGCAACAATGAAACTAAGCCATGTTGAAGCACAAATGGGACTTGGAACTGCATCTGAAAAATACCATACATAGTAAAATATATTACTGCTTTTGGAGGGTAGTAAATAAAGCAATATGAAACTAAAAAATTGAGTATTAAAATATCTAAAAAAGCATTTTTTTTTTTTTACATTAAAGCTGTAAACTAATAAAATGTTCTTAAGACTTCATAAAGTAGTTCAGAATTATTTGGTGGAAAAATAATTTCCTACTTTAAAAACGTGCATTAAACTAAGCCATGTCAAATGTATTTGTTTTCCCTGGAGACAGCAGCTCAGAAAGTGAGAGATACTTGCCTTGGTACTGGGCTGCTGTGAGTAATGGGCATACAGGAAGAGCACTAGGTCTGTAGTATTAACACTCCTGCTACAGTTTGGGGGGTCACACGCTGGGATATATAAGAATACACTATTCAATTTAAGACTCCAGGATTGTTTGATGAAAATCTCAATCAAAAAAAGTTTGGCATAGAGGGTACAACAACATTCAGTTCAAATTAAATTGTTATGTCTGCAGTACATTTTAGTACCAGTTACTGTACATTCCAGGATGTAGCCAGTTCTTTTAATTCCCTTGGAACAAGTTCCCAGATTTTACATTTTATTTGATTTAAAAATATACATACACTCTTTAATTCTTTAAGTAGTCTCTGATGCCATAGGAGAAACTGAAACTAATGTAATATTCAAACATTGTTGATAACTGAGTTGACCCTGAAAAAGGGACTTTCATGTCTCAGTGGGCCCACCCCATTATCAAAATTCAAATCAGTAAATAAATAAAATGTATTCTTTTTTATTTACAGTTTCTGTACATCTCTCCACCTTTTTTTTTTTTTTTTATTACAATGGACATTTTACTAGAAAACATTCTGTCACTTTTAGATTTCTTTAGCTGCTGCAGCTTTCATATTTTAAGAGTTATAATCCTCTGCCTGTGACATCAGTGTGTTGGTAAGGAATGAGTAATGATGTCACAAATTAAAGATTATGACCTCTGTTGTAGAGAAGTGATGGTACAATTGATGCGTGATGGGCAGTGATCATGTTTTCATGTAAATGTCTTTAGCAACAAAGAACAAGAGAGAGAAAAACTCTGGAAGCAGCCCAAAGAGTATTTCTGCGTAGCCTCTAGGCCACAACAGCTCCTGAGTATGTAAAACACCTGGGGAATGACTGCATTTCCTATATTTAAGCAGAAATTGCCAACTAAGCACACAATCAAAAACTGGTTTATTCATTTCTTGCCTGTTTTCAAGCCATATGTACCCTGAGGGGGAAAACCTTAATGTACTGATTTAATTATACTATACTTCTAGTATAACTGAAAATTAACACCATGGGGTCATGTGCTGTTTGAAGGGAAGTAAGTATAGGTGTGCAGAGTCCCTCAAAGTCTTAAAGTCAAGGAAAAGTACTTTCACATAAAGTATTAGGCTTACCATAGGTCTCAGCAATCTGGATATATCCCTGTCTAAATCTTTCCTATGTTAAATCAAAGCAGCTGCCATTTCTTTGACCATTGAGACTGACAGTGATGTCTCAGTTGGGCAAGCTCTTAAGTACAACTTGCTCAATTATGGCATCTGTTACTTTCTGAATCTTCCAACTCTCTACTACTGTGATTTAAAATTTAGAGAGTGATATATATCCCCAGATTGCTGATACATACAGGTAAGTTCAGTGCTTAATCTAAAAGTACTATTCGTGGTCTTTCAGACTTTGAGGTACTTTGCACACATACATTCTCCATGTAGGATATTTTTATGAATGCTATCTTGAATTTATGAAAACCAACAAACAGCATGGGAAGCACACATTATGTAAATGCCATGTATCAGGTTGAACAGTAGTAGAATGTTGTCCTGTTTTCCCAGTAATTCCTTCTGCCTGGTCTCCTATAGCAACCTGGACAAAGGGGAGGCTACTTCCAGGTGCAGACAGAGATAAAAGCTGTTTATCCATTAGACCCCCCATCATCCCAGGGTGCTTTAGTCTATCATTATCTCCAACAGTAGGTGTAACTTCAGGTTCTCTCTGTATTCCCATAGTGGTAGCTCCTGTCCCACAGCTCATTTCCTTTTGCACTACTTTAAGGTAGAATAAGAACTCTATTTGATAGCATGTGTTTATACACCTGAGGATTTCCCTTTCTTGGTTTGTGCAGCTGCCTAGTTGAAACCTGGCCTGTTGTCCCTGTGTGATGCGTATCAGCTAAGTTCCTGACATGCTGATGACTAAGAAACTGATGGTGGTAGAGAGTAAACTGTCTAAATATGTCTGTCACCAGTATATGGTTTTTTTCAAGCTGTTGTGGCAGTTCACATTGTGTGTGAGATCTCAGAGTTGTAATTGGGGAATGGATACAATATGTTGACACTGTGGCAACAAGCACTCCTTATAGAGTGAGACATTCAACCAGGAAGGAGTGGGAGGCAGTGTGGTCTAGTAGTAAAAGTGCAATCCAGGGAACTAGGAGACTCCTGACACAAATCTTATCAACACCACTTAATTACTAAATTGGCTTTGTAAGTCATTTAAACATATTGTGATTCAGTCATTCCCACTGTAAAATAGGTTAATAGCAAGTCCCACTGTAAATGGGATGATGCATTCCTGTTGGGCTATCCAGGTTAAATAATAACATTCTGCCTAAAACTGGTTCCCACTTAGCGTAATAGTCAGAATGCCTTGCCTTCCACAATCCAGCCCTGTAAATATTTTGTTGCCTACCTCAGCAGGTGGTACAGCCCTAGCCTGGTGTTAAGAAAAAGAGCTCCACCACACCTGCTTACCTCTTCATCATGCAGCTACACTGATTCTTCAGACATGGAGGAAAAAGAGTACTTATCAGATGAGGATGTTGACACAGACACTGGGCAGCATGGGCTGCTCAGACCAGAAAACTACATGAACTACCTTAAGCGTATTGAATTATGGGCCATAAAAAATAAAATGAAATTTGGTGTAAAAACTGTACTGGACTTCACCTAGAGAAACAAAACCTGTGTAGGTCATACACTTTAAAGAGCTAGTGGAACTAAAACAGACAGGAAAATAATTCAAATTTTAAGAAGAAGACACTTGTAACTGTTTATTTCTGAAGTATTTTTCTTTTTCCCTTAGCTCATTAGAAAGTTTTCTATGTGATGATATTGTGCTGGATGTGTGGAACAGCTCTCAGCCTGGCAGTTGACATATCTGTCTCTATTCCTCCTCATTACATCTTCAGCACTGTGATATCACTGATTGTGACACCACAGGTGCTCAGGAACAGCCACTCAGTAGCTGCCAGGTCAGTCCTCTTGTGATGTCACAGTCATTGAAGTCACAGTGCTGATGATGTAGTGGGAGGAATAGAACTGGGTATGTCAGCTGCCAGGCAGAGTGCTGTTCCACACATCAACCCTATTAACATCAGGTAAACCATCTTCTAATTATCCAATGGGAAAAGGAAAATGATCTCAGATACAAAAGATAATGGTTGACTGCTTTTAAAAATTAATAGTGGTCTTAGGTAGTACACTAGCTCTTTAATAGTGTACCTCTAAAACCCATACAGAATGAACGTGACCTAGCAGTAATTATAAATAATGCACTTACTCCATGTAACCACTGCAGAAAGGTTACACAGACAGCTAATAGACTGATTAATTCAGTCAAAACATCATGTATTTCAAGGCATGAAAGCTGTCTAATCCCATTATACAGGTCATATGTGATGCCTTTTCTGGATTATGGGTCTCCCTTTTGGTCCCCATATCAAAAGAGAGATATTAACTTGTTGGAGAGTGTGCAAAGAAGGGTACTAAGTTGGCACCAAGATTAAAAGACAAGTCATATACAGAAAGGTTGTCTAAACTGGGCCTATATAACTTGGAGAACAGAAGAAATCGGGGGACATCTTACTACTTTTCAAGTTCTTGAATAATTCGGATGTAACTGGTCAATATAATGTAAGTACTAAGGATAGATTAGCTAACCTGCAGTCCCACAATAAGCAGGTGAACATTCTGAGGGTTCACACAAATAAACGGTATCATTATTTTACAGTACGAGCCCCACAATTGTGGAATACTTTACCACAAGACTTAGTTGATCACACGGAATTTGACCAATTCAACACAGAACTCAACAGTTACATAACAACTTTTTAGTAATGTGCCCACATGGTGTGGGAGACAGTCACGATGAACAAAATGCCTTCTTCTAATTCACTTAGTAACCGAGTAAGGCTAAAAATTTAAATACCTGCAAATTTTACATACAAACATACGACAAAGCCAGCAGAATAAAGCCATTAGGCCTATCTAGTCTGCTCGTAATTCAGGGCCCTCGGCATAAGTTACTGACCCTCCACCCCAGTCTGCCCTTGCCCCTCTAGTGACACTTGTTTTTCCCATAACTCAATTCCAGCCTCTCTCAGTTTCCTACCATTTTCAATGAAACCATCTCCTCCAGAAGTACATCCCAACCCACCACTACCCTCTCAGTGAAGAAGTGCCTCCTAACCTCTATTCTAAACCTCCCTCCTTCAAGTTTAGACTGTGTCCCCTTGTGTTTCAGTTCCCACGCAGCTTGAAGAGACCCTCTTTGTCCACCTTATTTACTCAGTCCGGATATTTAAAGGTTCCTCCCCAGAATACATGTTCAGTGACCCTAACCTCTCCTTGCATGTCCTACCCTCTTGGCCCATGATCATCTTTGTTGCACTCCTTTGGAGTGTCTCTAGCAGTTGTATGATCTTTTTTTTCTTTGGTACTATACAGGTGTTTGTCATCTTGTGGCAGGTTTGGGCAGCTGTTTTGCCACATCCCTGTCAACCGCAGCTGTCTTGATTCTCCTCCGGTGTCCGGGACCATTATCCCCCGTGGACTGCCCACCAAGATGGGGCCGGGAAGGAAGGGCTGTCCTGCCCCACCCAGAACACAAGTCCAGACTGTAGTGGACCCAGAGAGATCGGGCAGGGCTTCATGGAGCCCGTCTTCCATTTTTCCTCCTACTTTCCCCTCTGGGCTCCACAGGGCGTGCAGTGAGCATGTTGTGTGTGCTCTGCCTCTGCAAAGATGTCCCCAGTGCTCTGAGCATGGGCCCCTTCCCATCTTGTGACTTGCATGCACCACCCAGATTCCTCCAGGTGGCAAGTCAGTCGTCAAGTCCCACAGTCCCCCAAGGGAGGAGAGCTGTTCTATGAATGCTTAATCCACACTCTCCTGGCCGATCCCCAAGTGACCCGCATCTGTTCCTGAACCTGGTTCGCCAGTGTGAGAAAAGGTAAAGTGTTCATTGCACCACAGCCCTCTTCACCACAGGGCTGGACAAAGTTTTATGACCTTTTTAAGGTATGAGCACAAGTAATGCACACTACTCCAAGTGCAGTCTCACTAGTGACCTGTACAAGGGCAGTATTACCTCCTCTGGCAGTGCAGCCAGCATTTTATTTGCCTTTGCTGCTGCTTTCTTACAATGCATGGAGTGTTTGAGGTCACTGGTGATCATCATTCCCAGGTCCTCCTTCTCCTCTGATGCAGATATCTGGACCCTTCCCAGGCTGTACTTGGTCTTTGGGTTCTTGGTTCCAGTGTGTATAACTTTTCATTTCTTTGCATTAAAGCCAAGCTGACAAATCCCAAATCCTCTCTCTAGCTTTTTCAGATCCTGCTTTAGGTCTTGTATCCCTTCTTGTTTCTCCAAATCCTGCAACCAGCGTGAGGAGAGTGAAACATACTTGCTTAACTCTATAAGTAGATCTAGCACAGCACAACTAAATGGAAACCTGTTTCTTGAAAGTATACCAAGCCCCTCCTCCTTTTCCTATGATAGAGACAATTACCAAAATGATCTATAGGGAATGAGAAGCCCCAGATAATACCTTTGTTTAAACTTTATTAAAATATATTTGTTTTGCACAGGAATAACACAGTACAGTAGTCCAAAGACCCCAAGATTGATTCCACAGTTGGGAAACCTAGAATTTGATGGCAGATAAGGACCATTTGGCCCACCTAGACTGCCCATTTCCCCTACCTGATGGATAAGCTGCAGATCTTAGTTAACCAACAACCTACTTCCTCTGCCCCCCACTAGAATTGCCTTATGTCTGTCCCATGCATTCTTGAATTCCTCCACTGCTCTTGATTCCACGACCTCTTCAGGAAGGCTGTTCCATACATCCACAACCCTCTCCATGAAAAAAATGCTTCCTAACATTATCTCTGAGCCATCCTTCCTCTGTCTTCATATTGTGCCCCCTTGTTCTTGAAGAGTAGCAAAGAAAATTACCATTCCCTTGGAAGGAAAGGCATCTTAAAGAACCACCTGGACTGCAAGATTGAAGGGGCTGCCAGGTGGGCCTATGAATCATCTGATTTAAACATGTTCGATAAAAGTACAAATCAGCCAGCTAGATGCTGTTGAAAAAGACCTTCCCCTTGAGATAAGGGATGGAACACAATCTTCCTGCTTATCTCTGTAGTCAGATTCATTGTGGATACCAGAGTATCGTTCAAATCCATGGCAGCTTCCATAGTGGCTTGGCACAAACTCTGATTACATCCATGGTCAACAGATCTCTTCTCCAAGTCATCTTAAATGACCTCTCTTTCAAAGGGGGACCTTTTACTTCAACATGATTTGGAGAAGACAGTTGGTGTCGGAAATGAAAGTAGCTCCTTTAGCTCAGGATAGACCTCTTTAAGAGGCAGTTATCAAACGGTGACTTCTTGTGTAAAGGTCCTTCTTCATTGAGGGGAAGATAATATTTTGTTTATATTTTGTTTAACATATTGTGAAGTCACTTTTTTTAAACTAAAAGATTTCTCCCTCCCTGAGGACCAGGTGTGCCTTGTGGGACTCCACTCAGGCCTTCTGCTGATCCCTGACTAGGGTCCAGACTCACAGATTTTTAAAAAAGCATTGAGTTCCTTGTCATTAGGGCTTTGATGTGGCCTGAGGGAAGACTCTTTTTGCCACATTTCTAGATGCAGAATTGATTGATTAGTCTTTTAAGCATCTTCCAGGTATCAGACGTTTGAACTTATTTTTCTATCACTAATACTGTTCATTACAGGAGAACTGCATTGAACCTGCAAGGCCTGTGTTTTCCGCAGAAGCTGTGTTTCAGATACCAGTTCGCATACTGTAATTATTCCATCTTTACTGGCCTTTTAGTAAAGACGGTGGATGTTTCTGGTTTTCACACCAGTGTTAAGGAGCTACATGTGTGCCGGCATCCGGGGGGGGAACAGCTGAGTGCATGAAGGATGGTCCTGGGGCACTCAGGCCCTACCTCCTTCCTTCCTTCCTTCCTCTATCTTCTGCTCCACCAGCAGCTTCTCCTGCCTACAATCTCAGGAGGGGGCAGGCAATATTGCCTGATGGTATCCAAGCCCCACCACTGGGATGTATGCATAGCAGTCTGAATGAGGGAAGAGCTGGAGACATGAGAGGATGGGGTTGGGTCCGGCCAGGCGATCGGGGCAGCACCAGCAGAATGTAGAATAAGTTGTGGAAAAGAAGAAAAAACCAAAAGGTTAGTACCCCCTCCCAAACACACACGCACACATATACTGTTCAGCCACTGTTTCAGAGATTGTTTTCATCAGAAGAGCAGGGAGTAAGTTTTTCTACAATTATTTTAAAGATCGTCCAGCACTTAATCCACTTTGACCATGTCCCAAAAAAAGAAGAACTTAAAAATTAAAGGTTGTGGGTTTTTTCTTGATGTTTGTGGGGTAATCTTTTAACAACCTTACTTACTGTGGTGTGGAATTCCAGCAAACTTGCAGCCAAGTGTGGTGGTTCTAAGCACCAGTGGGCTAGCTTTGTTCTTGCAGTCCAGTGAAGCAGCTCTCAGCCCTGGAAGGTAAACTACTTGGTGTCCAGCATGGCATCTCCCAGTCCCATAGTCCTTGGGTCCAATACAAACACAAGTAGTTGTGCCTCAGAAATACAGCTCTGGTACAGCTCTTAGTCTGCAACCTAAGAATATGCAGGATCCAACATGGATAAATTGATGGCTCCCTCATCTCAAACACTGAGTCCTTCAAGTACCTTGGGGTCACTTTGGATCCCACACTTGACCTGTCTCAACATGTCAGTATGGTGTGCCGTGCCGTCAATGCTAAAATTGGCGGAGCTTATCGCGTGCGCCACTCCCTCACTCCTTCCGCTAGACTTTCTGTGCAGAGGTATTCTCTTACCCCAGCTCCAATATGCTCTGCCCCTCCTCTTTGCTGCAAACTCTGCTACACTCCACAAATGGGACACTGTCTACAACAACATCTGTAGATCTGCCTTAACTGCCCCACGCCTTACCCATCATTGTCTCCTTAACGCTGGCTTAAATTGGCTGTCACCTAAGGATATTCGAGCCACTCCTGGGCTGCTTTATCGACTCCTGTCTAGACCTCCTGCCCTGTCTATCTTGCCAACCTCCTGACTCCTGCCTCACACACCTGCACTCCTCAGGTCTTCCTCTGTCCCCATGCTCTCCACTAGACCTTGCATGACAAAAATGGGTGAACAGGCATTTGCCCATTTTGCTCCCAAATTCTGGAACTCACTCCCCCTTATAGTGAAAACTTCATCCTCCCATCGAGAATTCAAAAACTCGCTGTTCACCCACCTCCTAGCTTCTGGCCAATGCAAGTGCTCTTAATTTGCTTTGTCCCATTGCAGGCTGTCGGGTCTGACCCTGAGTACTACACTAATGTTCTCCCATGCAATACGTTTGTCTAGGTGGCTATGAACCTTGATGTCTTTACTGTCCTCAGCTGTCTTATTGTTACCCTAATTGCTTTATTTTACATCCTTATTATGATCTATGCCTAAAATGTACCCTTATGTAACTATTACTGTGCTACCCAATTTATATCTTGTTTTGCCTCTGTACACCTATATTATGTCTGTGCATTTCTGCATAGTGTAACCAATGTCCTGTGCTCTCCCGGGTCGTGCCTGAAAATAGGCAGGTCTGTTGCCTAGCGCACTTACCCGGTTACCAAAAGCTAATAAATAAATAAATAAATAAAAGTCAATCAGGATGATATACAGCAGACTTGATATAGGTGCACCCATACTGACATTTTTGGCTAAAACTTTATTGTTGTTCTGTAGATACTTCCATTTCTTTCCACTTGCTCCCTACATGACTGAAATATACAGAGACAATCTAGTGTGCACTGCTTTAGAAGCACCTTCCTTCTTAGTGTTTCTTACACTCATTGTTCCTGGTCAACCGAACACATGTGTACATTTCCTGGAAGAGAGTAGGGTGAGAGGGGATATGAGTGAGACCTACAAGCACCTTACAGGGGTCAGGGTGCAGGAGGGGAGTCTCTTACAATAAGAAACAACACCAGGACCAGAAGGCATGCAATGAAACTGGAGGGGTGTTACGAGTGATGTGAGGAACTGCTACACCGAAAGGGTGGTACACATCTGGAACAAGACTGCAAGCGGAAGTTGTGGAGGCAAAAACAGTGGGGGGCTTTAAGCATGCATGGGAAAGACATAGGGAAATATCAGTAAATGGACAGGAAGGAGGGAGGGAGGGAGGGAGGGTCACCAGAGACCAGTTAGGGTCTGCGAAGAGGGACTAGGCAGGAAACACCAGGGCAGACTTGGAGTGCCAAGTGGTCCTTTTCTGCTGACAGATTTTATGTTTCTGTGTTTTTACCTCTAGCGTGTGGAGTTGCACTGTGCCCAGTGATATGCATGATGGTCGGATGCAACAGGGTAATGCATATGTTCTGCATCCAGTCTTACACTTTTATACTAACTGATCCCAGAAGCTTTTCTGCTGTGTCAGCAGCCTTAAAAAATGACTTGCATGACAGTGTATCAATTGGGAAACAACTTGCTGTGCTGGGTCTTTGCTGCGTGCCAGCCAGAGATTGATGATACATCTGCATAGACACCCCCCCCCCAGCCTCCTGCAGGGAGTGCTGCCCACCCTGTTACTACTCCCTGGCAGCTGCAATCAGTCGGTACAGGTGGGACTTGCCCATACATAACAGAAGGCATGGTTGATGCACCTAGGAGTGTGCCTGTATGTAGAACCCTGGTTGGTGCTATCCAGAGAAGGGAGTAATGCAGAAAATAGGTGGCCATCGTAAAAAGACAGCACTATTATGCTGGGGTCCCCAGCATGTGATCACTCTTCATGACTGTCAGATGGCGACCAGCAATGAAGGTGAGAGGAGGGTTGTGCTGGCTACCACTGTAACAGGGCATGGCTGAAGTTTATAGTTAATCCCAGGCAGACTCTGAGGAAGGCATGGTCTAGTGCCGAAATATCTGCCATGATGTAGTACATGCATGCATCACCCTTGCCAAGAAGTTCCAGGCAGGGACAAAATGTAATATTCAGCCAGTGATGGAATTCTAAAGAGAAGCAAGCTTTTTGAAAAATCTCGGTATAGGCAATTGAGCCAGGTGCTGCTTTTTAGACCAATTAGAAATGCATCTATTTTTTGCATATTGTATGCTGTGTGTAAGTTGAAGAAATAGCAAAGATGAGTGGGTAAGGAACATCTGTCTCCCATTTCACTGAAGAGTGCTAATGACTATGCAAAGCTTTAACCCTGTGTTAAAGCTGATGTCTGTTAGTATAATTTCCTGCTATTAAGCACCTCTTTTTCCAGTCTTAACAGCCAGCACTAGAAATAATATGAGTAGAACCAACTTCTGTTTGAGAGTGCACCAATTATTTGAATGATGATTTGCTGTGTACTACATTTGCAAAGGAGACCTCTCCCTGTATGGGGATTGCACCCTGTGCATGGGCCCTGACCTCATTCACAAATTGGACTGGTACAAGGTATTTGCAGTGTGAGTGTAGCTTTTCCATGAACAAGGGTCCACATGTGGCATACACAACCATTTTCTGCCCCCTTATGTGGGTAGGAAGCTCCACCTTGAGGGAGGTGACTGCTGGGAGAGGAAAACAGCACTGCTTGACAAAGGGATTCTGATCAAATGCCTTTGCCAATTTTTTTGAATACAAGTCCTCAATAACATATCCGTATCCTCTCAAGGGCAATGTTAGTTAAAAAAACAGAATTGGTACCCACTGCCCATACCTGCTCTCCATGCCAACAATGAGAACTAGGGAGCAATGCTGGGATTGTGGGGGAAGAGTACATCATCAGAGGTTGCTCTTCCACTTTTTTCTTATAGCAAGGATGTATGTAGTGGATATAGCAGAGACTTTTTTTGGAATAGCCTGCACATCCTTTTGTATGCTTGAAGCCTGTCAGATTTGGCTTTGGGTGTATGAGTAGCATCGTTCAGATCCACTGTTCCAGCTGCCTGCTTAACTTTGCAGGAGGAACTGCATAGTATTGTGGAGCATCCTTGCACATCCTTGAGAGTTCAGTGCTAGCAGGCATGGCCCTATGGGGTCCATGCAAACAAATGGCAGACTAGATGGACCTTTGGTCTCCTTCTGCCATCACCTTTCTATGTTGGGGTAGGGTTTGTGTGTTCTGTGGAGCACTCTGTACTTATAAAAGATCTCCCACTACAGAATGCAAAGGTCTGCACACCACATAAAATGGTAATCAGTCCTTTGACAGTAGAGTTTTTTCTCTCTGATGCTGCCCACTTCTGCCAGGCTACCTCCCAGTCCTGACCACTCACTTCTCTGTTGCTTACCTGGTTTCCAGGGTATCCACTGAAGGCATGTCCTTGCTCAAAAGCATCTCTTCCATGGTGGACCCCTTGGGAGTGTCTGCAGCCATTTCGTCCTTTGGGCCCATCTAGTGTTGACCAGTAGACAGTCTGGAGCAGTGAGACCCAAGAGTGCCGGCTTCTACTACTGCTCATCGGTGCTTTTTCTTCCATAACTCCCAGCTCTCTAGACAACAGTAGCAAGTGCAGCCATGCACAGGCTGAAGCATACCCATGTATGGCATGAGTTGGGGTCCTTCCTCTCCTTGTTACTCCAGTTGAACCACCTGTGGTCCTCCTGGAGGAGGAGGAGATGACCCTCTGGGTTGCTTGATCCTCCTTCTAACCTGCCTCCATGACCAAGGCTCATACCCAAACCCATACTGCCAATGTAATGGGCAGCACCACTGCCGCTGTGCTAGTGGGCTAATTCTCATGAACTTCTATATTGCCAAGGCACTTATTTCTTTCTTTTGTTTAGGTCCCACGTATATATGTACATCACACCTTTGTAAACAAAAATATAGCTTGCCACTAGCCAAATGCCTTCAAACGCAGCATTTTCTTGAGACCTTCTCTCCTCTGCTGTTGCACTATACTAAGCCTTCAGGATGTAAAAGCAAAATATTTCGAATGGTAGTCTTATTATAGAGGCTCAACACTTGATAGCAAACAACAGGATGAAAAGCACCATAAAATAGCAGTGGTGCTCTGTAGAGACCAATCAGTATTTTAATTCATCTACATTTTTCTGTATTCTGTTTCTCCTGGAGCTTCACTTACAACTGTGCCACTTCTCTGCCTGCCGATCTCACTGCCACTGACTTCATCCACTACCTGTCTCCCATCTGTGTCCACCAGTGCCTGGTTCAGTTTTTTCACTTGCCAGGGGTCCCTCTCTTACCCACAGAGCTACAGGAGGAGAGGAAGAAGCATGCCGTTGAAACTGTTATCCAGGTCCAGGGACTGGGTAGTGATCACACCATTAATGAGGGCCTGGTAACATGGGGGATCAAGCAGACCGAGGCAGTAAACCAAAACAGCTTGGTCTGGCATTTTCTCCTGTTCTAACCACCCAGCCTCTGTTTCTGTTCCGTTTGGAGCATGCCCACATTTGCACCCTGCAAGCAGGGCTTTCCAGCATGTGGTCATTTCCAGCTGTTTCCACCAGGGCCACGTAATGAGCAGTGCACATCATCTCCCTCCTTTGAGAGGAGATCATTCTTATGGGCATGCTTTCACCCTCCCTTCTGATATCCACTTCTGATATCTTGAACTTGGGGCACAAACCTGAGTTGCCAGTGTGCCACAGCGGCCCCTAACCACTTAGTGCCACAAACCCTGCTAATCCTTTCTGTTTTCAATAGATTGCCCATTCAGTTATGGGAGTTAATGTCAGGACACTAGACTTGTATCAGAGTTAAAGTGTAGCACATTTTTCTTTGTTTGTTAATCAAAATTAAGTTTCCCAGCTTTTGGGATTCACCCAGAATTGCCTAGTTGAAATGCAACATCTCATTTTCAGCAGGTCCATAGTTTCCCATCACTGCTGGGTGTATTGAGGCACTCAGGGTAAGTGAACTGCTTAGTGTTGCAGAGTAAGTGGTTCTGATGGGATTGACCCTGAAGTGCCTGGTTCACACCTCTGTGATCTGACTACTAAGCTACACTGCTCACCTGGCTAATAGTAGAGTGTGGAACCTTGAACACTATGTTGTAAACTAGTAGCTTTCAAGCCACCAGTTTTTGTTATGCTTCTCTGAGTTCCATCTTGCATCTTGTTGTGAAAAAGTATGCTGAGCTCAGTCAGATGATTCTGTGTTTGCCATTTGTCTTTTGAGTGATGTCAGGACTGTTCACATTGATTCTGTCATAAGTGAAACTGAGGATCTTAAAATCATGGTTATGAGTCTTCATTTGCATCATGTTAGCACCATTCCGTAGGACATGCTGTTGCTGAAGCATTTGGTGGACAGACGTTGTGCAATAGTATTATTCTGCCAGGCCATAGCAAAATAGGTGTATATGCAGAAAAGACTGAGTTCAGTCTGGTTGGTTGCCATCTGCATGATCTGAATTATTTCTGTTATATGTGGTCATGCAATGTACTCCTCATGCAATGGTGCACCCTTAAAATATATCATCCCTTTAGTTTCACCTTTCAGTTTGGCATCCGCTACTTGTGGCTCAGTGAACTGTCAGCTTATAATTTATCATCAGAATGAGCAAATTGAACATGAAGCACTTGGTCTTTCCATTCTTATCAGCATCAGCAGCGGCGTCTATCCTGTGATGAAGTATTTTACTGTTGAACGATTCACAAGAATTCACTATAAAGAGTAAGGATAAAGGGATCACATATTTTCAAATAAGATGATTTCTACAGTAGATTAAGTATGAAAAAAGAAAGAAAAGGAAGTTAGATTTTTAAGGTCAAGTAAGTCTTCCTAGTTTTTCATCTTCTCAGACAATACAGTAGGCCTGTGTTGCAGTCTTGAATGCTCCCTTTGATGTATGGGAGTACTGTTTAGATCATAATAGTTGGGAGGGGGTAGGCCTACTTTCCTCACTACTTGTACAGTAAATAGATCATTCCTTTTTTTTTTTTTACTCTACAAGGATAACTGTAGCACTGTTTTTTCATGCAGCAGTTTTATAGTCCTATACTCAGAGTGCCCAAACCGAGTCTTCATTTTATTGTTTCTAAACTGTTTTTGCCTGTTGGTATTTTCATGTTCGTGGCTGACATGAGGCTGGGCTTGATTTTCTCTAGGAAGAAAGCTAGCAATGTATCACTGACATTCTAATATTCAGAATAATAACAAGTGACATAGCGAAATGGAATTTCCTGGCTTGAAGTCTTGGTACTGCTTCTTTTAACCTTGCTGATTGCATTGAGCCCTCTCATTCTGACATATAGCATAAGGTGGATGTATTTAATAAGAAGTCATCTTTTAAATAACCAAGCAGAAACCACTTGACTTTGATTCTGCAAAGATTCTAGTCCTCCAACCTGACCCTCTGTGAAACTGTAAAATATATACTCTTGTGGGATTTAGTTCGACTAATCCAAAAGTCTCAAGAGAAATGAGTAAGGTTACCATTTAGCATACTGATGAGAATTTTTAGTTTCTTTTTGCCCTTTCTTTAAAATTAAAAAAAAAAAAGTAACAATTTGTAGTGCAACCTCACATTACATTAATTTTGCTCAACTTTCTAGCGTTGGGTAGGTCTTCCATCTGTTATATCCTTGAATTCTCTCTACCCTTTATGAAAAGGGTGCTGTCTCAAGCCCTGTTCTCCAGCCTTGTTCCCGTTTTGTAACAGACTAGTACAGGGTCCTACCATTCAGGCTAGACACTGCTTTCAGGGTTTTCTCCAAAGTAATGGTAACCCTAGCAGCAACACTACTGAAAAAGGGTTTGCATGGGCACCATACCTGGACAACTGGCTCATTCGATCCATTTCAAAAGAAAAGACCTATGCTGTAGTCTTGAGGACATATACTGTAGCTTTGTTTTTTCCATATAGCTTTTTGACCCCAAGCCACTGCCTACTGCTCCAGTCAGATCTTAATTTTGGTGACTACCCAGCCATTCACTCCTCCACCATCACCAGCGGGGATGAACATGGAGTAGGGTCTGAGAGTGCCAGTGACTGTCATTTAGATAGCTTGCAGCATATTGGTTTAAAAACAGAAAGAAGGTGGCTACCAGTTCTTAGAAACAGAGCCGCTGACAAGGTCCAGTACAAATCACTTAACTGGGATGTCCGCTTTATAGGGATATCCCACTGGGAACCGATGAAGTGGCAGTGTATTCCTTAGGCAATGTTGCTGCTTTATCTGGACATGGGTGCCATGTGGGTGCCATTTAAATGGGACGATTCCAGTCCCACTAATCCTCCCATATCCTATAACGTTGCTGCACTATTATGCGCTAATCCTCGTTAGCACTTGCTTAACACTTCACTAATGCTGTCTTCCTGGTCATGCTCCAGGTGTGAGCAGGTGAGGGAGGAGAGAACTTAGGTTTTTCTTGCTACCTTGCCACATTGTCAGCGTGGCTCAGTTGGTAGCACATCTGCCTCTGGACCAGAAGGTCGTGGGTTCTCATCCCACACCGGGATTGGACTTGCACCTAAAAATCGCTGGCATCAGAGTGCAGTATTGGGGGGTGCTGTATTGCTGAGGTGTGCCGTCCTTCGGATGAGACGTTAAACCGAGGTCCCTTCTGCCCATCCTGGTGTTGTCCTGGTGGGTGTCCAGACGGAAGTAAAAGAACCCAGGGCACTCTCCGCAAAGAGCAGGGAACATTCCCGGTGTCCTGGCCAACATTCCCCTTCCCATAAACCGGTTCATGCAATTATCCAGGCTGTGTGTGGGTGATGATGTCCAATATGACCGCCACCACACATTCAGTCACTTCACTACCAGTCTAGCATTGCTTGTAAAGCGCTTTGGGATACTGTGTATGAAAAGCGCTATATAAATGCTGATTCTTCTGCTTCCTGTTTCCAGTGTGAGTTTTCTTATTAGACTTCTCCCTGACTCCATCTTGGTCTGTGATCTTGTTTATTTGGTCAATCTGCCCCACTGAAGCGACTCCCGACTTCAGCCACAACGCCTCAGAACTGACAACTGGAGACTGCATGCCATGAATGCTGTTGTTCTTATTTCTAGTCTGTGTCCGCCTCTAGCTATGCTTGAAACGGTTTACAAAATGGACTACAAAAAGACAAATGCTCAGAATTGTAAAGAGGAAAAATACATATATTTTAGCACCCATTAGTTTTTCCCTTCTTTCCTGCTGGCACATGGTCCTGATCTACTGCTCTACATAGACAAAAATATTTTAGCTCCTGGTGGTTTTCTGACTCTGGCTCTTAATAATTACAGCAGATACAGACTGTGTATAAAGTGTACAAAGAGTATGAATAAACACTGCCATTTTGTTAATGAGCTGGGACATGAAATTAACGAGCAGAAGCTGTCCGCTACTTAAACGGAAACAGCCACATAAAATTGGACCTCACCTCAGTGTGAGGCAGGGCCCAATTAGCATTTTCACAAAAATTAGATTTTTATTACTTATCATGCCTTATTTTATTTAGAATGTATCTGCTTGATCCTGCGTCCTTCTCCACCAGCATTTTTAATCCAAGTGCCCCTAGTGGTGTGTCCACAACCTCATGCAGCTGTGCCAAGAATAACATATGTTGCGGGAGTGCCCACAGGTTTACTACACAGCTGGAGCTTTTAATAGCTCCTGTTTAAAATGTACATGTCTTGGAGCTATACAGAGACCAGGTATAGTCTGGTAGTCAATTGCTAGTCTATACTTGGTCTTGGCATTGCACCGAGACATGTACGTTTAAAACCAGAGCTATTAAAAGCTCCGGCTTTATAGTAAAACCTAAGGACACTTCTTTGGCTGCTCCCCGCAACATACTGTACGTCATTCTAGGGACAGTCATGCAAAGTCGTGGGCATACCGCTATGGGCACTTGGATTTGTAATGCTGGCACAGAGGGACTTAGGATCAACCAGATAAAAATGTTAAATAAAACAATGCACAGTAAGCAATCAACAACTTTTTGTGAAACTGCTAATAGGGCCCTGCCTCACACAGAGGTTGGGCCTGATTTTAGGTGGACGTTTCTCTGTAATGTATTGAAAACATGCACTTCTGATAATTGGGACAGCCGCTTAATTGGGACAAAAGAGCTGCCAGCAGGTCATCCCAATTAAGCTGCTTCTATTGTCTCCTGAAGGACTGACTGAGGATTCCACCTGAGGCTTATGCTGACTTCATCATTCGGGTGAAGAGCTGGAGCTTCACAGTGCAGCTGAGGTGAGGGGTTTACCACCTCACAGTTGCCCCTGGAGATGTGGATGTGCAATGACATTAGCACAGGGCATGCACGCTCCTGCACACACCCTACAGATGTCCATTGTCATCTCTGCCCCATCAATGTGGTCCTGAGCTGATGCTGCTCTCCCGGCCTGAACTGGGAGTCACACTTAATGCCAGGTTCCAACACCCAACAACCCCATCGAAGGAGGAGAGCAGTTCTGAAGGATGCTTATCCTGCCTCTCCCTGGCTGGCCCTCTGATGCTCTGAGCTCATTCCTGAACCCAGGTCATCATTGTCACAAGTGGTAAGCATCACTGATGCACCAATGGGGCGATTGTTGCTCATTTTATAATTTTTTTTTTTTTTTTTTTTAATACTTTTTGCAGCCTGGCTTGCTTTTTCCCATTCCAAGCAGGCCAAAACCCATCCCTGGGTGTCCCTGCTACTTACCCTCGGGGACTGTCAACCCCAGTAGCTTTCCCCCTTGTAGTGGGGACCAGCCAGGCTGATACCAATTCTCCACCTTCTCCTGTGTCACAGAGGCTCTCTGGGTATCGCCAGGGTGGACAGTGGCTGGGGTCAGGACCTGGCTGCATCAGAGGATCATCCTTGCTTCAAGCCATTTTCCCTCCTAAGTCCAGCCATCAGAATGTCGGCACATTAGGAGTCCCAAGTGTGTGCATGCTTGAATGAGTCCACGGGCATCAGTGGATGTCCTCCCTCTAACATCCACTACTTGACTGCACTGCAACCTGTGGTCACTCAGATGGCAGTCCTGCATTGGTAGTGGCAGCCCTCTCTCCCCAGAGGAAGGGAGTGTCCTTTCTGTATTCGATCTTACTCCTTCTGGCTGATGCATGGTGACTCAAGATAGTTCTCGAACTCGCGTCACTCGGTGATGCAAGCTATCACTGCACCAGTGGTCTAGCTGTCTTCTTTTATTACTTTAACTGTAATCAAAAGTGGTAAAGCAGACCCAAAAATGGGGGGAAAGGGCATCACACCAGTTAGGGGAATAGGGGCAATTTAAAATAGAATAAAAATGTATGGGTCAAAATGTATACCACTATCATGCTCTGCTGCTAGAAGGAAGAACTTTGCAGTATATAGTGACCCCTTGTTGTACATGGATTTCTATCCAAGCTAAGATGCTGTTGTATCACAATTCAAAGGTCATAGAATGCTGTTGTACCCTTCTGTGGTACAACTTTTTTAATTAAAATGGAAACTCATACCAGCTGCTGTTTCATTTACACACACACACACACACACACACACACACACACACACACATTGTCCTTACACAAACTTTTCTCTTGTTTCATCATTTTAAAAAGCTTTCTGAGCAGGTGGGTGATTTTTTTTTTTTTTATAAAAAAAGCTGATTATTTGGCAAGAAAAAAGCAGAATTTATTTTACGTTTCAAACCATATACTATACAAAATAACACATTGTCAGCCATGTACAACAAGGCTGCATTTCCATCTCTGGGTTCTAATGGCATCTCTCTGACCTCTCAAGCTTCACTCTTGAGTTTCCTATGGTGTCATCAGAGCCCCTCGATGGAAACACATTCTTGTTGTGCATGGTTGGCCATGCATTATTGTCTGTTTCTTTACACTCTGTAGATAATAAAGCCATGATATACACACATATTTTTAATAAGTTATTTGTCGAAACATTGGAGATTACCCTTGAGCACAAGTGCTCATGTACAAAGGTTCCACATCAAATACATAATTATAAAAAAAATTAAAAAATTCCAAGTACAGTAAGCAGTTCCAGAGGAAATGCAGTTGAGTGAAGTGCCAAGCGCTTAAGATAGAACAATTACATACAGTTTTGAAAACATCAAACCCGATCGTTGTTGTTATAAAAAGTCAAAAGTTATGTACAGTGAGAAACCAAATAAAACTGTTTAGTGGTTACAGTTGCATTGAACTGCAAAGGCAGACCACAAAGATCTCTTAAACTGATTACTGTTTAGATCGTAATAGTTGGGAGGGGGTAGTCCTACTTTCCTCACTAGTTGTACAGCAAATCGATCATTCTTTTTTTTTTTTTTTTTCACTGACAACAGGAACTTCCTGTTTGGGAGCAGGAAGTAAGTGATCACAGAGCCACAAAGACTCACCATCCTAGAAGGAAAAGAGTAGTTCTTCTGTCCCCCAGCTGCTGGAGGTCTGACTCTGAGCAAGTAAGGAGACTGCTAAGAAATATAGGAACTTCTTGTCTCAGAACAGGAAGATCAGGAGCTTAAAGGGCACAGAGGCAGTAAGTAAGTAGGGAGAAAAAATTATAAATAAACAGAGGAAAGAGTAAATATTCCAAACAACAGTTAAGGGACCAGAAATAAGACATGATGGGAGTGGTGCAGTGCAGTGGCTGTGGAGCAGCAGTGTTCCGGGAGACGTTCTGGAGGATGCGGTGTTGTCCCATCTGCAGGCACCTCTTTGGGCTGAGGGTGGAGGTTGCTCATCTTCAGACTGAGTTGCCAGGATTTGGAGGACCTCCTCTCCCACCCAGTGACCACCAGGGCCACTGCCGTTGCCTCAGAGGTTGCCAAGAAAGAGGAGCAGTTGCACCACAGTAAGCTCAGAGAGGGTGAGGGTGGTGGAACAGAGGCACATCCCTCCAGCTGTACCTCTACACAATTCATATGCCATTCTGGCAAAGTGTGGTTCCTCTATGGAGGCACCCACAATGGAGACCAAGGAGGATGCTGGGAACCTCCACAGAGGAGACCCAAAGGAGGGTGGGATGGGACCCTGCAGGGGAAGGAAACAACTCCTGTTGGGGGACTCCATTATTAGGAGGGTAGAACTGAGGGAGGGAGGAAGGGGAGAGGGAGGTAAGGTGCCTGCTTGGCACCATGGCTTGGAGGGACAGGGAGCAAATCCTCAAGATCGCTGGAGCAGTTGCATGGGGGAGGGAGCTGGATGTCATTGTCCACCTAGGGACAAATGACCTGGATGAGAAAGGGATCAGAGCAGTGTAGGAAGAGTTTGTGGAGTTGGGGAGGGGACTTAGACAAGTAGCATGCATGGTAACCTTCTCGGAGGTGCTGCTTGTCTATGGCATGAGTGAGGCTAGGGTGCTCCATACCATGGGATTCAATCAGTGGTTGAAGAACTGGTGCAAAGCTTAGGATTTGGCTTCATTGGGGACTGGGGGTCCACCTGGAGTGATGCAGGTCTATACTGATGTTATGGTCTGCATCTGTCCGGGAAGGGAGCCAGGATCCTAGGTGATAGGTTTAAATGCTTCATTGGCAAGCATTTAAACTAGCCAAGGGAAGGAAGCACTGGAAGGGAGCAGGGAAATCCTAGCCTCCCCCAAATGAAAAAAGGGTAGTAAGCGAGGTAAACACCAAGATAGAGATGTTGATGGGGAGAAGGGTGGGGTAAATGGAGAAAATGACAACGGCAAGAAGGACAGGGATGGGGCAAAAAGGGGTAAGGCCAATCAAGAACTGGAGGGTAATGAGTACCAATGCCTGTAGTCTGGGCAACGAGCTCCCTGAACTGGTGGCCTTAATGAAAGAGGGATGCCTGGATATCTTAGCAATCACAGAAACATGGTACACAGAGAACCATGACTGGGATGTTAACATACCAGTGTACACAACCTACAGGAGAGACAGGAAGGAGAGAAGATGGGAGGAGTAGCTCTCTATGTAAGGGAAGGGATAAAAGCAACAGAACAAAAGAATAAACAGGGAGGAGAGGAGGCACTGTGGGTCACCTTAGAGACTGGAAATGGCACCACAGTCTGCACAGGGGTTGTATACAGACCCCATCTCAGGGGAGGGAATGGACAAGGATATGATAGAAGGCATCCTTAGGATGGCAGAGAAAGGGGAGATACTGTTGATGGGGGACCTGAATATGCCAGATGTTAGCTGGAGCACCTTTGCTGCAGCCACATCCAAGAGCAGGGCCATTCTCGATGCCCTACAGATGGCATGCCTCAGACAGCTAGTTTTGGAACCCACTCGTGAGGGAGCAGTCTTAGACCTCATACTCTCAAATGGGGACAGTGAGAGGATCTCAGATCTAGAAGTGGGTAGCCATCTGTGAACAAGTGACCACCAAACAGTGTGGTTCATGATAAACTCAGCTACAGAGTCAAGCCATACAAAAGTGAGGGTACTGGACTTCAGGAGGGCTGACACTGGCAAGATGGGAGAGTGCCTTAGAAAGGCACTAGCAAGCAGGCTAGAAGGAGGGGTGGAGCAACGATGGGGAAACATCAGAACTGTCATCACAGAGGCAACAAGCCTTTGTGTGAGGCAAATAAATCAAAATGAAAGAAAAGGCCACTATGGTTCTCCAAAAGAGGTGGTGGGGAAGGTTAGGGAGAAAAAGATAGCATTTAGGAAGTATAAGGAAACACTGAAGGAGCAGGACAGAGAATTGTACCAGTTAAGGCAGAAGGAAGCAGGGAGGGAAGTCAGAATAGCAAAGGTCCAAACAGGAAAAGATAGCCAACTTGTTTAAGAAGGGGGATAAACCCTTACATTAGGGAGCGTAGAAAGACAAAGGGAGGGATAGTGAGGCTAAATAGAATGGATGGTGAGTGGGCAGAGTGGGACCATGAAAAAGCAGGGATACTGAACGAATACTTCTGCTCAGTATTCATAAAAGAGGAGGAGGGGGAGGTGTCTAATCCAGTTAACAGAAGCACTCTGGATAGGGGGGTTGGTCCCAGTTCTTTCACAGAAGAAAGGGTTCTGAAAGAACTCCTAAAACTGAAGGTGGACAAAGCAATGGGGCCTGATGGAATTTACCCCATAATTCTAAAAGAATTAAGGGGAGAACTAGTGACACCACTGACTACCCTTTTTAACAAGTCATGGGAGGATGGTGTGGTACCTGAGGACTGGAGGAAGGTGGATGTGATTCCCCTTCACAAAAGTGGGAGCAAGACAGAGGTTGGAAACTACAGACCTGTCAGTTTGACCTCTGTTGTAGGGAAAGTGATGGAATCACTTCTGAAAGAAAGAATTGTTGAGTACCTAGAGGCCAGTGGGCACAGGACCCAAGGCAGCATGGGTTCACAGCGGGAAGGTCATGTCAGACGAATATGATTGATTTCTTTGACTGGGTGACCAAAGTAGTAGACCAGGGAGGGGCTGTGGACATGGCCTACTTAAACTTTAGCAAGGCATGTGACACAGTCCCACACAAAAGATTAATAATCAAATTAACCAGCCAGGGAGTGGGTTCCAGGGTGGTAGCCTGGGTAAAACATTGGCTGGACAACAGAACACAGAAGATAATTATAAATGGAGTCCACTCTGAAGAAAGGGGGGGTTACTAGTGGGGAACCGCAGGGTTCAGTACTGGGTCCAGTCCTTTTTAATGTCTTTACAAGTAACATTGCAGAGGGACTGGAAGGAAACGTATGCCTCTTTGCAGATGACACAAAGATCTGCAACAGGGTTGATACACAAGGAGGCGTAGAAAGGATGAGAAGGGACTTGGCAAGGTTGGAGGAATGGTCAAAAGTATGGAAGCTTGGATTCAATGCAAAGAAGTACAAAATAATACACCTTTGAAACAATAACCATGGGGAAGATTACACAATTTGGGGGTAGTAACAAAAACAAAAATGGAAAGGGACCTGGGGGTAAACATATCAGATGACCTTAAGGTTGGCAAACAATGTAAGAAGGCAGTAGGGAGGGCTGGGGGGATACTGGGATGTATAGGGAGAGGCATCACCAGCAGAAAACAGGAAGTTGTTATCCCTCTGTACAGACAGTTGGTGAGACGCCATCTGGAGTACTGCGTCCAGTTCTGGAGATCCCATCTCCGCAAGAACGTAGACAGGATGGAGGCAGCCCAGAGGAGGGCAACTAAAATGGTGCAGGGTCTGCAAGAGAAGCCATATGAGGAGATACTAAAGGAGCTTAATATGTGACCCTTGAGGAATGGAGGAGAGGGACATGATAGAAACTTTTAAGTACCTCAGTGGAATCAACAAAGTCCAAGAGGGTAGCATCTTTCAGAACAAGAGATGTGCAAGAACAAGGGGACACAATTTGAAGATAGAGGGGGGACGGCTCAGGAGCAATGTGAGAAAGTATTTTTTCACAGAGAGGGAGGTGGATGCATGGAACAGCCTTCTGAGGAGGTGTAGGGTCTAAAACTGTGGGAGAATTAAAAAATGCATGGGACAGACACAAGGCAATTCTTGTGGGGGGCAGAAAGAAATAGGCAGCTGGTTAACTAGGATCTGCAGCTTATCCTGTAGGTAGGGAAATGGGCAGAATAAGTGGGCCAAGCGGTCCTTATCTGCCATCAAAGTCTATGTTTCTATGTTTGTTTTTTACTTGTGTCTCTACAAGGATAACTGTAGCACTGTTTTTTTTTTCTGCAGCAATTTTTTAGCCCTATACTCCGAGTGCCCAAACCGAGTCTTCATTTTATTTTTTTTTAACCTGTTTTTGCATGTTGGTATTTTCATGTTTGTGGCTGACATGAGGCCGGGCTTGATTTCCTGTAGAAAGAAAGCTAGCAATGTATCACTGACATTCTAATATTAAGAATAATAGGCCGAGGTAATGTGGGTCACCCTGGAGCCAGAGAATGGAACAGCAATATGCACAGGGGTGATCTACAGACCTCCAGCACAGAGGAAGGAAGTAGACAGGGAACTAGTGGAGAACATACATGATATGGCAGCTAAGGGCGAAATCCTGCTACTGGGGGATTTCAATATGCTGGACGTGAATTGGACCACCCAGATGGCTGTTTCAGCCAGAAGCACAGCCATTCTTGAATCCCTGCAGGGGGTTGGATTCAGGCAGCTGATGCATGAGCCAACCAGGGACTAGTCAGTTCTGGACCCGGTATGCACCAATGGGTACAAAGTCAAAGAAATACAGGTGGAAGGGCAGCTGGGGTCCAGTGACCACCACATGGTGTGGTTCAGCATGGAGACATGGACTCAATCAAGCCATACAAGGGCAAGAGTATTAGATTTCAGGAGGGCAGAGTTCACTGAAATGGGTAGATGTATACAAGCAGTCCTGGGGAAGGGAGAGATAGTGGGGGGGGGGGTGGAAGAACAATGGAAGAAACTAAAATGAGCCATAGTGGTTATAACAAACCAGTGCATTAGGATAGTGGTCAAAGGAAAAAGAAGAAAGAAACCACTATGGTTCTCCAAAGAGGTGAGGGACAAAGTCAGGATAAAAAGGCTGAGTTTCAGGAAATTTAAGGTGAGCCAAAGGGAGGAGGACAGTGAGGTGTACCCTGAATATCTAAGGGAAGCAAGGAAGACTGTTAGGAGGGTGAAGGCGCAGACAGAAGAGAGCTTAGCATAGTCTGTAAACAAAGGAGATAAGGCATTTTACAGGTACATCAGTGAAAGAAGAAAATCCAGGGGGGACTGTGAGGCTCAAAGGTTGAGAAAGGAGAGTTTAAGGAGGGGAATCTGGACAAGGCAAATACTGAACAAATACTTCTGCTCAGTATTCACTAAGGGGGAGGTCAAGGACCACAGTTGGGTTGCAGAGGCAATGTGGGGGAGGTGAGCACCAGTCCATTCACAGTGGAGGAGTTCTGGAAGAACTCACAAAGCTGAAGGTGGATAAGGCATTGGGGCCAGACGGCATCTACCCAAGGATATTAAAGGAGCTGCGAAGGGAACTAGCAGTGCCTCTGGCGGTCCTGTTCACAGAGTCACTCAACACGGGTGTCATTCCAGAAGACTGGAGGAGGGCAGCACATGTAGTCCCAGTGCACAAAAGCAGCAGTAGGG
Source organism: Neoceratodus forsteri (assembly GCA_016271365.2). NCBI lineage: Eukaryota > Metazoa > Chordata > Ceratodontiformes > Ceratodontidae > Neoceratodus > Neoceratodus forsteri. The sequence goes on from CM028129.1 coordinate 797,877,118, forward strand.
AGGAGGCGGGGAACTACAGGCCAATCAGCCTCACCTCAGTGGTGGGAAAGATCATGGAGACATTGCTGAAAGAAAGGATAGTGGCACATTTGGAATCCATTGTGGCTCAGGATATGAGACAACACGGATTCACTGCAGAAAGATCATGTCAAATGAATCTAATAGTTGTTTTTTTGATTCGGTGACTAGGGAACTTATTCAGGGTGGGGCAGTAGACATTGCCTACTTGGATTTCAGCAAAGCCTTCGACACTGTCCCATGTAGAAGGCTGATTAACAAGCTGGGTAATCGGGGCATGGGAGACAAGGTAGTGAACTGGGCTAGGAACTGGTTAACAGACAGGAGACAGAGGGTGGTGGTAAATGGGGTACAATCTGGGGAGAGGGGGTGACCAGTGGGGTACCACAGGGATCAGTACTAAGAGCAGTCCTGTTCAATGTTTTCGTTAGTGACATTGCAGAGGGGCCTTTAGGAAAGGTCTGCCTGTTTGCAGATGACACCAAGACCTGCAAGAGGGTGGATACTCCAGAAGGGGTACAGAAAATGAGGAGGGACTTGGAGAAGCTTGAAAGATGATCAGAGATGTGGCAACTGAGGTTCAGTGCAAAGAAGTGCAAAATAATGCACGCGGGTAGAGGGAACCCTGGGGACAGCAACAGGTTGGGAGGGGAGGAGCTGTCACCAAAGAGGAAAGGGACCTAGGGGTTATCATCTCTGATGACCTTAAGGTATCAAAACAGTGTACAAAGGCAGCAAGGGGGGCCAGTGGCATGCTGGGGTGCATAGGTAGGGATATCACAAGCAAGAGGCGGGATGCGGTGATGCCATTGTATAAACATTGGTAAGGCCTCACCTGGAGTACTGCGTGCAGTTCTGGAGACCACACCTGCGCAAGGACATAGATAAGGTGGAGACTATCCAGAGAAGGGCAACAAAGATGATGCAGGGCTTACAGCACAAAACATATGAGGAGAGACTAAGGAACCTCAATATGTACTCACTGGAGGAGAGGAGACAGCGGGGGGACATGATTGAAACTTTCAAGTACCTCAAGGGCATAAACTAGGTGCAGGCAAGGGAGCTTTTCCAATGTACAAAAAGTACTAAAACAAGGGGGCACAATATGAATTTGGAAGGGGGTAGATTAAGAGGTAATGTGAGGAAGTTTTTCTACACAGAAAGGGTAGTCAACACATGGAACAGTCTGCCACAGGAGGTAGTGGGGCCAAGCACAGTGGAGAGGTTTAAGCATGCTTGGGACAGGCACAAGGAAAGCCTGAGAGGGGAAGGAGTGATGAAAAGCCATTGATCATATAGGGCCTACGGACAGACTGGATGGGCCTAGCAGTCCTTCTCTGCCGACACTTTCTACGTTTCTATGATTACATGCAGTATTATTATATAAATTATTCACTTCATTAAGTAAAAGTGCTGTTATACTTTGCATACTTTGAAAAAATGTTAGAAAAATAATATCCATACTGACATTTTTCCACTAATAACCTGTAGTCTGGACTCAGAGTCTTTGAGCTCTACGTACTGTGTGTGTTGGGGGCATGTGTGAAAAGATATCTGTCAGCCTCTGTAAAGTTCACCAGGTTCATAATCACAAATGGTCTCAAGTATAAAACCTAATGTACTCTGACAGACATAAAGCTAATGTACTCTGACAGACATGGCACTGCAATTGAAATATTACGTGTACCAGTATAAAACCAGAATTTCTGAACTTTTGTCATGACTGGGTTACTTGTTCTGTGCAGTGTTACTGTAACTGAATGCATGGCATGCTGATCTTCCTTATCCTTTCTAAACATGTGAACAAAAAAACACATCCAAGTTTAATTTTAGTTCATGCTTAGTTTGTTAGGCTTCTGTTTTTTGGCATTTAAGCCACCTCTAATATAGAGCGTTAGCATCAGTGCAGTTACATCAGACTCTCAGAATCATACATATGAGAGATCGCCTATTGGCAGTGCACTAGTACAACCGTCACTTGGCAATGCACTGGCACTGGCTACCAGGTTCACGAGTGAATTTGGGGCATGGAGATTGCGATGGACACTTTTAAGGCCAATGATATTCACTATTCAATGGAAAACACTGGGGGGGGGATTTGTAATTTTTAAACCAGAACTTGGCAGTCACTTTTTCATGAGAAACTCTATTGCATCATTTTATAATGCAGATAACCCCACATTGTACCCGCTTTTCATGCATGCCCTTCCATTGTGAGCCAAGTTTTTGTACACGATATGCTGATTTGCCCTTAATTGTTGGTTGTGGTGGGATGGAGGGTGGAGACATATTTTTAAGATTTTGCCAGATGGAACTGACCATTTCTGAAAATGGAATATTGTTGGCTGTACTCTTCCCATCCCTGAGAAGGGAAGGCACTGCAGGGACCCCTGTGTTGCGCATTGGAGCTCCCCTCTGGGGATACTGATGTGGCATCCAAAATAACCAAAAGACAGCGCAGTGCCATCTAGTGGGTTGTGGGAGGGAAGAAAAAAACATAGGCCTGTTTCAGAATGGCAGGGTCAGTCCGCTTGGACCCCACACCGTGGAGCCTGCTGCCACTCCACCATGGGATCCAAGTGCTCACTGAGGGGAGGGGAAGGGAGGACAGCTTGTCGATCCAGAGCTCTGCCATGGGGAGGAAGCCATGGATGAAGCAGCAGCAGAAATGGACAGGTTAGTGCAAGCCATGGAGAAAAAAACTAGAGCAATCGGATATCTGTTTTCAGATCAATTCTGCAGAATTTGATTGTAAAGTGAGGATTTTTAGATTTAGGAGATGAAAATCTTAAATCCTAAATTGTAGTGTTGCGGATAGTAAGTTTATGTTTGGATTTCAGATTTTAGGATTCAGGTTTCGGAATCAGAATCCTAAAATCTGAAATCTTACATAAATATCGTATCAGCAATCGTAAATAGGATCAGGTTACAATTCAGAATAAGATGATCCTGAAAGATGAAATGTGAATAATGGATTGCATTTTGAGATATCCAATCCCCCATAACCAAAAAAGATGTATATAAACAAAAAAAATTGTGTATGTCTAGTAAACGAATCGCTGGTATACTGAATTGTTTCAGTAGTTTGCCCCTGTCCATTTTATCTGTTGATTATGAATTCAGCATCCAAATGCATAAAGATTCTTGAATTTCTGAAGCAATAACTGGTGAGATTACAGCATGTCAGATAGTGGTTTTTTTTTTTTCTGAGACCAGATATGAAATTGGAAGGGATGAGTAAGGTTATATACAGTTTTGTAACTTGTAACTGACTGGTACTGCAGTTGCAGTCCCAACCTCTCCCTGTGGTATAGACCTTTCTCCTAAGACGTTTTATAATGAGACATGGCAGGCAAACAAAAAATCACGAAGAGCAGCCAGAACAGTAGGCGATATCATTTCCTGTTGCCACTGCCTCACTTCTTTTGTCTGTGTGCCACACCTTTTTATTTTAACCCACATTCAATTAACGGCTTTTGAGGCAGTCTGAAAATGTAAAGATCTATATCCCACAAAAGAACCAGTGTTTTTTTTTTTTTGTTTGTTTATTTTGGTATGGAGAATACAATTTTGGCATAGAACTTTGTTGAGGGGAGACAAATGCTAGCTTCCCCCTCCAGTTTAGAGACCCAAGGCTCTTACTATTGAGTATGCGGTTTGCGAAAATATGTGTTTCTCACCACGGTGAACGAGTTCTGGTTATAAAGTACAGTGTTAAATGTTGATAACAGTTGTGAGGTAGAAAGTAAGACACCAATATACTGTGTTTGCGTCCCTATTTTAGTACATACTTCTTTAACACTGTGTCTGAATAGAAATTTTGACGATTGGCCTGTAGACTGGAACTGGCTTGAACTAAAGACCAGTACATTTTTCTAATTATTTACTACCAAAGGAAACTGTATAATGTGTTAGCCAACAGGAAGAGAGAGAGAGAGAGACAGAGAGAGAGAGATAGAGTCCACCTGGATAGTCTGAAATGAGTCTGCTTCATGGCACGTTCTGTTCTTCACTTGCATACAGGCCTCCGTGAAGCAGTGTTCACTAGTGACAACAGAGGCACAGCACACCTGCTCCTGGCTTATGTGAACTATAACTCCAGTGGGACATGCTGGCTGAAAAGTATCAACTTTTCTCTCCTTAGCTGTTCTTGAATTTGGCCCCCTCAATTCTGTATCTCCTACTGTGGAAGACCGGACCTTATTTCCAATAGCGTTTCACCATGGACACAGAATGGAGGAATACCCTGAACATGAATCATAAAGCTGTTGTGCCAAACTTAAAACCTGCACACTTGACAGAAAATAAAGCTTTGTGCACTAGCGTGGGGAGCTGCTTATACACTGTGTAAAGATTAAAGAAGTATTTTTGTCTGTTATTCAGGAATTTTCTAAGTTGAAGCTGTAATGTATGGCCTCTCGTCACTGAATGTTTATCGGGTCAGCTGCCTTTTAACCCGACCTACTACCTCCTAAAATGCTCTCCAACCACTCCTCACCTAATTTATTTATTGATTTGGAAAAAAACTTTAAGCACAAGTGCTCATTTACAAAGGTTCCACGTCTGAAAAATAAGCCCACAGTCCAGCCACAAACAAAACAAAAAAAAAAAAATCACACTATTAAAAAAAGTAGAAACATCCCTTCTTGCATCAACTTGGTTGGCAGCTACTCCTCGGAATGCCTGTGAACTCCGATCCTAAGTGACAGCACTGTCCCAGATGCCAGAATGGACAAACTTGTCCTAAAGAAGAATTTGGCATATCAGTTGAGAAGGCTGGTGAATGCAAAGTGCCTCATGCATTGCTTGAAAGCATGGTTTCAGTATGTGCTGAAATGTGCTGTGTACTATATTTCATTGAGTCAATGTATTTCTCAATGTATTGACATATTTTTGCATACTATGGGTTAGAAATATATTATGTCAGTATATTTAAAAATATATTTCATAATATATTATATATTACATTGGGACAATGTACTTCTCGGTGTACTGACCTACATGTAAGCATTAATCACCGATGAAGGTGGCATCTAATGGGGAGTTAATGCATGGTTGAGACTGTTGTGGCACGAGGCCGGAGGCCAAGTGCGTACAACAGTCCAACCATGCATTAACTCCCCATTAGATGCCACCTTCGGAGGGAATTAATGTGCTTGTAACATGGCAAGTGCAAGTGTACTATTTGTCAGATGCTCTTCTTTTTGCCATAGAACACTAATCACCAGAAACACTTATTTTACATTTACAATTATGGTGCACGTCTGTTACATTTCCTGACTTTCTGTTGCTGGAACCGTGCGCGTGCACGTTGATCACCCGACATCGACTAATATAGTGGTGACTACTTTTTCTCATCTTTCAACTCTGGTGTATGTATAACTATTCGTATAAAGCTATCTTTGCACCTGCTACTTTGGTACTTGTGCTGACTACTCTATTTCTCTACCCTAGTTTGTTTTTGAGATCGCTGCTCTGCTGCATTCTGGGCAACATGTCCATGCATACCTTCACATTCTCACACAAATGACAGTTCTGTTCTCCACTCCCTGTACACCGCGCGCCTAACAATTACCACCAATAGGTGGCGCTTTCACAGCACCACGGAACTTCTGCTCCATTTCCCTGTGCATCCATTTTCAACATGCATTCTGTTCCCCTTCACATCCGCTGCCACTATCGTTATATTACTCCCCAACTCGCACCACCCTGCACACCACGGTTTGCCCTTCTACACATGTCTTCTCCTACGTATTCCTCTCTCCACTATTTTCTAATTCACACACTTGCCCACACAGCAGTTTTTCCCTCGCCTCTCCCTCATCAGTCTGACCTATAGGTGATGCTTTCTCACATGGGCACAACTTGTCATCTCCCTCGCGCTAATCTCTTATTCAGCTGTCCTTTCCAGTGCTCTTTTCTATCCATCGCTGACTTGTACAATATGAACTCACTCGCTCACTCCTTCCAAAATACGACACTTCCCGTTCTTCCTCTGTCCCATTTTACGGTACCGCTTTTCGCCACACACATTTCTGCTGTTCCTCTCTTCCCCGTCAGTTTGCTTTCCTGCTGTGCTCATTGCGCCACCTATTGGTCGACGTATTTCTACCACATTCATTGCTTGGCTACTTCGCTGAGTGCTTTCAAGCTCTCAACAGGGGATTATTGCTCTGAATGTTCAAAGGCAACATGGCATTATCGTGCCATAATGCCGTGTTGCTCTTGTGCCACCTGACCCTGTTACACCTATCACCTTTCTTCCCTGGAGTCCTCATATTTCTCCCATGTTACAATAACACAGATTTTTCAGTATATTCCATTTTTGTAAAGGGTAGATTTCACAATCTCCAGCCCTGCTGGCTAGTGGTTGCAGAATGAAATGTCATCCGCTGATGTATTGGCGAAGTTTGGCAGATTATATATTCTCCTCAGGGGTTACATTTGACTAGGAAAATGGCTGCTTCTTAGGTTACATCACGTGGATTTGACTGATCTTTGTAAGGCTGCAACTTGGAGCTCTAACATATTTTTTCTACTATAATTTGCATATAGCAGTGTCCACAGATGCACCTTCTGGCCACAAAGTTTTGCAAGCGGCGTGTTAAAAGGAGTTTCCTTTTTGCATGCTGGTTTTCAGCGTGGCTTAGTTGGTAGCATATCTGCCTCTGGACCAGAAGGTCGTGAGTTCTCGTCCCACACCGGGATTGGACTTGCACCTAAAAATCGCTGGCATCTGAGTGCAGTATTGGGGGGTGCTGTACTGCTGGGGTGTACCGTCCTTCGGATGAGACGTTAAACCGAGGTCCCTTTTGACCATCCTGGTGTTGTCCTGATGGGTGTCCAGGTGGAAGTAAAAGAACCCAGGGCACTCTTCGCAAAGAGCAGGGAACATTCCCGGTGTCCTGGCCAACATTCCCCTTTCCTATAAAACCAGTTCATGCAATTATCCAGGCTGTGTGTGGGTGATGATGTGCGATATGGCCGCCACCACACATTCAGTCACTTCACTACCAGTCTAGCATTGTTTGTAAAGCACTTTGGGATACTGTGTATGAAAAGTGCTATATAAATGCTGATTCTTCTTCTTCCTCTTTCAGTTTTATTAATGGACATAGTTTATAGTTAAGTTACAGTTATTTTCTATCTTGGGATAGGTGGATGTGAGTGAGAAGAGAAAAAGTAAAGTCATACCTAGAAACTGGTCATGTCATACCCGGTAGTAAGCTTTCTTCAAATGAGCATCCATCAATCCAGTATGCCTGGATACTCCACCTACATCAGCTGCTCAGAGGTGGGACAAAATGACTGACAGGCCCTCTTCTCTCTTGGCAGACTGGACACCTGAAAATCATCAGTTCATTCCATAGCAGACTTAAAAAAAAAAAAAAAAAAAAAAAAAAAAAAACTGGACAGAGTTAGTAGCCAGGCAGGCCCTGGATTGGTGGCTGCCTATTGAGGAAAACATATTTTTTGTGTTGCCCTGCTTCTGCTTATTTATTTCTATCATGAACTGAACTGAAGTATTGGGAGGTCAAGTAACATGCTTTAGGTCATGGATGGAGCTCATGACAATAGCAGCATTCAAACCTGGGATCTCTCGTTTAAAGGGAATATGTGTTATTCCCCGTAAAATTCTTTCAGCAGTTGTAGGGGTCTAGAAATTGTTTGCCTGGATACATTTAGCAAATGACTTTAGCAAAACACTGAAACATCATTTTTAAACGGAGAAATGGAGGCATCCATTTTGTAGACAGGAACTGATGAGTTCACTGCCTAACCAGTCTAAACAGTGTGCATTGCAGCAAGTAGAACAGTTGGGCTGTGCTGATTGGGGTCTTATTACACTGTTAATGAAAATCCTGGATTTTTATGTCAGGCATGGTGAGAATCCAGGGCTGACTCTCACAGTGTAATAGTATCCCTGTCTGAGGAGCCGTTTGTTTTAATCTGCTTCACTGCAGAATGTTGGGGTTGGTGAGAAAGTGACATCATCACAACACTCTGTTTGTCGCCAAAGGATGTTCACTGCAAATTATAATTTTAAAAGTATTTTTCTGTTTTACTGAAGACATACTGATTATTAACCCAGTCTGCAAAGTAACCCTTACTATATTCATACAGGCATACAGCTGTCCCACTAAATCTGTGATCTGAAAAATATAACCCATATTTATATCTCCCCTTTTGTCTGTATACATAGCATTATATAGTATTGCATTCCATTTACACAGACGGGTGGGAGCATTCCAGTATGTGACAATGAAGTACTAATCGGCATAAACCAAGCCAAAACAAAAATTTTGATCAGAGACTTCAGCTCTTTTTTTGTGTGTGTGTGTGTGTGTGTGTGTGTGTGTGTGTGAAGTTTAAGTTGTGACACTTAGGCCCCCATTTTTAAAAGCTCTGATTTCCATAGCAGAGGATCAGTTTAGTTGGTATTGTTGAATACGAGTTGTGGTGGAAAATTTATGAAGAATGGTTCTCTAGGAAAACATCAAGGTGTGCTTTATCTTATGCTAAAAACATGCTCCAGCAGCTGCAGTCATTTATTAGCAGGATACACTTCACCAGGAAACCTCTTTATCTGAAATCCCTGCGAGCTGTAACATAAAGCATTTTACCCACACATGTCTAATTGACAGAATATTTTATTTGGTGCGTCTTAAATTTAAACTGGCCTGATTTCACTGACATATTTACTATTGCGAGTCTCAGTTGTGATAGAAAAACCTAAACAGTTAGTTTGCCGTGGCTGCCTGTAGAAAAGTATTAGTTATTTATTAACGTCTTCTACCTGACCTTGTATAATATATAATCAAGGGAGATTTGTAGTAGTTGCTATTTTAGATAGCTTAATATAAATCAATGTTCTTTACTACAAAGTTAGGCCATAGTGTCCTATTAGAGGTCATTGTCTGATGCAGTACCAAAGTATAGTCCATAAATAATACATACTTGATGTTTGCTGGAAGGTGAAGAATAATACTGTTTCACTAGATAGAAATCTTAGCACTAAAGGCATGGAAAGACATTGCTTGATGGGGTATTAGCCCTTGCTGAGTGTGCACTGGAAATGCAAATTGAGTGAGAAAGGTAGGGCACATTATATGGTTCTTTGTCACTATATTTGCAGGTAAAGTATGTTACTTCTTAGAGTACCCGTCGTGTTCATTGCAGTAATAATATGGACCCCCCAGTAGCTTACCTGTACTGGAATTTAACTATACCTGAGTTGACATTTTTTTTTCTTGGTGATAGTGGAGAACACTGGACCACCACTACTTGTGTAGCGCAAAGCGTTTGTGAATACAGCACGGGCTCGTGCTTGTTGTTAATTTTTGTATTCGTTTATTTGAGTTGGGTGGTTCACCCACACACCCCCTTTTTCTTTTTAAAGGGGTGTGGGAGTGAAGCCTCCAACTCAAATAAACTAATACAAAAATAGCCGAATGTAGTTTTGTGAGTAGCGTGAACTTCACTCTGTGCTAATAGCGTAGGTCCCGTGGTGGTCTGGTGTTCTCCACTATTGCCTTTTTCTTTAGAGTTTGAGAAGGGAACGGGATCATAAATGTGAGCTCGCTACCTGACCCCTTCCTCTTTCTGGTTCTGATTTAGTTCAGCACCATCCCCACGATCCTACGTTTTATGGTGGAGTTTGTAGAGTGTGGGGGAGTGTGCCATTGATAGCAATGGAACCCTCATTTAAAACAGGGAATTTTATATTTTAGAGGTCCAACGAGGGCAAATCAAAGTCACAGCTCAGTTAACAAGAGCTTTGTTTGTTGAGCTATGGCTTTGATTTGCCCTCACAGGACCTCTAAAATAAAAAAAATAAAATAAAAAAACACCTGTTTTAAATTATGCTGCTGTTGCTATCAGTGGAACACACTTCTGCACTGTACAAACTTCATCACAAAATGTAGGCGAGCAGGGATGGTACACAGGTGGTGCTGGACTAAATCAGAAACAGGAAGGAGGCGGGATCGAGTGGCTAGCTCACATTTAGGATTCCTTCCCCTTCTCAAATACTAAAGAAATTTTTTTTTAAAACAGGGTTAATTAAACTCTGGTGCAGGTAAGCTATCAGTCGGGGGCACCCAGAAAGCACTGAAACTGGTGCTCTTTAAAGGGTTTTGGACTTTGGAAATCTGGAATTCAGCACATTCTGCACCGACCATTGTTGATGGAGCTAGTGCATTAATAATATGTCCATTAGTGGTGATCCTGGATCTGATATGGGTTCTGTATAGAGCCACAGTTTTGTGGTGCAGAGTGGTCAGAACCACCACTTTGTTCTCTGTCACGGTACACACAACAGGATCACAAACCTTTTTCCTGTACTGTTGCAGTAAGCATTGCGAAAACACAGGGAAAGGGGTGGAGGCAAGCATGCTAATGTGGGAGCTGACATGTAAATGGTGTGTTTTACTATGCACACTTCAACACTGGAATGCCACCCACCCTTTAGAATTGTCTCAAGCAATTCTTTAGGGTGTCTCTGGTGTGCGACAGTAGGTGGGGCAGAGATACGTTAGGGGACTGAGTTCAGGGAGGGATTGCACATGGATGTTTCCAGCTTGGGGGAAGTGAGGTTAGAGAGGGGGATCCACTGGATGCCTGGGGCTACTTTGGGGTAGTGGTAGGGGGCTGGGCATTGGACGATGGACGGCGCAGCATACATCTGAAAATACTGCAGCCAGGAAGTGAGCCTAAAGTTATGGGTTCAGTGGGGGTGTCATTGAGGCACAAGTCAGGAAGCATAGGAAAACCAGGAGCTGTTATAAAATTAGCAGAGAGTGTTTTACTGTTCTGCATAACAGTAAAATAAAAATTATTTACAAAGGCAATACAAACAAAGAAAACAAAGTCCTTCATCTGAGGGTATCTCTAATTCTAAGTTTTAGTGTCTCTTTCTCTCTAACAAAATATCACTGCCCATTTTATGATAAGTCTTTGTGTGGCAATTAATTTCTACACCCTGTTAAGAGACAACCTGTTTTTTTTTTTTCCTTCTATATAGGTGTTTTCCCCCCGGCAGGTGGCTCTTGTCCCTCCCTTGGAGGGACTCTGTCTCTGTCTCTGGCCACACTGTTCCCTGTCCTGACACCCCCCTAATTCCCCCATGGGTTTACCCCCCCCATGGCAAGGCCAGGTGAAGGGGCGCTGGCTTGGCCCCCACCCCCAGAGTGAAATAAAGACTTCAGGGGGCCAGTCGGGGCACTGGTGTGGTCATCATGGAGCCTGACTGCTCCTTTTTCTGTTTTCTTCCTTCCCCATCAATGTAGGGATGCTGGCGCATGCCCTACCAACCCGTACTGCCCTCCAGCTGTTGCCAGAGGGCAGTCAGTGAACAGGATGGCAAACTTCTCTTCCCCTGAGAGAGGAGAGCAGTCTTCTGAACACTCTATTCTCTCTTGTCCCCACCGACTGACACCCGGTGGCCCGGACTCATTTCCAAACCTAGGTCGCCGGCGTGGCGCGGGGTGTGGCGTCCAGCACCTCAGCACCACTAGGCCGGCTGAGACATCCTGTTTTCACAAAAAATGTATCAGTGTTCTTGTCAGTTTCTTTCCTGCAGAGGAATAAAATAGAACACGGTGTCCAAAAACTACTCTCCTGTCGACAGCTCTGCAAATGAGCCTGTGCTGCACCTCAAGGTTAACTCTCTGAGTTCCCAATAGCTTTTTACAATAATTTCAACAGTATAACTATATACATTTTCAAACCAAGGGATCCCAGTTTCACATATATTTTATAACCGCAGATATGACAGAGGAAAGAAAAACAGAAAAGCAAGAAACGGCAAATGAAGGCAGGGAGATAACGGGAGGGGGAGAATTGTGAGACCATCAGAGTGATCAGTTCGTAGGTCTCACAAGAACATTTGGTTGCGCAACCAGACAGAGAAGAGACAGAAACAGAGAGGATCGGCTGGCCCAGTGGTGCAGAGGGCTGAGGCACTGGACGCCTTACCTCGCGCCATGCCAGCGACCTATGTTCAGAAACTAGCATGGGCCGTCAGAGGCCGGCATGGGGGGGAGGGTGCAGAGCAGGATTGAACTTCCGATAGGCAGCTCTCCTCTCCAGGGAGGGATCTGAGCTTCCCTCAGCCCTTGACTGCCTCACGGTGGAGGGCAGCAGGTGATGCAGGCTGAGGGAGCCAGGGTGCTAGGCCAATAGGGTGGTAGGAAGGGGCCGTCACTGGAGCAAGAGTGCACATGCGCGCCTCCACGCACATGCGCCCCTCTGCCTGGGGCCCTGGGTAATGGGGAGAAAAATATCAGAGGAAAATAGCAGGGCTGCAGCAGAATGAAGCCTCTGGGCCAGCTCCGAGGGGTTTGCCGGGACATGCATAACATCTGAAAGTTCCCGAACGACCCCCAGTGACCAGTAGGTTGGCAGACATGGCAGCGCAGCCACTGCAGGAGAGGGATAAGCACCTTGATGAAAAAAAGAAAGAGAAAGGGAGAGGACAGAACAGATGCTTGCGTTTAACTCTGCATAACAAATGGGACAGGGCCTTATTCAACCCTGTCACAGTGGGAAGAAGATGCTGGTGGTTGAGCTGTGTACCAGAGCACTGCGCATGGCATAGTTCCATGGGACTGGCACTTTCTCATGCACAGTCCCTCTTTGGTGTTGTAGTCAGGTGAGTTCCGAGGTGCAAACCCTGTTTGAACATAAGAACATAAGAATTTGCAGGCAGAAGGAGACTGTGTGGTCCATCTAGTCTCCCCAAGACTTGCACCCCCAAACATCTGGCATCAACATTTGCATTGTGTCTTGGCCACAAGGGAGGGATCTCCCCATGGCAACCAAGTCAAACGTTTGTGTATGGCAGATTTTGGTGCATGTTTGCACCCTGAAATTGCATGAAGGTCAGTTTGGACTGTGTACTGGGACCCAGTATTTATTCACTTTGAACCACAGTAGAACACGTTCTGATGATGCTGGAAATATTACCAGAATTCACTTTGGGAATCTAAATTTAAATGTGGTGAAGATTTGAGATCCTGATGGCATATAGCAAATTGGAAACTACTAACAGTGAAAGCATGCTTACAGAAAGAAGTCTGGGGTTCAGGATGGAACAGTGACATAGGGTTAAAAATGTTCTCTGGTGTTTCAAGTTCCAACACACCTCAAAAAGTTTAAGGCTGCTGACTGGTTCAAGTGCATTTTTAAATATGTGGAAGCATTATTAGTGTAACCCCTAGATGGCGGTATCCCAAGGGATACTACCCTTGCCTGCATGACTAGGTGCAGGTTGAGGGGCCTGAGCCCAGTGAACGGGTGCCTCCACTCAGAGGGTTGGTTTCATAGCTGCTCTGAGTACAGCCCTCCGGGACACTAATACCCCCCTCTAACCCCTCTAGTGGCCTCTACTGGTCAGCAGATAAACAATCACAGTTAACATCAGAATACAATATTGAACCCGCTTTTGCCACACTTACCACCAGGGCTGGATCAGCTGTACTGGCCCTGGAGACCCCCTGTAAAACAAGACCTGCAATAGAATAGTGCAATGGCAATACAGTATCCCCTCCATAGAGGTACACAATAGCCAGGTTAAATGCAAGATGCATAGGATCTGATTTATTCAGGGGACGTGAACAAAGGTGGGGCAGCAATCTAGTATTTTATTTCAGATCTGATTTAGTCAGGTTAAGCATGCAGACGCTAAGAGTCCCCCCTCGCACAGTCACACACACTCTGGGTACCCAGTTGTTATGCAGGCTAGCCTGAAGCATTGCCCGGAGCAGGCCGGCGTTGCAGCTGTTGTTGGGGCCCTTAGGAAAGAAACAAGAAATATGCACTTTAACCCACAATTTGTATTCCGGAGCCATGTGGCTCAATTCGTTATGATCAACCAGAAAAAGTAAATCAGATGACACACATTGATTTGAGCTTTGTTGCAGGGAGCTACCCTGATGTTTACTCACGCTACCCAGACCAGGAGGCAGGATGGATGAGATGAATACCTCAGGATGGTTCGTTTGTTTGCCAGGGGAAGCAGGGCCCATACAACGCATCATGGTGTTCGATCCTGTTCGATGGTGTTGAGCAGGGAGCCAAATCCCCGAGCGGGTCTTTCGTCGAATGAATCTTTGCGGCATGAGCAGCAATCTAGGCCGAGTTGGTGAGGGCGAGACCAGGTGAACAGTTCAGATGGCAGTCTGTTTAGGTGCTGGATGCAGCTTCCAGCTAGTGTGACACATTCAGGGGTGTGGGGAACCGGATCACAACCCACACTACACAATCAGCACAATTATAGTAAGAAATACCAGATACCACAGTTCGGTTGCAATTAGGCAGTGTCTCTGCGAAAACCATACATCTGTGGTCCTCCCCATTTCCTGACAGGCCAATCGCTCCAGGAACAAGTCTTCCGTCCACACCAGGCGAAATTCACGCTTTCACAATTCGGGATTCCAGTCACAATAAAGGCAATTTTGAGTATAGCCAGATATTAGATTGTAGAGAAGATGTTAGCAGGTAGGCCAGACACAGCCTTCCCGCCGATTCCCCTGCGCTACCACGCAGGAGCAGCTGCTCGAATTACTTGAGCTGTTCACTCTCTCAGCTCCAGCTCTACACTGACACACTGCTGCAGGCAGCTCTAGGATTTCCCAATGATCCAAAAGGTTCAGTTGGTTGGTCCATCTGTCTGTCAGTCACAGAAAGAGCTTCCCCTCCAGGTCCATTTAGGCGCCAAACAGTAAAAACTACAATTCCTACAGAAATTCACTCCCACGAGACCCCTGGGGACTGTCTCCATTTTAGAGTCCCCAAAGGTACTGATTGGTCCAAACTGGCAGTCCAGAACCAAAATGGTGGTGCTTAGCAGAAAGTCCATGCTGCAAGGGAACCCTTACAAAAATGGAATGTATTTTAGCATATTGAAAAATATGCATTAATGTGTGTTAATTCACGAGAAGTACATTGTCCAAATGTAATATATTATATATTATGAAATATATTTTTAAATATACTGACATAATACATTTCTAACCCATAGCATGTTAAAATATGTCACTGTATTGAGAAATATATTGACTCAGTGAAATATAAAACACAGCATATTTCAGCATATACTGAAACCATATATTCTGCCTCATGCATTGCTTGAAAGCATGTCAATCTATTTAGTAACACATTGTCTGAAATATTAGTATATTTCAAATTATATACTGTATTCTTTGTATGTTATGTAAATTTTTTTATATATGTAACATATATTTTATACATGTTACATATATTTTATATATATTACATATATTTTATACGTTACATATATTTTTATATATGTTACATGCATTTTTGTAAATGCTTAGTTCCGTCCCATGTGTACACTTGCATAACTAATATGCATTTTTCAGAAACATAGTTTAACAGCTAAAATCATGATAATTTCAAGTTTTACAATAATTTCAAATTTACAACAGTAGCTTACAGACTGAAAAGAAAGGTGCAAATTATAAACAAGTACATGTAGGATCTCACCCTGACCTAAAAGTGAAACAAAATGGGATGGTATAAATACCAATCTGAGCCTCTAACAAGCACGAGCATGTGAGGTAAGTCCTATGTGTAAGTATAAATGTTGTGTTCATGTCAAGAGGTCATCATGACAACCAAGTAAACCTCAAGAGCGAAGCTTAAGAGCTTTTCGGTCGTCATACAACCTTGAGAAGTGAACATAGCGTGATGTTTACTGTATGGGCAACAGTAAATTAATCGCTGATCCCTTCTTCGGTGTTGCACTGTGATGTCAGACTTTGTCCCCAATCCAAGAACAAGCCTCACTCTGTCCCCGGTTCCCCGCTCTCACAGAGTTTGTTTTTTTCCCCAATAAATCTACCGGCACCTGCTGTATTATGGGCAACAGTAAAAAAGAAATATGCCCTTACTTTAAGAGCATTGCTCAACGCTGTTCACTTTCTTGGCCAGCACTCACTGCCGTGGCCATTTTCCCTCCAATGTCAAGAGAGTATTGCGAATTATGCATGCACAAAGACATTCTAGGTTGTTGTACCATCGATGTGACATACAGTACTTGAGATGGTACAACAGCTTTGTGAGGTCACATTGATAGTACAACAATGCTAGGAAATTATGGGATTTGGTTAACAATAACCTTCTACCATACACTACTTCAAAATAATCTTGTTATTTTCTATGGCCAAGGACCCATTATAGAAATAAATGTGCCATTGTGGAAATAAATTGCTTATTTTTTACTTGGCTCATTTATTTCCACAACTGGCATGTCCTCAACAACTTTCCCTGTCAATCAACTTAATTGGGATCGCACACAAATCAGTCTGTCTTTCATTGTACAAACCTAACCATCAGGGCCCGATTTTCAAAATGGGTAGATTGACACAAGGGACTTGCATCAAAAGATTATGATGCAAGGGGTAACTTGTGTTATTCACGATTTTCTGTCGCAGCCTGCGTCAAATCCAGATGCAGCTGCGCCAAAGCCCCCTTGCACCAGTGCTGCATCAAAAAACCCGGTGCACCAGGTTGCAAGGGGGCTTGCACTATGACAGGGCTGCAGTATCCCCTTTTTTGGGATTGTGCAAGCCCAGCCATGAACACAGCAAGGGGCACCACTTAGACCAGTCAGGAGGTGGTCTGAGTGGCTTGTGCAAGTGGGACAGAGTCTGACAGTGGGCTGCTGGGGTAAAGGGGCAGGAGAGGTGGCATGGGGGAATGAGGGGGGGGGACAGCTAGAACTCTAAGTTAGTGATGTGGCACCTGGTGGGGTGTATTTACTTCTGTATTAATATTGTAATGTCCAGCATTAGTCGTAGATTACTACAGTGTACTAGTAGCTATACTGTACATAGCAAACAACCCTAATCAAACACACCGAAGGGACAAGTGACAAATCTGCATAAAACGGCATCATATTGAACAATAACACGGTAGACCTTACAACTGTACATTTATACAGACTGTATTGTTATGGTCTGTATAACTGTATAATTGTGAGATCTGCTGTGTTACAGTTCAATATGATGCCGTTTTACGCAGATTTATCACTTGTCCCTGCTTTGGTGTGTTTGATTAAGGCTGTTTCTGTACGTACAGTATGAGTAATAGTTACTGTAAATTGCAGCACACTACAATTAATTACTGGACATTTACAATATTAATACAGAAGTAAATGCACCCTGCCGAGTGCCACATACTAACTTGCAGTCCCAACTGTCCCACTGACTCTCCCTATGCAACCTCATGTGCCCTTTATGCCCCCTGCCCTCCCTTTTGGCAAGCAGTTTCACCCCCCCCCAACCATCCCGGCCCCTCTAGTGTTGTGCCAGGTGGGCCCAATCCCTGCTGCAGTTCCTGCAGGTGCGCCAACTGTTTGGCACAGCTGTTGGCTTGTGGCAGTCCCAATGAGTTTGGTGCTGGGACCCTGCTTTTTCTAAAATCGGGCGCAGGGTCCCCGGCGCACCCAGAGTTTGCCCTAGCCCTTAGAGCAGTGGAACTTGCGTCACTCCAAGGGCTCTTTGAAAATTGGGCCCTCAGTCTTTAAAGCCTTATCAACCTTAAAAAGTGACTGCAGTCTCCATCTTGTTTCTTTGCACCTGATGCAAATACTTGTGCGTTGTGATTCGCTGTGTTTATTGGCTAATGTGAGCAAGAAGTCCTCGCTTTGTCCTTGTTTTTCTTCAATGAGCATTGCCGTTGATGTAGAGTACACTAGCAGTGCTCATTGAAACATAAACACTAAACAAGTAAAAACTTGTCATTCGACACTGGACATTGCAACTACAATTATAAGACTAAGTAAATTAACATATTATTTGGGGAAGACCTTGTGTGGGTACATTGCTGCTGGGTGTGGGTTTTTTTTTTTTTTTTAACAGGAAAAAAATCAGACATGTATTTGGTGGAGGAAGGGGTGGGAAAGATGAACAGTTGGCAAAAGTGAAAAATTTCAAAAGCAGATACTATAAAAAAAAATAAATAAATAAAAATTACAAATGCCTAACTTTTGTACAAGAAGGCATGCGTTTCCATCACAAGAGACCTCTTAAGCTTTCATTAGAAACACTAAGTGCATACCCACTATTCTATAAAGGAAGCTTTTCTCTTCGATAGTGAGCCAGAGTGCTTTAACAACTCTGAAAAAGCAAGTGAAAATGCACACTGGAGCTTCTTTCTGTAGTGGCAGCCCATAGCAGACACTTCCCTAAAGGAAAATCTGGAGGCAGATAATGTAAGGCAGACAATGTTTTTGGCAGACGGTGTCGAGGAAAACTAAAGCCAAATGCAACTGTTATATTGTGAGGAAACTATAAAAATATCTGCTGAGCTACTTCATCCCTTCCTGAGCTTTGGTCTAATAATAACCTCAGTAGAATGAAGAAATATGTGGTTACACAGGTGACATTGCACAGCACAAACTTGATCTTTGGGTGCCAGTGAAAACCATACATACCTGTGATGTTTTGTTTCTAAAGACCCATCAATAATTGCATGTACCAGTTTTGCAATTACCAGATTATTTAACATTTTGTTTAAAATGTTATCATTTCTATATTAATACAAAAAATGTTAATTTAGAAGTGAATAATCTCATCTGTTTATATAGCAACAAAATAAAATCTTGTTATAAAGACCAGATTTGTCTGTGCCCACAGACTGTCCCATTTTAATGACTCTGGGACTTGTTAGCTAATGTTAAAGTCTCTTAGATAAGTACTGAAGACTTTTTCTTGGTTATATTTATGCTTTTGTAACCCCTAGATGGCGCTATCCCAGGGGCTACTACCCCTGCCTGATTTGCCACTAACAGGTTGAGGGGCCTGGATCCAATGGCGGGTGCCTCCACCCAGAGGTCAGGGTTTGCAATAGTTAAACTTACTTGGTCACAGCCCTCTGGGACACTGCAGCCCCTTTCTTCCACTAGTGGCCCACACAATATATCAGAATTACCTTCACAGTATACACTTACCCCCAGGGCTGGTTCAGGCACTGGGACCTCCTGTAAAATAAGATACAGTGCAACAATCACAGTACAATACTTTAACATAGACAAATACCTCAGGCAGTATAACTTTGCTGAAACAAGCAGCTCGGATTTATTTAGGGGGAATATAACAAGGACAGGGGGAAATCAGGTTAATTAGCTTATCACTTTACTCATCTACCTATGGCTCTGTGCACAGGCCTATCCCTACCAGTTACTGGCCCTGGGTACCCAAGCCCTAGTGGCTAGTCCAAACCGTGGCAGCTGGTTGGGGCCCTTTCCCACAGAGAAAAGAAAAATTAGTTTAAACAGTCAGCAGTACAGTGATTCCATTTGGATTCAATGTGGCAATTCAACAGGGAGCAACCCTGAATTAGTACTCACGACCTCCAAACAAGATAGGGTCCTTCAATGTCAGCAGGGCTACTCTTGAGCTCCACGAGACTCCTCACACATTTATATGGCAAACTGCAACAGGCAAAAGTCCTTTAATGGCAGCAGGATTCACTTGAGCTACACAAGCCTCCTCACACATTTATATGGTAAAACAGAAAGTACTATACTAGGCAGGCTGCTTCTCTATCCCGATCGCAATTACTGCACAATACCCGGGAGAACACACAGCAGATTTAGTTCCTGACAGACCGAGTGCAATTCAGCAATTTCTCCAGTCTTCTACAGGGTGAGCCTGGTTTCTACTCTTCAGATATCCTTTGATTCTCTTCACAGGACGGATTCAGTCCTAACAAGCAGTTACACAAGCTGCAGACCGGAACTTTGGGCCTTACACGTTTCCGACTAAAACTGCACACTGAAAAAGCACAGGGCTCCTTCCTTCTTCACTGCCACAGCTCAACTGAAACTCCAACAGACAAAACCGGGCACTTCCTTTGAGTTCCTCCCAGTTCTTGACTGGATTGGCTGTCACTCACAATAGACTGCTCCTGTTGGTTCAAAAAGGCGCCGAAGTCTAAACTACATCTCCCAGAGTCACTGCCCATACAATCCTCTTGTGGCTGGCTCAGATTATGAGTCCAAGTTCTGATTCGTCCAAGGCACCATTTTAGAGCTAGCTTACCCCACACTGATTGGTCCAGTTCAGCAGTTCAAACCAGAATGGGGAACTAGGCAGACACAGTTCTGACTGCAAAGAAAGCAGGTTAGACAAACTGTAATTTCATTATTACTCTAAATGGTTTCTGGCAAACAGTTACATCTTTCAGATAGGTTCCCTTTGCACTCCTAGTGACTGCAAAATGGAGTGAATTGGCAGCAGCTCGAGTGGTACTCAATCAAAGAAACACACAGTCCCCCATACAAACTAATTATGTCTGCAAGCAGACAGCTCTTAAAGAGACAGTACCAGAGGTTCTAAAAACACTCACTGATAAATGGCTTAAACGCCAAACACCATTCAGGCTTGGAGCATTCAAGCAAGCTCCTGGAAGTCTTTTGGGAACCCCCATTTGCAGGGGGGTTACACCTTGAACATGGTCTCAAGTGAAATTTGCTATTCTGCTGTGGTGGTGTTAAACTGCTTCCAAGGAATTCCCCTAAGTCTTTAATGAGTCCTACACCAGCACTCACCATGAACTCAATCCGTCAGTTTCAAGCTAATGCGCTAGGAAAATGTATTTGAAGTACACTGACTAATTTCAGCGTTGTACTTCTAAGAACTGGCCAGATTAAAGTTATCAGGGGCCCTAGGCCCAAGAATAATCTGCCCCCCCCCCAATATACAGGGCTGCGCGCCTTCATCTAGAGCCATCTTTAATTTCTTTTTGCTATCATCATTGAATTCAGATATTTTTAATGATTACTCTTCTATGTTTATTACTGTAAAGAGACCTGTCAGTGTCAGAACCTTCATAAGTATTTCTCGTTTCCGTTTACTTGTTGACCCCTGTCACGTTTATGTTTGTGGGCTTCATTAAGATACTTGTATACTGCTGCTGACTCTGTTTCTGTATCATTCCATATTGTCAATGGGGAAGCTAGTTAATACACATGGGTAGGTAATGTGCTTTCCCCGCTGGGGTACCTGGTACAGCCCAAAAGCTGTGACCTCAGCACAGATCCCCAGAAACATGGAACATTCTATCTGCAATAGCTACCCCAGTTAATGCTGTAGCAAGAGAGGGGTAGGCAGCATGGACTGAGCCCTCTGCAAGATTTGAATTTTTACTCCTAGGTTTCTTTTTTCAGAGGAATGTGTAACCTTATGGGAGGTTGGGGCCTTCTGGTAACAGGGTGCCCCCTAAATTTAGAAATCAGTGCCTGTTAAGCTGAGGCTTTCAAGCTGGCTAAGCTGCTTGCTAACTACATTTCCTAGTGCCTAAAACGGTGACCGCATGTTGTTAATAGGGTGTCTTATGCTATGGCTCTACTTTTATGTCAAACCTGGTGCTTTAGGTAAGTGAGGGAATTTCGATATTTTGGTAAGGAATTGGACAATTAGGTCTGTCGGGCTGTAAAGGGTATTGTATTTTTATTTTCACTTCCCTAGTAACTATGTTTTACTAACTGTGTTTTTCTATTTTCTTTCCTTTCTAGCATTTTTCCTTCTCATAGTGGTCCCCTTTCCCCTCTGGTGTGAGACTGGTATGCCTGATATGGGGTGGGTGGGGGGATTTTCTCACAAAACATGTTAGTGGAGCTTGTGTGAGAATGAAGCCTTGATGTTTAGCACTTTTCCGTGGTGTTTATTTGCCTGCTCCATTTTTTTCTATTGAGATATTTTTGGTATTACAACATGATTTGCCTTTTGTGTTCTTGTTGCAGCCATTTGGTGGACATCTGTAGCTCAGCATGGAGGTTCACCTTTTTTTTTTCAGTAAGCCCATCCTCCCCCTTCTGTGGTTCTGTGCTGTAAGCAGTGCTTATTTCAAACATTACCTTACACGGTAAGCAGTGCTCATGACTGCTGGCCCTGCAGGGGAAGGTGGGGTGCTGACATTAACTCGTCAGTGTGCATGTGACATCAGTGCACACATGACATTAGCGCTTAGGCTTCAGGTCATAGGGTTGCCACCTCCCAAGTACGAAAAACCTGAACATAAGCTCTGGGGTTTTAGACGCTCTGTGGTGAGTTTTGTGGCTTTTCTTGAAGGAAAAACACACTTTTGGTATGTCTTTCATATCATTGATTCGGGAGTTTCCCCTGAAGTCATGGGTGTGGGGAGAATCTGACTGACCAAATGGGGGGTCGGGGGCCAAGGAAAAGTGTTTGGGCTGACCAGCAATGTCATGATGAACCAGCCCACTCATGCAAGTTAAAGGCTGGGGGTCTGGGGGCCACTAGGCCCCCAGAATCTCTAGGGTTGTAGATGTTCTGTGGTGAGCTTTGGGGCTTTTATTGAAGAGTTACATTTGTATGGGAGAGTTTAGGTGTCCTTCAAGGTAAGAACCATATATGCTACCTTCCTTCCTGCTGCAAAATAACACCCTGACTACCAGATTCTCCTCCTCCACACACATACACAGCATCCCAGGTCACATCCAGCTGCCAATCCCCCTCCCAGATACCAAACACCTACCTGGCTATCAAGACACACCACATCCAAGAAGAATATTCAAAGCCCTCCCCAGCTGCCTGTCAGCGTCTCCTGAACCCCAATTCTGCCACAGCTGTAAGGTAACTTTATCTATAGCTGCACAGTCCCACTTTGCACATCTGGTTCTGGCAGCAACCCCCACTTCTAAACTGCAGGTCAGTTTCGGGGCCCCCTTCCCCATTCATTCAGAAAAAAATGTAATTCATAAAACTGTCATTTAAACTTGCCTAAAATGGGGTGATGTGATGCCTGTGCTGCACTAGTAGTCTGCGTAGACTTGTCATCACTCACTGCACCTTGGGTTCCCTGCACCAAGGAGAGGACACCTCAGTCAGCTCAGACTGAGTCAGGCCACAGGTCGGGGGAGAGTGTGTGTCAAGTGGCAGGGCAGACAGGCCGGTGGAGAAGAGGCCAGATGGCTTGGATGGGACAGAGAGAGGAGAACTCAATATCTCACACCACTGTGGCACCACCAGGCTAAGTTCAGGCCACAGGCGATGGGCAGCAGGCATTACTAGGTAAGCGAAGCCAAGGGTACAAATTCAATCCATGGGCCACACCACCACTAAGTCCAAACATTTGCTGTCTTCTCCATCCGGATGCTGCAATTGAGTCACATGACACGTACTGGCTGCGCACTGACTGACTCAAATGAGTAGTGAGTGAGTCACACAGGCAGCTCAGCACTAGGAGGAGGTGTCTCTGGAGGTCATGTCACTGTCAGTCAGTGTCACTCACAGTCGGTAATTCAGTGAAGGAACCTAGTAGGCAGAGAAGTGCAATGTAGACTCCCCCAGTTGCCTAGCAACAATACACATGACTGAGTCAGTGAGTAACTGGCTGCCGAGTGGCCACTGTCTAGTACGTGGGTACGTTTTGGAAAAAGAATTACAAATAAAAAGGGTGCATTATGTAGAAAAGTCATTGTTTACTCTGAATTACAGTAAACCATGACTTTTCAACTGAGAACCTGGGACTTTTGCACTGAAAACATATTGGATGGTCTAAAACCGGGACTTTGAATGTCCCAGTCTGCTTTTCACATTTCCAGGGACAGGGCTGTAAAAAATGGGACAATCCCGGCAAGACAAGGATGGGTGGCAACTCTGCTTCAGGAATGGAGGTAGGCCAGCCTCAGAAATGGATTGTATGGAGACAGCATGACTTTTCCCCTTGGCGGGACAATGAGCACCATCAGTCTGTGGTCCCTGTAGGGTGTTGGGAGCTGGGTCACCTCATGCCTTCATTGTTCCTGCATGGGCTGTTACAAACAGCCGATTCCAGTCGGAGGCATGTTTATTTATTTATTTTTTTCGACTATATTTCCCTCCGGTCGCGGCCCCATGGACCTCTCTCAGGCATCCGAGTCTGTGGCCTACCCGCCAGAGGCCCCCCGGAGCTGTACCTCCTCTCTCCCCCTCCTCCCTACAGCCAGTACCCCTGGTCTAACCCTCCCAGGGTGGGTCACCCTACTCCTCTTGGGCACTCTTACAGACGGACTTCGGCTGCAGGGTAGGATCGACTGTGGAGGATCTGGAATGGTCAGTCAGGGTTGGGCCAGCGATGGGCATGGGGGGACTGGTGCCATCGCCTGTCCATGGCGCCGTTGTTTTCCCTGTTCTTGTGTACCCCTGGAGCTCGGACATGCAGTGACATCCAGCTTGGCTGGTGCACACTCCCGCACGCCCCCGAATGACATCTGCTGCAGCTCCAATCCCTAGCATCTTGTGGCCATGCGCTGTAGTGCCTTCAGCCTCTGCTAGAGGTCACCAGTGCAGTGGCAGGTGGATCTCCCCCTCCTCCCCGGGGAAGGAGAGCAGTCCTGAGGATGCTCAATCCTATCCTCTCCCTGCCGACCCCGACAGCCTGGGCTCATTCCGAACCTGGGTCGCCAGCGTGGTGCGAGGTGTGGTGTCCAGCGCCTCAACCCTCAGCGCCACCGGGCTGGCTCGGAGGCATGTTTATTAAGCTGAAAGTTTGTAGCATGAGGTGAGTCAATTTGCAGCTCACAGGCACACTAAATGTGTGTCTGAGTAGCAGGCAAAGGATCAAGAAGGGGTCACAGGGATTTATTTTTGGCAGCAATGTGTGTGAGCTTTTCCCAGTTAAAGAGGCACAGGCACAAAACCAGGCTTGTGGTGCCGATGGTGCTGAGCACGTTTTATTGACATATTAAGAATGCATTTCTTTTGAGGAGAAGGTGTTTTAGGCCGTGTTTTCCTCTTTAAGGATGCATTTCTTTGGGGTAAAGTTCCCTTGTATGGAGTTTCACCCCCACTTTCACTGGCCAAAGGTAGACAGGTAGATTTGGGAAGTGTCCATGCCTACTGGCATGAGATGTGACCTAGGCATTTTGTGGTCTCTACTTCAATTGCCAAACATTGAGAGGCAGATTTGGAAAACTGCTCAGGAACACTGTACTATTATCTGTAGGCAAAAGTCTTACTTTAATTGTTTCATGGCACCATGGCTTATTGCAGGCCAGTGATATGCAAAACTGTAAGACCTGCCATAGGACTATGGTCCTCACTGTAACACAGCTCAATACATATGCTTTGGTTTCCCCAGCCAGACCCTCGAACTTGGTGGGGGGGGGGGGGTTGCACCTGTGGTACTGTTTGGCAGAGGTAAAGTGGACTTGCACATTCTCTATCCTGGCCCCATTATTGTGATGCTAACGACTGAGGATCACCTGGTTTTACCTGCGAAGGCACCCATATCCATGGAGACCCTTCATGTTAGGGAGGTGTCCCTACGGGCACGTTCAGGTGCACAACATCAGAGCTAGACTGCTTCACAACTTTGCAGGCAGCTCCACCTTAACAACATAATGAGTCAAGATGATGATATGGGTGTGTTAGGAGGATCCTGACCAGACATAGCCAGGTCTGTTGAATGAGGAATAGTGTCCATCCAAGGGAGAGTTGAGTGGATGGAACATATCCTCTGTTTTGATTGCCTATTTTATTTGAACACAGAATGATGCTTCCATCTTGATTGGGTCACTATGGTGTTCAGAGGTTGCACCCAGAGGAGGCTCAGACCTTGCAGTCTCTAGCTGTGAGACTCCATGTAGCTGGGCCAGCAGTGTGGGGTGAACCACCTTCCTCATGGATGAGGTCAGATCAGGGGTGGATGCAGGTCTGGGTCTGGATGTCAGACTTCTGTTTTTTTCCTCAGGGGATAATCCTCTTGTCTGACATGGATGTTTCAGTCACACAGGAGGCTAATTATACCACCAGGTTTGTGGAAGTCTGGCAGTCTAATAAGGAGATCTTGACTCTCTTCTATGGGCGCAGCATGCAGACAAGTCCGCACCTTGAGTGAAATCAAACTTGGGCATGATGTATGTGTATCCTTTATTTCCAGTTTTATAGCCAGAGTCAGCCAAGAGGGGGCAGACTTTTTTGCTCTTCATTATTGTTCTCTGTGCCATTCCTGGGACCTCTGCCTTTAGATAGGATTGGCTGTCTCTGGACTCCAAAGGGGACAGACATTTGTCCTGTTCAGATCCCCCTGTAAGGCAGCTGGCATACACAGGTCCATGTAGCTGGCTCGATGACGCTGGTCTCGCACAGTCTGTGTCCACATATTTAGCAGTTCTGTTCAGGGAGGTTTTCTTGTCCCAAGGCTAACTGAAACTGAATGGTAGTGCAAGCAGAAGAGACTGTTTTGTTCCTTGACAGCTCGCAAACACAGTTAATATTTTTTTCTTGGGGAAAAAAAAAGATGCAACACTTGAAAGTTCAGTAGTATCCCATTTATTGTGTTCAGTAGTGTTACAGTTAACTCTGAATTTGGTTCATTATAGAATGTCTTTTTTTTCTGCAGTTGTACATATCTTGCTATATATGTACCATTTAGAAGTACACAGTGATATTGACTGTTTTTTCAATTTGCCCTTCCTTTCTTTTTTATTTCTTGACTTTTTCCATTTCTCTCTGCCTCCCCATTGTTCTTTTTCAGATCTTTCTAATTTCTCTCTCCCTTTTAGCTCTTTCAATAGAGCATTATAAATTATTGCTTGATCAAGGTGTTTTTTTTTAAGGGTAGACTGGACATCATATTTACGTTTTTAAATGGTATTGTGTTTGCGGACTTTGCACACAGTTTGTAAAACACAAGCTTGCACTTTAAGGGCTAGAGGCAATTATATAAAAAAATGTACATAATTTGCACTATAAATTGGGTATGTGTGGAGTCACATATTTGTCTAGAAAAAGCATCAGGGTGACTTAAAACGTTGGTGCTCGTTTGTATTGAGGGTGTTACTCTGGTAATTGTTTGTGTAGCAAATAAATTTGCTTCTAACTGCTCCAAAATATTGGGAATTCTTGAAAGCTTAAATTGAGTAGCCGAGCTACAGTGTGTGCTTTGATAGTCAAAATGCTACTTGAAATTCAAATGGGAGCAGAATGTCCACACAGTTTTGTATAGGTCCTGAGTTTGTACACCTGTGATAAACTATCCAGGGGATATTTTGACCTGCAAAACAGAAGACCCGGCGGCCGCAGCTCATACAGTGCGGGCATAGGAGGTGTCTGAGGTTCTTTAGTTTTCTTGGTGACTTGGGTGGAGGTAGTGGATGTCCGCCCTGGCAGTAGAACTTCAAGTATACCAGTTTTCTAGTTGTTTCAGTGTTGCCCTATATCTGCAGGATTCAAGGGTCAGAAGCAAGTTTTCCTGTGATAATCTCAGACCGTAGTCTGCAGTTTTGGTACCCATGTGCATAATTTTACATTTTTTGGTGTTGAAGCCCAGCTGCCAAACCCTTGACAAGTCTTCCAGTTTCAAATTTTAGTGTCATCCACCAACAGGCATACCTTTCCTTCCAGCCCCTCTGCAGTGTCACTAATAAAGACGTTGAAGAGGACTGGTACCAGTACTGACCCCTGTGGCACCCTGCAGGTTATCTTACCTTCCTCCTAGTGAACTCCATTTACCACCACATTCTGAGCTCTGTTACTTAGCCAACTTTGTACCTATTTTACTGTCTTTGGACCCACTCTCATGCTACCTATCTTGTTTACCAGTCTTCTGTGTGGAAAGGTGTTGAAGGTCTTACTGAAATCCAGGTAGGCCACATCCATCGCTCCCCCCTGATCCACCTCCCTGGAAACCCCGTCAAAAAACTATCGGGTTTGCTGGCACGATCTGCCCCCTGTGAACCCATGCTGCCTCGGATCCTGCAATCCACTGGTGCTAAGGTATTCCCCCAATCCTTCCTTTAAGTAGAGTTTCCATAACCTTGCCCATCACCGAAGTTAGGCTTATGGGTTGGTAGTTTCCTGCCTCCTCCCTATTCCTGCTTTTGTGTAGTGGGACCACATCCGCCCTCCTCCAGTCCCCTGGATCTTCCTCTGCATCCAGTGATAGATTGAGCGGGGCCGTCAGAGGCACAGATGGTTCCTCCTTTAGTTTCTTCAGTATCCTAGGGTGAACCCAATCCGACCCCATAGCCTTGTCTACTTTCAGTTTTGCTTGTTCCCTGAGGACTCTCTCCTCTGTAAGAGGGCTAGTGTCCAACTCCCTTTCCTTAATGCCCTTCTCTACTATCAGTGGCCCATCACCTACCCCTTCCTTTCTAAATACTAAACAAAAGTACTTATTCAGTATCTCAGCTTTCTTCTGGTCCTCTTCCACATTTCCCCCCTCCTTTTAGTCTTACTATCCCTGCCTTGTTTTTCTTTTCACTTATGCACCTGAAGAAAGTTGTATCCCCTTTTTTGCTAATTTGGCAATGTTTTCCTCGGTTTATGCTTTAGCTCTCCTGACTACCTTTCCTGCCTCCCTTTGTTTCTCATAATTACTGTCCCAATACTCTTCCTTTTGTGTCATGTTGTACCTTTTGAATGCCTGCTTCTTTTCCTTTACCTTCTCTGCTACTTCCTTGGAGAACCATAGCAGTCTCTTTCTACACTGGTCTCCCCGGTAATGTCTTTCTAACTACCTTCCCTGCTGACAATGAGGAGTGATACAGAAAAGAGAAATTCCATCACATATACATTAATTTCCTTTTCTGTTAGCTCTAGCCCTATGAATGGGGCCTCTCCCTGGAGCAGTCTGCTGTTCTGGAGAATATTGTCCAATAGATATAGATACAGATATAGATATAGATAGATTTATAGATATATACGATACATGTAGGTGTACATTGACTTTGTATTGAAGGATACCTGCAGTGTTCCTTCAGGGCTTTGGATTCATCAACTATATCTGGATACTTTTGTACGATGACTCCTGATTGGTGAAGTGAGCTAATCAATTATGTGGTGAGACGTAGAAGGTTCTGTTTGCCTGTGTAGCCCACATGGATATCCGTTAGTCGTAAAAGATCCAGTTGTGTCCTCTTTAGCTAGACATATTTTCTGTTTTAGGCAAGTTTTCAGGAATGGAAGACCATGACATCCAGGAGGGAAGCTGATGCCCAATGTCTGAGGCCAAGAGTGGCAAGTGTGACATAGAAGACTTGTGAACAAGCTGGACAGCCTGGGAGTGGGTCACAAGGTGGTAAACTGAGTTTGACCTGGTTGAGTGCTAGAAGACAGAGGGTGGTGGTAAATGGAGCTGAATCTAAAGAAAGGAGGGTGACCAACAGGGTGCCACAGGGATTAGTTCTGGGGCCAGTCCTGTTTAATGTCTTCATGTGACACTGGGGAGTGGCTGGAAAGAAAGGTGTGCCTCTTTGCAGATGACACTAAGATCTGCAACAGAGTGGATACTCTGGGAGGGGTTGAAAAAATGAGGAGGGATCTAGGAAAACTGAAGGAATGGTCTAGAGTGTGGCAGCTGAAATTCAATGCAAACAAGTGCAAAATCATGCATTTGAGGTACAAGAACCCTGGGGCAGATTACATGATGGGAGGGGAGATGCTGACAGTTACCAAGCAGGATAGAGATTTGGGGTAATCATATCTGATGACCTAAAGGCAGCCAAACAATGTTCCAAGACTGTGGGGAGAGCTAGTGGGATGCTGGGGTGCATAGGGAAAGGTATCACCAGCAGAAGAAAAGAAGTGGTGATGCCACTGTACAGATCACTGGTGAGGCCTCAGTTGTAGTACTGTGTCCAGTTCTGGAGGCTGCATCTCTGTAAGGCTATAGGCAGGATGGAGGCATTTCAAAGAAGGGCAACAAGATGGTGCAGGGCCTGCACCAAAAGTCATAGGAGGAGAGACTGGGAGATCTCAATATGTATACCCTGGAGGAGAGGAGAGACAGGGGAGATATGATAGTAACCTACAGATATCTAAAGGGCATAAATAGGGTACCGGAGGGTGTCATCTTTCAGAAAAGGAGATGTTCAGGAATGAGGGGGCATAACATGAGGTAGGAAGGGGGGTAGACAAAGGGGTAGCGTGAGAAAGTATTTCTTCATGGAAAGGGTGGTTTATGTATGGAATAGACTCCCAGTGGAGGTGGTGGGGGGCAGACACAGTGGGGGAATTCAAAAATGCATGGGACAGGCATAGGGGAACCCTAGCGATAGGAACGAGACGGTAAAGCAGGAGATCAAGTAGGGTCTGTGGCTTTTACAGTAGGTAGGGAAATGGGCAGACTGGATGGGCCTAGTGGTCCTTATCTGCCATCATTTTCTGTGTTTCTATGGAAGTCACACTCCGTGCATCCCGGATCTTCCTACTTCTTTGTGGTATATGTTTATGCAAGGATTTGACTGGGAGTGTGGGCATTGATAATTGTTTGCATATTGTTGGTTTGTGTATTGTATACTGTGTTAATAGAGGTGTACTGAGGTAGCTATTGCAGATGGTATGTTCCAGATTCATGGGGGTCTGTGCTGAGGTCACAGCTTTTGAGCTGTACCAAGTACCCCAGTGGGGGGCACATCACCCTTGTGTATTAACTACTTTCCTTATTGCAACGTTAGCACTAACTGAAAAGAAATTATGGTAAATGTGACTGAATTTCTCATTTCTGCTATCTTAATTATCTCCAACACAAAAACTAAGAACCGATGAGTGGCACTACACAAACAGATTTCACTCACTATTTGCAGCAATCAGACCTCCAAACAAGGTAAATACTGTACATTATGCTAATAAACAAGAATTAGCAACATAAGAATTGCAGTCACCAAGAGCAACAAACAATTCTAATGCTGAATTTTTTATTTAAAGTGCACCTTTCCCCGATATTGTTAAATATGGGAAACATTAAACAGGGAGCTCCCTTGCCTCATCGGGAGCTCCTCCAGGCTAGTCTTTATTTATTTTTAATTTTTACTATATACAGCTGCAAAAGGAAAGGAAGGGATCCTAATTTACCTCCGAGGGGCTGGCCACACGATCCCTCTCCACTTCCTGAATCTCAATCCGGCCCACGCTCCAATATTTTGTGATGTCTTTACAGTTTGAGCACGGGGTGCATTCCATTCACTTGAATAGGGTGTCTTTTTAATGTTTATTTCTCATTGTAATCAGGTTTGGTACCTGTTGATGCCAGAGTTCAGCATCATAGGCACCAAAACCTGATTTACAATCAGGAAATCACATTGAAAAGGTGATTGATTCAAGTGAATGGAGCCTGCTCAGCTATAAAAACGCAGTAGGTGGGAACGGGGATGGTTTGAGATTCAGGGAAGGAGAGGGATCAGGCCAGCCCTCGGGGCAAATTATGATCCCTTCCTTCCCTTTTGCAGCTGTGTGTGTGTGTGTGTGTGTGTGTGTGTATATATGTACACGATATATATGTATACGTGTATATATATATATATACACACAGTATATAAAAGACTTTCCTGTAGGAGCTCCTGATGAGGTAAGTGAGCTCCTAGTTTAATGTTTCTGTAGGAAAAAATGTGCTCTTTAATTCTCATACAGTATGAACTCTTCATTCTTGCAACTGCTTTTTACACCCTCTGCTTTCGTGAAGCTGACTTCTCCCTGGACCTTTAATTGACCCTTTTACATCCTCCTCATCTCCCTGCCCACCAGCCTTCCCTTTCTACTTCCTCTTCCCCACTGACTACCCAACCTCAACTGCATACCTTTAACCCTGTACCCTCCCCATGGAACCTTCTCCTTCCCTAAACACCTGTACCTATCTCTTACTTTCTGGCCTCCCATCCTCACTTTACTGATCCAGTTGTGACAATCCCAAATCCCTGTGTGCCGGCCCGTGGATCTCCATACCCTGCCTTATTTTTTATAGTTTGGCTATGTGTCATATTTTTATCTTATTGTATAGCATTACTTGTACTTGGTTTGACTACTGATATTATGTGCTCTGTATATTCATACTTGCTGCTATATACCCATATGCTTGTCTGCCATTTTATTGTTCTCTTTGACGTTGAGCCTTCGTAAATGAGCTTTGAGCTCAAAGGCTGTATCCGAAAATTATTAAAATAAATACATTATGTTTCCCTTGGTTTCACCTAAATGTCAGTGCTATGGTTGTTGTATGAAAGAGAGAGACTGTATTGAGCTGTAGCTATGTGACAAATACAAAATTAAAGAAAATTTAACATTGAAAAATACATCTCAGAAATAAACTATAATCCTTAGCTTAGAAATTGGAGTCAAACAGTTCCCATGCTAAATTTATTAAATTCTTATACGAGTTCTTTTATGTCAGCCACATACTAGTGCTGTGGTGGATATGTATGAGTCTGTATGGAGCTGAAACCAGGGGATCAATATAGGAGTTTTGAAGAAATGTGGACCCTTTCAGTATAACCAGAGTCACACCTATTACCAAAATTCCTCTTAAATCTGTACAATTTCTGGTCTGTGATCTCTGCTGTAGGGGTCAAACATTACTGAGTTTTTGGTACTGTATAATTGATAATGGATTGTATGCTGGGTGAGAGCTAAGGATAACTACAGTACCCAAATTAGGGTCACCAGTGTCATGGACTGCTGCACTGACAGTCTCATTGAGTTGCTGACCTTTATCTTGCCGCTCCTACCTAGTTCTCGGTGCTCTCTGCTCATCCCATCACCTAATTCTTACCACTATTTTTCCACAATCCTGCTCAGAGCCTAATGTAAGGATCTGGAGCAAATGGAACAGGAATCAATGCTATTCTTTAAATGACGAACATGGCAATGACTTTATCAAATCCACCCCCGCCCCCCATTACACTCTGTCTGTCCCAGTCCTGACTCATTCCTTCTCCAGCATAGTTATTTGTTTTCATCATAGGATTGGGGGCACTAGGGGCTTTCCAATTCACGCAGAACTTGCGTGGCCTGAATTTTATTAATCGTCCAACCAGTGAATGTTTAAGCAATAGGGGCTAATATTTCCTAAATAAAAACATAAAAAGCGGCTGACATCGTAAAAAAAAACTTTGAAACACATAATTAGGTACAATTCAGCCTGCATTCCATATACTATAGATTTCTCCTCCTCATTATTAATTGCTGAAGACGGGGCTCTCGGGAACATGGGTGCCCGTATCCTTTATGCACATTTTGTGCTTTGGGATGCTCTGGCATTTTCCCCGAAAGTCCCCAAGACACTCACTTGCTAGGCCCCAACTTCCGGACAGCGTGGGGATGCACTCCATTGGTTTCTATGGGGTTATTCTTTAACTATGATTGTTAATGTTTTATAGAGCTAATTCAAACAAATTAAGGTCACTGATCAACTGACAAAGTCCTTATTTGTTGAGTGGTGACCTTAATTTGTTTGAATTGGCCCTCTAAACACTAAAATCATAGTTAAAAGCAACCCATAAAAGTGTGGACATGTCTACACTCTCCAGAGTCTCACATCATGAAACATGGACGGGGCATGGCTCACATTAATTTCAATGGGACCCCAAAATTTGTGCTAGGACTCCCACTTTTAGCTGCGAACTCTAGTTTTTTTCTGCAAAAAGTCCTGGATCCCCAAACAGAAAATCCTACCGAGAGCCAGAGCCCTGGAAGAAATTTTCATGAATACATGATCTTTTCCCCTAGAGTTCACCTGCCTCTGTAGCTGACTCCCTACTACAAGTCATAATCCTCTGGTATAACATCACAATCTGTTGCCATGGGAGTATCTGTGATGTCGCAGCAGTTCATTATGACATCTAGTAGGGAGAAAGAAACAAGCATATATTAACTCTTGTGGAGCAAAGATCTTGTTTTCATGCAAATGTTCTCAGTAATACATACAGTAATGGGCAGGAGAACTACAGAACTAATGTGAAATACAAGCTGGACTGTGTCTAAATATAACATTTTGTTAAAGTTCTCCTGAAGGTGTCTGCTGCTCTTACTGCATTGTATACTAAACATACAATGGCAAGAAAAAATCTAACAAGCTGATTGGCTGCTGAGTCCTAGACACAGTGATGTTATTTTACAATAACATCACTGTATCTAGGGCAGGCATCAAGATGATCGCATAACATGAAAACAAATTACTCCCCACTCAATCCCAGTCAAGCCCATCTTTATATGGGAAAGGGAACATTTTTTAACTAGGAGTAGCACACTAGGCCGAAGCTTGTTTCCAGATGTGACCTGGGAGCACAAGGAAGGTAAGTCACTTGCTCAGGATCACACAGGCAGGCAGCATGGACCTAAGCAGCATAACAGTGCTGCACTCGCTATGAATCTCCCAGGAGGATCATGTTGTACTTGATATCATGTACCATAAAATAAAAGCAAACTAAACTTAAGCAATGGTCCATAAGTTGCCAGCGTTGCAAAGTGCTTTAGTTCCACCCCCCCAGATTTCACCCCACATCAGCACTTCACCCCCTCCCCCCCAACAGCAGTTGCCAGCCAGTCATGGAGCCACACAAAACCCATTACTGCTGCAGGCAAACAGAATTCAGTGTAATTTTTAATCGCTGCTGTTTTGTCCCGAACCGAGCAGCTTCACTGAACCATGCAGACCGTAACTGCTGGTTGTGTGCTTTGGTGACACTGCGGTGATGCCGAATGATGAAAAAATGCAAACCTATCTTTTTCCCAAATTAACAGTGCAGTATTGTTTTGACTTTGTAAATCAATACGGCTGTCTCACAGATGGCTGGGGCCGGGGACCCAGAAGAACTGCCCATACAAAAGCTTACCAAGCGTCCTTTGCTTCAGGTACCACTCACCAACAAGGACAGATACAAGCAGCAGAGCAGGGGATTTGAAACAGGAGGTTCCTGAGGTGAAAAACAGAGACACAGGGAATGAAATAGAAGAAATACAGCTTGCTGAAACACTGAGGTTGAGTGTGTGTGTGCGTGTGCGGCGTGTGTGTGTGTGTGTGTGTGTGTGTGTGTGTGTGTAAGGGGGGAAGAGAGCATAAAAAAAATGGACAGAGACGCACTGTAAAACTGTATAGAGGGCATGCATATAGCAGCTGCGCTACCTGCAGGACATAAACTATGAATTTTTTTTTAAATGCGTATACCTGCCCAATGAAAAACTTCAAAAAGAAGAAAAAAAAGGTATTTTAAATTATTTTTCCCACTTTATTTTTTTTTAGTAAAGGAGCCATTGTATAATAGCAATAAGGCACGCCAGGGTGTGTGTTATTTGGTAATAATGTCACTTCTCAGCTGTTGTACACACTCTGCCTGTGGCCTCATGCCTCAACCACTCGAAGCATGACATTATTGCACAATAACACACTCCCTGTCGTGCCTTATTGCTTAATTTAGCAACATAGCAGAATGAACTACAATTGTTTTTTTTTTTACAACAAAAGCAGCAGCAGTAGGCACCTGTTTATCTACCAGATTTTTCAGTCTCTTTAATCCATTATTTGATCCGTATCGGGCTTAGAAAAATATTTCCTTCCATAGGTGAATGTGAGCTATGGATATTCCCAAATAAACCTAAATATTAATAATAAATAATACCTTGTAATTTACTAAAGGATAAAGAAGTCCTTAGAGGAAGTTGGAACGAGAGGATACCCACAGGTAGAGTGGAGTTAAACTTCAGGAGGTCTGGCACAAACTAAGGTGACCCTTAGGTGTTTGGGGGCTTCCATAGAAACATAGAAATTGACAGCAGAACAAGACGATTAACCCATCCAGTCTGCCCATTTTCCCTACCTACTGCAATACCGCAGACCATACTTGATCTCCGGATTTATCCCCCCTTTCCTAACCACTCAGGTTCCCTTGTGTCTATTCCTTGCATTTTTTAATTCCGTTACTGTTTTTGCCCTATTGCTTCTGCTGGGAGGCTATTCCATGCATCCACCACCCTTTCAGTGAATAAATACTTTCTCATGTTTCCCTTGTATCTTCCCCCCCCCGCCAGCTTCATAACATGACCTCTTTTTCCTGAACACCTTTTTCTCTGAAAAATACTTCTCTCCTGTATCTTATTTATACCTTGAAGTATTTGAAAGTCTCCATCATATTCCCCCTCTCCCTCCTTTCCTCCAGGGTGTACATATTGAGGTCCTTTAGTTTGTCTTCATTGGGCTTTTGGTGCAGTCCCTGCACCACTTTCGTTGTCCTCCTCTGGACTGCCTCTACTCCATCTATGTCCTTCCTGAGATGTGACCTCCAGAACTGGACATTGTATTCTAGGTGAGGTCTCACCGATGAATTGTACAGTGGTATCCCCACCTCCTTCTTTCTCTGGTGATACCCCTCCCTATGCACCCCAACATCCTACTGGCTCTCCCCACTGCCTTGTCGCACTGCTTGGCCACTTTTAGGTCATCAGATAAGATTACCTCAGTCCCTTTTCTCTTTGGTGGTCATTAGTACCACGCACCCCCCATCATGTACTCCACCCCAGGTTTCTGTGCCCCAAGTGCATGATTTTGCACTTCTTCATATTGAATATTAGTTGCCACACTCTTGACCGCTCTTCAAGCTTGCTTAGATCCCTCCTCATTGTTTCCACCCACCACTTGGAGTGTCAACCCTGTTGCAGATCTTCATGTCATCTGCAAAAAGGCATACCTTCCCTTCTAACTCCTCTGCAATGTCATTAATAAAGACATTAAAACGGACTGACTCCAGTACTGATCCTTGTGGTACCCCACTGGTCAACCTTCCCTCCTCGGTGTGAATGCAGTTTACCACCTTTCTCTGTTGCCTATTCCTCAACCAATTTCTTACCCATTTTACCACACTAGGGCCCACTCCCAGGCTGCCCAGCTTGTGTATGAGTCTCCTATGTGGAGCGGTGTTGAAGGCCTTACTAAAATCTAGGTAGGGCACATCCACCGCTCCACTCTGATCTAATTCCCTGGTCACCTAGTCAAAGAAATCTGTCAGATTTGTTTGACGTGACCTCCCCCCAGTGAATCCATGCTGCCTTGGATCCTGCAAGCTGCCAGATTCAAGATATTCCACAATCCTTCCTTCGTCAGTGATTCCATTAATTTTTTCACCATCGAAGTCAGACTGATTGGCCTGTACTTGCCAGCCTCCTCCCTGCTCCCACTTTTGTGAAGTGGGGCTACATTTGCTCTCCTCCAGTCCTCCAGAACCACTCCTGTCTCCAATGAGTGGTTGAACAGGACTGTCTGTGGTACTGCCAGCACCTCTCTATTCTCCTTCAGTATCCTTGGATGTATCTTGTCCTGCCCCATTCCCTTGTCCACTTTCAGTTTTGCAAGTTCCTTCAAGATTCCCTCCTCCGTAAAGGGACTGGTGTTCACCTCCCTTCCATGGATGCTCCTGTCACTTATCTGTGGTCCCTCTCCTTTCCCTTCTTCTGTGAATACTGAGAAAACATATTTAAGATGTCTGCTTTGTCCTAGTTTCCCTCCACACACTCCTCTCCTTCCCTCCTCATCTTACAGTCCCTCTGTTGGTCTTTCTCCTTTCGCTTACATACCTGAAAAATACCTTGTCCCCTTTCTTTACTGCCTAGGCCATTCCTCTGTTTTGGCCTTTGCTCACCTGACTGCTTTCCTTGCTTCCCTCTGCTTCACCTGATACACTTTCCTGTCCTCCTTCTTCTGAGTCTCCTTATACCTCCTGAATGCTTTTTAGCCCTTGCCTCCCCACCACCTCCTTTAAGAATAATAGCGGTCTTTTTTTCCTCTTGCTTTTGTTTACTTGCCTAATGCAGAGGTTTGTTGTCTTCACTATAGCTCCTTTTAGTTTCGTCCACTGTTCTTCTGCTCCACCCAAGTGCCACCCCCACCCCCCCATCAGCTAGGGCATCCCTGAGGCATTCCCCATCTTTGTAAAGTCAGCCCTCCTGAAGTACAGGATCCTCGCTTTCATGTGGTCCACTACTGTTCTTAGGTTGAACCACACCGTTCAGTGATCACTGCTCCCCAGGCGGTCACCCACTGTGATGTCTGCAGCACTGTCCCTGTTGGTGAGTACTAGCTCTAATATTGCTTCCTCACAAGTGGGTTCTCTTACTTATTGCCTAAGGAATGCCCCCTGCAGGGAGTCCAGGACATCCCTGATCCTTGATGAAGCTGCAGCCTGGACGCTCCAATCCACATCTGGCAGATTGAAGTCTCCCACCAGCAGCACCTCCTCCTTAGTTGCCATTTTATGGATGGCTTTCACTAGAATCCTATCCATCTCCCTCCCCTGTGCTGAAGGTCTGTAGATCACTCAAGTGTGAATAGTGGCTCCATTTCTCAGTTCTAGGGTGACCCACAGTACCTCTGCCTCTACCTGTATTCCATGTATTTCAGTTGCATTGCATTGCATTGTATCGCGGTATTCTAGCATGTGTAGTCGGGGGGGGGGGGCTACTCTTCTACTGTGGACAGATATCTTCATGTCATTGTGATGACATTTTTCCAGCTTATGACCAGCTCACTGACTCGTGTGCTGTTTCAACAGGACACCGTAAGACATTTAAAATAAATAAATAAATAAATAAAATCTTGACAACTGATGCTTTTCACTGGGGTAGTCAGAGGACCCTTTGCATTTGGGGACCTCAGCAGCTGCTGGGACTGAGGTTGCCTGCCAGCTTCGAGCACGTAACAGCAAGCAGAAATAAACTAATAAGTAAAGCAGCGGTGCTAATGTCTCCCTCAGACTGGCTAATATAGTTATTAAATGGGTCTCATCTTCTAAGAATGTTTGTTGAAAGCTTATTATGCTAAACCTAGCACCACAGCAACTATAGGCATATCAAATTTCCTTTCCAGGTGGGGCAGATGGCCAGGTATATTTATTTATTTATTGTTGAGATCAGTTTTACAACCTTTGAGTCAAAGACTCATTTACAAAGGTACCTCGTCAAAAAAGGGGGGGAGACAACAATAGAGTGAGGTTAGGACAGGGATGACGAACAGGTTAGATACATAAAATATACATTTGGAGAGTGCAGACAGCGAAGCTGTACTGGAGCAAACTTGTGTAAGGTACTAACATTGGTAAAACAACAGGAGATACATTATTCAATTTAACAACATGTCACAAACTAATATGTAGAGTTAAAAAGGACGGAGGCGAGGCTTGAAAAGGTTAGAAGGGACCGGCACAGGGTGGCTACAAACATTTACAGCATCGGTTGTCAATAATATGCTGGCGGAGGCGATTTTGAAGCGGCCAATACCTGGGATCTTGAGATGGTTTCAGGAAGGGAGTTAAACCAGGCAGGGGCTAGGTGATGGAAAGATCTTTGGCAAGAGGTCCTTGCTCTGGGAGCGTTGAAGGTGGCTGCGGTTGATTATGCGGGTTGGCAGGGACCTAGCAGCCCGCTGCAAAGGTCCAGAGACCCCAGGAGGGCAGAGACCTGACATGGATTTTTGGCCAGTAGGCAGGTTTGATATTTCAGTCTTTCCTCAAGAGTGAGTATTTTTGTGGCGGAGTATAGCAGACAGGTGTGGGTTCTGCTGTGGGCACCGGTAAGGAGCCTACAGGCTTTGTTGATAGAGGTCTGGACTTTGGATAAGGCAGAGGGGTCAGCAGCAGCATAAACAGGGAGTCCGTAGTCAGCCAGTGATAATACTGATGAGGTGATGGCTAGTTTTATGGCGGGTTCAGGGAGACTCTTTGTGGTGGTAGAGAAGACCGATCCTGGAGTTCATTGCAGATGCCAAAGCTTTAAGGTGGGCGTGGAAAGTAAGGCCGGAGTCAAAGGTGATGCCCAGGTACTTATAGGATGAAACCTTCTCCAGAGGGAGGGGCATGCTGGTGGTGATGTGGAGGGGAAAGTCCCTGACATTGTTTTGCCGATGAGAAAATAGCATGGACTTAGTTTTCTTTAGGTTCAGGACTAAGCGGTGATTATTGAACCACTTTTCGGTTTGGAGGAAGGCGCTGCAGCATGATTTGGAGTGGGAGGGTCAGGTGTGATGCAAGGATA
Source organism: Neoceratodus forsteri (assembly GCA_016271365.2). NCBI lineage: Eukaryota > Metazoa > Chordata > Ceratodontiformes > Ceratodontidae > Neoceratodus > Neoceratodus forsteri. The sequence continues at coordinate 797,916,900 of CM028129.1, forward strand.
ACAGCGCCATCAGCATAGAGTAATATTTTACTGGAACAGGAGCTGGGAGGTGTTCAGGAATAGGCTGAAAGGGTCACAAGGATGGAGCCTTGGAGGACACCCAGTGTACAGGAAGGTAGGAGGAGAGGGTCCCATTTAGCTTGACTCTTTGGGACCTGTTGTGTAGGTAGCTTAGAACCACTTCAGGGGCCGCTGTGAGACCCAGTATGCTAAGGGTTTAGTAGCAGGGGTGGCACACCGTGTCGAAGGCCTTGGACAGGTCTATAAAACCGCCTCATAGGGATGACCTTTGTCAAGTGCTGAGTAATGTGGTGGGAGAATTCCAGAAGGGCAGTGGATGTGCTATGGCCAGGCGAAACCGTGTTGCTCTGGACAAAGAAGGTTGTAGTTAGTAAGATATTCCGAGAGCTGTGTGTTCACTATTTTTTCTAAGGCTTTGGATGGGGGGGGAAGGATGGAGATGGGCCTGTAGTTATTAGGCAGAGTGCGGTCCCCAGACTTGTGGATGGGGGTTACTTCAGCTTGCTTCCAGGCCTTAGGGAATTGGCAGAGGCATAGGGATTTGTTAATAATAAGCGTCAGCGGGGTAAGCATGACATCCAGCATGAGGCGAAGTATCCTGGAGTCAAGAGGGTCATTGATAGGGTTCTGAGAGGTGAGGGAATTTATTAAGAAAGGTTTGGCATCGTGGGTGAGATCATTGGAGTGGAATTGTGGCCTGGAAATGGGAGCGTGGGTGGGTTTGGCAACCGGTCTGAAAAATGGGCGGGAGGACCGCACTAAGTCAGTGAAGGCTTTATTAAGGCAGTCAGCAATACAGGTGGGGTCAGTCGAGACAGTCCCATTTATGACAATCTGGGATGGAGGGGGGGAGCGGGTCTTACCATTTAAATCTTTAATGTTGTCCCAGAAAGCTCTGGACGAGCCCCAGGAGGATGTCAACGCAGCCTGGTAGAATTTAGCTTTAGCCTGCTTGATTGTCCAGGTGCATTGATTGCGGGCTGTCCTGTAGGCTTGCCTGTCAGCAACCCTACCGGAGTCATTAGCTAAGTGCCAAAGGTTATCTCTCTTTTTTAGTTGTTGGATCAGTGCAGGAGTTATCCATGCAGCAGTCCGTTTTTTTATCCTAAGAGTGTTGAGGGTGCATACAGATCACAGGCATGGTTGAAGGCCGTGGAGAGGTAGGTTAGGGCAGAGTTAACGTCAAGCTGGCCAATGGGGACCAATCGATATGGGCGAGGTGACGCTTGAGGTTGGCGAGACCTCCGGGAGAAAAAGCGGCGGGGTCCTGCTGTACCCAGGGCTGAGGTGGGGAGGACCAGAAGCAGATGACAGGGGTGGTCACTGAGTGAGTCCGCAAGGACTTCAACGAGACTATTTTATGAGGTCGGTTAGAGAGATGGCGTCCAGGAGGGAGCTAGTTCCTGTTACTTTGTTAAGTCTAGTAGGCTGAGTGACCATTTGGGACAGGTCAAGGCTGCAAGCTCATTCTTCAAATTATCAACCGACAGGCTGAGCCAATTGAATTTAAGTCACCCATAATTAACTGTTAGCCTTCGGGGTAAGGTAGCCAGGTAGTCAAGGAGAGGTGGCCGCAGAGTCTTTGTTAGACCCCGGGGGTAGATAAGCCGCAGTTAGATAGAGCGGACCGCGTCCAGGGTAGGGTGTGACTTTTAAGGTGATGGCTTGCGCCCCATGGTTTAGCTCAGGATTGGGGAGGGCAAGCCCGAGGACCAAGTTGCGCAAGTAGATAGCACACCCCCTCCACGCCTGCCCATTCTGTCGGCCCTGAAAATGGTAAAACCAGGAAGGGAGATGGCAGAGTCAGGCGTGAGGGAGGAGAGCCAGGTTTCAGCAAGCAGGAGAATATCCGGGGAGTGTTGGGTGACCCAACATTGGAGGGCTGCAGTTTTCTTAGGGAGACTGCATATATTAATGAAGGCGATTTGAAGGCCTTTGCCATCTGTGGGCAGAGGCGTGGCTGGGATGACAGGCCCGGGGTTTGGGTTCACATTGCGGAGAACAGGGAGCAGCAGGAGGTTAGGTGCCTCGCATGGTAGTTTGTAGCTGGCGGTGGGGTGCATATGTGATGGGACCTCGCCTGGGAGGAGCAGGGGATAGGAGGGAGAACAACTGAGGGCGCTAGCGAGAGAGGTCCACTTGTGAAAGAACACAATACTGAGAGTAGCATATAGGTGGTTGGTGGGTGGGGTGGCGTGGTAGTTCAGAGTGCAGGGAGGATTTGGGGGATGGATAGAGGGTAGGTGTGGGGTAATCCGATGGGGAGCAGGGAATTGAGAGTGGGGCAGTGTGCTTTGGTTGGGGGCAGGTTAATGGGGGGTATAGAGGGGCAGAGAGAGAGCATAGGGTGCTGTAGCAGGAGGAGGGCCATCATAGCAAGGACCATGCTTGAGTGAGACATTTCCCAATATAGAGCAAGAAGTGAGGGCAGGCTCCCTCTAGTGCTGGAACGATATAACCAGCAAATGGGAAAGTAGGCTGATTGGTTTTTGCGCCTCATGTGACAAAGAAAAAATACTCTATATAAGGGAGAACCGAGCAAGGGTGGTGGTGGGGGCGGCGGGGTTTTTCCAGAGCACCGACTGCAAATGAACAGAGGGTGACGCAAGCCTAGTGAAAAAGATGCCAAAAGCCGCGTTTCAAAAACAGAACCGAGTTTCCAGCAGAGTGTCCACAGGTAGGCTGGCTCACCGACTGTCGCGATTTTTTATTTTTTTTTTTATATATTTATTTCCCCAGGCAAGAGTTTACCTTAGTGGGAGGGCCCCTCGCGACCAACGGCTCCTCAGGGGGGTTGGGGTGTCCTGTCGGCAGGGAAAGTCTGCAGGGAAGGCAGTTCCAGCTTTGCCCTCGCGACCACGCGGCTCCTCGGGGGTGGGGTGTCCTGGTGGTGGTTGCAGGCTCCAGGGAAGGCACTTCTAGTGCAGCCCTTGCGACCTCCAGCTCCTCGGGGGAGGGGGGATAGATCTTAAACTTAGCCCCACCGACTTCCGGGCTTCGTTCTCTGAAACTGGTAAGCTATCGGCATCTGCAGTACCTTAGACTGCGCGTTTTCTCTCTGTCCCTTGCTCGCCCCTCGTCGCTAAGTACAGTTCCTCGGAACTTAGTCCTCTCCCTCCTCTCAGCACCACCGCGGCCCTCTATAACTGAGAGTTGTTCAAAACATAGAAACATAGACAATGATGACAGAAAAAGACCCATGGTCCATCCAGTCTGCCCAGGTTCCCTAAATCCCTGGGATCATTCTTGGAACCTGATGTTCCCCCAAGGTACTAACCCTCCTGAACCTTATTCTAGTTAACGTCCCTGGTCATATCCGCCCTTGTAACAATTGTTCCCTTCTTTCCATCCCAGGCCTGTTTAAACCACCTTACTGTGCTCACTCCCACCACTTCAGCTGGCAGACTGTTTCAGGTCTCCACCACCCTTTATATAAAGTACTTCCTCACGTCTCTCCTGAACTTCCCACATGCCAACTTCCACTCGTGACCCTGTGACTTTGAGTTTGTATTCAGGCTAAATAATTCCCTGCAGTTCACTTTAACATAGAACATAGAAACATAGAAACATAGAATTTGACGGCAGATAAGGACCGCTTGGCCCACCCAGTCTGCCCATTTCCCTACCTACTGGATAAGCTGCAGATCCTAGTTAACCAGCAGCCTACTTCTTCCTACCCCCAACCCCCAGAACTGCCTTATGACTATCCCATGCATGCTTGAATTCTACCACTGATTTTGACTCCACAACCTCCTCTGGAAGGCCGTTCCATGCATCCACAACCCTCTCTGTGAAAAAATACTTCCTTAAATTACCTCTGAGCCGCCCCTCTATCTTCAAATTGTGCCCTCTTGTTCTTGCACACCTCTTTTTTTGAAAGATGCTACCCTCTTGGACTTTGTTGATTCCCTTGAGGTACTTGAAAGTTTCTATCATGTCCCCCCTCTCCCTCCTTTCCTCGAGGCTATACATATTAAGCTCCTTAAGTCTCTCTTCATATGTCTTCCGGTGCAGACCCTGCACCATTTTAGTTGCCCTCCTCTGGACAGCTTCCATCCTGTCTATGTCTTTGCGGAGATTAGGTCTCCAGAACTGCACACAGTACTCCAGATGGGGTCTCACCAGCTGTCTGTACAGAGGGATAATAACTTCCTGTTTCTACTGGTGATGCCCTCCTATGCATCCCAGTATCCCCCAGCCCTCCTTGCTGCCTCTCACATTGCTTGCCCATCTTTAGGTCATCTGATATGACTACCCCAGGTCCTCTCCATTTTGTTGTTAGTATCTCACCCCCATTATGTACTCTTCCCTGGGTTTTGTTTCCCAAGTGCATTACCTTGCACTTCTTAGCGATGAATCTAAGCTGCCATACATTTGACCATTCCTCTAACCTTGCCAAGTCCCTTCTCATCCTTTCCACCCCACCCTGTGCATCAACTCTGTTGCAGATCTTAGTGTCATCTGCAAAGAGACATACTTTCCTTCAGTCCTTCTGCAATGTAAGCTATAAAGACATTGAAGAGGACCGTCCTAATACTGAACCCTCGATGTACCCCACTAGTAACCCTCCTTTCTTCTGAGTGGACTCCATTTACTATTACTCTCTGTGTCCTATTCTCCAGCCAATTCTTTACCCAGGCTGTCATCTTGGGACCCACACCCAGGCTGGCTAACTTGTATATTAATCTTTGTGTGGGACTGTGCCAAATGCCTTGCTAAAGTCTAGGTAGGCCATGTCCACAGCCCCTCCCTGATCTACTACTTTGGTCACCCAGTCAAAGAAATCTATCAGATTTGTCTGGCATGACCTTCCCGCTGTGAATCCATGCTGCCTAGGGTCCTGTGCCCCTCTGGCCTCTAGATACTCGACAATTCTTTCCTTTAGAAGTGATTCCATTATTTTCCCTATCACTGAGGTTAAACTAACAGGTCTGTAGTTTCCTGCTTCTGCCTTGCTCCCTGGCTGAGTTGTTCAACAGCTCACTCAGTCAGGACTGGGATGGTCCCAGTGGATTGGAAGTTAGCGGACATAGTACCACTGCATAAGTGGGGGCCAAGGAGTAAATTATAGGCCGGTTGGCCTAACCTCCATTGCAGGGAAGCTAATGGAGCCCCTGATTAAAGAGGACCTCCTTGATTACCTGGAGAGCAAATTTGAAGGTCTCAGTCATATTGCCCGTCTCTCTTCTGGTTTCCAAGTAGTACAAATTTAGTGCCTCGAGGCACTCCTCATAGGATTTTACCCTGCTGACCTTGAATCATTTTGGTTACTCTGTGCTGCACTGTCTCTAACCTGTCCTTGTCTTTTTCTGAGGCAAGGACTCCAGAATTGGGCACAGTACTCCAGGTAAGGCCTCACCAGGACTCTGTAGAGGGGTAGTATCACCTCTTTTCTCCTGTTATCAGTCTCCCTCCCTACACATCCCAGCATCCTATTGGCCTTACTATAGGCTTTGTTGCACTGACTAGTTCGTTTAAGGGAGTTAGTGATAAATCCTAGATCCCATTCCTTGTTTGTAGTGCTAAGGCTCTCCTCTCCCATCCAGTTCTCAGTCATGGGATTTTTCTTCTCTAGGTGCATCACCTTGCACTTTTTTTGCATTGAATTTTAACTGCCAGACCCTGGAGCACCCCTCTAATCTTAGCAGGTCCTTTTGCATATTCCTTATTCCTTCCTCACAATCTACCCTTCCACAAAGTTTAGTGTTCGCAGATGGACACAGCTTGCCTTGGATTCCTTCTCCAATATCACTAATGAACATATTGAAGAGGACTGGTCCTAGGATTGATCCCTGTGGAACCGTGCTCGTTACTTCCTTCTCTTCTTATTTAACCATCTTGACCACCACCCTCTGTCGCCTAATTGTTAGCCAGTTTTCCACCCATCTCACAAGAGTTTTAGCTGCCCCGAGGTCCTCCATTTTCTCAAGCAACCGCTTGTGTGGTACTGAACCAAAGGCCTTACTAAAGTCAAAGTATAGCAAGTCTACCACATGGCCTTTGTCAATCTCCCTTGTCACCCAGTCAAAGAAGACTATCAGGTTGGTCTGACAAGACCTTCCTGCAACAAAACCGTGTTGTTTATCATCTTGTAGTCTGTTGCTCTCCAGGTAATCAAGGAGGTCCTCTTTAATCAGGGGCTCCATTAGCTTCCCTGCAATGGAGGTTAGGCCAACAGGCCTATAATTTACTCCTTGCCCCCCACTTATGCAGTGGTACTATGTCCGCTAACTTCCAATCCACTGGGACCATCCCAGTCCTGACTGAGTGAGCTGTTGAACAACTCAGCCAGTGGATCAGCCAGTTCAGTTGCCAACTCCCTCAGTATCCTTGGGTGCAGCCCATCCAGACCCAGGGTATTATCGATCTTGAGGGCTGCCAGAGCCTTCTGGACCCTTTTCCTAGTAAATACTGGCAGACTAATTTCTGAGATTCCCTTTGAGGCCGCTTTGATGCCACTGTCAGGCAGAGGCCCATCTTCTTCCCTAGTAAAGACTGAGCAAAAATAGTTGTTCAGAATGGCGGCCTTCTTCCCATCTGATTCTGTCACCCTAACCCCTCCACCAGTTGTGCAGTACCCCCTTTTTACATTTTTTACTAATATATCTAAAAAACTGTTTTCCCCTTTCTTCACCCCCTCTGTGATTTGCAGTTCAGTGTCTGCTTTTGCCTCCCTGATGGTCTCCTTAGCCTCCCTGGATTTCTGAAGATATTTCTCCCATTCTGCCTTGCTTGCTCTTGTATTTATGAAAGGCCTTCTGTTTGGCACCTACTGCTTCCCTGTCTCAAGGTGAGAACCATAGTGCTTTCTTTAATCAATTTTCATTGTCACTGCTTTTACGCATGTCTTTGGTGCTTCAAGGATAGCCCCCTTGATTGCTTTCCATTTCTGCTCCACCCTGCCTATGTCCCCCACCCCTTCTAACCTCTCCCTGACATCAAGGACCTTGTTTTTTAATGTGGCTTATCCGCTCCTATGGTCACTTCAAACCATACAGAGCTGTGGTCACTATTCCCCAGTGGCTCCCCCACTCTCATGGCCCCCACCAGCTATGTGTTGGTGAGTACTATATCCAGGACTGCAGACTGCCTGGTGGGTTCCCTAACTAGTTGTATCAGTAGACAATCCTGAAATGTGCCCAGCAGTGACTGACTCTTGTGCTCTTGGCCACTGGGACCTCCCAGTCAATATCAGGCAAGTTTAGGTCTCCCACCACTACCACCACCCCCTTTGTCAGCCCTCTTCTAAGTTCCTCCTCGAGTACTCTGTTCCTTTCTTCCTCTTAACCTGTGAGCCTATAGACCACCCCTACTCATATCTTTCTGCCCAAGGCCACTGTAAATTGCATCCATATAGATTCGGTCTCCCTATCTGAACCTCTAATGCTCCCATCTTCAGTCATTGCAATGCTCTCCCTGACATAGAGGGCAATCCCCTCTATACCTGACCTTCAACCCTCCTGAATAATGTATATCCAGGGACCACCATCTCTCAGTTGTTATTTTCTTTGACCCATGTTTCTGTGATGCAACCAAGCCTACCTCAGTTTGTGCCATCATTGCCTGGAGCTAACTAAATTTGTTCCCCAGGCTCCTGGAGTTAATGAATACCCCCTTCCACATGGCCCATGCTCTTATTCTGTTGATGCCCATCTATCTGCTGTGCTTCCTCTCCTTTTCCTTAGTGTCTTTGCCTGCAATGTTTTTTCTTACAACTGCTCCCCACCTTGCTCTCGTAACCCCTACATTGTTCCCTGTACCTCATATCCTGCTACTGTCCCCTGGGTGTGGGGGAGTACTAGCTTGGATCCCATTCTGCTCGCCCTTAATCGTGGATCCTGTAGACCTGGACTCCCCTGCAGTCAGTTTAAATGCCTGCTATAGACATCAAACTTCTACCCCAGTGCGCTGGCCCACTCTCTTGTCAGGTGAAGCCCATCACCCTTAAAAAGTCATTTGTCCCAGAAATCCCCCCAGTCCCTTACAAAGTGGTACTCCATGTCCTGACATCACTTTTTGAGCCAACTGTTGAATTTTGCTATCTCAGTACCCCTAATCCTGTACTGCCTCTCCACCTAGTCCCACACAGGGAGGACTTCAGAGAAGGCCAGGAAAGCTGAGTGCACCGCCAACCTGTGCCCCAGTCTACATAAACTCTGCTTCTCTGCCTCTACCAACTGGTTGGCAAGATTGTTGGTACTTAGGTGTACCAGAATCCCCAGCTCCCCCACTTCCCTCTTCACTATCCTCCCTATTCTGTCTGTGTCCCTGTTTTCTGATGCTCCAGGCAGGCATTGAAATAGCCCTCTTCCCTCTACCCCCCTAACACCCTGTCCATACCTCTAACCATTGAGTCCCCAATCACTAGGACCTTTGCAGTCTTATCCTCCTTGGGTGCTGATGAGTTGCTGGCCTGTCACCTAAGACTGACTCCGAGTTCCCCCTTGTGGAGTGATTCGCTGTCTGGATGCAACTGGGCTGGACAACTTCTTTGAGGCTGCTCCTACTAATCCTCCCATGCCCCACCTCTCCCTTCTGGAACAATGGGTTTCTTGGGGAGTGGGGGTGAGGTAGGTGTGCACTCAGATTAGCAGGGGCCTAACTGGGTAATTTCTATCCTGGCTGCTACCAGCTGAGCACGGAGCCTGCAGAAGAGGCATTGTCATGCTGAACCCCTGCTGCAGAGAAATCAACAACCCTGCAGAATCCTTTCCCACTAAGAAACAGCATCCCAAACAACCGGCTGTTTTAAGCACTACAGTACCACAATTCTAAACCAAGCAACAGCCTTCCAAACAACAGTGTATTTTAAGCACTGCTAGGCTGATGATGTGTTAGTAGATGTGCAACAGCAGTGCTGTTACAGAGATTAAGTTGAAGTGTCCCAGACAGGAATGATTAAAAGTTAGACTGGATGAATCTGCTTTCTGTAGCCAGGATAATCCACTCGGGGATGGGGGTCCCCAGAATGGCAGAGGCCCTAGGCCTGGGTCTTGTTGGCCTATGCCTTAATCTGGCCCTGTAGTCTGCACATGATCATGAATGACCGTGAGTGCTTGAGAGGTAGAATGATTATATGTGAAAGGCAGAATATCGTGCTTTCTTTAACTTCTTTTTAACTCTTCTCTTCTTCCGCAGTTTCTTAATAGTTTACTCTCCTCTTTTTCTGTAGATTCTGTTTAGGTTTTCTCCCTTTTCAAGTTACTGTTTCACCTCTCCCTATACCACTATTTTGGTATTGGGACAGGCAACTTTCCACATGCAGGACCTTAAGCACTAGGCAGATGCATGTGTGGGTGTGCATGTGTGTGATTGTGATACCCTTTCCAAGGCTTCAACTGATGGACTTGCAAGCAGGGTCCCACCTTTCCTACCCTGGAGTTGGTGTGCTTAAGAAATAGGGTGGTTACAGAGGCTGTCCTGATGCCCACTCAGGGCCCGGGGGGGGTGTCCACTGCTCATCCCTTTGACTCTTTGGGGGTTGGCCAGGGTTCTTTAGTGAGCAGGACAAAACAAGGTAATAGTAACAGTTTAGTGCCTCCCATTGGGGTAACAGCGTAATAGGGTACAGTCTTAAACCCTAATACATCCTCCAGGAAAATATTAGTTTAAACCTCCCACATACTGGTAGGTACCACCAGTCAATGATAGTGGATTTAATAGCAATACCCAACACAAAAGGTAAAATGCATAAATGAACAATTTATTTAAGAGGAAGACATAGGGAAAGAACAAGGGGACATGAAGTAAAGTGTTCTAGCTGCACATTCGAGCAGACTAGATAGACAATTTGGCTTAATTCTGCTGGCAATTATGTATGTATCCTTATACTCTATGTAATTTAATAGTGTTACCTGCTCCTGTGGCAATCCTAGTCCCACAGCATTGGTGCACCTGGCTTATACCCCAAGGCCTTATCAAGGGCTCTCCTGTTGCAGTGGGTGCATCACTGGGTTGCTGGTAGCCAGCCGGGGAGATGAAGTGTTGACGCACTTGAAGAGGGATGTTTAACAACTAACACTTTAAACCTAACTGTAGGAATCTAAAAAGGGCCCCTTATTTGTAATCCAAATAGAGATGAGCCGGATGGCCTTGCAGGACTTTTGCTTGGGCCTAGCCATTAGATTACACAGTCCTGCCTAGGACTTCAACCCCACTTCCTATCTAACTAACCCTGAAGAAATCCTCAGAGTTGCAGCTCTGAGGTACTCAGTTCTGAAATTCACATAGGTGGTTCGTAATTTTTACAGCTTAGCTATGTAGAACTGGATCTGGTGACTCCTTGGCTTTCTTAGGACATCTGACAGATAGATTTTCACCTTCAAAGGGGCCTTTGACAGTGGTCTTGGTAGTAATCTTCACCCTGTGGTCTTTAGTCAGCTTCACTCCTGGGGCCTGTTATCTAATTCACCTCTAGAGTCTTTTACTGCTCCCCCACCCCCCCCGCCTCTGATCATGTATTGACTTCATCCCTAGGGCCTTTTGTCTCTTCCATTGTTAAGTGGTGGCTACTCCACAGAACCTGTGTTCCAGATTCCTCTTTGTTGGGGGGGGGGATTAGACACCCTCACCAGGCATTGGATTTCTTCTTTGCAGGGGTTCACACTCAGGCAGATACAACCCCCCCCCCATGCTGTCTTCTTCCTTCCAGTTACTCTGGAACATTAGTTGGCATGGGTCCTATCGAGACTAGCTCCTGCTGGTTGCATTTCATCCCGGCTAGGAAATGTTGTGTGAGCAGATCACACTCTTCTGACAAAACTCAAATTCCTCCTAATGGTGTTTCACTGAAATAGCCTCCTCGTTGCAGATTGTTCACCACAAGTGCACTTCCATTGGTCACCAGGGCAGTGGAAGTAATGCTGCCGTTTTACAAGGCCCATGGCTAGGCCCCAGCTTCAGTATTGCATGCAGTTCTGAGCTCCTTAATACATAAAGGACATTGTGACTGCTGACACAGTGCAGTGCACATTAAAATGATCAGCAGTATGATAAACCAAAGCTGAAGTGGAAGAAAGGAGGCTGAAAGTGGCCTTATCTCAGTCTTGCGCATTCTCAAGGGTACTGATGAGACTGAATAGACAGATGTTGATCTGGTGTTCTCTATCAGGGTGCAGGGGCATGTCCTGAAGCTCAGAGATGGTGAACGTAGTGATAACATCAGAAGGTAACATAGAAACATAGTTATCGGCAGATGGAGACCGTACGATCCATCAAGTCTGCCCTTGGCTTCCTACCCCCCCGCTTAGCTGCCTGCTTGTGTATCCCACAGTGTCTGTCCCATGCCCACTTGAATTCCCCCACTGACTTGGCTCCCACCACCACCTCCGGCAGGCTATTCCAAGGTTCCACAACGCACTCCATGAAGAATTTCCTCGTATTGCTTCTGAACTTTCCTCCCTTAAGTCAAAGGCTATGCCCTCTAGTCTTGCTATAGTCCTTTACCTGAAAGAGGTTCTGCACGTGCACCCTGTTGCCTTTAAGGTATTTGTACATTTCTATCATATCCCCACAATTCCTGCATTGTTCTAGGGAGTATAATTTGAGGTCATTCAGTCTTGCCTCATACGGTTTCTGATGCAAACCCTGCACCATCTTTGTTGCTCTTCTCTGTACTTTCTCCAGCCTATTTATGTCCTTCCTGAAGGTGTGACCTCCAGAACTGGACACAGTACTCCAGGTGAGGCCTGACCAGGGACTGATACAGGGGTCTGATTACTTCATGCCTTCTACTCATGATGCCCCTCCCTATGCATCCCAGGATACCACTAGCCTTTAGTGCTGCCTTTTCACATTGTCTACTGACCTTGAGGTCATCTGATATGATCACCCCTAAGTCTCACTCCTGCCTGGTAGTCACCATCTGCTCCCCTCCCATTGAGTGGTTTCCCTTGGTTATGCTTTCCCAGGTGCATGACCTTGCATTTTTTGGCATTGAATTTCAGTTGCCAGGTCTTAGACCACTCCTCCAGTTTTCGAAGATCAGCTTCCATGCTTTGCTGTCCCTCTGTTGTGTCTACCCGGTTGCCAGTTTTGGTGTCATCTGCAAACAGGCACGCCTTTCCCTCCTGTTCATCCGCAATGTCACTGATGAATATGTTGAAGAGGATTGGCCACAGAACTGAGCCTTGCGGGACCCTGCTAGTCACCCTCCCCCTCCACAGACAGAGTGCCATTTACTAATACTCTCTTGAGTTCTTCCATGTAACCAGTTTCTGACCCAGTTTGTAACCTCGGGCCCAAGGTACTTTTTTCCCAGAGGGTAGTGAACCCATGGAACAGCCTACCAGTTAAGACAGTGGACATAAAGACGGCATAAGTCTTCCAAGGTAAACCTAGACATTTTTCTGTTTATCAGGGTAATCACAGGGTATCCTTGATAGTATAGTGGGTAGAGAACCCCTTTAAATGGTACATGTTTGCACAGCATACTTATTCATCCCTGCTTAAGAAGTTGGGGGGGGGGGGCATGTGATAGGCCTAGAGTCCCTTCCAACCTTAAATTACTGTTACTATGTTACTGTAAACATGCCACACACAGTGTGCCTCAGGATGGCAAAAGTGATGCACTCATGCTGTGTGAAGTGTGAAGATTGGTAGTTACAGCTGCCTTAGTAAATGATCAATGATGTGTATGTGTGTATGTGTATGTGTATGTATATGTGTTGGGGAGGGGGAAGTGAATTTGGTGAGAATATAATAAAGGATGGGAATTTTGGGCCCTGTTATGCCAAGGAAAACCCTGTTTGGAGTTTCTGCCATTGGTGTGAACTTGCATACCATAATTGAAGATACAAACGAAAAAAGAAAAGAAAGCTAAGATTTGCGCTTTCTTAGTCTCTTGAAATGTGGTTTTGGTTTTCACCTTCCCTTTATTTCCTGGATCCCTCTGCACACAGCCCTTTGGCTTCCTGCTTTGCAGTGGCACCTATGTTTGACCACGAGGGGTGTGGGCTGTAGTCTTCTCTGTGACCACTGCAAGTCTCATTCAGAAGCTGACAACAGAGGGTTGCTACAGAGTATCATGGCCCTTCAAGCACATCACCTCCTTAACTGGCTGCCTCTGACTCACTGGGCTAATTAGAATTTATGTACTAAATCAAACCAAAACAAAATATAGTTGCATACTGTGCATCAGGTGGTTCTTTGATCCCTGGGAGCAGTAAATATGCCCACTGCAGAGAGTTTCAGCCTGATGTACTGCATAATAAGTGTACTGTACTACTGTAAGAGGCAGCTGGGTGAGCGGTAATCCCTGTTTTTCATACCTTTTTTTGCCTGCTTACTATAAACCTTATTTCCTACTGCGTGCTCACTGCGCACCATGTCATCAATTCATTTAGCATTCCTTCTCCAGCTGTTAATCAGATTGCATGCTAAGCCCATGGTTTTTGTGGGACAGGATATGCTTGTGTTCTTGTCTGAATGTGTGAAGAAACCCAGCATGTAATGTTTTACGTTCATGTCCACCAGTAACAAAATACCTCACTCACAGAATAATGAAATTGTGTTGGAACAAATATTTCTGGTTCTGGAAATTTGTGTGTGTGTTTGTTTAATATTTAATGTTGCATTTGTTTTCATTGTTCCAGGGATTTGTTTTGCGTTGCACTTAGAAAAATAAGAGTTCATGGCTGGCTGATTATAAACTAGTCTCTAGACATGTTTGTGTTTATGAAGTAGATTATTATTCCTAGGTTTTCACCTAGCTTTTTCATGAGAATGGGTATTCCTGTATTGCCACTTAGCTCTTCTGCCATTTATCTGTTTTCTCAGTGATATCGTATACATTGTTGAGTGGTCATTAGTGTAACGTGAAGACATCCATGGATTTTTCCTAGTGGTTGTGTAAATTAGGAGTGTAATGCTGGGCATGCCAATCTGAAGAACTTTTCAGGATTTTCTAGTATGTTAGTTTTTAGGCTAAAATAAATTATATCATTTATCACTGATTTAAATGTTCAGTAGTTTCTGGTTCAGTTTAACTTTTGTTATACAAAACATGTTTAAAATCCAGAGATTATTACATGTGCATTATAATCAATACATAGCATAGACACAAATTTATACATGGCATACAATATGGCATAACATCTAACATGGTTCTGTAATCCTGAGTGGGTCATATAATTACTGATTCAGTTTAGCAAGTGCTTTAGTGCAAAATTTGGCGTGTAATATATTACCACCTTTTATATCAAGAACAAAAGTGTTGCAGCTTTGGAACTGGGCAGGTCTTTCTGTGTGTTCCTAAATCAAGGGCCAATCCACAGTTGACTCTCGGTAACAAATGATTCACAGTCAGATAAGAGGTGCCATATTGTCAGTCTGTGATTAACCCCATGTGTGTAGTTATCAGTTTGTGCTGCGGTAGTCCAGGAATGTAGCATCCCTTAACCCTATAGATTAACCCCAATATAAATTTACACACTGCCTTTCTACCTACCACTTTCTCACAGAATCTCAAAACAGAGTTCAGTTTTCAGATTTTCCCTATTGGAAGCCATATTCAAAGTGTCAGATATTTTTACCATATCATTTTGGTTAAAAAAAAAAAATACCAATAAGGCTCTGCTCTGTTGCTGTGCCAAACCATTCAGGTTGCTAGTCACATATTCAGACCATATTGGGGCAAGTCCCAGTTTTGTGAGTTTATCATTTAATTTAGAGAACCAGGAAAACTTTATATTTCCTAAAATTTCTACCCAACGCATCTTCAGTAGATGGTCATTTTTCACAGCCATTATTTTACCCCAGTATTTCCTGGACCTTATCAGGGCAAGAAGCTCAACTGATATCATGCCTGCCTGCCTGTACCCTCAAAATTGCACTCGGTGTGTCCCTGGGGATTCCCAGCACTTCTAATGAAAAAAATTCTGAGTTGATTCTAATTCCTTACATTTATAAAACATCCCCAAACCTCCGAGTGATAACTGACTTGGCTAGTTATTTTAGCCTTGAAAGCCCGCCTCAGGGCTATAAATGAGTCGTTCACAAAATTATTTTCATACAAAAAAAAATTATATATATATATATTTGCAAACCTAAAAATTGGTTCAGAGGCAATTAATTATAAACTAGGCTGGCAGTATAGCCTAGAGGTTAGAGTAACAAGCTGTGAATGAGCTTGGTACATCCAGCTGGCCTGGGTTTGATTCCCACAACCTCCAGTTGTGTACTGTGTGACTCTGAGCAAGTCACTTAACCCCCCAGTGCTCCCAGGTAGCCCCAGAAAACCGGCAGTTGTGCGTAGTGGGCATTACCCGGTTACCAAAGACTAAAATAAAAAAAAAGTAGCATTATTTTTATTCTTGGAAATATGTGGAGACCACACTAAGTTGGAATCAAACTTATTTAAAATTTCCCAACTATAGTGTTAGCTGAATAGCAATGACTTGGGATATGAACTGTACTTGACAAAGGCAAAGTATTACTTTGATTGTTTTCCCCCATATTCAGGGCCTTATTGGAGGCTGAAAAACTGTGTGTGTGTGTGTGTGTGTGTGTGTGTGTTTGTGTGTGTGCGCATACGCATACATGTTGGTGCATGTTTGTGTTGGTGGTGGGTGCTACATTTATTACTTTTCCAGATTCACACCTTCTTTATGGAAAACAAAGATGGCAGGTGTGGCATGGGCTTGTGTGGGGCTACATTTGTGAAATTGTTTAAAAATGCTGTACATAAACAAGAAATCTTTGTCTTAGAAAGCATGCATGAAGTATGGGGTGCAACTTAAAGGACCATCTAACAACTACATGTAATGACATATTTTATTCACTTAAGATAGGTACTTTCTTCATGATAATGATTTTATTTAGAAAGTGTAACATATTTGATCATGTAATTCATTGTTTTTCTCTTGGGTCAGACACCCCTTTTTCCCCAATTTTGATCTCCGTAATACTCCCATGTCACACTCTGCTTGGCCAAGCAGATGCCAGACAGCAGTGTACTCTGACCTTTTCATGGCTGCATGGGCGGAACTCCGCAGATGTTCTGCCATCATAGTAGACTTACTGGAGCACTGTGGAAGCACATGACTGGACCCCTGTCTGGTGTGCTTCCACAGTGCTCTGGTGAATGTCCACTGGTGCTGTTTATGCGGCACTTCCCCTCCACGGGCAGCATAAACATCCCCCATCGCTCGGGCTCTACATTTTCTTCTGCAACCGTGGAAGTGACAGCCGCCCTGACTAAGATGGCAGCTTTGACTCAAACTGCAGTTCTGCAGACACCACCATCTTGGAAATGGCAGACTCTGCTGTGGCGAGAGATCAGAGTATTCTTTTACTGAGTCTTGCTGTGCTGTCGCCACTCTGAGCAGCCATATCAGATCTAACCAGAGTTTGTTCCTTTGGTAGCCAGTGCATTGCCTTAATGTCCTACCCAACCTTGGCCAGGCCTGTGAGCAACAAGACAGCATGTGTCTTGCTCCAGCATGGTGTTGCAGTAGGGTTTCTATCTGCATGAACTGTAAATTCAGACGTTATGCTTTGGTCCCTTTATCAGAAGCATTATGCACAATCTACCCTACAGAGTTAAGCAGTGTGGGCCAGCTCAGCAGTACTGAGGGATTTATTTGTTGTAGGCCAGCTTTCAACAGTTCTGAGGGATTGCAGTGGTGTGGTGTGTGTAGCCAAGGCTGATGACTAGGTAAAGTCAGCCAGGCACTAAGTACAGGTAGGGTAACTAGGCAGGTTGGATAGGCCTGGAGGTCCTTATCTGCCATCAATTTCTATGCTTCTATGTGTGGGCCAGCTGAGCAGTACTGTGGGATTGCGGTGGTATGGAGAAGTTCAGCAGTATAAGGTTTTCAGTGGTATGGGCAAGGTCAGCAGTACATGGATGTTCCACCTTCCGTGCAACTGGGATTGATTAGTTGTTAGGTGGGATTGTTTTGAATATTAAATGAAGATATGAAAACTGCCTACAAGTGTTTTGTGTTTTGTTTCCTGCCTGGCCTTACATTTCAAGATTCAGAATTGGGCTCTTGTAGTAGCAGATGGTCTCTACATTAACATAACTAGTGTGTTGGGCCACTGAGTTGGCCAAGTGGGCAAAATTACAGAACAGCATACCTCTGTGATCATCACTGAGTAATACTGTTACAATATTTTACTGTTTATTGCATACAGTTTTACATTATTTCTGTTTAAGCAATATAAACAAGATAGACCAAGCAGAGTGATTGTACCTTAGAGAAATTATTAGAAATTTTGATCTGGTAGTATTTACAAGCTAGTATAAGAATGCTGTATAAGTGCTCCCTATGTGTTATGTAGTAAAAGTAAACAAACTGTAGTCAAGTACCTTAATGAGTTTAATTTGCCAATCTTTTTTTATTATTGAAGACTTGCATATTTGAGTTAGAAGTTGGCAGTCAAGGTGCAAGTTTTCTTTGGGTAAATATTCCTGTAAGCAAAAATGTGTAATTAAACACGTCAAGTCGGAGCCTCTGTCTGAAGCTGAACCGTAGTAGGTGAGTAGCTTATCTTTTGAGATGTTTAGTTTCACAGTCATGTGGATTGGACTGTGACACTTTCATTGGCCCATGCATTTTCAAGTAATTGTAGATGTTTAAATGCCCTGCAATGAAAACTAATTTGGCTACAGTGGTGTATATATTTAATAACTCCTCACTTTTCCCTCGGTTCAGTGTCCTGCTCCACTGTCCCCACATGCAAAGACAACTGCTTTGTGACCCATGCAGGTACAGTCATGTTAACCCTCCCTCATACTGAAAGGAAACCAGCCTCTTCAACTCTGTAGTCATTGACTCTTAAAAGTGTCTGTACTCTGAGCAGGCATGTGGATCTGATGCAGTTGTAGATTATTTAAATAACCCTAACCCTGTCCTTAATAATCCAAGAACAACCTGTACTGCACCAGCAGATCTGATGAGAATCTGGAAATACATCACATAAGACTGTCCTGTTCAGTCTAAGCATCAAAGGTTATGCTGGGAATTAAATAGCAGCCATGAATAATTGCCATTCCAGTGGAATACTTAGCGGTGTCTCTCAGGGATCTGTGATAGATGCCACTGCTGTTCCGTATTTGTGTCACTGATCTGGTAGCTGGGGTCACTGGCAGGTGGATTAAGTTCGCTGATTACACTAAGCTGGCCAAGGCGGTGGACTTCCTTGAGGATGGAGACAGGCTTCAGAAGGACCTAAACAAGCTGAGTGATTAGCCAGACTCCTTCAGTGTAGCCAAATGCAAGGTTCTACACTTACATAGGAAAACAGAGGTTGGCTCTGTGCACTGTGAGGGGCCCCCTTATTGCAAAGGAGGAGGAAAAGGATGTGGGATTCACAAGAGACTAAAGCATGACAAGCAATTCACAGTGACTGTTAAGAGGGCCAACAGAATGTTATGGTGCATGGGGGGGGGTGACTATCAGGGCAGGGGAAGTAATTCTGCCACATTACAAGGACCTGGTCAGACAATACCTGAAGACTGTGCACAGTTCTGGGCTCTTCAGTACAAAAAGAATATTGAGGCAGTTAAGCTGATGCAGCACAGGGCCACAAAAAGTGTCTGTTTGTTTGGGAAACAAGCTATCAGAAGAGGGTGGTGGCCCTTACATTGGAGAAAAGTAGGCTCAGAGGGGACAAGATCTCATTCTTCTGCAGGGGCATCAACAAGATTGAACATATACAGTAGTGATGTTTGAATGACATGTGGACATGCCCTGGAGCACAGAGATGGTAAATATAGGGGTAATTCTAAGAGGCAGATCTTCAACCAGACAGTGAAGAACCCACTGAATATGAGAGAGAGAGAGAGAGAGAGAGACAGAGACAGAGAGAGACAGAGAGCAGTACAGGCATTCAAGGTACATTTCTGCTTACCAAGGGATTACAGGTTACCCTGGGAAGCAGAGAAACCTCTAGAATTCCTTCTGGCTGACCTTTAATTGCTTTGTTACAGTACTGTGCTACTCTGAAATCTGTGTTTGGTTACTGTGCCAAACTCTTCAAATGGACGGTTGATTCCTCTGCTTGCTATGGCAACATTGAATCCAAACTACTCAAAGTGGCTGCCCCATATATAGCCTCCCCTTTAAGGGGCCTGTTTAATAAATCTTTTATCCTGGGCATGGTACCGGCTATTTGGAAGGTAGCCTTAGTGATACTGGTCCATAACTGTGGAGACAAAGGGCCTGTTGAAAACTATAGACCTATCTTTCTTCTTAGCCCTTTGACCAGAATTGAATAGAGGTTAATCTTTTACCAACCAAAAGAGTTCTTTGATCCTTATGACACACATAGAAACATAGAATTCGCTGGCAGATAAGGACCACTTGGCTCACCTAGTCTGCCCGTTTTCCACTGCCTATTGTATCACCATAGATCCTACTTGTGCCCATTCACCCACCCCCACTTCCCTTTCCTTAAGATTCCCATATTCCTATGCCATACATTCTGGAACCCCACTACTGTTTTCATCTCCACCATCTCCACTGGAAGACTGTTACAGGAGTCCACCACTCTTTCCGTGAAGTAGTACATCCTCCTATCTATCCTGCATCTACCCCCCTCCAGCTTCTTACCTTTTTTTCTGAAAAACACTTCCCTCCTGTACCTTATTTACCCCCTGTGAGTTATCTTAAAGATCTCCATATCCTCCCCATCTCTCCCCTCTTCCAAGGTGTACATATTTAGATCCTTCCTAGTAGGGCTTCTGATGCAGACCCTGCACAATTTTAGTTGCCCTCCTCTGGACTGCCTCCACTCTGTCTATATCCTTCCAGAGATGTGGTCTCCAGAACTGAACAGAGTACTCTAGATGGGGTACTACTAGCAATCTGTGCAAAGGCAATGCCACCTCCCTCTTTCTGCTGATGATACTCCTCCATATGTACCCCAGTATCCTGCTAGCCCTCCTAACAACCTGGTTGCACTGTTCGTCCATCTTTAAGTCATCCGATATGATTTACCCCAGGTCTCTTTCCTGGTTGGTTGTTGTTACTACCATTGTTCCCAGTTTCTACTATGCCCCTGGGTTTTTGTGCCCCAAGTGCATTACTTTGCACATTTTCACATTTAAAACCAGCTGCCATGCCATTGACCACTCCACGAGTTTTCTCAGGTCTCTGTTCACCCTTTCCACTCCTCCCTCCAGAGTGTCCACCCTATTGCATGTTTTGGTGTCCTCTGCAAAGAGGCAGACCTTCCCCTATAACTTTTCTACAGTGTTACATATAAAGACATTAAAGAGGACCAGTTCCAGCACTGATCCCTGAGGCACTCCGCTGGCTGCTTTTCCTTCCTTGGAGTGAACTCCATTTACCTCCACACTCTGCTGCCTATCCCCTATCTAATTTCTGACCCAGTTTACCACCTTTGGACCCACACCTAAACTACCCAGCTTGCTTACCAGCCTCCTATGTGGCACAGTGTTGAAAGCCTTGTTGAAATCTAGATAGGCCATGCCCACCACTCTGATCTATTGAATGCTGCTCAGCATGGGTTTAGAGCTAACCATGACACAGACATTGTGTTGGTCTGACTGACTGCCGGTGTCTTCAGGGCAATGGACTCTGGCTGTGCAACAGGGACTGTCTTTGTTGATTTGACAAAGGCTTTTGATGTGGTTAATCATGACATCCTTCTGGCTAAACTCAATATGCTAGGCCTGAATGTAATCTCGTGTCTTTGATTTAAGGACTATTTGTTATCTAGGAAACAACTGGTAAAGTGGAGAGGTTGCTTATCCTGCCTTAGACCTGCTACAGGTGGTGTACCTCCGGCCCCTATGCTCAGCCCTTTTCTCTTCTCGCTATTTGTAAATGACCTGCCTGTAAACTGTGGTGGGGCAAAATTGCACCTTAATACAGATAATGCAGTACAGTATAGGAGTCATCCTGACCCTGGCATCCTGAATGCTGCTTTGGCACAGTATTTTAAGGCGCTTGAAGACTGGTTTGGAAGGAATAAGCTGGTATTGAACTCAAAAAAAGAGAATCCACGTTATTTGGAACCAGGAGATTCGGTGTGTACAGGAGTGATTTACTAAAGCTATCTTCCATCTCTGGTTCTCAGAGGTCATAGAGGTAATAAAATACCTCCATGTCCGCCTCGACCAGGAGCTAAATTTGAAGTTCCTTGTTGAACAGCTATTGAAATCTGACCATGAAAAGCTGAGGCTAATGTAGGGTCTGCCTCATCCAGACTGCGTGGCAAACCATTGGCAGTAGTATTTTGCTACCCAGGCTATTATACGGAGCAACTGTTTCTTTGCTCTGTGAGGAATACAGAGCTCAGTAGGCTCAAAGTGTTATATAATAAGATTGAAAGGTTTGCTGCTGGTATCCCTAGTAGGGAGCATCACTGCAGAGTTTTCTCCCTACTAAACTGGCCCTAATTATAACATAGGCTGTAACTCGCTTGCCTGTGCCTTACTCATAAAATAGTGCTTGGTCGTCCTCCCCCCAGTCTGCAGGACATCTTAAAGCCTAAACAGCAGCAGAGAACTCTTTGTTCCTTGTCTGCCTTCCCCCTGGATGTTCCAAAGTCTAAGGCAGATATCCAATCTGTTGCCTGCTATCATGCCCCTAAAATTTGGAATAATCTTCCTCCAGAAATCTGGGACTGGAACTTCTAACTTATTTCAAAAACCATGTCAAGACTAGGAGTCACTGTAGCTGTTACCATTTAATATGTTTGCACATGTATGATGTTTTTTCCCCATCTCAGAACTGTTCTACCTATCCTGTGATTTGTGATTGATCATAAAGTCATTGACATGTATTTTATTTATTGCCTACCTGCATGTTACTCTCTGTATTGTTTGCTTGTATTATGATGCTTGGTATGTATATGGTTCTGTTATCTGCTAACTAATCTGGGTTGCCCCAGAAAAAAGAACTTTCAGTCTCAGTGGACTTACGCAGTTAACAAAACAGAAATAAAAAAAATTGGTTTAAGCCTAAGTGATTAGGCAATTTTTAGAAACCAGATAGGACATAACATGATTTGGTTCACCTCGTGTCCAGCTATTTAATATAGGTAGTTGAATATGTATTGACTAAGACATTTTGCAGCTCAGTGGTTTGGTTCATTATCAGTGAGTAGGTTAAAAGTTGGGTCATAAAAATAAATTACTTTTCAGAGTTTAAATTTCTTATTTCATGTTGTTTATTTTTTTTTTGGGTTGTTGAAAACTGCAGTTGTATGAGGCTTTTATTTAAAAAACAGTTTGGGCCAGATATTCAAACTGCGCCGGGCAGTGGCGCAAGCCTGGGTGCAGCGCAGCTGGGCTGTGCCGGGGCCAGGACCAGGCGATATTCAACAGTGATGCGCCATGGCTCAGCACCGTAGAATAGGGCAAGGTCGGCGCACATACTGCGTATGGTGCAGTAGCACTGTGCCAGCGCAAACCACAAAGTGGGAGCATGTGAATGCGCCAACGCAAGTGCAGTTGCACTTGGTGCATCACCCGTGATATTCAGCTGGGGGCATGCAAATGAGGCCATAATATAAGCAAGGTGCAAATGGGGCCATTTGCATGTCATTATGGCCCCATTTGCATGTGTTGCACAGGGCGGCCTTGTGGAATGCGCCTGGCACCCTATCTAGCTGCTGTCATCGGGGGTGGGTCCCTGGTGGGTGTTTGTAAACCCCCCTCCTGCATGCTTGTTTGCAGGCATCTGTTAAAGTAATATTACCCGGTGATCTAGCGGTCCCCCTCCCCGTACGCCTGTTCGTGGGCATCTGTAAATGTAATAAAATAACCTGGTGGTCTAGTGGTCCTCCTCCATATGCCCAATTGTGGGCTGTTGTATCTGACAGAGTTACCTAGTGGTCTAGTGGTACCCCCTCCCACCCACCCACCACAGAGGACTCCAGGCCACCCAGCACCCTCCTTGTCATCGGCGGATGGCAGCACCCTGCCCGCATACTGCCTGACCACCCGCCGAATGACAGTGTACAGTATGATCTGTATGCCTATTGGTCCACAGTGTGGATCACTGGGCTTGCAGACCATGCTGTACTACACAGGGCCAGATATGTGAATGTGATACGCGTTTTAATACAGTGGACCAATAGGCGTACAGATCATACTGTACACTGTCATTCGGAGGGCAGCCGGGCGGTATGCGGGTGGGGTGCTGCCGCCCATCAATGACGGGGGGGTGCTGGGTGGCCGGGGTCCTCTGAGGGTGGGTGAGAGGGGGGTACCACTAGATCACCAGGTAACTCTTTTTTCAGATATACACAGCTCAGTATGAAGGTAACGGGGGACTGCTAGATCACTAGGTTATTTATTATTTTTTCAGATGCCCGCGATCGGGCATGGGGGGGGACCACTAGACCACTGGGTTATTCTGTTGTATTACTACAGCCCGCGATCGGGCATACGGGGTGGGGCCATTAGACTACCAGGGAGGGTCTGGGTGCTTGTGGATGGTGTTTCTGCTGGTTGGGTGGCTGCCCAAGGGTGGCCGCTGTGCCTTCCTGTGGGTGGCCAACATTTGAGCCTGTTTATTTCGGCTCAACATTGAGCACCAGTGTGCGGCGCATGTAGGGGTTGCACCAGCATATGCGCCGCACATCCCGGGCTGAATATCGGGATGTGGCGTATATGCATGGGCACGCCCCCTGCACCTGCACCTGCGCCGCATACATTACCAATGCGCCCCGGCGCATCAGGGGTTGCGCCGCGCATCCTACCCCTTTGAATATCGCACCGGAGTGCATTTGGGGGTTGCGCATGGTGTAACCCTGTTGCGCCAGCCGCAACACCTTTGAATATCTCGGCCTCTGTGTCAAGTTAGTGGTTTACAGTGTAGTTCAAATCAGTACTTTTGTTTAGGAGATATGAAACCATCCAACTTTGTAAAATTGCATCCCTGTTTGTTTACCGAGAGCATTTTAGGTGCTGCTATAGAATAAATGGTTACTGTCCATGACTGTATGAATAATGCTACTTATAAAATAAAAAAGAAGATCTGAAAAACACCACTATTGAGTAAAATGAGCATTTCAAACAAAAAATTAAATATCATTAATAAAAGGTAGGAGGTCCTATTAATTTTATATATTTTCTTCAGTTATGTGGCAAGGCGGGTGCCCATTAATGAGATGGATAGCAACAATATCAGCAGCCCAGGTATATGTAGGACCATTTGTTCTCTCCATTGGAAATTGTAACAGTTAATTTTTTACCCATTCAATCATTACCCATACCTGCTATGCTCCTTTTAGTTTAAAGAGGACAGAATAAAGTAGACTAATGTTTTTAGTTACTAAGTATAGACATTTACTAGTTGCAGTCATGCCAATTTTAATATTTGCTCTTCAAGATAAAGGAGTGTTTGGTTTCTAGATTTCATCCCCATTTCGGTTCAAACAGTTGAATAAACAATATTTCCCTGCTGGCAGAGGAGATGGAAGCTTTTGAAGAGTTTTGGGCAACATCAGCTTCCGTAGTCGTCGGGTCCACTGTGCCTTACTTTTCAGACTTTTATTTGCCTTTCCCTTGCAGTGTGATCCAGTGGGTGTTTACTTAGTGACTTTTTTCTGTGATTAGGTACTTGCAGTGAAAGACTGCCCCCCAATTGTTGCTTTGAGCACATAAAACCAAACGATCTACTTTAAATGGCCTGTTATAAACTTTTATACCATTTCATATTTCAGGGTAATTTAACATTTTCTTTGCTGGACATAACGGCCTTCAGAGTTGTTTTTATTCATGATTTTCAATATGGATAAATTGGCTTTTGTCTCCTGTCTCATCCATCAGGCTTTATACCACTGGGACCTTACCTCTTAGGCTGTTATGGAGACTGGAAGTACATTTTTGAAACAGCTGCACAGGCTTGCCCCTCTGTCAGTTGTGGCAGTCTTCTTCCTGCCTCCATGGAGACAGGCAGCTTAAAACACAACAGGCTGACATTAGCTGACAGATTCACAGGCTCAGAACAAGTTGACGTTAGCTGACAGCTTCACAGGCTTGTAGGACATCAGGTCTTTTTTTCTTCCGTATTTCAGTACAGTTTTGACTCCGATGCCTAAAGTCTCACCAGAGTTCCATAAATATACGTCAGAATGCTGTTGTTTCTTGGTTCTCTGTTATAAAATTAAATGGAAACAGAATTCTAAAGAGAAAAGGCTTCATTGTCTAGATGTTATAAGAGTGCAGATGCATTCCACTGAAAGGGCAAGATTTTCCATTTATTAGGGAGAATGTTTGCCTTTTTTCGTAAGAATGTTTATTGTGTCTCTTGTGTGTTGGATTAAATCCAGTATTGGGGAGCCATAAAAACCTAAGAGGATGGTTTCCAGCTTCTCTCAAGGTTCCTTTCACCAGGGCCATTGCTACTTCCTTAGTTGCAGGAACTAATGGCTCCCTGTCATACCCATGCCCTTCAGTCCAGTGTAAAGGCTGCAACATGTAGGTCGCAGCCTACCAACTAATGAACAAAGAGGCACCTCCCCTCCTTTAAAATGATTGAAAGGTGGGTCTCACTTTAAGAGCTTGCCTTCTCCTACCAAAACTCTGTTACTTTACCGCCACGAGGCAACAGGCATACTCTATGCTGGGCATGAGGCTGTGGAGGTTTGGCAGTGAGCAGTCACTCTTTTTGTTTTTTTTTAAACCTTGCAGCTCAGTGTTTTCTCCTCTTTTGGCTTTATGACAGGTGATAGTTTTGGGGAGAGATGCAAAGGAGGTTTGTGTTTTCCCCCTTTTCTTTTGGTCAAGTGGTCTCTTTGGCTCACAGCCAGAGATACATAACTCTCTTCCGGACCCATAAGGCCTACCATAGTGCTAGGTACTGCACTCAGGGCTTTGGCGAGTCAGTCAGTCAGTTACAGCAGTGGTGCTCTTCCTACTTGGCCCCAGCACATCATTTTCAAGGGCTTCTCCCACGGTAGAAAATGTAATTAATGTAATGGATGTGGGAGATAATGCAAGATATGGGCACTTGCTTGTACTCCAGGGCCTGCAGAGCTCAGAGCTGTTGATGCTGGCAATCATAAGGGACTAGGCAGATGAGGTACGTCTCAAAAGGGGACAGCAAGGAAAAGGAGGAAGTTTGGAAAAGCAGGCAGCAGACTCCCAGGTGCAACTTACAGCCCTCTCCCGTATCCTGGGGAGGCTGCTTACTTAAACTGGGCCTTCTTTCAGGTTCAGAGTGGTGCATGTAGAAAGCATTGGTCAGGGAAGGCAATTAATAAGAGAAACCTCCCTTTCAACCTACAGATTGCTTCCCTTTGGATGTTTTGGGTTGCAGGAACCCTGAATGTGGGATGTGGTAGCAGTCTTGTAAGGAATCCATTTTCTCACTTGGAGAATGACCCAGACCCAGAGAGGTAGAAAAAATGCCATTCCTACTCCCCAGCCAGCTCACTCCATTCCTCCTCATCGGACTGCTACTCTACTTCTGCATTAGAGATGGAATTAGAGAGAAGAGAGAGAAACAAGAAAATGCATGACATGTTAGCCTTGCCACAGTCAGTCAATCCAGTACTTGAATATTAAAGGGCAGTCACCTGTAAGAAGGCAGCATTTCTGTCCAGAGAGACTGCAGGTGAGAGGAATTGATTGGCTTAGCTCTTGCATACTGCAGACAGATTATTCAATGCGACCTGTATGCAGTCAGTTAGAGCTGGTTCATACACAAAGTACAAGGGGTTTGTGCTCTTCTTCTTGGTTCCTTTGTTCGGGCCAGGATCTCATCATCCAGGCTGTTAAAACGCAGCAGAGTCAAGCCTACACCTCTAAGACATGCTCTGCTGTCATGGGAAGAGCTTAGGCCATCACGATGGAAGAGGTTTGTGAGATGAATATCAGAGCTGCTGCCCACATTTTGTGAACTAGACCCAGGCTCAACATGATCACTAGTGAGTTGTGTGGTGTCATAGAGTCCAGTGTTCATGAGAATTGTCCAGCGCTCCTAATCAGAGTGGATCTTTCAGGTACCATTGAAAGAATGCACTGGTCCGGCCACTTCTTTTTTGCAACTGAATACACTTTATTGAAAACATTTTCAATACTATACAACAGTAACACAACCATAAAGAAAACAGAAATAACATGAAAAAAGGACAAAACAACACAAGCCCATGTTGCCCCCTCCCCCCATATGCCCACCCTGCCTCCCCCCAGTCTCGGTGCATGCACCTCAGCTGCCAGTAGTAAAGAAACAGAAGAAAAACCACAGATTCACTGAGTGAGAAAGGAATAAAGCTCTGTCCAGCACAACCTGGCCTTGGTATAAGGAAAATAAAAATTCCCTATGGCTTTCTCTGCCGAGATGGCTACCGAACATTCCTGCACCCATTCTGAAAGCGATGGGGACCAATTGCCAAGCCAATGTCTGACTAGTATAAGCTTGGTGACTAGGGATGCTAAGGCCATGTAATACTTATGCACAGTACTGTTAACAGAATAATCCCCCAAGAGACATACCTCTGGGACAAAATAATTGTTTGAGCCAAACAAGGGGGACATTCTGTTGCTAGCCTTGGACCATAGCAGCTTGGCTGATGGACAGTCCCACAATTTGTGAAACAACGTGCCTTCCTGCAATTCACAGCTAGTACAGATTGGGGAAGACAGCTTTTTCATTTGGAATAGGGCATGGGGTCTGATACAAATTATGTAAGATGTTAAATCGCAATAATCTGAGCCTATCCTGTTTAATGCAGTGATGGGTAGAAGTCCAAACTATGCCAATGTGGGTAGGCCGAGTTAAGGTCCAATAAATTGTGCTAATAATAGGCCACTGGGGAAGCCAGGGTGCAATTGTGTACTACCAGAGCTTTATATAGACTAGAAATTGCCTTCCTTTTACCAGCTAATTTAATATTCTCCTGGATAGGAGGGTTAAAATCATGCAGCCAAGGAGACAATAACTGTTTAATACAGCAATTAAAAGCTGCATGTATTTATAAAAAGAGTTGGGATGAACTTGAAAGACTGTCATCAAGTGCTGGAAAGATATAACCTTACTATCCAAAACCATATCTCCCAGTGTAATGGTAGACCAGGCAGGCCAAAAAGATGGTGGAATAGATTTGCCAGCTATACATCAGTTTAGATTATTAAACAGTGTCTGTACTTTAGTTTGGGTCACCTTTAAAAATTGACACAATTGGGAGTGTGCCCTCACACTCCAACCTATGGGAGAGAAACGCAGAGCTCCAGGGGGTTTAGAGTAAGGGGTATAAAGCAAGGAGTCCAAGGAGATAGTGTGTTGTTTGGCCAGGGAATGTTCAATTTCTAGCCAACTGGGTGGGAAAGAGAACAAAGTAAGGTTAACTCCCCAATTGAAATATTTAGCTCCATGTAATGCCAGATAGTATTTATAAAAGTCTGGTAACTGTAATATACCATACTTATATAGTCTGCACAATTTCCATATGCTCTGTGAGGAGGTTTGTCCAACCACAAAAAGGCAGAACATACAGAGAACAGTTTCTGGAACCATTTCTTCGGTAGGTAGATGTTCAACATACCTAGGGGATAAAGGAGTTTAGGAAGGACACACATCCTGATAAGGCTTACCCATCCCCAAAGTGAGAGAGGCAAGTGCTTCCATCTGGCCAAGTCTTTTTCAGTTTGCTGAACAACTGGATCCAGGTTCAAGGCCTTGAGCTTGGAGATGTTTATGGAAAGCTGAATGTTCAAATATTTTAAAGTCTGAATCTCACACTGCAAACCCAGTTGCAAGCAAAGGGGTTTGGGATTAAGGGCAGAGATGGGGTAGGCTACTGTTTTGGCAAGGTTTAACTTGTACCCTGAGAAAGTGCTGAAGGTCGATATAATGGCTAATGCCACAGACAGGGACATGGACCAGTTCAAAAGGCGAAGCAAGATATCGTCAGCAAAGGAGGAAAGCTTATAAGCGTGCCTCCCCACCTCTATACCTCTGAGGGGGAAGAGTTTATCATTCTGTCAGGGGTTCAAGATACAAATTAAAAAATAAGGAGAAAGGGGACAACCCTGACGAGTACCCCTGGTTAAGGGGAAAATGTTGGATAATTAGTTATTGCACATGTAACCCCATTTGGGGGCCTACCTGTAATGCCTCCAGGTGCTCCCACTGTCCCTGGTGTCCCTTTACCTCCTTAGCTCCTTTCTGCTGCTTTGCCCAGTCTCCAGATGCCCCTTGCTTAATTGAACCCTGTGGGGTTCATAAATCCAACTTGAGAGTGTGCGGCATGTCGCAGAGCCACCGCTCGCACGATCGAGGAGACGCGCTGCTCACTAGGCCACCACTGTGGTCAAAAAGAGTTGTGTGTTTTCTTCAGTTCCCAGAGCCATGGCTAAGTTTAAAAGGCACCGGGGACACAAGCGCACATAGGGGGCACTGTGTTTCAAATAAATAAATTGGCAGCCTCCAGGGCACTAGAAAAGGAAAGGTCAGGAGGCAAGAGGTCACAGCATAGTGCCTTTCTGAATATTTATGAGCTGCTGTGTGTTTTCTGGGGGTAGTGTGTTACAGAAGCTGCGACTCCCCGGGGGAAGTGTTTATTTAAAAGTGGACTTACCTGCAAGAGAACTGTTGGAGCTATAGCACAGTGGGGGACTTAAATAAAATTATTAATCCTGGCTGCACCATAACCATTATGTATGATGGCAGTGAATTGTACTGCTTTGGAAGCTGTCTGCAGTCACCATATTAGTGCTGTGCCAGGCTTTAACAAAAGGGCTTCTGGGGATTTGCCAGAGACTTATGGGGGATTAACTGGGACAATTTCTAGGTGCCAAAACACAAGCCAATCAGCATCTGGGAACTGTTTAAGACCGATTTGGCTGCCAGTAAGATCTTTGGAACTCTGCCCCATATAAAAGGGAGCAGCTACTGTAAAAGGTCAAATTTGGAGAGACATCCCACGAGCTAGTGTATGTGCCTCTGGGGAGCTTGCCAGCTCTCAGGGGCTAGGACTGCCTGGCCTAGACTTATTCGATTGTCAGTCCGTGGGTCCAAATTGTTCCAGCCTGGGTAGCTGCTGCCTGCAGCTGCAGAAAATCTGCTACATAAGTCTGGGAGAGGACATTAGCCTGCATCCTGCCTGGAAGGACCAGAAAGGGCAGTGTTTTCATATAAATGTGTTTGAGTTGTTCAAAGTGTTACGTGGCCGAGCAGTTTGAAAACGTTCGCGTTGCATGTTTTCCTCGGCCTGAGTGACTTGTTCTGCTAGCCTGAAGATGAGCTTCATTGATAAGGACCACAAGAGACTTCACCTCCATTCATTTCCAACTGTTTCTACTGGTCTCATTTGGTCCGAAGATTGCCTGGTCTGTGGGTAGCATGAGTAAACATCAGGGTAGCTCCCTCCAACGAAGATGAAATATCATTGGTGTGTCATCTGATTTAATTGTGGTTGCTAATGATTTTGGACTGGGCCATCCAGCTCCGGATTACAAATTGTGGGTAAAGTGCATGTTGTGTTTTCTTCCCTAGGGCCCCACCAACAGCTGCAATGCCAGTCTACCCTGGGCAATGCTTCAGGCTAGCCTGCATGACAACTGGGTACCCAGAATGTGTGACTGATAGAGGTACTCTTAGGCATGCATGTTTACTCTGACTAAATCAGATACAGAATCCATCATCAGATTACTGCCCCTCCCTTGTTCAAGTCCCCCAAACAAATCAGATCCAAGTCATTTTGCATTTAAACTGACTGTGGTGTACCTTTATGGTGGGGTCTCCAGGGCCAGTGCGGCTGATCCAGCCCTGGTAGTAAGTGTACCAAGTGTAGGGTTAACATTACATTCTGGTGCTAATTGTGATTGTGTGTTTGCTGACCAGTGTAGGCCACTAGAGGGGATAGAGGGTGGTATCGGCGTCCCGGAGGGCTATACCCAGAGCAGCTATGCTGCCATTAACCCTTCTCCTCCAGGTGGAGACACCCATTTCTGGAACTCGGGCCCCTCAACCTGTGCCAAGTCACGCAGGCAGGGGTAGCAGCCCTTGGGATAGCACCACCTAGGGGTTACACACAGAATTAGCGTGGTGGGTAGGGTATAGTGAACTTTAGTTCTATTAATAAATTCTGTGGGGAAGTGGTATTCTTCTAGGGCTCTAAACATACAGGACCAGGAAACTTGGTCAAGTGGTTTCTCTGCATCCAGGAAGACCAGAACAGAATCTGCAGAGGTCTCCGGGATGATCAAAATATAATTTTCTCAACTAAGTTCAACAAAGTAGCAGGCCAGGTGGGCAATTTTGTAACGAATCATTGGCATGTTTTGTTGACAGATGAAATTCTGAAAACAGAAATAGGTGAGAGACCACGAATAACATTTAAAAAAGCAAAAAATATCAAGGATACACTTGTGAGAAGTCATTATAAACCTGGAAAAATAGGAGCACGTACATGGTTAGCACCAAAACAAAATGGATTTTTTAAATGTGGCCACTGTAACGTTTGTCGATATGCCAATGAAGGTAGCACATACATACATCCAACGAATGGTAGAGAGGTAGTTATAAAAAAAAAACTGTCTTTCATGTGTGACAGGCTTTGTAGTGTACATCTTATGGTGCACCTGCATAAAACATATGTTGGAAGAACAGTTAGGCCACTCAAAATGTGGGTCCAGGAACTCATTAGGGCTATTATAAATCAAAGTGATCGTAGCCCACTTGGTAGTCATTTTGCTGATCGTCATACTTCTGATCCAGTATATTTAAAATTGATGGCACTTGACCATGTACCTCCTCTAGAAAGAGGAGGTGATCGATTAAATATGTTAAATCAAAAAGAGACAAGATGGATAATTTCCTTGAACTCTGTACAACCAACAGGGTTTAATGAAGAGGTTGATTTCACCCCGTATGTAAAGGATCAGTAAACATCTCAAAATGTTCCACCTTTATTCAGATTCATAAATCTATAGCTCGGTGAGAAGTTTTCTCACCTGTGTCTAGTTATCTTTCATATATTTTACATTATTTATTTTTTCCTTGGTCCACTTTTCTCCCATTTGGTATATTTGTATATTTTGTATCTTTGATACATTGTTATAAATTGATAATTTTAGATATAATGTAAATGTTATCACAGAATTATAAGTCCATGGTTGCAGTGCTTGTAATTCTAAACAACAATCATCATGTTAAGGCTTCTAGGTTAGTTTCCATATGGAGTTGCCTTTCTTTTCCTCTTTTCCCTCCCCACCCCTCCTTTCCTTCCCCTTCCCTTTCCTTGCTCCCTTCTCCCTTCCCTTTATCCTTTCCTTCCCCTTCCTTTTCTTTCCTTTTGTTTCATTTATTTTTCCTTTTACCCTTCCCTCCTTCCTCTTTCTCCCCCTTTTTGCTTTCTATATATTTTTCTTTAATTTCTTCTCTTTCTAGCCTTTAAAGTGAGTTAGGACACAATTGCATAAATATTGTCATTTGATTAAAATATACCAGTTTTTCTAGCAGTATAATGAAACAGAATGTTTAAAAAAAGTTTAACATAAAACTACTGAGTTGTGTCTATTCTATCACTAAACAATTATGTAACAATATAGCATTTAATAAGGGAACATGTATAATGTTTAACAATGCATTTACTGTGTGGGAAAAGAGTTTGTTCCCTTGTTAATGATGGAGAGTTTTTCTGATATAAAACATTACTTTATTTTCTATAAGTTAGGTCATTTGTAATATGTGTGTGTGTGTATTTCTTTAAGATACCTGAATAAAGGTAGCACCTGTGAGTAATGGATTTACCCCTAATTGCAGGCCTGATTGTAGGGCTGAGGTGCTAGGGCAGCAGTTGTTTTCCAGTCATTAAACTGCAGTCTGAACCAGGAATGCTGCCATTTTGTCTGTTATTTCATCCTATGATTCCAAGTGAGACCACAAGTGCTACATGTTTTTGCAAACAGAGGTCTCCGGGATGCAGAGTGCAGTTGGAACATTTTTCTAAAGTGTTCACTGGAGTTCCTTCCCACAACAAAACCTGCCTGTTCAGGTCCCAAGAGGAAAACCCAAACCACGGAAAGCCAATTTGCTAGTACTTTGGCATATAACTTGACATCATTATTTATTAGTGATATGGGGCGGTAACTTTCTGGTTTGGTAGAATCTTTTCCCAGCTTCGGCAACAGTACCATGTGGGCCTCAAAAAGTGATTTGTCAAAGGGGGCATGAGCACTCCAAAAATTGTAGAGGGCAGTCAGGAGAGGGGTTAGGACATCCTTATAAGTTTTATAAAACAGGGCAGTAAACCCATCAAGACCTGGGGCTTTTTCTAGGGGTAGAGAATCAATAGCAAAGAATACCTCTGAGGCCATTATAGGACCTAGCAGGGAATGGGCCTGAGCTCCATCAAGGTGAGGAAGTTTGGCCGAGGTCAAAAATGCCTTTTGGGCTACAATAGTGGTCGAATCAGATGGAGAAGCAGTGTAAAGAGATTGGTAAAATCGAGAGAAGATGAAGGCCATCTGTTTAGGGTTCGTTATTGGCAGCCCAGAAGTAGGATCTGTTAGAGGGGAGACTCACCTGGAGCCAGATTGTTTAATTTTAGGGGCAAGAAGCTTACCCGCTTCATCCCCCTGCCCTGTATATGTGGCCTTAATCCTTGCAGCCACTCTGTCTACCTTGTCTAAAAGTTACTCCACGTATTGAGCTCTGAGTTGGGCCAGTTTTCTCCGGATGTGATCAGGGGACGAAGGGGTGAGATCTCGTTCTATGGCCCTCATTTGATGGAGCCAATCGATCACTCGGGCTTGTTTCTTCTGCTTCCTAAAGGATACCAGCCTAATAAGTTTTCCCCCTCCATGCTACTTTAAGCCCTCCCCAAAGAACATCAAGGGCAAGGAAGTATTTTGGTTACAAAGTATAATAGTCTCCATATATTGTTTTACTCTTTGGGTCTGGGTGGCCATTTTGGGTCAGGTTCTGCAGTGGATGATTCCGATGCCATATGGCATGTACTGGACACAGTGAGTTAAAGTGCTTGGAAATCTCTGAGTCCCACAGAAGTTGGTTATTTAGAGACCAGGTATAGGGATGTTGGGGAGCAGAGGGAAGATCTAGGGCCAAAATAACAAGGGAGTGATAAGAGAAAACTCAGGCCTGTATACGACTGTATACGGCACCTGGTATCAAGTGTTTGCTAATCAGAAAGAAGTCTATTCTTGAAAAGACATTGTGGGGCACCAAAAAGAAGGTATATTTTAGGGTAGAAGGGTGGAGGGTTCTCCACAGGTCTGCCAGGCCCAGGAGGTCGATAAATTTGGCAAATGCTCTCTGTCCAGGCAACATCCCAGATTTCCTTCTATAGGTCTGATCTAAATCATTGGTTTGGGCAAGGTTCCAGTCCCCGCCTATAATGATTGGCAGATGGCCAAATGGAGCCAATGCTACAGCTAGGGCGGGGAAGAAACTAGGGGTATCCAGACTGGGGCCATAAACAGAGCCCAATAGAATTTCCATGTTCCCCAGGAGGTCATGCAAAAGGATGAAATGGCCCTCGGGGTCCTTAATTTCTGTTAGGAGTGTAAATGGGACAGAATAAGATATAAGTATGGCTACGCCACTTCAACGGGGACTGTTGCTGGCACCAAATGCCCTATCTACCCAGGATTTGGTCAGGAAGGTCATTTGACTATATAGCAAATGGGTTTCCTACAGAAATACCTCATGGGGGACGAAATGATTTAAATATTGTAATACTGCATACTTTTTTCTATTGTCCCTTCCACCCTTTATATTCCATGTAACAAAGACATACACATTAGTCATTGTCTGGCAAATTAGCAGCGAAACAACTAAAAAATTGCTGAGGTAGATGCACCAGAGCCCCCACCCCTCCCAAACACACCCAAATAAAAGTACAAGAACAACACCCATCATTTAACAAAAACTATGGTATCTGAAAAACAGAATACCAAATTGAACAAGTAACTGTGTACACAAAAATCCTTATTATCCCAGGCCTAGTGCCTACTCCTATAATGTAAAGTTCCGGGACGGGGTAGAGCCAGCCCCCAAACGTCGACTTTAGCTAACGGTAATATATAAACCCCCCACTTTGCCCAATATAGCAACCTGACCCATAACAGTAGAGGGTCATATGGTATGGGGATACATTTAATGCACTGAACTGATGGGAAAAAAAAGAATTAAATTAAAGCCCTGCATGTCTAAACTTGGATCTCACACAGTAGTAAAGAAAAGTGCTAGATCCCTCAGTTCACGGGGCAAGGTATTAAAGAACAATTCCCTCAGCACTTCATATGGCCAATAATGACAAAAGCTAAAAAAAGGAAAAATCTGGAAAATATATGACTAAAATACAAAGAGACAAAGTCCCCCCAGAACACACACATAACCAAAATACATGGCCCCAGGCTATAATATTTCAGAACGAGTTCAAGGGAGAAACAGTTTGACAGGACATAACCAGGTGTCAAGTAAATTCCTGACGACTTGCCCAACAATCCATAAAAAAAAACCCAGCATGGAGCCCTTGAGTTATCAACCAAAATACTGGGAGCTGAGAGACCTATTTCAGCACTTCTCACAACAGTTGGAGATGAATGTTCAAGCAAATAAAATAAAGCAAGCAGTGTATAAGGAGGGCTCCCCATAGTCCATGGAGAAATCCTTTCAAACAAGTATGCAGGCATGAGAATAGCGCCGATCATAAAATAGGGGCTACAGTCCAGTACCGTCAGCAGATGGCACTCCGCACTGTCCATAAGCAAAATGTTCTCAATTGCTGAATCTTATCTGTAAAGAAACCAAATCAGAAGGCACCTCATTGACAAAGTAAAAGTAAAAAATAAGAACATTGCCCAAACTGCCAGTGTTATATCCAGGTCAGGCAAAACAGTGCTGGAGTGAGCCCTAAATAAAAAAAAAAAAAAAAAAAAAAATTATGAGCCCCACTTTTAGGCAGTAGATAATTTCACACAGAGGACCATCCCGACAAAGAAAATTCAGAAAATTTTAAACATATAGGATAGTGCATGGGGAACGGTTGACAACAGGGCTATTCTTTCACCGAGTTGGCACTATGACGACAGATTACCTCGAGGCGCGGCGAGGTAATCGTTGTCATAGTGCCAGCGGTGAAAGATGCCCTATTGTCAACTGTTCCATGCACTTTTCTATAGTGTATGGTGGGAACGCTGTTTTTGGGAAACAGTACTAGAAGGAAAAAGAATTTACATTGTGAACATTTTCACACTAACCATTAATACTGCCCCCGATATTGCTGCTTTCGCCATGTGTCCTGTCTATGGAGTGAGCCCTAACTGTCAAATGCTGCACGAGGACACAGTGTGACGTTCGCAGTATAGTAGAAAACATCATTCTGTTGTACTGCGAACGTCACTAGTGTGTGACTACAAGGTTTCGAAAACGATCGATTTCGGTGGAGAACGATGTTCCACCATACACTATAGCACAGTAACCATGCAGCAGTAGAACAAGGAGAACCCATGAAAAGTGCAGATCATCAGTGGTTAAACATGAAAGGGAGTCCACCCTCTGGCATTCAGTTGCAGTAGCTATCTCCTCAGGTTTTGGTGCGGAAGAGGTCTGGAAATAATTGAGGTAGAGCTGCGGCTGCTTGGTCAGCTGAATCATCGTGCTTTTTGCCCAAATCAGTTGCGACTTCTAGTTTGGAGGGGTAGAGGAGCTTGCGTTTTATGTGCGCTGCCCAAAGTTTGCTGAGGAATGGGCGATAAGCTACCCGAGCTTGTCTTACCTTGGTCGTAAGATCCTGCACTATTCTAATCTTTTCCCCGGCCCACTGTATGGAATCCAGCAATCTAACTTTTCTGAGGATATGGTCCTAATCAAGAAAATTTAATAATTTTAAATATAATCGGATGGGGAGGTTCCTCGGGAGGAGGTTTAGCCCGGAGCACTGTATGTGCTCGCTCAGTTACATAATGGGGAACATTAGGGGAGGGTCTGGCAAGTTTAGTGCACAGTTTTTGAACAAAGTCCAAGGTACTCGGTCTCTCCTCCCCCTCCAGTAATCCAAGAATTACAAGATTGTTGCAGCGATTTCATCACTTCAAATCATCAACTTTGGAATCCAGTGCAGTTACGGATCTTTTAAAAAAGACTATCTCGGAGTCCAGCCGGGAGCGGTGGTCTTCAGGTGATGAAATTCGTGTTTCAATATCTGATATCCTGGTAGAACGTTCCTGTAGTGTAGGCTTGATTTTCCTTCATCTGGTCAATTAAGGTACAAACTGCCTGCTTTATCACGGAGAGCTCAGCCGGGGCTGGGGCATCAGGCTGGAGTGGAGAGGTGCTCTGGCGGGGGCGCTTGGCTTCTAGAGTCTATGTTTGATCCTCTTTCCCATCCGAAGAAGTCAGTGGTGAACATGATACTGCTTCCCTCTTTTGCACTTCAGAAGTCTCCATGGTGCTGTCGATCAGTGCTCCAAGGGATCTAGATGTGTTTGATAGAAACATCACCAAGAAAAAGGTTTTTTAAACGGAATTTGTAGGCAATGTTGGGGAGCTCAAAAAAGAGACAGCCAGCTCATCGCTAGTGTCACGTGACCCCCCAATGGTCCGGCCACTTCTGAAGAAACCATTTTTGGACCTAGAAGCCCTGGCAAATTATCATCCTTTTTCTAACTTGCCCTTTTTAGGAAAAGTTATTGAGAAAGTTGTGGTGCTGCATCTTGTGGTACACCTGACAGCCTATGACATCTATGAGCCCCTGCAATATAGACACAACAATGAGACTGTATTATTATTAGTCAGGATATACAGTGACCTTCTGAGGGCAAGGGATGGGGTGAACTGTCCATTCCTGTTCTCATCAATCTTTTATCAGTGTGTGACACTGTGGACCATGCCAGGAGTTGTTGTTAGACCATCCAAGGGAGCATGGAGGACTCACCATCACAGTCATATTCTGATTTGAGTCCGACTTCAGGGAAAAGACACTGCAGGTGGTTATGGGAACTTTCTCATCACCCCCAATGCCTCTGCTCTGCGGCATGCCCCAAGGGTTGGTCCTTTCCCCTATGTTGTTGGCAGTGCACGTTGTGCTCCTACGAAATATCATCAGGTGGTACAATGTGGGTTTTCACTGCTTCATAGAGAATACCTAAATGTATCTCTCATTTGCACCTGAGATGCCGGATGCTGTTAAGTTGCTGAATTTGTGCCTGACTCATAACTTGATGGCATCTAGCTGGCTGATATTTAATCCAGACAAGACACAGCTTCTGATGATCAGGCCAGGTTGCAAGGGGGGCACGGTGGTAGTCAAAGAAGTGATATGGCTTTGGCTGTTGTCTTCTAGGCTGCTGACCTCCACTAAGATGAAAAATCTGGAGGTGGGGTTAATTTCGGATTAGAGGTTGACATTTGAGGCTCAGCCATAGTCGTTTTTCTCAGGAACATCAGCTGGATTAAATCCCTTATCCCCTCCGATGACCTGCCAACATTGGTACATGTGTTTGTGACAGCCAAGCTTGACTATTGTAACGTGCTGTACCTCTGGGTCAATGGAGGTACCTTACGATGCTTGCAGCCTTTGCAGAATGCTGCAGCCAGGTTGCTGACTGGCTTTCCAAGAACATGTCATGTAATCCAGTCCTATGTGAATTACACTGGCTCATGGTGAAGTGACTCACACACACAATGCACCACAGAGCATCTAGTACACCAGGGTTTCTGGGAGCCTAGTGGTTCCTAGACCCCTGGCACAGCAGCAATTACATCTGCAGACTCTATGCCTCGGGTACAGTGCATTATCAGCATCTTGTTAGCCTCAGGTGCTGAATACATATATGTATTCACCCTGCAGCCAGCAAGATAATATTAATTCTCTTTGGAGCAAGGATATATGTATTCAGTACCTGAGGCTAGCAAGATGCACAGGACACACTCTGAATATATTAGTCCGTTAATGGCTAAAACTAAGGCAAATAACATGAATGATTTTCTGCTGGGATGTCAGTAGGGAATAGTTCCCTACACGCACATCATACCAGAAAATCTGACACACAAAATAGTCACACCTGTGACAGTAGGCTCCAAACTTCATTTGGTGCCTAAAAAATGTTTTTTGTATACTAAGTGCAAAGCAGGACCACCAGCGCTGCACTTGAGTGTGGGGGCTGTCTCTTAGTGTTGACTGTTCCCCTTTTAAGCAGTCTGTGCAAATCATGACACCTGAGCCACAATCCCCTAATTCAGCAGTCAATATAACCCCCCAACCCCCCCCACCTAAGGGAATAGTGGGGTATTTAAAAAAATAAAATGCCTGAGGGGTGGGGTTACGAAACAGTGTGAAATCCCAGGGCCGTCACTCCCTGAGGCAGAGGAGATGCTGAAATCTCCAGGTAACCCCCATTTGCCCAACGTAGTCAGTGGTGAGGGAGGGTGGAGGAACTGCTGTGTAACACATGAGTAAACATACTGTGTTTGTTTCGCTACCCTTTTGTTGATAATACATACAATTATTTTATACAAACA
Source organism: Neoceratodus forsteri (assembly GCA_016271365.2). Lineage (NCBI taxonomy): Eukaryota > Metazoa > Chordata > Ceratodontiformes > Ceratodontidae > Neoceratodus > Neoceratodus forsteri. The sequence continues at coordinate 797,956,337 of CM028129.1, forward strand.
CAACAGTGCAGCGGTTTTGTTATTGTATTATCTAAAAAAATAAATAAATAAGACTTCATCTCCACACACAGAATGAACTCTTGCAAAAATGATCTACACACAAAACAGGTAAGTGGCACACTGGTAACTCTTACAGTTAATTCGGCACCGGAGATTGTCTAAGATTCATCTGCCACAGCCTACCTCAACCTTTTGTCACTGAAATAAGGAACACAGATGCTTAAAATGAGGGACACTAAACTTCATGAGGGACAAATCCCCAAACATGTAGAAGCAAGCTCAGAACAGTGTAGAAACCATTGTGGTTACTTGAATCTGATTTAGCATCTTAGAATGTTAAGGCTTTTTGCTTTAGGGTGTGAATTTACACACCTTTTCTATGGGGTATGGAGGACGGAACAGCAATTTTAAGGCGTAAAATGAGTAAAGTCTCTCTTAATAAAGGACAGTTGAGAGCAGCATGAGACACATGGCACAACTGAGGGCCTCAGCAAGTGTGCTTGTGCCCCTGTAATGCCATCACAGACTAATCTTAGTGACTGTGGTAGCCATTTAGCTTAGGTATGGGCAGCTGTCCCTGAGCTTATTACAATCCTGCCCATGTCCCAGTCAAAAATGTCTTTAAGGCCCAGCAACCAGTCACGAATGCTCGGAAGTGTGTCCCAGGTTCACTGGCAGAGCACTCTTTGTGAGTGAGGGAGTGTGGCTTCTGTGTCCATCCATCTGGCAGCTGTCAGAGGACAGTCTTCATCTGGAAAGGCTTTCCAGTTGGTGTCAATCCCTTTTTGCTCTGTCTGCGCCTCCTCTCCTCACCGCCAGTTCACTTCGTTGTTGGGTCTCTTGCTCGTCAGTATCGCAGTGGCATGCACTAGGGCCGCAGCTCAGCTGTGCTCTCATGCTGCGGCCTAGCAGCATGACTTGAGTATGTCAGTCACATGCTGACTGGATGGTCATGACTGGAGCGGGGGTGCGTGAGGGGGGAAGGAGTAGGGCAACTTTATCATGTGCAGACCACTGTGAGTCTGCTAGCAGCCTGGGGGAAGGGGATTTAAAGGAACATGAAGGAGATGGTCTAAAGCACACCCAAAAACAAACAAACTAAACAAAAAAAACTGGCTCAATCGAGTAAATCCCTGTTCATAAAATTTTTATGAATAAAACATTTAAACAACAACAAACAAGGGATTCAAGGAAGGGGGTTCATTTAAACCTGATGAACCCCTGCTGGCAGCGGCCCTGCTGTCCTCAGGTCAGTAAGGATGCCTAAGCTATGACTGATGATAATAAATGGGTGCATTAGAGGAAGGGGAATATGAAGCGAAACCAGGTGAGCCATAGACAGGATTGCATCGAGAGGTACCTCCTTATTAATCTGCATGGCTGAAGTAACCCCTACAGTGAGGATCCTACACTCATCCTACTCCACAATTGGTTCTTAACCAACAGGCTCCTAGTATATGCAAGCAAAACCAAAGCCATGCTCCTGTTCTCTGCTAGGACTCCTCCCTCACCCCTGACCTTCCATGTTCCATACCACCTCCCCGTCAATTGGCGCTCATTCCTATCCCTCTTCTCCCTGTGTCCCCCACCCACTCATCCTAAGGCCCACTTGCCCTATTCCTGTCTGCCTTCTCCTGCTTCTCTCCCCCACCTTCCTCTCTAATGACAAGGCCTTATGTACGAGGCTGCTCCCTAATGGTATCGGGTCAATATCGCGCAACCGAAATAGCACGATTCATTATAGCGCATAGAAAAAAGCACTGCTCCTAATTAGTGCTCATTTAGTATAGCACATGTCCGAAATGACGTGCAGTATATTAATTAAATATTAGCATAAAATACCTGTACTACCTTCTCTTACCTAGATTGCCGTTTTGGTGAAAGAATGGAGGTACACTTCTTCACTTGTCAGAAGGGTAGCAATCTTGCTGCACTTGATGGATTTCTTTTCAGAAAGGAAAGAACCGCTGCAAGCAAAACGTACTGGAAATGCTTGCAATATGACAAAGGCCACTGTACTGCTTGTCTACATCTTGAGGGGAACATAGTGGTAAAAAAGACTGGTGAACGTAATCACGTCCCTGACCCTGCTACTGTTGCAACTAATGCCACTTGCCGGGATGAAACACCGTGCTGCCACTACCTGTGAGTCAACTCATCAATTCGTTGCAGCAGGAAGCTTGGACCACCTGTTGCTTGCCAGCTTCCTTCTATACCTCTGCTGAAGCACATAGTCAGGAGAAACAGGCGTGCCACTGCCCAGCCTCCCCCAGAGCCTGCAGATGTACTGTCATTAGTATTGCCACCTGATTATGCTGTTACTGAAGCTAATGAACCATTTTTAATGTTTGATTCTGGTGCTAGTGCTGACAGATTCCTGATTTTCTCTACCACAAAGGATTTAGAGCACTTAGTCATCTGCCCATTGGTTTGCCAATGGTACATTTAAATCTTGCCCTATAATATTCTCACAGTTGTACGCTATACATCGACTATGTGGGACACTGCAGCCTGAAATAATACTTATTGATTTTGAGTAGGCTGCTGTAAAGGGATTCAGGCTTGCTTTTCCAACTGCAAAAATGCGTGGGTGTTTCTTTCATCTATGTCAAGTGCTCTGGTATGCAGCATTTTACTGCTACATGTAACTATTTAACTATGTAGCGCTATGCGGTGCATGCGACAATATGCAGCAATGCGATTAATGCGTAGCGCTGTATTGTATGTGCTTTAATGAAGCGCACTAATATTTATGTGCTGTTTTGACATTGAACCCTCCCTAACTACCAATCCTTTTTCTCCCCCCCCCTGCCAAGATTGCTGTCTAGGAGCACAGCTGTTATGATGTTCCTTCGGCAACTGCTGCTGTAATTAAGTCTGATATATACTGTGTTATTATATGTTTGTACCTTTGTACTATGTTTGATGACATGGAACCTATGTAAAAGAGCTTTTTCTCAAAGGTTGTTTCCAAATGATTAAAACAAAAAATAAAACCCAATCTATTGAAATTATTCAGAGCAAACTCCACCCTAACCGTCCTTTAACCTAATGGCCCCCCTCTGCAGGACGTACCATGTTTGAAATACTTGGATGTCACCCTGGACCCCTCCTTAACTTTCAATACACACATTAATTTAACTATCCGATGCATTAACCAAAAACTAGGGTCTGGTTTCCATCTCAAGCAGTGTCTAAGTCCTGAATCATGACTCGCCATTGCTCAGGGCAGCCTGCTGCCCATACTTGACCACTGCGCCCCGGTATATGCCAGTACCACCTCACTCCTGATTACTAGGCTAAATACTGCCTATAGTAACATATGTATGTAACCCTTAGGTGGCACTATCCCAAGTGCTACTACCCTTGCCTGCTTGGCTACTAACAGGTTGAGGGGCCTAGGTCCAATGGCGGGTGCCTCCACCCAGAGGTCAGGGTTGATAGTGGTTAGCCTAGCTCGGGTACAGCCCTCTGGGACACTGTGACCCCCCTTTGTTTCCACTAGTGGCCCACACAATACTCGGGAGTTACCTTCCCAATACCCCACAGTTGTACACTTCTTACACATACAGTAACACTTACCCTCAGGACTGATGTCTTACAGCACGTCTCTGAGGACCCCCTGTAAAACAAGGTTAGGCAATATACACAAACACAATGCAATGCTTTTTTCTACATGTACAGACACCACAGACAGCATGTAGTTAAATAACAACAAATCTGATTTATTAGAGGTGGCAGTAACAAGGAGGGGGTAATCAGGTTGATTTGGTTTGGAAATATTCAAATCACAGTACTGTGCATGCATATAGAGTCCAAAATGTCACTCTCTGGGTACCCAAGATGGTGGGGGGGCTAGCCAGGGTCAGTGCAGCTGGTTGGGGCCCTTTGATGGAAAAACACATGCACACACAAATTGTAATCTGGAGCTCTGGGGCTCAGTTCGTGAAGAAATGAAACAGCAATAATCAGATGACACACTGGTAATCGATAAAAGGCTGCAGGGAGATGCCCAGATTTGTACTCACAATACCAAAGCTGAAAGCTGGATGGAGGATGTTCTAGCTAGATTGCCAGAAAAACAAGGTATAGAGACAGGGCCCTTGTGGCTGGACCCAACTGCAGTTGATAGCAAGCGGATTTAGTCCGACTCGAGCTGGGATCTGCTTCCAGCTTTAGCACGCAGCTCATGGAAAAAGGGGAAATAACATTGCGATCCCCCACAAGCACTACGCACATTTATATGTAAAAGGAAAGTACTATACCAGGCAGCTGCTTCTCGATCCCAATTGCAAACACTTGAAAATTACCCGGGAGCACACACAGCATCAGCAGTCCCCAACAGGCTGATCGCACTTCAGCAAGTCTCCGATCTTCTACGGGCAAACCTGGTTCTACACACTGCTTCCTTCTCTTCAAAACTAGGATTCAGTCCGAACTGGCACTTACAAACGGCTGCAGGCCAACTCCAGGGCCTCCCACGAGCTTCCCGCGCGAACTGCACGCCGCATCAGAAGCAGGGCTCCTTATCTCTTCACTGTCACTACTGATCTGGCTCCCCAGCAGACAGCCTGGGGCTTTCTTTCAGATCCACAAGGTCCCAGTTGGCTGATTCCCCTTGTGAGTCACAACAGGCTCCCTCTATTGGTTTAAAAAGGTGCCAGAACTCTAAGAACTACATTTCCCCGAGGCTGTCTCCATATAGCCCCAGTTCAGGTAGGCTCCAAATGAGAGTCCAAGTTCTGATTTGCCAGCAGGCTCCATTTTAAGGACTGCCTCCCCACTGATTGGTCCAATTCGGTAGTCCAGGACCAAAATAAAAAAGCTACACTACACAGTCCTTGCTGGAAGGAAAGCAGGTAAGACAAACTGTATTTTCATTATCACTCTAAACAATTCCTGGCAGACAGTTACACCTTTCAGTAAAGCTCCCTCTGTGCATTTAGCGATGGCAGAAACGGAGTGAGTAGCCAGCAATTCGGGCGGGATTCTAGCATTAAGTACACAGTCCCCCCTATACAAACTAATTAAGTCTGCAAGCAGACAGCTCTTAAAGAGACAGTATGTGGAGGCTCAAATAGCACTCACTTGGAACCACATTTAAACAGCTTAGATGCCGAACACCACCCAGACTTGGAGCATTCAGGCAAGCTCCTGGAAGACTTTTGGGAACCCCCATTTGCGGTGGGGGGGGTTACATGTAGATTTGCACTTATGGCACCTTCCTCCATGCACCATTGCACCATGTACCAATTCCTAGGCTGGCTCCCCCTACAAGCCTGACATAACTATGCCCTCTGGTGCATTGCTGATAACGCTTTCAGAAGCAGTAACCTAGTCCCCTACTTCTCCCTGATCAAACCTATGGCTGCTTCCTGCTGCCTCCGGCAATCCACAGTACCACTGCCGGAAGTTCCTCAGACCTCCACTTGCCTGGGTAGCAATGCCTTGTCCAAACTGCCATCCTCCCTCCACTCTCTTGACTCCCACTCCTCCTTTAAGACTCATTTTAAAGCTTGGTTACTGGAAGAGGCCAAATGCAACTGCTCAGTGAGGTGACCTCTTAGGTAATCATCTATTCTCCTACTCCTTATATCAATTACTGCCCTCTGCACTATGCTGAGCTCCTTAAGGGACAGCCTGTACCCCCTCCTTTTACTTGCACTTACACTTTGTATTGATTGTATTCTGTTGTTCCCTATGTAACCAGTGTATTTCCTGTAACCATTGTAACCTATTTTGACCTATTGTATTTCTTGTACTGCCAATATCAGCAGTACTCCATGCATTCCATGTATCCATTTTATCTCCACCTATATTTTGTACTGTATGTATTACTTACTGTGCCATCTTTATGGCCCGGGTCATGCCTGAAAATGGTCCCTGGGATCAGTGCGCCTACCCGGTAAACAAATAAATATAGGTAAGGAGACAACATAGACAACACTAAGAGGTGCCTCTGAAAAGATCTATATTGCTAAAAGAGCCTTCATTCAGTGAGGGTTCCACTCCCAAGATGCATGAAGTCATAGATACAACACTGAGAGGTGCCATCGAATTGATTTGCTTGGCTATAAGGGCCATGACTGAGAGTGCCCCATCAAGATGCAGATTTTATTGGAGAGCAGAACAAGCTCATCAAGAACAAAGACAGGTAGCAGACGGGGTCGATGATGGGAACTTGAGGTTGGGGAGGAGGGTGAAGCCCAGGTAGACAGAATGGGGAGGAGGCTGAATGCCTGGGGGGGTAGAATGGAATTGAATAAGTTTAAAATGCCAAGGAAGGTATGCTGAGTATGATAAGGAGGGAGAATGCCCTGGTAGGTAGTTTGTTTGGGTGGGGGGTAAATGAATGGAATACCAATTGTGAAGCTCTAAGGAGATGGCATGGTTGACTACATGGATATAAGAATAAGGTGGCTGGTGGACACAGGAATAAGGGTGGAGCAGAACACTAATGGACTGGGCTGGAAGGCCCAAAAGGACAATGGATGAAATAAATGGACAGAACACTATGTCCCAGAGCAATCCCAGGAAAGGTGAAAGGGGCAGCAGAATGGAGGGAGGAGCACAGGACAGGGAATTGGTCATAGACCACGGAGCTAAACCAGGGATCAGCAAAGGTGAACACATAGGGCAGCAGGAGGGAGGTGGGGGGGATACAGAAGGAGGAGGAAGGCAGTGGAGGAACAGCAGCAGAAGAGGAAGGGGACAGCAGACTAGTGTTGAGGTAAGAAGGCAGACAAAGAACAGCAGCTGAAATAAAGAGAGAGGCAGCTGTTCTACTCCTCCCTCTGCCTGCTAAAAGAAGCTGCCTGATCATCTCAAGCTCTTAACACTGAGAAGTTTGAAAGAGCAAGATCTCAGTTGCTGACTAACGGTTCTTTGCTCTTTATGCATGTGTGAATGTGGTTGACTTGCATCATTGCTGTAGACTGCTTACTGTCCCTTAGGAGCCCGTGAAACTCAGATGCTGCATCTCATGGGGCTACCGCGGCAAGCAGAGGTAAATAGGTATACATTTTCAGAGATTGTTTTGGTGATATGGCAGCCTTCTAGCATAACGTGAGTCAGTTAGTCCCCAAGTGGTTCAACCTTGAACTGTGTCTCAATGAGGGAAACAATTTTTTGCAGAGTTTTACAGGTGCAACATTTCAGTCGTCACAATATAACTAGACACATTTACTGCATTCAGATTTTAAACCTATAACTGTTTAAAAAGAAGACAGTGTTGGTATTCTCTCTTTCTGCAGTTAAAGGTTTTAATGAAAGTTTTTTTTAAACAAATACAGACAAAACAATAGTATGTAGTACAATGCATTTAGATTGTGTTACTTCTATGCGACATAGGCCAAAGATTATAAACTTGAATATGGTCCCCCAGACTCTGGTTAATATGGGCCCCACCTCATGAGGTGAGGAGCTGGTCAGGGTTCTAGATTGTGTCCGTGCACTGGAGCTAATTGTGTGTATGTGGGGGTTGGGGGCTTTAAAGGAGCTGTTAACTGCAACTTATTATTTACACATTTATAAATGAAATTGTCTACTCTTGGTAAGGAGAATCAAGCACATTAAATGTTTATTGGCAAAAAAAACAAGACACTCATTACCCCAAGGAGGACACATGCATACAGAAATGCACACAAAATGCACACAAAAACAAAAAAAAAACAAAAAAAAACATACGGCTTGAGTCTAGTATGCTTGAATTACAGAGAGCCCTCTACACATACTCTGTAGTACTGCCCTCTATGAAATATATACAACATTTACATAGGGCTCTTCACTAGGTTTCCTGCCTTACTGGGAGCCCTTCTCATAAATCTATTATCCCTTCAACTGTATACACAAACAGCTCTACAGATTTTTTAACTGCCACATCCAGAGCTAGGCATTTTGCTGTACTCTTACAGTGACCTACCCTCTGGTGCAGATGGGGTCTGCTGTTACTCTCTTACCTGGGAGGCCTGATTTAAATAAGTAACTCTCCCCAGGTTTTCCTGCAGCCTACCTTCCGCTCCTGCTTACTGTGGGGCACAGGTTTTTGAGTCTTTTGGGTCACAGACCGTATCTTGGCAGGCCACACTCTGCACACCTGTGTCATCTCCTGGAACATACAGCATCAACAGACAAGAGAGGATTTCTTCTCAGCTCCCCTGCAGCACTGCACGTAGGGTCTAGGCCATTGTCCTCCACCAACCTGAAACCGGGAGTGGGTTCTCATAAACCTCTCGGTGGCTCACTTAAGGGGAGACCACCACCACTCCATCTGTGTCTAGTTATTTTTCTCAAGACCATGGGGCCTCTGGTTTCACAGTTTTCTTGGCATCTCTGATCTCTTAATTCTTTCAACCTCTGCACTCCGTGCTACAATCTCATAGGTTGGGTCTTGCTATCTCTTATTCTTTCTGGAACTCTCTGTTTTCAGCCCTGGCTCATCCACTGTATAGATTCTGTTCTTTTTCTGTATCAGCTTCCTTGCAGCTTCTGGCCAACAGCACTCCCCAACACACACACACACACCACCTTAGAGGGAGAAGCTGCTGAACTCTCTTTCTTTCTCTCTGTCTCTCTCTCTCTCTCTCTCTCTAATCTGATCAATAGAAGCACTCTGGATAGGGGGCTTGATCCCAGTCCTTTCATAGAAGAAAGGGTTCTGAAAGAACTCTTAAAACTGAAGGTGGATAAAGCAGTGGGGCCTGATGGGATTCACCCCAGAATTTTAAAAGAACTAAGGGAAGAACTAGTAACACCACTGACTACCCTTTTCAATAAATCATGGGAGGATGGGGTGGTACCTGAGGACTGAAGGAGGGTGGATGTGATTCCCCTTCACAAAAGTGGGAGTAAGACAGAGGCAGGAAACTACATACCTGTCAGTTTGATCTCAGTGGTAGGGAAAATGATGGAATCACTTCTGCAGGAAAGAACTGTTGAGTACCTAGAGGCCAGTGGGGCACAGGACCCAAGGCAGCATGGATTCACAGTGGGAAGGTCATGTCCGACAAATCTAATTGATTTCTTTGACTGGGTGACCAAAGCAGTAGACCAGGGAGGGGCTGTGGACATGGTCTACCTAGACCTTAGAAAGGCATTTGACACAGTCCCGCACAAAAGATTAATAAACAGATTAGCCAGCCTGGGAGTGGGTCCTAGGGTGGTAGCCTGGGTAAAACACTGGTTGGACAACAGGACACAGTGGGTAATAGTAAATGGAGTCCACAGTGAAGAAAGGAGGGTTACTAGTGGGGTACCGCAGGGTTCAGTACTGGGGCCGGTCCTTTTTAATGTCTTTATAAGTGACATTGCAGAGGGACTGGAAGGGAAAGTGTGTCTCTTTGCAGATGACACAAAGATCTGTAACAGGGTTGATACACAAGGTGGGGTGGGAAGGATGAAAAGGGACTTGGCAAGGTTGGTGGAATCGTCAAATGTATGGCAGCTTAGATTCAATGCAAAGAAGTGCAAAGTAATGCACCTGGGAAACAAAAACCCAGGGGAAGAGTACACAGTTGGGGGTGAGATACGTCAACAACAAAAATGGAAAGGGACCTGGGGGTAGTCATATCAGATGACCTAAAGGTGGGCCAGCAATGTGAGAGGGCAGTAAGGAGGGTTGGGGGATACTGGGATGCATAGGCAGAGGCATCACTAATAGAAAACAGGAAGTTGTTGGCCCTCTGTACAGACAGTTGGTAAGATCACATCTGGAGTACTGTGTACAGTTCTGGAGACCCCATCTCCGCAAAGACATAGACAGGGTGGAGGCTGTCCAGAGGAGGGCAACCAGAATGATGCAGGGTCTGCATCAGAATACATATGAAGAAAGCCTAAAGATGTATGGTCTCGAGGAAAGGAGAGAGAGGGGGGAAATGATAGAAACTTTCAAATACCTCAAGGGAATCAACAAAGTCCAAAAGGGTAGCATCTTTCAGAAAAGGAGATGTGCAAAAACAAGGGGGCACAATTTGAAGGTAGTGGGGACGGCTCAGAGGTAATGTGAGGAAGTATTTCTTCACAGAGAGGGTTGTGGATACATGGAACAGCCTTCCTGAGGAGGTCGTAGAGTCAAAAACAGTGGGGGAATTCAAGAATGCATGGGACAGACATAAGGCAATTCTAGTGGGGGGGTAGGAGGAAGTAGGCTGTTGGTTAACTAGGATCTGCAGCTTATCCATTCGGTAGGGAAATAGGGAGACTAGGTGGGCCAAGCGGTCCTTATCTGCCGTCAAATTCTATGTTTCTATGTTTTTTTCTCTCTCTCTCTCTTTCTCTCATATGCCAGTATGTTGTGCTTATATGGGCTGAGACTCAGAAACAGTCCAGGGGCCAGCCCGGTGGAGATGAGGGTTGAGGCGCTGGATGCCTTACCTCACGCTGCGCTGGCGACCCGGGTTCAGGAACGACCTCAAGTTGTTGGGGTGCTGACATGGGGGGGGTGGGAGGAATGGGATTGAGCATGCCATCAGGCTGCTCTACTCTCCGGGGGATGGTTGGGGTGGGTTGTCGCCCCTCCTGTAATTCTGTCCCCACCGGGTGGAGGTCTGGTGGGGTAACGTAGGTGGGCAGGAGTGGCAGTACGGGTGGGCAGAAGGGGCTGAGCTGGCTTCCGGTGTGCATGCGTCCCTCCACGTGCATGTACAGCTGTGTGCCGGGCCCAGGGGGGAATACGGGGAGAAAACTAGAAAAAGCCCAAAAAAATCTATATTATAAAAAAAAAAAAAAAAAAATGAAACAGAGTCCAGAACTAAGTAGTACATGTAATCCCTAGGTGGCGCTATCCCAAAGGCTACTACCCCATCTGCTTGGCTAGTAGCAGGTTAAGGGGCCTGAGTTCTGAAACAGGTACCTCCACCCAGAGGTCAGGGTTGGTAGTGGTCAAGCTAACCTGGGCACAGCCCTCCGGGATACTGTAACCCCCCCCTTTCCCCTCTAGTGGCCTGAACACTGTACAATAATCACTTTCACAATACCCCTGGTACACCACACTAGTACACACACTGTTTGCACTTACCACCAGGGCTGGTTCCTCTGGCTTGACCCTGGGGACTCCCTGTAAAACAAGGTTAAGCACAGCAAATAGCAGCGGTACAGTACTTTGAGCACAAACTGGAACCACAGTCAGATTACATACAGAAAAAGTTAGATCTGATTTATTCTGGGGACTTGAACAAAGGAGGGGCAAAATGAGGTTAATTAGCTTAAAGGTTATATCAATCAAGCAATTATGCATGCGTTTTGAGTCCCCCCACACAGTCCACCTCTGGGTACCCAGGTAGAGAAGAGATGGGCTAGCCAGGGCAGTTGCCCGGGGTTGCAGCTGGTTGGGGCCTTGTGATGGAAAACACAACATGCACAGTACACAGTATTTGTAATCCGGAGCCAGAGGGCTCAGTTCGTAAAGGAAACGAAACAACAAGACAATCAGATGACACACTCAGATTAAGCTGTTGGTGCAGGCAGTTACCCTGGTATTTACTCACGATACCCAAGACTGGACACAGACTGGATGAAAATCAAGACCGCAGGTGGTTGATCTGGAATGCCAGGAGAAGCAGGGCCCACACAAGTCGCAGAGGCGTCATTCCTGTTCAAGTGTGGAGCAGGGGTCTGATCCCCAGGCAGGTCTCTCTGTCGATGGCTTCTCTGTGCAGTGGGTAGTCTGGCTGGGCCAGTCTGGCAAAGCCCAGACCGCATGGAAACAAGTTCGGATGCAGTCCGTTTTGGGCTGGATACTGCTTCCAGCAAGCAGAACACAGTTCACACTGTGGGGAACTAACTCACAACTCATTAGCAGCTCATAGCACATTTACATGTACAGGAATTCTGCTGTACCAGGCAAAGTGCTCCCCGGTCACAATCGCAAAGTCTCTGCACACACCGGGAGCTTAAGGGTAGCTGGAACTTCTGACAGGCCGATCGCATTCAGCAAAAATATTCGGTCTTCTTCAGGTTGAGCCTGGCCCAATTCAGTAGCTTACTTTAGTCACACAAACTTGGATTTAGTCCAAAATAATTCTCTTCTCTCCCTCTCATGGAGCAGCAGCAGACATGCAGCCAAAAACTCAGCCCTTTCACAATTTTCCCATGCAAATCCAGTCAGGATTTCTGCCCAAAATTACTTCAGCTCCTTCTTCTTGAGCTTCCAGCTCAGAATTGAACTGAAAACTGCAAGCAGCCCAGGACTGCCCCAAGATCCAAAAGATTTGGTTGGCTGATTTGGCTGTCAGTCAAAGCAAGAGCTCCCCCTTCAGTTGCAAAAAAGGTTCAAAAACTCAAACACAGTTCCTATAAATTTTGAATTCAGAGAGCTCCTGTAGTCCAGCTACATTTTAGGTCCCACCAGAACTGATTGGTCCAATTTGCAGTCCAGGACCAAGGTAGTGGAGACAAACAAAACAGTCCTTGCTACAAAGAAAGCAGTTTAGACAAACTACATTATCATTATCATTCTAAATGGTTTTCAGCAAATAGTTACATCTTTCAACAGGGCTCCATCTCAGATTACTTATGCTGCAATCAAGCAGCTGTTAAAGAGACAGTACACAGAGGCTATACAAACTCTGGTAATCACATTTAAACTACTAAAATGCAGGACACCAGCCTGGCAGTGAGCATTTAGGCAAGCTCAAGGGAGACTTTTTGGGAACCTCCATTTGTAGGGGGGTTACATACACATGCCCTACCATCTTCTGAGGACTGGGTGGGGCAGGCAACTCCCCAGCATTTGCATAAACCTCAGATGTGCAGGCATGTAACATAGTAATTGATGGCAGATAAGGACCGCTAGGCCTACCTAGTCTGCCTGCATTCCCTGCCTGTGGGATGTGCATGGTGCAGCAGCCAATCACAGTTATGGTTTAAGGAGAACCTGAAATCCTCCAGGATTCAGGGATTCTGCTTTTACTCTTTAACCTGTTGTTAACCAGCCTTGAACAGGCAGGGGCTCAAAACCAGGTTAGACACTGATCTGCATGAGGGAGAAAACATGACTGGAAGTAGTGGGGCTGCGAACATTGTCTGTGGAGCATACCCTTATGTCCAAGAGGTAGAAATAACCCAGTGCGCACTCTCCTAAAATGATGTGGCTCAAATTCAGAGAATTTGTTCACAAAATGTGATCAGTTTCAAGTCAGAAAATAAAGAACTATTTCATTGAATACTTTGTATAATATTTCAGGTTGCTTGGATTTTGGATGGCAAATTCGTACTCTTCAGATTCAAACCTTTTATCAAATTTAGAGTTTCAGTATTCGAGGCCAAAAATCTTGATTCCAAAAAAACTGATGTGAAGCCCATCTCCCTCCCTTTACCTGCGGCTGCTGGGTCTGATTTATGGAGGAGGCCTGTGAGTCTGTCAAGCGGCTTCAGTGATTCAATCCTCAAATGATTGCCACCCCACCCCCCTGTCCCCGACAGCAAACCTTTTATACACCTCTAACCCAGTCCACCCTGCAGTGAAGACACCCTCAGCCTCTGCCCCTCTTAGTCTAAAGACTCCCCCTTCACTTAAATCCTATTCAGTAACAAGGTTTTAGCAGCACTGCAGCAGCTGCTGCTCTCCATCTGATTTAGGCTGACTAGCATTACATGCTGGTGACGATCCTCAGAGTAGTCCATCCTTGTTCCAATCCAGACAGTTCACCACAAGTCAATCCACCATGCATAAGTGACTCTCACCATGCTGTTTGAGCCTCATCCCCGAACCATTCCTGACCATTTTCCTTAAACTTTACTCCTATAGCTCACACATTTCTGCACTCCTTGCTGCCACACTGGCCCTGGACAGACTCCTAATTATTTATTGGTAGGTTTTTTTAAGAGTTACCTGGAAGGTAGAGGGTGGCCGACCTAAGCAAAGCCGTAGCAGCAGGCTCTGCCACATGCAATTAACAGGTATTTGGCAAAGGCATCACCTAAGGCTTTGCTTAGGATGGCGTGCAGATAATGCTAGGAAAAACTGAAGAGAGACTGGGAGTCAGGACCGGGACAGAGTGGCAATGGGGAGAGCAGGCACATGTGAGCTGAAGGAGTAATTAAAGTTTAAAGTAAAGGAGTGGGCTGGGGGGGCAATTTATGTGAAAGAGGAGTCTTTCATTTGAACTCTTAAGTGGATCCGGGTGCCAGGGGAGTGGCGATGTAGTGGTTGATCATGGACTTGCAGTAGGCGGGGGGCACTTACTCGAGTTGGGGGGTCATCTCTTTGTTTGCTTGGTGAGCTAATTCCCATCATGCTCATCATTATCATCATCATAGTGACAGAAGCTAAGCTGCCACGAGATGAAGCAAACTACTGCCTCGCTCTACTTTCCAGATCCCACACAAAGAAGGTAAAGGGAAGAAGGAGGGAAATGAACTTTGTGATAGCAGCCTGGCACTTTATGTGGTTAGACTTGGATTTTAGAAATTGAGATTCCTGCGCCTCAGTTGGAGGCAGAGTGGAACTGGAATTGGAAGTTCCAAAATCTGACTTGGTAACAATGAAATGACTTCCAGAGAATTTGAACAACCCAAATGGTATTTGGAGGCAGTGTAGCCTAGAACTTCCAGCACCAAGTTGGGAACCTGGGGAGCAGCAGACCTGGGTATGAAACCCCACCCTGCTTCCTGCACACTGTGTGACCCTGAGCAAGTCTCTGTTCCCAGGACACACCTGAAAGTGAGCTCCATCTCAGTGTGCCTTTCCTAGCCAAAAATGATAAAATCAAAATAAATAATATTAATGGTTAAAAAACAGCAAATGGGATGGTTTTTATTCCCAGTTTTGAAGAAATCCAAGTAAGCTGCCATCCAAAATAAGTGTGTGTGTTTTTTTGGGGGGTCCAAGAAATGAGTGTGCAGTGTAATTACAATCATGGTATCACAAATGCATGTGAATTGAGTCCGTGCACAGAGCTACTAAATTCAGTGTAATCTTAATATGCAGTGTTTTAGCTAGAAGTGCAAAACCCTGTAGGTGTGACTTAATTGTCACATGAACCTTTTAGTGAAATGACAAAACTTAAGTCAAACATTAAACATAACTGCATTTTGATCTGTAACCTGTGAAACTTCAGTAGCAGTTTGGATACTTGAACAATGCTATTTGCAGATAATTTTAGGAATGTTTAGCAGAATGCTAGGATCTGTGTTTTTGCTGTATTTTTCTTGCAGAACCCCTGTTTTGGTTTTTATGAGTGTGTAGTGTGTGGTGACACTGCAGGCTGAGTGTTCTCCTGCATTCTGATTTTCTCACAAGGGTAATCCATAGTACAGTACTTACATGGCGGCCATCTTGATTCCCTTACAATGAAAAAAAAATGAAACTGATGAGAAACAGTCATCTTAAAAAAGCAAAAACTTATAATAGCATTACCACATGAACTCTTACATAAATATTTATTCCACTTCAGTGTTTTGAGTGCAGGTATACATTTCTAGGAGTACTATAGTCAAAATTTGCAAAACATATGTTGTGCAGAGTGTTTTCATTTGTGTGTATAGTCCTAGTGTGTGCTTGTCTTTGTTTGCTATTGGGCGTTTTTTTTCTCAATTTGCCTACTAGTTTTTATAGCCTCTCCTATTAGTTTTACAGTTTCTGGAGATTTCCATATTACCATGGTTTATTGCTCTTCTTTTTCCTACAGTACCTCCTGTCGCATGTGGTGGTGATGCATCTGGGACCACAGATTCAGCAAGTACTAGTTTACAGTCAATTTTAAAGCAGTCATTTTTTTTTTCTATTTATGCTCCCTTCATTGCCACGTCTAGTCCTTCCCTCTGGGTCTCCCAATGCACCACACAGCTGCGCCATAAGGCTCGAAGGGCTCACTCCATTAGTGCCCCACTCCAGTATTCTAGCGTCCTGGATTCCCCCCGGGGTGGGGCGGATGGGGTCCCCTTTTCCCCCTCTGAGCCTCAGGGGAGCATGCACCTGGAGCTGCACCCTCGGCTCCTCCCAGTCGTTGGTGCGGGAGCCCGCCGCCTGGCCTAGGCATGGGGTTTTTCCTATGTTCTGGTCCTGGTTCCCTGTGGAAGTCAGCACTCGGGGAAGACCAATGAGGTGGAGGCACGCAGAGATGTGTCTTCACTCCGGTCCTCAGCCAATGTCCACCCCTCCCTGCCATTCTGCTCTCTCTGCTGCAACACCACCTGTGGTCACCCAGGTGGTGGTATGGCAGTGAGGACTGCAGTCCTCCCCTCCCGGAGAAGGAGAGCAGCCCATCGGGTGCTCAGTCCTTCTCCCCCCGGCAGGCCCTCCAACAACCTGGGCTCGCTACCGGGCCCAGGTCATCGGTGTTGCAAGTGGTAGTGCTATCGCTGTGCTGGCGGGCCTGCAGTATAGCTGTAATTTTAAGTCACTTTCCTTATCCATAGGCCATGAATGATGGATTTACAGCTTGGCAATCATGTGATGTCTAACTGAGTGGGTATTCTGTAAGAAAACAGCTAGAGTCTTTACTGATTATAGCACTGATGACCTCGGGTAATTTGTGTGCTTTTTATCGTTGGGTGTAGTTTGATGACATTAAAAGCTTTAAAAGCAAAACATTTACTCCTGCTGACTAGACCTCGACACACATATAGAAAGCAAAACTATTTAATTCGAGTTATTTAGTTGAGGTCAGAACATCAGGTTCTTCTCTTCAGATTACTGCTGCAGTACTTTACCTCAAGTGGTCCCATACACATCATTATCACATGAGACAAGAGGCATTGTAGGAAAATTAAACCTTTCTAACATGAGGATCCCCAGAGGCCATAAAACTAGAAGGCAAATTTAGAAAATAATTCATAATAGCAGACAGAAAAGGACACACCAGGACTAAACGGTCAAATCAAAACACTCAGTACAAGATAAGTTTTTGCAAATTTTGATTCTGGTACTCCTTTAAACCTTTGCACATTCGAATGTTGCTGTGGGGTTGTTGCTTAGATTACAGGACTTCTGCTACACTTTTTAACGAGTCAGGAGAGTTACGTGAAATAAACTGTTTGGCTGACAAAGTCAAAACCAAAATTGCAGTACTAATATTTGGTGAAAATTGATTTCCTGGTAATCAGTACTTTAATTTTTCTAGTAGTTCTTTCCTTCACAGTAAACAGATTGCATTCTATTGGGACTTGCTAATAGACCATACAGAATGAATCAATTTGTATAATGGAAGTTTTTTTCAATGGCAAAAAATTACTGATGTCTAAAATTGACTCAATAAACAGATTTTACTGCACAGTCCATTTTAAAACATAGCATCTGGAATTAGTTTTATAGCATTTTTTTTAATGTCCGTTCTAGGTTTTTCTCCCTTTATGTCATCTGTGCCCACTCTGA
This sequence comes from Neoceratodus forsteri, assembly GCA_016271365.2. Classification (NCBI taxonomy): domain Eukaryota; kingdom Metazoa; phylum Chordata; order Ceratodontiformes; family Ceratodontidae; genus Neoceratodus; species Neoceratodus forsteri. The sequence continues at coordinate 797,973,648 of CM028129.1, forward strand.
CTCTTCCTGACTTCCTTCTTCCTGGCCCCCTGCTACTTTACTCTGGACTACTCGGGCTGTACTCCTCTCATCATCATCACCCCCCCCAGTGACTGGGGAGATGGCACATACATTGAGTGTATATGTGTGAGATCTGCATATGTCACTGGGTATGGGTCACTTGCACATTCTGTGCCAGTGCCCCCATAGACATTGATGCGGGACATAGTCATGTAGAGGCAGTTACAGTGAACCCTCCAAGGAAGTGTTGCAACTCTCATGCAACATGCAGATGCTTGATCTGACTGGGATTCCAAGTGCTGGACATGAACCAGCACCCCCACATGGTGAAAGAATGTCCTCATCACCACACATTGCCAGGCTGATCCTCTCAGTTTTACTGCAGAAAGAAACTTGAGAATATTTGCCGAATTACAGTTGTGGAGTTAATGTACTTAAGCTGCAGAAAATTTATCTGAAGGGACTGAAGATCATTTCTCAGGAGAAGAGATTCTTAGGAAATGGTCTGTAACGTCACAGCCGTTGATTTATTGTAAAGCAGCAGTTGACTTTCCTGTAACGTGTGAAGCAATGGGTTTAAATGTTAGCTTGCCTGTTGAGCGCATTTCTCTCAATGTTAAATCTCCATTAACATTTACCAAATGCATTTATAAACCAACAGCTTGCACTCAGTAGCTATTATTCAACATTATGTTTTAAATTAGACAGCAAGGATAAACGGTATATAATGGCATCTGATACATTTCAGTGATTTCAGTTTTATTATTTATTTAATTAGGTAATAGCCGGGCTCAGTTGGGAGCACATCTGCCACTGGGCCAGAAGATCTTGCGTCTACTCCCACACTGGAATTGGACTTATAAACACTGGCACCCAAGTGCAGTACTAGGGAGATGCTGTAGTGTCTGGAAATGCCATCATTTGGATGAGAAATGAAACTGAGGTCCTCCCTGCCTTTTTTGGGGGTGGTTCATGTGGGTGGTAAAGATCCCATGACACTTCATGGGAAAGATTAGGGGAATTTCCTCAGTGTCATGGCTAAAGTTTTCCCATTCACTAAGGCACCACCAATGGCTTCATCTGGTTCAGTTTCACTTGGTTTGCATCTGCATATATCCCTCCTCCTCTGGGACGAGGCTGAAAATGGTCAGTATTGTCTAGCCCTCCTTTCTTGGTCAACAAAACTAAATATTTAAAATTCCTCACATTAGGACAGCCTTACAGTATACTGGTGCAGCACTTTGCATTCTTTGAGTGTACAGTATTTTAAAGAGCTGTTGATGCACTCCAGGTAGGCAACTCGTACCATGCAGTTTCCTGCCCTAGGAGCTGTTTTAGCCATAAGTGAATATTTTCTGCCCAGTGGTTTACAAGTAATTTCACTCATAGAGCCAGTTGGCTCGTAACTCCGTGGTATAAGTTAAGCGGCAGCCAAGCACTGCAACCCCAACCCTAAAAATATCATAATTATGACGCAAATTAGCGAACGAGCTGCAGGTGCTGTGTGGAGCATGTAATGGAATCGGGTGAGGGGGAGCTGCTTAAATATACTAAGATTATCTTTGCTGTCATGTATGCATGCATAGGGTTGCCAGCAAAGATAATCTTAGTACATTTAGGCAGCTCTTCCCCCAATTCCACTACAGAGAGCACCGCTTACTACATCAAGATCATAATTATGCAGTTTTAGGGTGGGCTGCAGCACCACGGGCTGCTTGGTTCATAGCAGGAAGCTACGAGCCAGACTTTACGACAGAAATTACTTGTAAACTACTGGGCAGAAAATATTTGTGGCTGAAAAGGGTCCTAGGGCAGGCAACTACACGGTGTGAGTTGCCAGCACAAAAACACGTCAGCTGCCCTTTAATTTGAAATTCACATCATACCAATGACAAGATGGCTGCATGACATATTTTAATTTGCAAGGAATTTCCTTTACAGACATTGGGTAGAAACTACATAGCCTGCAGTGCAGTACAGTGAGGTATGTGAGGTACAGGAATACAGATTGGGGTGGTAATCTTGCCTTTAACAGAAGTCAGTGTGTGCCCATGCAGTGCTGCAAACTGTGTCACAGTTATATGGGGAGATTTTTAAGTAGTGAGACACTTGAAGAACTTTTAATATATAGCAGGTTGCAGTAGCTGAAACAGGTGCAAATGTATGTGTTCCATACACCAAACTGCCTCAGCTCTAGCACCTTCATGTGTTTAATTTTTTTGTTTGTTTTCTTTGCAGTATATTTCCCCAAAGATAGCTTAGCTGAGGTGCAATATCTAATTTCCAGTAAGGCTGTGCTTCTACCCATTTCCACAGCTGGGGGGATTAAAGCACTAAAAGGGTGACTTGGCAAAGTCTCATAGTAAGTACTTGGCCCTTGCAGAGGTTGAACCTGCAATCTTCTGGTTCCCAAACAAGTGCTCTAACTAGCAGACTACCATTCACACTTCAGTCCTCCTGAGGTGTATACTCACCACCCCTTCTGAGGCGTATGCCCCCAGTTTGTCTTGGGAGATCTGAACAATGCAGACCCCTTGTAAGATCAAATCTTTCGTATTTGAGGGGCTCCAGGGGCATGTAACAGTACAAGTTACAAACACCACATATTTTTATGATGTGGTGAGACACGAAGGAAAATATGATGTGCTGCATCCTCCATGCCAACTGGGGCTGCTTTGCCCTTCCCTCAAAGAGGGACAGAAGCCATATTATAATAGCATGGGGTACGTAGGAGGAAAATGGACCTGCAAGATGCCCAAAGGAGTGCTCATATGAAAAACGGCACCACTAATAGAATGCAAAAGTAAATAGGATATCCCTTGAGATTATTGTTCTGCTAACATGTTGTCCCACTGGTAAAGAAAATCGAAAGTTACTGCATATTTTACGTTATCTAAATGGGTCCATTTTGTACACACTCACAGAAGAGGGCACAAATATTTCTGATGTATTACAGATGTGTACTTAGCAAAATGTTTTACACATGCAATCGGGGGGGGGGGCTCATATTCAACTCAAAACATTCTAAATGCCAAAATATCCACAAGGAGTGAGCATGTATGGGATGGACCAGGAATATGGCAGCAGCATTCTGGACTTCTAGCCAGGAGACTTGAGTTGTGGAAAGAAGTCAGGCCCTGGGCCTGTCCAGGATGAGCATGTCACAGCTGATGAATTTTTCATTCTTTGGGAATTCGGGGAGTGGGGGGCTGCCTGGTGTACAAACACCCCATGCAGGCGATTCAAGGAACAGCATTAATATTTATTTGGGAGCAGCTCCTTTCCCACCTTAGAGACTGGACCGAAACTGCTGGCATGGTGGTAGCCTGAGAGAGGGGGTGAGAAACATAGATGGGGAAAAGGAGGGAACAACAACAAAAAAAAAAAAGATTTTCATGAAGTACAGAATAGAATGTAAAGACAGTCGTGTGTACCTTTTTCAGGACAGAGTCTGAGAAAAGTAAAGATTCACATAATTACATTTTCTGTACTTTAAGTTATTGGAAATCAATCAAGCAATTTATAGTAGAACCACAGACCCTACGTTTGCATTTTTTAACTGCTCCTGCTTGAAGTAAGAGAATTAAATAATGTGATTTAAATTTGTGGCTGCTTACATTTACTAATGGCAACCAGATGCTGTGTTAGCTTTTAATGGGTTGGAATTAGGTCAGTCCCTTCACTGCCTGTGTGTACATTCCACTGTGTCTGCAATGATGGTGACAAACTGCTTGGATGATTTTGGACAGTAGGCAAACCGCTGTTTGTCATTTTGCCTAGTAGGCTGTAAAAGAAAGTGTGTGATTCTGCAAGTTACCTGCCCAGTCCAGATTTCATTCACATACCAATACTCTAATGAGACAGGCCTTAGAAAACATTTATTTAAAGCAATTGGAAACACCTACAGCTCTCAAAATGACTTGCGTGCTGTTTCCAGGTGCAGATAGTAGCGACAGAGCTTTGACTCTTACCTATTTTAATTGTGATTTCCGAGAAAGGAGATGAAACCTGCAAAAAGGAACATTTTATAGTTCTGAGTTTTGGCTGTAGAAACCTTGATGGTTTGAGATTAGGGGCCAGTGGGTGGAGGGGAAGTCATGAAGGGATCCCCAAGCAGCAGGATCAAACCCCATCCTCCACTGTGTGTCATCCCATTTGCCCAAAGTTCTCCATAAACCCTGATGTGTTCCTCACGTTCATCTACCGCTCTATTATCAGTACAAGACTCTGATCCTTTCTCCTGACAAGGCCTGCTGGCTGCCTCTACCCTTCCTTAACCATTCCATGTCTGCCCTGCCTCTCCCCATCCCTCATGCCCCCCGTCTCCTACCTGACAAGACCTCCTGGCTGATTCCCTGACCTGCCTCTTACTTAGTACTCGAGCTGTTCTTATAATTATGCTGCCTGGCATTAGAGTACTCTATCTGTGCTCCCCCATTCTTGTAAAATACTGGTCCTTGTTGTGTTGTTAACCCACGTTTATAAGCATACTGCCTGGCATAAATTGTATAATGCTGTGTTTAAATAACTGTCTGTGTTACCCTATTCTTGCAAAATACTGTTTCTGTGTAAGTATGATGCGGAACCTATGTAAAACAGCTCTGGCTCATAGACATTATCCAAGATTCAAACAAATGAAAATAAAATAAATAAACCCAGCAGCCATCAGGCAGGGTACCTGCTCAGTAACATTATGTGGCTCATTGGCAAACCAGGCCTTGAGGAAGGAGATCCTGAAGCCGCACTAGTGCCAGAGTTATGCCAGGCCTTGAGGAAGGAGATCTTGAACTAGTACTAGTGCCGGGGTTTTACCAGGCTTTGAGGAAGGAGATCCTGAAGCAGCACTAGTGCCAGAGTTATGCCAGGTCTTGAGGAAGGAGATCTTGAAGTAGTACTAGTGCCAGAGATATACCAGGCCTTGGGGAAGGAGAACATGAAGCAGTACTAGTGCCAGAGTTATGCCAGGCCTTGAGGAAGGGGGGCTTGAAGTAGTACTAGTGCCGGGGTTTTACCAGGCTTTGGGAAAGGAGATCTTGAAGCAGTACTAGTGCCAGACTTATACCAGGCCTTGAGGAAGGAGCTCTTGAAGCAGCACTAGTGCCAGAGTTATGCCAGATCTTGGGGAAGGAGATCTTGAAGTAGTACTAGTGCCAGATGTAACCCCCCTGCAAATGGGGGTTCCCAAAAGTCCTCCAGGAGCTTGCCTGAATGCTCCAAGCCTGGGCGGTGTTCAGCGTCTGACCTGCTTAACTGTGGTTGCAAGTCAGTGCTATTTGAGCCTCCATGTACTGTCTCTTTAAGAGCTGTCTGCTTGCAGACTTAGTTTGTATGGGGGGACTGTGTATTTAATGTTGAATCCCTTTGAGCTGCAGAGTAATCGCTCCATTTTGCGGTCGCTGAAGGTGCAAAAAGAGCTCATCTGAAAGCTGTAACTCTTTGCTTATAATCATTTAAAGCATTAGAAAAATGGTAGTTTGTCTAACCTGCCTTTATTGCAGCTGGGACTCTGTGTGTGTTACCTCTCCATTTTGGACCTAAACTGCTGTGCTGGGCCAATTGGGTTAAGGGAGCCCTAAAATGGAGCCTGTGGACGAATCATAACTTGGACTCTTAATTTGAGCCAGCCACAAGAGGATTGTATGGGCAGTGACTCTGGGAAATGTAGTTTTGTCCTTGGCGCCTTTTTCTACCAACAGAGGGAGTCTTATTGTGAGTGACAGCTGAATCAGCCAACAGAATAGTGTGGAGTTAAAGGAAATGCCCTGCTCTGTGACTGGAAAGATCAGATTAGTTGTGGGAGTGAAGAGAGAAGGAGCTGTGTGCTTGGGTGTATAGTTTCAAGACGGGAAGCTGTGGTGAGGCCCTGAGTTTCGGTCTGCAGCTTTTGTGGAGTGCCAGTTTGACTGAATTGGAGTTGTGAGGAGAAAGAAGCACTAGAAGTGTGGAAACCAGGCTCACCCTGTAGAAGACTGGAGAAATTGCTGAATCGCGCTCGGCCTCTCAGGAACTGAAGCTGCTGTGTGTGCTCCCGGGTATTTTGCAGTAATTGCGATCGGGATCGAGGAGCAGCCTGCCTGGTGTAGTACTTTTCTTTTACATATAAATGTGCATAGTGCTTGTGGGGAATCACTATTTCAAATCCCCTGTACAGTGAATTGTGTGCTGAAACTGGAAGTAAACCCCAGCTAAATTCGGACTACATCCGTTTGCTATCAACTGCAGTGGGGTCCAGTCACAAGGACCTTGTCCTCATGCCCTGCTCTTCTGGCAATCCAGAGGGACCTTCTCCATCCGATCCTCAGCTTGGGTGTTGTGAGTACAAATCGGGGTATTCCCCTGCAGCTTGTTTTTCAATCACAAGTGTGTCATCTAATTTTGTTGTTTCACTGTTTCATGGACATGAGCCTCCGCCCGGATTACAATTGGGTGTTGTGCATATTTTCTTCTACAGGGCCCTATCCATCTGCACCTGCCGGCCAACCCCGGGCAATGGACCTGGCTAGCCCCCCCCCCAACCTGGGTACCCAGAGTGTGACTTTTCAGACCCTGTATGTGTGCACAGTACTGTGATTTAATGCCGCTAATTAACCTGATTCCCCCTTCCGTGTTACTGTTCCCTAAATAAATCAGATTTCTTGTTGTTAAACTTTAAACTGTCTGAAGTGTCAGTACCTTCATGCCAAGCACTGTATTGGTTTGTGTATGCTGCTTAACCTTATTTTTCAGGGGGTCCTCAGAGATGAACCTGTGAATCAGTCTCGAGGGTAAGTGGTACCTTATGAATGAACAGTCTGTACATGTGGAGTATTGGTACTGTAACTCCTGTGCATTGTGTGGGCCATTAGAGGCATTAAAAGGGGGTCTCAGTGACCCAGAGGGCTGTGACCAAACTAGACCAACCATTACAAACCCTGACCTCTGGGTGGAGGCACCCCCCATAGAACCTAGGCCACTCAACCTGTCAGTAGTCAAGCCGGCAGGGATAGTAGCCCTTGGGATAGCGACACCTGGGGGTTACACAGAGATATACCAGGCCTTGGGGAAGGAGAACTTGAAGCAGTATTAGTGCCAGAGTTATACCAGGCCTTGAGGAAGGAGATCTTGAAGCAGCAATAGCGTCAGAGTTATACCAGGCCTTGAGGATGGAGAACTTGAAGCAGTACTAGTGCTAGAGTAATGCCAGGCCTTGAGGAAGGAAAACTTGAAGCAGCACTAGTGCCAGAGTTATACCAGGTCTTGAGGAAGGAGAACTTGAAGCAGCACTAGTGCAAGAGTTATGCCAGGCCTTGAGGTAGGGGGACTTGATACAGCACTGGTGCCAGAGTTATACCAGGCCTTGAGGAAGGAGAACCTGAAGCAGCAGTAGTGCTATTTATTCCAGGCCTTGGGGAAGGAGAACATGAAGCAGCACTAGTGCCAGATTTATACCAGGCCTTGAGGAAGGCGATCTTGAAGCAGAACTAGCGCCAGAGTTATACCAGGCCTTGAGGATGGAGAACTTGAAGCAGTACTAGTGGCAGAGTTATGCCAGGCCTCAAGGAAGGAGAACTTGATGAAGCACTAGTGCCAGAGTTATGTCAAGCCTTGAGGAAGGAAAACTTAACGCAGCACTAGTGCAAGAGTTATACCAGGCCTTGAGGAAGGGGGACTTGAAGCAACACTAGTGCCAGAGTTATACCAGGCCTTGAGGAAGGAGAACCTGAAGCAGCAGTAGTGCCATTCATTCCAAGAATTGGGGAAGGAGAACATGAAGCAGCACTAGTGCCAGATTTATACCAGGCCTTGAGGAAGGGGATCTTAAAGCAGAACTAGCGCCAGAGCTATACCAGGCCTTGAGGAAGGAGATCTTGAAGCAGTACTAGTGCCAGAGTTGTACCAGGCCTTGAGGAAGGAGAAACTGAAGCAGCAGTAGTGCCATTTATTCCATGAATTGGGGAAGGAGAACATGAAGCAGCGCTTGTGCCAGATTTATACCACGCCTTGAGGAAGGAGAACTTGAAGCAGCAGTAGTGCCAGAGTTATACCAGGCCTTGAGGAAGGAGATCTTGAAACAGCACTAGTGCCAGGATTTTTCCAGGCTTTGAGGATGGAGTTCTTGAAGCAGTACTAGTGCCAGAGTTATACCAGACCTTGTGGAGGAAGAACTTGAAGCAGTACTAGTGCCAGAGTTATACCAGGCCTTGAAGAAGGGGGACTTGAAGCAGTACTAGTACCAGAGTTTTACCAGGCCTTGAGGAAGGAGATCTTGAAGCAGCACTAGTGCCAGAGTTATGCTAGGCCTTGAGGAAGGAGATCTTGAAGCAGTACTAGTGCCAGAGTTGTACCAGGCCTTGAGGAAGGAGAAACTGAAGCAGCAGTAGTGCCATTTATTCCATGAATTGGGGAAGGAGAACATGAAGCAGCGCTTGTGCCAGATTTATACCAGGCCTTGAGGAAGGGGAACTTGAAGCAGTACTAGTGTCAGTTATGCCAGGCCTTGAGGACTGAGATCTTGAAGCAGTACTAGTGCCAGAGTTATACCAGGCCTGGAGGAAGGAGATCTTGAAGCAGCACTAGTGCCAGAGTTATACAAGGCCTTGAGGTAGAGGAACTTGAAGCAGTACTAGTGCCAGAGTTATGCCAGGCCTTGAGGACTGAGATCTTGAAGCAGCACTAGTGCCAGAGTTATACCAGGCCTTGAGGTAGAGGAACGTGAAGCAGTACTAGGGCCAGAGTTATACCAGGCCTTGAGGACTGAGATCTTGAAGCAGCACTAGTGCCAGAGTTATACCAGGTCTTGTGGAAGGAGAGGAAGGAGAACTTGAAACGGCAGTAGTGCCAGAGTTATATCAGGCCTTGAGGAAAGAGAACTTGAAGCAGCACTAGTGCCAGGATTTTTCCAGGCTTTGAGGATGGAGATCTTGAAGCAGTACTAGTGCCAGAGTTATACCAGACCTTGTGGAGGAAGAACTTGAAGCAGTACTAGTGCCAGAGTTATACCAGGCCTTGAAGAAGGGGGACTTGAAGCAGTACTAGTACCAGAGTTTTACCAGGCCTTGAGGAAGGAGATCTTGAAGCAGCACTAGTGCCAGAGTTATGCTAGGCCTTGAGGAAGGAGGACTTGAAGCAGTAATAGTGCCAGAGTTATACCAGGCTTTGAAGGAGCGTTTGAAGCAGTACTGGTGCCAGAAGTATACCAGGCCTTGAGGAAGGAAATCTTGAAGCAGCACTAGCGCCAGAGTTATACCAGGCCTTGGGGAAGGAGAACTTGAAGCAGTACTAGTGCCAGAGTTTGCCAGGCCTTGAGGAAGGAGAACTTGAAGCATCAAAAGTGCCAGAGTTATACCAGGCTTTGAGGAAGGAGATCTTGAAACAGCACTAGTGCCAGAGTTATACCATACCTTGAGGAAGGAGAACTTGAAGAAAAACTAGTGCCAGAGTTATACCAGGCCTTGAGGAAGGAGAGCTTGAAGCAGCACTAGTGCTAGAGTTATACCAGGCCTTGAGGAAGGAGAGCTTGTAGCAGCACTAGTGCTAGGGTTATACCAGGCCTTGAGGAAAGAGAACTTGAGGCAGTACTAGTGCCAGAGTTGTGCCATAGGCAAATTCACCATTGTTCACTTTTCATTGTTTATATCCAGCTTAGTCCAGAGCCAGAGGGAACAGTATGGTGGCTACTATGACAGGCAAAAGTGACACCAGGCAGGTAATTGCAGGAGTAGAGGGGAAGGTCAGAGTTTCTGCCAAAAGGTGCCCCCCCCCCATCCAAAGAAAATGAAATTGAAGAAAAAATACTGAAATATGTGTATTAAAAAAAAATACTGAAATATATATTTTAAAAAAACACCTCAAAAAACAGAGCTTCTGTTAACTCCATAATAAGAGTCCCAGTGCACTTATATATACTAATTGAGAACCCTGATCACAGGAGCAAGGGGTTCATAGATGCACGATTTTTTTACCCTCAGATTTTTATATTGATTTTCCTATCAGTTCTATGCAAATTAGATATTTCGCAAGCATGGGATGTGTTGTGGACCATATACATCTACTAAGGGGGAGTCAAATGTGTCAGAATTGGGGAGGGAGGGAGGTGTGGCACTGATGGTCAATAAATCTTAAGCCTTGTAACCTGGATAATTGTAATACACTACTTAAAAAAATAGTTCCATGATAGCATTTTGGCCTGTCGGCAGCAGGAAACTGAAAGGATCCTAGCACTCCTGTGGTGACATCAGCAGCATAATATCACATCAGTAACTAGACATCTGGCTGCCCAGTGACCTGGCAGCAGCTCATGGTGCTGCTACAATGGAGTCCTGGGATTTGGAGTGCCCTTGTGTCTTTTGTACTTGGGGAAGTGGGGGGCAGGCAATGCGTGGAAGTGGTGCTATCCTTCTTCAGGAAGAATGGCTAGAGTGCAATGCTTTCCAGCTCCTCCTGCTACCAAGCTACGAGTGGAACTTGGTAAGGTCTCAGAGACCACATAACCTGCAGCATGAGACCCTGTTTGCCGAGAGGACTGCCTTGCAAGTGTAACCCCTAGGTGGCGCTATCCCAAGGGCTACTACCCCTGCCTGCTTAACTACTAACAGGTTGAGGGGCCTAGGTCCAGTGGTGGGTGCCTTCACCCAGAGGTCAGGGTTTGCAGTAGTTAAACTAACTTGGTCACAGCCATCTGGGACACTGTAATCCCCCTTTCTTCCCACTAGTGGCCCACACAATGCATTAGGAATACCTTCACAATGTACACTTACCCCCAGGACTGGCTCCGTCGACTGGACCCCGGGGACCCCCTGCAAAACAAGATGATACAGTGCAAAAACCACAGTACAATACTTTAACATAAACGAATACCTCAGCCAGTGTAACTTTGCTGAAACCAACAGATCTGATTTATTTAAGGAGCTGTAACAAAGAAGGGGGAAATCAGGTTAATTAGGTTAAACACATTAATAATCACAGTACTGTGCACATAATCAGAGTCCCAAATTGTCACTTTCACTGGGTACCCAGGATGGGGGGTGGGCTAGCCAGGATCGGTTGCAGCTGGTTGGGGCACTTGCACAATACCCAAATTGTAATCCGGAGCCGGCTGGCTCAGTTCGTGAAGAAAAAAAAAACAATTAGATGACACACTTGCAATTCGATAAATAGATGGCAGGGAGCTACCCTGCTTTGTACTCACAAACTCAATGCTGGGAACTGGATGGAAGGCAGATTGTCCTGGATTGCCAGGAGGAGCAAACCATGTGGACAAGGTCCTTGTGACTGGACCCCACTGCAGTTTAGAGCAAATGGATGTAGTCTGGATTAAGCTGGGGTTTACTTCCAGCTTCATGCAGTCTATTCACTGTACAGGGGATTCGAAACGCGATTCCCCACAAGCACTACACACATTTATATGTAAAAGGAAAGTACTGCTGTACCAGGCAAGCTGCTTCTCTATCCCGATCGCAATTACTGCACAATACCCGGGAGAACACACAGCAGATTCAGTTCCTGACAGACCGAGCGCGATTCAGCAATTTCTCCAGTCTTCTACAGGGTGAGCCTGGTTTCTACTCTTCAGATCTCCTTGATTCTCTCCACAGGTCGGTTTCAGTCCGAACAGGTGCTTGCACAAACTGCAGACCAAAACTTAGCACCTTACATGAGATCCCCGCGCTAAAACTACACACCGAAGCAGCACATAGCTCCCTGTCTCTTCACAGCCCAAACTGATCTGATCTTTCCAGTAGACAGAGCCGGGCATTTCCTTTGAGTTCCTCCCAGTTCAGTTGGCTGGTTTGGCTGTCACTCACAGTAAACTCCCCCTCTTGGTGGAAAAAAGGCGCCAAAGTCAAAACTACATTTCCCAGAGTCACTGCTGTTACAATCCCCTTACAGCAGGCTCCAGAGGAGAGTCTAAGTTCTGATTCGTCCAGAGCAGGCTCCATTTTAAAGGATCTCCACCATGATTGGTCCTATTCAGCAGTTCAGAATCAACATGAGGGAGCTACTTTGCACTGTCCTTGCTACAAGAAAGCAGGTTAAATCAAACTGCATTTTCATTATTACTCTAACAGGTTACAAGCAAACAATTACATCTTTGAAGAGTGCTCCTTCTACCCACTTAGCGATGGCAGAAATGAAGCAATTTGGCAGTAGCTCGAGCGGAACTCAAGCAGGAAAACACACAGTCCCCCCCATACAAACTAATTATGTCTGCAAGCAGACAGCTCTTAAAGAGACCGTACCAGAGGCTCTAAAAGCACTCACAGATAAACGGCTTAAACGCCAAACACCATTCAGGCTTGGAGCCTTCAAGCAAGCTCCTGGAAGACTTTTTGCGAACCCCCATTTGCAGGGGGGTTACACAAGTACTGGGGAGAGGGACAAAAATAGTTACAAACAAGGCATCTGGCCTCATCCAGAAAAAAAATCCTGAAATTCTGTTTCCAGTAGGGTAAACTCCAGTCTGTTTAAATAATGAAAGAGAGTTCAAGCCTACAGCCAGTGTGGTACAGATATACAGTGCTTTTAGTACTGTAGATGTGTGGATTGACTGCTGGTCTCATCTTTTCTTAATAGTGCCTTTCCTTTTTCTTTCCCCATAGCAGTCTTTTTTCATTTTTGCTTATCTTCTTGGTACGTCATACTGGTAGCAGTCGTGTACTTTCAATTATAAACTAAAATTGATCTGCCTTAATATCACGTTGCTTGAAAAAGTGTGATCCCAGTGAGTTACAGAACTGCTGGCAGCTGTTGTATTTAGCAACAGAGAAAAAAAAAAAACATACAATCACTTACCCCAAACACCTATACACTGAAAAATACAAGCAACTGTCCTTTGTAGTTATTCCTAAGCTAACTCTCTCATTATTGAGTGCCAAAAATGATTTAAAAAAAACAAACATGGAGGGTTCTGGTGCTGGATGCCACACTTCCAGCCCCACTGACCGCCTTGGTTTGGGAGCAGATCCAGGCTGCTGGGGTTGGCTGGGGTGGGGGATCAAGCATCTGACGAAGTGCTCTCCTCTCCTGGGGAGGGGGGTCTTGACCTCACTGCTGCTGTACTGCTGCCATCTTGAGGCATGGTAACAGGGTGGTAGGTGCGCCAGTAATGCGGTATGGCTGGCAGTATGACACACTGTACATGCTGCCTCTACACACACACGCGCAGTTGTCATTACATGCCATGAGCTAAGAGGACAAGAAAGCCAGGAAAAATGGAGCTGGCGGATGATGCCTAGCTCACTCCCGAGTCGCACCACTGCCAGGTGCTCCAGCTCCAACTGGATTGTGCTCCTGTGCTGGTGGTATGGGGGTAGAGGTCGATCACCCTCCTCCTCAATGCACCATGAGGGACAAGCCATGGGGGATCATGGCCCGTGAGTGCCAGAGGAGGCTGTCTACCAGTTGGGAGTGTGCTGGGTCAGAGAGAGTTGATCAGTTTTCCAGATGCAGAAAAATCTCTATTGAGGGGAAGTGGTGGTTCAAGGTGTAAGTGCCTGTTTTTTGTTTTTTTCTGTGTTGCTACTTCTTGGTTCCAGTGGGCATCTGCCTAGCCCTGTTGCATCCCTGGTTGATCCTCCTGAGCTGTTGTGTTTGTTGCAATCTGCACTGGGGAAGTGTGGCTAGAAGTGACAGCAGAAAAGTGCTAAACCCAGCACCCTTGCAGTCTGCAGATTTTAAAGAAGCAGCTTCAGGTGCTTCATTATGAAATGATAACCTGGTATATAATATATAATATATGGCCTTTCCTTTCAGCCATGACATAAGATTTTTAATGTATTGTAGTAATGTGCCAGTGACCATTTAATGTTTGTTTTTGCCAGTTTTAAATAATTTTAGATTTTAAATAATTAGCTTTTGAAGTACTTTGCAAATGTATTTTGTCAGGAATTTGATTGCCACCCATGTTTCCAGTGTTTTTCATTAGGAGACTGTATAACCCAGTAGTTAGAGCACCAAGCCTTGAATGTGGAGCCTGAAACAACATTGGTTTGAATCCCATAACCACCACTTGCGTACTGTTTGACCTTGTGCAATTCACTTAACCTCCCTGTGGTCTCAGGACACACCTGGAAATGATCTTTGACTCAGTGTGTCTTTCTCATAAAAAGAAATAAAAAGCCTGCCCCTCCTCCAGTTCAAATGCATGCCTCCTGCTATATCCAGGAGATGAATTGGAGAAGGCTGGTGGGAGGGGGAGCAGGCCGACAGAGGGGTTTGGTCAGTAAGCTGAGAGGGGAAGGGGTCAGAAGAGGAAGTCCGATCCAAAGGAAGGGATGGGGGGGCACATGAGCCAAGGTTGGAGGGAGGTATGGTAGATGGGGAAGCACAGAGAGAGAGGCCAGGGTGGAAGGGGGCAGAACTTGGGTCGGGCCAATGTCCAGGCTGGGAAAGCCAACCAAGGAGGGGCATGCGGTAGAGAGTTCTCTAGACAGGCCAGCTTCAAGACAGGAAAAATCGGAAGAGGTGGAGAGTAGAGGAGGGGAAGGCAGGGATAAATACAGCAGATGGGGTGGAAAGTGCAGGTCCAGAGTGGGGGAAGGAAGCAGTAGAAGGATGCGTGTGTGGGGGATCTGAGGATAACAGCTCAGGAAGGGAGACTGGGGTAGATCTGGGGGGCCAACTTGTGCCACCCAGGAGGTTGGGGGCGAGGAGCAAGCTGGGAGTCGCAGGCAGAAGAAAGAGCACGGTAGGGCATGCACAGGTGTGTGACCCCCAGGCTGGGGGGGCAGTGGGAAGAGCAAGCTGTGGGTCGATGACAGGAGGAGGAGCCTGGAAGGAATCAAATGGGCTAGTAAAGTGGGGGGTGGAGTGAAGGTGATTCTGCTTGGGGACTCCATGACCAGGGGTATCCAGTGGGAGGGGCAGGGGAGAGTAAAAGCAGCCCAGTCAAGGCTAAATGTTTCCCAGGACTATCCTTACACAAGGCCAAATTCAAGCTATACTCGATAGTACTGGAATGCGGGGGATCCCCAGACTTTCTAGTACATCTGGGAACAAACGACTTGGAAGGGAACAGTGAACTAGAAATATAGGCGAAATTCCGGGAACTGGCCAGGGTTTGCCATTCTATAGGAAGCAGAATTTCCTTCTCTGAGATTCTGCTGTTTCCAAGGACAACCGGGGAGAACAAGCAAAAACTTAGAGGGGTGAATCATTGGCTCAGGGACTGGTGCAAGGCAGAGGGGTATGGGCTGGTGGGGGACTAGGGGATACTTGGGATGATAAGGGGCTATATGCCAGGGATAGGATACACCTCTGCCTGTAGGGGAAGGAGAACTTGAAACTAAAAACTTGCTGGATTCATAGGCGAGAGGTGGGGTTTAAACTTGTAAAGGGGGAGGGTTAAGTAAAAGAAAGTTTCCAGGAGGGCTGCTAGAAAGTTCAGGTCCAGGGCACGAAAAGAGGGCAGGGGACTGCTTTGCAAATCCATGGAGAACTGTACAGGAAAGGGACTGCGCAGGGCCTGGGGGTCTGGAGCGGCGGGAAGAGGTCAGGGTGGAGGATGGTCCTGATCACTGCCAGGAGCATGGGCAATAAAATGCCCGAGCTCCAGGCTATGCTGGTTGAGGGAACAGCGGATGTGGCAGCAATTACGGAGACATGGGCCACCCAGAGATATGATTGGGACCTAAACTTGGAGGGCTACAAAATATTCAGGAAAGACAGAGGAGTGGGAATGGGGGAGGTGTAGGGCTGATGGTCAGAAATGACATAGTGGTTAGTGGAGTGGAGGAGGCTATAGGGGGTGTGGAAGCGATTTGGGTAACCCTGCAAATGAAGGGAGGGAAAACATTGAAAATAAGGGTGGTGTACAGGCCCTCTGCAATAGAAGAGGCTCTGGAGGATGAACTGGTTGAGAACATTAAGGGTCACTGTGACCTTGGAAAGGGTAGGGTGATGGTCATAGGTGACCTTAATATGCCGGGGGCAGACTGGGACACTATGACATCCTCTGTGGCCAGGGAACAGAGACTGATGGACATCTTTCAGGATGCCTTCCTGGTCCAACAGGTGGGGGAAGATATTGGACATTGTCCTAGCAGACAGTGACCAGATAAGGAGCCTGGAGGTGTGCAGCCCACTGGCAGGTGGTGACCACGCCATGGTCTGGTTTCTGCTGTATCTGCGGGGGGAGGAAAACAGCACTAATACAGTAGTAGTAGACTTCAGGGAAGTGGACTTCGTGGGCATGGGTAGGATGCTGCAGGGGAGCTTGGACAAGATTAGGCCGGACATGGATGCTGGAAGCTTGTGGGAGACCATTAAGAAAGGGGTGCAGGAGGCTACTAGGTCCTGTACAAAAGTAAGGCAAAAGCATGGTAGAGCCAGTAAGCCATGTTGGTGGACCAGGGAGGTGCAGGAGGTGATGAGGGAAAAAAAGTCTGCCTACGCACTTTTTAAGTGCTCAAGGGGGGATAGGGAACAGAGAGAGTACGAGCTGATGGCCAGGAGGGTCACCAGAGTGGTGAGGGGAGCTAAGGCGGGGATGAAGCAAAACCTTGCTAGGGATATCAGGGATTAGGACTTGGGGGGTGGGCTCAGGAAGCAGAGGAACAGGCAGAGGTGCAAGTGAGATTACTTTGCTCGATCTACAGAGGCAAAGTACTCATTTGTCCCTTTAGCCCAATGGGAGGAAGAGGAGCCAACAAAATTGAGAGGTCAGATGGAGTCCAGAGGACTGAAAGAGGCTAGGGTACAGGCTGGGCCAGACCTAGAAGGGATGGGTGGTTGCATGAGCGGGAGGGCTGGGAGGGAGAAATCACAGTGGATAGGGTGAGGGAGACCCTTTGGAAGCTAAGAACAGATAAGGTGCCGGCGCCGGATGGGTTACATCTGAGGGTTATGAAGGAACTGGCGGATGAGCTGTCGGCTCCACTGGCTGCACTCTTTAACACCTCTCTGCAGACAGGATGGGTGGCTCATGTAGTGCCTATCTACAAAGAGGGGGTCTAGAGAGGAGATGGGGATTTATAGGCCTGTCAGCCAAACGTCTGTGGTAGGCAAAGTAATGGAGGGCATTATCAAGGAGAGGCTTCGGAGGCAGCTGGAAAGGTTGGTGCACCGGGATGATAAACAGTATGGTTTCGACCCAGGGAGATCGTGTCAGACCAACCTCATGGAGTTTTATGATTGGGTGACTGGGGCCCTGGACCAACATAGGCTGGTGGATGTCTATTCCTGGATTTCAGCAAGGTGTTTGATTCAGTACCCATAATAGTCTGATAACAAAGCTGGGGGATGGGGTGGAGGCAGTTGCTCAAGTGGGTAGAAAATTGGCTTATGGGGTGAATACAGAGGGTAGTGGTCAGTGGGATAGTCTTCTCCCCCAGGAAGGTAATCGGTGGTGTCCCCCCAAGGTTCGGTATTGGGGCCACTCCTGTTCAATGCCTATGTCTTGGATAGGGGGAGGAGGGTTAGGAGTAGGCTGAGTCTCTTTGCAGATGACTCAAAACTGGGAGCACTGGCAGATGGGGAAGAAGCAAGACAGTCCAGGAGGACCTGGATACCTTGGAGTGGTGGTCAAGGAGGTGGGGATTGAAGTTTAATGCTGGGAAATGTATGGTGCTGCATCTGGGGTTCTGAAACCCAGGCCATGTATACACCCTGGGCAGGTCACACTGCAAGCCACATCGGGCGAGAGGGAGCTAGGGGTGGTGGTAGACATCAAAATGAATAACTCTGAAAATTGTAGAAGAACTGCAGCCAAAGCAAACAGGATACTGGGCTGCATAGCCAGGGGATTACATCCAGGAGGAGGGAGGTGATCCTCCCTCTGTATAATACCTTGGTCAGGCTGTAACTCGAGTACTGTGTACAGTTCTGGAGGCCTCATCTGAAGAAGGAGAGGGTCCAGAGGAGGGCGACCAGGATGATTCAGGGCATGGGGGGGGGGTACTATGAGGAGAGACTGGAAGAGCTTGGGCTGTACACCCTGGAGGAGAGGAGACAGGGGAGACATGATAGGGGTCTTCAAATATGTAACAGGGATAACCAAGGAGCTGTTCAGGCTTAAGAAGGGGGGAACAACCAGGTGGCATGAGTGGAAGCTGGAAGGGGGAAATTACAGGGGGTGGTGTAGGAAACATTACTTCACTGAGAGGGTGGTGGAGCTATGGAATGCACTGTCTGGGAGGCTGGTGGAGGAGGGCACAGTGGAGGGCTTGAAGAAGGGGTGGGACAGGTACAAGGGGAAACTGAAGCCAAAGGAGACCCTCTCGGTGTGCTTGGGGGGGCCGGAAAGTGAGCACCCACTAGGTGGCTGGCTACTGAGCAGACATGACAGACCATTAGGCCTGTTCTGCTGGCTTTTAGTATTTTAGTATGTTAGTTCTACTTGCCTTCACTAGCTCAAACATCTGTGTACGTGCTACCCTGTCTCTCTCTTTGGAACACTGTGATCATGTTCTCTCTCAGCCTTCTCTTCTCTAGGCTGAGTAATTTGAATAGGCCCAATCTCTCCTCTCAGCTGTTGACCTCTAAACCGCTAATCAGCTTGGTGGCCCTGTGCTAGACAATCTCGATACCTTCCATGTCCTTTCTAAACTGCAGTGACCAGAACTGGAAGCACTAATCCAGATATGGTCTGGCCAAGGCCTTGTATAGGGGAAGATCACTCACCTTAACCTGCATTTTAACCCTCTTCAAATGCATCCCGACGTTGTGTTTGCTGTCTTGACTGCCATCCCATTGCCTGCTTGGCATCTGCTTGCTGTCCTCAATTACCTCGTGGCTCTTAATATTACATCACACAGGGTGTTTGTATAACTCAGATTTCTTGCTCCTGGTGTAATTCCTTGGTGTAAAACCACCCCCCTAATGTGTGAAGGTCTCGCTGTAGCACCCTCCACCCCAGCTCTGTCCCTCCTTCTTTCCAGTTTTGTGTCATCCTCAAACTTCAGCAGCCTGCTACTGACCCCCATCTTCTGGTTAAGAGCAATGGACCTCGCACCAAACTCCAGCAATCTGACTGACTGAGAACAGTGTCATGGCATCTGGTGATTTCTGCATAACGGACAGCTGAGCTTCTGTAGCTACAATCTTCACACAATTAAACTGATGATCCCCGTCTCATAGGAGAGGTTTTAATTGGTGGTCTTTGATTTACAAAGCTGTGAAAAACCAGACTACACAGTACTTAAGTATGCATCTGTTGACTTCAACCCATAGGTATGGTCCCCATGATGTTTTGCACATTATCTACTGCCAAAATGTGCCTTGCATTACGGTAGAACATTCGTTTCTTTTGAAGCACTCTTCACATGGAATGGTTTTGAACCCCAGCTTAGAAGCAGTACTAGTATAGGGATTTTTAAGAATGTTTTTCCAAACATGTTGATTGCTCAGTCGTGCCCCCCAGCTTAGAAGCAGTACTAGTATAGGGATTTTTAAGAATGTTTTTCCAAACATGTTGATTGCTCAGTCGTGCTGCAATTGCTTTGATACTTGATTCTAACTGTTTGATTACTTGTGTGTTTGTCTCTGTCTACTTATATTACATGACTTGGGCCATTCTGTAAGCGAGACTTTGTATCTCATGGAACATATCCTGAAAAATGTTCTACTTTCAACAAATAAGTAAAAGATTCATTGTTTAAATCTTTTAGGACTGTATTATAGGGCAGTAACACACTCCAAGGCCTCTAGTCACAGAGAAATATACCAGATTCTTAGGTGCTTAAACAGTAGTGTAATGAAAAAAGTTATTCCAAAAAGCTAACCTTATAATAATAATATTTTTATT
Organism: Neoceratodus forsteri; assembly: GCA_016271365.2. Taxonomy (NCBI): domain Eukaryota; kingdom Metazoa; phylum Chordata; order Ceratodontiformes; family Ceratodontidae; genus Neoceratodus; species Neoceratodus forsteri. Next base: position 797,993,368 of record CM028129.1, read on the forward strand.
TATATAGCGCATTTCTAATATCAAAGCGCTGCACATAAAAACACATCACAAATAATTTAAAAGTCTTACACAAATTCTGCTTCAGTTTAAAACTTTCACCATTCATAATTATTAATCATTAAAAGCCTGTTGGAAAAGATGTGTTTTCAGGCTGGTTTTAAAGCTCTCCATGGTCCTGCACTCTCTAATCTGACAAGGCAGAGAGTTCCACATAGATGGTGCCGCAAACATAAATGCCCTGGCCCCAGATGTTGTTAAACGCACCATGGGAACCTCTCACAACCCCTGGTCAGACAAGTGGAGAGGACGACCAGGGCTGTAGGGAACCAGGAGCTCTCGCAGATAACGCGGTCCCTGTCCATGCAGGGCTTTATAGGTCAGCAGACCGACCTTAAAGGTGATCCGCCACTGCATAGGCAGCCAGTGCAGAACACACAGCACAGGAGTAATATGACTAGAGTGCAGTGACCCAGTCAACAACCGAGCTGCTGCGTTCTGCACCAGCTGCAAGTGGCGGATATCAACCCCTGGAAGCCCCAGGTAAAGGGAGTTACAGTAATCAAGGTGTGAGTTCACAAAGGCATGGATCAACATGGGCAAATCATCGGACGGAACAAGGTGCTTAATTCTGGCAATGTTCCTAAGATGGTAAAAGGAGGACTTGACGACTGCTGACACCTGCGCACGCAGCATTAGCCCATCCTCAAGAACCACCCCAGATCACACACCCATTCAGAGGCAGGCAGTTGTACACCATCAAGCCAAAGTCCAGATGGTAAACCCACCACCTGCCTCTCTGTCCGATGCCCTGGATTCACTACCAACACCTCAGTCTTCCGGAATCCAGTCATGGATCTCTCCAAGACAGCTGTTAAACATCAAGGCTGCACTATCCTGGTCAGGTGCAAAAGACAGATAGAGCTGGGTGTCATCAGCATAGCAGTGAAACCTCAGCCCATATTGTCTTACAATGTCTCAGAGGGGCGGCAAATACACTGCAAACAACATGGGGGACAGCACCGAGTCCTGAGTTACCCTACATGGCAGAGAGAATGGTTCAGAGGAAAAAATCCCAGATACCACCCTCTGAGACCTGCCGGCGAGGAAAGAGTGAAACCATTAGAGAACTGGACCAGCCAGGCCACAGATAACACTCAGGTGCTCAAGCAGCACCCCATGGTCCACTGTGTCAAATGCTGAAGAGAGATCCAGAAGTACCAAGATGGAACGGCGTTTCTGGTCTCTCACCATCAGGAGATCATTGAGCATCCGAACCAGAGCAGTCTCAGTACTATGTCTCTTCCGGAAGCCTGACTGGAGAGGATCGAAGATATCGTGGATGGTAAGATGGTTCTCCAGTTGTAGCGCAATCACTTTCTCAGTCACCTTCCCAACAAAGGGAAGGTTAGAGATAGGTCTGTAGTTAGCGCAGTTGTTCGGGTCCAAAGAAGCTTTCTTAGGAAGAGGTGTCACCACCACCTCCTTCAGGGAGCTAGAGAATTCTCCCGAGTCTAAGGAGCACCAAACAATCTGTGCAAGGATCGGGCTGATAAACTCAGTACACCCCAATAATAGGTGTGTAGGGCCCGGATCCAAACTACAGCATTTTGGCCACAAATTCTGGACAATCCGCATGATATCCCCCATCTCCAGCCAGTCAAAAGAACTCCAGGGTGACCGAGAGGAAGTGACCCAATACCGACCACCATCAACTCCCATAGATGGCGCTGAGCAGTTTTTTGGCCCTGATGCCAGCCATCTTATCTGCAAAAAATCAAGCAAACACCTCACACTTAACTTGTGAAAATGCTCTTCGAACCTGCAGACAGGATAGGTTGCACAACCTGTCTACGGTTCGAAAGAGCTAAGCTGGTAGGTTTTGAGCAGCAGCAATCTCACCAGACAGGAACTCTGCCTTCTTACACATGATTGCTGATTGACAGCATTGATAATGATCTTTCAATCTAATTGGTCGGCCTCAAGGCTGATTTCTGCCAGCGACATTCTAGCCTTCGTCCAACTCTTCTCAACTCCCTCAAAGCTCCATCAAACCAAGGGAACTGGGGGCAGAGAGAGAGCAGACGAACATGGATTGGGGCAATAGAATCCAGGGCCTCAGTGATAGCCTTATTGTAGGCCAAAACTAGACTCTCTGGGTCCTCGCTTGCCCGAAAAACTCTCCTGATAGGTCTAATACCGCCTGAAGGCCTTTAGGGGTTACTCCCCTCAGTGGGTGGTTTTTGACCATCTCCACAGGTGCAGGCCTATGGGGGGTACTGATAATTGAATCTCACTGTGTAGTGATCGGACCATACGACTGGTAAATATCAAATCTACAGGAATTCAGAATACACATAAGGAGCCAGAAGAACTATGTGTCACCCTGGAAACTGGAACTGGGACAGCCATATGAACTGGAGTTGTGTATAGGCCTCCAGACCAGGGTGAGGACATAGACACATTACTGTTAGAAGATTTACAAAACATGACAGCTAAAGGGGAGGTTCTAATAATGGGAGACTTCAACATGTCAGATACAGATTGGTCAATACCAGCAGGAACATCTGCCAGAACTAGACACATAGTGGATTCCCTTTAGGGGGAAGGACTCAAACAACTGGTACAACAACCCACAAGAGACAGGGTTATCCTAGATCTAGTACTGACTAACAGGGAGAGATTCACAGATCTCCAGATAAAAGGTCACCTGAGGGCCAGTGACCATCACATTGTATGGTTCAATTTGGCCACTAGAACTAAATCATCCCATTCCAAGGCAAAAATATGGGACTCCAGAGGAGCTGACTTTGATAAAATGACCAACAGAGTTAAGTTAGCCCTGGCAAAAAGAAATACAGGTGAGGGGGTACAGGCAAAGTGGGCAAGCATTAAAGATGCAATACTTGAAAGCAACATCCCATTGTGTTAGAGAGAAAAGGAAGTGCAAAAGAAGAAGGAAACCACTTTGGTTCTCAAAAACAGTAGCAGAAAAGGTCAGAGCCAAAAGGATGGCCTTAGGAAATACAAGTGAACGCAGCAGGATGAAGATCAGGAGGCATACCAAACTTCCCTAAGGGAAGTAGGGAAGGCAGAAAGGCAGGCAAAGGCCCAAACCGAGGAAACACTAGCAAAACAGTAAAAGAAGGTGACAAGACATTCTATAGATACATTAGTGAAAGGGGAAAGTCCAGAGGGGGTATTGCTAAGATCAAAGGGGATAAGGGGGCATGTGAGGAGGAGGACCAAGTAAAAGCATCTATCCTAAATAGATACTTCTGCTCAGTATTTACTGAAGAGAAGGTAGAGCAGGGCCCACAGCTCAGCATCATGGACACAGGGGGAAGGAGGTGTGCACTAGTCCCTTGACAAAAGAAAGGGTCTTACAAGAGCTCGATAAGCTCAGGGTGGACAAGGCAATGGGACCTGATGGCATACATCCCAGGGTACTAAAGGAGCTAAGGGTGGAAGTAGCAGAGCCATTATCAGAACTGTTTAGTGAGTCTCTGCACACAGGAGAGGTCCCAGGAGACTGGAGAAGGGCTAATGTGATCCCACTCCACAAGAGTGGTAGCAGGGAGGAGGCAGGGAACTACAGACCAGTCAGTCTTACCTCAGTAGCGGGCAAGATTATGGAGGCACTCCTTAAGGAAACAATAGTGCAACACCTGGAATTCATAGGAGCACAGGATCCAGGACAGCATGGGTTTACAAAATGAAGGTCCTGTCAAACTAATCTCATAGATTTCTTTGACTGGGTAACCAGAGTGGTGGACCAAGGGGGAGCAGTTGATATCACCTACCTTGACATCAGCAAAGCTTTCAATACTGTTCCACATAGAAGATTGATTAATAAGCTGGGTAGGCTCAGGGTGGGTCAGATGTTGGTCAGCTGGGTGGCACACAGGTTGACGGGCAGAAAACAGAATGTGATGGCAAACGGTATACAGTCAGAAGAGATGCAACTTACAAGTGGGGTACCTCAGAGATCAGTCCTGGGGCCAGTCCTCTTCAATATCTTCATCAGTGACATTGCAGATGGACTGAAAGGTAAGGTTTGTCTGTTTGCAGATGACACCAAGATCTGCAACAGAGTAGATGATCCAGATGGGGTGGGCAGAATGAGAAGAGATCTGGATAAACTAGCAAAATGGTCAGAAGAGTGGCAACGGGAGTTTAACGCAAAGAAGTGCAAGATCATGCACATAGGAAAGGAAAACTGTGAAGCCACCTATAGGCTGGGAGGGGAGTTGCTGGCAGTCACAAGGGAAGAAAGAGACCTGGGCGTCATCATCACAGATGACCTGAAATCATCCAAGCAGACCACTAAAGCAGTAGGTAAGGCTAGAGGGATGTTGGATTGTATTAGTAGGGGTATCGTAAGTCGGAAGAGGGAGGTAATAATCCCTCTTTACAAGACACTGGTTAGACCCCATCTGGAGTACTGCATGCAGTACTGGAGGCCACACCTTCACAAGGACATTAACCAAATTGAGGCAGTCCAGAGAAGGGCAACCAAAATGGTGCAGGGACTGCATCAGAAAACATATGAGGACAGATTAAAGGAGCTCAATATGTATACCCTAGAGCAACGGAGGGAATGAGGTGATATGATCGAAACATTCAAACACCTTAAGGGTAGTAACAAGGTGAAAGAGTCTAACATGTTTCAATATAAGAAAAATAGCAGGACAAGAGGACACAGCATGACATTAGAGGGATGCCGATTAAGGGGTAATGTGAGGAAGTTATTTTTCACAGAAAGGGTGGTGGATGCATGGAACGGCCTACCTCAGGAAGTGGTGGATATGAATACAGTGCAGGGTTTCAAACAGGCGTGGGATAGGCATAACCATAAGGGAGCAATACAGATGAGTATGAATAGATAGGTCATTGACAGAGCAAAGGCCGATGGCACATTCATAAGGCAGAAAAAGAAATGGGCAGACTGGATGGGCCTTGCGGTCCTTATCTGCCATAAACTTCTATGGTTTCACCACCAAGTCGAAGGACTCAATCCCCAGGAGGAAGACCAGATCAAGAGAGTGACCTTGCTTATGAGTAGCAGAGGTAACTACCTGAGTAAACCCCAATGAATACGTAAGTTGGAGGAAGTCTTGACCAAACTGCGAGAATTCATAGTCAACCCAGGCACTGAAGTCACCCAGGACCATCAGCCTGTGTGACTCCAACGTCATGTCGATGATGAAGTCTGCGACTTCCTACAGGAACATTTTGTCACCTCCGGGTGGACAGATGAGAATGATCCTGCAGCCAACACCTGTTTCTGCGGTAAACCCAAATGATCTGGCACCTTCAACTGGTACATCAGTAAGGCCCAATTCTGATCTAAAACAGATAGCCACCCCCCACCCCTGCGGTCCGATCTCGAGCGGTGTATCACCGACAAACTGGCCGGGACAGCTGCCTCTGAAATGGGGCCTGCGTTGTCATCAAGCCAGGTCTTTGTGATGCAAGCCAGGTCTGCTGTCCCAACAAGATCTGCAATAATTGCTGTCTTGTTCTTAATAGGCCTGGCATTGCATAACACCACTTGAGTCGGACGGGGTTCCGGGGCCGACCAATCTGTCTGCCCAGAAACACTGGAGTCCTTGGGTATGGTAACTAGACATGGAGAACCACGTTCCAGTGACCATTTCGCCCCAGGGCATCTCCTGGACCACACAGCCCTGATACATCTGCCCCGCCCCCCCCAAGGTCCAGGACCCCCAGCCCCTCCCCTCCCCTCCTCCTACTGACGATATCCAATGCCCTACAGCGGTTATAGACTGCTGCAAGCAGGGGAGGAGGAAAGAAGGGCCGGAGGCCCTTGAGTTCAGAGGAAGAGTAATGCCTGACCGGGACAGCCACTGCACAACACATCCTCCAACAACACAAACCCGTATTTCCACTCCCCATAAAGCTACCTTCACTCCCCAAATTTGTAGTCTAAAACAATCCTAAACACAAATAAACACCCCTTAAAATAAAATATATACAATCCAAAAGAAATACAAAAGATAATGTAAATATGAGATATAAAATACTGAAGTCCTCTCACTACTCCAGTTTTTTTATTGTCCAAAATTAGTCGCCCCCACTACCTCTCACATAGTGGGAGAATGCAGTTAATAAAACTGGCATCCTCTCATCACTCCAGTTTTCAGAGTCTAAATTAAATCTTTTTCACGTTGTAGGGGGGAGCTAATAAAATAAAATACAGCAACCAATTATAGAATCCTCAATAAAATCCAGGAAGAAATCAGATTCGATCAAATATTAGGAGACAAGTCCAGGCTAATCACTTTAATTGTTCAAGCACTCCTCGGTAATCTTCAGTAACCCAAACCACAGCATTAAATCATGCAACCATTTTATAGAGGTCTTCAACATAATCCAAAACAGTCCAAGGCATCAACCATACCATGGCAATCTAGGGCATGTAACTAAGTCTTCGTGGGGAAGTGGGGAGGCCCCCCCCAAATAACTTAGGACCTCACGGGCAATCCTACCCCACTTCCCGTGGCCTGCAGCTATAATCCCCCAGGGAACAAACCCTAGAGAATGCTCTGTAAGGGATTTTGGAGAGAAGCCCAGAGGGCAACTCCCGCTCCGCCGCAGAAAGTAAGGTCGCCACCAGCCCCAGATACATGGAGGAGGCTCCCCATCCCCCTGCACAGTACCCAGACACACCGCTGCTCTGGCCTAGCTCAATGTTCCACGTTCTTCAACATTTTTTACTCATGACGCTGATGGTACAAGGGTCCCAGTAGTCCTCTCAAGTTCTACATTGCTCAAACAATCCATCGAAGAATTGGCCACCCAAAGGTTTCCAAGATATTCTTCTGTGCCTCCCAAAACACAGCACTCCTGGGCGTCCCGAGTAAACTAAATCAAAACACCAGTATTATCCAAACAAATCTTCCTTCAGGCTCACTGATTCGTTAATCCACTGCAAGGAGTTAAAATAACGAACCGTTGCATATCACATAATGAGCCAAAACTAAAACGAATAAAATAAAAATTTTAGCCCATTTACGCTGCACTGCTGCTTTAAAGGCTCTTGCCTTAGCCTTGTGCCTCACAGCACAGCCAAGGTGCCTTTACATTTCATCATCACCAGACACCTCATTGTTTTTTCTTGTTTATATACATGATTGTATGTATGCATACTTGCACATAAAGTATCACCCAACAGGTTAAAGCACTCTGTGATGAACATGTCACAGTTTCACTGTAACAATCTGAAATCATTGCCATTGGATTAGATTGTATTCCTGCAGTGTCCTGCAGGGTATCACTAGCAGAACAGCGATGGAGCACTTCATGCTGGTGGGCGGCACATATGAGTCACAGTGGTCACCACAGCTATTGCTCTGTTTCCTGCTGTGTCTCTACAGACTCACAAACACACAGTGCTGCATTTTCTGAGCCCAAGTTTTTAAAATTAAGCCATTTTATAAGTATAATGACACACTCCAGGATGCTGCATTCATTTGGCAATATGCACGCCCCTGCTAGGTGCTGCTGAGAGTACTTGGGCTGTAGCTTTGTGCCACAGCCCACACTGGAGGATTGCATGTAGTATATTTCCTTCAAAACCTACACCCCAGTTTTAAAAACTACTTAGTCAAAGGGACATTGTCAACCCACTTTGCATCATACTATTTCTAGTTGAAACCCCATATTTTATGATGGCTTACCTTCTCTAACTCACTGATGTTGCTGGTTATTTAGTCTGCCTCCCTTTGTAATAGAACTGAAATGCACGCTAATGATGTAATTATACTTAACCTTGTTGTGGTCAAATCCTTGATCTACATGTATTGCGTACTTCCTGAACATTAGGACCCCCCCCCCCACTCATGATGCAATAGTCTCTTCTCTGACACCACTTTGAGTGTCTAGACTATGTTGGGTGTGTTCCCAAGTCTAGGAAAGATACAGCTGGAGTTGATTAAGGAATGTATTGTGTACAGTTTTGAAGACCACATCTAAAGAGGGATGATACACTCCTAGAAAGGGTCCAAAGGAGGGTAACCAAAATGATCCAGGGCCTGGGGGAGAGGACCTATGAGGAGAAGCTCAGAGAGCTCGACATGTACACCCTGGAGGTGAGGGGGGACAGGGGAGACATGATAGAGGTCTTTAAGTACATAAAGGGGGATCAATAAGGAGGGCCCAGTCATGGTTCTCCAAAGGAAGGTGGAGAGGACAATGAGAGGAAAGGGGTGTAAGCTGGAAGGGGGCAGGTTCAGAGGGGAGAGGAGGAAGTGTTATTTCACTGAAAGGGTGGTGGAGCCACGGAATGCACTGCCCAGGGAGCTGGTAGAGGTAGAGGCTGTGGCTGGTTTTAAGAGGGGATAGGACAGGTACAGCGGGAGGTAAATCTGACCAGGTCCAATGCAGGTGGCACATCTGTGACTGGGGACAGTATCACCCAAGGGGGAGGGGAGGACACCAAAATCGGCCCTCAATGCGGGTACTGAAAATCGAGCAGACTCCAAAGACCATTAGGCCTGTTCTGCTGGCAATTTAGTATGTTAGTAGTGTAAATAAACACATTTTTGTGTGGTAACACCAGTGTAGTGGTCAGTCTGTTTTTCACCTTTAAAAAGAAAAATGGAGACAGAATCAAACTACCAACTACATCAGCACATTCTATGGAATGTGAACAATCATAAAATGTGCTTTATATACTAGGGACAGTTTGACACCTAAGGTGGGTTGACAGTGTCCCCTTGAGAGTTAAGCCAACCCAATAGCACTGTGGTAGCTATACCACCTACTACGCTGGCCACCTAGGTGTGGGAACGGACTCTGATTGCTCAGGGGCTGACAAGGGGCAGGATGATAGTGTTTCTTGGACTGGTCATCTCCCACTGGAAGGGGGAATGTGTGCCCCACTGATCAGCTGCCTCCTGGATGATTCTGGTGGCAGCACAGTGGGACCACAGGCATATGGTAAGGGACCCCATGCCTGAACACCAGGGTCATCTCTGCAGTGGCAGAGCATGCACCACATCTCATCATTGCATGCATGTGGGCCATGCACATCTCGTCATTGCATGCATGTGGGCCATGCACATCTCATCATTGCATGCATGTAGGCCATGCACATTTCATCATTGCATGCATGTGGGCCATGCACATCTCATCATTGCATGCATGTGGGCCATGCACATCTTGTCATTGCATGCATGTGGGCCATGCACATCTCATCATTGCATGCCTGTGGGCCATGCACAACTCTTCATTGCATGCCTGTGGGCCATGCACATCTCATCATTCATGCATGTGGGTCGAGCACATCTCATCATTGCATGCATGTGGGCCGAGCACATCTCATCATTGCATGCATGTGGGCTAAGAGTGAAAATGGAGGGTAAAAAAAAAAAAAAACCTCTGACTACAGCTGGGTGATGGCTTGGATCCTGCAGGCTCCACATGGATTACTGGGCTCCTCTGAGATAAGTTCCATGGTGAGGACACACCAGAGCAAGGTCATTCCCGTGATTATGGGGGCTGAAGAAACTGGTACAGATGGGGGCCTGTCAGGAGAGAAAGATGTCAAAACAAAGGATTAGGGAAAACAATAATGTAATGCGTGTCAATACTTAACTCATCAGATTAAATGGATTCTTAATGGTTTTTGTAGCCTTTTCAAAGCAAAAAAAACCTCTAGCTTTGTGTAAGACTCTCATTTACTTCCTATTTAAATTGTAGTTTTAAACACAGTATAATTTACATGTCTAATAGATTGTTTCTGTTTTAATAGCTTTAACAGAAGGTCATGTTGGATCTCTACTTGAAAACAAGCATGGGAGTGCAGTTCAGATACGACAGCGCAAGGCATCAGGGGATCCCTATTGGGCTTACTCAGGTAAGTGGGACCTGACAGACTGACAAGCTGAGGACTCCTCTCGTGACATAAATTATGAAAGAATTCTCCCTATAGCAAAATGTTTTCTCCTGCCTTTGCATCCAGGCCTTTCGAGATCCATATGTTTTCTCTATGAATGTTTGTTTCAGAAAAAGAAAAATGGAAAAAAAGGTTTTTTTGGTGATCCCTAAGGGTCATGTGTAGCAGAAAGTATTATTCATTACTTTGTCAATATTTTCAGGGCTTCTTTCGGGTAGCATTATTTAAAAACGTAATGTATTTTTTATGATTTATTTGAGGTAGTATTATAACACGTGCCCATGTGTGCGCACACATGCACTACTGAAAGTTGAATGGCAGGTAGATACTTGTGTTTTATTGAAGTTGGTACATATTGGGTGTAGGGCAGTGTCTGGCAGGAGCACGTATGGGGCATCTACATGGAGCTTTGAACTGCTTAAGCAGTAGCCTTCAGATTGCAGGAAAGTTAGGGATTTCAGTGAGAGGCTAGTAGGTTGTTCCATTCTGCAGACCCAGATAACAAGACTATTCTGTGGAATTGTTTTAAAACTGTGGGTACTAATAAAAATACACTAAGTATACACTCGCCCAAAAGGCTGGCCTTCAGGAAATATGAGGGAACACAGCGGGATGAAGATAGGGAGACATACCAAACTGCCCTAAGGGAAGCAGGGAAGGCAGTAAGGCAGGCAAAGTCTCAAACTGAGGAAACACTAGCTCGAACAGTAAAAGAAGGTGACAAGACTTTCTATAGATACATTAGTGAAAGGAGAAAGTCCAGAGGGGGTATTGCTAAGCTTAATGGAGAAAAGGGAGCATGTGAGGAGGAGGACCCTGTAAAGGCATCTATCCTAAATAGATACTTTTGCTCAGTATTTACTGAAGAGAAGGTAGGGCAGGGCCCACAGCTCAGCATCATGGACACAGGGGGGAGGGAGGTGAGCACTACTCCCTTCACAAAAGAAAGGGTCCTACAAGAGCTTGTGAAGCTCAGGGTGGATAAGGCAATGGGACCTGATGGCATACATCCCAGGGTACTTAAGGAGCTAAAGGTGGAACTAGCAGAGCCATTAGCAGAACTGTTTATGAGTCTCTGAGCACAGGAGAGGTCCCAGAAGACTGGAGAAGGGCTCATGTGATCCCGCACACAAGAGTGGTAACAGGGAGGAGGCAGAGAACTACAGACCAGTCAGTCTTACCTCAGTAGTGGGCAAGATTATGGAGGCATTCTTAAGGAAAGGATAGTGCAACACCTGGAATCCATAGGGCACAGGATCCAAGACAGCATGGGTTTACAAAGGAAGGTCCTGTCAAACTAATTTCATAGATTTCTTTGACTGGGTAACCAGAGTGGTGGACCAAGGGGAGCAGTTGATGTCGTCTACCTTGACTTTAGCAAAGCTTTGACACTGTTCCACATAGAAGATTGATAAATAAGCTGGGTAGGCTCAGGGTGGGTCAGAAGTTGGTCAACTGGGTGGCAAACTGGTTTGACGGGCAGAAAACAGAGAGGGGTAAATGGTATACAGTCAGAAGAGATGCAAGTCACAAGTGGGGTACCTCAGGGATCAGTCCTGGGGCCAGTCCTCTTCAACATCTTCATTAGTGACCTTGCAGATGGACTAGAGGGTAAGGCTTGTCTGCAGATGACACCAAGATCTGCAACAGAGTAGATGATCCAGATGGGGTGGGCAGAATGAGAAGAGATCTGGATAAACTAGCAAAATGGTCAGAAGAGTGGCAACTGGGATTTAATGCAAAGAAGTGCAAAATCATGCACATAGGGAAGAGAAACCCTGAAGCCACCTATAGGCTGGGAGGGGAGTTGCTAGCAGTCACAAAGGAAGAAAGAGACTTGGGCATCATCATCACTGATGACCTGAAATCATCCAAGCAGACCTCTAAAGCAGTAGGTAAGGCTAGGGGGTGCTAGTGTATTAATAGAGGTATCACAAGTCGTAGAGGGAAGTAATAATCCCTCTTTACAAGACACTGGTGAGGCCCCATCTGAGTACTGCGTGCAGTATTGGAGGCCATAACTTCACAAGGACATTAACCAAATTGAGGCAGTCCAGAGAAGGGCAACCAAAATGGTGCAGGGACTGCATCAGAAGACATATGAGGACAGGTTAACAGAGCTCAATATGTATACCTTAGCAAAGGAGGGAGAGAGGTGATATGATCGAGGCATTCAAACACCTTAAGGCATTAACAAGGTGAAGAGTCTAACATGTTTAAATATAAGAAAAATAGCAGGACAAGAGGACACTGCATGAGATTAGAGGGGCCGATTAAGGGAATGTGAGGAAATTCTTTTTCACAGAAAGGGTGGTGGATGTATGGAATGGCTTACCACAAGAAGTGGTGGCTATGAATACAGTGCAGGGCTTCAAACAGGCATGGGATAGGCATAAGGGAGCAATACAAATGACTATGAATAGATAGACCACTGACAGAGCAAAGGCCGATGGCACATTTATAAGGTAGAAAAAGAAATGGGCAGACTGGATGGGCCTTGCGGTCCTTATCTGCCGTCAACTTCTATGTTTCTATGTTTCAATGAAGACAGACAGCTGGATACGTTATTTATATAGATAGGCAAACAGATATATAAAATAAACAATTGCTTATGTGGTATACAAGGAAATAACCCCACTGAGTAGGTTAACCAGATCATAACGCTACAAGACCAAAGGGTGAGTAGTATTATGGTCTGGTTAGCCCCCTTGATGGGTTTATTTCTGAGTATGGCAGACTTACCATCTTTTATATAACACATTTGGATGGTTACCATTAGTTTTGATCACAATTGTGTGTATATATAGGGGAAGAGTATATAGGGAAATAACTGCTAACCTCGTCTGTGGTGAAGAGTCCTATCCATATTCTGTTTGAGGAGGTTCTGTTTTACAAGAACCCTGGAATGGTCTGCCAGCAGAGATGGTGAGCGCTAAGACCATAAATGCTTTATAAGCATAGCTGGGACAGAGTAAAGGGTTTGGTGGAACTCTGGGCAGACTAGATGGACCATTGTTTTTTTTCTGCTGTTATTGTCTGTACATATACATCTGTGAGGTATCAGTAAAATTACATATATGGAACGGTGCTCCTATAAATTATTTAACCTTTAATAACAAGGTTGATTTATGTTACACAAAGTTAACTGGGGCTTTAACTAAGAGTACACAGATCAAATAAGTACACACACACTATACAGACATGACAGAAAATAAATTAAGAGTGTGTGTGTGTATATATATATATATATATATATATATATATATATATATATATATATATATATGTATATAATTCATACAATGAGAATTGCGTACTCTAATTAAAGCCTCAGTTAGCTTTGCATACATAAATCATGCTTTTTATCAACAGTTAATTTATAGGGGCACTGTTCCCTTTATTTGATTTTGGTGATGCAAAATATTTTATACTTATAACTTACTACATGGTAGCAGAAGTAACTTGAGGCTAAGTAGCACTGTTTTTATTTTTGGTAGCAACCTTGGATGACCACTTTGTTTCTGCAGTGGTTGTCAGCGTTCTGAAGTGGAAACCTGGTGTCAATCTGACTTGTGGTTTGTATTTGATCTTCACATGGCCCCACAGCTAATCTATATGTTGTATTCTGTATCAGACTGATGCTGCTAGTTAAAATGAGCCCCGGAGTTATGGATCACTTTTATCCTGACCTAGTTCCTTTGAATGTGATCACTGTTTTCATTACAGCATCCATAGATTGCCTTGCTGATTCATCTAGATTAGCTTTGTAACCCTTGACCTCAAATAGGGTTGAGACATTTAGAGTATTTACAAGAGAATTGAAGGTTAATTTTTTTCCAGCTTTTCCTCTGGGACTGATATTGAAAACATTAGTGTGCCTACATTGGTTGCTTTTGCAACACATGATGTGTAATTGTAAGGGGCATTTCTGGGGTGTCACCTGAATTTGTATTAGTGCTACTTTGTGGAGATGTCTTGAGAAATTCAGGAAAGGCATTTTTCTGCTATGATGGTACATTAAAATTTGTACAAGCCAACTACATTGTATAAGCAGATGTTTTTTAAACACTGTGACAAATATTTCAAGGTTCATTTGATTGTAATCGACTGGTCTTTCAGTTTGGTTCTTTTCCAGTCTCCAATAGTGAATGAGTGGTTCACTCCTGTCATCTAGGAAACAACTGGGATTGTTTTGCACAGATTTTCACACTTACACTTATAATTGTAGCTGTAGGTCTTGTGCTCTTGCTCCGATACTGGATGGGGTTACTAGTTTTTGAGGGGTAGTCTCAGAATCAAGTATTGGACAATTTCAGATATCACCAGTGACTTGGCAATACACCTCTCGTTTACAGTCTAGTGCACAGGATGAGGGTTCAACATGAGGGGGTACTTGGTGTGGTGTATCACCACTTTTTAAAATCAAGTCATACATTTAGTATAGGACCTTATGCTCATCTCATGCATAGTACCTCCCCTTCTTTTTTGAACACTTTGATCAATGACAACACTGTAGTCCTTTCTTTTCTGTGCACCTGACAGCCTTCTAAGAATTTCTGTAACTTTACAAAGCAATCCATGAACAGAGGTGTAATCAGAAAAGGACATTACTACGAGATGGGAGGTACAGTATAACCTAAAGTTGCGGGTGGAACATAGGTGATGCTTCAGTTCACATATGTCAGACATTAACTATTTCCTGCTAATTCTTTCTTTGCAAAACCCAATAACAGACAACCTTTCTTTGTAAAAGATAAAAAAATGCATTATACAGATTCATAGTTCCAGTGTAATTCTAACAGTCATGTAGAAAAAACAAATTTCTTATCTTAGACTCTGAAGCCTGTTAGCCCCTTCTAGTTTTTTGTGAATCTCAAAATTAGTATGCAATTTAAGCTAAGATTGAGCCCCCCCCCCATAGCACCACCAGTTCATTTTCTTTGCTATAGAGTTATTTCTTAATTTTATTTATCTTTGCATTAGTTAGGATCAGAAGAGTCTTTTCATTCTATTAGAATGTCACTGCATGCACTCATAGATAAGAGAACTGTGAAGCTGGGTGTTTCTGATACCCTAAGAATGCTAGAGGTAACACTCATTGAGAATTATAGAATATTGGTGAGTCCATATTAATATGTTAAAAATCACAATTAAAAAAAAAAAACAACTTCCTCCCTCCCACACACATGCTCCTTTTGCCCATTTTCCACCTGCTCCCGTCAAGAAGGGTCACCATGGTCAAACCTTTCCTCTGGGAGTAGGGGACTTCCTGTGAGTGCCTGTACAGCTAATGCCAGTGACACTTCTTGGTCAGCTAGTAAAAGGATATCCAGGAGCTGAGCAATTCATGTTTCCTCCGCTGGAATCCAGGTACCTCACTGCCACAGTGTGCTTGGTCCCACTGTGGAATTCTTCCCCATTCCCCTTCCCCACCCCATTTCCCAGGTGGCTGTGCAACACAGCCATTATACCAGTGGGCTGGATGATTAATCCCTACTAGTTACTAAATAAATCCAAGACTTGATGATCTGTGGTGTAAACATTGATTTAAAGCAGCAGTGCAGTGAAAAATATTTTTCCAGTATGCTAGTATCAGCTACAAACAATAAAAATATTAACATATCTGAAAAATCTTTTTTCTAGGTACTTCCTGTGATGTGCAGCATAAGTTCTTTTATTTTCTTGAGCCTAACACGTGCCAGGTCTACAGTGCTATTTCTTAGCCAAATGTAGTGGTTATATTTTTGTTCCTGAGTTAAAATATATATATATATATATATATATATACATATTTAAATTTGTAATATAGTTAGATTTTGGCTGAACTAGAAATGCTCCCTACCAAATAAAAATTGAAGATGCCTGGAATAGTGAAAACAAAATCTGGGGTCAATCTGTTTTGCCCAATTTTGTTGCACTGCTGATTTATATATAGATCTATATATCCATAGCTATTAAAAAAAAAAAAACCCTGCCCCCCCATCACCCTCACTGGCAAGTGAAATGTTCCACTTTTCAAAATGCTGTGTACGATGACCGCCTAGCATCATAAACACTCAGGGAAAACTATAAATGCTAATAGACTGTAGGATGACTGATTTACAATCAAAAGCATCCATTTGAGATCCAGGTTGTGTGGAACCTTTGTGTCAGAATAATTTTGAAAGGTTCATGCAGATTCAGTTTTGAATTGTGATAAAAAGGCAGCTGTATGTGAACTGACTTCAGCAAACCTGGTTAATGAAGTTTTGCCTTTTATCATTATTTATTATAATTATGATAATGATGTGGATGTATGCTTTAAATCACTTGTCTTTTTTTGCATGGTTAAGAGTTTGTTTTCCTCTGATTACTCAACATTATCTTTGACTTACCAAATTAACTGGAGTTTTGTTTTTCCTTGACAGTTTAGTATTGGTAGCAGGGATGAAATCATAAGCGTCTTTCTCATTCTGTATGCGTCTGTTAACACTTAATTTCTGTCCGCATTTTGAGCAGTAAAAGTATTCAATTTTTGTTAACGCAGCAGTGCAACAAAAACATGTTTTTCCAAAAAAGCTAGTTTCAGCTACAGTTAAGAAAAATGTTAGCATACCTGTAAAATGTACCCGGTTGAGTACCTCCTGCGCTGTGAACCCTGAGTTTTAAATCTTTTATTTTCTTGATCTTAAGCCTTGCCAGGTCTATAATGCTATTTCTATGCAAAATGTGGTAGCCATCTTTTTTTGTGAGAAAAACTAAATTACAGCATTTATAAAATAGCTAAATTTTGGTGGAAATTAGAAAATTGTACCACCAAATGAAACTAGAAGATGCCTGGAATCTTTTACAGTAAACAGCAACAACCACCAAAAAGGTAGGGTCAGATTTTTGCCTAGATTTGTTGCCTGCTGCTTTAAACATACTGGGCTCAATTCAGAAAGGTTGATGCTGGGCTTGTGTCAAACCCTGCATAAGACCCAGAGTTTGGTGCAGCTCTGCCAAACGCATTGCCGCAACTTATGCCCGATCCAAGAAGGTCACGCACATTCACCACACTGTTCCCACTTTACAGCAGCTCACGCCAAATAACTGGCGCAAACCCTGTAAAAAAACTTCCTAAGATTGTTGCAAAAACAGACCAGCTAAAAGCTGGTTTAACTCATGACAAGTTGCCCATGGATTGGGAATCCTGATTGCTGGCCACGGAATGCTGCAGCCCCCATGCGCCATATGTTCAGCGCACCCAGGGCCTGCAGCATTCCCAACATGTTTCTGAATCAAGCCCATTGTATCCAAATCTGTGATGAAGTGGGAACACTAAATAAGAACAAAGCTGTCATGAATAAACACCGAACGTAATAAAGGTCTCCAAAAAGGAACATACATCTTTTTTTTGGGGGGGGGGGGGCTGGCATGTGTGAAGTCTTATTAATACCTTCAGTGTCTTGCTCCGTTCATGTTAAAATAGTCCTGCCTCCTTTATTTAGGGTCCCCTGTTAATGCTGTAGTTTCCCCGTGCAACATTAATTTTGCATTATAAAATGGGTTTCAGAAATCATGAAACCTTACTGGCTGGGGGCCATCTTTACCCATGCTGGTATCTCAGCACAGCAGCACTGGATAAAGATTCAGCAGCCTCTTCCTAATAAAATCGGTGCAAAGCACACATCTCTGATTGCCATTGCAAATGTGGCTACCACCTTTACTCACTAAAAACCTTCAACAAGGCACTGTTTACTAAAAACCTTAAACAAGGCTCTAAAAATAAAACTGCCTTAAATGAAAAAGAGTAATAATTAAATGTTATTTTCCCTCATGATCATCTTCTTACCTACATACACATGCATACATACCGTAAATTAAACAAGCATTTGTCAATGCCGAATGTTGTCTTGCTGGCATTGGCATTGGTAGTGCAGGAGTTAGAGAGATCCATAAAAGGAATGGCAGTGAAGTACTGTATCTAACTGATGCCAACCCCACCCCCACCCTGTAGAGACTGAGAGGCAGTGGGGTGTGCCTTTGGGTCATCGACCATAACGCTCATGCCATTTCACCTCACCCTACCTTGCAGACAACAACAAGTGTCGCGATGTGCCTTGGGGTCTTTGGGCCTTACGCTCACCCCATTCCATAAGGAAATGCGCTGAGATGGGTGCAGTATAGGAGAATGGGGTGAACTTTGGGGCCGAAGAGTCCAAGGCATACCTCGATGCCTGTCATTGGCTGCAGGGTGGGGGTTGGGGTGGAATGGCGTGAGCATTACAGCTGACAATCCCAAGCCACACCCCTGACGCCTGTCAGTCTCTACAGGGTGGGGCATTATGGTTGGAAACTCTTAATGCCCTGGGCATTTGTTGGTATTTTCATTCCAAATTTTCAATATGGGCTTTTTGTGATCCCACCTCATGAATAGTGGTACTAACAGTTCGTTAGCCGAAAGGTGATTTTGCACAGCGACTGCACCATTTGGCGCCACAGGTGCAAAAACACATTTCGGGCAGGATGTGAAAAATGACAGCTGTACTGTTCATGAGGAAGTATAAAAAATGGCAATGCTGAAAATCTGGAGGAAAATATGAAAAGGTGAAGTCATGAAGGCGCATAGAAACTATGCAACGCACACCCGTAATGCAATTATTTTGGAGATTTTTTAACCAAATTTTCAACATGGGCATTTTGGGACCTCCGCTCATGAACAGTGGCACTGTGATTTTGTTAATTTGTCACGAAAGTTGATTTCCTACTGCGACCTTGTCATTGTGTGCCAGATGTGTGAAAACACATTTTTAGGCAGGATGTGGAAAACGACAGCTGTACATGTTCATAAGGAGGTATGAAAAAATGGCAATGTTGAATATCTGGAGTGAAAATATTAAAAATTGTCGAGGTTACGAGTGTGCATGGAAACTGCTCAGTGCATGCTCGTAACAGTAATTTTTTGGAATTTTTCACCAGATTTGCAATATAGGCTTTTTGGGACCCCACCTCATGAGCATTGGCACTGACATTTCATTAATCGGTCCCGAAAGGTGATTCCGTGCAGTAACCGCAAAATTATCTTTCGGGACCGAATAACAAGACGACAGCGCATGTGTTCATGAAGTGGGGTCCCAAGAACCCCATGTTGAAAATTTGAAGCCAAAATTAAAAAAAAAAAAAAAAAAGGTTGAAATATCCACCTATGTTGACCCCTCGCCTTGATGCCATTATACAGCTTACCGGCATTTCTTCATTTTGCAGTTTGGTTTTGAAGAGTCCAGACGTGTTCCCACTCCACTGAAGATCACAGCACTGGACCTCTGGAGGTAAGTATGGGGTGAAGGGTGTGTGTGGAGAGGTAGGGTGCACAGAGGGTGGGTGCAGGTTAGGGGAAGGGGGCACTGCAGATAATCAGGGACCATTTCCTGTTTTTTAGGTACAGAAAAAAAAATGAACATTGCAGACAGTTTTCTTTCTTTACAGGTGAAATAAAACAAATGTGGGCTCCCAGTGTACCCCATGACTTTTGGGAGTGGGGTGTTGGTCACACTGGGGTGGACTCCCACTGTGCCACACAATGGGTGTGGGTGGGAGGAACATGCCGACATAGTCAGCTTTGTGTGGGCAATGGCACACTGGTGTGGGCTTCCAGTGTGCCACACAATGTGGGGGGGTGGGGGACATGCTGACACTGGGATTGTACCCCCAATGTCAGCTTTGTTTGGGGATTGTGTGGCAGTGGCAGGAGCCGCCACCATGTTTATTGAAATGTTTCACCAGGAAAGACACGTACGAGAACGTGTCATCTCTGCTGCTACATGATGAGACTGTCTCTGATTGCAGTAGCACATTTCTTTCAAGTTGGTGGCACTTTACATAATTCTTGCATCAGCGCTAGCATGCAAGCTAATTGGGGAATGAGGGAGGCACCTACTAAAGTGTGCCCTGCATTCTCCAACACTGACAACACCTCTGCATTTGTGCTACTACCACAGGATGTTGCTTGCGCACGCGCAAGACAACATAACAATGGAGTACTACAGTATTTACAAATCTTACTTTGAGGAAGGCTCTTGCAGCAGACCACACTGGTAGGACAATGCCTCCAGGCACTAGAACCACACAGAAAACGTCTATCTAGCAGTCTACTATGGACCCCCCCCTCGCCAACGTCAATCATCTGACATCAGCACAGGCTATGTAGGAGGGCAGTCCCCAACACCACCTCAGTTCTTTTCCTGCCATTGACCCCTGCACTTCAGAACTTGGTGGACATTGCAGCTACAGTCAAGCGCCATTTCCCACGCTTTCGCACTTTTTTATTTTCCTTTTTTTCCCCCCTTAGTTTAAAGATCGAATTTTCGGTGTTTTCATGAATGAATTTATGTCTTCTGCACCAGTCTTGTCTTCCGAACATGGCACAAAGTGTGCCTGCAGCAAACAGATTCCTGAAAAGAATGGTCATTCTTCATGCCTCCTCTGCCTAGGCCTCAGCCATGACACCAAAGCCTTCCAGTTTTGCCAGAAGTTTAACCAAGCCACTCAGAGATGTTGATTAAAAATGCTGGCGAGCCACCTTCTTAAGCAGAAGTTGCTTGCTATGGAAAAAGAGCTGCAGGTCAGGAGCTCTTCAGCCTCACCGGCACAATCCTCCAGGGCCTCTTCTTTTTTCCCATACGGAGAAGTCTGGGAAGCATAAGCACTGGGATCAGACCCGATCAGCTTCACGGTTGTGGGCGCCTCACAAACCTCAGACTATGACGGCGTCTATCTCCCTGCGGGTCAACCCCATCAGCCCTTTCTTACTCTGGGCTCCTGTGGCTCCACCACATGCCTTCTTCTCTATTTCAGGTAGTGGCTCTGAGAGGCGGGACTTCCTCTCCGCCCCGATGCTTAGGCCCATATCCTCTATGGGCTTTCAGCCAGGTGACTTGGCTGGTTCTGGGCTGTCACCAATGGTTCAGCACCGTCCCCCCATGGCTCTGCCTTCACCAGCTCCTATCTCCAGGACTGACAACTGCTCTGATAGGCAGCGCCTGCAGTAGGCTACAACTGTTCTTTCTGGCATCACCCTGCCTTTGCCCAGGGGATCTCCTTCCCCTCAGGTGCTGGCTTCCCCTGTTGGGCTGGCATTGGTGGATCTTTCACTCGGGCACTCTAGACCATCACCTGCTGGGCTACCGCCAGTGCTGCTGCCTCCCCAGCCATTGGGCCAGGCACTGTCGTCACCCCTGCCACTTCCCTCACTACTGCTGACACCTGCTGGCCCGTTGCCAGATCACTTTTGAGCACCAGCTGGACCTACGCGGGTTATCATTGCCAGCTCCTCAGCCGGCGTACCCCAACCCGATGCCTTCTTTGCCCTTTCTGCCTGTGTATAAAACTGCTCCACAGGTAGATTACAATCCCTTTTTCTGGCGTGGTGGTCATTTATGCAAAACCAGACCCTCACCCCTCAGGGCCAACCTCTGGCTTTCTCCCCTTTGTCCCGCCTGGAATCCTCAGCCCCAGGAAATGGGTAGGGCTGGGATGCATAAACCCCATATGTCTGGGCCTGGCCTGATTCAGGTACGAGCTCTCAGCAGGACGTTCACCATCCACTGACGCCAGCTCTGGATACTGAGTCTTCTGAAGATTACTCAGACTCCTCAGGGTTTTTCTCTTCCCCGGGGGAGTCTTCTGGTGAGGGAGTCTGGGCTAAGGAAATCCCCAAGTCCTCTCCTGATGATCCTTCCTTTATGGATGTTATGCACCACATCCAACCCATCATGGGATGGGAGATGGAGGAGCAGGACCCAGAGAGGTATCGCATAGCCATCTTCCTCCGGCAGAAGGATGTCGTACCAGTGGTAGTGCAACCCTAGATAGATTCTTATGAGGATGTCACCAGGGTAGCCTGGGCTCACCCCTTCATTACTCCTCCACTCCATAAGAGGGCAGATCGCTTTCATCATGCCCTGGCTGGCAAGATTTTCTGGGCAAACACCTAAGGTGGAGTCTGTGTTTATTAACACAGCCTATGACCGACCCAAGAAGCCCAAGCACTTAGTGCTCTCCGACCTGTCTGTGAATCCCGGCAGCTGGATCAGTTGGGCAAGAAGGTCTTTGCCTCTTCTACCTTGACTATTAGAGTCATAAAATATCTAATTCATATGTTGTAATACCAGAATGCCCTCTGGGACCAGGTCAGGGACCTGGTCCAGACTCTACCTGAGGAACCCACAGCTACACAACTTGCCCAGCTTTTGAAGTCTGGCTTGGCTGTTGCTAACCATGTGCTCAATGCATCTTATGATGCCGCCGATGCCTCTGGGGGGCGTGGGGCTGCTGTGGGTATCTCTCTCTGTCGCCATTCTTGACTCCGGGTTTCATGTTTTGCTCCAGATGTGCATGCTGGTATGTTGCATGCTCCCTTTCAGGGCTCAGTCCTTTTTGATGGCGATGTCTAAGATCTCATCTCCCATCTCCAGGAGTCGTGCGGGCCCTTAAGTCTGTCCATTAGCTTTACCACACCCAGCCCAGAGTGAATCAGCATCAACCCTTTCATTGGTCCTCCCGCAAGCAAGTGCGAGACCAGCCTGCCAAGGGCCAACACAAGCGCATGGCCACTGCCACTCCCACAACCACCGCCACTAGCGCTCCTAGGGGCCTCACAGCCCCCCTGCCTGCCCCTGCTCCTACCTCCTGACTTGACCCCCCCACATCCGACTGAGGGTTTCAGGGAGGCAGTTGGGGGTCGGTTCTCTCTCTCTCTCTCTCTCTCTCTCGCCACTTGGCCGGGTGGCGAGAAGTGACCACAGACAATTGGGTGCTCCAACACATAGCTCAGGGTCACACTCTGGAGCTCTTTGAGTGGTCACCCAAACACCCTTCTGTCCACGCTACTTACCCTCGTGCACACCTGCCCCTGATTTGGGAGGAAATGCAAGCTTTTCTTCAAAAAGAACGATAGAGCCTATCCCTCAGGCTCAGTGGGGAAGGGAATTTTACTCCTACTTCTTCCTCATCCCCAAGAAGACTGAGGATCTCCGGCCCATCCTGGACCTGAGCAGTCGGAACCTGTACATAGAGTACAAGCACTTCATGATGGTGACCTTACAGGGGTTACTGCCCCTGCTGCACCAGGGGGATTGGCTCTGCTCGATGGACATGCAAGACACCTACCTGCACATACAAGTCTTTTCTGCCTATCGACGCTTTCTCTGCTTTCCACTTCAGGGTGCCCATTTCCAATTCTGTATCCTCCCATTTGGCCTTTTCTCAGCTTCCCAGGTATTTACCAAATGGCTGGCTGTGGTGGTGGTGGCATTAAGCAGGCAGGGCTTCTATGTGTTTCCATACCTGGACAACTGGCTAGTAGCAGCTCCCTCCAGGGACCGCTTGGTTAAGACCTTGGAGTGCATCCTGCACCTTTTCCAGGACCTGGGGATCACGGTAAATCTGTCAAAGTCCTGCCTCTCCCCTTGCCAATGCTTTTGATACATGGGGGAAATCCTGGACACCAGCCAGGGCAAGGCCCTTTTACCCAAGGACAGAGCGGAGCAACTGATAGAAACATAGAAATTTGCGGAAGAAAAGGACCCTTTGGCTCATCCAGTCTTCTCAAACAACCCCTCCCTCTGTCTAGTTGATCTTACACCCTCCCTTCCCTGCCCTTTTATTTTTATTTAGCCCCATGTAGTTGTCCAAAGCCATCTTGAATTTTCTCACTGAATCTACCCCCACCACCCATTCTGGCAGCCTGTTCCATGGACCCACTACCATCCCTATGAAGAACTGCAGTGCCCCCTTACATCTCCTCTAAATCTATCCCCCCCCCCAGGGTGAATGCATGTCCCCTAGTTGATTTCTTTTAACTCATCCTGAATGTGTTACCTTCCCTCACTCTGTTTATTCCCTTCAGATATTTTAATGTTTCTACCATATTCTCCCTTTCCCGCCTCATCTCCAGTGTGTGTGTAAGTTTAGTTCCTTCAGCCGTTCCTTGTTTGATCTCTTGTGTAGCTTTTGAACCATCTTGGTTGCTCTTCTCTGGACCATCTCCAACCTGCCCATCACCTTGTAAATGTGGCCTCCAGAACTGGACCCTGTATTCTAGATGTGGTCTGACCATAAGTTTGTATAGTGGCATGATCACCTCCTTTTTCCTGCTTGTAAAGCCACTCCCTATGCTTGCCAACATTCTGGTTGCCTTCCCCACTGCCCAATTGCATTGGTTCCTGACCTTCAGGTTATCCAAAATGGTGATCCCTAGGTCCCTTTCCTGCTCTGTAACCTCCAATTCTCCCCCCAAGCCAGTATTTTGCTCTTGGGGTTTTACTCCCTATGTGCATAATTTAAAATTTTTTTTGCATTGAATTGCAATTGTCACTTCCCAGACCACTCCTCCAGCCTGGTCAGATCCTCCCTCATTCTTTCCAACACCCCCTCCCCCAATGGAGCAGGCTCATCAGGATTCCTCCAGGATTTTCCTGTGCTTTCTGGGTCACATGACAATGGCTGTTGCCACGGTTTCGCTGGCCCTCCTGCATATTCGGGTTTTTCAGTGGACCTTGTCTCCAACCCAGTCCAGAGAGTTCTGTCGTGGTGACTTGATCTGGCCAACCTCCTTCGGGGGATCTCTTTTTAGTGTGTGACACTCCCCCAACAAATTCTCATGACAGTTGCATCCAGTCTGGGCTGGGGTGTTAATCTGGCCGATCATCAAGGTCTCCATATCAGTGTCCTGGAGATGCAGGTGGTTCTTTACTCCCGGTAGGCCTTTCAGACTCCTCTCCTCTCCGGATTGCTGTCAGTGCAGATGAACAACATGTGTGTGGTGTACTACATCAACAAATGGGGGGGGACCCATTCTTGCCCACCTGTGTCAGGAGGTGATGAGAGTCTGGTATTGGGCCATCAAGCATGGTCTGGAGCTCTGAGCTGCTCATGTTCCAGGCATCCAAAATGTCTTGGCCAACAGTCTCGGCAGTTACAGGTCACGGGCTCACAATTGGGAGCTTCTAACCTCGGTGGTCAAAGATCTCTTCAACAGGTGGGGCTGTTCCAAGTTGGACCTTTTTGCATCCCCACTCAATGCAAAACTGCCACTTTTTTGCTCGCTTGATCCCAGGCCATTTTTCTGGTGAAACACATTGTCCCTGGAGGTTTTTGTACGCCTTTGCTCCCTTCCCACTCCTGCAGAGGGTTCTGTTCAAGTTCCAGTTGGAAGGAGCGTAGATGATTCTCATAGCTCCCTTCTGGCCATGCCAGATTTGGTTCCACCCTGCTACAACAGCTAGCAGTGGAACCTTCGGTGCCCTTAACCCTGTGCACTGGCTTGCTCTCTCAGGACCAGGGCACCCTGGTCCATCTGGACCTCAAGTCCCTGCATCTCCATGCATAGTTCCTGCGGACCTAGCTATTACCCATTTTGGGGTATCCTCTGGGGTTGCTGACGTCCTCATGGCAGCCAGGAAGCCCTTCACCAGGGCCACTTATGCTGTGAAATGGAAGCACTTCTCCATTTGGGCTGCTGCTTGGCATCTGGATGCTTTCACCTGTCCAGTGAATCAGGTGTTGGAGTACCTCCTTTACCTTTATGATTCAGGCATGGGTACACCTCCCTTAAGGTGCACCTTTTTACCATCTCTGCATACCATGCACCTATTGAGGGCAAAGCTGTCACTCAGCTTGAGAAGTACTACACATTCCAGTGGGGCATTTTGAATCTGAAACCTCCCATTAAGGACCCATTCCCGCCATGGGACCTCAACTTTATATTGGAGAAACTCACTCTACCTCCCTTTGAACTGGCTGTGAGTTGTGAGCTGTGCTTTCTGTCATGGAAAGTGCTCTTTTTAGTTGCTGTTACTTCTGCTTGAAGGATTTCTGAGTTCCAGGCTGTGATGTGTAAAGAGCCTTATTTGGTTTTTCACAAAGACAAGGTGTCTTTGCATACTGTTCCTAAGTTTTTACCTAAGGTGGTGTCTGAGTTTACTTTAAGTCAATCCATCCAACGTCCAGTTTATTTTCCTGAGTACTCCAATCAGGGGGAAGCATTGTTCCATACTTTGGATGTTCACAGAATGTTGCAGTATTATATGAACCACACCAGTTCTTTGAGAAAACTGACCAATTGTTCATTTCATTCACCCCCAAAAGAGAGGGGGCACCTGTGTTTGTCTAGGTGGTTAGCTAACTGCATTGTTTATTGCTACTGCAAGTACAACAAACCCCTTTGGGGAGTGGCCAAGGGCTATTCCGCTAGAGGTATGGCTGCCTCCACATTTTGCTTTAGAAATATGTCTGCTGCTGACATCTGTGCCAGCTTCCACCTGGAGTTCTGTTAACACTTTCACCAAGCATTACAGTCTGCACATCGCCTCTAGGCCTAGAGCCAATTTTGGCCTGGCAGTTTTTCAGGGCCTTCTGTCATGAGCTCTTGTATGCTAACTTGTCCTCTTCCCAGTGATGCTATCCTGGTGGTTACTGGTACTACTTGGGACTCTGTCCTACCAGTGTGGCCTGCTGCAAGAGCCTTCCTCGTAGTAAAATAGTACAGCTACATAAGAACTTACTATAGCAGTAGATCTTTGAGAGAAGCTCTTACAGCAGACCCTGATTTCCCTCCCTCCTTTCCACGCTTCTCTTTTTATATAGCTTTGAGCTTCTGCCTTTTCTCTGGCTCTGGTGATTCCCTCCTTGCTTCTCCTTCAGCTGGCCGAGCTGTGTCACCGGTGGGAGAACTGAGGTGGTGTGGGAGACCACCTTCCTATATAGCCTATGCTGATGTCAGACAACCGACTTCAGCTGGTGGTGGTCCCCTCTGGTAGACTGCTAGTCAGAAGTTTTCCGTGTGGTCCTAGTGCCTTGCGGCATAGACCCACTGGTGTGGCCTGCTGCAAGAGCTTTTCTCGAAGATCTACTGTTATGGTAAGTTCTTACATAACTGTACTTTTTAATTGCTGGTGTTAATTTGCTGATCGTGAAGAATCCCCCTCCTATCCTTACCTGCTTACCAGGGAACTCTTTGCTGTTTAAACTGCAACAGATGAACCAAATGCCCTGGTTCCATCTAAGAACTTTTGTTGTGTGATTGTGGGTGGTGAACATTCTGTCACTAGAACGGAGCAGAGATTTGAATTCTTGTATTCTGTCCATTCCATCCATAGTAAACATTCAGGCCCCCATTTTTAAAAAAAGGGGGATGCGCGGGGGGGGTGGAGAAATGGGGGCAGCCGACAATGTGCTGGAGCATCTCGGGGATGGCCTGAATACCGTGAATGGGGATGCACAGCGCATCCCCAGATGCACCAGTCCCAAATTCCTGATATTCAGCCAGAATATGCAATATGACATCAGGCATGCAAGGCGCAACAGGCCATTTGCATGCTCATTATGACTGCATTTGTATGCCGGTGCATGGTAGGATGCGCCGGTGACTGTCTTCCCCAAGCACAGTCCCAATCCACCAATGACAGAAGCCCCATCCTTTCCAACAATGTAGGGACTCCCCTTCCTGTCCCGAACACAGTTCGGAATAAAATCACACATATCCCCCATCCCTTTTCCATAGTGTAGGGACCACCCTCCCTATCCTGAACCCGGTTCGGAATAAATTCACACATCCCCCATCCCTTTTCCATAGTGTAGGGACCTCCCTTCCCATCCCAGACCTGGTTAGGAATAAAATCACACATATCTCCCATCCCTTTTTCATAGTGTAGGACCCCCCGTCCCGGTCCCCAAGCACCATTCACATTGCCCCAAGTGACCTATATTCCATAGGTTAGTGGCCCCCACCCCATTCTGATCACTGATCCGCATTCAATATAAAATAATATATCAAACAATTTTCATAGTGTATTGGCCCCCCTACCCCGGTAGGCAAAGCCCCCCATCCCACCCCAACATCCAACCTGTGCTGGTTAGATTGGCACAACCTCCTACCCTGCCATGGCTAGGCCTGATTGATCGGATTGCAATCTCTACTATAAAGATGACATAATGAGTCATCTGTGCAGTAGAGATTACAATCCTGATCAGTTGGCTGGCCATGACAGGGTGAGGAGGGCTGTGCCAGTCACCAGCACGGGTTGAGGGAGATGTGGGGAAGGGGGTTCTGCCTTCTGGGGTGGGGGGGCCACTACACTGTGGAAAACTGGTGGCATGACAGTAGGTTGTAGGTGGGAGACTTGGACCAGGGCACCCGGTCTTGTCCTGTGATTGGGGTACAGGGCTTGGGGTGGGGGGTCCACTGCACTGTGGAAATAGGGGATCACATGTCCTTTGGGGAACGGGACATGGGGAGGCACCACTGGAGGGTGGGAGGTATGCTTATGAACACATCAGGGCATGTGGGATACTCACTG
This sequence comes from Neoceratodus forsteri, assembly GCA_016271365.2. Classification (NCBI taxonomy): domain Eukaryota; kingdom Metazoa; phylum Chordata; order Ceratodontiformes; family Ceratodontidae; genus Neoceratodus; species Neoceratodus forsteri. The sequence continues at coordinate 798,021,604 of CM028129.1, forward strand.
GAGGGAGGGGTATGCTTTTAAACACATCAGGGCACTGTACATCGGGGCTGGGAGGGGTTGTCACACAGCTGCAGGGGGCTGGTGGCTGCTGTTCTGCTGTGTGCAGTACAGCAGCCCACCTGTGGGTGGCTACCAGTTTGCCATGGTTTTTCCATGCCTAACTTTGGGTGTCACATCTTTGAGGATGCGCCGCATGTCCACCTGTCTGGGCTGAATATTGGGATGTGCTGCACATTCACTGGCACGTCCCCTCAAGATGTGCTGCATACATTATAGATGCTCTGGGGTGCATCCGGAGATGCATGGAGCATCTATCTTGTATGAATATCGCAGTTTGGTGCATTTTGCGAGATGCACCGGTGCATCTCCTTTGAAAATGTCCCTCCTAATCTGTAAATGTAGGAAAGATGGAAAAGAAATAATGTGGGGAAAAAGGGAAGAAATCATATAAAAAGGAATAAAGGTGAGGAAACAGGTAAATGGGGTGGGTTGGGGAAAAGAGAAGATTCAAGGGCTAATTTAAACAAAACATATTTTGCTGTACATAATATTTGAAACTGAGATGCTGTAGATATGTTGAGACTGTTTTGTTGGGGTAGATGAAAATTTTCTTTAAAATTATTAAACTGCTTAATTTTTCTGTTCGTATTCTTTTACCCCCCATTCCCAAATAAATATTGGATCTATTTTATAAAAACTATAAGACATACCAGGGTGTGCTGTGTTGTGGAATAATGGAACTTCTTGGTGGTTGAAGGCTCATGGCAATTCCTCGTGTGTCACAACACACCTGATATGTGCCTGTTGTACGTCCACAACCAACACCCCATTATTTCTTATTGCTTAAATTGCTGATCAGTTCCAGAACCCAGTGACATCACTTGAGTGGAAGACCTTCATGGAAACTCATTGGGGTTTGGAACTCATAGGGTTTTACAAATAGAATAGAGTGAAAACCATGAGCAACAAAGCTATATTTCCATCAAGAGATTCTGGTGACAACATAAGCCACCAAGAGCAAAGCTCAAGTAATTTATGATGCCTCCAGAATCCCAAGAGGAATTGCATGGCTCCTTACTTGATGGTTTCTTATTTATTGTTTGTAATACAGAGAATAATGTATGGGCAACCATACACAACAAGGCTGTGTTTCCATAGAGAGGCTGAGATGACAGCATATGAACCTCAAGAGCGAACGAAGCTCAGGAGGTCCATACTGTCTTCTCAGCCCCGTGGTAGAAACATGCCAAGTTGGGTGTGGTTGCCATATTTTATTTTTTATAGTATATGGTTTTTACACTGAGTGAAAGCCTCCGACATGAAACAAAAATCTAGCCTTTCTTTATTCTGTTCAATGATCATAATCAAATTTACAGACTTTTGAAAGTTAAAAGGTACAACTTTGGGCACTGGGTGGTTAAAAAATAGCTAGGTGTGGAATAAATGAGAAATTTAAAATTGTATGACTTTTGAACTGTGCAGAACAACTGTTCGGAATGCGCACAACACCACTTCGGAATGCACACAATGATTTAAAATGTGCACAGCAAGGTTTTTGAGTAGGCTTATTTTTATGCAGAACAAAGGCTAACCATATACAACAGAGGGATCTCTCCCATAGAGTTCTTAGTACTTTATCTTAGACCTCTGTGACCTCTTCTCTGCATACATACCATCCCATAATACTCTACTCTAGCTAATGTCAGAACAGTGGTATTATGATTTTTCTGATGCTGTATCAATTGTATTATGATATATGGATGTCATTGTTGGGAGGGAGGGGCAAATGTTCATCCATAGATTGAAATGAATACTAGGCAGGAAAAAGACAGCATGAACAAGAGACCCTAAAGAAAATATATGAATATTCTAAAACAAACATGTGCAATTACACTGTCGGTGTTAAGCAGATTTCACCCATGCCCAAATTTCTAACTATATTGAAAAATGTGTTTAAATCAAGTTTATGTAACCTTTAAAACTTTGATTTTTTTTTTAATCTCTGCCCTTATAGCATAGTGGAAGGGTGTTGCACTGCTGTGCAGCAGATATGGGTTCAGTAGCAGACTCAGTTTTCTCACTTCAGGAGGTAGGGTGATGGGGCGGGGGGGGAGCAGGGCTGACAGCAGTGTACCTCAGCTGGGGAAGCCTGGTGGTGGACTTGGTCACCACAGTGACCCCCTGTGGTGGGCCAAGGAGGGAGGTTCCCCACAGAGGCATGCTGTTTGAGGTCGTTAGACAGATGTGCTTATGTGAGAGTACAGGGTGTGAGAGAAGACCAAGGGAAAAGTGCTTACATGAGAGTAGAAGGTGTGAGAGAAGACCAGGGGAAAAGTGCTTGCATGAGAGTAGAAGGTGTGAGAGAAGACCAGGGGAAAAGTGCTTACGTGAGAGTAGAAGGTGTGAGAGAAGACCAGGGGAAAAGTGCTTACGTAAGAGTAGAGGGTGTGAGAGAAGACCGGGGGAAAAGTGCTTACGTGAGAGTAGAAGGTGTGAGAGAAGACCAGGGGAAAATTTATCAGTATGAACGCTCATACCTCTCTCTGTTCCTGCACCGTGGACCCCCACTGGCATGGCAGTGGTGTCGAAGGAGGACATGGCTGTGAGAGCCACCACTGGTTAGCAGGGTCCCCCAGACTGGAAGACTTGGTAGTGAAGAGAAAAAAACTGTATTAAAAAAAAAAAAAAAAAAAAAACTTTACCGGAAAATGCTCAGTTCTGCAGTGCATTAAGGTCTGACAAGACTGATAGAGCACCTTTATATTTAATTTTTCTCACAAAGGTAAGAGATGTTTATCAAGATTTATACTGAAGAAGGCAGTCCAAAAGGCACTAATAACATAAGAAACCGTTAAGGCATATTCTGGTTAAAAAAAATCTTATAGAAATATAGCAGCAGTGATTACCTTATATAAAGGCTGATTGTAATCTGGTAACTAAAAATTGCTTAGTTAAGTAAAGCAATAAAAATGTTTCACTGTGCTGTATTAGCAACAGGAAAAATGGGCCTTGGTAGGCTGGATGTGCCACTAGCAAAATTAGCCTGTCAGTGTACATTATTACAGAAACCTTTTGGCTGAAATAGTCTGTGAGTACTTGTTATTTAATTATAAGTCCTGCAGTTTATAAAATTACTCTGTGTGGTTACAAAAAATACACAGCCAATTTTCTTATCACTTGTAACTCCAAAACAGGGGGCTTTTCCTCTGCTGAATGATATCAGCAGAACCTTTAAAAAAGGATTTTTACCACCCACTAATTCTTTAAGATTTGTGTCAAATTGAAAGTGTAGGCTTGATCTGTAATTACAGCTTATCTATCGACTTTTTCTGTGTCTTTCTCTATTGATAAATTTCCTGCTCCAGTGGGAAAAATAGGCAGTCCGTTTTGTTTTGTGAATAGCTGATAGTGGCTTCTCAGTCGTCAATCACCTACTGTTCTACCTGATTAGTGGTATCTAATTAGAACCTTTTTGCTACCTTGCTGATATATGAGGCAAAGTGGGAGACAGAGGCAGGAATGATATATTTACTGCCTCCAGTTGAGGGAGTTTGGAGAAGATTTGTGTTATCACTTTTGTACTCTAGTGGAACTAACTGGCTGTGAGCAGGAGAGGTAACATGGTCTTCTGTGTACATGGTTGTTAAAATCCTTTAATTTTAGAACGATGTATGCCACCCATTTAGCTTGGTTCAATAAAACAGACTTGTGCATTTGAATACTGAAGCATCTTACATGTATAATAAAGATGTTCTGGTTTCCATGCAGAATGATTGTGCTGTGCAAAGTTGTTACACTTTCCTCTTTCTGTGCTAAAGTCCAAACAAAATAGGCCACTGTAAGTTGGATATTTTTCTTTTAACTTACTGTATATGGAAGGTAGAGCTTTATAAGGTTTTCTTCTTCGTATTTCTTTTTTAAAACTTGTATATGTTTGTTTAATAAGCAAACTAAATGCATTACATCTCAAGCAAGATGATTCACATCTTCAGCTGAAGCTTACAACAACCATTTAGCAGGCACAATAACCAAGCTCTCTGTCTTGTGACCTTTACTGCACCTGGGGGAAATACTATTACAAATTTACTATAATCAATAGGTTATCGGAATACTAATCCATGCAACAGCGGATAAAGATGTCCATAAAAATTAAAGAAGTGTTTACCACAGCTACATCCTGTTGCTTTATCCTTTACCTGTAAAATGATAAGAGGATATTTGTCCATTTTCAGCAGTAATAGGGAGAAAACCATTTGTACCTCCAAGCCGTCATCAATGTCAGTAGTGAAATGTAATTAGCATAAAAACTTGAGCAACAACAAATGAGCATTGGGAAAAAAAGCTAACAAGACAAATTTTCATTGTGAGTTTATGTATTGATTTATTTAAGAGTTTTACCAGGCAGGCATACTGAGCGGAGTACCGCTCAATTCCAGATGCAACCTGGGGGTGTGGGGGAGAGGAGAAGTAAACAGAAGCAAGTACAGTGGCAATATTTGAGTAGTGCTCCATACAATAGATCTGCAGAATAAGCAGAGTATTTACAGCAGGCAGGCAAGGAACACACTGTAAAAGCACTGCACAAACTGTTCAAGAAGATTTATAGGTAACCCCCCCCCCCCCGAGGAGGCTTACCTTGTTGCCAGAGATCCCCGGCTTTTCCCTTTTAGCTCCTCTGGCCCCGGTGGTGTTCCTTCAGATGGGCCAGAGGAACTGGATTGTAGCTGTCAACTCGTTTTCACACCCGGCGGTCGAACGCCTGTGCATGCACAGTAGCGCAACTGGTTTCCTGCCGCTCGGTGGTTAAGTGGAGGCTATTTGGATGGTCCCGTCATGAATTTTAGCTCAGCGGGGACTGGAGACCTGAAGAGAGCCTGGGGGGAACAGCACCTGGTGTTTATCTGTGGAGCGTCGATAAATGCTCTTGTTCGGGGTGTCATGAATATTAATGAGTCTGGGGTAATGAATATTATACAATGGCAAGAAAGAATCCTGGTCTCTGATTGGTTGATTTGGGGCTGCACCCATGATGTTATCCCAGCATAACATCACGGCTCTAGTCCCAACACACAGAAGACCCCATTAAAAGTAAAAGGAATCCCTGCACTTGCCACATCCAAGCTGCCCACACTTGCCATGGCCACTGTACACTTTGCCAGAACTGCCTCTTTTTTTTTTTTTTAAATAAACCCCTCCCTCCCACATTCACAAATACAGCCCCAAATCACAAAATCCTAAAGTACTGCATCACACAAGATACGAAAACCCATTATTTGAAGTACTTCCAGGATTCACAATTCAAAAAACACAAAATTAAGCAAAGCCATCATCGCGAACGGCATCACACACTAGCCGCCAACTACTGCACTTTCAAATTTCCCTCTCACCAGCCAACTTCAGTGACCCCGCTCGGCTAGCCAGATCTCTGTTACAAGCTGCTATGACATCTGCACACACATCTAAAAATTATCCTTTTCTCCCCCTAGCATTTGTAATAATTTATGTCAGTAACGTATTTAAACTGAACACACAACTGCTTTTGCCAGCGGCTTCACTATCTCTACTGCAGCTCGCGCTCACTCACTGCACCTCAACGCTTACCCGTTTCTCGGCAAACATCATATCTCAACAGCCATTACAGGGCTGCTCTCCTCACTTCGTTTTCGCCTCACATTCCTTTTTACAAAATGTCGCCATGATTCTTGTCTTAAAAAATACATGTCCTTGCCTATCTCCTTTCATATGCATACAGAGACCACAATGAATGCGCCGGCTGAAAGTAAATTGTGCAGCAGCACTAAACACCGGCGGCAGCCAGAGGATGGCAGGAGGGTATCACAGCAGCAGCTCTATCCTTTCTAATAATCTCCCAGTACATTAAATGGCAAACTGTACTGGCAAAACAGCAGTCAAAATACAGTGGGGGTGGGCACAAACCATATGAAATCACACATGGAACATACAGCTAGCATCATCTAGTGGTCAAACTGTGGACTTTTTTCTGAAAACGTATACCTCCACACATGAAAAAATACAAAAAAACCCCCCATAAAAATACATTTTTTTCTATTTTAATGTTTTAAAAACAAACAAGCCATTGTATAATAGCAATAATGCACTCCAGGGTGTGTGCTGTGCTGGGATAACATCACTTCTGGGGGTGATTAGTTGCACTCGGCCTGCAGCCTCATGCCTAATCACCCCAGGCGTGACATTATCCCAGCACAACACGCACCCTGTCGTGCATTATTGCTTAATTAATGAACTGCCTGACTGCTGCCTGGAGAGAAAGTGGATTTGCAGAGAAGAGCGGCTGCTACTAATCAGTGGGGAAAGTAAAAGATAAATATGTTTATTGGAGCTGCATGGACACTGGGAAGTTGGACACTATATGGGACTGCACATAAACTGTTTGGCAGCAGCCCTGTTGTGATACTATGACCCTTGAAGGTCAGCTGATTAGCTACTTAGGCGCCCAAAACTGTTTGAGAGGGCTCATGGGAGGAGGTGTGAACTAATTTCAGGTGCCAAGAGACCTCGTCAATCAGTAATCAAAGAGGGCTAATGACTGTGAGTGATGACAGGATTTGATTAATCAGAAGGCAGGATTTTCTGGTGAAATCCCAGAGACTTTGAGCAGTTGGAGTAGTCTGATCTGGGCTCTGATCGAGTCAAGAAGGGCTCAGTGCTGCATGGTGAAAAAGTCTAAAGGCCTTTCACAGGGCTTATTCAAGTATTGCTGAGGACTGAAGGTGAAAGATTCTTGTGGTCTAAGGAAACTGCATCTTCACTAAGCATTTCGGGCATCTGGTGGAAATTGCTGTTTTTTGCGGGAAGACTCATATGCTGCAGTGATCCTGCATCAGTTGGGACTGAGAGGAAACCCTGAGCTGAGAAGGAGCTTTTATTGGGATTGTTTGTGAGCCAGAGTTAAAGGTGGATGCCGTTTTGAATCTGAGAAACTGAAAGAGAAAAAAGGTGAGCAAGTGTCCTATGCTTCAGATTCAGAGACCTGTGGCTGCTGCTGAAATCCAGCTGTGGAAAGGAACTGTTAGTCTGGACTTTGGAATCTGTTGCCCTGAGGCACTGGAAAGTGGCAAAGTTTGAGAAACTGGCTGCACACCAGAGCTGCATTCTTATCTGAGAGACAGGTGGAACCAGGATATTCCGAGCTGCAACTCCGAGCCAGGTATGGAACTTACTAACCTCTACTGAGTGGGTTCTACCGGCTGCAGGGGGCCACTGGAGCATGCTGGAGTACTAGGGCACTCTGACCTGTGAAAGAGTCGTGCTGTTGAGCCACTCCTGGGCCTGGGTCCTCTGTGGTTTGGTGGACCTTGCGTTTGAGCTCTGGAGTGGGCCTGAATAAGCTGAAGGGGAGAAGCTGCAAGACCTCCAAGCAAGGTGACAAGCAGCCAGTTGTTGTTGCTCTCAGTGAACGGAAACTGTAGATTTTGAACTGCTGCCCCCCCACCCCGTTCCAGAGACTGCTCAGCTCTACAGAACATTGAGTAATTCAGGGCTTGCCCTAACCGAGGAAACTGGGGAAAGGTTGTTTGCAAACAAAGGTTTAACATTAACTTTAAAGCTTCATACTTTAAAACTTCAAGGGCCCCAACGCCGGTCAACCCACGGCACCAGCCAGGCCTGCACCATCACAGGGTACCCTTATAGACTGAACTGGGATTTCACTGGTACCAGTGGGGGTGGGCATTGGAGTGTCTTGGCCTACTGGCATTGTTATTGTTAACTATTCTAACTCTTTTTCTTTTCACAGCTTTCCTGTTCCAGGTACCCCTTCCCTAGCCTCCCCCCCAAATAAAATTGTGTTTTGTTTGTTGCATTTGCTGTGTAGAGGGTATTTTGTGAAAGCCAACTGTCAGGTACATGTATTTTATGGTATTGTGGAACAACTTGATATCCTGTGTGTGGGGTGGTTGGAGGGGGTGGTGGGTAAATGCTGCATCCCAGGGGGTTGTGCCAAGCAGACTCCTGGTCCACTATCAACCTACTCTGGGTGGATGCACCATGCTATTTTAGTATTACTTTGGGGTAGAACCCCCGATCACCACCATAGCAGGACCCAGGCCCCTTAGCCTGTGTGGTAGTCAACAGGTAGGGTTAGTAGCCAACTGGCACACAGCACCTGGGATACATATAAAGAAGAACAAACACCAAATGAATGGAGAAAGGCGATAATAGTACCAACTTATAAGAAAGAAGATGAGAGCAAATGAAAGAACTGCAGAGGAATCTGATAATTAAGTGTACCAGGAAAAGTATTCACTAAGACGTTGCAGAAGAGAATGAAGAAATTCATAGCAGAGACACTTGCAGAAGAACAGGCTGGGTTCAGACCAGGGTGAAGTACAATAGACCAGTTGTTCATGATAAGACAGATATCAGAGAAGTACATAGAACACAGCATTCCCTACTATGATAACTCAATAGACTTCAAACATGCTTTTGACAGCATTGGCAATAAGGGATATGGCAAGTTTTGAGGATGTATGGAGTCCTTTGGAAATGGGTCAGTCTGATAGAAAACATCTACAGCAAATCCTGTTTCTCTTCACAGCTTTCCTGTTTCAGATACCCCTACCCTAGCCCTCCCCCAAAATAAAGCTGTGTTTGTTGCAATTGCTGTGTGGAGGGTATTTTGTGAAGCTAACTGTCAGGTCTACCTTCAACAGCTGTAAGTACAAGGAATCAGATTGCAGGGGACTTGCTTTTAAATTCTGTGTGTTTCTTTAGTCTCTGTTTCTTCAGTCTCCTTAGCTTGCGGCACAGCAGTGTCGAGGGCAGAGCAGGGGATCTAACCTAATACTTTGTATTTTTTGCAGCAGATTTAAGTTGGGGGGGAACAGTACAAGAAGGAAGATTTGGGGGCTGATTGTTTCTGGCTAGGGAGCTGCGTTAGTCTCACCTTCCCATCCCTCAACCCACCTACCCAAGGGCTAGGCCTTGCTTTATAGGTGTTGGCCCTAGGGAGTGGGGCGGGTCACCTTCCCACAACAGATACATTAACAAAACAAAAACAAAAAAACACGCATTACTTAAGTAGAAAGGTAAAAGTGCATACATCAGGAGTACATAGGATGGCACAAAGAATGGTGCAGTGCAGTGGGTGCAGAGAAGCGGTGTTCAGAATAGCATTCTGGGAACTGCTGTGCTGCCTCATTTGTAGGCACCTCTCTGGGCTGAGGGAGGAGGTGGCCAGGTTCTGTGCACAGCTGGCAGGAGTACTGGAAACCTTCGCCCCCACTCAGGAACCACTATACCACCAGCCAGTGCCACGGAGGTTGCCAAGACAGAGGCCTAGATGGACTACAGTGGGCTCAGAGAGGTTAAGGAAGGTGGATCTCAAGCACATCCCCCACCTGGTTCAACTAGAGAACAAATACGATGTCCTCATGGAAGAGGGAGAGCCATGAAAGGGAACTCAAGGTTGAGATCAGGGAGGATGACCCGGCCCACCGGGAGGGGGGGCTTGGGGGACAGGGCCAGAGAAACCCAGGGGAGGAGGAAGCTTCTCCTGGTGGAGGACTCAATTGTTCAGGGTATGGAGCTGGGGTCAGACATCAAGCTGGAAAGGGAGGTAAAGTGTCTTTCAGGTGTCACAGCTCGGAGGGAGGGGGAGCAGATCCACAGGATTGCTAAGGCTGTAGCTGGGGGAGGGGCTGGACATCATTGTCCATCTGGGGACAAACGGCCCAGCCAAAGACAGGGATAGTGTGGAGAAGGTTCAGGAGGATTTTAGGGATTTGGGTAGGTGCCTGGGGGAGGCAGCTAACTCTGTTACATTCTCTGAGGTGCTACCAGTCGGGGGAAGGCGGGGGGGGGGAAGAAACCAATGGATCAATAGCTTCAACAAGTGGTTGAAGGACTTATGTGGTGAAAACAGCTTTGGCTACATTAGGGACTGGGGTACCACCTGGGATGGTGCAGGCCTATACAAGAGGGATGGTCTGCATCCTTCCATGGAGGGAATGTATGTCCTCAGTGAGATGTTTACGTGCTTCCTGAGCAAGCATTTAAACTAGCCACTTGGGGGGGGGGGGGGGCTGTCAGGAGTGTGGAGATACAGACAGCCCTCCCCCACAGGTTAGGGCACATGTCCAGCAGAATCAGGATGTTATGTCGGGGACAGATTCACCAGTACCACAGGACAGAAAAGGCTGCACACAGGGCCATATGATGTCATCATTAACAAAGGTAGTAAAAGGGAAGCACCATATAGAATATGCCAGGAATAGTAGGATGAAACCAGGGGGCTAAACACAAGGATAGGCCAAGAGGATGCCACTTTCCATGGAAAGTCATTCACACGAATGCCCACAGTCTGGGAAACAAGGTCCCAGACCAGGTGGCTATAATGACAGAGGCTGATCTGGACATAGTGGCCATAACTGAAACATGGTACACCAGGAACCACAGATGGGACATGAGTGTACCTGGTTATGTCCTGTTCAGAAAGACAGGGAAGGTAAAAGGGGAGGGGGGATTGCCCTCTGCATCAAAGAAAGTATCAAGGAAACTGAAATTCAGAATAGGCATGAGGAAACTGAGTCAGGCAATGGAACAGCCATTCACACAGGGGTCATTTACAGACCCCCAGTGTAGGCAGAAGAAATTGACAAACTGCTGCTGGAAATATGCATGACATGACAGCAAAGGGGTCAGTACTGCTGATGGAAGACTTTAATATGCCAGAAATAGACTGGTACATCCCAGCAGGGGCCTCAGCCAGGGCACAGGACTTTGTTGACTCCCTTGAGGGGGCTGGCCTTAGGCAGCTGGTGCAGGAACCTACCAGAGACTGGGCAATCCTGGATCTGGTACTGACCAATGGGGATAGGATAACAGGGCTCGAGGTGGAAGGTCAGCTAGGTCTAGTGACCACCAGATGGTATGGTTCAAGGTAGACATGGATTCAGTCAACCCATACGAAGGCAAGGGGAAACATTGAGGAGAAATGGACACACATCAAGGAGGCCATAGCGGAGGTCAAAAAACAATGTGTTAGGTTGATAGACAAGGGGAAAAAGGAGAAGAAAACCACTTTGGTTCTCAAGGAGGGTGGCTGAAAAGGTAAGGGCCAAGAGTCTAGCCTTCAGGAAGTATAAGGAGACACAAAGAAATGAGGACAGGGAAATGTACCAGAAGTGCCTGAGAGAGGCAGGAAAAGCAGTAAGAAGTGCTAAAGCGCAAACTGAGGAAAGAATAGCTCAGTCAGTTACAAAGGGAGACGAGACATTCTTCAGATACATTAGTGAGAGGAGGAAGGCAAAGGGGGGAGTAGCTAAGCTTTGAGGAATCAGGGGCCAGATAGTGGAGGAAGACAGGGAGAAAGCAGTGATCCTAAATGAATATTCCTGTTCAGTCTTCACTGTGGAAGCACATGGGCAGGGCCCACAGCTAGAATTTAAAGGAACAGAGGAAAAGGAGTTAAACATCAGGCCATTCACAGAGGAGAAGGTCCTAGAAGAGCTTGCAAAGCTGAAGGTGGAAAAAGCCATGGGTCCAGATGGCATACATCTTAGGACCTTAAGGTGACTGAGAATTGAACTGGAAGCCCCTCTGGCAGCCCTGTTCAGTGAATCCCTAGACACTGGTGTGGTCCCAGAGCACTGGAGAAAGGCAAATGTTGTCCCTCTTTACAAGAGTGGTAGTAAAGAAGATGAGAGGTACTACAGACCAGTTAGTCTAACCTCTGAAGTAGGAAAGATAATAGAGACACTCCTCAAGGAAAGAATAGTGGAGCACCTTGAAGTCATGGGGTTGTTGGATCCTAGGCAACATGGGTTCACTGCAGGATGATCCTGTTAAACTAATCTAATAGATTTCATTGATTGGGTGACAAAGGTAGTAGACCAAGGTGAGGTTGTAGACATTGCCTACCTAGATTTCAGCTAAGCCTTTGATACCATCCCACATAGGAGACTGGTCAACAAGCTAGGAAGCCTGGGGATGGGACACAAGGTGGTAAACTGGATTTAAAATTGGTTAAAGGACCAACAACAGAGGTTAGTGGTAAACAGAACCCATTCAGAGGAAAGGGAGATGACCAGTGGGGTACCTCAAGGGTCAGTTCTGGTGCCAGTCCTCTTCGATGTCTTCATCAGTGACATTGCAGATGGGTTGGAAGGAAAGGTTTGCCTGTTTGCAGATGACACCAAGATCTGCAAAAAGGTGGATACCCTGAAGGGGGTGGAAAGGATGAGAAAGGAGCTGGAATGGTTGGAGAGATGGTCAGATGCGTGGCAACTAAGGTTTAATACAAAGAAATGCAAAGTCATGCACATTGGGAAGAGGAACCCTGGAGGAAGCAACAGGTTGGGGGAAGAGCTGTTGGCAGTTACTAAGGAAGAGAGGAACTTGGGAGTCATAATCACAGACAACCTGAAGGTCACAAGGCAGATGGCCAAGGTGATGGGGAAGGCCACTGGGATGTTGGGGTGTATTGGAAGGGGAATCACTAGCTGAAGGAGGGAGGTGATATTTCCACTGTACAGGACCCTGATGAGGTCTCATCTTGAGAACTGTGTCCAGTTCTGGAGGTCACACCTTCGTAAGGACATTGACAAAATAGAGATGGTGCACAGGAGGGTGACCAGAATGGTGAAGGGTCTGCATCACAAGAATTATGAGAAAAGAGAGACCTCAATTTATACACGCTGGAGCAAAGGACGGAGAAAGGTGACATGATAGAAATGTTCAAATACCTCAAAGGCATGAACAAGTGCCAGAACAAGAGGGCATGATATGACTGATGGGTGGCCGCATAAGTGGTAATGTCAGGAAGTTCTTTTTTACAGAGAGGGTGGTGGATGCATGGAATAGCCTGCCCCAGGAAGTGGTAGCTGCCTGTACGGTGGCAGGCTTCAGACATGTATGGGACAGGTATAAAGGAATATTAGAGATGGGAAGAAAAAGCTAAAGCCAGTGATTAGATAGGGTCACTGGCTGCTTCATCAGGTAGCATAAATGGGCAGACTGGATGGGCCCGGCTGCCCTTATCTGCCGACAGTATCTATGTATCTACTGTATAGTCTAGGAGCCAAGTGCATTTACCTATGTGTCTAGGTCCGAAAGGTTTTGATGACTGTTTCTTATGTAAAAAAGTGTGTAGAATCCAGATTTACAACTCTTATTCACTCAAAGTTGAATGTTTTCTTGGAAAATGCACTTCAATGAAAAAATGAACTGTCATTGAAAATTGTATATATTTTAATTAATGGTTCCTTCTTTAATTTCAATTCTATAAGCTTTTATTGAAATACTACAGACATTGTAACAAATAGCAACATATGTATCAAAGGCTTAATATTGTTATTTATTTTATTCTATATTTAACTTGAAACAATCAACTTTTTATGACATTTTATGAACCTAAGTACAACAATCAGTATTCTTGTTCACTGTCTTCATTATCTGACATGTTAAACAAATCTGTCTCATCAGTATCGACATCACAGTCACTGTCGTCATCGTCTTCATTCGGATTGTCATGTTCGTTCTTTTGTTCACTTTAGGCTGGTGGTACAGCTTCACATCTGAACCACGTTGGCTTGTATTTGTCATCCTCATAGGTCCAGCCATTGTCCTCTGGCTTCAGTAGTGTCATTTCTGGTTTGTCTGCATTTTTCCATAACAGTGAAATGTAATTTGCACGGCAGATGTGTTGTGTCAGAGTTGATTTGCATTGTGGCAGCGAGCTTGTGTCTGCCCCTTTGATCTTTTCTAAGGGTGCATCTTTGTTACTCGGTCGATACTTGACATTGAACATATTGTAGTGGGCTGTGTTGACACTCTTCACTTTCTGTCCATACAAGGTACACACAAAGCTCTCAATTGTATCCTCAGTTTCTTTAGACAAAAGTGTGGACATCCCAGTTTTCCAAATGCCTGTGTGTACTCTATCTTCTTTTCCATAATTGTTAGAGTTCGCACCTTCCCTTTTCCTTTGAATGCTGGTGAATAGTTGCACCCTGTCAGTGCATGGAGACCCAGTAGAGCTGCACACACAGGTTGCCTAGCTCTGCTGACAAGCAGGATACACCTATGAATCTTTTTGTGTTATTTCCTGAATGGCCAATGTCCATGGGCAGTTTGAGATTATTGTTTAGACTTGCATGATGCAGCAGAATGACAAGAATATCAGTATCATCTGCCCTGATCACTACATGCACATCTTCACCCTCATTTTGACTGCAAATGTAGTGTATGTGTTGCGTGATTCTTGTGTCTGCTGCCATGTGTTTGCTTTTTAAGGCCTTGCACTGTAGTCTGAGCATATGTCCAGCTTCCACTTTGTATGAATAACAATTTTCTCCTACTGCATACCTGAACTTTTTATCACCTAGAATAGTACACATTAGAATTCCATGATATAGCTAAAAAACCTAGGAGTGCCGTCTTGAATGAAGATGAAGACAGGGATCCAGCACAGGGTTTTAAATAATTGATTAGCAGTTTTTTTCTTGAGACAATACTAACTGTTCAGAAAGTATTTATATAGGTTTTCTAGAAGTGTTATGTTTGTTAAACACAGTGAGGCAGGTGCTATGCATTTTCACAATGTTTTAGCACTTTTATGAGCAAAACGCTAATCAATTTTTAGAGTTAAATAAAACCCTGAGCAGAGTCTCTTGGCTGGCTTTGATCAGGACCAGTCATGAGAGAGGAGCAATGCTATGCTTTCCTCTCTTCTCTTGTTCAAGACCTTTGATCGATGGTGACTTTTAACAGTCACCAATAAGGTGGACTTCATTTGCTGAAGTACAGCAAACAAGAGACAGGATGGTTTTTGCCACACTGTGGGATGTTGGTGGCAGGTTTGTAATACTTCTGATCAAGAACATGGTATCCACCACAAAGGCATTTACAGCATCAGGGTGGCTAGTTTGGACTCTGGACCCAAGTTTTTTCAGCAGTGTTGACTTCATTGTTGTGTTCATTGATCCATCAACGTTTCCTAAGGAGAGGGGTACCGGGGTTAGCGGGTAAGCAAACGGCATCATAAGTTCAACTGTTGAAGTCGCAGATAGATATAGCAAGCATCCAAAGAATCTAATCTAAAGAAGAATCTAAGAATATCAAAACGTGCTGGAATAGATAATATTGATCCCAAATTTTTGAAACTGGGGGCAGATGTTATAGCTCCTATAGTTACTTACTTTTATAATTGGAGTATACAGTCTTCAGTGGTTCCTGATTGTTGGAAAGTGGGTGAAATTATTCCTATTTTTAAAGGTGGTGACATCACAGCCCCTTCCAATTACAGACCAATCACTTTGCTTCCGATTTTGTCTAGGTGCTGGAGAAGCTGATAAATAATCAGCTTGTGCAGTACCTGACCATTTGAGTTGCTAACAAAATGCCAGCATGGATTTAGAGGGTAGGTCTACCTAATACTGCCCTACTTGATTTTTGGTAACCTGGTGGCAACATCATTGAACCAGGGAAACCAAACTGGGGCAGTGTTCGTGGACCTAAGTAAAGCTTTTGACCTAGTTCATCATGAAACATTGTTGTTTAGACTGCATAACTTAGGGATATACCATAACTCATTACAGTGGTTTAGATCCTATTTAACTAATCGAAAACAAAGGGTGGTCTGCGGGGTCGCTGCTTCGGATCTCCTGGATTTGAACCGTGGTATACCCCAGGGGTCAATTTTGGGCCCTATGTTATTTAATCTCTACATTAATGATCTCCTGATTATGTAGTTGGTTCTGATGTTAGACTTATGCAGATGATATAGTACTAGTAGCATCTGCTAAAGATCCTGGGGAACTGAGGCAGCGACTCAGACAGACTCTCTAATATTGAAACTTGGATAAGAAATTCGGACTTTGATAAGTACTGGGAAGACTCAGAGTATGATTTTTCTGTAGGACCTAAACCTAATAATGAAGTAACTGATTTCAGAATTAGTTTTTCGGATGGGAAAAGGTACAAGGGTTAATGCTTATAAATATCTGGGAGTTTTGATTGATTATCGTTTTCTTTTCAGATCATATTTTGTCACAAATAAAAAAGTCAATCAAAGATTGGGGCATTAAGAAGAGTGTCAGGATGTTTGACTAGGGATGTTAAGACCAGACTGGTAAAACAATTGTTGTTGCCTATACTAGACTGTGGTTTATCATTATATATCCATTCTCATAAAAATGCTTACACAAATTGGACCAGATGTATTACAGATTGGAAATATATCTCTAAATAATGGACCTCAAGTCCATCATTGTGTAATTATCAGGAACTTGGCTGGTTAGATCCATAGCACGAAGAGAATATATATGGCTTACTATATGTCATGATTTGATATACTTAAAAGCATCCTTTACGAAATTTGATATGTCAGAATTCTGATTCTAAATATTCAGATATTTTTAGGAGGACTACTAAAAGTTGCCTATGATACAAATTATGAATCGTATAGGGGGTATGGTGTTACAAAATAGTTTAGCGAGGATATGGAATAAGTTACCTCGACATATGACTGAAATTTCTGATCTGCGTATTTTTAAACTGGAATTGTATAATTATTTAAATGTCTGTTGTAATTGTTTTTAGGTAAATGTGATTTTGTATTTTGTTCTATTTTTGTATTGTTTGTCTATTGCAAATGCCACAGGTATCTGTTGTAAATGGGGATTCCCCCCCAATCAGATTAACCTGTATAAAAATAAATTTTAAACAAACAAACAAAGAGGTCTCGAGTTCCTTTCAACTTGACAATTTTCTTGTCCTTGTTCTTAATCTTCACCTTCATTGCATCATGTGCAAAGTTCTTCAACTTGTATCTTTTGATGGGTTCCTCGAATCTACTGCCTTTGGTAAGGCATTCATCTCTAAACATATGATACATCCGAGTACCTAGCTCAGTAACCTGTAACACTTCATTTGCTACCTCTTGTGATACTGCTTTTCGACTACCTATTGAATAAAGATTGCTGACCTCAAATGCATCCCGGAACGGATTCATGGAGGAGCCTATTGTATTAAACAGCTTGGTTTAGATCTTTCGAATCTCATTTAGCTCTAAAACTCTTCAGCTCTTGGCTGGCTTCTTCAAGGCTGACAAGACCAACTTTTTCTATAAGACTTCCAACAATTTTACTTCTAGTTGACCGCAGAATGTTCCAGCTCCTCCTTGCATTGATGTTCTGTGTCAAAGAAGAGATCCCAGTTAGTTTTGATGCAGCGTGGGCATTAATTGTCTGTACCAAGGTCAAGTCTTTTTCATTTCTGCTAAACCCTCTCTTTGATCTTGCAATGTTTAATGCTCCATTCTCAATTTTTTTCCTTAGTCCAGGGTGGGTCTCATCCGTGTTTAGCAAATTCATAAGGTACAGGGTCATCCACTTGGCAAAGTTGTGGTGCCCAGTTGCGAAGAAAGGAGGTATCATCTTCTCCAAGCTATATATAAAGAGAGACAAGTCATTTGTCCTGATAGAACAGCAGAAGAGTTGGTACAACTCTACCAAACTGCAGTATTACAGCCCAAATTGGGCAGTTGTGCCATGCTCACCACAGTGTGTGGAATCTGAGAACATTTCATATGCTTCCATGAATGTCTTGAACTCCGCTGTATTCTCTAGGTCCACCGTTGAGGAAGGTGATGGGTCATTACATAGCTGCTGCAGATGCTTTGAGACTGGAAAGTCTGACAAACTTTTATATTGTATAAAGCACTGCAAATGTTTAATTCTGAATGCTGCTGGTAGCATCGGGTGAAGCCTCTTTGCCCAATTGAAAAATGTTCCTTGAAGTCTATTTAGGGATCTCAATGCCAATAAACCATTTTCAACAAGAATGTGGTCTCCACCAGAACCATTCAGGAGGTATCCAAAGCCTTTGAAATATGCTAATTTTATATGGAATGGTCCAAAACATATGAAAAGTCTGTCATATTCCGGGTCTTTGTGGACTGAATTTGTAGTGCAGGTTTGTTGGCCTGGTAATAAGTAATAGGCATATAGTCCTCCTGGCATTCATCCATAACCTTGATAGCAGTATTCATGGTGTCTTGCACTACATCAAGTCTTGTAGGAGGCTTTCCTGTAGGGTCCATGTATGAAGTAATCTGCTGTGGCAGGTCACCTACAGAAACAAGGGCATTCCATCCATGCCACATTGAAGTAGCATCTACACTTGCACAAGATATCATCCAGGCAACGTCCCTTCTCTTAGCTTGCATGAGGTTTTTTGGTTCAGAGCTTTATGTCACCTTATACTGATGCTGTCTTACTTTTGGTTTTCCAGATGTATATGGTCGAATGTCTTTCTCGCCAATATCTAGAGCTCTGTTCCTCTGATACGTTTGAATGCACCTGGGTACAGTATCTTGTTCCTGTCGTGCCATTGGCTGCAATATCTGCTTCTTTACACTTGGCAAATAGTCTTCATCAAAATCTTCAGCCTTTGTCTTTGATGTTCTGCGTCATTTGCTCTTTGATTTTAAAGATGGCCCTGCCTGGTCGTGGGCATCAACTTCTGATCTTTGCTTATCGGTGTTTGTTATGTTGTGTGTGTTTCATTTCCTGCTGGTGCTTGGTCATCTGTGTGTGTTCTTGTCATGGCTTCTTCAGACCTTTCTTTGGGTACAGCCATCTCCTCAATACTGTATGGTATGTTTTGGTGTGCTATACTCACAGTGTCATGCAAAGTGCCATGACCGTCAAGTGTCTCTGTCATCTCATCATAATTGTTGAAAGCCAAAGCAGTGGCTAAACCTGGCTGTATGAACAATCAATGTGGTGTAGCCATATTCCTCTCTGTTATATTGGTTGTGACTGTAGTTTCGAGTTCCTCCACAACATGGTAGCTGACACAGTGACCAAACCTTTTCAAAATAGTTAAAACTTTCTTACTGCCTGTCATGGATTTAATACCCATGCCCAGCAAGAGATGTTTTTGTGGTTTGATTATTCCCCTTGACACTGCAAACACTGTCATCTGCAATAGATTGAACTACCCTCTCCTGTCATTCACTGCCCACTTCTGATGAACCTGTGAGTACAGTACATAGGAATGTCTGAAGAACAGGTGGCAGTTTTACATTTTCTTCTATTAAGTCTTCAACTTTAACTTTGGTTTTATTATGAGGCTGTACCTTTAGGCGTTCCAACAACTGTTTTCTTATGTGTTGAGCTGCTTGTGCTGATTGTGCTTCCCCTCCAGTCGGCCTGTTTCTTAGCAGACCTGATGATTGTACTCTCTTTTCTACTTTTGGTATCAAATATGATACCATCTTTGATGTAATCCACCAGTTTTGGCTGCAAGCTGTGTGGGTCATAATTTGTTTCACGCCCACTACACTCTGTCAGAGTGTCCATGTACCTTTTGTATAGTGATAGCAATGATTCTTCTTGCATTCCATTAACAACGATGCACTGCACATACTTAAATCTGGAAAAGGCAACCTGGTGAGTGTCCCTCAACTGACTGTATTCACATTTTGTACCTGTGCCCTTTATTCATTCTGCCTTTTTTATATACTTGTTCTTACAGCTGTTGTGGTACTTCACTTCTTTGGCTATGAGAGCAATACTGCCTGCTGTCATATACATTTATCGATTGTCCATTTCTTTTGCTGCGTTTTTTTTATGCTGTCTGCTGCCCGATAAGTTACACATGTTGTAGGATATTCAAAAGTCTCCTTTGACCCCTTAGGATTCCTTTTTTTTGTATGATTTGCAAAATATACATTCATTTGGGAATATGCCTGATGTAGATGATGCAGATTCAGATATAATAAATATAAATAAATAATAAATATGCTGACGACTGTAAACTTGGAGGTATCATAACAAATTCAAATTATGCACTTGAACTGCAATAGAATCCAACACATCTTGAAAAATGGTCAATCGAAAATGAATTATTATTTAACAAGCCTAAATGTAAAGTGATGCATTTTGGAAAAAAAACAATCCTTGTTACACCTATAAGATGAATAATATAAGCCTATAAATTACAGATAAAGAAAAAGATCTTGGTGTCATCATTTCAAATAATTTTACATTTGAGATGCATACTAAAAATGTTGTAAAAAAAGGGGAACCAAATACTGGGTTGTATCCTGAGAAATATCAAAAGCAGAAATGAAAAGGTGATTGTCCCTCTTTATTCCAGTCTTGTTATACCACACCTAGAATATTGTTCCCCAGTTGTAGCTCCACAATTGATAAGGGGAAATAAACTAATAGAAAAAGTCCAATGCAAAGCCACTAAAAAAATCAAATCCGTAAGTGGACTGGATTATAGCACAAGATTAAAAAGATTGAGTCGCTACTCAGTGCAATACTGGACAATGAGGGGGTGACCTATGCCTAACATATAAAGTCACAAGAGATGAGTCAACATTAGAAACCATAGGGCTATACAAACATTTCTCTCAAACTAATACTAGGTCACATGATATGAAATTAAAAGGCAGTCAAAATAAATCAAACAAGAGAAATCACTGGTACACACGGAGGGTTATCCATACATGGAATGCCCTTCCAAAAAACATTGTGGATAGTAACACGATACAAAACTAGATTGGATAAGCAAATGGGTAATATTAAATTTGATTTCCACCAATAAAAATTGGTGACAAGTCCATAAAAAGTAACACTGCCTACTGAACTAATAAATCGCCTATGAACCTATAGAGCACTACGAACTTGGGAGTGAAGCAGTTTTGCTGGATAACTCTTTATGATGTTTTTTTTTAAAGTTTCATCAGCTGCAAGTTTACTGAACTTATATATACAGTGAAGTTCTTGTAGCAGATATAATGATACCCATGGCTGCTGGAGTAACATTCAGGCAATTCAAGACACACCATGTTGTACTTTGACAATGTTTGACTAGAACGCCTTTCCTTTGCACCAACTACTTTCTCCCAGTGAGCATCATCAAAAGGTAGCGGGTCTCCATGGTCTGTGCGAACTTCTGGATCAGTGTGTAGGATGCATCGCTTCTGCGGTTTGTGAGAAATCTTGCTCCCTATATCTGAAATGCTAAATAAATTACATTAATAACTAAGTAAACTGAGTCTATTAGATAAATTTGATAAATTAAAGAAATAATTAAACAGAGTCTATTACATAAATGTAAACCTTTTAGTTACTCTTAAAGTGCATTTTCCAAGAAAACGTACAACTATGGATGAATAAGAGTTGTAAATCTGAATTCTACACACTTTACATGAGAAACAGTCATCAAAACTTTTGGACCCAGCCACACAGATAAATGCACCTGGCTCCTGCTCTACTATGAGTGCAATTAGAATAGATGGAAAGCTAATGGATTTAGGACAACAGTAGGAATGAGACAAGGATGCACATTGTCACCAGATTTGTTCAGTTTAGTACTAGAAGCAGTTATAGCTTTAGCACTAAAAGATGCGACAGGAGGAGCCATGGTAGATAGTTGGCCAGTGAGTAATCTTAGATTTGCAGATAATATTGACCTCATAGCAATGTCCAAAGAGGATCTACAGAGAATAACTGACAAGGTAGATTAGGAAAGCAGAATGTTTGAACTGAAAATCAACACATAGAAGACAAACATTATGACAGTCGGAAGACTTACTAATCAAAGTAGAAGATGAAAAACTAGAACAAGTGGAAAAATTTGTGTACCTGAGAGGCCTCTTATTGTAGAACGAAAAATGTGAGGATGACATAAAAAGAAGAATCAGACTAGCTGCTACTGCTTTCGGAAAACTTCACAAGATATGAAACACTGAAGGCAGCATGATAGAAACAAACATTAGAGTGTAGGAGACGGTTTACATTCTGGTACTATTTTATGGGTCAGAATGCGGGAGCATGAGGACAACCGAGGCACTTGGTTAGGATCACACATGTCACAACAGCGTGGTCCATAAGAGCGAAGTAAAAACGTGACTGTCCACAGCAGCGCCCACCCAAAACACTGACTGCAAGAACAGCAGCAATGGTAGTGGTTCTGAAGAACCGGACCGCTATCATGTAAAAAAAAAACAAAAAAAAAACCACGGAGTTCTGTTGTTAGGGAGGCTGTTCCCCCACAACACCCATTATGGGGGGCTTCGCCCCGAACCTCCCATCTATATATAATCCTCTCCAGAGAGGAGGCAGCTTGGAGAAGGGGTGAAATCTCAGGGGGGCATTGTGAAGGGGAAGGGGAATGGCATAGGTCAACCTGGGGTGAGGGGGCAGACACAGTACCCCCACAAGTTGGGAGGAGGGAGAAACAAACAAAATAAAATGTCTCAGGTTGACAAAAAACTGAAGCATACCTCTAGGGACCGGGAATAAAACCCCAGTCCACCAGCATTCTTCCACCCTCTGCCTATGGCACTACCCTCTGTGCCACAGCAGCTGCTCAGCAGAACCCCTCCCAGCACAGACTTCATCCCTTTCACCCCCCAACCCCATGACTGCAGTACAACCACAGGGATAGTGCTAACTTGACCTGCGTCATTCTATCCCTAGCGCTGTATTGCAGTTCGCTATTCTGACCACATGCTTTACAGCCACACATTTCAGGATTCACTCTTTTAACCGGTTACCAATGAAAACCAATGAACTTAAAATACTGAGTGCAGAAATGAGTTGGCTAAGGGGAATACTGGGTGTCTCAGGAATGCAGAAAGTAAAGACTGAGATAATAAGGAAATGGCTTGGACAGGAAACAACTCTGCTGCAGAAAATTCAGGAAGCTTTAAAATAATAATATAATCGTAATGGCAAACAAGTGGAATTTACGGTTGTATTGCTAAGTAAACTAGAGACCAGTGAAGTCCAGCAAGGTTATTGCTGGTAAGAAAATCTATAGGGAACAAGGCTTGATAAAGCTGTGACTATAGTGATTTTGCATATAAACACAAATTGTAATGATAATTTTAAATAAGTTGTCAGAACGGTGCTATTAAAATACACATGTGGAAGAAACAACTGTCGTACTCACAACTGAAGGAAATTTAAAATGAGAAGTTATAACCACAGTGGGAGCAGTAACAACAATGAGAAGTTATAACCACAGTGGGAGCAGTAACAACAACAACAAAAAATAATAAACTGACTGGGTGTGACAGAAAGGGAGCGAGGGTGGGGGGGGATCAAGAAGTACCAGAGCTGCACACCTAACTATTTCAAATTTAAAACAAAACCTAACTTGAGATATATCAGTTTAAACAGAGTCCGTCAGCTTCTGCTACACAGTAGTTCTGTTAACAAAAAAATGAGCCTGAGAATGGCGGTGGGTGTTAAATTGTTTATCTATTTAAAATGTGGTCATTGAGAAAGGCACACTGAGCCACGACTCATTTCTAGGTGCGACCCAAGGAAGGGGGAGATGGAGCAAAACAACATCTGAACAGACAGATGAGTAGTGTGTTGCAATAGTAGAATAAAAGAGATTTTGCATGTACTACAGTTAAACACAGTGCAATGAACTTTAGCAGTGCTTAGAATCATGACCAAAAACTTGTATGGGTTAAAATCAAGACTTAAAGAGTAACCGTAAGAAGGGTAGCAGGAGCAAAGGGGTAGGGGGTTGAAGTTTCAGCAGGCGTTTGAAGGATCTAGGGGATGGGGAGAGACTTTGAGGGAGGAGGAGAGTTTGTTTCAGAGAGGGAAGCTGATAGTAGAATGCAGATTGTCCAGCAGAGGAGCATGGGTGAGGAATAGCAAAAGTGCAGCGCTCCCTAGAACGGAGGGAGCAGAAAGGAGTGGGATTTAGGATAAAAGTGGGGAGAGGTAGGAGAGGAGGGTGTTGAACCAGTATTTGAAGATGAACGTAGCACAGTGGGCCTGTCAGTGAGATGGCAGAGGGAGGATGGAAAGGGAGGAGTAAAGTAAGCAATGATGTGTATGTGAAGGAGAGTTGGCTGCAAAACGGCAGATGGAGTCTGAGGAGGGTATCCAATTTTGCAAGGGAGGTGGATGTGATAGAGCCATAGACTGCATCCACATGGTCGAACACAGGGAGTACTATTTTGGTAATCAGCTTCCTCCAGACAAGAAGAGATAGGATGTCTTTGTAACATTAGAGGGCACCAAGCTTGGGATGGACCTAAGCATGGAAGGCATCTATGTGGGCTGAGAAGTCAATCTTACTGTCAAGCCACACCCTCAGGTACTTAAAGGACTGAACCACTTTCAAGTGGGGTGCCATCCAAAGTGGTGAAGATGGAGGGGGACAGTTAGTCTGGCTAGTTTCTGGCTGGTGCTAAATGTTATGGAGTCTGTCTTTTTAGTGTTAACTCTTAAGTTGGTTAGAATGGAACCAGTGGAGGACATTGTTGAAGTCCTGCTGGAGCAGGTTTTCTACAGCTGCAGAGAAAGACCAGAGGTGAAGATGAATGTGTCATCTGCATACATGCGTATATGTGAGTTGTCACAGGCAGACGGGACGTCATTGAGGAAGATAGAAAAAAGGAGGGGTCTAAAGATGGAGCCCTGTGGAACCCCAGATTGGATAGGAAGGGGAAGTGGCTGATTGTAGATGGCTGGTTAGGCGAGGGTTGAACAAAGCAACAACAGGGGCAGAGAGGCCAGCATTTCTCAGCTTGTCCAGGAGAACTGAGTGGGACACAGAGTTGAAGGCTTTGGCCAGATCAGCAAAAATTGCTGCAGTAATGAGACCCTGGTCCATCCCAGAGAAGATGGCATCATTGACACACAGCAGGGAGGACACTGTGGAATGATGCTTCTGGAAGCCAGACTAGAAAAGAGATAGGAAGTAGGTAGATGAGAAGAAATTGAGTCTGGCATGGACCAGTTTCTTTTGCAGTTTAGAGAGGGAGGGAGGGAAGGGGGTAGATGGGACAGTAGTTACCAGGAGAAGATGGGTTGCCCCCTTGGTGAAGAGGAATAACTTTGGCCATCTTTCAAGATTGGGGAACAGTGCAGAATGAGGGAAAGGTTAAGCAGGGGAATAAGGAGAGCTGCAATAGTAGGAGCTGAGAAGTGTAGTAACTTAGGGTCGAGACCATTAGGACTGGACTTTGATGGGTTGAGAGAGGAATGGGCAAGTAGGGTTTCATGGAAGGTGACGAGGAGAAGTGCTAACCTGGAGAGCTATGAGGGAGGGGGGTAGTTAGCAGTGAAGGATGACGGAAGGGCACAGGTTGTGAAGAACTTGTTAAAGAAAGCCACAACAGAGGCATGGACAGACACAGGTGAACCATTTCCCATGATAATGGGGGGCTGACTGGCAGGGGGATCAGAAAGGGAGTGTATAATCTTCCAAAGTTTAGATGGGAAATTTAGGTTTGACTGGAGGCTGTCTGTGAAATACTGTGATTTAGTGAACAGGATAGCCTTAGTGCAATTGTTCCTCAGAGTCCTGTAGAAGATGTGGTCAGCGGAGGGGCGGGATAATCTGTAATGGGCCCAAGCATGGTCCCGGGACTTACACAAGTCTATGATATCAGAGATAATCTAAGGATGGTGGGATGTTTTTACTCTTGCGTTTTGTAAGGGGGGGCATGTCTGTCCCAGACTGTGGAAAATATGGAATGAAAATGAGTAAGGGCAACATTGGTATCTGAGGCAGTGGGATGTCAGGCCAGCCAGTAGCAGTAAGGTCGCTCAGTAGAACGTCTGTATTAAGTGACCAGAGAGACCTAGCCCAGATATGTTTGGGTAATGGGGGGGGAGGGCACATCAGAGATTTATGGTGCAGAAGGTCATACAATGGTCGCTAAAGGCATCTGGCAAAATACTAGCAGCCACAATGTAGTGGGGGGGTTTAAGGTTAGAACCTAGTCTAGTAGGGAATGGTTAGCAGAGTGAGAATTGAGCAAGGTGGGTTCTGAAATAACCTGTGTCAAATTAAGTGACTCAATCTTGTGAGTAGTAGGTCTGGAGGATGGGCAAATGCAATTGATATTGAAGTCCCCTAGGAGGATGAGTTCACCTCTGGAGGAAAAAGAATCAATGATGGAAAGAGAGTCTATCAGGGAAGAGTGAGAAATCTTGGGAGAGGCGTAAAGAACTCCAGTGAAACTGGGTACTGAAAAGGGGAAGGAGAGTTTGACTAAAAGATATTCAAGGGAGGAGTAAATAACCTCCTTGCTGGCCAAAGTGCATGTCAGACTCTGGCGAATGTAAATGGCTACCCACCACCATGTGTACCCCTATCCTGCCTGAAACGATGGCAATCAGGAAGTGAGAGGTTATTATGTAGTAAGTGTTGGGAGTAAGCTATCAATAAATTATGTTGTTGCTTGAGTATCACTCTGCGTAGCACTGAGTCATATGCTGAAATATAGTTAACCACAAAAGCATCACATCACTAGCACTTATTGCCAAGTTAGCCACTGAAACAGCACTTAAAGAGCTAGTGGATCCAAAACAGGCAGACAAAAAAATAACACATTTTAAGAAGTAGTTAGCTGTAAATTTTTATTTCTGAGTTATTTTTCCTTTTCTCCTTGCTCATTAGAAAGTCTGACATATCTATCTCTAACCACCCCCACCACTGCATCATCAGCATTGTGATTTCACTGACAGTGACATCACAGGTGACTGACTTGGCAGCCACTGAGTGGCTGTTCCTAAGCAGCAGTGATGTCCTAGTCAGTGAGGTCGCAATGTGGATGATGTAGTTGGAGGGGAATAGAGATAGATATGTCAGCTGCCAGGCAGACTGCTGTCCCAAATGTCGCACCTACTAACATCAGGTAAACAATCTTCTAATTAACAAAAGGGAAAAGGAAAAAAACCTGAGATATAAAAGCTAATGGGTGACTGCTTTTAAAAACTAATATTAGTTGTAGGCAGTATACACCAGCTCTTTAATATTTTAGCTGCTGTAACTGCTTTTATACTGCTCTTATAATGTTATTGAATACAGGGAAAGATTTGATGGTTCAGTTTAGCATGTTTTAGCCGGCCTGGTGGCACTGAGGGTTGAGGTGCTGGGCGCCACACCTCTCACCATGCCGGTGATCAGGGTTCGGGAATGAGCTTGAGTTGCTCGTGGTTGGCTGGGGAGGAGAGGATTGAGCGTCTGACAGCTCTCCTCTCCTGTGGGGGGGGTGGGTAGTGAATCCCTGGTGCTAGCGACGCGCAGCGGAGGCTGGGTGCACTGCAGTCGGGGAACCACATCAAGTCAGGGTGAGGTGTCGGCGGATGTCCTGCAGGCGGGTGTGGGAGTGTGCCCGTCTCACGCTGGATGTCAGTGTACATCTGTGCCTCTGGGAGGGAGGGGGGTTACACTCATAAACGAAGGAAATACCCTGCACCACCGAGTAGACAACGACACCTGGCCTCCATGCCCACTGCCGGATCCCGCCCACCTGGTCTCCTGATTCCCTCCACCCCTTGTCTTGCATGCAGCTAATTGGATTTCAAGGAGCACCAAAGTAGGAGTGGTGGCCCCACCTGGGGGGGGGTACAAACCAGGGATTTTTGCTGCAATGTAAGTGCAAGGGTCTGGAGTACCATGGGGGAGACTCAGGATGGGGGGGTCTCAGGTAGGCAGGAACAAGCCAAGATGTCTGTGGGAGTCACAGTGGAGCAGCGACCGGAGGCAAAATTAAGTTGGGGGGGTTGAGTTTAGCATGTTTTTTCTGAAGGCTTCACGGACTCCTGCATTTGGTCTAGTGCTAGTACAGGAAATGCGAGAAGTCGGTGGTAGAAGCAGCAGAGATGGGCCATAAAGGACAGTGACCATAGGAGTGAAACTTATTCAGTTATAGAGGGCTACGGTACCCAATCAGGGTGTTGAAACATGAGCAGACTTAATAGACCAATAGGCCTACTCTGCTGGCGTCTAGTATGTATGTATGTTAGTTGGGGGAGGGGTTAGGGGATTATGGGTGAAAGGGTACACTGGCGACAGATGGGAAAGGATCTTGAGAGTTTTTGGGGTTTTTTTGTTACAGGGATGGGATGGTAACTATAGTTGAGAGGAAGTTGGGTTCCATGTGTAGAAAGGTAAAAACAGTAGATGAAGAGGGTTAGTTGGGGTGCATTGACATTGTTGGGAAAGCATTTGATGTATGCAGCTATGTAGCAGTTAATTGTCAGTAGCACTTCTGAAGTAAGCTGTTATTATAAAGTAGGTGGGTGGGAGACATAAATTAAAAATACAGCAGTAGAGCACATATGCAGTTGGAGGATCTGTGTCGGGGAGAAATGGTTTGTACTGAACAAGTTAGTAAATGGGGATAGCAAATTAGGAGGGAAATAATGATTCATTCTTTTAGTCAAGGCATGTACTACCGCCAAATAGTGTGAGCTATGTAGATAATAATATGGAACATCAACAAATTACACTGAAGAGACTGTATACTTTTTGGATAGTTGAAAAAGTAAAGAAGTAACATGAAGTAGTTTCTGAAGTTCTTGTGATGAAACAGATGCTACTCTGGTGTGCAGGGCTGATCCCACATGGATTGCAGTGTCCAAGCTGCCAATGAAGGCTACCACTGGAAAGGGGATCTTATACATCAGCTCTGGGTCATGTGAATTTAACTTTGAAAAACCTGCTATACAATATATGGCAAAAGATGAGCTCATCGGTTCAGCCATATGATAGTGTACACCAAAACAGTTTGGCCACAGACATTTCATTAGCAACATCAGAACACTGCCAAGGAGTTGCTGACAAAAATAAGAGTAATATGTATTTGTCTGAGGCACTAATCTTGTTTTTTTTTTTTCTTCTTCTTTATGCTCCCTCTTTGATTTGGACCCCATCCTTTAGGTCAGTCCACACCCTTTACCCTGTGTCCTAGTCTTTTTCTTATCCAACTTTCAACCCCACAGTCTTACTTTCCGTGGTGGGTCATGGCCAATCCTGCTGCAGACCTCCCACCTCCTTCAGGGCACCTGGATGTGGGACTTGATAACACGGAGCAGAGCCGGACTACTCAAGATGGGGCTTTTCTGATACAGAGACAGTGAGAGTTGCAGAACTGCTAAGTTGACCCAGGTCTAGGACCCTGGAGGAACAGTAGGTCCCAGGGCTAAATAGGGAACTTGGACAGACTGAATGGACCTTTGGCCTTTTTTTTCCATCATTGTCTTTGCTTCTGTGTTTCCACTTTTCATTGTCCCTCCTCCTCCTGGGGTATCGGCACACTAGATATTCCATGCCTAGACATGCATGGCAGAGCAGAATGCAGCTGGCGTCCCCTCCCTCATACTTCTGTTGCTTTGACACCCATGGTTACCCAGGTTGGCAGTGTTATATTGGAGGTAACGACTCTTCCTTTGTCAGTCTGACCCCAATAACCCAGGCTCATTTCTAAACCTTGGTTGCCAGCATCAGGAGAGGTGGCATTTTTATTTATTTAAGTCTTTGGTAACCGGGTAAGTGCACTGATCCAGGGGACCGTTTTCAGGCACGACCCGGGCCCCACAGGCAGCAGTTACAGAGGTACTAACAAGTTATACAATGGTACAAGCCATGTGGATATACAAACATCATTGGTGAACAAAGTGGATATACAGACATCATTGGTGAACAAAGAAAGTCACATAGGAAAGCAAAATTAATGTGAGGCTGAAAAAAACAATCGGTACATCATGATAAGCAACAATTATTATACAATTGTCTACTAAGGCTAAGCGGCCAGTGCAAATTAATACATGATACAAAACAAAAACAACAAAAAAAAACATACAAGGCAATAGCCATGTGGGAGAGCCCAAGAAGCAAGCAGTGAAAGATGTAGGACGGGAGTCCAGAGAAATGAAGGAGGGCAGGGGAGGCCAAAGCAGCCCAAGAGGTAAAAGTCAGAAAGGTAGGGGGGAAGGTTATACAAGCTAGCAACAGCATGTGGCCTCATCAAGCAGCTAGGATTTGAGATGTGGCTAGCAAGTGGCATGGGAGTCCAGAGAGCGGATGGGCATGGGGATTCTGTTCCACAGAGTGGGAGCAGCTACAGATAACGCTGTGCTACCCATAGCCGAGGAGACATTCGGGATATCCATGGGGTGGACTGAGGATGCACACAGACACCTCGAGGGAGTTCTGGTCTTGCGGAGAGATGTATAAGGGGAGGCTTCTCCATGCCTGGTGGCGCTGTCCAGGAGGCAGCCAAGACTATAATCAGATATGCAGTGTAGTGGGAGCCAGTCAGGAGTCTGGTAGAGGTGGCAGTGGTGAGTGGAATAAGGTGCCAGGAGAGTGAATTGACTTATGTTGTTGTACGTGGAGCAGAGGTGTGCACGCAAAGCTGAGGATGTGTGTGAGTAAATAGGGGAGCAGTAGTCAATCAAGGGTAGCAGGTTGCCTTGGGCAATGGCTGAATGGGCTTCCCTGGTCAGGAGTGACTTTATCCGATAAGCTGCACCAAGTTTCTGGTTAATACGGTGGATAACAGAGGAGATATGATCAGAAAAGGAGAGGAACAGGTCCAGGATAACTCTCAAATATTTGAAAGATAGTACATTTTAAAATACAGTGTCGTCCGGTGTGACTACTGAGGGTGGACCCAGCCTTGGCGACCTTAATCACCATTATCACTAATTATCAATTATCACTCATTTTTTAGACATAGTCAGGACAAACAACTGGGAATTACTATAAATGGGTCTTCTGAATACAGAAGAGGCATTTTATTCATGTTACTATCACAGTTATTGAGCGAGTGAGGTGAAGTGCCTGAAAGGTGCTTTGGTTCTGAGGGATGGAGAGTGGATCCAGAGGATCTCTAGGGCAGCAAGAGATGGGAGGGAGCTAGATGTCATTGTTGCCCACCTGGGGACAAATGACGTGGCAAGAGACAGAGTAGGGGTAGTGCAGGGAAATTTCAGGGAACTGGTGAGGGGCCTCCAGCAGGTGACATGCAAGGTGGCATTTGACGAGTTGTTACCTGTGTACAGCCTGGGAGAGGAAAATACACTCCGCACCTGAGCTTTTAACAGTTGGTTAAAGGCATGGTACGTGGAAGGAGGGCTTTGGCTACATTAGAGACTGGGGTCCAACCTGGAAAGGTATGGGCCTCCTATAGGGGAGATGGCTTGCATCCTTTCAGGAAGAGACCACAGTCCTTAGTAGGAGGTTTAATTGCTACCTGAATGAGCATTTTAAACTAGCCGTGGGGGCTCAGAACTAAGGAGGCAACAGTTGCCCCTCAGATGATGATGCATCAGCGAGGGAGGGCCCAAGGGGAATAAGCTCCCTTGGGGAATGGCACAAGAAGATAGGGGTGGAGACAAGTCAGAGGACAAGGGGGTTATATTTCGGGAAGCAAGAAGGAATGATTAAAGGAGACAGGTAATGGAAAAGGTAACAAGTGAAGAGGTGGGTCAGGGGATGCATCAGAGAACAGCATGGGAAGCAGGGAAGCAGGCAGGAGGGAGTAAATTATGGAGAGCCATATGTGCCAATGCAAGGAGCCTGGGAAATAAAATTCCAGACCTGAAGGCCATCATGGCACAGGCTGCCAGGATTTGATGAATTTTGGAGTTGTGATGCACTGACAGCTATGACTGGGACATGACCATACCAGGCTACTCTCGCTTCAGGAGAGACAGGGAGGAGAAGAGGAGTTGTACTACATGTAAGGAAGGGACTCAAAGCCATGGAAATGCAGGTGCACATGGAGGAAGAGGAAGGGTTGGGGTACTGTGGGTGATCTTGGAGACAGGTGCTGGGGCCTTTATCCATACAGGGTGGTATACAGACTGCACAGGGAGTGGAGTTGGATAAGGTACTCGGGGAAGCCATCGTCAAGATGGCAAGTAAGGGGGAGGTGCTGCTAGTTGGTGACTTCAGTCTGCCAGATGTGGATTGGGGCCTTCCTTGACTCCCTGTAAGGGGCTTTTCTTAGGAAGCTAGTCAGTGAGCCCACTAGTGATGTGGCAGAGCTGGACCCAGTGCTTACAATCGGGGACAGCATTTCAGACATCACAGTGGGCAGTCCCTTAGGTACCAGTGATCACTGTACACTGTGGTCTAACATTAAGACGAGAAAAGAGGCAAACCACATGAGGATGAGGATCGTGGACTTTAGTAGGTTGGATTTTAAAGAAAGGGGAGACTGCCTCTGAAACTGCCTCAGGGGGGAATTGGAGGGAGGGGTAGAGGTACAGTGGGGAAAAACAAAGGGGTGGGCATAATTAAGGTAACCAGCCTCTGAAAGAGGGAAGTAAAAAATGAAGGGAAAAAAGTCTGTCATGGTTCTCTAGTGAAGTGGCCAATGTGGTGAAGGAAAAGGCATGGCATTCAGGAGGCATAAGGAAACACAGAGGGAGGAAGACAGGGAGATGTACCAAGTAAAACCGATTGAAGCAGGAAAGGTAGAGAGGGGAGCAAAGGTACAGATAGAGGAAATGTTAGACAAGGGGTTAGCAAAAGAGGATAAGACTTTCTTCAGGTGCATAAGTGAGAAGAGGAAGGACAGCAAGGGGGACTGTGCAGAAGAACACCAAGAAAAAGCAGATATCCTAAATGGGCAGTTCTGTGCAGTCATCCTATGGGAGGGAGGGGGATGGGATGGACCACCAGGGAGCAGCAGGAACAAAGAGGGGGGATGGTGGACACAAGTCCACTTTCAGTGGAAAGAATCCTGTAGTGACTAGAAACTCTGAAGTGGATATGGCTATGGGATTGGATGGAATACTCTCAAGGGTACTAAAGGAACTCGGGGAAGTTCTATCTGCCCCACTAATGGCCTTTTCTCTCTCCTAAGCTGGTCTCCGGGCATCCTTACGCATGGTCTGTACCACCTGATGCAGGTTGGAGGCAGGAATTAAACCTCTACAGCAGGGGATATCTAGCCCTCCTCATCTGGTTTTCTCCAGTTTACTTCCTGCCTTCAGTAGAGCAAATAGTCTGCAAGCAGATCTCTGTCGCATGTGGCAGAGCTGAAGACAGCAGACTGTAAGTTATACATATTTCTACTTTTGGACTCGGGATTATTTGGAGCTACATTCAAGTGCTCCATGGTGGGTTCCAGTCTCAGCCATGTAGGCTGTACAGACTGACCCCACTCCACTACGGTGCATTTTCCTGTGATTCTGAGCCGCTGAGGGCACTCTCAGGCAAGAAGCACCTCCAGTGCCTGATTTTGGCTCGTGGGGGAAAAAAACCCAAAAAACGAACAGTCACCAAGTGCTTTATTGAAGCTTCCCTCACTGCCCTTTGAAAACCTGTTGATGGCTGGCTTCTTGCCTGCTTCAGCAGCCCGTCGATGGTGTCACTCATTGATGAGGAGCCTGCAGCGCTAGCCCGCCACTCATCGACAAGCGCTGCAGAGAAACAGGAGCGTTAACTAGGACAATCCACAAGCACTGTGGAGCAACAGGAGCGCTAGCCAGGGCTATCCTTTTTGCCCCCCCGCCCATAAATTAAGGGGAATCAGAAAACATTTCAGCAGGGAGCAACTCAGGCATTGGCTCTTAAAGGGACAGCATGTCAGTTCAGCACATTGGACTAGGATTCCGGGGGGAGGGGGATACTCTGAATAAAGGTCCATTTCTGGGATCATGGCTTCAGACCAGACAAGCCTAGCCTGCCAGGGGCAGAAAATGCCAGTGTTGCAGATCCCCACTCCTGATTACCTTTGCAGGCTCGCTTTGCCTCACATGTGAAAAGGCAGCATCTGCTCATGGGGAGGACTCTATAGATGCAGCCCTTACCTTGGCTCTGATTGATGGCTAAGACAGGCCTGAGTGAGTGACTGCCTCCAGATCAGAGAGCAATGGCCACCAGGGAAACCCAGCAGGCCGCAGCCCCCTCTCTGGCCTTATAGACAAGTTAAACAGGGCCTTTGCTCTGGACCTTGCATGCTTTGACTGGAAGTCTCCAGGGTCACCAGATATGAGACTTCACAAGAAGGCAAAAAGGAAAAGGACCCTCTCCCCATCCTCTTCCGATGAGGGGTAGTTGTCCTCACATCTCTATGAGAAAAAGGAAAAATCCTGACACAGGTATAGATCATCCGAGGAAGAAGATCACCATTCCTCATGCAACAGGAGGAAGAAAAGGTCTAATTCCTGGAGTAGATCCAGGGGCACTCACAGGGGAAAATATCGCAGGGATCATTCCCCAGACTCCTCAGATGACAGCTCCTTCCCTGAGGAGGGAGAGATAGTGGGCTCATCATCTGACTCGGACGACTCCCCATCCAGAAACTTTGACCTGGACAACTTAGATTTTTTCATCAAAAAGGTCATATCCGAGATTCACTTGGGACCTTCCTCAGCAGCTCCTTCTCAGCTGAAACAGACCTTTCATCTAGCCTCTGCCTCTCAACTGGCCACAGCCTTCCCTATCCCTCCTGCAATAGAGGAATTGCTAAAAGAGGAATGGCAAGGTCCAAAATGCACATACCCAGTCCCCCAGTGGATCTCTAAACTTCTGAAGTTTGACAAGAAGCAATCCAAAAAGTGGTTAGACTGCCCAAGAATTGATCCTTTGATTTCTAACTTGACCAAGAAGGCAGTCATCCCAGCTGAAGGAGGGGCTTCTCTAAGGGATCCAGTAGACAGGAAAGTGGATGCCTCACTCAAAAAGGCCTTCCAAGCTTTGACGACGTCTCTCAAGCCAGCCACCACAAATCTATTTTCGGCCAGAGCCGCCCTGTCCTGGGTCTTGGATCTAGCTTTTCAATTTGTAGAGGACCCGGAAAAGAACTTGCCGATTTATCCATCAGCTACAGTTAATGGGGTTAGCCTCAGCCTATGCAACAGATGTGTCAGAGGAGGCAGTCAGTTGTGCTGCATGGACCATGTTCTATCAAACCTTGGCTCGCTGCAACCTCAGACTTCGGGCCTGGCAAGCAGATGACTTTTTAAAGAGCCATTTGGTTAACATGCCCTACAAAGGCAATCTCCTGTTCAGTTCAGCCCTGAAAGAGGCGGTGAAGGAATCCGGAGAAACTGCTAAGGTACACATGCCCCAGTCCAGGGGCAGGGGCAAAGCATGATCCTCAGGTTCCAGATGCACTTTTCATGACAGAGGTTACAACAAGGGTCAGAACTCCAAGTTCTTTGGGAAAAGAACATGGTTTTCCTCACTTAACCAGCGTAACTTTAGAGAGGGTGGATCCTGTGGTGGTGAGAGCACCAGAGGCACCGGAAACAACAACAAGAAATCACAATGAAGCCATCCGGGCCCATCCTTGAGTAGGGGGCAGACTTTCAGAATTCATTGAGGAATGGGTCCAAACCCTGTCGGACAGATAGATTCTAGACATTTTCAGCAAGTCTTACCTGATAGAATTCTATTCCAAGCCCCCACTATCGCATGTGGTGCCCTCCCCCATCTCAAGCAGCCCGTCCAGAAGACAGGCAATGTTGCAGGCTATCTCATGAATCTTACCAAGCGAGGACTATCGAGCAGGTTCCCCACAGAGTTCAGTCGAGGGTATATCTATTCTTCATCATACCCAAATGCACAGGAGGATTGAGGTCAGCTGTAGACCTCAAATTCCTGAATCGCTTTGTGCACACCAGACCATTCAAAATGGAAACATTGTCATCATTCATCAGGGAATTGCAGCAAGGAGACTTTCTAGCATCGATCGACTTGCAAGATGCCTACCTACATATTCCTATTTAGAGGCTACACAGGCAATATCTCAGGTTCAAGGTGGTGAAACAACACTTTGAATTCAAAATTCTTCCTTTAGGCCTTTCATCAGCCCTAAGAACTTTCTCTAAGGTCCTGGTAGCGGCTGTAGCTCACCTTCGGAAATGAGGGATCCAGCTTTCCCCTTACAAATCAAATCAGACTTTATTTAACCAGGCAGTTGCATCATTGAGCAAGTTCATTTTCAAGATGGTTCTGGACACAGAGGACACTTTTGCTTACAGTAGACAACACTTCTACAAAAGTAGACATCGGTACAGGCAGTTACAATATACAAACTCAGTACTTGGATGAATCAGACATGTAAAGCAAGTGCAAATATAGGCATTTAAAGTGCAGCATATACAAGTTGAAGCTTATAGAGTACAAGTGAGGAGAGGAAGGAGGGACATAGAAAAGGGCAGTGGGAAGAAAGGGTATTGGACACATAGTAGAGAGGGAAAATAGGGCAGCCTAATAGAATGAGGCCCCCTGTGAAGCTGATTGATTAGAGGGAGGGAGGTGGGGGGGGGATGGTTGCCCTAAAGGGATGCTGGCCGACGTGGGAAATAAGCAGCCCAGGATTACAGAGGTTAAGGGACTCCATTGAAGAAGAAGAAAAAGAAGAATCAGCATTTATATAGCGCTTTTCATACACAGTATCCCAAAGTGCTTTACAAGCAATGCTAGACTGGTAGTGAAGTGACTGAATGTGTGGTGGCGGCCATATCGCACATCATCACCCACACACAGCCTGGGTAATTGCATGAACCAGTTTATGGGCAGGGGAATGTTGGCCAGGACACCGGGAATGTTCCCTGCTCTTTTTGCGAAGAGTGCACTGGGTTCTTTTACTTCCACCTGGACACCCACTAGGACAACACCAGGATGGGCAGAAGGGACCTCGGTTTAACATTTCATCCAAAGGACAGCACCCCCCAGCAGTACAGCACCCCCCAATACTGCACTCGGATGCCAGCGATTTTTTTAGGTGCAAGTCCAATCCTGGTGTGGGACGAGAACCCATGACCTTCTGGTCCAGGGGCAGATGTGCTACCAACTGAGCCACGCTGACACCTTGAGTGGGGTAAGGCTTTACCTGAAACAATCACATGCCATTTTCAGGCCCCTATAGAGCAGCCCCCTAAAGATAAAATGGCTGGGCAGCAGGGAGATTTTAAGTAATTTTTGCATGTTATTCCAAAGTGCTGGTAAAAAGGAGCTAATGATAGTTAAGCCAAGACATGTGCTTGTTTGTGGTAGCTTAACAAGGACAAAGGAGGAGTTCCTTAGTCTGTAGGCACCCTTTGAATGTTCAAATAGGTCACAGATATAGGGTGGTAGTTTGTTGGACAAAGCCTGGAATAGCCACATGAGGGTGTTTATTTGCCTCCTCGTGGAGAGGGATGGCCAATCTAATGCTTGGTACAATGAGTAGTGATGAGTCTGCAAAGGCAAGTAGAGAACAAATCTCAATGCATGATGATAGAGAGTATCCAGCTTTTGGAGTGCATACTGGGGGCAATGGCTGTATAGGAAGTCTGCGTAGTCGATCAGGGGAAGAAAGGTTGTTTGAACCAGCTGCTTTCTAGCTTCCGGGTGAGTAGACGTCTTATGCGGTAGAAAATACCGAGGCACTGCCTTAGCTATTTTGTTAACTCTCTTAGATGTACACTGAAGGTGTGTTTGTTATCCAACCAGACTCCCAGATATTTAAATTTATCCACTAGCTCTAGTGGTTCATTAAGGAGGGTATTAATCTGTGGGGTCCCAAGTATCCCCTTATTGTGGGATGGAGAGATAATCATAGCTTTTTTTTTTTTGCATTTAACAAGAGTTTTAAATTTAGCAGGTTGTGCTGGAGGATAATAAAATCCTACTTTAGCTCCTTGTACGTAATGTCCAAGGAGGGGTTGGTAATGTAGAGGACTGTGTCATCTGCGAAGAGATGAACATTTCCAGCAACCAGGCCAGAGTCAATGTGGTTGATGTAAAGGGCGAAGAGGATAGGTCCCAAAATGGAACCTTGCGGAACGCCTCGGGGCAGTAATTTTAGTGGGGAGAATTCCCCTTGGGCTTTAATTTGCTGTTTACGATTTGTGAGGTAGCAGCAGAACCACTTTACTGCAGCAGAGGTTAGACCGATGCTACTCAGGGAATCAAGAAGTATGGAATGATCAACCGGATCAAATGCTTTGCTGAGGTCAAGGAAGTGTACATAGATGTGCTGTTTACTGTCCAGGGCTTTTAGCCAGTCATTTGACACTTTGGCAAGAGCAGACACAGTACTGTGCTTGGGTCTGAAACCTGATTGGACTGGATTGAGGATTTTCTCACGATCCAAGTACTCCCTTAATTGAGAGTTTACAATTTTTTTCAAGTAGCTTGGATAAAACAGGAAGCAACGAAATAGGCCTGTAGTTGTTCAAGTCAGTGGGGTCTCCTGACTTGAACGGGGGGGGGTGGATTATGTGCATGGTTTTCAAACTAGAAGGCAATTCCCCTTGCGATAATGAGCTGTTAAAAGAGATGGGTAATTGGAGTTGCCAGATAAGAACCTGCTTTTAAGAAGAAGGGTTCAAGCGAATCGGCACCAGCGCTCTTTTTGGTGTCCAACAAGAGGAGCAGGTCCTCCACCTGTTTGTAGAAGACGGGCTGGAACTTGAAGAGGGAGCGGTCGGGGTGAGGGGGCTATGGTTGGTCTAGTAGTTATGCTGGCGGTGCTTTTGGTGCTCAGTTTACTAACCGGTGACATGTCAAATGCGAGGCCTGCACTGGCGAAGTGGTTATTGAGCTGATCGAGGATCTCGGACCTATCTGTGTAGGAGGTGTTGTTTACCACAATTTTAGCTGGTAGTGGGGTGGCAGGGGAATGTCCCTCAACCTCTCTCAGTATCTGCCAAAAATTGGTGGAACAGTTTTTGTTTGCCTCCAGGGCCGACTGGAAGAACTGTTGTTTTTCCAACCATACCACTTTGGTGCAGGCATTTCTGGCTACCCTGAATGAAAGCCAGTCTGAGTTAGACTTCGACTTCCTAGCCCTTCTCCAAAGGGTGTCTCTATGCTGTAAGGCCATCTTAAGTAGTGGGCTAAACAAATCAGATGCGCGTTTCCTGGGTTTGATTTTCCTTAAGGGTGCGTGTTTCTTGATAATGTTTACTAGCAGATCCTGGAAGATACAGAATGCTTCAGACACACAGGGTGTAAGGTAGAAATCCTGCCACTTTATGTTCCCAAGATCTGTCAGGAAGGCCGGGAGACTGAAGTATTTTAGGTTGTGCTTAAGCTTGAAAGTAGAGGTGGAGGTGTGGGGAGCACCTAACGCAGGCGACTGTGCAGTGATCACTCAGATCATTGTGGAAGACCCCTGTATGAGAGATATTATGTGGCTTGTTGACAAA
Source organism: Neoceratodus forsteri (assembly GCA_016271365.2). Classification (NCBI taxonomy): domain Eukaryota; kingdom Metazoa; phylum Chordata; order Ceratodontiformes; family Ceratodontidae; genus Neoceratodus; species Neoceratodus forsteri. Next base: position 798,060,531 of record CM028129.1, read on the forward strand.
TATAAGTTCCAGAAGTAAACTTCGGTCAGAATTTTTCTTGTTAGGTCGTGTAACGTCAGAGATAACCTGAGTTAGCCCTTGCTCGTTGCAGAAGTCCTTAAGCTTGTTTGTGCTGCCATCATTCCAGTTAAGGTTAAGGTCACCCATGATAATGCATTCCGTGTTTGCTTTTTCCAGGAGAGTGTGAATATGGGGCAGTATACACAGGCCCGCTGCAGGGGGTCTATAGCATGCAGCCACCAATAAGGCTATACCAGGCGAGAGGGTAATTTTGAAGACAAGACATTCAAATTCTTTGGGCATTGGTGTGCGGACAATATCAGTGGTTAGGAATTTATCTTTAATATATATGGCAACACCACCACCTCTGGTCAACCTGTCACACCTGATCAAGTTGTATCCCGGTATGTTAAACGTTTTGTCAGGTAAAGTATTTTTCAGCCAGGTTTCCGAGAGCATTGCTACATCAAGCTTGGCATGTAGTACCCAGGCGTGGACCTGGTCAAGTTTGTTGGCAAGGCTGCATATGTTCATATGCAGGAAGCTCAGACCCTTTAGCTGTGGGAGTTCCCCCAGGGCAGTTAGCAGTGGTGGGGGCCCGGGTTTAGTTGCACACTGCCTGCACAGAGTAGCAGTAGTACTAATAATTTCCTGAGACATCTTTCCAGGAACCTTAGGAAGGCTTTGTTTGGTTGTTTGCCGTGCACACCATCAAGGGCAGCGGAGCGGGAGTTTGGTGTGCAGTGGAAGTTGATCAGAGCAGATAATACTGCCCTAACAGAGAGGGTAAGAGGGTTGTGCTTAGAGAATGTTCGGCAGTAGGAGGGTGAAGGGTTGTAAATGTGTAAGGATTACTGCCTTTAGAGGAAGTTAACTGGCTGGCAGACACTGTTGGGCTTATTTTCTGTCCAATAGGAGTATTTGGGCAGGATGAATCTTTCCTGGGGTCCAAAATTGGCTCCACTGTTAGAAGGAGGATGTAGCCAGTGAGGAGAAGGGGGGCTGCAGAAGCCATCTCTTGGATTTATTACAATAGCTAATGAAACAGTACTATCTAGAGCAGTAAAACCATAGCCATGGAAACAGAGAGCAGAGCTTTAAGGAGAAAGTGTCTTATAGTGAGGATGCCTTTAAGAGGAGGGCAGGATCAACAAAGGGGGTGGCGAGACAGAAAGCTTTAAGCTCCATGCACTAGTACTGGGAGCCAATGGGGCAGGATGGGGTAGGGGAGGGAGGAGCTTAAGTGTATTTAAGGGTGGCTAGGGAGGGGGGTGGCCAAAACATTTGGCAGCCAGAGCAGCAGCCAGCGAGGCTGGGGCTGTGTATAGGCCGTATATGATGCTTGATTTAAGGGGGCTGGTGGCAGAAGGCTCCTTGGTGCTGAGAGAGGCACAGAGTGGTGTCCAGGCATGCAGGAGGTGAACTGCGGGTGCAGTAGCTAGCCCTGTAGGCTACAAGGACACCTGTTGGAAAAGGGACAGAACAGGGATTTATAGCCCTCCAAAGGGGTGGGAATGAAACTAAGATTAGCACAGAGACAAAAGAGCTGCAATTTACTAAAAGAGGGACAAATAATGGGTCAAGAAGCAGACCGATATCCTCATCAAGGCCCACAGCTTAACCAAGCGGTACAGGCAATGGCGGAAGTAGTCCAGTGCCTCTCAGCACATGGATTTGTCATTAACTGGAAGAAGAGTTCTCTAACCCTGAGCCAGAACTTGAACCACCTGGGGGCAGACTTCCGGACACAGGCCAACAAGGTTTTCCCCCAAAAACAAAATTCAGGGACCTGCCAAAGCTCATCAAAAAATTTCAAATAGCTGCTCAGCTGCCGGCAGAATCCTTTATGCAACTGATTGGGACTCTAGTGTCACTGGTGGATTCGGTCCCCTGGGCTCTAGTGCACATGCGGCCCATTCAAGCCCATCGGCTCAGGCTGTGGTCCCAGTCCAGACACAGCCAGCATCAGCTCATTCCAATTTCTCAGCAGATAAAAACCTCCCTCCGATGGTGGTCTCAGAGGGCAAATGTCATGAGGAGGTGAAAGTTGGGCCATCCACACCAAATCAGAATCACGACCGATGCAAGCCTCAGGGGATGGGGGGGCCCACCTGCATCAGCTGTTGGCACAAGGCAAGTGGTCACTGGTGGAATCAAGGTACAGCATAAACATCCTCAAGATGAGGGCAGTTTGCCTAGCCCTGATACACTTCCAGCAGGGGGTGCGCAATCAGGATGTGTTGATTCTAACAGACAATCGAACAACGATGGCCTACATCAACCATCAGGGAGGCACAAAAAGCTCAAAATGCTTCGGGAGTTGCTTCTTCTCTTTCAGTGGGCAGAACAACACCTGGCAAGTATAAGAGCTGTGTATATACCAGGACAAGAAAATGTCACAGCAGACTGGCTAAGTCACCAAGATGTCCTGCCAGGAGAATGGGAGCTGAAGGACAGCACCTTCCACCTCCTAACAGAGCATTGGGGCAATCTCCAGGTAGATCTGTTTGCATGCCGTCGAAACTCCCAAGGCAGAACAATTCTGCTTCCTGGCCAGGGACAAGCTAGCAGTAGCTCAGGATGCTTTTTCCCTAGATTGGGGTCAGTTCGGCCTCCTGTATGCCTTTCCTCTGATTCCACTGCTATCCAGGGTCCTGCACAAAGTAGTCCGGGACAGAGCAGAGATGATCCTAGTATGCCCCAGGTGGCCTCGCCATCCATGGGGTTCCATGTGAAAATCGCACCTGACAAATCGCAATTGCAAAATTGGCGAGTATTTAACAGCGCAAGCTATAATAGCTCGTTATCTTCCTAGTGCCGCACATAATAGCGGCACCATAATAATAGCAAGGCAGGTTTGCTGGAACAACAATAATTTCTTCTATATACCACATTTGTCAGGTTTTCTTACCGCCCTGCACAAAAATTAAGTTTCAGTAAGAACTGTGAGTCTCCTCGCATCCAGTAGCTGTGTGACTGCCTTTCAAATGCGATCCTCGAATCAGGGGAGGGCAGGGGTAGAAACAGTCCCTCTCGACCATATCTTTGGGGCTGCCAACCAGAATTACTGTGTCTGCCTTTCAAATGGGAGGGGAGGGCCACCAGGGGCCATGATATGAGACTGGAGCGAGGAAGGTTCAGGAGGGAGATGAGGAGACACTTTTTTACAGAGAGGGTGGTGGCTAGGTGGAATGCGTTACCTGCAGAAGTGGTATGCAGTAGAACAGTGGACTGCTTCAAACGAGGATGGGAAAGACAAGGGGGGAGGGTTAATGAAGGGGAAGGGTGGAAGGGAGGGGCAGCTGCAAAATAAGGGGTGCTAGCTGCACATTCGAGCAGACTTGATAGACCTCTAGGCCTTTATCTGCTGGCAAATTTCATATGTTCATATGGGGTGCTCAGTTCGGGGAGGGCAGGGGTTGGAAAGAACCCTCTTAACCCTATCTTTCAGGATCCTGGCCAGAACTACTCTGTGGCTGTCTCTCAAATGTGGTCCACTGGGAGGGGAGGGCAGGGGTTGAAACAGACCCTCTCACCTTATCTTCGGGGCTGCCCTCAGGAATTACTGTTCGGCTGCTTTCAAATGCGGTCCTTGGTTCGGGGAGGGCAGTGGTAAAAGGGCCGTATGCTATGCTAGACAGTGCTAAATTAGTGAGTTAAAAATGACCCTATTTCTTTCTGCCTTGCAGATGGTCCCAGGGCATGCTTCTGAATGTTAGGGGACATTTTCTGAACTTGCTTAATTTGTCTATTTTAAGTTTACTGCAGCTTAGGGGTTTAAAGTTCGAGGTCGGACTGGTACTGAGCGCTGATTTGCCAGTCGCCATACTTGTAATGTGAATGGCAGTTTTCTTCGCTATAATGGCTAATTCACTGTTATGTCTTGCCGCCCCTTCATGTGCTCGTTATTTTGTAGTCACTGTATTTTCAGTCGAGATTATAAAGTCACGGTTATCACAGGATACCGTCCATGGTTCCCACTTCTCAGTCAACTGTCAAAGGGACCACCTTTAACTTTCCAGATCAGCCCGGACCTTCTCCATCAGGGTCTGGTTCTGCGCCCCAGTTTGAACAACCTGCCCCTTTCGGCCTGGGGATTTTCAAAGAGCTAGGCTACACAGCTCTGGTTATTGAAATGATGGTGAACTCACTGCACTCCTCCTCCTCCTCTAAAGTGTATTATAGAATCTGGGAGGGAATTCTTGTTCTGGCTTCAGTCCAGAGATATATACAGGACCTCCCAATATCATTACTGGTGCTATTGCAGTTTCTTGAAGAGGGGTTTGATAAAGGACTACAACCAGCCACATTACGAGTTCAGATCTCCGCACTGGGGGTGCTTTTGCTGGTAGTCTCGGGGGACTTGCTGGGATCACATCCTCATGTCAGGAAGTTTCTAAGGGCAGCAATGTTAAAATGCCCCCCAATCAAGCCAATGGTACCACCTTGGAGACTTAATCTGGTTCTCAAAGCCTTAACCAAAGCACCTTTTGAGTCTCTTAAGGAGACCTCCCTCATGCATCTTACAATGAAGGTGTTTTTTTCCTTTCATAGCTACTACTTCAGCAAGGAGAATCGGTGAACTGGGAGTGCTGTCCACCAAAGAGCCATACACTGTTTTTCATCAGGACTCTGTGATGCTTTGTACAGATCCAGGATTTTTACCAAAAGTTATATCTCCCTTCCATTGTAACCAAGAGCTAATTCTTCCTTCCTTCCTTCTGCCCATGCCCGAAAAACAAAAAGGAAGGAGGGTTTCATACACTAGATCCGAGGAGAGCGATTTAAAATGTATATTAAGAGAACAGAGGCTATTCGCAAAACGTCAGGTTTGTTCCTTTTTAACTGCAGGCCAGAATGTAGGTAAAAAAGCTTCAAAAGACTATAGACAGATGGATTAGATCGGTAATCACCAAGGCTTACATTAGGCTGGAGTAACTCTACCTGGCCAAGTGAGAGCTCATTCCACCAGAGCTATGGCCACTTCATGGGTGAACTTCAGGGAAGCATCTCCTGCATACTTATACAGAGAGGCTGCTTGGTCATCCATTCACACATTTACAAAATTTTACAAACTGGATGTGATGTCTTTGGTGGAGGCATCCTTTGGCTGCAGAGTGCTTCAGGCGGTGGTGGAACCTTAAGGGCACTTGACATTCTTCCCACCCTGGACATCTGGGGATGTACTGCTTTTGTATATCCCATGCATAAGGAAGCCTGGAGACCAGCTTAGGAGAGAGAAATCAAAATTTAAATGCATGTAAATTTTCTTTCTCCGACGACTGGTCTCCGGGCTTTGCTTTCCCTCCCAGAATGTATATAGTTGGCTGGCCTCACGGCCATTTATGCCTTAACTTTCTTGTGTTTTGTTTTCAAGTTCTTGTAGTATTGCCATATTGGGACTACTTTTGGAACAACTGGAGAAAAGCGGAAGTGGAGGGATAGATGTCCCCTGCTGAAGAGGTTTAATTCCTGCCTCCAACCAGCATCAGGAGGTACAGCCCATAAGGAAGCCTAAAGATCAGCCGTCTGAGAAAGAAAATTTACAGGTATTTAAATTTTGATATTCAAAGGCTCCCTGGAAACATGCGTGGTTACAGAGGACTGGAGGAGAGTAGACGTGGTCCCTCTACATAAGAGTGGCAGCAGGGAGGAGGCTAGCAACTATTGGCCATTCGGTCTTACCTTACTGGTGGGGAAATTAATGGAAACCCTGTTAAAGGAAAGCTTTGGTAGAATATCTTGAATCCAATGTGCTGTAGGACCACAGGCAGCATAGATTCATGGGGAGGTCATGCCAGACAAATCTGTCTGATTTGTTTGACTAGGTGACTGGGGAAATAGATCAGGGAAGGGCAGTGGACATGGCCTTCCTGGACTGTAGCAATGCCTTCAACACTGTGATGCACAGGAGACTGATAAAGAAGTTGAGCTGCCTAAGAGTGGGATCCAAAGTGGTGAATTGGGTTAGAAAGTGGTTAACGGAGAGGAGACAGAGGGTGGTGGTTAACAGCACTCACTCCAACGATGGGAGAGTGATCAGTGGGGTGCTGCAGAGCTCAATACTGAGATCGGTCCTCTTTAATGTCTTCATAAGCAACACTGCAGAAGAACTGGAATTATGATATTTTGCAGATGACACCAAAATCTGTAATGGAGTTTACGCTCAGGATGGGGTGGAGAAAATGCACTGTTATCTTGGGAAACTCAAGGAATTGTCAGGAACATGGCAACTGGGTTTCAGTGCTAAAAAATGCAACATCATGGACCTATGGCCGAGTATAGGATGGGAGGGAGGTACTGTCAGTCACTAAGCAGGAAAGGGTCCTTGGGGTTATCATATCTGTTAACCTGAAAGTGGCAGGGCTATGTGACAAAGTAGTGGGCAGTGCCAGTGGAAGGTTGGGATGCATAGGGAGAGGTATATCCAGCAGGAAGAGGGAGTTGATGTTGCCACGGTATCGCTTGTTGACATCAGTCCAGCAGGAATATTGTGTCCAGTTCTGGAGGCTGCACCTCAGAAAGGACATAGACAGGGTGAAGGCAGTTCAGAGGAGGGCAACTGAAATGGCGCAGGGGTTGCATCAAAAGCTCTGTGAGGAGAGATGGGAGGATCTCATCATTTACACCCTTGAAGAAAGGAGAGTGAGAGGGGATGTGATAGAGACCTACAGCTACCTCATGGGGGTAAACAGGGTGCAGGAGGGGAGCCTCTTTCAAATGAGAAAGAGCACCAGGACCAGAAGGCATGCAATGAAATTGGTGGTGGGGGGGGGGGTTAAGAGGGATGTGAGGAAGTACTGTTTCACAGAAAGAGTTGTAGGTGCCTAAAACAGATCTCCAGTGGAAGTTGTGGAGGCCAAAACAGTAGGGGACTTCAAGCATGCATGGGATATACATAGGGGAATATTAGTAAATAGGCAAGGAGGAGTGAGGGTCACCGGAGACCAGAGAGGAGTCAGACTAGGCATGGTCTATCTGGGCAGACTGCTTGGGCCAGCGGTCCTATTAATGCTGACAAATTCTATGTTTCTGTGTCTAACTCTTTAGAGAGCAGCTGTGTGGGTCAAATTAGGCTAGGAGGTAACTGCGTGAGATAACTGAGGGGCAGAGGGGAGCTATGCAGGGTGACTAAAAATAGAGGGCTGCTTTGTGAGGTGACTGAAGGGCAGAGGACAGCTGCATAAGGTAACTGGGGGCATAAGGCATCTGAGTGGGGTGGGGGGGTCACTGGTTTAGGGCTCATTCAATGCCATTTGTGAGATGAGGTTTCACAGAACAGGAGGGATATCTTTAATGCAGAGGCTGGCTGAGAGATGAACTCAGAAGTTTGAAGCTGGGGGAGGGGAGGATGCTATGAGAATACCAGCAGAAGTACAAGGTGTGTAACACTAAAAATACAGTAGAACATAACCCAAACCATAACTAGACAGATAACATAGCCCTTGGCAACTCTGAAAGTGTGAGTGGGGCTATGTTCTCAAGCTATCTGTCCAGTGATGGGTCTGATAATGTGCTGCTGTATTTCTAGTGTTGCACACTTATCATGATAGTCTCAGGACATATTAGACAGTTGATTTTGCCCCTGTACATAGAGGATTTTATACCTGCACCTTGGATATGTGACTTTCTATGTTCTTTCCTCTGATCTTGTACACATGCACTTTTTACTCTGCATCTGAAGATATAGATGGTATATAAACTTGTTAACCATGTTGCTGCACTTGAGAACCCTATCCCCCAACCAGTAAAACCAAGAAGTGATTTGTCTGTGAAGTGTGGGGGTGCACAATGTTCTAAAACAAGGTACTGGGTTAGGGGGAGGATGTGGACTGATGGTCTTCAGTTGTGAAGGAATGGGGCAGACTAGGATGATCCAGCAGGGTGTACTGTGTGTTGGAATTTTGGTATATTTTAATTGTGTGCATAGTTTCTTTTGAAAGAAGGAACATTTTACCTGTACTTGTATGATACTATTGTCATGTGAATGGCACAATGGGATTGGAGGGTAGGGGCTGAACAATACATATACAGTAGTGGATGGGCGCCCATCCACAACAAGGCTGTGTTTCCATCGAGGGTGTTGATGACATCAGAGAGACCTCGAGAGCGAAGCTCGAGAGTTCTCCATGATGTCATCAACTCCCAAGATGGGAAACACTGCCAAAGTTGTGGATGAGTGACCATCTACTATTTTATATAGTATATAGTTTCCCCGCAATGTGTTTGTACCTTAACTCTTGCACACTGGCTAGATTCCCGTTCTCTCCACTTCAGTCACCAGTATTTCCGATACTCGTCACTGCAGTCCTGTTCCGAGTCTTGTCCCCAAAGATAATGGTCCTTCGTGCAGCAGTCATGCTGTGATCCGACAACTGTGGCAGTAATTTAAAAAACAACAAAAAACTGCAAAGTAACAGTTTGGATACACAGAACTGACTTTAGTAGTCCGTGTCCAAACTGTGTCTATGAAGTTTTTGGCTCTCCCGACCGCACCGCTTGCTAACTACAGGTGCCATTTTAGAGTGAATTTTTTGAAAACATCACTGTTGCAGCCAATCAAATGGCAGGTTATAAAGTTGTTTTGTTGATGGATCGCCAGAATGATAGTACAACACTTGTTGACCTTTGAACTGCTCCTACTAACAAGATCTGGAAAACCTTTGTTTTCCATACACAATAAGCCCTAACCATATACTATAAAGGTTGTCCAGATCTTGTTGTAGGGCAGTTCAAAGGTCAACAAAAATTGTTGTACTATCATTCTGACGTCACATCGATAGTACAACAACTTTTGAACCTTGAGCTCCTACCTGATTGGTGGAAACAGGCACTGATTTAAAAAATACGTTCTAAAATGGCGCATTCACTTAGCGAGCGGTCGGGTGAGCAGACAGTTTGGACACGGACTGCCATAATTGGCTCCGTGCATCCAAACTCTCAATTTGCAGGTTTTTTTTTTTTGTTTTAATCTCTGGCACAGTTACGTGAAAGTAGAGCGGGACTGCTGTATTCGGGGACGTGATCAGAACAGCATAACTGCAGTGAAGAGGACCAGTATCTTGGGGGACTCGAGCGAGGACCAGTGCAGGAGTGTCAATGCAATGTATGAACCTTGTCCATTTTGGGGGAAACCATATACTATAAAAAATAGTGGATAGCTCACTATCCACTATTCTATGTTTTCCATACACAATAAGCCCTAACCATATACTATAACTAGTATGTGGGAGTTAGTATTATGGGCAGTGTGCAGGTCACAATGGACAGATGTAGAAGCAAATGATTTGATGCCTTTTAATGGACCAACATAGATGTAACAACAAGAACAAAGTACTCTAGCTTTCAGACCAACCAGTTCTTCTTCAGAAGTGTAACACACAAAGCATAACAGGTCACAGTGGGAAATTTTTGAGAATTGCCTTGTGTGTGTGTGAGAGAGAGAGAGAGAGAGAGATTCAAGTAGTTGATGATGCATATCCCAAGTTGAGATGATAAACTCTGTACTGCATTATTGGTAAAAATGTATTGTACTTACCAGGACTTAATTTTTAACAAATAAAATTAAAACATACACATCAAACTATTGCAAAGGTGTTCATCATTATCTTAATGTGTAAAGTTTTATTTTAGTTTAGGAACAAAAAAATTGTTAATGTGTTGTATTATTGTGATATAAGAATAGGGTAACAGAGGGAAGAGTGACCAGTGGGGTACCACAGGGATCAGTGCTGGGACCGGTCCTATTCAACATCTTCATTAGTGACATTGCACAGAACCTAGAAGGCAGAATTTCACTGTTCGCTGATGACTCAAAGCTCTGTAACAGAGTAGACACACCAGAGGGTATAGACAGAATGAGAAGGGACCTGCAGAAATTTGAAGAATGGTCAGGGGTTTGGCAGTTGAAATTCAGTGCAAAGAAGTGCAAGATACTGCATATGGGGCACAAAAACCCTGGCACAATATATCAGTTGGGGGGTGAGGATATAGCATGCACCAAGCAGGAAAGGGATCTTGGGGTTATCATCTCTGATGACCTCAAGGTAGGGAAACAGTGTGACAAGGCAGCAGGTAAAGCAAATAGGATGCTGGGATGTATACGCAGGGGCATCACCAGCAGGAAAAGGAAGGTCATAATTCTGCTATACAAGACACTAGTGAGGTCCCACCTGGAGTACAGTGTACAGTTCTGGAGACCATACCTACGTAAGGACATAGACAGGGTAGAGAAGGTTCAGAGGAGGGCAACAAAGATGGTGCATGGATTGCATCACAAGTCCTATGAAGACAGGTTGAAGGAACTGAACATGTACTCCCTGGAGGAGAGGAGGGAGAGAGGGGATATGATAGAGACATACAAGTATCTTACAGGGAGGAACAGGGTGCAGGAATACACTATTTTTAAGTGAAAAAGATGTTCCAGGACTAGAGGGCATGGGATGAAGTTGGAGGGAGGACGATTCAGAGGAAACATGAGGAAGAAGTTCTTCACAGAACGGGTGGTGGACAAGTGGAACACCCTGCCAGAGGAAGTGGTGGGGGCTGAAACAATCACGGGATTTAAGAATGCATGGGATAGACATAAAGGAATTCTGGAGGTCAGGGGTAAGGGGCAACAGACTTCTAGGAAAACATAAACTGAACTTACAAGCTCAAATGGGCAGACTGGGTGGGCCATAGGCCCTTATCTGCCGACACTGTCTATGTATCTATGTATCTATGTATGTATGTATGTAATGTAGAAACTGAGTGGTACTAAGAGTATGGGGTGTAACACTCTTACTATTCCTCTCCATTTTCCTTAACTAAAAACATACATCTCAAAAATATAACAAGTGAAATAAAACTTTTACATCATGCTGATGCTTAGGCAGGTGTTGTTGGCTGTAGCCAACTCTTGTTTCATATGGGCAGTCACATGATGATTGCTCATAAAATTTAAAAGTACAATACTTTCTTTAACAGTCACTTAAAGTGGAACCTTCGGCTCCTCTGTCTAAATGCTGGGGGACCTAGAGGTCCCGATTAAGCAAATTGCAAAAAGCAATAAATCTTTTACTCATTATCAAGTTAGATAACTTACTTTGTATTTGTTTAACATAATAATGTCTAGCAAGTGAGATTGGTACTGGTAGACTAAGTGCAAAAGTGCGCTGTTGCAGTGAAATAACTTAACAAAATGCTGGCACATAGAGGTCCCCTGGGGCTTAGTCTGTCAGTCATGTCATCACAGAGCTGGCTACGGGAGATTCTGGTATAGTTAGTTTGGTGGCATGGCAGGTGGGGGGAGAAGCAGTATCAACTAGATAAAAAGTAAGCTACCTAGCTTGATAATGAGTACCAAAAATTATTTATTTTTGCTATTTGCTTAATCAGGACCTCTAGGTTGCCCAGCATTTAGACAGGGGAACTAAGGATTCACCTTTAAACCATGGATATTTCATTTTTCATATCAGGCTGCATAATATACCTAATATATCATGCAGTTATAAAAGTATTTACTTAAGTAATATACCACGACAGGGAGTGGGTATGTGGGTGGCTGACTGGTGGCTATGAATACAGTACAGGGCTTCAAACAGGCATGGGATAGGCATAAGGGAGCAATACAGATGTGTATGAGTAGATAGGCCACTGACAGAGCAAAGGCTGATGGCACATTTATAAGGTAGAAAAAGAAATGGGCAGACTGGATGGGCCTTGCGGTCCTTATCTGCCGTCAACTTCTGTGTTTCTGTTGATTTACCATGCCTGCTGTGGTTCGGTCACAGGGTGCAGCTGAGTGACTTTACCACACCAGAAGTGGTAAATCTACCCATGTACCCACTCCCAGAGGGGTATATTACTATTATACAATGGTTCATTTTATTTTTATAAAATAAAGAGAAAGTGGTTTTTTTTTTTGTTTTTTTTTAATGATTTCCATGGTATTTATTGCTCTGTCACACCAAATAGTTACATGTTGCTAAGCAAGGTGCTGGTAGGGAGAATAAGCTGAGGTGTGAGGGTTTCCAGCATTTTTTTTTTTTTTTTTTTATCATGGTATTTTAGTTTTATAACCACCCCCCCTCCCCTTTCAGGACAGGTAAGTGCCATGATGTTAAGCAAGAAATATGAAGCTGTGCTGAGAATGGGTGTCTCGTGCGGCAGGTAAGAGAGTGTGCGCTGCTCACATAGTGAGTCTGTCATTGGAGTGTTGACAGGAAGAGAGTCAGTGGGGGGGCAGTGGTGGAAACCAATGCGGTGCTGAAGCGACTACATGTGCTTCAGTCACTGGGTAAGTCCCAGGCACCGAGTTATCTGTTCGCTTATAATGGCGGCTCCAGGACTGAAGTAGAGGGCGCAGGGCGGGGATCGAGCACAGGTACAGCTGCACCACAGGGTCACAGGGCATGTACTACAGTAAATAGTGAGCTGAGTATTTTGGAGCAGTGCGCAGAGATAAGCAACAGATTTCTCACACCTTCTGGTTTTTAGAGTTTCCCTGTTCTGTCTGTGGTTGTTTAGTTTTGAGGGTGGATACTGTGTGCTTATGACAAATTCATGTGAGGCAACTGGTGGTAGTTTTGTTCAGTATGTGTACGATTTTGTGATTGTGAGACTAGTGGCTGGAATTTGGGGTTTGCATATGTTTGTTTTTTTGAGAACAGGTGGTATTGTGAATGCTGGCGTTCTGTGAGTGAGCATCTTGCCATCCATCATGTCTGCAAGAATGCCAGTGCCGGGTTTGGCATGGTTGGAGGGATTTTAGATGGGGTTACTAATGTGACTGACTGGTGGCTGGCATCCTTTCCAGTGGGTGCACTGGAGGATTTACCACGCTGTAAAGGTACCAGCCAACCAATCAGAATGTAGCATCTTGTCTTGTGTAGTGTGCCCATTGTGTAATAAAGGATTTCTAATGGAAACAGAATAAGTGTGTTTAATTGTTTATTATTTTTATATATTTTAGAATTTTTGCTCAGGGAAAGGCACACTGAGTATAACTGGTTTCCAGATGCCTGTGGGGAGCACAGGGAGATTGAGTGAATTGCTCGGGGTTACACAGTTTGCAAATAGCACCTGTGTGTTTCAAACCCAGGTCTAGAGATTTTTTAGGTTGCTAAAGCTTATATACTTTGACAACTCTGTGACCATTTAAGTTACCAAAAATAAATCTTTTAGATAATAGCAGACAACATATGTTGATAAGAATTTGCTTTCTTAAAAGAAAAAGATAATCAGATAAAAAAAAAAAAAATGTTGCTTCATTGGAAGGCACTATGCCTCAGTGGTTAGAACACAAGAACAGTCAGCTTGGAGATCTCAGTTTTGTGTCCCATCACAGCCATCACCATCGCCATCACCATATGACCTTAAGTGCGTCACTTGACCTCCCCACCAATGTTCTGCATTGCGCCTCGTTGTAAAATTGGTGCAGGACCTTCCTGGAGTAAACTTATGTTTTGTAAGTCTGCCCATGATCACATCTGGGACATCTCCTGTATCTGTCACCTTGATTATTCCCTTATACTTACGATTTATACTTAAAAACCATGTTGGAAAAGGGCAAGCTGCCCATTTGAGCTACCATTGCATGATTCAACTGATATAGTTTCTCCCCTGATATAAATACCTAGGCTGCCTTTGAAGGATTCAGAACTAGAGCTGTCTGCATCTACAGTCTCAACTGACAAATGCATTCCATGATCTAATCACCCGTTATGTGAAAAATGAGTGTTTGTTTTTTTTGTTAGGATGGAAAGGGAGTTTCACTAAATTTTTTGCTGTGACCTCTAGTCATATTGATACGGTTTTGGTATTGCATACTTAAACTGTTCATCAAATCATCTTGGTTGATAGAGATGTTATACATTATTTAAGTGATAACGGGCTAGTTGGCTTACTATATGAGACAATGATGTGATTGTTGAATGAATAAAGTATAAGGCTGAAGACCATCACATTGCCGAGGACAGTGAGTCAAATAACATGTAACCCCTAGATGGCGCTATCCCAGGGGCTACTACCCCTGCCTGATTTGCCACTAACAGGTTGAGGGGCCTGGATCCAATGGCGGGTGCCTCCACCCAGAGGTCAGGGTTTGCAATAGTTAAACTAACTTGGTCACAGCCCTCTGGGACACTGCAACCCCCCTTTCTTCCCACTAGTGGCCCACACAATATATCAGAATTACCTTCACAGTATACACTTACCCCAGGTCTGGTTCGGCACTGGGACCTCCTGTGAAATGAGATACAGTGCAACAATCACAGTACAGTACTTTAACATAGACAAATACCTCAGGCAGTATAACTTTGCTGAAACAAGCAGCTCTGATTTATTTAGGGGATATAACAAGGACAGGAAATCAGGTTAATTAGCTTATCACTCTAATAATCTACCTATGGCTCTGTGCACAGGCCTATCCCTATCAGTTACTGTCCCTGGGTACCCAAGCCCTAGTGGCTAGTCCAAACTGCGGGCAGCTGGTAGGGCCCTTCACACAGAGAAAAGGAGAATTAAACAGTCAGCAGTACAGTAATTCCATTTGGATTTAATGTGGCAATTCAACAGGGAGCGACCTGAATTAGTACTCACGACCTCCAAATAAGATAGGGTCCTTCAATGTCAGCAGGGCTCACTTGAGGTACACAAACCTCTTCACACATCCATATAAAAGAAAGCACTATACCAGGCAGGCTGCATCTGTATCCCAATACATAATTACTGCACAATACCGGGAGAACACACAGAGATTCAGTTCCTGACAGACCGGATGCAATTTTCAGCAATTCCTCCAGTCTTCTACAGGGTGAGCCTGGTTTCTACTCTTCAGAGATCCTTTGATTCTTTTCACAGACGGTTCAGTCTAACAAGCTGTTACACAAGCTGCAGACCCGGAACTCTGGGCCTTACACCGTTTTGACTAAAACTGCACACTGAAAAAGCACAGGGCTCCTTCCTTCTTCACTGCCAAAGCTCAACTGAAACTCCAACCGACAAAACCGGGCACTTCCTTTGAGTTCCTCCCAGTTCTTGACTGGATTGGCTGTCACTCACAATAGACTGCTGCTGTTGGTCCAAAAAGGCACTGAAGTCTAAACTACATCTCCCAGAGTCACTGCCCATACAATCCTCTTGTGGCTGGCTCAGATTATGAGTCCAAGTTCTGATTCGTCCAAGGCACCATTTTAGAGCTAGCTTACCCCACACTGATTGGTCCAGTTCAGCAGTTCAAAACTAGAATGGGAACTAGCAGACACAGTTCTGACTGCAAAGAAAGCAGGTTAGACAAACTGTAATTTCATTATTACTCTAAATAATTTCTGGCAAACAGTTACATCTTTCAGATAGGTTCCTTTGCACTCTAGTGACTGCAAAATGAAGTGAATTGAGCAGCTTGAGTGGTACTCAATCAAAGAAACACACAGTCCCCCATACAACTAATTATGTCTGCAAGCAGACAGCTCTTAAAGAGACAGTACCAGAGGCTCTAAAACACTCACTGATAAATGGCTTAAATGCCAAACACCATTCAGGCTTGGAGCATTCAAGCAAGCTCCTGGAAGTCTTTTGGGAACCCCCATTTGCAGGGGGGTTACACCCTTCCTGGCCTGGGAAAGCTTGACGTCCGCGTCAAGCAAGTACCCCCATAAGTTTCAACTGCAACCATATGCATTTGCATTAGGCTCGCACATGTAATCATCAGTCAATATATCATTTTACCAAGAACACATTTCTGAAACATTGCAGTACGTCACTCTTTACACAGTATTACATACACATTGTACCATAACTCAAGTTATTACCTCTTGTACATGAAACCTGAAGAGAGGGGGCCCTTCCCTATCAGTTACCTTGGGGCTGGACGGGCAAGGGCACCATACTAGAGGGCAACACAAGTAACTTGGAGTTAGCACTGACGCTCAGTTTGGGCAATGAGCTCGGGGACATACACTCCTTTATGGACAACATTGAGAGGCAAATCCACAGGCCTCCCAAGTGAATCATAACTGAGGTGCACCACAGGCTTTACAGCTCGACCAGTCTTTCTAGGGGAACTGTTATAGTCTCTGCACTCTGAGCCTCATTTTCAGCATTGTCCTCACTTGTCAGGGAGTCTACATGGGGGTAGAGAGGCTAGAACTTGGGGCACTTTCAGCTCCAGGAGTTACAGTTTCTGAGTCCACAACATTTGGCTCATGGAGAGCTTTCGGACACTGGCAGTGGACTGTCAGGGCACTCAAAATACTCTTCTTGTTGGTGTATCACCAGTCTGCCCCAATCTATCATTTCCTCCCTGAAGCTCAAACAGTTCAACCATGCACAATGATTCCATTTCATCTGATCTGATGCTTTGCACTTCACTTTCTGGGAGCATTGGCTCCAGGGATGAAGCTGGGGCTTAGACAGTCCAGAAGGCCCAGCTTCATCTCCAGTATTGACTAGGGATTGCCCGAAACAATTGACTCAGTTCGTAAGAAGGATAGTATTCAAAGTCACTCTCACTTTCTTCCGATATGGACTGACAGTCATGCTCAACTGGGACTTGTGGAGGAACACTTTAACTTTGCTTCTGTAGGTGCAGACTTTCTTGATCTTTTCTTAGCAGCAGCTCTAGTCACTGGTCCAGAGGGCATCTTCTAGGGGCTCAGACTCAATTAAGATTTGTCCAATGGGCAGTAAATGATTTCTATGCATTGTTTTACATCTTTTGAATTATTCTCAGGCCTTACTTTGTACACTGGCAGATCATCTAGTTTGCCCACTACAATGTGAGGGAGATGGTGCCATCTGTCAGCAATCTTGTGCTTGCCATGCAGTCCCAGATTTCTTAGCAATACCCGATCTCCCTCCTGGAGTTCCTGTGCTTTCACCTTTTATCATACCTTTCTTTGTTGGCCAGATTTCTTTTGGCAGCCATGGTTTGAGCCAGTTAGTGCGCATGAGTTAGCTGGGCCTTTAACTTTGCACATACTGTAAATAGTTGTCAGCTTGAACCCCATCAGGAGAGACCCCAAAACACACATCTACTGGTAGTCGAGCTTCTCTTCCAAACATCAGGCGGTAGGGAGAATCCAGTGGCATCACTTTGGTGCAGTTATAAGCATGTACCAGGGTGCTAATTTGTTGGCTCCATCTAGGCTTGTCCTTTGGGTGCAGGGTGCCTAGCATATCTAGCAAAGTGCGGTTGAAACGTTCAGGCTGTGGGTCCCCTGGGGTGGTAAGGAGTGGTTC
Source organism: Neoceratodus forsteri (assembly GCA_016271365.2). Lineage (NCBI taxonomy): Eukaryota > Metazoa > Chordata > Ceratodontiformes > Ceratodontidae > Neoceratodus > Neoceratodus forsteri. The sequence continues at coordinate 798,077,754 of CM028129.1, forward strand.
TGGACTTTCGCACTCCCACAGAGAAGCATCTCTTTGATCAGGCGACTCTCAAAGTCTCTCCTTGATCAGAATGGATTCTTTGTGGAGCCCCATAGTGAACAAAAAGTTTTCTACAAGTACTTTGGCCACAGTGGATGCTTTCTGGTCTTTGGTGGGAAAGCTTGGGCATATCTCGTGAATGGTCAGTGACCACCAGCACATTACTGATATTTCTTTGATCTGACTCCAAACTCAGAAAATCAATACAGACCAGCTCCATGGGTGCACTGGTGGTGATGTTAAACAAGGGGCAGCCCTCTGGGGCAAAAGCTTTCCTCTCTGTAAGCAGCGACTACAAGTTCGAATGTGTTGCTCCACATCAGCCCCCATCTTAGGCCAATAGAATCTGGATCTCACCAAGTCAAGTGTTCTGTCTATACCAAGGTGCCCCATGTGGTTGTGCAGGACCTCAGTACTGAGTCTCGAAGGCAGTGGGCAGCACTAGTTGTTGTTTGTCTACTTGTCCCCCTCTGTCTACTGTTTCTCTGTATAACAGTTTATTGATCAGTTTCAACTTAGGACCTTCTTTGTATAACAGTGCAGTTCTCAAATCAGTGGGCGTAATTTGGACACATCTTTTCCTGCATAGAGGCTTCTAAAGCTGCTTTGATCATGGGATCGCGGGATTGAGCCGTCGAATACTGTCATTGTCCAGCTGAGGCAGTGCACCAATGTCTATTGCAGAAAAGTGGCAATAAGCAGCAGGTATGCAATTCTCAGAGGCTCCCAAGCAATCCACCATGCAGTCCACTCGTCCGTGGACATTTGTTCCTCCCTGTCAAACTTCCGGCAGAGTGCCCAATGTCAGGTTCTGCCAATCGGACCCAATCATTCTGGGGAACAGGCCTCCGGGAGAGACATCAGCATCTATGTGGTTCAGACCTGCTCGGTATTCGAGAGCATAGTCATATGTAGATAATGCAGAAAGCCACCTATGGCCAGTGGCATCCAACTTAGCTGAGGTCTGCACATAGGTCAAGGATTATTGTCAGTTTTACTAGTATTTTAGCCCCATACAAGTACTCATGGAATTGGTCAACAATAGCCCACTTCAAAGCTAGGAACTCTAACTTATGTACAGGATAGTTCTTTTCGGATGGGGTCAGGCTTCTACTGGCAAAGGCCACTGGTCTCAGGCCATTCTCGTGCTCTTGGTACAACACAGCCCCAATCCTTGCAAGCTAGCATCAGTGTGCAGGACGTAGGGTTTTCTTGGATCGGCATAGGCCAGCACTGGAGCATGGGTAGTTGATATATGATCTCATGAAAAGCAGTCTCACAATCAGGAGTCCAGCGGGCCCCAAATACTTCACTCGGATGAAAATACACTCTTTCAGTCTTGAGGGCGCTGACTTTTGGTATTTTTGTGGGTTGGGGATACCCTTGAGTAAGGTTAAGTAAAGGCGGATCACTCTTGAATAGTCCTTGATGAGCCGCGATATAACCACAGAATCCCAGGAATCTTTGTTCTTTTAGATTTTTGGGCTGTGGCCAGGTGGTCAAGGCCTCAACTTTACTTGGGTCGGTTCTATTCCTCGGTGGATACTATGTGTCCCACATACTTTACTGATGTTTGAAAGAATTGACACTTATCAATGGACAGTTTAAGGCCAAAGTCCTCCAGTCGGTCCAATACCTTAAATAATCTGCTCTCATGTTCCTCCAGTGAGCTGCCAAACACAATAACATCATCTAGGTATACCAGGCACTCTAGTAAGTTCATGTCCCCACTGCACGCTCATCAATCGTTGAAAAGTGGCTGGGGCACCTGAAATCCTTGAGGCATCCTCCATGAATTCATAGAAGCCAAGCGGACAGATAAAGGCCGTCTTCTCCACGGTCCTCTGGGGCCATCGGGATCTGGTAGTACCCACGCGGAGATCCAGCACAGAGAACCACTTGCTCCCGTTTAGGCAGTCCAAAGCATCCTGAATGCGGGCATTGTGTACTGATCAGGGATAGTCCGCCCGTTTAAGATGCGATAATCACACACATCCTTACTGTTCCATTCTTTTCCTCACTACCACAATGGGGAAGCATAAGGGCTTCTGGATTCTTGTATTACACCAGCAGCTAACATCTCTTGCAGATGCCGTCTCACATCATCTATGTCAGCAGGTGCCAGGCGTCCGAGACCTCTCACGAAATGGTCTTTCGTCATGCAGCGGATATTGTGCTCAGCTCCTTGCACGCATCCCACATCCCATTCCTTTAAAGAAAACACCTGGTCTCTGGGCAAGCTTCTCACTGATCCTCACTTTCCATTCAGCTGGCAGCGGGGTCGCCGAAATCAAACAAGTCAGGCGTTACTCTGTCATTCTTCCTTGAACTCTTGCTGCTGGGTAGCACTGCAGTGTCTGCACAATGCAGCTTAGCCAGGATGCAACCTCTGTTTACTCGAATGTCTCTTTCAGACACATTATGAACTTGGACCATTACCCTTCTGGCATAAGCATGGGCTCTAGCGGGCAAAATACTAGGCTTGACCAGCAGTCCCTCTGGCAATTTTCCATCGCCTGGTGCATCCAACATTAATATTTTATTCTTAACATCCTTTCTGATATGGACCTCTCCCTGTAAGGTACACTTCGGCATTTGGCGCCAGGATCAGAGACTCAGGATCCTTCTTCCATACAATTCCGACCGGTTCCTCTGGTTCTGTTTTTCAGCATCTCTCTGTGCCTCATAGGCCTTCTTAATTAAAGCCGGAACTCTTAAGCTCTACTAGTCTTTGACCCTGTTTTCATAACACAACTGTGCCAGCCTTCGAACATATGAACATTTGTTCCAATCAACAAAGGGACACCATCATACAGTCCAGTGGGGGACACACTAAGGCTAGGGTCTCTACTTGTTCGGCCACTCCAGCCACGGAGGTGGGGAAAGACAGCCAAATTCGGATATACCGAATAGGGTAGGCCTTTCACTAACCCCCATACATGCAGTCCTTCTAATGGTTGTAGGCACGTCTGACAAATGCTTCTGATACCAATCCTGGAACATAATTGTCACTTGGGAGCCACTGTCTAATACAGCTCTTGTAGACACTCCATTCACCTTTACAGTGGTCTCCATGGAGGGACCCACTATTCTGGACCAGTCTGGAGAGGCGGTAGTGGGGGCCTGGGCAACTGACCTTGCCACAAAAGGACGTGAATTAGCATTTTGGTGCCCTCACTGGGATCATGTCGTGCACCTCTTAACCACTGATTTCTTCTCCAGCTCTCCTTGTAGCCTATATGCAACTTTGTCAGTGTCTTTTGGGGACTGGCATTCCCTTTCATGTGCCCATCTTTCCCACAATTATAGCAAAACATACTTTCTGGAGTTTGAGCTGGCCGAGGTGCCACGCTGGGAGCCAGGGCGGGGGTATTATTAACTGGAAACCTGGGTGCCATCTCTGTCTGCGGCGTGATAAGCATTTGGAGACATCTCGTCAGTTTCTCCACTTCCGTGGTCAAGGAATTGAGTTTAGAGCTGTTATCAGCAGGAGATACATGGGTGGGTACCCCCAACCCCATAGCAGATGCAGTCGGATATAGGTCAGGGCCCGTACTTGCAGGCGTGGCCTTCATAAAGGACTGTTTTTGAATTCCTGGATCTCTCTCAACAGTTCGCCCCATTGTGGCATATCTTTTCCTTGTCAGAGCACTCATTGACTGTCAACCTCTGCCCCTGAACTTCACTTGATGGGTCACCCTCAGTCACTCGGTCAGTAGCCACAGCTGTTGGTGCAGGTACCTCCGGGTCGCCTTTCTCAACTCCTCAATTTCTCTCATTAACTCATCATAGGAGGGTGGGATTCCAGTTTGTTGCAGGCGAACTGAAGCAACAGCAGTTCTGAGAAGGGGGCAGACTTAAGGATTCTGTCCAGTCTGGTTCGTCCAGTTCAATCGCTGGCAACCACCCTTTCTGAGGCATTCTTTGCAACAATTTTTCCAGCCGAGACATGCACAGACAACAACTCCCCTTGGTACTGTTGTGCATTTCTTACTCTCCACCATGGGTCCTCATCAGAATCTGGGCTCCCCATACACATTCTCCAAGGCCTCAAGATAGGCCTGTGCAGTCGCTTCAGGGTTACTGGCCCGTTTAGCACGGATGGTAGCCAGAGCAGGACCTTGGGAGGCTCACTAACCTCTTTCGTCCCGAGCATTGCCATTCTAACACTTGGGGCAACATAGTCTATCCAGGTTCCAGTCATCCTCCCTTGGGGGTGAGGAGGGTGCCAGAGAAGATCTCAACCTTAAGAGTCGTGACTAATGGCAGGTGCAGAAATAGAGTCTGCATTGGTTCAGCCACCATTACGGGCACTGGAGCAGGAGAGGGTGTTGGGGAGGAACACCCCAGGTGGCAAGAATAGTTTCTTCAAGTCCTCCACAGTTTTCCCTCTCCCAGCAACCATTCAGCAAATTTCTCCTCAAAGTTTCAGATAGTGGTGGGGGCTGATTCCCCGGGTCTTTACTGTCTTTAGTTATCACTCCAAGCAGTGAGGGCTCCCTCTGGGGTAACAGTCTGTGGCATTTTGAGCTATCTATGGGATCCTTAAACTCTACTAGGGCCAGGAAAGTGTGGGTGAGCAGATTAGCATGCCGACCCACCACCACAGGGTTTTGTAAACCTTCCACCTTGGAAAGTACTCCCTGTACAGTGTCCGTATTGATACCCAGGGGGATGTCCAGGATAAGCATAGCATTTTGGGGGTCAATCTCCTCCCCAGTACACCACTCCACCAGCCGGTGCACAGCCACTTCTGTCGGGGTACCCATTTTTTTCTTAACAGTGGTTCATAAATATGGCCACTAGAGGACACACAATCCCAGCGGTGAGCCTCCAAGATGTAACCCTAGATGCGCTATCCCAGGGGCTACTACCCCGCCTGATTTGCCACTCAACAGGTTGAGGGCCTGGATCCAATGGCGGTGCCTCCACCCAGAGGTCAGGTTTGCAATAGTTAAACTAACTTGGTCACAGCCCTCTGGGACACTGCAACCCCCTTTCTTCCCACTAGTGGCCCACACAATATATCAGAATTACCTTCACAGTATACACTTATCCCCAGGTCTGGTTCCGCACTGGGACCTCCTGTGAAATGAGATACAGTGCAACAATCACAGTACAGTACTTTAACATAGACAATACCTGAGGCAGTATAACTTTGCTGAAACAAGCAGCTCTGATTTATTTAGGGGATATAACAAGGACAGGGGAAATCAGGTTAATTAGCTTATCACTCTAATAATCTACCTATGGCTCTGTGCACGGGCTATCCCTATCAGTTACTGTCCCTGGGTGCCCAAGCCCTAGTGGCTAGTCAAACCGTGGCAGCTGGTAGGGGCCCTTTCACACAGAGAAAGGAGAATTAAACAGTCAGCAGTACAGTAATTCCATTTGGATTTAATGTGGCAATTCAACAGGAGCGACCTGAATTAATACTCACGACCTCCAAATAAGATAGGGTCCTTCAATGTCAGCAGGGCTCACTTGAGGTACACAAACCTCTTCACACATCCATATAAAAGAAAGCACTATACCAGGCAGGCTGCATCTGTATCCCGATCGCAATTACTGCACAATACCGGGAGAACACACAGCAGATTCAGTTCCTGACAGACAGTGTAATTTTCAGCAATTCCTCCAGTCTTCTACAGGGTGAGCCTGGTTTCTACTCTTCAGAGATCCTTTGATTCTTTTCACAGGACGGATTCAGTCCTAACAAGCTGTTACACAAGCTGCAGACCGGAACTCTGGGCCTTACACACGTTTTTGACTAAAACTGCACACTGAAAAGCACAGGGCTCCTTCCTTCACTGCCAAAAGCTCAACTGAAACTCCAACTGACAAAACCGGCACTTCCTTTGAGTTCCTCCCAGTTCTTGACTGGATTGGCTGTCACTCACAATAGACTGCTGCTGTTGGTCCAAAAGGCACTGAAGTCTAAACTACATCTCCCAGAGTCACTGCCCATACAATCCTCTTGTGGCTGGCTCAGATTATGAGTCCAAGTTCTGATTCGTCCAAGGCACCATTTTAGAGCTAGCTTACCCCACACTGATTGGTCCAGTTCAGCAGTTCAAAACTAGAATGGGAACTAGCAGACACAGTTCTGACTGCAAAGAAAGCAGGTTAGACAAACTGTAATTCATTATTACTCTAAATAATTTCTGGCAAACAATTACATCTTTCAGATAGGTTACCTTTGCACTCTAGTGACTGCAAAATGAAGTGAATTGGCAGCAGCTTGGTGGTACTCAATCAAAGAAATACACAGTCCCCCATACAAACTAATTATGTCTGCAAGCAGACAGCTCTTAAAGAGACAGTACCAGAGGTTCTAAAAACACTCACTGATAAATGGCTTAAATGCCAAACACCATTCAGGCTTGGAGCATTCAAGCAAGCTCCTGGAAGTCTTTTGGGAACCCCCATTTGCAGGGGGGTTACAAACACATTATCACTATATTGCTTCATGTGTTTCGGGGAAAAAAAGCTAGTGGTATTGCTTTTTGTCCCTATTTTTTAAGTTCATGGTAACTCTACATATCCCCCTCCCTGCACTGTATGCTGCTGTAAGTGCAGGCCAGTCAGATATCTGGTAAGATGATGATGTCACTACTTATGAACTCTGTGGTCAGTTTGTTGAGAAAAAAACAACTGTGAGTTTGTTGTGAAATAAACTGTTTACCTCAGGCTTTGTAGTATAATATGGTTAGATCTACGACTAGCTGTTCCAAATCACATTAATTTGTAATATCAACAATTTTTAATATCAATGAATTACTTATCAGCAATGTTGTGGGGATTGCCTGTTTCCCAGTTCGCTGTTGGGATATTGAAAACACCAGTGACCACTACTCCACTATTATGTGAGACTTAAAGGACATTCCCTGGTGTTTTAGCAACCCCATGTCATAATTATAATTGCTTGCCAAATACGTGATAGTTAGCTAAACATTTAAAATCCTCAACAAAAAACTTAAGTTGCCATACTTGTTTGTAAGTTACATGGTAGAAATGAATTCCTCTTTTTGGAAGCAATCTGCAAGAGGTCAAATCATTTTATGTAGTTCTAACATCACTGGTTTAGGTGTCAAACATGAGTGTGAAAGAAAAAAGTGAGACATGGACGCACTTCATTTGTCATGATGTTTGCTTATTTTTTTCCACAAATACAAAAATAGAGTGAATTACCAATACTATGACACCCTCTTGAACTAACATCCCAAAAATGAGAGGGAATATTTGTGTGTTATTATGCATAAAACTGTTTCAGTCCCATGTCATTTTCAGAAAACATTTTTGATAGATGTAGAATATGGTTGTGAATGTAGAAAAAGAAAGAAATATAGGGGCTGATTTGTTTATTTGGTTGTATCTGCTTTCAGAGTAGCAGTTTCAGAGGTGGTTGGCTCAAGACAAAAATAATTAAGAATCCCAATAGAAAATAAAACTTTACAGAAAGCTATTCAAACAATACAAAAGTGTATGCAGAAGGACAAGGGTCCCGATTCCAAGACGGGCTATGCCGGCGTAAGGCAGGATACACCAATCCCCATGGCATATCCCATGACAATGCCGTGCGATACACCCAGTGATATTCCAGGTGGCCACCTATGCTATGGCGTCTGCGGGCTGCGACAAGCCAAGATGCGACCACGCTTATGCTGCAGCCCGCAACGCCTGGCACAACTGCGGGGTTGCGACAGCAACTTAGCCCAATTTGCCAAAGGGCCGCAGTCGCAATCCTGCAATTGCTTCCAGACACGCAGTATGCATTTGACTTCTGACAGCTAGAGCTGTCTTGTGGCATCTGATGACTGGCACCGCCGGATGCAGCCTCGCAACATGGCAGCAATGGCGCCATGTTGTCCCCTGGCCCCACATTAGCACCCCTACCCCAAACCCCTGAATGTGAGGGACACTTGGGGTTCCATGTCAGTAGCGCCCCTGGATGCCTGTGCATCTGTCCTGCCCCTGATATGTGCTACAGTGGTCTGGGCGGGGCTCCAGGGGGCCGCCTGTCACTGGCCCGAAATACGATTTGCAGATACGATACACCATGCGTGGGCTACCGCCACTGCGCGAGCGTATCTGCATGTCGCAGGTGCTGGGACCCTGCTGCTTCGAAATGTGGCGGGGTCTCCTGGGCGAGAGGCGACCGGGCAACTCGCAAGGGGAGTTAGAGTGTGGACACACCTCACTGTAGGAGCAGCACGCTTTGTTGTACTTGAGCCTTTGTTATAATTGGAATAAATATCTTTGCATTAAATTTAAAGTGTCCAGTGGGTTCAATTGCACTAGGAGTGCAGGACTATCTTGGAATTTAGCCACAGCTAAGCAATTTAAATTACAAATTGTCAGAAAATTACACTGCACTCACCACAGGGAACAATAACAGAGCAAGCTCAGTCCTGAGCAGCAAAAAGTGCAAGCTCTATTCCGTAGGCATACAAATGTGACATAAGAGCCAGTCTGAGCAGCGGTGTGGTAATCCCCTAATGTTTCCCTCTTAACAAACTTTATTAAATCAATTGTTTTACTACAATGTGCCCTTGATTTTGTGCTACTTGCACCAGAAGTCCAAGAGTGATCCTGTTTGCTCCCAATGTGCAGAACAATTCCTTGATTGATGCCAGTGGCTGCAGTTGTGGGAGTTCATTTCTTTCCTGCCATTCTAAATATGTTCTTAGCTGAACATAATGGTAAATCATTATTATTATAATAATGCCTACATATATTTAAGAATGTACTTCTGCCCATAAACAGCCTTTTTTGGGTGCATCAGAAAAACCGGGATTTGAAACACCGCGGAACATCTTTAAGTAGCTCTTCCAGTAAAGCTGTATTACCAGTGTCATTTGTATCTGGTGGTATGTAACAGACTCATAATGTAATACATTTGGCATTGTTGGGCATTAATTTGACCCATAAACTTTCCAACTGGGTAGATTGTCATGTAAGAAGTAAGATGTGACAGAGGGAAGTTATGCTGTTTTAATGTACTGAGTGGTGGGTTAGAGTCCTGAGCCCAAAGGATGAGGGTCTTCAGACATGAGCTGTATTAGCATAGAATAATCCCACCAATGGAATTGCCTTATTCTACTTATAACATGTTTAGTAATGTTAGTTTTTTCACAGTGTGGTAGTGTTGTAATTTGGTGCTGTATCTTTAAATGGTTGTCTTTGGAGCATTAGCATGTTTAGATATGCGGCAGGGTTTAGGTAGTTGTTGGTAAACTGCACTAGTTTGGTGTGGTTGCACTGGAAGGGAGTAGATTAATGTGTTGCTCTAAATAGATATTCCTGACTTTCAAACTTGAGATAACTTCCCACGTGATCTGTGAGGCTATGCTGGAAGGCCTGGGCTGTGTTCCCTGTTGTAACATGGCAATAATCAGAGAGGTGGAATGGGCAGCAGCGATTGGCGAAACGGCATCACGGGATCAAAAGTGGAGCGGGTATTAATCCACAATAGATGCCATGCCCGATAAGGTAGTACTGAAACCAGCCAGACCCCCAGCTTAGCAGCACTGGGTACAGGTGGGGAGCGAGTTGTAGACAGGCAAGTGTGGCAGAGGGAGACGAGCTACACGCAGAGCGCAGCACAGCGGAAGGCAGCACACTGGAGAGGCAGTAGCAGCACAAGATGCAGTAGCCGACGTCGGATGAGTGTGCGAGAGGGAAGGGGAAGTGACCCGGCTGGCATGTAAATTTGGGACCGATCGCACACCGCGGCGAGTGAGCAGTGCACCAGAGACCTCCAACACCTGGCATTAAAGAAATAGCCGCGCAGATCGGCACATTTTCTGGACTGGCATGTGAGGCGCACTGTTTGCTGTAATTAGATGTTGTGAATATTTTGACAGCATCAGCATGTTAATGCTGTTTTGTCCCAACATTTGAAAGTGCAGAAAAAATGTATCCTCAGAACTCCAACTCCCCGTGTGATGCTGTTCAACACACACCAAATAGGCTCCTGGCGACTCTGTGCTCCCGCAGCCCATGTTACAAGCACATTAAGCCACTCCGGTGGTGGCATCTAATGCGATTGATGCATGGTTGGACGGTTGTTCACCCTCGGCCTCCGACCTCAGACCACAACCCTCCCAACCATGCATCAGTCCAGCATTAGATGCCACCTTCGTCGTGGCTTAATGCTTACTTCTTCCCATGTGATCTGAGTCAGACCTGATAGCCAGGCTATTGATTAGATGTCATGTGACCTCATTCAGGTGCACTGCTGGGCAGTTGAGATTCAAGCAGAGAGTTTGAGTTGTCCATTGTTTGCTTCTACATAGTTGTATTTTTGTTAGCTTTTAGAACAATGTTTGTAGACAGTTTGCTGATGGTTTTAGTGATGTACTGTATGTTTGCATGTTTCTGTTTTGTGTAGAATCAGTTTTTAAATATATTTTGTGCTTTTATTAGGTGCTTAAAATGTTTTTCTTGTGTGAGCAGAATTGAGGCTTTTTGGGTTTGGATTTGTGAGTAGGAAGTATGGTATTTTTTTCTCAAAATTGTTGGATGGATTTCCTTTATAATTTGTGGTCCCTGACCAGTGTTGCTGTGTGTGGGAGGAGGAGTCATGCATTTTTATTTCAATTTGCATGATTTCTTTTTGAAGTTGCTGTGTTTGTTTGATTTTCACAGTGACCTTTTTTGACCCTGAGAATATGTAGTAAGCATATTGACCTTTTTGACCCTGACTGGTTGTGCTCTCGATTTATGTACCCCTAACATGACTTCTGAGCAGGAGTATATTCTAGGTTAATGCAGTACCATGTGGCAGGATCCTGACCAATAAGGAGTCAGAACTGACCAGAAACCATTTTATAATTACTGATAATGTGCTAGTTGGCTCACAATAAGAGGTTATAATGTGACTAAGTGAATAAAGTTTGTGGCCTAAGGCCGAGTACATTATCCTCACTAGATAATCACATTATTGCTGAGGATAGTGAGATAACTGGCACATTATCACAGTTACATGTCATGTGTTTGAAGAAAGCTACCAGTACTGCTTTTGTCACTAGTTAAGTTTGTGGTAACTCTACTCCTCCCCCTCCCTGCATTGCACTTGTTTACAATAGCCACTGTGAGTGCAAACCAATCAGAATATAGCATAGGATAATGTCACTACTGTCATTTCATTGACAATAAAATGACTGTCCTGAGTTCTCTGCAGTTATTTAATTGAGAATGAAATGATAGTTATAAGTTTGCTGTGAAATAAATTGTTCGTAACTCTGACTTGTGATTGGAGGAAAGTGAGCACGTGTAGTACATTTACAAATAATGCTTCTCCCTCTCATCATCTCTGTATGCAGTATCATTATCAACCTGTTCTGTACAAGAATCATCAATTATCTACAATGTTTCTGCTATTGCTATTAAATCAGGAGATTCAGTGTATATTATGATATCTGGATCTGACATTTTATTATTTAGACTTCTAGTATTAATCAGCAAAATAGAGTCCTTCTTATTGTCTTAATTTTCCTGTACTGCAATAAGTACGAATCCCCTACCCCTCATGGGGTGATTCTCTGTTGTTCGGTGGAACTCTGTTCTTAGTGTAACATGGGACAACCTGCTTCTCTCTTTCCTTTTGACCAAGTTTAAATCTATCTAAGCTGCTCTTCTGATCCTATCCCTCAAAATGTTCATTCCGTATGTGTTCAAGTGAAGGCCATCATTTCTTTACAAATCATGCCTGTTTCTGAAGACACCCCAATTCTTTTTTTTTTTTGCTGTATCTTTCTCCCTCCACCCTGTCCCTGGTCGGCTCTTTGTCTGCTGCCATCCCCATACTTTGCTCCTTCAGGCCCTCACCCCTGCATCTCCCATGGCTTACCCCCCATGGCGGGGCTGCAGGGAGCCTGCTACTCACCCACTGAGCAGATCAGGGTGTTACCTCCAGAGATGAAGCACCAGGGGGACAGCCACCAGGATCTTTTTCCTCCATGTTTTCTCCCTATGGATGTTTGGCGTGCAATGATGCCAGTGGCGGGCAACCACATGCATCCCCACCAAGCAGCTGCTGAACTGCTGTTCCCCTTACTTGCGGTAGCATAGCACCAAGCCCCAGCCTCTGCCAGGGGTCAAACGTGTGCCGACTGCAGATCACCCCCAACCTCCCCAGAGATGGAGAGCAGTCCATCAGATGCTCGACCCATCTCCTCCCTGCTGACCCCCCGGTGGCCTGTGCTTGTTCCCCAACGTGGGTCGCCAGCGTGGCATGAGGTGTGGCATCCAGCACCTCAGCCCCCAGCACCACCAGGCCCCAGATGCCCCAATTCTTAATGAAATTAAAGCTGTTTTCATTGGCCTATTTGCAGATCCACAGATTAGCCCTTTGCCTACCATACAAAGCCCTTAGTACAGCGAGGATTTTAGAGATAGATTAATTCTATGTCCACAATTTTTTTTAAATCTGCTACTACAGGAGTCCTGTTTATGTCATTGTCAAGAAGCTTGCCAATATCTTTTGTCGTAGCATGAATAACTACTGTATTGGCTGTTCTCTTGGGTCCCTTGTGCTTTTGTCCATTAGTAGCTTATGTATTCTTTTCTTTCCCCTGGTAAACATGTTACTGTTCTAATTTCTTTCTCCTGCCTACAGATGTATTTATCAGTTTTTCTAATAACTGAATCGGGGTTCATACCCCAAAAAAGTCTTGAGGCCGGCCCATCAGTCTGAAGTAGAGTTACTGCCTGTGGCGCTGGTGTCGAGGTTCAGGAGCAGGCCCCACTCGCTGGAGGGCCAGCTGGGTGGAGGAGATTGGCGCCTTAAGCTTCTCTCCTTCTCCGGGGGAGGGGAGGTTGTCACACCTGCTGCATTATTGCCAGCTGGTGACCATGGCTTGCAGTGTAGTGCGGGGTGCTATGGAAGGGGAGAGGGAGGATGTCGGCAAGGAACCTGGAGTGGCTGCATGTCTTCGCATGCGCTGGGCTCATTGGGCTTCCCTGCATGCCGGCGTCTTCCGGGGGGTAATGGGGGTAGCAAAGTAAAATCCACTGTACATTAGGACTGCCCAGATCAGTGGTCCTCCGACTCCTTGGGGTCGGGGCGCTCCAGGTGAGCCATGTCCGGGGTGCTAAAAACAGATTAAACTTATAAAAAAACATCTCAATGACCTTCAGCACCAGGCAAAAATTCTCCAGGTTTCCCACACTGCCAGTTTTCACCGCCCCAGAAGATACCCCCCTCAATGTGGTCCTTATGTTCAAATGCCTTGAGGTTTGGCTTGACTCTAATCTGGACTTCTCAACTCATATAGGGGAGCTGGAGGAATGTGGGAAAAGGCCAACTGGTAAAGTGCAGACCAGGGGAAAACTGAATCCCCATGGGAACACGAGCAGGGGAAATGGAGGTATAGGGAAAGGGTGGAAGGTAGGTAGTCCTGCTAAATGCCAGGAGCTTGGGCATAAAATGCCTGAGCTCCAGGCGATGCTGACTGAGGGAGCAGTGGATGTGGCAGCGGTCACTGACACCTGGGCCACTGCAGGACATGACTGGGACCTGAACCTGGAGGGTTACACTATGTTCAGGAAGGACTGGGGGGAGGGAAGGGGAGGAGGGGTAGCAATAATAGTCAAAAACTGCATTGGCATAGGGGGAGTAGAGGAGGCGGAGGGAACCGTGGAGGCGATTTGGGTCACCTTGATAACAAGGGGGGGCAAGAGAGTAAAAATAGGAGTGGTGTATAGACCCCCTACGCTGGCGGAGGAGCTGGAGGAAAGTCTGGTGGCAGATGTTGGGAGACACTGCAGATTGGGCAGGGGAAGGGTGGTGGTGTTGGATGACTTAAACATGCCAGGAACAGACTGGGAGACTATGACATCCTCGGTGGCCTGAGAACAGAGGTTGTTGGATGTCTTTCAAGACGCATTCCTAACTCAGCAGGTGGGGGAACTGACCAGGGAGGCGCGGGTACTGGATGTGGTCCTGGCAGACAGTGACCAGATTGGGGGCCTGGAGGTAAGGGACCCATTGGCAGGGAGTGACCATGCCACGGTCTGGTTCTGCCTGCACCTAGGAGGGGTAGAAGGCTGCACAAAGACGGAGGTAACTGACTTCGGGGGGTGGATTTTAAGGAAATGGGAAGGATCCTTAAGGAGCATTTGGATGTGATTGGGTCAGACATGGACGCTGACAGTAGGTGGGAAATATTCAGGAGAGGGGTGCAGGATGTTACCACACCTGTGCCAGAGTAAGACGAAAATGCGGTAGGGCCCCAAAATCCTGCTGGTGGACCAGGGAGGTCCAGGAGGTGGTGCAGGGAAAGAAGGCAGCCTGTAGGCAATTCAAGTGCTCAAGGAGTGAAAGGGATCGAGGGGAATACGAACTGATGGCTAGATGGGCCACTAGGGTGGTGAGGGCGGCTAAGGCAAGGAAGGAGCAAAACCTGGCCAGGGAAATTAGAAGAGGGAACAAGGGGTTCTTTAGATACACTGGGGAAAAACGAATGGTGAAGGGGCGGATTACCAGGATTAAAACAGGGTGAGATGGGCACAAGACCCGGGGGAGGAGGCTGAGGTACTAAATGAGTACTTCACCTCAGTTTTCCAGGAAAATGGGGGTGCTGCATCATACATTGGAGGAGATAGTGATACTGGGGGGGGGGGCCCTTACCGATCGGCGGGTCTGGGGAGAGGCGGACGCATCACTGGCAGGAGGGGGGCAGGCTAAGCAGGGAGAAGAGGTAGCAGAGGTGGAAATCACATCAGAGAGAGTGAGGGAAGCCCTCAGGTCCGTTCAGATGGAGAAAGCACCGGGGCCGGATAAATTACATCCCAGAGGGCTGAAGGAACTTGCGGATGTCCTGGCGAAACCCCTGGCAGAGCTTTTCACCATCTCTCTGAGGACAGGGTGGGTGCCCCAGAACTGGAAGGTGGCACATATAATGCCTATCCACAAGGGGGGATCAAGGGAGGTGGCAGGGAACTACAGGTCTGTCAGCCTGACATTGGTGGTGGGCAAGGTGATGGAGGGCATTGTCAAGGAGAGGCTGGGGGGGGGAACCTGGAAAAGTCAGGGTGCCTGGACGACAGACAGTATGGATTCGTCCCTGGGAATCATGTCAGACAAACCTTGTTGAGTTCTGTGACTGGGTGACAAGTGCCTTGGACCTGGGTAGACCAGTGGACGTCCTCTTTCTAGACTTCAGCAAGGCATTTGACTCTGTTCCTCACAAGAGCCTGTTGGATAAGCTGGGAGAAATGGGGGAGGGGAACCAGATGATCAGATGGATAGACAATTGGCTCCAGGACCGGACCCAGAGGGATGTAGTTGGTGGAATAGTCTCATCCCCAAGGAGGGTCATTAGTGGGGTCCCACAGGGATCAGTCCTTGGGCCCCTTCTGTTCAACGCCTACGTCTCTGACATAAAGACAGGTATCAGGAGTGAAATGAGTCTCTTTGCGGATGACTCAAAACTGGGGGTGGTGGTGGATGGGGAGGGTGGCCCTACAGGGGGACCTGGAGGCTCTGGAAAGATGGTCTAGAAAGTGGAAGCTGAGATTCAATTCAGGGAAATGCAAGTTACTGCACCTGGAGGCCAGAAACCTGGGCCAAGTGTACACCCTGGGGGAGCAAATGCTACAAGTCTCGATGGCTGAGAGGGACCTGGGGGTGATGGCGAATGTCAAGATGAACAACTCGGAGACTTGTAGGAGGGCAGCAGCCAAGGCCAACAGGATGCTGGGATGCATCGCTAGGGGGATCACCTCCAGAAGGAGGGAAGTGATACTCCCTCTGTATAACTGCTTGGTGAGGCCACACCTCAGAGTACTGCATGCAGTTTTGGAGCCACACTTAAAGAGGGACATTAAACTCCTGGAGAGGGTTCAGAGGAGGGCAACCAAAATGATTTGGGGCTTGGGGACAGGACCTATGGGGAGAGGCTCGAAGAGCTAAATATGTACACATTGGAAGAGAAAGGGACCGGGGGACATAGAGAGGTCTTCAGGTACATGAAGGGGTAAATAGGGAGGATCAGTCAGGTGCTTTGAAGGAAGGAGGAGGGGCAACTAGAGGGCATGGGTGGAAGCTGGAGGGAGAAGATTCAGGGAGGAGGAGGTGCTATTTCACTGAGAGGGCAGTGGAGCCATGGAATGCGCTGCCCAGGGGCTGGTGGAGGCAGAGACAGTGGAGGGGTTCAAGAGGGAGTGGGACAGGTACAGGGGAAGGGTTCTGGAAGCAAAATCCAGTGCAGCGAGAATATCCGGAACTGGGAAGGGAGAAGCCAGAGATGGCGAGGGGGGCAGCAAGGTCAGCTCCCAGGGTGGGGGCTGACCAAACGAGCAGACTCAAAAGACTGTTAGGCCTATTCTGCTGGCATTTTAGTATGTTAGTATATAGATGCTGTTCACTCCAAACTTTGCCCCAAGATTGGAGCACTATATCATAATAAGGACTGCCTCTCCCTCCCTGTTTCATCGTGATATAACAAAAACAATTTGCCTGGTAATGCTGACATTGTCTATGGCTCTGCTCCTGCTACATCCCTTGTTAAACCTGACAATCTCTTTAATGCTTTTTGTCAGTTTGCCACAAACTCTCCTTTTTGCATGCATCACTTCCACCTCTACTCATCTCTCTCCATTTCCCCCCTACCACATAGGCACCTGGCCCACAGTCTAGCCTTTATTTCAAAATACTGGTTTGGACCCTCCACTCCTATCTCTCTTCCCTTTCTTGCCCCATTAGGACCACCTTCTGCTCTCTGTGCTCCATTTACACCCGCTCTTCACCCTCCCCCATTAGCACTCTTCTGCTGGCCAGTCGGCTTTCTCCTATCGCCTCCCCTCCCTCTGGAATCAACTCTCATTCGTCTCATCCCTTTGTTCCATGCCCTTAAGCGCCTGTTTAGATCCACACCTGGTACTACTTGCTGCTGCCCCTCAACCTCCTAGCCTCCTCATCCCCATGGGTCCTGTACTAGCAAGTAAATGGCTTCTATTTGCCCATGTGATGCTGTGCTCTATTTAGTTTTGCTGCTTTTGCCTGTTTAACCAAATTTATGCAAACTTGCATTATCAGCTTTGCTACTCCTGTTCATTTAACCATATTTATGCAAATTGTTCTCACAAATTGCATTTGTATAAGTGTCATACTGTTTATATTTTGTCTCCCTTTGTTTGTATCTGTTTTCCTCCTCTACGGGTCACACCTGGAAACGAGCCTCAGCTCAGTGTGTGTTGCCTAGTTATCAGATTTTAAATAAATAAAAATACGATTTAGAAGGTTTGATGGTGTGTTGGGCATAGTTACTAATGATTTCCATAAGCATGGAATGGTTTTCCTAAACTGTTGGTATAGCAGTCGGTTCAAACATATTTGATAGTGGTAGTAATTGGTGGTCTGCTCTACTACCTTTTGTATCACATGTTGTTTCCTAACAGCTGTCTAACTCTTGTCATCTTCTAATTCCTCCCCTTGTGAGTCTCTGTTTTCCTTCTTCATTGTGCATTATTTCCATTACAGGCAAAAACATTGTCATGTCTAATAGTTTGTGATGTTCCATTGATAAGTGACCAGGAAATTTTCAAGTTCTTTATTTCCTTAGTTTATTTAAATGGTTTGCCATCAATTATAGGAAAAACCTATTCCCTTCCCTTTGGTCTACCTACATTTAAACTACTAGGAACACCAGTGCTTTTCTTAACACATCAAAAACCATGATAACATCACTTTTGTTCTCTAAAAGCTCCATTGACTCACTGATCCTTTTAGGAGCATCTTCAAAATTACCTTCCTTGTCTTTAAAGTCCCCTGTGGTTTCAGTCTTACTTCATACCTGACCACAACTCTTGCTCTCTCTCCTCTATTCCGCCTCCTCTGTAACTGTCCTGCCTGTTTTCTGCCACAACCGATGCACTGTCAGTGTGGCAGAGTCTTTTCCACTATCATCCCACCTTCTCTGGAAAGGTCTTCCTGTCTTTGCCTCTCTGGTCAACTTTTCAAATCCTTTTCTCAAATCTCATAACTTCTTTCTTGCCTCCAACTCCTAGCATTAGCATGCTATTTAGTTGTCACCTGATGTTAGTACTGTCGTGATTAATTTTTGTGGACTTTGTGAAGCATTTTGTGAAATATGATGTATGAAAGAGGCTAGACAAAATACAGCTGTGCCTAAAACAAGACATTATGTCTTGTTGTAGTCATAATAAAGTACACCTATATACTAAAAAAAATATCTGGCATATGTCAGCAACATCTTTTTTTATTTTATTTACTTGTATTGAGCAGGTAAGCACACTAGGCAGTTAAATGCCTATTTAGTAAGACTGAGATAAAATAAGAATAGCACAGTCAAGTGAATATAATACATGAGATGTCAACAAGAACATAGTTTGCTACAAAAGAGGTAACATTGAGGTACATAAGTCAAAAATTTGTGCAGTCTGAAGAAGCAAATAACATTAAATGCAGACACAGTAGATAGCAAGAGCACAGCAGAATAAACTAAAACACAAGTCATATTTTTGAGCCCACAGGATACTTTTCTTTAATATGATACTATAATTCATGTTCTGCATTTATGTATTATGGGTAAACATGGCTTAAGGACTGATGTTCTTAATGCAGAACTGATGAGAGTTGAGATGTCCTGTCAGTAATTTAGCATGTTGCTGTAAGCACAAACAGTTGTCTTCTTAAATTCATAAAATAAAATTCCAGAGTCATCCATCTAAGAAAAGAAATGTCAGGTTGGAACTCTCCTAATGACACTTCCTCAGGCTATTTCATTATAACTAATATTCAGAGAATGTAATCTAGTTTTAAAAATACAAGCATGATTTTTCTAGTTTAATTAATTGCTTGGGGCAAATTGTTACTTTTTTTTTTTTTTTTTTACCAAACATGGAACTGTGTAGCAAAATCATGCAGCAGATAGCGTGTTTTTAAAAATGTTTTTGAAGTAATGTTTAGTACATTACAAGCCAAATCCTTGTTAAACTGTTAGACGAGGCTTTTATGCACTTACCTCCCCCAATCACCGCCACCACCACCACCACTGTGTTGGAAACCAGACTTGCGTTAAGCTGCAAAACAGCACTGGTAAGTATCTGTTATAGGAGTTGATTAGCGCTGTTTGGGGTTTCCCCAGATTGGCACCGTATACAGTAAAATTGGATTGGATTTGGGTAAGTGGCTTCAGTTCTATGGATGTTGAAACTGAGATGGAGAAAGTACATTACTCTAAAGAACTGACTGTAAATCTGTATAGTTTTTTGTTTCTGGTATTTAAGTAGAGGTCTTGCCTTTATTTTTTTCCTCTTCTCCCCCCTATCCATGCTGAACATTTTCAAGGTAACTTCACAATGACTAAAGTGTTTGTCTTTTCCATAGTGTTGATATTTTTAGCATAGTCAGTGTATACAGCCAGACAGTATACATACAATTATGAAACCAGACGAAAGAATCATTCAGTCATTGGTGTTTCTGCGGGTTACCAAATATGGTTCAAAAGTCACTCATGCTGCAAATGTAGTTCCTTAGGAAAGGAAAGGAGGAAAGCAATCTGCTTTTTCACCAGTGCATGGTATCCAGCTCTCTCCTTAGTCTTAGTTGGGGTTATCCCCACCCACTCATGTTACAAAGGCAAACAAGAAAACAAGTAGCAGTTGCACAGCCCTCCTCTTGGAATTCTCTGTATATTTTAATTAAAGAACCAGATATCTAGTGCTCAGTTAATTGTTCTATAAGTTCAAACCAAAATATGTCAGTAATAATGCCTTCAGCAGAGATACAGATATTAATGCTGAAGCCTCCCTTGCACACTGATGTATTTTTCTTGGGTTGTGCACTGAGCATACTAGTATATATGTTACTCTGTCTTATAGTTAATACTTTGTCTTGTTGGTTAAACCCTTTTTTTTTTTTACTATCATCAAGTTGTATTTTTTTTTCTCATCTTCAGTTATATGAAAGCCTGTTTAACTCTCCCTTAAGAGTTATGCAGACTTTTTAATTTACAGGCACTTCCTCTTATTCTGTTCACTTTACTGTACTGAGCTAACAATTGCCAGTGTGCAGTGTGCTCTTTGACTTGTATGCAGCAATAAATCCTAATTATAAAATGAAAACCAGTGCCTCATACAACAGAGATAGCCCATATGTTGTATACAAGAATTATCTGTCTCTGGCCAGAGCGGACATATTCTTTACCACCTTTATCCATAGTTTCTGTATTTTTGTTTTCTTCCTCAGTGTCTCGTGTGTTGTTCCACAGGTATTTGATTCAGGAATTTAAATGCATGTCACTGAAAACTGCACAGAATCTGCACAGGAGGTAAGGCCTAAAACATAATGGGGCTGATGAGGTATGATTGAATCCAGAGCTGGTTTGGCTGTTAAATTCAGTTCAAGTTGGAACCCCAGGCCTTATTTCAAGACCAGGCTAAGGATTTCCAGTAGGAACAGGGGGTGGTCAGCAAGCAGCAGACAGTAGAGGGCCCTGAAAGGCCTGGTAAAATAAGTCAGCCTCAAGTAAAGCTAAGTCCTCAGGCTGCAATACAGCTGGTTAGGCTTGCAAAGAAAAAGAGGCCTAACTGGGGGTATTCTCCAGGCAGCCCAGAGCAGCCTCTGGTTAAGAAAAAGTAAATAAACATGCCCTAAATTCAGACTCTTATTTTGACTCATGATGAGATACAGTTGCGTTCTTCTAGCTCTGACAAATCGGGAGGATAAAGAGGATCAAGACAGCAGATTTTGGCTGCCTGGTAAAAAAAAAAATGTTAGCCTGCCCTAACTTTGTTTCAGTGAGTCTTCTGGTACCAAACTCGATGATTATGTGTTTACAGTGTTCTTTTGTGTGGTTTCAGTTTTCCCTGTCTATGCACAAAGGTCTTAAGAAATTCACCATGAAAGAGTGTGCCAAGTAGGATCTTAAGAGACCCTGGGTAGATCTTTTTACAAGTTTTGCAAGGTCTAATTAAAAAAAAACAAAAAAAAACTTTAGGAATTGTTCAGAAGGGAGAGGTCCTGGCAACATCACTGGTGAAAAAACAATTATCCCTGCAGGGAATCGAGTTAGTGCAGAAACAAAACTATGTTGCTATATTTATTTCTTTAGTTTTTGTTTACCAGGTAGGTGCACTAGTCATGGAAATGACTGTTTTCAGGCACAGCTCGGGAGGGTACAATACAAAAAACAGCAAACAAATCAATACAATAAGATGTCAGCAATGATAATACAAGGAATAACATCCAGGAACAAAATAATTTGTTACACTGACAGTGGTAAAGCAAAATTGTCCAGCAGAGAAAACGTTCAGTTGTGGGTACAAGAGTACAGTTGGAAACATTTGACTATCAGGTAGGCTAAGGTAGATTAGAACAATACCTAGCTCAGAATACACTGATGGTTGATTTGGTGGGGCAGGCCCACAAAAGCAATCAGTCAAGTAGTTGGTGAAAGAAAAAACTGAAGGGTACATACTCCAGGGAGGTGCTGAGGCTTAACAAGCTGATGAAGTGCATGTGTTCAAGTTTATTAGCAACCCATCAGATGACACTGTTACAATAGTTAGCAGTGGTACAGAATTGAATGTTCAAGCCTGGAGGGCTCTATGGCTGAGATCCTACTCTATGAATCAACAATCAATGACTAATCTAATTCATGCCTCCTTTGATGGCAACACGTTGGTGAAAATTTGGAAATACAGTAGCTGTAAAGGATTCAGCAGAGTTGGTGCAGACTAAGCCTTTGAGAGGTGATGATCCTGGTGGGGCTAGCTAAAACATTTCCAGGATTACTGTCACTGTAATGGAAGCTCTTTTCGAGGCTCCATATTTAACTTATCTGAACAGTTGTATCAGAACAAGAGTTCCAGAGAAGGAAGACAGAGAACATTCAGGAGCTTATTGGCCTCAAGTCATTTCTCAGATGGAAATAATTGCTTAGAAGCAGCCTTCCTGTACCCTTTCCACTGTAAGATGCAGATGACAGAGAGCTGCCGGAAGGCAGAGAACCTCGGCATCAGACCATTGGGTTTGGGAGGTTATTTTGCCAATATACTTGCTCAAATTCATGGGGACTGCTCACTCATTAGTAGTGAAACTGATGCAGTCCAACCCGTCTCAGTAGGAAGGAAGTCAAGGATATCACTAAGCACCTCATATCTATAGGCAATAGCGGCAAAAGGCAAAGAGCTTGGAACCACAAAAAGGACCAGGGGGTTATTTTGTTTACTTTATAATTTCCTGGAGGATAGACGGCCTTCGTCTGGTGTTAGACCTGAACATTTCCTTTCAGCACAGAAGTTTTGTATGGAGTTACTGTCCACCATTCTTGAGGATCTTGCTACAGGAATTGGGTAGCATCAGTCAATCTACACACTGTAACAGCATCACAAATTTATTCGTGTTGCGATAAAAGACATCCATTTTCAGTACTAGACCTTTCCATTATGATTGGGCACAGCAACAACAGGTCTGCATAGCCTGTCTCAACAGGCAAGTGGGAAAGATGATCTCTAAACTCCTGCGGGAGTTATAGAAGGTCATGTCATAGTCCAAAAAGAGGCTGTGTCATCTGATGGAAGTGTATATCCAAGAGTAATTTAATGTGACATGAGACTGGCTCATTAGACAGATCACATCCAGCCCGGGGAGTGGTCATTGAATGCTTTATTCTTACAACAGACTGTGGACAAGTGAGAATGCATTCTGGAAGCATATTAAGCGGTAGACTCACAACTTCCACAAGGCCACCACTATGGCTAGGTTCTCGTTAGGCGTGCAATTGAAATATGCATCCTGTCATGTTTTGTCATGCAGCAACATGGTGTTCTGTACAATCCTTAGCATGGCATTAAAAGCTGAATGTTGCTTCTTCCTAAGCTGCCTTTAAAGAATCATAGAAATTGATGGCAGAAAAGGACCCTTCGGCCCATCAAGTTTGCCTCCCTTAGTCCACCCCCCACCACCCTTTAGGGGCTCCTCCCAGTAACCACATGTGCTTATCCCATGCTGTCTTGAAGACTGAGACAGTTTCAGTCCCCACCACCTCCTCTGGCAGCCCGTTCCGGGATTCCGCCACCCTCTCAGTGAAGAACAGCCCCTTCACGTTACTCCTAAAGTTCCCCGCCCTGTAGTTTCAGACTGTGCTCTCACATTATGGAGCCTGCCTTCCTATGAAATAACCACCCCGTTTCCACTCTATGGATCCCCTTGACATACTTAAAGGTCTCTATCACATCACTCCTCTCTATTATAGTCTCCAATGTGTAGAGCCCCAATTCCTTGCATCTCTGTTTATATGGCTTATCCTCCATCCCCAGCATTATCTTGGTTGCTCTTCTCTGAACTCTTTCCACTAACTCTGTCCTTCCGGAAGTAAGGCCTCCGGGACTGGACACCACACTTGAGGTGCGGCCTCACCAGGGCTCGGTACAGGGGTATCAGGACCTCCTTTCTCTTGCTTGCTTGTTATTCCCCACCTAAATTAGCCAGCATTCCATATGACTTCCCAATGGCCCTGGTGCACTGCTTTCCCACCCTTAAATGGCTGGTGACTAATATCCCAGATCCCTTTCTTGATCCGTGATCCTGATCCCCCCCCCAAATCGTGTATTCTAGCTGTGGGTTCCTGCTGCCCATGTGCATCACTGCACACTTCTTGGTGTTGAACCTCAGCTGCCAGGCATCTGTCCACCACTCCCAGAGTCCTCAGGTCCTGCTTCATATCTTCTGTGACCCCTACTGTGTCCACCCTATTGTAGATTTTCAAATCATCCACAAATAGGGTCATGCATCCTCTGAGGTTGTCCGCTATGTCTGCTATGTAGATACTGATGAGGAGTGGCCCCTGCACCAACCCCTGGGGAACTCCACCCATCACTGCCCTTGTCCCTGAGTTCACCCCATTCACCACCACCCTCTGGGTCCAGTCTGCTAGCCAACTTTCCACCCATCTGGTTATTTTATCTCCCACCCTAAGCTTTCCAGTTCACAGACCAACCTTCTATGGGGCATGGTGTTGAAGGCCTTGCTGAAGTCCAGATAGACCAAGAATGCTCTTGACTTAAGAGTTCCACAGGCTGTAGTATCTTAAAGGAGAAGACTCTTATTTATTTGTAAATTGGATATTTCTGACATATTTTCATACATTACATCAGTTACTGCAAGTATGTCAGTAAGAGATCAGTAATTTTTTCTGTTGTAACAAATGTCTAGATTCTGAGAGACTGACGTAGGCTTGTAAGGTTTCAAGTAAGTCTTCATTTATATGCAAATGAGCATTCTTTGGTATCACTGGAGCAGCGGCTCAAAAGAAAGCATATGGTTTTCAATGCTTCCTGTCTGTATTTTATTTTAAGTTTGTAACGGCTTAAGACATTCCTGTCACGCCATTCATACAGTGTGTAGTACTAGTAGCCTTTATTTGTGCATAGCAAATAATATATCTAAAATTATTTCATTATCAAGATAAAAATCTGTTTTTATTGTCCTGCTCATCTCTCACTATAAGACAGTTGTAAGATGTTGTGGGGGAGGAGTAGACTGAATGCATCCTTTACACAGGTGAAGCACATGCTCCTTTCAGCAACTGGAAAAATGGAGCACTAGAACACTTAGTTTAAAAATTTGTTTACATTTCATATGCTTCTTAAACCACAGTTGCTGATGGGAAATACCAGAGAGGGAATGAATATGGCATGGAAGGAGTGAGGTAAGTGAATACATAACACTGCAAATGTGAGACTTCTTTAAATTGCCTGGTTTATGCTGTGAAGCCCTCTGCTTGGTTTGTTTTGCTGTTACAGTTCTGCTTGCTAAGTCCCTACTTAGGCAAATGAGAGTGGTTAATTTCAAGTTCTTGATCCCTGTTGATTAATTTTCTCCAGGCACAGACATCAACCACTACAGCCACCACTTCCCACCCATCACCCCCACCCCTGGAATATACTTTTACTAGCTTTGCAAGGGTCTTTCTGGTGTACAACAGAAGAGTTAGATTAGGTGTTCATGGAACCTGTTTTTTTTTTTTTTTTTTTTATTATTCTTGTTTTGTAAGCTTCCATGCCATGAGTGGGTGGGGATAACATAGACAAATTGGAGTGATATGCCTACCCTTGGAAAAAAGGGATTGACAGAGTACGGAATTGTCCTTTATTTACTGCCTTTTCAACTGTATCCCAAAGCACTTAACTCGTGAACAGTTGGCTGCTGCCATTTTGCATGCACACACAGGTTAAATGAAGTTGAAGTAGTTAAGGAAAGTTTAGGGGAATTGGGTACAGAAAAGTACTAAAAGGGACAGTGTATAAGCACAGGTAAATTGACATGTTCAAGGTCACATAGTGAGTAAATGATTGGTGGGATTCAAAGTTGGCTTCATGTTCACAGCTCTGTGCTCCTTCCTTATGTCAGTGCTGAGGCTATGTGTCAGAATGGCTTAGTTGGTAGAAGATCCACTTTTGGGCCAGAAGGTGGTGAGTTCTAGCCCCGTGCTGAAATTGGGCTCATACTAAAAATGCGGTCAACGAGGGCAGTACTGGGGGGTGCCGAGATATCTGGGAGTGCTGTTTTGATGAGATGTCAAAGCAAGGTCTCTTCTACCCATCCATTGTGGTGTCCTGGTGGTTGTCCAGGTGGAAGTAAAAGAACTCAAGGCATTTTTGTCAAGAGCTGATGATTCTCACTGGTGTACTAGCTAACATTCCCTTTCACATAAAACTGCTTTTATGCAATTCTCCAAGGATGTATGTGGGTATTGATGTGCAGATGGTTGTCACTGCACATTTACTGTCACTTCACTACCAGTATCTTACTGCTTGTAAAGTATTTGAGGATACAAAATGTATGAAAAGTGGCCCCTTATGTCAATGAAAATATCAAAGCTACAGAAATTCAGAATACACATAAGGAGCCGGAAGAACTGTGGGTCACCCTGGAAACAGGAAATGGGACAGCCATACAAACTGGGGTTGTCTACAGGCCTTCAGACCAGGGGAATGACATAGACACATTACCGTTAGAAGATATACAAAACATGACAGCTAAAGGGGAGGTTCTGATAATGGGAGACTTCAACATGCCAGATATTGGGCAGGGGAAGGGTGGTGGTGTTGGGTGACTTAAACATGCCAGGAACAGACTGGGAGACTATGACATCCTCGGTGGCCAGGGAACAGAGGTTGTTGGATGTCTTTCAGGACGCGTTCCTAACTCAGCGGTGGGGAAACCGACCAGGGAGGCGTGGATACTGGATGTGCTCCTGGCAGACAGTGACCAGATTGGGGCCTGGAGGTAAGGGACCCGTTGGCGGGGAGCTACCATGCCACAGTCTGGTTCTGCCTGAACCTAGGAGAGGTACAAGACTGCACAAAGATGGAAGTAACTGACTTCAGGGGGGCAGATTTCAAGGAAATGGGAAGGATCCTTAAGGAGCACTTGGATGGGATTGGGCCAGACATGGACACTGACAGTAGGTGGGAAATCATCAGGAAGAGGGGTGCAGGATGCTACCAGCACCTGCGCAAGAGTAAGACGAAAATGTGGTAGGGCCCGAAAACCCTGCTGGTGGTCCAGGGAAGGTCAGGAAGTGGTGAGGGAAAAGAAGGTGGCCTATAGGCAATTCAAGTGTTCAAGGAGTGAAAGAGATCGAGGGGAGTACGAGTTGATGGCCAGAAGGGCCACTAAGGTGGTGAGGGCAGCTAAGGCAAGGAAGGAGAAGAACCTTGCCAGGGAAATTAGGAGAGGGAACAAGGGGTTCTTTAGATACATTGGGGAAAAACAAAGGGTGAAGGGGCAGATTAGCAGGATTAAAACAGGGGAGGGATGGACACAAGACCCAGGGGAGCAGGCTGAGGTACTAAATGAGTACTTCACCTCAGTTTTCACCAAGGAAAATGGGGGGGCTGCATCATACATGGGAGGAGAGAGTGAAACTGAGGAAGGGGGGGACCCTTACCGATCGGTGGGTCTGGGGAGGGGGCATCACTGGCAGGTGGGGGGAAAGCAAAGCAGGGGGACGAGGTAGCGGAGGCAGAAATCGTGGCAGAGAGAGAGAGTGAGGGAAGCCCTCAGGTCCCTTAAGACGGTGAAAGCTCTGGGGCTGGATAAATTACATCCCAGAGTGCTGAAGGAACTGGCGGATGTCCTGACAAAACCCCGGGCGGAGCTCTTCAGCATCTCTCTGAGGACAGGGTGGGTGCCCCAGGACTGGAAGATGGCGCATATAGTGCCTGTCCACAATGGGGGTGCAAGGGAGGTGGCAGGGAACTACAGGCTCGTCAGCCTGACATCAGTGGTGAGCAAGGTGATGGAGGGCATTGTCAAGGAGAGACTGGGAGGGGACATGGAAAAGTTGGGGAGCCTGGATAATAGACAGCATGGATTCATCCCGGGGAAATCGTGTCAGACAAACCTTGTGGAGTTCTATGACTGGGTGATGAGTGCCTTGGACCTGGGTAGACCAGTGGACGTCCTCTCTCTTGACTTCAACAAGGTGTTTGACTCTGTTCGTCAAGGGGGCCTGCTGGATAAGCTGGGAGAAATAGGGGTGGGGAACCAGATGATCAGATGGACAGAAAATTGGCAGCAGGGCCGGACCCAGAGGGTCGTAGTTGGCAGGATAGTCTCATCCCCAAGGAGGGTCATTAGTGGGGTCCCTCAGGGATCGGTCCTTGGGCCCCTCCTGTTCAACGCCTACGTCTCTGACATAAGGAAGAGTATCAGGAGTGAGATGAGTCTCTTTGGGGATGACTCAAAACTGGGGGCGGTGGTGGATGGGGAAGAAGAGAGGGTGGCCCTACGAAGGACCTGGAGTATCTGGAAAGGTGGTCAAGAAAGTGGAAGTTGAGGTTCAATACAGGGAAATGCAAGTTACTGCACCTGGGAGCCAGAAACCCGGGCCAAGTGTACTCCCTGGGTGGGGGGGAAATGCTACAAGGCTCGATGGCTGAGGGGGACCTGGGGGTGGTGGTGGATGTCAAGATGAACAGCTCGGAGACTTGTAGAAGGACAGCGGCAAAGGCCAACAGGATGCTGGGATACATCGCTAGGGGGATCACCTCCATGAGGAGGGAAGTGATACTCCCACTGTATAACTGCTTGGTGAGGCCGTATCTTGAGTACTGCACGCAGTTTTGGAGGTCATATTTAAAGAGGGACATTGAACTCCTGGAGAGGGTCCAGAGGAGGGCAGCCAAAATGATTTAGGGCTTCGGGAGCAGGACCTATGGGGAGAGGCTCGAAGAGCTAAATATATACACATTGGAAGAGAGAGGGGACCAGGGGAACATGATAGAGGTCTTCAGGTACATTAAGGGGGCAAATAGGGGAGGAGCAGTCAGGGTGCTCCAAAGGAAGGAGGTGGGGCAACTAGAGGGCATGGGTGGAAGCTGGAGGGGGGGGGGAGATTCAGGGGAGAAAAGAGGAGGTGCTACTTCACTGAGAGGGTGGTGGAGCCATGGGATGCACTGCCCAGGGGGCTGGTGGAGGCAGACACAGTGGAGGGGCTGTTGAGGGGGTGGGATAGGTACAGGAGAAGGTTTCTGGAAGCAAAATCCAATGCAGCGAGAATATCCGGGACTGGGAAGGGAGAAGCCAGAGAGGGGAGGGGGGCAGCAAGGTCAGCTCCCAGGGTGGGGTCTGACCAAACGAGCAGACACGAAAGACTGTTAAGCTTGTTCTGCTGGTATTTTAGTATGTTAGTATACAGATTGGTCAATAATGGCAGGAGAACACATGCCAATCTCTGTATGAACATAAGAACATGACGGCAGATAGGGACCACATGATCCATCTAGTCTGCCTGTTATTTGACCTACCCCCCCCCCAAAGTATATTCCCTTATTTCAATATTCTGCTATGTCTGTCCCAAGATATTTTGAACTCCTGAACTGTCTTGGTGTCCACGACCTCCTGCGGCAGCCTGTTCCATGGTATGTGTTGCCTATACATTGTCTTTATAGTATATGATTTTTTTTAAACATTTTTACCCTCTCCAAAACTTATCAGTTAGTTTTGAAGTAGTTTAAAAATTATAAACTCGCTTGGCTGCAAACGGCCTGCCCATTGCAGGTAATGGTAACTGATTTCTTAAACGAGTTTGTTCATCTTTATAAAAGAAAGGGAAATGGAAAGCTTAGAGACAGTTACTGTAGTGCTGCAACCCCTTCTGGCACGGTTTCAAATGGAAGCTGTTGCAGTGCTGATCCGCTGTACCCGATATTATTTTTAGTTTAATTTTGTAGATGCTCATCAGCAACAGTTAGGAATATGCAGAACTGTTTTGAACAATTGCAATGATTTTGAACTGTCCAATTGCAAATACAACAAGGGTAACCATTTTTTCATTTCATTTATTATTTATACTGGAAAATCGTATTGAACAATTTGCCCATTTTTAGATGTGACCAGTGTTAAATACTGGCGCAAGTCCGCCCTTGAGGTCGACCACCTTAGATTGATGGAACATTATTCTATCTATCAATGTGCAATCACCCATAAGAAGGCAGAATTCCTGTCCAGGGTGACTGCAGTTGCTCGGAATCGACTGGCTCAGCTGTTTCGGACTGTAGACAGACTGTACAACCCAGCCTGTCTGCAAGTTCGAAAAGCCTTTTCGCAATTAGAGTGCGAGGAGCTCACTCATTACTTTACAACTAAAGTGGCGGACATCAGGGCGGACTTGTGCCCGGCAATCTCTAAGGGTGATGTCATAGAACAGTGTGAGATCACAGTACCCCAATTCTCTTGGAGTTCCTTCGGTCGACCTGAGTTCGTGGATATTATGAGGATCATCCATAGTGTGCATCCCACAAGCTGTAGTTTGGATCCTGGACAGACTCCCCTAATTTTGGGTTGTACTGATATCATCGGTCCAGTCCTGGTGCAAATAGTCTGGTGTTCCCTGGAGTCAGGTGAGTTTCCTAGCTCCCTGAAAGAGGCGGTGGTGACACCTCTCTTGAAGAAAGCTGCCTTGGACCCAGACTATTTCTCAAACTACAGACCAATCTCTAACCTTCACTTTATTGGGAAGGTTATTGAGAAGGTAGTGGCATCCCAATTGGAAGACCATTTAACCATCCATAATATCTACGAATCCTTCCAATATGGTTTTCATAAAAGACATAGCACCGAGACTGCGCTGGTTCGGGTGCTTAATGATCTTCTGAGGGCGAGAGATCAGAAGAAACATTCCATTCTGGTTCTCCTTGATCTCTCGTCAGCTTTTGACACTGTGGATCACCTGGTGTTGATAGCACGCCTGAGGCAAATTTGTGGAATGTTGGGAACTGTTTTACAATGGTTCACCTCATTCCTCACTGGGAGATCACAAAGAGTTGTGTCAGGAGTCTTTTCCTCTGGCCCAACTCCTTTGTTGTGTGCGGTGCCTCAGGGTTCTGTGCTGTCACCCATGTTATTTGCAGTGTATATGCTGCCCCTCGGAGTCATTATAAGATGGTATGGGCTGAGGTTTCACTGCTATGCAGATGATACCCAGCTATACCTGTCTTTTGCACCCAACCGGGATGGAGCTCTCGCGGTGTTTAACAACTGTCTGGAAGAAATCCAGGATTGGATGGATTCTAGTTGGTTAAAGTTGAACTCAGAGAAGACAGAGGTTCTGGTTGTGGACCCGGTTGGTCAGATAGAGAGGTTGTGTGATGGCACACCCTCTGGAATTTTTCTTAGCGGTGTGTCACTTCCGACCTCTGAACGGGTGCGTAGCCTTGGGATTGTTCTAGATAACAGACTGACCTTACAGTCTCACGTGTCAGCCGTTGTCAGGACTTCCTTTTACCATCTTAGGAATATCACCAGGGCTAGGCACCTTGTTCCATCTGACTCTTTGCCAACGTTGGTCCACGCCTTTTTGTCCTCGCATTTGGACTACTGCAACATCCTATACTTTGGGTTTTCTGGGGTTGAAATCCGTCACCTACAACTGGTGCAGAACGCTGCAGCCTGGGTTCTGACTGGGACAAGTAGGTCCTGTCATATTACCCCGGTGCTGCGCGAACTGCACTGGCTTCCTATACGGTGGCGGATGACCTTTAAAGTCATTTTATTGACTTTCAAAGCCCTTCACGATCAGGGTCCGGCCTATCTGAAAGAAATCCTGGTGCCTTACTACCCTGGCCGATCGCCCCGCTTGGCCGACCAAGGTTTGTTAGAGATTCCAAGAATGAGTTTAAAATCTTCCGGCAGCAAAGCATTTTCTTATGCTGCACCCACTCTTTGGAATTCTGTACCACGCCAGTTACGGGAGTGTACCTCCGTTGAGGAATTCAAGAAGAATTTGAAGACTCATATGTGGCAAATGGCCTTCTTGGATGGTTAGTTAATTTTATTGTGCTGAGATTTTATTTTATATTTTATTAATTGATTTTAATATTTGATGTTATTATGATGTGATTTTATTTATATGTATTACTGATTTATATTTGATGTTATGGTCTTAATGTGTTCAGTGCCTTGGTATGTTGAAAGGCACTTTATAAATAAACTTATTATTATTATTACTGATGCAAGTACATTTGACAGTACAGATGAAACATTTTCATAAACTGCAATATTTTTGAGGACAGTACTGGGGATGGCACAAGTTTTCATGTTTTCTTTGTTTTTAAAATGTTCTCATTAAAAGACAGATGCATAGGATTGGTTTTATGTATGTCTGGTTGAACCAATTTGAGAACTTACCCTCCGCAACCAGTCTCGTTCTTAAAAAAAAGAAAAACATTCTGCTCTACAACCCTGTGTGGCATACAAAATATATCATTCTGAAAAAGAGGACAATACAACTTTAAATCTCTCTGCTGTGTACGGTCTAATCTCACTCTCTGTTCTCTGTATGCAAATAAACGAAGTATCCTTAACTGACAAGTGTGATTGGATTTTATTAATATTAGTTGCAAGTTTTTCTCAGCTCATTGAGCTCTTCCCAACAGCGCTATCTTTTTATTTCTGGAAGACCTTCAGAGAGAAGGTTTCTATTTTTACAGTATTATTGTATCTCTGATTGGATGTTTTTTAAATGTGCTTTTCTTATGCAAAAAGGGGGTTTGATTTGAACAGTTGTACATTAAAAATGCTATGTGTTCTTTTGTAATCTGCTCCTCCTAATCTTTCTGCAAAAGTAATTAATGATATGACTTGTTTGCCCCTTTACACATCTAAGTTATGGAGACAGTACAGCCTTGTTGTTATAGCACTGAGCTGTGAATATAAAGACTGAACAGACCTGGGTTTGAATCCTACAGCCTCCACTTTTAATGTTACAGGTATATTCTAATTAGTACTGCAATGATAAAAGAACTGCATTAGTTTAATAAAAAGGATTTATTTGTAGAGGAAATCTGCCTTAAAGCTTCTGTAATTTGGTTGCTCCAAATAAGTTCTTAATTCTTTTATTTAAAACAGTTGATTTGCCACTATATTAGTTTATGCTCCTTGCAACATTAATCAGCTACGATTTGCTCCATTTATTCCCTGGACTGTACTCTTAACCGAAGAACTCTTTCAAATTGAAGACATGATCCTGCAATATTTTTTTCTGGGGGAAGGGGGGACATGAAATACACCATTATCCTTGAGTCTTTGTAATACAGAAACCACTGTTTTTTTTTTTTGGTTTTTTTTTAGCCCTTGTTTGTGTGTCCCTGAGCCACTACCTGCAGTATGCCTGTGCGATCTTTGAGGCAACAACTTGACAACCCCATCATCAACTCCACTTCCTGTTGAAGCTGCTGGGTATTAACACAGAGCAGGTTCCTAAAGTGCCAGCGGCTGACGCTCAGATGGCCTGGTTTATATTAACATTCTTGATTTTGACCTGTTGCCTCACCCACCATCTGGGTGGTGCTGGGCAAGCAGGCAGTGATGCCCTGTGAAGGAGACAAGCTACAGGCTCACCTTAGGGGTTGCTGCAGCTGTGGAATCATCCCCCCAGCTAGATATGATGCTACATAGCAGTGCCACCCCATTGGCCTGAGCCCTCTCCCAAACTAAGGTTGCTAGTGTGGGAGACAAGCCTTTGATGTCTAAAATGATTATGAGAAAGTAGTCATGGAGGTGAAAACATTAGACATTCTGATGTGGCAGTGCACGTTTCCTTCTCCTTTTCACATGTAGGAAGACTGCAAAATTGTACTGTATTGTAGACATCATATTTAATTGTATTCATTCATTTTATTGTAGAGAAAAGTGTCCGTGGTGTTGTAGTTTACTGTGTTTAGCCACAGCCTCCTCGGCAGCAAGAGTTCCAAAGTCAAGAATTGTACAAGTCAAATGATACAAAGGCTGAAATTTATTTTTTATTTTTTTATTTTATTCTTTTGGTAACTGGGTAAGGCCCACTAGGCACAAGTGCCTGCTTTCAGGAGCGAACTGGGAGCACTGGGTGGTTAAGTGACTTGCTTAGAATCACACAGTATGCAAGTGGAGGTTATGGGAATCAAACCCAGGCCTGCTAGATGTACCAAGCTCATTCACAGCTTGTTACTCTTACCTCTAGGCTATGCTGCCAGCCCCTGATTTATGGTATGGATGTGGTGCCAGGGCCATTCAGAAGATAACATTATCTTTCTGATGCAGTGCCATTTTGATCTGCCAGTGGAAAAGTTTGTTCTGTTGAGAACTATTATATATTTTTATTGTAATCTTCTGCATCAGCTGTTCTTTTCCCAGTCATCTGATAATTGTAATAACAAAGGCCAGAAAACATAAATATGCTGAGCCTCAGATTTTTAGGAGCATTTGCTTAGATTAGCTAACAGCATCCCCCGGCTTAAATTTAAGTTACTATATTATGACAAAAACAACTTATATACTCTATTTAGAGGAAATATTGGGTTGCATACTCCAGCGACATGATAATACAATAAATATTCATGCAGACAAAGGAGACTGAATCCATATTTTTCAAAAAGAAGAGATGAATCCTGAGTATCAACATATATTTTGTCTCCTGGCTAAAGCATTGTGTGGTCCAGTTCCCCCTCATTAGTCATGGTGCCCCTTTAACTTTAGCTAGAGGTCTTGAATTCACAGTGACACCCATTGGTAGTGACAAGGTTGTGACACTGTGGCTGTGTTAGATATGGCTGTGCCTACTAATGTCAGTCAGATGCCATTCCTTAGGGCAAGCTTAGTGGTAATGAGACTCTGCTCCCTCATTTCTTTCTCCTCTTCAAAGGGTAACCTCTCAGAGTAACAGCCATCCATATATTGAAGTCTGGAAATTTGTGATTGTGAATCCTAGCCTCACTGGTAGTGACAGGATTTGAACCTGTAACCTCTGCATGGAGCTGAATTAAGACACTGGTGTCATGGGATACCATACCAGGAATATAAATTGATGAATTAACAATCAAAGGACCCATTACTGAGAACTGTTGTGCGTGGGGATCAGCAATCTTTTTAAAAGGGCACAGCATGGCAGAATGTTTCATGAAATAATTTGTTTAATATTGACTGATATTCCACTTTAAACAGCTGATGTGAGTTGATCCGGACATGCTCCAGATGGTGCTGTCAGGGTGACCATTCAGTCTGGGCTGTACCTGGACAAATTATTCTACATATTTCCCAACAGATCTGACTTGATTATTCCCTAATTTCAACAATTGAGTTCAGCAAAAACAAATCTGTAAATTAGACAGATGTTATGCATTTCAAGTCTGTAGGAACAGTGACACTGTGAAGATTAATCTGTTTTGGATATTGGCATCTTGCTAACATTAGGACCACGTGAAAATGAGGTGATGATCCTAGTTTGCTGGGTTTTATCCCAGAAAGTATTTTTTTTTAAATTAAGAAATTAAAAGCAGCTCATGCAGGCTTTCTTCTTTATTCTGTTTAACAAGGTGTGCGTAATGTATTTGTCACATAATTCTATGTTAGAAAATGTATGTTTCAACAGGACGACATTGCAAATAGGACTGTCTTAGCCCCAGTGGTGTTTTGTACCAGTGTTTACCTGTATGAAAGTAAAATTTTCTACTACCTTTCTGTGACCATAAATTATTTGCCAACATAGTACTTTGACAGCATGTAATCAGAATATAGTAATAGAAAAGGTTTTATTTATAATTTTCTGTCCAAGTCAAGTCCCCACCAAAACGTCCACATAACTATTTTCCTAAAGGCAAACTTTATTATATAGAGTTTAAATCAATATATCCCCTTTAGAACATTATTGCGTTTAAAGCAGTATTTCAGTCAATATTAAATAAATTATTTCATAAAAAGTTCTGCCATGCTGTGCCCTTTTGAAAAGATCACCATGCGCCATAGACTATTAAATCCTTTTGGACATATTAATACTCTTTGAAATTAATTTCTTGGCATTTGGGCTTTTCAGCCTATTGTAATAGACAACCAAGTTCAACTTTAATTTAAAAGGTAGAAAGAATGTATCCCTTTCACATTCATACTGACATTAGTAGTTAATGTAACATTTAACATTAAAATATGTTATGGGGACTGATAGCTATTTGATGGCAGAATGGTTTCAGTGGAATAAGATTTGGAAATATGAAAAACATGGAATATACACTGAACATGGCTTCGAAAAACTGGATTGATTGAATCACTTATCTTTTCACCCTCCTAATAGTAATAACTGGAATAACTTAAGGCTCATTAAATTCCATGCAAGCTGGCAGACCTGTATTTTTCCTGAGAAATCTTTTTCTTTTACAAAGCAAATAGCTGTGCTCCACTTCAGAAAAATGTTAAGTTCTGGGCTGTGTGACTAAATTATATTACAGTATGCGCCACTTATATTGGCTCTGTTTTTACTGGACGTCCACTTCTAACGGACATTATGCATATTCCAAATGCCAATCGCTATACTTTCAATGTTAAAAATATCAGTTACAGTGGACCTTCAATTCTGGGAGTAACTGCCACCGGTGCCTTACATCTAGCTTTGACAACACCTAATTAACATTTAATTACCTCTAAATCTATGTTTACAATGATGTTCAGCTGTATTTCCAAAGATGGGTCACATATCAGATCCTAATAATGGTATTACTACTCTGAAATTTGAAAAATGTATACTGGGCTCGGTGGCACCAGCGGAACACATTGCACTACTATGCAGAATAACCAGGATTTGCATTGCGGCTCTGACTCCCAGCCCTGAGTCTGAAGAGTCAAGAGTGCTCCATTGAGGCAGCACATTCAAGGTCTGGGAGGGGGGACTGGAGGGAGACACCTGGCTATTGGAGCCCCTCTTGTGGATGAAGGGTAGGTCACGAATTACAGGTGACCATGAAACACTGCCCCCCCCCAATAGGCTTACAACAGCAGGCAGGTGTGCATCAACACACTGAGGAGTTGAAGGGAGTAAATGAGGAGAGAAGTATCCTGTCAATGTCCCAGGGTGACCCTGCTCAGCCCCATGGCACACTGAATTGCATGCTCATCCCCAGTGAACTTCTTCCACCCCCAACCCCGTGCTCAATGGATGCTACAAGGGAGGTGTGGCAGGCCTCTGGAGTGACTTACTTGGGATGAGGGATAGTATCTGAAGGGTTCTCAAGAGGTTTGTATCAAGTATTCAAATGGGAATCTGGCTGTAGAGCTGACTATCACCACTGGGCTGGAGAGCAAAAAAGTGGAACAAAAAAAAACAGTTGATAAAAAGGAAAAAACTATAGCCTTTAGCAGGTGGCCAGGGCTCGACTCATTACACACCCCTCCCCCTTTTTCAGGTTCTTCTAGTTAATGAAATAATAATAAAGCCTTCATTGTGCAAGCCACTCCCCCATACAGTGTCAAACTACCCCCTACCTAACTTGAGCCCTCCCCCACTCCTGTGAAAACCGGGTAAACTTGCCTTATTCAGTAGCTTCATCTCAGGCTTCCAAATAGGAGTGTGAGGGACTGCACCACCAGTGAGTTCTGGTCTAATCCCAGATAAGGTTCCATAGAACTAAATATAAGCAGAAAAGAATCACTCAAGGTAAAAGGATGTGTGCCTTAATTTTCATTTTTGTTAGTTTCATAACATATTGGAAGACATACTAGAGAACACCAGGAACAGAAAAACCCTGCCACTTCGGCCAAAGACAGCCTCTTAATCAGGGGAGCAGGACTGTTGAGTGACCATGCCCTTAAGTGGTAAAAGGCATAATTATAGACCAGTATAACATCATTAAATACAACTGATTTATACTGGCTACAAGGTCTGCAATGTAACAGTAAACCACCAAAACTGATTCAATGATTGTAAAATGGGGAAGGGGTGGTCAGCTTGAACAAGTCCCTGTCATCCAAGTTAGTCAGTTACAGATATGTAGATACATAGAAGGTGTCAACAGATGGGACCACTGATCCATCTAGTCTGCCAGTTTGGTTTTTCTTTCTTAAACTCCCCCCCGACCCCAACGTATTCCTTGTCTTTGTTGTCACAATTCCTCTGTGTCCATCCCATGCATTCTTGAATTCCCTAACCATCTTGGCTTCCACTATCTCCTCAGGTAGCCCATTCCATTCTCCATGAAGATGAACTTGTGCTTGTTGCTCTTAAAACTCCCCTTCCCCCAACCTCAGGCTATGACCTTGTGTCCTTATGGTCGTATTTAACTGGAACAGCTTGTTTGCCTGGACTCTGTTTAAACCTTTGAGGTACTTAAAGGTCTCCATCATATCCCAATTATGTTTTCTGGTGATACCAATTCTGATGACTAACTGCTGTGAAGAATTGCTAAGGTAATGCATCAAGAATAACTTTATATAAAAAAGTACTTCAAAGAAATATAAGGACATCCAGATCCAGTTACATTATACAGTCAGTTATTTTTACACTTTAAACCAAGAATAGCAAAATACATTTAATGACAAAAAGTGACAGTGTTAAAACAAAAGGATTTAGTACACTTTATTACGTAAGGTAACACTTTTGGGATGTGGTACCTTAGGTCCGCGAAAGTCCTTCTGTGTAATTTAATATTTTATTTTCATCCTTTTTTTAAGCGATAAGGGATCGTAGTCTGGCCTGACAAGGCCGATCCTTCCACTTTCTGATTTAGCAACATGCCCCCGCTCTCAGGCACATAGTGATGTGAAGCAAGGGGGAGTGTGGGGGTAAGCACCATTGAAATGAATGGGACTGATTTTTCCATACTTTTTAATACATTGTGATGGCGATTTGGAGATTAACAAGGGTCACCAATTGACTAACAAGGCCTTTGTTAATTGATCAGTGGCCCTTATTAATCTCCAAGCTGCCATCACAATGTATTTAAAAGTAAGGAAAAATCCATCCAGTTAATTTCAATGGGGCTTGCTCCCACTCTCTCCCTTGCTTCACGTCACTACATGCCTGAACGTGGGGGCATGTAGCTGAATCAGAAAGTGGAAGGGATCAGCTGGCCATCTTGTTGGGCCCAAACTACAATCCAATACCACTTTAAGAAAGGATGAAAATAAAATATTAAAAAGTACACAGAGGGACTATCGTAGACCTAAGGTACCACATCCCGAAAGTGGTACCTTAGGTTCCCCAAATCACTTTAACTTGGCTTTAATGAAAACATTTAACTGAAGCATAAAGATAGCAGCACTTTTAAGCAACATTTTGCCAGCTCGGTGGCACTGAGGGTTGAGGCGCTGGATGCCACACCTCACCCCATGCCGGTGACCCAGGTTCAGGAATGAGCCTGGGTCAGCGGGGGTCAGCAGGGGAGGACTAGGATTGAGCGTCCGACGACAGCTCTCCTAGTCCTGGGGAGACAGGGTGGGTGCACACCGCGCTCTGCTTGTCCCAGGGGACACTGGTGGTACTGCAGTTGCACGGGTGCCAGTGGGGGGGGGGAAGCACGACAGACGTCTGCACGTCAGTGCGCTGACGTCCTTGCACGACCATGCTTCCATTGGGGAGTAAAATAGTGGGGAAAATGGCAGGACAGATCCGCGACAGCTTGATAGCTGCAGTTCCACAGGCCGATGATGCCCGGAATGGCATGTGCTGGTAATGGTTCCTCGCCGGGCGCGGGGGCTATGGGCTGGCCCCCTTTGCAGGTAGAGATGCATCTGCCAGCTGGGCTTGCGGACCTTCGGGGTCAGAGGTGGAAGGAGCGGTGGCTGGATGTAGTGCAGGACTGTGCCTGCAGGTGAGATAAACTGTTAAATGATTAAAAAAAAAAACACAACATTTTAAGAAGGAGGAGAGAGAGTAAGCATGCAAAGCAACAGGAGAGGGGCCACAAAAAAGACATGATGGGAGTGGTGCAGTGCAGTGGCTGTGGGGCGGCAGTCTTCCCCGAG
Source organism: Neoceratodus forsteri (assembly GCA_016271365.2). NCBI lineage: Eukaryota > Metazoa > Chordata > Ceratodontiformes > Ceratodontidae > Neoceratodus > Neoceratodus forsteri. Next base: position 798,117,040 of record CM028129.1, read on the forward strand.
ATGTTCTGGAGGATGCGGTGCTGTCCCATCTGGAGGCGCCTCTCTGGGCTGAGGGAGGAGGTTGCTCTTCTCCACGCAGAGTTGTCCAGGATTTTGGAGAACTTTGTCCTTCTTCCAGGAACCACTGAGACTGCCCCCACTGCCTCAAAGGTTGCCTGGGTGGAGGAGTGGCTGGACTACGGTGGGCTCAAGGAAGGGTGAGGGTGGTGGTTAAACTCCACAATTCCTATGCTGCACTGGCAGGGTGGGACTGTCCTATGGAGGCATCTGCAGTGGAAACCAAGGAGGATATGGGTGTCTTCCATGATGGAGACCCTGGGGAGAGGCAGAGGACCCCAGAGGAGAAGGAAGCAGCTCCTGGTGGGGGATTCTGTTGTTAGGGGGGTAGACTTGGGGTTGGATTGAGAAGGAAAGAAGGAGGCTAAGTGCCTACCTGGTGCCACGGCTTGGAGGGATGGAAAGTGTATACAGAGGATCGCTGGGGTAGCAGGACGGGAGGGAGAGCTAGACATCATTGTCCACCTGGGGACAAATGATTTGGCTGTTGATGAGGTTAGAGTAGTGCAGGAGGACTCCAGAGAGCTAGGGGAGGGGGTCTTAGTCAAGTGTCATGCACTGTAGCCTTTTCAGAGGTGCTACCTGTCAATGACAAGGGGGAAGGCATGGCATTCCACACCACAAGATTCAATGCATGGTTGAAGGACTGGTGCTGAGCAGAGGGCTTCAGCTTCATTGGGGACTGGGGTCATACCTGGAGGGGTGCAGGCCTATACAAATGGGATGGACTACATCTATCCAGGGGGGAACCAAGATCCTTAGTGAGAGGTTTAAATGCTACATTGGCAAGCATTTAAATTAGCCAAGGGGAGGTGATAGTAGGCAGGAAGAAGCTAATTGTCCCCCCAACAGGATGAAGCAGTCAGTAGGGAGGACCCTAGGGTTGGGTAATTGACACTAAAACCAAGATAGATATAATGGCGGAGATAAGGAAGAATGGGAGTAAAAACAGGAGAGGAAGGGAGGGAGGGAAGACATGGGAACAGGATGGGGAGTTGCTAGAAAGGAAGGTTGCAAAACTTGGAATACCATGTGCACGAACGTCTGCAGCCTGGGAAATAAAATCCCAGACTTAGTGGCCTTGATGGCAGAGGCAGACCTGGACATTGTCGCTGTTACCGAGACATGGTACATGGAGAACCATGAATGGGATATAGCTATACCAGGTTGCATTCTATTTAGAAAAGACAAGGTGGGAAGAAAAGGTGGAGGGGTGTCTGTCTACATCAGGGAAGGAATTAAGGCAACTGAAGTTCAGGGAATGCAGAAGGGAGCAGAAACACTGTGGGTCACCCTGGAGACAGGAAATGGCACTGCCATTTGCACAGGTGTGATCTACAGACCTCCAGCACAAGAAGAGTTACCCTGGGAATAGGAACTGCTTGAGATCAAAGAGGGGATGTTAATTAAGGAGTCATATTGGGAAAATGAGTTTTTGCTGATGTCACCTTATTTGAAATACCTCCTGATAGGACATCCTGTTTGAATATTTTTTATATTCTAAAAGGAAGAGCTAGATGACTCAGAAGGGATGTGGTGAGACACAGTTTAAACTGAATACTGTGGCTGAACTTAGTGATGTACCTTTTTGGGCTCTTAAGAAACGATCTCTGATCTAACTTAAGCACTGTACAGAGGTAATACATTAGATAGAAAAGATCTAACTGTATGTTGGTAGGAGTTTGTCTGTAGTTTTCCTTGTTTTTCTTTTGTGATTGTATGTTCTTTGATATATTGTTCTGTGTTTACATTTTACATATTTTTATCCATTTTTAAATAAACCTTTTATTTGAAAGATACTGCCTGGGTCTTTTAAGTTCTTTCTTTTGCATGTGACTTATAGAGGGTTAAGACTGACAAAACTGTTCAAGAGCTTGATGGTGTTACTAAACTGGGAAAAGGTAAGAATATACCCAAGGTCTTCTATAGAGTTTTAAGGGTTCATTTTGAAAGCCTGGCTTGGTGCCTCCTGGCATAAGATTGTACCGCAATCCCCAAAGACGGTACAAATCTGTGCCTGTACATTTGGGTACACTAGCATAAGGTTCACAGTTTGAATCCCCCCAGAACTTGAGACCAAAGGTGATTAGGACCCACAAGCAGACAGGAGAGTTACCCTGTCTATTACCTGTTCACATTACTGCACTCGGAGGTTGGCACTGTGGGAGCAGAGGGACAAACCTGCTGACTGCAGTTGTGATAGAAGCCATCCACAAAATGACAGCCAAAGGTGAAGTGCTGCTGGTGGGAGACTTCAATTTGCCTGATGTGAATTGGAGCACTCAGGCTGCTGCCACAGCCAGGAGCAGAGGCATCCTGGATGCCCTGATGGGGGCATGCCTCAAGCAGCTTGTGGCAGAACCCACCAGAGAAGGAGCAATATTAGACCTGGTACTCACCAATGGGGACAGAGTCACATCATATGGTGTGGTTCAATTTGAGAACAGTGGAGAAGTCAAACTACATGAAAGCAAGGGTCCTGGATTTCAGATGGATTGACTTTGCAAAAATGGGGGAATGTCTCAAGAAAGCCCTGGCAGGGAAAGAAGAATGGCGGGGTGTAGAGAAGCAATTGGCTAACCTTAAGGGAGCCATTGTGGAGGCATCAAGCCTTTGTTTAAGGCAAGTAAAAGCAGAGGGAGGCAGGGAAATCAGTCAGGAGTGCAAAGGCTCAAATGGAGGAAAAAATAGCCCAGGTTAATTAAGAAAGGAGACAAGACCTTTGTCAGGAACATTAGTGACAGAAAGAAGAGCAGGGGTGGGATTTTGAGGTTAAAAAAGGAGGAAGGGGGGGTGTGGAGGGGGACCTAAAAAAGCAACAATCCTGAACACATATTTGTATTCAGTATTCACAGAAGAAGGGGAAGAAGAAAGACCACTGTTGGGGGGGATAGGAGCACCAGTGGGAGAGAGGTGGACACCAGCCCGTTTATGGAAGAAAGAGTCCTAAAGGAACTCGAGAATCTAAGGGGTACAAGGCAATGGGGCCAGATGGGATACATCCCAGAATATTAAAGGAACTTGGAGAGCTGCTGGCAGCACCATTAACAGCCCTATTCAACAAATTGATAGAGACGGGTGGTTCCAGAGGACTAAAGGAGGGCAGATGTAGTCCCTCTCCACAAATGTGGGAAAAGGGAGGAGACTGGCAACTACAGGCCAGTCAGCCTGACCTCAATCAGTCAATCAGTATTTTACCAGGCAGATCATCATTGAGAGAACTCATTTACAACGTGGACCTGAGCCAAGGAGAACATAAGTCAGCAATGTGTTACAGCACAGGATAGAATCATATAAAATTCACAGACCATAATACCACAATATAACAAAGACATATAGTACACCTAAGCAAGAAATGAGATTACTGATGAGTTGAGAGAAGAATCAGGTCAGCACGAGCATGGGTGGGGGGGCGTAGATGGAAGAGGTAGATGGCAGGGAAGAGGAGGAGGTAACAGCAACAAGTCATACTAGATGAGAGCTGGGGTAGAGTGCAAGCATACAGAGCTCCAGACTTGAAGGTGGTTAAGGAAAGCAGTTACAAGTAAATTTAATAGAACGTGCATGAAGAGTTTTTAAAGCAGGCATTTTAACAACATTTGATAGTTTCAGGGTTTTTTGGAGATTATTCTAAAAGACAGGAAGGGCATGGCTCATAAAAGAGCTGCCAAAGTGCATTCTGATTCTAGGGAGAGAGCTGTAGGAGTGGTGGGGAAATTAATGGAGTCACTGCTAAAGGAAAGAATTGTGATATTTCTTGAATCCAGCAGAGCACAGGATCCAAGGCAGCATGGATTCACAAAGGGAAGATTTTGTCAAACAAATCTGATAGATTTCTTTGACTGTGTGACCAGGGAGGTAGATAGAGGAGGGGCGGTGGATGTGGCCTACCTAGATTTCGTCAAGGTCTTCAACATCGTCCCACATAGGAGGTTAATAAATAGGTTGAGCAGCCTGGGAGTGGGCCCTAAGGTGGCAAACTGGGTCAGAAGCTGGTTCAGTGACAGGACAGAGGGTGGTGGTAAATGGCGTTCAATCCGAGGAGAGAGGGGTAACCAGCAGGGTGCCACGGGGATCCGTGCTAGGGCCAGCCCTCTTTAATGTCTTCTTAAGTGACATTGCAGAGGGCCTTGAGTGGAAGGTATGCCTCTCTGAAGATGACACTAAGATCTGCAACAGGGTTGACACTCCGGGTGGGGGGAGGGAATGAGAAAGGACCTGAACATGCTTGAGGAGTGGTCAAGAGTCTGGCAGCTAATATTCAGTGCAAAGGAGTGTAAAATCATGCACTTGGGGCACTGAAATCCAAGGGAGGAATACAAGATGGGGGGAGGTACTGATGGCCACCAGCCAAGTAAGGGACCTGGGGGTAATCATATCTGATGACCTAAAGGTAGCCAAACAATGTGAGAAGGCTCGGGGAAGAACCAGTGGGATGCTATGGTGCTTAAGGAAAGGTATCACCAGCATAAAAAAGGAAGTGGTTGTGACACTGTACAGATCACAAGTGAGACCTCATCTGGAGTATATGTCCAGTTCTGGAGGCCGCATCTCCAGAATAACATAGACAAAATAGAGGCAGTGCAGAGAAGGGCAACAAAAATGGTGAAAGGACTGCACCAAAAGTCATATAACAAAAGAATAGAGGACCTCAATATGTATTCCCTGGAGGAGGGTGGGGGGGATATGATAGAGACATTTCAGTACATTAGGGGTATAAACAGGGTACAGGAGGGCAGCATCTTTCAGAAAAGAAGGTGTACAAGAACAAGGGGGCATGATATGAGGCTTCGGGGGGTAGGCTCAAGAGCAACGAGAGGAAGTACTTTTTCACAGAAAGCGTAGTGGATGCTTGGAACAGCCTCCCTGCAGAGGTGGTGGGGGAAAAAACATCAGGGGAATTGAAGAATGCATGGGATAGACATAAGAGTACTGTAGCAATATGGAAGAGAGGGTAAGCTGCAGATCAACTAGGGTCAGTGGTAATGCATTAGGTAGGGAAAAGAGGCAGACTAGGTGGGCCATACGGTCCTTATCTGATGTCAACTTCTGTGTATCTGTGTAAAAATTTCAAGGCTGTTGCCCAACTCCACTAAAAAGAAAATGCCAGAGCTGGCCCAGTGGCATGGAGGGCTGAGGTGCTGCATGCCTTACCACGCCGATGCCCTGGGTTTGGAAGCAGACTCAGGTCGGCCAGGGAGGGAGGGAGACAATCGAGTGTCCGTAGTACTGCTCTCCTCTCTTGGGGAGGGAGGATTGTAGTTCCTGCTGAACGACTGCCACCAGGTGGAGGCTTGGTGGTAGTGCGGGTCTGGGATGACAACAGACGGGAGGGTACTGTGGGACTCCGCACTGTGCGTGCCCCTCCATGTGCGCACGCTGATGTGCATGTCCCAGCAGTGGGAAACAGAGAGAAAATGGAAAAGGGACACTGGCAGGCTTCATGACATCCTTCGGGGCTGAACAGAGCTTTCTCAAGCGAGAGAGAGCCAAAGCCTCACCTGCCAGCCTCCCTCTGGGAGGAAAAGAATATGGGTGGGGGAGAAAAACCAGACACATCTAATACAGATCAGGATAGATGAGAAGTTAGAAAATAAGAGAAATATGGAAATAAAAAAATAAATATAAACACCACAATAATTAAGTGTCTTCAGATTAAGCTAGAAAAAATGTGAGAAAACAGAGGTGCCAAAAATAAGATCATAACATCAGACGATATAGCCAGAAAGAACAGAGCCCACTGAAAAGGATTAACACACATGTGATGGAAATAAAAGTAAATTCTGAAGCTGTATGACTACAGCAGTGCAGAGAGTGAGTGTGGGGGGAAGGAGTCCTTGAAGTGCATAGAAGGAATAAAAAGGATATTACAAGATTAGAAAGTTTGTGTATTATAGTAACAGCAAAAAAAAGGTTTGGGGGGGGGGATTTTGGATGTCTCTACAGTGAACTACCAATATGGCAAAAAATCTGTGTGACATGTACATTATTCCAATTTGTTTTGCAGCAAAGTTACTGTTATGTTGATTTAATAATGTAAATATTTAATAATTATTCTTACTGGGTGTGAAACCATGCGAATGGACTGATAAGCATGGGACTGATGTAAACGATCACAGAAAATAGCCAGGGTTCAACCAGCATGACATATACTGTCAGGACATAATAGTAAAAAGAAATGTAAGTTTTTAAAAAATGTAGGACTTAGTGAAGCATAAAATAAAGGAAATTAGGAACAGCTAAAGAATGACCAACTCCTAGTCTTGGGATTGCAAAGCTGAACAAAATAGTTATGGAACAACAACATTTAAATGGCTACAACAGGTTGTGCACCTACCCCATGAAGGGATCTACTCACATTGCAGCAAGACTGCAGTGACCTCTGTCACTGGTAGGGGTCAGCACCAATATGCCTTTTATCAAAGATGCACTTATAAGTTGTGGAGTTTCATGTTCAAATGTATACTTTTACTATGTTATCACCACACTTAGAATTAAAATGTTTTCTGTTTCTCAAAATGGCATAATATCAGCTAACTAAATCCATCATTCACACCGGCCCAATGGCATGGAGGGCTGAGGCAGCGATACCTTACCTCCTGCCATGCCGGTGACCCGTGTTTGCGGCACAAGCAGGTTGCCAAGGGTTGGCTGGGGTGGGAGAGGCTCGAGCATCTGGAGGACAGCTCTCCTCTCCCGGGGAGGATGGGGACATGAACCAGTACTTGCCTGACCTCTAGCGGTGGCTGGAGGCCAAGACCGGTCCCATAATGTGGGGCCGGATATGGAGCAGTCGCCTGACACACATGGCATGTGGATGCATGTGTCATGCATCGCTGGTGGCCTTGCACGCTCCTCCCACAAAAAGAAAATCAGAAAATGGTTCTGCCACACAGAATGATGATGGTTCCCCCCTGCGAGCCACCCTGAGAGGACACCTCACGAGCTGGATCTGAGTTGGTGGGTTGAGTCGCTCCTCACCCCGTGCCATGAAGGGTAAGTCATGGGGGCATTAGGGAGGGGGTCCTGTTCGTCAGGGGATGTTGAGAGGGGGGAACATCAGAGGTGGCTGGCAGGACTGGGGAGAAAAAAGACTAGCTAAAAAAATTAAAAGTCCATCATTCACTGGCTTTAACTAATATCTTTATCAAACAGTCTGTTCAACAAACATCCATTTTTTACTTATTTATTCTATCACTCACCTTAAATTTCTTTTGCTGTTCTGCTGGAAACAGTGCAGCAAGGCGGCAGGTAAAGCAAGTAGGATGCTGGGATGCATAGGGAGGGGCATCACCAGAAGTAAAAGGAAGGTCATAACCTGGAATACAGTGCCCCCCCCCACCTGAAATACGGTGTCCAGTTCTGGAGACTTTACCTAGATAAGGACATAGACAAGGTGAAGAAGGTTCAGAGGAGGGCAACAAAGATAGTACAGGGATTGCATCACAAATCCTTTGAGGACAGGCTGAAGGACTTGAATATGTACTCCCTGGAGGTGAGAAGGGAGAGGGGATATAATGGAGACATACAAGTACCTTGCTGGGAGGAACAGGGTGCAGGAAAATGCCATTTTCCAGAAAAAAAGACTAGAGGGCATGGGATGAAGTTGGAGGGAGGGCAATTCAGATGAAATGTGAGGAAGAATTTCTTCATAGAAAGGGTGGTGGACAAGTGGAACACTCTGCCTGAGGAAGTGGTGGGGGCTGAAAATTATGGGATTTAAGAATGCATGGGATAGACATAAATGAATCCTGGAGGTCAGGGGTAAGGGGCAACAGACTTTTAGAAAAACATAAAGTAATATTACAAGCTCAAATGGGCAGACTGGGTGGGCCATAGGCCCTTATCTGCTGACAATATCTATGTATCTGTGCTGGTTAACAGATTCTTGTAGTACTGCACAATATCATACTTTGCATTTAATATATTTTCACATGCTGATTTTCTTTTTCCTTTCTGCTTCTCCCCCCCCACCCCCACATATACCTACACTCTATTCTTGGAGCATCATACAAAATCAGCTTTAAAATATCAAAACATTTAAATAATGTGCGACTGCATTGCTGTTTACAGGCATGATTTTGGGATATCCACATTATGAAATCTATAGAACAAAAAACACAAACTTGGGGATCCATGCCTGTAACAAAATAATAGTTGTTTTGTATTTTGCAACTGATTAGTGTGGGTGAGGGTTTTTTTAATTGGCTGAGCAGGGGTTTCTATGTGAAATCTCAAACTTTGCACTTTAATAGTTTTGCAACTGTTCAACGGATTTGCCTGAAATTTTGCATGCATGGTCTTGGGGGTAGGTCTCTTGATGTGCCAACTTTTGTTCTGGTCGGTTGTGCGGATTCCGAGATCCAGATAGCAAAACAAAAGTGAAAAATCTGTTTTTTGTCATAGCCTAGCACCCAGACAATTTGGAATTTTGGTCTGTAATTTTAAGGGTGGAAAGGCCTTGGGCCACAGTAGTGTCGTGCACTGGTTTGGTGAAAAAATATAAATATGCTCCAAGGTTATTGAATTTTGAAATCTCAGGGCTGAGCATGCCCAGTACGATCTTTTGGATAGCTGCTTGGAATGAAAAAAATAATTTGATCCATACAAAAAAGGATTATTTTTCATATGGGGGTTAATCCTTTTTTATGAATAAAAACATCTTTTTTCATATTGTCACCATCTTGTTTCTGTTAAAAAAAAAAAAAAAAAAAAGATTTGAAACCAACAAAAATGACATCCTCCCCACACACACACACACACACACACACACACACACACCCCAACACATGTATCTTGCGAATTGATACTACATTAAGTGGATTCTGCACTTACATTTTGGAAAAAAGACCCAGAAATATATTTCTTAAACATTTTAAGATACTTTTTTTATGACTCCATTTCTTTTTTCTTATAGCTATATGAAAAAGTAATTCAGTCATATAAAAAAGGATCCCTTCATATGAAAAAAATTATTTAGACTTAGTTTTTCTCTGATTCTTTTTTGTATGAAGGCATCCTTTTTCATATGAACAAAAAAAGCATATGAAAAAGGATCCCTTCATACAAAAAAAGAATCAGGAAAAAAAAAGTTAAAATTCTTTTTTTCACATGAAGGGATCCTTTCAAATATGTGTTTTTTTTTTTGTTCATATGAAAAAGGATGCCCTCATACAAAAAAGGTTTGAGACTTAGTGTTTTTTCTGATTCTTTTTTTCTTATGAAGGATCCTTTTTTCATATGGGTTTTTCATTCATATGAAAAAGGATGCCCTCGTATGAAAAAATATTTTTGACTTAGTTTTCCCCACATTTCAACTTCAACAAGCCATAACTTCTTCAATATTTGCAGTTAAGGGACAATCTATATACTGTATCAAAATAAAGGTCTTAATGAGTTCTACAAAAGTAATGTATAATACCCCCAACAATATAGGGGGCTTATGAAAAAAATACAAAAATTAAAACATCATCATTCTCATTAGGGTGACATTGGATGTTTAATAAGCCATACAACCAAGCAAATAACATGCTTTTTGGCAGAAATGGAAGCATAGGGTCTAGATGGCCATGCACTTCTACGGGCAAGGATGTATGCATCTATGGAGGGATTGAAGTGCAGGGCCTAGAGGGCCCTGTGCTTCCACACGTAAATGGATACATTCATGCAGGAGGATATGATTATACTATCTCAAAAAAGTAAGGAAACTGATTGCAAAAAACTTTGTTAATGCACCAGTTAGGGTTAAGCGACAAAATGAGAAATGTCCGTTAGGTTTCCCAACACACATACCCCATCCTGCAGGCAGCAACAGGAAAAACAATTGGTTTCTCTCTCTAGAGTCTTCTCAAATCAGGTGTGGGGTGTACCTTGGGGATGTCATCCCTAAAGCTCACCCCATTCTTGTATACTCTACATATCTTGGCTTATTTACTGATGGAATGGGGTGAGGTTAGGGTTGACAGCCCCAAGGTACACCCCATGCCTGATTTGTAAAGACTCAGGAGAGGTGAAACCGTAATAATTTTTTCTGTTGCTGCCTGTAGGAGGTGGGGGTGGAGTGTTAGGGCTGGGTACCGTAACACCACATGTCCCTACTTTTGTCGCTTTAACCCTAATTGGTGCAATAACAAAGTTTTTTGCAATGAATATATCTATATATTTATAATCTCGCCTTTGCACATGTACTTTATGCACTTTATTTGCTTGTGTTGTGCAAACTGTATATTTGCACTTTTATGGCCAGTAGGTGGATCTGCCATAAAGCAGCAAAATGAAATATAAGCTGTCAGTTTAGTTAACCTGCCTATAAAACAAGTAGGGAGAATATGGCTGTCGCCTTGAAAAAGTGCTGAATTCTGGTGTAAATCATTGGTGGGCCGATAGGAGCATCTAAGGACTTTGGTATATACAATTAATCTACCTTGTGCACTGGAAGTGAGTGTTCATGCAGTGCCTGGTACCAGATTTTTTTGGTTTTGAGTCAACACTGGTGCTACGGCCAAGGTACAAGTATCTGCGGGAAGTGGTCATGTCCTTCTCCTGCTTAAATAAAATTGGCAGCAGTTTCCTTATGGTACTCTGTCATAGTCATTGGTATGCCAGCTTGACCTTGCAATGCATGGACCAAAAAAGTGAGTTTTCCTAGCTGGAATTTGCAGTGAAATGAAGACCAAAAGCATTTGGGTTCAAATATGAAAGCAAATTGATGAATTGCATCTGGCAAGCTCTGCCAAATAAATAAAAGGTCATCAGTGTAATGGCTATAGAAAACAATATCATCAGAGTACAAGTTGACTGTGCAGTCATACATGGCCCCCATTTTCAACCAACCCATAAAAGATTGATGTGGCAGGGAGCCATCGACATGCCAATTAGCGTGCCATGAATCTGTGAGTAAATAGTTTTGTTAAACAAAAAGTACTTAGTTTTAAAAGTAAAATCAACTGCATGCATAAATTTCACTGGCATATGTGTCTCGAATAATTGCAACACTTTATGTACTGCTGGTATACCCAAGGCCCCTTGCCGTGGAATTTAATGCAAACCATGGAAAACCGTGGAATATTATTCCACAGTTTACTTGAACTGTGGAATAATTATTCAGCGGTTTACATGAACTGCTGAAAAATTATTCCGTGGTACACATGAACTGCGGAACAATTATTCTATGATTTACATGAACAGCAGAATAGTTACTCTGGGATTTACATGAAAACATGAACTGAGGAATAATTATTCGGTGGTTTACATGAACAGCAGAATAATTATTCTATGATTTACATGACCTGAAGAATAATTGTTTGGTGGTTTACATGAACTGAGGAATAATCATTTGGTGGTTCACATGAACTGCAGAATAATTATTCGGTGGTTCACATGAACTGCAGGATAACTATTCAGCGGTTCACATGGGCTGTGGAATAATTATTTGGCTGTTCTCATGGACTGTGGAATAATTATTAGGCAGTTCACGTGGACTGCGGAATAGTTATAAGGCGGTTCACTTGGAATGTGGAATAATTATTAGGCAGTTCATGTGGACTGCGCAATTATTTGGCGGTTCACTTGGTTTGTGGAATAATTAATTATTCAGCTGTTTACATAACCGCAGAATATTATTCCACAGTTTATACTGAAGAATCAGTATTTAGCAAGCCTGCCGGCTCAGCGGTACAGCTACTGCTTGCAATGCTGATGACCTGGGTTCGGAAACGAGCCTGGGAAGTTGGAAGGTCAGCCAGAGGAGGAAGATAGAGTGTCCTATGGAGTGTTCCCCTACTCCGGGGGGAGGGTGGGGAAGTCAACGGTGTTCCGGTAACCCCTTCGTGGTAGCCTGGGGTACGACAGCCGGGACTGACTACATTTGGGAGGCATATCAGACATTCGACATACCATCCCAACATCATTGCATGACATGCCTCCCAGGGAGAAAATGGAGGTTTTGCCCCTGCACAATGACATTCAACCCCACGTAGCAGACCCCATGCCACCAGCCAGGCTCTAGTTCCCAATTTACTATTCAGTCTCTGCCAGGGAAAGGGGCCACCCAATGGCAAGCTGGGGTTGTTCAGGAGTGAGGTAAGTCCCTGGGGTGTGTGGTGGGGCTGTGCATATGTAGATCGGACTGATGGGGGCAGGTGGATGAGGAGATAAAGCGTAATAAAAAAAAATGAAGAGTCAGTATAAACTGTGAGTTAAACAAATCTGCAGCTCACATTGATTCTGACCAGGGAAAAGTATTCCCTGGATCATATAAACCCTGGAAAACTATTCTGTGATTTATATTACATTCTGCAGAATGCTTTTTGGAATTCTGTGGAATTTAAAAACAAAAATCTGAAAAGCATTTTGGAACAGCCCCTGCCCATTAGTTTTTCTGCTAGGGCTTTACCTTAAAATGAAAACAGGTAACCCCCCACCCCATCCAGCTTAGCTCTACCACCCTCCCACCCTACCCTGCCATGAGAACCTCCTTGAGTCCTTTTATTTGAAGTAGAAATATTTTTATCAGGTCCCATACTATGTAACAATCCTCATCCTTCTAATTTCACCACCAGGCCTGAATTCTGGTTTCTTGTCCCAGAAATGCTTTGAGTACAGCCATACAAAGCACTACTGGAAAGAGAAACTAGCATTTTGGCCTAGTGGTAAAAGCAGAAGGATGAGGATAGCTGTGCAGTGTGATAGCTGCTAAAAGTATTACTCATTCAAATTTGGTGGTCCTGGGGACTTCCAGGCCGGGGTGGGGAGGGTGATGGGGCTGAGATGGACGAGGTGGGTTTTTTACTTTCTAATACTATGAACTAGGGAGTTAATTGACAACCTGCTCTGGTTTGTAGGTCCCTGCCCAAAAACTACAAATGTTCCCATACCTGAGTGCTTGGGGATGGGGTGATTGCTGACTGCTACCAAAGCCCCCAACTGCCACTGTAGAATTTCCGCAGAAATAGGAGACTAATGCCATAGAAGTTCTGTGGCAACAAGGGGACTTGCCAGAGAATTTAGACCCAAATTGGGGCCTTGGGTATACCCAATTCATATTTAATTGATGTATATACGGCTGTAGCATTAGCTGAGATCCAATGATAACTTTCTTGCCAGACAGCATTTTTTAATTTAACAAATCTGTTGTATCCCTTAAATGAGAGGGGAGTTGAGGAACAATTTGTTTTAGATAGTAATCAGTGAATTGGGAAAGATTTTCAGTTAAAGGACACATAAACAAGTACTTTGGGAAGTGAATCAAATCGCATATGCTCCTGTCTGTTAGTACAATAAGGGACGCTGATTTTCCTTATGGTATTATTTACCTGTGATTTTTATATAGTTTTCGTCACTGAAAAGTTCACAGAAATGTAAACAAAACTGCCATTATCTCCAAGCCACAGCTCGGCTCACAAAATGCCGAGGACATGCATACATGATGAAGTCATTGAGCGACTTCGCTCCAATTCTTCCCTTGAAACCTATGGGCACCTTTTTAAAATGTTGGATATTGCCAGTATGTGTAGATATCAGCATATGTATCGGTATTTAGCTTGTGCATAAGCTAAGTATCGATACATATGCTGATATCTACATATACTGGCAATATCTGACATTTTAAAACAATGCCCATAGGTTCCAATGGAAGAATTGGAGCAGAGTTGCTTGATGACATCATCAAGTACGCATATCTTCGCCATTTTGTGAGCTGAGCTATGGCTCGGATTGGAGATAATTGGAGGTTTTGTTTACTTTTCAGTGAACTTTTTAATATCAGTGATGAAAACTATATAAATTGCAAAACTGCAAGTAAAGAATACCATAAGGAAAATGAGTGTCCCTTATTGTACTAATAGACAGGAGCATTTGAGATTTGATTCAACCTCCCAAATTACTTGTTTATTTGTCCTTTAAAGAGCCGTTGCCCAATACATTTGGTCATACAGGAGGTAAGGTGGGATGTTTATTAGTTTTGGGGAGTAGGTGAAGTGTTAGGATAGCCAGAGAGCTAACATTAAAAAATTCGAAGTCTGTGCTGGCGATTTGTCATTTGGATAATGCCCAGTGCAGGGAGGTTTTTTCAGTTGGTTCTGAAGCATAACTGTGGGATCTTCTAGCAGACATCTGTATCTTAATCCCAACTGATTTGTGGCAGTTGCGTGCCAAAGGATGTTATTATTTCTCAGTGCCAGGTGGGCATGTTACATATTTGCTTGTCTCCCCCCCCCCACCTCCCTCACCATCAGGCTTATTACTGACCTAACCTCCCAATCTCTGATCCATAGTTGGGGGTGGGGATGTGGGTGGTAGGCTAAGGTGCAGCCTAACTTCATTTATTGTCTTTCCCAGTTTGTCCAGTACCTCTCCCCCTCATCTAAGATAACTCTCTGATGTGCATGGGGTGGGGAGGTACTACATTAAAGAGCTCCTACACTAGCCTGTATTACAGTCTGTGAATAAGCAGAGCTTACATTTCGGGGGACTTGGTCGGTATGTTGTACTGGGTTGTTGGCTTAACAAAGTGTGGTAGATAAATGACAGGCAGGGAAAGCACAGTACAATGATGTATGTAGTATGCTTAATATGGGCATTTAGAAGTAAAGAGATCCTTTTATGCCCCCTCATCATGGATCAGGGTTCAAAGGAGAGATATTGAAGGGGCCAGCTACCACTTCTGATTACTGGACTAGGTGGGTTGAGTTTGGGGAGTAGTTTGACAATAGTTTCAGGTGGGGGTGGCAGGATGCAAGATTAGGTTTCCATATAATTGGGAAGACTAGGGGAAGGGGTAGGAAGTGTTTGAGGAGGCGGTCATTGGTCTATATCCAGCCACCTCAGGATGGCGAAATGGTTTTGTAAAGGTGTATTTTACCTACCTACATACACAGTAGTGTGCAATGAATACTGAGTGTTTTGGGGCCAGTGCACAAACAGAAGAACAATCCTGCATTAAGTTTATCACAAAATCAAATTATTTTAGAGCAGGACAGCCTAGGGCACTAGGCCCAAGAGAAATCTGGAGCCCCCCCTCACTGCAACTGTGCCCCATCACCATGATTGTGCCCTTTTGCCATGACCGCAGCCCTTGGCCATTGCATATCAGTTACTAAAACATGAAAAAAAAAATTCTTAGTGTTCCTAAAAAGTGGCATAAAACATAAATAACCTAACTAAAATGCTTCAAAATTAATAAACTAATATCAGTATGTAAAAAAATAACAGTAGTGTGAGTTTTGATCATTTAGAGAAAATAATTATTAATTGGACTGGTAAAAATAATTTTTGGGATGTGAAATATCATGATTTGCACTTCTGCAAAGACCCCACCCCCAATACACACATGAGCACTCAGTCTGGGTGTTTTCATTTTGTCTTGTCAGGTAGTATGAACCAGGATGTGGGAGTTTTGTTTGGTATGGTAGGGACCTATATCTGAAAGAGTCTAGGTCCTGGGTGGTGTAGGGGTTAAGCTGGTGATTTTATAGAGGAGTCATGAATTAGAGATTATATTGCAAAGCAAGTGATTGTTGGCAGGAATTATTCCCATGATCAAACATTTCTGTTAAGTAAGCCAGAATCAATAAATGGCAAGATTTCCCAATGAGAATCTGGAAGTATGTTAATTTGTTCACCCTGAAAATGGAGCTATATTAAGGTCAGAACTTCAATATGAGTGAAATGAGGGAATTAAAAAAAAACAAGTGATTTTTAATTGTACCATTGAAATCCATTGTATATTTCTTTATTTTAGGAGTGAGATTAAATATTAAGCATACACGTTAAATTGCACTGTTAATCTTTTATATTAAAGAGTAAGACTTGATTCGAAGTGGGGGTAGGAGACAAAGCAACGGAAATAGGCCCATTCACACCTTAAATGTCAGCCTGGCTAGGCCCCCCTGAAGCTATCAGCTGCACTTAACACCTAATCATGGAGGTGAGAATCATGTCACAGTTCAGCCCCTGCCTTGCTCAGATTACTTAGTGACTGAGTCCTTTACAAAAAAATGCAGCTCAGGCAGAAAGAAAAGGATATATAGTAAATATATAGGCCTGTGCCCTTGTTGCCTATGCCTTAATCAGACCCTGTTTTACAGTCATTTCAAGAGTCTTTTGTCCCATAGATTTAAATTGAATTGAATGATTAAGCTCACTATGGCGGGCAGTCACTCTGAAAAAGTCAGCATTCCTGTCAGGGGTGACTGCTGCCGGAAGGAACTGGCTGGCTCTCCGCTTCAGCACTGTGGACAGACTGATAAATCTGGTCTGTCTGCAATCCTATAGGGCTTTTTCTCTAGAGAAGAGTGAGGAGTTTAACCAGTTCTCCTGGACAAGGTATCCGCCATCCAGGCTGGGATATCCACAAGTTGTCTGTCGTCGGCTGACAGTATGTGATCTTCACAGGATGCAGGCACTCCATTTCTGTGGGCTGAGTTTGAGCCTGTCTTAGTAGATGTTGTTTCCCTGAGCGGTTTCTGGATTGCGTCCTCCCTTCTGTCCATTGGACCCTGGGCCGACCAGACCTTTAGAATGCTGGGATTCACTCGGGCCAATTGTTGTGGAGATTGTCAGACATTCCCTTCACAAGGGTGTCTTTCTTTCTGAAAGACAGCAAAAAGGTGTGCAAAAAAAAGTAACCACCAGCCAAAAAGTACTGCTAAGTGCTCAGGGTTTTATGGAGTGCAAAATCAAAAGGAACAGGACACACACCAGTGCTTCGAGCCTCATGCAGGCCCTTCATCAGGTGGAGGGGCAAATAATACAAACATCCAATATATAGGTGATTCATGTCTGATGTCACAGTTAAAGCAATATATTGCAGAAAGCATTCAATTAATTACTAACCTGCTAATTCATATGTAAAACAAAATAATAAATGTATCTATACAGACTGGCAAATAAATAAATATATGCAGTATTCTGACTAGGTATTTTTGGACAATGACATCACAATTGGGTGGATTAGTTATCATTACTAAGAATCGATCAGAGTATATCTTGTCCATTACAATGAATTCTCAGTCCTTTTCAGTGCCTTTTTCCAACTGTCAGCATCTGACGCTGGTTTTCTTTGAGTGCGACCACTATTTCATTGAGAACCTTTTGTATCTTTTGCATCTTTGTGTATCTACGTTACCGGGGCTTCTTTTGATCTACTCAGATAAGCACTTCATCGCTGGTCTTCAGTCACATGTGTGGCTCATTTTGGAATTCACTCTTAAACATCTAGTGATTTAATCTGGACTTCTGAGGTGCTGCTATGAGTTGCCACAGCTGCGAAGACTGAGGTATTAGCAGAAATTTTAGAAGGAGCCTGATGTTCCACTTCACTGGTGAATCACCAACAATTTCAGCAGACTTTGGAACAGGTAAAAAAAATGGCAACAGGCTGGTGATATTTTTTCAGACAACTTTAAGGGACTGCCTGAACATTAAGATAATACTGTGGATTTATTTAACAAACTTGAGAGACTTAAATTCTCTGAGGTTTCTGCGGCAGCATTTTCCGATTTCTACAGCATGATTTATTCATTTCTGTGGCAGAATGCAGTCCTACCATTGGCTTAAATATGATGTGATGTCATAGATGACATCACCTGCCAAGCATAGAGGGGGGGCTTCAGGATAAACAAGATGGATATGGGAGCCTGGTACTATGGAAAAACTGCATATTTGAATGAAAATTCACCAAAAACAATGAATTCTGTGGCATGATGCAAATTCTGCGGAAAATTCCGCAACTGCAGAATCACAGAATTCCAGGGGCCTTATGTATATTACACAGTTGAGACACTAAAGTAATACAAAGCTACTGATTCAGCCCCTAGAGGCTTAAGAATAAATAAAACACCTAACGAGGGATTCCTTAAGGAAATTTACAAAACTAGATTGGAGACAGCCATTGATACTTGTTCCAAAACTTTGATAGAAATTTTAAATGATCAGAATACAGATAAGCATTCAGATACTTTGACAGCAATCACAGATTTAGAGGGAACACTATGAAATCAGAAAACATTGAAGAGTTTACTGCCCTGAATAAAAGACTGCAGGACAAAATTACAGCTCATGAAAAAAAGATTATAGCTAGAAAACACCACAAGGTCAATCGTGATATTATAGATTATAATACCAATCAAATCTATCAGTGGGACACCTAACAGCAACGTTCCAGGTCATGTGGGAGATCTAAATCTAGAAATAGAACACATAATAGAAAAACACCATCCAAACAGACCTCTGCTCAGAGACAAATATCAGTTTTATCATGTGGCTTAACCTTCGTCCCTGAACCCCCTGTCGACAAATTTATTTTACAAGTCGATCTTGAGAAAATCTTTTGAAAAAAAGGCTAAAAAGATTATTTTTGCACAAAGTCACCATGGACAGAGAACATCTGCAATCAATCCGAACAGTGTCTGACAATACCATGGATATGGAGTCAGAGATGCGATTACCTCCACCACCACCACCCATATCTGTGATGCATCTACCAGTACGATGGATGCTTGGACTCTTAATGGTTTGCGCCTTGATAGTCTCACAGATGCCAATATTCTCTCTTAATGTCTCCATATCATGTCATAGCAATGATATTTTTGAAGGACTACCTTCGAGTTGGTATCCGGATTGGGCCTTGAATAACTTCGATATTGTAGACAGCACCAGCAGCTGGGATCGTTGATCATTTAAACCGAAGTCGACGTTTTGTCCAGTTAAGAACATTTCACCTGTAATCAGTACTTTTGAGAGACTGGTACAAAGTGAAGTTGATAGAATCCTACAAAATGAATATATTACTGTGTAGCAGAACATTAGCCCGGATGAAGTCCAGGTACTTAAGGAACTCTTGAACATGCACCAATTAATAATCAAGAATGCGGACAAAGGTGGGCATGCGGTTGTCATGGACACCTCTGATTATTTAAGAGGCTATGCGTCAACTTACCAATAGGACCAATTAAAGGTTATTGGTCACTAACCCTGTATTAATCTACAAACAAAAAAACTAATGATTTTCTTTCCTTCCATAGATCCTGAGGTACCATCTCTTAACAGGAGTATCTATTCCTGTTTCAAGAGTATCCTGTTATCCCGACATTTTATTTGTTGCCAAAAATCCACAAGGATCCAATTCATCCTCCAGGCTGCCCAATTGTCTCGAGCGTAGGATCAAGTTGCAGCATTTTTTCCTTACCACCAATAGAAACCTTAGTTCATGTCTTTTTATCTGGCCTAAAAAAGGCTGTGGTGGGGCCTCTCCTTAAGAAGGCTTCCCTGGACCCCGATGATCTCTCCAACCACAAACCTGTCTCAGACCTTCCTTTTCTTGGGAAGTTGATCGAGAAGATGGTGGCAGTGCAACTAGAACAACTCTAAGAGAAATATGAGATCTACAAGTTCTTCCAATCTGGTTTCCAGCAACTCTATAGTATGTGAACCGCCTTACTCAGGTTGCACCATGATCTCCTCCTAGTGAGGGACAGTGGACATCGTTCCATTCTTATAATGCTTGACCTGTCCTTGGAATTTGACATGGTGGATCATGAGGTGTTGCTGGATTGCATGAGGCACTGTGTGGGGCTTTGGGAATGGTGTTGCAGTGGTTTGAATCCTACATGTCCAGCAGAACGCAGCAGGTTGCACTCAGCTTCTTTACGTTTGAGAAATGCTGCATGATCTTAGCACCCATGTTATTTGTCATGTACGTGTTGACAATGGGTGAAATTATCAGATGCTACAGTTTGGCATTTCATTGCTATGTTGATGACACCCAGCTGTATGTGTCTTGTGCCCCTGACAATAGTGCAGATGTTACGGAACTAAGTGAGTGTCTTAAAGAGGTCCAAGATTGGATGGCAGCTAGCTGGCTTAGCCTTAATCTATCAAAGATGGAGGTGTTACTGGTGAAACCAGGTTGGTTAGGTTCAGATGCAACAAGCAGTAGCACCACCCTTCCTTTTTTGGATGGTGTTGCCCTTCCCACTGTAAATAGGGTGAAGAATCTGGGGGTCATTGTAGACTCCAAGTTGACCCTGGAATTTCAGGGGATGGTCGTTGTCTGCAGTGGCTTTTGCCATCTTCGCAACATCACCCAGGTCATGCCCTAATTTGAACCAACTGATCTGGCAAGACTGGTACATGCCTTAGTCACGTATAGGCTGAATTACTGTAATGCTTCTTAGCTTCGGTTATCTGCGAGGTTGATGTGTCACTTGCATCTAGTTCAGAATGTGGTGGCAGTTGGTTGCTGGGACCTCCCGGTTCAAGTGTGTCATGCCCGTTCTCTGCACCCTCCACTGGCTGCTGGTTCAGTGGTGCAGTATTGAAGTCCTGGAGCGACAGGGCATTTGGTGTTGTGGCTCCTGTTCTCTAGAACAACGTTCTCTAAAACATAAGAGGTGCTCCTTCACAGGCTGCCTTTACAAGATCCTTAAAAACACACTTCTGTAATGTAGGTTTTGACCTAGATTCTTGCTTTTAAGTGACTTTGTGTTTTTATTTAATTGTTTTATTATTAGGCACCCAGAGCCTTTGGGATTTGGTGCCATATAAATAAAATTGCCTTGCCTCATAACCCTTCAAGGCAGATCCAATTTCCATTTTGAATTCTGGACTTTGAGATTTGCATGGGTCCTGAGCACAAACACTGGTCTAGCAGTCCAGAGAAGGTACTTCCACAGCCCCAGTATGGATAGCACCCTTCCGCCACCCCAACATGTTAGACATATCCTTGCCAAGTTGTGCCTTAACATACAGACAAACAGTAAAGGTAATTTTACATCAGTTGTATTTAAAACTTATGCATTACTCTTAAGCACAGTTTCAATATCTCCTCACAGTCTGTATTGCTTTTTTGTCAATGAACACATTATTCAGTCAATAACTGCTTACTAATTGGTTGTAAAACTGACCCTAACTGTTCTGGGAGCTAAACTGTCTTCAAGAAAAGTAAACGGAAAGAAAATTAAAGTTAATTGCTTTGTAATGATGCATCATATTGAATGTTTCCGAGTACTTCAGTATAAACACTAGATGACACAGATTTGCTTTTCATGGCATAGAATCAGCCAATGTACTGTAGTAGATAACAGGTTTTCCATGGGTAGTAGCATGCATTAGAGAATTGATTCTGGTTCATAAGTTATACAGTGAACCTCTTGGAGATAAAACAGCTACTATGCTGATGAGAATTTATAAGAACTGTGCTCAATAATAATTCACTTAAAAAAAAAAATGATTCTAACAAGGTTTTAAAGATTATCATTTTGAATGATTTCATGAGTTGCAGTTTTTTGATTTAAGCAATAAGGCATGACAAGGTGTGTGTTCACATGTAATAACGTCACTCCTGGGGTGAGTTGAAACACGAGGCAAAGCCGAGTGCTTCCACCACCCCAGGAGTGACGTTATTACATGATAACACACACCTTGGAGTGCCTTATTGCAATTATACAGTGGGTCAATGTTATACAAAATAAAAATAAAACATAAAAAAATGTTTTTAGTAGATTTTTAGTGAGGCAGTATATCTTTGTATCTGAAGAGATCTTCCAACAATACAATACAGTGATGTTATTGTGTAATATCATCACTGTCTCAGGTACACACTGACCAGTCAGAGTCCAGGAAATTTTCTTGCCATTGTATAATACGTAATAATGAACTAATAGTATTCCAATTTCAATATTACATTTCTTAAACATGACGGGAAGAGCGTATATGTGGACGACTGGCAACAGTTTCAGCAGGTGAGGGATCAAGTTCTTATAGATGGACTGAAGGAGAAACTGATCTACTTGGTAGGGGGGGGAAATGTAAAGTAGAAAACCTTATTATTAAAATATTAGAAAACCACTTCCTGCCACTTAAAAAAGGTCAGAAAGGAAATAATTTGTTAGAGCAGCATAGAGAAGTTTTCATTGTGCCTTTTCATGATGTACCTGGCTTCTAGGTTACCAGAAGACCTTTAGCTCCCAACATCATATGTGTCCCGCCTAGGATGAGCACTTACGGTTTAATCAAACTCACAAAAAAGAACATTCAAAACAAAATAAAAACACTACATCTAAGAAGGTTTCCTTGAATTCATACTTTAAGATGAAGTCATTAAATACAAAAATGAGAAGCTGTTGCCTTGTTTCAAAAATTGTCCTTCTCGTGATTATACTGTATTTTAATTTGCTGTTGCTATAGAAACAGAACACTAAAGAAAATGAGTGTTTTCCTCCTAGTCAACATTTTACTCAGTGGAGACGGTTATACCTTTTATTGGACTGGCATATATATTGTGCATAGATGTTGCAGTACGTAAGCTTTTGGGGTCAAACAAATTCCTTCTTCGGGATGAAGCCTGTTTAAGCCTGCAGAACATTGCTAATCCTAACTTCTTTCTTGGCAATTTCATAAAGTTACACTTCTTTCTTCCTCCAGCCATGCCCTCTGGGATTAACGGAGGAAGGCAGTGGATGGCTGGCTGTATTGCACAGTGTTGGAAATATCTGAGTGCATTGGAGACAGGACCGGTGAGTGGGGCCACATG
Source organism: Neoceratodus forsteri (assembly GCA_016271365.2). NCBI lineage: Eukaryota > Metazoa > Chordata > Ceratodontiformes > Ceratodontidae > Neoceratodus > Neoceratodus forsteri. Next base: position 798,139,628 of record CM028129.1, read on the forward strand.
GATAAAAGTGCATCCTTTGTTACTGGTGACTCATATCAGTCAGTTTATACTAGTGTCAGGAGCAAACAGGCGGCTAGCCCATGATGCTCCACTAATTAGTTGTAGTAAGTCAAGTTTCCACCATTTGGTAGAAATGTATCCAGTTTATTTTTGAAGTCAGTTTTATATTTGCTTATTGTTATGTCTAATGGTAAGGAATTCCATGGATTTATAATGTACTGAGTGAAAAAACCATTTATTTTTATTGTTTTCTGATTGTCTGGTTAGTTGTAAGGGGTGGCCTTTTGATTCCTTGTCCATTTGCTTGAATTCAAGACTTGGCTCAGATATTAAACATGGATCTTGCGTTAAATTATATAACATTAATAAATCCCCTCCTCTCAGGCGTGTCTGTTATGATGTAATTAAATTTAGTTCACTTAGCCTTACTGAGTACTTTTTATCTGTTAGGTTTTGTGTAGCTTTGGTTGATCTCCTTTGTACATTTTCTGTTCGGTCTATGTCTTTCCTTGTAAAGGCATCATACTGGTGTTGCAAAATCCAGATGTGGGTGAATGTAAGCCCTGTACAATGGAAAGAAGACGGTCGTGTCCCTAGATTTAATATTTTTTTATTGTCCATGACACTTTATTAGCTCTTTTAATAGCTTCTGTAGTTAGTTTGCTCTGAGTTATTAATGATTGTTATTCCAATGTCTTGTTCATTGGTGGTAGCTGATAATGCGATGCCACAGAGAAAGCAAGTGTTACTATTATTTTTCTTCCCCATACCTCTCAACCTTTTTGTCACAGAAATGAAGGACATGGACATGCAAAATGAGAGACAGTGAAGGACAGTGACCCTTATTATGAGGGACACATCCTCAAACATGGAGATACAAGCTCAAAACATTGTGTATACTTCCACAGTTTATTTTTAATTTAACACCTTAAAATATTAAACATTTTTGCTTCAAGGCAGAGTTGTAATGTACACCACATTTTCAGTGTGGTTAGCACCTTTTCCATGAGGGACAGATGAGGGACTGAGCCATTTTGGGGAGGGGGGGGAATGAGGGATGTCCCTCATAACCAGTAACAGATGAGAGGAATGTTCATCCCCAGTTACATCATTTTGCTCTTATTTATATTAAATTGCATTTCCCACTTTGATGCCCAAACTGTAATTCTGTCTAGGTTGTTTTGGATTACTTTATGGTCATTTTGTGATGCGTAGTGCCTGCCAAGTTTGGTATTGTCTGCGCCACAGAGAAAGTAGGTGATCTTCTTAGAGGATAGCTCTTGCAGCAAGTCACACCTTGAGGAACTTTTTGCTATTGGGGTCAAGAGCTACATGGAGGATTTTCACAAACAATTATCGTGGGCACCACCCACGGCGATGTCACAACATCTGCTTCAACCTGCATGGTTGTGGGTGCTCCTGATCCTCCTCAGTTGTTTTCCTGCTGTCTACCTGCACACTTTGACTCATGGAAGTGCCTCGCCGTAGTACATTTCCTTTTCTCACCCTAGTTTGGGACACTTTTGCTGGCACTTCACCCGCAAAGTGCTGTATACTTTTCACCCATCTGTGTTATCACCGGATGTGTTATTCAGATACTGTTCCTGACAGAAGATTGCTGCTGAAGACCTACATGAAGTCTGCATTCGTTGTTTGGGACCTGCTCTTGACACACAACAGTGCACCTTGTGCAAATGCTTCAACAAGGCCACTCGTTCTCGATGACTGCAGACTCTTAGGGAGTATCTCATGGAACAGACGATAACCCTTCTTAAGTAGGAGCTGCAAGATATGAGCTCCAGGATGCCATTGACATCGTCATTGGGCTTAAACCACTTGAAGTCCTGGGACAAATCGTCCTCAGACAAACATCATTACCGGGAGAAACACATGTTCTCCCGTGAGCGATCCAAGTCTCCCAATCCCCTGTCGACCACTTCGGTGAGTGTGTCAACAACAGAACATACCTCTGTGCCTCATGCTATTCTGGACACACGTGCTGTCCTATCGGCGCACTCTGCGGGCCTTGCCTAGTCAGGCAGTGCCCCACCATCGATGTTGATGAGCTATTCAATTACATGCAGCCCACCAACAATCCAAACTCCTTCAAGCACCCTATCACAAAAAGGTGATAGCCTAGCACCTTTGCTGGACATTTCTTCTATGGCGGCTGCCCCATTGGCACTGGCACTAGCACCATTGCCTCCACGGGGTTTAGCTTTGTTCAGTGCACCTTCACACATTTCAGAGGCTGCCCAGAGCTGGACCACAGGCCCTTTCCATGCAGGGGATGGTCCCTCCCTCCCTCCTGGGAGCTCACATGGTCTTGGGGATGCCTTTGGCTCTGGTGTCGATGATGTTCTCTGCCAACCTGTTCCCGGCACCTTCACTCTCATTGTCGATGAGGTTCGAGGGTCCTCAGTTAGTCCCTCAACTGGGACCTATTCCTTCAGTGCTGCCAGCAGGACACTCAGTAGATGCAAACAAAATAGCATCACAACCTCAAATGGTTATAATAGATATCCAGGCTCTTGTGCATTCCATCTTGGACCTTACTGAAAAAGCTGCTAGCGCTACTAGCAGGCCTACCTCACCCCAGCCAATGCCTTGGTCCTCTTGTTCCCAGGGGATACATGGTTCCTCAGCCTCTGCTGTTCTGTCTCTGGACATGGGGCACGAGGAGGAGGACTATCGCCCAGACCTATACCAGGAGGAAGATGATGAGGATGAGGAACCCAGCATTACAACGCCTTCTAGCTCCTCCACCGTGTCCTCACCAGGGGAAGTGCCCCCTGTTCACCACCAGATAACCCATCCGTTTTGGACATCATACAACATTTACAACAGGCCCTAGGATTTGAATCCACAGAACAAGGTGCCCCCAGAAGAAAACTGGCTCATTACCTTGGACTCCCTGATAGCCCCCCTCTTGTTAGTCCTCCACTCATAGACGCATATGAGGATACTGTGCTTTCTGCCTGGGACTGGCCATAAGTGGTCCCTTCGGTACCCAGGAAAGCTGATAGGATTTATCAGGCTTCTTCTGGGAAACCTTTATTTTTGAAGCCTACTCAGGCTGACTGGTAGTGATTAATGCCGCTCATGACCGTTCGCATCCAAAACACCTCTGTTCTGTGCCACCAGACAAAGAGTCGAAAAAATTAGATGGGATGTGCAAGAGAGTCTTTGCATCTTCTACCCTGATCATTTGCATTTTGAACTACATAGGACACTTACTGAAATACCAAGTAGAACTTTGTAATGAGGCTTAGGCGATGGCTCAGTGGCTTCCAGATAGCTCACAAGCACAGGACCTTCTCAAGAACCCTAAAAACTCGGGCTGCAGTCAGTTGCCACTTACTGAGAGTGGCATACGATGCTGTTGATGCTATGGCAAGGGCTTTTGCTGCAGGCATATATCTTAGATGCCACTCTTGGTTATGAGTCTCAGGCTTTGCAGCAGATGTACAACAGTCTAGCTTGAATGCACATTTAAAGGACACAAATTATTTGGTGTGATAGTTCAGGATATGCTTACAGACCTGCAGATGTGTGGGAGAACTTTACTTTCTGTACATTCACTGTATCACACACAGCCTAAGCATCCCTACCAGGTGTCCTTTCATAAGGTAACCTATCTAGCAAGGTCCTCCTCTAAGCAACCAGTTAAGTGAAAAGCTTCCACTTCCTTGCCCGGCCCATCCTCCTCTTCCAAAGCAACCCATGGTGGTTCTACCAGTCCCCCACAAGGACCCTCAACAGCCTGACTCCTCTCTCAACCCCATACCTCTAAGGCCCCAGATTTTAGAAGGTGGGGGGGAGCACTTTTCCTTACACTTCCAAGGGTGGAAAGTCATTACTACAGACACATGGGTCTCACAGCTAGTAGAATACGGACACACCCTGGAACTGATAAAGGTACCTCCAGACATTCCACCCAAACAGACCTCTTAGCCCCAGATTACAAGGCAGTTCTACAAAACGAGATAATGGCACTTCTGCAAAAAAAGGCCATAGAGCCTGTCCCCGCTCATCAAAACGAGGGTTCTACTCCCATTTTTTACCTTGCCAGAAAGCAACAGGGGGACCTAGGACCAGTTCTGGACCTATGACAACTCAGCTTGTACATTCAGTACAAGACGTTCCACATGGTAACACTACCGACGTTCCTGCCTCTACTTCAAAAGGAAGACTGGCTGTGCTCCCTGGATATAAAGGATGCATTCCTTCATATTATGATTCATCCATCACACAGGAAATATCTTCAGTTCAGGTTCAAGGACCAACATTTCTAGTTCAGAGACCCGCCCTTTGGCCTGTCATCAGCTCCCAGGGTATACACAAAATGCCTATCAGTAGTGGCTATAGCATTGAGGTGGGAAGGCTTCTATGTCTTCCCTTATCTCAATGACTGGCTACTGAAAGCCCCATCCAAAGACCAATTAGCCTCCACCCTTTTGCACATCCTGACATTCTTCATGTCCCTTGGGATTACTGTCAATATTCTCAAGTCCATATTGACCTTCTGTCAATGCATCCAGTATTTTGGGGCCATACTGGATATGGCTGAGAGTACTGCTTTTCTAACCCCAGATTGGGCAGACAAGCTTATAATGCAAGCCGGGGAAATATACAACAACTGTTACATAAAAGCTTGCTCATACTTACGAATGTTAGGTCTAAGGGCAGCAGCCCTTCCTACAGTTCCCCTTGCCCCCCCCCACATGAGAATTATACAGTGGACATTATGAGTCCAGTGGGACCAATTGATAAACGACATGAAGCGGGAAGTCCTGATATCTTGCAAGATCAAGCGAGTACTTCTTTGTTAGATGGAACCAACCCATCTGCAAGTTGGCATCCCCGTTCAGATCCCCACCCCGTCAAATACTAATGACGGATGCTTCGTCCATCATCTGGGGAGCACATCTCAGTACTCACCAATCCCAGGGATCTTGGAATCCGGAGAAAACTCACTTACATATCAACATATTAGAGATATGAGCAGTCCTCTACACCTGACAGGTATTTCAGGACCTCTTGAGTCCAGGGACACTTCTAGTGCAGACAGACAACAGTACAGCAGTGCACTACATCGGTGAACAAGGGGGCATGCATTCATATCCCCTGTGAAGGGGAAAACATGAGAGTGTGGTACTGAGTAATAGTCCATGGACTTCATTTGCTGGTGATACATGTACCAGGCACAAAAAAACACACTGGCTGACCGGCTAAGCCATATGAAAACATGGCACATGAGTGGGAACTCCTGCAGTCTGTGGTAGACGACCTGTTCACAAGGTGGGATGAGCAGGGATTGACCTCCTTGCATCTCCACACAACGTCAAACTGCCGTTGTTCTGTTTGCTAGAGCCAGGGCCTGGTATTTTTTTGGTGAGACACATTGTCCCTCTCTTGGATGGGGAGATTTCTGTACACCTTCCGTCCATTACCTCTCATTCAGAGTATGCTACTCAAACTGCTGGAGGAATGGGCTACCATGATTCTTGTGGCATTCCTCTGGCCACGCCAAGTCTGGTACCCTTTACTCATAATGGTTAGCAGTGGACGAAACGATCCCACTTCTGATCTGCCCCACACTCTTGTCTCAAAACTAAGGATCCCTCCTTCACCCCAGCTTACATTCCCTCCACCTCAGTGCCTGGTTCCTGAAGACAAAGCCATTGTGTGCTTTGGAGTGTCCCCAAAAGTTGCAGAGGTTTTGCTGGCAGACTGTAAACCCTCCACAAGGGCTACGTATGCAATGAAGTGGAAAACATTTGCTATCTAGGCCTTAACTCATGACCTGGGCCCTTTCACCTGCCCAGAAAATAGAATTCATGACACCAGCTTTTGTTATTGGAAGCAGGACTTAAATATTCTTCATTGAAAGTCCACGTCTTGGCTGTTCTGGCCTTTCATGTCTCAGTCTCAGACTGCCCAATAGCTCAGTTGGAGGTCATGAAGACATTCCTCAAAAGCATCCTGTATTTGAAACCTCCCATATGAAGCCCAATCCTACCTTGGGATTCGAATTTCATTCTGGAAAAGTTCACCTCCTTTTGAACCAGCCGTAACATGATGATTTTCAATCTGGGTTCTGGAAGGTTCACAGTACAGTGGTCTCCGTGTCGAGGGTCTTGGACGATATCGGTAGAGCAAAAAACTGTCAGGAATACACTGGGGCAATACTGATAGATCTGTCCAAGGCCTTCAACATGGCTGACCCACCAGTTCCTGTTGTCTTTATTATCAGAAGTAGGGTTAGGTAAGGAAGCCTTACTTTGGTTCCAGTCCTTTTTGAGTGATCGTTATCAGTTCACTATTGTAAATGATGTTGATTCCGTTCCTTTAAAGGTTGTAAGGGGAGGACTTCTGGTGATGTCACGGAGTGCCAAGCAGCATAGAAATAAGGCTCTCCTAACACAACTCAACAAAACTTCCCCCAAATTGACTTAAATTTTAAATCAAAATGCCTAGAACCTCCAGTGGGGTACACCAGGAGAAGAATAAAAGTGAGCATCGATCTGGAGGATGCTCACAAGGAACAGATGGCTATGGATTCCAGAAGACCCTACGAGCAGATTGTCCTCCCCAGAAAGCTCCCACATGGCAGAGTATGACATGGATGGCGAATCGGAGCAGCTATCCCACAGCCGATTTGAAACCTTGCTGCTAGAAATTAAATAATCCAGACAGGAAAACAAAAAACGACTTCCAAGCGATACAACAACAGCTTTCTACCCTGGAAAACTGACTAGACAACGTGGAGGAAAGAGTCTCTACTTCGGAGAAAAACGCGACCCAGCTTTCTCAGATAGTACAATCTATCCTAGCACACACCGGAGAACTACAGCTGAAATGTCTTGACTTGGAAGGCCAATCATGGTGAGAAAATTTCGTTTATGTGGACTTCCAGAAGGCCAAGAAATCCTTCCTATGGCACCATTTTTAGAAAATTTGCTGAAGGATGTACTAGCGCTACTGGCCAACTACAGTCTACAAATAGAGCGAGCTCATCGCTCTTTGCAAGCTAAACCCACTGAGCCAACAGCCCGTCCCCGATCGATCGTCTTCAAGGTCAGTTTCTACCACACCAAGGAAGATTTGCTGTGTCGTGCCTGGGCTAAAAAATAGATCACCTACCTCACAGACAAGTTATATTTAGACCACGATTATCCTCGGGAGATCCAAAACCAACACTTGACATATCTACCAATACTGAAGGTATTAAGAGAAAAAACGATTAGATTCCACACCTCTTATCCAGAGAAACTGAGTATTTTGGGAAGATGGAGCGAAGATGTATTGCATGGTAGAGGAAGCCCTGGAAGCACTAAAAGATAAAGGCCTACCAACACCAGAGATCCGGAACCAGAGAAACCGGAGATGGTAGTTGGAATGGCAGAGAGCCACTAACAGGAAACTACCCGGTCACAACTTGCTGACACCAGCAGAGGCATTCCAACAGTTTCAGCTTTTTACTAAAAAGAAAACCTCGGCTAATAACAAACCAGCCTGAAGGTATGCTGCGTGACTTGCTATGAATCTTACCTTGCTAAAAGCGGCCCCTTCTCCCAACCCTGAAACGGCCTATGCGAACAGCATGTAAACTTTTAAAATTGATGTACGTTCCTTGATTTTGGTCACCCGCAGACACGATGGCCATGTGGAGAGGGGATTGAGAAGAGGAAACACACTTCCTGTCCTCGCTTGGACAGAACATCTCTTCTCTTCATTGGAAAACCTGTTTCTTGTCTCCCTATGACAGACACGCTGCTCCCCCCAACCCCATTCATCAGGATTTGAATTTCAGAACTTGCTTTTTACAGTGCTCCTATGAATAACCCCCTGCACCTGTAGAACAACTTAGAGACTCGATGAGACTTGAACAAGATACTTGCATAACTGTAATATGGGGGAACAACTTGCTGATCTACCCCTCCCTTTTTTTTTTTTTTGCATAACCCATAAATACTTTCTCTTTCATGAAGGGTGGAGAAAATACCTCAGCACTTACTTTATATGCAAGCACTGTCTCTGTTTCTGAATGACTTGTCCTAAAAAAGGAAAGTTCTTGACTGTTTCCGAACATATTCTGCTTATGTTATAGATGATTTTTACTCTTGTTTTATAATTAAGTAAATCAGTCAGTTGAGTGGAGAGAGACCAGGGCGAAACCATATACTGTCCCTGCTCACTCCAGTGATAAACCCTACCTATGTGGGAGAGGATTAACTATTTGGCTCCAGAAGAGGTCTCCCAGAAATGGGAGTGCAAAAATCTCTCTTCACTCTTCTCTTTTCAGGGAAGACAGAGACCAGTCAGTCAAACTGGTCTCCTACCTTGGAAGCAAACTTCGTCACTTTTCTTGTTGTTACAGTTTGCCATGTTGGCACATGTTTTACAATGTTTTCTTGGGCTGCAGTTTTCTTTGCACAAGGATGTAAGACATGTCCGATGTATTGGGCTGAAGGAGACATACAGGCACATGGAGAGAGCCCTGTTCACAATTTATAACCCAGTCCAATTCTTACCTATATTGTTAAATCTATAATTATGGCGCTCACCTATACAATATGTACATACAATGTGCATGGGTTTTCAAACCTGATTAAACATATCAAAATTCATTCCTCCCTACAACGCTCGGGTGGGGATATATTGTTACTGCAAGAAGCCCACCACTTGACTAAAGAGCACAGAAAATTTGAGCGTATGGGCTTTTCTCAAGTGATTGCCTTTTCTTACCGTGGGGGGGGGGGGTGAAGGAGAGGAACCAGTTGTTCTAATGCCACACAGGATTCCATTTGAAATTCAAGACCAGATAGTTGACAAGAAGGGCAGGTTTGCTTTAGTTAAGGGCACCCTAAATGGCCAAATGATAACCCTGGCTTCTGTGTATTTCCCTCCAAATACAGAATTAGCCTTCTACCACTACTTTTTTCAGCTGGTACAATGGGCCGAATGGCAGGTAATTTGTGGAGGGGACCTGAATCTGACTCTGCCAGTGATTGGGGTACAGGATAATACAGCATTGAGCACAAACTTGCACTCTCTGCCAATGACATTCTAATCTATTTATCCAAACTGAATTCCTCTCTCCCAGCCCTTTTCCAGAAATTCTCATTTTTTAAAATTATCCGGATACACCCTTAACGCTCATAAGACTGAAATACTTCCTCTCGGCTACACAGCCTCTCTGGAAATTCTATCCATGTTTAATGTTAAGTGGGATTTACCATCTCTTAATTATCTGGGAATTAAAATTCCCCGAGACTTAACACAGCTTTTTTCAGCTAACTACTCCCCTTTAATAACCACGCTGAAAGCAGACATGAGACGCTGGAATATTTCTCCTTTCATTTTACACATGAAATTTGGCTCCGAAAATGAATGTCCTACCCCGTATATTATATTTATTTCAATGTGTCCCACGACTTATAACAATTAAAGAATTATTGTCATGGCAGAAGTTATTAAACCATTTTCTAAGGAGTCTCAAAAGACCCCGTATTAGACAAAAATGACTGTTTCTCCCTAAGTTCCTAGGGGGCATAGCTTTACCATTACTCCCTCAGTACTGGACTGCATCCCAGATGAGATTAGCTGTCTTATGGGGCAATGAGAGATACTGTGTTTCATGGAAGGCAATAGACCTCTCTAGACAATTCCCCTTTATACTTCCTGCTAGTCTCTTTACCCCCCATTCAACAGACATTACAGTTACTCCCCAAAGTTAGTTCAGTGATTGTGGAGGGCTGGAGAAGAGGCATACAAAACAAATCCCTCCGCCCACACTTCTGGAAGTATAGGTGGTTCGAAACAAACCCACAATTTACTCCCCAGCAATACAATCCATGGTATACTCAACAAGCTGCACAAGGATTTGTGGCCCCGTGGCAGTGACTCCGAGGAGACATAGAGCACTCCTTTGAGGAGACTCGGACAGGTTTTGGCTGGAAGGACAAGGACAGACTATGGTGTTACCAATTAAGGGATTTTGTGGATAAACAACTAAGGATGGAGAAAAGTAGGACTCACGCATTTGTAGATACCCCTTACATTAAAATCTGGAGTTCCAACTCAGGAGAAAAAGCCATCTCCATAATCTTCAAGTCACTGATACAATTACTGTTGCACATGGCAGACCAGTTTAAGGCTAGTTGGGAAAAGGAACTAGACCTGAGGATGGGAGAAGAGGACTGGCTTAGGGTGTGGAGGGGAGCCTGGTTGTCTACTTCTTCACCGACCTAGAAAGAATTTGTCTGGAAGGTGAGGGACAGATTTTTTCTAGTACCGTCCCTTATGGCCAAAAGAACATCAGGTACCCCTGCCTCCTGCTGGAGAGGATGTGGTACCCAGATAGCTTCTCAGGCTCACATCTTTTATGAATGCTCCAAACTTTATCATTTTTGGACTATCTTTTCTCATCACCTATCAGCCATATTTTGCATTTCCCAACCCCTCTCCCGCTAGGCATCCCTCCCAAAAACAGTCTGAGGCAAAGATTCTCTATATCTGTGGGCAGTTTGTCTATGTGCAGCCTGTAAGGCAAATACAAAGAAGTGGCTTCAGGAAGACCCACCTTCCATAGAGGATTGGAAAAAAACTAATGCTTCAGATACAGTCTAATGAACAATGATAATTTTCTCTACAAAATAAAATAGAATCTTTTGTCCAAAGATGGACTCGATGGGAACTATATCAACAGCAGATATAAATGAACTTAAAATATCTATCACACCTACTTTCACTTTTTAGGGACACACCCTTTAATCCAGTATTATTATTGAGATCAACCCCCCTTCCCCTCTGTTACTTAGATGTGCTCTTTTACACCCTAATACATTGTATGTATTTAAACCTGCTCTCAAACCAAAACTGCCCAGTTTTTGTCTTAGTTAGAAAACTACTGTTATTTATTCTTAGCTCCAGTCTTTTATTTTTCACTTTTCTTGTTTTTGAGTTATGGTTCAAACTGGTTTCATTATGTGAAAATGTATTAATAATCACAATGTTAATTTTTTAGAAAGCATGTAATCCTTGTTACACTGATACATGTCACACTTAGATGCTCTTGACTTGTACTCTTGTGACCTGCATAATGAAAATAAAATAAAGTATAAAAAAAAAAAAATAAAGGTGGTAAGGGGAGTACCCCAGAGATCGGTAATGGGCCCGCTGCTCTTCTTAGTATATTTAAAGAACATAGGAAAGCATTTAGATATAATAATTTGCCACCTTTATGCGGATGACACAATTCTGTATTATTTAAATAATTCTGTTATGGAGATTTAATCTGTTCTACAACGGAATTTTGACTCTCTGCAGAGATACTTCCAAGAATTAAAATTGAATAGCTCAGAAACTTAAATTATGCTATTGGGAACATCAGCTAAATTACAATTAGATGTTAAGATTGACATTACAGATTTCTCGGTCGTATCTCTGGAGGTGGTCAAATCCGGTAAGTATTTAGGATTTTGGCAGGACCCATTGAGAACAGGAAATTTGCGTGTGGATTACCTTATAGGACAGGTGGGAAAAAGGGTGGGTTGTTCGTCCAGGAATCGTAGCTTTTTGGATAAGGATACCACGAAACACATAATTCAGGTTCAGGTACTGCCACTATTAGATTATGGAGATGTACTGTATTGGGGAGCATCTCAAGATAGATTACTCAAGTTGGATGTTTTATATAGTAAGTTGGCCAGATTGATTTTAAAGTGTTCAACATCCGTACATCATTGTGATCTATATCAAAGGTTAAATTGGACATCATTGTCCACAAGAAGGAATATACATATTAGTCTTTTTGCATATAAGGCAGGGTTGGGTTTTATACCAAAATATTTCGGTAACAAGTTTAAATTTAGACAAATGGCACCATCCTTGAGAAACTCTGATTCCTTACAAATGGATATCCCCAAAAATTTCTCCAAGAAAAAACAGCAGTGCTTTAGTTACATGGTCCCAAAATTTTAGAATGCTTTACCCAAACATTTTAGGGAACATCTAACTAAACATCTGACAATACGTGCTTTAAAAAGTCAATTTTTATTGAACTTAGATGTTTGTAAATGTTTCAATTGATAATGTGTATTTATTTAGTGAATACAAATTTGTATTTTTGTAATTTTGTAATTGCTATATGAAACTAATTGATGTGTTTTTATAATTTTGTGTGAATGAGGTCACCATTGTAAATGAGCTTCAGCTCAATGGTTATATCTAATAAAATAAACAACAACAACAACAACATGTGCACTTCGTTTAATCTTGTGGAAAACATTATTTTTAGTTGCTATTACCTTAGCTTGAAGAATTGAAGAGCTTCAGGCACTAATGTGTAAGCAGCATTATCTGATTTTCCATAAATACAGAGCGTCTTTACTTATGAACTTGTCCAAATGGCCGGCCAACTGCATTACTTTTTGTCACCGAAAATAAGGTAAGGTGCTTGCGGGTCTCGTCAAACCACATTCTACAAGGAGTATGGCCACTTCAGTGGCATGTTTCAGGGGAGTCTCTGATGCAGAAATATGTGATGCAGCAATTTGGACTACCATTTACACATTCACAAAACTTTGTAGTCTGGATATCGCCTCCAGATGACATGCTAACTTTGACCGTGCCATCCTGCAAGGACTCTTGTCTTAGGCTTCCATGCCTCTCCTGTCCCCCTTCTTCTGCCTACTTCTCCCACTACTTTGGACTCGTTCCTTAAGGTGTGACCTGCTGTAAGAGATATCCTCGAAGAAGATAGTACAGTTATGTAGGGACTTACTGTAACAGTAAATCTTCAAGGGAATCTCTTGCAGCAGGTCATGCCATCCCTCCCTTCTTCCCCCATTGACACAGTCCTTTACTGTTCTCTGCTCCAGATAGGCATATCTTCTGTTCCAGCTCTATTAGGGTGAACCTTTCATGCTCCTCGGTTCCCTCAGAGTTCCTTCACGGCTCATTCGCCACCGGGAAAAAAACTGAGGAGGATCGGGACCATCCACGACTATATAGGGTAAAGCAGATGTTGTGATGTCATTGTGGGTGGTCCCCAGGTGAACTACTGGTGAAAATCTTCCATGTAATTGCTGGCATCAACAGTGGAAAGTTCCTCAAGGTGTGACCTGCTATAAGAGATTCTCTTGAAGATCTACTGTTACGGTAAGTCCCTACATAACTGTACTTTACTATTGTCCTTCTTCCTCAGATGCATCAGTTTGCACTTAATTATATTCAATTGCATTTCCCACTGTGATGCCCAAACTATTATTCTGTCTAGATCATCTTGGGTTAATTTACGGTCATTCTGTGATGCATAGTATCTGCCAAGTTTAATGTCATTGGCGTATTTTATGCACCATGTGTTTAAAACCTGTGTGTGAAATTGTTAAAGAGTGGGACCTACTACTGACCCCTGCGGCACTCCACTGGATACTTTTGCATTACATGATTTGTATTCATGTATGGTTACACATTTGGGTTCTGTCTGTAGGCCAATTTGATGTCCATTTTATAAGTCTGTTATTTATTTTTGAGGCTTCCATTTTTTTTTTTTTTATAATTAATTGCCCAGCAGTGAGACACTAAATCAAAGGTCTTGGGAAAGTCAAGGTAAAAGATATTGCAAGGTGTACTTTTATCTAATGAATCACTTATTTTTCTCTGTTCCCCCCTAGGATTTTGAACTCATTAGCGACCAATGCTAAACAGACCCCACATTTTTTAGCCACCACAATAAACCTTGAGCCACACATGGTATTTCTCTCAGTTCAGTGCAGTGCCCTGCAATTACTGTTTTTTTACCTCCTGCTTTTATTCTGTAATCTTTCATATTTCGCTCAGTTGAGTCCTATTTCAGTCATGCCTGCCTTTTCTGTCACTCTTCCTTTTTTTTTTAAACTTTATTTTTATTATTTACTGTATACAATACGCAGTACTGCCACCCTGTGGGAAGGCACGCAGAGAAGTCTTTGCAAAACATAATTTTTACAGTAAGGATTTTTGTGCCCCCAATCCATATTATATCACCGACAAATCTGTTGTAAAACAAAATCGTGCACCCTATGAGAAAAGGTCTAACATCCCCTTACTCAAAAACGTCGACATAACCAACATAAATATTAATGCAGTGCTCCATGTACAAATAGCTGCAAAGGATACTGTAATTAACTGTCCTTTTTCAATAAACACCTTCAGTAGTTAATGTTACAATTATAAAGCAAACGTTTATTTAATTCCAGTGTTTAGCCACTAGAAAAAAAGATCTCTAATATGGCAACCTGCAGTTCAGAATGTGTACAGTGTACTTGTTCAACATCTTAGAAGGTGACAAACTTGTTTCTTCGTGAAGCAGAAGGCACCCCCACAGACAAATAGCAGTGCGCCATGAAAGAAAAACACCATCTTGAAACTATGCTTCATCTCCTGTGACCCATGGCCGATTCCTATATATAGTAAGACCAGCAAATGAATAATTAGCCGTTTATCTTAAACGGTAAATGTTCAACAGCCAAGGGTCAGGAAGATCTGGGACAAAAGTCACAACGCTGATTGCATTTGAGCCTGAACTCTGTCATCTCCCATCCATTTACTCTCTGTCCCCAGGGTCTTTTTCGGGGTCTTCTCCTGTGGACCGAAATTCTTTTTCAATGCAATCCACCATTTTCCCTGCTTCACCAACATCTGTGAACTGGTAGATTTTCTCTCCATAAACTATGCGCAGGCTGGCCAGCATGAGCATGACATGATGAACTCCCACTTGGCGTAACCGGGATATGATTGAAACCTTCACGTGTATGAAGGGAATAAATAGGATGGGCACGGAGGGGCTTTTCAAATTAAAGAGGGGGAGGGACACTTGAGGGCATTATCTGAGATTTGAAGGGGGTAGCTTCAGGAGGGAAATGAGGAGACACTTTTTTTATGGAGAGGGTGGTGCCTGGGTGGAACGCATTGCCAGAGAGAGTGGCATCCTGTAGAACAGTGGACTGCTTCAAAAGGGGATGGGACAGGGTAAGGGGAAGGGTCACTGGAGTGGGGGAAGGGTAGCTGCAGTATAATGACTCCTAACTGCACATTCGAGCAGACTTGCTAGACCATAAGGCCTTTATCTTCTGGCAGTTTCATATGTTCGTATGTCTCTGTCCAGCACTGTTCCTAGAACCACAAGCAGAACATGTGGAGGGACCTCATTAGTTACGGTTTGGCTTCTCCCACCTTGTGGACTGATCCAGTAAATTTTAAGAATTTGAATCTGGTCTTCCACTTGTAAAGCTTCCTGAAACAAGGTTAAAACCAGTTGTCTTGGGTTTTCTCCCTCAGTACCCTCCAGCAGTCCTAAAATGCGTAGGTATGTAGCACGGGAGGTATTTTCTAGATTTTCTAACCTACAGCACAGTCGAATATTTCCTTTAGTAAGTCCATCAGACATCGATAGCGCTGTCTCGGCTGACTTGGAAGCATTTTTTTATTTCACCCTCCAACAAGCCCATTTTTGTATCCAGAACTTTAAACTGTGTGGTAAAGTCCTCAACTTTTTGATCCAGACGTTGAATAGCTTTTAATAGTGCAGCATTTGAAGGCTGTGAGAGGGCTTCATCTCCCGTTCCCTGAGTAGGCTCCTTATTGGCCTCTTTACTGGTGCCAGGCTTCGGGACTTTTGATCAGGCCCCCTTCCCTGCTCCCAGTCTATTGCTTCTGCCCATTTCTCTGGTTTCTGTGAACAGATACTTTCAAATTAGGGATTGCTTTCCTCCTGAGAGAGTCTTCTTTTGTCTCCACTATACTGGAATTGATGAAAATTGTGTTATTTCCTAGAAGGTAGGTGTGTGACGTAATATACCATGGAGCTCTGCAGTTAAGCTGCTTTAGCCCAGCAGTTGGCCACGCCCCCCTGTCACACTTCCTTTTTTAGTTCCCCACCTGCCTGAACTAATATTTTTCATCCAGATCCCCCCTCTGTTTTCTTATTTTCTTTTGCAATGGAGAGCTGATCACGTATCTGTTCCCTTTCACCACCGCAGCCTGTCTGTTAAGCGCTTTACAGCCTGCCCTCCTCAGTACTATGGATCGCATTCTAATTGGCCATAGGAGAGTGTCTGTGTACTGGAGCCATTCAGACTCTGTCTCCTCCATGCCTGATATCTGAACCATGTGCATTCAGTGCTTTCCAAGGCCTCCATCAATGAAGTCTTGCAGAAGGACGTGAGATACAACATGTCACCAGCAGCCAGTGTTTTTTTTTTTTATGCCCCTCTCTTCATAATTCTGTATGCCGTGGTGAGAAATGTGGTGAAAAATGGCTGCAGCACTGAATTTTCACCTCTGTTGCACTCCAAGAGCAGGATCCTTTAGCCACAAGACTTACGGCTTCGCTGGTGGCAACGTGGCAAGCAGAAATTTATTTTTTTCATAGAAACAACATATTTGTTACACAAAATTTTTCCAGACATAAAGCCATTTTGTTCATTATGTATGTTATTAGGTTCATTATTGATTAGTTTTTTTTTTTTTTTTTTTAATAATACCTTCAAGCATTTTCCCAGGTATAGAGAGGTTAGGCTTATGGGCCTGTCATTATTTGGGTCTTGCTTACTACCCTTTTTTATAAATATATATACAACACTATTTTTTCCCCAGTCTACTGGGATGTTTCCAGTATTAACTGATTCCTTGATTGAAAGTTTGTGGTATTGTGATATTGTTGGACTTTAATATCTTGCCAGTTATATTGTCTGGAGCTGGTAATGAATCTTTATCCTTTGTATACTGTCTCTCATTGTTTCTTCAGTGATGGTTATTTTGGGGGAGTTCAGTGTATAGTCTATATTTATATAATTAGTTCTTTTAGGTTATGTCTTACAAACATGGTCGTTGAACATATTGACCCATCTCTTCTGTCTTGCTTGTGGTTATTTTTCTGTTAGTGACTGGTCCTGTGTTTTTTCTTTGATTTTTTTTTTTTTTTGATTAGCAAATTAATATAGCGAATAAATCTGTAGTATTGGATTTATTTGCATTCCTTGCTATTTTTACTTTCATGTCTCTTTTTTCAGGAGTTCAGGAGGGTGATGCCCTATCCCCAGTCTCCCTGTCATCTCCGGGGTCACTAGGGTTCCATCCTTCACCCACTCCCGTCCTCTGTGTCACTTGAAAGCTCCTCCTCAATCTGTTCATGCTCCCATGTAAATATGTACAAGGACCATACCCTACTTTTTGTCTTTGAAGCCTTAGGACCTGAAAGTGACCCCTTATTTCTCTGTTTCTAAGGTAAACCAGAGAAGTATGTTCGCTCAATTTACCAGAGGATGAGAGAGCAGCAACCACAACCAATCCAGATTTGGTGGCCCTTCATACTGAACGTGTGCCAGTCCATCCCATGAAGTGATCCTTGGAGGATCTCGTTCTTTGCCCGGAAGTGGACCAAGACCTGCTGAGATGCAAGAATTTTCATAGTACTTTTTGCACAACAACTGATGGTCCTTTGGACTGTTCCCTTCCTTCTGGACAGTAGGACTGTGGAGAATGAATTGAAAAGGAGAGGAATTGTGTTTTACACAGCAACTTTCAACAGGTTGCGGCCCACAGTGCTTTACAATCCAGGAGTGGGAGAGAGAGTGTTGCTGATGTTTTCAGCCACAGAGAGATTTAAAGAGCACAGAGTAAAAGTACAAGGGAAATTATAGAAGTTGAGCATATGAATCAAATGAATGATCTCTCTACCTGGAAGACATAGACTACCTGATCCATGTGCTTCATCTCAAGTACTGAGGAGGCCAGTAAAGTGAAGACGTCTGTGAATTACGAGTTAAATGCCCATCACATTTATTTCAACTACATTGCTTTTTACCTTAAATGTGAACCAAAATGGTGAATTTAGCTAGTCCTAGTTCCACTCTGCTTTCCTGTACTCATTTTTTTAAATTTTTGTTTGCCCCCCATTTTCTTTTCAGTTTCCTCCTGCCACGTACCCAATGATAGGGGTCCCCATGGCAGCACCCTTCTTCATGTTGGAAGGGCAGGCAAATGGCTTCTTTAACAACTAAAATGAGTACAGTAATTCTCCTTGGTCAGTCTGCAGTGGTCACACCAGTGTTGAGAGGTCTGCCCCCTCCCTGTTGAATCCAGTTTACTATGCCTGTGGACAGAAGCCCATTCAGTACTCTTGTTTCCTTGTATGTTAAAAGAATGATTTGCAAATCTTTTGACATGTATTTTCCTTCTACTTGGCTTTTTTCTGAATTTCCATTGGTTTGTGGGGGCGGGAGATATGATTTACCTAGAGGCGTTTGCTAACTTAAAATACTGTCTTACTATATTCTGTGTTATTATATTCCTGTTAGTATCTAGTCTGCTGTCTGAGATGTATCTTGCCATGGACCAACCGTCCCACTCTCCAGCTGGCCAACTCTTCCTCCGAGCTATGATCTGTCCTATCATGGGGATCCCCTAATGCCACAATCATGACCACTAAAGCACTCCTGACAAACTGGTTACACTCACTGTTGGGCAGGTCTCGAGGGTGCAGGTCCCAGTAGAGGCAACCCCTGTTGCATGGGTGGTCAGGGTTAGTTATCTGCTGTCAGGGTCACTGATTGTTCCTGATTTGCTTCTTGAGGGGCTATGTTACCAAGCCAGGACCCACACCTTTGGGTAACAGTGGCTATATATCTCCCTCAGGGATCACTGATGTGACGATGCCTGCACTCGAGACATGAAAAACATTCTCTGGGGTGCTACATCACATAGGCAGACACAGAGAGAATCCCCACCCCCACCCCAACAAACACACACACACACACACACACACACACACACACACACACACACACACACACACACATGCACTGAGCCATACACAGCATCTTATATCTCTCTATAGATATGCTATACCAGTTGTGTTGGAAATTGTGTGCATTATATTTTACAATTAGGTCCAAGAGTATTGTAAGTTGATTGGTTGGCTGATGCATTACAGGGTATTAAATAAGATGAAAAAAATTGATTAGCAGTTCTTTGCGTTAAAGTGCTAATCACTTGTGAAAATGCATAGCACTTAGCACAGAATGAGTAGAAACATTTTAAAACTATATATTGTTTTTATTCATTTTGTCTATTGTGCCATGGACTTACTTGAAAAATGGTTAGCAGTCTACTGCTATGCATTTTTGGAACCAGTTAGCATTACCTCCTCTTTAGCGTAGCATTTTGCTATGCTACACCAGCTATTTAATATCCTGTTTTATGCCATGGGGTAATTTCTACTTAACTACCACATGGAATACCAGCTGACCAAACACAGAAAGTATGAGAAAAATCATAGCACCCTTCCGAGCAAACCGTAAATGCCACCATCTTTGTTCCTGCTAACTGGCACCGCTAAATGTGAACCACTCGCCTGCTCACAATTACAGTTATGCTCACTCTTTAATGGCATTCAGCTCACTCTTTAATGGCATTCAGCTCATTAATATTGTAGCCAACTGTCTTACTGTAGCTTTACAGAGCCATGCACTCTCAGCTGCACCTCACTGTCTGTTTGCTGCCTGTGAACTGCTCGCCTACACGCAGTTACAGGGGCACAGGACGGTTCTGCCCAGCAACAACCAACTATTTTGTGCAGTGGGGAAGGATATTAAAAAAAATTCTATAAAAAAGAAAGAAAAAACAATTCAAAATTAAAATGTGTGTTTTGTTTTTTTAAATACTTTACTTTTTCCCAATTGTATAATCATAATTATTCACTACAGGGGGGTTGGTAGTATGGGATTCACCCACTTTTGGTGTGGATGTGGTCACTTGGCCTGTGACCTCATGACCAAGCCACCCCAGGATTGGGTGAACTCTGCTTTTAAAATGGGTGCCAAAAAACCTGTATTCTGATTTGTCAAAACAGGTCACGTGACCATGGATTAATTTCCCTGTAAACCCACAGTTGTCTTGCCGTAGTACAAAATCGTGAGTGACAGCAATGTAAGGTGACCTTTTCAAATCACTCCACCAAAGAAACATGTAAAAAACAACTAAGGCATCCTCATTTGGACAAATCCACTTAGTGGAGAATTACAATTGCAGCATCCTCAGAAGGACAAACCCATTAGGCGTAAAAACTATTTTATTACAAATGCATGTAAACAATGTTTTTTTTAAATATTTATTTAAGTAAACATCTAAAATAAAGTTACCCATTTTATTAGTGGATTAATCTCCTCCAGAGCATGGGTTTACTGAGCATTAATCCACACCTGGGTGGTTGAAGTCACTCAGCCTCGTGCCTCACCCCTCCCCACTCCAGCATTGGTTAATGCTCAGTAAACCCGTGCTCTGTTGTAGTTTAATCCATTTATAACTGACACCCTGTTGTGGATTATTCCTTAACTGGTGTCTGGATAAACAGCCTTTCTAAATCCATCCTGACATTCTTCTCCTCTTCTTTTTTCAGCTGTACAATGAAAACACTGCTGATTTTCAACTAATAAGAAAAAGCTTACGTGGGAATATTTATTTGTTTAGTTTTGCTGACTAGGAAAGGAAGGCTAGGAAATTCTGCCTTTTATTAGTCTCGGGGGGGGAAGGGGATACAGATATAAAACAGCTGTATTATAAACTGGGTGTGGTATCTTTACTGAACATACAGTATTTGAATGTAGTCTTAATAGTTGTAGACTTGATAGACCTCTCAGGTGTGACAAGTGCATGTGAAGAGCCAGGGGAGCTGGTACAGGCCTATAATAGGGCAGTGACTAGCGCCCTTGACTCTGTAGCTCCTGTCCATGCTTGTCCCCTCTTCCTTTGCCGGACACTCAATGATTTGGTGAAACTCTGAAGGAGATGAGGAGAAGGGGTTGAAGGTTGGAGCAGTGCTGGAAGAAATCCGGCCGGCTAGATGACAAGCTTAGATTGATGGTCCATCGATCGGCAATCTCCCATAAGAAGGCAGAGTTCCTGTCCAGGGAGATTGCCACAGCAGGAAACAGACCAGCTCATCTCTTCCAGACTGTGGACAGGTTGTACAATCCAACCTGTCTCCAATCGGTGGGGGGAACCTTTTCACAAATAAAGTGTGACGAGTTTGTTCTTTTTTTGCTGATAAGATTGCCACTATCAGATTAATAATCATATCAGCACCTTCCAACGGGCATTGTGTTGTTTGGCCTGAGATTGCAAGCACCCAGACTGTCTAGACTGATTTCGGCCAGTTGGAGATCATGGATGTCATGCGGGTCATTCAGGAACTACGTCCCATCTACTATAGTCTGGACCTGGGCACTACGTGCCTCCTTTTGGGGTGTGTGGAGGTCATCGGCCCAGTCCTGGCCAGGATAGTCCAGTGTTCTTTAGAGATCAGGACCTTTCCTGATTCCCTGAAGGAAGCAGTAGTAGTACTGCTTCTGAAGAAGAGCTCTCTTGACCCGGACTGCCTGGCTGACTACAGACCAGTCTCCAACCTGCCCTTTGTGGGTAAGGTTGTTGAGAAGGTGGTGGCTGTACAACTGGAGACCCATTTAACATCTCCCAACAGCTATGATCCTCTCCAGTCTGGATTCCGTAAAAGGCATAGCACCGAGACATCTCTGTTTCGGGTACTTAATGATCTCCTGATGGCGAGGGATTGAGGGAGCCATTCCATCTTGGTGCTTCTCAATCTCTATGTGGCATTTGACACTGTGAACCATGGGGTGCTGTTGGAGCACCTGCAGGTTTTGTGTGGACAGTCCTCCATTGGTTTCGATCTTTCCTCATGGGCAGGACTCAGAGTGGTGTCAGGGATTTATTCCTTGGCACCTCTCCCCCTGTCCTGTGGGGTACCATAGGGCTCCATTTTGTCCCCCTTGTTGTTTGCAGTGTACATGCTGCCGTTAGGGGACATTATTAGGTGGTATGGGCTAAGTTTTCACTGTTATGCAGATGATACTCAACTCTACATGTCTTTTGTGCCCAATAAGAGTGGAGTAATCTCTGCTTTTAATAACTTCCTTTTTGAAAATTCGGGACTAGATGAGGTCTAACTGGCTGAGACTGAACCCTGATAAGACTGAGGTGTCAGTTGTTGAGCCAGGTCACTATGGCATGGGGGGGCAAGCAAGTCAGTTTACCGGACTTTAGCTTGGGTCTCTCCTGCTGCCTACTTCTGATCGAGTGTGGAATCTGGGCATGGTATTAGATGGCAGACTGTCATTAAAACATCAGATGTTTGCCATTGTCAAGACTTCTTTTCACCATCTGAGGAATGTTGCCCGAATAAAGCACATGATTCCACCTAGCGATCTGCCAAACCTGTTCACGCCTTTGTAACCTCACGCCTTGACTACTGCAGTGCCTTATACTTAAGGCTACCGGAGGTTGATAACCACCAGTTGCAGCTAGTGAAGAATGCAGCTGCCAGGTTGTTGACTGGCCTGTCAAGATCTAGTTATAGCATGCCTGTGCTCCGCTATCAGCACTGACTGCTAGGAAATCATTGGTGGATCACCTTCCAGGTCGGATTATTGACCTACAAAACCCTACATGGACAGGGACCTAGCTACTTGCAAGATCTTCTTGTCCCTTACTGCCCCCTCTGTCAGTTCCACTGTACTGATGATGGATTGCTGCTGGTTCCCAGTGTCCATTTAAGGACATGAGGAGCTCACTCTTGTGCTTACTTGGCACTGACCCTGTGGAACTCTCTACCTCATCGAATAAAAGAGTGCCAGACCACTGAGAGCTCTGAGTCAGAATTAAAGGCCTTCCTTTTTACCCAGGCATTCCCTTCTGAGGTTTGAATTAAGAACATATTGACTAAGTTCAGACTATTATTATTAGGATTTTAACTGTTTTATGATATTTTATAATTTTTGTACAGCGCTTTGATCTTTTGTAATTGCGCTTTATAAATAAATGATGATTGATGATTGATTGATTGATAGGTAGGTATGTTGATGAGTATTTTTGACAGTTACCCTTCCAAATGGGGTGCATAGCGACGGGAATCTCCTCCAGAAGTAAGGAGGTAATCCTCCCCTTGTACTGGTCATTGGTCAGGCCGCACCTAGAGTACTGCGTGCTGTTCTGGTGCCCATACCTGAAGAAGGACGTCAGATTGTTGGAGGGGGTGCAGTGTAGAGCAACAAAGATGATCCAGGGATTGGAGGGCAAGCCCTACGAAGAAAGGGTGAGCGAGCTAGGTATGTATTCCTTGGAGGAGAGAAGGGATGGGGGGACATGATTGAGACCTTTAAGTGCTTGAAAGGGACAAACAAGACTCGAACAGAGGGGATTTTCCAATTAAGAAGAGGAAGGGACATAAGAGGGCACAGTCTCAGATTGGGGGGGAGATTCACGAGGGAGGTAAGGATACCATTCTTCATGGAAGGGGTGGTGGGCAAGTGGAACGCTGTACCACAGGAGGTGGTGGCCTGTAAGACTGTGGCCAGTTTCAAGAGTGGATGGGACAGAGGGAGGGGGAGGGTAAATCTAAGGAGGGGAGGAGTGGGAGGGGCAGCTGCGAGTTGAGGGGCTAGCTGCACAATCGAGCAGACCTGACAGACCATGAGGCCTATTTCTGCTGGCATTTTTGTATGTTCATAAATAGCTGTATTTCAGTTTGGTGAAGAATAAGCACTTCTACATGTGTAGTGTTTTCTTATTATTTTATTACAACACCCCGGTGGGTGATCAAATACTAAAAATGAAAATCTGGCCTTCTGTATTCCAAATGTAACACGGCAGTGAAAATAATCTATATGCTGCTGTTTGGATTTATGAACAAATGTCACTTTAAAGCACAGTAAGAAGTAATACCTTCATACCATCTTGTAAGACCATTTGCAAGAAAGTTCTGTAATTTATTGGGAGATTTAAAACTAGTCTACCATTATTGGGAGAGCAAACTTTAAAAGCAGATATCTGTTATGGCAGTCCAGGTTCACAGTAGCTCACTAGCAACAGCGTAGGTTTCACTCACTATGCTATTCTGCCAGTTTTACCTTAACTCGGTCTATCTTGTGTGGCCATTTTGGATCAGGCTAAGCAATTTAAAGAATAAGGTAAGCATTCCCAAATGATTTGTCGTCTTATATTTGCTCACACTCTGATCTCTATTATGTTAAAATTTGTTCTTAGCCCTACCTGTCTGTGCTATCCTTGCTGCATTCTCTCCTGCTTGCTTCCCCGATACATCAGCTGTCATCCAGCCTACCTGTCTGTCACACAGGCTGCTTCTTTCCATGACTCTATTGAAATCTGCTTGCCATATTGAATGCTGCAGGGAAATCCCCCCCCCCCCGTACACACACTCAAATGGGGCCCTGAACTGCACATGTTTGTTGGTGGAGAGAACTCTGGCTTACGCTAAGTTTTGCAGTCTGTCCAAGGCAGTGCAAGTAGATGAAGGGGTTAGGCAGTGTCACGGATGAGAACATCAGGCATTAATCACCAGCTAAGTAGTATTTTACCTGATTAGGCCCTCCATCCAGCCAACTCTGTAGCAAGTCTGGCACCATGCCGATGGGGGGGGGGACAGAACATTGTATGGTCCCCATGTCCCTTTTTGTCCCATGCTTCACCCACCCTGTGGAGTCTGAGAGATCTGCCTCTGCAGCATTTTTAAGGCTTCACTTGCCTAGGGTGTGAGGAAGTCCGGCTCAGATGCGAACCTTGATCTGTCACCCTGTAGTGAGACGCTGTGGTAGCATCATGGCTCGACAGGCCCAAGGCATGAGGAAGTCAGTCTCAGACACAAACCTGAGTCTCTCAGACTATAGCAAGACTCTGCAGTGCTCCCATGGACCCACTGGCCCAGGGCACAAGGAAGTTGGGCTCCAAAACAAACCCGGATCTCTCACACTGTAGCAAAACCTGCTGTCATAATGCTTTCATGACTGCATTGACCCAGGAGATGAGGAAGTCTGGCTGAGATGCAAACTCAGGCCTCTCACACTGTAGCAAGACTCTGCAGCACCTCCATAGGTCCACAGATCCAGCACATGAGGAAGTCAAGCTCCAAGACAAACCCAGATCTTTCACACTGTAGCAAGACTCCACAGTACTTGCATGGTTCCACTGGCCCAGGGCAAGAGGAAGTTGGGCTCAGACACAGTCAGGTTTCTCGCACTGTAGCAAGACTGTGCATGCTGTCATGGTTTCAGTAGTCCAGGGAACGAGAAAGTTGGGCTCAGACTCGGCCTCTGGTCTCACAAACTGTAGCTAGGTTCCACAATGCTGTTGTGGCTTCGCTGGCCCAGGTCAGGAGGAAGTCAGAGTTAGATGTTAACCCAGGTCTCTTGCACAGTGGCAAGACTCTGCAGTACTCTCATTGCTCTAGTGGGCCAGAGAATGAGGAAGTTGGGCTCAAGCACAAACCCGGGTCTCTCACACTGTAGTAAGATTTTGCACTGCTCATATGAATTTACTGGCCCATGGCATAAGGATGTTTGGCTTGGCCAAAACAAGGGTCTCTCACATTGTAGCAAAATGCCACAGTACTTCCATCACTACAGTAGCTAAGAGCATGAGGAAGTCAGGCTCAGATACAAACCCAGGTCTCTCGCATTGTAGTAGGACTCTGCAGAGCTCTCATGGCTTTACTGGTCCAGATCATGAGAAAGTTAGGCTCAGATGCAAACCTGGATCTCTTGCACTGTAGCAAGACTCTGCAGTGCTTCTTGGATCCATCGGACCATGGCACATGGAAGTCTGGTTTAGATGCATACCTGGGTCTCTCACACTGTATCAAGACTCAGAAGTGCTGCTTCTGTTCCACTGGCCAAGGTCCTGAGGAAGTCCAACTCAGACACAAACACGGGTCTCACACTGTAGCAAGACTGTGCAGCATTCTCATGACTCACCTGGCCCAGGGCACAAGGAATTCAGCTTCAGACACAAACCCAGGTTTCTGGCACTATAGCCCAACTTTGCAGCACTCTCGTGGCTTCACTGGCCCAGAATACAGGGAAGTCAGGCTCAGACACAGAATCTGGTCTCTTGCACAGTAGCAAGACTCCACAGCACTGTCCTGGCTCCTCTGGTCCAGGGCATGAGGAAGTCAGGCTGCAACACAAATCTGGTTCTGCCTTTTGGCAGCAAGACAGTGCAGCACCCCAACGGCAACAGTAGCCCAGGGCACAAGGAAGTTAGGCTCCAACACAGACTTGGATCTTTCACTCTGTAGCAAGGCTGCACAGTGCCCACATGGATCTAGTAGCTCAGGGCTTGAGGAATTTTTTCATTTAGTGTTTGTTGACCAGGTGAGTGCACTAAGCAAAACAAATGTGTATTTTCAGGCATGACTCAAGACATTATATACATGAGATGCATGACAAAGAAGGGTACAGTGCTATAACAATACAGGCAGAGCAATTCAGAGTACAGAAGAACAAAAGTGGGGAAAAATCATGACAAGCATTAAAACAACAAAACTGTAAAAAGCATCTACAAATCCATGGAGATAAGATACACAGCCATAATCTAGCAGTGCAGATTGAGTAAGTTATCATGCTTAGGTAGAAAATCACACAGAAAATCATTAAACATAGCCAGTGTTGTAAGAAATCAGGGGCAGGAAGCCTACGTACTTTCAGTAGGTGTTCGTGGTACTTACTACGAATTGAGGATGCTGAAGAACTTTGTCCAATTTCAGTAGGAATGGAGTTCCATAATGTAAGTGCAGCATAGTTAAAAGAGGAATCACCAGACCTGGTTTTAAGTGTGGGACTCTCTAATGAGACATTTACTCTAGACCTCAAAGGATATTCATGGTGTACAGGGTTGAGGAGGGTGACAAGGGACAGAGGCATATGATTTTTAAGGATGCCTCGGCTGACGCCTCCTAGCCAGAGATCACGAGACTGGGGTAGGGGAACCAACTAAGTTGTAGAGGGAGCAGTGGTGTACCAGCTTGTGTGATGCCAGTGCAAAATGACAAATGTTGTTGTAGACTACTGCCTGACCTCCTGACCGCTCATCACCCCCTCCACCCTCTCCACTCTCCCAAAGAAGGCCTCCTGGTAGTTTCCAAGGCCCTGTTAAATTCTCCAGGGAC
Organism: Neoceratodus forsteri; assembly: GCA_016271365.2. Taxonomy (NCBI): domain Eukaryota; kingdom Metazoa; phylum Chordata; order Ceratodontiformes; family Ceratodontidae; genus Neoceratodus; species Neoceratodus forsteri. The sequence goes on from CM028129.1 coordinate 798,166,653, forward strand.
AGGGCTTTTGAAATAGCAGGCCTGGTCCTGTGGACCTCCTTTCCCAGATCACTGAAGGAGGCCCCTTTTGGTGGAGGCCTTGAAGAGGGGCCTGAAATCCCACCCTTTTTTAAGGAAGCATTTGGTTTCTAATCATCTTGTTTACTATCTGCCTGCCTTTAAGGATTGTTTATTAGTATTGATTTATCTTTGGTATAGTTTATTTATTATTTATTTATTACACAGTATCGGAATTACAATCCTTTGAGTCAGAGACTCCGTTACAAAGGCTCCATGTCAAGGAGATACATAGATTACAAGTCAAGCAATAACCATTGAATAATTTTAAAAACAGCATACAGTACTCATTATACAATTCAAAGAAAAGAAAGAAAAGAAAATAGCAGGAAAGGCGGGACAGGAGTCCCTTGTTGGGGGGGGGGGATGGAGACAGGTAGACGGAGGGAGAAGGCAGGACAGGGTCCCTTGTCAAGGTGTGCGAGGAGAGACAGAGCTAGTAGGAATTGGAGTTTGTTAGTGGCAGTTGCTGGCATGAGAACTGAGGATATGGTCCCTAAGAAGGGTCTTGAAACTCCTGAGTTTATGCGTAGCAGCAATAGGGTAGGGAAGAGAGTTTATCCAGGTAGCGGCATGATAGCAGAAAGATCACTGCCCTAAAGTTGTTCTGAAGTGTGGTACTTGGAGGGAGGGTTTGGAGGAACTGTGGGTAGCTACCGTTATTGGAGATAGGTGAAGGATGGAGGAGATGCCTGGCGGGGCAAGGCCACAGAGAATTTTCCTGGTGAACAGACAGGTCTGGTACTTTAGCATTTCATCAAAGCTGAGCATATACAATACTGTAAAGAGTGAAAGTATGGGTGAGTCTGTTACAACCAGTGACTAGATGGTATGCTTTGTTCAGGGAGAACCTTATTCTGTGTAGAGTGGTGTTATCTGCAGATCCATAGACCAGTATACCATCGTCTATGAGTGACAATACGGAGGAGGTTACAGCAAGTTGCAGGGCCTCAGGGGGTAGACAGTGGTGATGGTGGTAGAGCTGGCAGAGTCTAGCATTAACAGCTGTGCCAAGGAGGTGAATGTACTCTTCGAAGGTGAGAGCTGGGTCTAAGGTGATCCCAAGGTATTTAAAGTTCTGGACTTGTTCTAGAGGGTGAAGATGCTTGGTACGAATTAGGAGGGTGAATTTTTGGATTTGTTTATGGTAGTGGGAGAATAGCATGACCTTGTTTTTTTTTGGTTTAGTACCAACCTGTGATCGGAGAACCAGGCCTCCATCTTACTGAAAGAATCTTGTAGGGATAGTTGAAAGGAAGTCGGGTTGAGGTGAGCTGAGAAGAGGACGGCATCATCTGTGTGCATAATTATATTCCCAGGGCAGGCCTTGGGTAGGTTATTAACAAAAAGACTGAATAGAGTGGGCCCTAATATGGAGCTCTGTGGTACACCAGAGCAGACCAGGAGGCAGTTAGAAAGGGTCCCGTTTATTTTAACCTGTTGCGATCTAGTGGAGAGGTAGTCCTCAATCCATGCAGTGGCTTCACTGAAGATGCCGAGCTGGGAGCGGGTGAATTGGAGGAGGGGGTGAATAACAGTGTCAAAAGCTTTCGACAGATTGATGAAAACTGAGCCGGCCAGGTGTCCCTCATCCAGAGCACAGTGAATAGAGTTAGTGAACTCTAGCAGGGCTGTAGTGGTACTATGACCTCTCCTGAACCTGTGTTGTTCACCACATAGAAGGTTGTACTTGTTGAGGTAGTCCGTAAGCTGATCCAAGACTATTTTTTTCAACACTTTAGAGTGGGGGGAGGATCAATAGGGTGGTAGTTCGCAGTGGAGGTACGGTCCCCACATTTATGGATGGGGTGATAGTAATCATTTTCCAGGGGAGCTTACAGAGACGGAGAGCATGGTTTAGAATGCAGGTGAGGGGGGAAAGGACCACATCTAGGACTAGGCAGAGGAGTCTGAGGTCCAGGGAATCACTACTGTGATGGGTGCCACTAAGGGCTTTAAGGAAGTAAGGCTTTGCTTCCTGAGCCGAGATGGTGCGGAAGTAGAAAGGTGAATGAGTGGGGGAGGAGGGGTGGGGGAGAGAGGGATAGAAGAAATTCAGTGGGAGAACTGAGCTAAGGTCAGAGATTGAGGTATTTAGGATATCGGCAATAAGTTGTGGATCAGTAGAAATGGAGTCATTAATGTTGAGCTGAGTCAGAGGGGATGACGAGGGCTTGCCATTAATTTCCTTCAGGTTGTCCCAGAATTTTCACCCGGTTCCCCAGGTAGAGGTAAGGGACATGCTATAGTACTTAGCTTTGGCTTTGTAGATAGCCCAGGTGCACTTGCTGCGTGCTGCCCAGTTGCATTGCCTGTCAGAGGGCAAGCCAGAGTTTAGTGCCTTTTACCAGAGCTGGACCAGTGGCGCATCTGGTCCAAAAGCGTCTGTGTGACCGAGGGGGTATTGGTATGTTTGATAGTACACTTGGTGAGAGGGGCAAACCTATTGCAGGCCAGATTGAAAGACTTAATGAAATAGTTAAGGGCGGAGTCAATATTGGAGGCAAGATAGATAGGAAACCAGTCCCAGCGGGCAAGGTAATCCTTTAGGAGACCCAGTTTGCTTGGTTTAAGCTGGTGCAATACGACTGTGATGGGGGCTGGTTTCTTATGTTCGTATGTCCAGGTGCAGAGCACAGGGGAATGGTCACTTATTACATCAGGGAGTACCGTAATGGACAGAATCTTCTGAGGGCAGTTAGAGAAGACTAGATCCAGAAGGGTAGCGATATTGTTAATGTGATTGGCACGGGTGGGGGAGGTGACAAGCTGGGTGAAGTCTAGGGCCATAGTTGAGTCTTTGTAGGGTGAAGTCGAGCTTGAGAGCCAATTAATGTTGAAATCCCCAAGGGTTGTGTGTTCGGGCTTGGCAGACAAATTGGAGAGGTGATCCATGATGGACTGGAAGGCAAGTTTCTGGTTATATGGGTGGATGTAGACAGATTTGACAGTCATGGGAGCCCTGGAGTTATCAGGGCAGACTTTAGAGGATAGGGCTTGGGCTCCAACCTCAAACTGAGGGAAGGGGAGAGCAAGGCCCTGGAGAGGGTCCTGGAGGTAAATAGCACACCCTCCTCCATGTTTCCCAAGCCTATCCTCACGGAACAGGGTGTACCCAGGAATAGAGATGGCGAAGTCAGGGGTGGACTTCAAAAGACAGGTTTCAACTAGAGACAGGATATCGGGCATTGTTATTTATGTTTATATTATGCCTGTTGAATTATGTTTTGCATAGTGCTCTGAGCCCCTGGGAATGGGTGCTTAATAAATGAGGGCTTACTTACTTACTTATTTACTTACATCCCTTCTTGAGAGAGTGGTTTTTGAACTGATGTAAAAACAGGAGTGTCATGTAGGAGTTTAGGTAAAAGCATGCCTCTGGCAATAACTAGTCTAGCTTGAGGGGTCTGATTATCTCCAACTTTGTAGGAGACACTCTACGTAGAGTTGACCATGTTGCAAATATCCATCATGTGCAGCAAGAAATCTAGTGAGGGGTCAAGGGTGATGCCTAGATAGGTAAATGGGGTGACCACTGAGATGAAAGTACCGTCTTGGTAAGCAACAGGTACAGGTTCTGGGCACTGTCTCAGTCCGGGGGGGGGGGTGTATCCCAAAGAGCATAGACTGAGTTTTGGACACATTAAGGATCAGTTTGTTGTGGAACAGTCAGTCATGGACTGGCCAAAGGTCAGAGTTAAGGTGCTGATTAACCTGGGAGATATTATTAGAGCTAGTGCAGAGGACCAAGTAGTCTGTGCATAGTATAGCAGAGCAGTGGAACAGACTATGGGTGATCTGGTTTATATGCAGGGCAAATCATAGTGGCATGGGCCCAGGATAGACCCTTGTGGACCCCCCAAATGTTGGGGCAGATTCAAACTGTGATAATCCCAGTTAACTCTCTGCGATCTACCAGTTAGGTAATTCCTAAACCACAGAAGAGCAGTGGGAGATACATCCAGTTCTCTTGAGTTTTTCACAAAGAAGAGGATGGTCAGCAAGGTTAGAAGCCTTGGTCAGGTCAGTGAGGACTATGATGGTAAGGTGGCCCCTTTCCATGCCTGAGGCTATCTGGTTAGTTAGAGAGAGAAGAGGGCCATAGTGGTGCTATGGCCCTTTCAGAAACCATGCTGCATAAGCGAGAAGAGTTCATGGGCAGTGAGATAAGTGGTGAGCGGAACAGACAGTTTACTCTTAAGATTTTGTTTAGCACTTGAAGAATGGCAAAGGGCCTGTAATTATTAATCAGTTTATGATCTTCTTTCTTAAATATAGGCATAAAATTGGAGGTTCTCCAGAGATCAGGCACTATATCAGAGGAGAGGGATAATTTAACAAGTCTAGCAATTGGGTGGAGGGGTCAGAAAGCTGCAATCCTGATAAGTTAGGGCTCAGTGCCATCGGAGCCTGTAGATTTCGAAATGGGAACCTGCAAGGGTAGTTTATGGGCCTCAGGAATGCAAACACTCTTAAATAGAATGTCCAGTGGGGTGGAGTGGAAGAGTTACTATTAGGAGGAGATGCAGATGCAGCTTGGAAGGCCTTAATACATAAGCAGAGAGATCAGTGAAAAAACTATTAAAAGCATTGGCTATGGTGTTACTGCCCATACAGTTTACACCATTGAGGACCATGTCAGACAGGGAGTGACTACAAGGTTTGCCCGACATGTGTTTGACTTGCCTCCAAAAAAAACCCTAGGACTGTAAGCAGTGGCGTTGAAGAGCTGCTTTGCTCTCATTTTGACATTTCTTGTACGAAGCCCAGTCCAACTACGAAGATAAGGCCTTATAGGCAAACCATTTTTGCTATCTCTCTCCATAAGTTTGGAGAGAAGGGGGTGGTCCAGTCATTTGGTTACAGGCCTTCTGTCCCTTTCTCTGTAACAGGCAAATTTGTCTTGTAGGCCAATGAAAGTCGAGGTATAAAATAATAAAGCTGAATTGATATCAGAGTTCTCATATACATAGGACCAGTCTGTTTGAATCACCGCTGACTTAAAAATGTTAGGGTCCAGAGTAGAAAAATTGCAAAAATGAATGATTGTTAGAGGTGGCTTAACCAGCTTAGCACACTATATACAGAAAACAGGAGAGTGATCACTTTTAGCATTGGAAACTACACCTGCACATCTAATCCTGTCAGGTTGAGGGGTGAGTATCCAATCAATAAGGGTAGCCATGCTAGTGTGTTCAGAGATTAGCTGGGTCAAATTAAGTTTGCCGAGGGTTTGTGCAGCTGATTTGCTGCAGTCAAAGAGCAAGTTAATATTAACGTCTCCTAACAACAGGATGAACTCCTTGTTTTTAACAGCAGTACCCAGGGAAATGAACAGTGTGGGCAGATTTATGCTTCCAGCAGGTGGTAGATAAATGCAGAATAGATGTAGCAGTTTAAAGTTTCCCAGCATACAGTAAGCATACCATGACTACATTCAATGGGCAATGCTGACTGAGGGGTGTCCCTTGCCAAGGAGATGATGAGGTGAGATCTGAAATAGGTCAGGGTGCCTCCTCCTTTCTTGAGGCCAGGGTGGTCACTACAAATGAAATTATATCCAGGGAGGACACAGAGGCTATGAGGAATGGATGGTTTCAGTCAAGTTTCTGATAAAGCCAGCACATCAGGCTTGCAATGGAACACCCATGCTGCAAGTTCATCGAGCTTGGGGATGAGGCTCCATATATTGAGGTGCACAATTTTTAAACCCTTGGTAGACTGCAAAGCTGGCAGGCCAAAAGTAGTAGGGGGTAGTGGAGGATGGACCAGGATTTATTTCAGTTTCACCAGCTGACAATTAGAGAATTAAAGCTATGCACATTAGGGAACAATAACACAGAAACACGCCCTTGCTGAAACAACCCTCATGACATTTGTTTAGGCAAGCACAGGTGATGAGGTATAGAAGGCTGTGACTGAGCTATGTAATTGTACATATGAAAGTTTGTGAGGGTTACAAGTCTATCCTTGGGAATGTAAGCACATGGGAGAGAGTCCAAGCCAAGTGGGATCCTCCTAAAATTGCCCTTAGGAAAGTGCAGATTAGTAACAGGCCCATAGCTGATGATGCTGGAAATCTATTTGTCAGGACTAAAATATACAGATACGTGCCCCACCCAGATAATGAGATCTGCAGGTGCTAACCCCAAATATGGAGTTAGACTTAGTACTTGGTAGCTAACACCAGGAGTGAAGCTAGATAGATATCAGGCACACAAATTTAAGAGCCTGAGCTACTGACAGGTACGTGCCCACTAATGTGTTGCAGTACAAACAAACTGGGCTGCAAGCTGGGTAATAGCACAGTTAGAAATCTGAAGCTACTGGTGGAGAGCTGGACTCATGATGGGTAATATAATACAAGCAGTATGCAGGCATAAAAATTACCAAAGATCCCAAGCTAGATGAAGCAGAAAGACTACTATTTGGAGGGTGTGAACAGCGACTAACTCAGAAAAGAAGTGATCAGAAATGCACAGGCAGAATACTTGTAGATAACTGGCAACTGCAACAGATAATTGAGCAATGAGCTGAGCAGTGGTAGATGCCATTTCATTAAACTTCAGAATGTTATTGCACTGCATTCCCATGAAAGCAGGTTTACTTGATTTATCTCATGTATGTGGCACAAAAACAAGATAGTAGAACTTGTAGCTGTATGCGGATAGGTGTCCAGGGTACATGTAGTGAGAGCAAAATTTGATTCTGTATATTTGAATGTAATGGTGCACTTCTAGGACAGCATGCCTGGCCGACTCCCACAGCTGACACTCACAGTAAACACCCTTGACACTGCGGCCCTAAGTACTCCGGACTGCAAGCGCGGAGGGCTGCTAATACTGACTGTATTTATGAGGCAGAGACAGGAAGTTAGGCGAGTCCAACACAGATGCGGGCCTCTTACTCTGTAATAAAACTCAGCAGTACTTCCATGGTGCCAGTAGCCCATGGTACAAGGAAGTCACGCTCCAACATATACCTGGGTCTCTCACACTGCTGCAAGACCTGCTTTCCCAGTGCCACTGAGTTGGAACTGGACCCTTGTCCTCCTTTTTGTGTTTGTGTCTGGTTTTGTTTTCTGTCTCCCAAGCCTTTAAAACCAGGATTGTATGCGGCCTCCATAAAGCTTCATTATAGGTGTCCTGACCAACGGCCTCAGTGGTTGCAGTCTGTTTGTGATTCATTGGTTGGCTACCAACAATTGAAAAGCTTGCTACTTGGATGAAAATTGAGTACATTCTGGGGCTGTTCTGTTTTTATGGATGTAGCAGCCCATGCTGATGTAGCATGGTTGGAGTACCTTGAAATGGGGGGGCTAGGTACAGAGCTTCTTTAAAGACCAGGAAGACCGAAGACCAGAGAGGTATATAGAAAGAAAACCTAGTGTAAATATGAATTACGTATGCAGCAGAGCTTCCCAACCCCTTTAACCCTGACTTGAAAAAACTACAATCTCATGGGATGAGAGGCTAATTACAGTTTCTAAGAATAGCAAATCACATACCTTTCTGGACCTCTTTTCAGCAGAGAGAGTCAGTTTGTGTGAATTTTGCTAAATTGTGTAAGATTTTTTTTTTTTTTTGCACCCAACGTCCGTGAACTGTTAATATGTTGCAGAGAGACAAGTTTTGCTTGCTGCTTCATCGGATTTGGATAAATGAATGTTTCACCTTGAGATTTAGGGAAGGAAGTTGGAACATGGTTAGGAGATTCTGACTCTCTTGCTTTTATGGTGAATTATGGGGATATTTAAGGCAGAGTTACATGATCCTAACGATCAGGATGTTTGAAGATTATGGAGAAATCTGCTGAAATGATTTTACTGTCTATTATTTATTAGTACCTGCGGCTATATTTTTTTCCTTCAACTGGCTTTGATAACGTGCGGTATTTCTTGAAGTTGGGAAATCTCCTTTTTTAACATTTTTTGCTGTTCTTTCTCCCTGTTTTTGTTTCCCGGTGTCCTGCCCTTGTGTTCTGTGGTTGGATGGTATGCTGGAGAATTGCTTTTTTTCCAAAGCCAGTGCCTAATTCCTAGTCATGAACCAATTGGGAGGCAGTGTAGCGCAGTGGTTTAAGGCTCTGAGCTGCAAATCTGGTGACATCCAGCAGACCAGACCTGGGTTTGAACTCCACACTTTCCACTTGCATACTGTGTGACCCTGAGCAAGTCACTTAACTTTCCTGTGCTTCCAGTTCGAACCTGCATAAAAACAAGCTTTCAGCTTAGTGTGCTAGTCCTGGTTAAATAACTAAAAAACAAAAAAAAAAACTTCTAGGTGTTGTGATTGAGCAGTTTACTCTAGACTCTTTGCCCCTTCCCATGCACAGTTATTACCCCGGTGACCTAGCCATTGCCCACCTATTAAGACAGTCAGTGGCCAGAGGTTGGTTTTGAACCAGTGTCCACTGCACAGCAATATAACTTGTTGCTGTGGAGTTACCAGACTCTTTTTTTTTCTTTTTTTTTCTAATTGTGATTGTATAGCAACTCATTATGGCTTCCTGGCTCACTGCCATGTGATAATGGTTGAGATATGAGTTTTGAAAGGTAAATTAAACAAAATTGCTGTGTAGTACTGATGTCACAATAGAAAATGCTTTTCTGTCAGTTCATTAGTTGTCTTGCTTGAGTGGACCTATATACGCTGTCCAGAAAAAGGTACTTCCGTTTCTGTTATTTAAAAAGGTGAGCTGTCAGGGCAAGAAAAATCTAATATGTTATGACTGAATGATTAAAAAGACTACAGAACTGGTTCTATTTTAAATTAATACATTCGTGCAGCTCGAGTGGTAGGAGAATGTATAATGTTATCTGTACATCTGCCAGTAATTTTCCAAAGTTCGCAAAAAGGCTACATGGATTTTTTTTTTTTTACTACTAACTAATGTTTTTCGTTGACACGTCTCATCAGCTACAGTATTTATGTGCACTGGTTTTATGTATTGTTTTGCAGCTGTTCTTAATAAAGATATCAGTTGATATGTCTGAAAACCAGCATAGATGTGGGAGTGCCCAGTGCCACAGTGTAGTGCTTATTAATGTTATTTTTTGTGTAATTGCATTCATTTGCAAGGCATTTATTAAGCAGTTAGTGCTAATTCTGTGCAAGTCAACTGTTGTGCATGAATACTTTTATAGCATATGATACCATGTTGTGTATGGAAATCCATACACTTCCAGATGTTGTTGCACCACGGTAGTAATGTCAGAATGCTGTTGTACCACAGTAGCTTGGTCACAACTCTGGTACGGCAGCAGAGATTCTTGAGTCTATTACGATCCCTTATTTGTATTTTTTGTATTACCAAGTGAAAGGACCATTGAGCAATTGCTCCTTTACAAAGAGGTCTTGGATAGGACAAGCAAACTATACAGAAATAAACTGAATACAGATTTACAACAGGGATGGCATATCTAGCTGCATGCCAATTTTACACAAAATATCAAAGCAGTGTTTTATAACGAAGAAATCAGCAAGATTGAAACCACCCTAAGTGAACTGTTCATTAGAAGATGGACTACTAGAAATGGGTGAGAGGACAGGAGCTAAAGTGGGTCAAAAATTGGCTTTCGGGGAAAATACAGAGGGTAATGGTCAGTGGGATAGTCTCCTCCCCTTGGAAGGTAATCAGTGGGGTCTCCCTAGGTTCAGTATTGGGGCCACTCCTGTTCAATGCCTATGTCTCGGATATAGAGAGGGGGGTTAGGAGTAGGCTGAGTCTCTTTGCAGACGATTCCAAACTGGGAGCACTGGTGGATTGGGAAAAAGTGAGAGAGAGAGAGAGAGAGTCCAGGGGGGACCTGGATATCCTGGAGGGGTGGTCAAGGAGGTGGGGATTGAAATTTAATGCCAGGAAATGTACTTTATTTGGGGGTCAAAAACCCAGGCCATGTTTACATCATGGGGAGGGCACACTGCAAGCCACATTGGGTGAGCGGGATCTAGGGGTGGTGGTAGATGTCAAAATGAATAACTCTGAAAACTGTAGAAGAACCGCAGCCAAAGCTAACAGGATACTGGCCTGCATAGCCAGGGGAATTATGTCCAGGAGGAGGGAAGTGATCCTCCCTCTACATAAAGCCTTGGTCAGGCTGCAACTCAAATACTGTGTACAGTTCTGGAGACCTCATCTGAAGAAGGACACAGTGCTGCAGGAGAGAGTCCAGAGGAGAGTAACCAGGATGATTCAGGGCATGAAGGGGAGGCCTTATGAGAAGAAACTGGAAGAGCTTCGGCTGCACACACTGGAGGAGAGGAGGGACAGGATAGATATGATAGGGATCTTTAAGTATGTAAAAGGAATAACAGAGCAGAACCAAAGAGCTGTTTAGGCCTACGAAGGGGAAACAACTAGGGGGCATGAGTGGAAGCTGGAGGGGGGAATTACAGGGGGGAGCATAGGAAGCATTATTTCACTGAGAGGGTGGTGGAGCCGTGGAATGCGCTGCCCGGGATGCTGGTGGAGGAGGGATCAGTGGAGGGCTTCAAGAAGGGGTTGGACAGGTACAAGGGGAAACTAAAGCCAAAGAAGAACCTCTTGGGGGCTGGGGTGGTGGATAGCGAGCACCCACTAGGTGGCTGGCTACCGAGCAGATATGACAGACCATTAGGCCTATTCTGCTGGCTTTTAGTATGTGAGTATGTTAGAAATGTTGCCAGTTCATGTAGCTGTTACATAAATCACATGCATTTTTAATCTTGTCCTGTTTGCTCTGTTTTCTGTATATTCCACCATAGTTCAAGGGAGAATTAGAAAGAAGGTAAATTAATTAAAACAAAAGTATATAGCATACAATAAAAAATGTATGGGCAACCATACACAGCAAGGCTGGTGTCAACTTGGTGTGAGATGATGTCATAGAGAGTTGTCGAGCTTCACCCTTCACGTCTATAATGTCATCTCACCCCTTGATGAAAACATAGCCTTGTTGTGCATACTTGTTCATGCAGTTTTCTATATGGGTCATATAAATCATTTGCTATTTTTGAAGGCCAGAGCTGTTACTTTAGTTAGTGTTTGTACAGTGTATTTATAAAAAGTAGTGGTAATCACTATGTGGTGAGGACAAGTTGTGGATTATGTTCAAAAATCTTAATTTATTATGATGTAAGGATATGTTAGCTACTACAAAATGTGAACCTCCTTGTACTTTACAAGGACCATAGTCTAATTTTTTTTCTGATATGGGCACAACATGGGAGAAACTTTCTTGAGAAAAAAGCTATAAGGTGGTTTTGAAGAAATTACTGCTTTTGTAGGTTCAGTAATGTAATGTGTGTCTATGATGTTGGTTAATTAGAGCTACAACAAAAAAAGGGATGCTGGGTGGGTTCCCTCCAAGAATTTTCTGGTAGTTAATAAGTTGGGGCTGGTCAAGGCAGATATAGTCATAAGTTCAAAAATGGTAAGGACCAGCCACTCTGTAGTTCCATAAATCTACAGTACTTTTTTTTTATTCAATTCATATATATGTTACAAGAAGATCCCCTGGTTTCGCCCAACATTGCACCCTAGGTGGGCTTCTTCAGGGGCTAGGATCTATTTATTTGCCCATTCCATGGCTCTGTTTTTAATTTGAAGGTGCATTTCTTGTCACAGGGTTAACCATGTTGTGATACGGTGTGGCTCTTTTGCTAATTCTGTGGATCCCTCATGTACAGGACATCCCTTACAGGTGTGAGCTGTGTTCGTAACTGTAATTAAAGCTTCAACTTATTTTTGACCCAAAAGCTAGTCCCTCAGATATCACAATTGAAATTATTAAAGTTTGTAAACGGCTACTCCTTTTATTTCATTTAATTTTTTTTTCATTTTTTAATTTTTATACTTGTAGGCAAGCTGAGCATTGCTGCTCATTTTCACAAGGTTTTACAGAAACAAATTACAAATAAACATTACAATACACACAATAACTTAAAAACAATTAATGAGATATATTAATTAAAAGCACACTTGGTCAGAGCTTACATGTAAGTTCATACCTTTGAAATTTCAGCTTTGAAATCACTCCAGTCTACTAACTTTTGTACTGAAAAAGAATTGGCTCTCCAGTCTAATTCCCCCAGATTATTAGTTTGAAAAATCTATGATGGATATGGCAAAACATACAGACCCTGTCCAGTCCCATGGGACCTTGTCTTGTTGGTGTCAGCCCCTGTTCTTTAGTGTTTTCCCATAGAATTTGTTGTGTCCTGTAAGGACAGTAGCCTATACTTTCTGATTCCTAGATTTTTCTGTCAGGATTTGTGTCTCCAGTTGTCAGCACTGGTCTGTAGTTTAAGTGCTTGGTGTTGCATTAAGAGTTACTAAAATTGCCACTGGCCCAGCATTTAAGGGGCAGGACTGCCACTCAGACCCTGACCACCTGGGTTCAGGAGCAAGCCTGGACTTTTGGACGGTCAGAGTGGAGTGGAGAAGGATTGAGTGTTCCAGAAGACACTCTTCTCATCTCTGGGCAGACTAGATGGGACAAACAGTCTTTTCTGCAGACAAATTCTGTTTCTTCTCCAGGGAGAGTGCGCACTGATCCTCACTGTGCTTCTGCCACCTGGGTGACCATGCGTGGCAGTGCAGGCTAGAGCAGCTGGGGAGGGATGCAGCCTGCATCCATGCTCATAATGTAAAGCCCTAGTTACTGCTGTTCTCAAAAGGAAGAAAACATGGAGAATACAGGATCCTTGGCAACATAACCCTGGTACACTTTGGTTCCATACAGCCTCCTGCATTCTGCCACTTTAAGTACCTCCCCCATTGGCTCTGCTCCAGGCAGATGGGGTTAGGGTGACTGGGCTGGATGGGCGCCAGGGGCTGATAGAGGCATAGATACGTAGAAGATGCTGGCAGACAAGGGCTTCTTGGCCCACCTAGTCTGCCCCAAGGCCCTGCCTACTGTGCTACCACAGACCCTAATTGATCTCTGGCCTAACCCCCCTGCCCAGTTATTAAGGTGCCCCTTGTGTCTATCCCATGCATGTTTGAAACCCATTACTATTTCGGTATCCACCACCTCTGCAAGGAGGCTGTTTCAGACATCCACCACCCTTTCTGTAAAGAAGTATTTCCTCATATCACCTCTTAGTCTCCCCCCTTGCTGCTTCATATCATGCCCACTAGTCCTTGAGCATCCCTTTCTGTGCAAAATGGTACCCTCCTGTACTTTATTGATATCTTTGAGATATTTGAATGTTTCTATCATGTCTCCCCTTTCTCTCCTTTCCTCCAGAGAATACATATTTAATTCCTTGAGTCTTTCCTCAAAAGGCTTTTGATGCAGGCCATGCACCATTTTGGTTGCCCTTCTCTGTACTGCCTCTATGCGTTCTCTGTCCTTCCTGAGATGGGGCCTCCAGAACTGAACACAGTACTCCAGGTGGGACTTTACCATTGCTCTGTACAGGGGTAACACTACCTCCCTCTTTCTGCTGGTGATGCCCCTCCCTATGCACCCCATCATTCTATTAGTCTTTCCCACTGCCATATCACACTGCTTTGCTACCTCCAGGTTGTCAGATATAATGATCCCCAGATCACTTTCGTGGTTAACACCTCCCCCTCTACATGCTGTGTTACCTTTGGTGTTTTTTGGCCCTTGTGCATAATTTTGCACTTTTTGGTGTTGAAGCCCAGTTGCCAAACCCTTGACCAGTCTTCCAGTTTTTTCAGATCTTCCTTCATCTCCCCCCCCCCCCGGTGTGTTTACTCTGTTGCAGATTTTTGCGTAATCCATGAACAGGCATACCTGTCCTTCCAGCCCCTCTACGGTGTCATTAATAAAGACACTGAAGAGGACCGGTCCCAGTACTGAACCCTGAGGTACCACGCTGGTTACCTTATGTTCTTCCGAGTGAACTCCATTTACCACCACCCTCTGAGCTCTGTTACTTGGCCAGTTCTGTACCCATTTTACTGTCCTTGGACCCACTCCCAGGCTGCTCAGCTTATTTACTAGTCTTCTATGTGGAATGGTGTGGAAGGCCTTCTTGAAATCCATGTAGGCCACATCCACCTTCCTGGTAACCCAGTCAAAGAACTCTAACAGGTTTGTTTGGCAAGCTGTCCCCCCCTTTGAAACCATGTTGCCTCAGATCCTGCAATCCACTGGTTTTTAGGTATTCCCCAATCCTTTCTTTTAGTAGTGTTTCCATGACCTTGCCCACTACCGAAGTCAGGCTTACAGGTTGGTAGTTTCCTACCTCCTCCCTATTCCCACTTCTGTGTAGTGGGACCATATCTGCCCTCCTTCAGTCCCCTAGAATTTTTCTGGTTTCCAGTGATAGATTAAAAAGGTCAGTTTAGGATCCATTAGGACAGGCTATAAAAGGAGGAGAGTGACAAAGTACAGATAAAACAAAAAGGGGTTACTAAAACCATCTTCTCGTGATAATTTTCTAAATAAGGTCCCCAATGAATTTTCTTTCATTTGCTTGTAAATTACCAAACATGACATGTTCTTTTTGAATTGTGTTAATTTTCAAAAGTCAGGATGTGTATGACTCCCCATCAAGAAGAATACAGCATTCGTTTCAGCAGAATACAGGCATTTTTTTTAATCTTGTCCTTTCTGACTTTATTTACAGTGACAGCCTTTGTCTTTGAGGCCTGACAATTGCAGTGAGCAATTCAGTATAATATAACAAAAACCCATATACCATGGTTCTGAGTCATCGGTTAAGTCCCAGCTCAGAGTGTTTAGAGGTTTCTTTCCTACTGGAAGATATATTCTCATAAAGTTTGGAACCATTAATACTCTACTGATTTTGCTATGTGATGGGGAAAGAACACTTTTTTTTTTTTTTCTAAATGCTTACATTGAAAGTGTGCTTGTAAAGCTGAAGGCCAAAATCCCACAATATTAATGTAGCTGATGTAATATTCATATCCTAGTGCGAAATGACTCTACATATCAATATACGCTCTCTGCCTTCTGTCACTAACTAGGATGCAAATGCATTCATAAATTTATAACGATCTTTGCAAGGAAAGTGACTGGCATCTACAAACAGGATATTTAAATAAAGCTCCTGGTTCTGACTGTAAAGTAAATCAGTAAATCACGGTCTATAGCATTTTAATATTAAATGATACAATTATACCCTACACCTGTGCAAACCCTTCTAAGCCTGATTTCCTATAAAACTGCATGCATGGGAATATCTGAACCCACTGAAACCTTAGCTTTCAAAAGAAGGGATGAATGCATTTTTCTTCTAATTCAAGTTTTACTTATGTAATAAAAGTAAGTTTACAGCTGAAACAGTATATCTAGGAAATGCATCCATTTCTCCGTTCTATTTTATATCCTCCAATATGCTTCGTTGGTACCAAAGGATTCCTTACTTCCCCTTCTTAACACACACACACACACACAGTTTCGCTGTCTAAAAGATCTCATTTGTTTTACTCTGTACTGCAGTCTCATTCTCTTACAATTTTAATTGAGGCTTTACTTTTCTGTATCCGAATCTTGCAAGACTTGCATGGTTCTGCCTGTCAGACTTTTTTTATGTTCACCATTCATTACTTGGATCACCACATCAGATCGTTTACTATGACTGTAATCATCCTAAAGTTTGTCAGAATTATTATAGTGTATAGTAGAGCATTGTTCTATATAGAAATGCATCCTTTTCAAAATGCTGTTGTACCACAGTTCAAAGGTTATGGAATGCGACTGTACCCTTCTGTGGTAGAACAGCATTGTAGAACCTCTAGAGACTGCACAAGTCAGTTTCATTGTGAAAGAGAAAAAAACACAATGCACACATTTCACATAATACTGTACACTATAAAAAGTACAGGATGAACAACTTTATGCATAACCAGTGTGTTCTGCCACCTCGGGGTTCTGATGCCCACGGACTTCTCGAGCTTTGCCCTCGAGGTTAGGGGAATCAGAACCCCTCTGTGGCAGAGCTCACTGGTTGTGCATAGTTGCCCATGCAGTATTCTAGGTGTGGGATATTCAAAGGGGTTGCGCATGGCGCAACAGTGTTGCACCATGCGCAACCCACTGATGCATCCTGGCGTGATATTCAAAGGGGGATGGTGCGCTGTGCAATTCCCAATGTGCTGGGGCGCACCAGTAATGTATGCGGTGCAAGTGCAGGGGGCATGCCCATGCATATGCGGCACATCCAGATATTCAGCCCAGGATGTGCGGCGAATATGCAGGCACAAACTCGCCTCGCGCCACACAGGGGGGGCGCAAAGATCTACCCATAAAAAGCAGGAGCAAGCCAGGGGACACCCACAGGTGGGCTGCCATATTTCCATGTGCAAAACGGCAGCTGCCTGCTGTGGGTGGCCACCCGACCTCCTGGGACACAGTCCGGGCATTGTGCCTCCCCCCCAACTCACCCGATCACGGGCATAAGTGTCCATACATATCCCTGGTGGTCCAGTGGACCCCCAGGGAAATATATTTCCATTTGGCCATGATTGTGCTGGGGATCGGGTCCATTGGACCACCAGGGAATGTGATTTTAACTACAGCCCACAATTGGGCAGGGGGGCAGGTCTACTGGACCACCAGGGTATGTAGTTTTCACTAAAGCCCGCAATCAGGCAGGGGAGCAGGTCCACTGGACCACCAGGGTTTTCTATATTATACGCTCGTGATCAGGCAATGAGGTAGGGTCCACTGGACCACCAGGGAATTTAAACTTTACTAAAGCCCGCGATCCAGCTTTGGGGCATGTTGCCCACCATGGGGCAGGGGGTGTCGTCCCCGACGGCTGCAGCCTGGCAGGGCACCAGGCGCAAGTCGCCGGGGATTGGTGCACCTGCATGCAAATGGGGTCATAATGACATGCAAATGGCTCCATTTGCATCTTGCATACATAATGGCCTCTTTTGCATGCCCAGCGCTGAATATCACAATTGATGCGCCTAATGCACCCACACTTGCGCATCCCCCTGCTCTTCGCTTGGAACTTGTGCTGGTGCAGTGCCACTGTGCCGTGCGCAGTGCAGGCGGCCCCAGTGCCATATTCAACGGTGTTGGGCCATGGTGCAGCACAGTTGAATATCGCCCGGGCCATGCCCTGGTGCATCCCAGTTGCACTGTGCCCAGGCTTGCACCCATGCCTGGCACAGTCTGAATATCCTACCTTCTATGCTTGAATCCCTTGTTTGATACCAGTGTTCTGTACACTACTTAGACCTTACATATACAGTCAGTTTGTATGTGTTCCAAGATGAGGTATAAAAGTGTCATCCCATGCAGTTTGATGGAGAGGACTTCAAAGTAAAGCTGAATGCTTTTGTGTGTTCATACTGTAAGAGGTGAAAACGCATGTACATCTTGGAGCACAGCATGGTATAAACCTATTATAAAACACTCCAGTTAGCTAGCATGATATATAATATGTTTTAAGTTCAATTTTTAATGTAACTGCCACATCAGTAGCATGGCGGTAAAGGTCACACCTACTGTGCTGGCAATCTGTGTTCAGGAACAGACTCTGATCACTTAAAACTGACTGGGGGAGGGAGGATTGAGCATCCCTTGGACAGCTCTGCTCCTTCATGGAGATGGGAATGTGTATCATGCTGGTTGACTGCTAACTGGGGGAATCTGACTGGCATTACAGAGGGACCACAGACAAATGGGACAGGTCCCCATGCCCAGATACTGGGGGCATCTGCGGGGAGGCAGTGCACTCACATTTTGTCGTCGTACACATCTGGCCCCAGGACAAAAATGGAGGAAAAAGATGACTGAAGTTTGGTGATGGCCCAGTCCCCTGAAGGCTCTACACCAATGACTGGACTCCCCTGAAAAAAGTCCTGTGGAGAGGAATCACCAAAGTAAAGTAAGCCCCAGGAAATCAGGTGACAGGGCTGGGGGCGCCAGTTCAGATGTGGGCCAGTCGGGTAGAATAAAGAGACTGATGACTTGCAATGTATTTTGTGTGTGTACGTGTTTGTTTTTATCATTGTATATGCCTCTAAAGTATTTCAACTAAGGTGGGAGGTCTGCTGGAAACTGAAAGTTACATTCCTCTGTAGCCCATGCCTCAGGACACTTGGGTAGGAGTGGCCTTTGTTTAAGCAGTACTTTCCATATCCTGTAAAGACCCTTTGTTTTGGCTAAATGCCAAAATGCCAAGTTTTGAATGTAAACAGGGCCAAGGCAGAGTAAGAAGTCTCCAGCTGTGCAAGATGGCCAGGATAACAATGCAAACTGAAGCAAATACACAGATCTGGGTTTGGACCAATCTGGGGAAAAAGGTGGTCCACCGAGATCAAAAGCAGAGACTGGTTGTGATGTCAGAGAGACTGGTCCAGTGATGCAGGCACAGTGAGCTGGCCAGCTCATGGTATTTCATTTGTATGTTTGTAATGAAAGTTGAGTTGATCCCTTTAACAGACACATTCCAATAATAATTAGATTCTTCCTGCCTGTTTGTTAGGAATGTGAATTAACTGTAATGCTTTGATGTGTAAACTGCTAGTCTACGTCTTGAATCCACATCCAACCTCTATATTTGTCATGCAATTTGGCTCTGTTTTCACTCTTACCTGAAGAAGAGAGCATTATCTCTTGAAAGCTAGTCTCAGAAATAATTTTGTTAGTCCAATAAAAGGTATCACCTGTGACATATTCGTTTTTTTCTCTACATATGTTTGTAATGAGAATTCAGTTATGTCTGAGATATTGAACTTGCAACACTGCATGTTTGAGTTTTCCAAAACTCATCACTTTCCAGTAGGGGTAAGCGTCTTCTACTCAGGAACTTCGCTAGCATTGAGTTAGATTTGCGTAAAAACTATCTTTTGAAATGTGTATTTTTATCTCTCTGTAATAGTTTGCCCCCCCATTATCATAAGTGTGTATTATCCTCTAACATATGTTAGTATTGTAGCATATGAAATTTTTTTTTTATATACTTCACACTTTCTGTGACTGATTCATTTCAAGTATAAATAACCTTGGGTAAATGTCAAGTCTGTGATCCATTTCCGAAGAGACAGGCTACAAAGTTACCATATCTAAAGCAAAGTATTCTCAGCTGTGATAAAAGGGATGGGTCATTTGCCCTTTGGGAAACGCATTGTCCTGTGTGAGCAGTGGCTCTAGTGGGACTCGACCTAGAGACTCATTAAGTGAGAGTCAAGCTGAGTGGTGGCATACCAAGATAACCCTTTCAAGCTTCTGAACGGCTGTGAAAACTGGTTGCAGTGCAGAGTAAGTTCTAGAATAGAAACAGTCTCTGTGACAGAGACAAACAAAGGACTGGGGGGGGGGTAAACAAATGTAATGCTCCTTCTTCTTCCTCTGAAGTGGAATGCTTCACTTTAAATGTGCCAAACCAGACAACAGCTGATGCAGGAGAAGAGGCCCTGTAGTTCTCATTGATGATGGGCTGAACTCATACAGTAGGTCAGCGATTAATTTAAAAGAAAAAACAAAAAAAAACTGAAATCCTAAGGAATGGATTGCCCCGTTCCCATCAGTAGCACCATTGCTTGTTATTTCTGGACTGTGAGGGCCCTTTTTTATTTTCCTCCTAACGTGTAACTTTCCCTGCAAGATAATGCATTGGCTGGCTCTGAAAGGACAAAACTAAACTGATATATGACAGAAATGTGTATGCACGCTTTTGGAGTTCTAATTTAAAGTTGCATGGGTCCACCTGACTGCCTAATAGTAAGTATTGCAGCACCATGCTGATGTCCCGGGTTCGAGTCCCAAGCATAGGTTG
The DNA here is from genome assembly GCA_016271365.2 of Neoceratodus forsteri. NCBI lineage: Eukaryota > Metazoa > Chordata > Ceratodontiformes > Ceratodontidae > Neoceratodus > Neoceratodus forsteri. The sequence continues at coordinate 798,186,425 of CM028129.1, forward strand.
CCAGACACTGAGCGGCAATGGCAGTGTTGAGTATCTGCTTCCAATGTTCCCTGCCACTAGGGGAGAGATGGGGTTGGGAGTGCTTCTTCCATTATACAACTGCCCCTCAGTGCCCAAGGAGGTGGTAATGCAAGGTAATTTTCTTTCTGTAGTGCCCTATCCCACGGGTCAGAGTGCTGTACAAAACACATTAAAAGAACCTTTAATCATAATATGCAGTAAAACACTAAAACCAGCTAGCAATGCAAATAAAAATACATTGTAATATATGGGGGCAATTTTTCCCATAGGGGATCTGTGACATCAAAAACTCATAATACCATCACTCCTGACATCAGAAAGTCATAACACTATTACTCTGATGTCACATCAGTGGTATTATGAGATGGAATGTGTAGATGTTCCACATATTACAAAAAATAACAAACCGGAGACCAGCAGCAACACCTCAGTGGTGCAGAATGAGCTACCAGTAGCATACCACATCAAGAGATCTTTCAGGATAACTGGGACCCAAACCATATAGGACTTTGTAAGTTAAAAATTAATTCCTGAGTGTTGGTGCACCACCTAATGGGTAGCCACTGCAAATGCTACAGTCATGTGGGCAGGAACACCAGTGTACAAAGGGAAAGGCAGTGGGTTTCTGGGGCCATTCCAGTAGAAGTAAGATCTAGGCATAGTGGAAGGACTGAAGGAAAACATGAACCATTAGGTTGGGTGGGTGAGTAGGGGGATGGAATGGGAAAAAAAAAAAAAAGGTGACACTAAGACTGAATATAGATGATAATTGAATGGCAGGTGCTACATTGGTTTTGTTTTTGTATGCTGAAAATGAAAAGGTTTGTTTGTAAAATGTTATGTTTCAAATAGTCCAATGTCTACATTCCTAATAACCAAGATTTGATATGTTCACCACTGGGAACCTGCTGGCTGTCACAGCTTTGTCAATCAGAAGACTAGACCAGCGCAGGAAGGAGCTTAATGCAGTGTATTCTAGTAGTTTTAGTTCACAAGATACTTCTGGTTTACATGTCTCATTAGAGTGTGTCAGATGGAAAGCTATTCTCCAGGCTCGTGGGAAATAGAAAGCTACGTCCAAGGGCAACAGAAATCCTCGACTGAGGATAATCTGCGTGTTCTTTTTGATTTGGACAGATCTGAGCAGCCCTGCTGATTTGACTGCATACATTCTTGAGACTGTAGGCTTTCATTTAACAAATCAAGGGCTAGATAATCAGAACATTCTGCACAAGCAAATGGTGGCCTCAGTAACTTTTTAAAATACTTCTTGTTGCTGAAAAAAATGGTTGCCTAGATATTCTAAGGACATCTTTACAATTTACAAAAATGATCAGTTCTTGTGATTCCGCCAAGGATTCAGGAAGTTACTCTTCTTTTTTCTACATAGATGTTTATCCTACTTGTGCACTGTGGCAGCTGGCTCCACTCTGTCCCTACCTCCCTCATCCATCTGCTGTCCTCTGGTCTTGCTGAGCCCCATACCCCCATGAGTTGCCCCCTGGTGGAGCCAGTAAGGGGAGGGCCATACCCCCATCTGGTGATCTTGCATCCAGTTTGGGGGTCCAGCAGACCAGCAACAGAGCGGGACAAGGGCAGGCAGGGCTTCATGATTCCCGCAACCACCATTTTTCCTCTGTATTTTTTCCCGCTACCATGGTGGACATAAGTGCATGCGCGTGGAGTCGCACACCCACTAAGTAATTGTGACCCTGTACTATAATGCCAGATGGTAGCCATGGAGCGAGCCAGCAAATCCCCCCCCCCACCCCAGGAAAGGAGAGCAGTCCATTGAACGCTTGATCCTCTCCCTTCCAGCCAAACCCCAGCAACCTGTGCTCATTCCCGAACATGGGTCGCCAGCGTGGCAGGAGGTAAGACATTGAATTCCTCCGCCCACCACACCACTGGGTTGGTCTAGGAATTTACTCTTCTGCCAAATAAATTTTGTCTAGCTTGTTGGAGCAACCCAATTAAATGTGCAAATATTTGAGTATTTTGCCCCAAGTCTCGAGTCCTTTGTGTTTCTTTAACTTAATGTTTATACCCCATTGTTACTGCAGCACAATTCTTCCCATGGAGCTCCCAAGGCACATTTGCAAGCCCTGACACACCTTGCCACCTGGTGCTTTTGCCCTCTGTGGAGCCTTGGGTTACCATCAAAGGTGAGGATGGGAGTAGGAGGGGATTTACCCTGAGTTTCTTTGTGTGTTGTCAGGAGGTGCCACTGTTGATGCGGTGGACCAGGATGTCTGTGGTCCACTGTGCTGGGTCCCATTTTCCAAGCTTCTGCTCCCCAGGCTCTGGACATTGGCATGCATGGGGCTCAAGCAAAAGCGTGCACAGCAGTGGGATGACTGTGAGCCCAGCCCACGTCCACCAACCCACCCTGTCTTTGCTGTGCTACCATCTGTGGTCTCCCAGGTGGCAGCACTGCAGCGGCTTCAGCAATACTCCCACCCCGAAGGAGAGCATCATTGGACACCCAGTCCTTCTCCCTCCAGTGACCTGTGCTTGTTCTCGATCCCGATCCTAGTGAGTGGTAACGATACTACTGTGCTGAGGGACTGTTCCTCTGGTCCTTTCTGCTGCAGATAATTTCTGTATACAAGTCTGTGTGGTAGTCCTGCTGTGTTTAGTCAGCATTATAGAACGCTGCTGCTAATGTGTAGCAGAAGAGGTGTCAATAGCTTCCCCAGTCTCCACCTTAAGAACCTTCTTGTGAGTGGTAAGGCACATGCCTCTTGATCCTTTGTCACTGAAATGTGGGACACTGACACTTCAAATGGTGAGGCACATTCAAACATGGAGATACACCTCTGAGGACTGGAGACTAGTGGTTTTACTTGTCTAAACTTCAGCTGTGGTGTAGTGTACTGGATTATTATAAAGCAGTGATTTATTTATTTATGTTATTTGGTTTTTGTCTACTGGGTAAGTGCACTAGACAAGAGCATTGCCTGTTTTCAGGTTCAACCCAGGAGAGTTACAGACAACATGAGCAGCAATAACAGGTGATACAACACTATAAAACATCAACAATGGTCTACCATAATACAGAGGTACCATAAAACATTGTACCATATTTAAAGTCTGAGACAGCAACTTCTCTATGTGGAATGGTGCCTTAAGGGACGCACCTTGTAATGTAAGACGGTTGGCAGCAGTGTATGTGAGCTGCCTGAGCTGTGTTTCTCTGAGCTTTGAAGCTGTTTTAAAGATGTTTTAAATCTTTTTTTTATTTGTTTTACTTGTTTTATTTTACTTTGTCTGTTTCTCTGTCTGCGGTTTGTATTGGAGCAAGTCGTGCATTATGGCATCGGGGTCCTAATAGTAACTGACACAATTTTTCAGCTTTTCGGTGCAGTTAATAGTTATTCTGGAAAACTGCGGTTATTGTGGGGCAGCTCCAGGATTCTCTGTGGAATTTTGAGGGGAATTTTGCGATCTGGGATACTCCCTCTGGAAACCATGGATATTTGGGGCAGCTCTGAATTTGGTGGATGTCGAGAGGAGTTGTGCCTCGGGGCCCTGTTATTCTGCTTTTCGGTGCTTGTTAGTGCACTCCTTAAAGAATGTGTGGATGCTGTGGAGTATCGTGAATTCAGAGGGGAGTTTGGCAACTTTGGAGCCTTGCAGTTTTTAACAACATATCCTGGGGACTGTGGATTTTGAGTCCGTGAGTGAAATCCTCTTTGCCTGCTTTTCATTGCGGTGGGAGCGCATGGAATACTAACATCAGAAGTGGGTTTTTGCTGCATGACTGGAATTATTTCGAGGCGGTGAGAGTGCCTAGAGTCCAGGGGCAGTAAATGAAGGTTTTTCTGATTTTTATCTGGATGTGTTGAGACTACCTGCTTGGCATACTGAGGACGGAAAGAAGCATCTTCTCCCCCTGAACATTTAGGTAGATGCTCCTCTCCTCTTGGTGTGGACGTTTTTCAGGGGTTTGGGCTGTTTTGGGAGGAGCTGCTCGGATTTGAACCGGAGGGCTGTTGTCCCTGTGGTTGCTGGTGGGCGGCCTGGGTTATGGATTTTACACACCTGTAGAGGGAGTGGGAATTGCATTCTGCTTTTTGGGCCATGGCTTGTGTCTTGGCCTGTGTGTTGGAGTGTTTCTTGGAAAGGACTGAAAAATAACTTGTCTCTGGGAGGAATCTTTTGGAGGTTATATTAGAAGGGGGTGAGAGACCCTCTTGCTGTCTCTAAAGGTTCTTTTGTTTGAAAATTCCCATCTGTTTTTTGATGCTGATTTATCAAGACTATAGCGAGACTTGCACTTTTCGATTTTGTTCTAGAATTGAGGGAGGAGGGAGGGTGAGAGCCTTCGTACTCTAAATCATGAGTATTTTTGGGACATTTCTGGACATTTGTTTATTCTGATATTATTTATTTGGATATTTTATTTTGTTTGTGTGATTTAATTTGTTTTATATTTTATTTGGTTTAATTTGGGTTGTTTATATTTTTGTTTTGCTGGTTTAGTTGTGTGGGTGTGGGGTTTTAATATGTGTAGAGGGCCTGCCACCAGGGTCGTACACTATTTATCCTCCACTCTTGCACCCTCTGCCCTTTCTTCCCCTGCCATTACAGTTGTCAGTTTACCCAGTGCTGGGGATTATGCGGAGGGAGGAGGGACTGAAATTAGTGAACAGCGGAGGACCAATGAGCGGGTACATCGTATTGGGGTAGTAGGGACTAGAAGACGCCCTGGGGTGAAATGGATTCCAGAGTAAGGTCACTCTTGTCTGGTTTCCATACCCAAGGGCACCACTACTATTGATGGTACTGGGCAAGTGGTCTGTACCGCTCCTGAGATCCATCCAACCCAGGCGGTGTTGTGCAATGCCAGATCCATAAGGAATAAGACTGCAGTTATTGCAGATCTTATGGAGTCTGTGGATCTGGCTTGCATTACCGAGACCTGGCTGGATGAAAATGCTGGTCCACTTTTGGAGGCAGCAGTTCCAGCTAGGTACTCGATGTTACACCACCCGAGGTTGGGGAAGGGTTGCAGTCTGTTTCGAGACCGAACTGGGCCTCACAAATGTACCAGTTGAGGGGACTGAGTCATTTGAGTGTGCTGTAGTGGCAGGTGTGGGTTGTAGAATTGTTCTCATTTACCGTCCACCAGGTGATGAGAAACATTTTCTACAGGAAGTAGCTGATTTCATCATTGACATGGCATTTGAGTCACCCAGGCTGATGATCCTGGGTGACTTCAATGCCTAGGTCGATGACGAACTCTTGCAGTTTGGACAACACTTCCTCCAGTTAATGACATCTTTGGGTCTCACACAAGTGGTTACTTCTGCCATTCATAAGAGTAGTCGCTCCTTGGACTTGGTTTTCCTCCTGGGGATTGAGGCCTCTGACGTGGAGGTGGAACCCGCCAGTTGGTCTGATCATTACACTGTGGGTTTCAGTTTTTGCACCCCCCTTGTAGGCCTACCCCAGTGGAGATGGTTAGGTACCACCCTTTGCGAGATGTTAGCTCTATGGGCCTGGCAGCAGTGCATGACCTATCGGAGTTCTCTGGAGTGAGCGATGATCCTGATGCCTTGGTGTTGGCTTATAATAGGGCCATCTCCTAGTCTCTTGATCAAATTGCTCTTGTCCATGTTTGTCCTCTTCCCCCTTCGACCTTGGTCTCTATGGTTTGATGGGACCTTGAGGGAGATGCCGCGACAAGGACGAAGGTTAAAGCGTCGTTGGCAGAGAACTGCCCTTGATGCCGACCATCTTAGACTAATGGAACATTATCAATTCTATCATTCTGCAATCTCTCATAAGAAGGCAGAGTTCCTGTCGGGGGAGATTGCGGCTGCTCAGAACTGACCAGCTCAGCTTTGTCAAACTGTTGACAGACTGTGCAACCCAGCTTGTCTTCAGGTTCGGAAAGCTTTTTCACAGATACAGTGTGATGAGCTTGCTTGCTTCTTTGCAGATAAGGTGGCTGACATCAGGGCAGAGCTCCAGCTGGCTTCCTCAATGGGAGAAGCTATTGATTGGTGTTTGGTCGCATCCTCTGGTCGCTCCTGGAGTTTCTTTGACCAGCCTGAGTTCATTGATGTCATGAGGATTGTCCATAGTATGCGCCCTACTTGCTGTAGTTTGGATCCGGGCCCAACTTCCCTGATAAAGGGTTGTCTTGATATCATTGGCCCTGTCCTAGCACAGATAGTCTGGTGCTCCTTGGATATAGGTGAGTTTCCTAGCTCCCTGAAGGAGGCGGTGGTGACACCCCTCCTAAAGAAAGCTTACTTGGACCCAGGCTGCTTTGCTAACTATAGGCAGATCTCAAATCTTCCCTTTGTTGGGAAAATTATTGGGAAAGTAGTGGCTGCACTATTGGAAAACCATTTAACCATCCATGACATCTATGAACCACTCCAGTCTGGTTTTCGTAAGAGGCATAATACCGAGACAGCACTGGTTCGGGTGCTCAATGATCTCCTGATGGCTAGAGATCAGAAGAATGGTTCCATCTTCGTTCTTCTTGATCTCTAATCAGTCTTTGACACTGTGGACTATGGGGTACTTCTCAGGCACCTGGAGTTCATCTGTGGCCTGTCAGGTACAGTCCTCAGATGGTTTAGATCTTTCCTCACTGACAGAACTCAGAAAGTGATGTCAGGGATAAATTTTTCCTGCCCAGTATCTCTATCATGTGGGGTTCCCCAGGGCTCGGTGTTGTCCCACATGTTGTTTGCAGTGTATATGCTGCCCCTCGGAGACATTGTAAGAAGGTATGGGCTGAAGTTTCACTGCTATGCAGATGATACCCAGCTCTACCTATCTTTCGCACCCGACCAGGATAGAGCTCTCTCGATCTTTAATAGCTGCCACGCTGAAATCCAGTGCTGGATGAATTCAAGCTGGTTGAAGTTGAACTCTGAAAAGACGGAGGTAATGGTGGTGGACCCGGGTCGCAGGGTAGAGGAGGTGGGAGTTGGTCTTCCCTCAGGTTTATTTCTGGGAGGTGTCCAGCTTCCCTCCTCTGAACAGGTGCGGAACCTGGGGGTGATTTTTGACAGTGAGCTGACAGTTCCTTCACAGGTGTCAGCAGTGGTCAAACTTTCCTTTTACCATCTTAGGAACATTGCCAGGATTAAGCACCTTGTTCCACCCACAGATTTGCCAACTTTGGGCCACGCCTTTGTGTCCTCGTGCCTTGATTATTGCAACTCCCTGTATATACGGCGTCCTGGGGTTGATATCCGCTGCTTACAGCTGGTGCAGAATGTTGCAGCCCGGTTATTGACAGGTACGTCTCATGCCTGTCATATTTCATCGGTGCTGAGTGATCTGCACTGGCTGCCAATTCAGTGGTAGATCACCTTTAAAGTTGGTCTTTAGACCTACAAAGCCCTACACGGACAGGGTCCAAACTACTTGAAAGAGCTTTTAGTTCCCTACTGCCCTAAGCGATCTCTCCGCTCGGCAGATGAGGGGTTGCTAGAGATTCCGAGGGTTTCTTTAAAATCATCAGGTGCTCGTGCCTTTATGTATGCTGCTCCGACCCTCTGGAATTCTCTATCCCGTCGCTTCGTCAGTGTGCGTCCGTGGAGGAATTTAAAAAGGCTCTGAAGACCTACTGTATTTGTGGACAAAGATTTATTTTTAATTAATACTGTGATTTTTAGGAGCTCAGATTATTATGTATTGGTTTTATTTATTATGTTGTCAGATATTGTAATGCGCCTTGATTTCAGAAAGGTGTGATATAAATAAAGCTTTATTATTATTATTATATTGAGAGGTACAATATGATAGGGCAATTTTTTTGATGATTAGATGTTTTTGATACAGTATTAGCCACTGCTAAGCATTTTAGATCACAGATTGTAGTGAGAAAGAAATAATGTGACCAACTGGGAATTGAACCCAGGCCCCCAGAATACTATTCTGATGCTCTAATCACTGAGCAATAGGCTCACATAGTTGGACCTGACTCTTCCTTTCTCAGGTATTGCAAATCCTGTAACTGGGAATAATGAAGCTGAAATTTTTTTTGTTATTCTCAAACATCTTTAGTTGCAACTGCTTTTCTTTACCCATATTTTCTATATGACAAGCGTTAAACCTTAAGCTGCTCTTAACATTGGATTTTAACATTCTAGGACACCCTCCATTAGCAAACTTCTGCAAATAATTAATTTCTTTGAATCAGATTTTCTGATGTCTTTAACCTGTATTCAAGGTTATTTTCGTCAGTTGACAGTTGGATTGTTGGAGCCCTACCTAGTCATTTATGTAAATAGAAATGCAAATCCTTGTTGCCTGCTTCCCTGAAACTGTAGCTTCCTTTACAGGGCTTCCCAACACTGTCCTTCTCAACACAAATTTGTCAAAAACTGGAGGCAGTGCTGCTGTATCACAGAAACATGCTCAAGCTGCTGTACCAACTCTAGTCAAGTCTCATTTAGAGAGACAGCAGGTGAATGACTGTGCCTTACACAGTTATTGAGTTTCTGGTGCTTGGCTGTAATATAGGCATCCAGAAAGAAACAACACACTTCAAAAGGAAAAAAATATATATACAGTTACTGATTTAACAATACTGATTAAATTACACTGTAAAAAAATAAAACAAATTGAGACTAAACCCCAGTTTACGTAAAGGCTGATTCACAGCAGGACTTTGAAAATAAAGGTCATCTTTTTACATTTAGTACATGGGAGATGAAGTCAGAATACATATAAGGAAAGATTTGTTACAAACTACCTCTAGCATCAGTCACTGATTTCTAGACTAGACTTTAAAGCAATAGTACTCGTAATTTAATCTGGGGAACACTTGCAGTTCCCCAGGCCTTTCGCTATGGCCTCCAACCTGCTTTCAGACAAGCTGGTGTAACCCCCCTACAGATGGGGGTTCCCAAAAAGTCTTCCTTGAGCTTGCTTAAATGCTCACTGCCAGGCTGTCGTCCTGCATTTTAGCAGTTTAAATGTATTGCCAGAGAGTACCTGTATAGCCTCTGTGTACTGTCTCTTTAAGAACTGCCTGGATTGCAGTCATAATTAATCTGAGATGGAGCTCTGTTAGAAAAGATACTTGTTTGCTGATCATTTGTTAGAGTAGTTATAATATTGCAGTTTGTTCTAACCTGCCTTCTTTGCAGCAGGGATAGTTCTGTTTGTTTCCATCATCTTGGTCTTGGACTGCCAGAATGGGCCAATCAGTACATTTGAGACTCTAAAATGGAGCCTGCCTACAGGGGCTTGGTGGGGTCAAAACTTGTAGGAATTGTAGTTTTTGGCTTTTGGCGCCTAAAAATATCTGGAGGGGGAGCCCTTGTTGTGACTGACAGACAGATCAGCCAACCAAACCTTTTGGATCTTGGGGAAAGTCCCACACTGCTTGCAGTTTCAGTTAGATTTGAGTTGGGAAGTGAAGAAGTAACAGCTCGAGATAGTTCAAGCAGCAATCCATAGTGGATTCGCATGGGAGAACTGTGGAAAGGCCTGAGTTTGGCCAGCATGCCTGCCTGCCGTTCCTGAGAGGGAACTTGTGCTTTTTTTTGACTGAATCCGAATTTGGAGAGTGAATTAAGCCTCTGAATTGTGACCAGGCTTTAACCTGTAGAAGACCAAAGATCTGCTGAATGCTATCAGCCTGTCAGGACTTCCAGCTACCTCTGAACTCCCGGATTGTGCAGAGACTCCGTAATTGTGACCAGAGAGCCATTTGCCTGGTACAGTATAATTTCCTTACATGTGAATGTGCTATGTGCTTATAGTGGGTCATGATTTGGTTCCCCACTGTGTGTGTCTGAAATGTTTTGCTTGCTGAAGGCTATATCCAGCTCCACAAACTGAATCCATAGCCATTTCCGTTTGCCTGGGCCCTGCTACACTGACCCAGCCAGAATACCTGCTACGCAGAGAAAGTTATCGATGAGAGACCGGCCTGGGGATCAGCCCCCTATTCAACGCCTTGAACAGGAACAATGCCTCGGTGATTTGTGTGGGCCCTGCTTCTCTTGGCACTCCAGCTCAACAGCCTGCAGTCTCAATTTCATCCTGCCCATGGCCAGTATTGGGTATTGTGAGTAAACATCAGGGTAGCTCCCTGCAACAACAGCTAAATCTAAAAGTGTTGTCATCTGATTGTCTTGTTGCCTTTTCTTTCATGAACTGAGCCCTCCAGCTCCGGATTATAAATAGTGTGTGTTGTTCATGTTGCTTTCTTCCATCACAGGGCCCCAACCAGCTGCAACGTTCCTGGCTAGCCCACCGCTTTCCTACAATTTGCCGGTGTGACTGTAGGGACTCTGAACTGCATGCATAACTGTCTGATTAATATAACTTTTTAAGCAAATCAACCTGATTACACCCCTCCCTTGTTCAAGTCCCCTGAATAAACCAGATTTAACTTTGTTTGCATTTAACCTGACTGTGGTTCCAGTTTGTGCCAAGAGTATTGTACTGTTGTTATTTGCTGTGCTTAACCTTGTTTTACAGGGGGTCCCCAGGGTCAAGCTCGAGGAACCAGTCCTGGTGGTAAGTGCAAACAGTGTGGGTAATTGCCTGGTGAATAAGGGTCATTGTGAAAGTAATTATTGTATATTGTTCAGGCCACTAGAAGGGAAAGAGTGGGGTTACAGTGTCCCGGAGGGCTGTGCCCAGGTTAGCTTTACCACTAACAACCCTGACCTCCGGGTGGAGGCACCCATTTCATTACCCAGGCCCCTTAACCTGCTACTAGTCAAGAAGGCAGGGGTAGTAGCCCTTGGGGTAGCGTCACCTAGGGGTTACACTGTGCTGACGTTTTTCACTTGGGTACTGTCTGCACTGTAAAACTGCCTAGTTTCAGAATGCGGATGCCAGCTAGCAGGAAGCAGAAGAAATAATTAGAGGGATACAAAGATATATGGTGCAGTTACAAAAGACCGCAGTGCACAACTATGCTGGCACAGTGGAAGGGATGCCACTGGCTAAAGCTGTGACCTGGGTTTGGGACTGCGCCTGGGACACTGGAGGGTTAGCAGGGGGAGGATGGCAGAGTGTCCCTCATTACACTCTTTCTCCTATTGAAGGATGACTGCTCCCTGCTGCTCGTGCGCTACCTGGAGGTGCAAGTCAGTCAGGGCAGCAGTAGGCTGTTACTGGCTGAAGACTTGAAGAAAAGAGCAGGTGATGACTTTGGGGGGGGGGGGGTGAGTCACACAACTGCATGAAAAATAATTCAGGTCTGCGAAAGAACCAAGTGACCTCTATTGTTCAACCACTCCCCCGTGTGGATGTGCTGAAAATGGCTAAAGTGCTGCCTGCCACTGCCACACACAGGGGCTGCACCAGTGCCACAATGCAGTGATGGTGTAAACACACCTTTAGACTAAGCTTGATGACACTTTTTCTAGTCTAACACATGCTACTCTGTGATATAGATTACCCAGGGAGAAACTAATTAAAGTTCTTACTTGCCTGTATCCAGGGTCTACTCTAGATTTTTTTCCAAGTGGGGATAGTAATTTTTTCAAGGGGCTAGTACTTTCCCCCCAAAATATAAAATATTACCTTTGAAAGCTTAGATTAAGCTAAAGGAGCTACTGCTTGCTGGACTTAAGGGTTAACATGTGCTACTTCGCTACATAGTTGAATCTGCTACTGCCTTATCTTTTGTTATTTGAAACACTTTTTGTCAGAGCTGGTGCAGTGACTTGGTAGAACAACCACCTACCATGCTAGTGACATGGATTTGGGTGTGGACTCTGGTCAATGTTGAGGGTTGGCCAGGAGAGGGAGGATCGAGCATGTGAGAGACTTCACTCATTCCCTCAGGAGGGGGGTCTGGACGTCATACATGGTGGCTACCACCTAGTAGAGACCAGGTTGTAGCGTAGCAGGGAGTCCCAGCAGTACAGATGCTCTAGACTCTGGGATGCTTGTACATGCAGAGGCATGCAAAAGTGTTTGCATCATTGCACTGGGTGGTCAAGGGGAACACACAACAGTCGCAGAAAACCATGACCCTGCATCATGGCGCTCCGTTCTTTCACAGGCAATCCACCATTGACTAGGCTCCTCCTGCAGAACAGTTCAGATTGCACTACGGAGGAGCCTGGCCAGCTGGCAAGGCCCTGCCTAGAGGGGCAATCCATGGGGAAGACCAGAGAGTAAATCTAAGGGAAGGTGGGTGATGGGGCTGGGTGGTTTGGGGCTGCTAACTGGGCAAGTTGGGGACAAGGGGACATAAGATACCTATATAGCGAAAAAAAAAAAAAACAAGCTTCATTTACATTTTTTCCACCAAAAAAAAAAATAAAATAAAAGTACCATTAATATGCTACTGCACTGCTCTCACCAGGGCTGAAGTAGTTCCTGCTGCCAACAAGCAAGTCTACTAGTTCTACATGATTTTTGTAAAAACAAACTTTTTTTTTTTTTTTTTTAGAAACACGTATTTGTATTTTGGGTTTCACACACACACACACACACACACACACACACACAGCCCTACCTATAGCTTAGCTAATAGTGCCTTAATCAGTCTGTTGAGCTTGATAAAGGGGGATGATGGCACAATGACTGCAGTCTTTCAGCTTGCACCCCACTCTCCTCATCCTCCTCATCTCATGACTCAACACTTAGGTAACCCTTCTAATGTGTTCGTTCCTTAGCATCATCTTTTCAGCACCTCCAGTTTGCGAAACCAGTGAGACTTGACTTACTGTGAGTGATAATCAGAATGACTTTTTAAGCACAAACATGTATATCCAGTGAATAAAGTCAGGCAGAATTCTGAGTAACTTTAAATTATAACAGATGTGTCAGTTCTGCTGCTCTGGAATAAGCACACATTCATTATATGACTTTATTTGTGCTGTGAACAGGGTTGTCTTTTTGGTTTCTGAAGACAGCAGTGCTAAATGGCAGAACAAATGGCTTTGGTGGCATGCTCTATTACAACTTCTAGAAGGACTGCAATCTGCATAAAAGGTTTTTTCCCCCTAAAAACAGTGCGAAAACAAACTGGTCTCTCGAATCGTGCCTCTCAGTGAGAATAGTTTGATTACTTAAAGGAAATAACAACAGGACCAAAAGTGCAAATCTGAGTAGTCAACCAGTTAAGTGGATGAATCAAGAAATCTTACAGACTTTTTTTAAGCTTATAACATTTGATAGTTGTAGCTCTTATGGTTTTCTAAAAGGAAGCTGAAATTGTCCTGGTTGCATTTTTGTGTTATTGTTGCTGTGCCCCAGTGGCTCAGCCCCCACTCCCAGACCCCTGTTCAGCCCCCGGGACATACCTCCTGTGATGATCCTCCCAGACTTGCTCCCTAAGGCAAGGCCACAGAGCAAGCACTCCCCCAATGGACAACTCAGTCAGGTTCTAGGCAGACCACCATAACTGGTGTACCTCCCTGGCTTGCCCCCAGGGTGGGCCGCGGGGTTGGGCCAGCCTCAACGGAACACTAAACAAAGCCACCACAGAGTGCCACGGGCGGCTGGGGGCAACACCAATGGAATGGGGCGTCATGGACGGAGCTGACAGTTTTTGCTGCTTAATCTGTATGGGAGGCATGGTGTGCAATGACATAACACCGTAAGGTTTCCACATCTGGCATACCTCCCCACTACCAGGCTCCGGCAGCTGCTCCTCCCAGCCTCTGCCAGAGGGCAGGTATGTGCCAGACGCTCGCCCACCCTCCCCCCATAAGAGGAGACTGGTACATTGGATGCTCAGTCCTTCTCCCCCTGGCTGGTCCCATGACTCCCCGGATCCATTCCCGATCCAAGGCATCGATGTTGAAAGCAGAAGCCCTACCACTGCACCGGTGGGCCGGCCCTAGTTGCATTTTTTTGATGGAGTGCCTAAGGTAGAAAGTGAAATTTCATTAGAACTGCAGAAGGGCATTGCCAGGATTTGGGAACGGTTGGGGGTTCCACCAAAGAAATCTAATTATTTTGTCTGGGTGTTGAAATTTTTTTTTATTTTTGTATGAAAATATAATAGAAGCAAGATGGGAGGGGATTTCTTGGCACCCAGAACAACCTCATTCACTGGCTACACCTATGATACTTGTACAAAAAAAGTGCTTCCATTAAATTTGAACTAATTCCCCTTCTCATTTTTCAGACTTTTCAATTTTTACTTCTGTTACCCCTCCCCACCCCAAGGATGGGGCCACCATGGTGGCACTGACCCTCACCCTGAGAGAGTGGGTGAGCAGCTGCCCTCACAGTTTCCAATGTCTTTCCCTGATCCGCTATTAGGTGGTGTGAAACAGCCAGGTAGTCTGTGCCCTTCTTTTCCAGGAGTAGAGTGCCTCAGCTGTGCTGTGAGATGGGCCCCCCATCCAGCCTCCATGTGGGATTCTGAGGCTCGCAAGAAAACCCACTCCCAGGTGATAGGACAATGTCCTTTGGTGGCACCACTGGGTCAGACTAATAAATAATTTTCATGTGTATTTTTTATAAATTGATATGTTATTGTGGTCTGGCCTGGGAGCATGGCAGTAGCACTATGACCAAGGTTCAGAGTGGACTTGAGACACCAGGGGAGAGGATTGCTCTCCTGTCCTGGATAGGAGGCTCATACCTCCTGCAGTGTGCCTGACACCCAGTTAAGATTGAGTGTCAAGGCAGAGAGGAGCTCGAGAAGGGTGTTGGACACTGACAGATACTCTGCTTGATTGCATGTCGACGGCACAGGAAATGGAGGAAAGACTCCTTAGTTATAGCAAGATAAAGGATAGCCCCCTGTGAGGGTGCTGTGGAGCACTCAGTAGGGCAGACAGTCTTTCTTGAGCTCCGAATCAGACCACATTTACTATGTGTATAAAATAGTGTTCCACAGTTATATTTCGACTTTCAATAATCGATTGTGCATTGGAAGTGCTGGAGAATAAAATGGGTCTGAAAAGGCAGCACCAGCGTTCACCAGCGGGGCTTGAAACGTACTTTAGGAGCCCAGGGACCAGCAGCTCAACAAAATCTGAAGGCCCAGTTTCTTCATCGCTGCTGAAACTCTCAGATCCTCCTGTTAACAAACCTGCAGGAGACCAGCGATGAAACAAACGTCTGGCTGCTATGGAAAAAAAATTTGCAGATCTGGAACAGAAAATTACAGACAACACTATGGCAATTGCTGACCTTACCACTTTTTCTGAGCGACAGTTTGAAGACGGCACAGGCCTGATCCATGACATCAATTTCCTGCGATTGAAAGTGGAGACTGAGAATGGCCTTTGGCAGAGGAACGTCTGGATAGTGGGATTTCCTCCTCAATTTGCCAGTGGTACAGAGCTTCTGTCAGCGCTTGAGCGGATGCTCTTTGAGGATCTGGAGCTATTAAATTGGGACATTGGCATTAGCACTGTGCAAGCTTTCACCATTCCTTTGTGCCCAGGGGTTCGAGGGGGATCAGTCTCAAGACCAATGATGATGATCATAACCCTGTCTGCCCCAGAAGCCAGTAAACCTATTACAAGCAGCCAGGAAAATAGGGGACATTGTCTGGGAGGGGAGCTGATTAGGATTCTTCCCTGACAGTACTTGTCATCTCAGACACAGGATCACAAGAAAAAGCTACAGACAGTAAAGAAAACAGTTCTGCCTAGAATTGATTGTACAGACAATAGGTTGCCTTCTACCGTATGTTGGAATATGTATGCATGTGTATCTACATGTTGCTATCTGCAAGACGAAAATCTATAAATAAAAAGTAAAAAAAAAAAAGGAGACACACTTGTGGATCTGGAACCACAGGCTGGGTGCCATCTGGATCTGTTTTCAGAGGGACAAAGGCAGTCTGTTCTCACCCCACCATGAGGGGTAAGTCTTGGGGGAACAACGTAGGTCCCAGGAATGGTGGATAACTGAGCTGGTGGGGCTGTCCAGCTAGGGAGCAGGCAATGACAAAGGGTGGGCAAAAAAACAAAAAAATTATCTTTTCATTTGTACTGTATTTCTTCTTTGTTCTGTGGAGTAATAACTTCCCAGTCTTAATCCTTCTCAGAATTCTTTTTCAGAGTCACAGCACTCCCTCTGTTGATGCATTGAGTTCTCTGTCCCAAAAATTCCTAAATCAGGCTCCTAATGACGGCAGAAAGTTCACAGCTGGTAAGTGTGACAGACACACTGCTAATGTAAAGTAACATTTAACAGAAAAATCCCTCCCACACACAAATACAAGTTTTGTAACTTATTACAATAAAACATTTCTCATACAAAGATAACATGGGTCCATTTATCTTATTTTTGAATTGATTCTAACATGAACCCCATTTTAAAAGATACTGCTTTGCTTGTAAATGGAAGCACATGCAGCTGAGCAGGTGCCCTTTACATAGCCTACATGTCCATACCACTGCAGTAGTTATACTGTGGTACTGATTGCAGAGCTAACAAAATAATTATGTAACCATTACCTTTCAAAACATGATGAACCTTTCTTTCAATTGTTTTTACCACAAACACAGACTGATAGAAACCTTTCTCAAAACAGGTCCTGTACTTTTTGGGCAGTGTGTGTGTGTGTGTGTGTGTTAGAAACAGAGTTTGTCAGCAGAAAAGGACCTTTTGCCCACCCAGTCTGCCCAGATGACCCCTACCTGGTCGTCTCCATAGACCCTAACTCATCTCTGGTGACCCTCCCTACCCCATGCTTATTTGCTAACATTCCCCTATGTCTATCCCATGCATGCTTGATGCCCCCTACTGTTTTCACCTTGCCCACTTCTTTTGGCAGTCTGGTCCAGGTGTCTACAGTTCTTTCAGTGAAGTAGTACTTCCTCACCCCAACCCCCCACTTCATCACATGTCCTATGTCTTGGTGCTCTTTCTCATTTGAAAGAGACTCCCCTTATACCCTGTTTACCCTGTGAGGTACTTGTAGATCTCTCAGTCTCCTTTCTTCCACGGTGTGTATGCTGTGATCCCTCAGTCTCATCTCATAGATCTTTTGGTGCTACTCCTGCACCATTTTAGTTGTCCTTCCCCTAGTTTCCTTCCTCCAGATGGTCTCATTGTCTATGTTCTTTGTGAGGTGTGGATTCCAGAACTGAACACAATACTCCAGGTAGAGTCTCACCAACAAATGACATAGTGGCAACACCACCTTACTCCTTCTGTTGTAGATTCCTCTTCCTATGCATCTCAGCTTCTACTGGCCCTACCCGCTGCTTTGTCACACTGCCCTGCTGCTTTGAGGTCATCGGATATGATATCCCTAAGGTCCCTGTCTTGCTTAGTAACTGTCAGTTCCTCTGCCCCATAAAATACTCATCGCCTTGGTTCAAATGCCATATGTGCATAATTTTGCACTTTTTGGCATTGAACCACAACAGCCATACTCTTGACCACTCATCGAGTTTCCCAAGATCCTTCTGCTTTCCCCACCCTTCCCAAGTGTTACTCTATTACTGATTTTGGTGTAATTTTCTAAAAGGCATACCTTCCCTTCCAGTTCTTCTGCAGTATTGCTTATGAAGGCATTGAAAGGACTGGTCCCAGGACTAAGCCCTGCAGCAGCCTGCTGGTCACTCTATCATCATTAGAGTGAGTGACATTAACAACCACCCTCTGTCTCCTATCCATTAACCAGTTTCTAACCCAGTCACCACTTTGGATCCCACCCCTAGACTGCTCAGTTTCTTTATCAGTCTCCTGTGCTGCACAGTGTCAAGGACCTTGCTAAAGTTCAGATAGGCCATGTCCCTTACCATCCCCGATCTATTTCCCCTGGTCACCCAGTCAAAGAAATAAGATTCATCTGACATGACCTCCCCCATTAATCCATGCTGCCTGCAGTCTTGCTGCCCATTGAATTCAAGATACTCTACCAACCATTCCTTTAACAGGGTTTCCATTAATTCCACACCACTGAAGTGAGACTGACCAGCCTATAGTTGCTAGCCTCCTCCCTGCTGCTGCTGTTATGTTGAAGAACCTTGTTTGCTGTCATCCAGTCCCCAAGAAAGACACCTGTTTCCAGAGAGCTGTTAAATAAGGATGTTGGTAGGGCAGTTAGCATCTCCCTGAGTTCCTGAAATACCCTTGGATGTATCCTGTCCAGTCCTATAGCCTTGTCCACTTTAAGGACTCTTCATTTTGCAAGTGGACTTGTGTCCCCTCCCCCCATTTGTTCCTGCTGCTCACTGGAGGTCCTCCCCCATTTCTCCACTGTGATGACTGAGCAGAAGTACCTGTTCTGGATGTCTGCTTTTCTTTGGTGCTCTTCTGCGCAGTCCCACCCTGACACCCTCCTTATCCTTATTATCCCTGCTCTTGACTTCCTCTTCTAACTTAGTACCTGAAGAAAGTCTTATCTTATAAGCTACCCCCTTAGCTATCCTTTCCTCTTTCTGATCTTTTGTACCCCTCACTGCTTTTTCTGCTTCCCTCTGTTTTACGTGTAACACCTCCCAGTCTTCCTTTGCATTTCCTTCTACATTCTTAAGGCCACCCTTTATTCCTTCACCACTTTAGCCACTTCTCTAGAGAACCATAACAGTTTCTTTTTCCTTCTGCTTTTACTCACTTCCTTCATGCAGAGGCTTGTTGCCTTAATTGTACCAGCCCTTATTTTTCCACACTGCACCTCTGCCCTTCCCGGGCAATCCCCCCACCCCACCCCATCCTAGTGAGGCTGTTTCCCAGGCCATTTCCCATTTCTTTATAATTCACCCTCTTAAAGTCCAGCATCCTTCTTGTCATGTGATTTACCTTTGTTCCCATCTTGATGTTAAACCATAGTGTATGGCGATCACTGGTACCTAGGAGACTGTCCACTACAAGATCTGCAGTGTCATCCCTGTTTGTAAGCACCAGGTCCAACACTGCCCAGAACCCCTTGTAAGGAGTCAAGGATGGCCTTTCTCCTTGCCGGAGTGGCAGTTGGAAGGCTTCAGTCCACGTCTGGCAGATTGAAGTCACCAACTAGCAGCACCTCCCCTCTTACTTTCCATCCTGATGACAGCTTCCTCAAGTGCCTTATCCAACTCCTCTCCCTCTGCTGGAAGTCTGTATACCACCTCTACATGGATAGCACCCCCACACAGCTCCCCCAGCCTTTTCCTCCAGGTGCCTCTGCACTTCTGTGGCCTTAACTCCCTCCCTTACATATAGTGCAACCCCTCCTACCCTCCTCTCTAATCTGTCTCTCCTGAATAGAGAGTAGCCCGGTATGGTCATATCCCAGTAGTTGCTGTTAGTGCACCACAACTCCATTATGGCAAACAAATCCAGGCTAGCCTCCTCCATGATTGCCTCCAGGTCCAGAGTTTTAATTCCCAGACTCCTTCCAATGAAACTCATGACTCTTCATACCTTAATCCCTCCCTGCCTACTTTCCCCTTCCTGCCTGTGTTGTCCCTGACACTCTCCCGACCCACCTTTTGCACTGTTACTTTCTCTGTTACCCATCTCTTTCACTCCTTTCTTCTTGTTTCCCTGATTTATACCCCCATTGCCCTCTGCCTTGCTGCCTTGTCTCAAGCCCTGTCATCTTGTATCTCTACCCCTTGGGAGTTTACTCCCCTCGGGCCCTCCCTCCTTGCTGCTTCATCATCGGGAGGGGAGGGAAGCTGCTTAATCGGGATGCCCTGGTGGTGGGTATTTCATCCCGATTAAGCGACCATCCCTAATAACAGAAGCCTCTTATGTGTTGTGGCCACTGTCAGAGCTCATTTACCCAGCCTGATACTCTATCTCCATTTCTGGATTCACTCTTTCAACTGATTATGATTGGGTGGGAGGTACTGTAAGTAGAGGTAGGCAGTCCTGGTACAGCTTACAACAACGGGGGGAAGGAACAATGAAAATTAACAAATGGAGGTAACTGCAACAAAAAAAAAAAAACTCACCTCTCTTACAGCAGCCAGGAGAACTGGCAAACAGATGTGACCGCTGAAAAGAAAACTCAATGGCAGTAGGGCGCAGTGAAGCATTAGCGGCAAAGAAAAAAAGCCTCTGACGTGATGAAACCCACTGTCCTAGCAGCTCTATAGTAGAGTGACTGCATGATTTTGTTTAATTTTACTTATTCAGTTGTAGTTGAAGGGGGACTTGGCAAAACAGAGGGAGACAAACAATAGCACAGGACACACAGATGATGCAGAGCAGGAGGTGGGGATGAGCAATTCACAAAGACTCATCAGCCCATCAATGCCTGCTCAGCTTGTGAATTGTCCTGTGAATCATCCCATTAATATGGCATTCCCATCCCCCTTAAACAGATGCAAGATCCATTGGAATGTATAGTCACTTAATTGGTTGCTGGGGGAACGTCCCAATAAAGTGTACATCCCCGTTATCCATGTCCCGATTAAATGGCTTCTACTGTAGTATTTAAACCTCCCACTAAGGACTTTGGTCCCCCTCCTTGAAGGATGCAGGCTGTCTCTACTACAGAAGCCCATATATTCCTAGGTTGACCCCCAGTCACCTATGTTGCTGAAACCCTCCTTTATGCACCATGCCTTTAACAAACAGTTAAAAACCCTGCTGTGGATTGTCCTTTCCTCTCCCAGCACTTATACAGGTGACACCTCGGCCAAAGCTACTGAGCATGCCAGCTGCTTTGAGGCTTCTTCCTGGCCCCCTGAAATTTCCCTGCAGTACTCCTACTCTCTGTCCCTTGCCAGGTCATTTGTCCCCAGGCGGACAATGACATCTAACTCCTTCCCATCTCCTGCTTCCCTTGGGATCCTCTGGATCTGCTATCCATTCCACCAAGCCAAAGCACATCTCAGACACTTCACCTCCCTCTCCCTTCCTATTGTCACTCCCAAGTCTATTCCCCCCAACAACAAAGCCTCCCACCAGCAGCTGCCCCCTCCTTGGGTGGGGGCCTCTTCCTCCCTTTTTGGGGCCGCCCCTTTTGAGGACCCCACTTCCTCCCTTTGGATTGGTATAAGTGGCCATCTCATAATGCCAGTATGGCGAAGAGTTGTGCAGTGGTACAGGCTGAGGAATGTGTCCCCTTCCCGCCTCCCCTCCTGGAGCCCACCAAAATCCAGCTGCTGTGCCTCTGCATAGGCATCCTCTGGGGGAGCAGTGGCAGACTTGGTAGCCCCTGGGTTGGGCAGAAGGTTCTCTGCATCCTTGCCAGTTCAGCCCAGAGTCCAGCAACCCCTGCCCTCAACCCACAGAGGTAAGTACAAATACAGTAGCACCTAAGGCTTCAGAAAGTGTCTCAAGATACTGTGGCCTCACGCCGATTGCACTGCACTGCTTCCATGTGCTTTCTTTTATTTTAGTGCTTGTTGAAACGTCCTGTACATTAACGCCTCTTTTCTATGCCTGTTGAATTTCTACCTCTCCCTTATCTTGTCTGAAATTTATTTGATACCCAACCATAGATAGGGTGTACCATATATTGTCTGAAATTTATTTGGTACTCTAGCCTAGATAGGGTATTTTATCTATTTATCTATTTTTATTTAAAAGTTGATAACTGGGAAATGCACACTGAGCTGGGGCTCGGGAAATGGGGTACAGGAGAATAAATAACAATCACATTATATAAGACAGCAGAGACATATGTCCCATGTTTTCCTTTTTTTAACCCACCTACCTGTGCCTAACTTGCTGTGGGTGTCGACTACTACTTACCCCATTTTCTGAACCTTATTCTAGATTGGGTTTTTCCTAATTTCCCTTTCCAAGCCTCCTATCCATATCTGCTTTATCATGGTGACTTCTGCTTCTTACCCACTAGATGTTAACACATTACTTGTACCTACCTACTCTGAAGCTGCCTGTTTCAGTATACCTGAACACAGTTCTGTGACTGTGCTATCTCCTACTTTGGCCTGGTGTGCCTCCTACAGTGTCCTGCTGACTGCAGACTCTGTGGGTGTCTAAGGCAGATTCCCTATTCCTGCTCTCTTCAGTACTGTAATGCATGTATGTATAATGGCTGTAACACTCATACAGACAAGAGCATTCTACATTAAAAATTACTTCAAGAAACCATATTATATTTAAAAACATTATTTTCATCTTAAGCATAGAGAGTTATCAAGCGTGAAACATGTTGTATGTTTTAACTCTGGCTAATATAAAGTTAGCCACTGTCATCAAGATGTTTTCTTTCATCCTGCAATTTGCCACACATGGGGACACTTGCTAAGCAAGAGTAGTAATTTTTTTTTTTTTTTAGTATTCATGTATGCAGCATGGTATCTGATCCTTAAATTTGCTGTAGCAGTGAATCTGGTTTCCTTCATGTTGCTTGTTCTACTCTTATCCCCGCCAGTATCCCCTAGGATTAAAGCTTTGACTGGCTCCTCTGCACATCACTTGCAAGCCTTTAGTTGAACTCCAGGTGCTATAGAAAAGTTACGTGCCATTCTATTTGACAGTAAACGTTTAGCAAGTGCCAGTGATTGTAATTGTTTATAATAAGGCAGCAGCATCTCTGTATGCCTATATATTGTAAACAGAGATTGGAGAGTGCCCTCCTCACGATAAATAACAAGTGCCTGAAGCAGACTATATAGTGACTCAAAGATCTTTAATCCTTAAATCCCAGAGTGTGTGTGCCTCTAGTGTAATTATTATTCTATTTTTTTTCCTCAAAGAATTTTTCATCAGATCCCTCACTGGGCATTGGAAATTCAAAACATTTGAGAATTTCCTTTTGTGAACTAGAGTGCATTCCTTTTATCAATTCAGATGCAAGAGTACTTGCATGACATAATGCTATATTATAGAATTTATAGAAGTATGTGGTTTGACATTTCTCAATCTTATTATCCCAGAGCAGTAAAATGTCAGTTTGCTTCACAGTTAAACCTATACATTCTGTTGGATAATTAAGATTATTCTTACTTGTTGTTCTTTTCTGTTATGGGTTTTCAGAAACCGCACTAATAGAGTTCTTCACAGCTGCCATTAAATTACAAATATGGAGTAACATTCTCCTATCATTTTCCACTGGGCCACCCCCACTCCTAAACCCACGGCTCATCCCACTCTTCGTCGGCGCCTCAGACCAGGTGGGCTAAAGGGCCTTAAGCTACATCTTGCCCAAATTAACTGGTCTCCCATACACCATGCCTCTGATGTTGACACCGCCCTTACCTTCTTCACCCAAACCTTCAACAATGCCTGTGACGTTTTTGCTCCATGACAGCAGTCGGACCAAAGTCCGCATGCCCCCTGGATTACCCGTCCCCTGCTGCAACTACTAAAACACAGGGATAACCCAGCACCTGGCCACTGAAACAGCCAGTTGCAGACAGACAGGCCTACAATGCCGCTAGAAACAAATGCACATGGGCCATCAGGAAAGCAAAGCTGATCACTGTCAGTGGCCTTACCTCCTCCTGGGGAACGGCAGTAAGTTTTGGGACAACATTAAGCAACTAAATGGGAGCACGCCTCCTCCCCCTTCCCAGATCACCATCAAGGCTCTGTCTCCACTGACCCTGCCCACATAGCCAACTTCCTCAACACATCATTCACAGACCTCAGCTCGGTCCTCCCCAGAGACTTCTTTGACCCTCCTTCAACCCTACCCGCCCCTGACCTCCAATATCCTAGCTTCCACTTACACGGAGTGACCCCCCAGGAAGCTAGGCCACACCTGCTTCAAGCCCTTAAGAGCAATTATATTGGCAGCGACTCCCTGGACCCCAGTATCCTCCGCTGGGTCCTGGATCAGGTCCTTGCCCCCCTAACTACCCTGCTCAACAAGTCCCTCTGCCTGGGTCAATTCCCCTCAGGCTGGAAAACAGCCTCAGTCATGCCCATACACAAAGGAGGTGACAGGTCCTCAGCCGGGAACTACCGGCCTATCTCCATCCTTCCACCCCTCTCCAAAGCCCTTGAAAAATTGGTGGCAACCCAAATCACAGATTACCTGACCAAATACAACATCCTCTGCCATGAACAGCATGGATTCCGTGCAGGACACAGTACCAGCACGGCCCTTATTGAGTTCTAAAATTTTCTGCATTCCTCCCTTGACTCGGGCTCACTAGCGGGGGCAGTGTTTATTGACCTCTCAAAGGCATTTGACATTGTCTCCCAACCCCTACTGTTGGATGCCCTCTATCGCATCGGCTTTGCCACCGGCCCAGTCTCCTGGTGCTCCAGCTACTTGTCGGACCGCTCTCAGCGTGTTAGAATTAATGGGACCCTCTCCAATACATGTCCCATCTGATCCGGAGTCCCCCAGGATTCCATCCTAGGCCCCCTTGTCTTCTCTCTATACCTCAATTCCATGCCCAGAGCTTGCACGGGAAAGATCCTGCTGTACGCAGATGATGCCGTTATCTTTGCCTCCCACCGAAACCCTATCTCTCTTCAAGATACCTTGCAACTAGCTTTCAATGATGCTGAAGCCTGGTTCACAAAGCACAGACTTGTAGTTAATCTAAAAACAAAACAAATCCATGCTCTTTGCCCATCCCCAAAACAAACTCAGTAATTTCCCACTCCGTATCCTCCCTGGCTCTAATCTTCCTCTCGAGCAAGTCCGCCTGTACAAGTACCTTGGGGTCTCCTTTGACTCTGCACTCACTTTCCACGACCACATTGATACTCTAGCCTCCACTGCAAATACACAGCTAGGTATCCTTTATCGCTACAAGCACTGTCTCCCCCCCCGAGGCCCTCCGACTAGCAGTCACCTCCTCAATCTTGTCCCTTGTGGACTATGGCCTGCCTGTCTATGGGGCTGCGGATATGACTGCTCTCAATAAAATTCGACACACCTTGAACAAGGCCTGTAGGTTATTCACGGGAGCCACCAGATTAACCCATACCTGCCAGCTATATGACTTCGCAAAGCTGCTCAACCTGGATGAACGGCTCAGTTATCAAACCTGCCTCCTAACGAAAAAAACACTCCTAGGACTATCCCCTTCCGGTCTGACAGCCTCTATTCACCTAGCTCAACCCTTAGTCCAAAATCGTAGCTCCTCCAAGGCCACCCTATCTATCCCAAGAACCAGCGACCTGCACATGGTCAACGGTTCTTCTACTACAGAGCCCCCACCTGGTACAATACTCTCCCCAGCTCCATCACCGATATCCGTTCAATCTCCAGTTTTAAAACTACACTTAGAAGTCATCTATTTAACATGCGTAGCTGTGCTTGTCCCCGGCCATAGGTGTTCAAGCTCATTGTACCCGATAAAACTCTCTGAGTAGCTTTACAATCAACAACTGACAAAACTCCTAGAGTGGCATGCCCCCCTAACTATCACCTACCCTGTCCCAAAGCTACCTGTTCTTACAAACCTAGCAGTCCCTGCTCATGTCTAATTTGTCTGCTTATTCAATGTTTGCTTTCCTCTCAATCTTATCCGAATAACTGTTATACCTGTCAATACCTGACCCGTTACACTTTTATTGTAATAAAAGTAATTTACAGCATATATCTGCCTTTCTGTTGCCAGCTATGATGTAAAAAAAAAGATGATGTTACCTACAATGATGTAATGAAATGTTGTGCTTTGTATTGTCCTCTTTGTGATGAGGTACCTTTGGAAATGAGCCGCTGGCTCAAAGGTTGTAAACTGATGTATAAATAAATAAATAAAATAAATAAAATAAATAAACATTTAGCATCCTTTATTTTTTAAATTTACTCCAGGGTGAATCAGTGCAGTAATCAGTAACACTTGGCACCCTTTGTTTTTAAAATTTACTCCAGAGTGAATCAATGCAATAATCACTCTGGTTTTATTTTTCCCATAATTGTGTATTAATTATGTAAATATGACACTGGAGGTATATACGAACATATGAAAATGTCAACATATACAGGCCACATGATCTGTCAAGTCTGCTCTGAGTGCACAGCACCCAGTTTATTGAACTGCAGCTGCCTCACCCCTGCCCACCTTCCGATTTATTGCCCTTCTGCCACCCTTCCCATCTTCCCTTGCTTTGACCTTGCCTTTGACCCTGTCCCAATTCTCTTAAAGCTCATTTCTAATTTCCCTCCTGAATCTTCCTGCCTCCAATTTCAGACTGTGTCCCCTGGTGTCCCATCCCCCCCCTTTAATCTAAACATGCACTCAATATTAACTCTGTTCATGCCATTTAAGTATATGAAGGTCTCAGTCATATCCCTTCTCTTCCTTCTATCCTCCAGGGAATACATGTTGAGCTCCTTCAGTCTCTCCTCACATGGCTTGCCCCCTAGTCCAAGGATCATCTTTGTCACCCTATATTGGACCCCCTCCAGTAGTTTGACATCCCTTTTCAAATAGGGACACCAGAACTGTATGCAATACTCAGTGTTGTCTCACCAGGGACCTGTACAGGGGCAGAATGACTTCCTGTCTCCTAGAGGTGATTTCCCCTGGCAGTGCACCGCAACATCTTATTTGCCTTTGCTGCTGCCCTCTTACACTGTGCTCAGTGATTCATGTCTCCCACTACTAGTACCCCCAGATCCTTCTCCTCCACTGAAGTGGATAGCTGCACTCCCCCCAACCAGTAGCAAATCCCAGGGTTTCTGGCACCCAAGTGCAAGACTTTGCACTTCATAGCATTGAACCCCAGCTGCCATGTGTCTGACCAGTGCTCATGTCTTGTCAAATCCTCTTGGAGTACTTGACCACACCACACTATCCACCTCTGCACAGATCTTTGTGTCATCTGCGAAGAGGCTGATCTTAATCTTAATCCTGTCCAATATGTCGGCAATGAAGATGTTAACTAGCACCAGTCCAGCAACAATCCTTGTGGGAACCCCACTGGTTACAGCTCTGGGAGCCGAGAACTCTTCCCCCAGTGATTACCCTCTGCTACTTGTCCTGTAACCAGCTCCTAACCCACCCAACCAATTTGTCCCCTGCCCCTAGGCTTCTCAGCTTGCTAGTCGGCCTTCAAATATGCCAACAGCTCTATTGAATGAGGCAACAGTCTGCTTCTCTTATTTTGGTTTAGGTTTTGTCCATGAGTGGGATTTTTTTTTAACAGAAAATAAGTGCTAAACAACATTTTTTATATATATTTTTAAAGCAGCAGTGCAACATAATCAGGAACTGATTATCAAAATTCTTTTTTTGGGCTGTAAGCATGCATCCATAGATTAGTTTTCCATATCTGTAAATATTTTTTCTAATGATCTTTAGTTTTTTTAGGTATTTAAAATTTATTTCAGTTGTTGTGGCACCACAATAAATATGGCGATTAACTAATTTTCAGCTGTGATCCCCCTTCACGTCGCATCACATATTTTGGTTACTGCAGTGGGACTCTGTGCTGAACATTCCTGATATCCCTGTGTAGTACTGTCTGCCCATACACATGTGCAGTTGGCAGCAGAAGAGGTTCCAGTTAGCCAGCCTGGGAGTGGGTCCCAATATGATAGCCTGGGTAAAGAACTGGCTGGAGAATAGGACACAGAGGGTAATAGTAAATGGAGTCCATTCTGAAGAAAGGGGGGTTACTAGTGGGGTACCGCAGGGTTCAGTATTAGGACCAGTCCTCTTCAATGTCTTTATAAGCGACATTGCAGAGGGACTGGAAGGAAAAGTATGTCTCTTTGCAGATGACACAAAGATCTGCAACAGAGTTGATGCACAAGGTGGGGTGGAAATGATGAGAAGGGACTTGGCAAGGTTAGAGGAATGGTCAAATGTATGGCAGCTTAGATTCAGTGCTAAGAAGTGCAAGGTAATGCACCTGGGAAACAAAAACCCAGGGGAAGAGTACACAATGGGGGGTGAGATACTAACAACAACAAAATGGGAAAAGGAACTGGGGGTAGTCATATCAGATGGCCGTAAAGGTGGGCAAGCAATGTGAGAGGGCTGGGGATACTGGGATGCATAGGGAAAGGCATCACCAGTAGAAAACAGGAAGTTGTTATCCCTCTGTACAGACAGCTGGTGAGACCCCATCTGGAGTACTGTGTGCAGTTCTGGAGACCCAATCTCCGCAAGGACATAGACAAGACGAAAGCTGTCCAGAGGAGGGCAACTAAAATGGTGCAGGGTCTGCAAGTGAAGACATATGAAGAGAGACTAAAAGAGCTTAATATGTATAGCCTCAAGGAAAGGGGGGGGGATAAGATAGAAACTTTCAAGTACCTCAAGGGAATCAACAAAATCCAAGAGGGTAGCATATTTTTAAAAAAGAGGTGTGCAAGAACAAGGGGTCACAATTTGAAGATGGGGGGGCGTCTCAGAGGTAATGTAAGGAAGTATTTTTCACAGAGAGGGTTGTGGATGCATGGAACGGCCTTCTGGAGGAGGTTGTGGAGTCAAAAACAGTGGTTGAATTCAAGCATGCTTGGGACAGTCATAAGGCAATTCTAGGGGGTTGGGGTAGAAAGAAGTAGGCTGCTGGTTAACTAGGATCTGCAGCTTATCCATTGGATAGGGAAATGGGATGACTGGGTGTGCCAAGCGGTCCTTATCTGCCGTCAAAGTCTATGTTTCTATGTAATATGGCTCGTGGCAGAAATGTAAACAAAAACAAAGGATAATTGAGCAAATTGCGGGATGTTAGAACAATGCTGGCGGGAAAGAGTACCAGGTAAATGCTCAGCAGAGCACAGGGAATAAACTGTCTAAAAGGCAAAATTTTTTTTTTTTTTTTTTTACATTGCACTGCTGCTTCAAATGAATTTATTTATACAGGTATTCAGACTGATGCAGAATCTCAAATTGTGTGGTCCTGCTTTGACCCAGTTTTACAGCTGTGAAGACTAAAACACAGTGAGTTTATCTTCAAACACTTAACTATTGGGGTGAGGTTTGTTTTTTGTTTAAACTTTTTATTTATAGCTTATGTAATGAATAGTACATATACACAAATAACCAATATACATCCCTCACAGCCCCCAAGCATTACTGTACAGAATTTTGAATAGATAAGGAAGTAACAATCATCCACCCTCAACAAGGGACTGTTATTACAGTCCAAAGGAGTACACACCCAGCTTGGTGAAGCCATAGGACATTCAGTTCTCACCCAATATCTGTAAACAGTAAAAGTCAATTCACTGGTTGACCCTGCTTGTCACAGGAATAAAAATATCATTGGCGAACTGAGGAGGGAAGTCCACTACTCAGACATTGCTTTGGCGAAGACCGTTCTCCTGTATTTTAACTTTGTAATGGAGAAGGGTGATGTCCTTTATGAATGTTGCATTCAGTGCGACTTGCCCCTCCACTCCCTGCTCTGAGTTTGGTTGTATAGCTTTTGCTGTCCATAATGTGGGTATCAAATCCAGTGCCCAATATCTGTGCTGTCAGCAAGTCACTACTCAAGCCAGGCTGCTGCAAAGGCCCTGATCCCTTTGGGCCTGACGCTGGAGTAAAGAATTCCTCCACACTTTGCACAGCATGTTTCTGGTCCTTTTTTGGTGGTATTTCCATGCACAACTGCCCCAACGAGCAGTTGCAGCATGAATTTCAGCAATGATCAGCAGAATAAGGTGAATTTTTAAAAAGTTTATAAGTGAAACTCAGAGCTCTGAAATAATGCTCTTGCTCTGTTGGCTGCTTCACAGCACCCCATAAAGTGAGATTTGGACCTAGAATTCCCGATCCGTGTTTTGAAGTTCTGTGTTTTAACCATTTGCCACTTGTATTTCCTGTCTTCCATGCTACAGTTATACCACATAAGTGTACAGTGACATCAATAAATTTAATTAGTGACTATGTTTGTTTTTGTTTTGCATTTTTATTTCTTACAGAAACTGTTTTATTTATTTATTTCGTTTTTGTTGACTGGGTAAGTGCACTAGACAAATTCTGCCTATTTTCAGGCATGACCCAGGGGAAGGGATACAGATGAATGCCAACTGATCTTGAACCAGATTAAGCTGTTGGTGGTATTTTTAGTGAAGGGGGGTGAAATTTTGGGCCAGGGCACTGGGGAAATTCCCCTACTCACCTGTAGGGGACCCTTGCTGATGGACTCTCTGTCAGTTGAGTCGGCTGGTGAACCTGCAGGAGGATGCATCTCTGCTCCTGCAGCACTTAAGATGCACTCTACTTTAGATGAAAGGAATACTGCTGTTACGTCACCAGTTCTGGACATGTCTGTCTTATTGGAATTGGATGAGGCTGAACAAATTCTACAGGATAACCTGCTTACTGAGAAAAAAACAGTTGGCTGAACTGTTATCATTGGCTGAATTGAAATTTTCTCACCAGAAACGTTTAATCGAGGAAGAAAAGAAAAAGCATAAACAGTTGAGTATGAGCCCTGAGTCTACAAAAGGAAAGAAATTTCCAATGACAGATTCTAAAGTGAACTCCATTTCAGGAACAGAGTCTACAGAGGCACATCTTGTTTTTGAAGATGGAAATTGGTCACCAAACCAGGCATTAGAACAAGACGGCTGGATTCTGAATGCTGCAGGAGGATGGTCGCCTGAACCTAATATCCCTTTGCCTGGTTCTTCTTCTTCAGTCCCTTGTTTACAGCAAACTCCTGAACTTCAAAATGGTTGCCACGACAAGTCCCCGGATTCAAACTTACTGGCCCCCACAATGAATGAGCAGCCTAGCTTACCTCTGGACACTACAGAGCAAAATCCACTTTCACCTCTCATAACTGATATTTCGGACAGCCAAATAATACTAGGTGCAGACGATACTTCCTCGAAACCATCTGAGGATTCAACTAATCCTGCGACTACAGAAACCGAGCAAAAGACCAGTTTTGCAAGCTTCTTTTACAAGTCATTAGTCAATGCAAAATGCCAACATGCTGTTCGTATCAGGTACACCAGCAGCCTAGAGATGCCACCAGATAGAGCTTTCATAGGTCATTTTTTGATTAAACAATCCCTGGGATTTTCTCCCTCTGAGGTATTTGCCTTTATTCATGCTCCAGGAGAGCACAGTTTTGATGTTAGTTTCCGGACTGCAGTATTGTTGGACAAATTTTGGCAGACATACTGAACAGTGAAAGACTCTGAGATTTGGACACTTTTTTTTGTACTACCTTTAACTGTTCCTACCCTGAAAACAGTTACTATTCTTTTTCGAAATGAGGGGGTTAACATAAAAGACATTATTTATTGGTTAGAACAAAAATGTGAAATTCAAGGTCTCCCAGATCCCATCATTGACACTGAAGGGTTTTAGACAGGAAGGTGGTGTTTTAAGGTTCAATTATGGATGGCTAATGCTGGAATTTTACATTTACCTATTAGTTTCTTTTTAGGCAGAGATATAGGTATTTTATTTTATCCTGGGATGCCTAGAACTTACTTTAAATGTGGTTCTCCTTGTCATGTTAGCAGCAGCTGTGATAAAATTCGCTGTTCTGTGTGTGGTGTGTTGGGTCTCTCAGGAGCACACTGTACTGCTATCCCTAAATGCAGTCTTTGTGATACCGAGGGCCACACTTTTACTGAATGTTCCTGGGCCTCCCATAATACTTCTGATGCTGATTTTGCCAAACACGACTTTTGTGTCAATTCGGCGGTCCACAAATCTTCCAGACCAAGATCTAACCACTGTTTTTCTCAGCAGCACCCCCGTTCCCATTACAGCGCTTACTTCGCCTGCAGACCTTGAACCCTCAGCTCCCTCTCCCATCTCTGAAAAGCTGACTGACCTCCTGGTAGTGGAACCTACTAAAACCCATTTTACCCAAAATATGCCTCCCCCAGATCTTCAGTACTTTCACCTTGTGAAACAGGGGCGAGGTAAACAGTTACTGAAAATGCAAGGCGCTGACCCTTTGCGACTACAAAATCAATATGTGCCACTCAGATGGGGAGACACAGAGATGGACAATGTTTCTGACACATCCTCTGTTTTAGAGGTTTCCTCAGGAACGGGTGATCTAGACCCTGTAAAACCTAAAGTTAAAAAGAAAAGATGGGGTACTAGATCTAAAGCTAAAGAAATTTCTGTCCCCACTACCTGACCTTCTTAGAGGCTTGATTTATCTGTAGCATCCTTGAACACAAACAGTATTAGAAATGGGTTACGACGTAAAACCACGTTTACCATGTTTGAAACTAGTCCTCTAGGTATTTTATTCTTACAGGATACTAGAATGTACATTAGCTCAGAAGCTGCTGTGACTCAAACTGACTGGAAGTGGGGAACAAGTTATTGGTCATTGGGTTTCCGATTTATGTAGTGGTCTTGCTATTTGTTTTTTTTTTTCTTATAATGTTCAAGTTTTGAAACTAGTGGAGGTCCAACCTGGAAGGATTTTTTTTATTAGATGTGATAATCCATGATTCTTTTTTCAGACTAATTAATTGTTATGCTCCTCAAACTAAAACCGGACGCATTGCTTTATGGAAAGAATTTCAACCCTTTCTCTTTACTTCCAAAATAGCAATATTGGGAGGAGATTTTAATTGTAGTTTATTACGTTCAGATAGAGGAGGGAAAACAGAAAAGGTGTTTTGCGATGTAGTTGCATTAAAATCTACTCTCACCCAATCAAATTTAAAAGATGCCTGTCACTCCATCCTTCCAAGGCCCCTCCACACGTTTCATAAAGGAATGTTATCCTCCCGCATTGATTATTTTTTTATTCCTGCTGGGGTGCATGTTCAGTCTTGTAACACGGAAATTACAGCTACTTCGGATCATTGTTTACTTAGTATCTCTTTGTCTGATGTAGCTGAGACCTCTTATGGAAAAGGGTTCTGGAGACTAAATACTGCTTTATTTTATAAAACTCTCCAATTTCCTATGCTTGATCTACTAGATGCCAGGAAATCAGTTTTCTGCCTGTATGATGATGCTGTTTGTTGGTGGTTAGATTCTAAGTGTGATTTCATTGAACATTTAAAGACCAATTCTAGGTTTTACCATTCCAATAGACATAGGAGATACCAGGATCTATATCGTCAATTACAAACCCTTCAGAATCAAGAGCCTCCTTCATGCCATATATCTCAACGTATTAGGGTTATTAAAAATGAGCTCACTAATCTTCAATATAACAGATTTTAATCACTAGAACAGGAACAAAAATGTGGAACCCAAGTAAAATCCTATTTGATTAATCCTTATGAAAATTGTAACTTCAGGCGGAAACAAAAACATATTAACCAACTTGAATTGCCAGATGGGTCTTATAGCCACACCAGGTTAGCTCTTTTGTCCGAAATAGGCCGCTATATTATGCAAAAATTCGGTACTACTTTTACAATGTCCGTTACTATTAAAGAATGGCTTAAATCGTTACATTTACCCCAAATCTCACAAGTACAACAAAAGCTTTTAGTACAGCCTATCTCTGAACTAGAATTGCAAGCTGCTGTTTCTTCTCTGTCTTTGAATATGGCTCCTGGATGTGATGGGCTGCCTCCTGAGTTTTATAAATGGCTTTGGTTGTACTGCCCAAAAGAGCTGGTCCAAGTCTATAATCATTTACTACAGGCACATGCAATTCCAGAACACTTAAATATTGGTACCCTCTTTTTTCTCTACAAAAAAGGTAATAAGTTGAACCTAGATAATTGGAGACCACTTACACTACTAAACGTAGATTTAAAGATCCTCGCTAAAATCTTAAATAATAGATTAAATAATGCACTCAGAGATGTTATTCACCTTCGCAAACTTGTTCTGTACCAGGACGCAAAATTTCGAACACTTTGCTTATGTTACGGGACCTGATTGATCATTGTTACACCTGTAATGTTCCTGCTTTTGTGTTAGGTTTAGATCAGGCTCAAGCGTTTGATAAAGTAGCCCATGATTTCTTATGGACCTGTTTATTGGAATATGGCATTCCTCACTTTTTTGTATCTATTTTACAAAAATATTATGCATCTGCCTTAGTTCGTCCTTTACTTCACGGGCATTTTGGGACCACTCACAAGATTTTAAGAGGCATATGCCAAGGATGTCCATTAAGTCCGCTGTTACACATCCTAACTCTGGACCCAGTACTGTGCGAAATTTATTCGGATCCTCTTATTATAGGTATTCTGCATTATCAACTCCCTCCTATTAAAGCCTGCACATATGCAGATGACTTAGTAGTAACAGTATCTACTCAAAGTTCTGTTTTATATGTTTTACGTTTTTTTTACAAACCCTTACTAAAAGATTTGGAGCACAGCTCAATTTGAACAAAAGTTTTTGTTTATCAATTGCCCCTTTAAATAGTTCCCTAACCTGCTTTGGAGACCTTCCTATTGTTTACTCTCCTCAAAAATTTTTAGGGGTTTATTTTGGACCAGGAGATATGTCCTTTTATAATTGGTCTTTAAAACTTAAATTGGCTGAACATAGAGTACAGCTCTGGAACTCATGGAAAATGCATAAAAGCAAATGCGTTTACATGATTAAGTCCTACCTTCTTTTGTTTTTTTTTATACATTAGTCACATTTTTCCTATTCCAAAATCCATGGAATGCAAGGTCTTTAGTTGTTTTTTCTCAGCCATATGGGGATCTCGATTAAATCCGGTTAAATGTGGAATTACTTACTGTGCAAAAAAGGAGGGTGGTCTAGGGATGCCTAACCCTTTAGTATTTTTCTTTAGTATTTTTTTCTACACCACTTTTGTTCCTGTTTTATCTCATAATTCCCAGCCTTGGTGTCAATGGCTTTGTCATACCTTAAATGTGCTTTTTTTCTGGTTGGGGTGATGCAACAGGATTATCAAAAAATCTTAAGACTTTTTCTTTCCCTTTGCATATCAAATATGGTTTAGATAAATTAAAAACTGGGTCAATCCCTAAACAACATCTTTTTAATCTGTCCTGTCGGCAATTTTATTATTCTGTTATGGATTTCCACTTTAAATTAGAACCTTTCCAAGACAGATCTTTAACAGAGAAACAAAATATTTGTAAGGTGGTAAATGATTCTCGATTACCTCATAAAACTAGAGATGTAATTTGGCTTAGTGCACATGATAAATTAAATGTGAAAAATAATTTAAAACATAAAGAGTTGAAGGAACGTATTTGTCCTAGACCTGGTTGTGAACATCTTTTAGAAACTATTACACATTTATTTTTCGAGTGTCCCTATGTAGTGGGACTCTGGGATTTTATTAAACAGGTTTGGATTTGTCTACCCTTTCAATTTCTAAACTACGACATATTTGAATTAAGACTTCTGATGAATCAGTGAAGCCTTTTATACCCCAGTAGTGCATTGGTATTATTTGCATATCTGAAATACTGGATTTGGCAAAGTAGATGTCGATATTCTATACAGAAAACTTACATTCCACAATCAGTATTGTTTTCCTTGATTTCATAAGATTTGAAAAGTAATACTGAAAAAGAATTCCTGAACTTGACTCCTGCCATTTATCAACAATATTGGTGTAATTTTCCTCAGTTTTGATTCTTTAACACCGTAGGTAGTTTTTTTTTCATCTACTCCGTATTTCTGTTCTTAGCTGTATATTGTAATATTTTATTTGTTTGTTGTCCCTTCTTTTATTTATAACCCTCTATGATGTAATACTGGTTTATACCTTCCCCCTTGTGGTTCTTTGTTTTTTAGTAAAGAAAAATGAGTTGGTGGAGGTTGGGGTTACTGTATGCTGTAATACTTATGTATGTTCCTTTTTGATTTCATTTCTATTTCTGTATTTATGATGACATTTGTTTTTTGTATTATTTTGTTCAATAAATAATTCCCCTTACTCTTTTCGAGAAGTGCCATGGGATCTTTAACATCCACCTGAACTACCACCAGAACAGGCAGATGGGACCTCGGTTTAACGTCTCACCTGAAAGACGGCACCTCAGGAGTGCAGCACCCCCTCATGCTGCAGTGTCAGTATTGGGATTTAACCCAAGTGCCTGGTGTGGAGAATGAACCCACAGCCTTCTGATCTCCCGACCTCAGTGGCGATTGTTCTGCCTGCTGAGCCACTGACACTGACAGGAAACTAGTTAAACATCAAACCCCAGCTATTTCTTATGTTTATAGTTTTAAATGTTTGTCTAGCCTATCAAGGCTAGGGTTCAGAAGGGTGGCAGGAGTGGTATTTTACAGTGCCATCATAAATGTTAAAATGATGGATTATATTTTCTGTCTGAGTGGAAGAGTGAGAGAACAACATTTTTGTACCAAAGTATTTGGCGATTTCTTCTGTCCTAGCACCTGATTATGGATCCCATATACTGCTATTCCTGCAAACTGCCTCTTCATTATGCTCAGAGGCCCAGATATTCAAACTGTGCCAGGCTATGGCACAAGCCTGGGCGCAGCTCAACTTTGTTGCGCAGGGGAGTGGCCTGGGCGATATTCAATGGAGCTGCGCTATGGTGCAGCAGCTTTGAATATCACACCCTGGCCACCCCCACTGTGCATGGCGCAGTGGCACTGTGCCAGCGCAAGTGGCCAGAGTGGAGCATGGAGATGCGCTGGCGCAAGTGCCATTGTGCCATGCATAGCACCTGCGATATTCAAACGGGGACATGCAAATGGGGCCATAATTTATGCAAGGCACACAGGGGGCCACTTGCATCTCATTACGGCCCCATTTGCATGCCATTAGCATGCAGGTGCGCCGATCCTCGATGACTTGCGCCTGGCACCCTGCCAGGCAGCAGCCGTCGGGGACCCATGCCCCTTGCAGCCTGTAATATAAACGAAAAACCGTCCAATATCCCTGGTGGTCCAGTGGACCCCATGTGCCCGATCGTGGGCATCAGTACAGTCATGGAGACCACTGTTATGGTTCCAGAAATTATCCCCCAACTGCATTCTTAGGGTATCAAGACCGCTCACCTTTGGGTTGCAGATTGTATACTTTAAGAATGCGCATGACCACTCTTAACGACCATAAGAGCACTCTCCACAGCAGAATTAACCTGCATTACAGTTAATTACACATTTTTGGTATTCACATGTGAGCTCATAAACATTCTTGATGTTATTCTCATCGTAATATTGATTATTCAGTCATACACTAGGGGCTGTAAAGTTAGAAGTACTGTTTGAATTGAGAAACATTAGATTACACCTTACTCTTTGGCCTTTGTTCCCAGTGCTCCACTGCAATTGTTAGCTTCAGACACAAGTAATATAAACTGATGTATGATTCTAATTGTCTGAACAGTTATTATTTACTTTCAACATGAAAACAAGGTTTGGCAGGTACCAACAAGCTTGTTCTTTTATATTTGTTTATTTTTGTAGCATTCCATATTGTCTTACCGGCGTCACTGTTATAATTATAGTTATATGAGGACCACATACAGCTAAAGTTTTACAGATTTTTTTGCTTACAGTTCCTACAGAGAGGGCTTTGACACAGTGGGATGGCTTTTCAGTAATGCTTCCTACACAGTACACAGTGGTTCCAGTCCACTCAACACCAGGCAAATAGTTTCATCCCTCCCGCCCCCTAGCACCAAACTCACTCTTCTTCTATGCTTTTGCTCCTGTGGCCACCTACACCTGCTATCTGGCCTCCTTGCCCAACCCATCACCCCCCGATGATCGATGAAGAGCAGGATCGAGAGCATTGGGAGCTGTCGTAATTGGCCATGGGGAGATAATAGGATTTTTTTTTTTCTCCCATCCTGCCCGGAACAGTGGTGCACACATGAGCAGGCATACATGGAGTGTGTGTATGTCACCAGAAGCCATGTGCCTCTTCCACCCTCCCGACATTCGTCAGTCTCCAAGACCTCCCCTGGTCTGACATCCAGCCTCGACTGGGTGCCAACCGAGAGCGATGAAAGTAGCCTTCCCAATCCAGGAGATTAGAGCAGCCCAGTGGCCACTACAGTGATCTCCCAGCTCCCTCCCAGCGGCCCAAACTCATCTCTGAACATGGGTCACTGGCGTGGTGTGAGGTGTGCCATCCAGTGCCTCAACTCTCAGCACCACCAGGCCAGCTCTTACCAAATTCACTCTTAGCTGCTCCCTTCCCCTCCCATATCACCATATTTATCTTTTATTCTGGGATTGTCTGGGTTGGACACCAGCAGAGGGCCATATTTTATTTATTCCCAGATGGGCCAGTGGCCATCAGACATGTCATGTAGTTTGGGGGAGGCATACAGATTTGTTTTTGTATTCCCTGACAGGCTGGGTTGGGCTTGTGGTTTGTCAGGGTGTTGAGGGGAAGGGGACAGATTTTCCTTATCTGACTATTCAAGTTTGGCCCTGAACTCATCAGGTAGTTGGGTGGAGGAGGGGGAGGGACAGATTTGTTTTATTTTCATAACGGATCATGTTGGGCACTGGACCCATTAGGTAGTTGGGAGAGGGAGACAGATTATTTTTTATTCCTTGATGGAGTGGAGTTGGACACTGGACCCAGTGGGTAGCTTGCAGGAGGGAGGCAGATTTTGCTTTATTCCCTAATTGGCCAGGTTGGGCACCAGGACCATTCTGCTACACAGCAGGCTGGGTTGGACTGTGCATGGCATTGGTAGGAGCAGCAGTGCAGCAGCAGTCCCAAGCCTCCCGTGCAGTGGTTGACCCCTCAGTGGTTAGGCATGGTGGGAGGAGTGTTTTACTACCCTGCCTAGTCCACCTTCCTCTCACCACCTTGCTGCTGCTCCTTCTTATCTCCGTTTAGCTTAATACATGGACCAGGTTGGACACTGGACCCATCAGGTGGCTGAGGGTGGGGAACAGATATTTTAATTCCCTGACAGTTTAGGTTGGGTACTGGAC
Organism: Neoceratodus forsteri; assembly: GCA_016271365.2. Taxonomy (NCBI): domain Eukaryota; kingdom Metazoa; phylum Chordata; order Ceratodontiformes; family Ceratodontidae; genus Neoceratodus; species Neoceratodus forsteri. Next base: position 798,224,968 of record CM028129.1, read on the forward strand.
CTGTCAGGTTCCTGGAGGAGGGGGAACAGTGTTTTTTTGTTTTTGGTTTTCTTCTTTAATTCCCTACAGGATATTAAATAGCTGGTGAAGCATAGCAAAATGCTGTGCAAAACAGGAGGTAATGCTAACCGGTTCCAAAAATGCATAGCAGTTGACTGCTAACCATTTTTTGAGTAAGTCCATGGCACAATAAACAAAATGAATAAAAACAATATATATATATTTTCTTTAACTTTGCTAATCATTCTGTGCTAAGTGCTATGCATTTTCACAGCTGATTAGCACTTTAACGCGAAGAACTGCTAATCAATTTTTTCGGCTTATTTAAGACCCTGCCCTGACAGGCTGGGTTCCATACTGGACCCATCAGGTAGATTGGGAAAGAGGGACTTATTTCTTTTTTATTCCACAAGTCAGGTAGTTGGAAGGGGGAGAGGGCCAGCTTTGTGTTTGTGTTCTGGTTGATTCGGTTGGGCACTGTATCAGTCAGGAGGTTTGGGGGATGAAGACATATTTTCGTATTCCCTAATGGGCTGGGTTGGGTATAGGACAAGTTAGGTAGTTTGAGGGGGCAGATTTTTGTTTTTCAGTTCCCTGATTGGTCAGGTTAGCAACTGGATCTGTCTGGTGGTTGGGGGAGGGAGACAGATTTGTTTTATTTCCTGATGGATTGAGTTGGGCACTAGAGCCCCTTAGATGAGGGAAGGGGCAGATTTTTCTTTTCCCTGTCTGGCCGGACTGCCAAGCAGAGCCATCAGGTAGTGGGAGATAGAGCCAGATTTTATTCCCTGTTGGACTGGATGGACACTGGAAATTCTGTTCTATTCTACATTCCCTGTGTTACCAGTATGGAACTCCAGTGCCTTGCAAAACACTTTGGGATTTACTGAGTATGAAAGTCATGTTAGCTAAGTGTTGCTTTGTAAATTGCCTCATCCTGCCCACTCCTTTACTTCAGTAACCGATCTCTCCACCACTACTCCCCTTTGTTTTCCCAGTCCCATGCCAGGCTATGCAAACTGTTGGAAACTAAGCTGTTGTTTAATTATCCAGAGCGGCTGAGATATTCTGGACAGTTCTGTGAAGCCTAGTTGAAGCATAGCATCCACTCTGCAAGAGATTGTATTAGATTTGTCTGTGACTGTTTTAGTCTGTGTTCTCTAACTGGGATTTGAACCCCCAGATCTGTTTCCAATGTATTTCTAATGGCTCATGTGTCTTTAAACTGTACTGATAACATTTCATATTTCAGACTTTGCTTTGCACCTATCATAGGCTTACTTAGGACATCCTTCAATGGGGAAGAGTTGGGGACCAGAATGTGGTGCAGGAAAGTTTCATAATTCTGTGCCATAAGAGAAAGTAGGCAAAAAAAAAATAATCTTGGGTTCAGATTACACTGCAGTTTTAAACAGCTAAATGATTGAAGCATCCCCCTCTTACAAATCTCCTACTGTACAGATAGCCTTATCTTTCATATCTCAATCTTATTTTCAAGGATTGGAATACATGATCTCTGTGATATAATCTCCCGGAGAATTACATTTGGTGAAATAGAGGGTGTGTGTTCTGCTTGTGTGCTTCCAGATGGAGAGCTGCCGTGTTTGATGTAAATGGGCTGTGTACTTTTTGGGGCTGCATGGTGCTGAGCAGAGGATGCAAGAGAACCTCTAAAATTGAGGGCCCCCCAGTGTATCCTCTTCTTTTTTTTTTTATCATAAAAGATTTTATTGAGATTTTCCAAAACAGAACATACACTGGAGTTAACCACTCCAAAAAGGCAACGGTTCTTGTATACTGTAACATTGACTAATTTGCTTCCTAATTGCATTTGCAGGCCCTCGAAGGTGTATTTGTACAGGTAATTATGATAACTGATAACTGTTGTCAACAAAGAGAGTACAAGGGTGTGGGCCCTATCCAAAACATAGGTCAGGGTCTTACCTTAATAACAAGTGCTGAACGCACTTTACCTAGTGCACTTCCCAGTCGGCCAGGTGGTCTGGGGTGTAGGGTTAAGCTCCTTCAAGTGTAACATCTGGGGGCCTGCGCAGGCTAATGTGCAGTGCTCGTAGTTTCTTGGCTCCATGATAAACATTTGACCTTGTCTCCTCCCTGGGACGTCATGGTCCTAGGGGGGCCATTATGTACCTTGAGTGGCCTGAGGCCCTGCATGGGAGCAGAGTGTTGATCAGCTCATAAAGGAGGGTTGCCAGGTGGATGTGTGGGGGTAGAGCAGATATGGGATCTCAAGTAGTGTCCCCATTTCTTCAGGTGTATCCTCTTCTAATATCAGCCAAGCCTTTTGTACCTGCCCTATCAGAGAGAGATACATTTATGCTAGTTGTGTGGCTAGATAATAACATCTTAAGTCGGGTAAGGGCAGGCCTCCCTTATTAATTGCATCAGAATGCCTCTTACAAACAGCCCCCACCCCTTGCCAGAAAAAGGCAGAGACAGAAGACCTTATCTTTTTTTTAATAAGGAATTAGGAACTCCAACAGGGAAGGATTGGAACAAGTACAGCAATTTGGCAAAATCTCTAATTTGGCTATTTCAAGTAGGAATCTGAAGACAACTTGCAGGCAGATAGTCATGGATTGTAATTGTGAATTAGGTGTTCAGGTGCCTAGAAATGCATTAAAAATATATCCTGGTAGGAATACCTAGAGAAAATAAAGAACATAACAGTTTAAAAAAAGTATAGAAAATAAGGTATTTGATTTTTTTTAATTAATTCAATCCACACGACCAGATTAATAAAAAATAAATATAGCTGTTGACATTTTTCATTTCATTTATTTTTTGTTATGATTCAGTGATCTGATCAGCAAATTAGAGGTTTGTCTATGCCATCTGTCTCTGCCAGAGGTGGGAGTGTTGAATGATTGGCTGATATGTTGTTGCTGTATACCAAGAACTTGAGGTTGGAGACTGTGCAGAATCTCTTTTTAATTCCATACCATGATATATTAGCTTGGCAGGATCCAATTTTGGCATACGATTGAGCAGTAAATCAAGCCATCATGTTATGTCAGCTGGATTTATTACATTTTGAAAGAAAGAGTAAATATGTTAAAAACATATCACAATACTGACAAATTATAAGTAGAAGAAGTTGTATGTCATCAGTGGTGATACTAAATAAACTTTCTATAATCTTACTAATGTATTGGTATAAGTTAAATACTTAGAGTAAAGGCTAGGACTGATGCCTTGTCAGTTGTGATTGTAGGAGCTAGAGTTAACCCTTGGGCTGCAGACAGAATTATAATGTATTGGAATTCTGCACTGATATCAGTCCCTGACACAGCAATGGTTAACTGAACAGTACAAAAAGTACTTGTTTTCCACCTTTTTTCAATCCTCTGTTAGTGCTTCTCTTTTCAACTAGCCCCCATTATAGTCACCCTCAATCCCCAGGACTTAACCCTGCCATCTTTAACAACTTTACTCTTGAGGCAGGGCCAGAAGGGACAGCCTGGCCTCTGGAGCAGTCTCCAGTGTAGAGGTGTTCAGTTGGTGGTGCTAGGCCTGTGGGGAATCCTCCATCATCCTGGCAGTCCAGAGTATATTCCACTTGATTCCCTCACTCCACTCCCACCCTGGGACACCAGGCATGCAGTGACATGGCTGCATCTTCTGGCATCCCATCCTCAGCTGGAGCCTCCTGACTGCCATGATACCTGGCTTCAACTAGGTGTCAGACATGCTATGTGAGGTGTAACCCATCCCACCCCACGGGAAGGGAGCAGTCCACCAGATGTTCCGTCTATTTGAACCTGGTAGTGCTACCACTGTGCTACAGAGCCAGCCTCTTTCCTTTTTCAACAACTTCTGATGGGAAGTATATAGAGGATTGTGTATGAGCAATCATGAACAACAAGGCTGTTGTTCAAACAAGTGGTTTCCATGGTAACAGCAGAGGCCGCGTTACCATGGAAACCATGCTTGGAAAAAAAAAACAGCCTTCTTGTGTATGATTGCGCATACAGTCTTTTTATGATTGTTCATATACAGTCTTTTATAGTGTATGGGCAACCATACATTCACAAATGTGTCTATACTTTTGCATTTTTGTTCAGTGGTGCTCTCTTCTGGGGCCAGCTCTCACTGCTGTGGACGTTTCTTGAAGAGCGGAAAACTGAGGAATGCACATGCACAAAGAGGTTCAATGTTGTACCATTGTAGTAACATACTCAATAGGGTACAACAACCTCTTGACGTCACAGTGATAGTACAACAGCACTGGGATTCAACTGATTTCCATACAAAACAGCAGTCTCCCATACACTACAGATGGATTACAACTATTAAAACACTATATCCTTTCGTTGAACAGAGAAATTATTCCACAAATTGTGTACCTAAATAGTTTTTCTGACAAAGGGGAAAAAGGAAGAAAACCAAAGGATAAGAGTATCCCTTATTTGGGAATTAAAGCAGACGTATTTATTAGTTGGCAAACAATTCCATCATTTAGTTTCATATATAGTAAATATGTATCCCTGGCACTCTTAGATTCATTGTTTATGTATTTTTAATTTCTTTAAATATGTTTAAAACCGATATTATTACTAACTGTGTACTTAATAACTTAGGTTGATAAAGCTGGCCACCACTGTCGGGTTTTAAACATTTCTTCTGTTGAGGTTACTTTGTTTCTGATGGTAAACAGCACTGCACCACACCAAGGTGTTCATGTATTCACTATGGGCCCTAAATCTCATATCTAAGTTCAGAAATAAAAATAAAAATTGATATATTGATGTTCTTGCCAGAAATATATTAATGACACAAAATAATATCATGAACATTTCTTTTTCAGCTATCAAATACTGCTGCTTAAAACTATGTCTGTACTTTTGAGTTGTTTGTACCAGCATAAATGTCAGCACTCACATGAGCACGTGGTGCTCGCATTGGTATCCTTGTTGCCAACACCCGGAGGTCCAGGACAGCCTGTAAATAATTAAGAGAAAATTATATGTTAAAGCAAGCAATCGAATGACAAATATAGGCAATTGAGCCAAGAAGAATCATTTCTATTTAGAAACAGAGAAATATAGAAAGTGACAGCAGAAGGGGACCACAAGATCTATCTAGTCAGCCCCCACAATTTTTAATAGGATGCAACCCTCCCCCCTTAGCCTTTCTGTAAAATGATACCCTTGTACCTAGCCCATGTGTATTTGAACTCTGTCACTGTTTTGGCCCCCCCCACCTCCTGGGGTAAGCTATTCCATGGGTCTACCACCTTCTCGGTAAAGAAGAACTTTCTAGCATTGCTCTTGAACCTCCCACTCTTCAGCCTCATATTCTGCCCTCTAGTTTTACCGTTCTCCTTCGCCTGAAACAGCTCCTGCACCTTAACCTTATTTATACCCCTAATATACTTAAAGGTCTTGATCATGTCTCCCCTCTCCCTCCTTTGTTCTAGGGAGTAGATGTTGAGCTCCTTCAGCCTATCCCCGTATGCTGTCTGGTGCAGAACGTGAATCATTTTTGTTGCCCTCCTTTGCACCATCTCCAGTCTGTTGATGTTCCTTTTGAGGTGTGGCTTCCAGTACTGTACACAATGCTCCATGTGGGGGTGTACAAGTGACCTGTAGAGTGGCAGCATTACCTCCCTCCTGTAACTCATGATTCCCCTCCCAATGCAGCCCAGCATGCCACTGGCCTTTAGCGCTGCCTTTTCACACTGTTTTCCCACCTTCAAGTCTTCTGATATTATGATCCCCTAGGTCACATTCCTGGCTGGTGGAAGTAGCTCCCCCCCCCCCCGGTAGTACTCCTCTTTGGGATTGCCTTTGCCTATGTGCATGACTTGGCACTTTTTGGCATTGAATTCAACTGCCAAGCGTCTGATCACTCCTCCAGTTTCTTTAGGTCTGAATTCTTATTTCTTACTCCTACAGGGGAGTCCACTCTGTTGCATATCTTGGTGTCATCCGCAAATACACACACCTTTCCCTCCAGTCCATTCGTGATGTCGGATATGAGAACATTGAAGAGTACAGACCCCAGCACCAACCCCTGTGGTAACACCATTAGTTACCTCTCTCTCTCTTAGCAGATGTTGTGCCATTTACCTACACCCTTTATGTTCTTCCTCTCAGCCAGCTGCTCACCCACCGAACCACCTCCTTACCCACCCCATGTGGTCCAGCTTCTTAAACAGCCTTCTGTGTGGAACTGAGTCGAAGGCCTTACTAAAGTCCAGGTAGACCACATCTATTGCCGCTCCCTGATCTACTGCCTTTGTAACTCAGTCAAAGAAGTTTGGCAAGATCTACCCTCTGTGAAACCGTGCTATTTTGGGTCTTGTTGCCCACTAGCTTCCAGATATGTTGTTATCCTCTGTTTTAGCAGTGTCTCCATCAGTTTTTCCACTACCAACATGAGGCTTACTGGATGGTAGTTGCTAGCCTCCTCTCTGCTCCCTGATTTGTGAAGTGGGACCACTGTTGCCGTTTTCCAGTCTTCCAGTACTGTCCCGCACTCCAGTGATTTAGTGAAGAGTTCTGCTAGGGGAGCTGCCAGTATGCTACCAGCTCCCTGAGAACTCTTGGGTGAATTTCATCTGGCACCATGGCCTTGTTTACTTTCAGGTTATTTAGGGCTTCCAAGACTTGATCTTCTGTGAAAGGGCCCATATCGACTCCTGGTCCCTGGGTATATTTGCTGCTCTGATGGATTTTGCATGCATCGATATGCATGAACAGTGTGTATTTGGATGCTGTTGGTGACCAAGTGAAGAAGTTGGTAAGAACACATCTCAGGTTTTTTGGTTTTATTCCATGACTATGTGCAAATAAACTGACTCTATTCCACACCATTGGTATGTTTTTGTGCACTAGAAAATAGTTTCTCATTAGCTTGTACCTTGGCTACCCATACATTTACCAAAGCAGTGGGAGATTTCTTTGTAACAATATTCTGTTCTTCAGAAAACATTTCCAATTTTCTTGAGCTCAGAGCGATCGAGAAAGGTCTTCCCAGTATGGCTCATGGGGGGTTCATATACAGAGATATGGTAGTATGACGAAAAAATAGGAAGAGGGCACCCCAGTCCAGATTTACACCTTGTGAACAGGCACATTAAAGCTCCAGAGTTCAAGGCCAGACTAGCTCATCAGACTACTCTGGATCTGACGATGTACACCAGATCCTTTCTTTGTTATTATTTTATTTATTTGGAAACTGGGTAGTTGCCCTTGGCCAAGAGTTTACCCATTTTCAGGCGCAACCTATCATTTTTTGCCCCCCACCCCCAATCCTGATGACAAGGCTGCCACAACTTCACCTTTCTTCTGGCCTGAAGGGCGGATGAGCAGCTGCCATTAAAGCTGGTGCCAGTTCTGTTTCATGGTCATCTGGCAGTGGGTGCATGAACATCAGGCAACCTGCACCCTCTCTCCTCAGGAGCTGATTGCTTCCCATTACATCTCTCCCACCCCAGGTGGCCTCAGTGTGAGTGTCCAGGGGAGTCTTCCAGCTGTCAGTATAATGGTCGCTGCTTCTATAATTGGATCGTCCAAGGCATCTGCTACACACAGTATGTAGTTGAGCTGGCTCATCTTTGGATGCATTGCATTCAGTGGGAGCACAAGAAATGGTGTGCTCAGTAGACGTCCTTTGACCCAGGTGAAGATGGTTAGGTCCTCGCTCCAAGATGTACAGGTGACTGGAGATAAATAAGCTGTGAGATGTTGTTGCTTTTGACCAACTATTATAATCTCTTATTGTGACAATGGAATCCTGCCGGGTTTGGGAGTTCCATTAGTAAAACGATGTTCTCATGGACTGTGTGGTCTCCATAAGCGATACAGCTCTACATGAATGTGTTCAAACTACTGGCATGCAGGCTTTCAGATTTGGTTTTAGGGGGAGTGGATTATAACCCTCTGTGCACCTGCAAAATGATTATCTTTTTGTGTGAGTGCAAGTGGCCTGTTTGCCTGCTCATGTTTACCAAAGACCATGAACTTTATGTTTCTATCCCAGAGCTGTATTGTGATACAGATCTACTGTTGGAGTAGTGTGGGTGGCAATTGTATATTTTTTGTATTTAACACAGTAGCACCTTTCTATCACTGTACTGCACTTGTGACAGAATTAGATGTGAACCCAGGCATAACAATGGGAAGCATATGCATTATCAGTTCAGCAGAACAGATTATCAGCCATCTTAAGTAGTGGTCCGGTTACAAGTAAAATTGAGTTACAGTTGGCATTAGCTGACCCCAAATTCATTGCCATCCCCCCAAAAATAGAATTTAACTCCATTCTGCTTTTTAAAAATAAGGATATGCACATCAAAACACAATCTTTGGCATTAAAAGTTTACTTTTTCTTCTGATGCTGTTCAAGAACCGAGATCATAATAATCTTCTGCTTCTGTCTGGTCCATAGCACCAGTCTGTGTATTATTACTATTACCTCAGCTCCTTCATAGCAACGGTATATAGCAAGGGCTATGTTTCCATACATTTATACTTATGAATAAAGAAAAAATAATAGCTTGACTTTCTGTTTTAGTTTGTAATTTTGAGTAATTGGAGTTAGCTGCTAGCAACAGTAATTTATTTTTAACTGGTGCCCAGAATCCTATGCTGCTTCTGGTTTTCAGGCTTACCCAGCCTGGTGAAAGATCTGTTTAATGCCTGTATTTCTTACCAAATGGGTGGGCCTGGAATAAGGGACTCATGTAAGGTACCCCAGTCCTGCTTCTCCTCTCAGCCTTTCTGCCCGAAGAGTGGAGGGGTAGTGTCTTATATCTGGGCATTCTCTGATGAAAAAGTCTCAGTTCTCATAGCAACCAAGAAAGTTACCCAATGAATACCAATATAGCCCACTGATCCAACAGGGAATAGTTTGTCATCCAGCGTGCTCGCTAAGGCATTGATTCAGCCCTTTATAGTTCAACTAGTTTTTCTCCCAGTTTATTTGCCTTGGACATCCCAGCTGAGGTGCAGCATCTGATTGCCAGTGGCATCCTGCATCTACCTAGTGTTGGAGCTGAGAGTACTGGAACACAAGAAAGACTGCCCGAGAGCCATTAGTTGTTTAAGCTTTGGTAGGGTTCGAATCAGGATCTTTAGGTTTCACTGTCCTATGCTTTACCTGCTGGACTACACTGTTTGTCCTGTCCCTATGTAGTACTGTATAGAGATGTTCAGCACCTGACACTTAAGGGCTTACAGACATCATCAGTGCAGGTCAATTGGAACAGGGGAATTGTGCAAATTGGCAGCTGCTTATTAGAAATGATTTATACCAACAAATAATCCACATTTAACTATCCTAATTGACAGTTAATTTGCAAAAACTGCATTGTATTTGTTTTCTTCTTATGGACAAAATACTGTACAATTCACAAAAAAGTAATAGAAGTTTTGGAGGGAGGGAAGGAAGTGGACTAGTCCTTTTTTGGAGGCGAGAGTCCTAAAGGGACTTGCTAATCTGAAGGTGGACAAAAGCAAATGATGGGGTGCATCCAAGTATTGATGGAGCTCTGGGAAATATTAGCTGTACCTCTGACAGTTCTATTTAATAGCTCACTGGAAACGAGTGGTTCTGGAAGAGGGCGGATGTAGTCCCACTACATAAGAATGGTAGCAGGGAAGAGGCTGGCAATTACAGGCCAGTTAGCCTGACATCAGTGGTAAGAAAGTTAATGGAATCACTGCTGAAAGAAAGGATTGTGGAATATCTTGAATCCTGTTGGTTACAAGGCCCGAAGCAGCATGGTTTCACAGGGGGGAGGAGGTCATGTCAAACAAATCTGATAGATTCCTTTCATTGGGTGACAATAGATTTAGATCAGGGTGGCATGGTGGACATGGCCTACCTAGATTTTAGTACGGTCTTTGACACAGTTCCACATAGGATTCTAGTAAGCAAGCTGGGTAGCTTAGGAGTGGGTCCAAAGGTGATAAACTGGCTAAGAAATCATTTAGGGGATAGGCAACAGGGTGGTGGTAAACAGAGTTCACTCTGAGGAAGGGAGGGTGGCTAGTGGGGTGCCTTGGGGATCAGTGCTGGGACCAGTTTTCTTTAGTGTCTTTATAAGTGACATTGCAGAGGAGTTGGAAGGGGAAAGTCTGCCTCTTTGCGGATGACACCAAAATCTGCAGTAGGCTGGACACTCCGGGGTGGGGGGGGATGGAAAGGATGAGCACAGACCTGAGAAAACTAGAAGAGTGGTCAAGGATATGGCAGCTGGTTTTCAATGTGAAAAAGTGTAAAATAGTGCACTTAAGGCTCAGAAACCAGGGGTGGAGTACAAAATGAGTGGAGTCGTATTGACCACCAAGCAGGAAAGAGACCTGGGGTAATCATATCAGATGACCTAAAGGTGGTCAGGCAGTGTTACAGAGCAGTAGAGAAGGCTGGTGGGATGCTGGGGTGCATAGGAAGGGGTGTCACAAGCAGAAAGAGGTGTTGCCTCTGTATAGATTGCTGGTAATACCCCATCTAGAGTACTGTGTCCAGTTCTGGAGATCATATCACCAAAAGGATATAGGCAAAGTGGAGGTGGTCCAGAGGAGGACAGCTAAAATGGTGCAGGGTCTGCATCAAAAGCCGTATGAGGATAGACTAAAGGACTTCAGTATATACACTCTGGACCGGGGGGAAGGGAATATGATAGAGACCTTTAAATACCACATGGGGATAAGTAAGGTAAAGGAGAAAAGTATTTTTCAGCAGAAAAGGTGCTCAAGAACAAGGGGACATGTAATGAAGATGGGGGGGTAGATTCAGGAGAGATGTGTGGAAGTACTTCACAGAAAGAGTGGTGGATTCCTGGAACAGCCTTCCAGCGGAGGTGGTGGGGGCCAAAACATTGGTGGGTTTCAAGAATGCATGGAATAAGCACAAAGGAATCATAGTGGAAAGGAAGGGGGGAAGGAGAAAGAGCTGTAGATCAGACACGGTCTGCGGTAATAGTGTATTTAGGGAGGAATGGGCAGAGTGGATGGGCCAAGCAGTCCTTATCTGCCATCAAATTCTACATTTCTCTTCACGGAATCAAGAACATGTCATTTTTATTATGCCACTGAATGGATTCCTAACTCTGATCACAAGTCACTGACCTATCAGAACAGTGCTCAACCATTCTGCATCCATGCAGTGACCTAGCCAAAACTTTCAGTTCCTGGATTAAACAAAGAAAATGTTGTCCATAAAAAGCAAAAAGCACAAAACACAGTTTTCACATCAACATTTATTCAGGTGCAATAAAATGCATCTTTTATGAATATAAGTTTATTAAAAGGGAACATCAAAAGCAGTTGCAAATACACACACATTTCCTGGCCCTTTAATTTTCAGGTTTGTCATCCATTGTACATTTGTTGTAGCCATTCCATTACTCAGATGGATCACCAAGATCCAGACTTTGAGCATCAATCTTGTCTACATTATATACTAAAGTCTTTAATGGAAGTTGGCTGCAAACCTGCCCTTATTTCTTTCCCGAGGAGGTGTCTATGTTTCACAGCAGTTCAGATATGGTTGCCTACAGCAGGTCTGAGCATCCACTGCACAGCCCCAGTGTTCAGAGAGTTTTGTACGCGGACATAGAAACACACACACACAGACTCTCTCACTCTGCAGTCATAAAATTCATAATCTCTGGAAGTGAGGCCTACTGTTTTATTGCTTTTTATGGAACTCCTGTAGGATGTTCTGTATCAGATACTGGCATCCTGTTTGCTGTTTTATTGCTTGAACTGGATCAGTGTTGCTAAGCGAGTGGTACCATTATGTAGGTGTTGAGTATCACATTCAACTCTTGAATTAAGACTAGAGGTCATATAGTATGAATCAGTTTCTTCTCTCCAGAAATGTTATCACTGGAATGGGATTCTCTTGAGCAGATTTTGAAATTGCAGGAGTACAGAATGACATGGGGACCTCTTTCTCTCTAGGCCAAAACTGACGTTTAAATGCCAGTCTGTTGCCATCTGGTGGCTATTGCATACAGGTATTTTCTCAAGTTAAAACAATATGACAGAGAGGTTACTTATCTTATGAATGATTATTGCAACAACAACAACAAATTCACATCCTTTCTGAAAACATACTGCAAATCCCATCCAAAAAGAAACTAAATTACACGTGTACAGGGGAACTGTTTAATGCTGGTAAAACTTCTCCATTTTAAGATGGTAACCTAGTTTGTAAGTTTTTAGTACTATGTTTCTTTAATTTGATATTGCCTGTTCCCCACTTGGTCTTTGGCCATGTCACAAGAACCGCATACTGTGTTACCACAAGGGGTGCTGTTAGATGGTGTTCTCCAAGGTTGGTGTTCTGTTCTGTTTCTTAGCCAGCCACAGAAGGTGCTGTTTGGTGATGCGTAAGAAACTCTCCTTCAGGAGAGCAAATATGTCACCAGTGGACATGATATTACTTATTTCACTGGTTTGCAAAGCCTTTCAGGTTGAGTTCCAGTTTGTCCTCCCATAGCTTCTGTCCAAATACCATCAGTTGCTGATAATTGTGAGAGCGGACAGGAAAGGCATAGAAAAGTGAAAGTGAGAGTCTGAGAATGCAAGCAGTTTCCAGTGCCCTATTTGCATTTATTTTAAAACACTCACCATGCATAATCATGCATCAGAAATATACAGCACTGCTAATCCCTGCTCGTGCGGTGCGTCTGGATAATAACGTTAGATTGGCTCTTAAAACCAGCCTATGACCACTCACCTAAAATGGTCAGTTAGGTGGCAGATGGCAGTCTGCTATTTTGTGCCTTGTTACCTTGTTACATTCCACTGGCCCAGGATGTGAAGGATCCAAGGTCGCTTCTGAGAAGAGGGCTCTGGTGCTACAGAGCACTGCACTACTACTCAGCCACTGGGCTGGCTTCCAGTACTATGTCTAAGTATTTCAGAGGATAATCACTTATTACAGAAAGGCTACCCACACTGTCATTGAAATTATTTCTAAATTATTCCTATCACAGAAGAGTTGAACATGATCCAGGCAGATGGTTGCTAAATGCTTAAGCTCCTTGAATACAGCATTAAAATGTTACTGGAGTGACCAGCCTTTAAAAGCCTTCTAGTAGGTGAAATGTCCTTCACTATTATTGTTTTGTTTGATGGACTAATAATCTCTAGCTCTTCTGCATGTTTGGAAGTAAAGAAAGGAACTCAATTAAGGATTTCTTATTACTGTGAAAGTCTGTCACTTGGTGTATAATTTCCAAGATGTCCTCCTTCTCTTTATATAGAGGTGATTATTATTTTAAACTGCCTAGAATTAACAAGAAGTCTCATTAAAAATTCTGGACAGCTATGGATTTGTAGGTAGGGACTAACCCTGCTTCTGTAGTTTTAATGTTTATGTAAGGCAAATCAATACCATGATACGTACACAAGGATGTCTGAAAGTAGTCTGTGTGGCATAGCTGTTTATTTATTCTAGAGATGGGCAGATACTGCAGGAGATTGTCTGCTACACTTCACATCCACAAGATAGTGCCACTGTAGCTATCAAATATCCATTTTCATTCTGTTTTATACACTTTAGGCAATATAGCTACTGTCTGGATTGGATAGGGATTATCAAAACAAGGATTATGCGCTGCTTAGATTAGGTAGTAACTACCTGGATCCAAAAAATTGAAATCGTGCCTAGACTTTTTTCTTTCCTTTTGTTTCCCACCCAACAAGGCCCATATTACATTTCTATACCCTAGCTATTTATTATTAGCATTTTAATGTATCTGTTTATATTCTAATAATATTTTACATTTATTTAAAGAGCAACTTTGCACTGCAGCATGTACTTTTATAAATAAGTTGTTTTGGCTGTTACAATTTACTAGAGAAATACTTTTCTTCCTTTGCAATGTTCCTTTCCAAGGTTCACAGCACATCTTTGTAATCCATCTAAAAAAATCTGTATAAAGCATTTGCCTCTCCCCTGTTTACTTCACAGTGCTTTTGTTCATGACATCAGAGTACTTACATGACAACAGACTGTGATATCATAAACAGCAGTTGTGTTGTAAGCAGGGGGGGAGTCAGGTAATCTTTGAAAGACTTAGTGAAATAAGTGCTGCATTAGCTACAATATATAGTAGACCAACAGCAGGGGAAAGTCAAAATAAATAAATAGAAAACTATAAAGTTAAAACACAATGGGTGAAAGTCTAGTTTTTTTTATAATAGAGTTGCTCTTTAATGTTACATTTATAATCTTGAAATGAAAAATGCTTTACTATATATATATATATAGTGTGTGTGTGTGTGTGTGTATATATATATATATATATATATATATTTACACACACACATATACATACATATTCTAATTAACAGTCTTCTTCTCTACCTGCCTCACCCTCTGCCTCCCTTGGCTAGTTCTGACCACTTCTACCCCCATTTTCCCACTCTGCAACTCTTCCCAGTGCTTACCTCCCCAAATGTCCAGCAGATATCAGTTCCCTAGAGTTTTCACCCTCTGGTGTGGCCCTAGCTAGTGGTGGAAGCTGGCCCGGAATCAAAGCGAGCTCATATGTGATAGAGCTGGAGGGAGACGCAAGGGCAGAAGCTGGGAGTTGGAAGTGGAGCAAGGGGCTGACCATTTTGTAGTGTCTGGGCAGAGAGATACTACCCCCTTGTTTCCACTCATACACCACCCCAATGCTAAGTGTTAGCCAGCCACAGCTTGTCATCCATGTGGAAGGAAGAATCAGCAAGGGCCTCCTTATGAACTTCCAGAGGCACTGCAGCAGTAGCTAGACTTACCCTCCTGAGACCTCCATAGCCCTTCCCCAACTCCACCAGTCCTGAGTGGGTGGACAAGATCACAGTGTAAACCTGGGTCACCCACATGAGAGCACCGTGCTCTCTGCCAACATAACCGGGCATTTTTTTCTGTATTGTACAAAGCTATGCATCTACAGAAAGTGCTTTGGAAATACAATTGACTTGGGTTGTGCTCATCTGTTGGTGCAGTGGCAGCCTTAACACTTGAGAGACTGATGACCTGAGTTTGTGCCTCGATTCCGGGACATCTGGAGGGCCAGCAGGTAGGAGGATTGAACATACCGCTGGCTGGGTGGTAACAGCTGAAGTGGCACTATACAGGAGAAGATGCATCTACTTGCTCTTCATTGGTGCAGGGGTGTGTGTGTGTGTGTGCGTAGTTATGGGTTCATGTAATCAGTGTTTTGTGGAGGTGGGTGGGGGACAAAAGTTATAACCTCTCCTGCTGTGGGTTCACAGTCCCAGCACACTCTGTTGCAGAGCCTTCACTGGTCACACTGGATACATTCTGTGGGTGGCGGGGTACCTGAATGCCTTGCTGGGGACAGTTGCTGGTCAGGAACATGGTTGTCGGGGCTAGGATGTGGCTGAGGAAGGTCTAGATTTGGGCAGCCAGGGAATGACAGGTTGGAAACACAAAATAATTTGGTGGTTTGGCTTGAAATGATCTGCTTCATTGGGCAAGCAGATGGGAGGATCCGGATAGAGTACAGTAGCTGGATTATCCTCATCTAACTAAACAGGCTCTATCTGGGGGTATGGTGGACTTCTGATAGTGTCCTCCCATCTCTGATTTATTCCTCATTTTTCTGGACCCATGCCTTGACAGCTAAAGAGCAACTTTTGCTTTGGCTGTGACCTCAGCTGCTCACTTTATCTTTTGTTTTGGAGGAAAGGTGCTACCAAAGTAGAACATTGTTTTGTGTGTGCTAGAGGAATGAAGAAACATGGGGGGTTGGGTGACCATTGACCTAAGGACATAAAAAAAAATGTGTACTGCTGTTGCTCTTTACAAATTCAGTACCGTTGTTAAAACTCATCTGCTCTGCGGCAACCAGTTTGCATTAAGTTAAGTAATGTAATCCTTGGACTTCGAAAAAGTGCTGATGTAGTGGGAGAGCTTGTATCCCCACAGTGTTAGACGGCAGACTGTATCAGGACCTGCTACCATTTAATGAATAATATTCCACCAGGGCAGTTGCTACATCATAAATAGCCAATGAAGGTACCTTGCCATGTTGTTAAAAAAATAGTACCATCATTTGCATATACATTCGCTTCCCAATAGAAGATAAATGTATCCATTTCAAGCGTCCCATAACAGAATGGGAGGGAAAGCTGAAGACGAGCTATTGGTGCCTATAATGGTGCCTGTTCAAAGAACCCATTGTTTTGTTGATGTTGGGGGGAGGAGGCTTTAGAGCACCCCTATATCTTTTCGTATGTGCACACAATGTTTACGGCATAGTGATGTCATGTCAAGTTGGTAATTCTGTGACAGACCAAACTTTCCTTGTGGTCCAGACCGTCCAGTGAGCATGCGATGAGAGATCCTTTGATATTTTAAGATGCATATAGTTTAACAAATGTGAGTAAAATGTACTGTATGCCCAGACAACGGGACTGAGAGTAAAGACAAGAAAAGGGCATCTTCTAGCCCAATTTCAACCAGCAGTACTACTGTTCTTGAACTGGGGATTCCCCTCAGGGAGGCGCACCAAGAAAATGAAGCAATCCCTCATCCAGAGATCTCCTGTTTACCTTGCACCTCCATGTTTATGTAATCTAAGATTGTTATCAACTCCTTGTCACATGTTGAATATTTGCTTTTTTTCCTAACCAACTGTGTAGTCTTACATCTATTGTATAGCAGCCCTATTTTATCTGACTTGTTCTGTGTATTTCTCCATTTATTATTTCTACATGATTGTATATCTGTAATTAATTCCAGGTCACCCCTGAAAAAGGGACAGCTTTGTCTCAGTGAGTCTACCTGGTTAACAAAATTAATGAATAAATAAAAAATATCCCCCATCTGGCAGGAAAACACTTGAGGAAACAGAAAACAGACTGAAGTGTGCAGTGGAAAAGGCAGGGAATACAGTGCCTCTCTCTCAGTGACAATCACAACACCTCTGAGACCAACACAGACAGGCAGAGCAAGGAGCACCTCACTTCAACAACAGTATAAAAACATTAAAAAGCAAAATGTCACTTGGAGACTAACATGGAGTCTGCAGTACAGGCAGCACATCAAACAGGCATGTTAAAATGGGTAGATCTGAGGAGAATTACAAAGGCATTTTATTTATTTGATCTCTCTTCAGCCTTTGACACTGTAGATCACATTGTGCTTCTTGATCACCTTAGAGAGCACTGTGGACTCGCCGGCATTGTCATCAGCTAGTTTGAATCCTTTCTCTCTGGTAGGAAGCAATGGGTGGTGATGGGGAATTTCTCCTCCTCCCCGAGGCTCCTGCCATGTGGAGTACCTCAGGGGTTGATCCTGTCACCAATGTTATTTGCAGTGTATATGCTGCCCCTGGGTGAGCTCATTAGGTGTCACAGTGTGGGTTTTCACTGTTATGCAGATGATACCCAGCTGTACCTGTCCTTTGCACCTGGAACATCAGACACTGTGAAAGTGCTTGATATCTTCCTGGCCAAGATCAATGATTGGATGTCCTCCAGCTGGTTGTGACTTAACCCGGACAAGACAGGTACTAGTGATTGGGTCGGGATGAGGGTGTGATGGGAGTGCCTCTAATGTGGCTACTGGGTTATTCCTGGGACCCACATTGTTGACAGCCTCCCCTAGATCTTGGTGTGATCCTTGATGACAGACTGACACTTGAAGCTCAGGTGTTGGCTGTCATCAAAAATGGTTTCTATCACTTAAAGGAACATTGTCAGGATCAAACCCCTAGTTCCACCTCAGGACCTGCCCTCGCTGGTGCATGCCTTTGTGACATCCAGAGTTGATTACTGTAATGCTCTTTACTTCGGTGTCTCTGGAGGTACCCTTCGCTGGCTGCAGTTGGTGCAGAACGCAGCTGGTGAATTGCTGACTGGCCTATCTAGGTCTAGCCATTTAACCCTGGTGCTGCAAGCTCTGCACTGGCTGCTGGTCAGGTGGAGGGTCATCTTCAAGGTGAGTTTACTCACTTATAAGGCCCCACACGGTCTCGGCCCTAGCTACCTGGCTGATCTTCTGACACCTGCCACATCAGTCTACTCCCTCCACTCCTTGACCACGGGCCATCTTGAAGTTCCTAAAACCAGATTAAGAACTTCTGGTGACCGGGCCTTTAGTGTCACCGGACTGATCCTATTGAACTCTTTACCAGCTGATGTCAGGGAGGCCCCGTCGCTTGAGGGGTTCAAGAGTGACCTAAAAACACATCTATTTTCCCTGGCCTTCCTGGGGGTAGAGAGCTGACCAGCCTCGAAAACCTGAAAAAATTTGCTGATTCTGATATTGCATTTTTTGTTTTACTATTTGTTTTATTTATAATACTATTTTACCTGATACACTGCTCTTTGTATGTTTTATGTATGGCACCCAGAGCCCCTGGGATTGGACACTTTAGAAATAAACTTTGCCTTGCCTTATTTGAAATTATTCCAACTGGGATTACCCTATGAGAAGCAGCATCTTGTTTTCATGGTGGTCCCAGGGAGGACAGCATCAGTCAACAAGTTAATGTAATCCAGCAGGGCCGGCCCAGTAGGGCAGACGTAGCAGTAACTGCTCTCCAGGGAGGGAGTGCTGCAAGGCCTGCTGTTTAACTGCCAGCTAGCAAAGGCTGCATAGCAACATGGCTTGGGGCATGGCAGAATGAAGGACAGAATGCTGCTGAAGCCAGTGCTGACTGAGCAAGTGTGGATGTACACCTTTGTGTATCATTGCACTGCAACTTCCTCAAGGTGGCAGAAAAAAACTAGGGAAAAACGCCCTGCTTGCCACCCACTTTCACTGTCTCCTCCCCGCTTGCGGATTGGTTCACAGGCTTCACCTCTGCCATGGCTGGCTGGATATGGGGGGTGAATCTATGTTTGGTCAGAAAAACAGGCCCTGCTTTGGAGACCTCAAGCCAGGGGGGCAGCACAGTGATGCGTCATGGGCAGTTAGACTCCCCCATAAATTTAACTTGCCACATTTAGGCAGTGCCCCTTGTAATGCACCGCTGTTGCCTAGCAACAGTGTGACCACAGTGAAAGGGGCGGGTGCTAGCATGGAGATGTCACTGGACATGTTGCATCATACACCTGTCATGGTCAGACCCACCCCCATACTGGTAGTTAAGAAAGCTACCAGACACTGTGCTCAGAGTGCTAGTGAGTGCTGAGAGAAGCATTCCTTGTGAGGAGACTTGGGCAGAACTAGTAAATGGCATTTTTTTTCCTGTCAGCAGCATTTCAACAGATGGAACTGCCTTACTTGGAAACCAAATGGTTTGGGTAGGCTTGAAATAATGAACTCTTGCCACCTCTCACTTTTTATTTTGGTTTAGCTGAAATATAAATTAAATACAGAAATTTCTGATGCCTTCTTCTGTATGAAACGCATTGAGAATATGTGCAGAAATAAACTTAGGGGGAAGAACAAAAAGTGGTTTGAAGGTTTCCCTAACACATGGTGTGGGCACTTAGGAATATATTATAACAATATCACAGCATGGTGAATATTTGGTAGTAGTAGTGGTTATACCCCATGTGTGCAGAATAATAACTATATATATATATATATATTTATAGGTGTGTGTGTGTGTGTGTATGTATATATATATATATATATATATATATATATATAATTTTTTCACAAAAAATTGTGTATGGTTTGGCACTTTTTTATTCACCTTACTAGGGGTAAGAGTCACTCACATATCATTGTCTGTAAAGACAAGTAATATAGAAGCATGTGATTTTTAACTGAAATCTGCTGGAAAGAGGTATCATGCATTTCCAGATTGAAATGTGACTATTATGAGCAGATTATGCTTTGTTTGAAGTGTGAAACACTGCAGTGCACCTAAAAGGGTATGTGGCAGGAAGCCTAGCTATCTCCTACTGAAACCAGGACAAAGGCTACCAAAGCCCTTTGGAAAATAATTTGGCTGTACAGACTGTATACTAAGAAGTTACTGCTCAGTGCTGTAGAAATTTGAACTGCTTCTTTATGTGCTGTTTTGGTGTTCTGAGCACGTTATCTGGAATCCTAGCAGTTGTATCCTTAAGCGGGTCTTTGTGTCCCATGTTCTTTATTCATTCAAGCAACTCCATTTCTAACTCCAGTGTGAACAAACCTTCTATTAGTGAATGCAAGCAGCTGAGCATGCATTCCAAAATGCACAGGTCTTATGGCCTGTAGCAATGAGAGAGGCAAAAATGCAAGTCTCTGATCCCAGGTGCGCAGCACCTTCCCCTGAAAAGTCTCTTATTATAGCATACCTTAGATAGGGAAAACCCCGTTATCTGCCTTGTTTATTTCCAGTACCTTTAATGGCTTACACATATTGTGCTATGGCATGTTATTTCGTGATTTCTGTGCCTCCAAATCCACTAATTGTAAAGTCTTTCAGTTTATCTGGGTAAGGTACTGGAACTGAGTTTTTATTTAATTTTTGTTTGCAAGTCTGTCTGCCTAGTAGCATCAAGATTGTAGTAAAATGTAGAGTTACTTGCATTCTTGGAACTTTCCTCACTGTCAGTACAGAACCAAGGGATATCTCCGATTTTTTTTTTTTTTTTTTTTTATTGAAGTATGCGATTGTCTAAATCAAAAGCTACTACTATTTGTTGTAATGGTTTCTGGTAGTCTTTTGTGGCCCTGGGAACAATAAGATAAACATTTTTTGATGAGCAATAGGCCCACATTTTCAAAGGAGATGCACGGCTCATCCCAGAAACTACACAGAACCACGATATTCAAAAGGGAGAGATGCGTCAAGCATTTCTGAATGCACGATCGCGCAGATATAATGTATGCAGTGCAAAAAAGGGGCGTGTACATGAATATGCCGCACATCCATATATTCAGCCAAAATGTGCAGCGCAACTGCCGTGCATCTCAAAAATGCTCTGCACAAAGTTAGTCGTGTCAGGCGATGGCCTAAATCGTCTGGCCACCCACAGGCTAGTTGTGACCCTGAGACAGGTCTCAGAGGTGCACCAGGATGTGCTCCAGGCACCCATACACAGCAGTCAGTCCAGGACGGATGTACCCAAAGCCACAGGTGCTGACACACCATGGGTGCTGCCCAGAGAGCCATCTCCCCACACCACTTCCAAGATGTGGACACCCAGCTGCCACAATACCAGTGCTGTTGGGTGCCCCCCAGGCACACCAGCGGAGCAGACAGCCACACTGCAGCACATGTACCAGGGGCCATGGCCTGCACTCATGTGGCCTGCAGGATACTACCCGGTTGTGGCATGCACCCAGGGTGACGTCTGGCACAACAGTGTCCAGATATCCTGGTGGTACTAGTGGCAGCATGGCATGGGCCAGATACTGACCTGTGGCACACACCCATGGTAGTACACCATAGATGCACTCAGGTGGGACCCACCCACTTGGGTACCTGGCCACCTTCTGCACACTGCCATTCCTTGCAGTTATCACCATGTTCTTATCATACAGGGGTGTGTAGGGCACTGCAGGTGACTGTATGCTGCATATGGAGCTGGTGTATCACATGCTTGCTGTATACCAATTAGACTGTGTAACCCTGTGCCCTCCACTGTTGCCTGTCCAGGTGGGCCATTGTGGCCACTGTCCAGGTGGGCCCCCTGTACCTCAGTCTGACTCTGTTCATGGGTATGGGTAATGGCACTGTACCCAGACCAATGCAGTCCACCCACCAACACATGAACATTCCATCACACCTGCCTGCTAGGCTGCAGTACCTACTGTTCACCTGTGTGGGGTGGTGGGGCAGCCCTGCAAAGCTGGAACTGTGCATGCCTGGGGTATGCAAATGGCCTGAATACATTCTAATAATGAGCTGCGCATGTGAGAAATGGGCTTGGAATGTGCAGTGAGGTAATTTGCATATCCCAGCTGAATACTGCAATTTTGCGCACCGCACAAGTGACTTTGCATCGTGCATTTCCCTATACTCCACACAGGTCCCAGGCCACTTGCCGGACAGGTGCATCTCTGACTGTGCAATCATGCATATTTGGGATATTCAGCTGGACATGCACAATCGCATCTTATGGTGCAAGTTTTGAATATATCATTATTTTGTGCTGATGCATCTCAGTTGTGCAGCACAGGCAATTGCGCAGTGTAGCCTGGGACTTATGAGTATGGGGCCCATATCGTCCAGAGTCAACTAGCTTGTCCAGAATTGTTTGGTAGTGTTGCTTCTTGTTTTGATCAGTTGATGTTCAAGAGTAAAGGTAGATGGAGGAAAGGTGTGGGGTAAAACAGTTAATAAGCAAGTGAAGTAAAAGATAATTTTCACATTTTGGACATGCTAAGACTAGGGATTTACTTGTGAAACAAAACAAACTGTATGCATTTTAGTGCCACAAAACTGTTTTATTGAAAGCAACGTTTACTTGTATTGCACAGGTAACCTACTGAAAAGCCAGCAGATTAGGCCCAACGGTCTATCGAGTCTGCTCGTGGACCAGTGCTCTCTCATGGCACTGTTTTAGCCCCCCACAAGGTCCCCCCCGGTGAGGCTGTGGGTCGCACCCTCCCCCTGTACTTATCCCAGCCTCTTTTGACCCCCCCACAGTTTCAACAGCCGCCAGTTCCGCAGGCAGTGCATTCCAGGGCTTCACAACCCTCTCTGTGAAGTAGTGCCTCCTTGTCTCCCACCGACCAGCCTCATCAAATGGCCCCCACCTCCCTCAGCTGCAGCACCCCCTCAAGTTGACCCTACTTATTCCCTTGAGGTACCTGAAGACCTCCATCATATCCCCTCTGTTCCTCCTCTCCTCCAGCGAGTACAGGTTGAGCTCCTCTAGCCGCTCCTCAAAGGGCCTTTCCCCCAGACCCTGTATCATCTTGGTCACCCTCCTCTGGACCCTCTCCAGAAGAGCAATATCCCTTTTCAAGTAAGGATGCCAAAACTCCATGCAGTATTCAAGGTGTGGCCTAACCAGGCAGTTATACAGCGGAAGGAGCACCTCTTGGCTCCTTGAGGTTATCCCCCTGGCAGTGCACCCCAGCATTGTATTGGCTTGGGCCGCAGCCATTTTACACTGTTCAAAGTTGTTCATTTTGGCATCCACCACCACCCCGAGGTCCATTTCCACCCTAGAAACTTGTAGTGTCTCTCCCCCCCCCCAAGGTGTACACATGTGCCAGGTTTGTGGCCCCCAGGTGGAGCACCCTGCATTTCCCAGTGTTAAACTTTAGTTTTCAGGTACAGGACCACCTCCCCAGGGTTTCCAGGTTCTCCTGGAGAGCCAGCTTCCCCTCCTCGTCCTCCACCATGGCTTTGTTCAACTTCGTTAAATTGCAATGTCTGGGGCAGGCTCTGGCTAAATACACATTATACAATGTGTATCAATTGGAAAACTCTTAAAACAACACTTGAATATCAAGCAGAGCTCATAACAAAAATCAATCAATCTTTATTTATCCAGGCGAAAACACCATTGAGACAACTCATTTGGAAGGTGGACCTAGTCAGATAAATGTTACAATTCACGACAAAGTAATGGAAGTATAAACAAGCACACAGACAAAGATACAGAGTAGCTGGATACAGAATTTACAATATATACATTAATATATAGTTGGCATATATACAGTTTTCGCTGTGTTATATAGTTGGCAAATATACAATTTTCACAGTGCAAGGCTCACACAAGGTGAGTGTTTAGATGGAGAGGAGTGCTAAAGAGATTAACAAAAACAATTGCATGCTTCCTTAAATGCCCTTGCAAAAAGATTTTTAAATAAGGGTATTTTTACTGGTAATATGAATGTTAGTTTTTTTTGCATGTTATTCCAGAGAACAGAGAAGGAGTGACCTATGGCTGCTTTTCCAAAGCGCGTTCTGATCTTGGGGATAATGAGGAGAGTATAAGAAAGGCTTCTAAGTCGGTAGCTCCCTACCTGGCAGATTGGAAGACAGTCAGAGATGTATCTAGGTAGTTTGCCAGAAATAACTCTACGGGTCCAAAGGATTGTGTTTTGGTGGTGTCTGCAAGTAAGAGAACTTCAACCTAACATAGAATAAAGGGTGCAGTGCTGGGTGGAAAATGAGACACCGGTAACAAATCTGATTGCCCTATGGTAGAGAGTATCTAGTTTCCCTAAAGCCAAGCTAGGACCATGGCTATACAAAATATCTGCATAGTCCAGAAGGGGTAGAAAGATGGTTTGTACTAAACGTATTTTAGTCTCCTGCGTAAGTAAACGTTTTATCCTGAAGAAGACACCCAGCCTCTGTTTTAGTTTTTTGTTAGGCTTTCATTTTCTGATTGCATCGAAAACCTATCATTCACCCATACACCCAAGTATTTAACGTTTGATACAAATTCCAGTGTGGCTATGTTGATAAGAAAAGAAGCCTTTGATGCTAGTTCCCCACGAAAGTGATTTACCTGTTAACAAAAAAAAAAAAGGACTGAACACACCAGCACTATATGGAAGACTATGTCTGTAATGGCAAGTGTTAGAAAGTACTTAGAAATTTGCAGGAGTAACCAAATTACACACACATATCTTTAGAATATCTGTGCTTCAGTCCTCTGTTTTTTATAGACTAATTTTGGATTACCTTATGACTAATAAAAACTGTCACTGCATTGGCAGATAATTGTGGCCTAGTTAAAACACAGTAATATGAATACTTATTCCTATTTTTTTCTCTCACTTCCTTAATGAACTCCCTTCCATCTGTGTCAGTGCCAACAGACACATATGCTGATGTCAGTCCTCTATACTTCTGGCCACTCTGCCTTGACAGCTTGAACCTCTACTTCAACAAGACTCTGATAATGTCCAGTGCTGGTTCTCCTAAAATGCACTTCTGCTTAATGCCAAAAAGACTGTGTCCATGTCCTATGGTACTATATATAAGCTAGCTAGTCTCTCTGCTCCTACTCCTACTTCACCACCCTCAATGGTGCACCACTGGAGGATGTCCCCTCCTTTAAAGGGGATAGTCAGTACAAAGGACACACTCAAGTGTGTAGTCATAGTTTAAGCACTTTTGGGCAAAAACATTTTGGTTTACTTACGGTTTACTGTTGTATAGTAGATTATATCAGACTAATTTTGCTTAGTTGTAGGCTGACATCTTCTTTTACAAAAAATCCCAGAATCCTCTGCAGTTGACATCAAAGCAGTAGGCAGCAGTGGAAAACTCAACAGCCTGCAGTGCATGTTAGAGCTTTTATAGTCTCTGGTCAGATGTTTTCTGGGACCAGTTTTCTTCAGGGGCTAAGTACAGTCCTCTGAGACTGTACATACTGTAGCTCATGGAGGACAGTGGGACCAGCAAACAAAAGATCAGAGCTTATATAATAAAACTATAACATGCACTGCAGGCAATTTAATCTTCTCACTGTGGCCTACTGCTCTGATGTCATCTGCAGGGGATTCTGGGATTTATAGTAACAGAAGATGTCCGCCTACAAGCAGACAAAATGAGTCTGCTACAATATACTATACTACAGTAAACAGTAAGTAAACCAAAATGTTTTTGCCCACAAAGTGCACATTGGGACCAGCCCCACACTTGAGTGTGGGGGCTGTTGATGATGACTGTTCCCTTTCAAGTACCTTGATGTGTGACTCGATCAGAGCCTCAACTTCTCTTAGAATGTGAACACCATCCACCAAAAGTTATATCCCAAACTCGAAGTCCTATGGCACAGTAAGGATTACCTCCCACTTCCGGTCCAACATGAGATCATTCTTACAATGATCTTGCCAGCGTTTGAGTATACAGATGTGGTTTACCAGGCTGCTCCCAAATCCCACCTGGCCAGAGTGGGTCCTTTTTGCTTTACTTCAAACTCTCCTCCACTCAGTCATCACTGTCTCCTCTACCAGTCCCTCCCCTGCCATCTTTGCACTCCCATTGTCTGTTCATGGTTCCCTTTCTGCCCTAATTCTGGTTCTCCTTTCTTTCTACCTACCTGAGCTGTCTTCTGTCCTCTATACCTTCTTTCAGCCACACTCTCCATTTCTTTGGCTGTCTTAGCCTCGCTGTTCCTGCCTGTCTGCCTTTCTTCAGCCAATCTGCTGTCTCGATCTGGCTTCTAGCAGTTTGGAACAAACTTTCCTACTCCCTTTGCCTTTTTCCTCCTACAATATATATCTTTCAAGTTCTGTATGCTAAACTGTATCACCCCCCTTCTGCCCCTGCCCCTAGTTTCTCCCTGTCCCTACCATTCTCTTCCCTTCCAGTCTTTGTGCCCCTGGCCCCCATAATTGGAATTTGATTGGCGTTGCACTCTGCTGTGCACCTTCTGTACAGCTCACTGTTTTTGGTGTACCTTATCCTTTGGACATAATTGCCCCAGGGCTGCCCTGCAGTATAATACCTGCTATTTTGTACTCATTTTTATTCCAGTACTTGTACCTGTATTCATGATTGTGGTATTTAAGTCCTGGCATTATTGTTACCTTGTTATTGTTTATTTATACCCCATTGTTCCCCCTCCCCTGGTTTCCAGCTGGCAATGAGCCTTAACACAGAGTGCCTTTCCTGGTTACCAGTTTCCAAATAAATAAATAAATATATAATTTTTTCTGTGTTGTTCTTTAACAGTTTGTATAATTGACCCCCTCCTTTCCCAGTCTCTAAACTTCCTCAACTTGTGGGGTCTTTACAACATAGCATTCCTTCATATCCAACACTTTTCCATGTACCACTAGATAAATTAATTTAGCTTTGGAACTTGAGTATGGATTCTTTTTTCAACTTTGTTTATTATTATGAAAAACAAACATACAGTTAAAGCACAAGCATTGAGCTTAAAAAAAAAACATAATACATATGCCATGAGGGCACCACTCCTCTTAATACTAAGGTAAGTATCCATCGAATGCTTTAAGATACGTCATCAGGGAGGGGGAGACGGAGATTAACTAAGTTATATAGTAAGCACGTAGAAAAGCTGCACAATGAGTCCATGAACTGCATGGAATTTTGCAGTCAAAGCGTCTCTCAACAAAGTTCAAAGTATCCTCCTCCGACGACGAAAGGGGCAGGAGATATCCACCATGCTCAATATAAAAGTAAGAAGCACATTACGTGCAAATCCAGAATAGATAATGCATCCAAGCAAGCTCAATACCTTATATTAAATTAGCGCCAGTTAACTGATTGTATTATCATACAGAGTAAGTATAAATTATCAGCAGATTAATCATGAATCCAAACTACTTTTACTAAATCACACGAAGTATCTAGTGTGGTCACTATAAGGTAGCCTTAAAAACATTGAACGTTAATGCAAACAAGAAATTCACATCAAAATGAAAGGTTCAAAAAAGTCTCGGAAGGGAATATACACTGCCCCAGGCTAAAGAGAGTTTGTAAATAACATTATCAATTCGGAAATGTCAGCCTTCCCTGGGACAGCTAATACCCACAGAAACCTTACTCGGACAACTATGCCGGTAATCTTCAGGGATCTTCTTCGGATGTGGGATCCTTCCTGACAAATTTGAGCCTAGCTGTTCCTAGAGGACCCAGGAACTCGGGGAGATATAATTTTTGTCACATTTAAAGAAAGAAAACGTATAACTCTAAAGCCAAAAATGAAATTAATTAAAAGAAAAAGCCATTTTAAAAACAAAAAAACAGAATTGCCTTTTTATTCTTTACACAGCTGAATAAGGTAATGTTACAGTATTGTGCTAGTTCTGTGATGATTTAGTGGAGTCGGGGCATAGATACATAAATGTGTTTGCCGTTTGTTGTAAGCAACAGATTATATAACTATGGAGAACACAGCTTATGTCTTTGTAATAAAGCACTGTAAAAATGTAAAGGGACACTGTCAACTCCATTAGGCCTTAAAGTGTCTCTAGTTTAAAAGACGCATTGAAAGATTGGTCACCTTCTGTATAGATTGCTGATGTAGCTGATAGTATAATTCCGATTCCTAGATTTCTTTGTAAAAGTGAAAAACAGAGTGCCCACCATACTGGTGTTACCACACAAAAATGTGTTTGTTTTCAGTCCTAGATCAACTCCCACTGCATCTTTCCTGGACTTGAGAACACCCCCAACAAAGTCTAGCCACTCAAGATGCATTGGGAGCAGAGGAGATTGTTGGATCATGAGTGGCTGCACTGTTTAGTGGTGTTCCTAATGTTCAGAATGCATTCAAGTCATCACTCCCACATCCTTCTCTTCCTCTGTTGCAGATACCTGGACCTCTCCCAGGCTGTACTCAGTCCTGGGGTTCTTGGCACCAGTGTGTATAACTTCTTTGCATTGATGCCAAGCTGCCAAATCCTGGACCACCTCTCTCATTTTTCCAGATTCTCCTTTAGATCTTGTATCCCTTCTGCTGTGTCCACCCTTCCACAGAACTTGGTGTTGTCTGCAAATAGGCAAATTTTGCCCTTAATGTCATCTCCAGTATCATTGATGAAGACATTGAACAACACCAGTCCTAGAACTGAGCCCTTTGGGACCCCACTGGTGACCTCTCTGGTGCTAGATAACTCAACCCCCACTACCACTCTCTGGGTCCTGCTCCCCAGCCAGTTTTCCACTCATCTGGTCACCTTCTTATTAACTCCGAGATCTGCTGACTTCCTGATCAGCCTCTTGCGGGGTACAGAGTCAAAAGCTTGCTGAAGTCCAGGTAAAGGAGGTACAAAACTTGACTCCTGTCTACTATTTTAGTGAGTAGTCAAAGACATCATATTTGTTTGACACAACCTCCCTCCCGAAAACTCATGCTGCCTTGCATTCGAGCCACACCTACTGAGGTGTAGTCTGATGCAAAAAGTGTTTTATTTGACCAGGTCTTCCCCAAGTCCTCAATACTGGCATATCTTTCCTCCTTGTACCATCTTCTCAGGCAGTCATTGAGTTCCTGTATCCTTTCCATCCTGGCCGTGATGGCCCTTGGTACCGGCAACACCTCTAAGATTGCCTTCAATCTTGCTGCCTTCCTGTTAGTCCTCCATATCAGCCAAGAGTAATCAAGGGTTTGAAACAAGACAGGGTTGTGTATAATTACACCATTAGCACACATTGCAGTTTTACTTCGAAAGGAGGCAAATAAGAACAGCCATCAACATCAATAAACTTTAGAGAAGGTAAGCAATCAGAAAACGGGGTTTGTCTGTCAACTAGAAATAATATGATGCAAAAAGGGTTGACAATGTCCCTTTAAAGCAGCAGTAATTGTTAACTGGCACAAAACTTCATTGTATGTTTTTTTTTTTTTTTTATTATTATTTTCAGACATGCTCATATCAACTTTTACAGCTAATTTGTTATTATTAACTCACATTTTTAAAGATAGCCACCATTCACAATTTTTTTAAAAGCTTTTCTGTTAAGATTAGGTGTTGAATGTAAATACTAGATTCTTACTATGATGCATGTTTTTGATGGTGAACAACACAGCACTGCACAAAGTTATTTATTTTTTCATGGTGGCCATAGCAGGAAAGTGGGAACTGTTACAAACTTCAAAATTCTGTCGCTTCATTCAGGAAGAAAAGAAAACGAAAAGACAAAAGGACATTTTGATGATTTTGCCAGGAAAGCATTATTGCTGAAAAAACTTGCATGGTGACTAATTAACACAGCTGCCTTAAATTGTTAGTAGCAAACTTTTGGTTTGGTTAGGGGAATCCGATATGAACTAGCCTAAGTACCAGGATTTGATGTGTACTAAACTGGGGAATTAATAGTAAGTAGTTTTTCATTCAAGGTCCTCTAATCTAGGCCGGCCCATTGGCGCAGCAGTTGGATTTCCACTTGTGATACCAGCGACCCGGGTTCGGGAATGACTCGGGTCGCTGGAGGGCCTGCCAGGGGGGAGGCAGCTTGAGCATCTCACGACTGCTTGCAGCCTTCAGGGAGGGAAGGGGCTGCGACCCTGTGTTGAAGCAACCACTGGTGGAGGCCAGGGGTAGAGCAACATGTCAGGGTCATTTGGGGTGGTGCGTGATAGACATCGGCTCTTGCCTTGATGTCCGGATGTCACGCACCTTAAGAAAGCCAGGAAAAGTCACTTGCTGGCCACTGGATGATGGCTGTCTGTTCCCTGAGGGCCTCCTGTTCCTCGGCAGGATCCCTGGGCCCTAGAGAGTATGTGCTGGGGTCATGCTTCTCCCCCGGTGCCTTCCCCCTCAGAGGAGGGGAACCCGCCCAGCAAAGGGATAATCTGGGATATCCCGGGTGTCAGCTGCGATACGAGGATCAGAGGAGGGCTGGGAATGGTCAGTAGGGGCTGAGGAGGAACTTGACAGAGCCTGAAGGAGTGGCGGACCAGCGAGCACGGGGGCAGAAAAATAGATTACACAAAAAGAAAAAGGTCCTCTAATCTGATCTACTCTTAGTCTACCAACAGAATTTTAACATATAGGAAATCTGGACAGATATAATATCAGTCTGCCGCACTGCAAGAGCAAGCACTATAGTTCCTTGAATAAAAGACTAAAAACTATCATGCTTACAACAGTTATGTTTAACTTTAGTGTTTTTTTTTTTTTTTACTGTCAATTTTTGACCTACTTTACATTTCAGATAATACGTCACCTATTTCATTGTGTCTTTCAGTGAGACTGATTTGTCCCCAGTTGACCTCACAGTTGCTGTTTGTGTCATCACTGAAATCTGTGGGAGACAGTCAGATGCTTTCTATACACACTTCTTAAATGGGCTACTACAGTGTTTTATAGACCCTGGAGGAAAACTGAAAATGAATATACTGAACTCGCTAGTGTATTGCAATAACTGAAACACCACAGTCCCCAACTGGCCACATGAGGTATATGGCCAGTTGGGAGTTACAGGGATGTTGGGAACAAACAGGCAGGTAGCACTCACGAAAACAGTTGCTCCTGTGGAGCAGTCTGCTTTATTCAAACCTCCCCATGCAGATGACCCCATAACACAGCCAAGGCCCTAGAGAGTCATTTGTATCCCATTATGGTCTCATTACAGGCCAAGGACAAACAACACTACATGGATAATGTTCACACCCCCATCATTGTTCCAAGATATTTACAATCATTCACTGACCCTGCTAGTCTGGTGCCCCACACCCTTTACTGTTCTGAGCTCAGATAAACTTATCCCTGGTAGTCTACTGGCCCCCCTACTCCCAATCACTGATCCCTGGTAGTCTACTTGCCCCATACTCCTGATCACTGCTCTCAAGCAAGTATTCCTTGGCAGCCTAAACACCCTCCCCTACATGCTCGTCTCTCTTCCAAGCTTTAATAACTCTGTGCCTGGTAGTCCAGCGGCCCTTCTGATTGTTGGCAAAGCAAAATTATACTCTTACCCCAACCCACCCACTCAGTGCTCAGCACCCTCACCCTCTATCAGCTCCCAGCTTGCATATCCATTATTTGCAGAGCTGCTGAGAATCCGTTATGGAGACTGGTACAGACCTTCCGCACACTACCTTGGTCAGCTGACATCTGACTGACAGGGAGTGAGCAAGCATGTGCAGCTGTGAAGGGTCTGTGCAAGTCGTTATAATGGAACTGTCAAGGACTCTGGAAATCATGGATGGTGAGTCGGGGGCCAGTGGTCGCAGGGAGGGTGAATGCGAAGTTGGTGGGCCATGGTAGGGGCATACATTTTGTGTGCCAGCAATTGGGGGGGGGGCACTGGACTACCAGGGATAGGGTTGTCAAAACTTGGAACAACTGGGAGTGGGATAGGGCAACTAGACTGATGGGGAATATCTCATTGTTTCTATGCGGTTCCTGTTGCCCCAGCTCTTTTCCGATGACCCTGGAGATTTAATCTGGCAGTCAATAGCTGGTTAATGAAAAGCAAGGACTGGTTCAGCAAACAGCTTAATGCAAGTCATTTTAGAACCTGTAGGTCATTAGGCCAGGGCATTGTGGTAAATAGGAGTAAAATCCTAACAATTCATCCTGTATAAAAATAAAGTTTTATCAAAATCAAATTAAAGATGTTATTCTAAAAGAGCAACTACTCTGCACTTCACCATGTTCTTTCATAAACATGGACCAAGATGTTTAAATGAGACAGCGAGTGCTAGCAGTATTTGTAGCCTGCTAACAGTAGTTTCCACTCCTGATGCTGGATAATCACTAAAAGTGCCATACTGAAAGGCACAGTTAACAAGGCATTAACCAGTCAGTGAGGAGAGCTAAAGCATGCCAGGGTACCTATGCAAACCACCTGACTGTGCCTGTTAGACAGGTGCTCTAGCATACTCCATGGTTTGTAAAGACATTAACATTAACCAGTCTGGGCATTGTGGGAACAATAGGGAGTTGTTTTCCATTTTCTTTACTATGAGATGCAGTCTCCTATTTCTGTAGTGGCTTCAACAATAGAAGATCTCGTATGTTTATTTTCAAAACAAGGCATTGTGCATGCAGTATCTAGCTGACAAGATTTCTTTACTGAGAGATGTAGTCTCCTATTTATGTGGTGAGCACATAAATAAAATAGCCTGTATACTAATTTTCATAGTGAGGCATTGTGGGTACAGTCAATAGCTGATTTTTCTATCTCCCTAATCAAAGTGCAGTCTCCTAGTTCGGTAGTGTTTACAGCATTACAGTCTGCAGAAAAGCCTCTGGAAAAACGTTTTTGTGATGCAGATAGGCCAAAAAGATCATTTGCCTTTCTGTGTAGATGATGTTTCACTTTTACCACCTCTTGGTAAAGAGATTGGTCTGAAATAACAGCTCCTGTCAGAATGTGGGAGTGTGCTGATACTTTTCTGTGTTTATGTTGCAGGGCTTGAATGGCTGTAAGTAGTTCAGGAGTGTAATTATGGGTCAGTAATTACACAGCTCTGAGCTGCTTTCAGCCAATCAAATCACTAGAGTTTTTTTTTTTTTTTTTTTTTTACACGTTATAACATGATTTATGGAAGGTTTCCATAGCAAATGGGTGTAGTAACCTGTAGGAGTTGTGAATCAGTCTCCTACCATTCAAACTGCCAAAAAGTACTGTTTACCATGAAAAAAATCCTTTTATTTTTGTGCTCCATTTCATTTGCATAGCCCTGCCCCCTCTTTTTTCTCTGTGCTGCAACCTCCAAACTTTACATCATGCAAGGGAAACAACATTTTTAAAGGGACACTGTCAGTTTTTAGCTGACTCTTTACATTTTTTGCAAATAGCTGTATCTAGAAAAAAAGAGGGCAGGGCTATGCAAATGAAATGGAGCACAGAAATAGGAAAACAGTACTTTTTGGCAGTTTGACGGAAGACTGATTCACAACTCCTACAGGTTACTATGCCAATTTGCTATGGAAACCCTCCATAAATCACTTTAACATGTTTCCTGGTGGTCCAGTGTACCCCACCCCCCTGGATCATTGTTCTGAATTAAAATAAACCTATCCTTAGTAGCCTAGTGGCTGCCCACCCACTCAATCACCGTTCTGATGTATGTAAATTTTCTTCAGCAGTCTAGTAACCCCACCCACAGCA
This sequence comes from Neoceratodus forsteri, assembly GCA_016271365.2. Taxonomy (NCBI): domain Eukaryota; kingdom Metazoa; phylum Chordata; order Ceratodontiformes; family Ceratodontidae; genus Neoceratodus; species Neoceratodus forsteri. The sequence goes on from CM028129.1 coordinate 798,258,368, forward strand.
GTCACTGTTTTGAGGTAAGTATAAATTTTGTATCTCATGGTTCCATCCTGCCTTCTGTGTGTTGCATAGTTTTTTTGTTTTTTTATAGGGACATTTTTCCCCAACTGCCGGCGAGGCACTATGGCAATGTACCGACCATCCGCTCCATCCCCCCCTTACAGGGATCACAGGGCATGGCAGGGGATGTGGGTTTTTCATGGTTATGAAGGTAACTATGGGAGGCCCTAACCCTCTCCCCCAGAGGGCGCTGGCGTGAAGGACCAAGGTCCAGGTGAGAAGCTGTGCAGAGACACTGCTTCCACCAAGCACCTAATAGTGCCCTCCCTTCCCCTCCCAACACCATCTGTTGGTCGGATTGGTGCCCAACCCTCCCCAGGAGAGGAAAGCTGCCTAACAGTGGTATAATCCAGCTCCTCCCTTCCCCCCTGCCAACCCCCGACAACCCAGGCTCATTATTGAACCTGGGTCACCGGTGCAGCGTGAGGTGTGGCGTCCAACCCCTCAAATTTCAGCACCACTGGGCCAGCTTGAGTGTTGCATATTTTGAGTAAATAAACAAAACTGAAATCCACAGACAGACACTCCTCATAGTCCACATAATTGGGTTGCTTTGGTGATGGCTATTTATTCAATAATGACCTAGAAGTTGGTCATTTCAGAGAGATTGAAAACTGTTTGTCAGGAATGGGTGGCCAGAAGTACAGTCCTTTCAGGTAGTCGTTAATCCAAGGAAATGGCCAGCTTTGAGGTTGTTCTTGCAATTATAAGTGTAATCACAATAACAACTTAGTTTTTAGAGTTTAACATACTTTTGCTATGTCAGTGGTGTGGCTTGAGCAGTGTGCACATCTATACCTTAAATTTAAGGTGATGCATGCCATGCAGGGTCAGATGGCAGGTGGATCCTTTATCTCTTATATATTAATGACCAATCCAGTAGCCAGTCAGGAGCCTTGCTAGGCTCATGGATACTTAAATTTATAATCTAGAGCATCTAAGCATTAATTTTTAGGCTTTCTGTATCTGGCTCATCCCATTGTGTGAATTCAGTGCATTGGACCGCCACCAGGAAGACCAGGATTGGCATGTTAACCCTGTGCTCCCATGCTGGAGGCCTGCTACGCTATGAAGGTGGTCCATTCTCACACTCACTGCTGGTTGGTCACGGAGTGGCATTGACATAGGCTGTCAGGACAAGGTGAGTATGTATGCACTCTAGTGCAGGGCCTGAGTGTGGCTTGTAGAGCGGCCAGCACAATAACAAAAACACCAACAAAACAAGAGAAGAAAACCACACTCCTTCCTAAGAGCACAGTGGTAAGATTTATGAGGCAAAATCCAGTAGTGTAAAACTATTGGGTGGCTTAAAGGGAAATATGGCCTTCATCCTGAGAGCACTGTCAGGGGGCTTTCTCATGAACGAAGCACTTGGGCATTTGGACTAGTTTGTTATGTACCTAGTGCAGTGGTGGTCTTTGTCCTGTTTGCCTTGAATTGAGCTCAGTTAAAACTGTTAGATTACTGCATACTCTACTGGGAGTTGCCTTGTAAATCGGATTTGCCTCATAAATCTTAGCACAGTGCTCTCAGGGAGGAGTGTGGTTTCTTGTTCTGTTGATGTAGGCTGTGAAGGCAGACTTCCCAGGGAAAGAGTGCCGACATGCTGGCACCAATTGTTGTTGTGGGGGAGCAGGGAAAAACAGAGAAAATAAGGGCAAAAGAAAAATTGCTCTCTTTGGGCAGACAAATCACTGTTCAGAGTGTCACAAGACACATCTTGAGTCCATCACTACTGTAGATTTGGGTGCTGTCTTTAGAAATTCTGGGCTGACTGGCATTTTTTTTCCAGGAAGTTTTCAGACATGCAGAAACTATCATGTTGCACATGCAGGTGCTTTGAATGTTAAGTCCTATTTCCCTTTAAGCCACCAAATAGTTATACATTGCTTCTAAAAATTGATAATGAGAGGAGGGCCATTTTTTAAAAATGTTAATAGTATGCTGCTTTGCCGAACTCGGGTCTGTCATTTTCACCTTAGTGGAATGGTTGTGAATAGAACTAATTACGGAGCACAAACTAGTTATTAAAGATATTTTTAGGTTAATTTTTGTTATCCTCAGATGTCCACATTTATTGCTTAATGAATGTGAGAAATCTAGTCATCATTTTATGGTAATGGGTCCTTGAAATACAGGATTTTAATAACTTGTGTTTTCTTCTGCTTCATGTAGGGTAAATATATTATAGGAATTGTTCAGTTAAAATGCTTTCCATTGTTGTGGGTTCTAAATTGAAACTGGCTTACCACCTAAAATAATGGAAGTAAAAATTACGGTAACATAGAAAATTACATCAGAAAAATACCATTGGTCATTCCAGACTGCACATAATGCCCTGATTTACCCCAAGACCTAATATCTATCTGGGGTTATTTATCCCTTCTACCCCCCCCCCCCCAAAATGATTCCTGCCTTGATGCTACCTTCCTGGGTTACTATTGGCCCTTAACTCTGCCCCCACCGACCACGTTTGAAGTAATTGATGGTTTTGGGCAGGCTAATTCGTGGCTCAACCACTGTCTTTATTTATTTATATTATTTATTTGAATCTTGTATTAACACCTTTGAGGACAAGTTCATTACATATGTTCCACATCCAGGCAAACAAACAATAAGAACATTATACAGAACAGGGTGAAACAAATAACATATACAATAATATATGGGAAGGTGTGCTTAATGAGAAATTAATGGTTGCCCAAGGGGTTTATTAAAGCATCCCACCCCGAGGGCAAACATTAATTTCGAATTAAAGCACACGTCCCCATACTTTGTTATTTGTAATTGCTGAGCAGCAATTTTTTCCAGCCCTGTGTCTGACTCTGACACACAGACATGCTGATTCACACATACACACACACACACACACGCACAGTCTTTCTGTCTCCCCATTAGATTTTTTGTTTTCTTGTACTTTTAATTTCCACAGTTGCTTTTTTTTTTTTTACTTTGGGCAGATTTCTGTGTTGCGATCGGGATTGCAATGGTCTTACCTCAAGGAGGGAGGTCAGAGCTGTTCTTTGTGGCAGTAGTGATCGAGACTTTTTCGCCGTTCTTCATGGTAGTTGTGCGGTACAATTTTGGAATGGTAGGATCAACCAGATATTTCTTAAATTAGTTAAATGCGCTTTTCTTTTTTGTAAAAGAAACCCAACAAAACGAGTAGGCGTCCCAGTCTGGCAGCTCCTCGCTCCGTGGGAAGAGAACCCACCATGTTTTTTGAGCTGTTTTGTCCACCTCTGAGGAATGCAGAGCCAATCAGGATCACAGCTCTTATTTGAGTTGAGGTAAGCGTGTATTCGTTATAACCTGCGGGTTATAACGGCAAATTATAACTGGATCAAGCAATGGGAAAAATTGCTGGCCAGTTATTATAATACAGTTGTACAGGAATGGTTATAACTAGCACAGTCACAGTCAAAGGCTATGTGCAAATTGCCGGAGTCATTACAATAACTTAGGCATTCTTACAAGGATATGGGTCCTAATAGGAGAAATATTAGGGTGATACAACAAGCAACACAATTGAACAGGAATGATTATAATTAGAACAGTCACGGTTGTAGGCTATGCAACAAATAGCGGGAGACAATTACGAAACTTAGGCATTCTATGCAAGGATGTAGGACTCATGAGAGACGGTGAGGAACTAGAGGTGGAGGAAAGGCAGAAGGAAAAAGCCCAAAGGGTTGCTGCTGATGTAAGGAGTGGACCAGGAACAGAGGTGACAGCAGAGGGGGGAGTACATGTTAGTGGGCCTGCATGTGGGGAAAGGGGGGATGAACAAGTAAAATTAGGTGTGGAGGAAGAGGGGGACAGTGAAGGAAGGAGGGAGAGGGTGGGGGGAGAAAGACATGGAGGAAGGGGCGATAGGGAAGAATGGGAGGGACAGGGAAGGGGAGGAGAAGGGGAGGTGAGGACTGTGTGCTATGATGGATATATGAGTGATAGTGGATAGATACCAGGCAAAGTAAGAGCTGAGATGAGACAGGATAGGTGCAGTGTAAGCAATGTTGTAGTGGGCGGGTGAATAGGACAAGGTCCAGAGCCAGAGGAGCAGTCTCTAGAAATGTGGCAAGTAACAGCAGGCCTTCGCAATTAGCTGTTGTCTTCATTTTCTTTTAAAGGGAACGATCAAAGTTAACGAAGAGATGTCAGTGTGTAAGGAGTTCAGCCAACCAGGGGCATGGTAGGTGAAGGACCTTTGACCCAAGGAGGTGCGACAGTGGAGAATTTTAAAGATTCGGCTATATGAACTACGAGTACAGCTATGGTTATCATCGGGGGAGAGGAGATTCTGAACCCCTGTGGGTACCAGGCCTAGACTAACTTTTTTTTGCCAGTAAACAAGACTGGTAGAGTAGCCTGCCTGAGAACTGAAGCCAGTTAGTCTGGGCATACAGGTCACACATGTGCGTCAGGTATGTGGCTCCTGTAACAAGCTGACAGGCTTTCTTTAGTGCTACTTTTATGCAGTGAAGGGCCTTGTCTGTAGCTGAACCATATAGTACCAGCCCATAGTCGATGACTGTCACCAGGGAACTGTGCACAGCTAGCTTATGCATCTCAGGTGTTAGACTGTGCTTGTGCCTGTGCAGTAGTCCAATGCGTGTGTCGATGGCCTTAGTGACTTTGTCAGTGTGGAGGTCAAAAGACATTGTGCTATTCAGCGTGATCCCCAGATATTTGAAATGTTGCACAAGCTCCAGTGGAGAGCCCACCTCGTTAGTGATGTGAAGAGGGTGAGTTCTGTGCTGGTTTTGGGCAGTGAACATAATTGTTTTTGTCTTTGAATAATTCATCGCAAGTTTGTGATCTTTAAACCAACTTTCTACAGCTGAGAAGGTGCTCTGGAGTTTACATTCAAGAGCTAGGGGGTTTGAGTCATTGACAAGCAGAACAGCATCATCTACATTTAACAATAGACAACACTGGCAGGCAGATGGGAGTTGGTTTAGAAAAATGCTGAGTAAGAGCGGACCCAAAATGGACCCTTGTGGAACTCCAGAGCTGACTGGTCAACTATTGGATAGGGGCTCTGTCTTAGTTAAATAGTTTTCTCATACGAACATATGAAATTTGCCAGCAGATAAAGGCCTAGAGGTCTATCAAGTCTGCTCGAATGTGCAGCTAGCACCCCTTATTCTGCAGCTGCCCCTTCCTTCCACCCTTCCCCTTCATTGACCTGCCCCCTTGTCCTGTCCCATCCCCTTTTGAAGCAGTCCACTGTTCTACTGGATACCACTTCTACAGATAACGCATTCCACCCAGCCACCACCCTCTTGTAAAAAGTGTCTCCTCATCTCCCTCCTGAACCTTCCTCCTCCAGTCTCATATCATGGCTCCTGGTGTCCTCCCTCCCTTACTTTAGAACAGCCCCTCTGTACCTGTCTTGTTTATTCCTTTCATGTACTTAAAGGTTTCAATCATGTCCCCCCGTCCTCCTCCTCCTCTCCTCCAGTGAGTACATGTTCAGCTCCTCAGCCTCCTCTCGTATGATAAGTCCCCATCCCTTGATCATCTTTGTCGCCCTGCACTGCACCCTCCAGTAACTTAATGTCCCTCTTCAGATACAGGCACCAGTACTGCATGCAGTACTCCAGGTATGGTCTAACTAATGACCTATACAGTGGCAGAATCACCTCCTCCCTCCTCGAGGATATACCACTTGCAATACAACCCAGCATTTTGTTGGCTTTTGCAGCTGCCTTCCTACATTGTGCCGAGTTGTTCATTGACCCTGTAATGAGCACCCCCAGATCCTTCTCCTCTGTCTGGGCTAGCTGCACTCCCCCCAGCTGGTAACTCCTCCTTGGGTTCTTCATCCCAAAATGCAGCACCTTGCACTTTTTGGCATTCAATCCCAGTTGCCAGGTGTCTGACCAGGTTTCAAGCTTTGCCGGATCATCCTGCAACCCCTGCCATCCCCCTAGGTCATCCACCACTGCTCCTACCTTGGTATCATCAGCAAACAGACTGATCTTTCTCTTGATGTCCAATGATATGTCTGCAATGAATATCCCAAACAACACTGGCCCCAACACGAGCCCTGTGGAACACCGCTCGTCACTACCCTTGGGTGTGAGAGCTCCCCACCACCACCCTCTGTTGCCTTCCCCAAGCCAGTTCCCCTACCCATCTCCCCAGCTTTGCACTGGCCCCTGTGCCTACTAACTTACTTCCCAGCCTTCCATGTGGCACCGAGTCGAATGCCTTACTGAAGTCCAGATACTGGACATCAACTGCATGGCCCCTGTCCAGTTGCCTAGTTACCCAGTCATAGAACTCCACCAGGTTGGTTTGGCAGGATCTGCCCCATATGAAGCCATGCTGTCTGCTGTCCTGTAGTCCTTTGGCCTCTAGGAGGGTTACCAGCCTCTCCTTCAGGATAGTCTCCATTAGCTTACCCACGATGGATGTGAGGCTCACTGGTCTGTAGTTTTCTGGTTCATTCTTGGGGCCACTCTTGTGGAGGGGCACCACATGAGCCATCCTCCAGTCCTGAAGTACACACCTCAAATGTAGTGAGGCATTAAATAGGTCTGCCAAAGGTCCTGCAAGGACCTCTGCCAGCTCCTTCAGTATCCTGGGGTGGATGCCATCTGGGCCTGGCACCTTATCCACCCTCAGTGCCTTCAAACCCTACCGAGCTCTGCCTCCATGATTTCCCCATCTGTTACCACCCCCCCCCATTTCTGCCATTTCTCCCCCCTTGGGTGTCGCCCCCCTCTTCTCTTTAGTAAATACTGAGCAGAAGTACTCATTTAGTGCTTCTGCCTTATCGCACCCTGCTTCCACCCAACCCCCCTCCTTCCTAATACTTACTGTGTGGTCCTTACAGCTCCTTCTCTCCCTGATGTACCTAAAGAAGTCTTTCTCTCCCTTCTTAATGCCTTGTGCCAGCCTGAGTTCCATAGATGTCTTGGCTCCCCTTACTGCCCTTGTCACCTCCTTTGATTCCATCAAGTACTCCTCCCTGTCCTTCCCTCTCCCTGTTTTCTTGTACTTCCTAAAGGCTGCTGTTTTCCTGCTTACCTTTTCCATGACCACCTTGCTCAACCAGCTCGGTTTCTTAGCCCTAGCCTTCTTGCTCTGGGCCTTGCAACAGGTTTTGGTTGCCTCCACTATCCCCAGCTTTATGAGCTTCCACTTCTGGTTAGTGTCCATACTAGATTGAATTCTGGCCAGGTACCCTTTTAACCCTTCCCCCATCCTCCTAAAGTCGGCCCTCCTGAAGTCCAGCACTCTTGTGCCAGATTCAACTCCTTCCTTGCCCATGTCCAATGTGAGCCATACTGAGTGGTGGTCACCCCTGACAGCGGTTCCTCCACTGTAAGTTCTCTCTCAAAGTCCCCATTTGCCAGCACAAGGTCAAGGATATTCCCTAACCTGGTTGGTTCACTGACCATTTGCAGCAGGAAGCTGTCCTGGAAAGCATCCAGTAGTACCTGCTCCCTTCTGTTCCTGGTTGTTGGGGTGCTCCAGTCCACTCCCGGCATGTTGAAGTTCCCCACAATCACCACACTACCCTTCTCACAGGTCCTCCTGATCTGTCCTGCTAGTTCCCTGTCTAACTCCTCCATCTGAGATGGCGGCCTGTACACCACTCCCATTCTAAGAATCCTATTCTTGGAATCCTGGATTTGCATCCAAAGTGACTCCGTACCACCCTCCTCCCCTTCCTCCCTTACACACTTCAGTCCTTCCTTCACATATAGTGCCACACCTCCTCCTTTCCCAATCACCCTGTCCCTATGAAATAACCTGTACCCTGGTACAGACAGGTCCCAGTCATTGTATTGGGTGGCCCATGTTTCTCTGCCCCTTCTGACTCTCTTCTCCACTTTAACCCATGCTTCCCCACCTAATAACAGCAGTATTCTCTCTTCTCCCAAATTGTAAAGTGCTTTGCGATCCAGTGTGGTTTTCCACTTTAAGTCCACAAGCTTAATATCAGCAGCATTATCTCTCCTTCCCAGTCTTAGTGTGCTTTGTGATATAGCAAGGTTTTTCCCCTTTACCTCTTCCCTTGCCACGTCAGCAGCCTTCTCTCACCTACTAAACTGTAAATTGTATTTCAATGCAGTATAGTTTCCCCCACTCCTCAGCCCAATGGCAGCATCATTCGCTGCCCACCCAAACTGTAAAATGCTTTGTGGTATAGTGTGGTTCTTCCCCATAGACCTCCACCTACTGGCAGTAGCATTCTCTGCTCTTCCACCTCGTAAATTGCTTTGTGTTACAGTGGTTCCTCCAAGGCTTGAATTAACTTCCAACAGAAGTTCCCAAATGGGATTAGCAGAAAGGTAAAAAGTTCTACTAATGCACTGATGCTGAATTTTAAAGGGTTTAACTTGTGTCATGAACAAAAAGTACCACATAATATGCTATGAACACAATCCAGAAGTCCACCCAGTGTTGTGGAATGCTAAGGTGTTAAACGCCTTGCCTCCTGACACACCGGCGACTCATGTTCGAAAATGAGCGTGGGTTGTGGGGGTCAGCGGGTTGGGAGAGGATTGAGCATCCCAGGAACTGCTTTATTCTCCCAGGGAAGGGTGACCAGTCATCTTGGCTTTTGACTGCTACTGGGTGAATGCCCAGTGGTAGAGAAGGTAGCAAGCAACTTGATGGGTGGGGCCATGGTTCTGCAGGATGTGAGGGCCTCCTCGCACATGTACTGATGTATTGACATAGCAGGGGAAAGGAAAGAACATGGAAAAGTGGGATGATGGGCTTAATAAAGTCTTGCTAGTTCCCTTGTGGCCCGTGCCATCACTCGACTTTGGGGGGGGGTGACAGCACTTCCCCCTCCTGGCCCCACCATGGGGGGGGAGGGATTCATGGAAGATCTGGTTCCCAGGGTTGAGAGAGGTGAGCGATGGTTGTGAAGAATGGGGACAGAGCTGAGAACCAGCTTTTCACCCCAGCAGGAAAAAAGCTTTATAGAAGGAAAACAAGACAATCCAGTATTATCTGACCACCAGTTGTTACGCACTGACTTCCAGATAAGAAGAAGGGGGTCAAAAATTACCTAGATTTTGCTAGTGGCAAAGAAAGTCCTCTCTCAATTTCTACTCCCTAGTACTCCCACCTCCTGTTGTGTATAGATAGAATATAGAAAAACCATCCGCCTCCCATCTCTGCTCTGCTAGCCATCCTACCTAATTCTTAGAGGTTCCCTTAGTTACTGGTTAGTGTACAATTATTACTGTGCAACACAGTCCAGTGCAATGTAAAGAGCTTCATTCTCTGCCCCACAGCTGGGCATGAATGCCAGTAATCTCACCCGTGCAGTGCTTTATGGGGTTATGAGCATCCAGTTCAGTGAACTTTGGTTACATTGGACTGGGTTTCAGAGGAGTAATTTTGCACTAGCAGTCAATTAAGGGGACTTATAAGAACTGGGTCGGAGGGATATGTGGCTTAGATGGGTTGGGAGGAATATGCTATAGTGTACATGCAACAGGATGTGGATGTTGTGGTGTGGGGGAGGGATGACTCACAGCTCTCGTGCGTCGGCCTGGAATTCACATTGCAGTTAATAAGAAAAAGCTTGTTTTTTTCAATGTGAATTGAGGCAAAATATTCACTGTGTATAAAAAAATAAATAAAAAAATCAGCTTTGTAAGTGGAGGCTGACATATCTCATGCTATCCCTTTTCATACCTCATCAGCATTGTGACATTACTGATAGTGTTGACAATGTTTTAACTGCACCCCCATATACTGTAATATCTTGTTACTCAGTTTACCAAAATATGATTGTGGAGAAAACCAAAATGGTGGAAACCTCCTATACATATTTCACAAAAATCGGCAATATATACAATACCAGACTAAGTACAAGCCAACCTCTACCTAACATAAAAATATTTTAGAAAGAATATACAGAACCTGACAATAGTGATATGTTTTACTGGCAGGACAATACCCAGAATGAAGTATTCAAAAGAACTATGACCAGTATAAAACTATCCTTAGCTGAGATCCTATGTGCTTGCATACTGTCTAACACTTCTGTAATGTAGCTACGTACTATTCAGCACTTTACAGCGTACCTGGTGGGCCTAAAAGACATGGGGCAGAAGCAGGATAGATGAGCGGTTCCTACTGTCAACAAGGCCAGTGGCATACTGGAGTGCATCAAAGGGAGGGTGACTGGCAGTGGAAGTAACCCCGCCACTTTACAAGGCCCTGGTCAGGCCTCATGTAGAGAATGGCTTGCAGTTCTGAGATCCTCAATACTAAAAGAACATTGAGGCAGTTGAGAAGTTGCACTTAGGGCCACCAAAATGATTAGAGGTGTGTGTGTGTTGTGATATGGAAAGCTGGTGGCCTTTAGCACATTCACCATGGAAAAAAGGAGGCTGAGAAGGCACATCATCTCAGCCTTCCTTTGTCAAGGGCATTGATGAGATTGGACAAAGGTGTTTGATAAGGAGTCCTCCAGCAGGATTAAGAGATACACCCTGAATGGGCTGGCAGGTAGAGTAACAAGTTGTAAATTAGCTTGGTCTATCCATCAGACCTAGGTTTGAGTCCCAAAACCTCCACTTGCACACTGTGTGACTCTGAGCAAGCCACTTAACTGCCCCAGTGCTCTCAGGTCACCCATGAAAACAGGAACTTATGCCTAGTGGGCCTTACCTGATTGCCAACTAATTTAAAAAAAAAAAAGTTCAGAGGTGGTAAATTGTGGGATAACATTAGTTCAATGTGCTTACGCAACTTAGTGTGGTGTTGTGCTTATGCAGCTTGCTGAATAAACGTAGTTGCAGCTGCTGAATAAACTTTGTTGTGGCCGTTCACATCTCTATGCTTCAGGAATACCACGCTGTAGGGATGCTGAAGGCAGTAACCCTGGAGGACGGTTCCACCCATAGAGGTACTGTGGGAAGGATTCTCTTAGGATAAAGGTAGCTCAGGAAAAGCCCCTGAGGAGAGAGGCTAGCCACTGGAGGAGTAGGGGAGGATGGTGGGGCAAAGAAAAAAACCTGAGTGAAGCAGGAAGGATGAGTTTAGATAGATCAGGCAGGAGGGGCATGGCTGCTTCAGCCATTGAACTGCAAGCTGCAGCCTTTCAATTCAGTGTGCTTACGCAACTTAGTGTGGTGTTCTGCTTATGCAACTTGCTGAATAAACTTTGTTGTAGCTGCTGAATAAACTGTGTTGTGGCCGTTCACCTCTTTGTGCCTCAGGAATACCGCCCTGTAGGATGCCGAAGGCAGGAACCCTGGAAGAGGGTTCCACCCCTAGAGGTGCCCCGGGAAGGATTCCCTTAGGCTAAAGGTAACTTAGGAAAAGTCCAAAAAGAAAGTAGATTAGAAAGCATTGCAGAGGTGTAATGAGTTGGTATTGAACTTGGAATATATACATGGTCATTGGAGATGAGGGTAATGGTCAGAGAGAACTGAAATCAGTAACGGCTTTAATATAGGTTGAATGAAATATAACAAGATGGCATGACTTCCCAAGGAGAGAGGAAACTGCAAAGGAGGGCCACCATCCATCTCCATTCCGCTGTGGAAATATGCCTAAATGTCTACGGAAACTACCTAAGTAACTTAGGGGTAACTAAAAATTATGACCTTTGGTGCTAAGGAGAGGAAAACAACCCTTTGAGGAGGAAATGTCTGGGGATCCAAGGCCTAGGTCATCTTTCCTCTAGGCTAGGGGTGTTTTATTTAGTGATGGCGGTGCTACTACAATTTTATTTATTTATTTATTTATTCATAACTAGGATTACAAATACCTTTGAATAAGGGGTTCTTATACAAAGGTTCCACATCAAGGGGACAGGCAATGTAAACATAGGAGGAACAAAACAACAGTGGGGTAACATCAATGAAAATTACAGCATTGTAGTGTACAGAAATGTAACAATTGTTACAAGGAACAAATTATACAATGGATCAACAGACAAGAGTGCAGTCCAATAAAAAGAACTTTGTCAAAACTAAGTGCTAACAAAGTTGGAAGAAGTACAGGAGGAATGCTGCTGGGGGGAGTGGAGGAGAGAGGTGTGTGAAGTGATGGAAACTAGTGGTGACAGAGCGGGAGACAGAAACAGAAGGTAAAAGGGGGGTTTGGGTGGAGGCAACTATGTAGGCATGAAGCATATGGGGAGTGGCAAAGTAAGCTAGAGAGCACAGTCACATTTTCCCAGTGTTGTGAGATGTCTGCGGAGTTTGGATTTAAGTGTCTAATTTAGATTCAGCAAGGACTTTAGGGGGTAGGACTTTTAACCAAGTTTGTGCCCTGTAGCTGAAAGTTCTCTGGGGCTAGAATCCCAATCCAAGGGGAAGAAAATATTCCAATATGGTAGAAAGCTCTCATGCTCTATCTATTGGGAATGGCAAGAAGGGTTGCAAGAGTCCTCAGCAACAACAGAAACCTAGAAGCTAGAGTGGGCTCTCCAAGGCAGGAGGAGGAGTGCAGTGACCACTGAGGCACTTGGCTGGCCTACCAACTAAAACAAACTGGGTGAACCAGAGGCGGTCATGGGGAGAATAGAGTAGAGGGCTCCGCTGAACCCATTTCAACTAGCTAAAGGAGCGCTCTTGTGCATGATGGCACCATCCCTCATAGCTGAAGTCTTAAATTCTACATTAAGAGGTGCCATTGATGGCAGAAATGGCTAAAGCTCTGCCCAGAGCAAGGACATTCCTACTATGGGCCAGATAAGAAGGATCCCACCCCGAGTTTCACATGCTCAAGATGTGGACTTAGGTGCAGAGCGAAATCATCGACTGCAGGGAATCCCTGAGCCAGAGAAGGTAATGGTCATGGTTGGCAAGCCTCCAATTTATAAAAGAGAGCAGACAGATAACTATGAAGTACTCCATATGAGGTGGCCGGGCAAAGTCAGCAGCCGTCAGTTAGGTATTAATATACGGTATGACTGTTAGAGATGATTGATGCAATGGACTGAAACAATTGACTGATGAGAATGATGGATAGGACTGCTTAATATGCTTGAGTGATATGAGTAATGTCAACGAAAGCAAGCCAACTAATTCCACTATGGAAGCCAAATTAATGATGTCCTAGAAGGTAGGTAAACGAGTAGTGAGAGGCTGTGGAGCCATTAAGCAGTAAAAGGCTGTGATGCCAGAAATTGATTCAGTGAGGTTTGGTAAATTGAATTGATGAGGTTTAGCAGTGATAGCTATGGTTGCAGCATAAACAGAGAATTGATATGAGTGGCATGCATACCTTAAATGCCTTTAAGGCAGAGTTAGGTTATCTGAGTAAGGGGCATTTGCAACACAGTAATGTAATGCAATGAAAATCTTGAAATCCATGTAATGAATATTGTGAAATCCATGTAGGCTACAAGGTTCACATATTAAAGGAATAATGCCTGACAGGGTGGGTGTTATGCTGGGATAACATCCCACCTCGGGTGGTTGGGCCCGAGGCCACTAGCCGAGGGCATCCAACATCCGAGAAGGGATGTTATCCCAGCATAACACCCACCCTGGAGGGCATTATTCCTATTATACGATGGCTCATTGTTTTATACAGAGAAAAATCATTAAAAAAACGTGTTTTTAGTGTTTAAAAAATGTTTTTTAAGAGAAGATGCAAACAATGATCAAGTAGAAAAAGGAAACGGCAATAGGATCCTTATCTAGTTGATCAGCAGGGATGTTATGCCAGGATAACATCCCTGCTGTGATGGCCAACTGACCAATCAGAAGCCGGGATTCTTTCTTGCCATTGTATAATTATGCATAGATAGCTGAGAAGCCATGTAGGCAAAGGAGCAGAATTCATTTAACTTGCATAAAAGCATGCTCCTTCTATCAGGAGCCATGATGCCCCACCATGACATCTTAGTCTCCCATTGTGGGAATAACAGGGAAACCACAAGCTGAGCACCATGAGACCAAACAGCTAATTTAATGACTGATAGTTGCAGTGTGGATAGAAGCAACTGTGATGTTGGTAGGGTAGAACCCCCCCCCCAAAAAAAAATAGAGCTAATTGAATGGTTAAAGCTTCAGTATGACAGAAGTCAGAAACCAGCTGCGATGGTTTTGGTAAAAGTATGGTTTGGTTAAATTCTAAGGCTGTAGATTAGGTGGCAGGTTAATGATAAGGAGGCCGGGAGAAGCCAGCAGCCTGGGAGAGGTAGGAGGATATTCTGAAATAGCAAACAGTGAGCCTGAATAACACAAACACAAGGAGTGGCAGCTATGCTGAGCAGTATTAGCATGCACTAGGTGCAAACAATTAAGGTGGAAGCACAGGAGACAGCAAAAAAACAACAATGAGAGCTTGCAGCATGAGAATAACTGTAGGAAAACAGGATTGCCAGGAAGGGAAGCTGTAGGTTGAGTTGAAGCATACAGATAATGCAGTGAACTGAGGGTTTGCACTGTCTGGTAAGTAAATGATAGCCTGAGAGCTTAGCATAGGATTAGGATGATACAAACAAAGGGCAACAGGATGGTAGGATACAACCGAAGAGCAGCAGGATTGTAGCAAAACCAGAAAGCCCCCCCAAAAGAAAAGCAAGAAACTAAAAGACAAACACAGGAGAATAGAAAAATAAGTGGCACAAGAAATGCATCAGCCAGAGGCAGCAAATACTAACAAAAAACAGGACACAAGCAATGTGGGGCAAGCCTTACAGGCCCTAAGGGAAGACAGACCGACTGAGCCTCTGGCTGGCAAAGAAAAAAGCTTCTAAATAAAGCAAAAAGGATGAATTTAGATAGGTCAGGAGGGGGGAGGGGGAGAGAATGACTGTTGCTTAAGCCATTGAACTGCAGGCTACAGCCCTTCAAGAGGCACTAGTGGTGAATCTATGGACTAGCCCAGCAGTGGAGACAGTGAACATAAAGACAGTGCAGGCATACAGGGTAATGCTGGGCAGATGCCTACTTTCCAACAATGCTGCAAGTTACTCTGAGTAGTAGAGTGAGTAGAGAATCTCTTATCAATTAGTACGTGTTTGCACAACATGATTATTCATCCTTGATTGTATTCTTTTTTTCTTTTGGGCGGGGCAGTGGACATGATAGACCTAGAGTCCTTTCCAACCTTAAATTAATATGTTCTTTGTAAATCACTTCCACACATTGCACTCTACATATTATCTAAGTAACAGTAATAGCGTGTATATTTCATAAGATTCTGACTTGAAAACCACTGCATCAACAAATTGTCTGAAGACATACTCAATGATTTTTTTTTAAAGATGAATTGCCTTTCCAGGAAGCTCATTAAAGAGCTAAGAAGTAGATGTAATTGTACATAATGATCTAGCTGTAAAATAAACAAGAGGTACTCCAGAAGGAGATAAGTGGTCTTGTCATAGGCACAGTATCATGTTGCAACAAATAAACATTTTAAACTATTTTCATAAGAGGAACTTGATCTCCATCACCTCAATGCCTGATATCATGGATCCCTTTATAATTGGTTGGATATGTATAGTGCCGTAATACATAACATTTCTGATAAAGGAAATTTGGAAATACTATAAAAGGGATCTGCATCATAAAAATGTGGTGAAGAAGTACCTTAGTATGACTTTTTCTGATTAAGAATTTTTGTGAAAATCTAATGCAAAAAAATGTGCAGTTGAAGTGTAAGACATCACACTGTAGTGCAACTCCAGAATGTCTCAGCTTGCAGATGATGCGATCTGCTGGCAAACTGTGCCTCTTGTAGTATTGAAGATCCCAGATCTGCAAGTAAAATTAAGTAAAGGCAAATAATGACTGGCACTCTAAATATGGTGTGTGGGCTCCCAAACGGCTACACCATTTAAAGTTAATTTTAAATAATTTACCCAATTTAGTAGTAGTAAACTTTTTTTTTTTGAAGAATAAAAGCTATTAGGGCTTGGATGCCCAATTTACAAAGCTGTCCTATTGCACAGATTTGTAAATATATGAAGATCAAATATATAGATGAAAAAAAAAATACTAAAATAAAATGTTGACTTGTAATAATCATATAAGCTGCCCAAACAGTTCCTGCTTTACAGTTTTCTTAAAACACTGGTTATTCCGTGACAGACATGTAACTTACAGAATTGTGATACTATAAGTAAGCAGTAACCTGCAGCAGGGCATGCATTTCTAGAGAACTAGTGTACCTGCCAGAGGAATTGGAAGGCACAAGGACATTGGCTGATTGACTTTCGTTGCACCCTGAAAGTACTTTAGTACTCAAGAAACCTGTTCCCTAGAATGGGTTATTGTAGTTATAAAATTAAAAAAATTTTTTTTTTAATGGGAAAGGTTTTATTTTCTTTTAGTTAGGTTGTTTCAAGGTAGAGTATGTGAGTTTGGTAACAGGCTGTGTACCTTTGAATGAGCCCGAGAACTGCATTATTTTGAAGAAACCTATTTCCTGTTGTAGATTTTTTGTGTTTTAAAAAGTAGAAAAATATGTTAATAGGAAAAGGTCTTATTTTCATTTAGTTATGTTTTTGCTATAGATAAATGGTGTTTCCGAGATGTCTCTTGGCTAATCAAGAGTGTCATCTCAAGACATCTTTGTGTTTGAAAACTATGAAGTGAAGCTGAGCAGTTCTGGAACACAAAGATGCTTCAAAGTGACACTCTTAATTAGCCAAGAGACATCTCGGAAACACCATTTACCTATCATTAAGCGTTTCTTTTTCACACACACACACACACATACACCAACACCACCCCCACTTTTGTGTAATGCTCAAAACTAGAATTCCATACCTTGTCAAAGACCACGGAGTGCCCGCAGTGATCTGCTAGTCTGGTTTTTCCTTTTTTAGAGACATTACTGCACTTCTGGAATGTAGCGTGACTGGTCAGAAGTCAAAGCGTTGCATTGTAAAAATGACAATACAATGAATAGTCTCACCAAAAGCAGCCCACTGCAAATTATTTATTAATATCATATAAATATGTTTTATAAAGTGCTGTTCTGCGATCCTTTGAGTAGGCTCACAGCCACAAGCAACACAGATTGGAAGAGCAGGACTATAGGGGGTGATGCACAGGGAATGGCACACCTTTACAGGTGTTTCTGAAGACAAACAAATGGCATTACTTATGAAATAGATACCTAAAACAATGACTGGGCTGCTTTCTTAAAAGAAGGGTACCATTTCTGTGTTGCTTACATTTCACTGGGCAATAAACCATGGTGAGCAAACAAACTGTCCTGCTGGAGGGTGGGTGCGTAGCTACTTATGAAACATGGGAATAGTTTGGGAATTGACATAAGTAAATAGACCAAGGATGCTTCTGGTGAGAATACTTCCTTTCATTTTTTTGGTTTTTACTGATGAGTGTCTAGCTGAGCAAGCTGGAGGATTGGAGAGCAGGTGGGTTAGAGTGGGCAGGCAGGAGTGTGGAGAATCTAGACATGTTAATGGAAAATGAGCAGACTTTGGAATGCAGCTCTGATTCTAAGCTGCAGCACTTGAAGACCTCTTGGCTGTATAAGAGGTCATCATGTGCTACTGGTACTGCAATGTATTCCAATGGCAAGGGAAAAAGAAATGCTTTATAATATGTAGATTTGGGCAGGTTAGTTATGAACTGTTAAGCTTCTAGGTGATCAATGGCCAGGTGCTGTGTTTTAACCAGTGAAGTTCAATTTGTTCAGTTTTTTTATACCCCATATTATAATAGATAAATAACATGTAGACACATTACTATGATCAAGGAAGTTTTACATACAATACAGTTTTTTTTAATCAGATTTGTGAATATTGTTCAGTAGCAAAACATGCACAATGGTCCAACAATTCAGTATTTAGAATTTGTTTAATATGAGTGACTGAATATTTCTAATTTCAGGATCTGAGGCATTCCTTGTCCTTAGGATATAAAAACATGACACCTTTTTTCCATAGTTGCTGTACTTTGTATCTTTGGGATAGTTAGTCCTCTGTTTTTGATTTCTCATAATCTGTACCCATGTGTTGGAGTATGGCACTTTGTTTGGCTCTCCTGCACCCCATCCATTGACTGAGAATTCCAAGGCTGTATTCTTCCTCCAAGGTACCTTTTACTTAAATGTGAGAGAGATGGCACATCATGTCCTGACGTGATAGGTTTTATTTTTCAACTGACTCTTTGTATATCAGTGTCGGTGGCTCAGTAGATGGCACACTCACCTCTGGGGCCTGTAGATAAGAAAGTCATGAGTTCTAGCCCGCCCACCAGCACAGCAGTAGCAATACCACTTGCAAAACCCACTACCCAGGTTTGGTAGTGAGCCAGGGACATCTTAAGGCAGGCCTGGAGAGAAGGACTGAGCGCCCGATGGGCCGCTGTCCTTCACTGGGAGGGATGGGCTGCTCACCTCGCTGCTATACCACCACCACCTGGGTGCCACAGGTGGTGGTGTTGCAGCTGAGGAGGCAGACTAATAGGGAGGGATGGGTGCTGGCTGAAGAGCGGAGGTGCATCTCAGTGCACCTCTGTTTCATTGATCCTCCTCAAGCACTGACATCGGCAGAGGGGCAGGGATCAGAACAAGGAAAAGACCCCACGTCTGGTCCAGGTGACGGGCTCCCGCACCAAACGACCATGGAGGAACCAGGGTGGACTCCAGTTGCACGCTCCCTTGACGTTTCGGAGGAGGAGGTAAGAAGTGGCCTTCTCAGCCCCACCCGGGGTGTCATCCGGGCCTCTAGAGGTAATGGAGCGGGGCACTATTGGAGCGATCCCTGGTCCTGTCAGTGGCGTAGCCTGAGTGGTGCATTGGGAAGCCCTGAGAGAGGGACCGGACGTGGAGACAGAAGGGGCAAAATGTAAAAAAAAAAAAAAAAAAGTACTGGGTTCTAGGCCTATTCCAGGTACTTGGGATAATACCTGTAACTTACACCATAGTGCAGTGCTGCACTCTTGTGCTGCCATCTTGCCAATGAGACTTTAAACTGAGGTTCCTTCTGCCCATCCCTGTTCATTGTCCAGGTGGAAGTCAAAGATCCCATGGTACTTACTAAGGAAGAGTAGAGGAGGAGATTTACGCCATCAATAAAAAAGAAGTCCATGTAACCCACGTCCCAGGATGCACCTGTAAACAAGTTATTATTTTTATTATTTATTATTCATTAAGTTCTTGTATTACAAGACCTTTGAACCAACAGTTCTTTTACAAAGGTTCCACATCAGTTAAACTACAGAGACAAAATAACACTGGATCCAGACTTGGTACAACAAGTAGGTTGCATAGGAATAAAGTACAATGCAGTGTAACATGAAGAGGTGATAGTTGGAAGGTTGGACGTACTTGTGGGTACAAGAATATTTATTGGAGGGTAGTGAGGTAATTCTGAAGACGGAGCTTAAAAGGGCCAAGTTTAGAGAGGTCACATGTTGGGGGGGGGGATTGTTAAGCCAGCAGGGGGCTCTAAACTTGAAAGAGCATTGGGCCAAGGAGGTATGGTGGTATCACAGCTCAGTGTGTCTTTTTCCAGTCAGATAGTGGAACTACATAAAACAAAACTAGATATCCTGGGTAGGAATACTGCAGCAGTGATATGGTAGCTTGAAACCAGACATTTTTAAACAGATTTGCCAGATCAGCTTCTAGGGAACACCCTTGCTTGTTACTAGCATGCATTGCTCGGCTCCTCAGTGCAATCTTGCATGTGGCATCCACAGCCCCATGCCATTCTGTCCACAAGTGCAGTTGTTACATGGACATGGGTCAGTACAGGAATTTTCCAGTCAGAAGCTTGAGTCAGCCAGAGACTGGGAGTCTTGCTTTGTGCAAGCAAGTGATTATGGGATTAGGTCCAAAATGGATAATAGTTTTTGTCTGAAATAAAAACAAAGTAATGTCGCTGGATCTCTTCAGCCTTCTGTACTGTTCCAGAGGGCTGCGGTACAAGGAGGGGACCCAAACACTCAAGGAGCCTATGATAGAGGATGTGCAGCTGTAATAATAGCATAGTAGTTAAGAGCACTGAGCTGCGAATCTGGAGAATTGGATTTAAATCCCACACTCACCACTTGCATACTGTGTGACCAGGAGCAAGTCACTTAACTTTCAATCAGTCAATCAAAATCTTTATTTAACCAGGTGAACACCATTGCGTAAAGCTCATTTTCAAGGTGGAACTTGACATAGATACATAGTCAAGCATAGAAGGGTTGCATACACAACAGACTCATAATACAAGTCATAATACAATACAAATTGAACATAGAACAATGTACAGAATTCAGATGGATAACAGTACTAATTCTTTGTAAAAATATATATATATGAAAATATACATGAGATTCTCTGGACTGTATGAAGGGAATATAAATACAAGTTACAAGGAATATACAGGGTGGAAGAGAGAGGGCTCTTAGATTAGGTATGAAGTAGAATGATAAATCCATAAAGTGAGGGGGAAGGGGCAGACACCTAAAAGGGAGGAGGTAGAGGGGTAGAAGACTAAATGGGTAGTGGCAGCCATACGATGGCCACTGATCACAGAGTGTTGCTGAGACCATCAATGGAATGAAGATGGGCCCCAGGATTCTGGTCAAAGGCAAGGGGGGGGAGGGGATAAGGGAACAGAAAGAATAGGGGACGGGGAGGATGGAGGGTGGGAGGCTCAATTCAAGTAATAAGGCAGGGTCAAGTAAAACAATTACAGGATTCCTTGAAAGAATGAGCATAAAGAGTTTTGAATGTTGATAGTTTGATAGGGTAGACCAATTTCAATGTTTTTTGCAGCTTGTTCCAGAGTGAGGGTAATATGTAACTTAAGGATGTCCTACCAAAGTGTGATCTGACCTTAGGTATAATAAAGGAGATGTAGGAGGCACTCGTCAAAGCATATTTGTCTACTGAGCTTAGGGGCAGTCAATCCAAGACATACTGAGGCAACTTCTTAGTAATAGCTCTGAAGGTCCAAAAGGTGGCATTCCTCTGTCTTCTATGTTTGAGGGCTGGCCATCCCACAGCAGCATATAGGGAGCAGTGATGCGTGGTGAAAGGGAGGCTAGTAATGAACCTTAAGGCTCTATGATACAGCAGGTCCAGTTTGACCAGTGCAGAGGTGGGGCCTTGACTGTAAAGGAAGTCCACATAGTCCAACAATGTTAGGAAGGTGGATTAGACCAATCGCTTCTTGGCCTCCTGAGTAAGCAGGTGATTAATCCTATAAAAGCCTCTGCCTTAAGCTTTTTTATAAGGTCTTCAATATGGTCATTATAAAAGAGTCTATGGTCGATTCAGACCCCCAAGTATTTGAACTCCTGCTCCCAGGATGCACCTGAAATTGAGCATTGGTTTTGTGTGCTTTTCCTGGCCAAAAACATTGTAAAATAAATAAAATTAAGATACACTTGTAGCCTCTGCACCCACACTGAAGCCAAAATCATGCTGGCTGGCAGTATAGCCTAGACATTAGCGTAACAAGCTGTAAATGAGCTTGGTACATCCAGCATACCTGGATTTGATTCCCATCACCTCCACTTACATACTAAGCAACTCTGAGTAGGTGACTTAACCACTCCTGTGCTCCTGTGTCGCCTCCTGAAATGGGTACTTTTGCCTATTGGGCCCTACCCAGTTACCAAAGAATAAATTAAAAAAATAACAAAAGACCAGTGTGGCTTTGGGGTTATCAGCAGACCATGGCACCATCCCCCCACGTGCCTCCTTTTGTGACCACCTGTGTCCACGGGAAGTGTGTAGCAGGTCAGAGAGACAGGAACCAGGGGTGTAAAGGGAAGGGTTAAAATGCCATCAGGTGATCTGCTCCCACATACCTACTTTTGCAATCACCTATGACCACGGGAAGTGCGTAGCAGGTCAGAGAGACCAGAACCAGGGTGCGGGGTGAGGGTTAAAATGCCATGAGGTGCTCTGCATTTGTGAAGGGGCACACTGGAATTTAGAGGCATTTCATACCCACAGAAGGCACTTGGGGTCAAGTGCTGAAATCCCCGAAAACATCCAAGAAACTCTGGCATTTCTGTGCTGTATTTCTGCCAAGGAATCTGGGTAAAACCTATTAATTTATTGATTTAATCTTTGGTTACCTGGTACACCGACAGGAGACTAAGCCCATTTTCAGGGGCGACACAGAGGAGACAACCAATACTGTTTACAGATCATACCAGTCTATATAACTGAGCTAGTAACAAATGGAATATTATTGCTACATTTATCAGGGGTGGTGCAGGGAATAAAAAAAATGTCTCCACTACAACTGCCTAATCAGTTCCCTTCTTTTTAGTATTATTATACCTCACTTAGACTGTTCTTCTTTGTATTCCTGATCTGAGACAATATAAAATTGTAAACTGAATAAGGGCAAGAAAGCCTTCACTTACAGTTCTGCCACTTGGGAATCATCATTCCTGAGCAAGCAGGAACCTATTGAGTGTGTTGTTTACTGAGGCTGTTTTGTCCCACACAGAACTATAGGAACTTCAAGACTTCTGCCTTTCTTTATGCATACATGTTCGTGTTGTTTTATGGTCTTGCTGCAGTGACTGTTTGGGATCTTTACCAATGATATGCATTATTGCTATTCCCCCAAGATCTGTAATGCTGGATGAGGGGTGACACTTGCTATTTGTAATAATTTCTAGGTGTTTGTACTCTTTCTGTAACTCTGAACCAGGATGTTCATGTAAATTGTATGATTTATGTGCAAATGGCTATAAATAAAAATGACAAAAAAAGAACTATAAGAACTTATATTTGGTGAATCATTTTAAAACCATTTTAGTCCAGGAATTCTCGATAAGATAAAATTCTTGCAAGAAAATGCATCATATCTAAGTAGCTCATAACAAGCATCAGAATTGTATTTGAGTCAGTAGAGTGGCATATAGTGGCGCTGAGCCCTAAGATTTAAAATACAAAATGGTTCAATTTCAGGAGCCACGATGAGATGCTGGCAGGTCTTAAACCAGCATAATACAGAGATAAATGGAGACAGCTCTTAAACACTATTTCTGCTCAAAAATATAGATTCTCACCTTCTCTGCAGTTTGCATTTCATCATTTGTAGTCAGTAACATTAAATTTGTGGTCAGGGCTGAAAGATCAGTCACGTTCAGCATAAAGTCATTATAGAAAACCATAAATGGGAAAACAATGCTTTAATAGTAGAGTGCTTATGATGTCAGAAAAATGTTATGACCTCAGATCATTTGGGAGGCTTTAAAGCAGACCAGTAGTGAAAAGAAATAATTCTGCATATAAAGTTTCCTTGTAGAGCTGTCATAATTCTGATCTGGGGAGACAGAGCCCTGGACTCTTGAACGTTGCCACATTGATATGCCACAGAATGATGATGATGCCTCATACAGTTCATTGGGGGCGGGGGCTGCTTTTAAAACATCAGTGTCATCATTTGAAAGTTGTTATTAGGGATGCCAGCCAAGCATGCTGGTGCATCATTGAAGTTGGCAGGTTTTGCCACTCTCAATCAAAATTACTGATATTCATGAACAGACCCAGGCTCTGAAATCGAAGCTACATTACAGGGAAAGTTTTAAGAGGGGTAAAGCTGTTTATGTAAGAGTTTATTCTGTTAAACTCCAGCACAACCAATGTGCTTTTGGCTTCTTTTTATATTCCATTACTATGGAGCAGCACATCAGGCTCACACAGGATATTTGGGAAAAAGGGTTAATATTGGAAAAAATAACAGGAAGAAATGTTTTTTAAATCTTTTTTATTAAAACTTTCAAGAACACATGAACAATATAGACATCATAACATTTGACATAAATCTGCATGCCAGGCAAACTGGTATACAGGGATTTAGTACATATAGGCAACTTGATACAGATACACTGCTGTTT
The DNA here is from genome assembly GCA_016271365.2 of Neoceratodus forsteri. Lineage (NCBI taxonomy): Eukaryota > Metazoa > Chordata > Ceratodontiformes > Ceratodontidae > Neoceratodus > Neoceratodus forsteri. The sequence continues at coordinate 798,282,214 of CM028129.1, forward strand.
ATGTAGCATAGCAGATAATGGAAGTGGGTCCAATTGTACTGTGTACATGAAAAGAAGGGGTACTCAACAGTCCCAAGCTTATGACCAGGCACATTCTACTCATTATACCCCTATTCCTTAGCCCTGCTGAGCTAGTGTGTAGGAAGGTGTGAGGAGGATTTGGGGGTAAGCATTATAATGGCCCGTAAAGGAATCCCACAGTGAAAAATTGGAGTGACCTTGGGCCTAGAAACTTCACTCAACCACCACACAGTACCAGCATGGGGGAGGGGGAGAGACGACATCCAGATTAGTTCTTTATGGAGGAAACCAGCATAAGCGAAGGGAAGATGGGGGATCCTAGGCACTGATCTGTGGGCTTAAGGGACAGATTGGAGATACGTGGGCAGGGAAACTGATTTCAAGTGGAGGAGTGAAGCATGTCTTTACCTTGCTGAGGGTGGTGTCAGAGTCTTATGGGGCACAGGGGAGAGGCCATGTAAGGGCCCAGATTTCATAGTATTTTGAAAGGGTCTTGTGGGCCACATGGAACATTCTGGCCCTATTGGTAGGTGTTATCAACCATTCCTGGAGTCACAGAGCCTCAGATGATCTTCACCTCCGAAGGATGAGACATTTGGCCTCTACCCCTGCTGCCAACAGCCAGTGCAGTGTCTGGATGACTAACTGGATCCCATGTTGGAGGATTTCCAAATTGTTATTCATTTTTAAAATTAACCAGTTGTTACTTCAGAAATAAAAAGTATTTTTCCTTTTCCATTTGCTCAGTAGCAGGGTTTCTGCCTGACAGTATTTTGTGCAATGTAAAGAGCAGTTACTCTGGAGACTGACATATCACACACAGTGAGGTCATATGGCTGATGTGCAGTTGCAGTAAAAGGATTACTAGAACTAGCGATATAAACCTCAGGGCAGAATACAATTCGACACATCAAGGTAGAAAAATCTTCTAATTAGCAAAAGGGGCATGAAGAAATTGCAGCTATAAGAAGTAATGTTCACTCTTTTTGAAAGTTAATATTAATATCAGGCAGTACCCAAGCTCATTAGAGTTGAAGGAAACTTTGATGGTGTTTACTGAAATTGTGAAAGTCCATAAATAGATCTTTACAACAAGGTACGGGTCTTGCCAGTCTTACCTGAGGGTGCCTGGGGACCCGAGACATAAATATCTAAACAGTCTGCAAATTACATCAAGGCAGCAGCCATTTCAGGGAACCTTGAAATAGAAAGTGATGTTACAGACTGGCAAGCTGTAATTAACAACTTAGAGCCTGCCAGTTGGTAAAATCCCTTTCTGTTTCAAGATTTCATGAAACGGCTGCTGCCTTTATTTAAGTTACAGATACTTTAGATATTTATATTTTAGGACTCCTAACACCAGCAGGTATTGGTATGCCCCTATACCTGGCTTTCGAGACTTTTTCAGGGGCATTTCCAGTTTGAATGACCACTGCAATGTTTCCTTCCCCTTTACAGCTGCTTTTGATTATTAAGAATGTTGCTGTTTGTATATCAAACATCCTGAATGAGTTTTTGTTTTATTCTTTAGTTGTTTTCTGCATGTCTTGGTTATGTTTGTCAGCCTTCTCCCAAGCAGAGCTGACCATTTCCAAGCTATTTGTTACTTTGTAATTACTATTGTAATGCAGGATCAGACAGCGTAAATGCCATCTACTGTAAATCATTGCAGTAATGAGTAACTTAGGAATATTCAGTGCTGTAAATAAATAAAATCATGTGAAGGCCTCTAGTTTCTGCAGAAGGGAAAGATCACTTTTTCTTTTTAGGAGCCAAGGTGCATACTCAGATTTCTAAAAGCTTTTAAATCATTAGGATTTGAAAATTCACACAGACCTCATATATTCACACAAGGGTCTTACAACTGGTGGGTGCATCAGATGCCATGACCAACAATGCCATCTGCATAAATACTGACTTGTTCGTCAAAACCCTGTAAGCCTACAACTAAACAAGGATTTGTATATGAATGACTATTTGCATTACGTTTGAAGCTTCTGAGTGCATGTGTGTAGTTGGTTTTCTCCTTGTATTCTTTATGGATCCCACACCCTGCACTTCTAATTGCCTCTGAACATCCAAGTATACTAAATGCCTGAGATGACTTTGTTGTTTTGCACTATGCTCCAAGTTTCTGGTATAACAGACAGTGTAAATGTGTACCTCATCCCACAGTTCAATACTGATCACTTTATTAACCATTTCAGTGTACCTTATTGACTTTATTAAATTACAATTTGAGCTACACTGTACTCTATAATATGTAATAATTTTAAGTTGTATTTTTACACATGATGGTAAAGCTATTATTACTTTTGATAATTTTGCAGCTGTCAGTGGGTAAAGACTATTGGAAATGACTTTTGTATTCTTAGAATAAAGATTTAATGTCATGACTGCAATGATTCTTCAATACGGTGGTCATGCAGCACCCCCTGTTTAAGCACAATCCAGAAATGTAATTTTAAGTAGATCGATAGTTGAGTCACAAGACTGTATTATTTTCATGTATGGAATAAATGAAATCACACATTTCATACTCTAAGCACTGCCTGATTGATTTTTTAACAGCTGAAATAACACAGCCAGAGACATTCTCCAGTTTATTTCAAGCAACACTACCACTTTTTTAATAATTTTTCCAGTAGTCAGTGAGTAAAGAATATAAAAGTTGACTGGTGCCATTGGAGTAAAAATTGTGCCATGATTGAAATTTTTTTATTGAAGTGTGGGCAATTACGAATATTCATTTGCAGCCAGGAATGTATGTGATCATGAAATTTGAACATGCAGGTTGGCCTGACCCTGCTTTGACGCTGGTCTTTGAATGGAATTTTTAAGTAAATCGGAGTCTGCATCATACAAATGTAATATTTTCATGTATGAAACAAACTCAAATCATGGCCCCCAGTTATTTTTCTAAAAAATGTTTTGTTTGATTATTGAAAAATAGAAATATAGAACCATAGAATTTGATGGTAGGTAAGGACCACTTGGCCCACCTAGTCTTCCAATTTCCCTACCTAAGGGATAAGCTGCAGATCCTAGTTACCCAACAGCCCACTTCCTCCTACCCCCCCAATAGAATTGCCTTATGTGTGTCCCATGCATTCTTGAATTCCCCCACTGTTTTTGACTCTATAACCTCCTCAGGAAGGCCGTTCCATGCATCTACAACCCTCTCTGTGAAGAAATACTTCCTCACATTACCTCTGAGCTGTCCCCCCTCTATCTTCAAACTGTGCCCCCTTGTTCTTGCGCATCTATTTTTCTGAAAGATGCTACCCTCTTGGACTTTGTTGATTCCCTTGAGGTATTTGAAAGTTTCTGTCATGTCCCCCCTCTCTCTCCTTTCCTCAAGGCTATACATCTTAAGCTCCTTTAGTCTTTCTTCATTTGTCTTCTGGTGCAGACCCTGGACCATTTTGGTTGCCCTCCTCTGGACAGCCTCCACCCCGTCTGTCTTTGCAGAGATGGGGTCTCCAGAACTGTACACAGTACTCCAGATGTGGTCTTAGCAACTGTCTGTACAGAGGGCCAACAGTGTCCTCTTTTCTACTGGTGATGCCTCTCTGTATGCATCCCAGTATCTCCCCAGCCCTCCTTCCTGCCTTCTCACATTGCTGGCCCACCTTTAGGTTGTCTGATCTGACTACCCCCAGGTCCCTTTCCATTTTTGTTTTTGTCAGTATCTCACCCCCATTGTGTACTCTTCCACTGGGTTTTTGTTTCCCAGGTGCATTACTTTGCACTTCTTTGCATTGAATCTAAGCTGCCATACATTTGACAATTCCTCCAACCTTGCCAAGTCCCTTTCATCCTTTCCACCCCACCTTGCATATCAACCCTGGTGCAGATCTTTGTGTCATCTGCAAAGAGACATACTTTCCCTTCCAGTCCCTCTACAATGTCACTTATAAAGACATTAAAAAGGACTGGCCCCAGTACTGAACCCCGCAGTACCCCACTAGTAACCCCCCTTTCTTCACTGTGTCCTGTTTACCCCTCACCCTTCTCCCTATCGACCAACATTTAATTGGTGTGAGAGAGAGATCCAGCATGGCCAGAGGCAGCTGCTTGAAGTGAGTTCTGCACAGCAATCTGACAAATCTATTTTTGTGAGACTGAGAATGTATGCTTTTGTTGAAATAGATGGCAAATATCAGGAAAGTTAGATCCTCCACCTCATCCAAAGAATACATGTCCCCACATCAGATCACTCGAGAAATACTTTAAACGTGGAGTGAGCTTGGAGAGCATCAGGAGAGCCGGCGAGGGAAGCTATGCCTCTGGTGCTGGTACACCAAAAGCCATTCCGCTACAGCTCAAGGACATTCCAGGCAAAGTAAGTTTATCCTTGCCAACTATGCAGTTTGGATGTTCCAGCATTCCACCCATCACTGATAAAAGGTCCCTGTTGTTAAACTTGTTGTTGAGCCATTAAAATTAAGCAAGCATAGTGCAGAGTAACAGCAAGGAAAAAAAGCTCCCATCATCTGTTAGCTTGATTTCTCTTGCCAACAAGATTGCAGCAGCATTAAGTCTTTCCACAGAATTAAGTGTTCACTCAATCTAGGTGGAGATAGAGGTTGCAGATAGTGTTCTGACTGAGCAAGTTTTTGGATAAAATCATGTTTTTCCTATACTGAAAACATACTGTACACAGACACAGAAACCCCACCAGGGGAAAGTCATGAACGTTGCTAAAACCAGAGATGGCCACTGGGGAGTGGCCTCATTCTGTTGACTCTTGTGGAAGCCATCAAAGAACTTTTGTCTTGGACAGAGTCCTTTGATTTAAAATTTCAAGCACTGTCACAGAAAGTCAAGTTTTTACAGCAGGATGATTAGCAAAATCATAGTGACAGTAGCAAAAGTATAGAAGGACATGGAAACAAATAAAAAAGAGCTGGAAAAGTCTGCTAATAAAGCAATGGCCTTAGAGGCTACCGCTTCAACTTTAATTAGAGATAATTTTGCAATGTCCAGGATGATAGAACTGTTGGAAAACCAAGAAAGATATAAGGATCTGAGGCTAGTGGGTCTACCCGTGAGTCTTGACAATGAGTTTTAATAGACTTGGAATCTTATAAAATATATTTTGATCACTGTTTTCAAGCTACCAGAGGACAATTTGCCACTTATCACACGTGCATGTAGGATTTTTCCTAAGCAAATCACCAAGTCCCAGCAAACAGAGAATCTTTGCAGCCCACACAGTCTACTCAAGATAAATCTGAAAAAGATGCCGCTTTATAAAAGAAAAATATAATAATGGCATCTTTTTCATTTGATAATGAGCATGATCTAAGTACACATTTATCCAGACTAATGGCACCTTTGCTTTGTAAATCACACAGATTTTCTGTTTATCCAGATTATTAATTTCCAACAGAGCAATCCTGTTGTCACTTTCTTGTGTTCAGACAAGAACTTATTGAGATGGGAGCAGACTTCCAACTACTTTGCCAGCTGAACTTGAAGTTGACTATGAAGGAGTGCAACAAATGTTCTCTGAAGTGGATCATCTCTGAATTTATAAGAAATCAATATGAACAAGACACTTGACAGTAGGCTGAAACTGTAACTGAATTGCCCATGCCTTCTAAAGAGATGATGAGTATGTGACTTTATGAACATACTATGTATAACATTGTATAGTTCTATAACTGAATATAGCTGATTATGATAAAATAATACTGTAACCTTAGTTAATTTTCAGTGGATGGGGAGGGTTTTCAGGGAAGAAGAAACAATGTGTTAACTATGGTTATAAGGTATGTTTCTTTGAGTGGTCAAAAAAATGGTTACCTAATAAGAAGAGACAGTGGTATGTTTACCCATCATTTATATATACCATTAATTCTAATTTACAGAATTTATGTATTCTTAAACATCTTGACAATAGACTGTGTAATATCCAGTTATAATAATATTTCTTTATTCTCTCTCACATATGAATTGGTCTAGACATGCATTACATGGATTAGAAAATAAAGGTATATGATTAACACTTATTGTTTTGTTATGAGCTAGGAAATGGCTGTGGATCAGCACTGATTATTTTTCTTAGGTATGTATAAAATGTTAAAATCTCAAAAATATAAGTTAAAAAAGTTGACTTGGTGCAATAAACAGTCTTAGAGGCTTCTTTGCCTTAGTTTTAAATAACAATAGAAATGTATGACAGAATAAATATTGATATGGCCCTAGCCTCACAAATGTAAGATCTTTTACTCATAGCTAGAAAATATGACAATGCTGAAACGTGGCAATTCTGCTGCCATTTGTCTCTCTAATAGTGCATCACTAATTGATTAGCTGCAGTTTACAACAAGGGATCTAAAGCTGTTTTCTTAAACCTGGTCAAGAAAAGAATTACATTCCAGGTAGCCACATTTAAATTCCTGTTTGTATCATTCAATCATTTTTTTTCTGTCTGTGCCACCAGAAAAAGTATACAACTGTATTTCTCCCTATATTTAAGTGAAAACGTGTCATGCCTGTAATTTCAGCCCAGTCACCCCCTTCACACACTTAGTGACAGAAAATGATGAGTGATTTAGAAGATGGCTTTTGGAAGATTTTTTTATATATATACTTAAAGCTTGAACATACAAGATTTAACAATTAATAATACCATAGCACACAGAACACATGACCTTAAAGAAGGTACAGCAAGACAACAAAAAAGGAAAATGCTTATGAAGTATGTGACAACAGAAAAGGCAAGGCCAACAATGGGTAATATGATTGTCCTGTTTCATTACACATGGTTCTTAACATCCATACACACCAGTTTTTATCTACAGTTGTATCCAATGTTATCATGTGAACATAACCAGTTTACACTGAAGTCTTTTACATGCAGTTGTTGGCCAGGACCAGTGTGATGAATAATTTCAACCTTTTGTAATGCCTGATGTGAGTCTTACTATAAAAGACAATCTGCCCAAGTTGTTAATAGTTTTACCTGTGTAATTAAAAAAAACAAAACACAATCAGGATTCTAGTCTAAATTACAGGGGCCCTAGAATCAAAGCAATATAAAGTCTAGTAGTTGCAGGAAAAAATAATCCTCTTCATCCAGCCATATAGAAGTAACTTTGCAGAGCTGAATGCTCATTGTTAGAAGGAGTTTGTCTCACAGTGAATGTGCATATATAGGGTTTCTTGGTTACTGCGGAGAAGAAGAGCTCCCAAACTTTTGAAAAGTACTTATTTAGTAACTGGTTGTCAAAGTCATTTAAAAATGTTATGACTGGTCATCACTGCTTTCACCCAGTCCTCTTCAGTGGAATTTTGGGTTGTCTTCGTGGGAGAAACACATTGTTTAATTGTTTCTGACAAGCTGCTGCCCATCCATTTAATTTTCTTTTTGGACCCTCTCTCCAGAATCTGTTTCCTCTAATATATACAGTTTGTGATCCCGGGGTAACTTAGCATTGGGTATGAGAGCTAGCTCTTTTTAGTAGTCATAGTTATCATACAAATGCTATTAGCCTTCTGAACTAGATTGCTGACACAAAAAACTTGACTTCATATTTATAGCCACCTCCCAGACATAGAGAATCTGAGATATTCTACCCATAGTCCAGCACAGTTTAACAGTCCTTTTATTGTCTGCCTAAAAACTGTGTGTAGTAGTACATTACCAGATATATTATGCTGAAAGCAAGTTGTCATATTATGTTATTCTGGACCATAATGAGTTTTTTATTACTTTATTGTTTTGGCACTAAACAGCAAATTCACATTGTAAATAAAACAATGTGCAACACTTTATTGAGCATCATAACATTGGAACTACAGTGACATACTGCAGTGTGTGTGTAGTTGTGGGATAATGGCATTTTTCAGGTGTGGCATTTTGCTTCACTTTTTGAGGTGTGCTGCAAGTCCACATTTTAAAATGATATCCACACCTTTCAGACTTTTATTTTTTTATTAATATTTCTGGTAGTCATGTTTGTGAGGTAAAATGCCATAACACACTTGTTTGGCATATTTTTTAAATATAATTTTTTTTTTTTAAACATAATTTTAAAAGCAACTTTTAACCACATTTGAAATACTCCTCACCCCAGACTCTGCCTAGGGAACACCTGATATGTACAAACACACTTTCAACCTATCTACTCTCCTTTTTTCATCTCTTTTACTTAGTCATGTTTTACAGGGCTGTAATCCTTCACCATGATTTTGTGTTCTATACAGCCACAGGATATTGTAATCTGAACCTTCAACTCCCACTAGCTAATTCTGTCAGTTCACCCCCCCCCCACCAGCACCTTGGGTAAGTCAGTCACAAACTATTCAGAAGCCTGTTTTTTGTATGATTTTTATTTTTTTTTAAAACTGTGTCTTCCCAGCACCCCAGCTCACACCTCTAGCCACATCTCGTGAGTTACACTATATCACCCTCCATCTCACATGCTGTTGCCCCCTCTCACCATTTAAAAAAGGAACTGCAGTGACTGCCCATCGGCACTGCAGTAGTGCTACTGCTCATGATGCCGGGGACCCGGGTTTGGCAGTAAACCCAAATCACTGGGGGGAGGGGCAGTCAGGGGAAGGAGGATTGAACGGCCAAGAGGATGCTGTCCTCGGGGCACACAGAGTGCAGCTAGTAAGTAAAACTTTATATGTCAAGTGCCCAATACCAGAGGCACTAGGCGTGTACAGGCAGGTGAAGGTAAAATAAATAACTTACAACAACACAAAACATATGTTAATGACAGCAATCATGGGCAACAATAATGGGGTGAACTTAAGGCAGCTTGTATCAGAATCAACCCACAAGGAAGCTCATACTGGATTTAGTCTTGACCAACGGGGACAGGATTGCAGATGTGGAAGTGGACAGTCCCCTTGGTACCAGTGACCACAGGACAGCATGGTTTAAGTAACAGTGGTGGAGGCATGCCATACAAGGATAAAGGTCCTAGATTTCAGGAAGGCTAACTTTAAGGAGATGGGTAGAAATCTCAAAAGAGCTCTAGCAGCAGAAGGTACAGGGGAAGATGTGGAAAAAAAAAACAGTGGTCTAGACTCAAATGAGTCATAACAGAAGTAACAAGTCACTGTGTCAAAATGCATAGCAAGAGTAAAAGAAAGAAAAGGCCATTATGGTTCTTATAGGTAGTGGCCAAAAAAGTAAGGGAAAAGCAAAGAGCCTTCAGAAGATACAAGGAAACACAAAAGGATGAGGACAGAGAACAATATCTGGAGAAGCAGTGGGAATCTGGGAAGATAATTAGAAGGGCTAAAGCACAGACAGAGAAAGGTGTACAGTAGCCCAGGCTATTAAGAAAGATGACAAGAACTTCTTCAGATACATTAGTGAGAGGAAAATGACCAGAAATGGGATTGTTAGGCTGAAGAAGGAAGGAGGAGAAAGGGTGGAGGATGACCTAGAAAAGGCTGAGATACGGAACAAGTACTTTTGCTCAGTATTCACCAGGGAAGGGGAGGCTGAAGGACCGAGACTCATTAAGAGGAGTATTCAGGATAGGGAGGTAGACACCAGCCCATTCACTGTGAAAGAGTCCTAGAAGAACTGGGGGATAAAAAGCAGATAAGGCAATGGGGCCAGATAAGATCCACCCCAGAGTACTAAAGGAACTCATGGAAGTGCTGGCAGAAACACTGGCTGCCCTTTTCAATGCACCACTAGAGACGAGGGAGGTACTTGAGGACTGGAAGAGGGCAGATGTGGTCCCTCTCCACAGGAGTGGAAGCAGAGAGGAGGCAGGCAGTTATAGGCCTGTAAGTCTGACCTCTGTAGTGGGAAAACTAATAGAGTCCTTACTTAAGGAGAAGGTTATGAAGTTTCTGGAGGATAGTGGGGCACAGGATCTAGGGCAGCATGGATTTTCAGTGGGAAGGTCCTGTAAGATGAATCTTATAGATTTCTTTGACGGGGTAACCAGGGTGGTAGATCAGAGAGGGGCAGTAGATGTGGCCTACCTGGATTTCAGTAAGGCCTTTGACACCATCCCACACAGGAGATTGCTAAATAAATTGGAGAGCCTGGGAGTGGGTTCTATGGTGGTAAAGTAGGTTGGGAACTGGCTAAGGGATAGGAGTGTGGTGGTAAATGACATGAAATCTGAGGAGAGGGAGGTGATCAGTGGGGTGCCACAGGGGTCGGTGCTGGGACCAGTCCTTTTCAATAACTTCATTAGTGACATTGCAGAGCATCTGGAGAAAAAGGTGTACCTCTTCACAGATGACACCATGATCTGCAACAGAGTGGACACACCAGAGGGGTGGAAAAAATAAGAAAGGACCTAAGCCTAATAGATGAGTGGTCAGGTGTCTGGCAGTTGAGTGTCAATGCTGAAAAGTGCAAGATCATGCACCTGGGTTACCGGAATCCAAGTAAGGAGTACAGGATGGGTGGGGAACTTCTGGCCACCACAAGTCAAGGCAAAGACCTGGGGGTTATCATATCTAATGATCTGAAGAAGACCAAAAAGTGTGAAAAGGCGGTGGGGAGAGCAAACAGAATGTTGGGGTGCACAGGAAGGAGCATAACAAGCATGAGGAAAGAGGTAGTGATGCCACTGTACAGATCACTGGTTAGGCCTCAGCTGGAGTATTGTGTCCAGTTCTGGAGACCACATCTCTGGATAGACATTGACAACATAGATGCAGTCCAGAGTAGGGCAATGAAAATGGTACATGGACTGCACCAGAAGCTCTATGAAGAAAGACTTAAGGACCTTAATATCTATTCACTGGAGGAAAGAAGGGACAGGGGAGATATGACATAGCCTTCCAAATACCTTAGTAGAATAAGCATGGTACAGGTGAAAAGCTTATTTCAGAGAAAACTCTGCACAAGAACAAGGGGGCATGATATGAGGCTGAAGGGTGGAAGGCTCAGGGGTAGTGTCAGGAAGTACGTTTTAACTGAATGGGTGCTGGAGCTGTGGAACAGCCTTCCAGCAGAAATGGTGGGGGCACAAACAACATGGGGGTTCAAGAGTGCATGGGATAGATATAATGGTACCCTGGAGATGTGTAGAGCAGGAGAGACGCATATCAAATAGGATCTGGGGCTGCAACAATAAGTAGGGAAATGGGCAGACTAGGTGGGCCATATGGTCCTTATCTGCTGAAAGATTCTATGTTTCTACAACAGTAGGAGCTAGCTCTGCTGCTATACTGCCACCTGGTTCACTACAGGTCGCAGTGTAGTCAGAGTGGCTTGTGGGTGAGAGGACCTCGGCTAGTGCTGCACTGCAAAAGCTCACGTGTGTTTGTGCACTCAAGCCACCAACATCTATAGGTACTGGGAGAAAAGTGGAAATACCCCGACCAACAATATAATGCTGGCTGCTCACAGGCCCCCCACCTGGTGACCCAAGTACTGCCTCCTAACTGTATCCATTCTGCAGCGGGGGTTATGGAGCCTCTGCTGCCCCTGCCAGAGGAGGAGGAAAGCTCTGGGAGAACAAGGAGATGAGGTAAGTACTGGAGGACATCAGAGTGATGGGGTTGGGGCAGCTGAGCAGAAATGGGTGGTTATAGAGAAGGGGGACTAACCAATCTACAATATGAAGCAAACAAAAAAGGAATGGGGGACTAACAAATCAACAATATAAAACGAAGAATGGACTAACCAATCTACAATATGAAGCAAACAAAAAAAGAATGGGGGATTAACAAATCAACAATATAATACAAAAAAAGGACCAGGGAACTAACAAATCAACAATATAAAACAAAAAAAGGAACAGGGGACTAACAAATCAACAATATAAAACAAAGAAGAATGGACTAACAAATCAACAATATAAAACAAACAAAAAAAAGAATGGGGGATTAACAAATCAACAATATAATACAAAAAAGGACCTGGGACTAACAAATCAACAATGTAAAAAAAACAACAACAAAAAAAGAAATGGGTCACTAAAAAATCAGCAGTATAAAACAAAAAAAAGGAACAGCATGCTTTCTCCTGTTCTCTTTTCCCTGACTTAATACTTAAGCATCTTTCTGCACTGGTCAGTTCCTCTGTTAAAGCAAACTGTACAAACCTCTACTCCCTCTATTAAGACAAATACTAAATTGCAAACCATAGTTTCTCATAAACCAGCTGTTAACATATAGCACTAAATAGGAAACATGTTTTTGTTTTGTAAATGTAATCAAAACTTGCTCAAAACTCACTATAGTCTATGAAATGTATGTAACTGCATATTGTTTTACAAGGGGACTATATTTATAAGCAAAATAAGGCACTCTAGGACATTGATTGTCTGAGGTTAGTGCACTTGTGGGTGTCAAAGGCACACAATACAAGTGTCTTGTGCCTTATTATGTACATGGGCATGCATTAACCCCAGATGACAAATACCCAGAAGTGTCTTATTGCTTACGTAATGCACACCATGGCAGTATAACTTCACCTTGTCTATTTCTGTTAGTATTTAGAACACCGTGAACATGCGTTAATGTCCCCTATTTCCTCAGCTTTCTTATCAGCATTTGTGAAAGCACCAAGATCTGATCTGCTGGTAACACACCTAGCACCCTGCATTTTTGTTGAATTCCTTCTTCTGGTTACTCATCATGAAGCTTTAGTTAATTGCAGTACCCATTCTGTCTGTGGTTGCCTCTTTAAAACTGACCCTTTTTGAGCCCCAAAGTAGTATGTGTGACATGAACACAAAAGCAAATTATGCTAATTTCTGTGGAGCACCAAACAAACATGTCTGCGCTTATAACTCATTAGGGTTAGTCAAAAGAAAATGTTAAACCCAAATAAAATCTGCCTACTTGGGGCTTGGTGGGCCAGAGCCAACTTTAAACCTTGAAGCTCACTATTTTTCATTACAAAGTCATTTATTTAAGCTTCGGCCATGTGTTGCTATGATCATGAGATCATACTGTATGGATTATTAAAAACAGGTGCACATATAAACACTTTGAGTTCATCCTGTTGCATTCAGCAGTGCATATGTTTATTTTGTCTCTAATGCTCCTCTGTCCTGAACAGGCCACTTTGAGCTGCAAGCCCTATCACTGGTTTCTCATGGTCTGACTGGGCTTCCAATACTCCAAGGCTTTTCCCCCATGGCGGTTGTAGCAGTGAGCTTCGTGAGCCTCCATGCCTCCGGATAGAGTTGGGGTCGGTGACTGGTATGGGGCTGGAGGGAGGCCAGTAGTTTGTCCTGTCTGTTTGGGGTTTTCCCTTATCTTTCAGCCCTTACGATGCTGGCAGGGAGAGTACACGTGCACACAAGAGTATGCACTGTGCAGCACCAGCCATCAATTTCAGCTCATTAAGTGGCTCCGACTGCACTGCTACCTGTTCTCACCAAGGAGGCAGTATCGCAGTAAAGCCAGCTGCTTTACCTCCCTGGTGGAGGAAAGCCCCTGTGGGATGCTTGAACCTCCTTTTTGGTCCACCTCCTATGATCCATACTCATTCCTAATCCCAGGTCGCCAGCATCACAAGTGGCTGCCCTACTGCCGCACCTACAGGCTGAATATTGCATATGTATGAAAAACTATATGACCCCCCCCCCCCACCAGTCACTGAGTTACATAGAAGATAATGCATGGGTTCCTTTAAACAAGGTGGTTATTTCATCCAGTGAAGCTGTCGTTATGATAAGCTACAAGACTGAAGACCAAGTGGCTTATGACTCCTGCCTTCCGAGATGAAAATACCACCAAGTTATTCTCCGGCAGCTGTGCTTTATTAAATGTATTGCACAGTTTGTGGTGTTTTATGACATTTGGTATACCAAGAGCAGGTATGATTCATTGTCATGGACAATTAACACTCTGTTTTTGTAAATATGTCATGCTCATGAATGGCAGATAATCTAATTAACATAGTGTGAATTGTGAATAACAACTTTGCTCACTTAATTGAAATCAGTGGGTAATAGCGATCCAACCATATCATAAATGGTTATTATCTAAGGAGCCCTATCTTGGCTGATAGCAACTGATTTTTTTACATTTATTATTGAAAACTGCAGATTTGGGGGGAGGCACTGTTGAGCATGCCTGCTGAAAAGACATGCTTCCCTCGGTTCTGAAGTCAGAGAGCAGTCTTAGTTTTATATTAGCTTGTAAAAGTCTGATTTTTAGTTTACAACAACCAGAATCTGTTTCCTCTAATCGTACTGCATCCGACACTTTTTACACCATGGGTCCCCGAACAAAGGTGCTATGGGGGGGGGCCCCAAAATCGCACAAACCGACGACATCTCAGGCCATAATATCTGCGATGGTAGTGCCTGAAATAGAGCCACCCTGGTGCATGTTCCAGCAGGCTATCAATGGCAAAGTTAAAGCAATCCTCCAATGAATGGGGGAACAGGACATTAAAATAGAAGTGGCTATAAAATTGGCAGCAGCGGCTAAAACACAAGCCATGAAAGCTCTAACCACTTTTGCAGAGTTAGTGCAGGAAAATACCTATTTAAGATACCATTTAGAAGTGCTGGAAAATGCACATGGAGCTGCAAAAAATGCATTGTTGGCCTTTCGGAGGGACAAGAGGGCTGTAATCTGTTAGTTTCTTAAATCCTGGCTACCTGGGGCACTGCTTCTAGACCACGGTTGTGCAGAGCATTTTATCAGAGCATATAGAGTTGCCCCTCACATGGTAGATGCCCAGAAAGACTTCCCACTGACTGCTTTCAGTCACCGATGGGGTCATGATGCGGGACACTCTATTAAAAGCAGCACAGGACTTGGACTTATTAAACTGTGAGGAGAAGACAACTACATCTTTTCCTGGACTTATCATATGCCACCACAACTTGCCACAAGAAATTCTACAGCATTTGGGCTAAGTTAAGGAGTCTAGGGGTAGTTCACTCCCTACTAATGCCTGCCAAACTGAGGATATTTTGTGGAGGCCACACACACATCAGTTCACAGATTCAGTTGAGGCTGTGAAATGGGCCGACCTTATTGAAAAGGAATTTGTGGTGGCTACAAGTGGGACAGGAAAAATGGCGGATCCCGAGCCAGATGACAGTTGATCTTTTCTGCAAGATGACCCATGCCGTACTTGCTCTAATAAACTCTGCTTATGGACTGTAAAGTTATACAGTTCTGTTAAGCCTTGGGGTCTGAACTTACCATTCTCCACTTGAAAATGTTATGCTAGTTGTATTAAGGGTAACATTTTCCCACGATGCATAGCACACTTAATTCTACCATGGTAGGTAGCAAAATTGGGTGGACTTGTAGTATTGAAGCTGTACTTGATGCATGTTAAACATGGTGGTTTGCCTTTGGGTTTGCATGAACTACGTGGTGTTTTGCAAGTCTGCCTGCTCACCACTGCCATTATCCTGAAATTACTATAAGATGTTCTGCCGAAGCGATCGTTTGTCCGTTTTAACTTTTATAGGATTAGCCATATTTTATATAACATTCATTCAATAATGTGACTGTTCTTGAGGGAGGAGGGGGTGCTTAACATGTTCGTAGACATCATTGTTTGGATGGGGTCTTATTAGCACGAACGCTGAGTTTTCAGCATGCTTGGGATTGTATTACTGCCTGCCATATCTTGCAGGGTGTAGCTATTCTGAGGTATTTTATCCTGATTCTTACTACAAGATGACTTGCTATTTGTATTATCCCCCATATTCAGAATGTTTAGACTGCTATTCTTCATTTCACTGGATGGATCCTATATAAATTGAGATGTCTGACTTGAGTGATATTCTGTCATTGTATTTTGACTGAAAAAACAATAAATATAATTTTTTTTTTTTTTTTATATACATTGTTTTTATGCTCCGGTGGACATGGGCACATCTTGGGAGTATCCTCTCAACTGATGCCTCTACTCCCAGCCTGAAAACGCCCTCCCAGAAGCCCTGCCCCAGACCTATGGAGTCGCTCAGCCCCCGGATCACCCCAAGTGTGTGCAAATACTAAGTGTGTGCATGGGTGGAGAGTCATTTTTAAAAGTAAAACTACTTCTAAGTGTACAACTAGTACAGGGTTTCCACGTATGCTGATATTATCTGCTACTGGAAAACATTTCTAGCCTGTGTTTTTCATCTTCATCCTGTCTGAACACCAACTTCTTTTCAGTGCTGTCTCCCCATACAATTAAATGTGGAAGTCATGCAGACACCCTTGTTGAGTTCTACCTGGAGGCAGTCCATAGCAGATTTTGTACTAATGCTGCCACTCTACAAAATCAAGTTCTTTGACTTTTTTGCAAGGTGTTCAGTTTTGTTCCTGCTGATTAAAGCTTGGATGTTTCCAACGAAACCCTTGGGACTTAATCTTAGAAAAATAGAAAGATGCAGTTTAGATTCAAAGGCTTACATTTTAAAATGAACGTGCTTTACTGTGATTGGCCGCAAAATGTAAAACTATTACTCCACTTTTGAAAGAGTAGAACTGTTTCTAGGGTATGTTTAAAACTGAGCTTTAG
Source organism: Neoceratodus forsteri (assembly GCA_016271365.2). NCBI lineage: Eukaryota > Metazoa > Chordata > Ceratodontiformes > Ceratodontidae > Neoceratodus > Neoceratodus forsteri. The sequence goes on from CM028129.1 coordinate 798,298,673, forward strand.
TGTGGTATAGTACTTGCATCACATTTTGTTATCCTTTTCACCCATTCATTTCAGTAGCCACCATATGTTGTCGGAACCATCCATTGCTGAACCCGACCCAGAATAGCCACTGGGAGAGAATGAGTTAAATTCAACTCCATTTCCCTGGCATTTGGAAGATACACTTTAAAAATTGGGTTTTCTCCAGGGACTGATATCAGCAAGAGGTGGAGGAAAAAGTAGACCCAAGTGCATTATCCTTTTTTAAGGATTTTTGCAACTCTAAAACTGGGTTGTAGTGCCCTGTTATACACGAGTGTGTATAATGATGCAACAAACCGCTGCAGTCAGGCAATAAAAGATGCTTTTGTTTTCTCCTCACAGCATAACGAGAGCACATTGCTTCAAAAACCTAAACTTAGCTGGCCCGGTGGCACAGAAGGTTGAGGCGCTGGTGCCTCACCTCAAACTACACCGGCGACCCGGGTTCGGGAACAGATTTGGTTGCTGGAGGGTCGGCAGGGGAAGGAGAAGGATTGAGCATCCAGAGGACAGCGCTCCTCTCCTGGGATGGGTTAGGGAGAGGCATCACTCTGTTGTGGCCCATGGTGGAGACCAAGGGCAGCACAGATGCGATGCACAGGGAACTGAAGGAGGAAAACACAGAAAATGGCGCCTCCAAACTGCCGGATGATGGCCGCCCGGACCAGTGCTTCCTCGGAACTCCAAGAAGCCGACCCAACCTCAGCAGCACCCAGGGCCAATGCCTAGGTGCCAGGCCATTCCTCCTCAGAAGAGGAGGACCCATCTCACAAAAGGGTCACATCGGGTTACCCTGTGGTGGCTGCGATGTGGGGTCGGGGATCGGTGACAGAGCCATGGGGGAGAGTGTCCTTTTCAGTTGGCATGAAGAAGTGGTAGTTGGGGGTGCAGGGGAGATAAATAACACACACACAAAAAAAAGAAACTTATTCTGCAACTCCATCACTTTTAAACCCCAAAATGATAAAAATTAAAACATCAGAAATATGGTCATTTGTTTTTTTTACACACCCTTGCTGTGTGATGCCTACCTGCTTTGGTCTTGCAGTTTAAATGCAAACCTTGAGTGCACATAAAAGCCTTGGTATACACCAGTCCCCATGCCTTAGTGTGTATTTCCAATGTAATGAGGAGTAATCAAAGTAGTGAATATGTTTGTATTCTGTTTTTTTTACAGGTTTGGCAGATAAAATGTAAGAATAGTTTGTACAGTGTTTTGTTCCAGTTAGTACATGTTTTAATTGTATGTATTTTAGTTGTGAAACTGATTTGTGTACTGTGCTAATGGTGATTCCATTGTATCTAGCGTGGTGAAAAGTTTAATAGACAAACTGATTTTTCTTGATTAGTTTAGGAAGGGTAGAGCTAGTGTGACCCTTTTCAGAAGGTTGAGGAGGCGTTGGATCCGGGAGCTGGTCAGGATGAATAACAATGAATTTGCAGTAGCTGTCATAGTCGTCGGTGTCCTTGCTCTTACTGTTTGGCCTGTGTCTGTCCTCATTAGCCAGCTGTCCTCTAAATGTAAAGCCACAGCTTCCGCACACATTTCTGCTAACGAGGAGCATGCCGATTGGCAACATTGTTGGGAGGTCGAATACTCATCATGTGAGATGCCGCTCAGTGAATTTGGCAGTCCTCGTAGCTTCAGTTTGAACGTACTGCATGCAGAAAGAAAACAGTTATGTAACCTGAAACACCAGTAAAGTGAGTGCAAAACTGCTTTGACAGAAGGTATCTGGAGTTTGACTAATGGGGGTCCAGAGTGATTCTGACAGATTGGGTGACCAACTGGGGGATATGTTCTCTAAGGATATAGTTTAGCAGCTGGCAAGGAATCCTGGGATATTCTTGCCTGAAGTGCTGAATTTGTTGCGGTTGCATTATTAATTTTGCTCTCACTTGTCTGTAAAGATAAAGTAAGCCTTAAGGGATCTGTCTATCACATATATAAAGTTAAAACCAGGTCTGTTGTTAAGTGTATTGAAAGACTGCCTCCTTTGTGTTTTGCTGCCATAGTTCTAAACCTTTTTTAGTCTTTGAATGTTTTTGCAATAACAGTATCTCTGCACTGATTATATAGAAGAAAAAGGGCATAGACAAATGTCTCTCCTTAGAACATCTTTTAGTAACAGCGTATTTTGAATATGTAAGCAACTCTCCCTTTCTTTCTCACTCTGCTTTGCCTTTTGTAATCCTGCAAACGGTGCAAATAATGTAGCTGTTGGAGGTGCTCTTAAGAAATTACATCATGCATGCCAACCCTTGGATGCAGTGGCAGCATTGTAGTTCACAACATCTGTGGCCTGGGTTTGGAGTGTTGGTGGGAGAGGGAAGAGAAGGAAAAAGCATCCTGAAGGATGCTCACTTTCTCTGGGAGGGACATTTGCTGGCATAGCATGGCTACTGCTGCCTTGGGTACAATGAGTGGCAGTGCATGTCTGTGTTCAGCTTCCACTGGGAAGAACATGGGATCTGTGCCCCTGGGGCAGGGAAGTATAAGCAGAAAGAAAAAAAGTAGCTGATGATGCAGTAGGATATTTTAGAGCACTCTTGACCCCCCTCAATACTACAGACTGGGGGTCCAGTGACCAAGGCTTCTGAGTGTTCCACCTAATGATGGCCCCCGCGGGGGGGGGATATAGGGTGTGAGGTGTATAACCATGGGGCTTTAGGAACCCCTGGGCTATGAGAATGATGGGACTGGGAAGTCTCCCACCGTGATGACAGCCAAAGAAAGAGCAGTCAGTCGGGGGATTAAAAAAAGGTGAAAAAACAGAGGTTTTCCTATTGGTCAAAGATGCAAAACAACATAATAGAAGGCCGGCAACACCAACTAAAACTCCATATGGAAAAGACAAACACAGACTCATGCACCAACAGATAGATAGTGTAGCAAATGTATAGTAAATTGGCCATCTCATTTATTGAGAAAGTGTGCAAGGAAAGAAACCAGCGAGATAACCCAGTGCTTTGATCCACACAGGGATCTTCAGGGAGCCATTTGCTACGTGACTGTTAGCATTTAAATTTTTTTTTTTTTTGGTGCAGCATGTTTTTTTTTTTTTTGTGCATGTCCTGTTTATCTTGGTTGACCCAGCATTGCTGCCATATCGCTGACCTGGGTTCGGGAGTGGACTTGTGTTACACAAAGTGGGCAGCTATACTAGGAGTAGGTCTTCCCAGCCTGGGATGGGGATGGTGCTGCATCAGATACTGTGGTGACCATTGTGGTGGGCCAGGCAGCCTGCTTCCCCAAGGGAGCCCACTATGGTGTCCAAGGCCACCATGGGCACTACAACACCATCGAGTGGGTGGAGGGAAGGCAAGAAAAAAACTGGAGGAAAAACACTCTGGAGTCATCCGAGTGATACTTGGAGTGCACTCGAACCCTGCCCCATACCATGGAGCCTGCCGACTGCCAGCCACAACCTGGTAGTGGTTACTGGTTGGTGGGGCTTTGTGGTCGCCCCAGCCAAGAAGGGCAAAAGTCCTGCATGGAAGGGGACAGAGAAAAACTTACTTAAAAAAAAAAATTCAGAATATGGCCATGCAGTGCCCTAGATAACATTGGCATTCAAGAGTAATATACTCACCATTTTTCACCTTGGGCGAGTAAATGCAATTTTGGAAACCTAGAAAAAAATGCTCCTTTTGAAGTCTGGGTGGAGCATTTCCAAGGGTTGGGTTGGGATGGGTATTGGTACTATCAATAAAAAAATGTTAAGATTGTTTCTTAAAACATTTGTTAGCAAAATAAGCTAGTACTCACCTTAGCTGGAGCACTGCTGCCAGGATTGAGTTTAGGTGCTGGTAGCTGTTTAAAGCAGCACTTCCTACATTTAGGAAAAACAATGGGATCAGAGATTAAGTGTATAAATACTGTGAAATTTCTCAATAAATCCATCAGATACTTGTGCGCAACCTGTTTTTTAATGTTTGGGCCCGTGATCATTGCATTCAGCATAGAAGGTGCAAAGTAAAACTTGCTGGACTAGAGTTAATAAAAAGATCAACTTCCCATCTTTGGATTTCATGACCAGGCAAAAATTTACATCTGCTGACACATAGTGCTACATAGCTCGTATGTTCAACGGCAATATGCATTTCACTGTCTTTTGATGATGCACATTCGAACATTTTATATTGCTGGTACAGGCTAAAACCTTCCTAGCAGTTTACTGTCTTATTAATTAATAACCTCCTTCACTTCAGTGTGTGGAGCTTGAATTTGTTGTGTTGTACACGGAAAAGCAGATGATAAATGCTCGAAATACCAGTATATTTAGATGCCTACACTACAATATGCAGTCTATATGCTACCTTACAAGACAAAACCAGCATGTATTGTAGTCCTGTAATGACTGCGATTTATCTTGAATCTGCAGTCTGTTTGTTCACATAGTGTGATGGATGACCTTTCTGATTTCATGGCCAGACCTATGGCATGCTTTGCTGATGGGCCATGGTGCAGCTACTATTCATCACAGTCCACTTGTGCCGATCAGTTAAAGCTGTATCACTCTGTAGCTACCGTATATCAGATGCTGTGCCATCAGTCAAAGAGAAGATTTTCATGGGTTGATTATTATAAAAAAACAAATAGCAGCTGTTTATGGCGGCCAAGATTCAGGACCAAATTAAACATTGTTTGCTTATGACAATGTTGTAGATAATGTGATTCTATTGTAATTTATCTAATAGAGTTTAACTGTTTGGAATTCTTGTAGCTTTTGATAATGATTGATATTAGTGGCACAAAGATCCTTTTGTCTCACAGGCTGGATTAATTATGTAATAAATTAAAATGGTGTCTAGGTCAGTGTAGACAAAGCGTATCATGCTCACATATGGTCATCCTGGATACAGAAACTGAGCCAGATCCTTTAGTTAGGCTGGTGGAGTCTGTTGAGGCACTCCTCAAACTTTATACAGTGGAATCGGCTTCGAAGTGCACCGTTTTGCACAGAAAATGTGCATTTAAGATTGTGCATTGCAAAAGCCACCATGTCATACAATTTTAACCCCCTTGAACCTAGTAACATTACTGACCTTACACCCTCCTCCATCCCTCCCTCACTCCTCCCTCCCAACTTGGCCTCTCCTTCCACCCAGTACCTCCCCATCCCCACCCGTTTCCCCAGTCCCTCCCCCACCCCCACCCGTTTTTTTCCCTACTATGCACTTACTTCTGTTAGCACTAATTTACCTCTTAAATTGTCCTGAATACATCTTGTTTTACCTGAATTCGCTAGCTTTACTCCCTAATTATGCACCTGTGTCTCCCAACCTCAATTCTAATGATGCCTTGCCTCCTCTTTTTTTCAGGTAATGTCTGTTGTTTTCTTGTTTACCAAATTTGTACTTTACTGCTAGCCGCCTATTCATTTTCTGTCAATCCTGTTGATTGCTCAACTGTATGTAACTGACTCCTGTATGCCACCACCTTTGTAACCCTCCCAGGTCGCACCTGAAAATAGGCACTTGGTGTCTAGTGTGCCCTACCCGGTTAACAAAAACAAATAAATAAATAAATAACCATAATGAGGACCACAGAACATGCTTAGCATATATCAATTTATTTAAACTCATATAATGTTTGTTCTTGCTAGTTCATGCTAGCTTTACCCTGCATACTGCACATTAAGTTAAAATTGTAGTAATTAAATTTTTTTAACAATTATTGAACACTAATACTGTATTACTGTATTATAATTTGGACTCGTCACTTGCTTTGCTTTCTATTTCTGGAATCTCGGCCTCAGCAGTAGTATTACACTCCTCCTCATTGTTCGGTCACCCGATAAATTCCTGGCTGATCTCACTGTCTAAAAACATACCGGTTGTTGGCAAGGCTTCATCTATGTCCTGTTAAGTCTGCCCTGTTCATGTTTGGTAACAGAGTGGGGTGGGCTCCTCTTCCACAGATGCTGCAGAACGGAGACTTTCTGGCCGAGCGTTAGTGTAATTTTTTTCTGTACATGCTGCTGCTGTTATCAACAAGTTACTGCATGAGCAGGGAAAGGTGTTTAAATACAGCATCAGCACATAGTTAAATTAAAAAGTACTGCTTAACCTTAAGCATGTCATTATCTGCATGCACTGTCATTAAAAAAACAATGTGCACTTATCCGGTGTTATAACATCAGTGGAGATGTAAGAATGCTATGAGATTATGTGTTTTTAACCGAAATGTGTGTTTATCCAACGTGCATTAAAGCGAAGTAATTAACATTGCATGTATAGAGAAAAAAATGGGAAATAAAAGAGCTGTGCATTAAAGCGAAATGTGTATTTATCTGAAGTGCATTTAAGTGGAATCCACTGTACCTTGAACAGCTTAAAATTCAAGTGGGGATGGTGCACTTGAAATAGGGTGTGAACAGTCCCCTTAACATTAGACATATCCTAAAAGGGGGTTATTTTGTGTACTCCAAAGACAATAGGGTGTCTAGATGTAAATGTACAGTATCAAAAATATGTAGCTATAATAACTATGCAGCCAGCATAATATATTGTTATCTTCTCAATTTATTTCCTCTGGTGCAGATAGTCTATGCAAAGGCAGCTTTAGCATGTGCAAAATTAGCAGATCTTCTTCGACAATATCTCTTATCAGACCACACCTATGGAACTATGGCCGTCAGGCGCCAGGACCACACAAAAGCTTTTTTGCTAGCAGTCCAATAGGGGGCCGCCCATGACGAAGTCTTATGTCAACATCCTCTCTATATAAACATGGGGAGGGCCTTCTCCCTCCTCAGTTCTTTTCCTGCCGTTGACCATACTTGCTGGATTCCACAGAGATGACACCACTACAGTCGATTTGCTAAATCTTCAATTTTTCTAAGTTTTATTGTTTTTCTCACCCTAATACAGTAGCAATCTCTTTATTTTAATATGATTGCCATCGTTGTGTATGTCGACGAAAGATGCCACTTAAGTCTTCCGTTTCTGCCAGTGCATTGGAAAACTCTCCTCCCAGCAATGATCATGATGTCTGCATATAATGTCTCGGATAGGCCCACGATGTTGAGGCCAGCGAGATCTGCCTGAAGTTTAACCAAGCTACCCAGTGACACCATCAAAAAGCCATGCATACTTTTCTTCTTGAGCAGCAGGTAGCTAGAATGGAGAGAGAGAGCTCCAGGGGAAGAGCTCCACTGCATCACTGCACCATTCCTTGGGCTCCCAGTCCTCCAGGGCCTGGGAGAAGTCTTCAAGAAAGTGCAAACACTGGGCAAGGGAGTGGAGTAAGGATAAATCCCCCCTGTATACTCCTGGTCACTGCTACCCTTGGCGCAGAATGCTGCAGCATTGTCAGCCACTTCGGCGGTGATACCTCCTGCCACTCAGACCTTAGAACCACAAGGTCGGCTCTGGCAGTGAGTTCTGCTGGACCTCCCATGGCCAGTGAAGGCCCGTCAGTGTTGGGGCAGCTGACACCCTCATCAGCATCGCAAGTCCTGCTGCTCAGACCTCAGAACCCTCACGGTCGACTGGCAGTGAGTTCCGCTGGACCTACTGTGGCTGGTGATGGCCCATCAACATTGAGGCTGCAGTCACCCCCATCAGTGTCACAAGGCACCCCTGCACTACAGGCCCCCTCGATATTCAGATGGTTCTCCTTTGCAGAGATAATACAGCACTTTATAGCTACCTTTACGCCAGGCACAATGATGACGGGGCCTCTCAGACCAGCTGCCACATCGATGCCTGCTCCGTCAGTACACCCTACACATTACAGGGGCATCGACGTCCTTGCTTCCTTCCTTGCAGCCTTCAGAGCCTGTCAATGAGGATCAGGGATACAACTCTGACCTCCTGTTACAAGAGGAGAAGGAGGAGGAGGATATGGATAGGAAGCCCTTCTGACAGATCTGGCTCCAACATTTCTACCAGGAGTGAGGGCTCTACATTATATGCTCCAAGGGTCACTCCGGAAGACCTCTCCTTCATCTCTATGATGAAGTAACTCAAAGCTGCAATGGGGTGTGATGCTGAGGAGCAAGACATCACCAGGAGAAACTTGGTAGAGTTTCTAGATCTACCATATTCTACACATTTTATCATTCCTTCTCTATTGGCTGCACTACAGGATGCAACCCTGGCTGCCTGGCACAGACCAAGCTTGATCCCTGCCATGCCCAGAAAGGCAGACAAGCTGTATGAGGCCTCCTCAGGAAAGCCCAAATAAAGAGTCAAGAAAATGGACCTCATGGGAAAGAGAACCTTTACCTCTGCCAGACTGGGCATCAGAATAACAAATTATTAGGACCCTAGGCAGCATGGATGCACAGCAGGAAGGTCATGTCAGATGAATCTAATAGATTTCTTTGACTGGGTGACCAAAGTAGTAGACCAGGGAGGGGCTGTGGACATGGTCTAGCTAGACTTTAGCAAGGCATTTGACACAGTCCCACACAAAAGATTAATATACAAGTTAGCCAGCCTTGGAGTGGGTCCCAAAGTGATAGCCTGACTAAAAAAGTGGCTGGACAACAGGATGAAGAGTGTAATAATAAATGGAGTTCACTCTGAAGAAAGGGGGGGGTTACTAGCGGGTTACCGCAGGGTTCAGCACTTGAACTGGTCCTCTTTAATGTCTTGATAAGTGACATTGCAGAGGGACTGGAAGGAAAAGTACGCCTCTTTGCAGATGACACAAACATCTGCAATAGGGTCGATATAGAAGGTGAGGTGGAAAAGATGAAAGGGGACTTGGCAAGGTTGGAGGAATGGTCAAATGTATGGCAGCTTAGATTCAGTGCAAAGAAGTGCAAAGTAATGCACCTGGGAAACAAAAACTCAGGGGAAGAGTACACAGTGGGGGGGTGAGATACTAACAACAACAAAAATGGAAAGGAACCTGGGGGTAGTCAGATCAGATGACCTTAAGGTGGGCAAGCAATGTGAGAAGGCAGTAAGGAGAGCTGGCGGGATACTGGGATGCATAGGGAGAGGCATCACCAGTAGAAAGCAGGAAGTTGTTATCCCTCTGTAAAGACAGTTAGTGAGACCTCATCTGGAGTACTGCATGCAGTTCTGGAGACCCCATCTTCGCAAGGACATAGACAGAATGGAGGCTGTCCAGAGGAGGGCAACTAAAATGGTGCAGGGTCTGCACCAGAAGACATGAGAAGAGAGATTTAAGGAGCTTAATGTGTTTACCCTCGAGGAGAGGAGGGAGAGGAGGGACATGATAGAAACTTTCAAGTACCTCAAGGGAATCAACAAAGTCCAAGAGGGTAGCATCTTTCAGAAAAAGAGATGCACAAGAACAAGGGGGCACAATTTGAAGATAGAGGGGGGATGGTTCAGAGGTAATGTGAGAAAGCATTTTTTCACAGAGAGGGTTGTGGACATATGGAACAGCCTTCCTGAGGAGGTAGTGGAGTCAAAAACAGTGGGGGAATTCAAGAATGCGTGGGACACACATAAGGCAATTTTAGTGGAGGGTAGGAGGAAGTTGGCTGTTGGTTAACTAGGATTTTCAGCTTATCCATTAGGTAGGGAAATGGGCAGACTAGGTGGGACAAGCAGTCCTTATCTGCCGTTAAATTCTTTGCTTTTATGTCTCTATATGGTCAAACACCAGAATACCCTCTGGGGAAAAAAAGGCTAAAGCAGCAGCCCAGTCCCTCCCAGAGGGTCCCCAGAAGCAGGAGATGCTCAAGGCCCTCCATACTGGGTCTGACATGGGTAAACACCTCTTAAGGTCTACCTATGACATTTTGGGTACCTCAGCCAGAGTAGCTGCTGCTGGCATTTGCCTAAGAAGGCATTCTTGGTTGGGGGTGTCAGGATCTGCCAGTGATGTCCAGTAATCCATTCTGAATGCCCCTTACGGAGGATACACACTCTTTGGAGCAGATGTTCAGGATCCCCTCTCTGACCTGCAAGCCTTGGGAAGGACTCTAAGGTCAGTTAATTCCCTCTGCCACACACAGCAGAGAAGTAGGCAGAGGGTGCCTTTTCGCAAGACTACCAATAGACCTATGTCAGGGACCAGACAGCAAAAGCAGAGCAGCTTTGCCAGCCCCAACCTCCTCCACAGGTGCCCACTCCAAAATCCCTAGAAGAGGCGTAGCTGTGGCTGCCTCATCTGCTTCAGCATGACTCCTTATTAGATCCCCACCTTCCTGTACAAAATCTGGAGGTGGTGGTTGGGGGTCAGCTCTCCCACCACCTGGAACAGTGGAGAGAGTTTACAACAGATGTTTGGTTCCTGCAGTTAATAGAACAGGGCCACACTCTTGAATTTCTGGAGTTGCCTCCAGACCTTCCACAATTCCCTCAATGTATCCTCCAGACCACATACCAGTGCTACTAGAGAAAGTACGTACACTGCTGTGCAAGAGGGCAATAGCACCAGTTCCCTGGGAACAAAGGAACAGGGGGGTTCAATTCATATTTCTTCTTAGTCCCCAGATCCTCAGGGGACTTGAGGTCCATTCTGGATCTGAGGACTATGAACTTCTATGTTCAGTATAAGAAATTCAGGATGGTCACTGTGCAAGGCCTGCTGTCCCTCCTGCTCAAAAGGGGACTGGATATGCTCCCTGGACATGCAGGATGCTTACTGCATATCAGAGTTTGTCCACCCCACAGGAAGTACCTCAGGTTCCTGTTTCAGGGGGGAACACTACAAGTTCAGGGTATTGCCCTTTGGCTTATAATCTGTGCCACGGGTATTTACCAAATGCTTTGCAATTGTGGCAGCAGCTCTCAGGAGAAGAGGGTCTGTATGTCTTCCCCTATCTAGACAACTGGTTGCTCAAAGCTCAGACCAAGGAGCAGCTGTCTCACACCCTATTGTACTGGGAGAGGGGTTACCAGCAGGAGGAAAGAGGTTCTGATTCCCCTGTACACCCACCTGATCAGACCTCATCTGGAGTACCGGGTCCAGTTCTGGAGGCCTTACCTAAAGAAGGATGTGGAGAGGGTGGGGAGGGTACAGAGAAGGGCAACCAAGATGGTGAAAGGGCTTAGTCACCTGACGTATGAGGAGGGACTGGGAGCCCTGGATATATACCCTTTGGAGCTGAGGAGGGAGAGGGGGGACTTGATAGAGACCTTTAAGTACCTAAAAGGGATAAACAAGGTGGCTACTGGAAACCCCTTCCAGATGAGGAAGTGTCCCAGAAAAAAGGGTCATGTCCTCCAACTAGAGGGGGGCAGGCTTAGGAGCAACATCAGAAAGAACTCCTTTACAGAGAGGGTGGTGGACTCCTGGAATGGGCTGCCTAGGGTGGCGGTGGGAGAAAATTCTGTGGGAGGGTTCAAGAGGGTGTGGGACAGACACAGGGGGCTGTTAAAATTAGGGGGGAACAGGGGCAGGCCTAGGGATGCTAGGCAAATGGGCAGAGTAGGTGGGCCTGGATGTCCTTTTCTGCCGACACTTTCCTATGTTTCTATGTTCCTAATGCATACCAGACAGCTGTTCAATGCCCCAGGGATCATAGTCAATCTGCCCAAATCAGTCTTGACCCCTTATCAGTGTCTACAGTACATAGGGGCCATACTGGACACTGCCCGGGGCTTGACCTTCCTGTCCCTAGACAGGGTGGAGTGCCTCATGGCACAAGCCCAGCTGCTTTACAATAGCAGGTATGTCACAGCCAGGACATCCCTGAGACTGTTAGGCCTGATGCCAGCAGCCATTGTCTTATGACCACTGGCCTGGCTGCACATGAGGATCCCTCAGTGGACATTAAGAGTCCAGTGGGATCAGTGCACCAATTATATAAAACTGCAGGTTCTAGTAACTTCTGTCTGAAAGGAGCTCCCGTGGTGTAATGGAATCCAGCATTTAGTGAAAGGGGCTCCCTTCCTCATTCCCTCCCGACAGTAGATTCTCACCACAGATGCTTCAAGGCGGGAGTGGGGGGGGGGGACATCTGGGACCTCATCAGACACGAGGAACATGGACCAGAGTGGAGACTTCCTCCACATAAATGTCATAGAGATGAGGGCCCTTCTGTATGTTCTGTAAGCCTTCCAGAACCATCTGTCCGTGGGGCATCTGCTGGTGTAGACAGACTACAACAGTGTAGTACACTAAATAAACAAGCAAGGGGAGACTCATTCATACTGCCTGTGCAGGGAAGTGATAAGGGTTTGGTACTGGGCTCTAAAATACAGCCTAGAGCTGTTGATTGTCCATGTTCCAGGTGTCCAAAATGTCCTGGCAGACAAGCTAATCAGGTTGCAGTCCAGAATGCATGAGTGGTTGCTGCTAACCTCAGTAGTCAAAGACCTGTTCGACAGCTGGGGCAGTGTCAGTGGCTCAGTAGGTAGCACACTCGCCTCTGAGGCTGGGAGATCAGAGGGCTGTAGGTTCTGTTCCCACATCTGGCACTTGGGTTAATATCCCAGTACTGACACTGTAGTGCAGCATGAGAGGGGTGTTGCACTTCTGAGGTGCCGTCTTTCGGATGAGACGTTAAACCGAGGTCCCATCTGCTTGGATTGGTGGTAGTTCAGATGGTTGTTGAAGATCCCATGGCACTTATCGAAAAGAGTAGGGGAATTTCCCCGGTGTCCTGGCCAAATTTCCCTCATTCACTAAAAATACCACCAACAGCTTAATCTGGTTCAAGGTCAGTTGGCATTCATCTGTATCCCCCTCCCCCGGGTTGTGCCTGAAAATAGGCAGGATTTGTCTAGTGCACTTACCCGGTCAACAAAAACTAAATAAATAAAATTCAGCATTGGATCTTTTTGCATCCCCACTCAACACAAAACTGTTGCTTTTCTACTTGGTCATTTCAGGGCCTGGAGTTTTTTGTAAAGACTCATTGTCCCACTCTTGGAAAGGGAGGTTCCTTTATGTCTCTCCCCCCCTTTCCTCTGATTCAGAGAGTGCTAATTAAACTCCAAATGGAGGGAACTACTCTAATACTCATGGCTCCCTTTTGGCCAGATCTGGTTTCCCTTACTGCAACAGCTGGCAGTGGAACCCCGAGCACCCCCTGCCCCTCTGCAGAGGCTTGCTATCATAGAAACAGGGAACCCTGTTCCATCCCTACCTCAAGTCACTCCATCTCCATGCTTGACTCCTGAAGACATATCCATTGTGAGATTTGGAGTGTCCCCTAAGATGGCTGACATCCTGGTGGCTGCAAGAAAACCTTTCACCAGAGCCACTTATTCAATGAAGTGGAAATGGTTTGCTTTGTGGGCCACTTCTCATTACTTGGATCCCTTTACTTGTCCAGTGAATCAGGTTCTGGAGTATTTATTGTCCTTGTCAGATGCAGAACTGCAATATTCTTCTGCTAAAGTGTACTTGGCTACTATTTCAGCTTTCCATGTGCCTACTGATGGCCATATGGTAGCTTGGGTATAGGTGGCCCATACATTCTTGAGAGGCATCTTGCACTTGAAGCCTCACGTCTGTAATCCAGTCCAGGTCTAGGTCCTGAATTCTGTGTTGGAGAAACTCACTTTGACCCCTTTTGAGCCAGCTGCAACTTATGGCTTAGACTTTCTTTCTTTGGAAAGTGTTATTTTTAGTTGCTGTTACTTCTACTCGAAGGATTTCTGTGCTTCAGGCTCTTGTGTGTGAGCCTCCTTATTTGATTTCCCATAAATATGGACCATCCCTAAGTTTCAAGGACCTCGGTTTTCCATTTTTACTGGTAACACCTGTAAAAATCACAGAATCCTGCTTGGTTTGCAGATTCTGAATTCTTATAACCAGTGCCTCACGGAAATTGCATGTCACTGCACAGAATCCCTAAGATGTCAGCATCTTTTTTAATTTTTGTATTTTCTCTTTTTATGCCCCTTTCTTGCAGCATCAGTCTCTACTTTTCAGAGATCCCTAGGCTGGGTATCCCCTAGGTTCACCCCAGGTAATGCTCGGGAGCTCCTGTGGGCCTGCCCTCATCCTGCTTGAGTTGTACCCCCCAGGTGGGAAGGGAAGGGACCCCAGATCACCCCTCCACAGTCCCTTACTGTGTGTCAGGCAGCCCAGTGGGTCCCTCGTGGAGCCTGGTTATAAAGTCTGGGGCAGCTGGGTCCCTTCTACCCATGGCCAATGTGGGGTGATTGTTCCTGGTTTTCTGGTCTCTGTCTCTGAGGGCACCATCTTTCAAGGGGACCCAAGGACGTAGGTCACATAGAGATATGCCACTGCTCCAGATCCCGGCCAGTGTCCTCCCCTCCCAATCTCTCCGCAGCCCGGTTGCACCACCACCTGTGGTCACCCAGGTGGTGGTAAAGCAGCATGACCTGCAGCCCACCCTCCTTGGAAGAGGAGAGCAGCCCCCAGGTGCTCGATCCTGCTCCCCTGGCCAAACTACAGCAACCCGAGTTCGCTTCTGACCCCGGGTCACTGGCATTGCAAGCAGTAGCACTACCGTAGTGCCAGCAGGCCGACCCAGATTTCAGCGTCTTAAAATGAATGCTGCTGTGCTTCACATTCATTCTGCTTCGCTGCATATAGAATCAGTAAGGAAACCACTCACACTGCTTTATTGTACCCAGCCATTCAGTTTAACCACCCATTCTCCCCATCAACCTCTCCATCAGCTGAGGACTGCTTTCCTTCCTGAAACCACATTTTTCATTTAGTATGTGCCTAAGCATCTTTTACTATTTATATTACACTGTATGATGCTAAAAAAAAAAAAACACATGTATTAGCACACGTGGGCAGGGCTACTGGAAACTGCAGGAAAAGTAACCTGAAATTACGAAGATTTTTTTGCAAGACTTGCTGGGAAATTGCGGGAGTTCTACTGTAGACCCTGAGTGCTTCACAATAACTCCTTTAATTTTTTCTGCAGCATATATTAGCATAAACTACTAAATGAATATACTGACACTTGAATATGTTTTAAATATGAAGAAAAACGTATGTTCCTAACATGAATCCTAAACAGATGAGACGTGTTGCCTTTCTTCCAAAACATAAAAACATCTGCCTCATGCAGTACTAAATAGATTCTATTTAGTGAGCCACAGAAAATCAATATTAAAAAAAATTCAGAATAAACAAATTTTATCTGTTTCTGGATGTAGAATAATGAAGCCTGATCAAAAGCTATTTACAGTACTATTCACCCACTTTGGTGTAAGAAAAAATAAGTAGATGGAGTGGCAAATAATTAAGTTTTAGTAAAATGCTGTAAAGTGTTTAATGTTCATAATTTGCACTGCAGGTACTGTGCACTATTATTGAAATCATATATAAAAACATTATATATGGGTGTTATTATGGCTGGAAGTATAGCTTAGTGGTTAGAGTAACAAACAGTGACTAAACTGATTACATCCAACAGACTTGAGTTTGATTCCCACAACCTTCACTTGCATACTGTGTGACTCCGAGCAAGTCACTTAACCTCCCCAGTGTTCCTGGGTCACCCCTGAAAACAGACAGTTCTGCCTAGTGGGCCTTACCTGGTTTACAAAGAATTTAAAAAAAAAACTAAAAAAAACAATACATGTTTACTATATCATATAGTAGTCAGGGTACCCTGTAATTTACTTAAGTTTTACTCGGGCTGCAATGATTTTGTATAGGTAAAGTTATATGTTCAGATACATTTTATGTGTTTTATAAGCTTGTTTTTGGACTTTAGTCAGGTTTTTATTGTATTCTTTGCATGTGAGCATCGATGTTATAGATTGCTAAATGCAGATTCACTGTTACCAACTAGCTTATTCAAATTTATAATCAGCAGGGCCATCCAAAATCCTCAGTTATTTGAATGAAAACTAGTCTGAATGAAAGTATGTTCACAAAGAAGAAACTGCCTTACTACTTACAGAAAGACTTCACAATTAGCACCCCATTTATGTGCATGAATCATTTGCACCTTTTCTCCCACCTGCTGTTTCCTTCTCTGTGACAACAAAAAGGTTTCTGATAGAGTGCTTCAACAAAAAGCAAATGTTAAGTGTTTACGTGTACTTATGCTTGGCAAGTGGATTTTGAAAGCACATTCAGTAACACACAGAAGGTAAGACACTTGGGGTTGTATGATGCTGGTGGGCAGAGTGGTGCTCAATTCACATCTGAGCTCATACATGAAGACTGAGACACCCTTTTCATGGAGACCAAGTAAAAAGGAAAAAGCAATCACATGTTTGGGAGATGCATGATTTTCCATTTAAATGACCTCCACTAATCACTTGTGGATTTTTTTAGGTGAAGACACTATTTCAAAGAAGCAAGTTCAAGCATCTTTTTTTTTTTTTGCTCCTCCTACCCCCTGGTCATCCACTCCTTCTGGCCTGCCAAAGTCCCATACCACCACTGCTGAGCCCCAACCACCATCCACTGCCCCTTATTGTCGTGCTAACAGGTAACCCAAAGTAACCCTTCATTGGGTGGGCCCCTACCCCTGTGGGAGGCTACCAGGGGAGGAGAGTTGCCCCAAAAAGCTTCCTGTGTATTCCAGGCATGGCAGGGGTCTAAACAGACACATGTGTCTGGGGCTTCGGGTTTATAGTGGGACCAGAAGCCGTCCTCCAATTGGCCAGCGGGTGTTTTCCCATTTTCTTGGGAGCACGACAGGCCACATGATGTCAAGGCACAAGCCGATGTCTGTCACGCTCCCTCCCGCAGTGAGGGCCGACCTGTTGCCATGCCTCTAGCCTCCACCAGGGTCCAGCAAATGCTGAGCCATGAACCCAGGAGAAGGTGAGTGGTCATTGGACACTCAAGCCATCACCCCACGGCTTGCCCTCCAGCACCCAAGTCTGTTCCCAAACCCTGGTCAGCAGTGTCACAGGCAGAAATCCAATTCAGGCAGCTAAATGATAGATAGGAAAAAATAAAGGTGGTCCACCTTAGTGGTGGTGGTTCAGATTAATTCACATCTGAGTTCTAACAAACAAAGAGACCAAGTAATTTGTAACTTGTGCATGTGGGGTGTGGGTGTTGAAGAAAGGGGTTCATAGTGCTGTCACTACTGCCATCACCCCTGAGGGATGTAGACTGCATAGTTGCTACTGCCAGCACATCTGAGGGGCGAGGGCCGTAGTGCTTCTGTCATCACCACTGGTGGATGGGGAAGAAGTACTGCTGCCATCCCATCTGATGGATGGGGCTCATAGTGCTGATACTGCCATCACACCTGAGGGATGGGGAATGCAGTACTGCTGCCATCATAACTGAGGGATTTGGCCCATAGTGCTGACACTGCCGTCACACCTGAGGAATGGGGAATGTAGTACTGCTGCCATCACACCTAAGGGATGGGGGCTGCAGTGCCGATGCTTCTCTCACACCTCAGGGGGGTGGTGTAATGCTGTTGCTGCTGCCATCACACCAGAGGGATGGGGCTGTAGGTCTGTTGGTACTGCCATCGCACCTGAGGGATGGGGTCCGTAGTGCTGCTTCTATCACACTTTAGGGTTTGGGGTCTGTAGTGCTGCTGCTGCCATCACATCTTGGACTTAAAATAACTTTAAAATTGGTACAAGAATGGACAGATGTGCAATAGTGGAGGTCAAAATTGCTAAAATGCATCTTAGCAGAGTTACAAATCGTTAAATAAAGTACACAAAACCAAACACCAGTAAACCCAGATCTTAGCTTACCAGACACTGGTGGTGATATCATTTTTTACAATGTGCAAAATGGAATTTGCCCTTTCTCAGTCTCGGTAAACCAGTGTCCCTGCTAAGTTTCTTCCTAAGGTAGTGTCAGAGTTTACTTTGAATCAAACTATCCACTTACCAGTTGATTTTCCTGAGCACGCCAATCAAGGGGAAGCACTGCTCCCTACTTTGGATATACACAGAACAGTCCGATATTATGTTCATCGTACGAAGGACTGCAGGAAGTCCTTGTAGCTTTTTGTTTCCTTCACCTCTGGGAAAGAGAGTGTACCAGTTTCTAAACAGTGTCTGTCCAGATAGTTGGCCAACTGTATCACTTTCTGTTATAGGAAGCATGGCAAGGGACTTCCTGGATTTGTTCATGGCCATTCAACCAGAGGCATGGCCACTTCTGTTGTCTGTTTCAGGAATGTATCAGCTGCAGAAATCTGTGCTGCTGCTGCAATTTGGAGTACTGTCCACACTTTCAATAAAAACTAAAGTCTGGACATTGCCTCGAGAAGAAGGTCAGGCTTTGGCCTGGCTGTGCTTCAAGGCCTCCTTTTGTAGGCCTGTAGCCTTCAGTGACCCAGACTTCTCTGAGACAGTTCTGCTTGGGACTCGTTCTATAGGTGTGGCCTGATGAGAGAGATATCCTCGAAGAAGATAGTACTGTTACGTAAGAACCTACCATAACAGTATATCTTCGAGAGACTCTCTTTCACCAGGACATGCTGTCCCACCCTTTGTACCCCTTAGACTCAGAGCTTCTTTGCTCCTGTCTCTCTCTCCAGAATGGACTACTTGCTGTTTCCAGCCTTACCTGGTATCTGGAACTTTAGCTCTCTCCAGGTTACCTAGAGGGAGATCCTCTGAGTATGATCTCCGGTGGGAACTGAGGAGGGAGAGAGCCCCCCCCCCCACACACACACACACACATTTATATAGAGGACATTGAAGTAAGATGTCATCATGGGCAGCCCCTAGTGGGCTGCTAGCAAAAAAGTTTCCAAGCAGTCCTGGCGTCTGATGGCTATAGTTCCATAGGTGTGGTCTGATGAGAGTCTCTCGAAAATCTACTGTTACATGTACTTTCTTGGATACATAGTAGGGTGGCTGAGCTGTGCAGATATACAGTACCTCCAAAATAGTGCTATAAATTGTGGTTGTTAGCAAAACATCCCAACTATATCATGGAGTGCAAAATATTACAAAGAAATTCTAAAAAAAACCAAAAAAAAACTCTTAGTTACCGTTAACTAGTCCAAATAACCTTCCTGCCCTGGTGCTTCGCTCTTGAGCTTTGTCAGTGGGTGTGGTCGGGGGGTGAGTTCCTGGCTTAAGAAGGGCTCCCGTAACCTATGCTTACAAATACATAAATTGCTCTTAAAGACGCAGTCTCACTTTTTCCAAACTGAGTGACCCAAAAATCCTGATTACATGACAAATATAATTCCTAAAACACAGTGCTCACACATATAAATAAATCAGATCAGTGACTAATTCAACAACAAAAGAAATAATGTGATTTTAAAAAAGGAAAAAGAAGGAACATCAACAATTTCCCATACTAGCTGAGCGTCATATTGCATATTTCTCTAATTTAGTCTGACAGGCTTCAAAGACATCTATAATCAGCAGTTATGGTAATAAATCCATGTGGCTGGTGCAAGATGCACAATATTCCATCTTCACAAGATTACATAGGCATAGCTCAGTCCAGCTCGAGCTTCTCAAGTTGAATGGCTCTTAATTTTTTCAGTAAGAAATTCCTAGCCGCGATAATGTGTAGTGATTTGTCAGCCTTGCAGCCCATCAGTGTGATTCCATGGGCTCCGTGCATGTGAATCTTGGGGCAACAAACATAAGAGAAATATTAAGCAGCTGATATGAAATGCAACGAAAATTCACTTGTAGTTGAAAAATACATATAGATATCAACTATGTCATCTTCAGTTTCTGTGTGGTACTTAACTGATGGCAAGGCTGACAAATCAATGCACATTATCATGCGCCTAGGAATTTTCTATTGAAAATATGAGGAGCCATTCAACTTCACAAGATCAAGCTCGACCAAGCTGCCTTCTAGGTAATTTCGTGAAGATGGACTATTGTGAGTCTTGCACAAGCCACATGGATATATCACCACATACTATTGATTATAGGTGTAGTCATTGATGTCTGTCAGACAAAATTATAGAAATATGTGATATGAGGCTCAGCTAGTATTGGAAGTTGTCGTCGTTACTTTTTTTTTATCACATGATTTTTTTTTTCATTGTTGATTTAGTTACTGTATTGACTTTGAGCACTGCACTTTAGAAATTTATATTTGTCACCTAATGGGGATCTTTGTGTCACTCAGTTTTGAAAATATGAATCAGTGTATATCTGCACAACTCGGCTTCCCTGCTGTGTAGCCACAAACTGCTAATTTTGCAGATGCTAAAGCTGCCTTTGCACAGACTATTTGCACCAGAGGAAATAAACTGAGATTATAACAATATGTTATGCTGCCTGCGGATTTATTATAGCTTCATCTTAAGATTGTGTTCAGGTCTGTCAAGTTACCCTGCTATCACTGGAGCCTGGTGAGCATTGCTTTCTCTTACTGAACCAACAGCAATATTGTACATACTGTAGTTGTTATAGTACACAAGCTTTCAAGGCCTCATTCAGTAGTCCCTTCATCAGTGCTACATGTGCATCTCCAGTGAAGGTCTAAGGGCAGCACTGATTTTCATACAAGACCATACAGCTTCCCTCCTCCCAACTGCAACCAGCTATGGTTTCTGATTGACCATAGAGATCAGATGGTGGGCAGGTCAAAACCAGGAAAAATGCCCCTAACTGGCATATGACATTACAAACCCTCTGCGTAACACCTGCCCCAGCATCCAACTCTGGTTTCTCCCCAGTGAGTCAGGAACTGATGTCCCAGTCTGAGGTGGGAACTGACAGAGTCCTCTCTGACTTAGTGCCTGCTGTGTGAGGTGCTTACCCCATGGGTGTGACTCATTAGGCAGAGCTGAGTGGAAGGAAAGCATGGGCAATAGAACGGTATGGGCTGGAGGCATGATCAGTTTGTGGGAGAAACAGTGGGCCCCATTCTCAGTAGCAGAGAGGGGTGTCAATCACTGGTTGCGGTGGCCAGTTAGTGACATTGGCACCTTTGTACATCAACGGGGTTGCAAGCCTTCCCGTCATGGTTGTAGGACCTACAGCAATCATGCAAGGAAGGTGGCGGGAATTGCCATAGATGCAGCCCACAGGCGATTCATAAAACATGGCTATCCTTGCAAAGTCGATCAATGAGTATGCGTCATTCCCATGCCTGTAGAACTATTGTCGTAAGGAAGCATTGCAATTAACAAGTAAGGCACAGGCGCAGGGTGGCAATCATTGGCAACAGTCACAGAAACAGAACAGCACAAGGGGAACAGGGCTTGCAAGAGGGGTTCCACTGAAAGCTAGGAAGTGATGAGGGCACGCTAGCAGGTGGTGGGCCACTGGACTCCTAGGGACCTGGTGGCCTAATGGTAATGGGGACACCAACAGCAGCACCACTAGATGCCATGAGTTTGCTTCATAGCAAGGAGTCCTGTGACTGGTGCTGTGCTATGCAGTAACTCTATAGGAACTGCACATCAGCCCAAAAAAATAAATGGGTGCATCATGTCCACAAATGTCTGGTTAACACATTTGAATTACTACTTGGCAACAGTTGCTATTCACTTTTTTTGTGTATAGCCCTAAAGGCTAGTGGAACAATGCAGCTGCTATTCCCAACTTTCCTGCATGTTGTGATGCCTTCTGTTGTGGCTGAGAATGAAACTGTTAAAGAAGAAAAAGGAGTGCAAATTGTTTTTGTTGTGCTTTTTATGCACATGCTCAAAAAACATAAGCAAATGTAACCCCCCCTGCAAATGGGGGTTCCCAAAAGACTTCTAGGAGCTTGCTTGAATGCTCCAAGCCTGAATGGTGTTTGGCGTTTAAGCCATTTATCAGTGAGTGTTTTTAGAACCTCTGGTACTGTCTCTTTAAGAGCTGTCTGCTTGCAGACATAATTAGTTTGTATGGGGGACTGTGTGTTTCTTTGATTGAGTACCACTCAAGCTGCTGCCAATTCACTCCATTTTGCAGTCACTAGGCGCAAAGGGAACCTATCTGAAAGATGTAACTGTTTGCCAGAAACCATTTAGAGTAATAATGAAATTACAGTTTGTCTAACCTGCTTTCTTTGCAGTCAGAACTGTGTCTACCTAGTTCCCCATTCTGGTTTTGAACTGCTGAACTGGACCAATCAGTGTAGGGTAAGCTAGCTCTAAAATGGTGCCTTGGGCCGAATCAGAACTTGGACTCATAATCTGAGCCAGCCACAAGAGGATTGTATGGGCAGTGACTCTGGGAGATGTAGTTTAGACTTGACGCCTTTTTGGACCAACAGGAGCAGTCTATTGTGAGTGACAGCCAATCCAGTCAAGAACTGGGAGGAACTCAAAGGAAGTGCCAGTTTTGTCTGTTGAAGTTTTCAGTTTAGCTCTGGCAGTGAAGGGGAAAGGAACCCTGTGCTCCTTCAGTGCACAGTTTTAGTCAAAAAACATGTGTAAGGTCCAGAGTTCCGGTCTGCAGCTTGTGTAACTGCTTGTTAGGACTGAATCCGTCCTGTGAAGAGAATCAAAGGATATCTGAAGAGTAGAAACCAGGCTCACCCTGTAGAAGGCTGGAGGAATTGCACTCGGTCTGTCAGGAACTGAATCTGCTGTGTGTTCTCCCGGGTATTGTGCAGTAATTGCGTTCGGGATACAGATGCAGCCTGCCTGGTATAGTGCTTTCTTTTTACCATATAAATGTGTGAAGAGGTTTGTGTACCTCAAGTGAATCCTGCTGCCATTACGTGACTTTTGCCTGTGACTGTTTACCATATAAATGTGTGAGGAGTCTCTTGGAGCTCAAGAGTAGCCCTGCTGACATTGAAGGACCCTATCTTGTTTGGAGGTCGTGAGTACTAATTCAGGGTCGCTCCCTGTTGAATTGCTACATTAAATCCAAATGGAATTACTGTACTGCTGACTGTTTAATTTTCCTTTTCTCTGTGTGGTGAAAGGGCCCCTACCAGCTGCCACGGTTTGGACTAGCCACTAGGGCTTGGGTACCCAGGGACAGTAACTGATAGGGATAGGCCTGTGCACAGAGCCATAGGTAGATGAGTAGAGTGACAAGCTAATTAACCTGATTTCCCCCTGTCCTTGTTATATCCCCCTAAATAAATCAGAGTTGCTTGTTTCAGCAAAGTTATACTGCCTGAGGTATTTGTCTATGTTAAAGTACTGTACTGTGATTGTTGCACTGTATCTTATTTCACAGGAGGTCCCAGTGCCGGAACCAGTCCTGGGGGTACATGTATACTGTGAAGGTAATTCTGATATATTGTGTGGGCCACTAGTGGGAAGAAAGGGGGGTTGCAGTGTCCCAGAGGGCTGTGACCAAGTTAGTTTAACTATTGCAAACCCTGACCTCTGGGTGGAGGCACCCGCCATTGGATCCAGGCCCCTCAACCTGTTAGTGGCAAATCAGGCAGGGGTAGTAGCCCCTGGGATAGCGCCATCTAGGGGTTACACAAACATTTAGTCTTTACTTAAGAAAATGTTCCTTGCCCTGTGTGACCATTTTATCTGGGTTTAATGATGATACTGACAAACAGTGCTTGGTGCCTAGAATATACACTGTTTGTATTGCTTCAAGAGGTCACTGTGTAGGATGACAATTGACTTTTGCACTGGAGGAAGGGCATTGATGGTAAGACCACCTTCAAGTGGAAAAGAAAGCAATAAAGAGGAAATGTGGGTGAAGCAGAAGTTTGGTCCCTGCTCTATTATATTATTTCTCTGTAGATGTGAGAGTAAAATTCTTCCTGCCCCAGGTGTGCCTCAAGTAGCTGAATGTTTAATAGTGAATATACTTGCTCAGGTGGGACAGATAGTGTGCTTGGTGCACATTTTATGAACACTAAAACAAAGTGTTGCATTTCCTTGTGGATAGAATAGTTTTCATTTATTTAGTTATTGAAACTTAAGATTACCTTTGAGCACAAGTACTCATTTACGAAGGTTCCACATCAAATGCATAGTCACAAAAAACATTACAGGTACAGTAAGCAGCTCCAGAGGAATGCAGTCGAGTCAGGCACAAGACATTTAAGACAGAACAGCTGCATACAGTTCTGAAAAAAAAATGTCCATGTAGATGTATAAAAGTCACAGGATTTGTACAGAGAGAAACTGAATATAAAAGTTAATGGTTCCAGTTATGTTGAACTACAAGGCTAGACTGCAGAGACCTCTTAAACTGATTAATCTTGGAGATTTCGAAAGAGATTGTTTAGAACAACACTGGGCTCTGAATTCAGTCTCGCCATATTGCTTTACTAGAGTGCAGCATTTGGGTTTTAAAGATTTGTGTTTGGTTGTCATGTTTCTGAGCTGAATAAAGAATGATTAGGTATTAAAGACAAGGGCCCAGATATTCAAAAGGGTTGCGCCCCGGCATGATATTCAAAAGGGAAAAGTGCGCGGCACAAATCCTGACGCACCGGAGCGCATCAGTAATGTATGCAGGCACAGGTGGGGGGGCGTGCCCATGCATAACCTGCACAGCCCAATATTCAGCCCAGGATGTGCAGAGCCATGCATGCGCAACCCCTACCTGCGCCAGCACAAAGTTAAGCCAAAAAAAAAAAAGGAACAACTGATGGCCACCCACAGGTGAGCTGCCACATTGCAGGGTGCAACGTGGCCACCCGAGTTCCAGCTGCATCTGGCGGTGCACCCCCCCCCACATGCCCGATCGTGGGCATTTGTAAAAAAAATATAAGAATTTGTCCAATATACCTGGTGGTCCAGTGGACCGCTATGTGCCCGATCGCAGGCAGCTGTCTAAAAATAGACATATTCATCCAATATCCCTGGTGGTCCAGTGGACCGCTATCTGCCCGATCGCGGGCATTTGTAAAACAAAACAATTCCAATATCCCTGGTGGTCTAGTGGTACCCCCCACCCGCCCACTGAGCACCACCGCCCCGCCCGGTCAGCTGGCGGTGGCAGCACCACCCGCCTGCCGCCCGCTGCCCGCCGACTGACACCTTGGTAGGGCTGCTGCCCATTGGTTCTGGCGTGAGCCAATGGGCGTCTAACTACTGTACTACACATTCCAGTTCGTGAATAATTTCATTCACATGTCTGGAATGTGTTCTGTCAGAAGGCTCATGCCAATTGGCTCACGCCGCCAGAACCAGTGGGCGTGCAGCCCTACCGAGGTGTCAGTCAGCAGACGGGTGGGGTGCTGACGCCTGCTGGCTGACCGGGTGGGGAGCGGGGCGGTGGTGCTCAGTGGGTGGGTAGGGGGGTACCACTAGACCACCAGGGATATTGGAATTGTTTTTGGTTTTACAAATGCCCGCGATCGGGCAGATAGCGGTCCACTGGACCACCAGGGATATTGGACGAATATGTCTATTTTTAGACAGATGCCCACGATCGGGCACATAGCGTTCCACTGGACCACCAGGGATATTGGATGAATATGTCTATTTTTAGACTGATGCCCGCAATCGGGCACATAGCGGTCCACTGGACCACCAGGGATATTGGATGAATATGTCTATTTTTAGACTGATGCCCGCGATCGGGCACATAGCGGTCCACTGGACCACCAGGGATATTGGACGAATCTGTCTATTTTTAGACTGATGCCTGCGATCGGGCTGCAGGGGGTGTCGGTCCCCGATGGCTGCTGCCTGGCAGGGTGCCAGGTGCAAGTCACCTGGGATCGGCGCACCTGCATGCAAATGGGGCCATAATGACATGCAAATGGCCCCATGTGTGCCTTGCATAAATTATGGCCCCATTTGCATGTCAACTTTTGAATATCGCGGGTGCTGTGCATGGCACAATGGAACTTGCGCTAGTGCATCTCCATGCTCCACTCTGGCCACTTGCGCTGCACACTGGGGGTGGCCAGGGTGTGATATTCAAAGTTGCTGAGCTATGGCGCAGCTCCTTTGAATATCGCTTAGTCCACACCCCTGCGCCGCCGAGTTGAGCTGCGCTGAAGCTTGCGCCACAGCCTGGCACAGTTTGAATATCTGGGCCACAAACTTTATCCTGTTTCCTGGACCTTTATGTGTAGTTACCCACTCAGAGTTGGGTGAGGAATCGCATGCATCGCAGGGATGGTGCTTAGAGGAAAGGCTGAGGAAAATGCATAGCAATGCACACTGATTGTTTTAACAATTCATAGTTCAAGAGCTCCAGCACAAACAAGGTCACATTGCTGTTGCAGACATTCTAACACAAATAGTACATTTGTTTACTTTGAAAAAGGTGTGAGAGCACAGTTCTGTTTCTAGCCACATTCTGGTCTGAGAATGATTGACAAGTTGCATTTATACTTTCAGTGTAAATTGAATACGTTAAGAATACTGCTGACAGCAACTTAAAATAGCCGAGGTTAGGTGAAGACGTGCACTACTGTACAGTATACTTAAGGGATTGGAGATAAGTAAGGTAGATTAGGTTGTTGCTACATTTAGAACATGTTGGAATTGTGGATGTACGTATATATGTTTGTGACCCTGCAAGGGCCAGAAAGCAGTATGCATAGGCACTGTACAGTGCAACCGAAGGCCACAGATTGGAGTTCTGTGTCAGTATTATGACTCACTCTGTGACCTTCAGCAAGTCTTTTAATGTCCATGAGCTTCTGTCCTTCCAGCTCTATAACTGGGTAGAAATAGGATGCCACTTACAATTAGATGTTGCTTCTTAGCTGGATAATCTTAGAAAAGTATTTAAACTGAAAAATATTAAAAAAAAACCAAAAAACACAAAAACTGAAACACTGAACTTATTAGGAACTTGTTAAGAGGGAAATAGTATGCGTAAAGCCATGCATATGATTACAACATTGTTGTAAGAAATTGGTTAAACCATGACAAAAAATCAATATCCCTTGGGACTTGCTGCTGCCTGTCCTTTTTTTCCCCCATCTGTTCTTTTTGCCTTATCAGTGGCTGCCCTACTTTAGTCCTAGCCCCTGTAATGCACCTCTGTGGCTTCTCCCATTTAGTGGGTCTCTTCCTCCTCCTCCACCTCATAGCAGGGAGGGCAGCATGTCATGTGATCACCTGAAGTGCCCAATGTTACTCCCAACCCTGCTGAAAGAGGTGCTAAAATGTCAGGACCAGTGCATTTCTTCCGTAGAGTTGTACCAGGGATCAGCTCGAGAGGCCAATCCAGGCCTCATTTACCGGGCTAAGCACTTCCTTTTAAACATTTTGTTTCTCTTCTTTGAGTTTTCTGCAGGAGCAATTTCTCTTTAATTTCCCTCCAAAACACAGGGTTATTTTTTTCAGTATACAGTTTCTGCTTCTGTCATTCCCTAGGTGGCACCCCCAGCCCCATCTCATGGAGTTACCAGTTTTCTGCCATTTGCACAGTCATGATTTGGTGGGAGGCTTGCCACGTAGAGTCATGCAGTGCTTGCAGGGGGTGCTGAGCAGGCAGAGGTTTCCTCCTGCCATTTCCCTTGGGGTGTCTGCATGCAATAGTACATATCCATGCTTATGCGTGATGGCACACTTGCGTGCCACATTGGAAGACGCTCTCCTGATGTCTGCTGTTCTCACTGCCACCCGACTTCCGCCAGGAGTCAAGTCAAGGAGCGGGACACAGGATGGTCCCACTCCAAGGTAGAAGAGATGTCCTCTGGACCCTGGTCCATTTCCGAACCCAGGTCACCAGTGTAGCAGGTGATAAGGTGACCAGCGCCTCAGCCCACCATGCCATTGTGCCAACCTGCACAGGTTTATTTTTAATATAATTTTTTTTAAACTTCTTCCTCTCCATTTCCACATTATCTTACCCTAATGTAGGGTTGCAGTGACACAATCCTCCTTTGGCCAGAAGGGTGGACGAGCAAGGTTCTTCAGCACTGCTGTTTGATCGGGTGCCAGCAGGGCATGTACGAATGCTGATTGTGGCCTCCATTGGTACTGTATTTCAGAGCTTGAATACAAACTTTGGTCTCCCAGGTGATGGTGGGAAGCTCTGCTGCTGCAGTGCTGGCTTGGCCACGATTTATTTTTAGTGTTAATAAAGCTAAGCCTGAGCAGATGGAAATGGCTTTGCTCACTACTCCAGGAAAATGCCAAGAAAATCCAGGGATAACTGTATTTATTTTTCATGACCTAACATGCAGTATACATATGAGCACATTGGTTGACTACAAATTTAGGTCACTTACTAAAGAAAATTGTTTTTGTTTCACTACTTTGTACAACTAACAGGCTTAAAAGGCTTAATGCACTACTCAATTGACTATTTTTTTTTAAATCAGCAGCATTCTAATTTATTTGTCACAGACAAACATGTAAAAAAAAAATAAAAGCACTTCTTCCTTAGTTGCTATAAGCTGTTCTGATAAATCTTATTCTTAAACCTTGATGGCAGCTGAAAGCACAAAGAAATTCCTCTTATTATGCCAATACCTCAACAAGAGCTTCTTCTATGATAAATGCTAAATTACTATTCTGTGGAAGCTGTCCGACGTTCTACGGTAAATAAAACTGGCAACCTGTTATTACAGGCTTTTATTGTCAGAATATGAAGATTGCTTAGAACCTGGGCTCTTTTTATACACTGATACCTTTTGTATCAACATTACTGTTACTTTTAACATGCAGCAATTACAGTGCCTTGAACAAAGATTATAATAAATCATTGCATGTTAAGAAGATACTGTATTGCAGATCTGAACTGGGGATACGGCTGGGATTAAAACAGCAATGTACTCCAATTTATAACGGTGAGGTGGGGGTGGGGCATGGTTTATAATAGTGGGTGCCGCCAACATTTGTACCACAAATTTTATGGCAAAGATGCCATCTACCAATTTATTAATGAGAAATCAAGAAACTATGGTTGTAATGAGTAATCATTTACGTGATTCAGTATCAATCAGCACTTCTTATTACCCCTCCCCCCCTGGACTAGGCTAAAAACAGGAAGCTATCTCATAGCCCTCATTTCCAGGTCAATAAACTCAATATGAATTTATTAAACAACAAGGTGTGAGAGAGTGCGCTTTATTTAAGTGATAATGTGTTAGCTGGTTCAGTACATGAGCCAATAACGTGACTGCTGAGTGAATAAATTCTCCGGAGACAAACACATTGTTGTTAAGGAGAGTGAGCCCACTGGTACCTTATTGCTATTATGCTTGATGCATTTGGAAATTAGCTAATTGTACTTTTTTCTTTTTGTCCCTAGGTAAGTGTTTGGTAACTCCATTCCTCCCCCTCTCAGCACTGCACTTGTTTACAGTTGCTGCTGTGAGCGCATACCAGTGAGAATGTAAGGTAAGGTGATGTCACTAGTATCATTTTATGGACAATAAAGTGACTGTTCTGAGGTAATAGTTAGCTACTTTCAGAAAGCATTAGTTTTGGGCAATACACTAGCTCTTTAAAAATAAAATGACTGCTGTGAGTTTGCTGTGGAATAAACTGTTTGTACCTCTGACTTGTGATTGGAAGAAAGGGTTCACATGTCGTATAATGTAGGATAACAGCAGGCCTTGGGAAGTGAGGTACAAGGAAACACTTGAGTACCTTGCACACCCAAGAGGTGACCTTTTCCAACAATTACACACACTCTGGAGTGCCATATGAGATTATAAAAAAATATGTTTGAAACCTGAGTAATCGGGTTTAGATATTAAAGCATTTCTGACCTGTGCTTTTGTGCTGGAATAACACATTGTCATGTGAACCCACCTGACCAATCACATGTTTTGGTTTCTGTTGCCCATTTTATAATTAAGCAATAATGCATGGCAGGGCGTGCTTTATCATAGGATATCAACATGCCTTGGGTGCATTGTGAGGCACGAGGCAAAACCGAGTGCCTTATGCACCCAAGAGGTGCCGAGATATTCTATGATAAAGCACACCCTGGAGAGTATTATTGTGATTATGCTCTGGACTCCCCACAGTAAAGTACAAAAAAGACATACAGGTTTAACAATTAATTTTTTTTTTTTTTTTTTTTTTTTTTTTACTGTTTTTAAACTGGGGAAGCACGTTAGGTCATAAAATAGTCCATTGCTGGAATAATTAATCTGTGTAAATGTAGTAACCTTTAACTGGTTACAATAAACTATTTCATAAATATCATATTACAAGCAGTCATTTCAGCGTAACATCAAATACATATTGGAAATTCACCTTTTTTTAATTTTGTTGATATTAAGTAAGCATTTTGTTGTGCAGCAAGTCAAAAATGGTTGTTAGGCTTTGTAAATGTTTAATAAGACAGTTTTCAAAAGATATTCCCTCAAGAAAGTCGAAAGTCACCTCAGGAAGCTGATCCATCAGAATGGAGTGGTTTCTGTGATGAAGGGTTTCGACAGGGTGTAGGGATATAGCGCATGTAAACAGACTCTGCTCAGGGCTCTTGTTTTTACCCATTCCTTTATGAAGGAATATCAGTATGGACATAGAATACTGCAGACCAATCAGATTTCAAGATTTTTCCCGTCTAGTGCATAATATACAAGATGGTGTCTTTCAGTCAGCAGTCTGTGGCTACAGTACAGTACATCTACTCGGTCGCCATATTCTTTGTGATGAGAGACATGTCAAAAATGCATTTTTGAGGCTTTCAGTTTGTCAGCTAACTTTGCAAGGGAGTTGTATCATGTAGTAAAAGGACTCCTGGAGTTGTTGAGCAGATGCTGCAGAACACTCTAATAAATTAGCTAGGCTTTGACAGATGTTTGCTATTTTGAGTTTTTATTCAGCCATGATACTATTAATAGGTTTAATGTTGAATGAGAAACGCAGACCTTGAGAGCCATGTAGTTGTTTCTTGATTAACATAGCTGACTGAGGAATAACCAGAGTACCTCTGTATCTGAATGCAGTAATTACATAGGCATGCTGTAAATCTAGAATACATTAGTTATGCTGCTCTGCAAATGAGGGACTAATTAAGAAATCCTATGAGGATTACGCTTTCAGAAAACTTATACAGGCCAGAAAATGGATTTTTTTCTCAGGCTTAGAACTTAGGAAGTCCTGCTTGTTCTGTGTTAGTCTTGCTGGTTGCTATTTTTCTTAAATAAAATCATAAAATATATGAGCCCATAAATATTTCCTTCAGTGCAGATAAAATGAGACAGCATGCTGAGGTAGTAATGTGCTGTGGGAGATATGCTTTTTAGAGTACACATTCCGTTTTGTTCTCGATATCACTATAATGCTGGATTACATTTTTTGAAGCAAGCTTTTTTTGACCTAAAAGGGTATGTTCTGTGACTTTTTTATACTTTAGGTATAAGGCTGATGGCTGCATGTTGAACTCTGTTGATGATTATTGTTTTGTGTAGGTTTATGAGGTACCTAGCAGTCAGTTGGGGAACAAGGTCACACCACTGTCCATCAGTCAGCTGTGAGAAACAGGTTGATGGGCAGACACCTGGACAGCATAGTCTTGTATTTGGTTTAGTGGGGTGCTTCACATCTAGTGTCAGTAAATTATTACACTTGTAGTATTGAGGTATAAAGGGATGCAGATGAGCTGCTACGGGGCAGTAGAGAGACAGCAGATTCATGATTGATCAACTTTAGGTGGACGCCCTGCGGTAAAGCCAGTTCTAGATGTGCTCTCCAGCATTTTTGGGCCTATAAAAACAATTTGTGGCATAGGAGAAAAGCAGTGATTGGCATAACCAAATAAAAGAACAGAACTTGAAGTAATGGGCAGAACATGAAATTCTTGATCACATTTCAGAGCTGGTGTTAGTTAAACACACACATAAATCATATTAACATGGCCAAGGTGAGGCTGTGGTGTTCCTCTCTGAATGTCCACTCACCTCCTATGCTGATCTAGCAGCCACATGTACACGGCCCCTCTCAGTGCTGATGCAAGCTGCACTGCGGGGGGCATGAGTTTGAAGGGCAAGCGTGTGTTCTGTGAAACTTTACCATTAATAATGTTTGTGGCAATGCAAGCAGTGCTGCTTGTCCACATGGCAGCTTACACCACTCGCATCGCAGTGTGTCCCAACTTGGCTGGGACTCCAGAAGTAGACCAGGCATCGACTTACCATGATCTGGTAAGTGTCCACATTACATATTTGCTTCGCAGCAACCTGAGCACTCAGGCTGCTGCAGAGTAAATGGAGCAGTGGAAACAGGCCTTTTGATTGCACACCCATCTGTTTGCTGAAGTAGTGAATTCTGATTGACTACCAAGACTGAGATTCTGTTAAGCCCCTTTATTACTTCCCCATGAAATGTTTCAGCAAGGGTCCAATCTATAGTGACAGTCGTACTCTGCAAATGTTATTCTTGGTCTTTATAGGTTTGTTCGGTGAGGGCTTTCACAAGGAAATCATCCCCATTAGAGTTTAGAGAATGGACAGTAAGAAATATAGGGGATTTTTTTTTTTTATGTGAATCTGCCCCATTTTGGGAAATGGCATTCTACAAAAGCATAGTAGTTGATGGAGAATTAATGCATACTACATACAGTTACTGAAATACCCCCAAAAGACAGAGTGCGTGTGTGTGTGTGTGTGTGTGTGTGTGTGTGTGTGTGTGTGTGTTAGGGCCAAGAAATTCACTGTTATCAGAATCATCTCTACCTTCATTTCTTTTCTGTCTGAGCATACAGCACCGTGTTGGGGAGTGATGAGAGAATGTACAACAGTGAACCTTGTGCAGGGTTTGAACTTTACATTCATTTGGTGTTACATGCCTACCAAAATTTGGAGGTCAGTGCTGGTATTCCATTTTAAATACCAGATTTTGAGAAGAATTACTGTTGCAGTTGTAAAAGTACAGAGAAACAGAATTTACTCTGAGGTAGTATACCAGAGTTTTGGACAGAATACTGTTTGAAGCACTAAACCTAAAACTACATTTGTAGATAGTGTACAACTCTGGCAGTTTGGAAGAAAAATATGTATGGTGAAAAGGGGCATTTCTTGCATCCAATTATGTAAGTAACAATGTTTTTCTACTCATATTGGTGATGGGGTTGAAACCTGATTAGCTAGACAGTGCTGTTCTTTTGACTGAATTAACAGTAATACTGTGCATAGAGATTATAATAATACAGAAGTGTTCAGGACCACATAGGTCCCTTCATCAGCAGATGCCTGGTGAAGGGACCTCTGTGGGACTGAAAGCTTGTGTGCTATTACATTATTTATTTATTGTAAAGTTGTACCAAGAAAGACATAGTGAGCTGATAACAGCACTTTTTTAGATGTGCTTTGGGGTGTGGAAGATAAATACAATGGTGAAAGAATGTATGGTACATTAAGAGATATTAACAATAGTCGATGTCAAGCAGTACAGCACATCAAAATGGAGTGCAGTACAGAACATCTCTGATGTGCAAACAGGTATTCAGTGCACTGTAAAACAATAGTACAACAAAGTATTTAAGGAAAATAAAACTGAGCTGCGGTAGACAAAGTGAAGCAACTCCAACAGGGTGTATCGGTAGGGAGAAGGGGTGGGCAAGTACCTTATATTGAATTTATGGTTGAATCTTCATATTTGGAGACACAAATATTTGAAAATGTGGTATTCATATCTATGTGTCTTTGTGAGGGGAGTAAAAGAAACAGCTCTCTATCCTTCTCCCCAGCCCAATCATCTATAGTGCAGCCCCCACACCCCCACTCTGCTACAATCCCATTCACACTCTCCTTCCCCCAGCACTCCCTGTCACAAACCCCACTCAGCAGGTCAGGCCCTCTGCTCCCACAGTGCCAACCTCCGAATGCAGTATTGTGAAGAGTTAACAGAACAGTGTAACCCTCCTGTTTTGTGGGTCCAAATCTCCTTTGGCCTCAAGTTCTGGAGGGATTCAAACTGTGAACCTTATGCTAGCGTACCCAAATGTACAGGATCAGATAATTCTGCTCTTTGGGGAATGCCAGATATCTTTCACCAGGGCACCTAACTAGGTATACAAAATGAACCCCTGAAAACTCTATGAAAGACTTTAGGAAAATTTTTACCTTTTCCCAGTTTGGGATTACCATTTACCTTATGAACAGTGTCAGCTTTAACCATATATGCTTCACACACAAAAGAAAGAATTTCAAAGGCACACCAGATAGTCTCTTTAAATTTAAGAAGTTTACTAAGAAAATTGATAAAAATATGTAAACACAGAACAATATATCACAAAGCATACAATCACTTAAAAGAAAACAAGTAAAAGTACAAATTCCAACCAACATACAGTTAGACTTTTTCTATCTAATACATACGTCTTACAGTACTTAAGTGAGGAGTTTTTGTTTCTTCAGAGTCGAATGATGCCACCTAGCTCCTCCTTTTAAAATATTAAAACTTATACAACCAGGATGTCTCATCACTCAGGAGGTAAATTAAATAAGGTGACATAAGCAAAAATTCTTTTCTCAATATGACTCTTTGATTTTGAGTGGTTTCCTGCTCATCTTTGATCTTTGAGCAGTTCCTATTTCCCCATGTCAAAGGTAGGAGGTCAATAAACTACAACTCATGTGAAACGTCATAAAAGGTTACGATCCCTATCCTTGCAGCTGGTTGGCTACAATTAAGTCGGATAAACAGGAGACCCTTAATTATGTCTCTCTAGTCTTTATCTCCTGGCTTTTAGGTTAACATAGATCCTAAACAAGGCTGTAAAATGTGAGTTCTTGGAAGTTAATCACATCACAGAGATCTGCTGTTTAACATATCCTGCCATTTGAACTGAAACTTGGGGGGTTATCCCAGGAGCACAGGATTTCTCATGAGAGACACTCAATAACACATTTTTTATATTACAAAATCAAAGAGCAATCAGAACCAGCTGTCCAAGTGGCACGCTCCCAGTATACAGTAGGTTTTAACAAAAAGCCTCCCTCGATGGGTGACTGCGACAATCCACCCACCTCAATGGCTGGCTGCAGTCTCATCTAGCGCTGTTCCTTTGTCAGTTTATTACTTGCCCTCCATCCACACAGGCAGCAGCAGCACCCAACTCTCACCCTCTTCCCCCCAGCACCCAAATTTTCTAAACCAAAGTCCCCTCTAGGTGCAGCAGAGGTGACAGACACAACCCATCCTCCACCACAGCCACCTGCCTTCTAGCCTGTGGAAGTGCTCCCTCGCTTGCTTGCATAGTAAAACAGCTGAGCCCGTGATTGTCTATTTTACTATGCAAGTATGCGTGGGAGTGCTTCCATTCACTAGAAGGCTGCCAGCTGTGGAGGAGGGTGGATTGTGTCAGTTGCTTTTGCTGTGCTGGGGTTAGGGGGGCTTTCTGTGAAGAAAACTTGGGTGCTGGGGGGAGGAGGGTGGGAGATGGATGTTGCTGCTGGGGTGGGTGGAGACAAATTGATTCAAAATGTAACCCCTGAGTGGCGCTATCCCAAGTGTTACACCCCTGCCTACTACTTACAAGCTAGGCTGAGGGGTTTGGGTTCATTTAACTAATAACCGTTTCTAAAAAAACATTTGCGCAATGCCTCCACCCAGGGTGCTTTACGTGGGTAAGCTGGTAATAGGTATAGCCCCCTGAGATGTTATACCAACCATGATAACAACTTACCTTCCCTGGACATGCCCCAATAAATGCTTTCCTACATTTCGATACTTTACATTTAATGACTCTTGTTAATAATATGCTCACATCAAAATTTCAAAACAGTAACAAGAGATTTATTTAGGGGTCAGAGGAGTTAGGAACAGGGATGTGGAGTAGAGGTTATTTGATTACTATATACAGGTTTGATTGGTGATTTGCTGGCAAACCCTCCAGCTTGGTGGCTACATACTAGTAGTCTACAGGCAATCACACTTCTCAGTTCGACACACAATACCCCGGGCCCTGGCTATCTAGCTGCTGATTAATCAGATGTTACATAAATAAATATTTAATTACCCACACTGGTACCAGTCCCAGATATAGCAGAAACCCTGCAATCTCATACCATACTGGACACCCAGATATCACAGTCCTAGATGTCGCAGGTCTGGTGGACATTGCAGCTGGTCAAGTTGGCCGGCTATTGATTCGAAGGGAAGGGGCAAACTTGGAGAACAATTCCTACAATGGCTGTAGATATAGGGTAAGACTATGGCAGGTATTGCCCTGCATTTAGCACAATTAGCAGGGAATGACGCTGTTGGTCACAGAAAGCCAGGGATCGCCCTATACGTCACAGACAACAAGGATTGCCCTGCACATTACAGAAACCGAACATTCCAGGACAAGCTACATGGCTAGATCTTGGATTTTACATCCTGAACATTCAACACAGTAACATTCAGTGTAATTAGCAGGCGATACTTTTATCAAGCATCCAATATTCCTTTGAAATGAGGTCGCATCCAGTACAGTTAAATACGTGAAAGGCATCCATCCAGTATAAGTAGAAAGCAACACTTTTATCAAGCATCCATATTCATTTGCATGAAGTCACATCCAGTACACTTAAATACCAAGAAAAGCATCTATAGACAAAGTCTCATTCAGCACGTCTAGATATCATACATTCTTGGCAAGCGCTCTCAGACGAAGTCTGGCTAAGACAGAAGTATGTTCTCTTCAGAATAAATCAGACACAATGTGCTCTAGGGCCTCCTGTCCCATGGAGTGGTAAACGTGGCTTGGCTGTCGGTTTCACGAAGGCAGGACACTAACCCACAGGGCAACAACAAATTACAACACATATATATGAGCCACTGTCAAGACATCTCAATGCACCTGCATATTTGCCATTTGGGCAGCAGGCAAGATGCATCCACACTATTTTTGAACAAGGCAGTCTCTGTAGGGGCTTATCGTCCCAGACTGATAACTCTAAGATCTCATCTCACAACAGAAAATATCTGGTAGCGGGGCTTGAGGCCCCAAGATTACTTTGGAAGCTTCTCCCTTGTACGAGGGTACTCACTCGGGTCCTCCACGGGTCGCATCCGCAATCGAAGGCATCCTGATGTTCTTCTTCAGCTCTCTCACAACTGAGGCATGACTAGATAGTCTTCTTGCCACATCTTTCCCTGACGTGGGAGGGAGGCCTGGCATCTGGAGGACATTTTTGGCAACCTTCAGATTAGCAGTTGCAGAACAATACATTTACT
Source organism: Neoceratodus forsteri (assembly GCA_016271365.2). Classification (NCBI taxonomy): domain Eukaryota; kingdom Metazoa; phylum Chordata; order Ceratodontiformes; family Ceratodontidae; genus Neoceratodus; species Neoceratodus forsteri. The sequence continues at coordinate 798,335,449 of CM028129.1, forward strand.
TTAACTTTTAAACAGTAACTAGAAAATAACAAATGCCCCCTGATGACTGGAGGGGCCTAGTTAAGTGGTCCAAGCCTGGAAGTATGGCAGGGGCCTGGGCCCCCACCCCTATGGGGGGCTCCCAGCAGGCTGGAGCCTGCTCTTCTCTTCTCACTTTGGCAGAATCTGATCTGCTGAAATGCTGGCAAACTCTGTCTGTTAAAGGGCTCTTTATCGACTCCTGATTCGCAGAAAAGATGAGGTGACAGATCTCTAAATGGCTGAGGGATCTGTCAATCAGAATACTTGAAGCACAGTTTGTTTGGTGAATTGTCACCTAAAATGCTGTCCCTGTAAGTCCCCATGAGCACTTGGGTGTTTACCCATGAGGTGTAGTGAATGTCACACAAGTTCTGGCTTTCCAATTGGCTGTGGCTGTTGGCAATGGCTGCTTAACCCACTGTCCCTTATAGCAGATCAGATACAATCCTGAATAATGTCCTGGTGCAGACAGAAAATTCAAGCTATTTGCCCCAGTGCCCACAGTTTGGTAGCCCAGAGGTTGTACTTGTAGTCATAGAAACATAGAAACATAGAATTTGACGGCAGATAAGGACCGCTTGGCCCACCCAGTCTGCCCATTTCCCTACCTACTGGATAAGCTGCAGATCCTAGTTAACCAGCAGCCTACTTCTTCTTACTACCCCCAACCCCTAGAATGGCCTTATGACTGTCCCATGCATGCTTGAATTCCACCACTGATTTTGACTCCACAACCTCCTCCGAAGGCTGTTCCATGCATCCACAACCCTCTCTGTGAAAAAATGCTTCCTTAAATTACCTCTGAGCCGCCCCCTCTATCTTCAAATTGTGCCCTCTTGTTTCTTGCACCTCTTTTTGAAAGATGCTACCCTCTTGGACTTTGTTGATTCCTTGAGGTACTTGAGCGTTTCTATCATGTCCCCCTGTCCCTCCTTTCCTCGAGGCTTACATATTAAGCTCCTTTCGTCTCTCTTCATATGTCTTCCAGTGCAGACCCTGCACCATTTTAGTGCCCTCCTCTGGACAGCTTCCATCCTGTCTGTCTTTCGGAGATTGGGTCTCCAGAACTGCACACAATACTCCAGATGGGGTCTCACCAGCTGTCTGTACAGAGGATAATAACTTCCTGTTTTCTACAGTGATGCCTCTCTATGCATCCCAGTATCCCTCCAGCCCTCCTTGCTGCCCTCTCACATTGCTTGCCCACCTTTAGGTCATCTGATATGACTACCCCAGGTCCCTTTCCATTTTGTTGTTGTTAGTATCTCACCCCCATTGTGTACTCTTCCCCTGGGTTTTTGTTTCCCAGGTGCATTACCTTGCACTTCTTAGCATTGAATCTAAGTTGCCATACATTTGACCATTCCTCTAACCTTGCCAAGTCCCTTCTCATCCTTTCCACCCCACCCACCCTGTGCATCAACTCTGTTGCAGATCTTTGTGTCATCTGCAAAGAGACACACTTTTCCTTCAGTCCCTCTGCAATGTCCATAAAGACATTGAAGAGGACCGTCCTAATACTGAACCTCAGGTGGCACCCCACTAGTAACCCTCCTTTCTTCTGAGTGGACTCCATTTACTATTACTCTCTGTGTCCTATTCTCCATCCAATTCTTTACCCAGGCTGTCATCTTGGGACCCACTCCCAGGCTGGCTAACTTGTATATTAATCTTTTGTGTGGGACTGTGTCAAATGCCTTGCTAAAGTCTAGGTAGGCCATGTCCACAGCTCCTCCCTGATCTACTACTTTGATCACCCAGTCAAAGAAATCTATCAGATTCATCTGGCATGACCTTCCCGCTGTGAATCCATGCTGCCTAGGGTCCTGTGCCCCTCTGGCCTCTAGATACTCGACAATTCTTTCCTTCAGAAGTGATTCCATCATTTTCCCTATTACTGAGGTTAAACTAACAGGTCTGTAGTTTCCTGCTTCTGCCTTGCTCCCACTTTTGTGAAGGGGAATCACATCTGCCCTCCTCCAGTCCTCGGGTACCACCCCATCCTCCCATGATTTGTTAAAAAGGGTAGTCAGTGGTGTCACTAGTTCTACCCTTAGTTCTTTTAGAATTCTGGGATGAATCCCATCAGGCCCCATTGCTTTGTCCACCTTCAGTTTTAAGAGTTCTTTCAGAACCCTTTCTTCTGTAAATGTGCTGGTATCAACTTCTGTATCCAGAGTGTTTCTACTGTTTGTTTTATGTACCTCCCCCTCTTCATTTGTAAATACTGAGCAAAAATATTTGTTTAGTATCTCTGCCTTTTCACAGTCTCCCTCTGCCCACCCTCCCTCCCTTTATTAAGCCTCACTATCCCTCCTTGGTCTTCCCGGCTCCCTGATGTATCTAAAAGGTTTATCCCCTTCTTAACTGAGTTGGCTATCTTTTCCTCGGTTTGGGCCTTTGCTGTTCTGACTGCCCTCCCAGCCTCCTTTTGCTTTAACTGATACAGTCATACCTCTCAACCTTTTGTCCCCCCAATGTGGAACAAATGGGCAAAATGTGGAACACTTAATCAAATCTTTACCTAAGAAGCTCAAAACACTGTTAAAATGTTGCATTTATGTTCAGAAAGCCTGTTATTAATTGAATAATATATTTTTTTGCATCATTTACTATGGATTTTTGCTTTAAAATGTTGACTTTGAATGTGGAACAAGTCCTCACAATGTGGAACAGGGAGCTTTTGTGAAGTAAAATGAGGAACGTTCCTCGTAATGTGGTACAGTTGAGAGGTATAGATATAGTTCTCTGTCCTGCTTCTTCTGCGATTCCTTGTACTTCCTGAATGCTTTCTTTTTCTCTTGAACCTTCACTGCCACTTCCTCCTAGTCACTATACAGGTGAAGGGTGTGGCTCCACTGGTTTTCCTGCTGCTACAGCACATACACAATCTCCCCCTGCAGCAGCTGACAGGCTGACATAGAGTCCCAAGAATACTGGTTAATCCAGGAAAAATCATTTATTTTTAATTTAAAACACTCTCCCTCATCACACAGTAATTCACCAATATGGACCAAAAGGTTAAAATTTAAAAAACATTTGTTTTCTCTACTTTTTCGCTGAAGCCAATTATAGCTACCCTGGGGGCAGCCAGACACACACATTTATTTATTCAGATGACCGGGGCCTGGCTCAGGCACATTTAATTGAGCCCCAATCAGACTCTTTTAATTTACACTGGAGCGGCCCCCCAGCAGGCTGTCCGTGGTCACTGGGTCCCAATTAGGTGGAAGGGATCCCGGGACCAATGGTACAGTCCCCGAGGTGACCACAAAACAGCATGGTTCATTTTGAAGGCACTTTTCATGCCGATGCAATCCCTGCTGCCCTAGAGGCAGCACTTTTACAGTGGTGCTTGTGAGTGGTGTTTAAGCCCCGAGGGGCTGAATCTTCAATCGGGCTGCAGGCTGGGACTCTAGAGGAGCAAAGCAGACCTGGGGGACCAGAAACTTGGTGGCAGGATATCGGGTGAAGCCCAGGATACAGCAGGAGGAGAACAGAAGGTGCAGTGCTAAGATGATCCCAGGCAGGCATTTTAGGAACCCCCATTTGTAGGGGGATTACAAAAGAAAAAGCATTAGATGAGACAGCAGCCAGCAATAGAGGTGGGCAGGTTGTGCCTGTCGTGCATTAAGGGAGTTTTTTTTTGTGTGTGTGTGTTAAAACCTAAAATTGTGGGTGCTTGGGGGAGGAGGGTATGAGTAGGCTTATGAGCGGGGGGATGCATGTGGGGGTTGTATTGTAAACAATTTCACAGGGAGGTGGCTGAGGGGGACTGTTTTCTTTTTTGTTGTTATTTTCGTATTTCCCAAATACCAGTAAGCATGAATAGTGCATTATTCATGGTATTTGGGAAATAGTATACATTACTCGCACACTACCAGTGGTGAGAGTGAACCCATTTTATCAGTGTCACAAACCCACTCAGCAGGTCAGCCCTCTACTCCCAAAGTGCCAACCTCCGAGCGTAGCCTTGTGAACAGTTTAACAGAACAAGGTAACCCTCTTGTCTGTTTTGTGAGTTCGGATCAACCTTTGGTCTCAAGTCTTGGAGGGATTCAAACTGTGAACCTCTTGCTAGCGTACCCAATGCACAGGTGCAGATATTTCTGACTTTGAGGGGGCCAGATATCTTTGCCTATGGGCACCTAACCAGGCATACAGAGATGAACCCTTAAAAACTTTAATAAAGACCTCAGATTTAAAATGCTTCTCTTTCGAGTTTGGTATCACCATTCAAGCTTATGCCTAGTGTCTGCTATAACCATATATACTTTTCTTACAAATGAAAGAAATTCAAAGACAGACCAAGTAAGCTCTAAAAATAGTTTTTATTAAAATAGATATGTAAAACATAAAATACAGAACTATTATATCACAAGACATGCGAATCTATTAAAAGGACAAGGTTTTAAACAGTGCAATTCTTACTATAGTACTTAGTCTCTAACTACCTGCTTAAAAGTGCTCACAGATGTTTCTTTGTCCGAGTCTAAATAAAAATGCCTCTGAAGGAAAACAGAATCATAATTAAAATGCTGGTTTTTCCCACCTATTTGCATGAGGTCACCTAGCTCCTCCCTGTCAGAATATATAAAAACATATATCTATAAAAACAGGATGTCTTTTCCAAGTATTACATTTTGCAATCCTCAGTATGACTCATGTCCTTCAAATGACAATCCTTTGATCTTAATCAGTATCCTCTCTCACACAGGCATCAGAGGAACATTTGCAACTTCGCACCAGTTTGCTAAACCTGGTTTCCCCCTCTAACATCATAAACTTTTTTTATGATTTCCCTCTTAACAAAATTAACTTAGAAACATCTGTAATTAGCTTCTGGCCTGCCATGTAACACCTGGTATCTAAACCCTGTGTGTGTGTGTGTGTGTGTGTGTGTGTGTGTGTGATCTCGCATGCTGTTTCAGCATTTTCTCATGGCTTTCATCTTTTCAGCTGAAACCTGGGGGGTGAGCGACAGATTTTCAGCATCTCTCATGACAGACAGTCCATAACCCATTTTGATATTACAAAAAATGATACTACAGAACTCTGAACTGGCTGTCCACGTCACAATCCTCCCCACCTAGACTGAATTTTGGGGGGTCTATCCCCTGCATGGGATGAGCTTCCCAAATCAGTTCACTCCTCATAGACCCTAGACAGCCCATCTGAGTTGTTTTTCTGCTCCAGCCCTATGTACAATTGTCAGATCATACCCTTGTAAAGCAAGACTCCATCTTAGCAATCTGCCATTGTTTTTCCCCATCTGCATCAGCCAAACCAGGGGGTTGTGGTCAGTCTGCGCCACAAAATGCTGCCCATACAAGTATGGCTCTAATTTTGTTAGGGTCCACACTATGGCAAGACACTCCTTTTCCACCATGGAGTATACCTGCTCCCTGGGAAGTAACTTCCTGCTCAGGTACACTACTGGGTCATCTGTCCCTTGGCTGGATGTCTGACTCAGTACTGCCCCAATACCCATGGCTGAGGCGTCGGTCTGAACTATAAAGGCTTTACTATAGTCAGGACTTGCCAAAACAGGAGCACTGCACAGTGTCTCCTTTAGTTTGGGAAAAGGCTTCCTCACAGGCTGGGCCCCAGGTAATTTTCTTTGGCATCCTTTTCTTTGTCAGGTCAGATAGGGGAGCAGCTAGGGCACTGTAATTAGGTACACATTTTCTGTTGTACTCTGCTGTCCCTAGAAAACTCCTGACCTGCTTCTGTGTTTCTGGTCTGGGCCACACCTGGATCACCTCTATCTTTATTTGGTTAGGACGGAGCTGCCCCGGCCTACCACAAGTCCGAGGTATGCCCCTTCTCCCATGGCCACGTGGCACTTCCCGACTTTGACAGAGAGTCCGGCCCTCTGTATCCTGCCCAGCACTTCCCTAAGGTGGGATAGGTGTTCCTTTCAGCTGGTACTAAAGATGGCAGTGTCATCCAGGTACGCCACGGCATACTCCTCAGCACCATTTAACACCTGGTTCACCAACCTTTGGAAAGTGGCCGGGGTGTTCTTCATTCCAAAAAGCATTACTTTAAACTCAAATAAGCCTATCGGAGTGATGAAGACTGACCTCTCCCTAGCTCTGTCTGTCAATTCTACCTACCAATACCCCTTTGTCAGGTCAATGGTCGTAAGGTAAGTCACCCCTTCCAACTTGTCCAGGAGTTCATCTGTCCAGGGCATTGGGTGGGTGGCTGACTTCTCGTGACTACATTCAGTCCACGATAGTCCACATAGAAACGAGTCAAGCCATCTGGCTTGGGTACAAGGATTACGGGTGAGGCCCAGGGACTGTGGGATCTCTGGATTACCCCTAAATCCAGCATCTCCCCCACTTCCCTCCTAATGTTGTTTTGGACAGCCTCTGACACCCGATATGCTGTCTGCCGTATGGGCGTCTGTGTCCCTGTCTCCACATCGTGTGTCGCTAAGGGGCTTAGTCCAGGCTTGGCGCTAAACAAGGGGGCAAAGTCTGCTAAAACATCCCTTACTTTCCGGATCTGGTCCGGGGCCAGCTAGGGAGACAATTTTAATGCCTCCACAGAGGACTCCCGCTTACTGTCTTCCAGCAAGTCCAGAAGGGGGTCTCCTTCGTCCGTCCCCTCCCCATGACTACACACTGCAAACACCATGTCAGCCCTATTTGCATATGGATTCATCATGTTGACATGGTACATCCTTTCTGTCTGGCTTCTGTCAGGTAACTCCACAATGTAGTTCATGTCATTTACCTTCCTAACCACTTTGTATGGTCCTGCCCACTCAGCTTGCAGCTTGTCTTTCCAGACCAGAATAAGGACCATGACTTCCTGACCCACCATGTGCGAGCGAACTCTGGCTCTGCGGTCATGCCACTCTTTTTGTTTCTGTTGGGCAGCTGCTAGGTTGCTCTGGGCTGTCCCCATAAGCTCCTTTAGCCTTTACCTAAACCTAAGGACGTAATTCACAATGGGAGTTCCCTGGGTGGCGTGCTTGCCTTCCCAGTCCTCCTGGATCAAGTCTAGGGGCCCATGTACCCAGCATCCATATATGAGTTCGAAGGGGGAAAATCCTGTCGACTCTCAGGGCACCTCCCTGTATGCCAACAACAGGTGGGGAAGGTATTTCTCCCAGTCCCTCGCATGCTGTTCAGCAAACGCCTGGAGCATTGACTTTAGAGTACCATTAAATCATTCCACAAGCCCATTGGCTTGTGGGTGATATGGTGTCATGCATCTCTGCACCACCCCACACTTCTCCCATAAACATTTCATCAGGTCCGACATGAAGGAACCCGCTCGATCAGTGATTACCTCCTGCAGAAACCCAATATGGGAGAAAATCCCAAGTACTGTAAGGCATCTACCACTTTGTCTGTCATCAGAGAGGATAGAGCGACTGCCTCTGGGTACCGGGTGGCATAATCCACCACAGTCAGGATGAATCTCTTCCCTGAGGAGCTGAGGGTATTTAAAGGCCCCACAATATCCATTCTCACCCTCTGGAATGGCTCCTCCACTATGGGCAGTGGAATCAGGGTGGCTTGGGTTTTCTTGCCCGCCTTCCCTATTTCTTGGCTCCGGTGACAAGACCTGCAATACTCTTTCACCAACTGGGTGAAGTTAGGCCAATAGAAATTTGGGCTAACCACTGTGTTGTGCGCACGATTGCCAAATGACCAGACAAGGGAATATCATGTGCAATTTTGAGCAACTGCTCACGATACCCCTGGGGAACAACAAGTCGCCTGCCTAGCATCCCTCCCTCTGACTGTACTGCCTGAGTATACACAAGTCCATTTTCCTAATAAACCTTATGTCTGCTGTCACCTCCCTGTGTGCCGTCCGAGTCTGCCCAAGCTGTCAGCTTCTCTAAACTAGGGTCACTTCTCTTGCAGCAGTCCCTGCAAACCCCTCACACAGTCCCAAGGCATGGGACAGGTCCCCTTCAGTCGCTAAACTGGGGTCCCTATCACTAGCGTGAGGGCCCTCAAAATCACTGTCAGTACCAACCCTCTGACAATGGGTCACCCCTCCCTCTTTGGAGTACCCCTCTGTAGCTGTGTGGTTACTTGCTACTGGGGAAATTTCTACCCCCTCTTCATTAATCTCCATATCAGGAGACACAGGCTGGGGAACCAGCCTCTCAGTGGTTCCCACAATGGTTTCTGTGGGGTTCAGGGAACTACAATTTTCCTTTGCTGCTTGGCTACGGGTAACTGCACGTACCATTCCCTGCTGGAGACGTTACCCAGGATCACATCCACTGCTAATGTTTTGGCTGTAGCCACCTGTTGCACAGTTCCCCCTATTTCACCCCAGTCTAAGAGAACACTAGCGAGGGGCAATGTTTTCGCCTCATCAGTGAAGTCCTGTACAGTGACGTATTTATCGGGTATAAGTTGACCAGGCTGTATCAGATCCCCCTTTACCATGGTCAGGGATGCCCCTGTGTTCCTTAACCCCTGCGTCTGTGCACCATTCACCATGACTGGGTGCATTTGTTCCCTCATGTTCACTGGCATGCTTCTAGGGACACACAAACAACCCACTTCTTTTCTAGCACCCGGTTGTGTATTATTGCTCGCCTTTTTGGGACACTGTCTGGCAGTATGCCCAGTTTCCTTACACAACCAACATTCAGTTCGTCTCTCAGAGAAATCTTTTCTCTGAAACCTGGGGCTAACTGATTTCGGTTGAGGCAGTGAGGGTTTTAGCTGCCCTGAAGGCGCGCTTTTCCCTTCCTGCGCTGCCACGCCCACCCCATATGCTCTCAGAGCAGGTCTACTATTTGCATAGTGGTCCGAGAGTTCAGCAGCCTCTTGTACTGTTTTGGGATCTCGGTCCTCTAGCCAGGTTTTTAGCTCTGCTGGGCTTGCCCAATAAAACTGTTCTAATAAAATCTAAATTTTCAATTTTATCAACAGAGTTTGCCTGAATCCCTTCCCACCAACATTTTAAAAACTGACGTTGTTTTGTGGCTAGCTCCTCGTAGCTCATATCAGGGCTTCTCCTGAGCTTACAGAATTTTGCTCTGTATGAGTCAGCAGTTAATTTAAACTTTAACAGTGCAGCTTTTAGCTTGCTATAATCATTGCTGTCCTCATTGTCCATTTGACCCAATGCATCCTGATCTTTCCCAGTAAGGAGTGGGGATAGCTGGAAGCTCCAGAACTCTCTAGGAATTTTAGCCTGAATACAAACTTTTTCAAAAGAATTTAAAAGGTATCCATATCCTCCCCTCTTTAAACTTCATTAATTCAGGTTCAATTTGTAACCCAGTCCTGCAGTTCCAGTTAAACCCAAGCCACTTACCTGCTCTGGTGCTGCTGGTCGGAGTCGTATCTTCTCCAGTTTGTGTTGCCTCTGGTGCTCCTGCTCCTCACGGTCTGCGTCTCGGCATTCTCTCTTCTCCTCTGCAGCTCACTGGTGCTCACACTCCTCACGGTCTGCCTCCTTCTGTTGTCGCTCTGCCTCTCATCATTTCTGCTCTTCCTCTCAATTCTCTCACTCCCTCTTCTCCTGGAACTCCAGCTCCATCCTGCACAACTCGGTTTGCAGCCTGAGTACCTCTGGATTCAGGATACTTGTGACCTTCCCCTGCTGCTGTGGCCATTCACTGACAGTGGCCCTGTCCTTTCCAGTCAAGGTCCGTGACTCGCTGCTCTGGGTATCTGCTACCATCAGGGCATCTATGAGGTTCTGCTTTTTGGCTGTCACCTCGAACGGGACACCCCTATCCCTACACAACTGCTTCAAGTAATCTACAGTGTGCCTGCTGTAATCAGAAGCCATCTTCTTCTTCCCTCACTACTGCTACTCTGACTTGCACTTTAGAGAAAAAAAAATAAAATGGGTAGGAACTGGACTGTATGCCAAGTGATATAGTTCTGTTTACTTTTTTAAAATAAAACTCTGCCTTTTTCCTTTCCTTGCAAGAGAGCTTATGGTCTCAAGCTGACACAGCGAAATAAAAGCTTGTAATACCAAAATTTATCCCACTGCTGCCACCAAATCTGTCACAAACCGACTCAGCAGGTCAGCACTCTACTCCGAAAGTGCCAACCTCCAAGTGCTGTCTTGTGAACAGTTTAACAGAACAAGGTAACCCTCTTGTCTTTTTTGTGAGTTCGGATCAACCTTTGGTCTCAAGTCTTGAAGGGATTCAAACTGTGAACCTCTTGTTAGCGTACCCAATGCACAGGCCCAGATATTTCTGTCTTCGGGGAGGCAGATGTCTTTGCCTATGGGCACCTAACCAGGTATACAGAGATGAACCCTTAAAAACTTTAATAAATACCTCAGATTTAAAATGCTTCTCTTTCCAGTTTGGTATCACCATTCAAGCTTATGCCTAGTGTCTGCTATAACAATATATACTTTTCTTACAAATGAAAGAAATTCAAAGACAGACCAAGTAAGCTCTAAAAAGAGTTTTTTTTTACTAAAATAGATAAGATGTAAAACATACAATACAGAACTATTATATCACATGACATACAAATCTATTAAAAGAACAAGGTTTTAAACAGTGCAATTCTTACTACACTACTTAATCTCTAAATACCTGCTTAAAAGTGCTCACAGATGTTTCTTTGTCAGAGTCTAGATAAAAATGCCTCTGAAGGAAAACAGAATAATAATTAAAAACGTTAGTTTTCCTCACCTATTTGTATGAGGTCACCTAGCTCCTCCCTGTCAGAATATATAAAAAACATATATCTATAAAAACAGAGTGTCTTTTTCAAGTATTAAATTCTGCAATCCTAGCATGACTCATGTCCTTCAAATGACAATCCTTTGATCTTAATCAGTATCCTTTCTCACACAGGCATCAGAGGAACATTTACAACTTCGCACCAGTTTGCTGAACCTGGTTTCCCCCTCTAACATCATAAACTTTTTTTATTATTTCCCTCTTAACAAAATTATCTTAGAAACATCTGTAATTAGCTTCTGGCCTGCCTTGTAACACCTGGTATCTAAACTGTGTGTGTGTGTGAGTGATCTCACATGCTGTTTCAGCATTTTCTCATGGCAAAACAGAATCCTTTCATCTTTTCAGCTGAAACCTTGTGGGGGGGGGGCGACAGATTTTCAGCATCTCTCATGACAGACAGTCCATAACCCATTTTGATATTATAAAAAATGATACTACAGCACTCAGAACTGGATGTTCACGTCACAATCAGGGCTGGAGCAGTCTTGGATGGAAGGTGGGGAACAGACTGTAAGATCTGAGGTCAAGGACAGTTGCATGAGGGTGTTGTACTGTCATGAAGAAGAGACTTAAAGCGGAACAGTCAGCCCTAAGAGTCCCACACTCAAGCTTGTGAGGCTGGTCACAATTTGCCCTTTATGTGCAGAAACTTAAATTTTTTTTTTTTTACTTACTGTTTACTGTAGTACAGTAGATTGTATTACACTAATTCTGCTGACTTGCAAGCTGACATTTTGTGTAACAACAAATCCCAGAATCCCCTGCAGCTGACATCAGAGGAGGGCTGCAGAAATTGGAGATTCAATAGCCTGCAGTGCATGTTAGTGTTTTAAAGCTCTAATCTTTTGTTTGTTGGCCCTGCTGTCCTTCCTGGGCTATGTACAGTTAGAAACTGCACTTAACCCTTGGAGAACAGCAGGATCTGCAAACACATGTCTAAGCTTATAAAAGTTCTAACATGGACTGTACACTGTTGAATCTCCCACTGCTCAAGACTTCCTCTGATGTCAGCTGCAGCAGATTCTGTGATTTGTACTTACAGAAAATGTTAGTTTACAAGTCAGCAGAATCAGTCTATTACAATCTACTGTACTGCAAAGAAAGAGAAAATGCTTTTGCACACAAAGTACAAATTGGGACCAGCTCCACACTTGAATATGACTGTTGGTGCTGACTGGTCCCCTTTAAGGTAGAAGAGATAAGAAGCAGAGTGGATGGACAGGAGAAGAGAGGGCCAGAGATTAGGGAAATGAAACATAGACAGTGATAGAAAAAGGCCAATGGTCCATCCAATCTGCCCGGGTTCCCTATTTAGCCCTGGGGCCTGTTGTACTTCAGGGTACTAGCCCTCCCCATCCAGCCCATTCTCCTCCCAGTTTCTGCTTCCCCTAGCAACCACTAAACCCTTCATTCTGTCCCAGTCATGCTCGAAACTACCAACAGTTTTAGCACCCACCACCTTGACTGGCAGACTGTTCCACGGCTCCACCACCCTTTCTGTGAAATGATACTTCCTCATGTCCCTCCTGTTAGTTTCTACTCAAGTCCATGTGACCACACACTAGTATTAAAGCTAAATAGTTCCCACAGTTCGCCTTGTTATAATTCCTTTTAGAACTTGAATGTATCTTTCATATCTCCCCTGTTCCCCTCTCCCTTCTGCTATCCAGCGAGTATGTGTTCAGTGCCATGAGGCGCTTCTCATAGGACCTCTCCTGGTGGCCCTGAATCATTTTTGTTCCCTCGCACTGTACCACCTCCAGTCTATGCCTATGCTTCCTGAGGTGAGGGTTCTAGAACTGGGCAGTGCTTCAGGTGTGGCCTCACTAAGGATAAACATAGGGTAAGTATTACCTCTTCCCTTCTTCTGTCAATGCCCTGCCTGATACATCCCAGAATCCTACTCAGTTTTCTGTATGCTTTGTTGCACTGACTTGATTGTTTGAGGGAGTCACTGATGATAACTTCAAGGTCCCAGTCCTCAGCCATAGTACTATATCTCATCCCACCCATCTAGTACTCTGTCTTGGGGTTTGTGTCCCCTAAGTGCCTTGCCTTGCACTTCTTGGCATTGAATTTCCACTGCCAAACCTTAGACCACCCTCTCTAGCTTTCGTAAGTCACTCTGCATTTCCCTGATTCCCTTGTCACTATCCAGCCTCCAACAGAGTTTAATGCCATCTGTGAAGAGATACAGCCTGCCCCAGATTCCCTTGCATATGTTGCCAATGAACATATTGACGAGGAACAGACCCAGGAAATCCCTGTGGTATCCCACTCATGACCACCTTCTCTTCTGATTTGACCCCCATTGATCACAACCCTCTGCTGCCTCCCCTTTAGCCAGTTGTTACCTACTTGGTTTAATATGACAATAGCCACACCCAGATCTTCCATCTTTTTCAGCAAGCATATTGGAGGCACTGAGTTGAAAGCTTTGCTGAGACTGAAGTAGAGCAAATACACAGCATGGTACCTATCCAATTCCCTTGTTACCCAGTCAAAGAAAACTATCAGTTTAGTCTGACAAGAACTCCCTGCCATGAGTCTGTGCTGTTTAGTATCCTGGAGACCATTTCTTTCGAAGTAGTCCATTAGGTCCTCTTTGACCAATGAGTCTATCAGCTTCCCTACAATAAAGGTGAGACTGACGGATCTGTAGTTCCCTGTTTTTTCTTTGTCCCCCCCTTTATAGAGCAGAACTGTGTCCACCACCCTCCAATCCTTTGGAACTATCCCCATCCTTAGTGAGTTGCTCAATGTACCTACCAGGGATTCAGTCTGTACTGCTGCCAGCTCCCTGAGTAATCTTTATGCAACCCATCTGGTCCTGAGGCCTTATCTATCCTTAGGGCTGCCAGCCCTCTCTGGATCCTTTCATTTGTAAATACTGCTGCCTCATCTCCAGGACCCCCTTATTGGCCACCTTGATGCCACTTTGGCAAGGGCCCACCGTCCTCCCTAGTGAAAACTGAGCAAAAGTTGTCATTAAGGACAACAGCCTTTTGCTCTTCCTCCTCTATCACTATACCTCTCCCCAGCTAGCCTTACAATTCTCCCTCCCTTCTTCCTTTTTGATATGAGAAGGCCACTTTGCCAGCAGTAGATTTCCTAAGTTGAGGGGTGGGGAGAAAGGGAATAGGAAACAGTGCTGTGGAGTGCATAGGAGATAAGGGAGGGGGGATGGAGAGGAGAGAGGAAAGGTAAGGAGGGAAGGAACCAAACAAGAATTTGGATATGAATGAGGCACAGTGTGCGAGGCACCTGGCATCAAGGGAGGAGAGGGAGAAGGAGGAGTAAATAGAGCAGTGATTGTTGGGAGGGGCACAGTCAGAAACAAAATAGCAGAAGTGAAAGAGATGTTCCAGTCTGGCAAGGGTAGATTTGGGAGCAGCACTGTAGCCAATGTCACCACAGTCAAAGATGGAAAGGATCATCTTCCTTCCCACTTCCTCGAATCTCTCCTCTGTGAATTCTCCATTCACTCTTACAGTTGTCTCTGATCCTGTGCAGTATTTTGCCCCTGCTTCTACCCTAATTTCCTTCTGCTGCCCCCAGTTTCCTCCATCCTTAACTGCTGAACAGAGTTCTAGCAGCGCTTCATTCACCCATCAAATTGCTGCAGTCTGCACTGTAATACCTTACCTAGCAGTGCTTTGTTCATATTCCATTTGTGTTCCAATTGCACTTAAATTATTTGTCACTCTTCAGATGCTAAGCCTAGCTTATCTTGTTCACTTTGTTGCTACTTAATTGTTTAACATATTTCTGATTTGACTGTTGTAACGTATTGCTGTACTCCCCTCTTTTCCCCCTCCTCTAGAAGGCATCTGGAAATGAACTATTTCAGCTCAGCATGTCTTTTCCTGTTAAATCTTTTGAAATAAATAAACATTCTCACAGTGGGCAGGAAATGGGATTCTCACTTTGTTCCTGTAGAGTGCACTAAGCTTGGGGTATAGCTTAAGGTGGAAAGCTTTAATGTGTGCCAAGAAATCGAGATGACTGTCCAGCCAGACCCCAAGTTACTTCAAGGAGGAGGTATCCTTAATCATGGCACCACTGAGAGTGTAGAATGATGTGAGTGCTGAGCCTGGTAAGCTTCTGTTGGGAGCCAAAGGTCATAGAGACCATTTTCTTGGCATTGAGGGACATTGACATCCATCTGCAATATTAATGTTGCTTCAGTAAAAGGTATTACATTATCCAATAAGTCCAGTTTTATAAGGACCAATCTAGCTACTGTCCTTTTTTTTAAAAAAATGGGACAATAACCTCAGTCTGCCTTAAATGGCAGCTCTAAAGCCTGAGAAATTTGATGACCAAAAAGACGGGCACTTGCTTAAGGGACCTGTGTGGCCTTGAAAGCTTGTGTGTTAAATATTAATCTAACCCATCAGTGCTGGTCTAACGAATGGGTATCATCTATCCAACATATATGCAATAACATGATGTGCTTTACAGGGGAACATCCATCATTGAAAGCTCCACATCTTAGTGTGGTGGTGCACCTAATTAGAGCTGAAAGTGCAAAACTAAAATGTTACTTTATCTAGTTGTTGTGATATTTACTTTTACGAAGTTGATCTTGCCGTCCCACACCGAAAATTTCAGATACAATGCCACTCAAGCACATCCCAGAATCCTCACTGCTGTTGTCATGGCCAGGGACCATCCATTGGAGATTTAATTAATCCTCCTTGTTGTCAGAGTTATTAATAGTTCCTGCAGCTGATCACCTGACCATCTGCCATGCCACTCCTTTGGGACTTTCCCAAGGAGCCCCCACTGCCTGCCTAGCTCATTGCCCACTTGCTGACTCCTACTTCCAGATACCCCTTGTCACCATCACTGCCTGTAAGTCCAGCTTGACTGTGCTGGAGGCTGGGTGCTCCCTGTGGCTGCCAGAGAGAGACACAAAGAACACAAGCAGAAGTCGCAACTAAGGGGAGCATGGAGTAAGCATACTGCAGGGCCTTTTGCACAACAGGGGCCCATTTTCTTATGTACTTTGTTTCCCCAACTTTCATAAACATATGCATATGCAGCATTTTGCGGGCGGGGGCAGCAGTGTGTGGTCACCCACACTGTCAGGGTCATCTCCTGAGCCATCTCTAGGATCTGCTGTTAAATTCACACAATGAAATCCACCCTTCCCAAGGGATGCATTGGAGCCTTACTGCCACCCTCCACTCCTGACATCCTGGGCTTGGAATACAAACTGGGTTGCCAGCATGATAGAAGAGAGTGTATTGTTACCACAGAATTCCATAGAACTTTTATGATTATTTCATTTTGCATTGTGCCAAAATACCGAAGTTTATGTATTGTTAGTTTGCTGCTCTTATTTGCCCTTGGCAATTTCTCAGACCCATCGTAACCCTTCTCTGGTGCTTACCTCTGTCTCTAGTGCCATGCTTGCTGCAGCTTCTGCACCATGATGATTTTATTGTGGGTCATTTCCATTCAGCAGCCCCCTCTGGCCTTCATATGTGTGGTGCAGAGTGGCCAGTTGGGTAGTTGGGATCTGGGAGTGCCAGGTTTCATCCTGCTTGTTTCATTGTTTTCCCTGCTTTACTAATTTCATCCCCCAGAATGCTGCTGTCTAGGGCTCCAAATGTGTGCATGCACACAGTCGTGCGTGACCACACACTGGGGCCAGGAAACGTCCACGCTCCCCATGCCACCCACCCATCGCACTTCGATTGTGGTCTCTCAGGTAAATGTGGCAGGGGGGAGTGCAATCCTCCCTCTGGGATGCTCACCCTCCTCTTAATGCTGGCCATTGGATCCAGGCTCAGGGTGTGAACCTGGGTTGCTGGTGTCATGAGTAGACAAGGCAAGGCAAATTTTATTTAAAAAAGACGTCCATCCCGGAGGTTCTGGGTGCTGAACATATTAAGATTTCATACAAAACTCAATCAATAAATTATACTGTATATACACAAATAACACAATATTGGACATAGATATACAATACTACAACAGTTATTATGAAATTTATAAATAATACCTACAACTAACTCAGAGATAGCCATGGACCAGTTAAGGCGTAAAAGTCAGGAATCAAGATAAGGATATAAAGCAAAGTCTGGGAAGGCCTGATTATACAAGAAGGCCTTGAGGCAGGCTTTGAATGCCTCAACAGAAGGAGCCTCTCTAACAGCTGAAGAAAGTGAATTCCACAGGACGGGGACGGAAACACTAAATGCTCTGTCACCTGCTGTTTTTAGCCTTGTCCTGGGAATCGCAAGGAGACTCCTAGAGGAGGAGCAGAGGGAGCAGACCGAGACAACAGGTGTAAGAAGGTCCTTCAGATATCCAGGGCCCAGGCCATATAGGGCCTTAAAGGTGAGCAAGCCCACCTTGAAGAGGACCCACCACCTGACCGGCAGCCAGTACAATTCACGCAGCACTGGGGTAATATGGCAGTACTTAGGCTGTCCTGTCAACAACCTAGCTGCCAGCATGGCCCAGTGGCGCTGAGGGTTGAGGCACTGGATGCCACACCTCGCCCCATGCCGGCAACCCGAGTTAGGGAGCGAGCTCAGGTGCTAGGGGTTGGCAGGGATGGGGCGAGGATTGAGCAACTGTTGGTGTCTCTCCTCCCCCGGGGGGAGGACGGGGGATAGCTCGGCATGCCAGCGGCTCCTGGTGGAGATCGAGGGTGCTGCAGCTTGTCGGCTGCACATCATGCAGCATGGATGACACCTAGCAGGGCTGCCTTGCACCAGAGTGTCACAGGTGCATCACGCTGGGAGAGGGGCACCAAGAACATGGAAAAACCTGGCTCTGTGGGGGAGGTGACAGCACCTGACCCCCCATGCCCACCACCGGATCCACCCTGCATGGCCTTCCAGGTCCTCCGCCCAGGGCCCACTCCCACAGCTGGAGTCTGTGTGTGTAAGAGTGCCTGACGAGGAGGGAAAGCCCCACCCCAGAGGGGTTAAGCTGGGAGGTGCTAGCTGTGGGAGGGTGGGGAAGAGAGGAGGCACAGGTTTAGGGGGACATCAGGCAGGCAAGAACAGGCAGGATGCCTAAGAGATGCCCCCATGTGCTGCAACCGGAGGGAAATAGAATAATAAAAAAAAAAACTTAGCGGCCGTGTTCTGCACCAGCTGCAGTCGGTGCAGGATACCCCCAGAGACCCCGAGATAGAGCATATTACAGTAGTCAAGCCATAGTCGCTCTACCACTGTGCTGATGAGCTAGCCCCTAAGATGCAGAAGTGTATTTACACCACCATGCAGGAGAGCTGAATTGCTCTACAGTACTGTGATAGAACTCCACCAATCACAGTGCAGGATTTATCTGTGCCATTTTATATAAGTAAGCATTCCAGGGTGTGTGGTAAACTAATTTGCTGCATGTGCTGGGGGCATTGAGACTCGCAAGTTGAACCCAAGTGTCTGCCACCACTTAGGAAGTGCAGTGGTGCAGCTTGCCACACACACTGGTGTACTTTATATGTAAAAAAAATTGCTTTTTTGCTTGAAAATCTAAGAAACAATCACAGCTTAAGAATTATTTTTAACAGTGAATTGGCATTTATTTTTTGTTGCTATTTTATGTTTGCTTTGTTCATATTTTTAGACTAATAAATAACCTCAGATGCTGTTCTCAGTGAAACTAACCAATTAGAAGCACTGCTGTTCTCAGTGAAAGTAACCAATTAGAAGCACTGCTCACACAACACAAGAGTCACTCTTATACATTGATGGGGGTCTCCTAGTTTGCGTGTCCTATAGCCATGGCAACTGCTTAAGTGCTTAGCAGTGGTATGTTTAAAGTCTAGGCGTGTTTGCACAACGTGAGCTGCACCACTGTGAGAGATGCAAATGAGTTGCACCGGTGCAGGTCAGGCAATGTAAACAGCACTGGGAACATTGCAAGCAGCTCAGCTGCAACACAGAACAGACACTGCTTTGGTCAGAAGCTGTACTGGTGCAAGCATTACTTGCTGCCACGTAGTTTTTTAAGGGGTTGACTGGGAGGACTAGGCAATTCTGCCAGTTTTCAGCCTCAGAGGGCTGTGGTTGATGCAGATAGAAACCAACTGAAATTGAACCAGATTGAGCTGTTGGCAATATTTTTAGTGAACGGGGGGGAATTTGGCCAGAATGCCAGGGAAATTCCACTACTCTTTTCGAAAAGTGCCATAGGATCTCTAATGCCCACCTGAACAACCACCAGAACAGGCAGATGGAACCTCAGTTTAGCGTTTCGGATTCGAACAATTCACTGCTCCACCTGCAACAGTGCAGCCCTGGGACACTCCATGCCAAGTATCTGTAATTCTGTAGTTCCAATGCCTGCATCTGCAGTCCTTTTTTTTTTTTACCTCACTGAATCTTATCTTGCGATGGAGTGCATGTTACACACACAGAATCTGAGATCAGCATTTTCCATAATAGGGATACAGAATCTGTCAGAATGATGTTATCTCCTTATTGTTGTACTGGCAAAACAGAAACGGCACTCTTACTTTCCTCCTCTTATGGTGCTGGAAGCGATGGCCCAGTATGAACAGGACTGCTTGCTCCTAGGAAAACCCGAAGAGTGTGGAGTGGAATCTGGAAAATAATGGTTGGAGAAACTAGATGGTGGTGTCTGGCAAAAGGCAGAAGCTGCTTGATTCAATCTGACTGTTTTGCAGGAGTGCTGGTGTCTCAGCCTTCTGCAGTGTACTGTACACTGTCGGTGCTGGCGTAAATTGTAGCTGGATACTTGGAGGGAAAAAGTAATGCGTACTGTAAGAATGATAGAAGTCAATGTTTCTACTTTGGATTTATGATTTTTATTACTTTTATTTCTACTACTAATACTATTTCTACCAAATACTGTTGGTACAGCCCATCCATTCTGCCCACCTTGCCTAACTGTTGTCTCTTGCCCTGGTGGCAGTCCTTCCCTTTACTATCCCCTCTTTTCCTAACTAATCTCACATGCCTGTCCCATCCCCACTTGTAGCTGTTGATTGATGTGGGCACCACTTCCTCTGGCAGCTTATATCACTTGCCCAGCCCCCTTTCCGTGAAGAATTGCTGATAAGCTTCTCTTTTGAATCTCCCCCATTCCAGCTTTAGGGAATTCCCTCCTGTCCCAGTGTTTGAACTCACAGAGAAGAGTTACTTACTGTCCATTCTATTCATCGTGTCCGGGTATTTGAATGTCTCAATCATCAAAAAGTGTAGAGATGTAGATTTCCTTTATTCTATGGAATCCACTATGGTTACACTTAAATCAGGATAATAACCTTGTATATTATGGGAAGAATTTTTTTACAGATAGCTATGAAACACAACACACTTTCTAGATTATCTGATTATGATCCTAAAAGATTCCGTTGACCAGTTGTTCTCAAACTGTGCATAATGTGATGTAATGTGTACATACTGTATGCAATGCTATCTGTCCATCTGCCTGTCAGTGAAATACATTTGCCTTTGCTTGATGCTGGTTTTTAACCTTTGCAACCTTAAAGTTCTGTTGTGCCTTTTTCTATATGTTGCATGTACCAGAAAATGGTTTTTGGCAATGAAGTATTAAATGGGTTAATGGGCAGCTAACCTGGACGGTGTGTAAAAAGAAGTGCTTCCTTGTTTTCCTAGCTGCCTTTAAAGGTGACAGGCAAAGGTTCTCAGTACAGGACTGTCCCTGTAATATCACATACTTTCCCGCTGCGGTCCTCATAGGGCTGACTATTGAAATTTATTTTTCAGCCTGTCACTTGTATTCTTAATTTGCAGAGTTTCAGCAAATGTGGAAGTGGAGGGGGCTCCCTGAGAAGCCCAATTAAGTGCTGCTAAGTATTATGGGAAAACTTCCCATTTTAGTGACTCAGAACCCGCTATTGCTATACTGAATACAACAGGGAATGGGCATTTGCTTTAAGTTTTCCTAGTGTCAGCGCAAAGGTTCATGTTTAAAAGTATACGTACAGGAAGTCTACATCTAAAACTACCTGTATGTATACTTTTAAACATGAACCTTTATGCTGATGCTATGAAAACTTAAAATAAATGCCCGCTCCCTGCTATGTTCAGTACAGCAATAGTGGGATCTATGTCACTAAAATGGGACATTTTCCCGTAATACTTACCAATGCTCGATTGGGCTTCTCAGGGAGCCCCCTCCGCTTCTGCATTCATTGAACCTCTGTAAATGAAAAATACAAATGACAGGCCGGCCTAGTGGTGCTGAGGGTTTAGGCACTGGATGCCACACCTCATGCCACGCTGGTGACCTGAGTTCAGGAACCAGCCTGGGCCATTGAGGGTCGGCAGGGGAGAGAGAGGATCGAGCATCTGGAGGACTGCTCTCATCTCTTTGGGGGGGGGTCCAGGCACTGCCTGGCACCGCAGTGGCCCCTGGTGGCAACCAGAGGCACTGCAATGCTTGGGGCACAGTTTAGAGGAATGCAGAGCTGCAGCAGATGTGCCTGGCATCATTGCACGCCTGGAGCTCTGCCAGGGAAGGGAGGTGGGAGGGGACGTAACTAAGAAAATCCCCACTCCCAGAGATAGGCGATGGCACCACCCTCTCAGCCACACTCCACTGGCTGGACTCACTCAACTCCTGGGCTGAGCCCAGCTCGGACCGAATTCTAGATAGAGAGCCCCGGGCGGATGGGGCGGCCCCACCTCAGGGAGCTCAGAGCTGAGGGGATACCCAGGCTGGTGCCAGGAGGAGAGGAGTTTCAGGCCCAGAAGTAGAGCTGAGGGCAAGTGGATGCTTGAGAGAGTTTCCCCGGATCAAAGCAGAGTCATAAAAAGAATTGGAAAAAAGGAAAAATACAAATGATAGGCTAAAAAATAAATTTTAGTAGTGAGCCCTATGAGGACCGCCATGGGAAAGGTATGTGATATTATAGGGGCAGCTCTATAATGAGAACCTTTGCCTGTCTCCTTTACTGGAGGATGCTCCAAGGTGAAAGTTAAACATCTTTTGCACAAACTGTATGTTTAGTTAGTCGCTTTAAGTGAAGAGCCAACAGTCTTAAAGGGCTCATGCAACTGTTGAGAACATGAGTTTACTGAAGACCATTTCACAGCTACATTTATCTGGAAAATATAAATGTAACTTACAGTACCAGGCAGTGTCAGTAATAGACACACTGTAGCTAAACCTACAAAGTCAAACTTTGTATTAAAAGCTAAGAATTAAAACTGATAGCTTGGGCCTAATATTTGGCATAGAGTGGGCCTAATATTTGGCATAGAGCAGACCTGTAGTGGATATGCATTAGAGTAACTATATCCCCCAAAGCTGGGAGCAGTGATCTGCCCTTCCTTGGCTAACTGCACCTACTGTAAATCAGTTATTTATATTTGGTAATTCTGCATTTTAGACTTCCTGCTGCACTAGTTTTGATAGCTCTCGCGCATTAGCAGTCTGGGTGGTGGTAATCGGCTGTTAACTGGCACTGCTCCAGTTCTGTTTTGCAGTTCTGTTCCAATACCGTATCACACTTTTACCTTAATTTTGCATGGTTATTTATCTCTATTTTGTGTTGCACTGAATCTCTCCTTGTAAATTGTGGCTGCACTGTTGTACATTTTGATATTTACCTAGCTATAGTGAACACCTCAGCTGGCTTCAGAGGTGTTCACTATAGAGAGGGAGTTCTGTAATTTCACTGTATTTTATTTTTATTTCTACTACACCTTATATCACACATTCTCACTTGCATATCCTTATTGTATACTCGCCTTCCCCCATCCCCCCCAAGACACATCAGTATGTCATTCCCTGGGAATCATTTGAAATAAGTAAGTAGCAGATCATCTGGAGTTAATTTAATAGCACTAGCACCTAAGGAATTGTGTAGAATAAATTAACAGTAGAAGGGGCCCAGAAATGGCTCTGCTGTAAACCATTATTTCTTACATGCCTTGACTAAAATTCTGTTCATTTTTTATACTATTGCCAAAAAAGAGACCAGTACATTGGAACTAAAATGGCTTAGTTCCTACAAAGATGAATGCTAGGAAGATGGCAAAACCATTTCTTGTATATGTAATGAATTATAGTAGATGGTATTGGCAGAAAAGTCTCTTGACCCAGTCTATCTGCCCACCCTATCAAACAATTATTATGATTTTTTGACTGACATGATTTTTATTGGAATGCCAGGAAACTGGGTGGCTATGTGCTTAAGAGTACTGTAGTGATTATTCAGTGCTTCATGCTTGCATTCAAATCCTGGAATGTATCATATGTGAAATGAGTTTAGACTAAAACGGATACTGGCCCACCAGCTAACTGCTACTAGATTATGCATTAGGCCAGTAAAACATTCCTTTTACTAACCCTGCTGGCTTTTACTGGGGTGGTGTACCAGTTCAATAAGTACGTATATACAAGTTGAGCCAGTGGAATGCCTGTGGGGCCATGTAGGTGCTGCAAAATTAGAGTAACTCTGCTCAATTCACAGTGGATAGGAGTCCAAAATCCAGCACCCATTGTCAGGCCCAGCTTGTACTAAGTGCTCAAGAAGAGACCCAGGGTTGCTCAACTTTGTGGTTCCAAGTGGAGGGACATGGGTTCAAGAGTAACCTCATTTCTCTTTACTCATTACTCACTGGAATATAGATGGGTAAGCACATTTCCGATGGGATGCACTCACGAAGTGAGGATAGAGGGTTGGAGCACATCTCTCTGCTGCACCCCCTGGGGTTTGGTTAGGAAAAGGATATGGCAGGACCTCTGAAGAGACTTGTACTATCACAGCAATCATGTCAAGATCAGTTGAGCTTATGATTTGGGGAAATGGGCTTCTGGCCCAAGAGGGAAACAAAAGGCCTCCTGGTTGAGCTAAAATGGACACATAGGCCCAGATATTCAAACTGCGCTCAAAAGTAGCGCAACAGCAGGAGCAAGCACAAACCCGTTGCGCAAATGCACAACAGGTGCGATATTCAAACATGGAGCACAGCAAATTGAGCAAGCAACCAACGTCTCAATATCGCACATACTGCGCCATGGCGCAACCAGGTAGGAGAGGCTGAGCCAAAATGCTGCGCTATGGAGCAACCAGGGAAGCTCAGCTGAGCATTCCAAAGCTGCCATAGCGCAAGCACAGCCCCCAGAGCAATGGAACTGCACATCCAGGGAGGCAGGCTGGGGCCACCGCCCAGCCATGCCACACATGGGCACAGGAACACACTGCAGAACCCACACCACACCTGCACACCCCTAGCACAGCATCACTGGGGGTGGGACGGATGATCCACGTGCCCATGGGGACAAGCCAACAAAGCATAGCAGAGCCATGACACCCCAGCACAACCACTGGCAGGCGGAGAGTGCCACACACAGGGGGTTGACAACCACAGTGCACATCAGCCCCCCATACGCACAGCACACCCTGCACCGTGACCCCAAGACACCACCCATGTGCAGTGACTGGCACTGCAGGAAACACCATGCATCCCCCCTGGCACACGTCAACCCCGTGCTGCAGAGAAGCATACAAGCCAGACCCACCCTGTGCACCCAGCAGTGGGTGGCAGCAGACAGCAAGACCAACAGAAAGTCAATGCCATGCTGGTGATACCTCCCCATGCACACACACGCACACACACACACACACACACACACATATGTACCCAGGACCATACCACCCCAGATGGCTTGTACACCACTGCAACTGAACAACCATAGCCAGCTGCAAATCAGAGATCAACACAGCATTCATATCAAAATATAAATGTATTCTCAAAGAGTAAAGTACAAAACAATCAACCAGAACTATTTACAAGGGGATGGGTACAAGGTCGGTTGTTCAAGGGTAGGGATTACAAACTTGAGAGGAAGGCAGGGTGGTAGGGATGGGAGAAGTGGGAAGGGTAACAACAATTTATGGTCCTGGCCGCCGCCGTCTCCTGGCTGGTGTTGGCCGTCCATGCCGCCTCCTCCAAAGGCCATGCCTGTGGATGGACTGCAGGATGGCTTGGTCGATCCTGCAGCAGCTGTCTCATGCCCGGACATCCCTCCCAATGCTCGGAGAACCTCGAGGCCTAGGGAAAATGGGAACACAGTCAATGGCTGTGACTGACCACAACCCTGAACACCACCCAACCTGCAAGCCACATAGCCCAATGTCCCACACCTTTGATGGCATGCACCCACCCACAGTGAACATGCACATGGCCATCACAAACAGGCGGCACCAGCTATGCGCACCACCGCCACACACACCGCCCACGCCAATCACAGTACAAACCAGGCTGTCATGTGATGTTGCAACGTGGGTGCGATGCCAGTTACACAGCTATGTGCCCAGTGCATGCCTGGACCACCTGTGATGCATACACAGACGTGTCGTGGATGCTGCACTGTGATGCAGGTCACCTGTGTCACGCCTACATACATGGATACATAGACAGTGTCGGCAGATAAGGGCCTATGGACACCCAGTCTGGCCATTTGGCCTTGTACGATCACTCTCTTGTCCTATAAGTCCGCTCACCCTCACCCCTGACCTCCAGAAGTCCCTCATGGCGAACCCACATACAGATATCCCGTGACCAAGTCAGCCCCACCACATCCTCTTGCAGGGTGTTCCACTCGTCCACCACCCATTATGTGAAGAAACACTTCGCATGTTCCTCTTAACGACAGCCCCTCCAACTGCATCCCATGCCCTCTAGTCCTGGAACATCCTTTACGCTGACAAATATTGTTTCTGCACTCTGTCCCCCTGTACAATACTTGTATGTCCCATCATATCCCCACAGCCTCCTCCTCCAGGGAGTACATGTTCAGTTCTGTCAACCTGTCTGCATAGGACTTGTGATGCAATCCATGCACCATCCATGTCGCCTCCTGTGAACGCCTCCACCCAGTCCCTGTCCATACGCAGGAGTATGTTTTCCGGAACTGTACACTGTACTCCAGTGTGGGGAGTCACGAGTGTTTCGTCTAGTGGAACTACGACCTCCCATTTGGTTGTGTCCATCATGGTTGGTGGTCCTGCCCCCCCAGCATGCAATAGCATCCATGACGTAATGATACTCACATCCTCCAGCAGCTGTGTCTGCCGCTGCTGCTGCTGTTGCTGCTGCTGATGCTGCTGCTCTGGCCTGACGGCCTGTGGCACTGGGGCCCTGGCATGGCCCACATCAGCCGTCCGGCGCCCTCACCATCCGGCCTGTGGGAGACATATGGTGAGAGACAAACATCAGTGTGGCCAAAGCAGAGTGCCCCTGCCCCAGTAAGACTGCCTGCCCACACAGCCATAACCATCCATCGCACAGCTGCACACACTGACACACTGATGCACAGCCACCCAGGCACACACCCCCTACAGAGGATATAGGTGAATAGATGGTACACTCACTGGCCTAGGCACCAGGCCCGCGCCTGGCACGGGAACGCAGCCACGTTAATAGTTCCAGCTCCCTCGGTAGCGGAAGATCACTGTGCGGTGCGGCACCTGCTCTGGTCCCGGCCCCGCCAGTGACCCCCACCAGGTCAGTGGCACTTGCTGCACACATGGGTCCCAGGTCCGGTGAGGGGCCTCACCGTATAGGCCCTCATAGTGGGCTCCACTAGGCCACCAGGTTGGCCACTTCAACTGCACTCCAGGACACCGCCCTCCTCCGAGCCATGTGGCCCCAACTTTACAGCAGGCAATATGGCGCGGCTGCGCTGTGACCACGTGAGTTGTTGCGCAATAGACCAGCAAGGTCTCAATCGCGCTGTTCGCACAGCCCATCATTCACATGGCGCTGTAACCAGACAGCGCAATAGGGACGCACGGCATGCCCACAGCGCCAGGGGTCAGAGGGCATACACAAGGTCACGGCAATGACGCAAGGCCACGCACAGCCATAGGATGTATAGAGCATCCTGCACGACTGCTAAGCAGAGCACCAGTGCCACAGTGGACTATCAGCAGAAGTGCCACAGCGCCATATAGTGCCCAGTGCTGTAGCGCCACTGGCACAATGGTGGCTATGGCCAGAATCACCTATCGCTCAGCAGGTCTGCAGCGCGGTCGGCTCCGCGTAACCTGTCTGGGCATGCGCAATGCAAGTGTAGCACACAGCCACAAACATGCGCCATCGGCTCAGCGGACCTTCCCTATCGCTAAGCGCCAACTACGCGATATTCAGCCGACATATGCAAATCAGTCGATCAGCCATGCAAAGGCGCGGTGGCGCGATTAGCATGTCATGAGTGCGCCACACCTCATTTTGCATGTGTTGGCGCTATAAAAATGCGACATGGGTTGTGGTGGCCAGATTTGGTTGTTGCAGCTGAGAGGTGAGTTACATGCTGTGTTGATGCTCAGGACAATGCTCATGGGCAGGGGTGCTGGAGGATGTCACAGGTTGAGGGGCTGAGCATGATGAGGGCACTTAGAAAGGGCAGAGGGCACCCTTTCCATCAGTATCTGCCATGCGGCGAGAAAGGGGGCTTCGCCCCCCCCAGCCAACTATGCTCATGGGGAAATGCTGTGGACTGCACAGTGACAGGTGTCCACTTCCACCCATACAGATCAGCATGACTGACGAGAACCAGGCCGAGGTGGGCGGCGGCGTAGGAGGAGGCCGAACTTCACCACAGCAGAGACCGAGGCCCTCTTCCAGGCCTACCTGGAGGATGAGCCGCTTTTGAGTGGGCGGACGGGCACCCCTCAGCAGCGTGCAGCTGCATGGGAGGGGTAGCTCTGGCCGTCAACCTGCAGAGCCACCAGCGCTCCGTGCAGGAGTTCCCAGAAGATGGGGACTGAACCGCAGGAGGCTGAAGGAGAAGGTGGCAGCCTTCAGGGTGCAGCGTGCTGCCACTGGTGGGGACCACCAGTGGTGTTGCAGCTGACCCCGACCGAGGAGACACTGGTCACGGCCATGCAGCCGAGTGCCATTGCAGGTGTTCCTGGCGGAGGATTCCAGACAGGTGGAAGCCCATCACTGCACGGTATGTCATGGTGATGTTGTGGGGGCGGCTGTTGTTCACATGCACTCACATGTACTCTCTTTCTGTTTCAGATCCTGTTCGTCTGCAGGAGACGGTGGTGGTGGGTGCTGACAGTGCGGCAGACCTGCTGGACCAGGAGGAGGGACCTTCCACCTCCGCCAGCAGCCTGCACGCACTGCAGCAGCAGGCCGGCTGGGCCGACAACTCCGCCGGCAGTGATACGGGTGCAGGGGGTGCACAGCCTGTGTCACAGCAGTCTGGCATGCAGGTGTGCCAGCATGCTGTGCCTATGGCAGTGGCACGCACCGGCACTATTGATGATGGCAGGCCTGCAATGGCCAGTGAGAGGTGTGTGTCCCACGAGGGACACATGGCAGGCCAGCACGTGCCCCTGGGCCGTCCAGCTCCACACCTGTGTACCAGCATGCTGGCACAGTCACAGGCTGGGCCTGTCAGCACCGGTGGGGCAGCATCGGTGGCTGAGCAGGTGTCTGGCACTGTTGACAGCACAGGGGTGGAACAGGTGGACCTGGGGGCTCAGCAGTTGGAGGGGCGGCAGCAGCAGTTGCACACCAGGCCTGGGGGGACAGCGTCAGGCAGTGGCACTTGTCCACCGCCCTTAGATCAGCCCATACCTGGTCCTGGCGAACAGCGGCCACCCTCAAGGGGTGCTGTGCACCAGGACCATCCACACCCTGGGGGTCACGATGCCATTGGGGCACAGTACCCTTTGGACGCGCACACCCGCCTGCTGCAGGAGTCGGTACAGCTGCAGGGGCGGGTTGCAAGGTCTGTGGAGGCACTGACTGTGTCCGTGGAGCGGCATAGCAGGGAGTGTGCGGGACCGGGCCGAGATGGTCCATATGCGGACGGATGTGACCGCTGCCATCGACAGGCTGACCCAGGCAGTGGTCTCTGTGGCGACCGCATTGACCACACTGTCTGGTGACCTGTACCATGCACCCCACACAGTGCGCCTCACTCCCGTTCGCTCCCGGCGTGCGACACCAGGCCTGTCGACGCCGGGTTCTGCTGTGGGCATCCCGAGCACCCCTGGTGCAAGTTTGTTTAGCGGGATGCAGACCCCTGTGTGGGCAAGTCGTGGTCGCGCACTGGGACCCTGGTGGTGCACCAAGCGCCACCCGATGTAGCCCTGCGCGCAGCCTGCCAGTGCTGCTGAGCCCGCGGCGGGGCCCAGCGCATCCGTGGTGGCCGTGGGACAGTGCTCCTGACTGAGCTGTCTCCCAATGCAGGCCCTGTCTGGTGCTGCCCTGTGTGCAATGTGTGTCATGGTGGGCAGTGCACTGCTGGGTGCTCTGCTCACCAAACTGACACATGGACCACCTGCACTCTCCCAACTGCTGTCCACAGGTGCGTGTGGATGATGATGCCTGCATTGCACTGTACACCAAGGTGCAAGGTTGCCCAGGTCCTGACACCGTCGTGGACAGTCCAGGTGGTGAGGTGGTTGGTGGTGCTGTGTGATAGCGTAATTTCCGCAGTGCTGTGCTGCTGCCCCTGTATGCTGCCTGTGTGTGTGTGTGTGTTCATTTGAGTGCTCACCTCTCTGATGATGTGTTGGTATGCCTAGACCCTTCAACTCCCTGACCTTCATGCACAGTGTGTTCCCCTGTGTGCCTGTGGTTTTGCGCATAGACAGTGTTGCCTGCACATGTCCCTTGACTTACCTGTGTTGGGCGTAGTGCTCTTCTGCAATGGTGTCCCGGTGCAGCTGGGCCTGCCGTGTCAGTCGGGGTCCCTCCGTCCTAGGGGGGGTGGCTCATCACCCATATCACCGGCGCCACTGGCGTCCCCATCGCTGTCCCCCTCTTGGACCTGTACGGCTATCCCATGGTCTTTGGCCATGTTGTGCAGGATGCAACAGGCCAGGAATATCCCGCAGGCCTTTTGGGGGCTGTACTGTAGGGCCCTGCCGGAGGTGTCCAGGCATCGGAAGCGTGCCTTGAGTATCCCGAACACCCGCTCTATGATGTTCCGTGTTACGGCATGTGCCTCATTGAAACCGTGCTGCGCTGGGGATGTGGGGCGCCGGTATGGTGTGAGCAGCCTGGGACGGAGTGGGTATCCACAGTCACCTGTGTGGAGATAGTGGAGATCAGTGTTAGGTCAGGTCCATGTTGCCCATATCCTTGTGTGCCACTACCATGGCACCTGTGTCATTCCCACCCTTGCACAGAGTTTGCATTCCATACATGTGTACTCACCCACTAGATGACCCGTGGGGATGTTCCCACTCTCGAATCGATGGCACAGTGCAGATTGGTGCCATATGAAGGCATCATGTGCTCCGCCAGGGTGTGTGGCACAGACATTGATGATGCGCCCAGTGGCATCACACACCACCTGGCAGTTGACACTCGAGAAGCCCTTTCGGTTCCGATATGCTTGCCCGTCGGGGCCAGGTGGCGTGCGAATGGCCACATGGGTGCAGTCTATGGCACCTAGCACGCCAGGCATTTGTGCTACCCTGTGGAACTCCTGCATGTTTGCTGTACGCTCTGCCACGGTGCTGGGGAAATGGATGTACTCCGCAGCATGAGGCAGCAATCGCTGAGGAATTGGGTGAGGATGCGTGGCGGTGGCCATTTCTGTAATGCCTGTGGTGTCCCTGTTGGCCTCTGGAAGGTGCCCGTGGCGAGCAGGCACATGCAGGCTGTCACCTGGTCTCCACGGACAGAGCATGACTCCGTCGTGAGGGTGCCTGCATCACATCACTGCACAGCTCACTGAGCCGTCTCAGTATTGCCCTGTTCAGGCGGTGACCGGCCACGATCTCGACATCGCTGTACAGCTCGTAGCCGATGCGGCACCATACCGCCTGTCGGGGCGCACTGCCGACGGGCCCCTCCACGGCCACGCCCCTGCAGCATGCTGTCTCACCCTCATTACAGCTTCCATGTGGAAGCTGACACTGTCCATCTCCTGGCTTCTGCCCTCCCCAGCTGCTGTTCCTGTGTTACCCCACTGCCCCCTGCTGCTTCCACTGCACCAGGCACCCCCACTGGCCTCTCTGTCCTCCAGGACCCACTGTCCCTCTCTGTCCTTCCTGCTTCTGTCTCTGTCTCTCTCTCTCTCTGTCTCTCTCCCCGGTTTGTGGCCTGCTCGAGTTCTTGCGCCGCTCCTTGAGCCGTTTATTTTGGCTCACATCGATTTCCTGGCGCATCCTCCGGCTGAGCCACTCTTGCGCGTGCGCAGAGTGTTCAAATATCGCGTCGCGCACTTTATGCATGGACCCCCCTTCGGTTGCGCGTACCTTCATTTCCATTAGCTGTGGCTCAAAGCGACTTTTTCGATGGCGCAACTGGCCCCTTCTCAATATCGCAGAATGGCGCATTTTTGGAGTTGCGCACGCGCAACCCTGTTGCGCATGGCGCAACCCTTTTGAATATCCAGGCCATAGTTCCTTTCTCACCCCTAGACAGATGGTCCATGCAGGTGGGAATACCCAACTTGAGACATGTGGTTCATCCAGGCCAGTACTTGGGTGTATTGGTGGAACAGTATGAGGATATCTGCACCCCAGCAAGATGGTCCATCAAGGTCATTATTTTAGTGAATTGTCCCAGCAGTGTGGGGATTGCTGCAGTGTATCTGCCCTGTGCATAATCAAGGGACTTCGGTTTCCTTGGATGTAGCCTTTCATCTCTCATCAATAGTAAATTAATGCAGTAGTTCAAATATAGAAAATGTGTTACATTATAAAGTGCCATATAGAAATAGATTGAGCAGATTTTTATGTCAGATGTTTAGTTAGGTACGCTTACATCGCATTAGGTGGAGTAATTTTAATAACACTAGCACTTATGAAATTGTGTGGGCAAACACGATGGGGCAACAGACCTTTTTTTCTGTTGACATAGTCTGTTTCTATGTGGCAAACAGTTGTAATCCTGCTTGTACATTGTATATAAAACCACTCTGAGCATCTATTCCTATTCACTTAAAATTTACAAACTGATTTTTGGGCACTATGAGTCGTTTTACCATTGAGCACTCAATTAAAATATTACGGTCCACACTGTTTTCGCTGATCTGTGGAATATTTGTTTGAGTAGAGCAGCGTACAACTTTGATGTTCATCTTTAATACTCACTTAAGAAGAAAAGTGTTTTGGAGGCCTAGAAAAGGGGCCCTTGTTCTCTTTTTTTGTAACAAGCCTTACATCCTATTCGACGGGAAACATTCCAAGCATTTCTTTCCTAACTAGACTGTAAAGATTACTTTTGCAGACTTATGCTGAGTAGTTTCTGGACAACACCCTAGAACAGGAAACCACAGTTTCTCCCAAATTTGTATAGGATGGAAATAGATAACATTCTACTTGAAATCCTGGCAACAGTTAAAGCCCCTAGCATATTATAGTTCATTTCCATTTGATTCACTGCTTCTTTACCTGTGCTCAGGGTTCTTTGTCATTACAAGGGTTTAATTTAAAAATTCTGGCCAGCAGCAAAGTTATTTCAGTACATGTAATGCATCGTAGCAAAATCTGAAAAAGTTATCGGTCGCCTCCAGAAATGTAAGTAAGGAAATTGAGTAGCAAAAGTATGCCTTTGGCTGTGAAGACTAATGGCAAAAAAAATAGATTTTTCCAGTGCTGTGCTACTTTTTATCAGACTTGGAATATGAACTGGCCCTGTTGGTGGTATTGCTCAGCACACTGTTGTTTAGTGTCCGTAAGTTCAAATCTGCACAGGTTGGGTTGAAATTTTAACCATGTGTAGAGGCAAGTTTCTAGAGTGGCGTTTTAGGAAGTTGAAGGGGTGTTGATTTTCCCAAGGTTTTGGCTATCTCGGAGTGGGAGAAAAACATTTGCCTGGAAATTGCTTATAAACTAAGTACTGCTAGACCATTTCTCACACTGTTGGATACTGGCCACTGTTGAAGGGCACCACTGTGAAGAAGCAGGTAAAACAAAGTAGATGTCTACAATCCATCATCTTTTCAAGTCGTCGTCTTCTTCAAGTCATCATCTTCAAGTTAATGTAATTATTTCCCTACAGTTGTCTCTGTGTTTCACATCTGTTATTGACTGTGTATTTTGATTTCCTTTATGCCTGATGTGGAACCTTTGTAAATGAGCTTGTAGCACGGAGGTTGTAATCCAAGATTGCAATAAATAAATAAAATAAAATAAATCTTCTAAAAGTAGACTCCCTTTTACAGAAAGCAGGCTCCAAACATGACAAAATAAATACACTGAACTGCGAACTGACTGCGTTATTGTGGAGTTAAGTCATTGTTTTGTGGTGCACTTCCATAGAAGTCAGTGTGTTCTCTTATCTACCAGAATGAGATAGAACTCTAAAGACTTATGAGGTCATAATTTTTTATTTGTTATTTAAAATTTTGTGAGGTCATAGTTTTTTATTTAAGTTATTTAAAATGTTCTGTCTGGCCAGGTCTGGTGTCATTGTCTGGTGGAGCACTGCTGTGCTATGTGTGAGACCAAGGATTGCTCCCTGGCCCCACCTCCCCCTCCCTGGGCTGTTGGGATCTGGAGTGTGATGCTGCAAAATCCTGCACAGACCATGGGGGGAAGGTGCTGAGTATCTGTTTCTTACAGCACCCTCCTGGTGTGGAGTGGAGTGCCATGATGATGTGGGTGACAGTGCAGCCTGGGCAGCTCCCCACCTACAAGATGGTGCATGATATTCATAAACAGTAGCCAGAGAGGCGGGGGGGAAGGGGCTTACCAAGACAAATTCTGAGAGCAAGCAACATGAGAGCTGGTGCAGCCAGGCCCCACTGTCTGCTGCCAACCATCCTGACCCCACAGCGGCTGTCTACCACCTCTTTTCTTTGAAAGGTGGCAGATGTTGCCTGGCTGTGGAAAGATCCTACTATGGGGTCAGGGTGAGGGGGTGAGTGCTAGCGACACAGAGGGATGGGGTTGGGCCTTACTAGCAGTATGGGAAGCTGCCCAGGAGGAGTAAACAATAAATTATAAGAAGATATATTTGTCCAGAAAAGGCACACTGAGCTTGCTTCCAGATGCAGCGGGGAGGGAGGGTCAGTACTGTTACAAATTTAAGTACTGTAAATTACAGTCAGTGCAAACCAGAAAAGAAATTGCAGCAGAAAATTGGTACGAACATTGTGAAAGTGCTATATGGTGAAAACAAACTACAAAGAAAAATAAATACGTTATCAAGAACGTAAAATACAAATCAATATCCTTGCATGTAAGGGGCTGGGAAGGCACAGAATACACAAATGAGGTTGTGATGGCAGTAAAGGATCGAAACAGTGAAGGAGAAGGAAAAGCAGCAGGACAGGTAGAGAGGGGAAGTGGATGGGAATGGGACAAGAATGCTAGCTGCAAGCAGAGTAGGGAGCAGCATTATCCTTGAGGAGAGCTTTGAGAGAGATGGGGAATGGGAGGAAGAAGGGTGAGATGTCCCTCCTGTAGTCTTCTGTTGTAGTCCTTTCTCAGCCAGAAGGATATATCTGCAAGGGTCCTTCGCATAAGCTTTGGAGCACATATAATTTGCATTTTACTAACGTACCTTAAAATGCTTCACTAAAACTTACATTTTTAGAGTGCATGCTCTTTTATCTGTATAGGTTTAACATTTTTATTTCCCAATTGTTTAACCGGGTGAGACACACTAAGTTGAAAGTTTTTTTACAGATGCAACCTGGGAGCACAGGGAAGTTAAGTGACTTGCTCAGGGTCACACAGTATATGCAAGTGAGGGCCGTGAGATTCAAACCCAGGTCTCCATATTTGCAGCTCAGAGCCTTAAACCACTGTGCTATACTGCCTCCCCTAAACATAATTCCATGACAGTACCACATGTAAGCCTGTCAGCCAGAAGCTTATTAGTTTTATTAGGAATAAGTAGTATTATCCAGTGGTTATAACAAATACTCAAACTTGATTGGCTGACAGCATTGGCAGTATACCTGTACATACCCACAGGAAAAAAAGTACCAGTCAACAGGCTTTTCATTTGCCTTCATGGTACTTCGCCCTTTAATGCCCATACACCATATGGCTGCTATGGCATCTTTTCCTCACCACAGTGTTTGTTTTTTAAAAAGGCTTCTATTTAGCTAGTACAACCACTGCTGCATTGTCTTATTATACAGCAGTACTACTTGTGGACACGATAGTAAGCACTACTTTCAACTTAAACACAAATACAGAGTACTTTGAAATTTGTGTCTTTAGTAGTTTTTATTTCCACACACAAATTGCATTATAGAATAGAAATAATACACTCCAGAGTGTAGCACATCATGGGATATCTCCACTTATCAGGTGCATGAATAACTCTACGTGTGGCCTCACAGCTCACAATGTATGTGAAGTGTGACACTATCCCATGATAGTACCACACCCTGTCATGCATTATTCCTCAGTTCTAAAATTGATCAGAAAATTCTGTGGACCTGATTGTTTCTAACACTTGTACATTTTCTGAAAACATTAAAGTGGCAGCCATTCTTTCTCCTCACTAAAAACCTTCAGTTAAGCCCTACAAAAGCTTTTCCTTTTGGGATTCACCATGACCCAAACCATTGAGATGATATGGGTCCCTTCCTCCTGTGCTGAAATACAGATGTGGCACACTAGTGAATCCTTACAAGGATGAAACATGTACCAGCCTCTTCGGTCTTTGCAGATTCTGCCCAGCTTTAAGCCAATCCAGTCTTTATTCCTTCTTGGTGATTTACATATGCTTCCTGTTATGCCTTGCACTAGTTAAGCATAATTTTGTAGTTTACCCAAAAATAAGTGTCTTAAAAAAGTGCTGATTAAGTAAATGTTATTTCCCTTCGCCATCCCCACTTTCCACACGTATGCACATAGAGAACTTTTTTAAAAATCAAGTAATACAGAGTTTTAATTTTTAGTGTTTACCATGAAAATACCCATCATGTCTTTAGCTGCTTAACAGGGAAATCTTTGCTGCTTAAGCTGAGATGCTGGTTCCATATGAAGGCTTCTTGTTGTGTGTGTGTGTGTGTGTGTCTGGTGGTGGTGGCAGCATTCTACTTGTTGAATTCTGAATTATTACATTCCATGGTAAACTTTCCATTTATTGAATATCAGGCAAAATAGAAAAATTAACAGTTTGGAGAAGGAGTACTTACTATAAAGAAAGGGGAAGATGGAAAAACAGAAGTAAACTGAAAGGTTCAGACCCAAAGTACTTGGGGGGGGGGGGGATCAATCCATCCATCCATCTAGTAGATAATGAAAGAAGATATATTGGAACTGGGGATGCGGGTACTTCTTCAGTAGAAATCGACCTCCCCCCCCCCAACCTGGCAGATTCAAAAATGTTTAACACATTTTATGCTCTGGAATTTTGACCAACACCCTTTCTGATATTTATGTATCGCATCCCCCCTGAATATTGTATCCTGCATCCTTCTTAAAACATGCATACCACTCAAGATTTTGCATTACACACACACCTTGAAGCAACCCACAAACCTTCCAAAGAGTACACCCTCATCTCTCTTAAAATTTATATCCTATATCCCTTCCACGATTTGTACCCTGTGCACCACCTAAATTTAGTGCCCTGCATCCTGCCCAAAATTTGAAAACCCACCCTTCCTGAATTTTGCTCCCCATACATCTCTCCCACAAGTTCCACATCATATCCCTCATGAATTTTGAGCAGCACATTCATCCTGTATTTTGAGTGCCGCACCTCTCCCAAAATTTGTGACCCATGGCCCTCCTGAAATTTATTCCTCTTATCCCTCATGAGTTTTGCATAACTCAGCTTGCCCGACATTTGTACTTAGCACTACTGCCAATTTTTGTGACATGTACTGTATGTTCTTGAAATTTTCTCTCTACATCACTCCAAAATTTTGCACCCTATACCCATCCAAAAATTTAAACTACCACCCTTCCCAATCTTTTTACCTCTCACCCCTCCAAAAAGTTTGTGCTGTCTATACCTGTAGAATGTTGTGCCCTAAACTCTTTATATTTTCTGCCTTGCACCCTTCCCAGGTTTTTGTTATGTACTCCTTTCATAATTTTCACCCTTTACCACCGTAAACTGTAAAAAACTGTAAAAAAAAAAAAAAAAAAAAAAAAAAGGAAAGAGACCTGGGGGTAATCATATCAGATGACCTTAAGGTTAGCAAGCAATGTGAGAAGGCAGTAGGGAGGGCTGGGGGTATACTTTGATGTATAGGGAGAGGCATCAGCAGCAGAAAACAGGAAGTTGTTATCCTCTGTACAGACAGTTGGTGAGACCCCATCTGGAGTACTGTGTCCAGTTCTGGGACCCCATCTCCGCAAGGACATAGACAGGATAGAGGCAGTCCAGGAGGGCAACTAAAATGGTGCAGGGTCTGCAAGAGAAGCCGTATGAGGAGAGACTAAAGGAGCTTAATATGTATAACCTTGAGGAAAGAAGGAGAGGGGGACATGATAGAAACTTTTAAGTACCTCAGTGGAATCAACAAAGTCCAAGAGGGTAGCATCTTTCAGAAAAGAGACTTGCAAGAACAAGGGACACAATTTAAAGATAGAAGGAGGCGGTTCAGGGCAATGTGAGGAAGTATTATTTCACAGAGAGGGTCGTGGATGCATGGAACAGCCTTCCTGAGGAGGTTGTGGGGTCTTAAACTGTGGGAGAATTCAAGAATGCATGGGACAGACATAAGGCAACTCTTGTGGGGGGTAGGAAGAAATAGGCTGTTGGTTAACTAGGATCTGTGGCTTATCCTGTAGGTAGGGAAATGGGCAGACTAGATGGGCCTAGTGGTCCTTATCTGCCGTCAAAGTCTATGTTTCTATGTGGCTTGTACCCCTTCAAAATTCCTATGCTCCTCCCAAATGTTATGCCTCACACCCTAACTTCCACCTTTATGAAATGTACACATTGTACCCATTCCAAAATCTGCACCTCCTTCGAAAATGAGAAAAGGAAACCCTTTACAAAATGAGCATATTTTACCCCTTGTAAAAAGTTACACCCCTGAACTACCAGAATTGATGCACTGTGTTCCAAAATATGACCGACAGAGTTGTTAGTGTACATACTATTTTGGCATATATTTGAGATTACTACAATTAGTAGTACAAGCTGTACCAAGTTGCTGCCCTCTTTTGAATATATCTAAAACTCACCTGTCCTTCAAGGATGCATTATTTATTCACTTGTCTCATGTATTAGTGCAAACTTGTACATGTCTCTGTACTTTATGGGGTATAACACCCTCACCCTTTTTTCCTTGACCACTGTGTTACACTACTGTCAGTCTCCAGTTTATTTCCCAGTGCTCTGTATTGTACCGTAAGTATTTGTATTGTGTCTGCTGTGCCATCTCCATGGTCCGGGTTGTACCTGAAAATCGTTCTTGGATCAGTGCACCTACCTGGTTAACAAATGCATAAAAAAAAAAAAAATAGGGGGAAGGTTAAATGCTATAAGTTGAAAATATGTATTTTCTTTTAATTTAAAGCGAGTTTAATCAAAGTAGTTTAAATTTTACAAACTGGTCTCTTTAAATGTGAAATAAGCCAAGCCACTATTTAGGATGTTTAAATTCACTCGGCTGTTGCTCATGCCTAATAAGCAGGACGTGTGTTTATACCCATACCCTATAATGACTTATTCCTTATGCAGTATTTTATTTGTATGGCACCCTTCCAGGGTTCGAGTGTGCTGAGCATACACAGGCATAAATCAGCCTCCGACTGGCAGTTTCTGGCATGGTTGTAAATATTCTGGTGTTCAGTTCACTTGATATTGATAGCTTTTATTTTGTGGATACTCTGATCAGAGTGTGCTGCACCATAGTTTCCCCATAAAGTGCTGTTCTACACGTAGTCCTGCTGCAGTGCCAGTGTCATAGTACAGACTGTCTGTACTCAATGTTACAGTAGGTTGCAGACAAGTGTGTAATATGCCTAAATATGCCAAGTGGAGGAGTAAGAGGGAAGAGGCAGAACACAGCAGATGTGTTCCCTTTCCAAGCCTGTCATGTTGGGCATACATGTTACATTTTCGCAGACCATCTCTACAACCAGATTTTGCCCTACTTCCATTGTACCACTCAGCATAGAACTACAGGGTGGCTACCTACGCTTGTGAAAGAAGACTGTGTTTCCAGTTGCTGGACATAGACATTTAAACAAGCTGATACCGTCCAACAATACAGACAGATGCAACACCAAATTAAGTGCTAGAGCTGAAATTGCTTGGATGATTGGATCTCATCCTATTGCCCCACCACTTCACTGTTCAAGCTTTGTCAGGAGATCAGTCAGTACAAACAACTTGCACTGTCACACAAGTGCTACAGTGGGATTATGGTTAGAACAGTCAATTATAAGTAACAGTAGTGTGGCACATTTTCTGACCAGAGTGTACACAAAAGATATCAAGTGAACTGTGCACCACAAAAGTCAGAACCAGTTAGTGGTAGTGCCTCTGGACACAGAATGCCAGCTCTAAGATGAGTCCTCTCCTTTAAGGTTGTGAAAGAGGGGCCAGACGGATGTCCACAGAAAATGTGTTAAAGGGCTGCTACAGTGCACGATCCTATGAATGAACGGAGAGACCATCCATGGTCCAGTCAACCAGATTGCCGGCTATTGTGTATGAAGATGAATCATAATTTCATGAACAGTAAATACAATTTTATTATAGGCATAACTCAACAGAACCACATCTTTAGACATAGCTGCTTTCTCTGACACTTAACTGCAGAGACTGACATCATAGCTGCAAAACAAGGCAATCACTTTTTTTTACATTCAGAATTGCATAGGAATAAAATAAGTGAATGGAGTCCATCTAGTTCTTTAGTTCGTGGTTATAGTACTATTAAGTGATAATTTGTTTGGCTGTCGTATCACCCAATTTCTCTTCCTTTGAGTACATGTAGTGCCCAGTCTGCCTTTGAATGATTTCTTGCTGTCTGCCTCTTCCCCTGAGGTGCTGTATACAGTATATGTAACAGTGCACGATGATCAAAATATAGTGCTAAAGAGAGAAACTGCAAATACTACAAGTATACATTCCTTTCCAATTGTTGTCATCACAGATATTGTGCAGCAGTGGGACTCTAAGTGAATAAAGTACAGAAGAACCAATATAAAAATATGCATTTTGGATTTTACAGTGAACCTTCATGTTGTGTCTACCCTCTGTGTGAATAGCATTTCCTCACCTCCCTCTAAAAGATGGGCTCCGGCAAGCAGCAAAAAAAAAAAATCACAGCTGGCTTTGGAAGAACTTGGCTATGCAACATGAAATAAAACAGAATTTCTTCTTTTTAAAATTGGATGTCAGCACTAAAAACCCCACACATGAGTGCGGGAGTGGTCTCAGTTTGCACTTTGTGTGCAAAAACACTTTTTGTTTTACTTTCTGTTTGCTGCAGTATAGTAGATTGTATAAGGCTAAATCTATTGACTTCTGAGCTGCCATTTGGTGTAACCTGAAATCCCAGAATTCCCTGCAGCTGACATCAGAGCAGGGCTGCAGCAGGGTGAGATTTAGTAGCCTGCAATACATGTTAGAGTTTTTATAAGCTCAGCTCGGATGTTTGCCAGTCCTGCTGTTCTCCAGGGGCTACGTACAGTCTTCTGTGACTGTATTTAGCCATGGGAGGACAGCAGAACCAGGAAACAAAAGAAAAGAGCTCATAAAAACTCTAAGATGTACTGTAGGCTATCAAGGGTGCCGGAAGATGATAAAAGCTGAGGGGGCTGAGAATCAAAAGGGCACTTATGAGGGTACAAAGCGCATTTTTTCTATAGTAGTTTTTGCCATACAGAAATTAAAAGTGGAGTGGCTACCGCCCCTTCCACCGCACCCCCCGTTCCGGCACCTATGTAGGCTATTCAAACTCCAACTGGTGCAGCTCTGCTTTGATGTCAGCTTCAGAGAATTCTGGGATTTCAGGTTACAGCAAACAGCAGCTCAGAAGTCAATAGATTTAGCCTTATGCAATCTACTATACTGCAGTAAACAGAAAGTATGAAAAGTGTTTTTGCACACAAAGTGCAAATTGGGACCAGTCCCACACTTGGGTGTGGGGCCTTTAGTGTTTACTGTTCCCCTTTAATTTTATTGATGGTAAATCATAATTATTGAGGACAAATACACAAAAAACTACACAGGGTGGTAGAAATTGGCTAGCCAGATGGTCAATGGCCACTAAGCAATTAGCTTGGCTACCAGATTTTGAAAGTTACCGGTCAGCTGGCTGCCTGCCCTCAAAGATTTTTAGGTCCTTAAAATTGATGGTCCCTTACAATATTAATTTAGCTACTAGATTTTGAATGCTAGTGGCCCAATGGACTGGCAGCTCAGTGATTTGTTCCACACTGAAACTACATCTTTGTCCCCTTGCCATTCATTTATGGCAGATGCTCTTTCTGGAACTTAAAAACACATCTTGTGTCTCCCTATTTTCAGGGAGTCTCCCCAATTATGCCCATTTTTGATATTCCCCCTGCTGCTAGCTTGTAGCACCATTCCAATGCCCTCCACATATATCATCAGATTCAAAGAACAAAGTGTTCATCTTGTCTTTTAATTGGTTTAGCACCACATTTCTAGAATCATATTTTTTGTTAGGCACATAAATTAGGCCCCTGTGAAATTTGTCCTGTTTTAGTGACCAGTGTTGTGTATTTGTTCCTTGTATGTTTATTGTACCTGAGCTTATCTTTTAGCTGTTGCTAAAGCATTCTGGCCATGCCTGTTGTATACATGTAACATTGTGCCTGCACTTGTTTTGGATGCTTTTGTAAATGAGCCTGGATTAAGGACTTTCTGATTCTCATTGAACAAACAATGAATAAATGAAAAATAAGGAGACTTCCATAATCTGAAGGTGCTGACGCCGAAGCTTCCCTGAAATCATAATCCCTCCTCTTCTTCTGATACCTGTTGTTAGTGAACTGACTATGTCACAAGCAGGGTATTACCACTTTAGCACCAGAATAAGCTATAGATAAGCTCTTGTTTTCATTGTTTTCATATAAATGTGCCAAATCCTCTGCTGGTCATTCTGCTTTCTCCTACAGGTTACCCATCTTCTGGTCCTCTCCCCACCAAATCCATGCTGTCTCCTCTTCATCCTCTTTAAAATCCCTTCCCAAAATCCACATCAGTCATTGCTGCCCCTGTGCTTCCTTGTCTGTGCTCACTCTCTCTCTCTCTCTCTCTCTCTCTGTCTGTCTCCTCTTATATATTACACTGCTCCTTTTACCCAGTATCAAACTTTCTATTTATTTATTTTACAGTTTTTGATCAGGAAAGACACACTAAGCTGAGACTTGTTTCCAGGTGCATTCTGGCAGCACATGTAAGTTAAGTGACTTGCTCATGGTCACGCAGCATGCAAGTGGTGGCTGTGGGATTCAAACGCAGTTCTTCAGGTTTGCAGCTCAGTGCTTGTAACCACTACACTATACAACCTCCAAAAAATGCTGCTTCTCACTGATGACAAACTGTATAGTCATTCCATATGCTCTTAGTGGTACCTATTGTCCACAATCACTCCTGCTGCCTGTACAGACCTCACAGTGACTCATTTACTTTGGCTATATACCTAGTAAACTGTAAGTTATACAGTGTAGGAAATAGACAAGTAGAAGCACGCCACTCTCCATAAGGAGGTGCTGTATAACAACTGATTAAATGGGGAAAAACACACACTCAACTGACAGGGGCTGTTTGTAATTTATTTAAAGTGCAGATCAGGAACACTGACCCACTCCCCCTATGTATCACCACACTGTCCACATCATTCCTGATGGCTGTACAAAACTCTCAGCTACTCGTTTACTTTTTCTGTTTACCTGGTGTTGGTAATCTGTATGTTGTACAGTGTAATTTGTTTGTGTTCTTCACTGTTTTATGCCTGTTCCTGTTTATACTGTTGTACTGTTGCATTCTTACTGTTTCTATATAACTATTGTTGCTGTTGTCATGTACCCTCTCCTCCCAGTATGCCTCTGGAAATGAGCTGTTACGGCTCAGCAAGCCTTTTCAAAAATGTAATTCCCTTAGTAGTAGAGGATGGTGGTTTGAAATTCAAGTTGTTTTCTTTAAGGACTGCTGATTCCAACAACGATGTTTGTGCTGGTGGCTGGACCACTTATTTGAATCTGACTCCTGTGATTTGAACCTGTGCCATCATCTTCTGAATGCTTTAAGGCAAATCTAGATAACTTCAGTAAATTTGGGGATGTGGACCTAACATGTTATAGCTAGGGGCTAGGGGATGGTCCCTGTTGACTACCTGACCTATATCCATCTTTAATTCCTGTGTTCTCATTAGACTGCTTATTGTACCTCTGATAAATCTGTATGTCTCTTTTCAGTCCCTTCTCAGGTTTTTTTCATGTAAGAAGTAGTAAGGTTACCCTATCCTGACTGACTTGTAAATCAGATATACAGCACCTTTTGTAGATTTGGTTAACTTTATCTGGACCTTCTCCAGCTCAGCCCTTTTAGTGTGCTGCCCAAGTGAGCCCATCTTGCTAGGGCTTTGTATAGTGTCAGGATCAGTTTTATGTCCCTTGTTGTAGGTGCTATGTCTCTGTATGGCTCTTATTTCCATTAGTAGTAGTAATCCAAGTACATTTTCAGACCTTAATAGCTTTCACCAACAGAAGGTTCTCTGCTTTCTGTGAACTATTCTTACCTTTATCAGTACTACAGCTATTCAAGTATTGGATGTTTATGATCCTCAAGAAAATGTGTATCAAAGTCTGCTGCAGGACAGATAAGCTGTCACAGGTGAAGGGAAGAGATAGTAACAGTTAAAGCACTTTTTTAACACGGATGACAGGATTACATTTTACAGTATGGCATAAGAGGCATTGCAGCTACATGGGTTTTGTTTTGGTCTGCTACTTCAAATTTGAGTGTGTATGCATATGTGTTTACTTGCATAGAAATATAACTTGTACCATTGGAATGGATGTGAAAACCTAACATTTGTGTAGTAAAATTCTCTGCACACTCTCAAAGGACTGCTGTAAACACTAAAACTGCATACAGGCTGTCATGAAATCAGCATTACGGTGTTGACCTCTGAAAGCCTTTTGCAGTCTGTGTATTGCAGTCTGTCTTAAGATATTTAGCTTAAACATCTCACGCTGAATTTGTGGCAATTAACTGGTGTGGTTGAAACCAGAGTATCATACTATACATGCAATGGTCTCCAGAGCAATGGTGGATTATTACTGAATAACAACAATCTACTGCTTGAGTTCTTAGTGTTTAATATTGCTAATACTATTAATATGATAGTTTTTACTATTTTAATATGAACAAAGCATCTTAATGTTTTAGAGCTTGTACTCAAAATGACATTTACATATATATAAAATGGCAGTGCAGCATGCCTCTCTGCATCGCAGTAATAAATATCTGCTTCATGCTGATAACAGACAAGTTAGTCAATAAAATGCAAGCTCAGTAAGCTTGAGGAATTAGTCCACTCAAGTGAATCTTACTTTGAATGTCCCAGTCACACATGTTGGTAGAAAAT
This sequence comes from Neoceratodus forsteri, assembly GCA_016271365.2. Classification (NCBI taxonomy): domain Eukaryota; kingdom Metazoa; phylum Chordata; order Ceratodontiformes; family Ceratodontidae; genus Neoceratodus; species Neoceratodus forsteri. Next base: position 798,379,634 of record CM028129.1, read on the forward strand.
AGGGGACTTGGGAATAATGGTAAATTGCTATGTAGGCACAGGCCTCATTGGACGAATCACTTTTGGACCTATTATTTCAATGGCCCCACAGAAACCAATTGCTAAACAGTTCTGCTTAGCAGCAATCAAAAGCTCCTTGATGTGTTGATCCTGTTTGTGAGAACATGCACATACCATTGGAATAAATCTGTCAGTTTGAAATTGCACCGAGCATGTTGATTATTTCTTAACTAATATTCAGTTTTAGGCAGCAAGCTAATATTATTCGGAAAATGAACAAACACTAGCTGTGTCATGAATAGCAATGACTTGAAAGTAGATGTTCCTTGCCATGACGAAAACACATTTTCATGGTAAAACCTCAGCTAATTAGCAGGGAGATCCTTGTAGACCTTTGCAGGTACTGCATACATTCATTGCACGGATTAAATGAAGCATCTTGTTAGATATTCTCTGTATTTCAAGCAAGTGCTTTCATTTTTTTTTTCACTAATCTGATATCTGGAAAAAAAAGATCAGTGAGGTATGATTTTAAAAAACATGTATTTAACATTGGTTTATAAGTGTACCCAGAGGTCAAAGAAAAAAGCCACACTGAAATCTAAGATAGGTGAATGTTGTATTGGAACTACTTATTTTACATCTACCCACTGATTGGCTAGTATGAAGGCCCTTGGCATCTGTTCTTAAAGCAGTAATAAGTTGGACCGGTATAACGTACAGGTAAACAAAGCTAGCTGAATAGGCAAGAAATCTGGGCTCCAAACAGTCACAGTTTAGAGGTGCAAACATTTGCAGCCCCACTGTGCACCAATAAATGGTTACCACCCCTTTTGCTATATGCAGCAGTGTTGCTATCCCTTGCCTGTATGATAGCAGACTGCATTGCAGTGGACAAGGGAAAGGGCCGGAGGGGGGCCGTGTTAGGGGTAGACCCGGATGAGCGCACTGGCATGCAAATGAGTAGCACTCAGAATCTCTCCAGTGCCCTCAACCCTGAGCAAAGGGTGCACTGCCTTGGGAAGTGGAACAGAAGTTATGGCGGGTGGATGGTTTAGGCTGCAAACTGTATTGCCAGACACATGCAGTACAAGGAGCTTGACTAAAGTGGTAGCATCCACTAGAGGTCAGGGAACAGAAATGGCCTGAGGTTGGGGGTCACTAGACCACCAATAAGAGCTTCAGGCAACAGGAGAAATTGGAGTTAGCCTATGATGGTATCGGATCACAGCAAAGCAATTGGCATTATGTCATGGTCAAACCTCAGCGGCTGTCGTAATCCAGTATTTTAGTGGTTGTACACCCTATTTGTGATAATATCTGGATTAGAGATTTGGATACTGATACTGAGACACTGTCACCCAGCAGTGGGGAGTGGGGGGGGGAATCCAGGGATCCACCTAAGCTACCCCCAGCTGACAGCATGCCACTGTTGAGTATACCAAAAAGGAGTGGTGCAGCAACGGGGGGGCCTTTTGCACAAGTACACCTGGTAACTGTGTATTGGGCCTCTGAAATCATAGTAGCATTGTAAGCATTAATAAGAAGAACTTAGTACAGTCAGTAAGCAGAGATTATAACAAATTAAAGTATAGATTAGTTCATTAGTTTAGTATAGATGGTTCACATAGATGTTCTTAATATGCAGAAGGAGATTCAGAGCAAAACTAAGTTAGCATTCAGGAAATGCAAAATAAGATGTTGTAGTAGATACTTAAGGAAAAACTTGCATGCTTTTGAGATGCCGTACAGAGAATAGACTGCTTGTAAAGCAAACAGTAGTTATGCCTGAGGCTAGCCTGGGAGTTGAACTGTATGTGATGAAAGAGCACTGGGCCAGTAAGGAAATCCTGCCTGGAAAAGTCAGACATGCTCACGAATAATCAACCATCATCTTATTCGTGTTGATATTTTGCGAGTCTTTTATCAATCTGTCACTGTCGCCTTTTGTGAACTATGCAGCTTCTAACGAATACAAGGTTTTGCTATTGCGAAAAAAGCTTGGAAAAAAACTGTCCCTGTCTGGTAAGCCATGGTTTTGTCATGGTACTTAGCAACACAAGGCTTTAGATTTTTTTAACCCCCAAAACATTACAGCTCAAACTGCATCCTTTTTTTGCATATAGTAGGAGCTTTCGGAAGCATATGAGTCCCTGTAACGGCAGATGTAAAGTACTCTATGTGAGACGTGATAACTTTTATTGGACCAGCAGGTCGGTTACAGTACACAAACTTTCAGGTTTAAGCAGTACCTTTTTTCCAGATCAGAAGATGGCTCCTGTGTCAGCCCATAAGCTAATAGTTTTAGTCCGATAAATGATATCATACCACCTCCTTTCAGTCCACTCTTTTGCCACTGTTGGAGCATGCACTGTTTATACAATTACAGCAATTTTCAGAGCAATGGCTGTAAAGTGTTAAATAAAAAAGTCTGCAAAACATTTATTTTGGACCATAGGAGATACGTACCCGCAAAATAACAGGAGCAGAAACTACAAATTGTAGCTTTGGCCTTTGGAATGTCAGGCCTCACAAGTCAAAGCAGGATGGTAGAATAAATTATTTCTATAGTGTTCTTTATTTAGGTAGTCCAGCAATTGGCAGATGTGATCCTTGGAGGGCTAAGTTGTCAGAGAACGAGCTTAAAAATGTACCTCCATGCTTAGATCAAAGATGCTACTGTATAAAATTCCCTTAGAGCTGAAAGCTGCCATCTTTTTCTCTGCAGCAGTTGACTGCTAGTAAAGTTCTATCTTTCTTCAAAAGCTCTAGCGAAATGCTTAACATGAAAGGATTCACATGAAACATTCAAATAAGCTGATGTTTATTTCAGAAAGTAGTATGTAGGCTATTGGCAAACTAATTTTCAGTTCCGAGTTAGACAGCATCAGTCACAGTGGTTTTCACAAGATTGATATGAAAACCTGGAGTGGTGCTAATTAATCAGAGATGGGAAAGATATGTGTCTGCATACTCAATTAGGTTTCTGTTTGTGGAGATGAGAAAACTCTGTTATGCAATACTAGTAAACATATCTTTGACATTTTCAGTAAGGACTTGCAGTTTTAGATTTTATGCCAGAGAGCCCCAGTGGTTTTCTGCAGGCATTCAGAAAGAACAAGCACTGTGGAAGTCTGCAAATTCTAACCCAGACAACATTTATTTGTTTATTTATTGAAAATGTTTCATCAGGAGAGGCACACTGAGCAACAAGATGCTCATCTCACTGTGTGACCTGGGGGTACAAGGGAGGAGGGTGTACGTAAAACAATCAGTAGGTTGAACATTGGAATCAAGCAATTCGAACAATTGTTACATAGTTAAGTGTGGCTTTACAAACTTGCTACATGAGGAGACACTACATACATGTGCCACAAAGAGGGTGGCATAACATACTTGATTACACATCTAGAACTATTCATACTTACATAAGTGCCTACTATCTAGAGAGTAGTTTGAAGTATAATGCACCAAGTTAGCTGATATAACTGGAAGCCTGAGCTGGGGCCAGGGAGAGGTGACAGGTCTGGGTCGTATACACAGGGAAAGATGAGAGGGTTGACTTAGGGAAGACGTTGACAGGGTAATAAGAAGGGGGATAGCAGAAGTGCCATGAGTGGGTTAGTGCATGGGTTGTTTAGGGCAATTTATAAGCCAGTCATTTTGGTGAAGGCCAAGCCACTGGTCAGGGTGCATAAGGTGAGGAGGGGATCGGGGGGGTGGAGAATCAGACAAGAGGGGGAGGAGGTTGGAGCATGTACAGTTGGGTGCATAGAAGTTAGTGAGGGCAGAGGATAGTGAGTGTTTGGAGGAGGAATGGCAGATTTGGGCCGGCAGGTCATTCCAGAGCTTAGGGAGGAGGTAAGAGAAAGCCGATTGGCCTGCAGAGGTCCTTCGGTGAGGGATTACTAATAGCCTGGAGTCAGTAGACCTGAGGGTGTGGGCTGGGGTTGCCAGGGAAGATAGGGAGGAGATGAGGTAGGGTGGAAGGAACCGAGCCAGAAATTAGAAACAAATTAGCACTGTAAAGTAGGCGCCAAGCTGCTCAAGGATGGAAGGGCCAGCGAATGGAAGAACTTGCAGTGATGGGTACGGGGGTGGGGCAGCAAGGGCGAAGCAGCAGAAAGCATTGAAGAGGGGGTCCAGTCTGGATAAGGTGGACTTGGGGGCAGAGCTGTAGACAACATTGCAGTAGTCGAAGGAAGGTAGAATTATTTTCAGGACTATTTCACATCTCACAGGAAGTGGGAGACTAGTGCGGTTTCTATAGAGGACGCCAAGCTTAGGGCGCAGTTTTGACAGGATGGCGCCCACGTGTGTGGAAAAGGAGAGGTGGTGATCAAACCAAACCCCCAGGTACCTAAAGGAGGGCACGTTTTCAAGGACAGTGTTATTCAGGGTACGGAAGATCAGAGGGGATGTAAGTCTGGATAGCCTCTGTCTAGTGCCGAAAGTCATAGAGACTGTTTTCTTGGCATTTAGGGAGAGCTGGTTGGAGTTAAACCAGTGTTGTACTTTGTTGAAGTTGGTCTGGAGATTAGAAGTGACTTCTTCATAGGTATGGCTGGATGTAAAGAGGACCATGTCATCAGCGTACATGTGGATTGAGGTAGTAGAGCAAGCCTTTGGCAGATCATTTAGTAGGATGGAGAAGAGAATGGGGCCAAAGACTGAGCCCTGGGGAACGTCGGTGGTAATAAGGAGCGGGGGGGGTGTAATCAGCTATTTTTGCAGATTGGGTTCTATTTTGTAGATAGGCTCTGAACCAATTTGTGGCCGACGCCGATAACCCAGCACCTGATAGGCAGGATAATAGGAGGGAGTGGGATACCATATCAAAAGCTTTGGCTAGGTCGAAGAAAATTGCAGATGTAATTTGTCCTTTGTCCATCCCAGAGAGGATTGAATCCATGAGTCTTAGTAGGGAGGTGGTGGTGGAGAGTTTTTTTCTAAAACCAGACTGGAATGGAGTAAAGAAGTTAGTTTCAGAGAGAAAGTGGGAGAGTTGAGATAGTACGAGGTGTTCCTGGAGTTTGGTGAGATTGGGGAGGAGGGAGATGGGGTGGTAGATAGCAGTGGAGGTAGGGTCACCTCCTTTTGGTAGTGGTAGGACAGTGGCATGTTTCCACTCTGTGGGGAGTGATTCAGTGGTGAATGAGAGATTTAGCAGGGCAGCGAGGGGAGTAGCTATGGCAGGGGCAGATAGGAAGAGGAGTTTGTTGTCTAGACCGTAGCGAGATTTTCCTTTGGCGGGATTCAGGGAGCGAAGGGCATCTAAGGTTTCAATGGAGGAGATGTGTCTGAATGAGAAAGGGCTCTGGCCAGGCGGTGGGGGGTAGCTGTTTAGGGATTGGGTGGGGTTACTGAAGGAAAGGAGTCCAGGAGGGTCGTTGCACAAGTAGTGAAGTAGGAATTGAACTCTGAGGCTACCGTCAGGGGGTCAGAGTATAGAGTCCCTTAGGAGAGAAGGAGAGGGTGGGATTTGTTGTTGGGGGAGAAAAGGAGTTGATGACTTTCCAGAATTTAGAAGGCCTCCCAAGATTGACGTTTAAGGTGTTGTTAAAATATTCGGTCTTTGCTAAGCGGATGGCCTTTGTGCACTCGTTTTGGAGCATGTGGTAGGTGATGTTGTTGCCTGGGAGGAGCGTAGATTTGTAAATTCGCCACGCCTTGTTGTAGGCTTGTTGGCATGCTATCAGCTCTGATGAAATCCAGGGAAGGTGAGACCCTCGGACCCTAGCACAGCGCAAGGGGACATGTTTATCCCAGGTGCTAAGGAAGGTGTTGCGGCAGTGCGTATGGGCAGCATCCATGTTAGAGCATCTAAGGATTAGGTCCCAGTTAGAGTGAGCTAGTTCTTCCAGGAGAGAGGAGAGGTTTAGAGTTTTATATGACCGTTGGAATATGAATTTGGGAGGGGATTTAACCAGGTGGATTTTGCGGACCAAGTAGGTTAAATGATGGTTGCTAATGGAGTCAGGAAGGAGGCCAGAGCTGATGACGCAGTGTGGATGGGAAGTAAGCCCCCAGTCAAGAAGGGAGTGGTTGCCGGTCTTATGGTTTGAACATGTAAGTTCCAGAATGGTTTGGGTAAGGCTGAGAGCAGATATCTCGGTACGGGTTTTGTTAAAAGTGGGGGCTGGCCAGTTGTGGTTAAAGTCACCCATAACATATAGTTCACCTGACTGGGCAAGAGACGTTAGTTGGCTTAGAAGGTCAGTGACTGTTGTGGCTAGGGTGCCAGGGCAGCAATAAATACCAGCCACAAAAATGAGGAGTGAGGAAGGAGGGGACAATTTCAGCATAGGCAGCTTGTAGGCTTTGGGTTCAGCTTTTGTGAGAGTGACAGAAAAATGCAGGGCTGAGCTGGTATAGATAGCCACTCCCTCCGCCTCTGGTGGGTCGGTCTTGCCATGTGATAGTGAACCCTGGTATAGCGATGGCAGGGTCCAGGAGGTTTGGGTTTAGCCAGGTCTCAGAAATGATGATTATGTCAGGGGCATGGTGAGCAGCTAGAACCCAGAGCTGATCGAGCTTGGGGGCTAGGCGTCAAATGTTTAGATGGATTAGACGTACTCCCCGGGGGAGGGAGCCAGAGTGAGTGTCAGTGGTGGCCTTGGCTGAGGGGTTAAGCATGGGGTAGCTGTGACTGGGGGTTGGTATTGGGCCGGGGTTAGGGTGTGTATCCCCTGTTGCCAGAAGTAGTAGGGCAATGATTAAATGGTGATGAAGTATGTAGAGGCACCAATATTTGGTCAAGCGCCACTTAGGGCAGGCATTAGGGCAGGCAGTGTGGAGAAAATGGGAACTGCTTTGGTAGAGAGAAACCAGGAGGCAGCCATAGGAATAGAGAGAGGTGGTGGGGCTCATAGGGGAACAGGACCAGGTAGTAGCTGGGCGAGATGCTGTGGACATTTGGGGGGCAATTGTAGGATAAGTCAGTTCAGCAGAGGGTGGGGGGGATGCAGGGTGGCAACTTATAGGGGGTGTTAAAAGGGGTAGGAAAAATGGGAAGGAGGAGATCAAAAATAAGTACCTTACTGGTTGTGCCATTATTGACAAGTGTACTGGAGGCACAGATAGGCAGTGTAGAGAGATGGAGAAGAGGAGTGGTCATGAGGAACGCTAGGAAGATTGCTGGGGGGGAAGAGGGGAGGGGTGGTACTTGTCTGTAAAGGGATTGGAGCTGGTAGAAAGGGGTGGGGCAAGTAGTGTATTTAATAGGTGGCCTAGAAGGGGGTGCTGGGGGTGGGACAAAATAAGCTAAGCAGAAAGAGTTTGTTCCAGGCTAGCGGCCACTCCGGCAATCTGGCTGGAGGGCTCCAAGGGGCAGGTAGCAGCTTGGCTGGCTCGGGCAGGAAGGCACCCCAATCAGATGCTGAGGGCTGCTCGCTGGTCAAATCAGGGGCTGCCAAATCGGTAGCCACACCAATCGGTGAGGTGCTGGAAGCTGGGCGGCTGTGGGAGTTTGGCAGTAGTTACCTGTTGATTATTCCGGGAGGCAGGACCAGGAGGGTGGGAGGAAAGAGTCAGTGTGCTCAGCAGCGGCGGCACTGATGCCGCCAGGATCCGTGGGCGCCACTCGGGGTGCGAGAGGAGTCTGGGAGGGAAACAGGGAAAACAGAGTGGTTAAATATGCAGGTATTTGTGGGGAACAAAGGAAGGCAGGAGACAGGCTGGAGCTCAAAGAGGGGGTGGGGTGCAAACATAGGACAAAGGACAAGAATTGGCAATTCAGGAGGTAGAGATTTAGAGAGTCCTAAGTTTTAGATGGGCGGGGGAGGGGGGCAGCCTACAAAAAGTGAGCTTAGTGCAGGAGTTAGTGGTGGGAAAAAAGCGGAGAAATAGTTGGCGCCAGAGAGCGTGGAAAAGAGGGATTTAGAGAACAGACGGAAGGAAGATGGCAGGCTTGGCTCAGAAAATAGTAGGAGTAAACAGCAGGAGTAGAAACAACACGGGGCAAGGCAGGAGTTAGTTAAATTATCTAGCTAGCTGGGCTTGCTGTAGCGAGGGATGCAGCTCACTACAAATTCTACACAAATGACTGAATCACTTCTCTTTAAGCTGTATGGTATCTGAGACATTAATTATATATAACATATGCAAGGTTTACATTACAGCGCTTTTTATGCTATGTAAAATGACTGCTACAGTAAACATTACACTGTAAAAATAAGCTAAGCAGAAAGAGTTTGTCCCAGGCTAGCGGCCGCTCTGGCAATCTGGCCGGAGGGCTCCAAGGGGTGGGTAGCAGCTTGGCTGGCTTGGGCAGGAAGGCGCCCCAATCAGATGCTGAGGGCTGCTCGCCGGTCCAATCAGGGGCCGCCAAATCAGTAGGCGCACCAATCGGGGAGGCGCTGGAAGCTGGGCGGCTGTGGGAGTTTGGCAGTAGTTACCTGTTGATTAGTCCGGGAAGCAGGACCAGGAGGGTGGGAGGAAAGAGTCAATTTGCTCCGGCGTGGTGGCGCTGATGCCACCAGGATCCGTGGACGCTGCTCAGGGCACGAGATGAGTCTGTTGATTAGTCCGGGAGGCAGAACCAGGAGGGTGGGAGGAAAGAGTCGGTGTGCTCGACGGCAGCGCTGATGCCGCCAGGATCCGTGGGCGGCGCTCGGGGTGAGAGAGTTGTCTTGTCAGTTGTGCAGGTTGTTAGCTGTATATTACAGTGATTCCTGTTTAACTTTCATTAAGTTGTTTGTGTCTATTTCATTAAATGCTGGTACCCGAGTGCAGTAGTAGAGTGGATACTGTACTGTTGGGGTGTGAGGTCTCTTAAATGAAACATTAGACCAAGGTCCCATCTGCTTTTGTTCAGGTGGTTGTTAAAGATGCTATGGCTGTTCTTGAGAAGAGTAGGGAAATTTCACCAGTTCACTGGCCAAGTTTACACAATTCACTAAAAATACCACCAATGGCTTAATCTGGTTCAATTTCAATTCGTTTATATCTGTATCCTCCCCCACCCCCAAGGCTGAAAATAGTCAGTGTGGTCTAGCTCTCATTTCCTGGTCAACACAAACTATCTATCTAAATAAATAATAAAGTAGCCAGAGGTAAGAATGTTCCGTGTGGCATGTCTCTGATGGCTAATTTAAGGATGAGTATTTTGATCAAGAACATTGATGGACTGTATTTTTAAGCAGAGAGTAGTTTAATGTTACAGTGCTGTCTGCTCTAATCAAGCAGGTATCTGAGAACAGTACTGCGAAAACCATTGCCCTACCAACCGCACTGGGCATTGCAGTGTAACTAGTGGGCACCACTGTGCAGGATCTTTATATGGTGCTTTGGTAACAGACTTCAGTTATGTTTTACTAGTCTGTATGTCCCAGTCATTTGTGTAAGTAGTTGCTTATAGTTACTCATCATATCCCCTCGTTTGACCCCCCCTTCTTCTTATGGGGCCTGACCAGCAGCCCTAGCATTTCTCATCTCATGCTGGCATATATGCTCATCCAACCCTGCACTTGCCCCCCAGCACTTCTGCTCAGCCCCCAGTAACACAGTTATCCCTCTGACTATGTCTGTCTGCTATGAGCGTGTTCAAAATCCCTGTGCTTTCCTACCCACCCTGCTCTCAACATCTCCATAGACAACAAGTCCTGTCACCAGCAGTACAAATTCTCAGTATTACTCTATTGTCTGTATTCTAGGCACGATATTCCACCTCCCCTGTATGTATCTGCACTCTGTAAACCTGTATGAAGCAATGTACCAAGACCCTAATGTAAACTCAGTGTTATGTATTCCCAGTACACTATGTATCATGTACTATGGTCTCCTGTGTATAACTCTTGTAATGTATATTCTATCTCCCATGTATCACCACCCCCCACCCCAGGTCGCACTGGGAGACGAGCATCTTTTTACTCAGTGTGCCCTACCTGGTGAAACATGTTCAATAAATAAATAAAACAAATTCATAGGGAGATGGCAAATGTATTAAAACTGTTTTGTACTGTATACAGTACATGCTCTCTCTGTCTCTCTATATATATTATATATATGCATGTATATATATATATATATATATATTTATATATCTACACACACACACACACTACTTGTTACTTTTACATAGTAGATAGGTCACAAAGTGATATGATGATATATAAAGAAAAAAATTTACTATGGTGGTACCATTCCAGATCTAGTTACTTTATTGAGATTTGGCTTGCCTTAGGTTTTTGGTTGGTGCTGGTACCACTGGAACCCACTTAGCCACTTTAGTCTAAACAAAGGTATGGGCACAGAAACAAGGAAAAAACAACTTTAGCTGGTTGATACCATTTCTCTGTTTAAAAAAACTGTTCGGGAAATGCCAGCCCAGTAGTGTGGTGGCAGTGCTCTATATTGCCGCTTGGTAGACCCATGTTGACATGTATACATGTGTGTGTTGTCCAGCAGCAGACTGGGTCAAGTGAGTAGCAGGTGGCATAGGGTACCAGCATTCCTGCACCTCTTGGTAGCCAAATATGGAGCAGCATTGGAAAGAGTTGACTAAGAAAACAGTCCCTCTGACTTCCTTTTCCAGCTGGAGGAGAAGCTGCAGCCATGCTAAGAACAATGGTCAGGGTGGCGGAAGGAAGAAAAGGGAAGGGGTATGTTCAGTTCACCAAAAATAACAATCTGCATGGTAGAAATTACTATAGGATGGTGAGAAGGAAAAAAGTGAATTTCATCTGAACAACAGTTGCTGCCCTGCTTCTGAGAAACTGGAAATGACTGAAATGACTGCAGTACAGCATTTGTGTGATAATACATTTTTGATATTTGCTGCCCTAGAATTTAAGGTTTGTGTTTTAGTAAGTGTAAAATGATGATAGAAAAGCTTTGCTCTACTATGATTGCTTTAGGCATCTTTGTTTGAAGTTTCAGACCCTGTTAAAGGGAGTTTGATGTTCCTTTCTTTCCTGATATGATCTTCCAGTATGATCCTCATGAGAGGGGGACGATAACTTCTCTAATGCTGTCGTAATATTCTGGTTTGCCTGCCTTCAAGTTTAAAACCCTAGTAATAGTGTGTAGGACTGGGAATAACAAAGCAGAACTTCAAAACAGTATAGAATAAAGAGAATATTTGATCTGCCACTAACCTTACCATGTCATTTTTCTCAGAAAAATGATGTCTATCGGTCACCTCTTGTCTTATGAGGTTTACTTATTAAGTGAATTATTTGTTCACGCATGATAAAAAAAAAAGCCTGCTGACATTGCTTCTTCTAATTGTGCTTCTCAAGCTTTTGCAGTATCAAGACACCTCAAGTTCATAAATGTTCATGAAAAAAACATTTCCTCTGAGACAGGGCAACTGGTTGGTGTGTATTGTAGGCCACCATGGTTGATTGTAGAAGCTCTTGGTTTGTAGTCTAAGCAGCCAGATTTTTTAACATACTGGTTGGTAAATCAGTAATGACTAAAACTAATTAAAAACAAAGTTGCAGTAATTACCTCTCTGGATACTGTTAATAGACATAAGGTTTTTCAATTAATACATTTAACTTCCATCTATTATACACAGTGATTTAAGTATTGCAGGCAGAAATATGAGAAGTCTTCACATACTGCATTTCAGAAATGATCAAATAAATATGTAATTAGGCAAGTTAAAAACAGTTTATTACGTGTAGCTTGAGAAGGCATCTGCTGAAGAATGATTTTAATTTGTACTTTTGATTAATGGCTGGGTGGTGGAAAGTTTGTATGCCTTTAATGTAGTAGACTGTGGGAACCAGCTGAAACCGGAAAGGGTTCTGCACCATTTACATATTAAATCAATCAGTGAAAGTCTAATCTTATCTCATCAGTCTCTTACTTGGGGGACCTCAAAGTACCTCTTAACAAATGTGAACCTTACTGTAGAACCATGTATTATGTAATAAGCTTTTTGCAGAATGTTTTTTAATCAGTCAGTAAAGAAAGCAGGTAGTGTTTCTCACATTTTAGGATTGAAGTACAGGGTTTTGAATCCATAACTATAGATTTTAGATTTACTAGCATAGGTTTTATTTGTAAAAAGAAATGACAAACTTGTCTTTTAATATCAGAGAGTGCTTCTGAACTGAATTCATGTCACACTAAATTATAATCATTTGAGCATGGCAGGGATCCCATGTACCATGTTTAGAAAAGTTCAGTCCTATTAGGATTAAAATAATAAAAAAAAAAGTATAGCAATAATATGATTAGGGACGGATATTATGGTATTAGGGGCCAGGGTCTCCATGGCAGAATCCATGGGGGCCTTAATTATCATACTGTCTTGTGGTTAAGGTATTCATTTCATGAGCTAGAACAAAACTCAATATCGATGCAGCCTCTTCAGTGTGGATGCATGGAAATAGTCAATTAATGCAAGCAGCTATTTGTCCAGTTCTGACTGACCACTAATTTTGATAAGCTTAAGCAACCAAAGATGTGTTTTGTGTCTACAAACTGATGACACATGATTGTTTTGTTTCTGTTCCAGTTTATTAAGGCACACTGAGTTGCCTGCCACATTGGTAATGCGTAAATACTAAAATGATGCAGGGATTAAATAAATATCTTTATTGTTTGCATCGGTTGGAATTCTTAACATTCCATATAGGTTGGAGTTTGTAAAATTGAATTTTGTTCTTTGTGTTGGAACTTGCTGTCAGCTGCAGAATGTGTACCCTAATGTAGACAGGACCCCTTTTTGGTCATTGTATGGTAGCTGGTCTTTTGAGGGACTGCCTATGCTTAGCACTCTTAAAATAGTTTAGCCCCTTTGTATCAGTCAGCAGGTCAACCATACGAGAACAGGCACTCTAGAGTGGGTATCAGTCATTGAAATCTCAGTAGGAAAGGCTGAAAATCTGTTTCCTAAGGTGCAAAAAGTACTGTTATTCAAGTTGTCTTAGATACCCTTATTTCACATCATGGCTGAACATGTGTTCAGCCAAGTCCATTTTAGGAAAGGAGCTTAATTTGAGGACCAATTAAGGATAAAACTGTGTTCAGTTTTAAGTTTTTTTTTGGGGGTATTTGACATTGTGCCCTGTGTATTCCATTATAATTACTAGTGTGATATTAAACCCTGTCTCCCTCAAACCTTTCAGTGCAACTTATATCTGCCAAGTTCAGACACATAAAGCTCTTTATTGACAGCATGAGAACACAAGCCAAGTATTGTTCTAATTTGTAGATGGCACCGAGGAACAAGAAAGAGATGAGCTTTCCAAGTAATGATAAATAGAAGTTTTATTTAGGGAAAGTAAGTCTACAGAAATGGGACTTCGAGTATGTTCTTTTAAATTTGTGATAAATAGGAACATATACTGTGCTAGGTTTTGACTTAAAGGGGCACCATTCTATATTCATGAACACTTAGTGCCACTGTTTACTAGAGGTGTGTGAGTACCTATTTTTGAATAATTGGCTAATATATGTACTCAGCAGTACCCCAGATGTTCAGCATTCAGTATTTAGTTGAACAATTCAAGAAAACAAAATGCTGAACCAGGTACTAACACACCATTCTTATCATCATCATCCTCTCCCTAGGCTAAAAACCTGTGGGTCCCAAATGGACTTTTGTAGTAAAAGATCTTTGCCTCCTGAACTCCAAGCTATGATTCTGGGGTGGGAGCAATACAGCAATAGTCACAAATCCAGATAGCCCTGTTGGTCTCCCTAACTCTCAGCATGCCTTCTCTTTTTAGTTCAGTCTGTCTGCTAACTGAATCAATGTTGGGGGAGCAGGGGCCATTTCAGCTTTCAATGGGGGCAACAGCTGGTCAGAGGGGCTGTGGGGTGAAGCCAGGGCTGAAAACAAAAACAACAATGGCCTGTAATGCGGGGGACGACTGTCTCCTACCTTCCTCAATGGCGCCTGGATGGAGAGGCCCACAGTATTAGTTATGGTAGGCAGATTGATTGGTCAGTGCGCCTGGCCTCAGCCATATCAATGACATGAGCTGCCCCCCCCCTTTTCAGTTGGCACACTGTGTACTGATTCAGTCAGCTAACAGACCAAATTGTAAAGGAAAGGCATGCTGCAGATAAGGGTGAGATACTGACTGCCCTAGCTGGAATAGTGACTTTTGGCCCTCTAAAATCATTTTGGGTTAGAATCAATTTCTTACAAATGTCCCTATGGGTTGGGGGTGGGTATCATGCTTTGGAAAGAGAAGATGATAAATATGCTGTAAGAAAATGATAATAAGCTCTGACGCGTGGATAGACAGGAGATGACTGGGGTGGGAGAGGGGTTGTCCAAGGGACCTTTTTCTTGAGGCCTAATACCTTGAATAATGGAAATGACAGGGTATTCGATCCCGAGTTCTCCATTGTTTAGGGTATTCCAGAATAATTATATGTTACTCACAAAGCCCAGAGTTTAACACCATTTTGTACTGCCCATCCTAATGGGATTCCACTATGCATCATTCAGCAACATCACAGATTGCTGAATCACATTAGTAAAGAGGGAATAAATTATGTAAAGAGGGAATAAATTTGGTTTGACATGATTGACAACCCCATGCACACTTTAGCTCAAAAAGGCCAAAATAAGTGTGTGCTTCTGCTTGTATGTGCCTGCATGTTTGTGTATTTGTGTTTCTATGTGTGTGGTTGATAGTGCTCTTTTAAGGACTGTGATTTTTATTTGGTTGTATTTGAATGTTTTCCTTATGAAGCATATTGTGTCACATTGAATGCTTGCATTGTCCTTTTGAGGACTCTGTATTTCTCCTCATGGTGGGATCCAACCCTCTAAAGATGTGCTTAGCCTTTCTAGGAACTAGATTTTTACCAGCAAATGCAGGAAGGACACATGTATGGCAGTACAGAGCAAGACAGATGGAATCCTCCTATTATTATAAAATACTATTGGTTTTCAAACACAGAACTCATCAAATTTAGACCTAGCTGTAAAATAATCCTCTGTTTCTAGAAACTGCTAGGATTTATACTAAACATACTAAGCAGTTTTTAGTTTGAGAAATTGGTTGTGTACTCAGTATGCTTTCTACATTGAAATGACCCTGGGATTTGCAAAGCTAATACCTCTGTATCACAAGTTTGGAAAGCACCATTGAAGCAGTTCCAGTGTAATGACAGCTGAAAATGGGAGAAGTGCAAACATTTTGATTGTCTTGAAACTCATTGTGACGTCACATGCAAAGCCTTGCTCCATTGCTGTTAGAGATACATTTCTAAAGGCTTGGTTTTGAAACAGTGTTTAAACTTATGTTGATGTACCATAGGAATTCAAAATAAGCATTATTTGCAATGATAGCTGCTACTTGTGCACCACAAAAGAGGGCCCTAAAAGTCATGCAAGGCAGCCTCATGCACCTCTAGTGGGGAAAATGTAGGTACTGCAGCATCTTCACTGGTGGCACATATTTATTTTATTTATTTCAGTTTCGAGTAGATACCTTTGAGTCACAGACTCATTTACAAAGGTTCCACGTCACATAGATTAGATACAGACAAAAAATGTACAACAAATGCAATCAGAGCACCAAGATTCAGAGTTTACAGAGCACACCAACCTAACATTAGGATACTTGGGTTACTTAGCTTAGTTAACTACATAGTGCATAACAAGTACAGATATAATATAACATTTGAGACTTAAGGGAAGAGGCAGGCCAGCGGCCACTGTCAGAGAAGGAGGAGGAAGAGGCCAGAGTTCAGTTACAGTCACAGGTGCTTGCTGACAGGAGGTGGACCCTAAGAAGGGTTTTGAATTGACTGATGTGCAAAGCCCATGTATGTACACTTGGGGAGTGACTGTTAAGTGTTGATATGCCTATAGAATTAGAAGGAAGAGAGTAGCAGTGACATATGTGTCTGCTACTACCTCTTCTACATGAATGACATTAGGGTGGCAAGTATTTTTCTGTGATAAAAAACATCATGTGATATCACATGAGCTAGGATTTGTAAGCATTGCAGTTCTAGTGCTTTTGTTTCTGTGGGTATGCCTATTCTGAAAGGATGCCTGTTGACTTTTGGGAGACAGAGAAGCTGTGCCTATTGGGGAACAAGTCTTGCTAATTTACACCAGCTATAAATGTTACTTGTTTAAAACTCTTGCAGTGTACTTCACTGTGTAGCCTTTGAATGGAATCCCATTTGTTTATGTCCCAAACTGGAGATTTGTGCTCACAGCCAAAACTGACCCTGCAGTTTTAGGGGGGTTCTTTAATGTCAAAGGTGTTATCCATTGGATGAAGTTTTAAACTAATGTTTCTCCCTGTTTTTTAAAGGCTAGGACATTATTTTACCCCAGTGTCTTGGCCAGCATTCCCTCTTTGGATCAGACATGTTGTTAAGTAGTTGTCCATAACTGTGAGGGCATTGTTGTGCATGTATAGGAATTATTTATGTCTGCATTCAGTCACTGCACTACCAGTATTAACACATTTCTTAGTAAAGCACTTTGAGATGCAGGGTCTATAAAAGACACAATATACAACCATATTCTCTTTTCTCTGTCAATATACATATATTTAACATGTCATTTTGTCAAGATGACTTCAGGTTACAGGCCATTTTTTTTTTATTTTTACTTTACTGTTGCCACATTGACAGTGCAGTAGTTGTATGAGCATCAGCATTCCATGTTTAATCCAGTCCGTGTTCTTGACTGCATTCTGTATTTAATTTGTGAGAGCGTCTTTGTTGACAGTGAAGCACAGCAATGAGGCCTGTTAGAGAATGGTTCTTGTTTAAAGAGTTTTAATGAGAAAAAGTGTGTACTGAAGTATTCTGTTCATATTACAGCACTATTTCCCCTTGTGTAAAAAAGTTATCAGCAGTGGAGAATAACGCCCTCAGCCTTTGGGTAGTATTGATGTATTGTTTCATTTTTTTGATTTGATAACCAGGTAGGTTCTCTGGACTCAGAGGGTCAGTTTTAAGGAACAACCTGAGCCTCTAGGCAGACATGCAGGAGTGCAACATATAGTGGTATAACCCACTGTGAGTCACACTTTACTCCCTTATGGCAATAGGTTTCCATTAAAACTCTTGAGTTCAGTCTGTGTGTATTGATTTGCAAGTGATGACAAAAATCATATCTCTCTTTAGAGTGCATGATTACACCTGTCCTTATGACATGGATAGATACAAAATCAGGGTATTAAATAGCTGGTGTAGCAGAGCAAAATGCTATGCAAAACAGGGGGTAATGCTAACCATTTCCAGAAATGCATAGCAGTAGTCTGTTAAACATTTATTTTTTTCTGAGTGACTTAATGGCACAGGAGTCTGTGTGAATAACACATTTTTAGGTGTTCCTAATCAGTGTTTGCCAAGTGATGTGTATTTTCATAGTTGATTAGCACTTTTACGTGCAGAACTGCTAATCCATTTTTTCCAGCTCGTTTGATACCCTGAAAATGGAGCTGTGATTGACCATACGTCTTCATACCTTGGCAGGCCAGTGGTACGGGCCTTATGAGTCTATCTGTTCAATGTATTTGCACTGTTGAGCATACCTTACCTGTGAACATGTATTGTATTGTATTTTTATGTTGTACAATTGTCCAGGATCACTTTGAAAATGAGCTTGCTCAATGGTGTTTTTGCCTGGTTAAATAAAGTGATTGATTGATTGACCAAGACCCATCACATGACTGTGCAGTGATGTTGCTTAATGCATGGTCACAGGTTTTGATTTCATTTTACATATTTTCTGTATTAAAGACCCATTGTATTTGTGAAGTAACATGCTCTACAATGTGGACTTAAGCAAGAAGGCACAGCAGGGAGTGGGTTATTGGGGAGTTTGCCCATGTCTGGTGTGGTGTGTCACTAAAGCCCTGTTTACACTGCCGACTTTGCAGCACATCAACCCATGCACACCAGTTGATGTGCTGAAAATTCAGCAGTGTAAACCCTATCGGGACTGTCCTATGTGCCAATCGGATCATTTTTTTGATCCAACTCGGTTGTGGGATCAGTGGTGGAGTGAGCAGATTAAGTGGTGGTGTGAATGCTTTGCTGCACTCGCTCCGCGGGCCATTTTTTCATACAAACTGGTGACTTCACAGCCCCTCCTCAGAGCAACCTGCAGCACTGCGAGGGCAGGCTGTGTGAATGAGAGCTGAGCCGGCACATCAGAAAGGGAGCAGCGCATATGAGACAGTGCTGCCACCATGTAAACATGGCTAAAGACACAGCTGAGTGACTTAACCACACAAGAAGTGAGTAATCTCCCATTTACCCATGTACTGGAGTATTTTATTGTGGTTATTCAATGGATCCATGTATTTTGTTTTAGTTTATGTAACTGTCCTTCCTCGGCCATGGGTTATTGCAGGATTTACCTGCAGGCAAAGACCTTAGCTGCCCAATTGGATTACATGATATTTTATGTCCACTGTAAATGAACTAGAATCATCACACATTGAGCGTCTTAGAATTCCAAATGTACTTCACTCCCTGTCATGTTTTATTGCTTACCTGTAACACACTTGAGGCCTGATATTCAGAAAATGCTGCAGGTGCAGTGCAGATATTTGTGCTGCCCATGTCGCTGCACTCCTACCCCCCCCCTCCCCACCACCAGCTGCTGCAATAATCAGACCAATAGTTAGTGGTGCTGTCCAACTGCATATCTGTCCATGTTGGCACAGGGCTAAGTGAATCTGTGCTACTCTGACATGGACCTGGGCTGTGTATAGCCCACAGGGAATAGTGCTGCCTAAAATGAGGTAGCGCTAAGACACCTGTGGGCTATATTCAGCCCGAGCATGCAGATAAGCCCACAGGGCATGCAAGGTGCTAAGGATCCATTTGCATGTCCATTGTGGGCTCATTTGCATGGGGCACAGCAGCCCATTAGCAGCACTTGTAGTGTGAGCCCTGGTGGTCTGTTTTGTCCCCCAGCCCCTGAATGCCCTTTCAGTGTGTAGTGAACATTTCTGGTGGTTCAGTGGTCCCTCCCACACCAGCTTCCCCCGAAAATAGTATTATAGTACACCTGGTGGTCCAGTGGCCCCCCCAACTGACCCCTCCACCTGCTGAACTCCCACTCCCTGCACCTCCACTTACCCCAGTGCCTGACACTCCTGCCAGCTAGATATAGTGATCAGCACAGCCCTCCTCTCACCTCCGTGGCTGCCACTGTACAAGCTGTCGGTGAGCGCACGTACTGTAGAAACACCCTTTCCCTTGGGTCATAGAAACACAGAACATAGAAACACAGAAACATAGAATTTGATGGCAGATAAGGACTGCTAGGCCCACCCAGTCTGCCCGTTTTCCCTACCTACTGCAAAAGCCGCAGACCCTACTTGATCTCCGGCTTTACTGTCTTGTTCCTATTGCTAGGGTTCCCCTATGCCTGTCCCATGCATTTTTTAATTCCCCCACTTTGTTTGCCCCCACTACATCTGCTGGCAGTCTAGTTCATGCATCTACTGCCCTTTCTATGAAGAAATACTTCTTCACGTTACCCCTTAGTCTACCCCCTTCCAACCTCATGTCATGCCCCTTGTTCTTGGAACATCTTTTCTGGAAGATGCTACCCTCTGGTACCCTATTTATGTCTTTTAGATATTTGTAGGTTTCTATAATCTGTCTCCTGTCTCTCCTCTCTTCCAGTGTATACATATTGAGGTATCCCAGTCTCTCCTCATATGACTTTCGGTGCAGGCCCTGCACCATCTTTGTTGCCCTTCTTTGACCTGCCTCCACCCTGTCTATGTCCTTACGGAGATGCAGCTTCCAGAAATGGACACAGTACTCCAAATGAGATCTCACCAATTATCTGTACAGTGGCATCACCACCTCTTTTCTTCTGCTGGTAATACCTCTCCCTATGCAACCCAGCATCCCACTGGCTCTCCCCACAACCTTGGCACACTGTTTGGCCACCTTTAGATCATTACCCCCAAATCCCTTTCCTGTTTGGTGACTGTCAGTATCCCCCCTCCGTCACGTAATCCTCCTCTTGGTTCTTGTGCCCCAAATGCGTGATTTTGCACTTTTTCACATTGAATCTCAGCTGCCACGCTCTAGACCATTCCTCCAGTTTACCTAGGTCCCTCTTCATTTTTTCCACCTCTTCCGGAGTGTCCACCCTGGTGCAGATCTTAGTGTTATCAGCAAAGAGGCACACCTTCCCATCTAGCCCCTCCGCAATGTTACTTATGAAGACATTAAACAGGACTGGCCCCTGAACTGATCCTTGCTGCACCCCACTAGTCACCCTCCTTTCCTCAGATTGAGCTCCATTCACCACCACCCTCTATCTTCTACCACTCTACCAGTTCCTAACCTAGTTTATCACCTTGTGACCTACTCCTAAGCTGCCCAGCTTGTTCACATCAGTTTAGTCGCATCAGAAAATGAGCTATGGCTCTATGTACCTTTCCAGGATAATGATAAATTAATGTCTTTTTAATCTTCCTCATACTCAAACAAAAGAGGGCTTCAGACCATTCCTAGATCTGATCTTCCTAAACCAGTGTAGAGTCATTATGAGCTTGGTTAATCAACGTGCATTAGTTAGCAGGATGTGCATTCATATACAGATGTTTTAAGAATTACAGGCCAGAGTTTACAGCAGCAGTACTAGTTAACTAGAAAGTTTTCACTTCCCTGATTCTTTTGCATGATACAGTAGTTTAACCATTCAGATTTCACTGTTGGTGCATTTCTTTTTTACAAGTTTCAGTAATTTCCCTTGATTCTTAATTAGGGATTGCAAAACTGGTTTGAAAAAGTTCAACACTTTCTGTGGCCTGTGCCATTTTTTGTAAAAGAACCTTATCAGAAAATGTTATTGGGGTCTGATAATGTTTAAAACATTGATTTTGGAGTATATTATAGTCCCCAGAAAGTCTCTATCTGGAATAAAGGCTGTTGGTGGTAGAGAAAGGACCCAGTGAGCCAGACTTGTATTAAGTGGTGATACCCATAGTGGTGCTACACAGACAGGTGGTAACTAGCTGTATGGCACTATTTGTATTTACTGTAATGCCACTCCCAAGTTTTGATAGATTTCCTCTCTCCCTTCACTGGCAGTAGCTTATGGGTAGAAAATGATGGTTAAAACCATTTTTGTACTTTTAACTAGAAGGTTCTGTAGGTTTTGCTAAGTCTTGGATAATTGAACTTTGCATGACTTAACACCTAAGAACCTTTTGTGGCTTTTCCTTGGGAGATATAGCAGTGGCCAAATCATTTCTCTTTTCTACACCCTTTAGTTGTGTAGCTTGCTTCTAAGATCACTCTGCCAACAAAGGAATGGAGGTGCACAGTAGTAACGGCAGAGAAAATAACCAATGCCAGAACGGTGCCTTTCCCTTTCCTTCTAAATATAACAAGGTATGCCCTGTGCAAAATTGTACCAAACAAAACAAAAGGTAGGGCTTCCCCAGTGGCAGCACACTGACGTTGCTATGCAGAGGACCCGGATTCAGATGCAAACTCTAGTTGCCATGTCAGGAGGCAGGTGAGGCTGCTGCAGGTGCCATGCAGCAGTGTGCCTTGGTAGGGGAGGGTTGATGGTGAGTTCTGGCACCACAGTATTCCCTATAGCTGGGCTAGAGAGCTTGCTCCTCTCCCAGGGATGACTGCTCTCACATCAGGGGAAGGAAATAAAGGGTAGTAAAAACCACTTCTGGACATGTGACAGACTAGGTCCTTGGAATTCCCATGGGTCCTAATGCCTGCTGGCTCTGCCTTAGGGGGAGACTGCCCTCCTCCAGAGCCCTTGCCATGAAGGAAAAGCCATGAGGTAACTGATATGTTACCAGGATCTGGTGGTTGTTCAGAGGAAGCAGTTCTGAATAGGGTATGTTACTGGGAAAAGAGTACATAGAAAACGACGAATATGGGCGTGGAGAAAAAGCTATAGGGAAAAACATATAAGATTACAAAGAATATTGGAAAGAAAGAATTTATAGGCCAAGTTATAGTGCCTGTCTGATGCAAAGACTGATAAAAATGACTTTTCAAGTTATTTTTTACTGCTGCTTTAAAACTTGCTAATAATTGAATTTACGGAATATGTTATTTCATTCAGCTCTTGCCATGCATGTGCATCTATCTGTACATAATGTTTTGTAGTAAACAGGTTGGCCTGTTTCTTTGTAAGTAATTAAATTATTACCAATATATTTAGAATTGTGTATGTGATTTTGACATGATAAATTTGTCTTTTTTTTTTTTTTTTTTAAGAAGACTGTTTAGAATTTGAAACTAAACAGGAAATTTCTCAGCAGAAAGTGCCTGGTACAGTACATAAATCTTGAGGGTTGAGTGTGAGAAAAGTATAAACTACAACTCGCAAGCTGAAATTATTGGCTAGCTAGTAGACATGCAATAAGTTATCAGTTTTTAAGATACTTCAACATAGGCTTTATTTAAACAGTGTTAATTGGAGTGGTGGTTGGGGTGCAAATTCAATAATAGAAGTTTGAATCCCCCCCCAAAAAAGATTGTGCTTGTGTGTTAATTTCTCACTAGTATTGCGTCTTTCCTGAACTTCAGATAGCTGAAAGCCCTCTCAGTTGTTTAATTTGTCATCTGAATAGTGACTGAGCCAAATCTATAAGCATTTTATCCTGTGCTTTAAAATCTCCTCATTTCATTTGTACATTACTTGAAGGTGATTTTTTTTTTCTTTAATTAAATTGAAAAGTGTAGAATTTGTTGGATTCAGAAATCTGCTTGTTAGTGAGTAATTATCCTGTACTATAATTTGTTTGAGAGGAAACGGGAGAGAAGCTCTGTCTTAACTGGGCTAATGAACACAAAGTGATTACAGTACAGTATTACAAAGCTGCAGTGAATGACCCTTACCCCCAGCTGTCATATGAAATACAGAAACAGTTTCTGACAGTGAGGAAAATGCATTTACAAGCTAATAGTTTCTCTACACAAGTGGAAGGATTATAACACTTAAGAACAAAGTTCACTTAAAACAGACAGTGCTATTTGAGGTCCTTTTAAAATTTTTAATTTGGTTTTCACTGCATTTTTAAATTAAAAAAAGCTTAGAAATACATTCTGCTGATCTACGGTAACTTGTAGGGTAAATGCTTTCTCTAAGGTTTCAAGGTTGAGCTTGAAGATGAATTATCCCTTTAATTCATCGGAAGCGAGGGGGGACATCTACCCACTCGTATGAGTGACAGAAGCACTCTGCGCTGAAGGAAGTTATAAAGCATTGCAACCAGACATGTGGTAATGATAGCTGACGGTTTTACAAACAGTCAAGTTAGTATATATAGCAACAAAGACGGCAGTAGTATAACTTTCATAATATAAAATGATTAGCACATTTATCCATTGGTGTGATTATAGAGTCTGTTCTCATGGTACTACACTTTAAGGGCTAATCAAATTTCCAGAAATACAGTTGAGATCCTACTCTGGCCTCTAATAGTGTGCAAACATAGCCAAACAACTAACTGTTAGGCATAAGGTGGTTCCAAAAAACACTTCCACTAGTATTCTAACTCATCTCTTCAAAAATGTTTGTAGAACATTTTGCCTTTTTAAAAAAAAAAAAATAAAGTAGTTACAGACACCAGGATCAAGAACAGTCCCATAGGGATCTCCCAGACAAAGGCAGTTGTGCCAGAACTTGTCAGGCAATAAGCCAGTCCCTTTTGGGACTATTCTAGATGAACAAAGAAAATGGAAGATTTTCTATGTACTTGGTTGAAGTGGTGAGTTTGATTACTTACTTAGCTGAAGTGGTGAGGTTGATTACTGTTGGAAGTGTTCTTATAACCTCCATATGCCTAAAAAGTCATTATTTGTTTGGATATTTCCACCTGCTGTTTGGCTACAGTCACTATCTAAGCTCTAGCTTTACTCCAGCCACTCTAAATCAATGTTCCTCCCAAGGAGACAGCCTCTGTCTCCTCCTGCAAGTGTTTAGGCCTCCACCTGGATCAAAATCTTGATTACTGTAGCCCTGTATCATGGGCAAGAACCAACAGTGTCACAAAACTTGGTGCTGTATGCAGAGCAGAGCTGCCTCCAGCTCCACATCAGAAAACTGGTTGTCAAATGCAATGTCTTTTCCCTACTGGATTATGGGGGTGATCACCTAGTCTGGATCCAATCCATTCACCCAAGCCAAAGTTACCATTTTGTTCAGTGCCCTGGGCAGATTCATTCTGGTCTACCCCCAATGCACCACTGCTCCATGTATAATGACCTAGGGTGAATACCCGCCACCATCGGGCAGTCGATGCACACTGCCCTAGTCAGAGCCAGGTACTGGGCAGGAAGGCTGCCATAGTACCTCTCTGATCCCCTCTCCCCCTGAACAAATCCTACTTACTCCACCTGGAGGATGACTGTTGACTGCACATCCCCCACTGCAGGCACAACATAGGGCAAGCCGCCATCAGATATGGACTCCTCAACATATGTAACAGTCTCCCTGCCACTGTCACTTTCACTACTTACCATGAACAGCTAGACTAATCAAGGCATACTTCTCCCCTCTGGTGTCCTTCCACAACTGCCTCAGACACTCCTCATGTCTCTCCTGAGCCAGCAAGACCACTTCCTGAGCTGAAATGCAAGATTGTGTACCATTCTCTGTACCAGAAAGCTCAGTTTCTTCCTTAAGTTCTTGTCTTGGTGAAGTACACAGGATTTGCCTGCACTGTGTTTCAGTATGTACTTTATCCTGTTGCTAAACAGGGGGTTTCATTATAAACATATTGTTTGTACATTGTATACTGTAACTTGATACTAAGCATTGTGGATGTGAATATATTTATGCACAGCCCCTCCCCCCAGTTATAACTGGAAACGAGCAATCTGGGCTCGGCTTGCCTACCTGGTAAAATATATACAATAAATAAATACATAAATATCACACCATTAGAGACTGCAGCAGGGTCAGTGTTGTGTTTTTATTGTATTTATCATTTTCTGAGTGATTTGTACTGTTACTTCTTGACTGCTGTTCCAAAAAAAGAGAGCCTCATTAATACACAAAGCAAACCAAGTACTGTATTAATGTTTATGCCTGCCGTATTTGCCATGCCTGTCATTATTCAAGATTCAGTCATTTCAGCTAAACCAGCATTCATAATCAGGGGCTTTAGCTTCAGCTGTGAAATTCAAGCAAATATGTTTATGCTGCAACCCCTACAAGTGGATTGTATGACAAAAGTAGAAGCAATTCTATTGTTAAGGTGCCTATTTTAATGTGATGAAAACCATCCCTAGAGAGAATCTTAACAACGAAGACCTTTCTTGTTTACACAACGATCTCATTATGGACTCTGTTTCCAGGAGCCTTAGGTCAGCATTGAAGCAATAACTAAGCACAAGCTTTAAGTAGCTTCAATTAAGGGAATTTTAAAATCTGATATATCTAAATGTTCAGAGCAACCCCGTTCATGGCAGTACTATGAGAATGGCATTTCAAGGCCTAGATTTTTTTATTAATTTGGCATTCTGGGACACCAATACATTTTAAACAATATACCAGCTTTTGTTTGCTGGTATTTCCTCTTGAATATTGTGGTTCTTAAAAAAAATAGTTTGCAACATATATACAGTATGTGTAAGGTAGAGCTGGTGAAGTATATGAGATTATTTTGAACAAGAATGTTGATATTTTGTCTGAAACACCATATTGGAAATTCAAACAGCTGTCCCTGTATTGTGGCAATGCCCTTATTTGAAAATTTGGAATTTATTCCAGGAGTGAAGGATTAAGATAATATCTCATAAGTGGCATATTCAGTAGTAGGTTAGTAAAATCCTGTCTTCTCACATGTCATATCAATTCCATATTTCTGGTAAGCTCATTTTTCATTTTAGATTTACTTTTGTAAATGGAGCCATTGTTTTTTAAAGAGCTTCCCATATATGTGTGTGTTTCTGTAAGTGTTATAGAACAGGTGTGTGTGCATGTGTGTGTGTGGGGTGGGGGTATGAGGGCCTTCTGCCTGTTAGGCAGCTTCTCTTGGTCACTTTAAAGTGTGAATAGAAATCTCTCAACGTATTTATGACTCAGTCGCGGCCATGTTGATCATTGTTCACTGAGTTAAATATACATACTAAGTATCTAGTCTGTCTGCCTGTCTATATATATATATATATATATATTTAGAATAATTGATGGGTAAGTGTGGTATATAAGGAAATACCTATTGAGGATCTAACTGAGCAGTGGTGTAGCTCGGAAAATATAGTTTGTAAGCCAGAACCCTTTGATGTCATATTGCCACCTCCCTTTCCATTGTAGAGCTACCCATATTTGTTATCTAGACCCCCTTGCATGCCCCATTTTACTTAGTTTTATGCATTTAGCATTATGTTTAGTTCAAACGGAGCCAATAGCCATATTATAACACCAGAAGGAGTAGATATCAAACAGTAGGAGTAACCAAAATAAATGGTCATGGCCCAGATTGCCACTCCCATCTGATAAACTTGCACTTGCTCACATGGCGTATGCATTCCTAAACTCTTGAACCAGAGTTTAAAGCCATGAGCTCAAAGGTGCATTTTCTGAGTATAGTGGATTTACCCATATTTTCTTTTGGGATGGCTACTGTTAGCTTTGATCATAATTGAGGATACAGGGAAAGGGTATACAGGGGAATAAATGCTAACCACTTTTGTAGGGAAAAAGTCCCATCCATTTAATATACAGTAGTTTGCTCTTTAAATGTGTAGAATGTGCTGTTTTCCGTCTCATCAAGATGCGGTGCCATTTGAATTGGTTCCAGTTTAACGGTAGAGGATAGTTTTTTGTGCACAATTTTATTGTAAGTACTGTACTGGATTCTGAAATTTATTTCTGCCTTCGTAAGTCTCATTGTGGCTCCTGGAAACAGAATTTGTTGGCAGAAAAGGACTGCTCAGCCCACCTGTTCTGCCTAGATATTCTGTGCCTGATCTGTCTCCACTTACCCTAAGTGGACTACTGCACCTCTCCCCACTCCCTGCCTATTTACTAATATTCCAGTATGTCTATCCCATGCCTGCTTGAAGCCCCCACTATTTTCTCCTTTACCACTAATGCTGTCAGTCAGTTCCAGATGTCTAGTACTCCTTCAGTGAAGAAGTACATCCTCATACTCCTCTTAAAATCCCCCCCCCAACAGCTATATTGCATGATGCTTTTTCTTATCTGAAAGAAATTCCCCTCCTGCACCTATAGCACAGTGGGTTAAGGCTCAGAGCTACAGATCTGGAGACCTGGGTCTGAAAACCACAGCTGCCTGGGTGCATACTGTGTGATCCTCAGCAAGTCACTTAACTTCCTTGTGCTCCCAGGTCGCATCTGGAAAAAGCTTCTGCTTAGTGTACTTAAACAATGTTCCCTTTCCCTTCCCCTCCTTCCTCTCCTTAACATTAGCAACATTCTCCTCACTGACCACCTAGCTGTGGCTACCAAATTTAACTCCTACTTCAACTCCTGTGCTTCTGCTCTCCTATCCATTCTACCCTCTCCAGCAAATACGGACCCTCCACCCCTTCTATGCCAACCCTCACCGCCCACCTCCTCCTCCTTCGCTAAACTTACCCACTCTGATACACTGCTGGCTTTGTATGCATTTAACCTCTCTAAAGGATGCTCACCCGATATTTGGACCCGAAACTGCTTTATCTAGCTGCTCCTGCTATCACTTTCCCTCTCACTGAACTCCTCAATCTCTCCTTCGAAATGGTTACCATCCCATCGATCTGGAAGCATGCTGTTGTTCTCCCCCTTCTTAAAGACAGTGACTCTTCAGTCCCTGCTGACTACCATTCTATCTCGCTCCTCCCCACCCTTGCTAAGCTTCAGGAACATCTGGTTCTTACACAACTCCCATCCTTTTTCTCTGACACTAACTTTCTTACTCCGTTCCAGTCTGGGTTCTGGAAGAATCACTCCATTACTAACTTCCTGATTAGATTCACCGATGATATCCTCTCAGGGATGGATAGTGGTCAAACCATGTTAAGCATTTTTATCGATCTTGCCAAGGCTTTCGACACCATCTCTCACACCCTACATATAAACACCCTCACCAAGGCAGACCTGTCTGACTCGACCATCAACTGGTTTAGAGTCTATCTGTTAAGCAGGACTCAGTCCATCAGAACTGGTGACTCCATATCCCCTTCCCCTTAAAACAGCAGTCCCAGAGTGCTCTGTGCTGGGTCCTATCCTCTTCTCCATTTTCATCAATGACCTCCCCTCGGGCTGCTCATTCACCTTAATCCATATGTATGCAGTTGACACTGTCCTCTTCACCTAACATACTAAAATGCCAGCAGAGGAGGTCTAATGGTCTTTCTTGTCTGCTTGATAGCCAGAACCCATACCGGGTGCCAACTTTGCTGTCCCCCCCAACCCCTTGGGGTTCTCTGTCCCCAGTCCAAGATGTTCCCCTTGTACTGGACTTCGTCAGCTTCACCCTTCCCCTATACCTGTCCCAGCCCCTCTTAAACCCCTCCACAGTCTCTGCCTCCACCAGTCCCTTGGGCAGTGCATTCCATGGTTCCACCACCCTCTCAGTGAAGTAACACCTCCTCCTCTTTCCCTGAGTCTCCTCCCCTCTTACTTCCACCAGTGTCCTGTGTTTGCCCCCCCCTTTCCTTTGGAGCACCCCGACTAAGCCTCCGTTATTAATCCCCTTTATGTACTTGAAGACCTCTATCATGTCCCCCCCTGTCCCTCCTCTCCTCCAGGGTGTACATGTTGAGCTCCTCAAGTCTCTCCCCATAGGTCCTTTCCCCCAGGCCCCAAATAATTTTGGTTACCCTCCTTTGTACCCTCTCCAGGAGTGCCGTGTCCCTTTTTAAGTGTGGTCTCCAAAACTGCACACAGTACTCAAGGTGCGGCCTAACCAAGCAATTATACAGAGGGAGGATCACTTCCGCTCTTCTACAGAAAATCCACCTAGCGATACATCCCAGCATCCTATTGGCTTTTGCCGCTGCCCTCCTACAAGTCTCAGAGTTGTTCATTCTAACATCCACCACCACTCCCAGGTTCCTCTTGCTCTTTGAGACTTGTAGTGTGTCTTCCCCCCAGAGTATACCCTTGGCCCAGATTTCTGGCCCCCAGGTGCAGAACCCTGCATTTCTCTGCACTGAACTTCAGTTGAGTTCCTTTGGTCAATCCTCTGATGATGTGGCTACCAGACTACAGCAAGACTTCAACCAGGTTCAGCTCCAGTTTAGCTCCAATCAACTATCCCTAATTGCCAAGAAGACAGTCTCAATGACTTTGGCACAAGGCAGAGACTCTGTAGGCTCCATTCACTACCCTCTTTCCATGACAATCCTTGAGGACACTTCCTCCTTTAGGTACCTTGGGGTGTGGCTTGACTGACACCTCAACTTCTCAGGCCACGTCAACACCATCCTGAGGAAATTGTGCCCCAAGCTTGGTGCACTTTACAGGAACCATAGCTGCCTTCCACTACTGGCAAGGTACGAATTGGTCCAGCAGATGATTTTACCTATCACTGACTACTGTGATGTAGTTTACAGTGCCACTCCCAAGTCTTCCTTAACAGAACTGGACACCCTCTGTAACTCCTTCTGCCGCTTCACTTTAGAGGCCCCCACTCATCACTGCAACCTCTATCACTCTCTCTCTTCCTTCATTAAATAACCAACACCTCCTTCATTGTGCCAAATTTGTGTCCAAATTCTGCCTCTGTACTCTCCCTCCTTACCTTGCCACCTTGTTATACCCCCCTCCGCCAGCCCACTCCCTCCAATCCTATGACTCTCGCTCAATGTCTGTCCCCCCTCAGTCCACAATGGTTGGCCAGGTGGCCTTTTCTCACTGCCTCCCTAAATTATGGAATGCTGTCCCACACCAGATTCACCACTCCTCATCATCCTACTCCATCTCCTTGGTGCTTCATAACTTCATCTCTGTAAATTGTACCTATACCTAACCCTTCACCGTATCATCCTCATACTCACCCCTCTCTAGTCTCTCTAACCCCTTCATGCACATTTAACTATATCTCAGAGGCACTATCCTAACCCGGGATCTGTCCCCGCAAGTATTTAACATTCTTTCGTTCCCTCTCATGGTGTCTGACTCTAATGCTACATATAATGTAAGCGCATTAGCTAGATTTATTCAACTTGTGTATATATTTTTTTTCTATATTATAATAACTTATAAGTCTCCGTCCTATAGTGCAGCTGAAACGCAGGCGCTGATTTTCAGTTCCAGTGTGCCAAGTTGTTCCACACAGCTTCCCCTCTGTTGATTTATTTTTTTTCCTGTGCCTCTACTTACAGTCATCTTTTGAACTATGTTAAACTTGCTATCTCAGTTGCTGTGTCTAAGATTGTTAGAGTACAGGATTTACAGGATTTTAGAGTTTCAGGATTTCTTTGCTGAAAGTCTCCATAGCCTGCTGATTTGTTATATTTTAATCCAGTGCAGCTACCAGTTTAATTCCTCCCTTTGTTTCGCCCCCCGACTGTGACCGCTTGTTTTACAAATCTCAGGTACAGAGCTGGCGCCTAGCTGTCCGCTTTCTGCCCTCTGATTTGGTCCTCTTTTAGTAAATTGCAGATCTTTGTCTGTGTGCTAATTTTATTTGCACTCCCACCACTTCAGAGTGCTATAAATCCCTGTCCTGTCCCTCTTTCAACAGGCATCCTTGTAGCCCACTGGGCTACCTACTGCCATCTGCGGTTTGCCTCCTGCATGCCTGGACACCACTCTGTGCCTCTCTCAACACCAAGAAGCCTGCTGCCACTGGCCCCCTGGAAACAAGCATGAGGTACGGCCTATACACAGCCCTTTCTGCTGCCGAATCCTTCGCCCACCCCAACCCCTCCCCAGCTACCTTTAAATACACTAGCTCCTCCCTCCTCCCTACACAGTCCTGCCCCCCATTGTTCCCAGTACTAGATCTCTGGAGCTTAAAGCTATCTGTCTCCCCACCCCCTTTGTTGATATCTCTCTCTCTCTCTCTCTCTATCTCTCTCTTAATCTCTTAAAGCTTCCTGACTGGTCTGCTGTTCTCACCCAGTACTGCTTAAGCAGAAAATCCTAATCTACCTCCTCAGAATCCTGCTAATGTTACTCCTGCTCTCGGGCAATGTCCATCCAATCCCGGGTCCTCCTGGATCGACCTTATGCCCTCAGAGCAGAAGGGCGGGCTCCCTCACACTGGCATCTATCAATGTCTGTAGCCTCCTCAGTAAACTAGATAGCCTCCAAACCTGGATGTGGCAACGTGACCCTGATGTCCTATCTGTTGTTGAAACATGGCTTAACCCTAAGATACCGGACAATGCAGTCGCCATCCCTAGATACAATATCTTCAGGCTGGATAGGACTTCAAAACATGGTGAGGGCTGTGCCATCTACCTGAGAGATTCCTTAAAGGGGCATGTTATTCCATTCTCAAACCATGAATCGCCATCCCAGGTCTCCACCATTAAAGTACTTCTTGGTGCCCACAATAAGGTGCTAACTATAGCCTCTGTATACTTAACCCCTAAGGGGACTTCATCACAATGCGGAAATGATAATACTGGGCGACTTCAACATCAGTTGGCTTTTGCCTGAGGCCAGCATGTACAAGGATGCTGTTATGGCACAGCACCTCGCCCAACTTGTCTCCACTCCCACCAGGTGCAATAATAGGACTAGGTCACTTTCACTAATTAACTGGATTCTGTCAAATCATCCAGAATGAATCTCCCTTACACCATAAGTGACCACTCACCCATTATCTGTAGCGGGGCCAATAAATTCACTAAACCCCCTTCTAAGGTAATCTGCACCAGGGTGATGAAGCATGGGAACCTAGAGCTACTAAAAAACCCATCTACACAGACTGGATTGGTCTACACTTGACTCAGGCAATGATATGAGCCAAGCCCTGGACATGTTCATCAACCGCTTTACTGCGGCCTGCGACATATATGCACCTGTGAAGAAGTTTAAGGTCAAAGGAAGATCCAACCCATGGATAACCCCCGAGCTCATAACACATCTCAAACATAGGGACCACCTTGGGCTCCTTGCTCGATCCACATCTATGCCTGGGGATATAATTAAATGTAAAACAGCTAGAAATGAATGTACACGTGCCATACAGAACGCGAAAAGCAAATATTTCAGGGAGGCACTCTCCAACACATGGGGGGATGGGAAAATATTTCGGAGTAACATGAAAGACCTCGCAGGGAAAGACCCTAAATCTCCACCCACCATTCTAAACATAGACGGAACTCCCTACGCTTGACTTTGGTACTAACACCAACCCCTTCAACAATGCATTTTCAAACCTGGACAGTGTACTACCACCGGACTTTTTTGACGCCTCTTCCACCAGCACTCACCATGACACTGCTGGCAACGGTTGCTCACTCCCAAAATTCTACTTCAGAGTGCTTCCAATGCACTTAGCCCGTACATATATTCACAAAGCCATCCACAATTCAGGGTACAGTGGTGACTGCCTCGACCTGAAGCTGATTGCACTTGTCCTAGATGAAATCCTTGAACCCCTGACAAAGATCTTCAACCTCTCTCTAAGGCTGACCCAATTCCCATCTCTCTGGAAACAGGCAACCATTACACCAGTACGCAAAAGCAGTGATAGGTCACTGCATACCAACTCCAGACTCATCTCCACCCCCCCCCATCTAAAGCTCTGGAATGAATCGTATTGGACCAGCTAACCGAGTATCTGGTAAAATATGATATCCAGTGCCCTGAAAAACATGGATTTAGAAAAGGGCACAGCACTAGCTCTGCACTACTGGAATTTACGGGATTCATCCACACCACCCTTGACCAAGGAAACTGTGTGGGTGTAATATTCATTGACCTTATGAAGGCATTTGATTCCATCAGTCATCCACTCCTACTCAGGCAACTATCAGCTATCGGGCTCTCCAAGGATGCCATGCTCTGGATAACAAGCTACCTTGAGGGAAGGGTCCAGCGAGTTAAGATTGCTGATGTCACCTCTGATAAGAAACTGATCCTCTCAGGAGTACCGCAGGGGTCCATCCTTTGACCCCTACTCTTTAGTCTGTTCCTGAATAGCATCCCTAGTGTCTGCTGTCAGAAAATACTTCTCTACGAGGATGACACAGTCCTGTTTTCTAGCCATCGCGACACCAAGCATCTAGAAGGGCAGCTACAGCGTGACTTCATATGCGTTGAGGAATAGTTCAGCTTGCACAAACTTGTCATGAACTACAGTAAGACAAAAGTTATGACTGTCTGCAAAGCAAGGAGCAAACATAACTCTATACCCTTTATCATCACTAACCATTCTGGGGTTACACTGGAGCAGGTTCCTCAGCTCAAATACCTCGTCGTTACTCTGGACTGTCCCCTCTCCTACGCTCAGCACATTGACAATGTTGCAGAGGCTGCTAACATGTGGATTGGCCTGATCCACAGGCACAAACACTGTATGATCACAGAGGCCCTTAGACTGGCTATCTATAGTTCTGTCATCTCCATCATAGACTATGCCGGTTCGTCATCTATGGTTACGCTTCTCCTACAGCCCTCCATGGGATATCTGTGGTGCTCAACAAAGCATGCAGACTTCTCATGGGTGCTGCCTGCCTAACACATACTTGTGACTTGTACGCCCAGTCTGGATGGCTCCCTGTCATCAGCAGTATCAAATACCAGACCTGCCTCTTAACCAAAAAGGTTCTCCTTGGGCTCATGCCACCTGGGGTTGAAAAGCTTCTGACTGCCTACTGCAGCACCGGTGTACACCTGAAGTATGCTAAGTTAAACCTACCAGGTCCCCAGATACTGGACCACTATGGCCCAGAGGTTATTCGCCCACAGGGCCCCTGGTGGTTTAATTCACTCAACAAGGAATCCCTTTCAGCTACTACGCTCGGCCCATGTAAAAGGCAACTATGACTTCACTTCTCTACTACCAGACAATATGACTGCTCCTCCTAATTGGTCAACCTCTACACTCATGCCTGGCATCGTGTGGCCCTAAATTCCCTTTGGTCAATTACCCTTGTCCTCCACTTTCCTCCCTCTCGCCTTACCCCTCCCCCCCATTCCTCTCCTACCTCACCCACACCCTCCCATCTTTTAGCACTTCAGACTTCTGTTCCCTCTACCTTGCACTTCTCATACCACCCCCCTCAGTCAATGGCCCTTAAGCCTACCCTCCTTCCTGACCCCCACCCACCCTCCCCCACCCCTACTGGTTGCTCATCTGGCCTTACTATCCTTTGCTGTCTCACTACTTGAAATATGGTATTTTGTTTTGAGAGTCTGTATTAATGTTTACCTTTGTTTGTATGATCTTATTTCGAGTGGGAGCTCTTGCAGCAGGCTATAAAAATTAGGACTATGTCACAGGCACTAGGACCCTCCAGAAAACTTTTCAGCCAGCAGCATACAGCAGGAACCACCCCCGACGTCGGCCTCGCCCCGACGTCAGCCCTAGTACAAAAGAGGGCGGACCCAGCTCCACCTCAGTTCTTTTCCCACTGCATCCCATGCACGTGAGAAGAAGCCTTCATTTCCAGCTTGCTAGAAATGGCTAAATAACTGTATTTCAACCCGTTTTTTTGTGCCGTTTTCGACAGTTTTTCTAAGTTCTCGACGGATGTCTTCCCCGTCGTCGGTCTCTCCAGAGCCACACCAGAACAAGTGCGACTGTGGGAGGCAGATCCCTGCTAAGGACGGGCACAAGCACTCAGGCTGGACCACGACACCACGGCCTGCTCAGCCTGCGAGGCGTTCACCAGCAGGACCCGGATCCGACATCTCAAGACCCTGAAGGCATTCCTTTTAGAAAGAAGATAGATCTGCACTCCTCAGAGGAAGCACAAGGAAGACCAAGCGCCACAGGAAAGGGCCGTGGATCGGTTCCGGCACGGTCTCGGTGGTCCCATTCTTGCTCGACCACTACTCCTAAGAAGGCCTGTGTTTCCCCGGGCTTAGGTGAGCATTCAAAATCTTCCAAGGCCAAGGCCGGCCCATTGGGGGAGAAGCTGGCCAAGTCTAAGGTAACCCCACTAAGGGTTACCACCAAGCCCTTGGAGGTAAAAGCTTTGGCCTCACCTCTCAAGGCACCGGCGGTGCCTGCTAAAGGTGCGCCTCTGGAGCCGAAGGACTCTCCGGCACCCCCCTCGTCGGCATCCCGTCATCGGTCCCACCACTGATGCCAGTTAAAGGGGCGAAGGGTGTGGGCGCGGCTACGGAAGAGCTGATGTCCCAGTATCCCAAGTCCTCCTCCCCTCTGGGCTCCCAAGAGGGCTCTCCTTCACGGGCCGACATCCCGGATACTCCCTTTCTGGGCAACGCTGCTGAGATTTTCTTGGATGAGCTGCAGGAATTGTTCTCCTTTTGGTGGGGACAGGTCCAGAAACGGACCCCCCCCCCATCGCCGGGCCAGATACTGGTACCAGACCTGGCGGGCAAACCACAGCCTGGAGGTGAGCCTTCCCCAAGGAAGTCCCTAGAGCGGCCACCTACACCTCCATCTAGGGCTCATTCCCGTGCCTGGTCCAAAGACCACCACCAACACTCCAAAGACTCTGGAGACCCGTCACCGGTCCAGGTCTCCCACTTGCAGCCCTTCTCAGTCTCCTAGATGAGAGCGCTCCCAAAGTCAGTCCTCTGACAGACGTCGGTCTTTGCTCCGTCGCCGGTCTCAGGACCGGAGCTGGTCTTCGGACCGATGTCAGTCCCCCAGCTACCGACGACAGAGGAAGTCTGGTCATAAGGAGAGATCTGACTATTCCAGACTTAGTAGTTGATCTCCCTCTTCTTCGTTGACATCTTCTTCTTCTCTCAACATAGAGCGATCCCCGGGAGAGAAGGACCAGCCTCGCTCGCCTCCAGACGATCCGACCTTTATGGACGTCATGAGGCATATCCAGGCCTCCAATGAGTGGGAAACTGAGGACCTGGATCCGGAACGCCGAAGGTTGGCCAAATACCTGAGGAAAAAGGAGCCGAAACCATTGGTGGTCCCTCCTTTAGTGGACACTTTCCAGGACCTGACTTGGACTACCTGGATGCATCCAGCTTCCATCCTGGCTGTTCCCAAAAAATCAGACAGGCTGTACAACGCCCTGAGGGCAGAAGCCTTTTTAGCAGAGAACCCTCAGGCGGACTCTTCGGTCATCACGGCTGACCATGACAATTCCAGACAGCTGAAGCACCTTAGCTCACAGGCTCACAATCCGGAATCTCGGTATTTGGACCAGGTTGGCAAGAAAGTTTACTCTGTCTCCACCTGCTCCATCTGGTCCCTTAACTTCCTGACGCATATGATCCAGTACCAGAATGCTCTGTGGGAGAGGGGACAAGAGCTACTGAGAGCCATGCCAGATTCCAAGCAGACGACGGAACTTCTGGACATTGTTAAATCGGGCTCTGACATAGGTTCTCATGTCCTGAGAGCCTTGTATGGCACTGCAGATATGGCAGCCAGAGCAGCCACTTCCGGGGTGTGCCTTTGGCGCCACGCCTGGTTAAGAGTTTCGGGTTTTCACCAGATACTGCAGTCCAGTATCAGGGATTTACCATTCCAAGATATCGTGTTGTTTGGGCAAGAGATGGAAGCTTTGATTTCTCGTCTCCAGGAGTCGGGCAAGTCCATCTGGTCGGTCCGCCAAATGTACCGCAGCGACCAGTGACAGCAACTAAAATGGCCATTTCACAAGCCCTCAGGAGGTCAAGGTGAACAAGCCCATGGTAATCAGCAGGGTCAGAGAGGAAGCTTTCGTAGGAGAGCCAGTAACCAGCAACCTGGAGGCGCACCTAACCGTGGGCCCAAGTCCTCTCAGGCCTCTCTGCCTACGCCAGGCTCAGCCCAGTGACTCCCTTCTGTCCCCCCTTCCAAAGGAAGACTCCGGGGAGATGGTCGGGGACTGCTTTTCCCTTCATCTTGAAGGGTGGAGGTCGATAACAGTGGACCAATGGGTCCTGGACATTATCAGGAGAGGGCACATGCTAGAGTTCACGGAGTTCCCTCCAAAGTACTCCTGATATCCTCCTTCTCACATCCCACTGATAGGAGAAATTTGGACCCTCTTGCAAAAAAAAGCAATAGAGCGAGTCCCCTTGCATCAGCTAGGAAAGGGGTTTTATTCCTACTTCTTCCTGGTCCCGGAAAAGACGCATGATCTTTGTCCCATTCTGGACCTCAGCTCTCTGTCTTTTTATAGAGTACAAAAAAGTTCCGGATGGTGACCCTTCCAGGGCTGCTCCCGCTGCTGCACCAAGGAGACTGGCTTTGCTCCCTAGACATGGAAGATGGATATATGCATATCGGGGTCTTCCTTCCCCACAGGAAGTTTCTGAGGTTCCACTTCCAAGGGGAGCACTACCAATTCTGCATTCTTCCGTTTGGCCTCTCCTTCGCTCCGCAAGTCTTTACAAAATGCTAGGCAGTGGTGACTGTGGCTCTAAGGTGCTTGGGGCACTACGTTTTCCCTTACCTCGACGATTGGTTGCTTACAGCCCCGTCCAGGTCAAGCCTACTTCACATCCTCGGAGACACCTATACTCTGTTCCGAGAGCTGGGGATCACCCTGAACCTTCAGAAATTATCCCCTGAGCCCAGTCAAAGACTCGTCTTCATTGGGGCGGTCCTGGATTCTATCCAGGGCATGGCTTTCCTACCCCTGGACAAGGGCGATCACCTGCAGGAGATTGCCGAATGGATCTCAGTAACTCCTCAAGTTCCAGCACGGGACTTCCTCAGGCTACTTGGGCACATGGTGGCGGCCATTCCAGTCACTCCTTTTGCCTGTCTCCACATGCGGGTCCCACAGTGGATGCTCAGGGTACAGTGGGACCAGGGCTACGATGATCTAGACTTTCTGGTCAGGATCACTGAGCCAGTCAGAAGAACTTTGCTTTGGTGGAAGGACACTGGAATTTGGAGAAAAGGGTCAGGTTTCGTCTGGAGCCACCAGGTCAGACTGTTACGACAGATGCATCGGATCTGGGATGGGGAGCACACCCGGGTGCTTATCAAATGCAAGGGGTTTGGACACCCGAGGAGCGATCTCTCCATATCAATGTATTGGAGATGCTAGCAGTTCTCTATGCCTTACAGGCCTTTCAAGAGGACCAGGTGCCGGGCTCTCTTCTAAATCAAACAGACAATATTGCGGTCGTCTTCTACATCATCAAGCAAAGGGGTACTCATTCGTATCCCCTTTGCAGGGAGGCGATGAGAGTCTGGCACTGGGCGCTGGAGCGGCACATTCTGCTGTCCGAGGTGCATGTTCCAGGGGTCCTGAACAATCTGTCCGACAGCTTAAGCAGGTCTCGGTCCAGAGTGCATGAGTGAGAGCTGTTACAGTCCATAGCAGATCAGCTCTTCCACAAGTGGGGTCATCCAGAGCTGGACCTCTTTGCGTCACCACGCAATGCCAAACTGCCAATTTTTTGCTCATGAGAGCACACGCCTGGAGTTTTCTGGCCAGATGCATTATCCCTTTGCTGGGCAGGGAGGTTTCTCTATGCCTTCCTGCCCTTCCCTCTCATTCAGAGAGTCCTATTGGAGTTACAGGCAGAAGGGGCTCGAATGATTCTAGTAGCCCCCCAGATGGCCTCAGCAGATTTGGTTCCCACTCCTGCAGTGGTTATCCACGGAACCTCCAGCTCCGTTGCCCATATGCTCACAGTTGCTATCCCAGGAACAGGGGTTGCTCGTCCATCCGGATCTCTGTTCCTTACATCTGCATGCTTGGCTCCTTCAGACATAGCTCAACAGAGATACGGGGTTTCCCCAGAGGTGGCGGCAGTCCTAGTGTTGGCGAGGAAGCCCTCCACCCGCTCCGCCTATGCCATGAAATGGAAGCTGTTTTGTTTATGGGCCTTGTCACAGCATTTGGACCCCATCACCTGTCCAGTGAACTCAGCGTTACAGTATCTCCTCTCTTTGTACCAACATGGCCTGAGTTACTCCTCTGTTAAGGTGCACATGTGGGCTGTCTCCGCCTATCATGCTCTGATTGGAGACAAGGCATTAGCACAGTTGAATGTAGCCTGCTCCTTTCTGAGAGGAATTTTGCATATGAAACCTCCCATTAGGGATCCTATCCCACCCTGGGATTTCCTTTTTGTGTTGGAGAAGCTCACCCTCCCTCCCTTTGAGCCAGCAGCAGATAGTGAGCTGCGTTATCGTTCTTGGAAGGTGTGTTTTTTGGTTGCTATTACCTCAGCTCAAAGAGTTTCTGAGCTTCAGGCTCTGATGTGTAAAGAGCTGTATTTGGTTTTCCACAGGAAAAGGGTTTCCCTTAGAACAAATCCTAATTTTCTTCCGAAAGTGGTCTCGGAGTTGACCCTCAAACAGTCGGTTGACCTTCCAGGCTATTTTCCTTCCCCATCTAATAGAGGGGAAACTCTCCTTCACACATTGGATGTCCACAGGACTTTGAGGTATTACCTCAAAAGGACGGCTACGCACTGTCAGTCGGAGCAACTCTTTGTGACCTTTGCACCACAATGCTTGGGCAAACCGGTGACCAAGCAGACAATTTCGAAGTGGATCGTCCACTGCGTATCCTTCTGCTATGAAAAGCACAATAAACCTTTACTGAGTCCGGTCAGAGATCACTCCACCAGGGGAGTGTCTGCTTCTTTTGCCACCCTGAGAAATGTCTCTATAAGGAACATATGTGTGGCCACTACCTGGAATTCGGTGCATGCCTTTGTCAAGCATTACAGCTTGGATATCATCTCCAGATGCCGTGCCAGTTTTGGTCTGGCTGTTTTGCAGGGACTTTTGACCTAGGCCTCTGGAGTCAGTATATTCCACCTCCCGGGGTCGACTACCTCTTTGGCATGGGACTGCTTGGTATTCAGTCTTAATTGTTATAGCCTGCTGCAAGAGCTCTCACTCGAAGTAAGATAGTACAGTTATGTAAGAACTTACCGTAACAGTAGATCTTTGAGAGGAGCTCTTGCAGCAGGCGTAACTTTCCCCCCTGCCTTCCCCCTCGAAGTGTGCAGATCTTCATCTACATCTTCTTCGAGTGCTTAGTCTCCTTCTCTTATCAGGGCTTGTTCACAGGCCTTGGCAGGAGAACTGAGGTGGAGCTGGGTTCGCCCCCTTTTGTACCAGGGCTGATGTCGGGGTGGGGCCGACATCGGGGGCAGTCCCTGCTGTATACTGTTGGCTGAAAAGTTTCTGGAGGGTCCTAGTGCCTGTGGCATAGTCCTAATTGTTATAGCCTGCTGCAAGAGCTCCTCTCGAAGATCTACTGTTATGGTAAGTTCTTACGTAACTGTACTTTAACCTTCCATCTTCTGACATGGAACCTTTATAAATGAGCAGTTCTTGCACATGTAGAGTTTAATAAATAAATAAAACTGGCCAGCAATTTTTTCCATGAGCTGGTCTGGTTTAATTTGTCGTTATAACCCATGGGTTATAATGGCAAGCATGAGCCAAGTCACGTAAAGCACAGGCGCTCTCTTATTGGCTAACGTTCCATCTCTAGGCAGGCTGAACAGTCACAAAAACATGGCAGCTCCACATCTCACTTACTGAGGAGTAGCCAGGAGCCACCACACTGTCTTCAAACTCCTCAGAGTTCTGGTTAGCTGATTTAATAAAACTACCTCGTTGATCCTGCCTATTTTTTTTTACTCTTATCTGGTTGATCTTGCTCTTTAAAGCAAACTGACCCACTGCTCCACACACACACAGCGCGAGCCCGATCGGTAAGTAAACACTGATTGCAACAGCGGTCAGAAACTGGAAGTAAAAAAAAAAAAAAAAAAAAAAATACATAAAAAGGAAAAGAAAAAAAAACTGAGATGGGGAGACAAACAGGTAGTGTGTGTGTGTTTGTGTTGGACCGAGTGAGATACAGACACTAGGACAATGCTGGAAACAACTGCTGCCCAGCAATTACAAAAAATAAAAGATGGGCAAGTGTGTCTTAACTCGAATTTAATGGCTGCCATTGGTGTGGGATGCTTTAATAAACTCCTCAGGCTTTACACTCAGGATTTATGTGGTATCCCACACCTCAGGTGTGTGTAAAATTCTCCTTTTATAACCCCCTACCCAGCCATTATTCTGTATGTAACAGTGGAACTTACCACTGTAATAAATGTGTGTAACCTTACATTCTCCTGTATTGTCAACTGTTTTATACTTCACTGCACTTATATTCTCTGTACAGTCCCATTTTTGAAATTCATTTACAGTTGTCTATTTTTTTATTGAACTGTATGTAATTTGTTACCTTCTGCTAACATGGAACCTTTGTAAATGAGCTTCCAGCTCGAAGGTGTACTCCTAGAACTCAGTAAATAAATAAATAATAGGAGGTACAGCAGACTGTCAACCTAATCTGTTCACTAGTTTTATTTTCAATACCAATTATTGGCTGTTACATTTTGTCAAGAATTGGTATACTATAATCAACTGAGAAATTAACTTGGTATGAAACAAAGGGCACTTGCAGGTGATTGTTAATGAACGTTATTGTGCTGCCAGTTTATAAGACCTATGTAAAGAACATCATCTAACACAGAACAACATGGATGTAACTACTGGTTTTCAGGTGAAAATCAGGACACTATGTCATTGTAAATGGACTGTACCCAGACCTATTCAATCGGGTTAATTAAAACATGCATATATGTAACATGTAAGATCACGTTACTACTGTAATCTTTCATTGCTAAAATAAAGAGTTAAAAAAAATAGTGAGCAGGAACTGACAGGAATTCAAGTCCCCCAGCTTTTAAAAATTTGTAATAGCATTCTAGTACCTATGGCATCTGTCTTCATTGAATGCAGTAGGAGAGTGCCGCCACCTAGAGATGACTGTTTCCCCACCTACCAGTCCTGAGGTGAGAATTTCCCTACCAAACCATTTCCAGACTGACTACTGGAGAGTGAACCACTAACATTAATATTAAACACATACACCAGAAAGGGTTCCTGAAATACTGCATCTGTCTCTGAAAGGTTTATGTTTTGTTGGATTTTTCAGTAAAATTTTCTCACACTGCAGCTTTCCAGAGCAGAAGACACTATGCGTAGCACCCAGAAGTATAAGAACAAATTGATGAATGGCTGGTTAAGGACAGAAAAAGAGAGCAGGAGTCCCTTGAGTCAGCTCTGATGTTTCTAGGTTGTTTTACTCTGCCCTTTTGGAGCACCTCTGCTTTTCCTTTGTTACTAATTACCCCCTTGAAAATGTCCCATTGGGTTTTGAACTCTGAGGATTTTTCCAACATTGAACACATTACTGGTAGGCACCTAGGCACTACCTGCTCTGTGAAGGAATACTTCCTGATGACTGAATTTCTACCTTCTCCCCTAGTAGAATCTACATGAATTCACACTCATTTTGGCATTTATATATGCCATACACATCACACTGTGAAAATATGCAAAAGGGGCTAAGAATTACAACAACAAAAATGTTTGCATGTTGGAGTCAAGATACACACCAGAACATGTAAATTCTCACTTACCGGTGTTATGAGTCTGGATTTGTTCACTGCTGCCCTGTTTTTTTTTTCCTTATACAACCAAACAACTAAAAAGTGAGAGAGAACATTTTTCAATAGAATTAAAATCTAAAAACTTTCATTATTTGAAGCACTAAATGTGTTGTAAGTGTGTGTTATCCAACTGTTGCTGATTCTATTGTTTAATTTATTTTGCCTCCTGTTCCTTTTGCTCTTAGGTGCTCCACTCTTTCAGGTCTCTGAAATGTTGCCCCACTTGCATGCTATACTCCCATGCAGTGTGGCATGGCAGCAGACTCCATAGTATGTCCACAGTCCCATGTTCTGGGTCTGGCCTTTTTTTTTTTGGTGCCACCAGTTGGGAGGTAACATAGAAACATAAGATTTGTCCATAGAAAAGGACCCCTTGGCCCACCCAATCTGCCCAGTTTCCCCCTGCCTATTATGTCCCAGTAGACCCTAACTGGTCTCCAGTGCCCCCCCTTTTATTATTTACTAGTATTCACCTATGTCTATCTGATGCATGTTTGAAACTCCCCACAGTTATTGTCCCTACTACTTCTGGTGGAAGGCTGTTCCAGACGT
Organism: Neoceratodus forsteri; assembly: GCA_016271365.2. Lineage (NCBI taxonomy): Eukaryota > Metazoa > Chordata > Ceratodontiformes > Ceratodontidae > Neoceratodus > Neoceratodus forsteri. The sequence continues at coordinate 798,422,640 of CM028129.1, forward strand.
CCCCCACTCTCAGTAAAGAAGTATTTCCTCACATTCCTGTAGAATTTTCCCTTTCCAACTTTTTTGCATGCCCTCTTGTTCTGTTGCACTTCTTCTATGAAACAAGCTCCCTACCTGTACCTTGTTCACTCCCGTGAGGTTCTCTTACATGTCCCCTTTCTCCGTCCTCTACTTCATGGTATACGTATTGAGATCCCTCAGTCTCTCCTTGTATGGTTTCTCATGCAACCCATGTACCATTTTTAACTTGCCCTCCTCTGTACTGCCTTTACCCTGTTCGTGTCTTTTCTGAGATGTGGCCTCCAGAACTGTGCACAGTATTCCAGATGTCGACTTATCAGTGATCTGTACAGTGGTACTATCACCTCCCTTCTGCTTGTGAGGTAAATGGTGTCAGGACTAGGGACAGTGTTGTGGGAGCATAAACAGTGCTTTGTAGGGTTAGGTGGTATGGGGGAGGGGCACACATAGGTTGTCTTCTGGAGCATCACCAATAGGACTTTTTCAGTTTTGCCTCCCCTTCCCTCCCCATACAGGTGCATGCTTGCCACTGGCCTTGGGGTTGCTTCATAGCCAGTGGCGCCGTGCCACACCAGTAACCACTGCAGGAGTGGTGCACAGCACCCCCGTAGGAAAGCTCTTCATGCCAACCTCCACTCCTGATGTTTTGAGGCTCAGGGTACAAATCTGAGTCAAGAGCATACACAAAAATCCATAGTGCCATTTTCTTAAAATATCCTTTGTCAATGATTGCTGAACAGTTATAACTTTGCCTTCCATGTCTTTTTCAAATGTGTTTAAAACAGAATACAATATTCTTTAAAGGGGAACAGTCAGCAAGAAGGGCTTCACACTCAAGTGTGGGGCTCATCCCAATGCACACTTTGTATGCAAAAACAGTTTGGTTTACCTACTGTTTACTGTTGTATGGTAGATTGTATTAGACTAATTTTGCTTAGTTCTAGGCTGACATATTTTGTTACTACAAATTCCAGAATACCCTGCAGCCGACATCAGGGCAGTAGGCAGCAGTGAGAGATTCAATAGCTCGCAGTGCATGTTAGAGCTTTATAAGTTTTGACCTAGTGTATGTTGATCCCGCTGTCCTCCCTGGGCTATATTTAGGCATAACGGACTGTACTTAGCCTCTGGAGCAAAGCAGAGCTGGAAAAGATCTGATCAGAGATTATAAAAGCTCTAACATGCACTGCAGACTATTGAATCTCCCACTGCTGCCTACTGCTCTGTCAGCTGCAGAGGCTTCTGGGGTCTGCAGCAAAAGAAGATGCCAACCTAGAACTAAGAAAGATTAGTTTTGTACAATCAACTACACTACAGTAAACAGTAAGTAAACAAAATGTTTTTGCACACAAAGTGAGCATTGGGACCATACAGGTCAGTGTGGGGACCTTTGTGCAGACTGTTCCACTTTAAACAGTTCTTTTTATACATATCTACAATTGTTTTATAAGGTATTTATTTAAGTCTTTGATATGTGTGAAATTCCATACTGGTGGTGCAGTTACTAGTAACTATATGAAGCAGCCTTATGTAGTCAACAGCATTGTACACATACCGTGATCATGGACTGTTGTATTCAGATCTGCTTTATTGTTGGAAGAAATGTGATCTGGGACTCTAGGATAATCTCCTCTTGCCCTTAATTGAAAATTATAATGTTATAGTATTCACTATAATGGATATCGGTGTATTATACTGTAACAGAATATAGGCATTTAGTATACTTGGAGGTAACAGACAGGAAGCAGTATAATAGTATATAGGTTACCTGCATGGGCACATCCACCAGGGAGGGGTGAGGGAGACATGTCCCTCAATTTTTTCAGCCAGCCATCATGTCCCCTTCAACATTTTTGGGTTCTTGTGAGAATGTGGGAACCACGCTGCCTGCTGCAGTACATGAGGAGCAAAGGCATCATTTAGAGGCTGGTTCTGAAAATACACAAACTCCCATTCCTAATTGCTGGATTCTACTTGAGCATGACAAGTCATGTTCAACATCTAAGAAGTCCCCTGGTAAGCCTGGCCCCCCCGGCCCCCTTTACATAAGCGGCAATCTGTCATCACTTCCTCTAGTGTAGGAGGAAGTAAACAAACCGGGCAGCAGAGGAGATTCAAATCCTGTCAGGTGCCAAACCAAACCAGGTAGCAGATGCCGAGCTGTGTTTTTCATCTGCAGGAGAGCTACCTTTGTTCTGTTTTCCCATGCTGTGTGTGTGGAGCTGACCCACTTCTGGAGTAGAACTGGATTGCACCATAATCCTGTTGTTTACATTAGGGAAGGAGAGAGGGGCTGTGGATGCATATGGAAATCCTGTCAATTCTGGTCATGGCTTGCCAAACTCACAGGCCAACCTCCAAATTAATCAATCAGTGACTTCATAAAAGCTGCCTTCCAGTTTTCTTCATGAAGAAAATTCTTTGACTTGCTGGCTAGTCTGTTGAGAAGGAACTGTTTTGAGGGTGCTAGATGCACTAAGTGTGTGTGTATAATTGGGGGAGGGGATCATCATCACAAGAAATCTGAAATTGAGTGTACAACCATTGGCACAAATTGCTCAGGTTGAGCAATTGGTTTATTGGAAAGATCCCTTAGGTTAGGGGTGTAGGGTTTATTTTTGGATGGTTATTGCAGAGGCTTGAAGCTGGGGGCACAGTGAATGGTAAAATATAGAAATAGAAAAGCCTCCCTTTTTTATGACAAGATTTCTTTATTGCTTTATGGTTGGTCTATCAAGAAGGATATGTGGGGATGCACTGTGAGAGTGTGTGTGTGTGAGTGTGTGTGTGTGTGTGTGTGTGTGTGTGTGTGTGTGTGTGTGTGTGTGTAATGGGGGGAGGGGGATCCAAGACATTGCATGATCAAGAGTCTCATCTTGTAAAGTTAGATGATAATGATCAATTAATCCTGTACTGTAGTGTGCCAATTTAAAAACAAAGGGAGACATCCAGACTGTTTAAAAAGAAATCGTATTTTATCATTACGCTCATTACGCTTTTGTCTTTGACCTGTCAATACACTGTCACAGATGGGGAAACTGCCACCCTCCATAGTGCACCACCCTCTTAGCTGCCAACATTTAGGATGTACTGTGATTGGCAGGAAAAAAAGAGGGAGCACTGCATTTGCCAGCATGCCTGCTCTTTATTTAGATTATTAGAAACACAGAAACGTAGACTTTGATGGCAGATCAGGACTGCTTGGTCCACCTAGGCTGCCCACTTTTCTCTGCCTATAGTATCACCGCAGATCCTACTTGATCTCCAGCCCATTCACTCTCCCTTCCCTTTCCCTAAGACTCCCTTATGCCTGTCCCATGCATTCTTGAACCCCGCCACTGTTTTTGCCCCTAAAAAGTCTGCTGGAAGACTGTTCCAAGAATCCCCCACTTTCTATGGAGTACTTCCTCAAATCTCTCCTGACTCGAACCCCTTCAGTTTCTTATCGTGCCCCTTGTCCTTGAGCAAATTTAGGTTAAGTAAGGGTAGGGTAATAAAAGTATAAGTGTAGGGGAATAAAAATATGTAGTGTAGTCTAAATACTAAAATCCCAAGTCTGAAGCTTTCGGTTAAATCTCTGTGCTGGAGGGTGAGTGAGCTGATGACAGCCTTGCCAGAGAGCTACTGGTAGTTCTGTACCTTCTCCACCTTGGTCCAGGTAAGTGCCTCTCTCCAGCTCCTGAGCTGATCTCTGCACCACCAAGTCTGTCTTGGTGATGGTTTCTAGGTTGCAGGGTGGCACCTGTGTCCTGGTTGGTGCTGGCCTGGAATTGGAGGGTATACTGAATTTCTCACTGTACTATTAATTCCATCAAGGGTAACATTTAAAAACAGCAAAATACTGCTGGAGATGGAGACTAACCCCAGCAGTTGGATCAATTCCAATGAAACAGAAATGTTCTGCAAGGCACTGGGGTTCTGTCTGTGCCGCTGACTGCACATTAGTGACATTCTGGGGTTCACGTTTGTGCCTCCAGCTATATGGTACTTCTTCTACCTACTGCTTTAAAATGTTACACTTGATAGAAGAATAACAATAATAATTAGTGACTAGTTCATCAAGTGCATGCACTGTTTTAAGGATTCATAGGATAGCCACCTGAGAGCTTTCAGAGAGGCACACAGCTTTTGCCAGAATTCATTCCCCGATTGTTTGCAGTAGATCACAGGTTAACTCTGCAGTAAGTAGGATTCACATTGAACACTGCAGACATAATTTGAAACCCTTAATCACTGTATCATACTCCTATCAGAAACACAATACCTTGTGGCAAATGTGCTGGGTTCCTATATTACTTTCGAAAAAAGTTGGTCTTTTTTTTTTTTACATTTCAAGCTGTCCTTGCAATGTAGCGGAGAGTCAAAATAAGTAAAATCATAATTCTGGTATCTTCAAATAAACTTAAAATGGCACATCTACAACTGAATCCCTTCTCTAATGCTTTAGTCTCTTTCATAATCCAATTTAAATCTCTTTCAGTTCTCTACAGCATATTATTTCTCTTATGCTGCTTCTTATAATGCCAAACATGTCTGGTACACGTGCAACGTTGTCAGCCACTCCACGTCCTGTTGCATAACATGTTAGTAAAAAAACAATGCTGCCAACTAGAGAAAACCATGGGCAAGTCCAACTCAAGCCAGTAAAAGGACGGGGGTTGGGTGTAATAGTCTCCCTGTTACAGAAGACAGTTTAGCGTTAGAGGACCAAAGCTCGGACTCTAGTTTTAAGGTGTAGGAGAGTATAGGGTTATGCTATGAAGGTGGTTTACTTTTTATTTATGTTGTGGGGGAGGGCTCTGCCCCACCCAATTTTTTATTTTTTTTAATCATAATATTTGGTGGTGTGGGACCGAGTTCCCGCAACATGAACAAAATAGTAAGCTACTCTAGTTGCATAACACTATTAGTGTTAACTCCATTCTTGACTACAGGTACGGCAGGGTCCTTAGTCTGGTCTTTGGTCCTTCAGTGTCACTGACAGTTTCATTTATTGCTGTACTGCTCCAGAATATTGTAATTTTTCACTTTTATCCTTTTTGTATATACTCTTTTAGTTCAAAATTTTGTTACATGATTACATCCATGTAAAAGGTGAACTCTGCATTAATGGACAGGGTGAATCCCATTGGTCAAATATTTCCACTCCTATGTAGCTGATAGGTCTCAAGCTGTCTTTGTACTGATGACAGCCCCCCGCCTCCAATTGGATCAGATTTTCAACAGGGCTCAGTCCTGGATCCCATCCTCTTACACAGAACCATGTTTGCTTCTCAATTTGCTTCAAAGTAACCTCAAGGCATGTGTCTCCTTGTACATCCAGAAGTACATGGCTAAACACACTATGCTTTGTCTTCACTTGTGGTACTTTGGCCCCAGCTCGTGCAGGACTTTTACAGTATTCATCACAAGCTTAGTGCTACAAAAATCTCCTCTTCAGTGCAAAAAAAAAGGCAGTCTGTATGATCTTTGGCACTACGTAGCTAATGGCCAAGCTCCACTTCTCTCCTGACTTAATGATCATAGTTGGCTTCCAACTGGAGGAAGTCCTTTGGCTGGATTGTCATCTTGACTGATCGTGCCCCATTGACGCATCCTCAGAAAATTTCTCCCAAAATTAGGCACGCTATTCCAACAAAGGTTGCATTCCTTCCCCTGCTCACTGCAGGATTTCATGGGACAGACATAGGGGAATATTAGTAAATATACAGGGAGGAAGGAGGGTTGCTGGAGATCAGTCAGGGTCTGTGGAGACAGACTAGGCAGGAAGCATCTGGGTAGTGTAAGCGGTCCTTTTTAGCCAACAAATTCTATGATTGAAGTGTGTATGTAGAAGTGCTGTTTTTTTTGTACAGCTTTCTTAAAAACCTAACACACTGATGTCCACTAAGGAGAGATTTCTGTATGTGTCGAGCCCTTTGCTTCCTTACTGATGCTACTTCAGAGTCACAATTCTTTTCCACCTGCAGCTCGACTTGTATTACAGTGTACTGTGCATGTCTGTGTCTGCTGAAGTTTCAAAATCAATAGTGGAACTGAAATATGTTATGCACTAGGGTAAATGTAGGAAGAGTATGTGGTGGGCAGACTTTATTCTATGCATCTATTTGAGATTTAAAGGGGACAGGAAAATTGTGTTAATTGGCAGCAGTTAGTAAAGCTCCTGTTTACAGAATGGAGATTCATACCTCCAAATGATCCATATTTACCTGTACCTGAATAAGCACTGATGTGAAAAACTGTCTTTTTAATTGTTTTCCTTTTTTATGAACAATATTCTGCACAGTTCTCATCACGGAACAAGAAATTTTGGAGATTTTTCTATGTTACAGTTGTGTAGGGTATGAGCATTAGTGGTTCACCTATCAGAAGCATGCTTAGAGCTCTGTACACAAATCATGACATACATACATACAACTCCAGATCACAGGTTCCATGAAGAGAACTGCTACGGAATGCTGGCCACAAAATCAAAACAATGCAAAATACGTTTTTTCACTTCACATCATGTTTTATTCAGGTACAGTTAAATATGGAACATTAAGGGCTATGGATGTCATTTCTAAAAATAAGTACATTGTATACAGCTGCCAATCTGAAATACTTTACTGTGGGATGGTTTGGTGGACAAGGGAAAAAGAAAACTGGATGGGAGAGATGGGGTAGGAAGATATGAGCTGGGCGCGTTGGGTGCAGTAGTGTTTCAATTCCCCATTAAGGTAATTTTTCTGGTATCCAGGAGAGGATTTTGCAGTATAATGCTTAGACACAGAACAGCTTAGATTTCATTGATTCTCTGTCTTTTCTTTCTTTGTTGCTGAGAGAAGATTTGTGGGAAGGTCTTGGTCTCCAGGTTTTGCCTCATCCTCCTGCTTTTCCCTCAAGGTGCACAGTTTGTGACATAAAATCTGTTGCTGTGGAAATAACTGCGATGTCATGGGTGGAATGTTCTGGGGGGGGTCAGTCTGGGGGACTCTGATCTTTTTTTTTTAACACAAACATCCTTTAGTAGTGCGCATGGGGGAGTTGGATACAAATACAGAGAGCGTTGATGAAATATGAACCGTTTTGTGTCTGGACATTGTTTTTGAAGTGTTTTCCTGAATTCAAGAAAACTGCTTTAAAGGAGAACTGGGCAGAACCCATATGTCATTTTCTTCTGTGAAAACTGGCTTTTAAAGACTGGCTCCAATTCTGTTACTGCTCCAGTTCTACAGGTATTTTAGTTCTCCTAGTGAGGGTTTCTGAGTTACACTAAGGTAGTTAGTGCTGTTTAACAGCTGTGATGTAGTTTATGTTCTGGCTCAGTTCTTTGATGGCCAGTTTTATTGGTGTGGGTGCAAATGGCTCAACAGAGCCATGGCCCCTCCATCCGCTCAACCTTTTAGCTATGGGTGCACCCATGGTCACCTGTCAGTAGGTTTACAGTTTATATGGTAAGCTGACCACATAAGTTAAGTTTTTTGAGGGAACACTTCTGTAATATCAAAACAAAGTTCTAAGTATGTATAGTCTTGCTGGATTTTCTGTAGGCAATATCGTTGGGCTAGAAACTATAAACAGGACTCCTACATCTATGTAGGTACAAGTAGAGTGCAACATTGACTGTGTGTACATTTTCTATGACTGGCTGATGGGCATTTTTTATAGTGGTAAGTTTATTCCTAGCTGTAAAGGAACTTGTCAGATTCTCAACTGAAATGAAACTTTACAATAGCACTGGGTGACCGCTTTGGTACAATGGAGACTAGGGTTTGTGACCTGAGCCTGGAAGGACGGGTGTGTAGGCCATCAGGGAAGGCTATTGCATCCATGTGGCACTCTCCTCCTGGGTGGAAGGGTAGATGCAGAACTTCTCAGACAGCGACTCCTGGTGGTGATGCAGTGGAGGAGCCATTAGCAGCACCAATGAGCAGACTTTGCCAGCTCCACCCCCCACACACACACACCAGCCATCAGCATGCTCATCTTTGTAGAAGAATGAGCAAGAAGAAAATATCAGAAAAGGTCAATTATGTTTCCTCAGGTGACAACCACATGCTCACTCCCCTCACACCACCAGGCCATCTTTGGTTGCATGCATACTCCACAGCCCTGTTGAAGGAGTGAAGTACTTCTCTCCTCCAATGTTTGCAGAGGAGAGACAGCCCGCTGGAGAGAGATAGACCCCAAACCAGGGACCAGTGGAGAACATGGGGAGTCTAATGGTGTGCCATGCTGGTGACAGTGAATCTGATGGGCAGAGGAGTGGGGTTCATGAGAAGATTAGAATGAGAGAGGCACTTGAACGCCCCGGTCAGAAGGTAACAATGTTAAAATGTAATCATCTGGGGCTCATGTTTTCATAACAGTAATAAGGCAACTACTAGGGATTCATGCCCTAGGGGTGCGATTATTTTATGATGACTATACCTACTGTTCTACTTTAATTAGTTAAGTCTGTGAAATACGTTATTGTAAAAAGCACTGGAGTAAAACTATGCTGGCATGTGCTAATGGTAATTTTTTTTTTACCCTATTTTTGGCCCTGCAGCCGGACGCCAGACAGCAGCCTGGTCACAGCGCCCCTGAGCTTCCATCTCCAGACTCTTGTTGCTCTCTCCCAGCACCCCTGGCTTACCCCGCAGAGGGTGGGGATGTGGCACCGGAGTGCTGAATAACTAGTAACTGTCTGGGAGAGCAGGTCCCGGAGGCTAATCAAGCAGGGGCAGAGCCTGCGTAAGTACAGCCAGCTGTGAGGAGTTTTACTTGCTGTTTGCAGGGCGGGACATGCAATGATGTCCAGTGTCTGCCACCCCTTTGGCGTTAGCGCCAGTATGCGCAAACCCCAATTTCCACCAGGGGTCCGTCAAGTGCTAGCGAACCATCCCCAGAGAAGGAGAGCAGTCCATGGGATGCTCCATCCTACTCCCGGCTGGCCCTCCAGTGACCCGGGTCTGTTCTTGAATCTGGGTCACTGGCATCTCAAGTGGAAATCCAACCGCTGCACCAACGGGCTAATGATATGTTTAAGCAATATACCACAGGAGGGTGTGGGTGATGGCAGGATTACCCATACTGGTGCGGTTGATTGTATGAGAGCCATCGGCTGAGTAAATGAGCCACACCAGAAGTGGGTAAATCCTGCCATCACCCACACCCTCAAGGGGCTTATTGCAATTTTATACAATGGGCAGAAAGGGAAGGATTACACAAAAATGTTACGTTTTTAAAAAGTATCTTTTTATTGATTTGTTTTGTGTGGTATCCTTCCTCTGTGCATTGTATAGTCCCATAGTTTTTTTCCCACAAGGATAGCCTGTCACTTATTATTTCCAGTACATTAAGACAGCGTGGTGTGAGTGCTAAGGTTGCATAATCTGCCTCTGGGTTTCTGTTCACTTTAGTAGTTCCAGCTTGCCTTTTACGATTGGGAGGTGCTAATGCTTTTTGTATTTATTTATTTATTTTTTTGGCGCTTGCGATAGTAAAAAGGGGCATTCCTGTATGTGTACCTGCAAAGTAGTGATGTCTGGGGATGAAAACAGAGCTCATATATGAAAAAAAAATGCAGGTAACACAGCTTCACTTTTCGACTGTGATTCATGGATGTTTTAGCCATTTTTTAAAAGACACCTATTTCCTTAGTTCCTTAGGCTGTATCTTTTTGTGTGATGTGGTGGCATGTGATTGGGAGACAATTTGTGGATGACTTTCGTTGCTGCTGCTGTGTGCTGGCCACAGACTGGTGACCGGAGCGGGTGTTGAAGAAGAAAGTTGAGGTAGCAGCAAGTACTTTTGATGTTGGAGGTGTGGAAGCAATAGTCAGTGGGCAATAGATGAGGCTGGCTGGTACTAGTTCTCTTCCCATGGGATGATGGCATGATTTGCACATTGTAGATTGTGCCAGTCAGTCAACTCTCAGTATTTTGAGACCCATTGTATAATTTAGATTATTTTACGAACATAACATTGTTTTGGTTTTCCTGTCTCTTGGGACTCTGCATTCAAATTGTCACGGGTGCAGAATCTGAGAGACCAACTGTATGGTGCAGCCTGCCCAGTCTTCCTTTTTAATTTGTGACTGCTGCTGAACATTTTGCACAGTCCCTTTCTGTATCACACTGATGTCTCATTATAGATGGTTGTACAAGAACTGCAGATTTTTGTCTTTTATTTCCGTTGCAATTTGAAGGCTAATGTTTAGTGTTTATAAGCAGATTCTCAAAGAAAAATTAGTTGCTGTATTAAACTTACCATGTGGTGATGTTGAAGGTTTTGGTGCATGTGTGAGATGGCTGTATATATGTTTTATTGTTTTTTTGTCTGTGCTCGTTATAGTTTTGTTGCTCACAAGTGGATAATCATCATCTGCTAATAAAGATCTTGGATCTCTGATGAGGTGCTCTGGACTCATTTTTCAAATTGAAAATGCTTTAGCAGTCTTTTCTTTCTGTTTTTACACCTGTTCCTCTTTGGTGCTAGCCACATCACCAACTAGAGGAGAGACAAGGCAGCATCATTCACCCAACTGGAATGCATTCTCATTCATTTTTCTGAGTCATCCTCTGGAGACGTCAACCTAGAGAGCAGTGCAAATTCCAGCTGTCTCAACATCTCCCCCTTCCATCTGTGGTATTTAGGCTGACTGTTCCACTCACTGGGCTACCAAAAGGCAGGCACTGAGTAAGATAACTCACCCTCCCCATAGGTGGAGAGAGTCTGCAAGGAGGCATGCATTCACATTATTGCAGCTATCCTAGCTTCATACTGCAGGCTGTAAGCCTATGTCATCTGTTTACAGAGCAGCAACACTGCCACTCGCATCACAGGGCCAGCTGTACAATAGTTTAGTAGTTTAAGCCACATATTAGGTATTCACAATCTCTAGTTGTGATTTAATTATCTTTTCAACTAAAGAATATGAAATCTCAGATTAAAAACATAAATAGTCCAAATGCAGTCCAATAGTAGCAAAAACTGTTGGTCAATTGAGTTTAATAAAATGAGCTTAGCTTTGTAGTTCAGGGATTATATTTGAATGTTAAATGAGCAAACCGTGTTCCCTAATCTCTTCTCTAGGAACAGATAAGCAGCTGTACAGTAGAAGACTCTGTATCATTATATTAGCTTGCAGGGAGTTCTCATTTCTGGTAGATTCGCAAAAGTGCGGGGTGAACTTTCCCATCTCATAGTTTTATTTTTAACTGAAAAGGCAAGTAAAGTAGCTTTCTAAAAATTAATAAGTGCCTTAATTTAGCTCATTTAGGCACCTGGATCTCATTCTCAGCTGCAAAGTATGTCAGGGGCAAACTGATTTTCTTGCAACCACACTGTGGAGATATACAACCACATTGTGGAGTTATACACAAAATGATTTCTTTGTCACATTGGAAGGAGAAGAGCAAATAGGCTATCAGATGTTAGAATGCTCACACGAGTCTGTGCCAGATAACAGACATACTGATTAGCGACACCCACAAAGATCTGAGTCTGTTAAATGGTGCTACAATATGTCATGTTCAAAGCTCATAGGCACAAGATGGGACCATTGGCAGCTTCCTTCTTGATCTTTTGGGTGCACTGTTGGGCAGAAGACTTGTCAATATCATTTGATTTATTGTTTTACTCCCACATTGTCTTGGCCTCCTTCACATGGGTCTGACTTGCACACACCCTCACATCCCTGCCTCTTACCTTCCTTTTTCTTTCAACATTTCAGGTTTGCCTCCCTCCCTCCCATGGTGGGGTCTGGCTGAGCTAGCTCAAGCCTTCCACCTCCTCCTGGATAGCTGTTCCATCTTAACATCAAGTCTCTCTGACCAGAAGTAATTTTGAACAAGATCTAGTTTTTCACCACTTAATTGTGACCACACTTCCAAGGTTTGGATATAATGACACACCTTAAGATATCTCAAAAAGTCAGTATTCTGAAACCGCAGTTTTTCCCCGAGCTCTTCAAAGGACTTTCTGATGTTGATAATCAGTGGACCAAGATGAGACAACCCAAGTCTCCTCCAGAATAACTGACCCTAATGTAGTGGCGTGAATGAAGGATTTCTTACAATGGGTACCATACTGGAAATATTATCATGAATTAGAAAATATTGTTGGTTGTAATAAGAATCATAAAAGTGTGCTTAATTTACTTGACATTTGAGTCACATGTACCATGGCTGATGACAGAAGATAAAGAAAAGAATGGTATAGTCCGAGTAACTTGGTGTTCCAGTGCATACCATCCAGCAACTTTTTGTGCCCAAACTAAATGAAGTACAGGCACTGATTGGCCTTATCAGTAATAGTCTTGGAAGACCCCATGCTCCATTATGTTTATGTTGTTGTAAAAGAGGCATTTTAAGCCAAGATTTTACATATGCCTCGATTTATTTGGGAATTTGTTGATTTTCTCATTTCAATCTGTCTGAAAATCTTTAATTGGTACCATTTTAAACAAGTAAAGCAGTTGTGGTAGAATCTTACTTCTGACAACTTGCCCACTACCATTTAGGGAATGAATTGGTTGGGACCGGTGCTGAATAGCATATGTATTAGTATATACTAGTGGAACACAGGTCATCTTGTTTTAGTACACCAGGTTCTTAGTAACAGTTATGCCAAAATGTTTTCTTTTTCTCTTGAATACATATAAGAGGAATGTATAGTTTGAGATCTGGAGGGTAACATTTGTAGAGATGGAGAAATTTAGTTGCATGTTCTTTAAGGCTGAATAAATTTATAGTCATGTAGAGAGTTAAGCAAAAGTGGAATGTAATTGGCCAGATCCCTAAGGTGAGCATATCGTTGGCTTACAGAAAAATGCTTTGAACAATGTTACCAATTGATACACCTTGAATATCTGATTCTGTTCTTATCTTCTCAGCTAGGAGCATAATTGAAAAAGAGGACAACAGTGAGGAAAGGGAGCACCCCCTGCCATGTTCCTCTTTGAAGATCAAATTTACAAGGGAAGAAGACCATTGACCCTGAACTGGGCTGTTGGAGAGTTGTAAATTGTACAATTCCAGTAAACAAATCACTAAAACTGAGTTTTAGAAACTGCTAATAAATGCTGTCAAAGGCTTTCTTGGTATCCCACAAAACAGTTAAATTCATGTACTTGAAGTGCTAGATGGGATGGGTAATGTTTAACAGTAATCTTACATTATTAAATCCGAGTTTCTTTGGGAAATGAATCCTGTCAATTCAGGCAGATCAGTTAGCAAATTATTTTTTCAATGCTGTTTTCAAGGATCTTAGGAAGCAGTTTTGTATTCACATGAGCAATGCAACTGACCAGTAGAAGAAGCAAAGCAAAAGATCTCTGCTAAACTTTGAAAGGATAGCTATCACTACTTCCTTCAAATTTTGTGTCAGTTTCTTAATGACTATTCTTTCATGAAGGGTTGTGAGCCATGGTGACTGAATTGTATCCTGAAGCTGTTTTTTAAAAACAAAATCCTTCTGAAATCCCATTGTGGCATGTGCATCTGCAGTTATCAAGTGTCTTGATGGTTGCGCTCAGTTCTTTCACCATACTGGGGGCCTCTAGTTGAGTTTAGTCCTCCTCAGAAAGTATTGGAAGAATGAACTCAACAACAAAAAAAAAAATAGTAAGTGTTCTGGTGCATGCATCTACCTCCTTGTAAATACATTTATAGAAACTACATAGCATGGAGTGATTTGTTTTTGATGAGGTACTGGTTACATTGTTTTCCTCATTCATTGCACTACACATTATGCTCCTTGAGTCCTTTCATGTGGCGTAGAGATTCATTCAGCCTGTATGGTTCCTCTGGATTGCTTGACATATTTGAGTTTGCTTGTGCTTTGGTAAATATGATAAACAATGACTGCTATGGCAGCCTTTAGAGAAATCAGTGATTCAGTCCATCTATAAAGCTTGTCCCATGTCCCTAGAAATGTTTTTTTCTGCAGTACTGAGGGTTTTCTGTAGGTTGCCTTGCTAATCAAGTTGCCTCTTAACCACCACTTGGAGGACATTCCAGACAATCCCCTTGGCCATCCCTTCAGTCATGTTGTCAGAAAGATAGTTTGTATGGTAATTCTAAACTGTTATTTTAGGTCTGCAGGGTCTCCTGAAAGGGATATATTCATTCTCCATAGAAGACAAGTTTTTTGCAGTTCGCTATAAAGGGTACCTGTTACAGGAGCATGAACAAGATCTGATCATATACAATTTGTTGTTTGCTCTCAGTGATTAGGTGTAGCCAATTCTGTGGTAAACAAAATCTGTCTGTCCTTGACTAACTGCTGTCTGGATGAAAGAATAATGCATAGTCCTTTACCCTTTTGCGAAGAAAATGCCAAATGTCCTTAAATCCAGTGCATGCATTTAACACAAAAATAGGAGGTGACGCAACCACTGGATGCTTGGTTTGGACCATGAATATTACTGTGCTATAGTTGTCACCTCACAGACATCCAGGATATGGTCTGTGATTATGCAGTAGACAATGGTGTTCTCTTAGAGACAGGCAAATCTAAAACTTTTTCGCTCATCTCTATGTGTACTATAGCCAGTGGACTATAATGTAGTTCAATTTTAGCTTTGGATGGATTGAGTTGTGTAATATATTTATTTCCCTTGGCATTTGCTTTGTAAGGTAAGTTATTAAAGATACAAGAAAAGGGTACTGGATATTTCACACGTTATTAATTATGAAATGGTAAACACTGATCTTGGTGTTCAAATATCACACTGTAGAGTTATAAAATGAGTGTAAACTGTATCCAGTAATAGTTTGGTTACTTTATAATTGCAGAGAGTACAATGCATGTTCCACTATTCACTGTTTTTAATCTCAGTATAATTAGCTTCTTACAAAAAAGAGTGCTTAACTTGAGCTGCCACCAGGTCTTGTTTAATCAGAAATGAGTACCATGACATCTTTACTATAAAATGGGACTTTTTTTAAACTTGAGAAAATAGGATCTTTTTTTATTAAATATTTTCTTTGAAAGAGCCTTTGTGCTACCTTTTTTTCACAAGATGCTGACATCATACTTGATTTATAACATTGACAGTGTTAATAAAACTGCTCAGGCATTGACAGAGCAGAAATTAATGGTAGGCATCAAAGGATTGTTCCTTTAGGCTCAGACAGGGAGAAACACTTTTTGAGAATAGGGCACCAAAGCTACAGGATGGAATGAAGGAACAGGGTTGTGTGTGTGTGTGTGTGTGTGTGTGTGTGTGTGTGTGTGTGCATTTTTTTTTGGGGGGGGTGAAAATACAGTAAGGTAAAAACAGGAAGTTGGGATGGAGCTAGAGCGTAATAGTCTGTTGATCAGGAAAGATTTGAACTGAATTCTTTGGGGGGTTATTGAGAAGGCAAAGCAGTGGTCATATATGATTTATGTGCAAGTGCTTTTCAGAGGTTGAAACTGGCACTGGCCTGCTAGCCAAATCCTGCTAGATTTTATATCTGGCTAGTAAGTTCTTCCTTTAACTAGCCATGCAAGTTCGTACTCGAGAAGGTAACATTTCAGTAAGTACACCAGCTGGGTCATTGGAAAAGTTTTGGAGGCTGGTGGATTTTCCCAGTATTCATGAACCCTGCTGGCTAGTGGCTGCAAAACTTAATTTTGACCACTCCTTTTTATTTCATTTATTTAGAATTTTTTAACGCCTGAATAGTCTGATTGAAGTGACATGCCTTTTTTTCGAGAGGGTCTGGGGTGGGTATTTTTTCAGGAGCACAGTTGTTGTTAAAGATCAAAGAAAATCTTTACAGGGATTACCGTATCGTACATATGTATAGGGTCAAAATAAATAATATGCAGTCCAGTCATTGAACAGCGAATGTATAATACTAATAATATACATGGATTTAGGTAGTAGTGTTTTTCTGTTGGGGGGGTGAAGTAGATGGTAGGGAAGGATACGATACCATTCAATCTGGTCAGGATTAAAGGCTGGTGCTATACCAGTTGAAGCAGGAGAAAATGACCCATTTGGAGTGTTGTAGAACTTTTGAGTTTTTTTATACCATCTGAGAGAGCATTCCAGATGATAAGGGTCCCAACAGCAGAAGTCTTTTCTCCACTTCATTTGCTTAAGGGATGATTGTGCAGAGAATCCTTGTCTTGTGATCTAAAATGAGAAATATGAACCATTCATGTTACAGATTGCACAAGGAAAGGAAAGGGATTTGGTGTTTTATAGCACCTTTCATACATGTAAACATCTTGAGCTGTGCCTAAAAATGAGTACTGTGTGCTCAGTTGACCTACCCAGTTAACAAAAATAAACACACATTTTGTAACATGGCATAAATGCCAAAGGTAAAATACATGATTTCGATTGGAGGACCAGCAACACGTGAGGACAAAGCAACCATGGATTAATTTCCCTTATTAATCCATGGTTGTCATCAGGAGCGCATTGAACGAATAATTAGACCACAGTTGTTATCGTGGTCACACTACACAACCTCAGCGATGAACGAGCTGACCAAGCCCTCGACACACTCTTGCTTTGCTGTTCTGTGTTGCCTGGCATAGTTACAGACCTACCATAGCTTTGCTTTGACATTTATGGCATGTTACAAACCAAGAGAACACAGTAGTGAGCTGTGTGTATGTGTGTGTCTCCATGTTACTGTGTCCGAGGAACATTGTCTCTTTCCCACCCACCCACCCAGGGGAACTCGTACTATCGCATGAAAAATTGAAACGCCAGCATAATTAGAAAGACATACACACCAGGAAATTAAAGCTAGTAACACACAGTGTGTATCTGTTTACCTAAAATGTAACATTGTTTCTGTTTAATTTCCTTTATCCCCTTGCGATCACCGGGTATCTCCTGTCGCATAAATATGCAAATTATGTATTAACAAGAACCACGCTAAAGTGCAGTAAAATGGTGTAAGAAGTAACAGGAAGTTGTAAGAACTGTGTTACTCATTATTATTAGTGTTAAAAACTGTGTGCAAATTGTTTAAAACTCATAAATATTATGTCAGTATGCAAAAGTACAGACATACCCAGAGTGCAACAGCCAAAAACTCAATATAGCACGAAGAATGGAGCTGAAACAAAGAAGAAATATGTATAGAAACCATAATAAGCTACAGTGTGTAGTATATACTAACATACTAAAAGCCAGCAGAATAGGCTTGTTGGTCTTTTGTGTCTGCTCGGTATCCAGCCCTTATATATAGGTGTGCTATATAATTTTAGCAATTTCTACATTTGTAAAATACTGCATTATTATATTAATAGATATCAAATGTTCAACATGCATGTGCACATTTGCAAGTGTGTACAACGTTTCAGAGATATTAGTGAGACATAAAAAAGTAATGTTTTCACACCAGTTTATTGTTTATATTTGTTTATTGAATTATACTAAACAATATAAAACTCCTATTTTGCTTGCCATGTTACAAGCACATTAAACCATTCCAGACCATGGTTCTAATGTGGAATTAATCCATGGTTGGGTGGTTGGAAGTGCTCTGCCTGTGGCTTCGTGCCCAACCCATGGATTAATTCCACAGTAGAACCATGGTCTGTCGTGGTTTAATGATTTCGTATCCTGTAATGTTTTACTGTCTAGGAGAGGGAAGGGAGAGAATGTGGCTGCCAGGGATTTATAGTACATATTAAGATTCTGAAAGTAAAAAGATGGAGAGAACTTAAAGAGAGATGTGTGTGTATATGTATATGTGTGTGTGCGGTGTGTGTGTGTGTGTGTGTGTGTGTGTGTGTATATATATGTATGTGTGTATGTATCTGTGTATGTGTATATATATATATATATCCATGGAGGCTGAGTGATATACTCAGGGTCGCACAGTATAAAGTGGCCATTGTAGGTTTCAAACCTAGATCTTGAGGTTCTCAGCTCAGCACTCTAATCACCAGGAGAAACTTCTTACCTAAGGAGGATGAACATGTTTATGTTTTCTACAGTAAAGCTGAACTGCTGGTTTGTGAGGTTTTATGAAGTACTGATGTCCCATGTGTGTGTTAATGGAGATTGAGCATATGAAGTCTGACATAATGTTTTATACTGTATTCACGTTGTGTATGCTGCTTGCTTTGTGTAAACTGAGCTAGTGCTTGGTAGTCTAGAAAACCTCTCCAGTTAAATATGGTGACATGTATAATGTGTATTACAAACTATAATGTGTATTACAAACTTTTGCCTATGGTGAAAGTGTTCATGTAATGCCCACATTTCTGTATACCTAATCACTGATCTTATCTTATTGTATTTTTATGATGCTTTTTTATGTGTGTCCATTTTGCAACAGGGGAAGCTGAATGCAATATTTCCTACTGCTACTACTGCTATATTATCATGACCCTACTGAGATAATGCCTCTTACTAGGGGCAATTAATCCAAAATGATGAAACAATTCACAGTGGTGGGCCAGTTTATTATAGCCAATTATGAATCTGCATGAAGTTGTGATTTTGTTTAGTGAAAATAAGCTGCACACACTGTATTCCTATCTTGCATACTCCACTGTCAGTAAGGGTGACTATTTTTTACTGGTAGCTTTCTGGTGGTGAAGTCCCAGTACCAATGGTTGTGATATTTCAGACAACATATTTGGTGTGCACAGTTTGATACTCTGCCAATATGTTAACCTTAAAGGTCTGTTGTCCTCGAGGACCTAGGTTAGGAAGCAAGCCCTGGGCATGGGCAAATGAGGGTCAGGGATTGCTGCCACTGGTAGTAAGTCCTCAGTCTGTGGCACCAACGACCCCTGAAGTAGGGCCCTGTAGAATACATTGACAGAGGCAGGGGACGCTGTATGTCAGTGAAGCCCCGCTGTAGTCAGTTGTGGTATTGCAGAAGGAGGGAGCAAAACAGAGGAGAAAAACTATGGTATTGTCTCAGATGCCTGCATTCTCAGGCCAAATACTGCCGTAACTTTGGCTCAGAGGATGGCTGTCAGGAGTGGTGGGGTTATGATGCCACCAAGGTATGACAGCCTGAGTGTTGGGAGTATTGGCACTGGAGGATAGCTAGATTTAAAAATATATGTACCCATTTTTTAGAGGGGGACTGCTAGGTGATGAGATATTTAGTGTATCTACTAGCCATTCTGCACGAGGCTATTTGCAGTCATCCAGCATTGTGCCTTGTCAAAGGTGAATTGTAGCCTAGGACTCATTGAGGCCAATGATGATGTCTGCTTTGGCATAATTTATTGCATCATCTATCTATAGGTGAATATGGTGTCCATGTTGTTACAGATGACAAGAAGATGGTTTACGAATAGGTTAAATAATAATTGGCCCTTAGTGCACCCAATATACAATCCTCAATAGTAAATATTCTAATATCTAAAGATGGAACAGCTACAATCAAAAGTTAACCAGCAAGGGACCTTGGTACAGAGCTACCCCTGTAATAAAACATACCCAGCAGCTGAGGTTTCCATATAGCTTATTCCTATAATTTTGGTTATTTACTGAACTTAGTCTTTTTATTTTGCAGAGTTTGGGTAAAGTAGCAGAACAAAACAGTGGAGCAACTAGGCAACCGACAAAAACTCAAGATGGTTTAAAGTTGAAGTATGCTTTAATACATATTTAATTTAAAAGCTGTACAAGACATAGCACATATTGTACCTCCTCCACCAATGTTTCACGTATCACTTACGCTTTATCAAGGCGGGGTCAAACCAACACCATCATCTCTATTTAAAGGGTACATCTTAAAGGTATGCATAACAAATATTTAAATATATTTTATAATGCATCAATTCAATACTACAAATGTCATTATAATGAGAATTTAATCTAAAAGATTCATATTAATATGTACACCTCTGCACCATATGATGGCAAAAGTAACAAACACAACCAAAATTGTCATACACATCTCATAACATTTCAGTTAAAACAATTGTTCTGCAAAAATATATATTACCAACACCTATAGAAAACACATAGAAAAAATGTCAGATTATCTCACATGCTCAAATAAAATGTATGTATGCATTAATAAGGAAAACATATGTTTAAGGGACTAAAGAACATAGAGATATGGAAATAATCACTAATACTACACTGCTGCACATAACAAATAACTGAAATCAGTGCCATTGGGAAGAAAAAGGAAAGGGAAAAAGGAGGGGGGGAGAAAAGAAAGAAAAGGGCGAGAAAAAAGGGGAAAGGGATGGGGAAAGGGGAGGAGGGAAGGATAGGAGGGAGGAAAGAAAGAGGAAGGAAGAAAGGGAGGGGAAGGAGAAGGAAGGGGACTCCAGAGGGGAGGGGCAGGAAAAAAGGAAGGGGAAAAAAGGGAGGAAAAAAATGAAAATAAGGAGATTATCAAAATACAAGCACTATTATTAAAGTCATTCATATGACAAGGGTAAAAACCAGAAAGAATGGTGGCAATCTATTTATACTGCCAAAAGGTTTTAGACTGAAGCTTGCATTTAGGCCTTTTGGTCCATGAGCCCTTAATCTATGTTGCCACCTACTTTCCGCTTGCAATAATTTGTTGTCCGTATCACCACCATGAATGTTCATGCATATTTTTTCCAACACTTGGAACTCAAAGGCATGGTTACAACCCTTTGTCCGAACATGCAAGGCCAATGCATTAGTCGCATCATTTTTCTCAATACTTCTCAAATGTTCCGCTAGTCTTTGTTTGAAATTTCTTTTAGTCTTTCCCACGTAAAAATCTTGACAGCACCGACAGCTAGCCAGGTAAACCACATGAGTCACTGAACAGTTAATAAAATGTTCATTGTGCTATTCCATCTGTGAAACTGGATGTACAAAAACAGTACCTGCTTTGATGTGTCTGCATAATGTGCAGTTTTTGCACCTGAAAGTACCACCAGGCAATTTTGGTCTCTTTTCTTCTTCTGGTTTTCAGTACAAACTGTGGGTCACCAAATTTCCAATGTTGGGTCCTCTTTTATATACCATACGTGGTGGCTTTTGGGTAATCTGGTTCAATCTAGGTTCAAGTTGTAGCAAACTCCAGTTTTCCATTAAGATCTCCCTAATCTTATGACTGTGTGGATGGTATTCTGAAATGAAATTAACAGAAACACATTTTTGAGATTTCACTCCAGGTATATATTTTAACAACTCTTTCCTATCCAGATTTTGAACATCTGTTTTTGTTTTTTGTACACAATTATGATTATATCCTCTATCATAAAAGCCCTGTGAAAGATCCTACATTTGTTCCAAATAAGTATCAGAGTTGCTAGTATTACATTTTAACCATAAAAATTGCCCTCTAAGAATACTTTCAACCATATGTCTTGGATGACAACTGTCAAACCATAATAAAGTATTTTTGGCAATCTCTTTTCTGTACAATTCTGTACCAATCTGTCCACCATCCATTCTGTTAATTCTCAAATCTAAAAACTCTATCTGGTTAACACCCTCCTTCTTAATGAACTTCAGATTCCTGTTTGTGGATTCCAGGAAAGAAACAATCTCCAGGAGAGCAGATGAGCCCCCCCACACACACCATAAACAATGTCATCAATAAAACGCTTGTAACAGCGTAAATACTGTCTAAAACAGTTTGGGTAAATGCAGAAGTTGAGGAAGCTCCCCGAGGAGCCTAATCGAGTGGCACCAGGAGATTCTGGAAAAACTCCTAGATCTTCATCGAGCATCTCTCTTGCATCAGGCCACACTCTTGGAACTATAGCCACCAGGCACTAGGACCACATGGAAAACATTCAAGCTAGTAGTCTACTAGGGGCCATCCACAATGACGTCAGCTGACAATGTCCTTCCCATATAAACGTGGGCACCCCCGCACCCTCCTCAGTTGTTTTCCCACTGTCGACCATCGCACGTTGCACTCCACAGAGACAATGCTGCTTCAGTCGACCGCCAAATCTTTGATTTCTACTTCTATTTTCTTTTCTCAACCTAGTTCATTCATCACTTCAATTTTTAAAGTGATTTTCACCTTTATCTATGCAGACGGCCTATCTGCGGGCTTCCCAAGCTGCTTCTGTGGCCCTGGCTCTCTCTGAGCAGGCTGCAGCTAACAGACTGCCCAATTGACCCCCGGACAGATTCAGACAGCCCATCTGCGGGCTTCCCAAGCTGCTCCTGTGGTCCTGGCTCTCTCCGAGCAGGCCGCAGTTAACAGACCACCCGACTGGCCCCCCGGACAGATTCAGGTATGCACCGGACCTCTGAAACTCATGGTTTTGAATGCCACTGTTTTGACTGGACGCCCAGTGGAGGAGCCAGGCACTGACTGGCAGTTTATGCTCCTTGGCTGATTTTCCAACGCCTGGTGCTTCCTGATCTCAGGGAAGTCTCTTTCTGTGCTATGTTCTGGACTGAATTTTTGTTAATGTAATTACTTATTTTATGCATCAGTTGGTCTTACTTTACCTGCCAGTTTAGCTAGTCTATTACAAGCCACTAGTCTAGCCTCTCGGTGCTACTTGCTGCTGTGCAACTAGTGCTGGACAAACTGTATTGTATAGTAGCTCATGTTTGACTGCTTAGACCTAGCTACTGAGCAAGATTGCTGCAGTTTTCCATGTCTGCCCTACTGACAAACCCTATCCCCTTCCCCACACTGGTCACTCTGCTAATTATTAATTTCTGTGCCCCACTTGTAATGCTGTCTCTCTAAACAGCTTAATTTTTTCTCTGCTTTACCTACAACCCCTTCCCTTACACACCCCCTGCGGCTGCTGTCCTTCTCAGATGTCCCGGTGCCAAAGCACAGAACCCCCCGTTAACTCCTCTTCTATCTCTAAATAATTGCCCTGCATTTGCCACCTCTTTACCTCATGTTTTGTCCTTCCCCATTGCCTTCCCCACTGAGCTTGCTATTGTACTCTAGCTGTATTTAATCCTCTGTTTTTCCCTCCTTGTTCCACAGACAGCCCGTATGTGGGCTTCCCAAGCTGCTCCTGTGGCTCTGGCTCTCTCCGAGCAAGCCACAGCTAACAGACCACCTGACTGACCCTCGGATAGATTCAGGTACACACCGGACCTCTGAAACTCATGGTTTTGAATGCTGCTGTTTTGACTGGACGCCCAGTGGAGGAGCCAGGCACTGATTGGCAGTTTCTGCTCCTTGGCTGATTTTTCCAGTGCCTGGCACTTCCTGATCTCAGGGAAATCTCTTTCTGTGCTGTGTTCTGGACTGAATTTTTTTGCCCACCTCCTCACAGTATTAAATATACCCTTGCTCTGCCCCTTTCCTCAGCCTAGCAGCTGATTGGTCACTCCGCTGCTGCACATTCTTATGCTATTGGCCTCCCCGTCTTCAATACCTGACTTGACCCACTTTCTTACCGCCCCTTTTTAAAGCAGTCTCACCCACAGGGTCGCATTATTTGCTCTCAACTTTTTCTCCAGCCACTCCAGTTAACTCCTCTCAATTACTGCTCTAACCTGCCCTATTGCTAGGGACCTCACCCTAATTCGACTGTATACCCTTTCAATTCTTACAGTTCCACTGCCTATGGTGGCATACCCAGTCACAGCCAAACCATTCCAGTAACTGGCACCTTTGCCTTTGCGTAGGTTGCTAATTCAATCTATAGGCTGCAAGGACCAGACAGACCAACTGTGTCTGCTTTATGCAAGGCATCACCATGTGGGTGCCCACTGGCTCCATTTTCTGTTCCTTCTTTTCCTTGTGCCATGCACAGTACACAAGCTCTCCCAATCTTCTAGCCGGAGGGGAACATAGCCTTCCGGTGGGCTGTCGTGTGGATCATAACTCATTCTATAATTACCTTTGTGCTCTTAGACTCCCCCACCTGCAGCCCTTTGTTCGAATTACTATTAGTGGCGGGACTTGGGCCAAACTTCGCCCACAGGGCATATCGATCACTCTACCCTGTACTTACCTGTCTTTACATCTCACAGCCAGGTTCTTGGTAATTGCTGTCTTAGGACAGACCAGATCTAAATACGGGATTACATTTACTTGGCCCGACACCCATTGTAGACTAACACGGGCAAGGGATTACAAAATGACTATTGCTGCACTAAGGAAGTTCTTACTTTTCCTTCTGTTGTGCTCAGGAGACATTGAGCTCAATCCTGGCCCAGCTAAAGTTCTTACTTCCCCATCGGATCCAGCAAAACTAAAAGGAATCTGCTTTATGCATATGAACATATGCAGCCTGTTAAAAAAGCTTACCATGATCCAGGCCTGGGTCAATCATACCGCACCGGATGTTTTGTTGCTCTCTGAATCATGGCTCAGATCCTCTTAAGCCTGACAGGGAAATTAACATCCCAGACTATTCATTATTTAGGGCTGACAGGCTCACTAGAGGTGGAGGCGAGGTCATCAACGTCAAGAATAAATACTGGGTTTCATGCCTAGACTCGTTATCCATTGCAAACTAATTTGAATGCCTAGCACTAAAGGTTGAGATATCCTCCTCCACTGCGCTTTGTGTCATAGGTTGCTATAGACCCCCATCTGCTGGCTCTCAAATCCTTACCCATCTAACTACAATTATAGGGAATGGCTCCCTTGAAACAATTATCCTTGGGGATTCTAACATTGATTGGATGTCCAAGCCCGCTGCACCACTTAAGGAGTTCTGTGATGCCCATGGGCTAATGCAACTTATCGGTGAGCCTACGTGCCCTAATAAGAAGAACCCTGCTAATAGTACACTGCTTGACATCATCTTAGTAAGTAAACCGCACCTGTTCTCCCATGCAGGAACCTTATTCTCTGATTTTAGTGACCATAGCATCATCACCGGTGTAAGATTGGTCCAGAATCCACTATCCTCATCAAGGTTCTCTACCAAGAGGTCCAGACGTAACTTCGATTAGTCTGCCTACCTTGATGAGCTAAAATACGCGCTGCATTGGCAGGACTTTTACCTAGCTAACTCGATCTACTTGGCATGTGACATATTTTCTGAAACTGTGACTGGGGCATTAAAATAAGTATGTCCCTCTTGTAAAAGTTAGGGTAAGGAGTAACCTGTCGCTGGTTCTCTTTAGCACTCAAAACAGCACTGCTGGACAGGGACAAGCTTTGGGAAAAAGCACGAACAACTAAGGTCCCGATGGACTGGTGTCACTTCAGGAAAGCCAGGAATATATGCACCAAGATAATCAGAGATGCTAAGGCCTCCTTTTATCATTCAGAACTGGATTCTGCTGCCAGGAGCGCCGCTAAATTTTGGAAGTCCATTAAGGATATGTCTGGACATACCCCGGGGAACTCCCTGCCTGCAAAGATTACCTCTGACAGTGCCACCATCTGCGACAAAATGGAGATCCTGGATGCATTTAACAACCACTTTGCCACCGCATGGCTGGCATTTGACAACTCCCCTGCATGTTCTTTACACTTCCAGTTGGGTGCGCTAAACTCTGAACCTCTTCTTACCAACTCAGTCTTTTCACTCCAGTCTACTTCGTTGAAAGAGGTCGAAGAACTTCTATTACAGTTGGATACCAAAAAAAGTGCGGGTACTGACTCTCGAGGCCAATACTTTCTAAAGGTCACCTACCATGTTTTAGCTGTACCAATTACCCACCTATTAAATCTCTCACTGTCCCTCGGAATCCTCCAACCCTTATAGAAAACAGCTCATGTTATCCCTCTCTTTAATTCTGGGGACCCCTGTGATCTTAACAACTACAGACCAATTTTTCTACTCCCTATACTGTCCAAACTGTTCAAAAAAATTGTAAGCAAGCAGTTGAGAACCTATGTAGAAACAATGAAACTTCTAAACCCAATGCAGTATGGCTTTAGAGCACAGCATAGCACCATTACAGCCCTAGCCAAAGTGACCAATGATTGGCAGCGAGACCTGGAGAATCGAAACTTCGTCTGTGCAGTGTTCTTAGACTTAAGTAAGGCTTTCAACACCATCGATCATGGCCTGCTCCTTTCCTCCCTGAGGGCAATAGGACTGGACTCACTATCCTTGCATTGGTTTGCTGACTATCTCTCTGACCGGTGGCAGCAAGTCAAGGTAGAAGGTGAACTTTCTCCTCTTAAACCTCTGCAAAGAGGGGTCTCCCAGGGATCAATTCTTGGTCCCCTACTGTTTGCAATTTACATAAACAACATTGACACCAACATAACGAAGGTCAATATCCATCTGTTTGCAGATGAAACTTCTTTACCTAAGTTGTCCTTCGACAGAAGCTGCCTGTGGAGACCTACAATCTGAATTCAGTCTACTTCAGAGCCAGCTCCTATTAAACGCCAAAAAATTAAGGCAATGCTATTTTCTTCACTTCTCCATGCTGTAAACCCGGCCAGTGCTGGCTCCATTCCACAGATCACAACAATCCTGGGAGAAAACATAGAATTTGTCAATAAATTCAAGTACTTGGGAGTGTGGCTCGACCATAGACTTTCCTTTATGGACCATATTGAAGATCTGCTAAAGAAATTGAGACAGAGGCTTGGACTCTTTTTCAAGATTAATAACTTCCTTACTAGCGATGCCAAGCGGCAGCTGGTACAAACAATGTTTCTCTCCTTGGTCGACTATGCTGACATTCTTTATAGTCACTGCCCTGTCTCTCATCTTGCTAAATTGGATACGTTGTATCACAGGGCTCTGAGATTGATTACTGGCCTACCTTTTTCCACTCATCATTGTGCCCATTATGCTGATGTGGGGTGGTCCTCCCTTCAGTACAGGAGAAACAAAAATGCTGTACTCTGGACATTCAGAGCTGTTATCAAAAAACTACCCCTATATATCTCTGATTGTCTTCCGCTATGCGAGCTTGGGAACTATGCACTGAGAAGCTACTCCTTTATTTCCTTAAAGATACTAAGCTAAAAACACGCTTTGGGAGAATGGCTATAAGCTTTGCGCTGCTGTCTCTATGGAACAAAATACAAAAATTGCTAAAGCTTAGTATCCTGGTCAGTCTATCCTCCTTCAAGACACTATATGACCATTTGGTCAAGGAAATTTGCAACTGCTTCCACTGATCCTAAACTTACCTGCACTTATGGTGTACCATGATGGCGTTGTCCTCTCCACTACACCTGACCTTGTGGCCTCTCCTTCACATTTCTCTAATACTTAATTGTGCTCCCCGCCCTCCTGTCCTGTGTCCTCTCTGAGGCTTCATCTATCCCTCGTCTATCCCCTACCACACTGCCTGTACCCTATCTTGCCTCGCCTACCACCCCCCACCCTGTTATACTGTTTGTTTTTTTCTTTTTTTAACTCACTGTCTGTCTTGTTACTTATGGCATTGTATGTAATATACCACTACCTAACAATTGTCCTCATTAGTACTTGCAGCTACTGTTACTAGACTCATTATACACCACTAGGGAATTGAACCACTGTTTCCAAACTGTTCTCGACTTATGACTACATTTAGCTATTGTATCTCTGTATTGTATAATATTAATGAGGTGTTATGTTGTGACTGTTTATATATTGTATATCCTGTGTTCCTGTGCTAACCAGGTCCATCTTGTAAATGAGCTATGCTCAATGGTGTTCACCTGGATAAATAAAGATTTGATTGATTGATTGATTGACCCTGAGAAACTCTTCAGATATTGCGGGTGCAGTTAGAAGATCTACGCTAAATACTACCTTGACACCTGTGTGCACTGTCTTGGTGCTGACCACAATGTTATGGCCTGTAAAGGCTGCCATAGATTCAATCAGGCTACCTGGAAGTGCTGTCAGAAGGCTCTAAAGTCCTTCCTCCTGCAAAGAAGGTCACCAGAATGGAGAAAGAAGCTCCAGGCAAGAAGCTCCTCTACATTACCAGCTCCATCCACAGGCTCCCATTCCTCCAAGGTCTGGGACAAATTTGTTGGTAAACACAAGCACCAGGACAAGGACAGGCCTAAGGAGACATCCTCCCCAGTGTACTCTCATTCGTTGCTTTGAGAGCCAGCTGCTGCTGGATCATCAGCCGCCTCAGCGTTAACCCCCACTGTTGCCCACACCCTCTTCTTCACAGGGTCCGTTCTGGCAGTGCAACCTACTGGTCCTTCCTTGGCTGGCAATGGCTCGACAACGTCAGGCCTCCTGACATCCCCGCCATTTCAACCTCTGCCATTCAGACCCCTTCTTGCCCAGGGGCAACAGACTGGGAGTTGCACCAGGCCTTCTTTGGCTGGTGATGGCCCATCGACGCTGAGATTTCGGCCTTCCTGCCGATATCTCAGGCCGTTATGTCTATGCCGATGCCTCAGCTTCTTGAGTCAATGCTTCAGGCTGTACTCCTGACACCAGGGATTCAGCGCTTCTGCCTGTGCTAT
Organism: Neoceratodus forsteri; assembly: GCA_016271365.2. Taxonomy (NCBI): domain Eukaryota; kingdom Metazoa; phylum Chordata; order Ceratodontiformes; family Ceratodontidae; genus Neoceratodus; species Neoceratodus forsteri. Next base: position 798,450,887 of record CM028129.1, read on the forward strand.
AAGGTGCTCCAGTGATGCCGATCGCTATAGATATCCAGGCTATGCTTAATTTCTTTACAGTTAATCTTTTTGAACTAGAGACATACAACTAATGAATGAAAACATGTACATAGTTAAGTGTTTAGAACTTTTGTATGACCAGAACTACTATGAAAAGCTGAAAGGAGATCCTACAGTTAAATACCAAGCCGAATTATGTGAGTTTTTGGACTAGGTCTTACACTGTGGGTGGTTGTCCAAACATGAGGCAGAATATATCAAAACGGATTTCCCAGTAGTTCCAACTTTTTATATTCTGCCAAAAGTACATAAAAATGTTTTGGATCTACCAGGGAGGCCAATCGTATCAGGGATTGGCTCCCTAGCCCACGATCTAAGCAACTTTATTGACAGTTTCCTTCAGCTAAGGGTTTCCGTTTTTAAATTCTTACTCAAGGGATAGTATGGACTTGTTACAAAAACTGGAAGGGAAAATTTGGAATGCACAGTACTGCTGGTTAACTATAGATACTAGGCATAATATTAATTAACAGCTACAGGGTGATACTGAAGTAACTGACCAGGTTACCACTGCTAACATCTTTAGTCTTGCCTTCACTGAGCTTAATAAATAAACAAAGGCTTCTTGCCCTGGAATGTCATCTACTGCTATTGACACCCAGCACCAAACTAACACCAAGTTCTTCCTAAAAAACATGTCGGCTAAGGAGGTTTATAAGCTGCTGAGGGAAGATAAGGTAGTGGGCTGTGATAAGCTTGAGCACAGATTCCTGAAATCATCTACCCCTGCCATAGCATCTCACTTGCTAAAATCTGTATGCAGTCCTTTATAACAGCCCAATTATCCAAACATTGGAAACTGGCAAATGTAGTGGCTGTTTCTGGGGGGATCTCCATATGCTATTGATAACTGCAAGTATACAGTATATCGCTCAGGTCCTGTCTAAGTTAGAAGAGAAAATGTAGGTAGTCAATTCTCCAGCTACCTTGCAGACAGCCAGCTCCTCCTAGCTTGCTAGAATGGATTTTGGCAAAATAATACCACTGCAACTTTACTGGCCAAGCTCACAGATGAAGTGTACTATGGCATGAACAAGCACATCCCTCAGGTGCTGTATTTGTGGACCTGGCAAAGGCCGTTGACCTTGATGATCATACACTACTGATTCAGCAGGTTCATGCTCATATGTTGTTGCATCTGCTATTAACAGGCTCAATGACTACCTGTATAAATGAGAACAAATGGCTAAGCTTAATCGAGTCATGTCTACAACCCGTGCTGTAGCACAGGGGATGCCACAGGGTTAGGTAATTTGGTCTCAGCTATCCTCCCTAGGAGGCAGTATGGTGCAGTGGTTTAAGGCTCTGAGCTGCAAACCTGGAGACCTGGGTTTGAATCCCATGGGCCCCCACTTGCATACTGTGTGACCTTGAGCAGGTCACTTAACTTCCTTGTGTCCCCAGGTCACACCTGGAATCAAACTTTGGCTTAGTGTGCCTCTCCTGGTTAAACAATTTCCCCTTTCCCTATTTATCAACTAGTTCCTAAAGTTATGTAACCAAACACAAATGATTTTGTATGCAGATAACACAGTACTGTATATGAGCTAAAATGCAGTTGAAGATGTCAACATCACCCTGGGGGCAGATTTCACTGTACTAGAAAAATTATTTGAAGACAGCAGGCTTGTGCCCAATGAAAAGAAAAACAAAGCTATGCTTTTAGGGTCAAGGGCCAAGCTCAGAGAAACCAGTAACTCAGTCCAAATACTGTCCGGTGACTACAGTCCAATCAAAGTAACTGAAACTTACAAATACCTGGGTCTGCACTGATTCAACAGTACCTTAACCTTTGAGCTCCATCTATTTATCAAGCAAATCATCCCAAATAATTAAAAAATAAGTGTAGTCCACAGGTTAAAAAGTCAAATGACAAGGGGTCACCAGATAAACAATAGCCCAGTGCAGTCTTCTGCCCACCATGATGAACTATGACTCTCTTGTCTGAAATCCAGATTTAGTATTTGCCGTATTGGTCCTTGTAGGAACAGACCCAGAAGCAAATGATTTGATACCTTTTATTGGACCAACATACAGTAGATGTAACAAAAAGAACAAAGTGCTTTAGCTTTTGTAACAGCAAGTCCTTTGTCGGAAGCGTAAACCAACGCTTCTGATGAAGGACTTGATGGTCCAAAAGCTAAAGCAGTTTGTTATTTTTGTTACATCTATGTTGGTTCAATAAAAGGTATCAAATCATTTGCTTCTGGATCTATCATCTATTGTCTGAGACACTGCCTCAGCCATGATTCAGCAGCAACCAAGATGTCTTTCCCTTGAATCCTTGACTTAAATCAAACTTGGCCACATTTAGACACAAGGTATTATCAGACGAGAGCCAATCCTGCCTACTCAATCTTTTCACACACACACCCAGCCCAAACTGAACATGAAGTCACAGGATAAAAAGCTGCTTTGCATTCCACTTCTAAAAACAAAGTATGGCCAGAAATAACTCAGATACAATACCGCAGATATACTGCAGTGGAGGCACGGAATGATGTATCCCTAGAGTTACATAGGATTAGCTCTAGTAAACTGTTTACATCCACACAGTACTACACTGTCATTGATATGGCACTTAACCCTGTCACTGGTTGTGATGATATACCCTATCTTGTATATCTCTGTTGTACCCTACTTATTCTATGTGCTCTGTTGCATCTTGTGTACTTCTATATTCTGCCATATACCTTGTGCAATTCTCTTTTCCTACTGTATCCTTCTATATATTGTGTACGCTTTATTCAGCATTGTAACCAGCTGCATTAACATTGTGGTACTGACATCTGTGTCTCTCCTGTAAATGGAACCTTAGTTCCTGTGAGCCTACCCAGTGAACAAATTACTAAAGTACTCAAAAAAGAAAGAGTGAGAAGGAAAGATGAAACTTTTTTGGCAAGATAAAGCACTGGAAGGGGGGGTTGGAATTGACAGTATGGTGTCACCACATGTAGCACTGTAAATTCAGATTGTCACATATTTTTATACACTTCTGTATGTACATTAGTATCAGTATTAGTATGCAGTAAGTGCCTGTTGATTAAATACAAATGTAGTATGTAATAGGTCCATATTATTGGAAATACACTGAAAAAGGTGGCAGGTTATACCAACAGGAAATATCACTTCAGTGTAGATATGAGTTGCAATTACTTGTGCCGTGCAGCAGGGTGAAAACACTTGCTTTAACTCAGGTTTGTGAGTGGTCTTATGGGAGTACCCAGAGTCTCGGTTCACGGTGAGTTCAGACACACATGCAGTACAACAGTCTCTTTAGTTCCATTGGGGAGTTGTTGTTTTTTTGTCTTACATCGCTCAAATCTAAACTCCACCTCCATCTCACTGACTCTAGCTCCTGTGACTGTTACCTATAGTCACCATAGTTCACTCTCTAGTTCTCCTCCTCCTTAGCACTTATTATCTCCCTCTCTCCCTCTTTCTCCCACGTCCCTCCCCGTTTCCCGACTCTCCTCCCTCCCCCCTCTCCTTCCCTCCATAAGCACTTCACCCTGTTATGTTTAGTTATGATACCTCTGCTCTGTGCCATTGACAAGGCCACCGGCTGCTTTCACCTCCCCTTATGTGACCATACCCACTTTGTGTTTTCCTTTGTCCCCCCTTCCCTCCTCTCCACCACATTCCAGTCTGTTACACTGTCTTCTCCTATGTTACTTCACACTAATAATGTTTATCCTGTCTATTGCATTGTTTTCTCCCATGGTTACTAGTTCTGCTACCTTACTGTATTATACTGTTTTCTGACGAGGAACCTTTGTAAAAGAGCCTTGGCTGAAAGGTATGTTGTAATCCTAGACTTGTTTAAATAAAATACATCAAACTTACTTCCTGTCTGTTACCAGCTCAGACAGCTTCTAGTTATGTTGATGGCCCACCATCCTGACTGCCAAACTACTGCTGGATGACAGCATTATGTACCCTGCGCTCCTTTCAGAACAGCTGCTTCCTAGTTGGAAGGGAGAATGATGTTTGTGAGTGCCAGCATTGAGGTGGGGGTCTTTCTTTCAAAGGGCTCTGATAGTGTGGTAGGCTATTGGCTGGCCTCTTCATACTGCAAACAATTATAGTGGATTTTATCAGTTGTTAGTGCCTTCCTGGCACCCTGGGAATTTAACGTGTACATGTGCGACTGCCCTAGGTGACTGGGTACCAGACAGTATAAGGCCACTAATAGGTGTTGCTAGAAGAGTGGTAATGCTTTCCTCACCTTCCTAGGAGGAAAGTGTTCAGAAGAATGCTCTGGGCCCTTCCTAACTGCCTCTGCTCCTGACGTCCTGAGCTCAGAGTGTAAATCAAGGTCTCTGGCATGGCAGAGTGATTCATCATTGTTTGGTGCCATATAGGCAGTAGTATCATGTTACCAGAATTAAAGGGGTCGTGAAGTCCCATTTCAGCAGAATCATAGAGGCTGCAAAAACTCCAACCACCAAATTTATTAAGCAATAAGGCATGACCAGGGGTTAGATTAAAAGTCTGTTAATCACCCCCTAGAGGTGTAATGTGGCACGAGGTGCAGTTGAGTGCCATATTGCCCCTAGAGGGTGATTAACTGACTATTAATCTAACTCCTGGGAGTGCCTCATTACTATTATAAAAAATTATTCCAAAAGAAAAGCGTTAAAAGTATATTTTTTGAATGCCTTCCCCATTTAGAGGTACATTTTTAATAAAATAGTTTTTCCACCAACAGCTTAAGAATGCTGGTTCAGAATCAGAATGCATCATTCCAGTCATTCAGCAGTGCTAGATGATGCAATGGTGTCAGGAAGAATCCACGTGCCATGATGATCAGGCTGTACATGACAGTGTAACAGGGATTAATGTGAGGCTGCTGGAATCCTTATAGCCAATCAGATTGCAGTATTTATGAGACCTTTTTGTAATACAAATAAATGCTTGGGAAATTTTTGTTTTTGGGGTTGCAGTGGACATCATAAGAGTTGCAAAGAACTCATAGTGATCTCAGCCACAACACCTGGTATCCCTTAATGATGCCTCTGCACAGAGGTGTTTTGAATAAGAGTTTAGTCAGATTTGTTGTAGGATTTAATACAAAGTGCAAGTTTGAAAAATAAGCGGTTGAATCAAGGAAAATTATCCTCAGGCTCAGGTGCAACCTTGAAATATTTCCAGGCCATAGCACAACAGCTGGAGACTTTTGTTGGCTAAGTAAGCATGCAGCTATTATCTATAAATTCAGTCCTGACTGCTGTTCAGACTCTAATGCTGCTGCTGAAACCAGTGGGAGCAGCTACAGAGGGCCAGTGAGAGGAGGAGCATGTACTATAAAGTGCACTGAAACAATGTTGAGGATTTCTGGGGTAGGGTGGGAGATATGTTCAGACAGGCATTCTGCATTTAAGGGGTATACCACTGCTACAGTGAAAATACTGCAGCGACCCGGTCGTTTACAGCGACAAAATGACAGGTCACTGTAGGTCGCTGTAATGGTCACTTTACAGGGTTGGGACCCCCGTCACAGCGTCTCTGGGTGTTACGTCCCCTCCCTGAAACACATCCGCCATGGAGGTGATTATAGTAATATCTAGGGAGTGTGGGGCAAAGCCCCTTGCAGAAAATACACTACTATTCCTGGCAGCACAATGCGGACCGTGAACGCGGTTGGCATTTGTGCCATCGCTATAAAGCCAGTTGACAGGGTTGCTGTCGATCTGGCATCGTGGAACCCATTTAAAGACAGTATGTAGGCTACCCCTCCTCTACATAGCTGTTGACATTGCTTTGAACAAGCCAGATTTCATACAGGACACACCTCAGGAGGGTAAAATCAGCAGGCTGATGTGGGACAAAGAAAGGTCTAGTGGCGAGATAGGAGCTGAAGTCCAGATGTTGATTCTTCAGCTCCACTGGTGTTATGTACAGTAGCTATTTGCTCTTGAGCTGCCAGCCTGCTTCAAACTTCAACCTTTTTATTGGATATCAAGTTGAGATAATATTATCTCTTTTGCAATTGAATCCAACATAGAAACATAGAAACATAGACTTTGACGGCAGATAAGGACCACTTGGCCCATCCAGTCTGCCCATTTCCCTACCTACTGGATAAGCTGCAGATTCTAGTTAACCAACAGCCTACTTCCTGCCACCCCTCACTACAATTGCCTTGTATCTGTCCCATGCATGTTTGAATTCCCCCACTATTTTAGCCCCAACAACCTCCCCAGGAAGGCAGTTCCACGCATCCACCACCACTCTCTCCGTGAAAAAAGATTTCCTCACATTACCCCTGAGCCATCCCCCCTCTATCTTTAAATTGTGTCCCCTTGTTCTTACACATCTCTTTTTCTGAAAGATGCTACCCTCCTGGACTTTGTTGATTCCCTTGAGGTACTTAAACATTTCTATCATGTCCCCCCGTCCCTCCTTTCATCAAGGGTATACATATTAAGCTTTCTCAGTCTCTCTTCATATGATTTCTGATGCAGACCTTGCACCATTTTAGTTGCCCTCCTCTGGACTGCTTCCGTCTTGTCTATGTCCTTGCGTAGCTGAGGTCTCCAAAACTGCACACACTACTCCAGATGGGGTCTCACCAACTGTCTGTACAGAGGGATAACCACTTCCCTTTTTCTACTTGTGATACCCCTTCCTATGCATCCCAGTATCCCCCTGGCTCTCCTCACTGACTTCTCACATTGCTTACCCACCTTTAGATCATCGATATGACTACCCCAAGTCCCATTCCATTTTGTTGTTGTTAGTACCTCCCTGCTATTGTGTACTCTTCTCCTGGGTTTTTGTTTCCCAGGTGCATTACTTTGCACTTCTTTGCATTGAATCTAAGTTGCCATATGTCTGACCATTCCTCCAACCTTGCCAAGTCCCTTCTCATCCTTTCTACCCCCCTTGTGTATCAACTCTGTTACAGATCTTTGTATCATCTGCAAAGAGGCATACCTTTCCCTCCAGACCCTCTGCAATGTCACCTATAAAGATGTTAAAGAGGACTGGACCCAGTACTGAACCCTGAGGTACTCCACTAGTGACCCCCCTTTCTTCGGAATGTGTGCCAATCACTATTACCTTCTGTGTCCTGTTGTGCAGCCAGTTTGCAACCCAGGCTACCACCCTGGGACCCACTCCCAAGCTGGCTAACTTGATTATTAATCTTTTGTGCGGGACTGTGTCAAATGCCTTGCTAAAGTCTAGGTAGGCCATATCCACAGTCCCTCCCTGGTCTATTACTTTGGTCACCGCAGTCAAAGAAATCTATTAGATTTGTCTGACATGACCTTCCTGCTGTAAATCCATGCTGCTTTGGGTCCTGTGCCCGCTGGCCTCTAGGTACTCAACAATTCTTTCTTTCAAGTGATTCCATCATTTTTCCTACCACTGAGGTCAAACTTACAGGTCTGTAGTTTCCTGCTTCTGCCTTGCTCCCACTTTTGTGAAGGGGAATCACATCTGCCCTCCTCCAGTCCTCAGGTACCACCCCATCCTCCCATGAGTTGTTAAAAAGTGTGGTCAGTGGTGTCACTAGGTCCTCCCTTAGTTCTTTTAGGATTCTGGGGTGAATCCCATCAGGCCCCATTGCTTTGTCCACCTTGAGTTTTAGGAGTTCTTTCAGGACTCTTTCTTCTGTAAATGGACTGGTGTCAACCCCTACCCAGAGTGCTTCTATTGTCTGGTTTAGGTAACTCCTCCTCATCTTCTTTTGTGAATACTGAGCAAAAGTATTCATTCAGTATCTCTGCCTTTTCACTGTCTCCCTCTGCCCACCTCCCCTCTCCCTTACTAATCTTCACTATTCCTCCCTTAACCTTTCTATGCTCCCTAATGTACCTATAAAAGGTTTTATCCTCCTTCTTAACTGACTTGGCTATTTTTTCCTCAGTTTGGGCTTTTGCTATTCTTACTGCCTTCCCCACTTCTTTCTGCTTTAATTGATACAGTTCCCTGTCGTGCTCCTTCTGTGATGCCTTATACTTTTTGAATGCAGCCTTTTTCTCCTTAACCTTCCCTGCCACCTCTTTTGAGAACCATAGTGGTTTTCTACTCCGCTTTGTTTTCTTTATCTGTTTCACACAAAGGCTTGTTGCTTCTATGATGGCAGTTTTGATTTTTCTCCATTGTTCTTCCACCCCTCCTTTTTGCCCATTTGCTAGTGTATTCCTCAGGTATTCACCCATTTTGCCAAAGTCAGCCCTTCTAAAGTCCAGTATGCTTGTTTTTGTATGGCTTGTCTCCATGGTTGTGCTTATTGTGAAGCACACTGTGCAGTGGTCGCTTGTTCCCACATGTCTACCGACTTCTAAATTTGTGGTCCTCTCTCCATTTGAGAGTACCAGGTCTAGTATTGCGTCCTCTCGAATGGGTTCCAGTACTAGCCGTCTAAGGCCTGCCCCCTGCAGGGCATCAAGAATGACCCTGCTCTTGGATGTGACTGCAGTACATGTCATCCAGTTAACATCTGGCATATTCAGGTCTCCCATTAACAGTATCTCCCCTTTTTCAGCCATTTTGAGAATGTCCTCTATCTTTTTCTTGTCCATTTCCTCCCCTTGAGATGGGGGTCTGTATACAACCCCTGTGCGGATTGTGATGCCATTCCCTGTCTCCAAGGTGACCCAGAGTGCCTCTTGTCCTCCCCCTTTACTTTTTAGTTCTGTAGCTTTGATCCCTCCCTTATATATAGAGCTACTCCACCTCCTCTTTTCCCTCCCTGTCCCTTCTGTAGACTGTGTACCCAGGTATGTTAACATCCCAGTCATGGTTCCCATTATACCATGTTTCTGTGACTGCCACAATATCAAGTGTTCATCTTCCATCAAGGCTACTAGCTCAGGAGCTTGTTTCCCAAATCGGGCATTGGTACTCATTGCCCTCCATTTAATGTTGGCTTTATCCTTTTTCCCCATGCCTGCTCTTTTTGCCCTTGTCTATTTTTTACATTTTCCATTTACCCCTGTCCTGCCCTCTTTTGAGCACTGTACCTCAGTGTTTACCTTACTACCCATCATGTTTTGTGGGGGGAGGCTTGAAATTTCCTGCCTCTTATTAGCACCTCCCCCATGGCTAGTTTAAAAGCTTGCCAAGGAAGCATTTAAACCTGTCACTTAGGATCTTGGTTCCCTTCATGGACAGATGCAGACCATCGTGCCTGTATAAACCTTCATCTCTCCAGGTGTACCCCCAGTCCCCAATGAAGCCAAAGCCCTGTGCTCTGCACCAGTATTGCAGCCATTCATTAAACTGCATGGTGTGTAGTACCCTAGCCTCACCCCTAACATGGACTGGCAGCACCTCTGAGAAGGTAACTGTGTTTGCTACCTCTCTGAGGCCCCTCCCCAACTCCACAGTTTCATCCTGCACTGCACTGATCCCATGCCTAGCTAGGTCATTTGTCCCAAGGTGGACAATGATATCTAGTTCCCTCTCCTGTGATGCTGCTTCTGCAATCCTGAGGATTCGCTTCTTGTCCCTCCAAGCCATGGCACCAGGAAGGCGCCTTACTTCCCTCTCCTCTCCCTTCCCCAGGTCTACCTCTCTAACAGTTGATTCCCCTATCAGAAGCTGTTTCCTTCCCCTGTGGTGTCCCTTGCCACCCTTCTGTGGGTCTCCCTTGTGGGTGTCCTCAGCATTCTTCTTGACCTACTGAGGTGCCATCCTTGAAGACCTTGCTCTGCCAGACTGGCATATGGTTTGTGTAGAGGTACAACTGGGGGCCGCCTCTGTTCCACACCCGTACCCTCCCAGAACCCACTGTGGTCCACCTGCTCTTCATACTTAGCAGCCTCTGTGGCGGTGGTGCTCTTTGGGTGGGAGGCCTCCTTAGTCCTTGCCAGTTCAGCCTGGAGGTAGGCTACCTCCTTCCTCAGAGCTGACAGTTGCCTGCAAATAGGACAGCAATGCAGTTTCCAAATGTCTCCTGAAAACTGTTGCCCCACAGCCAGTGCATTGCACCCTCCCCATGTCCTCTCCTTTATAATATACAATATGTAATATATATATATATTTTTTTCTTCCTTTGTGTGTGTGTGTTCTTACCCTTTATACGGTGCTGGGTTATTAAGAATATGACAGTTTTGCCCAAGACCTGTTGAGGAAGTGATGTCAGAACCTTGGTTATAAAGGAAGCGTCACGCCTGGGGGTGGAGTGAGGGAAGGGTGGGTGGGTAGTCCACAACCACTGGTGACTGTTAGAAACAATCAAATACACCACTGCTCCACCACCCTGGTGAGTACTGCCCTTTATAGTAATTCAGCTAATCTCCAGTAACTGATTTGTCAACTATTTAAAAGTAATTTGATGCAAACTGTTACAGAATACTAGTAGACAGTCCAGTCTACATATAACATCACAAGACAAAACAGACTTACATGCATAATTTCAGTTTCAGTACAAAATTAGTTTTACATTATAATATAAGCTTAAAAGTACATAATTTATCCATAGCAATTACAGTGTTTACTGTACAAGATCATCCAAAAAGACCTAAAACATTTAAATGGTAACAATACTGTACTGTTTATCTGTTTAGATAGTCGTTCCCATGTTTTGGGCACTAAATTTGATATAGTTTTATCACCGAATTTTGTCCTAGATTTTGACATATAAAAACTTATTCGAGTAAAAGACCTTAGGGAATATTGTTTTTGTGTCCTTATTTGTAATAAGTTTAATAAAAAAGCCGGTAATAATTGCAGCACAAACTTATACACCAATAAATTCCAGTGGATATCTCTCCTATCAAACATTGAAAAAAAAATCTGAGTTTTGATATAGAACACAGCAGTGAGTTCTAAATGGAAGATTTGTTACAAATCTTAATGCACTATTGAATAGAACATCCAAAGAACACAGTAGTGATTTCTTTGCATTTTTATAAATTATACCACCGTAATCCAATATAGGTAAGAACAAAGTAGAAACTAATAGTTTCCTAATCTTAAAACTAAAAAGAGATCTATTCCTATAAAAGAAACTCAAAAGTCTTTTTAGTCTTATAGATATAGATGTTATGTGAATTTCAAAAGTTAAGTTTTTATCTAATATAACCCCTAAGTATTTATAGGAATCTACACTTTCTCTGGTGATTGCTGATAAAAATCTAAGTTCTTTATTAGTTGTTTCTTTAAGATCTTTCTTTCCAAGTAACATCCACTGTGTGTTTTGTTCATTCAAAAGCAGTCTCAATTTAACAAGTTCCCTTTGTATTTTATTAAAATCTTGCTGTCATATCTCATATGCTGGCAAACTCCCAGCCATGTCTTCTGCTTCCCCCTGTTGTCATGATCAGTGAGAATCCACACAGAACAAGGCTTGTGTGTGCCAACGATCATCAAACTTATGGTCGAGGTACATTAATTTTCCTCTTATTCTCCCTGTATTCCAGCACCTCCTGCCTCTTGCATGGCACCTAGTGGTGCCCAAACAAGACTCAGAAGAAATCATCATTCCTGTATGAAGAAGGCAAACTCCCAGGCCCAGCACAGTGGGTGCTGTGGAACCTGGCACCTGCCCTCCCTAGCCAGAAAAGCGATTGTGGGGACTACCACCAGAGACCCCCTTCCTGGCCGCCAAGCCTGTTAAAAAGTCTGCTCCCAAACCCAGGTCACCAGTGTGGCCACTGGGCCATCAGTGGGTCCTCATGACCTTTTTTTAAGGTAAGGCATGCTGTTTTGAGTGTAAAGTATATGGAGAAGTTGTTTTTCTTAGTGCCGTGATGTTACCTCATACAGTAGCATTGTGTTTCTGAACCTAGGATTGCTGACCACTGTCCTGCCATTTTAAGATGAATAAAACTTCCTGCACCAGTCTGAGATTTAATTACTTACAAATGGTCTAAGTGGTCTTAGAAAGGGCAAAAGCGTAATCTCTACAGAAGGTGCCCCACCTCATATTTTCTGTATCTAAATCCTGAAAAGGGCATTTTTGTAAATAGTTTCTAAGTGGTTTGTACTACTGTATCATAATGGTTGCCGTGGGCATCAAAGCAAACTCGCATATAATTTATTCCAAAATTGGTAACCATGAGAGGCACACTAAGCTGGGACTCATTTCCAAGTGTGACTGGGGGGGGAGGGAGAAGGAGGTACAATAAGGTGATACACAGTCATGACATAGTACAAAATAAAGTGCATTCAGAGTACAAAATGAACACAATTGCAAGTGCAAAATAAAGCAGCAAGGCACATTGAGTAATAATAATGCAGCAACTTTGCTGGGGACAGATGTTAGTGCAAAGGTACAGAGAAAATGAGCCTGGCTGCAGGCTGGGGAGAACTTAGAAGGAGGCCCAACCCATAGATAGTAGGTGCCCCAAGCAGGGCAAGAGGCAGGGAGAATGGTGACTGGTGCAGATGGGGGAGGGAAGGAGTTTCAGCTGGTGCTTAAGGGAGCCGAGGGAGAGAGGTGGAGTTAGCAGGTTTCATTGTGGGAAGACAATAGGAAAAGGCTGATTGCCCAGTTGGGGGGTTGGGGAATGGCGAAGCGGTGATCCTTGCTGCACAGGGAGCATGGGGCAGGATGCATGGGAGAGAGGAGCGAGGAAAGGTATAACGGAAGGGACCCAAATGAATATTTGGATATGAAGGATGCACAGTTGGACTGGCGACATGGGGGTAGGGGGAGGATGATTAGTGAGGTGTAGCGGGAGAAGTGGTGAGTACGAAGGGGGAGTTGGTAGCAAAGCAGCAGAAGGCATTAAAGAGGGTGTCCATTCTGGCAAGGGAAGTGGAGGGGGTGATGCAGTAGACCACATCTGCAAAGTCAAAAATTGGGAGCACTGTTTTGGTAACAAGCTTCTGGTGGATGTGTGGAGATAAATGTTGCAGTACAAAGCACCAAGTTTGGGGTGGAGCTTAGCATGGATGGTATCAACATAGGCCGAGAAATCAAGCTTGCTATCAAACCACAGACCGCGGTATTTGAAGGACTGAACTACTTTGGGGATGGTGCCATCCAAGGTGGAGAAGACAGAGAGTTGGGAGTCTGGCTGGTTTTAAAGATGTACCCCTGATCCATACCAGAGAACATGGAAGAACAGGGAGGAGACTGTGGAATGGTGTTTTCGGAAGCTAGATTGGAAAGAGGAGAGGAAACTGAAGGAATAGAGGAAGCCTGAAAAGTCTGGAATAGATCAGTGTCTGTTGCAGCTTTGTGAGAGAAAGATGCGGTGGAAGTTACCAGGGGAGGAGGGATCATCCCCTTTGTAAGTGGAAGAACCTTGGCAATCTTCCAGGACTGAGGGACAGCACAGAGGGAGAATAAGAGTTTAAGGAGGTGAGTAAGTGGAGAAGCGATGGTAGGAGGGGAGAGATGAAGGAAATTGGGATCCAGCTCATCATGGCTGGACTTGGACAGGTTGAAAGAGAAAAGGTCAAGCAGGGTTTCCTGGGTAGTGACAGAGGGGAAATGGAAACCTGGGGAGAGGTGTAGATTAGAGGGGGACAAGAGGGTAGGAGAGGAGCAGGGGTGATGAGAGAGGGCACAAGTAGTGAAGAACTTATTGAAGTGAGACGCAACAGAGGGAGAGTCAGAAGCAGGTGAACCATTATCCATGAAGACTGAGGGAGCGGACTGGGTAGAGTGGTTAAAAAGGGAGTGAATTACCTTCCAGAATTTAATTTGGACATTAAGGTTGTGCTGTAGGCTGTCCTTGAAATAATGCAATTTTGCAACATGAACAGCCTTTAAACAGGTGTTTCTTAGAGCCCTGTAAGCGAGGAGGTCGGAAGGGAGTGGGATAATTTGTAGTGGGTCCAGGTGATATTGTGGGTCTTGCACTGGTCTATGATTTGGGGGAGGGATAGTGGGACATTTTGACCCTGGATTTCCTGAGGGGGGGGTGCGTGCTTGTCCCAGACTGAGGAAAATTTGGAGTAAAACAGGGAGAGGGCCTTGTCAATATCAGGGGCAGGGACTTTCCAATCAGTTGCAGCAGAGTCACTCAGGAGATCATTTACATCAAGCAGCTGGAGGGACCTAGGCATGAGGTACTTAGGGGAGGAAGGAGGATGTCAGATTTTCCTGATGCAGAATGTTGTGCAGTGGTTGCTGAAAGCATCCAGCAGTATATCTGCTGCAACATGTGATGTGGGTGGGAGAGAGAAGACCCAGTCCAAAAGGGTGTGGTTGGGGGAGTGGGGACTGAGCAAGGTGGGTTCAGCTATAAATTTCCTTAAGAAACAGTGGTCAAAGTGTCTCTTTGAGAGGTTGGTGCAGCGCTGGAAAACCTTTTGGACCAGTGGGTTCAGCCATAATTTGAGATCGATTACGGGACCTAGTCCTGTGGGTAGTCAGCCTGGAGGCAGGAGAGAGTCAATTAACACAGAAGTCTTCAAGGAGGATGAGTTCACCTGTGGAAGAGTGTGAGGTAATGGTAGAGAGATAATCAACCAGGGAGGAGGAGGAGATTTTGGGTGAAGCATAGAACACCCCATTGAAGATGGGTACAGTGGAGGGGAATGAAAGCCTGATGAGAAGAAACTCTTGGGAGAAGGGTTTGGCCTCCCTGGTAGCCATAGAAAAGGAGAGGCTCTGGTGAACATAGATGGTATCACTACCACACATTTTCCCTTGTTCTCCCTGAAGAGATGGAAGTCGGGAAGGATCTAGCTAGAGTTGGGAGTCCTGGAGGAGAGCCAAGATTCAGAAATACAGTGACTGACCGGAGAATGTTGTGATACCCAGACAGAAAGGAAGTCAGGTTTTGGAAAAAGGCTCCTAGTACTGAGATAGAAGATGCTAAGGCCTTTGGCAGCTGGAGAGGTTGAAGGAGAGGGACCAGGGTTGGTCTCCACATTGTCAGACAGGAGGAGAAGCAGGAGAAGAAGCAGAAGGATAGAATGGACTTCTTTCCCTTGGAGTGGGGAGGGGAATGGGGGATCAGGGAAGGAAGGGGAGGTACTCACTAAAAGACACCCTTAACCCAGGATGTGAGCAGTCATGCATAGATAGGTTCCCTTCTACAATCTGTTCATGGACCTTTATTTTGGGAGATGTCTTACTTTTGAAGTCCTGGTGCTCAACACTTTTTAAAAATGTAATTAAGGAATTTCAGCACAACTTGGCTTCTAATATGCCTTTATTCTATTGTTACCAAATGTTTTCTTTGAGTAAATATACACTCTATCATATGTTCGTGCATGTATTTAACTCATCAGTGGTATCAGTTAAATGCTTGATTCTTCCACACTCAAAGTATCTGTCATTTTTTTGTTTGTGAAGGGTTATTCCATGATGCTTCAATGCATGCATCTGATTAACATTCTTCATTTTCTGGCATATAGTTCAGCATATGCTAGATTTTTAGTTAAATGTAGAATTAATAATAGGCAACTGCAGTGAATGTAAGGATACACCACCAATTGTAGCTCATGAGGTTAATTTGCCATGAGCCTGAAGTGTGATTAGCAGTAATTACCTCATGAGCTCCCCTCTGGTATATTTCACGAGTACACTACAGTTACATCTTGTCTATTTTATATAATACATTTGAAAGTTTACTGTTAGTTCTATCACAATTGCATATACTGGCAAAGGGTATACAGGGAAATAATTGCTAACCACTTCCATGGGGAAAAGTCCCATTGAATTATTATAATGCAGTTTAATTGGAGCGTCTGACTGTCCAGAATTGTTTTTACTTTCTGTCTTCTGGAGTTAAAACTGTGATTACGTGTTTGCTCAGCGTTAAGCTATGATTTTGTTAATTAAATTAGAAAACAGAGTTTTGCGAGCTGTTGTTTTGGGACTGGCCAGTCAGCGCAGTGCTAGGGTTACAGCTCACTATGCTGGTGAACGAGGTTCAGGAGGGAGCCAGAGTCATCAGGGAGCTGGCTGGAGGAGGAGGGTCAAGCATCCCAGGGGAGACGCTCTCCTCTGGGAAATGAAGTGTACTGTCCTCCGCCGTGATACTGCCACCCGAGGGACCACAGGTGGTAGTGCAGTCAGAGAGTGAGTGGGTGGGGATATCCCGGATATCCGTGTGGTAACACTCATTGAATGTGCATACCCATTTTTCTTTATTTGTCTTTGATAACCGGGTGGGTGCACTGATTCAAAGGACCATTTTCAGTCACGACCCGAGCCACAGCATGACACATTAAGCAGTACAGGTGTGGAGAACAACAGGTAACACAGGCCTCAACATGAGGTGCAGGAAATTACAGAACAAGGGGTCATTACATAAAGTACAGTTACATAAGAATACAATATGTCAAAAAAGGCCAGCATACAGGTCAAAAATTCATAGTCACGCTGGCCCGGTGGCGCTGAGGGTTGAGTCGCTGGATGCCACACCTCGCTCCACGCCGGCGACCCGTGTTTGGGAGCAGACTTGGGTCACTGGTGGGTCACCTGGGGGGAGATAGGCTTGAGCATCCCATGACAGCTCACCTACTCTGGGGAAGGTTGAGACCATAGGCCGCGCTCTTGTATGACTCCGAGCGGAGGCTCAGAGTATTGCAAGCCCCTAGCAACAGGGGATGGGCCGCCGCTATACAGCATGATGTCGGCACTCAACACCTTGACGTCTGGGTCTCATGCTGTAGGGGTGGGAGAAAAAAAGGGAAAAGAGCTTGCCATTGCCAGGAAGACTGAGCCCCAGAGACGTGCCCTCGATGTGCCTTTGCCCACCCAATGGTTCCCGGACTGACGAAAGATGATTGATGGGGCATGGGGCTCTGCCCCATCCCCGCTTGGGGGGTAAGCCAATGCTCCATGGGAATCTGGGGCTCGTTCAGGCAGGGTGGAAGGTAGAGGGATGTCTGCCTTGGGGCTCCCGAAGGGTCGGGGATGGCAGGCTGGGTAGGCGGACAAAAAACAGGGATAAAAAAAAATACATTGTCACAGGCTGGACAACAGACTGAAATATAAGTCACAAAACACAGAGACCAAACATAAGTCTCAGATATGATACATAAAGTGCAAAATACATTCAGGTACACGAATAGCGCACAGGTCAACGAGCAGATTGGAACTCTGAAATCAAGTACAATACTCCCCCTTAGCAAATGGTGATGGGACTTGGAATAGGGAGTCAACAGCAGAAGCCCCGAAAAGTGGGGGAAGAGGACAGGAGTGGTAGTGGTGAGTGTAGCAAAGAAGAGACACAGTTAATAGATGGGGGGAAGGGAGATGGAGGGAGAGGATGCAAGAAATTACCCAGGAGAGCAGTGGCATTTGGCTTCAGACAGTAGCCATTCTTTTAAATTGTTTTTGAAGGAGAGGTGGAAAGTGAAAGAGCGGAGAGATGTAGGGAGTCTGTTCCAAAGGGAGGGGGCAGAGATAGAAAAGACTTTACTACCCATGGTAGCAGAGATTCATGGAACTCACAGTGAAGAAGGGTGGATGATTACATGAGGCTCTAGCTGCCACTCTGCCCATGAGAGGATGAGTGTGGGGACAGGGTGCTTCCACTTCTCAGAGTATTGTCAACTAAGCAACCAAGGGCATAGACAAACCATCCTTGCAGTGGGAGCCAACAAAGTGACTGGTACAACACACAATGATGGGTAGAAAAGGGGGCATGGAGGACAAAGCGACATATACTGTTGCAGACTGAGTTCAGTCTACAGTGCAGAGCTGAGGACATGACAGAATAGACAGGAGAGCAATATTCAAGTAGCAGTAGGTTTCCTTGTGCAATTGCTAGGTGCCTCATAAGAAAGGAATTAACTTAGGCGATAGGTGGCACCTAGCTTCTGATTAACTCTCCACTCAGAATTATTGACATGGTTGGCGAACATAAAGGAGGGGTCCAGAGTGACACCTAAGGATTTAAAACTAGGGACATCTTCGGGATCACCAGGTGTGGGTGCAAGGAGGGAGGAGTTTGTCTTGGAGATCTTTGTGAGGAATGGTTTAGATCCAAATAGCATTACTTTTGTTTTCTTTTCATTTACCAAGAGTCTGTTGGAAAGAAGCCAGTTGTGGGCAGCACCATAGCTAAGCATAAGAGCGGAGGAGATGTTTGAAAGAGACTTGTCATTATGGTAAAGGACAAGGTCATCCACATAGAGGAGAGCCTCACAGGTAAGGCTTTCAACAGGAGTGCATTAATAAAAATGGAAAAAAGTAGGGGGGCAAGGATGGAGCCTTGGGGAACCCGTGTGGATACTGGTAGGGCAGGGAGGAGGCTGTACCAGTTGTAACAGACTGGGACCTGCCTTTGAGGTAGCTTCTAAACCATGCTGTTATCTCGGCAGAGCAGTCAAGGTGTAGGAGAGTGGAGTGGAGGGAGGGAGTGGTCGACGAGGTCAAAGGCCTTAGCCAGATCCATGAATATAGCACCAGTGGCCTTACCCACGTCCATGTTTCTGAGTACATGATTAGAGAAATGGACTAAGGCTGATGTGGTGCTGTAGTGCTTATGGAAGCCATGCTGATGAGGGGACAGCAGATTATACTTTCCAAGATGCTTTGAGAGTTGGAAATGCACAATTTTTTCCAATAGCTTGCTCAGGTGGAGGAGGAGGGAGATAGGCCTATAATTACCAAGAGAAAGGGGATTGCCTGGTTTGAAAATAGACACAACGTTAGAATGTTTCCAAGAGTATGGCATTGTGGATGAGGAGAGGGCAAGGTTACATATGAAGGTGAGGGGTTCAGTGATAGCTGGAAAAATGAGCCTCGGGAACGAGGGGAAAAAGGCCATCACTGCCAGGGCTACCTCTGGCAGGGAGGGACTTCAGGTGCTTGGTGGTAACACCTAGGCCAATGGTTCTAAAGTAGAAGGGTGGGGTGTCAGAGGGGGTGGTGATGGAGAGAGGGTAGTTATCCTGACTACCAGGGCTGGTGGGTGGCTGGGAGGGTAGTTTAGTAAGATAGGCGGAGAGGTCAGAAATTATTTTGTTAAAAATCTGTGCAATCTCAAGAGGGATCAGTCAAGGGGCCTGAGGGGGAGGTGAGCTGAGTAACTTAGCTATGGGTCTTGGGGTTGAGCAAGAACCCAACTGAGCCCCAGAAGCAATGGGGACCGCCAAGGTTGTTCCTTTAAAGGTTTAGGTAGAAACTGCGTTTTAGCGATTTGGCAGTTTGCTTACATGTGTTACGTAAGCACCTATACATGTTCCAGTGTTGGAGGGGAAGGGAATGCTTTATAAGCTTTCCATTTACTGTCCCTCTCTTTCATTAGGGACAGTAACTCTTTGGATATCCATCGGGTGCAGCCCCCTCTCACCCTCCGAGTAGTGAGAGGGAAGTGGAGGTCTTGTATCTGAATGAGGGCATTTGTGATGAAGCTAACTGCTTTTAACATATTGTTGCTGCAGTAGAGGGCAGACCAGTTCACTGCTCTTACATCCTCTAGGAGAACTGTGGGATCCAGGCAATTAAAACTTCTGAAAGACAGGTTCTTGACTGGAGGGGGGTTGATTTTGGTGGTCAATATAAAGTAGGTCGGGGAGTGGTTACTTATAGAGTCTGACAATGTACCCACTTAAAGGACTATGTCCACCCGATTTGTGGTGATTTATGACATGACATCCACATCTGCTTTGTCTTATGGGGATGGGTGAAAACATCTTAGCAAATGCACCCAGCTGTAGTAGGATGATTCCTGGCTCTTCCTACATTCCCCACACCACTTCACCACTTTTACTTTCAAAGCTGAATTTAGGTACTCCAGGGGCCCTGCTCCTGTCATGAGGAAGGAACACCCACCATTGGGGATGGTATGCCTTGAAGGACAAGAGGAGGAGAGAGGTAAACTCCAGGGATGACAGTTAAAGGAGATGGGGAAGAGCAGGAGGATGGTGCCAGCTGGAGAGACAGGGACATGTAGAAAGTAGTAAAATAAAAAATAGCTCCTGTTTTGAATCCTTTAGGAACTAAAGTATCAGCTAAGCAAAATTGGCATCAGCATTATGTTGTGAAGTAGTATGGAGCAAATAAAGCATCTCAATGAATTGCCAGTGAAATGTTTTGACTACAGTCCTATGCAGCACCCCAACCCCACCTTAAAGTCCCACTTCATTCCCGTTATTCAACTACTACTCAGGCTGGTACCTTCTGGTGAGGAAAATTAGGACTCAGCAGTAGTAACGCCATGATTTCAGTAGCTTGAGAGTTTTTTTTATTTATTTCAATCAATCATCTTTATTTTATCAGGCGAAACACCATTTGGACAGACTCATTTGCAAGGTGGACCTGGGTAGGTCATAACAAAAACACATAAGCTAAATGTTGCTATAATACAATGAGACAATAGTCCATGTAGAACAAATACATGCTAGGCATAAATAACAGTGTGTACAATGTGGCTAACAGTACAGTAGATCTCAAAAACTCAAATACGACATTGATAGAGCAAGAACAAAAAATATTTACAGAATAATACAAAGCAATATTTACAGTAGTAAACAATGCCTGCCCAGTCGCAACAAGACTTATGGGATGGGGTGGGGCTGGGTGTCAGGTAAGGGGAAATCGGGGTGGGGTGAAGGGTAGGACAAAGTGAGGGCTAAGATGTCCGAGATGAGGAGAGGTTGAGGGGGGAGGTAGTAAAGGGAGGACAATAAGGTGTTTAAGAAGAGGAGGGTACTGGGTTGGCAATGGGGTGGGCAAAGGAAGACAAGCAGGGCATGACATGTTCAAGAATTATTTATTTTATTTAGTTTTTGTTTACCTGGTAAGATACACTAGACAAATAAATGCCTATTACCAGGTACAACCCAGGAGAGTACAGCAGGGAAGAGTATCACAAGAGAAATACAAAATACATAATACAGGTAACAGTCGATGACAGCTAGCTAGTGATAAATAATGAAATCATGGAACAAGCTTGGACTAAAGTACAGAGATATATGCAGCTGAATAACAAAATGAGATATAACTGATTTAAGTTTTCTTGCTGCCTTCTCTTGGATAGGTAAAAGCTTTGAAAAGCATCTTGATGCTAAGAGATATAGAAAGTTATTAATCCGAATGTACTTGTTGCTGATCAGTCTCTTATGTGTTGACACACCCACCCCATTAGCTTGTCAGTTTTTGCTTTTTTTATTTTTTTGCTGCCCATATCAAATGCAGATATCTGTTTTGTGACTGACATTGGACACAAAATCAGTTGTTATGGCCAAAACTGGACTGGATTTTCACAGACTAAGATTTTAGTTTTATTTTAGTTTTTGTTGACCGTGTAAGTGCACTAGACAAACCCTGCCTATTTTCAGGCACGACCCGGGGGAGGGGATACAGATGAATGCCAACTGACCTTGAACCAGATTAAGCTGTTGGTGGTATTTTTAGTGAATGAGGGAAATTTGGCCAGGACACTGGGGAAATTCCCCTACTCTTGCTGCAGAGGGCGCTGAAAGCTGCAGGAGAATCTTAGTTTCGTTCAGTGTGAATCTGGACATGGAGGAGGAAGGAGGTGGTGTGGAGGAGATGGAAGAGGCAACAGAAGTACAGAACATTACTGGCATGGAGAACCAAGTGTTGGGGGCAGATGTCCAAATTGAGGAGCCCTCTACTTCTTCGATGGATCCATTGAATGAAACGCAAGACTGGGACGAGGAGAATCTTCAGCGAGAGCTGGCTTTAAAGAAAAAACAGCTGCTGGAGCTAATTTTGGTGGTGGAACAAGAGTTTATGACAACTAAGTTAAATTTGGAGGAAAAGAAAAGGAAGAGATCGGCAGTGAGCCCATTACCTGAGGGGAGTAAACCGGTACCATTAAAAGTCGTTTCGGAATGGTCTCCTTCTCCTTTGGGATTAAATTTTTCAAGTACACAAAATTGGGTAGCTGACGTCATTCCTGAGACACTAAACATTGATACTGAATGGACCCCTGGGTCGGCTTTGCAAAAAGCCAGGTGGATTCATAACGGAGACTGATGGATTCCTGACCGGTTATCCCTCTACTGGGTTCTCCAAAAAGTGGAGTTGTTTCCCCCCAAGAAGTCCACAAAGCATTAGTACAGCCGAGCATTGTAACGGAGGCGGGCTCTGTGCTGAGGCTGCAGTAGTGGTTACTACTCCTCAGGATACAGAAAGATGCCAAGCATTTTCGGGTCTTTCTGGGCCTATCACTGTAGAAGCCCCAGAGTCTGGTTCTTCTATTGAAAAAGAAGTTCCCCTTGGCATATCGAAGGATTTCTCTTCAGAGATACAAGGTATGATTGTTTCAAGAGATCCTGTATCTAAAGGGATGGAGGGATAAGAGAAGGATCCCACAAACATAGTGCTGCCTAAAACATTTGCAGGACTGTTTCATAAGCCTGCAGAAGCGGCGAAAAGATGCTTTTTGGTTTGCATTAAATACAAGGGGAATGCACCCATAGTCCCAGATAGGATATGGGTAGGGAAGACTTTAATTAAGAATTCTATGAGTTTTTTACCTTCTGAGGTTTATGCATTTATACATGCCCCTGGAGATCAAACTTATGATTTAAGTTTCTGTGCTATGCAATCGTTAGATAAGTTTTGGAAATTGTATTATACACTCAAAGATTCTGAAAACTGGATTGATTTCTTGGCTATTCCAGTCGCAATACCAACCATTAAGACTGTTAAAATATTATTTAGAAATGAGGGAGTCTGTATTAATGACATCATGTTTTGGTTGGGGAAAAACATTTACTGTTATGGAACATCCAAAACCCATTATAGATGAAAATGGAGTTTGGAATGGTGGCTGGTTGTTTCGGGTCCAATTGAATTAAACTGAGGATGGAATTTCCCACCTACCCAGTTCCTTTTTGTTGGGCCGAGATCGGGGAGTCCTGTTTTATGCAGGACAGCCCAAAAGTTGCTATAGATGTGAAGCTTTGGATCATTTAAACATAGATTGTGAGCAGATTCGATGTTTTAACTGTGGAATGTTGGGACATACTGCTCCCCAGTGTAATGCCCGCCCTTTTAGTAATTTATGTGTGGAAGAAGAACACTCATTCCAGGACTGCCCTTGGGCAGCTCATAATACAGAGGGGGAGTCTGATCATGACTATTTCTTAAATAAAGCCAAACAACATTTTGGACAAACTGCTGGCCAGTGTCAAGAAGGTCCTTTCCCCACCCATGGCCGAGGGTCAGGGTCTGGGGCTAGGGGTAGAAACCAACCAACTTCTACAAGGCCCACGGAGCTAAATAACGCAGTGGTACTTCCACTGGAGCCTTTAATAAGGCAACCACAGCCACAGCTCAGACACGATGAAAGTGTGACCCCATATGTTACCCCACAGAGTTCTCCTTTGGGAACAGTGACACTAGCTTCTTCTCTTTTAAGTCAACAACCTAACAAATCAGTTTCATCCATTCCAGAAACCTCTATGACAGCAGACACTGATAATACAGGTTCTCCATCCTTAACCCTGAGGGATGAGTCGGAAATGCCTGAAACGGAGGATGGGTTTATGCTCCCTTTAAAATCCTAGTCTCAGAAACAGAAAAAGGGAGAAATTTCTCTTTCACCATTACCCTTATCTAATAGATTTTCAGCTTTCACTTCATGGGGTGAATAGGCGGATTCAGTATTGCCTATGGAGGGAACTGATCCGGATTCTTTCCCCCTGTAGAATCCATATCCTCAGTGGTGCAAAATCCACATCAATCTAAAATTCCACAAAAGTGAATGACTAGATCTAGTGGAAAATTGGCTGCTCTTCCTCCCTGATCCACTCTGTTTGAGAATTGCAAGCTTAAATGTGAATAGTGTCTTATCACGGAGAATATGTTATGTTACTTTAGGGATACTACAGCAGTTACCATACGATGCATCTTTTTTACAAGATACTAGGTTACAATCTCTTAGTGATATAAACGAGATTACTAAAGAATGGAAAGGGGGTTCGTCCTTTTGGTCATTGGGATTGGATACTTGTAGTGGGGTGGGATATTGTTTCACCTCACCTGGAATTCAATGTTATCGTATGGTCGATATTGAACCAGGACAAGCTTTTTTGTTAGATGTAGAAATGAATGCAGTTCATTGTAGACTGATTAATATTTATGGACATCAGTTGAAAGCTCTTAGAATTGAATTACAAAAAAAAATACAACCATATCTGCATACTAGCAGAACTGTTTTTTTTTTGCTGGGGATTTTAATATTAATTTATCAAAAGATGACCCATTAGATAAAGTGTATTGTGATGGTGCCTTTTTACATACTGTGGTAAATCATGCGGGTTTAAAAATTGTGCGTGAAGAAAAAATCCAGTCAGTGAAACCAACCTATTATAGAGGATGGCTTTCTTCGTGCATAGATATGATTTTTATTAAGCAGTCACTACCATGTGGTAAAATGTTTCTAGTACCAATTGAATCTTCTGACCATGTTTTAGTCGGGGTTCATATTGAATCGCCTCCTCACAGAATTGCAGGCCCAGAGTATTGGCAGGTGAATTATCTTCTCTTCTTTTAAAGGATCCTTTGGTAGTGTCAATTTTGACCGAGATAATTCAGGATAAACTTTTTACTCAGTTCTTGTATGAGGATATAGGTAAATGGTGGGAAGATTTAAAATGTTGTTTAAAAAGTTCTTTTAAAGAAGCAGGGAGGGTAAACAGATTTCGAAATATTTCAAATACTTAAATTTAAGAGAACAATTGGGTGAATTATTAACGTAGCACCATTTGGGACAAGAAGATGTTTCCATAGAGATTCAAAAGGTAAAGACTAGTATGGAATTTTATCAGTAAGATAGAATGTTTCCATTGAATCAGGAACAAATTTTTGGAACTCAAGGGAAGTTGGAACAAGGGAATCCTTTCTTTGATTGTCATAAGAGAAGAGAGAAAAGATTGCTAAATGGCTTGAATACATCTAACGGAAAGTATGTTACTGATAATGTTGGTATTATGTTAATTTTAGAGAAATATGTACAAACTGTGTCTGGGACTTCAGCTCCAGATGTAGATTTTAATGCTCAGGTATTGAAATCAGCATCTTTACCACAACTATCCCCACAATTACAGGCTTCTTTGTTTTTGCCATTTTCCTATTTAGAAATGGATAAAGTTATTAAGTCATTAAAAGGGAATACAGCACCAGGATCAGATGGATTGAGTGGAGAACTTTATAAAGTTGTTTGGAATTTAATTCCACAGGAACTTTTAGCGGTTTATAATTTTTTCTTGCAAGACTTTTCTTTACCTTCTTCAATGTATGATGGACTCATGATTTTTTTGTATAAATCTGGAGTAGGAGATGAAATCCAAAATTGGCGACCAATTGCATTATTAAATGTTGATTTTAAAATATTTGCTAAACTATTAGGTAATAGATTGGCATCAGTAATGGCAAAACAAATTATTTCTACACAATTTTGTTCAGTTCCTGGTCAAA
This sequence comes from Neoceratodus forsteri, assembly GCA_016271365.2. Lineage (NCBI taxonomy): Eukaryota > Metazoa > Chordata > Ceratodontiformes > Ceratodontidae > Neoceratodus > Neoceratodus forsteri. The sequence goes on from CM028129.1 coordinate 798,476,220, forward strand.
GAATGACAGAAGCTTTATTATTGTTAAGAGAAATAATGGAAAGCAAAAATTCCCCAACGGGGTCAGTGGGTGCAGGTTACATAGTAAGTTTAGATCAGGCAAAAGCTTTTGATGAGGTCTGTCATTCCTTTCTTTGGGATTGTTTAGCTGCATATGGTATTCTGGATTTGTTTATACAGGGAATTCAATTGTGTTATGCCTTGGCATATGTAAAACCATATGAGAACGGTTGGATGGGACAGAAAATTGTAATTCAGAAGGGGGTTTGACAGGGTTGTCCGCTAAGCCCACTTCTATATATATTTATGATATATATTTATGATATATATTTATTTATATATTTATGATATTGCTTTGGTTGATTCAAAATTATCCTAAAATATATGGTTTAGGTATAGGCAAAGTATTAGAATATAAGGTGTTAGCCTGTGCTGATGATATTTATTTATTGGTAAATGATGATAGCTCCATTCAGTTGGCTTGTGATTTGCTACAGGAGATTGGTAAAATCACAGGGGCTCATTTAAATGTAGCTAAATCTTGTTGTCTGGATGTGTTAGGCTTTAGAGACTCAGATAACTTAGTATGTGATATCTCGGTTTCTAGAAAGCCTTGTCGTATTTTAGGAATATATTTTGGTGGAGAGGATATGACACGTATAAATTGGGAGAGAGTTTTAGAAATAGGCCATGCAAAAGTCAAATTATGGAATAGGTGGAAACTATCAAAAAAGAGACTGATTTTGTTTATTAAAAACCTTTTTGGTACCCAGATTTTTATTTATTAGTTCAATTTTTTTTCTGCCGTCCTCTTTAGAAACTTCCTTGTTGAGCTGTATTTTTTCTTGTCTATGGGGAAGTAGGTTGAACCCGGTGAAGCGGAATGTTCTATATAAATCATTTAAATTTAGGGGTTTGAATATGTTACATCCTGGGGTGTTTTTCTTTACGATCTTTCTTTATGATAATATTATTCCTTTAGTAAAGGGGATGGTTCAACTATGGGGTAAATGGGGGAAAGAAGCATTAGATGGGGTACTAAAAGAATGGTCGACAAAAACATTTTTGCATAAATATAAATGGAGTCCTCGCCTAGCTAAGAGGTGGGATGGAGTAATTGATGCAATAAAGAAATGGGGAATACAGTTAGATGATACTCTTAATTTCTCCTGGAAATTACTTTATGAGCATATTATCATGGAATGTTTTGATGAGCCGGTGTTTACAGGTTTAACTCAGTTAGAGCAAAAACAACTTTCAGAATATATTATGGACAAAAGACTTCCAGTCCGCATGTGGGATACAGTATGGTTGGGTCTACATGGCCGAATTAATATAAAGGGCAATCGTAAGCACAAAGCCTTAACGGAATATTATTTATTTATTTAGCTTTTGTTTACCGGGTAAGTACACTAGACGAGTATTATGCCTATTTTCAGGAACGACCTGGGAGAATACAACATGAGGAACAACAGTCAAGGAGACATGGCAAAGAGAGTACAGTTTTTTGTCACAGTAAACAAACGTGGGAAATACATCATTTGACGCTAGGGGAAACATACAGTAGAAAGCACATTTCAGATTATACACTCTAGACTAGCTAGTTCAACTGACAGATATATACAGGTCATCATACATGGGAGTAGAGCATAGCTCAAGGACTGGATTGGTCATAATATAACTTATAACATTGTCGTGGATCATTTATACTTTAATTGTCCATAGGCAATACAATTTTGGGACATTGTTAAATATAGATGGAAGTGGGCAGGTCCAGTCCCCCCCGGACCCAAATTTATTGTATTTTGGAATAATTCCTACTTTATCCTTTTCAGTACATCAGGGAACATTTCGTATTATTTATGCTCATTTTCTATATTGGATATGGATAGGTCGTTGTAGATTGGCTTTGCAACAGCAGTTTATTTCAGCTTTAGAACTTTTTTCATCATTAGTGCTGATTTGAATAAATAGAAATCGGAAGAAAGACATATTTATAATTCTGTTAAGTGGAAAAGACTGGAGCAACCTTGAATTTATTGGGGATCCAGGAATTTAGAACAACTGGGAATTATCCAGGTTTACTAGGATGGTTTCCTTATTGGATGAGAAGTTTTGGTTTTAGGAAATTGTATGAAGTAATACTTAATTCGTTTTAGAATATTTAATTTGGATTTTGGTTTTTCTTTGAATGAGGTGTAATTTCTTTTTTTTTTTTCCTTCTCAAAAAAAAAAAAAAAAAAATTGGGGAGAGGGTTCCAGTGCAGGATGTATTATGTTTTAGTAATTATAATTTTCTCGTTTACAATTGCGTATCTCTATATTAAGTAATACTTTATTGAATTTCTGTTTTTGTTGTATGAAGTAATACTGATTTATCTGTTCTTTTGTGATATAAATAAAAAATTCCCCTACTCTTTTTGATAAGTGCCACGGGATCTTTAACATCCTCCTGAACTACCACCAATCCAGGCAGATGGGACCTCGGTTTAACGTCTCATCCAAAAGTCGGCACCTCAGAAGTGCAGCACCGCTCTCATGCTGCACTACCGTGTCAGTACTGGGATATTAACCCAAGTGCCAGATGTGGGAACTGAACCCACAGCCCTCTGATCTGCCGGCCTCAGAGGCAAGTGTGCTACCTACTGAGCCACTGACACTGCAAAGATAAAAGTAATCATCTTAGCTTTTTGGGGATACTACAGTTTGTTTTATGGTTCATTATTGAACCAAACATTGCTTTTTTAGAGGTTATGTTCAAATTAAAAATAATAAACTTTTGATAAAACACTGTAAATGGAGAAGAATACAATTTTAAAATGAAATCTTTTTTTTTTTTTTTTTTACAGTGTTTTTCCCCAAAAATAACAATACAGACTTACCTTTTTAGGTGATGTAAACCAAGCAGGACAATTCAGATCAAAAGGATTGCAATTTTAGAGTTTGTACAGCTGATAGCCTGGCTAGTTTTAAAGAGTTATTTGCTCACACTTAGAAACATAGAAAATATAGAAATGTTGAAACATGGAATTTGACAGCAGATAAGGACCGCTTGGCCCACCTAGTCTGCCCTGTTCCCTACCTAACTGATAAGCTGCAGATCCTAGTTAACCAACAGCCTACTTCCTTCAACCCCCCCCACTAGAATTGCCTAATGTCTGTCCCATTCATTCTTGAATTCCCCCACTGTTTTTGACTCTACGACCTCTTCAGAAAGGTTGCTCCATGTATCCACAACCCTCTCTGTGAAGAAATACTTCCTCACATTACCTCTGAGCCATCCCCCCTCTATCTTCAAATTGTGCCCTCTTGTTTTTGCACATCTCTTTTTCTGAAAGATGCTACCCTCTTGGACTTTGTTGATTTCCTTGAGGTATTTGAAAGTTTCTATCATGTCCCCCCTCTACCTCCTTTCCTCGAGGCTATACATCTTTAGTTCCTTTAGACTTTCTTCATATGTCTTCTGATGCAGACCATGTATCATTTTGGTTGCCCTCCACTGGACAGCCTCTACCCTGTCTATGTCTTTGCGGAGATGGGGTATCCAGAACTGTACACAGTACTCCAGATGTGTTCTTACCAACTGTCTATACAGAGGGCCAACAACTTCCTGTTTTCTACTGGTGATGCCTCTCCCTATGCATCCCAGTATCCCCCCAGCCCTCCTTACTGCCTTCTCACATTGCTGGCCCACCTTTATGTCGTCTGATATGACTATCCCCAGGTCCCTTTCCATTTTTGTTGTTGTCAGTATCTCACCCCCCATTGTGTATTCTTCCCCTGGGTTTTTGTTTCCTGGGTGCATTACATTGTACTTCTTTGCATTGAATCTAAGCTGCCATACATTTGACCATTCCTCCAACCTTGCCAAGTCCCTTTTCATCCTTTCCACCCCACCTTGTGTATCAACCCCGTCGCAGATCTTTGTGTCATCTGCAAAGAGACATGCTTTCCCTTCCAGTCCCACTGCAATGTCACTTATAAAGACATTAAAAAGGACCGCCCCCACTACTGAACCCTGCAGTACCCCACTAGTAACCCTCCTTTCTTCACTGTAGACTCCATTTACTATTACCCGTTGTGTCCTGTTGCCCAACCAGTGTTTTACCCAGACTACCACCCTGGGACCCACTCCCAGGCTGGCTAATTTGTTTAGTAATCTTTTGGGGTTGTGGGACTGTGTCATATGCCTTGCTAAAGTCTAGGTAGGCCATGTCCACAGCCCCTCCCTGGTCTACTGCTTTGGTCACCCAGTCAAAGAAATCAATTAGATTTGTCTGACATGACCTTCCCGTTGTGAATCCTTGCTGCCTTGGGTCCTGTGCCCCACTGGCCTCTAGGTACTCAACAATTCTTTCCTTCAGAAGTGATTTCATCATTTTCCCTACCACTGAGGTCAAACTGACAGGTCTGTAGTTTCCTGCCTCTGTCTTGCTCCCACTTTTGTGAAGGGGAATCACATCCGCCCTCCTCCAGTCCTCAGGTACCACACCATCCTCCTATGATTTATTCAAAAGGGTAGTCAGTGGTGTTACTAGTTCTTCCCTTAGTTATTTTAGAATTCTGGGGTGAATTCCATTAGGCCCCATTGCTTTATCCACCTTCAGTTTTAAGAGTTCTTTCAGAACCCTTTCTTCACTCCACCCCCAACTTGAGGTTTACTGCCTTGTGGGAGTTGAATGGCAATTAAAGCAGAAATTACAGCACTATTAAGGATGAAACAATACTGTTAAAATAATGCTTTAAAACTGAGTACTGCTCACACAAACCTGACAAACATCCATCTGAAACAAAAAGATGTTTATAACAATTACAGTGCATTCTGGGAGTTTGTCTATTCTCAGAGTTGCATTATACGCGATCTTAGATTTAAAATTATAGTTCCTAGAGCAAAGCAGGAAATTAACCTGACTGGCAGTACCCTAATACAGTCTGCCATTGTAGTGTAATTTTGCAGGAAATTATATGTACAGTGTCACATGTCATGCTCTGTTTAACTGAATTGTATTTTGCTGGAGAAACTTATGTTTTGGTTTTGATGAAGCGTTCATGGGTCACTTTCATATAAGCATGCCTAATCCAAACATTTGGGTTAAACATAGTGGAGTTCCCATCTGATTTATTAAAGAAATAGCTTTGTTTGTTTACTTGATTGTGTTTATTTAAACATGGTGACAGCCCCTTGAGATGCTACATTTTCATTTATAATCAGCCCCAGTAACTGAGAACAAAGTTATACAAAAAATGTTTGTTTATCAAAGACTGGCTATAATTAATGGGAGTTACTTCAGTTATGACTTTCTCATATGTGCCGTCCTAGTAAAATGATCTCACTTAGCGAAATAAACAATCAAACAGCTGTACAGCAGTTCCATTGGGACAGTACTTTTGAAATAGATTCACCATTATGTTATACGCAACCACTCTATTATGACAATACCATCTTCGTGGTTGCAAGACACTTAAAGGGGCACCTGTTACACATTAAAAGAATTAGAGTTCCTTACGAGTTAAAGTTGGCAGAAAACTGAACAGGTGTAATAGGGTAATTATAAATCAGATGTAATGTGTGCAGGAGCTGTGTTCCAGATCTCCTAATGCAAGAATGTAACAGATGTTATCACTTTTAGATTGATATCTTGATAGGTGACACATCATTATCAGCAGCTGTTGATGAAATGGAGAATGAATGCCCTTGGGGATATAGATTCTTCGGAGGTGAGGAAGCACTAATTAGAATGCTCTTACATCTGTGTACTGTGAATTCTGTGCTGTGGTGGTACTAGTGCACTGACCTTCCGTAACAGATGATTCTGAGATTGAATCCAATCCTTCTTTCTTGGAAGATTGTAATTGGAGCTTGATGTGGCAAAAGTCTTTGCCACACCATTCATGAGGTTGTCTTTGTCAATAAAAAGTTAATTGTCAGTTCTCCTACAGATTGTTTGAATAAGGAAGCCTAATGCTGACGCAGAACATTTGAACACAGATTTGTCTCATTGAGATAAACCTACATCTCATTCATTTTCAGAAACTTTAAATAAGAGCCATCACAACATAGTGGCAGGCAGTTGCTCATAGGATTTAAATAGTTCATTGATAAGTAAGCATTATTTAGCTTTTATCCTTGATCATGTATGCTGGTTTATTATGTGCTACTATGTTTGTGTCTTAATGGGACATAGTCAGCTCCTTGACAGCTGATTTATTGTATTATAAGAACTGAATTCTGTATGCAATTTTAAGGCAAAAATGGGCAGGCGCCGCATAGTGGTTGTTGATAAGCAATGTAGGTTACCATGTTGGCAACCTGTCTGGTTTGACTCCCAAGCCTGGTGTTGTGCATGGCAGAGGCAAAGGTGACTCTCCGTCTCAGGTGCCACCTGACTTGAAGAGGGTAGGTGAGTGACTCCTGTTGCTTTCATTACTGTCCCATAGTGGCTAGATGGGAGGGATTTCTGCAAGTGGGAATTTGTTGTTTCCAAGCTGTCCCAGTGGCAGAGACAGAGGGGCAACCACAATTTGGGAGCGAGCTCAGATCGCTACATGGGGGGGGGGGGGGCATAAGTCAGGCTGAGGTAAAAGGTTGGCAGTGGGTTCCAGTGCAGCAACCGCTGCATCTGGGCCAAGGAGCTGGCTCTTGCTGTAGGGGTGCTGCATGCATACAAGGCCAATGTGGCACTGCTCATGCTGTTGAGGTTGGAGGGAGGGACGGTGAGGTACAGTTGGAAATGCTGCCTTCATCATCCAAATGATCTGCCTGTAGAGGGTATATGTATCCCTGCTTGCAGAGTATATCCTGGAGCAGAGGGAGAGGATAAAAAGCTATGTAGAGAGATCTGAAGAATAAATAATTGGTAAGGGTGGTATACAAAGATGTGTACCCATCGAGGGGGCTAATTAGGGCTATAAAGCCATGAGCCCAAAAGGCAAGGAGTGGCTTCATTGCCCTAACTAGCCCTCGAGAAGGGTATACTTCCTAGTATTCCACCCTTACCCATTGTTTGTTGAATATAATACATTAGGATGGTTATTGTTATGGAGATTGCATTTGCAATCACATTATAGCACCGGATGGTCTCTTGCAGCAAGGAGGGTATGGTGTGTAGTGAGTGTAGGTAGGAGTTTTAGAGATTTCTGGGTTTGGGAGGGTTTTGTGTGTCTCTTTTTCAGGTTGTTTTGCAGCTTAACTGGTTTGGCTAGCTTCCTAATGATGTGTTATCAATATTGTTCCATTAATTGTTTGATTAATGTAGGTATATAGCTGTAATTGTTTGATTAGTGCAGGTATATACTTTTAATTGATAGATAGTCACAGGTATTCAGTGAAATAAATGATGGCCTATTCTATAGGCAAACATTCCCATCCGTGTGTCATACATAGATATGTTAGTGATAAGCCATGAGCTTATCATTTTAGGATATTAATGTATGCCGCGGAGGTCGTGTAATGCTTTGGGCCTAAGGCCAAATGTCCTTACTACCCTGGGAGGTGCATTCAAATCCTATGATGCACACCCTGGAGGGGCTTATTACACTTATAAAACCGGTCTAAGTAGGTTTTTTATGGGGGGAAGAAAATGAGATTTGGCACCTGACCATGCAATTATAGAGCTTTAGTGCACGGTCAGGTGACATTTCTCAGTCAGTGGGTGTGTATATCAGAGCCCGACTGAATGCCCTGTAGTGGATTATGTATCTTTTAAAATGGCTAGAAATTTTTTTTGGGGGGGAGTAGTCCTTGTCTGGCAGAATTTTCAGATGATCTGATTGATCATGCCATGATTTTGATAGCAAAAAAAGTGATAAAAAAGACTAATCTGGTTGTTGCCATTTTTACACTGTTTTACGCGTAATGACTTTTACTTTTCTCTTTCAGTGTAGCATGACTGAGTGGTGCTCACCATGCTAAACAATATTTATTTATTTTTATTTAAATTTCGGTAATCTGGTAGGCCCACTGAGACCCTGACAGTCCCTTTTTCAGGGGTAACCCGGGGTTAGGTACATTTACCTGGAGGGGAAAAGAAAACCAATGCTTTAAGAAATACAGATACAGCATATAGTACATTGAGTTTGGGTATATACATCGCAGTATAAACATCACAACATTTAACATGGACGAGCTATAGTTCGGATATGCTTGTTAGGTACATACATTCATGAGTATCTGGCCACGTAAGTAAGTGCAAATCCAGTGCATAATTTCCTTCCTTATCATCCCTGTCTGCCCTTTGTCTGTGTTTACATAAGTCATCCCCCTTAACAGAAATCCCTTGGAAGTTCTGAGTTGTGGCACCTGCAATGAGACCCACGTAGTTTTAACCCTTTCTTGTAACCCTCAAGTGAGGAACTATCCTGAAGCTCTCTCTGGAGATTGTTCCAGAGTTTAGGGAGGGCTACTCTAGTTGATCGTTGACCTATGGATGATCTGGCTCTTGGGAGTTTCAGTAACTTGCGTTCTGTTAACCTGACCCTCCTGTTTGCTTTTGAGGCTGGCAGGTTCCTCGGGGGATTCTGTTGTTGCAATTTGTGTGCCAAACACAGGAAGGGATATGCGAGTCTCGCTTCAAGGGGTGGCCAGTTTAAGACTTGTAGCACATTGCTGTGGTGTTCCATTCTTTGCACCCCGGTGGCGAAACGACTGATTGTATGGTACAGCATGCTCAGTCGCGCCTGTTCCATGGCCCTCAGTGTTTGAAGCATAGCTGCTCCATAGAACAGAATGGGAAGTATGGTCCTGTTGCTGACCACTATCTTGGTTTCTTTGGCCAGGTAGGGGCTTAGTCTATATAAGAGGCCAAGTTTTTGGTTTACTGTTTTTGTAAGGTGGTCTCTGCATTTCCTGAGGGAGACCTCCTGGTCGGTGTACATTCCTAGGTACTTAATACTGTCCACCACTTCGATCCCTGTTCCATTTGAAGTAGAGAGAGATAGCAGGTTTGATCTGTTTGGGCCTAGTTTTTTGGGGCCAAATAGCATGGCTTTAGTCTTTTTCCTGTTTAGGACCAGCCTGTTTGCCTGACACCATTTTTCTAGGGTTGTGAAATCTTGTTTCATCTCCCAATTTAGGGATCCTGGGTCCCTGCCGGTTCTGTACAGTACTGCTTCATCTGCATATAACATGACCTTCGCCCCTCCGCAGTATAGGGGTAGATTGTTGATGATCAAGGAGAATAACAGAGGACCTAGGATAGACCCCTGTGGAACACCATCTGACACTGGACATTCATCTGATTTAGCACTTTTCCACCGGACCATTTGTGTCCTGCCATGATGGTGGTCGGAGAACCATTTTCGGGCTAGTGTGTCTAGGCCTAGTCCGCCTAGGTGTCCTAGGAGCAGCTTGTGGTTGACTAGATAGAAAGCCTTGGTTAGGTCAATGAAGGCTGCCCCAAGCAGTTTGTTCTGGTCCAAGGCTTCGTGCACGTCAGTGATGAAGCTTACCAGGGCTGTTCCAGTACCGTATTTCTTTCTGAAACCATGCTGCTGGTCAGCTTGCAGGTTGTGCATTTCCAGATATTCATTGACCTGTTTGTAGACCACCTTCTCTAGTAACTTGCTTAAGGTACAGAGAATGGAGATTGATCTGAAATGTTCCACGTCCTCCTATGGTCCACTTTTGGCAATCTTCAGCATCTTGGGCTCAAGATTATCGTGGCCAGCCTTGCCTTCTGGTTTTATGCCCTTCAGCAGCTTTAGGACTTCTCCTGCTGATGCCAGTTTGAGGTGGAATTCAGGGCTCTGAGGTGGGGCTTGTTTGATTCACTAGGCTTCCCTGGCATTGGTTGGGCTTGCTAGTCTTGAATTGCTGTAGATCCAGGAAGAAGTCATTGAAGGGATTTGCAGTGTCTTTTGGGGTGGAGAGAGATGCCCCTTTAACTTTTATTTCCCCAGTCCCTCTGCTTTTTTACCTTTTAGGAGTAAGTTTATATGCCCCCAAAACTTCTTTGGATCAGGTAGGTTTCTGGATTGCAGTGCATGCAGATAACTTTTTTTGGCTTTTTTGAGCTCTCTTTTGCAGCTGTTTCGCATTTCCCTGTATTTTACCCAGTCCTGATGTAGGTTAGTAACTTTAATTCTAGGGACGTGGATATGTTGTTCAATCCACACTTACTGGCAGATTCCTTACCACTTTAAATCTTGTCAGAAGGTCTTCAAGCTGGCTCCTCCCACCCACCTGGGTGGTAAAACTCTCGGCTCTGCCCCATGACGCCAGATCTTCCTTACCGCTTGGAAGCTCAGGTTCCCTCCTTTGCACTCTGCGTTTTAGGCCTGGATCCAAACTCTTCGGTTAATCCGAAACTTATTTTAAAATTTACAAGACTTCAGTCTTTATCTTCCCTCACGGCTGTGATGGACAAATCAACTCCCGGATTTCATCGGTGCCCCTGTGGGCAGAAGATGTCCCGGACCGATCCGCATTCCACATGCGTTTATTGCCTTGGATTCGGCCATGACTCACAGGCTTGTGAGTTGTACAAATCCTTTTCGGCTTCGGTTTTGGAGGACCGCGTTGTCCGATTACTGTTGGGGCGACCCGAGAAACGTTATCTTCCGGTTAAGTCAAAGGAGGCCCATTGGGCGGTGTCCGCGGCTGCGGACTCGGCTGAACAGCTGGATCAGATGATCGCCCTCAAGGAGGAGGCGTCCCAGGCCACATCATCATCATCATCCTCGGTCACAGCATTTATCCTGCTCTCCTTGGAATCCTCCTACACAGCTTCTTTCAAGGAGCTTTGCCAATCCCTCTCCACCAAGGGAGAAGTGCCTTTGGGACATTCCTCTCTGTCCAAAAAAAAGGACCCCAAAGGTAAGTCCCACCATCGATGTTCGTGGGAGCAGGAGATGTCCCCTTCCCCGGATAGTTGACACTTGACTCCGGTTGAGGTTGCGGCTAAGGCCGCTGGCTTCATGGTGTCCCCGTCAGGTCAGCCGGCCGAGACACCCATTGACGCAGTCGAGATTTTTCTTGACCCATCGGACGGGCTGTCGACCGGAGAAGCCGACAACCCTTCTTCACCGGTTTCCCCAATGGAAACCGAGGACTTGCCTGTGCCTCCTGTGCCAGAGTCCTCGGTTAAGGTCCCTGAACTGAGGGAGGAGCGGGTTTCCCCTGCCCCCTCTCTGACCCACCCTCGGAAACACCGAAGGTCTCGGTCTCAGACCTCTTCCTGGTCCAGCCAATCCTGCTGACATTGGCAGTCTTGGCCTCGGCACTGTGGAAAGCGGTGGCGCCGCTCATCCTTGTCTTCATCCTCTTCGGAGGATAGGCTCCGGCGCAAATTGCGTCGGCGTTACGAGGTCTAATGTGGCAGCAGCTCCTTTTGACTGGGAATAAGCCGACTCTGTCACCTTCCCTGGCCATTAAGTGGCTGTCACTGGAGCAGCTGAAACAACCCCTCGTAGTGGTCGAGGAGCCGAAGCCAGCATCGGTTGTTCAGCCGAAACCGGCTGCGCCACCCATTGTGGTGGAACCTCCGCCTCCACAACCGAAGACTGGGGCCCTGACCAAGGATTCTCAGTCGGGTCAGGGTTTGCCCCATAGGTTGTTTGTTACCCTTACTCCCGATCGACTTCGGCAGTTGGAGGGCGGCTCAGGCACTCGGCAGCTGTTCGCAGACTCCTCAGAGACTGATGACGACGACTCCTTGTTCTCCAGGCCGCTTGACTTGGAATCCACTGGGGGTCAGTTGGTGGATGAGAGCCCATCCTCGTTTCTTGGAATGCTTCAGTTCATCTCAGAGTCCACTGGGATGAAGCTCGAACCTGTTTCAAAATGGGCCAAGTATCCCGTCACGGAGATACTGGACAGGAGGGGATTCCCCCACGGAGGCCTTCCCGGTGGCCGAAGCCATTGTTGGCCCAGCCCTGGAGCTATGGCAGCGGCCAGCTTCTTGTCCAGCACCTTCGGCCAGGATGGCTGGGAAGTATGCTGTTCCCACCGGTTCACTCTCTAGTTTCTTGGAGTGCCCCTCTGCGGAGGGTCTCATGACCGATAGCATTTTCCTGCATTCCAGGAATGCTCAGGACGTGGACAAGCCTCCCGACAAGGAGTCCAAGAAGTTGGACTACTCCAGGCGGAAAGTTTATGCTGCTTCCTCCCTAGGCCTTCATCAGGCCAGCTCGGTCATCCTGATGGCACACTTTTCACATGCCTTTTTGGGCTCCCTAGATGAGGTGATTCCTCATCTCCCGGCTGACCTCCAAACTACAGTCAAGCAGGTGCGGGATCAGGGAAGGGCGGTGGCCAAACAGTGGCTCCAGACTTCCCTGGACATTGCTGACTCGTGTGCCTGGTCAGTAGCGGCCACAATGGCCATGCGCCACAGAGCTTGGCTGCAGATCTCCACCTTCATGGCAGATACCCAGCACAAGCTGGCAGATGTTCCCTTTCCTGGGTACCGACTTGTTCGGTCCCGGGGTTGAGGGGCATCTTCAGCGGATTGAGAAGTCCAATGCCACCTTGGACTCTGTCACGTCTGCCCAGAAGGACAAAGGCCGCCAGCAGCAGCGTAAGCCCTTTCGTCCTTCAGCCCCTGCGGCACTTCCGGCCCAGCAACCCTGCATCAGGGCCAGCAGACTCGCACTTGGCACCCCAAAGCCAAGCCTGCTGCTTCCCCCAACAGGAAGCCAGGAGGGAAAGGTCCAGGAGGCTCCTCGGCCGGTCCTTCCTCCAAGCCTGCCGAGTGACGGGTTGAGGGGTGTTGCCCCCAACCTCGTCACTCCTCTCTGGGTTCCCCCGTGGGGGATGGCTCCGCCACTTCCTTTCCACCTGGTTCGATATCACCACGGACCACTGAGTGCTTGAAGTGGTAGGAAAGGGTCTGCCTCTGGAATTTGAGCAGTCCCCACCCTATCAAGCCGTCGCCCCACGGGGGGCTGTGAGGTCCGCAGTCTCTCTGTCGGCCCGTCGAGCCAACATTGCCCTGCTCCTCCAGAAGGAGGTGATCAGGGAGGTGGCAGATCCTCCATCAGACCCAGGGTTTGTGTCCAGGTACTTCCTGGTCCCAAAACGGATGGGGGGCTGGCGCCCCATTCTAGACCTACATGACCTGAACTAGTTCCTAAGGTCTCGAACCTTCAGGACGGTCACTCTGGCTCAGATCATCCCATCCTTGGAACAAGGCATGTGGTTCTGTTCTCTGGACCTTCAGAACATGTTCTTTCAGGTCCCAATCTGTCCGTCCCACCAGCAATTCCTCCACTTCAGAGCAGAAGGATCCCTTTTCGAGTTCCGTGCCATGCCCTTCAGACTCTCTCCAGCTCCCAGGGTCTTCACCAAATGCATGGCAGTGGTGACAGCATTCCTGCGGCACCGAAGGGTCAGGGTGTACCCTTACCTGGATGACTGGCTGATAGCAACCTCCTCCAAGCCAAATCAAACTCATGCCAATGCAGGTGATTCAGTTCATCGGGGCAGAGCTCGACTCTCTTCGAGCAAAAGCACGGCTCCCAGCGGACAGGGCCGAGGTTCTTTCCTCCTTTGCCCAATCATTTCTGGTTGGGCAGCTGCGACCTGCCCGGGACTTCCTGCGCCTCCTGGGCCTCATGGCAGCCTGCACCAGCATGGTCCATTGGGCCCGCTGGCACCATCGTCCCCTGCAGTGGGGACTGGCCCGCCAATGGTCACAGCGCTCCAGTCCTCTGGACCAGCCAGTGATAGTGACCCAGGAGATGGGGAACGCATTCCAGTGGTGGATCATTCTGGCTCATCTGCAGGAGGGCATCCCGTTTGTCTGCCCAGAGCCGATGGTCACTCTAACGACCAACGCCTCTCTGATGAGTTGGGGTGCCCATCTGGGGGAGTTCAGAGCGCATGGCTGTTGGTCTCCTCAGGAGTCTCGTTGCCACATCAACCTGCTGGAGCTTCGAGCAGTCTGACTAGCCCTCACCGCCTTCGCTCTGTTTGTATGGTGTCAAGTGGTCCAGGTCCAGAGGGACAGCACCACAACCATGTACTACCTAAACTGCCAGGGTGGGATGTGCTCCTTGCCTCTGTGCAAGGAAGCTCTCCGCACTTGGTCTCTCGTGAGCAGACTAAAGGCAGATCTCCTAGCCATTCATGTGGTGGGAGCCTCCAACACTCTGGCCGATGCCCAAAGCCGGATAGGTGCTGCATCTCACGAGTAGTCTCTCCTGCTGGAGATAGTACACGATCTATTCTCCCACTGGGGCACACCTCAGGTGGACATGTTTGCCTCCAGGGAGAATGTGAAGCTGCGGGTGTTTCATGCCTGCTCCCCTCAGCAGGGCTCACTGCAGGGGGATGCCTTCTCGAGGCCGTGGACCCTGGGCCTCTTCTATGCCTTTCTCCCATTTCCCTTGATCCACAAGGTGCTTCTCAAGGTGAGGAGGGACAAGGCGCAGTTGATTCTGGTAGCCCCAGACTGGCCCCGTCAGTTCAGGTATCCAGATCTCCTCAGCCTCAGCTCCAGGCTCCCGAGGCGGCTTCCAGCCTGCCCGGACCTGATCTCAGTCAACCAGGGGAAGGTACTCCACCTGGACCTTCAATTCCTGCACCTGATGGCCTGGTTCCTGAGCGGCTAGAGTTCCAGGCCTTGGGTCTTTCCAACGAGGTCCTCAACGTTGTTGAGGCTTCCCTTAAGGAGTCAACCAGAAAATGCCATGCCTTCAAATGGAAGAGATTCTCCATTTGGTGTCAGGATAAGGGGTTGGACCCTTCCTCCTGTTCCTTGGCCAGCATTCTGGACTACCTATGGTCCCTTTCTCAGCTAGGGCTTCGTCCGACGACCCTTAAGGTGCATCTGGCAGCCATCTCTGCTTACTGGGCGTGGGCTGGAAGCAGTCGGTGGCGCAGGAGAAGGTGGTTGGGTGCTTTTTCAAAGGCCTTGATCACATATCCCCTCCGGTGCGAGAACCTCCATCTCCGTGGGATCTACTGCTGGTATTGGCTAAGCTCATGGGCAAGCCATTCGAACCAATGCACAGGTGCGATATCTCCCACCTGTCATGGAAGACTGCCTTCTTGGTGGCTATTATGTCAGCCAGAAGGATGGGAGAGCTCCAGGCACTTTCCATTGAGTTTCCTTATCTGGTCTTCCACAGGGACAAAGTTGTCTTGCGCCCCCACCTGAAATTCCTTCCGAAGGTGGTGTCAGAGTTTCACCTTAACCAGGAGTTGACTCTGCCAGTGTTCTACCCCAATCACACCTTGGAGGCTGAATATAGGCTACATACTCTTGACCCTAGAAGAGCGCTCTCTTATTATAAGGAGCGGATGGCTGAAGTTTGGGGAGAGGTTCACCAGCTGTTTGTCACCTACGCTGAAGCCACACCTGGCAGACCTGCATCCAAGCAGATGATAGGCAGGCGGGTCACCTCCTGCATAGATCTCTGCTGTAGGTTGGCGGGCATGGAGCCTCCCAGAGGGATAAGAGCTCATTCTATCCACCATACCGCTGCTTCGGTGGCTGCTTCCAGGGACGTCCCTATCCAGGAAATCTGCAGGGCTGCTACCTGGAAGTCAGCACACACCTTCATTACCCACTACCACATCGACCTTGAGTCATGCCGGGATGCTGGTTTTGGGACCTCGGTTCTCCAGTCCTTATTTCTCAAGTAGGGGGTGCGTGACTTGCCTCCCTCCTCCCGGAGTACTGCTAGGAGTCTGCCAGTAAGTGTGGATTGAACAACATATCCACGTCCCTAGAAATACAGGTTACTCACCTGTAACAGGAGTTCTAGGATTGGTATATGTTGTTCATCCACACAACCCACCCGACCTCCCCGGCTTCGACGCACAACCTGGCTTCCAGCGGGCTAGATCTGGCATCATGGGGCGGAGCCGAGAGTTTTACCACCCGGATGGGTGGGAGGAGCCAGCTTGAAGACCTTCCGGCAAGATTTAAAGCGGCAAGGAATCTGCCAGTAAGTGTGGATGAACAACATATACCACTCCTAGAACTCCTGTTACAGGTGTGTAACCTGTATATATAACCCATGTTTTGTCCCTTTTTTTAATGTTACTCTTCAGATCTGGGTTAAGACGCCTGGCACCTTGCCCTTTGACCCTGATCTTTTTTAAGGGTTCATGTTTGTTGGCTACTGATAGGAAATGTTTGGTGAATCCCTCAAGGGCTTCATCTGTGTTGGGGGTATCGAGAGCCTGAGCCCAGTCTACTTCTGGCAGGGATTGCAGGAAGGCCCCTTCGTTTAATACAGAGTAGTTTCTGGACCTGAAAGTTCTTGGTGGTTGTTTGGGGTAGCTGTTTCTCCACACCAGAAAGACTGGCGTGTGGTCACTGAGGGAGTCAGCACATGCTCTTACTATTTTGGGTCTGTCAGGGATAGATGCTAGCACCTAGTCTAGGGTGGTGTGGTTTCCTGTTTTGTGGTTGAACCATGTAGGCTGTCTTATTAACTGTTAGTTTAACTTCCTGTAGGCTGTTTTTTACTTCCCCATTCAGCTTTTTGCACCAGTTTAGGTTGAAGTCTGTGGTCGCAGATTCTCTTTACTATCTATACTTTACCTTAATTTTTATGTACTCAATAACCACACCCAATGGTTATTTCAATAAACTCAGTTTATTGTCTGTACACACATGTGTGGGAGCCTCGGCTAAAGGCAAGAGCTCCCCGAACTAAGTTTTACACAGTGTTTTATAGCACTTTTTATCTTGAAAACACACTAACATTTTAGTATAAATTAATTATAGTTTTTTAGCAATAACAGAAAAACAGTTTTATATGCGTCAGGTACTTTTTCACTGGCTTATTTCATCACTGCTTAATACATACACCTGGGTCAAGCTGACCTAATAGAAACAATGAGCTTCACTCACTCCATGGTGACCGTGCAGCTTGATTTTAATGCATCTACATGTTCTTATCTCTGCTTCTTGCCCAACCCTGCCCAAGCTTGCTATCCAGGCTGGTACCATCAGTTCTGTTCAGCTTTATTTAAACTGCTATTTTTCACAACTTTAAGTAACTGGTTTCAGCCAGCATGAGCTATTGCCTTCTGCTTGCCTTAAATTCTTACAAACTTATAATGACCCTTAGCTTCTACTCAGACCTGGCTATATTCAACTACACTAGCAGCTTCTACATTATAATATATTGTAACACACTTTACTTTTTATGTATGCATGAATCCACTTCATATGTATGCATAAAAGAAAGATATATATATATATAAAAGAAATTCCTCCACACTCCCCCCTTTTGATACTCTGTATCAACTAACCACCCCCCTTTTTATTTATATGATTTAAAACTGGTTGCCAGCATACAGATAGTCAAGGCATTATAAAAAGCATCCTGTTTTGGAGTTGGCACAGGGGTGGTTACAGACGGAACACAAATCGTGAGTTTGTAAAACATAATACAGAATTGAGGGATGTCAACACCACAATTGAAATATGTGAAAAAATGCTAATATGTGACACCACATATAACACAATATAACATAACAATTTTGTTGATGAAAAAGAGTTTATGGAATGCGCTTTGAGAGTGAATAAGGTAGATGCTACCTTGTGTTGAGGTGTGGCACACCTTGGAGCTTGATTGAAGAATGTGTTGATAATGTCTCTTGACAGATAAGTCCTTATAAAACATAACAGTCCATGAAATTAACAGTTTATAAGTTCATATAAGTATTTACAGGTTGATGTAGTTACAGTACAGATGAAATGTCATTTGCAGAATGTTGGTAACCCCACAAGGCATATGGGGCAATGCAGACAGTAATTTAAAACAAAACACCAAGCATAGTAGAAAAGTCAGTGTTTATTTTGCTGGCTGGCTGATTAGTGACACACTGGCAGGGGTGCATTAAGTCCTTTTAATGGAGTAGTCACACACACACACTGGCATGGCATTTGTTTTGTCAGTAGTTGATTACACCCTGCATAAAGATTAACAGTCCATAAAAGGTAACAATTGACAATAAACCATTAAGAACACAGTCCATAACAGAGCAATAGGGTTGTAGAAAGTACCAGCCATGTTTGGAACAAGCGGCAGTGAAGAAAATGGATGTATTGCTTGAAGGTCAATTGAAGCAGAATCTTTTCGCTGGAGTTGGGGAGTGCCCCTTTCCCAGACTTAACTTTATAGTAAGCAGAAACAATAAGCTTGATTGCAGAATCTGAACTGACTGGACCTTTTTAGTTGATTTAAAGTTTTACAAATAGGTGTAATTTTGCTGAAAACATTACACTTGCAGAGTTAGTAATAACTGGATTTATGCAATAGTCCTTATAAGAAACCAGTCAGGCACAAAGATGCTGATAACGTCAAAACTGTGGCAGTTGTTTTCTTTTTATGGAAAAAGATGAAGGTCTTGGCAACTTAGATGAAGGTATTACTGCTGTTGAGCGTGGAGATTTTATGTGTGCCACACCTTGGAAACCTGCAAACTTGCAAAGTGTGTTAGACACTGAGTTAAAAACACATAAATAACAATCTTTTAAACCATTTACTTTTTGTTTTGTAAAGAGTGGTGTGACAGAGCCTAAATTCTGGCAATTAGAAAGAAAAAAAATAAAAAATGGGACATTAGCCGCACACCTGGGGGTGCAGGTCAAGGTTTAGTTATACCATTTGACCATCTGTAAATTATGACAATGTTATGGTTACCTCCTGCTTTTAAATCACAGAAGCAGTTATGACAGTGATGAACATTATTTCCCTGTCTGTTGCAAGCAGGCCTGAGGGAGACCTGAGTTATAAAATCCTGTAATGTTACAATACATAGATACATAGACAGTGTCGGCAGATAAGGGCCTATGGCCCACCCAGTCTACCCATTTGAGCTTGTAAGTTTAGTTTGTTTTTTTACAAGTTTGTTTTCCCTTACCCCTGACCTCTAGAATTTTTTTATGTCTATCCCATGCATTTTTAAATCCTGTGATTGTTTTAGCCCCCACCACTTCCTCTGGCAGGGTGTTCCACTTGTCCACCACCTGTTTTGTGAAGAAATTTTTTCTCATGTTTCCTCTGAATTGTCCTCCCTCCAACTTTATCCCATGATCTCTAGTCCTAGAACATCTTTTTTACTTAAAAAATAGTGTTTTTCTGCACTCTGTTTTTCCTGTAAGATACTTGTATGTCTCTTATGATATTTTTTTTTTTCCTTCTCTCCTCCAGGGAGTACATGTTTAGTTTCTTTAACTTGTCTTTATAGGACTTGTGATGCAATCCATTTTTGCACCATTTTTACCCCTTGTACTCCCTTTAGACCCATTACCCCCCCTCTTTCTCAGTAAAGACTGAGCAGAAATACCTGTTTAATATGTCAGCTTTACTGTTGTCATCCTCCACGCGACTCTCATCCTCCCCCTTTAGTCTCACTATCCCTTTTTTTGTCTTTTTTTTTTTTTTTTTTTTTTGCTACCTCTTTGGAAAACCATAATGGTCTCCTCTTTCTTTTTTTTTTGCTAACCTGCTTAATGCAGTTACACGCTTTAAACATATTGTTCATAACAATATGCCTTTTACCAATGCAATCAGTGGGACAAATACATATGTTGTTGGTCTATGCCAATTTAATAACAGTGCCTATTGCACCTGTGACACGTGAAAAGGTCTACTTTTTTTTTTTACCCTGTATAGTGACATACTTTAAAGTACTGAGTGAGATAAGGCTTGAAGCATAGGTTTGGAGTACAATGTAAATTGTGCATATTATAATTGTTAAAATTTAAAATGACAAAAACCTACATAGAGTACACAAATTTTTTAGGGGTACCTGTGAGTAATAAGACAAACGGAGCATTAATTTTACTTTTGGTTTGCTTTGGAACATATTGTAGGGTGGGTCAGCAATGCTGGTCCCAGTATTTAGGTTGGTTATGAGCATTAAAAACATTATACATGTGGAGCACTTTTTTGAACACACACATGATACAGTGTAGCAAGATGTATATTAAAACATTATAACATAAACATGAAACATAAGCATGTTTGTAATAGAACAATTTTAGTATTGAGCATAATGCATAATGCATAAAATACATTTTAAACAACACATATAGACTGTAAACTTAGCTTAAAATCCAGAAATGTTAGAGCACTGTGAATTTACTGGTTGAAAAAAAAATGCATTTATTGCTGTAAGGCAATGACAAAAGTTGCTTTGCATTTGTTTTAACAGGATAAGAATGCTGAAAAGACAATTAAAAGAATGAATATGTGGACATACATACACAACTCTACTCTCCAGCGTAACTGATTATTTGCTGAGGGCAGAAACCCTTGTACCAATAATAGGTGTGAGATTTAACTGTTTGCACTAGAAAAACAGAAGGGCTTGGGCTGGGTTATGCTGTTAAAATACCTTGGGTCTTTTTAAAACCTGTAAATAAGAAACAATTATTGGCAAATACGTTTTCTTATTTACCCCTCTAGGGAACAGTGATGTACCTTGCAACCTTTGTGGGTATTACACTGGAAGGGATAGAGAAGGTAGCTTACCCCCTTCCCCAAGCTCCTACTGGTGGAAGAGACAGCTGAAGTGAAAGAGACAGCTCGAATACTGTAATAATAAAAGGTTAGCTGTGGATGGTGACATGATCCCCACCTACTACACTTTAAATTATAACAAGATAATATTACAATTAGTTTAGTAGGTTTTATACCTACTATAAAGATGGGGAACTTCTTTTCTTTAGAAGAAAGAGAAGAAACACAGACAAACAACAAAACAAACACACACCAGTTTAAAAATAAAACAAGATTATTTTATAGGATAAAAAGCCAAGCGTCCCTGGGTTCCCTTATCCTAAGCATGACAAAATGTCAGCTGAGTTTATAAAAATCCAGATTGATGGTAATACCGTCGTACATTATCTCTTAGAATGCATTTTAAAAGACAAAAAATGATTACACCATGGTCACACATAAAAACCAAAACCATTGTTTTTTAACTGTAGATGGTAGACTCTCAAAAACAGCTGTAATAGTCCTTTTTTTAAAAGCGTACTGTATATATATAATAAAAATATGGGGAGATGATGAATAATTTTCCCCTTCCAGCTGGAGTATTGCCTGTGTTGGCTGCAAGTCAGAAGCCATGAGAGGAAAGAAAAGTTTGTTTTTTTACTTAGAATACTAGTTTTGCAATAAAAGTCAAATTACATGGTTTACTCTTGGTGTGCTTTCATGAAACATACATTTTGTGTGAAAAGTTGTACTTTAGGCATGGAATACACCAAGTTTGAACTGGTAGTAACATAAAATGTTGAAACACAAGAAGGTCAAATAACATGCAAAGGTCACAGTGTGCATGCAAGGGTCGTTCAAACCTAGTTATTTTGTAGTGTCCTTGAACACTACTGATATTAAATATCTTTACAATAAAACTGCTGGCCAAGACAGTACACACATACACATACACAAAAGAAATACTTAACACAAAATAAGACTGACATTGTTTTACACCAATTTGCTGAGGTAATGCCTATAGTTCCATTAGAAAACTGTACGTGTTTTAGATATATGTGCTGCCTCCTGCCTGTCTTGTAATACTGACAATTTTTAAACCAACACATTTATACATATTGCCATGCCAAATCTTTTTAGAACAAAACACTTTTTAAACACATTCTAATAACTCCTTTTAACACCTTTAAAACACAACACAACGTACCATCTGTAAATGAACACATCTTGTATAACATGGTTACACCTTTTGGCGCATAGCCAAAATATGGCACTTGTCATTTTGCAAAAAGTTTCTGGTTTTAACTAGAAGTATGATAAAACCATTTATAGCTATTAACACATTACATTTTCACCTAGCAGTGGCTTGCACGTTGCTTACAAACTACAAATTTTTCTGCACATTGCAATCTATGACGTCATATTTTTACCTTCAACACTACCTGCTTCACCCAACAACTACATACAAAAGTTTTTACTGACCCTATCTAGGCAGCACAAATGTTCCATTAAAAATAAAGCCAATTAAAACAGTCAGTTATGAGGGCAAGGAAGCTTTTTTATCTTTTTTTTTACTGTAACATGTTTTGCACTGAGGCAGTCAATCCTATCTCTAACCTTGACAACAGAACATAATTACAGAACACAGATATAAGCTAGATGCACAAGAAATACAGAGCATTACCTTGTTTAGTATACGTATTACAGAAATAAAACAGACAGACATAAAACAACTTTGAAAAAAAAAATTCAGACTTACCGGTGCCAAGGTATTTTCTTTTTTTTGATACACAAGTCTGAGTAAGAAAACTGACTGCAGGACCTTTATGATAATTTCAAACACTGCAGCTATTAACCCTTTTAAATGTTTTGTTTGGCCATTTTAGTAACTGCCAACCAAGTCTTTCCAGAGCTCTGGTTTGCAGTTTAAAACAAAACAAAACAAAAATCTTTAACAGTACTAGGTTGAGATCCATTTGGTAGAGGTCCTCCATATTTCCCATTGTAGTCCCTAAAAGGCGCCTTGACCAAACTCGGAGTGCCCAACACTCCTATATTTCTTCTGAGGCGTCCCCTGGCCTTCGAGGTGCCCTAGCACCCTTACCTTTTACAGGCGTCCCTGGCCGGGTGCCTGCACTCTTACCTTTTCTGAGGCGTCCCTGACGCCGAGTGCCTAGCACTCGGTGCCCCTTAGCACTCTTACTTTTTATAGAAGCGTCCTGGCGCGAGTGCCTGCTTGCTCTTATTTTATAAGGCGTCCCCTGACGCCAAAAGTACCTGCTTGCTCTTGGTGCCACCTTGCACCTAGAAACAGTAACTGATGACTGTCACGCTCCCAAGGCATCACCGCATTGGTGGGACTTAAACCTCTGGGGCCACCTTCCCCTGAGGCTGGGACTTGTCAGTCCGATCACAGTGTGACGGAGAAGTGAAGCCATCCTGCCGACTCGCCAAAAACTGTGGTCGCAGATTCTCTTACTATCTATACTTTACCTTAATTTCTATGTACTCAATAACCACACCAATGGTTGTTCCAATAAACTCAGTTTATTGTCTGTACACACATGTGTGGGAGCCCCGGCTAAAGGCAAGAGCTCCCGAACTAAGTTTTACACAGTGTTTTATAGCACTTCTTATCTTGAAACACACTAACATTTCAGTATAAATTAATCATAGTTTCTTAGCAATAACAGAAAAACAGTTTCATATCGTCAGGTACTTTTCACTGGCTTATTTCATCACTGCTTAATACATACACCTGGGTCAAGCTGACCTAATAGAAACAATGAGCTTCACTCACTCCATGGTACCATTACAATTGATTTTAATGCATCTACATGTTCTTATCTCTGCTTCTTGCCCAACCCTGCCCAAGCTTGCTATCAGGCTGGTACCATCAGTTCTGTTCAGCTTTATTTAAACTGCTATTTTCACAACTTTAAGTAACTAGTTTCAGCCAGCATGAGCTATTGCCTTCTGCTTGCCTTAAATTCTTACAAACTTATATTGACCTTAGCTACTCAGACCTGGCTATATTCAACTACACTAGCAGCTTCTACATTATAATATATTGTAACACACTTTACTTTTTATGTATGCATGAATCCACTTCATATGTATGCATAAAAGAAAGATATATATATATATAAAAGAAATTCCTCCACAAGTCCCCTAGAATAATTTTTTCTCTACCAGGTAGATTAAGTATGTTGTCTGTGAGTGTTTTTAAGGCTCCCATTGCTTTCTTGGGAATGTTGTATGTACAGCCAATTACGACTGGCTTTATTCCCCCAGGAGAAGTTTGATGAACATTGCTTCGCATCCCTCACTTTCAAGATCGGGGTGGTCATCAGTGTAGCACTGAGTTGGGATTTTACATAGAGAAGAACTCCTCCACATTTTTTCCCCTCCCTATCTTTCCTGGAAGTATTAAAGCCTTGTAATTCCACCTTGTGCGGAAGTATATTTGGCTTAAGCCAGGTTTCCGAGATGGCAATTATGTCCGGGGAGTAGAGGCTGGCCCAGGCTTCAAGTTCATGCACCTTGGGTCTGAGGCCGCTAATATTCATATGGACCACCCTCAGTCCCTTGGCATTGAGCCACTCGGGTGTGATGGGTGTTAATTTTGGTATACTTGTCCCTCGGGGGGGGGGGGTTGGTTCAATGTTTCCCACCATTAGTAGCAGCAGACCAAGGAGAATTGTCAGGTATTTTGTTGGTACTTGAGAGGGGAAATTATTTCTGTGGGCCCTGATATACCTCACCATATTCAGGAACAGACCCCTCTTTTCCAGCATGTGTATTGTTATCATGCTTGTTCTGAAGCAGGGATGTTGACAGCCAGGGGTAATGTGGCCACCGTTTGGGCTGTTTCCATACTAGTATGACCATCCGTGCCCTTTTGACAGGTGATCAACTACAATTATTAAGACATAAAAGCATCCCAATGCTATCCCACGACCCTCCATAGTTGTTATCCTGTCTTTTCCTTACAACTTCTTTTAAAGCAGTATTAAGATAGACATTCTAGCACGGAATAGAACATACACTTTCCCTCCCAATAATTATACAGCTTCTAAGGTCAGAGATATTGCATATGAAACACTCAGGATCAGGTTTAGGTATGAACACAGTGTTTCCCTTTAGGAACCCCTTTGAGAACCTTGTGGCTTCTGGTTCCATATTAGGCACTGACTTTTTGCATTCGCTTGCGTGCATGTGCAAGGAACATCTTGAAACAATATGACTTTTTGGAGGTGTGTGACCTTCCTAGTAAATGCAATGCTCAGTATAGCAGGTGCGACCCTACCGGACCAATACATGCTGAGCTGAGTATGACAGCAGTGCAGCTATGGTGTTCTTCACTTCACACAAAAGGTCCGCTGCAATCAGCAATTGTAGTGTGTGTGAAATTAGCATATTGATGTTGACTTTTCCCTCCATGAAAACCCTCCCGCTTCTTCCCTCTGCCGATGTCCTCCCCACTTCCTCGTTGCTGTCCTCCCTGGCCCCCACGTTGTGTGCCGAGGGGGGGTGCCCAATCCCCTTTGGCTGCAGCCCCCCTCAACAAACAACCAGGTGGCACACTGTGAACCCACCCCAGCATGCTCATGCCTCCCACCACGCACACTGTATGGCCGAGCAGGGATGCCCAATCCCAGTTAAGGCAGTCCCCCCAAACCACGTGGGTGGCACAGGTGAGGAGCCCACCCCAGCGTGGTCATGCCTCTCCCATGCACACTGTATAGCGGGGTGTCCAATCCCGTCGGCTAGCACCCCCCAACAAACATGTAGGTGTCATGCTGGGAGCCACCCCAGTGTACCAAAAGGATCCAGTGGCATCTTTGTGTTTTTTTACAGTGCTGTGAAAGAAGAAAACGGTCCCTCAGTGAGTCACTTGCCCCTCCCCCAACCCGCAGCCACCCTCTGCGCACTCCATCTTCCCACACCTCATTGTTGTCCTCCCTGGCCCCCACATTGTGTGCCGAGGGACATGCCCAATCCCGTCAGCTGCAGCCCCCAACAAACAACCAGGTGGCACACTGGGAGCCCACCCCAGCGTGCTCATGCCTCCCCCAACACACACTGTATGGCTGACAGGGTGCCCAATCCCAGTTGGTTCCAGTCCCCCCATAAACACGTGGGTGGCAAGCTGAGAGCCCACCCAGCGTGTTCATGCCTCCCCATTACACTGTATAGCTGGCAGAATTTCAATCCCATTGGCTCCATTCCCCCACAAACATAGGTGGCATGCTGGGAGCCCACCCAGTGTACCAAAAGCATCCAGTGGCATCTTTGCATATTTTTTTTTACAGTGCTGTGAAAGAAGAAAACAGTCCCTCAGTGAGTCGCTTGCCCCCTTCCCCAACCCGCAGTCACCCTCTGCACACCCCACCTCCACACACCTCCTCTCACCCCATACTTACCTCTGGAGCCTGGTGCGACTATCTTCAGTGGACCGGGAACACATCTGCACTCTTCAAAGCTGGCTACAAACTGAAGAAATGCCAGGAAGCTGATAATGGCATAAATGTTTTTTTTTCCAACTTATGTGGATATCTTGTGCATTTTGGGGAATTTTGGCACCAAATTTTCAACATGGGGTTATTAGGACCCCTCCTCATGAATGCAGTCACTGTCATGGCGTTATTTGGTCCTGAAAGGTGATGTTTGTGGTCACTGCGCGGAATCACCTTTTGGGACAGATTAACGAAATGACAGTGTCCATGTTCATGAGGTGGGCTCTCAAAAAGCCTATTTTGCAAATTAGGTGAAAAAATTAAAAAAAAAATGACTGTTTTATGAGTGTGCATTGAGCAGTTTCCACGCACACTCGTAAGTTTGTGAATTTGTAATATTTCCACTCCATATTTTCAACATTGACATCTTTTCACTCCTCCTTAACATAGAAACATAGACTTTGATGGCAGATAAGGACTGCTTGGCCCATCTAGTCTGCCCATTTCCCTACCTACAGGATAGGCCGCAGATCCTAGTTAACCAACAGCCTATTACTTCCTACCCCTCACAAGAATTGCCTTATGTCTGTCTCATGCATTCTTGAATTCTCACACAGTTTTAGATGCCACAACCTCCTTAGGAAGGCTGTTCCATGCATCCACTACCCTCTCTGTGAAAAAATACTTCCTCAACATTGGCATTTTTCCACACCTCCTTATGAACAGTACAGCTGTAATTTTTCATGTCCTGGCCGAAATTTGTTTTCGCACTTCCGGTGCAGAATGGCGTGGTCGCTGTCATTTTTCACATCCTGGCCAAAATGTGTTTCTTACTTCCGGCACAGAGTAGTGCGGTTACTGTGGGAAATCAGTTTTCAGGACAGATTAAAAAAATCACAGTGACACTGTTTATGAGCAGAGATCCTAAAATGCTTATATTGAAAATTTGGTGACAAAAGTCCATAAAATGACTGTGTTACGAGAGTACATTGCGCAGTTTCCATGCACCCTCATAATTTTGCAAATTTGTAATATTTGCACTCCAGATTTTCAACATTGACATCTTTTCACTCTCTGTAACATAGAAACATAGACTTTAATGGCAGATAAGGACTGCTTGACCATCTAGTCTGCCCATTTCCTACCTACAGGATAGGCCACAGATCCTAGTTAACCAACAGCCTATTTCTTCCTACCCCAACAAGAATTGCCTTATGTCTGTCCCATGCATTCTTGAATTCTCCCACAGTTTTAGATGCCACAACCTCCTCAGGAAGGCTGTTCCATGCATCCACTACCCTCTCTGTGAAAAAATACTTCCTCATATTGCCCCTGAACCACCCCCTCTATCTTTAAATTGTGTCCCTTTGTTCTTGCACATCTCTTTTTCTGAAAGATGCTACCCTCTTGGACTTTGTTGATTCCACTGAGGTACTTAAAAGTTTCTATCATGTCCCTCCCTCTCCTTACTTTCCTCAAAGGGTATACATATTAGCTCCTTAAGTCTCTCCTTGTCGCTTCTCTTGCAGGCCCTGCACCATTTTAGTTGCCCTCCTCTGGACTACCTCTATCCTGTCTATGTCCTTGCAGAGATGGGGTCTCGGAACTGGATGCAGTACTCCAGATGGGGTCTCACCAACTGTCTGTACAGTGGGATAACAACTTCCTGTTTTCTGCTGGTGATGCCTCTCCTATGCATCCCAGTATACCCCAACCCTCCTACTGCCTTCTCACATTGCTTGCTAACCTTAAGGTCATCTGATATGATTACCCCAGGTCCCTTTCCTTTTTGTTGTTGTTACTACCCCCATTGTTGTATTCTTCCCTGGGTTCTTGTTTCCCAGGTGCATTATTTGCACTTCTTTGCATTGAATCCTAGCTGCCATACTTCTGACAATTCTTCCAATCTTGCCAAGTCCCTTCTCATCCTTTCCACGCCTCCTTGTGTATCAACCCTGTTGCAGATCTTTGTGTCATCTGCTACGAGGCATACTTTTCCTTCCAGTCCCTCTACAATGTCACTTATGAACAGTACAGCTGTCATTTTTCACATCCTGCCCGAATTCTGTTTTCACATCTGGCGCTCAATGGCGCGGTCGCTGTGTGAAATCGGTGTTCGGGACAGATTACAAAAATCATACTGACAGTGTTCATGAGCAGAGGTGAGAAAATGCTTATGTTGAATGTTTGGTGAAATAATTCCTCTAAATGACTGTGTTACAAGCGTGCGTTGCGCAGTTTCCACACAGGCTTATAACCTTAAGCATGATCAAGGTGTTAGGGTTCCTAACACAGACACTTGAAGTATACGGCTGAAGTGTAAATCGGATGCAAAAAGGAGTTGCAGAGAGGTACTCTGTTGGAACATGAATGCTGAAGGGACATGGATGCAACTTGGGGGGGCCCTACATAAATGCCATACACCACTGCAAATACCTGCAAGTGAACGTTTGGCATTGACAAATGCTTGTTAGTATTCAGTCACTGTTTCTAGACAATATTGAAGGTGCTTGTTGAGTTAGATAGTTGGTCGGGTTGGCTGGAGTCTGTTCCCCTTTAAGACTTACAACTCCCGCTTGATACCGTGTCTATTTTTGAGGGGCTTAGCCATCCATGGAGTCTATTTAATAAGGGATGAGGTGCAGGGCGGGTGAGGGAGCAGATCTGTTCCAGTCCAGCAAGTCTCCATTGCAGGGGGAGGGAACCTGTTTGTCGGCAGCTCCCTCTACCCCCAATGCCTTCCCAGTCTGCTGTGCTGATTCAGCTTGTCTGGCTGCCCTTCTTGTAAGGAGCCAGATCAGGAAGATTTAAACTTGGCACCTTTTTTCTTTGGCTTGCGGGAGGACGCACAGGTTGCCCATGCTCACTCGCCCCTCGCCCAGCTGTACTTCCCCACGGTCCTTCTCTGGGGTGGCAGCTCCCTCTACCCCCGGTGGTCATGGGAGTAAGGCTTTCCCATTTTGGTGATTTTAATTTTTTCAAAATTAAAGAAAAGTCCAGCAAAGTATCTCCGCTGCAGGCGGGGGAGCCTGTTTCAGACGGCAGCTTCCTCTACCCCCAATGCCTTCCCAGTCTGCTCTGTCGATTCAGCTTGTCTAGCTGCCCTTCTTGTAGGGAGCCAGATCAGGAAGATTTAAACTTGACGCCTTTTTTCTTTGGCTTGGGGGAGGATGCTCAGGTTGCCCATGCTCACTCACCCAGCCATACTTCCCCGAGGTCCTTTTCTGGGGAGGGGGCAGCTCCCTCTACTCCCAGTAGTCATGGGAGTAAGGCTTTCCTGTTTTGGTGATTTTTTTTTTTTTTTTAAATTAAAGAAAAGTCCAGCAAAGTCTCTCCATTGCAGGGGAAGGGAGCCTGCTTCAGTCGACAGCTCCCTCTACCCCGATGCCATCCCGGTCTGCTCTGCCCAGTATGCTGCCAGAGGTTTAGAATAAGGAATGTTTTGCTCAAAAGATTGTAAGCTGTGCAGTTTTAAGGTGAGTTTAGTGACTTTTGTATAAAAGAAATGGCCGAGTGTAGAGCGAGGAAAGTGGGTGAGTTGGCGGCTTCAGAAGTGTAGACGTAAGCCTAACCAAGATGTTGCTATAGCTTGCTCTACACTCAGCGGCTTCTTTTACACAAAAGTCACAAAACTCACCTTGAAACCCAGTGTTTACATCCTTTTGAATGAAACATTCCTCATTCTAAACCTTTGGCAGCATTTTGTTTAGCTAATGAACACTGCTCAGTCATGCTACACTGAAAGAGAAAAGGGAAAGTCATTACATGTGAAACAGTGTAAAAAATGGCACAATCAACCAGATAAGTTTTATTTCTATCAGTTTATATCTATCAAAATCATGGCAGGATTAACTAGATAACTGTTTGCAATGTGGGACAGCTATTATTATAGATTTACTTTGTTGTGGATGTGGCAGCCTGTGTTTTCCAGCTGTGTGTTTGGCAGCCTGTCCATGCCAGATGTGGAGAGAAACACAGAGACATAGATTCTGACGGCAGATAAGGCCCATCTGGCCCACCTAGTCTGCGTATTTCCCTACCTACTTAACTCCTGATCCTAAATGATCAGCAGCTTCCCCTCTCTTTCCTAACACTAGGGTTGCCTTCTGTCTATCCCATGCATTGTTGAATTCACCGATCATTTTAGCCTGTATGACCTCCGCTGGGTGACTGTTCCATGCATCCATCCACTACCCTTTCTGTGAAAAAATTCCTCCTTTTAATTATCATTTTCATTGACTTGAGATAACGTTATTACATACAGCTAATTTCTTGGATTTCAATAGTTATGACCATAGTATATACAAATATCTTGATACGAAATCACTTGAAATATTATAGGAATACCACCTCGACAGGTGTTTTAGGCAGATAAAGAAATATATTAGACCTCCACAGCCCGATTCTAAATTGCCTCTGAGACAAAATTCTGGGTCAACCAATGTCAAATGAATTATCCATCTCCGCCATTTGGTTATTACGGGGTCTATTCTTGCATGGATTTTGGCAGACAGAAGTTCAAGATTATAAATTTCCAGCATTGTCTGATGCCAGTCCACTGCCGTTGGAACGGTACTGGACATCCATCTACATGTAATAGCTTTACGTACTGCAGGTATATTGGTAATACAAGTGTGTTCCCATTTCGGTCTATGGGGGGGGAGTATATGGAAAGAACAGCAACTTCGGCTGTCAGTTCTATCTCTTCATCAATACACTCCCTTAACTCTAACTGGAGAGAGCACCAGAAGGGGGTAGCTTAGGGCAAAACCAAAAAATATGACCCAGGCCTGCTAGTGTACAACCACACCCTCTCCAACAATACTCATATAAGGCCGGGAGATATTTTACCAAGATAGACAGCTGGGACTCTAAAATACCTGGATCTGGCCTTCCATGCAAATTCCCTCCAAACTTGAGAGGATGTAATTTTGACTGCATGTAAAGTCGCCCCCTCCCATTGTTGGGGAGGGTGACCTGTAAATCCAGGTCTCTATTCCAGGCTTCCAAGATTGATTGAGAGGAGTCACTTAAAGATTCATTTAGCAATTTGTATATATGGCTAATCAGCTTTGACCAAGGGTTCTTGTTTAAAAAATCTCTCAAGATAACCCACAAGAAAGGAAGGGGAGTAGGTTGTATGGCCGAGAACTCCCTTTGCCTAAGTATATGATTTCTCACCTGGGTATAATGAAACAGGTCTTGATCTGGGAGGGAATATATAGTTTGGAGTTCAGGGAAAGGGGTAATACTTCTTTGATTAAAGAATCAATGATAATAGCAGAGGCCTAGTCTCCGCCATAATACAAAATTCTGGTCCAGGTTAACTGGAATGAAGTTAGCATCTAGGGAGAATAGTGTGAAAAAAGTGATCTGTTTAAAAGCCTCTTTCTGATTTAGAGTATACCAAGTTTTTGAGATTTGGGCCATAAAGTTCATGAAATCTCTGAAGGGTGGCGCTCTTGTCTCTAGATGCAAAAGCAATTTTTTATATATCATGTAGGTCATTTATGTGGAATTCAATGTCCTCCCAGATATATTGGTCCCCAGGGGAAATCCATAAGAAAACGATTTTCAAAAAGGTGGCCAAGGCACACCATCTCAGATTTGGGAGGTTGACTCCACCCCGGGACATTGGTAGACAAAGGAGAGATGGTCTGATTCTTGGTCTTTGTCCGTCCCAGATAAATGCAGAAATCATTGAAAAAATACTTCCTCATATTTCCCCTGAGTCTCCCCCCAAGCCTCATATTGTGACCCCTTGTTCTTGCACATCTCTTTTTTTGAAAGATGCTGCCCTCCTGGACCTTGTTGATTCCCCGGAGGTACTTGAATGTCTCTATCATATCCCCCCTCTCTCTCCTTTCCTACAGGATATACATATTGAGGTCTTTCAGTCTTTCCACATATGTTTTCTGGTGCAATCCTTTCACCATTTTTGTTGCTCTTCTCTGGACTGCCTGTATTCTGTAACTGTCCTTCCAGAGATGCGGTCTCCAGAACTGAACATAGTATTCCAGATGTGGCCTAACCAATTGTTTGTACAGTGGCATCTCCACCTCCTGTTTTTCACTGGTGATGCCCCCCATGCACCCCAGCAACCCTCCAGCCCTCCCCATTGCCTTTTCACATTGCTTGGCCACCTTCAGGTCATCTGTTATGTTTACCCCCAAGTCCCTTTCCAGTTTTTTTGTTGTTAGTATCTCCCCTCCTCCCCATTTTGTATTTCTCTCCAGGATTCCTGCGGTCCAAGTGCATGACTTTGCACTTTTTTGCATTGAATTTGAGCTGCCACTCTCTTGACCACTCCTCCAATTTGCCTGGGTCTCTTCTCATTTTTTCCACCCCATCTGGAGTGTCTACCCTAGTGCAGATCTTGGTGTCATCTGCAAAGAGGCACACCTTCTCTTTCAACCCCTTCACAATGTCACTGATGAAGACATTGAAGAGGATTGGCCCCAGAACTGAACCCTATGACTCCCCACTGGTCACCTTCCTCTTCTGGGATTGTATTCCATTCACCACCACCCTCTGTGTCCTGTTGCTCAGCCAATTTGTGACCCACTCTGAGACTGCGCAACTTGTTTACTAGTCTCCTGTGTGAGACGGTGTCAAATGCTGTGGTAAAATCTAGGTAGGTCATGACCACCGCCCCTTCCTGATCCACCCCCTTGGTTAGCCAGTTAAAGAAATCTATCAGATTTGTTTGACAAGATCTCCCTGCTATGAATCCATGTTGCCTTGGGTCTTGTGCCTCACTAGCCTCCAGATATGCCACAATCCTTTCCTTTAACATGGATTCCATGATTTTCCCCACCACTGAGGTCAAGCTGACCAGCCTGTGATTTCCAGCCTCCACCTTGCTCCCACTTTTGTGTAGTGGTACCACATTTGCCCTCCTCCAGTCCTCAAGCATCATGAGAGATTTTCTTGTCTGGGCTGCTAGTGAGAATGTTCTGAGGGTGGAAAGTAGTGCAGGTATGTGGTCATAGTGGGAGGTTTGCAGTCATTGTGGGATAATGCACGGTCATGCTGTGCGTGTTATCTAATCAGGGAACCCAGTCTTCACTGATTTTTCTTACCCATTTTATTAACAGATATATATCTGTCTGTGTGTGTGTATGTGTGTGATGTGTGTGTTATATATATATATATATATATATATATATATATATATATATATATATATATATATATATATATATACACATACTGTATATATATGTATATATATATATATATATATATATATATATATATATATATATAAGCAATAGGTGTGGAGAGAAACAGTATGATTAATCCATTTATCTGAGTAACTGTGTATAAATTCATTTATACACACAGTTACCATGTCACAAATCTTTCAAATTCATTTGGAATGTTCGGTCTCAGAAGCAGTACTAACCATATTTAAATGGGAATAACTTCAAAAGGCAAAATGATAGCATGGTATTGTGAGCATAAAAGTTGTTCAGCACAAAATTATCTACAAAATGAGTGGTGATTCATTTATAGATACCTTACAGATTTTTTTATAATGAGTAAAAATAACAGCAGAAAAGTCAGTTTTTTGTTCACTTTTTTGACAAACAAATGTAAATAACTTTAAAACAATAAATTATAGCATGGTACTGTAACCATGAAAGTTGTTCAGCACAAAAATATCTACAAAATGAGTGATGTTTCATTTGTATATACCTTTTATTTTTTTTATAATTAGTAAAAAAAAAAGCAGAAAATTATATTTTGTTTTTCACTTTTCGACAAACAAATGCAAATTACTTTAAAACGAAAAAGGTAGCATTGTACTGTGAGCATGAAATTTGTTCAGCACAACATTTTCTACACAGTGAGTGGTGTTTCATTTAATAGCAACCACTATGCTAGGCAGATCTGCACTAGGAAAGTTAACAAAAAGTCCCAGAAATTGTCATTAAAAAAAAGATAAACAGTCAAAAGCAAATGTCCCTGCACTAACAGAAGGCATCCCTATTGCTTAAATGAAATATACAATGGTGAGCTGTCAGAAAAATGATTTATCTACACTTGTGCTGTTTGACCTCTGTCACTTCACACTCGTGACTTACGCCACTCGTGAGGTTACCGAGGTCAGACAGCACTTGTGTAGTTAAATCATTTATCGACAGCTACCATTGTATAATCATATACATATAATTTATTTAAAGTTAATTTTTATATATATATATATATATATATATATATATATATATATAATAATATTTATTTTAAAGTTAATAACTGGGAAAAGCACAGTAAGCCAGGGCTCCTTTCCGGGTGCAGTCTGTGGAAGAGGGTTGCGGGATGTAGCAGCTTACAAAACCAATACAGAGACAGATGCAGCATTACATAACAGAATAATAAGTACATACAGAGGCATCAGTAAATGTGCTAGTGCAGTATAATATTAGCTTTTGTACAGCGAACAATCATGTGTGAGGCAAAGTTCACAGTGTGTGTTGGGGTAAGGGTAGAACAGTGAAGGGCAGGAGGCTAAGTTGAAGAGGGCTGAGGGAGAGATTATGGGGTTAAGGAGGGCATAGACAGGAACAGGAGGGTGCAGGAAGTTGCCTTAGGTGGTGTCTAAAGGTGAGAGAGAGAGAGAGAGAGAGAGAGAGAGGAGAGACAGAGGGGAGCATATTCTAGATGGAGGGGAGGCAGTAGGAGAAGGCAGCTTGGCCAGCAGAAGAGTGAGGGTGGGGAAGGAGAAGGTGCAAGAATCCCTAGAGCAAAGTGAGTAGGAAGAGTAAGGAATGGGGGAGATCAGGGAAGAAAGGCAGGTGGGGAAGGACCCATACCGATATTTGGTGATAAAAGCAGTGCAGTGGACATGGCAATGAGATGGCAGTGAGAGGATGGAGATGGAAGAGTACAGAGAGCAGTAATGGGTAAGGAGGGGGAAATTGGAGGCGAAGCGGCAGATGGCATTGCACAGGGTATCCAGCCTGGCAAGGGGGTGGGGGCAATATCATAGACTGTGTCCACATAATCAAAGACTGAGAAAAAACATTTTGGTTACCAGTTCCCTGTGGACTTGGAGGGAGAGGCAGTCATTATTGCAGTACAGGACGCCTAGTTTGGGATGGAATTTGGCATGGATGAGGATGGAGAAATCACGCTTGCTGTCAAGTCACACTCCAAGGTACTTAAAAGCAGGGACCACTTCATATATATCTATATACACATACACACACACGTGTGTGGTGTATAGGGATATAATTCCTAATGAAGTCAATAAGCCACGAAGGTGAGTGGCAGTATGACCTCTTTAGGACCCCGAGATGATTAAATTATATCCCTATGCACCACCACACTTACCTACAGTTTGTTTTTTGTAATAAATAAGGATGGTCAATAATGAGTTTAGAGACTGAATTGCAATGAGTGAAGTTGGATGTGGTGCCATCAACGTTGGACATTGTGATATCACCGGGAGGCACTGGGCTTCAGGATTGGCTGTTCTGATTTGTGAGGTATACAGGGAAACATATGATAATGTGCTCCAATGGGGAAAGTGTCCCATCCATGTATTATGTATCTATATATAATACACATACAAGTGCTGTTTGACTTCCGGTAACCTCAAGAATTGGGTAAGCCACTCATGAGGTGTCCAAGATCAAATAGCATGAGTATAGCTAAATCATTTATCCAAAAAGGCCTCTCTGCTTATTTGGTTTATGCAGTAGGCACAGCCTCTGACCATGCAGACAAAGGTCGTTTTACTTTGTGTATTTTTTTTTTTTTTAAGAAATTTCAGTGGACTTGTTATTGGTTTAACGAATCAGTCTGCATTAGTGGTGCATTGCTAGGTTGTTTTTAGGGATGCTTTAACGCCTCGACATTCAAGACAGTCCTGATGTGTGATGTGATTGGTCCCTTGATTGTTTTATGAATAATTATCATGAAAAAAATGGCACCACCTGTTGATGAGCAGGCTACAATGCAGCATGTTGTGACAGTTTATGAATAGGTGTACTACATTATTAGTTTATTTGTATCTGTAAAATAAATCCTTATATCTTCTTTTATTGCTGTGCTAGTTTAATTGGTAGTGGGATGATAAAGTCGTGAGGACGAGTAGTAGGGGAGCAGCTGCAATTAAAGTGAGGGGAGCACCACCAGTTGTAGCGAGAGTGTGGCAGTACTCTGTTTTTCTACCTGCTGTGCTTTATAACATCTGCCACCGGTATTTGTTAAAAACAAATAAACCAAATTGGGGTTTTTTTTGTTGGGTTTTCCACAGTCTCATTGGTGGTGGTGGTGGGATGAGCCAGAGTGCAGCAATTGTGGTGAAGAGGCAACGGCTTCTAGTGAGAGTGCATGGAATTAGCATGTATTTCTAACAGCGCTAGAAATACACACTAAACCCCCACCTTCTGCTGCTTTATTAGATGTTCCATCAGGTTTTATTTTAAATAAATTAAAAAACTTGTTTTTTTGTTTCTTTTCCCAATGGTTTTATTGGTGGATGGGGAATAGCTAGCCTGAGTTGTGGTGAAGTGGTAGCAGCTACAGCGAGAGGCTACACATTTGACTGCAACACAGGAAGAAAAAAGGCAAAGTACAAATGTCTGAAGGACAAAATTAGGCAGGTAATCACTTTTAGGTTTCTCAGATCTCTACAAATATACTGGCATTTGGTAGATTCTGAGAGACAGGATGAGAAGGGACCCAAGTGGCACATTAAAAGTGTACAAGCTTGGAGTAGAACATGGGTTACCTCTCTAGTGTGCATTCTGAGCCAGAAAAAACAGTTACGGTTGCAGTTTAAAAATAAAATGAAAGAAGCCTCTTTTTTTTATTTTAGTATAGCATTGTGCAGAGTTATGTAGACGGTGTGCAGAATATGATGTAAGGGGTAGAGTGGATACTGTAGAGAAGAGGTACATGTTGGTGGGAGAAATACACTATAGGCTTTCCAAAGAGAAATTAAACTACTGGAAGTAAACCAGTCTAGTGGTGCTGAGGGTTGAGGCACTGGACGCTACACCTCGTGCCATGCTAGCAGCCCGGGTTTGGGAATGGACTCATGTTGCTTGGGGGTCGACAGTGGGAGGAAGGATTTGAGCGTCTATACACAGATCTCCTTCTTCGGGGGGGGAGGGTGGAAACAGTGTGGCATGCTGTGGACCGACACCCGGTGGTAGCTGGGTGTCAGCACAGGCACGTCATCCAGATGAGGGGAGTGCACCCATCCAGGGCATCTGGCTGGTTCCGTGGAGGTGGGGGCACCTGTCTTGCCCATTGCATGGCTTGAGTGCAAGGGAGAAAACAGGCAGAAAATGTCCAGAGCCGACAGGGTCCATGATGAACCAACTTGTTTGGGTCAGAGTATGAGTCCATCTGAGGGAGGGCCGGAGCAACCCATGGGCTCTGCAGAGGAGCCAGAAAGAATTTAATTAAAAAAAATTAAAAATAAAAGAAACTACTGGAAGTAGTACCAGTGGGCTGTGGGCCAGGCAGGAGGTGTGGCTAAGCTATGATGAGTTTACTACATGTATAAATCTGATGAGTTTACTATAGCTATAAATGTAAGATTTTTAGTTTACTATATGTATAAATGTAAGATTTTAGATTTATACATACAGGAGCTCAGATAAACAGATTTATTCAATGGCTTTTGTGTCCATGCCTACCAAATAAATATATATATATACTGTATACACACACGCATATGCCTCATCTGGGTTTCGACTATATGGATGTGGTCTGTGGCACTGTCCCCTCAATTCCCCTTGCCTGACTGGACATTGTCTGCAATGCCTTCTGCCACTTTGCTGCCAATTTATTATCTTGTATCCACCACTGTTCCCTGTACTCATCCTTATCCATCCTCCCTCTCCCCTCATGTCACCAGTCCCACCATACTTCCATCACCTCTAAATATTGGTTTGGGTCCCTTCCATCCCTCACTCCTTTTTCATCCCCTCCTTCTAGTCCCTATGCACTAGGGACCCTTGCCCTTCTCCCACCCCCACCATCACTCCTCAGCTGGGAAGTCTGCATTATCCTATCCCATCCCTCCGGAACCAGTTATCTTCCTCCATCCTTCTCTCCATCTCCCTTCCCTCCATCAGGTGTTAGCTAAAGCTTCTCTTCTCTCCTCTGCTCCTGGCAACCCTCTACCTGAACCATTCCTGACCCTTTCCCTGTGATTCTGCCCTCTCTCTACCTTTTCCCTTCCCCCTAACTGCATGGTTTTGGCTTTTTCATATTTAGTTTAAACAGGCTGTTTTACTACTCCCTTCAAGCCTAGGTCTTTCTCTGCTCATTCAAGCACTAAGCACATTTTGATCATGTCCAGTTGCACAGCTGATTTGCATGGTAGTTTTTTCTTGCTTTCTTGTTTGTTCTGCACTTTGCTATTGCGCTTTATTGTCATTGTAACCACATCATCTGACATGCTGTAATCTTTGTAATTGTATTCTCCCCTTCTCCATCTCCTGGGTCACACCTGGAAATGAGCCTTGGCTGAGTGTGCTTCTGGTAACCAAAAGACATTAACAAATAAAAAATAAAAGTACCAACACTGAGGAAAGGGTTACTCTCAAAAAAGGGCATTGATACCAAAGTCAGATTTCAAAGAAAATCAAAATCATACATACCTCAATAATATAAAGCGTCATGGGGTATATATAAAAATAACAATGAAAATTTAGGCTGGTTCTTCTTTAAGCAGGCAGGAACACATGGTGCCAATGGGCCTCTAACACACTCTGCAAATGTTGAGAACAGAAGACACAGACACATATTTCATCCTACACAGGACTCTTCAATAAGCTTTGTTTGTATGTTATCCCAAGGGAAAACAAACCAGCCCTAATGTGGTCCTATAGGTTTGAGTTATGGTGGGCCCAAACTAATGTAACAAAGCAAGAAAGCTAAAAATGTCAAAGAACATCGGCACAAAATCACTGAGGCAAGGGTTACCTAAGAAGGGCACTGGCAACAAAGTCAGATTTCAAAGAAAATCAAAATCATACCTATCCCCATAATGCAAAGCATCATGTGATATATATGCAAAGCACCATGAACATTTAGGCTAGTTATGATATAAGCAGGAATGCATGGTACCAGTGGGCCTTTCACACAATCTTCAAAGGGTGAGAACATATGGCACAGACACGTATTTCATCTTAGACAGGACTCATCAGCGTGCCTTGTCTGTATACATAGATACATAGAAAGTGACAGCAGGAGGGGATCATAAGATCCATCTCGCCTCCACCACTCCCTGTGGAAGGCTGTTCCATGTGTCGACCACCGTCTCCATGAAAAATAACTTACGTGTGTTGCTCCTGAACTTGCTCCCTCACACTTTTATATCATGACCTTTTGTTCTTGTATAACTCTTGACCTGAAACAGGTCTTGAACCTGTACCCTGTTTATTCCCTTCATGTACTTGAAGGTTTAAATCATGTCTCCACCTCTCTGCTTTGTTCCAAGGAATACATGTTGAGATCTTCAACCATTCCTCATATGGTTTCAGATGCAGTCCCTGTACCATCTTTGTAGCTTTCCTTTGCACTGCCTCCACCTGGTGTATCTCACCAGAAGGAAAAAATAAATTAGCACTAATGTGGTTTTACAGGTTTGGTCATGGTGGGCTCAAAATAAGAAAGCTGGCTAAAAAGACAAGGAACCTCAGCACAAAAACACTGAGGCAAGGGTTACCCAAAAAAGGCTTTGGCACAAAAGCTGGTTTCAAAGAACCCCCCCCATAAAGGGGTACGTGTAATTCTGATTTTTGTTTAAACCTGACTTTGTTGTCAGTACCACTGTGCTGTTCTATACCTGAGACACCCCAGCCGTTTTTTCAGTGTTTTTTGCCTCGAGTGTGTCTCTTGCAGAAAGGTGATTCTGAACCCTAATCTGTGGAGATGGTCTGCTATCTTATTTCTCTTAATTGGGGAGTGTTTGCCCTTCACAGTCCACAACACAAACTTTAGGGGTGTGTTAGCCATGTTAAATTGCTGTCAAGTGAGTAGGATGTGACCAGAGCTATGTGACCGTGTAAATGTTGAGAGCAGGGACTGCTATCCCTTTATGGTGCATGGAGTTTGTACCGTCAGATAATGAGGGGACCTGTTGCGAGCCACTGACTACCCTCTGTAATGCTTTGAGGTAACAAAAAAAACAGTCAAACAGTAAACAAACAGAAACTATCTAAGGAAATTGGAACAAGAAGGGCAACAGTACAATTAACACTACTATTGTGCTGTTGTTGTCCCTGTTGATGCTTTACTAGGTATTTGCACAGGAAATTAGGTCCTTGGGGGGTTAGTGCCAGTGTGGAAACCAGGCTCCGAACTGGCTCATCCAGTAATCTAGCACTTGCGCTGAGCATCTGTGATGTTATAGGACATCCAGCCCAATCTGTTTGGGTTTATAACAGGACTCTCCATTCACCAAGTTATAGTTTTATTTTCCATACAAATTATGTATCCTCTGCATGCTGTAATCAAGAACATTTTATAACTGCTTGTTTTCTAGTATGAAAACTTAAATTGTGTTTTATATATTCATATTAGTTCATGAAATTGATTATAAAATGGTAAGGAAAAAACAACCTCATTGGCTGAGAGACACGACCTGACCATACATTAAAAAAACAACAATACATGGTCAGGTACTGGATCTCATTACAAAGGCAAAAAAGTCTCATTACCTACAAAATCAGGGACTATTTCATGCATAGAGTTTTTCCATTTAAAGTATATTTAAATAAATTATTTTATGTTGAAAAAAATCATAATTGTTTAATTTTACCTGAAGTACAAAAGAGCAAAAAGCCATTTTATAAGGGCAATAAGTCTCTCAATAGTACGCATTGAAGGATTTGAATACACCTCCCAGGGACCTAAGGACACTAAGCTGTCAGCTTCCTGCCTCACTGCTCTGTGTCTTTCAATGCACACCCTGTCATGGCTTATTGCTTACATAAATAATTACTTTACTGTGGGACGGTTATCATTGGAGTGTACTTGAGACAGCAATCCTATGTAGTCATTTTCATTTAAGGCAGCAGGTATTTGGCTAGGAAACTTTACAGAAAGTTTTGTTTTAAGCAGATAGAATTATATTATTAACATTTTGAAACTGAATAAAGGTGTTTTTAACTGCATTACATTTTATTGAAAGATTCTTTAACTAAATGGAGTCCCCTTGACATTTAACAACAAATAATTGAATGACTAACCTAGCATAGTTATGATACAGATTATAACTAAAAGGCAGTATCCAGTATTCCATTCTTAATGTATTACGTGTGTTGTAGTTTAAAGTGTTCCTGGGAAATAGTTGGCTATGATACATTTTAATTAACTAGAACATTTTTTTTTTAATCGTTGGTAACTGGGTAAGGCCCACTAGGCACAAGTGCCTGTTTTCAGGGGTGACCTGGGAGCACTGGGGCGGTTAACCTAAGTGACTTGCTCAGTTGCACAGTATGCAATTGGAGGTTGTGGGACTCAAACCCAGGTTTGACCCTATAGTTTCTAAGTACTGGATTCAGTTTCTGGGCACTTAGTATTTCTGAACCAGAAACCACAGTGACTGTGTTCTTAGATATTTAAAGCTGAGAACATCCAAGA
Organism: Neoceratodus forsteri; assembly: GCA_016271365.2. Lineage (NCBI taxonomy): Eukaryota > Metazoa > Chordata > Ceratodontiformes > Ceratodontidae > Neoceratodus > Neoceratodus forsteri. Next base: position 798,517,705 of record CM028129.1, read on the forward strand.
AAAATTATACTTCGTAATATTAGGTATGGTTAGTCATTTTCTTTCATTGAAAATTAGTGGGTTTGTAAAGATTTTATTTTTCTGTGATATTCTGGGCAGAATCCTAAACATTTCACAATTAAACAATACAGGAGTTTGAAAATATATATTCTATGGTTTCAGAGTAGTGTTGAAGCACACAGGGTCATAATTTCAGGACGTGCAAAATAGTTATATAAATATACTCCAGTAGGAATTGGTTATTTGCCTGGGTTATATATTAAAAGCCAAACAGTTAAATTTACATTAAACTATAGAAGTCTGTTTTTGTGTCCCAACAGACTGAATGTTCAAACTGAGACAGTTGCTTTGATTTGGTTTCTTTTTAGAGAGATGCTCTTAATATTGAGCAGTGTAGGAATCTCTGAAAAGAAGGTGAGGGGTGGGGGGGGGTGAGTTGCATGCATTATCGAGTTAATGTAGGCTTTCTGCAGTCTCACAACATAATTTTTATAATAGTAAAAATCTCTTTCCAGTAACAAAACCAACCAAATGACCATATCCATGGTCTACACATTTATTGGTTGAAAGTGAATCTTGTTTTTAAAGAGCAGTGCTGCACATGAAAAGCAATGCTTTTGCATAAAAGGTTAGGAGCATGTAGTCCTTATTAGCAGCTTGCTAATTATCTGCTAGTAGGGAACCTGTCTAATTGATACGAGTGCTGTCATCAGCAGCTGACAGTGAAAATGGAAATGAGTTGAAAGTTCAATAATAGCGTGCATATTTGTGAGTTGTAATCTTATCTGATGTTTGGTTAGACTTGATTACTTTTCATCAGTTGTATTAGTACAGACACACCCTATGTTTTTCCACATTGCAGCCAAAAGTCCTCGTAGAAATACTGTATGTTTCCTTTTGGCTTCACGTCACTATTAAGGAGGGGTTGCAGCGGGGCAAAATAATAGCATAGTTTATCTGTTAAGTGAACAATAACTCAAGCAGTGTGTGCAGAAAGACAGGTCTTACTGCACGTCCCAAGTGGGTTGCAAAGCCAGAGGTGCAGTTGAGTACTGTCATCCACCTTAGAAGTGCAGTAAGATCAGTCGTACTGTACAACCTAGAGTAGATTTAGTAGACTTATGAAACAGCTGTTTAGGCAAAAAGAAATGTCTGGATGAGGTGTTTTAAAAGTTTAAAAGACAACTGCTAATTTGATTAACTGTCGTCTTGCATGGTCACATGAAATGGTTTAGCCAATTACATTTTTCCTTTTCTTACTATAATTTTATAAGAAAAGAACAGAGAACACACTGGTGGATTTTTTTCCACCAGTATGTATTTGAATAGGGGCCTTTTCACTTGCACAGCATGATATCAAAATGGTTGGCAAAAAAAGCCATAGTGGCAGTATACTGCCCAATTGAACACTTTGGTGGTTGTTGTTTTGCCAGCCAGTCAAGATGGCTGACCACCTTACAGCATGACATGCCCTTTAAGCCTCTGTGGTTTTCAGTATATCATATTGTCATGGGAACCAGTTACTAAAAGTTGTATTGAATCATTTGGCATAAAAGGAATTTTCCTTATAAATAATCATTCTTAGTTTGTCAAACCTTTAAGGAGCAGGTCCCTGGAAGGGGCAGACCCAGCATCTGTGCTGAGCAGATGTGTTTACATAGTGCTTCTGCCATACAATGGGCAAAACCTGTAAACTACAATTTTTTTGTTATAATGGAGGAATGTTCACCCATCAATGTTTCTAGTGCTCCTCCCTGACTAAGTGTGAAGTTTAAACTAAGAATTAAAAAAGAAGACCCGATGGTGGGCTTCCTCGTTTTCTTCAAGTCAAGGCCTGATCATAATCACTGATGTGTTTAACTGGCAAGGCTCTGTGTGTCACCAGGTGTCTTATTTTGTATGGTAAAATCTTGTTATTGAAGTTTTTGTCAATAGAGACAAAAAAACATAAGTATCAGACTAAACTTCTGAGGGCACCCAAGGGCTCCATTTGATCCTTGCAGTATAGCTTAAACATATTGGGGACCACCCTGTAAATAGAAAGGTGGTCTGTCTTCAACCAACTCAGTTCTCAAACCCTGATCCACAGATCGGCTTGGTTGTTCCCACAACAAGGGCATCAGCAGTCAAGTCTCACAAACATAAATCAAGTAAACTTCATCCAAATGCAAAGTCTTCAACAGCAGCTTTGTCCGCTATCCCCCGTCTGTATCAAAGTGAGTCTCCCATGTGTTTAGAATGCACATTTTTGCCACTTACCAGCAATATCCAGGGTATTCTGGGACACAAACAGTAGGAGCCATTCTCCACTATCTATATCCTTAGCAGTGTCAAGCTGGATGCACCAGATGACTTCTTCATTAAAACAGATTAGAAAATGGCTTCAAAAAATACAGACATCTGATTGGTTAATACGGCACCAAACCTGGGCAATTATTTTTTCATAATGCCCACAAAAAATCAAGTCCCACAGCATGGCAACAGAGGTTCCACATCACCCAATCAAATCAATGAAATAAATAAAACATTCCTTCTCTCAGACACTGTAATCAGCGCGAAGCGATGATATTCTCACTTGCCTCACAAGACTACACTGACCAACGTAAATGACAGTGCCAACTGTAAACATACCTGCTGTAAACTTAACAATGATGGCAGATGAAGATCTCGACAAATTATTTAAGGCACCATCTGAGGGAGAGGAGTTGGAAAACGACAAAAACCTGAGTGAAACAAAAGAAGTGTCAGTCAGTAAAACAAAACGTCACATCTCAGTGACTACCACTCAGCTGACAGAAATTGAAGCAAACCGCGAAGAAATAAACACAAGGAAAACCACAACCTGGGCAGTTTCAGTACTTCATGACTGGGCAAAAGAAAGTGGCATCAGCATAAATTGGTAAATGGATAGCCCGACTACACTGAATGACACCTTCCGTAAGTTCTATGCGGAAGTAAGAAAATCAACGAGCGAACAATACTCGGTTGCCGGGTACTGCGCTCTACGAGCAGGGCTGAACAGGCACCTAAACAATCCATCAATATGCTGCAACATTAACCTAGTAACAGACCCGCAATTCAAAACCAGCAACAACATTTTCAAAAGCGTCCTAAAGCAGTACCGAAAGGAAAAAAAAGATCAAGCAGCACACCACCCACCGATCTCCGAAATTGACCTCGCAAAACTCAGAAAATCAGCTGCACTGTCTTTAGACAGTGCGCCAGGCTTGCTCAACCTCGTCTAGTTTGAGATCCAATTACACCTAGCCCGGCGCGGTAGAAAAGGCCTCCAAGAGCTCACTCCCTCCTCCTTCCAACTCCACAAAGATCAGCACAACCAAGAATTCCTCACCCTGGCTTACAACCCCGACAGCAAAAACCACAAAGACCCCCTAGAAAGTAACAAAGAGTGCCAGAGAGGCTGCATGTATGCTGATCCTGACAACCCTGAATGCCCAGTCATAGCATTCAAGAAATACTTAAGCAAACTGCCACCCAACCCCAAAGCACTGTACCTGCACCCCCTCGAGATGAGCTCCACAAGAGTTCCTAAACACCCAGGCAACATGGTACACGCAGGAACCACTGGGTAAAAACTACCTTGGCGAAATGATGAAAAAAATCAGCAAAGCAGCTCACCTAAGCCACATCTATACAAATCACAGCATTCATAGCTCTGCGGTCCAAATCTTAAAGAATGCAGGTCTACAGTCTCGCGAAATTATGACCATCACTGGTCACAGATTTGAACAAAGCCTGAAATCTTACTGGAGGCCAAGGAAAAACACAGAAAAAACTGGAGTGCCCTCCTCTCTGGAAAAACTGCAACTAGCACCACAAGCAACCAAGAGAGCACCAGCAAACAACCACCAAACGAACCGACGCCATCTAGTGGAATAACGACAATACAGAGCTCCTTCAACCTAATGAACTGCGCCTTCTCAGGTCCAGTAAATTTCATTGAAAACAAAAAATAAACATCCAAAAAAGAGCTGCAATTGTTTGCAAATGTTTCAAAAATTTAAAACAGTTTTATTCTTAAAAAGTTTTAAAAAACAGTTTTAAACACTTGTATTCTAAAATGAAAAGCTTAAACAATTTTCTTGTGCATTACTTTTCCTCTCACAGTATTTATTGATAAAAAATAAAACGTAACATTTAACAACAATCATTTCTTTTTCTGACTATTTTTCAAAATACAGTGAAGCCATTTTCTAAGCGCAATAATACCCTCCAGGGTGGGCATTATTGGGAAATACCGGACCTTCCAGGGGCTTTAAGGCCCCCCGCCTATGGCATCGGGCTTCATTACACCCCTGGGCGGTCCGGTATTTCCCAATAATGCCCACCCTGTCAGGCATTATTGCTTACTTAATGTCAATATGATTCAAACTGGGCAAGTTTAAACCGTATTGAAAAGCAACTCAGGTTGACTAATGTTTGCATTAATGACCTTCTTGAAGGGAATAAAAGCAGTGGTTTGATTGCAACTGTTGATTGTCTGGTTGGCTGAGAGTATCTATCTCAGTGTGGTTTGTACATCCTTTAAGACTGAGCCATCACATCACATGCCCCCAAAGGCAGGTCAAGGATGAGAAGCTAAACACTGATGTGTACTTATACTAGTGTGCAACAGATATATGCTGTATTGAAAGCAGCTTGTAGATTCCAGAAGATGGAGGTAGAAAGGCTAGATTCAGTACTTCCTTGATGTAAATAACTTAACCAGAGTGAAGAGAAAGAGCTTTAATAAGGTGAAAAGTAGACTGTGAGACCTAAACATGCCTTTCAACATGCTTTTCCTGACAAAGCTGTGTGTGTCAAAAAGGGTTCCCAAAACTTATCCTCATAGCTGAGGAACATGGTAGACTTTTTGTCGAGTATAAAAGACACAAACAGACAGACACTGAAGATTCAGAAGGCTAACTGTCTATACACGGGATCCCTGGCTCTGGCTTATTGAAGTTTGGGTACCACATTCATACTGCTTAATGGACACATTATCTGTTTTTATTGAGCTTTTTATTTATAAGCATTTAAAGAGCAGCTGACGCCTTCAGGAGAACGTTAACAAAACACAATATTTAAACACAATTCAGCTTGTATTTCACATTAGTTCTGGATTGCTCCTCTCAATTATTTATTACTGAGGTCATTTGCATAAAAACAGGTTCTCGGCTCCTAAAAAGTTTATCTATTCCTGCTGCTCTCTGTCTACATGAGTTCACAATGCACTGCTTGTGACCTCACAGTAACTCCCATGGCAACACACTGTGATGTCACAACAAAGGATTATGACTTGGAGTAGGGAGTAAGCTATTGAGGCAATGAACTCAAAATAAACTTTAAGGGACAATGATCATATATTCATACACATTTCCTTAGTAATAAATTATGGGAAGGAGAAATATATAAAATATAAATGGAATGCACGCAGCATTGTACCTAATTATTATGTTTTTTAAAGTTTTCTTTGAGGCATCAGTAGCTCTTTAAATATATTACATATTGACAGATTACTTTCATACTGTCCAGGGGACTCATACGTGGACATTTATAATTTTATCATATAAATATGGATAGACTTATTTCACATGTTATTGTTATGTAATTAGTGGTGACCCCCTTTGTCAACTGATTTACAGATACCTGTCAAATGCCGTAATAACCCAAAAATGGGTTATTATGGCATTTGAGAAACTCAACCTTACTAACAGCCTGCTTGAGCGGGACTGTACCCTTGAAACAGCTTGAGCTCTAAACCTTGATAACCATAACAACACTTCCGGACCATCACTCAGCAAACGGCCACCACAAACTTGCGAAGTTCTAAATATTTCTTAGTGTTTACTATTTTAAAAACATATTCAAAAAGTTTTCTTTCCCAAGTAAAAGTACAGTGTTGGTTTCCTTTTATCTCATGAATGAGCAATCAATCTCGATCAGACTTCTGAAAACCACAATTCCGGTATTTATCTACCGTTACAGTTCATATTTTACAAAAAAAAAGGGCCAGTTCAAGTTACATAGTTTTACAAACACCTCCTAACTTCTGTTATGAAAGAAAAATGTTGAATAAATGAAACAGCATTATCTGCAACAAGTCTGTTTTTTCCTTGTTACAAAAAGACCTGCTATGAGTCACTGCACCAGTAATTATAAAAAATAATGTATAGACAAGTGTGTGTTTGTGAATTTTTTTCACACCCTTGGTGTGTGATAACTGCATAAACCTCTCAAGCTTCGCTCTTGATGTTTATGCGTCACTCTCGAGGTTTGTGTCATCACACACTTCGGGTGTGAAAAAAAAAATTCATAATGCACACTTGCCTATCCATTATTCTCTATGTATTTTTTTTATCTGCTGCCATATATCAGTTTTTCTACTGAGGATGGCTGCTGGCTGTTTCTAGGCTTTCTGGGATGGTGTCTACAAAGAGGTACAAGAAAATGGAAATTGGCCCATACAGTAGGTCTTCAAAATGCAGCTCTGTTTCCCACCAGCTCAAGGCTGACAAGTTTCAGGACTGGGGAGTTATCCCTGTTGACATCATGGGCCAGATTTTCAAAGGGTTTATGTCAAGCCCTGTGCCACCACACTTTGTTTCTGATGATGTGCCAAATAGGTTTGCCACAACTGCATCCGATTTTAGTAGGTCGGATAAGTTGCAACAGTTTAAGCGATTTTATGGCAGCTTGTGCCAGATATTTGGCTTGCGCACCATAAGAGGGGTCCTTTGGATTGCCACAAGCTAGACCACACAAAGTCTGTCTAACTTTCAGCAGTTGCCGCATGGGATATAAAATCCCATTAGATTGCTGCAAGCCCAATGTGCTATATCTTTGGTGCATGCAGGACTTGTGGCAGTCAAACTGCTTTTAAAATCTGACCCTATGCCTCTTGAAGTGGAATTGCTTCCTGTGGCATGTGTCATGTGGCTTAGGTCCATGATATGCCTAGGTTTCTTGTTGATATAATGGATTAGACATTATATATTAGGAAAGTGATTTTAAAATTCCTGTCTTGCTCCTTCCTCTAGGTTTAGGATTTATTTTTTTATTTATGTTTGTTTATGTTTTTGTTAACCAGAAAACTACACTAAGCTATAGGGCTATTTTCAGGTGTGACCTGGAGTGTTACAGAATACAAAACCATATAATACACAAACATACAAATTTGGTAAATGAATATACAGACATTTAACCAATATCATAAAAGAACTAAAACTAAAAGTATTAAAACCAAGATGTGTTTCAAATAAAGCAACAAGCATAAAAACAACTGCCACAGGATTTGTATAACACACAAAATTTCAGTTGAAATTAACTAAAATGTATAAATACAGCTAAAACTTGTTGGAGGATTGGGGGGATCGAGAGTCCCAGAGGCTGCTTTCCTCTAGGAATAACTGATGCCTATGTCCACTGCAGCACTGCCAGCTAGGTGACCCTGTTTGAAGATTTGGTGGGTCATGGGACTGGTTGGTTACCTGGGCAGACAGGACCATGGTTAGCTAAGACCGGGGGGAGGCGGGTACAGATAAAAGTTCTCAATGTGGGTTAAAATGTTGTACTAACAGAGGAAACCTTAATTTGCAAAACAAAAAACTAGTGGTTCCATAGGCTAAAGCAAGTAAAAGACAGAACTATTTCATTGTAAGAACAATCAAAGCATGGAACAGACTGCTGCAGGAGATGGTTGACATAAGTAATGTCACCAGTTTTAAAATAGCACTTGACAAATTATTTTATTCTAAACACAAGCTGGTTTAAATGGTCCCACAAGTGTGGGGGGGGGCAATCTCAGTGGGCAATGATGCCTTCTTTTACCCCAAAAACCTGGAATACCATACCACATTGTCATCTAACATCAAAATTCTGGGAATGACTATACAAAGAGCAGAATTTGGAGACTGCTTTTAAATTGCTTCACAGAGTAGCTATGGTACAAAGAAGCTAGCCGTGTTCCATAGGACAAGAGCTGCAACAGAATACTCTGTCCAACAAGGACTTTGAAATGAGACTTATGTACCAGATCCAGAAGCTAACTGTTTTATACCTTTTATTGGACTAACATAGATGGTACAAAAAGAAAATGTCTAAGCTTTCGGACCAACCAAGTCCTTCCTCAGAGACTTATGACAGTTGTTCAGAGGGTCACATTCTATTAACACCCAGATCATACATAAAAAAAAAAAAACAGAAAAAATTCTCATTGATTTAGAGTACCTATTTCAAAAAAATCACAGATTTAAATGGAATGAACAACATTACATTAGCTTGCTACTACTGGGAAACTTTTCAAGGTCAAATGACATCCAAAGTAGATAAGCTGTACACTCATTCCATTTAAATCCAGGACTCCTATTTGGTGAAGCCTAAACTCTTCCTGGAACTCTTACTTATTTTCAATCAATCAATCGATCAATCAATCAATCAAATCTTTATTTATTTTAATCTTAATCTTAATAATCTTATTTTAACCTTTACTTTTTATCTTTTAATTAAGTATATAAGGATGGAATCTGAAAGTTTTATCTCCCTTCTTGAGTCTGTTTTGTTTATAATTTTACAGCCTTCTGAACATGGACTCCAGTTTAGAAATGGAGCCTCCCTATCTTAGATGTTATGGACTCCTGCGCTAATGGAGCCTGAATACATGCTTCTAAAATGAACAGACTCCTGAGTACAGTGGAACCATAGATTTTGCACAGTTGAAATGGATATTTTAAAATGAGATATAATTTATCAGGCTGAATTGCTGCTGTTTTATGAACTTTTAAGCATCTTTAATTTAAGCTGTTGCTTTAAGTAGTAGTCCAGTAATTGTACAGAAATTTTGTGTTAGTGTTGTTATGGCTTTCTGCTGAACAAATAAACCTTTCTTGACTTGATCTCACACATAAGGCCCAGTACTGATGGTCATATTGGTATTGTAAACCTCGCAATGGCAGTTAAAAAAAATAAAACAAAAAAAAAACTAGAAAGAAAAGGCTGTGGTTCTCCTTCATAGAATGCCTCTACTATCTATCATTGTGTAATATATAAACAAACTGTTCATGTTATATGTAAAGTCCTACTACTTGTCAATATGTGTAAATGATACAAAAATGTATTTATTAGTAATTACTATTCCGTCTTTTGGATGAGACTTTAAACCAAGGTCCCATCTGCCTGGATTGGTGGTAGTTCAGGTGGATGTTAACGATACCATTGCACTTATCGAAAAGAGTAGGGGAATTTCCCCGGTGTCCTGGCCAAATTTCCGTCATTCACTAAAAATACCACCAACAGCTTAATCTGGTTCAAGGTTAGTTGGCATTCACCTGTATCCCCCTCCCCAGGTCGTGCCTGAAAATAGGCAGGATTTGTCTAGTGCACTTACCTGGTCAACAAAAACTAAATAAATAAATAAAATCTGAAACTGTTTAAGCAGTCTTCATTTTTTTTTTTTACAAAAATCTTTGTCAGTGTAATGAAAGTAAAATTATTATACAATGGCAAGGAAATTTTCTGTACTCTGATTGGTCATTGGGTGCCTGGAACAGTGACGTTGTTTCACAGTAACATCACTGTATGAAGTCCAGTCACACACATGACTGCATAACACATTCAGAAATCATTCCACTGCTCCACAGGTTACCGCCACTATAAACGGCTTCAGCTATGAAGTGCGAACCCCCCTACACACACACACACACACACACACACACACACACATTTCCACTGCAACTGTTACCCAAAGTCAGCCAGCCACACAAAAGCTGATACTGCAGCAAAGTAAGTTCAGTTTTCACCCCATTGTTTTCCCTCGAACCAAGCAGCTTCACTGAACCACATGGACCATAACTTCCAGTTGCATGCTTCAGTGATACTGCTCAATTTGTCAGAAAAAAAGTGGTACAAAAACTACATTTGGCTACTTGTAAAAGCAGTCTACACCCCTCTGTCATTAGCAGTGCCACTTCAACACAGTCTGCAAAAATAGAAAAAAGCCATGGCTCCAAACAGCTTTTCTGTCCCCCAGTGTACATTGCAACTGTGACAGCACATGCACGCTTCAGCGCCACACTGCACAGCCACTCAGCAGCAATCCTCCAATTCCTATCCTGACCCTCACCTTTTTGTCCAGTCAGAAGTCAGTGTTTAACAGAAATAATACTACAGGCAACCTCTTTTTCTCCTGGTCTGCTCCAGGTCCTGACTCCACTTTCACCCAATCTGAATGCACTGAGCCACAAAGAGAGAGCTACAAGGGAATACAAGGCAACCGTGTAGGGGCAGCATCACAAGCTGGGCAAGACAGAAACTATGGACTTTTTTCCAATAGGTACACCTGCCCTAACAAAAAAGTAAAAAAAAATATATATATATTTTAAAGCTGGCACAGTGGCTCAGAGGGCAGAGGTGCCCAACGCCTCACCTCTCTCATGCGGGTGACCCAGGTTCATCTGGAGGGAGGGCTTGGGGAGGATCGAACAGCCACCAGGCAGCCTTCCTGTCCTGGATTGGGAGGTGAGCCCTACCAGCGGCTGCCACCAGTGGAGGCTTGATGGTAGCATCAGGCAGATGTGGGGGGCTGGCACTGGGCTGGGTGGGTGGGTGGATTGGAGCTGTTTGGGCCAGGCACACATGCGCTCCTGTTGCCAAGACTCCAGGGAAGTAAAGGGAGAAAACCAGGAGAAAAAACTCCCGGCAACAGGATGACGACTGAACCCTCACAGGCCCCAATCCGGTGGCTGGGCACCCACTACAGTCCTGTGGCAGAGGACAATAGCAGTAAGATAAGCCCTGGAAGAGCCGGGTGACAAGGCTGGGGGGGGTGGAGAGAGGTAGCCAAGGCAAGAGGAGGACAAACACAGGATGGAAAAAAGGTATTTTAAACACATTTTCCAATTTTTTTTTTCTCTATAAAACAAAATAATCCAATGTTTAATAGTAGAAAGGCACTCCAGGCTGTGTGTTATTGTGTAATAACACCACTTCTCGGGTGTTGAACACACTCAGCCTGCAGCCTTGTGCTTCAACTACCTGAGGTGTGACTTTATTACACAATAACACACACTGTTATGCCTTATTGCTTAAGTATATTAATATAGTACAAGTATACTTCCTTCTGTCAGTGTAGTAAAGGTAAAATTATTAGTGTATTGATACAGTAGAAGTATACTTCTACTGTATCAGTAGTCTGAAACTACTTACTTCTGTCAGCGTGGTGGAAAGACATTATGGTACACTGATATGCTAAAAGTACATTTCCAGTATACTGATACATTAAAAGTGTATTGATATGATGTAACCATGTTGACGTGACTCCCAAGTTTTCATTAAAAAAAATTAGGTTTCTAGCCCTAATGGTTCAAAAGTTTGGCATTTGTTTTGTAATTATGTTTTGCTGGTTTTCAAATCATGTAAAGCAATAACACTTTTGGACATTTCAAGTGAAATTCACTTCATACTCACAGAAAAAATGTCAAACAATACAATGAAAAAAAAACAGTTTATATTTTGAAGGATAGATGTATCCTAAAATGTGGAAGGGAGATCCAATATGCCTTACGTAAATATTGTATTCAAAATACAAAATCTGTGTCACTTATATATGCTATGTAGTACTATATGCATAATTAGATACCAGCACCGCAGCTGTAAGCATCTATTGTAGCCATGTATGCTCTTTTTTGCATTTAGTCACATTCAAAGGTGCATTCAGTGCTAGTAATTTGGCTATATGATGTCATTGATAATATCAATGATAGGGCTTTCAGGTCTTGGCATGGGGATTCAGACCCATAGAATCCTGGGTTCAATCCCCATTGCGGAACATTTTTTTTTTCTTTCTCACTACAATTTAGGTAGCATGAGAAAAATTGTTAGATGTCATGCTGATGTTAGTGATAGAGTTGCAGCAATGTTTGAAGTTCTTTTTGGTGATAACTTGAACAGTTCCATCTAAGACTTTCAGGTTTGATTACAACTTGGAAAACATTTCTTCAAATTGACAAACTGTTCATTACAAAAATCTATAGCAGGTGTGTGTGTGTGTGTATGTGTGTGTGTGTGTGGGGGGGGCACACACTGCTGGATGTCCTTTGCCACAGTATGCATCTCCTGACAAGGAACCATAGTACAGCAGTTGAGCTACAGGCTGTAAAGCAGTAGTGGGTAACGGGCCTGAGTTTGATCCTCAGTGGGGAACATTTGTTTTTCTTTCACACTACAATTCATGTAGTATAAGAGAAATTGCAAGATGTCATTGTTGATGTTGATGATATAGTTTTAGTGAGAGTTGAAGTTCTATATTGCTGATAACTTTAAAAGCTCCAACTCAGACTTTGAAGTTTAATGCAACTTGAGAAACATTATTTCAGATAGACAGACGGTTAAATGTCGTGCAATTCAAAATCTTAGTATTTAGGAATATTACTATTTCTGCTTTAAATGTCTGTTGTAATTTTATCATTTATATTATTACATATTTGTAAGTATGAATAAAGAATGTTTTAATCTTTTTAAGTTATTTCAGATCAAAAGATAATTAAGACAGAGACCTCTTCTATCCAGAAAACATAGGCAGGAAAAATATTGAGGTCAATTTGATCAGTTCATTTCATGGCTATGCTGATTTCCTCCAGGCTTACATCCTCAGAATCACTTGAGAGTTTTGATTAACACCATTCTGTGTTGCCGTAGCCTTTTGTTTGTGCAGACCTTTTAGGAAACTCTGTACTTGTTCTGGCTCAAAAAATGAGTATGTTTTTATCTGGTATCCCATGATATGGGTGACTTAAATTGAGCGACTCAGTATGAGTACCCGTGGAAATAGCGAAGGATAATGACAGCAAATGTAAAAGACGTCAAGGTATTTAATAGCGAGGCAGAGCTAGTGGGAAAAGGTTACAGGGCTTTATTTGGGAGGGCTACTTCCAGTTGGCCATATGGATTGGTGGTTAAGGTGATGGTCTGCGAAGCTGGTGGCATACCTCTCAACTGTACCACATTACGAGGAACGTTCCTCATTTTACTTCAAAAAAGCTCCCTGTTCCACATTGTGAGGACTTGTCCCACATTCCGTGTTAACATTTGAAATCAAAAATATATAGTAAATAATGGAAAAAATATATTATTCAATTAATAACAGACTTTTTGAACATAAATGCAAACATTTTAACAGTGTTCTGAGCTTCTTGGGTAAAGATTTGATTAAGTGTTCCACATTTTGCTCATTTGTTCCACATTTTGAGAGGCAATGTTCCACATTTGGGGAGCAAAAGGTTGAGAGGTATGGCTGGTGGACCGGGGTTCGGGACTGGAATGGTGTTGCTTTTTTTCCCCTGTTGTTTAATTTGTTTGTTGTTCCTACCAAAGTCCCAGTCCACTGACTTTGTTCCCCCCCAACAATCTCCCCCTACAGAAATGTAGCTGCCCCCCATGGTGACAGCCCCCCATGATTTACTCTGTTCCCCATTGTCACCTCCCCCAGAGTTGATAGTATTATTAATGGGGGTGTGGGTGGTTGTGGGGGGCTTAAATTTTAATCGCTTGTTATAGAACGTATGTGCCAGTCGCTACAATTGTTGGGCACTGTGGTGTTGAACGCTTTTATTGCTGTCGGCTATATGTAGTCACTCTTTAGTTTGGCGCTATTATTGGTGGCGTTCTTATCACATGGAACCTTTTTACCTACATGAGATGGCACATTTTACCAGATATGGGATTGTGCATGTTGCACCAAGTTCAGTGACCTTCTGTCTGTACTGCAACAGTGATTTTTACGATGATATTGGGTAAGTGGAGAAATGTCAGGAAACAAATCCTATAGTCTTTAAATTTTAAATCACCTTTATTCCTGACAGCACTGATTACCATGTCTCTGTTGGTCTCAAATGAGAATGTAAGGATTATTTTAGTTTTTTATCCCCTCTGATTAAGATTACTTTTGAGCTGATTTATACAGTTTGATTTATTTATTTTTACTTTTTGCAGATAACTTGTAGGCATGTGCTATGAAAGGAAAACATTCTTCAGGCATGTTAAGAGTGTATTTCAGTATCTGGTGCAAGTTCTCTTAAATTTTGGGGCATGTTCTCTTAAATTTTGGGAAAGTTTCTCTACTTACAGAGGTAAACTAACCAGTTGTAGATTTTTAAAATCTTGAAGGATTCTCCAGTGCTGCAATTCTATGGTTTAAAGTAACAGCTCTTCTGGTATTTGCATGAGAAAAGGCTCTATTGTTATAGATTTCAGTTTTAACTGGTCAATTTCTTTTTGAGTATTTGTCTGCTGCTCTTTAATTTGTCCAAACTTAATTTCAGTTTCAGAAGCATTCTTTCTAAGTTCCTGTTCCAGTAAAGCAGATCTCTCTATAAATTAGTCTGTTTTATTATCCAAATGCTTAAACAATTGAAATAATCCCCATCACATTCTTTAAAGTTCTTCGTATCTGTTTTACCTTTACTTGCTGTGGGAGAAACAGGAGGATTAGTTGTTGCCATTGATAAAGCAAATCTTGGTGCTGAAGACGGTACAGTAGTAGAGTTTACTGTCCTCTCTGTTCCAATTTGCAGGGTTTCAGTTGTGACTTTCAATCAATCAATCAATCAAACTTTATTTATAAAAGGTGTCTTTCCAAAACCAAGGCACCTGTACATAACATAATAAAATCAATAAATAATTAAAACAATATTCAAATTAATCCAAGGCAGCTACAATTAAAAATCATTGTATGCAAGGCTAAAAAGATGTGTTTTTAATTCCCCCTTAAAGCTTTGGACAGTCTGGCAATCCCGCACCTGACGAGATAGAGAATTCCACAGGGTTGGGGCCATAAAACTAAAAGATCTGGCCCCAGAGGTCTTTAAAACGAACCCTGGGAATCTCTAGCAATTCCTCTTCAGTGGATTGGAGAGAGCAGGAGGGACAGTAGGGACAAAGGAGATCTTTCGGGTAGCCAGGTCCCTGATCGTGTAGGGTTATAGGTCAGCAAACTGACCTTGAAGGTGATTTGCCAGCGTATTGGCAGCCAGTGCAGTCTGCGGAGCACAGGCATTATATGACTGGACCTAGTGGAACCAGTCAATAGCCTGGCTGCCGCATTCTGCACCAGCTGCAAGTGGCGAATATCAACCCCCGGCAGCCCAAGATAAAGGGCGTTGCAGTAGTCAAGGCAGGAGGTAATGAAGGCGTGGAACAAAGTAGGAAGATCGTCAGGAGGAACCGGGTGATGTTCCTCAGATGGTAAAAAGAGGCTTTGACAACTGCCGACACCTGAGATTTAAGTGTCAGTCATCGAACACAACGCCCAGGTTCTGCACCCAGTCTGAGGTAGTTAGCTGAACCCCCCCAAGCCATAAACCCGAGGGTGATCCTGCCAACAAACCCATCTCCCGGTGACCTAGGTCCACAACCAACACCTCAGTTTTCTCTGGATTCAACCGCAGCCAACTCACATTCATCCAGTCCTGGATTTCAGCCAGACAGTTGTTAAAGACCGAAAAGGCAGCATCTTGGGCGGGCACAAAGGACATGTACAGTTAAGTATCATCTGCATAGCAGTGAAAAGTCAAACCGTATCACCTAATAATCGCTCCTAATGGCAGCACTTACACCACAAACAACATGGGTGCCAAAATGGAGCCCTGCAGCACCCCTCAGGATAGGGGGAATGATGCAGAGGAAAAAATTCCAGACCACCCTCTGAGTCCTACCCTCGAGGAAAGATCGAAACTAACTGAGGACTGTACCAGACAGCCCACAGATAAACCGCAAGCGCTCCAATAGCACACCATGGTCCACGGTGTCAAATGCTGCAGAGAGATCAAGAAGGACCAAGATGGAACGAGTCCTTCGATCTCTCACTATTAGGGGGTCATTCAGTACCCGGACAAGAGGTGTCTCGGTATTATGTCTCTTCCTAAATCCAGACTGGAGAGAATCATAGACATTGTGGCTGGTTAAATGACCATCCAACTGCCAAGCGACCACCTTCTCAATAATCTTACCCACAAAGGGCAGGTTAGAGACAGGCCTGTAGTTAGCCAGACAGTCTGGATCTAAGGAGGACTTCTTTAGAAGGGGCTAAACCACAGCCTCCTTAAGAGGATTTGGAAAAATCCCCCTCTCCAAAGACCTCCAGACTATCTCAGCAAGGACCGGACCGATTTTATCCACACAGCCCACTAGGAGACGTGTGGGGCCCGGGTCCAAACCACAGTTGGTCGGATGCAATGATTGGATGACCATCACAATGTCACTGATTGTTGGAAGGCTGAAGTCAGACCACATAAGTTGGATGTCCGACATCTCCTGCCGACCATCACAGCTCCCATTAGGGAGGGTCAAACGGATATCAGACCTGATTGTGGCAACCTTATCTGAAAAGAATTGAGCAAACTCCTCACACCATTCTTGAGAAAAGGCTGTTCTGGGTTGAAGACAGATTGGATTGCACAATCTGTCCACAGTCCGGAAAAGCTGAGCTGGTCTATTCTGTGCAGCAGCAATCTCTCTGGACAGGAATTCTGCCTTCTTACGAGAGACTGCTGATTGATAGACCACGTAATGGTCCATCAAACTAAGTTTGTCACAATCCAGGCCCGATCTCTGCCAGCACCTCTCTAACCTTCGTCCAACTCTCCTCAACTCCCTCAGAGTCTCATCAAACCATGGAGACCTGGGGCAAAGATTGAGGGGACGAACACGAACAGGAGCAGTGGAACCCAGGGCCCCTACTACCGCCTTATTATAGGCAAGTACCAAGTCCCCTGGGTCCATGCAATCACTCGGCAAACCCGATAGGTCCAGTACCGCCATCAGGCCATCTGGGGAAACACCCCTCAAAGGGTGGTACCGGACCATCTCCATAGAGGCTGGCCTACTAGGCGAGGCCTCAAAACTGAACCCAATGGAGTGATGGTCAGACCATCCAACTGGTTCCACCACCAAATCGGATATCTCCATCCCCAGAAGGAACACCAAATCCAATGAATGACCACCAATATGGGTCGAAGAGGAAATAACCTGTGTGAAGCCCAGTGAAATCATTAACTGGCGGAAGTCTTGACCAAACTGCGAGAGTTAATCGTCGACCCAGGCATTGAAATCCCCCAGAACCAACAATCGGCGGGGGGGGATCCCAATGTCAGGTCGACAATGAAGTCTACGATTTCCCACAGGAAAACATTCCCGTCACCTGGTGGATGGTAAGCATGAAGTAACCTGCACCCCACACCCTAGCCCATGATACATTCAAAGGAGTTGGTAGTTCCCACTGGTACCTCCACTAGGCCAAGTTCCGATCTAAAACAGATAGCAACACCCCTGCCCCTACAATCCATCCTAGGGCCGTGTATCACCGAGTACCCGGCTGGAATTGCTGATCTCAAAACTGGGCCAGCATTCTCATCCAGCCAGGTCTCAGTGATGCACGCCAGGTCAGATATTTCAACAAAATCTGCTATAATAGTGGTCTTGTTTTTAATAGTCCTGGCATTGCATAACACCGCCTGAGTAGGATGAGCATCTGAGGATGACCATGCTACCTGCCGACTACGAGCAGAACCCTTAGGTATGGGAACCAGACAGGGAGGAGCCCTTTCCTGGACCCATTTCGGCCCAGGGCATCTTCTTGTCCCCACTATCCCTATCCGCCCACTCCTTTCCATTCCCTCTCCAGGCCTAACCCTCGTCCTTCTCCTTTTTCTAACAATCCCCAGAGCCCTACACCATCTGTACACCTCTGGTGAGAGGGGAGGACAGAGGTCCCTGAGCCTGGAGGGGGAATAATACCTGACCGTCCTTATGCCTTCCCAACACATATTTACTACACTAAGCAAATTTCAATCAAATAAGTCTCAACATTTTGAATTAGGGACTCTTGCCCCCCAAACCCAAATACATAATACAACAAAATACAATAAATAATTAGTTCCCCCTCCCCACCCAGTCCTCTCACCACTGGGGAAGAGAGGTTAAAAGCAATATACAATACAATAAATAATTAATTCCCTCCCCACCCAGTCCTCTCACCACTGGGGAGAGAGGGCAGCACTCTCACTGCCAAACAATTCAAACAATTATAATAATACGATAACAAATATAAACATAACAAAATTATTACAAACCATAAAAATGAAAAAGAAAACCATAAACTCCCCCCTCAGTCCTCTCACAACTGAGAAAAGGGATGATTATAATCTTCCACATTGCCAGGAAAAACAGTTGTAGAATCCAACAAACAAGAAATAAATAAAGTACATGGACACAGGGTCCTCTCACCACCCAATCATCCATACGATGGAAAATTAATAATACACAAAAAAGTCAGGAGGGAGTCAGCAGTCTCTTCAATCCAGGTCCAGAGTAAGGCAAAGTCATTGAAAATCTTTCTTTTTCAGTTTTTCACACATCTTCGGAACAGGCACATGGGCACTCATTGGGCGAGCCACTTCACTGGTGATCTTCGTAGCAGCATCACTTGTTGCTCCTAAGTAGTAGCACACCCAGTCCAAGGTGTATATAGAAGCAGCACAGAAATCATAAGAGTCACAAATCTTCACCAGTCCAAACCGCAAAGCAGTTCAAAGAAAGCCAAAAAAACAAAACAAATCCAGACCGTGACTTCGGATAAATTAATGTTCATCAGAAGTTCCCTTAATTTGGAAGGCTGCAGCTGTCCAACTTCCATCCGGGCAGAAATCCATGAGTCCAAAAATCACCTTCATACAGTGACCAGATAGAATTAATATCTAATAAAAGGGTCCATATGTGAAAAACCAGGGGCGTGCTATTTTTAACCAGACCACAGAAGGATGTCCCTCCCCCACACTACCTCGATTAGGCTCTGCTCGCACCACCTGCAACCTGCAGCTAGAGGCACCCCTAGGATAGGCCACCTGGACCAACCTCAGGGTATCTTAGGAAAAACACCAAATAATGCCTCTGGCTTCCCGGAGCCAAATTGAGGCAATTCCCACTCGTGCCCGAGCGGCGCGGTCAGGAATAGCCCTAGACGTAGAGAGTTAGGGAGCTCCCTCACCCAGCACAGCCCACTGTTCTCACTACCCCCAGGCTTGAACGACAATCCAAGATTCAACCTCCTGGTAAAAAATGCCAGTCCGGTCTCAAGAATGCAGTGGCAGTTAAAGTGGCAATTCCCCCACACATGTAGCTCTGCATATAATCACAAGCAGCATCAGGACATTTTTATTCAACAGTCGCCTTCTCCAGATGAAGCAAATATACCGGAGAAAAACACCAAACCAGATAAATGAGCCAAGCTTCCTCACATAAATATGAGAGTCAGGAACGTGATGAAACAGTCCGGGCAGTGCAGCCAGCAGTAGACACCCGAAAACAAAAACTATAGCTGTAACTGCATCCAGAAGCACAAAATAAAATGAAATGACATTTAAACAACAATTGAAACGAATAAAACTGCTAGAACTACTAAAACAAATAGTGTTAAAAAGCTCAAAATAAAACTTATCAAGAAGAAATATCATGACGGCTGACCCAGCGTGGCCGCCATCTTTAGTCTTTCTGCTGTAGTCTCTAATATAACTTTAATAACTATAACTTTAATAGATCTCGGTTTTATAGAATCTTGAATATGAATTGTAGTTCTTGGGGATAGCACTACAGTTCTAGTCTGGAGTTAAAAGAACTGCCATTCCTTTCTGATTCAGAATTCTGTTTTTCAATATTCCTTTTTGTTCCCCTTTGCTGCCACGTGCCTTTCTTTGGCAACAGGGAGACGTAAGTATTTTTTGTGATTTTT
Organism: Neoceratodus forsteri; assembly: GCA_016271365.2. Classification (NCBI taxonomy): domain Eukaryota; kingdom Metazoa; phylum Chordata; order Ceratodontiformes; family Ceratodontidae; genus Neoceratodus; species Neoceratodus forsteri. The sequence continues at coordinate 798,537,482 of CM028129.1, forward strand.
CTCCCACCTACCCTGGGACCCCAGAGCACAGATGTGCATCCCCGTGGAGGCAAGCACGCACTCCAGGAATCCAAGTACGACCCTCCCCCCGCCCAGCCTAGAGCCGAGTCTCCCATAGGGCTTGGTGCTACCATCAAGTCTCCACTCTGTGGCAGCCAAGAGCCCGAGAGATTCCGGATCCCTGCCTGGGAGAGGAGAGCTGCCTGTTGGCATCTTGATGCAGCTCCTTGCCCCCCTTCCCCGGCCAACACATGGCAACCCAAGCTCACTCCCAAACTCGGGATTCCAGGGTGGCGCAAGGTGTGGCATCCAGCACCTTGACCCTCAGCGCTACCAGGCCAGCTTCCTGATTCAGAATTTTACTGTGATTTTGGTCAGTTTTCTCAGTTTTGTTTCTCCAGCTTAGATTTCCTATCATTTTTTGACTCCTGATATATGCTTAGTGGATCTCTATGATTCAAAACAAGGAAGAGAATCAACTGCCGGATCAGTTCTAGGATGAATTCCAAATGCTGGGCTTTACAGTTGGATCATTTATTACATCTGGGCTACAGGCTTCAATGGTGTCTCTGGTGCCTGATTATGCAGCAAGTAGTAATTTCTCAATTTGGTCCTAGTTTCCTTTGCAGAGTACCAGTATCTGAAGAGGAAGATTCAGATACGTTGACTTTTCTTTTCTTATGGTTTTGGAAGTTAGAGTTCTTCCTGATATCCAAACTTTGAGGTTAAGAAGAAACATTTGAAGAGAGAGTTTGGCATTCGTGTCTCTGGCACAACCCTCATACTGGCATTTTTAAGGGAGCTGTCTTTAGAGAGGGCTAACTTTGGAACCATTAAGGCTCGAAACTTAATTGTATAAGTGAAAGTTTGGAACCAGGTTGATATGATTTCATTAAATTAATACAGTTTGTTGCCATGCAAATTTGTATTTTCACATGACAAAACATGTATAAGTGTGTTGCTGTTTTTGCCATTTGCAGATTGTTTGTGATGCCTAATGCAATGTCAAGCCCTGTGTAAAGCTAAGCAAGCCTATACTTTTTTATACTGATTGCAAATGTGACCCATTGTGCACTGTAACATAGGGATATGTGTAAGTTTGCATTTCTTTGTTTACACTGTATTGCTAATGTACGGCTTTGTAAAAATTAACTTTGAAATTCGATGTCAGAGCTGTTTTATGTTCATAGTGGGTGATGTAGCACATCTGAGACATTTCGTACTCATAGTTCAAATAGCGTTCAAGAAAATTAAACTCCCTACAACTCACAAAATGAGTACAAAGTTAATTCATACAAAGGTGCATGGTGATATAACCATCTTTGCTACTGTCCACTAGTTTCAGAAAGACTGGGGGAAAACGCTTTTCAGCAGAATATTGATTATGAGGGAAGATGGTCTTTGCAACAGTAAGTGCTCTAAACTGGATAAATGACAGCACAGAGTCTTAGGAATACAGATCAGTTAACAGAAGGAACCTAAACCTGTCCAAATGTGTGAAAAAAATATAGATTGCCTTTGCCTATGGATTTCTGTTGCCCCTGCTTATCTCTTATTACCTGGGAGAGAACGTAGCTGTCAGCCATACTCCTGTCAAACAAGTGAAATACCAGCATGGCAAACCAGCTAATACAGTGCGTTCTAGGAATTAGAGTTTTTGAGATACTTCTTATTTATAGGTAATGTTATAGGACCTTGGATGTAGGGCTGGAAAGTACTCTTCAAGGGCTGCCTGTTGGCCCAGCAGCAGTGTATCTCATTTTCAGCTTCTAAGTGAGAAACTTTACATTTCCCCAGGACATCTGTGTTGTCAAGGAGATGGAACCAACACACTGGACAACATAACCCTTCAATCAGAAATAAATAAATGTGGATACATTTCTGATACCGAGCCCATCCCCTAGACAACCTGGACATCTGTCTGTTTTGGGACTTGGATCAATAGCAGTAACAGAAGAGTTCTATTTGAAGGACTGTTGTGAAGTTGGAATCCCATCTTCTAGTTAGCATGAATGTCCTGGTGAAAGTTAAAGATTTCCACTGGGGAGCTGGATGAGATGGCTAATGATTGACATCAACTCTCTGTACACCAGAATTGAACATGACTTTGGCTTTTTAGCTTCAGATATTATTTAGAAAATGATCCTGATGTTGAATCTGTAGCAGCTGACTGTCTCCTAGATAATGATTGGAACTCATGTTGAAGGACCACTGTTTTATGTTTGATGGTAAATACTATTCCCAGCTCAGGGGCACAGCAGCAGGGGCCACCATAACGCCTTCATATACTAACTTGTTTCTGGACTGGAGGAAAGAGAAAACGATGATGCAACAAAAACATTCTGAAATCAGAGCATAAACTGGTGCAGATTCACTGATGAGGTCATCTGCACTTGGCAAGGAAATTAAACAGAAATTGCTAAATTCATGTATATGCCTAATAATGAATTCATTTTATCCTTTTGTTTTCAGCACAGTATGAATGTGATTGACTTCCTGTATAACAAATTTTCCTTTGATGCGAGCTGCGGGGTACAGACAAAAAATTTTCATAAACCCGCAGCAAGAAACTCCTGCTGCAGATGGGCTCCTTACATCCAAGTAACTCCTGTTAAAAAATATCCCCTATGGTCAGTTCCTAAGATTAAAAAGATTCCAACGATTAGAAATAAATCACTCCAGTGAGGTCAAATTTCAAGAACAAGCAGATGAATTGAAAACTAGGTTGCACTAAAGGAGATATTACTGCTTTGTCATTAACAGAGCTCTAAACAAAGTAAACGCAGTATCCAGAGATATTTTGCTTATTCCAACAAAAAATTAATCTGTGGAGTTGGAAATCTCTGCACAGAATTTAATAACCATGCAATCAAAGTTTGAAAAAGTGTGAATAAACATTGGGCTATCTTATTGGGGGCAGAAGTGGCATATACTCAGTCATGCTGGAACTACCTTTAGTAGATACGGTACTTTGGGGGTCTCTGAGTCAGCAATCACTATAATAAGCCATAAAATACAAATTTGTTCATGAAATGAAAATGACTTCAGTGCAGTCATTGTAATTTGCAGAAATGTCAGGGAACTAATTTCATACATTCAGCGTTAGGCATAGAACTCCAACTAAAGCACCACATATATTGCACTATGAATACTGTTATTTATGTGGTATATTACCATCTGATGAAAGATCATCTCTCCTGCAACGATCAGCATAAACTCCTGGTGCTGCTTGACATTTTATATCTTTGATGGTGCTGTAAGGAAATAAAAAGCAGCAGGTGAGCCTGTACAGACCTCTGGGACAATTGAGTGGGCACATACACACTGCAGTTTCTCGAACACACTATGCACACATACTTACCTTTGGCCAATTAAAAGATATGGCAGTTAATGCTTGGATAGTATCAATTAAATTCTAATGCAGTAAATAAATAATAACTGTGTATTGTTTCCTCCCATAGGGAAACCCGTTTATAATTTGCCATTATAACCTGCGGGTTATAATGGCGAACACATGCCGGGTTTCCTTTGTTCTGTGCATGTTCATCCTCCTCGCTGTCCACACATACACACTGTCTCTCCACTGACAGTGGAACTCCTTTCAGGTCATCTATTTAAAAAAAAAAAAGTAAAAAAATGGCAGTTGGCACGACTGCAACTCAAATAATCCTATGGGTACCGCAAGAAGCCCACACAGATTGACTCATGAAACAGAGAGAAGAGAGCTGATACAGAGAGAGAGAGAGAGAGAGAGAGGTGCAGCGATCACACAGAGTATACAATAAAACTTGGCTGGAGGACTTTATAGCACCAATCCTGATGCAGTGCTTTAAACAGCAGCATCATCTATTGGTCATACTGTTTTCTGTAATTTCTGTGCAATGTTTTCAAGGCAAGAAAATGCTACCCAACAATTACATGAAACAAAACATATTGGGAGGGGGGAGTACAAACTTGAATTTAATGCATACTCTTGGTGTGGGATACTTTAATAAACCTCTCGGGTTTTATGTAGCATCCTGCACATCTGGTGTGCATTACATTCTCGTTATGCACTCCCCCATGTATCATTCTATATATAATTATGAATTACTATGGGTAATAAAATGCATGTAGTATTTACCATTACTTTTACTTACCCAGTGTTCACTTACATTAATTACCTCAGTCTACATGTTGAGTTGCACACATGATGTTGGTGAGGGTTTCCTTGAGTAATGTTTCAAATAAACATGTAACACATTGTCCATCACTTCAGAGAATTTCTGATTTTCACCGGGGCCAAGTATATAACACCTGTTCTATCCTTAGAGGTATATTGGGATGTATTCAGAGATGTATAAACAGCAGAGACAAAAAAGTGATGCTTCCACTGTGCACTTCATTGGTGAGGTCACACTTGGACTACGGCACCCAGTTCTGGATGCCATATTCAAAGGCTGGGATAAAAACACTGGAGGGGGATCAGCGTAGAGCAACCAGGATGTTGGTGGATATGCAAGGTCTTGGGTATGAGGAGAGGCTGGAAAAACTAGGGTTGTATCCGCTGGACTACAGCAAATTAAGAGGCAATTTATGTTAAGTGTTTGGAGTTTTTAACAACCATGACCTATGGAAATGTATAGAATTGGAAATAGGAAACTTGTAGCATGATACTAGGTCACACATGCTTCAGTTTAAGGGTGATCTAAACCATACAAAGAAAAGAAAAATGTGTTTTTCTCAAAGGGTGGTTTCATTTTGAAACAATCTGCCAGTGGAGGTGGTGGGTAGCAACATCATGGCAGAATGCAAGACCAAACTTGATATATACTGTATGGAAAATAACATAATTGGCTATAATCTTTGAGAGAAAGGCAAGCACTAAAGGGCAAATTGCACAAATCTGCTCAGAATAGACCTATGAGGTAGATAAAGTATAAATTAAGTGGATGTGAAGCCTTATTGAAGAGTAAGAGGCAGGCAGATGCTGTTGAAGACTGCATGCTACTGTCAGACAACTGACTGGGGGGGTGCTGCTTGGCATTTACATTGGTGCTGGAGGCTGCTGGAGAGACTGCCTTTCAACTGAGGGTTGATACCTGCACGGGAAGGCGGCAAAAGGAACAAAGTAGTTTAGTATCTGTTGACAGTATAACATTGTGACCCCGTGACAGGTGACCCCTGAGTCACCATGCCCTGTGCTCCTAATTCTGCTGTGATTTGTCAGTGTGTGTATGTGTGTGTGTGTGTGTGTGTGTGCGCCACAGGTTCACTTTGGCAGCTTAAGTTGGGATGGCTCTGAAGAGAGATGGTGGAAGCATAGTCAATGGACATAGCACTGATCGTGGTGTTTGGTGAGAGACTGTCTGTAAAGGGGAAAGGGAGCAATGAGTAAAAATAAGACATTTTTAATGAGTGATAGTATACAATGTGCCATTAAGCCCGAGTCTGGCTGGTATGCAACTGAAACACCACAGCTGTGGGTCGAGATGACTTTTGTTGGTCTGTCAAAGAATCTGTGTGACTGTTAGGAAACCTTCATACCTTTAAAAATGAAGACTGACAGCCCTGTAAAAACACAGTGAGGAGGAGTTGAATAGTAGACAGAATGTGCCTGTAAACTGCTGCTGGTGGCAAAAGTGAAGGAGGAAGATGGAAAAATAATGGCTATTGTGACTATCACCTGTTACTTGGGGAACTTCCAATGGTGGCAAAGGCAGAGAAGTAAGATGTAATGGAATGGCCCCTGTGTCTATTAAACTGTGCCTTTGGGAGGCTATGAGTACAAATTTTTGGAACCTAAAGCTATATGAAATTCCTAACATGCAACCTGTAAGGTAATGGTAAGAGCTAAACACGTGATCTATGAAACAATGTTTGATATGCTGGGCAAAATTTTAATTATGGTACTAAACACACTTGTGCCATTTCACCACAGGAGGGACAGTTAACTACCAAGGATACATGTTTACTAAGTGCAGTAGCTTTGATGAAGAACAGGGTATATTCTATCTTCATGCACTGTCATTCATGGATAATAGAATTAATGACATCTAATCTGTTTTAGTGTTTTCCAATATTTTTTATTTCCATTTAAGTGGTGAAAATTGTTCAAGGTTAATGTAATCTGACTGAAGCACAGTCCACTTGGGACAGGCACTTTCACATTAAGATACCTTGCTGTACTGTGCAGCTGTGAATTATTTGAAAAATGAAATCATGTCAAAATTAGACATGATGTTAATTGTTTCATCATACAGGCACTCAGCAATGCACAGTGTTTGCTTGCTCTAAAATTGAAAAATAATAGCTTCTCTTCTGATAAACACATGGTAGATACAGCATTATATTAACCAAATTTTGTTCCATAAAACAACATATGATATTACTTGACATCATACAAGTGGTAAAGAAACTCACAGTGGTAAGTGATGGGGAATGCAAATGAAAGAAATCCAAATAAAGTATCTACTTAAAGAACAATTAATACACTTGCTGTGCCAATTTTTTTGTACCACAGTCATAAGGGAGCATAATAAGTAGTAGTAGTTTGTTTATTTGTCTAGCAGCAATTCCCTGGGGCTCAGAGCGCTTTACATGAGTAACATATAGAAAATACAGAATCATAATGTGTACATACTGTACATTGAAGAAAGATGTATGGGAAGATAAACCTTGACAGGCTAAGTCTTATGCTAAGTAACAATTATAATTTGCCAGTTTGTTGCTCTGAGTAACATATATAGATATACAGCAGCCAAAAATGTTACAGCAGTATAATCAATTTCTGAGTCCAAGATTAACTACAATGTAGAAGACAGCAGAGAGAGCGAGACTATACTACCTTACCCAGTGATACTCAGCAAATGTGGTTATAGTGAAGTGAATAAACCATGCAAGAATGCAAGACAAGAATGACATTTTGTAAGATACAGGAGAGAGAAGAAAGCAACACCATTTTGGGAGCACAGAATACAAAAGTAACTTTACTACTGGATTTTGTAGTAGCATTATAAGATGGCATGATGAATGTACTATATGCTGACACCACCTTTCAGTGAGAAAGACATATAGTATAATAGTAGACAAACAATGGTTGACATATAAAATATCATACATTTTTCAAATTATTTTTACGATTTGTTTTGTTGTTTTCTTGGTTTATGAATACCAAAAAGTACATTGCAGACTATCAGTGAAAATGTCAGTCCTTTGAGGAACAGACATTTGACTAAGAATGTGATTGTTTGAGAAAAATAATATACAGAGACATATAAATTTTCACATTAAACTTATGTGGTATATGATCTAGGTCAGATACAAAAATTAACTGATAGGTTGCGGTTTACACTTGTCACTTAAGAAGATATAATAAAGTGATACGTGCAGTGTCAACACAGTTTTTAAAACATAAATGGATATGGGTGGGGGATCTGATGTCCCATTGCAGGGTGAGAGGAGAATAATTAGGAAGCAGACAGAACATAGACACATAGAATTTGACGGCAGATAAGGACCGATTGGGCCAGCTAGTCTGCCCATTTTCCTACCCAACAGATAAGCTGCAGATCCTAGTTAACCAACAGCTTACTTCCTCCTACCCCCTACTAGGACTGCCTTATGTCTGCCCCATGCATTCTTGAATTCCTCCACTGTTCTTGACTCCATGACCTCCTCAGGGAGGCTGTTCCATGCATCCACAACCCTCTCCATGAAAAAATACTTCCTCACATTACCTCTGAGCCGTCCCCCTCTATCTTCAAATTGTGCCCCTGGTTCTTGCGCATCTCTTTTTCTGAAAGATGCTACCCTCTTGGACTTTGTTGATTCCCTTGAGGTACTTGAAAGTTTCTATCATGTCCCCTCTCTCCTTCCTTTCCTCAAGGGTATACATATTAAGCTCCTTTAGTCTTTATTCATATGTCTTCTGGTGCAGACCCTGCACCATTTTGGTTGCCCTCCTCTGGCCAGCCTCCACTCTGTCTATGTCTTTGCGTAGATGGGGTCTCCAGAACTGCACACAGTACTCCAGATGGGGTCTCATCAACTGTCTGTACAGAGGGATAACAACTTCCTGTTTTCTTCTATTGATGCCTCTCCCTATGCATCCCAGTATCCCCCCCAGCCTTCCTTACTGCCTTCTCACATTGCTTGCCCACCTTTAGGTCATCTGATATAATTACCCCCAGGTCCCTTTTCATTTTTACTGTTGTCAGTATCTCACCCCCACTGTGCACTCTTCCCCTGGGTTTTTGTTTCCCAGGTGCATTACCTTCCACTTCTTTGCATTGAATCTGAGCTGCCATACATTTGACCATTCCTCCAACCTTGCCAAGTCCCTTCTCATCCTTTCCACTCCATCTTGGGTATCAACCCTGTTGCAGATCTTTGTCTCGTCTGCAAAGAGATATACTTTTTCTTCCAGTTCCTCTGCAATGTCACTTATAAAGACACTAAATAGGACCAGTCCCAGTGCTGAATGCTGCGGTACCCCACTAGTAACCCTCCTTTCTTCACTGTGGACTCTTACTACTACCCTTTGCGTCCTTTTGTCTAGCCACTTTTTTATCCAGTCTACCACCTTGGGACCCACTCCAAAGCTGGCTAACTTGTATGTTAATCTTTTGTGTGGGACTGTATCAAATGCCTTGCTAAAATCTAGGTAGGCCATGTCCACAGCCCCTCCCTGGTCTACTACTTTGGGTCACCCAGTCAAAGAAATCTATTAGATTCATCTGACACGACCTTCCCATTGTCAATCCATGCTGCCTTGGGTCCTGTGCCCTACTGGCCTCTAGGTACTCAACAATTCTTTCCTGCAGAAGTGATTCCATCATTTTCCCTACCACTGAGGTCAAACTGACAGGTCTGTAGTTTCCTGCCTTTATCCTGCTCCCACTTTTGTGAAGGGGAATCACATCCGCTCTCCTCCAGTTCTCAGGTACCACACCATCCTCCCATGATTTGTTAAAGAGAGTAGTCAGCAGTGTCACTAGTTCTACCTTTAGTTCTTTTAGAATTCTTGGGTGAATCCCATCAAGCCCCATTGCTTTGTCCACATTCAATTTTATTAGTTCTTTCAGAACCCTTTCTTCTGTAAATGGACTGGTATCGACTCCTGTCTTCAGAGTGTTTCTCTTGTTTGGTTTAGGTGCCTCCCCCTCCTCTTCCTTTGTGAATACTGAGCAGAAATATTAGTTCAGTATCCCTGCTTTTTCACTGTCACCCTCTACCCACATTCCTTCCCCTTTATTAAGCCTCAGTGTGCCTCCTTTGGTCTTTCTTCACTCCCTAATGTACCTATAAAAGGTCTTATCCTCCTTCTTAACAGAGTTGGCTATCCTTTCCTCGGTTTGGGCCTTTGTTATTCTGACTGCCTTCCCTGCCTCTTTCTGCTTTAACTGATAAAGTTCTCTGTCCTGCTCCTTCTGTGTTTCCTTATATTTCCTGAATGCTATCCTTTTCTTCTTAACCTTCCTTGCCACCTCAACAGTGGGATAAATAGCAAGGAAAGCAGGCAGACCGTATAGTACAGCATACATGTGGTACAGTTCTGTGAGTAAGACATTGGAGTTCAGCAGTCTGGTGCCACCTCATACTAGTAGCAAATCATCTCATCCTCTTGATCATCCCATCCAGTGTCCAGGCCAGATATGCCTGCATCTCCAGTGATGTGCCAGCAAATACCAGATCCAGAGGTCTCAATGGTATTTGTCTGAAGTCCTGAATATTTATCTTAAGAAATGTCAGATTTCAGTGTTCCCCACTCTGTCGTGTACAACTCGCACTTACTATCACCCCTGCTGCACTGAAGACATGGTCTGATTGGATGCTTGGACATGGGCATTTTAGACAGTATACAGCCAGTCTCCCAGGATCAGGCCACATGACATTTTAGAGCACCATTAAGTCAGTAGATCTGCAGTACCACTCGGCAATGTAGCGCAGTCTAAAAATATTCATCCACCTGTTCAGCAGTGTTTATTCCAGGCCCTGGGATTGTGTTAGTGGTGCACTGTGTGCAGGAAGCTTATCCTGACCATCCGCAAGGCAGTGGGACTAAATGACAAGCCTTAAACTGCTTTTGTGGAGTAGTCTCCTATGCTGAGTACATGAGCATATGAATGGAGCAGAAGCACATGGCTGGTGTTATGACATCAAAGCTGGTGCCAAATGGGAGCAAAATCTTGAAAAGGGGCATGCCGGTACAGATTTCAGATGGGTCAGCAGTGCTTGCACCACTGGCATACATTTGGAGTTTAACAGAGATCTGCTCCTGCTGCAGTAGATTCAATGATATTGCTCAGAGAGCAGAATTTGGTAAAAGGAGGGATATTTTACAGAAAATTATTTAAAAATCAAACAGAACATACCCCATTGCCATCTTGAAAATGTGTCCCTAGAAAGGAAGTACTTTTGCTGGGCTATGTGAACCTGGAAATATGAAAAAATATATATAAAATATATTTCATAAAAACAAATTGGGGGGGGACTTAACATCTAGACCTTTTTTATCAGGAATAAAAAGAAGGCCACCATGTAACTCCTTCATGGCTCTTTGACTGTTGGATTGCCAGGTAATTTCTTGATTCTTTTTCACTTCTAGGTCCATGCTAAACTACAACATCAGGCAACTGTTGTCCTTTGTAAAGAATCTTATAAAGTACAACAATGTACAAAACTACTCTTAAGGGGAATGGCCATGACAGGCATAATGGCCTACTTGTTATTACATACTTCAGTACTCTACTGCATATATATTCTGGCATACAGAACAACTGAAAGTTAGGGTAGTCTAGTTGGTAGTGCAATAAACTGTGAAACAGAATGTTACAGGTTTGACTCTTACTACAGCTACTGGTTTGCTATGGCCTTTGGCAAGTTGCTTGACCTCCCTGTGCTTCATTCCTCCTAGCTGTAGGATTTGACTACAGGCAGGATCCCACTGAAAATGAGATTTTAACATTTTAGTTGGATGTTTCTTGGTAAATAAATTGTAAAATACAATTTTGTGATAGAAACTACATGTCAATACTTGGAGTATGTTAAATATTTATAAACCTATACAAGACACTGTGCAGCAGGTGTATGTAAGCATTATAGTAATGGGTTTTCAAATTACATTGGATTATATGCTTGCCAATTTCAGAATGCTTTTTTTACATGCAGGATACATAGTCTGTAATCTTGGTCCTGAATAAATTTATTTTAACATCTCATTTTAGCAAGCATCATTATTGCTAAATAAAAATTGCAGAAACAGAAAATTAGATAATTTATAATTGCAGTATCTAAAACTTGACCTAGAAGTTAAGACATTTCAAGTGTAGGCTGTCTATGTTGCCTAATCTTACATACCTGAAATGGTAATTTTAGCTTGCAAAGTAATGCTGCATTTGGCTAGAATGTATTAAGAAATCAGACATCATTTGGATTCAGTTTTAGAAAATGTAGGGAAACATTATCTTGGTACAAAAGGGCTCTTTTGGTTATAGTACTTGAAGATAACAGTAGGTGAGTGCTCGGAAATGTCTTCTTATCTTAATCATCTCTGATAATCTTAATGTGTGGAACACTTTATTGTGCCCAGTTGTCAACTCTGTACAAGTTGTGTCAACAGTAACAAGATCAGTACATTCAGCTTTACTACACTTTCAGGAGTAGTGCCCATTCACCTATATAGTTTTCTAAAGTAGCTGTTCTGACTATTATCTCTTATTGCCTGAAGGCAGGCCTCTAACAAATGTATTTGAATGGCACCTTACTGTATTTCGCCTTGTTGGTAAGGGGTGGTTGTGTTTTCCACTTTCAGAGTATCATGATAGTATTCCTCAGTGGTAACATTGTCAGTGTACAGTTTCTATTAACCTCACACTGATACCCGCTGTCTAATAGTGAGACAGCTTCCGAAGAGCAAATGAAAAATGAGACCACATCATTGACAGCTTCTATAAAGTTTTAATCTGGTTGCACATTCAGTTATAAAATACTGCAGAATTACATGGAATCTGTTTTGCAATGCTGTTCTACTACATAACATAGTATACAAACGTTTGTGTGACTGATTTATGTTCTCGTGAAAGGTAAAGGATTGATAGCACTAGAAATGGAAAACCCTCTAATAATTGTACAGGCAGTGTTTAGGGTTGGCAGGCACAGCATGGGCTTCCACAGAACCTCAGCACTGACCTGGCGTGACCACCTTTTGGGTGAGAAAATAATTTCATCTTCATGCTCATTTAGTTTTGTGGCTGCCTTCTGCAGAAAGACAACTGTATTTTTAAATACTGTCATATTGAATGGGTTGAAATTCTGATATGAACCATTAGCTGCTAGGAACTGAATTGATACTACCGGGCTCATTCAACTTGAGACCTACATCTTGGTTCAACACCACATCTTCAGCAGTAAACATCTAGGTCATATCCACTTTGCCATCTAGCCCCCTCAAGCTTTAGACCTTAAACATTCTGTTTAGTTAGGAGAGAGATAAGTCCATTGTTATGCATTTAATGGGAAAATAGGTTACCACCACGTTTCAGGAAGCCAAAATTTAGTCACAGGAATTCAGTTCTTGTCTAAGAACAAAAGTTATGGTGGAGAGAGATGCAGTAAAACCAGTCTTGTTTCTGAAAACAGGCATGGGGCTCAGTGTACTTACCTGGTTAACAAAATAAATATAACAATTGGCACATCAAGTTCTTCTCCCTGATTTCTTCACAGCAGTAACCTAAAATGCTACTGTTCACCAAAAATGTATCCATTCAGACCTTAATGTAAGTTATCTGTTCACTATAAAATCTCCAGGTGCTCCAAGCTCCTGTTGGCCTGTGAGTGAAAACCTGTTTCCTCGTATCTTTTCTTAACATTTCTCTCTTAACCATTAAAGTGTGACCCCTTGTTCCGGACCACTGAGCTCTAATTAACTGGCTACTTTTGACCTAATCTTGTGAAACCCTTCAAGCCTTTCAATACCTCAATTAAATTGGCTGTCACTCTGTTCTTCAGAGTGAACAATATCAGCTTCTTCAGCTGTTTTTAACTGGTTAAATTCTCCAATCCTCTGAACAGCTTTGTTGCTCTTTCCTCCAACTCGTATATCCTTATGTTCATGCGGTTTCCAGACTAGTTGGCACTGCTAAGATGTGGTCTCACCCAGTGCCTTATATACTAACATACATACTAACATACTAAGAGGCCAGCAGATTAAGCCCTATGGTCTATCAAGTCTGCTTGATAATCAGTGCCTTCCCAAGGCACTGTTATTAGCCCCTCCCCATCCCTCCCTACAAGGTTCCCCACCCCCAGTGGGGCTCTGGGATGCACCCTCTTTCCTGTACCTATCCCAGCATTTCTTGAATCCCTCCACAGATGCAACAGCCACCAACTCCCAGGCAGTGCATTTCAGGGCTCCACCACTCTCTGAAGTAGCATCTCCTTGTTTCCCCCCCTCAGTCTCCCCTTGTCCAGCTTCATTGGGTGACCCCAGGTGGGCCCCCACCTCCCTGAGCTGAAGCACCCCCTCAAGGCTTACCCTGTTTATTCCTTTGAGATATTTGAAGACCGCTATCATATACCCCCTCTTCCTTCTCTCCTCTAGCGAGTACAGTTGAGCTCCTCCAGTCTTTCCTCATAGGGCCTTTCCCCTAGTCCCAGTATCATCCTGGTTGCCCTCCTCTGGACCCTGTCCAGAACAGCAATGTCCCTCTTTAAGTAGGGATGCCAAAACTGCATGCAGTATTCAAGGTGTGGTCTAACCAGGCAATTGTACAGTGGAAGGAGCAACACTTGACTCCTTGAGGAACTGTCATCCCCCTTCCCTGCCAACTGCTTCCACACTTACTACAGCCTAACATTCTGTGTACTTTCTTAACTGCTACTGTGCACTGTTCTGACAGACTAAGGAAGGAATCTTATCTTAGCCTCCAAGTCCCTTTCCAGCTTTGTTTCCTTTGAAGTGGAGCTTTTTTCCATGTCCATTTCTTGTTCTTTCTTCCAAGATACTTGCCCTTGCATTTGCCCACATTAATTTCCATTAGCCATGTATCCACACCACTGTATCATGTATCGAAGTCCCTTTTCAGATTTTTGTTCTTTTTCATTGCTGACTATCCTGGACACTTTAGTGTCCTCTGAACCTTTTACCATTAAGATGTTGACCAACTTGTGCAGGTCATTTTTAAGAAGATTATGCAGCACTTGTGAAAGAATTAGCACCTATTGCGCATGGCACCTTGATGGTTGCTGCTCTTAAACAGGAGAACCCCCCCCAGCCCATACCACCACCATTGTTTTTTGACTTTGCTTGCTCAGCCTGTTAGCTATCCAGCTCAATGAGTTAACATCACCAGTTAATGTAGTTTGTGTATAATTTTTTGACATGGTACAATCTCAGGGCTAAAGGTTGGCTCCCTGATTTCCACTGATCATGTGAAACTGACCATTTACATTTCCAGAGAGACTTCAGCATTTCCACATGTGAATGTGTCACAGACATTTTACCCATGTGATTATCTTAGCTACGCTATCATTATTAACCATGATAGACACTTTTTTTCTGTTATTCCTTGGTAAGCAGGTAAGGCCCACTAGGCACAAGTTCCTGTTTTCAAGGGTGACCCAGGAGCACTGAAGAGGTTAAGTGACTTGCTTAGAGTCACACAGTATGCAAATGGTGGTTGTGGGAATCAACCCAAGTCTACTGGATGTACCAAGCTCATTACTCTAACCTCTAGGCTATACTGCCAGACCCAATTCTTTTTCCTTTTTCATTTGTCATCCATTCGGATGCATCCTCCTCCCCTGTCTCTTCTAGTACAACTTTGTAATCTAGCCCATTTAACCCCCACTCCTTCTCACCCTTCAATTTGTACTTAGAGTCTACTCTAGAGGGTGGTGAACAGCAGTCACCCTAATGATGGGAGAGTGACCAGCGGGGTGCCACAGGGCTCAACAGTGGGACTGTCTTGCAGAAGAACTTGAAGGGAAGGTATGCATTTTTGCAGATGGCACCAACATCTGTAATAGGGTGCACACTCAGGAAGGGGTGGAGAAAAAGGTTAGGGATCTTTGGGTAAACTCCAGGAATGGTCAAGAGCAGGGCAGTTGGCGTTCAGTGCCAGAAAGTACAAAATCATGCACCTAGGACATAGTAACTCAGGAGCTGAGTGTAGGATATGGAGAGGTACTGACAGTCACTAAACAGGAAAGGGACCTTGAGTTTATCATATCTGATGACCTCAAACTGGCAGAGCAGTGTGACAAAGCAGTAGCCAATGGGGTGCTGGCATGTATAGTGAAGAGTGTTAGCTCTGAGCACAGCTACACTCCTACAGCCAGTTAGGATCTGAGTTCTTCATGCCGGAGGAGGAGGCAGAGACCGCTGTTTAGGGTTGACACTGAAAAACTAGACGCATGCATTTCAGGTGGCAGTGTGTGGCACAAGAAAAAATGAATAAATAAACCGTTGTGGGACAAAGATGAAACCAGAAGGACAGAAAGGGCAAAATAAATAAATATGTAGAGACAGAAATTAAACTGAGGGGAAACAGAAAAGCAGGCAGCACAGTAAACCACAAAGGGGAAAAGCAAGGGGGAGAAAGTGAAATCTGCAGTAATTATATAAAACACATGAGCAGAGACAGTTTGTGAGGGCTATTAGCTCAGGTGAAAGCAGTCCTAAAAACAGGAAAGACATAGAGTGAAGTGAGGGTTTGTGGGGTTAGCCCATGTGAAGAGGAGCATAAAATGAAGGGGCAGAGACTGAAATCTGGAGGCAGCAGGATTAAAAAACACACAGAGCAGTTTGCTTCTGAGGGCTAACAAAGCCTCAAAGTGAAAATCAGCAGAGAGTGTACTGCAAATATATAGGAGGGAATGAATGCATGGCAGAAAAACAGGCAGCATGCGGGTTATCAAAGGGCCAAAATAATCTAGCCCTTTGAGCTGGAGGAACATTTTCACAGGTTGGGTACCACAGAAATTAAAAAGAAGGTGAATACAAGCCTTCTGAGAGGAGAGAGTTTGGGAGATTTGTGTTTTTTAATTGTGGTGGGGTAGGGGATGAAGGGAGCCACAAAAAAAAAAAAAAAAAAGAGTAGCCAGCAGGGGTTTCACAATTACAGAACAGTCAGGAGAGATAAAAAAAAAAAAAAACAAAAGGCATAAATCTCAGGAGTACACAGCTGAATTTAAAAAAGTGAAAGGATGGGCAAAGCAAATCTGTGTGCATTCTTGTACTTGGAGAAAAAATATATAAAATATAAAAAATATATAAAATAGTTAAAAAAAAAAAAACCAAAAAACCTGCAGTGAGCTGCTTCCCTTTTGAGTGTCCAGTATGCAGCTAGTGTTTCTGAAACTAGCCTGAGAATACACCCTTCCAATTTTTCACCATTATTGTTCCTGTATTACGCTGTTCTTGATGTGATATACACAAAATAAAACTCAGTCAAGTCCATTTTCTGTCACATATTTTGTTACTTCTTTTGCTATAACACTACTCTAAGCACAAGTTTTGTGTGTACATTTGTTGAAACCTGAAATGTATACAGTTTGCCTTAGGGAAAAAATGCAGTTCAGGGGCATAGCTAGCTTTTTTGATTTGGGGGGGAGGGGGAGAGAGAGAGACAAAGACTGATAAAAGTCCTGGTCATCCTGAGAAATACTAAATTAATAGGCTGGTGGTCTGGGGTCTGCCTCGGCCCCCAGAAACTATCAGGTTTTAAATACATTCTGGTGCATTTTGAGGGTCATTTTAAAACTTCTTGGCTACTTTTAAAGCTTTCTTTGACTTGTTGCAAACAGATATCACTACCAAAATGACTATCTTTTCATTTTCCTTTTTAAAATTGGCAGTACTCAGACAATCTCTTGATCAAAATCGAGGAGCAAAAATTGCTTACTTCTCTCATCTAGAAAATTCAATTATAAATAGTTCCATTCACCCGACTACAGTTTTTTTTTTTTTTTGTGGGGGCCAAAACGGTAGTAGGGTTCAAGAATGCTTGGGATAGGCATAAGGGAACCTTAGTGGTAAGGCAAGGAGGGGTTAGGAATGATCAAGTAGAATCTACAGTGATACAGTTGGTAGGGAAAAAATTGGACAGACTAGGTGGACTGAGTGGTCCTTATATTTATTTATTTATTTAGATTTTGTTTACCGGGTAAACCCACTGAGACCAATGGTCCCTTTTTCAGGGGCGACCCGGAGTTAGTTACAGAAAGGACACTAGAAACAATAATTACATTAATTAAGTTAGTTACATTTGTTACATCACAGTAAAATGATATCATTTATACAAGGGTAGCAGGAGGGTTCCCATACAGATTCATATTAAAAACAATATGTTAAGACCTCACACATTATATACAATATGTACATAAGTTCCGCCAGAAATCAGAGTCCACATTAGCATTTCAAGTACAGTCAAAGAGAGAGTTCAAGCAGTGAAAGGGCCCGGGGGACTGGTCGAGGGAGCTAGCGGTTACAGCCACAGAGACTAAGATTTAGAAGATATAGTTTGAGTCCATTTTTAAACTGAGTGAGAGTGGTTGAGTTTGTCAGGCCAGGTGGTAGGGAGTTCCATAGGTAAGGGGCAGCAAATTTGAAGGAACCTTTGCCATGGTTTGGCCCGCGTTCTAGGGGTGACGAGAGGGTGACTTGCAGTTGATCGCAGGGTTCTGTTATGTTTTCTGGGGAAAGAAGTCCTCTGAGATGGGGAGGGGACCCAGGTGAAACTTGAAAGCTAGGCAGGCAATGGATAGGCTAGCTTATGATGGAGAGAGGCCAGTTTAGCTCCTTTAGGGCCTCGCAATGATGTTTCCTAGGGGAGGAGTTAGTGGCAAAACGGGCCACACGGTTATAGAGTACGGAGAGCTTATTATATTCCGTCTCACGGAGGATCTGCAGAAGAGGATGCCGACAGATTCTATGTTTCTATAAAATGTTATGCAGTGGGCTTACACAGAAAATAAAAAACTGAGAATTATAACAGCAGGACAGGGCTGAAATCATTAGTCATTATCAAACTGCACCACATCCATGCCCCTCATGGTGCATATCCTCCATCTTAAGTGAGCTGCTTCCTGCCATATTCCTATCAAGTGAGGACTACATGAACCAGTAGCAAATTCACTTCATACTGATTTTTAACGAAATCACCACAAGTTTCAATGATCACAGATGTCCTGGTCCATCAACACTTTTAACTATACCACACAGCAACAGGCAAAGCAGGCCACCAATCTGCACTTTACTTTGCAGAATAGTAATGAAACGTGCATGAGCAGCTGCCTGGCATCAGTGATTTAGAATAGCACATGTTCCACCCTCTCTCAAAGACTTAGTTTAGAGCAGCTGATGCCTTCAGGGCAACTTTAACAAAACATTATATTTAGACACAGTTCAGCTTGCATATCTTGTTAGTTCTATATTCCTTCTCCACATTTTTTTTTTTAACCAATTCTTTTACCAGGTGAGACACACTAAGCTGAAAGCTTGTTTGCAGGTGCAACCTGGGAGCACGAGGAAGTTAAGTGACTTGCTCAGGGTCACACAGTATGCACGTGGGGGCTGTGGGATTCAAACGCAGGTCTCCAGATTTGCAGTTCAGAGCCTTAAACCACTGCGCCATACTGCCTCCTGCATTATTTATGACTGAGGTCATTTGCATTAAAACAGAATCTTTGTTCCTGAATAGTTCAGCTCTTCCTGTTGCTTTTTCCCTAGCCAAGGTCATAATGCACTGCTTATGACATCACAGTTACTCTCATGCTAATAGACTGTGATGTCACAACAGAGTATTATCACTTGCAGTGGGGCGTAAGCTATAGAGGCAGATGAACTGTAAGGGAATTCTGAAGGATAAAGATCATGTATTCATGCACATTTACTAAGTAATAAATAATGGGGAAGAGGAATATATATGGAATGCAAGCTGAATTGTATCTAATTATTATGTTTTTCAAAGTTTTCTTTGAGGTGTCAGTAGCTCTTTAACTGCAGTCTGCACATTAATCACAATATTGATATGGACTTACTTAGAAGAGAAAAGTGAGAATTATAAATGATAGGGTGAGGGTTGGAAAAAATAATTTCCTTACCTTCAAAACTGTGCAACAGTGCCTGTTTTGCTTGCTCAGTGATGTGCCTGTCTGTGTTGCATTGCTCACAGTTTCGACTCCTGTGTCCGATCTCGCCTATGATCTCTGTTTTGCTGCTATGAATCCATCTCCTCAATCACACATGGATGTGACAGTGATTAAACAAGTCCACATGGATGGAAAGGGAATGACTCCCAGAGTCTGGCTGCCTGCTGACCTGTTGTCACCTGACTCACCTTGCTGGTGGTGACCCACTGCTCCTGATGATGACGTGCTAGAGGACCGATCACTGCACTATTCCAACTCGCTCCCAAACTCTGGCCTTCCACCTGTAGTGACCACTCCTGAACTGACCTAGCCAACCACTGGTCCAACTCACTTGGTTGCTCCCATGCCCCGACCCTTTAGTGACTCCCATGCTGTAGTCACTCTCGCTCTTTCATACACCACACACCCCGACAGCTCTTTAATGTTTTTTTTTTTTTTAACTAAGTATACCTAGAATGCACTCGGTTTTCCTTCCATGACTCCAACCCAGAAAAAAAAGTACAGTAGATTTAACCACTGAGATGAGTGGTCCACTCCCATGACCTTGAGGGGACAGAGAAATGGCTCCAGATGGATGCCAACTAGCTGTCAGTATGCCAAGCTGGTTCTAGGCGCATGTGCTGCTACATTTAGCATGGACCAATCTCTGTTCACTAGGTTACTTGCACTGTCTCTGACTGGGGCCCACTGAAGTGTGATTGAGGAGATAGGGGATCAGGATTCAGCTGATTGGAGTTGAGAACTTGAGACCAACAATGGCTTTCTGATTTATGGTCGCAAAGTAAACTGTTGTCTCAATGTGCTTCATTTCGACCTCATCCGGATGGACATGATCAACCTGACCCCTCACCCACAGAAAGACAAAACAGCTCCAATGACCAGTAGATGGACAAAAAAATTAAAATAAATAAAAAGAAATCATAACAATGCTGACAGATCTGGGGTCCTCCAGAACAAAGGGCCATATGCACGGGCATACATTGTGTTATTGTAAATACAGCCCTGGCGAAAAGTCCCAGTATTCTTGAGGAGGATGTCTCTGGGACAGCCTGCTCCCCCCCCCCCCAGCTACATCAGTGATGTAATTTCACTTAAATAAAATCTTGGTACCAATTTTTTTAACACTTCAATGTGTGGCTCAAGGTTTCTTATGATGGCTAAAATCTGGGGGGTGTCTTTAGCCACAGTGGCTAATGATTTTGAAATCCTAGGGGGAGTGGAGCCAAGTACCTCCATTTCTCACCTGTGTTCCCATTCATATGTCTGGTATTATTGCTTATCCATTGTATTCCTGTTCACATCCAACTCTACCCCACTCCCTCCTTGTGCGTCTTCCAGTCCTATGGTCTGCTGACCATCACTGTCTCTAAATTGTTCATGATTTATCTGCCGCATAGCATTCATCTCAATCCCCTTGGACTTTTTTTCATGATACTTTTATTCTCCTGTGGTTGACCCTCATCAGAACCTCCTTTATCTACCACCAGGTGCCTTATCCTGGCTGCTGAGTCCCATACCAGTATGTCTCCTCTGACAGTCACCTCCTGCAGTCTGGTACATTTCCAGATTGACCCCTGAGGGCCCCTCCATTTCAGCACCTCAGTGGGTATTTCACTTCTTATTTGGCCTGCAACTTCAGTGTAGAAGAGATGTGGTTGGAAGGACTGCAGATGCTCAAGGAACTGGTACTTGCACTGCCCTCACTGTCCGGTGGGCAGGTAGAGTGTCATCTGCCTGGTGATGTGTCCAGCCCTTTTACCGGTTTATGCCCTCTAACCACCCATGAGAGCACAAGCACCACCCATGGTGACAGCACACCTGACACACCAATGATTGGGTGCTCTTCCTGTCACCAGAGCAGATAAGGAAAATGGGTGCACCACCAGAC
Organism: Neoceratodus forsteri; assembly: GCA_016271365.2. NCBI lineage: Eukaryota > Metazoa > Chordata > Ceratodontiformes > Ceratodontidae > Neoceratodus > Neoceratodus forsteri. The sequence continues at coordinate 798,558,504 of CM028129.1, forward strand.
CTGTGGTCACCCAGGTGGTAGTAATAGAGCAAGCTGCACTGCCCTCCCTGTCCAGAGAAGCATCCTGTGGGATGATGACTATTCCCCTTGTTAGCACTCCAGGAACTGAACTTAAGTTATGAACCTGGATTGCTGGCATCACAACCTGCACTGACTTCCCAGTTTAAAGTATCCCCATGACTATCTAGCCTCTCCCGTTATGTTATCTCTCTTTTCGTTAAATGAGAACTGCAGTGAAAATTCACACACACACAAAATGTGCAGGGTGTTTTATGTGTATAATCCTAGTACACCCTTTCTTTATTTGCTGTTAGGAGTGTTTTTCTAAATTGTCTACTTGTTTTTTGGGCCCTGGGAATCTCCATGTCTTTTTATGGTATTGTCTTTCCTTTTCCTTCAGCACATTGTCTCCACTCCCATGTGACAGTGATGCATCCGAGGCCATTGATTCAGTGATTGCTTGCTTACTGTTCACTGTGCCGCAGTACTGGGCCCATTATTCTTCTCTCAGATAACTCTTTCTAATGCAGTATTTTTTTTTTTCAAGGTGTATGCCCAGGTCTAGCTAGCAGGACTGAATGTTTTGTTTTTTAAAAGTTTTTTTTTTTTTTAAACAAATGACACACAGCCATAAAGGCACACAAATTACTCAAGGACATCAGTGCTATAATTAAGGAAGAGTCCAGCTTTTTTCCAAAAGAATAAATCACTCATTTATCCCTAAGGTATTTGCCAAACTGTGAATGTAGCCTTCATTAGTACTTATTGGATGAGAAGAGGCACTTGATTTAAAACAGTAAACCAGCCCTTACTGAATTAATGATCTCTTTTACAGTTAATACATTTTATTGAGTTTTCAGGTATGAATCACAACAATACAACTTTAGGATAGTTACAGATATACATCAATATAATGGGATATAAACCGTTTCGTCATGTAGAACATCAGAAAAGAGTTTCAGGGATTATTTAAATTAATATTTTGTACTATAAGCATCTAGTTTATTCAGTATTTCTCTCTACTTCCACTTACTTTAAATCATTCTGCACTATGAACAAGAAGTGCCTTGTGGATTTTACCTACATAGTTTGTCAAGGCTTATCTGACCACCTTCAGCGATTGTCATGCAAAGTTACACATTACAGTTCTGGGTAGATAGTTGTCTTACTGTCTGAGAGTACTAATCTTTTACATATGTGTTGCTTAAATCCTTTAGTTTGAAGTAATGTCTATCCTGAAAGCCATAAATATCTTCAGGTTTCATATACTGGGTTCTAACTAACTATACTACCTATCTTCTAGTGCTGTTCTAATAGTTAAACCTAGCAGTACCATACAGTAATCTGTTAATGGTTGTCATAAAAAGAGACAAGCTTTACACAGAGTATTTTTCAGTATATATTCTTCAATATGTATCAGTATATGTATGCATGCATCCCCTTGGTCTGCATGGACAGACATCCTCCAGTGAGATCTGGTTAGGAATCAGTGGTGCCTGTATTGCTATCTTAGGGTGAAAAGTGTAAAAGTGTATCTGGGTTCACAGCCTGCAGTATGGGGTTATGAGGGTATGAGAGGGGTGTTGTGTGTGAAGCATTGGTGACCTGTTTTTCAGTATTAACCTATCCCTGTTTGGGGGAGTTGTGTGCTGGTATTGATGTAGTTGTAGCTGTGGGTTTGGGTGGTGGTGGTAGGAATTTGTTTTAGTAATTGATGGAATTTGTCCCACATTTTGTTTTATGTTCCTATGGAGTTTACCAGGTGGGATAGTCTTTTATATTGCACTAGCTTTACTATATTGGGTTTTTTTTGTACATTCTTTTTCTGCTCCGTACCAATGGGGAACTCTCTCAGGCATCCACCACACAACACAAGCTCTACCTCCCACCTGAAGCTCTCTCTCACCCTGCACCAGCCCGGCAGATCCCCCGGCTCTGCACCCCCCGAGGTGGGGCCACCCTATCCACCCAGGACACTCTATCTGAAATCCAGTGTGCTGGCTGGGTGGTCAGCCTGCTGAGGAGAGAAGCCTGGTGCTGGAGTGTGGCTCGGCAGGATGAGGTGCCAAGGCTTGTCTCCGAGGACGGGGATTTTTTTAGTTTTCCTCCCCTAGGAATGCAGTGTGTGCAATGATGCCTGTGCATGGCTGCCCTGCTGGCATCTGCTGCACTCCACCCCTTGCATCAGCTGGTTTACCTGCCATGCATCTGATCTTCATCGTGGGCCCCTAGGACACTGAGCAACCCTGGATCCCTCCTCAGGGAGAGGAGAGCTGTCCTCTGGATGCTCCATCCTCTACCTCCCCTGCCAACCCCTGGCTACCCGAGTCTGTCACTGAACCTGGGTCTCCGGCATGGCATGAGGTGTAGCATCCAGCATCTCTACCCCTCAGTGCCACCGGTCCAGCTAGCTTTACCATATTGTTGAGAAATTCTTGTACTGAGGGACTGTCCTCTGTGTGCCATTTGTGCAGTACCACTTGGCTTCTGTGCTGGCCAGGATCATTAATGGTCTCTGATCAGTCACTGTCACATTGGACAGGAGGTGCTGAAGGAAAAGGAAAGGCAATAAAACATCCAGATATGAAGATCCCCAGGGGCCATAAAACAAGTAGGCAGATGTAGGGGAAAAAAAAACTAACAGCAAACGGAGGCAAGAGCTCTCTAGGACTACACATACAAATGAAAATACTACACAACATACTTTTTGTAAATTTTGACTGTAGTTCTGGTAGAACCCATCTTGCAGAATAATCCACTCAGTCATAGAAGGTTTGCCAATACCCCTAAAGCCATGTCTTTGTTTCTTGCACTAGTCTCAGCCACACATTTTACTGCCTAATCATACCATGCCTTCTTTCTCCTGAGTTTGGTACTAGCAGTGTTTGGACAAATACTAACCTAAATAACCTGCCCTTAAGTTTTCAGAGAGGTCTCTATGCATTTGTTGCATGAGCCACAGCCTCCTTCCTTCTATGTAATTTATCCTCATGCAGACAACCACTGTGTTCTTTCTCACCAGTGCAAACAAATGGGTCATGATACCTGCCACTTTAGAACATGCCAGGTGGTTCTTCAAATCCTGACTGCATCTATTCCTGTTTATATTTGAAGTCCCCCACAACAACTTGTCTTGTTTCCTACACTGACCATCACTCTTTCTTTGATTGTTTATATACTAGTAGACTATCTCTACTCTCCACACACCCCTTGGTCCATCCCTTCAAGTGGCACCAAAGGCTTGTATCTGTTTTGACAGACGGAGGGATCACTCTGGCTGAGTTGTCCATGGCTCCCTTCTCTATGCCTCTCCACCACCGTTGCTGCTTTGAACTTCTTTACCTCTTATATTCTTCTCCATTGAGAGATCACCTACACGTCTGTCTGCAAACTTCTCCACTTCTTGATGCATAGCGTCTCAAGTTTGTCTTCTGGATCTTTTTTAGTGTATTATCTACAAGTATTTCATATCCGACAATAAAAAGCAGAGCTCAGAAAAGTACATTGTTAACAGTAAATATATGAACAATAAAACAATATGTTTACATATCACAATAAACAGTTGTAATCTACATAGATATGAAAATTAAACAAAAATTTGATCTGTGTGTGACTGTGCCTTGATTAACCGCCATCACTGCAAGTCCCCCAACTACATACTGGTTCCGCGGTCACAGAAGAGAGCCCCATGGCCGCGGCCCTGCCCTCCGTGGGGGGCTAGCTGGGGGTGACTGGGGGACAACAGCAGCAACAGATGGGGGCGGAGGCTTCCAGGGGCCATGACCAGGGCTGATTAATGACAGGGGCCCTGCCAGAAAAAAGAATAAAAAAAAAACTCATCCAACAAGTAAAACTGGGAATTATGAAATACTGTACTACACACAGCGTAAACTGCATCTTGACAAAAAGTACCCTAGCTCCATGTTCTTTATTCCAATAAACACATTTAGGTGCAGGGCTGGATTGGAAAAATCACCTTATCCTCCCTCATGCAAAGTTAGAGGAAAATTGTATATACCAAGCAGTTTTCTGGCGGTAATTTCCAGTAGATGTGTTTACAGGAGCGATGCAACACAAAAGTGAGCCAGCGCAAGATGGTCCGTACCTATAGTGTGCTATAGTGCTTCCGTCCACACAGCGGGTGGTGCTTCACTGCTAGTTGCTCCAAAGTCATCCTGGGAGCTCAAAGGGGAGGTGCTTGAATCATGGGAGTAGGCATGGAGCATGACGGTAGTGATTGATTTGCATCGCAACATGCAGTCCACACGGTGGGTGTTTTGGCTTAATACGCTATGCGATCCCATCCAGGAAGCGACTGCGGGAGAGGATTACTGAACGGCTTAACACGATGCAATAAGTGTCCACACGGCAGTCTTACAGCACCGTAACAGAAACGCACACGCTAATGTGGCTCTAAAGCTGCCGTGTAAACACACCACGTGATTAAGTCTCTTATCAGGCTGTGTAAGGTACACATACTTAATGCACCCATAGCATTAATACACACATCTGAAAAAAAGATAAGATATAGAACTAAGTTACTGGCAAGATAAAACAAAAATGTCTACATATTCATCCAAGGTAACTGGAGAGGCTGCCAGTCTCATTGTGTTGGTCAGGTCATTGTCTCTGGAACATTATTTGGCAGCAGGTAAATCCAAACATTAGCCATTAGTAGACAAAGAAGTATTCAATTTTGTAACTAGTATGCTGTTTTTCATATGAGACCCATCATTTTGCAAGGTATAACACTGCATAGTTGCATCAAGTTCTGCGAAGCAGCTTTCAAACTGGTAATATATTCACCTACAGTGCTGTATTTCACAAGCAACATGCATATTTTCTTCCCCAGAAAGTTAAAAAAAATTGATCTGTGTTCTGGCTGGAACAATTCCTCCTTTTGCAGATTTTGATCTTGGTGTGTGATGATCACTACAGAATCCTTGCCTTTAAAAATCTTCTCCAGCTAACAAGAAGAATTCAGACCTCATAATATCTTCTGAAAATCTCAAGCAAAATTCCTCAAATCAGGATCCAGTATGGAGTGAGGCACCTCACATTACCCAGGTTCTTACTTCTAATTTGAATTTTAGTAATCTGTTTTCTTCCATAACAGCACAATTCCTCTTACAACAGTGGTGGCTAATGCCTTTAAGGTAAAGTCCCCTCAACCTATTTTCTGCATACCTGTTAAGTTTGTAGGCGTGAACAATGAGTCCATCAATTACACCCCCTAGTTTCATCCTAATTTAATTTTAAATGAAGTTGCTTAGTCTGTTCTGGCCTGGTGTGAAAACCTGTTTGGTTCCATTTAGAAGGTCATGACCCAACTCGTGCAGGGCATCATGGTAGTTGATGTGCAAATGTGCAAGCCAGCAGAAGTGCAACTGTCACTTAGTGTTGTTGTACGTCTTCTGAGCTGTGTTCTTGTCATATGCTGCCATCTGACTGTTCAAGGTAAATTGCCATCTGTTTTCTGTCTAACATGGGTTTAAGTTGCAAAAATAATGCTTGCATTTACACACAAACACACACACACACACACACACACACAGGAAATGTAAGGGTGCATGGCCTGTTTGTTGTGAAAGCAGGTATACAGGTTTTCACCACACAGACAGTAGGGGATATCATACCGTATATAGCAGAACATATAAAATAGTCTCCCGTTGTATTAATAAATCAACTATAGGAATTACTTTATAAAAGCTGCAAGGTGATTTATGGCACTTTACAAACAGATTCCAGGTACTAACTTTCAGGGGCCAGCACTACTGTAAACACAAATAAACCAGATTTTGGACACAGAATAGCATAACCCCCAGACCAGATTTCAGGACAGGCTTGCTGGTAATTTTTTGCACCCCCTTCCCCTTTCAGCACACATAGCACCCTCCCATGGCACTTACAAATAAAAACATTCAAAGAAACAGACTTGCTGCCTCCGTCCACAAGGTTCCAGGCCACATTTTCAGCACAGATATCTCCCTACCCTGGCACTTCCAAAGGCATACAAAAATAAACAGACTTGGTGTCTCCTCCCTGCCCCCAGTTTTAGGCCAGGCTTTCAGCACAGATATCCTCCTCCACCGGTGCTTCTAAAGGCATACAGAAACAGGCAGACTTCAGTCAGTCAATCAAAATCTTTATTTATCCAGGCGGACACCGTTGAGCAAGCTCATTTGCAAGGTGGACCTGCATCTCACAAGTCATAAACGATACACATAATCATACATCAATACAGACAATGCAACAATACATGGTAATACATGAGAAAAAATAACAATGTAATGGGCAGAGAACAAATACATAGTACATGTAGTCACACATGGTTGCATGCAATGAAGAAATACATATGGGTAAAAAAGAAAGAGAACCAGAACAAGCACGCAAATAAGTGGGAAATGCAGCCCTGTGATCCAAAAGGCTCAGGTTGAATAACTAGTTATATACAAAACAGGGTGGTGGGGTGGGCGAGGGAAGGGAGAACAGGTGGGGTCTAGAGGTGTAGGGTGCTAAAGTGGGGGAGGGTGTGGCAGAGCAAAAGTTCTAGTTGTAGCACTGAGCCGACTACTCTTTATTTCATTATATCTGAGAGATGTAAGGGTTGAAGGCTTATTGTATCTCAGACTATCCATAAGTATTAGTTATTTGAGAAGACTGGAACACTCGCAGAAGGAGATCGGGTATGGCTCAGCAAACGTTGAGCGCTGGAGCAGCTTCTAGTCGGCGACTGCTGATGGCCGTGTCCTTCGCTGCTTGGGGTGAGGTGCAGTCATCAACGCTAGATCAACTTCTGGGTCAAAGACTGCTGCTGGCCATGTGCTTGGCTGCTTGAAATGAATGAGTTGTAGTCACAGCACTCAGGGAGCGGCATGCGGTTGATGGTTTCCGAAGCGGCGGCCCTGAAGGTACCTGCTATGTCCAGGCTAGGGTGCTAAGACTGCACGGAAGTAAGGGAGCGTAATCCAAGTGTGTGTTCTCGAGTGGCTTCAGGGACATTGACCGCTGGTGTTCGATGTCATAAGGCATCTGCAATGGGTAATTAAGCGGCTGTTTAGCACAACTGGGTGCTGAATAGAGGCAAGGGGTAGAGGTGGGGGAGAAGAGGGTGGAATATAGGACCAAACGGGGTATACTCGACAAAGGCGCTCACGATCCAGTGGTTTTACGGCTTTACTGTGCCTCTACAGGGCTTGGATCTGGTTTAGTGGACTCTGGCATTGGCTTCAGGCGCGCTGCCGGCCAGTGAACTCATATTGTACGGCGGTTGGACAAGGAGCCCTGGAAGGGTGTGGAGCCATAAATTCGTAGACGGTGGAAGCAGTAGCAAACCTCTTTGATTAATTTTGCATATAAGGTTTTAAATGCTGCAACACTTACTGGAGATTTTAGTCTCAGTGATTTCTGTATTTCGTTCCAGAGAGTTGGCAGCGAGAAGCTTATAGCCGCTCTCCCAAGGCGCGTGTGGACCCTGGGTATCTTTAGAGAAATTAGTGAGCAGCTCCTTAAGGTGTAGGTTCAGAGTTCGCTAAGAGGCAATAGGTCGGAGTTGTAGTGTGGTAATTTGGAGGTAATAGCTTTTAAGGTCCAAACTGTGGCATTTCTGTTTCGTCTGTATTGTAGAGAGGTCCACCCCACAGCAGTGTATAGGGAGCAGTGGTGGGTAGAAAAGGGGAGGCCGGTGATGAAGCGCAATGCTCTGTGGTATAAGACGTCCAGTTTGTCCAGGAGAGAGGTATTGCAGTGGCTATAGATGAAGTCGGCGTAGTCTAGTAAGGGGATGAAAGTGGTCTGAATGAGCTGTTTTTTTGCTTCAGGCGTTAGGAGGCAGTTTATTGGGTAGAAGAGCCCCAGCCTCTGCTTTAGCTTTTTTTACCATGTCCTCCAGGTGCTCCCCAAAGGAAAGTTTGTGGTCTAGCCAAACTCCCAAATATTTGAATTTGGGGACAAACTCCAAGTTTTCCCCCAGTAAGGTGGTGATAGGGGGTAAAGTGCCAATAGACAAGTATGGCTGAGTGTTGCCGGGGGAAAGGAGCATTGCCTTGGTTTTTTTAGCATTGAGGAGTAGCTTTTTATTAAGTAACTGGTATTGGAGGATGTCAAAGTCGTGTTGCAGATCTGTGCGAGCAGTTTCTGGGGTTGACTGGCTTAGGTATAGAACTGTATCATCCGTGAACAGGTGGATACTGGCTTTTTTTATGCCAAGGTCTATGCTGTTGATGTATATGATGAAGAGTATTGAGCCCAGGATGGAGCCTTGGGGGACACCTCTTGCTAACGGTTTAGAGAGTGATAGCTCCCCATCTGCTTTAACCTGCTGGAGCCTGTCCGTGACGTAGTCCTGGAACCATCCAAGGGAAGTAGAGTCTAGACCTAGGACTTTTAAAAAGGATAAGAGTAGGGAGTGATCGACGGTGTAGAAGGCCTTGCTTAGGTCAAGAAAGACAGCGCAGACGAATTTTTTGTTTTCAAGGTCGTTTTGCCAATCATTTGTTGCCTTGGCCAATGCCGTAACTGTACTGTGTTTTGATCGGAAGCCTGACTGTAATGGATTTAGGAAGTTTGAGTTTTCCAGGAAGGCTCGTAGCTGTGCATTCACTATTTTTTCTAACAGTTTAGATAGTATAGGGAGTAATGAAATTGGCCTGTAGTTGTTTAAATCGCAGGGATCCCCAGATTTAAATAATGGAATAATGTGGGCAGTTTTCCATACATTAGGGAGAGTCCCCTGGGATAGTGATAAGTTGAACAAATGCGTAATGGGCACTGCCAATACATGCCAGGCCACCTTTATGAAGTAGGGGTCTAACTAGTCGGCCCCTATGCTTTTCTTGGTATCCATGTGAAGGAGTAACTCTTCGACTTCTTTCAGAGTAGCAGGTGAGAAGGAGAAGGTAGCGTTTGTTAGATTTGGTTCAGGTGGCAGTGCATGCATCTGAGAGCGCAGGTTGCAGGCAGGTGAGTTATCGAAGGCTAGTCCAGCTGAGGCGAAGTGGTTGTTAAATGCTTGCAAAATTTCCTTTTTGTCGCTGAGAAGGACATTGTTAGAGGAGATTTTAGAGGGGAATGTGCTTCCTGACGTGTGACCAGAGAGGACTTTTTTTGTGCACCAGAATTTGGTTGGACAAGTTGAGGCTGCATCTAGTTCTGTATGATAGAAGTTGGACTTGGCCTCTGATTAACCTTGTACAGGAGTTCCTGGCAGCTCTGAAAAGACACCAGTCTTTGCAAATTGTGATTTACGAGTGGTTTTCCACAGTTTGTCCCTTTTTAGCAATGCAGCTTTAAGTTCTGGGGTAAACTAGCGATGAGTTCTGGGATTTATACAAGTTTTGACCAGTGGAGCATGGGTGTTGAGGGCATGTGTTAATATTTCTTGGAATATGGTATATGCATCGTTCACTAGTTTGGTGAGGTAGAAACTCTGCCAGAGTGGAGAGTCCTTAAGATCATTGGCATAGGCAGGTGATTCGAAGTTTCACTTTGATCTCTTAGTAGAGAATTTCGAAGTAGTTTTGGGCATATTATTTGTTTTCACTCCAGCAATAAAACAGTGGTCACTGACGTCAGCATGGAAGATACCAGTATGTGAGTAGAAGTGTGGTTTGTTTACTAATAGGACATCTAGAAGGGTACTGTTTGCTGGGTTTTTCTTATTAATGCATGTTGGTTCATTAATAAGCTGTGAGAGTCCATGGGAGTCAAAGAGGGTTTTGAGAGGTAGTGAGGCGCTGGATAGCCAGTCGTAATTAAGGTCTCCCAGTATTATAGTTTCTAGGTTGCTGGAGTCCAGCATGGAAGATAGGTAAGTCAGGAGCTGGGGTCCAGCTGAGGGTGGCCTGTAGCAGCCGATGATTTGAATGGCTGATGCAGGAGTAATTTCAATTTTAGGGATAAGCATTAAGTAGCGCCAGCATCTGAGGAGAATCAAGTATAGAGACTGAGAGTTAGTCCTTGATATAGATGATGACTCCGCCGCCCCTGGTTTGTCTATTGGTTCTGAATAGTAGGTAGTTCGGTATTCCAATCTCCATATCAGGTGTGGCTGGCCGTAACCAAGACTCTGAAATAACAAGCACGTCAGGATCAGTGTGGGAGATCCAAGCCTGGATGGAGGTGAATTTTTTTAGAAGGCTACATGCATTAACATGCATGAAGTTAATTCCTTTTATTTTGGAGAGTTCTGATGGTGAGGTGATGTCGATCATGGGTCCAGGATTGAGCTCTACATTGCCTGAACATAGTAATAGCAGAAGTACAAGTTTTCTTAGGACCACAAGGGACGTTTTGCAAATTTTTGACCTTTTCCGGAAAGATGTAGTATCCGGGTCAGTTTGCGTGGACATACTATTAGTCTTATGTTGGCCTAGCATCACGTAGCATAGAACCCTTGCTGTGAGGTACCACGATGTTATTACTGTGGGAAGGTAGCTGGTACTTTTCAGCTGAAGTTTGGCTGCTTGGCGCACACCTGATATGCCACCCGATTTGGTAAGGGTGTAAAGGTACAGAGGTGTTGCAGGAGCTGAGTATGTGCCTGATGTGTGAACATTGTATGGACTTAGGATGGGTTTCCTCACTAGAGTAGGTCCAATCTAGTGGATTCCCTAATATAGGCAGAATACATAGAGCAATAAGGAACTGGAAGCATAATGCCATGGTGATTAGTGTAAGTAGGCAGGTAGCGCTCGTAGAGAAGGAGGAGAGCTCCTTGAGTTAGTTTAGATAGCTAGTCTAAGGCGGTGTCCCTCACCTTAGCAGGGCAGATTAAACAATAGGTCAATAGGAATGGGGAAAAAAGGAAGGGTAGACAGTAGGGAGTCAATAGCAATAAGGGGCAGAGCAAGACAATCTATATAGAAATAGGCCAGGAGGGGGGATGGCGGGTGGCCGAAAATTTGTGGCTTTGCCGTACCTCTCAGTGAGCTGTATCCAGCCTTGTGCTCTCGGGCGTCGGATTCTGTAGCGCCAACTGCCCGGTGGCCACGGTTCGAGCGGCGGTAGAGCTGGGAGCCCTAGGAGGGTCTTGGCTGAAGAGGGAAGGAGAGAGGAGCCAGATTAGTACTGGAGGAGGACAAAAGGGTCTCATCAGCCAGTGACAAGAACATTTACAATTAATAGGGTGATTTCCTTGGTGCCTGGGAGTCTGGCTGCAGTACCAAGTCAAGGGAAGGACTGTAATCACTCTAACATGTAGATAACTTTAGCAAGGTAAAAAACCTTTTTTCAATGTAGATTTAACAATTTCTAAGCAGATTAGGTAATAAAACAGTCTAGATAATTAGATTTCAGTCTGGTTTGCTAGTAAAATTGCACCTTTTCGCTCCGATAGATAGGAAAGAATAGGTGAAGTAAAGGGACCAATCGGAGTGAGCCTGGCAAAAGGCACTCATGCTCAGATTGGTTTGCGGCTTCCTTACCTCTCAGCGAGCTATGCTCTGGACTTGTGGTCTCGAGGCCGGCTTTGTAGCGCTGACGCCTGTGGCCACGGTTCGAGTGGCGTGTAGAGCTGGGAGCCCTAGGAGAGTCTCGCCTCAGCAAGCTGTATCCGCCTTGTGGTCTCGGGGTCAGCTTCTGTGCGCCCAACCGCCCGGTGATGCAGCGGTTCAAGCTCTGCGGTAGGCTGGGGAGACCTGGAGGGTCTCAGCTTTCAGCGAGCTATCGACCTTGTGGTCTTGGGCATCGGCTTTAGCGCCGACCCCGGTGGTCGCGGTTCAGTGGCGGTAGAGCTGGAGCCCTAGGAGAGTCTCGCTCTCAGCAAGCTGTATCCGCCTTGTGGTCTCGAGTCAGCTTTGTAGCTACCGACCGGGTGGCCACGGCACCGAGCGGCGTAGAGCTGGGAGTGCCACCCCAAAAAAGTTTCAGGCCAGGCTTTCCACATAGATAACTCCATCCCCTGTTATTTACAAATAAAAAATGCAACCAAGATATGCCCACCCCCCCTTTTCAGGCTGGGCTTTCAAATATCCCAGGCACTGGAGGATATCTTAGTCAGGGGGCCATAATGTAGGGACACTGGGCACACTAGTATGGTACCTTAACATAGAAACATAGAATTTGACAGCAGATAAGGACCGCTTGGCCCACCTAGTCAGCCCATTTCCCTACCTAATGGATAAGCTGCCGATCCTAGTTAACCAACAGCCTACTTCCTCCTACCCCCCACTAGAATTGCCTTATGTCTGTCCCATACATTCTTGAATATTCCCACTGTTTTTGACTCTACTACCTCCTCAGGAAGGAAGTTCTATGTATCCACAACCCTCTCCGTTGTAATTGTTTGATAGATTTAATAATGTCAGTTTGATGTAATTATCTTAAGAAGGTCAAATGTAGAATATGGAATACGAATTGGAAGGGATTGAAAAGCAAAAAGAAGTTTGGGTAGAATTTTCATTTTAATCACATTGACTCTCCCAATGAGTGTTAATGGGAGATGCTGCCATCTAAGAAAATCAGATTTTATTTCCATTATTAACTTGGGAAAGTTTTCTTGGGAAAGATCTTCATAACCAGACATTATTATAATACCAAGATACCTGACTGCATCCGTTTGTTGGCAACATCATGAAGAAGGAATTTGTAGATTCAAATTTGAATTTAGTTTCAATATAACTGATTTCTGCCAATTAATTTTGTAACCAGAGTGTGAACCAAATTGTAAGGCTACATTCATTAATTCTGTTAATGAATGCTGAGGGTTAGTCATATACAATAAGGCGTCATCAGCGTATAAGCTAATTTTGTGCATATGGTTATGAATCATAGTACCCGAAATATTAGAGTTTTATCTTACCGCTATGGCTAGGGGTTCTATTACCAAAGCAGAAATTAATGGAGAGAGGGGCATCTCTGCCTTGTGCCTCTGGTTGTCCGAATGGTTTTTGAAATTCTGTTATTAATCTTAATATTTGCTTCGGGACACTGATGTATACTTTTAACCCAACTAATAAAGTGTTGTCCAAAACCCATTTTATCTAATAAGGAAAAGACAAAACCCCACTCAACCTTATCAAATGCTTTTTCAGCATCTACTGCCAAAAGAATAGCATCTTGAGAAGTGTTATTAGCTATAATATTTATTGTTCTTCTTAAGTTTTCATTAATAGTATGCCCCTTTATGAAATCATTCTGATCCGAGTCAGTCAAGGCAGGCAGTATCCCCTCCAACCTATTTGCCAGTATTTTTGTAAAGAGCTTGTAATCCGAATTCACCAAGGAAATCAGTCTGTAAGATGTACAATAGTTCAGATCTTTTCCTTGTTTTAATAGCAGTAAAATTATTGATGAATTAAAAGATTGTAGTATAGTTTGTATTCTGTTAATGAAATTAAATACTTTTATTAGACTAGGACTTAATTTATTTTTATATTTTTTATAGAATTCTAATTGAAGCCCAACTGGGCCAGGAGCTTTACCTACCAAACAGTTGTCAACTGTGTTTTCCACTTCTCATTGTGTTATTGGTCCGTCTAATTGAAGTTTTATTTCCTGAGAAATTTGTTTTATTTGTAAGTTATCCAGAAAATTAGGTCTGGATTTACAATACCCACTTCTGAAGTGTAGAGCTTAATGTAAAAATCCTGAAATATTTTCTCAGTCTGCTTTGGGTGTTTATGGATAATACCCAAATGGTCCTTAATTTGAACTATATTATTTTGTTCACATTCTTTACTAAGCTGCCAAGCCATTAACTTTAATGATTTATCTGACAAAACACAATAATTTTTCCTTGTATGCAAAATTTGGTTCTCTGCCCTATCTGTTATAAGTTGGTTATATTCAGCCCTTTTATGTAATAGTGTAGTATATGTTTTAGAATCAAAATTGGAATTATGTAATTGTTGTAATGTATGAATCTCTGCTTCTAGTCTATGTTGCAATTTAACCCAGTTTTTCCTTCTAAAAGATTTGAATTGTTGCAGGAACCCCCTGTTCCAAACCTTGAATGACTCTCATATTGTAAAGAGACTAGTGTCAATTTCCCTATTTTTTTGAAAGAAGACATCCATTTCTTCAAGATATTTCTCATTAATCTCCTGTTGCTTTAATACAGACAGATCCATTCTCCATTGACTATACCCCTTTTGTTCCTACCCTAATTGAAAAGATATTCTACATGGAGAATAATCCGAGATAATTATGCCAGGGTAGTTTATATCACTTATATTATAAAGAATTGATTCTGAAACCAGAAAAAAATCAATTCTGGAATAAGATTGATACTTTGCTGAGAAATGGGAAAATGCTAGTGTTGGACCATATATAGAAGCTATGGTAAGGTCTGTCTGACCCAAAACTACTTCCAGTATAACATATCTGCCATATGCGTCCACTTTGATAGCTTTAATATTGGGTTTTACACCTAGAATTTTTTTAAAAAGAAAAGGGTTACCCCACGTGAGGCTGGGCTAAAGGAAGAAAAGGCCCCTGGCCCCCATCAATTTTGAAACCATAAGAAATCTTTTTCTAGAAAATGTGTTTCCTGCATCAAAATACAGGAGACTCATTTGGCTTCTAAATAGTTTATGACTTTATTAGTTTTAGTTCTATTCTATAAACCATTTACATTCCATGATACTATTTTTATTTCCAATGTCATCCATTAATTTTCATTCCCCAGGCTTCCCTGTTATGCCTCAAAGAGGTAACACCGTGAAACAGTACTGCATCAGCCCTTTTTATCTACCTAGAATCTTGGACCCATAGAAAAGACTTGTTGTAAGATTTAAATTTAGTGTATATAATCCCTATAAACCCCCTTAAAAACACTATTAAAAGTAGAAAAAAAAAAAAAAGAAAATCCCTTACACCCCCAGAATAGCAGAGGTGGCATTTTTTTTTTTTTTTTTTTTTTTTTTTTGCCATCTCGCATGCCTCTACTATGCAGCAGAAGAACCTATTTTTATTTATTTATTTAGTTAATGCTTATAATCAATGTTTGTGTCTTGGTATGCTACATTTTGTCTTGAAAAAATGTTTAAGTTTGATCATGAGGAGCATTTGGTTTGCAGTTGAAATTTTGATATGGGTGAGCTCCTTATTTCTTTATTAGTTGGACTTGTGAATAATGCTCGCCATAAAACTTCAGATTTTAAGTTTGATAATGAGGAGCATTTGATTTACAGTTGGTTTTCTGGTATGGGTAAACCCTTTCTTGCTTTATTAATTGATCTTGTAAGTATTGCTCGCCATAAGTCTGTTCAAATGCTTCCAAAGCATGTTCTGCATCTTCAAATATGGTCAATTTTCCTTTCACCACAAACCTTAACTTCGCGGGACATAAAAAGGAGAATTTTATCCCATTATGGTAAAGTTTCTCTTTTACCTGATTAAATGTCTTTCTTTTATTAAGTGTATCAGCGGATAGGGCTGGATAAACGTGAAACACAAAATCCTGGAACTTTAAAACTTTTTGCACTTTTGCTTTTTGTAATAATAATTCTAGGGACATGGATATGTTGTTCATCCACACTTTCTGGCAGGTATCCTTGCCGCTTTAAATCTTGCCGGAAGGTCTTCAAGCTGGCTCCTCCCACCCACCTGGGTGGTAAAACTCTCGGCTCCGCCCCATGACGCCAGATCTTCCTTACCGCTTGGAAGCTCAGGTTCCCTCCTTAACGCTCTGCGTATAAGACTGGTTCCTATTTCTTCAGTTTACCCGAAATTTCTTTTAAGGTTTTCAAGACTTCGGTCATTTATTTCCCTCGTGGCTGCAATGGACAAATCGACTCCCGGTTTTCGGAGGTGCCCATGCAGGCAGAAGATGTCTCAGATGGATCCGCACTCCACGTGCGTCTACTGCTTGGGCCTTGAGCACGACCCGCAGGCTTGCGACCTGTGCTCTTCTTTTTCCGCCTACGTCCTGGAAGACCGCGCCGCCCGTTTGCAACTTGGGCGCCCCGAGAAACGTTACCCTCTGGTAAAGTCGAAGGAGGCCCGTTTGACGGTTTCCGCAGTGGCGGGCTCGGTGAGCAGATGATCGCCCTCGAGGAGGAGGCGGCGCAGGCTGCATCTTCGTCTTCCTCGGTCGCGGCCTTTATCCCGCTCTCCCTGGGATCCTCCTATTCAGCTTCTTTTAAGGAGCTCTGTCTGTCCCTCTCCACTAAGGGAGAGGGACCAACATCTTCAGGGCCTTCCTCCCGGTCCAAGAAGAAGGACCACAAAGGTAAGTTCCTCCGTCGACGCTCTTGGGAGTGGGAGAGGTCCCTCTCACCGAGTAGTCGACCATCGACTTCGGCCACTGGCCTCATGGCGTCCCCGTCAGGTCAGTTGACCGAGACTTCCGTCGACGCAGTCGAGATTTTTCTGGACCCGTCGGATGGGCTGTCGACCGGTGAAGCCGAAAACCCTCACTCCCCAGTTCCCCCGGCGGAGATTGAGGTTTCCATTGGCTTGCCTGTGCCTCCGGTTCCGGAGTCCATGGTTGAACCCTCCGAGCCGAGGGGAGAGCGGGTTTCCCCTGCCCTGCCCCAGAACCCTCCTCGGAAAAGCCGAGGTTTGCAGTCTTGGTCTCGGACTTCTCTCGGTCCAGCCGATCCCACTGTCATAGGCGGTCCCCGGTCCCGGCATTGTGGCGGGTGGCGCTCACATCCTTGACAGGGGAGGTCACGCAAGTTGCGCCGGCGCTTATGAGGACCTCATGTGCAACAGCTTCTTCTGTCCGGGAGCAGCACGCTTCTCCCCGGCTATCAAGTGGCTGTCACTGAGCGCCAAAGCAACCCTCGCCTAGCCGAGGCGCCTGCCCCAGGCCGTTGCTCACCAAAACCAGCTGCCCCACCGATTCTGGTGGAACCTCCACCTCACAGCTGTTGTTTGGGGCCCACCAGAATCTCGGTCGGGCCTGGGTCTGCCCCATAGGCTGTCTGTCACCCTCACTCCCGACCACCCTCGGCAGGTGGAGGGTGGCTCAGGCCCAAGGCAGCTCTTTGCGGACTCCTCCGAGTCAAACGACGATTCCTCCCTGTTCTCCAGGTGGGTCGACTTGGAGTCCTCAGGAGGTCAGTTGCTGGATGATAGCCCATCATCCTTCATGGGTTTGCTAGGCTCATCTCGGAATCCACCAGGATGCAGCTCGAGCCTGTATCCAAGCAGGCCAAGTATCCCCTCTTGGAGATTCTGGACTGGGGGGATTCTCCTACGGAGGCCTTTCCGGTGGCCGAGGCCATAGAAGACCTGGCCTTGGAGCTCTGGCAGCGTCCTGCTTCCTGCCCTGCACCTTCGGCCAGGATGGTGAGGAAGTATGCGGTCCCTACCAGTTCCCTGTCCGGTTTCTCAGAACACCCCTCAGCTGAGGGGTTGGTTACCGACGCCGGAAGTGCCAGGGATGTGGACAAGCCTCCCGACAAGGAGTCCAAGAAGTTGACTCACGCCGGCTAAAGTTCTACGCTATGCCCTCCCTGGCCTTCGCCAGGCCAGCCCGCCATGCTGATGGCACTCTTCTCTCATGCCCTGTTGGGCTCCCTGGATGAGGTAGTCCCTCATCTTCCGGATGACCTGCAGACCACGGTTGAGCAGGTGCAGGACCAGGGCAGGGCAGTGGCCAAGCAACAACTTCAGACTGCTTTGGACATCGGTGACTCACGCGCCAGGTCAGTCACGGCCGCAGTGGCTATGCGCCGGTTGGCATGGCTGAGGATATCCACCTTCACGATGGATACCCAGCACAAGTTGGTGGATGTCCCCTTCCTGGGGACCGACCTCCTCGGCCCTGGAGTGGAAGGTCACCTCCAGAGGATCGAAAAGTCCAATGCCACTCTGGACTCGGTCTCATCCGCCCAGAGGGACAAGGGCCACAGACCGCAACCCAAGCCCTTTCGTCCATCTGCACCCGCTGCACGTCCGGCCCAGCAGCATCAGGGCCAGCAGGCTTGCGCTTGGCATCCCAAACCCAAGCCCGCAGCTTCCTCCTCCAGGAAGCAGGGAGGTAAAGGCCCAGGTGGTTCCTCGGCCGGTCCCTCCTCCAAGCCTGCTCAGTGACGGGTTGAGGGGTGCCGCCCAACCTCGCACCCCACCCCAGGTTCCCCCTGTGGGGGGACGGCTTCGCCACTTCCTTTCCACTTGGTCCACTATCACCACAGACCGGTAGGTGTTGGAAGTGGTGGGGAAGGGCCTGCCTCTGGAGTTCGAACAGGCCCCGCCCTTCCGAGCTGTCGCCCCCCTTGGGGCCTCGGGGTCGGCAGCCTCGCTGTTGGCTCACCGAGCCGACATCGCTCTGCTCCTTGAGAAGGAGGTGATCAAAGAGGTGGCAGACCCTCCCTCAGACCCGGGGTTTGTGTCCAGGTACTTCCTGGTTCCAAAACAGATGGGGGGCTGGCACCTCATTCTCGACCTGCATGACCTAAACAAGTTCCTAAGGTCTCGGACCTTCAGTATGGTCACTCTGGCTCAGATAATACCATCCCTGGAACGCGGCATGTGGTTCTGCTCTCTGGACCTACAGGACGCATTTTTTCATGTCCCTATCCATCCGTCTCACCAGAGATTCCTTCGCCGAGTGGAAGGATCCTTTACGAGTTCCGAGCCATGCCCTTCGGCCTGTCTCTCGCTCCCAGGGTCTTCACCAATTGCATGGCAGTGGTGACAGCATTCCCCATGGCACTAAGGGGTCCGCGGTACCCTTACCTGGATGATTGGCTGATAGCAGCCCCTCCAGACAGGGAGGTGGAGCGGTCCAGAGATCTGGTCCTCCAGGTTTGCTCAGATCAGCCTCCATCAACGAGGCCAAGCCAGAACTCGAACCTCAAGCAGGTGATTCTGTTCATCGGGGCAGAGCTCGACTCTCTTCGAGCCAGAGCACGGCTCCCGGTGGACAGGGCCGAGGTTCTTTCCTCCTTTGCCCAATCATTTCTGGTTGGGCAATCGCGCCCTGCCTGGGACTTCCTGCACCTCCTGGGTCTCATGGCGGCCTGCACCAGCGTGGTCCGTTGGGCCCGCTGGAACATGCATCCCCTTCAATGGGGACTGGCCAGCCAATAGTCACAATGCTGCGATCTGTTGGACCAGCCCGTGACAGTGACCCAGGAGATGTGGAAAGCCCTCCAATGGTGGATCATTCCAGCACATCTGCAGGAGGGCATCCCATTCGTCCGCCCGAGCCAACGGTCTCTCTATCGACCGACGCCTCTCTGATGGGTTGGGGTGCCCATCTGGGGGAGCACAGAGCCCACGGTCTCTGGTCCCCTTGGGAGTCCTGATGCCATATCAACCTGCTGGAGCTTCGGGCAGTCCGTCCAGCTCTCACCGCCTTTGCTCCATTCCTACGGGGTCAAGTGGTTCAGGTCCAGATGGACAATACCACGACCATGTATTACTTAAACCGCCAGGGCGGGACGTGCTCCATGCCTCTGTGCAAGGAAGCTCTCCACATTTGGTCACTCGTGCGCAGCCTGGAGTCGGATCTCCTAGCCATTCATGTGGCAGGAGCCTCCAACACCCTGGCCGATGCCCTAAGCCGGATAGGGGCTGTGTCTCACGAGTGGTCTCTCCTGCCTGAGGTAGTACAAGATCTGTTCTCCCATTGGGGCACACCTCAGGTGGACCTGTTTGCCTCAGGAGAACGCGAAGCTGAGGCTGTTCCATGCCCACCCCCCTCAGCAGGGCTCGCTGCAGGGGGATGCCTTCTTGAGGCCGTGGACCCCGGGCCTCTTCTATGCCTTCCCCCGTTTCCCTTGATCCACAAGGTGCTTCTCAAGGCGAGGAGGGACAAGGTGCAGGTGATTCTGGTATCCCCAGACTGGCCCCGCCAATGCTGGTATCCAGATCTCTTCAGCCTCAGCTCCAGGCTCCTGAGGCAGCTTCCAGCTCACCTGGACCTACTTTCAGTCAATCAGAGGAAGGTGTTCCATCCGGACCTTCAATCCCTGCACCTGACGGCCTGGTTCCTGAGAGGCTAGAGTTCCAGGCCTTGTGTCTTTCCGACGAGGTCCTCAATGTAGTTGAGGCATCCCGTAAGGAGTCAACCAGGAAATGCTATGCCTTCAAATGGAAGAGGTTTTCCATTTGGTGTCAGGGCAAGGGCCTGGACCCTTTCTCCTGTTCCTTGGCAAGCATCTTGGACTTTCTATGGTCCCTTTCTCAGCAAGGGCTTCGGTCGACAACCCTAAAGGTGCACCTGGCAGCCATCTCTGCTTCCCGGACGTGGGCCGGGAAGCAGTCAGTGGCTCAGGAGAAGGTGGTCTGGCGCCTTTTCAAAGGCCTTGATCACATTTCCCCTCCAGTGCGAGAACCTCCACCTCCGTGGGATCTACTGCTGGTATTGGCAAAGCTCATGGGCAAGCCATTCGAACCAATGCACAGGTGTGATCTCTCTCACCTGTCGTGGAAGACCACCTTCTTGGTGGCTATTACATCAGCCAGAAGGATGGGATAGCTCTAGGCACTTTCCATCGAGTCTCCTTACCTGGTCTTCCACAGGGACAAGGTTGTCCTGCGCCCCCAACCGAAATTCCTTCTGAAGGTAGTGTCAGAGTTTCACCTTAACCAGGTGTTGACTCTGCCGGTGTTCTACCCCAATCACACCTCGGAGGCCGAATATAGGCTCCATACTCTGGACCCTAGAAGGGCTTTTACTATAAGGAGCGATGGCTGAAATTGGGAGAGGTTCGAGCTGTTTGTCACCCACGCTGAAGCCGCACCTGGCAGACCTGCAGCCAAGGGACGATAAGCAGGTGGGTCACCTCCTGCTTAGATCTCTGCTATAGGTTGGTGGGCATGGAGCCTCCCAGAGATAAGAGCTCATTCTACCCGCCATACCGCTGCATCGGTGGCTGCTTCCAGGGACGCCCCTATCTAGGAAATCTGCAGGGCTGCTACCTGAAGTCAGCACACACCTTCATCACCCACTACCACACGACCTGAGTCATGCCGGGATGCTGGCCTTGAGGCCTCGGCTCTCCAGTCTCTATTCCTAAGTAGGGGTGTGCACTTTGCCTCCTCCTCCCGGAGAACTGCTAGAGTCTGCCAGAAAGTGTGGATGAACAATATATCATGTCCCTAAATACAGGTTCTCACCTGTAACAGGAGTTCTAGGAATGGTATATGTTGTCATACCACCCACCAGACTCCCCCGGCTCGACGCACTACCTGAGCTTCCAGCGGGCCAGATCTGGCGTCATGAGGCGGAGCCGAGAGTTTTACCACCCGGGTGGGTGGGAGGAGCCAGCTTGAAGACCTTCCGTCAAGATTTAAAGCGGCAAGAATACCTGCCAGAAAGTGTGGATGAACAACATATACCATTCCTAGAACTCCTGTTACAGATGAGTAACCTGTATTTCTTTATCCTGGTAATAGTGTGGTTTATTATGAAATGCTCTAGGGTGAGATTGATTGTTACCTACAAATCCACTACCCCCTCTATGAGCTCGTCCTAGCAAAATTTTTTGTTGACAGTAGTCACGTCCTATTACGATAGTAAGCATTTTTTCCAAGTAGGACTTTGGGTCATAAGTTCCTTCCAGCCCCTCTGGGACCCTGCAGATTCTCAAGTTCCCCCGGCGGGAGCGATCTTCCAGCTCTGTTACTTTCTGATGAGTTAAAGCCTGAAGTTGTTTTCATGTCCATTCATCTTTTGCAGAATTGGCATATTTGCATATTCCGCTGTGAAATCCTTCTTTCTAATTTGTTCGTGCACACTGTAAGAGATTCATATTTGTCAGCTAAAATGCTCACTGAGTCTGAAACATTTTTAATAGCACTTTTTAAATCTCCCAGTGCAGAGGGGATTTCGCTTTTGAAACTAGATAGCACAGAAATGATCTCCGCATGCTGGTTTTTACATGGGCCTTCATCATGATTCTCCTCAGTCCCAGTTTGCAACTAGATTTAAGTCAGTTGTCAAAACATAATCTGCAGAAGAATCCTTCTTTCTTCCAGCTCCCCACCTCCCCTCGTTTGGCATATTCTCCTGTGGTTTGAAATTATCTGAAGGCTCTTTATCAGCAAATATCATGATGGCCGAATTCCCTTTAACAGCAGTTTTCCTGCCCGGGGCCTCTTGTATTTTACAGTAGATGCTACTTTTTTCCCTGGCATCTCAGCATTCATATCTAGATACATTTCAGAGCTTACAATACTTTTTTTTTGTCGCCACAAAAAAAAACTATATTACCTGGTTTCAAGGAAGGTTGTTTCCCTGGATTATCGGGGAGGGGAGAAATAGGGGGTCAGTTTACCACATGGGATAACTCTAACCTTGGAGATTGAGGAGTTTGATCAGCTACTCCAGAAAAAGTAGTAGTTGGCGGGACCTGCTCAGGACAAACCAAAGAAGCACTATTCAAATCTGGTTTTTGAAGTCTCCGTTGCTTCTATATTTCACTCACCTGCTGGATATTTTTTGACATACCTTATGCCCACAGGGGTGGAAAGGATACAAAAATAAAAAAAATTAAAAACTAACAGGACTGAGAAGCAGCTTTTTTTTCTTTTTTCTTCAGCCTTGTCTTCTCCTTTTGTCACCAGTCCCAACAAATTACTACAAGAGTGAGCACAGACAGACCACAACACCAAACTATAACAAGGATTCATAGTTGTCGCCATGAGAGCTTGCTGCTGTGACTCAGTGTTCTGCTTAACTCCCGCCTACTACAGGAACCGATGTCATCATCCCGTCCCTCTCTTTCCACCTTTGCTGCAGCCACATCCAAAAGCACAGAATAACCCTGCTCTTGGATGTGGCCGCAGCAAAGGTGCTCCAGTTAACATCTGGCATATTCAGGTCCCCCATCAACAATATCTCCCCCTTTTCTGCCATTCTAAGGATACCTTTTATCATTTCCTTGTCCTTCTCTTTAATACCCTGTGATCAGAGGGATGCTCACATAGTGTTCATTGTTTTTGGAGTTCAACTATTCTGCCAAAGTAGGAGTAGAACTTAAAACCATTTCCTCACACTCTGCCACACCCTGTTTATTAGCTAGCACAGGAAAAGCACAATGAGAACAAAGTCTGCAAAATAAGAACTTGTAACTTAAAACTAGCCAGACAAAGCAAAACAAAACTTTACAAAGATCATATAATTCTTTGTTTTTAAATTGGGACACACTGTAAGCCAACAAAGATCATTTGCTGAGACATACGTTTGACAGCAGGACTCAAGAACAGAAGGACTGTAATCGTAATGAGCAAACGTAGAAACATAGACTTTGACAGCAGATGAGGACCACTTGGCCCACCTAGTCTGCCCATTTCCCTACCTACTGGATAAGCTGCAGATTGTAGTTAACAAACAGCCTACTTCTTCCTACCCCACCAGAGTTGCCTTATGTCTGTCCCATGCATTCTTGAATTCCCCCACTGTTTTTGACCCCATGACATTCTCAGGAAGGCTCCAGCTATTATGATAAGGCAGAAATAAGATATCACAGGCTCCTTCTAAGCTATTCTGTTCCCACTCAGAAATGAAACCACAGAAAAGCAGGTCACTTACTGAGTAAAATTTGTTTGCCAGCAGGACACAAACATGACATCAAAGGGACTACAAGCTCTGTAAGCAGGTAAAACTCCTAGCATGTAATCCGCTGTTCAGTAGAATAACAAAATGTCACGTTTACCAGCACACTTCCAGCTATTTTTCTGACTTGGACATACGTTAAACTACAGAAAACAGTATGGGAACTTGCCTTGAAAAGTCTGATGACCAGCGGAAGACAAGAAAAAAGCTCAGAAGACATACAACAGAACAGAGAGTAGCACTTCTGCTAGCTTGTGCATTTACGCATCATCAGTTACCATGCCTTGCATGAGCTGGGTCATAACTTTTGCAATGGTGTCAAACAGGTTTCCTCACCAGGGCAGAACAGAGAGAAGCAACTTCATTTAAATTTAAATTAGGATGAAATTAGGGTGGTGTAAGAGAGGGAGCCATTGTTCGTGCCTATAATCTACACAGGTATACAGAAAACAAAGGTTGCGGGAACTTTCCCTTTAACTGACACACCACTGTTGTCCCTTGAATCTAGCCATAGTCATCTTAGTGATAGCTGTAGCTCTTTTATAGTGTTTAAAATAATTGTATTTAAAATCTCCTTCTGTTCTTTAGCCTTGGCTGATTCTGCACCTTGTTGAAGTGTTGACTGGACTGGCTGCTTCATCTTCAGTATAGAGGTTGAACTTCTTGTGTCTGCTGTCAGGGATGATGACTTACTGACAGTCATCTAAAGTCTTTTAGTTTAGCTTCTTTCACTCTTTCTTCAATTTGACTGGGGGTATTAAATGGGCTGAAAAAATTGATTAGCAGATTTACGTGTGAAAGTGCTAATCAAGTGTGAAAAAATGCACAGCACTTTGCTCAGATAGAGCAAAAAAATTTAGTTTTTTCATGTAAATTATTAGCAGTCTACTGCAAATGGCTACCATTACTCAGTATTTTGCATAGCATTTTGCTACATTATACCAGCTATTTAATACCATGTGCCTACAACTTTCTCATGCTTTTAAAGTATTTTATGCAAAATCCAAGAGCTATAAATCCTTTGAAATCTTACTTTCACTGTGGAGCACCAGACACACATACCTGTACCACTAGATTCCGTGAGTGCCTTCTAAATTATGCCCAGTTGCTCTTTCATCTTCCTCTTAGACCACCACTTTCAGACAATGCTTGCAAATGAATACTTTTTGTATTTACATTTTATTTTGTATGATTCAAAAAAATACCACAGAGATACATTTGATTAAACACAGTTATCCACATTTGAACGTCGTATGGTAGGATTTAGTATAGCTCCATTTGCATTACAGCATTTTATGGGTTATCTTCTGGTAAAGCAGGGTAATAAGATTTTGGGATACATTAAAAAAAATATCGAGCAGACATCCAGAGGTGATAATGCCCCTGTACACAGCATTGGTGAGATCACAAATGAAGTACTGTGTTCCCTTTTGCACTCCTGAGACAAGGAGAGAGAAGGTTCTTATAGAGGGTGTACAGAGAAGGGTAACTAAGTTAGTCATATCCATCCAGTATAATACCTGTGGAAAGAGGCTGAGAAATTTGGGAATGTACTCTATGGACTATAGACAGCTTAGGGAAGATTTATGTTTGGTGTTTAAAGCCACTAAGGACAGATATATGTGGGAAACTATTGGTCTGTCTGATCACACAGGCACACATAGTACATGTAGCCATAATTTAAAATTGACAGGAGATATAAATAAAACAAGTAAATGGAATAGGTGGTTCACTCAGAGTTGTGAAATGGTGGAACTCCATGCCAGAGTCTGTGGTTCACAGTTCAACAATAGCTGTGTTCAAGAACAGATTAGACTCCTATATGGGAGAAAAAAATATGAGTATCTCCACTAATTTTAGTGGCAAGCTACTAAAGGGTCTTAGACCCATAAGCTTGAACGTTTCTATGATTCTATGATAATCTAAAGAAAAAGTATTTGGATGCTAAATAGCTGAGAAGAACTGCCACCAAATTAAGTATGCAGCCTCACAGAATATAATCCATTATACCTTGATTCATGCATTCTCAACATATGAATTGTAATTGTTTTGTCATCTATCAGAGTAAAATATAGGATTAAAATACATTATCTAACAAGGAAATAATCTTTAATGACACAAAATATCTCATTAATTTTGTTAAACAATTACTTTGAGACAGAAGTCACATGTTGAAAGCATTTATTCATGGACAAACTACAGAACTATATTGGTCTTGTGCAGTATTTGAAAAGAACTATCCAAGTAAAGTCTCTTATAAGGACTGAATGCTGAATGGTGTCCAATCCAACTGTAGTATAAATTGATTAAGTGCCATTACTTCTTTACATATCTTAAATCGCAGAAAGTAATAGTGCTTAGATACTTGGTCAACAATAAGGGAGAAAGTATTAAAGGGCAGTGTAATGATGTCTGCTAATGCAGGTCCATCACAGGGAAAACATTTTATCAGACATAACTCGCATTAAGTATTAATGGAAATGGAACTTTAAACCATAACTAAAAAAAAACACAATGTCTCCTCCCTTCCAAGAGTTGAGCATACATTGCAGTTAAACATTTTCAAGAGTCTGAGTTGGAGCTGAAGGATACTGGTTTGGTTGCAAATTCAGCTTGTATTTTAGTCATAGCTTACCCATATTAGCGGGTTGGCAAAAACATAATTCGTATCCCCATAAACAGTCTTGAGCTGAGCAAGTATCATAAGCACATGGTGTACCCCCTGTTCTCTCAACTGGCCTTAAATGTCATCAAAACTAAACATCCTAGTGGCAAAACTGAGATCTGGTTAAATTCTTACTGGGATGTTTTGCCACTGTAGTTGCCCTAGTTATTTTGCCATCTGAAGTGCTATGTCTCGCTTCATTGCTGTTTCTAGGATGACCAGCAGTGTTCTCACTTGCAGGTTTGCTCCCTGGGACTTTCTCCAGGTTACCATTAGGCTTTAGAGACCTGCAGTACCTCAATGTTTCTGTGAGTCAGATTCAAATATAAGTTTTGGTGCCACCACCGTCCACTCCTTCTGGCTATCCGATCACCTGAAGATTTGCAGCCCTTAATGAATTTTCAATATTTTCATGGTATGTTCTCTGCAGTGTATTTTCCTTGATGAGGCACTCTGAGGTGGCAAGCACATGGTCAGAGAAAACTGTTACTGCCTTCAGTTCATCTTGCAGTACTGACAGCCTTGTGTCCTTCCGCTTAGTTTTCTGCCTTGAAAGTCACTCTGGGGCAGTGCTGCCTCCAAGGCAATATATTGTTTTTCGCAAATATTCTTTTTTCTTAAGAAAGTCACTTCTATAGAGCATCACACTGCCATAGATCACCACTCAAGTGAAATTCTGACAAAAGAGAACTGAGAGGACCTTGTGGGGATTCAAACTCAGTTTCTTGTTTATCAGGCTTTTTTTTTTATTTTAGTCTTTTGGTAACCAGGTAAGGCCCAGTAAGCACAAGTGCCTATTTTCAGGGCAACCTGGGAGCACTGGGCGGTTAAGTGACTTGCTCAGAGTCACACAGTATGCAAGTGGAGGTTGTGAGGATCAAACCAAGGTCTGGTCTGCTGGATGTACCAAGCTCGTTCACAGCTCATTACTCTAATCTCTAGGCTATACTTCCAGCCAAGCTTTAGACCTTTCCACTACACCACCAAGCTGGGACAGCAGTGAAGTTCAGCACTTTAGGTCTAGAGGTTAAAGCCCTGCCTGGGAGGCAGCCTATCCATACCCTCCTCCAAGGCAGAGCTGCTTCGGAGGCAGATCTGCCTGTGCTGCCCCCAGGAAGACTTTGAAGGCAAAAAAGCTAAATTTACCCTTGTGTCCAGTAAGATAACTTTTGTACATAGTCCTCTAATGTGCTGTCAGTAATGTAGATAATCTTTAATTATGCCACGTTAACTAGCTGTGACTCACTATTTGTTGAAGACAGCACCACATCCTTGCAACTTTATAGCTCTCCCTTTCTCTAACTGGGTCCCCTCTGTTGCGGTCACTCCATTGTTGCTATGCCTCATTGTTCAAAAACCACTGAATGGCTCAAAACTGGTATTAAGCTGCAGTGCTCAAAGAGACCAAACTGATGCTGTCAAAGAAAGGAGGCTTTCAGAAGGTTATTTCCTTGTTTAAAATTTTGTTCTGAAAGTTGCTTCCTTGCTGATTGGCTGCAAGCCATGCCACTCCACCCTGCTTGCAAATTAATCCTTCCAACTTTCTTGTAAGGAAGGTAACATTATTGTAGCCATTAATATAAGGGTTCCCTACCCCTGTGGGCAGTATGATCTACTGGTTAAAATACTAGCTTGGAACCTGGAGACTACAGGTTCAAACCCAATCATACAGGCACTCACTATTTGACCGTAATCAAGTCACTTTAGTACAAAGTAAAATTTGTTATGTTTATTAAAGGAGTTTAAGCCTTGATCATTATATGAATTGCTAATTTGTCTTATTTTTGTATTTTGTATTTTTGTTTTCCCAGGATTTCCAACTTAGTTTATTAGTGAGTTTTATAGATGGAATATTCCATATTAAAGTGTTGGCAGTTATTAATGCCTGTCTTCATACGCGCCTTATTCACAACAAAGTCTACTGTGTTACTTGTCAGGTTATGGTCAAAGGTTTTATCTTCTTTTATTAGCAGGTCTCATCCTATTTAATTCCTTAATTCATTTTTCCAGTGTTGTCCAATCAGTGATCATTATTTACTATTTTACTATCATATTTAAGATTGTAAGCCAAGTAATATTGTTTAAAGTCCAGTAAGTTATAAACATAGAAACATGAAATTTCACCAGCAGAAGGCCTTTTGGTCTATCTTCTCTACCCGATGCATCTCCTGTGCATTTAAAGTTGCATGATTCTTCACCCCACCAACCTATATACCTTAATTCTCCCCATAACTTCATCCCAACCCTCTTGAAACCAGCCATTTGTTTTGTACTTAACCACATTCTCTGGTAACTTATTCCACTCCCCATCACTCTCTCCATGATGTAATACCTCCTGGCATCCTTCTTGAACCCACCCCAGGCCAATTTGTAGCTGTTTCCCCTTGTATTTTTATTACCACTAGACCTAAATATTTCACTTGGATCCATCCTGTTAATGTCCTTCAGGTATTTAAAAGTTTCAGTCCTCTCCTCCAGGTCCCTTCTTTGTTCTAGTACCTATGCAGGTTCTCTAATTTCTACTCATATGAAAGCTTTTTCTGAGCCTGAATCATTTTGGTGGCCCATCTTTTCACCATCACATACAGTACTCCATAGGAGGTGCAACATGAATTTGTACCTCCTTTCCTCTGCTCGTGACCACCCCGCATGCACAACCCAATATTCTGTTTGCCTGCACCGCTGCTTTACTGCATTTCACAGAAGGCTTCAGGAGACTGGTAACTGCAGTCCTAAGATCTTTTCTCCTCTTGAGACACACTGATTTTTATACTCTCAAACTGTACTCCCCTGGGTTTTTTTAACCATGTGCATAATCTTGCACTTCTTTGCAGTAAATTTCAGCTGCAAGATTCCTGACCATCTTACAAGTCTTTCAACGTCTTCCTTATTGTTCCTTATCCCTTCATTATTGTCCAACCTTTCACAAAGCTTGGTGTCATCAATAAAATGTTAAATTTGACCCTTTATGCCATCCTCTGTCATTTATGAATATATAGAAATGCACTGGCCCAAACACTGTCCCCTGTGGTACCCCCTGCTTATCACAGTGTTGCCCACATTTCCGAGTGTTCACCACCAACCTTACTGTCTCTTTTCCCTTCCCTGAGCCAGTTTTGCTACCTTCCATGTCATTTTATCCCCTGTCTAATGTCATTTAACTTCCTTACCTACTTTTCTATAGAGCTTTTTCCTCCCAGACCCAGTTATCTTCCAGGAATATACCCTAGTCACGGAGATATACCCCGATCAGGCCTGTTAACCCCTTGTCCTCCTCAGGACCCAGCACAACCTGGCATCTCTCATGAATCTGCTGCCAATGGCAGGGGCCCAAGAGGGAGCCCCCCCCCGATGCATTCCACTATGTGGACTAGGATCCAGTGCTGGTCGGTACTAGGACCCAGAAGAGTCCTGAAACATTGGGCATGATGCCTTAGTGATCTCTGCAGTGGGCCACGGCAGCTTGCTGCCTCCATAGGATGGCAGTGCGTGCAGCCGAGGCTGACAGAGGCTACGGCCACACTGTTATGCAGACAGACATGAGATGTTAACCTCAGTTTTCTCCCAGGCTTCTCCCACCACTCCACGTGTGGCCGTAGCCTCTGTCAGCCTCAGCTGCATGCAGTGCAGTCCTATGGAGGCAGCAAAGCTGCCTTGGCCCAGTGCAGAGGTCGCTGAGGCATAGTGCCCAGTGCCTTCTCTTCCGAGCAGCAATGCACACTGATGAGCTTCAGCTGTTCCCAATGCAGCAACCAGCACTCACTCCTGAACTCAGATCACTTGCATGGCAGCATAAGATGCGTGTCTGGGCCATCCAGGCTGTTTTATCAATCTTTTATGAGGGACTGAGTCAGATGCTTTACTAAAATGGAGGTCCAGAATGTCTACACCTGGCCTCTGTCTACTGCTCTTGTTAGCCTGTTAAAAAGAAAATATATATATATATATATATATATATATATGAACTGAAGTCCTCCCTTGTCATATGATAACTGTAATTTTACCACTTTTAGTCATTGTCTTTTATTATCACAACAGTAGTTGTTAATGGTTGTATCTATATTGAAATACTTTTTCTGGGATTTCTAACTAGATATCTTATATTCTATTTATAAAAAAAATTGCAGACTTCTGAACTTGTTCAACATATAAACCATACTATTCTTTCTATAGGCCTACAGAAAAAGTATAATGGTGGGAATGCATTTAGGAAATAGTTGTACACAGTTATGAAACAATGGAACAGTTCCTACAACAGCTAATATCCTTTGTTTTCTTTGACCCTGATTATATGAACAGAATAATATTTTGTGGTAAAGTAGTATGACATTTGTGAGCCCAATTTTACATAATGTGCTTGTGGGACCACCACTTGTGAGGTTTTTATTTTGTATGCTCTCTCAAATCAGCAACAGTTCTTTCTTAGCACGTATGGTTATACAGTTAAAAGAAAATACACTGTACACTAAAATATAATTTATTATAGATTCAGTAATAGAACTGGGTATCATTAGATTAGATCTTTAATTAAAAAAACTGTGATACCCTGTCCATGTACTATAAATCCGTATGCAAGTGATAATTCAAGAGATTACCACGATTCCTTTTACTTGCCTCTAAAGTAGTTTAAAACACAGACTCTTCTAAACTATAAAAATCTCACTCAGAAAAGATAGTAAAATCTTGAAAATGTATAATAATACCATCATGTGTGTGTGCAGTAAATAATTTTGATGATTTTCTGAATTCTGATAGACTCCTTCTGGAAGTATTTTTTCTGTTTAAAAGATAAATCTGAAATCAAAATCTATACTACACTATTGTCTCTTACTAGTACATCATATTGTACATCTTGACTTGCATCATACATGCATGTTGTTCTGACTCAGCAGAAAATACCTGCAAACTCCTTAGATAATACACAACTGGAAAATATACCCAGTACACACTCCTTGAAGCTGAATGTAAGTATCTCATAGAGAACAATGCATCGGGTGGTATGCTTTCCGAGAATCTAATACACACCCAAGGTGTGTGATGCTACATAAACCCTGAGCTTGAGTGGTTTATAACAGCATCACACTTTGAGGATGTGTATTAAATTCTCGAAACATACACCAACTCATGACTTATTTTTTTTTATATATATATAAATTGTGGGCATTCATTTTCTTTCCTCTTTCCTTTGAGACTGTGTGAACATGTTAAAAATGTGCTGCACAAACTGTTTCAAACAAGGCCAACTGATAAACCTTTAACTGTTTAAAACATTTTAAAATCTTACATAAAACCCAGACCTTTGGGGTAAACAATCTAAATTCACTTTAGGCTGTTAGAAAAGCTTTGTGTTTGGTTCAGTGTGAAGTCGGAGAATAGCACATCATTGTTTTATGTTGCACTGTCAACATATAGTGTGCATGTAAATGCCATAATAACCAGACAGTTGTTATGGGGAAATAACTGGTAATCTCAGTAGAAACAAACATTTGTCAATGCTTAATGTTTGCTTGCTTGCTGTCGTACTGTATCCTGCTTTTTCACATTTTTACTATGTATTTACCAAGACAGATCAGATGAGCTGCAATATGAAATTTGCAGTGGGGTCCTGATTTTACACAGTTCCATACTGCATTTATCCAGGATAGTAGAGGTGAGATGCAATATCTCACTTATAGTGTGGTTCAGCTTTTATAATGCATTTTTCAAGGACAGATCACCTTAGATACAGCATCTTCTTTTCATTTGTGTTCTGCTCTAGTGTCCTGTCTTTACACTGTTTTGCAGTATATTTACTCAAGATAACCCAGCTGAGATGCAGTATCTCATTTTTAGTGGAGTCCTACTTTGAAACATTTTTGTGCTGTATGTATCCAGGCTAGCACAGCCAAGATGCAGCATCTCATGGAGCCCTGCCTTTACCCAGTTTTCTAATGTATTTATGCAAGATAGCCCATCTGAAAGGCAAGTTACCTTTTCAGTGGGATCTAGCTGTTACAGTGTAATTTTTCCAGGATACAGCAGCATGGATCACTGTTCAGTTGGGGGCTGTGCTGTACTGGGATCCTGTTTTTGCACATTTTTACTATATGTTTACCCAGGATAGACCAGATGAGAAGCAATATCTCATTTTCAGTGGTGCTTGCTTTTACACATTTTTAGATTGTATTTACCCAGGATAGGCCAACTGAGGAGCAATATCCAGTATTCAATAGGGTCCCACATTTTGACTCCAGATTTCCAACATTGTCTTTTTATGAGCTGACCTTTAATCAAGACAGGTGGAATTTTTTAAATCCCGTTCAAAAGGAGATTCTGCAGTGTGACTGCGAAAACCTGTTTTGGAGGGGATTTGAAAAATGACACCAGTCACGTTCATGAGGTGGGGTAACACAAGGGATACTTTGAACGTTAGGGGTCAAAATCTGTGAACTTTACAAATTTATAATTAGACATTGAAAACAAATTCAATATTTCTTCATAACGTTGTTGATTTTTAATACTTTGACCCCAAATTTTATACTTTTTATGACCCCACCTTATGATCACAGCAGATGGAGTTTTTTTAAATCCTGTTCAAAAGGTGACTTAATGGAGCAAATGCAAAAACATTGCCAGAGGAAGTTTGAAAAATGACACCTGTCATGTACATGAGGTGGGGTAGCAGGAGGGCTGTGTTGAAAATTGGAGCCCAAATGTGCACACATTACAGTGTTATGAGTAAATGTTGAAACAATTCAACGTTTCTTCATAAACATTGAAACAATTCAGGGTTTCTTAATAACTTTGTGTTTTGTGACATTTTAACCCAAATGTTCAGCATAGTCTTTTCATTACCCCTCCTACTGACCATAACGGATGTCATTATAAAATGCTGGCCAAAATCTCATTTCATGCCACAAGTGCCCCAAAAAATTTGCCCAGGATTTGAAAAATGACACCTGTCACATGCATGAGGTGGTGTGAAAAAATAGCTATGTTGAAAAATTGGGGTCAAAATATTGAAAATCAACAATTATGAGTGAGCGTTGAAAAGATTTCAAAGTACCTTAATAACTTTGTTTTTTTTATTAATAATTTGACCCCAAATTTTCAACATAATCTTCTTATGACCCCATCTCATGAACCTGAACCTGGTAGGTGAACATTTTTAAAATCCCACCCGGAAGCTGATTTCATGGAGCAACTGTAAAAATCACTTTTCAGGCCACATTTGAAATATGTCACCTACCTTGTTGATAAGGTGGGGTCCCAGAAAGGCCATGTTGAAAATCTGGAGAACAATATAAAAAAAATAACCAGGTTATGAGTACAAATTCAAAACACCATGCCTACCCGATTTCCTCAGTTCCCAGTCTGGCATTGAAGAGTGAAGATGTGTCTATGGTCCAAAGAGGATTATGGATTTGGACCACTGCTAGGTAAGTAAGGGTGGGGGAGTGGGGGCAGCAGACATTAACGGCTCATTTTCTTTTTTACAGGTGTTGCAAAAACAAAATAAAAGAGACATTGAAGGGCAGTTTTCCTTTTTTCAGGTACCGACACATGGGATTGGGCACTCCTGTGTCAGGTTCATATTTATGTGGCACGAGAAGCGATGGTGAGGTGGAAGGGATACTTGGCAAAGGGGTGGGATCCTTTTACAAAGTTTTAAGCAAGAGGGAGGGATACTTGGCAGAAGGCTGGGGTCTTTTGACAAGGTTATAAGCAAGAGTGAATATAAGAAAACCACAAACACACTCATTTTAGCAAGAAAAGTGTCATTTGAATGGTAATAACACCTCTTAACTGATAAGAAAGAAACTTCAAACATAGGTTGCAAAGCTGGGGTTGGAATGGGTTAATGGTCAACATCAAGTTGGGGAATTAAGAGAGTAAAAATTGAAGTGAGTCAGGCAAGTGGAAGCTCAGTTAAGCTAATGGAGTTTAAGCAGGGGTTGTGTACATTCAGTTGTGTTGCGGGGGGGGGGAGAGATGAGGTGTAGGATGATAATGACACCAATCTGCTGCTTCCTGAGTGGTGTCATGAAGATCAAAGCAATTAACTAACCTGTGATATGGGTGGCTACTTTCCTTGAAGTTTCTGCCCAGCAAGAACAGAAGAGGTAGTATAGCACAGCGGTTTAAGGCTCTGAGCTACAAATCTGGAGACCTGGGTTTGAATCCCACAGCCCCCACTTGCATACTGTGCGACACTGAGCAAGTCATTTAACTTCCCTGTGCTCCCAGGCTGCACCTGTAAACAAGCTTTCAACTTAGTGTGTGTCACCTGGTTAAACAATTGGGAAAAAAAAAAAAAGGAAAAGTGTCACAATCAACCTGACTGATCATTGGTCTGACACTGTCAAGACCACTGTAGACTGCCCAGCATTGGACTGGGAGTGACACAGCTCTCAAGTCCACTGTCACAGCAATATGTTTACTTTGCGCAAGCAGAAGCAAACATAAAAATTGATGACCAATTATTATATAAAAGTAATATCGCATATCATTGTGGGGAAAACTGGTTATTCCACTAATGAAGTGGAAAATCAGAAATAACATAATCATGATAATTAGATCTTCCTAGTTTATGGATAACTATATTGTATTTAATGTCAAGTAATACGTGTTTTAATGAGAACTTCGATGTTAAACTAAGGTTTTTGTAAAGTCAGAAACAAATTGCTGTACAATAATGTGAGCAAGACACACTTAAACCATATATACAGTTGGAATATTGGTATATAGCTAGGTTATGTCACACTAAATAACTGTATATGTGTACTGAAAGTACCTGTGCAGAGTTTTTATGTTCAATTTATATCAGGAAACATTTATACAATGTTCTGTGTGGAACTCGTCCAATTTTATTCTTTGTCAAGCTTTTTTACACTTTGAGCAGTAACTACAGTCTTTTCCATTATTAATGTTTGTTTATTTTTTGGAGTTTTGGTATCCTAAAAAGAGACCTGCATAGATACAGTAACTAGGGAGTTTCTTAAAAGTATTTTGTCACCATACATTTGAAATTGATTATGGTCACACTCGTAGCAGCAGCACCATTTACAGCACTGCGGACTGATACGTCTGTCTAGAATTCCATTATGTTCTAAATCTGTTGGCAGCCCATTTAACAAAAATATACACACACACACACATATACATGTGTACTACTTGTTGGCCTGTCCATGCAGAGGTGTGGCTATCGCTTGCAGTGCCGGCGATCCAGATTTGGAGCAAGCCTGGTTTGCCTGGGGCCAGCAGATGGAAGGAGAATCTTCAAATAAACTGAGAGTCTCTTCAACTAAACTGAATGACCCTATTAATAGTGCATTAAATATTTGTACATTGGAAGGTACAAAATTGGAACAAGTAGAGGTTACAAGTATCTGGGACATTGGATAGATACGATAGGATCAGGAAATCTACATGTGGCCAAATTGATAAATAAGGTTAGGAAATGTTTAGAAGCACTATATCAACATGAGGGATGCTTGGATTAAGTGACTAGGTTATAAATAGTGCAGTCTCAAATTTTCCCAATTGTAGATTATGCAGATATTTTGTATGAGTATAGCATGAAGAATAAGCTTACAAAACGGGATATACATAAAAGGATGGCACAAATGTGTGCTTAAATGGCTCATATGACACACAGATGTATATTAAATAATCATTTAGGCTGGACTTCTCTACATGAAAGGCAATGGTTACATAAAATGCTGTTTGCATTGAAAAGTATTCTGGGAGATTTTCCTGATTATTTGGGAGTATAAAGCATGGAAAGGTTTCCTTAGGAATTCAGACCTAGTGGAGCTGGTAATTCCAAGGTCCAACACATTAATCTATAGATATATGATCACTCTGAATGGAACTCCTTGCCAGCTAGATTTTGCTTGAAGATTTCCATTTCTTGCAGCTATAAAGGCTTGGTTTCTGTTTGTGTTCTGTGCTCATTGTGAGAGATACAGTTATCTCACAATGAGGGGTCACTTAGGGACAGTTTGTGGAAGAATGACTTTATGTGGAATGTACTGTGTGTTGCTAGGTCAAGAGCTGTGCAGAATGGGAAAATTCTGAATCCATGGAATTTCACCAAAATTCCACAAAATGTCACTGAATTTTTAAAATTTTGTAATTTGATTATAACGCAGCCACCATTCAAACTAATGCTCTGACATTTGGAATATGTACTCTTTGGGCCTATGAACACTAAAGTGCCAAATATCATGAAATTTGGAAGGACGGTTTCAAAATGATAGGTGCTCAAATGTTATCATTTTATTGTTTGTGTGAAATTTCATTAACATTTTTTTATCTGCATATACCTCAACCATCTATTGGATCAGGGATCTTAAATTTAGCATGATTTCTTGATGATAGGTGTTGCAACAATGTGCCAAATCTCATGACAATATGTGCATCATCTCAAAATTATATGTGTTAATCTGTCATTTTATTTTTTTCAGGAAATTTCATTAAAAAATTTCATCTGCATATAACTCAGGCACCTTTGCAGCTAGACATTAGTATGAATAACCATTTTGTAATGCTTATAGAATGATCTAAATATGGAGAGAATTAGATAAGAGATTTTTAAGTTACAGGGGTTCAAAACTTTACTATGTAAATATTTGCAAAACTTGGTGAAAACTATCAAAAATGTGGATGTTTGTAACTTCTCTGCTCTTGCATGCATAGAGTTAACATTTGACATGCATATTCATAGTCCGTGTATCCTGGTGTCTAACACAACTGGATGAATTGGTTAAGCAGTTTTAATTTTGCAGAAGAAAAAAAATTATTAGTAACATTTTCTCACATATTTATGATAGCATATTCTGTAGATGAAGCATCCAGAATTTAATTTTTGTGGAATTTAACATTAACACTGCACATATCACTACTTCATTTGATAAGCTGGGCTGAGCATTTTGCAGTCCTATTGTTCCTCTCTGGGTGACTCCCCCCCCCCTTCTCTTTTGGCATAGTCAGACTGACTCAGTAGAACTGATGATCCCACTGATATCCTCTTTGTTCTTTACAGTGACGAAATCCCTTAAACATGAGTCACCTACTCCTTTTCCTATCGACCTACCCTGTTGGAATTGCCAGAATTCTTTCTTCCTACTGCCCAAGACATTGTCTTCCCTCACTACATCTTTTTGAGTACCTCTAAGTCCTAGACTTGAATGTACACCAGGCTCCCCGGATCATAAATTTACTGTATGTGATCCTTAAATATCCTGCATTCAGTTGGAATTGTTGATACTCTGTGCTTTGTTGCTCCAACTTCGGGGTCTGCCACTGCTGTGCTACCCAGCTCAGCTGTCCATTTCTTGGTGAAACTGTGCATCTAACTCCAGAACTCTGTGACCCCCTGCCTCTTATACCCCATCCTTTAATTAAAATCCCCCAGATAAGGTTGAGTAAAGTTAGAAAATTGCAGTTTTATGGAATTTTCCATCAAATTCTGCAGTGTTCACAAACATTCATGGGATTTGACTTTAAGTACAGATGTTATTTTGCAATTTCTCACAGCAAGCAATTAATAAAATTTGCACACACAGTCTCCTTGTAAGGTCTAAGAACCTGCCAAATGTAATGGTATTGCATTATCTAGCTTTAAAGTTTCAAGGGTTTATAAATTTGTAGTTTACATTCTTACAAAATTAAATTTTTAAATGTTGTGAAAATTTGACTACTTTTAATTCAATCCATTTTAAAGCTGAAAATATGAACATTTTCAGAAATGACCATGTGGTATAGTAGTTTAAATGTTTCAACTCTGGTTAGATTTGGATATGGAGTTTTAAAATTAGAGGGAACTAAATGAAATTTACATTTTGGCAACATGTTTGGCAGGCTATAACGTAGTCCCATTTAAAGCTAAAAATCTGAAACTATGTGCATATATAAATGTGATAACCTGTATACCTGTCAATTTTTGTAATATTTCAATGAACACTATAAAAATTATAATAAATTACAGAAGTCCAAATTTTGGCAAAATATTTGGCTATCTATAACTCTGCTCCCATTGAAGCTTGAGACTTAAAACATGGTGCAATTATGCATTCTAGATGCTTCTATAAATCCTGATGTTGTGGAGAAATTAGAATAAGAAATTATAAAATTATCTCAAAATAACTGAAAATTACATTTTGATTAAATGTTTGACCACCCATACCTCCGCCCCTTTCAATCTACAACTCTGACATTTGGTACACTTTTGTATGCCGCAGGGTACTGCTTATGTTCCAAAGTTGGTGTTATTTAGATGCATATGTGTAAAATTATAGTGAAATCACTGAAAATGTAACATTTTGCAAAACTCCACAGAAGTTTTGCACAAATTCCATGGAATCAGAATGGTCATTCCGTGGGCATTCCATAAGTGGAATTTTATATTCTGCACAGCTCTAGCTAGATCTTTATTGTCCGTGTACTCCAGTCTCCTTAAATTGTCTATTTATGTATTTTACATGCAACTTGTACTTTTTTACGATGGGACATTATTGCAAATGCCTTGCTCAGTGAATTTACCCCATATAAACAAACTTGAATCAAGCCCCCCCCCCAGTAGACACTCTTCTTCTCCTTCTGGGAGGGACAGTAGCAATACACACTTCTTTATCACTACCTAGGTGTCCTTTGGTGGCAGTACAGCACAACATAGTTAAGCAGGAAGGGGGATGCTACTGGATGCAGGAATGCACCACATGCTTTGTGTGACACTTATCTATAGTGACCAAGCTGCAGCGTCTCAGGGGCTTGGAAGAAAACTGGAGTAGAAAAACAAGCATTTGTCAATGCCGAATGTTGTCTTTCTGGCATTGGCATTGATAGTGCAGGAGTTGGAGAGATGCATAATAGGAATGGCGGTGAAGTATTGAACTGATGCCAACCCCACCCCCACCCTGCCGAGACTGACAGGCATTGGGGGTGTGCCTTTGGGTTGTTGGCCATAACGCTCACACCATTTCACCTCACCCTACCCTGCAGACACTTACAGGTGTTGTGGTGTGCCTTGGGGTCTTTGGGGCCTTATATACTCACCCCATTCCATAAGGAAATATGCTGAGATGGGTGCAGTATAGGAGAATGGTGTAAACATTGGGGCGAAGACCCCAAGGAACACCTCAATGCCTGTCACTGGCTGCAGGGTGGGGTGGAATGGCATAAGCATTACAGTCGACAATCCCAAGTCACACCCCTGACGCCTGTCAATCTCTACAGAGTAGGACATTAGGGTTGGAAACCCGAATGCCCCGGCTGCTTGTTGATATTTTCACTCCAGATTTGCAAAATGGGATTTTTGTGACCCCCACCTCATGAACAGTGGCACTATCATTTCATTACTTAATCCTGAAAGATGGTTTTGCACAGCAACTGTGCCATTTGGTGCCACAGGTATAGAAACACATTTCTGGCAGGATGTGAAAAATGACAGTTATACTGTTCATGAGGTGGTGTGAATAAATGACAATGTTAGACAATCTTGAGTGAAAATATGAAAAATTGGCATAGTTATGAATGTGTGTAGAAACTGTACAACACATACCTGTAAAACAATCATTTTTTGGAATTTTTTTCACCAGATTTTCAACATGTGCATTTTTGAACATCTGCTCATGAAGAGTGGCACTGTGATTTTGTTAATCTGTCCTGAAAGTTAATTTCCCACAGCGACCGCACCAGATGTGAAAAATGATGGCTATACTGTTCATAAGGAGGTGTGAAAAAATGGCAATGTTGAAAATCTGGAGAGAAAATTTTAAAAATTGGCAAAGTTACGAGTACGTGTAGAAACTGTGCAATGCACACTCATAACATAGACATTTTTTGGAATTTTTTCACCAGATTTTCAACATGGTCTTTTTGGGACCTCCCGTCATGAACAGTGGCACTGTCGTTTTGTTAATCTGTCCCAAAAGGTGATTCTGCACAGCGACCACGCAATCATCTTTCAAGAGAGAAACTAAATGACAGTGACATGTTCATGAAGTGTGGTCCTAAGAATCCCATGTTGAAAATGTGGGGCCAAAATTCCAAAAAATGGCTGAGATATCAACCTAAGTTAAAACCCCTCATTGCCTCCCATTATAAAGCTTACCATCATTTCTTCAGTTCGCAGTTCGGCTTTGAAGAGTGCAGATGTGTCCAGGTTCAGAGAAAATCATGGCTCCCAACCTCTGGAGGGTAAGTATGGGTGAGCATGGGGTGTGGGGAGGTGGGTGTACAGTGTGAGGGTGGGGATGTGGGAGACAATGGTGGATCATTTTCTTGTTTGCAGGGGGGGAAAAAAAAAAAGACCACGAGGGAAGGTTATCTTCATTTACAAGTTACACACACAAAAAAAAAATAGGCACACTGGAGTGGGCTTCCAGTGTGCCACGATTCTGGGGGCAGGAGGGATGCCAACACAGGGACTGAGCACCCTGATGTCGGCAAGGCATATAGATGGGGGGGCGGCGCACATCTGACACCGGGAGTGTGCATCACGGTGTCAGAAAGGAAAGGGGGAAACTGTTAGGAAAGTTGCACTAAGAGGAAAGATGCCGACCTGGGGTTTGGGCACCCCGATGCCGGCTTTTCAGGAGTGTGTGGTGGGTGGCAGGAGCTGTCATGTTATGATGTGCCACATAATGTGTGTGGGGGGAAGCATGCCGACATGAGGTTGGGCACCCCGATGTTGGCTTTCTGGGGATTGTGTGGTGGACGGCAGGAGACGCCATATTTATTGAAATGCTTCACCAGGAAAGGCACGTAATGGAGGTGTGTCATCTGCCGCTGCTATGATGAGTCTGTCTCTGATTGCAGCAGCAGATTCATTTCAACTCCATGGCTCTCTCTGAAGCTGCTGTCAGCAGCAGCATGCTCACTGGTTGGCGGCTGTGGGACGCACCCACTAAAGCATCCCCAGCATTCGCCACAATACTGACACACCTCTGAAATGTGCTACTACCACAAGATGTTGCTTGCATGTGTACGTGCGCTCAAGCCAACATAAAAATGACTGTCCGCAGCAGGATGAGGACCAGCATCTGTAGGCTCCTGTTTCCCTTTTGATCCAGATCCTGGAGGTGAGGAGGAAAGGCCCCCTGTCAGGTGGGGGCAAGCCAGAATGTCTGAAGCAGGAAATACACTAAAGATGACAGATGGGGCTTGGGGTGCCAGTTAAAGGAGCAGATTTGCAAAGGATAAAAACCTGTAGGAAATATTAAAAAAAAGGGCGTGCCTGGGTTGTGTGTTTTAATTTAAATTGTGGTACCCTGCACTTGGAATGCTGTATTGAAATCTGCCAAATACATGGCACTGTTTTTGCTGAGTTTGCTGAGTTGTAAGAATGTATGTGATGGCTTGTAATTTCCATCCGTGGATATTGTTACTCTGTAACTGTGATATTTATTTAGAATGTATTTACCCAGTGTAGCCCAACTGAGATGGTACATCTTATGTACAGTGTGGTCATGTTTCTACCTGGATTTACAGCAAGGAGGAGTGGTGCAGGGAGAGGTCAGATTTGCTCAGGGTTGCACAGTGAACTGGAGACTGAAGTGATAGTAGTTGCAATGTGCATGTATGAGTGATTGCTACTACACTCTAGTTATTACAGCCATATCTTTATCTCTAATAAAAAAAGGGTAAAATAACAGATCGGTTGGACACTCAGAACTGTGTGGGATGTGTCAACTGCCTATGGAAACATAAGGAGACAAAAGCGGAAAATTCTCCCACTTATAAGTAACAATTTAGAGATGAGACTGTAAAACTAGCTGGGCTGTAGCTGATTACTTGCCTAGAGTACTGCATGACACATGTAGTTTTTTTCCACAGTGGAATTTCATTATTATAAAACAGCAAGTGAAAATGATGTCGCATTTCATTCCCACTGTTTCTAGCATGTCTGTCAAGATCCAGGATACAATCTCTCCCCTGTCTATTTCAACTGGAGTACCACAGGGCTTGGTGCTTGGACCCATTCTCTTCTCCATCTTCCTAAATGACATGCCCTCAGTATGCTCCCCCTCCACCTCTATCCATATGTATGCCAACGACACTGTCCTGTTCTCATCTGGTGAATGCCCTGCTGATGTTACAAACACCCTTCAGCTTGACTTCCACCATGTTCAGTTATGGTTTTCCTCACACCAACTATTCCTAAATGCCAAAAAGACTGTCTCCATGACCTTTGGCACTAGGCAGAGACTCTCTAGGTTCTACCCTTTACCGTCTTTCCATACCCTTGATGGGACAATATTAGAGGACACCTCCTCATTCAGATACCTTGGTGTTTGGTTGGACCAACACCTCAACTTCTCTTGCCACAATAATGCCATCCTGAAAAACTTGCACCCCAATCTTGGTGCCTTGTTCAGGAATCATAGTTGCATCCCTCCTTCAGTGCGGTGTGAACTAGTCCTGAAGATGATCCTCCCCATTTTTAACTATTGTGATGCAGTCTATGGTGCCGCTCCCAAATCCTCCCTAACCAGACTGGACACTCTGTTTAACTCCTTCTGTCAATTCCTTGATGCTCCACAACGCACTCATTACTGTGACCTCTACTACACCATTTCCCTTTCCCCGCTTGCCAATAGGCACCTCACTCATTGTGCCAAACTCACTTCTAAATTTTGGTTAGGGGAACTTTTCTCCTACCTCTCATGCTCACTCTCCTCCCCACCTCCACCCTCCCACTCCCTCAGATTCTGTGACACTTGCACTTTGTTCATCCCCCGTCTTACCACTCTCATCAGTCAGGTTTTACCCATCGTTTCCCAAAAATCTGGAACTCTCTCCCTTCCCCAATACGGCACTCCTCCTCCCACTCCCTTGCCTCTGCCTTACATAACATTCTCTCATCTAACTGCTCCTGCTTTAACCCTCAACTGTCCTCCAGTGCTCTGCTCCTCTCCATGACTCGCATCACCTATTAACCTTCCACTACCCCAGCCTCCATCTCAGCACACGCTCCTCTCCCTTCACCACTATGTACTATGTCCTACAGATATGAGACTTGTAATTAAATGCATATTTGACAGGTATGTTATATTTAGTTGTATGTTATGTTACAAATGTGACTCTATGATTATTTTATGATATTTTTTAACTATGTCTTGTTACAGATGTAATTGAATGTTTCATTTCTTGTATATTTTAAATGTTAAACTGTATGTCTAATTCTTCATCCAGTTGTACCCCCCCTTCCCGCCAGGTCACACCGGGAGATGAGCAACTTGTTGTTCAGTGTGCCTTCCTGGTGAAACATTTCAATAAATAAATAAATGTGTATGTGTATGCACAGCATATGTTTTAAGGTAAATGGCCAGATAAAAAGTGATATCTCTCTGAACTTGAAAAGATATCTTTTTTATGATGCATTATGTCATAGTGATTGCTTTCCATGTACCACTATGCCTTACACAAACTTAACCTGTGTAAAGAAACTGTATAGAGCTATACTACATACATTTAGCCCCACACACCCCGAATCACTACCAACCCTTTTTGCTGCTGCCTCCAAATCACTTCCTAAATAAACAGCCATGCACATAAAACAAACTTAAACTGAGTAAACAAAACAAAACTGTTGCTGAGCTGCACTGCATAAAGTCAGCCCCTTCTGAATCACTTACCATCCACTTCTGCTGCTCCTTTCCATGCTGCCTCCTATCAAGGTGCTGCCTGAAACAAAACTAAGAGAAAATGGGTCAAACCCACACCACCTTTTATAGGAGGCCCCTACAGTATGGAAAATCATGAAGTACCTTCTTGAAAGTGTATCAAAAAACTAAGGAAAAACAGTAGCACAAACTAGTACAATGCAGAAAATAACTACACTATCGTGCAACATAGGATACAGCAAAAAGTGTCCAGCCTAATGTGTTATATAAAATAAAAGATGTCAAAGTCTGACATACTCATGAAATAATATCATTTCAGGGTCGAAGAAGCTCATAAAGGCCACTTGCCTTTCAGGCTTGTGGCTTTATGGCTTGTTTTCCTCTCAATGGTATTATTTCCTTGTATACCACACTTTTGCCATCATTTATTCTTGTTATATACAACATATTTTACAGATTTCATACGTCACAATTATTTTATATATTTTTTTACAGGTTGCAGATGTTATGGTCATTTATTTTAAATGTTGCATACATTACAGCCACACATTCTACCGATGGAATTTTTCTCAGAACCAATCAGAGAGCAACTTTCACAATGCTGATTATACCTCAGTAGTACAGCTGCTGAACTCAAAGAGAGAAAGTTAAA
This sequence comes from Neoceratodus forsteri, assembly GCA_016271365.2. Lineage (NCBI taxonomy): Eukaryota > Metazoa > Chordata > Ceratodontiformes > Ceratodontidae > Neoceratodus > Neoceratodus forsteri. The sequence goes on from CM028129.1 coordinate 798,602,885, forward strand.
TCTTCACACAAAAAGGTGATTTAAAAGTGATTGAATACACAATGGCTGGACTCAAAATATAGAACTTATCTTCAATTGTGTGAGAGTAGGAGTTGTATAACTCATGGTCCATGTCCTCTAACTCATGAAGATAAATTGTGCCTTTTGAGTTGTACCATTTTATATGTAGAAGTGTGTGTGTGTGTGTGTTGTATCTGTCCTCTTGTTGAAAAGACACAAACACATTTTATAATGTATTCCATTTTCTGGGTGCTGCAACTTTGTAAGATTGTCTTTATTCAGTGCAATCTTGTCTTCAAACACTCATAAAATTAGATTCTTTTATCTCATTTAGGTTTTTCTTGGTAAAATATGTTTAAAGTGATTTTCCAATATTCTTAACATCAGCTACCACTCAAGTATTCTGTAGTTTATGTGCACCATATTATTTCCAGCTGCTTTTAATGATTTTAAGTCCTTTTATTTGTGGAATGGATCGTAATTTGTCCCGAAGCTGTGGCCAGCTGATGCCCTCCACTTCCCGATAGCGCTGACACACCCCTGTGCTCAGGCATGTAATGACGTGTGACCAGGGAGAGAGTGGGGGCACAACCCATTGAAGTAAATGGGGCTCCATTTCCATGCTATTTTTAGGCATAAGAATGGCCAGTTGGAGATTAATGAAGGCCACCGCTCGACTAACAAGGTCCTTGTTTGCAAGCGCTATCAGGAAGAGGAAGGGATTGTCTGGCCACCTGCTTTGGGACAAATTACGATCCCTTCTGCAAATAAAAGGACTTAAAATAAAATCATTTAAAGCACCTGGAAAGAATACGGCAGATATAAGCTACTAGAATACATGAGTGAAGGGGAAATATTGGAAAATTACTCTAAATAAATGCAATTACAGTTCTTTAACTTTGAATTAAAGACCTTCTGCCAGCACTGGGATGTGTACTCTTGCATTAAGATTTGCAAAGATAACAGATAGTGGGTAGTGCAGAATGGTACTGTTGCAGGTTCAAGAGAAATGGTTGCTATGGTAACCCTTGAGTGAAGCTCAAGAGGGGTTACCTTGGTAACCACTTTATGAGAACTTGCAGCCAGCGCCATTCATTAGTCTCTACTATCTTTTTTATGTATAATGTATGAAGAATACTGAGGTTACAGGGATTCTCATACAACTCAGTTGCACCTCTCCTGCTAGTGTTATCATGTTGTACTCTTTTGCCTGCATGACCATCTTTTTACAGACTACTTCTGGTCTCATCGTGCTCCAGTTTGGAACTACTCATCAGTTTGAAAGGAAGCAGTATGTTTAGAGAGAAAGAACATTTGTAATTTTAATATTCTTCACCATATATTATACAAATTTTACTACTACGTTATACATGACAGATGGTGGGGAAGGCAGAAATGTGCTAATTAAAGGTTCTCACAAAATTTTTGCCAAGGTAACCCACTCAAGCCTCACTCTCTAGGGTTATGGTGCCAACTATTTCTCTTCAACTTTCAACAGTACTATTCTGCACTTCACAACATTTGGCATCATCTTAATTGTAAATGTTCTTGTCTTTCTCAACATTCTGTTTTCCCTCAAACAGCTGAGGGGTTCCAAATTGGAATACTGTGGTAGCATACGAACTGACACTAGGGGTGCCTGTAATAAAACTGTGATATGAACGCCCTCCTAAATTAACTTGCTGCCTCTGGTCTCCTGTCTACTCTGCCCCAGTCATTGACATGGTCCTGTCCCACTTCACTGCCATACTTAACCACACCTGGAACATTCACATCCCCCTTTAGAAGGACCAGGATTAAATGTTTGCACCACCCCTGGATTACATCTAACCTTATTGACTTGTGCAAGCCCTGGGACCAAGCTTGGGCAAGTTACAAATTCTCCCAATCCCTGTCTGACCTATTATTCTGCAGGTCACTCAGGAATTCTTGCACAGAGGCTGTCCATACTGCAAAGGCCCACTATTTCAGATCAAACCTCCAGTCTAACCTTAACTCTTCATCAAATTTCTGGATCATTATCCACTCCTTATTTGATCCCCTGCCCCCTCCCCGCCTTCCTGGTAGAAGGCTCACTTGTCTCTGACCCCCCCCCCAGTTGCCACACATTTTAATAAATTCTTCACCACTTGTGCTCTACCCTCTTCTGCTTCTCAAGTTCACTACCTCCTTCAGTACCCTGCTGCCTGACCCACACCCCCCTCATCTGTGGGCTTTCATTTCCCCCAGGAAGTCTTCCTAGCCCTTACTTCAGTTAACCCTTCTAAGTTCAGCCCTGACAGTTTGGACTGTAAACTCCTGCGTATCCTGGCTCCTGCCATTGCCTCTTGACTCGTTCACCTTCTGAATCTTTCATTCTCCCTCAGTGCTGTCCCTCAGGCCTGGAAGGTTGCAAGGGTCCTGTCTCTGCACAAAGGGGATGGCTCCTCTTCTCCTGGCAACTTTAAGCCAATCTCCCTCCTCCCTTTTCTTGCAAATCTTCAGGAGACTATTGTGTATTCAAGGCTCACTAACTTTCTTTACTCCTCTAATTTCCTCTCCCCATTGCAGTCTGGTTTTAGGAAGCACCACTCTGTAGTCCCCTCCCTGCTGCATGTAACTGACTGTATCCTCAGTAGGATGGACCAGAGTCATATCACCACAGCCATTTTCATCTATCTGGCTGAAGCTTTAGACTCTGTGTCCCACCTATTCCACCTGGGCATGCTAAGCTCTGCTGGCTTCTCAGTATCCACTGTCACTCATTCCGTTCATACCTCACTGACTGTCAACAGTAAGTACAAGTTGGAGGCATCCGGTCTACCCCCATTCTAGCAGGGATCCCACTGTGTGGATGTAGTTTATGGCACTGCTCCTTCTTCTTCGTTTGCCAGACTGGATACCCTCTGCAGTGCTTTCTGTCACTTTGCCACCAACTCTTGCCTATGGACTCACCACTGCTCCCTCTGTTCCTCTCTCTCCATCCTTCCACTAACCTGGCATCTCCAGACCCATGGTGCCTCCTTCATTGCTAAGTGCTGGTTTGGGTCCCTTCTCTTCTTCCTCCCCTCACTCCTGTCCCCAGTTCTATCTTTCTCTTAGTCACTCTGCTCCAGGGACTCCCACACCTTCTCCATCCCCCACCCTCACATGTGCTGGGTAAGCTACTTTCTCCCACTGCCTCCCTTCCCTCTGGAACCTGTTCCCCTCCTCCCTCCTCCCTCCACCTCTCGCTCTCACTGTCTGCATTTAGGCAACAGCAAAGGCATCTTCCTGGCCCCCTGTACTTGTCAACCCCCTCCTGACCTTTCTTGTCCTTCTTTCCCCTTTTCTGTATGCCAGTAATAGTGTCACCCCTCCCCCCCAAAAAAAACCAGGCACTGGGCACTTTATTGTATTCTAGTATGTTTGTCCTCAAATCTAGGCATTAATCCATGCTGTTTGTTAATATTTACTTGACTTTCCACACTTGCTCCTACATCTGTGATGTTTGCCTTTGTATCCACAATCTAATGATTTGTAGTTTCAATTCTTACTTTGTCTGTACTCCTCATTCCCCAGTCACACTTGAAGATGAGCACTGGCTCAGTGTGCCTTTCCCGGTTACCAGTTTTTCAAGGAAGTAAATAAGGGCAATACAGTGTCACATCATTATGGTACTAGCAGGAGAGGTGTAACTACATTATCCTCATTCCCGTATTATAAAGCAATTACAGTATTTTCTTACTGGTACTGCAGCACTGACTTTATGTGCAGATCTGGAGCAACTTTTAGATTCTCAAAAACATTCTGAGCAAAGTCATGGGCAGCTGCATTAGGACCTGATTTGTAGATGGAGGGAATGTTGGCCAGGATTGAAGACAATCCACTACTATTTTCAAGGTTGAGGCAGTGAAATCTAGTGGTGAAGGCTCTTCCTTGGGAACCAGGAGATCACAGGTTCAAACCCCACTGGAACAATATACTGTGTGACCTTGGACAGTACCAATGGGAGGTGGGAGATCTATGGAAAATAATTCCTGAAAGGAATAAACAAGGTAAATTGTGAGGAACTATTTAACATAAGTAGTGGATCAAGAACACTGGGGCATGAGTGGAAACAGTCTGGGGTGGGAGGTTCAAGAAGGCAGTGAGAAAGTTATTTTTGTTTAACTGAAAATGTGGTTAAGTCATAGAACAGTCTGCCATCTGATGTGATGGGGACCAAAACCATTAACAGTTTCTTGCATGGCTGGGACAGAGTGAAGGACTTAGTGGTTGCTCAGGGTGGTGGCAGTAGGGTGGGAAGCATGAGGGTATATAATGTGAGCTAGAGCCCTGTATGGGTAGTAGGTCCTGGGATTTGTTAGAGTGGAATGGGCAGACTGGATGGACCATTGGTCTTTTTCTGCCATCATTGTTTGTGTTTCTGTGTAAATCACAACCTCTCAGTGCTCCAGTTCACTCAGCAGTAGCAATGGGTAAAAGTGGGACTGCACTGATGAAAAGGAGATACTTCTGCTTCTCAGCTGTGCGTTCCTGGTTAGATAAGTGGTAAAACAAGATTTGGCTGATGCCAACAAGGCTGATCTTGCTTTGTTTTTGTTATTTTTGTTTATTTCTGTGGCAAGCCTTACTGTCTCAGCAGTCTCTCTGTTATAGTTGTAGTTATATGAGGACCATATCCAATGTCAGATTTACAGATGTTCTTGTATATAGTGCCCACAGGGAGGGCTTTGACACAGCAGCACTGCTGTTCAGTAATGTTCCCTACATTGTACACAGTGGTTCAGGTTCCCCCTCAACACCACACAATTAGATCCCCCCCCCCATTACCAAACTCACTTATAGCCCCCCATCACCATTTTAGGTTGTTGGGTGAGAGGAACAGATTTTTTTTTTTAAATCCCTTATGGGCCAGGTTGGGCACCGGACCTGTCGGATTGTCTGGGGGTGGAGACAGGTTTTCTTTTATTGCCTGACAGGCTAGGTTGGGCTTTGGATTAGTCAGGTTGTTGAGGGGAGGGGGATACATTTTTTTTTATTCTGTAATGGTCCTGGTTTGTCCCCAAACCCATCATGTAGCTGGGTGGAAGAGGAGGAGAGACACATTTTTTTTTTTATGTTATTCTCTCAACACATCGTGTGGGCATTGGACCTATTAGATATTTGGAGGCGGGGGGACAGATCTTTGTTTGTTCCCTGCTGGGTTGGGCACTAGACCCATCGGGTAGTTTGTGGGAAGGAAGCAGATTTTGTTTTCTTCCCTGATGGGCCAGGTTGGACACCGGACCTTTCTTCTGTGCAGACTGGGCTGAAGCATGCATGTCACTGTGATCCCTGTGTGTATATTGGGAAGTGTGAAGAGCTGAGATTATGGTCTGAGTGAAGGAACAAATGAGAGAGGGAGAGTTGGGTGGTGGAGCTGGGATAGCTGTCACTTGGGGTCACAGCCTTGAAAGTGTGCACCATCGGTCCCACTCTGTCCAGTCTCACATGTTTGTGTTCTGCAGCCAGAGGAGGTGGAGATACCTGAACAGGCAGTTAGAAGCAGCAGTGCGGCAGCAGCCCCAATTCTTCTGCGTAGTGTTTGAACCCCTCACTGTGACCTAAGTGGATGGGGCATCAGGAAAGCAGTGTTTCACGACCCTGCCTATTCCACCTTCCACTCACTGCTTTGCTGCTCCTTCTTATCTTTGTTTGGCTTAATACACAGGCCCGGTTGGGAGTGAGACCCATCAGGTAGTTGGATGGAGGGGGACAGGTTTTTCATTCCTTGATGGGCCAGCTTGGGCACCAGACCTGTCAGATAGTTAGGGAGGGGAGGGACATATTTTTTTGTTTATTCCCTGATGAGTGGGGCTGCTCACTAGACCCATCAGGGAGTTGTTTTATTCCTTGTTGGGCCAGGTTGGACACTGGAAATTCTACTGTATTCTATTCTGCTTGGTATGGAACTCCTGTGACATGTAAAACACTTTGCAAAACAACACTTAACCAACATGACTTTCATACACAGTATATCCCAAATATTGCCTCAACCTGGCGTCCCTCATGCTCCAGCAACTGATCTACCCCTCCTTTAGTTTGCGTAGTCCAGGCTACTCAGACTTACTGGAAACTTGGCTGTTTTTTCATTATACAGACAGGTTGGGAGAGAGATGCTTCTAGTTCCTGCAAACATCAAATGGTGTCACAGCTATGCCGTTCTGCATCCTTTTGCACTGCAGCAATCAAGCAGGATGAAAACTCTGTTTTATAAAGGCAATTTCATTTTTTTCTGAAAAAAATTAAAATAAAGGTTGGCTTTCCAGTCACAAAGTTGTACAGACAGATAGTGTATTAGTACTTCCTCTCGGAGCTTATTCATCAACATTCTTGTCATCATAGTTGGGGAGTGGGGCCTAGTCTTAACGACCCTAGGACTTCTTCAGTGTATCATACAGGTCACCTGCAAGTTGACGAGTGTAGCCTTGCTTGCCCGACAGGTTCTCATGCACTTTCCGCCTTGCAGTCAACAGAAAGTTAGCAATGCATTATAGACTGCTTCAAAGAGGAAACGCAAGGCACAGCTGACTCGCTGACAGCCATAAAAAGGTGTATCCCAGTCCCCAGTGCATTTCAGTGAGACAGCTGAAAAACACTTCCTGACATTGATCCCAATAGGAAGTTATCTTCTATGCAGATCAGCCCAAAAAAATAGACTGGAAGTAGGTTCAGCTCATCTAAATTTTATCTAAGGGATGTCTCTAGCAGCATAGCTTGAGTGTTTCTCTTTTACTTTACATTCCCCCCCAAGTCAGGCTCACTCACAAGCATAGCACTATCCAGATTAGCAACTGGAGTTTGGGTATCAGGATTCTGATTTGAGATATAAATCACTAAAAACATTTCTGATATTTCCTATCATCCAGAGAGAGCAGCTGCAGTGTGCAGCGTTGGGTGATAAGAATTGTAAAGGCAACATTTCTTCTTTGTTTTTCCTTTACTTTTGTTTACTGTTTTTAATCCAAACTCCAGTGGAGTACAGTACTGATGTAGAAGTACACGGAGCAAATGGTATGCTTAGACTACGATAATTAATACAAGAATTGGGAATTCTGTGCACATATGCTACCTCATTAGGAGGGGCATGTCAATGATAAAATACTTACACAATTTTCTCAGAATCCAAGCTAAGCGCCATCAGTGAAGCAGACCAAAATGCAAGATGGAAAATACATAAATTGGAGAACCGGTACTTATATACCATGACCTATGGTAATGCAGGTCTGCACTGGATGAGAATGATTGAGACAAATAGGTGGAATGCTATGGTGCTATCTACAGACCTATACAAAAAAACACATTTTAGATGATATTTCATGTATTGTCTTAGCTACGGTAAGATATGAATGTCATATAACAACAGTACTTTTTAACTAATAAAAGAAAGAAACAGTACACTACAAAGATAAACAGATAAACAAGAGTCAAACTGGTGCCTAAGTAAAACAAAGGCAGACCTGTCTAGTAACTCACTGATGTGAAATCTACATCCCTTTGCTATCTCCTTCTTGGAAGAGTTCAACACCATGTGGGTACCATCATTCTGTTATAATTCGTAACTGTTCCATAGATAAGAAAAGGAATATAGAATGAAAACATAAGTCTGTGAATGGACACTTGAGAAAACTGACTCAGTCATAGTATGGGGCAGTGCATCCACATGAGGAGATGTACATGGGAGGCACAGTGGTTAAGCACTCTGAGCTGCAAACCTGGAGAACCAGGTTTGAATCCCACAGCCACCACTTGCATACTGTGTGACCATGAGCAAGTCACTTAACTTCCCTGTAGTCCCAGAATGCACTTGAAATCAAGCCTTGGCTTAGTGTGCCTTTCCTGGCCAAAAATTGTAAATAAAAAGAAAATATTTCAAAATCCCAGCATGTACTAACAGTAACGGATTGAAATGATGCCCATCTTACCAGGCTTCAGGGTTCTCTGAGCCCCATATAGTGTCTACACTTGCTACTCCTGTGTTCTACAAAGAAGCATCCTTCTTGAGCTTGTCCCAGTTGGTCTGAGTTTTTGAATGAACTTGCCAGCATCCTGCAGATTAGAAAATAAGTAGGTCTGTCTGTGTGTCGAACAAAACCTGCAGCCATACTTGATTTAAAAAAAATAATAAAATACTGGTAGAATCGATGCAAAAGGCAGTTCAAGAGCTTGCAGGTATCCCTTAATTCCCTCAAATCCTTTCCAACTGTTCTTGGTGAAGCAGGATACATCTGAATAGATCTGATTAGAGGTGAAGTGTGGAGGAGTTCCTGAAAGCACAATCAGCCTCAGGTTAAGGCTTATGAGTACATTCTCCAGCCAATCAAGACCGCTTTCAGCCTTTGCAGATTGTTTTTTAGGCCTTTTGGCACACACAACTTTGCTTAAAGCATAGCACAGCCTAAATTCCTTCATGGTGATTTGCATATATACCACAATTATAGATCAAGCAGCCCCAGGAAGAAGCCATAGGTTGACAGTCCAGGTCTTAAGCTGTGTTTACACAGCCAAGGTAAGACTGCAGTTCTCCTCTCTGTTCGTTCATCCCTCCTCCTGCATTGATCCAGCAGCCACGCTACACAGCCCTTCTCACCACTGATGCAAGCCTTGCTGAAGAGTGGGCTGCAAGTTTGGGGGGGGGTGCAAATGAGTGAACCTTTAGTAGCTGTATTTGCGGCAATGCAAGTGGTGCTACCTGTCCATGTGGCAGCTCACACCACTTACATCGCAGTGTGTCCCCAACTTGGCTGGGACTCCAGAAGTAGATCGGGCATCAACATACCATGATCTGGTTAGTGTCTACACTGACACATTTGCAACACAGCTGCATGAGCACTCAAGTTGCTGCAATGAAAATCTGGCAGTTTAAACAGGCCTTCAGTCTCACTAAGCCATAGTGCTAGACAAACTCACTGGCATGTGGTCTACAGCTCTTTCAGCCTGTCATAACTAAAATAACTTCACTGCAGAGCCCAGTATCAGATGCAACAACAGAAGCCATGTTGCCACAGTTGCCCTCTGAGCCAATCGTGTAGCCAAAAGTACACCAAAGGATAGTTATGCAGGCTGTATGCTCACTCCTGGCAAAATTAAACTGGGTTCCTGTTTGACTCCTGGAGCACTGGACGCCAAGCTGGATAAGCTCTTTACAGATTTATCGGTCTAAAGGAATGTCTGGGAACTGTGGAGGAAGGGTTCATTCAGGGTAGTGCAGTTAGACGTAACTGAATGTTGACTTGGATGGATGGAAACTGCAGCAGCACAATCTTAGAAGAGCTAGTGAATTGGAATTCTAAACTTGAGCAGCCGGAGAATGCACTTTCAAGCCTTAACTTGAGGTTGACTTGGTTTGCAAAGGAACTCCTTGCTGGTGTTTTGACGTTTTGTGGAGGCCTCCTAACATCTGTTACAGCTTGCTGTAACAATTTCTTTGGTCCAAGTTTTTTGCTTCTTCTCCTAGAAGAACTACATCTGCAGACAGTCCGAGGCATCAACATTTACAGGATTGGCCATAGTTACTACTTTTATGTTCCTAGCTGACCTCAGTCTTATACTGCAGCAGACTTGTGTTTGTACTTACATGCTGCATCAAGGTTTCAGAATCCACAGCTCTGTGATTATGCAGCATAGGTGCAAAAGATTTCTAACAATATGGGGTTTTATAGGCACATCATTGCACCCCGTGACATGGTCGTCTGCACCTGATGACTGTCAAAAAAAGCCAAACAGATAATTGGGCAGCATGGTGCCAATTCAGTATTTCCGTGCCATCCAGTTTGATGTCACCCTACGTGAGCATGAAAGCCCCAGTTACTTTGCTGTTTATGGAGGCCAGAGTTCCTGCAGTGCATAGCTAAAGATTAACAACCCAGTGAAAACTTATTTTTGGGGCTCCCAATTGACTAGAAAATGGAGACAAAAAGTGCTGTTAAACTTAGAGTTGGATTCAAACCAAGAAATTGTTCTCATGACTAAAACTGGACATCTCCCATGTACCTACCAGCTAGTAATTTTTGGTGTAATACTTCACTAAACTCTGAAATGGAGATAGAGGAGATACTGCCTTTTAAAAAGTAGGACTGCACCTGTGACTTATAATCTGGTGAACCAATTGATGGAGATGGTGAAGTGGAACTTTTGCACACTGTGGTGCAGATTGTCTGCACACTCAGTCTACCTGGCCTTTTCCGCGGTCCTCCCAGTGTGGGGTTGGGATGGGAGGAAGAGTAGAATAAGGAAGGTTGAGATAGAACAGTTTAATGGATGGCTTAAGGGATGGTGTCAGGAGATGGGGCACCATTTTGTGGGGGACTTCAAGGACAGGAGGCTGTAACAACAAGCAAATAGTCGGGCATCCCAGTGAAGTGACAAGAACAGACATGTAAGGTATCGATAAAAAAAGCTTTTGTTGCATTTAAAAAACTAAAAGCAGCAGCCAGCACTCCTGCAACAGCACACCGACCGTGAGGCTGTTCTTGGGTGATGGACTCAACCTGAAAACAAAGGGAACCAATGCGCTGGGGAAGAAGTTTGACATCTATATTACATAGAAACATAGAAGTTGACGGCAGATAAGGACCGCAAGGCCCATCCAGTCTGCCCATTTCTTTTTCTACCTCATAAATGTGCCATCGGCCTTTGCTCTGTCAGTGACCTATCTATTCATAGTCATTTGTATTGCTCCCTTATGCCTATCCCATGCCTGTTTGAAGCCCTGCACTGTATTCATAGCCACCACTTCTTGTGGTAAGCCATTCCATGCATCCACCACCCTTTCTGTGAAAAGAATTTCCTCATATTCCCCTTAATCGGCCTCCTCTAATCTCATGCTGTGTCCTCTTGTCCTGCTATTTTTCTTATATTTAAACATGTTAGACTCTTTCACCTTGTTTATGCCCTTAAGGTGTTTAAATGTCTCGATCATATCACCTCTCTCCCTCCTTTGCTCAAGGGTATACATATTGAGTCTGTTAATCTGTCCTCATATGTCTTCTGATGCAGTCCCTGTACCATTTTGCTGTCCTTCTGGACTGCCTCAATTTGGTAATGTCCTTGTGAAGGTGTGGCCTCCAATACTGCACGAGTACTCCAGATGGGGCCTAACCAATGTCTTGTACAGAGGGATTATTACCTCCTCTACGACTTGTGATACCCCTACTAATACACCCTAACACCCCTAGCCTTACCTACTGCTTTAGAGGTCTGCTTGGATGATTTTAGGTCATCAGTGATGATGATGCCCAAGTCTCTCCTTTCCTTTGTGACTGCTAGCAACTCCCTCCCAGCCTATAAGTGGCTTCAGGGTTTCTCTTCCCTATGTGCATGATTTTGCACTTTTGCATTAAATCCCAGTTGCCACTCTTCTGACCATTCTGCTAGTTTATCCAGATCTCTTCTCATTCTGCCCACCCCATCTGGATCATCTACTCTGTTGCAGATCTTGGTGTCATCTGCAAACAGACAAGCCTTACCCTCTAGTCCATCTGCGAGGTCACTAATGAAGATGTTGAATAGGACTGGCCCCAGGACTGATCCCTGAGGTACCCCACTTGTGACTTGCATCTCTTCTGACATCTTGCATCTCTTCTCTATTAGACAGTTTAACTGACTGCGGAGGAGACCATGATTAGGGGAGCCACAGTAATAGACAGGAGGAAGGGGAAACTAACTGGTACGCTTCCATATCTGGGGATTTGTAGCAACACAGTGAGTAAAAATGGTGACCAAACTAGGATAGGGGAAAGAATAATTGAGGGAGGCAGACATAAAGTGTAAAACAACCATGAAAAACAAGAAGGTAAGAGGACCGGGGAAGAAAAAGGAAGAAAGTCGGGTAGATAGAAAAAAGGGTAGATGGAAGGGGGGGGGTGCCCTAATGTCAGGAGCCTGGGTTACAAAATTATCAAGCTCCTGGCAGTGATGGCAGACAGTGAGATGGATCTTGTGGCCATCACAGAAACTTAGGCCTCAGAAAATAACGACTGGGACCTGACTGTCCCTAGGTACTCAGTGTTCAGGAGTGATAGAGGAAAAGGCTTGGGGGGGGGGCATTGATCACTCTTTATGTCAAGGATGGCACTGAGGCTATGGAAGATAAGTGCATCAAGGATAATAAGGGGCAGACAGAGTCACTGTGGGTGCAAGTTATGGTGTACACAAGCAGGAAACTATGCTTGGGGGTGATCTACAGACCACTAGGGTAAGGGGGGAGAGGGACAGAGAGCTCGGGGAATAACTAGAAAGGGGAGTAGCAAAGGGGGGAACTAGTGGCAGGGTGATCTGAACCTGCTGGACATTGATTGGGATGCTTTACTGGCCAGGAACACCAGACGTCCAGCTTTGCTGGACACATTCCAGGACTGTCTACTGGTACAGCTAGTCAGAGAACCCACCAGGCAGGAGGCCATGCTCTATGTGGTGCTTACCAACTCAGAGGTGGTAGGAGCTGTGAGAGTTGGGGAGCCACTAGGGAACAGTGACTACAGCTCCATTTGGTCTGAACTGACCCTTAAGAGTGGAAAACCCCAATAAAGAACCAAGGTCCTTGATTTGAGAAGAGCAGACTTCAACAGATTGAGGGAGTTGTTCTGGGACAAATTAGCCAGAGTGGCAGCATAGGAGGAGTAGAAGAGAGATGGGGGCAATAAAGGGGGCCATTCTTGAGGCATCTTAAGTCATGCATGAGACTGTAACCAAAAGGAACAAGTTCAAGAGGCCATTATGGTTCTCAGCTAAGGTTAGGGATGTGGTGAGAGCCAAGAAAAAGGCCTTTTCTACAGGTACAAAGAAAAGTAAGGGGAGGAAGAATGGGAAGAATATTTACTGAGACATAGGGAAGCAAAAGCAGACACGGAGCTGCATAATGCAGAGGCAGTCAAGGGTGAGGAAAAACATTTCTTCTGGTATACTAGGGAAAAGGAAGAAAGGAAAGGGAATCATTAGGCTATCAGAAGGTTGGTAGTGTGATAGAGGAGGACAGGCAAAAGACTGCCATCCTAAATGGTTACTTTTGCACTGTATTTACTAGGGAGGACTGTGGGCCCTTGTCAGAGAGTGGCATCAAAGCGGCCACAAAGGGGGTCCTGGGGATGTGGCAGCTAGTATTAACAAGTGAAAGGGTCTGGAAAAGGCTAACTTTCATAAAGATAGATAAGGACCTGGGACCGGATGGGATGCACTCAAGGGTGCTTAGGGAACTGGCAGCAGAACTGGCTGAACCCCTGTTAGGGCTGTTCAGTAGCTCATTACATACAAGGGTACCACCAAAGGAATAGAGGGTGGGGTTGCTGCACCCTACTACTCTCTCTCTCTCTCTCTCTCTCCCTCTCTCCCTCTCACCCTCACAGTCAGGGACTTTGCACATGTTGCTCCCTGTTCCTGTCTAAGCAGACTGTAGCAAAGGATCTGACTCTGGTGGGAGGGGGACAGCAGGGTGCAACTGCCTCAACTGTGGAGGCATGCAACAGGATGCAGCAAATGCCCTGAATCTTGTGGCAAGTGGCAGCATGGTGCAGCAGCCTAATCGCAGAGGCATGGTACTCTAGGGCACAGCAAGCCACAGCAACCACAACTGTGTTGAAAGGAGCAGGGTGCAGCAGCCCTGTCTGTGGTGCTAGGTGATAGAAAACAGCATGGTGCAGAAACCTCAACTGTGGGGCAGGACACATGGGACATCAGGGTACAGCAGCCCTGACTGTGAGATGGGGTACACTTGGTGCAGCAGCCCTGCCCATGGAGGCATGTAACACGGCACCTTAGGGCCTAGCACAGCACAGCAACCTTGACTGTGGAAACAGGAACAGGGGGCAACAGGAGCAGCTTCCCTAACTGTGAGGGTGGGGGAGATAGGGCAACAGGGTTCAGCAGCCCCAATAGTTTGGGCAGGGAGCAGCAGTGTACAGTAGTCCTGATTCTTTAGGCAAGGGATGGAGGCTGCAGGGTGCACAATCCATGACTTTGTGGGAGAAGACAGTGGGCAGCAGGGTGCAGCAGCCTCGAATGTGGATCAGAAGGCAGGGGGCTTGTGGGGTAGGGGACTGGTGGCAGTAGACTGCAGCTGCCTCAAACTGTGGGGCAGAGACACAATGCATCGAGATGCCACATAGTGGTTCTAGTTGTACACGTACATGATGTATTTTCACACAGAAACCACCAAAGAGCTTACATTTGTGAGTTCTGACAGTACATGTACTTGAAATACTGTAGCAGAGTGTAACAAGCACCTGTCTGTCAATCTGACATGAAAAAAAAATGTTCTTATGTGATTATATTTATGAAGGCTACATCAAAGACAAACTATTTCTGTGAATGAACAAAATGTAGATTTATTTTATATTCATTAAACAGCCCTGTGTTACACAGTTAGAAAATAATTGAGGTTTGATTAGAAAGAACAGAGCTGTGATACAGACAAGCTGATTTCTCACAGAAAAAGATTTCAACTACTTCAATTCAGCATTGGAACTGAAATGATCAGCTTTGTAAAGGAAGAGAATTATATATTTTAAGCTGATCTATCTTAAACCAGAGACTGGGTTTGTAAGGAACCTGGAGAGCTCAGCAAACCATAAACTCTACATAGAGTGCTGCTCTGATTGGGAACCTGAAACAGCAAGCTACTCCAAATGATGTCATCGCTCTCTAAGTTTGACTGAGAGGACAATTTAGAAATTCCACTACTTCTCAGTGCAGTTTAACCCCTGCAAGGTATATAGTTTTTTAAACCAAGGATGGAAATGAGAAAGGAAAATGTGGGCGCACCGAGATTTGAACTCCGACTTGGTATGTCGTTCTAGCGCCTAACCATTAAGCTACAGGCCCACTGGTTACAGCGTCCGAAGAACTTCCTATTTCACAGTCACACATTCCTTTCTCTCTAGTGTTGCTTAATCTGCAACCAGAAACCAATTTAAAAATTCCACTACTTCGGACGCTGTAACCAGTGGGCCTGTAGCTTAATGGTTAGAGCGCTGGAACGGCATACCAGAGGTCTGGAGTTCAAATCCCGGTGCACCCACATTTTCCTTTCTCATTTCCATCCTTGGTTTAAAAAACTGAGAGGACAGAAATAACTTTACTGTTTTCAGCCACTGTAGAGCAAGTTAACAAATGCTGATTTAAAGAAAACCACAAAATCAAACAGCATTACATTTTCAGGAAACACTAATCATGACACAAGGACTTGAATTTCAGCTTTTAAAGTTTTTATTAAAAATATGCAAAAACTGTTGCACATGATCTTTAAGGAGAAAGCAGACAAAGCAGAGCAAATTGACAGGGGGAAGAGAGGATCAGAGTTTAGGGAAACGATAAGAGAAAGCAGATTGACCTGCAGTAATTTTTCTAGTAGGAATATGGAGGGAATGTGAAGTATTATTGTGGAGAGGGTAGCTTGGACGCTCTGTAGGAGTGTGGCTAGTGATGAGGGAATCTGGGAAATGCATCGTGAGCTGAAAAGTCTAGAGACATAGTCTGAGATTATGCAGTTGAAATTTAACCTCACAAAGTGCAAGGTGATGCACATAGGGAATAAGAACCCCAGGACTAAGTACTGGATGAGTGGGGTAAGATTTGGCACTACGGCTGAAGAATACGACCTAGGAGATATTATTATCAGCGACACCCTCAATCATGCCAGTGCAGCAGGGCCCATAGTATGGCAAACAGGATGCAGAGGTATATTTCAAGGGGTATTGACAGCCATAGAAAAGAGGTAATTCTACCCCTTTTCAGATTTTTAGTGTGAGGCCTCACCTGGAGTACTGTGCCCAGTTCTGGAGTCCTCACCTCAGGAAACAGGATGACAGGCTGGAAACGGTGCAGTGAAGAGCTAACTGGGTAGGTCTTATGAGGAGTGCCTAAAGGTGCTGAACGTGTACTCACTGGGAACCAGAAGGGAGAAGGGTATATGACAGAGACCTTCAAATTCTTGAAAGAATAGACAGGGTGGACTGGGGGAAATTATTTAGCATAAGTAACAGTTCAAGATCATAAGGACATGAGTGTAAGCTGACTGGAGGGATGTTCAGGAGGGACATAAGGAAGTATTATTTTACAGAATGGGTGGTAGAATCGAGGAACAGTGGACTGGTTTACCAGCCGAGGTGGTGGGAGCTAAAACCATTAATGGTTTCAAGCACAGTTGCGACAGAGTGAAGGGCAGAGTGGAACTGGGAGAGGAATGGGGGTGGATGGGAGAGGGCTAGGACCCTGTATGGACAGTAGGGTATCACAGGCAGGCTGGATGGAGCACTGGCCTTTTTCTGCCATAAAATCTATGTTTCTTTGTTTTCATAGTATCTGATTAGTGTTAGACAAGATAAGTATAGACACTAAAAGATTTCACATAATTTGGGGGGCTAATTTGGCTAAATGTTCTTCTTAGTCTAGTATTTTACTTCAAAAAGCAAATATTTTCTCATGTTTCTTTTCCTATGCAGTACTGCAGTGTTAACATAATTAATCTATTTTGCTAACCCCCCAAAGTGAAAGAAACCCAGAATATTGTGGTTTAATTGTTGGTTGAAATAATACATTAGTGTTACTTTTGTGCCTGTAAAAGTATAAAAAAAGTGTAAAAATAGTCTAGAATGCACATTTTACTTAAAGTACCATAAATACATGATATGAATTATAGGGCATATTAGAGGCACAGTAACTTAACAGCCCAGTGGTAAAGCTTGATTACCTGTATTATTCACAATTGGAAAAAAGGACCCTCCAGCATGCCTGTGAAGGAGTAAGAATGACAATAAAATGGCTCTGAGAAATTTAGGACTGTTCATGATTGCCAGCACTTAGTGTAAAGAGGCTCTCTAGCATCAAATGTAGAATAGTGTGCTTTTATCATCTAATTGATTCAATAGCGAGAAGTGATTTAACATGTGGTATACATCTCATTTGACAAATGACATTTCAGACATGAGATGGCATAGTGAAATTAATCTGAAATTTGTGAGGAAGTATTTTTTCACAGAGGGGGTTGTGGATGCATGGAACAGCCTTCCTGAGAAGGTCGTGGAGTCAAAAACAGGAGATTTCAAGAATGCATGGGACAGACATGAGGCAATTCTAGTGGGGGGTAGGAAGAAGTAGACTGTTGGTTAACTAGGATCTGCAGCTTATCCATTAGGTAGGGAAATGGGCAGACTAGGTGGGCGAAATTGTCCTAATCTGCCATCAAATTCTATGTTTCTAAACCATTTAAAAGATTTTTTTTCATGAAAAAAGTGAATTATATGAAATAAAGCATACATTTTGTAAGATTAATGCACACCCTGACAAATCCTGACATATCCAGTGTATAAAATCCTAAACTTGCTGTATCAGTGTAGTGCACAACATAAGATTTAAAGAACACCTAAACACCATTTTTGTGGGTCGCACTGTTCCTGAAATCCTCCTGTAGCACTATAGCAGAGAGGTGCTGAATAATATTAAGTAAGTGAAAATCTGGAATTTAGTATGATTTTGGCAAGTTTTTCACATCGCTGAAACCAGGAAGCATTTTAAGACCACCATGCCAATCGGGGCCTTAGGCTGCTGGAAACGTGCAGCACGATGATGTAATCTTAGCGAGTCATCTCGTCCCCAGTACTCACTACCTATAAAGCCTTATATATTGTGTGTAACAGTAGTACTATATGTGTACCTTGTCATCTTTATTGTTATTTAATATGTATGGTACACCTGACAGTGATCTACATGATCGACGCACCGGGGCTTCTGGTTTGGAGTTTGCCTTCCACAGTTTGTTTGTTATTTTGCTATGTGCACAGTAAACTGCTAAGTTTGTATCAGGATTTCCTGACTTGAGCATCATTGACTTTGGAGTGCCGTTTCCTTCTCTGAGTTTTTGGTTGTCTCCAAACCTATACACAGTACTCAAGATAGGGTCTTACCAGTGATTTATACAGGAGAAGAACCACCTCTTTCTTTCTTGCTGGAGATACCCCTACCTATGCACCCCAGCATCCCACTGGAGTTTCCTACTGCCTTGTCAGACTGTCTGGTAACCTTTATGTCATCTGTTATGATTACCCCTTGATCTCTTTCCTGATTGGTCTTTGCTAGTATCACTCCGCTCCTGGTTTCCTATTACCTAGATGCATTATTTTGCACTTTTTTGCATTAAAACTAAGCTGCCATTTATATATTTATTGAAGTTTGGTAACTGGATAAGCCCACTGAGCCAATAAAGCTCCTTTTTCAGGGGTGACCCAGAATGAAACAATACAACATAAGTACAACATTTAGGAGAGAACAAATACAATGAACAGTTCAATACAATGATATACATGTACAGGTACATACAGGCTATACCCTTCACCACTCTACCAGTCTCTTTAGATCCCTGCACATTCTATCACCCCCCTTCCCGGTGTGTCCACTCTTACAGATCTTGGTGTCATCTGCAAATAGGGAAGACCTTCCCTTCCAGTTCTTCTGCTATGTTGCTTATAAAGATATTGAAGAGGACTGGTCCCATGGTACCCCACTGGTCACCTTCCCCTCCTTGGAGCACACTCCATTCACCACTACCCTCTGTGTCCTTTTTACTTACCAGTTCCTTATCCAGGCCACCACCATACCATTTACCCCCAAGTTACCCAACTCGCATACTTAATCTCCTGTTTGGAATGGTTTCAAAAGCCACGTTAACTGCACCTCCCTGATCTAGCTACTTGGTCACCTAGTCAAAGAAGTCTATCAGCTTTGTTTGGCATGACCTTCCTTCTGTGAAACCATGCTGCCTCTGGTCCTGTAATCCACTGGATACAAGAAATTCCACAATCCTTTCCTTCAGTAGTGTTTCCATCAACTTAACAAGCAAAACAAATATCTGCACCACACAACACTGAACAAAAATAGCAGCTTTATTTTATGTTAAAAAGAGCACCAAACGCCAACACCAGCATCAGCCCTACTAAACCTCTACCGGTTTTGCAACATATGCATCATCAGGAGGCCTGTGGCTTGCCTCCCCATCTGTTGCCACCCGGAGCTCAGTTAAGGCCACTTCTCTGATGCCCCGTAGCAAGACCTCCCTAGCCCAAAGATCCTTCCACTACCGCACCCCCACATGGTTCAACTCCCTTCCGTCCTCTGTCACTAAGTCTACAAAAATTGGTCCATTTAAAGTCGCTCTCCGTAGCCACCTCTTTGGCGCCCGAGGCTGTAGTTGCCCTTAATCAACCTAATGTTGGGATTCCTCCCCTTTTCTGGCCCATAGCCTTGACAATGTCCATTGGACTGTTTCCCTCCTCACCCCTGTTTCTCCCTCCACCCTTCCACCTAGGTAATTCCCTGGTACAACCAGGGTTGTGATTTCTACTACTGTTATACTTTATACGATTGCTATTTACTGCATGTAACTTTCTTCTGTAAACCACTGTTATATTGTGTTCTTATGTTATCTGTATTGCACCTGTATGTTACCACTGTTGTATCTCACACTGTAACCATGTCTGCCCTCCCTGCGACGAGGTGCCTGTGTAAATGAGTCCCTGACTCAAAGGTTGTAAATCCGACTTTCAGAAACAAATAAATAAATATACCCTGTCTGGTCTCATAGCTTTGTAAACTTTCAGATTCTTGAGTGCTTTCCAGACTCTCCATACCGAAAATGGACTACTGTCAATTTCTCTCCCTTCAAAGCTTCTGATGCCTCTATGTGATCCCTCCCATTCCCCTTCCACTGTGAAAACTGAGCAGAAGTGATTGTTCAAGATGTTTACCTTGTTTTGATCATTCTCCGTGAAGTCCCCGCCTCCCTCTTGAACCATATTTTCCTCCCCTTTGTCTTCCTCTTTTTGCTGACATACTTCAAAAATGTATTTTTCCCTTTTGATACTCCCTGAGATATTCTTTCCTCAGACTGCGCTTTGCTCTCATAGAAACATAGAATTTGACAGCAGATAAGGACAGCTTGGCCCACCTAGTCTTCCCATTTCCCTACCTAATGGATAGGCGGCTGATCCTAGTTAACCAACAGCCTGCTTCCTCCTACCCCCCCCACTAGAATTGCCTTATGTTTGTCCCATGCATTCTTGAATTCCCCCACTGTTTTTGACTCCACTACCTCCTCAGGAAGGCTGTTCCGTGTATCCACAACCCTCTCCGTGAAAAAATACTTCCTCACATTATCTCTGAGCCATCTCCCCTCTATCTTCAAATTGTGCCCCCTTGTTTTTGCACATCTCTTTTTCTGAAAGATGCTACCCTCTTGGGCTCTGTTGATTATCTTGGTGTACTTGAAAGTTTCTATCATGTCCCCCCTCTCCCTCCTCTCCTCGAGGGTATACATATTAAGCTTCTTTAATCTCTCTTCGTATGTCTTCTGGTGCAGACCCTGAACCATTTTAGTTGCCGCCCTCTGGACAGCCTCCATTCTGTCTGTCCTTGTGGAGATGGGGTCTCCAGAACTGGACACAGTACTCCAGATGGGGTCTCACCAACTGTCTGTACAGAGGGATAACAACTTCATGTTTTCTACTGGTGATGCCTCTCCCTATGCATACCAGTATCTCACCAGCCCTCCTTACTACCTTCTCACATTGCTTGCCCACCTTAAGGTCATCTGATATGACTACCCCCAGGTCCCTTTCCATTTTTGTTGTTATAATCTCACCCCCCATTGTGTACTCTTCCCTTGGGTTTTTGTTTCCCAGGTGCATTACTTTGTACTTCTTTGCATTGAATCTAAGCTGCCATACATCTGACCATTCCTCCAACCTTGCCAAGTCCTTTTGCATCCTTTCCACCCCTCCTTCTGTATCAACCCTTTTGCAGATCTTTGTGTCGTCTGCAAAGAGACATACTTTTCCATCCGGTCCCTCTGCAATGTCACATATAAAGACATTAAAGAGGACTGGTCCCAGTACTGAACCCTGTGGTACCCCACTAATAACCCCCCTTTTTTCAGAGTGAACTCCGTCTACTCTTACCCTCTGTATCCTGTTGTCAAGCCAATTTTTTACCCAGGCTACCACTTTGGGACCCACTCCAAGCTGGCTAACTTGTATATTAATCTTTTGTGTGGGACTGTGTCAAATGCCTTGCTAAGGTCTAGGTAGACCATGTCCACAGCCCCTCCCTAGTCTACTACATTGGTCACCCAGTCAAAGAAATCTATTAAATTTGTTTGACATGACCTTCCTGCTGTGATTCCATGCTGCCTTGTGTCCTGTGCCCTACTGGTCTTTAGGAACTCAACAGTTCTTTCCTTTAGAAGTGATTCCATCATTTTCCCTACCACTGAGGTCAAACTAACAGGTCTGTAGTTTCCTGCCTCTGTCTTGCTCCCACTTTTGTGACGGGGAATCACATCTGCCCTCCTCCAGTCATCCGGTACCACACCATCCCCCCATGAATTGTTAAAAAGTGTAGTCAGTGGTTTCACTAGTTCTACCCTGTGAATTTCAGCCAATTCCCTGATGAAGTCTTTATGATTTCGAAATGTTGCATGGTTTGGAATAAAGAATATTGGCTGATGAAAAATAAAACTATGCACTTCATTTGAAAGTAGCTCTCTGGTCTGATTTCTCATTTATGCTTCAGTTTTGTCTGGCCTCTGTTGGACCATTTTAAAGGAAGGCTGTCCTCTTTGCTTGACTGTCTCTGTTTTACCTGATACACCTCCCAGTCCTCTTTTCTCTGGCTCCCCTTGTACCTTGTAAATGCTACTCTTTTAGCCTTTACTTTTTCTGCTACCTCCTTTGAAAACCGTAGTGGCCTCCTCTTTCTTTTACTTTTGCTTACTAGCTTAACATAGAGGTTTGTTTCCTTCTTTGTGCTCTGTTTAAGTCTGGCCCACTTTTTTCCACCCCCTCAGGTCCTTCCCCCATCAGTATGTTCATGAGGCATTCACACATCTTCGAAAATCAACCCTTCTGAAGTCCATGACCCTCGCCTTTATATGGTTGGATTCTGCAGTTGTTCTAATGTTAAACCACACTGTAGGATGATCACTATTGCCCAGATGGCTCCCTACCCTGATGTCTGCAACACTGTCCCTGTTTGTAAGCACCAGGTCCTGTATTGCCCAGTCATGAGTGGGTTCCTTGACTAGTTGCCTAAGGAGTGCACCCTGCAGGAAGTCCAAGATATGTCTGCTTCTAGCTGATACTGCAGCATGGAGGCTCTAATCTACATCCGGCAGATGTAACACCTCCTCTTCTCTGCCATTTTGCCAGTTTCTTCTACTTTCTCATATCCAAGTCCTCCCCTTGTGCTGGAGGCATGTAGATCACTCCTGTCTGAATAATAGCTCTTTTTCAACTCCAGGATAACCCACAGCATCTCTACCCCTCCCTGAGTTCCTTGTATTTCCATTGCTTTTATGCTGTCCTTCACATAAAGCGGCCTTCCCCTCCTTTTCTACTTACCCTGTCCCTTCGGAATAACTTGTACCCTGGTATGATCATATCTCAGTCATGGTTTACAGCGCTCCATGACTTGGTAATGGCCACAACATCCAGGTCAGCCTCCACCATGATGGCCTCTAAGTCTGGGATCTTATTTCCCAGGCTTCTAGCATTAGTATACATGGCCTTCCAGATTTTGTTTGCTCCTTGCTTGCCACTTCCCCCATTTTCTGTTTGCTCCCCCTTTTCAACTGACTACTTAATTTACCCATTTCCTCCTTTAATATCCCCCTACTTATTTGGCTTACTTTAGCCAATGTGGGATTATCTTCCCCAGCAATCACAATACTTTCCAACTCTGCCTTTGGAGGGGTACAGTTTCTGCTTCTCCTTATTATTCCACCCCCCCCCAGCTAGTGTAAATGTTCTTCAAAAAAAACACTTAAACCTTCTACTGACCTTCCAGATGGATACAAGCCATTACCTCTGTATAGGCTCTTATCCTCCCAGGTGGACCCCCAGTCCCCAATGTAGCCATACCCCTCCTCTCTGCACCAGGCCCTCATCCATGAGTGGAAAGTTTTGGTGTGGAGCTCCCTCTCCTTTCCCATATCATACACAGGTAGTACCTCCGCAAAAGCTACAGAGCATTCTACCTGTTTAAGACTTTTTCTCAGCTCTCTAAACTCCCCCCGGCACTGTTGTTGCCACATCCCTAACCAGGTTATTTGCCCCCAGATGGACAATGACATCCAGCTCCCCTTTCTCTCCTACTGCCCTAGCTATCCTTAGTATTTGCTTCCCATCCCTCCTGGTTGTGGTGCCAGGTAGGCACCTGACCTTCTTTTCAGCCCCCTTTGCTATTCTCAACTTTATCCCCCTGAGAATAGAGTCCCCTACCAATAATTGCTTCCCTCTTCTATGGAGTCTCATTTCACCCTCCTTAGGACCTCCACTTAAAAGGGTTCCCACTTGCTCCCCAGCCATTACCACGGGTGATTCATCTGGTCTGTTCTGCTCTACCAGAATGGCATATGAATTCTGTAGTGGTACTGGTTGTGTTTGAGTAATGTGCCTGTGTCCCCATCTCCACAACCTTCCTGAACCTACCACCCCCACTCCTTGAGCCCACCATAGTCCAGCTGCTCCTCCCATTTAGTTTCCTTTGAGGTAATGGTGCCGGATTTGATGACCTCTGGGTAGGGGAACAGGTTTCCCCAACTCTTAGCCACTGCAGCATCGAGTCTAGTAATCTTCTTCTGACTCAAAAGCAATGCAGCCTCGAGTTTAGAGAACTTCCCCTCCAACCTAGAGAGGTGCATGCAGATGCTGCAGCATCACAGCCTCCAGAAGGTCTTCCTGAAGACTGCTGCTCATAACTACTGCACTGCAGCACTTCCCAAATTTTCTATTTTTACTCTCCTTGTAATTTCTTTTATTCCTTCCCCAAACCCAGTAAGGACAAGTTGTTTATAGTACAAGTAACTAAACTACACAACTTAGTCTTCTACTGTTAAGGGAATACCGTAACAAGCGATATATAATTTTTTTATGTCTTCCCCTTTTTTTATTTTTTCATCCGTTTGTCATAATATCTTCTCCACTACAACATTTACACATTCAAACATTTTAATCCTTTACAGTATTATGGCTTACTCTTGCGTGTACCCCAACTGTGACCGAAGCAACAGGAGATACAGGTACCTTATCTTAGTCACCGGCAGAGTCCTCTGCTGATGCCTGATGTAGATGCCTAAGATGCCACTATTGTACCTCTTCCACTCCATTGCTGTTCCACTCATTCACGGGGACATGAATGTGTGGAACATGTTAAAAGTACTTCCTGAAATACTGCTCTGTACGCCCTCCCACAAGATTTAAGGGCACACTCACATAGATAAAATGATCACTCTCCACCCCTCCTTTCCCTCGACTGGAGCACCACAGCAACAGGACATAATCTTAGACCAGGAAGTCTGCAACAGGCTCAAGTCCATGATGTATCTTTCCCAGTCAGCTGCACCCCTGCACCCTGACTGGCTTCCCGCTTCCTTCAGCTGCCCACAGAAGCTTAAACAGCAGTTCTTTGTGATGGAACGTGGCAGCAGCAATTAAAAAGCTGCCCATTCCTATTTTTCTGTTGCTTTGCCCCCGCTTTCCCTCCTTGTTCCCAACTGGAGCACCATAGCAACGGGGCAGAGTCCCAGACCAGGAAGCCTGCAGCAGTTGCAGGCAGTAGGCTTGAGTCTGTGATGTACTGTATCTGTCCTAGTCAGCGGCACCCGTGGAGCCTGGCTGGCTCCCTGCTCCCTTCAGCAGCTCACAGACACTAAAATGGTAGTTCTTTGTGGTGTAATGCAGCAGCAGCAATTGAAAAGCTGCCTGTTCCTATCTATTTTTCTGTAGCTCCACCCCCTGCTTTCCCTTCTGCCCCCGATTGGAGCACCACAGCAACAGGGGCAGAGTCCCAGACCAGGAAGCCTGTTGCAAGCAGCAGGTTCGAGTCTGTGATGTATCTGTCCTGGTCAGTAGCACTCCTGGAGTCCAACTGGCTCTCCCAATGAAGGACATAGATTGCCTCGCCAGAACCTCACGTACTCGGTGACTAACACAGATATGGATTGGTTAACAAGTTACACGGTCCAGGCCATAGTGATGAGAAGAGTAACCTGTGATGAACTCATTATGTGGAAACAATAAATTGAAAAAATATGTATTAGCAAATCACAATTATTTTTATTATATCGTTTCACAAATGGTCATGAGATGCACTGCTAACATGTTGAATAACTGTGAAATCTCTTTGATCTGTTTGTAGCACATAATATTGTACTTTTTAAAGGGACACTGTCAACTCCCTTAGGCCTCAAAGTGTCTCTAGTTTAAAAAACACATGTTCTGATTACATTCTGTAGAGATTGTTGATCTAGCTGGTAGTTTAGATTCCCTTTTCCTTTAAAAAATGAAAAACAAACTGCCCACCATATTGGTGTTACCACACAAAAAAATGTTAGTTTACAGTCTTTGATCAACTACCTCTGCATCTTTCCAGGACTTGGGAACACCCCTAACATTGTTTAGCCACTTGTGATTTACTGGGAAGAGAGGAGACTATTCTTTTTTTTTTTTTTATCTATTTATGCGCCTCCCACACACACCCCGACTGGCCACTCCTTCGGAGCATCAATGCCTTCCTGCCTCCCTCTGACCTCCTGCCACCTACTCCTAGTCCCAGTTGCAGCCCACTTTGGGTAGCCCGGCGTATCCCTATGCCGGGAGGATCCCTCTCTTCCCGGGGGGGGGGGGAATGGTCTTACGGCCAACCTTTGCATCCCAGGTGCTGAGGGGCTGGATCCGGAGCTGGCTTTGGGTGGCAGGGCCCAGCGTTCATCATCCGGTTGGCCGGGGGCGTAATTTCCATTTTCTGTGCCCCAGCTATCTCAGTTCTCGGCCTTGTGTAAGCACGCAGTGTATTCCTGGGGCACGGGCGTGCCATGGGCATGTCGAGGCCACACGTCCCCAAGCTCACCACCAATCCACCGACAGGTCCCCAGGCAAATCCCACCCCCGGGAGGGAAGCGTCCAATGGACGCTTATAGAACCCCTTCCTTGCCGGTCTCCGCTCCTGGTACCCAGGCTCGGGGAGCGAACCCGCGTCGCCAGCGTGCCGAGCGAACCCCTTCGCTCGGTGCCACGGAGCCGGCTTGAGAGGAGACTATTCTATCATGATTGGCTGCACTGTTTGGGGGTGTTCCTATTGTTCAGGAAGTGTGCTATAAGAGTAGATCAAAGATTTGAAACCAAACAAGGTTGGGTATAATTACACCATTAACATACAGTCCCCTGCTACTAAGAAAGGAGACAGACAAAACAACCAGCAGTATCAATCAGTTTTAGAGAAGGTAAGCAATCATAAAATGCAAGTTTTCAGTTAGAAGCAGTATAATGCAAAAAGGGTTGACAGTGTCCTTTTAGTAACTGCAGTGTTGATTCCTAAATTGCTTTTAAAAAAAAATCTATACGCCATTTGTTAAAACTGTAATATGATATTCTGCTTCTAAATCCATACAACTAATATAGAATGTACATTAAAGTATTTGCTTTTTAAAGAGTTTACTGGGCCTTTTTCTTAACAAATTACTGCAAGATTTCTTAATGGTGGTTACTGTAAAACTAAAGGGTGTTTACTATTATTTATCTATTTTTAGCTGTTTTAAATAGAAGGAAATTCTTTTTCCTGAATAGACAGTAGCCCTTTGAAAAATAATCAGGAATTGCACTGCAATACAGTGTCACTATTTGATTTAATGTTGCCTGCTCTAACATCTGCATTGTAGGGAACAATAGAGGAAATCCCATACAATGGCATTGAACTTCAGCCAGTCCTGTTTGCATTTACTGCCTCTAACTGAAAGGGAACAATAAATAATGCCTACAACAACTGAATATATTTGACTGTGTCTATGTGGAGTAGCAGTTTCGTGGGAACATTGAATAAAATTATTTGGTCAGTCCATAGAGAGTTATACTGTGGCGGATATGCATGGAAACCATTTTGGCTGTTAACAAAGGAAAGTGATTCAATTCAATTCTTTTTTTGTTTGTTTTGGACTGAGCCTTGTAGTCTAGTTTAAAGTTTTAGTTTAAAACGTATAACTATATTGCCTTTTATACAGTAAGTATCCAGGTATACTAATTACATATTATCATAATGTTGGAAGATGCCCGGGTCCATTATGTCTGCCCTAATTTAAAGGCGTTCCCTACCCATGTTACTACCCCGGGCACTGTGAATGCCTAGTTAACCAGAAATATTTCCAAGCTTACATTAAAGACCTGTACTGTCTTCATGTCTGCTGTCTCCACTGATAGGCTGTTCCTTGGGTTCACAACCCTGTGGGAGTAAAATTGCTTCATAAGGTTACTCCAGAATGTATCCCCTCTAAGCTTCAGGGTGTCTCCCCAAGTCCTGCTACAGGGCACCACGTCAAACATTTATTTTCAGTCCTCTTGATACCCTTGAGTATGTGAAAAGCTATGGTAATTTATTTATTTTATTTATTTTTTTGTTTACCGGATAGGGTACACTAGGCAGACAAATGCCTATTTTCAGGCATGACCCAGCAGGTCACAAAGCAGGATAATACAAGATAGCAGCACACAAGGCAGGTATGTACAAGACTCATTGAGCATAGCATGTCCCCTCTCTGCTTCCTTTTCTGTAATGTGAACAGGTTTAGAGACAAATGCTTTTCCTTATAGCTTTTGTTTTCGGCACCTCTGACCACTGCAGTACTCCAGGTGGGACCTGACCAAGGTCTTGCAGAGAGGGAGGATAACTTCCCTTGTGCTGCTGTTCAACTCCTTTTTGATGCGCCCTAGCATTCTGCCAGCCTTTTTGACACAGATGCACAATGCTTGTCATGCTTCATACCCTTGTCTGTTAGTCCCCTGGCCCTTTTCCTCCTCCACTACAGCAAGAGGAGCCCCTCACATTGTGTAGGTCCTGCCTCTGGTTTCCTCCCCAGGTGTAGAACTTTGCATTTGGCTACATGGAATCAACGACAACATTAATCCAACTAATCACCCAGCTTGTTTCGGCCATCCTGAAGTTTGTTGCCATCTTCAAGGGAGTCCAACACCCTGGCCAGCTTAGTGTTACCTGTGAACTTTATTAGCCTGTTAGAGACCACCTGCTTCCAGATTACTGATGAAAATGTAGAACAGCAGTAGCCCCAGCACCAGTCCCTGAGGGACACTGCTAAGCAGCCCTCTCCACTCTAAGTGGTGCTCATCCACCACAACCTTTTGCTTCCTGCCCCCAAGACTGTTAGCAGTTCACCTTGTGTGTACATTGTGTATGTCACACTGGTGTGCTTTGTCCGGAGGCTTGCCATGCACCATACTGCTGAAGTCCAGATAGACTATGCCTGTAACTCTGCCTCATCCATCTTCTTGGGCACCTCCTCCAAGAAGGTGATCAGGTTGGTTTGGCACGATTGGCCCATCGTTAGTAATAGTAACATTTTTATTCATTTATATACAAAATGAATTGGATTTCTCCGCTGAGCTGAGGCTCATTTCCAGTGAGGTCCTAAGTGCAATTCCAGTTACTTTTACATATAAAATTGATCACATTCAATAATAGTAACATACAATATATAATAAAATATATGCAGAATCCAGTGTGGAATGTTACATTACATAATATAATTACACTATCTCAGAGTGATATACATAGCACACTTAACAATATATTACTTAGACATGACTATTACACTGTCTCATCACATATACATAAAACGTTTTAACATACTACACTATACTCTCCCCTGTTTACCATCTTCATAACATTTAAGTCGGTTCTGAGTTACATATTCAGAGTACCATGCTCATCTTTTCTCTACCTGAATTTTCCTATTCATGAGTCTCAACTGTATTGGTAATTTAGTCCACAAAAATGGACCAATATATGTGAAATGTTTCCTGCCCATTTCTGTTCTGCATTTAGGCAGTAAGCTTTCTAAACCGTCTGCTGATCTCAAACCTGTTATGGGAATTTTGAAGTGAATACAATCCAATGTGTAGTCGGTGATCTTTCCCAAAATATACTTTGTCAGAAATAAATTATGTAAATTCCTTCTTTCTAACAAGGTAAACCAATTTAGTTCCTTATACAGATCTATTCTGTGTGTCCTTTTAGGTACATTCAGAATAAATCTGACTAGCTTATTGTACATAATATCCGGTTTATTTAACTGCGATTTTGAGGCTCCCGAAAAAGCTATATCACCATATTCCAATACAGGTATTACCTTGGCATTTATAACGTTTTCTAATTTCACTTGACATACAGTTTCTTATTCTATATAAAGATTCTAAAACCATTATGTGAGGGGGCAAGAACCTTGACCTTAACCAGGTGTAT
Organism: Neoceratodus forsteri; assembly: GCA_016271365.2. Classification (NCBI taxonomy): domain Eukaryota; kingdom Metazoa; phylum Chordata; order Ceratodontiformes; family Ceratodontidae; genus Neoceratodus; species Neoceratodus forsteri. The sequence goes on from CM028129.1 coordinate 798,632,177, forward strand.
CATTATTCTGTCCTTGATAATGGCTTCCAGGACCTTACCCAGCAGTTGTCATGCTGACTGGCCTGTAGTTGTCAGGGTCCAACCATGCTCGCTACTTTAAGATGGGGACCACATTTGTTACTTTCTAGCTGCCCGAAACCACATCAGACTGGCTAGACTCTTGAAATCCCTACCAGTTTTTCTCTTGGCTGCACTATGATTCTGGGATTTATCCTGTTCTTTGGGACCTACCTGGCTTGATCTTTGCCTGTAGTTAGCTACCAGGGTGAATGTGATGTCTGTAAACTGCATCGTGGCTGCACTTAATGCCATGAGCCATCCTAGTGAGCCCTTTTCTTGCTGCAGAGGTCCTGTGGTGAACAGTAAAGCATTCATCCATCATCTTAGCCATCTTCTTTGTCTATTTCCCTGTTTATTCCAGAGAGACAAGAGGGTGAGCTTGTAAGCAGAAAGTCAGTGTGCTTTTAGGGAGCAGTATTACAGCACAAGAAATGAAGCAGTCCCAGCAGGTAGGCTGAAATAGCAAAGCAAAACGGTCTGGTGCATACATATAACTTTTTTTGAGAAATAAGCATTCACACAGTTGTAAGTGCACATGCTGGTTTCTCCCCTTGTTTTTAGAGGCCAAATGCTTTCTAACTTTCTGCTTCCATTTATGTGCTGGAAAAAGGTTTTGGTGTTGCCTGCAGTTCCTATTGCTGTCCTGGCTTCCAGACCCTCTGTGGTTTTCTTAATTCTAGCCTTTCTGCCACTCATTGGCTCATTGCTGGCTCTGCATGCCTCTCTGGCCTGGAGGTAATCTGTCTCTTTCCGGCAGTGATAGACTTTTCATTTGTTAAGGATCGGTTGCCTCAGGTTCTTGTTGAAAATGAGGCCACTTTTTGGCCCTTTTCCCCATATTGCTTATAGGGATGCAGACTTCTGTGGTTATTTTGAGTAGCCTCTTCAGCAAATTCCACATGTGCTGCACATTACCAGTCTTAGGCAGCTGCTCCAGACCCTTGGAATCCAGGTCTTTCATCTTGCCTTTCTGCAATTTTGACTGCATTGGGGTTCATTTATATCTGGGTCCTTGTATCTGTTCTGAGCCAAGTTAAAATTAACAATTATGATTAAAAGATATAGTGTAGTATTTTGTCCATGCTGAGTCCAAATAAATGTTGGACAGGCTAAACAAAAAAAATCTCATACAGCACATCCAGTGTTTAAAGCATGAGTCAGTATTTTTTCAGGCTGTTGCTTTACTGTTTCCTTCAAAGAAGAAGGTGTGATGCCTTGGTTGGAGCACCAGTTTGGGAACCAACAGATTACAGGTTCAAGCCCCACTAGAGATAAATACTCATGTGTGACCTTGGGAATCACTTAACGTCCTTGTGCTCCAGTCCTACCAGCTACAGAAATGGGTCGAAGCAGGACCCTCTAAAAATTAGATATTGCAAGCCGGCCCAGTGGCATGGAAGGCTTAGGTGCTGGCGCCTTATCTTCTGCCACACCGGCAACCCATGCTCGGTCATGATCATGGGTTGCTGGGGGTCGGCCAGGGAGGGAAAGGATTGAGCACCCAGCAGCTGCTCTGCTTTCTTGGGGGGAGGATCTGCATGCTCCGCTGAATGACTGCCAGCTGACGGAGATCAGGTGGTAGTGCAGGTCTAGGAGGGCAGTGGAAGGGAGGGCTGCAGGACTCTGTGGTGTGCATGCGCCGCCACGCATGCGTGTCTGTGTGTGTGCCCCAGCGTGGGAAACAGGTAAGAAAACGGAAAAGGGAAGGCTCCGCATTAGTGAAACCTTGCCTGCCTGTCCCTGCTCCCATATCACCATGTGACCACCATCTTTGGGTGGGTGGGTGGTTGGTTGGACTGGTAGATGCTTGGTGGAGTGGCAGGGACAGGGCTGAGAGCCCTCCAGAGCCAACCAACTGGGAGAAAAAGCTCTATAAAAAAGAATTAGATGTTGTAAATTGTCTGTGCTATCCTGGGTAATTATATTGCAAAAAAAGTGTTCTGTTTCACAACCTCACTGATGAATGAAAATAATGTTCAACCTCTGTTGAGGTGTTTAACATTTTTGGGGAATAAATCTGGGGGTGAACACCCCGTAATTACATTGTTTACTAGACTTTCTCCTGTCTGCTACCCTGTTAACTGGTACTTATATGCAGCAGGTGCCCAATAAGACATCAGTGCACGGAGGCCTGCTTAGATGTTTGTAGCCCCCTTCTTGGGAGCGGGGCTTACTTGGACATTGTTGATGCCACCCCTGATCTGCTCTACAGTTTTCCGTGCTCACTCTAGCCCCAGGACTGAAGCTGGAAAGGGGGCTGGAGGAGCAGTTGGCACACTGCAGTGTGCACACATTCGAGCTGCAGTCTATTCGAACATGCAAGCTGTTTTTGCCAGTTCACATGTTTTTCTGCACTAGATGTGCCACCAGCCTGGAGTCCTGAGAGCCACATCAGTGACCACCACAGCATTTCTCCTAGTGTGCTCTGGCCAGAGGGATTTTCATTGTGCATCAGGGGGTCCAGAGGCACTGGGAAGAGGAAGAAAGAATTGGACATTTGGTGTGCTGCACCTTTAAGAGGAAGAGTGGCCCCCACCACACAGAGACTGCAGCAATATGGGGGGAAGGGGACTGAAACCTGAGCTCCCAATGGGGAGCATGGGAGCCTTACCCACTTCACACCGCTGCCAGAATGTTTGACAGTGTTGTGCCCACCCTTCTCCAAAGACAGCTCACTGAAAGGAGCAGTGAAAGTAAAATGAAGACTTTTGGAGCACAGTGCTCCATTCATACAGGAGTACTGCCATCTTTGTGACCCTTCACCCTGAAAGCAGCCAGTCAGAGAGCAGCCAGGCAAAGTGATGTGTTGTGGAAAGATGATGCATCAGGTTCCACCCAACTGGACTGGTAGGCTTTTTGAGCCAATCAGAGGACAGGACAGAAGAACTGACAGACAGCTCTGTCTGCCCAATGATAGACGAAGTGGAAGGAAGGAGATTGGCAGGCTTTTGAGGAGCAGGGGCAGGCTGGGAGAGATGGAGCAGGGTGCAGACCTGCCGCTAATTAGAGAGGCAGAGGCCTAGCCAGACCAATAATTCTTGCAAGCCCCCACCACCACCACCACCAGCTGCCAGTGAACTTTTCCCTGGATTCACCAAAGTGAAAGATTGTTCCTGAGAGCCTTCTGTGGAAGAAAGTGCAGAAGGTATGAGCTAGAGGGACACTGTTGCATCCAAAGATTCTGAGCTGCTCTGTACAGATAGAGATACCTGCACTCCTTTCAAGCCTGCTTCAGAGCCAGGTAAAGGACCAGCTAGCTTTTACCCAGTGGGGTGGATCAGGGAACAGGCAGTCACGGGCGTGTGCCTGAGTACAGGTGTACTTTTGATCCATTGGAGAGTTGGACTGTGGGCTCGCTCCTGGGATCTGGGCTTCTTGGGAACTGGGAAGCCACTGCATAGTGCTCCTGCTTCATGTTGGTGAGCCAGAAAGACTGTTTCCTCAGAAGTGGAGGCATGAGGACTGTTACCATAGAAGTGTGAATCAGAAGGGCTTAGCTGTTGTTGCCTGCTTGAAAGAATCCAAGGCTTCTGGCCTGCTGTCCTGCTCTAGTGTGTTGCTCCTGCATCTTCTGAATGGTAATTCTGCTCCAGTTTGCCACTGTTTATGTCTTCTGAATTGCTCTCCTGCCCTGGAGTGCTGATCCCAATGCTGAACATTCTCCGGAATCTATGGGTCAATGCGAGTGCCAGCATGCCTAGCTGAGTTGATTTCAATTTTCCAGTTAGATTACAATTATTGCTTTTGGATGGTTGATGGTTCCACTTTGATTTCCAGTTCTAAAAATTGTGCTAGCACAATATGGCCTTTTTTGTTTGTGAGGGGTTAAATTGCAAACTTGCTAAATTTTCACTAAGTGCACCACTACAAGATCCCAGTCAACTCTGCAATCAGGCCTGCAACGGGACTTTGTTATAACACCTGGGTACCCAGATTGTAATGTTTAATATTGCACTTGTAATTAAAATTTTATAATAACTGGGGAGCATTTTCTCCCATAAGAAACCCGGGTCATAATTCACCATTATAACCCACAGGTTATAATGGTGAACACGTGACAGGTTTCCAACGCTCCATGCATGTGCCTACCTCTGCTCTGACTCTCTCCTCTTCACTTACGGGGCTCTGGACACAGCCAGTATCACTTGGTGGTAAGTGGAAAAAAGAAAGAAAAATTGCTCCTCAGCTCTTCAACTTTGCTAGTTCACCTTAAAAAAAAGAAAAAAGGTTTTGGCAGCTGCTCGGCCACAGACTGCCCTTCATCCACACCGGAGCACAGCTGTTTTATTTTATATAATTGCTGTGGTGAGAAAACGCTCCCCAGCAATTATATAAAATAAAACATGGGGTGGTGTATTTAACTCAAGATTTTACACACAATCCTCAATGTTGGATGCTTAAATAAACCCCTCGAGCTTCACTCTCAGGGTTTATGTAGTAACCAGCACCTCGGGTGCGTGTAAAATCTCATTAAACACAGCACCCCATGGATTATTCCATATATTATTGGCATCAGATAAAAGTTACCACACTGTGTGTAAAATTGCCACCATCTGTGCCCCTTGCTTGGGTGGGTGTGTATATGCTGTGTGGGGTTGAGAGGGTGGTAATGACTCACCGCACAGTGAGGTTCGAGGGGGAATTGTTCAAGGGTGATTGGGCGGATAACAACTTGTTATTATCTAACTCCTGCTCTCTCCACAGTCTGTGGGCCTATGTTCAAAAATAAAGCACAGTTTCATTTGATGAATTGTATCACTGTGTAAGTATTCAATCTGACTGAATTATTGTCTGGTAAAGATAACAGCTGTTGGTGGCCCCCAGGAGGTGGTATTGTCCAGTGTAGGGAGGTGGGTAGGTACTGCATCCCAGAGGGCAGTACTACACACAACATTTGGCCCACTTATTGTTTCTGGGTAGAGGCACCGTGCTATTTAGTAGTTTGGGATAAGCCTCCCTACTACAGGAGAACAAATGAACCTGACACCCTCAATCAGGTGTACCACATTACAATCACCAGGCAGGGATGTGAACCTGGTCACCGTGCCGACCGAGGGGGTCACATGTTTCTTGCCAGTCTGCCCCTTTTGCAAGAAAGTAAAGATATGTCAGTGCTGGGCAGCAGGCTTTATGGTAATTCAAAAAAAAAAGTAGTTTTAAAAGTGTGCTATACAAGTTGTTAGCACAGTGCACATATAAAGATTGTTTCTTTGTCAGCATACCCCCATTTTTGGAGGGTGTTGCATGGACTGGTGTTGTTACATAGATAAGCAGAGACTTTGAAGGAACAGCTGCAAATTAATATCTTTGGCTGACTTTACTGGCACTGATATACATAGAAACATAGACAATGACAGCAGAAAAAGAACACTGACCCATCAAATCTGCCCATAAACCCTAACAAACCTGGGACCTATTGTCTGTACAGGGTTCTAACCTACACTGTCTACCCCCATGCTTCCCACCCTACCATAATTACCCTGAGACACCACTAAGCCCTTCACTCTGTGTTTGAAACCATTAATAGTTTTGGTACCCACCACAACAGTTGGCAGGTAGTTCCATGACTTCACCAACCTTTCTGTAAAATAAAATCTTCTCATGTCCCTCTTGAATCTCTTCACCATCAGTTTCCACTTGTGCCCCCTGTTCTTGATCTGCTACATATTTATTTTATTATTTATTTATTTAGTTTTTGTTGATCGGGTAAGTGCACTAGACAAATCCTGCCTATTTTCAGGCTCGACCGGGAGGATACAGATGAATGCCAACTGACCTTGAACCAGATGAAGCTGTTGGTGTATGGTATAAATAGTTCCTTGCAGTTTACCATGTTCATTCCTTTCAGGAACTTGAAGTTTTCTATCATATCTCCCTTCTTTTGTCTGGCCTCCAGTGGATACACGTTCAGTGGTTTAAGCGATCCTCGTAAGATCTGCCCTGCTGGCCCTGAATCATTTTGGTCACCTTGTGTTGCACTGTCTGCAGCCTGTCCTTCTCATTCCTTAACTGAGGACTCTAGAACTGGGCACAGTACTCCAGCTGGGGCCTCACCAGTGATCTGTAGAGAGGAAGTAATACTTCTTTCCTTCTGCTGTCAGTTCCCCCTTCCTATACGCTCCAGTATCCTATTTGCCTTACTGTAAGCCTTGTTATACTAGTCTGATCATTTTAGAGAGTCACTAATGATGACCCCTAGGTCTCTTCAGAGGTTGTGCACAGCTTTACCCCCACCCCCAAACCCAGTACTCTCTCCTTGTGTTCCCTATGTGCATCACCTTGCACATTTTGGTATTGAATGTCAACTGCCAAATCTGTGACCGCCGCTCTAGCTTTTGCAAGTCTCTCTGCATCTCCCTAACTCCTTCCTCACCGTCTACCCTGCCACAGAGCTTAGTATCATCTACAGAGATGCATCTTGCCCCAGATTCCTTCTCCCATGTTGTTAATGAACATACTGAAAAGGACTGGATCCTAGGATATGCAGCATTATAGCTCATTTAAATGCTGCTGGTACGATTACCTGGGCAGCTTGCAGTTGTGATTTTCAGTATTAGTCCCTCTGTTAAAATGAATGATTTCTGTACTGTGATTGTGCTGTTAAATGACCCTGGAAGCAGATGACTAATGATCGGTTCTTAAAAGCATGACTGGATGGATGCCCTATCCAGAATAGCACTCTCTTTACTGAATCCTTTGTTAGCACAAAGCTTCCGTCTTATCCATGGTATACCAAGGAGCCAGCTGACTTTAAGTACCTTAAAATGTGTATTCAGATTGCAAATGAAATGACTTTGTGTAGTGAACATGTTCTGCCTTATGTACTCTGCAACCCCATAAATCCAATAAATTACAATTGCATGGTCCATAAAGGTAGAATACTAGGAAAATCATCTTTTAATCAGGTGTATTGGCTGAGGATGGCTGCTTTCAAGGTCACAGCTTTGTCTAATGCTTTGTGGGCATATCATGGCTGTTAAAACAATATCAATTCAGCTGGAGGAGTCGCACAAAGTTGGGCTTGCAAGTCCTCATTATGCTTCAAGAGCTCAAGCTTCCAACAAGCGTCCTCCTGCCCTGCAGTGCCTCAGATCATTGCATTGCTGTGTCATGCTGAATAATTCACAGCACTTAGCACTTAAATTGGCTCATTGCAGACAATCCAATTAGAATAAAGTCTATTATCGTTTTGGTACCTTGGAATGAAATGAAGTGTTTTAGGGATGAGAATGCCATGCGGGCTCTGCGGGCTCTTCTTGATAGAAGTTCTCTAGATCTTGCAAGTTGAGTTCATTTTTATATCATTAGACTTGAAACCAGGGGTTTCTAAATGTCTGATTGGTGCCCCTTGGACATCTAGTAGAGTTTTTCTTGTAAGTTGTATAAATTATTAATTAGTTTTTTAAGCCAGAGCTGTGCAGTATAATGTAGAACAGCAAATGCGATCAAACAGGTGAGCTTACAACTTATAGGTATTAATTTTAAAGTATTAAAAAGTCTTTTTCTTGCATGCCTGCTCAATACCATAGAAGTGGCAGTTGTCATTTGTGATGCTGGAGACTGAGGATGTCTTTCTCCCTGCCCAAATTCATTGTGGCAGGCCAAGCAGAGTAGAATGAAGTGCCCTACAAGCAGCAGCTCGTAAAGGATACTCCTCCTCCTCGGGGGAGTGACAGCCTGAGAGAGAGATTGACCATTCCCTGGTGTTCACAGGGACTTGTGCAGTTGGCAGGCATTTTGTGGGACAGGAAGTTGAGAGCCTGGCTTCCCAGCTCCTTACAATGGGACAGATAAAAACAAATGGTGAAACCAGGTGGAGCTCAGGCAGATGACACTGCCATGCTCCTGCTCCTTTACCCACTTTTGGTGTTCAGGTCAGTGGACCCCCTGCTTCCCTCCCTCTCTGGATCAGCATGTTCTGATTGGTGGCTAAGTGGCACACCTAGCTGAGGTGTATGACCATGATAGCATATAGGAAGGTCAGTTAAAGGGCACTTGGGGTTTTTGGAGGTGCTGTATCAGATCACTTCAACAGTCCAAAGGAGAGCCTCACCCCATTGGTAATGAGGGGATAAAGAGAAAGTTAAAATATTTTTGAGAACCATAAATGTATGTGGGATGCATAGTAAAAATGTGTTAATTTCTCCAGTGTATTATTTAATTACTCCATTTCATTTTCAGAGAAAACTAATTACAGTCAACGTTTTTGCCTAATGGATGTTTTTAATGAAACACCTTATGTGTTTAAGGTGACGATTTGGCAGGTATTTTATTTTCACACATAACATGGTAAGATATTACAGATGTGCAGAATAACTATAAATATATGCACGGTTGCAAGTGTTGAGGCCCAGGATTTTACTAACCAGTCATCCAGTACTCTTCAGAGTGATCTCATATGCTGTAGCTACATGATACTTTTTCTTCATCCCCCAGTGGCCCCCTTTCTCTAGTCCATAGGGCAGGCAATTGACTACCTTCAAAGTGGATTCCAGTGCCGCTCTGGTCAGCAGGGGCGTAAACATGTACAAGGTGGCTAGCACTCTCCCTCACTGAGAGCAGAGTGCTTCACCTTCATGAATATGTCAGACTCCCAAAGCCAGCCTTCATGTGTGATTCCAGAGTCTGAACATGAAAACCCATCTTCCAGGTACAGCACTGCTGCTGTCTCATTGGATCGGCCCAATATGCGTTTTTTGTTTTTGTCTTACACTTCAAAACTGAATTCCTATGACATATACAGTGCAGTAAGAATTCTTTGTAAAGTACTGTAGTTCTTTGCTCACAGTCTATTTAAATAAGAGTTAAAATGACAGTGTTCTAATAATGCTCTTCATTTTGACTGTTGCTTATTGGTTATAAGTACAAGAAAAACCCTGAGAAAGAGTCTTAAGTGACTTGATACTTAAGGATGCTGGTCACCATAGGGAACGCTGATTTTTGTCTGCATATATAGTGTCTCATTCGGTTATGCTTTGATGCCAATAATATATGGAATAATGCATGGGGTGCTGTGTTTAATGAGATTTTACATGCATTTGTATGTCCCAAAAATATTTTTGCATCAGTTCTTGAGTGTACTCTGCATCTTTGTTTATGACTTGCTTTATCAGTTACATCCAACAGTGTTTTACACTCCTGTTAGTTCCTAACGCATCCATGAAAAGAATAATAAAGTACACAGTATTAACAGTCATGTAAGTCCATTTCTCTTTGTGCTGTGATAGGGAGATACAGTAGTATCTGTTGGGGACCTGAAGTTTTTCTTTAGGTTAATGGACCTGACCGTCGTCATCTTTGAGACAGAACAAAAGGAAGCAATGAAGAAGGCAGTGTGTTCCAACAGTTAGGCCACTGAAGCGTGAACTAACAGATCGCAGGATCCCTAATGCAAATCCCACCAAACTCGCTTGCTGACCTTGAGCAAGTTCATTGCCCTTCCTCTGTGTCTGGCCTTAAAACTGTAAAGTTGGATGGAAGCTGGATATCACTGAACACAAAATGTTGCATCCCGGGCTGGGTTGCATCTCTCTCCAGGGTAAATAAATTGTTTTCAAATAAACGTTTTTGCATACATTTATATTTATTCCAAAGCACTGAGTTCCTTGCTACTGTACAAATGAACTAGTGGGTAAACAAAAGTGACATAAACCCTATCACTAGAAATCTGTGTCACGCAGTTTAAATTGTGTTTTTAATTTGAATATTTTAAAGTCATCTGGTGGTAACAAATGCATCCTGTGGGACTTGGCCTTTAAACATTTACTCGCTTATTGATTTTTTTTAACATAAGGAATGCAAAAAATGGCTCTAGCATCATCCATGCATAATAGTTTCTAGTTTTATATGTGACATCACTGAGGAAGTTGCAACAAACGTGACAGTAGAAAAATATGAAATTGCACAGATAACCTGATAGTTATAGTATACGTTTAATGATGAGATGCAGAACATGTAAAGTACAGAAGCTGGTAAGCATCTCTGACAGAATAAATGCTGAGGCTGTAGGTCAAGGCAGTTATGCAAGGGCTAAGGTGCATATTTATCATAAGGTACATATTTATCAAGGAAACCTGACTGTTCTGTAGATAATTTCCTTGATATCATATTTTTAAGAGAAGGGAAGCAGAAAACGCAGCATTTGCTTTTATAAGTAGTCATCACTCTATTAGTATGGTTTATGAGGGCGTGATAAACCGTTGATTAATAGGTTGGAATGACAACTGATAGTTATTCACTAAATTATAATTCTAGGGTTTAGTGAATAAATGATAGGAGGGGTATAGGTCCATCAGTTCTCAAATCAACACTTTGATTGAAAAGAAAAAATAAGAATACATTTAAATGATGCTGGTGCCAAGTAGCTAATCACAGTTCAGGTTTATGTGACAAAAGTAGTTATCAAATTGCTTGACTATTGGTGATCCAGTGTAGACTTTTTATTTATTTATTTCACTTTCGGATTAACACCTATGAGCCAGTGGCTCTTTTACATCGGTTCCACGTTGAGAAACAAGAACACAGTTATGAAATACAGATAGCATTGGGCAAAACCAGTACAAAAAGGCAAACACAGGCAAATACAGTGCAGGTATACTGCGAGGTAATTATGAACAGTACTGGTGGGATATTTGGTAAAGACTCAATAAATGCGCATGCAAGGCAAGCAGTAGACGTAAAAACAGAGAAAGAATATGAGGTACGGTAATCAATACCAAGTGGTTATCTACCCAGTGGAAGTAGTGGAGTCACAGTAACTTAACAGGCGAGTATCAAGGAAGAGAGAGGAGGGGGTGCGAGAGTGCACACTGAGGGGTAGAGGTCAGAAAGAGGGAGAGATAGAAGTATCCAGAAGGGGAAGGGATCAGATCAGTTCCAGTACAGTAGCTTCTTCTTGCTGTTTTTACATTGTTTCTTGTGGATTTTACTTGGTAGAGGGTTATTTTTTTTCTTTCTTACTACTTCTAAGGGGCCAGCAGGGTATTGTTTTGGGGCTGTTGAAATTTTGAAACCTGTTTTGGTGGCTATAAGTGAGCTCATTGGTTTGATGTTTAACTGTGTAGCAGGCTGTGTTTGTGCAGGCCTATTTCTTCTGATTTAAAACCTATTTGGTGTGATTTAATTGGGACAGTTTCTTTGAATTGGAGACCTAGATCTTCTAAATTCAAGCCTATTTTGATGTGTTGTTGATGAAGCTGTTTGAATTGGAGACCTGTTTCTTTTGGTAGCAAACCTATTTTGGGGTCTTTGAGTAGAATTCAGATTCCTTTTTGCTGGTTTCACTAGCTGCAAAGTTTAGTGCGTAGGAGGGGAAGGATGCTAATGGTCTGACCAGGGCCTCAGCTACCTGATCGTTTCTGGAAGACTTGGGCTGGTCCCATCCTCCCAGCTCCTCACCCGCCCCAGGTCCGTGATTTCCTTTATACCAGGGGTTCTGACATCACTTCCTCAAATGGGCGAAGGACATGCACCTGTCATAGCAGAAGCAGATATCCAGGAAAGGAACAGCAACGACTGAAGAGGTGACTGCTATCTCAGTGGAAGGGAAGTAACTGCAAATCAAGGAGCTTTCATTGTTACTTCTTTGCATTGCTATTTGCATTCTGGAAAGGAGGAGTAGGAGTTTGAAGAAGGTTGTGCAAAAATTATTTAAAGCCTCTTTTTGGGTGTGGATAGGAAGGATAGGAAAGTAAAAAGCAGTTGCTCATTCTGTCTAAATGTGTACAACAAAGGGGGTAAGGGAAATTAAGAAAAGAATGTTTTGCGCTGATAGAGGGGGGAGAGAGGAGACTTGGGGGAGTGTTTGGTATCCTGCATCTGGAAGGGTGGGGGGTCACTGGTGGGCAACGACAGCAATGGGTAGGTTGGTAGGCTGCAACAAGTGCGGTGCACCAGTCTTTCTAAAAATTGCCTGGAGTGTGGGGGGATGTTTAGTGTGCAACCACATAGAGACACTTAGAAAGGAGATTGAGGGTCTGCAGAAGGAACTAAGACAGGCAAGGCAGACCAGGGGTGTATTTAGCCCAATACTGGAGGGAGGAAGAATGGGAGATGAGGGAGGGCAATTTGAGCCAATAGTGGTGAGGAGAGGGTCAGAAGAAGGGAAGCGGAGACAAAGGGGCCCAGGCCAGGAAGAACAATTGCCAGGGAAACCAGGTCAGGAGACAAAAGACAAATGGAAGGAGGAGATAGGGACTTGTGAGGGGAGGAGAAGAAGTGGCAAAAGTCATGGAGTGGAAAGGAGAGAACAGGTCACTATGAAGAGAGAGGGAGTGGGCATTTGTGAAGGGTCTTCAGAAAATAGTTTTTCACTGCTAGAGGGGAAGAAGGAGGAGGGAAATGATGCAATTGGAGGAGTAATTGATAAATGCCTGGACCAAACCGGTGCAGGGTGAAGTTCTGCTGGGAGAATTGCAACAGGGGCAAAAGGGGGAAATAATGTGCAGGAGGAAGAAGAGGAGTCAGAAATGAGAGAGGGAGATGAATGGAAGCAAGCAGGGAGTAAGGGGGTAGAATCTTAGTGCTGGGGAACTCAGTACTAAGAGGAGTCAGGTGGGGTAGCAAGGGGGAGAGGCATAGTCGCATTTGGGTGGAGGCCATGCCAGGAATGACAGTGGAAAGGGTGGGACAATCTGTTCTGAAATATGCTAGAAGGGGTAGGGACAGGCCTCATTTAATTATACATCTTGGGACGAACAACCTGGCTGACATGACAGTAGATATAGTCCAGAGGAGGTTTGTGGAAATAGGACAGTTATGTGAGGGGGCAGGAAGATCAGTAACTTTTTCAGAGATACTTCCAGTGACCAAGGCAAGCATAACAAGAAAGCTGAGAATAGAGGAATTTAATGGATGGCTAAGAACCTGGTGTTATGCTAAAGGGTATGGGCTGTTGGGGGGGGGGGAGCGACCTGCGAGGACCATAGTCTCTATGCCAAGGACAGACTACACTCGAGTGAGGAGGGAAAGAAAGTGTTGAAACAGAGGATGGAGGAGTACATAGAGGAAGTTGCGAATTTAAACTAGAAGCGGGGAGGTGGGGGTGGCAAGTGGGCAAGAGACATGCAGAGACCAGGGGTTGGGAAACCATATGAGCTTACCCCCATAACAGTGACAAAGGACAAATGGCAAGTACTATTGGTGATGCTAGGAAAGGAGGGCAGGATGGGGGGGGGAGGGTGGAAGGTAGTTGCCCTTAATGCTAGGGGCCTTGGGAGGAAAACTGCAGAGTTACAGGTGCTCATGGCAGAGGGAGAGGTGGACAATGCAGCCATCACTGAAACATGGGCCACCCAATGCAATGACTGGGACCTGTCTGTACCAGGGTGCAGGTTATTTCATAGGGACAGGGTGATTGGGAAAGGAGGTGGGGGGTGGCACTACATGTGAAGGAAGGACTGAAGTGTGTAAGGGAGGAAGGGGAGGAGGGTAGTATGGAGTCACTTTGGATGCAAATCCAGGATTCTAAGAATAGGATTCTCAGAATGGGAGTGGTGTACAGGCCGCCATCTCAGACGGAGAAGTCAGACAGGGAACTAGTGGGACAGATCAGGAGGACCTGTGAGAAGGGTAGTGTGATGATTGTGGGGGACTTCAACATGCCAGGAGTGGACTGGAGTACCCCAACAACCAGAAACAGAAGGGAGCAGGTACTGCTGGATGCCTTCCAGGACAGCTTCCTGCTGCAAATGGTCAGCGAACCAACCAGGTTAGTGAATACCCTTGACTTTGTGCTGGCAAATGGGGACTTTGTGAGAGAAGTTACAGTGGAAGAATGACTGTCAGGGAGTGACCACCACTCAGTATGGCTCACATTGGATATGGGCAAGGAAGGAGTGGAATCTGGCACAAGAGTGCTGGACTTCAAGAGGACTGACATTGGGAGGATGGGGGAAGTAGTAAAAGGGTGCCTGGCCAGAATTCAACCTAGTATGGACACTAACCAGAGGTGGGAGCTCATAAAGCTGGGGATAGTGGAGGCAACCAAAACATGCTGCAAGGCCTACAGCAAGAAGGCTAGGGCTAAGAAACCAAGCTGGTTGAGCAAGGAGGTCATGGAAAAGGTGAGGAGGAAAAGAGCTGCCTTTAGAAGGTACAAGAAAACAGGGAGAGGGGAGGACAGAGAGGAGTACTTGACAAAATCGAAGGAAGTGACTCGGGCAGTAAGGGGAGCCAAGGCATCTATGGAGCTGAGGCCGGCACAAGGCATTAAGAAGGGGGAGAAGGACTTCTTTAGGTACATCAGGGAGAAAAGGAGCTGTAAGGACCACATAGTAAGGATTAGGATGGAGGGGGAGTTGGGTGGAAGCAGGGTGCAATAAGGCAGAAGCACTAAATGATTACTTCTGCTCAGTATTTACTAAGGAGAGGAGGGGGGTGACACCCAAGGGGAATGGCAGAAACGGGGGGGAGGGGGTGACAAATGGGGAAATCATGAAGGGCAGAGTTCAGGAAGGTTTGAAGGCACTGAGGGTGGACAAGGTGCCATGCCCAGATGGCATCCACCCCAGGGTACTGAAGGAGCTGGCAGAGGTCCTTGCGGGACCTTTGGCAGGCCTATTTAATGCCTCACTACACTTGGGGTGTGTACCTCAGGACTTTAGGATGGCTCATGTGGTGCTCCTCCACAAGAGTGGGCCCAAGGATGAACTGGGGAACTACAGACCGTTGAGCCTCACATCCATCATGGGTAAGCTAATGGAGACTATCCTTAAGGAGAGGATGGTGGCCCTCCTAGAGGGCAAAGGACTACAGGACAGCAGACAGCACGGCTTCATATGTGGCAGATCCTGCCAAACCAACCTGGTAGAGTTCTATGATTAGGTAATTAGGCAACTGGACAGGGGCCATGCAGTGGATGTCCTGTGTCTGGACGTAAGTAAAGCATTCGACTCGGTGCCACATGGAAGGCTGGGAAGTAAGTTAGAAGGCACAGGGGGCAGGTGCAAAGCTAGTGAGATAGGTAGGGAACTGGTTTCAGGGAAGGCAACAAAGGGTGGTGGTGGTGGGTGGGGACGCTCACACCCAAGGGTAGTGATGAGCGGTGTTCCACAGGGCTCGGTGTTGGGACCAGTGTTTGGGATATTCATTGCAGACATATCATTGGACATCAAGAGCAAGATCAGTCTGTTTGCTGATGATACCAAGGTAGGAGCAGTGGTGGATGACCTAGGGGGATGGCAGGGGTTGCAGGATGATCTGGCAAAGCTTGAAACCTGGTCAGACACCTGGCAACTGGGGTTTAATGCCAAAAAGTGCAAGGTGCTGCATTTTGGGATGAAGAACCCAAGGGGGAGTTACCAGCTCGGGGAGTGTAGCTAGCCCAGACAGAGGAGGAGAAGGATCTGGGTGTGCTCATTACAGGGTCAATGAAAAACTCTGCTCAATGTAGGAAGGCAGCTGCTACGGCCAACATAATGGTGGGTTGCATTGCAAGGAGTATATCCTCAGGGAGGAGGTGATTCTGCTACTGTATAGGTCGCACCTGGAGTACTGGTGCCTGTATCTGTAGAGGGACATTAAGTTACTGGAGGGGGTGCAGCACAGGGCGACAAAGATGATCAAGGGTCTGGGGGACTTATCATATGAGAGGAGGTTGAGGGAATTGAACATGTACTCACTGGAGGAGAGGAGGGACGGGAGGACGTGACTGAAACCTTTACGTACATGAAAGGAATAAACAAGACGGGTACAGAGGAGCTGTTCAAAGTAAGGGAGGGGAGGGATACCAGGGGCCATGATATAAGACTGGAGGGAGGAAGGAAGGTTCAGGAGGGAGATGAGGAGACACTTTTTTACAGAAAGCGTAATAGCTGGGTGGAATGCGTTACCTGCAGAAGTGGTATTCAGTAGAACAGTTGACTGCTTCAAAAGGCGATGGAACAGGACAAGGGGGAAGGTCAATGTAGGGGAAGGGTGGAAGGGAGGGGCAGCTGCAGAATAAGAAGTGCTAGCTGCACATTCAAGCAGACTTGATAGACCTCTAGGCTTTTATCTGCTGGCAAATTTTGTATGTTTGTATTTTAGTATGGGGGTGGTGCAGCTGGAGGCCTTGTCTAAAAGAGAAGGGGGGATGGGGCAAGAGGCAGCAACTGGGGTGCAGGCCAGCAGGGGAGATTGTCTGGCCAGGACGGCTTAAAGGGGTAGCGGTAAAAGTTCCAAATTAAGGTTGGCAAGGGGTTGGCAGGGGAGATTAGGGAGCAAGAGAGGGCATAGAAACCTAGACTTTAATGACAGATAAGGACCGCTTGGGCCACCTAATCTGCTCATTTCCCTACCTACAGGATAGGCTGAAGATCCTAGTTAACCAACAGCCTATTTCTTCCTACCCCCCAGAAAACTTGCCTTATGTCTGTCCGTCCCATGAATTCTTGAATTCTCTCACAGTTTTAGACACCACAACCTCCTCAGGAAGGCTGTTCCATATGTCCACCACCTTCTCTGTGAAAAAATACTTCCTCACATTGCCCCTGAACCGTCACCTGTCTATCTTCAAATTGCGTCCCCTTGTTCTTGCAAATCTCTTTTTCTGAAAGATGCTACCCTCTTTGACTTTGTTGATTCCACTGAGGTACTTAAAAGTTTCTGTCATGTTCCCCCTCTCCCTCCTTTCCTCAAGGGTATACATATTAAGCTCCTTTAGTCTCTCCTCCTATGGCCTGTCTTGTAGACCCTGCACCATTTTAGTTGCCCTCCTCTGGACTGCCTCTGTTCTGTCTATGTCCTTGCAGAAATGGGGTCTCCAGAACTAGATGCAGTGCTCCAGATGGGGTCTCACCAACTGTCTGTACAGAGGGATAACAACTTCCTGTTTTCTGCTGGTGATGCCTCTCCCTATAGATCCCAGTATCCCCTCAGCCCTCCCTACTGCCTTCTCACATTGCATGCTAACCATAAGGTAATCTGATATGATTACCCCCAGGTCCCTTTCCATTTTTGTTGTTGTTACTACCCGCCCCGCCACATTGTGTAATCTTCCCCTGGGTTTTTGTTTCCTAGGTGCAGTTTGGCTAATGGGCGGAGGAAAGATGGTCCAAGTAAAATAAGGGAGTTAGGTGAAACAATCGCGGGAGGCAAGGGCAAAAAGGTGTTCACAGAGCCTCTATGTAAAAGGGCCAATGGTGGGGGAGTTTGCAACCTCAATAGGTAGGGAATTAAAAGACTTACTGTAAACAAAGTGTGGTTCTGCTTGCTTCCATCTCAACGTAGCTACAGCCTCACTAGAACTATTATTTGAATGGCCCAAACTAATGCCGCATGAAGATGGCAAGATTAATTTCGTATGCTTAGTCCATGGTAAAATAATCTTAGTCTTTCTGGTTTAATAAGAGCGTTAAACACATTTATTCAAGACAGACATCAGGAAAAAGAAATATCTTAAGAACGGTAACACAAAATCTTCACTGATTTTGGCACCTACCTTCCATGGGACACTACTCTTAATGATGCGATATTGGTTTGGACCATTCAGATGAATGGTCCAATCTAGTTCTAATATAGTCATGATGCTGTAGACACAATATAAATAGTAAGTATATCTCATAGAAACATTAGAATTTGCCAGCTGATGAGGGCTGCTTGGCCCACCTGGTTTGTCCATTTTTCCCTGCCTGTAGTATTACCGCAGATCCTACTTGATCTTCTGCCCTTTCACCCACCCTCTTCCCTTTCCCTAAGATTCCCTTATGCCTGTTCCATGCATTCTTGAACCCCACCACTATTTTTAACCCCACCACATCTGCTGGAAGACTGTTCCAGGAATCCACCACTCTTTCTGCGAACAAGTACTTCCTCACATCCATCCTGAATCTACCCCACCCAAGCTTCTTATTGTGCCCCCCTATCCTTGAGCACCTTTTTTTTTCTGAAAAATACTTCTCTCTTGTACCATTTACCCCCCGTGAGGGTCTCCATCATGCACCTCCCTTCCAGGTGTACATATTTAGGTCCTCAAGTCTCTCTCCTTAGGGTTTCTGATGCAGACCCTGCACCATTTTGTTTGCCTTCCTCTGGACCACCTCAACTCTGTCTATGTCTTTACAGAAATGTGGTCTCCAGAATTGGACACAACACTTTATGTGGGGTCTTACTGACAGTCCATACAGAGGCAATACCACCTTCCTCCTTCTGCTGGTGATACTTCTCCCTATGCACCCCAGTATCTCACTAGCCATCTCATTGCCTGGCCAGTCTTTTTGATCATCCAATAGGATAACCTCCAGGTCTCTTTTGCTTCGTGGTCATCAGTACCACTCCTCCCATTTTGTACCCTGGCCCTTGGTTTCTGTGCCTCAAGCTCATTACTTTGCACTTTTTCATGTTAAACCTAGCTGCCATAGTCTTGACCACTCCTTGAGTTCTGTCAGGTCTCTGCTTATACTTTCCAACCCCCTAGAGTGCCACCCTATTGCAGACTTTGGTGTCATCTGCAAAGAGACAGACCTTCCCTTCCAGCTCTTCTGCAGTGTCGCATATAAAGACATTAAAGAGACCGGTCACAGCACTGATCCCTAAGGCACCGTGCTTGTCACCCTCCCTTCCTTAGAGTGAATTCTTGTTTACCACCAACCTCTGCCACCTATCCCCTAATTTCTTGCCCAGTTTACCACCTTTGGACCAACTCCTAAGCTACCTAGCTTGCTTATTGGCCTCCTGTGTGGAACAGTGTTAAAAGCCTTACTGAAATCTAGGTATGCCATGTGCATCACTCCACCCTGATCTTATTCCTTGGTCACCCAGTCAAATAAATCAATCAGATTCATTTGACATGTGCCCCTCTAGTGAATCCAAGCTGCCTCAGGTCTTGTCACCCACTGGATTCAAAATATTCCACTGTCCTTTTCTTCAGCAGTGACCCCATTAACTTTCATCCCACTGACGTCAGGCTGACTGGCCTATAATTGCCAGCCTCTTGTCTGCTACCACTTCAGTGAAATGGGACTACATCTGTCCTCTGCAGTCCTCCAAAACCACTCCTGTTTCCAATGATCTGTTAAATTGGAGTGTCAGAGGTGCAGCCAGTACCTCCCTGAGCTTCCTCGATATCCCTGGATGCACAACCATCTGTCCCCATTACTTTGTCAGCTTTCAGATGAGCAAGCCCCTTCAGGACACTCTCCTCTGAAAATGGACCACCTCCCTCCCTCCAGTGCTCCTGTTACCTTGCTGTGACCCCTGTTCCCCTCCTTCCTCTGTAAAGAAGAAGAATTAAATATTTCTGCATATAGTTCTCCTTCAGAATGATTTCTGTAAGCTGCAACTTCATTGTTTTAAAATTCTTCTTTTTTTGCCCATAGTAGCCAGATGCCGCCATATTTTCCCCATTGTGTTTATGCCTAAACAATTATTGCAGCTGCCCTAATATTCAAGAGATGGATTTGTTAATACTAATTGTAGTACAGTGACTGGTCACTGTGACCTGATGTAGAGGTGTCAGAATGCTGAAAAAAAGTTGGTGGGGGGAAGATGTTTAAAAGGGCCATTACACCTTAAAGTGTTTTTTTTTGTTACAAAGCTGTTTGCTCCCCATGGCCACCTATGCCTGCCATGGGCTCCCCTTTGGCCCCAACCCTGTCATCCTCTTGGCCCCAATTTGGGAATCAGCAAGGAGCAGGGTTCGAGGGCACCGGGGGCCGTCCCATGCTGCCACGGGGAGACCTAGGTATTTTCTTATATTTTCTCCCATCCCGACCTGGAGCTTTGGCTTACATGTCAGGTGTGGAGGCGTGCTCGCTTCCAGAACCACATGCTCCCTCCACCCTCCCAACATAACGTCAGTTCCCCATACCTCTGCCCTGAAACCCAGCATCCAGCAGGTGTCAGCCAAGAGCGAGGAAACTCACCTCCACAGTCTGGCAGATGAGAACAACCCAGCGGCCGCTCCGATCATCTCCCAGCCCGCAGCCCCCCGCCGCCAATCCCTGGTGACCTGAGCTTACTCCCAAACACGAGTAGCTGGTGTGGCATGAGATGTGGTGTTCAGCGCCTCAACCCTCAGCACCACCGGGCTGGCCGTTAAAGTGTGTTTTAAAGGGAGGCGAAGCCTATGTTGGGGGTGGAGGGTTCTTACTCTGTGATTTCTACACTCATGCCTAGGTGCTTTTAGGGGTGTAGTGTTGGATGTGGTTCATTTTTGAGGTTTGGGATCCTCACCCTTACACCCCCCAGCCCCGACAATCCACTCCTTTGAGTACTCTTGGTGTCTGCCAGACTCATCCTCTACTGCTGATCATGACTACTTGGCTTCCCAATTCTCTAGTCTCCATCCTGTCTAGTGTGTTTTGGCTTTTTTCTACCCTACTGCATCCTCCGCAGGGATGTACGGCAGCATGTAGTCATCCATGCCATCAGGCACCACTGCCCTGCCCTTAACAGTAGCTGCTTTAAGAACAGGATGCATCAAGCCCTCCCATAGGAGGAGATTGTCCATGCAGATGCTCCTAAACCCTCCCTGCTGGCCTATGTGCCAGTCATCCAGTGAGCTTAATGTGTCATGTGAGCAGGCCCCTCACTGCTTGGTGCCTTTGAGCCAGCATTGGTTAATTGAGAGCCTTAATATTGATTTCCTTATTTTTTGCAGAGTATAATGGTCACTTTTCCTTGAATTCTGAGTAGCTTGTGATGAAGTTATGGTAGTCATTTTAAGATAGCTCATGCCTGCAGTGTTTCTGAATTTTGGGTCCCTTTAATGGTATAAACTCACTAGTGTATTGCTGTTAGTCCAAGACCGCATTTGCATGGGAGCCCTGCAAGTGCATAAAAACGGGAATTTTAATGTGTGAATATTTGGTGCACCTAAACATGTGACATAAGAATAAACATTTCTGTTTGGTATACCAGTTGTTTCATTTTCATTTATTTTTTTCACCAGGAAAAGGTTGTATTGAACAAGTTAATTTACAAGGAGATCTTGGGTAGGACAGGGATATAGATACTAAAAACAATGACAATAAAATAAAACATCATAATGTAACCCCTAGATGGCGCTATCCCTGGGGCTACTACCCCTGCCTGATTTGCCACTAACAGGTTGAGGGGCCTGGATCCAATGGCGGGTGCCTCCACCCAGAGGTCAGGGTTT
Source organism: Neoceratodus forsteri (assembly GCA_016271365.2). Classification (NCBI taxonomy): domain Eukaryota; kingdom Metazoa; phylum Chordata; order Ceratodontiformes; family Ceratodontidae; genus Neoceratodus; species Neoceratodus forsteri. The sequence goes on from CM028129.1 coordinate 798,653,316, forward strand.
GCAATAGTTAAACTTACTTGGTCACAGCCCTCTGGGACACTGCAACCCCCCTTTCTTCCCACTAGTGGCCCACACAATATATCAGAATTACCTTCACAGTATACACTTACCCCCAGGGCTGGTTCAGGCACTGGGACCTCCTGTAAAATAAGATACAGTGCAACAATCACAGTACAATACTTTAACATAGACAAATACCTCAGGCAGTATAACTTTGCTGAAACAAGCAGCTCTGATTTATTTAGGGGAATATAACAAGGACAGGGGGAAATCAGGTTAATTAGCTTATCACTTTACTCATCTACCTATGGCTGTGTGCACAGGCCTATCCCTACCAGTTACTGTCCCTGGGTACCCAAGCCCTAGTGGCTAGTCCAAACCGTGGCAGCTGGTAGGGGCCCTTTCCCACAGAGAAAAGAAAAATTAGTTTAAACAGTCAGCAGTACAGTGATTCCATTTGGATTCAATGTGGCAATTCAACAGGAAGCGACCCTGAATTAGTACTCACGACCTCCAAACAAGATAGGGTCCTTCAATGTCAGCAGGGCTACTCTTGAGCTCCACGAGACTCCTCACACATTTATATGGCAAACTGCAACAGGCAAAAGTCCTTTAATGGCAGCAGGATTCACTTGAGCTAACCAAGCCTCCTCACACATTTATATGGTGAACAGTAACAGGCAAAAGTCCTTTAATGGTAGCAGGATTCACTTGAGGTACACAAGCCTCTTCACACATTTATATGGTAAAACAGAAAGTACTATACCAGGCAGGCTGCTTCTCTATCCCGATCGCAATTACTGCACAGTACCTGGGAGAGCACACAGCAGATTCAGTTCCTGACAGACCGAGTGCAATTCAGCAATTTCTCCAGTCTTCTACAGGGTGAGCCTGGTTTCTACTCTTCAGAGATCCTTTGATTCTCTTCACAGGACGGATTCAGTCCTAACAAGCAGTTACACAAGCTGCAGACCGGAACTCTGGGCCTTACACACGTTTCCGACTAAAACTGCACACTGAAAAAAGCACAGGGCTCCTTCCTTCTTCACTGCCAGAGCTCAACTGAAACTCCAACAGACAAAACCGGGCACTTCCTTTGAGTTCCTCCCAGTTCTTGACTGGATTGGCTGTCACTCACAATAGACTGCTCCTGTTGGTCCAAAAAGGCGCGAAGTTTAAACTACATCTCCCAGAGTCACTGCCATACAATCCTCTTGTGGCTGGCTCAGATTATGAGTCAAGTTCTGATTCGTCAAGGCACCATTTTAGAGCTAGCTTACCCCACACTGATTGGTTCAGTTCAGCAGTTCAAAACCAGAATGGGGAACTAGGTAGACACAGTTCTGACTGCAAAAGAAGCAGGTTAGACAAACTGTAATTTCATTATTACTCTAAATGGTTTCTGGCAAACAGTTACATCTTTCAGATAGGTTCCTTTGCACTCCTAGTGACTGCAAAATGGAGTGAATTGGCAGCAGCTCGAGGTGGTACTCAATCAAAGAAATACACAGTCCCCCATACAAACTAATTATGTCTGCAAGCAGACAGCTCTTAAAGAGACAGTACCAGAGATTCTAAAAACACTCACTGATAAATGGCTTAAACGCCAAACACCATTCAGGCTTGGAGCATTCAAGCAAGCTCCTGGAAGTCTTTTGGGAACCCCCATTTGCAGGGGGGTTACAATAAAATACAGTTACAATGGTGACAGAATACAGTGGGGATAGGGTTATGGAAATAGGGGTTATATTTTAGTTATAGGCAGTGGTGCAAGTGGTAGACAAGAAGTACAGGAACTCGGGCACTGGCATATGTGAAATGCAGAATGAAGATCTTCAATCTAAAGGATAGCTGTGTGAAGACATGTCTATGTGTTTAGACACTAGTAGATTCAGTTAGAGATGTTGAAGTATTTCTAGGAAAATAGCATTGTTGTACAAGTCAAATGTTGTTATGAAAACCCTGATTTCAGGTCACAGGCCCAGAAAATGTCATTATGTTGCTGGTTTAAGAATTTTAGTTCCAGTGTCAGTGGAAAGAAGTACAGGAACTCCATTCCTGCTGCAAAAAAGGTACATGAACTGAGCTCCTGTGCGTTCCTGTTCACTTTCATCACTGGTTATAGGTTAGAAACTAGTCTGCTTACACCTGTACACAAACTGCAGCTAAAACTGTTACCTGGACAATGTTTCAAAGCTTGCTTTTTGTTTTCATATTCTGATTCTCCCCGCCGCCCCATCTCATCTCTGCTCAGCCTTGTGCTTTTCCCTCTACTGCTGACTGAACCCCACAGGGACAGTACTCAGACTCCTGTTACATATACCCAGAGGAGGGATCCTCTTGGCTCGGGTTATACTTCCTGGCCTAGTTAAGGAACAAATCCTTTTATCGAAAGTTGGGGAAAGGGAGTTTCTGTGGGTAGTCACAAGCCCTAAAGTGGACCTGGCAAACTGCTACCATTATTTGCATGGGGTGGGCTCATTTATTCCCATTTTTAGACCCTCTTACCATCTCTCTTGATTGGAAGATGCCCACAATATCTTTCCTGTAGGTATATGTGGGGGGTGGGGGTTTGTGTGTCATGTGGTTAGCTGTGGTGTCAATGCCATTCCAATTACCATTGTATGAGAAGCTACAGGAGCAGACAAGCCTGCTTCCTCCCCCTATGGTTACAGCACAATCACTCCATGTTGCATCCTAACCCCCACCACACCCAGAGTAGGGGAATGGGGATTTAGAATAAAACCCAGGAGTCCTAGGTAGTGGGAGGTCTGTATTTAAGATGCTTATTGCATGCATCAGAAATAGTATGTACATAGCTACAGCAGGATTATGATGCTGGCATGTCAAGCTGTTAGACTGCTGTGGTGACAACAGTGCTGTAAAACATAGCAGTACTTGCTCTGGAGATGAAACAGCGATAAAGTAGGGTGCACAACCATATATCCCAGAACAAACTTGTGAACATATGAGTAAAAAAGAATACAGCAATAACAAGTAGACTAACAAGTCTGGAAACAAAGGCATAAAACAGCAAAGTCATATTTATTTATTTATTTTCTCTTTCCCCTGCCCCAGACTGGCTTTTCCTTTGGGCTGTACATTGTTGGCCCCTTTGCCCGCCATCCAGTACCCGACACTATCTCCTCCATTCCCAGGCTTGTCCGTGCCTCGGAGTCTGGCATATTCCTTCTGTGGACCAGCCCCCTCTCTGGGGGAGGCTAGGGAGGGAAGAAATGTTTCACAGCCACTGACAGCATGGGGTCTGGGGGGGAAAGAGTGCTGCACTGAAGGGATTTGTGGTCAGGGGGTAACTTGGTGGCCATCATACAGTCAGCCAAGTGGGCGTTTTTCCATTTTCCTTGTTGGGTCCCTACCCACCTCCTGCACGTGGGTGCAGTTGCTGATGGCATCCTTGGGCAGGGCATTCAGCAGCATGTGGGCACCCACACTGCCAAGAATGCCTCTGCGAAGCTGCTGTCAGAGCAGCACGCTGCAACCCCCCCCCAAGAGGAAAGCATCTAAAGGATGCTCTGAATCCCATCCCGCCGACCTCTGCTCCTGACACCCAGGCTCGGGGCATGTTATTATCCCAGAGCGATGCCCCATTGCTCGGTTCCATGAGGCATGGGTTCATAACAGGAAGGTTCTGTAAAACTAATCTCATAGATTTCTTTGACTGGGTAACCAGAGTAGTGGGCCAAGGGGGTGCAGTTGATGTCGTCTACCTTGATTTCAGCAAAGCTTTTGGTACTATTCCACATAGAAGATTGATTAATAAGCTGGATAGGCTCAGGGTGGGTGAGAAGTTGGTCAACTGGGTGGCAAACTGGGTGGCGGACAGAAAACAGAGTGTGGCCAGCCTGGTGGCATTGAGGGTTGATGCGCTGGACACCACACCTCGCGCCACGCCGGCGACCCATGTTCAGGAATGGGCATGGGCCGCCGGGGTTGGCAGGGGAGGAGAAGGATCAAGTGTCCAGAGGACTGCTCTCCTTCTCCAGGGAGGGGAGCTGGTTCTGGCATTGCTGGCCTCTTGGCGGAGGCTGGGGGGCATGGTGCCATGCCACATCATGGGTGGAGCTGGGATGGACACTTGCCGTATGGCATTGAGCATCATTGCATGTTCCCAGCTCCAAGGGGAATCTACTCAGAAAATTCCGCCAGCCCCCGTGCATGAGCCTGGGCGCAGTGCCCGACTCACCAGCCACCTTCAATTCCGCTTCAGTGGCTCCACTTTGAGAGTACGGGTCGCCAAGCCCAGGGTGAGCCAGCTCACGGGACTAGTGGTGCCGGCGGGAAAAAGCATATATTAAAAAAAAGAAAAGAAAACAGAGAGTGGTGGTAAATGGTATACAGTCAGAAGAGATGCAAGTCACAAGTGGGGTACCTCAGGGATCAGTCCTGGGGCCAGTCCTCTCCAATATCTTCATCAGTGACATTGCAGATGAACTGGAGGGTAAGGTTTGCCTGTTTGCAGATGACATCAAGATCTGCAACAGAGTAGATGACCCAGATAGGGTGGGCATAATGAGAAGAGATCTGGAAAAACTGGCAAAATGATCTACAGAGTGGCAACTGGGATTTAACACAAAGTGCATGATCATGCACATAGGGAAGAGAAACCCTGAAGCTAAACATAGGTTTGGAGGGGAGTTGCTGGCAATTACAAGGGAAGAAAGAGACTTGGGCATCATCATCACAGATGACCCGAAATCATCCAAGCAGACCACTAAGGCAGTAGGTAAGGCTAGATGGATGTTGGGGTGTATTAATAGGGGTATCACAAGTCGTAAGAGGGAGGTACAGTATAATACCTCTTTACAAGACACTGGTTAGGCCCCATCTGGAGTAATGCGTGTAGTACTGGAGGCCGCACCTGCACAAGGACATTAACAAAATGGAGGCAGTACAGAGAAGGGCAGCCAAAATGGTGCAGGGACTGCACCAGAAAACATATGAGGACAGATTAATGGAGCTCAATATGTATACCCTAGAGCAAAGGAGGGAGAGAGGTGATATGATTGAAACAGTCAAACATCTTAAGGGCATTAACAAGGTTAAAGAGTCTAACATGTTTCAATATAAGAAAAATAGCAGGACAAGAGGACACAACATTAGATTAAAGGGAGACTGATTGAGGGGTAATGTGAGGAAGTTCTTTTTCACAGGAACGGTGGTGGATGCATGGAACGGCCTACTTCTGGGAGTGGTGGATATGAATACAGTGCAGGGCTTCAAACAGGCTTGGGATAGGCATAAGGGAGCAATACAGATGAGTATGAATAAATAGACCATTGACAGAGTAAATGCCTATGGCACATTCATAAGGTAGAAAAAATGAGCAGACTGGATGGATCTTGCGGTCCTTATCTGCCGTCAACGTCTATGTTTCAGCCATATTTATTTTTAAATACAATTCAGAGCTGTATTTTTGAGGAACATAGACGTGACATGTCTGTATTGTTTAGTACATGAAGAGGCTTGCATTCTCCCCTTTTCAGAAGCAGAATGGAAGAACATGTGAACCCATTATAATTTATACCTGTGCTCTGCCTCAGTATTCTGTTTTTGTACAAAAGGTTTTATTAAGCTGTTGTTACAGTGTACAGTACAATAAGCATGACTCATTGCTGAACAGTAAATACAACAGTAACATCCTGGCCAGTGTAAGCCTTGGATCACTAATTTGTTACTTACAAATATGTGTCTCACAGAGAAAGTGAAAACATACACTGTGTATTCAACATAAGATTGACAGTTTTCTTGGGTTATACAGTTCCAAGACTCTTAACACCATCTGCAGAACTGTACTGTAATGAAAGAGAAACGTAAGGTATAATAACGCAGGCAGCTAAACACATTGTCCCTAGTTTAGCAATTCTAACTAGTGCTAAAAAATGTAATCGATCAACACAGGAATAAGCACATTTAGTTATGTCTCACATTTTTTTCCATAGTTATGCAGAAAAGATACCGAAAACCTGTTGTTCAGCCTACAACAGCAGTAGTCCTGCTGGGTTACTAAGTCTACTACTATGTGACTACCTGTCCACTGAGATTAATCTATACCCTGTATTTAAGGAATGTGGGGGGGGGGTGGTTATATCATTATGGAGGATACTAAACACTGAAGAGTCCTGATGTTTAGGTTCCATTATTTATTTTGACCTGTCTCTAAGATCTGCCTTGCATCTCCTTATCAGGCGATGCCTTTGGTGGTGGGGTGGGGGGGAGTTGCCTTTGTGCATTATATGTGCCATGTGTTCCAGCCATGGGGCTCAGCCATCCATAAACCTATCTCCTTTGCCTCTAATAAAATACAGGACCCTTAAGTAGAAGGCAGATTTGGAGAGGTCAGTCCCTCAGTGCTCCATCATTTCTTTTTTTGGGGGGGTGTCTGCCTGCCTCCATTTCAGCAGGATTTTTCTCTTAAGGTGCTTTACACACAGGTTTTAAAAACGGAATGAGCATTACCTGTGTGGCGCCATTGTACTCTGTTGCATTCTTAGATCTCTTTGCACTCCGCTAATATTCCGGCAACCCCCTCCTCCATTTGTGTTTCGGCACCACCCCCCAAAGAGTTTACTGCTCTATAGCCATTTCTGCACTGCTTCGGAATGTCTGTTTTACATAGCCGAGCGAAACAGAACACATTGGGATGAACCGCGAAAAGTTGAGAATCTGGTTTGGGTGAATGTTCACCAAGGCAATGGAACAGATGCGTTTTCCACACAAGGGAGGTAACGGAATACTGTTTCTGTAACGGTCATTCTGTTACAGAAACCTGTGTGTAAAAGTGCCTTTTACTTCCACAGCAGATGAATGAATGAAGTTCCTTATGGCATTGAGAGTAGCAGGCAGTTGGGCCTAGTCACCCAAGATTAACAGTTGAGGTGTGAGAGGGACCTGGTATGGAAGGATGTTATTGAGCAGATTCACGGTAGTCTGCCAGAATGTTTGGTTGGCTTTGCAGGACCTCGTAATGTGAGCTATATCTGCACAGGGTTGGTGGCATCTCCAGCATGTATCCGGCATTTGGAACCCCATTTTTATCTAGGCATGCTGGAGTCCTGTGCCACTGTCGGAGTATCTTTTTTTTTTTTTTTTGCATCAGCTGTTGTTTGGGGTCTGGGGAAACCTTATGTGCATTGGTTCAGCATCTCAACCACGACTGTGGAGTGAATGTGATGGCTAGGTCTCATCCATTGTTGCCTGTGGGGCTCCCAGTTTGGAGGCAGCAGGTTCTTGTATATATTTGTATACCTGTCCTCCCCTGCTTCTGGGGTGTTTTGTCCATCTGGACAATGTATTGGAGAGCTCGTTTGGTAATAGTGTGTAGTGTTGTTCAAACAGCTTTTTTAGGGCATGTCCGTGTGTGAGAGATCAAATTCCTGTTGGAGTTCAGCAAAAGAGTTAAAGACACCTGTATGTGGGTATGTTAAGTGTGCCACTACTGGGATCCCTTTTTTCCTGCCCATTTGTCCCGTATTACTGGTTTGCCCCCTTTTGTAATGTTGTGATCTGCCTCAGTATTCTGTCTAAACAGAGATTGTTCTTATAGTACATATACCTCTAGAGCTATTTGTACATGAGTGTAAAGATCCCTATACACACAATTTGAGCTACCAGCTATATTCAACAAAGCTATTCCTTTCAGGAAAGGATTATAAACAAATATCGTGGAACTGTCAAATGTCCCAAGAGATAGCACGTTGTGCTACTGGACTGGGACCTGGGTCTGGGAGTGGACTTGGGAGGGGGGTCTGGGATAGTTTTGTCACATGGCAGCACTACCAATTGGAGGGGGCTGGCCCTGTGGTACCGCCACTCAAGTGACCCCTGTGGAGGTACAGGTAGCGTGCATGTAATGGCTAATGGAGTACTGCCCATTGTCAGTGGGAGGAACTACGTGATGGAACCTAGAAACAGAAAAACCCTTGTCTCTGGGCCTGCCTGTATGATGAAGGCTGGTGCTCTCTGGCCACAGTCTATGTGGATCCCCACGGGCTTGAACTGTGGCGGGATCAGCTGATGGGGCTGGGAGCTTGCTGGACACTGGCCAGAAGACTGGTGGTGGTGGTCCATAGTGCAAACTGCTATATAGCAGATACTGTAGAACTAGAATTAAGAGCTGACAAAAATGTTCACTATAATCGGGCTGTTCCTTTAAGATGCAACTATTTTTTGACAGTGCTTAATTTCATCCAGCAACTGGCATGGAGTTACAATACACCCACATTATGCCCAGAAAATACCACAATGGCTGCCAAGGCACAACTATTGTTGTGTATGAGCAGATGCTGAAGGGTAAATCACGGGAAAGGATGAAGGAGCTAATTTCTGATGGGCACCTTTGGCTGGGGTTTCATGCTAAGGTGTTGGAGGGCAGGGGGTATTTTAATTTTAGATTAGTTTCTGACATGTTGAATGTGCAGATGGAGGATTTATTTATTATTTATTTTTTTACAGCAAGGAGACGGTGCTGCTTGCAATCAGATAAGTTTCGTTCTGCTTAAACCTCTCGATTCCCAGAATCGTAGCTGCAGAAAAGAAACTGAAAGGGAACTTGCCTGGCTCTAATAGCTGGCTAATTAACTGTGGTGCTGTGCAACATTAAAACTCTGGGATATTGTGATGCTCCGTCCCTGACACCATCCTTTTTACCGTTTTACTAGCACAGATTTTATTTCAGTTGGTGATTAACCTTTCTTGTTACCTGGTGTAACGGACTTATTGGCTCCTCATTGACAGCCAGTGGCAGAGTATAATATCATTTTTGGCGCAAAGACGGGATCAATCAGCTGAGCGCAATATAAAGTTTATGTAATTATTTATAGTTTTACAGTAAATGGCTATCATTATAAATTTTAAAAATGTGATAATGCCTGCAAGAAAAGCAAGCATGCCAGCCATGATACTGAATGGATAATGTCGCAATACAATATCATGGGAAACTGGTATGGGCAGCATGTAAACAACCTGATCAGCAACCATGGAACCAGAAACATCTGGGGTGCGATAAGTACTATCTTGGTATGGTATACTGCCTTAATGTCTTAGCAATTTCTGACTGATACAAGCATCACTGGGGACACAAAATACAGATGCGTTAATGGCTTTGGCCCTAAGGGCCTCTATAGCCTTTTAAACAGGGCTGTGCTTCTCACAGCACAGGTCCCAAGTGAGCTAAATTCTACAAATCCGCAGGGTAAAAACCAACAGAGCTCTAAGTGAAAAAAAGTTTTCTTCAGCACTGCCCCTTTCCATTTGAAGCTCCTTGCTTGAAGAAGTAAAGACTGCTTTTTGTACCTTCCACGTTGAAAGTCAATGATGCATAGCTTGCCCAACATAGCCCATAGCATCCAACATTAGTCCTCTTGCAGTAAGAGAATGGATTACTTCTCACTGCCTCACATTGCCTGTTCTGCTTTCGAAGTGCCTTGTGTAAACTATATTTGCTCCATTCTTTTACCTTACCCATTTGTATGCTTATGTATAGAATGGCATGCAAATATGTTGCTGTGCTGAAACTGAAGGTAACATCTGCTGCTGTTGCCATTTGGTTCACTGGGACCCTCTAGTAAATTGGGTGCTACACCTTAACAAGGTTATCTTGGTTAAGAAAGCTACCAAATAAAACAGACATAAATGGAGGCTATGTTGATTTAGTGGCATGATGTATATATTTTTCAGTTTTATGCTCTCCTGGAATAAATTGGGCCCCCAAAAATATGAGAGAGACATGGATTCGGCCCGGTTTTGCATTCTAGTCACACATAGTTTCTGTGACTTCTAGACTATATTGGCACGTCTCATCAGGTGCAATAAAGTCACTCATCTGTTAGTACGTAGAAAAGTGGTTTTCCAGATTTGCTCCATAAATTCCCCCTCTCCTAGCTCCCCTTTGCTCCTTGTGCTCCTCTCCCCACAGTAACTCCTTGCCCCCCCAAGGTCTCATCTTGCTCCCCCTCTCCCCTTTGTCTTCCTTGTTCTTCCTCTCCTATCTTCTCCACCCATCTTATTACCTCCTCCCCACCCTACATCTCACCCAACCCCTCTCCCCTCTTCTTCACCACCTACCCCACTCCCTCCTCACCCCCAATCTTTGATTGTTCCCAGCTCTGCTTCTCCTCTTTTGGACTGGTAATGAGCATTTACCTAACATGTTACACCCCATGCATACTGTGTTAAATGTCTGGTCTTGTGTTTGATTGCTTATTTCTCATTTGTTCTCGACAAAGCTTTTGGCAGCTCATGTACTGAATTTAAACTGTTTTGTTTAACCTATATTTAACTAGCCTATCCTGTCTTAACCTATCCTGTCTTAACTTGACAAAGCCTTTGGTAGCTCATGTACTAGAATCAAACTGTAATGATTACATTTTATGACTTTGTATTATTTGTCCTGTGTCCATGACGTGGAACCTTTGTAAAGAGCCCTGTATGCTCAAAGGTGTCATCCGAAATGTTAATAAATAAATAAAAATAAATAAATAAAAATCCATTTGGGAAGGCCCCAGTGGAACAGATCCCTAAGGTTTGGGGCCAGATTTTCAAAAGTGGAAAAACTGTGCACTTGCGTCAAAAAATGTTGTGCAGAGGAGGGTGCCCTTGCACAACTGCAGTTCTTGCCACATGCATGCAGTTTTGGAAGGTTGCCTTTTTGTAACCTTTTTTACGTTTTATGGCAACCTTGGCAAATTGTTTTGTGCAGATGCTGTGCCTGGTGCTACCTGGTGTAGTATCTATGTAAAAATTAAAAAAAAAAAAAGCCAAAAACAAACAAACAAAAAAAAAAAACAAAAACAAACAAACAAAAAAAAAAAAAACAGAAAACTATGTCCATGCGCAAAAATGCTGAAAATAGCATTTTTACTAGTGCAGGGAAAAATACATGAGTTGCACATGTGGACTTAGTCCCTGGGCCATGACAGACCCTTAGACAATCAGGCCTCTGGGCTTTAAGAAATAAGGTCAGCCCAAAGTTATTGATACCCTTTAATGGTTTCTACAAATACGTCCTTCAGGTGGGGACATAAAGGCAACATGCACATCAAAATGGCTGAATTGTTCTAATGTCTACTGTTCATTTTTTACAAAAAAGTTTATTAAATTTCAGAATATATAAACATGCCCCTCCCCCCCCATTAGGACTGGATAGGCCAAACAGGAGTCTTATAACAGTCCAGCACATTCAGAGCAGAGTTGTAGAGATACAGAAACATAAAAAAAAGTACATTCTTTATGCCTGCACATCGTAATAACGCAACATGTAGCTCCCATCAGCAGCTTTTCACCAAATGTGCTTTAGAGTCCCTCTCTGCATAGGAACCTGAATGGAAAGTCAAATAATAAAATCCTGTGCAAGATTACAGGATCTTTTGTAGGTTCTCTCAAGGGACTTGCATTATTCCATAAATAAATTAAGCCGAAGTCAAAGGCAGGTGCCAGATTCGATCTCTGAAGACAGGCCACACACTGACTGGTATTCAGCATATCCAAATGAAAAAAGCTTCCCTCTCACCCCCAAGGGAATGGAATCAGAAAAGCTTTTCCAGATAATATTGTTTCTGAGGATAGAGAAAAAGAAATACTGAAAAGCATAGTTAATGCTTAAAACCCTGCCTCATAAACGTTAACCAGTAGAAGGCCCATAACTAACATGTGAAATGGGTAGCCTTTTACCAAACACTTACTTGTATATGCTATTCTTTGGACACCATGTTAAACAGACATTGTGTAGTACATTAACATGAATTTGCCACAGTCTACTCTGAGATATTTTGAGAACAAATACTTCTTCCACGTCATATCTAGTAGAGGCCCACACCAGTCTGTCTGACGTGAAAGGTATTAACCCTTATGCTGCCGACAGAATTAGAACGTATAGGATTTCTGGACTGATATCAGTCCGCGGCACAGCAAGGTTAAGGTTAACAGAAGTACGACTAAATGGAGTAGATTATGTATGTTGGACATTGTCTTTTCTGGAAGTAGCCAGACCCATTTGGTTTAGTTCTGTTCATTTTATGCAAGGTGGTGAGTGGTGGTGGTGCAGGTTGTTAAATAAAACCATGAAAGCCACTGAACTGTACTTATTGCTGCTTATTGCATAATGAAATCAGACCACACTTCATATGGAAAAGTATGAATCAGACCTCTATCTCATTTAATGTTAACCATTTTTTATGGAACACTGTAGAAATAAAAGCTGCAAGAAAGAGCACCAGCAGTTTCATTTATTGCTGTATGATGGGAAAATAGTACAAGTTGAAGTAGAGGTGCTGATGTTTTTTTTCTTTCTTTTTATGCCCTGATGACACCACACCTACACCTATCCTCAGGATCCCACAATGCATCCCCTCAGGCTGTGCCAGAGGGTGGACAACATCTACTCATCTTGGCAGCTCCTAGAACCTTCAAGCACCTGGCTTGCCCTCTGGGTGGGGTAGAGAGTGTCTCCCCAACCTCCCTCCTTACCTTAATGGGAGCAGCTGCTCAGGAGCTTCTCCTCCAAAACCCTTTAGTCACCGGCGCAGGGGTCCATCTCCAGGCGCAGGTGCGTGGCGTTTCTCTATTTTCTGGTCCCACCCATGCAGATGCTAGCCTTTGAGGAGGGCCAAGGAGATGAAGTCATGCAGAGATGTGCCTCTGCTCCAGACTCTCGGCCGATGTCTGCCCCTCCCTGCACTACTGCGTTTCCCAACTGTACCACCACCTGTGGTCACCCAGGTGGCAGTATAGCAGTGGGGACTGCAGTCCTCCCTCCCTGGAGAAGGAGAGCAGCCCTTCGGGTGCTCATTCCTTTTCCCCCTGGCTGGCCGTCCAGCAGCTCTGGGTCGCTGGCATCGCAAGTGGTAGTGCTACCGCTGCGCCGGTGGTCTGGCTTGACGTGCTGATGTTTTATAGTCATGGAGAGCAGAAAGTAGGTTTAGTAAACCACTGAAAAACAAGTGTAGAACTAAGTATGGTTACAGTTAGTATACCAAGTCTTTGGTAACTGTAGTATCTAAGTGTTTTTTCCTCAAAGGAATTACTGTTATTCATGCTGAAAATGCTTAGGTCAGAATGCCCTCTCTTTATGCGGGATGTATTTTGTACAAAGTGAGTTTATCACTTTTGACTGGTTGATTTTATTAAGCAGCTCTAAACAATTATTAGTTTGTACAGTTTTATTGTATTTTGTACTTGTGATAATTTTATGTCTGTATTTGTATATATTGTATGTTTCCAGGTCGTGCCTGTAACTGGGCCATGTGGCCTACTGTACCCAAATAAAATTGAATTAAACTGAGATTGCAACCAGAAGGTTGAAGTTTGTTACATAGAGAATAATGCCTGTTCGGGTGTGTGTAATGAGATTATCACACACTGAGGGTGTGTGAAAAATCCTCATAACACACACCTTGCACAAGCATTATGTTTCATAATTACTGGTGCAAGGGAGGGAGTGAATACCAGAGGCACTGAGCAGTTCTGACACTGATACTGACACACACACACAGCCTGTTTTTTTTTTTTTTTTTTTTCATTTTAATTACAATTTGAACCTCAATAAGAGATATGAGCCACAGTCCTTTTGCTGATGCAGCCTGTCTCCCATGGCCCCGCTCAAAGGGTAGGAACGGCAGGATCAACCAGATAAATTTTGAATCCTGTAAAGGCAGGATCGACCAGATAAATATTGTGAACTTTACTAATTTACCTAACATGTCAGCGAAAGTTGAAGGATAACTGTGGTTCCTCATTAACAGAAGAACGGAGCTGCCATGATTCTTCAGTTGTTTGGCCTGCTCACACGTGAAGTAAGAGTCAATGAGGTGGCGTGCTAAAGAAGAGTGACACAAGTCACCGTAAAAACTCATTCTACAGGTTATCACAGCATTTCAAACACAGCACTAGTCCGTGTGATAAAGAGGGTCACCAATAATCATAATTAAAATTATATCCTCAATACTTCCGATAATTGACTATGGGCTAGTGGTCTATGCAGCCACTGCTGACCCTACCCATAATCAAGTAAGAGTAGCGTGGAACAATGCATCTCGACTCATAGTAGGAGCTGACAGAATGACACACACCTGCTACCTCTATAACAGTACAAGATGGCTACCCCTATATCTACGTATCAAACACCAAACATGCATGCTGGGAATTGAAGCCTTCCAAGGCCACTCCTTCCACACCCTTACATCTTTCTTTCTTACTGCTCAAAGTGAGCACACCACCCGTGGCACCCTCAAGAACCCCTTTCATATCCCTTTCTGAAAGACTAGCTTGGCTAGGTGCTTCTTCTCCATCAGATCCCCATCATGGTTAAATGAGTTCCCTTCCTCTATCATGGGGATAATCAACCCTACCTGAATAAAAATGGCCATGAAAAGCTATTTCACTGAGAATTCCACCTGCACTTAACTACCACAAACACCTCTGATTGTGCACTATTCCTCTCCCTCCCACCCCACCCCCATCTCTTCACAGTTGCATTCCCTACCTCTCTTTCTCTCCTCTCCCCCTTCCCTACCTACTGGACAACGCTTCCAAGACGTGGTCTTTCTGTAATATAAGAATGTACAACTGGTTGCTGTAAACCAATGAAGTGTGTATTGTGTCACGATATCATTATTGTAGCACTGTATCAGGAATATACAACTTTCTGCTGTAACCTATGACTTGTCAATTTGTCCGAAGACTGCCTTTTTGTTGCACTGTACAATGTTGATGTAGAACCCTTGTAAATGAGCTCCGCTCAATGGTGTTTCTGAATTTTCAATAAATAAATAAAATATACACATTATGTTCATTGTTGTCATATGTTTATTTTTTGCACAGAACATTTAAAATCCACAAAATAAATCAAGGGTGCCCATGCTTGTTTTTGAGTTACGTGGTGAGACATAATACCTCTTTCTGGAAACAGTCAGTAATGGGATAGATTAAGGCAAGGAAACTTTATTTCTATAGTGCCCTTTCCCCAAGACTCAGAGCGCTGTACAATAAAACAACTACAAATAAGACAATTAAAGTGGCAGCATAAATCGAAATAAAAATAGTTAAAATAATTACAATTCAGGGATGGTTTCGTTTCATACATGCAGAACTGCTACTTCTAATGCTTTAGTGTGTACACACACAGTCCCCAACTTAGCTTCAGTAAGACATTTAACATCAGATCATTTATAGACCTTCTACAACTACATAACATTCCATTATTTGACATTTGATCTACACACTCCTGTAGTTTCAGGGATGCTTGCTTATCTGTGCTTGGCTGTATTTCTTACCTAATTACTCCCCTAATCGGTCACACTCACGTGTAACATGTTTTTTCTTCTAATGTTGCTCTGGGCTTTTAAAGGGAAACTTTTTAAAGGAAACTGCCATTTCTTTCTGAAGAAGAACTCTGAGTTCAAAAACTTATTGATATTCTGTAAATCTCTGCTGGCCCGAATGAAAGGTATCAAATCGCCTATTTTGTGCAGGGGCTAGAATAGTAAAGTGAAGCTGTCCTTTGTGTAGTCCTGTATACAAGTGTGATAAATTGCAATGAAAACCAGATTCCTGCCCACTTGAGACACCAGTAACAGCACAGACTTGGACAATTACGAACAGAGTCACAGACCAAAACTATAACGTTAGGTAAAACATAAGCAATACAAGAAAACAAAGTATAAACGTTTTGTGAATTTAAATAAACAAGATAAAACAAGGTAAACAAGACTTGGACACGGAGCTCAAGACAGCGTGAGCCCAGGATGGCTGCCATCTCTTGATTAGTTTTATTGGTTATAATATTATTGTTTTTGGTGTCAATATGAGTGTGAAAGGAAAAAAAAATTAAACCAGGGCACATGTGTCATGTTGTTTGCTTTATTTTTCCACAGACGTAAAACAAAGTGTAAATTTCCAGTCCAGTGACACTCTCATAAACTAACATTCCAAAAAATGAGGAGCAATGTTGTATGTTTTTATGCATTAAACTACATAAATCCCCTGAAAATTTCATAAACCTCTTTTTAAAAATGTCAAAAATGGTTGTGAAAATAGCAACAGAAATATGGGGCTCTCCAGCTGCTTCTGACTGCATCTACTTTCAAATTAGCAGTTTTCGAGCTGCCAACTCGGAGAAAAAAAAAAAGTAACTAAAAATCCCAGTGAAAAAATAAAATGTGCCAGAAAGTCATTCAAACAAAACAAAAGTACATGCAGATTGACAGTGACATGAATATAAAAGAAATAAAGTAACACCAGACAGACATGTACGTAAGAACATCATTAAGGAGATGCCAACTGCTGTAATTTGGGAACGTATTTCCTAGTTCTATACATATATGAAAGCACACCAATACATAGCCTTGAAAACTTTTTTCAGGTGTATCAGAAAAATATGAATTTGAAATACCAGGTAGCATCTTTAAAAACATTACAAAAATCAACAAAAAAACAATTTCCGTCATCTTTCCTACCTGACAAGTCAACCTTTTTTAATCACTAATATTTGGTGCTTCACTGTATGATTCTCTGAGTCGTATACCTGCAGCATACTGTTGTATTTATTGTTTGTGTCCATAAAATTAATAAAAAGATATTTTAAAAAAGAGACAATATAAACAGAATAAAATGAAGCAACAACATTTAAGAACAAAACATTATATGAGAAAGACAAACGACACTCTCTGCAAGTTTGAGGAAAGGGGGGGGGCTTCAGATGACCATAACATTGACCTAACTTGTTCTGTGTCTGTCTGGCATACCCAAAGGTCTTTGCCAGCTACATCTCCACCTGTGGAAATATTTATTCTCACTTCAGAAGATTACGTTTTGGGGGAAGCTTTGAAACACTTAATATGTAAGCATAATTCAGTTTATAATTGTATAGATTTTCTGTATTTTTTATTTGTTTTTCATTACCAAGTTTATTTCATCCCAAGCACTGTCTTTTTACTGTACAGTTGATCTACTCCTGCTATTTGTGGCATCACAATCATTTCCACAGCTACAAACTGATGACACAAACAGGATTATAGTTCAATAAAGGATTAATGGGCAGAAACAAGAAGAACTGTAGTGGGAAGTGATCCTGCTTTCATGCATGTGACCTAGTAATGGGGAACAAAAGGAAGAGAAATATAGGTAATATTTAAAAAATAAGCTGAACTGTGTCTCAGTACTATATTCTTCAAAGAGTTCACAAAAGTAACAAACTCACTGTGACCACAGAACTATGTTATGTACAGAATTTACTCATTCCTTGGGGACGAGAAGAAAGGGCGAGTGTGTGGTGGCAGCTAGTAATCATTATTCTGTGGTAGAGAAAAAATTGTTCTTTCTTTTTTTTTTATTTATACTTTTTTTGCCTGCCACTGAACATCTGGACTCCGTCTTGGTCACGGCACCCCTGTACCTCCACCACCCATATTGCCTGCGCTCTTCTCAGTTACCTCTGACTTGCCCCTCAGAGGGCGAGGTCGTGGCACCGTAAGGGCACCAGCACCATGATCCTAGTATCTAGTCGGGAGAGCCGGCTGGGTGGCTAATTGAGGCCAGGGGCAGGGCGTCGTGGAGATGTTCAGGGTAGCGTTTTTCTCCTCTTTAAGCTGGGGCAGAAACATGCAATGACGTCCTGCATCTGCCCTGCCCCAGAAGTGTTTTCCATGAGTCGGTGCATGGCGTCAACCTGGCATCTGCCAGGTGTCGCTCCTGCACTGATCCTGCCCCCGGAGAAGGAGAGCAGTCCTGGAGATGATCAATCCTTCTCCCACAGCTGGCCCTCCGACGATCTGGATCTGTTCGCGAACCTGGGTTGCCGGCATTGCAAGCGGAAATCCAACCGCTGCGCCGACGGGCCGGACCAGAAAACATTTTTCTGATAGTTGGCTTTTAAAATGCATGCAGAACATGCTCATTTGTAAGTGTGTGTGTGTGTGTGTGGGGGGTCAGCTGATGTTTGTGTGGTCAGAGATGTGCAGCAACTAACCTCGTTTGTCAAAGTGAAACAAAATCTGAGTTGCTGTACAAGTACTTGTTTTTATTTATTTAGCTTTTGTTAACCAGGTAAGTACACTAGACAAGACAATTTGCCTATTTTCAGGTACGACCCGGGAGAGTACAGGAAATTACATACTTACACACTTGGGACAACATGGTACATAATTAGGAAAAGATTACACGTCATGAAACAACAAGGTACAAGTTAGAAAAAAACAAACTCGCATGTCACGTGCGAACATCATAATGTAGAATACACAAAGTACAAGGCATATGAGGCACATTTAGTTAGAATTGGTACAGCAGAGTAAGCGGTGTGTGCCAGTTTTGGAGCAGTACTAGGTAAGGATTGGTAGCAGCAAGTACAAAACTGTCATCTTAAGGGCCAGCTGTTATGCATGAGTGCAAGTGCTAACATATGTCACGGGGTTTTGGCACCCATGGTGGATCGAGTTTGAGATGGTACCATAAGGAGGAGCAGAGTTGCCCTCTGGGAGCAACATGGACCTGGGCTGGGAAGGTGTTCCAAAGTTTGGAGGCACATGCTGCAAAATCCCTTTCACCCATTTGAGTCCGAGTCACAGGTACCTTGAGTGTGGCAGATCCCTGAGACCTAAGGTGATAGGACGAGGGAACAGTTTGGGCCAGCAAACTTGCCACCCCTGGAGGGGTGCCTGTGTTGGGGACCTTTCCTGTGAAGCAACCAAGGACAAAGTCAATGTGCTTTGAGGGCGAGAGCCAGTTTAACTTATTGTAGAGATCACAGTGGTAAGTGAGCCGGGGGGCCACTAGGGAACGACGGCAGACATTATTGTAGGCCATCGACCACCTAGAGATGGGCCTTAGTTGTTCTGGCAAACAACAGGAGCCCATAACATAGTGAGGGAGAAAGCATACTCTAGTAAAAACAATAGCACAGAGCATGCGGAGAGGTTATTTTTGCTCTGTAAGCCAGACCCAGTTTACAGTTAACAGTTTCGCATGTCTTCTGGATATGGTGGCCAAGGTCAAGCTGTGGGTCCAATTTTACATCAAGGTATTTGAAATTGTCCATGATTGGGATTGGGACGTCTCCCTTACCGGAAACACAGAATGGCACAGGGGAGGCCTTAATCGTAGCCCGGGACCCAAAGAGCATGGCCTGGGTTTTTTTTTTAGATTAAGGACTAGCTTATGGTTCAGGATCCATGTCTCAATGTTTCTTAGGTCATCACTCAGGTGGTTGTTAATGACCCCCACCTCTGGGGAGTGAGACAGGATGACCAGATCTGCATAGAGGATTGGTTTACAGTGAGCAGCGGTTGCTGGGAGATTCACTTCCCCCATTATATCTGTCCCAATTCTCCCCCATCATCATCTTCCTCCTCTGTTCTTACCCTCTCTTCCTCACTCACAAGTCTTCACCAATTCCTTATCAATGCTTATGCCACTCTAGGTATCTGTCTGTGTTCTCCAGCAGTATATTGACTGCCTGTGTTAGTCCAGCTGTATACTAACCCCTGTCACTTCCCCTTATTGGATCCTGTTCCTCTGTACACTGATGTGAGCATTATTTTACTTTGCATATTCTCACGTATATTGTGTGCACAATTTACACTGTGTGCTGAACTTGAACATGTATATACTGTATATATAAAACTTACTATGTGTAAGAATATGTATAGCTATGTATATATGTATGTCTGTGTACTGAGTATGTATATTGTCCAGGTCCACCTCGAAAATGAGAGTTTCTCAATAGTGTTTCGCTTGGTTAAATAAAGATTTTGATTGACTGATTGACTGAAGCTGCTCTTAGTTGAGCTTGGCAGGTACATAATTAAGAAGGCTTAAAAAGGCTCAACTCAGTCTGGGGTGGCAAATTCCAGGATAAGTCTGTTTTCAAAGTCCATTAACAACCACGAAAAATTGGGAATCATTTAGCGTTAGCTTAAGCAGAACATTTATCTGTTGTAAAAAGATTATGCCTTTTAAGAGGGTCAAGAGCCAACACCAGAGCTCATTATCAATATTTAAACTTTCTGTTTATCACACCTCAATTGTTAGGGTTGAGTAGGCACTTTTTATTTATTTATTTATTTTATTTATTTATTTATGACTTTGATAACCGGGTGAGTGCACTGATCCCAGGGACCATTTTCAAGCATGACCCGGGCCATAAACATGGTGCAGGGTGACAGTGGAGTACAAGGTAACAGTAATACACATGAAACAGATTTGATGCAAGCAACAATAGTAAGCACAATATACAGGTTTGATGCATAGGTCCATTTGAGAACAGTGAATACAAGGTTTCAGTATTGGACATGAGGAGATTTGCTACAAAACAAACAAATCGTAGGCACAGTGTACAATGTGTGACTGCATCGCCCAGTGAGCAAGTAATACACAGAATACTCGGTAAACAAATATATATATACAGTATATACAGGCAAGGAAGTCAAATATTACTGTGAAAAATATGATATAACAGTTGTAGGCAGGGAAGTTGACTAGTGTGGGTAGGTGGGTAACCCCTGGACTGGGGAGTTGACTAGTGTGGATTGGTGTCAGACCCAAGGGAGCAGCGGCAGGATGAGTTTGCCAGGAACCAGACTTTAAGGCAGGACTTGAAACTGGAGTGTGTGTCAATGGAATGGAGTTCAGATGGTAGTTTGTTCCAATGCAAAGGGGCAGCTGCAGACCAAGATCTGCTACCCATGTTGGTGGATACCCTAGGAACAGCTAGAGGGGGGGGTACCATTAGAGCGGAGGTTGTGGAGGAGCATTCTGGTTTTCAGAAGGACAGTTAGGGGGGATTCTGGAGCGGTGCAGATGACATTGTCTACCATGCAGCAGAGGGCTAGGTCAAAGCGACCTTGTAGCGGTAGCCATCCAAGGGTATTATACAGGGTACAGTGGTGGGTGGAGAATGGGGCCAATAAAGCAAAGCGACAGGTGCTGTTATAGGCAGCAGAGAGTTTATCCATGGCAGTAGCTGAGGTCCCGGCATAAATAGGGGAGCAGTAGTCAAGAATAGGGAGAAGATTACCCTGGACAGTGGCTAGTCTGGCTTCAGGGGTAAGGTATTGCCTGAATCTATAGGCAGCACCTAACTTTTGATGGAACCTTCTGACAAGGGAATTTGCATGCTCATTGAAAGTGAGGGAAGGGTCGAGCAGTACTCCTAAGTATTTGTAGGTGTTGACATCCTTCAGGGCTGGGCAGTCTGGGGTGAGAATGCGTAAGGGGGCATGGTTATTAGTTTTGGCCGGAAAAGGCTTAGTTCCGAACAGCATGGAAAAGTTATAATTTTTTTGGCATTTACTAAGAGGAGATTTTTTGAGAACCAGCTGTGGGCTGTAGCATAGTTGTGCGAGAGAACTGAGGAGATTGCAGCCGTGGATTTGTCACTGTGGAAGAGGACAAGGTCATTGGCATACAGGAGAGAGTGACAGTTGAGGCAGTCGAAGGGAAACGCATTAACAAATAAGGAGAAAAGGAGGGGACCCAGGATTGAGCCTTGAGGGACCCCCAAAGGGACGGGCAGGTGGGGGAGCAGGTTTGACCAATGCACACGAATTTTGAGCAATTGGTAAGGTAGTTAGTGAACCAGCTTGTGACATTCTGAGAACAACCAAGGAGGCTAAGCTTGGAGGTAAGGAGAGCATGGTTAACCACGTCAAAAGCCTTTGAGAGGCTGACGAAGACAGCCCCGGTGGCTTCACCATTATCCATGTTAGAGAGGATGTGGTCGGTAAGAAGAGCGAGGGCAGTGGAATGATTCTTGCAAAAGCCGTGCTATTGGTTGCATAGGAGGGTGTATTTGCCTATGAACTCAGTGAGCTGATTGTGGACTGCTCTCTCAAGTAGTTTACTGAGTTGAGGGAGGATGAATATCAGATGGTAATTGTCGGAGGATTTGGGGTCACCAGATTTAAGAATGGGGATAACTTTAGCTATCTTCCATGGGTCAGGCATGGAGGAGGTGGAAAGGGCAAGGTTAAAGATGAAGGTGAGTGGCCTGGCAATCGCTGGAGAGATCAGCTTAAAGGAGAAGTCCACCCAAAACTTTAAAAAATATATGTTGTGCGTTGTTTTAATTTGTATGTGAAGTTCTAGTGTTTCCTTCCCTCTGACTGGTATTAGGAATTTTTCCTAAATTAGCCTGCTAGCTTTAGGGTAGTTTTACGACCCCTGGAGATCTCCATATCAAACAGTTTAATTGGATTTCTTTGTCCTACAATGCACCTTGTTTCATGTGATGGTGATGTAGCAGAGCCCATAAATCCAGCAGAAAGCATTGCTTTACAATCAGTTCACAACAATAGAGATGGCTATATTTTAAAATCTGTAGAATTCAGCTTGGTGACCACCCTTATCGTAAATATCTTACTGTCCTGAAAAACTTTGCTGCTGGTAATTTTTGTGCAGCTTGTAAAGCTTCCAATATATTTAGTTTGTTTGGCATGTGTGTGCTGAATGTTGGGTCTGTCTTACATCACTGTCACATGAGACAAGATGCATTGTGGGAACAAGAAATATAATTAATCTGTCAGGGATGAAGATCCACAGGGGTCGTAAAATGAGCATAAAGCTAGCAGGCTAATTTAGGAAAAACTCCTAATACCAGTCAGAGGGAAGGAAACACTAGAACTTCACATACAAATTAAAACACTCTGTACAACATAGCCCATCAGATCCGGAGGAGCTGTGGTTAGGTAGACTTTTGAGTAGCTTCACTGTGTCGTGTATGGAGAGGGCTTTAAAATAGAATGGGAGTATTTGTGGGTGAGTGGCAGAGCTGGAGGAGGATGGAAGTGTATCAGGTATTAGGGCTGAGCTTTGAGGTTGGGCAGTTGGCAACTTATCTAGGCACGTGGATAAGTTGATGAACTTACAGTTGAAGACACTGGCCACATCATGAGGGTCGGTCAGCAGCCCATCCTGGGAGTTGAGATGTGGTGCAGTGTAGCTGGGGTGGGGGTTTAGGAGGGAGCTGATTGAGCCCCAAAATTTTCTAGGGTCTCCAAGGTTGGCCTTTTGCAGATTGTGGAATTGGGTCTGTTTCAAAAATTTGGCCTGTTGTTTACAATTGTTTCTCATGCGCCTGTAAGCATCCCAGAGGGCAGGAGAGGGGGTTGCTTTGAAAGTGCACCAGGTGTGGTCTCTGGCCTTCATAAGGGTTAGGAGGTCTTTAGAGAACCAGCGTAAGCACCTGCCTGTGACCCGTCTGATGGTGACAGGAAAAAATCAGTCCTGGAGTGTTAGTAGAGTCTGGATAAATGTGGAAACTGCCGTGGCTGCATTGGAAAGGGAAAAAAGCATGGGCCAGTCCAAGGACTGGGCCTCCTCGAGGAGATTTGTAGAGACTGGGCAGCTGAAATTTCTGAGAGATAGGAATTTGGGTGGGGGGCGCTTTAGTTTGGAAGACCAGAGGAGATAGGTCGGTGAGTGATCGCTTATCGAGTTAGCCATAGTGCCAGCGTGTAATGCTCAGTCCTCCCTGTTTGAGGATCCAGTCTAGTAGAGTCTGGATGGCCGAGTGTGGATTAAGTCTGGTGGGGAGAGAGATCGCCTGCACCAGGTTGTGTTGCTTTAACAGGGATACGTAGTCAGGTTGATGGCAGCTCAGCCAGTTTAGATTAAAGTCGCCAAGAAGGATAGATTCCCTATGGGGAGTTAGAGCTCAGGCTTTGGAGGAGGCTGGTGAGTCCAGTGGTTCCGGTCGCGGGGGGGGGGGATTGTAGCAACAGGCAATATAGAGTTTCTTGCAGGATCCCAGGGTCAAGTCAGAGAGTAGCCATTCACTAGGTGAGGAAGGGTCAGAACGTAGGACAATGCTAGCTGAGAGGAGTTCCCTTAGGAGCAGGGCCACACCACCACCTTTTTTCCTGCCTGGTCTGTCTGGACATAGGTAGGAGTAGCCAGGTATTTTGAAGGTGTTTTCAGTGTGGTGTGGCTTTAGCCATGTTTCAGTGAGTCTCAGAATATGGGGCTTGTGTAGCTCAATCCAAGCCTCAAGGTCAGTGAATTTAGATGGAAGGCTGCAGACACTGATATGTGAGATTTTAAGACGGGGGGCGTTTGTTCAGATGCTGGAGGGGGGGTGATATGGGAGTTTGTTGGGCCAGGGTTGCACTCAATGTCCCCAGAAAGGGAGAGTAGTGATAGTAGGAGAATGTATGGGCAGGAGGGAATAGTAGTAGACCAGGAGAGGTTAGCCAGGTAGTGGCAAAGGAGGTGGCATTCTCCTTTAGTGAGTAGGGTGAGAGAGAGATGTACCCCAGGGTGGACTTATCCCTAGTAGTGAGTGAAGAGAGTTGAGACGGGGAGAGGGGGGAATGAGAGGAAAGAGAGGCGCTGTTGATCATAGGCCAGCACTGTAGCGCAGAAGTCAGTCAATACCAGTGCAGTAGTTAGGAAGATGGCTCATAATATAGGCAGTGCCAGCTTCATCTTTCCGAGGGAGAGTGGGGAACAAGGGGAGTAGTAGGAGAGAATTAGCCTGGTCAGCTTTATGAAGGGGGAGAGGAGGGAGTGGTGAGGCAAGGGGCTGTTAGAAATGTAGTTCTGTGGAGCAGGACCACACTCTAGGAGGTGTTCTGCAGCTTTAAATTTGTGTAGGGCAAGATGGCCAATGGGAGGAGGTGCACAGAAGGGGGAGTGGTTTAGGTGTTTAAGAACTTGTGGAGAAGGGGGTGGGAGGGCAAAATCACACAAAGAGGCACACAAAGGAGATAATGGGAAGATTAAGGGGTCTGGCTAGGCTAAACCATGGAAACAAGCAAACAAACAGTATTTTACTCTCTTTTTTTTTCTACCAGAATGAGCAAATACTGGCTAGTAACAGTCCTTAAACAAATCACAGTTTTTGACTGTTTCTAACGTGCCATTTTTTTCCAGTCAGTATTTTCTGCTGCTGCCTGGCCCTCAATGGGACTGGTCCACCCCCACCTCCATCACCAGATATCTTGGGGTCATACCTTACTCTGATTTCCTTTCATGGGCACTTGTTGGAGGTGCCCAGTCACTGTGTGTGGGGCCTGTGAGGAACTGGGCTGTCATCCTGCCATGGTTGCTGTTTTTCCTCCATGTTTCTCTTCCTCATGGAGCCACAAGCATGCTGAGACTCAATGTGCGTGCACCAACTTTGTGAAAATACCACTGGCATCCAGGTGTGCGATCCCTTCCCCTGTGTGCGGTTTTGCAATGCTGTCACCTAGATTACTAGCATAAAGGCTACTGAGATACAGGGAAATCAGGAAGGGGTGGAGAGGGTCAGCCTAGAAACAGGGAAGGGAGCTGCTAGTTGCACTGGCATGATCTACAAACCTCCAATGTCGGGGTGGATAAGGGTCTAGTGAAAGTCATCAAAGATGGCAAACAAAGTGGAGCTTTTTTTTTTTTTTTTTATCATGTCACTATTTTCCGCCTTACCGGCGGGGGCATCCAGCCATCGGCACTGCCCGCTGGGAGAGCACCAGCCTCACTCACATTATGGGGGATCCGACACAGCCGTCGCCAGTCCACTGCAGGTCCTCCCCGCACCCTGTTCAGCTGGACCGGCACTGGACCTCCCCAGCGCGATTCCACGAGAGTCCTCCCAGCGAGGCAGGGTGCAGCTATCAGGTTGCATGGTCGTGCCCAGCCATTTTTCCTCCATTAAGGTCCCCTGATGGAGCATGAATGTGCAATGATGTCCATGCACTTACGTGCAGACGTCCGCCACACTCCCCCTCTGCTAACACCTGCGTCTGCAGTACCTGGGCATGCCCAGGTGCTCCATGTGGCGATGTGCTTCCCCAGCCACCCAGGACTAGGAGAGCTGTCAGTGGATGCTCAACCCATCCTTCCCTCACAACTCGATGACCCGGCCTGCCTCAACCCGGTCGCCAGCATGGTGCGAGGTGTGGCATCCAGTGCCTCAACCCTCAGCGACACTGGGCCAGCAACAAAGTGGAGCTTCAGTTAGGAGCAGGGACATTCTAAACTCCCTGTAGGAGGAATTCCTCAGGCAACTAGTAAAACAGCACACTTGTGAGGGGGCAGTACTGGACCTTGTAGTCACCAATGGGGGCAGTGTTGCAGACGTCATGCTGGGTGGCCACCTGAGGACTAGTGATTGTCATACTGTACAGTGTGGTTCAGTGTAAGTACTGTAGCAGGATTGAACTACACAAAGGCGAGGGTCCTGGACTTCAGAAGAGCCATTTTTAAAAAGATGTGGGCAAATCTAAAAAGAGGGATTGAGAAGGCAACAAACTTCTGCGTCAGACAGAAAAGCAAAAGGAGGAGGACAAAGAGATCTTTATGGTTCCTAAGAGATGGCTGGGAAGGTAAGAGCAAAAAAGTTAGCATTCAGGAGATATAAGGAGACACAGAGAGAGGAGGATAAAGAGATGTATCAGGAGAAACAGAAGGAGGCAGGGAAAGCAATTAGGAGCACGAAGAATGCAAAGAAGTGCAAAATAATGCACCTGGAAACAAGAACCCAGGGGAAAAATACACAATGGGGGGGGGGAGAGGTAGTAACAACAACAAAAAGGAAAGGGACCTGGGGATAATCATATCAGATGACCTTAAGGTTAGCAAGCAATGTGAGAAGGCAGTAGGGAGGGCTGGGGGTATACTGGGATGCATAGGGAGAGGCATCAGCAGCAGAAAGCAGGAAGTTGTTATCCCTCTGTACAGACAGTTGGTGAGACCCCATCTGGAGTACTGTGTCCAGTTCTGGAGACCCCATCTCCACAAGGACATAGACAGGATAGAGGCAGTCCAGAGGAGGGCAACTAAAATGGTGCAGGGTCTGCAAGAGAAGTCATATGAGGAGAGACTAAAGGAGCTTAATATGTATACCCTTGAGGTAAGAAGGGAGAGGGGGGACATGATAGAAACTTTTAAGTACCTCACTGGAATTAACAAAGTCCAAGAGGGTAGCATCTTTCAGAAAAAGAGATGTGCAAGAACAAGGGGACACAATTTAAAGATGGGGGGGCAGTTCAGGGGCAATGTGAGGAAGTATTATTTCACAGAGAGGGTAGTGGATGCATGGAACAGCCTTTCTGAGGAGGTTGTGGGGTCTAAAACTGTGGGAGAATTCAAGAATGCATTGGACAGACATAAGGCAATTCTTGTGGGGGGTAGGAAGAAATAGGCTGTTAATTAACTAGGATCTGCGGCCTATCCTGTAGGTAGGGAAATGGGCAGACTGGATGGGCCAAGCGGTCCTTATCTGCCGTCAGGTGGTGTTTTCATAGGTGGTTTTTTAGATGGTTTCGTAAAATAATCTTTAAACAAAAAAGATTTAACCATTTCAAAAATGGCAGATCATGCATGCATCAATCAATCAAAGTCTTTATGCATGTTAGCAGTTTTACTAAATTTTTTATAAGGCCTTTTCAAAAGTCTGTAACTGCATTGCACTGGGTCACTTGCATTGCACAGAATCACCGGAATGTGAAACATAGTTACGACTTTATCCTGTAATCCCATAAAACATCTATAATCTTATTTTGTGAGATTAGGGGGTAAACAGTTGTTGTACCTGTCGAGTTAAAAAACAAACCTGAAAACCATCCCTTGCATTCAGCTGTGTCCCTCATCCCTTCCCTCTACTTCTCACCTGTTGTGTACCCCTGTAATCTTATCAGAACAGTTCTTACCACCCTGTCCTCCCTAACAGCCCTGGAACCCACAAAAGTGCCAGCTAACGTCTGGTGTCCTGTGGCACTCCCAGTTGCACTTTCTTCCCCATCTCCATCGATGGTGACTGGTACTGCCATCATCTACTCAGCTTCTCTGACATGCACTGTATAATTGTCATTACCACAATAGCACAATTAATTTATGTAACAGAAAGGTTCCATTACTAGAGCGTCTCTTTAACATCAGTAATTGAGATAGTGTAGTAGAAATAGCTATTTCCCAGCCACTGAGTGTCCCTCTCCTCCAGCCCCCCACCCAAAGTTAGTTCTATTTTCATAGGCACAGGATTTGACTGACAACAGGAACTTCCTGTTTAGGGGCAGGAAGTGAGTGATCACAGAACCACCAAGGACCCACCATCCTAGAAGGGCAAGAGTAGCTCTCCGGCCCCCTCTAGCTGCTGGACGTCTGCCTCTGAACAAGTAAGTGGTCTACTGAGAAATATAGGATATTCTTGTCTCAGAACAGGACAATCAGGAGCTTAAAGGGCACACAGGCAGAAAGTAAGGAGAGAGAAAAAACAGAGGAAAGAGTAAGGATTGCAAACAGTTAAGGGGCTAGAAATAAGACATGATTGGAGTGGTGCAGTGCAGTGGCTGTGGAGCAGCAGTCTTCCGGGAGCTGTTCTGGAGGATGCGGTGTTGTCCCTCTGCAGGCACCTCTCTGGGCTGAGGGAGGAGGTTGCTCATCTCCAGGCTGAGTTGGCCAGGATTTGTGGAACCTCCTCTTCCATCCAGGGACCACCAGTGCCACTGCCGTTGCCTCAGAGGTTGCCAAGAAAGAGGAGCGGTTGGACCACAGTGGGCTCAGGGAGGGTGAGGGTGGTGGAACAGAGGCACATCCCTCCAGTTGTACCTCTCCACAATTCCTATGCCATTCTGGCAAAGTGTGGTTCCTCTATGGGGCACCCACAGTGGAGACCAAGGAGGATGCTGGGACCTCACAAAGAGACCCACAGGAGGGTGGCAGGGGACCCTGCAGGGAAGAAACAACTCCTGGTGGGGGACTCCATTGTTAGGAAAGGTAGAACTGGGCAAGGAAGGGAGAGGGAGGTAAGGTGCCTGCCTGGCGCCATGGCTTGGAGGGACAGGGGCGAATCCTCAGGATTGCGGAGCAGCTGCACAGGGAGGAGCTGGATGTCATTGTCCACCTAGGGACAAATGACCTGGCTAAGAAAGGATTAGAGAAGTGCAGGAAGAGTTTGTGGAATTGGGGAGGGCCTTAGGTCAGAGCACGACGGTAACCTTCTTGGAGGTGCTACCATCTATGGCATAGGAGAGGCTAGGGTGTTCCATACCATGGGATTCAATCAGTGGTTGAAAACTGGTGTGGAGCTCAGGGATTTGGCTTCATTGGGGACTGGGGTCCACCTGGAGTGACGAAGCCTATACTGGCATGATGGGCTGCATCTGTCCGGGAGGGGAACCAGGATCCTAGGTGATAGGTTTAAATGCTTCACTGGCAAGCTTTTTAAACTAGCCAAGGGGAGGCACTGGAAAGGAGCAGGAAAATCCTAGCCCCCCAAACAGTCACGGTAGTAAGTGTGGCAAACACCAACATGGAGGTGTCGATGGGAGAGGGCAGGGGTAAATGGAGAAAGTGACAATGGCAAGAAGGACAGGGATGGGGCAAAAGGGGTAAGGCCATCAGGAAATGGAGGGTAATGAGTACCAATGCTCGTAGTCTGGGCAACAAGCTCCCTGAGCTGGTGGCCTTAATGGAAGAGGGATGCCTGGATATCGTAGCAGTCACAGAAACATGGTACACAGAGAACCATGACTGGGATGTTAACATACCAGGGTACATAACCTACAGGAGAGACAGGCAGGGGAGAAGAGGGGGAGGAGTAGCTCTCTATGTAAAGGAAGGGATAAAAGCAACTGAACAAAAGAGTAAACAGGGAGGAGAGGAGGCACTGTGGGTCACCTGGAGACTGGAAAGGCACCACAATCCGCACAGGGTTGTGTACAGACCCCCATGTCAGGGAAAGGAATGGACAAGGATATGATGGAAGGCATTCTTAGAATGGCAGAGAAAGGGAGATACTGTTGATGGGAGACCTGAATATGCCAGATGTTAACTGGAGCACATTTGCTGCAGCCACATCCAAGAGCAGGGCCATTCTTGATGCCCTACAGGTGGCAGGCATTAGACAGCTAGTTTCAGAACCCACCATGAGGAGCAATCTTAGACCTAGTATCTCAAATGGGGAGTGAGAGGATCTCAGATCTAGAAGTGGGTTGCCATCTGGGGACAAGTGACCATCAAACAGTGTGGTTCACGTTAAACTCAGCTACAGAGTCAAGCCATACAAAAGTGAGGGTACTGGACTTTAGGAGGGGCTGACTTTGGCAAGATGGAGAGTGCCTCAGAAAAGCACTAGCAAACAGGCTAGAAGGAGGTGTGGAGCAACAATGAGGAATTATCAAAACTGCCATCACAGAGGCAACAAGCCTTTGTGTGAAGCAAATAAACAAATCAAAGCGAAAGAAAAGCCACTATGGTTCTCAAGAGAGGTGGCTGTGAAAGTCAGGAAGAAAAGATAGCATTCGGAAGTATAAGGAAACACAGAAGGAGCAGGACAGAGAGCTGTACCAGTTAAGGCAGAAAGAAGCAGGGAGGAAGTCAGAATAGCAAAGGCCCAAACTGAGGAAAAGATAGCCAACTCAGTTAAGAAGGATAAAACCTTTTAGGTACATCAGCGGCGTGAAAGACAAAGGGAGGGATAGTGAGGCTGAATAGAATGAAGGTGGGTGGGCAGGGGGACAGTGAAAAGCAGGAATACTGAACTAATATTTCTGCTCAGTATTCACAAAGAGGAGGGGAAGTGCCTAATCCAATTAACAGAAGCACTCTTGATAGGGGGTCGATCCCAGTCCTTTCACAGAAGAAAGGGTTCTGCAAGAACTCCTAAAACTGAAGGTGGACAAAGCAATGGGTCCTGATGGAATTCACCCCAGAATTCTAAAAGAATTAAGGAAGGAACTAGTGAAACCACTGGCTACTCTTTTAATAAATCATGGGAGGATGTGTGGTACCGAGGACTGGAGGAAGGCGGATGGATTCCCCTTCACAAAAGTGGGACCAAGACAGAGGCAGGAAACTACAGACCTGTCAGTCTGACCTCTGTGGTAGGGAAAGTGATGGAGTCACTTCTGAAGGAAAGAATAGTTGAGTACCTAGAGGTCAGTGGAGCACAGGATCCAAGGCAGCATGGGTTCCAGCGGGAAGGTCATGTCAGGCAGATCTAATAGATTTCTTTGACTGGGTGACCAAAGTAGTAGACCAGGGAGGGGCTGTGGACATGGCCTACCTAGACTTTAGCAAGGCATTTGACACAGTCCCACACAAAAGATTATTAGTCAAATTAACCAGCCTGGGAGTGGGTCCCAGGGTGGTAGCCATAAAACATTGGCTGGACAACAGGACACAGAAGGTAATTGTAAATGGAGTCCACTCTGAAGAAAGGGTGGTTACTAGTGGGTACCGCAGGGTTCAGTATTGGGTCCAGTCCTTTTAATGTCTTCATCAGTGACATTGCAGAGGACTGGAAGGAAAGTATGCCTTTTGCAGATGACACAAAGATCTGCAACAGGTTGATACACAGGAGGCGTGGAAAGGATGAAAAGGGACTTGGCAAGGTTGGAGGAATGGTCAGGCGATGGCAGCTAGAATTCAGTGCAAAAAGTGCAAAATAATGCACCTGGAAACAAGAACCCAGTGGAAGAATACACATTGGGTGGGGAGGTAGTAACAACAACAAAACAGGAAAGGGACCTGGGGGTAATCATATCAGATGACCTTAAGGTTAGCAAGCAATGTGAGAAGGCAGTAGGGAGGGCCGGGGGTATACTGGGATGTATAGGGAGAAGCATCTGCAGCAGAAAACAGGAAGTTGTTATCCCTCTGTACAGACAGTTGGTGAGACCCCATCTGGAATACTGTGTCCAGTTCTGGAGACCCCATCTCCAAGGACATAGACAGGATAGAGGCAGTCCAGAGGAGGGCAACTAAAATGGTGCAGGGTCTGCAAGAGAAGCCGATGAGGAGAGACTAAAGGAGCTTAATATGTATACCCTTGAGGAAAGAAGGAGAGGGGGACATGATAGAAA
Source organism: Neoceratodus forsteri (assembly GCA_016271365.2). Taxonomy (NCBI): domain Eukaryota; kingdom Metazoa; phylum Chordata; order Ceratodontiformes; family Ceratodontidae; genus Neoceratodus; species Neoceratodus forsteri. The sequence continues at coordinate 798,685,106 of CM028129.1, forward strand.
CTTTCAAGTACCTCAAGGGAATCAACAAAGTCCAAGAGGGTAGCATCTTTCAGAAAAGAGACTTGCAAGAACAAGGGACACAATTTAAAGATAGAAGGAGGGCAGTTCAGGGGCAATGTGAGGAGTATTATTTCACAGAGAGGTAGTGGATGCATGGAACAGCCTTCCTGAGGAAGTTGTGAGGTCTAAAACTGTGGGAGAATTCAAGAATGCATGGGACAGACATAAGGCAATTCTTGTGGGGGGCAGGAAGATATAGGCTGTTGGTTAACTAAGATCTGCGGCCTATCCTGTAGGTAGGGAAATGGGCAGACTAGATGGGCCTAGCGGTCCTTATCTGCCGTCAAAGTCTATGTTTCTATGAGGGCCGCGCTGGTTTGGGGGTGGGGGTTTGGATTTCCACCAGATGAGACATGTCACAGTGACTCAATATAATGGTCTGTCACAATATTTTCCACTGAACAATTTATCATTAAAAGTACAGCACTGCGATTATTGTGCAGCATGATGTACAGTGATAAACCAGATCAATTTTCTCACCTTTGCTGCTCTGCAGTGTATAGGCAGCAGTTAGGGCTGCAGCACAAAGCCACAACAGAAGATAAATGTGTTAGTACTTCTTGAAATTCTCCTGAAGTTGGTGATTGTATCATGTTCCTAGGGTTTCAACAGTAGCATCAAACAGTATTGCTGCTACCCAAAGTTTAGCACCCTCTCTCATACCATAACTAAAGGATTTATTGCTACAAGAGTACGTTTTCTTGTTTTAAAAGACTGGTGAAGTTAAGGTAATACTGACAGTGCAGTTGTTCAGATCCTGTAAATCGTAGGAACACCACACCGTACAATCACCAAGATTCAGGAGAATTTTATCCATAATGTAACAGTTCCCTACTTCTGTAGCTCTGTGCTGCAGCTGGAACTATTGTCTAAACATAGTTTTTTTTTTCAGATACCATTTATTTTACTTGAACTGCCTTACTAAAATTGCACATAAGGGATATCCCTGAATTGGACTGAGGCTTCTGATGTGACCGTAATCTCATAAACTATATACCAAATAGTCTGTTTTGGTGTAAAGGTCTGTGGTCTGCTGGCTGGGGATAAAACTGAAATGGGGGCCAGCCTGCCAGTACAGCGGTAGCGCTACTGCTTGTGACGCCAGCGACCTGGGTTCAGGAACAAGCCCAAGAGCTGAGGGCTGGCCGGGGAAGGGAAGCTTAAGCATCCGATGGGCAGCTCGCTTCCCCTGGGAGGGAGGGGAGTCGTAGGTCCAATGCTGGTCTGACCTCTGGTGGAGTCTGGAGGTAAAGCAGCCAAGTGCTGCAAGTAGGGGGGCACGTGGTAGGATGTCAGCGTACGTGCCTTGACATCGAGGCGCAACCACGACTCCGGGGCCAAAAGGGGAAAAATTGGAGCCGGCTGAGGTCTTCCGGCTGAAGAGGTGCTATTCACTGCTCGACCCGTGAGGCCACAATGGGTGGTCAGATAAAACAGGAAATTTATAGGGGTTCCCTCCACCTCAACGCCACCTGGGGGATTGCCAAGGCTACATGGGGGTGCCTGACTGGTGGATTGCAGAGTCAAGACAGGTCTGGGGAAGCCCGGCTGGCTCCAGGGAGAAAAATGAGCAAGTTTTAAAAAAATAAAAATAAATAAAAAAATTGAAATGGGGAAAACATGGTACTCCATTCAGCGCCATCATACCGTAGTTGGAAAAAAATTACAATGTCTACTTTTCTTTTATTAACTATACTTTAGTTCCTGGAGGAGGTTGAGTTTATATCCAATATCTGCCAGTGAGCCCCTTTCAGGTTTGTCTCTATGCTGTTTCCGGGGACCTACCGGGGAATCTGAGAGACCATGGCTTATTCCCTCAGTGGGGCTCCCCCTGACCCCAAGGGAGAGGACCGAGATGCTAATCCAGCCCCCCCAGAATACGCAAGAGACAGCACTTGCGAGGGCCCTGGTGTCATTGTGCTGCTGCTTCAGCGTTTTTTTGCTTAAGTTGCCTCTGGAGACATGGGCGTGCAGTGACATCTGTGCAGGGTGCGTGGGCTCCTGCATGCGCCCTACAGACATCTGCCAACATCTCCTCCCAACTGCATGGTCCTGGGCAGGCACTGTACTCCCAGCCTCTGCTGGAAAATGCACTTATGTCGAGAACCACCACCCACTCACTCACTCACCCCCCATCCCCACTCTCCCAAGGAGGAGAGCACTCCTGCAGACGCTCGCCCTACCTCCTCTCCAGTCAGCCTTCTGACATCCCGGGCTCATTCTGGAACCCGGGCCACCAGCACCATAAGTGGAAGCACTACCTCTCTGCCAGCAGTCTTGCTAAAAATGCAATGTCTACTTGAGGTGAAAAAATCCACAGAAGCTGCCCTATGCTCAGCTGAAGTTAGCATCTGTCAATAACTAAGAAATGAAATCTTATGTTCCAGAGGCCAAAGACTGACAATCTATTGCAGAAGTTGAGCTAGTAAAATAAGAGCAGACAGTTTCATTATGTACCTGTGAAAATTCCTAGACTACATGAAATTTCTTAAGTCCGCCTGTCAGCAAGTTGCTGTATGTAAAATGCAAATCAGAGATTTTATGTTAATTAATATTCAGCCTAGCATTTTACATTTAAGAACAGGCTTATAAAAGCCTAGGCAGTGATGTAAAATGTACTATCAATAACTGTGGAAACAAATGTTTTAAGACTAGTGAAGAGTACATACAGAGTACTACGAGTTCCTTTTATGACATTTATGCAGGTTTCTCATGTTCTCCCTAATTAAATAAGCGATCACGTATTATAATTTGCCAAAGGAAATGTGACTGGAAGCATTCTATCAAGACTGACCTTATACTTATGTTTCTATATGTGCACTATCAACCTAACCATCTCTCTCCAGTCCTTCTAACACAGTGCTTACCATCCTGCAGTACACAACCACTGTGCTGGGGCATAGGGTCAGGGGCTTACTTGCACAACTGAGGGGTAACCCCCCCCCCCAAAAGGGTCTCCTTTCATCTTTAGATTCACCATAAGGATTTTCAAAAGTAGAAAAATTGCACACGTGCAGAAAAAAAAAAAGTTGTGAAAGAGAGAGTGCACGTGTACACCTGCAACTTTTGCTGCATAGTCACTGTTTTCAAGAAGGTTGCCTTTTTGCTATCCTTTACACATTTCATAGCAGCCTGCACACTTTTGTCAAAGAGATGCTGTGCCTAGTATTACCAGGCACAGCATCAGTGCAAAAAAACAACTTGAAAAGGACGCTTGTGCCCCCCCCCTTCAAAAAATGCTGGAAATGGCCGGCCCGGTGGCACTGAGGGTCGAGGCGCTGGATGCCACACCTCGCACCATGCCGATGACTTGGGTTCCGGAATAAGCCTGGGTCTTCGGGGGTCAGCAGGAGAGGAGAAGGATCGAGCATCTGTAGGACTGCTCTACTTCTCCGGGGATAGGGGCGGGATGCCTCGGTGTCCTAGTGGCCTCTAGCGGTGGCTGGGGGCGACAGCAGGCTACAGGCAGACTTGGGGGGATGTGCTATGGCAGATGCCGGGAAGGGGCACATGCGGTAGCGTGTGTGCTCCTGTCCCTTGGCATCATCGCATGCCACAGATGTCATGGGGGGAAAAAAAGGAAAAATATGGGCACCAGTCGCAGCGGCATGATGGCTGTCTCTGTGAGGGACTCACTTGGTGCCGAGGGTATGCGACTGTACTGGATCTGGTTTTGGTGTGAAAGTGTGAGGGGAGCTCCCCACCTCCCCGCCACAGGGGTGTGCTGCGGGCCTGAATATGGAGCCGGGGGTCCTTGAGACAGCAGCTGGAAACCTCAGGAGGATGCCTGGATGTGTATAGAGGTAAGCAGACTGGTGGCCAGGGGAGGAAAAAGTACCAACAAAAAAAAAATGCTGAAAATAGCATTTTCTTCAGTGTGGGAATTTTTTCCTGCACTGGTGAGATGCTTGTGGGAACTTTGTCCCTAAAATCAGGACCCTGGTCTATAAGGCAGAGAAACTGGACAGAAACATGGTCACTTCTTTGTATCAGTGCCACACTGATCTTGTATATAAAGGTTCCCATATTTCAGGCAACTCTCAAACACCCACCTCTCCAGTAAAAAGTCTAGAGGAGCTGTTTCCGGGGTATGGAGTCAGATTTGCAGTGTTCCACATTTGCTATATCATCTTGCTGTGCCTTTTAAGATATCTGTCTTCCCATATTTATACAACATATGTTTATAACTGGCTAGATAAAAAGTGACAGGTCTCTGAACATGAAAAGATACTATCTTATCATGATGCATTATGTCATGGTGATACCTTTCCTTGTACCACTATGTCATACTTCAGTGGACTCAATGGACTTGAGAAGCATCATAATGAGTAAGTGAGCAACACATCATATTTTATCGTGAACACAAGTACAAACTGCCACAGAGCAGCCCCGGCGCTTTAACTACAGGGGGTCTTTGTCAGGGGGTGTTGTCAACAAAGGATAGCTGGCTCAATTTATAGTACACCTCTTAAAGGGGAATGCACCCGTTAAATATCACTAGTAACTACAAGCCCTGTAAACGGTATAAAAGCAGCAAGATTTTTTTTCAAACACATTGAAGTCACAGGCAGATTTTTAATATTTACATTCAGATTTATCCCAAAACATCAGTATGTATAAACCGAAAATTTTTATGACAACATGGCATGGTCTGACTGAAGATACTGTACTTTTTCTCATATATATATATATATATATATATATATATATAGATGTGTATGCATATATATATATATGTGTGTGTGTGTGTGTATGTATGTGTGTGTGTGTGTGTGTGTGTGTATGTATATATATATATATATATATATGTATATGTATACAGACACCCACACACACAACCTTAGCAAATTAGGGTATATGAAAAAAACAATTACAGTATATGAAACCAATTGGCTAGTTACACTGCATTGATTTGTTATTAACATCTTAATAAGACATTACTGTCTAACGAACTACAATCCACCCTATTACACTTGCAGTAACACATGTGGTATGGTGGGTGCAAAAACTATCAATGGTTTCAAACACAGCTGGAACAGAATGAAGGGCTTAATGGTTTCCCAGGGTGGTAGAGGTAGGGTGGGGAGCATGGGAGTGGATAGTGTGTGTTAAAACCCTGTATGGACTATAGGTCCTGGGTTTGTTGGGGTTTTGTGGGCAGAGTGAGTTGACCAATGGTCTTTACCTGCTGTCATTTTCTGTGCTTCCATGTAACAAGCACCTTAATAAAGTACATAACAGACACCTTAACAGGCCTAAACTGCACATGTAGCAATCTCCCTAGTTACACACCTGAAAACCACCTAGCACAATCCCTATAAAACCAGCACATAATGTAAACAGTCTGTAACCTAAAAAGCAGTACAAAACCTTCATCCAACGTAACTCACCTCACAGCCATGGCCCTCATTGCTCCAGGCCTTACTCCAGCTGCCAAACCCTCCATACTGCTTCATCTGCTTACCCTCTCCCCATGCTCTTCTGGACCGCGACTGATAACTGAACTGACATTCTGCCACTTCCCGTCACTCAGCCATGCCACAGAGCTGCTCCCGACCACAAGAAAAGAAAAAAAAAGACAAAGCGGGAAGCCACACCAGACCACTCAAATGCATTCCTGAAAGGAAATGCCAGCAAACCACTCCCCCTCCTTATGGGGGGAGGGGGCTAGAATATGCACATCCATGGAAAAATGGGCACACCCCCAACTACACTGTGGAAAAACACTAACACTGCCCCCACTATACTATGGGGAAAAAAAACTACACTACCTAGGAAAAATCTCAAAAGCACACACACAGTAACCAAACTGATATATACAATAAATGAGGGTTAGTGAGCAATAGGGAAACCTACCTTCTTTTTTTTGAGGGGGGGACTAATTAGCTCAGAACCCACTCACCATTCATGCTTAAGGGTTTTGGCTAATTAGCCCCACCTGATGGTAAATTTCCCTATATACCACACTTACCCTTCATTTATTCTCTAACACACGTGTGTGTGTGTGTGTGTGTGTGTGTGTGTGTGTGTGTGTGTATATTAATCTATGGCCTGACTCAAAAAAATGCTTCTGTTTCTGTGCTCACTCATCTACTTCACACTGACACCGGTGTCACAATTTAGAAAAATATTTTGTCTAATTTTCTCCCCCTCTGTAACAAAAAAAAACGTCTTTGCAACAAATCACAAATGCCTACTGGTTTGCAACTGCTCACTGTCCATATGGCCACACCACAACACTATTTCAGATGTAATATTTCATATTTTCCCCTCCAAATTTAATTTTATTACTTTCCCATCATTTTGTTAAACATACCACAACAGCTCTCCCTGCATGTCTCTGCGTTTGGCTGTCACCAACTTAGTCGATGATCTGTCTCCACTCCACAGTGTGCCCGATGCTTTTTCTCTCTCCTGGTGTAGCTGATGCTCTTTCTTCCCAATGCTCTCAAAATCTCTTTCTGTATCGCTGTACTACAAAAATAAATCAATGGACACTGGCTGGAGGCAAACATAAAAGAGCTTTGATCTGTTTGAGTTGGTTCATACAGTAACTCCAGTTTCTGTTAATGGTTTGTAGTTCTGTGTTATAACAGTGGTTTGAATCTCCATGTGTGAATCTGTTCAACTGGTTTGAGAGATTTAAGCAAACTGTTTGATTCTCTGATGTCCAAAATTAATTTCTATTCAAAATGAAGACTATCCATGAAGGTCAGGCGCTTAAGTATTCTTCTGTGTTCTTCCGCTGTATTTAAGGTAGCTAGCTGATGATTAAATCTACCTTTCCTTGGTAACAACCTCCCAAAGGCTGTGAGAATTGGCCATCAGGAGGCCGTTAGCCAGAATTTTGTCAAGGAGACATTGTTTTAGCACTGCAGATATAGCATCCATGTTGGCTTCATGAGATGGCTACACAATGTACTAGTTCTGAAGAAGAGAATTCTGATGACATGAACTTCAGCAGTAGTGCATGACAAAAGTGAAGATTTTGACCTATACTTTTTAATTCTGTTTTAGATTGTCCCTCATCTCCTGACTTGTATGATACCCATTTCCCCATTTTCAGTTTGCTTTAGCAAATTTTTTTTACAAATGAAATAATAAAAAAACACTCATTTTAATATGGCTCAGATCAGGTTTTCAGCACTATTCTCTGGTGTTTTGAACACCAATTGTTCAAGATCACTTTTATTGTGACGACAATGAACTAGCATTCAGCAGACACTGCTTTCTGACCTTATGGGACAGCAGGTGTACAAAAACAACTGAGAATACTGATGGAGACCTGGTTCAAGCCATATTAACAGGAAAAGTCCTTTTATTATTTCAGATGTAAAAAAAGTGCTGAGGCAGACTCAGAATGGTGAACAAAGTGTATGCTACAAGTTAGAAGACAATGGGAAATGAAAAATAGAATAAATGTATAGGTCAGCATTTTTACTGCTATCAGGCACTGCTGCTTAAAGCCCAGAGCAGTAGGACTAGGTGAATAGTGGTGCTTGTAGGAAAGACTGACTGTAAACTAAAAAGGAAGAATTACAATAGCCACATCTCTTGAGGTTTTGAAATGGCATTGCTACTGCACCTAATACAGAATCCTGTGATGTCCAGCAGAAACCAAGTTAAAGGGGAAGTAAAGCATTCTGGATCCCTCACTGTCTGAATGCCCAAGGAAAGATCTTTCAAATAAGGTATTTGTAAATTAAATCAAGGCAGCAGGCATTTTGTGGAATTTTGCAACAGAAAATGATGTCACTGAGGGACATGCTGTACGTTATCATTACAGCTTGCCCCTCAGTGACCTCACTTTAATAGATTCATAGATGTTTACAAGTTCAAAAGGCATGTGCCCATAAGTGAACTTGCCACCACAGTTCAGTGGTGGAAAAAAAATTTCCTGTCACCCATATAAGAATCCAATTTTATTTTAAACTGTCCAATGTTGTTACTATTAACAATATCTACAGGTAGTGTGTTCCATATTGGGGGAATTCTCTGAGTAAAGAACTTGGAACATTTATTCATTTGGTAGCAATAGGTTTTGAGTTTTAAATGATGCGATCTTGTTTGGTTAAATGCCAGATCCTTTTCTAATCCTAGTGTATTAAGCAGATATTCATCATGATAAGCATTGAAAGTATAAATTAGATTGCCTCTTAGTGTCTTATATTCCAGAGAGTATAACCGAAAATTTTTGAGTCTGGATCCATAGTCCATGTCAGACATATTGACTATTGATTTTGTTGTTCTATGCTGCACCCTTTCTATCATTCTTAGACACCCAAATGATGTTGGAGCACAGAATGAGGCACAATAATCCCAAGTGTGGGCGAACCAGACTGGAATACAGTGGGAGAATGCCAGTGTGTTTCCTGCTTTTAATGTGTTTCAAAATATTGCCTAGAATTATATGACGTTTTTTAACAGTTTTGTTAGTATGATAATTTAACTTTAAATTGTTGGATATTATAATGCCCAAGTCTTTCTCTTCTGTTACTTCTATTAAGTTCATATTCTGTATTTTATAATTACATTTTTGATTTTTTTTTTCCCCCATATGCATTACTTTGCATTTAGTCACATTAAACTTCATTTTATTGACATCTGCCCAGGCAGCCAGTTGATTTAGGTTGTCCTGTAAAATACTAGCAGATGAATTATTATTAACAAGACAACCTATTTTACAGTCATCAGAGTACTTATTGATCTGTATTTCTTTAGTTATTTGCATACCGGAAACTACTATGTTAAAAAGAAGAGAGCCCAATACAGACCCCTGCAGCACTCCACTTGTGACTGAGTTCCACTCGGACTCGTGTCCTAGAATGACTACCCTTTGTTGTGTGTTTGAGAGCCATGATGAAATCCATTTGATTATGCGATCGAGTTTTATGTTGAGAAGTTGCTTTATCAGTGTCTCATGAGACACTGTATTGAATGCTTCTTTCAAAATCCAGAAAAACTACATCAACTGGAAGACCATTATCTAGTGCACTACTAACGGGTTCAAAAAAACTGAGATTTGGCAAGTACAATCTACCAGATGTAAATCTATGTTGTGATAGGTTGGTACAACCAGTGCTCACTATGTGGTTTAGGATTTTAGAATAAATCAATCTTTCACTAATTTTGCTAACTAATGATGTTAAGCTAATTGGTCTGTAATTGGATGTCAGCTGCTTATTACCTCCCTTATATATTAGTGTTATATTAGCCACCCGCCATGACCGTAGGACAATACCACTATTTACTGATATATTGAAAAGACGGGTAAGTGGTATAGTTAATTCCTTTGATAGTTATTTTAGGAACTTAGGGTGAACACAGTCTGGGCTGTGAAATGGCTGCTGCCTTGAGTTAACTTATGGGTGATGTCAATATTTACCTTGTTTGAAATATTTCTTCTTGGGCTTTCAGACATTGAGGGACCCAGAAAACATTATTTTCCCATAGAGGAACTTTAGCCCCTTTGATTGTATTTTTTTAATTTATTTAGCATGTGTGAAGTCTGATTACTGTTCCTAGTGTATGGTTTTATAGGTTTGTTTTACTGTAGTGTTGTTTTTTTTCCTGATTTATGGTATCTTGTTGATGTAACCTTTTCCACTACCCAGTATTCATTTTTTAATTATTTATCGGTTCTGAAACCCGATGGCATCAGTTGAACAGAAGCCCTGTATGGAAAACTTCATTTTAGGCTTCCAGTCAACTGATGTCACTGTGTTTGAGAACTCATAATTAATTAAAAAATAATGATTGGGTGGGAAAAAGGCAGCATTAACAAGGATCTTTAAATAATAAAAAAAATCAGACTATTTCAAAATAAACATACAAGACAATACACTGGAGTTACTGAATATTGACTTCACACATGCTCAGATTTACAGTTATGCGTGAAAAGTGAGGTTATGTTCCCTTGAAGCTATAAACGAAGTGAGCCATCCCATCAGTGCAGTGGTTGGGCTACTGCTTGTGATGCTAGAAACCTGGGTTCTGGAAGGAGCCTGTGCACCGGGGGCTGGTTAGGGGGAGACAGATCGAGCATCCCAGAAGATGCTTTTCCTTTCCAGGGAGGGAGGAAGAAAGAGAGTGTACAGCTGCTGCAGCAGCACTATCTGGGTAACAGTTGAAGCTGCAGGCAGGTATGCCTTGAGTGGAGATGAGACGCTGGCTGACACTGCACAGCAACACGCTCCAGCATGCATGCTTGCTCATGGTATCATGAGACCAGCATCTTGTTGGGGGAGAAGAAGAAGATAGTGAAATGGTGTTGGTAATTGATGACAGGTCCCAGTACATCCTGTCACTACCGGATGAGTGACTGCTGTCAGGGGAGCATCCCCCACCCTGACCCTGCTTGGAGGACAAACAGAGGCTTCATGGTGTGTGGGCAGCATTGGTTGGTGGGAGCATCAGATCCAGGGGGTACATTGGGACTCATGAAAGAGTCAGCTGCCATGGCTGGAAGGAGGGAACAAAATAAAAATACCAATTAAAAAGATGCAAACTGAATATTATACGGTAGCTCTGGACTACAGGTCTGGTTTTGTCCTTGGCTTGACATGATCTTAGTTTTATAAAATGTTGCTTTATTGCAGAATAAAATTACATGATTGTTATCCATGCAGTCAGCGCCACTATAACCTGACATATATGTATGTATGTATATGTGTGTGTGTGTGTGTATGTGTGTGTGTATATATATATATATATATATATATATATAAGATATGTGTGTGTGTGCAAACCAGCTCTTCTGTTTTTCTGTTATATGTTAATGTAACTTAATCTGATTGAGATGGTGCTGGTTCACATTGCTATACAAAATTATTAAGATGGGTAGTCTGGAAGAGTATTTGTAAATGACAACAAAGATCTCTGCATTGATAGAAGATCCTAATATAGATCCAAGGCTAATTTTTTTTTTTGTGGCATGAAGAATTTTAGTTTAAATTGATGAGTCAAACATGTTAGTCCCTAGTCTTTAAAATATAAGAAAATGAGTGGGTTCTTGAATAACCAGTACACTTATGTAAACTTCATAAATGTTGCTGCAATTTCCTGCTTAATGGACAATTATAAGACATAGATCATAACAGCATGGTCTGGCTGGTCATTTACTAGTCATCATCCCACAAGTGAAGGATCTGAAAGGTTAAACAAAAAAGTAAATACACTGGAGGAAAATTATGTCCGTTGTCATATAAAGCTGTTGAAGAAAAATGTCACTGGAGCTTAAACTGTTAAGACAATGGCTGGAGTGTTTAAGCACCTTTTTTTCTCCTCAAGCCTTGATTTTTTTTTCAACCATTTATTAACTGCTTCTTAATAAGTGTCTGGCAGTATAGCCTGGAGGTTAGGGAAATGAGCTGTGAAGGAGGTTGGTACATGCAGCAGACCTGGGTTTGATTCCCACAACTTCCACTTGCATATTGTGTAACCCTGAGTAAATCACATAACCTCCTCAGTGCTCCCAGGTTGCCCCTGAAAACAGACATTATGCTTAGTGGACCTTACCCAGTTACCAAAGACTAAAAAAAAGTGCAGGTATCAGACATTGTTGATTTGGTCTTAATAATTTGTTTCTTAAATCTTCTTCAGTACATTAGACCCTTGAATGTACTTTTTGAAGAGTTGCAAGCAAAGTAAACAGGTTTGTGATTTTTACATTAAGCTCAGAGAGCTGCATTTCAGATTGATTGACTGGCACGGGTTACACATATGATTCTGAGGCAGACAGAATGTGCCTATTCCATGTAATCTCAGAGACTTGGATAAAGTAGTATAACGCATATTTAATTCCAGTTTCAAAATAGAAAGTAGTAAATTAAAAGGCAAATGGCTACTAAAAGAATACACTTTCAAAACCATTATGCTTACAGCTTTAGTAACGCAGTCATTGTAAGGTTTTCTGAGATTTTATTTTTGCCTCATAGTTGGTGTATGAAATATTTTAATACAGGCGAATTCCTTTGCATTTTATTCAACAGTCCTCAACTGACATCACATATATGTTGTGTTTGTGACATTGGTCTGTCATGGAAGGCACCATGATGGCATAAATAAATGAATCATGGGCTCCGAAAATCCTAATGAAAAGCATTTTATACATGTACAGTGGATATGTAATCTGTGGGAAAGACCACTGAAAATTAAACTGTAATGTCTTGCAAATTCTACTGTATAAATTATGTTTGCAAAATACGTAATGAAGTACTGTAGATATCTTGATGAAATGATGGTGTGCTTTGTGGTGCAGTGCTGCTGCTTCTGTGAGGAACTTTCCTGAATTCATACATAGAAACGCCTCATTTGCTGTTCTCTGCATTGGCCACCAGGGAGTCAGTCTGCACTGATGTCGATCTCACCACGTGCCCCAGAAGACAGACATCATCTTCTGACATGATCAGTCTAACTCCTGCCCACTCAGCAAATGTGGGATTGGGGAGGAAACCCATGTTTCTGGCTTAGGGAGCTGCAGTACCACAGCTGAGCAATTGGACTAGCCCTACAAAGGATAGTTTGTAAGAGCAGCTGACGCTTTTGTTAACCCACAGACTGGCAAGTTGCACCAGGATGCTAATGCCGCACAAAATAGTTTGTAACCCCTCGGTGGCACTACTCCGAGGGTTGCTACCCCTGCCTGCACAGTAGCCTGCAGGTTGAAGGGTCTGGGCTCTCGAAACAGGTTGTTGGCAATGTGATTGCCCTGGGTACAGCCCTCCGGGACACCGATACCCTCTCTTTACTCCTAGTGACCTGGCTAAGCTTGTAGCTACCCCACACCAACACACTTTTGCAACACGCAGTGAATCCCTCCTTGTAACCACTTAACACCAGGGCTATGATCAGCCGGAATGTCCTGGATGACCCCCAGGTCACCACACTCAGTTTAACCTCAAAAAGATCCAAATCTGATTTATTGGGGGATGTGAACAAGGGAGGGGCAGCAATCTGGTGATTGATTTTAGTTCCAATTGATTCAGGCTATAAGACATGCACGCAAAAGTCCCTAGAACATGGTCACACACACACACACTCTGAGTTCCCAGTTGGAACTTCAGGCTAGCCTGAAGCGTTGGCCAGGGTAGGCCGGCATTGCAGCTGGTTAGGGCCCTGTGATGGAAAGAAAGATGCATGCACTGTAACCCACAATTTGTAATCCAGAGGCAGATGACTCAATCCACAAAAACTAAACAATTAAATCAGATGACACATAGAAACATAGAATTTGATGGCAGATAAGGACCGCTTGGCTCACCTAGTCTGCCAATTTCCCGACCTGATGGATAAGCTGCAGATTCTAGTTAATCAACCGCTTACCTCCTCCTACCCCCCACAAGAATTGTCTTATGTCTGTCCCATGCATTCTTGAATTCTCCCACAGTTCCTGACTCCACAACCTCCTCAGAAAGGCTGTTCCATGTATTCACAACCCTCTCTGTGAAAAAACACTTTCTAACATTACCTCTGAGCCATCCCCCCTCTATCTTCAAATTGTGCCCCCTTGTTCTTGCACATCTCTTCTTCTGAAAGATGCTACCCTCTTGTACATTAATTCCCTTGAGATACTTGAAAGTTTCTATCATGTCCCTCTTCTCCCTCCCTTCCTCAAGGGTATATATATTAAGCTGCTTTAGTCACTCCTCGTATGTCTTCTGGTGCAGACCCTGCACCATTTTGGTTGCCCTCCTCTGAACAGCCTCTACTCTGTCTATGTCTTTGCGGAGATGGGGTCATCAGAATTGCATGCAGTGCTCCAGATAGGGTGTCACCAACTGTCTGTACAGTGTACACTGTGATTGTTAGCTGGGTTGCAGGGAGATACCCTGGTTTTGCTCATGCTTCCCAAAATTGGATGGAGGATGGACAAAATGGAGACCTCAAGATGAAGAGCTGGATGGCCAGGATAAGCAGGGCCCACACGATGCGACATGGTGCTCGATCCTGTTCGGTGTTGTTGATCAGGGAGTGGGTCTCTCATCAGATCTTTCTCTGCAGTGTGAGCGGGTGTCTGGGCTAGGGTGGCAGGGCCCAGACTGAGAGAACAGTTCAGATGCAGTCTGGTAAGGTTGCTGGATGCAGCTTCCAGCAAGCGTGACACATTCAGCAAAGTGGAGAACCAAATCACGACCCACTGTCCACATTCAGCACACTTTTATAGTAAAGGCAAACAAATACCGCAGTTTGGATGACAGTCCGGTTGCAAGTCACAGTGTCCCTGTGCAAACCATGTGCTCTGCAGTCGTGGTGAAAGCCCTGATAGGCAGATCGCACAAAAAGCAAGTCTTCAGTCCTCTTCAGGTGAGATTAGTCACAATTCAGAAAGAAGGTCAAAAATATGGATAAAGTCCGATGTTCGGATTAAGTCTCTTTGCTTTAGGAGGATGGTAGCAAACAGGCCAGACACAGCCTTCCTGCTGATTCACCTTGTGCACTATGCAGGAGCAGCTGCTCGAATTGCTCGAGCTCCTCACTCTCTCAGCTCTTATCCCACTCTCACTTCTGCTACAGGCAGCACCGGAACTTCCTAGTGAGCCAAAAGATTCAGTTTGTTGATCCTTCTGTCTGTCACAGTTTGAGCTCCCCCTCCAGGTCCATTTAGGTCCATTTAGGCGCCAAAGGGTGAAAACTACAATTCCTACAGAAATTTACTCCCACAAGACCCCTGGAGGCAGGCTTCATTTTAAAGCTCCCAAAGGTACTGGTTGGTGCAGATTGGCAGTCCAGAACCAAGATGGTGGTCAATAACAGAAATGTCCATGCTGCAAAAGAAGGCAGGTTAGACAAACTACATTATCATTATTATTGAAATAGATAACCAGCAAACAATCACAGTATCTAGTAGGGCTTCCTCTGTGCAATTGGCAATGGCAGAATGAAGCGGCTGTACTGCAACCCGGGGAGGGGGACTCGAGCCTAGAAACACTCAGCCCCCACCCACATTAATTATAAACTATGAGATAGGCATCTCTTAAAGAGACAGACATGGAGGCTAACTGGGCACTCACATGCAAACACTTTTAAACCTGCTAGGACACAGGACACCAACCTGGTAGTGGGCATTTAGGCACACACAAGGAAGACTTTTGGGCACCCCCATTTGTAGTGGTGTTACAAGTGTACACAGCTGTTCATAAAAAAAGGAGTAAAGTCTGCAACCTTTTTGCACAAATGTATAATTTACTGGCTGCTGCACCCAACTAACAGACTCCCTAACATTTTGCAACTCAGTTTGCTTCCTCAGGGGATGCTGCTTGCCTCAGGGTCTTAATAAGCCATCTTAAAAATTTCTTAGAGTATTTAAGAAGATTTCAAGCAGGTTTCACAACCTTACACTATAGTGTGGCCTTGAGCTGTACCTCTGCTCCTAAAACAGCAGTCTGATGATGCTAAGTGAGGAAAGGGGCCACATCATGTTCCTCAGATAGGATAGTAGAATCAGAGAGGCGAACTGTGTACATGAACTCGTATAGCAGGACACCTTTCAATTTTTTTAGAGTAACTTTATAGTTCATCTACTGCCCTACAAATGAAAGGTGGTCTGCTATAAGTTACTGTACACAGCTCCTCTCTTGCATTTGCTATCCCATCTACCTGATGTCATGTAGCCCCATTCCTCACTTTAGACTGCTGATTTAGGGAGTTGAACTACAGCTTGAGGGTGCTGAGCAGTGTGGGGTGGTGAACCATTAAAAGTTTGATAGCTAATTGAATGAGTACATTTTTTTAATAGTTTATTGACATCC
Organism: Neoceratodus forsteri; assembly: GCA_016271365.2. Lineage (NCBI taxonomy): Eukaryota > Metazoa > Chordata > Ceratodontiformes > Ceratodontidae > Neoceratodus > Neoceratodus forsteri. The sequence goes on from CM028129.1 coordinate 798,700,915, forward strand.
TGGTGGCAGGCAGCACCCTGGTGTGGACTGCCAGGATCCGTTGTGTCAGCAGCTCTTTAAAAATGAGGATCATTTAGGGCACTCCACATTTTACCAGGGACCGAACTACTTTTTCTGTCACCTGCACTTCTGCAGTATAGAGATTGGTGACTGCAAGTACCACTGTTGGCTATCTTTGCCCTGCAGTCTGTTTCTCAGAATTGGCATACATTGGCAAAGGAAAATGAATTGTCTCTGACCCCTGCATTTAACAAAGCTAAAACCTTTGTTCCTTGAAAAATCATCTCCTGCAAAATCTGGCTAGCTGTGGAGGGGCAGATGTAAGGAGATGAAACCATGAGGGGGCTGCAGTCTGCAAGATGTCCACAAGTACTTAACAAATCAAACGGAAGAGAGAAAATTGAAGAGAAATCAATTCAAGTGAAAAGATTGCATTTGTCAGAGGTTTGGTTAAACAATAAAGTGTGTCAGTGGAAAGACTGGAAACTTGTGTAATAGCTGGGTAGATGAACTTGTGATAAATTGTGACTACTACAACATGATTTAAATTTAATGGAAAGCACATTATGCTTGATCTTCAGAGAAATTAATTTAACATTAACCCCTACCTCTGCCCCTCAAAAAGGAATATCACTCCTACTGATGGGTAGATTAATGATGCACCTTCCAACTCCATGTATATATTTACATCATTAATGTGTACAAGATCTCTGAGACTTCACAATATATTAAACTCTGTCCTCATTAATCGTGTGACCTCAAGAGTGCATTGTACTTTCCAGAAAATGATGACTCGGGGTTTTACTTCTTATGAGAAGTAAATGTTGAACAAATTGAATTTTAATGTATCTCACACTCCCTAAGGAAGACATAATCCATTAGCTAATGACTATAATACAGTACAAAGCTTATTTGAATATGCAATATTTATAAAATATGGAACTGATTGTGACATGCTCGAGTAAAAAATAATTTCGATAGATAATTAAGAAGGCTTCCTAATTTAAAAAAAAATTGTTTTGTGTGTAGTGTTTTTGCATTAAACATCCCTCCTTACATGAATCAATAGGTTGGTGAGCTTATGTTATACAGTATCAATAATGATTACATATGAATCACCAAGGGGCCAACCAATGATCCAGACTGGTGACCAAGGTGTGTGAGCAACTCTGGGAGCTGGGACCTTGGAGGCCAGAGCTGGGGAGTGCTGATGAATGCAGCAATAGCCAGCCCAGAAGAAAGATATATGGGCTGTGCTGTTGCAGTGGCCCCTCGTGGTGGGCTGAGAAGCCTGCTTCCTCATGAGAGGTGGAACCTACACACAAATGCCTTGTAACATGTGAGGCTGACTGAGGCATCACCTGATGTGGGTGAGACAGGCAGGCACAAAAAGGAGTAAAATGCATGCCGCAGTCATAATGATAGCCTGAGACATCTCAATTCCTATGCCATGTATCTTCCACTGTAAACTGTGCAGTTGGGGGACAGCAGAGAATGGGGCTGGGGCAGCCACTATATAGCATGACCCCCAGGCACAGGTGCCAGGTGGACAGTGGTGGAGGAAAAAAGCTATTTAGTAAAATAGGAATCACCTGATTGCTGTGAGCATGCCCAGTTCCAAGCCCTAGTTCTATTTGTACTGTAGAAGGGCCTTTTGCTTGGTATTTTATTTTGACGTAAAGAAAAATATTCTCATTCCTAATCTGTGCTTTCTTAGGTAGACCTAAAGTCAGTCTATAGTACTCTCGATCATCTGAAATGGCACTATCACAAGTTCAGTTTCTGTTGCATCTGAACTGAGTTGGTAGGGGGAAATAATTTAAGACCTTTGTATCTATTGTTACCTATCTTGTATGTAGTGGGAACTATTGAGTGGCTTCTCCACTCAGCTGTTGGAGTCTGGCGAGACTAATCTAACATTTAAAAATACGCATAATAGACTTCCCATCTACATTTTATTACAAGGTATACATTACCACTTTTTTCCAGAGATGCAGAACTTTCAATTATCCAACAGGTGCCATTTACACTTAGAAAAGTCAGTTACATTTCTAACATCTAACTTCTCACTAGCCACCACCCTACTACTTGGAGAGACTTAGAAGACTGTAGTGTGGAGCACTCATTTGGAATTTGGAGCCACAGTAATGTGGAAAGAAGAAAAGGTTTGATAGTTGGTGAAATATCTTATATGATAGCCTACACATTTGGAATTTTGACATCTCACACCACATCTTTTAGGAAATCATGTACACTAGACTATTTGGCCTATGTCCGGTTGACCAATTGTCTCGTGGTGGTTTGGGACATAGATACATAGATACATAGACAGTGTCGGCAGATAAGGGCCTATGGCCCACCCAGTCTGCCCATTTGAGCTTGTAAATTCAGTTTGTTTTCCTAGAAGTCTGTTGCCCCTTAACCCTCACCTCCAGAATTCCTTTATGTCTATCCCATGCATTCTTAAATCCCGTGATTGTTTCAGCCCCCACCACTTCCTCTGGCAGGGTGTTCCACTTGTCCACCACCCGTTCTGTGAAGAAATTCTTTTCGTGTTTCCTCTGAATCGTCCCTCCTCCAACTTCATCCCATGCCCTCTAGTCCTGGAACATCTTTTCACTTAAAATAGTGTTTTCCTGTACCCTGTTCCTCCCTGTAAGATACTTGTATGTCTCTATCATATCCCTCTCTCTCCTCTCCTCCAGGGAGTACATGTTCAGTTCCTTCAACCTGTCTTCATAGGACTTGTGATGCAATCCATGCACCATCTTTGTTGCCCTCCTCTGAACCTTCTCTACCCTGTCTCTGTCCTTACGTAGGTATGGTCTCCAGAACTGTACACTGTACTCCAGGTGGGGCCTCACTAGTGTCTTGTATAGCGGAATTATGACCTCCCTTTTCCTGCTGGTGATGCCCCTGCCTATACATCCCAGCATCCTATTTGCTTTACCTGCTGCCTTGTCACACTGTTTCCCTACCTTGAGGTCATCAGAGATGACAACCCCAAGATCCCTTTCCTGCTTGGTGCATGCTATATCCTCACCCCTCAATTGATATATTGTGCCAGGGTTTTTGTGCCCCATATGCATTATCTTGCAATTCTTTGCGTTGAATTTCAACTGCCAAACCCCTGACCATTCTTCAAGTTTCTGCAGGTTGCTTCTCATTCTGTCTACACCCTTTGGTGTGTCTACTCTGTTACAGAGCTTTGTGTCATCAGCGAACAGTGAAATTCTGCCTTCTAGAGGTTAGTTCTTTCTGCTGATACCTTTAGATCTGTTAGCATTGATCTTCTAGTGCTAAAGGGGATGAAATGGAGACCTTCCTTGAATATTCATATCCTACTTCCATGATCAATTCCAGGCAGTTGTAATAGGGACATTTTCTTTGCCAGTAACTGCAGATACTAAAATCTGTGGCTGGGTTGCTAGTGTGGCTGGGGTCAGAATTATGAAAGAGGACCTGGGATAGATAAAAAAAAGTAATCAGAAGTATGGCAGTTACAATTTTATGCCAAGAACCACAAGGTGATATGCATAGGAGTAAAAAATCTGAAAACTAAATACAGAATGGGGGAAGTATTAGTGGAAAGTACAACAGAGGAGAAGGATGTGGGGGTAATAATTTTGAATAGTTTGAAAAGAACCATATAGTGTAATAGGGCAGTGGGAAGGGCAGAGGTGCTTCTTCCAAGGTGTAAAGTCATTGGTTCATCCTCAACTGGAATACTATGGACAGTTTTTACCATATTTGAAGGAGGACTGAGACAGAGTGGAACTGCTGCAGAGGACGATAACTAAAATGATCCAGGGACAGCAGGAATGGACCTACAAGGAGAGGTTAAAGGACCTAAACATGTACACACTGCAGCCAAGAAGGGAAAGTAAGGACATGATTAAGACATACAGATACCTCCACTGGGTAAAAAAAGGTGGACTGCGGGAAATTATATAAACTAAGTAGAAACACAAGAACCAAGACTAACTCCATGAAGCTTGGGGCAGGGGGTGCAAATATAAGCAGGATTCCAGAAAGTGTTTTTTTTAATCATGGAAAGGGAGCTGAAGGGGTGGATTAAACTTTCAAAAGAGGTGGTCTGTGCAAAAAAAAAAAAAAACGAGGGGATTCAAACATGGTAAGGACATAAATTGGCTAGGTCAAGACCGTATCAAAAGTGGAGGGGGGGAGAGGAGGGTAGAACCACAAGGGCTTTCACATTAGATAGGTAGGACTGGGCAGACACAATGGGCCAAGGGACATTTTTCTGCCAGGAACTTCTGTATTTTTGTTTTTGCATGTTAACTTGGCTGTTGGGTACCGTCTGAATTGATCTTAGCTCCACTGCTTTTCAAGATCTAGATGTTGCTGTTTCAGAGGCATGGACTATTTTTTAACTGTTGTTTTGGAGATACTTATGTCTCAGTCTTCCAGCTAACCCCTAACTGTTTCTCCTTCGAATCCCTCACTGACAGCCTCATGTCTGACTCAGTGTATGAAGGAGCTTGGAAGCTAGGTGACTCTGAAAAGCTGGATAATTGGGAAAGCTGGATAACACAGGAGTTGGCTAATATAACTCAAGGAAGTCTGAGGTAGTTTTAGTTATGCCCCAGCTTTGGGTGGAGGATATATTTTCCTTTCTCAGACTCTCAGTTTTGGTGTGTGCATGTGCTGATGTATGGTTTGTTTGACAATCAGGTGGCAGTCACAGTTAAGGTGGAACCTGGTCTTCCAGCTGAGCCATTATCTTCCTACAGATTTGAAAACCTGTCCATGCATTTACATGTTTTGCATTTTCTAGCCTTAATTAGAGAAAGGGTCCAATTCACAAAAATGTTTTGCCCTCCAAAGGTGCAGAGGGGCCTGAACAGCCACAGAGTTCCCCACCTCACATGAGGGCCACTCTGCTGAAACTTTGACATGAGTTACGAACCCCCTTGCCACCTGATCATGCTCCACTCACAGACACTTTTATACAGGTGATTGGATTGGGGTAGGCATGGAGCTATCTGCACCATGATGAATGCTTTCTCTATGATGCAGAGCACTGACAGAGGAGACACATGAAACATAAGAGAATTCTACATTAGAGGCTGTGTGACCCCCCACTGCATGGCAACCTGGAGTCACTGGGGAGCCTGATTGCAGCCCTCCAACTTCTCCTCAGCCCATGAGCTAGCATGGAATATTGAGGTCTATGTCCTGAATTATCATTTTTACTTAACTAGTCTCTTTATTTATATGACGGTCCTTGATGGACTACTGTGTTTTTCTCTCCCTGCATCATGCTGCTTCAAGTGGAACAGGGGATCTACTCCTGCACCGAACTGGGCATTTGATTCGATGTCTGGTACTGCTCAGCCCTAACATGTCCCTGACCTCTCTGCACTCTCTTACATGTGTGGCTTGTGGAGGCTTGAGGTTGCTATTTATTTATTTGAAGAGTTTCACCAGGAAAGGCATACTGAGCTGAAATAGTTAATTTCCAGATGCATCCTGGAGGAAGGGGAGGAGGGATACAGTATGATAAAAATAGTGTACAGTAAATATAGGAAACAAATATACAAGAATATACAGTTATTTACACGTAACACACTAACTGCGGCAAGTGGCCTGAAAGAAAACGTCTATAGATTGCAGGGGCACATACCATAGTTTGTGCCATTGGTTCTTATCTGGGGCATTATTATGTCTGGGGCACCAATGCTGTCTGTTTTTGCCTGTCAGGGGAAATAAACCTGCTGTCTACAGTATATGTTATATGCTGCCATTAGGCTGTTGACCATTATTAGTTGTTTCAATTAACATGTGTGTTGTACAATCTGTATTGCTTTCCAGTATGTTGGCAGATCAGGTACCACATTCCTTCTGTGTCATTTGAGGCCCTGAATATACTGTAAGGTGTCCTTCCTTGCCCTCTGGAATTTTGGTCCTATATGCCACTGTTCATTATGTTTGTTTTTTAGCTATACCTGCTGCTATACCATGAGTTAACTGCTGAACTGTAGGGGACTGGACAGTTTTATCTGCTCCCCGCAAATATAGAATAAACTGTGCCTGGGAATCGGTAGGTTTGACTGTTAGCATATTTCAGAAATTGTGTCCAGACATTACTTTTTAGAGATGCGTTTTAAATTATTATTATTACATTACATGTATAGTGTGCCCTTTTCCGTGATGCAGGGTGCCATAAAAGTTTAATGCATCAGTAAGTAGCAACAAAGAAAGCATTAACAATGCATCAGTCTTCATATAATGCTTAAGTCAGAATTTGTCTTGCAGTTTTGTTAAAACTCCAGCAAGTCATGGACTTATAAAGGAACTGCCAAATGAGTATGTGTGTGCTTGTTGTTGTTCTTTTTATTTTTATGCGTACAGTATATAAATGTTATCTTCAGCGTATTAAATGGCGCCTTTTGTGTAGATATGCAGAAAGATGCAGTAGAAAATAAACATTGTTACACATTTTCGAGGTGAAGTGCACTTGTAGTTCAGCATAGTTTCTCACCTTGAAAGCCATTTAGGAGCTTTTATACAGTACGCCCAACAATGTTCCACAGACAGCAATATTAAAGAACAGCTATTACAGAACACTGTGTAGATATGCAGAAATGCACACTTCATAGATGCACAGGGGTCACCTTTTCAAAGCTCAACTACTGATTAGTAACAGGTGCACCTTGTAGTCAGCAGTACAGCAACATACAGAGTTTTTTTAGTCTAGATTGTCATCATGGTCAAGGCCGCTGATTTCCAAGGATTAAAGTGGTGATGTAACTCTGTTTTCAAGACTTGAAATTCTGGGAATTGTACCACTGATTGTTAGTCTAATTTCTAGATTTTACCAGGATTCTACTGTCATTGTGTGTGTACTGTATACAAAATAAACAGAATAAAAGAAGGCTCAGTATTCAGATTAAATGAAACAATTTAAAAATAATACAGGAAACAATTATAAGAAAACAAAAAAGTTCTGTAGAGTTACTGATCTGGTATAAAATGCCAAATTCTGTGAAATTATTTGTTTTTATTGGTGTGCAGGCAATTTGGATTCCAGAATTTTACTGGGTTTTCCAGTAAAAAACAAATATCTGTGGCCTCGTGCCATGATCATTTAAATCTACTGTGAAATTTCTGAAAAGTAATGTGTGTTTTTTACGTACATAGCACTGAATCAAAAAATATATTTTTAAATGGCTATATGTGGAATGTTGATGGCTCATTGTTTAGCCTAGAGAACAGAAGGCAGAGAGGGGTCATGACCACAATATTCTGAATACTAAAGCGGGCAGATATGGTAAAGTATAGGCAGATGCTTGAGTTGGATGGTGGTAGTTTCTAGCTGAGCAAGTGAATGTTCACTCAAAATAAGGTTGGGGTAGCAAGGCAAGGGAAAACATAGTTAACATGTGGAATAGCCTACCTTGTGAGATTGTGGAAGACAGCACTATTAAAGGTTTCAAGCAGAACCAGACATATTCCTCATGAAGAATAGCATTTAAGGTTACACAGCACTAGTAGGGAATAACATTTCAACTGAGAAGCTCAAATGCATGTTTATATAGTCAAACTTGGTATAGCCACTGCTGTACAGGAGGGTGGACCCCTGCCCCTTATATCACAGTACTATGTATTAATGGATATTGTATTGGACAGCGTAAATCACAGCGCTACCAGTATCTACGCTTTGCATTGAAAAGCATTATGGGATAGTCCTGTATTGGGGAACTACATGAAGCCAGTTAATATTAGTTTCTAATATAACATCTTGTCACCTTTAATTTCTAGATCAGGGATCTTATTGATGGCAACGTTTATGGCTTCAAAAAAAAAAAACTCTGGATTCTCTAAAATGGGTTAGGTTTCCTTTTGATAGTAATAAGTCTTATATTCATAGCAGATATGGTACTCCAGAATTATACAAAAATCAAATATATGGTCTTAGAAGATGTGATTTTATTTCACTTCATTATTTATGTCACCAAGAAAAGGCTCCATTGAGCAAGCACATTTACAAGGAAGTCCTGAGTAGGACAGGGATACAAATAATAAAAACAGTAAAGCAATAACTTGAAACAACATAACATAAAATACAAATACAGTGGTGACAGAATACAGTGGGGGTGCAGTCGGTATACATTAGGACACAAAGTTGGGTAACATATGTGAAAGATTCATGAAGGCAGGACAGTTGTTTTGAGGAAATTGTGTAGGAAGAACTCAGAAACAAAGGACAAGCACTAGTTACATGAACATGTTCCAATACACAGGTTGTCAATGAGGGCTTTGAACTGGTTGTGATACTTTGAGGGTTCCATAAAAATTATAAGCTAGGACTCTGATCTTATCTGGACTACATTGCTTGCAAATGTGACCAATATTAGAGTTATGCTGTACAATACATAGAAACATAGACTTTGACGGCAGATAAGGACTGCTTGGCCAACCCAGTCTGCTAATTTCCTTACCTGTTTTATAAGCTGCAGATCCTAGTTAACCGACAGCCTACTTCTTCCTACCCCCCACCAGAATTGCTTTATGTTTGTCCCATGCATTCTTGAATTCTTCCACGGTTCCTGACTCCACGACCTCCTCAGGAAGGCCATTCCATGCATCTACCACCATAGAAACATAGAATTTGACAGCAGATAAGGACCGCTTGGCCCACCTAGTCTGTCCATTTCCCTACCTGATGGATAAGCTGCAGATTCTAGTTAATCAACCGCTTATCTCCTCCTATCCCCCACTAGAATTGCCTTATGTCTGTCCCATGGATTCTTGAATTCTCCCACGGTTCCTGACTCCACAACCTTCTCAGGAAGGCTGTTCCATGCATCCACAACCCTCTCTGTGAAAAAACACTTTCTAACATTACCTCTGAGCCATCCCCCCCCTCTATCTTCAAGTTGTACCCCCTTGTTCTTGCACATCTCTTCTTCTGAAAGATGCTACCCTCTTGTACATTAATTCTCTTGAGATACTTGAAAGTTTCTATCATGTCCCCCTCTCCCTCCCTTCCTCAAGAGTATACATCTTAAGCTGCTTTAGTCTCTCCTCGTATGTCTTCTGGTGCAGACCCTGCACCATTTTTGTCGCCCTCCTCTGAACAGCCTCCACTCTGTCTATGTCTTTGCAGAGATGGGGTCTCCAGAATTGCACACATTACTCCAGATGGGGTCTTACCAACTGTCTGTACAGAGGGATAACAACTTCCTGTTTTCTACTGTTGATGCCTCTCCCTATGCATCCCAGTATCCCTCCAGCCCTCCTTACTGCCTTCTCACATTGCTTGCCCACCTTTAGGACATCTGATATAATTACTCCTAGGTCTCTTTCGATTTTTGTTATTATCTCACCTCCCCATTGTGTACTCTTCCCCTGGGTTTTTGTTTCCCAGATGCATTACCTTGCACTTCTTTGCACTGAATCTGAGCTGCCATATATTTGACCATTCCTCCAACCTTGCCAAGTCCCTTTTCATCCTTTCCACCCCACCTTTTGTATCAACCCTGTTGCAGATCTTTGTGTCATCTGCAAAGAGGCATACTTTTCCTTCCAGGTGCTTTCCAGTGCCACTTATAAAGACATTAAGGAGGACTGGTCCCAGTACCAACCCCTACGGTACCCCACTAGTTACCCTCCTTTCTTCACTGTGGACTCCATTTACTATTATCCTTTGCATCCTGTTGTCCAGCCAGTTTTTTATCCAGGCTACCACCTTGGGACCCACTCCAAGGCTGGCTAACTTGTGTATTGATCTTTTGTATGAGACTGTGTCAAATGCCTTGCTAAAATCAAGGCAGCCCATATCCACAGCCCCTCCCTGCTCTACTACTTTGCTCACCCAGTCAAAGAAATCTATTAGGTTCATCTGACATGACCTTCCTGCTGTGAAACCATGCTGCCTTGGGTCCTGTGCCCCACTGGCCTCTAGGTACTCAACAATTCTTTCCTTCAGAATTGATTCCATCATTTTCCCTACCACTGAGGTCAAACTAACTGGTCTGTAGTTTCCTGCCTCTGCCCAGCTCCCACTTTTGTGAAGTGGAATTACATTTGTCCTCCTCCAGTCCTCAGGTACCACCCCATCCTCCCATGATTTGTTAAAGAGAGTAGTCAGTGGCATTACTAGTTATACCCTTAGTTCTTTTAGAATTCTTGGGTGAATCCCATCAGGCCCCATTGCTTTGTCCACCCTCAGTTTCAAGGGTTCTTTCAAAACCCTTTCTTCTGTGAATGGACTGGTATCGACCCCCCTATTCAGAGTGTTTCTCTTGTTTGGTTTAGATACCTTCCCCTCCTCTTCCTTTGTGAATACTGAGCAGAAATATTTGTTCAGTATTCCTGCTTTTTCACTGTCACCCTCTGCCCACATTCCCTCCCCTTTATTAAGTCTCTGTATCCCTTCCTTGGTCTTTCTTCACTCCCTAATGTACCTGTAAAAGGTTTTATCCCCCTTCTTAACAGAGTTGGCTCTCTTTTCCTCAGTTTGTGCCTTTGCTATTCTGACTGCCTTCCCTGCCACCTTGTGCTTTAACTGGTAAAGTTCTCTGTCCTGCTCCTTCTGTATTTCCTTGTATTTCCTGAATGGTATCCTTTTCTCCTTAACCTTCCCTTCCACCTCTTTTGAGAACCATAGTGGTTTTTTCCTTCATTTTGTTTTGTTGATTTGCTTCACACAAAGGCTTGTTGCCTCTGCGATGGTTGTTTTTATTATTCCCCATTGTTCCTTCACCCTTCCTTCTTGCCCATTTGCTAGTGCTTTTCTGAGGCACTCTCTCATTTTCCCAAAGTCAGCCCTCCTAAAGTCCAATACTCTTGTTTTTGTATGGCTTGACTCTATGGCTGTGTTTATTGTGAACCACACTGTTTGGTGGTCACTTGTTCCCAGATGGCTACCCACTTCTAAATCTGAGATCCTTTCTCTTTCCCCATTTAAAAGTACCAGGTCTAAGATTGCTCCCTCCTGAGTGGGTTCCAACACTAGCTGTCTGAGGCATTCCCCCTGTAGGGCATCAAGAATGACCCTGCTCTTGGATGTGCCTGCAGCAAAGGTACTCCAGTTAACATCTGGCATATTCAGGTCCCCCATCAACAATATCTCCCCTTTTTCTGCCATTTTAAGGATGCCTTACCATACATGCTACTTGTCTAAGGCCTCTCCCCAACTCTATAAATTCCTCTTGCTCTGATCCCATTCACAGACAGGTCATTTGTCCTTGGGTGGACAGTGACATCCAGCTCCCTCTCATGCAGCTGCTCCCACGATCCTGGGGATTCGCTTCCTGTTCCTCCAAGCCATGGCACCAGGCAGGCACCTTACCTCCCTATCCCCTTCCTCCTCCACTTCTACCCCCTAATGATCGAGTCCCCCACCAAGAGTTGTATCCTTCCCCTGTGGGGTCTTGTGCCACCCTCCTGTGGGTCTCCTTTGTGAAGGTTCCCAACATCCTCCTTGGTCTGCACTGCAGGTGCTGCCATAGAGGAACCCCTCTTCGCCAGAACAGCATATGAATTGTGGAGAGGTACAACTGGAGGGATGCACCTCTGTTCCACCACCCTCTTCCTCCCTGAGCCCACCTTGATCCAACTGCTCCTCTTTCTTGGCAACCTCTGAGGTAGCAGTGGTGGCCCTGGTGGTCCCTGGGTGGGGGAAGAGGTTTCACGAATCCTAGCCAGGTCAGCCTGGAGACAGGCAACCTCCTCCCTCAGACCAGAGAGGTGCCTGCAAACAGGGCAGCTTTGCAGCTTCCAGAATGTCTCCTGGAACACTGCTGCCCCACAGCCGTTGCACTGCACCACTCCCATCTTGACTTGTTTTGTGTCCCCTCTCCTGTTGCTTTGTATGCTTACTGTCTCCTCCCTCTGTGTATTTTTACACTTACTTTCCTTCTGCCTCTGTGCCCTTACAACTCTCATCCTTCCTGTTCTGGGACAGGAATTTCCTGTAGTCTTCAGTAGTCTTCTTCTTCCGTGCTTGGATTGAGACCTCCAGCAGCAAGGGGGGGGGGGGGAAGAGCTATTTTTTTTTTGTAGGTTCCTTCAAGGTTGATGAAGCTAATGTGTCTCAGAGATCCTTCCCTTGCTACTGCCAAACAGGAAGTTCCTGTTGTCAGTCAAATCCAGTGGCTATAAAAGTAGAACTGGCTTTGGGTGGGAAGGATGGCAATTAGTAAAAGAGCTATAGTTCTAGACTGCTGTTTGCTCTGACAGCAAAGTTCTCCTCTGTCGAAAATAGCAGGAAGCTGTAATTGGAGACACCTGCTTTTGTACTCCTAAGCTCCTAAGCCACACCCCCAATTAGCTTCGGCCTATGCTCTTGACTCAGTAAATTAAACTGATACAGCCCTCTTCCTCAGAGAAACACACAATGACTTTCTTCTTCTTTTTTTTTTTTTACTTAAATGAGACCCCCTTCTTCTAATAAAGTATCTGTTTGCTTAATCCAAACAGGCACTGCTGAGATAGAAGAGATTTATCAGTAAAAGAGCTGTAGTTCTAGACTGCTGTTATTTGCTCTGACAGCAAACTTCTCCTCTGTCAAAAAACAGCAGCATCTCCATTAAACAATACTTCCTCACATTGCCCCTGAGCTGTCCCCCTCTATCTTCAAATTGTGTCCCCTTGTTCTTGTACTTTCTTTTTCTGAAAGATGCTACCCTCTTAGACTTTGTTGATTCCCTTGAGGTACTTGAAAGTTTCTATCATGTTCCCCCTCTCCTCCCTTTCCTTGAGTGTATACATATTAAGCACCTTTAGTCTGTCTTCGTATGACTTCTGGTGTAAACCCTGCACCATTTTAGTTGCCCTCCTCTGGACTGCCTCCATCCTGTCTATGTTCTTGCAGAGATGGGGTCTCCAGAACTGCATGCAGTACTCCAGATGGAGTCTCATTAACTGTCCGTACAGAGGGATAACAACTTCTGCTTTCTACTGGTGATGCTTCTCCCTAGGCATCCCAGTATCCCCCAGCCCTCCTTACTGCCTTCTTGCATTGTTTGCCTACCTTTAGATCATCTAAGATGACTACCCTCAGGTCCCTTTCCATTTTTGTTGTTGTTAGTACCTCCCTCCATTGTATACTTGTCCCCTGGGATTTTGTTTCACACGTGCATTACTTTGCACTGCTTTGCATTCAATCTAAGTTGCCATACTTTTGACCATTCCTCCAGCCTTGCCAAGTCCCTTCTCATGCTTTCCACTCCCCCTTCCCTTGTGTATTAACCCTGTTGCAGATCTTTGTGTCATCTGCAAAGAGGCATACTTTTTCTTCCAGTCCATCCGCAATGTCACTTATAAAGACATTAAAAAGGATCAGTCCCAGTACTGAACCCTGTGGCACCCCACTAGTAATCCCCCTTTCTTCAGAGTGGATTCCATTTACTATTACTCTCTGTGCCCTGTTGTCCAGCCAATCTTTCCTAGGCTACCACCCTGGGACCCACTCCCAGGCTGGCTAGCTTGTTCATTAATCTTTTGTGTGGGACTGTCAGATGCCTTGCTAAAGTCTAGGTAGACCATGTCCACAGACCCTCCCTGGCCTACTGCTTTGGTCACCCAGTCAAAGAAATCTATTAGATTTGTCTGACATGACCTTCCTGCTGTGAATCCATGCTGCCTTGGGTTCTGTGCTCCACTGGCCTCTAGGTACATAATACATTTATATTGCATAAAGGTAAAGGCAAGCCAAGTCAAATTAATTTGTTAGTAGTCTATCCCAAAAGGCCCTGGGTGCTATACAGCCAAACACAAATTTTTTTATTGGAAAGTCAGGCCTTAAAAAGGACAAATAAAAGGATAAAAAGACATTACCAATACAATTAAAACAATCCACTGGTCGAGTAATTGTCAGTCAGGCCTGAAAGCTAAATTAAAAAAAATATGTTTTTAATGTTTACTCTGGGGCTCCTCAAATATAAGGAAGAGGATAGTCCCACATCAGTGGGGAAGTAGTGGAGCAGCCATCTCAAAAGCCTGATCCCCTAAAGATTTGAATTGGGACCATGGCACTGTAAGGAGGCCCACATCAGAAGAATAAAGGGGCAGACAGGATTGTGTTTAAACAGGAAGTCTGATAGAGAAAGGGTTTATAGTTCTTGCAGAGAGAGATAGTGTATTCTTTAATAAAAGAAAAGAAAATGGATTTAAAATCTTACCGTCTGAGGCAGCAAGAACCTGTGCTTATAAAGACAGTTAACATTTATTGAATAATGGAAATTATATTTCAGAGATTCTAGAGTCTTATACAATACTGGTCTTTTATTTAAAGGAATATATATTAAGAAAAGTTGTATTAAAATACATTTTTCAGTGTTGAAAATTAAAAAGCATCTACCTAACATCGATGTTTGTTACATTTTGTAATAAAATTAGCTTATTTATAATTTCGTAGTCTGTCTCCTATGGTTTATAAAATGCTGATTTCCATTTAGCAGAATTGTGCCAAGTGTGTTTCATGGCACAAAGTATTTTTGCCCTGTGCTTTCAGCTCCTGGAAGTGCTGTGATGATGTATTATGGTGAGTGGAGACCCACTTAGCCAGTCAAAATGCTTATCCAGGGTGACATTATCAAGCTACAAAGGCATCCTTGATAAGCTAATTAGCTGGTAAAGACACCTTGATATGCATAGTACCTTCTGACTTAATGTTGAACCCATGAACATTCTGTCAGAAAGAAACTTCAGAGCCAAAGAAAAAACATAAACAACTCCTGCTTTGTTCAAATAAATGGAGAAAACTGACAATAATTTGTGATCGGCAAGTATAAACAAAAAAGAAAAACTATTAAAATGGACAATAAAACATTTAAAATGTTATTTTTCCCACCTGGCCACTCACTATATTAGCTATAGTGTGATGTTGTGGATGCTAGAAGTCCTGAATAATGGCACTGTAGTCAAAAGATGAAGACTTCAGCCTTTGGCCTCAGTCCTTATCTGCTGCCCATAGTGTCATTATTCCTTGTACAGCATCACATTATTGCTATAGCAACATACAACCTGAAGTGTCTTATAGCACTTAAGAAATTAGTTATCTAGGAAACAATTTAAAAAAACATAAAAATGCCTTTTTTTATTTAAATCTGGCATTTTCTTTTGTTAACGGTAACTAGTAAAATTAATTTGCTCCCCATTTGTAAAGCATCTTTTTCCATACATTTAATAAATAAAATGCTTGTTTATCATTGTAAACAGGTATTCAAAATTCTGCAGAATTCCACTGGCAGAAGGTTTATCTCAATTCATATATACACGCAGCAGAAGGACTCGTATGGAGGCAGGGTCTCAATTATATGTGTGGCAGTGTAAGCGGAGATTTCCCTGGTAAGCAGTCAAAGATTTCGGGAATTGTTTACACTCAGCCAAGAAGCACTAGGAAGTCAAACTGAGTAGTATTTCATTTTTAAATTTATATATGTAAGGAGAGAACTGATATTTAATATTTTTTTTATTTAAAAGAATTGTATTTTTTAGGGTCTAGCTGAAGTTTTTTTTTTTTTTTTATTAAGTAAACATGGCAACTATGTTTGTGATGGCAACTGGCTGGCAGTTTTCTGGGAGGCATTGATAGGTCAGTGTGCTGCATCCTGGTTGCTGAAAGAGTTCCCAAACTGTTGGTTGTCACCAAATGAGAAATGGGTTTTTACCCTCTTAGCCAATCAGAATGAGGCAAATTTCCTACCCATTTTATAAGAGCTCAACAACATCTTCACATCATCATAGCTAATTTTAGAGCCTAACTTACTCAGAGTGAGAACATTTAGCAAGATGCTGTGGATAAGGCTGGCTTGGTAGAATAGCAGTAAGGGCTACATTCCTTATGCTGGTGACCCGGATTTGTGCATTGAGCCTGGTATGCCAAAATTGGGTTAGACGGTGGGCAGCTGTGGTACAGTTGCCTCTGACAACATGGGTGGGAATGCAGATAGGTTGTGCCAAGATGGAATGTAGGACTACAAGCACAGCATATTGGGTCTCTTGATGAATGTATGCACTTCTGCATTTTCCCAGGGGTTGTTTTTTCAGGTTTGAAGACCTGGTAAAACGACACCTATATACACAGATGGTATAAAACAGAAAAAGATAAACTCTTTTCAGTGTGCCCAGTTGTTCCTGCTAAGAATTACTTGATCCATTCACAGCTTGCAGAGGCCCTGACCGCCCTTCAGTTTCTAATGACACTCTTGTTATTATCCCAGTGGGTTCTGAACCCAAAGATGGTACTAGTCTGTCTTGATACTGTAGGTCCTACCCTGTTGCTACTGAATCATTATTGTTTTCCTCCATTCAGTAGTTTATAGCCTTCCTTGTACTTTTCAAATGTGGTTCTAAAACTGCATGCAGTACTCCAGGTGTGGTCAAACCAATGACAGCAGCTGGATCGCCTCCTGTTATGACTAATGATGGCAAGGCAAAGGCAAGGCAAATTATATTTTTCGAGCACCCAATCCCAGAGGGTCTGGGTGCCATACAATCAGACATAAACATTTAAACACAAGAAAAAAAAAACATTCAATAAATACTTAAAATAACACAGTAACATGAGAGTCTAATGTCAGCAAGATTTAAAATTAACCCCTTATAAATATCTAAAATGGCTAAAATATTCATCTACCAGACTGTGTCCAGGAATGCCCAGCTAAATAAGTAGGTTTTAAGGTGGACTTTGAATGCCTCAACTGTAGGGACCTCCCTTACAGATGGAGGAAGCGCATTCCACAGGACGGGGCCGACAATGTTGAAAGCCCTGTCGCCAGCAGTTTTTAACCTCATCCTGGGAATCACCAGGAGGCCCCTAGAGGAGGATCAAAGGGAGCAGACTGGAGCAGCAGGTGTTAGAAGGTCCAACAGGTAGCCAGGGCCCAGTCCATATAGGGACTTAAAGGTGAGCAAGCCCACCTTAAAGAGTACCCTCCATCGAAGAGGCAGCCAGTGCAGTTCACGTAGCACTGGGGTGACATGACAGTATTTTTATTTTGACTGTACCGTCAACAACATGGCGGCTGCGTTCTGCACTAGCTACAGTTGATAGAGGGTACTCCCAGAGACCCTGAGGTAGAGTGCATTACTTTAGTCAAGCTTAGGTGTCACAAATGCATGTACCCAGGTGGGGAGGTCCAGGGGCGGAACCAGGTGTTTGATCCTAGTGATGTTCCTGAGATGGAAGAAGATGGACGGACAACAGACGACACCTGACATTCAAATGTCAATCCGCCATCCAGGAAAATGCCCAGATCGCGCACCCTGGAGGAGGCCTTCAATGGCACAGACCCCAGAACTAATCCAGTATCTGCCCCAGAGGCCATCCTATCACGCCTCCTGTTTGACACCACCACCAGTACCTCCATCTTATCAGGGTTCAGATGCAACCAGCTAGAGACCATCCAGTCATTAATCTCGGCCAGGCAGTTGTTCAATACTTGCACTGCAGTGGAAGTCTCAGGTGCAAAGGATAAATACAGCTGGGCATCATCAGCATAACAATAAAACTCCAAACTGTACTTCCTAATGATCCCATCCAGGGGTAGCATATACACGGCAAACAACACTGGTGACAAGACCGAACCCTGAGGTACTCCACAAGACAGAAGGCTAGGGGAGGAGAAGAAAATTCCCCATCACCACCCTTTGCCTCCTGTTTGTGAGATAGGACTCAAACCAGCAGATAACAGTGCCGGTGAGTCCACTGAATTCCCTCAGGTGGCCGAGCAACACACAATAGTCCATTATGTCAAAAGCTGAGGAGAGAGATCAAGGAGAACAAGAATTGTCCCCTCTTCTCAGTCTCTCGCCCTGAGGAGATCATTGTGCACCCGAACTAATGCAGTTTCCATACAATGTCCGGCATGAAATCCAGACTGGAGCAGTTTGTAGATATCAAATGCCACGAGGTGGTGCTGCTGCTGTGCCACAATCTTCTTGACAACCTTTCTCAAAAATGGAAGGTTGGAGACAGGTCAGTAATTTGCCTTGACATCTGGGTCTAAAGATGGTTTCTTCAGAAGGGGTCTCACCAGTGCCTCCTTCAAGGCATCTGGGAAGACCCCCTCTGACAAGAGCACCGGACAATCAAGGCGAACACCGGACCAACAGTGTCAACACATCCCATTAAGAAATGAGTCAGCACTGGGTCCAGTTCACAGTATATGTGCTTCAGCCTTGAGGCCACCTCAGTGACATTGGCCACCTCCACTGGTTTAAACTCATCCCAGCCAGGCAGAGTGCATAGTAGACCATCCAGACGACCACTGTCAGCCATAGTATGGCTCGCTGGCAGAATTCCCTGCCTGATGGCGGACACTCTGTCTGAGAAGAATTGAGCAACCTCATGCACAAAGCCTCGGAAAATGTTTTTTTTGTTTTTTTGGCTGTAGACAAGCAGGATGCAACAGCCTGTCCACAGTCTGAAAAAGCAAAGCTGGTCGGTTCTTCCCAGCAGCAATCTCCCTGGACAGGAACACTGCCTTCTTACAGTTGATTGCCCCATATCCTAGTGTGTACGCAATGCCAGTCTGTCCACCTCCAGTCCAGTCCTCCGCCAGGAGCGCTCCAACCTCCGACCCTTGATCTTCATCGCCTTGAGCTCCCCATCAAACCACGGGGACGTCACGTGAGAGTATCTGGGTCATACACAGACCAGTGAAATGGAGTTGAGCGCCCCAGCCATCATCCTATTATAAGCGGTGACTGCTTCACTCACACCCCTCTTGCATGCACTGCCCACACTAGATAGGTCCACTACCGCCAAAAAACCCTCCAGGGGCAAGCCCTTCAAAGGGCGGTAGCTTATCATCTCTGCAGGGGGAGAGATTTTGGGGGGTGGGGGCCCTGAGCAAGAAGTCCACCATGCAATGATCGGACCAAATAACCCGACCAGTCTTGAGGTTACAATTTCAAGCCCCAGCGAGAAGACCCAAGTCCAGCATGTGACCACCCTGGTGAGTCACGGTAGTAACCACTTGCAACAGGCCCAGAGATGTCATCGTCTGGAGGAAGTGATAACCCAAGCTAGATGATTCATCGTCAGCCCAAACATTGAAGTCCCCCAGAACCAGACACCTGGGGGCCTCCAATGTTTCACCAATGACAAAATAAGCCACTTCCTGCAAGAACTCTCCTGCCGTCCCAAGTGGGCGGTAAATTAGGAGAATACTGCAGCCTGTGCCCGGACCACATGGATGGCCACACATTCAAAAGAACTCAATGTACCCACTGGGTGCACGGTGAAGCCTAGCCCAGATCTAAAACAGCTGGCCACACCCCCACCCCTGAGTTTCACTCTGGGGCAGTGTGCAACGCAGTACCCCGAGGGGATGGCGGCCTGTAGAACTAGGCCAGCATCGTCCCCAAACCAGGTCTCTGTAAATGCATGCCAGATCAACCAACGAAACTAGATCCGCAATAATTGCGGTCTTGTTTCTGATTGACCTGGCATTGCACAGCACCACCCTCGGGGGATTGATGGACAGTGCAGCCCTTTTGGCTGCCTGCCCACTCGGTCTCATGGGAACTTTGGGACTGGGAACCAAACACAAATGGCCTCTCTCAACAAATCGTCGAAACCCAGGGCGCCTTCTGCACCTGACCACCTCTATCCTGTGAGCAGGACATTCAGTGAAGATGCTTATTTACACCACCTCTCTAGTTTGCACAGCCTATCCCCTAAATCACACTCTTCTCCTACCTTCATCTCATCTCACCGAATTCTGGCAAGTGATCCCTCCTCCCTTAATTAAGGTACAAACAGTTTGATCTTTAACGTCTAGCTGAACAACTGAGATGGGCAGAGTGGATGTCAGTTTGTCTCAGCTCAGGGGTTGTACCTACATCAGTATAGCACCCCATTAATACTACATCTGAGTAGCAGCACTGGGTTTAAAGAGCAGCTTCCTACTGCTGCCCCGCACCATATAAGAAAGTTTACGTGGCTCCACGTGGACTGCAACACAAATTTTCATTTAATTCAAGGGATCATATTTTCCTTCAAGGAGCCAAAAGCCCAAATGCTGCCACTTACTTATTGTGAGACACACCCCTGCGCTAGCACGTTTTGTGATGTCAGTAAGTGGAGAGCATGGAAGCATGCTCCATAGAGTAGAATGGGGACATTTTTTAAATGTTTTTTTATTACAGTTTAGAGTTCTGATCATAACAAATCAAGGCCACTGCTTGGCTAACAAGGTCCTAACAAGTCAGCATGAAGAAAGGGGGCAATTACTCCTCAAATGCTTCTGCAGACAAGAATGTTTTAAGAACCCTCTTAAAGGCCTCCACTGAGGGTGCCTCCCTGAGAGCACTCAGGAGAGAATTCCAAAGGACTGTGCCAGCCACCTCAAAGGCTGGTTGCTGGAGGTTTTAAACTTACCCCTGGGAGACAACAAAGAGGTCCTCCTGGGTTGAGCGGAGAGGGCACGAAGACATGTAAGAGTGCAGGAGACTAGTTGGGTAACCCAGACCCAACCCATGTAATGTGCTATATAAGTTAGTAAGCCAGCTTTAAAGGAGATAACGCCACTTTACCAGTAGCCAGTGCAGATCAAGCAGCACTGAGGAGACATGACACATCCTTGAAAGGCTGGTCAGCAATATAGCAGCTGCGTTTTGCACCAACAGCAGGTGCTGGTGCATACCTCCACTGACAATAAGGTATAGAGCATTGCAGTAGATAAGCTTCGAGTTCACAAATGCATGCACCAGTGTAGCCAAGGGAAGCTTAGGTGGGCAACTATTCTTTCTTTCATGCAGGCAAATATGAGTAGCACATACCATAAAATGGGTATTTTTGACAGACTGATGTCAAAGGACAAGACTCAGTACTGATCAAAAGTGGCAGCTGCAGCCTCTGTTTTTTTTACCAGGGCACGGAAGAAGCACAGGAGCTGGCAGGGCACTATATAAAGTGAACATACAGTGTTGCAGAGAGGGGGTAGCTCTGCATCATATGGGGAACTGACAAGGGCACACCATTTTTTTCATCAGGGCATGTGCCCCAGGGTAAAGTGGCCACTGCCATTTTGACTAAGATGCCAGGATAGAAGGATGTTGTTGACTACTTGTAGTGCACACAGAACAGCATAGTACTCACCTCCCTGATCACACAAGGACTGCACATTTCATGTATCACTTCTAATCCTCCAGTAAATCTTTATTCAACTGTACACAACACTGTGTGGAAGATCAAATGGCAAAGAGGGTATAGGCAAACTTCATTTTACGCAGCCTCTGACTGATGGCGCTCTACCCATTCCCCTTGAAGAAAATGAACTTGAGAGGGGCCACGATCTCTGTCTTCTTTTAACCCAAGATATCAACAAGACTGAACAGATGCAGATGTTTGATCTGGTGTCCTCCAGCAGGACACAGGGGCACACCTTGAAGCTCAGAGGTGCAAAATTCAGGAGTAACATTAATTTAGGAGGCGTTTTTTCTCCTAGAGTGTAGCGAACCAACAGAACAGCCTACCAGTGGAAAGAGTGGACATGAAGACAATACAGGCCTTCAGGGTAAGCCTGAACTAAATACTGTTTACCGTGGGAATCACAGGGTACTCTGTATAGTACAGTTGGTGCTGACTCACTGCTTTGGACATTGTGGGGACTGACCTGATGGACCAAGAGTCCCTTCTGGCCTCAAATTATTATCTTACTTTTTGTGAGTATACCAACAATTTCTATAAGAACTGATGTTTTCTCATATTTTGGCCATCTTTTATACTCACGTTTTGTATTCCATAACAGGATTGCCCTGATATCAGGTGTCATTTTAATCACGTATTTGGAACTGACTTGAGAGATGTTATTTGCTTAGCCCTTGCCCTTCCAGAACCCCACTTTAAACCCCTCAGAACCCTTACATTCTGGACTCATTTATCACCACCTTACTCCCTTGGTAGGTAAGCAAGTAAGTAAAATTGTATTTATTAAGTGCCCCATCCCAGAGGCTCTGGGCACTGTACAGGCAGGCAAGGTAAAAATAATGGTTCCACCCACCATTGTATACAGACCCCCATCTCAGGGGGAGGAAATGGACAAGGAAATGATAGATAGCATCCTTGGGATGGCAGAGAAAGGGGATATATTACTGATGGAGAACCTGAATATGCCAGATGTTAACTGGAGCACCTTTGCTGCAGCCGCATCCAAGAGCAGGGTCATTCTTGATGCCCTACAGGCGGCATGCCTCAGACAGCTAGTTTTGGAACCCACTCGGGAGAGAGCAGTCTTAGACCTGGTCCTCTCAAATGGGGACAGAGAGAGGATCTCTGATCTTGAAGTGGGTAGCCATCTGGGAACAAGCAACCACCAAACAGTGTGGTTCACGATAAACTTAGCTGTACAGTCAAGTCACACAAAAGTAAAGGTATTGGACTTCAGGAGGGCTGATTTTGTCAAAATGGGAGAGTGCCTCAGAAAAGCACTAGCAAACAGGCAAGAAGGTGGTGTGGAGCAACAATGGGGAAACATCAAAACCGCCATCACAGAAGCAACAAGCCTTTGTGTGAAGCAAATAAACAAATCAAAACAAAAGAAAAAAACACTATGGTTCTCAAAAGAAGTGACGGGAAGGTAAGGAGAAAGACAGCATTCAGGAAGTATAAGAAACACAGAAGGAGCAGGACAGAGAACTGTACCAGTTAAAGCAGAAGGAAGCAAGTAAGGCAGTCAGAATAGCAAAGGCCCAAACCGAGGAAAGATAGCCAACCCGGTTAAGAATGGGGATGAAACCTCTTATAGGTACATTAGGGAGCAAAGAAAGACTAAGGCAGGGATACTGAGGCTGAACAAAGAGGAAGGTTGTTGGGCAGAGAGCAACAGTGAAAAAGCAGGGATACTGAATGAATACTTCTGCTCAGTATTCACAATGGAAAAGCAGGGGGAAATACTTAATCCAGTCAATAGAAGCACTTTGGATGGGGGGGGGGGGTTGATATTAGTCCTTTCACAGAAGAAAGGATTCTGAAAGAACTCTTAAAACTGAAGGAGGATAAAGCAGTGGGGCCTGATGAGATTCACCCCAGAATTCTAAAAGTACTAAGGGAAGAACTAGTAACACCACTGACTACCCTTTTTAATAAATCATGGGAGGATGGTGTGGTATCTAAGGACTGAAGGAGGGCAGATGTGATTCCCCTTCACAAAAGTGGGAGCAAGACAGAGGCAGGAAACTACAGACCTGTCAGTTTGACCTCAGTGGTAGGGAAAATGATGGATTCACTCCTGAAGGAAAGAATTGTTGAGTACCTAGACGCCAGTGGGGCACAGGACCCAAGGCAGCATGGATTCACAGTGGGAAGGTCATGTCAGACAAATCTAATTGATTTCTTTGACTGGGTGACCAAAGCAGTAGACCAGGGAGGGGCTGTGGACATGGCCTACCTAGACTTTAGCAAGGCATTTGACACTGTCCCACACAAAAGATTAATAAACAAATTAGCCAGCCTGGGAGTGGGTCCCAGGGTGGTAGCCTGGGTAAAACACTGGTTGGACAACAGGACACAGCGGGTAATAGTAAATGGTGTCCACAGTGAAGAAAGGAGGGTTACTAGTGGGGTACCGCAGGGTTCAGTACTGTGACCGGTCCTTTTTAATGTCTTTATAAGTGACATTGCAGAGGAACTGGAAGGGAAAATATGTCTCTTTGCAGATGACACAAAGATCTGCAACAGGGTTGATACACAAGGTGGGGTTGGAAGGATGAAAAGGGACTTGGCAAGGTTGGAGGAATGGTCAAATGTATGGCAGCTTAGATTCAAGTGCAAAGAAGTGCAAGGTAATGCACCTTGGAAATAAAAGCTCAGGGAAAGAGTACACAATGGGGGTGAGATACTGACAACAACAAAAAGGGACCTGGGGTAGTCATATCAGATGACCTAAAGGTGGGCCAGCAATGTGAGAAGGCAGTAAGGATGGCTGGGGGGATACTGAGATGCATAGGGAGAGGCATCACCAGTAGAAAACAGGAAGTTGTTGGCCCTCTTTACAGACAGTTGGTAAGACCACATCTGAGTACTGTGTACAGTTCTGGAGACCCCATCTCCACAAAGACACAGACAGGGTGGAGGCTGTCCAGAGGAGGGCAACCAAAATGATGCAGGGTCTGCATCAGAAGACATATGAAGAAAGACTAAAGGAACTAAAGATGTATAGCCTCGAGGAAAGGAGGGAGAGGGGGGACATGATAGAAACTTTCAGATACCTCAAGGGAATCAACAAAGTCCAAGAGGGTAGCATCTTTCAGAAAAAGAGATGTGTAAAAACAAGGGGGCACAATTTGAAGATAGAGGGGGGATGACTCAGAGGTAATGTGAAGAAGTATTTCTTCACAGGGCGGGTTGTGGATATATGGAACAGTCTTCCTGAGGAGGTCGTAGAGTCAAAAACAGTGGGGGAATTCAAGAATGCATGGGACAGACATAAGGCAATTCTAATGGTGGGTAGGAGAAAGTAGGCTGTTGGTTAACTAGGATCTGCAGCTTATCCGTTGGGTAGAAAAATGGGCAGCCTTGGTGGGCCAAGCGGTCCTTATCTGCCGTCAAATTCTATGTTTCTATGTTTCACCCATTCAGATCACCTGCCTTAGTGCGCTTGGTCATTAGGGTGCCAAGTCAGGATTTCGCCGGCCCTGTTTTTGTTAGGGGCTGTGCCCCCTGCATCCCCAACACCCCCTTTATTATTATTATTCTAACTCTGAGGCGGGGCGGACCTCGGGGAGGGGGCACGAATCCCAAAACTGGCACCCTGATGTGGCGGTGCTCTAATGACCAGAAAGGAGAAATAATAACATACATCAACTTTAAAATAAATGTCAAAAATGAGAATAAACATTTCCTAACAAAATCCTTAAGTAAATAAATGATTCAGCAGTTCATTATTACCAAACTCATAAATAGTTCATAAACACTCGTCTGAAAAGATGTGCCTTCAGACTGCACTTAAACACCTCCACTGATGGGGCCTCCCTCAAGGATATGAGAAGGGAATTCCACAGGACAGGGCCCACCACCTCAAATAATTGATCTCCGGAGGTCTTCAGACGGGCTTGGGAACCATCAGGAGGCCATCAGTGGAGGAGCAGAATGAAGTGGTCTGTGGACCCTGTATTCCAGCTCATCTCTATCAGGGAAAGCTCTTCAGATATTGGTACCATTGCTGGAAGGATGGATCCAAAAGGCAGAAGGATTGTGTGATGTGGGAGCTGTGTGATAGTCATCATCAACACACTGGAAAAGGGAGCGTTTCTTGTGATTTGCTCCCAATCAGTCCTCCCTCCACCTTCTCTGTTGTGGTTTGGCATGCCACAATGATGTGTGTGGTCCACCACCTTGCTGAGTACACCTCCATCAAACTAACACCTGGAACTGCTCCCTGAGGGATGGGCTGTCTAAATATTCCCTATGAGGAGAGCATCCATGTGAATGCTCTTTTGCGCTTTCAGCAAACCTCCACTCTTGCCATCTCAGCCTGTGTGCTTGTACCCAAGTTAAAAGTGTGCTGCATGGATGCCCCACCACTCTGCACCATGGAGTAGGCAGCTGATATATTAAAGTTTAAAGACACAACTCTGTGGATGCCCGCTTAATTCATTTCAAAAGCCTGTGATCTCTCACTGATCTGTAAAAACACCCAGCAGTATATCTTGAAGAGAGCACGGTAGCAGCCAGTGGTAGCAGTCTTGGAATGGTCAGTTGGCATTTGATATAGGTGTTCATATCCTCCAGATTTCATTACTGCAGTGCACTCGACAAGGGCTTACTAGGTACTGTACTCATATTTGTTTTCTGTGGCTAGTACAGAATGCTGCAGCATTATTATTGACTTTACTTAAAGCCATATCATTTAATACAGTTACTCAATGTCTTGAGATGCCTGCTGGCAAGGTGGTAAGTACAGGTGTTTTTTATTTTTTTATTTTATTGACATACAATGCCTTCAGTGGACTGCCCCCCCCCGTCGTTATCTCAGCATTGTCCTGATCTCTGACACCTATGGTAGGTCATTGAGGTGCAGGAACAGGCTCTTTTGCTTGTGATGCCCTCCCAATTAAAATCCAAAGGAGATTGGGCCTTTGCATTGGCAACACCTGCCATCTGGACCCTCTGCCGCCCAAGATCCAGTCAGCCTGTTCTGTGAATGTTTTCAGAGCTTTTTTAAAGGAATATTTTTATAGCGTATGGTTAGCCCCTGTTGTGTATGGATTTCCATACACATAATATATACAGTAATGGATGGGGAGGTGGTTATAACGAGAATTTTAGACACCCCCAAGGTGTGGAATGCCTTATAAACCCAAAGAGCGAAGCTTGAGGGGTTTGTACAGGCATCCCACACTGAGGGGCTGTCTAAAATTCGAGTTTCACACACCTCCCCAGCTTTTGTTTTATATAATTGCTGGGGATTGCTTTTTCGCCTCAACAGTAAAATAAAGAGATCCTCATGGTACCGTGCACTTGGTTGGCTTTCACGCAGTCCACAGCTCATGCTAAAAATGTCCTCGTGGTAAAACATGTCGTAATTTAGCCATTTTGGAAAGCAGTCCTTTCACAGTTGTTTTGTTCATAGTTTAAATTAACTTACCGTCGATTCCAACTGGTGGCAAACTGCAACGTGCTGTGTAGTGAAGAGGACCGGAAGAGTGCTTCTTGCACATGCTCAGACCCGTTATAACACGCGGGTTATAACGGGGAAATTATAACGTGCTTTCCCTATGGGAAAAAGTGGTCCCCAGTTATTATATCTTTGTTATGATTGAGTCCAAAGGTCACAAAATGTTGTCTTTGTGATGTCAGAATGATACCATAAAAACGTTTCAGCCCTCACCTGCCACTTGATTGGCTGACAACACAGGTCAAATGAGAAAAGTCTTGGCAAGCTTGGAATGATGGACCCACATAGTTTAGATACGGAGAGCCATATATGGCTCCGTGTCACTAAACTGGACTCCTTTTTTTTTATTTTAAAAATAAACAGTGTGGCCACAGGTGGTTATGACTGGGACAGAGCAATTCTCAGCACTGACATGGTTGGAGTCATAACGAGGAGCTGGAGCGAGTGTGAGCATGATCTGCTTCACATAATAAAGGTACCTTACTATCTCATGGAAGTGGAATGACAAAAAAAAAAACATACACTATATAAAACAGTGGATGGATGACCATCCACAACTAAGGCTGTGTTTCCATCACGAGGTCTTTATGATGTCACCACTTCCATCGATGGAAACACAGCCTTGTTCTGGATGGTCACCCATCCACTATTCTATATGTTGCAGTCCTTGCCATGTGTATAAGTCTGTTGGAATGGAATTTATCTTCTGATTGTGACCCGTTTTTTGTGTTTACCTGCACTTTGTATTGATGTGGGCATTGTGTATATCTATGTGTTGGGTTGTTATACCACGCTTTGGACTTTTTGGAATTGTGCTTTATAAATCCAGCCCACGACTATTATTACATTTCAAATAATATCATAACAGTTTGTGGTACCAACATTAAGATTGTCAGGATTGCTGATGAACTGAGACACGATCAGGACTGGGAGGGAGGAACTGCTAACACAGAATATCTAAAAGTCATTTTAGGAGTCTTAGTAAAATTGATTCAAAGGTCATCTGCTCCTCCTGGGTGTTTACAGTGAAATATGTTATGAATTATATTGTCAAGAAAGTTGAATGTCTTGGGAGTCCGGTGCTTTGATAACAAATTACAAATTCTCACTGCTAAGTAAAAAAAAAAACTGATATTTGGAACCCAATCTAAAAATGAGAGCTGTTTTCTCAATAATGAGAAATGGGAGATAGTCAACCATTGTATACTGGGGGTTGATCATAACCACTAAGTATTTGTGGATTCAGTATCATAACAAAATTAATATTCAGAATCCAAGGCCCACAGTACAAACCTTTGTCATGGTCTGAGTGCAGCTGTTAAGGTGATAACTAAAGTTAAATCGCATCTTCTGTAAGCAGAAGATAGGTGGCATCGTACCAAGGGACTTCTGTCTTCTGGAACTAGTGGTTTATTGTGTTACCAGGTTGCTCCTGGCCATGCCCAGATATGGGCTGAGTTGGGCTTTGATTCAGTTAGAACCACAGACTCCCTTAGACTCCTTTCTCATTAGTTTAAATAATTTGGTTTTGAGACTCATTATCTCCGATTCAACCCTATGGACCCTGGTTAAGTTTCCTAAAAGAAACTGAGTCAACATGGGTTATGTGGTATTTGGCCACAGTTGAAGTGTTTAATAGATCCCTTTCTAGGCTATAGGATATAATGAAACAGCAAATTATTGCTGTTTCTAGGCAATGTAATAGCAAAGGCATTGGCTCATACAAGATTAGCTCTTGGTTACTAGAATTACATACTCCCACTGCCCAAGCAAAAATCATATTTGAATTTTATCATAAATCCTAGAAAAAGAAAGGTTTTTATTACCTATGTATTCTGAACCTACAGGTCAGCAGTCACTAAAGGCAGAATAAATAGAATTCTAAACAAACTAAGATGATGCCCCTGTGGCATGGAATAGGTTGAATGTTTGAACCATGTGATCTGCCATCATAGGTCTTACCGCAGTTTTATAACCAAAAATGTTTTCCTCATGTTTTTGACTAATCCTACAAGGAACACCAATTTGGTAGGTATTCTGGCTACTAAATCAGCCATAGTGGCAAAGGTGGTGGTGAGATGTATAGCCCTAACTTTTTAGAAATGAAAATACTGTACCTGCAGATAAGTCTCAGTAGTATACGAATTTGCTTCTGCTAGCCTTGATATATCTTCTGATTTTTGCTGTGATCACACATACATACATAGTTGCCAGCAGCTGAGGCCTAAGGGTCTATCTTGTCTGCCTGACTCAGCTCACTGGTAGTGTATAGTAGCTGCTCTACCACCCCTCTTCATTTCCCCTCTCCCTTCCCTTCCCCTACCTGTATACTTCTGTTGTTCACCAAACCCCCACTCTGTACCGTGCCCCTGTGCCTGTCCCAACCCTTCTTGAAACCTCCCATAGTTAACATTTTTACCAGGTCATCCGGCAGTGCATTCCAGGGTGCCACCACCTCTCCGTGAAATAATGCCCACTTGCCTATCCTCTGTACCGCCCCAGCCAACTTTAGACTATGGCCTCTCATAGTCCCCTCCTCCCTTAACTTGAACAGACCCTCCTTGTTCCCTCTGTTGAACCCCTTCAGGTATCTGAAGGTCTCTATCATATCCCCCTATCCCGTCTGTTCTTCAGAGAGTACATATTCACCTCTTTTTAGTCTGTCCTCATATGACAACCCCCAGACCACTAATCACCCTTGTCTCCCTTCTCTGGACTTTCTCCAGCAGTGTGATGTCCTTTTTTAGGTGGGGCATAGGTGGATTTAGAGGAGGGGCTAAGGGTGCTATAGCTCCCCCATCATGGAGCTCCTCTATTAGTAACACACTGTGCTGCAGTCTTTATCAGTATGCACTAATGCCTCCATGAAAGCTGCCTGAGCCACACAGGTCTCATCTGTCCTCCAGCAGAGCTGGCCTTAGCTAGGTGCAAACTGTGTCCCTGCACCTTAGGGCCCATGTTTTTTTCCTGAGGAAAAAAATAATTTAAAACATTTAAAAATGCCTAAATGTTGATAGAGATGAAAATGTTTACCAGCAAATGAAAGTGGAAGACAACTGGCTCTGTTACTGTTACAAAAGATGGGGCAGCTTTGCTGCAGTGGAAAAGATTAGGTTAAGTAAGTGCTAATGGTGTTAATGGCCATACTTTACACCTCCCAGGTCGACTACTTTTACAAACAAAGGGCTCTATTGACAAGAGAACTTGTTTGTAACCTGGACATGTAGGTGAAACAATGAATGATATGACAAAATATGTTTCAAAAGTATGTGAGCACTCAAAATGGCTCAAAAACCTGACCAGCACAGAGCAAAACCAGATTTCCTGATAGGGACCCTGAAAACCTGACTACCAGATAAAAAAACTGACAGGTGGCAACCTTACTGGTGTCCCATGATAATCCTCCCTATTCTCTCACTCACACCTCCAGAAAAGTTAAGTTGTTCAACTTGTTTGCAAATCAAGAGTATCTAAGGTGTGAGTGTCCAGTGATTATGTCCCTGTCCTTACAGAAATGAATATGGTAGGAGTACCATACTTACTTAAGTTCTTGCTCCAGGCTCAATCAGATTCATTTCCAATGGTGAAGTCAAATAATTCAATGCAGTCAGTGGCACGAATTAAAAGATGCTGGTTAAACTAGTAGACCTGGTACTGCTTTAGCAATTCAGGACAGGAGGGTTAGTTAGGTGTAAATGTTGGATGTGGGGGACCCACAGGGAATGGA
The DNA here is from genome assembly GCA_016271365.2 of Neoceratodus forsteri. Taxonomy (NCBI): domain Eukaryota; kingdom Metazoa; phylum Chordata; order Ceratodontiformes; family Ceratodontidae; genus Neoceratodus; species Neoceratodus forsteri. The sequence goes on from CM028129.1 coordinate 798,731,242, forward strand.
GTAGTGGGGACCAGCAGGGGGGCTGCACAGGGGCCAGAATGGTTAAGGCCAGCCCTGTCCTCCAGTGTCCTGGTAGTGCAGTAAACAACCACCCCCACCCGCATCACATAGTTGATCCCTCCCCCGAAAAGCTGGTCTCCAGCATGAATTTCTTACTAACGTTCACCCTACGCCACTGTGGCAGGAGCTGGTCTTGCCTTGATGAGCCTGAGCATTCATTCTCTACTTTTGCAGGCTTGGTGCAGCTCCTTTGTTCATGCGCGGGGGGGGGGGAGGTCGTGCATTGGGGGGTACAGCTGCAGAAAAGTGGAGTGGACCTTAACAATACAGATCACAACAAGGTTGTCTGGTGCTCACTGCTCCCGATTTGCTGTTGCATCCAGTAGTGGCTGTGGCTAGCAAGGGGTGCCTTCTTTAAATGTCTGGGCTGCTGAAACAAGAGTGAACTGTAAATCATTAACTCAGAAGATTAATGTTGGAGCGAGAGAGGAGTGAGTGTACTACTGAGGAGACAGAGACAGAGTGGAGCCCACAAGTGAAGAGCAAAGCCCAAGGTTTCAGGCGGCAGCAGTCCAGTAACACGGGGTCGGTGTGGCCTTAGTAAATCAGCACAAGGAGTTGGAGTGAGGTTCAGGTTATCTTCTGGTAGCCGAAGCAAGCTGCAGCTGAGAGCTCTGCTCATTAGCAGTCATGGGGTCAGTGTGTGCTGTCTAGAGAGAGAGAAAGTTTGGCGGCCAGGTGACTGGAGACAGTACTCAACTATGGGCACCTAGACTTCAGCCTGCTGAAAATGGATCAAGTCTTCATTTAATCACGTACTTCTTGCTTTAAATAAAAAAAAGACTTTCACAGTCACAAACTATGGTGGGTGGGGGCAGCTGCTGGGATGGGACAGGACATTAGTGTTCCATCAAACTGGATGTGTAATAAATGTACTAGTGTTATTAATTTCTAGTATGGAAAGCTTAAATTCATGACATTAAAATTGTTTAAGGTCACCGCTAGTTTTGTCCTATATGGCAAATTGATTTTGCTGTGGATTTGCAGGAGAGGGAGTTGGAGAGTAGTGCCCTCCTGTAGCATGCTAGGAATGGTACAAAATGAATGCTAGGGCAGGTCTGGTCTTAGCAACAGCATGAACCAGGAGAGGCAGAAACTGGTACATGAGACCTTTGAACTGAGATAAAAACTTCAGCATGTACTGTATGTCTAATCTGTGTGGTCTTTTCAGTCATGGTTGTACAGTGTGAATGAGCACAGAGGGACTTAATAGACATGGGGACTTTGAAGGTGTTTTGCTGTATATTATGGCATGTGCAGGAGTTTCTGCATGCTTGGAGAGCAAAATTAGCAACAGAAGTCATAAGCAGGGCCACTGGAAAATTGCAGGCACAATATTTCCGTAATTTCCGCAATTTTCACCCTTCTCCACACAAAATCATCAGTTTCTTGCAATTTCTTACATTTATGGAATTTTTGACTGAAATTGTATAAAATATTTAAATTCTCAAGGAAATCTACTCAGATATATTAACAATTTAGTACACAGACTTGGATTTGACCAAAACAGTACAGTGTGAGGTGAGAAGGGGTCAAATGTGACTGCTTTCATGTGATTCACTTCCCTGCTTCGGTTTCAGAATCCTCTGGTCATGCATATGTAGACTTGAACACTTGAAATCTGTGTTAAAGCAGACTGTTAGAGAACTTTTTGCTGACACAGAGACTGAAACAATAGGTGTGAGAAGAGGTGCAAAGTACCCCATTCACCTAAATGAAGCCTTGACCACAATGCTTGTTTTTGAATGGTAGGGTAGATTTTCCTTGTATAAATACTTTCAATCTGAAAGGATTTTGATTAAAATGTGTTAAAGAGTTTGGATGGCCTTGCTAATTATAAACTTGAATGTGCTTCTGAGGGGGTTAGTGACAGCGATTCCTTACATGTCAGTCTGCTGCAACTGCATACTCACATACAAAACCTACAAAAGGAAACATTTCTGAAAACATGCTGAACAGGTCAAGTATAGTTAAACAGTTAACCTTCAAATAGACAAAGTAATTGCAACCCAAGTAAAATCACTGCAAACCGAGTAGAACAAAAGTATAATGTATTGAAAACTATTGTATGATGTAATGAAAAGCTATCGGTATGATTTTATACTTTTATCATGTGATTTTAAAATGTACTTACAGTGCTGATTAAGAACAGTAATTATTTTAACAAAATAAATGTTTTTCTTACTAGACCTTTATTAGGCACCCTGCTTATTTGTTTATTTTGTTCTTGCACCAAAGTAAGTAGTTTAAAACAGGCTTCATTATTTAACATCTAGAAACTGGCAAATTACTGTATGTTGTTTCAGGATATATTCAGTACAGATTAACTGTAAATTACTGAATAAAATCTAGTTAGCACTGCATGACTTAGATGTCTTGATTTTTAGAAGATATGTTACATAATGATTAGTTTACAGTGCATTTCAAAAACACACATCTTTCTTCATATTAAAAGCATTTACAAGTGGCAGTACATTTATCTAACAATTTATGTGATCAATACATGCTGCAGCAAACAAAATATTTATTAGGGGGAAGTTGGGATATATAGTGAAGTCCCGCAATTTTCCCGCAATTTTTGCAAGAAAATCCCCACATTTTTAGGTAAAATTTTCCGCAGTTTTCCAGTGGCCCTGGTCATAAGACCTTCTTTGGCACATTGACACAGGCAGTTACAAAACCGGAGAAAAAAGTGACAGAATCAAATATTTAGTTTATGTAGTTGTATGTGTTGAATTGGGAGAGGTGCAAGTTGTGATGTACCCAAGCAAGTGCTGTTGCTAATAAAAAAAAATGCATTTTTATATTTTTTAAAAACTGTTTTTCTGTCTGCTTATTGACTTCTTGGGCCTATCATAAAAATGAGATGCCTCATACCATGAGGTTATCCCAGTAAAGGCCATTTTAAAACAAAAAGTATTTTATTTATTTAAAAATGTATTTTCTTTGGAATAAATTGTTCTATAGAATAAAATCTGTTTTGTAAAAATAGCAAGCAAACTTGAAATTATATTTTCAGAAACTAGATAGCAAAGTGACCTGTTCCCATATTTCTATAGTTATTGTATTTTTTTTTTTTACTGAGATAAGGATGGGAGATACGTTAATCTGTACTGCAGGACAAACTGGGATGGGCTGGCTTTATGGTAATGTCATAATGTGCTTGAGTGAGTGACATTTGTGAACTTGTTTACTTGGATTGTCATTTAACTTGTCTGCAATTTGTCTTTATCACTAAGTCTCTTTCAACTTGTCTCATTTTTATGTGTTTTGGATGTGCTGCTGCCCAGCAGCAGTCTTTTGGTATTTTTTTTTTTTTGGGGAGGTGGGAGGGTATTTTGGGCAACATACTGTCATGTGGATTGTGGGGATTCTGGGGATGGTGCTAGGGTGCAACTAACAAAGCATGGGGAGGGAGGAAATGAGTAGAAATTGCATTAAAAATACCATCCAAAATGCACTAGAATGCACCAAAATGTTAAAAAAAATTCTGGGGGCCTAGGTGGCCCACCAGACCCCCAGCCTACTATTTTTATTTTTTATCTGACTTGAACTCCCCCATCTATAGGACTCCTGGATCCGCCCCTGTGGGGGCATCAGAACTGCACACATACTCCAGATGTGGCGTCACCAGTTAGGTGTACAAGGGAAGTATAACCTCCCTTCTCCTGCACATTATGCCCCTGGCTATACACCCAAGCATTCTGTTTGCCTTAGCTGCTGCTCTTCTGCACTGCTCTGAGTGGTTCCCTTTAGCATCAATCACCCCCCCTGATCTTTCTTCATAGTTGCGACAGTTAGCTGTGCCCCCCAAGTGGTAGTTAAACCCAGGGTTCTTAACACCCAGGTCAAGAACGCTACATTTGCGTGCATTAAACCCCAACTGCCACACATGGGCTAAGTTTTTCAGCCACCCAGATCATCTTGTAGTGCCCTCCTCACTGTCCACCACTGCCACCAATTTAGAATCATCAGTGAACAAACTCATTTTACTACCAACCCCTTCCACAATATCCGCAATGAATACATTAAAAAGGATAGGGCCCAAAACTGAACCTTGTGGAACCCCCGCTGGTGACCTCTCTGGGTGTCGAGACTTCACCGCCTACCACCACCCTCTGCTGTCTATTCCTAAGCCAATTTGCTACCCACCCCACCAGTTTATCTCCCACCCCCAGTTCCCTCAATTTCCAAATTAGCTTTTCATGCGGGACTGAATCAAAAGCCTTGCTGAAGTCCAGGTACAGGACATCATCTGGCTTTCCTCCATCCAGGGATCTTGTCACTCAGTCGAAAAATTCGACCAGGTTAGTTTGACATGACTTCCCCCAGACAAGCCTCTTGCTGGTTATCATCCTGAAAAACTCTTTCCTCCAGGAAATCCACCAACCATTCTTTTAAAGGTGGCCTCCAACATTTCCCCACTATGGATGTCAGACTGACCAGTCTGTAGTTCCCAGATTTGTCCCGAGGTCCACACTTGTGGAGGGGCACAACATGGGCCAACTTCCAGTCTACAGGGACACATCCTGATTGGAGGGAGGAATTGAATAGTTCCATCATTGCAGCCACCAGGACATCTGCCATTTCCTTCAGAACCCTGGGGTGGATGCTGTATGTCCCTGGAGCTTTGTCCATCCTCAAGGACTTGAGAGCCTCCCTCACACTCCCTACCTGGATCTCCCCATGACCTCTTTCCTTCCACCTCCCTGAGGCAATGGCCCCATCCCTTTCCCTAGTGAAGACCGAGCTGAGATAATTGTTTAACACTTCAGCCTGTTCTACTCCCACCCATCCCCCCTCCTTTCTCAGTTTATCTGTCCCCCACCCTTCCTGTGCTCCCTAAAATATCAAATGAATTCCTTCTCTCATTCCCTGATCCCTCTTGCTAATTCCTTCTCTCATTCCCTGATCCCTCTTGCTAATCTAAGCTCCTTATCAGCCTTGGGTTTTTCTTACCTTTCTGCTAACCTCCCTGGATATCCTATGATACTCCTCATGGTCTGCCTCACTATGGGAGCATTTGTACCTTCTAAAGGCCAACTGCTTATTCCTCACTTCCTCCTGTACTTCTCTTGTCCACCAGCAAAGTTTCCTAGCTCCAGCCATCTTGTTTTGTTCCCTGGTGCAGGTTTTCATGGCCTCCAGTATTCCCATCTTCAGGATTTCCCACTGCCTCTCTGTGTCCATCCCGGTTCTGGTTTTACTTGTATGCTTCCTGAGGATATCTGCCATCTCCCTGAAAGTTTGCTGTCCTGAAGTCCACAACCATGGTCTTCATTTGGTTCCTGTCCTTCCCTATGTCCAAAGTAAAACAGATTGTGGTGTGGTCACTACCAGCCAAGGGAGTTTCCACCACCAGATCCGTGATCTGCTCCCTATCGACTAGCACCAGGTCCAGGATGCTTCCCTCCCTAGTCAGCTCTTCAACAAGCCAAGTCAGATATTCATCCTGGAGTGCTCATTTGCTCCTTTGCTGATGAGGACACGGCAGAGCTCCAGTCTGTTCCAGGCATGTTAAAGTCCCCTAGCTCATTATTACCTGGGCGGCTATTTTGTGTCAGGTAAACAATAGATAGTTCGGACTTCATATGAAGCTGTTGGAGGTAATGAGCTTATATCACATTCCCACCCCTCCCCCTTCCACAGTTTTTTCTCAAATTGTCAACTAGTTCCCCGTCCGTATGCTCTGATTTCATGGGTGGCCTGTAGACCACCACCAGATTAACCCTTCTTCCTTTACTATCCTGTAACAGGGGCCCATACCACCTCCATGTTATCCTCCCCCACCTCCTCTCTGCTGCACACTATCCGTTCCCTAACAAATACTGCAATGCCTCTCCTCCACCCACTGTTCTATCCTTTTTAAGTGTGGTGTACCCAGGTATTTTCATGTCCCAGTCATGGTACTGGTTGGCCCAAGTCTCTGACTGCAGCCACATCCACCCCCCTTCCACCAGCAATGCATGCAACTCCAACGTCTTGTTTCCCAGACTCTGTGCATTTATCAGAACAACTTTCCAGACCCTCCCAGAATTTTCCGTTATCTTACCAACCCCCTTGCCCCTGGTCTCCACTCCTCCAAGTTTGGTCTTCACTTCCTGTACTCCTCCAGATTGGGGGAAGAGCTTACACCCTCCTGTTTCGCTCAAGAGCCCTGTACTCTCCAGCCCTCCCCCTCATCCAGTTTAAACCCCATCTTCTAGATATATAATCCCCTAGCTTGTTCTTAAGGACCTTCCCCTCCTTACTTAAGTGTAGTCTGTCCCTAGCAAACCGTTCTTTGTTCTCCCATGTAGCCCCCCCATTTGCTCACCAACCCATAGCTGGACACCACTCATTTAGTATATCAAATCATTATTACTTATGGTTACTGTTTTTGTTTTTGCTGTAGCCCCGATTGATTCAGCCCAGAAAACATAGAATAATACCATGTGAAATAAAATGGTAAATCATGTGCCACTTTAAGTCATGATACATTTTATGGAGTTGTCCACTCCTTCGCCTTATTTTATTCTGTTCTGTGGTTCTGTAATGTTTAAAATGTGGTGTATGTGAGGATGACATTTTAAGATATGAACTGGATTTATGGTTTGTAATGACCATGGTCACAAAATATTATCTGTCTGTTGCTACATAAAAGTAACATTATGGATCACCCACCAACCCAGAAAATGTTGGGATATTTAAATTAAGGGTGAGAAGGTAGCCTATTCTGGGACAAGCTGCCATTAGGCATGGCAGTTACAGTGTTGATTCACTGATTGCATTAATAGATAATGCCAAAAACAGAAGGCCAAGCTAATATGAACAGCTTGCAACAGTGATCTTCATATGGAGTCTGCCTCACTGCCATATCTAGGAAGAGGGTTACTTGATCAAGGACCTATTCTGAGCCTGACTGAGCTGATGTTGTGGGCTTGTCTGTGACTCGTCATATTACTTTAATGCTGTTTTAATGTTTGCATTGCTGTAATCTAGTCATGGTTAAAAATCAGCTGCAGTACTTTAGAATTAAAACAAAAATGTCACATTAATTGTGTGTAACTTGAGTTGTAAGTATTAGACATTTAACAGGTATAGTAGCTGATGTTAAATTACTGAGTACCAAGTAATGTTTTTTTAACCAGCACAGGCAAACATATAATTTCTAAATATAGGTCTTGTGGTCTCATAATTATGGGTTCTTTAACAAATACAGACATAATTAAGCTATAACTAATGAACAGATTTCTGCATGACACTTTTCTCTGTTGTATCTTAATGGTGGTTTTCTCATTATTTAGAATCACTGGCAACGTGAAATATCTTTTGTCTTAATCGTTACATTAAAAGTGTTTCTGTAATGTAATATGTTCCATAATGTGAGTTGTATTTATTATATAGTGATTTGTCACTGCTTCCTCATCCCTGATTTTCTTAGGATCGTAACATTTTGCAGGAAGCAGCAAGATGCCTTTAAAAAGCCACTGATGCCTCAAGAAGAACTTTGAAAAACATAATATGTAGACACAAAGCAGCTATATTTCTCATTAGCTCTGTATGTCTTATTCCCATTATTTATTACTGAGGTCAGATGCATGAAAAAGGCAGATGAACTGTAAGGGATAACAATCTTGTTTATGTAGGAATTTATTCAGTATTGAATAAGTGAGAGGAGAAATCTATAGAGAATACACTGTGTGAAATACAAACTGAATTGTGTCTATTATATTTTCCAAAGTTTTCCCAGCGGTGTCAGCTGCTTTTTAAAAGCTCGGTTTATACTTGCCACTCTGCATTGCTTTGAGCAGTGGAGAATGGCTACTACATTCCTAGCAGATCAGTGTATGGACAGGCCTGGGAGTGGTGCAGAGCCCATCCATTGTGGGCATTTTGGGTTGCTGCAGTTGAGGGGAGTGGAACAGCTTCAGGTGTATCCATTCTTTTGTAAACACTCCCCACCATCTGCTGTGGTCAAGAGAGGAACTCAGTAGAGGGAGTAGGAGTGAGCTTTATAACAAAAAAAAAGTACTCAATTTGGGTGGGAGGAAGAAGAAGCTAGCAGAGGAAGAAGAGGGAGAAGGAGTGAGCTTTATAACAAAAAAAGAGTACTCGATTTGGGTGGGAGGAAGAAGGGGCTAGCAAAGGAAGAAGTAGTAGAGCTGTTCAATTAAAGCAAATAAATGTTGGTAGCATTCCTCCTGCTAAAAGGGTTAATCGAATCCCTCAGTATAAAGAAAATGGATTATGACTTTAACTTTATTTTCTATTACTTTGCTTTTCTTTTTATATCAAAAAAAATCTTTTGAAATATGCCTTCCAGAGATTTCCTTGCTAACCTGGTAAAATATGTTTAAATAAATGAAAAAATAAAAACAAAAGGCTGTAGCAAAAATCACTCTTAGAAACTAATGGCTAAAGATGTCATTTGAATTTTATTCATCTGAGAGATCAGAAAAGGAGCAGCAGTAGAAAAGCCCATTGCCACAAATGTATGATAAATCTATACAACATTTTCTTTACTTTTATCAGCAAAAATAAAGCAGCAAGAATGGATTCTCAGAGTGATTTGTGGCTTCGGTGAATCATGCACCGTGAGTCTTGCACTCTTTTCCCAACTAGACATGCACAAAGCTGTCAAACTGTGCTTCACAAGTAGCTGCACAAAGTTAGCCAAATTCACAAAGTTTGCATTAGGCAAAGTGGCACTTTTTCAGGTGAAGTCATGCAAATTCATCAGCAATGCTGTCACTTTGTGATGACCTTTCAGGCAAAAATGCCACTTTGCCAGGAAGACTTAGTGCTGAGTGTCAGAGGGAACTTTGCGAAGTGTTTTGCGAAGGTCATTGTTGATGTTTGGGAAAGTGGATGGGGACCGCCATGCAAATGGCACAGAAGGCCAGACACAACGGAATGGCGAGCATTGCGGCCTTGACCAAACAGGACCACTGGGGTTAGGGAGAGAGGAACCGTTGAACTACTAGTGCAGTATACCCCTGGAGGATCAGGACTGGACTACAAATGAGACTTGAAACTGGGATAAGGGTTTTGGGAGAACCACTAGACCACCGGAATCTATTACTCACTGGTAAGTTTGGGAGTCTGGGGGGCACATCTGGCTTGTCAGCCAGTTTACTTCTGACTGCCACTATAGTGCAACATTAGGCATGACGTGCGAGGCACATTTCACAATGCTGTGCTGCACTGTGGTCATAAGTGCAGGCTGAGGTGTTTGGAGGTGCATCCACTGTCATCTGGGATTCCACTTTACACTGTGCCACTATCGCAGGGGTGGGGGGGGGACTCCCTTGAGACATGTGCCCACTTTTGAGTACGGCTCTTTAAGATGAAGTGGCAATGGTGTGGGCATAATGCATCACTTTTGTGCCATGAGTGTCTGAGCATTGGGCCCATATATACATGCAGGGTGCAGAATTATAGGAGAGCAGTCAATTCTCATTCTTCCCTATCTCTCATTAGCGTTTGACACTGTGGACCACATAGTGTTGCTGGAGCTCAGAGGACTCACTGGTACTGTCATCAACTGGTTTGAGTCCTTCTGCTCAGGCAGGATGCAGAAGGTAATGATGGGGAATTTCTCATCCTGCCCAGAGCCCCTGCCATGTGGAGTTCCCCAGGACTTGATCTTGTTGCCTATGCTGTTCACTGTACATATGCTTCCCTGGATGACAGCATTAGATAGTACAGCTTGGGTTTTCACTGTTATGCAGAAGACTCCCAGCTGTATGTGTCATTTGCACCCGGGATGGGTGATGCTGTGGAGATACTGAATAAATGTCTGGCCAAGACTCAGAACTGGATGTCCTCTTGCTGGCTGAGACTTAGTCCTGATAAGATGGAAGTGCTAGTGATTAAGCCTGGCCATCGGTGGGATGTGGGTGCTGCTGGGATGGGAATGGGGTTATTCTTTGGCCCCACTCCTTTGGCTGCATCTGCCAAAGTGAAAATCTGGGCATCATCCTTGATGATGGATTGACACCTGAGGCTCAGGTGTCATCTGGAGTGTTTTTTTTTACCACCTGAGGAATGTTGCCTGGATGAAAGCCTTGATTCCACCTGACAAACTGCCCTCACTGGTACATACTTTTGTCACATTGCGACTCAACTACTGCAATGCTCTGTACCTCGGAGTCAGTGGAGGGGTTTCTCTGGCACCTGCAGCTGGTGCAGAATGCAGCAACCAGGTTGCTGATGGGCCTTCCAAGGTCTTGTCATGTGACCCCAGTTTTGCGCGATCTGCACTGGCTGCCGGTTAGGTGGAGAATCAACTTCAAGGTGGGATTGCTCATCTACAAGGCCCGATATGGATCGAGCCCTGGCTACCTGAGTGACCTCCTGACTCCTGCCCACCCCATGCGCTCACTCTGCTCCTCAACAAAGGGCTCCTAGAGGCTCCCAGTGCCTGCCTGAAGTACTCTGGAGATTGTGCATTTGAGGTGGTGGGCCTAGTATTGTGGAACTCACTCCCATGATCCTTGAGGGAGGCCCCATTGGTGGAGGTTTCTAACAGGGGGCTGAAGGCGCATCTTTTTAAAGAGGCATTTGTAGACTGTCTGTCTATAATCTAGAAACAACTAACTACTGCTTTGTTTTATTTTAATTAGGATTTATATAGGTTTTAATTACTGTTTACCGCTGTTGCTTCTGTCTTTATGTTTTTGTATTGATGTATGTTGTTTTTAAATTCCTACCTAGCTGTGCAGCGCCTAGAGCCTCTGGGATGGGGTGCTTAATAAATATATTGTACTTATTTACTTCACTATATATGTTAAATTGCCTGTAATCTTAACAGCTTTTTCTCTGTCAGCAGATAACTGAACATCTAAATTCTGTACAGTTTTCCTCATTTCTTTTACTAGCAGTGTGGATCATTCAGTTCTATAGCTTTAATCGTATTTAGTCTCATGTGTTTTTTCACAAGTGTTGTATTTTAAGCCCATGGAGATCAGAAAACCCGAATAAGAAGCATTTTGCCTAAACGTGAACAGGTAAAAAGTCTGTCAAAGGTCTTCTTCTCGGTAGTGCTTCTGTTCTTTTGGATATCAGCTTGGGTCAAGCCCAAGCTGTCTGATGATTGAACCTGTAACGTCCTAGTCACTTTGCAAAAATCTGTCACCAGGGCTCATCTGCTCAAGCTACTTCTTCAACTGTTATCTCCTATAATTTGGCTTGCACTGTGGGGTATGACCTCAGGACTTATAATTAGTCGAGCTGGGGAGTCCAATGGGGCTACCTGCGGCACCTGGTGGTTTACTGTTTTATTCCTCCCCAAAATAATGGGAATTTGGCATGACTACAAGAGCCTGTGTCCCTATGGATGCATTTTCTCTAGTCTTTCACAGCTCACATGTTTCATCTTTGTAGTGTCACATGTGTGCCCCATACAGCTCAAGCACCAAAGACTCCGAGACAGCAAGTGTCACACTCAGCTGTGCTTCTGGTTCATGGCTGCCCAGCTGCAGAAATCCTGTGTGTAGGAACTTAATAACCCAGCACTACTACACAAGAACCATGTTGTTGTTTTAGCTGTTATATTTAATGATGAATAGTTTTATTTTCAGACACGGCACTCCCATGTGCTAATATGGGGAAAATACCATATAGAAGGGAATCTTCTTTGTTTTGAATTTAAAGAGAATCCATGCTTTGTGTCGTAGAGCAGTTTTCTTGAGCAGCAGTGGCTATCTTATCAAGCATTATGGATATCACTACAGGCTAATTTTTTGAATGATGTCACTTCAGGCTATTATAATTGAAAAGGTTCCTCTAGTTGCACACCATGTGCAGGCTCACACGGACACAAGATTAACTTCTCATGGCCAGTTAGCACTTACAACCGGGGTCAAGAGAAATGTTAATAAAAAGTATTTTAAACCACTAGGCTTTAAAGCCTAAGCCAGATTTACACAGAATGAACCACTCTAAATACAGAACAACAGTTTGATGGCTAAGCTCAGTTCCTGATAGAATTTTAGTTATTAGGTGACTACAGAAGACTTGATATTAAACTAGTTTCCAATGGAGCGTGCCGACAGTGATGTATAGATATGTTTTTGCTAGGGATTTAGAAGTATCTCCCCAAAGTAGATCCAAATTGGAATGTTTTTTCTGCAAAAGCAAACCTCAACATTCTTGTGAATGTCTTGGTTGTCCAATTTTTCTAAATCTTGATCCCTTAAGGAAAAGTTGACAGTCATGATTATTGAGATGAGAAGCTTTAAACAAAATGCCCCACGAGAGTTTAATTGGCATGAGACATTGTTAAAAACATTTTCTTTATCATATCTCAGATAACAGGCTTTATAAATATAAATCTTCAAACTAAAACATACAGTTGTAATAGAGATCTACTTGGCTTGGGACCAAAAAAAATGCCTGCAGAAAAAAGCAGTATTCAATCTTTTGCCACAGCTGTAGATGTGCACTTAGTAGTTTACGTCCAGTGGGAATGGGTTGATAGCACTGAGCTGTATTTCCATCACTCTGAATTATTTTCACATCTCTGTTTCTTATAAGTACAGTATATATCCTCTTTTCTGAGTGAAGATCTTTATGATTCCATTAACTTTTATTAAAAAAAAATCCTTATTCTTTTTTGCTTCAAGTCTGGTCATATGATTTTTCTCATAATACAGCGTGGATTAATTCCTCCTGTGACAAATAGAACATATAGATAGTATTGTTTTGCATTTAAATAGATCCAGTTATGTTATCTTCGTGTGCATCCCTGCAACATAAGAACAATTTAGTCAAAATGGAATTTGTCTTTCTGTGCTGTGTTTCATGAGTATACTCTGATCACTTTGTAAAATCCTGTTGCCTTACATGTTTCTGTTGGTTCACAGAGGATGATACTGTGTTACTTTGAACATGTTTTACATTATGGTTTAGCAGAACAGGTTAAAAATGTTTTATATGGAAGTACAGTGAGACCATGATAATCATTACATAATCACAGGCCAAGGAAGGGCAGGGTATGTAACTTTCTTGGACTTCAGCAAGGCTTTTGACAACTGTGCCAAATAGGAGACTGATAAAGAAATTGGACAGTCAAGGGGTGTAATCCAAAGTGGTAAACTGGTTAAAAAACAACAACTGGTTACTGGATAGGCGACGGACTGTGGTGGTAAATGGTGTGCACTGTGTTGAGGGGAGCGTGAGCAGTGGGGTGCAACAGGGCTCAGTATTGGGACTGGTCCTCTTCAGTGTCTTCATAAGTGACATTGCAGAAGGGCTGAAAGGGAAACTATGCCTATTAGATTGCATCAAAATCTGAAATAGAGTGAATATTCAGGAGAGGGTGGAAAGCATGAAGAGGGACCTTAGAAATCTTGAAGAGTGGTCAAAGGTATGACAACTGGGGTTCAATACCAAAAAGTGCAAAATCATGCACCTAAGACATAGAAACCCTGGAACTGAGTATTAAGTTGGGGGGGGGGGTACTGTCGGTCACTAAGAAGGAAAGAGAACTTGGGGTTCTAATATCTGATGACCTCAAAGTGGCAGGGGCAGAGTGACAAAGTGACAAAGCAGTAGGCAGGGCCAGAGGGATGCTGGGATGCAAGGGAGAGGTATCACTAGCAGGAGTAGGGAGCTGGTGTAACCAGTGTATATGTTGTTGGTGAAACCCCACCTGAAGTACTGTGTCCAGTTCTGAAGGCCTCTTCTCAGAAAGGACATTGACTGGGTGGAGGCAGTCCAAAAGGAGGGCAACTAAAATGGTGCAGGGGTTGTACAAGAAACCCTATAAGGAGAGACTGAGGGATCTCAACATGAATACCAGAGAGGAGGAGGGAGATGGGGGCATGATAGAGACCCATAAATACCTCACAGGGGTGAACAGGGTACAGAAAGTGGAGTCTGTTTCAAATGAGGAAGCGAACCAGAACAAGAAGGCATGCAATGCAGCTGGAAAGGGGGAAGTTTAAGAGGGATGTGAGGAGATACTACTTCACTGAAAGAGTGGTGGATGACTGGAACAGTCTGCTAGATGAGGCAGTAGGAGTTTAAAATGGGGGGGGGGGGGGGGGGATCACCAGACACCAGTTAGAGTCTATGGAGACAGAATTGTCAGAGAACATCTGGGCAGACTCAACGGGCCAAGTGGCTCTTTTCTGCTGACAAATTCTGTTTCTGTACTTACCTAAATCACAGTTTTAAAAGGTCAGGTTACTGCATTGTCGGTAGCAAGGTGTGGAGTCACAAAACAGGGTGTGAGAAGGTGTCCTGTTCTTTAAGTGGCTATCCACAGAGTGTTACTTAGTCGTTGAGTGGAGAAATTCCCCCTCTGCATCAAAAGGGAATGGAAATGAAGCATTCCAGATGTTAGTGTGCATGAACAGGGTTTGTACATGCTAACAAAACACAACAAATAACACACTAATAGAAGATAATAAAAAACAGTGAAGTTTATTGCTAGTGATAAATTTGTTTGATGACAAAACTAGTGCAGAACTTGCCAAAACAACCTGCTAGTGCAGGTTAGACACCCCAGCGCTTTGGCCAAGACCCCCTGCTCCCTTGGTTGAAGTGCTGGGGTGTCTTGCCTGCAGCAGCATAGTGATTGGAAAGTTTTGCACTAGTTTCGTCATCTGACAAATTTGTCATTTGCAGTAAACCTCACTGTTTTTTGTTTTCCTCTGAGTGTGCTGTGTTTGTGTTTTGGTATCATAACTCGGGGGTTGGCAACCCTTCGAGCTGTACCACAGCTCATCACCAAGGAGCGCAGCCATTACTTGTGTTTGTTCTGTTTGTGCATGCTAACACCTGATTAAGGAAACCCAGTTACATGGTGCTGTGAACATCCACATACACTAGTGGCACAGGCACTACCGCCTAAACTACCCACCCACCCAACCTGTACCTTGAGGCCTGATTGTGGGCCATGTTAGTAGGAATACCTTGGTCCCTCACCAGTCTTCACTGGTGGGCATGTGCCCCCCACATTGCAGTCTCTAGCATCCTGTGGATCACCCCTTCCATTCCACATTTTCCCATACATAGCTCAGTCACTTCAGTCCTTTACCATTCTCAATTCCTCACTAGCTTTTAGGTTATATGTTGTTCCATATAACACCCCTAAAAACTGACTGTCATGCTTCCACAGGCTTGGGGTGTCACTAAAGACCTGACTGGACATGTAACATCCGCTATGTATAGTGGAGGGGATGGCCCTGTAGGTCATTGGCAGTGTGAACATTACTCTCTTTCCTACTAGGGCACAAAGGAGTTTGTTACTACATGGGTAAGAGCAGCATCCTTTTGAAGATAGTTTGGGGCTGTCACAAAATCAGTGGGGCAATGATTTTGCAACAGTTCCTTGTTGCTATGATTGAGGCTTACTGTTTTTTTTTTTTTTTTTTAACACCTCCTTTTTTCCACTCCTGACCTGCTGGGCCAGGCTCTCCTTCACCCCATCCACAAACCTTGGATCTCATGTCTACTGGAGCAGTGGCCACTTGCTTCAAGATACCCACTGCTTTTCCCATTGTAAATGGACCCAGGCTTATCCCACTGATGGGGTCAGCTGGCTGGAAGACAGTTTGGCTAAATGGCTAAGAGCACAGAGCTGTGAGCCAGGTTAGAATCCCCAGCTGTCACTTATTGCACTTGGTGTGTGACCATAAGCAAGTCAGTTAACCTTCCTATACTGAACATCTCTGTAATTACTGGTAGGTATGATTACAGCCTAAATCCACTACAGTACAGTCAGTATTAAACTTTAAAGTGAGCTCATTCTTACTAAGCTGTTATTCCAGTTAATAAACCTATTTTCAATAAGCTGCTAATTCTAAATGTTGCAATTTCTTATGCAGTATGCAATGAAGTGAAAACCAGTTGTCAACTCTTTTTTTTCTACTTATTCTTTTTCCCACTCCTACTGTTCCTTCCAACCACCACTCCTTCCGTCCTACAAGGAGTGACAGCCTCCCAACCTCTACCGACCAACATGGTCTGCCCCTAGAGTGCCATACTGCCATTGGGGCTCTTGATGGCCCGGATTACCCCCCCCAGGCGGGGTGAGAAGAGAACCCCTTACCCCCTTTCCCCTGCGGCGAGCTGCACTGGGGTCTGCCCCAGGTCGGTGGAGTGTGAGACCAGCTCCGGAGGACTTCATCTAGGCGACTGGAGGGCATTTTCCTCCAAGTAGTGTTCATCTCCCCTTAACCCCGCCCCTGGGCGCATGGCGCAGAGAGTCTGCTTGCTGGCCTGCAGCTTCTCAAGCGCCTAATGACGTCCCCCCTCCCTGACTCTGGTAGACGAAGCCGCCGAGCCCCTCGAGAGTCGGTGCATCCACCAACCCTCTCAGGATGTCGGGCACTCCACAGCGCCCCTGGCATCCCACCCCGAGGGAGGAGAGCATCTGTTGGGACGCTCCATCCTCCCTCCCCCCGCTGACCCGAGTCCGTTCCCAAACCCGGGTCACTGGCATAGCGCGAGGTGTGGCGTCTAGTGCCTCAACCCTCAGCGCCACTGGGCCAGCCCACTCTGATGTAATCTTTAATATTAGAAATGGAGAAAACTGGTTAACTGATTAAATTTACTTATTTATCAGACAAACTGTATTCAAAACCAGTAACCAACTGAAAACCAACTCGTACTCAAACTAGCCAACAACTCATTTCAGTTAGTTCAATGCTGACTGTACTGTATATGTAAATCTCTTGTACCCTGTTACACATGTACATGAGTAACTGAGATTACCTCGCACTTCATCGCAGCTGTGTTGAGGTGCATAATATAGAGGATAATGGATGGGGATTTATCGTAGGTTTACTAAATTGTCATGGTAACCTCTCGAAGCGATTACAGCGAGGTTACTGATAAATCCCCATCCATTATATTTTATAGTGTATGGGCAAAAACTGAAGATTGTCCTTACTTTATAATGTTTCCCGTAGTGCCTCTCCTGTTTAGGGCCAGCTCTCACTGCCATGGCCGTTCATTGTGAGCCGCTTGTGTAAAGGACCCACACATGCGTAGATCCACTACCGTTATGATATTGATGTGACATACTCAAGAGGGGTTAACAACCTCTTGACGTCACATCGATACCATTACAACTACATAAACTTGCCAAATTCGGACAGTAATAATGGTTACTCATACATTGTAAGCCAGTTGCATTTCACTGCACGAGGAAACACAAAAGCAGTGATTATATAAAATAAAATATGGGCAACAATCAAACTTGCTTTTCTGTACACACCCTTGGTATGTGATACCCAATTAAAACTCTTGACCTTTGATCTTGTGGTTCATGTGGCATCACACACCACGTGTTCGTAACAAAACAAAAACTCATTACACACTGTTGCCTAGACATTATCCTCTATTTAATCTGTCTGTAATCCATCTCTGCTGTGTTTTGGTCACCCTGTAAGTCTCATGACAGCAACATTTGCTCCTCTTTGCCCTGGGCATTAAAGTGCTTTGGGATATAGTTTATATAACAGGTGCTATATAAAGTCCAAACTCCTTTCCCCCAAGGCACATTTTAACTAAGTATGTACACTGAATTCAGCAGGCATACAGGACTGTACCATTTAGTCTTGTTTTTACTATATGATTAGGTCCAGTGCAACCTATCCTGGAACCCTCTAAGTTGTCATCATCTTCACTGTGCCCACCCCAGTGTGCTGTCAGTCAACACTGTGGTATGTCTGAACTTTGGAGAACTGTACCTTAAGATTTTCACCAGTTAACTCCATTACTATAGCTGTTGTAACCATTAAAATTTGTTTTGATTTATTTTTACTATTATTAGTCTTGTGTAAGTATCCTAGGTACCTTTATTTGCTAATTGTTGAAAACTTACTTATTTGTTCCAGGGAGCAACATTAGCAGTGAGAACATGAAGTCACAGTGCCCATTAGTCTCTACAGTATGTCTAACAAAACAAGCAGTGTCAGTGGCTCAGCAGGTAACATAGAAACACAGACTTTGATGGCAGATAGGGACTGCTTGGCCCACCCAATCTGCCCATTTTCCTACCTACTGGATAAGCTGCAGATCCTAGTTAACCAGCAGCCTAGTAGCACACTCGCCTCTGAGGACAAAGATTGGAAGGTTGTGGGTTCTAGCCCCCACACCAGGCACTTGGGTAAAAAATCCCAGTACTAACACTGTAGTGCATCGGGGTGCTGCACTCCTGAGGTGCCATCTTTCAGATGAAACATTGAACTGAAGTCCTGTCTGCCTGTTCTTGTGGTTGTTCAGGTGGACGTTAAAGATCCCACTTCTCGATTAGAGTAGGGGAATTTCCCCAGTGTCCTGGCCACATTTCCTCCCATTCACTAAAACACCACCAACAGCTTAAGCTGGTTCTGTAAGTCAGTTCCCATCTGTACACATATTCCTCTTCCCTTTCCCCGGGTTGCACATGGAAACGAGTATTGGCTCCGTGTGCCTTTCCCAGTCAACAACTTTCAAATAAATAAAAGCAGCAGCAAAGGTGTGAAATAAAGTACCCCATTTAGAAAATAGAAACATAGACATCAATGGTAGAAAAAGACCATGGATCCATGCAGTATGCCCTACTTTGTTACACTACCATACCCCGTGACCTATTTTCTAGACAGGTTTGTGACTTTGACTCCCTGTCCTACTGCTACCCCCCCTGCATACCTAACAGACCCTTTACTCTGTCCCAGCTTTGACTAAACCTATTTATTTTTTGCTTCTACCTGGTAAGACCTCTTCTAGAGTATGGGGTTCAGTACTGGTGCCCACACCTCAAAAAGGACATTAACCTGCTGGAAAAGGTCCAGAGGAGGGCTGCAAAGATGATAACTGGTCAGCAGGGTAAGGCATATGAGATGAGGTTGAGGGCACGAAACATGTACTCCCTGGAAGACAGGAGAGAGAGAGGGGACATGATTATGACCTTCAAGTACTTGAAAGGGATAAATAAGATGGATAAGGAGAGTCTCTTTAAGCTGAGTGGTAACCACAACACGAGGGGGCACTGTCTTAAGCTGGAGGGTAGGAGGTATAGGAGGGAGGTCAGGAAGTACTTCTTCACAGAGAGGGTGGTGGACACTTGGAATGCGGTGCTGGAAGAGGTGATCTCATTGAAGACAATGGGCAGCTTTAACAGAGGCTAGGATAGGCATAAGAGGAAGGTAAGGATCATGGGTAGGGAGGATGGGGAGGTGTTGGGGGAGACAGGGACTGTGGTTCAAGCTGTGTACCCTGTAATACGAGCAGACTAGATCGACCAAATGGCCTTCTTTTGCTGGCTTCTTTGTAGGCTTCTTCATATGTTCATATGTTCTCAGCTGTTTATTTTATTTATTTAGTTTTTGTTGACCAGGAAAGGAGGACTAGACAATTCTGCCTATTTTCAGCCTCGTCCCAGGGGAAGGGGATACACATGGTTGCCAACTGACATTGAACCAGATTAAGCTGTTAGTGGTATTTTTAGTGAATGGGGGAAATTTGGTCAGGACACCGGGAAAATTCCCTTGGGTCCCACCTGTTCCACTGTTCAACCACTCTCTGTGTGAAGTAACATTTTCTCATATCCCTCCAGAATCTCCCCCACCAGCTTTCATTTATATCCTCCTGTTACTGACTCACGATTCCCTGTTGAAGAGCTCCTCATCATTTACCTTGTTTATTCCTTTCAGGAACCTGAAGAACTCTGTGATGTTGCCCGTTATCCCTTCTTGCCCCCAGAGAGTGCATGTCTAGTGCGCTTAGCCTTTCCCGTTCACCTTCTGTTAGCTTCAGACCATTTTCAAGAGTGGTATAGCAGGAGTTTATACTGTAGATTGCTTGCATGCCGTGGGTTTCATGATATTCTTTTTAGGTTATTCTGACTTGTTGCATGTATCTAAATGGTGTCAATTGCCACTGTAACATCCTGTTCTCACTGCTAATGCAGCTTCCAGGAAAAAAAATAAGACTTCAACAATCTGCATGTAGTTAATGGTGACTTCTATTAACAGTAAAACTAAACAAAAGTTTATATCCCCAACCATACCTCTCAACCTTTTGTCCCCCAAATGTGGAACATTGCCTCTCAAAATGTGGAACAAATGGACAAAATGTGGAACACTTACTCAAATCTTTACCTAGAAAGCTCAGAACACTGTTAACATGTTTGCATTTATGTTCAGAAAGTCTGTTGTTAATTAAATAATATATTTTTTGCATCATTTACTATAGATTTTTGCTTTAAAATGTTAATACTTAATGTGGGACAAGCCCTCACAATGTGGAACAGGGAGCTTTTGTGAGGTAAAATGAGGAACGTTCCTCGTAATGTGGTACGGTTGAGAGGTATGTCCCCAACAGCTGTAGAAATGGAACTGACTGGTGACAAAGAAACCAAGAACAGTAACATTGTCTGAAGCTGTAGTCCTCTTTTAAATGTTCTCATTTTTTTATTTGTTTGTTTATTTTGTGGGCAGTATTAAAACAAAATTGGTCTTATTCACAGTGAAAAAAGTTAATGAGTGGACAGATGGGAGCTCCCAAGTGCTTTTCTTTTCATTAAACATTTTATACAATTGCCACTGCACATCTGGTGTGTACATGGCTAAGAAACATGATGGGGGGGGGAGGCGTTGTGGACATTTGCAATTTAATATTTTGTAGTTGTTGAGCCTCCACAATTGGGGGGGGACAAGGGAATTGGTGTCCTACCAAATGTTTTGTTTAGCTATTATTTGGAAACATTCTTGCTCAGTGGAATGTAAATCCATGGGAAAATGTCATTCTTTCAGATGGGTCCATGTCATTTTTAGTCTGGGGAATTCTTTACTGCAAGCATCTTTATCCCATGTAACAAATAAGCTACAACAGGCCATAGTTTAAGAATTTTGATTTACAGCCCAAGGATATAAGGACATGAGGGCAAAAGCCAAGAGGTCATATGACCCAGAAATGCATTGAAATGCTGAAAACCACAGTGTGGTGCACCCTATTACTCTTATGAAAGGGCAGTTTAAGGTTCTAGTTTAATTAAATATGCAGAAACATGCTGGTTTGCATGCAGTGAAATAGTTGTGTTTTTAAGGAACAGAGTGCATAAAGTAGTCCTGTATAACAGAAGTGTGACAGGTTGTACTTGTTCACAGGTGCTAATCACTTAGCTAAAACCCAACTTTGTGCGGTGCGGCTCTGTGCAAAAGGGTGTGTGTGTGTAGGTCAGTTTAGAATACTCTATTAGACCCTGTCCACACTACCCCTCTGTAACGTTACAGAGTGCTCAAACTGTTACCACAACAGTTTGCATTTACAGCTGTAACATTACAGAAGGCGTTTTCGTAACCATTGTTGAAACCACATATGAGCTGGTTTCAACAATGGTTATGGAACTGGTTATGCCTTGGTAACATTACCAGGCGTAGTGTGGATGCATGGCACTGGTTCCCTAGCGCAACGCGAGCTGCATTGTGGGATCGGGTGCCATGGTAATGGTCGCCTGGCTTCAAGTGTGGACTGGCAGTGCTGGTCCTGTAACGACACCGCGGGTAGTGGATACACTGCACCATTTCTCGTTGTAACGTTTCTATCCGTTACGGGGTCTAAGCGGTGCAGTGTGGATGGGGCTTTAGAAAGGCAGTTTGCAGGGAAAGTTTTATATAGGATCTATATAAGAATGCTAGGAGAGAAGGAAAAAAAATGGAGGGGGGAAGACGCTGGTTCAAAATGCTGATTGCCCTTGCCCGAACTCAGCTGTGCAAGCTGAAGTTCTATGCAGAGGTATTCAGTTAAGGAAAAGAGAGCGTGATGATCTGTAATTAGGTTACAAATACCAGGATGACGTTGGATTGGACTTAGATCTGACATCTAACGATGCATCGATAGTAGTTTAAACCATGATCTGGTGATGGCTTTTAGTTAATAAAGTTTCAGTATTTGTTCTTGCCATTTTGTCATTTAATTTAAAGAGCAGCTGACATGATCAGGGCAGGCAACTCATACCATATAGTTGCCTGCCCTAGGAGCTTTTTCAGCTATAAATTAATATTTTCTGCGCCATGGTTGTAAAGATATTTCCCTCATAAAGCCCGGCTTGTAACTTCCGTGTACAAGCCGGGCAATCACTGAGTGCTATAGCCCTGAAAATAACATAATTGTGACGCGAGGTTGGGAACAAGGCTGCAGGCACTCTATGGAGAATGTAATGGAATTGGGGGAGGGGGGCTGCCTAAATGTACTAAGATTATCCTTGCTGCCATGTTCACATGTATGGGGCTAATACATAATGCACATAAAATACATAATTCTAGGGACATGGATATGTTGTTCTATCCACACTTACCGGCAGGTTCCTTGCTGCTTTAAGTCTTGCCGGAAGGTCTTCAAGCTGGCTCCTCCCACCCACCCGGGTGGTAAAACTCTCAGCTCCACCCCATGACGCCAGATCTTCCTTACCGCTTGGAAGCTTAGGTTCCCTCCTTAGCGCTCTGCGTTTTAGGCCTGGATCCTAACTCGTCGGTTAATCCAAAACTCATTCTAAAGTTTAAAAGACCTTGGTCTTCCTTTTCCCTCGCAGCTGCGATGGACAAATCGACTCCCGGATTTCAGCAATGCCCTTGTGGGCAGAAGATGTCTCTGACCAATCCGCACTCCACGTGCATTTACTGCCTTGGCCTCGAACACAATTCGCAGGCCTGCGAATTGTGCAAGTCCTTTTCGGTCAACGTTCTCGAAGACCATGCTGCCAGACTTCAACTTGTGCCCGAGAGACATATTCTCCAGTTGAAAGTCGGGTTAGGCCTGGTGTTCTGTGATGGTGGGCTCGGCTGAGCAACTCGAGCAAATGATCGCCCTCGAGGAGGAGGAGGCCTAGGTCACATCTTCTTCTTCCTCGGTCATGGCATTTATCCCTCTGTCCTTGGGCTCCTCCTACTCAGCTTCATTTAAGGAGCTTTGTCAGTCCCTCTCTACTAAAGGAGAGGGGCCATCAGGACACTCCTCTCGGTCCAAGAAAAAGGACTCAAAAAGTAAGTCCCACCATCAACGTTCGTGGGAGCGGGAAAGGTCCCCTTCCCTGGAGAGTCGATATTCGACTTCGGTTGGTGTTGCTGCTAAGGCCACTGGCTTCACGGTGTCCCCGTCAGGTCAGCCGGCCAAGACACCCGTCAATGCAGTCAAGATTTTTCTCGACCCATCGGACGGGCTGTCGACTGGAGAAGCCGACAACCCATCTTCACCGGTTCCTCCTGTGAAACCGAAGACTTGCCCGTGCCTCCTGTGCCGGAGTCCCCGTTAAGGTCCCTGAGCCGGGAAGGAATGGGTTTCCGCTCCCTCCCAGACCCACCTGAAACACCAAGGATCTCGGTCTCGGTCTCGGACCTCCTCTCGGTCCAGCCGATCCCTCTGACATCGGCGGTCTCGGCACCGAGGGAAGCGGCGGCGCCGCTCATCCTCGTCATCGTCCTCCTCGGAGGATAGGCTCCGGTGCAAGCTGCATCGGCGCTACGAGGATCTGATGTGGCAGCAGCTCCTTTTGTCCGGGAGCATGCCGACTATGTCGCCTTCCCCGGCCATTAAGTTGCTGTCACCTGAGCGGCCGAAACAACCCCTTGTGGTCATTGAGGAGCCGAAGACGGCGCCGGCTGTTCAGCTGAAACCAGCTGCACCACCAATCATGGTGGAACCCTCACCTCCACAACCAAAAACTGGGGCTCTGACCAAGGATTCTCAGTCGGGTCATGGGTTACCCCATCGGTTGTCTGGCACCCTCACTCCCGATCGCCCTCGGCAGGTGGAGGGTGGCTGAGGCCCTCAGCAGCTGTTTGTAGACTCCTCGGAGTCTGACAATGACTCTTTCCTGTTCTCCAGGCCTCTCGACCTGGAGTCCTCTGGGGGACAGTCAGTGGACGAGAGACCATCCTTGTTCATGGGATTACTTCGGCTCATCTCAGAATATACTGGGATGAAGCTCGAACCCGTGTCAAAACGGGCCAAGTATCCCCTCATGGAGATACTGGACCGAGGGGATTCTCCTACAGAGGCCTTTCCTGTGGCCGAAGCCATTGTTGGCCCAGCCCTGGAGCTATGGCAGTGACTGGCTTCTTGTCCAGCTCCTTCGGCCAGGATGTCCAGAAAGTATGCTGTTCCCACCGGCTCAGTCTCCGGATTCTCTGAGCACCCCTCTGCAGAGGGGTTGGTGATGGACAGTGTTTTCTGGCGCACTGGAAATGCTTGGGACGTGGACAAGCCACCGGATAAAGAGTCCAAGAAACTGGACTACTCCGGGCGTAAAGTTTACGCTGTGTCCTCCTTAGGCCTTCGTCAGGCCAGTTCAGCCATACTGATGGCACACTTTTCCCATGCCCTTTTGGGCTCCTTGGATGAGGTGATTCCTCATCTCCCAGCTGACCTCCAGACTACGGTCAAGCAGGTGCGGGATCAGGGAAGGGCGGTGGCAAAGCAACAGCTCTAAACTGCTCTCAACATTGGAGACTCTTGTGCCTGGTCAGTAATGGCCTCAGTGGCCATGCACCACAGAGCTTGGCTGCGGATCTCCACCTTCACGGCGGATACCCAGCACAAGCTGGCAGACGTTCCCTTCCTGGGTACCGACTTGTTCGGTCCCGGGGTGGAGGGTCACTTGCAGAGGATCAAGAAGTCCAGTGTCACCTTGGACTCGGTCACGTCTGCCCAGAATGACAAAGCCTGCCAGCAGCAGCGCAAGCCCTTTTGGCCTTCTGCCCCTGCGGCACGTCCGGCCCAGCAACACCAGTATCAGGGCTAGTAGGCTCGCACTTGGCACCCTAAAGCCAAGCCTGCAGCTTCCTCCAGCAGGAAGCTGGGAGGAAAAGGTCCAGGAGGTTCCTCGGCTGGTCCTTCCTCCAAGCCTGCCCAGTGACGGGTTGAGGGGTGTCGCCCCCAGCCTCGTCGTTCCCTCCTGGGTTACCCCCATGGGGGGACAGCTCCGCCACTTCTTTTCCACCTGGTCCACTATCACCGTGGACTGCTGGGTGTTGGAAGTGGTAGGGAAAGGCCTGCCTCTGGAATTCAGCAGGCCCCACCCTATCTGGCCGTCGCCCCACGGGGGGCTATGGGGTCCGCAGCCTCTCTGTCGGCTCATCGAGCCAACATTGCTCTGCTCCTCCAAAAGGAGGTGATCAGGGAGGTAGCAGATACTCCACCAGACCCAGGGTTTGTGTCCAGGTATTTCCTGGTCCCAAAACGGACGGGAGGCTGGCACCCCATTCTAGACCTACATGACTTGAACAAGTTCCTAAGGTCTCAAACCTTCAGGATGGTCACTCTGGCACAGATCATTCCATCCTTGGAACGAGGCATGTGGTTCTGTTCTCTAGACCTCCAGGATGCATTCTTTCACGTCCCAATCCGTCCGTCCCACCAGCGATTCCTTCACTTCAGAGCAGAGGGGTCCCTTTATGAGTTCCGGGCCATGCCCTTTGGCCTCTCTCCAGCTCCCAGGGTCTTCACCAAATGCATGGCAGTGGTGACAGCATTCCTGTGGCACCGAAGGATCTGGGTGTACCCTTACCTGGACGACTGGCTGATTGCAGCCCCCTCCAGGCTGGAGGTGGAGCAGTCCAGGGATCTGGCCCTCCAGGTCTGCTGTCAGATTGGCCTCCTTATCAATGAGGCCAAATCGGAACTCATGCCAATGCAGGTGATTCAATTCATTGGGGCAGAGCTCGACTCTCTTCGAGCCAGAGCACGGCTCCCGGCGGACAGGGCCGAGGTTCTCTCCTCCTTGGCCCAATCATTTCTGGTTGGGCAATTGCGCCGTGCCCGGGACTTCCTGCGCCTCCTGGACCTCATGGCGGCCTGCACCAGTGTGGTCCAGTGGGCCTGCTGACACATACATCCCTTTCAATGAGGGCTGGCCCACCAATGGTCACAGTGCTCCAGTCCTCTGGACCAGCCAGTGGTGGTGACCCAGGAGATGTGGAATGCTCTCCAGTGGCAGATCGTTCCAGCTCATCTGCAGGAGGGCATCCCGTTTGTCTGCCCCAAGCCGACGGTCATTCTAATGACTGATTCCTCTCTGATGGGTTGGGGTTCCCATCTGGGGGAGCACAGAGCACATGGCCTCTGGCCCCCTCAGGAGTCTCAATGCCACATCAACCTGCTGGAGCTTTGAGCGGTCCGACTAGCCCTCACCACCTTCGCTCCATTTGTACGGGGTCAAGTGGTCCAGGTCCAGATGGACAATTCCACGACCATGTACTACCTAAACCGCCTGGGCAGGACGCACACCTTGCCCCTATGCAAGGAAGCTCTCCGACTTGGCCCCTCGTGAGCAGACTGGAGGCGGATCTCCTAGCCATCCGTGTGGCGGGAGCCTCCAACACTCTGGCCGATGCCCTAAGCTGGATAGGTGCTGCATCTCACGAGTGGTCTTTCCTGCCGGAGGTAGTACACGATCTCTTCTCCCACTGGGGCACACCTCAGGTGGACCTGTTTGCCTCCAGGGAGAATGCGAAGCTGAGGCTGTTTCGTGCCCGCCCCCCTCAACAGGGCTCACTGCAGGGGGATGCCTTCTCGAGGCCATGGACCCCGGGTTTCTTCTATGCCTTTCCCCCATTTCCCTTGATCCACAAGGTGCTTCTCAAGGTGAGGAGGGACAAGGTGCAGGTGATTCTGGTAGCCCCAGACTGGCTCTGCCAGTTCTGGTATCCAGATCTCCTCGGCCTCAGCTCCAGGCTTCCGAGGCTGCTTCCAGCCCACCCAGACCTGATCTTAGTCAACCAGGGAAAGGTACTCCACCTGGACCTTCAATCCCTGCACCTGATGACCTGGTTCCTGAGCGGCTGGAGTTCCAGGCTTTGGGTCTTTCTGATGAGGTCCTTAACGTTGTTGAGGAATCCCGTAAGGAGTCGTCCAGAAAATGCTATGCCTTCAAATGGAAGAGATTCTCCATTTGGTGTCAGGATAAGGGGTTGGACCCTTTCCTCCTTCTCCTTGGCCAGCATTCTGGACTACCTGTGGTCCTTTTCTCAGCAAGGGCTTCGGTCGACGACCCTTAAGGTGCACCTGACAGCCATCTCTGCTTACCGTGCGTGGGCCAGAAAGCAGTCGGTGGCACAGGAGAAGGTGGTCGGGCACTTTTTTCAAAGGCCTTGATCACATATCCCCTCCGGTGAGAGAACCTCCACCTTTGTGGGATCTACTGCTGGTATTGGCTAAGCTCATGGGCAAGCCATTCAAACCGATGCACAGGTGTGATATCTCTCACCTGTTGTGGAAGACCGCCCTCTTGGTGGCTATCACGTCAGCCAGAAGGGTGGGAGAGCTCCAGGCGCTTTCCATCGAGTCTCCTTATCTGGTCTTCCACAGGGACAAGGTTGTCCTGTGCCCCCACCCCGAAATTCCTTCTGAAGGTGGTGTCGGAGTTTCACCTTAACCAGGTGTTGACTGTGCCGGTGTTCTACCCCAGTCACACCTCGGAGGCCGAATATAGGCTCCATACTTTCGACCCTAGAAGAGTGCTGTCTTATTATAAGGAGCGGATGGCTGAAGTTTGGGGAGAGGTTCACCAGCTGTTTGTCACCTACGCTGAAGCTGCACCTGGCAGACCTGCAGCCAAGCGGACGATAGGCAGGTGGGTCACCTCCTGCATAGATCTCTGCTATAGGTTGGCGGGCATGGAGCCTCCCAGGGGGGATAAGAGCTCATTCTACCCGCCATACCGCTGCTTTGGTGGCTGCTTCAAGGGATGTCCCTATCCAGGAAATCTGCAGGGCTGCTACCTGGAAGTCAGCACACACGTTCATTACCCACTACCACATTGACCTTGAGTCACGCCAGGATGCTGGTTTTGGGACCTCGGTTCTCCAGTCTTTATTCCCTAAGTAGGGGATGTGCACCTTGCCTCCCTCCTCCCGGAGAACTGCTAGGAGTCTGCCAGTAAGTGTGGATAGAATAACATATCCATGTCCCTAGAAATACAGGTTACTCACCTGTAACAGGAGTTCTAGGAGTGGTATATGTTGTTCATCCACACAGCCCACCCGACCTCCCCGGATTCGACGCACAACCTGGCTTCCAGCGGGCTAGATCTGGTGTCATGGGGTGGAGCTGAGAGTTTTACCAGTCTGGGTGGGTGGGAGGAGCCAGCTTGAAGACCTTCCGGCAAGATTTAAAGTGGCAAGGAACCTGCCAGTAAGTGTGGATGAACAACATATACCATTCCTAGAACTCCTGTTACAAGTAAGTAACCTGTATTTAAGCTAGTTTCGGGGGCGGGGCTGCAACACTCAGTGATTGCCGAACTTCTACAAGGAAGTTACAAGCTGGGCTTTATGAGGGAAATGTCTTTAAAACCATGGTGCAGAAAATATTAATATATAGTTGAAAAAGCTCCTAGGGAAGGCAACTACACATATGAGTTGCCTGACTGGAGCAAAAAAAAACCTGTGGCAGTTGCTTTTTAAAAAATAGGTTTGAAAGACCTAGGAATCCTAGAAAATTAATTGGTTAAAGCAGCAGTGCAACGAAAATTAGCTAAAATTTGACCTTGCCTTTTTTCTTCCTAATGGATGCCAGATGTCTTCCAGTTTATTTTGGTGGTCACACTTTCAGCTTCTGTTATCATTTAAGACTTTTATGAAAGTGTTAAAATAATTACTGTATTTCTCAAGGAAAAAAAGATGGCAATATAAGCATACACATTGTGTATTATAAATATATATTTCTATACTACAAACCAATCACACACACACACACAAAAAAAAAAAAACAAATGTGGGGAGTAGTGCAATGTAATGGCTGTGGGGCAGCAATCTTCCGGGAGTCTTTCTGGAGGCTGAGATGCTGCCCTCTTTGCAGACAACTCTCTGCCCTGAGGGAGGAAGTTGCCCGTCTTCAGGCTACACTGGACAGTAGTACGGGGACCTTCCCCAGGCCACACTGACAGTAGGAAGGAACCTTCCTCATCCAGGGAGCACACCACCACCACTACCTCAGAGATTGTGAAGAAAACACAGCAGTTGGACCACAGTGGGCTCAGGAAGGGTGAGGATGGTGGACGGAGGCACACCCAGTCAGTTGTTCACCTCCACAATCCATACACCATTCTTGGGAGCATAGCTCCCCATGGATGCACCCACAGAGGAGACTAAGGAGGCTGAGGACAGCTGTCACAAGGGAGGCCACAGGAAGGAGGCAGAGGACACCACAAGGAAAGGAAGCAGCTCCTGGTGGGGACCCAATTATTAGGGGATAGAACTGGGAGGAGCTGGGAAAACTGAAGTAAGGTGCCTGCCTGGTGCCATGGCTTGAGGACAGGAAGCGCATCCTCAGGATCACGACAACAGCTGCAAGGGATTCTGAGCTGGACGTAATTGTCCACCTAGGGACAAATGACTTGGCTCATCATGAGGTTAGAGCAGTGCAGGAGGACATTGCAGAGTTGAGGAGGGCCTAAGACAAGTAGCACACACAGTATCCTTCTCAGAGGTGCTGCCTGTCAAAGGCATGGGTGAGGCGAGGGTAATTGGCACCATGCAGTTTAATGAATGGTTGAAAAAATGGTGCGGAGCACAGGGGTTTGGCTTCATTGGGGACTGGGGTTCCACCTGGAGGGACAACAGCCTATACTGGCAGGATGGTCTGCATCTGTCCAGGAAGGGAACAAGTCTTTTGAGCAATCGGTTTAAATGCTTCATTGGCAAGCTTTTAAACTAGTCAAAGGGGGAGGCACTGACAAGAAGCAGAAAAATCCCAGCCTCTCCCTACAAAATAGGGTACTAAATGAGAAAAAGACCAAGGTAGAACGGTTAGTGGGGGATGCTGCAACAGAAGGTAAAGCCATCAAAAAATGGAGAGCAATGAGTACCAATGCCTGTAGTCTAGGTAACAAGCTTCCTGAATTAGTGGCCTTGATGGAGAGGAACATCTGGATATTGTAGTCACAGAAACATGGTACACACAAAACCATGACTGGGATGTAAACATACCAGGATACACTATCTACAGGAGGGACAGGGAGGTAAAGAGGAGGAGGAGTAGTTCTACATAAAGGAAGGAATAAAAACAACAGAACAAAAGGGTAAACAGGGAGGAGAAGAAGCACTGTGGGTAAATTTGGAGACAGGCAATGGCACCACAATCCGCACAGGGGTTGTATACAGATCCCCTTCTCAGGGGGAGGAAATGGACAAGGAAATGATAGAAAGTATACTTAGAATGGCAGAAAAAGGGGAGATACTGCTGATGGGTGATCTGAATATGCCAGCTGTTAACTGGAGTGCAGTTGCCCTACAGGGGGCATGCCTTAGACAACTAGTACTGGAGCCCACTCGAGAGGGATCAATATTAGACTTGATACTCTCAAATGGAGATGGAGAGAGGATCACAGATGTAGAAGTGGGTAGCCATCTGGGAACTAGCGACCATCGAACAGTATGGTTCACAATAAACACAGTAATAGAGTCAAGCCATGCAAAGACAAAAGTACTGGACTTTAGGAGGGCTGACTTTGCCATAACGGGTGAGTGCCTAAGGAATGCACTAGCAAATGGGCAGGAAGGAGGGGTGGAAGAACAACGGGGAATAATAAAAACTGCCATCACAGAGGTAACAAGCCTTTGTATGAAGCAAATAAACAAAACAAGACGATGTAAGAAACCACTATGGTTCTCAAAGGAAGTGGCAGTGAAGGTTCAAGAGAAAAAGAAAGCATTCAGGAAGTACAAGGAATCTCAGAAGGAGCAGGACAGAGAACTGTATCAGTTAAAGCAAAAGGAGGCTGGGAAGGCAGTCAGAACAGCAAAGGCCCAAACCGAGGAAAAGATAGCCAACTCAGTTAAGAGGGGGATAAACCTTTATAGGTACATCAGGGAGGAAGGAAGACCAATGGAGGGATAGTGAGGCTTAATAAAGGGAGGGAGGGTGGGCAGAGGAGACTGTGAAAAGGCAGAGATACTAAACAAATATTTTTGCTCAGTATTTATGAAGGAAGAGGGGGAGATACATAAAACAAACAATAGTAACACTCTGGATACAGAAGTTGATACCGGCCCATTTACAGAAGAAAGGGTTCTGAAAGAACTCTTAAAACTGAAGGTGGACAAAGCAAGGGGACCTGATGGGATTCATCCCAGAATTCTAAAAGAACTAAGGGTAGAACTAGTGACACCACTGACTACCCTTTTTAACAAATCATGGGAGGATGGGGTGGTACCCGAGGACTGGAGGAGGGCAGATGCGATTCCCTTCACAAAAGTGGGAGCAAGGCAGAAGCAGGAAACTATAGACCTGTTAGTTTAACCTCAGTGATAGGAAAATGATGGAATCACTTCTAAAGGAAAGAATTGTCCGTATCTAGAGGCCAGAGGGCACAGGACCCTAGGCAGCATGGATTCATGGCGGAAGGTGCCAGACAGAATCTGATAGATTTCTTTGACTGGGTGACCAAGTAGTAGATCAGGGAGGGGCTGTGGACATGGCCTACCTAGACTTTAGCAAGGCATTTGACACAGTCCCACACAAAAGATTAATATACAAGTTAGCCAGCCTAGGAGTGGGTCCCAAGATGACAGCCTGGGTAAAGAATTGGCTGGAGAATAGGACACAGAGAGTTATAGTAAATGGAGTCCACTCAGAAGAAAGGAGGGTTACTAGTGGGGAACTGTAGGGTTCAGATAGGACCGGTCCTCTTCAGTGTCTTTATAAGCGACATTGCAGAAGGACTGGAAGGAAAGTATGTCTCTTGCAGATGACACTAAGATCTGCAACAGAGTTGATGCACAGGGTGGGGTGGAAAGGATGAGAAGGGACTTGGCAAGGTTAGAGGAATGGTCAAATGTATGGCAGCTTAGATTCAATGCTAAGAAGTGCAAGGTAATGCACCTGGGAAACAAAAACCCAGGGGAAGAGTACACAATGGGGGGTGAGATACTAACAACAACAAGAATGGAAAGGGACCTGGGGGTAGTCATATCAGATGACCTAAAGATGGGCAAGCAATGTGAGAGGGCAGCAAGGAGGGTTGGGGGATACTGGGATGCATAGGGAGAGGCATCACCAGTAGAAAACAGGAAGTTATTATCCCTCTGTACAGACAGCTGGTGAGACCCCATCTGGAGTACTGTGTGCAGTTCTGGAGACCCAATCTCCGCAAAGACAAGACAGGATGGAAGCTGTCCAGAGGAGGGCAACTAAAATGGTGCAGGGTCTGCACCGGAAGACATATGAAGAGAGACTTAAGGAGCTTAATATGTATAGCCTCGAGGAAAGGAGGGAGAGGGGGGACATGATAGAAACTTTCAAGTACCTCAAGGGAATCAACAAAGTCCAAGAGGGTAGCATCTTTCAAAAAAAGAGGTGTGCAAGAACAAGAGGGCACAATTTGAAGATGGGGGCGGCTCAGAGGTAATTTAAGGAAGTATTTCTTCACAGAGAGGGTTGTGGATGCATGGAACGGCCTTCCGGAGGAGGTTGTGGAGTCAAAATCAGTGGGGGAATTCAAGCATGCATGGGATAGTCATAAGGCAATTCTGGGGGGTGAAGGTAGGAAGAAGTAGGCTGCTGGTTAACTAGGATCTGCAGCTTATCCAGTAGGTAGGGAAATGGGCAGACTGGGTGGGCCAAGCAGTCCTTATCTGCCGTCAAATTCTATGTTTCTATGGCTGCCCCATTTTTGCAGAGGAATAACATTGAAGAACCTAGGAGGATAAGAATAAAGACAAACATGCATATGTACAATAAACAGCATTAGAAGCATCCAGAAAAACCAAACCAACAGTTTTGCCAATATTTTTCATAACCGTAGTAGAAAATGAGCTTTTTTAGAAAAACATTTTTCATTGCACTGCTGCTTTAAAACATTTCACATGACAGTGCATTAATTTCCAAGAAATGCACGATTGGTAACTAGCTGTAAAGAAACTGTTCTGCCTAGTAACAGCCTACTCATCACTATTTACCCATTTTATAAGTATAGTGATAACCCACTCCAAGGCATGCTTTTCGTTGGGAATATTATGTACTTCTCAGATGGCTGAAGGACACTTGGCTTTCAGCAGTGCACCAGAGGCATTCATTAATTGCCAAGAAATACATGCCCTGCTGTGCATTATTTCGTACTTAAATGGTAGTAATACTAGTAATGCCATCCACAGATCAGTCTAACTTCCCCCTCTTCTCTGCCTTTAAACCACGTCTCAAACTCCCTGGGCAATCTACAGCCAAACATGCTCTTTTATCTGATTGTGCATGCGTGTGTGTGTTTATCTATATCTGTCTATCTGTATTTATTTTTTGCTGGATCGTGGCAACCCTTCTGGTCAGGCACTGAGCAACTCCTCACCTTCTCCTGCACTACACAGTTGCTATTGATGATTTATTCTGTCTTCATCATACTGCTTCCTCTGTGTTGGTGCTGTGGCTGCTAATATCACATGGCGCTGTCAGGTTTCTGTATGTGTACCAATATATAGTAAAGGTGATGGATGGACAACACATTCTTAAAAAGAAAAAGAGAGGAGCAAGTCATGCAAAAATGGAAGTAGAATACTCCTTTACTCTGTTTTATCTGTTCCCTTGCTTTTATATTTTTTTTTCTTTAATATCAAGAGTCCAGACGATCCAGGGTAATGGCTTGAGCTCAGAATACAAGTTAGGTGTAGGGGAGCTGTGATGCACTCCACTTGGAAGTGTACGATCTTGGCAAAGGAACAGTGGCATCTCTCGTGGTAAAGTTGCCCCCCAAGAAAACCCTCTTATTGCCTCCCTAAAAGTGAAACTTTAGACATGGCTGCAAATGCAGTCCCAGCCACCACGCTAGCCAATATTCTGACATGCTCCATTGAGCTCCTCATCTCTGTTTCTCCCCCAGAATGTACTGGAGTCCCTAAATTTTGTAGAACAGTCCTGCCATGGTGGATGGTTGGGGGACTGGAAGCAAGGTAAGAGAGAGCCTCTAGGAAGATGGGGGAAGGAGAAAACAAAAATACTTTAAAAAAGCATTGTAACCATAGTA
Organism: Neoceratodus forsteri; assembly: GCA_016271365.2. Taxonomy (NCBI): domain Eukaryota; kingdom Metazoa; phylum Chordata; order Ceratodontiformes; family Ceratodontidae; genus Neoceratodus; species Neoceratodus forsteri. Next base: position 798,765,233 of record CM028129.1, read on the forward strand.
TGGGACATTTTGAATACCTTTTAGCATTGTAGAACAGCCCAACAAAAGCAAAATGACATAAATCTCAGTGTAAATATAGTAAATAATTAAAAAACTGTGGTTTTCCCCATATATATACACACTGATAAAACAAGTGATTCCATATGCAGTAAAACATACGGTATGAACACAAATGTCTTTTTTTTTTTTTTACTGCTTTGTTTCTCACCCACAGCTCTGGAACTCCCTCAGGTCACTTCACTCGCCTGGCCCGCTCTACTACCCACTGTGTTCCCTGCCTTCTTCAAGGACATTATGATTCCTTCCTGGGTCTGGGGCAGCTACAACCTTGGGAGACTGAAGGGGCAGAGGCAGGGAACCAGCGCTGGGCATGTGATGGTGGCACTGGAAGGGCTGTCGCCAATCCAGGCTGGAGGGGCATTTCTTGTTATGACCCCGAGACCCTCCCTCCCAGTCCCCCAGTGCGTGGTGCACTCCTAATGCTGCAGTGTACTGCATCAGCCACGCTGCTTACATGCAGTCCAGCACTCTGCAGCATCCCCAGGCTCCACGGGGGTCACTGGAGCACTGGACAACCCCATGTCCTCCCCCCAAGGGAAGGACCCAGCGGGTGCTCAAACCTTTCCCCTGCCGACCCCCAGCACCCAAGCTCGCTTCCCAACTCTGGTCGCCGGCTTGTCATGAGGTGTGGCATCCAGCACCTCAGCCCTCAGCACCACCGGGCCAGCCCACAAATGTCATTGTTGACTTTCTCAGAAATGCAGTAGAAATAATTTGACAATACTCTGTTCAAACGTTATTGTTAACTGCACTTGTAAAATTGTTAGAATAATCATCAGAAATAGTAAAAAGGTCTCGATATGATTATTTGAGGAGCAAAAAGAAACATAGACTTTGACAGCAGATAAGGACCGCTTGGCCCACCTAGTCTGCCCATTTCCCTAACTATTGAATAAGCTGCAGATCGCAGTCAACCAGCAGCCTACTTCCTCCTTAACCCCCACTATAATTGTCTTAGGTCAGTCCCATGCATTCTTGAATTCCCCCACTGTTTTTTAACCCTTGACCTCCTCAGGAAGGCTGTTTCCTGCATCCACCAACCTCTCCATGAAAAAATACTTCCTCAAGTTGCCCCTGAGCCGTCCCAGCTCTATCTTCAGATTGTGCCCCCTTGTTCTTGTGCATCTCTTTTTCTGAACTATGCTACCTTCTTGATCTTTGTTGATTCCCTTGAAGTACTTGAAGGTTTCTATCATGTCCCCCCTCTCCCTGCTTTCCTCAAGGGTGTATATATATTAAGCTTTTTTAGTGTCTCTTAGTATGGCTTCTGGTGCCGATCCTGCATCATTTTGGTTGCCCTCCTCTGGACTGCCTCCATCCTATCTATGTCCTTGCGGAGTTGAGGTCTCCAGAACTGCATGCAGTACTCCAAACGGGGTCTCACCAACTGTCTGTACAGAGGGATAACAACTTCCTGCTTTCTACTGGTGGTTCCCCCTCCCTATGCATCCCAGAATCCCCTCAGCCCTCCTTACTGCCTTCTAACATTGCTTGCCTACCTTAAAGTCATCTGATATGAGTACCCCCAAGTTCCTTTCCATTTTTATTGTTGTTAGTACCTCCCCCCCCCACCCGATTGGGTACTCTTCCTCTGGGTTTTTGTTTCCCAGAGGCATTACTTTGCACTTCTTTGCATTGAAACTAAGCGGCCTTACTCTTGACCATTGCTCCAACCTTGCCAAGTCCCTTTTCATCCTTTCCACCCCTCCTTGTGTATCAACCCTGTTGCAGTACTTTGTGTTGTCTGCAAAGAGGCATACTTTTCCTTCCAGCCCCTCTGCAATGTCACCTATAAAGACATTAAAAATTACTGGTCCCAGTACTGCACCCTGTGGTACCCCACTAGTAACTCCCCTTTTTCCTGAGTGTGCTTCATTTACTGTTACCCTCTGTGTCCTGTTGTCCAGCCAGTTTGTTACCCAACAGGCATAATATCAAAAATAGTTGGCCAGTTAACAAATTAAAGGCTTTCCTATTTAATGCTGGAGGATTTGTAGCTGCCATCTTTAGTAGTCAATCATATTAGCTGGTTTTCGATTACAGTAACATTGTTTACAATACAGTATTTTGTACATCAACTGAACCTTTTCCTTAGGACAGCTTATCACAGTTGTCTTGTTAAGCCTTCCATTATCAATAATGCTATATTATGAACTATCAGTTTGATTGAAAATGTGTTGAATACTCAACTACCTGCTGGTGAAATTTTCCATGCCAGTAATGTGTCGGAAGCTAGTGGAGCATGGTAAGTTAATTACTTGTGTGCTCAGTGTGGGGCAATAGCAAACAGCAAGACACCAGTGGTACCTAGAATGAGAACTCCCTTTGTTGCAGTTGTTAATGAATCTACTCAGCTAGCAGGGAATAGAGAATGTAGACAACGCAAGTGCAGCAGTTCACGGAATAGTTTCTTCAAGGGCCTTGCTCTTGCACCTTCATTAAAATTATATGAGGTATCTGAATGAAGGTGGGATATAAAATGGAAGATTTCATCCATTTCATTTTATTTATTATTCCTTACCTGGGAAGAGAGGCTGACGTAATGTCACATTTTAGCTTTGTCTCAGGCAGGACAGACAGGAGTAGCAGTGATAACAGCTAATACCATAATTTAAAACAAAATTTACTATAAAACAGCTTACTCTATAATAACATAAAGGTTTAATTTTTTAAAACAAAGTAGCTAAAATAAATGTTTCACAGATAGATGTAGACATCACCGTAATTCTGCTGTTCCAACAGATAAGTTGCTCAAGTGCATTAAATGCGTTCAAAATGAAGAAATGGTGTTAGAGATATCTCTCTTTGACTCTAGACTAACTGCCCTGGAAGAATGTCAAAGGGATACAGCAAATAGATTAAATAAAGCCGTCCCTCCTGTCTGCACATCTAATGTTTCTTACACTGTGGCAAAGACACCATTACTACCTAAACAAGTCAATACAGATACATGTACACCTAATAAAAAAAGGTCTAGAGAACTTGTAGATTCAGAAGATGCCGAAGATACTTGGTATGAAATTGAAAGTTTCAAAGCTGTAAAAAGGGGTAGGAAGGCAAACTGTTATCATGTCCCTGTCCATAACCAATTTGACTCACTAGTAGATCTGGATGAGACTAATAAATCCCCCCATGGTACAGGAATGTCCAGCTTCTAGTTTTACAGGCACAGCAACACCAGTGCACACTACTAATGATATCTCAGTACCATTTGCTCTGACAGGACTGAAAATCGTATGGAAATGGGCATTAGCACTGTCCCTGAACGCAAACAAATTTTTGTTTTGGGTGACTCTGTAGTTAAACACCTGGACCAAGCGATCTGTAAACAGGACAAAGCCACTAGAACTCTGTCCTGTTTCAGAGGTGCTAAAATATCAGACATTATAAGGATATCCAGGCAAATATTGAAGGGAGGTGGTAAATGTCCTTTAGTTATAATACATGCTGGGGTTAATAATATTGTAATATATGGATTTGGAAAATAATACTATTGAAATCGATCAAAAAAATTCCTCGTAATCGATCTCACAGGACTCAATAATACCACACTTCACTCTCAATAATACTATCGTTCTAACGAACGATAGTATTATCACTGAAACAGCACAGCGCAAGCGCACCCTTCAACCTCGCGACGACCACGAGCCACTTAATCAGCTAACAACTGTAATAGTTTAAAAAAGTAATTCGCGGGAAAGTAACGCTCGCTTAACTTTCTCACAATAAATCTCAATCTACATCAGAAACATGGCACTATCAAAGGTACAAACTATAATACAAAAGTCTCCGAAACAGAAAAAAAGAAGATACGTAATGTACTCAGACTCAGAGTCTGAGTAACAACACTCAGTCTGCACTGCAATTAATCGTTTTATTTGCCGCAATCATTGGCTATTTAAAAAAAAGTAGCACCTCAGTTCATCGTTCTTTTGTTGCCGCAATCATTGGCTATAAAAAAAAAAAGTATGCATTTTAAAGTTTTACAGGAACTTTTACGAAGTTGGCAAATTCTTCAATCAACTTCTGGATTCAGCTTTCAAGCCATCACAGGTAGAGAACTCATCAACTTCATAATCCATATATTACAAAAATAACAGATGGGTTAGTGTATGTTACTAGACAGTAATTTCATCTCGAGAGTTTCTGGGACATAGAAACCTTCTCGGCTTCAGCTCTCGAGGTTATCTATGTCCCCAGAAACTCTCGATGAAATTACAGCCTTGTAATACACACTAACCCATCAATTATTCTATTTATGAATGAAAACTTGCAGAGCATAAAAGAAGAAATTGTTGGTCTTACTAATACACTCACAGAGATAGGAAGTGAAATAGCCTTCTCGGAAATCCTTCCTATTGCCAGAGCTACCAAATATCAAATGGACAAAATTAAGTATGTTAATAATTGGCTGAGAATATGGTGCTACAAACAAAACATAGGATGTAGCACCCACTGGAAGGAATTTGCTGACAATAGATACCTAATAAGTATGGATGGTCTCCACCCCAGTAAGCAGGGCTCTACGCTGCTTGCACAACACATTAATGCCTTTATCAGTAAAAATTTAAACTGATATCTGGGTGGGGGGGATCAACACTACACTCCTCTCATCCAGCCCCTATTGGACATGTGAAACATCCACTGACTATGCCCAATTACCTCTAGATAGTGTCACTAAAAAGGATAGGGTTACATCTACCTTATTGGATAAAGCTAAAACATCCAGTTATTCTTCAGAATCAAGAATTCTACTTGTCAGTGCAAGAAGTTTAACAAACGTGATGAATTAACATATATTTTACATAATGATAATATATACATATGTGGTGTGACTGAGACTTGGTTCTCGGACTTTAATTGGGGAATTGATGTAGCAGGATATAACGAGATTTACAAAAGTTGTAAGAAGACAAAAGGTGGTGGAGTTGCCCTTTATATAAGCAACAAAGTCAGCAGTCATGACCTGACAAATAATGTTCAATATACAATAGATAGTGAGATTATATGGGCTAAAATTAAATGTATAGAAGGATCATTAACAGTTGGTCTCGCTTACCGCTCCCCTAGCCTAGATCCCATAAGTAATGAGGTCCTTATGAAATCCTTGGGTGACATGGAAGTATCTGAAGATTATATCCTCATGGGAGACTTCAACCTCCCTAATACAAACTGGGAAACACCTCCCTAATACGAACTGGGAAACACTTGTAGGTAACGGTAGGCTAGAAGCCAACTTGTTGAAATTGCTCTCCAACATGACTTGGAGCAACTTGTAATGGCACCAACAAGAAAAAACAATTACTGGATCAAATTTTTACCAATATTAAAGATACAGGAATATCCCCAACAATTTTAGAACCACTTGGTGATGGCGACCATAGTAAGATACTTTAGACATTAAGATGCTAAAGATCTGATATAGTTGGAGTAACTAAATTTCAGAAATTTCAATAGAGCCGACTACTGTAGTATAAGAAACGTACTTAATTCTTGGAACTGGCAAAATGAACTTAAACAATTGGATGCTATAAAGATGTGGCAAGCTATACAACAGAAAATTATTTGGTGTATAAAAAAGTGGGTACCCGAACGTATCAAATATACTGTAATAATAATAATAATAAACATAGGGTTCCCTTGTGGTGGAATAACATCAAAAGAGCTACTGTCTTGCAAATTAAAAAAAGGCATTCAACAAATTTAAAAAAAAAAAAAAAAAAAAGGAAAACTACTGAAACCAACTGGCAAAAGTTTAAAGCTAAGGCAAATAAAACTAAACAGATGATACGAACTGCTAAAAAAACCTAGAGTACAATCTAGCAACCAAAACAAAGGATAATAAATTTTTTTTTTAATTATATAGGGCCTATAAAAGGCAAGCCTAATGGAGTAGGTCAATTACTTAAAGACCAGCAACTCATTACTGATGAAAGCACAATGGCAGAAGAACTAAAAAATTACTTTTTAAGTGTTTATAAATCAAAAGAAGAAATTCATCTGGGTCCTTTAGGCAAGTTGGAAGAACCCCTATTATTCAATCAAAAATAAATTATGCAGGCTACTGAAATAATCAAATCTGATGCATCAGCCGGACCAGATGATATACCGCTTAAATTTGTTAAGAACTTGTCTAGTGAAATGTCTGGAATTCTAACGCTTTTGTTCAACGCATCTATTACTTGAAGGAATAGCTATACCAGAGTGGAAGGTAGCTACTATTATACAGATACGCAAAGGGGGGGGACTAAGCAAAATACTGCTAATTACAGTCCTATAAACCTCACTGTGCATGTATTGTAAACTTATGGAGAGACGTCTGCAACTTAAAATCCTTGAACATCTAAAGGTCACTGGTATACTTAATATAACCCAACATGGTTTCACACAGGGTAGATTATGTCAGACTAACCAAATTAACATATTTGAACCTGTAAGCAATGCCCTTGATATGGGATTTCCAGTAGATATAATATTCCTGGATTATTAGAAAGCATTTGGTTCAGTTTCCCGCAAAATTCTAATTGAACAGTTAGTTAAGATTAACCTTCATCTAAATATAATCTCATGGATTGAATCATGGCTTGAAAATAGAGAACAACTGGTTATCATTAGAGGGCAATAATCAGCATGGGCTAAAGTCACCAGTGGGGTTCCCCAAGGTTCTGTTTTGGGCCCAGTTTTGTTTAATATTCTGGTGGCTTCCATGCAAACCACTAATGGGGTCTGGCTTAACAAATACACCGGCAACAGTAAACTAGGTTGCATGGTAAATGATAATCAATCTGTTACTGCACTACAGAACAACCTGGACAGGCTAGCCATTTGGGCACATGAGAATAAAATGACATTTGATGTCACAAAATGCAAAGTGATGCATCTGGGTAGGAATAACATCTTACCGAATTACATATTAAATGATACCCAGCTTCAAACTGTGGGTTCAGAAAAAGACTTGGGAATTACTATTACAAATTACCTAAAGTTCAGTACACATATTAATATGACAATCAGAAATTGCCATGGCATAATAGGTTGTATCCTTAAACATATCAAAAGTCGTGAACCAGAGGTTATTATTCCCTTATATACAGGCCAGGTTAGATCACAATTAGAATATTGTTCCTCCTTCTGTGCATCTACCATGCTTGGAGGGAAAGTATTGGTAGAAAAGATACAGAGGAAAGTTACCAGACATATAAACAGTATGACCAATACTGAGTACGCAGCCAGATTAAAAGCTTTGGGACTACACTCTCTTGAATACAGATCACTTAGGGGAGATTTATGCTTGGCATACAGGGCCCTTCATGAACCTGCATTGCTTAAAGCTATATACCTTGAAAGACAAGGATCAGTTAATAATACAAGATCACATAAATTCAGACTTGTCACCAGTCTTAATAAGACAGTAAAAATACATAATTTTATTATCCAAAGGCTCCCACCAGCATGAAATGTTCTCTTCTCCCCATATCTATAATTTCTAGTGTCAATATTGAGCAATTCAAACTCAGACTTGATTTGCATATGGGGGGACAGAAAATTCTCATTCCACCATTAGAATAAATGGTGGCGAGTTCAAAATGGGTTTGTCCTCAAACTTGTATTTAACTATGAACCTATGAACATGGTCATAATAAATCATTATCTACTTAAATTACACAGGACAGCTCTTTAAAAGTAATGCTTTACGCTCCTAATAAAGTCTTCAGTGGACTTGTCTAGGAACCCATACACATTGTTCAAGATATTTTACTGGCATGTGTAACATTCAAGTACTTTCCCTGCAAATGGAGGCAGAACTTTTTGAAGTTCACCAACTCATGTTTTAAAAGAGACTGACCACCTTGTAGTAGACAGAATTCTGGGCATGCTCTAAAACAAATGGGCATCCAGCCACAACTGAATTCTGAATGTAGATGAGTAAAATACATACCTGCAAAAGTACAAAACTTGTTTTCATTTATTTCAAATGGTTGCCTTTCAGGCTGGCATCATAAAATGCAAGAATTTAACAGTGAGATAGCAGGAACACATTTGATAAATCAAGTATATATGTGCAATATTCAACAATGAATTGAACGTAAAACCATATGCAAGGTAACTGTAGGTAGTGCAACTGAATTGCAGAAGAAATGTCTTTAGAAACATAGAAGCTGCCAGGTCCATCCAGTGTGTCTGTTTACCCTACCTGTAATAGCGGCTGGTGACACTAAGCGGACATCAGCTTTAGCTTTTTCTTCCCATCTCTATGGTTCCCTTATTCCTATCCCATGCATGCCTGAATCCAATCACAGTGCTTGCTTCCACCACCTCTTGGGGCAGGCCATTCCATGCATCCACTACCCTCTCAATGAAAAAGAACTTTCTCACATCTCCCCTTATGTGCACCCCAAACAAATCTCATGTCATGACCCCTTGTTCTAGTACCCTTTTTATACTGGAAGATATTTTCCCCTTTTACCTTATTTACACCCTTGAGGTACTTGAACGTTTCAATCATATCCCTTCTTTCCCTCCTCTGCTCCAGCATATACATATTGAGGTCTTTTAACCTTTCTTCATATGTCTTACGCTGTAGATTCTGAACCATCTTAGTTGCTCTCCTTCGCACCTTCTCCATCTTGTCAGTAGTTCAGATGAGGTCTTTACCAGAGTTTTGTACAGTGGAACCAGTACCTCCTTTCTCTGGCTTGTGCTACCCCTTCCTATACAACAACAACATCCCGCTCGTCTTCCCCAGTGCCTTTGATGTCTGCTTGGTGGCCTTCAGGTCATCCGAGATAATGATCCACAGATTTCTCTCTTCTTTGGTGAATGACAGCAGCTCCCACTACATCCTGTAGCTCTCTCCCAGGTTCCTACTCCCCACATGCATGATTTTGCATTTCTTTGCATTAAACCTTAGTTGCCATTCCTCAGACCATCTTTCCAGCTCTTCTAGGTCTTTTCTCATCTTTTCCACTCCCTCTGGAGTATCAACTGTATTGCAGATATAGGTGTCATCTGTAAACAGGCAAACCTTTCCCTCCAGCCCTTCTACAATGTTGCTAATGAAGACATTGAAAGGGACTGACCTCAGAACTGAACCCTGAGGTACTCCACTGGTCATCTCCATTTCTTCTGATTGGGTTCCATTTACCACTACCCTCTGCTTCCTGTCACTCAGCCAGTTACTAACCCAATTCACCATCTTGTGTCTCACCACCAACCTACCCAGCTTGTTGACCAACCTTCTATGTGGAACGGTATCAAAAGGCTTTGCTGAAATCTAGGCAGGCTACAGCTACTGCTCCCCCTTTGGTCCACCACCTTTGTCACCCAGTCAAATCAATTAGATTTATTTGACAGGACCTTGCTGCTGTGAATCCATGTTGTTTTGGATCCTGCGCACCTATGGATTCCAAGTGTTTCTTAAGGAGTGTCTCCACGATCTTACCCACTACTGACATGCGACTGACTGGTCTGTAGTTTCCTGCCTCCTGTTTGCTGCCACTCTTGTGCAACCTTTGTTAAAGGTATTAACACTTGCAAGGTATATTAAGTGTGAGGAAGGTTGTTGCTTTTTGTAGTTGTGATTCCAGGGAAGTTGGTTCAGGTGGTCTGGGAAATGGTTCTAGTTATAACATGCAAGAGACGATAGCACCTACTATAGTTCTTTTGAATTTGAAATATTGCAGTAAGAAGGAGTCCATGGGGTGAAGGGAATAGTTGAAACTTGTCCATTGTGAGCCAGTTCTGCTGATACCCAGTAGTGTTTTTAAGCATACATTTCTGCAGAAAGGTGAGCCAATTATATTTTTTGCACAATGCAGGGTGGAGCCTGTTATGAAGTGATGTGTTCTGGGAGTATAGACTTTTACCTATCCTCCTTAGGATGGCAAGATGTTTTGAGGATTTTTTTTTGTATTCTTTTTCCACATCCCTGCAATCCAAGCCAAGTACAAACATTGGCAAACTACTGCCATTTAGAGGGGGGGTTGTAGGAAGCCAAAATCAGCCCTCTACCATGTGCAATTTCTGTACCTATTTCTGGTTCAGGTTCTTAATTGCCCTGTGCTCCCAGGACACACCTGGAAATGATCCTTAGAAAACTACTGTATTTATTTATTTTATTTATTCAATCTAGGATTACAATTACCTTTGAGCATCAGGCAGTTCATTTACAAAGGTTCCACATCATTAAGGTGGGGTTACATACAGATATGGGGAGACAGACATGTTTCAAATAGCATTTAGGCAATAGGAATAAAACAAATACAGAATACGAATGCAGAATACAAAAACACAATTAAATCATTACAAGTTTGGCATGTGATTTGAGGCAGGGAGTAAGAGGAGGAGGAATCACGGGGGGAGTAAATACAAAGAAGTGGGGAGCAGCCAGGCGGCATTGTCAGGTTAGGAGCTAGGATAGTAGGGGAAGGAAGAATAATGAGGAAAAAGGGGGAGTGAAAGGGTGAAAGTGGGGATAGGAAGGAGAGGAGAGTGAGGGGGGCAAGACATGGGCATGTGATGGTGGAAGAACAGAGGGGGAGTTCCCAAATAATGGACAAGGATGTTAGGTGGTGCAATCACAGGAGTTTACAGTTAGGAGGTGCTGTCTAAGCTTGCGTTTGAATTCTCTGAGATTAGTGAGGTTAGCCAGACCATTGTGGAGGCCATTGAAGCAGTAAGGTGCTCTGATACTAAAGGAGCATTGGCATTGAGTAGTCCGGCACATCGGGACTACTAGGAGTGGAGAAGATGAGGTGCGCATATGTTGGGCTGGGGGGGGTTCTGTAAAGTAAGCATTCCAAACCCAAGGGCATGTGGCCAAGGAGAATCTTTTTGGCAAGCAGGCAAGTGTGGTATTTAGTTCCCCCATGTATGTTGAGCCACCCAGCCTGTTTATAGACATTGCAAGTGTGGGTGAGGCATGGTGCGCCAAATTGGAGTCTGCAGGCCTTGTTTAGAGTAACAGTCAGCCTCTTGAGTGCAGTAGTGGAAGCAGCTCTGTAAATGACAAGGCCATAATCGATTATAGAGAGCACCGAGCTGTGAATAGCTACATAGCTATAGCTGTAAATGAGCTACTGACTCAATGGGGTATCCATTTATCATGAATAAAAAAATATATAACTGCTGGAAAGAGACTGGTTGCCTCTAGGCATGAGAGGAGTAAAGGGCAGTACTGAGGGACTGAAAATATATAACGAAGGAAGTCTAAAAGGGTTTGGAAATCAGGATAGCAGTAGATGATGCTTATAACACTAACACCTTCTTTTAGTAAAAATGGAAAGAGCACACGAGGGAGAGGTTTGATCCACAGAAAACAAAGGAGAGGCTGAAGGAACTTATGTGTGAGCCAAGGGAGATAGCAATACTCCGTTGTTTACCAAAGGTGCTCATGGGTCTGACCCTTAGTATCAAGGTTAACTATAATGCAGCCTGCAGATATGCTTGCCCTTGCAGCTGACTACCTGGCAAAAGTAAAGCCAGGTAAATCACATGGGGGGGGGGGATACACTTGAGAATCATTGACCTAAAAGACCAACTGGAGGGGTCTTTTGCAGTAATCTTTTATGTCTCTCTGTACAGATGTGGTACTGGAGGACTGGAAAGGGGCCAGTGAGATCCTTATGTTAAAGAAGGAGGCAAGTTTTTTTTTTTTTTAATCTCTTTATACTCCTTCTGCTCTGACTGCCAGACTCTCCAGTGTAGCCTCTCAGCATGGCTGTTTCCTCCCCACCTGAAGTCCTCCATTCCTGTCTCCAGCTTGTGCCTGTCCCCACACCGTGCCACTGGCCACCTGCCCCCCCCCCCGGGTCTGAGCCCCCGAGGTGGGACCACCGAACTCCTTCCTGGTGCTTTATCTACAATCTAGCAAAGTGACCAGGACACAAAGGGAGAACCAGAGACAGACTGGAGAGACCCAGAAGTGGGCATGGTGGCCAGCCTCCGGACCCACCATCGCCTACAAGGAGTCAGGGTGGTTTCCTTTGTTCTGTCCCTATGGTGCAGATGTGCAGTGGCATCGGCACACAGAGGGTGTGCTCCCGACACACCGTTCCCCATTGGTTGTCCCTGCCTGGTGTGTGGCACTCCCAGCCTCCACCAGGAGCCATTGCCAGGTGGGGAAATACCCATATCCCACCCCAGGAGAGGAGAGCAGTCCATTGGACACTCAATCCTCTCCTCTTCCGCCGACCCCTGATGGCCCGAGCTTGCTCCTGAATCCAGGTCGCCAGCATGGTGCAAGGTGTGGTGTCTGGTGCCTCAACCCTCTGTGCCACCGGATTGGCGAGGAGGCGAGGTTTTACCTGGAAAACTATAGGATGGTCATTCTGACATCAGTGCTGAGCAGGGTCCTGGGATCCATTATCAAGGTTTCAAACAATGGTTGCATGACAAATGCAAAGATTCTAAGCCCCGCTCTGCCTGTGTGGCAGATTGTGCCAAATCAACCTGATCACATTATTCAACAGGGTGACTAGGGAGCTGGACAGGAGCTGCGCAATAGACATATTCTGTTTGGACTACAGCAAGGCTTTTGTACTGTGAAAAATGCTAATTTTCTGGTCAGAGTATACAAGTGTGGTATACACAGTGCATGCATATGGTAGACTGCTAACTTGTTGGGGACAAGAAGCAGAGGGTTTTGTTGATGAACAATACTGTAAATGGAGAGGCGTACACAGCAACGTCCCTCAGGGTTTGGTGATGGGGCCACTGCTTTTGCATTTGCATCAATGATCTTGAAGCTGGAATCTCCTGTGGACTGCTTAATGTTGCTGGTGACACTAAGCTAGGAAGGTGGTGGATTACTTGAGGATGGGGACAAACTTCAGAAGTACCTCCGCTGGTTGTGTCCCTCTCAGGCTACTGTATTTCTCCAGTTCTCTATATTTGAAAATATGAAGAAAATGGCAATAGTATATTACAACCTTTTTTTTTACACACCCCAGATGTGTATTGCTCAATAATCTGCAAGATTGAAGGTTTAAAACAAAAATAAACAAGTAATTCTACTACCCAAAAGTAATTTTTTTAATATTATTAGTTTTGAAACCAGTGGTGCAGTGCTGAGTTGTTGCGAAAGTGAAATGGAGTTCTGTAACAGTGCTATGGTTAATCCAGCACAGGAGAAGAAACTGCTACAATGGTGGGCAAGGTGATGGAGGGCATTGTCAAGGAGAGGCTAGGGGGGGACCTGGATAAGTCAGGGTACCTGGACGATAGACAGCATGGATTCATCCCGGGGAAATCGTGTCAGACAAACCTGGTGGAGTTCTATGACTGGGTGACAAGTGCCTTGGACCTGGGTAGACCAGTGGATATCCTCTTTCTGGACTTCAGCAAGGCATTTGACTCTGTTCCTCATGTGGGCCTGTTGGATAAGCTGGGAGAAATGGGGTGGGGAACCAGATGATCAGATGGATAGGCAATTGGCTCAGGACCCGGACCCAGAGGGTCGTAGTTGGTGGGATAGTCTCATCCCCAAGGAGGGTCATTAGTGGGGTCCCACAGGGATCAGTCCTTGGGCCCCTTCTGTTCAACGCCTAAGTATCTGACATAAGGACAGGAATCAGGAGTGAGATGAGTCTCTTTGCAGATGACTCGAAACTGGGGGCGGTGGTGGATGGGGAGGAGGGGGTGGCCCTACAGGGGGACCTGGAGGCTCTGGAAAGATGGTCTAGAAAGTGGAAGCTGAGGTTCAATGCAGGGAAATGCAAGGTACTCCACCTGGCTAGAAACCCAGGTCAAGTGTACACCCTGGGGAATGCTACAAGTCTCGATGGCTGAGAGGGACCTGGGGGTGGTGGTGGATGTCAAGATGAACAACTCGACTTGTAGGAGGGCAGCAGCCAAGGCCAACAGGATGCTGGGATGCATCGCTAGGGGATCACCTCCAGAAGGAGGAAGTGATACTCCTCTGTATAACTGCTTGGTGAGGCCGCACCTTGAGTACTGCGGCAGTTTTGGAGGCCACACTTAAAGCGGGACATTAACCTCCTGGAGAGGGTCCAGAGGAGGGCAACCAAATGATTTGAGGCTTGGGGACAGGACCTATGAGGAGAGGCTCAAGAGCTAAATATGTACACATTGGAAGAGAGAAGGGACCGGGGGACATGATAGAGGTCTTTAGGTACATGAAGAGGGTAAATAGGGAGGAACAGTCGGGTGCTTCAAGGAAGGAGGAAGGGGCCACTAGAGGGCATGGCTGGAAGCTGGAGGGGGAAGATTCAGGGAGAAAGGAGGAGGTGCTATTTCACTGAGAGGGTGGTGGAGCCATGGAATGCACTGCCTAGGGGCTGGTGGAGGCAGAGACAGTGGAGGGGTTCAAGAGGGGGTGGGACAGGTACAGGGGAAGGGTTCTGGAAGCAAAATCCAATGCAGCAAGAATATCCGGAACTGGGAAGGGAGAAGCCAGAGAAGGCGAGGGGGACAGCAAGGTCAGCACCCAGGTTGGGGACTGACCAAACGAGCAGACACGAAAGACCGTTAGGCCTATTCTGCTGGCATTTTAGTATGTTAGTACAACAAACTCCGTAATACATGAGTCATAATATACCCTTGTGTATTAGAGTTTAAAAGCAGTCAGTTTTGTTGTATAATTTACATTAACTAGAAATTATAAAACAATCAAGATATCCTGGTTGGCTCTAGAATGTCTGTATATTCTCTGGATGTTTCTCCTGAACAAAGTGAATAATATATTCCAATCACTTGTCATCTACTCACTTAGAATGCTCACCCATTTTTGTTTTATGTAGTTCTCAGGCAAGCTTCCTGTATAGCACCAATGGCCTGAGTCCCAGAGTGCACTTGCTGCTGCTTTGTCTCGAGAATTGACAACCTTTTATCATGTAGCTTATCAGAAACTGTCCGTACTTAACCATTTCTAATTGTGGCAACAGAGTAGGAAAGGTATTAAACCTGTCATATAATACTACCTGACACCTTAATTGACAGTTTTAATCTATGATAATTACACTGCCATAAAAGGGTCTTTAGAAGTTTGGGATATATAATCAGGCTCTATCCAAAGTGAAGTAGTGCCAGCTGCCGGGATTCCTAGGCCATTTTTTCAAAAGGTTTTCCCCTATTCTGTCCTTGTGAAGAAAATCAGTTGAAAACAGGGCCCCAGTCCTAGATTCAATGCAGCAAAATTCAAGGAGTGCTACACTTGGGGAGGAGAAACAGAAGTAGAGCCTGCACATTCTGAGGGGATTCCTTGCTGCAGTACAGTAGGTAAAGGACCTGGGAATCATAATAGACAACTGGCTAAAGCACAAGCAGTGCACATCTGCTGGCAAGAGGGCTGGGTGAATGCTGGGGTACATTGTAAGCGTTATAATCAGCAGAACACTGTGCATGACCCTGGTCAGGCCACACCTGTTGTACTGTGTGCAGTTCTAGTTTGTCAGTGTCAGTGGCTCAGTAGGTAGCACACTTGCCTCTGAGGCCGGGAGATCAGAGGGCCGTGGGTTCAGTTCTCACATCTGGCACTTGGGATAATATCCCAGTACTGACACTGTAGTGCAGCATGAGAGGGGTGCTGCACTTCTGAGGTGCCGTCTTTTGAATGAGACAATAAACTGAGGTCCCGTCTGCCTGGATTGGTGGTAGTTCAGGTGGATGTTAAAGATCCCAGGGCACTTATCGAAAAGAGAAGGGGAATTTCCACGGTGTGCTGGCCAAATTTCCCTCATTCACTAAAAATACCATCAACAGCTTAATCTGGTTCAAGGTCAGTTGGCATTCATCTGTATCCCCCTGCCCCGGGTCATGCCTGAAAATAGGCAGGATTTGTCTAGTGCATTTACCCGGTCAACAAAAACTAAATAAATAAATAATTTACATCAAGCATTTGTCAATGCCATATGTTTGCTTGCATTATAATAGAGCTTTAAAGAGCCCCTGATGTTGTTGGGACTACTTTAAAAATATAAAACTTAGACACAATTTAGCATATATTTCACAATTTTTCTATAACTCACGCCCTTATTTCTTTATAACTAAGGACATTTGCATGGAAACAGGAATGCTTCCCTATTTTCTCTGTCTGCTTGTCTACCTTTGTAGTCAACAATTCTGTTTGACATCCCAATCCGTTGCTCTGGAGATAATTATGATGTCATAACTAGGGCATTATGATGTCATGTGTACACAAGCAGCCAAAGCAAAGTCCAAGAGACAGTATTCTTGTTTTTATGTCTCTTCCCTCAGTCATAATGAAAAGGAGGAAAGAACTGCAAAAATATAGTTCAGTCTGAATGGTACAGAAGGTAAAAGCACTGAACTGTAAAACAATTAGTTGCAGATTTGTTTCCCCTCAGGGCCATAAACAATATTGTCTAAGAAAATACAAGCTATAATAAATATTTAGCTGGCACAGTGGCATGAAGGGTTGAGGTGCTGGATGCCTCACCTCCTGCCCCACCAGTGACTTGAATTCAGGAATGGACCAGGGCCGCTCATGGGCTGGTGAGGGGGAGGAGGACTGAATGCCAATCAACGGCTCTTCTCCTCTTGGCTGCAGCAGCAGTCGTCAATAGAATCAAAAGCTGGAGGCGGGGATTGAAAACATGCACCGTCTTCCTGGTCTCCGTGCACACCATGGTTTACCACCAGCTATGACTCAAGGTGAGAAACAGGCAGAGCTCAGCAGGATGATGCTGTGACCCTGCAGGCACTGAACAACCACCACCCCTGGCACCCACTCACACAACAAGGTAAGAAGTAGGGTTGAGAGCAGATGGGGACGATGGGGAGGTGCAGGAGGAGAAAGCCCATATGAAAGGGACACACCATGCACTTCACACCCAGCTGTGAACAAGAATTGCAAAACAATTGAATTTTAGACTGATTTGTGTCTAAATCCGACATTTTTCAAAGTTTTCCAATTGGTATCAGGGGCCGTTAAAAGGGAACATAAACAGTATGCAATTTAAACCATCTTATTTCTAGTGTTTTCTGTTCATTTATTGACATACTGATAACATATTTGATGCTATTATAGCTACATTCTGCATCCATTTATTTTTATTTATTTATTCATTTGTTGACCGGGCAGGTGCACTGGTCCAGGGACCATTTTCAGGCACAACCTGGGCCATGAAGATGGTACTGGATACAGTGAATGCAGAGCTTCAGGAGATAAAACAAAACACTGGGTTACTACAGGGAGAAATTATGCAAATGGTAGTTTTTCTCCTTTTTATTTACTGCTTTCAAAGAAAAACTCTGTAGAATCTTTTCTATAACTAGAGTAAACCACTAAAAGCTGGACACACACACACGCAGTGGGAGGCTTGGTGTTCAACTTCAAAGCCTGATGTTGATGTCTGTTAGCTGTCCAATTGGCAGAAAACCAGTGTGATTGGTGGTGCTGCATCCTTTGAACTACACAAAATTCATACCCATCAGCCAGCTGAAGCGTGTCATTATCAGCCTTCTCTGCATTGGATTTAGAGTAGCAAGCCTCCTGCATTTCCACATCCATTGGATTATGCAGCACACACCATCACAGTCCCTTACACTGCCTGAGCACCACCAATATATTTGTTTTGTGCATGCGCACAAGCAAACATAAAAAGAGCATTGCGGACGTAGAACGGGTACAATACAGCATCCACAGGGATTAGAGGTACTAAGGATAAAAGCTATGAGGAGAGACTGAAGGTCCTCACCGTGTTCCCCCAAAAGAACAGGAGGCTGTTGGAGGACATGATCTCACTCTTCTGCATTGTGAAGGGGTTGAACAGGTGGAAATGTTTGATCTAGTGTGCTTCAGTGGGATGCGGTGACATACCCTGATGCTCACAGGTTGTAAATTCACAGGTAAAGTTAGGAGGCACTACTCCCAGTCTGTGGTAAACTGCTGGAATGAACTACCAACAGTGGCAGTGGACATGAAGACAGCAAAATACTTAAAGGTGAGCACTGACAAATCTTCCATGTTCAGTATCACGGGAGTCACAGGATACCATGGCTAGTAGGTGGAATGAAAATCTCTATACATTGATATGTTTGCACAGCTTACTTATTTTTTTCCTGCCTGTGAAGCAGATTGGGGTGGGGGTGTTCATGTACTTGAGTGACTGAGTCCCTTCTGACATTAAATTACTTTGTTACTGTGTTATGTTACCAATGCATACAAAATAGGCAAGATATATTTTAATTTTTGTACCATCATACTATAGGCTTTGAAATGTGTTTGCTGAAATATTGCAATACAGCAACACATTCATTGGGCTACTGATAAGAATAAGTCCAGAAACTGTTTTAAACCATATTTCACAGTTCGGTGATAATTTGTAGTGCTAATGCATGGGTTACAAAAGCCATTATTAGAAAAATAAATCTGAATCTGGGGATATTACATTATATTGACATGGCAGTTATCAAGCTGTCAAGACATTTTATATTGTAGCATAACTAATGGTGGTTAGGAGCCCACATGCATTTATATTAGTCATTAATAGAAGGCTGAGGGGCTAGTGGATTAGATCATTTCTATAGGTTAACAAAAGCTTTTTGCAGGATGTTATTATCATATATGCTTTCAGTGACAATTGTAAGAAACATTACATTCTTAGAATTTGTATTCTCTGAGGTCTCCCTCTCCATGGATGAATCCTCCTGTTAACTGTACTAATTCTATTTTGGTGCAGTTAAAAGGGAGGTTTTTATACATGGAGCGAGACCTCAGAGAAATACAAATTCTAAGAATGTGGTATTTGTTACAGCTTTCACTCACCAAGTGTATATGATTTGTAACATCTTGCAAAAACATTGGCACATATCAGAATGTGAGCCAAGATTGGCAGAGGTCATAAAAGATCCCACCCCCCATGAGTTTGTTACTATAAAGGATGTAACATTGGTGACAGGGTGGTAAATAGGCTGTGTGAGACCAGTTAACAGAATAAATGTAGTAATTGCAGTTTTTGTTACAATATCACAGAAGGAAGAGACATTGAAAAATCTAGGGACTGGGGAAAAATTCTTGATTAGACAATTTATGACGTGCAATACAGAACTGTAGTGTACAAGCAGACTGTCAGGATCCAAATTGTTAATAATTTTATATAGGAAAAATGGGATGTCTTTCGAAGAGATGGGTTGGGGAACATTTGTGCAGCCTACAAGGGGGGGTCCTACTAATACCTAGCATTACATGTACAACAAAGAGGGTGGGAACATACTTTCTCCTTTATGGGGATAGAAAAGGTATCCCAGAATGTACGTGGGGATGATTTGGATCAAAAATTGCTACAGTGGGAGACATACTGGCAGTATGAATTAAAAGCAAATGTGAATGAGCAGTTCCAATTAACACCATTCCTTCCAATAACATGAATTCACTCAGCTGTTTTAATTAATTGTGAAAGATCTAGCGAAGAAAAAAACTATTTTAGATCCTATACAATTGGATCAACCTAATATTGACTATATTTATGTTCTTTTTCTCTCCCCTGCCACCTATTCCTTTCCCAATTCCTGGTTTCCTACTGTTTGCTTCTTCAGTACCCCTTTTTGTTCCCCCTTCCATTGTGATGGTCCCTTATGATTGGACGGCATGTTTTTACTGGAATGGTTCTTAATCGTCTGCCTTTTAATAAAAAATGTTTTAATAAATGCACTTCTGCACAATTGTACATTTAGAAATATATTGCACTTTAAACACTGTCTCTTTAACAACATGTATAATTACTTCGTATACTAGCGGGGGCCTTGAAAAGCGATTCTGCACATTTGCGAAACATTGGTGTGGGGTGGTGAGTTTGCTCTTTATGAAAGATGGAGAATAAAGTTTCCTGTTTATCCTACAGCTAAGTTTTTGGTCCTTACTGTACTGTCAGAAACTGTCCGTACTTAACCATTTCTAGTTCTGACAGCAGTACAGGAACGGTATTAAACTTGTCATATAACATCAACTGGCACTTTACTTTAATCTGTGATTGCACTGAAATAAAAAGGATATTCAGAAATGGAGGATCAATACTCAGAGTCTGTTATCCAAAGTGAAGAAGTATACTTGTGGCATAAGTTAGGTGCTCACCATAGAAATACACAGGCTATAGATTATGAAGAAAATGATACATGATAATGAAAAGGATCCAAACTTGTATTCAGGTAGTGAAAGTTTTATTCTAGTATTGCCAGAAACATTGCATAAGATTAATTAATCCAAACAAAATCTGCATTCATGAGCACACAAACTTTCAGTACCCTTCACCACCGCCTGACTTGCCATCAGGTTTTGGTATTTATGTGCCTTCCTCAGAGCAGTACAAATGTAACAAGCAGTGCAATTTCATGTTGAAAGCAGTTCTTTAGGTAACAGTATCACATTTCATGAAGGAAAGTATGGAGAGGTGCACACTTAGTAGTTATATCAAATGGTGATTTGACTGCAGTAACCATTTGTACATGTTGAAATTCAGAGGGGAACTGCTTAATCACTATATCACAACCTAGAAGTTGTTGCAAATCCCCAAGAAATATACTGTATTGTCTGTAAGAAAGAAGGCATAAGCATAGAAACATAGAATTTGACGGCAGATAAGGACCGCTTGGCCCACCCAGTCTGCCCATTTCCCTACCTAATGGATAAGCTGCAGATCCTAGTTAACCAACAGCCTACTTCTTCCCTCAAGCATGCCACTTATGGACCACCCATATAGTAATGGCCCTACCAACGTAAGGATGATGTTGTAATATGAGCCTTAATAACAAAATGGGGGATACAGTTTATAGACTGGTATTACAAGGGAGAAGAGGTCAATAAGAGAAAGAATTAGGCAGAAATTAAAGAAATGAGTACAAGTTAAGTTACTTAGTTCAATGGATGACAAGGTCAGTTGAATCCACTAAAACACCTTTTGTAACAGGGGCTTAACATTATAATGTAACCCCCTAGGTGGTGCTATCCCGAGGGCTACTACCTTTGCCTGCTTGACTAGTAGCAGGTTAAGGGGCCTGGGTAATGAAACGGGTGCCTCCACCAGGAGGTCAGGGTTGTCAGTGGTCTAGCTAACCTGGGCACAACCCTCCGGGACACTGTAACCCCCCTCTTTCCCTTCTAGTGGCCTGAACAATATACAATAATTACTTTCACAATGACCCTTATTCATTAGGCAAATACCCACACTGCTTGCACTTGTCACCAGGGCTGGCTCCTCTAGCTTGACCCAGGGGACCCCCTGTAAAACAAGGTTAAGCACAGCAAATAGCAACAGTACAGTACTTTTGGCACAAACTGGAACCACAGTCATGTTAAATGCAAACAAAGTTAAATCTGATTTATTCAGAGGACTTGAACAAGGGAGGGGCATAATCAGGTTGATTTGCTTAAACGCTATATTAATCAGACAGTTATGCATGCAATTCAAAGCCCCTACATAGTCACACACTCTGGGTACCCAGGTAGGAAAACGGTGGGCTAGTCAGGAACATTGCAGCTGGTTGGGGCCCTGTAATGGAAGAAAGCAACATGCACGACACACACTATTTGTAATCCGGAGCCAGAGGGCTCAGTTCGTGAAAGAAAAAACAGCAAGACAATCAGATGACAACACTTTTAGATTTAGTTGTTGTTACAGGGAGCTACCCTGTTGTTTACTCATGATACCCAATACTGGACATAGGCAGGACGAAATCGAGACTGCAGGCCGTTGAGCTAGACTGCCTGGAGAAGCAGGGCCCACACAAATCACCGAGGCATCATTCCTGTTCAAGGCGCTGAGCAGGCGGCTGATCCCCAGGCCGGTCTCTCGTTGATGACTTTCTCTGCGTAGCAGGTATTCTGGCTGGGCCAGTGTCGCAGGGCCCAGGCAAAATGGAAATGGATATGGATTCAGTGTCTGGAGCTGGACACAGCCTCCAGCAAGCAAAACGCTGTTCAGGCACACAGTGGGGAACCAAACCATGACCCACTATAAGCACACAGCACATTCACATGTAAGAAAATTCCACTGTACCAGGCAAATGGATCTCGGGTCACAATTACAGAGTCTCTGCACAATCTGGGAGTTCAGAGGTAGCTGGAAGTCCTGACAGGCCAATCGCATTCAGCAAATCTTTGGTCTTCTTCAGGTTAAAGCCTGGTCACAATTCAGTGGCTTAATTCGCTCAGATTCAGTCTGAAAAAAGCACAAGTTCCCTCTCAGGAACAGCAGGCAGGCACGCAGGCCAAACTCAGGCCTTTCCACAGTTCTCCCATTCAATTCCACTATGGATTGCTGCTCGAACTATCTCGAGCTGTTACTTCTTCACTTCCCAACTCAGATCTAACTGAAACTGCAAGCAGTGTGGGACTTTCCCCAAGATCCAAAACGTTTGGTTGGTTGATCTGTCTGTTAGTCACAACAAGGGCTCCCCCTCCAGGTTATTTTAGGTGCCAAAAGCCCAAAATTACAATTCCTACAAGTTTTGGCCCCTCCAAGCCCCTGTAGGCAGGCTCCATTTTAGAGTCCCAAATGTACTGATTAGCCCATTCTGCAGTCCAGGACCAAGATGATGGAAACAAACAGAACTGTCCATGCTGCAAAGAAGGCAGGTTCGAACAAACTACAATATTATTACTACTCTAACAAATGATCAGTAACACGTACATCTTCTAACAGAGCTCCCTCTCAGGTTAATTATGACTGCAATCCAGGCAGCTCTTAAAGAAACAGTACACAGAGGCTATACAGGCACTCTCTGGCAATACATGTAAACTGCTAAAACGCAGAACACCAGCCTGGCAGTGAGCATTTAGGCAAGCTCAGGGAAGACTTTTCGGCAACTCCTATTTGTAGGGGGGTTACACCAACATTCTCTAAATCTTGGGCTAGCCGGTAACCCATGGTTTACTCTGCTCTCCCTCCTCATTTGTTGAGAGCAGATCACATGGGGCTACATTAACCTATAGGTAACATACATCAAAAAGAATGTTGTCTGAAAAATACAGTAATGTAGAGTGCTGAAGTTCCGAAAGGCATGATCTTCATCGAGGATATGTCTTGCATCATGCCACAACTATGGACCCATAGCCACCAGACAGTAGGCCCACACAGAAACTTTTTTAGCTAGCTATCTACTAGGGGCTGCCCACAATGACATCAGCCAACGGCATCCCTCCTATATAAGAATGGACGGCCCTGTGCCCTCCTCAGTTCTTTTCCCGGTGTTGACCATCGCACGTCTGAATCCATGGAGACACCACTGCTTCAGTCGATGCCAAAATCTTTGATTTCTTTTTCATTTTCTTATCCTAGTTAATCACTTTATTTTTTAAAGTGATTTTAGCCTTCATTTATGCCAACCAACCCAGAGAAATTCTTTAGATACTGCGAGTGCAATAAGATCTGTGACAAAGATGACCATGATGCCTGTGTCCCCTAGCTCAGTGGGGACCACTGTGTTAAGACCTGAGAGTTCTGCCACGGATTCAACCAGGCTACCTGGCAGCATCGCCAGAAGGCCATTGAGTCCTTCCTTTTGGAACAAAAGGTTGCCAGAATGGAGAAGGAGCTCCATGCAAGAAGCTCCTCCAATTCGCCAGCTCTGTTCTTGGGCTCCCACTTTTCCAAGGCCCAGGATGAATTTGCTAGTAAACACAAGCACCGCGAGAAGGACAGGAGTAGGGAAAAATCCTCTCTGGCTCGCTCTCGGTTGCTGCTTCATGCGCCAGCTGCTGCTGGGTAGTCTGCTGTCTTGGTGGCAACACCCATGACTGCCCATGCCCCCTCTTCCACAGGATCTGCCTTGGCAGTGCTTCCTACAGTCCTTCCTTGGCTGGTGATGGCTTGTTGATGTCAGCCTCCTAATGTCCCCGCCGGCATCCTAACCCCCACCATTCAGACCCCTTCTTGCTCAGGGGCAACGGACAGGGAGTTCTACCGGACCTGATTTTGCTGGTGATGCCTCATCAGCGTTGGGCCTCCTGATGCCCTCACCGATGTTCCAACCCCTGCCGACCTCTTCTTGCTCAGGGGCAACAGATAGGGTGTTCCGCTGGACCAGCTTTGGCCGGCGTAGGCCGTCGATGTCGGGGTTTCTGCCTCCCTCATCCATTCCTTTGGCCATTTCTTCAACAATGTGGATTCAGCCTCCCCTGTCTATGCCTCAGGCTGTCATGTTGACGCCGGGGCCTCAGCACTTCTCATCGATGCTTTAGCCCATACCGCTGATGCCGGGGCTCCAGCCCTCCCATCAGTGCTGCAAGATGCTCTAGCGATGCCGATCATAATCGACACCCAAACTATGCTGTCCTCTTTTTGGGAGTTCATGCACTGCCTCGATCCTCCCCTGGACCTGTTGATGCTAGGGCCTACTAAGCCAGCTCCCGTGCCAACACCATCCACGTTAACCCGCCCTGCTCATGCTTGGTCGTGAACATCCTCTGTGCCCTATTCAGAGCCAGTTGATGACTGTGAGTACCATGCTGACCTTCTTCCACATGATGAGGAGGATAGGAGCCCCTCCAGGTCTACTTCCACTGTTTCCCTAAGGGGGTGAGGACTCTTCCAAATATACCTCATGGTTCCCTGTCTCCCCCGATGACCCCTCCTTCATCTCAGTGATGAAGCAGCTACAAAGAGCTTTGGGGTTTGATGCTGAGGAGCAGGATATTACCAGGAGAAATCTGGCTGAATACTTGAAATTGCCAGATTCTTGCCCATTGATTATTCCTCTTCTGCTGGCTGCATTAGAGGATGCCATTATGGCTGCCTGGTACAGACCGAATATGATCCCTGCTGTGAAATACAAACAGATTGGATCAGGCTCCCTCTGGGAACCCTTTTTTCACAGGGTAACCAAAGGCAGATTCAGTGGTGATTAATGCTGCCCATGATAGGTCCAAGAGACCTCAGCACCTCTGCTGCCTTCCCCTGGATAAGGAGTCCAGAAGACTGGATCTTATGGGCAAGAGGGCCTATGCCTCTGCTATGCTGGCCTTCAGAATTATCAATAATATTGCCCATATGGTCAAATTCCAGAACACTCTTTGGAAAAAAGCCAAAGCTGCAGCTCAGTCCCTTACGAAAAGTCCCCAGAAGCAGGAGCTGCTTAAAGCCCTCCAGTCAGAAGCAGATGTGGGCAAGCACCTTTTGAGGTCTGCCTACTATGTCTCTGATGCCACCACTAGAGCAGCTATGGTTAGCATTGGCCTAAGGAGCATTCTTGGCTCAGAGTGTTAGGTTTTGCTACTAACATACAACAGTCCATCCTGAATGCCCCTTTCAGAGATTACAAGCTCTTTGGGGAGATGTGCAGGACATCCTTTCTGACCTACAGGCCTCAGGAAGAACTCTGCAGTCAGTCCACTCACTGTACCATGCTCAGCTAAAAAGTGGCCAGAGGGTGCTCTTTCATCATACTAACCACAGATCCAAGTCAGAAGCTTGGCAGCAGGACAAGCGCAGAGCAGGAGCAGCCTTAACTACCCCTAACACCACACAGGGAAAGCCCCTAGAGGCAGAGGTGTGGCCCCAGCCACTGGTTCTGCTTCAGCATGACTCCTTACCAGACCCCATCTTCAATAAGTCAGGAGGGGATGGTAGGGGGTCGCTTCTGTCTCGACCTGGACTGGTGGAGGGAGATCACAACAGATGCTTGGGTCCTGCAGCTCATACAGTAAGGCCACACTCTAGAGCTTCTGCAGTGTCCAACAAATCTACCTCCAGTTCCTTCAAGCTACTCTTCAGACCACATTACAGTGCTGTTGGAAGAATTTCTCATGCTGCTGCAGAAAAGGGCCATAGAACCAGTTCCCAAGGATCAGAGGGTTCTATTCCCACTTCTTTCTTGTCCCCAAATCTGCAGGGGATGTGCAGTCCATCCTGGACCTGAGAAACCTGAATATCTATATCCAGTACATGAAGTTCAGGATGGTAACCCTACAAGGCCTGCTGCCTCTATTGCACAAGAGAGACTGGATATGCTCCCTGGACATGTAGGATGCATACTGACACATAAAGGTTTATGTCCCCCACAGGAAGTACCTCAGGTTCCTATTCCAGGGGAGCACTACCAGTTCAGGGCATTGCCGTTTGGCTTGTCATCTGCACCACGGGTCTTTACCAAATGCTTGGCGGTGGTGGTAGCAGCCCTCAGGAGGGAGGGACCATATGTCTTCCCTTACCTGGACAACTGGTTGCTCAAAGCTCAGTCAGAGAAGCAACTGACCAGCACCCTAATGTGTACCATACAGCTGTTCCACACATCAGGGATTACAGTCAACCTTTCCCAAGTCGGTCTTGACCCCCTGTCAGCATCCGCAGTACATAGGTGCTATACTGGACACTACCGGGGGTGCAGCCTTCCTGGTCCCCAAGACAGGGCAAACTGCCTGATTTCACATGCCCGCTTTACAGCAGCTGGTATGTATGTCACAGTGAGGACATTTCTGTGGCTGCTGGAATTGATGGCTGCAGCAATTGTGATGGTTCCCCTGGCGAGGCTGCACATGCGGATCCCCCAATGGACATTAAGAGTCCAATGCAATCAGTGTGCTGACAATCTAGAACAGCAGCTTCTAGTAACTTCACCAGTGAAGAAGGTACTTCAGTGATGGATGGTACCCAGCAGTTTACTCAGAGGTGTTCCCTTCCTGATTCCATCCCCTCATCAAATTCTCACCACAGACGCTTCATGGATGGGCTGGGGGATGCACCTGGGCCATCACCAGACCCAGGGTACTTGGACCACGGTGGAGCACTCCCTCCACATAAACGTCCTGGAGATGAGGGCCATTCTTTATGGCCTGCATACATTTCAGGCCTACCTGTCCCCGGGGTCTCTGCTAGTGCAGACACACAACATTAGTGTAGTGCTCTACATCAACAAGCAATAGGGGATACACTCATACTCCCTGTGCATAGAAGCAATGAGGGTTTGGTACTGGGCTCTATAACATGGTCTAGAATTGTTGGCAGTCCATGTTCCAGGTGCCCAAAGCATCTTGGCAGACAAGCTGCATGAGTGGAAACTGCTGGCCTCTGTTGTAGAAGACCAGTTTGACTGGTGGGGTCGTCCAGAGATGGACCTTTTTGCGTCTTCACTCAGTGCAAAACAATGCAAAACCACCGCTTTTCTGCTCACTCACTCCAGGGCCTGGAGTTATCTGGCGAGACACATTGTCCCACTCTTGGAAAGGGAGGTGCCTCTATGCCTTTCCTTCCTTCATGCTTATTCAGAGAGTGCTGATCAAGCTTCAGATGGAGGTAGCGACTATGATCTTCGTGGTTCCCTTTTGGCCTCATCAGATTTGATTCCCGTTGTTGCAGCAGTTGACGGTGGAACCTCCAGTACCCCTACCCCTGTGCAGAGGCCTGCTATCACAGGAGCAGGGCACCCTGGTCCATCTGGACTAGGGTTGTCAGAACTAGTTCTAGAAAGATTAGAACCATTTTAGAACCCATGGGTTCGAGTTCTAATTTAGAACTAGAACACCCATGGGTTCTAAGTGTTAAGGGTTCTAACTGCTAAAAAAAGCCTTTTTTCTTCAGACATTTCAAAAACAGGGGATGCCAGCCTGGAAAACAAACTAAGTATTGGGAATTACATGCTAAAAATGTTTTAGAGGGAGAAAATGAAAGAATGTACTGCTCATATGCAGATGTGCTAAAGGCATGGAATTGTGATACTTAGCATTTGCACTTTGAGAGGCTCAATGTGTTTCTCTTTTCTGCATGTGTAGTGAACCGATATTATGGCTGTGCTGAGAGTGCAGCTCTTTTTATGTATGTTTTTTCTCCTCTCA
The DNA here is from genome assembly GCA_016271365.2 of Neoceratodus forsteri. NCBI lineage: Eukaryota > Metazoa > Chordata > Ceratodontiformes > Ceratodontidae > Neoceratodus > Neoceratodus forsteri. The sequence goes on from CM028129.1 coordinate 798,793,038, forward strand.
GTATATTTATCAGTTCTTTCTCTCCAATCCTACACACAAAAGAGTTTGAGTTCTAAAGAAGATTAGAACCCTAGAACTATTTGCAAAGTTCTAGCCCAGAATCAGAACCCAGAACTTCAGCAGGTTCTGACAACCCTAATCTGGACCTTAAGTTGCTACACCTCAGTGCCTGGCTCATGAAGACATAGCCATGGCTAGATTTGGGGTATCACAAAAGGTGACTGATGTCCTTTTGACTGCTAAGAAACCTTCCACCTGGGCCGCTTTTCCATGAAGTGGAAGTGCTTTGTTCTGTGGGCAGTTTCCCACCATTTTGGATCCTTTCACTTGCTCATTGAATCAGATTCTGGAGTACTTGCTATCCCTCTCAGACTCCAGTCTGCAAAACTCCTCCATTAAAGTGCACCTGGCTGCCATTTCAGCCTTTCATATGCCCATTGATGGCCATACAGTGGCACAATTGGAGGTGTCCCATACGTTTTTAAGAGGCATTCTTCATCTAAAGCCTCCCATTCACAATGCAGTCCCACCTTGGGAATTAAATATCGTGTTAGAGAAGCTTACTTGGCTCCTTTTGAGCCGGCTGTGACATACAAACTATGTTTTCTGTCTTGGAAAACATTATTTTTAGTTGCCATTACTTCTGCTCAGAGGATTTCCAAGCTTCAGGCTCTGATGTGTGAGTCACCTTATTTGGTTTTCCACAAAGACAGGGTATCTTTGTGTGCCAACCCTAGATTTTTCTCAAAGGTGGAGTCCGAGTTTACCCTAAATAAAACCATCCACCTACCTGTTTATTTCCCAGAGCATGCCAATCCAGGGGAAGCATTGCTCCATACCAAACAAGGCCCAGGGACCAGACAGGTTGTGCACCCCAGAGTTATTAGTGAGCTGGCAGAGGAACTGGTTGGGCCAGTGACAACTCTGTTTCAGAAGTCTGTCAACCAGGGGAAAGTGTTGGAGATTTGGAGGATGGCGGATGTGGTACCAGTACATAAAAAAGGAACAAAGCAGGATGCGGGCAACTACAGGCCGGTCAGCCTGACAGCTGTTGTAGGCAAAATTCTTGACGGGATATTACAGACTCAGCTTCATGGCTGACCAAAAGGCAGCAAAGATTCTGCAACAGAGATTCATACTCTGAGTGGAAAGAAGTTACCAGCGGGGTTCCCCAGGTGTCTGTATTAGGCCCTTGTCTTTTTAACATTTACATCTCCTCTATGACCACAAAAGCTGAAGTATGGGAATCTAAATTTGCTGATGAAACCAGGATAGGACTGGTAGTTAACAACTCAGATGAGGCAAGCATCTTACAGGCGGCACTGGGGGAGTTGAAGGGGTGGGCAAATTATTATAAACTCACATTTAATACTGAAAAGTGTACTGTGATGCCGCTTGGTAATAAAAACAGCCAATTCAAATATACTGTGGTTGGATTAACATTGAGAGAAGTTATAGATGAAAACGGTCTTGATATTACTATCAGTAATGACCTGAGCTTCAAACAGCATTGCAATCAGGTGGTTAAAAAAGCTAGTAATATATTGTACAGCATCAGGAGACACATTAAGTGTAGAAAAAAATAGGTCATGCTTCCACTGTACACTTTTCTGGTGCGACCACATACAGAATATTGTGCCCAGCTTTGGTAACCAGGAGGCAAAACCAAAGTTAAAGCACTCGAAAGAGTTCAGAGGAGGGCTACACGCATGATAAAGTGTGTAGAGGGTATGGAATATGAAGAGAGGTTGAAGGCTCTGGGGTTATGTTCCCTGGAGTACCGGAGGCTAAGGGGGGACATGTGTCTCATATTTAAGGCCTTGACAGATGCAGGACTATGGGAACAGCTCAGGCTGTTTACTGTACAAGGGCCCATCCATTACAGCTAGTAAAAGAAATATACCATACTAACAAAAGGAAATACTGGTTCAGTTTAAGAGTGGTGAAGGTATGAAACGAACTCTCAGTGGAGGTTGTGACCAGTAGCAAAATGTCTGACTTTAAAAGCAGACTGAATGAACATCTGATTGGTAATAAAATCCTGGGGTATGCCTAAATCAATTGGTGAGCTATAATGGACTTTAGTCTTTAAGAGCTCTGTGTAGACCTATGAGACCTTAGATGTATATAGAATACTCAGATATTACATTCATTGTACGAGAGACTACAGGAAGTCCTTGCAATTGTTTGCTTCTTTCGCCCCTGGGAAAGAGGGTGTCCCAGTTTCCAAACAGAGCCTGTCCAAATGGTTGGCTAACTCTATTATTTTCTGTTCTAAGAAATTCGATAAGGAACTTCCTAGGGTTGTGCGTGGCCATTGTACCATAGGCATGGCCACTTCTGTTGCCTGTTTCAGGAATGTGTCAGCCACAGAAATCTATGCCACAGCCACTTGGAGTACTGTCCACACTTTCACTAAACACTGGACATTGCCTCTAGGAGAAGGGCAGGCTTCAGCCTGGCTGTGCTTCAAGGCCTCCAGTCTTTGGCCTATAGCCTCCAGCCACCCAGACTGTCAGTACTGCTTAGGACATGTTCCATAAGTGTGGCCTGATGCAAGCGATATCCTCAATGAAGATAATGCAGTTCTGTAAGAACTTACCATAACAGTAGATCTTCGAGAGAATCTCTCTCTCTCCCTCTCTCTCTTGCTCTCTCTCCAGCATGGTCTGTCTTCTGCTTCACCATACTTCATGGTGGGAACCTCTGGCTCTTCCTCAGTTCCACCACAGGAGATCCTCTGTATATGGTCTCCAGCAGGAGGTCTGAAGAGGGCATTGGGCTGCCAATGCTTATATGTGATGGACGTCGTGGACGGCCCCTAGTAGACTGCTAGCTAAAAATGTTTCCATGAGGTCATAGTGTCTGGCAGCTATAGTTCCATAGGTGTGGCCTGATGCAAGACCTTCTCTTGAAGATCATCTGTTACAGTAAGTTCTTACGTAACTGTACTTTACCAGAGCAGTAACGCATAAGGCATGCATCTTTATGAATATAATAACATCCAGTCAAATTACCAGCTTCTACCTTCCTCCTCCTTTTCCTCCATATTATCAGCCAAATCCCAAAAGACAAAAACCAACAACAAAAATGCAAAACATCACACCAAAAAATAAAACAGAAATAACAATACTGTTAAACAATCACATAATACATTACAAACAATAGAACGCTATGGCAAAAAGCTAAACATGGTAAACTGTCTCTAAACTTGATTTCTCCATATCTTTTTCTTACCACAGCAGACTTCTCTGTAACAGTGTCTGAGCACACCAACCATCAAACATACTGTACACAGAAAGCATTGTAAATCATAAAAAATGACATAAATTAAGGTTGTGATAACAGTAAAAATAGACTTGTAGAACATGCTGTCTGTTTCACTGTGGCTGAAGACCGATGAGAAGAGGAAGTGGTGATCTCATCTCTTCCTAAGTAAACGCTGACCCATCTCTGGCTGTTAAAGACTCTTAAAGCCACAGGTCCATGCTTCCAAGTGCTCTGTACTCATTGAAGCTGCCATTAAAACACTCTGATTCAGTTATCGTTAACATTTTAATTGATATGTGGAATAAGACATTCCAGAGTTTTGGTATTACACTTTGTAACATGCCTCATGGTGAATGAGTTCCCTCTGCTTTGCCTCAGGTGATCAACCTTGATCAGCTTGTTTGCCATTGTAAAAATAATATATAACTTCATGCAAAATTGTATCCTCTAAAGCCTAGAATACTCCTGCAAATGGTGCTCACCTGACGACCTACACTGTAGAAGCAATGTTCTTAGTATGTATCATATGTCCAGTGTAGATACTGGGTGCTCTTGTGAATGGAACCTGATTTCCAGTGTCCTAACATAGTTAACAAAAACTAACTAAATAAAACAATCCACCCTTTGGCATGTTACTGTAGTATAATATCTATGCTGTCCTGTCTTATTCCTTACATAATGCCTAGTTATGGGGGTAATTGTAATTCTTTGTATATGTTGAAACATGTTTACTCTTGTTTTCTTTTTGAGAGGCCTTGTGTTTCTTCCTACATAAGACATGTCATGTGGGCACATCAACATGCAGATCTGGACATGGGTTTATAGTTCAAGAGCCTTTTTTCTGGTGATTTTATCATTTGTAGATGGTAAATCCATTCTGTGTTCATGAGTACTCTGGTACTGTACACTCAGACCACATGTAGTGACTGTGAAGCTAGAAGTTGTCAAAGGGCTGCATCATCCTTAATATTTCTACCTCATATATACTGTAGATAGATCTGTGTACTGATTAGTTCTTAAAGAAAGATCACTCCTAAGTGCATGTCACTGTTGAACTTAAAATCTCTAACATGTTGAGGGGAAGGAAATAAAGGAATTTTTTTTTGTTAATAGTGCTTGCATGCACGTTTTGTGCCAAAGCAGGAGTGTAGCCAGAAATTTCCATTTTGTACACAATCTCCAACAGTTACAACCCTCCCAATTAAAAAATGTACACATCCTTTCCAAATGGCACCCCCCTTCTAAACAAGTCAGATTGTTGTCAGATGACTCCTCTACTCTCTAAAGAGGTTATACATGTATTAGACACTCCTCAGTAGCCTGCACTAACCCAAATACTACAGATTAGAATGATAATATTAACAGAGTGGTTTATGGTTTGTAACAGGCACTCAACAAAACTGTACACAAATGTGTACAGTGAGTATGCCTGTCTACACCCTTGTGCCAAACCAAAGTGCTTGAGGTGGACACACGGAAGAAGTAGGGCTTAGAGAGTTTATGGAAAGCTCAGCGGCTTAACCAGAAGGAGAGAGAGAGAAGGTCAAGCACAGCAAGAGAGTGAAGAGTAAGCTCAGGGTGGTTTAGTAACTTACTCAAGTTCACACAAAGACTAAGTGGTGAATTCTAATCACCAGGCTGCACAGCCTCCCCAGGTTAATATTAGGGTAGATGTAAAGGAAATACTGTGACTTGTTTCCAAGTTTATGACTTTGATCACAGGAGAGGCTTGGACTACAACCAAAGCTTTCTTGTGGTCCTTATCCACCACTGGAGAGTAATATCCCTTTCTAGAAATTGAGTACCTTAATTTCTGTGAAAATGCATTTTTATCACTGTAGTTTCTCTGAAATCTAAATTGTTGAACAATTAATATAGTTTTTGTAAGGACTCTAGAATGATGACAAGAAGGTGTTAAAACAGTCTTCAAATCCGATGACTAGGGAGTTGCAATAACCACAAATGCTAGTGTCCAAAGCTCTTGTGACCGAAGCCATTTATTTCTTTAAGTTGTACTGGACAGGCATCCAAAATTTAGTTGCTATTTGCTTGCTTAAGAATATTTTATAGTGATCACTGTCTATTGGTGTTACTGCAACCTGAACATCTGTCTGCCCTCAATACTGAATTTCAGCCAGTGGGTTTCCAGTATTCGGTGTATTTTTTTATTCATTTATTTAGTTTTTGTTTACCGGGTAGGTGCACAAGCCAAAAAATAGAGAGCTTGAGAGCATTGGTAGTGAGGCTTTTCCTGTGCCGATAAAGTACCCCAAGTTTAGTATTTACTGCCGTCACAACCTGGTCAACATGCTGGCCATATGAAAGAGTATCATCTATTATTACTCCTAGCTATTTCAAGGAATGAACCCATTCTAGAGAAGCCGACCCATTGTCAGTAACTCTTAGTATGGAGTACCTCCTCTTTAGCTGAGGGCTAGAAAGGAACATGGAGTTGTTTTTCTTTGTAACTGAGTAACAGCCTACAAGAGCTGAACCAGACCTCCAGTTGTTGGAAGGTGGACTGCAGCTCAGCCTGTAGGGTTCAGTGTGGGCACTGCTGCTGAGTACCACTGCATCATCTGCGTAGAGGATAATTTTGCTGGCACATGCCTCCGGGAGTGTGTTTAAAAAGAGGCTGAACAGCAATGGACCCAGTATCGACCCTTGTGAAACTTCCAGCACTATGTCCCGCCGAGAGGTAGGAACTGTTGGTCAAATTCTGACACTTTGAGATCATTCTGGATAGGTAATCTTGAAACCACTGGACGGCGTTGGAGGCCAGCCAAGAGCCCATAGTTCCTTGAGAAGGAGGTGGTGACAGACCATGTCGAAGGCCTTCAGCAGGTCAGTAAAGATGGATCCAACCAGTTTACCCTCGTCCATAGCCTTGTGAGTGTAATCCATGAAATCAACCAGGGTTGTGGCGGTGCTGTGGTTTTTCTTAAACCATGCTGCTGGGGACACTGCAACTGGTATTTCTGAATTTATTCCATGATTTAGTATGCTGTGATCCGCTCTAGTGCTTTGGATAGGGGTAGAGGATAGAGATGGGCCTATAATTAGCTGTGCATGTCCTGTCCCATCTCTTGTGAACTGGGGTAATCAGTGTTTGTTTCCAGAGGGAGGAGAATTTAGCCAGGGTTAGGGACTTATGAAAGATTTTAGTGATGGGAACAATGAGCACATCCACTGTCTGAGCTACCACTTTCATGTCAGTACTGTCACTCCTAGTATTTCCTAAGACCTTTTTGACATAACCCATGGTTTCCTTGATTTGACTATAACCTGCCTGGAAATAGAATTGTGGGTACTGTGCACTCGAGGGTATGTTTTCAACATCTACATCCAGCTGGCCTGATGGCACAGAGGGTTGAGGCACTGGATGCCACACCTCGTGCCATGCCGGCGACCCAGGTTTGGGAAGATGCCTGGGTCATCGGAGGTCGGCAGGGGGGGAGGGAGAGGATGTGAGTGGCTGCCGACTGGGAGCTCTATGCTTTGGGAGGGAGTATCTCATCTCCTCATAGCATGGCCACCCCCCGGTGAAGGCCGGAGTGGCTGCGTTTCTCCGATGAGTGCCAGCCCTAGGCCGAGGGATGGCAGAAGAGGCTGGTACCGCAGATGCGGTGCACATGTGCACCTCCACATGCATACATTACTGTTTCTAGGGTCTTGAGATTAGGGCACCTGGGAAGGAAATGGCGGAAAAGACGGGGGCCGTCCAAGGATGAAGCCGCCGGGCTCTGGGGTTCCGCCAGGGCATGCAAGGCGCTACAAGCCCTCAAAAGACCCCAAGTTCTGGTAGGTTGGCTGACAACTGGGCGACCCGCTGAGGAGGATAAATACAATTGTAAAATAAAAACAAAAAAAAAACACATCCGCAGGCTTCAGGTATTCATCAGGGAGGACTGAGCTTAGGTCCGTAAATGCAGATGTAACCCCCCTGCAAATGGAGGTTCCCAAAAGTCTTCCAGGAGCTTGCCTGAATGCTCCAAGCCTGGGCGGTGTTCGGCGACTGAGCTGTTTAAATGTGGTTCCAAGTGAGTGCCATTTGAGCCTCCATGTACTGTCTCTTTAAGAGCTGTCTGCTTGCAGACTTAATTAGTTTGTGTGGGGGGGGACTGTGTATTTAATGCTCGAATCCCACCCGAGCTGCAGAGAAATCGCTCCATTTCTGCAGTCGCTAGGAGCGCAGAGGGGAGCCTAAATGAAAGATGTAACTGTTTGCCTGAAACCAGTTTGAGTGTTAAGTAAAATGCAGTTTGTCTAACCTGCCTTTCTTGCAGCTGGTACTATGTGTGTGTTACCCCTCCATTTTAGACCTAAACTGCTGTGCTGGGCCAATTGGGTTAAGGGTTCCCTAAAATGGAGCCTGTGGACGAATCAGAACTTGGACTCTTAATTGTGAGCCAGCCACAATGGGATTGTATGGTCAGTGACTCTGGGAAATGTAGTTTTGACCTTGGCACCTTTTTCTACCAACAGAGGGAGTCTTATTGTGAGTGACAGCTGAATCAGCCAACAGAATAGTGTGGAGCTAAAGGAAATGCCCTGCTCTGTGACTGGAAAGATCAGATCAGTTGTGGCAGTGAAGAGAGAAGGAGCTGTGTGCTTCTGCGGTGTATAGTTTCGCATGGGAAGTGCATGTGAGGCCCTGAGTTTTGGTCTGCAGCCTTTGTGAGTGCCAGTTTTGGACTGAATCTGAGTTGTGAGGAGAAAGAAGCACTAGAAGTGTGGAAACCAGGCTCACCCTGTAGAAGACTGGAGAAATTGCTGAATCGTGCTCGGTCTGTCAGGAACTGAAGCTGCTGTGTGTGCTCCCGGGTATTTTGCAGTAATTGCAATCGGGATCGAGGAGCAGCCTGCCTGGTATAGTACTTTCCTTTTACATATAAATGTGCGTAGTGCTTGTGGGGAATCGCTATTTCAAATCCCCTGTACAGTGAATTGTGCGCTGAAGCTGGAAGTAAACCCCCAGCTTAATTCGGACTACATCCATTTGCCATCAACTGCAGTGGGGTCCAGTCACAAGGACCTTGTTCTCATGCCCTGCTCTTCTGGCAATCCAGAGGGACATTCTCCATCCGATCCTCAGCTTGGGTGCTGTGAGTACAAATCAGGTTATTCCCCTGCAGCTTGTTTTCAATCACAGGTGTGTCACCTAATTCTTGTTGTTTCACTGTTTCATGGACTGAGCCCTCCGGCTCCGGATTACAATTGGGTGTTGTGCATATATTTTCTTCTACAGGGCCCTATCCATCTGCACCTGCCGGCCAACCCCAGGCAACGAACCTGGCTAGCCCTCTAACCTGGGTACCCAGAGTGTGACTTTTCAGACCCTGTATGTGTGCACAGTACTGTGATTTGAATATTTCCAAACCAAATCAACCTGATTGCCCCCCTCCTTGTTACTGTCCCCTAAATAAATCAGATTTGTTGTTGTTATACTATATACTGTCTGTGGTGTTGGTACTTATGGAAACAGTATTGTGTTTTGCTGTGTATGTTATTTAACCTTACTTTACAGGGGATCCTCAGAGACATGCTGCAGAATCAGTCTCGAGGGTAAGTGGTATCCATATGAGTGAACAGTGTGTATACGTGAGGTACTGGGGCTGTAACTCCGGTGTACTCTATGAGCCACTAGAGGGAATAAAAGGGGGTCTCAGTGTCCCAGAGGGCTGTGACCAAGCTAGTCTGACAACTACAAACCCTGACCTCTGGGTGGAGGCACCCGCCATAGGACCTAGGCCCCTCAACCTGTCTGTAGTCAAACAGGCGGGGTAGTAGCCCTTGGGATAGCACCACCTAGGGGTTACACAGAGTTAAACTCTTCTGCTATGGTAAGTGGGTCCATAGAATTGGAGCCATTGATACCGAGTAGTAAAGGTTGTTGCTTGACTTCCTTTGGTTGCTAGCGGCCCTGTAATTCTGGATGTCGTTGATCCCCCCCCCCCGCCCGTGACCTTGACCCATCTCCATAGGTTATCCCATTCTCTCATTAGTTCCAGTAGCTCACTGGTAATCCACCCATTGTTATAACTTCGGACCTTTCTTTTTTTTGAGTGGGGCATACCTGCCGCATACCTAATCGAACTTGTCAATGAGGTATTGTAATGCTTGGTCCAGGTCTTGCAGAAAGCCTAAGGGTGACCAGTCTATCTGGGATAAGGCTTCTTTCAAGGAGGCAAGCTGTCCTTTACGTAGCACTCTGCTTTCCACAAGCTTTGGTAGGAATTGTTTGTATTTATTGATCCATCTACAGATAATTGGGGAGTGATCACTCAGGGTGTCTGAGAGCACCAAGATGTCAGTGAGCCTGTCCGGTGAGCTTGTGAGGAGCCAGTCAAGGAGAGTGTGTTTTCTGGATTTGTAATTGAACCTTGTGGGCTCGGTTATTAATTGCTAGAGATAGGAGCAGCCCACTATATCTCTCAGTTTCGACGAGCTGGGACTGAGCCAATTTATATTGAAGTTTCCTGTAAGAATGAGTTCACAGCTCTTTGAGATGCCATCTATGGCTTCCAGGACTTTCTGGAGTCCCTCAGCAGGCTTTATGGGTGGGAGAGTGACATACGCAATGCCTAGATATTTGTTCTGGGGACCAGATTTACCATTAGTAGCTCATGGTCCTCAGTCATGGCAGTTAACGGGAATATCACCCCTTGCAAGGTATCCCTGACATATATAAGGCATCCTCTTCCCCCCCATGCTATTCCTGTCAATTCTGAAGGATTGATAGCCTGACAGAGCAATTACACTATCCTTGTCCTGGGGGTGTTAGCCAGGTCTCAGTGAGGTAAATGATGTTAGGGTACCGTGTGCAGGGCAATCCAGGCCTGAAGCTGTGCCATCTTAGGGATCAGGCTACAAATATTCATAGCTGCAATTGTAAAGCCACTTGCCTTTGACACTTTAGTGCTGGTGTCAGCCCTAGGGCCAGGGTTAGGGTGCACATTCCCAGACAAAAGTAACAGTAAAAGTAATACTTTCCTTGACGTGAAAGTGAAGGTGACTATTTTTGTTTTGAAAAATCTTTTTATTATGAGTGTGGTATAGCTTACAGTACATCCAGGCTATTAAATAGGAAAACTGACACATCATATGGTCTTGCATACATTATAAACGTAGACACTAAAAGTACACAGAATTCAGGGCACTATATCTACCCAGCATTAATCATGCAAATAAACATCCCAAGGTACATGCACTATACCTACCCCACAGTTTATCTAGTTTTTATAGTGTACAACAAGTCACAATTTATCAACTAGTCACACTATAACAAGGATCTAATGGGCATTCAAGGAGGGTATAAGCATGTGCACCAGGTCAGTCTATTCTGGAATTATACCGGGTTCCACCACTGTCAACCAGGTTTCCCACGTATCGTAAAAGTGAGGTGTCCTGCCCTGGGCACCCAGCTGGGCCCGCTCAAGTATCATGCAGGATTTCACATTTTGTACCTATCTAACCACCATCAGAGCATTAACAGACATCCACCTCTGTGCATTTGTTCTCCTGGCATTGATCAAAGCAATGGACCACAGGGTATTTGACAGTTTCTGATTCGGGTGGGATGGGTCTGCACCCAGAAGCAGTTCCAAAGGTGACTTAGAGGGAGAATACCCTAAAACCTGTGACATTATATTGTGAATTTGGTGCCAGAAAGGAGCCACCCTGGGACAGGTGAGGGCCAGATGCAGGAAGTCAGCTTCATCCACCATACATTTGGGGCATATGGATGCTCTGGTGTCATCAATCCTGTGCAGCCATTTAGGAGATACATGCACCCTATGCAGGACAAAAAGCTGAATTTGCCACAACTTATTGCTGCGAGAGCAATGAATATAGTGTGCACATGCCAGGTCCCATGTTTTTTGATTCAAAGGGAGGGAAATGTCTTCACTCCACTTCTCCAAACTGGGATTATGCAATTGGTGTCTGGAGCCAGTAAGCAGCCAATAATAAGTAGTCGAGGGTTTTCCAACTGGCTGTAGGTGAAACAATTCCTCCTCAAACGGGGAAGGATCAGACCAATTGTTTGCAGCAATAAGATTATCTCAACATCTATGTCTAACTCGTAAGTATAGGGAAAAAGTCCCCTGCTGGTATCTTCCATTGTGCACAGATCTGAGCAAAGCTCTTTATCAGCCCTCCTTCATATAACTGATTAATTACCACAAGGTCCTTCTTCCGCCAAGCCCACAATCTCTGCAACATCCCAGTCGTATATTGACCTCCCTGATGCATAAAGTCAAGTATGCTGAGATTAGGGGAATTACCCCCCACAAACCCTATTCTTTTGTGGGCCAGGGTCCAGATACCCAAGGTGGTGGCAGTAAAGGGGTTATTGACTCCCCTTTCTCCACACTCCGCAAATTCCCAACCAGCAGGTCATTCTTATAGTTACCATTCAACATATCCTCCTCCAGTCCCACCCATAGGCAGTCAGATCCTGACTCTCCCATTGGAATAAAGGTCAATTGAGGAGCCCAGTAGTAAAATTTAAAGCAACGGAGTCCCACTCCTCCCTCTCCGGGCTTTCTTTGGAGCAGAGCCCTCGGGATTTTGGCCTGCTCCTTTTGCCAGAAATATTTGTGCACGATCGAGTCAAGGTATTTAGTGAATTTTACGAATCTTATTGGGGAGGGTTTGAAAAAAGTATAATAATCTGGATAATATCGACATTTTAATGACCCCCCCTCTACCCAATAACGAAATAGGCAGGGCCGTCCACCTCAGACAGTCCTCAGCGATATCAGTCAAGAGGGACTTTAAATTCAGTTTATATAGATCCCCTGCTGATACAGAGATTTGTACCCCTAAGTATTTTAAGGTCTGGACCAGCTGAAGTCCTCCCAATTGTGCAATCAACTGTACTCGGTTCCGGACACCCACCGGCAAAAGCTCACTCTTGGACCAGTTAACCTTGTGGCCTGATATGGCTCCAAAAGAGACATTAATTGATGTACAGCCATCTGGTCCTTGGCTGGATTCTGTAGGAATAATAACTGATCATCAGCGTACATTGCAATCTTATATTCCCTCCCCCTCCCCAGAACCCCCTAATCCCTGCATGTGCTCTCAATGCTGCCCTCAAGGGTTCCAACGATAACACGTACAGTAGAGGTGATGATGGGCACCCCTGTCTTGTACCCCTACCAAGATGGAATGGACATGATGCCTCCAACATTAACCTGAGCTAGGGACTCTGATATAAGGCCCAGACCAGTGACCCAAAAACAGGACCCACCGCCAGTCTATTCAGGGTATAAAATAGGTACCCCCACTCCATACGGTCGAAAGCCTTTTCTGCAACGAGGGCCACCACCGCTGCCCCATGAGTGTTCTTAGTGCGTGCCCATCTGAGTACAATGTTGAGAGTGCATCGAATATTATGTTTGCCTGCCCTTTAACAAACCCAGACTGGTCCGGGTGCACTACCCATGGGAACATCAATTCCAGTCTGGTTGCCATAGCTTTTGCAAGAATTTTATAATCTGCCATGAGCAGTGAAATGGGTCTGTATGATGGACAAAGTGCGGGGTCTTTACCCAGTTTGGATAACACTGTTATGGTGGCCGACTGTGTGGAGGGGGGCAGCCCTCCCCTCTGTAGACCCTCCTCAAGGGCATCAAACATAGGTTCCAGGAGATACCCCTCGAAAGTTTTATAAAAATCAATAGGCAGGCCATCAGGCCCCGGGGCCTTCCCACTTTTTAGGGCTTTCAGGGCAGTCTTTATTTCTTGTACAGTTAAGGGGGAGCCCAGCTTCTTAGCTTCCTCCTCACCAACCCTGTTAAGGGGTGCCCCTGCAAAGAACTGGTCATATTCCTCTCGCTTAGGGGTACACTCTGAGGTGTAAAGCAATTTGTAATAAGTACCAAATGTATCCCCTATATCCCTGGTGCCCCTTACTATATTTCCCTGGGGGTCCTGTATTTGAGTTATAACTTTGGCAGATTCCCTCCTCTTAAGCTGCCAGGCTAGGTATTTTCCAGCCCAATCCCCATCAAAGCATTGCCCCGCATTGGCTAACAAAATATTACGCTCCAGTTGAGCACTGGAAAGGGAGTTGAATTTCCACTTCAACTTCTGGACAATATTATATAAGGCTGCTGAGGGGTTAAGCATGTGTGTCCTCTCACATACCACAATTTTACTCCTGAGGAATTTTAATTCTCTAGTGGCAGTCCACTTCATTTGTACCGCAAAGGCAATGGTCTGCCCTTTTGTGTAAGCCTTTAATGCTTCCCACCGCGCAGAGTGTGAGATAAGCCCTTTACGATTCAATTTAAAAAATTCTAGTAGTGCAGCCCCCATGAATGTCAGATAATCCTGATTTTGCAGAAGTAGCTGGTCCAGCTTCCAGGCCCTAGCTCCTGCAGATGGACCCGATCCACTGATTTTAATGTAGTGGAGAGCATGGTCAGAAATTAAAAAGGGTAGATAACCTGCTTCCCCCACCAAAGTCACCAGGACCCTAGAGAATAACAACCTATCAATGCGGGCATAAGAATTGTGTGCATGAGAATAAAAATTGTACTCTCGCCCCGTAGGGTAAAGGTGTCGCCAGGTGTCGGTGAGGTCAAAATCACCCTGCAGTGCCTTTAGAGCTTTTGCATCATGAGATTTTTGGACCAGAGTAGTATTGGAAAGATCCAGTACTGTGTCGAGGACACAGTTGTAGTCACCGCCCAATATCCAGAGACCCTCCCAACTAGACATATCTAAGGCTAGTTTCTGAAAAAAGCCTGGATTCTCTATATTTGAAGCATATATGGAGCCCACTAGAACATTCCCCTTACCCAGGACCTCTATCTTCGCCAGAACATAACGGCAACAAGGATCTATCATTTTGTCCAAAATTTGCAATGGTGAACCCCTAGGGAGCCAGATGAAAGCACCACGGGCTTTTGTTGAAAAAGTCGAGGACACCCAATTGCCACCCATAAAATCAGCAGTTTTATGTGCTTCTGATACAGAGAAGTGCATCTCTAGTAATAGGACCAATACCCCTTTTCATCTGCGGATTTCCACAATTACCCTCTTACATTTCACTATAGACTTAAAACTATTAATATTCCAGGAGATACAATTAACATCATCCCCCATCATTGCAGATCAGTCTACAACAGTATTCCACTCTGGTATGTAACAAGTAAGCCTGCACACTTTTTCCTGAGCTGTCCGACCTCCCCCCCCTCCCCCAAAAGCCAACCCAGGTACCCCCCAATTTCACTCTCTTGCTTATGCCAAAGTACTTGGGCCAATACTGGTGTCCTTAAAGGAGACTTCAGTTCAGTTTGCACCCGTGACAGCAAATTATGGTGCCTCTGAAATGATGCCTCCCCTTCTCTCACAAGTGAAACGGGCAGCAAATTCTGGTCCCCTGTAACCCAGACTATCCCCACTCTCCCTCTGAAAGAGACCTCCTTCCTCCTGCTCCCCTGTATACAGAAAACAGACCCCTGCTTCACTCCAACTGGGACTGAAGCCCCCCTCCTTGTGGAAATAAACCTGCCAGCATTCCCATTGCAAACATTAGGCAGGAATAACTAATCCTGCCCTTACTTCTAGCCATTGTGTTGGAAAGGTGGGTGGCGGCTCCCAGGCTACTGTATAAAGTATCAAAACAGCTGTGTGTCTTAAAATAAGTACAGCATTAAACTTTGGGTTTGACCTAAAACAAGGCATGACCCCAGTAAGCATAGAAAGAATATAACAACCACAGTGTTAACAGTATGTCTGGCCAGCAATGATTAACTCAGTGTTCCATGGGACCGGGGCTAGACATCATATAGCAAATTTGTGAGGTGGGTCAGCACTTCAGAGCATGTGCTGTAGTAGAGTTCCATGAATTAGACTCCCTCAGCCCACTGGTACCTGTGCCCCCAGTCACGGTTGGGCAGAGAAGCCAAAATAGAAAAGGAACCATAGTGTACCTTGAGAATCATAGTCCATAGTCCCACAGGGCCCAATGAGGTGTTCTAAATGGCCTTAGGCAGCTACAGTTCCCTGGGTCTTAATGAACAACGTTCCTCCCCGCCTTGTTAAAACACCCATAGTCCTCAGCCTTCGGTCCTGCTGCTCAAAAAATTCCTATGGTATTGGCACTAATATTGAGTTTCCAGGGCCAGGATTGCAAATTAGGTAAAGAGTCCCCCCGCTGGTACCCGAATCCCTAGATCCGGTTGGGGTGTCAATATGGGGACTGCACTTCCTTTACCCAGGCCCATTAGAGCAGGGCACTTGGCTCCAATTCAGGCATGTTTAGACACTCGAGGCAGAAATAAGAGCCCCAGGGAATAGTAACACAGAGAGGCCAACCAGACGTATGGAATCACCAACTGCATCAAGAAAAAAAACACCAATAGTTATAAATGTTATGCTTTCCTCTACTTAGCTCACTGGTCATTGGGCCTCACTCTGTTTCTCCTGGTCTCCTCTTCCTCAAGCCATGTCTCCACGAGCTTATGGCAAGTAAAGCATCGAGGACTCTGGCCAGGCCTATCCACCCGTAACCACGCCGGATATGCTAAAGAAACTTTCCAACCTAGCTTGTACAGCTTAGACTTCACCGAGTTAAACTTTTGTCTCCTCATCTGAAGGTCTCTGCTATAGTCCTGATACACATACAATGTCGCCTTATCAGCCTTTAAGGGGCCTGTTCCCTGGCCTTTTGTAATACTGTCCACTTGTCCCTGAATCTCAAGTATTTAATGAAGCAATGTCAGGGACGGTCCCAGGTTTAGGAGGAGGGCCCACCCGGTGTGCCCGCTCAATTTCGTACTCCATGGCCTCCTTCAGGAGGCCTAATTGCTTTATCAGCCAGAGATGAATCCCCACATTCCAGGCCCTCAGGCAGCCCAATGATTCAGATGTTAGATCTCCGAGAACGATTCTTCTGGTCATCCAAGCACCCTCGGAGATCAGTAATTGTTGGTAGTAAGCCATTTCTTTCAGCCAAGGCACCCGCATATGTATCCTCCATATCGCTAATTCTCCATTCCAATTCGCAAACTTACGATGTGTGTGTGTGTGGCCGTGGTTTCTGTCAGGGAGGTGACCACAGACTGCAGATGAGTAAACTGTGTATGAAGATTATGAAATTCTGCCTTCATATCCCTCTGCGTTTGCACCAGGGTGTTGGGGACTCCCGCCAGAGTCTTGGCAAGCTCCATTGCACTAGTTTTGTTCTGCATGCCGTCTGAGCAGGCACTCGGTAAGGAAGGCCCAGATCCATGGAGAGTGTTGTCGCCTCTATTATTTGATGCCCTGGTTCCAAACTGTAGCTTTGCCTGTCGTTTTTTTGATTTATTAGAAACCATCCGCCCAAGAAACAGAACTTTCGCCAAGAAGGTAACCCAGAGTTAATTTAACAGTTGAGATTAGTGTATTTTGAGCTGCCACCCAGGAAGTCAAGTTAGCAAGCATGCTCCATGCTTGCTGGCTAGCCTCTGACCCACATGAAGGTGACTTGGAGCTTGTCATGCTTCTTTTGTCTGTCAAAATTAGGCAATTGCTATCTTAAAGTCACCACCAATGGTAGGTAGGATACTAGAGAATCCTGGGTGTGGCTTGTTCTTAGGTATTGAGAATGAAACAAGGGAGCACGATTTGAGTCATGACTATAGTTAGAGGAAGTTATAGTTAGTGGCTTCAGGTGTCTGCACTTGATCCCGATATTAGCAGTGGAATCAAGTGGCTATTGGTCTATTAGGTGTTCTGCTATGATTACACATGTGTAAACTCCGTGGATCAGTAGCAATGTGGCATAGCACACGTCCACTATTTAAGGCTCAGGTGGAATGGAACAATAGATAGAGCACCAAACCTACGTTTGCGAATTGTTTAGAATGAACTAAGATCCCTCTAGTGGCAGAACTTTATAATCTACTAATGGGGGAAAAAATTACTTAAAAAAACTTAAATAGCTTAAGGCAGAAAAAATGGTTGTAGTTCCCTACACTAACAATTTAAATTCAGCAGTGGGTACATTAGGCTCATTACAGATTCAGCTGCAGAGGTTAGGAAAAGAAAAGAAAGTTAGGCAGCAGAGAGATGAGCTCCGGGGGAAGGTGCCAGGCAAAATATAACACCAATAACATGTATTATAGTGTTTTTTTCCGATCAACCTATGATGTTTTCGAAAACTGCCCATGCCATATTAACATCATTAGTTATCAGGGCACATAAGCTAACTCTTCATGTGGTTCAAAAATTGTTTACTGCTGTATTATAGCTAGCATCCTCTTTCCATTTACCCACACAGAGGTCGTAGCATAATTGGTGGCAAAAATAACCTATGTAGCCAAATGCACCTTTTAAAAAATATGATTGTACAATGTCAATAAATAAGAACCATTTTAGAAAGTTGTAGAAAACTAGAGGCGTAAATACAGTATGACACCTAGAATAAATTCCCTTATTCCACTAATATTTTAGTTTTGGAACTGATTTAAAGGATAGCATATGTAAATTAGGACTGCCCAGCTTTTCATCTAGCCATTCAAAAATGCGGATGGAGGGTTTTTATCATCAAAGAATAGAAACGCTTTTGATTAAAGTAGTGTAGTAAATCCATTCCAATTGAATTTCCTAATTCTATTCTGAATATATGTATATAAAATTTATTTATGTTGGAAATGAGCCTCACTGAGAAGATCCATCTCATTTCCAGGGTAATTCTGTAGTTTCTTTGTATCAATCTATTGCTCAGAACATAGCTATTCTCTGTGTTGGACCTGAATTTAAAAAAAGTTCTCATTTCTTCTTTAGGCTGATAATAAGAGTCGGATTAAAGAATACTGTCATGCTAAACCATCTGTCTTTCTTGTCCCAGTACTGCTTGTGAAGGGCGTTAGTGTCCCATCTCATTCAGGTTTTAACAAAGCAGAGAAAAGATAGTCTTCTTTTAGCCTGTGTGTCCCTGCATCCTGAGTAACTAAATAACTTTCAGTTGGTTCAGGGTGTAGGATGCTCATCCACGCTAAGTCACTTTCAAATCTTCTAATGCATTTTTATTGAAATTAGATTGGTGTTAGTCATTGCTAATGGTCCTCCCTCGAAAACCTATACATAAATTACAGCTACTTCAACATGCTGCGGCCTGAGCTCCAACTTGGAACAAATCTAATCATATTACTAATTTACTGGAAGGCTTCCACAGCTGCTAATATAGCAATGCACTGTTTTCCAAATGTTGATTGTTTGTTGTTCTCATTTGAAAAGCCACATCGTATGTAAAGTATCTGACCCCATCTTGCTTTCTCTCATTCTTTACATTCTGGTGCTCATTTTTATCAGTGTATTTTTTATTTTGTTCTTTTACCGAGTGGGTGCACTAGGTGAACAGATGCCTATTTTCAGTCATGATTTCGGAGAGTTATGTAACAATACAACTGGGCAAATACAAAATGAATAACAACAATACGACATTGACATGAACCAGAAATATGTTACAGACAAGTTGGGTCACTCACAGTCTAGAAGTCCAGACATAGGCACTGGCATTTGAGGGCAGATATGCAGCCTGATGTAGAAATAATCCACAGGCTACACAAGTTGTGAATCCAGCTGATTTATTGTGGCAAATTCAGGATGCATATACTGTACACAGGTGAAAACGAGTGAGAAATGCTGTGCCACAAGATGCCCCGGCAATTGACTATAGTCCTCATCAGAGGGTGGGGTCTTGCTAACTAACAAATACCATAGGTACCAGAGACATAATGAGCACAGAGCTACCTGCAGGTGCTCTGTTTAATGATGCAGGATCTACGATCAGTGGTACTGGAAGGATATGAACAAGAGAGCCAAATGAACAGTAATAACACACTCAAAACACATTGATCAAAAATTACATGCTAAAGAGAAAATAATGAACTGGAACTAGCACCATATAACATTATTCCTGCAATTTTGCTAAATTTAATTGATGCTGGGGGGGGGTAGACAGCAATTCATGATCATAAATACATGGTAACACCCTGCTGAAGGAGAGACTGATGGGGTATCTGGAGGCATATGGGCTTCACGACCACCAGCAACATGATTTAATTCACACTGCAATGACATCATAAAACAGACAAATAAAATCCTGGGCTGCATTAGACGGGCATTTGTAAGGAGACATAGAAGTTGTGTACTACCTTTGTATAGAACCTATGTTAGGCCACACCTTGACTACTTCACACAATTGTGGAGCCTGTACGTGAGGCGGGATATAGATAACTTAAAGAAGATACAACACAGGACAACCAAGAAGATTTTGGGGTTATGGGACAAGCCTTATGAGAATAGACTATAGGACATAGGATTATACACCTTGGAGATGAGGTGACAAAGAAGAGATATGATCCAGATGTATAAGATTATAGTTGTTAATAAACTACCTTAATCTAGAGCATAATGTAAGGGATGTCAGTTTGAGATGTCACAACCAATAGATCAAGATGACACTCTCAAAGAAGAATTCTAAGAGGAGTTACTTCACACGAAGGGCAGTGAAGATGTGGAACAGGTTACCAAGGGAATTAGTGGCTGCAGACTGCTTTGAGATATTTAAAAATAACCTAGATGGATTTCTGTTAAACAAAGACCAAACAGAGTGGCCTCGCTGAAGCTGGAGACAGACTAGATGGACTACAGCCTTCTTCTGTCATAGGACCAAGTATAGGTTTCATGGGGGGAAGTCATGCCAAACAAATCCCATAGATTTCTTTGGGTGATTAGGGAGGTGGATCAGGGGAGGGCAGTGGATGTGGCTTACCTGGAGTTTAGTAAGGCCTTCGACATTGTGCCATACAGGAGGCTAGTTTAGAAACTAAGCTGCCTGGGGATTGGGGAGAAAGTGGTAAACCGGGTATCAAACTGGTTGAAGGATAAGAGGCAGAGGGTGGTGGTATATGGCAGACACTCTGGGATGGATGAGTGACTAGTGGGGTGCTACAGGGATCAGTACTGGGACTGGTCCTCTTCAGTGTCTTAATAAGTGACATTGCTGAGGAACTGGAGAGGAAGGTGTGTCTCTTTGCAGAGGACACAGAAATCTGCAACAGGGTGGATGCACAGGAAGGGGGTGGAGAAAATGCAAAGGAATCTGGGGAAACTAGAAGAGTGGTCTAGGGTGTGGCAGCTGGGTTTCAATGATAACAGTGCAAAGGCATGCATCTGGGAGGGGGTGAGGAAGCCCAGGAGTTGTGTATAAGATGGGGGGGGAGACACAGTCACCAAGCAAGAAAGGGACTTCGGGGTAATCATATCTGATGATGTCATGGTGGCAGGGCAGTGTGACAGGGCAGTAGGCAAGGATAATGGGATGCTGGGTTGTATTGGGAGGGGGATTTCTAGCAGAAGGGAGGTGGTGTTTCCACTGTATCGCTAACTGCTGAGATCCCACCTGGGTACTGTGTCCAGTTCTGGAGGCTGCACCTCCTCAAGGACATTGACAGGATGGAAGCAGTCCAGAGGAAGTCTGCTGAAATGGTTCTTGGGTTGCAGGAGAAGCCATACAAGAAAAGGCTGAGGGATCTCAACATGTACTCCTTGGAGGAGAAGTGAGCAAGAGAGGACGTGATTGAGATCTATAAGTACCTCAAAAGGGTGAGCAATGTGCAGATGGGGAGTCTGTTGCAGAAGAGGAAGAGCACCAAAACAGGGGGCATGTAGTGAAGCTGGGAGCGGGGTTAGTTTAAGAGGGATGTGAGGAAATACTTCTACATAGAAAGAGTGATGGTTGCCTGGAACAGCCTGCCAGAAGAGGTGTTAGGGATGAAAATAGTTGGGAGCTTCAGACACGTGTGGGATAGGCACACAGGCATAATAAGCAGAGGTAAGGGGTGGCATGAGGGACACCAGTGACCAAATAGGGTCTGAGGTGTTGGATTAGGTAGGGAGAAAAAGGGAAAACTGGATGGGCCAACTGGTCCTTTTCTGCCAATAAATTATAAGTTTCTATGACAAGGGATCATAATCTGAGAAGTCTGTCCACAAAGGAAATGATAGAAGGTATCCTTAGAATGGCAGAAAAAGGGGCGATATTGTTGATGGAGGATCTGAATATGCCAGATGTTAACTGGAGTGCATTTGTTGCAGCCACATCAAAGAGTGGGGTCATTCTAGATGCCCTGCAGGGGGCAGGCCTTAGACAACTAGTACTGGAACCCACTCTGGCGGGAGCAGTCTTAGACCTGGTACTCTCAAGTGGAGATGAAGAGAGGATCACAGATGTAGAATTGGGTAGCCATCTGGGAACTAGCGACCATTGAACAGTATGGTTCACGATAAACACAGCAGTAGAGTCAAGCTATACAAAGGCAAAGGTCCTGGACTTTTAGGAAGGCTGACTTTGCTAAAATGGGTGAGTCTAGGAATGCACTAGCAAATGGGCAGGAAGGAGGGTGGAAGAACAATGGGGAATAATCAAAACTGCCATCACTAAGGCAACAAGCCTTTTGTGAAGTAAATAAACAAAACAAACGATGTAAAAACACTATGGTTCTCAAAGGAGGTGGCAGGGAAGGTTAGGGAGAAAAAGACAGCATTCAGGAAGTACAAGGAATCGTAGAAGGAGCAGGACAGAGAACTGTATCAGTTAAAGCAGAAGAAAGCAGGGAAGGCAGTCAGAACAGCAAAGGCCCAAACCGAGGAAAGGATAGTCAACTCACTTAAGAAGGGGAATAAAACCTTTTATAGGCACATCAGGGAGTGAAGAAAGACCAAAGGAGGGATAGTGAGGCTTAATAAAGGGGAAGGGCGTAGGCAGAGGGTGACTGTGAAAAGGCAGAGATACTAAAATATTTTTACTCATTATGAATAAGTGATGAAGGGGAGGTACCTAAACCAAACAGAAACACTCTGGATAGGGGGGTTGATACCAGCCCATTCACACAAGAAAGAGTTCTGAAAGAACTCTTAAAACTGAAGATGGACAAAGCAATGGGGCCTGATGGGATTCACCCCAAAATTCTAAAAGAACTAAGGGTAGAACTAGTGCTACCACTGACTACCCTCTTTAACAAATCATGGGAGGATGGGGTGGTACCTGAGGACTGGAGGACGGCAGATGTGATTCTGCTTCACAAAAGTAGAAGCAGGGCAGAAGCAGGAAACTCAAGACCTGTTAGTTTGATCTCAGTGATAGGGAAAATGATGGAATCACTTCTGAACAAGAGAATTGTTGAGTACCTAGAGGCCAGAGGGGCACAGGACCCAAGGCAGCATGGATTCACAGTGGGTAGGTCAAGTCAGACGAATCTAATAGATTTCTTTGACTCAGTGACCAAAGTAGTAGATCAGGGAAGGGCTGTGGACATGTCCTACCTAGAATTTAGCAAGGCATTTGACACAGTCCCACACAAAAGATTAATATACAAGTTAGCCAGCCTGGGAGTGGGTCCCAAGATGGTAGCCTGGGTAAAAAATTGGCTGGAGAACAGGACACAAAGGGTTATAGTAAAAGGAGTCGACTCTGAAGAAAGGGGGATTTACTAGTGAGGTACTGCAGGGTTCAGTTCTAGGACCGGTCCTCTTCAATGTCTTTATAAGTGACATTGCAGAGGGACTGGAAGGAAAAAAAGGATGTCTCTTTGCAGATGACACTAAGATCTGCAACAGGGTTGATACACAGGGTGGGGTGGAAAGGATGAGAAGAGACTTGGCAAGGTTGCAAGAATGGTCAAATGTATGGCAGCTTAGATTCAATGCTAAGAAGTGCAAAGTAATGCACCTGGGAAACAAAAACCCAGGGGAAGGGTACACTATGGGGGGTGAGATACTAACAACAATAAAAATGGATAGGGACCTGGGGGTAGTCATATCAGATGACCTAAAGGTGGGCAAGCCATGTGAGAGGGCAGTAAGAAGGGCTGGGGAGATACTGGGATGTATAGGAAGAGGCATCACCAGTAGAAAACAGGAAGTTGTTATCCCTCTGTACAGACAGCTGGTGAGATCCCATCTGGAGTACTCGGCAGTTCTGGAGACCCATTTCCACAAGGACATAGACAGGATGGAGGCAGTCCAGAGGAGGGCAACTAAAATGGTGCAGGGTTTGCACCAGAAGATATATGAAGAGAGACTTAAGGAGCTTAATATTTATACCCTTGAGGAAAGGAGGGACAGAGGAGACATGATAGAAACTTTCAAGTACCTCAGGGGAATCAACAAAGTCCAAGAGGGTAGCATCTTTCAGAAAAAAAGATGTGCAAGAACAAGGGGGCACAATTTGAAGATTGAAGGGGGATGGCTCAGAGGTCATGTGAGGAAGTATTTTTTCATGGAGAGGTAGTGGATGCGTGGAACGGCCTTCCTGAGGAGGTTGTGGAGTCATAAACAGTGGGGGAATTCAAGAATGCATGGGACAGACATAAGGCAATTCTAGGGGTTGGGGGTAGGAGGAAGTAGGCTGTTGGTTAACTAGGATCTGCAGCTTATCCATTAGGTAGGGAAACTGGCAGACTGGGTGGGCCAAGCGGTCCTTATCTGCCGTCAAATTCTGTTTCTATGTTTGTAAAGCAGCCACTATGGAAGGAATGTAGCCCATCTAGAGGTAGCCAGCCTAGACCCAAGTAGAGTAAGCAGTTATGGGTGAGTCATGGAGTGGCCAAGGCAGACTAGCATATGTTGATGTATATCTCATCACATTTCCTAAGGTCTGCCTTGGTAGTATTAGTACAGGCCAGTAGACCAAAAGTGAGGCCAGGAAGCAGCACACTTTGGGCTATGGAAAAGCAGGCCTTGGGGTAGAGACAGTGCTTAACCCTATGGACCCTACCCAGTTTAAGATTAACTACCTTGAAAACAGGATGTGAAGTAGGAGATCTATTGATGTAGCCTAAAGTAATTCTTGGGTATTTTATAGTTACCACCTGCTCCAGTAGAGAGCCACTGATACAGGCAATAAAGAGGCCAGGGGATCCAAGAGAAGCTGAAGAGCATGACCCTAGTTTTTTTTTTTTTACAATTAAATACTAGTTTGGTACAGGCAATGTAGGAGCCAGGGGATCCAAGACAGTGCTTAAGTTTAGAGCTGAACAACATGACCTTAGTTTTTTGTATTTTTTTACAGTTAAGTACCAGTCTATTCTCTAGTAGGCAGGTTTGAATGAGGGAGAAAGTGTGTGTGAGGTGCTTGTGAGTCTCAGGGATGACTTTTGCACTGTTGTATGCCACCAGGTATATCATGTTTTCAGGTATACTTATCAATCAAGTATATCTTTTTCCCCATCATTCTGTTTATCCCCCTGGTCAGTGCTGCTGCCCACCTGTGCCTGGTGATCACTCAGGACCATTCATCTCTATCTTTGGCACCTGCTTGTCCTCATGGAGTCCACAGGGCATGCCATATCATTGTGGATTTCATCAGAGGGCCTGGCTTGAAAAGTGTCCTCTTTGGTCTATGAAGAGTGGAGGACAGAGGACATTCAAAGTGGTGTGTCCCAATTGTGCCTCACACTCGGGGGAAGGGGTGTTCTTGCTTTCATTTCTCCCCAGCCTCAAGGATGCAGCTGGTAAGGGTTCCATGGTGTGCATGCAGCTGCATGGATGTTCTACAGAGTCAGGCTGCATCCTCCCTGCCTAAAGCTCCATAAGCAATGCCACCAAGTGGCAGTATTGCATTGGAGAATGCAGTCCACCCTCACTGGATGTGGAGAGCAACCTTTGGAATACACAATATCTCCCCTTCCCCGCCTCAGCTGGCCCTTAATGTCCTTGGTTCATTCTTAAACCCATGTCACTGGTGTCACAAGTGGTAATCCTACTGCTGTGATGATGGGCCTGCTCACATCACAGATTCTGAGTATATAGCATAGTTGATTATGTATAGGAATGCATATGAATTATCTTTGGCTATTTATGTATGTCTGTACTGGTAGCAGCTGGGACCTAAAAAGTTGTCATGTTGGGGTTTGAAGGCTTGTCACCGAGTCAAAGGCAGATAGATATATGTAGATATAGATATACAGGTATACACTGTACGTCTCTCGGTGACGTATGTCAGAATATTTTGTAAACAAGTTTCACCAGTACCGAGTGATACCTGATCAGGTTTTATCCCTCATTAAGATGGGGTAGGGGAGCGTAGCTTGACCATATCAGATATTCTGCATATCTCGGTCAATACTGCCACCCAGAAAATGCTGTTTTTAGGCAAGATGATAGGCAGTTGAAGAGGGGCCTAGAGCCGTTCTTTCATTTCTTACAGTGAATAGATCTGTGCTACAAATTTACAAGCTGCCACAGAGTTGATATGAAACTTAAAGGGCCTTATTGCAGACTAAATAACTTTGGAAAAGTCAAATGTGTCTGTCTTTACACTTTTTCTGTGATCAGCTCACCTTTATTTTATTTTACAATGAGTAGTATCTTTCAGTTTGCTTGGGTAATAGGTCCTTAAGGATAGTATGCACTCTGGAGGTAAATGTTAAAGTGTATATTTCTTCTCTCTAGTTTAATAGTTTCCCAGCTGTCTTGAAGTACAAGTATCCTGAAGGACCTTATGTGTTGGATACTTAAAGAAAATGGTGTGAGAGGTATTATGAACAATACATAGGAAATCAAATGTCTAAACGGTAGCATTATCCTGAAAGTTGTAGATACACCAGGGTCTGGTTTTCCTAGTGCTGCATGATTACATTATTAAGACCAGATGGGAAATAGTTATTTCTAACTGACACAAGAGACATAGCGCTAGCCATAGCCATACAGAGAGAACTCCTCATTAGCTGGAACCAGCTATTTGCATATGGCTTACATTTTTGGATATGTTGCTTATGAGACATGTAGGATATAATGCTCTCTGCAAGAAGTTATTGGTAGCATCCTAGTGAACACCAGGGTCATCAACTGGTGAGTTATTGGAGAAGAGATCTCACTGTGCCATGAGGTGGTCTTGAAATATTATCTAAGCAGTAGTAGTGGTTGAAGCTTCCAAGTTTGGAATACTAGGATAGGAGGGCCACAGTCATTTAATCTGGAATGTGGAAGGAGATCCTCAGAAACCTTGTATTGAAGTAAACAACTCTGTTAGTCATGGTGGGCTTCTGGTAGACATCAGTCTTGGACAGCAGAGGGGAAAAGAAGGAAACAACTTATTCTATGAGTGTCCAAATATAAGTGATCTTATAAGGTTCAAGAACATTATGGAGGAAGAGAGCTTGAGCAGCATGTGGAAGATTTTTGTGGGGACAATCTAACACTGGATTGAGAACACAACTGAAATATCTACTGATCACTATGTTATTGGAGACAAGTTGTGTATATAGATCAAAAGATTTGAGGAAATGTGTTCAGCATATTTAATAGGGGATTAGAAGTTCAAGATGAAAATCTCCTCCCAAAAAACATCCCTTTCCAGTGCCACTGAGCAGCCGGCAGAGACCATGTTTCTCCAAGAGAACTTTAAGGGCACAGTTTTTAGAATATGGGTCATTGTGCCCTTCTTTGAATAACTGACGGATGAGAAAAAAAAATGCTCAGTCCAGTCTTGTCTTAATTTTGTACCGTTCTCATTAATCAGATGAATCTCCTTTAGTAAAGGAATG
The DNA here is from genome assembly GCA_016271365.2 of Neoceratodus forsteri. Taxonomy (NCBI): domain Eukaryota; kingdom Metazoa; phylum Chordata; order Ceratodontiformes; family Ceratodontidae; genus Neoceratodus; species Neoceratodus forsteri. Next base: position 798,819,860 of record CM028129.1, read on the forward strand.
TGCATCTTTTCTTATTTTTTGGAGGTAAGAATTTGTTTTCCCTTGAATCCCATGCACATTCAACTGTAGATCTTTACATTATATAGCTTAGCCATATGGAAGAAGAAGAGCAATTAGATCAGTGTTTAGAGACAGCTTAAAGTCTCATTCTTACTACACATCTGGTTCAACTTGACCAGAGTTATAGTATCAAAATATGATCATAACAAGACATTTTAAAGTGGTACAATGTAGGCTGCCTGTTCAAGATAAATCATTGATTTCAGTAACAAGTAACCCACTTATTCAGCTCCATGCATTGTTGTCCAGCCACCCAGTAAGTACGTCAAAAAAACTAAGAACTCTATCCCCCTCCACAAGTTCAAGAAGGAGGATCTCCTGTCAAAACACACTTTCTCCATCTCAGTTTAAAACACCCATTTATTAGAGTGAAACTGAAAATCATCTCCCCAGATAACCTCTGATGGGAAATAAATAGAAACATTTTGTTGTAGGCAATGTAATGTAGTACCTTCTGAACGGTCACAGTATCATGTAGTCATCATCTGTCTATCAGCAGCAGTTTTAATGTTTCAACTTTCTACGAGTAGGGACAAGACCTTTTTTTTTTTTGCTTTGTTTTGTTTTTTTGGTTTTAGACCGTGGACATATATGCAAGATTTGTAGTCTGGAATTCATATCAAGTAGTTCTTTATAATCTGTATTTAGGGCCTCCACATGATGCCTCTCGTACTCACTTATACAGGTTGTTAATTCACTTTCTTTTTTATATAATTTATTTTTATTTATAACTTCATAATGAACAATGCACGTCATCTCTTACATTTGTAATGACATTTGAATATTATAGTTCGATACATCCATATTTTTTACAGCAAGTGGAGCGAGTTAACAATAATCACATTTATTGGTGTCAGTGTAGTTCTACTAATATCATACTTATAGTGTACTTGCATCACATGATCGTGGTGGCTGAGAAAGACTTAGAATTCACCTTGAAGGAGGAGGAATTCTATATGCTGCATAATGTAGTGTAACCAGGCTTCCTATTTAGCTTAAAATAAGTCTTACCGAGTACATACAGTGTGATTTTCTCCACTCAGAACAGGTCTATACTGAGATGTAACTAATTGTCTAATGATGAAATTGCACTCATTAAGCACGCTCTAGTTTTACTTTTCCAGGCTGTAGCCAACTGTATATGCAACTGCAACAGCACCATTGCAACCTGTGGAAACTCCCTTTAGGGAAAATATTCAGAAGAGACATTTTGGGAGTTAAGGGGTCCAGACCCAAAAATAAATCCCTTAGTTCTGCCTCAGTTTGCACCCAGAATGAAAACTGCTGCTGGCAACACCAAAAGATACAGTATGGTAGTGCTCGGCTCAGTGATCCTACAGTGCCTCTAGCAGGCCAAGTTCTTCTGCTTCTGAAATTTAGCCTGCATTAGTGGGGTCTGAAAATATTGAACTAGAGACTTCCAGGCAAATTCTTACCAAATTTACTTTCTTAGTGGGACTAGCCTTCTATTCTTTATGCCTGTGTCTTTATGATTGTACTAGTTATACACTACATTTTGGGTTGCCCCCCTTCCCTCCCCCAACTTGGTTTGTTCTCTGTTGCACCAGTGAACTTGTTTTGGCAGTATTTGGTATACTGTTGCCTTATAAGCCTTATAATTGAGTTTTTCTATTCCTTGTATGGAAAATAGATTGGTTGAAAAGTTGATATGTAATGGTAAAACTATTCACGACCAGAAATTTGACTTGCTATTTTTTATTAATCTGACTATAGGCCCATGGATATGTAAATTATTGAAATTAGTACTATGGACAAAGAAAATCATGTTAGATTTCTGATGATTTTAGACTAAATCATGTTAAACTTAAGAAAAATGCACTTTATGAAAGTGTTTATCTTCTGGGCAGGATTATTTTTTGAATTTGACAGAACACCTTTTTAAGACTATATATGATGTTATTTATGTTATATTTACTGTGTCTGATGTTTCTTTTTGTAAAAACTTTGATTGCTAAATGCAACAAAATTGACCAATAAACTTAAACTTATACTGTTGCAATATTTACTTTGCCTAGGCACAACCTTCCCTTTAAGGGGAGAGTTGGTTTTCAAATTCTCACCAAGCAAGAGAAGATGTACAGTATCTTGCGTACAGCAGTACAAGCAAGCCTCCATTCTTCTTCAGTTATCTGGGAGCCCAAATCCTTTTGCTGTTGTCTAGCAGTGGCTAGAGTAGTATGGGGAGACATCTGCTGCAGTGCAGCATACAGATGTGAGATTAGGCACCTCTTGCATCCATACTTACATCTGTTAGAGTAAAACATGACAATGTGGCAAAAAGTAAAAGGAGGGAGAGCTGTAATCTGAACTTTCTGTAAAATTAAGAGGTAATAACCCTCGGGTCCAGGACACTTAAAGTATTCTAGGAACTGATATACACTGTTTTACCTCTTTCACGGAAATAGGAGCCGTCAAAATCCTATTATGCTCCAGGGATACCTGTGTAAGATGCAACGAGGTAAACAACATTTTCACACATACTTAAAGGTAAATCTACCCCGGAGTGCTCACCTATTTAATATGATACAATATTGTGAATGTATGTCTTCTCTCTTTTTCTCTTTACAGCCAACATAAATCACCTATATTTTGAACATTTGACCGTCTCACCTATCACTCATGAACGGAATATAATGGACTCTGTGATGGACTTATTGGTGCATGATTGTGACTATCTTGTGTTAGACTGTTAGTACTGACCTTGTCTGTGGTCATTTGTGCTGATGTGTTTTCTTTTATTTTTGAAAATCAATAAAAAGACGATACCAAAAAAACAAAAGTAAATGGGAATCTCACTGATATAATCACTGATAATATTCTTTAAATTGGTCTTAAGATTTGGGCTAAGTACCTGCTTTGATACCCTGTCCTGTAGTTTAGGAGTTACTGTAGTTGCTCTATGCTCCCTAGTCAGTGAACCAGCATTGTTTGTGCCCTCTCAATAATATCTGTGCTAAAGATATCTGCTCTTTGGTGTAATTCCTTAGTTCCTGTTATTCTTGTTGTATTTTGTTTCATATCGCATTTTCTAAAAATAATTGTAGTTCTTATATTTTGAAAGAAGACCTCCTAAACATCAGACAGTATAGGACTTTAAGGAAAGCATGGAAACATGTGCGTTACCAAATACAGAATTCTTTGGCAGAAAAGACTCCTTGGGCCATCATGTCTTCCCTTTCCTACCTATCAAATATGCCTAGTGGTTCTTCGCTCCCCCTCACCCCCCCCCCCGTCCCTCTAATGGAATTCTCATGTACCCTGGGTACTAGCGAGGGTAAGAATTGCTATAAATGTGTAATTGTTTGCACAGCATACTTATTTTATCCTTGCATGTTGGGGGGGGGGGTGCAGTCATGCTGGACCTAGAGTCCCTTCTTGTCTTAAATTACTATGCTACTTAGTAAACTTCACAAGTGGACTGCAGTCATTCTGCAGGTATACCAAATTCTGTGGTCTTCATCTGATTGTGCCACACTCTATCAGCTGACCGACTGCTAAAGTAAAAGATCTTTGCTGGAAACAAGTAACGGAACATCGAAAGTAATGACTTTTCAGAGTTTAACGTGGAACCTCAGCAAGTGAGGAAACTGCAGTAATCTTTTGGTTTTTAATATTTGTATTCTTCCTCCTACCTTGGGGAAACCAGGCACTCCTATGGTCATCCCCAAGTCCACTTTCATACTGAGACCCTTTCCCACCATTGTCTTCTGAATCTAGCACTTGGCTGCTTACCAACATTGTGCACTCTGGCCCACCTGGGGCTGAGCTATGGCAGACGGTCCCACCTGGAGAACGTGTACTAAGGGATGTGTGATCCTCCATGTGCCCCACCAGCTGTTTTGTCATATCTCTTGAACTGTTATCACTCACATGTGGGCAGTAGCCCTTAAATGTGGGCCACATTATTCAACATAGAGATATTTAGCTACAGGCTCCTGTAACAGCAACAGAAATAGTGCTCTAGTTTAAATATAATTACTTGTTAACAGAGCCTCAAAGAGTAACAGATTTCTGATTAAAATCTCAGATGATATGCTGGTCTGTAATGCAGTGGTACATGCTTGCGGCCCAAGTTCAGTAATGGGCTCTGGGACTGGCAAGGGGCTGCAGGAGGATTGAGCATCATTTGGGGTGGTGGGGGGACAGTGTTGTCCACTATGTGACTGACACCTTGATCAAGCTGTGTGGGACAGTGGACCCTGCCAGGATGCAATACAGTTCTGCAGAATCCTGCAGCAGTTACTGAAGGAAATGACCCAGAAGCAAATAGTTTGATATCTTTTATTGGACCAACATAGACGTAACAAAAAGAAAATGGGCTTATTTTCTTTTTGTTACATCTGTCTATGCTGTGTATTGTTTTCATTGTTTACTATTGTACTGTCAAGTGATCTGTGGAATTTTTGTATTGTATAACAGGACAACTTTGTTAAATAGGCCTTTGGCCTTAAGTTTTTATCCTGTTAGAAAAAATTAATTTTTAACGAACTAACTATGTTGGCCCAATAAAAGGTATCAAATCATTTGCATCTGGCGCTGTTCTTACTAGGACCAATACGTCAACTAAACTAATTCTGTATGAAGGAAATGAGGTAATTTCAGTGGCAGTCAATCCCTTCTGTCATGCAGGCATCTTCTACATACACTGTGTTGTATCCTGTAAGGCTTTCTAATGCAGCCTGTCTTGCATGGTACTTTTGTGTTAAGGTCCCTCAGAGTTTCTGCCTGATCACATGATATTACACAGTGAATTTGTGGTACAGTGTGATTATCAGCTGGAGTCTGTGAGGAGATAGCAAGCTGTGCTGCTTCCACTGTGGATACGTGAAGCTTTTAATTCAGTTGTTTTGGAACTTGAAGTGATTTTGTGTACTTAAATTATAACAGCATTACTTACAGCAAATGATAGGTTATGATGGCGATAGTCTCTCTGCAGAAATCATTTAAATTTTTGTGCAGCCATTATTTCATGGGATGGTATCATAGTTTGGCCCCAACAAAGTGGTAGTTTGATCCCTTCCACTTCCGATTGCTATTGATGCCTCTAATGCTATGATGTGCAGCGAGGGAGAGTGTGGGGGGGGCCGGTATGCCCCTTTGAAATGAATGGGGTATTTTTTTTTATTAGCATTTTGTTCATTATGATGGCAAGCTAGAGATTAATGAAGGCCTCCATTGGACTAGGGCCTAGGTCCTGAATCCTATTATCTGTTTTCTCACAGAGTGAAATTGCCTTCTTCTGTTGCGCAATGTACAATTAAAAGCATTGGTTTTCTTTTCCCCTCTAGGTACATGTAAATAATCCAGGGTCGCCCCTGAAAAAGGGACTGTCATAATCTCAGTGGGCCTACATGGTTACCAAAATTTAAACAAATAAATTGTATAGGACCAATTAGGGAAGAGTCTGATATACTGGCTATAAAACTGCAGTGGGTAGTGGTTCTAGGCTGCCCTTTGAATCACGGCTGTCATCTCTGTTGCCAGAGTTATAGTGCTGATGGTCCAAAGCTGTACTTGGGGTAAAGTGGGGGTTTACACAGCAGACACTCCAGATACAAAGACCATCCAGCTCTGTTTTCAAGCCCCACACACCCACAAACTATGTGCAAGGGAAGTCCATGAACATTGTCTGCTGCCCCTTCAGGAAGGCCACCAACTGTACGTTCATTGCTTGAGCTCCATTTTCCATGGTCTCACAAGTTTGTAGTTGACTCTTCTCTTGCATCAGTTTGGCAGTCACCACCTGAACTCTTACTTAATGGTTATGAGCATCTTTAGCTGCAACAGGGCCTGGTCAATCATGGCTACCTGCTTTTTCTTTTTTTTCTCTCCATATCCCTTACTGCCTTGAGCAATGCATTACAGAGAGGCTGGTTTCTTTGTGCTTCAAGGTTGCTGGCTGTGGTGCTCCTTGAAGTACCTGGAAGGGCTTGCTGCTGCTGCTTTTGTTTCTATCCAGCTCCAGCACTGCCTTCTGTTTGAATGACCCATGGGCCAGATTTGGTATCAGATGCAGGGGATCAAGGTTGGTTAAGATCTGTCAACAAAACTGTTGGCTTTGGTCAGAGTAATAGATACATTCTGTCTAAGCCAATATGCTGCACTTCTTTTCAGGTGTTCAGCTCTCTAGTGCCCCCCTGCTGCTTTAAACCTGAAAACTAATTTCAGCTGACGTTAACAAAGGAATATGTTATTATCTGTTGTTTTCCCCAGTAGAAGAACACAGCAGTGGAACTGCTATCAAAACCCTTTACCTTCACTGGCATATCGTTTTAATAATGCTTTGGAGAAAGTGCATTACCACCAATTACTGACCTTTCTGATGTATCAGGACCTTGGTGAACCAAAATGGTTTCTAATCCTCAGTAATGTCCTCCATGTTGTGTTATTGCTAAATATTGTATTCTATTGCACCTGTTCTATAAATAGGATGCAATATAGTTTCCAGGCTTTTAGGGAATTAAAATCGTAATACAAAATGCCCTGGCTGTATGCTCTAGAAAGAGGTTATGATAGTCCTTGAATTCAGGATGTCCTGAATCAGTCATTTATGTCATGATTTAGGTACGTCCTCATTTATCCTTAACTGAAAATTTATTCCAAGTATTTTCCTGCAAGTTTTTCATCAAAAAGTGATTTTGATTTTTTGTTTATACTGTAGCATTCATTATTGTTTGGCTGTGTGAGTCCTGAAGCAGTAGAATGATACTCATAAATTCAGTGTCTGTGAGAATAAGTAGTATAATCCATGTTATTGTAATGAATTGTTTGTTATTGCGAACCTGTTACTTGGTGGCATCAGGTGCCCGTAACTGGTTTCTGTTACTTTAAATGTATCAGCTTTCTGATCCAATGGCACCAGTTGCCCGTTACTGGTTTCTGATTCTTTAAATCTACCTCCTTTCTGATCCAGTATTTAACAATGCAAGTTAGTGTTTTGTTTTGTTTTACATTCACTGTTTGCTAATTAAAAACCTTCTGAAAGTATAAAAGGTTTACTCCAGATGCCAGTCTAGTTGCACCTGCTGCAGGTGCTAAACTCTAGAAACCTTGTGAAAACCCTGAGGTGTCCTAGTGTTTATTCAGACTCCTGCTGTCACTTCATTAGTGATATGGATAGGGGCATGGTTTGAATGTAAATGGAGCAATGGCACAGCAGAACATTTTGCATAATTTATTAAAAATTTAGGGACTGCAGGCAAGCTGCAGTTCATCCTAGTTAAATGTATCTGTTCAGATGACAGACAGTTGTGTTGAATAACCTAACATTGTGTGTGGCATGCATAACAAAGTCCTCTTTGCCATTTTGGGGTGCATTATTGGGTAGGCTTAAATGAGTTCATTCAACAGGAATTCATTACAGACAGCAGTAATACTCAGCTGCGCTGTATGATCTCTCTTAAAGAAAATGCTGAAGTTGAGGAACTGCAAAGTAATATGATTAACCGTAAAATACAAGGTGTTATTCATGCTGTACCTTCAAAAGCAGTACATTTAAATTTTAGTTAATAAATCCTACAGGAAAGACTTCTTTTTAACCATGCAGTACATTTCTAGTTTCTGTCTTGCCCATTGCTTACTAAACCGTACAGGTAAGTTATAATCACTCCTTCAAATTTAGAATGGGCAAGTGAACTCAGGCTCATAAATTGTGGGATTTACTGAACACTGCAGTCATCATAGTACATATCCATCATATGGAACCTACAACCCATGACATTCATTACATGGATAGAAATGAGAAAACGGTTGTAGTCGCTTGTATTCCTCGGGCTCCAGTATCCTCCCAAATGATTCTAAGGCCTTCACTTATATAAAAATAAGTGGTTTCTTCTTGCTGTAAATTTTCCTCTCTTTCCTCCTCTTGCCAGCCCTACCCCATGTGCTTGTTTTTCTTTGGTCACTCAGTCAACCCAAACACCATCTACCCTGAAGCTGACTTAATGCCCCATGGCTCCTGCCATGGGCTGTGCTATCAGGGCATAATCTACCCACTCTGTTGACCAAATCCAGCTAACTCTGCAAGGATGATGTTTAGCATAAAAGTGCTTGATGTCCTCTTGCAGGCCTGGAGTTATCAATTTTAAACTCAGTTTTATTTTAAACTAAAACTCAGTTTTATTCTAAAACAGGTATAAGAATTAATTGACACAGTATAGTACAACTCATATTCATTCTATTGGTACAGTTCAGGGGTACAACTAAATAAATGTAGGATAAAATGGATCCTCACCATATTGTTCTCACTGAGAGGTTAACGTCTTATATATATATATTATTCCCCCACCTCCACCCACTCCAGAGGTATGACACATTCCACATTTATTAATGTTAAGCTGCCCTGGGACCAATTTTTAAAATGATTTCTTCCATTCTGTGCTTATGGCAATAATCGTTTGAAAAGAAGAACCTGTATCTTTAAAGAGGGGCTCTGTCTAGTCACTAGTACAACAGAATTCACAGTTCACATCAGTAGATCCCAGCATTCCAAAATCAAATTGAATTTCAAAGTATTATTTTCTTTATGATAATGATATGAGACCGATTGTGATGTCACAAGTGAAAGACTATGCCTTCCTGCCCACCAGCATGGCCGTAGCACTACCACTTACAACACCAGTGTCCTGGGTTTCAGAACGAGTCTGAGTCATCTGAGGGCCAGCCAGGGGAGGAGGACTACGCACACCAGTGACAGCTCTCCTTCTGGGGTGGGGGGGACATGGATCCCAGCACAGAACTGACACCAGCAGTGGCTAGGGGTGAATATGCTAGGGATCCAACAACAATGGGAAGGAGGAACAGCTGATGCTGGCACACTGTGTGTAAAAAGCACATGCAGTTTGCCTAGGAACATCGCTGTATGCTGGCTCCTTTTGGGTACAAAAAGGAAAAGGATCACTTCTAGGTGAATGACGTCCTGTCTACCACGGTCATAAGAGCCCAACTTCTGGCTGACTCCTGATTTGCTCCAGGCACAACTCCTACCTAGTTTACCAGATAGCAGGGACATACTGCCATGGCACAGTAGGTGGACTCCACTAAGGGAGGTCCATCCTGATGATACATGGGCTATTAGGAGTTCAAGGGGACATTACTTACGTGGCAATGTGGGTTGGGAAAAGCTAGTTACAAGACAAAAAGAGGACGGACTTGGTAAGAGGCCAGAAATACTTGGGAGGGTAAAAAGAGTTAAGGCCCCTGGAATACTGTGATTCTGTGGCTGCAGAATTTTTTTTCAGATTTTTCATTATGCCACAGAATATACATAGTGCTGCAGAAATAACGGTTCTTGGTGAATTTTCATTCAAAAATACAGTTTTTCCATAGTACACAGCTCCCTTCCCCATCTTGTTTATCCTGAAGCCCCTCCTTTATGCTTGGCATATCATGTAATCAGTAATGTCACATAACACTGTAGCCAGTATCAGGACTGCATTCTGCCACAGAAATGAATAAATCATGCAGCAGAAATAAAAAAAAAAAAAGTGCTGCCACAGGAGCCGTGGAGCCCTGCCGCAGGAATCTGGACAAAGTGCCGCAAATCACAGTGGCCCTGAAAAGAGTTTAACAAAGTAGAGGATTATGCCCACAGCTCGTGAATAACATTAGTGCAAACTGAACTGTGAAGGCTAAGGCTTATACAGCATTTTCATAACTATATTCTTATTAATGAAAAAACTTACAACTTGAAATTCAGTTGTGTTTGGGTTTGTTGCATGTGATATTCTTATGCCAGTTATAGAATGTTTACTGGTAACCGGCACCCCTGTTCGAAACTTCAAAATACATATGACTGAATTTAAACTTGTATCTCTAAATTCAGTGTAATGGGTGTCGGGGGATAACAGTGGCAGTCTGTTTGATTGCATCTTGTACCTCAGCTGGAATTGGTGAGCTTGTGTTGGCTTTCTTGCTTTTTCAGTTTAGGGTCTTGAATGTGCACAACATTCCCTTGAAGTGGCCATTTTGTTTGCTTTTTCACAGTTGTTAGTAGAAATTTTTTCTGCATGTGATTCTGGTCCCGGTGCAGTTATTTGTTAGAAGAGGCTTGCATATTCAGTATGAAACTTTATTTTAGCCTACTCTGAGACATTCTGCTTTAGTGCGACATTGAGTCCTTCCCTGTTTACATATTTAAAAAAATATATAATCATTCAGTTTGCAGTGGCAATTCTGAATAAGACTGAGCATAGAATGTTTCAAGACATACATGTGCCTCAAGATGGAATGAATAAGGTCAAGTCCCAGATCTTTCTTCGAGAGGGTTCCTGCAGTAGGTCTTCACATATAGGCCTGTGCCCCCTGGCATCAGGTCTGCATGGCAAATTTCTAGCTGGCAATCATTAGTGGGGTGGACCGCCCCCAGCATCACCTGATCAGGCATCAGCATGACAGTATAAAGAGGGCAGTCCCAACGCCCACCCTTCATTTCTTTCCCGCCGTCGACCTGAACTTGTCGGATCCTCACAGTAGGACTAGCTCAGTCGTCTGTCATTTAAACCTAGGTTGTTTTTTTTTTTTTTGCCCCTTTTTCACTTTGGTGTATGTCTTCGAGAAAAAAGAAAAAATGCTCGCAGTGCGGCACCCAAATCCTGCACGGGGATGACCACTCCTGCTGCATCCTTTGCCTGGGCCCATAACACCAGGTGGCAGATTATGAAATCTGCCAGTCATTTAACCAGGCCACACGTACCTGTCACTAGAAGGCCTTCGATGCTGACCTCTTGAATTCCTGCCTCGCATGTATCGAAAAAGAGCTTCGGGAATGCGCTTCTTCACCAACTCCAGAGAAAAAGTAGAAGGAGAAGCGCTAGGAGCGGGATCGTTCTGTTCGTCATCAGACAGCTGACGCCACAGCGAGTGAGGCCTCTACCTCGGTGAGTACCTTACCTCAAGGGCCTCCATCAATTCCGGTGGATTGTACGCCTTCTCCCTCCCACCCTTGGTCAGTGGGCAGACAGGGGGACTCCTCTCCAGAGGACACAGGTCCTGTCGAAGGCTCGGCCGCTAAGCCTCCCACCGGTTCTCCCATTGGGAGCGTGGCCTTAGGCATTCTGTCCCACTCCAGACCCTGGGCAGTTGTGGGCTTGACCACTGTCTGTAAGTCAGTCGCTGGCTCCTCCAATGACCTCCATGTCTCTGCTGATAAGTCGGTTACCGGCTCCTTGACTGCCCAGTGAGTGCCCTCCCGTTGGACACCCCTGCAGTTTCTGACGTCGCGCAGGGCAAGCCTCCAGCTCCTCCTTCCCATGAGGGTTCTCCCTCATGGGATATACTGACCCTGCCCAATGACTCATTTTCCTTGACCAGGGAACCGAGCATGGCTGTCCAGGAGCCCTGTACTATGTTGGGCATAACTGCTGAGATTCCAGCAGCCGGGCAGTACCTGGTGATGGGGCTCTTTATCCCTTTGCCTCCCTCACCTATCTCAGACCAGATGTTGTGTCTCCTGCCTATCCCAATGCCGGACCATTCCCTGCTCCATACTATTACCGATATGGACCAGGGTTTTCCAGCTCCATTTATGATTGTCTCAATTGTACCAATGACGTGGGACCTTTGTAAAAGAGCCTCGGCTCAAAGGTATTTGTAATCCTAGAACAAATAAATAAAACAAATAAAAATAAATTTCCGGATCCTTCTGGCCCTTCTGGGCTCCCAGAAACCCCTGGCCCCTCTGACTGATCTTATTTTCTCAAGTGGTCCCTCTGCCCCTCCTCCATTGGGCCCCACAGGTCACTTCCCCAGCTACCTGCAGTACCCCTACTACCCGACGCCAGGAGGGCCGTCACTGGGGTGCCCGCCGACAGCCCCAATACCAGGGTACCCAATACAGGGACACTATTACCAGGGTCATCAGCCGTACCACTATTGGTACCATCCTCCAGGCTATCCTTCATATGCTACAGGATACCCAAGCTACCAACCTCTGCCACCTCCTCCTCCACCCCCTCCCCAGCTGGAACCACCTACTTCCATTCCAGCATGGTGGCAGGATGCCAGATCTCAAATCATTCAGGAACTGGGACAACCCCATATTGTAGTGGCCCCCACACCCACTCATAGGGCATTAGACAGAAGTTTAAACAGGGACTCCTTGGAGAACCCACCAGGAGCAAGGGTAATGGACATGGTCCCAGACATTTCCCCTCTACCCAGTAGGCCAGAATCCTTGAGGGCTGACTCAGACTCCGAGCCAGATGACCATGCGGAACCTCACTCCCCCATTGAACCCCAGCCCAAAGAGTCCCTGCCAGAGGATCCCTCTTTTGTGGAGCTCTTAAGGTCCATTAAGCAGGCCTGCGTTTGGGCATCTCAGGAGTTAGAACTCAAGAGAAAACATCTGGCTGAGCACCTAGTCCTCGCTAGTGCAGATACCCTTCCTATCCCCCCCCATGGATAGGACTGCACAATTATCTTATCTCCACAATCTGGCAGCAGCCATCCTCTATTCTGGCTGTCTCCAAAAAAGCCGATGGCACATATCACCCCTCTGAAGGGGTTGGTCATCTGACCATTCAACCAAAGGCCGACTCCATGGTCATCACTGCGGCCCATGACAGGTTGGCTCAGTCAAAGCATCTGAATGCTTCTCTTCCGGATAAGGAATCCAAACAAATGGATCAATATGGACAAAAAAATCTATTCTTCATTGACCTGTGCCATCCGGTCATTGAACTACGTCGCCCATATGGTATCCTTCCAGAAATCAGCCTTGTCCGATTTGGAGATGGACCTGCAAGCCATTCTGGACAATAACCTCAGAAATTGGCTCTTGGAAAAGGTAAGACTGAATAAGTCTTCCTGCCGCCATGCCTTAAGGGCCACTTATGATACTGTTGACTCAGTGGCCCGGTGCACTGCTTCTGGAGTCTGCCTGAGGTGCCTGACTTGGCTCTGCCTTGTGGGACTGGCGCAAGACCTCCAGACCACCCTTCTGAATGCCTCCTTTATGGGCCCCGTCCTGTTTGGGGGAGACGCAAAGGACATTATCACAGAGCTGCAGGAGAGTGATAAGTCACTTAAGGATGTCCACTCTATGTATCGCTTGGGTCAAAAACCCAAGCAGTCCTTTTGTCGCTCCCAGAAAAGGTGGAACAGGCAGAACCAAGGCAGGCAACAGGGAAAACATCATGCCACTGGTTCGGGTCCCCAGACTCCTCAGGCAAAACTCCAGAAGACCACTGGAGGTGGTAAGATGACACTCCCCTCGGCGTCCTGATGCAAGAGGGTCCCTCCACCTCCTGTGTTTTCCGAGGAATCAGTGGGGGGAAGTTTTGCCCTCCACCTTCAAGAATGGAGGATGACAACCGAGGATACTTGGGTCCTTCAGCTGGTAGCAAGAGGACACTCAATCGAGTTCCTGGAAAGACCCCCGGGAAACCCACCTAGCAGGTTTCACTACACATCAGGACATCTAAATCTGATCCATCAGGAAATCCAGGCTCTGCTTCTCAAGTCAGCCATAGAGCCAGTTCCACCAGGGCAAACAGGAAGGGGATATTACTCCCATTTCTTCCTAGTTCCCAGAGAGTTAGGAGAGCTGAGACCTGTTCTAGATCTCAGCCTACTCAATCTCTTCATAGAGTACAAGAGATTCCATATGTTGACACTTCAGGGACTCTTACACCTGCTCCAACAGAGCCAATGGCTGTGCTCCCTGGATATGCAGGATGCTTACCTGCATATCCCTATCCTCCAGGCCCACCGCCGCTATCTGAGATTCTCCTTCCAGGAGAACCATTACCACTTCAAGCCCTCCCTTTTGGCCTTTTATTGGCACCCCAGGTTTTCACCAAGTGGCTAGCGGTGGTGGCTGCAGTGATGCAAGGGGATTTACATATTCCCTTACCTGGACAACTGGCTGCTGTCAACACTGTTGCAGAACAGTCCAAGGGCTTCTCTGTCCTCCACCCTGGACCTATTCTCCAGACTAGGCATCACTGTGAATGTTCCCAAGTCTCAACTTTCACCCTCCCAGTGGCTCCAGTTCATTGGAGCAGTGCAGGACACGGTTCAGGGCAGGGCCTTTCTAACCATGGACAGGGCGGAAACTCTGATGCATCAAGCAGCATTGGTATCCTCCTCACAGGAGATCAAGGCACAGTTGTCCACCTGTTGGGTCTAATGGCAGCTGCCATACCCACAGTCCCTTTGGCCAGACTGCACATGAGGGTAACCCAGTGGTCCCTCTGGGTCCAGCGGGATCAACGTCTGGACGACATGGACCACATGGTCCTAGTCTTCAACAGCCTGAAGAGGGATCTCCTATGGTGGCAGGATCTTTCCAGCCTTTCATTGGGAATCCCCTTCCAACCCCCATCTCCCTCAGTGACCTGAAGACAGACACCTCAGGCTAGGGATGGGGCGCTCACCTGGGAGACCACCGAATGCAGGGGACATGGTCTCCACTAGAAGAACATCTTCATATCAACATTCTGGAGATGAGAGCAGTGCTCTATGCTCTACAAGCATTCCAGCTCCTCATCACCAGGAACACTGTTGATCCAGACTGACAACACAGCTACAGTCTGGTATCTAAACAAGCAGGGAGGCACCCGATCGTACCACCTCTGCAGGGAGGTGATGCAGGTATGGTATTGGCAGTTCAGCACAGCCTGCCATTAATAGCAGTCCACGTTTCAGGAGTTCACAATGTCCTGGCGGACAGTCTCATTTGCACCATCACAATGGCTTGTGAGTGGGAAATGAAACAGGAAGTAGTGGAAGATCTCTTGCTTCAATGGGGTTGGCCAAAAAAAGATCTATTCGCCTCCCCATCCAATGCAAAACTACCCAGTTTCTGCTCGCTCGTTCCCAAGCATGGTGTTTTTTCACGAGACGCACTGTCTCTATCCTGGACAGGGAGGTTTCTGTACTCTTTTCCTCCCTTCCCTATCTTGCAGAAGGTTCTGCTGAAGCTTCAAGTAGAGGGAGCTCACATGGTTCTCATAGCCCCTTTCTGGCCTCAGCAGATGTGTTTCCCTCTGCTGCAGCAGCTGGCATTGGAACCTCCAGTACCTCTCCCTCTCTCCCACGACCTTCTATCTCAGGAGCAGGGCAGTCTGGTGCATCTAAGCTTCAAATCTTTTCACCTACATGCATGGCACCTTTGGACGTAGCTGTCTCTCGTTATGGCATCTCTTCTCGAGTCGCCCAGGTTCTAGTAGAGGCTAGGAAACCCTCTACTAGATTCACGTATGCTATGAAGTGGAAGAGATTTTCTATATGGGTCATGGCCAAAGGCCTGGATCCATTCTCTTGCTCAGCTCCCCAGGTTCTTGAGTACCTCCTGCACCTGTCCGATTCGGGCCTCAGTTATTCTTCTCTGAAGGTCCACCTATCTGTGGTTTCCACCTACCACCTTCCGGTGGAGGGCAAAACCCTTACCCAGTTGGAGGTCTCCAAAACCTTTTTGAAGGGATCCTTCACCTAAAGCCTCCGGTCCAGAATCTGGTTCCCCTTGAGATTTGAATTTTATTTTGGACAAACTAACTTTGTCTCCTTTTGAGCTGGCAGCAAGTTGCGACATGCGTTACTTGTTCTGGAAAATGCTCTTTTTTGGCCGCTATTATTTCAGCTCGAAAGATTTCAGAGCTTCAGGCTCTTGTTTGTAAGGAGCATTATTTGATTTTCCACAGAGGTCTGAGGACTAACCCTTCCTTTCTTCCGAAAGTGGTTTCTGAATTCACTTAGAATCAGAATGTTGAACTGCAAGTATTTTACCCTCAATATTCCAACAGGGGGAATACCTCTTGCATACTTTAGATGCGCACAGGATTCTGAGATATTACATCTCCAGGACCAAGGAGGCTCGAAAGTCTGACCAGTTGTTTGTGACCTTCGCTCCCAAATGTACAGGCAAGGCCATCTCCAAATAGGGTTTGTCAAAATGGTTGGCTAACTACATTTTGTACATATACAACAAGTTCGATAAGCCCCTTCCGGGGGAGGTGAAAGGTTATTCTACTCAGGGCATGGTTGCTTCGATGGCCTTTTTCAGGAATGTGTCCACTGCAGATATTTGTGCAGTGGTCACTTGGTCCTCTGTCCACACATTCACCAGGCATTACAGTCTGGACATTGTCTCTAGGCGTAGAGCTGGTTTTGGCCTAGCTATTCTGCAAGGCCTTCTCTCTTAAGAGGCTTCTAGTTGGCAGACGCTCCTTCCTCCCATATCTTAGTCTCCAACTCCTTCTTTGTTTGACTGCTTGGTACTCAGTCCTATATGTGGAGACCTACCGCAGGAACCCTCTCGAAGTAAGATATAGCAGTTACGTAAGAACTTACCGTAACAGTAGATCTTCAAGAGAGGTTCCTGCAGTAGGTTTAGATTTCCCACCTTCCCCCAGCTCCTGTTATTTTCTACTCTTTTCCTTTCCTGAGGCTTCACTTCTGGAGCTCGGGGCTTACGGAGTTATTTTACTCTTTCTCCTGTCCTCTTGGAGTTCTATCACGGGAGAACTGGAGGGCAGGTGTGGGGACCGCCTTTATACTGTCACGCTGAAGCCTGATCAGGTGACACTGGGGGTGGTCCCCCGCTAATGATTGCTAGCTAGAAATTTGCTGTGTGGACCTGATGCCAGGGGATGCAGTCCGGACCTCTCTTGAAGATCTACTGTTATGATAACTTCTTACATAACTGTTATTTCTTTGATAAGTACTTTGTTTCAAGGCTTCCTACAAAATAAACTGTTTTATGTTCTTTCATTTTCATTTTTTCCATGGGAGAAGTGTGTGTGTACCTTTGTTTCAGTGCAGTTCTTTGGTTATGAGGCAACACTTTGCAACCTTGGCTGAGCATTCAGCCTTCTGCTCCTGACTACTCCACCTCTGCAACAGCCTTGTACTGTTCATCTACTTCTCTTCCACTGGCTTCAGTTTCAAAGCTCTGCTTCAGGCCCAACTGACCCTTTTTCATTCTTCAACTAGCTCTACCATTTCCCACCTATACCTGACAATTTCCTGGAGATCTGTCTCCCTGCCCATACCTCTGTGAACTTAAATTTGTATAACTTTGTCCTGTCCAGCACAGCAGTCCATTGCATAATTACGCCCCCCCCCCCCAATTTGGCCCCTAGTAAATGTTGCATGTTTTATGTCATTGTATTAATGCTGTTCCCATATCCCAATGGATCAATTTTATTCAGTGCTTTTCTGTTAGCCTTTATATATTTTCCTTGCTGTATAGTACAGGCTTGATGTTTTTCATTACTTCCACTGGTACAGCCTCCCTTGCGTCACACCTGGAAATGAGCTCCAGGAAAGTGTTCCTTTCCTAGACAAGAATATTATATCAAATAGTTTGCTACTTTCCTTCTGAAGTGGCCAACAAGTTTGCAAACTTTTCCTTGTCTTTAAAACCTAATCACCCGATGCCTGTGGTTGATATTTAATCAGTTGGGGTGGTTGCAATTCAATTCCGAGTGGCAGGTATCTATATTATTAAAGTGGACAGGTATTATTAAAAACCTTACCGTTCACTATAATTGGAACTTTTGTTGACAACCTCACATTAGAGGTCAAAAACGGAATGAGAATGCTGTCAGAGTCACTTGTTTATGTACTAGAGATAGTTGTTCCAGGGCAGGCTTAAGGTACATTTGTAGGACAGTGAAGAGAAACCTTAATTGTGGCCATTCTTGCTGTACTTGACATCTCGATCTATGGAAGGAAACTACTGTTTTTAAAGCAAAAAAGTTCAAAGCTGGCGACAAGGATGCAGTAAATTAACTTGAATAGTCAGGGTCATTCAGTGAGAGAACTGTGAACCATACTTTAGGCTTTTCCTGGGGTTAGCAATGCAGTCTAGTGGGAGTTGAGTATAGCATGATTCCTTTCATATAAAAGTAATTCCAGCAGGCATAGCATTTATTTCTTCAAGTGGTTTAGAAGTCAGAGTGGCTCTTCGGTGTAAAAATAGATTTTATTATTATGGTGTTAAGTAGCTGGATTTAAAGTCTCTGGGTAATATCTACTTAGTAAATGCTGTATTTTACAAAAAAGAGGGTTTTATTTGCTTTGAAGTTAGCAAGTGTTCAAACAATATTCAAAAAAAATAATTGTGATTTTTTTTTTTTAATAATTATAAAATAGAAGAGTTGTGACATTCTATTTAACACTGGACCAATGAAAGTTGTCAAAGAGAAGCAGCTGGGCATCACTGGACAGTGGCACACATAGGACATAATGTGGTATGTCAAATGCTTCCTGTCTGCATTTAGCAGAGGAGTGCTGCCCACATACCAGTTGTACAGAAGTGTCCGTGGATTGGAAAATATTTTGATTTAGTAATATTTCAGAGATACACCTTTGAGTTGGGGCTCATTTACAGAGGTTCCATGTCCTACATTACAAAGCAGAATTTGGATGAGACACAAGCAATACAGTGATCTGGACAAGCATTTCAACAACATGACTTTAATTCGATCTAGAAACAAATAGACAGCTGCTACAAGGTAACATTGTCAGGGTAGGCAGGAACATAGAGAATGGGAGGGTGGGAGAAAGGGGCAGGTGTAGGGAGGGGATGAGTAGGAGAGGAGGGAGGGTGGGTTGAATGATGTAGTCCCATAAGGGGGGGGTTACATTAGGCATTTAAGTGCAGTTGCAGGTTATTTTCGATGCAAAGTACTTTCTTAAGGCAGATTTAAAATGACCAGGGGTGCCGGTCCGTCGACGCAGTGGTTGGATTTCAGCTTGCGGTGCCAGCGACCCGGGTTCAGGAACAAGCCCGGGAGCTGGAGGCTTGAACATCCCAGGGACAGCTCGTCTACTTCAGAGAGGGAGGGGGGTAGTGACTAGGCACTTGACTGGCCCCAGGCAGAAGTCTGGAGCATAGCAAGCACCGAAGCAGGCATAGGGGGAGGATGTCACAGACGACAGCGCTAAGCGCCTTGATGGTAGGGCATACGTCATGCCGGTAAGAAAGGAGGAGGAAAAAAATACATTCTGCAGCTCCAAGGAGACAGAGCACTGAATATGGCCCCAATATGCTTCCACCTGCCTGACTGCCCTGAGCCCGACGAGACATAAAATTGTTCGGGGTATATTGCCCAACCTTGTCCCCATCCGGGGGAAAAATCGCAGCTGGATGGGGGAACAGGAGAGCACAGGTAAGGTGGGTAGCAGGGGTGGACTCCATTGGCACTCCTGAGGAAACAGAGCTGGTAGGGACAAGGGGTGAAATAAATAGAAATTTCAAAAAACAAAAACAAAAAAATTACCAGGGGTGGACAAGTCCAGTACAGAAATTGGGAGCTCATTTAGCCAAGCTGGTGATCTAACAGGGAAGATGTGCTTAGCCAGGTTGGTCCTATGAAAAGATACATGTAGGGATTTTCTGAGGGCACTCCGGCTGGGGTGTTTGTGATAAGCTTGGCAGATGAGCAAGTTGAGAGGGGAGGAGAGATAAGGAGGGTCTTTTTTGCAAGTAGGCTCTTTAGGTACGTGATGTGTAGGTCAAGAGGTAGCCATCCTGTACTGTTGTGGAGGTCGCAGGTGTGCATCAATCTGTCGGCGCCTAGGACTAGGCAACATGCTTTAGGGTCAATCTTTTACTCTGTGTAGAATTGAGTCTGTGGCTGTACCATAGACCACTAGCCCATAGTCTATCACAGGGAGGACTGAGGAGGCAACTGCTAGCCATCTGGCCTCCTCAGTCATGTACGGTTTGTGTCTATAAAGGGCACCCAGTTTTTTTATTTACCATTTTTACAGCTTGGGCAACGTGGTGTGCGAAAGAGAGATTGTCATCTAGGTAGACACCTAGATATTTGAAGGTGTTGACCTGTTCCAGGGCTTTGCCTTTCTGGTTAATGATAGCAATGGGTTGGAGCATGTTCTCTTTTTCTGGTGACATGTGATCAGCATGGTTTTAGTTTTCTTGTAATTTAGGAGTAACATATTGTGGGAAAACCATTGCTCCAGGGCCAAGAAGCTGCTCTGAAGGTTGAGTGTTAATTCTTGTTGACATCTGCTTTGAATGTAGATCATCGTGTCATCCACATAGAGGACCTGTGAGTTCAGGCATGTCAGGGGATGGTCATTGATGAACATACTGAAAAGTAGGGTTCAAGGTTTGAGCCCTGGTCTACCCCCACAGTGACAGGACATGAGCTGGACATGGCCCCATTTATTTTCATTCTGCATTTATTTTTTGATTCTGCATACAGTGCTTGCACTTGAGAAGGCAATCATCAGCCTACTGAAAGCCCAGCAATCTTGAATTTAGCAGAAATAATTCTTATAAAAAAAGAGGAGATGAACACTACCCAATAAGTGCAGTCTGCCCCACCACTGACCAAAGCCTTGAAAAATTAATCCGCAAGCACATCAGTATCCACTTTTATAAGCTTAAGTTGGCTCCTTCTTCCAGTATGCAACATTATTTCTATGGTGCCCTTTTCCTGAGGCTCAGGGCACCTGACAAGGTGAAGCATAACGTACAGAAATAACATAAATAAAATGAATAACCATATCGCATAAATAACAGATCTTCCCAGCAAATGTGATAAACATATGTCTTGCTATCTAACTAGGTCAGCCAATAGGCAAGATTAAAAAGATGATATGTTAATGCCCCTTTGAAGGCCCCCACCGAGCTGGCAGATCTAATATGGGCAGGCAGAGCATTCCACAAGATCAGCATGGCCACCTTAAATAATTTGTCTACAGAAATCTTCAGCCTGGGCCATGTGACCAACAGTGAGCTAGCATCAGTGGAGCAGGGAAGGCTGAAAGAGGTAACTGGGGTCAGTAGACCTTTTAGATAGGTAGGATCAAGACCATATCTTGAAGCTGCCACCAAATAGGCAGTCAGTGCAGTTTGCGCAGCACCAGAATGATGATATCTCTGTAGGAGGTCCTGGAGAGCAAACGAGTTGAAGCACAGCGGACCAACTACAGGCAGCACATCAGACTACCAGATAACCATAGGTAAAGAGCATTTAGGTTTCAGACCTGAGTGTTTGACTGCTCTGGCCCTCCATAAACAAACAATGTATTTCTTGTCATGGACAAAGGATTCCAGTTCCCTATTCAGTTTTCCTACAGAAACTGGATAGCAAAGGCTTTCCCTGCAATGCTGTTAGGACGCAGTGTGGTCTAGCAGTGGCTACATAACCAACTTGAAGCTAGGAGAGCCAAGTTCAGTACCCACCAGAGCCACTTATTCACTGTGTGACCCTAAGCACTTTGCTTAACTTCTCAGTGCTTCTGTCCACCCAGCAGTATAAATGGTAAAAGCAGGACTCCACTGAAAATGAGAAACTGTGTTTCAGTTGGGCTACCCTAGGTAAATCCAAAAGCAGGAATGAACCAGCTTGGCCCAGAGCTCCTTGCAGGTAAAAAAAGAACTAAGAAGAGTCTAGTTCAAATAACAGAATACAAAATATTAACAAGTTTAAACAAATAGACTCACTTGCTAAGTAATATAGTTTGAGCACTTTAATTATAACTTTTTTCTTATATTTTCAAGTTAACAAATGTACAGAATATACAAATATCTCAATGTTTCACTTGGATAAGCTCCATCAAGATGTGTATGTGTTATAAAATAAAAAGGATTTTTCATAATCTACAATTCTCTGGCTAGCTAGTTACTTTTGTAACATGGTGGTAATAAAATCCAAAAATTCAGTAGATATTTGCATACACTAAACTGTATACTGAAGACTGAAAATTATTTAAAAAAAACTTCCATATATTTTGAAGTAATTAATACTTTAATTAATTGGTCCTTGCATTCTTATGTATTAGTCACTCAGTATTTTTGAGAAAAATTACCAGGGACCTATCAGGGGCATTTTAATGGTTACTTTGCTTGTGTCCTTATAACTACACACACTCTGCACTATGAGGTAAAATTCAATAGAAGTTTTATTTTGATACCTTCTATTATTTCAGTATTTACCATTTTCTTGTTTGCCCTAAACACACATAAATCCTCATTCTGAAAAGTACACAGTGCTCTTTTAGGCAAAATGGTCTAAAAATCAACCTAAATTAGAAATACTATTGTAGTGCTTAATAGTCATGCTTAGAAAAATATTGCTTGGTTTCTGTGTTATTCAAAGTTTGGTTATTTCATTTAGTGCCTTACACCATCTAAAGGTGAAATAAAAAAAAAATTTGATTCTTAGCCATTGTAAAACATTTTAACCGCCGGAGTAGCAATACATTGTGCTTTCCAGACAAAAACATTTGTATGTCAGTTACCGTGTCAATCCCATATATCCTCGGTAAATAAACTGTAAAACAAAATCCCTGTAGGAGGCCTCGGTGTACCTTGTGGTCAGAGAACAATCTGTAAACGTGAAGGGACCAAAACATATCATCTCACCAAGAGGAAGTGCTGTATTTTGGCGAGCAGTGCCATCAAGCTGTATTCAGAACTGAACTGTGGTGCTGGTCCTTGAGTTTGCACAAATTGCTCTGAATAAAGAATGTTTTGGACTGATCCCATGTGAGGTAGTGCATTGTTCTTTTGTCTTATTACTTAGACTAAGGGTGACTAGGCCTTGTAACTTTCTTTTGCCTCATTTGTTTAGGGGAAGCACCATCCAATCTGGAAGTGGGGTCCTTGCTGCCTGTTTAATGCTTTCCATCAGCATAAACATTATCCATGGCTCAGTCCTCGACCCACAGTTTTTCCTCTATCTTTGTGAAAAAAAATTTTTCCTCCCTCTCCTGTTTCATCTTCAACGTGAACCTCTGTGCTGATCTTGTATTTTATGTTGGTTTCAAACACCTTTGCCATGGTAGATAACCTGCAGTTTGATATCCGTAATCTTCTGGTGTGGATGAAAACAAACCTCCTATTAGTAATGCTAACAAAGCTAATGGGCTCTTCAGGATGGCAAACTGAGGTCATCAAATAGCACTTTCAGTATCTCCCTGTCATCTCTTGTAAAACCAGTTCAGGAACTTGCAGTAGTTACGTGACTAGACCATGAACTCTGGCTGGGTTATCCTTTTAGTCACATCCCAATCAGCATGCATGCCAAACGTGGATTAGTCAACAGATGCAAAACATGCCTGTCTCTGAATGCCAGGCATAAATCTGATCTCTAGTTTTTATTTACCAATAATAATAGATTATGAGGACACAGTCTGTATAAGTGTTATGATCTTGTCTGACTAGTCTGGGTTTTTCACACAATAAACTGGTTTGTTCCCCAGTGCTTGCTCAGGGCAGAATTGTGACTTCTGAAATGGATTAGGCTGGCTAAACCAAACGGCTCCACTGTCGCTGCTTATCAGATGCAGCAAAGATGCTACCGTCTACTCCCTAACCACACTGTCTCTTTCCTACCCTAAACAATACACTCTGTGATTGACTTTTCCCATAATGTACAAAACACTAAAAGTAAAAACTGAGAGAAGGGCAAACAGACGTCTGGCTTCAGGGCTCCCTGTGGCTAGAATAATTTACCATTAGATGCCAAATCAGCTGATGCATTGAATATTATTCAAATACTGCATGTGGAAACACTGAACAGCTGCCCATGGGTCGTCTTGCATCCTAATGAATGCACATTGTAAACCCCCTCAACCTACTGGAAAAACGAGAATCTGCACTAACATGTTTTATGTTTGTGAATATGTACATGACATGTATAATGTTTATATCAATTTAACTTTTCTAATGCTAGCTGTCTATAATCAGCACATCATTTTGTATGTACAGGTTGTACCTTAAAAAGCATCTTATACAACCCTTTAGAGCTAGGTGTGCATTTTGCAGTCTAGACTGTTTTTGCATCAACCACTCGTTAACCCTGTCCCCTATCTCTCGCAAACAATATGCTACCAAATCTGTGTGTAAAGGTAGATCTTAGTTTGAGCTGGAGCTCTTGCAGCAGGCTATAACCATTAAGACTAAGCCGGCAGATGCCAGGACCCCACGGAAAAATTCTAGCTAGCAGTCTTTGGCAGGAGACCACCCCCAATGTCCGCCTGTGGTAATTAAGGGGTGGTCCCCTAGCACCACCTCATTTCTTTTCCTGCCATCAACCCATGCACATCAGCTCCATGGACACCTTCTGCTTCAGTCGACCCCTTTTTTTTATTGAGTTTGCCAACCCCCTTCCCCGTACAGGGAAATCATCCCTTTGGAGATGGTCCAGTACCGCCCTTTGAGGGGAGTTACCCCAGAGGGTCTGATGGCGGTGCTGGACCTATCGAGTTGGCTGATGGAGTGCAGGGAACCAGATGCCTTAGTAGTGCACTATAATAATATGGTGTTGAGGGCACTGGATTCCATTGCGCCTGTCCGTGTTCGCCTTCTCTCCCTCCGCCTCGATCCCTTTGGTTTGATGGGACTTTGAGGAGTTGAGGAGGAAGGCGTAAGATTGAAACGCTGCTGGCGGAAATCGGGCCTGAAGATGACAAACTTAGATTGATGGCCCATTATGTGGACTATCAATCAGTAATCTCCATAAGAAGGCAGAATTCCTGTCCAGGGAGATAACTGCATCAAGAAATCGACCTGTCTCAGCTCTTCGGACCGCCGACAGACTGTGCAATCCAGCCTGTCTGCGTAGATCGGAGAGCTTTTTCACAAATACAGTGTGATGAGTTTGCTCGGTTCTTTGATGATAAGGTGTCGCTAATCAGACAGAGATCCACTAACACGCGCTCAAACGAAGTACTGCAGTGACCAACATGGGGTTACATGTCCGCCGGCTCTGTCTGCTGGGTGATTTCACCAGCCAGCAAATCATAGATATCATGAAGATTGTCCAAGGTCTGCATTGACTTGCTGTAGTTTGATCCTGGTCCCACGCGTCATCCTTGTGGGATGCATGGATACGATCGGACCAATCTTATGAGGATAGTTTGGGGTTCTTGGATCAAGGTGTTTCCGAGTCTCTGAAAGAGGCTATTGTGACACCCTTTGAAGAAATCTTCCTTGACCCCGACTGCCTTGCTAACTACAGACCTATCTCAACTCCGCCTTTTTTGGGCAAGGTTATTGAGAAAGTGAGTCACATGGCTTGATGACTTTCTTACCACCCATGAAGTCTATGATTCTCTCCAGTCCGGTTTCAGGAAAAGACATAGTACCAGACTGCATTAGTTCGGGTACTTAATGATCTCCTAATAGCAAGAGATCAGAAGAGCCGTCGATCTTGGGTCTTCTTGATCTCTGCAGCATTTGACACCGTGGATCATGGAGGTTGCTGGTTCGCCTCATGTTACTTTGTGGACTGTCAGGGACAGTCCTCAGATGGTTCCATTCTTTCCTCACAGGCAGAAGTCAAAGGGTAGTTTCAGGGAATTTTTCCTCTGCCCCCTTTGCTCTGTCCTGTGGGGTGCCGCAGGGCTCTGTGCTTTCTCCCATGTTGTTCACGGTGTACATGCTACTGTTGGGAGACATTATAAGGCATTATGGGCTGAGTTTTCACTGCTATGCAGATGACACTCAGCTCTATATGTCCTTTGCACCCGAACAAAATGATGCTATCTCGGTTTTTAACAACTGTCTCGCTGAAATTCAGGATTGGATGAGTGCGAACTGGTTGAAGTTAAGCCCGGATAAGACTGAGGTTTTAGTCGTTGACCCGGGTCATTATGTAAAGAAGTTGACTCCTGGGGTCTCCTCTGATCTTCTATTAGGGGATACCCAGTTGAGACCTTCTGAACAGGTGCGAAATCTGGCGTTATTTTGACAGTGCGCTGACACTAAAATGCAGGTGTCGGCCACTGTCAGATCTTTCTTTACCAACTGAGGAATATCGCCGGATAAAACACCTTATTCCACATGATGACCTTCCTGTGTTGGTCCACGCTTTTGTTTCTTCCCGCCTTGATTACTGCAATGCTTTATATCTAGGGTTGCGGGGTAGATCTCCGCCGCCTGCAGCTGGTGTAACGCGTGCTAGGTTGTTGACAGGGCTACCAAGAACCTGTTGCGTCACCCTGTGTTGCGCGAACCGCACTGGCTGCCAAAAGCGATGGAGAATCACCTTCAAGGTCGCATTGCTGACCTATAAGACCTACACGGCCAGGGACCAGGCTACCTGCAAGATCTCCTATGTTCTTATCGTCCCTCCGCCCACTCCGCTCCACTGGTGAGGGATTGCTAGAGATTCCCAGGGTCTGTTATAAATCATCTGGGGCTAGGGCTTTTTCTTTTTATGGCCCCGACTCCTGTGGAATTCTCTACCTCGTCAGGTTAGAGAGTGCCCATCCGTGGAAGCATTTAAGAGATCCCTGAAAAGTTATCTAGTTATGCTGGCATTTGATTAGTTTATTTAATGAATATTTTATTGTTTTATGTTTTTATTTATTAGTGTTGATGTTTTATCTCTGTTTTGTATTAGTGCTTTGATTTTCTGAAAAGCGCTTTATAAATAAATTTTGATTGATTGATTGGGGGATGGAGCCTACTTGGAACAGACTGCCATTCAGGTTTTGGGTGTTACAAGCACCTTCATCCGATGACGTTATGCAGCCTCATTCACAAGACTGAGTGCATGCTCCTTCTCTTAGCGGGTTCACTCGCAGACCTGGTATTTGCTGGAGTGAATCTTTCTTATCTCTTCTGGACAGGGAGGTTGCTACCTGCTCCCTCCCTTTCCTTGCGTGCAGAGTCTTTCTACTCTACCAGTGATAAGGGGTGTTGATGTTTCTAGTGGTTCCCTTTTGACCATGACAGCTTTTGTGCTTCGCCCTGCTTTCTCCGGAGCAGGATGCCCAGGTCCTTCTGCATCTAAGGATCCTCCTTCTTGCCGTTTTTTCTGCTAGTTTAGCGGCTGCCATTCATGGGCCCCCCCCCCCCAAGTGGCAGGGGTTCTAGTGCCTGTTGGAATTCCTTCCATTTGACCCCCTTTGTTTAGCAGTGGTAATGGTTTGTCCCATGGGTTACCGCTCATCCACTGGGTTTGTTGACCTCTCCGGAGAACCTCGTTAGGGAGTTTTCTCCTTTTTGTTCCCTGTTTTTCTCAGGGCTGAGTTTCTCATACTCTTAGTGCTTCCTTCAACCCTCATTGCTTAGCTTGCACCCATCAAACACAAGACCTATGCTCCACTTACCTCTCCTGGTGCATCCTTGCAAGATTTTTCTGATCTAGACTCCTTTCTGAGCCTGCCACTGGTTGCAACCTTCACTTTCCTTCAGAAAACGACTCTTTTTTAGTGGCTTATCCTTTTTTTTTGGGGGGGGGGGGTTCATAGGCATTCTGTGCTCCTGGCTAGAATGTGCATACAACCTATTTCCTTCCTCTGGGAATATCAGGCTGATGCTGGTCAGGACATTCCTTTTCCTGCTTATTATCCAGAGTACTTCATCTCAGGAGAGTCCTTCCTCCATACTCATTTGCTGAGGGCTTCATTATTTCCCTTCTGGACCGCACTCGAGCTTTCGGAACATCTGTTCAGTTCTGGTTTTCTTAACACTTCCGAGAACAGTGGGGACTTCGTTTTTACATCTCTCCCTATGGGTTAGCAAATTGCATACCCCCTTAGTCTTTGCTGTCTTGGGTCAAGACTATTCTACCAGGGGTATAGTGTCTCCCTTACTATGGGACCCTCGACTAACATTCATGTAGCAGCCACCCTGAGCCCAGCTCTCACCTACTTCCAGCTTCTGGTCTGGATATTTTTCCCAGGTGAAGAGCAGGTTTTGGACTCGCTGTTCTTCTACACCTTCTCTTGGGAGGTTTTTATACTGACTTCTACCTCCTCCCGTCTGACTGGGTCAGTCCTTTTACTGCTTGGAACTCAGTCCTAATGGTTATAGCCTGCTGCAAGAGCTCCAACTTGAAGTAAGATAGTACAGTTACATAAGAACTTACCATAACAGTAGATCTTCGAGAAGAGCTCTTGCAGCAGATGCTGCTTTCCCTTCCACCATCCCCCTGGCGCTTGTGTCTCTTTCCTCACCTTGAGGAAAGCCTTGGTTCTCCATTTTTCTGTGTATGCCAGGGTCTTCAGCGGGAAAACTGAGGTGGTGCTGGGAGACCACCCCTTATATACCATAGGCAGACATTGGGGGTGGGTCGATGTCGGGGGTGGTCCCCTGCTGAAGATTACTAACTAGAATTATTCCGTGGGGTCCTTGCACCTGCCGGCTTAGTTCTAATAGTTATAGCCTGCTGCAAGACCTCTTCTCAATGATCTACTATTACGGTAAGTTCTTACGTAACTGTACTTTACACAGTCTAAGATGATTTCATAAACAAAGCAAGGACACAGTTGGTGAAACAGTGCAGTTTGCTAGTTTGAAGGTATTGTGGATGTATTAGGAGATTAGTGTTCATGAACTAAGATAGATTATTTAAAGGGAAGCTCCGGATGGTAGAAAAAAGACAGCAGCTGCTGCAGAAATACCCTATTAGGGTTTTCAGCATTAAAGTAAGATTGTTAAGTACCTGTGTCCACTGTTATCTGATTTTTGAAAGACCCGCCCAGACCGTCATGTCGCTGAGCCAGCCATGGTCAGCTCGCGCACGCCAGGTGGCTTCTGGTATGCAGGGTATGCTATTGATGGCAACCAACCAATGACAGAGATGAAAGCTTCGATTAGCATACCCCATGTGCTGGGATGCCACCTGGTGTGCATAGTGACATGACGGTAGTGACAGGTCTTTAAAAATCGGATACCAGTGGGCACAGGTACTTTAATGCTGAAAAGCCCTAATCAGGCATTTCTGCTACAACTGCTGCCCTTCTGCTTCTGTCCAGAGCTTTCCCTTAAACAGTGCCTTTGCCTTTCTAAAAACCAAGGCATGTTAAAATAACACATTCAATATAAAAAAGACAATAATAACAAATAATATAGCAAGACATGAAGACATACAATACTCTGCTGTAAATAAAGTGCAGGTGGAGTAAATAGCAGAAAGTTTGGTTATACCTGCCACCCCAGGAAGTCCTAGTTGAACAGGTAGGTTTTAAGTTTATTTTTGAAGCAGTTCAGTGTGGAAGGCAGTTCAGATGTCCCTGCAGGAAAGCATTTCACAATCTTGGAGCAACCACAGAAAAGGTTCTACCACCAGTTGATCTTAACTGAGATTTAGGTTGTTCAAAAGTTGATAACTTGTGGAACAGACTCTCTAGCATTGGTGCAGTTTGCTAACAGGTATTGGATGTACTGTAGTAATGGCCTAGTCTGTACAGGGTCTTATATATTTATTTATTTAGTTTTTGTTTTCCAGGTAGGTGTGCTAGCCATAGAAATGACTATTTTCAGGCACGACCTGGGAAGTTACAGAGTAGCATTACAGAAATACAAAATAAGGTTTTACAACAAAATACAAAAAAAGGTATTGACAGCAGAGTACAAAACAGCATGTTTCAATAACAATGACAAGATAAAACATTAAACTAACAGGTGGTATAAAGGAATAAAGGTTAGAAATGTGACTACCAATACTGTCAGGCAGTGCAGGGAGCAAAGAGCTGGAGTAATAGCAGTCGATCTCAAAGTTTAGGTCGGTAAGCATGCAGCAGTAACTCCATGTGGCAGATGAGATTTGCTGGCCGGTGCTAATAGAGTACATTGCAACTGCTGATGAGGCATATGATAAACACATGTACCAGTGTTACCATGTTGTCCTGATCAAAGTAGGGCCGCTACCCAACAGTGTTTTTTCAGATGGTAAAAGCCACGATGGACCAATGTCATACCTGGCAATCCAGGGCCAAATCAGCATCGAAAATGACTCCAAGGCTGCAGACAACCTGCATAACCTTTAGCTCTACACTATCAGTCATGGGAAAACCAATTCATTATGGATGATCTAAGCTGCTCTGGTTCAAATAGTAACACCTCTGTTTTATATATGGATAGACTGCAGTGGGTTGAAGCTGAACCTAATCTGATCTTAAATGGTGCTTTCTGCAGCACAGCTACCAGTGAGTCCTATCCAGGTTTATTTTTATTTATTGAATTTTGATGACCGGCTAGGCCCACTGGGCCCCAAAGGTCCCTTTTTCAGGGGCGACCCAGGAATAACAGTATAGACATTATGAACTTTTGTGCAATTTCATAATACAGGAAGTCATTGGTATACAGTATTCGGCTGTTTACACATAGCAGTAGTTATTAGGTATTATATATCGACAGGTGTTGTAGTTCATTGCATTCAAACATTTGTCCTGCATGTAAGTGAGACAGCATTATGGATTCCTTGGGTGACATACTGAGAGCATTAGGATGGTTCATTGAGGAGAAAGTTAGTGCTACCTTGTTGTGGGGTTGAATTTTTAGTTCGTAGTGGTAGTTTAGGTAGTGTGGTGTAGTGGCACTGGCATACACTTTTGGTAGGAGATGGGTTTTGAGTCTGGCAGAAGCACGGCACTGAAGGGGTTTCTCGCACCTCCAACGGGAGGTGGTTCCATAAGGAAGGGGCAGCATACGAGAAGGATTTCTGGCCTGCCTTAGTCCTAGCCTTGGGAACCTCTAGCAACGTTTGGTCCAAAGACCTAAGGCTGCGCTGGTTTCTCTTTACTGTGAGGAGTCCCCCGAGGCTAGGGGGAGGGGAAGGGCTAATTATCTTTTTCGCCAGGCAGAGCATGGGGTAGCTGAGGCGTGCTTCGAAGGATAGCCAGTTAAGCTTTACTAGCACCTCACAGTGGTGGCTCCTTGAGTGGGATAGGGTGGCAAAGCGGGTCACTTTGTTGTATAGAACCTATAGTTTACCATACTCCTGCTTTGAGATACCCTGGATGACCGGGGCAGCAAATATCAGTGTTGGAAGTAGGACACTCGCTGCTATAGCAGTCCTAGCTTCAAGGGTTAATAGTTCCTTAAGCCGATATAGTAATCCGAGTTTAGAATGGATTACTTTAGTGACTTGGTCCACGTGTTGTTTGAACGTGAGGCCCTGGTCGAGGGTGAGGCCCAGGTATTTTGTAGAGGGAACAACTTCTAGCTTGTTGCCCTCCAGAGATGAGAGCTGGAGAAGTTGCGATCTATCTTGTCCTAAGGCTCTTGGTCTGAACAGCATAAGTTTGGTTTTATTGGTGTTAAGGACCATTTTGTTGTTAATGAGCCACCTCTCCATGATGTGAATGTCCTTTTGGAGAGAACTGGATAGGTCATCCAGGTTGTAAGAGGACGTGTAAATAACAGCATCATCCGCATATTGGATTGTATTGCTGCTTCCATAGTGCATGTGCAGTTCGTTAACGAACAACGAGAACATAATGGGGCCCGAGTATGGACCCTTGGGGTACTCCATCCGTTAGGGACTGAGGTTTGGAGAGTTTGTCCTGCCACCTGACTCTCTGAGTCCAACCTGTGAGGTGGCTTTCTATCCATCTGAGGGCGTGGGCATCTAGGCCTACGTGGAGGAGTTTTTGGAGGAGTAGTCTGTGATCCACCTGGTCGAAGGCCTTGGAGAGGTCTATAAAAACCGCCCCTGTGTTGGATCCAGCATCTAGGTCTTTGAGTACGTCCGAAGAGAATTTGGTTAGGGCAGTGTCTGTCCCATGATTGGCTCTAAAGCCATGTTGCGATGGGGACAACAGCATGTGGGCTTCCAGGTACTCCTTAAGCTGGGCAAACATGATTTTCTCCTGTATTTTTGCCAGGGTACAGAGCAGGGAGATTGGCCTGTAGTTTTCAATTGATTCTGCAGGCCCTCCCTTATGGATCGGGACCACATGCGCCTGTTTCCACAGTTCCAGGACATATCCCTCAAGTAGGGACCTATTGATCAGCCAGGTGAGTGGCTGCGCGGGCTGTGGCACCATCTTTTAGCAATCTCGCTTTGAGTCCGTCTGGCCTCCTGAACCTGTCACTGCTTTCAGGGTTTTAGAAGACAGGACCTCTTTACCTTGGCCAGCCTCAAGTGAAAGGGTGGGCGGTCAGGCGATTGAGGAACCAACGGAGCAACCGAATTTTTAGGTACCGATGGCCCTGCCAGATGTTTATCAGGGTTGGTGAAGTACGTATTAAGGGTCTCAGCAATTTGTGCCACATCATGTAGTGCCTTTCCATTGGCTGTGATGGGGCCCGAGGTAATCTTTTTTTTCCCCCTTCATTAGTTCATTGATGTGGGACCAGAAAGTCCTAGGGTTGCCGAGGTTGGCTTTTTAAAGTTGGTTGAAATACTCCTTTTTCGCTAGTTTGGTGGCCTGTTTACATTGGTTTCGGAGGGTCCTGTAGAGGACCCGGTTTGCTTGAAGAGCTGTGTCCTTGGACTTTTTCCAAGCTTTATCTTGGCTGATCATCAAGGCCTTTAAGGGAGGGGTAATCCACTTATAGCAGTGGCCCTTTACCCAGTAGGTTTTAAATGGGGCCAGGAGATCAACGGCCCACGTGATTGACCTGTTAAAGAAGTCGACCGCCTCATCCAAGGTAGGGAGACTTCTAATAGGGGTCCAGTTCAGGTTGCCCAGGAGAGTATTATAGTGCTCCAGGGAGAACTTTGAGTAGTCCCTGGAAGTGAGTATTCTAGGAGGGACCCTTACCGTCCTATTCCTCCAAACACAGAAGGTGGGTGAGTGGTTGCTGAGGGCATCCGCCATGGTGCCAGCCAGTTGAACATTTTTAGGGTTAGACACCAGTACCCAGTCTATGGTCGAGTGGCTGCCCGTTTTATAGTTAAACCTTGTGGGTAGGGTGACTATCTGGGAGAGGTAGGCCTCCTGAAACATGTCTATTATTGAGGACCTAGCCTCTATGTCCCAGTGCACGTTGAAGTCACCGAGGATGATGACCTCAGAAGCAAATACAACTGTTAGGTTTTTTGTGAGGGACTCGAGGGATTGGAGGGCCCCCTTTGGTGAACTATAAACGCACCCTACATTAAGGTGTTTAGCACCGCCGAGGGTGATGCGTACAAAGATAGTTTCAATTTCGCGGGGCATTGTTACGTTGAGGTTAATGTGAGCAGAGATCAGGGTAGCCTTAATGTATATGAGAACCCCACCCCCTTTTTTCTGGGTTCTATCCTTCCGGTAACAGACATACCCTGGGGCGGCACATTCGTGATCTAGGATCGATGGTTTTAACCAGGTCTCGGAGACTGCATCTAGGCCTCAACTAGATAGAAATTGAAACTCAAGCTATACTTTTGGATCACCACACCATGTGAAAGCAACAACATTGCAAACAACAACGGTAACAAAATTGACACCTGAGGGACTCCAGAAAAATGTCATGAGAAGAAGACTGGAATTTCCCCCAAACCACTGACTAGTGTCATCCCAGGGATGGATTAGAACCAATGTAGTGTGGCTCCAGCCATCCCAGCCACCTGTGCAGGAGAAACTGAACAGACTGGGGTTTACGTGGAAGGGACAAGAGACTCATTTACAAGCAGATCCAGCATTTATAAAAAAAAAAAAGAAGAGCAAGTCATTCGGTCGACAGAATAAATTAGCCCAAATATGTTTTTATTGAATGAATATTGACACAAATGAGCACTGCTGAGGCAAGCTGGAACTCTCATTGAAGCTGTCAATGGTGTTGCTGCTCCCTGATGAGCTGCTACTCCCTAAAGAAAAACACCTTCATCTTACTAGATGTGCCCAAACTGCACACACTCCATGGCAGAGCTGTAACCAGTTACATCATCCTAGCCACTTGGAATAAAATACAGTCCACAAATTAAATTGACAGAATTAGTATACTAGGATTTATACTAGGAAATATAGACATACAGAAGGCCGAGGCCCATATAGGTATGTCTCCAGCCAAGCTGGTATCTTCAAATTATCATAACAATAGTGAATCCAGTTTATGTTTGAAAACAACATGATCATTGTTTTCAACTAATGAACTAGGAAGTGAATTCCACATCAGAATTATTCTTTATGTATAATAAAATTGCCTTTTATTAGTTTTTGGATATGTAAGAGATAGTTGATATTTATGGCTTCTTTAAGTTACAGCTGTATTTATTATAAGACATATTTAATTGTGTAAGTAGCTCTTCATCCTTGTGTATTTTATACATAAAAAGTGCATCCCCTCTTTTATTTCTCTCTTCCAGTGAATACATTTCCAGCTCTTGCAGTCTTCTATTATAACTCATATTGGATACATCACCCACCAATTTTGTAACTCTCCTTTGGACCCCCTCGATCCTATTTATATCCCTTCTTAAGTAAGGGTTCCAAAGAGGAGAACAGTAGTCCAAATGTGGCCTTACGTAGGCCCTGTATAATGGCATAATGCATTTTTTATCTCTAGAGGCAAAGCTTCTTTTTATGCAACCTATTAACCTATTAGTTTTAATTATGATGTTGTTTAGTGCGCTTGAAATGTAAAATCAGAGTCTATTGTTACACCTAGATCTTTTTGCTGTGTTATGGATTTTATTACTTGCCCCTTTAATGTATATTCATACTGCAAATTATTTCTCCCAAAATGCATAACAACACACTTGCCAGTACTGAAAGTCATTTGATTTTTTTTCAGCCCATGGTTCCATTTTTTTTAAGTCATTGGCAAGTTTTTGATAATCTGTCAAAGTGTCAATCTGTGCTGTTAGTTTGGTGTCATCAGCAAATGTTATAGCAAAGCTGTTTAGGTTTAGTGTCATATCTGATATGAATATATCGAATAGAACTGGTCCCAGAACTGATCCCTGAGGAACCCCACTCGTCACGTCCCTCATACCAGGTGTATGTCCTCTTATACATACACATTGGGTACGATTATTCAACCACTCTTCCACCCAGTTTATAATTGGGTTTTTGATTCTGAGTTTTCTCATTTTCTCTATCAAGAGTCCATGTGGCACTTTGTATCCATAAACATTTTTGAATCCCTGTCCAGTAAGACACTTAAGGAGACCTGTCAATGCCATAATGCTTAGCACTTTCCCTCGATGGTTCTTCTAAAACTATAAGCACTCCCCCCCCCCCCACCACCACCACCACCACCACCATCATCCTTCCTCCCTTCCATGGCCTCTAGCTCCTTTCATATCCCTACATGTATAGGCATAGCTATTCTCCTGCAACCAATGCTTTAATTGTCTCCCCTCCCTGTTTTCTCAGAATTGTGTCATACAGATTTATTGTACTGTGTATTGTTGTTGCCAATCCCCTTAAAGTCTGAATTGTGTTTTTCCAATTTATGCAAATTTATTGTACTATGCAAATTATTGTACTATGTATTGATGTTGCCCTATCTCCTAATTGTCTGACTTGTGTTAAGCCAATTTTATTGTACTGTATTCTGATGTGTCCTACCAGGACCTCCTTATAAATGACCATGCTCAGTGGAGTTTTCCTGCAATAAACTTGAACTTGATGTGAGCTGCAGGGGATCCTGGGATACTGTCCCTATCAAGATGGTGGGACAAGGTCAAATGGTTTAAAGTTAATTTTTCTAAGTAACAATGCATAATAAAAAGTTTTTCAGCTGGTGTTTTGTATGATTAGACCTCCTTGCTCCAGTATTGTCAGCAGGGGTAAAGTTTACTTCACATACTGTTCCTGGCCTTTGGAGTCATAGAGCTCATTCAGTCGTGAGAGGTGAAGATTTATCCACCCAGTGTTTCATGCCAAAAAGCATTGTGACTTTTTTTTTTTACCAACAACTAATTAGCACAGTGCCATTTTCAGATGTTATTGTAGTCATGATGGAGGTTATCATTAATGATTGCTAAGGTGTGACCAGAGGAGAGTACCATATCATCTGCATACATAGACAGGTTGCAGAAATCGATGAGTTAGAGGAGGTCATTTGTAAAGATTGTGAAGTGTGGAAGGCTAGAATGGAATCAGAGGGACTCCCAGGAACACAGATGGGGAATAGAGGTGTTCTGCCTAATTTTTTTATAGCCTGAGTCTGGCAGGAAGGTATTGAACTAGTATGGGTGGGGTTTCAGGTGCTACCAGTGTCTTCAAGCATAGTAAGCTCAAGAAAGTAGTTCACTCTGTTAAAACATAGAACCTCGTGGCAGATAGGGGCTTCTTGGCCCACCCTGTCTGCCCAACTTATTTATTTGTTGAAATCTTTTGCCAGATCTATGAAAATAGCATCAGTCCCAAGGCTGGAGGCCATGTTGGTGAGGATGGAACCAGTTAGTCTAAAGAGGGAAGTGGTGGTGAAGTGATAGGTGATAGGTGTGGAACTCTGATCAATCGTGGGTAAGGAAGTTGGTATTGGAGAAGTTGTAATACAACTGGAAGCTGACTAGCCTTTCCAGGGCTTTTGAAAGTACAGCCAGCAGGGAGATGGGGTGATGTGGGGCCATCCTTCTGCACCTCATTTCATGGCAGATTATAATCACAGCATGTTTCTGGGCAGTTGGGAAGGAACCCATAGTTAGTGAGTTGTTCAAGATGAAGATTAGCTGTTTATTTATGGCAGAGGCATGTAGTTTTAATGGAAGAGGTGATAGACCATCAGGTCTACAGTTAGAATGGATATTGAGGGAAGATGGCTCCTTTGTAACTTTCAACTCTTTGATCTGGGAAAACAAAACAGCTCCTTGAAAGAGGAAATAAACTGATAATAGCCAAGAGTTAAAGAGAACAGTGAGCTTGTGATAGTAAAAGGAATTAAGAGATCTCATAAGTAGTGCCCACACCATTCATATAGATTTATATGTAAGTACGGTGAAGTTACTATGCCATTTGATTGGTTACAAATGTAGATCACGATACATTGGTATAATATCCATTACATTCTTTACCAGTACCATTATTCCTTTATACCACCTATTAGTTTAATGTTTTATCTCGTCGTTGTTATTGAAACATGCTGTTTTGTACTCTGCTGTCATGGTGTAATATATAGTAGATGTTAAAGATCTGGCTTCCATGTTGTGCACCAGCTGCAATCGTAGAATCATCATTACGGGCAATCCCTGATAGACGGCATTAAAGTAATCAAGTAGGGACATGACAAAATCTCGAGTAACAGCTCTCAAGTTGTCATGATTATGGAAAAAGTATAGTCTTGAGATATTCATTAGATGACAGAATTCACGGTTAACAACAGCTGACAGTGATTTTTTTTAAGTGACAACTTGTCATCCAGAATAACTCCCAGGTGTACTGCTGTCTTAACAACCCACAATTATGCACCATTTTAAAGAGGGCAACCATAAACTGTCCTGAATATTAGAAAAATGAAGATCCAGGCCTATTAGCTTATTAAGTAATTATGCATTGCTAATGATCTTAAATTGTGTAAACATGATGCTGTGAATTGGTGCAAGTGGAGGGTAGTTTTACTCATCATGAAATGTGCTCTCTGCAACAGTATTTGTTAGCAGAAAAATGCCACTCTGTAGTATTTTTAATAGTAATGCATTTCTGGCAAAAAAAAAAAAATCAATGGATCCATTTTTCCTTTTATTACATTTCATCCCTGGACTAAAATATGTGTTTCAAGTTCCCTTACCATAGGCTGGACAAAAGGAGCATCAGGGAAGCAAATGCCGCAGCATACCGGCCATGTGTAGGTGTGTGTGGGGGGGGGGGGCTGTCATCAACTGCTCCATGGAGGTGTTCCCCCTTCCCCCAGTTTCTCCTAACCTTTGAATGCTAAGTGATTGACCTTACCCACTCCACTGAAAACAGGACATAGCCAGGGCTTTCCCCTTCCAGTGCTCTTGGGCACGATAATTGCAGCTGTCTCAGCCTGTTGCTTGGAAGCAGCCAAGCAGTGGGCACTCCAGCTCCCACCACCACCCAACTGCTCTCCCAAGGAGCAGGTCCAGTCAGTTTCTCATTCCTGCTCTGCCCTCTTTGGCTCTTTTTGTCCCTGGTCTAATACAATTTTGCCTGGATTCAAACCTAAGGTCTCTTGGTTCACAACCATACGTTTTAACCCCTGAGGTGCACTGGCTTCTGCTTTTACATGCTTGTTGTTAAGACACATGTCTAACACATGCTTTAATTACTGATTTTCTCCTCTGCTCACCCTCCACCCACTTCCTTGATGGATTGCACAAGTTACCGCTGCCAGCTGCACAGAAATACAGCTCCCCTGAAGATGAGGGTGAACCCTCCTTCACTTGCAACAGCAGTCACTGTGGTTTCTGAACACGGTGTCACAGTACATGAGAGGAGAAGCCCTGCCAGTAGCAGCACTCTCTCCAACCCCAGCTTCCTGGTCGTAGATCATCTAGGCTTGCTCCAAACCCCTGGTTTCTAGCTAGGTAGCATGATGCAGAACCACTAGGGCCATTAGGTGGCCCAAACCTCTTGTTTTCTACAGGCATTGTTTTACGTGTTTCGATGATTATAGGTAGTCATATTTGTGGATGCTTATTTCTAGTATACACTATTTCACTATGTAACTCTGAACAGTAGCATTTCCAGTCAGGAATGCATTAGCATTTACTTTGTGGTGAGGTTTTTCAAAAAGTCTGTTCCATTAAGACATAATGGGAGTGAAGTCATATGTTCAGGAAAATAAAGCTGACCTCATTCCTAATGGGAAATACAGGGTGGAGCTTGGGCAATGCCCAGATACATCCTGATTTATAGTTTATGTAGAAAAGTTTTAAAATCGCTGCTGGAAGTTGTGGTGTATTAATGGATTGGTGCAAATGATTAATGATGTTAGCAGCTGCTTGTAACATTACTGAGCAGCGATATTTACTTAAGTCCAAAGGGATTTCTATAGTATAGAATGTGTATTGTAGTTTGCTTGATGCACTGAATAGCTAATCAATACCTGCAAGGTTTGGAAATGTGTTCTTTTTCTTCCACTAATTATATAGGTTTTTGCGATGTAGGATTGTCTGAAGCATGAGACACTTAGGAAAAGAATTAATTTGAAATCTGTACTGGAAGATCAGTTTCAATTAAAACTGCAGTTGAATGTGTGTGGGAAAAGATGTAAGCAGTTAGTACCAGGCTTAAATTCTCTGTGTGTGACTAGTGGATAAATGAATCCCATTGGACTCTGTCCTTGATTACCTTTCCACGGGGTGTTAAACATTTTGCCTCACCAGTGTATGGCTTAATTGAAAATTTTAGGTGAAAATCCTATGGTTCTAAGCATTTTGCAAGTTCAACAAACCATTGGCATATTTCTTCAGAGATTCTAGTAGATGCAGTGTGATGGAAGCTATCAGAGAGTATATGGTGGCTGTTGATTCTGTGATACAAGTACAGATAGGGCAATGAACACTGACTTCTGTAGGACTAAGTCAAAACTTTCATTTTCCCACAGAATCTTACACTTGGGAGTAGGACTTATACTGTAAATGCAGTATAAGGGAGACGTTGTACTATCTCGGCATGCTATCTTTCGGATGAGACAGAATTTCCCTGGTGTCTTGGCCGATTTCCTCAGTCAGCAAAATACCAGCAACAGCTTCATCTGGTTCAATTTCAGTTGGTTTGCATCTGTTCCCCTCCCGATGAAAACTAAAGTAGTTCTCCTTTCCCTACCAACAAAAACATAATAAATTTCAACCCCGGAAGGTTTTGGTTTAGTCAATAATTCCCCAAAATACACAGCATCATAACTGCAGTGTGCCAAAATCTGGTAACTTTTAACTGCAGAACATAAATTTTTAAATCTTATACCCAACAAAGACTCAAAACAATGTTTTCAAAACCTGAATTGTGGTGAGATGGCTTAATGCTGTTGATCAAATGTTAGCCGAATTGCAGTTTCGTATCAAATGCATTACACCACTTTGGCCTTTTCCTGTAATGCAAGTAATCAAACAACCAAATGTGCAGTGAACGAGAAATGACTAGAAAAGCTTGTTTATCTCTATGATAATTAGCAGTAGAACATTGGAAACCTTACTACTGCTTCTGTTTGTGTTTTATTTAGAAACGTTGTCGACCAAGCTGCTCAGCCTCTCTTTAGTATTTCTAAAGCAATATTTTAAAATAAAAAGAAGGCTTAGTTACAGACTGAGGAATATTGCAGCTCCCTTAGTTTTTTTCTACTCCCTGATGTCCCATTTCTATGTCTAAGTGAAGACCTACGGACTCACTTACAACAGTAGCACTACTTAGGGTTACTTGGTACGGTCGAGTAGGTTTTTTTAAAAATCAGTTTATTTAGAGACCTCTTACCCCACCATGTTAAATCAAACAAAACATGGAGGTTGTGGGGGCACCCCCCAGCTTAAAAATAAATTGATAAAAAATACCTAACAACCATATCAACGAACCCAAAATAGCGTAACTAGCATAGCAGACCTCTATGCTATGCTACGCTAGTTTTACTCTAGTGCCTAATGTAACGCTACACTAATCATAGAACTAATAACAGTGTTAGTAGTTCTGTAACGCTAACAGCCGGTACTACCATAAGTGGGCATGTAGATCTCCACTATTGCCCACTTCTGCAAAAAGTGTCCAGTGTGAGAGCAGATCACTGATGGTTAAGAGGAACCTTTTCAAGAATCAGTACTCCACTGCAGTAGGAATGGTCAGATTTGCAAAAGAAAGTTATATTTTTGAAAATGTCCGGTACAGTCAGCCTAATAATGCATTAGATGGGGAGTAGATTGGCTGGCCATCACAAGAAGGGTGGCGCATCTCTCGAGGTTTTGCCCTCTAAAATAGACTAATATAGACTATAATTTGGTTTTATATAGTACCTTTCATATACGGTTTCCTAAAGTGCATTAGAAAGCAATGAGTTAGATGTATATGGTATATGTGCAGCTGGTGATAAGTATGCTAATGCAGCATGCACAGCTGTATTGCATCAGAACCTGAATTACTGAGAAAAGCAGTGTTGGCCAAAATACTAGGAATAACTCTCCTTTATTTCAAGAAGTGCCTTTCATCTGAT
The DNA here is from genome assembly GCA_016271365.2 of Neoceratodus forsteri. Lineage (NCBI taxonomy): Eukaryota > Metazoa > Chordata > Ceratodontiformes > Ceratodontidae > Neoceratodus > Neoceratodus forsteri. The sequence goes on from CM028129.1 coordinate 798,860,634, forward strand.
TGTCCCACAGCCCAGCAGCTGTGTGTTGCACAGCTGTGTCAGTGACATTGGTTCAGAAGATAGTGCTGCCAGTGGCAGCACTTCCCAGGGTGGTGGGCTGGAGGATGTCTGTCACTGCAGCAAACCTCCTGTGGTTGGCCAGTGAGCTTGCTCCCTTCCCACTAGGGGATCTACTGTGGCATTCGAGGCCTACAGCACGTGGGTGATGCTGTTTAGTAGGTGGAGTATGGAGGGTGGGAAGAAAAATACAGGGAGAAAAAATCACAGGCTGCCAGTATAGTGGGCTTAGGCACACTCTGGTTCCACTGCATAGGGACCTCCACTGGAGGGGATGATGGAGATAACACATAATGGGTTGAGAGTTTGCCAAAAACCAGTTGGTGCAACCCTGTGGACCAGGAGGGTGGAATCTGCAGGACAAAAACTATGTAGAAACCAAAGTGCCATTGATCTTTAAATTTCATCAAGACAGCCATCAGAGATAGGCAGCAGGGCCCTCTGTTTAACATTTTATCCAAAGGGTGGCACCTACAATAGTGTAGCACATCACTAGAACAGCACTACAGTGTCTATGTCCGGTATTAGCCAAAGTGCCTGAGGTGGAACTTGAACCATCCAATCTCTGCCTTGTTCCAAACAGTGCCATCAACTTGGCCACTGATATAGACTCTGCTGTTCCTGGAGGGGGGAGGTACAGATGTTTTTTTTGGGGGGGTCTTAGAGACTCCACCCAGGAGACTGCAGAGAAGAAAGGGAATATGGTAGGTTTCAATGCATTATATACCTGTTGGCTACTCCCACATCCACATTAGGGATTATGGTGGGAAAGGAACTGAAAGAGTGCTATAGTCTAAAACAGAGTCCTCCCTACAGGTTGTTGGCTGGCACCATGTGGACTAAAGGAGTTCTGGGGTTCTGACAGGGTGGGATGAACCAACTGAACTGGAAGAATTAGCGTCCTAACCACTTGTACTTTAGTATCTACTGGATAATTTTAATGATCATGTTCTATCATGAAGTGCTGTGTTTGAGAAGACAATTATTGAAGTACAGATATAGAAGCAGAACCCAATACAAGTAGCTTGATTCCAGTTCTGTGATTTATTGTGACTGTCATCAATGTTATTATACTTCATAACCTGTATTACCAAGTGAAATGCAACAGGACACATTTATAAAACTGTCAGCTGTCCAAGAAACCACTCTGGGTAAAATTATTTGGTTGCATGCCAAAAACATTAAAACTGAAGTCTTTGTTTCATTTTTTATGATAAAAGTTAAATTCTACTATTGTAACAACAGAAAGAATGTTTTTTAACATACTTGTTTCCTCCTTTGCCATGTCATTCAGATCTCCTTTTACCTGTGCCACTCAGCTGTGTACCCAATGACGAAGTCCCTCTCTGGCTCCATATGCCCCCACTGTACTCCCTTGCACATATCCATGATACTTCTCCAGATTTCCTTCTGAGGTAGGCCCCTACCTTTCAGCTCCGTGACGGGTGTTCCACTATTACCTGGCCAGCCATTGTGGTATCCCAAAGATCTAGACTGGAACAGTGGCAATTGTGGGGACCCATGTTGGTCATGGGAGCAGGCTCAGTTTCATCTGCTTGCCCTCATTGGGTTTCCCAGCTTCTGTGCCTGGACTCATGAGACTGTATGCTCTGGTGCACAGGTGTCCTTTTACGCTTCGCTTTCCCTGTGCACTTGCGAGGTACTCAACTGCATCACCACCTGTGGTCACCCAGATGGCAGTAATTCAGTGAGTAGTACCACCCACCACCCACTGAGGAGAAGAGTAGCTGTTGGGATGCTTGTTGCATCCCCTGCTGGACCTCCAGCAAATCGAACATGGCATTGCAGGCAGGAGCACTGCTGTTGCATTGGCAGACTAGCCATAAAGGATAGTAGTTAAGTCACTTTGTCCTTGTTCATTAACAATGTACTCAGAATGTCATCTTAGTAATTCCACTGACTTCACTGGTTCAGTGCAAACAATTGAGGGTATTTTCAGTGCTGAGTAATGGATTGGCTTATTTAACATAAGAGATTTTGAAAGCAGACTCTTTATCATTTATGTACTTTATCATCTTTATTTCCATATATTTCTTTCCTTGAACAAAGGCTGCATGTTGAATACCATGCTGTGAGTTCTAGACACATGCAGTTGTGGCCTCTTTGGTCCCACCATTCTGTTATAAGCAGCCAAGGTTGTCATGTACAAGGCACAAAGCATCTCCCCATTTGCCATTATGGGAGTTGAAACTCCTTGTCGGGAAGCAGAACATTCACCCTGCAGTGCTGCTTAATAGAGTGCTTGAGCCATTGTGATGGCATCTGAATGGGTGTATTATTAATGTGATTTTCCAGTTTTCTGCAGAAAATGTGAAGTTCATATCGGAAAGATGCAAATCTTATAACATTCCAAAAAAAAAGAGTTTCAGGAAATTCCACTCTATTTCTGACGACATTTTGATGAAAACAGGCTGTGTCCCAAGAACTTCATTTCTTTCCACTACATTTGATTCTCCACAGACATAATCCTCTGCTTGTAACATCGGAATCATTTTGTAGACCCAGCTGGGGAAGTGGATTCAGCATATTATGGGATGCTGTCCAGCCTGGATAGGAAGGGTTGCCAGCTCCGGCTGAAATACTGCCATCTGAATGAGTACAGGTGGCAATGTAGCTGCGGAGTCTGCTTTGGATGGAAAGGACTCCATTTGGCAGTGACATGACGGCACTCCTGGTGAGCACATCCATGCCATGTTGTCTTTGGTACAGTGGTGTCTTGGGGAAGAGGGAAAAACAGGAGTATAAAAAAAGAGCCCTAGCTGCTGCAGGATGACACGGTGCCACTTCTCAGGCCTCAGTTCACTGACAGTGGCTCCTTTCCTTCTGTGCTGGTTTAATATACCCCCAGGACATATCTAGAAATGAGCTAAGTATGTCTTTCCTGATAAAATGTTTGAAACAAAATCAATCAATTAAGAAATAATGTTCACTCAAAGCCGGCCCCGTGGCACTCAGGGTTGAGGCACTGTCATGTGCCTTACCATGCGACATGCCAGTAACCAGGGTTTAGTGCTGAGCTTGGGTTGCTAGGTGTCAGCTGGAGGGGGGGCAGGAGCAGGATTGAGCTAGCCACTGGGCAACTCTCCTATCCTGGGTAGGGGTGGCATGTCATCTCTGTCTCAGCTGACACCTGGTGAAGGCCAGGTGCCAGAGCATGGACATCAGGAGACAGACTTGGTCAGTAGGGGTGGATGGGGAAGTGGGCCGCTTGGCTGGGAGTGCATGTGTGCTTCCACACACATGCATTCACCTCTTGCTACAACCTCGGGCATGGGGAGGAAACTTGGAGGAAAATGGACTACACGGCAGAAAGCATGATGCCCATGCTCCACACCTCCACCTGCCACGTCACTGGCTTCTGTGATGAACTACTAGATGTCGACTTTGGGGGGGCGAGGATGCCCCTCCCCCTCCTGACCCCAGCACGGGGGGGGGCAATCCGTGGAGTACATAGCTGCCAGGTAAGTTGGGGGATTGTGGACGGTTGTAGGGGTGGTGACAACAGCCTAAGTGAGCTGCTCTGCCATGGTCAAGGAACATAAACAAAGGACTAAAAAAATTATAATAATGTTCACTCATGGGAGTTTGGTCCAGCCCTCATAGCCCCACCCTAGGGGGGAAGCCAAGGACAGTATACAGAGAGGTGGTAAATCCCAGACAGGGTAGGCGATGGGGCTGGGAGAAAAGGGTGATAAATAGGGGCAGACTGGAGTGAGATGGGGGCAGCCCATCTCTGTCCAGGAGGCATTTTTTTAATCCAGTTTGTAGCCCCACTGAACCCCTGGTGTTTGGCAACCACAGAAGTTTGTGTGCCATATTTGACCTCTGCAACTCAACTACCAGCCCTCACCTGCCCTTCATGTAGAATTGGAATACACCCAAGACAGGGTCAGGGTGGGTGATGTACCCCCAACAGTGGTTACTCTTCAGAAAGCACAAAACAAATGATTTTCATGGCAACCAGTTGTGATGTCACAAGCAGAGGATTATAACTTCAAGGCAGGAGTAAATGATTTTATGAAATGGGTATCAAAATGTAAGCAACTTCATTAGTCAGTGACCATGCAACAAAGTGTCTAATGCATGAGAATAAGTCCAGCTGGGCATTGATATGTGTGATACTACCACCTTGAACTTTCAAAATTGAAACTGCAGCCATTTTTTTTTCTCCACAACCCATAGTAGCCAAACACCAACGTAAGCAGCTCACTGCCATTTGTGCCACAGTCCAAAATTTAAAATAAGTCAAAACCACAAGGCCCCACACTGAAAAAATACTCCCATGATCTCCTGTCTTTCCGCTATCTTGCGCTCACACTCCTCGCTTAACAACAGCCAACCTCCTGACCACTCGCTACCGCCAAGCCTTAGCCCTTTACTGGTTTTCCTTTTCAGTATTTTTTTCTTTTACTTTACCACATCCCATCGAAGCATCCAGCCCAGTTACCTGAAAAAAAAAAATCCACGATCTCCTGTCTTCCCGTTACCTCGCGCTCCTCCCTTCTTAACGAGGGAAAATCTCTTGACCCCTCAGTACCACCCTGCCTTAGCCCTTCACGGTTTCTCTGTTTTAGCATTTTTTTTATTCTTTTACTTTACCACATCCTGCCCAGTTACCTCACATACTGCTGATGTTCTGTCCTCACTACAGCTCTACACACGTTTCTTTCATGACTACTGGATATCCTCCTCGAGACTATCTGCCACCATGGGATATTCCATTCATATGGGGCAAAAAAAAAACAACAAGAAAATCATGCACCATTTATACTCCCATTACCAAACAAACCAAATGGGAGTGCTGCTAGTCAGAGGGCGGGCGGGGCAGTTCCATCACACCAACATTAAAAAAAACACAGCTAGGGTAGCCATACTAGGACAAAACATCTACATTTAAAAAAACTACAGGCAGAGGAACTATTTTAAGTCAAATCAACACAAACCTTTAACTTTTTTGTTACTTAATCCTAAGAATATTAATTTTAACATTTATCTGCATTTAGATAGCCATTTCATAAGTACAGTAAGCCACTCTGGGGTGTAAGGGCAGGTTATAATGCACGGCTAGGGGGCTGGATTCACTCGGCTTGTGACCTCGTGCCTCACTACACCCCCTAGCCATGCATTAGAACTGTCTAATGCACACCCCGCTGTGCCTTATTGCTTACATAATGTATGTTCGAACATTGTAAACCCTAAAAATCTATCATTTCCTAGTGTTGTTATACCATCGCTGTGACATCATGATGTTATACCATCATGGGTACATCACATCAGTGGTAAAACTAGGAACGCTCAGAGCATGTGAGCTCCACAAACCACCAGCCTTGCTGAACAGGCTGCAGCGGTTATAGCTGGACCCGGAGAGAGTGGCGGTGTGAGTTTAAAAGTAAGGATCCTGTCCTTTTTTGTTTAAATTCAAAGGCCTGATGCCCATACACTATAAAAGACAATGTATGGGTATTGATCAGCCACTCTGTTCTCCCTTTTCATGGTTGCCATGACAACTTATGAGAACCTCTCAAGCTGCACTCTCAAGGTTTATCTAAGTTATCAAGGCAATCACCTGAAGCGATAATAGAGTGGTTGTTCATTGATGCCCATACATTATCCTCTATGAAACAAAGTCTAAAGGGATAATAATAATCATAACATGAATACCAAGCTGAACATTTTCTAGGGACTGGTTTTGCATTTTGTGATCTCTAGTAGAAATATTGGTGTTTTTTGGACTACATTTGCGAACTGAAATAAAAACACTTTTTGTTCTAATGGAAAGGAAAGAAATAAATCCTTGGCATCCATTTCTGTGTCCTTGTTTTTAGGTAAGAGCTACAATCTTAAAGGAAAACAACACAGACATATGTTATTTGGCCTGGTGCTGTAAAATCCCACAATTAGGGGTTTTACCCAAACTTGAAATTGTTTGTTTACCTGTTGTTCTGTATAATCAATTAAATGTTAACACACCGCAACTTCAAATAGCTAGGGAGGGCCATAGCCATCTCATGCTCCCCTGCCAGCTTTCTGAGCACTCGTACGCTAATGAGTACCACTGACTAATGGCAGAGGTTGGCAGCAGTCATTAGCGTATTAAGTTCACTAGCTGGGGAGCACAGGATGACTGTGGCCATCCCTGGCTTTAAGAAGTTGTGGTGTGCTTACATTTAATGGATTATACAGAATTATGGGTAAAACCCCTAATTGGGGTTTTTACAGAACCAGGCCAAATAACGACTGTGTGTTGTTTTTCCTTTACAGTTTTCAAATTTAAGCCAAAAGCCTGAAAACATCTGCACTAAGAATCAAGGATCCTATGGGCAAACCCAGGAGTGAAAGCTATTTACGAATCTGACCCCACTCAGCAAGGATTGTAGTCCTTACCTGCATAGGCATTAAAACGAAGTTTGCAGCCATGCAGGAATAGGGCCGGGGGACCCCATACAAATGACTCGTGCCATTCATATTGTACTTTGGCTCTTTCAAACCCAGTTGCAGCTTCCTACAACCCTCTTCACCTGTAGAATTTCTACAGACAGGAACGGGTAGCAGAGCCATGATAGGAAATACAAGCACAGGCAGAGGAAGCAGTTTAGGAAGAAACCCTGCCAAAAATGGCAGATTTCGAAGGCCTAGTGCTGGGGAGGAGCTACCACTAGATTACTGAGGAGCACAGAACTTGGGTTATCAGGGGAGGGGGGGACCAGCTGCTGGACCATCATGGAACTAGGCCATTGGGTTGGAAAAAAAAAAGCTGGAACATTTGGCCCAGTTGGGTCACTAAGATAAGAGTTTAACTGATGGAGGGAAGCTTCCAGGCAGCACTCCAGAATTACATGGAGTCGCAGTGTGGCTTAGTGCCATGTTCATGCTAACCCACATGTTCGCTTGTGCAAACATGGTTTGTGTCCACCAACATCTGGTAAACTATTTAGAATTTTGACTCCTGCAACTAAATTAAATTTTTTTCTATATCGTGCCAAAGGATAGCAGCATAACAGGAAGACAGTATGCCACCCTCCTTACACCACCATCATTTGCAACTGAGAATGGGGCCTCACAAGTTAGGAAAGAACTACACACATGACTGTGTAGCGAAGTAATTCTGAGAGATGACTTTACAGTGTGGTATTGCATTTTTGCAACCAAATCTGTGGCTACTGGATGGCCCTCTAAGTATGCCAGAGCCGTGACTCTCAGATGTAATACACAAGTATCTGATGATAAGTAAATAACCTTTCAGGAGCATTCAGCAAGTCTCTGTGCTGCAGACGACGTTCTGACATCATTCAGAACGAAACTATTTTGTACTTCTAGCCACTGTTGTAACTTAATTTCTGCTCACTTTATTGTATCATAATGTTACTGTGTCTCCCTTTTACCCCTTTCCTCAGGTTGCATCTGGAAACAAGCTGTTCTCAGCTCAGTATGCTTTCCTGGTGAAAATGTCAAATAAGTGATTTTCACTGGCTCTATACTTTTTATATTTCGCTTGACCTTCTCAGATACAATAAAACATAGCAGAGGTGCCGTTATTTTGAGACATTTAATGAAATTTTAGGCTTTGCTTTTTTTATATTGTTAATTTCTTGAAGTATAGGTGCTAAACGTCTTTTTTTCCTTTGTTTTTTTTCCTACAGGTGCGTATGGTCCTGAGAATTGGGCAACGTCAAATGTCCATTGCAGAGGCAACCGGCAGTCACCTATAGATATCATAGATCAAAGCACGCAGATTGAAAATGACCACCAGGAACTACAACTTGATGGCTTTGAGAGTGAATCCTCCAACAAGACATGGATGAAAAATACTGGCAAGACCGGTAAGTCTGCTTTTATAATGAGATTATATATTTTGCATATTGCGATATCTGGCTAGGGTAGTGCTATATCATACAGCCAGGGCATGGTCAGATGCAGATGATCCCTAAGAGAAGGACAACAGAGCATGGGAGCACCAGGACAGGAGACCCTTGGAGGAAGGGGGCTTAGTAAGCCTAGAGGGACAACTATCCCCACTTGCATACAGGCCAATAAGAGGATAACACCCCACAAAACACCGACAAAATGTGGAGATGAATAGCCTGATGTACCTTGAAGGGCAGGATTTAGGGTGCTCACAGAGATCTGGTGGAAAGAAGATGCCTCAGTCACCAGGATAGAGGGTTACATAACTTTTCTGAAGGGATAAGCCTGACAAGAAAGTGGGTGGGAGGGTGGCTGTCTTTGTAAGGGACTGAGTCACTGGGGATATGATGGTGTCTAGAGGGACAGCTGTCCTCACTTGCATGCAGGCCTATATGAGGAGCACACACACCAAAATGCGGCAAATTGGGAGCTCAGATGCCTGAGGTACCTCAAAGGTCAGGGCTTAGTGGCACTCACAATGATCTGGTAGGGGTGGAAAGAAAGTATCTGGGGCACCAGTATAAAGGGATATAGATTACTAAAGGGATAGGCCTGACAGGAAAGGGAGAAGGTGGCTGTCTTGGTAAGGGGAAGTCACTGTGGATGGGAAAGGAGAACATCAAGGGGCCAAACAGTGCCACAGAGTCCATCTACATCAAACTAGGGAAATGGAAAGAGAGAAGAGTCACTCTGGGGTGTGTTACATGCCTCCAAACAGCTTGGCAGAGGGTAATGCCCCGCTGGTTGGGGAATCATGAGATCAGCCAAATCTGATGCATTGGTGATTCTGGGGAACTTCAATTTCCTGGGCATAGACTGATGTCTTGAGATGGCAGGCAACGCTGAGACTGAGTTCCTGTCACCTTCAAGGACTGCTCCATAAAACAGTATGTCCAGCAGGGAACTTGGTTGGTGGCCACCTTTAACTTTGTTCTTGGCAGTGGGGATGGGATCATCTCTGGTGTAAATGTCAAGGAACCAGTGTGAGGCAGTGGCCACAACTTGATAACCCTCCTCCTGGTGACTGGCCAGGTCTCTGACATAAGAACCTGGAATTTCAGTAAGGTGGCCTTTGCCAAGATAAGGGACTGCATCAGCCTCATGAGGCTGGTAATTCAGAGCACACGTGGGTTTGTTAAAGAACTTGCTCAAAGCAGATGCAGAGTTCTGCACCCCTGTATTCAGTAAATGAAACAGGGCCAAGAAGCACCCTACCACCCCACCCCCAACCCTCGTGGCTCAACAGCTATCTAAGGAAACTGATCCTCACCAAAAAGAAAGTCTTTTGGTGAAACAAGACAGCCATCATGAGCAGACCTTATAATGCATGCTCTGTGAATTCTTCTTTTTAAACCTGCATTCTTCACTACTATTGCCAAGTTCTATGAGGAAGATCAGCAACTTTAGAGTAGACAAAAAAAAACTTGCTGAATTTTTGCATTACCTTTCTAGTAAATTCTGGCTTTTCAAGTATGAGAAATGAGTCTGCAGTCAGAGGATCCTCTTTCTCTCTGGATGCTGGAACAGCAGCAGGAGGAAACGCTGCCATGATCATCGCTGCCATTTGATGTTGCAGAAAAGATACTGCCTTGTTCAATAAATCCACTGAAAGCTGAGATGTCAAAATCCCAAACTAAACCACTGTTTAAAAAAGAGAGAGAAAGGAACCGAGAGAGGGGAAAAGCTTGCACAGAAAAGAAAAGTTGTAGCTTTGTCACCTACTGAAGTTACTAACGCAGAAAAAAAGGGACAAGACAGCCCCTGTAGGTAGCCCAGGATATGCAGTTTGACTCACCCTGCATCTGTAACCCTGATCCAGCTTCTAAGGACCTAAGCACTGAGGCTGGCCCAAGCGGCAAAACAGGAGGGAGAAGACTTGGGCCTGAACAAAGAAAAAAAATGTTGCCAGGGGATGATACTAATACCAAGAAAAATTAGAAAGCTACTTTGGAATTCTAAGAAACAGTGACTCTTACCATAAATGCCAAAACGTCTTGATGACGTCAAGAAGTCCTGTTAAGGTTTAATTACAGTAATGACTAATGTAAAAAAAAAATAGTCTTTGACTTCAAGAAACAATTCACTGCACAAAAGAGTACTGGAAATCGACAGAAATGTAGAACATATTACTAAGGAGAATTCTGAGATTAAAAACAGTTGGAGTCCACAGAACATCTTACCTGTTAAGAGAATCTTTTTTTAAGCAAAAAAAAATTGAAAACTTTGAGAACAAAATCAGGAAAAATAACATCAGATTTATAGGCATATCACTGTTGGAGTTCGAGGGATAACTTACCACATGGGACATATTCAAACAGATTTGGTCTGAGGAATTCAAAATTAACACCAAGATTCATAAAAGCTTTTAGACTACTGACCCCAACCTTGATACTCAATGCAAATAAGTTGCCTACTATTCTTCTTCTTGTTTTTGCTATGAGTCAGAAAAAAATTGTCCTGAAGCAAGCACGTACTATGTGAAAGGGGCTATAAATTTGCCAGTTAAAAATGTATCTCTACCTGATGAGAAAGATAGGCCAGAAAATGGCATCTGTTGCAGCACCAGGAGGAAATTAATGAATTCGGAGTGAAATTTGCCTTACTATAGCTATGTAAGGTAAGACTCCCTATTGACGGACAAAAAGGGATCTTTTTATTATTCAGACCGGATCACAGAGTTCTTGTGGAATAGAGTAGCTATAACAATAAAATTGGACTCAAAGTGCTGGGGATTTGGAAATGGACTTAATAAGTTAATTATGGATGTTTTTAGTGCTTGAACATCATCTGATTCATCAGTGCTGACGGTGGAGTCTTGAACAACAGAGACTGCCAATGATGGGACTGATTCTGCATTGCAGGAGACTTCTCTTATTAAATCAAATGTAGATCAGAGACATATTTCTGCCATGCTTGGTAGACATGATGGAATACTGACTTGATTTAGAAGTTAATCAGACAGCCTATGTATAAATAAGTATATTTATATCAACAAGGCTTTTGACATGAATGGCGCATCTTTAAAGCATTTTTGTTCTTCAGTTATGATACAATATGAAAGATGTCTACAAAGAGAATATTGTATAATGTTAAGGGAAATTGCAGCTTATATTTATTTATACTTACTAGATTTCTGTTTCCTTTTATCTTTTCAATTGATAACCCTGGGTGACTGAGTCTCTTTGCTTTAAAATTAAGTTTGAGTTTAAATAGATTACTGCCAATTGCACTGCAACCAAATTAGTATTTGATATTGTTTCAAAAAAGTTATAATGAACTACTTAGTGTGGTTCTCCCCTCAATTAACAGGGCTTAGTCTTGTAACTCATATAAGGAAATTGGAATGATATCTTTAGCTGATTTTGTTTTCTTTATTTGTTGTATAACATGATAGCGTGTGATGCTGCTGTATTTGTTTTAATGCATAATCATAACTAGAAAGTTAAACGATAGAAGTTATGTCAGCAGACCCATCGGTACAGTGATAGGGTTACCGCTCGCAGTATGGTGTTCCAGACTGAGGAATGAGTCTGTCATCAGGAGCTGGGGTGGGGGTGGGGAAGAAGGATTGAATGTACCAGCAGACACACTCCTTCACTGGGGAAGGAGGCTGAGTGACATGCGTGCAACATCACCACCTCGGTGACTACATGTGTTGCTGCCGGCTGGTATGCCCTGTGGGTAGGGAGATGCTGGTCACTGCTATGCAGTGGCATGCTTTGCATATGTACTTGTACTTGGTATCTCAGATGTTGTCTCATGAGAAGGATGTGGAAAATAATGGTAAACATTGTCCCCAACTCTTGAAGATGACAAACCCCTGCATGTCCAGGCCCTGGCCCTCTGCGACACCACCAGATGATGAACTGCCACTGTTGGGGGTACAACCTCATCCCTGACCCCACCTGTGGGGGTATTGCCAAGCAACATGGAGAACAGCTGAGTGCCAGTAGTTGATGTACGGGGGTTGGGTGTTCCATGGCAGTTCTTGAGGGAGTCAGACACTGGGAGAGTGGTGGTATAAACCGAGGATTAAAAAAGAGAAGATTGGTGACCTCTGAAAAGAGACTGCTTACTTGCGGGCTAGAAAGGAGTACAAAACAGCACCTAGGGACTGCAAGACTAGAATTAACACAGTCAAGGAAGAGCTTGAAGCCAGGATAGCAGTAGGAGGAACAATACCAATTCTTTTGATACATAATTGTAGAGAAGTAGGTGGAGGAAGGAACTGGACTCTTGAAAATAGGGGAAGGGGCGTAATGAGAGAAGGCAAGACAAGCAAGACCATCCCATGACATCTATGCTAGTTTAAATTACTGGACTAAGACAGACAAAACAGTACAACCCTGTCTATAACCAAAATGTACTCATATGAAATGGACAACAAGGTCTGAATGCACAAAACGTTTTTAGTACATGTAGAAAACTAACCTGGTACATACGTGATCTGTCCCTCATGGAGATGCCAGGCAGGACAACAAAACTCAAGCTGGTTTCGCTGAGGCATTATCAGGAAGTGTTTAGCTAGCTCCAAGTAACTGGTATTTAAACATTTACATACTTAAGGTGATAGTACAATTTAGTAAGGGCTAAGACAATACAATAAACGTAAACATTAAATTGAAATATATACATACAGTATGCATAAGACTTGTGAATGCAATGTGCAAAACAAAGCCAAAACCATATTAGATTTGCTGTGGCAACTAGCCTCATTGGGTAAAAAGGTAGCCACATTAAATACTGACATGGAGACTAGGGCAGCATGAGACCAGTGGAGGTGGGCAACATGCAGCAATACTGTATGTATCAGTGGCTGATGTCGCTACAAGAGTGCCCCAAAACCTGCTCGCAGGAAAAAGTTCCTCCGTAGTAGGCAGTGAAACTAATGGCCAAAATCACTGGTATTCCGAAACCACTTGATTGCTTCTGTTATAAAATAACTCCAGCTCAGGAATTATCCAGAGTCTTAATGAAGATTACACCAAAGCCGGAACATAGAGAACTGGAAAGGTATTTGGGGTGGAGACCTAGGAAATACATTTAGTTGTTGTAGATTTCTACTTTCTGGACTCTAGGTTCTGCTTGACATTGACCTTTTGGACTTGTGACATTGACCTTTTGAACTTCTGTCAGTAACTGTGCAATAGTGCTGCAATTGCCTGGAAACTGGAACAGTCTGGGTATTATCATAGTGGTGTTGTTGGTATGTTTTTCTATTTTTTCTGATTCTTTGGGAAGCAGCTCTTTAAAGTGAGCAGGTTTTAGTGCACTATTCTAGTGATTTTTATCACTGGTATATGTGTTTAGTACACTGTCTTTGGTCTCACTGGGGATTACATAGAAACATAGAATTTGTTGGCAGATAAGGACTGCTTGGTCCACCTAGTCTGCACCTCTTCCCGCCTCACGCCCCCGGCTGGCCCTACACCAGCCTTGCAACTACCCCAGCCCTTTTCATCTGTCTTCTGTGGGGCTGACAGCCCCACTACCTTACTGTGCCTCATGGAGTTCCCCCTTCCCCTGCGGTGGAGCCTCTTGGGTTCCCCAAACTCGGGAGGAGGCTATTTTGTGGGATGTGGCAGCGGGGGTCATCCCAGTGGATGGTGCAGAGTCTGTGGAGGAGTGTGGCGTAATTTCGCACAGCTTCAGCTTTTTCTGCCTTTTCTTCCCTTCCCTCAAGCACCTCATGGACATGGACTGTGTGGATGCACATAGTGCATGTGTCCCAGTGAGGAGGTGCCCCACCCATGGCTTCTCTCACGCTAGCACCTGTGGTCACCCAGGTGATGGTGTTGCAGTGGAGACCATCGCTCTCCCTCCCTTGAGGAGGACAGCATCTATTCAGATGCTCAACCCTCCTCCCTTCCAGCTGACCCCCAAGTTGCCCTGGTTTGTTCCCTAAACTGGGTCGCTGACATTGCGGTAGGTGAGGCGGCAGCACCTCTGCCATCTACACGACTGGGCCAACTCCTAATCTGCCTCTCTTGACTATCTGCTACTCCCTTGATCAGTCTTCAGTGAGTGCTCCCCTGCCCCACTCCTATAATGCCTTTAATTTTCTTCAATTTTCATTGTTCCAGCTTTGGTGCAATATTCTTTATAACTTTGGGTAACTCTTCCTCTGGATTTTTTTGGTAATGGGAGCAATCAGGGGATTTTAGAATACTGGTGATTTTGATCATTAAATTGAATCACTACTAAGATGAAAGTTTTTTCTGCAAGCAGATTTTAATGTACTCTTGTAGTGACATCAGCCACTGAAACATATTGTTGCACACCTCCATTGTTCTCGTGTTACACTGTTCTGCATGCCCGTATTTAATGGGGCTACTTTTTACCAGTGTGGCTAACTACCATAGTAAGTCCAATATGCTGGCATTTTAGCTTTGTGTTGCATGTTGTGTTTACAAATCATTTGCACATTGTATTTATATATTTCAGTTTGATGTTTATGTATATAGTATTGTTTTGACACTGTGTGACTACTATGCACTGTCACTTTAAGTATGTACTGTAGGTGCTTAAATACGGGTTGCTTGTAGCTAGCCAAACACTCCCTGTTGACGCCTTAGTGAAACCAGTCAGAGTTTTGTTGTCCTGCCTCACATCTTTGTGACAGACTGACCACATTTGTACCAGGTTACTTTTCTGTATTTATTAAAAACTTTGTATGCATTCAGACCTTGTTGTCTGTTTCATTGGAATACATTTTAGGTATATAGATGGGGTAGTGGTGTTTTGCCTGTCTTGGCTGGGCCTGTGAGAGGGCCAGTGGAGCTGGATACAATGCTGAATGAATACTTTGCTTCAGTGTTCACCAGAGGGCCCCTGTGGGGATGGGAAAGTGAGCATCAGCAGAGCCCATGGCATCAGGCAGGCTTGATGAAGCCTGTGAATACCACTCAACCCTGCTAACTGGCTACTTGGTGAAGATCAGTGAGCCACAAGGGAAAGACAGAACACTCACCTGGATCATGATGGAGCTAAAAGAACAATCGATGGGACCATTAGCAGTAATCTTTCAAGAGTCTCTCTGGACAGATTTGGTGCCAGAGGACTGGAAAGTGGCCAGTTTGGCCTCTATGTTCAAGTAATGAGCATAGTCTGACACAGGCAACTACACATCAGTGAGCTTGACATCAGTGTTGGGCAAGGTCCTGGAAACCATCATCAAGGAGAGAATAATGGAGTACTTGATTGAGGTTAAGGTTCTTACTCGTACAACAGTTCATAGGTAAAGGTTTACACTGGGATGGTGGTGCCTCTTCCAAATCACACTCCGTATTAATCACACTGGAGGAGAACAGTCACTCCAGGTTAAGCCCCTTCTGAAAAAAACATTGTTAGACCCTGACAGCCTTGCAAATTACCATGCCTATCTTAAACCTTCCCTTTTTAAGGAAGGTTCTTGAGAGGTGGTAGCAGAACAGCTAGAGGGCTGTCTTGTTGACTGCCAAATTTACAAACCTTTCCAATCTGGGTTTAGGGCTTTGCATAGCACAGAGACAGTATTAGTCAGGGTGTTGAATGACCTGCTCAGTGCGAGGAGTCAGGGAGAGTGTACAATTCTTGTACTCCTTGATCTCTCCTCATTGTTTGACACTGTGGACCATGGGGTGTTGTTGGACAGGCTGAGGGAGTATGTGGGACTCGCTGTAAGGTCATCAGCTGGTTTGAGTCTTTTCTCTGGGTCAGATCTCAGAGGGTAGTGTTGGGAAATTGTTCCTTGAACCCGAGACCTGCCCTGTGGAGTTCCCTAAGACTCTGTCCTCTCCCCCCCATGTTGTTCGCAGTGTATATGCTGCCCCCGGGTGAGGTCATAAGATGGTATGATCTGAGTTTTTGTTGTTATGCTTATGATACTCAGCTCTGCCTGTCTTTCACACCTAGTAGACCTGATGCTGTCGATGTGCTGAATAGATGCTTTGCTGAGATCCAGGCTTGGACAGCGTTGAACTGGCTGGGACTAAACCCTTGGAAGACTGAGGTACTGGTGGTAGAGCTGGGTCGGAGGGCTGGGCTTGGAGCCTCTGGGTATAGGTCGGGTCTTTTTATAGGTCCAACAGAACTGGAGGTTTCATCAAGGGTGAAAAGTCTGGGTGTTGTGTTTGACAGTGAGTTGACATTTGATGTGCAGGTGTCAGCAGTTGTCAGGACCAGATTTTATCATCTCCTTAACATTGCCCAGATCAAGCCCTTTGTTCTGCCCAAAGATCTGGCCACACTGGTCCATGCTTTCATGACTTCAAGACTCAACTACTGTAATGCCCTCTACCTCTGGGTCAGAGGCGGTGCGCTGCAGCACCTGCAGCTGTTGCAGAATGCAGCGGCACGGGTGTTGACTAGTCACCCCAGATTCAGTCATATCACCCCAGTGCTGTGTGAACTGCATTGGCTACCAGTGCGCTGATGTGTCACCTTCAAGGTAGGTCTTTTGACCTACAAGTCCCTACACAGATTGGGTCCAGACTACCCGAAAGATCTCCTGCATCCCTACATCCTGTCTCACCCCCTCAGATCAGCTACTGGTGCTCTCCTGGAGATCCCCAGAGCAAGGCTAAAGAGCTTTGGAGAACGGGCATTTGAGGTTGCTGCCCCAGTGTTAAGGAATTCGCTGCCAGGGCACCTCTGGGAGTCATAGTCTCCCGCAGTTTTTAAATGACAACTGAAAACATTTCTGTTTGCACAGGCTTTTGGGGTATGAGGTGGGCCATTTAGGAACTCGAACGGGTACAGCGTTTTTGAATTATGTCTGGGATTTTATATGTATATGTTCTTATTACTGTTCCTGTTCTTACTTATGTATTTTGTATCTGGAATATTGTTGTAATGGCACCCTGAGCCTTCGGGCAAGGTTACCCCAAACAAATAAAATCTACTACTACTACTAATACTTGCTTCAAGAAACACATTCAAAATGAATACTGAAGAATAAAAACTTATTTTTTGTTTCATAGCCAGTGAGACAAAAACAACAAATATGTAAACAAGGTGTAGGGCACCTCAGCGTCCAACTGCCTAATGTTTCACCCCAACAAATCAGGGGCTTCATCAGAGGATACGTAACCTTGATTAACACTCATATTTAAATATTCCTCTCATACATATATAAGCTGGATCTGCCAATAGGCAATCATTTAGAACAGTCCAACAAGAGCTGCTACTCAGTCTGTGGTGCCTGCAGTAAAAGAGAACTCCAAAGTATTGCAAATAAACTGCGGCACACACTCATACCAAGGAACAGAATACCATCACATAGAATAACTGTTCAGTCCTTTATTCAGATAAAATCAACAAAAACAGCTCCCCAGTCACCTTACCACACTAACCCGGCTGGGTTTTTCCTCATAATGTCAGCAACCTCTCTTGTACCCCCACCAAAGATAGTAACAAGCAATAAATTGTGATTCTGACTTCTTAGTTTGATCTTTGGGAAGCAATGAGAAGTCTATGGCCCGGATATTCAAACTGCGCCAGGCTGTGGTGCAAACTTAGGCACAGCTCAACTTGGCTGCGCAGGGGTGTGGACTGGGCGATATTCAACAGAGCTGTGCCAATGCTCAGCAGCTTTGAATATCGCACCCTGGCCACCCCCAGTGTGCATGGTGCAGTGGCACTGCACCAGCGCAAGTGGCCAGAGTGGAGCATGGAGATGCGCTAGCGCAAGTTCCATTGCGCCATGCACAGCACCAGCGATATTCAAAAGTTGACATGCAAATGGGGCCATAATGTATGCAAGGCGCACATGGGGCCATTTGCATGTCATTATGGCTCTATCCTGTGACGCAGGTGCGCCGATCCCAGACGACTCTGGCTTCTGGCGCCTGCCAGGCAGTGCCGCCGACTGACGCCCCTGCAGCCCGATCGCAGGCATTTGTACAAAATGAAAACTCTGTCCCATATCCCTGGTGGTCTGGTGGACCGCTATGTGCCCAATCGCTGGCATCTGTAAAACATAGAACCCCGTCCCCATATCCCTGGTGGTCCAGTGGAACGCTATTTGCCCGATCGCGGCATTTGTAAATAAAATTGATTCATATCTTCGAGGTCCAGTGGACTCAGCGTTCTGCCTGATCTCTAGCATTTGTGTCAAAGATCCCTTATCCAATAGTCCTGGTGGTCCAATGGACAGCTGTCTGCCCGATCAGGCGTTTAGTGTCATAAAGATCCTCATCTCTTTGGTGGTCCAGTGGACTAGCATCGTCCGATCGCGAGGAATTTGTAAAATCAACCAATCCAATATCCCTGGTGGTCTAGTGGTCCCCCCACCCGCCCACTGAGCCCCCCCCGCCCCGGTCAGCTGGCGGGGGCAGCACCCACCGCCTGCAGCCCCACCGCCCACCGACCGACATCTGATAGGGCTGCACGCCCATTGGTTCATAGTGAGCCAATGGGCGCAGTTTTATTGTCACCACATTCTAGTTATGTGAATGAATCTATCAAATAACTGGAATGTGTAGTACAGTAGGGGCTGCACGCCCATTGGCTCATGCTGTGAACTAGTGGGCCTGCAGCCCTACCGAGGTGTCAGTCGGTGGGCAGCAGGTGGTGGCTGCCACCCACCGACTGACCGGGCGGTGGGGCCAGTGGCGGGTGGGGTGGGACCACCAGACCACCAGAGATATTGGAATTAGTCGCTTTTACAAATGCCCGCAATCGGGCAGATAGCTGGTCCACTGGACCACCAGGGATATTGGATGGGGATCTTTTTTGACACAAATGCCCATGATCAGGCAGATAGCTGGTCCACTGGACCACCAGGGATATTGAATGGGGATATTTTTTGAAACAAATGCCTACGATCAGGCAGATAGCGGTCCACTGGACCACCAGGGATATTGGGGAATTCATATATCTTTACAGATGCCCGTGATTGGGCATGGGGGGGCGCCGCCAGGTGCAGCCGAATCTGGGTGGCTACTCATGCGTGTAGCTGCCATGTTGCGCCCCTGCACCGGCAGCTCACCTGTGGTGGCCATCATTGTTCCTTTTGGTATAACTTTGTGCTGGCGCAGGTAGGGTTGCGATGCATGGCTTTGTACATCCTGGCTGAATATCGGGCTGTGCAGGTTATGCATGGGCACACCTCCCACACCTGTGCCTGCATACATTACTGATGCGCCCGCACATCGGGATTTGTGCCTGCACTTTCCCTTTTGAATATCGCATCAAGACATCATTGCCATGCATGCTAACCTTTGAATATCTGGGCCTATATATCTGAGCCACTGGCTCCGTGGCACTATCAGTGTCTGAGTCCCTGTATTCCCGATCCCTCAAACTTACTGTCAGCTCACTAGCTCATTTTTCATACAGAGCAGATGTCCAACAATTGCATTTGTCTCATATACTGGCCCTTTGGTAAGTTTCTGACAGTATGGGCAAGATGGCAGCTGCTAGCTGGTAGCAGACTATCTTGATCTGTAGGTTTTTTGTACAAATCAGTAAGCAGTGAGCCATCAGGTTGTTTAAAAATAATTAAATCCAAGACATTTACAGACAGTAAGTCTGTTGTCACTTTATATTTTAAATTCAGATTTGAATCCTCCAAATATTTCACAAAATCATCCAGTTCAGCTTTTGATCCCCTCCAAATCATTATTAAATTGTCAATAAATCATTTCCACAGATCTGTTTTGTGAAAGAAAGGATTATCACATTCACTATAAACTATCTCCTTCTCCCATTTCCCCAAGTACATGTTTGCTAAACTAGGTGCCAGAGTTGCACCCATCGCTGTCCCCATAACTTGAATATAGTTTTTATCTTCAAACATGAAAACATTATTCTTTAAAACAAATTCAGTTAAGTTAGTGAGCATATTCATTCTGTTCTGTTCAAGTGTAGTATATTTGAGCACAAAATGCTTGATGGCTTGTATTCCCCCATCATGTGGTATATTCATGTACAATGATTCAGCATCCATGGTTACAAGCTACCACAGTCATCTTCTGTTTGAATATCCTGTAAGATAGATAGTATGTCTGTAGGGTCCCTAATATAGCTCCTAACATTGGGCACTACAGGTCTCAAAAAACTGTCTACAGATCTGGAAAGGGGCTTAGTGATCCAGCAAATCCCTGAAATGATGGGATGGCCAGGAGGAGTTTCTAGGTTTTTGTGAATTTTATGGAGGGTATAGATAGCAGTTTTTTGGAGGGGGATGTTGAACAAACAAACAACTTATTATCAGTTATGAGACCCTCCTGGAACAAACTTAAAAGATATGGTCAGTGTCTTTTTATTTTAGCATTGGGGTTAAAGGTTAAACATTTATAAAACCTTCATGTTCGGTACAGAAAACTTTCTTGTTTCCTGCTTATGAAACGGGATTGAGGGAGGTGACTGAACTAGAGTCCCTACTGACATCAAATTACCAAGATAAATTGGTAATGTAGTGATCTTAGTCTGCATTACAAAGAAAAGCTCCAAATACTGTGTAAAAGGGACAGATTCCTGCTGATTTACAGCTTTGGTATAGATTTATAATTTAACCAAAGTGAAATCATTTTGAACTTAGTCTTGCAGAAGTAATACATTTTGTGGGAAATGTCTCCATTATGTCTTTAAACTGTTATTCATAAGCAACAAATTAATTAGGCTGGATTATGTTTTCATTGAGTTAATACTAGTTCAAGTGTGCATAGCTCATAATTATGTTTCTTATTATTATTTGTACTCTGTAATGTGAATGCTTTTTGGGACCATCTTAGAGAGAGTGAATACAGTGCAGAGCTACTTCATTATGTGTCAGTGAAATTTATCAGTGCTTTGGAAGGCTTTTTTTCAGCAGAACTGTGGTGTGGACTGTACCATGTCACAGCAAGAAATAAAATACTGTAAAATGAACAATTAGATGAACATTTTGAATTTTACAGCCTTCTAATTATCCTTTTAATTATTCATCTAAAACAAGAAAAATGACCCCTAATAGAGACATAAATGATTCATAGATTATTAAGTATTTATAAACTGCAACTAAATCCCAACTGTGCGCTGTAACTCGCACATTTGAATCAACTTTCTTACGATCAGTATAGTGTATAATGGTGTGTGCAGAACACACAGAACCAGAAGGTAAAATTGAATACCCTCTATCAGAAGTGTTACAGCTGATTAAAAAGACTGGATATTCCATTATAAATATGGTGTATATGGAATATTATTATTGTTATAGCAGAATATTGTATCAGTTGTGTATAGCACTGTTGCAACATATAGATAACTATGTTGTATACTGGTAGACATCTGAGCAAAATGGTGCAATGCTATTCTTATGACATCTGAAAACCACAATACCATTTATGTTCCTATAGGAAGGTGGTATCATTGTTCTGACATAATTTCTCTGAAAGTGTAAAGATACTGTCACTAGTTTATATTTAAGCAGAAAGGCATGATTTGGAGGTTACTATCCAGTAATCATATGTCTTGGCTTCCCCTCAGCATAAAACAAGGCACAAGATTAAACTGAATAACATTTGTAAAGGGCAGAGGGGGCTATTACCAGAAGCTAGCCCCCTGGTACAGAATGCTTCAATAATAAATTATAAGAAAGCCAGACGTGACTTGTACCTCGAGAGGAAAGCATCCCAACAAGCAGGCTGGCGGTGGCGATCTGGCAGGTCCCTCACTATGACCAGTGCACCCGCCAACCACATAGTGTTACTGGGCAAGTGGTAGAGTTAATCGTGGAGAAGGTAGGTAAGGAGTTTGAGAAATGCCAGCGGAATGGGACCTGTAGGGCAGTATGGCCTGGAAATAAAGTATGAAAACAAAATTAGTAAAATAATAAAAATACCCTAGCCTGCCAGATGGTGCAGTAGTAACAAGTGAGCCTTGTGACCTAGGTCTGATTCCTTTTTTTTTTTTTGGTAGTCTGGCCCCCCCACCTGCATGCCACCCCCATGCCCAGGCTTACCCCCTCGTCCATTGAAGCATGCCCAGGCTTACCCCCAGGGTGGGGCCAAGGAGCGGATCCACCTTCCCTGTGGACACTGTTGGCGGGCATGCAGAACAAGGCATCATGCTTGGGGGCTGGAAATTTGAGGTGCAGTGTACTGGGGTGGGGGCATGCAGTGATGACCCACGTCCACCCCCTCAGATGACAGCACTGGCACAAATGGATCCCTCCCAGCCTCCACCAGAGGTCCATGGTGTGCCGGATACTCTGCCCCCTCCTCCCCAGGAGGAGAGCAGTCTCTTGGATGCTCAGTCCTTCTACCCCCAGCTGGCCCTCTGACATCCCGAATCTGTTTCTGAACCTGGGTCATCGGCATCACAGACGGACGCCCTGCTTGCGGGCCGGCACTAGGTCTGATTCCTAATTTCATGTAGCCATGAAGGGTTGGTAGGATGAGAATCAAACATCCCATGGGATGCTGTCTTCTTCTTATGTGGAAGGGTTGCACTGTCCACTGCAGTATTGCCATGTACTGTACATGACCACAAGTGTGACTGGAGCTTTGTGTAGGGGGGACAATGCATATGTGGCATATCAGGCATGCTGGCACTTGTGCCCCTGTATCCTCAAGGGACAGGCACTGTTAGGAGAAAATGCTAGAGGGCTAGTGCTCTCCATACTCTGTCACAAAACACCCCAATGTGAGGGCAGAATGGCATATCATGAAGTGAAAGTAATTGGACTGCCGGCTCCACAAAGTGCACAAATATGACTCCTTTCCCCTAAAAGACTTGCAGTCTTGATTGTTTTACCTGGAGGTAAGACTTACTACTGGGGGATAGAACATTTTAATCTTCCTTAATAAGATAGGATGTAGCTCCTTCCTATTGTAATTCAATCAATCAGTCAACCAATCTTTATTTAACCAGGTGAAACACCTTGAGCAGAGCTCATTTAAAAGATGGACCTGGATAGGATTACAAGAACGTACATACATAAACAGAATGAAATGAGTGCACACGTGGTACATTAATGCATAGTATTACATGTAACAATAAAGTCAAACAAAATACGTAATGCATACAAAACATTACAACAGTAATGACAATGTGGGCTACATAAATAACAGTAAGAGCATAAGATAATACAGAGAGGTCTGACAAAAGATTGCCCCCAAGTTAGAGAGGGCTATGTACTGGATGCTTACACAGAGCAAGGAATATAAACCGGGTGGTATCTCCAAGTAAGCCAGGAGAACAGGCAAGGAGGTATATTTGGGATGTACGAAGTAGGGGTGTCAAGGAGGGTAGTAAGAGCCTAGAGCCAAGAGGGTTATGCTGGGCAGAAAAGAGGGCAAGGTAAGGATAGAGAAGAATCTGGGAGAGGAAGGTGTTTTTTTTTGTTTTTTTTTTAATACTTTCTCTTTATGCCCCCTTCTCGTTGTGCTAGGCTCCTTTCTTCTGGATCCCTAGGCTGT
This sequence comes from Neoceratodus forsteri, assembly GCA_016271365.2. Lineage (NCBI taxonomy): Eukaryota > Metazoa > Chordata > Ceratodontiformes > Ceratodontidae > Neoceratodus > Neoceratodus forsteri. The sequence goes on from CM028129.1 coordinate 798,884,000, forward strand.
GTGTTCCCGTAGTTCCGTCCCAGGTACCTCCCTCCGATTGCTGGTTAGCCTTTCCCCATCCTGCCTCGGTTTTCCCCCTGGGCGGGGAGGAGAGGGACCCTCCCTTAGTCCCCCTCTCACACCTCAAGTATGTGTCGGAAGGCATCTCCAGCCCCATCTATGGAGCCTGGTTAAGGGTTATCTCGGGACAACCGGGTCCCATCTACAGGAGCCCAGCACAGGGTTTTTGCATTTTCTTGATCCCAGCCCACAGGACATCTGCATGCAAGGGGGGCCAAGGAGTGATGCACGTCAAGACACGCTAACGCTTCAGCTCCCGGCAAACGTCCTCCCTTCCTTGTATGCTGTCTCGTTGCACATCCACCCGTGGTCACCCAGGTGGTGGTATCGCAGCGGGACCTGCATCCCACCCCACCCGGAGGAGGAGGAGAGTAGCCCATGGGTGCTCAATCCTTCTCCCCCCATCTGGACCTCCAGCCGCCCGAGTCCGTTCCCGAACCCGGGTCGCTGGCGTCGTGAGCGGTCGCCCTACCGCTGCACTGGCGGGCCGGCTGGGAGAGGAAGGTGTTGATGACAAAATTATGTAATTCCCTCCTATTGTAATTTCTGCCCTGTCCTAGTTTTAACTTTTTTGTCTGGATTTGTCTTCATTACCCTCTGGCGTGGAACCTTTGCAAAAGAGCTGTTGGCTCAAAGGTACTTGTAATCTGAATCAATAATAAATAAATGAAGATGCCCTTTCTTCTAGCAAACTGGCACATTTTACTAATGAATTAATATATGCCCTTTTTAAGAAAAAAAAATGAGTTACAGGCATTTTTTTGTGTATACCTGCCATTTTATAAGCATTGCAATACCCCCATGGTTTTTATGTTACAGTATGTGACAAATACAGTAATACACAATGGTGTGAAGAAAACTAACATTAAGCACACCTAGACAGATGCAGCATACCTGAGCAGAGCAGTACGTAGCATCTATAAAAGTTGCAAGGAGAGAACAGGTTTCCTATATTGTTAGTTTTATGTATCTCTCTCCAAACCACATATACAGTGGTAGCTATCTAAATATTGTACTCAACTGCAGAAAAGTTTACCATAGTAAAGTCCTGCAATACAGAACTTTCTCCTTATGGCATTATCATCCAAGGTACTGCATATGATGAAGTGTTACCTGACTGTGCTTAGTCATCACCATAAAGCTACCTTTCAGCTAATGGGGATACTTCAGATAATGGTGCCATGAGGGAGAAATGCTGTATTGCCATAGCTTAATGTAGTTAACCTCTCTGTGGTAAAGTGGAAGATTAGGGTGCCTGCCACTGTACATTCAACACCCCAAACCCATCTCAAAGCAATGTGGATATGCAAATCCTTATGTGGAGGACAGTCTGACGAAACTTTACCGACACAAAAGTTGCTGCTAAATAGACTCAACATCTGTTCGTCAAGCCTGAGAATACAGTTTACAGACACATTACATGCTGGTGGGACTTCTCAGTGAAGATACTAGACCTTGTACTCACCAATGGGGACAGTGTTGCAGATGTCACAGTGGGTGACCACCTTGGGACCAGTGATCACCATACAGTGTGGTTTAATATTAAGTACTGTGGCAGAATCAAACCACACAAAGGCAACGGTCCTGGACTTTAGGAGGGCCAGTTTTAAATAGATGTGGGAATGCCTCAGGGATGCCCTGGTGTGGGTTGGGGAGTGGTCTTGATTGGAGCAACAGTGAGCAAAACTAAAGGGGGGATAGTGAAGACAACAAACCTCTGCATGAGGCAAGTAAGCAAAAGCAAGAGGAAAAAGAAACCACTGTGGTACTCAAACCAGGTGACCAGGAAGGCAAGGGCAAAAAAGTTAGCATTAAAGAGGTATAAGGAAATGCAGAGGGAGGAGGGTAGAGAGGTGTATCAGGAGAAACAGAGGGAGGCAGGGAAAGCTATTAGGAGTGCAAAGGCACAAATGGAGGAGAAAATAGCCCAGATGGTAAAGAAAGAGGAGAAGAAAAAAGAAAGACCAGGGGAGGGAAAGTAATGCTTAGGAAGGAAGGGTGTGTGTGTGTGTGGAGGGAGACCAGTAAAAAGTGGACATCCTGAGCAAAGACTTTTGTTCCATGTTCACAACAAGGGGAAGGTGGGGGACTGCAGTTAAGTGCCAGGAGCTTCCAAGGAAGGGAGGTGGACATTAGTCCATTTACAGAGGAGAGAGTCCTGAGGGCACTCACAAATCTGAAATTGGACAAGGCGATGGAGCCAGGTGAGGTGCATCCAAGGATACGGAGGGAGCTCAGAGAGGTATTGGCTGCACCTCTGACAGCCCTTTTCAACCACTCACTGGAGACGGGAGTGGTTCCAGAGGACTGGAGGAGGGCAGATGTGATCCCACTTTACGAAAGTGATAGCATAGAGGAAGCTGGCAATTACAGGCCAGTCAGCCTGATTTTGGTGGTGGAGAAATTAATGGAATCACTACTGAAAGAAAGGATTGTGGAATATCTTGAATCCAGTGGCTTACAAGACCCAAGGCAGCATGGATTCACTGGGGGGGTGGGGTCATGTCAAACAAATCTGATACATTTCTTCAACTGGGTGACCAGGGAATTAGATCAGTGTGGAGCGATGGATGTGGCCTACCTGGATTTCAGTAAGGCCTTCCAACAGCATTCCACATAAGAAACTCATAAACAAGCTTAGAAGCCTAGGAATGGGTCCAAAGGTCGTAAACTAGGTAAGGAATTAGTTAGGGGACAGGAGACAGAGGGTGGTGGTAAACAGAGTCCACCCCAAGGAAGAGTACCACAGGGATCAGTACTGGGACCGGTTCACTGTAATGTCTTAGGCCCTGTCCACACTGCACTGAAAATCTGTAATGTTTTGAAACCATTACAGATTGAAAGGCCCTGTCTACACTACCCTTGAAATCCCCTCTGTAATGTTACAGAGGGTCCAAACCGATACCGTAACAGTTTGCGTTTACACTGGTAATGTTACAGAAAGCGTTTTCGGAATCGTTACAGAAACCTGTTGTGAGGTGGTTTCAACAACTGTTTCTGTAATGGTTTCAAAGCTCTGTTTAACCCTGTCCACACTGTATAAGTAAAATTCTGTAATGTTTTCAAAACATTTTCAGTGGTAGTGTGGATGCATTGTAATGTTTTCAGTCTGTACCAGTTTCAAAATGTTACAAATTTTCAGTGCAGTGTAGACAGGGCCAAAACATTAAAGTGCATTTGCCCTACCACTGATAACGTTACAGGATTTTACTTATGTAGTGTAGACAGGCCCAGAATATCAGTTTTCAACAACAGTTTTGAAAACGCTTTCTGTGACATTACCAGTGTAAACGCAAACTGTTACAGTAATGGTTTGGACCCTCTGTAACATTACAGAGGAATTTTTCTGGTGTAGTGTGGACGGGGCCTTATTAGCGACATTGCAGAGGGGCTAGAAGGGATGGTGTGCCTCTTTGCAAATGATACTAAAAACTACAGTAGGGTAGACACTCCAAGGGGGAGTGTGTGGAAACAATTAATAGAGATCTAAGAATGCTGAAGGAGTGGCCAAATGCAAAATCATGCAGTTAGGGCACAGAAACTCAAGGGTGAAGTACAAAATGGGGGGAGTTGTATTAACAACAACCAAACAGGGAAGAGACCTGAGAGTAATCATATCTGATGACATAAAGGTTGCCAGACAGTTTGACAAGGCAGTGGGGAGAGCTAGTAGGATGCTAGGGTACATAGGGAGGGGTATCACCAGCAGAAAGAGAGAGGTGGTGTTACCACTGTATAGATCACTGATGAGACCTCACCTAGAGTACTGTGTCCAGTTCTGGAGACCACATCTCCGGAAGGGCATATAGTAGAGGCGGTCCAGAGGAGGGTGACTAAAATGGTGCAGGGTCTGCATCAAAAGCCCTATGAGGAGAAACTAAAGGACCTCAATATCATATACTCAGGAGGAAAGGAGGGAGACGGTGGATATAATGGAGACTTTCAAAAACATCATGGGTATAAATAAGGTTCAGGACAAAAGCATTTTTCAGAAAAAAAGATGCTCAAGAACAAGGGGTCATGCTATGAAGCTGGAGGAGTGTAGACTCAGGGGAGATGTAAGGAAGTACTTTTTCACAGAAAGAGTGGTGGATGCCTGGAACTGCCTCCCAGAGGAGGTGGTGGAGACAAAAACAGTAGGGAATTCAAGAATGCATGAGATAGGCCTAAGGGAACCTAAGGGGAGGGAAGCCAGAGATCAGGTAGGGTCTGCAGTGTTGCAGTAGGCATGGAAAATGGGCAGACTAGGTGGGCCAAGCAGTCCTTATCTGCCATCAATTTCTATGTTTCAGTGTAGTTGCCATCTCAGATAAGTAACAAGATGACACAAGTGCAAAGCAGGCATATAGTATATAGAGAACACTTGTGCAGGACTTTCTTTCTCAGTCAAAATGCTGTTGTACCAGTTCAAATGTAATGGACCATGACTTTACCTTTCTGTGGTGCAACAGTGTTCCAGCTGGTTAGAAACTCAATGCGACTCTTCCGAAAACCTGTGAAAACTGCCTTGCATACAAGAATGGCAAACATCATTGGCAAAAGTAAATGGCTAAAAAATGCTGTGTTTTATTGCCAAAGGAAAAAAATATGCACAAGTAGGGACCACTACAGAAAAGGTAAACGAGCACTGTTTTGTTTTTCCTCCTGTTTGTATTTTTTCCCACAGATAATAAAAATCACCACAATAATGTGGACAAGTGAATTAACTGAATCTAGCTCCATTGATTTATACATGGACTTTCATTAGTTTGTTAAACCTAAGAGAGCTGAATTAACTGAATTGAAGTAAAGTTACGTGGGCTTTAGTTAGCATATTTTTCCGAACTTCAATCTGTGTGTGTTTTTAATTCACTTTTTCCCTGACAGTGGTTGTAAAGTCTTTCCATTGAGTAACTAAAAGGTTATGAATTACAGCATCTTTTGAAAACTGATTTTTCTTGCTCTATACACTATAAAAAATACTGGTTGGGCAACTATACGCCCAGTCAGCCTGTGCTGCCCCCTTGCATTCTGATTACATCGGACATCTCGAGCTTCACTCTCGAGGTCTGATGTAATCAGAACTCCTCTGTGGCAGCACAGGCTGGTTGTGCATAGTTGCCCAGCCAGTATTCTCTATTCATTACATGGAGGTAGCATACCAAAGAGGCATTTTAAATGATCACCTTAGATGGAGACCTTCAAAAAGGGTCTGAAAAGCAGTTTTTTTCTTTAGCTTTTAATTAATCTTTAGGATACTGCTTCTGTATATTTTTTTCTATGTTTATTTTTTTAACCATTATGTTGTCTTATGTGTGCACAGGCAGCATTTTACGGTAGTAGGAGATTAGTAGGAGAAATGCAGACGTATGTCAGTTTTGGTGAATTAACAGCACACTTTAGAAGGTGCATCCCTCATTCACTAATTAGCAAGCATGCTAGTGGTGACACAAGCGTTTTGCAGTGCCACCAACTTGAAACCATTTCACCACTGCAATCAGAGCAGAGCTCGTCATGCAGCAGCACCGATGACATGCCTCTGCTACGTGCCTTGCCTGGTATAATATTTCAATAAACATGGTGGTGGCTCCGCCGTCCACCTCTTGCAATCCCTAGAAAGCCGACATCAGGGGTGCCCAGTTCCCCTGTCTGCATGTGTAACTCCCCCAAGATTGTGTGGCACACTGGGAGCCCACCCCAGAAAGCCTCCCTGTGTTCGGAAGCTGACCGCATTGGCATTTTCCTGCCTCCGTCCACCCCCATTGTGAACCACACTGGGAGCCCACCCCAGTGTGACAAACATCATGCCCCCACAGTCATGGGGCACACTGGGAGCCCACCCCAGTGTCCCCAACATTGTTTCATACACCTGTAAAGAAAGAAAATGGTCTGTGCTGTTCGGTTTTTTTTGTTTGTTTGTTTTTTTGGAACCTGAAACAAAGAAAATGGTCCCTCACTGTCCGCTGATCCCCCTCTCCCAACTTACACCCACCCTCTGTGCATCCCACCTCCTCACACCCCCCTCACCCCATACTTACCTCTGGATGTCCGACGCCATGAGTTTCGATGGAACGGGAACACATCTGCACTCTTCAAAGCCGACCACGAACTGAAGAAATGTCAGTAAGCTGTATAGTGGCATCAATGAGGGAGGTTTCAACTTAGGTGGATATCTTGGTCATTTTTTTGACTTTCGACTCCAAATTTTCAGCATGGGGTTCTTGGGTCCTCGCTTCATGAAATTAGTCACTGTAATTTCGTTATTTGGCCCTGAAAGGTGATTTTGCAGTCACTGCATGGAATCACCTTTTGGGATTGATTAACAAAATGACAGTGCAACTGTTCATGAGGAAGGCTCCTAGAAAGTCTGTGTTGCAAATTTGGTGAATAAATTCCCAAAAATGACTGTGTTATGAGTGTGCATTGCGCAGTTTCCACGCATGCATATAACTCCAAGAATTTTAAATATTTTCACTCCAGATTTTCTACATTGCCATTTTTTCACACCTTATGAACGGTACAACTGTCATTTTTCATATCCTGCCCAAAATGTGTTTGCACACATCTGGCGCACAATGGCGCAGTTGCTGTGGGAAATCAGTGTGCAGGACCGATTTAGAAAATCACAGTGACACTGTTCATGAGCAGAGGTTTCAAAATGCCTATATTGAAAAGTTTAAAAAAAAAATTCCAAAAAATGACTGTTACCAGCGTGTGTTGCATAGTTTCTACGCACACTTGTAACTTCGAGATTGTTTAATATTTTCGCTCCAGATTTTCAACATTGGCATTTCTTCACACCTCCTCGTGAATGGTATAGCTGTCTTTTTTCACATTGTGCCAGAAATATGTTTTCGCACATCTGGCGCAGAATGGCGTGGTCACTATGGGAAATCAATGTTTGGGACACATTAACAAAATCACAGTGCCACTGTTCATCAGCGGAGGTCCCACAATGTCTATTTTGAAAATTTGGTTAAAAAAATCCCCAAAATAATTGTGTTACTGGCGTCTGTTACCCAGTTTCTATGCACGCTCGTGACTTCACCAATTTTTCATATTTTCACTCCAGATTTTCAACATTACCATTTTTTACACCTCCTCATGAACAGTACAGCTGTAATTTTTCACATCCTGTCCAAAATGTGTTTTCACACATGTGGTGCCAAATGGCGCAAATCACTGTGCAAAATCACCTTTCGGCTAACGAACTGATAGTGCCACTGTTCATGAGACAGGGTCACAAAAAGCCTTTGTTGAAAATTTGGAGTGAAAATAACCAACAAAAGCCTGGGGCATTAGGGTTTCCAACTGTAACTCCCCACCCTGTAGAGACTGACAGGCATCAGGGTTGTGACTAGGGATTTTCAGCTGTAATGCTCATGCCATTCCACCCCCAGCCTGCAGCCACTGACTGGCATCAAGGTGTGACTTGGGCTCTTTGGCCCCAAGTTACATGCCATTCTCCTATAGAGCACCCATCTCAGCGTATTTCCTTATGGAATGGGGTGAGCATAAGGCCCAAAGACCCCAAGGTACACCGCAACACTTGTCGGTGTCTGCAGGGTACGGTGAGATGGAATGGCATGAACGTTATGGCTGATGACTCAAAGGCACACCCCAATGCCCGTCAGTTTCTGCAAGGTGGGGGTTGGGTTGGCGTCAGTTCAATACTTCACAGCCATTCCTATTATGCGTCTCTCTAACTTCTGCACTACCAATGCCAATGCCAGCAAGACAACACTCGGCATTGACAAATGCTTGTTTTTATTTTGTTATGATATTTATTTGTATTATTTTTGTTTTGTTGTGAACTGTGTGAAGTGGTCCAAGCCTTTCCTTGATGGGGTGCTGTACAAAAATAAATGCTTTGCCTCATATTGGAAGGAGAGCAGTATGTAGGGACAATAAAGGATGCAAATGGGGAACACATTTCCAAATTGCTTGGTTTGTGTCTCTTGCCAAACCATGTGCTCTAAAAACCCTTGAAGTCAATAAAAAGTGTTATGAGTGTGCAGATTCTTGTGTGTGCGCACGCACGCATATGTGAGTGCACGTGTATGCATGTGCATGTAGAGGCTGGAAAGGCTTCATCAAATTAAAAGTTACCTTCTGAACAGGCTCATACACTTGTTTTAACCAAGACTGAGGATCGCAAATTACTGGCATGGGTTCCGTCTTGTTGGGCGGTACACCTTAGTGCAGTTATGCTTTGTGTTCAGGTGAAGGCTTTAGAGTGTAGTAGTATAGCTTGGAGAGCTATACAGTAAAAAAAAAAAAAAAAAACCTTGAAAATGTGGTTCTGTTCTTGCATCCTTTATAGATCCTATCGACTGCTCTTCTTTCAAACAGCCTCCGTGGTACATTACCTCCCAGCGAACTAAATGCCTGATTTGCTCTGGTACTGATCCGACTCTTGACTGTGTTAGCAACTACACTGCAATGAGTAGTCAAAATAGGATGGTATGTGTCCTTAGGTAGCCCCTGTGGGGCTACTATATCATTAATGCCCCTTGCCACTCCTACGTCAAAGGCATCAGCCAAGGAAGGCCACTGAAGTGCAAGCTGGGTAAATATTTTTCATTGATGCCAACTCCTTTTTCTTTTTTCCATTTATGGCCTGAAGCCTGGTTTCTAAATAGAGTGCTTTTTGTTTAAAGTAATAAGTGCTGTAAGGGAGCAGTCACTGCATTGATTTGGTTCACAGGTGGGATGGTCATGTGGGAAGGTACTGAATCTCAGAGGGCTGTACCACACTTGCACCACGCAAACTTCTTTGGGTGGTGACACTGCACTATTTTCTGTGTTTAACTTTGGACACCAGCTCCCCAACCAGGAGATTTAATGACACTGGCCCCTCAACCTTGTTGAGCCCTCCAGGCAGGGGTAGCCACCATAACATCTAATGCGACCTCACCGTATTGTAAGGAAAGAACTTCACATATGCCTGGAAAGTGGGCCTTACACTTAGTTTGTCATTTTCAGTTTTGAGTGAAACATTAAATGTCTGTTTAAAAAGTGGTCTTGTTTTGTTAGACCTTATCAGCCTGCCCTTACACAAGGGTTTTCAGACTCCTAATGCTTTATGCTGGGTTTGAGGCTTTAGGATGTACACGTGTGAGGTTTTGAGAGATGTACAGAAACTAAGCACAGCAGTGTGAGGGTTATGCTGTCAGTTTAATAGGGCCTCTGAGGGATGTCTGTTATAGTAAAAGAGACTCTGAGCAGGAGGTTTGGGCAAGAGGACCATGAAGGACAGCTGAGTAGTTCTTTCTGCTCAGACTTCATGAGAAGAGTCTCTTATACCATACCAGACTTCCCTCAGAGGCTCTGATATCTTATCATAAATAATCTGAGTTTAGCTCAAGTGGCTTGCAATATGTTTAGCATTATTGCATTTTTAATTTTGCTTTACTCTTCTCCCCCTTGGTGTTAAAGTGGAGCATGCCCTCCTGCCACTCGTGCAGTGACTATGCGTGCAAATTTGCTGAAATCACCGTAATTTATAATGCATTATATAACAGTCTTAAACAATAAATAAACTTTGTTGGCTGAGGACTGTTGTGAATCCCAGCACAGAACAGGGAAAAAAAAGTTCCACTCAAGACCCCTCATACGATAAATAAATCACTACACTGTTATTCCCTTTAGAGTAGCTTACCGTAAATGGCTGAGTCGCAGCATAACTGGAATCTGGAGATAAATTTAAGCATTTAATTGTGAACTTAAAGTTTTCAACCTGATAATTTAGAGTTAGGACTATTTTTTCTCAAATTCTTCTAAACTGAAATTGGTGACTATTTCAAATCCACTTTTTTGTTGTATAATAGCAGTGATGCACTTCAGGTTGTCATATCATGGGATATCTCTCACTTCTTGCGTCCATAAGTCGGTCTGTCTTAGGCCTTATAACTCACAGTACACTCATGTTGTGACAGTATCCCATGATATAACGCATCTTGTCATGTAATATTGTTTAATTATGTCACCTCACTTGACTAGGCTTTGATCGCCGCACCTGATGGTGTTCCAGTCTGGGGGGTTAATCCAGTTTCACACACACACACACACACACACACCCTTCATGTGATATCAGTTGGATATTAAGGAGAAGTTTCTCTTGACATTAGAGTGTTGCTCTGCTCATTTAGGAGATCCACAGATGAAGATGAACAGTTCTGGAACACAAATGAGACACGGTGCAACTCATTTATAGTGTTAGGTGATGCCCCTGTGTCATTAAAAATACAAATCATTTACTTTTTATTATTTGAGTTTATTAACGATTTATCTAGCGCTAGGTTATTATGAAAAGACAATGTCAGCCACTTGCCTGGCTGAAATGTTTTTCTTCTTTTGCTTACTTGCACTGTTTTGCTGATTTGGCAGATTAAAACACTGTTGTCTGGGGCAATAATAGGCTACGTTTAATAATACTGGTCTGTGTGGGGCCTTTATTAAGTACAAACAGTGCAACAAAATCCTTACGGGCGCCTCAATTAAGACAATAGTCCTGTTCCAGAAAAAGTGAATGCCCTTGTACAAAGGTGACAAGTTCTCACATGCAAGGAAATCAGTAAGGCTAATTAATTGAAACAAAAATGATGATTTATAGGCTCAACATGGAGATTTAGGCTAGGAAAAATAAATACGTTGCTCTTCATATTTTTCTGGTCATTTTTCTCAGCGAAATTTTCATTTTTCTCCAGTGGCACACATTTCAGCATAACTGGAGAATTGTGGATCTAGAAGTAATAACTACTCAAGCTTGCATACTTTAGCCTGGATAATACAACGTACATTTTCTTGTTAAACATAAATTTTGTTTTGTTACCCCCTTCCACTCGGCATGTTAAACTAATATTTAAAAACAACTGGGGAAAGGGGGTGGTGGGTATAGCCCTTTAACATAAACAAATCAAGAGCCCTTCAACGTAAATCAGATCATGTTTTTATAAAGAATAAGTGAGGGACCTGCTTACAGAGTCCTAGACAGAGTACTCTTTACTTCCACACCCACGATTCTTCATTTATGTTAAATGTTCTTAGTTTGATAACCAATACAGTTTACCTCTTTTATCCATGGGGAATATCGGGGGTCATAAACTGCACACGCTGCCTTCGTTGAAGTAATACTCTTTTATGTACTAATGCACAACAGAAAATATTTATCACATTTTTTTTTAAAAGAATTACATGCAAGTAAATGTGTTCAAGAACCAGCAATACAAATAAAAGTTGCACATTTCTTAACAGAGGTACAAGTGTGTGTCATTTCTTGTTGTAACCACATGGAGGGTAAAGCACATTAACTGATAGAAATGAAAATAGTCACAGTTGGAACCATGTATGCAGTCTTTGCCCTGTGAAATAAACAGTTGGCCCACAAAACTCAGTCCCAGCCTGATCGGCTATTATCATATCAGTCCTGATAAGTATCAATCCCATTTTAGTCTCTTGACTGAAGTCTTGTTTTAGACTGCATTTCTAATGAACTGAACAATCCCCAGCACAGGGAGCATGACCGAATGACCCCTTCACTGAGAGTAAACATTCATGTCTCAGGTGGGAAGTAAACTAGTATAACTATTATAGTGGAGACCTAGAGGTGTACCATGCTAGGAGGTGTGGGCTTCAAATGGGCTTTCAGTAGTGCTAGAAATTTTACATAAGACAAAGAAGAGTGTCAGTGTCTCCCCAACCACCTGGCTCCCCTTGTCTCCAGGGGAAGAGGCTAACCCAGTACCTTGTCTGGCCCACATGGCACCTTGCAGCACATACCGCTGACTGCTGTCTTGAGTACTCCCACATCTCTACTGAAACCTTAACTGAATAGCTTTAATGCAAATGTAAAACATTTACTTTTGATCAGGAGCTCAAAAAATGCATGCTTCTGCTAGTCTGCTGGCACTGCCCCCTGCCATGCAAAACACTTTAAAAGTATAAAAAAAAACAGAAGAGTGAATACCAAGGATGAAGATGTTTATGTCATGGGCATATTGAATATATGTTGATATAGATTTTATTTATTACTTATTTGAAATTGTTTGACCAGGAAGACATACTGAGAAAAGCAGTAATCTCATTTAAAGATGCAGCCTCAGGCAGGAACGGAGGGGGTGGGGATCAAGGGAGGAAAGAAAAACAATAACAACAAGAATAAATGTAACAATAACTCTCAATTATGGGCATATTCGCAGCATATGTATATATATTTCTGTATCTGATATGAAAAAATATCAATACTTTTTTTATTAAAGGTAAACACTTGTTTGTTTTTTTCACTGTTTCTGAGTTTTGGTTTTACTTAAATAGTCATATTCTACAATATTTTGGAATAATTTTGATGTCTTATAACTTAAATCATCTTGGATATCTTACCTGCTAATGTCCCTTCAAGTCTCTGTGTTTGTAACTACTTTCTTTCCACCTGCTTCCCTGTCTTTTTCTCTCAATTGTCATTTTATTTTCACAGTACTGTATACAACTTGTAAAAAGGTTAGTGGACTCTGCATAAAAAATAAAATGTATTACGTCCTGGCCAATTTCTATAATTCATAGTCATTCTATGAGATTCTTCATCTTAAGAATATAGTTTAGGCAGCGAGAAATATAATTTTACATTTTTGAGGAAGTTCACATTATGACAAAAACCTATAGCAGCAAGAACTAAGGTGGGAAAGAATTCTATTTTTTTTAATATTTCCACTGAAACTGAGAATTAACAATTCACTGTAGAAAGATTAAAGTTTTACTTTGGTACTTTTCAATCAGATGACATTTTAAAGAGGTTTATTACTTTCAAATGATCTCCTGTGTATGAAATGCTGAAAGTGAGTCATATCTAAGTGTTAAGGTATTGCAGAGGTTAGTTAATGCATTAGTAATTTCGCTGAAGAATATAAATATGATCAGAAAATAAATGTGCATTTTTACATTGAAAAGAATCTAAATGCTGACAATTTTCTCTAAGGTCTTTTTTTTTCTGGTTTTATTACATACAGTTGCTATTCTCCTGAAGGATGATTATTTTGTCAGTGGTGCCGGCTTGCCAGGCAGGTTTAAAGCAGAGAAAGTGGAGTTCCACTGGGGTCAGAGTAATGCTTCAGCTGGCTCTGAGCACAGCATCAATGGCAAGAGATTCCCAGTCGAGGTGAGAAAAAAACCTGAATTTAGCAATAAAGATGGATGAGTGTGATGTGACCTGGTTCTCGTGAGGGCTAAGTTGCAGTGGTTAAGTATGTGACAGTATAGAATGGGAAAATTGACAATGCCTGATACAAACTGTGTTAGCCTAATGGATCCCTAGTCACACACAGTGCGACACAGAACTGTGTCAAGTTGTTATATACACATATAACAAACGTAGCATACTTTGACACTACCATATTATGAAGCTGCCCCTCCACAAGTTAGTAAAAATGGCTTTGATGCTTGTTAATTTTCTGAGTTTTGTAGGATAGGCAAGACCACAAAAACAGAAATATGTTTAATATAAAAGGGGCTAGGTTATTATGAAAAGACAATGTCAACCACTTGCCTGGCTGAAATGTTTTTCTTCTTTTGCTTACTTGCACTGTTTTGCTGATTTGGCAGATTAAAACACTGTTGTCTGGGGCAATAATAGGCCACGTTTAATGAAACTGGTCTGTGTGGGGCCTTTATTAAATACAAACAGTGCAACAAAATCCTTACAGGCGCCTCTTCACTCTGCTAGTTTTTTAATTCTTTGTTTCTAACATCCTTGACTTTGGCTGCTTGTCCTTCGGCTGCTCATAATTTGCCACTATAGCTTTCACTTGAATGTCAATGCACTTGAAGGCAAATGCTCTCTGAACTTAATTAGAAAACCAGATGCAGACTGTGGCTTGAGAGCACCAGAGTCCATTTATTCCAGAGCGCATCCCTAGGGAATGCAAATGAAACTGCCTTCACTGTAGAATTTACTCTCCAGACGTAAAGCGTAGGCATGCATTCGTAGAAGAAAATATGTGCAATTAATGTTTAGTTGTGGTGGACGAATTGAATGCATAAACTAATTAGACATGTCAGATATAAAGCTGTGCCTTCTTGTTTGTCCATGTTATTTGTTCTTTTTAATATTACAACTAATGTGTCAGATGGTAGGCCTATCTCTGTTACTAGGTTTTGTTCATTAATGGCCATCTGGAGCATAGGTTTTGTGATTATTTGTTAAATTGTTTAGTGACATCTATAGAAGGTCATTTGTTTTATGGCTGAAAGACAGGAATGCAAACCCTCTAGGCGGGTGTAAAATAAGTAGCCTTGTATATTAACACACTTCTAAAAAAATGCTTGACATACCAGTATATGATAGGTGACTGGCACAGCTGGTGTGTTTCCAGACAATATGTTCTGTGTAGTTCTACACAAAACTTCAGTAAACAAAGAAGGCAAATGTTTTGGGGGAGCAAACCCTCAAATAATTACTAACAGCTTAATCTGGTTCAATCTGAGTTGCTTACCATCTGTATTCCCCCCCCCCAGTCACCCCTGAAAAAGGGACTTCCAGGCCCAGTGGGCTTAACGGGTCAACAAAATTCAATAAATAAAATAAATAATTGGAGACACGTATCAGTTCTTGAGTTCTGATTAATTCACAATTAAATTTGAACCTCTGCAAAATAACTAAGATATTACTATAATACTTATAAAAATGTAAATAGAACACTGTGGTAGAACCCAAAGAACCAGAAAAGGCTGTGCAAATGTTTTTTTTCTTTCAAACCCACATTTGTTGTTTTGAAAAGTTTAGATATGGTTGTGATAGCACCTCTGGGCTGTTGTGGAACTCTGTGTCATCATGTAAGAAATATTTTTTTTACATTCTATTTGTCGAAAAGTGTGCCAATTTCAGTGTAGTGTAGAGAAGACTGAAGCAAACACACCCTATTTGGGCACAAAGTGGAACTGAAAATATTGCAAGGAGCTGCTTAGTTAGGGGAGACTGTATGAAAAGAAATCTGCAGTTTACCAAAGAATCTCTTACTGGGAGCCGTTTCACAAGACATGTTATTTTAAATATACAACTATCTGTTTGCTGTTCTGGTCACTGTAGTAACGAGCTATTGGTTAAAATCCTGCCTATTAGAAAGGAATTACAGAGAATGGTGAATGAGATTTTTTTTCCTCAAGATTTTGCATGCTTCAGTCAACCTCAGGTCCACTCTCTTTGAGGGGCAGTGGCTACTCAACATCATCTACCACTAACCTGCTACTACTGCCGTCTGCCTGCCATGCCCCCCCCCAACCCTGGTAGAGCTCCAGGGAGGGCCATCCTTCCCTCATCAAGAATCAGGATCTTGTGGCAGCCTGTCGGTAGGCTCCGTGGCGTGGGACCCCAGTGTATTGGCCCTGTAGAATACGATGGAAGTTGGATTTTCTCCTCAGGTTTTTATGTCCCTCCCACCATTCCAACTTCAGGCATTGGCCTGGTGTTTACCTCCCCAGATACAACACAACATGCAGTTGGTGCCCCCATAGTTTCTGATATGGCCTCTGGGCTGGCCCATGCTAGCTGTGGCAGTAGACCCCCAGCCTTTGCAATATCTGATCCTGGCTACTTTAGTCACTCTAGAAGACACAGAAGTTGTTAAACTTCTCCTGGGCCAGTGGGTGACCATGCTGAATGAGATTTATCAGACAATGACACTGATTCATGCTGCAAGACTTCAAAAGATGCTTTTTCATTTTATTTTCCCACTGTGTCCCTATTCTCTTGCTGTCCTTCATTCCAACCATCAAGGCTACAGAGACAGCACCCTTTTGGCTGGCTGAGAGGATGGGTGAGTGGCTACTATCACAGTTGACTCCAGTGCTACTACTTGGTCATACTCCAAGGAGTGTGAGTGTGAGTGTGTGAACTCTGGGTTAAGCATGCCTTCCTCAACCCCTGAGAGCTGAGCTCCTCCTCTCCTCTCCTCTACTCTACAGTACATTACCTGCCAGCCCCAGGTTGTAATTTAAGGGATGTAATTTTAAGGATCATATATATGAACCCCATGCCAGTTGCTACTATGAAGGGGACATTTTCATACCAAGGGTAATTCATTTTTTCTTAAGGAAATACAATGGAATACAGAAGCAATTTTGATGGAAGCTGGTCTTATCTGTGCCAAGTTTTAAATTTAAAAGCAAAACATTTTTTGAAGTACTGTATTATTCCACATGGCAGATACGGTGCAAGCAGCCACAGTACAGGGTTTCCCCACACTTACCTTGCCTGCTTGAACCCTGCCATGGCAAGACAAATGTAACACTCTTTACAGAGTTCACTGAACAACTATTAAGGGATGACACCTTTTAGCTACTTCTGGCCAGAGTTTGGTTCCTCAAACCAGTGATCTAGAGGTGAAAGTCTCTGTAACCCACTGCCAACACACTGAGTCTAATCCAGTCCCCAGAACTGCTCAGATTTCAAAACTGGTTCTTTTGTTCAAGAAAACATTTCTCCCAACAGAGCAAGAGTCCTCTATCATGCATCACACTTGCAGCAGCACTACTCTGCCCCTCACTGTCTGGAACAATGTACTGCAGCTCACAAGACTCCCTTCCCTTGGCCATCAGGGGCTTTTTCATAATGGCAGAAGCCACCAACCCTCCGCAAGGCAGAAGGCATTCAAAATATGTTTGGTATTTTTTTATGTATTAAAAATCCTTAACCTGACAATAACCTATGTAGATGATGCCATCTCATTCCAACAGTGTCCTGGTGGGAGAACTGTTACAGTCAGTACTACATACCTAATTCATTCCGGCATACACAACAGCCACATACAGAGTAAGTTACAAAATAGCAGCATACTGAATTCATATAATCAATTTATGTTACATGTGCCAAAAAAGTGTGTAAGTTGGCTGATGTTTGTCCACTAGGGAAGGGCAACAAGGCGAGATGGATTTTTTTTTTAAGAACTTAGCTGTCCACATTTTTCATATTCACTAGTTGATTGCAACCTGTCCTTTTACATTCTGGAAGGGAAGGGGAAATTGTTTAACCAGGAAAGGCACACTAAGCCAGAGCTTGTTTTCAGGTGCGACCTGGGAGCACAAGGAAGTTAAGTGACTTGCCCAGGATCATACCTAATGGAAGTGGGAGCTGATGAGATTCAAACCCAGGTCTCTAGGTTCACAGCTCAGTGCTCTTAACCACTACACTATACTGCCTCCTTTTCACAAGGGCACTCCCTTGCTTCATCAGAGACTCTGATGAAGCAAGGGTGTGCCCTTTAACATTAGTCTGTCTCCTTGTTATTCATCACTTCTGAGCTATGTGCATGTATAATAAAAAGATGGTTCAAATTTTAAGTTCCATCTGGTGGTGTTTTGCCTAGTGGTGGGTAGTTGTTTTTTGCTTGGTTCTCCATGTCTTGAAGCACCGCCACGTTTTCCCAGTGCTATCCTTTTTTCTTTTTGTTCTAAACTGTGCCAAACTCTGGTGAAGAAGATTCCAGTCCACAAAGGACTGACCTAAGACCACACATCTCTGCAGTAGGGATGCTGAGGCCGATTCAGACCAGGCTGTCCTAAACTGAAAATCATTCAGCTGGAACATAAAGGCTTTTCTTGTACTACTTTCCCTAACATAAAGCGAACCTCTTCACTGCGAACTTGGCTGACTCCACCTTGATTAATTTATGGTGCATGTCTCAAAAGGAAGTGTTTTAGTGCTATAATAAATGGAATTTTGCAAAAAGAATGATTTCAGTATGATACAATTTAAAGTAATTGTGCAGCAGGTCAAGCTTGTTATGTAGAGCTAATACTGCATTAGGGAGCCATATACAGGGTTAAAGTGTATTAATTTTCCACAGTTGCTTAGATTATGGTAACGCTGTGAGACAAAACATTGGTTGTCATTATTTCTAACTTAGACTATCTCTGCATACTTTTGCAACGATACCTTGCAGGTAAAAAAAACGCAGATATTCAGTTTGAAAACCATATTTGAATTGCTTATTTTAGCACTTTACAAAACCAATAAAACCCTAAAACATTCCAGCGGTAGGTATTAACCATGAGGTGACAGTTGCATCACATGAACAGTTAAAGACCCTGGTGTTTCTTATGTTGTTTTATCAGCAGCAGGTGACTGGCAGGTCCAGGTGATCTGCCACGTCTGTTGTGGTGAAACCAGTTGGGAAGCTGGAATAATGATGCTTGACTCTCAACACACAGAGCAGGCAATACTGTTGTCAACAGATAATAGGAATGAAAAGTCAATGTCCTGTCCTTGAAACATCATTTAAAGGACTGCTTAGGGAGTTTATCTTATTAGTGTGGAGGCTTTGTGTTTTGAGCCCAACAAAAAGAGAAGCTAAAGACCTCTTGGTAATAATTCACTGTGGCATGTTTTAAGTTGAAGAACTAATGTTCCTAAATTTAGTTTGGGGGTTACTTCTGTTTTCCCAATGTTGCAGTGCACTTAATTTTGAGATGTTTTCTTCTTCATTATCCCACAGCCTTTTTATGTTATCAAGCTAGTGGATTTTAAGATTGAATCCCAGGGAGTTTATTCTATTAGTGTGGAGGCTGCGGATTTTGAGTCCAACAAAAGTAGAAACTAAAGACCACAGGGTAATAACTCACTGTGGCATGTTTTATGTTGAAGACCTAGTTCTCCTAAATTTAGTTATGGTGGTGTTTTTGTTTCCCCTATGTTGTAGTGTACTTAATTTTTTAATATGTTTTCTTGTTCATTATCCCACAGCCTTTTTATATTACCTGCTAGTGGATTTTAAGATTGAATCCCAGTCAGTACTGTCATCCACATAATGCTTTTGGTATTTTTATTTTTATTTTCTTTCTCCTCTGTCACAATGCTGCCCTCTCTAATTAGTTGCCTCCCAACCTCGTTAGTTTCCTTCACTGTCAGTTACCCAGACTTCAGGTGTCTACAGGGAGCCATGCTACCCATGATGGATTCTGTAGGGAGGGTGGGAGGAGGTCCCTTTCCCAACACAGATCCACAAAGTGTGGGTGGCTGGTGGGCAGCTGGGTTCAGCGGGCCCCAAGATGGCCAGCATCATTCTGCCTTGCTTCAGGGCCGGACTTGAAATAATATTCTGGGGATGGCTATCCAAGGGACAGGTGAAATGAATATTTTGCCTGCCCTGCAGAATTTATACATGCCCACTCAATTTTTAGATAATATTAAATGGCTTTCAATTTATTTTTTATTTATTGAATTTTGGTTATCGGGTAGGTCCTCTGAGACAAGACAGTCCCTTTTTTAAGGGCAACCCGGGAAGTGCAGTACATTGATAGTGCATTCATTGATACAAGAAATTTGACAAGGAGTAGTAACACATCAAAAGAGTATAACATTTATATACAGCAATGCAAAAAAATAAGCAATGCAACACTCAGTCAACAGAATCTTACATGCAGACATCATTTACATTTTTTTTTTTTTGGTAGTCGGAGATTAGGAGATATAGAGTGGAAAGGTGTGTTACGAGAATCACACTAGGAGTAAACAGGAGTCAGCAGAAGCAGGAGCAAGATGAGGCAGTTAGGTGAGATAACAACAAGCTTTGAAATTGAGAGGGGGAGAGGAAGAGGAGCAGGCCAGAATAGAAGGAGGTGGAGAATTCCAGCAGGACACAGCCGAGAAAGCAAATTATCTCTGAACCACGGAGAGCCATAGGTTTGGCACTGATAGAAGGGGAAAAGAGATAGATCTGAGGGCACGTTGGAGGAAACCATGATGAACAATACCAGCAAGGCAAGGATGAGTGAAGGGATAGACAAGCTTATGAATGAAGCTTAGTGTAGCATAATGTAATTTTGATTCATAGAGCAGCCAACCCAGGGCTGATAGGACATCACAGTGGTGATGCCGAGCATTGGTCCTTAGTGCAAATCTACAAACCCTATGGTGGGCCTGTGAAAGGCGAGATTGAACAGATGTGGAAGTACAGAGTAGTAATGGAGCCCCCATACATGAGGAGAGGCAGGAGGGTAGCATCCATAGTCTTCCAGCAGGAGGACAATGTAAGGAAGGGATGGATGCAGTAGAGGACACCAGTTTTTTGGTTTATAGTTTTACTGAGGATGTAACATGCGCATCAAGGGTAAATGAGGGATCTAAGGTGATACCCAAGTATTTAAAGGACCTTACAGTCTTGAGTGCATCCTCAGTACATGAGAGTACAGCTAGAGGGGGAAGGCTGGTGTGGATGAGTTGGTGAACAACATACACTTTGTTTTCTTAGTATTGAGGACAAGCTGCTTCTGAAGGAACCAGTCTTCTAGGGTGTGGAAGTCGGAGGCTAGCATTGAATTAAGCCACCCTGCATTGGGAGAAGAACAGTAGAAGATAGCATCATCTGCATATAGGTGAACAAAGGCCCCCACCACAGTTATTGGGGGGTCATTATTATACAAAGAAAAAAATAATGGGCCCAGTATGGAGCCCTGGGGGACACCATGGTTGATGGGCCTCGAGTCAGATAGGGAGCCTGCCCACTTTACTTTTTGGGTATGGCTGTAGAGGTAACTTCAGGTCCAAGTCAGGGCATTGGCATCTAGGCCAAGGACATGCAGTTGTTGTAGCAGAAGGCCATGGTTGACCAAGTCAAAGGCCCTGGTCAGGTCTACAAAAATTGCCCCAGTGGCACGGCCGCAGTCTATTTCATGGAATATGTCAGAGGTGACTTTAATCATAGCTGTAAGTGTACTGTGGTTTTTCCTAAATCCATGCTGGAAGGTTGAGAGCAGATGGTGGAGGTCAAGGTAATCCTGCAGATGGTCATAAATTATATGCTCTTGTATTTTAGCTAGGGGGCACAGTATTGAGATAGGCTGGAAATATTCCATAGTCAAGTTGAGACCTCCCTTGTGGATGGGGACGACCACCGCTACTTTCCATTTTTCAGGCACGGTTCCAGTGAGGATGGATCGATTAAACAAGTCACGAACAGGGCAGGCTAGGACTTTAGCTCCTATCTTAAGGAATTTAGGTTCAAGAGTGTCATAGCCAGGTGAGCTGCCAGCCTTCAGATTCCTAAGAAGATGGCAAACCTCATCAAGTGTTGCAAGCTTTAGGTGGAAGGTAGGGTGGTCCATTGAGGCATCTGTTGACTGGTGATCAGCTTGGGGAGAGGGGAGTGGAATAACCAGAAAGTAGTGATGTGTACCTGTCCAGATTTGGGAAAAACTCATTGAAGCCAGTGGCGATGGAGGAGGGAGTCAGTGAGAGTGACCCCCTGGGCTTCAAGGGAACTGGGGGTCTCAGAGGTGTTACCTTTTAAGAGGAAGTTAACATGTCTCCAAAATTCCTTCGAATTACTGAGATGCTCAGTCTGGAGTCTCTTGAAGAGGAGTTGTTTTGCTTTTTGGGTTGAGTTCTTGTGGTAGTTTCTTAGCTGCCTATAAGTTTGCTAGTCAGTAGGTAGCCCAGTATCCTTACAAGTACTCCATGTCTTATCGCGAGAGGACATGAGGTGTCTTAATTCCTTGGTGAGCCACGGAGCTTTAACACCTTTTGCCCAGCATTTCTTTAAAGGGGCATGTTGGTCAACAATGTTAGTGAATTTTGCCACAACATAGTCTAGTGCCAAGTTAGCATCCAGCAAGGTGTTTATAGGCTCCCAATCAGTTTCCCTGATGGTATCCACAAAGGTGTTGACATCAGTCTTGACATGTCTTGTACCATAATGATTTTAGTTGGGGGTTAGGGAAATTGTTACACCATATGCATAGAGTCAGCGAGTGGTCATTTGTACTGTCAGAGAGTACCCCTACTGATTTAATCTTTGGGGAGCAATTTGTGACCACCCAGTCAAGTAAAGCATGGTTACCCTTCTTTGTGTTAATGCGAGTAGGGTCACCAATCAATTGAACCAGATTTGAATCAGCCAGGACAGCAGTCAGTTTGGAGGGCTTTGAATGCAGCCAATCAATATTGGTCACCTCCAAGTACTGTATAAGGTCATGCTGTGGGAGGTTAGCAAGGGAGGTTAGGAAGGAGGGGAGCCCAGGGACTGCTACCTTAGGGGGCATATATACACAACCCACTATAATTTCTTTTACGGTGCCAAGGGTAAGGTGAAAGGAAGATCGATTCAGCAGCCAAGGGTCCGGATTCAGACACATGGATTTCGACCATTTCTAGGTGATCCCTTCTATACATGAGGGCATCACTACCCCTTTTTCCTAGGCAATCCTTCCTGAAACATTTGTAGCCAGGCAGTGAAACCTCATGTTGTGTGATGCATGGTTTCAGCCAGATCTCAGAGATGCCCAGGATGTCCAGGGTGTATTTATTAATCCAGGCTTCTAGCTCAGGCGTCTTAGGTCTAAGACTTTGTATGTTTAAGTGGGCAATTTTTAGCCCTTTCGGCAAGTGATGTGATGTTACCAGGGGGTTGGGGGCAGAGGAAGGTAAGGCGGGTCCAGGATTTGGCTCAATGTCACCTGCAAGGGTTAATAGCAGGATAAGTAATAGGAATGGTCTGATTGATGAAGTAAGGAGCTGCTTCATATTTTTAGCACAAAGAGAGGACATTCGCAGTCTTCGGGTGAACCAGCTACCAAGGTATACTACTCCATGTTTTGGCAGGCAAGGAGACTGTAAAAAAACAGCGACGGGGGTTCAGGATCAAGATGGACCCCCTCAATGTGCAGAGGAGGGTGTGTTAGGGACAAGGCTATGAAATAGTCAGTAAAATATTGAATCAGTAAGCACGACGGAATGAGCAGATCTGTAGACTTAGCCATGGTATGCTGGCTAGCAGATACAGAACACAGCATTGATGATTTGCTAGGACATAAGTAAATTGCAGGGGAGTGCTGAAAGAAAAACTAGAGAGGTAGGAATACTCATGTACAGGCTGGAAGCAGAAGTGCAATAGGTAGTAAGGGGGGAACAGGGTGCAAGAGACAGTTTTGTCCTAAATAGGCTGGAGGACAACTATGGGCTGTAGCCAATGACAGAGCAGCCTAGGTGTAGGGGCGGAGCACTTGCACATTTATCTGAGACTGGGGTGGGGTAGAGAAGGCTGGAGAAAATTCTTAGCTGATGACTGTCCCAAGCTTTCATCTTATGGCCTGGCAGCAGGTCCAGAACAGGGCTGGTGGCTGATTCGGCTTATGGCCATCGCAAGCTGAGAAATTCAGCAAACGAGCCTGAATTTCAATTTTCCAGTTCCAGAAAAAACAAAGTTAGTGACCCCCTATATCAAATCAGGCAGAAACAAAAACAATAATAAGAGCGGTTTTATGTTCAGAGCCTGAGAAGTCTGAGTATTGGACTTGCAGTACTATATTGTCCCACATGACTGGTGCTCCACTGCCCTGTACTGGTGGTGCCCATGCCCCAGTGCCACTGCCCTAAGCCCTTTTAGGTAATCTCCCCATTGCCCCTCATTTCAGACAGTGGGGTCAGTCAAATAATATTTTTTCCCATGTTGACTGCTACCTTAAAGAGGGAGTCCAGACAAAATTGCTAGCATCAATAAATTCAGAATTTGGATCAGCATATTCCCAAACAGCCTCATGCCAAAAAATGAGATCTCTTAAGTTACTTTGTTTAAATGTTACAAGTCATTTTGTAACCATAAATTTACTGCCTTTTCAATAAAGCCAGTTTCAGTAGAGTTACTGATGTCACAACCAGAACTCACAGCTTAGACCTTCTTGCAGGCTACCTTATATGACTTATTTCTCCCACATTACATAAAACCGTAGTTGTAGTAAACATCTGAAAAAGGAAAGCTGACACTGGGTGCGTTAGGGTATTCATTTCCATAATGTGTAGATGCAAGGTACAGTACTTAAAACTTATGGGAAATGTGTACAATTTTTAGAATACTACAGGGATGAGATTTTGAAATGCCACCAGACTGCACCTGTGGAATGCAGCAGTGACACAATCTTAGAAAGTAGCTGGGGCACACAATTTTGGAAAGTGGCAGGGATGCTAACATTCATAATGTGGCGGTGTCATGTACTTTTAGAATGTGGCAGAGATGCACAGTTTTGAAATGCGGGAGACACATAGTTGTAAAAGGTGGCAGGGATATGTAATTTTGTAATGTGTCTTGGATGCATTAATTTGGCATGTAGCGATGATGCACAATTTCAAAACATGGGTGGTATGCTTGATTTTAGGTTGTGGTGGCAACATTAAATTTCAGAATGAGGCGTGGACATGGAATCTCAGAATGTGGCAGAGATGCAGTTTTAGAATGTGTTAGTCACATGCAAGTTCAGAATGAGCCTGGGATGTATAATTTTAGAATGCAACTTGGACATGCACTTTTTAGTGACACTCATTTTCAGAATGTGGTGAGGACGTGCAGTTTTGGAATATGGTGGGAATGCACATTTTCAGAATGTGACAATGACAGGCAATACTGGAATGTAGACGTTTACACACAATTTCAGAATGTGGCAGGCAGGTACACTTTTAGACTAGAGGAGACAGGCAGTTTTAGTATGTGGTGGTGACACACAATTTCAGAATGCGGCATTGATGCTCAGTTTTGGAATGCGGCAGTGATACACAATTTCAGAATGTGGTGGTGCCGCACAGTTTTCGAATGTGGCACTGACGCACAATTTCGGAATGTGGCAGTGATGCACAATTTCACAATGTGGCGGTGAAACACAGTTTTGGAATGTGGCAGTGACGCACAGTTTTGGACTGAGGTGGTAACATACAGTTTCAGAATGTGGCAGTGACGCAGAGTTTTGGAATGTGGCGATGATTCACAGTTTTGGAATGTGGTGGTGACGCATAAATTTGGAATGTGGCAATGACACAAACATTTGGAATATGGCGGTGAAGCTCAGTTTCAGAATGTGTCACTTATGCTCTGTTTCAGAACATGGTAGTGATGCACAATTTCAGAATGTGGCGGTGATGCACAGTTTCAGAATGTGACGGTGATGGACAAATTTGGAATGTGGCGGTGAAGCTCGATTTCAGAATGTGGCACTGATCAGTTTCAGAACATGGCAGTGATGCACAAATTTCAGAATGTGGTGACACACAGTTTTGGAATGTGGTGCTAATGCTCACCTTCAGAATGTGGTGCTGATGCACAGTTTTGGAATGTGGCACTGATGCACAATTTACGAATGTGGCAGTGATGCACAATTTCTGAATGTCGTGGTGACGCTCAATTTCAGAATGTGGCAGTGATGCTCAATTTTGGAATGTGGCTGTGACACACAAATTTGTAATATGGGAGTGATGCATATTCTTGGAATGTGGCAGTGACACGCAATTTTGGACTGTGATGATGACAATTTCAGAATGTGGCATTGAAACAACTTTGGAACGTGGTATGGATGTGCAGTTTTGGAATGTGGTAGGGATGTGCAGTTTTGGAATATGGCTGGGATGCACAAAGTCAGATTGTGGTGGGGATGTGATGCATAATTCTGAAATGTGGTGGGTGCGTACAGTTCTGAAATGTGGCAAGGACAAGCAGTTTCAAAACAAAATGGTGTGTCCTGTCACATTCTGACAGTGTATATCCTTACTATATTCCAGAACTGCCAGTCCCCACTAAATTACTCGATGTGTGTCCCTGACACATTCTGAGATTGAGCGTTCCGACACACTGAGATGGCGCATACCTGCCATATGCCGAGACTGCAAGTCTGCCCCCACTTCTAAAATTGCGTACCACTTTGACACTCTACACCTTGGTTCAGCGCTGCATTCCAAAACCACCTCCTGATGCATTCTAGAGTACAGAACCATGCATCTGAGCATTCTGGAAATGCAAGCACTACAGGTAACCCAGTGTCAGTTTTTTTTTTTTTTAATGATTACTACAACTACAGTTTCCATGGCTTTGGAGAAATAGATCCTATAAGGTTGCTGATAGGGAGTACTATTCTCTGAGTTCTGGTTGTGACATCATCACTGGCTGTTCACTGAAACTGGCTTATTTCAACAAGGAGTGAAATCAGGGTTACAAAATAGCTTATAAGTTTAAAACGAAGCAATGCAAAAACCTAATTTTTGGTATAAGATTTATTGGGGGCAGGCTGATCATAATTCTGTAATGTAGTACTTTTGACTGGACCCCTCTTTAAATAGGTTGTACACCGCATTTGCCCCTGCTGAGCCCTGAAAAGGCTTTAATGTCTCTGTCTACTCAGTCTGGTGGTGGGATCTGTTTTTTGCCCTGAGATATCACCCCTTGTCTGCTTAGCGTGTTGTTGGGCATCCTGAGATGGTTATTTTTTTCACTCTGCTGGCTGCTGCCTTAAATAGAGTAAGTACACCATGGTAGCTAAGCCATGATAAGGACTTTAGTGTATTTTTGGTCCATTCAGCCTGGTGTGCTAGAAGCCTGCCATTGCTAATTTCTATTTTTCAATGTGTTCTGAAAAGGGCTTCAAATTGTTCTTCTCTGTTGCCTACTTTAATGGCCTGTCTGCTGCCCCCATCTCCTGTCCCTGACAAGGAATATTTCCGTTGAATTCTGTTTTCAGTATGACTTGCTGCTGTTGCCTGCTTGTCCCTGGATAGATATTCACAAGTTGCCCCCCCCCCCCAAAAGTCCCGAAAAGGACTGTTAAAGAACAGAGAAATACTGAGCTTGTTCGTTGATGTGAAGTGCATGTTCCTACAGTGATGGCTCACTTGCTCCCACTTCTGCTTGAAATCCACCACCCGCCCACACACAAAAAAAATCTCCACTTGTCAGATATCGCATGGGTTTCGATTTGGACAAATGGCACACGATGGGATATCGGGACCTTGTAACATCGGTATTCATGTCTGTCACTAACTGACCTCACAGGTGGTGTCATGGTGAACGTGTGTGGTACAGACTGCAGGGTCCCAGTGCCCATATCTGAATACAAAGTGCTGCAGCAACTGCCAGTCCCAGGGATAGGCACAGACAACAAAATGGCTGTCCAAGAAGAAAACAAGCTGTCCGAGATGGGCGTACAGCCAGTTATTTCAAGCCTGAGCCCTGCTTTAGGGGCTTCCAACTTGAATTTTACTTTTCTTGAGATGCAATTGAGGAGGACTTAATGGTGCGTATTTGCATGTGTGCGAAGCACATGCTTTGAAGTCGGCTTGCGTCCTTCATCCTGCAGGCATCTCCAGCTACACCATAACTTGTGCTCACACAGGTGGCATTGTAGCAGTGGAGACTGTTGTCCTCCACAGAGGAGAGCTGCTTCTATGACCTTCTATGTTTTCCTCTTGGTGATCCTGATGGCCTGGGCTCTTTCCTGAACCCAGGTCACTTGTGTTATGTGCCATAGTCATACCGCTGCACTGACGAGCTCACCGTGCTTTCAGTTTTTGTCTTTTGCATCTTCTTTGTATATCATTTTAGGTGGTAAAAACTAGTTTTATATGGTTGGCCCATCAGTGCATCACCAGGACTGCTGCTCAGAATTATAGCGATCTGAGTTCACACCCTGATCGTGTATCGTCAGAGAACCATCCAGAGCAGGAGGACTGAGTGTCCCATAGGATACTGTCCTTCTTCAGAGAGGGAGGATTACAGATAGCTATGCAATCCAGAGCTTGCAGACTGCGCAAGGTGACAAGATTGTATGCATTGGTGCCACAGACATGCTGGCACCTACTGACATAAGTGCACTCTCAGTGCCAGGGACCTACTGTATAAGGGAAAAAATGACCACTGATTGGGCAGGGGACATACCAACTGCCCCCCTCCATGCCCATCTCATTCTGCTTCTGTCCTGCCTTGGGTATGGCCCAGGAGACCTCCAATGAAGGTGTTTGGATCACATGAGGGAAGCTGCCGTGGAGCAGAGCGCAGAACCCCACCTTGAGGGGTAATCTGGGAGGGCTCAAAGTCAGCACGTTGATGAGGTAAGGATCTTGCCTCCCTGGAAAGGAGGCTGTGGGCTGTATGGTATTTGCATACTTGTTGTTTGGTTAATCAAAGAGTGGCATCAGTGTATGCTGTGAAGGCAGACACTTGCCTGTCATCACAGACAGAGGATAAAGTTAGTCCATTGCAGCCTTGGTAATTGGGGTAGGGGCAGAGAGAAAAAAAAATGGTAACAAGGGTGACTGGACCACTATAAAATAAAAAAATAAATAAAAAGCCCTTTCTTGACAGGCAATTAAAGGCATTCAGTCAACCCTCACGAGTCCATGGAAGACCTTTTCTCCACTTCAGTTAATATTAATTCTCTGTCATTCTTCCTCCCCTGTTCTCTGCTGTACTTGAAAAGTCTGCCCAGCGTTGACTTTCCTTCATTAAATATTAACGTAAGAATAAGATTAAACTGCCCAACCTCCTTAACATAAAGAAGGACCCTAGGAAGACAAGTGTCCCCTGTGCAGAATACTGTACTAATATATTATGATACAGTGTGGTGTCACTTTTAATTAAGGCAGTTATAAAAAAAAATGTCAGTCATGCTATATATGAAAAGCCTCTCCTGACAATTAATATCTTTGTTTTATTTGAACTTCTTGTTTAT
Organism: Neoceratodus forsteri; assembly: GCA_016271365.2. NCBI lineage: Eukaryota > Metazoa > Chordata > Ceratodontiformes > Ceratodontidae > Neoceratodus > Neoceratodus forsteri. Next base: position 798,912,503 of record CM028129.1, read on the forward strand.
TTGCTTTTCATCAAAACAATACAGACTGCAGCAATACATGTATGCACAGACCTCTTGTAAGTAGACTTGTACAGATTACGTACTATAAAATAAATCTAGAATATTGTGTCCATGACACATCTTATAGCAGGGACCCACATTTATAATGTAAAATAGCTATGATTAGTCTTCCATGAGCACTTATTGCTGGTATGGTGCCAGGATACTATACAAGGACATAAAAGGAAGCCAGCAGAATAAGGCCATTTCTTGCCTGCTCGTATTACAGGGTCCACAGCTTAAGCTACTGACCGTGCACCCCATCCTCCCATCCTTTCAACTGCCCCTCCCATTACTCTTACTTTCCATAATGTCTATCCCAGCCTATCTTTAAGCTGCTCACCATCTTCGAGACCACCTCTTGTGCCAGCGCATTCCAGCTGGCCACCACCCTTTCTGTGAAGAAATGCTTCCTCACGCCTAACACCCCCCCACCCTAATACTGAACTACACAGGAGAAAATGCCATGATATCTGGAAAATAAGGCTCCTTAACAAACTTTTCTATATTAACTCTACAGTTACCTTTACCAAAATTAAGTGATGTGTAATTGTCACAGTCACCTTGAATCATTATTAAAAAAGTGAATGGTAACTTAAGAGAGCTTAATTTAAACAGACAATGTAAAATACTTGGAAAACTGGCTCTAGAAGTCCAGCCTAACTCAGAGGTACTGCATTCTTGGTTGTGTGTCCCAAAACTAGGTGCATCCAGCACCCATACAGCTCCTATATGGCCGCTCATACTCTCTGAGGTGGGAAGGAATGGAAGTTCACATGACAAGGGGCAGACTGGCTGCAAGAATTGTGCAATTCAAGGATGCCATATTGCAATAACTTGTTAACCATTATTGACTTGGAATAAACACGTTAACGTTATAACTTGAGAAAAAAAATTACAAGCAGCCAAGTAACCACAGCCAGCCCTCTATTTCTGTTTTATGGAACCAAGTCCCAAAATCAACTAAACAGTCCTACCATATATATATTGATTCCCAGTCTGCCTCAAGAGACTCCTCTGTCTTCAGTGCCCATCGACCAACATCCTTGTGTAACCACCCAGTCCCCTGGGTTTACTAGAATCCCCTCGGTATCAGTGCTAGGCAGGGAGACGCAGCTGATGATTATCGAGTTAAATGGTTTATCACCTGATCATGCTTCTGTTTACTTGGCTTCAGATGAGATGGAAGTGATGAGCTCATTTGGAACTCTTCCAGTACCATAAGCCTTAGCCAGCTGTGAGAAGGGAGTTTAGAATCTTGAGACGAGGGTCAGTGTGAGACTGTAGTTGGAAGAAGGAGGAGGAGTGAGAACTGCTCAGCTTAGGGCTGTGTGTTGAGGGCCCTGCATTCTCGCCCTAGTCCTGGTATTCTCCAGTTTGCCAAGAGAAGTGGTGGAAACTGTTGTCTACAGCAGGATCCCCTGATTTTCATCCCCAGAGGGATGAAAAGGACTGCTAGTGGATGGATCCAAGGGGTAATCCCCTTTTTGATCCAGGATGTTTGAAGCTGCCTGAAATGTCTAACAGTGAGTAGGAGCTGACTTTTGCTGCATAAAACAAGTACCTGTGCTGTTGTGTTCTCTAGCTAAAAGGGAAATGCACAACTTCTCAGTTCTGAAGTGTGAGACTGTTCTCATTTAAAGTTGGCTGAAGAGTGTGATGTCCAGAGGTATAACTATATCACATTGTTCGGGACTTTAATTTTTTTTTACTACCAGTGTAGTGATTTAAGTGCTGGATGCCAGAGTTTCATACAATAAGCATTTTCTGAAGTGTATTTTCTGAATGTTTAAGATATAACTCTGAAAGAATGGCTGAGTATGGATTTGAGAGCAAAGGGTGGGCAGACCCCCATCTGGAGTAACCAGTTCAGGACTACATGTTCAGTAAGGGTACCTGGTTACTTTAGACATAGGGCCAATGTCTGAAGAGGATTTTAACCCCTGAAGTGGGTTGTGCTAGTTATTAGCAAAATGTGTGTTCAGTTGTGGCCAGTGCCACTGGAAGAAATGTCCTATGGGAATACAAGTGCAAGATATTCTATCTCCTACAGCGTAGAAATACAAAGCAAGTTTTCTGTCAGATACAGTTGGTTTGTTTTTCTGCACGTTCCTAGTGCCACAATGTGTAAACCTTGGGGTTCCACCCTTGCTTTAGAGAACATCTTTTTGGAATAAAGCCACACTCTAGAACCCCTACTATGGTCTGGACATTTACGTTATTGCTTCCTGTGTGTGGAGTTACTGGGTACCCCTCCAGAAGTTAGGTGTAGCATAACCCTAGCAAAAAGTTCTCTCCCCGGGACCTGGTTATTGTAGATATCTAATAGGTCATATTGCTTTTGTACACCCCCACCCCTTGATCTCTAGAGTAATGAGCCTGGTATACATTCCCAAAGCTAGGGATGGTACCATTTCTAAATGTTTCTGAATTTGTCTGTGCCCAGTTATGGATGCCAAGGGTAGCTAACTGTGTAAAGTAGCTTGGGGGGGGGGGGTTACACTTTGGATAATTAAAAACAGATAGCTTGCCTTGGTGCACAATTTAGAAATGATCAGGCTGAAGGTGAGTATGGGTGACATTCCGTCATTGAAGAGCTGCTCAGACAACTTAAAACTTCTTGCTTCTCTGGTGCATTGCATTGCTCATGTCTGGGAAAATTTTTACCTGGGCTCCATCCACCATCAGCTATCTCTCTCTCTTGTTCTTGGCCAACTGCAAAACTCTGTCTCTAACATTAACCCCCAACATTGTACAGGGGACCAAGCCTCATGCCACATTTCCTTTTGGGGTCACCCTATATGCCTTCTCAGTTCCAACGAGTTCCCCATTAGGTCTGATCCCCAATGCATCAAGTGGCCAGTCCCGTACAAAGAGTTGGAGGAAATCCCCCATCCTTGGCAACCCAGTAAGACAAATGTGTGGTTGAGTTTGGTTATGCAAAACTTCCAGCAGGGTGTAGAGCAGACCATTTTCCCTGACTAGTTGAGCAGCACCTTGACAGGTTGTGCCAGAGACAGCTACCGCATCTGCTACCTCTGATTGTATGCCCTCCACTCTAGTCTCCATTGAAACAACCAGATTGGTAAATGAGTCCAGTTTTTTGTTGGTCAGGGTGAGTGACTTGTAAAGTTGCTTTATTTTGTTGGTCATGCTCACTGTGCTTGGCTGCTGCATTGGCCTGAGGCTGCCTTCCACACACATGGGCTGGAGGTCTTTTTCAGTGGTTGCCTATTCTTTTAGCTTGGCTCCAATCCCCATTTCTGTAACCATGAGCCTTCTGGTAACTGAAGTAACAAGAAAAAGCAAGTCTAGTATTTAAGTTAATTAAGTTTCTGTCAAGAAAAAGTCACAAGGAGCTTTGGAAGCATGCATCCGTTAATGTAGAGATGCTGGCCAATCCCCCAATTAATACCTTTTCGATGATCATTTCGTTTCCTGAGTTCTCTAGATCAGTGTTTGATTCTGTTGCTGACCTACCTATTTCTTTTTTTGTTTTTATCTTTTTCTCCCTGTTGAGCTCACCTTCAGAGCAGAAGTCTCTCCTCTGTCTCCTGTCTGGAGACTCCACTACATCGCTGGAGCCATTTCTGAGACAGACACTGCTGCATTCGATCAGCTGCTCAGTCCTCAACTCTATACAGCCTTACCTGGGCCATGATGAGCTAGGGGAGTTTATCAGGATCACTTCAGCTATGACTGTCAGCAATGGGGAAAGAGATGACTATTCCTTGTGTGCCCATAGGATGTGAGCAGTGGCTGGACCCACCCCTTCATTCCAGCACTAACCAGGGAGGGGTTATTCTCCCCTGTGACAGTTCAGCCCATCAACGTTAGCATATGTCTATCCAAAGATCTGGGTGGGGCACCTGGCAATGTGTGGTCACAAACATTGCCAAGGCTCCTACAGCATTCCTCCATCAGGTGTTGCTCTAAGTACAGTGTGGTGCAGCACAACCGATCACCCCAACAGGAAAGCATGCCTTTTCAGGTCAAACATTCTAAAATAAAATAAAAAAATAAATAAAATGGCCGCAATGCCAAATTCAGATTCACTTTTGAAACTAATTTTAAAAAGTGTTCTGCTTTTTTTTCTTTAATTCTCAGAAGAAGACTATTTTATATGTGCATTAAGCCTTTTCATGGTGTGCGTTATGTGGAAAATTGATGCACTTCCAGATGGCTGTAGGCACTCACAACACACTTAAAGCATGCATTGGTGCCCCCACTGTGGTATAACTTTTTTATTTACACCAGAACTGGATGGAAACCTGAAGGAAGCTTGCTGACAGTGGCAAAGCAATGAAAGGCTAGTTCTAAAGCTGGAGGGGCCAGGACTTGGAAGGTAAATTTCCACATTAAGACTTTTAGGAAAAGGGTTTCAAATAAAATCCATTATGAACTGGCGATCGTAAATGGACATCGCTGATTGGCCGAGACATTTTTGAAGCCGTGATGATTTTTATTTCTTTTATTTCTTTTTTTTTTTTTTTTGTTAGCCGGGTAAACATATCAGTCAAGGCCCTTTTTCATATGCGACCCGAGACTATAAAATAGTCACAAGATGTTATACAAAAAGATAACTTTTACATTCTCTTAATACAGAAATACAAATACATGACATATGACAAACAATATAATACAAATTATTTAAAATAGCAGTGACATTGCAAGCTACTCAATAAATGATGCTTCAATTTCTTTTTGAATAAATTATGACTACTCATAGTTCTCAATTCAATTGGAAGATCATTCCAGTATTTTGGTGCTTGGATAGAAAAAGCTTGAGCACCCATTTTAGTTTTAGTGACTTTCAAATTGAAACAGGAAAGAACATTTGATCTCAAGTTTCTCGGAGTTTCCCTTACAGATATCAGAGAATACAAGGGAGAGAGACTTTTTTGTCTCAATACATTATCCGTTTTACAACAAAGAGAGTAAATGGAACTTGATATCGAGCTACATCATTACTGCTTAAAAAAACCTCCAGCCACCAGCCTCCTCATCTGCAGCACCGCACATCACTCCGCTCTGCCAGTATTTCTGCCTCATACCAAACTGTACATAGGCACAACTGTTGACGGAGCCATGCTCCAGAAATCAAAATAAACACCATCCCTCCTACAACCGCTGCAACTGCCACTACTATCTTACAAAGCCTGCCGCACATTTTCTTACCTCAGCCAAACTTTTGAGGAATATGATGTTGACTGAGTGAGTAGCATCATTTCCACAGCATCACTAGTGCTCGACTCGACTTTCGTGTTACAAAAAAAAATTAAAAATCACAATCGTGGTGCCAACAAGCTCTACCTAACTACCGAAAAGAAACTGCAAATTAAACACATATTCACTCTGTCCCAGACTAGGCAGCAGGACCATGAGAAACCCCATGGAGAACATACTTGAGAGGAGCAGTGTTAGTTATAACAGCGCCACCTGCTGCCTGAGCCCTTCAGGACTATTTTGTCAAAACATACTCTTCCAACATGCTAAAACAAGCAATTTCACAAGGTTTTAAAAGTTTTTTTTTGGTAAAAAAATTTAAATCCAGTTCATAATAGCAATAAGTCATTCCAGGGTGTGGTATAGCATGGGATATCGTCACTTCTCAGACGGTTGGACGCACTCAGCCTGCGGCCTCGTGCCCAACCACCCGAGGTGTGACAATATCCCATGATATACCACACCCTGTCGTGCCTTATTGCTTAATTAGAAAACTGTTCTCTAGCTTTATTTTATGATACAGGTGCTTTTTTTTTCACAACAGACTGTTGTATAACCCAGAAAATGGGCATTCATTGCCTAGTGTTCCATGCCTGGTTAACAAAAACCAAATAAACATAGTGAGCTATTAAGTTCTGAGGAAGTGCAGCTAGAAGAGGGCAGTTGTGAAGCAGAAGTAAACCTAGCAAAAAAAATCTCCTGTCCCAATCTTAACAAATAAAATATAAATATACACAACTAGCACAGTGGAAACCCCTACCACATTAAGTCATGTATATTCTGGTGGCCAATGAATGAACAACCAGTTTTGAGCCGATTGTGTAAAAATTGCCTTTTTAAAGCTTATATGTTATGGAAAGTATGAGGACTCATATCTCAGTATAAAACCTTAACATTGCAGTAACTACATATCTAAGTACAATATTCAGAAGAATTAAGTTTTGTTTTCTCATTTACAAATTAGACATATCTCAGTAGAACAGTAGTTGTAAGGGCATGGATACAATCCTCTATCCACACTGTAGCAGTTCCCTAGAACAGACAGTCTTTGGACATCTTCAAGCTTAAACTCCTCCTATCACCTGGGCAGTATATACACAGTCTCTGCCCCATGATGTCAGATCTTTCTTTCCGCTGGGGCAGGTCTCCTCCTTTGTAACTCTGCAGCATCTAAGTGGTATCCTTATGAAAGTGCTTTCTAGGCAAACTCCTTACACTGAAATGAGTCTTTCCACTGAAAATCCTTGTCTCTAGCTCAGACTCTCAACAGAGATCGGTGATGGATGAGCGTAAACAACTGGGTTTCAAATTTTGTGTCTAGTGCCAGCAGAAAATGTCAATCACTGACCCCCACATTTCCTGTCTGTACTGTTTAGGCATGCAGCACAGCATGGTGGGTTGTGGCCTTTGCCAGATGGTTCTCTCAATATCACTCGAAGATCGGAAGGTAAATCTCATCCTCGGTCAACCTTCAGAGCCTGCAGGAAGGCCTTGGTGGCTGCTGAGTTGACTTCACAACTTTTGACCCTTGAGGAGGCGGCAACTGCAGCTGCAATGAGTTTCTCATTGGTCTCAGTGCTGGTCCTGGCTGGGAACAGCATTGGAGGGTCCTTTTTCCAAGCATTTTGGGAAATGTATTGGCCCTCCAGACATTTGGTGAGAACCGATCTCACCTGAACAAGAGACATAAGCATTGCCAGTGCAGGTCATACAGTTGGGAGCAATTTCATTCCCCTTGTTCCCTCAACTGCCCTGATTGGTCAGCTTTAATCAAGCATCCTTTGGTCGAGGGACAGGCCGAGAGCTATGTGGTACCCCCATCAGGTTTGTCGACCTTGACTCTGGTCAAACAAGCAATCAAGATGTTCCTTGAGCCTGTCAACCCATTGCCAAAGGAGCTTGATGAAGATTCTGTCTCACAGACCTCAGTGCTGCTGGTCCTCATTCAGGAGGACATGGCTCAGTAGGTGTCCCTGGCTGTGTCACTGTGGGACCAGCCTCAGCCAGTGGTCATGTCACTGAAACCAGTGCTCCCTTTTTTTTAAACATTCAGCATTTTATTGATCTTTTCCAAATGGTACAACAGTAACCATAGCCAAGAATTGTTTCCATACATACTATGTAGGCATTATAAGCAATGTTCTGTCAGTACAAAAGTAAGCACTGGTCCAGGCACAAAAACAGAAAGAAAGTATAACACAGCCTAACGCTAGAGTTATACTAACTGTCGTATAACCAGGATCAAATATCAATGCAAATCAAAACTACTGTCACTGTATCACCGTAAGTAATTCAACAAAGGTCCAAGCACTGCCAGGAAGCCAGTCAGTTAGCCAGTGAGTACAGGGTATACCAGAAGGATGACAGTCTGAAACCCAGGTCAGCCCATGAAAAGGGGAAGGTAAAACAACAGGATATTAGTGACGCTTCAGGGTCTAGGCGGCAGGCAGGTTATCAAAAATACCCCAGAAAATGAGGTGGGGGGAGTACGTGGCGCTGAAAGAGACAGCATACCAGAACAGGAGCTACTCTTAAAACTGTGGGGAGTCTCATAGAGGTACTCAAACATGGGGGTTACATGGATGGGTAGGAAGCACCAGGCAAAGATCTGAGAGGAGTTAGGCGTCCCACTTCTTGTAAAAAGTCTGCATCTGATTCAGGCTGTAAAAGGAGAGTCTATCCAAAGTAGCAAGGCGTGCCATAGCTGACCGCCACATGTCACGGGAGGGAGGGAGGTTGGGGTTGCCTCCACTTCATCAAAATTGCTCGTTTGGCTTCCATTAATGCAGCCAGCACTCAGTGCTTATGTGGAGGTCTGAGCTGGGGCAGAGCATCAGGATCACCAAGGAGTAGCATGGGTTTGGACTGATCCAGAGGGCACTAACTACACTGGAGCAGTCGGCTAACACAGCGGACCAAAAGGAAGTCAGGGATGGACACAGCCAGAGGATATGGAGGACAGCTCCAGCATCAGGGAAACCAGTGCTCCTGAATGTAGCGAGTCATGTGGTCTACCATGAACTTCTGGAGGATCTGTCTGGACATCGGCCCTCAGGTGGACAGTCAAGGTTAAGGTCTTGGCATCATTCATGCTCTCGATCTTGCTTGACCAGGAGATGCCTCCGTCAGAACTGCTTGACTTCCTTGTCCTCAGGCGAGGAGAGGTATTGGCACAGTATGTGTTGGTGTTACGAGGAGCTCCTCTGGCAGCAGTGGATCATTGCAGGTTTGGGTAGGGCTCTAACCTCCTCACCGTCAGTCGCTTAGCAACTGCCACGTAATGTCCATGCCAGTCCACTCAAGGCAGCTGTCCCCAGCATCTGCTAGGATGGAGCTACCACCACCACAGCCTGTGGTGGGTGCTCCTACAAAGGACTCCTGTGTTGCTGTTGATTTGCCAGGCCAGTTATCAGTGGAGATCACCTAGTCAGGGTGGTCTGAGATAGTAATTGGTTGAGGGCCATTTTCGAGGCATCCTTGGACAACTCTTATCTTCCATGCTTTCTTTTAGGACTCGTACATTCACCAGGGTATGAAATTAGTAAAAAAAAAAAAAAAAATACATGCCCACTTGGGCATGTAAGCAGCAACCGTATTTGCCCAAGAAACTATTTACATGATGCCCCCAAGTTAGTACAGTAACAGCCCACAGGTGTAGGCTAGCTCTTACATGGTCTTTTTATTTAGATTTTAGCTAAATTTGTTCATACACTTGCCCTTTAAGGCTTTAACAACTAGATTTTTTTTTTTAGATTTCAGGTAGTCAACAATGCAAAATCTGTAAGAGATTACCTTCTCAGATTTTAGTTAGTACAGCCCACAGGCATAGTAGCTCTTTGAAGATTGTTATGTAGTTTAACTAACTTGGCTCACTGTTGCCTTTTTTTTTTTTTTAATTGCCTCGCTCCTACGGCTTTCGTCGGAGGCCTTGTGCCCCCTCCTACTCCATCTGCCTGGGCATCCCTCTAGGCAACCCCTGCCCCGGCTTCATCTTGCTCGGGGGGGGCCAGGGTGTATGTATTTTTCCCCTTTTTTCTCCCTTATCCCTGAGGACACTGGCACGAAGGACATATGTCCAGGCAGATGACGAGCTGACACACGTCGTAGCCAAGTGCCCACAGTGTCCTACCCTCCCAGGCTCTGAAGAGCCACCATTGCCCCCAAAAGCCCATGCTTCCACTGGCCCTAGAAGTGTCGAGTGCGTAAGGCACCCCCGGTAACCCACCCCAGGAGGAGAAGAGCATCCATTAGGATGCTCGATCCTCCATCCCCCCGCTGGCCCCCAGCAACCTGAGTCTCTTCCCGAACCCGGGTCGCCGGTGTAGCGCGAGGTGTGGCATCCAGTGCCTCAACCCTCAGCACCACTGCGCTGGCCCACTGCTGCCTTTTTAAGAGATTTTTTAATTTCAATTTGGTTAGTCCAAAATGCTACTTCAGTTTCTGTAAGAGATTTCTTAGTCAGATTTTAGTCCACATGTGCAGACTAGTTGTAGCTCTTACAGGATATGTTTTAGCTAACTTTGCTCACACTTGTCCTTTAAGGCTTTAACAAGTCATTCTTTTTAGATTTTAGTAGTCCGCAATGCAGTATCTGTAAGAGATTTCCTTTTCAGATTTTAGTTAGTAAAGCCCACAGATACAGTAGCTGTTAAAGGAGGGGTTTTTATATAGTTTTGAGCTAACTTTGCTCACAGTTGCCCTTTAGGCTTTAAAGAAGCAATTTTAGATTTTTTGTAGCCCCAGAGTAGCTTTTCTAAAAGCCTTTTAATGAGTTTTAAACTAACTCAGTTCACTGTAGTTCAGTAGCTCCAAAATATCCATTTTAGATTTCAGATAGCTTCCTCAGCTCTCAGTAGCTCTTCATTTAGGTTTGTGATAGTTTAGCTCCAGTTGAGTAAAAAAGAGCTTTTTATTTCAGATAAGAGATCCAGTTGAGTGAAAAGGCCTTTGTATTTATGAGAGGCAGGAGAATGTGAGATAATGCAAATTGTTTTCATGATTTTAACAAGTTCAGCAGAGCTCCCAGTCTTTGAGTCTGCGACTGCAGATGAAAGCAGGCTGCAAAAATAGGCCCTTGCTGCTTTTAGTTTCCCTGGTGGCATGTCTCCCCCAGCAGTCTACTTGTTTTTTTTCCCTTTACTACTGTCTCAGGATGTTCTTATTTAATATACAGTGAGACAGCAGCAGCTTCTGTAGTCTGAATTTAGCCAGCCATCACCCTTCCCCTCCAAGTTACAAGTGGTAACGCTAAGCCTGGGAAGTCTGATTGAAGAACTAAATCAAGAGCTCTTAAAAGAGCTTTAGTATTTACTTTTTTGTTCTAAAAGTAAATCAGAAGTCGGGACTTACTAGTCTGGTCGCGATCACTGGCTACAGAGTGTATCGCAAGCTGACGTTTCCTCTCCATGCCAAAAGCGTGCCACTCACTGCACGATTTGTCTCACTGACTAAACAGGCTGAAGTGGCATGCTTTGTAGAGACCACACATTATCGCACTGTGACCAAAGTAATAGACCAGGGAAGGGCTGTGGATATGGCCTACCTAGACTTTAGCAAGGCATTTGACACAGTCCCGCACAAAAGATTAATAATCAAGTTAGCCAGCTTGGGAGTGGGTCCCAGGGTGGTAGCCTGGGTTGCAAACTGGCTGCACAACAGGACACAGAAGGTAATAGTGAGTGGCACATTCCAAGAAAGGGGGTCACTAGTGGAGTACCTCAGAGCTCAGTACTGGGTCCAGTCCTCTTTAACATCTTTATAGGTGACATTGCAGAGGGTCTGGAAGGAAAGGTATGCCTCTTTGCAGATGATACAAAGATCTGTAACAGAGTTGATACACACGGGGGTAGAAAGGATGAGAAGGGACTTGGCAAGGTTGGAGGAATGGTCAGACATATGGCAACTTAGATTCAATGCAAAGAAGTGCAAAGTAATGCACCTGGGAAACAAAAACCCAGGAGAAGAGTACACAATAGCAGGGGAGGTACTAACAACAAAAAAATGAATGGGACTTGGGGGTAGTCATATCGGATGATCTAAAGGTGGGTAAGCAATGTGAGAAGTCAGTGAGGAGAGCCAGGGGGATACTGGGATGCATAGGAAGGGGCATCACAAGTAGAAAAAGGGAAGTGGTTATCCCTCTGTACAGACAGTTGGTGAGACCCCATCTGGAGTACTGTGTGCAGTTTTGGAGACCTCATCTACACAAGGACATAGACAGGATGGAAGCAGTCCAGAGGAGGGCAGCTAATATGGTGCAGGGTCTGCATCAGAAATCATATGAAGAGAGACTGAGAGAGCTTAATATGTATACCCTTGATGAAAGGAGGGGCAGGGGGGACATGATAGAAATGTTCAAGTACCTCAAGGGAATCAACAAAGTCCAGAAGGGTAGCATCTTTCAGAAAAGAGATGTGTAAGAACAAGGGACACAATTTAAAGATAGAGGGGACGTGCCAGGGTAATGTGAGGAAATATTTTTCACGGAGACAGTGGTGGATGTGGAAACTGCCTTCCTGGGAGGTTGTTGAGGCTAAAACAGTGGGGAGTTCAAACATGCATGGGACAGACACAAGGCAATTGTAGTGGGGGGTGGCAGGAAGTAGGCTGTTGGTTAACTAGAATCTGCAGCTTATCCAGTAGGTAGGGAAATGGGCAGACTGGGTGGGCCAAGTGGTCCTTATCTGCTGTCAAAGTCTATGTTTCTATGTTACTGTGTAAAGAAGCGGGCAAATTAAAGGCACTCCCCGACTGGTTTCTGACTGCTGTGACCCGACTCCTGCCCAGATGACTTGATCCCTCGCAGCTTCAAGAGTTTGTCTTGTCATCATGGCGGGCAACACTCCTCCAGCAGTGTCCCCACCCCTGCAAACAATGACAGAAGGTCTTTAAAAAAAATTAAAAAAAGATGGAGGGAAAAACAGAGATGTGGGGAAAATGAACAAAATGGGACTTGCTCACTGCATAACTACCTTAGGTGCCCCACGGGGCAGGCACTAAACAGCACTAGGTGTCCTGAGACAAAAGTGCCTGCCCTGGGGCACCTAAGGTATAGGAATTTTGCACCCTGCATTCAGCCATGGCTCGGTCGAGGAAGTGACTACCAACCATGGGCCAGTGTTATTTGGGGTTTTAATCTACCTCATGTTGGAGTCCATAAGTTGCCCTTGGAACCAGTTCAGAAGAGAGCTAAATACCCCTTCACTGGCATCCTAGATGGTGACATATCCCCGGAGGTTGCCTTTTCCCTGGATGAGGCCATTTTGAGACCAGCCGTGGAGCTTTGGCAGCATCCAGCATCCTGCCCAGCACCTTTTGTTTGCATGAAGGAAGTACATGTACACCCAGAAAGAGAAGGACAGAGAGGGTGCTGTACTGAGGCAAGGTAGGAGGGGCAGAGCAATCTGCTTGGCCAAAGTTGAGAGAGATGCAACTGGCAAAGGGGGTGAAAACAGGGGAGAAGACTTTCTTCCAGTGTATTGGAGGAAGATATATATATAAAGATGGGAATAGTCAGGTTAAGAAGTGAAGGGGTGATTGGGCAGAGGGAAGAGAAAGCAGAAGTAGCTGGCAGATACTTCTGTTCCATCTTCACTGAGAAGAAAGATGGTCCATTACCTCAAGGGGTGAAAAAGGAGGCGTGGGTGGTGCCACAGATGGGAAGATAGAGGTTGACAGGATGAGTAAGGGCTTGAAGACTCTGAAGGTAGACAAAGCCACAGGACTGCTGAATGGCATACATCTGAAGGTTTTGAGAGAGTTGGCAGATATGCAGGCAGGCCCCATGGTGAACCTGATTAATACCTCGCTGGAGTCAGAGAAAGTACCTCTGGACTGGAGGACAGCATATGTAGTACCATTTCAAAAAAGCAGGTCAAGGGATGACCCTGGTAACCACAGACTGGTCAATCTTACTTCGATAGTGGGGAAACTCATGGAAACCATACTGAAATAAGTACTGGCAAGCCTTCTGGAAGAAAATGGGCTCCAGGATGAGAGGCAGCATGGATTTGTGCCAGAGAGGTCTTGCCAGACTAACCTGATTGATTTCTCTAATTAGGTAAGCAGGACAATGGACAGGGGCTAAGCAGTGGACATTCTGTATGTGGATTTCAATAAGGCCTTTGACTCTGTTCCCCACAGGAGATTAGTCAGGAAGCTGAAGGACCTGGGGGTGGGGAGGAACTAGTCATGCTGGTTAGAAACTGGCTTCAGGGTAGAAATCGGAGGGGGGGGTTGAGTTCTCAGAGGCTAAGCAAGTCAATACTGGGGTCCCACAGGACTCGGTCCAGTGTTGTTTAATATTTTCATAGGCAATAGTGCAGATGGTATAAAGGGTGAAATATGCCTGTTTGCAGATGGCAAAAGCTCTGTAGGAGAGTGAACACAGAGGAGGGGAGATAGGACCTCAGGGAGGACGTGCATAAGCTAGAGAAAATGTGAGGTGTTTGGCAACTGGCATTCAGCACCAACAAGTGTAAAGTAATGCATTTGGGGATGAATAACCCAGAGACCAAATACTGTTTGGTGGTGTGCAGGTTACCAAGTTAGAGAAGAAGATGGACTTGGGAGTGATCATCGTAAGTCACCTGAAGCAATCGGCACACTGCAGGAAAGTAGCAGCCAAAGCAACTCGGATGCTGGGCTGCATAGCCAGGGGTATAGCAAGTAGGAAAATGGAGATCATTTTGCCACTTTGCAGGTCTCTAGTAGAGCCACACCTAGAGTACAGTGTGCAGTGTTGGAGCCCTTACCTAAAAAATGACTTGAACCTACTGGAAATAGTTCAGAGAAGAGCAACCAAAATGATCCGGGGACAGCAAGGCAAATCGTATGAGGAGAGACTCAGGTCTCCTCACGTACTCCTTGGAGGATTGAAGGGAGAGGGGTGACATGATCTAAACCTTCAAGTACCTTAGGGGTTTCAATAGGGTCTCTTCAGCCTTAGTGGGGAACAGGACCACTAGGGGCACTGCCTCCGGCTGGTGGGAGGAAGATTCAGGACAGAAATTAGATGCCACTTTTTCATGGAGAGGATGCTAGCTAAGTAGAATGAGTTGCCGGAGGAAGTAGTCTCCCTAAAGATGGTGGGCAGCTTCAAGAGAGGTTGTGATAGAGCAGAGGGAAAAGCTGCATAAAGAGGAGGTGGGTGGGGGGAGGGTGGACATCAGCAGGGAGGGAGGCAAATCCCTCATTAGACACTGTGGGGGTCTGAAAACTTGAGCAGGCATGATAAACCGCAAGGTCTATTTCTGCTGGTTCAATCATATGTTCTTATGTCTACAAGTGTGCAATCCCTACTGGGTCCCTCTCCAGGTTCTGTGACCATCCTTTGGCTGATCGGTTGGTCTCAGACTTAGCCTTCTAAAAAATCTGGTGGCCGAGGGGATGTGGACAAGCTCTTGGACAAGGAGACCAAAAAGATTGACTACGCAGTTAAAAAGTGTGTTGCCTGGTCTCTGTCTGGCAAGTTACACCACGATGATGGCCATCTTTGCCCACTTCCTGTTGGGAGTGCTGGATGATGTTCTGCCTCACCTTCAGGTTAACTGTCCACTCCTGGTGAAGTTGGTCAGAGACCAGGGTCAATCACTGGCTAAACACCAGCAATAGATGGCTCTGGACATGGGTGACTGGCAACAGCAGTCGTAATGCATTGCAGGGCCTGGCTCTGGCTTTCCACCTTCTTGGTGGATACCCAGCACAAGCTGACCGATGACTGACCTCTTTGGCCCTTGGGTGGAGAGACATCTTGCCAGAATCGAGAAGTCCAGTGTCACACTAAATTATGTGGCATTGTCCCAAAGGCACAGAAAACTAAGAAAAAAAGGCCTTCCAGTACAAGTTCTTTCAGCCACAGCCACCTTGGCAGCAATCTCAATAGACACAATACCAAAACTAGTGCCCAAATGCTGATATCAGTGGCCAGGGTCCAAAAAGGTGGGGCCAGTGGAAGTAGTTCCCCTTCAGCCCCAGTGGCCCCAGCAGCAGGTGCCCCTCCAAAGCTGCCCAGTGATGGGTGGGGGTGTCATCCTGCCACCTGTCCAGTCTTTGAGCCAGCTCCCAGTGGAGGGGTTGGCTGTGCCACTTCTGGCCACACTGGTCCACTATTACTACAGACAAGTGGGTATTTGAAGTGGTAGGCAGAAGGTTGCCACTTGATTTTAGGGCTCTCCCGCCTCACTGACTCCATGCTCCTCAGGCATCCAGGGTGTTGCAGGACAGGTTGTTCACCCTCAGGGAGGATTAGCTCAGCTTCTTGCCAAAGGAGCCATAGCCTGTGCCCCAGACACCCTAGCAAGTCAGGGGTACATGCCCTGGTACTTCATGGTCCCAAAATGGACAGGGGCTGATGCCCCATTCTGGATCTGCATGACCTCAGTTAGTTCATGCAGAAATGCAAGTTCAGCATGGTCACTCTGAACTAGATTATTCTATCCCTGGATTAGGGCATGTGATTCTGCTCCCTGGATCTCCACGAAACATTCTTTCACATCCCAGTCCATCCATCCCATCGGCAGTACCCTGGTTCCATGCAGTGGAGGTTCTGTATCAGTTCTAGGTCATGCCCTTTGGCCTCTCATCCATGCCTAGGGTCTTCACCAAGTACATGGCAGTGGTGGCAGCCTTCCTGAGGTGCAGGGGTGTCATGGTGTATCCCTCTCTGGATAAATGGCTGATAGCTGGGCCATCTAAGGAGCCTGTTGAGCGATCCAGAGATTTTTTTTTTTCAATTGTTTAACTAGGTGAGAGACATTAAGCCGAAAGTTTGTTTACAGGTGCAACCTGGGAGCACAGGGAAGTTAAGTGACTTGCTCAGGGTCAAAAAGTATGCAAGTGAGATTTGACACTCCAGACCTTTAGGAACTTGTGTCTTTTGGTCAACCTGGACAGGTCTGAGCTGGTTCCCTCACAGATGAGTTGGGGCAGAACTAGACTCCGTGTGGGCCAAGGCCTGGCTCTCTGTGGACCGGGCTCAGGATCCTACTTCCTTTGCCCGATCATTTCAGGTTGGGCTCTTGTGCCCTGCTTGGGATTTCCTGAGGCTGCTGGGGTAGACGGCATCCTCCACCAGCATGGTCTGCTGGGCCTGTTGGAGATGTGTGACCTGCAATGGGAGCTGGGTTGCCAGTGGTCTTAGTGCCTAGGTCACCTGGACCAGCCAGTCATTGTGACTCAGCCATTGTGAGATGCCATTCAGTGGTGGCTGGACCCACATCACCTGGAGGAAGGAATCCTATTTGTCCACCTGGAACCATTTGTCAAGCTCACAATGGACGCATCTCTGGTGGGTGGGGAGTGCACCCGGTAGACCACACAGACTGCAGGTTCTGGTCACCCTGGGAGTGCTGTCACCACATCAGCTTGCAGTAGCTCCATGAAGTGCAGCTGGCTTCCCCAGAATTTGCTTCTCTGATCTGGGGTTACAGCATGCAGGTCCAGATGGACAATATCACAGCCATGTTCCACCTAAACAACCAGGGTGGAATGCACTTCCTTCCCTTGTGCTGGGATGCTCTCTGTGCCTGGGTGCAGACCTCCTGGTGATTTATGTTGTGGGAGTTCACAATCAGTTGGCACTCTCAGCTGGGTGGAAGAGAGGTCATACCAGTAGTCCCTGCATCAGGGGGTGGTATGCCACTTGTTCTTCCAGTGACTAATACATGGTCACGTCTTAAAGATAGCAAACATTGCAACCAGATTTTAGAAGAATTAAATGCAACAGGATCACAGCCTATTGGTAACTTTAGACGTTAGGAACCTTTATACCAGTATTCCCCATGATTGAGGTCTACAAGCATTGGACCCTTTTTATTTTTTTTTTTATCTGCAAGAGAACAGAATAAGCCAGATAAGGATTTTTCAGTGCAGCTCACTCAAAGAGTACTAGAGAATAACTATTTTGCTTTTGAAAATCAAGAAATATTTACAGAAAATGGGGGCTACTCAGGCCCCTACTTACGCTAATTTATACATGGCATATTTTGAAAAACAATATATAGAATCTGATACTAATCCTTTTAGATCACAGATCATTGCATACAAATGCTTTATTGATGACATACTGATTATCTGGGGTGGAACATTACAGGAAGTGCAGTCTTTTAAAGGCTATCTGGAATTCGCAAACAGAAATTTGATTTTCACAATGGCCTGTGATGCAGAAGAAATTGCATTCTTGGATTTGAAAATATTAAAAAGTAATGGCAATTTTTTTTCACAGATCTTTATAGAAAAAAAAAACACAAGAAATACAGTCCTTCATTCTAAAAGTTTTCACCCTAAAAATTTAAAAGAAAATATTCCATACAGCCAAATGCTTAGGGTAAAAAGAAGAAATAGTAGCATCACAGATGAATGTGAAGCTAATTTAAATGAGCTAACACAGAGATTTGTCACAAGAGGGTACACTACAGAATCCTTACAAATAGCAAGAAGGAAAGTAGATTCTAGGGAATGGGGTAGTTTAATCATAGAAATGTCCCTTGTTCGAATCCCCCTTCGGAGAAAAATCACTATGTCCACCCAGTATTCAGAAAGCTTTGATAAAATTAAATATATAATTTTATCTAATTGGAATATATTACAAAACAGTGAGATGGGCCAAAAGATTTTTGAACATAAACCTTTGGTTACTGCACAAAGGGCAACTACAATACGAAATAAAATTGTGAAAACACAACATTGGAAACAGGAGAGAGAAGGTATGGGCTGGCTAAAAAAGTGAAATATTTTGTTTTTTCCCTGTGGCATTTGTGTCCATTGTAACAATAGTAAAAAAAAAGTAAAACAATTAGAGGCACTTGGGATGATAAGGAATATGGTATAAGAGATTTCATATGTAGTTTATTGTATAGTTTGTCCCTGTGCATTATATTACATAGGAGAAACTACTAGAACCTTAAAATATGTATAACTGAACATAAGAGTAATATCAGAAGAGGGGATCTTAGGTCTCCTTTAGCGAGGCATTTTATTGAGAGACATCAGATATCAAGCTTGAAATTTTTTGGAATCGAAAAGATACATGAATTGCCAAGAGGAAGAAACAGAGAATCAACCCTTTTAAAGCAGGAAGCCTGGTGGATTTTCACCTTAAGAACACACCTGTGAAGATATGGACTGAATGAAAATTTAAACTGGATCATTTATGAATAAATACATTCAGATATGGGAATTGAATATAATATGTTTGTAATGATGGTTGTCCAAATGCATTTGCTTATGATAACTTTGTTTCTTTTTTCCTTTACACCCCTTCCCCCTTTCCTTCTCCACCTCCCTTTCTTTTTCCCCTCCCCTCCTCCTTCTTTCATCCCCTTCCCCTCTTTTTACCCGCCCTTTTTTCCTCCTTAATTCACTTCTAATGGTGGCTGCTTTCAGTAATGGTGCAACTAACCCAGGCAGGGAAAATATTGTAAAAACTTTTCCAGAAGCTGCTATCGTCTCCCAAGTTTTGGATTTAACTCAACATCTACAATCTCAAACTTTGTCTAAGGGCTCCTTTCTTAATAATTTTCAATCTTTTAACTCCATATATAACTAATCAGACTCTTAAGGATCACTTAAGGTGCCCTGATTTATCTAGTTTTCCTGATAAAGGTAAAGGACAATGTAATAGTGAAGTAATTAATGTTGCCAAGGAAATTCAGAAGGAATACGAAACCCCAGTACCCCCTAATAAGAACATAATAAACATTTTGAATGATTTAAAAACCAAAGGTCCAACTTGGAAATGAGCAGCTTATGCAACTGGTTACATTGTTTGGTCCCTTTATGTAGTAGTAGTAGTATTAGTAGTAGTAGTAGCAAATCATTTTTTTTATTCATATACGAATAATATAAAAATGTTTGTTAAAGTTAATGAGGGGTGTTGGGTAGGCTAATGTCAGTAAGAGGGACAGAAATCTAGATACACGTTGTAATGATAGGCAAGTGAATGAACCTGCCAGTACTTCTGTACCAGTAGCTGAGGTGTCCTTGGCTAACACGGATGATTCTTTGTTAGTCCAAAATGGTCCCAGGACATTAAAAAATATCAGAGATGAAATCTCAAGGAAAGAGATAGTAGAAATAGAGAATGTAATAAAAGAACTAAAGGAAAGGAAACTTTATATCTATAATAATGGAATGATGAAACCAAAGAACTATAAAGACGTAAGCAAGAAAAAAAGAAGAGATGATAGGAATACATTGAAATTGAGCAATGTGCCAGTAGAACAAAATACTTCTAAGCTAGACCTTGGAAGGAAGAAAAAAGGGATTAGAATGGAGCAAAAGGTAACCTTAGAGAAGAAAGTGAATTTTGGAAAACCCCAATGATCCAGGTATACCAATAATAAAAGACAGGATTACTGAATCTGGAGAGGTTACTTAAGAGCATTTAGAGGTTACTAAATTTAGCAGCCGGAAATATGCTCTACTATTATATTTATAAATGGCATTCCCAAAGGGAGATCAGAAAATAATTATATATTGAAGTTAGCTATTTATAATTTATTTAAAGGTATAGCCGGTTCAAAAATTGGATGGCAGGATTTATTCTTAACTTACAGATATAAGTATAGTGGGCAGAAGGGCTGGGTCTGTGTGGTGCTTAGAAGTGAGATCTAAAATTCTTGCCATAAGAGAAAAATTTATGGATATAGGCATTATGCTGGATGTGACAAATGAACCATATAGGACTGAAGTAGAAAATCTACCCAAAAGTAGGAAATCAGGGGAAAAAATGGGGACAGAAATGAGAAATGCTCCTGCTCTTAAACAACCTCGAATAACAGTCTTTATTAGACCAAAAGAAATAATTCACAACTTAAAGAGAAACGAAGATAGAGCTACACTTAGAAGTGGCCGAAAACAGTTGGGGACTAGAATAAATACTAGCATCATTTTGCAGGATGACAACACTCTAAGTGAATTAGTATATTCTTTGGAGGAAAGTGCACATGGCATTAGAGAATATACTAATAGCACTATAAATTTAACAGAAGATTCTATCTGACAGTCATATGTAATTCAGAATATTGACAAAGGAGCTGTAGACATTTTAAGTTGGAATATTGCCAGTCTGAAAGAAAAGTTAATGGATAAAGAATGCCTGCGATGGTTAAAAAGTTTTGCAATTATATGCATTCAGGAAACTTGGGTAAAAAATAGTTGTGACCATTTGTTGGAGGGATACACTGCCTGGATATCTCCAACTCATAAAGAAAAAAAATTTGGACGTTTTAAAGGGGGTCTAGTCATTTTTGTTACTACTAGTTTGGTCTTTACCATTATTGAGGCTAGTATGTATAATGAATACTTTATGTATATTGTAATTGCAAACGATAATATTAAATGGGCGATTTTTAATATTTATACTCCACCTGGTTTAAATGCAGGCAGTTATTTGAGTGTTTTGGATATGGTTGAATGTAATATCGAATTGGTTAAAGTACAATTTCCTGGGGTTAAGATTCTTCCTGTAGGGGATTTTAATGCACATATAGGCTCAGAAATTGAGGAAAATACAACAGACTGGTGTATTGATGATATAGTGAATATTCCTGTAAGAAACTCAAAGGATAGCTCTATGTGCAAAAAGGGGAAAATCCTCTTGGAATTTCTAGGGAAACATACTCTTAGAGTCCTTAATGGCCGTATTATTGGAGATTGGGTAGGAGAGTTTACCTTTCCGGTCGGTACTAAAGGTGTAGTTTTGGACTTGTGCATAATTGAGGCAATTAACTATCTCTTAAAGTTATAAAATCCTGGGATAGTGACCACAATCCAGTCGTATGCTCTATAAATCTTGGTTTTGACAAATTGCCATTTGATCATATGGAAGAAGCTACAGCTGATTCCCACATGTGTATTAAATATGGAAAAAGGATTATGTGGGACTCTTTTTCCAAAGTGACTTTGGACAATATTTTGTCCGATGTCCAATCTAACCGAAGCCTGATCATATTACAAAATGGTGATCTTTCAGAACCCAAAAAGTTAATTGAGAGATTTGATGATATAACAGCTTTCACTGCATCTGAGCTCAACAAAAAGAACATAAAATCCAACTCACTTAACATAGGATGGGATAAACCATGGTTTGATCGCGAGTGTTGTTATGAGGAAAGCAATCAAAAAAGTAGGGAAACTGAGGATTAAAACTCCATCCTATCAAGTACTTGGTGCTTTTAAAAACCTTAAAAATGAATATAAGTATTTATTGGCTAGTAAGAAAAAAAACTAATTTTCTAATCAATGGGTTAAATTACAAGAAAGCATATTAAGAAAGGACTCTAAAATATTTTGGACACTTGTTGCTTTTGGTTGTAAGGAAAGTAATATTTCTTATAATATTTTGGGGATGATTAATGAAGAAAAATGGGTCCAACATTTTAAAGAGGTTTTTAAAATCACACTTGGAAACCAGGAAGCTTTAGTTCCATGTCATAATAGCGTTTATGATCAGGGAAAGGCCAGAAATGGTGCTATTCAGTTTTCAGTAGATGAGGTAATAAGAGCTATTACTGCACAAAAAAGAAACAAAGCGGCAGGAGTAGCCTACCAACAGAAGTTTTTCTACATAACCCAGAATATTGGGCATCTATCTGTGCCCCAATTTTTACTGTAATAAGCAACTACCTAATATTACCAAAAGACTAGAACTGGGGTACTGTTGTTCCCCTATTTAAGAAAGGAAATAGATCTGATCCAAGCTGTTACAGACCTATTACCTTACTCCCTGTTCTTCAGAAAAAATTTTCATGATTCATTTTTGACAGGTTGATGGTTTGGGTGGAAGAGAACGCTCTTCTATCAAAATTCCAAGGGGGATTTAAGAAAGGTCATAACACATTGGACCTGCTTTTTACCCTTAATTTTTTGGTTGATAAATATGTTAAGTATAAGAAGGGTACTATTTTTTTGTGTTTTTTAGACATTAAAAGTGCTTTTGACAAAACTGAATATTAATTCTCAACTATTAGACATTATTAAAATGTTATACTCCAATACTAGTATAGAGATTCATTATGGCAGAGATGGGGCTCTATCAAGGGACTTACCCATTAATATTGGTGTGAGGCAGAGCTATTTATTTGCTCCCATTTTGTTTAATCTCTATATTGAAAAACTAATTAAAAATATTAAAAACATTGACTCCTTTGTACCTGCTATAAATAAGGAAGAAGTTAAAATAATGTTATATGCGGATGATGCCATTCTTGTGTCTAGAACACAGCTGCATCTCAAACGTGTCATTTCCAATGCCATGTGCTCACTGAATCAATTTGATCTTAAGCTAAATGTTAGTAAATCTAAGATTTTAGTAATCGTGAAATCAAAATATGTTAAAAAAATGTGGGTCATTGACGATTGCAAATTTGAGGTGGTGAGAGAATTTAAATATCTGGGGGTAAAGGTTGATAAGAATATGACCTGGAATAATCACCTGACGGATATAAAAAATAATGCTGCCCAAACAGTAGGAGCTATACATAACTTTGCAGCTAAATTTGTCAATAACTCCTTTGTTTCTTTAAAAAGGACGTTTGAAGTCAAATTGATGAACCTACTACTTTATGGCAGTGAGGTGTGGGGTCTGTATTTATATAAAGTTAATTTGGAAACCATACAAAATCATTTTTTGAGACTAACGTTAAATTTTCTGAGGCATTGTCCATGCTGTTTCCTTAGACTGGAGTCAGGGATGATTAAGGTTAAAATGAGTACTAATGCCCGTAGTCTGGGTAACAAGCTTCCTGAATTAGTGGCCTTGATGGAGGAGGAACATCTGGATATTGTGGCAGTCACAGAAACATGGTACACACAAAACCATGACTGGGACATAAACATACCAGGATACACTGTCTACAGGAGGGACAGGGAGGGTAAAAGAGGAGGAGGAGTAGTTCTTTACATAGGGAGGAATAAAAGCAACAGAACAAAAGGGTAAACAGGGAGAAGAAGAAGCACTGTGGGTAAATTTGGAGACAGGCAATGGCACCACAATACGCACAGGGTTGTATTAGACCCCTTCTCAAGGGGAGGAAATGGACAGGAATGATAGAAAGTATACTTAGAATGGCAGAAAAAGGGGAGATATTGCTGATGGGTGATCTGAATATGCCAGATGTTAACTGGAGTGCAGTTGCAGCAGCCATTTCAAAGAGTGCAGTTATTCTAGATCCCTACAGGGGCATGCCTTAGACAACTAGTACTGGAGCCCACTGAGAGAGCAATATAGACTTGATTCTCTCAAATGGAGATGGAGAGAGGATCACAGATGAAGTGGGTAGCCATCTGGGAACTAGCTACCATCGAATAGTATGGCTCACAATAAACACAGCAATAGAGTCAAGCCATACAAAGACAAAAGTACTGGACTTTAGGAGGGCTGACTTTGCCAAAATGGTGAGTGCCTAAGGAATGCACTAGCAAATGGGCAGGAAGGAGGGGTGGAAGAACAATGGGAATAATAAAACTGCCATCACAGAGGTAACGAAGCCTTTGTGTGAAGCAAATAAACAAAACAAGATGATAGAATCCACTATGGTTCTCAAAGGAAGTGGCAGTGAAGGTTCAAGAGAAAAAAAGCATTCAGGAAGTACAAGGAATCGCAGAAGGAGCAGGACAGAGAACTGTATCAGTTAAAGCAAAAGGAGGCTGGGAAGGCAGTCAGAACAGCAAAGGCCCAAACCGAGGAAAAGATAGCCAACTCAGTTAAGAAGGGATAAAACCTTTATAGGTACATCAGGAGCAAAGGAACACCAAGGGAGGGATAGTGAGGCTTAATACAGGGAGGGAGGGAGGGTGGCAGAGGGAGACTGTGAAAAGGCAGAGATACTAAACAAATATTTTTGCTCAGTATTTACAAATGAAGAGGGGGAGGTACCTAAAACAAACAGTAGTAACACTCTGGATACAGAAGTTGATACCAGCCCATTTACAGAAGAAAGGGTTCTGAAAGAACTCTTAAAACTGAAGGTGGACAAAGCAATGGGGCCTGATGGGATTCATCCCAGAATTCTAAAAGAGCTAAGGGTAGAACTAGTGACACCACTGACTACCCTTTTTAACAAATCATGGGATGATGGGGTGGTACCCGAGGACTGGAGGAGGGCAGATGTGATTCCCCTTCACAAAAGTGGGAGCAAGGCAGAAGCAGGAAACTACAGACCTGTTAGTTTAACCTCAGTGATAGGGAAATGATGGAATCACGTCTGAAGGAAAGAATTGTCGGTATCTAGAGGCCAGAGGGCAGAGGACCCTAGGCATGGATTCACAGCAGGAAGGTCATGCCAGACAAATCTGATAGATTTCTTTGACTGGGTGACCAAAGCAGTAGATCAGAGGAGGGTGTGATGGCCTACCTAGACTTTTAGCAAGGCATTTGACACAGGTCCCACACAAGATTAATATACAAGTTAGCCAGCTTGGGAGTGGGTCCAAAGATGACAGCCTGGGTAAAGAATTGGCTGGAGAATAGGACACAGAGGTAATAGTAAATGGAGTCCACTCAGAAGAAAGGAGGTTACTAGTGGGGTACTCGCGAGGTTCAGTATTAGGACGGTCCTCTTCAATGTCTTTATAAGCGACATTGTGAAGGACTGGAAGGAAAAGATGTCTCTTTGCAGATGACACTAAGATCTGCAACAGAGTTGATGCACAGGGTGGGTGGAAAGGATGAGAAGGGACTTGGCAAGGTTAGAGGAATGGTCAAATGTATGGCAGCTTAGATTCAGTGCTAAGAAGTGCAAGGTAATGCACCTGGGAAACAAAAACCCAGGGGAAGAGTACACAAGGGGGTGAGATACTAACAACAAAAATGGAAAGGGACCTGGGGGTAGTCATATCAGATGACCTAAAGGTGGGCAAGCAATGTGAGAGGGCAGCAAGGAGGGTTGGGGGATACTGGGATGCATAAGGAGAGGCATCACCAGTAGAAAACAGGAAGTTATTATCCTCTGTACAGACAGCTGGTGAGACCCCATCTGAGTACTGCGGCAGTTCTGGAGACCACCGCAAAGACATAGACAGGATGGAAGCTGTCCAGAGGAGGGCAACTAAAATGGTGCAGGGTCTGGCGCCGAAGACATATGAGAGAGACTTAAGGAGCTTAATATGTATAGCCTCGAGGAAAGGAGGAGAGGGGACATGATAGAAACTTTCAAGTACCTCAAGGGAATCAACAAAGTCCAAGAGGGTAGCATCTTTCAAAAAAAGAGGTGTGCAAGAACAAGAGGCACAATTTGAAGATAGAGGGGGCGGCTCAGAGGTAATTTAAGGAAGTATTTTTTCACAGAGAGGGTTGTGGTTGCATGGAACGGCCTTCCGGAGGAGGTTGTGGAGTCAAAATCAGTGGTGGAATTCAAGCATGCATGGGACAGTCATAAGGCAATTCTGGGGTGGGGGTAAGAAGAAGTAGGCTGCTGGTTAACTAGGATCTGCAGCTTATCCAGTAGGTAGGGAAATGGGCAGACTGGGTGGGCCAAGCGGTCCTTATCTGCCGTCAAATTCTATGTTTCTATGAGAATACTAATAAGATCTATTAAATTTTGGGGTAGGTTAATGAAATTAAACACGACTTGTCTTCCTCAGCTATGTTGGGCTGAAGAATTGGAAGCTCTGAGGATGAGAAGGCAGTTATCATCTTGGTTTTTTAGACTGAATTCTGCTTTAAAAAGCCTGGGGCTCACTGATATATGGGATGATTATGCTCTGGCAAATATTGACAGTTATGTTACTGCAGCCATACAGAGGGTTAAAGATATCGCAGTCCAGCAGGATTTTGCATCTATGCATGCCTTGGATACAGGTTGCCTCTATTCATCTATAAAGTGTGTTTGGGGCTTACAGGCTTTTTTGTCTCTTTGTGAAAATAGTATTCATAGAAATATCTTAAGTAGAATAAGATTGGAGTGCTTAGGTACCCCTTGTCATAATTGGAATAATTTCCATAATTGGTATTTTAGAAAATTTAAAACTGGTTACGAGTGTGATAATAATGGTGGAGGTATTTTGCATTCCTTGTCTGAATGTAAAAAATGGAACAAGGAACGAGAGCAATATATCATGTCTTTGGAGTGAAAAATTCTTTGGATACAAAGTCATGAAGGTAAAAAATCTGTTCTCAAATTGGATTCGGTTAAATTAATGTATGGCATTGCAAGATTTTGCCTATGTTAGTTAACTGTCGTTAGAAAGATTTTATGTAGGAATTTATCTTTGTTGTTTTTAAAATGTTTTTGTTACACTGTTGAGGTATTTATGGAGTTTTTGTTAAATTATGTATGAATGTCAGCTTTGTTCTTGTATATTATATATCGTATATGCACAATGATATGAATTTTTGAATGTAACAAACTTTGTTTTATACATTAAATAAAATATCTTTGATCTTGATCTGATCTAATGGTCTATCAGGCATAGATCATTCAGGTTTTTTAACCCCCCACCAAAAAAAAGTATACATTATTTAAGGGATTTATTTTTTAGATGGTCACAATGTGACGTCAGCACGCTCATCATATGCACACCTTTGCTGTCCCAGTCTCTTCTAATTCCCCTGTGTATCTAATCTGAGTGATAGTGCTCCTTCGTAGCAGTATATGGTCAGCCCCACGGAGCATTGTTCAGTTAATGACTTCTACGTTCCCCCTCCCTTATCCCCTCTCTAACCTTTTTGGTTCTCCTATTTTTCATTGATTGTCCATTCTATAATCCTGTATTTACTCTAATGTTGACACAATATCAGCACTACTGTCGTGCCATTGTAATGCATTTTTGGTTCTGTACTCATCACCTGTGAAATTCAGAAAGTCAGTACTAAGTTAAGTACAATGCGAATGGGGGACTCCCCTGGCTTTCCAGATTTTGTGGGGTTTCAATTGTTTTGACCGGGCTGCATAAGATGGTGTCACTACGTGGTGTCAGCACGCCTCTGCATGCACACCTCGGTGGCCTGGCCCCTTCCTTCTTTAAATCTCACCTGTGAAGGTGTTTGGTGCAAGTGAATAGTCTGTTAGTGTGGTCTGCTAATGGTGGCGGGTCTCCTTTGCAATATTGGCATTTTTTAACAAACGTCAAGACGCATGTAAATTAAGCAACACTTCACTTTGGGATGCTACACCACAAGGTACGAGGAGATTCCTCTGTCAAAATTTTAATTTTTAAGACACGGAGGAGCTTCACTCCTTTTCTGTTTAGAAATATAAACCAAAGGAAGGATAATTTGGTTTTTGAAAAGTTTGCATCTCACCTTGGTACCTGTCTTCTTCTGTTATAGAATACATTTGAGTTTGAAACTGAAGAGGAGGACCTAGAGTGATGCTTTTTTATGAAAGGCATGAAATAAAGTGCATTTATGAATTTGCTAAATAGTGTTTGCTTATTTAAATATATTGGCAAACATGTTAGAATTGACTCATATTTATGGAAGTTTTTCTTCTTTCTTTTTTGCAAATAGACACAGCAAGTCTATGTTACTTAACTGGGAATACCCCCACCCCATGGCAGACACACTTAGGTATTTGAGATCGATTATGCAGGTCAGTTCCACCTGTGTGATTTTAAATTGAGTCACAAGTTGTTTGAAATTTAATATTGCAATGTATTCAGAATTAAAACTTATGTTTGTTTTCTGGTTTGTTATAGAAAAATGCTCCAAAGTCTGATGAAGGAACTTGTGTTCTGAAACGTTACTAAAAATTTACTGGAGCTCAGCATCACAGAATCTTAAAGTCTGGAAGACAATATTAATAATAAAAAATGATATGTACTTTTGAGAATGAACATTATTTCAATTGTAAACCCCTAGGTGGCACTCTCCCAAGGGCTACTGCCCCTGCCTGCTGGCTAGTAGCTGGTTAAGGGGCCTGGCTAATGAAACGGGTGCCTCCACCCAGAGGTCAGGGTTGTTGGTGGTCAAGCTAACCTGGGCACAGCCCTCCGGGACACTGTAACCCCCCCCTTTCCCTTCTAGTGGCCTGAACAATATACAATAATTACTTTCACAGTGACCCTTATTCACCAGGCAATTACCAACACTGTTTGCACTTACCACCAGGGCTGGTTCCTCTAGCTTGACCCAGGGGGCCCCTGTAAAACAAGGTTAAGCACAGCAAATAGCAACAGTATAATACTTTTGGCACAAACTGGAACCACAGTCAGGTTAAATGCAAGCAAAGTTAAATCTGATTTATTCAGGGGACTTGAACAAGGGAGAGGCATAATCAGGTTGATTTGCTTAAAAGCTATATTAATCAGACAGTTATGCATGCAGTTCAGAGTCCCTACACAGTCACACACACTGGGTACCCAGGTAGGAAAACGGTGGGCTAGCCAGGAACGTTGCAGCTGGTTGGGGCCCTGTGATGGAGGAAAGCAACATGCACAACACAGACTATTTATAATCTGGAGTGAAAGAAAGGCAACAAAACAATCAGATAACAACACTTTTAGATTTAGCTGTTGTTGCAGGGAGCTACCTTGATGTTTACTCACGATACGCAATACTGGACACAGGCAGGATGAAAGCGAGACTGCAGGCTGTTGAGCTGGAGTGCCCGGAGAAGCAGGGCCCACATGAATCATCGAGGTGTCATTCCTGTTCAAGGCATTGAGCAGGGGGCTGATCCCCAGGCCGGTCTCTCGTCGATGACTTTCTCTGCATAGCAGGTATTCTGGCTGGGCCAGTGTAGCAGGGCCCAGTCAAACGGAAATGGATATGGATTCAGTCCGTGGAGCTGGATACAGCATTCAGCAAGCAAAACACAGTTCAGACACACAGTGGGGAACCAAATCATGACTCACTATACGCACACAGCACATTCACATGTGAGGAAATTCCACTATACCAGGCAAATGGCTCTCTGGTCTCAATTAGAGTCTCTGCACAATCCGGGAGTTCAGAGGTAGCTGGAATTCCTGACAGGCCAATCGCATTCAGCAAATCTTTGGTCTTCTTTGGGTTAAAGCCTAGTCACAATTCAGTGGCTCAATTCACTCTCCAAATTCGGATTCAATCGGAAAAAAAACACAAGTTCCCTCTCAGGAACAGCAGGCAGGCATGCAGGCCAAACTCAGGCCTTTCCACAGTTCTCCCGTGCGAATCCACAATGGATTGCTGCTTGAACTATCTCAAGCTGTTACTTCTTCAATGCCCAACTCAGATCTAAATGAAACTGCAAGCAGTGTGGGACTTTCCCCAAGAACCAAAAGGTTTGGTTGGCTGATCTGTCTGTCAGTCACAACAAGGGCTCCCCTTCCAGGTTATTTTAGGTGCCAAAAGCCCCAAATTACAATTCCTACAAGTTTTGGCCCCACCAAGCCCCTGTAGGCAGGCTTCATTTTAGAGTCCCAAATGTACTGACTGACCCATTCTGCAGTCCAGAACCAAGATGATGGAAACAAACAGATAGAAACAAACAGAACTATCCATGCTGCAAAGAAGGCAGGTTAGAACAAACTGCAATATTATTACTGCTCTAACAAATGATCGGCAAACAAGTACATCTAACAGAGCTCCTTCTCAGATTAATTATGACTGCAATCCAGGCAGCTCTTAAAGAGACAGTACACAGAGGCTATACAGGCACTGTCTGGCAATACATTTAAACTGCTAGAATGCAGAACACCAGCCTGGCAGTGAGCATTTAGGCAAGCTCAAGGAAGACTTTTCGGAGACCCCCATTTGTAGTTACACAGTTGCATTTCTTAATTGAGAGCTGAGACAGGGTCACCTTGTTTTTATTTCTGAGATATCCATTTTACCCATCTCCCCCCTTTTTTGTATACAAAAAGTAAAAGGAATCTTGGGAAACTCTATTTTGGACTTTCTTCCAGTGAGTTATCACTCTGGGGAACCTGTTCGCCTCCTGGGGGAACAGAAAGCCGAGGCTGTTTTATTGCCGGGCCCCACAGTCTGGGGCACAGTTGGTGGATGCCTTTATGAGGCCCTGGACTCCAGGCCTCGTGTATTCCTTCCCTTCCTTCCACTTGGTCCACAAATTGGTAGTCAAGGCTCAGAAGGACAAGACACAGATGATCTAATAGCTCCAGACTAGCTCAGACAGTTCTGTACCCAGATCGCCTCATCAGTAGGCCTCCATGGCAGTTGCTGCTTTGCCCTGACTTGCTGATCAGACAACAGAGGGTGGTCCTGCACCTGTACCTTTAATTTCCACACCTCTCAGCCAGGTTCCTGAGTGGCTAGAGCTCCAGACCTTTGGTCTCTCAGAAAGTGTGCTCCACATTGTGGAGAACTTCCAAAGAGAGTCAACTTGCAAATGTTGTGCATTTGAATGGAAGAGGTTCTTGTTATGGTACCAGGGCAAGGAACTTGATCCCCTTTCTTGCCCTGTGGCAAGCGTCCTTGACTGCTTCTGGTCCCTCACTTAGCTGGGCCTGAGAGCGATTACCCTAAAGGTGCACCTGGCAGCCATCTCAGCTTACCGGTCACAGCCTGGTAAGTCATAAGTGGCATAGCAGGAGGTGGTTGGGTGCTGTTTTAAAGGCCTTGGCCACTTGTTCCCTCGGGTGTGCAAGCCTCTGCCACCTTGGGACCTACTGCTGGTGCTGGCTATGCTCATCGGCAAGCCATTTACAATTTGTTCCTATGCACAGGTATGAGACATCTCACCTGTCATGGAAGACTGCATTCTTGGTGACTGTTATGTCAGTCAGAAGGACTAGTGACCCCCAGACACTCTCTGTAGAGTCTTCTTATCTGGTCTTCCACAAAGACAAGGTTGTTCTTTGCCTCCACCTGAAGTTTCTCCTGTAGGGTTGTATCGGAGGTTCACCTTAACCAGGTGATTAACCTTCTGGTATACTGTACCATCCCATCTTTGGAGGCCAGCTGCAGACTGCATACTTCAGACCTATGGAGGGTGCTGTCTTACTATAAGGAGCACACAGCTGGATTTCGGGTTGGAGCTCGCCAGCTGTTTGTAACATATGCTATGCCGTACCTGGCAGACCAGCAGCTAAGCAGATGATTGGCAGCTGGATAACATCCTGCATTGGATTCCACTATCAGTTGGCTGGTACTGAGCCTTCCATAGGTCTTATGGCTCCTTTCACCAGACAGTCCTCTGCCACAGTGGCTGCTTCTAGTGATACCTCGATATAGGAGATCTGAAGGGCTGCTGCCTGGAGTAAAGCACACACCTTCCTATCCTGTTACAGAGTTAACATTATGTCTCATCGGGATGCTGCTTTTGGGTCCTCGGTTTTGTAGTCTCTGTTCACCAAATAGTGGTGTGCATCTTGCCCCCTTCTCCTGGAGAACAGCTAGTGCTCTGCCAAGGTTTGATAGTGAACTGTGTCCACACTCTTAGAAATACAGGTTACTCACCTGTAACTGTAGCTCTAGAAGTGGTGTACAGTTCACATCCACACAACGCACCTGGCATCCTTTGGCAAGTGGCACATAGATCCCTGTTTCTAGCATGCATAATGTGACGTCACGGGGCAGAGATGGAGAATATACAGTCCAGATATTGGGAGGAGCTTAAGCTCAAAGACGTCAGAGAAATCAGCCTGTTCTAGGAACTGCCAAAGAATGGATGTGACCTGTATGCCACTACTAGAACTAAGATTACAGGTGAGTAACCTATAGAGCAACAAATAAATAAAAAAACAAAATCAAGAACTGGCTGCAAGGTGGCAGGGTCTCTGTGATAGCCATGATTCAGTGGTAAGCTCCAGCTCAGTATTAAGTCATTTGCAATAAATTTCCCTCTGCTCTCCGCTTTCCTGTAGGTAACATGCTTGTACATAGAGTGACCTTCATTCTTAATACAGTAAGAAGTGGGAACTCATGGGAGATCCTAATGTTCTAACATGAGTGATAGCTATGGGATTCAAATTCAAGAGCTTAATAGTAGCACCAGCAGAAGGAAGCATGCTTGTGTGTATTGTTAGAAGCACCATTTCAGAACCTTGGTTTATTGTATACTATTACAAGCACCATTTCACAGCCCCTGCTTAATGCTTTTATATGTTTGAAACACTTTTTAAAATGATTCAGTTGTTTGCTTATACTGATCGACTTAACATACTGCACAAAACCGTTTGTTCACATACCACTCAATGTTAGTGTGCATCAAGTCTGCATATCCTTGTGATGTTGTATGACTGATAAAGCATTGTCAGTTTTTTGAAGGTAGCTTCTCCATGCTTTAGCAGCCCGATCATGTTGAAAGATAACCTCACCCTGGTGGACAGTATTAGAATGCTGTATTAGGTTCATTCATCCTCCCTGTCATTGACGAGTGCTTTGGTGTGACACATTGACTGGCAGGTGTGCTTTGTGTCAACCTCCTGTGGGCACACTGTAGGGTGGCAAGGAGAATGGTGCTTACTTGGTAAGGGTTTGTTCAATTTAAGCTGATTATGGAGTGAAAGATGGACCTGGAGATCAGAGCTGGCAGGAAGCTGTGATTTGAGTGGGGCTTTCAATTTATCTGACATATCAAATGTTCTTTCAAGATGATGATAGGTAAGACGATTGCATTGGGGAACGACAGGCCCTTTGGCTGATTAGTGAACTAATCTCTTACTAGCGACAGGTACAACACATTTTCTGTTGCATTTTATAGTTCAAACAACAGCTTGCTTGTAAAGTATGTTGAACTTTACAAATGAGGGTCTTTTTTAGTCTTTTGAAGGTCAGTTTAACATGCATTAGTACTGTACTTATATTGAAGTGCACTGAAAATGGCAACTTTTGAGTAACCCTTTGTGCTTTCACTTAAACTTAGTAGAAAAATGGCCATCTTGATAATTAGATTGATTATACAGTATAAATCGGATGTTTCCAGGTTACATACAAAGTAAACATTGACTTAATTGAATTACCTTATTTGGGAAATATGGATCTTTTATTTACAAGTTGTACATTTTTTGAGATGCGTCTCTTTAGTTGGCTCTAAACATGATTCTGTTTAAATGTTTTTTCACTAGACATTCTCTCTCTCTATCCACAGTGCTGGCTTCCCTCCTCTTGCCTTGGGCAACCACTTAAGTCCATCAACCACTATCCCACTGTCAGCACAGTAGAATCCATGGAACTGGAACCAAGTGTACCCATAACTCAATTCTGATGCTATCAGGCATTTTGTCCCCATTTTATAGTTCCCTTCCACCCACATGATGGCACTGCCAACATTCAGAGTTGGCCTCTGACATCGTAGCTTACCCTGTGGGGAGCAAGCTGCCTGGCCCACTATAGGGGTTACTATGTGCCGATTGACACACTGTCCCCTCCCCAGGCTGGGAAGCCCCACCAGCGCCAGCACTATTTTCCAGACTGGTTGCGTGGCCTGTCCGCTTCTGAACCCAGGCTGCCATCACTGCACTTTTGCTGAGCTATAATAGGTGGCTTCTGTTTAAATTGTTGCTCAGTGTTTTCAACAGCCTAATTTACACTCTATATAAAGCCCACACATTTCAGCTTCAACTGTACATGTTTTTTTAAGAGGAGCTTTGATAATTTAGGCATTTTGTCCACTTTAAGCGGATTGGTTTTGAATTATAAAACTTTTGCTACGAGTTGCCTTGAGGTGTTTACTTATTTGTTTTTATACTGTGCCTGACTTGTATGTCCATAATAATATAATGACTTTTTATTAAGGAAGCATTTTTTTCCAAAAAAAGTGGCATGTAAACTTAAAATCAGGTATTAGAAATGTGAATTTCCTGTAATTAAATGAGATATAGGTGGCTTCTAGTACCGAGTTGTGCTGGGTTGTGGCTTCTAGTACTGAGTTGACAATATAGAATCAAGGCATTTAATGTACAGTGAATGTGCTGCCGTAGTGGTTCTCTGGCAGCATGCTGAGCTGCAGAGTAGGAGACCTTGGTTCAGGAGTAATTTTGGGTTTGTTGCTAACAGTGTTGGCAAACGGCAGAAGGTATATCAAGGAGGTGATGGGCACGCTCTGGAGAGAGTGAGGACTAGATAATGTGACTTTGCAATAACCCCCGTGACGTGAGTTATACGCAGAACATGGCAGAGTCTGAAGACCACTGATTGCATCCCTCTCAGCTGCAAGTGAAGTTGGGTACCATAATGAACTCTAGGAGCATTTGGGTGGGAAAGGCTTGGGGTTTGGAGGCAGAAACAAAATGTGTAGTGGCCTCTTATGTTGCTACTTCTGAGACGAATGCAGAAATTGAGAATTATAGGATATTGCCATTTTTCCATGTTTTTCTACCAGCCAGATGCTCCACATCATGTTGACTTCCTCCAAGCCTGACACTGTACTTACTTTACCTGAGGTTCTAGGAATCAGGTGAGGCAAATGGCACAAGAATATCACCCCAGTGGCTACTGTTTTTTTTCCTCTTGAACTGCAGTCTCTCCCTTCCAGCTCCACTGACACCTCACTGATAATCTGTAGCCATGCATGCAAGCAGCACACCCCTGCAAGTGAGGAAACTTCCCAGCCCACCACAGCGGTCACTGTGGCTGTGGAATGTAGCGCCGTCCTCGCCCCGCTTTCTTGGCCACTCTAACAGCCCAGGCTGAACTGATTCCTGAACCAGGGGCAGCAACATGGTAACTCAGTGGGCTACTATAGAGCCATCAGATGGCCCCTGGGAGTTGCCATTTTAGGGAAAAATAACTAGCACTGTGATTACTCCTTTTTGGAATCCACTAACAACTGTGATTTATTTGGAATACTAATTTAAAAAGATGCAGCTCCTATATAATAATATATTGCAAAATTTCAAATGAAAGCCGCAAGTGTTCATTTTGTTGATACTGAATCTAGCTGGCCTGTAGTAGGGTTAGGGTATTGGCAAACTGTTAAGGAGCATAATGTGTTTAGACAATTACATGATGTGGGGAACTGTAGAATTTCTAAGACACTGAGCCCAGGTGTAGTTTTTTAGTTGACTTGTTGCCAACAAGTAAGGTAGAGTCCTGTGAGACACGTGTTCACCAAAGCAAAATTACAAACGACAGTACATTTGGAGTATTACTTTGTGATACACCAAGGCCGCAATGTTTAAATTGGCTATGACACAGTGAAACTGCAGCAGGCTCATTTGCCATAATTGCAGCTGAAGGAGCGCAATGACAGCGGCAGGCCTTTTATTTAGTCATCTGTTATACTAATTAATAACAGAGCTGAACATCTGTGATTCATTATTTACAATTGCAGCCATTTTGTGATCTCACGCAATGTGCTTTTGTTTTGTTATTTTTCTCAGAGACAATGATGGCTGCTGTAGAGATAATTTCTACTCATCTGCTTATGAGAAAAATTGACTATTTCCTAGCCTTTATTCGGTGCAAAAGGGATTCCTGGTTGACAGCAACTTGCCATTTATTGACTGGATGCAGTAGGCAAAGTCACCTGTCTGCATCCTGTTGGGGCCCAACTCTTGATCTTAGCGCCCATTTTTTTCCACCCAGAGAACCATGATAGCCCGACGTATAATTTGCAAAATGAGGGTTATTTCTTTAGGTCAAATGATTTAACCTGTCCTTGATAATTCAGATAACATTTCCTGTCATTGCCTATGGTTTACAACAGACCTTTTGTATTACAAATGTTCAACATTAACAACTACATTAGGTTAAACATACAGCAGTGTCAACAAGTTCCTCAAATGAAGCTTGAGAATTCACTACATTGTCAAACATGACAGTACCTTTTCCTTCTGCTTCTGTAATTGCAGGCTTAAATCCTACTTTTTGCATAGTAGTCAAGCCTATCTGTTTAAAGTAACGCTGACTAGGAAGGTACATAAACAAGACAGCAGGAATGCTTAAAATGTGCACAAACAAGTTTGAAATGTCCCTGTAATTGATTTGAATTCTAAACAGTGAAGCACAAGTGCAGATTTTTTTCCCTTGATTTAGCTTGTGGAGACCATGTAATTATACTAGGCAATAAATGCCTGTTTTCGGGATTGACCCTGAGTGAGTAGGAAAATGGGTAGACTAGGTGGGCCATATGGTCCTTATCTGCTGACAGATTCTATGTTTCTATGTAACGCAGAAATCACAATACAAGCAGATTATAACAGTAGTATAATAACAATTGGGTGCAATCCGGAAAACTCCGAGTACACACCACGTGAAAGTGACAGTTAACATATTTGATACAACCAAGGAGGTACAGAGTACATTCCCTTTTAATGCAAGGCAAAGTCCCATGTATAAGAAGGCCTACAAGGCAAAAAGATATGCCTGGTTTAGGGAAGTCGACCAGTAACCTAGCAGACAAGCAGGTGGGAGTATTGGACATGAACAGTGTGTCAAGGGAGCAGCCCATGATCTAGGAACACATGGAAGAAGGTTAAAAACCCAGCCCAGGGAAGAATAAAGGGAGCCTTGTTTGGTGAGATGAGCATTATCTGTAACAAAATGTCAGATACTATTATACACCACATCCTATTTGGCCAAAGTAGACTGAGAAGTATTGAAGTAAACTGGGACACGATAGTTAAGACAGGGCAATAGGACACCATTGACTAAGGCCAGATGGGCTTTAAGGGTAAGGCTGGATGTCATCCTGTAAGCAAGGTCTAGTTTAGCACTGACCGATTTACGGATGGATGCGACATGCAGAAAATCAAGATTCCAAATAACAGCACTGTGTAGATTCTGCTACTCATTATTTGTGGTATTTGGTATTGGGAACAAAACAAGTTAAGAAAAATAAAATAGAAAACTCTAGGCCTACCCAGGTGGCCAGGGCTAGACCCATAGCTACCTCTGCCGCCAGTCATTTCCCACCCTCACCATATTGTAACACCTAGGTGGCGCTATCCCAAGGGCTACTACCCCTGCCTGCTTGGCTAGTAGCAGGTTAAGAGGCCTGGGTAATGAAATGGGTGCCTCCACCCGGAGGTCAGGGTTGTTAGTGGTCAAGCTAACCTGGGCACAGGCCTCTGGGACACTGTAACCCCCCCTTTTCCCTTCTAGTGGCCTGAACAATATACAGTAATTACTTTCACAATGACCCTTATTCACCAGGCAATTACACATACTGTTTGCACTTACCACCAGGGCTGGTTCCTCTAGCTTGACCCTGGGGACCCCCTGTAAAATAAGATTAAGCACAGCAAATAGCAACAGTACAATTCTTTCGGCATATACTGGAACCACAGTCAGGTTAATTGCAAACAGAGTTGAATCTGATTTATTCAGGGGACTTGAACAAGGGAGGAGCGTAATCAGGTTGATTTGCTTAAAAGCTATATTAATCAGACAGTTATGCATGCAGTTCAGAGTCCCTACACAGTCACACACTCTGGGTACCCAGGTAGGAAAACGGTGGGCTAGCCAGGAACGTTGCAGCTGGTTGGGACCCTCTGATGGCAGAAAGCAACATGCACAACACACATTATTTGTAATCCGGAGCCGGAGGGCTCAGTTTGAGAAAGAAAAATCAACAAGACAATCAGATAACAACACTTTTAGATTTAGCTGTTGTTAGAGGGAGCTGGGTGTTTACTCACGATACCCAATACTGGACACAGGCAGGACAAAATCGAGACTGCAGGCTGTTGAACTGGAGTGCCCGGAGAAGTAGGTTCCACACGAATCACCGAGGCGTTGTTCCTGTTCAAGGCGTTGAGCAGGGGGCTGATCCACAGGTTGGTCTCTCGTCAATGACTTTCTCTGTGTAGCAGGTATTCTGGCTGGGCTAGTGTAGCAGGGCCCAGGCAAATGGAAATGGATACAGATTCAGTCCGTGGAGCTGGATACAGCCACCAGCAAGCAAAACACAGTTCATACACACAGTGGGGAACCAAATCACGACCCACTATAAGCACACAGCACATTCACATATAAAGAAATTCCACTGTACCAGGCAAGTGGCTCTCTGGTCGCAATTACAGAGTCTCTGCACAATCCGGGAGTTCAGAGGTAGCTGGAAGTCCTGACAGGCCAATCGCATTAAGCAAATGTTCAGTCTTCTTCAGGTTAAAGCCTGGTCACAATTCAGTGGCTTAATTCGCTCTCCAAATTCGGATTCAGTCTGAAAAAAGCACAAGTTCCCTCTCAGGAACAGCAGGCAGGCATGCAGGCCAAACTCAGGCCTTTCTACAGTTCTCCCGCATGAATCCACTATGGATTGCTGCTCAAACTATCACGAGCTGTTACTTCTTCACTTCCCAACTCAGATCTAACTGAAACTGCAAGCAGTTTGGGACTTTCCTCAAGATCCAAAAGGTTCGGTTGGCCGATCTGTCTGTCAATCACAACAAGGGCTCCCCCTCCAGGTTATTTTAGGTGCCAAAAATCCCAAAACTACAATTCTTACAAGTTTTGACCCCACCAAGCCCCTGTAGGCAGGCTCCATTTTAGAGTCCCAAATGTACTGATTGGCCCATTCTGGCAGTCCAGGACCAAGATGTTGGAAACAAACAGAACTGTCCATGCTGCAGAAAAGGCAGGTTAGAACAAACTGCAGTGTTACTACTTCTCTAACAAATGATCAGCAAACAAGTACATCTTCTAACAGAGCTCCCTTTCAGATTAATTTTGACTGCAGTCCAGGCAGCTCCTAAAGAGACAGTACACAGAGGTTATACAACCACTCTATGGCAATACATTTATGAAGCACACATTAAGCATGGGGCTTAATGTAAAGCTGCAGCCCCTTTAAGAGCACTTAGAACTGCATGTATCTAATTGTTGCACTGCCTGGCAGTGCCATGTTGGTCTGTCAGTCAGAGTTTTAGTCAGTGTGAGGCTTGTCCTCATGAAGAGAACACCTACTGAAATGAATAAACCTGCCTTATTCTTTATTTTATGCATCCGACTAGTTATTCGCATGGTCCAGATGGGCTCCTCACCGGCAGCAACCGAAGGGGCTTGCAGATCACAGAGAAGGTAAGGGGTCTTTTAGTGGTAAAACGCAGGACACCAGCCTGGCAGTGAGCATTTTAAGCAAGCTCAAGGAAGACTTTTCGGGAACCCCCATTTGTCGGGGGGGTTACAATATCTTTCCACATGAGGTGTTTAAAAAGAATGTTGTCTATCACTTTGCCAGGAGAAAACACCCCTCCTTGTTTGTATATTTGTTTCTTTGTATTTTTATTTATTGGATTTTGTTAACTGGGTAGGCTCACAGACAAAATGTCCCTTTTTTCAGGAGTGACCTGTAATTTATTACATACATCGTGCATAACCATCAGAGAACATTTGAGTTTACAAGAGAAGAAACATGGGAAGTCTTATCAGATTACATGAAAAACAGTGATCATAACAACAACAGTGTTATAAGACACAACATAGGGTTGCAGCAGGACAATTCTAATATGAGTGAAGCAGTGAGCAGGTACAGGACCAACATTAAAAGCCACAACAAACCCAAATACATTGGCTACTCACAATTAGTTCCCCTGTCCTATTCTGTTCCCTGACCTCATGCCCTAAAGGTCTATGTATAAAAAGTGGAGCCACCATCCAGACCTCCTAGCTATGATTTAGAGGGGGGCCTATAGTCATAAATCTGGCTACATCAGTTGGTTCCCCCTCCCTAACCTGCAGCACATCTTCCCGTTACATTTCAGTCTGTTCATCGATTTAATTAGCACACAGTGCATGTGACCAGGAAAGAGGGGGAGGAATGGTCTGTGTCATTGACGTTGCTAGGCAGAGGAACCAATCTGTTTGCCTAGCCTCATGAATGATGCTGATCCTCCTCCTCCTCCCTTCCAGTCATGACTGCCTTTCACTAATTCAGTCAGCTGATAGACTTAGTAGGCTCACTGGCCACTTGTGATGCTGGAAACCCTGTTCCAGAATCAGCCTGAATTGTCCGAGTGCTGGAAGCGGGAGGAGAATGAGCATCCCAGGGGATGCTCTCCTCCTTGGGGAGGGAGGGATTGTAAACTCCGCTGCAATACTGCCACCTGATGCATCACCACCTGTGGTCAGTGCTGGAGCTGGGGCACAGGGGAGGGTGGATACTGAGCTTTGATGTGTGCTGATACACATCTGCATGCAAGCACACCAATGAGACCACAGTCTGTGTTTTCGTAAACCACTGGGTTATAATACCTTCCATAGTCCAGTGGTTTAAGAGAACAGACTGTGGGCTCATTGGTGCACTTGCAAGCAGTTGTGTATCAGCACCCATCAGAACTCAGTATCCTCCCTCCCATGTGCCCCGTTCTGTGTTCAGTCCAGTCTGTGTTCTCTGGAGAACAAGACGAGAAAACTGCAATTCTCCCGGACACAGTACCATGATGCCATCATTGTGTTGCAGGCCTCACATCGCTGACCAAGGCACCCTCCTCAGAAACTGAGCTTCAGCTCTGCTGGGAGCGGGCCATCCTACTCCTCTTTTGATCCCACCTTGGGGGAGCAAGACAAGGAGGAACCGTAAGGTAGAAGTAAGTACAGGAGGAGGCAGGTGGCAGGGCTGGGCATGGAGGTCTGGCTGAGATAAGAGACATCTGGATGTTTAGGGGAGAAAAGCACAGTAAATGTAAAAGGAAGAACACTGACATTTTTTGTGGGGGTAGCCAGATTTGTGGCTGTTGGCCCCTAAAATCATGGATTGGGGGATCAAGAGAGGTGCCCACTTCTTAAAATGGTCATTTGAAGCCTGGGTGGAGAAAGATAATAAAAGATGGTGTTGACTTTTGACACAGTGCCAGGAGCTCCACAACTTTTTTTTTTTTATAAACAGCTCTGCATAGGAAGATTGGAGATAGAGTGACAGATGACTGCTGTGGAGTAGGTAGTAGCCACTGGACAAACCATTGCCACCTAGGGGAGGGCTGGATTTTTTTTTATTGTTATTTTTCCTGAATTTTGAGCAGAATGAATTCTGAATATGGAATGCAGAGTTTGTGGGGGTTGTAAGTAGAAATACTTGAGTATTCAAAAAGTGGTACTTGTTCACCCCTAGTTTTTACCTAATAGCAACAGGTCTGCATTTACTTGTGTAAAAAAATAAGTGGTCAACTGATGCTAGCAATCATAAATGCAGAGTTTCAGTGGGTACAAGTGATGATTCAAATTCATTTTGAGTTGATTTTATGAAACTGTTCCAGTGACAGAGTGGGTATTAAACAATAATACATCACGTCTATCTGTTCATCAACAGTTAAGATAAAGTGGCACTTAACATGATTACTATTGTTCCAGTTTCCCCAGCCTTGGGAGACACACATCTGAATATACAGTTCATTTAAGTGGGCTATACCCATGAAGTGTGGAGTTTCTGATGTTTTATTTTTCTTTCCATTAGTAGATTTTTTTTTTAATTTTTTAGTCTGTTTTCCCAAGATGGTGCCAACTGAGAGGCACTATATCCTCATTTTATTGATGCGAGAACAGAAGCACAGAGAACTCCAGTCTGCTGACTTGTTTGTTTGTTCGTTTACTTATTTCTTTCAATTTATTTAAGCCAGACAGGCAAGAGGACATATTTACACCATCTCGTTTCCTGATGCAACCTGGTGGGAGGGGAAAGGTATAAAAAGATCATTATTACATGTGAACAAGATAACTACCTACAGTGGCATCAAGTGCCAAGTCAGGGGTTCCTGGATGGGTAAGCACGTGAAAGCAAACATAAGGGGGGAGTATGCTCAGAGCAGCCTTGTTTAAGGTGACTGCAGTAAAATCTGAACCTGTGATCTCTGTGACAACTCAGTACTCTTACTAATGGAGCATGCTACCTTCCCTATGTAGAATGGTTTAAAATGACATTTAGCTTTACAGTGCTCAAACGTGTACACCCCTCTGATTACAAACAA
This sequence comes from Neoceratodus forsteri, assembly GCA_016271365.2. NCBI lineage: Eukaryota > Metazoa > Chordata > Ceratodontiformes > Ceratodontidae > Neoceratodus > Neoceratodus forsteri. The sequence continues at coordinate 798,954,497 of CM028129.1, forward strand.
GTGCTGCAGACACACCTTTAACAATAATGTCTCATACAGTCTGGCAGTGATACCTGTTTTACTGGCGTCATTGTAGAAACTGTTTTATGCATTAGCCAGTCTGTCAGATGCAACAAATAATATGAAATGACTTCTTTGTCTACTGTCTACAAGCAGGCAGTAATAGACTGGCATCTGAATGAGCTTTTGCTTCTGCTGCTTCTTTTGTTCATTTGTCAATTAGGCAGTTTGATCTAATGGTTTAATGAGGAGAGCTGTTTCCCCTCCCCGAGACACAGGTTTGAATCCACAAAAAACACTGACTGCATGCTCTTGAGCAAGTATGCCCTTGCTGTACTTCAATCATTTTTTGAAACATAGTTTCACTACAAAAGTCAGGTTTTTATAACCCAGTAATTGATCAGTTAGGGCATCATAACTCCTTGATTACAAAAAACATCACTTGTCTAGTTGTCTGGTTTCTGCAGGTTCTACCACCATTTGTCCAGTCTGAGTTTTACAGATGGCCAGTGTACCTTGCCCGGCTGTGTCCTCAGTCTTACAAGGACTGAGTCATGATGTATTGTAGCTGGCATGCCATCCCAAAAACCAGCATAGTTCATGGCCCTCCTTTTCTTTCCTTTCCTTTTACAATAATTCTGCTCCTCTTTCCTACTTCAGCCTTAGTTGAGTCCTCAAGTGACTACTTTCAGTTTACACTTAATCATCTGGCTTCTTAAATTGTTGTTATTCCCTCACATGTAAAGTGACCCGTGAAAGATGTACTTGGTGTCTTATTGTAATGTTTATGGTTTTGTGTAGCTGTGCATCTTTCAGGATTAGATTTACAAATTTATTTGGAAATGTAGTGAAATATAAACAAAAAAGAAGGCAAGCAATATATTCAGCTAGAAGGAACAATCAGCCTGCCCAAGGCAGACTGGAGCATACCATTCACAACATGTGCCAGGAATCAGGTGATCCTAGAAGTGTTGGAAGGAGGGTTCCTGACTCAGGTCATCATAGAACCCACCAGGGTGGGGGAAGTCCTTGATCTAATGCTTACGAACAGAAACGTGGGGCACATACAAGAAATAACAGTCAAAGAGCCCCTGAGTGGTTGTGACCATCGCCCAGTGTGGTTCCAGTTGGATATGGGCATGAAAAATATCCCTAATAAGACCAAAATCCTGGATTTTAGGAGGGCGGATGTCAGGAAGATGGGCGAGGTGCTAAAGAGGCACCTAGTGGGCATCAGAGCAGATATGGGGGTGGACCAAAGGTGGTCCATCATTAAGGATGAAATAATGGTTGCCACAGAAGCATGCATTAGATTCATGGAGAAGAACTCAAGGGCCAAAGCACCAAGCTGGTTCAGTTTTGAGGTCGCTCAGGCAGTAAGGGATAAGAAGTTAGCCTATAGGAAGTTTAGAAAGACCAAGAGAGAGGTGGATATGGAGAATTACCTAAAACTGGCTAGTGTGGCAAGTAAGGTAGTCTGGCGGGCTAAGGCATACCTCTCAGCTATCCCTGATTTTCAGGGATGTCCCTGATTTTGCCTCAAAATTTTCCTCTGTCCCTCATAAAATTTGTGTTTTTGTAATAGAACAGTGGTGATTAAAATCAGAAAATAATGTCAAACATTAAAGTTAAAGACTTGTTCTTCTTCAAAAAATGCATCTTAACACAAATCCCCTCATTCTATCAGCATTCTGAGTGAATAGTACCAATTTTTAAGATATGTCCCTGATTTTTTTTAAGCCTTGTCCCTGATTCAGGAGGCAAGAGGTTGAGAGGTATGGGCTAAGGTACAGAAGGAACTGCAGATAGCTGAGGAATTTAGAAAGGAGGAGAAGAAGGCCTTTTTTTGCTATATATGTATATGTGAGAAAAGGGACAAGAAGGATGGGATTGTTAGGCATTGGAAAGGGGATGAGTGAGTGGAGGAGAACGGGGAAAAGCAGAGGTACTAAACAAATACTTCTGTTCTGTCTTCACTAGGGAGAAAGATGGACTGGTGTCTATGGGGGGGGAGGGGGGCACGGATGTGGTGATAGAGGGGGAAAGAGTGAGAAAATGGGTGCTAGCATTGAAGGTGGACAAATCACCAGGCCGGGACGACATACTGTATTTGATCCTGAGTTTTTAAAGGGATTGATGTCTGGTGGTGAAGGCTGCTTATTTCTTCTTAACATGAGCAGAGTAGTTCTGTTAAAGGGAGATGGTGTGGCCATGCCATTTGAGAGGTCATTTTTTACGTGCTAGTTTCCTGAGCTTCTCCTTAACTGAGAACTGCAGAATCAAGGCTAAAATATATCTGGACTTTTCTCCAAGCTTTGGATGTGTGGTCAGTGTCCTATGGCCTGTTGGACTTGTTTGTAGGCTTTTACTAGGGAGGTTTAGCCAGTCTGTGAGAAGGTGCTGGACGAAGTCACAGATGTTCTTCAGTTCAGCACCCTCTGGGACCCCAGTAATATGAATATTGATCCATCATCCCCAGCCCTCCAGATCATCTATTTTTCCCACAGGAGGGCTATCTCATTTTTGAGGTGCTGAATCACTGTGTCCTGGTCATCAGCCTGATGATCACGGTACCCTAGCGTATTTTTATTATCAAAGACCCTTGTGATCATTTGTTCCAGCTGGGTCTGTAGGGTACTAATGTAATTCTTAATTCCCGTTTTCTCCTGAAGGACCTGTGCGAACATCTGCTGGATTGCTGCTGGATCAAAGTCGGCCGCAGTGTATGGCGGAGCAGTTGCCATGTCAGAGCACATAAGTTCACGTGACGGTTTTGACTGAAAAATGTTGTTTTTTCATTGAAGCAAGTTGATTTCATTAACACAAAATGAAAAGAAATGAAATATGCAAAAAAAAAAAAAAACACACACACACGCACAATTGAGACTTTGCTGAAGTAGTTATTTTGAAGTGTTTGTGCCCAAGGTGAGAAGCTCTTTTCTCACGCAGCCATCCTCCTCACAGCTCAACCAGAACTCGCTCCCTCATGGTCTTTTCTTCTTTCAGTACTCAATCTCAGTGCTGCACTGTGCCTCACACACACACACTCACAGGGTTCACATTGCCGTGCAGGCTCCAACCCAGCATGCTAAACAGTGGAGCATCTGCCCCCTGGGCTTCCCCCATTGACTAACAGTGCCAATTGTACATCTAAGTAAGACATTTCTGAAAATAACAGTATATTCACGTGTACAGTGCATCCCTTTTAAATGCTATGGTATTAAGCTGTGCTCTGCACTGTCCACCGCGAGTTGCATTGCTATTACATTATCTTATGCTCTGTAATCCTGGTATTTTAAAGCCATGAAAGTAATAGAATTACTTGTATTTCAAAAATTTGGAACATTTGTATCATACCCAGGCATCTTTTTTTTATCCTATTTGTATTTTAGTATGTATCAAAAACATTAAAGCTGCAGCTTTATATGTTAGACACGCAGTTGTTCAGGAAGAAGCAATAAAAAGTTTTGCGGAACTAAAGAGTGAATTTGCAGATATCCAACGTAGAGTTATTTTACTGTCAGGTGGACAGGAAAAGGGTTGGGGGGGCAGCTGCAGTAGATTAGACTGGGTGCTACACACTCGAGCAGACTTGATAGACCGTTATGACCTGTATCTGCTGGCATTTTCGTATGTTCATATGTTTGCAGTTTAGAAAGTGACTGGGAACTGCGGCAGTAATGTTACAAATCTTAGAGCTGCTAAGCCCCCTTCCTTGAATACCTAAGGCAAATAGCGCAGGAACTAACTGCAAAAAACAGATTACAAACCTAATTGAGAAATTGGAGTCACTGGACCCACTGCAGGCCTTTCAAAAAGTGCCTTAACATTAGGAAGAGGCATTTCAGGAACCCATTACTCCCTCCCAATGGCTAGAAATATGGGAGGGCATACATGAGACTAGAGCAAGCAAGTCTTGGATTGAATGTCAGTGGAAAGTGGCGAATAGGTATTTCCATACACGAATAATTACACAACTTTTCCACCCTTCATACAGATCCCTGATTCCTGTGTTGCTATCCCTGGTTTCACCATTATTCGTGAGGATCAAGCAAAAAGCAGAGCTGGTGTAGTCATCTGCCTCTCCTCAAATATTCAGTTTGAGTGCATGCTCTCCACCTCACTGGCCTTTGCCTTTGAGTTGCTTCTTCTCAAACTCTTTCTCCCCTTCACTGTACCTATATTTATTGCTGATGTCTGCTGTTGCCCTGGCATATCCTCAACCTCAGTAATTGAGTTACTCACCTCCATGTCCTCCCATGCCTCCTCTGGTGAATTACTCATATTAGGTGATGTCAGTTTAAATTGACTCTCACACGCTCTTCATTAATTTTGTCTCGCCGTTAAATCCCTCCTTCTAATTTAGCTAATTTCTGTTCCTACTTGCTTTAATTTCAGTTCTTTAAATCACTCCCTCTTGGATTGAGTCCTCTCCTCCCACGTCCCATCCCCATTGTATTGTGGATTCTAGCATCCTCCCAGATGCCCTCGGTGACCACCATATGGTTTACTGTGTGCATAGGATTCATCATCCCAAAGCACCCCCCCCCCAAAAAAAAAAATTAATCCAGATCACGTCTTTTCATTTGCTGGACTTGTCCTGCCTTCATGCTTGTCCCACCTTCATGCTGACCTTACAAGTCACTAAATGGTCACCTATTTCTACAGCTGGCAACATGGACAATGCCCTCAAATTTTTCACCTCTAAATTTATGTCTGTGTGGAATCATAACACCCCACTTAGAAGGACTAGAGTCTGATGTTCCCACCTCCCATGGATCTTAGCTGAGTTGCTGGCTTGTCACCATGCATGTGACCTTGCCTGGAGGACCTACAAATCTTCTTCCTCCACTTCTGGCCTTACTAATTACCAGATCCTTCATAATGCCTGTGCTAAAGCTACTTGGCTTCTGAAGTCTGAACTCTTTGTATCCATTCTCCAGAACAATCTTAATCACCCTTTAAGTTCTGGAAGCTAATTCATGCACTTTTGCCCCCTCTGGCCCAGCCCCCCTGTACCCAAGATGGGTAGTACTCCTGTCTCTGACCCTGCTGCAGTTGCCTCATCTTTCAGTTCCTATTTCACCTCCTGTGCCTGGTCTTCCTCTTTTCCTTCTCATGCTCACTCTTTCTGTCTTCTTCTGTTCCCTCTCACTCTTCTGCTCTTCCTGACCTACTGTTGCCCTCCTCCCTTTTCTCTTTTTCACCTATTACCACTGCTGTTGCTCTTAAGGCCCTCTTTTTTTTTTTCCAACTCTAGTTCACTCCGGTCATGGCCCTGCGGAGCCTCTCTCAGGCATCCTGCCTGTCTAAAGCCCCCTTGACCTGTGCCTCCTCTCTCCCCCACAGCCAGCACCACCAGCTTAATCCCTCTGGGGTGGGGGGTGCCCCTCCTCTTTGGGCACGCTAACTAGTCAGTCTTTGGTTGCAGGTGACGAGCCAAGTCAAGGAACTGGAAGCCAGGTAAGGTGGACCCAGTGGAGGGCATGGGGGTCAGGTGCCATCGCCTACCCCACGGAGCTTGGTTTTTCCTTGTTCTGGTAGCCCTCCCCCTTGCGTGGGCACCCCTGAAGCAGTCGCGCATGGCAACCCTGCCTGTGTCAGCCACGCTGTTCAACGTGCAGCCCATGCACTGCAGCACCCCCGATCTCCACCGGGAGTCGCTGGTGCACCGGGCCATCCCCCGCACTCCCCCTGGGGGAGGAGAGCAGCCCTGCAGGCACTCAATCCTTTCCCCATTCCTGTCAACCCCCAGCACCCGAGCTCGCTCCCGAACTCTGGTCGCTGGCGTGGCGCGAGATGTGGTGTCCAGCGCCTCAACCCTCAGTGCCACTGGGCTGGCTTCTTAAGGTCCTCTTGGCTCTAAATCCAAACAAGGGTGGGAGCTTTTCTTGACTCAGCTTTCTTCACTCCTTTCCAGTCTGGATTTAGAATGTTACACTCCACTTTCATCTCTCTTCTCTGGCTCACTGTTGCTGTCCTCTCTGGCATGGATCAAGGCCTTGTCACCTCCACCATTTTTGTTGAGTTAGCCAAAACTTTTGACACTGTAGCCCATTCCATTCTCCTGCACAAGCTTAAGGTTGATGGACTCACAGCTTTGTCAGGTGAATGGTTCCGCTCCTGCCTTGAAGGCAGGACACAAGTTGTCCATGTTGGAGACTACCCCCCCAAAACACTCTGTTAGCTCAGGCGTACCCCAAGGAACTGTGCTTGACCCAGTTCTTTTCTCCATTTTTCTAAATGGCCTCCCCAAGGTCTGCTCCTCTGTGTCCATTCATATGTATGCAGATGATACAGTACTCTTTTCTTCTGGCTCCTCCGTCCCTGATCTCATGAACCAGCTCCAGCTGGACTTAAACAACATCCAGCTCTGGTTCCATGAAAATTTGTTATCCTGCAATGCTAAGAAAACAGCCTTAATGATGTTTGGCATCAGGCAGAGGCTTGCTAGAGTCTCCCCTTTTCCAACCTATTATACCTTTGATGGTGCACTATTGAAGACATCTCATCTTTCAAGTACCTCAGTGTCTGGCCGGATTGCCACCTTGATGTTTGTATTCATGTGGATGCTATCCATAAGAAGCTTCACACCAAGCTTGGAGCACTTTATTGAAATAAGCGAAGTATTCCACTTGCTGCTCACAGAGAAATTCTCATGTGCAGACTGTTGCTATGTTTTATGGAGGTTTTTGATTATAGCCCCATACTGGGAAGAGGTAGACAGAGAAATTTAAAAATAATAAACATCTCCTCAAACTTAAGAGCAACATATTTGATTTTAGGCTGACCAGTACCAGAGATTAAAAGGATGGGGGAAAGTACTTGTTTGGAATATTAATCACAGCAGCAACGAAGCCAGTTACATGCCAGTGGCTGAAACCAAGATGCCCCATCATGGCAGGCTGGATTAAACAATGCCAGTGGATGCAAAAAGTCGAGCGTCACAACACAGCCAAAGCTGCAAGTTGACCAGTGCGGTTCTAGATGGCTGCCCTTTTCATACCAAGAGTTCCCCTGTTACTGACAAACAAATGGTTTAATTAGTAAGAGTAGGCTGTCATTGGGATAAGGAAGGGTGGAGATGGAAGAAGAATGTAACTACTAGGAGTTATTTATAAATGTGAGTTTAAAATGAAATGTGAATCTATCTCTTTCTTTAAACAATTGTACAGTATAATGTTATGCTGGAAATTAAATGTAAAGTTCTTGTGTTTTACATTTTTTTAATAAAATGCAGTGTAGAGAAAGGCAGTGGTGGGCCACCTGAGGACACAGTAAGTAGTGCATTATGCCCGCATGCTAGTGTCCCAAGTTACGAAGCAGACTTGGGAGCCGGCCAAATGTCCATCGTGGCATGGTAAGCACTGCCGTGTGGCAGTGCTTCAACTGGTGTGTGCGTGTGGGGTGGGGGGCAACTAGCAACTCCTCAGTGGGCCAGAGAGCTTGTCTCCTCTACTCGGGTGCACTGTTTGTGTATGTGGCCTGCAGGGGCACTGCCTGGTACCATATGGGTGTTAGGCAGGGTAATGGGTGAAACCCCCCCAAAAAGTCTATATGCACCAGCTGCCATATATGATGGGGCCTTGTACTCTCGAATCCTGCCCCCCTGTGAATCCTAATGGCGTGATGGCAGGGGGCATGGCAGTCATGATTGTGAGACCAGAGGCAGCCTGATGTAGGTGCAAGGCAGCGGGGTGGTGAAATAAGCTGAATGATAAAGATAAAGACAGTGCTGTTTTCAATTCAATAAGGAGAATCTAGGCTCCCTTACTGAACCAGGCTACTGTAAGCTAAAATGATATATACATTTTCCTTTTTCTTTTTTTTTTTTTGAGGAGCGGAAGAAAGATGACTGTGGCCCAAGTCTACTGACTATAAACCATCTGTGATAGACCTCTGAAAAGAACATCTATTATGATTTTCTAGAGTTATTAGGGATGGGCCAGAGTCATCTTTTCTTTGGCTCCTCCAAACAAAAAAAAAGGGGGGGGGGCCAAATAACCTATTTTACTGAGGCTATTTTTAGCTTACACTAGCCTGGTTCAGTAAGGGAGCCTATAGACACTCCTTCAGAGAACTGAAAAGGGTACTGCTGTTTTTTGTGTTTTACAACCAGCAATCTCCTGCTTTAAGACATTAGATGATGTGGCACAACATGGAAAACTAGAAAAGAATGGGTTTATTCTTAGACAGAAAAACACTAATGTCATCTGACCATTTTCAAAAGTAATCTTTTATGATATTTTACAATGACTGAAATTACATTTTGAAAGCTGTAACATTTGAATTGTTAATCATAGAAACTTTATTTTTTTTTTTTTTTAGTGCAAGCTTGGAGACCAGCCATTAAGAATTAGCTTGGACAATACTGTTTAGGTGTTAATACTATTTGTATGTAGTGACACTGTTTGAATTTGCTTTTTCAGTATATGAGGACAGCCATGGCAGTGGGGTTACTGTCCGGGTTGGGGGGGGGAGACTCTTGGATACACAAGTACATGGATTGGGGGGCACTGCTTGTCAGAGGTTTTGCTTCAGTTGCCATCCCCTGCTGCTGTACCCCCATTGGCAGTGCCATGTCTGGGTAGGCAACACAATGTGATCTTCTGGGGGTTACCTTGCTCTAATTACTGGTACTGACAGCAGCCCAATGTGTGACCTGCGATTAGTCCATGGAGATGGGAGGAAGTGAATGGGAGAGGGAGATCCACCAATGCTGCCACTATCCCATGAAGCTCTGCTAGCTGAATGTTGACTTCTTTTGGGAGTCACTAGGATTGTTGACTCTTGTGTCCTCCCTGTACACATCTATTACCTGACCTCCCCCAAAAAATTTCCAATCCCTCTGTCACTATCACTTGAAAAAACTATCAAACTGAGATAAATCCCACCTAATCAGTGAATAAATCAGAGACTGTGTGCTGCATGGATCACATCGGAGAGGTTCTCATCCTGCACCACTGAGTAACACACTAGGGATACTGCTTCTGAAGGTGCTACACTAGAGGCATCGATCTAGGTCATCCATTAGCACACTTTGTTGAGAGCGGAGTGACTCCCAGACCCCAGTGGCTACTTCTAGTCCAAGTTTCAATATATACTCACTGGAGGAAAGGAGGGAATGGGGGACATGATAGAAACTTTCAAGTGCCTCAAGGGCATAAACAAGGTGCAGGGGAGAGACATCTTCCAATGCAGGAGTAAAAGAATGAGGGGGCATGATATGAAACTGGATGGGTGGGGTAGATAAGAAGTAATGTGAGAAAGTATTTCTTCACAGAGAGGGTGGTGGACACATGGAATAGTCTGCCACAAGAGGTGGTGGGAGCGAGCACAGTGGGGGATTTTAAACATGCCTGGGACAGGCACAAGGTAACCTTGAGGTGGGAGGGAGTGATAATAAGCCACCAGATAGGGTCAGAGGCCACATACAAGTAACAGGGCTTACGGGCAGACTGAATAGGCCCAGAGGTCCTTATCTGCTGACAGTTGCTATGTTTCTATGTCTCTTGAAGACAAATAGTACACAGTATCCCTACTCACTATGCTGTTTAATTGCAAGTAATAGGGATTTGTTCAGTGAGGGAGCACTGGAAGCAACAAATGTGCAAAATTGCTATTCTGCTTCCTAAATAGCTATACTACATGTGTCCCCAGGAAGCCTATTTGGCTACACCAGACAGCCTTACAAAAACCTTAATGGCAGCTATTAGGATTGTCATGTTTAAAAGTAATTTTTTCCGTTAAAAAATAAAAAAATTAAAAACATGGAAATGATTCTAAGAGGCTCCCAGCATGCTCATTTGTATCTCCGTAGTCATTGTGGTCTTACTTTGCTAAACAAGGCACTCAGCAAGGCCTGGAGAACGAATGTCTTCAGTTTGAACAGTAACTGGTTAAAAAAAAGGTTGGTAATGAAGAAATATTCACAGATGTAAGTAGAAGAGTGAACGTGGACGTATTGTTATCTAATGGTTTTCTAACGCAGAATTCAAAGCACTATAATTAATGACCTGGAGTTGAGAAATGAACACTTTTAATGAGGGCATTTGTTAAAAATAAATTGAAATTTACCCCATTTCATTTCACTTTTCTTCCTATCTCAGATCTTTTCTGTACCAAAACCTGTATTTAAATGAGTCTCCTTGAATGTACAGCTGCTAATGAACTCACTGGCTGCCTCTGTATAAACTAGTTGAAACCGTCAGTACTACAGTAGTCCTCTTGTGTTATCTGAATGCATCAGCTAGCTGAGTTACAAACTGTGTGTTCAATGACTACATTTTTTTTTAATCAGACAGTGGTAATAATCAGATGGTAAGTCCCAAAAATAAAGTAATTTGGAGAGACAGTTCAGAGGGTCCCATGCTTTCTTCAGTATTCAGCATGGCAGAACCCTATGAGGGAGGGGGTTAAACTGCTTCAGAAACTCCCCTTCACATGGTGAAGGGGTGGCTAACTCTGATACCCCTGACTTAGGCTCTGGAAGCCCCCTATTTTAGGCAGGCGGCATGGCAGCCCAATACACATGCATATGTCTCTTGAGATGGGGGGGGGGGGCTGAGGCTGCTTTTTCTCCATAGTAGGGGTGTGTATGTCCCTTTTTGCTTGTTGTGAGGAATGGTGGCTGCGGGAGGCAGGCAGCAGAGAGCAAGAGCATTATTGCAAACCCGGCATCATTTCAGAACATTTTGAAAAGTCATTATTTACAGTTCAGACATTACACCTGTGAATAATGGGATTTATGTCAAACCTGATTAATTACCTAAAAAAAAAAAAAACTGCCTTAGCGCTGAGAACGTAAGCTAATTATATATTTCCTTAACTGTCCACTTTTCATTAGTTCTTGGGTCATCTCCAAAACTATGGGCCCCAGATGCAGTGCCAACCATTTGCTCTGTGCACCCATTAGTGTTGCACATGAGATTCTGCTCAGCGGGCCTTTGATCCATATTCAGATACGTAGTATGCTTTGACCAGAGTGCACTGCCTGTCTGAATAGTGGGCTGTGGGAAAGCTGTGCACAGTGATTATGCGTGCTGCTCACACAGCTCCCTGTTCAGGAATATGGCCCACAGGAGTGAAGGGAGAGTGCACGTCCCAAACAGAATAGGGCCATTACCCCTGTGAGATATATTCAGCCACGGTATGCTAATAAGCCCATAGGCATGCAAGGTCCTAAGGGTCTATTTGTATGCCATTATGGACTCATTAGCATCGCTGCAAGGTGCTACCGGGCATGACTGCATGGAGACATTGTGTGGAGCTGTGCCATTTCCCACTCACAATCACTGTACAGTATCCTCCAAGTAAGTAATACAACATATCCCCTGGCAGCTAGTGATCCCCCACCTCCTTTGAATATGGGGACCTCCACTCTTAATCCAGTAGGTAACTATAACTCCATACAGCAAATGTGAAAAGCATGAAAAAATAAGTTAAACAAAAGAGTGCATTTAATAAAGTTAATTTATTCTGCTTCCTAGAACAAAACAAAAAACCATAATGAAATACTCATAGTCTCTAATTTTGCTCCTCTGCAACATTAAATCGGGGTAGAGTAACTGGAGCATACACTATGTGATCAATTACTGGCATATCCCACTCAGGCACATTAGAGAGCATATATACATTTAGTCTTATGTTCAAGAAATGTTTTGGCTTCATCTGAAAAAATGTAGAGTATGTGTTGCTTTCATGTTTGACATAGACGTTTGCAGGCAAGAAAAAGAACTCTAGAGTCGGACTTCCAAGGAGCTTCTTTGATCATCTGAAGCACTATTATTTTTTATTCATCTTGATACGTGCTTTTTTCCCCCTTGATTTATCATTTTTTTTGCCTGTTTTAACTTGCTTGATTGCCTTTTATGGTGTCCAGCACTTTGAAATTATTTGCGAAGTGCTTTGCAAATAAAGGTCATTACTATTTTTAAGATACTGTGGACTGTCAGTGGATCCAAAAAGTGCCATTGAGAAATTCTCTTTGGTATTTTGTAGGATATAGCAATGGTTGACCTCTGAGACTGTCTCTCCCCATGCACATACATGCATTTTTGTGAGTTAATGACACTTGCAGGAGGGACCGCAACCTGAACTTTTTTTGATGATTTTGGAGAAGAGTTTCCACAAGACTCAGGGCAGTGCAGTTACTGTAAATAAAAGACTGGGGGCAGGATTTTAAAGCTATCCTGCCCATGTGCACCGTATTTCTCGTGATTATTTGGTCTACTACAGCAAAATGTTGCGCCACCTCTACTTTTTTAGGCACAATTACTATAGATCTCCTCTGAGGATATCTCTTTAATCAGGCCACACCTATAGAACTACTGTATATAAGCCACCAGACACTAGAACCACACTGAAATGTATTACAAACAGCCGACAAGAGGCCACCCACAATGACATCAGGTGTCGGCTTTCCCATATATACATTAGCATCCCCTTCCCTCTTCAGTCCTTTTCCTGTTGTCGACAATTCTTGTCAGACTGTGCATGGAAAAAATGTTGCTATAGTCGCTGATTTCTCCTATTTCTCAAACCGACTGGTATGAGACACTGTACCTCTACCAGACAATAGAGTAAGGGTAAAGGAGCAGGAGTCCTGGCAATTCCAGCAGCCGCTCCAGGTGCCCATTCAAAAGCCCCTAGAAGTGGCAGTCTGGCAGGAGCTGCAACTGGCTCATCTTTACTGCTTTTATACCCCCAGCCACCATTGCCTCCAGGGGTGGTTGTTGGGTGTTGTCTCTCACGCCACCTGGACCAGTGGAAGGAGTTGACCTCAGATGCCTGGGTCCTGGAAAAAATAGCACAAGCACATGAAGCTTCTAGAGCTACCTCCAGACCATCCACCAGTGCCTTCACATTATCCTCAAGAGCACATTCCCCTGGTTCTAGAGGAAATTCATACCTTGCTTCAGAAAAGAGCAATACAACCTGTATCCATGGAACAGAGAAACACATGGTTTTTATTATTGGTACTTCCTAGTTCCAAAATAGATGGGGATCAGAGGCCTGTTTTGGATCTCGGAGAACTGAACTTTTTCACAGAATCCACAAAGTTCAGGATGGTGACTGTGCAGGGCCTAATACCACTACTGCAGGTAGGGGATTGAATCTGTTCCCTCAACATGAAGGATGCCTACCTTCATATCAAAATCCAAAAACATCACAGGAAATATTTAAGGTTTCTGTTTCAGGGAGAACACTTCCAGTTCAGAGTATTGCTCTTTGACTTGTCATCTGTGCCACAGGTCTTTACCAAATGCTTGGCTGTGGTGGCAGCAGTCCTTTGCAGGGAACACCTTTATGTACTCTGTTACCTGGACGACTGGCTTCTGAAAGCTTACTCCAGGAAGCAACTCATACACACTCTAGCTCGAACCAGGCAACTGTTTGATGCTCTGAGGATCACTGTCAACGTGCAAAAGTCTATTCTGACACTGCCTCTGGACAGGGCTAAGTATCTGATGGCACAGCAGCTCAACTAGTTTACAACAGCCGATATATCACAGCCAGAACATTTCTTCGGCTTCTGGGCCTAATGGTAGCGGCCATAATTACAGTACCTCTGGCCAGGCTCCATATGAGGATCCCTTAGTAGATCTTGAGAGTCCAGTGGGATCAACTCACAGATGAGCTGGAACAGAAAGTTCTAGTAAACTCTCCAGTATGCAAGGTGTTCAAGTGGTGGACGGAACCCTGCTGAAGAGGATCCCTTCTCTGATTTCTTCCCCTTGTCAGACTTTAACAACAGATGCATCAGGGATGGGCTGGGGAGCACACCTAGGGCCCGATCAGATGCAGGCTGTATGGACCAAAATGGAGAGCACCCTGCACATAAATGTTGTAGAGATGAGAGCTGTTCTGTATGGCCTACAGGCTTAACAGGCTCACATGTTGCCAGGTCCTCTGTTAGTATACATGAACATCAGTGTGATGCATTACATCAGCAAGCAAAAGGAAACTCACTCTTACTTCCTGTGCAGGGAGGCAATGAGAGTATGGTACTGGGCTCTAGAACATGGTCTAGAACTGTCAGCAGTACATGTTCCAGGTGCCCAAAACATCTTGGCAGACAGACTGTGCAGGTGACAGTCCAAAATGCATGTGTGGGAACTACCGATCACAGTAGTGGACGACCTGTTCAACAACTGGGGTTGTTCAGAGTTGGACCTTTTTGCGTCCCCACACAATGCAAAACTGCTGCATTTCTGCTTGCTCATTGCAGGGCCTAGAGTTTTCTGGCAAGATGCATTGTCCCTCTCCTGAAAGGGAAGCTTCTTCTATACCTTCCCTCCCTTCCCTCGGGACCTGAATTTTGTGTTGGAAAAACTTACTTGGGCTCCTTTTGAACAGGCGGCAACTTGTGGCCTGTGCTTTCTTTCTTGGAAATCATTGTTTTTAGTTGCTATTACTTTTGTTCAAAGGATTTCAGAGCTGCAGGCTCTAATGTGTGAGCCTCCTTATTTGATTTTCCACAAAGACAGGGTGTCTTTACGTACTAATCCTAAGTTTCTACCAAAGGCGGTGTCTCAGTTTACTTTAAATCAAGCCATCCACCTGTCAGTATATTTTCCAGAGCATGCCAGTCCAAGGGACGCATTGCTCCATACTCTAGATATACATAGACTACTCAGGTGCTATATACAGTACACCATACAAAGGACTGCAGGAAGTCCTCACATCTTTTTATTTCATCCACCACTGGGAAAGAGGGTACTCCTGTTTCTAAACAGTGCCTGTCCAAATGGCTGGCAAACTGTATCACTTTGTTACAGGAAGTGCAGTAAGGAACTTCCTGGAGTTGTGCATGGTCATTCCACTAGAGGCATGGCTGCATCTGTTACATGTTTTAAAAATGTGTCTGCTGCTGAAATCTGTGCAGCTGCTACTTAGAGGACTATCCACACCTTCACCGAACATTACAGTCTGGACATAGCTTCAAGAAAGAGGACTGGCTTCAGCCTAACTGTGCTCCAAGGCCTACTTTCTTAGCCTTTCAGCTCCTGCCACCCAGATTGGTTATGATCTGTATTGCTTGGTACTCGTTCCATAGATGTGGCCTGATGAAAAATCCTCTAAGAAGATAGAACAGTTACGAACTTACCATAACAGTAGATCTTTGAGAGAATCTCTGTCATCAGGCCATGTTGTCCACCCTCCAACTCCCTGTTGGATCCTGAGAATCTGGGGAATTCTCATCTTCTCCATGAGGGCCTATCTGCAGCTGTCTGCCTCACCTGGTCTGCAGAGTCCTGGGTTCTCTTCTAGTTCTCTGCAGGGAGGTCCTCCAAGCATGATCTCCAACAGCGAACTGAGGAGGGAAGGGGCTACCCACGTTTATATGGGAGAGCCGCTGTCTGACATCATCGTGGGCAACCCCTGGTGGACTGCTTGCAAAAAGTTTATTTGTGGTCCTAGTGCCTGGTGGCTTATAGTTCCATAGGTGTGGCTGGATGAAAGAGACTCTCTTGAAGATGAACTGTTATGGTAAGTAACCCTGTTACAGGTGAGTAACCTGTATTTCTAGGGACATGGATATGTTGTTCAATCCACACTTATTGGCAGACTCCTAGCAGTTCTCCGGGTGGAGGGAGGCAAGGCGCACACCCCCGATACTTACTTGGGAAATAAGGACTGGAGAACCGAGGTCCCAAAACCAGCATCCCGGCGTGACTCAAGGTCGATGTGGTAGTGGGTAATAAAGTTATGTGCCGACTTCCAGGTAGCAGCCCTGCAGATATCCTGGATAGGGACGTCCCTGGAAGCAGCTACTGATGCAGCGGTATGGCGGGTAGAATGAGCTGTTATCCCTCTGGGAGGCTCCATGCCCGCCATCCTATAGCAGAGCTCTATGCAGGAGGTGACCCACCTGCTTATCGTCCGCTTGGCTGCAGGTCTGCCAGGTGCGGCTTCAGCGTAGGTGACAAACTGCTGGCGAATGTCTCCCCGAACTTCAGCCATCCACTCCTTATAATAAGCGAGCGCTCATCTAGGGCCCAAAGTATGGAGCCTATATTCGGCTTCCGAGGTGTGATTGGGGTAGAACACCGGCAGAGTCAACACCTGGATAAGGTGAAACTCTGACACTACCTTCGGAAGGAATTTCGGGTGGGGGCGCAGGACAACCTTGTCCCTGTGGAAGACCAGATAAGGAGACTCGATGGAAAGTGCCTGGAGCTCTCCGATCCTTCTGGCTGACGTGATAGCCACCAAGAAGGCGGTCTTCCATGACAGATGGGAAATATCGCACCTGTGCATTGGTTCGAATGGCTTGCCCATGAGCTTGGCCAATACCAGCAGTAGATCCCACGGAGGTGGAGGTTCTCGCACCAGAGGGGAAATGTGGTCAAGGCCTTAGAAAAAGTGCCCGACCACCTTCTCCAGTACCACCGACTGCTTCCCGGCCCGCGCCCGGTAAGCAGAGATGGCTGCCAGGTGCACCTTAAGGGTCATCGACCGAAGCCCTTGCTGAGAAAGGGACCACAGATAGTCCAGAATGCTTGCCAAGGGACAGGTAGAAGGGTCCAAGCCCTTCCCCTGACACCAAATGGAAAATCTTTTCCATTTGAAGGCATAGCATTTCCTGGTCGACTCCTTACGGGACGCCTCAACGACATTGAGGACCTTGTCGGAAAGACCCAAGGCCTGGAACTCTAGCCACTCAGGAACCAGGCCATCAGGTCCTCGGTCTCCACCGGGGGAACCGGTGAAGGAGGGCTGTCGGCTTCACCAGTCGACAGCCCGTCCGACGGATCGAGAAAAATCTCAACTGCATCAACGGGAATCTTGGCAGACTGGCCTGACGGGGACACCGTGAAGCCAGCGGCCTGAGCTGCAACTTCGACCGAAGTCGATGGTCGGCTGTCTGGGGAAGGAGAACTCTCCCGCTCCCACGAACGCTGATGGTGGGACTTACCCTTCGACTCCTTCTTCTTGGGCCGAGAAGAATGTTCCGATGGCCCCTCTCCCTTCGTGGAAAGGGACTGACAAAGCTCCTTGAATGAAGCCGTGTACGAGGAACTCAGAGAGAGCGGGATAAATGCTGCGGCCGAGGAGGTGGAAGATGCGGCCTGGGCTGCCTCCTCCTCGAGGGCGATCATCTGCTGGAGCTGCTCAGCCAAGCCAGCCGCCACGGACACCGCCCAATGAGCCTCTTTTGATTTTACTGGTGGAAAATGCTTCTCGGGGCGCTCGAGCTGCAATCGGGCAGCGCGATCATCCAGGAATTGGCCAAGGAAGAACGGCACAACTCGCAAGCCTGCGGGTCGTGATCTAGGCCTAGGCAGTAGACTCACGTGGAATGTGGATCCGTCCTGGACATTTTCTGCCCGCAAGGGCACCTCCGAAAGCCGGAAATAGATTTGTCCATCGCAGCCGCGAGAGAAGATGAAGACCGAAGTTTAGAAAACTTCAAAACCAGTTTCGGACGAACCGAAGAGTTAGGATCCAGTCTAAAACGCAGAGCGCTAAGGAGGGAACCTGAGCTTCCAAGCGGTAAGGAAGATCTGGCATCATGGGGCAGAGCCGAGAGTTTTACCACCCGGGTGGGTGGGAGGAGCCAGCTTGAAGACCTTCCGGCAACAATTAAAGCAGCAAGGAACCTGCCAATAAGTGTGGATTGAACAACATATCCCATGTCTAGAACTCCTGTTACAGGTGAGTAACCTGTATTTCTTGTGTCCAGAAAGTAACTCCTGTGTCACTTTTCAGGTGTTAGCTGCTGGAAATCACTGAAATTGTTGTAAGTCCATCAGGCTTTTGAGAATTGATTGAGTGAATTTTGTCAAACCTGGAAAGAGAATCAGGTGTTGCACCTGCATCCTCCCATCTGAAACTCCTGCCCTAGGAGTTCAGCCAACAGAGATTAAGGGCAGTGTGTGTGTGTGTGTGTGTGTGTGTGTGTGTGTGTGTGTGTGTGTGTATATATATATATATATATGAGGCAAAAAACTCCGTTTAATGCATCAGTTAGGGTTGTTCCACAGCGACAAAAGTGAGGAAATTTGGTGTTAGGATTAAAAACCCTAACTCCGGATTCACCCCCCCCCAGCACCACACACACATGCAAGTAGGGGGGAGGACCAAGGCAACACGACCAATCACAGACAACCAGCAGCAGGTGAGAGAAATAAAATACAGCTGTGTAAATGTAGTACAAGACATATCCATGATGACGAGCCAACAACTGTAGCATCTGAACATTTTATGTCTATGGCTGTAGTTTTGCTGTGGCTCTCCAGTCAGGATGGAGTACCTGGTGTGGGGGTCTGGGGGGCTATTGCCTGGTCAAGTGCGTGCAACTGATAATGGTACAAAGTTGTGTGCACCTTCAGTGATGGAGGTGTACCATTGATGTGTATGGAGTTAGTTTTGCTGTGGCTCTACACTCAGGATGCAGTACCTGGTGTGTGTGTGGGAGTGCATTGCCTGACTGAGGCCATGCAACTCCTAACTGTGGTAAGTGAAGTGTACCTGCAAATAGGGAGGTGTAGCATTGATGTCCATAGCCTCAGTTTTGCTGTGGCTCAGCACTCAGGATGCAGTACCTTGTAACAGGGAGGCATTGCCTGACTGAGGCCATGCTTGCAATCAGTGAGGTGTACCATTGATGTCCGTACCCGCAGTTTTGCAGTGGCTCTCCAGTCAGGATGCAGTAATAGGTCTGGGAGTGCATTGCCTGGTTGACACTGTGCAACTCCTAAGTGTGGTAAGTTCTGTGCAGCTGCAATCAGGGAGGTGCCCTGTTGATGTGTATGGCCTTATTGTTGCTGTGCCTCTCCATTCAGTATGCAGTACCTGTTTTGAGGGGGTGGCATTGCCTGGCAGAGGTCCTCCAATTCATAACCGTGTTAACTTGTCTGTACCTGCAGTCAGGGAGATATACCATAGATGTGCATGGCCTTAGTGTAGCCGTGGCTCTCCACTCAGGGTGCAGTTCCTGGTGTGTTGGGGCATGAGGCATTGGTAGGTAACACATGCAACCCCTAAGTGTGGTAACTTGTATGCAGCTGTAATCAGGGATGTATACCATCGGTGTACATGGCCTCAGTTTTGTTGTGGATCTACACTGAGTATGCAGTACCTGGTCTGGGGTGGTGGGGATGTCTTGCAGTACATTTTGACAGTTGTATTTTATTTCTGTCACCTGCTGCTGGTTGTCTGTGATTGGTCATGTTGCCTTGGTCCTCCCCCCTACTTGCATGTGTGTGTGTGTGTGTGTGTGTGTGTGTGTGTGTGTGGTGCTGGGGGTGGGGGTGAATGCGAAGTTAGGATTTTCAACCCTAACACCGAATTTCCTCACTTTTGTCACTGTGGAACAACCCTAACTGATGCATTAAACGGAGTTTTTTGCCTCTAATTTCCCTTCTTTTGAGAATGAGGATGGGTTTTGTCACATAGTAACAGGAACTCCAACATAAACGCAAGCACCAACAGTCACGCACATGGTAACAGAAACGTAAATGGTAAAGCAAACGTTAATAGAAACGCAAGCGCAAAGTGACGCCGAAGCGAACAGTGACGCAAATGGACATGTAAGCATGTATGAAAACGCAACTGGTAATGCGCACAGTGATGGCAGCAGTATTTTAAATGCAGATTTTAAGTGCCACAGCAAAAAGAACGCAAAAGGGAACAGAAACGGAAACGCGAACACAAGCGCACACGTAAACGCAAACCGTAATGGCATGGGCACAGTACCACATTTGTAAATGCAAATGGTAAAGTTAACATGAAGAATAACACCAAAGGAAACAGAAACGGAAACGGGAACAGAATCGCGTATGGAAACGCAAACCGTAATGTGCACAGGCAGAGTACCGCAATTTTAAACGCAAATGGTAACGGTAACAGCAATAATAACAGCAAAGGAAACAAACGCAAAAGGAAACACAAGCGTATATGGAAATGCAAACTGTAATGTGCACGGGCACTGTAACGCAGTTGCAAACGCAAGTGGTAACAGTAACAGCAAGAAAGAGGCAAAACCAAAGAGAAACAGAAACGCAAATGAAAGGGCTGCCAGAAACGCAAATGGCAATGTGCACGGTGATGCAAACCAAAACGTAAACACAAACAGTAGTGGAAACACAAATGGTAACAGTAACGCAAACGCAAGTGTAAATGAGAACGTAAAGGGTAACGCATATGGTGGCGTACACGGGAGTGGTAACACAAACAGGGACATAAACTCAAGTGGAAACAGTAACTGTCACAGTAACGGAAGCGCACACCCTGTTTTTGCCGAACAGGTGCATAGAGAAACCCAGTGTGTACAAAGAATGCATGCATTGTAATGGGCATCGAAGCTTAAAACGAGCATTGGAAGAACTTAACTGCTAATATCTCAGCAACCGCACGACGTAGAAAAAAAAATTTATTTCACAAAAATCATGACTTTCCTGGCTAGGTTTTTGCTATTGCAACTCGCAACCAAAAATCTGCATCTCGCATCGTTTTCGAGATACAAGTCCCAAAAGGCATGGCGTACGCCACCATGTTAGTCTATGGGACAAAATGCCAAATTCGGAGTACCGTAACTTGGCAGCCATGCAATATTTGTTCTCCAAACCACCAAAAGGCATACTGTATCTGTGACGTGTTGGCTGCCTTCCCTCCAAATTTCAGCTGAAAAGACCAAACCGTTCTTTTGCAGCAGGGTGACAAAGAACTCTTGTCATTTTGGCCATAGTCTGGAAAAGTAGTGTCGCAATTTGCTTCACCTTTCGCAAGTTTCACGAAAGTGTCATGAGTGCGACACTACTTTTTCCAGAAATTTGAAAAACATATTTCTGGGGTGTTTAACCCCAAAATAAAGACATGGTTAGCATCCTGAGGGTCCGACTAGGTGAGCACAAAAAGAATTATGTCCCTAAAGGGTCCCAAATTTAAATGCCAAGCATTTCTGTGTGCACTAACTGAAAAAAAAATGGCTGACTCATGACACTACTGGAGTCATTTGCGACACTAAAAACTGCATTTGCGACACTGTCGAACTTTTTGTTAACTTTTCCCATTGACTTATAATGGGAACTTGTTTTTTGAATAACTTTTGAACCGTTTAATATTTTTTCACGAAATCTTCAAAAGGCACATCGGGGACCCTGGCCTCACATTCCCTGATGCTTTCAGACCAGTTGCGCTAACTGTGTGACCTGTAGGCAAGAGCAAAGAAGTCACCAAAAAGCATAAATGCACTTTTTGTTGTCGCTTAATAACTCCACAGCCGTATATCGACAGTGTCGCAAATGCAGTTTTTAGTGTCGCAAATGACTCCAGTAGTGTCATGAGTCAGCCATTTTTTTTTCAGGTGTGCTATACCTGGTTAAACAACTAAAAAAATAAATAATAAAAAAAAAATAAAAAAATATCTGACCAGTATGAAACGTGGCACTTCTGACGATCTGCCATGCCCAATGATGCCTGCCAAATTTCAGGCAAATCCGTTGAACGATGGCATAGTTATTAAGGTGCAACGCTTGACCCTTTAACCTTAAATGGGCCTCATCCTTAACTATGGTAGCACTACTGTGCTACCATTATATATATATATATATATATATATATATATATATATATTATAAATATATTGTTGTAGCCCTCTCTGGTGCCATCCTGGAGAGGGCCACTGCCCCTGGCTTGCCGGCCGTTACAAGGCCAAGGGGTCTGGGTTCCCAAAGCTGACCTACAGGGGTCCTTTCCCAAAATGGTGTCTCCACTCAGAGTACATATTAGTGAGTCTGATTGCTTGCAGTACAACCCCCTGGGATGTCGTACCAACCCTCCTCCTACGCAGTTACCCCAGACGTGGACCTACCAGGTTCGAACCTCCCCACATTCAGTTACATCATTTACATTTTCCATTCTAGACAATAGACAGGCTCATTACAATTAGGCTCTGGATTCATCTCTGCTGCAAAATAATAACTTCATGGTTTATTTACAGGGGAAGAGGGTTTAGGATGGGGTAAGCGGAATAAAGTTCAAGTAAGCATTTTGATTCTCCATTTCCCCAAATCACATTTCCCTTTTATTCAAACCTTCATCAATGCAGCCACCAGATCTGTCTGACTAGCTAACTGCTGCAAGTGTAACCCAAGCCCAGACCCACAGGTTCCAGTCCATTTTAAACCCAAAGTCCTTCACTGGGTACCCAGATTCTAGTTGCTGGCCTGAGTTGCAGCTGGTAGCCGGCATTGGCACACTTACTTGAATTAAACTTTAACCTTTTACATTTCTCTCTCTTATTTAGAGCTAAACCTTGATCTTTCCCTCTAGTCTTTAACTCTACCTCCTGCCCTAGTGGGCAAACATATTTACAGTCCCCAGGTGCAGGGCAATCCCTGCATTTTTACTCACAGCTCTGCAGAATCAGTCCTTTGAGGGCACAGTTCACTGAAGCCCTGGGGATGGGTGGCAACGCAGTAGAACCAGGCAGAATGCTTAAACAGAGGGCACAGAGGCTGCCGCTTGCTCTCTCTTTCTGTTGCTAGCAGATCTTGCAGCTTGTCCCCTTCAGCCCATTACAAGACCCGTTGCAGGGCATGTGTGCAAGGCCTGCCAACTACAGAGGACCCAGACCTGGGAATGGCCCCACGGCCTAGCTCCCTCTGATCAGAGCGCCCTAGCACTCTGGTGCAAGGCCCGTGATCCCCTGCAGCAGTAGACCTCACTTGATGGGGGGGTAGTGAGTTCCCCAACTGGCCCTGGGTGTCAGCAGAACCATTCAGCATATTCTCTTCCACTGCTTCTCTTTCTTTCTCTTTCCTGCTACAGTGTATAGCCACAGCAATCTGTCTCTCTCTTTTCCTTGCTGTATCTCAGGAGCAAACAGGCACTCAACCCTGAGAGGCACCTGTCCATTCTTCTGCTTTCACAGTCTTTCAGCTTTAACACAGCCACATTCTTGCTCTGGCTCACACATATCACCTACACTCACAGTCCCTTTTCTCACCGTGCAGGTACATAGCAGTTCTCTAATTGCAGAGGCTTACTCTTCCTTCTCTCTTTCTCAGCACATTTATATTTTCTTTTTCCTCATCCTCTGTAGCCCGTCTTATCCAGGTGTAGACACAACCTTCATTCTTTTTCCGGGCTCAGGACACAACCTCGCTCTTGCAATCTGCAGCTTTCCCTTTTACATTCGAGCTGCGCTTCTCGCTGTGGTGCAACTTCAGAACAACACAGAACTTTCAGCATCCTACAGCTTTCCCTTTTTCTCTCTGCAAAGCTGCTTCTTTAACTTCTTTTCTCTCTCCAGCTTCTCCTTTCCTGATGGGGCAGGCACTTCCTGCCCTGAGGGACAAATTGCTGGCAGACCCCAGTCAGGACCAACTCGCAGCCCCAATCTCTCCAGAGGCAGTTGCCCCCCTCCCTTTGGAGGAGCTCCCACCAAACTGACTCGAAGCCCAACAGTCCTTGCTTTATTGGGAGCCCTTTCCTCACTCCCCATTGGCTGGAGCCATTGTCCTTAGGCAAAACTTAATATGTATGAGGCTCATTAGTGCAGAAAAAGGTGCTTAAACATTCCCTGGTATTTCCCCCCAAATGTCTGTTCACACAGACCCAGAGTCCCTGACAAGAATCCTGGCTCAGTGGCTGACTGGCTGGTGTCACGTGGCTGCCCAAACATGGTGGCTGTTGTAAACAGTGTCCATACATTTTAACAAAATCGCAGATTTCAAGTGTCCCTGCAGCCAAACTCCTTTCTTTAATTTATTCATTTCCCCACCATTTGGTAGCCATCCCTGTACCCTGTAAAGCGACTGCATTCCTTAACATATTAGTCAAACCCTTTTCCAGTCACTGCTGACATTTCCTAGTGTTCCTAGTCAACACACACACATAGCCCCACTTTATCTGCTGGCTGCAGTTCGTGAAGACCCTTTTGTTTAATTACACCCCCATGGACTGACAGCCTCTTCATTTCCCTTGCAGCATCATATCTTTATGTAACCCCTAGGTGGCACTATCCCAAGGGATACTACCCCTGCCTGTATGACTAAGTGCAGGTTGAGGGGCTTGAGTTCTGTGAATGGGTGCCTCCATCCGGAGGACAGGGTTAATGGTAGCATAGCTGCTCTGGGTACAGCCCTCCGGGACACTGATACCCCCCTTTTCCCTCTAGTGGCCAAAGCAAGTCTGAGATAACACAATCCCAATACACTGTAATGCACTATTATCCTCTCTTTTAACACACTTACCGCCAGGGCTGGATTAGCCAGAATGGCCCTGGAGACCCCCTGTAAAACAACGCCTGTAACAGTAAACAGCAATATCACAGTACTTTCTATATAGAGGTACTCCACAACCAGTTTAGATGCAAAAAGATTTAGATCTGATTTATTAGGGAAATGTGAACAAGGGAGGGGCAGTAATCTAGTGGTTGATTTGGGATCTGAATGATTCAGGTTATAAAGCATGCACTCAAAGGTCCCTGTAACACAGTCACACACACTATGGGTACCAAGTTGGAACTACAGGCTAGCCTGAAACGTTGCCTGGGGTAGGCCGGCATTGCAGCTGCTGTTGGGGCCCTTTGGAAGGAAGAAAAACACAACATGCACGTTAACCCTTAATTTGTAATCTGGAGCCAGATGGCTCAGTCTGAAATGATTAGCAACAACAATTAAATCAGTTGACACACATTGATTTGAGCTTTGTTGCAGGGAGCTACCTTAGAGTTTACTCATACTACTCAGTTCAGGATGCAGGATGGATGAAATGGAGACCTCCAGATGAAGTGCTGGTTTGCCAGGAGAAGCAGGGCCCACACGGTGCACCATTGTGTCGTTCTTGTTCAATGGTGTTGAGCAGAGAGTCAAATCCCCAGGCAGGTCTCTTGTTGGATGATTCTCTGCAGCGTGAACTGCAATCTGGGCAGAGATGGTGAGGCCCAGACCAGGTGAACAGTTTGGATACAGTCTGGTAAAATATTGGATGCAGCTTCCAGCAAGTGTGACACATTAAACAAGGTGGGGAACCAAATCGCGACCCACACTCCACATTCAGCACACTTTTAGTAAAAGCAAGTAAACACCACAGTTTGGATGACAGTCCGGTTACTATTCACAGTGCCTCTGCACAAACCGTACGCTCTGTGGCAGTCTCAAATCCTGACAGGCCGATCGCGCCAACACAAATCTTCAGTCCATTTCAGGCAAATTTCACTTTGTCACATTCAGGTTCTGATTGCAAAAACTGCAATCTCGGATAAAGTCCGATTCCAAGGCTTAAGGTCTCTTCACTTGGGAAGATGGTAGCAGGCAGGCCAAACACAGTCTTTCCTCCAATTTACCCAGTGCACCACACAGGAGCAACTGCTTGAATTACTGGAGCTGTTTACTCTCTCAGCTCCAAACTCATAGTGACTCTCTGCTGCAGGCAGCTCGGGACTTTCCCAGTGATCCAAAAGGTTAGATTCATTGATCCATCTGTCTGTCACAGCATGGGCTCCTCCTCCAGGTCCATTTAGGCGCCAAAGGGTAAACACTACAATTCCTACAGAAATGCACTCCCACGAGACTCCTGGGGACAGACTCCATTTTAGAGTCCCCAGAGGTACTGATTAGTCCAAACTGGCAGTCCAGAACCAAGATGGTGGTGCAATACAGAAAGTCCATGCTGCAAAGGAAGGCAGGTTAGACAAACTACTATATCATTACTATTTAAGCAGACACTCGGCAAACAATCACAGTTCCTACTAAAGCTCCCTCTGCGCATTTAGTGATGGCAGAATGAAGTGGCTGTATTGCAGCCCAGGCAGGACTTGAGCTTAGGAACACTCGGCCCCCCACCCAGATTAATTATAAACCATGAGATAGGCAGCTCCTAATGACAGGCATGGAGGCTAACATGGCACTCGCATGCAAGCACTTTCAAATCTGTTAGGACACAGAACACTAGCCTGGCAGTAGGCATTTAGGCAAACCCAGGAAGACATTTAGGAAACCCCATGTGTTAGGGGATTACAATTATTTCATTCATTTTCCTTTTCCTCCATCCTAGCACCTACTTCTAGTGCCCCTAGGTGCTGGACAGAAACTCCCAGTACTTGAAAAGGGACGCTGCCTCATGTATGTTAATGAGGCAGCTCCCAAATACCTAAAAGTGGTTGGTGCTCACAAAAATGTCTGTCTTTTCTCTCCTGTTACCTCTTCAAATGCCCCAAGGTGCTGAACAGAACCTCTCGCTCTTCAAGGGGATGCTGCCTCATGAATATTAATGAGGTGGCTCCCAATCCCTCAAACACGATTGGTGCTCACAAAAATGTAATTTTCTTTCTCTCAGTTGCCGCTCCCTCAGAACCAAGGTCCCTGGTCCCTCTCTAACTCTGTACTGGGACTGGGACCACTGGAGAGAGGCAAACCCAAAGGCCACCGAGACAGCCAAATGAAAATGTGCTTCTGCGCTTTTGTGGAGTTCGTCGGCAATATAGTACCATTTCTGGCACTGGTGGCTCCACAAACCAGCTCCTTCAGCCCCACTTTTCCTCTCTCTAAAACCACATGGGGGCTAGCAGGAGAAGCCAGGAAACACAGGGGCAAGCCAAGAAGACCCAAAAAAGAATGGGGGTGGACCAAAACCCCCGGGGAAACTAGCTTTTTCAGGGGCTCACAGGTAAGCCTCTGACAGGGGTTACACACGCACACACACAAATACATCTGTATAGATATATATATATATATGTATGTATCTATATGGTTATTTGAGGGAGGGGCACAGGCAGCAGACATTTACAAGAGACCATATACACGAGGGGCAAAGATCTTGTTTTCAAGCAAGTGTCTGAATAGTAAAGTACATGTGCGAGAGAAATGTGGATAATGTAGAAAACCAAGTTAGACTTCTGAAAAGTTTTCCCTGAACCATTATTATACATGTAAATATGATATGCCGTAACAAATGTCATAAATGTAACGGATCAGTTGTATTTGATACATTGTGGTGGGGCTGCATTTCTGGCATACTAAGTAGTCAACAGTCCTGTTCTTTTGAATGAGACCCAATTGATATGGTCTACCTCTACAGTGGTAACTTTGCTCCACAACTCCCCACCGCTGTGTTCGCTGTAGCTGATGAATAGATGCTGGAAGGGTATGTGGTTGACAAGAGTAATATATAAACTTTTAAAGAACAGTGTTCATATGAATTATTACTTAAGTTTATTATACTATCAGTGTCTCATGGCTCTAAACATTGTATTAGAACCTTCATTGTTATCTAGAACTGTATGTATTTCCAGTAACATGGTGTTTGTTGCCAACTTTTAGCAGAAGCCATTGCATTACTTTACCATTCACACTTAGTCCAATGGGGGATAAGCACTATGCATATTAATGGGATCTAAATACTGTTAATTCCTTCTGGATTTGATGACTGACAGGCTCGCCTTTAACTGTCACTGTTTTCCTCAGTAGTCTTGTTAAAGTAATGTCTCACGACGTTTGAAGTAGTTTGTGGCCAAATGTCACGTTTTTAATTGATTAATAATTTATACTGTTTATAATGAAGGATGTGGCAGGTAGAACAACATGCACAGGAGAATATTACAGGACAGGTGTAAAAAGCCGTATGAAAATGTATGTGTAGCTGCTGATTCCAGATCGTCATATCCCAAGGCAGTGCTTTGAATGTGTGTTTAGATCATGATTTATTAAGGTATATAAAGTATGTACAATCCCCCAGTTAAGAATAATACTAGATCATCCCTCTAAACTGTGTTTTAGACGGTAAATGGAGATAGTCAGCATTTATTAACAAGCATTGGCATTTGCTTGTCATGTGCATAAAGTGCTCATGTAGCTATTTATTACTGTCATCACATTACCTCACCTTGGCCAATCAGAATTCAGACAACACATCATTTAGTCCTTTTCAGTATCAGATATTGTATATTTACTGCTTTATAATATGACATCAGCAGCAACCCAGCAAAGTTCTGGGTAAATCGAATACGTGAAATTGAATCCTGAGCTGTGGTAACTTCCCACCACACAATAATGATCTTTATTCAGTGAATTGTACATTCTGATTGAATAGTTGGTGCAACCATATAGACAGATATTTCCAGATATTTTGCAATATATCTGAAGAGATTCTCTGTTGTGGCCCACGGTACTGCAGGCAAGTAGGACATTTATCTAAAGATAGCACTGAAATTATACAAAATACCTGGCCATGTCTTTGGCTGCAGCTGCTATTAACTGGTATGTGCTTACTAAATCATCAACAATTCAGCAAATAACTCTTTTTCTCAGCTTACATTGCCAGCAGTACACCTCATGTAAATAAACTAAAACAGCCATTAAAATGCTGATATAAGGTATTGTTTACACCCACATCTGCACATCTTATTAATCATCACTGTATACTTAGTGAACATGTTTTAATCTTCAAAAGTAAGAAACAAGTTCCCATTGTTGTAATGAATTTTCTCACTATGTTTATAGGCATCAGTGTCTTTTGTAACATGGCTAAGAAGAAGGCTTGCATCCTATTGGTGGAACTGCAGCAGGTGACCATGGATTAATTCTCACTTAATCCATGGTTCCTATCCCAGACCCCAGACTCCAGCTGACGTTGCAGTCAGTGCTGTAGAGCAGTGTGCTAGGGTGCGGTATTAGTTATTGACTGTTCAGCGTGTGGGAGAGAAGCAGATGAACAGCATGAACTGGATGGTCACTGTCAATTTCAGTTTGTCGGGGACCATATCACTAGAGCAATGGGTGGATACTCATTACAGTGACCAGGAGCCCCATAACACAGCAGAGCAGCATCGGTCCCTTTATGAAGCCCATAACATAAAAGAGCAGCAGCGGTCTACTTATGAAATGGCAGCGGCAGATGAGCAGCACACCAGGAGACATGCAGCAGGCAGCTGCACTAGCCAGACCCATAAAAAGTTCAAGAAAGGGCCAGGCAGTTAAACATGCAAACACAGGCAATAGAGCAGCCAACAGGCAGCAGTGGGGTGCAGTTGGGATCCCAGAACCAGCATGACAAGTCAGACATCCATCATCAAGTCGGACCAGGTCAGCAGAGCAGCCGGCATGCAGCAGTGACTGCCACTAAGCTGGACAAGTTGGAGGGGGGAAAAAAATGAGGCTAACATCCATAAGAAAACATTCTGGGCAGTTAATGTATTCCAGGATTGGCTGACAAACACAGGCATGCACATTGCATCGGTCCGAACCATGGTACCCGGTTAGAATATCACTGCCAGGATAGTGCAAGGAAAGAGAGCACTAGGCTGGATAGCACTGCCATGGACAGCAAGAGGGGATTCATAGCACTTGCAATAAGTGCTCCTCTGGTCACTGTCCGTGGTGCTAATACAGTACAAGGGGTGAAGGAGTCAAGACATTAGCGAAGCTGCTCCTGTGGTATGGAGGGCTAAGGCATGGAGCAGCTTGGCTAGATGGCAGTGGAGACCAGGGTTCTAATCCTGGTCTCTCTAATTTTTTTGTTTTCTGGAACTTTGTTTTTTTACAAGGGGCTGTGGAAAAAGTATTCCATGGCCCCACAAATTTCCCCTTGCCCCATGATCTGCTCCCCCCTGAGTTAGGATCTTTTAGTTCAGGGAGTTTGGGGGGCATAGCCCCCCATGTTGGGGGTGCAGGGGGCTGAGCCTCCCCAAAAAAAAAAAAAAAAAGAGTTGGCATTTTTGCTGCGCAGTTCTTGGCCATGCTGTTATTGTCCGCGGTGTTCAGACCCAGTGCCTCGGACCATGGGGGGTCAACAATACAACATAAGCTCCTTCATTGGATTGTGTGATGGTCTCAACCGACACTTAAACAGCATTGAGTTCACCAAGAAAATAAACATTGTAATGGATCCAGAATTTACATCTGCTAACAGTGTTTTTGTAGCAGTACTGAAGGAGTATCGCAGGGCTGGGCATCATGTCAGCAATCATCACCCCTGAATTACAGAGCTAGAATTACAGTTAATCAGGTCATGTCCTAAACTCAGTTCAGACACTGCCTATGGGCTAGTTAGGTGTGTTTGGTTCGAGTTACAACTTGGTTTGGCCCGGCAGGGGTGCGAAAGACTCACAAAACTGAAGCAGCAGTCCTTCATGCTGATGACAGATGAGTGTGGCAGAGAGTTTATATCTATGTCCTTTAATGAAGCAATCAAGAACCACAATATGATCAATGAGCATCAGAGACAGGCCCTGAGGAGTCCTGTTTGCGAACCCAAACAGCCCCCAGTTCCCAGTAATACTATTCAAAAAGTATGTTTCTAACTGCCTATCAAATGCTCTCTCTTTTACCTCCACCCAAAGAAAATGCCACAGTGCATTTTAGACCAACAGCAATGATAGTATAGGAATCAACTATTTGGGTGACATGATGGCCCAGATTTCCAGAGATGTCTGCCTGACCAAGAGGTACACCAATCATTCCATCCATAGCACAGCAGTGCAACTGCTGTCGGAGGCAGGTTTGACATCTCTGGAGATCACGTCTGTGACTGGGCATAGGTGTGAGACCAGCCTTCGCAATTACTGGTCCCTTTCAGTGTCTGGCCATCAGAAAAGGTCAGCCATACTGTGTCAGACTGCTGCAGAGAAGTCACCAGTAACAGAGACAGTGAATAGTCCACCATGCACAAGCACATCATGCAGAGAACAGTATGGGACAGGCTGTACACCAGAGAACATGGCAACTCACTGCAGAAGGACCCTGAAACCAGCAGCAAATGTCACACTGTGCCATGTCCCCCAAGTAGTCGCAGCACGATGGGCCCAGCAGCACTCGATATAGAAAATGACCCCATAGTGTGGCATGGCTAGCCCCCACAACAGCAAATGACACCAACAGCAAGCCATAGGTCACAGAGTGCAGCTCCTGGGAACCCTTTCAATTTCCAACATTTTACTATCAGTGGAGCAGTGAATTTCAATTATTACGCTGATCATTGCCAGTCATGTGTTCAGCAGCATGCCATAAGCCACACAGCGTATCATGGACCTCCTTGCTAACAATGAAGTTGCACATGAAAACCTAGTAAGTGTCATTTGGTTTGTGTGACAATGGGGAAATGTACCAATCTTTGTTCAGTTGTTGACATTGTTCTTGTTCAGTACTGGCGGTTGTGCACTGTGGAGAGTCTGTACATGGTAGTGTTGCAACCAAGTTCAGCACAATTTGACATGCCACAGCCTGTTGCAATGAAAGCAGTTGAACACACTGTGCGTGTGAGACACCACCCATTGTGGACTGATTGCTGGACTGCTATAATGCTGTAAGTAACCCGCACAGTGGCGCACAGCAGAATGACTTCATGCCTCACAGAGCAATTGTTCTTGATTTATTGCTTTGGCGCTCTGACTTTCGTCGACTGTAGTGTTATACAAAGACTAGGTTTGTCATGCAGGACACAACATTCCTGGGTAGTGTCACCGCACAGCATGACTGTCACCGCAGTTGATGAACGTTACATTTGTCTGTCTACGTTAAGTCATGGTTAGGCGACATTAACGCTGCAATGTTATGCTGCTGTAAGCATAAAAATATCACAGTGCTGTGTCATGTAATCCTGTGTGACCCGCCGGGCAGTTGATAAAAGTAAATTTATATGTGCAAGTAAATTCATCCTTAGCCCATATTGAATACACACTGTTCTGTTGTTGTAAGCATTAATATCTTGGTATCCTCACTTGCTCCTGTTATGTTGTGCCACAGTGAAGGTTGTTCCTACAAATGTTAACCAGTGGTGTCAGTCTTTTTCTGTGCGTTTTCCTTCCTGCTATTCATGTCTCCATTTTCTGACATCGCTCCTGTTCCTGACTGCACCTTGTAACATGACTAAGGAAAACAGTTGTCGTGTCCCGAAGCCTTTTTCTTAGCCATGTTACTAGTGAATTAACCCACTCCAGAGTGTGGAACATGGGTTAACTTTAGAATTAATCCATGCTTGGGTGGTTGGAGGCTTGTGCCCGAACCCCCCCCTCCTCCGACATGGATTAATTCTCAGGTAAACCCATGCTCTGTTGTGGGTTAATCTTTACTTGATCCAAAGTAAGTGCAATATACTACTCAGTACGCCTGCACTCTGATAATTTTAACCGAGCACATACAAACTTTTACCAAAACAGTGCCTCTTGTAGTTTCAAAAAAGTTGTGTCTGGGCCTCTACTATGCTGTTTCAATACACTGAATATGTCTTGGAACCCCACAGTATCTCACTAAAAGTTTAAAACCGGAATAAGGGGTATAAAGATTTAGTAAATGGGTCTTACACAGTCGGTTAGAATAAACAAACTCTGGTCTGAATTAAAATGGCTGCTAATGCCTTACCTTGATTTAAGATATAGAATTAATATGTGGTTTTGATTGTAATTTACTTCTTGTAGTCTTGAGATGTAGTAGTTCCACACACACATCACAATAATGGAATGATCGATAAATCAAAAGCACACATTTCCAAAGCAGTGTAGTTCTGAATTGTTAGAAAAAGTATGTTTTACCGTTTTGTTTTTCACTTTTTTGATACTTTTTATACCGTATGTGCATCACACTCAACTCACTAGGGAAGGGGGGTTGTCTTAGCTAGGTTGCAACTTTTGCCTTTTTGGTGCATGTTAGCCCTGTCCTTGTTGGCCAGTGATATTTTTATTTTTCACTGAAAGTGCAAGTTTTCGCTAAGGAAATATGACACTCCAATTAAATAGCCAATGTCCTGCCCATCTCTGGCTCCATGCCCATGATCGGAAATGTGCACTTTGGATATCGAGATGGCTGTGGGTTGCACATTCTGACATGCATGGAAAAGGATCAAAGGGCCCAGCTATGTTGGCCGACAACATGCAGATTGGTTGCCCTGCTGTGGATTGGACTCTTACTCTAGCTTTGCAGTATAATACTTAAGTGCAGCTTCTTTTGTGGTTCATTTACAATGTAATGTAATTGAGAGTATCCACGTGGAAAAATTGTTGGCTGAAAAAATAAAATAGGACTTAAAGGACAGCTTAGGATTTGTGTTCTCAGAACTGGAAGGCTGCTAATTAATGAAGGTATAATCAAGAGGAGATCCTGGTATACAAGTCAATAAACAGAATTCCACTTGAGTAAATGCTTAGGTTACAGAACAAGGCATAAATGCCTTGTTCCTTGGCTCAAGCATTTACTCAAGTGGAGGTTCTGTATATTGACTTGTACACCTGCATCTCATTTGGATAATATTTTCATTGATTAGTTAGCCTTTCAGTTTTGAGAATAGACTATGCATTGTGTGTGTGTGTGTGTGTGTGTGTGTGTGTGTGTGTGTGTGTGTGTGTTTTAGGTGCCGGGACAGCCTCTTATTGCTGTAGTTTTCTCTCAGCTGTCCTTAGTACAAGAGAACCATGAACTAAACATAAGTGACTCTGGAGCCAGAAAAGACAAGGTTCGCTGTCAGTATAACACAAGTATATCTGTTGTGTAAAACAGCCATTTTTGAAATATAAAAGAAATGAAAACACTGACTTTTAAAACACTGCAAGTAAGGCCCTCGTATGGTTATAGGGGCTCTTCACACATAGACAGATCCTCTGCACTGAGTGGTTGAACAAATAGTGATGATTTATAATAGTCTTTAAAAAGAGTTTGAGCAGGTTGTCTGGCACTCCCACAGTTCATTTTAGACAGTCCAAGCCCAGCATAGAAGAAGTCGGCATGAGGAATTAATAAGGTTGTCCCACACATGGTCAGTTAAAATAAAAAGAACTGTGTAAGAGAGTCCCACAAACAGTAATATTTTTTAAATGGATTGGCATCACAAAGTCTAATCGAAAAAAGCCACATGCCTTCTGGTTTTACCCTGCAGTATAGTAGACTGTATCAAGCTGATTTTTTTGACTTCCAAGCTGATATCTGCTGTAACCAGAAATCCCAGAATCTCTTGCAGCTGACATCAGAGCAGGGCTGCCGCAGTGGGAGATTCAGTAGCCTGTAGTGCGCATGTTAAGAGATTTTATAAGTTCAGGTCAGATGTTTACCAGTCCTGCTGTATAAGGTGCAGTTCTCTGTGAGGGTTTTTCCTAGATCTGTCTCAAAAATGGTTAGAGTCTCCCTTTCATTAGCTCACATGCCTGTTCAGGCTTTTGACCTTTCCTAATTCATCACACACATCTTTTGATGTATGTTTATTCATGGCTACCCATAAATGTAATTTTTGAATGAGAGCATCACAGCAGTTTTTTGGGGGGGGGGGGGTATTTGTGAATGGTGAGCAAATACTTCTACCATTTATATGTAGAAACAGTACAACAGCCCTTATTTGATAACAGGGCTCTTGAGATGAAATTATTTCATAAACAGTAATACATCTGAAGTGCCCCAAATCATGTTGATACCGTATATTGTTTCAGTTAAATTAAACATAGATGTGTTGACCTACGTAGCATGCAACAATTAATGTGAAGAACTGGCTTTTTGTTGCAGTACAGTGGACTCCACTTAAGTGGGTCACCTCAATGGGTGCACTTTCATCTTGATTGAGCGTCCATCCCAATAAAGAGAAGCACATGATCTTCATCAAGGTTATTTCTTTGCATCAGGCTACACCTATGGAATTATAGCCACCAGGCACTAGGACTACATGGAAACCTTTTACCTAGCAGCTTAGTTGGGGCCACCCATGACAACATCAGATGCTGATGTCCTCCATATATAAACGTGGGTGGCCTTGAGCCCTCCTCAATTCTTGTTCCGCTATCAACCATTGGGCATCGGACTCCATGGAGAAACTGCAGTTTCAGGCAACCCCCAAATCTTCAATTTCTTTCTTTATTTTCTTTTCTCACCCTAGTTTGTTAATCACTTTATTCATTAAAGTGATTTTTGGCTTTGTTTATGCCAACCGACCCTGAGAAACACTTCCATTATTGTGGGTGCAGTAAGAAAATCTTCAGGAAGGATGACCATGATGCCTGCATCCATCTCAGTGTGGAACATGACATTAAGGCCTGCAAAGTTTGCTGTGGATTCATCCAGGCTACTCAGCGGCATCAAAAGAAGGTCCTAGAAACCTTCCTCCTGGAACAGAAGGTCACCCAAATGGAGAAGGAGCTCCAGGCAAAAAGTTCTTCCATCTTGCCAGCTCCATCCACAGGCTCCCTCTCCTGCAAGGCCCAGGACAAATAGTCTGGCAAACCCAAGCACCAGTAGAGGGAGTAGAACAAGAAGAAATCTTCCCTGGTGCATTCTCAGTTGCCATGTGGAGTGCAAACTGTAGCTGGGTTGTCGACCGCATCAGTGGCAACCTCCACTGCCGCCCACACCCTCCCTTCCACAGGGTCAGCCTTGGCAGAGCTTCCCAGAGGTCCTACCTTAGCCAACTGTGACTTGTCAGCATCGGGCCTACTGACACCCCCGCCGATGCTGCAACCCCTGTCATTTAGATCCCATCTGACTCAGGGTCAACAGACAGTACTCTCCACCGGCCCTGCTTCAGCCGGTGCTGGCCCATCAACATCGGGATTTTTGGTTCTCCCGTTGATGCCTTTGGCCATTTCGTTGACACCAAGACTCCCACCTCCCACGTTGATGCCTCAGGAACCCCTGCCATTCCAACTTCTTCTGACTTGGGGGCAGCAAAGAGAGAGTTCTGCCTGACCTACTTCGGCCAGCACTGGCCCTTTGACGTGAGGCTTTCCTACCTTCCCCATCGCCTGCTTGGACCACTTTGTTGACATTGGGGACCCAACCTTTGTCAACACCTCAGGCCATACCACCAATGCCGGGGAACCAGCTCTCTACCCTCCTTTTGCTGGGCACCATAGAAATTCCCAGCCATACCGCTGACTCATTAATGTCCAGGCTATGCTCTCCTCCTTTTGGGAGTTCATGCACCACCTTGCCCCTCCTCTTGGTCTGCCGATGCCGGGGCCTACTAGGCCTGCCCCTGCATCACAGCCTCTCATGTCAACACACACTGCGTGCTCGTGGTCATTGATGTCTTCTGTACCTCTTTCAGAGCCTGGGCTGAGGATGATTACCATCTTGACCTCCTCTCACCTGCTGAGGAGGGGGGCAGAGGGTCTGGGAGCCCCTCCAGCTTGGTCTCCACTGTCTCCTCTGGGGGACAGGATTCCTCCTATTATACCCTGAGCACCCCCCCCCCGATGACCCATCCTTCATCTCTGTGATGAGGGAGCTGCAAGCAGCTGTGGGATTTGATGCTGAGAAGCAGGATGGTACCAAGAGAAATCTGACAGAATATCTAGAATCGCCAGATTCCCCTGTTTTGATTATTCTTCCTCTGCTGGCTGCATTTGAGGATGCCACCATGGCTGCCTGATACAGGCCAAATGTGATCTATGTGATGCCCAGAAAACTGGACAAAATGTACCAGGCTCCCTCAGGGAAGCCTTTTTTTGAAGAGCAACGTACGGCGGATAGAGTAGTGATAAATGCTGCCCATGATAGGTCTAAGAGACCTCAGCACCTCAACTCCCCCCCCCCCCGATAAGGAGTCCAGAAAGCTGGATTTTATGAGCAAGATAGCCTATGCTTCTTCAACACTGGCCCTCAGAACTATTAATTACATTGCCCATATGGTCAAATTTCAGAATACCCTCTGGAAAAAGGCCCAAGCTGTGGCTCAGGCCCTTCCAGAGGGTCCCCAGAGGCAGGAGCTGCTTAAATCCCTCCAGTCGGGGACAGATGTGGGCAAGAACCTCTTGAGGGCTGCCTGTGATGTCTCAGATGCCTCTGCTAGAGCGGCCATGGTTGGCATCTGTCTCAGAAGACATTCTTGGCTCAGGCTATCTGGTTTTGCAACTGACATACAACAGTCCATCCTTAATGCCCCCTTCAGAGGCTACAAGCTCTTTGGGGCAGATGTGCAAGACATCCTTTCTGACCTGTAGGCCCTGGGGAGGACCCTGCGGTCGGTCCACTCACATTACCATACATAGCCAGGAGGTGGACAGAAGGCGCCTTTTTGTCGGGCTTCCCACAAATCCAAGCGGGGTATCCTGCCAGCCAGGCAAGTGCCTAGCAGCCACAGACCTGCCTACCCCTGTCTCCACCACCAGGAAGGCTCCTAGAGGTGGAGGTGCAGCCCCGACCATTGGTCCTACCTCAGCCTGACTCCTTGCCAGACTCCCACCCTCCAGTACTGCTGGAGGCAGTGGTAGGAGACTGCTTCTCCCTTCACCTGGACAGATAGACAGAGATTACAACAGATGCTTAGATCCTGCAGCTCATAGAGCAAGGCCACCCTCTAGAACTTCTGGAGTGGCCCCTAGATTTACCTCCAGTTCCTTCAAGCTACCCTCCAGACCACATTTGCTGCTGGGAGACATTCACACACTATTGGAAAAAAGGGTCATAGGACCGGTTACCATGAATCAAATGAACAGGGAGTTCTAGTCCCACTTCTTTCCAGTCCCCAAATACACAGGAGATTTGTGGCCCATCCTGGACCCGAGAAACCTGAATTTCTACATCCAGTACAAGAAGATCCGGATGGTAATCTTACAATGCCTGCTCCCTCTCCTATGCAAGGGAGACTGGATATGCTCCTTAGACATGCAGGATACATTCATGCGCATAAAGAGTTGTGTCCCCTATAGGCAGTACCTCAGGTTCCTGTTCCAGGGGGAGTGCTACCAGTTTAGGGCCTTGCCCTTTGGGTTATCTTCTGTGCCACTTTTCTTTACCAAGTGCTTGGCAGTGGTGGCAGCAGCCCTCAGCAGGGAAGGTTTGTATGTCTTCCCTTACCTGGACAACTGGTTGCTCAAAGCTCAGTCTGAGGAGCAACTGTTATGTGCCCTAGCGTGCAACAGACAGCTGTTCCATGCATTAGAGATCATGGCCAACCTGCCCAAGTCAGTCTTGACCCCCTGTCAGTGTCTACAGTACATAGGTGCCATACTGGACACTGCCCAGGGTGCGACTTTCTTGCTGCAAGACAGGGTGGAACACCTGATGGAACAGGTCAGGTTGCTTTACAGCAATCAGTATGTCAGAGCCAGGACATTCTTGTGGCTGCTGGGCTTGATGGTTGCAGCCATTGTCATGGTGCCCCTGGTGAGGCTGCACATGCGGATGCCCAATTAACTCTAAAAGTCAATGGGATCAATGTGCTAATAACCTAGAACAGAAGGTTCTAGTAACTTTGCCAGTAGAGGAAGTGTTCCAGTGCTGGATGGAACCCAGCAATTTACTCAAAGTGTTCCCTTTCCTTATTGCCTCCCATCAGCAGATCCTCACCACGGATGCTTTGGGGATGGGCTAGGGAGCATACCTGGGCCCTCACCAGACCCAGGGTACTTGAACCACAGTGGAGAGTTCTCTCCACATAAATATCCTTGAGATGACAGCTGTCCTATATGACCTGCAAGCCTTCCAGGACTGTCAGTCTCTGGAACCTCTACTCGTGCAGATGGACAACATCAGTGTAGTACATTACATCAACAAGCAGGGGGGGACCCATTCCTACTCCCTGTGCAGAGAAGCTATAAGGGTCTGGTACTGGGCTCTTGAACATGGTCTAGAATTGTTTCCAGTCCATGTTCCAAGCAACCAAAATGTTTGGCAGACAGGCTAAGCAGGTCGCAGTCCTGGATGCATGAGTGGGAACTGCTGACCTTGTTCGTAGAAGACTTTTTCAACAGGTGGGGTCATCCAGAGTTGGACCTTTTTGCATCCCCACTCAACACAAAACTGCTACTTTTCTGCTCGCTCACTCCAGGGCTGGGAGTTTTCTGGTGAGATGTGTTGTCCCTCTCATGGAAAGGAAGGTTCCTCTATGCCTTCCATCCCTTCCCACTAATTCAGAAAGTGCTGATCACGCTTCAGATGGAAAGAGCGACTATGATTCTCATTGCTGCCTTCTGGCTTTATCAGATCTGGTTCCCCTTACTGCAGCAGTTGGCAGTGAAACCTCCAGTACCTCTGACCCTGTATAAGGGTTTGCTCTCCCAGGAGCAGGGCATCTGGACCGCAAGGCCCTACATCTTCATGCCTGGCTCCTGAAGACAGAGCCATGGCTAGGTTAGGGTATCCCAAAATGTGGCTGATGTTGTGGTGGCTAATAGGAAGCCTTGCACCTTGGCCACTTATTCCATGAAGTAGCAGTGCTTTGCTCTGTGGGCACTTCCCATCATTTGGATCCTTTTTTCTTGCCCAAAGAATAAGATTCTGGAGTACCTGCTGTCCCTCTCAGATTCTGGCCTGCAGTACTCCTCCATTAAGGTGCACCTGGCTATTTTTAGCCTTCCACTTACCTGTTGATGGCCATACAGTGGCACAATTGGAGGTGTCCCATACTTTTTGAGAGGTATTCTTCATCTGAAGCCTCCTATCCGCAATCCAGTACTGCCTTGGGACTTAAATTTAGTGTTAGAGGAACTTACATTGGCTCCTTTTAAGCCAGTCGCAACATGCAAACTACGGTTTCAGGCATCGAAAGCATTATTTTTAGTTGCTGTTACTTCTGCTTGAAGGATTTCCAAGCTCCAGGCTCTGATATGTGAGTCTCCTTATTGGGTTTTCCACAAAGACAGGGTGACTTTGTGTACCAACCCTAAGTTTTTCCCAAAGGTGGTGTCTGAGCTTACCCTGAATGAAGCCATCCACCAGCCTGTGTACTACCTACAGCATGCCAATCCAGGGGAAGCATTCTTCATACATTAGATGTTCATAGAATACTTAGATATTATGTTTCATTGCGTGAGGGACTGTAGAATGTCCTCGCAGCAGTCTGTTTTGTTCACCCCAGGAAAGAGGGTGTACCAGTTTCTAAACAGTGCTTGTCCATATGGTTGGCCAACTGTATTATTTTCTGTTATAGGAAGTATGATAAGGAACTTCCTAGGGTGGCACATGGACACTTTACCAGAGGCAAGGCCACTCCTGTTGCCTTTTTCAGGAATGTGTCAGTCGCTGACGTCTGTGCTGTTGCCACTTGGAGTACTGTCCACACTTTCACTAAACACTGCAGTCTGGACATTGACTCTAGGAGAAGAGCAAGCTTCAGCCTAGTTGTGCTTCA
The DNA here is from genome assembly GCA_016271365.2 of Neoceratodus forsteri. Classification (NCBI taxonomy): domain Eukaryota; kingdom Metazoa; phylum Chordata; order Ceratodontiformes; family Ceratodontidae; genus Neoceratodus; species Neoceratodus forsteri. The sequence goes on from CM028129.1 coordinate 798,994,490, forward strand.
AGGCCTCCTGTCTTAGGCCTATAGCCTCCAGCCACCCAGACTGTCCCTCTGTCAGTAATGCTCATGACTCGTTCAATAGGTGTGGTTTGATGCAAGAGATACCCTTGATGAAAATAGTACAGTTACGTAAGAGCGTACTATAACAGTAGATCTTCAAGAGGATCTTTTACATCAGGCCATGCCATCCCACCCTCCATCCCCCTTAGCCTCAGGGCTTCTCTCTTACTGTCTCTTCCTTTAGGATTGTTCAGCTTCTGTTTCCCTTACTTAGTGGCAGGAACCTCAAGCTCTCCCTCAGTTCCCCAGGAGGAGATCCTCTGCAAATGGTTTCCGGTGAGGGAACTGAGGAGGATGCAGGGCCAACCACATTTATATAGGGAGGACATCGGCATCTGGTGTTTTTGTGGGCGGCCCCAACTATATTGCTAGCTAAAAAGTTTCCATGTGGTCCTAGTGTCCATAGCCGGATTAACACAGGGGGTGCAGCCTGGGGCGCAAGATTTTGAGGGGCCTGCAAATATATATCAATTGTAAAGGGGGTGGGGCATGATAGAAACTTTCAAGTACCTCACAAGAATCAACAAAGTCCAAGAGGGTAGCATATTTCAGAAAAAGAGATGCACAAGAACAAGGGGCACAATTTGAAGATAGAGGGGGGATGGCACGGGGCAATGTGAGGAAGTATTTTTTCATATAGAGGGTGGTGGATGCATGGAACAGCCTTCCTGAGGAGGTTGTGGGGTCAAAACAGTGGGAGAATTCAAGAATGCATGGGACCAACATAAGGCAATTATAGTGGGAGGTAGGAGGAAGTAGGCTGTTGGTTAACTAGGATCTGCAGCTTATCCAGTAGGTAGGGAAATGGACTGACTGGGTGGGCCAAGCGGTCCTTATCTGCTATCAAATTATATGCTTCTATATGTTTCTCAAAAATAATATATCACAATTAGTCAGAATACATACAAAAATATATAAAATAAAGAAGTGTGTACGTGTGAGGTGGATCATCGGAACAACATGGCTGTTTCCAAGCAGCAAGTCCGACACTGCCTGATAATCATCATATGATGTACTTAACATGCGATCAGCTGATCAAGTCATCTGTCAGTTGTGGTGTGGGCTGTGCAGCGCGAACTTGACAGCTGACAGCAGTTTAGAATCTGTCAAAATATCTGACAGTCGAGACACCTTGAAAGTATTTATTTTATTTTTATTTATTTTATTTATTTAAGAATCAGTTTACAACCTTTGAGCCAGAGGCTCGTTTCCAAGGTACTGTCACATAAAGACATACATTGTGTTTTGGTTACATAGCAAAGATTTGCAAAACAATAGGCTGCTCAACAGAGGCCACCACACATTGTGGACAGACAAATACAAATTGGGTACAGGGTACATGTAATTGATAACAGGTGTTCCACAAGTTGGTATCAAGTGAGCATTCTGGTAGGTAAACACTGAAACAGCTGGTACTGGCCAGGTTAAACATAGGCATGGTGTACAGGGAAGTGGTGGAGGGGATGGTTAGGTGGAGAGCTGCCCGGGGGGCATTGTCAAGAGAAAAAAGAGGTGGAGGCTATGTTCAGAAACAGGAGCAGTTACGAGTGCTGAAGATGTGGTTCCGAAGTGTGGTTTTGAACTTGGAGATGGTGATGGCATTGGTGATGGTGGCAGGGAGAGAGTTAAACCAGGTTGGGGCTCTATAGCAGAAGGACCTCTGGCCACGGCTGGTTCTAGATCTGGGGACCTTTAGAGTGGTCTTGTGGGAAGACCGTGTTGCAACAGTGGGAGGGCTCTGGTGGATGGATGCCGTTACCCCAGAGGGGGAGAGCCCGAGTAGGGTTTTTTTGGTGAGGAGACAGGTTTGGTATTGGAGCCGTTCATCCAGGGTAAGCAGGTTTGCATCGACATACAGCTGACAGGTGTGTGTGAGCCTAGGGGCACCAGTAATCAATCTGCATGCTTTATTCAGGGTTAGGTGAATTTTGTTGAGTGCAGTGGTGTCGGCAGCACCATATACTGGTAGACCATAGTCTACAAGGGACAAGCACGGATGATGTAACAGCTAGCGGAGAGCATTTGGGGAAGGCAGGTTTTTATGGCGGAATAGGATGCCATGCGTGTGTTGGTGGCGGATGTTAGGGCGCCATGTGGTTGTGGAAATGTGAGGGCTGAATCGAAGGTAACCCCAAGGTATTTGTAGGAGCAGACTTGTTCCAGTGGCTGGTTGGTACTCAGAAGGATATAGAGTGGGTGGTTGCTAGCTTTGTTTGGGGGTGGGAAAAGAGCATAGTTTTGGTTTTCTTAAGATTGATGACGAGTCTGCGCCCTTAAACCAAGCCTCGCACTGTTGAAAGACTGCTGTAGGGAGTCCTGTAGGAGATGGATTGTGTGGGTGGCAAAGGACAGCGCTGCCTGCATACAGCAGAATTTTGCCAGGGCATGCACTGGGCAGGGTGTTCAGATACAGCGAGAAGAGAAGGGAGCCCAGGATGGAGCCTTGGGGGACCCCAGAGAGAATGGGACGGGTATCGGAGAGTGTGCATTTTGACACACTGAGATCGGGTGTCAAGATAGCTAGCACACCATGCCAGGGGGCCAGCCGAGAGACCAGTGTGGCAGAGTGCATTCAGCAGAAGTGGATGGGAGACAATGTCGAAAGCCTTTGCGAGGTCAATGAACACTGCACCAGCTAGGGAGCTGGTATCCAAGGAGGAGTGTAGAAAGTTGGAGAATTCAATAAGGGCAGTGCTGGTACTGTGACCCGCATGGAAGCCATGTTGCTCTGGGCATAAAATGTTATGCTTAGCCAGATAATCAGTGATTTGAATGGCCACCACTTTCTCCAGGGCTTTAGAGAGGGGAGGGAGGATGGAGATTGGCCGGTAGTTGTTGGCCAATGACCTGTTGCCCCCTTTATGAATAGGTGTGATAATGGCTGTTTTCCAAGCTGTGGGGAATTGTCCCAGGCAGAGTGACTGGTTAATTAGGCTTGTGAGTGGTGCAAGGACTTCATCTAGCACCAGCCTGAGGATGCTGGGGTCCAGTGAGTCACTGCCGGGATTGTTGCCATTGAGAGCTTTGATTAGGATGGGTCTGGCTTCCCGGGTGGAAATCTTCGCAGGAGGAAGCTGGGGTGCTGGAGGACAGGGGAGGTTGGCTGGGGAGGGTCAAAGAAATTACTAGGAGGACTGAGCTAAGGTCAATGAAAGTGGTGTTGAACCAGTTAGCTATGGTGGCAGGCTCGGTGGAGGTGGTGCCATTTCTAGTGAGCTGGGATGGGGCAGGAAGCAAGCTTACCATTGAGTTGCTTAATATTATCCCAGAAGGTCCGGGCTGAGCCCCAGGAGGAGGTAAGGGAGGCCTGGTAATGGTCTGCCTTGGCCTTCCTGATGGCCCATGAGCACTTATTCGGCTGCATTGTATGCTTGCCTATCAGACAGACGACCTGTTTCAGTGGCAAGGTGCCAGACGCTATCCCGGTTTCTAAGTAATTGTAGGAGGGCCGGCTAACCCAGGGTGCTGCTCCATTTTTGGACTGGATTTTGCTTAAGGGCAAAGAGATCACAGGCCATGTTGAAGGTGTGAGTGAAGAAGGTGAGGGCAGTGTCAATGTTGATTGCCTGCTGAATGGGGGACCAGTCTATCTGGGTGAGGAGTGCTTTAAGTTTCTTCAGCCCACCAGGGCGGAGGTGCCTGCGGAGGGTGGTCTGGGCTTTGGGTTTGGGATTGGGAGCTACCCAGTGGAATAGGATAGGGAGTGGTCACCAGGGAGTCTGGGAGGACCTGGATGTTTTGGATTTTATGGGGTCGGTTAGTTTAATAACATCCAGAAGGGTGCTGGTACCACTTTAGGGTTAAGTCTCGTGGGCTGGTGACGAGTTGTGGCCAGATCTTGGGCGGCAAATGAGTCTCTGGTGGTGGATGAGGAGCTGCTGAGCCAATTTACATTAAGGTCCCCCACTAGGATTTGTTCTGCCTTATGGTGGAGGGTGGCCAGGTAGTCCGTTAAAGATACCAGGGCTGGGTGCTGGTTCTTTGGGGGAACGTAGGCTGTGGTGAGATAGAGAGGGCTCCTAGAGGGGTCTGGGGTGAGTCTGAGGGTAAGGGCCTGGGCCCCATTTATGAGGGCAGGGGTTGGGAGTACGTGTCCAGGTATTGTGTCCCTGGTGTGATTGCACAGCCTCCCTCGCTTGTTTACTCGGTCCTCCCGGTATAAGGTATAGCCTGGGAGGAGACAAATGAGTCAGGAGTTGATTTGGACAGCCAGGTTTCAACCAGGGCTATGATGTCTGGTTGGTGAGCCAAGGCCCAGCACTGTAGGGGCCAAATTTCTTCAGCAGGCTGCATATGTTCATGGAGGCTACTTGAAGACCAGTGGGCTGAGTGGGTGGATGGGAGGGGCAGGGCCTGGGTTGGGATGTATGTTCCTGTTAGGAGTAGAAGGAGGAGAAGTGCTCTGGTCAGAGGGGCAGATGGAGAGTTTACGCCGGGAGCGATAGAATGAGGAAGGGGGTTTAGTTGCACAAGGGTGTAGAGTAGCACAGGCAGAGAAGGCCTGAGTGATCAGAAGTGCAAGGGGCTGTGGGGAGGACAGGTAATGTCTGGAAGGGGTGAGTGGAGAGGAGCATATGGGATGTGGAGGAGGAGGGAGGGGAGGAGCAGTGGTAAAGGAGGAGGGGAGGACAGGAGGGTAGGTAGGAACACTGGAGTAGTGAGGCTGAGGGTTAATAGGGACGGTGGGGTTGGTGGAAGGCAAAAGAAGGAGGAGGAGAAGAGATAGGCTGGTGAGCAGGGGATGCATGTGCATAGTTGGGAAGGCTGGTGGAGCTGAAGTGAGGAAAGAATGGGGGGACTAGGATGACAGAGAGGAGATAGTAGTGAGAGATCACCTCTGAGCCTAGTTGCTGCTATGGTGTAGTGGTAGTGTATGTGCCTGAAGTGCATAGAGTACCAGGTTCAAGTCTTGATCAGGTAGTAGGGAGACAGCTAGACTAGTGGCTGTAGCAGCAGGGAGTTGGGTTCAAGGTTTGCAGAAGCACTTAGATAACACTTTAGTTGTGTCACAGGGTTAGTGCGTTCTTTATAGCTATGAGATCCTGCAGTAAAAAATAGGCAGGTGTTCTAGGTGAGTGGTGGAACTGGGGACTTTGGAAAGTATGTAAGCGGCACTAAAAAGCGGAAAGCACAACAGTTAAAATGCCTTCATAAAGAGGATATGTTAAACAAAACATCAAAGCTGATAACCTGTTTTAACAAAATACCAACCTTATGCGAAGGTACCAGTACCTTGGAGGAAAATACATCATTGTGTTTTAAATGTTTTATCCTAATTAAAATATACTGCTCTGCTTTAATGGTTAAAAAAAAAAACAGTAGTGTAGTAGCACTATGAAAAATCCAATAGGTAAGGTACTTGGTTAGTTAAACCGTTGGCATCACTATGTGTATACAGTTTACTACCAGTTATGTGCTGACATTAAAATGGTTTTGTTCATTAAATGAACTTCGTTTTAAGTTTTATTCACCTTTACAATTGGTATATATTTAAAAACTGGACCTGAAATAACCAAGGTAGATTTAGATCGTTTGACAACGCCAGCCACTGAGTGGTAAAACAGTAAAGGGAAGGAATTGAATATGCAAAGAGGGGCCCCATAAACAATAACAGCCCTGGGCCCCCGTCAAACGTAATCCAGCACTGCTAGTTCCTGGTGGCTATAGTTCCATAGGTGTGGCCTCATACAAGAGATCTTCTCGAAGATTTACTGTTACAGTAAGTTCTTATGTATCTGTACTTTTTTTCAACGAGTAATCTTGATCCTACATCCACAGTGACTGAAACATAACCTCTTAAAGTAAGGTACTTGTTCTGTACTGCATTTCATTATCAGGAGCAGGAGTAGATTAGTCAATATTGTAACTCTGAGCTAGATAAATAAAAATGTGCATTGGCTGACACTATATTGTCTGGGTCAGAGTCCCAATACATCATAAGTGACGCTGACATGCTAACATGCTGATGCCAACAAGGATGTCTACCCAGAGACTTAAAAAGCTAAAATAAACCCTAAATCACTGTTCTATAAACTGTGTTATATCGCTAGTTGTGTGCACATCTGTCAGCCAACACGGACACACCGACATGGGACAGCAGAATCAGAATTCGAGGTCACAGTGGAGATCAGGTAGGGCAGATATACAGTGGTAGTCTCCAAAAATAAGAACGCTGAAAGGGATTAAAAACATTAAAGTGGTAGGTGTAGGAGGAAGGGGGGGAAGAGGAGACAGGAGAGGTGAGAGGGACAAACCAGTATTTAGCAGTAAAGAAGGAGCAATGAGCAAAGCGCCTGACTTTAAGGGAGGGAAGGTAGAGGGAGGTGTAAACAGAGCAATGGTGGCTGCAAGGTGGACAGTCCAGGGCAAAACAGCCGAAGGAATGAAAGAGGGGGTCCAGTCTGGCTAGAGTGGACTTAAGTGTAAACAATGTCTCCATAGTTGAAAATAGGGAGAATCATTTTCTGGAGAATGGCTTTGAGAACCTTCAGGAGGATGCACCCTCAGTTTCTGCGTAATGCACCTAGTTTTGGGTGCAGTTTTTGGTGGATGGCATCTACAAGCCTAGAAAAGTCCAGGTGATGGTCAAGCCCAAATGCTGAGGTACTTGAAAGAAGGAGCATCCTCAATAGCAAACCCCTCTAGGGTGTGAAAGGAGGGGTGGGCAGTGAACCTGGAGAGCTTGTGTCTAGTATCAAAGGTTAAGGGACCTTTTTTTTTTTTGCATTGTGGAACAGCTGATTTGAATGGAATCAGTGCTGAACATTGTCAAAGTCCAGCTGGAGCCTGGTCTTCAAATCAGAGGGGGAGGAGCCAGAGGCAAAAAGAACTGTGTTGTCTGCGTACATGTGGATGGATGCAGAGGTACAGGCAGCAGAGAGGTCACTTAGGAAAACCATGAATAGTAATTGGCCAAGGTCTGATCCTTGGGGGACACCAGTGTTGATGGAGAGGGGGCGAGACAAGGAATCACCAATTCTAACTCATTGAGTTCTGTCCACAAGGTAGGAGCAGAACCACTTAGTAGCAGAGACAGAAAACCCTGCTGCAGCAAGCTTATCAAGGAGAAGGGGGTGGGCTACAGTGTCAAAGGATTTAGACAGGTCAACAAAGATAATGGAGGTGAATTGGCCCTGATCCGTGCCTGAGAGAATGGAGTCAGTAAGCCAGAGGAGGGAGGAGGAGGAGGAGGAGGTGGAATGGGATTTACGGAAGCCAGATGGGAAAGGGGCGAAAAAGGAGGACGAATCAAGGAAAGTGTTCTTGAAGTTTAGCAAGTGGAGGATGCAGGAAGATAGGGTGGTAGTTACCAGGATTGGAGGAGTCACCAACTTTGGGAAGGGGTATGACTGTGGCATGTTTCCATGCATCAGGGACAGAGATAAGAGAGACAGAGAGGTTAAGAAGGGAGGTGATTGGTAGAAAGATGGCGGGTGCAGAGAGATGGAGGAGTTTAGGGTGGAGCCCATCAGGGCTCCTGCCCTTGAAAGGGTTAAGAGCTAGGAGGGCCTTGAGGGTGTCTGCCAGTGAGATTGGAGAGAAGGACAAAGGAGACTGGTGGATGGATGGGGGGTGGGAGGAGGAGGGAGAAGGGAAGAAGTACAGGAGGTGAAGAAAGTATTAAATGCAGAGGTAATTGGGGGGTCAGAAATGGTGGTGTTTCTCACCTGGGGCAGATGACTGGGCTGGGGAGATAAAAGAGCATGGATGACCTTCCAAACCTTAGAGGGGTGGTTAATATTGTTTTGGAAGGTGGAGGAAAAGTACTCGGCTTTAGTGAATCTGATGGCTCTGGTGCAGGCATTTTGAATGGTTCGGTATTTGAGTAAGTCACTATGGGAGCCTGGGGCTTGTGAGCCATCCATGCAAGGTCTCATGCACGCAGGCAGGCCAGCAGTTCAGCGGAGATCCAAGGGAGGTGGGAACCTTGGACCCTGGTTTTCCTGAGTTGAGCATGATGATCCCAGATAGACAGGAATTTTGGACTTGAAATAATTGAGGGCAGAATCAACGGTGCTAGCAGAAGAAATGGTCGACTAGGCGATTGCTGCTAAGTTCTCATGGAGGGGGAAAATTCCAGTGACTGGAAGGATTGGATCAGTAGGAGTTTGGGTGGGACTTTGGGTTGCTGTATTTTGCATACACAGTTGACTATGTGGTGGTCACTGAGGGTGTCTGGCAGAGTGCCAGCAGCAATTATATAATGAGGGTGGGAGGCAAGAGCCCCGTCCAATTAGGTATGATTTTGGGATTTGTGGTTGAGGTGGGTGGGGTCAGAGACCAGTTGGGTAAGATTAAGGGACTTGATGTTATGACAGAATTTAGATAGAGAGGGGGGGAGCCAATTTTTATTAAAGTCCCCAAGGATGAGTAGTTCACTGGATGAGGCATGAGAAGCGATAGTGGTGAGGAGGTCAGCATTTTGTTGCAAAGGAGGCGAGGTACCCCAGAGGTAGCAGAGCACGGGGATTAGGTAGGTAATGGTGGTGTTTGGGACATTTGAGATAGAAGAGCCAATGTAACAGGAGAGAAGCCGGTGTAACGGGATGAAAGGGGGACTGACGGGTGTATGAGAGAGAGAGAGTGAGTGAGGGGCTTACAATTAGCAGGTGTAAGGTGGAAACACTAGGCTTGCCAGCGGGTAGGACCACTACTTGCAGAGAAGGGAGGCGAGGGGGCAGTGGAAAGAAAAGGTGGATTGTGACGGGAGTGAGGAGCAGGAAAGTGCAGTACAGGTACCTGTCGCCGAGTAGGACAGGCTAATGGAGAAGTGAGGAGATAGACTATACACGCTCCAGACCAAGTGAACTTCCGGAGAGAACTAAGAGGAATTTCAATGGAGAAATTAGAGCAAGAGTAAGGAAATTACTAGAGAAAAGCAGCTTAAATTAATTAATAAAGAAAGGTAGCTTATAGGGGAAATAAGCAGGTTAAAATTTATGGATACTGATAGCCGTAGTTTAGATAGCTTATTAGGGAAGTAAGCAAGTTTAATGTTTAGGGATACTGATGGACGTAGTTTAGGAGGATGAGGTATCTGAATAATTTATGCTGGTTTTGCAAATATTAGGACTTAACTGTGTAGTAATGGATCTCCCAGTCAAACAGTTAGTCTGGACTTAGTATTTTCTTAAGAATGCCCACCATCTGGCCAGTATTACCATGTGGCAGCTTTCAACACTGCATGCCAGTCATCTGGCTGAGGGTAGCTGGTGATGATGACTCCTTAGATTAACTGCAGGAGTTTCTGAATTCACAGACCCTTGTGACAGGGTTGAATAAGGCCCTGCCCCATTTGTTATGTAGAAAGTTTAAATGCAAGAATCTATTCTATCCTCTCCTTTTCTATCTCTTCTCTGTCTGCGCAACCACATTTTCTTGTGAGACCTAGGAAATGATCATTCTGACTGTTTAGCAATTCTCTGCCTCTTGCTATCTCTCTGCCTTCCCTTGCTGTTCTATATTTTCTTCCCCCTTGCATTTCTGAAGTTATAAAAAATATATGTGAATCTCTGTATAAAACTGTAGGTGACACTGGGATCCTTTGTTTAAAACTGCATATAGTTATACTGTTGAAATGATTGCAGAAAGCTATTTGGAACTCAAGAAGTTAACCTGAGAATGCTGGATGTAAAATCTCTGCAGAGCTGTCTACAAGAGGTAAGCTCTGGGTCATTATGTTCTTTTTGCTGCACCTGCAAGACAATTGAAAACAGACAAGAACATTCTGTGAAAAAATGCTGTCTCCTTAACAAGCTCCCTGCAAAGACTGGGTATAAAAAGAGCAGCAATGTTTTGCAGGGGAGAGAGAGACTGAGGTTTGAAACTGAGAAGTAACACTCAGAAGGAGGACTGTTTTCTCTGTCTGAACTGCCTTTGTAAATAGTAATTCTGAACAACTTTTATTTTTTACTTTACTGTTATTAACAATGATAAAACACTCACTTTGAATTTTACCACTGCTCCTGGTTTTCCTTATGCTTCCTGACCTGTGCCTCAATCACAACACTGTGGTCTGATTTAGCAGTCTCTCAGTTTGCACTGGAGCACAAACTGTGACATACTGTAGATTTACCCTCACAGAACGCTTTTCTTCAGTTAATATAATCATTTCTCAGTCTCTCTGTTAGCGTTCAGCCATCTCCTCCTCCTCCTCAGCCGTGAAAGCACAAGTCTGCCTCCAATGAATCTGGAAAATTCATGCTGGCTTTGCAAATAATAGGTCTGTTTTCCCAGCGCAGTCACATGCAGACTGCTGCTGTTGCAGAGATCTCTCTGGTTCTTCAGTCCTCCTGTCAGTCAGAACAGCAGGCTGGTCTGTCTGTCATTCAACAAATGATGGACAGGTCCACAGGTGAATTAATCAAGTCCTCCAGTAGCTCAGCAGCAGGTATCCAGTAGTGTAATTATTTGAGAGCTGCCCTCAGCATGGACCACAGAAGTCTTGACTTACAAAAGGTTCCCACTCTTAAGACAGTTGCAGCAGCTCCTAGATGTTTAGGTTCATGGTTACACTAATATATTATCAGGATGGTCCCTGCTGCCTCAAGTGTGAGGTTGTGCTCACTGTCATTGGCGGCAGTGAAATGCTCTGCAAAAGTGAAGCTGCAAGTCCTTAAAGGAAAACACTGAATAATGTAAAAAGGGCAGCAGCTGTTGCAGAAATGTCCAATTAGGGCTTTTAGCATTAAAATAATTTTTTTATTACCATTCACATATTTTATTTTAATTTGAAAGACCCGCATTGTCATGTCAGCTGAGCCACCCACAGCCATTTTGCACAGACCAGGTGGCTTCTAACACATGTGGTATGCTAATGAGGGCTACCAACTCTATCATTAGTTGGTAGCTCTCATTAGCATACATCATGCACCAGAAGTTGCCTGATGTGTGCAAGATGGCTGCGTATGTCTTGGCTGACATGACAGTTGGTGCAGGTCTTTCGAACTGAAATAAAATATGTGAAAGGTAATTAAAAAATGTATTTTAATGCTAAAAGCCCAAATTGGGCATTTCTGCAACAGCTGCTGCCCATTTTGCATTATCCATTGTTGTCCATTAAAGGAGTCAGTGCACCGAAGATGCTGATACTCCTTTCTGGTCCCCTGTCCACAGTTCAAGTGGCTCAGGGCCACAGAAAAGCACAATAATGAGGTACTGAGTTGGCACGTGGGCTTGGCAAAGTCAAGGCAAAATGCTACTGTTTTTTTAGGTGGGTGGGTTACATAAAATTCTATACTACCTCTGGTTCAAGATCATTAGAGTTGAAACCATCTGTCATCTATTTTGGCTTATTGGTCGGGTCTATGTGTTATTTATGAAATCCTGGAGTAGGAAAAGGTATTTAACTGATTGTTCATGGGTCTGAATCATCACTTTCTACTCCTGCAAGAACCTGTTTCTTCCTGGGACATTAATTTCATCCTCTGTAATCATTCTCAAGGAAAGGTATATGAGCCTGTGGACCAGAGCAGCCTTGGTTTCTTGTACTGGAAAAACTGTTTTCTTGGTGGCTGTTAGATTTATCAATTAGTAAATGAACTGCAGACTCATTCAGCTGACTATACTTGGCTTTTCGATAAGACAAGGTGGTGCCATACACATATCCCACATTGCTACCTAATGTGATTGTTTTACTTTTCTCTCAACAGTCCGCGTCCCTGCTAATATCCTGCTCTAGGTCTCATTCTCATAGTGGAGAGGTGATGTTTCACTGGCTGTATGTGAAAAGGGCACTCAGATTTGTCTCCATAGAACTGAAGTTACCCGTGGTAATACAAAGCAGCCATTTATGTCCTTTGTTGAACCCATTCAAGTTTGTCATGTTTCCAGTTCCAAGCAGATTCTATATTGCTGGATAGTGTCCTGCATTAAGTATAGTTGCCATATGGCCTCTTCCGCATTCTCTAATGGTTTTAGGACTTAATCTACCAGACATACAGGCTACTGTGGCCAAGAGTTTCACCTTTTTTCAAATCTGTAGGTCTGCTGCTTGGCCTTCCCTCATTTATGTCCCACTGCGGCATCAAGCTGTACTCCTACAGGGATGGTGAGTTTGGTTCCTTATTCACCAAGAGCCTCTTTGCTCTGTGATATCCCACCTCCTAGACACTATTAATAGTCTGGCAAAGTGTAGATATGGAATGAATCCATGAAGGTAAAATCTGAAGTCACTTATTTGTAGCTGTTCTGCTATTAATATCCTTTCCACATGGACTCAGCACCATCCTTTCCTTCCCTGGCTAGACCTCCATAGTTTTATCTCAGTTTGGTTCCTTTATTTAGGCAGCTAAGTGGAATGGGTGGGGATTTAAGATTATGGAATGCATATTGTTTACTAAGGCATAATCACCCAAAATGCATCCTAGAAACATACAGAACACCAGCAGGAAGAAAACATTTTTTTCCAGGCAGAACATTACTGGTATAAAGTGTGGGTTCATTATTATTGACATTCCAAACAGCAGTGGCGCACTTGGTCATTGTTATTTTAAGCATTGTTTTATAATTATTTGCTACCCTTCTAAAAGTCCTGTTGTCCCCTTCCCCTGAGTTATAAATATATTGCATGAAACCACCTTATGACACACAAAACACAATAGGAAGCGTTAGGAAACATGCTAAGAAGTATAACTCAGATGGCCACTGATGGGTTGAAAGGCATTTCCTTACAACCAGTCTGACAGTCCAGTTCAGAACCTAAGGTGGCATTAATAGAAGAAGAAGACATTCTGACTGTAATAATTTTATCCACATTTCTTTGCAGCCCAAGGGACAAAGCTGGATTTTTTTATTTGTCCTTCTGTTATTCATTACCCAGTTTATGTGGTGTCTTGTATCATACCTAGTTTATTTATTTTCCCAGATCAAACCTTTCAGTTTGCTGTTGTTTAGGTCAATGATATAAAAAAAAATCCTTGCTCAGCTGATCTTGCCTGTGCTGTAGGGTTTCAAGACCTCAGTTTTCCATGGCTAGTTCACACCTCAGTCCTTCAGCAGCAATAGTAAATACATGGTCTTTTTTGGAGGGCTTTGAGTTTCTGATAATTTCCAACCTTGAGCCCAGATTGCCGGCTGGGAACCGGTCTTCTAGGGAGTGGGGGACTGACTTAACATAGTGCCCAGTGTCCGGTTCCATCAGCGCTGAAGATATCCAGATATTTCAGTCACACCATCTTCAGTTGCAACTAGTTGTAATGCTTGGTGTTACAGTTTTTAAATGCTAAAAATATATATCATCCTCTACTGGGCCGTTAAGAGTGAGCTGGTGGTATTGTACAGAAACAGTGCTGAGCATGTGTGTGTGCCTCCACAGGCCCTTTAGCCTATGGCTGTAATGGTCAGCTGACAGATTGCAAAAAGACAGTCAAGTGCAAAGTGATGCCCTTGACTGTTCTCAGTGGTTCTCCACTCAAAATACTGATTGACATGAGGGAACTCTAAGCTGGACACCACTGTATGCACACATACCACTCAAGCTCTCTTTAGTATATTCTTAAAGGTCATTATCCTTATTTGCTTTATTGATCATAAAATCTACTTGTTGGCTGCAAATGAGTTGTGAAAAGGTACTACAATGTCACGGTGTTCAGCTTGGACTACAGTGTCTATTGTAGCTGTTTACCCTGAATTATTTTTAGTCATAATTAACTTTGAGGGTAGTCTCATTGGCATGCATTGTTTACTTACATTGCAGTGATAATTCATCAATCATTATGTGAGAAACTAAGGGTCTTACTGTGCTTTTGAATACTTATTTGATTGTCTCTGATAGTTTAGGATAGGAGATATTAAACATGCTTATTTTCCTTATTGCCAGTCTCATTTGTTTTCACACAGATAGGATATAGATTTTTGAACCTGGGTATTTGACAGCTAACAACCTCTATAGGTCAGGTATGAGTGGGAGCGGATATTCCATTATCTACCTATCTCTTAATTATTTATTAAAATTGTTTTATTCTTTCACCATATCACAGCATTTTTGTAAACAGACGGTTTAAATCCATCAGTTCAGTTACTGAAATCAATACTATGTTATCTCATTCATTTCAGCTGGAGACTTGATTGATTTCCAATAATCTGCTTTTTTGTTAAAATCTTTACTGTTTTAACCTTAACTCAGTGATCTTTTGCTTTTTAATGAAGAAAACATCTTGTTTTTGTTTCAGTGTGAAGAGTGACAGCTCTCTTTTTTTAACTTTTTTCTTTTGTTGATGTCACACTGGAAATGTCTGGCTATAGATAAGGGGCTCAATACATAGTCTGGCAGTATGGATGCATAAAATGGTGCCAATATCTTCCCTGCTGTGCTTCCACACTTTAGGGATATTTGCAAAGTTCTTCTTAGTTGGATGGGGGAGTCCCTCTGTTCCTGAGGTGCAAGACTGAGGAGGGGAAAGGAAGGAGAAGGGTCCATCTCATCCAGTGGGAAAGAAGACCAAGCGTAGGTGGGTTGTAAGTAGTAAGCGGAACCAGTAAGGCTGGGTGGGGAGGGTGGCCACTGGGAGCACTTCCAGGCATGCTGATGAACAGGTTCCTCCCACTGGACAGAGTGGAAATGGACGAAATTGAAGGGGAAGGTAAGGACAGTGAGTTGGGGAGGAGGCACTAGGAGCAAGGACTTTAGGGATGGTAAGGGAAGAAGGCTAGAGGGGAAAAAATACAGGTGAGCAGGGAGTGTCTGAGTGTAGCAGAGAAGGAGGCAGTGGTGAAAGGTGAGCAAGGGGTCAAGCTGAGAGGAAAGCAGAAGGGAATGGCAGGGGGTGATCAAGGGGCTTCTGAAGTTAAGATAGAGGGACAGGGAAGGGGTAGCTGGTGTAGGGTCAGGGGAGTACTGGAGGGCAGAGGGAAGAAGAGGTGGGTAGCAGTGTGGATGGGGGCACAAGAAGGTGGGGGGAAGGTGTTGGTCTTGGGGGGGATTCAAGTAGTGAAAGGGATGAGATGGGATGAAAAGGAGTCCAGGTCAAACCATAGGAGGGTAGAATGTGTGCTGAGGATGACGGTGGGAAGAGTGGGATCTCTGATACTCCAGAACATGGGGCATCAGTGAGGGAAATCTTGCATAACAGTGCACCTGGGCATGAATGACCTTGCAGAATGTAATGTGTGGGTGATGCAAGAGAGGTTCACAGAGGTAGGGAGATCAGTAGCCTTCTCGGAGGTGCTACCAGTCCCAAGGGCTAGCACTGAAAGGAAGGTTAGAACTGAGGAATTCAGTATATGGCTCAGAGTGTGGTGGAAGGCAGAGGGGTATGGGATAATTGGTGACTGGGGTAGGACCTGGGATAATGAAGACCTGTATGCACCAAGCAGATTACACTTAAGTAATAGGAGCACCAGGGTCCTAAAGGGTAAGCTAGAGGGTTTTGGGTAAAACAAATCCATTTAAACTGATGGGGGCAGCAGGATGCAAAGGACCCTCAGCTACCTGGTGGAGGAGGCCAATAGGCGTAGCCCCCAATCAAGACAGAATAGAGGACAATGGGGGAGGGGGCCTGGGGGAAGGGAAGAAGTGGGACAGGGGTAAAGGGAGGACCTGAGTTGCAGTGGAAGGTGGTGTCCTTGAACGTCAGAAGCCTGGGAAACAAAATGGCTGAGTTGCAGGCACTGATGACTAATGGAGAGGTGGACATTGTGGCCATCACAGAGACATGGGCCACACCAAACCATGAGTATGACCTTGCAGTCCCTGTGTATAAAATGTATAGGAGGGATTGGGAGACTGGAAGAGGTGAGGGAGTAGCTCTGTATGTGAAGGAGGGGATAACCTGTACCAGAGAGAAAGGGTGGGGATGGAGAGGGAAGTGTTATGGGTGTAGGCACAGTCCACTGGAGGAGGAAGCTAAGGATGGGGGTGGTATAGAGACCACCATCTCAAGATGAGGAGCTGGACAAGGTATGGCCCGGGGTCCCAGATCATAGAAGTGACAGGCAAGGGGGAGGCAGTTATAATGGGGAACTTCAGTCTGCCTGGGGTGGATTGGAAAATCCCAGTTACATCCATCACCAGGGAGCAAGTTCTTCTGGACACATTTCAGAGTGGATTCCTGACACAGTGTGTCATAGAGCCCACTAACTGTGCACATGTTCAGGAAGTAAAGGCGGAAGTACCACTTGTAGGAAGTCACCACCACATGATGTGGTTTCACCTGGACATGGGCAGATGGATGGTCAGGACCAAGACGAGGGTTTTGGACTTCAGGAAGGCTGACTTTAATAGGATGGGAGAAACTTTGTTAGGACGCTTTGCTGAGATCAGAAAGGAGATGAAGGTGGAACGGAAATGGGCTACAATAAAAGAGGATTAGATGGGGGCCACTAAAGAGTGTGCCAAAATCAAAAGCAAGAAATCTAAGGCCCAAATGCCCAGCTGGTTCATAAGAGAAGTGGAAATTACAATAAGGGAAAAGAGGACAGCCTTCTGAAAGTACACATACGTATTTAGAAAGAGGAGGATAGGGAGATTTGTTGTGAAAAATCTAGAGTGACTAGCAGAACGGTTAGAGTGGCAGAGGCAACAAGGGAGTCGCAGCTAGCACAGGGAGTAAAATCATGTGAAAAAGCGTTTTTTCAAATATATGATGGAAAAGATGGATATTAAAGATGAAATTGTCATATTAAAAAAGGAGGGAGGTTGGGTAGAAGGAAGTGAAGAAAAAGCAGAGGTGTTCAACAAGTACTTATGCTTCATCTTCACTAGATAGAAGGATGGACCAGTGCCACAAGCGAGCAGGGGGATAAGGTCAGGGAAGGAGGGGAAGTCAAGGATAGCATTATACAGGTGGACAGGGTGCAAAAGGGCCTAAGGGTTCTGAAGGCAGACAAATTTCCAGGGTGAGATGGTGTGCTTCCAGGGGGCCCTAAGGGAGCTCACAGAGGTGCTGGCAGGCCTGTTTGACACCTTTCTGGAGTCTGGGTATGTGCCATGAGACTGGAAAATGCACATATGGTTCCTCTCCATTAAAGTGGCCCAAGGGTTGAACCAAAGAATTACTAGCTGGTCAGCCTGAACTCAGTGGTGGGAAAATTGATGGAGACTATCTTGAAAAAAAGACTGGTGAGCTTTCTCAAGGACAACAGGCTACAGGATGAGAAGCAGCACAGGTTTGTGATGGAGGTCCTGCCAGACTAATCTGATTGACTTTGTACTGGGTGATCAGGACAGTGGACAAGGGCCAAGCGGTTTATGTCCTGTATCTGGACTTCAGCAAGGCCTTTGACTCTGTGCCTTACAGGAGACTGGTCAGGAAACTGGAAGACCTGGGAGTAAGGGCCAGGCTTGCTAGATGGGTCAAAAACTGGCTGCAAGACAGAAGCCAAAAGCTGGTGGTCAGGGATGTGAATTTTCAGAAGCTAGGCCAGTGACCAGTAGTGTCCCACAGGGTTCAGTACTTGATCTAGTGATTTTTAATGTCTTCGTCAGTGACATAGCAGATGAGATCAAAAGTAAAATCTGCCTATTTGCGGATGGCTCAAAGCTCTGTGGGAGGGTGGACACAGAGAGAGGAGACAGGAACTCTGGGAAGACCAGGCTTGATTAGAGAAGTGGTCTAGCATTTGACAACTGGTGCTCAATGCTAAAAAGTGTAAAGTTATGCACTTGGTGCAGAAGAGCTGGTAACCAAGTCAGAGGAAGAAAAGGATGGGGGCAATCATCACGAGTCACCTGAAGTACTCTGCACACTGCTGGAGAGCAGCAGCAAAAGCAAATTGGATGCTGCGCTGCACAGCCAGAGGGATTACCAGATGGAAAGTGGGGGTCATGCTACCACTGTACAGTTCACTGGTGAGACCAAACCTGAAGTACATTGTGCAGGTTTGGTGTCCTTGTCTTAAGAAGGATGTTAACTTGCTTGAGATGGTCCAGAAAAGGTTGACAAAGATAATCCAGGGTAAGCAAGGCAACACCTACAAGGAGAGGCTTAAGGGGCTACAAATGTATTCGAGGACAGAAGAGAGAGGGAGGATATGATCAAAATCTTCAAGTACTTGAAAGGTATTAACAGGGTGAATACTGAGGGCCTCTTATGCCTTAGTAGGAACAAGTTCACTATGGCTTATAGCCTAAAGCTAATAGTGTAAAGATTCAGAAGTGAGATGAGGTGGCACTGTTTCACAGACAGGGTGGTGATTAAGTGGAACGAGTTGCCAGAGGAGGTGGTCTACCCTGAAAACGGTGGATAGCTTCAAGACAGGATGGGACAGAGTAAAGGAGAAAGTTGCTGGTGATATAGGGTGACTCGGGGATCAGGAGAGATTTGTGGAGGGGCGCAGGTTCCTCTGTAGATACAGGGGTGATCTGCACACTCAAGCAGACTAGATAGACCATAAGGCCATTATCTGCTGGCATATTCGTATGTTCATATTTATGTATGTCGGTTGCAGGCTGAGGGTTGTCAACCCCTGGGAAGTATGTTTTCATAGTATAATATCCAGACCATGGATGTATATTCCACCTACAGAAGAGTTTTTAGTAGTGTTTTTTTTTTTATATTGTATTTTCTGTCAGTACATAGGCTTTGAATAATAGTCTGCTTTGCTTTTAAAGGAGAACTGCATTGAGCCTGTAATTCATTTTCCCCTATAGAAGCATTTGTTTTAATACTGGTTCCAATTCTGTTATTGTAACATCTATACAGGATTTTTTAATAAATTCAGTAGTTGTTTTTGAGTTATGCTGTCTTAAGTACAATTTTAGAACATATGATGTAGTTTATACTTCTCAGTGTCACTGTTCTGACTGAGTTTTATCATGTATATTGCTTATTCTTGTGTGTGTATGTATGTCATTTATTTGTTCAGGTCCTCCTTGAAAATGGGCATTTGATACTCTTGAAGTTACCTGGTTAGCCAATTAAAATAATAAAACAAAATATATCCTTCTGAACCACAGAGTTCTGTAGTACAACACAGATGTATTGTGGTAACACTTGAGGAACTAAGCAAAGACATGAACCTCATAGAGTTCTAAAATGGTCCTTACCACCAGTGTGTAAATAAACAAACACCCACTGGAATAACTAAAAAGCCAGTATAGGTAAAGCAGTGACACAATTTTTACTTGAACCAGTATTAAACAAACAAAACAAAACAGCTTCTACTTGGAAAACTGACTTGCAGGCTCAGCGCAGTTATGAGTTCTTTCTAACAGATGAGCTTCTGAATGACATCACCCGCTTACTTTTGGAAATGTTTGGTTTCTCAGCATTTCCAGACAGCAGTGCAGGCAAAGAGCAGTTAGCTATGTTTTTGATTAATTCACGTATGTTTTCTTCTATTTTGCGAGCAGTGTTGGGAGGAGGGGGTCAGTGTGGTTTACTCTGAAGTTGTTCTGAAGAGTTGGGGAGACAGTCTGTGTGCTATATTTGAGGTTTTTTGTGTGAATTTGGTCATTTCATGTAACAGAGGTTTCCTTTATCTTTCTGTTATGTTGTCTGATGGTCCGTGTTTTATTCTAATAAAGTGATATTATTGTGGGGGGCACTGAGTCTGCATGCGCAAGCAGCTGAAGGAATGACAGCTTGAAAACCGTGCTCGGCAGCAGACAAGTTAAAAATCTGTTTGTTTTTTTTCACCTGAAAACTGTGCAAGCGGACCCAGTCAACAAGATTTTGTTTAAGGCTGATAAGGGCTAACAAAATTTGCTAAACTTTCTGAAATTGGGTTAAAATTTGCAATGGTAGCACACACACAAACGTTACCCTAGACCGTTCTCGGTGGGTGCTGACAGTGACGACCATGGCCGGGCCATCCTTGATGGGGACATCTCATCAAGCCAATATGCAAGAAGTAAAAGCTGTTCTTAGGTGTGTACTACAGGACGTTCCTCACATCCATAGTATTGTGCGGGACCTAGGACAAAAAATGGAGGCAGTAGAGTATCAGGTGGCAGATTTGGAATTAAATGCTATACGAATGGACATCCAAGTCTCCATTCATTCTGATAGAACTGAATACTTGGAGCAACAATTCAGTCAACTCTGGGCTAAAATTGATGACTTAGAAAACAGGGGTGCTGAAACAATATTAGAATTCTGGGACTGCCCTAAGGCACAGAGGAAAAAGATATGTGCTGTTTCTTTCAGACTATGCTGCCCAGACTGCTTGATCACATTTGGGATAGCACATAAGAGATCGAACAGGCTCATCACACCTTGGGTCCCAAGCCTGATAGAGGGACACTACTTTGACCCATTCTTGCTTACTTTTTGTGCTATAGTGTCAAAGAGCGAATTCTCTGTCTGGCAAGAGAAAGCGGGATATTAAAAATGGAACGGCCATTGCATCTATATTTTTCAGGATTTTTCAAAAGACCTTGTGGACAGACACAAAGCATATGGCCCTGTCAAAAAGGACCTGGCAAAAAGGAATACACCATACTCCTTGCAATACCCAGCCACCCTCCAAGTACGGTGGGAAGGCAAGGGGTGCCCTTTTATCAACCCGCAGGAAGCTTAACATTTTCTCCATCACACAGCCAGAGCACCAACTGGGAAGCAGATCTCATAGACACTAACGCAGTCTGGAGGAAGAGGTACTTGGAAACACCAACCTCCCAAGCCAGCCCTTTTAGGCAAGCAGTCCAGAATTACAGATTTCCAAGACAGCTGGATGATAATAATAATATTTTTATTTATAGAGCACAATTCTAGAGTCAAAGCACTGTACATACATACACTTCATAAAACAATTCAATAAAACCTTACAGATAATTCAACTTCAGTTAAAATTTCCCACAATCAATAAAAACATCACGTGCTAAAAGCCTGCTTAAATAGATGTGTTTTTAGGCTGGTTTTGAAGCTCTCCACAGTTCTGCACTCTCTAGTCTGTGGATGTCCACAAAATCGAAGCATCAAAGTGACAGGGACAGGGATCGAACCCCCAGAACAGAAGAGCAGCTCCAACGATCCAGGAGCAGAGGGTCTCAATGTTCAACTCTTGGTTTAATGAAATCCCAGCAGCTACACTAAACACTGTAAACCTCCGGGGGCCTTTAAATCTGAACTGAAGCAGTTACAATTATTTGTTATTTATTTCATTTTTGTTAACCGGGTAGGTGCACTACCCATGAAATGACTATTTTCAGGCACGACCGGGAGAGTACAACAATCAAAGACAGGTACATAGCATGAGTACAATGAAATTACAATAGCATAGGTCAAAACAGTTAGTAGTAATGAATACATGCAGCCAGGACAATAACAATCAGTGCAATTCACATATAATTTTTAGGCAGAGAAAACCTACACAGTCTAGGAAGAGATACCACAACATAGCAGCAAAGAAATAGTGTTCAAATTAGTCACAACAATGAAGATTCATATAGGCGGTGAAACAAGGCAAAGGCAAATTCCTGACTGGGCAGGTTGCATTATCACGGCCTCTGAACCAAGACTCAGGTGTGGGGGGGGGGGGAGTTGGGGTAGATTAGCTCTCAAGGAGATAGTAAGGGTAAGAAGTGCTATGAGGTAGGGAGGTTAAAATTAGGTCAGGCAGCATCTGGCAGGTGAGTGGATTAGGGAGGATTAAAACAAGTGCAGAGGTCAGCAAGGGACAGATGTAAGCACAGCTCCTTTTTGAAGCTGTCATGGGATACAGATATTCAAAGTGCTTGGGGGAGAGAGTTCCAAAGCTTAGGAGCAGAGTGATTGAAGGCAACAGAGCCTTTTGATGTTTTACATCTAGGTACATTCAGAAGGGATTTATCTACCGATCGCAGTCTATAGGAGGAGGTTTGAGGTACCAGCAATGTTGCAAGCACTGAAGGGGTCTGGTTTCTGAGTATAGAGTCAATCAGGGAGCCAAGAGAGTATTGACAGCAAGCTGAGGGGGATAACCAGCCCAGGTCCCTGTACAGTTGGCAGTGGTGCTTAAGCCATGGTGACGAGGAGGTGTATCGACATATATTATTATAAGTGACATCCCACTTATGAAGGATGGTTTTGTGTGTGGCAGCAAAGGTCTGCATGCCATAGGTGGGGGCAGAGAGTAATATGCCTCTGGCAATAGCAAGTTTAGCAGAGGGAGTCAACATGAAACTGGGCTTGTAAGCAACCCCCAATTTGGCATTCACTGCCTTGCAGGCAGATTGTATATGAGGCTGAAGTCCAGGGATTGGTCCAGAAGAATTCCCAGGTACTTAGAAGATGTAACGCATTCTGTTTGTGTGTCACTGCGGTCTTGCACCAATAGGGGAGTTTGACATGTCCTAAGTTTAGGGGCAGATCCAAGTAACACTGCTTGGGTTTTCTTAGCATTAAGTACAAGCTTATGTGCAGAAAGTCAATTTTGGACATTTGTGAAATCTGAAGAAAGGGATGCATTTATGCTTGTGACCTTATCAGAGCTTGAATAGAGTACAAGATCATCTGCATTGAGAATAGATGAGCATGAAAGAAAAACCTCATCTATGTTATTGATAAAAAGTAAGAAAAGACGAGGTCTCAGAATAGAGCCCTGCGGAATCCCAATATTGATGGTAGCACCATCAGATAAAGAGGAGTTGAATTTCACAATTTGAGTTCTATTTGAAAGATAGCTTCCATATCAGGTGACAACTGGGAGTGAAAAACTCAGATCGCAAAGAGTGGAGAGGTGCAGGGGGTGATCAGCAAAATCAAAGGCCTTTGTAAGATCTATAAAAACTGCCCCTGTCAGCTGGCCAGTGTCCATACTGGTAAGCACATTGGTAGTGAATTTGAAAAGCGCTGAAGAGGTACTGTGACCTTTACGGAAGCCATGTTGTGTGTCAGAAAGAAGGCTGTACTTTGTGAGGTAGTCAATGGTTTGATTTGCAACAAGTTTTTCCAGAATTTTACTTAGGACCGATAGGATGGCTAACATAGAAACATAGAATTTGACGACAGATAAGGACTGCTTGGCCCACCCAGTCTGCCCATTTCCCTACCTAATGGATAAGCTGCAGATCCTAGTTAACCAGCAGCCTACTTCTTTCTACCCCCACCCCCTAAAAATTGCCTTATGACTGTCCCTTGCATGCTTGAATTCAACCACTGTTTTTGACTCCACAACCTCCTTCGGAAGGCCGTTCCATGCATCCACAACCCTCTCTGTGAAAAAATACTTCCTTACATTACCTCTGAGCCGCCCCATCTTCAAATTGTGCCCCTTGTTCTTGCACACCTCTTTTTGAAAGATGCTATCCTCTTGACTTTGTTGATTCCTTGAGGTACTTGAAAGTTTCTATCATGTCCCCTCTCCTCCTTTCCTCGAGGCTATACATATTAAGCTCCTTTAGTCTCTCTTCATATATCTTCTGGTGCAGACCCTGCACCATTTTAGATGCCCTCCTCTGGACAGCTTCCATCTTGTCTATGTCCTTATGGAGATTTGGTCTCCAGAACTGCACACAGTACTCCAGATGGGGTCTCACCAGCTGTGTGTACAGAGGGATAACAACTTTCTGTTTTCTACTGGTGATGCTCTCCTATGTGTCCCAGTATCCCCCAGCCCTCCTTACTGCCCTCTCACATTGCTTGCCCACCTTTAAGTCATCTGATATGACTACCCCCGGTCCCTTTCCATTTTTGTTGTTGTTAGTATCTCACCCCCCCAATGCGTACTCTTCCCCTGAGTTTTTGTTTCCCAGGTGCATTACCTTGCACTTCTTAGCATTGAATCTAAGCTGCCATACATTTGACCATTCCTCTAACCTTGCCAGGTCCCTTCTCATCTACTTGGGATCACCTTTTTTAAGGATCAGCGTTACACGAGCAATCTTCCAGAGGTCAGGAACTTAGCTTTTAGAGAGAGACAAGGTGAGAATTCTAGCCAGAGTGGAGGCTATGTATGGTGCTGCTAGTTTCAGGAGCCGAGGCTCAAGTGTATCTGATCCAGAGCTAGTGTTGTCAGAGACAGTCTGTAATAGTTTTAAGACCTCAGTCCTTGAGATTGCCTTGAAGTAGAACGGGGGAATTTTAGACATTTGTTGGGAAGGATAGCTGGGAGTAGTGGACTGTGCTGATGCTGCAAGCAGAGAGGCTGCATAGGGAGATGGGAAGGCAGAGGTATATGGAGACAGGTCCGAGAACATTTGATTGAAGGAATTAGCAATGGTGTTGGAGTCATTGCAATGTACTCCACTTAATACCATGTCACTGTTGCTAGTTGACTGGGACACACCGAGAAAGGTCTTGTCATAGGCCCAGAATTTCCTAGGGTCCCCAGCAGAGCCTAGCAGCAATTCTTTACAATAGGCACTCTTAGCTGTTCTGACCTGTTTTTTATAGAAGATACATAGGGTTCTGCAGGTAACATAGTCAGATTGTAGCCTTGAGGCTTTGTACTTTTTCCAGCATTTGTCCCTAGAGCATAGATTTTTCAGCAAGTCTTCGTGAAGCTATCTTGTTTGTTTACCCCTCACCCTCCATGTCACTTTGGGGGCATGCTTGTTCTGGATGGCCAGGAATTCATTAAGGAAGATACTTAGTACAGACTCAACATTATGGGAAAGGTAAATACCAGACCAGTTTATCCTCGAGACATCATAGCAAAAAGCCTCAATATCCAGGTTGGCAAAATTTGTAAAGATGACATAGCGCGGTGGCGGGGATGCAGCAGCCTTAGTACTCCAGATGCAGAAGACAGGGGAATGATCAGTAAGCGAATCTGCCAAGATGCCTGCTTGGTGTGCATGATCTAGATGTTTTACCAGTACCCAGTCAATCAGGGAAGAGGAGTTTAGTGAAGGAGTAATTCTGGTATTCTCCGTTAACAGCTGGAGAAGGTTATAATTTTGCACCAGAGAGAGCAGTGTGCTATGGGCAGTCCATAGCCAATTTTGGTTAAGGTCACCCAATATAATGACCTCATTATGTTTGGAGTGCAAAGAAGTCTGATCAAATAAGTCCTTCAGACCTACAGTGCCCCCATTTGGGGGATTGTAGGCGCAGACAATGTGGAGTTTCTTGGCTGCCAGGGTGAGAGTAGCATGAAGGGACTCACAGGTGGAGAATGTTGCGAACAGGGTGTCCGTGATGTTTAGATGATCTTTATGGAACATGGCAACCCCTCCGCCATGCTTTGAGGAGAGCCTCTCCCTATGGATAAGGGAGTGGTTAGTCAGGGAGCCTACAGAGTCAGGGATAGTTGGCTTTAGCCACGTTTCAGACAGAGTTCGTCAGGCTTGTAGACACCCACCCAAGCCTCAAGATCACTGAAATTTCGGGAGAGACTTCTCTGATGTTCCTATGGGCAATGAAAAGCCCTTTGCTAGAAATTGCGGAGATGTCAGCTGGGGAGAAGAGGGCACATGAACCCGTGTTCATTTCAACATCCCCTGTAAGAAGGATAACTAAGATGGTGAGGAACCTTAATTTTCAATAGCCAAACAGTAAAGAAACTGCTTGACTCAGCAGGCGTTTTTTAAGTGTGGTCACCGCATAAAAGGTACAGCCCTTAGAGAATAGGAGGTGCTTAAAAGCAAGCATAGGTCGAGATGCAGTAATTAGGCTAGAGAAACTGAAATCAGTATGTAGGGCGTTTGAAGAACTCGAGGGATAGGATCCTGGGAAAGTTATAACAACCCAGTTAAGGCAAAGTAGGAGTAGAAGTAATAGGAGCCTCTCAAACATGTAACGAAGAGCCATGTTTACACAAGTGAGTGTAATTATCACACAGAGGGCTAGGCAGAGGAGCAAAGGTAGCCAAAGAGGAATTGTGATAAGGCTATAGAAATTTAGGCAGAGAGCTGAAAGACAAGTGCCAGCCAATCCCAAGAGAGTCACTGGAAGCCTAGACCAATCAGCAATCAGGTGTCATAAGTTCTAAATCCTTTGTTGGTTGAGAGGCAGTTTTGGCACTGAATGTACCTGTGGAGCAACGCTTTGCAGCTGAGCCAGTGAGGTGGTTCAAGGCTGCAATCTGGTGTGGCAAACTTGGTCTGCAGCTTTCATTTCTGTTTCTGGCCCTGCTCCACCAGTATGGAATGGGAGTGGGGGCAGGCATTCAAGTATTGTAGCCTTAGTGGATGAGCATGGTTTGGCCTGAGAAACAGGCAGAAAAAGCAGGAGCATATGTGAATGCCACAACTGATCTACCATTCAAGTACACTTGCTCACTGTACTCTGGGACATCCCCACGGCCTTCAACCCAGTCCACTCCCCCTGACTCACTGACCCTCTCTCCCAGTGCTACCCTTCCAGCTCCCATCCACTTCCATTACATTATATTTACTACCTTCACTTTCTCTTGGGCTCTCTCTCTCTCTTTCTCTTTCTCTCTCCCCCTCACTCTCTACTGCGCTCCCACTCTATCTTCTCTCCTCTCACTCTCTCCCTTCCCCCCTCTCTCATGCCTTCTCCCGGACATTACACCTCTCTTTCCTCTCTCTCTATCTTCTTTCTCCCCTTTCTTTCTTGCTCTCTCCCCTGCCTCTCCTTCCTGTGCCCTCCCACCTCTCATAACTGTTTCTGCCCCCTCGCCCAATCCCCCTTCCTCCGGAGACTGCTATATCCTTGGCTGAGGTAGTTCTTCATCTTCACCCTCCCATACATCAGTACATCTCCACCCCACCCCTCTGTTGCCCACTCCTGTGTTACCCTCTTCTATATAAGATTTGTCCATTCCTCTTTCTCAATGCTATTATCTGACAAGGCCCTCCTGGGGCTGCACTACTTGTCCTTTTGTTCTTGCCTGATTCTTCTACATTTTGAACTCAATGCTATAATCTGACAAGGCACTCCAGGGGCTGCACCACATGAATTCCATGCTATAGTGTTTTAATATTGTTGCTTGAATCTTCTACATTTTGAACTTTGGCATCCCACCGTAAGACTTGTGTTCCTGAAGAAACTACATGCTTGTAATCCTATTTATTGTACAAAATCATGTCTGTATTGTATGTTTTGTGTTCTTGATGTGGAACCTTTGTAAAAGAGTTCTTATTTAAAGGTTGTTTCCAAATATTCAAATAAATGAAAATAAACTCTGGACTCAAGCCCTATTATATCAAAAAAAAGGAGCCGGGGACCCACCAACACTGGTGACAGGGTTCACCCCTCAGACCCAGCTAGAGTGGGAGGATCAAGACACCAGATAAATGGACATTTTGGTAATAACATCAGTAGACTCAGAAGCCTCTCTCCATCCCAGGCGAGCAAATATTGTGGAAATGACTGAGAGTAAGACTAAACCTTTACGCATTCCATCTTTGCCCCTCCTTCCTCTGAAGGCAGCGCAAGACTATGAGTGATCCAAATAAGTATATCCTTTTGTGATTCTCACTTTCTGCTTAAGCCTTTTATGGTTCTCACCTTTTGCATAAGCTTAACATAGCTAAAAGGCTCACGAGAGTGCTGATTATTTTGTATACCTAGCTTGCCTGATCTAAACTTCCCCATACCTAAATGTTTGTTTAGGTCCGGGGCTCTGGCGGTATGTGAACATGATGTTCATGAAAGCTTGGTTATCTTGGTACGCAGTTGCATGTAGCCTCCTGGATCGCCCACAGCCACCTCCAGAAATATTTTTTAAATGGGAGGTTACCATGTCTTTTCTAATCAGGCAAGTGGGTTCTATGGGAGATGGCTTAAGTATCTATTCCAATGCCCTAGTGACCCTGAATGGGAGAGGGGGACATTTGGCCATGTACCCCAGCAGACTGGTTACTGGCTCACTCGATAGAGCGGTGCGGACCAAATCTTGCTGTCTGTTCATACTAGATGGGCATTTTGTCAAAGTTTGTGGCATGAAATGGGTTTATTTTCTTTCAGAGGGGGAGGTATGGGGGGATGCTTGGCACTTCATAGCTACTGTTTGTCCACTGCAGGCTGGGGGATCGGTGTGGGGGATCATGAGGAGGGATTTGGGTTTCTTATCTGGACACTTACAGAACTTGTTATATGGGGGAGGTATCTAGGCTGACTGTGCACTCCATGCAATGGTTAAAAGCCTCTCGAACACTGAGGTTGTGGTGGGAAGCTGCTGTGTTTGCATGTTCAAGCAGTGCGAATGTACGAGCTTAGTAAGGGGGGAGAACTGTTTTCCTCACAAGTAGGATGCAGCTTCTCCAGGTATATAAACTGAATCACCCCATTCACCTTGGGTTCTTGAGCTTTCTTAGATCACTGGCTGTGTATTATTACAAGTCCCAGGGCATTAAGGTAGTGGGGGACTTAACTCCATAATGCCAGAATTGACCCACAGAGGCATTTCTTCTCACAATGACATTGCCACAGCTGAGTGGTGGGATGAAACCCTCCCCCCATATTTTTGTTTAATGAAAATAGAGAATGAGGTCTTCAGAAGCTAGAAAGCCATACAACCACAACAAGGCTGCCCTAAGGTACCAGATAAAATGAAAGCACTGAAATCTGAAACTCTTAGGCCCCGTCCACACTACACCACTTAAAATCTGTAATGGTTCCAAACTGTTACAGACCGTAAACGGTACAGTGTGTCCACACTGCCAGTGAACAGTTTCATAAAGGATTGAAAATGGTACAGCCTGTCCACATTGTGTGTGATAGTATGTGTGGTCCCAACCCCGACGAAGCAGAGCATATCCCATGGTGCACCTGGTGAGGACAACTTTGATGAGAGGCACCCACCCGCAATACATATGGGGTAGTATGTATCTGTACAGGCCATAATGTGCAACATACAGTATGGCAATGATCTGTTACACACCTATGGTGAGGAGGCGACAAGGAGAAGGTGCGGGGGTCTGCATGGTGGATTCAGGGAGGTACTGCTGTGAGAGGGAGGAGGGAGGGAGAGTGTGTGACATGGCAACATGTCCAATAGGGGTAGGGCACCAGGACATGACAGCCAGTCAGGTACTGCTGCCGAATGGCTGATGGCAGCCCCTCCACTACTGTCATCGGTGTACCCCACCACTCCCCTGTACACAGTGCCACACATCTATTGGCCACCACAGCAGTGTTACATGATGCACTCAGGAGCTCAACCGCTGTATGTGTGCACTACTGGCACCGTTCCACAGGTAGTATTGATGCCACAGCTCTGATGGGCAGGCGGGGTACTCCCAGTGTCTGTCACAGTGAGAGGCGTCATCACGGACAGTATATGGATATTTCAGGAGGTGGCTCTCAGGGAGGCATGTGAGGACAGGGGGGTAGGTCAAGTGGGGACACATGGGTAACTCCAGGGGTGGGCATACCGCTGTAGGTTGGGTTACCCTGCTATGGAGGCTGCCCAGTATTGCAGCCTACGCTCGTGCCTCACACTGCCATTGATACGCCCTGGTAGCCTCTGCCCCCACATGCATTACACCAGTGCTGCAATGCATGCAGGTATGGTGGGGGACTGGAGGCTACGTGGTGGAGCATTTAGACACACATCGGTAACGTTACAGAACTGCAGCCGTTACAGGGACTGTTGTTGAAACCACCTCACAACAGGTTTCTATAACAGTTCCGAAAGCACCTTCTGTATCGTTACCAGTGTAAATGCAAACCATTACGGTAACGGTTTAAGCCCTCTGTAACGTTACCGAACGGTTTTACTGGTGTAGTGTGGACAGGGCCTTAGTGCAGAAACTGGCTAACAGCATGTCAGATTACCTTTAATGTTTCTTCATTATTTCTATGGCTGCAGCCTTTCTTCTGTGTTAACCTTTCTAATATTCTAACTCATCTTCTCTGGCGTGATCACTCAGGGTTGAAACTTTAATACTCTAATTATTTTTCTGAACCCTCCCTCCCCCACAAACACACACAGCAAGCATTAAGTATGCTAGAGCTGGCCTAGCACAGTTAGGGTGAAAAAAAAAAGCTTGTGTACTTTGGTGCTGTGTTCCCCTGTTAAAAGTTACCATTTGTAAAATTCAGTAGCGATGGTAGAAATTACATGAATACTATGAATCTGTTTTTAATCCTAAATAAAATATAAAACAAAACACTGACGGTTGAATTACAATAAACCACCTTTAGTTTTATATGGAGGGTAATTAAGGTATAAGGAAGCATGAAGCTCTTCTTGTTGGATGAAATGTATAAAACGCGCTTTACAAACTGCTACAAACAATACATTAGCAATACCTTTTGTTTCACATTGCTGGTCTTGTATGTATTTTCCTGATACTGAATGAAATATTTCTTTAAGCCCAAACTGCACACACTGCTATATGTTGAGGAAATTTACCTGTCTGAGAAGTGCCTGACTCCATGTGCTTTTGGTTTGCTGGCATCCATCATGTGGATTACTATGAGCTCAGGCCGGTTGAATTCTGTGGGCTTTATAGAGCTCTAGCATGAGGGAGTCTGGGAACAAGAAAGATCTGACTTCTTGCCTGGAAGTTCCCTTCTTTATTTTCTTTTTGCTTTATTTTGCTTTGGCATAAAGGCAGATCTGTGTTAAAATGTTGTTTTTCATGTTTTGTTTGCTTTTCTGTATGAAGCAGCCATATTTAAAATTGTTGCAAACATTTAACTAAAAGTTAAGGTATTATTGGCAGGTCACAGGTTCTCCAGCCCTATAAAAGCTAGGGGGATCAGTAGTAGGAGAGAGGAGATTATACTGCTATTGTACAGTTCACTGGTGAGGCCACAGCTAGAGTATGGAGTACAGTACTGGTGCCCACACCTCAAAAAGGACATAAACCTGCTGCAGAAGGTCCAGAGGAGGGCTACAAAGATGCTAGTGGGTCAGCAGGGTAAGGCATATGAGAAGAGGTTGAGGGCACTGAACATGTACTCCCTGGAGGAAAGGAACAAGAGGGAGGACATGACTGGGACCTTCAAGTACTTGAAAGGGATAGATAAGGTGGATAAGGAAGGTTTCTTTAAGCTGAGTGGAAACCATAACACGACGGAGCACAGTCTTAAGCTGGAGGGGGACGTTTTAGGAGGGAGGCAGGAAGTACATCTTCACAGAATGGGTGATGGACACTTGGAATGTGCTGCCAGAAGAAGTGGTCTTGTTGAAGACAGTGGGCAGCTTCAAGAGAGGCTGGGATAGGCATAGGGGGAAGGTAAGGATCATGGGTAAGGAGGATGGGAGAAGTGGGGATGGTGAGCAGGGACATTATCTCAAGCTGTGGACCCTGCAGTACGAGCAGACTAGATAAACCAAATGACCTTCTGCTGTCTTCTTCATATGTTAGTATGTATGTCCATATGTAAAATAAGCTTGCTGAACACAGTCTGAAAGAGGAAATGACATGAGATGAAAGCCCAGATCTGAACCGTGGAGGGACGAGCAGTCCTCTGCAGGAGTGAAAACTGGTTGATGCAGGAAGGGAGTAGTCTGTGCTGGGGGCAGTCTCAGAAAGACTGCCCAGTGGTGGTGCTAGCCAAGGCTTGGATATTTTGGACCAAAGCTGAGCTGAGAACCTGGAGGGGTGATTGGTCTACCTAAAGTATGGGCTGCACAGCTGCAGGTGCAGGTAGGACCACCCTCAGGTACTGGTGTTGTCCCTGTCAGCCATTGGCTGAGTGGGAACTGACAGCCCTTTAAACCAAGTTTTTATAATAGACCAAGATCATCCTGATTAGTCAACCAATATGAGCAATACAGAAGTTCCAGATTTGCAGTTTTTGAACTGTTTATTTCATTGCCCAGTGTGTTGAATTCCTTCTGTAATAATGTGCACTGCCCTATGGGACATTTTAAAAATAACTTTTCTCGCCTTCTCTGTATTCACTCCAACCTGCCCTCCCACAAGCTGGAGGTAGCCAAAGTGGATTCTTCTGGGAGGTGCAATATTTTCTCCATTAAGCATATGGCCCTCACCCTCTTCATGGTGATGGATTTGAAGGGGTGGTACTTTTCCCACAGCACTTACAAACAGACGCTATGTTTGGAGAGGAGTTTGTCTAAGCACCCATCACCTTGCACCTGCAGTACCAGCCAGTCTCAGAACTGCTTTTCCTGCAGTGTAACCCCTGATTTGCCTTCTCGGGTGGGGGGTGTTAGATACGGAGTCCCATGGAGATTATCAAAGACTGCATGTGCAGGTCTCGCCAAGTACTATGCGCACAAGAGAGAGAGAGAGAGCACCCTACCTATTACCATTGGGAGATGGTAGGTGTGGGACCAGGGAGGGAAGAAGATTCTGGACTGCCATATTAATTTGACATGTAGCTCTCATGGGAGCTAACACAATAACAGTGAGTTTATGGTGGGCATGCTGCGGGCCACAATGACACATGCTCAAGTTTTCCTTATGACTGACTGGGAGGTTCCCCCACAACCTGACTCTGGAGCCTGCCTGTGTGTGAGCCACGAGCAACCTAACACATTCACAGCAGCTAAGGCCCAGTTTGTTAGAAATCCAGATGCCACCATCCGCATCTTCTGCACCTGGGGAGGCCTGTGAGAGGACCTAATCTGTGGTTACTGGGTCCGAGTTCAGCACACCACAAAATGGTAGTTCATACATTATATAAATTACTCTGCAAGAACCTGGTGAGCGGTGGACCTTTAGTACATAATACTATGCAGTGTGCCCAGTTGAAACCTGTGGATATCAATTAAGGGGCTCATGGTATGTAGTCACAACAGGAGCCCAGATCCTCTCCTCCTCCCATTGGCTCCCCCACCATGCATACACTCACATGGTGGTGTCTCAAATACTTAACAGCCAGGTTTGATGGCCCCAGGCGGTCTCTCCTCACTCCCCCCCCCCCCGCATACAGTCCCATGGTGATATTTCAAATACTTAGCACCTGGATCTGTTGGCCCTAAGCAGTCTCTCCTCACTCCTTCTCCCCCTTTCCCATGCATGCAATCACATGGTGATGGCTTAGTTCTTAACACCTGGATCTGTTCACCCCAGGCAATCTCTCCTCACTCCTCCTAGAGCCTGGTAGATATATGGGTGGAGGGTCACGTGTCAAAAAATAGCTTAACTTGAGGTTAGATATGCACATATGGACCCACACTGGTTGAAGAAGCAGGTGTTCTACAGGTATTTAATTGAATGTTCGTCTACTGAGCTAAGGTACGGAGCATTTAAATCCCTTAGAGATAGGTAGGGACAGAAGGGTGAAGGGAGTAGGTAACTCAAGTGTTGCCCTTCAAAGAAACGCACACTTCCAACCACCCCTAGGGTATAATGTGAAAGTCATTAAATTTAGTTATGCATAAGCAGGCATTGCACAACATACCATGGCTTGGTTGCCAAGATTACACTCGGATATGCTCAGCTTAGATGGGGATTTATTTATTTATTTGTTTGTTATATCGGAAGACCTTTGAGCGTGAGCTCTTTTACAAAGGTTCCACGTCAGGGTGGACAAATAATGCAAGACACAAATACAGTAGTTACAGGGTTCAGCACATATACAGTAGTTTCAGGGTTCAGCACATTAGACAATTAAAGAGCAGTATATGAGAATTATAGACAAACAGTGGAAAACAAAGTGATTGTAGGAGGATTCAGGCTATGTCTAGGATGATACTCTAGATAGCTCAGCCCTGGAGACCACCAAAATCAATTGATAGATTATGGTTGAGAAAGTGGGTGAGGGGGATTGGGGGGCAGTACACAGAGCAGTAAAGAGGATTAATAGCTTACTAGTACTCCTGGTTAGGCTGGGATGAGGGCAGGTTTTTCTAGGTATCTGTGCTGGGTATTACCGGTGGTGTAGGTTAGTCTTTCAAGTATGGCCTGAGAAACAGGTGCATTGTGAGCTAGACTTTAGGTGCTGCTTGAGGCCTGTTTTGAACTGTGGCAGGCTGTGTGTTTGTAGTTTCAATGGGAGTTCATTTAGCCAGAGGGGGGGGCTCGGTAGGAGAAAGTGCGCTGCCCAAGTGAGGTTTGCTGGAATGGGATGGACAGTGCTCAATTCTCCCTCCCTCTGGTGGTGTGAGATGAGAGAGAAGCCTTGAGCAGGTTTCCTATGCAGGGTGGGGTTTTTCTAAGGAGTGCCTTCTTACCCAGGAGACGGGTTTGGTATTTGATCCTGTCTTTTAGGTTAAGCCATTTTGTACACTCATATAGGGTGCAAGTATGAGTGTATTGGTCTGCGCATAGGGTCAGATGGCATGCCTTATTTAGTGCAATTTGGACCCTGTTGAGTGCAGTAACAGTGGCAGCTCCATAGACCACTAGACCGTAGTCTATCATGGGGAGTATGGTGCTGGAGACTGAGATTCAGAGTGCTTCCAGGGAGAGGGATTTTTTATGTCTATAGAGGACCCCGATCTTTGTATTTACTGATCTGACAAGGGAGTCGATATGGTTCGTATAAGTGAGAGAGTCATCAATGGTGACCCCTAGGAACTTAAACGATTGTACCTGCTCAATCTGCTCACCAGCGTTATTGGTGATTTCGAGGGGAGTGAGCTGCGTCTATTGTAGGGGCTGGAATGAAGCATGGCCTTGGTTTTCTTGTAGTTCAGTAGCAGCTTTTGCCTACAGAGCCAGTCCTCAAGTTTGTTGAAAGAGGCCTGTAGTTCAGTTTGTAGGGCAGCCTGGGAGGTGCTGCTACTCAGCAGCACAGCATCGTCCACATACAGGATGAGTTTGGTGTCACAGGCCATGGGTAATTCATTAACAAAGAGGCTGAAAAGCAAGGGACCTAGGACTGATCCTTGAGGAATTCCTAGGAGTACAACCCTGGAGCTGGATAACGTCTGCCCAATTTTGACTCGCTGATTCCTTTGTGATAGATAATCATTGAACCAATTTAGGGCATTTGGAGCCTCTCACAGTCTTTGGAGCTGGAGTACCAGTAGAGGGGTGGTTGACGGTGTCGAAGGCTTTAGTCAGGTCAATGAAGATGGACCCCACCAATTTGCCTTCATCCAGCACCTTGTGCGCAGTCAGAGTATGCCAGCAGTGCAGTGGTGGTACTGTGTTTTTGCCAGAAACCATGTTGGTTTGGGCAGAGCAGATTGTACTTGTTAAGGTATTCTGTGAGTTGGTTTGCCACGATTTTTTCCAGAGCTTTGGATAGTGGGGAGAGGATAGATATTGGCCTGTAGTTAGTTACCAGTGCCTTGTCTTCATTCTTGTGCACTGGAGTTAACAGGGCTTGCTTCCATACTTCCGGGAATTGAGCTAGGGGGGCCAAGGATTTATTAAATAGCATTGTAATGGGTTTGATCAGAACATCAAGGGTCAGAGATAGTAACTTCATCTCTAGCCCATCACTCCCCAACCTAGTTTTTCCTAGGACTTTCCTGACCATTGTTTGGGCCTCCTTTGCCATCACCTTCTTAAAGTAGAAAGCTGGGTGGTTAGTAGTGGTTAGGTTGGCGCAACCTTGGTCCTTCACCGGCAGAAGGTAGTCTGGGGGTAGTACTGGAGACAGGTCAGTAAAGGCCTGGTTAAAAGCATCAGCAATGGCTAGTGGATCTGTGGAGGGTGCGTTATTGATATCGAGCACTGTAGGATTCAGCTTCTGGTCTTTGCCAAGGGTGTTCTTGAGGTTGTCCCAAAACCTCTTTCCATCTCCCCAAGCGTTGTTGAGCTGGGTCTTATGGAAGTTGGCCTTTCGCAAGCCAGATAAGTTTAGTGCACTGATTTCTAGCAGTTTTGTAACATTGTAGGTCATGCTTACAACCTGAGTTTAAGGCTTTTGCCCAGAGGCAGTCCCTTTCTTTTAGGAGAGAGAGAAGCTTACCATCCAGCCAGCCGCTCTCCACTCCCTGAATTTTCTGTTTCGTGCATGGAGCATAGATATCACAGATGGAGTTAAATTCCTCTGTGAAAAAGCTGAGTGCCTGGTCCAACATAGGTGCCTTGTGTATGGGGGACCAGTTGTAGACAGACAGAGCTGCCTACAACTGGTGTAATAGGGATGATATATAAGGCCTCAATAACACTATCCGTGCTATGCTTACTCACATCCCGACTTCTGGTCATTCGAGTTTTCTGGGGTTTTGTTCCCCCACTATATTTTGACCCTTTTGCTCAGAATAGGGACAGGCTGCATTTAGTTCTCTAAGAAGTATTCAAGTCATTAGGGGATATAGAGGATGGGGAAAGGGCAGATGCCTTACATTTGCACAGTCACCCCTTCTGGGGAAATGGCTGACTTTAAATGTGTCTCTTGGAACTTCCAAGGAGTTATTAATCACCCAATAAAAACAAAAGAAAATCCTGACAACATTCAGAAGGTTACAATGTAATGTGGCATTAATGCAGGAAACCCATCTCCTTAGAGCAAAGGCAGCAACACTGAGGAGGGAATGGGTGGGTATGGAAATCTCCAGCTGTTTTTCCACAGAGAAATGGGGAGGTTCAGTCCTAATCAAAAACGGTTCCACATTTCAGTTCCTGGCCAGTGAAACAGACAAAGATGGATGGTGGGTCTTGGCCAGGGGTAAAATGAAGCTTAGAGAATGGTGCAAGTAAACATATATGCTCCTAATGAGGACAGCATGATGTTCTTTCATACCTTAGCCCAAATAGTAAGAAACAATGTGACCCCTGATGGGCTCATTCTGTTCAGGGGAGATTTCAGTCTTGTGTATGACCCAAGGTATTAAATAGCTGGTATAGCATAACAAAATGCTACTCAAAACTGGGGGTTATGCTAGACATTTCCAGAAATATGTAGCAGTAGTTTGCTATACATTTTTTTCGGAGAGAGTCCATGGCACAGGAAACTACATGAATAAACATTTTATTTTGCTAATCAGTTGGTGCCAAGTGCTATGCATTTTCACAGTTGATTAGCTATTTCATGCATGTAACTGCTAATCAATTTTTTTCCAGCTTATTAAATACCCTGGCCCATCTTGGACAGGGCTCTTAGGGAACAAGGACTTCCATCCCTTGCTAGGGCACGACAGGCCCTAGAAACATAGAAACATAGAATTTGATGGCAGATAAGGACCGCTTGGCCCACCTAGTCTGCCCATTTCCCTACCTAATGGATAAGCTGCAGATCCTAGTTAACCAACAGCCTACTTCCTCCTACCCCCCACTAGAATTGCCTTATGTCTGTCCCATGCATTCTTGAATTCACCCACTGTTTTTGACTCTACGACCTCCTCAGGAAGGCTGTTCCATTCATCTACAACCCTCTCTGTGAAGAAATACTTCCTCACATTACCTCTAAGCCATCCCCCATCTTCAAATTGTGCCCCCTTGTTCTTGCACATCTTTTTCTGAAAGATGCTACCCTCTTGGAATTTGTTGATTCCCTTGAGGTATTTGAAAGTTTCTATCATGTCCCCCCCACTCCCTCCTTTCCTCGAGGCTATACATCTTAAGTTCCTTTAGTCTTTATTCATATGTCTTCTGGTGCAGATCCTGCACCATTTTGGTTGCCCTCCTCTGGACAGCCTCCACCCTGTATGTCTTTGAGGAGATGGGGTCTCCAGAACCGTACACAGTACTCCAGATGTGGTTTTACCAACTGTCTGTACAGAGGGCCAACAACTTCCTGTTTTCTACTGGTGATGCCTCTCCCAATGCATCCCAGTATCCCCCCAGCCCTCCTTACTGCCTTCTCACATTGCTGGCCCACCTTTAGGTCATCTGATATGACTACCCCCAGGTCCCTTTCCATTTTTGTTGTTTTCATTATCTCACCCCCCATTGTGTACTCTTCCCCTGGGTTTTTGTTTCCCAGGTGCATTACTTTGCACTTCTTTGCGCTGAATCTAAGCTGCCATACATGTGACTATTCCTCCAACCTTGCCAAGTCCCTTTTCATCCTTTCCACCCCACCTTGCATATCAACCCTGTTGCAGATCTTTGTGTCATCTGCAAAGAGACATACTTTCCCTTCCAGTCCCTCTGCAATGTCACTTATAAAGACATTAAAAAGGACCGGCCCCAGTACTGAACCCTGCGGTACCCCACTAGTAACCCTCCTTTCTTCACTGTGGACTCCATTTACTGTTACCCACTGTGTCCTGTTGTCCAGCCAATGTTTTACACAGGCTACCACCCAGGGACCCACTCCCAGGCTGGCTAATTTGTTTATTAGTCTTTTGTGCGGGACTGTGTCAAATGCCTTGCTAAAGTCTAGGTAGACCATGTCCACAGCTCCTCCCTGGTCTACTACTTTGGTCACCCAGTCAAAGAAATCGATTAGATTTGTCTATGACCTTCCTGCTGTGAATCCATGCTGTCCTGGGTCCTGTGCCCCACTGGCCTCTAGGTACTCGACAGTTCATTCCTTCAAAAGTGATTCCATCATTTTCCCTACCACTGAGGTCAAACTGATAGGTCTTTAGTTTCCTACCTCTGTCTTGCTCCCACTTTTGTGAAGGGGAATCACATCCGCCCTCCTGCAATCCTCAGGTACCACACCATCCTCCCATGATTTATTAAAAAGGGTAGTCAGTGGTGTTACTAGTTCTTCCCTTAGTTCTTTTAGAATTCTGGGGTGAAATCCCATCAGGCCCCATTGCTTTAACCACCTTCAGTTTTAAGAGTTCTTTCAGAACCCTTTCTTCTGTGAAAGGACTGATGTCAACACCCCTATCCAGAGTGCTTCTATTGACTGGATTAGGTATCTCCCCCTGCTTTTTCACTGTCGCTTTCTGCCCAACCACCTTCCTCTTTATTCAGCCTCAGTATCCCTGCCTTAGTCTTTCTTTGCTTCCTAATGTACCTATAAAATGTTTTATACTCCTTCTTAACCGAGTTGGCTATCTTTTCCTCAGTTTGGCCTTTGCTATTCTGACTGCCTTCCCCGCTTCCTTCTGCTTTAACTGGTACAGTTCTCTGTCCTGCTCCTTCTGTGTTTCCTTATACTTCCTGAATGCTATCTTTTTCTCCCTTATCTTCCCCACCCCTTCTTTTGAGAACCATAGTGTTTTTTTTCTTTCTTTTTGATTTGTTTGCTTCACACAAAGGCTTGTTACCTCTGTGATGGCAGTTTTGATGTTTCTCCATTGTTGCTCCACCCCACTTTCTTGCCTGTTTGCTAGTGCTTTTCTGAGGCACTCTCCCATTTTGACAAAATCAGACCTCCTGAAAACCAATGCCTTCACTTTTGTCTGGCTTGACTGTACAGCTAAGTTTATCGTGAACCACACTGTTTGGTGGTCGCTTGTTCCCAGATGGCTACCCACTGACCTATCAAACTGTGTGCAGATCTAGCTCTACAAGATGTGTGGAGGGTATTTCACCCTATGGAGTGAGACTGAGCCTACCGCTCCTCACGTTTCTACTCACAAAGTAGTCTTGAATGTTTCCTCTTGAGCACAGATGCCACGGCAGATGTTATATGTGCTGACATTCATCCTCTGACAGTGCCAGACCACGCACTGGTATCTGTCACAATGGTGTTAACAGGTGCACTGCTTAAAGCACCACGATGGAGGTTCAACCCTCTGCTACTACAGTCAAACGAATTTGTCACATGGCTCAAGGGGTAAATAAAAATGTACTTTGAGACCAATAGGCAACCTGAAGTCTCAGAACAAACTCTGTTGGAAGCCTTTCAAGCTTTCATAAGAGGCCAGATTATTAGCTACTCAGCACAGCTGAATAAGCAGTATACAGTGGAATTAGCCTCCCTTCAGCTGCAGCTTCGAGAGGCAGAGCAAGGCCTGTATAACTACCATACTAATATGGAGGCAGAGATCTAAAGAATCACACACACCTAAAATACCAGCTGAATGTGATCATTCTTCCTGCAAGGGTGAAGAAAGGGCCTCCAGACTCTAGGTGTACCTACTTAAAAAGCAAGCAGTGGAAACCCATATCCCTGTTTGCATATGCCTATGAACCAGGCAGTAACAGATCCCAATCAAATCAATATCTTCCAGAGAGACTGAGGCCCTCTGACTCTAGTGTCACTGATTTTGTTTTTTTTGAAGGGGCTGCACATGGTTAACATTGTGGAAGGTGAGCTGAATTTCCTGAATACCCCTGTTACTCTGACAGAGGGTAAAGGGGCTATGCAAGGCACTAGGCCCCAATGGTCTCAGTGCAAATTTCTTTCAAACATTTTCTCAAGAGTTGGCTCCACAACTCCACACACTACTTTAGGATGTGACTAATGGCAGCACCTTCCCACAATCGAAGCTAGAAGCTACTACAACAGTTCTCCCAAAGCCAGATAAAGATAAAATGGTTTGTGGGAATTACAGACCCATATCCTTAATAAATGTGGATGCAAAAATCCTTGTGAAAATACTAGCCACATGGCTGGAGATGGTTCCCCCCAGTATCATTCACCCCTCACAAATGGGGTTTCTGAAAGGGGGAGGCAAGCCTTCAACAACCAGTCAGAGCCCTGGTGAACCTGACTGAGATAGTACATAAGGGGCCCAATATGGCAGCATTACTGGCAATTGATGCTGAGAAAGTCTTTGACTCAGTGGAGTGGGAGTACTTGTTCATGGTCATGGTCAATGTGGGATTGGCCAGCGTTTTATCTCCTGGGTCAAAAACCAAATACTTGACACCAAGAGTTTCAGTCCTGATGAATAGTATATTATCTGCCAATTTCCCACTCCACAGAGGCATGCAGCAAGGTTGCCCCTTATCACCTCTGCTATTTGTACTAGCGATCGATCCCTGGTGAAGGCAATATGAAATAACCTGGTGATCCATGGGATCCAAGCCAGCAGCAAGACCCACATATTTCTCTTCTGTGCAGGTGACTTGCTGCTGATCATGTCCAATATTGAACAATCGTTATCTGCCACTTGCTCCCTGACAACACAGTTTAGTACCCTGTCAGACTTGCAGGTTAACTTGGCTAAAACAGAGCTGTTGCCCAAACCTACCCCCTCCCTACAAAGCTTAAATGTCACCTGGGCTACCCAGGGTATTTGCTATCTGGGAATGCACATTTCTTCTAAAGTAGAGGACTACATAACACTAAATTTGCAGCTGCTGCTCGTGGACCTGCTCATGGATATTTAGAAGTGGGGCAAGCTTCATGTAACACTCCAAGGCAAGATTGCAGCCATTAAAATGACAGCTCTTCCTCAAATTAACTACTGCACATCTAACTTGCCCCCATAAAAAAATAGCAACCCATTGGTGGGCAAAACTTGACAAGATTTTCTCCACCTTCCTTTGGGGGAAAAAAATCCCTGATATAGGGAAAAGGGTACTTGGGGCACCAACAAACTTAGGAGGATGGAATGCACTGTGGCCACGGGCTTATCACATCACCTAGGGCATAACAAGTGGTATGCTGTGGGTACAGCAGCCTCCTTCTGCTCCTCTTTGGCTTCAAATTGAGCAAGCCCTGTTTGGGACATGGACACTACAGGCCTTGTTACTGAAGAAGCAACCACAGAGAGGGTCAATAAACCCCTATCTGTGATTTTGTGAGGTTCTCGTTTCAGAAATTACAAACGCTGTCAAAGTGGCGGATGTTTTCCATGGAGATTTCTGAGTCACTTTGGTACAACCCCAAACTGCGGATAGCTGGCAGAACTATTCACTGTCCCTTTTGGGAAAGACAAGAAACTAGGGTCCTAGGAGAGTAATATGCTCTCACACCAGCACACTGAAGTCTTTTCAGCAATTGAGGAGAGAATACCAACTGCCCAATATGGACAACTGGAAATACTTACAATTTTGTAATGCTCTAAAACATTGGCTAGGCCACTCCTAGCAATATCATCCCCCACCCATGGGATAAACCACAGACCACTGGTTTCACCATGCTGACAAAGGAAACTGGATGACATATGCAGACATTTAACACTTAAATCTTGTGAACTGGGAGGCCCATTGGCTTAAATGGGAGGCTGATTTGCAGATTGTGATTACACCAGAAACCTGGGAAAGATGTTGGTAAATACTGCACTAGGCCTCTCCAGACCCCAAAACACACATCATTCAAAAAAAAGGTTCTAGGCTAGCAGCACAAAATGCCTGACAGGTTGGTAAAAATGGTCATTGACATCCCAAATGAATTCTAGTGCTGCTGCCACACTCCAGGACACATTAGTTCACATTTTATGAACCTGTCCTGCAGTACGCCCCTTTTTTTGGAGGGGAGTAGCTATAGAGCTGAAAAAAAAATCCTACAAGTGCAACTTACTACCTTCCCCCTTTTCTGAATACTGGGGAACACCTCCCTCTTGCAGGGACCAAGCACATAGTTCAAACCACTTATTTATAGATCATTTTATTTTATTATTTATTTATTTATTTATTTATTTATTTATTTATTTATTTATTTATTCTAGGATTACAAGTACCTTTGAGCCAAGGCTCTTTTACAAAGGTTCCACGTCAGAAATAACAAACAACAAGGAAGTAACAGTGAAATAACAGTAAACAATTCATGTACAACAGTGCTGTTGAGAGAGGTCAATTATAGGAAGAGTAAGGTGTAGAGGAAGCAATCTGAATGGGATGCTGGGGTCATGAAAACTGCCTCCTACATCAGAGTTCTTCATAAAAGAAGAAGAAGAATGCTGGAGAAATTTGAAAAAGCCTGGAGCACATGGATGAGGGATCAGACTGTGGGAGTCAAAAGGGCATAGGATGACTGAGGACATAGACCCAGTGGAGGGGTGGGACCCTAGTAGAGTTCCTCAGCACCACTATGGGAAACAGGCAAATCTACCCCCTTCCTCCCTTAATCAATATTCTAAGATTGTGGTGATGTAAGATCTACTATCTTAAAACATACATGACCAGTACAAAGTTTGCGAAATAGACGCATGTTGCTTTCCAACAATTTACACACTATCCGTATTATATATCAAGGATGATTTGTCATTTCACTGCTAGGTCAGTCTTCACCCATACGGAGCTAGGGAAATATTATGTAGCAAAAGCTACATGAATGGCACATTACTAATCATATAGGGTTTTTTATGGTTTATTCTATGGTCTAATAGTATTATGGTATAGGTTGTACATCAAATTCTATGCTATAGAACAGTTATAAATAACTTAATGTTACTGGATTATATTTTGTTACGTTGATGCTTACAGCAGAGTGTAAAGTTTTAGTAGTAGTTTGGTTATGTCTTTTATCTGTGAATCCTGGCTATACTTCTATACAAGGCTTCCAGTACCTTAGAGTTGTATTTCCATGGGGATATCTTTCCCCTGCTAGGCTGTTATTACTGTGGATGATATGTTATTTGGAAAGTTGAAAGAAAAAAAAAATTTATATACAAAAAAGTATTGTGTGACTATAGACGTCGCATGTAATGGGAAATCTTAGCCAGCTTTCTTTTCTCTTTAAGGGGAGAGGTTGTTGATTTGTCATGTGGTTGTGTCTGATTTGCATACTGAACCTTTTAACCTGGAGTATTAAGGTTTCTTGTTAACATACCCTTAGACATGTGCTATACCCCATCACCAATGGCCATTGTGACAATGTTTTAATAAACTGGGAAGCATTATTGGACAGGCATCATTTTATACACAAGGGAGAAAATAGGCTACCCATTTTAAACTATACCTGGATATCCATAATACAAAAATTTCTTCTGCTATTGCACAACCTTTAGTATGCATTCAGTGGTTCTGGTGGTGGCCTGTTTGATTGGTTGTTCACGTTTAACATTTTCACATTGGATTAAATAAAACTAGCACTATTTTTGCAAGTAAACCTTGAGTGCCTCATGAATTGTATTCATGTTGGAGTGCTTCTTTCTGTGTGGTCTGTTCTAAATTTATTTCCTGCTAATGTTGTCACAGTAGACAGACCTTGCTAGAAACATAGACAGTGTTAACAGAAAAAGACCACTGGTCCATCCGTTCTGGCCATTTTAACTGTGCCCTACCTCATGATCTACTTATAGATAGAATTTTCTCATGCCCTCCGCCCCAGCTACCTGCATTACTGCTACTCCCTGAACAACTGTTAAGCCCGTTACCCTGTCCCATCCATGCTTACACCCATTAATTGTGTTTGCACCTACCACATTGGCTGGTAGGCTGTTCCACAGCTTACTCACTCTCTCTCCATAAAGTCAAACTTCCTCACATCCCTCTGGAATTACCCCTCCACCACCAGCTTCTACTCAAGCCCCCCCCCCCCCCGTTTATGACCCACTAATCCTGCTGAATAGTTTCTCGCAGTTAACCTTATGTATGTCTTCCTTTCAGAAATATGAATGTTTCTGTTATGTCCCACCTCCATTCTGGCCTCCAGCATGTATACGCTTAGTGTTTTGAGTCTGTCCTCATATGATATGCTCTGTTGGTCATGAATCATCTTGGCTACCCTAAATTGCACCATCCCCTGCTTGTCTCTGTCTTTCCGCAGGTGGGAACTGCAGAACTGTGTGAGATGAATGGAAAGGTAGTACCTCTTTTCTCCTAATATTGAAACTCCTTCCAGTACACCCCAACATTTAGATTACCTTGATGTAGTGCTTGTTACATTGGCTAGTTTGTTTTAGGGAGTTGCTTATGATGACCCCAGATCCCTTTTCTCTGAAGGCCAGCTTAACCC
Organism: Neoceratodus forsteri; assembly: GCA_016271365.2. Taxonomy (NCBI): domain Eukaryota; kingdom Metazoa; phylum Chordata; order Ceratodontiformes; family Ceratodontidae; genus Neoceratodus; species Neoceratodus forsteri. Next base: position 799,038,835 of record CM028129.1, read on the forward strand.
ATCCCATCCCATCCAGTATTCTGTCCTGGGGTTCTTCATCATGTACGTCACCTTGTTTAAAGAAATTAACAGATTTAGTTATCTAAAAAAAAAAAAAATACTTATCTGGAGATAAAGCCATAATATTGGGCTAATTAATATGTGTGTGTTTCATTTATGTTTAGAAGGTCCACTCAGGCTATGGCATTGAGGTATTTCCTATGTGTGAAACTACAGTTGTATTTTGTGTACCCATCCCCGATGTAATGAAGCACTGATTAGATATATGTAATGCAAGTATCTGTGCAAATATGCTTATCCTACATAGATACATAGACAGTGTCGGCAGATAAGGGCCTATGGCCCACCTAGTCTGCCCATTTGAGTTTGTAACTTCAGTTTATGTTTTCCTAGAACTCTGCTGCCCCTTACCCCTGACCTCCAGAATTCCTTTATGTCTATCCCATTTATTCTTAAATTCCGTGATTGTTTCAGCCCCCACCAATTCCTCAGGCAGGGTGTTCCACTTGTCCACCACCCGTTCTGTGAAGAAATTCTTCCTTACATTTCCTCTGAATCGTCCTCCCTCCAACTTCATCCCATGCCTTCTAGTCCTGGAACATCTTTTTCGCTTAAAAATAGTGTATACTTGCACCCTGTTCCTCACTGTAAGATACTTGTATATTTCTATCATGTCCCCTCTCTCCCTCCTCTCCTCCAGGGAGTACATATTCAATTCCTTTAACCTGTCCTCATAGGACTTGTGATGCAATCCATGTACCATCTTTGTTGCCCTCCTCTGAACCTTCTCTACCCTGTCTATGTCCTTACATAGGTAAGGTCTCCAGAACTGTACACTGTACTCCAGGTGGGGCCTCACTAGTGTCTTGTATAGTGGAATCATGACCTCCCTTTTCCTGCTGGTGATGCCTCTGCCTATGCATCCCAGCATCCTATTTGCTTTACCTGCTGCCTTGTCACACTGTTTCCCTACCTTGAGGTCATCAGAGATGATAACCCCAAGATCCCTTTCCTGCTTGGTGCATGCTATTTCCTCACCCCCCAACTGATATATTGTGCCAGGGTTTTTGTGCCCCATATGCATTATCTTGCACTTCTTTGCACTGAATTTCATTGCATCCTGTATCTACTGTGGTTGTTGTTTTTAGAAGTTGATCTTTTTTAAACTAAAAAAAAAAGAATTTACAAAAAAAGTACATCACCTTGCACTTTTTGGCACTGAATTTTAGCTTCCAAACCTTGGACCACCTCTCCAACCTTTTGTAGGGCTTTCTTGTGGTAAGTACAACAGAGTTTCTAGTTTCCTTTTGTTCTAGTTGAAGGGTTTATTAGTTATTGAAGTTGTACCTGTCTTTAGCTGATAGTAAACTTATTCGGGTCCTTACTAAAAAGTTGCATAACTGGTGCAGACAGTAGCAAATTAAAAAAATGTCTGATTTTTGTCAAGTTTGTGTGGCTGCGCATCACATAGTTAACAAGGGACAGGGAATCTAGTACTGCAAGCGAGAAGGTGGCCAAATGAGTACAAATGCTAGTTTTTCAATACCTTTTACTCACCACAAAATGTCGTTATTGCTTTGTAATAGTGAAAAACATGAGTTGTAGTGTGTGTGTGTGTGTGTGTGTGTGTGTGTGTGTGTGTGTGTGAATAAATACCAGGATGAACAAACAACCCTTTCAAAGAAGTACTTATTTTGCTGTAGTTTCAAAGAAACCCTAGGCAAATGGTTTTATGAATTTCTAGGTGTAATGAAAAAAGCAACAACACTGATGTAGTAAAGACAAGGCAATATGATTCATTCTAGGTAATACATTGGTTTTGAAGTAGGCAGTTTAAAGTGTACTGTAGTTTAATTTCTTCTGCATCAGCCACAAGGACTAACATGATTTAAACAGTAACATGTCACAGCTGACATTGTTATCCTTGGATGTAAATATATTTTGAGGTCAACTACCTTTTAAATCCCAGTTGAAATGGTGTCTACAATCTTAAGGACTTTTTAAGCACATAGAACTTTTGTAAATGCATGCACATTAATCCCCTTTGTACATGACAACTTGACTGGTACTGTCATGGGTATAAAGGTTCATCACGTTTGGTCTTAACGCTTTTGCAAGGGAATAGGACATGAGCTTTTTGCAACTGTGATGTGATAATAAGGAACCTAACACTACCTTGCTTTGTTAAACTGAATATTTTATTGTTGGGTATCGAATCGCTACAGTAAAAGTAACACAGAATACTGCATCTCGGCCATGATTTTCTTCTTTTTTTTTTTTCCTTCTTAATTTCTTTATAGTACCTGCTCAGCTGCGGGGTGGTCCTATGGTTCTCCCTATCCAGCTTGTCCCTCTCGACCCCCGCAATGGCCGCAGTCTGAGCTCTACCCCTCACCCTCCCCTGCGGAAGACCTGGAGGCCAGGCTTGGGGGGAGCTAACTTGAGTCCATCCACTTGCACACTGCTGGGGCCAGCCTTCATGCATGCCAGAGAATTGGTTTGCCCCTGTGATTGCCCCCATGGCGTGAGCATGCAGTGATGTCAGGGATGCTGCCACGCACGCTTCTGCGCATTGCACATCTGATGTTAGCCCGTGCCAACCCGCACTGTGACTCCCGAGCATGCCCAGCCCCTGACCGCCTCCAGGAGCCATTACCTCAGCGGTCATCCCCTCCCTCCCTAGAGGACGAGAGCAGTCCCTGGGATGCTCGATCCTCCTCCCCCAGTCAACCCTCTGACACCCGAGGTTGCTCCCGACCCCGGGTCATCGGTGTGGTAAGAGGTAAGGCACCAGCGGCTCAGCCCTCCACACCACTGGGCCGGTTGCTCAGCCATGACACCACCAGAAATGGAAAACCATTTCTTGAGTGGAATCAGCTACAGCAGTTGTTTGTCAGGATTTGGTCTTCCCACTGAACCTGGGAGGGAGCTCTGAATTTGCATGCTTCATAAGCCTCCTTCATTTCTATTTGCACCTGATTTTAAAAGTGCAGCCTCTGAGACATGAGAAGCAGGTTTTCAATCATGGGAGCATGGTTTGCATATTTATAGAACACATACAAACAGAAGAGAGAAAGAAGTACGTGCTCAGCTGGGACTTGAACCCAGGCCACGGGGAATACAGTTCCAGTTGTGCTACCAGCTGCACCACCAAGGCAACTGGAAACTGGGCTGTCCTGAAGCACATTACTCTTTCTCCAGTGCACAACCTGGTGCAGCACAGGTAATTACATTTTCAATCACGAGAGTGCAGTGACACAGCTGGTAGCGCAACCAGAACAGTATTCCAGGCAGCCTGGGTTCAAGTCCCAGCTGAGGCACTTACTTCTTTCTCTCTTCTGTCTGTATGAGAAGCAGGTTTTTTCTGGCTTTCTAAGGTACGTTATTTGCTGAAGTTTCCCAAAGTCCCATTTTTATGTTTGCTTGCACGCATACACAAGAAACATTATGTAACAGCTTAGGAGAGAAGCGGGTTGTGGAGGTGTGGCACTGTTACAGCCAAGGGAGGCACTGCATTTGGGGTCTTGGCAGTGGTGTACCAATAGAGGCACAGTGTGCCAATGACACTGGTCTCCAAAACTGCACCAAGTACAAACGTTTTCGCCGCAGCAATCAGGGGCCGCCTTATCATTGCAGCGTCAGTCATTGTGCTGCAATGAGGGAGCGACCCGTCATTGCAGGGCAGAACGTTAGCTAGCCTAATACTGTTTGTGAACATGGTGGGCGGCTTGCTGCCGCGTTCATAAACAGTATTATGCAGGCCCCATGCAGAGGGGGTGCCCAATCCCCCTCAGCAGCATGCGCCCTCCCCCAACCAGTCTTTGTTTGCCGATGGGGGCCCCAATCCCCACCGGCTTCAGTCCCGCTGAGTGTTTAGATGTGCCGACGGGGGAGCCCACTCCCCGTCAACATAATCCCACACACACACACACACACAAAATCTATGTTTGTGCCGAGGGGGTGCCCAATCCCCATCGGCTATTGCCCCCCATATGCCGACGGGGGTGCCCAATCCCCCGTTGGCTACAGTTGCCCTCCCCCAACAAAACAGTGGGTTGGCACCCTGGGAGCCCACCCCAGCGTGCTAAATGTCCAGTTAAATGTCCCTGTAAAACAAAAACCGTCCCACGATGTTGTGTTTTTTTTTTTTTTTTCCTGTGAAGAAGGAAACGGTCCCTCGGCGGTATCCTCTCTGCCCCCAACCCGCACCACCCACTGCACACCTGCTCACACACACACCACTCCATACTTACCTCTGGAGTCTGGCGACGATCTTCTTCGTGGACTGGGAACACGCCTGCACTCTTCAAAGCCGACCTCGAAATGAGGAAATGCCGGTAAGCTGTGTAATGGAACGAATAGGGTTTTTTTCAACTTTGACGCATATCCCGGGTATTTCTTGGAATTTTGGCACCAAATTTTCAACATGGGGTTTTTGGGACCACTCCTCATGAATTCTTTCACTGTCATGGCGTTAACCGGCCTCAAAAGGTGATTTTGCGGTTACTGCGTTGAATCACCTTTTGGGACCGATTAAAACGACAGTGCCAATGTTCATGAGGTGGGCTCTCAAAAAGTCTGTGTTGCAAATTTGGTGGGCAAAATCCAAAAAAATGACTGTTTTACGAGCGTGCATTGCGCAGTTGCTATGCACGCTCTTAACTTCGCGAATTTGCAATATTTTTACTCCAGATTTTCAACATTGGTATTTTTATGCATCTTCTTATGAACAGAGCAGCTGTCATTTTTCACAACCTGGCCTAAATGTGTTTTCACGGTTCTGGTGCAGAATAGATGGGTTGCTGTGGGAAATCCATGTCCGGGACAAATTACGAAAATCACAGTGACACTGTTCATTAGCAGAAGTCCTAAAATGCCTATGTTGAAAATTTGGTGAGAAAAGTCCATAAAATTACTGTGTTACAGCGTGCATTGCGCAGGTTCCACGCACGCTCGTAACTTCGCACATTTGCAATATTTTCACTCCAGACTGTCAACACTGCCATTTGTCCGCACCTCCTTATGAACAGTACAGCTGTCATTTTCACATCCCGGCCAAAATGTGTTTTTGCACTTCCGGCGCAGAACAGCGTGCTCACTGTGGGAAATCCATGTTAGGGACACATTAGGAAAATCACATTGATGCTGTTCATTAGCAGAGGTCCTAAAATGCCTATGTTGAAAATTTGGTGACAAAAGTCCATAAAATGAATGTGTTACGAGCGTGCATTGCGCAGTTTCCACGCATGCTCGTTACTTTGTACATTTGCAATATTTTCACTCCATATTTTCAACATTGCCATTTTTCCACACCTTCTTATGAACAGTATAGCTGTCATTTTTCACAACTTGGCTGAAATGTGTTCTCGCACTTCCGGCGCACAATAGTGCGGTCGCTGTGGGAAATCATTGTTTGGGACACACAACAAAAATCACAGTGACACTGTTCATTAGCAGAGGTCCTAAAATGCCTATGCTGAAAATTTGGTGATGAAAGTCCATAAAATGACTGTGTTACGAGCGTGCGATGCGCAGTTTCCACGTGTGCTCGGAAGTGCGAGCATTTTTAATATTCCCACTACATATTTTCAACATTGCCATCTCTTCATACCTCCCTATGGATGGTACAGCTGTCATTCTTCACATCCTGCCTGATCTGTGTTTTCGTACATGTGGCACAGAATGGCACTGTCGCGAGAACACATATGCAATATTTTCACTCCAGACTGTCAACACTGCCATTTGTCCGCACCTGAGCACCTGTTGGAAGTCAATTTTTTGGGACACATTGACAAAATCACACTGCCACTCTTCATGAGAAGAGGTCCCAAATGCTTTCCTGAGGTGGGGTCACAAAAAGACCATGTTGAAAATTTGTACTGTAAATACCAACAAACGCCCGAGGCATTAGGGTTTCTAACTATAATGTCCTACCCTGTACAAACAGGCATCGGGGTGTGAATTTGCATTGCCAACTGTACTGCTCATGCCATCCCACCCCCATCCCCCAGCCACTGACAGTCATCGAGGTGTACCTTGGACTCTTCGGCCCAAGACTTCACCCCACTCTCCTATGTTGCACCTGTTTCACCGTATGTCCTTATGGAATGGGGTGACTGTAAAGCCAAACGCCCTAAGGCACACCTCAACACGTGTCGATGTCTACAGAATAGGGTGAGGTGATATGGCTTGACCGTCATGGGCGACGACCCAAACACTTACCCCAAATCCTGTCCATCTCTACAGGATGGAGGTGGGGTTTACTTGAAGTTCAGTACTTCACTGCCATTCCTATTCTGCATCTGTCTAACTCCTGCATTTCCAATGCTAATACCAGCAAGCAAACATTTGGCATTGACAAATGCTTGCTAAACTTTGTTATGATGTTTTTAATAATTGGCTCTGAAAACTGTTACAGCAGATTCTTCAAAAAAAGGAATGAATTTCTTGATGAAAAGGGAAGAACTGTCCTGAATGTTAAATAGGAATAGGACTTGGCCCTACTAATGCAGGTTAGTTTTGCTTGCACTGACTTGATACCCAGTAAGTGAAACAGCAGCTTGCTGTGGAAGACCTAGTTCTGAGATGAACTACTCCTTCCAGTAATTTCTCTTAGCAGGCAACTACGGTTCCAGACAGCAATAAGTAGGATCCTCACTTGATTCTCAGGACAAAATGTTCTTCTGTCTTTAGAGGAGTTTACATTCAGAAGGAGTTCAAGGGCCAGTGAGTCTGTCCCAGAAAGCAACCCTCAGCAACCATCCAGTCGAGTCTGTAGTTTAGCCTGCTCAAGGTTGGATCTACCTTCTCAATACACATCTAGTCAGAGGAAGAGTTAAGAGATTATAGCCAGGCAGGAAAGTTCTACTATAGTAGTTGTAGAATTCCTCTCAATGTGTGTATGGTGAGCGATCTTAGATCCTCAAAGGATAGTTCTTCATAGAAACCCCATTGGGCAGGCTTTTTACTCCAGGAGAATCTGTATTAGAGACAATGGTAGACTGCATTTCTCTGATACCATGCCTTCTTTCTGTCTCAGTGTTAGGCTACAGATATTATCCACTGAGGCTTTTGGCATGAACTCACAGGAACACAATCCTCCCTCCGCTTATTGAATTTTATAATCATTATTGCTCCTCTGTTACCATATATCATTAAATGTTATGAGGGAGTTAAAATTCCTTGAGATGACATATCTCCTCCACCTCATCGCACACAGATCAAGAAGTGAGTTCCATCACCTGAACAATTATAACTTTACCACTGTGAGGCTTCCCGGATTTACTCCTGTATCTTTAGGGTAGTGGACTCTGTTTGGTTAGATCACGACAAAAAGCAAGGTTGGTGCCAACATACTATAAAATGATATAAATTTTCTTCAGAGCCAGCAACCAAAGACACAGTGACAGCATTATGTTTGACATTCTGGCCATTTGGTAGTTGGATTGGCATTGGCAGGGAGTGGGACTTTTAAGTCTATAAACGTTTTAGGCACACTTTAAATGTGATGAAACTGGATTAAAATTGACAGGAGCATTCTTTGTGGAGGAAGAGTGCTGTTGTGGTGACCCAAGCATTTAGAGATGGGACTGAGGGAACCAAAGGGGAAAAATATGTCTCAATGAGGACAGTCCTGGAACTGTTCACCTCACAATATTGCAAAACACCCCTATCCTTTCTCACCTAGCTACTGGATGGTCTTTTGAACAACAACCCTCTCCACCCCTGCCACTGAGTGCTTATTTCTTTCCAAACACTACCTCTTAGTCTCTAAATGTATGCAGGATTGGTTAATAAGTGCGAGGATAAAAAAGTGGTAGTAGTTTGTCCTTTAAGCTGATCGTTAATACTATAAATGAATCGGACAAAGGAGGTAACCTTAGTATTATGACTACAAGTTGCCAGGGAGAAGCAACACATGCATTATTAAGCTTATCCCCAGCCTCACATGAAGCAAAAGTCACACAACAGATCTTTGTCAGAGATGTTTACTGCGAGGAGCATTTCTTTATGGAGGAATAATGCTGTTATGGTGACCCACGCATTTAAGCGGGGGACTGAGGGAATCAAAGGGAAAAGCTATGTCTCAGGACAGTCCTGGAACTTTTCACCCTCACGATACTGCAAAACACCCCCATTCTCTCACCCAGCTGCTGGATGTTTTTTTTTTTTTTAACAGCCCTCTTCACCCCACCGCACACCTTCCACTAAGCTGTGATTGTTCATGTAGCGGACAGCTGCAGACCCCAACCATTATACACACACATTCCTGTCCTGACATCCACCCCACACAGCACGGTCACTACCCAGTAACCTGAGTAGGCGATCCATTGATGAGTGATGAGAAGGTCATTTCCTTTAAGAACTCGGGGAGTCCAAATAAGTAACCACACAATTCCCCCCCCCCACCACCACCACCACCACCACTACCACCAAATGCCAGTATGCTGGCAGGAGGTAAAAGCCTTGTACTTCTAATAATGTATTGTGCAGCATGCAGATTTTATGTTTCCCCCTATCCTAGCATACCAGCTTTTGGTTACCTGTCAGGTCACAGGGTGGGGATGGAGGGGTGTTTATTCATTTTGAGGACCCAAGTTTTGCAGGCATTATCTGCTCAGTCAGCGAGTGGTATCTGAACTTTGGGGGGGGGGGGTTCAGGATAGGATTTTTAAAAATTAAGTGAGACTGGCCTGTGTTTGTACAGAGTGGGATAAAAACCCAGAGTTAACCAGCCCGCTGGCGCAGTGGTAGGGTTACCGCTCATGGCGCCAGCAACTCGGGTTCGGGAACGGACTCGGGCTGCTGAAGGGCCGGCCGGAGGGAGGAGGACTGAGCGCCCAGAGGCTGCTCTCCTCCTCCAGGTGGGGTTGGATGCACGTCCCACCACTCTACGCCACCTTGGTGACCACGGGTGGAGGTGCAACGGGACTGCAGAAAGATGGGAGGGGGAACTTGGGCTGGGGGCTGGAGCGCTCGCATGTCATGACGTGCGCCGCCCCTAGGCTTCCCTAGCATGCCAATGTCCTGTGGGAGGGGACAGAAAAAGTGGAAAATGGACCCTTGGATGCTGGCGTACACAGATGATCTAGCTCCCAGACTCCATAACCTGGCTCTCGTGGGAGACCGACCGAGATCGCCTGACACACACTCTAATGGACTGGAGGGGATGTGTGGTCTCCCTCCTCCCTGCCCTGGGAGGAAGGCCGAGGCAGCATGGAGGTGGATCTGGTGGCTCTCCGAGAAGTACTGGGGGTGGGAAAAGTGAGCATAAGACCCCGCAGAAGAGAGCAGCTTCCAAGGTGAGAAGGGGCAAAAAAAAAAGCCCAGAGTTAGAGGTTGCATGTGCCAGCTGTTCATTAGGGAGTATTCTACAGGACCCAAGGCAGCATGGTTTCACCAGGGGGAGGTCATGTCAGACCAACCTCATTTAATTTTTTGACTGGGTGACTAGGGAGGTGGATCAGGGGAGGGCAGTGGACATGGCCTATCTGGACTTCAGCAAGGCCTTTGACACTGTGCCACATAGAAGACTATTACACAAACTGGGGAATATGGGTGTGGGCAGGACAGTAGTGTGGTGGGTAGGTAACTGGCTGGGTGGCAGGACACAGAGGTGGTGGTAAATGGCTGTCACTCCACAGAGGGAAGAGTGACCAGTGGGTACCACAGGGATCAGTGCTGGGACCGGTCCTATTCAACATCTTCATCAGTGACATTGCACAGGATATAGAAGGCAGAATTTCACTGTTCGCTGATGACACAAAGCTCTGTAACAGAGTAGACACACCAGAGGGTGTAGACAGAATGAGAAGGGACCTGCAGAAACTTGAAGAATGGTCAAGGGTTTGGCAGTTGAAATTCAATGCAAAGAAGTGCAAGATAATGCATATGGGGCACAAAACCCTGGCACAATATATCAGTTGGGGGTGAGGATATAGCATGCACCAAGCAGGAAAGGATCTTGGGGTTGTCCTCTGATGACGTCAAGGTAGGGAAACAGTGTGACAAGGCATCAGGTAAAGCAAATAGGATGCTGGGATGTATAGGCAGGGCATCACCAGCAGGATAAGGGAGGTCATAATTCCGCATACAAGACACTAGTGAGGCCCACCTGGAGTACAGTGTACAGTTCTGGAGACCATACCTACATAAGGACATAGACAGGGTAGAGAAGGTTCAGAGGAGGGCAACAAAGATGGTGCATGGGTTGCATCACAAGTCCTATGAAGACAGGTTGAAGGAACTGAACATGTACTCCCTGGAGGAGAGGAGGGAGAGAGGGGATATGATAGAGACATACAAGTATCTTACAGGGAGGAATAGGGTGCAGGAAAACACTATTTTTAAGCGAAAAAGATGTTTCAGGACTAGAGGGCATGGGATGAAGTTGGAGGGAGGACGATTCAGAGGAAACATGAGAAAGAATTTCTTCACAGAACGGGTGGTGGACAAGTGGAACACCCTGCCAGAGGAAGTGGTGGGGGCTGAAACAATCACGGGATTTAAGAATGCATGGGATAGACATAAAGGAATTCTAGAGGTCAGGGGTAAGGGGAAATAGACTTCTAGGAAAACAAACTGAACTTACAAGCTCAAATGGGCAGACTAGGTGGGCCATAGGCCCTTATCTGCCGACACTGTCTATGTATCTATGTATCTATGTATCTAGTATTCCTTTCTAGGAACTTGGATATGGTGTACTATTCACACTTCTGGTAGAATCCTTTCCCTTTAAGTAGAGGCCAGAAGGTCTAAAAGCTGGATCTTCCTGGCCACCCAGGTGGTATCTTCCTTGGCACTGCCCCGGCCCATGACGTCAGATCTTCTTTTCCACTGGAAGCTTCAGGTTCCCTCCATCGCAGCTCTGCTCTAGGTGTAGGCCCTATTTTCGCCAAAAGCTTTTTGGGCTTTGAGAATTAGATTTTTCAAGTATTCAGTGCCTCTTCATTCACAGATGGAATGTGAGGACTCCAAAGCCAGTTCCAGCTTTAAGCAGTGCTCAGAGTACAACCAGAAAATGTCAAACACCAATCCACACACCATGTGCGTGTACTGCTGCAGGGGTCAGCATGACCCATAGGCTTGAGGATTTTTGCCAGATCCTTCTACTCTCCACTTGGAGGACCATTATGCCCACCTCAGTTTAGGATGCTCGGATCAGTGGGACCCGCTGGGTAAATCCAAGGATGGACACCGGGCGGTCTTGGCGGCCACTGGTTCTGCTGAGCAGCTCACTGCTTTCGAAAAGACTGCGGCCCAGGCCACTTCGGCTCTTCCATGTCCTCCTTGCTTTTGGCAGGCATGGGTGCCTCTTTTACTGGGGCATTCTGGGACTTGTTTCAGTCCCTTCCGACGCTCAGGGAGGGCCCTTCCCTAGGGTCTAAGTCACAGGACAAACCGAAAAAGTCCCTCTGCAGGTTGTTGGATCAAGAGCGGTCTTGTTCATCTCATTCCTGCGCTTCTGCAGGCTCAATGGCTGTTGAGCCGTCAGCTTTGGCCGACACTTCCATGCAAGTCCAGGCCACTAGCCCCACGGAAACCCCGTTGGGCTTGACAGTCAAGACATGGTGTTAACAGGAGTGGGTGAAGGATAACATGGCAAACCAATAGTTAGGAGCATAAAAAACACAAACGTGCACTTATCATTTTATTTTCTTCAATCAGCAAAATAAAAAAAAACTTAAAATTTACAGAAAGGAAATGGTGTTAGTCCAACATTCTCTCAACGCTCAGGCAGTTGCTTCCTTCAGCAGACTCCTGTGGCTTAGCTTGCCATTCTAGACTTTCTCGACTAGTGTGAAAACAGACACACTCACTGTAGCACCTCCTCACTCTGTGGTCAGCATCAACTGACTCATCTATCTGATTTGTAACACCTAGTTGTGGGCTTTTTATACCCACCTAGGGATGACATCACTGTCAGGTGATCCACCCCTTTTTATTATAATCAATATAACATGCCTCAAGCTACTATTACACCCTCTGACAACATCCACAATTAAAAGATATAAAAGCTTTCATTAGGAAATTTGCCATGAAGTACTGTTGCCTCGGTTTAAAGGCATATAACAACACCTACATAGTTAATAAGCATTAATGGGGTTGAGTAACATCTGGAAATACAATAAATTAGTTAATTCTGAGGGCTGCCAGCCCTATAGTAAGTCATGGCATACAGCTCTCCCAGTACAGAGCATTCGCTGGGCTTCCCACAGGTACTGTTTTACAGCTTTCTATCATTTTCTGGGACAGGACAGTAAAGTACCTTAATTTATGTTTATATTTCAGGGTGATTCGCTTAAAGTTGTGAGGGATTTCACGCAGGTTTGCAGAGAGAACGGGAGAATGAGGGCATGTTCCTCTTCTCCCTTCTCCTGCCAACTCATAAAAATCTCGATTGCCAGAATTTATTCTTTTGTTTTTTTTCCAGGAAGTGTATTTATTTAAGAGAACAAGAATCATATAGCCAACACTTCTAGACTCACGAGCAGCTGTCGGTTATCGCAGTAGTTAAAAAGTGAAAGTGGGTATCTTTCTCGTTCTAGACACGCCGCTCTAGTTTCATTTCATCATTCTTTAGTGTGCTAATATTTTATTTCCTTACTAATACAGGTAGTCCTGGCTTAGCCCTAGGAGGGGACTTCTTCCCTTTTATTTAAGACGTTCACCCGTTTTCCTTCCCGACAGCTGACATTTCAGCCTGTTGGCAGTCATTTCATTTCAGCTGATGGAGAACATTTCCTTATGGCTTGCCAGGAGTATTATTTTCATAAGCTGCTCCATTTTACCGAAATGCTACATGTGGCTTTCTTTTTTTTGAGCATGCAGCTATGGGGATTATTTTCTTGAATTAACTTTTGACTATTGGGCATTTATACCTTCCCCATAGTGCCGTAACCAGCTTGAACCTTTAATATTACCCAAGTGCATAGTACACACGATGCCTCAGTGATGCAGTCACACTTCTGGCTTCGAGGTCAGTGCAGGGTGTCTAAATCCTTAAAAAAATGGACATAAAAAGGAGTGAGTAAATGTTCCTTTTTCATTACCACAGCCCATTCTGTTTAGAAAGGGGAGCTTCATAATGGCCCTGGTTGTGTTCCACACTTGCCCTCCTATTTCATACATGGCTTATTATACTCTTTTATTTTTTATTTATTCCATAAAATCAGATTTACAACTTTTGAGTCAGAGACTCGCTTACAAAGGTACCTCGTCGCAGGGAGGGTGGACAAACAAAATGTGAGGTGAGACATTGGTAACAATACAGGTGAGATACAAGGTGTAAAACAATAAAGCAAACACAAGATGCAGTAACTATACAAGACTTATTTATACCCTCTGACAGAGACCAGTTACTTAGTAAGCTGGGATGTTCAGGGGTGCTCTGGGAGGTACTATTAGGGACAAGTACAGCTCCGATTATCAACGAGGTATATGCATAGGGCTATTTTGAACGGGCCAATTCTGGGGATGTTTGTGATGTGCGCTGGGAGTGAGTTATACCAGGCAGGTGCAATATGGTGAAAGGATCTTTGGCAGAGTGAGGTCCTGGCTCTAGGTACCTGGAAGGTGGCTTTGGTGGCATTACGGGTGAGTGCCGGGCGGGAGGCCTGTTGCAAGGGTGTAGTGACCCCTAGAGGGCAGAGCCCAGACAGAGCCTTTTTTGCCAATAAGCAGGTGTGATATTGCAGCCGTTCATCAAAGGTGAGTATGTTAGAGGCAGAGTAGAGCAGGCATGTATGAGTTCTGCTGTGGGCACCGGTCAGGAGCCTACAGGCTTTGCTGATAGAGGTCTGGACTTTAGTGAGGGCAGTAGGGTCGGCGGCTGCATAGGTAGGGAGTCCATAGTCTGCCAAGGACAAAATGGACGAGGTGATGGCAAGTTTTAGGGCGAACTCAGGAAGGCAGTCTTTGTGGTGATAGAGGAGACCAATCCGGGCATTCATGGCCGATGATGACAGAGCGTTAAGATGGCTGTGGAAGGTAAATGCCGAGTCGAATGTGATGTCCAGATACTTGTAGGTTGATACCTGTTCAAGGGGGTGGAGTGTGCTGGGGGTGATGTGAAGGAGAGCATCACTGGAGTTATTTTGGTGGTGTGCAAAAAGCATAGATTTCGTTTTTTTCAGGTTTAGGACTAGATGGTAGTTGAGGAACCTTTTTTCTGCTTGGCTGAAGGTGAGTTGCAGGGTGCTTTGGAGCGAGGTTGGATTGGTGTGTGAGGCGATGAGGACAGCGTCATCAGCGTATAGAAGCATTTTGCCTGTGCAGGAGCTAGGGAGGGTGTTTAGAAAGAGGCTGAATAGGGTAGGTCCAAGGATGGAGCCTTGGGGGACCCCGGAGCGTACTGGTAGGTTTGTTGACAGGGTCCCATTCAATTTGACCCATTGGGATCTATTCTGGAGGTAGCTGGAGAACCAATTCAGAGGGCCTGATGAGAATCCCAGTTGGCAAAGGGAGTCTAGCATTAGTGGGCAACACACAGTATCAAAGGCCTTAGATAGGTCGATGAACACTGCACCAGCAATTTTCCCAGCATCAAGTGCAGTGTGTATTTGGTGGGAGAACTCCAAAAGGGCTGGGGAAGTGCTGTGACCCGGGCGGAAACCATGTTGCTCTGGGCATAGTATGTTGTATTTAGATAGGTAGTCCATGAGTTGCATGGATACTGTCTTTTCCAGGGCTTTTTTGGGGGATGGAGATGGGTCTGTAGTTGTTTTGTAATGTTCGGTCTCCGGTCTTATGGAGGGGTTGATTTCAGCCTGTTTCCATACAGTTGGGAATTTGCCAAGGCATAGGGATCAGTTGAGGAGATCCGTGAAGGGGGCTAACATGACGTCCAGTGTTAGGCGGAGTATCCTGGAGTCAAGGGATATTAATTCAAATAGCTTGCAGTGCATTCAGATTTTGGGGGGGAAGGTAAAGGGATAGCATAGCACCTTAATTCTGCAGTACCTTCTAACAATCTCTAAAGAACTAAAAGCACTTTATTCACAATGTTTTAGACATCAGTTCCCTTTTAGATAAGCACATTGCATTTCACAATTTATTCAGCACTGCAGTCACTTTAGCACCACATAGGGATGGAAAATAGATGTGAACGAAGTAAGAGAAAGAATAGTGAAAAGGGGGGAATACCTAGGTAGATGACCAACCTATCAAGGCAGCAAAAGAAATGGGAACTAGGATAGGAAAATGGTGCTGCTACAGCAGACTATACAGGAAGAGAAAAGGAGGGGAATAGAAAATATGTCCCTTGGTGCTTTATGTATTCACAGGGAGGGCACAACCCTATCACACGTGGGCTGACTAGCTGGTCGAGATCTAGCTCGACAGGTTGACCCATTGTTGCTGGACAAAGGGGAGGACTCCCTTTCCAGAACTCAGGTCCTGGCCATCTTGCAAGAGGAGTAATTTAAGCCCACTGAGCCAGTTGTCTTCCCTCAGGAGGCTGGACCCTCGGGGTTCTTAGGCATCCGTCACCTTTCCCTGCCTCTCCTCCTTGTCGGCCAGCACGTCGTCAGTTGCAGTTGAGGTCCTGGTCAATGACTTGGTTGAGATCTTGGGACTCTCGACATTCTTGGTGAGCCCGCTCCTGACCGTTGGCCATGTGGCGCCATCAGGGCTCTTCATCGTCCACCACCTCTTCTTTCAGCAAGGACTGCTTCCACCATAAAATGCGGTGCTGGTACAAGGAGCTCAGTGGCAGCAGTGGATCCTCAGCCAAGGTCGTGTTCCACAGATGGTTCCAGCACTCTTGGTTGCCAGTTCCACAGCCAATGCCATTTTCCCTGGTCCTGCCGATGTCTGCTTCTCTACCGATTCAGATGGGAGCCACTTCCTCCACAGCCCTTGCAAGCAGCCCCGGCCAAGGCTGTGCACCTTGCTACAGGTCTCCCTGGGAGGCTCTTGATGCAAATTGCACACTCAGATGAGCCTCACATCATCAGCAGGGAAATTGGGTGTTCGAGGAGTCCTCTGACTTGGAGGACTCCTTGATGTACTCTTCCTGGACACCAGGATTTGACCGAGAGTCCGATGGGGAGGTTTCTTCGGACCTTGGCCCCTCTTTCTTTGGGGGCCTTCCTCTGTCTGATCACTGAATCTATGGGGATCCCAATGGAACCCATTCAGAAGCAGGTCAAGTATCCCCTCAGAGAGATCTTGGACCGGGATGAGTCCCTGGGGGTCACCTTCCCTGCGGCGGAGGCCATCCTGGGCCCAATCTTAGAGCTATGGCAGAATTCAGCCTCTTGCCCGACACCCTTGGCCTGTATGGTCTGTAAGTACATGGTACCTACGGGGTTCCTGCCTGGGTTCACCGATCATCTTTCAGCCAAAGGTTTGGTTGCAGTCTCGATATTCCAGCACACAGGCAATGTCGGGGATAATGACAGAAGAGTCTAAAAAGCTTGACCATGGGGCAAAGAAAGTCTATGCAGCTTCATTACTGGGACTTCGATAGGCCAGTGCCACAGTTATGATGGCTAACTTCTTCCATGCCCTATTGGGCATGTTGGACCAGGTCTTTCCCTGCCTTTCCGCTGACTTTCAGGTGGCAGTTGAGATGATCCTGAATTAGGGTCAAGCCATGGCCAAACAGCTCCAGATGATCCTGGATATTGGGGTCTCCTGTGTCAGGTCCATGGCCACAGCGGTGGCCATGCGATGCTGAGAGTGGCTGACGATTTCAAACTTTACTGCTGACACTCAGCACAAGTTGACGGATGTCCCCTTTTTGGGCACTGACCTTTTCAGATCCGGTGTCGATGGACATCTCACATGTATCGAGAAGTCTAACGCCACCTTAGATTCAGTCATGTCCTCCCAGAAGGACATTAAGGGTCAGAAACAGCTGAAGATGCCCTTTCAATTTTGGCCCTTCTCTGTGGCTCCATCTCATCCACGGCATCCCCAAGAGTGGCATCATTAGGCCTGGGGGTCTAAGCCCAAGCCAGTCCTTACTACTGGTGCTAGAAAGCCCAGAGGCTGGAGTTCAGGGGCTTCCCTGGCTACCGGCTCCAAGGCCACCACCAAGCTTGCCTAGTGATGGATTGGAAGGTGTCCCCCTCTGGCAGTCCTGCACTGCTCGGGATCGCCTGTGGGGGGCTGGCTCTGCCATTTCACTTCCGCCTGGTCAGTTGTCACCTCAGACCAATGGGTGCTTGAAGTGGTGAGTCACAGATTGCCTCTGAAATTCAAGGCTCTACCGTCCAGTCGAGCCTATGCCCCATGAGAGGGTGTTGTGTCTGTGGACATGATGTCCGCCCCTTGAGAGGACATTGCTCGGCTCCTTCAGAAGGACACTGTGGCCCATGTCCAGGCCACCACATCCAGTCTGGGATTCAACTCCAGATACTTTCTGGTTCCGAAACTGATGGGGGGCTGGCACCCAATAATGGATCTCCTTGACCTCAACAATTATCTGAGGATGTGCAAGTTCTGAATGGTCACTCTAAATAAGATCATTCCGTCCCTGGAGCAGGACATGTGGTTTTGCTCCCTTGACCTTCAGGGGATGTCTTCTTCCACATCCTCATCTGTCTATCCCACCAGCAGTTCCTGCAGTTCTGCTCGGAAGGTGTATGCTATGAGTTCCAGACCATAACATTCGGCCTCTCCCTGGCCCCCAGAGTCTTCACCAAATGCATTGCTGTGGTGGCAGCCTTCTTGCCACGCTGAGGTGTCCAGGTATATCCTTACCTGAACTACTGACTGATAGCGGGTTTCTCCAGGGCAGAGGTGGAATGATCCAGGGACCTGGCCCTCCACCAGACCTGCTCAGCCTTGGGCCTCTTGGTCAACATGGCCAAGTGAGAACTCTGCCCCTCTCAGATGATCCTGTTCATCAGGGTGGAGATTGACTTCCTTTGGGCCAAGGCCTACCTCTCAGCAGACAGGGCAGAGGATCTCACCTCCTTGGCTCGTTTATATTGGGTTGGGCAGTCGCACCCTGCCCAGGACTTCTGAACTTCTTGGGGTACATGGTGGCTTGCACCAGTGTGGTCCAGTGGTCCTGCAGGCAGATGCGCCTCCTGCAGTGGGAACTGGCCCATCAGTGGTCTCAGTGCCTCGGTCACCTAGACTGTCTGGTAACAGTGACACAGTTGATGTGGGACACCATCCAGTGGTGGCTTGTCCTTGCCTATCTGTGGGAAGGAGCTCGGTTCATCTACTCTGAACCAACTCCTCCCTGACAGGATGGGGAGCCCACCTCTGGGACCACAGAGCCCATGGGCTCTGGACACCTAAGGAGTCCCAACGTCACATCAACTTGCTGGAGCTCTGTGTAGTGCACCTAGCCCTGACAGCCTTCACTCTTGTAGTGCAGGATCAGGTGGTTCAAGTCTAGAGGGACAACATGACCACCATGTGCTACCTCAACCAGCAGGGCGGGACACATTACCTCCCTTTGTGCCTCGAAACTCTCCGCACCTGGACCCTTGTCTGCAGCCTGGATGCCAACCTTCTGGCGATTCATGTAGCCAGTGTGTCCAGCCAGTTGGCAGACACCTTCAGCCGAGTAGGCAAGGCACCCTACGAGTGGACGCTTCACCAGGAGGTGGTTGATCGCCGATTCTCCCTGTGGGGCACTTCGCTGATTGACCTGTCTGCCTCCTGGGAGAATGTGACACTGAGGTTGTTTTGTGCCCACCCCCTCAGTGTGGGACACTGCTGAGGATACCTTCATGAGGCCCTGGACTCGGGGACTCCTGTATGCCTTCCCTCGATCCACAAGGTGTTGCTCAAGGTTGGGAGGGACAAGGTGCAGATGATCTTGGTGGCCCTAGATTAGCCTCACCAGTTCTGGTATCCTGATCTCCTCAGCCTCAGCAGCAGGCCCCCATGGAAATTGACTCTCCACCCAGACCTGCTCTCTTGCTCTCAGGGGAGGGTCTCCACCCAGATCTTCAGTCCCTGCACCTGACAGACTGGTTCCTGAGCAGATGGAGTTCCAGTCTTTGGGTCTCTCTGACAAGGTCCTTCACGTTATGGAGGCCTCTTGGAAGCAGTCAACTCGCCAGTGCTACGCCTTCAAATGGAAGAGATTTTCCATTTGGTATCAGGGCAAGGAGCTAGACCCTTATCCTGTCCATTGGCAAGCATCCAGGAATATCTGTGGTCCCTCTCCCAGTCGGCCATCTGGTCGACAGCCCTCAAGGTGCACCTTGCAGTCATCTCAGTGTACTGAGCACAGGTGGGTATGCCAACAGTGATGCAGGAAAAGGTGGTTGGGTGCTTTTTCAAAGGTCTTGACCATTTTTTCCCTGCCAGTACATGAACCACCACCACCACCTTGGGACTTGTTGCTGGTACTGGCAATGCTCATGGACAAGCCATTCAAACCTATGCACAGGTGTCACATATCCCAGCTGTCATGGAAGACCACCTTCTTGGTGGCCATTACCTCCACCAGAAGGATCAGTGAGCTCCAGGTGCTCTCGGTGGAGTCTCCCTAGCTGGTCTTCCACAAGGACAACGTTGTCCTCTGCCTCAACTCGATGTTCCTCCCGAAGGTTGTTTTGGAGTTTCCCCTTAACCAGGTGATGTATCTTCCAGTGTATTTCACTATTCCAACCTCAGAGGTCAAGCACAGGCTCCATACATTGTACCAGAAGGGAACACTTGCTTATTATAAGGCGCGTATGGCCGGAGTTTGGGGAGAGGTTCACCAGCTCTTTGTCACCTATGCTGAAGTCATGCCTGGCAGACCAGCAGCTAAGCAGATGATTGGCAAGTGGATAGTCTCCAGCATCAACCTCTGCTCTAGGCTGGCTGGTAGGGAGCCTCCTGTTGGGCTTAGGGCCCATTCCACCAGACATCGCTGCCTCGGTGGCTGTTTCCAGGGATGTCCCTATCCAAAAAATCTGCAGGGCTGCTACCTGGAAGTCAGCACACACCTTCTTTCCCACTACCATATCAATCTTGAGTCCCGCCGGGACGATGGTTCTGGGGCCTCAGTTCCCTAAATAGGGATTGTGCGCCTTGCCCCCCCCCCTTGTGTTTCCACCCTAATAGAACTGCTAGGAGTCTGCCAGAAGTGTGGTAGTATACCATGTCCACTTCTCTAGAAATGAGGGTTACTCACCTGTAATTGTAGTTCTAGGGGTGGTATATGGTGTACATCCACACAACCCACCCAACTTCTTCTGGCAAGTAGTACATTGCATTTTGCTTTCAGTGGGTAAGATCTGATGTCACGGGGCAGTGCCGAGCAGGATACCCCCAGGATGGGTGGAAGTAGCCAGCTTGAAGACCTTCCAGCCTCTTCTTAAAGGAAAAGGTTTTTGACAGAAGTGTGTACATACAGTATATACTATTCCTAAAACTATGGTTACAGGTAGTAACCATCATTTTGCAGCCATGCCAATTTTACCTACAGGCATTCATTTTTTTGCTTTGTCCCCATGTCAGCAATACAAATTTCTTTGTTTCTGTTTTCTCTCATAAAAAGAACATTTTTTGTGGAGCGAGATTGCTGTCATTTTGCTCCTGACATGCACAATACTAATTTCCTAACAAAAGCTGACATTTTCTGGCATAAGTTCAATATCATGAGTGTGCACTGTTTAAACTGTATATTATGATAAACCCTGAGAAACTGGATGCAAGGATCTTTCAAGGGTATTTAGAATAATAGTAACAATACTATATTAAAAGATCACCATGGAAACTGTTTACCAGACTTGCCTTCAGTTTTATTCTGGTTGAACTTGCATGCCAGTTGTGAAGCTATTATACATAAAGAAGCAACGGTGGGTTCAGTCTCAACAATATGTGAGGTGGCAAATCAGTTTCAAGATGTGTTTGTTGACATATAGAGTCCTACACAGTTTTGACCAGGGCTACCTGAAAGACCTTGTCTGAATACACTCCTGTTCATCCCCCTTCACTCCTCTGGTGCGAGCCTCCTCGCTGTTCCTCAATCCCATTTAAAATCTTCTGGAGATTGAGCATTTACTGCCCGACTGATATGAAATGCCTTTCTTATTAAGCCCCATCTGCCATATTTTTAAAGCATTATTAAAAACGTATCTATTTGATCAAGCTTTCTGGTCCAACTAGAGTCTTAAAATAGTGTTTTAATATGGTATTTATTAGACATTATTATATGTGTGATTTGCTTTGCTAATCTAAATCTGTATGTTTTATAAGAATTATATGGCAACCAGAGCCATTGGGATGTGCTTCTAGAAAATAAATTTGCCCTGACTTAGCCATGCCAATTTAAAGATTGTCAGTAATAAAAATGTGAAACATACAAATCCCGAAAAATGACATACAGTACATTCGGTTATATTGTCTTAGCATGGAAGATCAGCATGTTTCTTAAGATGTTCAAATGTATGTTAAAGTAAATATTACCATTTGCATCTGCACTGCAATTTGTGATGCCATGTGTGTGTGTGTGTGTGATTGTGAAATGTAAGCAATAATACCCGACAGGGTGGGCGGTATTGGGCAATACCGGCCTGCCTTATAGCCCCTGGAAGGTCCGGTGTTGCCCATACCGCCCACCCTGGAGGATATTATTGCACTTAGAAAATGTGCCACTGTATTTTATGTGTTTGAAAAAAGACTTTTATGTTACTATTGAAACTTTTACTTGATTTGAAATAAAATAGTTCCTCTGCCTGTATTTTAATTATGTGCTTTTTGTTTTTTTTACTCAAGGACTTTTGTCCTAATTGAGCCTCTGTAGTTCGTCTGTTTTTTAGTTGGTTGTCATGATTTCTTGCTCCCACACAGGTGCTGACTGCTTAATTTAAACGTTTTTAACAGTTTTTTTTTTCACAAACGTTGAATCATTCACTGTATTTTATTCATTTAGTGATTGTTTGCTTGGGAATCTGCCCAAGGAATGGGGGCGGTTGGGCAAGCTTGGATGAAAAGAACAGGTACCTTTCTGTTGTTTAATGCTCCTTTTACAGTGGGATATTGAGGGGACACCTGCAAAACTGTAAAATTAATAGAATTGGCAGGGCGCGGTGATGTCAGGCAGGCGGACGCACAGTGGAGTAGCCATCTACAGACAGACCGTCACTACAGTTTTGAAGGAGAGAACTCTAGCAAGGAAGTAGGAAGACAGAAGGAAACCTGCCTTTTGAATAAGGCTTACAAAAAGTGAAGCATTATTTTGTTTTTTAAACTGGCAGTTCACTGGTATGCAGTCTTGTGTTGTCTTTCTGTGATGGGGCTACCTTATCCTTTCATGGTTGGAGCGCCCGAGTCAGGTCCGGCTTTCTAAGAGAGAGAAAAAATAGACTCTCACTCACTTGCGCTCTCACTTAGCAAGCAGATAAATTACCTTGGCAAATGGTGGAAACAGCTGGTGGGGTCTGAGCTGTGGGAGAAACTGCAAGTTACTATCACAGATAAGGCACTGTTGTCAAATTTACTGATGAGGAGAATGTTCTTTTTTTTTGTGTGTCTTTAAAGCTGGGGAAAATGGGAGAGTGTGCCAGGGAACTGTTGCGCTTGGTCAGTAAGAGAACAAAAAAAAAAAAAGAAAACAAAAAACATTGCTTTTGTTTGTTTTCTGTGTACAGTGCTGTGATGTTTTTTCAATTATTTTGTGGTGTCTGCTCTAAGGACTTTGTGAGTGTGTGTTGGGGGGGAGGCTCTCGCTCAGAGGTTAAAAAAATAGCGGCAGTTTGAAATTGTGTGCCCAGCGCTTCAGCCAATGAGGAAGCAGGTGCTGGGCACATGAATACTTTACTGGCTATCAGGCAGGTTTGGGCTGGGGCTTTTTATTTGGTGGGCATCTATTGTCTGATAGATGCCCACCTAAATAAGTGTCTCAGCCAATCAGAAGAGAGAATTGTCTTTGTCCATTTTCTAAATTACATTAATGCATTTATTAGAGTTGAAGCACAAAAGCACAAAGTGACATACATAGCAGTTATTCCACTCAT
Organism: Neoceratodus forsteri; assembly: GCA_016271365.2. NCBI lineage: Eukaryota > Metazoa > Chordata > Ceratodontiformes > Ceratodontidae > Neoceratodus > Neoceratodus forsteri. The sequence goes on from CM028129.1 coordinate 799,061,757, forward strand.
TCTTACCCCATCAGTGGAATCCATGCTTACCACTCCTCAATGCATAGGTATTCATAATCTGGTTGATGCACCCTGAGGGAACATTTCATGGGTGGGACAGTGAAGTATGTAAGAGATCTGTATGAGGGCTCTAATACTAGCAGTTTCATATCCTCTGTTACTAGCTGAAGTGATGTTACGCTACACTGTTAACGCTTTCATAAAATAGTGCATATTAGCTAGAAGAGGAATTTAAAGGTGAATAGTGGCTGGGATTCCTTTTTATATGTATGTGGTAATCTCTTCTGTACTACTGTTAAGCATGATGGTTGCCTTCTGATGACAGCACTTAATTCAATGTATCCAAGGTAGGGGAAATGAAAAATTAGGGATAAATCATTGAACTGTAAGAACGATCATGCAGTGCACTGTTGGCATTACCCTAATATTGGCACCATCTATCCAGATGTAACCCCCCCCTACAAATGGGGGTTCCCAAAAGTCTTCCTTGGGATTTCCTAAATGCCCACTGCCAGGCTGGTGTCCTGTGTCTTAACCGTTTAAAAGCTATTGCATGTGAGTGCCTTTATAGCCTCTGTGTCATGTCTCTTTAAGAGCTGCCTATATCACAGTGTATAATTAATCTGGGTGGGGGCTGAGTGTTTCTAAGTTCGAGTCCCACCTGGGCTGCCAGATAATTGCTCCATTCTGCCATCGCTAGTTGCGCAGAGGGAGCTCTGTTAGAAGCTATACTTATTTGCTGATTATCTATTCTAATAATAATGATATTGAAGTTTGTCTAACCTTCCTTATTTGCAGCATGGACATTTCTGTAAATCACCACCATCTTGGTTCTGGACTGCCAGTGTGGACCAATCAGTACCTTTGAGGGCCCTAAAATGGAGCCTGCCCCCAGGGGTCTTGTGGCAGAAAATTTCTGTAGGAATTGTAGTTTTTCCACTTTGGCACCTAAATGGACCTGGAGGGGCAGCCCTTGCTGTGACAGACAGATTAATCAATAAATTGAACCTTTTGGATCAGAGGGAAAGTCCCAAGCTGAGAGTCAGTCTGAGTTTGGAGTTGAGAGAGTGAACAGCTCGAGACATTTGAGCAGCTGCTCCTGCGTAGTCACGCGGGAAACTGGTGGGAAGGCTGTGTTTGGCCTGCCTGCCTACTTGTCCCTCATGAGGGAATCCTTCAATTAAATGTTAACCAGACTTTATATAAACCAATTGTGACTAGAGTTGCCGAATTGTGACTGCACTATTACCTGAAGAGGACCAACGATTTGCTGCACACGATTCAGCCTGCCAGGATGTCTAAACCACCGAAGAACATACGGTTTTGCTCAGGGACACTGAAATTGCAACCGGACTGTCATCCGAACTGTGGTACTGTGTTTTCTTTTACTATAGATGTGCTGAATGCTGTCAGTGGGTTGCGATTTGGTTCCCCACTGCTTAATTGTGTCACGCTTGCTGGAAGCTGTATCCAGCACTACTGGACTGCCATCCGAATTGTTCACCTAGCCTGGGCCCTGCCAACCTGTCCCTGCCAGCTACTCACACCACAGAGAAGACCATCAATAAGAGACCTGCCCAGGGATCAGCCCCCTGCTAAACATCACGAACAGGAACAACACCATGGTGAATCGTGTGGGCCCTGCTTCTCCTGGCAAACCAGCAAGTCATCCTGCAGTCTCCATTTCATCCATCCAGTGTCCTGTACTGGGTAGCATGAGTTAAACACCAGGGTAGCTCCCTGCAACAACAGCTTAATCAAAGTGTGTCATCTGATTTAATTATTTTGTCTAATTATCACAAACTGAGCCTCCTGGCTCCGGATTACAAATTGTGGGTTATTGTGCATGACCTGTCTTTCCATCATAGGGCCCCGACCAGCTACAACACCGGCCTACCCCTGGCAACGTGTCAGGCTAGCCTACCTCACCAATGGGTACCCAGAGTGTGTGTGACTGTGTTGAGAGACTCTAAAGTGCATGCCTTGTAGCCTGATTGAATCAGTACCTAAACCAATCAACCTAATTACACCCCTTCCTTGTTCATTTCCCTTGAATAAAGCAGATCTGAATCTTTTTGCACTTAACCTGCCTGTGGTACACTTCTGTACAAATGGCACTGTGGTACTATTGTTGGCTGTGTTTAACCTTACTTTATAGGGGATCTCCAGGGCTGAACAAGTGGAACCAGCCCTGGTGGTAAGTGTAATCAGAGTGGGGATATATCTGCTGTTTGGGGGCTATTGTACCTGTGTGTTCTGTTCATTGTTTAGGCCACTAGAGAGTAAAGAGGGGGGTCACAGTGTCCCAGAGGGCTGTACCCAGGTCAGCTACGCTACCACTAACCCTGTCCTCCAGGTGGAGACACCTTTTTTCAGTACCCAGGCCCCTTAACCTGCACCTAGTCACGCAGGCAGGGGTAGTAGCCCTTGGGATAGTGCCACCTAGGGGTTACACAAGCATTGTGTTGTTTAAGCAATAAGGCATGATGGGGTGTGTGTTATGAAGGGATTAACCCACGACAGGGTATGGGTTTACTGACCATAATCCACACCTTGGGGGGCTGAAATCACGAGGTGAAGCCGAGTGATTTTGGCCGTCCAGGCGTGGATTAATGCTCAGTAAACCCATACCCTGGAGTGGGTTAATCCTTTTGTAATATGGGCAACGTTTTGTTTGAGTTTTACCTAAAAAAACAAAAAAAAAAAACAGTGAAATAAAGCCATGTGACCATGCAACTGTGGGTATATCAGACATTAATCCATGGTCATGTGACCTGTTTGGACCAATCAAAAGACAGTATTTTAGGAACCCATGTTATAATGTATAATAATGTCACGCCTCGGCATACCTCTCAACTGCTATGAATTCCGCATAGCGCTATGATTTTCACACTCAAATTTACCCTTGCTCTGCACAGGTTTACTGATGTTCCTCATAGTGTTAGAGCTATTTCTGGACACACAAACTATTAAATCATTGAACTAAGTTGATAGAAACATTTCTTATCACTAACTATATGGCGCCCACTATCTATAGACATAATATTGTTTAAAATAAGAAAGTGCTACACATTCTGGCCCTTTGGTATGATTTTTGAGGGCCAGTGCTATGATTTTTAATGCTGAGAGGTTGAGAGGTATGCGCCTTGGGTGGTTGAAGCATGAGGCCATGGGACGAGTGTATTCAACAGCCGAGAATTGATGTTATTACACAATCACACACACCCTGGAGTGCTTTGTTGCTGTTATACAATGATATTTTTTAAAGAAAATTAAAATGGGAAAAATGTTTTAAACACTTTTTTTTACTTTTTCTTTGAAGAGGTATACTGATTGAAAAAAAAAGTTCCTGCTTTCTGTTTTCTCCAGCAGGTGGTGCTGCTGCTACATGCTTGCCCTGTATCTCCTTGCACCCCTCCCCCCCCCACCTTTTATCTGTTGCTGTCTGCCTCTCTTTTTGACTATATCGGATAAGTCTTTGAAATCCCCAGTCTGTTTTTTTTTTTTTTTTTTTTTTTTAACTTATGTCACTGTGCCTACGTTACTGCTTTTCAGTTTGGTTGTAGTGCTAAGTGAGCAGTTCATGAAGCTGACATCTTTTCAAACACCGTTCGCTCAGACATACTGCTCCTGTGTTGTGAAGCTGTACACAGTTCAATGCCAGAATACACACTGAAAAGGGAAGTGAGTGAAAGTGGAGTGGCTTTGAGTTTGCATTTTGCCAAGAAATTCATGAACTGGCTTCATGAACCGCTCATTCAGCATTAAGAAGGGTGTCTGGATCACTTACAGTAGAAGTAAGAAAAAAATTGATACCACTGCTAATGCCAGTTTTAGCATATGGTTCCAAAGTATTTATGAGCTCTAATTGGACAGCTTTAGGTAGATTGGATCAAATATATTATAGACTGAGGAAATTCATCGCAAAAAGTGCTCAAGGTACACACCACTGTGATATATAACACAAGCTTGGGTGTCTCAAACCAGAAGAACAAAAGTTTACCAGTGGCTAATATTTTGTCACAAGCTCATACATTTAAAGGAAAAACACCCTTTACCTTATTTGGTAGCGATAGCACCTCATTCCAAACAGTTGGCTCGCTTGAGAGTAACCTCCCAGAAAGTTTCTCTGATGAAATCGTGCACTAGATTAGGAGATATTACCTTACAAAACAGTTTAACCAGGCACTGGAATAATCTTCCAAATGATTTGAAATCAGTAACTAGTTTACCAGTTTTAAGGTATCTCTGTATAATCACGTTAGCTCGATTTGTTCTTGTTTTAGATAGATTCTAATGATGTGATGTGATGTTTTTTGTTTCTTTATGTATTTTGTACAGTATAACCCAAGGGGGAGGGGGGAACACCAAAATCGGCCCTCAGTGTGGGTGCTGAAAATCGAGCAGACTCGAGAGACCGTTAGGCCTATTCTGCTGGCATTTTAGTATGTTAGTAACTTGCACCACAGGACATTGTTGAAAATGGGGATAAAACCCTAACAATTTGTATCCTCTATAAAAATAAAGTTTTAATCAATCAAGAAATGGAATATCAAAGCATCTGGGGTCTCGCTCACCTTTCAGTTCAGAATCATGACAGGTTCGCTCTTAACACTTCTTTGTGATTTTTTTTTTATAATTAAAACACTTGCATCTGTTAAGGGAATGGGCATCTATCATGAGCTGCGTGTGGAGGAATATGAAGGCTTTGGGTTCGGGGTGGCTTGAGCAGGGAGGGAAGGATTTCATTTACTGTTCTGCGGTCATCTCCATGCCTGTCCTAGATACAAAGATGTTACTGTCAGAAAGCATCACTGTCTCTGGGGCAGTCTGACCAGTCGGAGCCCAGGATTCTTACCTGCCATTGTGTAATACTATTTTAATTTGTCTGACAAGACAGTGCTGACATTTATTTATTTATTTATTTATTTATTTGCTTTTGGTAACCGGGTACGCACACTAGACAGCTGGTGCCTATTTTCAGGTGCGACCCGGGAGAGTTACAAGGCATACATGAGAGAAATACATAGTCAGCAGTACAAACCTGGAGCGGCATGCTCCAACACAGCAGTGAAACAACAATGGTCATTAAAGCAGTAGTACATAGTATAGAGATAAGCGTATATGCGACATTAGTGGGTCGGGTATCATAGGGTACATACAGGCCTAGGGGCAGCAAAGGTATAAGACCCCCCCTAGGGTGATAATAGACAGTACATAGCATAACCTCAGGTAAGGTGCCTCACCAAGGTGGCGGGGCAGAAAGAGCCTAGCTGGGGTACCATTGAGGGAGGGAGGGCTGTCAGACTACGCGTTAAGTGGCACACAGGCAAGCAGCAGGTTTCAGTGAAGTTCCAGAGGGAGGTTTTGAAGGTGGAATGAGAGGGGATGCACAAACTTGTAAGGGAAGGGAGTTCCACAGCTTGGGGCATGGGTGGTGAACGCCCGATCACCTGGAGAGGGTACTGGTCTTGGGGACCAGGCGGGTCTGGGACACGCAAGACCTGAGGTATTAGACGGGGTGGCATGTTTAAGGGGAGGGCAGAGAGGCAGGAGTGGCTGTACAAATTATGTTGTCAATGAAGTTTCCTATGATATAGGTCCGATGTTTTTCAGGGGAGCCTATTCCAGTCGCGAGTAGAGGTACATCGTGTGAGAGGCGAATAGAGGGCAAAGGTAAGATATTGTTGTATGTGGTGTCCCACTTAGTGAGGCTTGAGGATGGATGGCGGCAAAGGCAACAAGACCATATGAAAGGGTGGAAGTAATATCCTTGGCTACAGCCAACCGGGCAGGGGTAAGGCAGTCTTTTGCCCTATAAGCTAGGCCGAGTTTGCCACTGGTAGCATTACAAATGTTTCTGACATGTCCGGAGGTCAAGAGAGGTCGAGGGTGACCCCAGGTACTTAGCTGAGTTGACTGTCGGCAAGAGGAGTTGCTGGACCCATGGATTTCGAGGGCGTGGTGCAGGTGGAGATTTTGGCAAGGCCAAATAGCATGGCCTGGGTTTTCTTCAAGTTGACTGTGAGTTTATGACCATCCAGCCATGCTCTACACGCTGAAGTCTGAGTTGAGCTGGTTATTGATGCTGGCGCATCAGGGCGCCGCTAGATGACCAGGTCATCAGCATACAGGGTTAGGTGCCCTTGTGGCGACTGAGGGTAGCTCATTGATGAACATGGAGAACAGGATAGGTCCAAGGACAGATCCTTGTGGTACCCCACTGTTCATGGGTAAGAGGGGTGAGAGGGTCCGATTGAAACAGGTTAGTTGCTTCCTGCCCCCGAGGTAGTTCGAGAACCAGTCAAGGGCACGGAGGGAGAAGCCAAGGGTCTGAAGTGTGGAGAGGAGGAGGGGATGGTCCACCCGGTCAAAGGCTTTGGATAGGTCAACAAATATAGCCCCAATCAGCTTGCCCTGATCCATTGCAGTCCTGATTCTAGTGGTGACCTCAGCAAGTGCCGTTGAGGTGCTGTGGCCTTTACGGAAGCCATGTTGAGATGAGGAGAGGACACCATATCCCTGTAGGTAGTGGGATATTTGTGATGCAACGGCTTTTTCCAACAGCTTGCAGGCAGCCGATAGTATTGCGATAGGGCGGTAATTGTTTATATCCTTAGGGTCACCACTTTTCAAGACGGGGACAACCCTGGCAACTTTCCATATGTCAGGGATGACCCCTGAGATAAGCGACGCGTTGAATATGTGGGCAAGGGGACGGGCGATGAAGGGGGCACCCAGGCTGAGTAGTTTAGGTTCCAGGCCGTCCTTACCCGCTCCTGTGTGGTGAGAATTAAGGTAATGCAAACATTGTCATATTATCGTTCAACCCTGAGGAACAGTACACCACAGACTTGCCAAGGTTCCATTAATTTATTACCCTTTTTCATTTCCCTACTTTGTGTTTCCACCCTAATAGATGCATTAATGTGTTTTTTTTTTTTTTGCAATTTAATTCATTATCTTTGAATGAGTGTCTTCATAATGCAGTACAAGTTAGAGTTTCCCTTCTATTCAGATGATACCCAACTGTACCTGTCATATACATCTGACTGGCATGATGCTGTCACCATGCTAGACCAATATCTACAAGAAATTTATTGGACTAGATAGCCTCCAAGTGGCTCTGCTTAATTCCATGTAAGACGGAGGTGCTGCTGGCAGAACCAGTTCCTTGAGGTTTGGCAAAGATCAGTGGTTTATCAACCTGACCATAATTAAATGGCATTCGACTGCGAGCTGTGGATAGGACTGGGAATCTGGGGGTCATTGTAAACTGCAAGCTGTCACTAGAACATCTCATGGCAGTGTCGGGTCTGCCGTAGTTTTTCCAATTGAGGAATATCTCTTGGATCAAGCCTTATGTACTGTATGAAAACTTGGTGACCCCAGTGATTGCATTCTTGACAGCAAGACTTGACTGCTGCAGTGGTTTGTACCTGTGTTTCTCTGGACAACTGGTGCATCACCTGCAGGTAGTCAAGATTGGGGTTGGCAGTATAGCCTAGAGGTTAAAGTAATGAGCTGCGAATGAGCTTGGTACATCCAGCAAGACCTGGGCTGTCATTATAGCCTAGCAGTTTAAATAATTAGCTGTGAATGAGCTTGGTACATCCAGCAAGACCTGGACTGGCAGTATAGCCTAGAGGTTAAAGTAATGAGCTGTGAATGAGCTCGGTACATCCAGCAATACCTGTATTGGCAGTATAGCCTAGCAGTTAAAGTAACGAGCTGTGAATGAGCTTGGTATATCCAGCAAGGCCTGAGTTTGAGTCCCACAACCTCCTCGTGCATATTGAAGGACTCTGAGCAAGCCACTTAACCACTCTAAAGCTCCTGGATTCCCCTGAAAACAGGCACTTGTCTTACCTAGTTAACAAAGAATAACAATAACTGTGGTGGCTAGATTGATTTTCTGAGTTGCTGCATACCACTTCTGTGCTTCACACTGGCTGCCAGATCAGTGGGCCACCGTTTTCATGATTGCTTTGCTTACTTATGGAGCCCTGTACAGACTGTGAGTACCAACAGTTTAAGAGATTCCCTGAGCTTTTATGCTCTGGCCAGCTCTCTCCATTCTACTATGCAAAATGTACTGACAGTTGCATGATCTGTAGTAAAACAGTCGGGGTTGGAGCATTCTATGTTGCTGTTCCTACTTTATGATTTGAAATGGCCTACTTGCCAGTCTGTATAATTCTTCCTCTGTGAAGGCTTTTAAAATGGAACTGAACAATCATGGTTTGAGCAGGCCATTAGAGATACTTAGGACTGTGCCCTATAGGAGTCGGTGTTCTTGAGTTTTAAGGGTACTTATGGTTTTAAATATAAATCTCTCAGTATTTGTAGTACAATTATTTATTTGTTTTTTTCATACAGCTTTTTGGCCTCCAGCTGCTGCCACGCACCTGCTCCAGACATTTGTACCTGGAGCCCCCAGTCCCAACTGCTACACCCCCTGTTATCACATCAGAAGTGATCTGCATGGGAAGAGAGCTAAGGATACCAGCACTGTCTTTAATGGAGACCAGTGCACACATTTTGTACATTTTTCTCCCTTGCCTCCTCCTCTCCCCAGGCATCAGGCGCAGGGCATGTGTCCCCATGCACGTCCCCTCGGATGCATTTAACGATGTCCTGTGGGGGGTGGAGGCAAGCTCCGTCTGTCCACCACAGGGGTTACTTTGGTGCTGGACCCTGAACACCTGCCTCCCCTTGTTGAGAGCACTGCCAGGCACTTCCCCAGTCGCCTGACCCAACTTCACAGGTCCACCCATGAACCTAGGTGACTAGCATGGAAGTGCACCTTCTGGGCCATCAGGTGGTCCTGAATTTATTGACGTTTTGAGTATATATATTTTTTTTCTTTTACTTTTTTTTTTTTTTTTTATGCTATATACAGCACCCTGAGCCCTCGGGATAGATCTCTTTAAAAATACACTTGTCTTGCGTACTGGCATTCTGACTCAGACAGAATAGGGGAAAATGCTACAAATAAGTTGAACAGCAGGGGACCAAGGATAGACTACAGACATACACCAAGGTTACGCTGTTTAGGAGGGGAAGCCACACCATTGACTTTGATCACCTGAGGACTTTCAATTTAGTAAGCCTTGAGCCAGTCCAGGGCAGACCAGGACTCTCCAAGGTTCTGGAGTTTGTGTAGATGGATTGCATGGTTTACTGAGTTAGAGTCCTTCAGTTCATTGCAGCTCCTTTGCTTTGGAATGATCTTCCTGAGGTGGTGCACCTAGCTCGATCTGTGGCAGGTTTTGTGAAGAATGCGTTTTTAGTATGGCATTTATTTACTGATGACAATCATTTATTTTCACTGTTTGCTTTTTTGTTTATTGTAAGGCAACCTAAACCCTGTGGAAAGGGCACCAAACAAGTAACATTTTCTGCACATTGCCATTATGATCTTAATGAAAGTTGGTTCAGTGTGATGGCCCTTGTCAGTTGCAGTTGCAATGTAAATTTGTTGCTTTTAATAAAACAGCACATATAAAACTGTTTGGACAGAAGCCAGATTGCATTTCTGAAAGTAGACCAAATTGTAAAATGAAATCTAGCAGCTGTTTGTGTAAAAGTATTTTAAGCAGCTTGTTGGCAAGGCCAAGGCATTTATTTTTCTATAGTGCTCCATCCAAATTGGCTCAGTGCACTTTACAGGTATTAACAAACCATACAAATAAACAGATATTAAAATGCAGTAAAATACTCCGATACAAATAATTAACAAACTGTGCCTTGACTGAAACTAGATAAAAGCTAAAGAGTATAGATTGATCTTCTTCTGGGATATCTCTGTCATCAAGTCACACATATGGAACTTGGCCGTCAGTCGCTAGGATCACACTGAAGCTTTTTTTCTGCAGCACTCTATTAGGGGCCACCCACGACAACATCAGGTTCTGATGTCACATGCCCTGTATAAGCATGGGTGGCCCTGCTCCCTCCTCAGTTCTTTCCCGCCATTGACCATTTGCACATGGACTCCTCAGAAGCTTCATCGCTCAGTTCGACCACCAAAACTACTTACCTTTTTCTCTGGTAATAGCATTTGAATCACTTTATCCTAAAGTGATTCCTTTTGTCTTTGTATGTTGAGAACTACTCCTTCATCGGCACTTTTCCGTCGCTGCTACTGCGGAAAGAAGATATCTTCAACCGACTACCACAAACTGTGTCTGTTCTCTTGGCCCTCTCCACAGCGCTCTTGCCTGTGAGTTTTGCCTGAAGTTCAGCCTCACCACCCGGCGCCAGTGCAAGAAAGCCCTGCAGAAGTCCCTCATGGAGCAACAGGCAGCCAGCAGAGAGCAGGTGTCTTCCACCCCCCACCACCCAGTCGCTGGTGTCCTCTTCGGGCTCTTAGGCTGCCAAGGCCCAGGACAAGTCCTCTTGGAAACGCTATCATCGTGATAAGGATCAGATTAAGGACCATTCCCCCTGATGGTGATCCCAGTCCCTGTTGAATTCTGCCTCCTCTTCTCCTAAGATCGCTCCGTCAGATGCTTCAGTGTTTGTGCCTCACTCTGTGCAGGCCTCTGCTTCTATCAGGCCCCCCATGGAGGAAAGTTCCCCAGGCCTTCTCAGATCTGTGGAGGGGCCATCAGTCTCCATGTTGTTGGCCCCAGCCCCGCATTGAAGCCTCTTTAATCTAGAGGTCCACAGGTGCTGGGCCCTTCCACCTCTACTGTGGCTAGTGGCGGTTCATTGGAGCTGGGTCTCACAGCCTCTCCATCGATACCTGTGTCAATGATGCTTCCTTTTCCTGCTGTTGACCTTAATGCTATTCTTTCCTCCATTACCTTGACTCTCATACAACAGTTTGTTCCACTGCCTGGGCCGTCATCACCCACACAGTTGGGGGCTGCCTCAGCATCGACACCAGTTCGACCCTTCTGCCCCGCGCCCTCTAGAGCCATCGGTGTTCCAACAATCAGTCTCTGCTTCAGAACAGGATGACATAAAGGAGGAATACCACCCTGATCTCATCCTTCCTGAGGAAGAGGATGAGGAGAAAGACAATGAGGATGACTCCTCTAACAGCTCTACTGTTTCATCCAGGTGTGAGGACTCTGTCAAACACACTCCCATGTCCCCCCTGGAGGACCCTTCTTTTTTCAACATCATGAAGCAGCTCTCTTCTACTATGGGTTTCCAGACTGAGGAAAAAGATGTCATAAGGCGGAATCTGGTGGATTTCTCAGAGATCCCAGAATCTCCACCCAAGGTTATTTCTCCACTGCTTCCAGCACTGAATGATGCTGCCTCTGCTGCCTGGCACAGACCCAGTCTGGTACCTGCCATGCCTAGAAAGACTGATAAGCTTTACCAGGTGTCTCAGGGGCTGCCCTTTTATGCAGCCCAGCTGGAAACTGACTCAGTAGTAATCAAGGCTGCTCATCACAGGAAAAAGGCACTCAAGCACCTTTGTTCCTTCCCCCCTGACTGGGAATCCAGGAGGCTTGACCTCTGGGGCAAGAGGACTTTTGCCTCTGCCACTTTGACCCTTAGAATTGCCAACTACTTGGCTCATCTGATGAAGTACCAGAATGCCCTCTGGAGGAAGGGCAAAGCTGCTGCACAGGCTCTTCCTTAGGGTTCCCAGAGACAAGAGCATCTTAAATTCTCCAGGCCTCAGAAGATGTCAGTAAGCATCTCCTCAGAGCCACCTATGATATTGCTGATACTGCAGCCAGGAGAGCTGCCTCCAGCATTTGCCTTTGAAGGCACTCCTGGCTTGGAGTCTCGAGCTTTGCAGATGATGTCCAGCAAAAGGTGTTGAATGCCCCTTTTATGGGTCACAAACTCTTTGGTCCTGATGTGCAGAATATTACCAATGACCTGTAGGCCTCTGGTAAGACTATTGGGTCTGCCCACTCCCTTTATCATACCCAACCCAGGAGCAGACCAAGGACCTCCTTTTGTAAGGTCTCTCACAAGTCTGCTTCTGGAACCAAGATCCAGGGCAAGCACAGGTCATCACTGCCTTGCCTGCCCCCTCCTCCACCACCGGTTCCTTTTCTAAGCACTCCAGAGGAGGAGGAGCAGCCCCAGCACCCAATTCAGCCTCAGCCTGACTCCTTGACAGACTCCCTCCTTCTGTTTCAAGCCAGGAGGTGGTGGTTGGAGGTCAGTTCTCCCTCCATGTATCCCAGTAGAGAACCATTACTATGGGCACTTAGATCCTGCAGATAATCAAAAAGGGCTAGGCTCTAGAACTTGTAGAACAGCCTCCAGATGTTCCCCCAGTCCCCACCTCTGTCCTACAGACCACACATGGATGCTGAAGGAGGAGGTGCTCACCTTGCTGTGCAAAAGTGCCATAGAACCAGTGCTCAGGCATCAAAGGAACAAAGGGTTCTACTCCTAGTTCTTCCTAGTTCCCAAAAAGAACAAGGCACTTGAGGCCCATTCTAGACCTCCAAATGGTGGCGGCCATCGTTACAGTTCCTTTGGCCAGGTTGCACATGAGGATCCCGCAGTGGACCCTCAGAGTCCAGTGGGATCAGAGCTTAGATGATCGAGATCAGCTGGTCCTTGTCTCTTCCCCAGTCCGCCAAGTACTTCACTGGTGGATGGATCCAGTCAATCTCTTAAAAGGGTCCCTTTCTTATCCCCACTCCCCACCAAATCCTCACCACGGATGCTTTGGGGCTGGGTTGGGGAGCCCACCTAGGTCCTTATCAGACTCAGGGCCTCTGGTCCCATTGGGAGACTCACCTCCACATACGCATCCTAGAAATGAGGGCAGTTCTGTATTCCTTCCAAGTGTTCCAGAACCATCTCTCTCTGGGCCCTCTGCTGGTGCAGCTGGACAATCTCAGTGTGGCCTGTTACACCAACAAGCAAGGTGGACCCATTCCTACCCCGTGCCAGGAAGCATTGAGGGTCTGGTACTGGACCCTAGGTCACAATTTAGAACTATGTCGTCCAAGTGCCAGGTGCCCAGAACTCCTTGGCGGACAGCCTCAGCAGGTCACAGTCCAAAATGCACAAGTGGGAATTGCTGACCTCAGTTGCAGAAGACCTGTTTGAAAGATGGGGTCATCCTGAGTTGGACCGTTTTGCGTCCCCACTCAACGCAAAACTGCTGCATTTCTGCTGGCTAGATTCAGGGCTTAGATTTTCTGGCAAGATGTGTTCTCCCTTTCCTAGAAAGGGAGGTTTCTTTACACCTTTCCACCCTTACCTCTGATACAGATGGTGTTCATCAAGCTACAGATGGAGGGTGCCACCCTAATTCTGGCGGCTCCATTCCTGCTTGTCAGATATGGTTTCTATTACTGCAAGAATTGGCTGTCAAACCACCAGTTCTCCTGCTGCTTTGCCGGAACCTGTTGACACAGGCTTAGAGGACCACGGTCCACCCAGACCTCAAGTTTCTCCATTTGTATGCATGACTACTGAGGACATAGCCATTGCTCAGTTCAGGGTGTCTCAGAAGGTGGCTGATGCCCTGGTGGCTGCAAGGAAACCTTCCACCAGGGCCACTTTCTTGTTGAAGTGGAAGCTCTTTGCTATATGGGCCACTTCCATCACCTAGACCCTTTTACTTATCTAGTCAACCAAGTTCTAGAGTATCTCCTGTCCTTACTGGATACAGGACTCCGATATTCCTGTATCAGGGTAAACCTATCAGCAATTTCATCTTTTCATGTGCCTATTGATGGCCATACAGTGGCCCAATTGGATGTGGCCTGGACTTTTCTGAGAGGCATTCTCCACTTGAAGCCTACTATCCATAATCCAGTCCCAGTTTGGGACATCAATTTCGTGCTCTATAAGCTGACCCTGCCTCCTTTTGAGCCAGCCGTGTCTTGCGAGCTACGCTTTTTGTCATGGAAAGTATTATTTTTAGTTGCTATGACTTCTGCTCAAAGAATCTCAGAGCTACAAGCTCTCATGTGTGAGCAGCCTTATTTGATTGTTCACAAAGATAGGGTGTCTTTGTGTACTAATCCTAAATTGTTTCCTACGATGGTGTCTGAGTTAACTCTAAATCAGTCCATCAACCTGCCTGTGTATTATCCAGATCATGCCAACCCAGGTGGTTGTTTAGGGCCATTCCTTTAGTGGTATGGTCAGTTCAGTTGCCTGTTTCTGAGGCGTGTCAGCAGCCAAGATTTTGTGCTGCTGCCACTTGGAGTACTGTCCACACTTTCAAATGCACTACAGTCTATACATTGCCTCCAGAAGAAGGGCAGTCTTTGGCCTAGCTGTGTTTCAGGGCTTTCTTTCTTTGGCCTCTGGCCTCCTGTCACCCAGACTGTCTTGCGCTTAGCACTGCTTGGGACTTGTACAATAGGTGTGACCTGATGACAGAGAGGTCCCTGAAGAAAATAGAAGAGTTACATATTAACTTACCATAACAATGGATCTTCGAGGGAATCTCTGTCTTAAGGTCATGCCATCCCTCCATCCCCCTTTCTCTCTCGCTCTCTTTTCAGCTCGACTGTCCTGTTGCTTCAGCCTTTCTGCTAGCTGGGCACCTTCTCTTCCTCCTCGATTTCCCTCGTGAGACTCCTGTCTCCTATGGCCTCCAGCTAGGGAAACAAACTGAGGAGGGAGCGGGGCCACCCACACTTATATAGGGCATGTGACTTTGGAACCTGACGTTGGCTGAGTGGCCCCTAATAGGCTGCTGCAGAAAAAAAGCTTCCATGTGATCCTAGCGCCTGATGGCAGAGTTCCATCGATGTGACCTGATGACAGAGATTCCCTCGAAGATCTACTGTTATGGTAAGTTCTTACATAGCTGTTCTGTTTTTATCCCCTTTAAAAGACCTCAACTGACCGTGAACAAGATGTAGACGCAGAACATTCCAGACAAAGAGGGCCACCATGAATGCCCTCGGGAAATGGTAGAACAAAAACACAACAGTTTTGAATATGAGAGGGCCAGTCACAAAAACCAAAAGAAAAAGCTGCCTACAGAACGTATTGGTGCACTGAGTAAAATTGTAGTAACCAATCACTCAAACCTGTGCAGTAAAACAGAAAAAAAATTCTTTATTTAGCAGTGCAAAAATTAAAAACACTAGTGCAAAACGGCAAACACTGACACGCCCAAACAGACATTGTCCACACTAACTTTTGGAGTCAAACTCTTTGTCAGAGGATGCCATCCCCACCTGCTCCTTTCTAGTTATTCCGATTCCTTGAAGAGACTTAACGGGCACTGTAGATGAATCAACATGTGACTGCCTGTTCAAGCAAAAACCCCTCCACTAATAATCCCAATAACCATTTATTTATTTAGTTTTTGTTGACCAGATAAGTGCACTAGGCAGATTCTGCCTATTTTCAGGCACGACGGGGGGGGGGATACAGATGAATGCCAGCTGACCTTTAAGCTGTTGGTGATATTTTTTTAGTGAATGGGGGGAAATTTGGCCAGGTCATCGGGGAAATTCCCCTACTCTTTTCGAGAAGTGCCATGGGATCTTTAACATCCACCTGAACTACCACCAGAACAGGCAGATGGGACCTTGGTTTAACGTCTCATCCGAAAGACGGCACCTCAGGAGTGCAGCACCTCCCTCATGCTGCACTACAGTGTCAGTATTGGGATATTAACCCAAGTGCCTGGTGTGGGGATAGAACCCACAGCCTTCTGATCTCCTGGCCTCAGAGGCGAGTGTGCTATCTGCATATAAAAAGTAATAAAAAATACATATAAAAAGTCAGGCAAGTAAGTTAGTATGCCAAGGGATCAGTCACTGCACAAGAACAAAAGTCAAAGAAAACCTGTTCATGTTTCTTTCTCCACATCAGAAGAATATTTTATCTTGGCAGTTGGTGAGCCAATGCAAAACTATTAGTTAATCCCTCCACATCCCTCAGATCAGAAAACATAAAAACCTTGTTGATGACTGTACAAAGTCAAACTTGGAAAACCATACTGTGTGAGCCACCTGTCTCCAGAAATCCATCAAGCCTTTTTCAGTACTAGTGGGTTGCAAAACTCGTATCTGGAAAAAAAGAGGAATGACCGACTCTCAAACAAGACTGGGCTTTTCCTGCAAAACATCAGCAAGGGTGTGTGTGTTGTGTGCCTAGCACATTGGTAATCACAATCCGTGTATGGAGTTGTTTTTCATCAACCAGTTTGCCTATCATTGTGATCTTATAAACTTTTCTCACTGGTGGTCTGCCTCCCAGATCTCAGAGGTGAAAAGTTCTCAAAAATAGTTCTGAGCAAGCAACACCGTGTGACCTACTTCTACCTTGTCTGGAAGTCCGAGAAGGTGAACATTAGTTGATCAGGCTTCATTTTCAAGCATCCTAAGCTGTGCTGATTTTCTTTAACCATAACTGACTGCGATGTTATGTTCTTTTCCACCTGCCACTGCAGTTCAGACACTTCCATTTTAACCACTTCAGCTGTTGTTTCTGCAGTAGGTACCCAAGTTGCAAGGTCATCACATTTTGGCGGGATGGGGTTACCATGGGAGCCTGAGAAAAGAAGTGGTGTGAAGCTGTTGATCCCAACATTAAGTCATTATTTACTTACTTTTCAGCTGAATTATTGTTGAACTGCATCTGGATTCCGTTCTAAGAACACATTCATTTCGTAATGAGCAAGCTTTCAAAAGGAAGCCTCTGGTCTCTGGAAAGGAAAACTCATCTACTGGAGCTGCTGCAATGTGCACTCATGTTGAGAAACATAGCAAATGTATTTTTTTTAATTGTTAACAAACCAATAAAGGCCCATGGAGATTAGTAGTAATCACATTTCCAGAAGATCCTGGGTAGAGGGGTAGCCTAGAGAGACTGTGGAGCTGTAGCACAGAGACAGATTTTAACATTATACAGTTATAGACTGCATAATTAATTTAGGTTACACATAGTTGCAGTCAGTTGTGCATAGTGGCATAAATAGGTAACAGTTATTGGCGACTGTAATGCACTTTTAACAGGGGCTGTAGGCTGCTTATAGAATTAGCTGATTTAGCTGTCACTCATAAACCTATAAAATGTTACTCATTTGTTTATTTATTTTGTTAATTCTTTGGTATGCAGGTAAGGTCCCCCAAGCACAGGTAAAGTTTCAGGGAGGTCAAGTGACTTGCTCAGTCACACAGTATGCAGGTGGAGGTTGTGAGACTCAAACCCAGGTCTGCGGGATGTACCAAGCTCACTCACAGGTCATTACTCTAACCTGTAGGTCATGCTGCCAGCCACCATGTATTTAATATGCCTTTTATAGAATTTTACATTATTTTGTTCCTTTAAAGGACAATGGTGCTGAATCTGTAAGACATTTTTTACAGCAGATTTTCTTTTAAATACTGATACCTGTTTTTTTATTATTTTATCTTTACTGATTTTTGATAATGTTAAAACTCAAACTCTAGTTTATACATTGGTAGAAAATACCATTTTATAACTTGATGGAAGCTGTGTCCCTTTTATCCGCACAACTCCATAGTAAAACAGAGTGCATTGTGCCAACAATGTAAAAGCTTAGCAATGACATAAACTACATCATAAAGTTCTAAAATGGTCTTTAGCATAGAGTACAAGTTAGAAACACCAACAGAATGTACTCAAAGGCCAGTAAAGATAGAACAATAACAAAACAGGAGCCAGTATTTGAAAAAGAGCTTCAACAGAAAACGCAGCCTTGCAGGTTGAAGTTTTCCTTTAAACACTGTTTATTTCTGTTTTATTCAATGAAGCAGTTTAGTAATTCTGACAGTAAAAAAAGGTTTGAAACTATATTGCTGTCTGAACTATGTTATTACCAAAGTAATGTCACAACTGCTTTTTACATTTAACTGTGTTGCTTTTTATAATGGAATAATTCTTTATCCTTATATTAAATGGTTATTTAGGTCATAAAGCTGCAGTAAGTGAAGCTGGACTACATCAATTGACCTTCATGAATTATGCAATGCTTGTTTTTATTTGGCATCTCATACTGGCAGTCTTTGTTATAGTTCCTGTGGCTAGTTAAGCACAGTTGTGTTAGGAAGCTGAAAATTTAATGGTCATATTAGGTTGCCAAGAGAAAAGAGTTTCCTTCGTGTCCCATGATTAATTAAACATTTTAGTAGCCTGGGATTTAATAAAGTGGCAGCTAGGGTCACTGATACACTGATACCGTTTTTTCTGTCTGTGCTCTTTTGAATTAACAAAAAAAAAAAAAAACTCTACTGCTGCCTCCTATATGCCTGTGCTTCTCTGTTATATTGCTTGGGACAAAGTCATTTGTAGAATCAGAACAAATAAAAGAACTGGGACCCAGACATGTGGGATCCCTTTTTTTTGAGTAACTTGCCATAAGCACAGAACAGTAGAAACTAATTTGAAAATAGTTCCCGTAGATCTTACTTTAAGGGTATCTCTTGCAGCAGGCCACATCTGTGGAATTATAGCCGCCAGGCACTAGAACCACATGGAAACTTTTGTAGTTAGTCTACCAGGGGGCCGGCCACTCCAATGTCATATGCCAATGTTGGCCTATCCTATAAGAGTGGGTGGTCCTGGCGTCCTCCTCAGCTATTTTTCCTGCTGTCAACCTTTGCACATCGGACTTTATGGAGATCCACCAGCTTCAGTTGACAACCGTTTCACCAAATATTTTCATTGGACTTTTTATTTTATTTTCTCTCCCTAGTATGTATCACTTTAGTGATAAAGTGATTTTCTACTCTGTTTATGCAGAGCTTTGCCTCTGGGAATCTCTTCAGAAAGTGCGCCTGCAGGCAGAAGATCCCCGAGAAGGACAATCACAAGGCCTGCATCTGCTGCCTGGGCCCAGAACATGACAACCTAGGCTTGTGTGATCTACTGTGGCTTCAACCAGGCCACCAGGAAGCTCCGAGTGCAGACCCTTACAACTTTTCTACTAAAGTAGAAGGTCGCCCAGATGGAGAAGGAGCTTCAGGCCAGAAGTTCCTTCACTTCCCCCGTGATGTCCTCGGGCTCGCAACCCTCCAAGGTCTGGGACAAGTCAGTGGGGAAAGTCAATGGGGAAGCACAAGCACCGAGACAAGGACCATCCTAAGGAGAAAACCTGGTCTTCCTTGTCTCGCCCCCGGTCACCACTGCATCCCTCAACCATGGCGGAGCCATCCTCATTGTCGAGGGTGGCCCCTTCTGCCTCGCACACCCTTTCTCCTGCAGGACTACCGTTGGCAGCTCCTTCCACTAATCATTCGGTGGTGGGTTGGTGGTTCCAGGAGCTCTGGTGCCCCACTGACTTTCTCAGACTCTGCTGTTCAGGCCCTTATTTTTGGCAGGCGCTCAGTCAGGTGGCTCAGCTGGCTTGCTGTCAATGCACTCAGCATCGGTGGTCACTGGGGCACAGCCTAACCCTCCAACTGCCAGCCTTGGCTGTTTCTTTGGCTGTTATCTCGGGCCCAGAGTCTCTACCTGCTCCTCAGTCTCCTCAGCCTGGTCACTGTCACTTTCCCTGACAGACACCCACTGGGAAGGTTCTCCAGAGGACCCAGCCTGTTCAGCCACCCTCCCTGGTGCCGACCCCAGTCTTCCCTCAGCCAACACGGGTGGGGGCTGACACTGATAGCAATGGACTTTCAATCCATGCTTACACCTTATGGGACTTCATGCAGGCTAAACTTGCCCCTCTCCAAGGCCCATTCCCGCAGTGGCCTCCTGCTCCTCCAGTAGAGCCATGACACATGCCTCAGGACCCAAGACTTGGGGGCGGGGGACCCCAAGGACGGGTGCTGCCTGGGCCTTATTCCTTCGGATGAGGACAATGACAGCAGTGATGGAGGAGCCACTCCTTACAGCTCCTCCTCCACTGTCTCGTCCAGCAAGGAAACCCCTTGGTACATCCCATGGGCCCCCCAGGAGACCCCTCATTTGTCTTGGTTATGAGACAGTAATAATTGGCCATAGGCCTTAACACTGAGGAGCAAGACCCTGCTTGACCTCGACTGGCCACTTCTTTGTGACTGCCAGATGCCCCTCCTCTGGTCATCCCTCCCTTAAGTGAGCCCTTTGAGAATGCCACTGTGGCCATTTGTCACTGGCCAAATTTGATCCCAGCCATGCCCAGGAAGGTGGACAAATTATAGGAGGCTCCAGCAGGGAGACTTTTCTTCACCGACCAACCTCAAGCAGATTCTATGGTCATCAGTGCCACCCATGACTGCACCAAGAGGCCTAAACATCTCAGTTACCTGCCCCCTAATAAAGAATCCTGGAGGCTGGAACACATTGGCAAGAGAATGTTTGCCTCAGCCACACTGACCTTCAGGGTGCCGAACTACATTGCCCATATGGTCCAGTACCAAAACCAGCTCTGGGACCATGCTCTTGAAACTATCTGGGCCCTCCCAGAGGACCCCCTAAAACAGCAGATGCTTCTGTCTCTCAAAGCAGGTTCTGACATTGGCACCCACCACCTTAGGGCTGCCTATGACCTCATAGATGCCTTGGCCAGAGCTGCCACATCAGACATTTGCCTGTGAAGACGTTCTTGGCTGAGGGTCTCAGGCTTTGCCCAGGATGTTTGATTGTTCATCCTGAATGCCCCCTTTAGAGGCTTCAAACTGTTTGGTGCAGATGTACAGGACATACTGTTTCAACTGCAAGCCTCTGACCTCATCTTACGGTTGGTCCACTCCATGTACCACACCAACAAGGCTAAAAGTGATTAACAAGTGCCCTTTTGGCAGTCTACCCATAGACCCAAGCCTTCTAACAAGCTTCAGGATAAGCGCCGGGCTGCCCCTGCCTTGCCTACCCCCTCCGCCACCACAGAAATACCCCAGAGGAGGATATGTGGCACTGGCCGCCCCTATCGGTTCAGCCTTACTCCTTACCTGCCCCCCCCCACGAAGTAGGGGGTGGTTGTAGGGGGTTGTTTCTCCATGCACTTGGACAAGTGGAAGGAAATCACCAGAGATGCCTGGGTACTGCAGCTCATAGAAAGTGGCCACTTCTGGAGCGCCCTCCAGCAAAAAAAAAAAAAAAAGAACAGTTCTGTCCTCCTATCCTCCAGACCACGTCCCAGTGCTCTCGGAGGAAATCTACTCCTTGCTAAACAAAAAGGCCATAGAACCTGTCCCAGAGACCCAGTAGGGCAGAGGGTTCTACTCCTATTTATTCCTAGTCCCGAAATGCACAGGAGACCTCAGGCCCATTCTAGATCTCCGGGAGATGAATCCGTTTATTCAGTGCAAAACATTCCAGGGGGTGACACTTCAGGGGTTTACTGCCCCTTCTGCAGTAGGAGATTGGATTTGCTCCCTTGACATGAAGGATGCACTTCTGCACATCTAGGTAGATGCCTTCCACAGACAGTACCTAAGGTTTCATTTCCAGGGGGCACACTTCCAGTTCCGGGCCTTGCCTCTGGATTTTCTTTGGCCCCTCTGGTGTTTACTAAATGCTTGGCAGTGATGGCAGCTGTCTTCATGTGGGAAGGACTCTGTCTTACCCTACCTGAACAACTGGCTTCTCAAAGCCCAGTCCAGGGGGTGACTGTTACAGACTCTGAAACATACCATGCACCTATTCCAGGATCTGGGCATCATGGTTAACTTCTTCCCAAGTCAGTCCTGACCCCCGTCAGCACCTTCAGTACATAGGGGCAGTCTTTGATACTTCTTAGGGCATGGTCTTCCTGCCCCAGGACTGGGCAGATCACCTGATAGCTCAAGCCTGTCTGCTGTACAACAGCCACTATGTCATAGCCAGAGCCTTCCTCTTGGGCCTGATGGCTGCAGCAACAGCCACAGTGTGTCTAGCCAGATTGCATATGAGGATTCCCCAGTGGACACTGAGGGTCCAGTGGGACCAGAATACCAATGGTCTGGAACAGCCAGTCCTGGTCTCCTGTCTAGTGAAAAGGGTTATGCTTAGGTTGATGGAACCCAGCAACCTGTTCAGAGGGAATCCTTTCCTCATTCCTTCCCCTCAGCAAATCCTCAGAACAGATGCTTCAGGGTTGGGGTGGGGAGCTCACCAAGTGCCCCAGCAAACTCAAGGGACATGGTCCAAAATGGAATCCTCTCTCCACATCAGTGCCCTGGAGATGCGGACCATTCTTTATGCCTCGCAGGCCTTCCAGGCTCGGCTATCCTTGGACCTTCTGCAAGTGCAGATGGACAACATTACTATAGTCCACTACATCAACAAATAGGGGGGCACTCATAGTCCTTCTACCTGGAAGCAGTGAGAGTCTGTATTGGGCCTTGGATCATGGTCTCGACCTGTCGGCCATCCATGTTCCAGGCATCCAAAATGTACTGGTGGACACCCTAAGCCTGTCGCAGTCAAAGACATACAAATGGGAGTTGCTTAGCTCAGTAGTAGACCTGTTTGACAGGTGGGGTCATTCAGAGTGGGACCTTTTTGCATCCACACTCAATGCAAAACTGTCGCTTTTTTGCTCACTCGATCCAGGGCCTGGAGTTCTCTTGCGAGATAAACATAGAAACATAGAAACATAGAATTTGACGGCAGATAAGGAGCGCCTGGCCCACCTAGTCTGCCCATTTTCCTACCAAACAGATAAGCTGCAGATCCTAATTAACCAACAGCTTACTTCCTCCTACCCACCACTAAGACTGCCTTATGTCTGTCCCATGCATTCTTGAATTCCCCCACTGTTCTTGACTCCACGACCTCCTCAGGGAGGCTGTTCCATGCATCCACAACCCTCTCTGTGAAAAAATACTTCCTCACATTACCTCTGAGCCGTCCCTCTATCTTCAAATTATGCCCCCTTGTTCTTCCACATCTCTTTTCTGAAAGATGACACCCTCTTGACTTTGTTGATTCCCTTGAGGTACTTAAGTTTCTATCATGTCTCCTCTCTCCTCCTTTCCTCAAGGGTATACATATTAAGCTCCTTTAGTCTTTCTTCATATGTCTTCTGGTGCAGACCCTGCACCATTTTGGTTGCCCTCCTCTGGACAGCCTCCACTCTGTCTATGTCTTTGCAGAGATGGGGTCTCAGAACTGCACACAGTACTCAGATGGGGTCTCACCAACTGTCTGTACAGAGGATAACAACTTCCTGTTTTCACTATTGATGCCTCTCCTGTGCATCCCAATATCCCCAGCCTTCCTTACTGCCTTCTCACTTGCTTGCCCACCTTTAGGTCATCTGATATAATTACTCCCAGGTCCCTTTCCATTTTTACTGTTGTCAGTATCTCACCCTCCATTGTGTACTCTTGCCCTGGGTTTTGTTTCCAGGTGCATTACCTTGCACTTCTTTGCATTGAATCTGAGCTGCCATACTTGACCATTACTCCAACCTTACCAAGTCCCTTCTCATCCTTTCCACTCCATCTGGTGTATCAACCCTGTTGCAGATCTTTGTGTCATCTGCAAAGAGACATACTTTTCCTTCCAGTTCCTCTGCAATGTCACTTATAAAGACATTAAAAGGACCGGTCCCAGTACTGGAACCCTGCAGTACCCTGCTAGTAACCCTCCTTTCTTCACTGTGGACTCATTTACTACTACCCTTGCATCCTGTTGTCTAGCCAATTTTTATCCAGGCTACCACCTTGGGACCCACTCCAAGGCTGGCTAACTTGTGTATTAATCTTTTGTGTGGGACTGTATCAAATGCCTTGCTAAAATCTAGGTAAGCCATGTCCACAGCCCTCCCTGGTCTCACTACTTTGGTTACCCAGTCAAAGAAATCTATTAGATCTGGCCTGACATGACCTTCCCATCGTGAATCCATGCTGCCTTGGGTCCTGTGCCCCACTGGCCTCTAGGTACTCAACAATTCTTTCCTTCAGAAGTGATTCCATCATTTTACCTACCACTGAGGTCAAACTAACTGGTCTGTAGTTTTCTGCCTCTGTCCTGCTCCCACTTTTGTGAAGAGGAATGGCATCCACCCTCCTCCAGTCGTCAGGTACCACCCCATCCTCCCATGATTTGTTAAAGAGAGTAGTCAGCGGTGTCATTAGTTCTGCCCTTAGTTCTTTTAGAATTCTTGGGTGAATCCCATCGGCCCCATTGCTTTGTCCACTTTCAATTTTATTAGTTCTTTCAGAACCCTTTCTTCTGTAAATGGACTGGTATCACCTCGCCTTCAGAGTGTTTCTCTTGTTTGATTTAGGTACCCCCTCCTCTTCCTTTGTGAATACTGAGCAGAAATATTTGTTCAGTATCCCTGCTTTTCATTGTCACCCTCTACCCACATTCCCTCCCTTTATTAAGCCTCAGTATCCCTCCTTTGGTCTTTCTTCGCTCCCTAATGTACCTATAAAAGGTCTTATCCTCTTCTTAACAGAGTTGGCTATCCTTTCCTTGGTTTGGGCCTTTGCTATTCTGACTGCCTTCCCAGCCTCTTTCTGCTTTAACTGATAAAGTTCTCTGTCCTTCTCCTTCTGTGTTTCCTTATATTTCCTGAATGCTGTCCTTTTTTCCTTAACCTTCCCTGCCACCTCTTTTGAGAACCACACTGGTTTTTTCCTTTGTTGTGTTTTGTTGATTTGCTTTACACAAAGGCTTGTTGCCTCTGTGATGGCTGTTTTAATTACTCTCCATTGTTCCTCCACCCCTCCTTCTTGCCTATTTGCTAGTGCTTTTCTGAGGCACTCTCTCATTTTCCCAAAGTCAGCCCTCCTAAAGTCCAACACTCTTGCTTTTGTATGGCTTGATTGTATGGCTGTGTTTATCGTGAACCACACTGTTTGGTGGTCGCTGTCCCAGATGGCTACCCACTTCTAAATCTGAGATTCTTTTCTCCTCCCTATTTGAGAGTACCAGGTCTAAGATTGCTCCCTCCCAAGTGGGTTCCAATACTAGCTGTCTGAGGCATGCCCCCTATAGGGCATCAAGAATGACCTTGCTCTTGGATGTGCCTGCAGCAAAGGTGCTCCAGTTAACATCTGGCATATTCAGGTCCCCATCAACAATATCTCCCCTTTTTCTGCCATTCTAAGGAAGCCTTCTATCATTTCCTTGTCCATTCCCTTCCCCTGAGATGGGGCTCTGTATACAACCCCCTTGCAGATTGTGGTGCCATTTCCTGTCTCCAGGGTGACCCAGAGTGTCTCATCTGCTCCCTGTTTACTCTTTAGTTCTGTTGCTTTGATCCCTTCCTTACATAAAGAGCTACTCCTCCTCCTCTTTACCCTCCCTGTCCCTCCTGTAGATTGTGTATCCTGGTATGTTGACATCCCAGTCATGGTTCTCCATGTACCATGTTTCTGTGACTGCCACAATATCCAGGCAACCCTCTTCCATCAAGGCCACTAGTTCAGGGAGCTTGTTACACAGACTATGGGCATTGGTACTCATCACCCCCACTTTTTGATGACCTTACCCTTTAGCCCCATTCCTGTCCTTATTGCCTTGTCTTTTTTACATTTACTTCTGGCCTGCTCCTAATGACTCTCTACCTTGGTGTTTACCTCACTAATTACTGTTGTTTGTGGGGAGGCTGGGATTTCCTGCTCCTTTCAGTGCCCCTGGCTAGTTTAAATGCTTGCCAATGAAGCATTTAAACCTTCTCTAACAGCAGGATCCTGGTTCCCCAATGGACAGATGCAGACCATTGCGCCAGTATAGGTCTGCATCCTCCAGGTGGCTCCCAGTCCCCAATGAAGCCAAACCTGAGCTCCACACCAGTTTTTCAACCATTCATTGAATCCCTGGTGAGAAGTACCCTAGAATCACTCCTTGCCATAGATGAGGCAGCACCTCCGAGAAGGTTACTGTATGCGCCACTTGTTCAAGGGCCCTCCCCAACTCTACAAACTCCTCTTGCACTGCTCTGATCCCATTCCTAGCCAGGTCATTTGTCCCTAGGTGGACAATAACATCCAGCTCCCTCCCTCGTGCAGCTGCTCCCATGATCCTGAGGATTCGCTTCGCGATGCGTTGTCCCTCTCCTGGAAAGGGAGATTTCTGTATGCATTTCCTCCCTTTCCACTGCCTCAGAGGATTCTGATCAAGCTCCAGATGGAAGGGGCCATGTTGATCCTCATCACCCCTTCTGGCCTTGTCAGATCTGGTTCCCTTTACTGCAACAGCGGAATCTCCAGTACCCATTCTGGCTTGCTTTCCCAGAACCAGGGCACCCTGGTCCATCCGGATCTCAAATCCCTACATCTTCATGTGTGGCTCCTGAGGACATAGCCATGGCTCGGTTCAGGGTGTCACCCAAGGTGGCTGATGTCCTGGTGGCAGCTAGGAAGCTGTCCACTAGGGCCACTTATTATGTGAAGTGGAAACACTTTACACTGTGGACTGCTTCACGCCAGCTGGATCCGTTCGCTTGTTCGGTGAATCAGATTCTGGAGTACTTGCTGTCCCTTTTAGACTCCGGCCTGAAGTATTCCTCTCCCATTTTACTCATTAGCACCATATGGCAGCAGAACCATTCATTGCTTAGCCTGACCCAAAATGGAGGCATTAGATAGAATGAGTTAAGGTGCACATGTCTGCCAACTCTGCTTTCCTTGAGCCTGTTGATGGCCATATAGTGGCACAACTGAAGGTGTCCTGTACCTTTCTGAGGGGCATTCTTCACCTGAAGCCTCCTATCTACAATCCAGTCCTGCCTTGGCACTTGAATTTTGTGTTGGAAAAACTTACTTTGCCTCCTTTTTTTTTAGCCGGCCACAACGTGTGAGCTATACTTTCTGTCATGGAAAGCATTATTTTCATTTGCAGTTACTTCTTTATGAAGAATTTCAGAACTACAGGCACTTGTGTGCGAGCAGCCTTATTTGGTTTTCCACAGGGTGTCTTTGTGTACTGACCCTAAGTTTTTTCCTGCGGTGGTATCTGGGTTTACTTCAAATTAATCCATCCACCTTCCTGTTTATTTCCGGTAGCGTGCCAATCCAGGGGAGGCATTGCTCCACACTTTAGATGCGCATAGAATTCTGCATTACTATGACACACATCATGTGAAGGACTGTAGAAAGTCCTCTCAGTTGTTTGTTTCTTTCGCCCCTGGGAAAGAGGGTGTCCCTGTTTCAAAACAGTGCTTGTCTAAATGTTGGCCAACTGTATCACTTTTTGCTACACAAAGTATGGCAATGATCTTCCTGGCATTGTTCATGGCTATTCCACAAGAGGCATGGCCACTTCTGTTGCCTGTTTCAGGAATTTGTCAGCTGCAGAGATCTGTGCTGCTTCTACTTGGAATTCTGTCAGGACCTTTACCAAGCACTACAGCCTGGACATTGCCTCTAGGCATAAGGACAACTTTGGCCTAGCTGTTCTCCAAGGGCCTGCTTTCTAAGGCTCAAGGCTTCCTCCACCCAGACTGTGCTGTCTGATGATGGAATTGCTTGGGACTCGTTCCACAGGTGTGGCTTGCTGCAAGAGATACACTTGAAGTAAGACAGTA
The DNA here is from genome assembly GCA_016271365.2 of Neoceratodus forsteri. Taxonomy (NCBI): domain Eukaryota; kingdom Metazoa; phylum Chordata; order Ceratodontiformes; family Ceratodontidae; genus Neoceratodus; species Neoceratodus forsteri. Next base: position 799,089,082 of record CM028129.1, read on the forward strand.
CAGTTACATAAGAACTTACCATAACAGCAGATCTTCAAGAGGATCTCTTGCAGCAGGCCATGCTGTCCAGCTCCCTCCTTCCCTCTGGGCCAGGGAGGCAGTTCTGTGTCTGTACCTCCTTCTGTCTCATCCTTTTTTAGTGGGAACCTTCGAGTAACCCCTAGATGGCGCTATCCCAGGGGCTACTACCCCTGCCTGATTTGCCACTAACAGGTTGAGGGGCCTGGATCCAATGGCGGGTGCCTCCACCCAGAGGTCAGGGTTTGCAATAGTTAAACTAACTTGGTCACAGCCCTCTGGGACACCGCAACCCCCCTTTCTTCCCACTAGTGGCCCACACAATATATCAGAATTACCTTCACAGTATACACTTACCCCCAGGTCTGGTTCCGGCACTGGGACCTCCTGTGAAATGAGATACAGTGCAACAATCACAGTACAGTACTTTAACATAGACAAATACCTCAGGCAGTATAACTTTGCTGAAACAAGCAGCTCTGATTTATTTAGGGGGATATAACAAGGACAGGGGGAAATCAGGTTAATTAGCTTATCACTCTAATAATCTACCTATGGCTCTGTGCACAGGCCTATCCCTATCAGTTACTGTCCCTGGGTACCCAAGCCCTAGTGGCTAGTCCAAACCGTGGCAGCTGGTAGGGGCCCTTTCACACAGAGAAAAGGAGAATTAAACAGTCAGCAGTACAGTAATTCCATTTGGATTTAATGTGGCAATTCAACAGGGAGTGACCCTGAATTAGTACTCACGACCTCCAAATAAGATAGGGTCCTTCAATGTCAGCAGGGCTCACTTGAGGTACACAAACCTCTTCACACATCCAAATAAAAGAAAGCACTATACCAGGCAGGCTGCATCTGTATCCCGATCGCAATTACTGCACAATACCCGGGAGAACACACAGCAGATTCAGTTCCTGACAGATCGAGTGCAATTTTCAGCAATTCCTCCAGTCTTCTACAGGGTGAGCCTGGTTTCTACTCTTCAGAGATCCTTTGATTCTTTTCACAGGACTGATTCAGTCCTAACAAGCTGTTACACAAGCTGCAGACCGAACTCTGGGCCTTACACACGCTTTTTGACTAAAACTGCACACTGAAAAGCACAGGGCTCCTTCCTTCTTCACTGCCAAAGCTCAACTGAAACTCCAACCCACAAACCGGGCACTTCCTTTGAGTTCCTCCCAGTTCTTGACTGGATTGGCTGTCACCACAATAGACTGCTGCTGTTGGTCCAAAAGGCACTGAAGTCTAAACTACATCTCCCAGAGTCACTGCCCATACAATCCTCTTGTGGCTGGCTCAGATTATGAGTCCAAGTTCTGATTCGTCCAAGGCACCATTTTAGAGCTAGCTTACCCCACACTGATTGGTCCAGTTCAGCAGTTCAAAACTAGAATGGGAACTAGCAGACACAGTTCTGACTGCAAAGAAAGCAGGTTAGACAAACTGTAATTTCATTATTACTGTAAATGATTTCTGGCAAACAGTTACATCTTTCAGATAGGTTCCTTTGCACTCTAGTGACTGCAAAATGGAGTGAATTGGAAGCAGTTCAAGTGGTACTCAAGTAGAGAAACACACAGTCCCCCCCATACAAACTAATTATGTCTGCAAGCAGACAGCTCTTAAAGAGACAGTACCAGAGGCTCTAAAAACACTCACTGATAAATGGCTTAAACGCCAAACACCATTCAGGCTTGGAGCATTCAAGCAAGCTCCTGGAAGTCTTTTGGGAACCCCCATTTGCAGGGGGGTTACATTCGGTTCCTCCTTGGTTCCCTCAGCTGGTGTTAGGTGGCTTATGGTCTGCAGCGGGAGAACTGAAGAGGGCGTGGGGGCTGCCCACTGTTATAGGATAGGCCGATGACTGCATATGACATCGGAGTAGGCGGCCCCCTGATAGACTGCTAGCTAGAAATGTTTTCGTGCGGTTCTAGTACGTGGTGGCTATAGTTCAATAGTTGTGGCCTGCTGCAAGAAACCCTCTCAAAGATCTATGGTTACGGTAAGTTCTTGCATAACTGTACTTTTATTTTTTAACCCTTACCTTACTGTTTTCTTTTCCCATGTTGCAGACCCAGAGCAACAGAGCTACTGTATATTAGAGATGCTTAGAATGAGTAATTGAAACAGTCTTTCCTCAAAAAAACAACTATTCAGCTTAGAATCCTGAGTATTTAACTCTTTCATTACTGCGTATGTGTGAATGTATTAGGTTCAGGACTATATATACTCCTGCAGTACTGTATTAAAATACTCTGAAACACCTCTGTAAAGCTTCACCAAGCATTTTGAAATGTTTTTGTAACAAAGATTACTTTACCGGGGTTTGTGTCATTATTATACCCTCATTTCAGAAATAGCATTACAGCAGAGAAAGCATTACCTTGAGCCAGTAGGGTTGCTTTTTATAACAGCAATGTTGAGGGACCTGGCATGAAAACAGAACTGAAATGTTCATCCCCCTCCGTGCGCGCGTGCACACGCGCACATACACACACACACACACACACACACACACGCACACACACACTCACACCCTCTCCTGTCTCACAGTGTCATCCTCAAAGAAACCTTGTTTTTTTTATATGTACTGCTTATGCCTCATTCCATTTTCTGCTCTGACATCCCTCCGTAGGTTCTGTGGTGACTCCCCACCAGTCTCATGCCCTGCTCCATTAGCTGTCCTCCATGATGTTTTAGTTTCCCCCCACAGGGGCAGGGTCATTTTTCTTGTTCTCCCTTTCCCTCCAGATGCAGGCACGCAAGGGAGACTAAGACATGCATGCACACAAAGCATATTGCTGGATAGGTCCCCGGCTTGTGTCTGACCCATCCGTGGTGCCCTCAGCTGTAGTGCCACCTATTGTCACCCAGGTGGCAGCAGTGCAGCGAGGATGCCATCCCTTCCTCCCCAGAGGAAAAGACGCTCAATCCTCCTGCCTTCAGCTGGCCTCCGATGACCCAGGCTCAGAGAAATTTTGTTGGCCCTCACCACATCTGGATGTGGCAGTGGAAGTCCTGAGAAGTTGAGAGGGGCATAGAACTTCTGGTCAGGACACTGGACTGCTAATCAAAACATGTTTTTTGTTTCTGTGGCAGAAAGGAGGTTGTGGTGTTCCATGGGATTCTGGGGACAGAAGATTCATGTTTTGTTTTCAGTGTTTTTATTGCAAAACACTTCGGAAATGGTGACAAGTCTCCAGAAGACAATGTGGTCTGATTCTGATAAGTTGTTATTTGGAATAACAACTTTCCTGGGCCTTGAAGGATATTTTAAATCCAAATTTTAATTGGAAATTCTAACTAGTGTTTCCCCTAAGCATTTATTGTTTTCAGCCCCCCCTACTTTTATAACACCTATAGGTTTCCTGCATTTTTCAAACAGAGTCCTAGTCACCAGTTTTGTCTCAGCAACAGCTTTTGGGAAATGACAGACTAAAGCAACGAAGAAAAAAAGATAAACAGAAAGTAGATAAATGGACTTCCGGTGACGTCATGCCCCTGGAAGCAGCTTGAGCACTAAGCTCTGTCCCCACTAAAAACTCTGCATCCATAATTCAAAATTGGGTCAGAATCAGCGGAGGAGAGCGGGGAAGATGCCCAAATCAAAGTCTGGAAAAATCAAGCCACTTTTGGACTCCGCCGAGCTCGATGGCAATGGCTTGGACAGTGATGGCTCGCATGTCTCGGCACAAATTGAATCCGCGCCCAAGGAAGTCACAGGGCCTTGAATATCTCCAGACAAATGGACCTATTTTAGAAGAGAGACCCATTCTACTTTTGCAGCTAAGAACGGTCATGGGAAAATGGAAAAGAGAATGGAGGAGTTGGAGGGGCAGGCAGTGGAGGATGCTGAGAGCCCATGTAGAAGAAATTATCTTCGTGTTTCTGGCTTTCCGGAGGGTTCGGAGGGCGGGGACCCTATATCATTCATGCAACAGTTTTTTAAAAAAGCACTAGATTTACCGGATAGCTGCCTGTTGGAGATGGATCACGCCCATCGCACTCTGGGCCCACGGACAGTTAATCACCCGCACGCTATCCTAATAAGATTCCTGAGTTACCAGGATAAAGAGTTGGTGCTTCATAAATCCTGGCAAAAGGGGGTAGTAAAACATCACGATCAGCGTATCTACGTGGACAATGACTACCCCACTGCTATTGCGGCCAAACGACATGCCTATGCTTCTATTTTCAGAACGCTTAAAGAGGCCAAAATCAAATTCAGAACCCCATACTCTGCAAAATTAGTAGTCCAGCTTCCAGAAGGCCCCAAAACATACAAGTCTGCGGAGCTGGCAATACAAGGTCTTAAGAAAGAAGGCTTCCAGATAATATTGGAGCAGAGGCCCCTGAGTAAGGCTTTGGCGACTAAGCTGGCAATGAAGGCATGGAATAAGGGGTCACAAAAGGAACAGCGTTGGTGGGAAGGCGTCACAGCCCTCAGGCAGATCGTAGCTGGGCTTCACAAGCAAGTATCGGATGAAAGTGAACTGAATTTAACTATGCAAGTTGTGAAATGAGCGCAGTGCCGACTTATTGGACTTTGGAGCCGAGAAATTAATGGACAAGTAGGCCGGTTTTGCTTCCCCCTTTTATCTTTTGTGACCTTGTGACTCGAGTGTCTCCGCTCTCCCCAGGGGTTCCCCCTCAGCTCTCCCCTCCTCCCAAGTCACTCTGTCCTCTCAGCTGGAATAGCTCTGCACACACACACCCATCATACTTGGCTCGGGGGGCCTGCAGGGCAAACTGTAAGATCAAGTGTGGTGGGGAATGGTCGCATAGGTGACTGGCCACACCAACTAGACTGACCAAATATGAGAGGTTAGTAAGGTTACTTGACTGGCAATGGGAGGGTGGGGGGATTCTGGGGTGGGGACAATGGGTGAGGGATGGAGATGCAAACGGTCACCGGGGGGGGTACTGTCCAGGTCAAGGGCTGTCTCTCTCTGCTGTCCTTTCGTTATTTTCTCTGTTTTGTCCTTTTCTCCCCCCTGGGCCTCCATGAGGCTCAGGGGAAGGGTCTGTTAATGGTATAACATTCTGGACTTTTTAAGGAAGGACATCGGGTTTGGTGTAGTGGGCGGCAGCCCTATTGGGCCTTCCCCTCGCCGCTTCGACTGCTCTACCCGAGTTGGGGTCCATGGTGGTTGGCGTGGAGGGTGGGAATTGGAAGTCATTACTGTCCACAACTTGAGCCCAATTTGGGCTCTTACCCCTTTCTCGCCTCACCAATGCTGTGACAGTGGGGCTGGGATTGGAGGGGCCTAATAGATTATACATTCCAATATATGGCTTGGATCAGTGGTAGAAGAGTGATGAATCCGGCCCACCCCACTGTTTGGCAGTTAATAATGATTGGCCCAACTAGCCCGGATTTATTTTAACTGCAAGCTGAACACATATTACATTAAGGAAAAGAAACGTTTAGCCAAGATGGTGATATTGGCATGACTGCCTCCCCCCCCCAGTGGAGACGTGTTACGTCTGGTCCCCTTTGTGAGGCGGACTACGCCAATCTGGCACTTTTAGGCCTGAGAGCCGTCAACCCTATGGAAGTCACCCATAGTTTAGCAGCCCAGGCCCAGTTGGCAGGGATCTGCTTTAGCTTTTGCCCCCAGTTTTACCCTAAAGTTAGTTTATCCCAACTCATTCTTAATAAGTTAGAGAGTTTAATATTAGAGGGACCCTTATTTCCCTCACTAAGTTGTAGGCAGTCACCTTTTAATGCAGCATATGTTGATGTTGGCAGAAGTGCAGGTTGGGGAATAGTGGACGGGGTTAGCAGAACATCTGTATATACAAGAAAAATATGAATAGCTAAGCAATCATTACAAGTCATTTCTTTAAATGTAAATGGGTTGAGAAGTCCCATCAAACATGCCAGAATACTTACAATGTTTAAAAAAAAGTTGTGCAGGAATTACCTATATTCAAGAAACGCACATGAATGCTAATAAACATAAAAAACTAGCATCCAAAGGTTTTTCACAGGTTTTCGCATCTTCGTATACTGGTGGTAGGAAGGTGGGGGTGGTCATTCTGATTTCCAGCCAGATCCCATTTCAGGCTACCCGGGAGTGGGCGGATGAGGAGGGCTGCCTGGTTATAGTCCAGGGAGTACTGGAGGGTAAGGAATTGACTCTGGCGAATGCTTATTTCCCCCCCAGGGTCCTCAACCTTAACAATTGGTTTCTTCCTAAGAAAACTATTGGAATTGTCCAAGGGTACCCTGATTCTTGCTGGGGATTTTAATATAACCCCAAGCCCCACATTGGACACTACTAACACCGCCAAAAATAAGCAGCTGGACCCTCATAAATTCTTCAAGAGATTTGTCCAAGAAGTGGGCTAGCTGGATGTGTGGCGGGCTCTCCACCCGAGAGACAGATGATATTCTTACTACTCTAATGCACATGGTACATACACTAGGATTGACCACTGTTACACACAAAAAGAAAACCTTGGGCTACTTATTGATGCTACCATGGGGGACATTATCCATTCAGATCATGCCCCAGTGATTACACAATGGGATCTGGGCCTAGACAGACATAATACATTCTGGAAACTTAACCCAATTCACCTGAGAAGTGAGTCTTTTTAGGAACTGGGTTGGGGACAAGATACAGGAGATATTAGAGGACAATGGGGCACTGGGCACCAGTTCAGCCATTAGGTGGGATACGCTAAAGGCAGTACTAAGGGGCCATCTGATACAATATACCACCATCCTAGCAGAGCAGTGTCAAGAGAGACAGACAAGATTAGAACAGACCCTTAGTTTCCTCCAAACTGCTCACCAGCAGGGGGACCTTTCTATGGCCGAACAGATGAGACAGATTAAGCAGGAATTAGATAAATTCTGCATGCAACGCACTGAGATAGCTCTGGCATTCTTTAGGCAGAGGTATGGAGAGGTGGACCCCAGGGCCTCTCGCCTGCTGGTTTTTCGCTTGCGGAAACAAAGGCGTCTCTCCACTATAGCTACCATAAGAGACCCGGTTATGCGAGCAACCCACTCAGGGCTGGGGCAGATTTCAAGGGCATTTACGGACTATTATTCGAATCTATACACCCCGGACCATGAGAATGTCCAAAGCACTATCGAGGACTTTCTCTCCCCCTTAGATCTTCCCAAAATTGACGAGGGTCAACGGGAAGGCCGTATCGCCCCCATATCCTACGCAGAACTTAAAAATGTAATCTCCAATTTAAAGACAATGAAGGCCCCCGGTCCTGACGGATACGGGACAGAATTTTACAAATGTATGGAATCCAAGGTAGGCCCCCTTTAGCTTCAAACTTGCAATGATCTAACAAAGGGACGTGAACCACCCCCTTCAAGCTGGTCATATGCCGCTGTCTCTGTCATCCCTAAACCGGATAAAGACCCACAGTTGTGCAGTTCATATCACCCTATTTCAGTACTAAACATAGACTATAAAATTCTAATGTCCATTTTGGCTAAACAACTTGATGCGATTCTCCAAGACCTCATAGCACTGGATCAATTGGGATTTGTCAGCTCCTGGTCAACCACTGATAACACCATAAGGGCCTTGCATTTGGTACAGGAGTTGCAACTACAAGGTGCCCCATCAGTCCTTCTCAGCCTTGATGCTGAGAAGGCATTCGACAGGGTCTCTTGGCCCTTCCTGTTTACCACAATGCTTAAGATGGGGATCCCTCTGCAGTTTGTAGCTACAATTCGGGCTTTGTACTCCTCCCCAAAGGCATGTGTAAAAATCGCAGGCCACCACTCAGAGTACTTCCCATTATACAGGGGCACACGACAAGGTTGCCCTCTGTCCACCAGACTGTTTGCCATTTTCATCAAACCCCTGGCCCAGGCAATCAGGCGGTCTTCACAGATATCGGGGGTGCGGATGGAGGGTGAGGAGCACCGAATTGCATTGTATGCAGACGATGTGCTGTTGTTCCTGGCCAACCCTGAACAGTCGGTCTCTGCTGTATTTCAGATCTTGGAAGAATATGGGGTCTGCTCAGGGTACAAATTAAATACTTCTAAAACTGATGCTCTTACGTTTCACTTCTCTCCCCCCATAAACTCAAGCAGTCCCACCCATTTAGATGGGACCTTGGTAGAATGAAGTACCTGAGAATCTACCTCTCCTGGTCTTCCCAGCAGACAATCAGACACAACTATGACCCCTTTTATGCCCAATTGCAGGCAGATCTTAATCGGTAGGCAGTACTACCGCTCAACCTAATTCAGCGCGTAGAAGTCGTTCGGATGGTGACCCTGCCCCGGACATTGTATATCTTTCAGAAAGTCCCTACACTCATCCCATGTGAAAACACTTCAGTCCTGGAATAAAGCAATACTGAAATTTATTTGGGTATGTAGGTGCCCCAGAGTAAGTTTCTCAGTACTCTGCCTCCCCTGGCAGAGAGGCGGACTTGCCCTGCCGAATTTAAAATTATACAACTGGGCCTGCCATCTCTCTTTTATTGCAGCTCGCTTCGCACGAAGCACCCCTGCTAAATGGAGAGAAATGGAGGAAAGCTTGCTCCCATTTGATGAACTGGTAAGAACAACTGTATATCAGTCACCACCCCAACTACCTCAGTTGAACCCAGGCCCATGGATTGCACATCAGCTCAAAACCTGGATGGCAATTAGAAGACGACTGACTGGCTCGATGATCACCCTTTTTAATCTATATGTGCCCGATTGCCCTCCTGGAGAATTTTAAGCCTAACTGGTTTGACCACACATTTAAACAATGGGCCCGGCTTCGCATTTACTCCCTCTCCCAGTTACTCAAAGGTAGTGAGTTTAGGCTCTTCCAGGAGCTGCAACAGTCCCATGGGCTCTGGCAGGTGGATTTTTACAGATTTCTGCAACTTAGAGATTTTTATTTCTCCCTAGCTACTGATCGATGGAATCCTGATAATATACCCCCATTAATCTTACTACTTCAAACCACCCTTTCTGCAAGCCCGATCCTGCATGCCATTTCCTCCTCCTACAGGGTCCTCAATAACACTACTAGCATAAATCTCATTAAAATACAGGATAAATGGCAAAGAGAGATAGGAACAGACATCTCTCCACAACAGTAGAACAGGGGCTGGCTTCTTGTGTCGAAGCTCACCTGCTCCCACACATGGAGATTGTTCTCATGGCAATTAATGATCAGATTCTTCCTCACGCCAGCTATAACAGCTCACTTCTCCACCTCAACCCTCAAGAGTTGCTGGCGCCAGTGCGGGATGTCACCTGCACACCATACCCATATCTTCTGGTCTTGCCCTGTCCTACAGCCCTTCTTACTTTCCCTACAAAGGGAATTATCAGTCATACTGAATACAGCATTCACGTTAACTGCAGAGTGCTTCCTGCTTCTTGCCCTCCCCCATGAGTTCAGGGACCCACAAAACAGATACTTGTTGGGGATAGCCCTCATGGTGGCAAAAAAGGCCATAACCAGATTGTGGCTCTCACCACAACCCCCAACTATTGAAGCATGGAGAAATACAGTGAATCAAATACATAAGGCCGAAAAAATTTCATATCAATTAAATGATCAGGCCAATTTATGTACTCAAAAATGGACAAAGTGGATCCTTTATATTACGACCTGCGACCCTAATTTTGTCCCCTGATTAAATTAAACCGAAATAGGATGGGGGCAGCCGGGTGAGAGGAACAAGGGGAAGAAGGGAATTGGACAGGAAGGGAGAATGAATAAAGGGGAAAGGAAAGTGCTGTGCTTGTCAATAAACTGGGACTTTTGAATGTTAAAATAATAATGTCTTTGTACCCCCACTCTGTGTAAAGCTTAGTAGAAAGCATTTTTGTATTGCCATGTCTGCTACCCAACGTGTATTCTGCTTTGTATAAGATCAAATGTATCTTTTATGATGAACATCTGCCTGCTGTAACCCCCCTCCCTCTGTTGTAAACTTGAAAAATTCTCTGAATAAAAATTCTAGGACCAAAGAGTATTGTCTTTTTTTTGTTTGTTTGTTTTTTTAGCATTTAGCACCAGTTTGTTGGTGTGAAACCAGGACTCCATAGACTGTATGTCCATTGTCAGTAGATTGGTTTGGTGGGACGAACTGTGAGAGCACCTACATATGATTGCATCGTCCGTGTATAAAATCAGGTTTGCAACACCACAGCTCTTCGATAAATCATTTACATACAGGAAGAAGAGCAGGGGCCCCAGAATTGATCCCTGGGGCGTGATGCTGATACTGCCCCTTTCCATTTAACTTTTTGAGACCTACTTGTGAGGTAACTTGAGAACCAACTCAGAGCCAAGTCATCTAAGTTGAGGGATTTAAATTTTGCTAAAAGGTTTTGGTGGTTCACTAAACTGAATGCCTTTGTTAGGTCTACGAATATTGCTCCAGTCATCTGACTAACATCTAGGGCTGAGAATATATCAAAAGATGAGTGAGGCAGGGTAGTATCAGTTCCATGGTGTTTTGTGAAACCGTGCTGATGGGCTGTAAGAAGGTTATTATATTCCATGTAGTCCAGGAGTTGATTATATATGATCCTCTCCAGTATTTTGCTAAAGGTGCTGAGGATTGATATGGGGTGGTAGTTCTTGGCTAGGTCCTGTATTAATAGGGCAACTTTCCAAGCCATGGGGAACATTCCCCTGAGGAAGGACCTATTTAAAAGTCAGGTTAGTGGGGAAACTATGACTGGGTTGTAGCATGTTGAAGCCTTGGGTCTAGTTTATCATGACCAGCAGACCCTGTCTGTTGTATTTTTCATAGTAGCTTGAGAACCTCCCACCTGGTCACAAGTTTGAGGTGGAAGTTCGGGGTGGTGGGAGGTCCTTCTACATAATCTTGTTTAGGCAGTGGGGGGGGGTAGAAGGGAATGTTTTTAATTTGTTGAGATCTGTGAAGAACTCATTAATAGCATTGGCAGGATCATCTGGTTTAGTGAGGTGCGCTCCATTTACCATGATATATGTTGGTTGAGGTCTGGTATACCCTTTCAGTTGGGCATTGATTTGTGCCCAGCAAGTTTTGAGGTTGGAAAGGTTTTTGGATTGTAATTTTTTAAGGTGGGTTTGTTTTGCAGTTCTGATATTTTGTTTGCAACTGTCACATAGCTCTCTGTACTCTGCCAATCGGAGGAAAGTCCTGAGGCTTTGTAGGTATGCCAGGCTGCATCCCTCGTCCGCATGAGTTTCTTAAGCAGCTGGGATACCATTTGGATTCCTTCCCTTTTACTCTTAATTGTTTAAATGGAGCATGCTTATTAGTTATTGATAAGAAGCTTTTAGGAAGAAGTCTAGAGCTGAGTTTATGCAAGGGGCAGCGCCAATTTGTGACGAGCACACCACGGCTAGGGAGTTGCGAAAAGAATCCGGGTTGAATTTGGAGATGTCCCTGGCCCAGAAAATTCTACAGAGGTGGTGGTTTGTTGTTTTTCCAAATACAGAAGGTAGGGACGTGGTCATTAATGACATTGGAAAAAAACACCTGTAAGTTGGATTAGAGTGGGTTTGGAGTCAAGGATCCAGTCGAGGGTGGTATGATTCCCAGTTTTCATGTTCAGATGGGTATGCTCAGTGATGAGCTGAGTGAGGTGGTCATCCTCCAGTTTGGATTTTAGGTCAGGGGAGACTGACTGGGGCCAGTTCAGGTTGAAATCTCCGAGGATAATTCTTTCTCCCACAGGTAGGGCCTCTAACAGTGACTCTAGGGCTAGTTCCGCAACCTTAGGTGGGTTAAAGACGCAGTCAACTAGAAGCAATTTGGTACCCCCCTAGTAGTGGGTTGATGAAGATGTTCTCACTTTTGGAGTTAGACTAGTTTTGTAATGGAATTAGTTTGGTATTTAGTGAGGACTTGGCATAGATAAGGACCCCTCTACCCTTTCTGACACATCTGTCCTGTCTGAAGGTTTGGTATCCTGGGAGTGCCACCTTGTGAGGAAGGATGGAGGGTTTGAGCGAGGTTTCAGTAATGCAAACTATATCCTGGGAGCGTGAATTTGCTCAGGGCTCCAGTTCATGTATTTTGTTTCTGAGGCTATTTATGTTCATATGGGTTATTCTTAGGCCATGTGCCTTTACCCACTGGGCATTGTTGGAAGATGGATTACTGGTATTTACAGCGGGTTCAGGGTTTGGCTGTATATCACCACTTAGGAGGAGTCATTGTAGGGGGACCCAGTGAGTATATTTAAGAAATCATGGACTATGTTTAGGTCGTCCAGCGACCAGTATGAGGGGTGTTCAGGTAGGCTATGAAGGCACCTAGTTGGAAACCATGAATCTTCTCCAAGCAGGCAAATGGGAGGAGTGGGTGTTTTTAATACAGTGGGCAGAAGGAGGGGCAGGTGAGCCATACCAGTGGAGATGGAGTAGACATTATCTAGAGAGAAGTCCTGGACAAGAATATAAGCGCAGTGGTCTATGCCAAGTAGTAGGATTAGCAACAGGGCAAAGTGAGATAAGTAAAACATCATCTGCAATATATAGTGCAGCTGCTGCAGGGGACCTTTAAGGAATTTCGGGTATTCCCGGATGGGTTCCTAAGCTGGGAGAGATGAAGGGTGACAGGTCTGTTGGGGGGGGGCGCTAAACCAAGAGCCTGGAATAGTGGGTGGGGAAAAATGAGCTGATTGGTTTTCTACCACCAGGTCTCACTATAAGAAAAACAGTAGCTTAGGTGGGGAGTGGCTGGGGAGGGTGGGCAGGGAGAGCCATGCGGTGCAGCCAAGCTCAGGAGTTGTGCTGCAGAAGAGAGGTACCTGTGCTTGCTGGAGTGGCTGTTCTGAGCCAGTGGGGAGGGGAAGCAAACACTCTCATGATCCCCAGAAGCAGAGTGCTTCCATCACTGGAGAAATACTGTTGCCCCGGCACAACGCATGCTCTGGAGTGCCTTATTCTGATTATTGAAATGGGTCAAAATAATTTGTGATGAGATATATTTTTTAAAAATGCAGTTTTAATCATTTGATTTAATAGTATAGATAATATAAAGAACATGTTTGGTGACTGACCTGGCCTGTGCCATGGATGTGTGTATTTTATTCCTGCTAATTGTTGTCTTCTGTTGTATCTGACCCTAGACCCTTTGAAAATAGGCATAGCCAAAATAGTTTTGTGTGGAATACATAAATATAACAAAAAATTGTCCCTTTTTCTATGCAGCTATTCATACTTGACCACAAGGTAGTGCAGCATGTATGCAACTGTATCTGAGAGTCAGCTTCACAGAGTGGCGGTTTCATCATGTTGTCATTGGCGATTACAGTAAGACAGATTATAGTGAATGGTGAACTGTTTTTCAGCACAGTGAAGCGCGTCTGGTACATAACAAAAAATACTGTTCAGTAGTTACAGCAGCAGTCACTGGTATTTACTGTTTGGTGGTTAGGCTGGAGCTGAGGTGTGTGGGGACCCACTGTCAATGGCAAGGGAGTGTGAAGAGCTAGTCAAATGCATCTATGAAAGTGGCAGGTTAGTTGTGTTGCAAGATCTGCAGTCTGTGGCATGGAGGAGTTTTAAAAAAAATTTGTGGCAGTTTGTAATGGCTGCCCAAAAAGCCAAAAGCCAGGCAGAGTGAGCAAGCTGTTGGTAGCAGCGAGGAGTGATTTCTAAGAGGCTAAATGGGAGTAAAAAGGATGTGGAACTAATTCTTGTGTTGTGCTGGAATATCAGCACAAGGCTCCGAGGTCCTCAGCCAATCAGGTTAGTAGATTTTCTTGATACATTTCATAATTATGAAAATAAGGCATGATAGGGGGTGCGTTATGGTGAGATAATGGCCCACCTCACGTGAATAGAAGTGCGAGATGAAGCTGAGTGCTCCCACCACCCGTGAAGGGCCATTAGACCATCATAATGCACTCCCTGGAGTGCCTTATTGTGATTATGAAATTAGGCCTTTTTAGTAAATTGGAAGTATTTTTTAAACATATTTTTGTTGATCATTTTCAGCTGGACTGCTGTGCTGGGATAACATCCCTGCTGAAAGTACCTCTTGGCCAATCAGGAGCCAGCATTCTTGCTACCCATTTCATAATTAAATAATAATATATGACAGGGTGTGCTGTATCATAGGATATCAGCAGACTTCAGGTGCATTGTGAGGCACGATGAGAGGCCGAGTGCCTTACACACCTGAGCTGTGCCGATATCCTATGATAAAGCACACTCCGGAGTATATTATTGCAGTTTTACACTGGACCCATATAGCAAAAAAAAAAAAAGATACAAAGGCAGGTTTAGAAATTGTTTTAATACTGTTTTTAAACTGTGGAGGTACATTAAATATAAAATAGTCCAATGTTAAACTCATTAGGTTAACTGTAATAAATTGTAACTTGTTATAAATATTAAATAACTTAGAACCATATTAAAAATAAATATGATAAATTATGCTTTTTTAATGCTCAGTTAATGCTAACTACTGCAAGTCAATGTGAGGGAATAGTGGTTACTGTCTCTTTAAATCACAAAGTGTTCAGTTTTGTAAATATTAAATTGCACAATGCTGTGGGGGTCCCCACTTGTAGATAGTGCCGTAACTCAAGAGTCTCGACTTGTACAGGTTCGTCAGTCGGGAGTGAGCGTCAGAGGTCCTGCGAGCTGGGGAGTGGCTGGAGCAGAGGTAAGTGGCCAGGGAGTGCAGGGGAAACATTTGTGTGCTGTCAGCTGGTGCAGAGGAGAATTACTACACTAGCTCCTCATCTGGAAAAAAAAGGTTGGTTTCTCCTTGTTGCTTATGTGATGCAGTGGCCATTACAGCAGACATGCTGGGAGCTCTCTTCATGCCACTACGGTGCCATTTTGCTAAACTGTGTTCGAGCCGTTTCGGCTGTTAGGTGAGCATTGATAGCGGTCTGAACAGAAAAATCTACCTGTTTCTACACTGTGTTTCCCTCTATGTCTGTGAGGGAATTGCTCTGCAGGAATTGATTCCTGTCAGTAGTTCTCTGCTGGAGGCTGTGTTCCGTCAGTGGCAGGGAGATGGACAGTGCAGTTGGTGATTCTAAGTGTAGCTGCAGTGGCTGAGTGACATTTGTGAGGGCAGGAAATCAACCATGGTGCTCTGCAGTGAAAATCCTTTATCTGACACATCTTGTATTATTTTGACACTTGGCAACAGGCTGTTTACAGGTAAAAGCTGTAAGTTATTTTGCTTTTGTGGGCCTGTATTTTGAGGTGGAGCATTTTGTGATGTTCTTGTTGAAGGATTTTGACAGGGCATATGTAACCAGTCTCTGGCCTTGGATGTTGTTTTTACCCATTCCTTTGTAAATGAATAGGTATGGGCATAGAGTACTGCTGACCATTCAGATTTCAAGATTCTTCATGTCCAGTGCATAATCTCTATTTGATACCATAGAAACGTAGAATTTGACAGCAGATAAGGAACGATTGGCCCACTTAGTCCGCCCATTTCCCTACCTGATGGATAAGCTGCAGATTCTAGTTAATCAACAGCTCACTTCCTCCTACACCCCACTAGAATTGCCTTATGCCTGTCCCATGCATTGCTGAATTCTCTCACTGTTCCTGACTCTCCAACCTCCTCAGGAAGGCTGTTCCATGCATCAACAACCCTCTCTGTGAAAAAATACTTTCTAACATTACCTCTGAGCCGTCCCCCCTCTATCTTCAAATTGTGCCCTTGTTTAGATACTACCCTCTTGTACTCTGTTAATTCCCTTGAGATACTTGAACGTTTCTATCATGTCCCCCCTCTTCCTCCTTTCCTCAAGGGTATACATATTAAGCTGCTTTAGTCTCTCCTCGTATGTCTTCTGCTGCAGACCTTGCACCATTTTGATTGCCCTCCTCTGAACAGCCTCCACTCTGTCTATGTCTTTGCGGAGATGGGGTCTCCAGAATCGCACACAGTACTCCCGATGGGGTCTCACTAACTGTCTGTACAGAGGGATAACAACTTCCTGTTTTCTACTGTTGATGCCTCTCCCTATGCATCCCAGTATCCCCCCAGCCTTCCTTACTGCCTTCTCACATTGCTTACCCACCTTTAGGTCATCTGATATAATTACTCCTAGGTCTCTTTCGATTTTTGTTGTTGTAATTAACTCACCCCCCACTGTGTACTCTTCCCCTGGGTTTTTGTTTCCCAGGTGCATTACCTTGCACTTCTTTGTACTGAATCTGAGCTGCCACATATTTGACCATTCCTCCAACCTTGCCAAGTCCCTTTTTATTCTTTCCACTCCACCTTGTGTATCAACCCCGTTGCAGATCTTTGTGTCATCTGCAAAGAGACGTACCTTTCCTTCCAGGTGCTCTCCAATGTCACTTATAAAGACATTAAAGGGGACCGGTACCAGTACCGAACCCTGCGGTACCCCACTAGTTACCTTCCTTTCTTCACTGTGGACTCCGTTTACTATTACCCTTTCATAGAGTCATAGATTCATAGAAGTATGACGGCTGAAAAGGACCAAAGTAGGCCCACCAAGTCTGCCCATTTGCCCAGCTATCTGCTTGGACCTGTGCCTCCACCCTTTAACACTCCCATGTGGTTGTCTCATGCCCTTTTGAATCCCTCCACTGTTTCTTCCTCAACAACTGCTTCTGGGAGTCTGTTTCACTTTTCTATGACTCTCTCTGAGTAATAGTATTTTCTAATGTTACCCCTGAACTGTCCTTCCTCCACCTGCAGGCCATGCCCCCTCGTCCTCTGACTTCCTTTTATCTTGAAGATGCTCCCCTCTGGCACCCTGTTTATACCCTTAAGGTCTTCAAGATCTTGATCATGTCTCCCCCCACCCCCGGCTCCAGGGAGTACATGTTCAAATCACTCTACCTGTCTTCATAGGATAGGTGACTTAACCCTTTACCATTTTTGTCGCTCTGCTCTGAACCCTCTCTATCCTCCCGAGGTATGGCCTCCAGAACTGGACTCCGTAGTCCAAGTGTGGTCTAACCAAATGAATGTACAAGGGTACTATGACCTCCCTATTCCTACTGGTGATCCCCCTTCCGATGCATCCCAGCATTCCACTCCCCCTGGCCACTGTCCTCCCGCACTGCCCTTCCACCTTCAGGTCCCCAGATATAATGATGCCCAGGTCCCTTTCTTGCTCCATCTCCTCCAGCTCTCTGCCCCCATACAGTATCCTGCCTTCTGATTTATGTAGCCCAGATGCATGATTTTACATTTTTCTGCATTGAATTCAAGCTGCCACCTTTTTGACCATTCCTCAAGTCTCCCCAAATCTCTCTGCATTTGTTCCACCCCTTCCTCCGTGTCCACCCTATTGTAGATTTTGATATCATCCGCTAACATACTCTCACCCCCCTCAAGGCCCTCCACGATGTCTCCTACAAATATATTGAACAGTAGGGCCCCAGCACTGATCCCTGGGGGACTCCGCTCGTGACCTTGCCTTCCCTGGATGCCACCCCATTTATTATGACCCTCTGCCTCTGCCTCCAGCCAGTTTCCCACCCATTTGACTGCCCCCTGCCCCATCCCCAGTCTTGCCATTTTACACAGCAGCCCTCCATGAGGTACTGAGTCAAATGCCTTTCTGAAATCCAAATAAGCTACATCTACCGCTCTACCTTGATCTATTTCCTTGGTGACTCCATCAAAAAACTCTTATCAAATTTGTTTGACAGGATCTGACCCTAGTAAAACCACGTTGTCTTGGATTCATCAGGCCTTTTGTCTCCAGGTAGCTGGTGATCCTGCCTTTTACTAGCTTCTCTATGAGCTTGCTTACCACTGATGTCAAGCTCATGGGCCTGTAACTTCCCACTTCCTCCCTCCCTCCCCCCCTTGTGCAGAGAGACCACATTTGCTTGCCTCCAGTCTTCCGGCACCACCCCCATTTTCAGGGACATATTGAAGAGTGCAGTCAAGGGTCCTGCCAATACCTTCTTTAGCTCCATTAACACCCTTGGGTGCACCCCGTTTGACCCCATTGCCCTGTCCACCTTCATGCAGCCAGTTCTTCCAATATTTCCTCTACGAGAAACGGCCTTATCTCCACCCCCCCCCAGCCATTTCATTACCTGCTCTGCTGCCTTCTTCTCCATCTTCCTCCCTCTTGAACACTGAGCAAAAGTAGGTGTTTAGTAGGTCTGCCTTTTCTCTGTCTCCTCATAGCGCCACCCCCTCTTCTGTTCTTAACTGGAGAATCCCCCTACCTAGTCTTCCTTTTTTCATTTACATATCGAGAGAAAGTCTTATCCCCTTTTTTGACTCCTCTTGCTATTTGCTCCTCTGTCTGTGCCTTTGCCCTCGTTACCTCTACCCCTGCTTCACTCTGGCTTACCTGGTATTTTACCCAGTTTGCTTCCGTCTGAGTTGTCTTGAACCTCCTAAAGGCTTTCCTTTTTGTCCTTACCTTTTTTGCTACTACCCTCATATACCACAGCGGTTTTCTCCTCCTCTTATTTTTACTTTCTCTCTTGGCACATAGGTCAGTGGCCCCTACAATAGCTTCCTTGATCTTCCCCCACTTTGCTTCTACCTCCATCAACTCCCCCACCCCTTGCAATGCCCCCTCCACTATTTCCCCCATTCTCCTGAAGTCTGTCCTCCTGAAATCCAGGACCTTTAACCTAGGCTAGTGAACCTCTGCAGTGTTTCTCATTTTAAACCTGACTGTGTTGTGGTCACTTGTACTGAGATGTTACCCCAACGATACCTCTTCCAACCTTCCCCAATTCGTCAGGACCAGATCAAGAGTAGCTCCTGCCCTGGTTGGCTCCCTGACCAGTTGATTTAGAAGGGCCAACTGCAGGGAGTCCAACATTTCCCTGCTGCTGGTTGAAGCAGCCGAAAGGGTGTTCCAGTCTACCTCCAGTAGATTTAGGTCCCCCATCAGCATCACCTCCCCCCTTGCCGCCATTCTCACGAACTCGTCAGCCATACTTCTATCCACAGATTCGTGCTGTGCTGGGGGTCTATACACCACCCCCATACGCACTGACTCCCCTTTCCCCACTGCCAACGAGACCCAGAGTCCTTCTGCCTCTCCCCGTCCTGTTGTCCAGCCAGTTTTTTTATCCAGACTACCACCTTGGGACCCACTCCAAGGCTGGCTAACTTGTATATTAATCTTTTGTGTGAGACTGTGTCAAATGCCTTCCTAAAATCTAGGTAGGCCATATCCACAGCCCCTGGTCTACTACTTTGGTCATCCAGTCAAAGAAATCTATTAGGTTCGTCTGACATGACCTTCCTGCTATGAAACCATGCTGCCTTGGGTCCTGCACCCCACTGGGCTCTAGGTACTCAACAATTCTTTCCTTCAGAAGTGATTCCATCATTTTTCCTACCACTCAAGTCAAACTTACTGGTCTATAGTTTCCTGCCTCTGCCCTGCTCCCACTTTTGTGAAGTGGAATCACATTTGCCCTCCTCCAGTCCTCAGGTACCACCCCATCCTCCCATGATTTGTTAAAGAGAGTAGTCAGTGGTGTTACTAGTTCTACCCTTATTTCCTTTAGAATTCTTGGGTGAATCCCATCAGGCCCCATTGCTTTACCCACCCTTAGTTTCAAGAGTTCTTTCAAAACCCTTTCTTCCGTGAATGGACTAGTATCGACCCCCCTATTCAGTGTTTCTCCCTTGTTTGGTTTCGGTACCTCCTTCTCTTCCACTGTGAATACGGAGCAGAAATATTCATTCACTATCCCTGCTTTTTCACTGTCACCCTCTGCCCACATTCCCTCCCCCTTTATTAAGTCTTTGTATCCCTCCCTTAGTCTTTCTTCACTCCCTAATGTACCTATAAAAGGTTTTATCCCCCTTATTAACAGAGCTGGCCATCTTTTCTTCAGTTTGTGCCTTTGCTATTCTGACTGCCTTCCCTGCCTCCTTCTGCTTTAACTGATAAAGTTCTCTGTCCTGCTCCTTCTGTGTTTCTTTATATTTCCTCAATGCTATCCTTTTCTCCTTAACCATCCCTGCCATCTCTTTTGAAAACCATGGTGTTTTTTCCTTCGTTTTGTTTTGTTGATTTGCTTCACACAAAGGCTTGTTGCCTCTGCGATGGCTGTTTAGATTATACTCCATTGTTCCTCCGCCCCTCCTTCTTGCCCATTTGCTTAGTGCTTTTATGAGGCACGCTCTTTTTCTCCCAAAGTCAGCCTTTCTAAAGTCCAATACTCTTGTTTTTTGTATGGCTTGACTCTATGGCTGTGTTTATTGTGAACCACACTGTTTGGTGGTCACTTGTTCCCAGATGGCTACCCACTATACCAGTGGTTTAAAACTTACTTAAAATCACTTATTCATGTGTACAGTGTAAATAGGCACTCCAAGGAATGATGTACTCTTGCCCCCCCAACACACACACACCTCCACGTTATATTTCTAGGCAGTAAGGAACCTTCTAAAGCTGTGCTCCATGCCTGTATTGCTCGACCAATGCCCTCATCCTTTCAACCTTTGCTGGCAGAAACACTAAAATACATATGCTTGGGTTGACCCAACAGCCTAGTGCTGCATGCATCTGTTCACTATATGGGGGACCTAAGTTCATGTCTAGAGCCTAGGATCATAGTCATAGTCAGAACTAGCAGAAGCAGAGCACTGTCTCCTTTGGATGGAATAAGTCTACCATACCTACCACTGCATGACTGCCACCTGATGGTCCAAAAATGATGGGATTCATGCTGTATACACCCTCACTTGTAAGGTCCCTTCTTGGAAACTCAGTGGGGGCACTGATAAGCAGGTCTGGTTTTTCCATCATGTTGAAACTGTGCCCAGGGACCCTGGTGGCAAAACTTGAATGCCTAATCTGACTTCCTCACCAGATATTAATTACCATATCACTTTTCGTAAAATCTCTTGTTTGGCAGCAGTAGTGAGACCAGATTTGCAACAGTGGAAGACACCAAGCTTGGGGAGGAATTTTGGGGAGCTGTAATTAACCTGAGTGAAGAAATTAAGGTGCTCATCTAGCTAAACCCTAGTGTACTTGAAACATCAGATGTGATCAATAGTTGTACTGTCACTCATCATAAAAGTTGAAAGTAAAGGGGAGTTTCCAAAGTTTAGGTTCTGAACCAGACATTGTAGCCACTGTTTTCAGGGTCTGTTACATTGACTGGCACCATCTCCTAATGGCATCCTGCTCAGACTTTAGTTGGGGAAAAGTGAACCAATGTCTGGACTGATCGAACAAAACACTATCATCTGCATGCATGTGAATACGAGAAGAGAGATGAGCAGTAGGCAGATCATTTAGGAACATGGAGAATAGAAATGGACCGTGGACTACCCCTTGTTGAACCACCATATATGTTGTGAGAGGGGGTTGGAGGGCCCATCCTATATGAACAGGTTGAACATGGTTACAGGCCAGCTTCTTTAGAAGGAGTGGGTGGCAGGTAATTTCAGACGAGCTTTGAAGAGTAAGTGAAACCTGCTGATGTAAGAAGACCCACAGTGAGCCTTACTTAGTAAGGTGGTGACGGACTGACTGGGCCAGAACTAAAATGGGAAGAGCTGAAGAAAGATGTCTCAGCTCATAGATAGTGAGCTAGGAGTGAATAAAATGCTCCTGAAGAAGAATGGAAATCCATGTCTAGTTTCCTAAGACAGAAGAATCAGACTCGTGTATTAGGATAACACAGACCATCTTCTAGGAGTAGAGGGAACTGTGGAAGAGAGAAAAGAAAGGGTCACGAGATTAGAGATGTGTCTAGCAATAACAGTGGTAGTCAGGAATAAATAATAATAGTAAATATATTTATTAAGATAGTAATTTAAAAAGTTAGCTGTTTGAGCCACTTGCTAATTTAAAATGGCTGTTTATAATCAAAGGTTACTTAATCAGTTACATGATAACTTTATTTAGATTAAAATGACAATAAATTAGAATGGTGTAATAAAAATACTTACTGTGGCAATTACATGCATGAATAATGATTGTAGCATGCTTTGATAGACTTTACCAGTCAAGGTGAGGTTCTGAGAAATGTTGCCATAAATAAGAGTGCAGAGTCCTTGCCATCAGGTTACATTACAGTCTAATACACAAACTAAGTATCATTTTTTTATAATTGAATTCACAAAAAATGGCAATGTGCTGTACCAGATGTGTACAGTGACATAATTGGAGTGCTCTTGTGTCAATGAAGTTATTTGACACTGTTGTGGAAGCCATTTTAGGGCCATTTAGGAGTGAAATGTTTGAATACACAAGCTGGTTTATGTACTTACTAAGATCTGATATAGTCCTATTAAAACTATTCAGATCATTTAATTTCTCTAAAGCCTGCACTGATTAAGTAATGTTTTGCACATATGCTGTATTAGTTTACTTAGACTTTTTAAAATAATTTATTTTGTAGTTTAAGTGTCCTGCTTCAGAAAGTTGTGAAGGTCTGTGTGACTGTTTGACAACTGTGCTCATTTCAGAAAGTGGCACAATTGTGCCTCAGGGCAGGATAATTGGCAAATTGAATTAATGGTCAGGCTGGATGGTTAGTCAATATCCTTTCAATTCAGTGCTTAGTTAGATAAAGGTTTAAAACAAATGACAAGTGTTTCCTCAGTGTTAATAGGTCTTGGGAAATATCTGATTAGTTTTAATTAGTGGATTGGGTGACTTCTTCTGTTTGTCTTTGACGTTATTAAAGGTTGTTTACTGCTTTCACTGCAAGTCAGTTTAATCATCCTGGAAGCAAAGAAACCTCTTTTGTGAACTTGCCAGTTAAAGATAATAATGGCATGTTTGGCCATTGACTTTCTCTTCTTGAAAACAGAGTTAAAAGCTAAGGTCTGGCTCCCTCCGCTGCTTGGTATGGTCTGTGAGGTACTCCTCTGCCCCTAAAAGGCTTACTATCCAAAACAGGTTGAATATACTGTTTCACTATACAAGCTTGTCACAAAAATACCCAAGACCCCCTGGAGGGTCAACTTTCTGACTTGCTTCATTTATTAATGTCACCACCAACCTGGACACAACTCAGTCGGGGATGCTGCCTTCTTGTCCCACCACAGCCTCTCACTTACACAGTGCAAGGTCTCATGGATATTGAAACCCATTTAGTTGCCCCGGTTAAACCCTACCAATGCCCTGCATAAGAAGCAGGCTTGTGTTTGTTGGTACATACGCTCAGAGGCGGAGCAGCGGAATAACCGATAAAATAAATTATCCATACTCCTTTTAAAAACTACTTAGTCATATTAACAATAAAATATTTAAATTTTACAGAAAAATATAAAATATTCAGCAAACAAATAAGAATTTAACACACTAGGAAGATAAATATAGATATCATTTTTTTTTTTTTTATTTCTGTACAGGAACAATTGTTAGGGAAGAAAAAAATCCCTGTTTTCAACAAATGCCCTGTTCAGTTGTAAACATTACATCAGTCTATGGTTCATACATGCAAAAATCCTACAACAAAACATAAATTATCTGGTAAAAATTACAAACACAGTGATAAAATAGTGTTATCATATGTAGCAGTCACAGTTTTCCTTTTTTTTTTTTTTTGTTCAAAATTTTCCGTAAAGCAGCCTGGAATTCATTGAGAGTTCTTACCTTGTATTTCATTAGGCATTGGGTTCCATGATTATATAAACATATCATATAAATATAAAGAGTTTTAAAACACAGAAGTACAAATAGGAGAATGCTAACTGAACTAAATAAAGTCTAGATTCTCTCCCCACAGGGCCTTCTTTGAAGGCAGACTTTGATATGATATCACAGCTCACTTGTGACTGCCTCAGAAATGTAAGGCATTGTAAGCTATAGGACCCCACAGCACCATAGAAACATAGACTTTGACGGCAGATAAGGACCGCTAGGCCCATCTAGTCTGCCCATTTCCCTACCTACAGGATAGGCCGCAGATCCTAGTTAACCAACAGCCTTTATCTTCCTGCCCCCCACAAGAATTGCCTTATGTCTGTCCCATGCATTCTTGAATTCTCCCACAGTTTTAGACCCCACAACTTCCTCAGGAAGGCTGTTCCATGCATCCACTACTCTCTCTGTGAAATAATGCTTCCTCACATTGCCCCTGAACCGCCCTCTTTCTATCTTTAAATTGTGTCCCCTTGTTCTTGCAAGTCTCTTTTTCTGAAAGATGCTACCCTCTTGGACTTTGTTGATTCCCTTGAGATACTTGAAAGTTTCTATCATGTCCCCTCTCCCTTCTTTCCTCAAGGGTATACATATTAAGCTCCTTTAGTCTCTCCTCATACGGCTTCTCTTGCAGACCCTGCACCATTTTAGTTGCCCTCCTCTGGACTGCCTCTATCCTGTCTATGTCCTTGCGGAGATGGGGTCTCCAGAACTGGACACAGTATTCCAGATGGGGTCTCACCAACTGTCTGTACAGAGGGATAACAACTTCCTGTTTTCTGCTGCTGATGCCTCTCCCTATACATCCCAGTATACCCCCGGCCCTCCCTACTGCCTTCTCACATTACTTGCTAACACCGACAGTGCAATAGGCTTTGTCTCATTCCCAGAATCCTAAAGTGGGACTTGTAGGCTTATGCTGCATTCAAGTTTACAGGTAAACTGATTGCAAGGGATACTGAGGCTAGGGGAGGAGGCATGGTAAAGGGAGTGAGGGAGGGGCACTTAGCTAGTACTCCCCCTATACAGGGGACTGGTAGCAGTAAGGTAGGTAAAAATAAGGTTGAGGTTCTAGCAGGAGTAGTGGAAGAGGCCAAGGAGGGAAGGCGTTCAAGATCTTCGGGCAGCAGGAAAAATAAAGTTAAGGAGAATGGGGAAGATTGCAGGACTAGAATCACAAAACAGCCAAAGATCATCTGGAGCTAGTTGGAAGGGGGCCTGCCTTAATGCCTGCAGTTTAGGTAATAAAATCAGTGAGCTCCAGGAATGGATGACTGACACTGAGTTGGACTTAGTAACCATCGCATAAACTTGTACCACAAAAAATAATGATTGGGTCCTGTCAGTACCAGGTTGCACAGTGTTTAGACAGGACGGGGGAAGGTAAAGGGGTTGGGGTGTAGTCTTATATGTCAGGGATTGCATAGAGGCTGAGGAAGATGGACACATCAGAGGAAGCAGAGGGACAACTGAGTCGCAGTGGGTTCACCTCACAGCACACTCAGTCAAGAAAACACGGGTGAGGGTGATCAATAGACCACTAGCATAAGGGGAAGAGAGATGGGGAGCTCAGAAAGAAATGGCAAGGGGACCGAAGCAGGAGGAGGTGACAGTGGTGGATTATCTGAACCTACCAGATATTGACTAGGATGCAGCCAGGTGTATTAAAGATCAGTGCTTCTTGTATACATTGCAGGATGGCATGCTGGTGCAATTGGTTAAGGAACCCACTAGACAGGCAGCCATTCTCGATTTGGTGCTCACCAACTCAGAGATGGCAAGGCAAATTTTATTTTTAAGGTGCCCAATCCTGGAGGCTCTGGGCACCATACACAATATAACAAAATACACACAGATACACTTAAAAACAGCAGGAGATAAAATCAGTACTCAAAATTAAAATTACTTATAATAGAGACAGGGTTGGGGTATGTTATTCAGTAAATGCCTGGCTGAATAGGTGGGTCTTAAGCCTCTACTTAAAAACACCAATCAAAGGAGCCTCCAGGACTGCAGATAGAAGCACATTCCACAGGGTCGACCCAGAGACGCTGAAAGCTCGATCACCAGAAGTCCTGAACCAAACCCTGGGATGGTGAGTGGAGTGAGGACAGGGGAGTCACAGGGACCATAACTGTTTAGTTGAGGCTAGCCCTGGAGACCAGAATGCCTCTATCAAAAACTGAAGTCCTAGATTTAAGAAGAGCAGACTTCAACTGGATGAGGGAGCTGGTCTGAGACAAACTGATCAGGGTGGACAGCATCAAAGGTGTAGAGGAAAGATGGGGGACCATTCTCAAGGCAACAAAGTCATGCATGAAAATTTTTCCAAAGCAAAATAGGTACAAGAGACCGTTATGGTTCTTGGAAAGGGTCTGAGTACCAGTGAGGGCCAACAAAATGGCTTTCACAAAGAACAAGGAAAGGCAGGGAGAGTCAGAATGGGGAGAGTACCTAAAGAGACCTAGGTATGATAAAAAAGACAGTCAGGGAGGCAAAGGCAGACATGTAGATGCATAATCCGGAGGGGGTCAAGGATGGAGAAAATAGTTCTTCAGATATATTAAGCAAAAATAGAAGCAGGGGAAGGGATATGGTTAGGCTACAAGAAGGAGGGAGGGTTATAGAGGAAGATGAACAAAAGTCAGCCATCCTCAACGATTACTTCTCCTCTGTCTCCACAAGGGAAGACAGCTGGCCCCTACTTGAAAGTTGTATCAAGGTAGCCATCAGAGTATTCCTGAAATGAGGCAGCTGGTCTTTACCAGAGAAAGGGTCCCGAAGTGGCTAGAATCCTTAGGTACATAAGGCCCCATGGTCAGATGGAATGCACTTAAGGGTGCTCAAGTAATTGTCAGCAGAACTGGCTGAACACCTCATAATGCTATTCAGTTGCTCAATTCAGATAGGTAGTTCTGCTACACAGGCCCCTTGAGAGGAATTCTGGGGCCCCTATGCAGCTGTGTACAGTAGCATACTGGGCAGCCTGGGCCCCTCTTTGGTGCTGGTCCCTGGGAATTATCCTCAGCTCCCCCACCCTCTTAAGGGCCCTGCCGTTACACAAGGGTGAAGGGATAGCAAGGAGCAGTTGGGGAATTACAGACCTGTCAACCTTACCTCTGTAGTAGGTAAACTGGTAGTCACATGGTTAAACTGGACTTTGTGGTCCATCTACAGAGCAACAGTCTACGGGTAGTAAACAGCATGGGTTTGTGGCAGGGCAGTCTTGTCAGACGAACCTGATACTTTTCTTTGACTGGGTAACAAAGGTAGTAGATAATGGCCATGCTGTGGATTTACTGTACTTTGATTTTAGCAAGACTTTTGACTCAGTGCCACACACAAGATTGCTGCGGAAGCTGGAGGAACTGGACATGGCTAGGGACATAGGGAGATGGGTGGGAAACTGGTTGAAGGAGAGACAGCAGAGGGTGGTGGTAAATGGGGTCAAATCGAATGAGAGGGAGTTCATGAGTGGGGTGCCATAGGGATCTGTCCTGGGTCCTTACCTCTTCAGTACATTATCTACCCTACCACACAGCATTGTACCATCAGCAAAGAGACACAACTTGCCCCAGATGCCCTCTCCAATGTCGCCAATGAACATACAGCAACACTGGGGAGACAGCCAGGGCAAGTTGTAGAAGAAGAGAGTCATGAACCTGAGGTCACGAGTGAAAACTGGCAGGGAAAGGTTTAAGAGAGATAGAACCCCATATGGACTATAGGTCCCAGAATATATAGGGAACTATGGTGGCAGATGAGCTGTATCCTGGGTCTTTTTCTGCCATTGTCTGTGTTTCTCTGTTGCCTTGTCTGTGACCTCCTCTTTCTCTAGCTGCAATTACAACCCTAGCCAGCTGGTTCTGGTACTACCAGGGAAGAATAGCTTAGTTTTCGCCATTCAGATTGGAACCATTAAGCATGCCATTGGTCTCAGACTAGCATATTCATTCTCAAGTAGATGTGTGCAAAGTTTATAAAGTTCTGTATGCAGGGTGCTACACAGAGTGCCACTACTCTATGCACCCCTTCATGTAGCACTACCTGGAAGAAACCTTTATGGATGTAGCCCAGAGGAGTTGTTACTCCAACTGTGTCTCAGTGGTCTCTCTTCTTCCCATGTTGCTGAGCAGTGTCAACTAATGACCATGCACAAACACCCTCTGGATGGTGGCTAACCTCCACGGCCCATCAAAGGGGTTGCTGATGCTGCAGGGCAGTGACGACCCTTCCTGGGCAGAGAAACACTGTCATTGACAGGTCTTCCTGAATAAGCAGCCTCCTCTCATAGTCTCCTGAACCTTACACCTGCATGGCAGCATGACACACTGCTGTGGCCAGGGATAGTCATTTTTTTGTGTATGAAAAAAGCGTCTAAATATGTTCACAATTTTATATGAAAATTCTGACTTTAATATCTTACAGAGGAATATTAGCTGAAAATGTCATTAATCAGTCAAACCTAGCAATTAAGAGCAAGATGATGTGGTTAAAGATATCAAGATCAGCAGCACTTCCTAAACATTCATATGCACAATTTTTTATTAACCTCAGCATGAATGTCTAGAATAAGTAACTATCCATTTGCATTCATAAAAACAGTCAACGAGAAATGGTTTATATATATTGCAAATTAACTATTTACATGCCTTATGACATGTTTTATAAATATTATTTATTAGAAAAGTGGATCATAATTGTGACATTTTCCTAGATCATTAGCTATGGAAATAAAATGTTCATCTTAAGAGGAAAGAACACTATCCAGTACACCAGTTATGGTCCTATAAGCACTAGAAATGATTAAAAACTCAAGTATACAAAAACCAGGTCATTGTGATAGCTGAAGAGGATCTTGACATTTCCTATCACAAACTCTCAGCACTGTGTAGTACTGTGAATTCAGGACATGATTCTCAGCAGCATCACTGTTGTCAGGGAGACGTATATGGATGAGAACATTTAGACATTCTCAGAACAGTGAAAAGGAACTGCTTTATTTTTCTTGTAATGGAATTGACGAAACTAAAAATAAACAGATTAAGGGTTCATAGAAGATACTTCGACCAGTACCTTTATGTGGTACAGGACAACTGAAACTGGATTATACAAATTAGCAAATACTGTAGACTTCAGGATTGAAAAGAAAATTAGCATTCATTTAGGATTGGGAAGGGGTTAGAAGTGCTGTATCCCCACTTTTCAAGGGAATGCATTTGCAAGACACATGACCTACAAGAAACTGAAGAAGGTAGTTTTATTGTGTTCATAACTGTAATTACAATGATCTTCTTTGAGGGTATCTCAGTCATCGGGTAACACCATAGGAACCTTCACCATCAGTGAAGGGGAATTCACACAGAAGATTTTCAGCAGTACAACTGGGGTTGGCAACGCCATTGACATCCGCCGACATCACCAACCCTATATAGAGGTGGGCAGCCACACTCCCTCCTCAATTCTTTCCCGCCGTCGACTTGCAAACACAGTCTTCGCAAAAGCTTCATCCCAGTGTTCACGTCTTTGTGGCCTATGGCCACGTTTTTTCCTACAACCCTCACCTAAATCTCTTTTAAGAGATTTTTTTTCTTTTTATGTCGAGAGTTAATCCTTCCTCTTCTCTTTTCTGTCACTGCCACTGCAGAAAGAAGATTGCTTCTACAGACAAACACTCTGTTTGTGTCTGCTGTCTTGGGCCTGACCAGAAAGTCTCTGACTGTGAGCTCTGCCAGAAGGTTAACCAAACCACCCTCAGGCAATGCAGGAAGGCTCTAAAACAATTCAGGGAACAGGTAGCCAACTCTGGGCAGGGGTCCTCAGAGACCAAGGCCGTTCAGTCACCCACTGGATCTTTGAGCTCTCAGGCTTCCAAGGCCCGAAACAAGTCCTCAGGGAAAAGTCATAAAAAAGATCAGGATCGAGACCACTCCCCCCTCCCGGTGGCAATCCCATTCCCCATCGGCCTCTCCTTTGGGGGGCTCTTTATCAAAAGTGGCTGCCAAGATGAAGAGACCAGCTGTCCAGGTCTCTGTTCCTACCAGACCCATGCTGAAAGCTCCCCACCTGACTCTCGGGGTGCTCAGCCATCGACTTCCAGATCATTGGCCCCTCCACAGTCGATGATGAGCACGTCGTTGACGATTCCATTGAGACCTGCCCCTTCCTCTTCCAGAGCTACAGGCTCATTGGGCTCCCAGGACAGAGGGTTATCAGCCCCAGTGCCCTCGAACCCCCCCTCCATTGACGATCATGGATCTGAACAAAGTATTGTTTAGATTCACTAATGTACCAGTTCAGCATCTAGGTGCTTTCAACAGGCTGTCATCGCCATAGATGCCAGCTTCGTCATTGACACCTATTCGTCTACCTCAGGAGGTTCCCTATGGGCCGATGATGACACATCCGACACCAGACCCAGATGAAGAGGTTGACATCGAGGAGGAGTACCATCCTGATCTCATCCTCTCTGATGACATAGAGGATGAAGGGGAAGAGGAAGGAATCCTCATTTCTGATAAGTCCACTGCCTCTTCTGTCAGTGAGGACTGAGTCAAACATACCCCAAGGTCTCCTTCTTCTGAGGATGCCACCTTTTTCAATGTCATGAAGCAGTTGTCTACCACAATGGGCTTCCAGACTGAGGAGGAGGATGTCACCAGGAAAGACCTGGTGGACTTCCTGATGGTTCCTGAATCTCCCCCTAAGATTATTCCTCCTATGCTGCCAGCCCTGAAGAATGCCACTATGGCAGCCTGGCACAGGCCAGATATGGCACCAGCTATGCCACGCTGGACAGATGAGCTTTACAGTGCCCTTCAGGGCCTTTCTTTCTTCGCTGCCCAGGCTGAAACTGACTCGATGGTCAAAGCAGCTCTTGAGAGATCTAAGGCACCTAAGCACCGTACTTTCCTTCCCCAAGAAAAGGAACCCCATAGGATTGACCTCTGGGGCAAAAGAGTTTATGCCTCCTTTACTTTGAGCTTAAGAATTGTAAACTACCTGTCTCATATGGTTAAGTTCCAGAATGCCAACTAGAGAAAGGGCAAAGCCACTGCTCAAGCCCTTCCAGATGATTCCCCAGAAGCAGAAATTGCTCCAGTGTTTGCAAACTGCAGAAGATGTCAGTAAATACCTTCTCGGGGCCCTGTATGACATGGCCGACAGAGTGGCCAGGGCAGCTGCCACAGGCATATGTTTTCATCGGCACCCATGGCTTAGGGTCTCTGGTTTTGCAGTCAACATGTAAAACAAGGTGCTTAATGCCCCTTTCAATGGCACCAAGCTCTTAGGCCCTGATGTTCAGGACCTCATTAATTATCTGCAGGCCTCTGGCACAGCCATCAAGTCTGTGCATTCTCTCTACCACACTCGGCCCCATGGTAGAGGGCGGTCTACTTTTCGTAGACAGGCCAGTAGGCCAGGCTTGGGCACCCACACCCAGGGCAAGTGCAGGCCACAGTCTTCTTGCCCGCCCCCTCCAATTCTGGAGCAGCTGCCAAGCATCCCAGAAATAATGGACCATCCTCCACAGCTGGTCCCACCTCGGTTTGGCTCCTTACCAGACCTTAGGTCCAGACCCAGGAGGTGGTGGTCGGAGGTTGGATCCCCCCCCTTCTCAATCAATGGAGAGCCGTAACTTCAGATGCTTGGATCCTGCAGATCATAGAGACCAGTCACACCCTGGAGCTCATCCAACAGCCTCCAGATACCCCTCCATTACCATCCAACTATCCCCTGGCTCATTTGTTTGATTGCCTGCTTGTGCAGAAGGGATTGTACCTCCTCCTTGAGAACAAACTGGTGCCAAGGCATCAGAAAAACCAGGGGTTCTATTCCAGGTTCTTCCTGGTCCCCAAAAAAGACTGGAGATCTGAGATCCATCTTTGACCTCAAGGACCTCAATCTCTTCGTCCAGTACAAAAAGTTCCGGATGGTAACTTTGACAGGCCTCATGCTTCTCCTCCTCAAGATCATGGACTGGCTCTGCTCATTGGACTTGCAGGATGCTTACCTGCACATTTCAGTCTTCCCTTCTCACAGGAGGTGTCTTTGCTTCTGCTGACTCTGGAGCATACCCTCCAGCTCTTCCACTCTCTGGGTATTACTGTCAACATGCCCAAGTCGGTTCCAGCACCATCCCAAAGACTGCAATACATAGCGGTGGTCCTGGACTCTGAGCAGGAGAAGACCTTCCTACCCCAAAACAGGGCAGAATGCCTTATGGCCCATGCTCAGGAAGTCACTCAGAGTTGGTACATTTATGCCAGGCTGTAGCTCAGACTGTTGGGTCTAATGGCGGTGGCCATTCCCACCGTTCCACTGGCCAGACTTCACATGTACACCTTTCAATGGATCCTCAGAGTGCAATGGGACCAGCACACCCTTCAGTGGATCCTTAGAGTGCAGTGGGACCAGCGCATGGATGAGTTGGATCAACAAGTCCTGGTCTCCTCCCCAGTTCGCAAGGTACTGCAGTGGCAAATGGACCTCTCGAATCTTCTTCAAGGGGTCCCTTTCCAAATTTCTTCCCCACATCAGATCCTAACCATGGATGCTTCCGGTCTAGTCTGGGGAGCACACCTGGGTCCTTTTCAAAACCCAGGGATCTTGGTCTCAGTGGAAACTGCCCTGCATATCATTGTTCTGGAGATGAGAGCAGTGCTCTGTGCCATGCAGGCTTTTCAGGAACATCTTTCTCCAGGTCAGTTGCTGGTGCAGTCAGACAATCTGAGTGTACTCTACTACATCAACAAGCATGATGGGACTCACTCATAGCTCCTTTGCAGGGAGGGCATGCGAGTGTGGTATTGGGTACTGGAGCACAGTCTGACACTCTCTGCAGTCCATGTGCCAGGTGTCCTAAATACCATCTGCAGGACTCAGTCCAGCATGCACAAATGGGAGCTTCTCTCATCTGTAGCAGATCTGTTTGACAGATGTGGTTGCCCAGAGTTGGACCTTTTTGCACCCCCACTCAATGCAAAACTGACCAATTTCTGCTCGCTAGATCCAGTGCCTGGCATTTTCTGGTGAGACACGTTGTCCCTCTCTTGGAGCGAGAGGTTTCTGTAAGCATTACCTCTGTTTCCTCAATTCAGAGGGTGCTAATCAAGCTGCAAATGGAAGGGCCCAGCATGACTCTAGTGGCTCCATTCTGGCCTCCACAAATATGGTTCCCTCTGCTTCAGCAGCTAACGGAGGAACCTCTGGTCCCTCTGCCTCTTTGCAGGAATCTGTTGACTCAGGATCAAGGGACCCTGGTCTATCCCAACCTCAGGTCCCTCTGTCTGCATGCGTGGCTCCTGAGGACATAGCCATCACCAGGTTTGTGGTCTCTAACAGAGTAGCAGACGTCCTGGTGGCCGCTTGCAAGCCTTCCACTTATGTCATGAAGTGGAAGCGGTGTGCTATTTGTGCTGGAAAACATACCCTAGACCCATTCACCTGTCCTGTGAATCATATTCTGGACTACCTGATCTCTTTGTCTGACTGACACAGGTCTCCAGTACTCCTCCCTCAAGGTCCACCTTTCGGCTATTTCTGCCGTTCATGAGTCCATGGGTAATGGCACGATTGCTCAGCTGGAGGTCTCTCATACATTTCTCAGGGGCATCCTGCATCTGAAACCTCCAATCCATTCCCCTTCTCCCAACTTGGGACTTAAATTTTATTTTGGAAAAGTTGACTGTCTCCTTTTGAGCCAATTGTGACTTGCGATTTGCACTTTCTCTCTTGGAAAGTGCTGTTTTTAGTTGCAGTTACTTCTGCTCAAAGAATTTCAGAGCTTCAGGCCCTTTGGTGCAAGGAGCGTTATTTGAGCAGGGTATCTTTGTGCACAAATCCTACATTTTTACCTAAGGTGGTTTCTGAGTCTACACTTAATCAGTTTTATCCACCTTCCTGTTTATTATCATGAACGTGCCAGTCTGGGGGAAGCACTGCTCCACATGTTAGAGGTGCACAGAAATATTATCTGCTCTGGACTAAAGAGTTCAGAAAGTCCTAAGTAGTTTATTTCTTTTGCCCCTGGAACAGAGTGTGCTTCAGTTTCTAAGTAGGTGTTTATCCAAATGGTTGGCAAATTGCATTGTGTTCTGCTACAATAAGTAGAGCAAAGAATAGCCTGGTGCTGTCAAATCTTATTCCACCAGAGGCATGGCTGCCTCAGTGGCTTGTTTCAAAGGGGTCTCAGCTGCTGACATTTGCGTGGCTGCCACCTGGAGTACAGTCCACACTTTCACCAGGCATTACAGTCTGGACATTGCCTCAAGCACTCATGCAGGTTTTGGTAGGGCTGTGTTACAAGGATGCCTATCTTAAGTTTATGGAGATCCACCCTCCCAGACTGTTTGTTTTCCACTTGTCATTACTAGGTATTCGTTCCTGTGGTGTTACCTGATGACTGAGATACCCATCGAAGAAGATAGTTATGCAAGAACGTACCATAACAGTAGATCTTCGAGGGGATCTCAGTCATCAGGTCTGGTTTCCCTCCCACCATCCTCCTTCTTGGGGCTCCTGTTCAGGACCCGGCTATCTGCTGTTTCCATATTTTCCATAAATAACTAGATCCCTCTGTCTTGCTTTGGTTCCCCAGGGCATGAGCTTTGCTCCATTTTTCTCCGGAGGGAAAGAACTGAGGAGGGAGCGGGACCGCCCATCCCTATATAGGGTTGGTGACATCGGTGGACGTTGACGGTGTGGATGGCCCCTGTTGTACTGCTGAAAATCTTATGTGTGGATTCCTCTTCACCGGTGGTGAAGGTTCTTATGGTGCTACCTGATGACTGAGATCCCCTCGAAGATCTACTGTTATGGTAAGTTCTTACGTAACTATTCTTTATCAGTTTATTAATACAGTGTTGTTACAGGTGGATTCTTATCATGCATTAACATACTGTGAGTGAGGTTCAGTGTTTCCTCTAAAGATCTGTGTGTGGGTGTGACAGACTGGTCTCTCCCAGACTCAGCCTGTGACTGTTACCAGCTTTCTCAACCCTTTAGATGCCTGAAAGGGTCACCTTGGTATGCTGCCACCACACAGCCACAGTCTTGTGCAGGGTATCTTTAGTTTTGAATCCCAAAAGAGCCACTACTCACACAGTACAGTGCTCCACCAAAAGGGCAAGGGACCCACACCTACTGCACAGCTGAGATTCATGTTTCTTTCAATTGGTAACCGTAGTCTTCTCTTTGACGATAGACCACCAGTTTTTGTCCGTTGTAGCCCAGTTATTTGTATCTCAAAGGATTCAGTCACCGAAACATGAAGTATGTAAAAAATAATATTCAATGCTTAAAGATATTTACACATGTAATACAGGATACTACACTAAGACTATGGGGAACAGTAATTCTACAGAAATAAAAAGAAAATGTTTTGAACAGTAGGTAAAACACAGAAAAACCTGTCTCACTCTTCTCTTCTTGTTTAGCAAAGTAGAATAGCTTACCACACGAGATGCGTTGGTGAATCAGGGCAGACTCAAATCTTAGATGGTAACCATTAGAGATCCCAAAATTAACTACCAAGTGTCTCACAAAACTCGGGTTTAACAAGTTTACCAAAACCAGTCTCCACCCACACTCAACACACCTGTCCTATGACATCATCTCTTCCAGCCAGTTCTTTGTATCTCCAGGGATACGTTCTTTGAGAAACCAGACTGATCTGTACTTCAGGAGTTTGCACATTCCAAAGAACATCTTCCTTGTCCTATCTCCTGTCTCTGAAAGCAGTAGTGATTGCCCCAGTCATTAGCCAGAGCCCATCACAAAATATGAAAGGGCTGTTTTGACTTCGAAGCATGATCGAGCTATTTTGGCTTTCAAGCTCTCCCATTATCTGGCTAGGGTGCCCTGTACTCTCCAGAATCATTTGACATGCCAACTAACTTAATCTCATTTCCCCTCACAGATCCATTTAAACTTATCAGTACAGCTACAGTTGACGGGAATATTAAAAAAGTATGGTACAAAATTATCTGGCAAATCGCTACAGTGTGTGTGCCGCAGTTTTGAGCCCCCATGCTTTTTCAGAACCACCACGCTAAAGTTGGAGCCCTAGTGCCCAGTGTTACAGTTATAGTACCAGTAGGTCATAAAGTAGAAGAAGTGGATGCAAGATGCAAGTAAAAAAGAATAAATCCCCTTGAAAAAAAGTGAAAAAATGAGCTATAGAAAAGATGAGAAAGTATACATTGTACTATTGATGCTGAACCAGTACCCTCACCACTTCACATTTTTGGAAAAACAGTTGAATCCACCTATAGCAGACACCGATACTGTGGACAGTCGGTAAACACGGACAAAAACGGAAAACCCAAACCATTGCCATAGGCACTAATAATGTTTCTACCTGTTTAAGCGGACCTTGCCTGCCGTAAATAGCGGACAGCTAATGGGGGTGATTAACGCTAAGTGAGCCATTTAACCCTCTGTATTCAGTGCCTGAGGATGTTAACTGATTAACAAGTTGTGAAGATGCAAATTCTGCCTATTATAGGAGCATTACTTAATCACTTCAGCACTTAGCTAGTTCTTTCACCTGCTGGCAATTGTTGTTTCTGTGTGTTCTCTCTGTGCTTCTAGTGCTCTGCTCTCAGCATGTCCAAAAGACCTGGAATCCTGCTAGCTTGAAAAACTGAGCTTTTGAAACAAATTGATGCACTCCCCAAGATGAGTGTTTGTGACCTGGCAGCCCATCTTTCTATGCCAAAATCGACTGTTTCAGACCTCCTGCACAGCAAAGAGCAGCTGTGGTCTGAGTGGCACTCCAACCAGAACCCCCAAAGAAAGCAGAAGAGAGAGGGGGGCAAATATGGTGCAGTGGAGGAGGCTCTTCTGTGGTTCACCAGTGTTCAGGAGTGGGAAGCTAAGAAAGCAAAGCAAATTGCAGACGCCCCGAGAAAAGAAGATTTTAAACCAACAGATGGGTGGCTGCAGAGATGGAAGGTGTGTAACAACATCTGTTACCGCCACGCACATAGGGAGAAACAGAATGCAGATGGGTCTGGAACCAACAGATGGGTGGCTGCAGAGATGGAAGGTGCATAACAACATCTGTTACCGCTGCACACACAGGGAGAAACAAAATGCAGATGGGTCTGGGGCAACAGCTTGGGTTAGGGACGTGCTGCCAGACATTTTAGCAGGCTGTGCTGCCAGAAACATATTCAGCGCCAACGAAACTGGTTTGTTTTTTCATTGTGTTGGGCAAGGCACTTTAACATTTAAATTGGATCTGCCACAGGGGCCAAAAAAAGTGAAGAAGTGTGTGTCCGTTTTAGCCTGCTGTTTACATGACGGTCTAAAAGCTTGGAGCTGGTTTTTGTCATTAAATCTGCCATGCCAAGATGCTTTTGTAGTGTTGCTTACCTGCCTGTGTCATACCGAAGCAACAGAATGGCATATATGACCAGTAAAATCATTGCCGACTGGGTAAGGGCATGGGACAAAAAGCGTTGTGGCCGTAAAATTGTCCTTCTCTTGGACAATTTCACTGGGCACCCTGATGTGATGAAACTCTGCAACATAAAGCTAATTCTTTACCTCCTAACACCACCTCAGTTATCCAACCTCCCGACCAAGGTGCCATTTATTCCCCAAAGAGACACTATGTAAGGGAAATGAGAGCAAGGGTTCATGATGTGATAGATGTGGGGGGGGGGACTTATGACCATTGACAGCATCAAATGCATTACACTGCTTGATGCTGTAAGAATACTGAAAAAAGCTTGGGACAGTGTGACTGCTGAGACCATTTGCAGTTGCTTTACAAAAGCCGGATTTAAGCAAGTGTCAAATCTACCAGAACCCATCGCGCCTACACCTGTTGAATATCTCATCCCCCCTACCACCTGGGCTGTCTGAACACGAATTGGCTTCACCGTGCCATTTATTTATTTAATTTATTTATTTGTGTCTAGGATTACAAATACCTTGGAGCTAAGAGCTCTTTTACAAAGGTTCCACATCAGCAGATAAACAATATAAACAGGACAATTAAGTAAAAAAACAAGATACATGGTAATCAGTCAGTTACAAGAACATGATAATGCATACACCTAGGTCAATATCAGCCAGAGGCATTGTCAGGACACAGAGTATAGAAGGGGGAGAGGGGAGGAGATGGGTGGAGGAGAGGAACATGGGAGTGGAGGGGAGTATGGGAGGGAGGGAGGAGGAGGAGAAGGGGAGGGGGGAAGGAAGTGGGAGGTAGGGGAAGGGTTAATAATGGAAGTGCTAAGTTGTTAGGGATTTAGGGGACAACAAACAGGAAATTGACCAGCAAGATGACATTGCCCATGTTATAGATGTCCTCCACCCAAGCAACAGCCAGTCAGAGTGTGAGGTGGAGGATGAAGACCCTGAAGAACCAGAAACCATTCCTGTGACCACTGCCGAAGTTCATTGTGCTCTTCTTACACTTCGAGCTATGTTGCAGTGTATCAATGTGCAGCCAGACTGGATTCTAATGGACAACGTCGAGAGGAGCTTCCGACAATACACATCTGTGGCTGGCAAGCAGATGACCATAGACAGCTTCTTGAAGTGATTTACGTACTCAAAGCTGTCTAAACGTGATTTTAACCACTAACACCCCCTCCCGTTCACTACCGAAATAAAAGTTGCGGTTTTTACCAACACCCCCTCCTCAAAGTTTAAAAAGCACAAGCACAAGAATAATGAAGCTGAGAAGCATGATGACAACAAACAAAAAAAGAATCAAATCTCACAACACAATAAAAGATACTGTGCTATAGCAGAAGTTTTACCTTTTCTTCCTCTGTTCTGTACTTTGTCACTCTAGCAAAGTTTTCCACATCTCCCCCATTTACTCCATTCGATACAGTACCATACCCTATCAAGACACACATACAGGACTGCATGAACAGCACATGCTTTAATGACTTCTGTACTGTTTCATGCTGCATCTTCATAGTAACAGCTTCTTTTGATGCAGTTTTGTTACAGTTTAGCCAACAGTACCGCAATCTGCATTTTGTTAAAGGAGTAGTCCACCCAGAATTTGCAAAAAACATATGTTATGCAGTGTGTTTTGATATGTATGTTAAGTCCTAGTGTGTCCTTCCCTCTCTCTGCTATTAGGAGTTTTTCCTAAATTAGCCTGCTATCTTTATGGTAGTTTTACGACCCCTAGGGATCTCCATCACAATTAGGTTTATTGGCTTTCTTTCTCCTACGATGCACCCTGTCTCATGTGACAGTAATGTAGCCATGCCCTTAGATTTAGCATGTGCACTACTTTAAAATCAGTTTAAAATCAATTCACAGTAGCAGAGCTTTGTAACTGTTCTTATCCAGGGAGCACAAATGGCAACAGTTTGTTTAGCAGATACCTGAGAGCAAGCTAACTGGGGTTTCTGTAAGACAACAGCTACTAAATAGCTCTAATTCATTATTTGTGTTTTTGGTGTGTGTCAGGTCTAGCTAGCAGTAGTAATTTTTGATACATAACAAAACACTCTGGATAACATGTTTTTTGCAAATTCTGGGTGGACTGCTCTTTTAAGCAATGCTGCCCCCCTGATAATGGATATTGCTTTAGGTAGACAAAATGAAGCTACACAGAGCTGTCCATCATATGCGGCTTACACTGTACATTAAGGACCAAAAAGACCATCATTCTGATTGCTAAAGTGACATTTCAGACTACACCCTTAGTTTTTACCCTCCCATCTTCCCTTGCAAATTGTCCTAGTTAAAGAAGAACCTTCAGCAATAAAGACTATACTGTGTGTCTGATCCCTCAAAAATCTAGTGGGTATGGATGCTTTCTAACCATGAAATTTGTTTCTTAGCATATTCCATATCCTTCAGTCCTCACTCTAAAGACTGGTTTCTTCTGCAGTGAGGACTTGAAGGCCACACCTTTGTAAAAACAGTGCTCCCCCACCTCCTTTTAAAGTCTTCTGTTCCCACTACAGCCTCATTTGCCACATGACAAGTAGCTCATTTAATATTAGCACCTTGCCATAACACAGGCATAACTTGTAAATCCCAACCACAGATACTTCAATTTAAAACATAACTTGCTTTACCCACTAGAAATATGGATCAAGCCGGCCCATCAGCACAGCGGTTGGATTTCTGTCTGCGACGCTGGCACCCAGGTTCAGGAACAGACATGGCTTGCTGGAGGGCCGGCCGGGGGGAGAAGGATGGAGCATCCAGCGACAGCTCACCTTCGGGGGGAGGGGGGAGATGCGGCTCACCACCTGCTGGCCCCCGGCGGAAACCGGGGACACAGCAGGACATCACACCCTAGATGACTGGGGAAGGGCAAACATTGGTGCTTGCCTTGACATCAGTGGCATGCCATTGCCCCAGGGAGTAAACAGGAAAATGGCGCCCTGGCCGATCGGATGACGGCCTCCCCAGATCCTCATCACTGGGCTCCCAGACCTCAATCTGCTGCCTCAGCAGCACCCAGGGTCGTGAATGTATGGCCAGAAGGCTCATCCTGTACGCAGGTAAGGGACTCTCCCGATGAAGGGATACATCGGGGAT
Organism: Neoceratodus forsteri; assembly: GCA_016271365.2. Taxonomy (NCBI): domain Eukaryota; kingdom Metazoa; phylum Chordata; order Ceratodontiformes; family Ceratodontidae; genus Neoceratodus; species Neoceratodus forsteri. Next base: position 799,129,205 of record CM028129.1, read on the forward strand.
ACCTGGATTGGCTGCAATAGGAGGCGGTGGGGTCGGGAGCTGCCTGGTTGAGAAGGTCTATGTGGGGGAGAGACTGGCCAGAGTGCGGGGTGGGAGCAGCAAAAAAAAAAAGAAATATGGTTCAGCTTGCAAGGAGACTGCCTCATCTCAATGTATATACATTAGTAATTTGAAAATGTTTGTGGTCTCCTGGAAGATCTTGGATTAAAGGATGGAGAATACTGTAGGAAATCAGTGTTATTTAATTTATTTTTATTTCAAAAGTTGTGCAAGGGATGGAATACTGAGCAGAGGAACAGCTCATTTCCAGATGAATCCTGGGTGGGGTGTGGAGGGGAGGAGCAGAACTTGGCATTAATGCAGTCAGTTAGTAATAAGGTAGCAAGGGCAACAAGAGCAGTAGTATAAGTCAGTCTATACAAGCCATTCAGTAGTTTGTATCAAAAGAGCACAAGACTGCCAGATCATACCTGGTCTTGGTACAGCACTGGGACATGTACTTTGGAAACCGGAGCTGTTAATAGCAGTATTCATACAGGCTGTCTATGGGCACGCTCCTGGCTGCTCACCATGTCAGATGTCATACTGAGACAGTCGTGGGTGGTTGTGGGTGTGCCTGTCAGTTCACAATGCCAGTGGCAGGGAAACAGGATCAACCAGATATGAATGAAATATTTCAGCAGCTGTAAGTTAAATGTAACCCCTAGATGGCGTTATCCCAGGGGCTACTACCCCTGCCTGATTTGCCATTAACAGGTTGAGGGGCCTGGATCCGATGGCGGGTGCCTCCACCCAGAGGTCAGGGTTTGCAATAGTTAAACTAACTTGGTCACAGCCCTCTGGGACACTGCAACCCCCCTTTCTTCCCACTAGTGGCCCACACAGTATATCAGAATTACCTTCACAGTATACACTTACCCCAGGACTGGTTCAGGCACTGGGACCCCCTGTAAAATAAGAAGATACAGTGCAACAATCACAGTACAATACTTTAACATAGACAAATACCTCAGGCAGTATAACTTTGCTGAAACAAGCAGCTCTGATTTATTTAGGGGGATATAACAAGGACAGGGGGAAATCAGGTTAACTAGCTTATCACTTTACTCATCTACCTATGGCTCTATGCACAGGCCTATCCCTACCAGTTACTGTCCCTGGGTACCCAAGCCCTAGTGGCTAGTCCAAACCGTGGCAGCTAGTAGGGGCCCTTTCACACAGAGAAAAGAAAAATTAGTTAAACAGTCAGCAGTACAGTAATTCCATTTGGATTCAATGTGGCAATTCAACAGGGAGCGACCCTGAATTAGTACTCACGACCTCCAAACAAGATAGGGTCCTTCAATGTCAGCAGGGCTACTCTTGAGCTCCACAAGACTCCTCACACATTTATATGACAAACTGCAACAGGCAAAAGTCCTTTAATGGCAGCAGGATTCACTTGAGCTACACAAGCCTCCTCACACATTTATATGGTAAACAGTAACAAGCAAAAGTCCTTTAATGGCAGCAGGATTCACTTGAGCTACACAAGCCTCCTCACACATTTATATGGTAAACAGTAACAGACAAAAGTCCTTTAATGGCAGCAGGATTCACTTGAGCTACACAAGCCTCCTCACACATTTATATGGTAAACAGTAACAGGCAAAAGTCCTTTAATGGCAGCAGGATTCACTTGAGCTACACAAGCCTCCTCACACATTTATATGGTAAAAAGAAAGTACTATTCCAGGCAGGCTGCTTCTGTATCCCGATCGCAATTACTGCACAATACCTGGGAGAACACACAGCAGATTCAGTTCCTGACAGACCGAGCACAATTCAGCAATTTCTCCAGTCTTCTACAGGGTGAGCCTGGTTTCTACTCTTCAGATATCCTTTGATTCTCTTCACAGGACGGATTCAGTCCTAACAAGCAGTTATACAAGCTGCAGACCGGAACTCGGGGCCTTACACACGTTTCCCGACTAAAACTGCACACTGAAAAAGCACAGGGCTCCTTCCCTCTTCACTGCCAGAGCTCAACTGAAACTCCAGTAGACAAAACCGGGCACTTCCTTTGAGTTCCTCCCAGTTCTTGGCTGGATTGGCTGTCACTCACAGTAGACTGCCCCCTGTTGGTCCAAAAAGGCGCAAGTCCAAACTACATCTCCCAGAATCACTGCCCATACAATCCTCTTGTGGCTGGCTCAGATTACGAGTCCAAGTTCTGATTTGTCCAAGGCACCATTTTAGAGCTACCTTAACCCACACTGATTGGTCCAGTTCAGCAGTTCAAAACTAGAATGGGGAACTAGGCAAACACAGTTCTGACTGCAAAGAAAGCAGGTTTGACAAACTGTATTTTCATTATTACTCTAAATGATTTCTGGCAAACAGTTACATCTTTCAGATAGGTTCCCTTTGCACTCCTAGTGGCTGCAAAAATGGAGTGAATTGGCAGCAGCTCGAGTGGTACTCAAGCAGAGAAACACACAGTCCCCCCATACAAACTAATTATGTCTGCAAGCAGACAGCTCTTAAAGAGACAGTACCAGAGGCTCTAAAAACACTCTCAGATAAATGGCTTAAATGCCAAACACCATTCAGGCTTGAAGCATTCAAGCAAGCTCCTGGAAGTCTTTTGGGAACCCCCATTTGCAGGGGGGTTACATAAAGAAAATCATTTACTTTGCGAAAAGGCTAATCAGGCTATGCCATACACCGAGGCAGGGTCCGATTACATCTGAACATTTCCCTTTAAAAAATGTCTCGTGTCAGATGGGGAGTGGGATACAGTCTTTGTTCCTGTTGAACTTCCCCAGTATGGGGTGGAGTTACTTGCAAACGGCATCTGCATGATTGGAGAAGTTGAGGTGGTGGCCTAGTCAAACCTCGAGGTACAGTACTTGAAAGAGGTGACCTCCTTCTGTGCTGTGCCTTTAAGGACTGTAAAGACAGCTGTGGAAAGAGATTTGTCTAAATGCTGCCTGATGCCAAAGCCCATTCAGACCGATTTTGTGGTGTTGAAGGTAAGCTGATTATTTAACAGGGAAAGATGCACTGAGCCGAAGCTCGTTTCCAGGTGTGACCCGGGATACATTCAAGGTGAAAATACAACAACAAAGGAAAATGCTAATATCATATTAGTATAACAAAAATAAGAGAAGAGCAACAAAATCGAGGTGTTGCAGGGCAATTTGAGAGGCAGTAGGTGCACAGGAGACCAGACAGTGGAGGCAAAAACAACCAGAAATTTGAGCAGGGAAAGATTTAGCTTGAGGGGCAGGAGGCTAGGGAGGTTTTAGGAGGGGGACAGAGGAGGTGAAATGGCATGAGTAATTTGTGCCAGGGAGGAGACGTAGAAGGGATTCAAAGGAAGTGAATGAGCTGGAATGCCAAATGTCCCAGGGAAGTTGATTCCAGAGAAAAGGGAGGTGATATGAAAAAGCCACTTGATTTGCCCCAGTGTGAGGGCGGGGGAGGGAGAAAGAGCAAGAGTCCAAGGATCAAAGGGAATAGGAAGAAAGGTTTGCTGGTGATAGGCAAGAGGAGAGGTAGGAAGGGAGAGTCCCAAACCAGTATTTGTTGATGAGAGTGAGGCAATGGCCCTCTTGCCCATGGGATAGTGGTTTGATGGAGAGAGAGGAGTAGAGGACACAATGGTGAGTTTTATTTTGTTTATTTATTTATTCATTTTGTATAGTATTTTATTTGTAGTTTTATTTTATTTAATTAGATAGTTAAGTAGCTTTCGGTAGTAAGTTAGGGAAGGAAAGAGAGTCGTTAAGGTCTGGGTGGCATAACGGGTTTAGAGAAGGATTTTAACTTTAAGCTTGATACGGAGTTACGAAATTATGGTGAAAGTTTGCAACCCGATTAGTCTTACAGCTCTTACCTGTTAGGAGTATTGAGACGTGTGACCGGAGGATTAAAATGGGAGTTTGGAGTCTGGAGTAAGCGGCTATCATACGGAAGAAGGAACCGTAGTAGCAGGGCTCGCGGAGAGTCGGAGTGTCTCAGTGGTTGAATCTCAACAGGGACAACATCGGTTTTGTGCAATTGTGAGCAGGGATACTATGGAACTAAAGCTGTGGTATTTTATAGGATTGTGAGCGGGGATTCCTTGCCTTACCTGGGGAGAGCGGCCTTTGAGCTTTTGCCGAGTCGGGCAGGAGGCATGGGCTTGTGGTCTGCTGGAAAGTGGACAGGGGCTCATTTGTCTCCTAAGCATCCTGGGGAGGTTAGCTAGTGGGCTGGCTTAGCCTGGGAGCTGTAGTCACAGGCTCGGCAGGTGAGGCGGCTATCTCCTGGGTCTGTGCTGGGAGGGTCTTCTGCTTACCCTGGTTACTGTTTGCGTCTACCCCGATAGCTGTGGAGGCAGCTGGGGGGGGGGTAGATACTGTGTGGAACCTGCTTTTGATCTGAAGTTCTGAAGAACAAGATCTGTATATTGGACTCGGATTTAATACTTGAGACATAAAGGACTCTCGGTGGAGTCGTGGGTCAGTTCGGGTGAGAGCTAAACTTATTTCGGATTTCCTGTTATGCATTTAGAGTTGGGATTTTTGGATCTGGGAACTGATTGACTCTGAACTATTGCAAATATACTGGCAGTGAGAGTGCCCTACAATTTTATTTTCTCCATCAAATTTTTGGCTAGGTTGGTCAGGTTCAAAGTGAGAGCTGAATCTGGCTGACCTTATCTGGTCATGTCTTAAAGAGGTGGGAGCTCTTCAGACCATAATTGCTTAAAAACTGTGAGACATGTTTTGACTGTGACTGTTTCCTGATTTGGACTTAGACACTGTGCTGCTAATATTGTATTTTGTTTAGTTTTGGGAAAGTATTTGAGTATTGTATGTTTGGGTATGGGTTAATTTGTTTTTGGGATTGTTTAGTTGCTGGTATTTGCTTACTGTGGTGAAAATGTGTTGGGAAGGCATAGGGATGGTCAGGTATTATTCCCGCTCCAGGCTCAGGGACCTCCGTCCTTTTTTTTGTCCTCCACTGTCATCAGAGGTATTTAGATGGTGTAGGGCTTTGGGGATTGTGAGAAGAAGGAGGAGGAGTGTGGTGGCTGGGCCTGGAGAGGGACTGGAAAGGAGTGGGCGGATAGAGATAGTGGGGACAAGGAGACGCCCTGGGGCTAAATGTCCAGGAAAGAGGTCCTCCTTGCCTGGTTCCCATACCCAATGGTTCTGCTTGTAGCAGGCAGGTAGCACGGTCATCCTCTGATTCTCATCCTACTTGGGTAGTGTTATGTTACGCCAGGTCTATTAAGAACAAAACTGCTATAATAGTGGATTTTGTTGGATCATCTGACTTGGCGTGCATCACTGAGACCTGGCTGGATGAGAATGCTGGCCCAGTTTTGGCATCAGCGATTCCGGACGGGCACTCAATGATACACCACCCTAGGATGGATTGTAGGGGCGGGGGTGTTGCCATCTCTTTTAGATCCGAACTGGGCCTAATGGAGGTACCAGTAGGAACTACCAACTCCTTTGAATGTATTATGGGCAAGGGTGTGGGGTGCAGGATACTTCTCATCTACCGTCTACCAGGTGACGGGAATGTTTTCCTGCGGGAAGTCGCAGACTTCATTGTCGACCTGACATTGGGATCCCCCAGATGGTTGGTTCTGGGGGATTTCAATGCATGGGTTGACGATGAACTCTCGCATTTTGGTCAGGACTTCCTCCAGTTAATGATTTCACTGGGCTTCACACAGGTTATTTCCTCCTCGACCCATGTTGGTGGCCATTCACTGGACTTGGTGTTCCTATTGGGGATGGAGATATCAGATTTGGTGGTGGAACCAGTCGGGTGGCCTGACCATCATACCATTGGTTTAAGTTTCGAGGCAACCCCTAGTAGGCCAGCCCCTACGGGGATGGTCCGGTAATGCCCTTTGAGGGGTGTTTCTCCAGATGGCTTCATGGCGGTACTGGACCTATCGGGTTTTCCGAGTGAATGCATGGATCCAAGGGACCTGGTACTCGCCTATAATAAGGCGGTGATAGGGGCCCTGGATTCCATTGCTCCTGTTCGTGTTCATCCCCTCACTCTTCTCCGCAGGTCTCTTTGGTTTGATCAGACTTTGAGGGAGCTGAGGAGAGTTGGACGATGGCTAGAGAGGCACTGGCGGAAGTCGGGCCTTGATTGTGACAAACTTAGTTTGACGGACCATTATGTGGTCTATCAATCAGGAATCACCCGTAAGAAGGCAGTATTCCTGTCCAGAGAGATTGCTGCTGCACAGAATCGACCAGCACAGCTTTTCCGGACTGTGGACAGATTGTGCAATCCAATCTGTCTTCAGCCTGGAAGTGCTTTTTCTCAAGAATGGTGTGAGGAGTTTGCTCAGTTCTTTGCAGATAAGGTTGCCACAATCAGGTCTAGTATCCGCTTGTCCCTCCCTAATGGGAGTTGTGGCGGTCAGCAGGAGATATTGGACACCCAGTTTGTGTGGTTTGACTTCAGCCTTCCCACAGTCAGTGACATTGTGATGATCATCCAGTCATTGCGTCCGACCAACTGTAGTTTGGCCCCGGGCCCCACACGTCTCCTAGTGGGCTGTGTGGATAAAATCAGACCGGTCCTTGCCGAGACAGGCTGGAGGTCTTTGGAGAGGGGGATCTTTCCTGATCCTCTGAAGGAGGCTGTGGTTCGGCCCCTTCTTAAGAAGTCCTCCTTGAATCTGGATTGTCTGGCTAACTACAGGCCTGTCTCTAACCTGCCCTTTGTGGGTAAGGTTATTGAGAAGGTGGTCGCGTCACAGCTGGATGATCATTTGACCAGCCACAATGTCAATGACCCTCTCCAGTCCGGATTTAGGAAGAGACATAGTACTGAGACAGCTCTTGTCTGGGTACTAAATGCCCTCCTAATAGTGAGAGATCGAAGGACCTGTTCCATCTTGGTCCTTCTTGATCTCTCTGCAGCATTTGACACTGTGGACCATGGTGTGCTATTGGAGTGCCTGCGGTTTATCTGTGGGCTGTCTGGTACAGTCTTCAGTTGGTTTTGATCTTTTCTCAAGGGTAGGACTCAGAGAGTGATGTCTGGGATTTTTTTCCTCTGCATCACTCCCCTATCCTGTGGGGTGCAAGGGTCCGCTTTGGCAACCCATGTTGGTCGGAGTGTATATGCTGCCGCTGAGCGATAGTAGTGGTACAGCTTGAGTCTTCACTGCTATGCAGATGATACTCAGCTGTACATGGCCTTTGTCCCTGGCCAAGATGCTGCCGTTTCCGTCTTTAACAACTGTCTCGCCGAAATCCAGGATTGGATGAATATGAGTTGGCTGCGGTTGAACCCAGAAAAAACTGAGGTGTTGGTTGTGGACCAGGTCGCCGAGAGGCGGGTTTGTTGGCTGGATTACCTTCAAGTTTATGGCTTGGGGGTGTTCAGCTACCTACCTCAGACCAGGCGCGGAACCTGGGTGTTGAGTTTGACGACTGTCTGAGACACAAATCTCAGGTGTCGGCAGTTGTCAAAGCCTCTTTTTACCACCTGAGGAATATTGCCAGGGTGAAGCACCTGGTTCCTTCCAACAATCTTCCAGCTTTGGTCCATGCCTTCGTTACCTCCTGCCTTGACTACTGCAATGCCCTTTACCTGGGGTTACTGGGGGTTGACATCCGCCGCTTGCAGCTAGTGCAGAATGTGGCTGCCAGGCTACTGACTGGTTCATCTAGGACCAGTCCTATAACGCCTGTGCTCCGTGGACTGCACTGGCTGCCAATATGCTGGTGGATCACCTTCAAGGTCGGTTTGCTGACCTATAAGGCCCTACATGATCAGGGACCTGGTTATCTGAAAGATCTCCTTCATCCCTGCTGTCCCTCCCGCCCTCTCCGTTCCACTGACAAGGGATTGCTAGAGATTCCCAGGGTTCGATTAAAGACATCTGGGGCCAGGTCCTTCAGTTTTATGGCCTCAACCCTGTGGAATTCTCTGCCTTGTCAGGTGCGAGATTGCCCGACCGTCCAAAGCTTTAAAGTAGCATTAAAAACATTTCTTTTTAGCTAGCATATAATGATTTTTAAATGTTGCTGTCATGAATTTTAATTGATGCATGTTTTTTAATTATTTATTTTATTATGTTATGTACAGGCGCCTTGGTTTTAGCAAGGCACTTTTTATAAATGAAGGTTGATTTGATGTGATTTGAGTGGGGGGAAGGGAGGAGGTAGCAAAGTGACAGAATGGATTAAGGAGAGTGTCAAGTCTAGAGAGGGAGGTCGTAGGGGCAGAGTTGTAGATGACGTCGGCATAATCCATGACAGGTAAGATTGTTTTTGTGACTAGATCACAATGGGTAGGTAGAGGGAGGCAGTCTCTGTGGTGGTAGAGGAGGCCAGGTTTTGGATGGAGTTTAGAGCAGATGGCATATACAGTATATGGGAAGAAAAATCCAGACTGCTGTCCAGCCAGACCCCTAGGTATTTGAAAGTGTGGACCACGTCTAGGAGGGAGCAGTCTAAAGTGATGAACACTGGGGAGGACTGGAGCCTTGACAACCTCTGCCTGGATCCAGAGATCATTGAGACTATTTTCTTAGAGTTTAATTTTAGCTGGTTGTCCTGAAACCAGTATTGAACTTTGTCAAAATCTTGCTGAAGGGGGGTACGTACATCAGCGATGGAGGAGCCTGAGGTGTAGATCATAGTATTGTCCACGTACATATGAATTTGGGAGGTAAAGCAGACAGAGGGAAGGTCTTTTATAAAGACTGAAAAAAGAATGGGACCAAAAATGGAACCTTGGGGTACTCTAGCTTGGATAGAGTGGGTGAGGATAGGGCATTTCCTACTAGGACCAATTGCTGTCTGTTGTGTAAGTAGGAGCCGAACCAGCTGATTGCAGAAGGTGCCAGCCCTAATGAAAGAGGTTTATGGAGCAGAAGGTGGTGGGAGATGGAATCAAAGGTCTTTGCTAAGTCTACAAAGATTGCAGCAGTGATTAGGCCTTGATCCATAGCTGTATGGATTGAGTCAGTGACTTGTAGCAAGGAGGAAATAGTTGAATGCTGTTTCCTGAAGCCTGACTGGATACTGAGGCTGTTAGATGTTCCAAGAGTCTAGAGTAGATCAGTGACTCTTATAGTTTGGCAAGTGAGGGCAAAAGAGAAATGGGTCTATAGTTGTCAGGAGACATAGGGTCCCCTCCTTTGTGGCGTGGTAGCACCTTGGCCAATTTCCAGGCCTGAGGGATGGTGCTGGTAGATAAGGAGAGGTTAAGGAGGTGGGCAAGGAGGGATGCTATGGCTGGGGCAGAGTTATGGAGGAGCTTTGGGTGAAGTCCATCAGGGCTGGATTTCACGGGGTTAAGTGACATTAGTGCCTGGAAGACTTCTGTGGGAGAGATAGGGGAAAGTTAGTCAATTTCATGGGGCAGGGGAAGGGGGCCCATGGGGGTAAAAGTGGGATGGTCAGGGAGAGTGCAGGTAGTGAAGAATTTTTTGAAGGTCTCAAGCAAGAGGATGGGTCAGAGATAGTCGAGCCTTCAGTATTAAGGACAAGGGGGAGTGAGTTGCAGGTGGGTCGATGAAGGAGTGTTTAACATTCCAGAAGTTAGTTGGAGTGCTGGAATTTGCCTGTAGTTGCGATTTGAAATAAGTGGCTTTGGCTGGTCATATAGCATTGGTACGGGCATTTCTGTGACCTTTGTATAGTTGTAGGGGTGCAGGGGACAAAGAGGCTTTAAAATGTGCCCAGAATGTGTCTTGGTTTCTACGGAGGGTTAGAAGGTCCGATGTAATTCATGGGTGGTGGTGACACTTGACTCTGGCCCTTTGTGGGGGTGGATATTCCAGATGTGAGTTAATGTGTTTGTGAAAAGGCAGAGGGCTGAGTCGACATCAGGGGCTGAGAACATAGGAGATCAGTGGGGTTGAGATAGGTCCTGCAGGAGGGTAGCAGAATCCAGGGCACGGAGAGGGCAAAACCAAATGTATTTGGGGCCTGATTAGGGAACATTTACTTTTCCTATGCAATAGGATAGATATAGGGTTGTAATTTCCCAGGACTGAGGGGTCCACACCTTTTGGGTGGGGAATAACTGTAGCCCTTTTCCATGTGTCGGGGACTGTGTCCAAGCGAAAGGCAAGATTTAGGAGATCAGAGACAGGTGACCCCAGAGCAGGAGCTGGCACATATTGAGGAACTTACAGCCTAGCCTATCAGACTGTGACCTTTTTCAGGATTTAGGACCAAAACAACTGTGGGGGTGATGGCAGGAAAAGATGAAAGTTAAAGGGGGGGCCGGGATTGAGACTGAAGTTGAAGGGGAGTGGAGAAGTAAGAGATCACAAGTGGTAAAGAAATTATTAAATGAGGAGGCAACATCAGCGGGGTCAGTAATAGAAATACTCCCCAGTTTGAGGACTCTGACTGCATGGATTGTTCACACACAGTAGGCCATGTGGTGGTACTGTTGGTACTGAGGGGATCAGGAAGTGCACCAGGTTCCACAGCAAGTTAGGATTGGGAGGAAAGGACCCCATCACTGAGGGCATGTTTTGTGGATGTTGGATTAAGCCTTGTGACTTCAGACATAAGTTTGATGCTAAGTTGGAGTGAGTTTGTATTTTGTATTAATTACTGGAAGGACTCCTGAAAGGAGGACCAAGTTGCTGCTTTGCAAAGTTTCACTTGTGTAGCCAGTTCCTAACAAGAGGTGTCTACATTATAGGACTGTGCAAAATACATTTTGCCACATATTCAGCTGAATAGTCTGTATTCAGCAGCCAAATATTTGGATATTCAGTATTTGGCCCTTTAAAAAAAAAAAAGGCCTCTCCCTCTTCTCCCAGCCCCGGGTAAAATCATGCAACTGTAACACCAATTTCCCCACCCTCTTAATCCTCCTCCCCCTCAGCACCCACAAGTTTTTTTTTTTTAAAGCATTTAAGTAGATGTCCTGATGGGCGATGGACTGAACCTGTCCACCTCCATGGCCAGCTGCCTTCTTAATGTACAGGCTCATTGTACTTAAAAAAATATATATATAATTTAAGTTATCCCCCTCTCCCCCCAACACACACAGAACCCAAGTCTTGTCTCCCACCCACCAGCACCCAGTTCTTAAATCTAAATCAAGAAGCTTACCGGGCTCAACGCTCCGTCCCTCCTCCACAGTTAGCCACCTTCTTATGAATGAAAGCACTCACTATACAGAGAAATGAGGCCAATTGCTGCTCCCTGTTTGAGGTAAAGACAAGATTATGAAGTTCTTCCCAATAGTACCCCCCAAATAAAGCTGCTTTCCCTAGGTTGGCGATTTTGAATAAAGTTTGACACTAGTTATGAACGTGAGCAAAAATGCTGCTCCTTTAAATAAATTGTTCTCTGTAGCCCTTGCAATCTTAATCTTTGGCAATCTTAAACTTTGGCAAAAGTAGTCGCATAAACAAAACAATAAAATAAAAACTGTGAGCCAGCCCTGAAGGTGCATGCTCTGAAAATGGTGCCTGTCCCCAAAAATCTATTATCCATTACAGAATCTAGCTGCAGAAATCAACCAAAGCTTTAACAAACTACAATCCATGTTTGCCAAATGAATTACTATGGAGCCCCTTCAGACCTAGACTGGCACACTCCTGACTGTGTCAAACACCACAAGAGTGCCTTCTTGTACCACATATCCTATACAGGAAATGTTTTTAAATTAACATAGTTGACCACTGCAATTCCTCAGTGTCCCTCGACCCGTTCCTCTACCTGCAGGTTAGTGAAAAGACAAAACCTATGTCCTGAAATGTATGTACTGCACATGCATGTGGACTTAGGTTTTTTATTCAGTTTTTATTTCTTTTGTTGTAACTTTTGGCCCACATTTTTCCAGGTGGCCTTGTTGCCACTCCACCTCATGACCACATAAGTAAAACCTTTTGCTGTGAATAACATCCAAAAGTGTTTTATTTGGGGCTATTGGTTGACCCATGAACTTTAACAAATTGAATGCTAAAGCATAATCTAGATTTCAAACGTATATTTTAACATCCTAGATACAGTAACAGAGTATGAAGAATACAGTTAAACCCCCATGTTGAATACAACACTCATATGTTCTGTGATGGATGTCATTTCAGAAAGCGTCAGTAATTTCTGATGAATTCTTTTAAGTAAGAACCTACAGGATAAGAAATTATAGTAACCTTTACATAGTGTATTCAGAGTGCGACAATAACTCTGACATTTTAGCAGAAGGCCATTCAGTGTAAAATATTAAGTATTACTAGAAGTACTGCAAGTTTAGATACATTACATAGAACTCTTGCAGCTGTGCGGCACAAAGCATTACATTTTTTTAATAAATACCTAGAGGCCAGGGTTGTTGACTTTTATTTTTGCTGGGGGTGTAATTATAGAAGAAATGTTGGGGAAGGAATTGAGTATTGCACCCCCGTCATGGTTAGCACCCATGTCAGGGCAGAAGGTAAATAACAGCAGCATAATAAATAAAGCTTATTGTAAGCTGAAGTTCATGACCGAAACCTCATCCAAAAGATGGCGGTTCCAAGAATGTAACCTCTCTTCCCAAGCATATATCACAGAGAATAATGCATGGTCAGCCATGTACAAGAAGGTTATATTTCCATCAAGGGGTTCCGATGCTATCATAGGGATCGTGAGAACAAAGCTGGAGAGGTCCCAGACGTCATAAGAAACCCATTATCCTAACATAGCCATGTTGTGCACAGTTGCCATGTGTTATTTTGGACAGTATATTTGAAACAAAATAAAAAAATTCTGCTTTTTTTCTTCGTGAAAAGTCTTTAGTTTAATTTTTTATTAAACAACAAAAAGGTAGAAATCCACCCTCTCCCAGCTGCTGAAAACTTAACCAAGTGAGTGGTAAGATTCTGTTTTTAAAAATGATGAAACGGGGGGGAGGGACTGAAAGGTAAACGGCAGGTGGCATGACTTTCTATTCTAAATAAAAAGCTGTTGTATCACAGAAGTGTATAAAGTGGGTTGACAATAAAACCTCACAGTTTGCTCATTAGTTCCTCCAGTTGATTGAATAACTGGGCCTCACGCAAGTTGTTTCCTCTGCTACTCATGAACACTGCCACACTCTGGACCTCGTCTTTTTTCTGAGGCTGAATCTCTGATGTCAGGTGGATCCAGTAGGATGGCTGGATCACCATGCAGTTAGCTTACATGGAAGGGAATTCCAAAAAGCATCCCCTCCCATGGAGATTATCCAGTACTGTCTGAGACAAGTTTTGACACCAGAAAATATCCTGGAAGCTTTGGACATCTGGGGTATGGAGGCAGCATACTCTGGAGGCAGCTGTTGATTTCTGTAACTTGGCCAATACAGTGGCCCTCAACTCCATTGCATCAATCCGTGTCCAGTCTCTGATCTCTAGTCACAGTTTGCCATGGTATTATGATGAACTGAGGTAGTTGAAGGCAGCTAGGTGGAGATTGGAACATTACTGGAGATCAGGCTTGATAGATGATAGGATGGCTCTGAGGTCCCATTATAAGGACTTCCAGAGGGAAATTACCCTGAAAAAGGCAGAGTTCCTGTCATGGGTTATTACCTCAGGAAGAAATAGGCCCGCTCAGCATTTCTGCACTGTAGACAGATTATTTAACCCTGATTGTCACAATCTGTAGGAGTTTTGTCTCAAGAAAGATATAAGAAATTTGGATATTTCTTTCTGGGCAGTGTGTCGTCCATTCAGGTTGGGATCTCAACAGGTGGCCTATCGGGGGGCCAGGAATGATCGAGTGGAGTGGAGTGGTGTGCACTCTGTGGGTCTGGAGCAAGTTCTGGGCAGTTGTTATGGAGGAGGTGCTCAAGGTGATTGCGGCACTGCACACTACTTACTCTAGATCAGATCCAGGGCCCACTCATTGTCCATGGTTCATTTAACAGAGGGCTGTTTCCCTCTGGCTCTTAAAAAAGTTGAGAACAGACTGCTCCTAAGGAAACCATCTTTGTACCCGGAAGTACTGGGAAAATCAGAGGCTGGTCTCAAACCATCCATTTTTAGGGAAGGTTATTGAGCAAGTGGTGGTGGCTCAGCTTGGAGACTCATTTGAAATGCTGACAACTGTGAACCACTCCAGTGGGGGTTTCAAGTCTCACAACAGTATAGAGACTGTACTCGTCATGGTGTTTGATCTGCTGTTAATGAGGGATAGGGGAAAGCGCTCAATTGCCATTCTCCTGGATCTCTCTTTTGACACCATGGACCATGGATTTTTGAAGCAGCATCTTGGGGATATGTGGGGCTCACCAGGACCACATTAAAATGGTTTGAGTCCTTCCTATCTGACAGAACACTGTGCTGTAGTAGGAAGTCTGCTGTGGTGTTCTCCAGGGTTCAATTCTGTTCCCCATGTTGTTCGCAGTGTATATACTACCATTAGGGCAGGTTATCAGGAGGTATGTTTTGGGGTTTCACTGATACTCAACTGTACACATCCTTCACATCAGCTGGGCAAGAGGCAGTCGCTGCACTGGAGCATTGCCTTAAAAAAATTGCCAACTGGATGGCCTAAAGCAGACCGAGTCTCAATCCATGATGGCGTTGTTCCTGATGGAACCAGATCCTTGAGAATCAGCTAGAAGAGGGGATCGCTGTCAGAATTCCATCTCTTAATAGCACATTTCTGACAGCAGTGGATATGGTTAAAAATCTGGGAGTCATTGTGATTCATGGCTGACATTAGAACATCAGGTGTCAGCTGTGGTCCACAGTGGATGTTTCCAGATGAGGAATATGTCCTGGATCCGACTCTATCCAGTGCAAGAGGACCTGGCAACCCTAGGTACTACACACCTTTGTGATGTCGAGACTTGATTACTGTACTGCTCTGTACTTGGGGCTGACTGGAGGTTTGGTGCATCATCTGCTTGGTGTAGAATGCCGTGGACAGGTTGGTGGTATAGGTGCCTTGTAGAGGTCACATCACACCTGTGCTGCAGCAGCTGCACTTGCTTCCTGTTAGTGACGTACAAAGCCCTGCATGTTTCGGGACCTGCCTACCTGAAAGACTTCTTGGCTTGGTATGGTCCCAGCTTTTCTCTTCTTTCCACTAAGGAGCTGCTGCTAACCATCCTGAGATATTGTTTGAAGTAATCTGGGGGGTCAGGCTGTCATGGTGGCGGCACCTGCAATCTGGAACTCCCTAACGTACCAAGTAAGAGTTTTCCCTTTGGTAAAGGTGTTTACACGGGACCTGAAAAGCCACCTTTTTGATGACTAAAGTACAATCTTTATGATCTTCATCGAGGATATTTCCTCCAATGTGTCACACCTTTGGAACTGTAAGCTGTCGTCATGACCGCTCGGACACTTGTGCAAGCTGGGGGCCACCCATGCAACATCAGTGCCTATATAATCGTGGGTGGCCCCATTACTCCTTCGTTCTTTCTTCCACCATCGACCGCATGTCATACCTGGAGAGAAATAGTGCAGTCATTTTCTTCAACTTTTTTTTTTTTTAAACTATTCACCTTGTATGCCACCATCGAAAGAACCTTTATTTAGGTTTTGTGTGATTAAAAGATCTACAGGTGTGGCGACTGACATACTGTAGTTTGCTGTTTGGCCAGCCCCACAATGTCAGAGCCTGCGAGATCTACCAGGAATTTAACCAGGCCACATGGAGACCCCGGAAGAAGGCTCTATGAACCTTCATTGCCATTAAGGCCATGAAAGCCCAAGACAAGGCTGCAGGCTCCAAGCTGGCTTCTTCCTCTTGCTGGACCACCTCTGGGAATTCAGTACTGCTGTTCCTACTGTGATCATAAGGACTAAGGATAAAGATAAGGATAAGTCGATGTTAATTTTGTCCCCTTCCAGCTCTGATCACAAGCATAAGGATAAAGCTCATGCTTCACCAGTAATATTGAGGTCTCCATTGAAGGAGGGTAAGTCCTTGCCATCTTCCCATTGCTGCTGAGTATAGCACCCTCATCTGTCAGTGAGACAACAAGGTTGGGGTCTGGCTCTGTTGTACGTACTATGGATGGTATGGAGCCCCTGTTGTTGGGTTCTGCCCCTTCGATGTTTGTTGTCCTGGGCCCTTTATAAGGTGCCGTTGACTCCCAGGTTGTGCTGGTATTGTTCTCTGAACTATTTGAATGCCTCTTACCATCGGGTTCGCCGGCGATAGTTGCTGTCCTGATGACTGGGCCTCCCTCATCAGCACTGTCATTGTCAATGGAATCTAGAAGCATGCTTTTCATTTCTCCATCGTAGCTGCCACATCCATTGCTGGCTCTGTTGATTGCTGCTCTCGTCATCCCCGATGATGAAGTAGCATACAATCCTGATCTTCTTAATATGGAGGAGGATTTGGAGGATGATGGAAGGGACAGTGATCCCTATGAGGAGGGTTTCCCTTCTAGTTCTAACCTCTCGTCATGCAGTGAGGACTCTAGTGTATACCCCCAGATCTCCTGAAGATCCCTGTCTTTAGGCTTTGCACAGACAAATCCAGGATATCATGGGATTTGAAGCTGAGGAGGAAGACTCCACTGAGAAAAATGTAATGGAGTTTTTCAAAGTCCCCACTGCATCGTCTGTTGTGATTCCTCCTATATATTCTGTCTGATAGGATACTACCTTTGCTGCTTGGCACAGGCTTAATACCTTGCCTGCAGTACGTGGAAAGGCTGATAATGCAATATCCTGCTCTGTCTTTTAAGGTTTATTTTACTTTATAGCCTGAAGCTGATTCTTTGGTTATTATGGATGCTCATTACCACTCTAGAGCCCCTAGATACATAAGCACCTTATCTCCTGACAAAGAATATAGGAGGCTGGATGTTATGGGCAATAGAACTTATACCTCTGCATCCTTAGGCCTAAGAACTGCAAATTACAAGGCATACATAATTAAACAGCAGAATGGTCAGTGAAAATCTGCTATAGTATGTCTACCATTTAGGCTCTGCCTGAAGGTTCTGCCCAAACTGACTTGCTTAAAGCACCTCGGCTAGTGTGGCTCCTGCCAGGGCTGCTGCCTCCAGCAAATGCCTTTGGAGATATTCCTAGTAGGGTAGCTGGATTGGGTACTGATGTTCAACAGGCTGTGCTGAAAGCCCCTTTCAGAGAATCATGCTGTCTGGGAGTGATGTTGATAATGTTCCTTGTGAGTTTTAGTCCCTTAGAATGACATTAAGGGGGGCTGGCTTGTCGGTGCAGCAGTTGGATTTCTGCTGGTGACACTGGCGACCCTGGCTCGGGAGTGGACTCGGGTCGCTGGAGGGCCGGCCGGGGGAGAAGGCTCGAGAGTCCCACGACAGCTCGCCTTCTCCGGGCACCGGACAGAAAGAAGACATTCTGTTACTCACAAGGAGATACATACTTGAATGTGTAACAAGGGTACAAGTCCCAAGACAGCGGTACGTTTGCCCAGCTTTAACTACTGCCAAGTCACATTTCACATGGGTAAGTGTGCATGGGGTTGTTTAACAAGGAGGCATCTGGTGCTATATCTAGTGTAACCCCTAGGTGGCGCTATCCCAATGGCTACTACCCCTGCCTGTGGCACTAGGCACAGGTTGAGGGGACTGAGCTTGGTGAACAGGTGCCTCCACCCGAAGGGTATGGTTTTGGGGTAGCGTAACTGCTGTGGGTATAGCCCTCCGGGACACTATAAGCCCCCTCTAACCCTTCTAGTGGCTTAAACAGGTCAGCAGATAAACAATCACATATGACATATGAGGACAGTACTGAACCCACACTCGGTACACTTAGCACCAGCGCTAGAACAGCTGCAAAGGCCCTGGAGACCCCCCGTAAAACAAGACCTGTAATATAACAATTCAATGACAATACAATATCCCCTCCACAAAGGTACACACTAGCCAAGTTAGATGCAGAAAGAATAGAATCTGACTTATTCAGGGGGATTGAACAAGGGTGGAGCAGCAATCTAGCAGGTGATTTTAGATCTGATTTATTCAGGTTGAGCTTGCATGTACTAAGAGTCCCTCTGTCACAGTCTCACACTCTGGGTACCCAGTTGTTGTACAGGCTAGCTTGAAGCATTGCCTGGGGTAGGCCGGCATTGCAGCTGTTGTTGGGGCCCTTAGGAAAGAAAACAATTAACATGCACTTCAACCCAAAATTTGTATTCTGGAGCCGAATGGCTCAGTTCATTGTGGTAAACCCAAACAATTAAATCAGATGATACACAATGATTGCAGCTTTTTGCAGGGAGCTACCCTGTTTAGTACTTATGCTACCCAGACCAGGAGGCAGAACTGATGAGATGCAGGCCTCTAGATGTTGTTCTGGCTTGCCTGGGGAAGCGGCCCACACAGTTCACCATGGTGGTCAATGCCTGTTCAATGGTGTTGAGCAGGGAACCAAATCCCTGAGTGGGTCTTTCATCAGATAAGTCTCTGTGGTGGGAGCAGCAGTCTAAGCTGAGATGGCAGTGCCCAGACCGGAGCAGACAGTTTGGATATAGTCTGTACGAGTGCAGGAGCAGCTTCCAGCTAGCATAATACATTTGAAGGTGGGGAACCAAATCGCGACCCACACAGCACATTCAGCACACTTATAAGCAACATAATAATACGCCTCAGATTAGATAAGTCCGGTTGCAATTTTGTAGGGTTTCTGTGCAAACCTTTCGTCCTGAGGTTCTCTGACAGGCCGATTGCTTCTGGAGCAAGACTTCGGTCCATACCAGACAAAATTTACTCTTTTCCAATTCAGGATTCAGGTCTCAAGAAAGATATTCGTATGCAGTCCGATTTTATTTGCACAAACGTCTTCACACTGGAAGATGGTAGCAGGCAGGTCAGACGTAGCCTTCCCGCTGATTCCCCGTGCTACCACGCAGGAGCAGCTGCTCTAATGGTTCTAGCTGTTCGCTCTCCAACTCTCGACTGACGCACTACTGCAGGCAACTCTGGGATTTCCCAGTGATCCAAAAGGTTCGGTTGACTGATGAATCTGTCCGTCACAGAAAAAAAATCCTCCTCCAGGTCCATTTAGGTGCCAAACAATAAAACTACAATTCCTACAGAAATTCAGTCCCACAGGACCTCTGGGGACAATCTCCATTTTAAGTCTCCCGAGGTTCCGATTGGTCCAACTCTGACGGTCCAGAACCAAAATGGTGGCTCTAAGCAAAAAAGTCCATGCTTCAAAGGAAGGCAGGTTAGACAAGCTTCTATATTATTATTAATATTAAAGCAGATGAACAGTAAATAATCATAGGTCCTATAAGGGCTCCCTCTGCGCACATAGCGGTGGCCGGAGCAGCAATACTACACCCCGGGTGGGATTCGAGCCTTAAACCACTAGGCCCCAACCCAGACTAATTATATACTACAAGAAATGGATAGCTCTTAAAGAGGTAGGCACGGAGGCTAATCAGGGCACTCACATGCATGCAATCAAACTACTGCAGACACAGAACACCATCCTGGCAGTGGGCCTTGGGCAAGCCCAGGTAGACATTTTAGGAACCCTCATTTATAGGGGGTTAAACTAGCAAGCACTGCTCACCGATCAAGGACTTGATTGTTGGTGATCGGAGGAGTAGTTGAAGTTTACTGCTCCATTGATAGTGAAATGGTGCAGGTTAAAGGGGTTCCACACTGGTAGTGTGTGTGCCCTGGCTTGTGGTTGCTGTCATGTGGTTTTCAGTGGCACAGTGGTTCAAGCTTGTGGGGTGGCTTGGTCTGTCATGTTTTTTTGGTGTTAGATGGCTGTGAGCTGCTGGGTTCTGTGCCACTGTGTGTGTGTTCAGCTGACAGGTGCAGGCTGTTCGATCTGTTGGGGGGCTGTACTGTGTATGCCATGTCAACTGCTGTACTACTGGGGTGACCCTGCTGTCTGTATGGGACTGTAGCAATATCTTGCGTGACTTCACCTGTGACTGTACCTGTCCTACCCACGACCAAAAATGCCATGACAATGGACCCACTTGGTCCTGCTTCTAGAGTGTCTGTCCCTGGTTTCGGTCTTACCCGAGCCTCAGACTAGCTGACACTCACTGGACTGCACTGCTTGCAGATTCCAGTCATAAATACTTCTCAACAACTACTGTACTGTATGATTGCCACTGTAATTACTATATTTATTGTATTTTGCCACTGTACTGCATTGTCTGTGACTGTTGTAATTATCCTATACCACATCCACCTGTTGTACTTTACCATGCATCATTTGTAAGGTGCGATATTTCCCACACTGCTATTTATACTGTGATGTCTGTACACTGTATGCTCTGTATCGTTTTCTATGACGTGGAGCATTTGTAAAGGAGTCTCTAACTCAAAGGTATTAACTCCAATTGTATTCAATAAATAAATGAAAAATAAATGTGCCTCTCATTGTATTAACTGTCTCTGTTGCTGGTTTGGCCTCTGGAAGACTGTGAGATAGGATACTTGACCATTGCTCACGGCTGGTGCCGATAGCGAGCAGTAGCTTTGGAGGTTCTTCTCACAATGATGGCCGGTTACACGCATATATCTCTCAAAGCGCCAGACCCGTCTCTGACAATAGTTGCACTGCAGTGCTATGAATACAGTGATTAGTATACCTCCTTCTGAGGGAGGGATCTTGGGAGATTTTGCCATCATGTTGCCCAGGTAGTTAATGCCCATAGGTTGATTGCCATACCACCATTGCTGTATGTCCAACACACACTATGGGAGTTTCTTTGGGTGCAGATAAAAAGAGGGAGCATTTGGTGGGCAATTTGAGATGAACATTTTGAACAGTGCGACTGGACACTGCGGGTTGTTTGGGCTGGCAAATAGAACGCCCCTCAGTGTGGCTCTGTGATGTTCGTTTATCATATTATGATTTTTTTGTGGCCTCACTGAATGATACTGAGATGGATTCTTCGCCACATTTCATCTGTGGTCAGTGTGAAGGACTGTTGTTTGGGTTTGGTGAATCCTTCATGTCCCCAGCATGCCAGACCGAGCTGGAGTTCGAACCAGACTGGCCTGATTAGTCCATAGGTGGTATCTGGACTCAGATTTGCAGATGATCTGATCAACTGTAGATCTGTGTCACTTATTCAGGGGGTGGAGGGTAGGTGCTGACATCATACCTAGCATGGCGATACTCTTTAAGCACAGTCACAAAAACAATGTTGGCAGAGGTGAACTCTAGATCCAATACAATGTTCAAATCAAATTTATTTATAAAAGTGCCTTTCCAAGGATCAAGGCACTGTACATACACAAATCAAAATAAAAAACTTATTAAAATCCAGATTCATAAAATCATACATTATAATTTACAACAATACTATATGACAAAATATCCCATCAACTAAGCTCGTCCTGGAACGCTAGGCTAAATAAATGGGTTTTAAAGGCTGATTTAAAACTCTGGATGGTTAGGCACTCTCTACTCCGACGAGATAGAGAATTCAACAGGGGAAGGGTTACAAACGCAAAGGATCGGGCCCCAGATGTCTTCAAGTGCACCCTGGAAATCTCTAGCAATCCCTCGTTGGTGGATTGGAGTTGGGGGGGCAGTAGGGATGAAGGAGATCTTGCAGGTAGCAGGGTCCCTGTTCTTTTAGGGCTTTATAAGTCAGTAAGCCCACCTTGAAGGTGATCCGCCACTGTACTGGAAGCCAGTGCAGTCCGCGGAGCACAAGCGTAATGTGGCTGGTCCTGGAAGTCCCAGTCACCAACCTGGCTGTCACATTCTGCACTAGCTATAAGTGGCAGACATCAACCGCAGTAGCCCTAGCTGCAGGGCATTGCAGTATTCAAGGCGGGAGTTCACAAAGGCATGGACCAATGTTGGAAGTTCATCAGGAGGAACCAGGTGTTTTACCCAGGCGATATTCCTCAGATGGTAAAATGAGGCCTTGACAACAGCTGACACCTGCAGGGTCAAACCATCATCAAAAATAATGCCTAGGTTACTCACTCGATCTGAGGTAGCCAGCCAAACACCCCAAGCCAAAGCCCAGAAGGTTGTCCAGCCGACAAAGCTGCCTCCTAACGATCTGGGTCCACCACCAACAACTTGGTTTTAGCTGGGTTCAACCTCAGCCAGCTGGCACTCATCCAGTCCTGGTCTCAGAGAGGCAGTTGTTAAACACCGAGATAAAATCACCTTGTTCGGGTACGAAGGACATGTACAGCTGAGTATCATCTGCATAGCAGTGAAAACTCAGACCGTACCACCTAATAATGTCTGCTAACAGCAACATGTACACTGCAAACAACATGGGTGACAAAACAGAGCCCTGTGGAACCCCACAGGATAGGGGGAGAGCATCACAGGAATAAATCCCTGTGACCACTCTCTGAGTCCTACCCTTGAGGAATGATCAGAACCATCTGAGGACCGTACCTGACAGTCCACAGATGAACCACAAGCACTCCAATTGCACACCATGGTCCACAGTGTCAGATGCTGCAGAGAGATCAAAGAGGACCAAGAATGAATGAGTCCTCTGATCTCTCGCAATTAGGAGATCATTTAGCACTGAACAAGGGCCATCTCAGTGCTGTGCCTCTTCCTAAATCTGGACTGGAGAGAATCATAGACATCATAGGTAGAAAGATGATCATCCAGCTGCAGTGCAGCCACCTTCTCAATAACCTTACCCACAAAATGCAGGTTAGAGACAGGTCTGTAGTTAGACAGTCCAGGTCAAGGGAGGGCTTTTTCAGGAGCGGTCGCACTGAAGCGAGCTGAAAGAGAGGAAGAATGTGACGTGATGGGGACTGAGTGCTTCGATTGTCTAACTATTAGAAGTCAGACTTTCAAAGTACATCCACTAGGTGGTAAGGCATTTCTTTTCCTATTTGGCTAGCTGTTACTTTCACCAAAATGGAGAGGCAGGAGGCACGATCTGAGAAAGGAACCAGTTTATTGAGCAATGGACCAACAGTATAGGAAACAGGAGGAAAGGGATACAACAGCATTAAATACTACTTCTGATATCTCACTAGAGCCCTGAGGCCTTGTACTAAGACTCTAATCTCCTGTATGAGGAATACTATAAAAGGAATTGGCTGTAACAGCTACGCTATAAGAGCATCCTATTTCTACTCCCTGGAAGAGGGTGGTTCTATAACAAGATAAGCAAAATGATCAACTGGCTGTTACAGCTACGCTGTAATAGCATCCTATTTCTAATCCCCATTCAGAACTTTGAGTCAACTCCGAGGTGCACCTCTAACTGTTACCTGGAGTACTCCACACTATCAATCACTCTACATACTATAGGAAGAGTCTATACGTATGGCAGATGGCAGTTCGTGCATGTTTGGATTTTCTCTGTCGAGAAGAAAATGTAATCAAAGGATTTGTTGTGACAAGAATCAACTCAAATGGCTGTCCAGTGTAATTCTGAGAACCTTTTTGGAAAGTAGGGGAATGCGGAGAGGATTTTTAACAGACCATGAGTTCTCAACCACACTCCACCTCTCTAGGGTCGCCGGAATTCAAGCACAGGTCTATGATTTCTTCGGCTAAGAACACACTGAGGGCCACCGGAATGGAAACACGCAAAATCCAGCTGTAGTCCACTTCTGCACTGCCCGGAAAGGGGAATGATACAAACCACCCTGCCACAGTCTGCTTCTGGACTGCCAGGTGAAGGATTCGATGCAAATCACTCTGCTACAGCCCGCTTCTGGACTGCTGAATGAGGAAGACAAAGATGATCACCCTGCCACAGCCTGCTTTTGGACTGCTGGATGAGGAAGATGAAGATGATCACCCTGTCACAGCCCACTTCTGGACTGCTGGATGAGAAGACGAGGAAGAGCACCCTGCCATAGCCCACTTCTGGACTGCCGAATGAGGAAGACAAAGATCATCACCCTGCCACAGGCTGCTTCTGGACTGCCAGATGAAAAGATGATGCAGACTCCATTGTATACAGCAGTCTAGATAAGGAAGTCTCTGGACATCAGGGAACGACTGTCTTCTGGGCTCCAAGGCTGGATGAGCCAAGGCACACATAAAACAACAAACTGTGCGTTGGAATGCGACAAAGTTTGGGGCTCCAAGGCCGTATGAGCCAAGGGCACACTGAAAACAACAAACAGAGCATCACCCAGAGAACTGAAACTGCTGATATGGATGGTACTCTGATGCGGACGTCAAAATAAGAAAATGGACGGCAGATTCTGCACTGGGCCAAGCCGTACTTGGGGAATTGTCAGAGGAAAACAATAAACATGGTGTTAAAACTTGAGACGACTGTGGCATGGTTCTTCATGGAGTTGCTGTTGACTGCTCTTGGGATGCACTGGAAGGTAATTCCTGAAAAATTGATGAGGACTGATAAGGATGCACACTGGTGAAGTGACTCTTGAGATTGCTGAAGACTGATTCGGGTACTTCCCAGCACTGAAATGGTGGCACAAAGCAATGCAAAGACAGTTCTGGCACTTATACTGTTCGTAAGATGAATAGCAATGCCATAAATGTTACAGTTCCTACTGTAGTGATCAACTGCACCGTCTCAGTTTCCAGACCTCAGTAAATAAACAGATTTTCTAGTATTCTGGGTGAACCCTAGCTTTCAGTGGTCTTAACTGCCAAGAGGTCCCTCTGGTTAAATTTGGTTCTCCTGTTACTGTGGCTATACAGCAGTTGGAAATAGGCTCTCTGGAAAGGCTATAGACTCAAATGTCTGACCAGGCCCTTTAACACCTGTGGGCCTAAATGGCTAGCTATGGGTCATGGACCTTGTGTTGCTCCTTTAAGTGGCTGTGGGCCTAACTTGCCCCTTTTAGATTTGGGCCTAGTTGCCCCTTTTAACAGCAGCGATGGGCCCACCTTGCCCTTTTAACAGCTTGGGTCTGTATGGCTGGGCCCCTTTAACAACTTGGGCCTATATGGCTGGGCCCCTTTTTAGCTTGGGCCTGAAGACTAGGCCTCCATGATACTGTGCCCTGGACTAAGCCCTTTTAAGACCTGGGCCTCTCTCAACTAGGCCCCTTTAAATCTTGGGGTCTGTTATCCCTTTAACTGCTGGGCCTTTACTAGGCCTGGAAACGTGTGGGCTAGTTGCCCTCTTAAACAATCTGGGCCGTTCTGTGGCTGGGCCCCTTTAAATCTTAGGCCTGACTGGGGCCTTGCTGTCACTATTTCCTCCCTGCCCCACCTTGTTCTGCCCTCTCATGAATATTCATAGACTTATATGGCCTTTCTGTACTAGCCCTTCCCCATGGGCGTCACCACACCCTGAATATTTAATTATTTAAATATGGGCCTTTTTGGCCTGCCCCTCCTTTTGGCCATCAGCCAATTCTGTGGCGCCTGAGTGCTTACTTCCAGTTTATAAATACTTTAATTAAAATCTTGTGGCAGTCAGCACCTGGCTGGTGGTGGTACCACCAACTCACCGCCCCGGCCTGGGGTGAATCAGACAGGATCTGGAGGAGGGAGGTGTTGCTGCTGAGGGAAGGACCTTTCGGCAGGAGGCAGGCACTACTGGGACAGCTCGGGGCCTCATCAGGACTTTGCGATGGCCGAAACTCACTCTCTCTCTCTCCTCACAGATGATGCAGCTCTTCTCAAGCCGCCGACGGGGAACCAGAGAAACTATTTTTTTTTTTTTTTATTACTATGCAGGCGGGGCTATCTGAGCCCAACCCAGCCAACGGGATACTGCTACTTTTCTTTGTCTTCTGAGCGACCGCCAGACACTATGCCAGAACACCAGAGCTGGCTGGCATAGGAACTACAGGGCAGGGGAGAAGAGACACACAGCACAGCCCTAGGGATAGCTACAACCTCGCAGGTAAGCCTACCGGGTTCCCACTCACTGGCTGTGTCCTTTCTCCTTACTGCTGCTGTTTCAACTGCCAAGAAAAACCCGATCTCTTACCGAAAGAAGCACTCAGGGTTCCAGTTCTCGAATCCCAAGTCCCCTGCCACAAGCTCAATGTATTTTTAAAACAAATGCCACGTGGCCAGCAGGACAGCAGTCCCACACATGGACAGCCATCACCACGCATCTAATTGAGGAGGGGGGTTCTGTGTAGGAGCAGGCAGCAAGGAAAGAAAAACTGTATTTTTTTTTCTTCTGCTGATGTGGGAAGGGGAAACACTGGCAGGGGCTCCTATACACTGCCTTACGCTGCCCACACATGAGGCCCCCTTGGGTATTTTTAACCTCTTTTGATGTGCCCCCAAATTTGGGGTATTACAGCACAACTGCCTCCTTTAGGGGATCAGGAAAGACCCCCCTCTCCAATGAACTCCAGACCTTCTCTGCCAGGACTGGACCAATTTTTATCAATGCAGCTCACAAGGAATCGTATTGGGCCTGGGTTGAAACTACAGCAGGTTGGCTACAAAGTCTGGACAATCATTACGATGTCCACGAATTCCAGCCATCCAAAGTTGGAGCAAGCAAAATAGGTGCTCACAACCTCCTGCCGACCTCCACAATACCCATTAGAGGGGGCTGATGGTGGCAACCTCATCTGCGAAAAACAGAGCAAACTCATCACACTTTTCTTGTGATGAGGCTCCCCCTGGCCAAAGACAGATTGGATTGCATAATCTGTCAACAGTCCGGAAGAGCTCAGCTATTAGATTTTGTGCAGTGGCAATCTCCCTGCACAGGAATTCTGCCTTCTTACGGGTGATTGACAATAGATAGACTGTATAATGGTCCATCAATCGAAGTCTGTCAACCTCCAGGCCCGATTTCCGCCAAGCACTCTCTAGCCTTCTACCCACTCTCCTCAACTCCTTCGAGGCCCCATCAAACCATGGGGACCTTGGGTGAAGAGTGAGGGGCTGAACAGGAACAGGAGCAATGTAATTCCAGGGCCTCTGTCACCACTTTGTTATAGGCAAATACCAGATCCTCTGGATCCATGCATTCACTCAGCAAACTCGATGGGTTCAGCACCCCTGTTAAGCCAACTGGGGTCACACCCCTTAAAGGGCGGTACTGAACCATCTCCATAGGGGAAGGCCTACTAGGGGGTGCCACCGAACTGAACCCTGTGGTGTAATGGTCAGACCACCCAACTGGTTCCACCACGAAGTCTGAGATCTCCATCCCCAGGAGGAACACCAGGTCCAATGAGCGCCTACAAACATGAGTTGCGGAGGTAACTACCTGTGTGAGGCCCAATAGGATCATAAGCTGGAGGAAGTCCTGACCAAAATGCAAGACTTTTCCTTGTGAAATCCACACTATTGAAGTGTCAGCTCAGTCCCGCACGAAGCCCAATAAAAGAGCTGATGGTATATTGCAGTCCGACAGTGGTCTGGACTGAGGCATAGAATTCTCTCAGGATTTTTGCTAACTCTGCATTACTGATGATGCTCACATTGATGTGGGTGCCTTTACATTTGAGCCAATCCTCAAAGACATTCTTTGCCCAGGTGATATTTTTGTGTGCATTGGATTGTTTTTTGTTTTTTGTTTTTTTGCACTCTGTGTCCAGATCACTACAGCTTACTGCAGCATGTCAGGCCCCCATCAGGGCATCTGCACAGTTTTTGCTGCATGGCTCCTTTTTCTGCTGCTTGGGGGACTCTTGCACTCCATAATGACTGTCCACCCACTTAGAAATTTAGATGCTACCCGACAGACTAAAATTCAGAGTGAAGCTCTGGCTCATGCTTCACGTTTCACAGTGTGTGCGACTTTCTCCGATATGATGTGTTCGGCACTGCTCAATGCCATGTCGCTCACACTGTGGGGCACCAGATAGCAAGCATGGATTAATTGAGAATTAATCCATGATCAGTTGCTGTGTTTGCACCAATCAGGAGCAACTCGTTTTGATAGCCATATTAGAAACTAAAATAGGAGCCATAACGCAGAACTGCAGCAAATGAAGCAAATACCATCCTTGTTTGTTTTGAGAGAAATTTTACAAGTAAATCAAGAAGTATGATAATGCCTTTACATATCAC
Source organism: Neoceratodus forsteri (assembly GCA_016271365.2). NCBI lineage: Eukaryota > Metazoa > Chordata > Ceratodontiformes > Ceratodontidae > Neoceratodus > Neoceratodus forsteri. Next base: position 799,157,073 of record CM028129.1, read on the forward strand.
TCAAGGTACCGGGCAGTCTCAAGGGACACTGAGTCTTTTTCTGTCCATAAATTTCAATGTTAGTCTGTTAGGCCACATTTAGAATATAGAGTATTGTTCTGTCTTCATAGAACAGAAAATGTATAGTTGTAGTAAAAAGAGCTAAGAGGTGAGCAACCAAACCAATAAATAAGTATGGAGGAGTTTTGCTATGGGCAGTCTTATTTTGGTTGTTCTCAACTGGGAAAAGTAGTCTGCAGAGATATGAGTCTTTAAAAAAATTAAATAACTCTATTTGATGTGATGATTATGAGAGAAGGGACTTTCACTTAAAATTTTATCCAGAGTATGGCCCAGTGGTGTGGAGGGCTGAGGCATTTGGTGCCTTACCTCCTGCCACACCGGCAACCTGGGTTTGCGAATGGACTCAGATTGCTCGGGGGCCAATGGAGAGAGGAAGGATTGAGCGTTCCTAGGACAGCTCTTCTTCCTCGGGGAGGGGGGGTCAGTGTGGCATGCTGCTTGACTGCCTCCCAGCAGCAGTGCCACCAAGAAGGGAAGGGAACCCACATTCAGGACACCAGGGGCATCTCCACAGAGGCAGAGCGGAGCTCACACATTGCACCCATTGCACGTTCATTGGCCCCGGGCAAAAAATGGGTGGAAAAACATTCAGGGCAGCAGGATGGCACCTGACCCTCTGCAGACCCCACACTGGTGACCAGGCACCACCACAAATCCTATGGCAGAGGACATTGGTGCAAGGTATGTCCCGGGAAAGCCTGTTGATGGGGCTGGAGGGGGGCGGCAAGAAGGGGTCAGCCTGGGAGAGCATGAGATAAAATGCATAGAAAAAAAAATATCCACAGGACAGCACTTCCTATAGGGCAGCAGCCTCTAGTATTGTATTGCAGTCTTCTTATTTGGCATGAGGCAGGACCCCTTAACCTACCGGCCCAGAGACAACAGTGCTACCAATTGAGCCATATGGACAGAAATCCGAGATAAATGTTGCTGATTATTATGAAATTGCATGAAAAAAATTAAGACATCTGTTTTGGGATCTCAGAACCCAGTGCTGATATCCCAGCACAACAGCACTGGAAAAAGATCCATGACCTCACAGACCTGTTTACACTAAGCAGGCAGAGCTGTATCAGTATACCACAATTCACTTAAAAAAGAAATGCAGCATCTGTAATCTACTGACCAAACAATAATATTACATTGGCTCAATAGGGCTGCTTTTCCTCTTTTTTTAACCTTTTTTACTCATTTTTATTTACATAAATGTAATTTTTTTTTTTGTTTTTCTACTAAACCTATTTGACCTATTTCAAATTTAAAGTAAGGCACTCTGGAGTGTGCTTATATTGGGATAATGGCACTTCTCAGATGATGGATGTAATCAGCCTTTGACCTTGTGCTACAGCCTACCCGAGGTGTGTCACTGTTACGCCTTATTGCTTGAGTAACAGATGAGTAGGAGCCTTACTAGGTACATGCCATCAAACAGTGATGTGGTTAGTGGGTCCCTGTCCCTGTAAGTATTTGTGGTGTACCACTTCTGACGAGGCTTATGTAGATCAAACACAATAGCACAGTGTTAACACAATAAATGATTCCTTATTAATTATAAAATGATTATAAAAAAAAAAAATTGCTCCTGGCACACAACTACTATTATGTGCTCAGGACAAGGACAAGGAAATTACTAACTCACTGCCTGTTTTAGCGGGTAGAGTAGCAAACATGGCAATTAAAGACAAGGAGGCTTCTTACAGGACTAATTTGGTGGAATCCTCATTTGGCCCAGCAATCCAATGAAGTTTTATAATTTTTTAAAATATAATTTCATTTTCCTTGCAAATGGGTTACAAACAGAAGTTCCATGTCAATGCCTTACATGCACGACATCTTTTTCAAAGGATTCATTATACTTGTGTTTTAATTAATTGGACGTGGCCTCTAAAATGAAGTGAGCAGTCTTAAGTTTCTTCTTTTTGAGGGTTTCATTTAGAATTTCTTTTGTAACGTGCAGTTTCTTTGATGTACATTTTTATGACTTTTGTTTGCAGGTGGATCTGGGCCTTGGGACATGTATTTCAGGATCGGTCTGTATTTTGTCAGTTAATCTAGATTAATCACTATCTGAATGCTTGCTTTTGCCCTCATGATGTGACTGCTGTTATAAGAGTGTCTTGCCAGCTAGTGTACATTAATAACATCCTTCAAAAATCAAAGCATGTTACAATGCATTTAAGTAATAACGTGAACTCAAGGGCCCTATTTCTCAAATAGAATTGTGCTTTGCAATCTGTTTTTCAGAATAAGCATCTAATATTTTAAACTTGCTTGTCTCCAGTGCATAGGGTGCCTCTATCACTACCCAACAGGGTAGATCCGCCTACAGGTAGAGATAGGCAGGACACTGGATCTGTGATATCCCATGTGATGTCCCTCTAGGGGCACCATAGTTCTCCAGTTGTTCACTTGGCTCAGCACACAGTTTAAACAATCTAGGGAGGGTCTCTCCCTCTGAGCTTTTGCATTATTTATATATTTGGATTGATAGTTCTTCTCCTCTTTCTCTACTCCAGCAGGTTTTGTGAACCACATTCTCTAGTTCTTTCTAGTTAAGCAGTGGAATTGTGAATTATGTGGAAGGATTTGTTCATAAGGAATCGTTTATTTATTAGTTTTTGATACCAAGTAAAATGCACTAGGCATACAGTACATGTGCCTATTTTCAGGCGTAACCTGTGAGAGTTGTAGACTAACAGCAAGAAATATATACAGCATTAGAAAATGGGTGGGGAGATTTCTTTGTCTCTGATTGACCAAGACCCCTGGCAAGTGGTATATTTATGTGCCAACAGAGACTGGGAAAAAACAAATCCAATGCCAGGCTGCCTTTTTACCACCAAAAAAAATCAGCATGCATTTTAAAATAGTAAATATCAACCATTTTTTTTCCCCTGCTTAGTGAGGAAATTGCAACACCTGACCCCACCTCAATAGGAACCTAAATCCCTTCCCAAAATGGCCAGTTGTCTCCGAAATACCCCAAACTATGCCACTCATATTGTTAATTTTTTTTTTTTCTGTTTTTTTGTTCCATTAACTTTAATTTCAAACAAGCTACCGGCAGCAGTCAGGTGGGTCGTGTGCTTACCTGAGCACTGAAACAGCATTCACACTCCCAGCCCCAACTTCCTTTCCCTCACTAGGGAGCCACTTCTCTGCTTATGGCGGATTAAATATATAACAAAACAAAAATGCATAAGGTTGACATTTGTTCATTCACCAACTGTCCCGAGTCCTGACTACAGACCAAACATCGCGCTCATGCTCTGCTGTCCTTCACACTGCTGTCCAACCACACTCATCCCTTCCAATGACATGTTACTGCTGACCACAAAGTAAGCCTTTAAACTCATTTTCCAAGCCTTTCATAATAAACTACTGGGAGGTAGATAGGTAAGAAAAAAATGTTTCTGAAACAAAGCAGTGCCCTTTACTGGAGAGTACACCAGAAGAGGTACTATTTTACAAGAAAATGTGTTTTCTATTAATTCTGATTTTTAAGTTAATTTAGATTTTGAAATTTTTATTCAAATGCTACCAGTAACCCATTTTCAAAGCACAGTAAGTGGGCAATATTGGTTACACCAGACTGCCCAGGAGTTCATTACGCCCCAGGGGTGGTTCGGTATAGCCCAATACCACCCACCCTGGAGGGTATTATTGCTATCACAGCAGACATATTTGGAAAGTAAATGCCATCAGGGAGTTATGATTAATTGACATCAGAATAAGCAGTAGTGCAGACAAAAATACAATAGCAAATGCAGTTGAAAGGTGCTTGCAAAAGAATGAACACAGTACAGGACATAGATAAATTGGTAGTATCAACATTGTGGGTACAATTGCAACATACAGAGGGCAAGAACACTTAGCATATAAGTAGTACACATCAGAGATTAGATCAGAAATTGTGTAGTGCTAGGGTAGCCAGTCCTTTGGTTTCTAGTAGGAGCAAGGGTTAGGTAGACACAGTGAGTCCTTTAGAGCCTTGCAAAAGATCAAGAGGCTGGGAGAGTGGCATAATTAAGGGGGAAGGGAGTCCAGTTGATGGTAGAATAGACTGCAAAAACCAGCTCTTCTGGGACGGTGAGCACTGACACCCAATGAAAGGCTGGGAGTTTACAGATCTTAGTGAGTATGTAGGGGACAGGTGCTGCAGGTGGCTGCAATAACACTCATCAGATTTTAATGAAAGGCCAATCTGCAAGGGTCATAACTACATCAAGGGCTACATCAAGCACATGTCCAGGAAAGAGGAGTAATTTTTTTCTAAGTTTCCTTGGTACTGGTTCTGTCTCCCTCCTTCTGTTCTTCCTGTGATTTTTATGCTCTCCTTTTCCATTTATCATTATTCTTATTCCAACAATTAAAATGTTTTATTTCTAGGGATGTGGATATGGTGGATATGGTTCACTTATCCACACTCTGGCAGTTCCACTGGAATGGTCTCATTGACTGGACGTCTTTAAGCTAAGTTCCTCCCACCATCAGAGCGGTATGTCCCCTGACCCTGACCTGTGATAGATCTTTATTTCTGCTGGAAGACCTACTTCGTGGCTTCCGCTTGAATTTTTGAGTGCGCCATTGGTGAACTTTCTATGATGTTTTCGAAGTACTTTAGTTGATTCTGCATGTTCCATTGACTCCCCTCAACAATCAACAATGGAGCAATAGAAGCCAGGATTTAAATTTTGTGTAGGGTGCAGGCAGAAGATGTCAGTCTCTAACCCACATGACACATGCTTCTACTGCCTGGATGGGCAACAAGACATGGCCGCATAGAAACATAGACTTTGACGGCAGATAAGACCGCTTGGCCCACCCAGTCTGCTCATTTCCCTACCTATTGGATAAGCTGCAGATCCTAGTTAACCAACAGCCTACTTCTTCCTACCCCCCCACCAGAATTGCCTTATGTCTGTCCCATGCATTCTTGAATTCCCCCACTGTTTTTGACCCCACAACCTCCTCAGGAAGGCTGTTCCATGCATCCACCACCCTCTCCTTGGAAAAAAATAATTCCTCATGTTGCCCTTGAGCCGTCCCCGCTCTATCTTCAAATTGTGCCCCCATGTTCTTGCACATCTCTTTTTCGGAATGATGCTACCGTCCTGGACTTTGTTGATTCCCTCGAGGTAACTGAAAGTTTCTACCGTGTCCCCCCCTCTCCCTCCTTTCCTTCAGGGCTTACATATTAAGCTCCTTTAGTATCTCTTCTTATGACTTCTGGTGCAGACCCTGCACCATTTTATTTGGCCTCTTCTGGACTGCCTCCATCCTGTCTATGTCGTTGTGGAGATGGGGTCTCCAGAACTGCATGCAGTATTCCAGATGGGGCCTCACCAACTGTCTGTACAGAGGGATAACAACTTCCTGATTTCTACTGGTGATGCCTCTTCCTATACATCCCAGTATCTCCCCAGCCATTCTTACTGCCTTCTCACATTGCTTGCCTACCTTTAGGTCATCTGATATGACTACCCCAGATCCCTTTCCATTTTTTTTTTTTAAACTCAGCTTTATTGATATGTCTGATTAGAAACATGACAGGTCATCAATCATGCATCAAGTCCATGAGTTAGTCCATGCAATGAAAGAGGTTCTCAATTACTTAGCATATAATAACTTTCCAGATTTTGTTGACAAAGCAGTGCCACCGTTATTAGATAAGGATACAGTGGGGTAAATATTACATCTCTGCAGCACCAATCGTAATAAGTTATATCTCTCATTCCAGCCCTGGAAGGTATGATACACATAGACGTCCCCTTTTTATGCTGAGTTTGCTCTAAAAGAGCCATAACTGAGGAACTCATAACAAGGACCGAGGACCAATCCTTCAGGGTCTACTCACCTGGGCCTCACCAACATGGCCCCCGGTTGTGCTGTGCTACACCTCTCCCCAACTGCGTCTCCTTAATTAACATTTATCTTGAGTCTTTTCCTCTCTCACAGCTGTAAAGCTGGATCCCTCCCTCCCCCAAAATTTAATCTGTGGTATTATTTTCCGTCCTCTTCACTGATCAGCCATTCGTCCCAACCCCTCCATCTTTCTCCCAGCTCAGCCTGAGTTTTTCCAGTGATTGATCCCATCAAGATCACTTCTTTCATCCTGTGGACCCAATCTCCCAGCCTGGCAGAGTCTGGTGACAGCCATTTCCCAGTAATACATTTCAGGGCCACTGCTGACATAGTCAACAAGACCTTCTTGATTTTTACAGGTTGATGTGTCAAGGAGGGTAGGCCCAGCACCAAACTCCTCCCCAGTTAGTGGGATTTGCACCTTTATGATAGTGTGGATTACTTTTTGTATCTCCTGCCAATATGAGGAAAGCACTGGGCAACCCCCAAAAACATGCCAATGGTGATTACCCCCACACACACACACACTCTCAGTATCCATTGTCTCTAGAAATTTTAAAGTGTTTGCTTACCACTGTGTGTGGAAAAAACGTGTCAGAATTTTCCCCCAAAAATTCCTCCATATGGGAGCTCACATGGCTCTCCAGACCCATTTCAATCTGTGATTCCAATCAGATTCCGAGATGGTGATATTTGCTTCTTTCGCCCAGGTTTTCCTAATTTTCCCTAGATAAATGCTGGAGATATATCTGGTGTGGCCTGACACTGTCTGTAACTACTCCATATAAGAAGTTTTCCCAGCTGGAGTAAGGACAGCCCAATTTCAGAATGTTATCCTCTGAGTTTATATAATGTCTCACCTGCGTGTATTGTAAAAATTCGGAGCTTGGACAATGAAATTTCTTTTTCACTCTATGGAATGAGATACACTGATCCCTCTCCAGAAACTGGGAGAATTTGGTGACTCCCATATTGGCCCATCTAGCATAGCCTTGGTCTAGAGAGGGTGGAAAAAATCCAGGTTCAAAGCGAATCAGTGACAGGGGGCCTGGTCCATTTGGGGTATTGAGCCTTTTCCTAATCTGATTTAGTGTTTCTAGTCCCTGCATAATCCATCGGTTTTTAATCTGTTTCCTGTATTCAGGAGAGACCTCTGTCAGAGTCAATGAGAAAAAGGGCCTATCCTTCAGAGCTGCTTCCTCTAGAACATACCATTGAGAGGTTTCCCTTTGTTTAACCCAGGTTATCAGCCCTGCTGCTTGAGCTGCCAAGTAATACGAGAAGAAGTTAGGAAGACCTAGTCCTCCCTCTTCCTTGGGATGCTGGAGAATGACTCTTGCTATCCTGGGTTTTTTGAGGTTCCAGACAAACTTGGAAATGTCTCTGTTTATCCTAGCCCAGAATTTCTTAAGGGGGAGGGACTGAAACAAAAAAAAGTGTGTGTGGCAGAACATTCATTTTGATGGCTTCCACCCTGCATACCAAGGAGAGGGGCAGGAGCCGGCATCTGGCCATGTCCTGTTCTACTACCCCCCAGAGCCTATTATAGTTCTTCAAAAATAATCTAGATAAATCTGTCATAATTTGGATACTCAAGTATTTAATCTGATTGTTTGGGGCCCATGCAAAAGGTAATTGGTCCCTGAATTCCTGCAGTGGGAATCCACTAAGGACCATCGCTTCTGATTTAAGGATGTTAATTTTATAGCCTGAAATTTCTCCAAATACTCTTGGGGTATCAACTAGGTGTGGTAAGGAATTTTCTGGGTCAGACAGGAAAAAAATTGAATCATCTGCATAAAGCGAGAGTTTATATTCTCATCCCCATGCCATCGCACCCCTTATCGCTGGACCCTGTCTGACCCTGGCAGCCAGAGGCTCCAAACTCAGGGCAAAAATCAGGGGCTATAATGGACAGCCCTGTCGGGTGTCCCTCGAGATTGGAAATGGGCTTGAGCTAATATCACTCACCCTGACTAGGGCCTCCAGTCCAGCATATAAGTTCGATACTGCTTTTAAAAATTTGGGGCTAAAGTTCATTTGTTCCATGGACTGTTTTAGGAAATTCCAATTAACTCTGTCAAAAGCTTTTTCTGCGTCCATGGATATCGACAACTGAAACGTGGAGTGGGAGTGTTGGTCTGAAATAATATTCAGAAATTTCCTGAGATTATCAGATAAATACTGGCCAGAAATGAAACCGGTTTGATCTTCATGGACCACCTGGGCAATTACTGCCTATAGTCTTTTGGCCAGCAGGCCAGTAAATATTTTGAGATCTACATTCAGTTGAGATATTGGTCGATAGGACCCACACTCTACCGGGTTCTTCCCTTCTTTGTGCAGTACTGTAATTTGGGCTGTTTGCCAGGACTTCAGGATGACATTACCCTCCATCACTTCCCTGTAAACAGCTAGTAGGAGTGTTGCTAACTTCTCCACGAAAGGTCTGTAGAACTTTGATGGAAATCAGTCAAGTCCTGGTGATTTCCCCCCCTTAAAGGCCTGCACTTGTGTTTTTATCTCTGTCAAGAAAACTAAGGATTCCAAACAGTCCCTGGCGTCCCTGTCTAGAGTTCTAAAAACTGTTCCTTGAAAAAGCCCTTGAGTTTTCAGGTCCAGGTCCATTATTGGGTCCTGTGAATAGAGCTTTCTGTAATAGGTGGCAAATGAGGCGGTTATTTTTTCTGGGTGATAGGTGACCTTATTATCGTCCGGATTAGTTATCTTCAAGACTAGTCTACTCCCCTGCTGAGTGCCGAGAGTACTGGCAACAGTTTTCCTGCCCTATTTCCCCCCTCATAATTACTTTGGCAAATACGCCGGTAAGAGCCCTCTAATAGATTAATTAATATCTTGTCTAGTCTCTCTCTAGTAGCTTTAAGTTGCTGTCTCAGGTTTGGGTTTAATGAAATTTTGTGTTGAAACTCAAGATCAGCAATGGCATCCTCTAATTCTTTGATTTCCCTATTTCTCCTTTGCTTTTCCAGGGCTGCACAACTTATAACTGTCCCTCTCAAAACGGCTTTAAGGGCATCCCATCTGATTGCAGCAGGTGATGCTCCTGCCAGGTTATTGGCTAGGTAGTCGTCAATAGTGTTTTCAGTGTGGGATTTGAAATCCATGCAGTTGAGGAGACCTACATTAAAACACCAGTGGGAGTTTCTGACAGAGGAAAGTAGGGTAAGCAATACTCAAACAGGTGCATGGTCTGAAATGGAGCGGGGATGGATGGTACACCTGTCTGCTGAATACGCCCACTCCTCCGACATCAAAATCATGTCTATTCTTGTATAACAGTTATGCCTGTCGGAATAGTGAGAATAGTCTCTCTATTTGCCATTCCTCCATCTCCCTATATCCACCAGATCCCAATACTGTAATGACCTATTTAAGACAGTACTAGCTTTCTATGGGTTAGTGAGAGAGAGGACCCTCCCCGCCTATAGAGGGTGGGGGATAATGTGGTATTAAAATCTACCCCTAGGATACAGAGACTGTCCTCTACCCCCATCCACCTCAGCAGTTGTTTCTGAAAAAAAAAAGGCTGCTTCCTGATCTTCATTCGGGGCATACAGGCTTACTATTGTACAAGAAATCTCACCGATCATCCCTGTCACTTTAATAAATCTGTCCTCTGGGTCTGTAACCACACACTGCACTTGGAGGGGGCAGGACTTATGTACCAGAATTGCAGTACCTCTCCTATGTGGGTGGGCCAAATAGGAGGAGGAGTACACCCACCCCACCCATCTGTGACACAATTTCTTATGTTCTGCCTCTGTAAGCTGTATCTCATGTAAGAGTACAATTTGGGTGTTTAGCCTCCCCATCTCCTGTATGATCCAAGCTCGTTTGATTGGGTGGTTGATCCTCCGAACATTATACATTACAATATAAAGCCCCTCCATTGCAGCAATATGGCCAGACTCCTCATCTGGAAGAGAAGGGTCTCCAGTGGGACACAGTGTAGAGGTGTGTGCACAGCATGAAAAACATAAGAAAACATTAACCACAGTACATTGACCAGTCTAATAAAGACAAGAAACAACCTATTTGAGAACAGTTCCCCAACTGGGGGAAGAAACCATTGCTCACTAGAACTCAGTTCATCCTCCCAAGGTGCCACAAGTTGCCCACCTTCTGCCTCCTGGCAAAATCTGGAGGAAAGTGCTGAGAAAATCCCAGCACCTGGCTACGAGTGTTGGAGTACATCCAGCACTAGCTGCATTCATGGGGACCACCAAACCAAAGTAGACCTCCCCCCTTCCCCCACCACATCACTGAATGAGGGAGAATGGCTCGGCCCTGCTACTCTGCCATTACCGTGAGCCTCTGTTTATTTCACCCACTCGCCTTAGGCTTAAAACAACTATTTTAAGAAACTTTTATTGTATTGTCTGTGTCAGCACCCAGGAGCCCCAAACAGCAAGCCACCCTCGATCTCTTCCAGGAGGGACACTCCTGGTTTAAACCCAAGAGCCGCTGCTACAAGGATAGTATAGGAAAAGGAGACCCCAAGGGCCCACCAGCTAGCAGATAGCATGTTCCAAACAATTTGTATAGCTCCCACCATGGTTGCATGATAGGGCATATCACCTAAGTGACCCCAGACAGTTTGTCCCAGTCTTACATGGCCCAGCTGAGAAGTTCCTTTAATCATCAGCCTGAAGGTTTCTAGGCTTTTCCCACTAAACAGCCCCATGATGCAAAACTGCCCGTCTTGTTTAGGGAGTTGAATCTTCGAGCCCCACCAGCTCCATCGCCTACCGTTTGCCATTGTCTCTTCTCAATCTCCTTGATCAGCACCGGGGGGGCCAGTTCATCAGCCAGTAGCTCCAGGGAAGAGAGTATTTTTTTGCCTCACCCACATTGTCAAAACACTTAATGACAACATCTGATGTCACTCTAAGTCGGGCTGGGAAGTCTACCCTTGCTTTCAGGCCTTTCCCTTTGAGAGCCTTCACTATGGGAAACCACATCTTCCTCTGTGCCATCGTCATAGGGGCATAGTCTGGTTCGAAAAACAACTTGGTATCCCCAAAAGTAATTTCCTTCTTGGCCCAGGCTTTCTTTAATACTAGTTCTTTCATCCTGAAATCCAGGAAAGCCACGATAATCGAGCACGGTTGCGCCTTGGGATCTTTGGGGGAGCTGACAAGGCCCTGTGGGCAAGAATTACATTCAAGGGAGTATCTTGGCTGATATCTAGCAACTCCTGAAATAGGCTCTTAATGAAATTGGGCATATTTCCCTGCTCAGTGTTTTCAGGAAGGCCATGGATCCTTAAGTTAATTAGTTGGCAGCAGTTTTCAAGGTCTCCCACTTTCCCCATGAGGAGTTGTGTGCGGTTGTGGAGCTGGAGAATCGTGCCACTGTGTAAGTCCACCATTTCTGAGTAAGTTGTGTACTGCTCCGATATTTCCTCAATCTATTTCCCTTGTTTAGCAATGTAGGTTCTATTTTCTTTTATATCAGCTTTGATGGAGTCAAGGGTGTTGCTAAGCTGTCGCAACTCGTGACATAGTTGGAGGGAGGTGATCATGAAGTCCTCCCCCTCCTGCTCTGAGTCACTCTCCCAAGTTGACTCCGGTGCTTTAGAGGCCTCCTCACTACACGCCAATGGTCTGGAGGGCAGATTTAGTTTCTGTTGCTTAAACCCACCACCTGACCCAGATTTGGGTCTATTTCAGGTCGCCATCATAGCGGGAATTGAATTCTGCTGTTGTAAATGGTTTGCCTCATGGGAGATTAGTATTTTAAATGTATTAAGTTGAGGGGTTGGAGAGAGCTTTACATCTGAGCGTCTACAACAGTCGATGATGTCACCGGAAGTTATCCCTTTCCCTTTTTGTTATTGTTGATACAGTAACCCCCCCCCCCATTGTGCACTCTTCCCCTGGGTTTTTGTTTCCCAGGTGCATTACTTTGCCCTTACTTGCATTGAATCTAAGCTGCCATACGTGTGGCCATTCCTCCAACCTTGCCAAGTCCCTCCTCATCCTTTCCACCCCCCTTGTATATCAACCCTGTTGAAGATCTTTGTGTTTGTAAAGAGACATTGTTTTCCTTCCAGTCCCTCTGTAATGTCACTTATAAAGACATTAAAAAGGACCAGACCCAGTACTGAACCCTGTGGTACCTCAGTAGTAACCCCCCTTTATTCAGAGTGGATTCTGTTTACTAATACCCTCTGTGTCCTGTTGTCCAGCCAATTTTTTTACCCAGGCTACCACTCTGGGACCCACTCCCAGGCTGGCTAATTTGTTTATTAATCTTTTATGTGGGACTGTGTCAAATGCCTTGCTAAAGTCTAGGTAGGCCATGTCCACAGTCCCTCCCTGGTCTACTACTTTGGTCGCCCAGTCAAAGAAATCTATTAGATTCGTCTGACATGACCTTCCCACTGTGAATCCATGCTGCCTTGGGTCCTGTGCCCCACTGGCCTCTAGGTACTCAACAGTTTCTTTCTTTCTTTCTTTCTTTCTTTCTTTCTTTCTTTCTTTCTTTCTTTCTTTCGTGATTCCATCATTTTCCCTACCACTGAGGTCAAACTAACAGGTCTGTAGTTTTCTGCCTCTGCTTTGCTCCCACATTTGTGAAGGGGAATCACATCCGCCCTCCTCCAGTCCTTGGGTACCACACCATCCTCCCATGATTTGTTAAAAAGGTTAGTCAGTGGTGTCACTAGTTCTCCCCTTAGTTCTTTTAGAATTCTGGGGTGAATCCCATCAGGGCCCATTTCTTTTTCCACCTTCAGTTTTAGGAGTTCTTTCAGAACCCTTTCTTCTGTGAATGGGCTGGTATCTTCCCCCCTATCCATAGTGCTTCTATTGATTGGATTAGGTACCTTCCCCTCCTCTTCTTTTGTGAATACTGAACAGAAGTATTCATTCAGTATTCCTGCCTTTTCACTATTACCCTCTGCCCACCCCCCTCCGCCACCCCCTTTATTAAGCCTCACTATCCCTCCTTTGGTCTTTCTTTGCTTCCTAATGTACCTATAACAGGTTTTATCCCCCTTCTTAACCGAGTTGGCTACCTTTTCCTCAGTTTGGGCCTTTGCTATTCTGACAGTCTTCCCCACATCCTTCTGCTTTAACTGGTACAGTTCTCTGTCCTGTTTCTTCTGTGTTTCCTTATACTTCTTGAATGCTATCTTTTTCTCCCTAACCTTCCCCGCCACCTCTTTTTGAGAACCATAATGGTTTTTTCCTTCATTTTGGTTTGTTTATTTGCTTCACACAAAGGCTTGTTGCCTCTGTGATGACAGTTCTGATGTTTCCCCATTGTTCCTCTACCCCTTCTTCTTGCCTGTTTGCTAGGGCTTTTCTGAGACACTCCCATTTTTACAAAGTCAGCCCTCCTAAAGTCCAGTACCCTCACAATTGTATAGCTTGACTTTGTCTGTGGTTATCGTGATCCCCACTGTTTGGTGGTCACTTGTTCCCAGATGGCTACCCACTTCTAAATTTGAGATCCTCTCTCTGTCCTCGTTTGAGAGTACCAGGTCTACGATTGCTCCCTTCCGAGTGGGTTTCAGCACTAGCTGTCTGAGGCATGCCCTCTGTAGGGCATCAGGAATGACCATGCTTTTGGATGTGGCTGCAGTAAAGGTGCTCCAGTTATCATCTGGCATATTCAGGTCCCCCATCAACAATATCTCCCCTTTTTCTGCTTCCTAAGGATGCCTTCTGTCATTGCCTTGTCCATTTCCTCCTCCTGAGACGGGGGTCTGTATGCAACACCCATGCGGATTGTGGTGCCACTTCCTGTCTCCAGGGTGACCCACATTGCCTCCTCTCCCACCTGTTTACCCTTTAGTTCCATTGCTTTGATCCCTTCCCTTACGTAAAGAGCTTCTCATCCTCTTCTACCCTCCCTGTACCTCCTGTAGACTGTGTAACCTGTTATGTTGACATCCCAATCATGGTTCTCTGTGTACCATGTTTCTGTGACTGCCACAATATCCAGGTGTCCCTCTTCCATCAAGGCCACTAATTCAGGGAGCTTGTTACCCAGACTATGGGCATTGGTACTCATTGCCCTCCATTTTTTTGATGGCCTTATCCCATTTAGCCCCATCCTTGTCCTAACTGCCTTTGCCTATTTCTCCATTTACCCCCTACCCTTCTCCCTATTGACTTCTCTATCTTGGTGTTTACCTCACTAACTGCCCTGTTTTTTTGGAGGGGGGGCTAGGATTTTCCTGCTCCTTTCCAGTGCTGCTCCCCTTGGCTAGTTTAAATGCTTGCCAGTGTAGCATTTAAACCTATCACCTAGGATCCTGGCTTCTCTCCTGGACAGATGCAGACCATCACACCAGTATAGGCCTGCATCCCTCCAGGTGGACCCCCAGTCCCCAATGAAGCCAAAACCCTGAGCTCTGCACCAGTTTTTCAACCATTGATTGAATCTCTAGCCTCACCCATGCCATAGACAGACAGCACCTCCGAGAAGGTTACTGTGCATGCTACTTGTCTAAGGCCCCTCCCTAACTCCACAAACTCCTCCTGCACTGCTCTGATCCCATTCCCAACCAGGTCATTTGTCCCTAGGTGGACAGTGACATCCAGCTCCCTCCCCTGTGCAGCTGCTCCCGTGATCCTGAGGATTCACTCCCTGTCCCTCCCAAGCCATAGCACTGGGCAGTCATCTTACCTCCCTCTCCCCTCCCTCCCCCCGTTCTATCTTCCTAACAATTGAGTCCCCCACCAGGAGTTGTTTCCTTCCCCTGTAGGGTCCTGTGCCACCCTCCTGTGGGTTTTCTTTGTGGAGGTTCCCAGCATCCTTCTTGGTCTCTACTGCGGGTGCCTCCATAGAGGAACCACTCTCTGCCAGAATGGCGTACAAATTGTGGAGAGGTACATCTGGAGGGATGCACCTTTGTTCCTCTGCCCTCACCCTTCCTGAGCCCACTGTGATCCAACTGCTCCTCTTTCTTGGTAACCTCTGAGGCAGCAGCGTCAGTCCTGGTGGTCCCTGGGTGGGAGAGGAGGTTCCCCCAAATCCTGGTCAACTCAGCCTGGAGACGAGCAACCTCATCCCTCAGCCCAGAGAGGTGCCTGCAGATGGGACAACACCGCATCCTCCAGAACATCTCCTGGAAGACTGCGGCTCCCCAGCCACTGCTCTGCACCACTCCCATCATGTCTTATTTGTGGTCTCTTAACTATTGTTTTGTATGCTTACTCTTTCCTCTCTCCATTTACTTTTTTTTTGTGTTTTTCTCTCTACTTTCCTACTGCCTCCATGCTTTTTCAGCCGTTCCTATTCTGGAACAGGAAGTTCCTGTATTCCTCAGTAGTCTCCTTCTTACTTGTTCAGAGACTGACCTCCAGCAGCCAGAGGGTGAGGGAGAGCTATTCTTTTCCTTCTAGGAACTGGGTAACCAGAGTAGTGGACCAAGAGGGAGCAGTTGATGTTGCCTACCTTGACTTCAGCCAAGCTTTCAATACTGTTCCACATAGAAGATTGATTAATAAGCTGGGTAGGCTCGGGATGGGTCAGAAGTTGGTCAACTGGGTGGCAAACTGGTTGATGGGCAGAAAACAGAGAGTGGTGGTAAACGGTATACAGTCAAAAGAGATGCAAGTCAGAAGTGGGGTACCTCAGGGATCAGTATTGGAGCCAGTCCTCTTCAATATCTTCATCAGTGACATTGCAGATGGACTGGAGGGTAAGGTTTGTACTGTATGTTTGCAGATGACACCAAGATCTGCAACAGAGTAGAAGACCAGATGGGGTGGGCAGAATGAGAAGAGATCTGTATAAACTAGCAAAATGGTCAGAAGAATGGCAACTGGGGCTTAATGCAAAGAAGTGCAAGATCATGCACATAGGAAAGAGAAACCCTGAAGCCACCTATAGACTGGGAGGGGAGTTGCTGGCAGTCATAAGGGAAGAAGTGACTTGGGCATCATCATCACTGATTACCTGAAATCATCCAAGCAGACTACTAAAGCAGTAGGTAAGGCCAGGGGGATGTTAGGGTGTATTAGTAGAGGTATCACAAGTCGGAAGAGGGAGGTAATAATCCCTCTTTTCAAGACACTGGTTAGGCCCCATCTGGAGTACTGAGTGCAGTACTGGAGGCCACACCTTCACAAGGACATTAACCAAATTGAGGCAGTTCAGAGAAGGGCAACCAAATTGGTGCAGGGAGTGCATCAGAAAACATACAAGGACAGATTAGTGGAGCTCAATATGTATACCCTAGAGCAAAGGAGGGAGAGAGGTGATATGATCAAAACATTCAAACACCTTAAGGGCATTAACAAGGGGAAAGAGTCTAACATGTTTCAATATAAGAAAAATAGCAGGACAAGAGGACACAGCATGAAATCAGAGGGAGGCCGATTAAGGGGTAACATGAAGAAGTTCTTTTTCACAGAAAGGGTGGTGGATGCATAGAATGGTCTACCTCAGGAAGTGGTGGATATGAATACAGTGCAGGGCTTCAAACTGGCATGGGATAGGCATAAGGGAGCAATACAGATGAGTATGAATAGATAGGCCATTGACTGAGTAAAGGCCGTTGGCACACTTATAAGGTAGAAAAAGAATTGGGCAGACTGGATGGGCCTTGCGGTCCTTATCTGCCATCAACTTCTGTTCTTTTCCTTCCAGGATGGTGAGTCTTTTGTGCCTCTGTGATCGTCTTGCATGCGGTCTCTGCTTAAGCTTGCTTCCTGAGTCTCTTGAGGACAAGAAGCTCTGGCTCTTGCTGGGTTGACCTTTGGAATGGGATTCGAAGGAACACTCTTAAGGGCCATAAGAAGTTCTCAGCTGCAGCTGAGTCAGCTGAACAGCTTGCAGCTTGTGAGGTGGAAGCAGAGACTGCAGTGACAGGCACCTCCTTGGTCTCAACACTGTTCTCTGGGCCAGCGACAGAAGGTCTTTCACTGTAGAGTTCTTGGGGATGTGTCTGTCCCTCCAGACTTTGGAGGAGAACTCTGCCCCCCCCCCCAGTGGTACTATGACCAAGTGCTGCTGGTGCTGGTTGTGGGACTGGGAGTGACTGAGGTCCTCCCAGTCCCTTAATGTGACTGACTGCTTGACCGCTCTCAAGCGCCCCTCTACTGGGGTCAGGTCGAGGACTCTTTGGTTCCCCATTAGGCCAGATGACTTCGACTCCAGTCAAGCAGGCCGCTGAGATATTTCTCGAGCTTGTCTACCTTTTTACCAGTTATCAGATGAGGTTGATCTCTCAGTACTCCTGGTCCTCAGCTAGGAGGACATGGTCCAGTTGGTGTCCCTGTCTGGCCCTTGACAAGAGCAGCCTTCACTGGAGGTCAGGTCTTATATGCCTGTGTTGCTGAACGTTAGCATGCATGTGGAGTTTTGGCAGCATCCAGCATCTTACAGACACCCTCTGCCCGCATGGTCTACAATTATGAGGTCACCACAGGTTCCCTTTCAGGGTTTTCAGATCATCCCCTCAGTGTTTTTAGGTCTCTGCAAGCTAGCTGTACCATGATGATGGCCAGCTTCAGTCACAACCTGATGGGTATGTTTGATGTAGTCCGTCCTCACCTGCCTGCTGTACAATGTTTGGCAGTGCAGCTCATCCGAGACCAAGGTCACTTGCTGGCTAAACACCAGCTCCAGAGAGGCATGGCCATGGGAGATTCCTGTACCATGTGCCATGGCAGCAGCTGACTCCATGTTTTGCAGGGCCTGGCTATGTTTGTCCACCTTCACAGTGGACACCCGGCAGAAGCTGGCCAGTGTTTCTTTTTATGCAATGACCTATTTGACTCTGGCTTTGAAAGACATCTCACCTGCATCAAGAAGTCCAGTGCCACCTTAGATTGTGTGACATCATCCCAGAAGGACCAGAAAAAGAAGCCCAAGATACAGACTTTCCAATACCAGTGCTTTAAGTCACAGCCTTCTCAGTAGCAGCCCCAGCAGGGGCAATTCCAGGCCTGGCATCTTAAGTCCATGTCCAGCTAATGTCTGGAAGGAGGGGAGGGGTAGTGGTGCCCCTCTGGCAGCAGCCATCAGTGCCCCCGCAAAAGGGGAGGCATCATCCCTCCACCCATCCTGTTCCTGCCTGCTCTCCCGATCGGAGGCCAGCTACATTACTCCTTGCCACATAGGTCCACTATCACAGTGGATAAGTGGGAGTTGGACATAGTTGGAAAAGGATTGCCTCTGGACTTCAAGGCTGCCCTGCCTTACTGCCTTCATGCGGCCACCACAGGGATGTATGCTTTTGTAGCCACAACTGTGTATGTCTTAGTGTTCGTGAGTACCTATGGGTGCATAAGTGTTGTCCCCACGGGGATCTGCTCTTCTACAGGCACAAGTACTGTAGCAGACTGGGTAGCATGAATTTCTTTTTTTCCTTAAAGGTTTTTATTTGATTTTTCAATGTTTTTATAAATATACAAATAGAAGCATACATCATTGTATCACAGTGGGTGTACAATTGAACATGAGTGAATAACAGAAATTGTAAACAACAGGCACGTCAAAAGACAGTATATATCATCATGTAGTATACAGACATCTGCTATCTTAAGTAGTTTGGAACTATAAAAGAATAATTAGCATATTATAGAGGAATCATAGTTGATAAATATAATGAAGCTGATGATGGCCTGGAAATAACAGGAAATAAAACCAAAGGATATAATCAATACTGTCTAAAGCTTGCAAGAGGCCCCAGATATCAGAGGCTATTATCTACCAGTAAAGAAGGCTTCTCTAGCACTCTGTTCCTGGAAGGAAAGTGTCTTAAGGGGAGAAAAAGTATATGTGGTGAGACAGGGGTTCCGGTAAGTGACTGACTGTTCTACAGTAATTGACTACTTGAATGTCTAGTGGGACAAACTAGCACATCCTGCCCATCCTTGATGGGGTTGGGAGGGGGAGGACGGGGAGGGCCCAGTGGAAAAGAATGTGTGCCTAATAATCATACTGACTCTTTCAGATGTTCATATCATCAGTAGACTTACATCCTAGGGAAAAGTATGAATAGAAAGGTGCATAAATACCTGTTGCGATCTAATGACCTCACCTGGGAAAGTACTAGGAGTGATATAGGGATGGCCTATAATGTGCAGTACAGTGAGAGAACCCATGGGCCGTTCTTTGCATTTACCTCACTGGCAGGAATGTGCATGCAGTTTTCTGTTTGTACGACCAGTATGGTCCCCAAATCTTATTGTACTGGAGTCTTCCCACAGCCATAGTGGCCACTTTCTCATATCTGACCACCAAAGAGATCAGGCATTCCAATTCTTGAACATGTGGAGCTTCAGGGGCATGTCAGTGGTGCAGGAGAACACTTTTAGCAGCTGCCAACACACTGTTGAACCAGAGAGATTGTTCTGGGGTAAGGTTATGAGTAGGGAAGGGTATTCTCAGTATGTAAAATCCTGGATCTCGGGCTGTCCCTCATGGAATGATCTGGCTGCATTTGTGCCAAACCCTGTCCTAGTAGGTGTCTGTGGATGGACAAACCCACAAGATATGAGTGAGGGTGGCTTGGGGAGAGTTATATTACCAACAATCGCTATTTCAGGTCAGTCCTGCCCAGTAGAGCCAGGATGATGTCCAGTATTCTTGGTGTAGAATTTTAAACCGTAAGGGCTTAGCCTGTAGTTCATGGTTGGCTGAATAAGCCTTGGTCCAGACCCCCATTCCAGTCCTTCCGGGTAATGGGGGTACTTAATTTTGTTTCCCAGTGGTCTTTGGGGGTGAGGATCTGAGGAACATCAACTGCCAAAGATCTGAAGTGCAGGAATTTGCCTGCTAGGTGTTATGTGGAGTAAAGGTTTAAGAGCCATGTCTCTACTAATCCAGGAGCAGAAAGAACATACTGGCAAGCCACTTATGACTTAAGGAGGTCCCTCATTTGCAGATACCTCCACAAATGTGAGTGTGGGAGATGAAATTCTTCATTGAGAGTCTCAAAGGATTTCAGTAGCCCAGCCTGTATATCATACAGATCACCCAGGATACACAGTCCACTCTGCTCCCAGAGTGTCCAGTGTACTGATTTATCCTATATGCCAAGCATGGCATTGTGCCAAATGGGTCGGTGATGGGAGGTTTTTAAACTCCAATTTAAATTTTCATGTGGGTTTGCCAACTCCATCTAGTATGTTTGGTGCAAGGGGAGGCATTCAGGTGAGGCTCCCAGTTAAGACAAAAGCAAGTAAATTGGGTACTTTTGCTTGGGTAAGTTCCATTGTTGCCCATGTTGGGGGAGAGGATGAAATCTCTGGTCTGCAACAGATAATTGCCTATTGCTGGACCACCCCTTCATGGAGCAATTTAAAGTTTGAGAGGCTAAAGCCATCTTGCCTCTGAGTTTGAAGGACTTGCATTTTGATTTGGGAAGCTTTATTGTCCCATATGAATTTGTACATTTTTGTATTGATTTTCTTGAAGAAGGTGGTCAGAAGTGCAAGTAGGAGTTTTTAAAAAACCTCTTCTCAAACTGCAACTGGTCTCCCGTGAATACAGCGAGTAGCACTGATGATGCACTTAGCTACTTCATAACCTCCTTCCGTTTTGCCCTAGTTACAAAGCAGATGGTAAAAAACCATCACACCCTTTGGCTATCTCAAACACTACTTGACCTCATGCACCACCGGGACAATCTTTGGCATAAAGCCCTTGCGTCAAACCTGCCTCAGGACAAGCAACAGTATAGGGAAGCTAGGAACAAATGTACCTGCGCCTTACGTTATGCCAAAGCCACTTATTATAGGGATATCCTTACCTCCTCTAAGGGATCGGGGCACAAATTCTGGGATACTATCAAAGAGCTAAATGGTAAAACCCTACCCCCCCCACCCTCTCCAACTCACAGTAAATGGGAACATATCTCATGACCCCGTATAAATTGCTAATGCCTTAAACTCTTCCTTCTCTGACCTCAACAGTGTGCTCCCCTAACTTTTTGCCCCCTTTCAGCCTCTTCATCGGCAGATGTACCCCCCACTACCGCCCCACCTTTCAGGTTTTGAGTTATAACTGTAAAAGAGGCTAAGTCTTACATCTCAAAGTCCTGGGCAAGAGCCACCACAGTGGTGACTCCTTGGACTTAAAACACCTTCACCTATCCCTCGATGTTGTCCCAGTCCCCCTCACTAAAATCCTAAACCGCTCCCTCTGTATGGGGGAGTTCCCCACCTCCTGGAAAAGGGCTGTCATCACACCACTTCTGAAAGGTGGTGAGCATACCTCCTCTGCTAATTACTGGCCAATCTCTGTTCTGCCCCCTCTCTCTAAGGCCCTGGAAAAAATAGTAGCCTATCAGCTCTCTGAACATTTAACTAAATTTAACCTATTATGCCCCGAGCAGCATGGGTTCCGCAGGGGTCACAGCACCACCACTGCTCTTCTTGAATATACCTCCCTACATCCACAAGGCCATGGATCTGGGGCACTTAGTTGGGTCAGTTTACATCGACCTAACTAAGACATTTGACACTGTCCATCATGCCCTTCTCCTTAGATCCCTGTCTGATGTGGGTCTGATACCTGATACTAGGGTCTGGTTTTAAAACTACCTATCAAACAGGTCACAGCAGGTCAAAATCGGCACAACCCTCTCCTGCCTCCCAGTTCACTCTGGCATCCCTCAAGGCTCCATTCTAGGCCCCTTTTTATTTAGTCTTTTCCTAAACTCACTACCCAGAGCCTGCACTGGTCAGTTACTTCTTTACGCCGACGATGCAGTCATTTACTGCAGCAACCCCCAGCCTTGACCACTGCAGGATGCCCTACAAAAGTCCTTCACTGAAGCCAAGACCTGGTTCGCAGAACACAGGCTAGTAATAAACTACAAGAAAACCAAGACCGTGCTCTGCACACCGTCAGAACCCCTACCTTGTCTCCACTCTACTTGTCAACACTGCCCAAGGCTTCCCCACTTGAGCAGGTAAATGCTTTCAAATACCTGGGCATCACCCTTGACTCCTCCCTTACCTATCATACTCATATTCACACCCTCTGTAACACCATTAACTCCAGAATTTGCATCCTACATCAGATCAAACACTGTCTGCCTAATGAGGGGCTGCGCCTTGCTGTGTCGTCCTCGGTCCTCTCTGTGCTTGACTATGGAATTGTGTTCTATGTCTCAGCTGATAGCACTGCTCTCTTTTGCATCAGGACAGCACTAAACAAAGTCTGTCACCTGGTGACAGGCTGCAATAGAACTACACACACACATGTGAACTCTACAGCCACTCTAACTGGCTAAATTTCGAATGTCACCTTAAGTACCACACATGCCTCCTAGCGAAGAAAATTGTGTTACATCTCACCCCACCTAGCCTACAGGGCCTCATCCAGCACTCCCTCCCACAAAGAGTCACCAGAAGTACCTTCAGGGTCCTCTTATTGGTTCCCCGCTGTAGGTCATCTATGGGTCAGAGAGCCTTTTATCACAGGGCTTCTAGCTGGCTAAATGACCTACCTGTTGCTCTGACTGCAAGTACAAAAATTGGCCCTTTTAAAACCTCACTCAAGGTATTTCTTGCTAACAACTCTATGTGCGACTGCCCTTAGTAGTGCTATTCCAACCCAGCCCCTGCCACACCCCTCATACTGTATTTACAATCTGTATCCTGCTTTCCAGAATTTCTGCTGCTTTTGTTGCACATGATGCCGGGTTGTTTCTGCCCTCTGCTAAATAATGTTACTCTGCTCATTCACTGTACCTACTAATGTAAGATACGGGATGATTGAAGTCCTGCACCGGTCTTGTATTGTTGTACTATCTACTGTTTTGGACATGACTCTGGGCTGTCTAGGCCCTCTGCTATGGTACGTTACTGTTATTTACCTTACAATGTGTTATATGTACTGTTTGATGTTCCTGTGCCTGTACTTGTGATGTTGTACTATGTCTTTGCAAGAGCCTTTGCAAAAGAGTCTTTGACTCAAAGGGTGTAATTCTGATTTCTCAATAAATAAATAAATAAAGTTCTGATAGTGGTACCTGGGGAAGGCAAATGTCGGAGTAGAAAGTGTCATATTGGGTAGTCATGGGGGAGACATCAGTGGAGTAAAAAGACTGAAACTCTGCATTAATCTGATCTGGGGATGAAACATAGAAACATAGAATTTGATGGCAGATAAGGACCGCTTGGCCCACCCAGTCTGCCCATTTCCCTACCTGATGGATAAGCTGCAGATCCTAGTTAACCAGCAGCCTACTTCTTCCTACCCCCACCCCCTAGAATTGCCTTATGACTGTCCCATGCATGCTTGAATTCCACCACTGTTTGTGACTCCACAGCCTCCTCTGGAAGGCCGCTCCATACATCCACCACCCTCTGTGAAAAATACTTCCCAAATTACCTCTGAGCCGCCTCTCTTCTATCTTCAAATTGTGCCCCTTGTTCTTGCACACCTCTTTTTGAAAGATGCTACCTCTTGGACTTTGTTGATTCCTTGAGGTACTTGAAAGTTTCTATCATGTCCCCCCTCCTCCTTTCCTCGAGGCTATACATATTAAGCTCCTTAAGTCTCTTCATATGTCTTCCAGTTGCAGACCCTGCACCATTTTGAATTGCCCTCCTCTGGACAGCTTCCATCCTGTCTATGTTCTCATGAGATTAGTCTCCAGAACTGCACGCAGTACCCAGATGGGGTCTCACTAGCTGTCTGTACAGAGGATAATAATTCCTGTTTTCTACTGGTGATGCCTCTCCTATGCATCCCAGTATCCCCCAGCCCTCCTTGCTGCCCTCTCACATTGCTTGCCCACCTTTAGGTCATCTGATATGACTACCCCAGGTCCTTCCATTTTGTTGTTGTTAGTATCTCACCCCATTGTGTCTCTTCCCTGGGTTTTGTTTCCCAGGTGCATTACCTGCACTTCTTAGTAGCATTGAATCTAAGCTGCCATACATTTGACCATTCCTCTAACCTTGCCAAGTCCCTTCACATCCTTTCCACTCCACCTTGTGCATCAACTCTGTTGCAGATCTTTGTGTCATCTGCAAAGATACATACTTTTCCTTCCAGTCCCTCTGCAATGTCACTTATAAAGACATTGAAGAGGACCGGTCCTAATACTGAACCCTGTGGTACCCCACTACTAACCCCCCTTTTTTCAGAGTGGACTCCATTTACTATTACTCTCTGTGTCCTATTCTCTAGCCAATTCTTTACCCAGGCTGTCATCTTGGGACCCACTCCCAGGCTGGCTAACTTGTATATTAATCTTTTGTGTGGGATCTGCCCCTGAACAGTATGGATTGGGGGTATATTGCTTGAGCTCTCTGCTTCAGTCTGTTGGCTAGCAACTCATTGGGTTGTTCTTCCATCTCCCAATACACTTGATTGAGGTGAAAGAGGGCGGATTCAGTTCTCTGCTGCATATTTTCTTTCCGTGTATTACAGACTTCAGCAGTTTGAGGTCTAAGGGTTTCTTTGCTTTCATGGTTTTGTTGGAGGAGGTGTTCCAGTCTCTAGTTCACCCTGCAGTCATCTACTGTCAGAGTCCCTTTCTTTGTGCTTTTTAGAGGAATAGGCAATTAAACTTCTTGGCTTCCCAATGTGTGGCAGCGGAGGTGTCCGGTGTCTCAAAGGAAAAATATTGTTGGAACTCTCTGGTCAACTGTATCCTCCTGTTGGAGTAGGGTTGTATTAAGCTGCCAGGTGTTGCTGGGGCCAGCTTCCTTATCCTAGGTGAGGGACAATGAAAGCACGGCATGGTCAGAGATTAATATATTCCCCTGGGTCATACCCCAGGTCTGCTGCACCAGTCTCAAGGATACACAAAGAGTATGTATTGTACTGTAAGTGTCATGAAACTGTGAGTAATTAGTAAAGTCTCTTTCACGTGGGCATAAGGTTCACCACATGTCCCTGTGGTCATCTTCATGGAAGGCAGCCTGTACATGGAGTGCCACCTGAGATTCCCCTCTACTGGATCTAATGCAAGATTGGAGCACCCCCTCCCCCAAAAAAATAATGCCCGCCAGGCTGCTATGGAGTTCATGAAGGATGGAGCCAAAGAACACTGGGTCTGAGGTATTAGGGCCATAGATGCTTTCTAAAACTATGGGTGCATGTTGGTAGGTACCCTCAAGCAGGATGAACTGCCCCTCTGCATCTTTCATTTCTTTATATATACTTAGCTGAGGTCCTTATGGCAAAGGACTGCCATTCCCCTTTGTTTTGAGGAGTATGTATTGTGG
This sequence comes from Neoceratodus forsteri, assembly GCA_016271365.2. Classification (NCBI taxonomy): domain Eukaryota; kingdom Metazoa; phylum Chordata; order Ceratodontiformes; family Ceratodontidae; genus Neoceratodus; species Neoceratodus forsteri. The sequence continues at coordinate 799,182,179 of CM028129.1, forward strand.
TACATCTGGCTCACCCAACTATATTTGTCGACTAGCTTCCATTTCAGAGAGGAGGTTCTCCTGTAATAGTGTGATATTGCATTGCATGTCCTTCAATTTAATAGGAACCTTTCTTTTCTCTTTGGTACAGTCGAGACCTCTCATTTTCCAGGTTATGATTTTCAGATTGTCATAGGCAGACATTTTCAAGTGTAGAACCGAGCAACAGGACACAGATAATGGAATTAACTCTTGTGGTGATCCCACCACGTCACCCCCCAACCCCACCACCACCAATCAGTAGCCAAAGAAAATAACAATACATATAGTTAGACACATGTAAAAATTAAGTTTTCAGCACTAAGCAACAATATAAGAGGATGCTCTATAGTCAGATAAAAATAACACAAAGTAATTACTTTAAGAGTTTTGGTGAGGCAAGCTAGCCGAGGCAGGCTAGTAACCACTACTAATTAACAATTAAGGCTGTAGTTACACCTTCACCCACACAAACCCGAGTTTAATAACCAAAAGTGGGCTAGCCAATTAGCTCTGTTCATCCCTCCCTACACTGAGTCATATTTGTACAAACTGTGGGGGTTAAGGGGGATAGGGTGCAAGGTACGTTGAGAGAAATAACCTAAGGTCCCATAGTCATAACTGCTAAAGCACTCTAGATAAGGATGAGCGGGACACCAGAATGAACCCACAGCCTGGCATGTCACCAATGGGTGTAGTCAGAATGCAAGTCAATCCCTTCAGGGGGATAGAGTGCATGGTACATGGAGATAAATAACCTAAGGTCCCATAGTCATCATGGCTAAAGCATTCCAGGTAAGGATGAGAGGGACACCCAGAATGAACCCACAGCCTGGCATGTCACCAATGGGTGTAGTCAGAAGGCAAGTCAATCCCTCGCTGTTTCTGCTTTATAAATCAGGAGGAGAGTCAGACCAAAAGGAACACTATAACCTCTGTAAAATAAAAAAAAAGGGAGGGGGAGATGGCAGGGAGCAAAGAAAGGGTAACAGAGAAACTGTACAAAGTAAAAAAAAAAAAAAAAATCCAGCAAGCTGTCTGCAAGGCATGTTTCCCAATCTACCACCAGGGAGAGCAAGGATTTTTTTTTATATGTGGCTGTAGATGTTGCTGTGTATGACTAAACTCTGCTGCTGCAGAAGCACAGACCCCTTAGAAACCTGTGCTTCTGCAGACAGAAAAACTGTTGAAATTTGGATATCTTAGATTTCATGAGGTCTGTGCTTCTGCAGCCAGATGTTGATGTGTATGTTTTACACCTGGGGCTGTAGTGGCGCAGGCCTCTTGTGGGTCTGCGCTTATAGAGACAGAAGTACTGTTGCAGTTTTTGTATCATGGATTTCATGGTGCCTGGGCTTCTGCAGCCACAGGTCACTGTGTATGTCTTACACCTGCACCTGCACTTCTGCAAACAGAACTGTGTGTATGTCTTACAGTGCAACCACAGGTCGGTGTGTATTACAGAAGGCATGAGTACCTGTGGCTACAAAAACACAGGCCCCACCAGGGGCCTGCTGTTCTGCAGACAAAACAACTCTTGTAATTTTGGTATTATGGATTTGCGTCTGTATTTTTTATCTATGGCTGCAGGGGCCCGTGCTTCTGCACATGGTAGTGTTGTGATTTGAATATTGTGCATTTCTATGTGTAGCGGGAAGGGAGTGTGAATGTCTTGTGGTGTGCATACCACAGATACAAATCCACCAAGGTGGCGCAGCAGTGCTGCTGCATTTGTGTCATTTTGAAACTTGTATGTTTGTCATACCTGACAATGGCTGTCTGTGGTTGCTTGTGTGAGCAACAAATGACCGCACTCCTCAGCTGCTACAAAAAGATAGGCTTATTCAGAATTTAAAATAAGCCACCCGTAATCAACATGATGACACACGTCTTACCTTTTGTTGCTCGGGGGAGGAAGGGGGTTAGTTAGAGTTGACCATAATGCCACATTTCCCTGCTTTTGTGGTATTAAGTTGAACCCTAACTGGTATATTGAAGCAATTTTTTTTGCAATGAATAAATATTATAAATCATGTCAAGGGCTTCAGTTAAAAATGTTACTTGAATTTAAAGCAGCAGTGCAACGAAACTGGGAAAAATACTTGACTCTACCCTTTTCACTATAAAAGATTTCAGGCATCTTCCAATTTTATTTGGTGGTAAAAGTTTCTAGTTCTGCCAAAATATGGGAGTTTTTTTCCCAAGAAAAAGAGATGGCAAGCTCATTTGGTTTTGAAATAGCATTATGGTAGAGCTGGCAATGATTAAGATCAAGGAAAATAGCTCATGATAGAGGAACGTAGAAAAATAATTTTGACAGGTATGCTGAAATTTTTATTTATTTGACTGACATTGGCTTGTGGGGAAAAAACATTTTTCATTGCACTGCTACTTCAAAACCAAAATACACTACTTTTTTGGAGAAAATTAGAAAAGTCATTCTGTGGGAAATGGACAATGCCAGCTAAACTTAGAACTTCAGAATTCTGAAGCTGTTAGCTTGACAGTCTCTGTTGTTATAAGAGCATTTGCAGTGTTTAGAAACAAACAATCCTGACTGGTTAAGAATGATGTCATTATTTATAATATAAGGGGCTGTTCAGACATAAGGAGGTGGGGAGGAGCTCCTCCCAGTAGTGGTATTCATTTTGTTTGTTGTGTGGAGGGAGTTTCCCAGCACCGTGGTCTCCTAGTGCAGACATTTATTTTTAGCGGAGCAGGGGGAGGTGCTCAAAATGTTAGTGTGCTTACATTCTGAATGAATATGTTCTTAATAATACTGACACATAGAAGAGAGATAAAATTGTGATCCCAGCTAAGGCATTTATTTATTTCTGTCTTTGGTTTGCTTGGATTCCATTCCTGTGCACACCACACCCTTGTGTTAGGAAATGTAGTTATCTGTGCAGCAACAGGATGTGCATTAGAGACAGAGCGAAATGCTTCTGGAAGTTTCAGTTTTCAGTTGCCTTGGTGGTGCAGCTTGTAGCACAACTGGAATGGTATTCCAGGTGCCCTGGGTTCAAAGCCCAGCTGAAGCACTTATTTCTATCTCTCTTCTGTTTGGATTCTGTATATGTGCACGCTGCACCCTTGTGTAGGAATACTGACACATACTTAACTGAAATCATTCCAAGCTTGTGGTGTGTTATTTTATTTTATAATTTGTTATCATATGGTGTGTGTCTAGAACATTCATTTTAAACCCAGATTTATCCAAAACTACCCTTTTTTTCAATGACAATGCCAAAAGTACACACTGAAATATAAGTATTACCCTGCCAATGTTTATGGTTTGCATTTTACTTTTGATAAAAATTTTAAACTGTTTCACACTATTCTTGTTAAAAGTTTTATTACATTTCTCTCACCTGAACAAAATATTGAGTCTGTGCACGCCCCCACATGCCTTATCTTTAAGGGTTTCTTTGTTTTACACTGTAAGTTGCTACACAGTCTGTATTTTAAAACTGCACAAATGGATTGCATTTACATTTTCAGAGTTTTGGGATTTTGACATTGTCAGCAAACCCTGGAATGTTCTGCCTGATTCATTCATGGATGTCTAAATTCCAAGTGTCCGGAAACAGGGTTTAAAAATGGAAGTTATTGACAGCTTTGAAATGGTTTGTGAGTGCCGTGCCTGGGATCTGCTTAGGCCACCAGAAGCTTGATGGGTTTTGATGCTTTATTTTGTATTTTGGAGTTATTTGTTGCATTTTGGAATGTCTGCTCTCTTTCTCGCTTTCTGTCATCAGCCTCAGCATACACTCTGGAAGCCTTTCCCATACTCCTGCATCTCTTACCCTGAGCAACCTGCCTTCCTTAATAAGTAATCACATTTTTTTAATATATTTTATTGGCATCCTTCCAGATAAGAGGAAAAATAACATTAAAAATTAGATCTTAGAGCGAGATTCTATAGTGTTGCACACAGCCTCTGTAGCTAGTCAGACAGCAGCACTTTCTCTACTCCTACATCTTGTGCAGAGCAACCTGCTTGAGTGACTCAGTGACTTTTTTGGTTACTTTCTTTATCCCCCTTGTCGCTGGCCATTCCCCCTCTCATGCAGACCTCCCCATCCCAGTCACCTGACTTCTCTCAGATTTACCATTAACTCCATTTCCCCCCCATGGCAGGGAAGGCAGGGCTTCCCAAACTCCTGCTGCAGAAGAGAACCCAGATCCAGATGTTGCAGATGTAGGGCCTCTGGCATACTGGAAGATCATACTGCACTGGCAAGTCTTTTTTGAGCTTTGGTTCCCTGCCCTCAGGACGTCGGCAGTTAGGGTGTGCGGAAATATGCATAGCATGGCATCAACCAGTGTCTCCACCCCCGACACACACAAAGCTGCTGCAACTGCATTGCCACTTGTAGTCACCCAGGTGGCAGTATTTGCAGTGAAACCATCCACCCTCCCTCCCTGGAGTAGTAGTGTGTCCTCTGGGACACTTGATCCTTTGGACCTGGCCGGCCTCCAGTGATCCAGGCTTGTTCCCAAACCAGGATCACTGGCATTGTGAGTGGTAGCCTTGATGCTGGAGCAATGGGACAGCGTAGTGATTTATTTTTTATATTTAATATATATATTATAGGGGAGTGGTCGCGCCCCCTATAGTTAGGGTTGAGTAGACTGTTTAATGTTAAACCCTGTTTTTTGCACCTTAATAACTTCTGTGTTCTTTGAGGAAGTAGGCCAGCATTTGGCATGCACGGTCAGGCTGCCAGAATCTCAAGATGTGGAAAGTTTCTTGATGGCATGTTGTGCGGTTTTCGAGATCTGACGTGCCAAAAAACAGAAAAAAAGCACTTTTGGTTTCCCTATACTTAACATAGGGAAATTTTTGCTCTCACCTACAGCCTAGACCGTGTGGATTTTTTTCATAAAATTTTCAGGATTAAAGGGGTCCATGCCAAGAGTGTGCCTTTGGAAGATTTGTTGACAAAATGTTATTCTGTTTTAAAATTATAACGATTTTAGAGTTAACATTCCGGTGCGACTAGTAAAAAATAACCTATCGCGAAAGGTAAAAAAACATATCGCAAGTGGTTATTTGCATGATTTACTCATCAATGGGGGAAAAGAACAGTTGAGATGGCCGCCATTTTCCTTTTACTCTTTAAGCTTACAAACAGTAAAAAAAAAACATACAAATTATGTATTTAAGATAAACAACAAACATCTGAACCCAAAATCCAGGGTGCCCAGCTTAGCGAGAGGAGCTGTTCACTGCATTCTCTGTATGAGAACAGCGGGACTGTCTTGACTTCTACAGCCGCAGCTGGAACTCATGCTGGGGGCTATAGTGAGAGCAATGAGCTGCCGGTTCCCTAGTGTCTAGTACCCCCCCCCATTACCATCCCTTAGACGAATTGTGAAAAGCTGCCTGATGTACACTCTTCTGTGAGGTGTCTAGATCGGCTCTTGGTCAGCGTCACATCTGACATTGTAATTTTTATTTTATTTATTGCATTGAATGTATTTATCTGCATAGGGAGGAATAAGAGTCACACTATATTCCTCACTCGATCTTCATGTTTCTGTGTCAGTTCCTCTCATTATTAACTACCCACAGTCTAAAAAATATAGTGTCATGCATACACACCATATGGGGAAACAGTCAAACTCTGTCAGACTCCTAGCCTTAGTGTGCACAGATTCACCATCTTTATGCTAGGTCATCTCAATAACAAGAATACACACAATTGTTATAAATAAACTATGAATCTCCTAATATTACCAATATACACAGCCCCCCCCCCAATGACTGTGTTATGTGTATGGGTATGTGGGTTCGCTACATCTTTGTTTGTCCACCCCTTACAAATACAGGAGATAAGTGTCCTCCTTACTAACAATTTGCGATACATTTCCAATTTAGTAGATGTATTTGGCACCCAACTGCCATCACTTTTGCTATATTCAACAAATGTTATGCTATCATCCAAGGGTTACACTATCATTGCAAGTAAATTTAAAGTCACAAAAGATGGGGCACTGTCTCCCAAAATTTTTCACAACACTGATATACAAGTGCTTCAGACCTTATTGTACAAACTCTAAAAACTCAGCTTGGTTACAGCACATAGACTTCTCCCAAAAGGATGTCAACGGTTTTGTGCTACAAGCGCTTTGTCAAGACTAACTCACTCAGGCACCACCGAACTATATATGAATGTGTTAATTAGTTAGACAATTACAGGTGCAAATAATGAAATGGTGCCTGGGTGGAACCCATACTACCAACACATCTAAATCACAAGAAGAAACTAGGAAAAAGGGGGGAGGGGGGCCAGAAAACATTACATCATTGGCTCACTATATTAAAGCATATCACAAACCCATATACATTTCATAAACTGTATAGTACTATATGTCTAAGCGATTGCAAAAGAAGTGAAACAGGCAGAGTATGAATGACTGTCCAACCCGATCCTATATTCATATTAACTACACCTCAAAAAACAACGATCACTATTAATTGCAGGACCTGTATACATTGTACAACCATGAAAATATAAATTATGTGTTAGAGGTCACAAATAGAGTATAATTGGTAGAGTAAGAATGAACCCATCCCATATTCATATATACTCTGCCCCAATAAACAGTGATCTCTATTAATGCAGAAAGGCAGGGTCCACAACCAAACGGTGAAAGGTTGTATCATTAGCTCACTATATTATGGCTACCATATAATGTGTGTTAGTGATCGTGAAGGGATTATTACAACAGAGTGAAACAATCCTCCAACCCTGTCCTGTGTTAGTGATTAAAACACCCATATTAGGATCACTAGTAATGCTAAAAGGAAGGCTCCAAAACCCAGTGGCAGAAAACAAGGGACAGTGAGGGAATGGAGGGAAAAAAATTAGACGATAGAACACATAAAATCATATGACAATTAGACTGCTGTGTTACTATACAAGCCCCTATATTATGGCATATTAGCACACAATGCTTGGCAGATAAAGCAACTCGCTTCACATCAAGGAGCTGTACAAATTGTTTCAATGGCTTGAGGGCAGCTGTCCCATCTTTGAGGATCACAGGGGAGCCAACCCTGATTTTGTTTGTGCTTCCCAGTCGGAGAGGGTCTCAGTGCTGGAAATTCATCCTTGTCCCTGTACTCCTCTGTAGCATCTATCATGTTGTTGTGTTTGCTGGCCATTAATGCTTACTCACTGGGTAAAATTAAAGAAGCCGTTCACTTGGGAGCACCATCCCATAGCCCCCCACTGAATTATGAGAAGAATGAGCCAGAAGATGAGGCAGGCGGGGCAACCCTGCAACATTGGAGTTTTGCCTAACGGGGGGCTGGGAGGTTTCTTATCATGCTGAAGGCACTGATGGAAGTGTCATTCTTCTACTGAGAGGGACCAGAAGAACAACCTCCCTGACCATGGCACTGATGGAAGTTTCTCCCTCTACTGATGCGTCCAGGAAAACAACCACCCTGCAGGTGGTATGGACAGAAAGTGTCCCACTCTGTGAGGGGGACTGGGAGAACCTCCTGCCTTGCTGTTGGAACTAATGACAGTATCCCCATCAGCTGAGGGGACCAGGAGAATATCTTCCAAGCCACTGAAGAAAGTGTCCTTCTCCAGAGATGTTCACTGGCAATCCTCCCCCCAGACCACCCGTGAATCCTTTGCATTTCTAGCTGCGCAGAATTTTGGGGCCTGGAGCGGCAGATGGACTCTTCCTTTGGTGCAGGGCCATTATTTTAAAAAGAAAGGAAATTTATTGAAAAAGCTACAGATATGGGCTGGCCTGTTTGCATACAGATGCAGATGTCCATATCTTGTTATGCACATGAGTACCTGTGGCTACAGAAGTGCTGTCCCCATAAGGGACAGTACTTCTGAAGTCTCAAGGTCTGCTGTGATGAATCTTTAATTACTTTTTCAAAAAGGAAGGAAATTCATTGCAAAAAATAAAACTGCGTTAATGCACCAGTTAGGATTCAACTTAATGCCACAAAAGTAGGGAAATATGTTATTAGAGTTTTCAACCCTAACTCTCCACCTTCCCCCCCACCAAGTAGCAAAAGGTCAAGACCACACAAGCAGCCACAGATAGCCATTATCTGGTAAGATAAACAACATAGAACTGTTTCCAAATGACACAAAAGACATCTATCATCATGGTCCAGCACTTCTGCAGCCATGGATACACATGTACACTTCAACATATACATACCCACTTCTGGTTGCAGATGCAAACCCACAATACTGATATTACAGTGTTTAGCTTTTGCAGCAGTCGATACACATGTACACTTCAGCACATGCATACTGCATGCACTTGTAGTTGCAGATACAAATCCACAATACATGTATCACAACACTGTTTCTGCATGTAGGACCAGTGCTACTGCATTAACAGATGCAAATCGTTGATTCCCAAACTACATGAGTATTTTCATCTGCAGAAGAACAAGCCCCTCTGGGGCCTGTGTTTTTGAAGCCAGATTTTGAAATCCAAGATGCCACATTTAGCAGCCCCTGTATAGCCTGCAAATGTGTAGACACAAATACAGTTACATAGTGCAACACATACAGCCACTACTGACTGCAGAAACGCGGACTCTGTGGGTCCATTCCCACTGCTGCCACATATAGGCAAGATAAATCAGTTAAATTTTTATTTTATTTATACACCACCCTTTCCCAAAGGCTCAGGGTGCTTCATAATACATACACTACTAAAACATCACTAAAGTTAATAAACAGTGGACAAGCAGTTAAAACATAAATTCTTGTAATAAAACAATCCAGGAAATGTTTCACAGAAGAGATACATTTTTAAATTAGTCTTAAAAGTCCCTGCCATGTGGGAAGATCTAATATGTTGTACCAAATCATTCCCAAGGATAGGCGCCACAGCACAAAATTCTCTTTCCCTACATATATACAAATCCAGAACACCCAGATCACAACAGTACTTCTGTCTGCAGAAGCACTTGTGCAGCCACAGATACATTTGCATAGTGTAAAACATACATACCTACTTATTTCTGCAGAAGTGCAGTCCCCTGTGTAGCGTGCAATTCTGTATACACAGATGCACTTGCATACTGTAATACATACACACCCACTTTTGACTGCGGAAGTTCAGGTCACTGTGTGGCCTGCACTTCTGTAGCCACTCATACAAATCCAGGATAACTAGATTTGAAAAGTACTTCTGTTTGCTGAAGTGCAGGCTGTTGTGGAGCCCATTTCGGAGGACTACACTCGGACAGCGCTCCTTCACCTACAGAGCTCACCTCTGGCTAAGTGAGGCTCATGGGACCTCATCCTTCTCAGCAAACCCTACAGCTTTCAAGTCTGAACTGAAACAGTACCTTGTTAGGAAAAGAAGGTGTGAATGCAAGTAAATCCACTGATGGCCAACCACGACCTCGGTGCCTCTCTCCTTGACCACTCCACCCTGATCACCTAATAGACACCATTCCTTGGTGGTCAGCCAAGCCACTGCCTTCATCCAACTCCCATCTGGCTGTACTCCCCTCTCATACTCACAATGTTCTCCACATCTGGTCCACCCCCTACCCTCCCTCCAGCTCCCCAACCTATGCTCTTGCCTCCGGGCTAACTACCCTTAGGCGCTCTGCTCTGAAAAATAAAAGCTACTACCTCTTTCTAAGAACACCACCCCTCGGCTACCAAGCACCTGGCACCAATCTGTCTTAACAAGGCCACCTCTGTGGCTGTACCCTGTAAATTAAACTGAGTATCTACCACCCTGATAACACCATTGGTCTCTTAGAGGTCCACCCATTATCGACAATTTGCTTTTCTCCTGCTGGATTGCTGAACTTGTGTATAGGTAATTCTCATAGCCTTGTGTATATATCTTGTTTAATGTTTTGTTGTTCTGTAATCTCTGTGTTGTGTCTAAATGATGTGGAACCTTTGTAAAGGAACCAAGCTCATAGATTTTCAGAAAAAATAAACAATTGTGTAGACACAGATGCACTTACACATTGTAAGACATGCAGACTTGACTCTGTCTGCATAAACTCAGGCAGCTACACAGCCTGTGCTTCTGCTGTCATAGATACAGCTCCCAAATTAAAATTGTACCTGTTTGCAGACGTGCGGGCACCTATGAGGCCTACATTTCTGCAGCCACATGCATAGTTGCTTACTGTAAAACATACACATCCACTTCTGTCATGTTTGTTGGGTGTCGTGCATTTTTATCTACAGTCAGAAGTTGGTGTGTATGTGTTGAAGTGTATCCATAGCTGCAGAAGCCCTGGACCATGATGATTTTTTTTTTTAGTAGTTTAACCAGGAGTAGCACACTAAGCTGAAAGCTTTTTTACAGGTGCGACCTGGGAGCACAAGGAAGTTAAGTGGCCTGCTCAGGGTCACACAGTATGCAAGTGGAAGCTGTGGGATTCAAACCCAGGTCTGGTCTGCTGGATGTCACCAGATTTCCAGCTCAGAGCCTTAAACCACTGTGCTATACTGCCTCCCTGTGATGGATGTCTATTGTGTCATCTGGAAACAGTTGTGTTGTTTGTCTTACCAGGTGATGGCCATCTGCAGTTGCTTGTGTGGTCTTGTCCTTTTGCTGCTTGGGGGGGGGGGGTTTATAGCTGGAAACCCTAACGCCACATTTCTCTACTTTTTGTCGCATTAAGTTGAATCCTAACTGGTGCATTAATGAAGTTTGTTGCAATGAATTAAAAAAAATATATATAGATATAGATACAGTGTTTAGTGAGTCTCCAATAAATACCGGTGACTCTTGTCCACTGTGTGGCTCTCTGGCTGGCCAATTTCTGCTCTCAGTGACTGTTATTTGTGGGAGGTCCCAGGCACATTCTTGGAACCAGCCAGGGAGCACATCAGTTAATCATACAGTATTTCACCACTGTGCTGTCACAGTCACATCATCACAGTCACTCTAGTCACAGACGTAGTGATGTAACATGATGACATTTATGGGCACATGGCATGCAATAAACTCGTGGGGGGGGGGGCATGGTTATGTGGTGTTGGATGAATGGCAATGACCCAACAAGGCACAGTTTCACGCATATAAGGTTGCTGCATGCAGGAACAGGACTGCCCCTGCTGCTATTATGGATATATTTTAAAGGGCAGTGGAGCCCAGTTGTTTTGTAGGTGTCCAGACAAAGATTGTGGGAGCTGGAGCACCCAAACTCCTGCCCAAACGGTACTTTGATAATATCTTATAGTGATTTTCCAGTTTTTACTAAACATTTACAGTTAGCAGTACTCAAATCTAACGACATTGCATAATATTTGAATTTCAGGAACTTATGTTGTTTAGTACTAAAGACATTTGCAAGAAAACTGGATTTTTTCCCTGTCTGGCACCACCTGTTCCTGTTGGTTTTCCTGCCCTGAAGACATAATCCTCTGATTTTGCTATCAGTATAACTTCTATGGAAGCAAGTTATGTCATGAGGAAATAATTAAGACTTAAAGGTGATAATAAGAAATAAATGACACTGAATAGAAAAACATGCTGTTTTGATTAAAACAGCATTAGTAATAAAAAACGGTTTTGAAATTCAAATTTTGGAGGAATTTTATGTAACTAAGTTCTGTTTATGCCAGTGGTGAGTTTGGTTATAATTACCACACAGTTTGCATGTTTTTGCTCCCCAGTTCCACTGAGGAGGTACTGACCTTTTGTTATTTTTATAATGTAACATTCTATTATTATTTTTAATTTTGTTTTTCTTAGCTGCAATTTTTCCATTCAGGCAATGTCCCATGCCTTTAGCTCCGAGCGACCACTCAACCCATTCAGCCCCTGCCTGTGGACTGCTCCATTCAAAGTCATGACTTGTCTCAAATGGTGGGGCTGATGGGGGATAACACTCCCCCAAGACCCTATGGGTAGAGAGGGGTACCGGTGGCTGTGTATTGCCTGAATGTACTGAGTGTTGTCCTTGCAAGCCAGGGAATTTTTTAACTGTATTTCTCCCACCCCTAACACGTCTGCTTGCAAGGGCTCCAGTGTGTGCATGTGTATGCAGCTGCATGAGGCCAGTAGACATCTTGCCCTCCCCAGACACAACAGCATGTACTTCTTCTAGTGATCATCCTGGTGGCACTGCTGGTACAGAGACTGGTAGTAACCCTTCCCAGTCCTCTGGGATGCATATTCCCCTACCCCTAGTCCCTTCAGTGCCCTGTGCTTGTTCATGAACTCGGGTCCTAAGCGGCAGCTCTGCCATTTCACCAACAGGCCAGTTACTATTCTATTCTTGTTTGTGCACTGGTGTGTTCTCTTATTTGGCAGAATTAGTTCTCACTCATTGGATAATAAACATAAGGAATAAACTCCCTAAGAAGGTAATAAACAAACTGCATGAATGATTGACTTTCTGGTGAATGAGGGGATTTCATAAACAGAAGGTTGATGGGACTGAGATCTTTTTAAATGGGGTAGGCCTGTTTAGATCAAATTAACTTTTCCTGTTGTTAAAATTTGGATGGTCTTCTGTTTTAATATGCTTCTGCTGTTTTTTACTTTTATAATCTGGTAAAGTTGTTTGGGATGCAGTATATACTAAAGATACTAAACAAAATGAAGTTGCATGATGCTGTAGTATTGGCCTAATGAGAGTCTATATAGCAGTAATTATGCTCTTAAACCAAAGCCTTATTATTTTTACTCAAGTGTATAACCCAGCTTCAGCTTCAGTGTGTGCACCAAGGCAATGTAATAATAATCTATAAAGAAGATGAGGTCAAAGCAACATTTGCATTAGTTAACATTAAGTAAATTTGTGTTGACTAATGTACCCAGTTGGGCCTTAATGGCTGTTGGTGTAATCTTGGATTCAGAAAGTCCCAGTTTGGTTTTATTGGTATTCATATAATCACATTCAGCATTAATGTTGTAGTGCAGTTGCTTTTTCCTATTAAAGGAAAACCCTCAACAATACAGGCTCCTGCCCCACAAGGCTTACCCTTTGATTAAGCCTTTTAAGAATGTTGCAGCGTTTTTCTCACACCGCAGTCTGCCCATTTCCCTACTTGGTTTGGCAATCCATACTTTTATCTGGACTGCCTTTCCTCAGCTCTGCTGTACAGCAGGGTGCCTTTATGTTTATCCCACGCACTTTTGAATCTCTGTACTGTTTTCGCTTCCACCAGCTCCGTTTGTGGCTGTTCCATGTATCCACTACTCTCTCTCTGAAAATATACTTCCTAGCATTCCCCCTAAGTCTCCCTCCTTCCAGCCTCATGTTATGACGACTTGGGCTCTCTCCCCCCACCCCCCCGGTTACCTCATCCCTAAAACCAGTCTCCCAGACAGCTGCCACGTGAAGTGCAGCCGAGGCCACCGTCCAGGTTGCGAGAGCCAGGACCTCACTCGCTCAAAGGTCCTTCTACCACAGAGCACCCTCCTGGTTCAACTCCCTCCCCCCTCATATCACTAGCATCCCCAGAATTGGCCCTTTTAAAATCACACTCTGGAAACACCTCACGGACACTCGGATCTGTAAGTGCTCCTGACTGCCCTAGAGCCGGCACTCTTCCAGCTCTCTCTATCTGACAACGTCCTCTCAGACTGCCTCTTCCACCCCCACCCCACCCCCGCTCACTGGAGGCCCCCGTCCTACTCTCCCCAGGACCTGCTCCATAGACACACTAGAGCAGGCCTATTATCTTATGAATGTTGGTCGAATATGTAATTAATTGCAAACCTCTAATTTTCCTCATTTATGTATTATTTTTGAAATTGCTGTGTATTCTCTCTTTTCTGTTCCTCACCTGTATCGTCCCCCATTGTTTCATTTCACTGTCATGTGTTGTATACACTCCCTCTGACGAGGTGCCTTTGTAAATGAGTCTCTGACTCAAAGGTTGTAAATCCGATTTATAAAATAAATAAAAAATAAAATGTCCCCTTGTCCTTGTGCACTTTCATCTCTGAAATATGCTGCCCTCCTGTACTCTGTTTATTCTTCTAAGGTATTTGAAAGTCTCTACCGTATCCCCTCTCTCTTCCAGTGAATAGATGTTTAGTTCCTTGAATCTTGCCTCATAAGGCTTGTGGTGCAATCCATGTATCATTTTTGTTGCTCTTCTCTGGACTGCTATCATTCTGTCTATGTCCTTCCTGAGATGCGGTCTCCAGAATTGGACACAGTATTCCGGATGAGGCATCACCAGTGATCTATACAGTGGCATCACCACTTCACTTCTCCTACTGGTTATGCCCCTTCCTAGGCACCCCATCATTCTGTTTGCCTTCCCCACCCATGTTGTTAATCTTTTCTCCACCCCTTGATCCCTCAGTTCTGTCGCCTGTCTCCTTTGGGAGATGGAAGTTTATTAATCTTTTCTCCACCCCTAGATCCCTCAGTTCTGTGGTCTGTCCCCTTTGGGAGATGGAAGTTGAAGGTCATACTGAAGCCCCGGCCTATCGACTGCCTGTTCTTTGTTGGCCACTTATGTTACCCAATCCAAGAATTTGATTACTGCGATTATTTATTTATTTTTATTTAGTTTTTGTTAACCAGGTAGGTGCACTACCCATGAAATGACTATTTTCAGGCACGACCCGGGAGACTACAACAATCAAAGGCAGGTACATAGCATGAGTACAATGAAATTACAATAGCATATGTCAGAACAGTCAGTAGTAATGAATACATGCAGCCAGGACAATAACAATCAATGCAATTCACACAGAATTTTTAGGCAGAGAAAACCTACACAGTCTAGGAAGAGATACCACAACATAGCAGCAAAGAAACAGTGTTCAAATTAGTCACAACAATGAAGATTCAAATAGGCAGTGAAACATTGCCAAGGAAACATTGCCAATGATACTATTGGTCAGAGTCTTTTCAAACTTGGTTCATGTTTTAATATGTGGCAGAAGCTAATTGCGTCCCTCCAACTGCAGTCAAAAACACTTTGGATGGGAATATAAGGCACCATGGATCATTTCTGTTTTATGGCAGTGTGCAAAATATGTCACAGGCTTGCTTTTATTCTTGCTCACAACAACACGGATAATCTGACTATTGTAAGGTCAGCACAGCACTTCACTGTGAATATTTATGCTGCTGCCGGCATGGGCATCTCCAAAGATCTCTGTGCAGGACAGTTTAATTTTTGGTCACTCTCCAAGAATTGAAAATTAAATGGTTGGCTTGCAGAGATCTCTTTTTATAAATATTTCTGATCTCTTTCTGTAAATATATTCAGCCATGGACATGCTTCTACTGCCAAAAAAAGGGTAAGCGGCAAATGTGCCTCTCAGCTGAACTCTGTAATGTGAGAGAAAGGTTGTGAAAAAGATACTAAAAGTAGAGAAGTCCACATACCCAGAACACATGCAGAAAGATACAGAAAGCATATATGTTTAATTGCCATAAAGACAAGCAGCTGGCCAACATTCAAAACCCCAAAGCCTTCTGGAGCTCTTTTAGGAATATAATCCTGACTACAAATCCCCCATCAAAATAATATTGGATAATTGTATTGTAAGGGGTGATAAATAAATTGCTAACTTCTTCAACCAAACTTTCCTGAATTTATCTAAGCTCACATCCTAGCAACCTATTACCAGGAAGCTAAACTTTAGCATTGTTAGGCAAAATATATCATGCCCACACCCTTCCTTGTCTCCTGACTTCTGCTTAGTTCCTTTCCACTGTACCATAATTCCTGTCAGTAGTATCCCATTCTATTTTAAAATCTTAAATGACCAAAAGACATATAATTCTCTATTATAAAATGGGTAGGGGAAGTACTGCATCCTGATTGGTCAGAGCCAGTGTATTGCGACAGCAACGTGCACAGGTAAAAAAAGAGCTGGAAATCTGGACACAGCACACTAACAATATCAGTGCCTTTTTCAAGAATTTTTGATTGCCGTTATAAACATGTCTGCCACCTTTACTCACTAAAAGCTCATCTAGGCATTAGAAATAAAACTCCCTCAAAATAAAAACAAATTGATTAAATGCCCTTTTCCTTTTAATACCCCTCCTTACACACATACACAAATTAGAAAGACATGGAGTACTACTTACAGGTTTACTTTCTTGGAGCATCTTTTCTGAGCATAGAACCCCCCGCCCACCCACCCACCCACCCTTATCTGTCTACCTAGGTAATCTTTTAACCTTGCTTTGTCATAGAAAGAAACTGAATCCCTAGCTTTACTGAGGCCTTCCATTGTGTGTGTTTGCGTGGGAAGGGGTGAATTTACATCCAGTTGGATTCTGCAGAAGTTTGAATTCCTGCATTGCATGATAAGCAAACATTCTGTCTGTAGAACATCTGGATAGACAGATTTTGACAACTGGTGGAACTGGTTTTTACTACTTCAAACAAAAGAAAATACCTGTTTTTAATAAAAGAAAAGTTGTATTATTTTTATTTTGATTACCCATTTAATAAGCGCAGTAAGACAAATCGGGATGTGCATAATGCTGATTTCACTGCACTTCCAGGGGCTGAAGGCACTCCACCTGTGACACATCATGCCTCACTACGCCCTCAGACATGTGGTTACATCAGCATAATGCACATCACATCATGTATTACTGCTTTCCCAGAGTTAAATGAACATAAAAGAGCTGGGCTATATGACCCAAACCGCTTTTCCTTTACGTCCCCTCTCTTTTTGGCCACCTCCTGCTTGATATGAAAGGAGTCCTTTCCTCCTAAACTCTTCTACCACTCCCACACACCCCCACACACACTTTATCCGTTTGCCTTCTCTATAGCCTCCTCTCCTATCTGCACATTGAAAATGTCTTGGCCTACATCTGACGGATGCACTCCATCTGGCCTGTACAGCCCCAAGCAGTCCACTGTGATCTCTGGGTGTGATGCTTAAATGAAGTTTGCTACTTGAGCCATTGTTCTCACATGCATGTTTAATGCATTCCTTGAAAAATCCAACACCTTTAGGTTACCATCCCCCCCCCCCCCAATTCCTCTTAACCCACCTGGTGACCATATCACTTTCACCCTGCCCCCACATCTTCTAAATACTGTTAAGGTGCATCAATATCTGTCTAAGGAGTTCTGTCCAAAGTCATTTCCTCCCAAATGTAGGACCAGCACGTCCAGCTTTGCACCATTCTTTCACAAATGCTGTAACTATGGTAACATCTACACTCAGCACATGCCCTTCAACCCAACCCAGGACACTCTCCCTCTGCTAACATCCAGGCTCTGCTGCCATCCTCCCAGTCACATTGCCACTCATCGCTCCACCCAGTAAACGAAACAGTATCCACACACGCACACGTCCTGTGTTGTACCAGTGCCTGCAAGATAAAAGGGGGCAAGGTCAGATGTGTTGCAGTGTAAGTATGTATGCCCTGTACCTGCCTGGGGCTCACCTAACAATGTTCTGAAAGGCCACTTCCTGAAATACCTACAGTGTCCACCTCTGATGTTGCCCCATTTCTAGAAGAATGTGTATTGAGCTCAGGTGGGTTCAACCAATGAAAGCTATAGTCTTGTTTAAGACCGCAGATACCTCATACCTAGTAACTGGCCTACCATTTCCATGCATTAAAAGTGCCCTTTCTTCCACTTGTCTGCCTTCCAGCAACCTCTGCACTGCTCTGAGGGCACAGTAGTTCCTTTTTCTGACTGTCTGTACCTACACATCTTTGCCCCTTTGGTCTGTCTTAGATCTTTTGATATGTATGCTTAGCCCTTTCTCTCTCATCTGCACATAACTTCTCTGTACTATCCCATCTGTGTATTGGTCTGATGCCACCCAGGCCACGACCTCACTGATATGGAATGCCCCAAAAAATAGTAAATTGAATGTAGTGGTGAATAACCATGCCTCATAATCCATTGAACATATTGGGGGGTAGAGATCCAATTCCCTTCCTCATCAAACTGATAGTATTGGACTGCCTTCTGTCCTGTACCCTCCACCTCAGTCTGGGCCACCCCTTCGTCATTCCCCTCACTACCTTGGCCTTGCATGGATCCTCTATGCCCCTAAAGTTGCTGACCATTTGAAATGGCTCCAAGTTGGGTAGCCACGGTAGGCTGTGCCATCCCTTCCTCTGCCAGCTGAAAAATGAATTGCATTACCTACCAAACTGGCATCGGCCAACTTACCAGGAGCTGGGCCCTCCCCAACAACTCATGAAATACCATGACGGATGACTTGTTTGACTACAGTGTACTAAGCACCCATGAATTTGCAAAAAGGAACCCAGCACTTTCAGCCCAATTTCCCATAAATATGGGCTCTACTGGCTTCCCGTCTGTCTCTGCATATTGAGCCAACTCTCTGAACTTCTGCAGCTGTAAATGTGAAAGACTGTCAGCAGTTGTGTTGTAACCTGTAATGTGCTTTGCCCTGAATGTAATATTTAATTGTAGGCACCTAAGCACTAGAATGTGCAGCACTCTCATGACTGAGGGCGATTTAGCCGTCTGCCTGTTCAGAACCTCCTCCACTGCCTCATTGTCACACCAAAGCCAAACCTTCCTATTTGCCCCTGCCTCACCCCATGTCCAGATGGCTGCTGAAATAGGAAAAAACCTCAGAGTGTGATGTCCCTGCACAGGCCTACCTCCTACTACAGCTTTGGCCATTCTACTGCCATCTACTTACCTACACGAAAGAGCTCCCATTCCTATGCCAGCAGCAGCATCATCAGTGTACATCTGCAAATCTGTGTTGTGTATCCTTTCTGCCTGCCACAAGGATCTACCATTGAAATTCTGCAAGAAGCAATCTCACACTTCTAAGTCTGACCAGATATGCCTCCTTATTTTGCCCCAATGGTGCGGCTGCCGGATTCCCACTGTTGCCCCCTCTAGCCTCCTTGTGAATGGTCACCATGTGCATTGGCCCTACATGCAGATTTGACGTGGTCGATGAGGCTCTGCATCTTCTTCAGTGGAACCTGTTGGTGCTCCCTGACTTCCTTTATTAACTGCTGCAGCCTCCTCAACTTCTCTGCTGAGAGTCTGGATTCCATGGCTATGGAGTCCATTTCTATCTCTAAAAAGGTGATAGTGTTGGATAGTCCCTCCATTTTTGTTTCTCTGCTTGGGGCGCCCCCAGTAACTTGCACAGACCTTGAAATGCCTCCAGATTGTGTAGGCAGTCACTTCTTTCTGTTCTCGCTATGATTAGAAAATGATCCAGGTGTTGCAAGATGCTCTTGCATCTCAACACTACCCTCACTACCCATTGCAGGAAAAAAAAACTGAATTTCTTGGAAGTTGCACAGTACATAGCACAACCCATGAACATGGCATTGTCAAAGTAGTATGCACCCCCCCCCAAAAAAAAAACTTCAATTCTAACAAGTACCAATCTAGAGGTTGTACCAGGAGCAGCCTAAAGGCTTTCTGAATATCACATAGTGCCCCTTTTCCCACTGTTCTTGTAAACTCTGTGGCCTTCTCCACTAAATTGTAACAAACTGTGCAATTTTTCTTGTCTATGTAATCATTCACCAGTATGCTTTCTGGATAAAAAAGATGGTGGATTAACCTAAATTTTCCCTGCTCCTTTGTTGGGATTGGCAGTGATAGCTACCCTGAGGTTGCATAAATGTGGCAAGGAAATGGGCCCTCTACCCTACTTGCCTCTGTCTCCTCCTGAATTTTCTTCTTGCTATCTCTGAATTTTGTGCAAGTGACCTCAAGTTTTTTGCTTCCCTTCTGACCCCGGGACCCTTGTAGTTTAACCTAAAAACCCTGCTGAAGTAGCTTTGCCTCTCTATGTTTTGGATATAGTTTTAAAAACCTGTTTAAGATGTCAGTTTGTATAGGGATTTTGGTCGGGCCCCCCCACCTGACCCCTGAAAGGGATGGTCCCCCTTTCTCTCACGGCCTATGAAAAGGTTGCTTAATCCCTAACGTTTTCTGTCCCTCTGTACTGAAGTACAGAATGCAAGCTGCTACACCTGGAACATGTAGGCTTGAGCCGACACCCCACTGTTATGCAGGCCCTCTTATTTTAATCAAAGCAATATTTTGGGACAGATGCATTCCAGAACTCTCCCATCTTATCTCTCCCAATGTCACTTACACTGTCTCTATTACCCCTGGCCAACACTGTATTCAACCAGATATTCAGATTTTCTGTTTTACTATCTCACACCCCCCTGTGATGCCACGTGTTGCTTACATTTTTCATCATATAGCAATTATGCAAACTTGATTTCCTTTCTTGCTCATTTTCTTTATTGTGGCCTTATAGACTAGGATTTGCCCCATCTATTCTGGTCTCTTCCAGTACTAACAACGTGTAACACATGTATCCTGTTAGCCAAATTAAAGATCTGAAGTTTTGCCCTTGTAACTTTTTTTGGTGGCCTCCTGTTTAACAACAAGACTGCTGCAAGTTCACTTTTGCAAACCTTATCCTCCTCTTCAGCCCACCTGTTGGTGTCTTTGTCAATTAAGGTAAAAGCATCCACAAATTCCCCTTTCAAAATGTTTCCTTTTGTGACCTGGTTAATGTGATCTGTTATGGATTCACCAAGCCTTCCCTATTTTATCTCAGCTTTTTCTGGTTTCTTCCCCTTCTGCTCCTCTGTCCCCAAGTTTTCAAATCTAGTATATTGTGAGACTGAAGGGGACCAGTGCACACATTGCAGAAACCTCCGTTCGATCCCTTTGTGTTTACCATTCTAAAAACTCTTGGATCCTTTTTGCCTTGTTCTTCCCCCAACTGCATAATTTTCCTTCCAATTTTCCCACTTCAAAAATCCCCCAAGCCTATTTTCTTTTTTTATTATCTGTTTATGCTCCTCCTTGGAGCTGGCAGGTGGCTCAGGCCCTCCCTAGGAGGGGCCCGTCCTCCGGACCCAGTTGTCCCTGCAGCTGACCCCATAATTCCTCCACTGATTGCCTCCACAGTAGGGCCAGGGAGAGGAGTGTCAACTACCTCCCCCCCCCCGAGCATAATCCAGCAGTTGGGCGGCCCACAGAGAATGCATCGGGCCATCATGGAGTCTGCCAGCTCCCATTTTCCACCTGTTTTCTCTAACCCCATGTCGTGGCTGTGCATACACATGTGTGTAGGCAAGTACATGCCACAGTTTCATGGTGCCCTCCCTTGCATGCCACCTCCCCACCTGTACTACCCTCAGGACTCCACCTGGGGGCAGCGGGATCTGCGGAGGGTGATGAAATCCCTCCCTGGAGAGGAGAGCTGCTCAATCCTGCTCCCTCCAGCCGACCCCTGACTGCCCAGGCTCGATCCCAAACCCAGATCGATGGCTCAGCACAAGGTGTGGTGTTCAGTGCCCCAACCTTCAGCGCCACCAGGCCGACAATCCTATTTTCTTTGCCTCCCTCTAACCCTTCTTTACAGAAAACTCTAGGGTCTCTGCCACAGTTATAAGAACAGAAATGAGAGTCTTACCTGGGACAGCCAGAAGCTGATTTTGCCTGCCAATGAGCGATGGGCTCTGGCCTCAAGAATCACAGTTTGCTTTTGTCTAAGCTGCAAATGTTTGTAGTTGCCAACTACTCGCTGTTTTGGTTTAGACACTTTTTGCCAGACAGGTTCCAACAAATTAAAAAGGTGAAAAACTGTTAGATTTTGGCCAGTGTGGAAGTAGGTGCCCCTTAAAGATCAAGAATCAATTCTGGGGCCACTATTATTTTTAATTTATGTTAGTGATGTACCACCTTTTGGCCTAATGCTGCAGTGATAGTGCATGCTGATGGCGCTGTCTTCACTGCTAGTACCACTGTAAAATACCTTCAAGAACAGCTCAAAAACAGTTAAAATCTGATACAAGAATAAGTAATACAAAATAAAGTAATTAAATAACAAGAAAATAAATGCTGTTCAGCACCAAGAAAAGAACAAGCATGTAAATAAGGTTAACTTTTTGTTTAAATCACTAGTCTGTCGTTATTAGCCTGTATGAAGATTTCACTACCTAGGAGTCATCTTTGACCCTCAGTGGTCCATGGCATGCCATATTGAGAAGGTTACAACAAAGGTTAATGATCAAAAGTTGAATTTCTTGTATAGAATGAGGCATTTACTGACCAAGAAAGCAAAACTCATGATTGCTAAGCAAGTTCTGATACCAGTGCTTGAATACAGATCCCATCTGCTATATAATGTGCCCCAAAACACGCTACCTAGATTTGACATGTTATGTAATAGATATGCAGTTTTGCACAGGGTCTGCCATACAGGAGTCACAGGTGTCTACTCTACAGTGAATTACATTTGCTTCCCCTGGGTGCAAGAATCAAATCCCAAAACATTAGCTTTATATACAGAATTGTTAGAAACCAGCAGCCTATTAACTTGGTGAACAAACTGCAGGCCTTCTCCATACACACTTTTAAGAGATTTAAGTATCAATAGCTACCAAAAAGAACCCTGCAAGGCAATGCCTTCACAAAATATGGACCTAGAATACTAAATTGTCTACCTGCTTCTCCAGAAATTTTATTATTCAAGTTTCAGTTTAAATGTGAGCGCCTAAGATACCTTGGAGAAGTTACCACCTGCACGTGTAATGCATAAAATTATTATGTTTGATGCTATGCACTATGGTCACAGTGCTTACAACTTCTTAACTTGTAAATGTACAGTATCTTAGCACTGCAACTCAGTCATGTGTGTTGAGACTATATTAATGTTCCTTTTATTCCCAAGGTGTGGCTGACAAGGGGACAAATAATCCAGTTCACTTCCTAGTAAAACAACAAAGTAAATAAATAAGAAGTCAAGCCATACAGAGTAAAATCTCATGACATTCAGAGTTTAATTAATTTTAGATTGAAATAAACTTTAGAGCCTTGACATAACCCTGCCTGTTGTTGGTTAATTCTGTCATACTACTCAAACAGGTTAAAGCCACAGCAACTCAAATTACACTTTAAAACATCAGCTCTTGTTTTTGTTACTCCTGTCTCACTACCAAGTCAGATGCTGAGGAGAGAGGATCACATTAGGGCCATCTGTTCAATACTAGTTGCTCTTCCAATATATTAATTCCAGCACATTTTAAAATACATTTTTTGTCTGAAACAGACATGCCCAAAATATTCGAATGCATGGCAAGAATTTACAATTTATATAAATTCTGAAAATATGCCTGAATACTCTGGACAGGCATTTTCTGCAAAAACATTATTTTAATTTAATTTACTTGAGCAATCAAATTGTATGTGCATATGTATGTTTTGACTAGCTCTTATTCTATAGAAGTTCTAAAACATAAAAGACAATCAATAGTCCTTTCAAGGTTACTAGGCATAAACTAGCAAAGCTTATTTGGAGCACAATAATATGGGTTTGACAGAAAGAAAACACAGGATATTTACCCATTCCCTCAGGGACTACTGTACTTGTGTGTGTTGCCTCTGGTGAACCCTGCCTTCCCAAGGATATCCACGTAGAGATCTCATGTACAGTAAGAAGGACTTGTATACTATCTCTGTGGGTTGGATGCTGTAGCTGGAACTACTTGTGGCAGGTACAAGGGATTTGAGACAGACACTGGGGGACTGGGAGCCAGTGGTGGTGGTGGTACCAGACTGAGCCCCAGTTGCCTGGAGCTTCACCAATAGGATGAGGGGCAAGAGGTGGAGAATGCACTTAGTTACTGTTGACACTGCTAGATGGTGCTTCCACTCGAGGTGTCTAACAGGAGTTTTCTCTACTGTTAATGGGGTGGCCAAACAGCTGCCAACTTAGTAGCTCTCATGGCTACCAATGGAGTGGCTCCCATGGTCAACAGTAGAATGGCTCCTATAGTCTTTAACATCATGACGGAGAGAAAGAGACTGGGGATATTTTTTATTTGTTTGTTTTGTGGAGGAGGGTGCTAGTTATAGATGTTTTTATCCTGCTTTGAGGTCTGGGCTATCTTATTCTGAGTTCTCTTTGAAGATGATAGAAGGCAGCCAGACTGTCCCTTTTTTACAGTACAGTTCACAATAAACTTATTCTGCAACCTGCTCATACTAAGAAAGTTTAAGTAAAAAAAAGCAAATATGACACAAGCCCCTTTGCTGCTCCTGTTCATTATCTGTAGTAAACCAACTTCCCTTCATTGAATATATGCATATCCAGTTTTGATTTGAATACCATTTTTGAATCACTGCAGTGCATCAGGGCGCAGGCATTAGGTGTCAAATCACTGCAGCGCCAAATGCAGAGTTCTCCACCACCCCCCCCGAGTTAGAATATATAGTTATGGAGATGTAGGGGCACAACCCCCCACAAGAGGGAGTGCAGGGGGCATAGCCCCCTCAAAAAAGAGAGGTCAGTGAAATGGTCTTTTGGCACTGTAGTGACACGTTGCTCTAACGCTGGCGCCACGCGAGGGTGGAACCTTTTTGAATCACTTATGACTATTTTGGAAGGCAAGCTGCTCCCAACATTTGTTATTCTTTGGCTGTAGAAATATTTATGCATGTTCATATGAAATGTTGAGTTTTTTTGTTTGGAGCAGGTGACCTCTTGGGATGATATGAGTCTTTAAAATCCATGTTTAGTTCATTCATCAAATACAAATCATTAATAATGTTGAACATTAATAAGAGAGCTCCATGTAACCTTTTGGTTTCCAATAACATAAATTTTAGGCTACCTAATCTCTCTCTGAATGATTTATTCTTGAAACTGGTGATTATTTTGGTTGCTGTCCTCTGTACTTGTTCCACTGTCAGATACCATAACTGACTAGCGTAGTCTAGATGTGGTTTGACATATGCATGGTACAGAGGTAGGCTAACCTCTAGTTTTTGCTCTTAAATTCTTCCTGATTGACCATAATACCTGGTTTGCCTTGGTGGTGGCCATTGAACATTATTTGTTTTGTTTTAGTTTATTTGTAACGTAAATTTCCAGATCCCTATTTTTCTACAACCTTTAGTTTAGTATTGCATAATATATAATTGTGATTTCTATTGTTTTTCTATTGTTTCTCCCCTAAATGAATTAAGCTGCTCTTTTGTACATTAAACTGCATCCCCCATTTGAGTGCCAACATGGAGATTCTGTTCAGATCTTCTCAGGTGCTCTGCACTTGCTCATGGGTGCCACACAGACCACCTAGCTTGGTGTCCTCTACGTATTTGTTATTCCAAGCTGTTCCAAGCATATTGTTCATGTATCCAGTGAATTAGTGGAATATGATTGAACCCAGAACTTATCCTTGCAGCACATCCCCTGAAACATGCCCTGTATTGGAGAGGTGCCCGTTTATGACTTTGTCTTGGGTTCCAGTTATTTACCCAGTTAGTGATATAGGGGTGAACAGCGAGATTAGACATTTTTTCAGTGACTCCCCAATATGGTACAATACCAAATGCCTTGTAGAGGTCTAAGAAGATAATGTCTACAGTGGTGTTGTAATCCAAGTACTGTGACACTTCTTCATAAAAGCAGATTTGTAGTACGTGATTGTCCCTTTGTAAAACCATGTTGCTATAAGTAAACTCATTATTTGACATATGGTTCATTATTACATCTTTAACTAAGGATTTTACAACTTTACCCAGGACTGAGGTTAAACTGATGGTGTGGCAGTTGTTCATATTCTGTTTGTTTCCTTTTTTGTGTATAGGTACTATGTGAGCAGACTTCCAGTCATTGGATACTTTTCCTGTGTTAATTGAGTTTTCAAGTAATAATTTGAAGGGTATAGTTACTGATTCTCCAATTATTTTCATCATTTGAGTGGAAACTGTCAGGACCAGGGGCACTCTGATTTTTAAGATTTGTAATTTTTTGAAGTACGTCCTCTGTATTTATGTTAATTCAATTGATGTTCTGAGTAATGCACAGTGGCATTTATGTACTGTTACTTTTGAAGGTGGAAAAGAAATATTCATTAAATTGGTTTGCTATTTCCTCTGGATGTTTTACTATTTTCCCTTTAATGTTACTCAATTCTGATAATTTTTTTCAAGCTATTGATATAACTATAACATTGCTTGCAGCTGTTTTTGTCTGCATCAGATGCTAGTTTAAGTTAATGTACTGGCCAGCTAGCTCCCTTTATTTTATTTTTTATTTATTTATTAGGTTTATGATAACCGGTGGGAGCGCTAGACATTAAATATGCCTATTTTCAGGTACTACCTGGGAGAATATATGTCAAAACATATATACAATCAGGACACAGGAATGGGGAACAATTTAAGTGAGCAATGCAAGAGGTAAAGCTAGTAACATAGCATAGATGTTGGAGAAAGAGGGCAGATACAGGGGAGGCAGGAGGAATCATAAGCTAGAAAATATAACAATATAACATGATGCATTATAATACAAAGTACATAATTCCTTTTTTGTATGGACACATTTTATTAACATGTAGGACAAGAACACAGTACATAGCACAATATAAATCATCTTTGCAGAACTGACAAAATGACAGAAAGATTAAGTGAGCAGATGAAAAATCTCTAACTCCACTTATACATCACATAACTGCCTTTTTCGTACAATAAACAACATTCTATACAAAAATGTATAATATATAGAATAAAGTATGAAGTGGGAAAAAGTTTAAAGTAAGGCACCACCTGTCTACAAACATATCATACTAATTATCAATAATAATAATAGGCCCCCATTCCTACATCACGATGACTTCATAAAACAAGTGAGTGTCAACTGGAAAACATACTGTGCCAAGTTGACAACAATTACGCTTTCACCACAATATATCTTAACCAAGGATCTCATGACTGATAAAATTTAGATGTGGACCTTCTTCTCCAATACATCACTTGTAAATAGGAGGCGGTTCTGGACACCACTTGCTTATATTGGGAAAGCGAAGGGAGGTTAGTGGTATGCCGGTGAAGAAGTCGTTTGGCCTCCAGAGCTGCCACCAAAACAAATTCTACAGACTTTGAGGCTGAACTATCCAGCAGTGAGGAGTCTCCTAAAATCCATAAGTGAGGAGAGTGGGGCAGCTTAAGATCTACAACATGGTCTATACATGTAATAAGCTCCTGCCACCACTCCTCAAGTAATGTGCATCCCCACAGAATGTGACCAGGAGAGTCATGTTCCTCACCGCATCTCCAACACAACTTAGAATCAGATATTCCCTTGTTAAATAGCTGAACTGGCATTCTATCCCATCTACTTAAAATTTTCTTTTGTATAACTTGTGCCTTTGGGTCTGAGTAAAGCTGATGGACATTGCACCAACATCTGTTCCACATGTCTGCATCTAATGGTTCCTGGATCTCATCTGCCCGTTGCACTTTATGGGTTTCCCAGTCTGGGTAATATACTTCCTACAACAATTTATAAATTCAACTTGTGTGACCCCTAGAGATTGAAAACCATTTTTGTAACTTGAGAATCAAGTCCGTCTGTACCAACACACACACTGCCTTTCATAAATCCTGTGGTAATTACTGTCTCAGCTGCAAAAATCTCCAAAATGCTGCTTAGGAATATCAAAGTTGTATTGCAGCTGAGAAAAGGACTTAAACAAACCAGTGCATTGGTCAAACAAGTCTTCCTCTACTCACAGCTCTTTAGAAGCCCAGAAATCCCAACAAATTGTGGATCCCCAATTTATAAATGAGGATTACTCCATAGTGGTTCATAGGGACCCAAAAAAGTATGATTCCTTTCTAAGAGTTTACCCACTTTCCACCAAATTTGCCCTGTATACTTCATAGGATCTGTAACATTCTCACGGGTCAGGGAAGAACCTCTTAAAAAAGTGACCAAAGGAAAATTCCCAGCAATAGACTTTTCAGTTTCAACCCAAAGTGGAACTGCCTTCTTATCTCGGTGGAGCCACTGAAGAGCTTGCCTAAAACTATTCACAGCATGGTATGCCCACAGCCAAAGCATATGCTGCCCTTAGTAGATGGTACCCTTAAAAATCTGTCTGCTAAACCGAGGTATCTTCCACCCCAAACAAAATTAGAAAATTATTTATCTATTTTATACCAGAGTTTAGGGGGAAGGGACAATGATAAATTACTTAAACAATAAAATAACTTAGGAAATGCCACTAGCTTTATGGCAGCAACCTTTCTGGGGAAGGGTAGATACAGCTTAGCCCAACAATTCATGTCCAGAGTTAGACCATCTAATCAGGGCTAAGGAATGGTATAATAGGAAGATCATCAGTGGCAGAGCAGCAGAACCGGAGGGGGGAGGGAGGACTAGAACACCATAAGTGTAAGTGCATTTTATTAGGCAGTCAGGCGCAGGCTGTGGTTATGTGGTGTAGACAGGGCATTCAGAGAGGGAGAAAATCAGTACAGGAGTTAGAGTTTAGGAGGTAGAGGTGTAGTTCCTTTTGGAAATGGACATGAAAAGGGGAAAGTCAGATGGATACTGGCAGGGAGTTCCAGTAGATGGGGGGCACAGTAGGAGAAGAACTGTGATCCCATGGTTTTGTTGTGTCTAGGAACAGCTAGAAGGGACTGGTCACTGGAATGGAGAGGGTAGCTAGAGCTAGGAGGAGACAATAATAAGGCTAGAGAAGAGGGCACTCCAGTTCTAATGATATTATCTGTTAGGGTGCCAAGAGTATAGGAGTGGCAGTCTTCTGGGGGTAGCCATTTTAAACTGTGATATAGCCTATAGTGGTGGGTAAGCTGAGATGCCAGAGTGAAATGACAAATGCTGTTGTGGGTTGTGTCCCACTTATGGAGATTGGCTTTAGAAGCCTGTTCGAAGGCAATAGCTCTGTAGGTGAGGGTGAGGAGAAGGATGCCATAAGCGATGGCAACTCTGGCAGAGGGAGTAAGGGCACAGCTAATCTTAAGGCCATGCCAAGCTTGTAGTTAACATTTTTACAGGAGTTGGAGGTGTGTAGGGAAAAGTCAAGAGAGGGGTCCAATGTAATCCCTAGGTTTTTGAATGAGGTCACATTTTCAAGTATAGAGCCATCACTGCTAGATATGGATAGCGGTTCGGTGTACTTCCTTAGCCCGGGAGAATAGCCAAATAGCATGGAATAAATTTTACCAGAATTTAGTACTAATTTGTTATGGGATAGCCAGGACTGGATATTGTGGAAGTTAAAGGTAAGGATGTGTTAATGTCAGCAAGGTACTGTGAGCTATGGTAAAGGACAAGGTCATCGGCATAGAGTAAGGAGGAGCAGGATCGGGAGGATTGGGATAAGTCATTTGTGAAGATGGTAAAGAGGAGAGGACCAAGGGATAAAACTTTGAGGAACACCATTGTTAATAGTAGATAGATCAGATGTAGTAGAGTTCTTTCCTGTTTGAGGGGTAGCTGTTATACCATGAATTCCCACTGGGGCAGTGTGGGGGGTAGGAAGAAATAGGCTGTTGGTTAACTAGGATCTGCAGCTTATCCTGTAAGTAGGGAAATGGGCAGACTAGGTGGGCCGAGCGATCCTTATCTGCCATCAAAAGTCAGTGTTTCTACGTTTCAATGCCTAGGGAATGACATTTTAGATTTGAGAAGGGTGTGGTCAACCAAGTCGAATGCCTTTGTAAGTCTATGGAAACTGCAACAGTGTGGTAACCATTTTCCATGGCCACTTTGGTATCATCAGTGAATTTAAGGATAGCTATGGTGGTGCTGTGTCCCTTCCTGAAACCATGTTGGGCTCCAGAGAGGAGGTTACGGTCATGAAGGTAGTTGATGGTTTGGCTGGAGAAGATCTTTTCAAGAAGTTTGCTCAGAATGGAAAGGATGGCTATTGGATGAGGCGATAGTTAGTGATGGATTTGGTGTTGCCCTTCTTAAATACAGGGATGATGTTGATGATCTTCCATATATTAAGAACCACTCCTGAGCAAAGGGACAGGTTAAATATCCTTGTTAGAGGGGAGGTGAGGAGAGGGGCAGTAAGTTTTAGTAGCCTAGGTTTAAGGCCATCAGAACTAACACTATTGCTTTCAGATATGGAGTTAGGTAACTGATGAACCTCCTTCTCTGAGGTTATGCGTAAGTAGAAACATGGAGTTGAGAGTAGAGTATCAGCAGAGGAGAAGGGGTATAATCAGGGGGAAATGAAGATGGACAGGTATAGCTAGAAAGGTCAGAGAAATGTCAGTTTAAAACATTAGATATGGTAGTGGGGTTATTGCAATGAGTTCCATCAAGTACCATGTCATTCGTGAACTGAGCAGACTTGCCCCCCATAAAACCTTTTATGTGACTCCAGAATTTTTTGGAGTCACCAGCAGCATCAAGCAGGAGGTTTTTACAGTAGGAACATTTGGCCAAATGGATGGATTTTTTGCACTTGTTCCTCTTCTCTCTGTAGTCAGTTAAGTCGACCAGAAGGTCGGGGGTCTTGTATTTAGACCAGCTCTTGTCTCTATTCCTAAGTAGAGCAAGAAGGTCTTTATGAAGCCATCTAGTGGGAGTGCCTCAGATTCTACAAGAGGCTAAAGGAGTGTGTTTTATCTTGGAGAAAGAAGAAATGAGTCATAAAATAATTTAGCGCCATGTTTACGTCATTTGTGCTATAGAGGGGGCTCCAATCAATCAGAGATAGGTCATTCATGGAGGCTGCTGGGTTCAGCCTAGAAAAGTCATGGAGCGAAATTAACTTAGTGGGGCAAGGTGGAGTTGGTACAAGCCAGATGCAGTAAATGGGGGAGTGATCAGAGATGGAATCTGATAAGGTTCCAGTACAAGAGGTTCTCTCAATTCTATTTGTGAGGATCAATCAACAGTAGTGTGGCTGTCAGACATAAAAGAGAAGCTGTTTGGTTCAGAAATGAGTTGGTGTAAGTGATGTTTGTGCAGAAGTGCTTCAAAGGTTGCTAGAGATTTACCACCCCCATCTAGACAAAGGTCACCAAGTCGTATAACTTCATTTTTACCAGAGGAGTTCATTTAGGCCAGCTACTCCACCTTTAGGAGGGTTGTAGGCGCAGATGATGTGAAGTTCCTTTGAGCCTCCCAGGAGGAGGATAGTGTGTAGAGCCTCACATAGAGAAAATTGAGGAGAGGGGAGTACTGAGAGGTTGAGGTGACTTTTCAAGTAAATGGCAACACCACCGCCTCTTTCAGTGGAAGGGTGATCACATCTCAGTAAGCTATAATTGGGAATGGAGCGGACTAGGTCAGAAATGGATGGTTTTAGCCAGGTTTCAGATAAGCATAGGATATCAGGGCTATATAAGGACACCCAGGCTTGGAGTTCAGATAGGTTACATAACAAGCTCCGGATATTTAGGTGGGCACCTTTAAGGCCTTTTGCCCCTGTCCAGGATCAGATTTATATGTCCTGTGTATATCTGCTGTATTAGTACTTCCTTTTGTTGTATTGTTACAGTCGACTCTATGTATATTGTATGCATTAAATATACCTGATGTGTTTATTCTTTGCTGTCCTAACCAGGACCTCCTTGAAAATCAGCATCACTCAATGGAGCCTTTTCTTGATAAAACAGCTATATATGAAATACAAGTTCTATTTTCCTTGTTGAATACGTTATTTTGTTTTTACATTTTTTTCAAAATGTTTTTATGATCTGACCATTTAGTTTGGTCACATGTTTTCAGATATTTACTGTATATTTTCTTTTTTTTTTCTTAATAAGCTTGTTCGCATCATTATTCGACTTTTGTGGTGTTATACCTTTGTTGTTATATTTCTTAATCCTTTTAATATGATTGTTACAGAGTGTAATTATGTTGCCCTTTATGATCCGACACATGTCCTCAACTGTTTTGTTTAAGATTTTGGTCCACTCAGTTTCCTTGATTTTTGGTTATTTTGTGTAATCTGCTGGATTGTAAAGGTAAATTTCTGTTGCCCCCTGTGCTGACCTATCTCAGTGTTTAAAGCTGAAATCAAATACAGTTGTGGTCACTACCTTCCAATGGTTGTTCAGTGGTGCAGTTGACAACATCAAGGATTTTGTTTCTCCTTGTGTCACTAGATACACGTTCTCAATTCAGTTCTATACATGTTGACAAGAGAGATTTGCCAGCCTTAGTGGTTGCCTTTTTGTCTGTTTATTATTTAATTATTTGTAATTTTTGACCAGGAAAAGCACACTAAGTTAATGCAGCTTGTTTCTAGCTGTATCCTGGGGGAGTGGGTTGCACAAACCTGTTTCGTTGACAGAAGGAACGCTGGCCATTACACCAGGAAAACTCCCCTGCTCTTTATCAGTAAGTACCATGGGATCTTTTACCTCTACCTGGACACTGGCCAGAGAGAAGCAGAAGAAACGTCTGTTTACTGTCTTATTTGAAGGACAGCACCTCACCAGTGCAGTACCCCCCCCCCCCAACGCACAGTGCACTACAGAGTCAGTTATGGGTCTTACTCCAGTTGCCTGGTGTGGGATTAGGACCCATGGCCATCCAATCTTCCAGCCCCAGAGGCGAGAGTGTTACCTACTGAGCCACTGCTGCCCTTTCAGTATCTTCCAGGTTAAGGTTGCCTAGAACTATGATACCTCCCATGTCGCCAGCTTTATGTACATCTAACAATTCTGTATGGCTGTTACAGACCTCCAGATACCAAGCAAGACAGAGACCAATAATTATATCAACAGTTCTTTTTGATGTTATCTTAAGCCATATAGTTTCTGTTATTGAATTGGAAATCTTAATTTTGTCTGAAATATATATGCCATGATATCATCTCTGATATAAGCGGCTATCCCTCCACCTTTTTTATTCATTTTATGTGTCCTAAGTAATGTAAAGCCTGGGATATTTTTCCCCAGTATCCCAAGGGGACCATCCTGTCTGTTATAAACACCATGTCAGGGCTATATTCTTCATCTGCAAGAATAACTTCCAGCTCAGTTTGTTACCCACATCTGTAGCATTACATGAAAAACATTTGATAGTATCTGTATGTTTTTCTGATTGTGTCTTTATTACTTTGCATTATATAGGTGGAGTGCTATGCAGTGGGTTTACTATATTTGCTACCCAGTCCCCCTTCCAATTCAGTTTAAATGATATTCATGCAGACTATTTTTATTATTGTACCTAATGATAGAGCTCATTCTTTGTTTAAATGCAAGCCATCCTTAGCATAAAGATTACCTTTGCTTAAGAAAGGTTCCCAGCTATCAATAAATAGGAAATTTTCCCATGAACACTAGTTTTTAATCGACAGTTTATCCAATTTATTATTACATGATCGGCAGAATGCCAGAAACTGCCACGCTACATCCCATCCATTCCATTTGACAGTTAACAGCCTGATGTAATCTGAACTGTTAAGACTTGGCATAGAAAATGTCTTAATCACTGTATCTGTTTATTAGCTGACTACTGCTGAGCTCTAAATGAACAGTCTGAATATACTTTCAGTTGAAAGCCACAGTTTGCAACTGAGGAGGAAAACAAACCAACTAGTAGGCAACTCATTGCAGTCATATAAAGGGAATTGGTTGCAAACTCGCTGCACAGTAAGTTTAATGTCAACTGCACTGTCCAGTACTTTCTTTTTCTCCCCTTGTCACCACCATTGCCCCTATCCTGTCTGCTGGAAATCACTCAACCACATTGCTCCCACCTGCTACTCTCCTTACCTTGGCACCCTTTATGTCAGTTATGGTGGTAATCCACCAGACAGCCCCTGAGGTGGGGGTGTCTAGGGGGAGGGGATACCCCTTCTCCCAAGCCTACTGCCAGTTAGAAAGCAGCAGGGAAGGTTCATGGATACGAGCATACCAGAACTGTCATCCTTTTGTGGTGTGGTATTTTTATCCAGTTTCACCCAGCCCCAAGGACGTTGCCAGTTTCATCGTGGCATATGCATGCAAGGCATGCTGTTGCACTACCATCAGCAGTGTCCCATCCACCTGCCAGCCCTCCAGCTGCACTACCCTACCACCTGTGGTCACCTAGGTGACAGTACTGTGGTGGAGAACAGTAACTGCCCTCCCTGGAGGAGAAGCATGTCCTTTAGGATGCTGTATCCATCCTCTTCCCTCTGGCTGATCCCTAGTGACCCAGGCTTATTAATAAACCTGTGTCACCAGCATCACAAACGATAACCCTTCCACTGCGCCAACTGGCTGACAGACAACATTAAGCCATATGGTTTCTTTCATCAGAAAACTTGATCACAATTTGTGAAAAATAACTGCAGTATAGCCCAGACGATGCTGTTAGGTTATTCATGTGATGTATTTTTGCACCTTCTTAAAGATAGTAAATCATCCTTCCTAGCTTGAAAAAAAAATATGCTACTTATCCTGGTTTGAACATGTACATTTGCTGTGCAGTATACAGTGGACATTAAAAATCATGTAACCTGACTGGTGCAGCTATGGCCTTTATCTGTGAGCAAGTCCTGCTACAACCCACAGGTAAAGACCCAGAATAAGGTAAAGACCCAGCTAATATTGGCAAAGAAATAAACAAAAAGAATTACTACACCTAACTGGTGAGGAGTTAGATTTCAGATGTGCGACCACATTGCCTCCTTGTCTTGTCCAGTTGTCTCAAGTCTTGCAGGCCTCATTCTCATTTTGTCCACCCAACCAGCACACATCCATTGCGGACCACCCAGCCCCCACTTTGTACATCAGTCTCTCCAGCTCTGTGTCCTGCCACCAAACATAGCATAATGAGGTGTGCACAAGCTTTGCCTCCACTCACTCCCAGCTCTCTCAGCCCCCACTCGGCACAATTTTAAACTTTCAAACTGCACCACCACATTATTCCTAGCTTGTTTTACTCTTGATCGCACTGTGCTACTCTTAAAATGCTAGTCTGGAGCACCACTTTTGATCTCTTCTATTTATCTCTCTGCCACTCACATTAATTTTGAGCCCCTCTCAACACTGCTCTTATGCACTGGTATGCTGTCTCTCCCAGTCTCTTTCCCTCTTTCCAGTGTTGCTTTCTCTCTGTCTCAGCTGACCCATTGCAGTCTTCGCTAGCACAGACAGCTGTGCTGTCTCATTAACAATTTAATAAATGAAAATGACTCACTATTTTGAATTAGACTGACTAGCTTAGCAAGTATACCTTTATAAAATGAAATAAAACTACCTACCTCAGGTAATCACTTAGCTGGGAGACATTTACAACTGCTGACTGATTGGGGGGCTCTTTTATATAGGGAGGATGAATATGTCAATAAAAACAAAAAAACTCTCAAAATATTAATTTTAGCTTATATTTGAACAAAATTGTTTTACTCCTTCAAATGGGCCATTTTATAATCACAGTTAGGCACTTCAGGGCATGGGTAATTGGGAAGTTACATAATTCTTGTGTGGTTAAATTCAGTTGGTATGTAACCCAACCAGTGACCTGCACACTGTCATGTCTACGTGCATAACTGTAGATATAATATAGTGTTTAAATTCCAGTTGAGCATGGAACGTTGAAATAAAATACTAATGTAGTTAGTACTGATACATCCCTAAATTAAAAGCTAAATACAGTCAATAAATTAGATCCAGACGTAAATCACATAGCTGTTGACTCTAAATAAGCTGATGCTGCTAGACTAAGCATTCTCAGAACTATATTACTTTCGATAAACTTCACAAATTATTCCAAGACCTCATTTTTTTTTGCTTTTGTAAAATAACTTAGGAATTGCACAATAATTAAATTGTCATATAATATGTATTTATGATTCAGTTAGTTGTAAGTAATTGTTTTATGTAAGTGTTGATTGTATATTCTCAGGCACTTTAAATATTAAGCACTAGATAACTTTATTTTCAAACTTTTAAGTACAAAACAGAAGGGTACAAATGATGATTATACTTTACTTCTAGCCATGCCTTTTGTGCATGCAGTATTAATACTGTACATGTGTCTCTCTAAACTTTTTCGGTCAATGATAGTAACATGAAGGTGAACATGAATGTACTGTAAGTGATGGTTGAACTTCAGGGGCTCACTTTAGAGGTATGGGGTCCATGTCCTGGTACCCTCCCATCCACATATGCAACACAGTGAGTCTTGTATCAAACATAGGAATATAGACAATGATGACAGAAAAAGACCAACGGTCCATCCAGTCTGCGCAGGTTTTCTATCTGGAGGCAGTATAGAAAAGTGGTTAAGGGCACTGAGCTGCAAACCTGGAGACCTGGGTTTGAATCCCTTCAGCCACCCGCTTGCATATTGTGTGACCCTGAGCAAGTCACTTAACCTCCTTGTGCTCCCAGGTCACACCTGGAAACAAACTTCAGCTTAGTGTACCTTTCCTGGTTAAACAATTTCCCCTTTCCCTATCTAACCTTGGAACCCAATGTCCATCCAGTGTCCTAGCCTTCCCCTCCCCCACCCCATTCTCCTCCCTGATTCCGTCACCCTGGGTGACCATGATACCCTTAACTCTGTCCCAATCTCATTTGAAACCAGCAACTTAATTAACACCCACCACTTTGGCTGGTAAACAATTTCACTGCTCCACCACACTTTTTGTAAAATAATACTTCCTCGTGTCCCTCCTGTCAAGTTTCCATTCATGGCCCCATGATCTTGAACTAGTATTTAAGCTAAAAAGTTCTTTGCAGTTCACCTTGTTTATTCCCTTTAGGAACTTTAAGGTCTCTATCATAGCTCACCTCTCCCTTCTGGTCTCCAGCAAGTACATGTTGAGTTCTTTAGGGGCTCCTTGTAAGACCTGCCCTGCTGGCCCTTAATCATTTTTGTCACTCTACTCTGCACCATCTCCTGTCTGTGCCTATCCTTTCTGAGGTGAGGGTTTCAGAACTGGACACAGCCTCACTAAATATCTATAAAGGGGTAGTGTTACCTCTTTTCTCCTGCTGTCAATACCTCTCCCTATGTACAGTATGGTCCTACTTGGCTTACCACAGGCCTTGTTGCACTGGCTCGATTGCTGAGGGTGTACCTGATGATAAGTCCCTGGTCACATTCCTCAGTTGTAGTGCTAAGTCTCACCCTACACATCCAGTACTCTGTCTTAGGGTTCTTATTCCCTAGGTGCATCATTTTGCACTTTTTGGTGCTGAATTTCAACTGCTAAACCTTAGGGTAGCCCTCTAGTTTTTCTCTGTGTTTCTCTTGTTCCCTCATCACGATCCACCCATCCACAGAGCTTAGTGTCATCTGCGAAAAGACACAGTCTGCCACAGATACTCTCGCCACTGTTTCTGATGAACATTTTGATGAGGACTGGGTCCAGGACAGATCCCTGGGGCACCCCGCTCATGACCTCCCTTTGTTCTGATTTGACCCCGTTGACCGCAGCCTTCAGCTACCTACCCTTTAACTGGTTTCCCACTCAGTTTACTACAACCTTAGCTGCACACAGGTTCTCCATCTTCTATCTGCTTTGTCTGACAGACCTTCCAGCCATGAACCCATGCTGTTTACTGTCCTGGAGACCACTGCTCTCCAGGTAGTCCATGAGGTCTTCCTTAATCAGTGACTCCATCAGCTTCCCTGCAGCTGAGGTCAGACTGGTAGTTCTGTAGTTCCTTGCTTGTTCCCTGCCCTCCCTCTCCCCCCCCCATGGAGCGGAATGACATCCACCACTCTCCAGTCTTTCAGAACTACCCCTGTCAATAGTGAATAGTTGAATAACCCTACCAAAGGATTAGCCAGTTCTGCTGCCTGTTCCTTGAGAATCCTTAGATACAACTCATCTGGTCCTGGGGCCTTATCTAACTTTAGGGCTGCCAGCCCTTTCTGGATACTGCCTCTTGTAATTATTGGCTGTCTCATCACTGGGACCCCCTTATTGGCTACTTTGATGCCACTCTCAGGCAAGGGCCCACCTTCCTCCCTTATTAAAATTGAGCAAAAATATTCATTAAGGATGGTAGCCTTTTGTCTGTCCTCTTCTGTTGCCCTGCCCGGCACTGACAGCCTAATGATTCTGCCTCCTTTCCTTCTTTTTTCCTAATGTAACAGAAGAAATGTTTTTCTCCACCTTTGACCGCTTCAGCAATGTGCAGTTCTGTGTCTGCCTTTGCCTCGCTAACCACCCACTATACTTCCTTGTTTCTCAGTAAATATTGTCCCCATTCTTCCTCCCCCTGTTTCTCCTTGTACTTGTAGAAGACTTTTTTCTTCACCACTTCCCTGACTTTTGCTGAGAACCATAAAGGTCTCTTGAACTTATTCCTTTTGGTTACCGTCCTCATGCATAACTTATATGCCTCAAGAATGGCCCCCTTTATTACCCACCAACTCTCTTCCACCTGATCCAAATTGTTTACCTGACTAACTTTTCTCTGACCAGTTCCCTCAGCCTACTGAAGTCCGCCCTTTTAAAATCAAGAACTTCAGTTCTAAGAGTTTTAATTTTATTCACCCTTTCAAACCTGTCATATAATACCTTTATTGTTTCCTGTTTTAGTCTTATACAGGAACATTATTACTGAATACTGCATTCTCTGAGGTAGCAAAATACTAAACTTTCTATACAAACTACAATGGTGTTCAATTCTACTACACCCTATTGCAAATCTTAAAACATTGTTAAAAATGACTACGTACCTTTGTGACACTGAACTCAATACATTTGTTAGCAATATTGAATTATACTCCAGGAATGGCAAAA
The DNA here is from genome assembly GCA_016271365.2 of Neoceratodus forsteri. Classification (NCBI taxonomy): domain Eukaryota; kingdom Metazoa; phylum Chordata; order Ceratodontiformes; family Ceratodontidae; genus Neoceratodus; species Neoceratodus forsteri. The sequence continues at coordinate 799,220,655 of CM028129.1, forward strand.
GCACTTGCTGTGCTATTGTTCCTTTTACCTTTTCTGTTAAACTGTTTTTATTTCTGTATAGGTAACTTAATTTCCTATTAATTTTACTTGATACCATGGTGATGTGTTCATCAAAGGACAAGTTTTTCCTAATGTTATACCTAAATACTCAAAGAAGCTGATTTTTAAATACTGGTTCCAGTTTTGTTACTACTGGCCTATCTCTACTGGCTTTTTAATTATCCCAGTGGGTGTTTCTGCTTTACACACTGCAGATAAGTACCATTTTAGAATTGTGTGATGTAGTTTATGTCCTCGTCTGTTGTTGGCACAATGCACCCATGTTCTGTTTTAGAACTCTGTGGCTCGTGGGACATAAACTACATCATACAGCTCTAAAACAGCACTTAACACCAGAGAGTAGTTCAGAAACACTCACTACGATAACAGAAGAGTCTGTAGAGATGGAACAATAACTGAATAGGAACCAGTATTAAAAAAAAAAAAACAGCTTCTACTGGAAAAATTACCGTACTTATAGGTTCAGCACAGTTCCTTAGGGGTGGGTAGGTGCTAATGGGACTGCTTTTCCTGCTGCTGCTAACTAGGAGGAGGAGGTGGTAGTAGAGGAGGAAGAGGCATCTCAAAATATTTCTAGTCCGGAGTACTTTATCAGCATTTCAGACTACACAATCAGCCACTGAATCAGACAGCCAACTGATGTGGAAGACATAGCAATGTCGATTTATTTTCCATTCAGTATTATACTGCCACCCTTATCAGGAAGTAGACTGCATAGTGCCATACACTTGATACATTGTTGCAAGCAGACATACCAGAAAACCGCAGATGTGAGTGCAGGTTGCAAATGGTTCAGCTGCTTGATCATGAGCAAAAATGGAGTCCAGGTTCATGTCTGTTTCCTACCAGCTGACAGTGGTAACAGTGGAGGCAGTATAGCATAGTGGTTAAGAGCCCTGAGCTGCAAATCTGGAGAACTGGGTTTGAATCCCACAACCACCATGTGCAGACTGTGTAACCGTGAACACGTCACTTAAGTTCCCTATGCCTCCAGGATGCACCTGGAAACAAGTCTCAGCTTATTGTGTCTTTCAGTGCCCAAAACTGTAAAATAAGAATAAATAACTGTGTTGCCAGGGCCGGTTTTAGGGCTTTGGGGGCCTCCAGCAAACTCTATGACTGGGGGCCCACAAACAGGGCCGGGGCCACCCTCCCCAGTAAATCTTTCTACATAGTATTTTAATTTCGTAAAATGTGTGCCAGTGCATACTTACATGCTAAATCACATTTGGAAGCCTAAAAACAAGCCCACCACATTTATAAAAACAGAAAAATTGTACTTAAACTAACTAGAAACCAAATGAAAAAAAATTTTTTGGGGGGGGAATGCACTTGAAAGAATATGTACATACATGGGACATAGCTAATTTGAAATTTCTTACATAAATTTATTAGAAAGAATCTGGTAAGCTCAATCCCTGCATTCACAGTGCATCTTAAAAAAAAAAATAGTGTGAGGAGGCACCCGGTATGTGACCAGCCAAAAGCATCAGCAAATTCATCACACTCCCCACCCAAAAGTGAGACTGCTCATAAAAGGTGCTTCAGTTTAGTATAAGTTGCAAATTTGCAAGTCCAACAAAAGCATATAGTTAAGAAATCAGAGCTCTCCCTGCTCCATCTCCTCCCCCAACTCTGCTGCATTAAAGTCTGCATTTTTTTTCCATATAACTCAATATGCTTGCTTGTTGTAAGTTGTTGAGGGTTTTTTTCATCTAGCTGAATTATGATTAAGCCTGACCACTACGACAAAGGGACCACCTCCATCGGTCAGGAAAAAAACATTTTATCTTGCCCTTCAGTGCCGATGTCATCCTGCTTTCTTAGTCTTGTGGGTAAACCACTCCCTGACTTTATTATTTAGGTAGTGTGCTCCGGCCAATAAGAGGATCGCAGGATTTTACTTGGGAGCTCACCAATTTGAAGAAGGCTACAATTCTTCTGCATTCCAAACTGTATAAGGGATTTGACAAGCTCAAGCTCTGTATTTATAATGAAATTATGCATACGACTTTTAAAGCTTCAGAGGGACTTTCCAGACTTTTTTTTGACAAATTCATTGATAAGGCTACTATAAGGGAGATTTTTGCCAATTCCATGCTCAATGGACAGCACTGCTAGCCCAGACAGTCTTTCTTGGCTCATTGATGACCTCAGATAGGTCTTTATCAACTTAAGTTTTGAAAAACTGCATTCTGCTGTAGCCACAGTTACAGGTACCGTCAAAAAAATGTGCAACACCACAAAGGCATTCACATAGATTTCATGTAGCCGGTTTTGAAGGAGAAAATCTAACACCTGTATTGGTGAGGTATTATTCTCAAGCATTCCTGCCAGGTTCCTGAGTTCTTGTACAAGTTCATGAGCATCAACGTCAAAGTGGTTAGTGGTCCTGTCTGTTAATTTTTCCTTGAGAACCTCACATTACTCTATCAGGACTTCTATGGAAACACTATTTAGCGCATTTATGTTAGACAGAAATCCACATGTTTTAGCAAACTCTGACATTTGCTGAAAGCACTCGCTAAAGGACATGCGTGTGGTGTCCAGCAATGTGTTGAAAAACTCAACTTGAAAACTGCATTTTGAGTCCTGTACTGTATCATCCTGTCCTTTGTAATCAAATAGTTGCTTGACTTTTCTGTGTCTTGTCTGAGGGGAATTCAGCTGGGACATCCAGTTCTGCAGCATTTTGAGGCCCCGTCCACACTATACCACTTGTGCCCCGTAACGGATGCAATCCACACCTCGGCGGTGTCCATTACGGGACCAGCACCGCTGGTCCACACATCGGGACCTGGGCGACCGTTACAGCAGCGCCCGATCCCACAATGCAGCTTGCGCTGCGCTTTGTGCCCTGCAGGGGACCGTTACCGGCGGTCCACACTACCGCCGGTAATGGTCCCAGGGCGGGACCGGTTTCATAACCATTGTGGAAACCACCTCATAGGTGGTTTCCACAATGGTTACGAAAATGCCTCCTGTAACGTTATCAGTGTAAACGCATGCCATTACCGATGCGGTTTACACCCTCTGTAACGTTACAGAAGGGTTTTCGGGCTGCAGTGTGGACAGGGCCTTAGAGTCCTGTACCAATGCCTGTTCAAACCCACTCTCTCGGTACTTTTTTAAGTACGTTAGTGGTTGAAGCAAGCACCTTCACAGAGGCAGAATGTCAACTGAAGAACTCTGTAATATCTTGCTTGCATGGTTGACTTCAAGCAGGACATCATACCAGATGATGACAGGCAATGAATTTGTATAAGAGGCATTCAGCACAAAGTGATGTTACCTCTGCATATGTTGCAGCATCTTTGGTCCTTACAGACTCCTCAATCTCCTGCAAAGCACTCCTAATTTCCTTGAGTTGATAGTGAAGTGCTTTTACAGACTCTATCCGACACTCCCACCAAGTCTCAGAAAGTGGCTTTGGAGTTATATGAACATGCTTTTTCAATATTTGCCAGTGGCTTGTTGATGCTGAGCAAAGATTATAGACCTTCTGCAGGCAGCCAAAGAAAGAGACAGCATGCCTTGATGAATGGGCTCCATCGCTAATGATGAGATTCAGGCAGTGGCAGGCACATGGCACATAAAATGCTCTGCAGTTTAATTTTTTCATGTGAGCCTGCACGCAAGCTAGTTTCCCTTTCATGTTGCTCCCATTATCATATGCTTGCCCCCGACAGTTGCTGATGTCCAGATTATGTTGCTGTAAAGTCTGAAGAAAGGAGTCAGTCAGTCAGTCCTTCTCCGGTTGTGTCATTTACAGGTATGAACCCCAAAAAATGTTCCTTGATGGTGGCGACATTTTTTTGAAACATCCACATGTCTAACAACAAGTGTCATCTGCTCTTGGTGGCTAATGTCAGGAATACAGTCCAGGATCACTGAAAAATATCTGGATTCTTGTATTTGTAATACAATGGTCCTTACAATTGCACCTGAAATTAGTTTAAATTATTTCATTTTGAATGTCCTTGCCCAAATAGTGGTCCATTATTTCTTTATTCTGAACCCGGGCGAATATGTTCAGCCATGAGTGGGGTCAAACTTTGACAGGAATTCAACCTGACCCAAGAAATTTCCATTGCCTTAGGTATAAAGCACATCACTTGTGCCATGGAAAGCCATGTTCCTCTCAGCCAAGAATTGAATAGTTGCTATGATACATTCCAAGACTCCATGCCGGTGTATTATCTCTTTCTCTATCAGCAGGTGTCTCTTTTCATCCAGTGTCTGGCCACTCTTCAACCTTGTCTCCAGTTCCTTCCACTTTATCATGCTTGCTACATGTTCTGGTGCACGGTCATGGGAACTTAAAGCCTTGGACATTTCTCGCCATGCCTGATAACCTCCAGTCCGAAGAAGATTGTTTGAGTGTCCAAATAATTTGCAGGCAAAACAGAACAGTGCATCCTTAGACACAGAGTATGTCAACCAAGTGCGCTTTACTCTCTCACCACTGGGCAGAGTACGAAAATAATTTTCTGCAGTAAATCTTCTCTTTTTCCCATTTACTGGGAATTGTGGCAGTATGACTTGCACAGGTCCAAGTTTCACAGATGACACTCGTACATCATCCCTTAGTGAGTCTGGCCAAGTTCCAAGATCCTCAAATGAAATTTCAGAAGATCCTGCTAAATCGCAAGTGAGGTTATCTATGCAGGTGAGCACAGTATAGACAGGGGCAGGTTGAGTACTGGTCTCCTCTAATGTTAGAACTCTGGGGGTGATAGTTTCACAGGTGGACACCATTTCTTCCATTACAGCAGTTGCAGGGACTTCTGCTCCAGGTTCAGGTGCTTTTTCAAGATCAGCTCTGCTTCCTAGGCTTTCACATGAGTGTGATGGGGTCGTAACAAAAAACTTCTCAACAGCACCTCTTTGCTGCTTTGTGTCTTCATTTCTCTGCTGCTGTAACTTTCTCTTTGCAGCTCCAGACAAATATGCATGCTTCATTTCTTAAAACTGAAGGTGTTATAAAAAAAAATGTCATTAGACTTCTGCAGCAGAATTTGCAGATTTACTCAGGAGCAGGTTTTTACTTTCCCCTTCCACTTAAGTGAAAGGCGACTACATCAGGCATTTAAATATTTTGGCTTTGTGGATCCAGCAACATTTGCATCGACCTGCTCTGTGTAAAGGTTGTGATATGTAGATTCCAAGGCCCTATGCCGTACACTGAGATGGCCACAGGCACAGCACAACTCTCACTGTAATAGTCAGCACCCCCAAAACACACCAAGTGGCTCGCAGACAGACCAGACTGACAGACAAATCAGACCAGACCTGGCCCGATACTGTAATGGTCATGGACCCCTTACTGGTATACTACACTGGGAGAGTCCTGGTCCCTCGCACCCCAGACTAGGATGATCTAACCTGCCCCCAAAGAAGCCATGAGGTTTTGCTGGATATTTTAATTTGGGTGGAAATTTGTTTATTTTGCTGGATACTACAGGTAATAGGAAGGCATGTATACTAGTGTGAGTGCAGGGGTCTGTGTGCATGTCTGTGTGAGAAATATCATATGATAATATGATATATGTACTGTATATTCATGTAAATAAAACCAATTCTGAAAACAAATGTGCATGGCTGTTTTCTGTAACTACCCACACCACAACTCAAAATAACCACAGAACAAATCAGTAATCTTTGAAGGAAGCAGCAAGTCAGGCCTTAGAATGCGTGTTTGCAGTCCTAATATTATGGTTAAACAGGAAAGTGATGTACTCAGGTTTAGTGGTGCCATCTCAAAGCTGCCAGTTGCACAAAAGACGACAGCACTCACTGTAGATTTTGCCAAGATGCACAGTGCATGTTTTAATCCGAGCAGGTCCCTCACAAAATCAGCCTTGTGCTTCAACCTTTCAGCGGGCCTTCTAGGAGCATATCTCTAGAAGGCCCGCTGAAGGGTTGAAGCACAGGGCTGATTTTTGTGAGGCACCTGTTTGGATTAAAACATGCACTAAGCATCTTGAAAAATCTACAGTGAGTGCTGTAGTTTTTTTGCATCTACTATTAAGGGCTGCACTGCAGTCAAGAAACCAAAATGATACAATGGGGTCCAAAAATGGCAGGCTCAGATTGGTCTGAATCCTCCACAGTACCAATGGGAAGAGGTGCCAGTTCCCCACCAAACCGCACCCTTGACTCCCTCAAAATCATTCCGACCTCCACAAAGTCAGGACTGGCACACAGGGAACAAACAGTGACAATCTCCTAACCCCCCCCCCTCCGTAAAGCCCACCTGATTAAAAAAATTGTCCCATCATGTTCTACACACACTTGTACCTGTAAATAGTTGTGTTCATCCCAGATAAAATCTTGTCATAGTGTTGCTTTCTCAGTGACTGCCGCTCACAGTTTTGAACCTCCCTGCCCATATCACTGCATGCACAAAATTGAAACCACACACACACTCGCTTCAGGGACACAACAGAACAGGTACTATTGTTTTTCTCACAGAGCAACAACAATAAAAATCTTTTAAAAATGTAAAAAAAAGTTTATTTTTTTTAAACGCAAATAAGGAAGACATTGTATAATAGCAATTTACCACGACAAGGGTGTGGGTCACACTAGGATTTACAGGTTAAATGCCTGGTGTGTTTTGCTCATGCGGCCTATCGGCCTCGTGACCAAACACACCGGGCATTGTAAATCCTAGCGTACCGTAACCCACACCTGTATCATGGTAAATTGCTTAAAAAACTAACACCGACTTTACGATGGGGCCCTTGACCTTGCCTTTACCTGCCATTTCTGTAACAGAGGCAGAGCAGCAAATATCAATTCTAAATAGCCAGACAAGCTTAAAAACGGCACTGGACCTGTCAGCAATTTCCACTGCAAAAATGGATTTGTAGATACTGGTTCAGATGCCATTACTGACGGTTCCATTTCTACAGGTTTTTTTGTTTTTATTTAATTACCCTACTGGGTATTTTTGGTTTGCATACTGAATGCAAGAATCATTTTAGTTTAGGACCCTTACTTGGATCTCTTATTGTTGGCACAGAGCATCCATGTTCTAGTATAGAGAAGAAATTGGTTGTGGCTATGAAAGACAAACTGCATAGAATTCTAAAATGTCACTTGAACACCAGACTGTGGATGAAAAACTGAGATAACCAAGCCTTTAGATATGGAACAATTACAGAATTAGAAAATATATTGAAAACTGCTTCTACTGAGAAACATTACTTTAGATTCCTCCTTTGACCCATTTAATGTTCACCTGGTGTATGATGCAATCTCTACTAAGTACACCTAAGCAGTTGCAAATGTTGCTAATTAGTTGCTAATCCAACCTTAAACTATCTGCATTTTTCACATTGTCCTACAGATTCTACCAGGGGCACATAATAAAGAGCTGCGAATGAGCCCACAGCCACATGCAGTTTTTACATTTGTCCTAGTAAGGCCATCAGGATCATATAAAGAACTGCTAACGAGTGATGAGTTGGCTGCTCACACATTTTGTCATGCAGCTGTAAAAGTACTCCAGGTTTCAAACCTCTAGAAATAAAGCAAAATAGGTCCATGCACCCCACCCACCCACCGGGGGGGGGGGTAATGCAACAATAAAAATATGAATCAGAATGGATTAGCAATTTAATTTGTTTTCAGAAGGAGTGGGGGTCTTTTGGTATTCATCTCAGGGCCCTGCTGTGATGTCGCCAAGGTAGACCACACATCAGCTTGGTCCCTACAACAAACTGCATCTACCTCAAATACCTTACCTTTTTATAGGTAACAGTCCAAAATAGACTTAATTAAGGTGTGGTCAATCACCAATGTGCAGGTAACTGGTGGGGAACTAGATAAATGAGAAAGTCATACATCTCCCTTTACAGACCTTATCCAGTGTTAGCTAGTCTCACTTGCTCATTCACAAAACTATAAATTGGATTCTAAATGGTGTGGTGTGTGTGTGTGTGTGTGTGTGTGTGGGTGTGGGTGTGGGTGTGGGTGTGGGTGTGGGTGTTGGTGTTGGTGCTGGTGCTGGTGCTGCTGCTGCTGCTGCTGCTGCATATGGCAAACAAAACAAGAAGTCACGTGCACACCCTCACACCTTCCCTCCAAAAAAAGTGGTAAACCTCTAGCCCTGTCATTGAACCACAGCATGAGGCAGCCAGAGAAATAAAATCCTCATGTATACATTTCTTTGGGGAAAAAAAACAGTGCCCACAGGGGAGGGCTTTGACGTAGCGGCACTGCTTTTCACCAACACGCCCTACTCATCCACAGGACCCAACTGAGGAGTTCTCTCCCCTAGGCCATCCATCTCACTTATATACAAATGTAGCATCTTATTTTTTTTAGATATAAGAATATAGTGCAATATTTAATGTGTAATATATACTGTAGATAATGTCACAAACAAGACAGAAGCACAGAACATGAGTCCGACCACGCTAAGCAATTATATACTGCCACCCAGGCACCCACACAAAAAGGTTAAAGCATAAAGTACAGCTTGCATTGAAACCTTTCAAACTGCTGCACCCTTTCAGCAGGTAGCAAGCAGCTAGCAATAAATTAAAGTGCTATTGCATTCTTAGCACAAAGTTATAACCATATAAAGTAATCTGACCCTTTTTGGATTTTCTTCTGTAAAGAGAAAGTTCCACCAACTTACAAACAAGCATGGCAACCTATATTTTTTTTTGTGGATTTTATACACAGATTTTAAAAAAATATAGCATGGGGTTGCAGGAATATTGTGCCAGGGAATGTCCATAAACTCTTCTCCATTAAGAGGCAGTATGGCACAGTAGTTTTAGGCTCTGAGACGCAACCCTGGAGACCCGGGTTTGAATTCCACAGTCCACACTTGCATACTGTGTGGCCCTGAGCAAGTCACTTAACCTCCTTGTGCTCCCAGGTCACACTTGGAATAGAGCTTTGGCATAGTGTGCCTTTCCTAGTTAAACAATTTCCCCTTTCCTTTTCCATAAGGGACACCACCAGCAAAATCTGGTAATATGGGACATTTGCCTCAATGTAGGACTATGGACAGTGTGGTGGACAGTGTCCAATTTAAATATACCTGCCCAAGCAACTATGGAAAAAGTTGTGATGAGTAAATTTTGCTTTTGCCTCATACAGACTTCAAAACAGTACCATAGTAATCCAGGACACATTCATATTTAACCAGCACATAAAATCCAGAACAAAAAACATGGGTTTATGGAAAACAATCCAGAAGGGGTCAAACAATTTTATGCAGTTATAACTTCCAATATTTTAGATGGCAACATGAGTGTGACAGCAAATGTGAAACAAGGACACACCACTTGTGATGATGCTTGCTTCATTTACTCCGCAAATGCAAAAATAAAAAGAGTAAACTAACAATATGACACCCTCGGGAACGGATATTCCTAACAAATTGGCAAATATTTGTATGTTTTTATGCATAAAACCATTTCTACCCATGTAATTTCCATACAACTTTTTGAATAAATATAGAATATGGGCATGCATATAGAAACAAAAAGAAATATAGGGTTTGCCATGCTTAGCTTGATTATATCTGTCAAACTTGCAGTTTCAGAGGTGATCAGCTCACGAATAAATAAAACAAACAAAAAAAACACAATTTGAAACACCCCAATAAAAACCTCAAACCTGCAAGAATGCTGTTTAAATAATTCAAATGTCAGATGGCAAGTACTTTCAAAATAAACAGTGTAACCAAAAAAAGAGACAGACATGTGGATAAAGCGCTTTGAATGATACCAACTGCTACAATTGTGGGAGCAGGTTTCCTTGCTGCCATCCTGTATACATTCTTAGCTGGACATGACATAATAGGATACATCATTATTCTAATAAATGCTTCCATATCCATGTGCCAGAAAACAACCATGTTTTGCAAGCATCAGAAATACGCAAAGTTGAAATACTGTACCAGGGAATGTCTTTAGAGGACATAGTAGGATACATGTAAATGGTCCAAAGACAGTGCTTTGAAAAAACGCTATAAATGCTGACTAGCTTGGCAGCAATAAATGGCATACAAAATGATTAACTACGCCTCCATTTGCTTCAGGCTTCCCTTACTGCTCACTTTACTACAGACTGACCTGAAAGTACTATTAATGCTGCATTATTGTAAACTGTAAATATATCACATTAGAATACATTTGAAATAACTTCCTTAACTGCTTCTCCCCCCAAAAAATATTCAAAGCCATAACTGCTTCAGGCTCCAGCTACTGCATATATAGATTATAAAAATTGCTTCCTTAACTGCTCCAGCAAGTTTGTCATTGTCACAGACAGAGTAGAAGTACACTCATTCATTCATAACATAATAAGTTATAAAATTACAAAAAGTGTTCCTAATGATCCAGCTTCTATTTTTCCTAGCTCTGCTGCTCTCCATCTACTATGCTGTTTTCTCCCCTCTTCCACTATTTATATTATATTTATATTATTATATTTATTCTGCCCCATCTGTATCTCAACTCAAGCAGTAACCAGAGGCTAATTAATTATGATGGTCCTCCAGTCAGACAGACCAAGACATTGTATGATCCCAACCCTTTCCCACACCATTCCCACATTATTACCTACCTAAAAATGAAGTGAAGGCTGAGGCAAGGTAGTAGGCACTGGTCTCTCCAAATCCTTGCGGTTGTAGGCTCCAACTGGGTCTCACCGAGTCACCTTTCTCAGGGTACCGTCCCGACTGCAAACGCCGGTGTGGTGGTCTGGTCTGCACTGGCAATGCCCAATAAATTGCTGCTGCTAGCTGCTCTGCTCTCTTTTTTCTTAAAAAAGAAAAAAAATGCAATACAGCTCTGTAGCAGGCAGCAGAACTAGCAGGACAGCAAATCTGTATCGGCAGATGGTGTGGGTCTGGAAGAAGGAAAGTCAGTTTCTGGCAGTGGCTGCGACAGGTCCGGGTGATAGTCTTCTCCTCTCTCTGCTCTCAGACTGTCAGGCTAGCAGCTAAAATCCTCAATTTCTCTCCGGCGCTCTGGAACTGGTCCTCAGCTGTGATTTCAAGAGCACCGGAGGGTCAGTTTTTGTGATGCAGCTACAGACCTGAGGGGGGGACCAAAATGTTCAGATCTCAGTGGGAGGAGATGTGATAATACCAACGGACAGAGTGGAGCACTGTGATTGGTTCCCCACACCTCCTCTCACGTCAGCATGTGCAGTGCAATAGGGGAACTCGGGGGAAACAGGAAGCAGAGTTCAGTTCAACTGAATATGGCGGCGTGGATAGGGGACAGCATGGTTTAGCGTTCGCCGTAGGGAAATCGGGCAGGTGGTGGCAGGCACTGAGCAGCCTCATGAGAACAAGGCAGCCAGCAAGCAACCAACATCTGACTACAAGCAAGATGCAACACAAAAGGTAATTAAGGATTTTCTCTGAATGAAACGAACACGTTGCTTAAACTTGCTTTTCATCCTTGTTAGTTAATTTGTTGAATGCTGACTGTGACTGCTGGGGCCCACCGCGAGACCCGCCACTACCCGCTATATTTGGGGGCCTCCCACAGCCACGGGGCTGCCGGGTGAGTAACGCCGGCCCTGTGTGTTGCTGTTCATGTGTCTTGATTCCGGTGACCAAAAAAGAACAAACTAATTCTGTCATCACAGATGCCTGTTTGTTTCAGATTATCCTTCTTTTCATCCAGTCCAGTTAGCTTTTTGGTCCTGATGTGTCTGGGCTGCAACCCTACTTCCTGACCCAACATGTTAGCACATTTTTGAAGGGCAGGATATGCAGTACGCCAGTACTGCTTTCTACTGCAAAAAGGCTCTTTGGTTAAATGATTAAGCCCTCTTTTCTGTTCTAGTAACAGGGTTCCAGTTCTGTGAAAAGAGTGGTGACAGTGAAACTGTCTCGGGGACTCTGATGTATTTTGTCTAAGAAGGCCAAAAATATATGATAGAATAAGAGTACAAAAAAGGATGATGGTAAAAAAAATTATTTCTTTAGGAAGATGACGGCAGTAAAAAATTAAAATAATGGTTGTGATAAAATATGGATTGGTAGAAAACAGGTTTGTAGTGAAATAAAGTTGTGTTCACCTTGCTAAAATACAGAATGAGGAGGGGTTGCTAAGTATGATAGCATTTTTAGAACTGTCTGTAACATTTCCTGTGTGGCTGCTATACTACTACTACTCAGTTGCATGCTAATGTGATCTTTCTTCTTACCATCTTTCGAAAAGTCACTAAGTATGCCTTGGAATCCCAACAAACTTAACTTAAAATATTTACTACTAAATTAGATTAAACGTTTGGGAATGATGACAACTTTTTGACCTGCAAGATTCACCAGTTTGAACTTTCAGAGGTTGATATAGTTGTATTTCTAATTGCCTTCTAGGCCAGAAAGACTTAATAAGAGCTTGCATTAAAACTGCAGTGATTTAAACCCTGAACCTTGTCTGGTGCCCAATGAATATAAGGATATTTCCTAGATTTTTTTTTTATTGTGAGAGAAAAGTTATTTTAACTAAAAAAGGTCTAAGTTTTGTAAGGAGCTAAACAATAAAATGAACACACATTAGCATGCAAATTTGGAATCTGATTGTGAGAATGGGGTAGGCGAACCTGTTAGAAATAGATGCAAGATAAATCTTCCATTGCTTTTTCTTTAAATTGATTGTAAGCTTTCATACAAGCTACCAAAAAAGAAATATTAAATAATTAGTAGATTTATATTCCTAAAATGATTTATCAGGGCTTCCAGAGCAACCCGAGATGGTTGATAAAATAATTTTAAGGCTTGTTAATCAACTGTGTGACCTAGAATGATTTAACAATTCTCTTATACAAGTCTTGGATGAAGAGCACACTATTTTAGGGCATAAATCAGATTTGCAAAGGGTTAAAACGATTTACCAAACTTCTCAGCATGTTTATAAATCATGGACAGACTGTTTTGAGACCTGGACAAATCATTTTTCAAACCATAAAGTGATCTACCTGTGATTTATGAGCAACACGGGATGGTTGTTAAATCCTTTCAGGACCTAAAATCGATTTTTAAAGCCATAAAATGATTTATCCCTCATTTGAACTTGTCAATAAATTGCTGGCAGATTGTTTTAAGGCCTGAAAAATGGTTTCCTGGTCTTAAAACAGTATGCCAGTGATTTATGAACAAGGCTATATAGTAATTTGTTGAAGACATGCATGATAATTTGTTTTAATAATAAAAAAGGTGATTGTTACATGTATACTATGTGTTGGGAGTTACAGATCCTGAGAAAACAGAAATTCATTAAGGAATTTTAAGTTTGACAAGTAAAAGATTGAAAAAAAAAAAAAGCTTTTAAAAACATCACCAATGAGACCAGAGCTAAAAAACTGGTTGCTTTAATATTGAAAAGTCTATAAAACCTGGTAGTTCATGCAGACCTACTATTCAAGTCCAAGGAGTCACATTTGAACTGTGCAACATTATCGTTTCCTTTTCACTAGCCTGCCAACCCTTTCAGGCCAAGTTACATTTTGGCCTTTCATTGCCTTGAAACCAATCGAATTAGTAGTAGGATCACCATGGGGAGCCCTTTAGAGTTTCTGATGTCTGACTCTGCATTCAGGGCATTTAAAGTATATTGTTTGCTTTTCTAACACTGACAGTATGTAAACTATACTCTCACTCACTGTCCCAGATCATATGGTGCAGTCAGCCAAACATGACAGACAGGTTTGTATAGCAGTCTGTCATTTACCAGAACAGTCAGTCAGTCAGTGAATGTCAGGCTTCTGCATTAGATACATAGAATCTGACAGCAGAAAAAGACCCAGCTGCCTATCGTCTGCATGTATGCCTGTCTGAAGCCATGCCTAGCCTACACCAGAGGTGGAGTTATTAGCTGATAGCCTTAGTGGCTTATCAACAGCCCTTTCCCTAGAATATCCCTCATCCCCTTTTTTTTCCATGTTCCTACTATTCCCTTTGGTCTAACTAACCTGTGTTTAAACCCAGTCACAGACATTATGTGGACCATCTCATTGTGCAGTCAGTTCCATTTGTCCACAACCCTTTCTGCAATGAAGAACTTCCATATATTCTTTGTGAACCTTCCTCCGATTAATTTCCTTCTGTGACCTCTCTCATAATGCCATCATTCCTTGTGAGCTGTTCACTACAGTCTACCCTGTGGATTCCTTACAATTACTTAGAAGTGTCCCCCCTTCCCCTTTTGGCCACCAATGTGTACTTACTGAGGTTTGCCAGAACATGCTCATATGATTTTCCTTGCTGTCCCCAGAAGAGTTTTGTGGTCTTTTCTGGACAGAATCCAGATAGTCCCTGTCTATCTTTCGGTGCATGTTCCAGATTTGCACACTGTACTCCATGAGTGGCCTCACCAGGAATGAGATCAGTCAATGTAGTCCCACTCCTCGGGGGAAGGGGTGGAGGACAGGGAGGATCCAGGCAACTACAGGGCTGTCAGCCTCACTTCATAGGTAAGCTGATGGCGATCATAGTGAAGAAGAGTCTGGTGGCCTACCTAGAGGACAGTGGACTATGGGGATGAAAATCAGAATGGGTTTGTGTCTGGTAGGTTTTGCCAGACCAGCCTGATACTGTATTTTGATTGGGTCACCAAGGTGATAGAAAGGGACAGGCAGTAGATCTGCTGTACTTCGACTTCAGCAAGGTGTTCGATTTGGTATCATGACAGAGGCTGCTAAAGAAGCTGAGAGGACTTGAAATTGGAACTGGGTTTGGTTAGTTGGGTAGGAAGTTTGCTAAGGGGGAGGTAACAGAGAGTAGACTTTCATAAGGTATAAAAAAAATGGGTAGACTGGATGAGCCTTGCAGTCCTTATCTGCTGTTAACTTCTATGTTTCTTTGTAGGAGTTAATAGGGCTAAATCATGGGATAGAGAGGTTTCGAGTGAAATGCTGCAGGGATCAGTCCTGGGACCTGTCCTATTTAATATGTCTGTAAGTGACATTGGGTAGGGTATCCAGAGAAAGGTGTGTCCCTTTGCTGACAACACAAAGCTATGTGGCAGGGTGGCTCATGAGGAAGGGCTGCTGGAGCTCCAGAAGGACCTAGAGAAACTAAAGAAATAGTCTGTGGTCTGGCAGCTGAGGTTCAATGCAAAGAACTGCAATGTAATGTATTTTAGGAGGTCAAATCCATGCACAGAATACTAAATGGTAGGAGTTAGACTGGCCACATCAACAGAGGAGAGAGATCTGGGGGTTATAATCAGTGACTCCCTCAAGCAAGCAAGCAAGTCAGTGCAACAAAGCATACAGCAAGGCCTCAAGGATGCTAGGTTGTAGAGGGATTTTTTTGAGTTAACTTTTACATTTTATTTATGCACGTGATCACCGTCTGGTTCTCAGCTCCTCTTGGGACTCTATACTGCCCCAACCCCATTACCCTGTTATCTTTTGAGACTTAGTTTTCCTCCGGGCATGTCACTCATATTGTAGGTAGTTGACAGTAGGAGAACTGAGGTGATTCTGCCACGGTACAGATCCATGGTGAGGCCTCATCTAGAGTACTGTGCCCAAATCTGGAGTCCTCACCTGAGGACGGACATCGATAGACTGCAGTCAGAACACAGAAGGGTCACCAAGATGATCCAGGGCCAGCAGGGCAGATCCTATGAGGAATGGTTGGAGGCCCTAAACATGAATTCACTTGGAGGCCAGACTGCAGTCAGGGGATATGGTTGAAACAAGTTTCTCAGGGGTATAAACAAGGTAAACAGGGAGGACCTATTTACAAAAAAACAGGGATGCACTCATTAGGCTGCTTGACTGGAGGTTGGTGGGGGGGCAAATTCAGGTGAAACTAGAGGAAGTTCTATGTCAGTGAGAAAGGGGTGGAACCATGAAGTAGACTGCCCTTGGAATTGGTCAGGGCAGCTACCCATAATAGGTTTAAACACTGTTGATACTTGGAAGGAAACTTATAGTCCCCAAGGAGGGTGGCAAGGGTTTGAAGGGTGGTGTAGGAAATACAACCCATTAAGGCAGTAGGTTCCTGGGATGCGGTAGTATAGTAGGGCAGACTAGATAAGCCTTTGGTGTCTGTCTGCTATTATATATTATATTTATATGTGTCTACATTGTTCAACATTTTCCTGTAATATTCTGGACCTTCCCTTTCAGCAGTAGAGACTAGAGCAGATGGGATGTTTTAAGCCAATGACAACCACTGGAATACTCCCTGGAATGCTCTGTCTCATAGGTCACATTCATCATGGAAAGAAATGCTTTCAGTGTGCCGTTTGCTGTATTTTTGGGGTCCCTGCTGGCTTTAATGAATGTTCATAAGGACTGTTGTATCCAAAGTAGGAACAGAAGGCTGCATGAGCCCCCTCACTAGATTTTATAAATCTTCAACCAATTAGTTTCCTCTCATTAAGCCATTTAGGAAGTTCAGCCTTCACCTTCAGAGATCAGCCATGGAAATAGGATGCTTCTGGTGGGCCGCTTTCTGTACTGAATTTCTCCCTTGAAATTGACTGTTCATGCTGAGACAGAATCTGCATTGAAATAAATTGCTGACAGTGACTTGCAAGCTCTACTAAAAGTCCCCATTGGTATACAATGCCAATAACATGCCTGCAAACAATATATCACTACAAAACAATAACTATCATGAAAAATGAGAAACTGCTTAACACTATAAAGAACACTGGGGTTTGCATGCAAGCAGAGGAAAAAAAAATCAGGAAATTCAAAACTTGATTTTAATTTTGCAATTAATCAGGCCAGTGCAACTCTCATTGCACCTCACGCTCCCCTAGGCCTGCCAACAGGTTCCATGACACTGTACTGACATTTCAGCATGCATTCATTATCAAACTTGCTATGTCTAGGGAGACAGTTGTTTGAACCCTAATGTTGGACTTCTTGACTTTCTTGGGGTTGTACTTGAATCCATATATTCTTTTAGCTTAGATTTTACTGTGAATACAGCCAGCAGGCTTGTACTGTGGATTTAGTTTGTTCTGCATTGCAAATGTATGACATTTATTTAAAGAAATAATAAATACAAGCCTGCCCATAAACCAGTGTAAACAATTGTGAGCTGCCCTCCCACAGTACTGATAAGTTTAATTTTCATCCAGTTGTTGTCGCTGAGGCATAGGTCAGGAAGCATATGAAAACCAGGAGTAGTTATAAAATTTGCAAATAGCGTTTTATTATCAGTAACGATAAAAAAAATAAAATTGTTCAGGGTAGCTATTTACAAAGGCAGTACAAACAAAGAAAACAAAGTCCTTCATCCGAGGATATTTCTAATTCTAAAATTTCAGTCAATCTCTCTCTAACAGAAGATTGCTGTTTTTATTAGCCTAGCAATTAACTTCTGCATCCTGATCTCGTTAAGATACCTCCTGTTTCTCACAAAATGTATCAGAACTTTGTCAGTTTCATTCCTTGCAGGTGCAACAAAACAAAACATTGTGTCTCAGAACTAATCTCCTGTTGACAGCTCTGCAAAGGAGTACATGGAAGTCAAACTGCATCTCAAAGTTAACCTCCTGAGTTCCATTTAGCTTTTTGCTACCATTTCATCAATGTAACTATATACTTTCAAACCAGAGAACTCAGTTTCACATAAAAATCCACATATATTTTATAACCACAGATAAGCAGCGGGAAGGAAAGATAGAAACAGCAAGCGAAAGCAGGGAGACAGCGAGAGGAGGAGACTTATGAGACTCTCAAGAGTGATCAATTCCCAGGTCTCACATGACATTTTGATTGTGCAATCAGACAGACAACAGACAGAAAAGGAGAGGATAGAACAGATCCTTGCTTTAAACTCTTTCTGCAGAACAAATAGGACAGGGTGTGCACTATGGCAGATGTAAGATTGGCCCCAGCATGTTAACAACAGTTCAATGCATGTCCCTTCTGAAGAGCACTGTGCAAACTCGGGACCATGCTCAAATTCCTGTCCAGGCAACAAAGGACTATACAAATGATAAATTCTCCTAACTGCATTAAAAATAATGATCAGTAAATACGTTAGGTAATCCGTGTACTACACACATAATGAAATCCAGTTTGTCAGGGAAAAATAAAACAATTTATGCTTGACCGTATAAGTACTATACATGATTATTAAAGCCCACAAATCCTCCCTTAAAAATAACTATGTTTAATTCTGGTCAGTGGGATCCTATAAACAGGTTGACGTAAGCTCTACTCTGTCATAGTTAAAACAATATACAGTATGCACCACTTAGAAAGGACATGCTTAGCCATTTTTTCTGGACAACTTTTTAAAAACCCAGACCGTTGCTCATAGGGGGTTCACTGTACACCCACATGATACAATGGATTAAGGCAACCTGCTATACCACATGTCTGGGCTGGAGCTGAAGGTGTTGATGGGTCTTCTGACACCTCTCTGACCGAAGCTGTGGAGGTGTTAATGGATTTGTTTGCCAATATCTAACCTCTCCACCAGTTAATGAGTTGTTAATACCCCCCTTCTCCTGGGAGCTTGACACAAACAGCATCCTCAACCTTCTTGGGCTGTTTTGTTCTTTAACACTATATTCTTTGTTTTTAATTTTTGTTTACTGTTTTGTACTAATTTTCTTGAGTTTAAATTACTCTATTACTTAGTGTGCTCACTATTGGGTCAGGTATATTTTGAGCAAGCCGCAGAACAGTGATGCAGGCGCAAGAGAAGGGGCAGTCAGTGGTGAGTTTAGCATCTTTGTTTGAGCACAGATCTCACAGTTTAAAAATTCTGAGCACATTTGTGAACCTCTACAGCTGCTCTTGTAACACTGTTTACCTTGCTTACCTGGTTAATCCAGAGAAAGATGGAAGGGGTGGGAGGGATGGTGAGCCGGGAGCTGGAGCAGAGATTCAGGGGCAAGAAGGGCAGTCAGCAGTCAGTTTCATATTTCCGTTTCAAGCACTTTTCGAGGAGCTTTTACTACATTACACTACACTACTGACACTTCCACAATTCTAAGTGGCTAATGAAGACAGGATCTGATCTGGCCGACAGAAGCATTTTTCTAGTTTACTGTAGTTGGTTGATCTGTGTGCGAGTTCACTGTAAAAACAACAACAAAAAAAGCAACTTTGGCATAGAATAGACAGCGGCTTATAAGGGACAAAACTACCCTACACAGAATAGTCCATTATAAGTGGCTTGCACTGTATTCCATTCAGGCCTTCAGGGTGCATTAAACATATGAATTTGCATCCACACCATGGTAAAACAATCTGTAAATACATCTTTTGCCAGCTGGGAGTTGTAGAATATTTTGAGATAGCGTTACAGACGCTAAAACAATTAACATTCCCTCACCGCTGCTGCAGAGTACAGCACCACATTTTACTGCAATATAAAGTAGCTACCAGAGAGGAAGACTGGAACATATACATTTCCTGATGGTAGATCAAAGTAAGAAATTGGTACCCTATAATTCAAAAGTTTTGCTATGTAGTATTTGAAAAATAAAGTAAAATACCTTCACAGACTAAATCCCATGAACCCATACATGCCCCAAAATTAAGAATTAATTAGCTCTTTAAAAGAAGATTTGTTATGTCAAAGGTCAGCTGCTCAAATTTTGAAAAGCAGCAATACATTGGTGATATCATCAAGCACTGTCAAAGCTCAGGGTTTTAAATAATTGATTAGCAGTTTTTTCTTGGGCCTATACTAACTGCACAGAAAGTATTTATATAGATTTCCTAGAAGTGCTGTGATTGTTAAACACAGTGAGGCAAGAGCTATGTATTTTCACAAAGATTTAACACTTTTATGAGCAAAACGCTAATCAATTTTTAGAGTTAAATAAATCCCTGAAGCTGCTGACCCATTGCTTTAGAATGTCACAATGACGTACATATGGCACAGAAGAACTAATGTGTTTAATGTTCTGCATATATGTTGTCAGCCCTAAATAACTATTCATTTTTTATCTTAACCAACTCATTTCCACACAATTGTATGTATGTGAATATCTGCATAAAATTAAGAGAAGCTGTAGCAGCAGCATCTCACTTGTAGTAGTTGTTCAAAGCAACCTGTTACAATGCAAATTCATAGACCGTTTTCTACTGTACATAACTAGGCCTTGCTGTTTAGCCTGCTGGGTTTGCACTTGTCTGGTCTTTGGGTTGTTGTCTGTGCACTACATTTATGTCACTGTTGTAGATTTAGTGTAGTGTACTGTAGCTGAATCATCTATTGTACCACTATTATGTATTGGATGTGTCTTATCCTGTAATGTATTGTACTAGTGTTCTTCATATCTTCCAGATGATGCCTGGAAATAGGCATGGATTATCTAAGGCACTTACCCGGTAAATACAGATAACACAGACACATTTTGCTATAATTAATTCACGGAGCAGTGAGGTGGTTTTGTCCTCATGAAGATGGGATATTTTGAACAATGCAGCAGATTTATTATCATAAAGGGGAAACCTTTTTAAAACTTAGGTTATTTAGCCTATCAGAACAAAATGACAAATGGCCTACATACACATATGTGTATGGCATCTGCACATTTCATCTTACAGCTTAGGGCATCCTGTCTCTTTCTTATAGATCAGATCATGGTGAATAAGACTTACGCCAAGTTTTTACATAAAGGCATCCTCCGACTAACAGTTTGTTGTGTTCAATCATTGTATCTATCATAGAGTTTGTCCTTAAGATTAGAGAACTGTTTAACATATCATAACCATATTTATATAACAAAGAAAAAACAATGCAACAAGAAAACCAAACAGGAGTACTTGTGTCATTCATTTTGAGAACTAGCCTGGCCATACTTACAATTTTTGTCTTACATAGATCATAGCAGTTGTTTTAATGTTGGGATACCCTGCCTCTCCTCTCTAAAATCAAAAATGATAACCGTTGAAAGTTGTATTTAGCTTTGCTCAACCTGAAAAGTGCTGTTATGGACTCCGTTTCTCTGACCTGGTTGCAGATGGCTAGCCATTCTTCTGCATTTGGAATTTGGTTGTACAGCCATCTATGAGTCAATGTCTTACCAGTTGCTGCAGTCAAAATTAGGAATAGGTATCTTTTATGGCTTCCACATGTTCCCTCTGAAAGGAATCGTAGGATGAGATTATTGAAGGATGAGGTATTAGAAAATCTAAGATACCTTTGATGGAGGCTTTAATGTTGTTCCAAAATGGAATGATGGCTTGGGCATCCCCAGAAGAAATGATATGGGGTCTCCCTTTCTCCACATTTCCCCAACATCGATCTGTGTTCAAATTGGAGAAAGGGTGTGACTTGTCAGGGGTGATAAAGAACCTTGTCACTTGTTTCCACCTAAATCCCTCCTTGAGGCTGATACTGTTGTACTGTGTGTACCCCCTTCCATATTGCCCCCTATTTTGTGGACATTGTTATTCCCACCATCTCCTCCTATTTACACTTAACCCACTGTATTGCCTATTTCACAGAGTCTTCCATCAGAATTGAGTAAAGTTTAGAGATTTGATGAGGGGTGGCCCTCTCCTGCCTCCCTCCCATATGAATTTGATTAGGGGAGATAGTGCGTTATCATGTTTTCCCTGATTTCAGCTCAACCTAAGTAATTTTGCAACTGCAGGTAGTGGAAGTGATCTGCTTGCCCTTAGGTTAAACTTATGAAGGTATCCAGAATCTTTGAAAGTGTTGTGGTCCCACAGTTATGAAACCTATTTCAGCTGCTGCCTCTCCCACTGTTTGAATGTGTGCTCCCTTATAATTGGTAGGACTTCTGGGATATCTGGTATAGATATTCAAGGCCAAATTGTCTCTGGCATATGGAGCTTTCATTCCGACTGAATCCACTTGATAAAAGTTATCACTGTCCGGGGACTGGCCATCTGTCTCACACAGTATGTACTCCATTCACCAAAGGTAATATATTAAGTGGCAGGAAGGGTGTGCTTTCCTTTCCCTTGGGACCAAGACATTTTCGTCCCCATCTGTTAGCATCTCTACCAAATGCGTCAGATGTGCTACTTGACAGTAGTGTTTTAATTCTGGGAGTCCTGTTCCTCTTTGCTGTTTATATCTCATGAGAAGCTCCAACTTTATTCTTGGCTTCTTCCCATTCCAAATAAACTTGCTTATTGCATTTCGTATTTCGCATGTGCAAGAAACGTAGTGCCATCATCCAAGTTTGCGGACGTGTGGCAGCCCTTTTCCAATTCAGTCAGTGTGTTTGCAGGCGCAGGCGCAGTTCTCCAATGCCTGTTGGAGCTGTCTATGACAGCAGTCCAAAATGCAGTGGAGTACAGTTGAAAGGGGGAGCTATGCTTCAGTGAACAGTGATAAGATATCGCCTGCCCATGCCGCTCCCCTACACACACACACACACACACACACACACCGCGCATACTGCATGCTGCAGCCCCCACGCACACACTGTGTAGCCGACGGGTGCCCAATCTTCGCCGGCTGTGCCGCGCCCCCAGCAGAAAGACATATGCCACGCTGGGTGCCCACCCAGCGTGGCTGCACATCGTGATAGCTGACGGGGTGCCTAATCCCCTGTTGGCTCCACTGTTCTCCCAGTACAGTGTGCCACACTGGGAGCCCACCCCAGCGTGGCAACTGATGCTATTGCCGACGGGGGGTGCCCAATCCCCCCTCGGCTCCACGCTCCCCCACTAGCTATCCTTGTGCCATTCTGGGAGCCCACCCCAGCGTGGCAAACGCCCCGCGCCTCATTTAAAAAAAAACCCTGAAACTTAAAACGGTCCCTCGTTGTCTCTGCCCCCACCCGTGCCCACCTACTGCGCACTTCGCCTCCCCACCCTCACCCCATACTTACCTCCGACTCGGGCGCAATCTTCGTGGACTGAATACGCCTGCACTCTTCAAAGTCGACTGCTAACTGAGGAAATGCCGGTAAGCTGTATGATGGGATAGATAGGGTTTTTTCAACTTTGCTGCATATCTCAGCCATTTTTTGGAATTTTTGCACCAAATTTTCAACATGGGGTTTTTGGGACCCCTTCTCATGACTGCTGTCACTGTCATGGCGTTAATCGGAGCCGAAGGGTGATTTCACAGTCACTGCGCGAAATCACCTTTCGGGATGGAGTAACGAAACAACCCTGCCACTGTTCATAAGGTGGGCTCTCAAAAAGCCTATGTTGAAAATTTGGTGAAAAATTCCTAAAAATTACTGTTTCACGAGCATGCGTTGTGCAGTTCCTACGCACGCTTGTAAGTTCGCAAACTTTCAATATTTTCATTCCAGATTTTCAACATTGCCATTTTACCACACCTCCTTATGAGCAGTACAGCTGTCATTTTTCACATCTTGCCCAAAACGTGTTTCCGTCCATGTAGCGCATTCAATGGCGCAGGTCGGTATGTGAAATCAATGTATGGGACACATTAAGAAAATCACAATGACACTGTTAATGAGCAGAGGTCTTAAATGGCTATGTTGAAAATTTGGTGAAAAATTCCTAAAATGACTGTTTTACTTGCGCTATGCAGTTCCTACACACGCCATAAGTTTGCAATTTTCAGTATTTTCACTCCAGATTTTCAACATTGCCATTTTATTACACTTCCTTATGAGCAGTACAGCTGTCATTTTTCACATCTAGCCCAAAATGTGTTTCCGCCCATGTAGCGCACAATGGCGCAGTCGGTGTGCGAAATCAATGTATGGGACACATTAAGAAAATCACAGTGACACTGTTCATGAGCAGAGGTCTTAAAATGGCTATGCTTCAAATTTGGTAAAAAATTCCTAAAAATTAGTGTTTTATGAGCGTGCGTTGCGCAGTTCCTATGCACGCTCGTAAGTTTGTGAATTTTCTATATTTTCACTCCAGATTTTCCACATTGCCATTTTATTACACTTCCTTATGAACAGTACAGCTGCCATTTTTCACATGTCGCCCAAAATGTGTTTTCGCACATGTAGCGCACAATGGCGCAGTCGGTGTGCGAAATCAATGTATGGGACAGAGTAAGAAAATCACAGTGACACTGTTCATGAGCAGAGGTCTTAAAATGGCTATGTTGAAAATTTGGTGACAAAATCCATAAAATGACTGTGTTACTTAGTGAGCATTGTGCAGTTTCCACGCACTCGTAAGTTCATGACTTTGTAATATTTTCAGTCCAGATTTTCACCAGTGGCTTTTTTCCACACTTCCTTATGAACAGTACAACTGTCATTTTTCACAACATGGCCGAAATGTGTTTTCACACTTTCAGTGCAGAGATGCATGGTCGCTGTGGGAAATCATTTTTCGGGACAGATAAAGAAAATCACAGTGACACTGTTCATGATCAGAGGTCCCAAAATGCCTGTGTTGACGATCTGCTGTAAAAAATTCCCAACCTAATTACATTACACGTGTGCGTTGCACAGTTTCTATGCACGCTCGTGACTTCACCAGTTTTTTTTAGTATTTTTACTGCAGATTTGCAACATTGCTAAATCAACAAAAGCTAAATAAATAAATAAATTGCCATTTTTTACACCTTCCCATGAACAGTACAGCTGTCATTTTTCACATCCTGTTCGGAATGTGTTTTTGCACCTGTGGTGCTAAATGCCGTAGTCGCTGTGCATAAGCAGCTTTCGGCTAACAAACTGATATTGCCACTGTTCATGAGGTGGGGGTCACAAAAAACATGTTGAAAATTTGGAGTGAAAATACCAACGAATGCCTGAGGTGTTAGGGTTTCCAACCATAATGCCCCACCCTGTAGAGAATGACAGGCATCATGGGTGTGACTTGGGATTCTTGCCTGTAATGCTCATACCATTCCACATCCTGCAGCCAGTGAGAGGCATTGAGGTATGCCTTGGACTCTTCGGCCCCAAAGTTCACCCCATTCTCCTGTACCGCACCCATCTCACCGTATTTCCTGATGGAATGGGGTGCCATAAGGGTCAGACCCTAGGCACACCATGACACTTGTCAGTGTCTGCAGGGTAGGGTGTGGTGAAATGGCAAAATGGCATGGCCGTTATGCCTGACAACCCAAAGGCACACCCTAATGCCTGTCACTCTCTGCAGGGTGGTGGTGGGGTTGGCTTCAGTTCAATACTTCACTGCCATTTCTATTATGCAGCTCTGTGACTTCTACACTACCAATGCCAATGCCAGCAAGCAAACATTCGGCATTGACAAATGCTTGTTTTTCCAATGTTTTATCGTCACTTGAGTAGGTAGTGTATTGAAAAGGAATAGGAATCTCGGCAATATGTTCATTTTAACTATCTCTGTGCAGTTAGAGAATGCTAAGGGTAAATGTTTTCTACCTTTATAGGTCTGGGAAGGTTGCATGCATGAGCTGTGCATAATTACTATGGTGTAAAGTTCTCTGGTATTTCGACCCCTAAGTATCTGACTTTGCTTGTGACCCATTTAAAAGGAATGTTCACTTTGTCCACCTCAGCAAGCTCTTCAATGATTTTAAGAGTTTCTGTTTTTGAGGTATTTATTCTGAATCTTGAAATTGCACAAAAAGTGTTTTAATAGGTCCATGAAGGGGGACTTGATTGTATTGGGTTCCATATATAGGTAAGGGTATCATCCATATAGAGAGAGACACAGTGTTCTTGACCAGCTACAGTGATGTCATGCAGTTCCTTGTTTTGCACAGTTGTTGCTGCTAGCAGTCCTATGTTGGGTGCAAATAGAAGGGGTGACAAAGGGCACCCCTGCCTGTTGTGTCTGTTAATAGTGAATGATTTGGGTAATGTGCTTCTCACTCTTCTTCTTGCTGAAGGATTACTATTCAGCATACTTATACAGTTTATAACCGGTTCTGCAAAGCAAAGTGGTGCAGCACTGATGTAAGATATGACCAGTTTAGGCTGCTGAATGCCTTTTCTGCATCAATCATGAAAGCTAATTACATTTTTCTGCATTTATTGTCTCCCAAGAGTCTCCTTATAATTTTACTTAAGTATCTGTGTGGTATGAATCCTGCCTTATCCAGTCTGATCAGTTTATAAACAAACCCTTGCACCCTGCTGGCTAACATTTTTGTAAAAATCTTCGGGTCTTGATTAGGAAGAGATGTGGACCTATATGAAGAACACTGTTCTCTATTTTTACCTAGCTTCAAAATAACCATTACTAGGGCTTCCTGCCACGTCTCAGGAAGTTTCCCATCAGTTTGGCATGTGTGAAATGTTTGTAATAGGATTGATGTAACCTGATCTTTGAGTGCTTTATAAAAGTCACTGTTGAAGCCATCTGAACAAGGGGCCTTATTACTTTTCAGGGTTTTAATAGCAGCTTTGATCTCTCATTAGATAAGCAGATCTAGTAAATCTCTAGCTTCTGAGAGAGTTTCCGTGTTTAACTTGTTTAGGACGTTCTGTGTGTTTTTGGATACAAGGTCAAGTTGTCTAGATTCAGGATAAAACTCAGCATAAAAAGATTAAATGAGTCTGCAATTTTACTCAGTGTAATCCAGTTTTTGGTTGGAGCTGCAGGGTCTTGAATTTGGGGTACTAGTC
This sequence comes from Neoceratodus forsteri, assembly GCA_016271365.2. Classification (NCBI taxonomy): domain Eukaryota; kingdom Metazoa; phylum Chordata; order Ceratodontiformes; family Ceratodontidae; genus Neoceratodus; species Neoceratodus forsteri. The sequence continues at coordinate 799,247,183 of CM028129.1, forward strand.
TATCAACAGCTGTTTTTTCGTAGTCTAAAAGTCATTATCCTTGTGGCTTTGCCTTCTATCTCATGTTATTTCTGATTCGTGTCCCTAAGGTTTTCTTCAGCTTGTTTGGTGAGTAAGTTATTAACTTCATTGCAGCTTAGATAAGTGCTTGGTATGAGTGTTGATTCCCTGATGTCATGTGTTCTGCCTGCAGATTTTTTAATTTTAGTCTCTAGTATATCCCTTATTCCTGATTTGTATTGTTTAGCTCTAGCTGCTAGGCTCATGATCTTGCCTCAGATCATTACTTTCAGGGTGTCCAGTACTGTTCGATCCAACACCCCTTTGTTTACATTCAAGGCATAACTTTCCTGTATCTCCTTCTCTATAGTTTATTTAAGTGTGTTAGTTATATATAGTATGGATGTGTTCATCCAAGTTGTGATATGCTTCTCAGTCCCCAGCTGTAGAGAAGATCGGTGCATGGTCTGATTGGGTGGTCATTTGTATAGTGTATTTATTAATTTGGTGAGTTATAATGTTCGGCACCAGAAACATCTGTTCTTGAGTGGGCCTGATGTGGGTGGGAGAAGAAGGTGTAGTCTCTCCTGTGTGTCATTCCCTTCAGATATCTATGACACCAGCTTCCACCATCAGGCCTCTCTGATCCTTGGCTGTATGTATATTGGTCATGGATTGTGGGGATGAGAGGTTTACTTTAGGATGTGGTGTGCAGTTAAAGTCCCCTCCCACTATGATGTTTGTGCCCTGTAGCAGTGCAATTCAACCAAATATCTCATGAAAAACTCAAACTGCGTATTCATTGGTGTATAAATATTTACCTATGATATGGCTTTTCCTTGAATGGTGCCTTGTATAATCACCAACCTACCCTGAAGCCCACTTCTGTATGTAGTATTGTTAAGGAAGACATTTGTGGATTATGATTGCCGCTCCTGCTTTCTTGGACTGTGGGTGAGATGCTGCCACCACCAGCCCCACCCAGCCTCTAAGGAGCTTTGTGTGTTCACTGTCAGTGAGGTGAGATTCCTGGATATATGCAATGTCCATCTCCATTTGTTTTAGCTTACATAGAATATGGGATCTTTTGATGGGGAGTTGAGCCCCTTGACATTGAGATGACATTCTAATACCAAGTTAAAAACTTAACTACTAATCACATCCAGGTCATTAGTATCACTATGTTTGTGCATTTCCTTACATAATTAAAGAGATTAACGAGCAATGTAGCTTGAAACATAAACTTTACAACATTAACTGTGAGAACATTACCTGCAGGGACCCCATGCCCCAAAGTTTCTCTCACAATGTGTGCATGTGATATGTGAAAATGAAACATTAAACTGTACTTACTTCCAAGATGAACTAGAGAAAAAAACGAGAGCTAGCAAAGAACAGGATCGCCAAGGCAGTGGCAAGGGGTGGTACATGTTATTGTCCACCTCGGGACTAATGACCTGGTCAAAGAAGGAGTTAATGTAGAGGCAATACAGGATGACTTCAGGGTCCTGGGTAGTCAGCTTGAGGGGGTCATGAAATCTGTGATTTTCTCTGAAGCCCTACCAGTCAGGGAGAAGGGGGATGCAAAGAATGAATACATCAGCCAGTTCAACAAGTGGCTGAAGGAGTGGTGCAAGGATAAGGGCTTTGGCTACACTAGGGAATGGGGATCCACCTGGGCAGATGCACGGCTGGTCTGCCTCTGTCCAGGAAGGGGATGGTAGTCCTCAGTGAAAAGTTTGGGTGCTTCCTTGCTGGGCATTTAAACTAGCCAAGGGGGGGGGGCTATTGGAAGGAATGGAAACAATACATTCTAGCCCCTCAGGCTGGTAATGTTAACACTGGGAAAGTGGAGGCTAAGAGTTTAGTAAATATGGATAGACAACAGGAACAGGGTAAGTGGCACAATGAGAAACAGAGGGAGTGAGTAGTAAACAGATACAGGTTAGGAACAAAGGGACAAGAACAAAAATAATGGCAGAGGGACCAGGAACAAGACTTGGGATTTAATGTATATGAATGCCCAAAGTCTGGGAAACAAACTCCCTGATCTAGTGGCTTTAATGGGGAAGGCTGACATAGATATAATGGCCATGACAGAGATGTGGTACACTAATAACCACTAATGAGACACAACTGTGCCAGGATATGCCTTGTACAGGAGAGATAGGGAGGGAAGGGAGGGGGATTGCACTTTACATCAGAGGCAAGCAAGGTGACAGAAGTCCACACCAAAAATGAAGAAACAGAGGGGTTGTGGATCACCCTTGAGCTGGGTAACGGAACGTCTGTTAGAACTGGAGTGATCTACAGGCCACCAGCTCAGGAGGAGGGGGCGGGCAAGTTAATGCTGGACTCAATATACAACATGACGGATAAGGGTGAGATTCTGTTAGTGGGCAGTTTCAGTATGCCTGATGCAGACTTGTCCATCCCAACAGGGGCCATGAGCAGGACCAAGAACATTGTGCAGTCCCGACAGGGAGCAGGCCTAGGACAATTGGTACAGGAGCCCACCAGGAATAGGAATATCCTGAATTTAGTGCAGGATCTCGGATCTCCAGGTGGAGGGGGACCTGGGGAGCAACCATCACATAGTTTGGTCCAAGCTGGACACAGGAATACAGGCAACACATACAAAAGCTAAAATCCTAGCTTTCAAAGGAGCTGACTTTGCAGAGATGAGAAGGAGGGTTAAAGAGGAGTTGGCTAAGAGGGGGACAGAAGGTGGCATGGAGGGGCAATCGGCATGCATTATGGAGTCCATTGTCAGAGTAACCAATCAATGTGTGAGGGTGAAGAATAAGAGCAAGAGAAGGAGAAAGCCACTCTGGCTTTCTAAGGTGGTGGCAGATAAAATCACGGCCAAGAGGGTAGCCTTCCGAAAATACAAGGGCACACAAGAGGATGGGGACAGAGAAGAGTACCAAAAATGCCAGAGAGAGGCAGGGGCAGTGGTGAGAAGTGCTAAAGTACAGACAGAAGAAAGGTTAGCACAATCAATGAGGAAAGGGGACAAGACATTCTTTAGGTACATCAGTGAGAGGAGGAAGTCCAGAGGGGATATAGTCAGACTCAAAGGGGACAATGAAGAGAGGGTAGAAGGGCACCTAGAGAAGGCCACAACCCTTAACAGGTACTTCTGCTCAGTCTTTATTAGAGAGGGAGCAGTGCAGAGCCCACAACTGGAAAACAGATGTGTGGAGGGGGAAAAATTGAGCGTTACAACATTTACAGAACAGAGGGTCCTAGAGGAACTTACAAAACTAAAGGTGGATAAAGCAATGGGGTAAGATGGAGTATATCCAAGGATCCTAAAGGAACTGAGGATAGCGCTTGCAGCACCTTTGACAGCCCTGTTCAGTGAGTCACTGAACATGGGGGTGGTCTTGCAGGACTGGAGAAGGGCAAATGTGGTCCCTCTTCACAAGAGTGGTAGGAAGGAGGACACAGGGAACTACAGGCCAGTGAGTCTCACTTCAATAGTGGGGAAGATCATAGAGATACTGCTTAAGGAATGTATTGTAGATCACCTGGTAGCCATTGGAATGCAGGATCCAAGACAGCATGGGTTCATGGCGGGAAGGTCCTGTCAAACAAATCTGATAGATTTCTTTGACTGGGTGACCAAGATGGGGGACCAGGGAGGGGCAGTGGATATTGCCTACCTTGACTTCAGCAAGGCCTTCAGACATAGTCCCACATAAAAGGCTGGTAAACAAGCTGAAGAGTCTAGGGGTTGGTCACAGGGTGGCAGACTGAGTCAGAAATGTGTTAGTGGACAGAAGGTAGAAGGTGGTAGTAAATGGCACACAGAAGAAATGGGAGTCACTGGTGGTGTGCCACAGGCATCAGTCCTGGGACCAGTCCTCTTCAGTGTCTTCATAGCAGACATAGCAGAAGGGCTAGAGGGAAAAAGTATGCCTGTTTGCAGATGACCCCAAGATCTGCAACAGGGTAGATACTCCAGGGGGTGTAGAGAGAGAATGAAAAGAGACCTGAAAAAACTGGAGAAATGGTCTGAGGTATGGTAGTTAAGGTTTAATGCAAAGAAGTGCAAGATCATGCACGCTGGGAACAGAAATCCTGGGGGGGACTACATTTTGGGGGGTGAGTTGTTGACGGTCATCAGGGAAGAGAGGGATTTGGGGGGGTCATTATATCAGATGACCTGAAATCCACCAAACAAACCGCAAAAGTAGTTGGGAGGGCTAGTGGGATGTTAGGGAGGGGTATTGCAAGCCGTAGGAGGGTGGTGGTGATCCCACTGTACAAGATGCTGGTTAGGCCTCACCTAGAGTACTGTGTGTGTAGTTTTGGAGGCCACAGCTGCATAAGGATATTGACAGGGTAGAAACAGTGCAGAGGAGGGCAACTAAGATGGCGCAAGGCCTACACGACAAGGCATATGGGGATAGACTTGGGGACCTCAATATGTACACATTGGAACAGAGATGGGAGACGGGGGACATGACTGAGACTTTAAAATATCTTAAGGGCACAAATAAGGTGAAAGGGGATAGTATCTTCCAGTATAAAAAGTACAGTAGAACCAGAGGGCATGACATGAAATTGGAGGTGGATTGCATAAGGGGTAATGTAAGAAAGTTCTTTTTTTACAGAGAGGGTGGTGGATGCGTGGAACGCCCTGCCTCAGCAGGCGGTGGTAGCATCTACAGTGGAGGGAATCAAGAGGGCATGGAATAGGTACAAGGGAATCATACATATGAGGGCGGCATAGCTGAGGCCGCTGACCTAGTAGAGGCAGCAGGAGCTAATTGGTAAAATGGGCAGACTGGATGGGCCTTGCAGTCCTTTTCTGGTGTCAACTTCTATGTTTCTGTGTTTCTATGTTCTCTCTCTTTAGTGACCTGAAAGATCACAAATGTGCTTACGGTGTTATTCTGGGCTTAACTCTCCCCAACCTATGACTGCTTGTAAGGAGCAGTTAGAGTCCCCTGCAATGCATGGACAGTGTTAACGGTCAACTTGCAGACACTTAACCACAAACCCCTTGTTATCCCTCCCCGCACCCTCAGCACTTACAGTGCATATTTAAACCAAATGTGGGTCTAAATGTTTTGCAAGAATTAGAAACTCGATTGTGCAGCGTGATCTGCTTATGAAGGCAAGAGAATGTTTTTTTCATTTAGTAAAAGCAGGGTCTGTGTGGTCAGAGAAGGCCCCCCCCTCAGGTAAGCATGAGCACTCCCAAGCTGAGGCAGAAGACAGGAGTGTCTAAATTGCCATCAAGGGCAGAATGATGAAGGTCCGCACCATTAGTTTTGGAGCAGATAACCATGCTTTTACCAATGGGTGGGGAGCCTTAAGTTGATCATTAGAGTTGTAAGGAAGGTGTTACATACTGTACCTGCAGTGACCTACACAGCTTCTTTCAAACTTTGATCGATTGGCAACTCAGCAATGCTACCTGTTAGGGTATATCAGGCTTGATTAGCTAGCCTGCGGCCTTTCGTAGATGGGGGGCGTATGGGCTGCAGAGTCGCTCAGCACTCCCAGGACTCTATCAGTATGCATCGCTCTCCTTTTGGCTATCAACTGGCTTTACTGCTTTAAATCATTCACCGCTAGTCATATGAACATATGAAGAAGTCAGCAGAAGAAGGCCATTTGGTCTCTCAAGTCTGCTCGTATTGCAGGGTCCATAGATTGAGCTAATCTCCCTGCCCTACCTCCCCACTTCTCCCATCCTCCCTACCTATGACCCTTACCCTCCCTCTATGCCTGTCCCAGCCTCTCTTAAAGCTGCCCACTGTCTTCAATGAGATTACCTCTTCTGGCAGTGCATTCCAAGTGTCCACCACCCTCTCTATGAAGAAGTGTTTCCTGACCTCCCTCCTAAACCTCCCACCCTCCAGCTTAAGACTGTGCCCCCTTGTGTTATGGTTGCCCATCAGCTTAAAAAGACTCTCCTTATCAATCTTATGTATCCATTTCAAGTACTTGAAGGTCCCAATCATGTCCCCTATCTCTCTCCTGTCTTCCAGGGAGTACACGTTCAGTGCCCTCAACCTCTCCTCATGTGCCTTACCCTGCTGACTGGCTGTCATCTTTGTAGCCGTCGTCTGGACCTTCTCCAGCACATTAATGTCCTTTTTATTTATTTATTTATTTATTTATTTATTATTTCAGAAGACACCTTTAAGCCAAGGCTCTTTTACAAAAGTTCCACGTCGAGGAAACAATACAGAGCATAGTGAGGACAATAACAAGTACAGTAGTTTCAAACAGCCATAGGCTTTGTCAGGTACATTAAAGCTTTCATATGGAATTACTGTAATATGTACAATGATTCACAATATGTATGTTAAGTTACAGTAATTTGTGTATATTATTTCAATTTTTGAGGTGTGGGCGCCAGTACTGAACTCCATAGTCTAGATGCAGCCTTACCAGTGACCTGTACAAGGGCAGTATAACCTCCTCTCTCCTACTACTGATCCCCCTAGATATGCATCCCAGCATCTTGTTTGCCTTTGCTGCTGCTTTCTTGCACTGTGTGGAGTGCTTCAGGTCACTAGTGATCATCACTCTCAGGTCCTTCTCCTTCTTTGATGCAGATACTCAGACTCCATCCAGGTAGTACTCTGTCCTAGGAGTCTTGGCTCCAATATGCATAACTTTGCATTTCTTGACATTGAAGCCAAGTTGCCATATCCTGGACCACCTCCCTAGCTTTTGCAGATCTTCCTGTAGGTCCTGTATCCCTTCAGCTGTCCATCGCCACTTTATCCTGTCCCCACATCATGCAGTTTGTCCTCAAGACTGTTAGCTTCTTCTAACAGTTCAGTACTGTGTGACACAACTCCACCAAGCCCAACCCTCTGTCCCAACCAGATCCCTGTACTAGGTCCAGTTTTGCTTTGCATACTTTGCCCTGCACTCCCCTGAGGCGAATGGACACCTGCCAGAAACCCCCTACCACTAGCTACATCTGCCTTCCTGGGATTGAAATAGTTCTCTGGCCAAATTGTAGAGAAACATCATGCATAGAGTCTTCTGCATATTATTTCCATTATGAGTTTTGAGTGTTCTGCTTCTGGTGTGGATCCAGTAGTAACAGCGACGAAAACCAACAGCCCTCTAAATTGTGTTACGGTTAAGAATTTGATTCTGGGCTGTTCATTTGATTTTATCCTGCAGAAACATCCTTTTGTTCCACTGGGTGTATTGCTGCCCCTGCTTGTTTTTGTGTTCTCTTCACAAAGCCGTTTAGGTCTCGGGCAAGATACTGGAGCAACCCTCCTCTGTCCTAGTGCATTTTCCGTGCCCTGCTACTGACCATGTAATTTGTATAAGACAATCCTCTAGTGCTTCTATTTCTTGGTTATTTATTTATTTAAAGAGATGTACAAGGAAAGACATACTGAACTGTAAAGCTCGTTTCCAGATATGCCCTAGTGGGAGGGGTAAGTACATAATAACAAGTAAAGAGCACAGTAATCTGATAAAGCAAAAGGCATAGCAATGTACAGTATATACAGTAATATACTGGCATAATTAAACAAGACAGATTGACTACATCAGGAGTGTGGGGTAGGCCAGCACTCGCAGGCTGTAACGCCAGTAATAGGATATGGTATGAAATGGTCATTAAATCAAGAGGGGGAAAACTGGGAGGAGCAACTAGAGAGAAATCTGAGGGAGGAAAAAGAAGAGGGGGGTAAGAGAGAGAGGAGAGGAAAGAAGGGAGAAGAAAAACAGGTCGAGGTATAGAAGACGAGGGGGGATGGATTAGGGTTAGAAATAAAGAGGAGTGGCGGTGACAAAGTGATTGCGTATAGGAGGAGGAGGGGGAGGAGACTGGGGAAGGAGGAAGAGGATGCTGAAGAGTGGGAAAAGTGTTAAGGTAGTAGTAGTAGTAGAGGGGAGAGGAGGGTGGAGATAGAGAGGGAGAGGATAGGAGTGAGGGAGGGATGATTGTTGAAGGAGGGGGAGCAGAAAGGAGGGGTTAAAATGAGGGGGAGAGGATAAGTGTAGAGGTTGGAACACTTTAGTATTGGAAAAACTGGGAGGTACAGAGAGGGGTCCCACCATCGGAACACAACCATCCAAGTGCGCCCGTGATTAGGGCACCAGGGATTTTAATTTGCCTCCCGCTTTTAATGTGGGGGCTGTGCCCTCCATACCCTTAACTATTTATCCTAACTTGGGGGTGGGTGGACCTCGGGAAGGGCAGCTAATTTTGAAATTTGGCATCCTATTGACGGGTGCACTCGGACCGGTGCACAGATGGCCAAAAAGGGCAGAGAGGTGTAGGAGTTTGGAGACCAGTAGTGGATGGAGAACAAGAAAGTGTGTGGAGGGGGGGCAGGACATTAAACTTTGGGCAATTGCAGGTGGGAGAGGTGTGGACTTGGAGTAATGAGGAAAGAGAGTGTTTAGAGGAGGTAGAGTGAACTGTTAGGGGAAGAGAGTTCCAGATATTAGGAAAGTGGTAAGAGAAGGCATTCTGTCCCACAAGGGATTTATGAGAGGGGAACAATAGCTTGACTTATGGAGATTAAGAGGAGGGAAGCATAGGGGCGAGAAGAAAACTGAGATAAGGGGGAAGTGAGGCCAGCCAGAATTTAGAAAGGAAGGCAGTGCAGAGGGTTAATCGGCGATCTGCCAAGGGGGAAGGGAGACAGCAGAGTATAGAGGACAGTGGTGAGTGCAGAAAGGGCAGGCCAAGGCAAAATAGCAGAAGGAGTGGAAGAGGGGATCCAGCCTGGCCAAAATGGACCTAGATGCAACACCGTAGATAACATCACCATAATCAAAACTGGGGAGTATTATCTTAGAAATTATTTCCTGGCAAGCAGGTAAAGGGATGCAGCTTTTGTTCCTATAAAGGGAACCTAGCGTGGGGTGGAGTTTTTTGTGAATGGTATCTACATGCTGAGAGAAGCCAAGGTGCTGGTCGAGCCAGACACCAAAGTATTTAAAGGAGGGTACATTGTCAGTTGTACCTCCATCTAGGGTGTGGAAGCTGGGGTGGGAGGAGAGCCTAGTGAGCCTCTGCCTAGTGCTGAAGCACATGGAGACCAGGTTTTTAGCATGTAGGGATTATTGATTTGACCTGAACCATTTCTGGGCAGTGTCAAAATCAAGTTGAAGCTTGGATGATAACTCTGAGGGAGAAGACCGAGATGCAGACATGACCGTGCCGTCTGCATACATGTGTATGTATATGGTTTAAGCAATCTATTTTTAACTTTCTCACCAGGGGCATTACATCCATTAGAAAAGCATAAATTTTGATACCCGAGTCCAGATGAATTTTTATTCTTGCCTGTTACAGGAGCTTGGCCCTTACTTGGTGTTTTTCTTTAAGATTTTTTTGTGTTTGTTTTTTTTTCCCATTACTGCCCTGGCTGTTTGTTGCTTCCCCTGCAGTATTGAAAAAAGTCCACAAAAAAAAATACTGTGGCTGCTGAATATTATGTTCTTCCCAGCCCAGGCATCAGATAAAATCACCTCTTTAGTCCAGAAGTGTAACATTTTCACTATCTATGACCTCAGACGAGCATATGGGTCAGTGGGCTTAGGCCCGAGAAAGCGGTGGACCCTCCCAGTTGTGAGTGGAAGATCCGAGGGGATGGAAAAGGTTGTTTTTAGCAGGCGAGTGATGAAATAATTTAAGGATGCAAAACCTTTCTCCGTGCCTTCTTTGACTCCATGTACTCTGGAATTTTTGTGCCTACCCCGATTTTCTGCATTCTCCAACCTATTACTTATCTCTCTGGCCCTGCTGAACAAGTGGCAGGGTAGTCTGTCATGCATTTTGGCTGTTTCACCCAGTGAGTCCACCTTTCTTTCCGTAGCTGAGAGCTTTTATCTTTTTTTTTTTCTATCCAAGTTAAGATCCATGAAAGCTGACTCGTTGTTGTTGACAGTCAGCAGTATCTTTAGGATTGACTGTTAAGACGGTGTGAACATTTCCTTGTTTTCTACCTCCAAATCCACAGGCAAGGTAGATGCTTGTGAGTGGCAGCTCAGTGAGTGGCCTCACTCTGTGACCTCCTCATCTTGGGCTCTGTCTAGTAAGGATCTTAATTTAGCCACAAGGGTCACTGTGTTAGGTTTATTCCCCCACGCTGACATCTCTACACACTAGTATGCCAAGTTTTTGTAAAAAAAAAAAAAAAAAAAAAACTTAATTAGGGAGTAGATTCTCTCAGATTTATGCTGGGAGAGGCTGGAGGTGTCTAGTCAGCCTCCCATTATGTCTGTGTCATTGTTGGAAATCTTTAGGCGGAACCTTTTTGAAGGAAATGTTGGCAAATAAAGGCCTATGAGCTTGTCTAGTCTGCCCAGGCCTACTTAGTTATTGATTTGTACCCGTGTCAGTCCTCATTTCTTCCCCTTCCTCCCCAGCTGCACCCACATGCACTTCTTTTCTCATGTGCCTGTCCCACCCCCTCTTGAGTCCCCTTACTGACACAGTGCAGATGACCTCTCCTGGAAGTTTAATCCAGGTTTGGTGCCTGTGTTACTACCTACTATGAACAACTCACTGTTCCACCTTTGTTTATCCTACAAATGTACTTGACGGTCTCAATCATGTCTCCCCATTTCCCCCTGTCCTCCAGCATGTACATATTGAGATCCCTTAAGTGATCATCATAACACTTCCCTAGACCTCCTTAGTTGCCCTTGTCTAATTTTGGTAGCCTTTCTCGGCAGCACCTTCAGTTTATTCCTGTCCTCCTTCATGTATGGGCTCCAAAACTGTGCACAAGTACCCAAGGTGCAGTGGAACCAGGGATCTGTACAGGGGCAGTATTGATTCCCTCTTTCTGCTTGTGATTCCCCTCCTAATACAGTCCAGCATTTGACTGCCCTTTTCTCAAAAGTCTATTGCACCGTGCCAATGCCTTCAAGTGCTCCGGTATTGTCACCCCCACATTCTTCCCCTCCACTGGGCCCTCAACTACCATAAAAATATAGAAAACGCCTTTTTTGTATGTTAATACCACCATTAAGACCACTCTTTTATGATTGCAAAAGTCACATGCATTTATAGGGTATGAGGACCGCAAACTTAAGGTGAGCGTCCTGTACCCTAAGGATGTAAGTGAGACCACTCTTACAACAGTAAGTATGGTTTCTTAGTGGTATTAATATATTACTGAGCCTGTTCAATCAATAATGTATAAAAATTATAAAAAACCTCTTCCAAACGTGCCCATTTCCAGGGCAGGTGCATGTGAGACACTCTTCACAGAGTGTCTCAGTCTCACGCATATTGGAAAGGAATGCTCTGATTCATTGGGAGCATTCCCTCTATAATGTATTTATTTACATAAGAATAGCACAACTGAGGTTTACATGGGAGTCCTACTTCTATCCAATTTTACTGCTGGGAGGGCTGAAGTAAAGGGAGGTAAAGTACAGCACAGTACTCCCTAGAAACATAGAAACATAGACTTTGACGGCAGATAAGGACCGCTTGGCCCACCTAGTCTGCCCATTTCCCTACCTACAGGATAGGCCACAGATCCTAGTTAACCAACAACCTATTTCTTCCTACCCCCCACAAGAATTGCCTTATGTCTGTCCCATGCACTCTTGAATTCTCCCACAGTTTTAGACCCCACAACCTCCTCAGGAAGGCTGTTCCATGCATCCACTACCCTCTCTGTGAAAAAATACTTCCTCACATTGCCCCTGAACCCCCCCCCCAAATCTTTAAATTGTGTCCCCTTGTCCTTGCACGTCTCTTTCTGAAAGCTTGTACCATGTGCTGGCAGCTATGGGAGGTTTCTAACTTGGATTTCTCATTTCAGTGCGCTCTCCACTAGACCACACTGCTTTCCCGGAATACATATTTATAAGGGCACTTATGTAAGACTACTGGCATGTAAAAGTCATTTACTCTGAACACTGATGCAAAAATATTGATTTTAAATCTGAGCATGTCACAGGGGAAACATTAACCAGATGCTGTGGCTGTATTTATTTTTGCCGTGCCACAACAGGCCCATCTCTTTTAGCAGTTTTCATTTCATGCAAACCTGAGAAATAAACAAGGAGTTTCAACTCCGTCTCCTAACTTTGTATGAAGCCAGCAATTTATAACAGGTCACAATGTTTTGGTCAGTTTCTATAGATGTTTAAGAATTTGTGGTGCAGGTCGCATCTGTAAGAGTCACATTGAATGGTGAGAGCTACATTTATTACAGAAAAAAAAACACAAGGCAAGAATTTACTGAAAACCTTTAACATTTCAGTTTAATTACCAAAAAATATAGAACTTGAGTTATTGTAAGAAGAAAGGTTAGTTGTCAGTGACAGAATAATAAATAGGGGGCTGTGTTATACGAGGCTATAATACCATCAAGAGAGTCTGGTGACACGTGAACCTCAAGAGCACAGCTCAAAAGGTGCCAACACGTCACCAGACCCTCAAGATGGTATTATAGCCAAGTGATACACAGTCACACCCTTTTTTTCCTTGTAATATATTGATCCAAGGAGTTTCAAGTACTCACCACCATTGAGGGTGCTACACTGTTCATATCAAAGATAGAGACTTAAAAAAAGCCAGACTCCTGCTTGCTCCATGAGTTGCTGTAATTCATTCAGCACCCCTAGTGTCACTCCTGAAGGGTCGAGAGGGGCTTAAAGGGAATGCTCATGCCCTTATAATAAGTATATCATATACGGTTCCCACATGTGCATGGATTTCTACACTAACCAAAAAGCTGGGGTACCACAGTTAAAATGTCATAGACCACTGTTGTGCACTTATGTGGTACAGTAGCTCTTTGGTTGGAATTAAAACTAATTAAATTTTTCTTTCATGTGTCCTATACACACACAGAGACACACACCCTCCCTTGAACACAAAGTCTTCTGTTTCATCCTTACCAAAAAAAAAGGCAATCTGCCCCTCACCCAGCAACTGAAAACTTATCCAAGGCCACTTATAATACTATTTGTCATGAATATGATTGGAAAATAGAATTCCTTGTTAAAATGACTCAGATGTGAGCACCCACTGTTGATCTGCGATTGTTTCATCATTTAAAAAACAAAAAAACACTCTCACCCAACTGCTGAAACCTCACAAGTCCACTTATAAAACTATTTGACAAATATATGATAGTAAAATAGAATTATTTTTTTTTTAAATGAGTGAGATATACCATTTAAGATTAAGAAAGAAGTGCTTAGATGGACACTGGTGGTTGAAGCAGCTGATTCATTTTAAAAAGCAGTTCTATTTTACAGACTCGACATAATGAGCTCTTTAATACCCTTTAGTTTTGAGATTTGCTGCTCAGGCCTTGCTGTGTCCTCACAAAGATTTTGCATTTGTATAGTACCAATTTGTTTTGACTAAATTCAGACGATGTGTATCCAGTACCCATCTCCCATAAATAAATCTGTACATGGATTTGCATTCTATCATTTGCGTACCTTGCCTTATTAATTGCATGATCAACAAGTTACTTCATGGTGGGGTGGAATTCTGAGGGACTATTAAATATTCTGTTTCCTGGGGGTATGTTCCCGAGTGCTATAAGGTATTTCAAGGGGTTTTTTCCCAGGTGGAAACACCATATAATATTTATACTGCCCAGCCCTTATCACCCAAATCCATGCCCTTCCCTCCAAAGGTTAAAAAGACTTAAACCTCATCCAGTCTTAAGAGCATGGAGCACATGCCTTATGGGAGCTGATAAGGATGGCTTACACAAGACCTGTGTAAATGTTTAACCTTCAAGAAGCAGTGGGTTGAATCTGTGCATCAGTAGTTTTACTCCTGCTTTCATCATTTTTGGAATTTAAACACTAAAAACAAGATGTTGCATCTCAGCTAGACCATCCATGATGAAGTTGTTGTAAAACAAAACAGTATCACCTTGAGGCATGCATATATCTGAGCACAAGTGTACACCATGTTGTGTGTTATTTAAGCAATAATGCCCGACAGGGTGTGTGTCGTGCTGGGATAACGTCATGCCTCAGGTGGTTAGGCACGAGGCTGCAGGCCGAGTGTGTCCACCGACTGAGGCGTGACGTTATCCCAAACGACACACACCCTGGAGGGCATTATTGTTATTATACAATGGCTTGTTGTTATACAGAATAAAAAAAATAATTTTAAAGATGTTTTTGTGTGGAAAAATATTTTTGTCTCTTAAGAGACGGTGAAACAATCAATAAGATGCTCAGTAAAAAAATCATCTGCAGGTTCACAGTGAGGCTGAGACTAGACCCATGATGTTGTACTGATTAACATCACGGGTCCAGCCCAAGACTGACCAATCAGAGTCCAAGATTTTTTCTTGCCATTGTATAATGTTGGAAAGTACATGGATGGGACATTTTCTCCACAGATGTGGGTAACAGTTATTTCATTTCATGGCCTTTCCCTGTATATACATGTAACCCCCCTGCAAATCAGGGTTCCCAAAAGACTTCCAGGAGCTTGCTTGAATGCTCCAAGCCTGAATGGTGTTTGGCATTTAAGCCATTTATCAGTGAGTGTTTTTAGAACCTCTGGTACTGTCTCTTTAAGAGCTGTCTGCTTGCAGACATAATTAGTTTGTATGGGGACTGTGTTTCTTTGATTGAGTACCACCAAGCTGCTGCCAATTCACTTCATTTTTGCAGTCACTAGGAGTGCAAAGGGAACCTATCTGACAGATGTAACTGTTTGCCAGAAATTATTTAGAGTAATAATGAAATTACAGTTTGTCTAACCTGCTTTTTTGCAGTCAGAACTGTGTCTGCTAGTTCCCCATTCTAGTTTTGAACTGCTGAACTGGACCAATCAGTGTAAGCTAGCTCTAAAATGGTGCCTTGGACGAATCAGAACTTGGACTCATAATCTGAGCCAGCCACAAGAGGATTGTATGGGCAGTGACTCTGGGAGATGTAGTTTAGACTTCAGTGCCTTTTGGACCAACAGCAGCAGTCTATTGTGAGTGACAGCCAATCCAGTCAAGAACTGGGAGGAACTCAAAGGAAGTGCCCGTTTTGTCGGTTGGAGTTTCAGTTGAGCTTTGGCAGTGAAGAAGGAAGGAGCCCTGTGCTTTTCAGTGTGCAGTTTAGTCAAAAACGTGTAAGGCCCAGAGTTCGGTCTGCAGCTTGTTAGGACTGAATCCGTCCCTGTGAAAAGAATCAAAGGATCTCTGAAGATGAAACCAGGCTCACCCTGTAGAAGACTGGAGGAATTGCTGAAAATTACACTCGGTCTGTCAGAACTGAATCTGCTGTGTGTTCTCCGGGTATTGTGCAGTAATTGCGATCGGGATACAGATGCAGCCTGCCTGGTATAGTGCTTTCTTTTATATGGATGTGTGAAGAGGTTTGTCGCACCTCAAGTGAGCCTTGCTGACATGAAGGACCCTATCTTATTTGGAGGTCGTGAGTACTAATTCAGGTCGCTTCCTGTTGAATTGCCACATTAAATCCAAATGGAATTACTGTACTGCTGACTGTTTAATTCTCCTTTCTCTGTGTGAAAGGCCCCTACCAGCTGCCACGTTTGGACTAGCCACTAGGGCTTGGGTACCCAGGGACAGTAACTGATAGGGATAGGCCTGTGCACAGAGCCATAGGTAGATTATTAAAGAGTGATAAGCTAATTAACCTGATTTCCCCGTCCTTGTTATATCCCAAATAAATCAGAGCTGCTTGTTTCAGCAAAGTTATACTGCCTGAGGTATTTGTCTATGTTAAAGTACTGTACTGTGATTGTTGCACTGTATCTCATTTCACGGAGGTCCCAGTGCCGGAACCAGACCTGGGGGTAAGTGTATACTGTGAAGGTAATTCTGATATATTGTGGGCCACTAGTGGAAGAAAGGGGGTTGCAGTGTCCCAGAGGGCTGTGACCAAGTTAGTTTAACTATTGCAAACCCTGACCTCTGGGTGGAGGCACCCGCCATTGGATCCAGGCCCCTCAACCTGTTAGTGGCAAATCAGGCAGGGGTAGTAGCCCCTGGGATAGCGCCATCTAGGGGTTACATACAGTTGTGTTCAAAACTAACAGTAACCATCCAGATGTACTGTATGAAATAAATGATAGGCAACTGCAGTATAATCATGATTTTTTTTGTTGACTCTTTTTACCCTCCTTCTCTGGGGCCTTGGACTCTCTCCAGTGGGGCACCCGGCACACCTGATCCTGCCCGCCTGAAATCCCCAGCCTACCTGCCAGAGGGGAGGGGACTCCACTCCGCTTCATCCTGGACCCCCAATCCCCCGGATCTAAGCCCCCCGGGGCAGGACCGCTGACTCCTGCTTGGCAACCTTTCTGGAATCTGCTGGATGGACCAGAACTCACAGGGGAGCTCTGGAGGCTGGCTGGATGATCTGGCACTGGGCATGGTGGTGTGTCACTCATCTCACCTTGCCTACCAGTGCTGCAGGAGTTTTCCTTTGTTCCCTCTTCCCTGATGGCGTGGATGTGCAGTGCATCCAGTGTGGGCATGCTTACTCCCGAGCATGTCCACAGGATCGCTGCTGCAGCCAATCCTCATGGCTGTAGAACCCACAGGCTACCATGCCCCCAGTCTGCACCAGGAGTCACCATTGCCTGAGATCTTGGACCCCCCTCCCATCCAGAACAGGAGAGCCGTCCTCCAGACACTAAATCATGCCCTCCCCTACTGACCCTCCGGCAGCCCAAGCTCGCTTCCGAACCCGGATCGCTGGTGTAGCGTGAGGTAAGGCAGTCAGGGCCTCAGCCCTCTGTGCCACCGGGCCGACCTATAATAATGAAATCTTAATAGCGAGGGAATCTCATGAGGTTACTACTTTCTGCTGTCCATTGTGCTTGTGGACAATTACCTCATGAGGTCCCCTTCATGGTGTATTTCCTAGTACACTACAGTTTCCTGTCATTTACTATGTATCGCACACTGATGCCAGTACATTATTCTCTATAGTATAGTGGCTAAACAGAATATCTAAGTATTTTATGATACAGAAATGGTATTTTAGACACTATTTCTCATGGGGATATTACTCACATTGCTCCACAAGCTCGCAAAAGCAGAGAAATTGAATATTTTCCATTTCATTAAAAAGCTATATCAAACAAAAGTTTAGTCAATTGTTATGTTAAATCTCTTGACATACAAACTTTAAAATAGAGTATATTAAAGGGGAACTGTCATCAACAGTATTTCTTAATGTCTGAAAGCCCATAAAAAACTAGTTTGATTGAGCTATTGTGTTGATCTGTGAATCTTTGTAGCCCAGAGTTATTCATATGTAAATCACTCTGTAATTAAGGGCTGGTGACAGCCATATGTTTTGGGCTCCTGACAGAAAATGATGTCACCGAGGGTCTAGGTTCTCCTTTGACTATAGTCCAACAGGTTAAATAGGAAATCGACTGTTTTAGTAAGTGTAATAATTGTTTTGTATGTGCATTGAAACTAGTGAATTATCACCTTTACATTTTAAACTGTTAGTAAAAATAATCCATCTTCAGAATTGCTTTACTCTGCAGGCTATACTGCCAGTATCAGCTGATCATCAAAAATGACACATCTCAAGGTTGGCTCTGTGGTGCCAACAGGTATTGGGGCCTCATATCAGAATTTCTAAACCCTGGCTGTGTTTATGTCAGTACAGGTTTGTAGCTCAGTGCCCTTAACCACTGTGCTATACTGCCTCCTACTAATCCAATAGAATTCTGGCATTGTTAGGTAGAAAATCCCATTCCATCCAAAGTATTTTAGTAAGAAACTGTTATAATTTGAACTTCAGCAAATGAAATAAAATACTCTTTAATAGCAGCCAGCCCAGTGGCACAGAGGGCTGAGGTGCTGGCACCTTATCTCGCGCTATGCCGGTGACCCAGGTTCAGGAACAACCTTGGGTCGCTGGGGTGCCAGCTGGGGGAGGATTGGAGCGGGATCGAGCTGTGGCTTTCCCATTCAAAGGGGTGGATGCCCATTCCACTGTAGCCCCATTCCCACTGGGTGGTGGTCTGATGGGCAGCACAGGCAGTTGGAGCAGGGACGAAGTCTCATGGAGGGGCGATGGGATCCTGACATGCATGCATGTACACGCACATGTATGCCGTGACCGGGGTGTTAGTATAGAAAAACACTGAAAAATACCATAAATTACAAATTAAAAAAAATACTGTTTAATTAATGGTGATGATTTTTTACATACAGATAAAGACACATTTATCTCCAGTTACAACCTCCCGGTTGATATTTGTGGTTACAACCAGGAGATTGTAATCAACACCTGTCAATCAAGCATTGCCACAGAAATCTAACTAGCACTTAGTTTCACTGTGGGTGGGCTGAACATCTTGCCCAACATGGTGGCCCCATTACTGAGCACAGGTACCAGCACTTAAGCTTTGCCACACATTATTAAGACAAGTATAATTTAATATATTTTTAAATATCTATCTAGTTGATCCTGCCTTGAAAATGAAAAAAATCTATCTGGTTGATCCTGCCACTCATACCCTTGGAGCGTGTCTTACACTATACAGCAATGCTGATGGACCACGACTTTCCAGAATGTCGTTACCACTGTAATGTAAAGAAAAATGAAAAACCAAAGGGAGAGACAGGCTGTGTGTGTGTGTGTGTGTGTGTGTGTGTGTGTGTGTAAAAACAGAATTTTACACACACACATGGTGTGCAGTGCTTTTATAAACCCCTTGGGGTTTATGTTGCATCCCACACTTTGGGCCTGTGTAAAATTCTGGTTACATACACCCACCCATATATTATTCTATATTTTACTAATGCATTTCAAGTTATGCATGTTTTAACAGTGTTGTCCATCTATGTGTTTTTGCCATTAATAAACAAGTAATTGCGTCCTATTTCCTTTCTTTTCAAGTCAAATCTGGATAGAAAGAGTATAATATTTTCAAAATCTTAATACATGCTCTAAATCCATTCTGATGGATGAACAAAGCTTGTTCACAGCTTTACTGCTAGCTGATCATGAAAAGCTACACATTTCAAGGCTGGTCCCATGATGCCAGGCCAGTAGGTACGAAGCCACATTTGCGTCTTGTAGACCTGAGTTCACACGTGAAATTGTAAGAGAAAAGGCTGCAAGAAAGGGAATGAAAAAAGACTGAAGTCGGTGCTGTGGCAGTCCCAGAAATCTGCACTGACCTAAACACAGCCAGAGTTTAGAAATCCTGATATGGGGCCTCAATACCTGTTGACACCACAGAACCAGGCTTGGAATGTGTAGTTTTTGATAATCAGCTGGCACTGGTAGTATAGCCTAGAAATTAAAGCAATTCTGAAGATGGATTATTTTTACTAACAGTTTGAAATGTAAATATGATAACTCACTAGTTTCAGTGCACATACAGAACAATTATTATAGATGTAGAAAGTGTTGCAATAACACCTTAAAACACACTTAATAAAACAGTTAATTTCCTATTTAACCTATTGGATTAAATACAGTCAAAGGAGGACCTAGACCCTCTGTGACATAATTTCTTGTCAGGCCGGCCCGTCGGCGCAGCGGTGGGATTTCCGCCAGACGCCGCGAACCGGTTCGAACGGACCCGGGTCGCTTGAGAGCCGCCAGGGGGAGCAGGATTGAGCGTCCGTTGGACAGCTCTCCTTCTCCGGGGGGAGGGTGTGGGTAGCAGTCGGTGCATTGGGGACCCCTGGCGGAGGCTGGGAGTTCCCACGCAAAACCGACGCTCGACAACCCATTGGAGGCGGGGCGGATGGGGACATCATGGCACGACCCCGCCTCCCCGAAAAGCAGAAAATGGAGGAGCTGCCTGCCGCCGAGAATGAAAGCCTCGCCACGGCCTCGATGTGCCCCCCTCAGGCCGAGCCCGACGAATCCCAGTGCCCTATGCATATACCGGGTATGCCGTGAGGCCCCACCGTGGGGAAAGCCACTGGGTATCGGGGATGAGGCTGATTTGGGGGCAGAGGCCGGTGGCCCGTGACCGGGCTGAAATGGGGCGGCAGGCAGCTCGGGGAGTAAAGAGCAAAAATAAATAAATAAATAATTTCTTGTCAGGAGCCCAAAACATATGACTGCCACCAGCCCTTAATTACAGGGTGATTTACATATGAATAACTCTGGACTGCAAAGGTTCACAGATCAACACAATGGCTCAATCAAATTAGCTTTTTATGGGTTTTCAGACATTAAGAAATCCTGTTGATGACAGTTCCCTTTTAAAAGAAAACTATCCATGAAGCCCTCATTCTCCAAAGTTTACAAAACACATTTTTATGATTCTCCAACTTTTGTAGAATTTGATGATATAGCTGGTTGCTTTGTAGCAGCTTCATTTTTCTTAATATATGTGAACAGACTGTCTGCCATGTTATGTTACCACACTAAAATCTGTTTGTTTACTGCCCTTGAACTAATCATACTGCAAATTTCATAAATCTTGGGGATGCCCTCATGCAGTCTGGCCACTCATTGGATAGGAGGAGACTTTTGCATCATGAGTGGCTGGACTATTTTTGTTGGTGTTTCTGTCATTAAGGGAAAATATAGGGAGAATAAAGGCAAGGCTATTTTTGATGTGATTTCACCAAGAGACGTTTTTCTATTACTTTTACTAAGAAAAAAGCAGAGGAAAACAAATAGCTACAACATCAACTCATCTGCTTACACGGTTCCTCATACTTTATCACCCTTGGAATCACAGAAGCCACCAAGAGGAAAAAATATACTGTTTAGTCTCTGGGACAGACTGTGGAAAAAGTGGTTGCTTGGATTGATAGATAAGATAGTCAATTTCAGGCACTATCCCAGAAGACTGATTTCTTACAAAACAAAGGTAAACAGCTGAAAGAAAAGGGGGAACGTCTGAGAAGGAGGTTACATTATTGGAACAAAACTTGGAAAAGATGGAGATAAAACTTCAGGAACTGGAGGCTACAGTTCATAGCATTCTTAAGGAAAACTATGATGTATGAAGAAAATTGGAACATGTGGAAAATCATCAAAGATATCAAAACCTGTGGATTGTAGGGAAACCTGACAATTGTGATAAAGATTTCACTTCTGTCAGAGAGCTGGTGAAAAAAAATGTTAAGAACAACATTTGACTTCCTCCTGGATAACCCTTCTCTGCTTGAAAAAGCCTTTAGAATTACTAAGAAGAACAAGATCTTTCAACCTCTATAAAATCTATAATTATGGCGACCTTAGCTTTTGATTCTGAGCAAGACTTTTTATTCAAGCTTGCTAAGGTTAAAGGAACAATGGAATTACTCTGGAATGTAATGATCACAGATTTTTCATCTTTCCTGATTACTTATACCAGACACAGCAGAGAAGGTGCAAATATCTAGCTTGTCATCCTGTAGAAGCGTAGACATTGATGGCAGATGAGGACCGCTGGGCTCCTCCAGTCTGCCCATTTTCCCTACCTACTGTAATACCTCAGACCCTACTTGCTCTCTGGCTTTATTCCCTCTTTCCTAACCACTAAGGTTCCCTTATGCCTATCACATACATTTTTGAATTCCGTAACCATTTTTGCGCCCCCCAACCCCCAGCTCCGGTGGGAGAAAGTCCACGGTCATGAAATCCTCGAAATAGGGGCGGAATTCTCTCTCCTGCCCCTAGCAAAGGTAAAGGTTGTTAGGGACAGAAAAACTAGTATTTTCTTTGAAGTGGATCAGCTCATTAACTCCCTGAAAGCATTTTACTCCACAGCATTTGACCCTGACATGTCATGATCCCCTACTAACTCGGTCAAAGATATGTTGGCATCTATGAAGAAAATGGAACTTTATGATTTAGTTGGGGTACTGTTTTCTTACTATTGTGGATGGACTTAGACTTTTGTGGTAAGGCTAAAATTTGAATCTGATTTATAATGCAGTTCTGGAGACCCAATCTCCGCAAGGATATAGACAGGATGGAGGCTGTCCAGAGGAGGGCAACTAAAATGGTGCAGGGCCTGCACCGGAAGACATATGAAGAGAGACTTAAGGAGCTGAATATGTATAGTCTCGAGGAAAGGAGAGAGAGGGGGGACATGATAGAAACTTTCAAGTATCTCAAGGGAATCAACAAAGTCCAAGAGGGTAGCATCTTTCAAAAAAGAGGTGTGCAAGAACAAGGGGGCACAATTTGAAGATAGAAGGGGCGGCTCAGAGGTAATTTAAGGAAGTATTTTTTCACAGAGAGGGTTGTGGATGCATGGAATGGCCTTGGAGGTTGTGGAGTCAAAAACAGTGGTGGAATTCAAGCATGCATGGGACAGTCATAAGGCAATTCTAGGGGGTGGGGGTAGGAAGAAGTAGGCTGCTGGTTAACTAGGATCTGCAGCTTATCCAATAGGTAGGGAAATGGGCAGACTGGGTGAGCCAAGCGGTCCTTATCTGCCGTCAAAATCTATGTTTCTATGGTATAAATGGACTGAAAATATATGTACTGTATGCTGCTATATAATCCATAAGAAGTATGATGATATAATATACTTTGATGCTCCCCACAAAGTGGATTGGACTAGATTTTATTTTATGTTGCCTAAATTTATAACAGGATTATCAATAGCCTAATTTTCATCTGTTTAAAAAGTTTGTATGTGTCTGGATTTTGACAGATGGGAAATGTATTTAATGTATGTTGTAAATATAAACATATAAAAATCAATAAATAAATAATATAAGAAACAAACACTATATCAGTAAATATTGGAGCAGGCAAGTAACCATAAAACGTGTTTTCTGACCATGAATCCTAAAAGAATCGAGAGAAGACATGCACGGCACTCGCCCTCACAAAGAATTGTTGTCCACACTTAGTACAGGTTCCAAAGACCATCTTCATTCAAACACTCACAGATCACGTTAGCAGTGGTCATACTGAAAAGGATTGCTGCTGCTTGATTGTGCACAGGCATCAGGATTTCAGAGTGGCTCCTTTACTTGACTTTATGAATCCTAACAGGCTGACAGTGTCCATTTAAAGCACGTCAGTACTTACTTTAGGTCAGTCATATTGGTTGTCTTCAGACACATTATAAAATGGGTAAGATAATCCACAACATATGATTGGTCAAAGGTGATCAAATGACCATTATTTCAGCATAACAGCACAGGTCAGAAATGTCTGATGTCTCTGTGAAAATTTTGATAAACATAATAGTAAGACACAAATCAAACTGTATTTCATGTACTGTATCTTCTAAGATTTCTTCTCTCCTCTCCCCCATTTATTATTAAAGAAGTGTCCACAACAGGATCGTTCCATTAGAGTTTATTCCTCCATAGCTTATTCCTCAAGTGAAATCATAATCCTCTGTTGTGACATCGCAGACTGTTTCTGTGAGAATTGCTGTGACGTCAGAAGCAAAGTATTAAATTATCAAATGGAGAATAAGCAATAGGAGCTGATGAATTCTGAACAAAGATCCTGTTTTCATGCATATGGCCTCAGTAATAGTGGAGAGAAGAAATACAGAGCTCATGTGAAATATAAGCTGAATTGTGGCAACATTTTATGTTTTTCAAAGTTCTCTTGGAGGCACCAACTGTTCCTTAATTTTAAACCCTCATTACTCAGTTTTAAAACTAAAAATCTAGGGAACCTTTCTACAATCACAATATGGCACTTCTGATGTGCTTAATTATTGAACAGCAGCATTACTTTGGTGTATAAGGCATTCCCAAAACATGCTGATGTCCCAACATAACGCACACCCTGTCAAGTCTTACTGCTTAAATGACCTTTTTTTCCTGGCTGTTTTACCTATGACAGTGTATGGCAAGAAGGCACTGAAGACCAGTTTGCCTATGGAGAACAATAAACAATGTGGGGAGGTGCCTGCTGAGATGTGTACAATCAAGTTGTATGTGATGGAAGGCAGAACACTCATTATACTTTGAAACACCGTTTTGATTTATTTTATTGATTTATTTGAAATGTTGTAACCAGAAAAGGCACAGTGAGCCAAGGACCCAGGGGAAGAGGGAACAGAAGGTACATAGTAACACTGCAAGTAACAACGGTACAATAATGGAGTGCATAAGATCATGCAAATCATGAAATCAAGTACAGTCACTTAGCTGGTATAATATACAGTATGAGATGATAAAGATCAGTGCAGCCCTAAGGCAAAAATCAATTAAATACAGGAGATTGGGTTGGTCAAAACCAGTAGAGAGTACAATAATGGCAAAAAATGCAATGCCAAATAAATATCAAGTTGTGTATATCAAGGGGCACAGAAGTAGAAGGTCAAAAAGTAGAATGTAGGTTTATTATATGTATTTTGGCAGGATATGAAATGGTAACCTGACATTTTGCAGCTAGTTGCCAGTTCTAAAGAAGGTGGTGTGCCTAGTATGATAGTAAATTAAATCCCAATTCAGAATAATATGATTGAAACATCAATATCAGATGGATGGTAGGTCTTGTTATCTAATTTTTTTTTTTTTTTTTTACAGTGGTTAGTATTCCTTTATGATGCAGTACTTACACCTTGCTATGCACTGTGCTTTTCACCATACACCACATGTGAAGGTATAGATACAAAGGCAGAATACTGTGTCACTGTTGCCCAGCACAGTACATCTGATTAGAAATGAAGCAATGATGCTGGCCCAGTAGCTCACCAGTATAGCTACCGCCTGCTATGCCAGTGATACAGGTTCGGGAAAGCACACTGGTTGCTCAGGGGGCTGGCCGGCGTGGGGAAGATTGAGCATCCTGTGGACAGTGCTCCAACCTCAGGGAGGGGAGAATGCACATCCACTTGTTGGCTGCCAGCTGGAGTAATTTGGGTGGCAGTGCAGTGAGACAAAAGACACAGGGGAAGGGACCTGTGTGCTGACGTTGGGGGCATCTCTGCAGAGCACGCACATGACATAATTGTGGGCTTGTGGATCCAGGTAGAAGATGGAGAAAAACACATATGACAGCAGCTTGGTGACAACCTGGTCCCCTGCAGGCTCTGTAGCAATGACTGGGCCCCTTTGAACCAGTCCTGTGGCAAAGACACTGGAGTAATAAGAATGCCTTGTGATGGGGCTGGGGGTACCAATCCAGATGGAGAAGGATGAAACCTATGACTGTGGATATTATCATGGAATAACAATTGCATTTAGTTAATTAAAAAAAAAAAATTCTGAAGATGACCCTGTTATAGGAATACTGTTTCAGGACTGGTGCCTAGGATTATTATTTCAGGGCTGGTGCCTCCTACTATGACACTATAATTGTCAAGCTGCAAGAATCATACTTTAGCTTTAAAGACCTATGGTTTCTAGCAACAGAAGACTACAATAATTTAGCTATCAAAGTTTAAAAACGCATCTTGATTGCTCATTTGCTATAGAATTTCTTTACAGAAACAATTGTTTTCTATCAGCAGTCTTGCTATTTATTAATTTATGTAATTAGTTTGTTATTTATTGTGAAAGACTGTGAGCAGCAAATATTCATTTTTATGGTCAACCAAGGACAAGTATCAAATACAGAGTCTATTTTTTTGTGTAGATACTTTTTTTCTCACCTGACAGTTCTGGGCATCTTTCAGGCGGGTTCGCTTGGATTCCACCCCCTCACTGCCCGCTTGCACCACTCCTCTGACCGAAGCATTGGTATCAGGATCCCCTCCTCTTCCACTGAACACACACAGGAGGAGGCCAAGGATCCCCAGGGGGTAGGGTCGGGATCGTGGCCGGCACTGGGCATGGGGGGGGTTTCTGTCCCTGGAGACCACGTTGTCTCCTCACCCAGCTGCCAGGGTTTTTTCAGTCTTAGATCCCCTCAGAGTGCAGCATGCAATGGCGCCTGCACATGGCTGCCCTGCTAGCATCTGCTGCACTCCGCCCCTTATGTTGGCTGGTGTACCTGTATTACACCCCTGATCTCTATCGGGGGTCATCAGAACACTGCACGGCCCTGGAACCCTCCCCAGGGAGAGGAGAGCTGTCCTCCGGATGCTCCATCCTCTCCCTCCCCTGCCAACCACCAGCTACTGAGTCTGTCACCGAACCCGGGTCACCAGTGCAACGTGAGGTGTGGCATCCAGCGCCACCAGGCCGGCTCTGTTAAATACAGAGTTGAGTCAAGTACTTTATCATATAACAAAACAATGCTAAAATTATAAAATACTCAAGCAACTATAATTCTAGCTGTTCAGTTAAAAAAATCAAGTTAATAGTTAAAAATAGCTACAGCCTAACAAACCACTATGATGTTGCTTTAATGCTGATATGTATGAGGACAAGGTTTTGTAGTTAATTACTGTTAACAGAACACTTATTCATATAGTACTGTAACTTTGATGCTCTATAGGAGAATGATTTTGGACCTAATGGGATTTCTTTAATAAGTATGAGTTTCAGGTCTGTTGCTGCCCTCATTTCTTAAAGAGTGACCTGTAAAATAAATGTAGCAGCCCGCTCCCATCCCACATACCTTTCTGTAGTGCTGTGGGGGTCGATGGCTGTTATGATCGTTATTTTTCAAATAAAATGAATATTTAAAAACAATGCTGAAACTTTTCGGTGAACGTGGACATGCCTGGCAGGTCCCGATCGAGCGGGTGCAAGTTATTATGGGTATTCCACCCAGTTTGTGACATGGCAAATGCCACTGCTATGAATGAACAGCAGTGGCTGCAGTTTAATATTATTTATTTTATTGCTACTACGTGGGTCTTGATGCCTGAAATCATACGTACAGCAACACCTGGACAGGTCCTTGCTATACGTATGATTTTAGGCATCATGACCCATGTAGAAGCAATAAAATAAATAATATTAAGCTGGAGCCACTGCTGTTCATTCACAGCAGTGATGTTTGCCACATCACAAACTGGGTGGAATACCCACAAGAACTTGCGCCCGCTCAAACGGGACCTGCCAGGCACTTCTGTGTTTGCCAAAAAGTTTCAGCGCTGTTTTTAAATATTCATTTTATTCAAAAAATAATGATCGTAGCAGCCATGAACTCCCACAGCACTATAGAAAGGCATGTGGGATTTGGAGCAGGCTGCTTGGTTTATTTTACAGATCACCTTTAAGCACCATCACACAAGGATAACATGCTAGGCATGTTTGCTGGGGCTTAATTTCTTTACCAGATTCTGTTGCTCATTAGTTCTAGGTAGTATTTTTATAGTATGACATGCTAGCCTTTCATACTGCTTTGTCACACTGCCCAACTACCTTGAGGTCACTAGATATGATGACTTCTAGGTATCTTTCTTGCTTGGTGACTATAAGCTCCATTCCCCCAATCTTATACACAGTCCCAGGTTCTGCAGACCTAAGTGCATAACCTTGCACTTTTTGGCATTGAAAACCAGTTGCAGCTCACTAGACCATTCATCTAGTTTCCTTAGATCCCTTTGCATTCTCTCCACCCCTTCCTGAATGTCAACCCTGTTGCAGATTTCTGTATCATCTGCAAAGAAACACACCTTACCCTCAAGCTCCACAGCAGTATCACTTATGAAGACATTGAAGGGGAACTGGTCCCAGCACCAAACCCTGTTGCACCCCACTACTCACTCTCCTAATGTCTGAGTGGCTACCATTTACAACCACCCTTTGCCTCCTGTCATTTAACCAGATTGATACTCATCTTGTCACATTCCCCCCAGGCTGTTTAGTTTATTAACTAGCCTCCTGTGTGTGGCACAGTGTCGAAAGCCTTACTGAAGTCCAGATATGCCAGGTCCACTGCTCTTCCTTGACCCACCTCCTTGGTAACCATATGAGATTAGTTTGATATGACATCTCCCCCTGTGAAGCCATGCTGCCAGCGGTCCTGCAGCTCTCTTGTCTCCAGGTGCTCCATGAGCCTCTCCTTCAGTAATGTCTCCATTAACTTCTCCAAAACTGATGAGAGACTGACTGGCCTGTAGTTGCTAGCATCCTTCCTATTGCTGCTTTTGTGTGGAGGGACCATACTGGCCTTCCTTCAGTCCTCTGGAACTTCCTCATCTCTACTGAGATGCTAAAAAGTGCTGCCAGAGGGGCAGCCAGCACCATGCACAGTTCCTTTAGGACCCTTTGATGAATTCCATCTGTCCCCATTGTCTTATTCTTCTTCAAGGCTTCCAGTCCCTTCCAGACCTTCTCCACTGAGAATGGGCTTGTGTCTGTTCCCCCTCTCCCTGGTGCTTACTGCAGCATGCTGACGTGCCCCCTACACCCTCTACCATGAAGACTGAGCAGACGTAATTGTTCATTATTTCTGCTTTCTCTTGATCATCTTCTGCACAGTCCCTCTTGCTCTCCTGATTCTCCCTATCCCGCTCATTTTCTTCCTCTTTGCCCCTACATACTTGGAAAAAGGTCTTGACCCATTTTTGACCTCCTTGTCTATCCTCTGTTAGTGTATTAGCTGCCCTCACAATTCTTCCCTACTTCCCTTTGTTTTGCCAGGTATAGCTCCCTGTCTTCATCCTTCTGGCTCTCCTTGTGCATCCTAAATACTGTTTTATTTTCCTTCCCTGCCTTTGTCACTGTCTTAGAGAACCATAGCAGCCTCTCCCTCCCCTTTCCCTTGCTCACTTCCTTCTAGCAGAATGTCATTGCCTGTGCTATACCCGCCTTAAATTTTCTCCACTGAGCCTGCAGTACCCCTACAGCTTCTCTTAACAGATCGTTTATCTCCCACTGGACAGCAGCCAGCTGCCTTCCTTTACTAAATAAGCAACATGATCAACACATGGGAGTGTAGTGTTGAGGTAGAAACATGATCTATCTGACCCCTTTTCAAAAACCTTATATGTAGGATATTTTTGTCCCCAAATCTTTTTAATGTTCCAAACATTGTCAGTTTCATTTTCCTTGCATTCAGTCTCACATTTTGATTGGAAAGCCAAATATGGACTATGTTAAAGTCACTTTGTAGATAATTGGACAGAGCAGACAGGTTATTATCACTTGAAAAATTACACCAACGTCTGCCTAAAATAATAATTTACAGTGCTGTACGTGAGGTAACCAGTTCAAGAAAAGGCTAAACAATGGTGGGCCAAAAACTGATTCCTGTGGAACTCCAATATCAGTTAGTAGATATGAAGAATAAATGTTATTCACTTTCACCCTCTGATGTCTTGTATGTGAGTAATTGCAAAACCGGTTCTGTGTATTTGGGGACAAGTCTAGTCAGCCCTCCTGAGTAACCAATAGCTGGTAGTCAACTGTGTCAAACACTTTCTTCAAATCAGTATAGACCACCCTAGCCATGTTCCCCACTATTCAAGGTGCCATGTAAAAAATTCAGTCAGTGAAGTTAATGCTGTTGAGGTATTGTTTTTTTTAAACATAGTGAACTGGAAACTGTTCATTATGTTTATCAATGTATTGAGTCAACTGATCAGAAGCAATCCTCCCAAGTATCTCAGACAGTGGGGACAAAACTGAGACTGGCTTATAGTTTTCAATGTGTTTTCTACTAGTACCATTCCGAGCTAGGATCAGAACATATCTTTTCTAGCTTTTAGAAACTTTGAGAAGCCAGTGAGATGTTTATTGTTTTGGTTATTGAACTGATAGTTAATTCAAAGTCATTTTTATGAATCTGATGTCAAAATTGTTTCACAAAATGAAATGTTAAATTGAGGAAGGTAGAGAATAATGTAAATATTTACAGTCACTCTTCTGAAACAAAATTGAGAGATGAGGTGGGTGGACTTGACAGACCTCAAATCACACAGATTATTAGATCAAACTAGATTTGCTTCATCAAATTGGTTGGCCAGCTTTTTATGGTCAGTTTAATCATTTGTGTTCAGTACATTAGAAATGAACTCAGTCTTTGTACCCAACATTTCATATATGTTCTCCCAGAATCTTTTGAGTTCATTCCTGCCTCATCAATCAGTAGTACTCTCCTTTGGTTTTCCTTATTAATACTTTTCCATCTGTTCCTGTCCCTGTATTTCGGTATTGCGTATCTTGTTTCTGTTTATATTTGTTCCATAATTGAGCTCCATATTTAAAAGTCACTGAAGCTCGAGATTAACCCATCCCTGTGCACACTCTTTAATTCTTGTCCTTTTTAATGGAGCATATTTATCTCAAATTTCATTAAACCGTATTTGAAGTCTAGAGCAGCGTCTTCATCTGCAGTACAGTCCATGAATGACCAGTCCAGTTTAGTAATACTTTCTTTGAAAGGCTGAATTTTTTCCCTAGTTAGTTTTCTAGTATAAGTTATAAATGCTTATTTTCTTCTCTCTTTTTTTTTTTTTTGTTTTTTAAGGGCATTTTTTTGGTTTTTTTAGCCTAATTGTCCAATGACAGTATAGAGGGGAGTGGTCACTTATGGGATCTGGTTGTACAGATACATCGTTTATGTAATCTGGCTTTATAACTGGCACCCAATTGAAGTGTAGCTTATTGGACTAGATTCAGGAGCACATACCACTGGGAATTCAGCCAGATTGGCCAGAACCCATCTGATGCAAGTCAGGGGAGCCCAGCAGTGACCCTGGGCTCAGAACTGCCGACTGCAATATCAACAGTGGTAGTAAGATAGTGCCTGGGACCACCAGGCTCATTTACATGTGCTCCACAACAGAGTGCTGTATACTGTATGGCCAGTAGGTGGACATATAGTCAGAACATAATCCAATTGACCCACAGGCATTGGCTGTTCCAGGGATGGCTTATCTCCCACCTGTATTGATCAGGTGCCATCATGGCTATTCCTGGGTCAGCTGCATTATGCAGAGTGGCCCTCCTGCCTCAGCACACAAACTACTCGGCACTGGTTGGGGCACGGGGAGCAGTGCAGTGCTACTTGTATTCACATGCATGTTCATGAGTTGCCATCCATCTGATGCACGGACAGGCTGCTGCTGTCTGCTGTTACCTGAGTCCAGATCCCTACATCCCATAGTGGGAGTGCAGCAGCTGGATCCATGGTACAGGCAGCATAAGCATGTGTTTTCCTGAATCCAGCCCATTGTCTAATAATTTGTTCTTGTTGAATCCTGTATTACATAAGTCAAATAAATAGCACCCAGTTTATCTCCTATAAATTATTCAGTTACTTCTGTCAGTTAATGGTAAAATCCCCCATTATGATTTTTTGTGGTTCCTGTTTAATTGGTTGCAGTAACCTATAACTTAAGAAAACCCCCGTGTGAGTTAATGGAAGGAATATATGTTGTTGTAACAATACAGTTATTTGAGTCACTCAAGACAACATTAAGGCCAGAAATTCATAACTCTGATCCCTATCATTAATTTCAATTTTTGTTGGCATTAGATGAGTCGTTAAATTGCACAACCACCTCCTATCCTACCTACTCTATCCTCTCTAAAGATTTTATAGGAGTGGGGACTCACTATTGCATCACTCGTTTTCAGCGTAAACCAATATTCTGAAATGTCTACAACATCAGGATTATATATTTGCATCTAAGCCATAATGTCATCAAACATTTAGAGCAATCTGCACACATTCTCATGAACTGCTTTAAACTGGCCTTTTTCAGATATTATGTGGGACTTTTCCATGGCTCTAGTTGGTTCAGGGTTGAAGTAAACGTTTTCTCCTTGTAGTAGAAGGCAGCACTCATGAGCTAGAGAGGGTGCAGAAAAAATATATGAACAGTCACCAATGGAAAAAAAAATCTCATTCCAGACTTGAAATTCAAGTGGAATTATTTACTTACTGTGTTAGGATGGTACTTACAAAGTACTATACATGTCCATAACCATATCAGTAGTACAAATAAAGTGCAGAATGCCAAATAATTTAAGTTTCCACACTGTGGCAAAACCTCTGCGCTTCAGGATCTCATTAGAATTATAAAGTATGGTGTTTCTATAAGTAAGGGAATGCACTATTTTTGTTTTAATTGTGATTCTTCCACTGGCCCCTGCAGTGGGGCAGGCCATTGGGTAATTCACCTTGAAATGATGTCAGTATATATTTTTTTTACTGTCTATAGGCCTGTCTTCACTAATGAGAGCAGGGAATAGTGGAATGACCACATGACAAGCAGAATATTTGCACATGTGATGTAACATGAAAATGTGATTAATTGCACCTAGTTGTAAAATCACATGAGAACACAAGGGGATACTAGGTGTCAGGCCTCCTGAGGAAGGGGTTTGAGACCCCAAAGCGCAGATGTTTTGCCACAGTGTGGGAGCTTAAATTGTTTGCCAGTTTGCACTTTATTTGTACTACTGACATGGTTATGGATATGTATAGTACTTTGTAAGTATCAACCTGACACAGTAAAGAAATCTTTCCACTTGAATTTCAAGTCTAGAGTGTGATTTTTTTTCCATAGTTGAAGTAAATGTTACCTGACATATGCATTAATAGATATATCATGATCCTTTTTCTCAAGTTAAGCATTACTTTATCATCTACATATCTATTACCTATTGTATCTATTGACTATTAGCGTCTTGGTAAATGACTTTCAAAGCTAATAGTCTTTATGCAAGTAATAATACCAGGTAGGGTGGGTGGTATTGGGCTCTACCGGACCACCCAGGGGCATAATGAGGCCCAACACTGTAGGCGGAGGGCCTTACAGCCCCGGGAGGTCTGATATACCCCATACCGCCTACCCTGGAGGGTATTATTGCACTTAGAAAATGAGATTTGAGTTACATTTTAAATGAAATGCTCAGAAATAATTAAAATGTAGAAATTAAAACTAAACTATAAAACAAATTTATATGTAAAGTAGTCCTTCCACTTTTGAAATTGCCAGCAGAGGGTGCTGGTAAGTTTTAGTGGGAGCATCAAGAGATCTTGAGCTGTTGCCATTGTCATGCTGGCACTTTTGCTTTCTTTGTGATATGCCCCCACCACACTTTCATTTCCTTCTTCTCCCCTTTACTGGCAATACATTTTATTTTCAGTTCATTTTAGTCTGTTTCTTTTTATATTTGTTGTTTCATGGTTGTGATCAAGATGGCAAGAGAGAGAAAGTGAAAGCACAGTTGGCAGAGTGATCGCAGCTGCAGATCAGGGAGCGCAGTCAGGAAGAGCAGTTGATCAAAGCAGGTGAGACTGGGAAAGTGATGGCAGTAGGGACACAGGGTTTTTCTTATTTGTTTGTTTTTTCCCACATTTTCACCTTGTTGGTGCCACACTGAGAGCGGAGGGAAGCCAAGACTGAGTATGGAAATTATGATCATGATGGAGCTGAAAGACAGAGTGTGCTATTAGCACGATCAGTCTGGACATAGCTGCCGTGTTGAACCCAATGGCAAATCAGCTGGTGAGAAAAAAAACTGTAGACCTGTGTATTGCGGTGAGGGAGTGGGGCTCAGCAACTGCCGTCACTTGCTAAGTGAGACAGAAAAAAGGTGATGACATTTAACAACCAAGGTAAATAACTACTGTAGACTAGATGGCTTGACACATAGGTCATATATGGCTAACGGTAACTGACCTTGTCACATCCTGTGAATTCAAAGATGAGTGTGGGGAGTCTCTATCTCTTGCTAAGCAAGAGAAAAAGTAGCAGCTATTTTAAATAGAAAATTCCATGGGCACAGTGATATTCAAACATAATCAGGCAGCCAGAGACTGGGACTCATTATTTCTCAGTCTCTCTTTCCTGATATCGGACCAGCTAATTGGTGTGATTAGCCAATCAGAAAAAAAAAAAAAAAAAAAGAATTCTCCCTATCCATTTTCTTAAGTGACATTAAGTTCAGGCAGCATTGGGGCCTTCTAAGTTAAGTTGCTGAAATAAAGTTAATCTTTAAACAGCTACCATTGTCTGTTTGCAGTTGATCAGTTACCAGAGTTACAAGCAAAACAGATTACTTTAAAAAGGAAACACAGTAGGCCATAACTGCCTATAGTGCTACAACTATTATTTTTAAGAACAGTAAAAACAATGTATTATGACAAAATGCTACTGGTGTAATCATATCAAGCATGTATTGTTTTAAGTCTTTCTGTCTGTCTTTCCTGAATTTTGAAATGCCCACAAATGTACAGTCCAGCTACTCTTGATGCAGCAGTTCTCCCACTGCATCATGGGTGGCTATGCTGTGTGGTGGTGGTGGTGGTGGGGGGCAACTTTCAGGAAGTAGAGAGAGAGAGAGAGAGAGAGAGAACATCAAGAACTGTAGTTAAACAGGTATTAGTGTGGTAACACTAATATGGCGAACAACCAGTTTTTCATGTTTATTTAAAAATACAAAGCAGATGCAAAACCACCAGCTGTATCAATGAATTCCACAGAAGGTAAGCAATCAGAAAATGTCTTTTAACCTGTGGAAAATGTGAGGCGTAACAGGATGCTTTCTGTAAACCCATGTTGTTCTGACTCTACCTGACTGTGTTTTATGGATTATTTACCTTGTATGTCATGTACTTGTATGTCCGTCCTATCATTATTTCTGCACTACCAGCTAGGATACCATTATAAATGAGTATCTGCTAAATGGGTTTATCAGAAAAAGAAATGTACTGTAAATGAAATAAAAATGGGTAGGATGTGTTCCCTAAGCATTAGGGGTACACAGTTTGGTGCACCATTGACGGCTCTTGTCTCAAGTGCTAAAATGTGAGTTATGCAGATGATGGAGATATATATATATATTTTTTTTACAGCATTGTCAGCCTGCATATATTTAACGTTAAAGTTAAAGTAATGCATAAGACTTGGGTACAAAGTTAGGGTCGTACGCACTTAGACCCTGATACGCTACAGAATCTTTTTTTTAAATCATTTTTTAAAAAATGGTTTAAACTTACTAGTTTAGCGTGTCCAAACCAAAGTAGATACTGAGCTGTAACCATGGTTGGACACAGTAGTAACATGTCTCCCCCCTCCCAAAGTTCAACAGTGCTTTAGTCTCTGATCAACACCATGCTTACCATGATGCATTGCAATCCAGAACCCAGCACGAGTCAGACAAGTGAACTGTGTTTGCTTTAAAGCAATGTTTAAAACTGGGTTTAAGCCTCCACTGGAGCAGGGTTTGAACAGGTTATCAAACACAGGTGTAACATGTTTTAAAAATGTTCCACTGTGACTGCAAATGGTTGTTACTGGTTTTAAAATAGTGTAATAGACTTAAACCGTTTAACAAAAAAAAAACGCCAGATTGTATTGGGTCTTAATATTGCCTTGCAGGGCCAAATTGTAAGTGTGCAACTTCATTTTGTCTCAGTGATTAAGTGTGTTAAGTAAACAGATGGAGGAACAAAAATTTTAAAGTTGCAGAAATTAACCAGTAATAATATGGGTAGTGTGTGCTGTGGTGAATTACCACATAGCAATGAAGGGAAGCTAAAATCAATTACTATGCGAGTGAATTAAAATTATTCAATGTTTGGTTCCTTTATAGATGCAGATTTATCTTTACAATCCAGATGACTTTGACAACTTTAGAGCAGCAATTTTGGAAAACCGAATACTAGGGGCTATGGCAGTATTATTTCAGGTAAGGGGAACCATCATTGTAAATTTCAGTCAGAGTTTGTTGTTCAGTGGCTTCATTTCTTGCTGAAAATGTGCAGCTGTTTGGAAGTTTCATTTTCCCCTAACTGTCCAAATGAAGGATGCTTCCTGAAGTGTAATGTGTGATTTAAAATGTAAATAAGTATGGTTATGAAAATTAAGAGAATTCTTTGCATAAATTATACTGTTTTTTATTGCTGCTTGACTGATGCACAGATTGAAGAGCACATTTATCACACAATATACTTCACTACTGAAGCATACTCTGAGTTCTCTCTTAGAATACTAACTGGCTGCTCAGAATTATTTGTTTCATTCCAAATTTTTTTATTTTATTTTACTTGTTCACAGTAAGTGGTATTAGAAATAGGATACATTTAATTTAATATAGTAAAGAAACTGGCAGCCATAATGTTTTGGATAAGTTGCTCTTCACCTGAATGATCAAAGCTTACTGTCAGGTACAACGTTTTATAATTCTTTGATTGTGGCTTTGCAGCAGTGCGATAGGGAACTGGATCCATACTGTGTGACTACTGCATCACAGATATATCTACTTTAAAGGTGGCTAAATTATTAGCCTTCTAACCTGGAGTTCAGTATTACTGTGTGACTACTTCACACTGTACTATACAGAGTAAATATAAGACATCTATATAGGTGGCTAAAATATTAGTCTTAAAATATGGAGCTCAGGATTACTGTGTGACAATATACTGCAATGTGTGGAAAGATTATTAAGTAATGGCATGACCAGGGGTTAGATTAACAGTCTGTTAATCACCCCCTAGGGGTGTAATGTGGCACAAGGCGCAGCCGAGTGACATATTGCCACTTGGGGGTGATTGACTGTTAATCTTAACTCCTGGGAGTGCCTTATTGCTATTATAAAAAATAGTCCTAACGAAAAGTGTTAAAAGTATAATTTTTTGAATGTTTTCCTCATTTAGAGGGAGATTTTTAATAACATAGTTCTTCCACCAACAGTTTAAGAATACTGGTTCAAAATCAGAATGCATCATTCCAGTCATTCAGCAGTGCTAAGAAACGGAATGCTGACAAGAAGAATCCATGTGCCATGGTGATTAGGCTGTACATGACAGTGTAACATGGATTAATGTAAGGCTGTTGGAATCCTAACAGCCAATCAGATTTCTGCATTTCTGAGACCCTTTTTATAATGCATCTAAAAATATATTTAAGATGGATAAAATATCAGCCTGATAACAAAGAGATCAGTAGTATTTATTTGTTTATTTATTTGAAAACTGGTAACTGGATAAGGCACACTGAGCCAAGGCTTGCTTCCAGATGTCCCCCCCAAGGAAAAGAAATACAATAAATCATACACAGCAGTAATGACACTTTACAAAACTAAAGTGCAACAGTTTACAAACCAACATGGTGTAACTGCAAGTAACAATAAAGGGTGACAGAAGTTGGAGCTATAATCAGCAAAAAAGCCCAATGAACGTGACAGAAACAGGTTGAAACAGTTCCATGCAGCAGTTCTAGGAACATTAATTGACCCCAAGGGGTACAATAGCTGGGGTAGAAAGGGCAACAAAGGGCAGATCAGGTAGGCGGGTGACAGGAAGAGGAAGGGAAGAGCAGTTTTAACTGGTGCCTAAGTAAACTTGGGGAGAGTGAGAGATGGAGAGAAGAGAGGAGCAGGTTCCAGGGGGAGGGAAAGGAAGGCGATAGGAGGAGCAGGTTCCAGAGGGAGGGAAGGTGATAGGAGGAGCAGGTTCCAGGGGGAGGGAAGGTGATAGGAGGAGCAGGTTCCAGGGGGAAGGGAGGCGATAGGAGGAGCAGGTTCCAGGGGGAAGGAAGGCGATAGAAGGAGCAGGTTCCAGGGGGAGGGAAGGTGATAGGAGAAGGCTTACTGCCCTGCAGTTGACTGAGGGTGGGGGAAGGAGAAAGTGCAATGATCCCTGGAGCTCAGGGAGTATGAAGTAGAGGGAATAGGTGAGAGGAGTGTAGGTAGGTAAAAGGGTAGGGACCCAAACCCGTATTTGGAGATGAAGAAAGCACAGTGGGACTGGTGACATGAGGGTAGGGGGAGGATGGGTAGGGAGAAGTAGTGAGAGCAGTGGTGAGTATGAGGGGTAGTTGGTAGCAAAACAGTATGTGTTACAGAGGTTGTCTAGTCTAATAAGGGAAGAGAAAATAGGTGGTACCATAGACCACATTTGCCTAGTTGAAGACTAGGAGCCCCCTTTGGTGACCAGCACCTAATGAACCTAGGGAGACAGGCAATCTTTGTTACAGTACAAGGCACCAAGCTTTGGCCGGAGCTTGCAGTGGATGGTATCAATGTGGGCAGAGAAGTCAAGCCTACAGTCAAATTGCACACTGAGATATATGAAGGAGGTGACTACTTCAAGAGGGGTGCCATCCAGGGTGAAGAAGGCAGGAGGTGGGCAAGCCTGGCCAGTTCTTGGCTGGTGCCAAAGGTCATGGACACCATTTTTAGTGTTGACCTGGAGTTGGTTGAACAGGAACCAGTGCAGGACATTGTGGAAATCCTGCTGAAGTGAGACTTCCGCTGTAATGGTTGAGGGGCCTGAAGTGTAGAGAACTGTGTCATCTGCATACATGTAAATATGCGAGTTGGCACAGGCAGAGGGGAGGTCACTGAGGAAAATGGAGAAGAAGATTGGACCCAGGATGGAGCCCTGTGGGTTCTGAGCCTGGATGGGTAGGAGAGGAGACGGGACACCCCCTACCTGTACTGACTGCTGATGGCCCGAGAGATGGGAATGGACCCTGTTAACAGCGGGGGCTGAGGCCGCAAGAACTCTGCTTGTCCAGAAGGAGTGGATGGACCACCAAATCAAAGGCTTTGGCTAGATCAATGAAACTGGTTGCAGTGATATGCCCCTTACTCATCCCACAGAGTATTACTGTGTGACTACTTCATACTGTGCTGTATGAAGTTAATATAATGGATCTATATCTATATTAAAGTTGGTTAAAAATCAGTCTTATAACATGGAGATCAGTATTACTATGTGATTACTTCATATTGTACTGTACAAAGTAAAGATCAGGCATGTATATCTGAATTAATGCTGGCTAAAATATTTTCCTTATAGCATGGAGTTCAGTACATGAAACCATGACTGAAAATTCAAGCCTAAATACTCTATTATTCTTTCATCACAGTATCAGCTTGTTTTGACCCCTCGCTAAAGAGCAGAGTATAGATTGGCCACCTGCTACTGTGAGATATTTAGTAGTTGGTGAGAACAGAAGGTATGTGACACTTTCTGTAAGACAGCCAAGTAGCTTCCTGTTATATTGTCACTCATGTACTACATATACCCTGAGTTAGCTCATGTCCTAAGTGTGTTTAGTAAGTGATAGCACACAACTAGGCATGTGGTTTTGATGTAATACCTATACAACCCAAGTCTAACCATATGTGTGTGCAGTTAGTATAGCATAACTGCACACATTGAAGTATGTTATTGTGTTTATAAAATGAAGTCCCAAAAGCTGAAAAAAAATGAGTCTTGAGATTGGTACTTCACAAGAGTTAACATTTCTCTAAACTGTAGTTTTTTTTACTACAGTACTATATAGTAATCTTCCTAAATCTTATTTATTATTTGTTTATTTCAAAAGATTTATGTATGTACAGTGCCAGCATTCTATACCCATATAGGCATGGCTACAGTTTAAGTTGTGTACAGGACAGCTCTGCTTCATACAGCCCACTTAAGGAGTCTTAGGCTCTTGGATAAATGTTTTATTTATTTTTATTTTTTTATTTTATTTAAACAGCAGTTTGGAAAACCTTTGAGCCATAGGCTCATTTACAAAGGTACCTTGTCACAGTAAGACAAACCAAAATACACAGTATAGCAGTACAACACATAAGTATAACAGTAAAATTAAGACATAGATACAAACAAGCTGGTACAGGTAGGATGGATGCAAACAATACCAGAGTTATGTCGCTAGCAGCTTAGTAATAAGCTTTTATGAAGTATTGAATACGGCTTTTGACTAGTGGCTGTTACAGCAGCGGGTGTTAATAAGGTGGTTACGTAGGGAAGTTTGAAGCACGATATAGTTGGAGCTTGAGATGGAGGGGGCAGTGTGTTGAACCAGGAGGGGGCCCTAAAGCTGAAGGCTCTTTGGCCGTGAGAGGTCCTAGCTCTAGGGATAACAAGAGGTTTTCCCAGAGGTCCGAGTATGAACTAGTGGGTCAGAGCGGGCGTATGGTGGTGGTCAAACCTGGTGGGAAAGCCCAAGGAGGTCTTTTTGTGAGGGTACAGGTAAGATATTTGAGCGCTCGTCGAGATCAAGTACCAGCGCTTTGGCATACAGTGACAGGTGTGTGTCATCCTAGGTGCTCCAGTAATTAACCTGCAGGCCTTATTCAGAGTAGTGCGAATTTTATGGAGTGCGGTCTGATCAGCAGCACCATACACGGCAGTCCATAGTCCACTAGGGACAGGATAGAGGAGGTCCGAAGAGCTTCCGGGGGAGGCAGTGTTTATACGATGTAAGATGCCCAATCGAAATTAGTGGCAGTGGCTAGGGCGATGTGTCCATGGAAGGAGAGGGAGGGTCAAAATGGATCCTAGGTATTTATAGGGAGCAAACTTGTTCGAGTGGGAATGAGGACCCAGAGTGAATGAAGAGTTTGAAGTTGCAGGACTTGTTTTGGGGATGAGTGAAGAACATGGTTTTGTTTTTTAAGATTTATCACCAATCTATGTTCCTTGAACCAGCCCTCGGCTTCAGTGAAGGACTTCTGCAGCGAGTCCTGGAGGGCAGTAGGGTTACGACTTGAGGCAAAGATGACTGCATCATCAGTGTACAATAGAATGTTCCCCGAGCAAGAGCATGGAAGGGTGTTAAGGTAAAGGGAGAATAGTAAGGGGCCCAGAATGGAGCCCTGGGGAACCCCAGAAAAGATGGGACAGATGTCTGAGTAGGTCCCATTAATTTTTGCATGCTGTGAGCGGTCAGATAACTGGTGCACCAGGAGATAGGCCCAGCAGCAAAACCAGAGAGACTAAGGGCATCAAGAAGGAGGGGGTGGGAGACAGTGTCGAAAGCTTTCGAGAGGTCAATGAAGACAGCACCAGCCAGAGAACCAGTGTCTAAGGAGGGGTGGAGAAAGTTGGAGAACTCTAGGAGGGCTGTGTTGGTACTGTGGCCCGCTCGGAAGCCATGCTGCTCAGGACAAAGGACATTGTAGGTGGAGAGGTAGTCAGAGATTTGAGAGGCCACCACTTTTCCAAGGCCTTGGAGAGGAGAGAGAATGGAGATCGGTCGATAGTTTCCAGCCACAGTCCTATCACCACCTTTAAAGATAGGGGTGACAGTGGCGACTTTCCAGGCAGTTGGAACCTTCCCCAGGCAAAAAGAGTGGTTGATGAGGCATGTGATCGGGTAGGGACTGTGTCTAAGACCAGCCGTGGGATACACGGATCCAGGGTGTCTGCCTGTACTATTACTCTTGAGGGCAGTGACAGAGTGCGGCCTAAGTTCTTGGGCAGAAACACGGCGGAGGAGAAAAATAAGGGCGAAAGATTTCTGCAGGTGCTGGGGAGGAGGGTCAAAAATTTGTAGGGAGGATAGGGCTAAGGTCAGTGAATGAGGTGTTGAGGTGGTTGGCTTTGAGGGCTGGGTCTGAGGAGATCCACCATTAATGTTGATCTGGGTGGGTGGGGGTGTGCACTCCCATTTAACTGTTTAATGTTATCCCAGAAGGTTCTGGGATTCCCCATGAGGCAGTGAGTGAGGACCGTGGTGCTCAGACTTGGCCTTTCTGATGGCCCGAGTGCACTTGTTTGGCGCAGCATATAACCGCCTGTCATTGGGCCGGCCAGTCTCAATGGCACGGTGCCATAGGTTGTCCCTTTGTTTGAGCTGGTGGATCAAAGCTGGGGTAACCCAGGGGGCATTCTTCCTTTTACAACAGCGGGTCAACACTGGGGCAAAGATATCACAGGCATTATTAAAAGTTTGGGTAAAGAAGGAGAGAGCTGTGTCAATGTCAGGAGTTGCCTGTATAGGAGACCAGTCAATTTGGGACAGAAGTTCCTTAAGTTTTATCAGTCCACCAGGTATTAGACGCCCCTGGCATGTGGACTGTGCTATGGGTTTGGGGACTGAGGTTGACCAGTGGAATAGAATGGGGGAGTGATCGCTGAGAGAGTCTGGGAGGACTTGTACATTGGGGATCTGATTAGGGCGGTTGGCGAGTACCACATCAAGCAGGGTACTGGAGCCTCTCTTGGGGTTAGTCCTGGTAGGGTGGGTAACTAGTTCGCGTTGGTCTATTGCAGAAAGGAGTCTCGGGTAGAGGAGGAGGAGGGGCTGAGCCAGTTGACATTTAAGTCACCCACAAGAATTTGATCAGCGGAAGGAGGTAGAGAGGTAGGGTATTCTGTAAGAGAGGCAATGGCCTGCGT
Organism: Neoceratodus forsteri; assembly: GCA_016271365.2. Taxonomy (NCBI): domain Eukaryota; kingdom Metazoa; phylum Chordata; order Ceratodontiformes; family Ceratodontidae; genus Neoceratodus; species Neoceratodus forsteri. Next base: position 799,289,006 of record CM028129.1, read on the forward strand.
TTGGTCCCTGGGGGGCACGTATGCAGTAGTCAGATAAAGGGGTCCCTTTAAAGGGTCAGGGGTTAGTTTCAGCGTAAGCGCCTGGGCCCTGGAGTCAAGGATGGGAGTGGGCAGGGCTAGTACAGGGAGAGATTCCTTGACATAAATAGCGCAGCCGCTGCCCCGTCTCCCAACACGGTCGGACCGGAAAAGGGTGAAACCAGGAAGGGAGACTAGGGAGTCAGGGGAGGATTTTGACAGCCAAGTCTCAACCAGGGTGATGACATCAGGGTTAATTGATGTGACCAGGCATTATAGTGAGTCAAACTTTTTTAGGAGGCTACAGATATTCATGGAGACCATGCATAGGCCTGTGGTGCGAGTTGGGGAGCTCCTGGGAACCGGGCCAGGGTTTGGATGAATGTTCCCTGACAGGAGTAGTAGCATGACTAACACCCTGGCTGGGAGATGGTGAGAGGTTTTCCTATGATTGACATGAGAGGGAGGGGAGGAGGCTAAGGGAGCAGGGGTGGGCAGGGAGGTACAGGAGGGAAAGCAAGAATAAGAAGACACCCAGATGTGCCTGAGGTGCAGAGAAAGCTAGGGGAGGCAGGGGGACAGGGACACAGAGGTCCCAAGGGCAGGAGAGGAGGTTCAGGAGCAAGGGAGGGAGGGAGGGTGCCAGGGCACAGTGTGGACTAGCAGATGGGTAAGTGGGTAAGTGCACTGCTAGTGGGGATAGGCACAGGCAGAGCATGAGGCAGAGCCAATACATTGTGGTGAGCAAGATCCCAGGGAAGTAGTGCTGTACAGGTAGGAGTAGGAAGTAGTGAGGGAGCATAGGTCCCTCTAGTGGCCAGCAGGTATAGCCTGCAAATGGGAAAGTGGGGAGATAGGTTCTGGGCAACAGGACGTGATATCACCGGATGTGATGTCACGGGGTGGATCCTTAAATTGACAGCCGCCCTGGGTGGAGGGTGGTTGGGCGGGCGGGCAGATCACAAAGCACAAGTAGCACAAAGAGAATCAAATAACAAGCCCACCAGTGGTGAACAGGAACAAAGTTCATAAAATATAAGTGTTCATCAGGTAGCACCCTCTGCAGGCGTCCAGACGAAGAGAAGAGGCTCTCTTTACCTCGAAAGTTATCAGGCTGGAGATTTGGCTTCCTCAGCTACTCAGGGGAGCTGCTTGTGCTTCAGTTGCTTGATTGTCCCGAGTGCCTAGCTTGGGGGAGCTGCCTCGAACGTTATCAGGCTGGAGATTTGGCTTCCTCAGCTACTCAGGTGAGCTGCTTGTGCTTCAGTTGCTTGATTGTCCCGAGTGCCTGTTTGTAGCACTACTGTGCCCCAGTTAACTGCTTTTGTTTTGTTTAGGGTGGTGGGGTAAGGCATTTAGTGTGCTCTGTACAATGGAGCCCAGTATTGAGGATATAGCCTGCTTGTGTCAACTCTGTGACCTGGGAGTGTGCATTTTATCGTGATTCGCCTGTGCTGGCCGGATGCCTACCACTCCATCGAGACTCCTGTTTCTAACCAAGGTTAACAATTGTTCTGCCACAGTCCCAACTGCAGGGTCCGCAACTGAATCTCAGTCTCTGCCCTCCTGAACGCTGTATTGCTGCAACCAGTTCACTCCCACTAACCCCCCCACTCACATTACCTGCCCGCCCAGCTTAACATGCTCATTTCTCTTTCTCTCCCCATCTCCTTCCACCGGTACCCAGATCCTCTCATTCAACTACTGAAACCAGGCTTGGGGGCTGAGAGGAAATAGAAGAACTCTCCCCCACCACCCGCCACCTGCACTAGGCGTTACTGGACCGCAAATACTTGTTCAGGGCTCACCTGCTTCAGAAGCTCTCCATACACAAGACGCAGCCACCGTGCTTTGCGTGGCACCATATAGCTCTTGTCACCTGCCCACCCACCCCAGCCACCCCAAACAGGCATTCTTTTTATAGGCTCAATCAGTCCACTTTTGCTACTCTGTGAATTCTTTAACTTGGTTCCTCCCAATTCCCCTCTCTCACTCTGCATCTCAATGGTCTGTTGCTTCAGCTGTATACCTCGCTAGACCTCAGACTCTCTTCTTTTAATTACATTTGCCCTTTGCTCTGCTTCAGGCTTACACCTGCTTTGCCAGAGCTTATCTGCCATTTACCGATCTGCAATCCATTACTTCCCCCTTAGATATCAGGCCCCACCCCAAACTCTGTTTACACATATTCCTCAGTGCCACCTAGTAGGAAATGGTATTTAAAAGTATAACTCCACCACTCCTGTACATTACCTATGTCCTTATGTTAGAGTTAGATCACTTAATACATTACCCACACAATGGTATAGCACTGACACCCATAACCCTCCCCTTTTTGTGTATGCTTACCAGCCCTCAGCCTCTACTATAACCCTTCTACATATTATCCTCCACAGCTTAAGGATGAACAGGAACTGATATAAATGATGCCACTATTTAAAGGAATGTGACTCTGTTAAACTACCTCCCATCGCTAAGTCACTGCTGAACCTACTCAAAACCTTACTCATGTTAATGGCTGGGGATGTTGAACTTAATCCTGGTCCACACCCTGGGAAGTTAAAAATTGGAGCCCCTACGGATACCATCCGGCTTAATTCCCAAGGACTCAAAATAGTACATCTTAACATAAATAGCCTTAGAACCAAACTACAGGAACTAGAATCCTGAGTCCAACTTTACTCCCCAGATATGGTTGCAATCACCAAAACTTGGCTCAGACCACATATCCTACCTCATGAAGTCGAACTCTCAGGCTTCACCACCTTCTGGCACAACAGGATCTCCAAGAAAGGTAGTGGTGTCATTATTTACCTAAAATCCTCCCTGACTGTGACCTAGGTTCTCCTTCCTGAATAAACTCCGCCAGCGGGTGGTCGGCGGCACCTTAGCTGAACCAGGGAACCAAGAGGGCAGGAGGAACAGCGAGGGAGCAGTCGGGAAAGGCGCAGCCAATCGCCTGCAACTCCCACCCCACAGCACCCAGCTGAGCGCCGGGGCTTCGCTCCACCAGTGGGCGGTCGGCGGCACCTTAGCCGAACCAGGGAACCATGAGGCCGGGAGGAACAGTGAGGGAGCAGTCGGGAAAGGCGCAGCCAATCGCCTGCAACTCCCACTCCACAGCACCCAGCTGAGCGCCGGGGCTTCATTCTGCCAGCGGGTGGTCGGCGGCACCTTAGCCGAACCAGGGAACCACGAGGCCGGGAGGAACAGCAAGGGAGCAGTCAGGAAAGGCGCAGCCAATCGGTAAGCGAGTGCTCCTCCAGGCACAGCAGCCGATTGGCTCTTCTGCCCCATTGACTTACACTGGCTCAGCCTGCATTGCCGAAATCTGTGTGGGACTTGATTTTGCTTTTCACTCTTCCCTGTTTTTCTGCAAAATCCCCAAAGAGCTGCTTCCAACTTGTGAGGCATCTGTAGAGAATCTGTTGTTGCTTTTGTTTGAATTCTGCTGGATCCTGTTAGCAGCAGTGGGCCAGACGCTGAGGCGCCACTCTCCTTCTATTTTAACTGTGTAAATTACCTAAAAGTGCTGTTTTCCACTATTGTATTGCAGAAACTGCCATTTTACTGCTCTTTACTGTAGTTACAGCTCCTTTTTGCATGTGTAAGGTGGGCCAGACACTGAGGCGCCACAGCACCCCCACAGTCCTTTTTGTATTGCAGATTTAGTCAGTGGCGCTCAGGAGCAGCTTGATACACCTTTACTAACTGCTGCACCTTCCTCAGTCTCTCTCAGCCTGCAACTCCCACCCACAGCACTCCAGCTGAGCGCGGCTTCCTCCGCCAGCGGGCAGTCGGCGCACCTTAGTCGAACCAGGGAACCACGAGGCCAGGAGGAACAGCGAGGAGCAGTCGGGAAAGGCGCAATATTTTGCCCACCGCCCTTCCCCCCTCTTGTGTGTTAATTTATAGGCATCTTCCCGCCGAAATCTCTTCCCCGCCCTCAGCATTTTTCTAAACCAACAGAGAGTCACACCAGCTTGCTGATCCAACCAATCAGCGACTTCACTACTCCCCCACAGCCAACTACCAATATCTCTTTCAGAATGGGGAACTTACTTCTGATACTCCTTTCACTATCAGCCATAGGGTTCCACAAAGAAGATGTCCCTGTCATACAATTTAGAGTGGTCCATCCACCAGTCTCTCGAACCATCCCTTTGGCTGACACTCAAACCCTCATATATGCTCTACCATTGCTGCATCGACTACAGTGGTATAATCACCATAAAGAGACACTACCACCACACATGTATTTCAGCCAAGGCCCCACTGCTGGATATATAGATCCCCCCCTAAGCCTAGTCGACAAACTGCTACATGGTATCCCGACACACTTCCTTAAAACCACAGGGAGCACCTCAAAAAAAGAGTGGCAACAGAATAAAATAAGGAGGGCCAAAGACAGCCCCCTCTCCCTATCACTGGCAGCCCTCATGAAACTACTGCTCTTTCTATTGCTCTGTATTGGTAATGTGGAAATCAACCCTGGACCTCTTGAAAGTATCACCTCTCCATCAGACCTAACCTCAATTAAAGGCCTCAGTTTTCTGCATATTAATGTATGCAGTCTGTTGAAAATATATATGTTGATACAAGCCTGGGTTGCCCATACCTTGCCAGACTTTCTCGTGGTAACTGAGACATGGCTCAAACCCACCACAGCGGACAGGGATGTTAACCTACCTAACTATCCGCTATTCAGAGCTGATCGCCAAACAAGGGGAGGTGGAGTAGCCATATATGCAAAAGCTGGTATAGCTGTATCCTTTACTGCTGCAACATCTATGCCCAAGGATTTTGAATGCCTATCTCTAAAAGCCTCTCTCCCCAATGCAGCAGCTTTTCAACTAATTGGATGCTACAGAACCCCCTCTGCTGAACACAAGCTCTTATCCCACCTGAGGAACCTGGTCAAGCCCAGCACTGAAGAAGTCATTATTCTAGGTGACCTGAATTTCAACTGGCTCACCCAGGCAGCTACACCTTAGGTATCATTCTGTGACACCTATGGGCTCACACAGTTAATTAATGAACCAACAAGAATAAATGTAAGGAATAGTAGTAACAGCACACTACTTGATATCATGCTAGTGAGTAAACCACATCTATTCACACATGCTGGAGTGATCCTATGCAATATAAGTGATCACTGCCCCATCGCAAGGGTAAGATCCACCAGCATAACAACAAATCCTGCAAAATTCCTCATGAGGAGATCCAAGAAAAACATCAATATTGAAGGATATCTGCAAGATCTAGCTTACTCTCCACACTGGCAAAAGTTTTATCTTGCACATTCTGTAGAAAAAGCTCAGCAGGTGCTAAATAGCATTATAATAAATGCCCTTAACACCCATGCCCCAATCTCTAGTATCCGAATAAAAAACAAATCCTGTCACTGGTTTTCAGCTGACCTCAAAGCTGCACTGCTGGAGAGAGACAAACTCTGGAAAGTGGCAGAAAAACTAAGAATGCAAGCGACTGGATGATTTTTAGGAAGCCAGGAATAGATGCACCAGGAAAGTTAGGGATGCAAGGCTGCCTTCTACCTGGCCAAGCTCGACTCCTCCTACCATAATCCTGCTAGGTTTTGGGGCACCATCAAGGGTATAGGACGGGACAGGATGCTAACAACCCCTTCCAACTCAACTACACAATAGTTATGGCCCTATCACTGGCAAAATGGAAATCCTGGACGCATTCAACAACCACTTCACAATGGCTGGCCTTGCCTTTGACACCTCCCCAGCTAACCTGCTGAGGGACCAATTAAGCTCCCACTACATTGGTGATCAAAGAGTTGACTCTTCGTTTAGCTTCAAACCTATACTGTTGAAACAAGTTGAGGATCTATTATGGCATCTGGATACCAAGAAAAGTGCAGGAGCAGACTTTCTGGACCCCTTCTTGCTAAAGATTGCATGCCATGTACTTGCAGTCCCCCTAACACACCTCTTTAACCTTTCCCTAAACTCTGGCTCTATTCCCACACTGTGAAAGACAGCCCAAGTGGTCCCCCTTCTAAAATCAGGGGACCCTATGGATCTTAATAATTACAGGCCCATTTCCATTCTACTGTAGCTATCCAAGATGCTGGAGAAATTAGTGAGTAATCAGCTAGGGAATATCTTGACAATGCTAACCTATTAAATCCAGCTCAATCTGGATTCAGGGCCAAACACAGCACTATCACTGCATTAGCCAAGGTCACAAATGACTGGCAAACCGAATTGGATTAAAAGAATAATGTCTGTGCAGTATTCCTGGACCTGAGCAAAGCATTCGATATTGTGGACCATGAGCTGCTACTCTCATCCCTGCACTCCCTTGGCCTAGATCCACTCTCCCTTAAGTGGTTCAGATGCTACCTCTCCGGTAGGTCACAGCAGGTAAAAGCTGAAGGTGACCTATCCCCATTAAGACCACTGTCAAGAGGAGTCCCCCAAGGCTCTATTCTGGGTCCTATCCTTTTTGCCATTTATATAAATAACATTGATTCAACCCTTACCAAGTCCTTGGTACACCTCTTTGCTGATGACACTGTTCTGTATGTCAGCAACCCTTTGCCTATAGTTGCTCATGAAATCCTACAAACAGAATTCTCCTTGTTACAACATCAGCTACTCGAGAAAAAGCTTCTGCTAAATGCAAAGAAAACTAAAGCAATGATGTTCACAACTCAAAACTCCACCAGCACATCCTCTTCAATCACTCTCTCCCAGCTATGCACTATACTTGGAGAAAATCTGGAGTATGTTGAAAACTTCAAATACCTAGGTGTGTGGATTGACAACAGACTCGACTTCACTCATCATCTAGAAGAACTGTTAAAAAAGCTTCACCAAAGGCTTGGCCTCCTCTATAGATTAAAACCCTTCCTTAACAGAGACTCAAAGATGAGGTTAGTCTAAGCCATCTTTCTATCAGTTATTGACTATGCAGACTTCCTTTATAGTCACTGTCCCATCTCCTACCTTCACAAGTTGGATACCTTATATCATAGAGCAATAAGGTTCATTACAGATCTGCCATATAATACCCACCATTGCTCTCTTTATGATGCAGTTGGATGGGTTTCCCTTCATATCAGGAGGAGCAGAAATGTAGCTCTATGGATTTACAGAGCGTTATCAAAAAAACTCCCAAACTATATCCTGGACTGCTTCAACCAGACCACCCTAGCTCCTATGCCCTAAGAAGCAACAATATCATCCTGCTCAAATTGCCCAAAGTCAGCACCAGACTAGGGAGGGCAGCAATCAGCTATTCTCTAGCTATAGCATGGAACACCCTACAAAAATCCCTAAAACTGTCCATTATCATTCCATTTGCATCCTTTAAACAGCATTGTACAGCCTTCTTCACAGAGAAATGCAGTTACCACGCTAGAGCTGGAATAGTCATCCTACAAATCTGGCTTCCAATCATATATGGCATATTCCTTCCAGTCAGACACCCCCAGCTTATGGCACCCAATAATACCTTCACCATCCTAGTATTCATTATGTTGTGTGTCTGTCATGGCCCCCACTGGGATATGTACAGTATGTACTGTACATACTGTAGATATTAGCTTAACCTTCCTTTAACCGAGTTTTAACATGTGAATTCACTGTACATCATTGTGTTATAAACATTATTTTTCTCTGTATATATAACTGTCTTATAAAGCGTATGATGTATTTGCTGTGTATCAACTATTGAACCTTGGCCTTATCAGGTCCATCTTGTAAATAAGCCTTGCTCAATGATGTTCGCCTGAATAAATAAAGATTTGATTGATTGATTGAAACAAATGTAGACTGTGAATCCACTTTCATTCAGCTATCTCTGGGTGGTGCTAAACTGCTGCACATAGGTTGTATTTATAATCCACCTAGAGTAGCACACAAGACTCTCGGACTACTAATTGAAGCCATTACTAATCTGCCATGTGGTGAAAGAATTCTGTTAGGGGATTTTAACATCCACTGATCCCATGATGTTAAAGTGGGAGTCAAGAGTGCTCTGCAAGGAGCACAGCTTACCCAGCTTATTAATACACCTACCAGGCTGAATGTGAAAACCGGTAATCATATCACTGTAGACTGGATCCTTGCCTCTAAACCCCAGAACTTCACTGTGGTAGGCTTACTAGCTGATGCCATAAGCGACCATACCCCTATTTTTGGCATCTGGAAATATAACTTACGTAAACCACCCCCCAGAATCTTTGGGCCAGAGACTACTCCTGCTTTACCCCACCCTCCTTCCTTCTCTCACTAACTGAAATTGACTGGAGCCGAATCAAACTGCAACCCACTATTGATGCTGCACTTGACTTCTTCATATCCAACTTCCTCTCTGTGGCTAATAAACATGCCCCTCTTAAACAAATCCGTGTTAGAGGGCAACAATTGAAGTGGATATCCAGAGAGCTCAAAAAGCTCATAAAAGCCAGGGATAAGGCTTGGAAATTATTTAGAACCTCTAACCTCTCACGTGATTACCACTGGTACAGGGAATTATGCAATTCTTGTAAATTAGAACTTAAGAAAGCCAAGCAGAGCTATCTTCGCAATCTGCAAGAGCGCAACTTTCAAAACCCTAAAAAATTCTGGTCACAAATTAATGTGATCTTAAAAGGCCAATCCTTAGATACCCACCGCAATATTGAATATGAGGGTTAGACCTGTGAAAAGTCCTAGAGAGGTCGCAACCACATTCAACACCTATTTCACCAACCTCGACATATACAAGAATCCCTTACCACCCTCCCCGAATTCCCCTGACCACACTACCCTTCCCCTCCCGCATCCCAATTTTCATTTCAAGCTAGTAACCTTGAAAGAAATCTCCACCCTACTATCCAAGCTAAAAAAAACACAGGCTCTGCTGAATATGACAAGCTTGACCTTAAACTCCTCAGATTGGGAGCCCCAGTAATTGCTTACCCCATCATGCTACTTTTTAATAGATCCTTCCTAGAGGGTGTAGTCCCCTACACCTGGAAAGTGGCACTTGTCACTCCAATACACAAAGAGGGTACAAAAACACTAGTTACAAATTATAGGCCCATCTCCATCTTCTGCTCTCTAAGCAGATTGTTAGGTTAATCTACAATTAATTAGTAGACTACTTAAACCAGCACAACCTGCTTACCCCATCTAACATAGTTTTCGTAAAAACCATGGTACGAACACTGCCCTAGTCAGCCTTATTACTGACATCATGAAAGGACTGGACAATGCGATGATGACAGGGGCAGCGTTCATTGAATTAACAAAAGCCTTCGACCTGGTCGACCACCAATTACTCATTACCAGACTTAACTCCCTTGGTCTTGATAGTCTGTTCCTAAGCTGGTTTACCAACTACCTGTCAAACAGGTCTCATTCGTCAGGTGGAAGTGGGACTTGTCTGACAGGTGCCAGATCCATGACAGTGTGCCCGAAGGCTCAATACTGGGGACCATATTGTTCTCACTTTACATCAATGAAATGGAAACAAACTGTGGTGGTACAAAACTGCTACTTTATGCCAATGATGCAGTCCTCTACCGTAGCTCCAACAATAGCACAACAATTACTAACCTATTGACCTCAGACCTACACTCCCTTGAGTACTCAATATCAATAAGACTAAGGCCATTCTCTTTTGACAGAAAAGCTTCAGTCCACAGAGAGGTAATTTGCTGACACTCCCCCTCTTAAATGGCTCAATCATCAAAACTGTCGACTCCCTCAAGTATCTGGATGTACCCCTCTAACAGGATATCTCCTCAAAGTCCACATCAACTCACTTACCAAAACACTTTATCAAAAAGTTGGCCTGCTATATCATCTGAGCCCCTACCTCGCCAGAGACTCCCACCTACGCATAACCTCTTCCACTCTTCTTCCAACCCTCCTGTATGGCTCTCCTGTGCTGCCCTCTGCCAGACACATGGAATTAGATAGATTAAAATCCCTTTACCACACAATTGCTCTCTATGCAGCTGGTGCCTCGGTCAGAGAACATCACTGCACCGTCCTCGACTACCTCCAATGGCCATCACTCCCTGACAGGCTGGAATATGGAACACTGAGCCTGGCATTTAAGCTATTAGACCCTGATGCCCCCTTGACCTCAAAGGTCTGTTAAATCATAAACCTGATAGATGACCCCTTTGGTCCTCCAGTAGGACGCTCCTCCATGTCCCCAAGACAAAAACTGCTATTGGTAGTAGCTCCTTCGCTAATTTAGTCCCCACTGTCTGGAATTCACTTCCTAATGAGTTGCAGGAACTATCGTCCTTGTGGGGATTTAAGAAGGGCCTTAAATCACACCACTTAGAATAGAACCAATGCAATTGTAATAACTGATTCCCTTCTCAGCTCCTTGAATGTACTGCCTGTATTAACTTGACCTAAGTCTACCTGATAACTGTACGTGTATGTTCTAAAGCACTTAACTGAAATGTATCTTGACTGCATTACTAATGTATGTTTATTATCTCAATGTTTTACTGTCTATGTAAACATCCTGCCCATTGTCTGTACCTTGCAATCTTCAATACTGTCCTGTATCAAATTTATGTAACTAACTCTTGGTCGCCCCTGAAAAAGGGACTCTCCGAGGCCCAGTGGGCTTACTCAGTCAACAAAATTCTAAATAAATAAAATACATAAATAGACATATTGGGTAGGTAACAGCTACTTTCCAGATACATCCTGGGAGAAGAGGAGAAAAGTTAAAGTTGACATTAATGTGCAATTAATAAAATAAAACAGCAAGTTTGTTGTCATTGTGCAGACAAAAGTAAATATAACTCTCCCTCTCTATCTCACTCCCTCTCCCCCCCCCATCTCCCCTCCGCTCTCGTTTCCTATTTGTGTATACCACAGTGTGGTGAGATGCAAAGCTGTGACTATCATTAAGTGGCCTTGTGACCCCTTAGGAACAGTCTGTTGTGAATGTCAATATGGCCCCTTGTACTAAATCACATGCTGCACAGGATTTAACTAGAAGAGGCACCATGTTGTACATGGGATTCCTTTAAGTTCTGTATCCCTTCTGCCATATCTGCCCTCCCACAGAGTTTGGTATCTTCCACAAACAGGCAAATCTTGCCTTTTATGCTTTCTCCAATGTCATTAATGAATACATTGAACAACACCAGACTAAACATTGAGCTCTGCGGGACACCTCTGGTGACTTTCCTAGATCCTGGGACCCCGCTCCCTTCCCTCCCCACTCACACCCTCTGGATCCTGTCCTTCAGCTTGTTTGCCATCCATCCATTGAGTTTCTTCCCTACGCCCAGCTCCTCTAGTTTCCTAATCAACCTCCTGTGGGACACAGTCCAAAACCTTGCTAAGGTCCAAGTAAAGGATATCAACCGCATGGCCCTTGTCCACTGCTTTTGTCACCCAGTTGAAGAAACCAGTCAGGTTTGTTTGGCAGGATCTCTCAGTCGTGAACCCATGCTGTTTCTCATTTTCCTCCAGGAAAACCCACAAGTCCTTCCTTAAGGATTGCCTCCATGAGCTTACCCATGACTGAGATCAGACTGACTGGTTTGTAATTGCTCTGGTTGTCTCTGGGTCCACTCTTATGGAATGGCATCACATGAGCCATTCTTCTGTCCAGTGGCACAACATCCAGTTGCAGCAGACTGTTCAACAGGTTCACCAGGGGGCCTGCTATTTCTGCTGCTAGTTCTCTGCACACCCTGGGATGGATTCCATGTGAGCCTGGGGATTAATCAACCTTAAGCATCAGCAATCCTTTCTTCACCCTGTCCTCACTGATCCTTTCATCTGTGCACCCCCATACCCTACTCTCTTGCGGTACTAGGTCGTCCCTCTCCTTTGTAAAGACAGAGCAGAACATTCAGTACCTCTGCCTTGTTTCCATTGCCTTCCAACCGCACCTCTCCTTGGCCAAACAATACCATCATTCTTGTCTCTTTTTTCTCCCTAATGTATTTTTTCTTTTTTCCATAAAGGTTTCTTTTCTGTTGAGGCAGACGAGTGGCTACTCACCCATGGCCCCGGACACCTTGGACCATCCATATCCTCCCTGCACACTGGGAGCTACTTCCCCTATGGATTTCCCCCCATGATGGGGCCAGTGAGTGGAGGGCCATCCTCTCACAGAGTACACACATCCAGAATGCCGTACCAGCATGTACTGGAAGGGCGGGTCCAGGTGTCTTGGGGCTTCGTGGAGCCAGGTCTGTTTAGTTTTTCCACAATTCTTCTCCCTTTAGCTCCTAAAACTGCTGTGGCATGGAGGGTGCATGCACATGGAGGTGTGTATGCATTTCAGAACTGTGGCTCCCTCCACCACCCAACCTACAGTACATCTGCCTCCTATATGTTGGCACTGCCACTAACCCTCTTCCTGGTGGCAGCCAAGAGCCAGGCAGGTTCACCACCCCAATCTGGGAGAGTAGACCTGCCAGACAGCTGCTCAGTTCTCTTTCAGACCCCCCCCCCGCCAACCCAAGCTCATTCCCGAACTCAGTTTGCAGGCATGGTGAGAGGTAAGGCACTGACAGCACCTCAACCCCTGTGCCACCAGGCCAGCTTTCTCCATAATGTATTTAAAAATGCTTTTTCCCCTTTTTTTTAATCCCTTCCACTATCAGAAGTTCCTTCCTGGCCTTGGCCAGCTGGATTGCCTTCTCTTATTTCCTTGGCTTTCCTTTGGTAATCCTCCCTGTCCTCATCCTTCAGAGTCCTTCGGAACTTCCTGTAAGAGGCCCTATTAGAGTACCAATGCCCGTAGTCTGGGTAACAAGCTTCCTGAATTAGTGGCCTTGATGGAGGAGGAACATCTGGATGTCGTGGCAGTCACAGAAACATGGTACACACAGAACCATGACTGGGACATAAACATACCAGGATACACTATCTACAGGAGGGACAGGGAGGGTAAAAGAGGAGGAGGAGTAGCTCTCTACATAAGGGAAGGAATCAAAGCAACAGAACAAAAGGGTAAACAGGGAGGAGAAGAAGCACTGTGGGTCAATCTGGAGACAGGCAATGGCACCACAATCCGCACAGGGGTTGTATAGAGACCCCCCCTCTCAGGGGGAGGAAATGGACAAGAAATGATGAGGTATACTTAGAATGGCTGAAAAAGGGGAGATATTGCTGATGGGTGATCTGAATATGCCAGATGTTAACTGGAGTACAGTTGCAGCAGCCACTTCTAAGAGTGGGGTTATTCTAGATGCCCTACAGGGGGCATGCCTTAGACAACTAGTATCGAAACCCACTCGAGAGGGAGCAATCTTAGACCTGGTTCTCTCAAATGGAGATGGAGAGAGGATCACAGATGTAGAGGTGGGTAGCCATCTGGGAACTAGCGACCATCGAACAGTATGGTTCACAGTAAACACAGCAATAGAGTCAAGCCATACAAAGGCAAAAGTACTGGACTTCAGGAGGGCTGACTTTGCCAAAATGGGTGAGTGCCTAAGGAATGCACTAGCAAATGGGCAGGAAGGAGGGGTGAAAGAACAATGGGAAATAATAAAAACTGACATCACAGAGGTAACAAGCCTTTGTGTGAAGCAAATAAACAAAACAAAATGATGTAAGAAACCACTATGGTTCTCAAAGGAAGTGGCAGTGAAGGTTCAAGAGAAAAATAAAGCATTCAGGAAGTACAAGGAATCACGGAAGGAGCAGGACAGAGAATTGTATCAGTTAAAGCAAAAGGAAGCTGGGACGGCAGTCAGAACAGCAAAGGTCCGAACCGAGGAAAAGATAGCCAACTCAGTTAAGAAGGGGGATAAAACCTTTTTTAGGTACATCAGGGAGCGAAGGAAGACCAAGGAAGGGATAGGAGGCTAATAAAGGGAGGGAGGGGTGGGCAGAGGGTGACGGTGAAAAGGCAGAGATACTAAACAAATTTTTGCTCAGTATTTATAAATGAAGAGGGGAGGTACCTAAAACAAACCATAGAAACACTCTGGATACAGAAGTTGATACCAGCCCATTTACAGAAGAAAGGGCTCTGAAAGAACTGTTAAAACTGAAGGTGGACAAAGCAATGGGGCCTGATGGGATTCATCCCAGAATTCTAAAAGAACTAAGGGTAGAACTAGTGACACCACTGACTACCCTCTTTAATAAATCATGGGAGGATGGGGTGGTACCTGAGGACTGGAGGAGGGCAGATGTGACTCCCCTTCACAAAAGTGGGAGCAGGGCAAAAGCAGGAAACTACAGACCTGTTAGTTTAACCTCAGTGATAGGGAAAATGATGGAATCACTTCTGAAAGAAAGAATTATCGAGTACCTAGAGGCCAGAGGGGCACAGGACACAAGGCAGCATGGATTCACAGCAGGAAGGTCATGCCAGACGAATCTAATATATTTCTTTGACTGGGTGACCAAAGTAATAGATCAGAGAGGGGCTGTTGACATTGCCTACCTAGACTTTAGCAAGGCATTTGACACAGTCCCACACAAAAGATTAATATACAAGTTAGCCAGCCTGGGAGTGGGTCCCAAGATGATAGCCTGGGCAAAGAATTGGCTGGAGAATAGGACACAGAGAGTAATAGTAATGGAGTCCACTGTGAAGAAAGGGGGGTTACTAGTGGGGTACCGCAGGGTTCAGTATTAGGACTGGTCCTCTCAATGTCTTTATGCTTGGTTACTGCAGAGGGACTGGAAGGAAAAGTATGTCCTTTGCAGATGACACAAAGATCTGCAACAGAGTTGATGCACAAGATGGGGTGGAAAGGATGAGAAGGGACTTGGCAAGGTTAGAGAAATGGTCAAATGTATGGCAGCTTAGATTCAATGCTAAGAAGTGCAAGGTAATGCACCTAGGAAACAAAAACCCAGGGGAAGACTACACAATGAGGGGTGAGATACTAACAACAACAAAAATGGAAAGGGATCTGGGGGTAGTCATTTCAGATGACTTAAAGGTGGGTAAGCAATGTGAGAGGGCAGTAAGGAGGGCTGGGGGGATACTGGGATGCACAGTGAGATGCATCACCAGTAGAAAACAGGAAGTTGTTATCCCTCTGTACAGACAGCTGGTGAGACCCCATCTGGAGTACTGTGTGCAGTTCTGAGACCCACTTCCACAAGGACATAGACAGGATGGAAGCTGTCCAGAGGAGGGCAATCAAATGGTGCAGGGTCTGCACCGGAAGACATATGAAGAGAGACTAAAGGAGCTTAATATGTATAGCCTTGAGGAAAGGAGGGAGAAGGGACGGATTGAAACTTTCTGGCACCTCAAGGGACCCAGCAGTCCAAGAGGGTAGCAGCTTTCAAAAAAGAGGTGTGCAAGAACAAGGGGCACAATTTGAAGATAGAAGGGGACAGCTCAGAGTAATGTAAGGAAGTATTTTTTCACAGAAAGGGTTGTGGATGCATGGAACAGCCTTCCGGAGGAGGTTGTGGAGTCAAAAACAGTGGTTGAATTCAAGCATGCATGGGACAGTCATAAGGCAATTCTAGGGGGTGGGGGTAGAAAGAAGTAGGCTGCTGGTTAACTAGGATCTGCAGCTTATCCATTAGGTAGGGAAATGGGCAGACTGGGTTGGCCAAACGGTCCTTATCTGCCTTCAAATTCTATGTTTCTATGTTGTTATCCTTGACTGCTTGGGCTACCTCACTGCTAAACCAGCTGGGTACTTTGGCCCTGGAGGTTTTCCACTTTAGCCTGACACACTGATCAGTAGCTGCTGCTGTCCCTTCACTGAGGCTAGCCAGGTTTTCCCTTAGCAGATCCCCCATCTTCCTAATGTCCACCCATTTTAAGTTTAGGACCTTCGTCTTGGTGCTTGCCATCACCCTCTCAATGTCTAACCTGAACCACACTGTATGGTGAGCACTCTCTACCAGCAGCTTTTCAACCTGCATTTCCTGAACATGGTACTCATGTGTTAGAACCAGATCCAGGATTGCTCCCTCACTGGTGGGTTCTGTGACATCTTGGGTCAGGAATCCACTCTGCACCACATCTGTGAGTAGCTGACTCCTGGCTCAGGTTGCAGCTGAAATCTTCCACAATTACTACCTCACCCTTGCCGGCAGCTGTCCTGATTAAGGGCCCCCCAATTCTTATCCTTTTCCTTCTCCTGGTTTGGTGGGCTGTAAACCTCTCCACTATTACCCCTAGTGGATTGGAACTGCACCACAGTACCCCTGCCTCATCATCAGCAACACAGAAAGCCTTATCAGAGGGAAAATCTGCCTACTGTATGTGCAGATGACATCAAGCTCTGTGGCAGAGATGATTGAGGAAGGTACAGTATCCGTAGGCTAAGGGAGGATCTGGAGAGGCTCAAGATGTTGTTTAAGGTGTCTCAGCTGGATGTCAAGGTCGAAATGTGCAAGGTCATGCACATGGAAAACAAAAATGCAGGGGCAGTATACAGTTTGGGAGGGGGTTGCAGTTACTGTGACAAAGGAAAAGGATCTATGGTAATGATCTCTAACAGTCCACCTCAAATCATCATCACAGTGTGATAAGACAACAGGGAAGGCAAATAGGATGCTGGGATGCATTGGCAGGGAGTTCAGCAGCAGAAAGAAGAGGTCATATTGCCGCTGTACAAAACCCTAATGAGATCACACCTGAAGTGCTGTGTAAGGTTTTGGAACCCTCCCCTGAAAAAGACATCAACAAGCTGGACACAGTGTAGAGGAAGGGACCAAAGTGATTTAGGGTCAAAAGGGAGGACATTTAACAAAAATTAGAGTGCCTCAACATGTTCTTTTTAGTTTGGAGGCCAGAAGGGAGAGGGGGCATCAGTGTATTAAAAGGGAACAGTCAGCACTAAGAGCCCCACATCCAAGTGTGGGGCTGGTCCCAATTTGCACTTTGTATGCAAAAACGTTTTGAACTTACTGTTTACTACATCATGGTAGATTGCATCAGGCTGATTCTGCTGATTTCCAAGCCAACATTTGCTGCAGCCAGAAATCCCAGGATTCCTCTGCAGCAGACATTAGAGCAGGACTTCAGCAGTGGGAGAATAAATTGGAACAAAAAGGCAAGAGAGTGCGCAAAAATAAAGAGCCAAAGGCAATGTATTGCTGCTAGAAATTTAATGTGGTCTTACGCAAAAGGACAGCACTGAACCCCAGTGCTTCGAATCTTTGCAGATTTTTCCTCAGGTGTGGGGGGCTTGCTGGTAACATATTCCTTTTAATAGAGAAATGTAAAGGCAGAGTGGCTCAATTAGGGTTACTCATAAAAAGATCACCATTACAGGCTGCAGACGAAAACATTTCTTAAAGTCTTGTAATAAAAATAGTGATATAAAAATAAAAGAAAGAGGCAGGAAGAAGAAGAAGAAAAAGTAAGGAAATGTCAGATGGCATATGGACTCCAGCAGTGAGTTGTATTGAGAAGAGTCATATCCAGATTTCTGGTTGCTGGATTGGAAACCTGTAAAAAAAGGAAAAAGGACAAAAATAATAAGTGAATATCAACATTAGAAATTATCTCAAATGAATGAAAGGAATTAATTAAATATGGTAAATATAGAAGCAAAACAAGGGTGTTGCCTGTTTATCAGAAGAGCCTTGTTTTGCTTCTATATTTAAAGTACCATAGGCATTACTTAATTCCTTGTGTTCATTTGAGATCATTTTTAATATTGATATTCACTTATTGTTTTTGTTCTTCCTTATTTCTTTTTTTTACAGGTTTCTGCTTCCAGCTGTTCCCTCTTGACTCTGCTATTGCACCCACTCCAGCAGTCAGAAATCTGGATCTGACTTTCCTGATTATAACTCATTGCAGGTAGAAGACTTGGTTTGCTGGCCAAGGCACCTAGCTTCACCTGAGCTCTTTCCTTCTAAGACTGCTTGAAAGGCAGAGTAGAGAAACTTACCAGAGCAAGGGAAAAGGATTAAGACTTATTTTGGCTAAGCAGATTTACTGTGTGGTGTTGTTTTTAATTTTTACTCACAGAGATTGCTACTGTTTGTTGCTAACATTTCATTGTTTTATTTTTCTCTGTAGCAAAGTGTTTCTTACAGCGTATATCTTCGCTGAAATTATTACAGGTGGTGCTTTACAGGTTTTATAGTTTTATCTAATATTAGGATAAGCTTTCAGGGTTACTGCATTTGTTGTTGACTGATTGTTTCTGCTCTTACCTCCTTTTTCTTTCGTCCGTGGTTTTTCGTTTTCGGCAGGGGAAGGGCCCAGCCAACCACCCACACTACACTCCTTTTATAGGGTACCACAGTTGTGACATTTCCTGTGGCAGAGCAGGAAGGTGGATCAGTGGGGCCACAAGGTAGAGCTCATTATAGGGCACTAGTAATTTAACTTGTTGTTATAACAAGTTAAACAAAACACAATCAAACCATTACTTGCATATTTTTTCCCTTTTTTTTTCCTTCTAATTACTCTGACTAGGTTATAAACCCAACAACTTATCTGGAATGGATATCATTAACTGCAGGTACTGTGGAACAATTTTCAGAAGGACATTCTTGCAGGTTGGGACCACTGTCCTACATGCTGGGCCTTTGGAGATCTTAGGGCTCAGCTCCGGGCAGCATGGGCAGAGATTGCATGCCTCAAATTTCATATTCAAGAGGAAATACATTATAAGAACCACCCACCATTTCCCCAGCATCCAACAGAAAAACCTCGACCGCAGAGGGTAGTTGGTTCTGGAGGTTGGCAGGTGGTTAAGAGGGCAAATCGGGTGCCCCATCACTCTCTGCTCTCCAACATATTACCTCCAAAAACCATATAAACACTACAAACAGGTATCTGCCTCTATCTCTGAAATCAAACAAAGAGGCAGAAGGCACTGCAGAGCAGGACACTGCAGCACAGGAGCTAGCACAACAAAACTCACCCAAATCAGGAACCAAAACAAAAAAAGCAAAAAGGAAATCCAAAAAACTTCTGATCATAGGAGACTCCATGATTCGGGGAGTTGATACCCATCTCCAGCCAGGGGTAATGGTCAGATGTCGCCCAGGTACGTCAGCATGGAAAGACACTGACAGCATTGCTAAAATTGTTCCCAAAGCAGGAGAAAACATTGATGTCCTAGTACACATAGGGACTAATGATCTCGCCAGCCGGTCAGTTGTGGAGACCAAGGAACACCTGACCAGGCTGGGTGACAAACTATCATCTATTTCGTCCGGCATCTCCTTCTCTGAGATCCTGCCAGTCTGGGAGAGGGGAGCAGATGGACGGAAAGTCAGAGAAGGGGAGATAGGGAGCTAAACACATGGCTCAAGGGCTGGTGCCAGGAAAAAGGACACAGATTTGTAGGAACTGCAGTTCTGGGAGCGAAAGTTCTTTAAATTTGATGGACTGCATCTGACTAAGGAGGGAGTCAGTGCATTGGGCAGAAGTTTGACGTCTTTGCAGAATATTTAAACTAGAATGGGGAGAGGGGTGCAGCACCCATACGCCAAATGGGAAGAACACCCTCCCCCAGCTAGTGGTCAAACAGGGATTCAGCATGTTTGCAGTTCATTTGCATCACCAGGTAAGACAAAGGTTTGTCTCCCCATCTGACCTTACAGGGTAATGCCAAACCTCACCCAGCAACTAACACACCAAAATCTGGCCAATGGAAAATCATGTACACAAATGCTCACAGCCTGGAAATAAGATCCCAGACCTGCAGGCAATAATGTCAGAGGCTAAACTGGACATAGTAGCAATTAGTGAGATGTGGTTTACCAGTAACCACACTTGGGAGACTTCAGTACCTGGCTATGTATTGTTCAGAAGAGACCGAGGTGCAAAAAAGGGGGAGGAGTGGCCCTGTATGTCAATGAAAATATCAAAGCTACAGAAATTCAGAATACACATAAGGAGCCAGAAGAACTGTGGGTCACCCTGGAAACAGGAAATGGGACAGCCATAAGAACTGGGGTTGTCTACAGGCCCCCAGACCAGGGGAGGACATAGACACATTACTGTTAGAAAATATACAAAACATGACCGCTAAAGGGAGGTTCTGATAATGGGAGACTTCAACATGCGGATACAGATTGGTCAATACCAGCAGGAACATCTGCCAGAACTAGACACAATGGATTCCTGCAGGGAGGGCCTCCAAACAACTGGTACAGCAACCCACGAGAGACAGGGCTATCCTAGATCTAGTACTGACTAACAAGGAAGGGATCACAGATATCCAGGTAGAAGGTCACCTGGGGGCCAGTGACCATCACTTAGTATGGTTCAATTTGGCTACTACATCTAAATCATCCCATTCCAAGGCAAAATATGGGACTTCAGAGGAGCTGACTTTGATAAGATGGCCAACAGAGTTAAGCTAGCCCTGGCAAAAAGAAACACAGGTGAGGGGTACAGGCAAAGTGGGCAAGCATTAGGATGCAATACTTGAAGCAACATCCCATTGTGTTAGACAGAAAAGGAAGTGCAAAAGAAGAAGGAAACCACTTTGGTTCTCAAATACAGTAGCAGAAAAGGTCAGAGCCAAAAGGCTGGCCTTCAGTAAATATAAGGGAACACAACGGGATGAAGATAGGGAGGCATACCAAACTGCCCTAAGGGAAGCAGAGAAGGCAGTAAGGCAGGCAAAGTCCCAAACTGAGGAAAACTAGCTACGAACAGTAAAAGAAGGTGACAAGACTTTCTATAGATACATTAGTGAAAGGAGAAAGTCCAGAGGGGTATTGCTGTTTAATGGAGAAAGAGAGCATGTGAGGAGGAGAGGACCTGTAAAGGCATCTATCCTAAATAGATACTTTTGCTCAGTATTTAGTGAAGAGAAGGTAGGCAGGGCCCACCGCCCAGCATCATGGACACAGGGGGAGGGAGGTGAGCACTACCCCTTCACAAAAGAAAGGGTCCTACAAGAGCTTGCTAAGATCAGGGTGGATAAGGCAATGGGACCTGATGGCATACATCCCGGGTACTTAAGGAGCTAAAGGTGGAACTAGCAGAGCATTAGCAGAACTGTTTAGTGAGTCTCTGAGCACAGGAGAGGTCCCAGAGACTGGAGAAGGGTCAGGATCCTGCTTCACAAGAGTGGTAGCAGGGAGGAGGCGGGGAACTACAGACCAGTCAGTCTTACCTCAGTAGTGGGCAAGATTATGGAGGCACTCCTTAAGGAAAGGATAGTGCAACACCTGGAATCCATAGGGGCACAGTATCCAAGACAGCATGGATTTACAAAACGAAGGTCCTGTCAAACTAATCTCATAGATTTCTTTGACTGGGTAACCAGAGTGGTGGACCAAGGGGGAGCAGTTGATGTCGCCTACCTTGACTTCAACAAAGCTTTTGACACTGTTCCACATAGAAGATTGATAAATAAGCTGTGTAGGCTCGGGGTGGGTCAGAAGTTGGTCAACTGGGTGGCAAACTGGTTGATGGGCAGAAAACAGAGAGTGGTGGTAAAATGGCATACAGTCAGAAGAGACAAGTCACAAGTGGTACCTCAGGGATCAGTCCTGGGCCATTCCTCTTCAACATCTTCATTAGTGACCTTGCAGATGGACTGAGGGTAAGGCTTGTCTGTTTGCAGATGACACCAAGATCTGCAACAGAGTAGATGATCCAGATGGGGTGGGCAGAATGAGAAGAGATCTGATAAACTGGCAAAATGGTCAGAAGAGTGGCAACTGGGATTTAATGCAAAGAAGTTCAAGATCATACATAGGGAAGAGAAACCCTGAAGCCATCTATAGGCTGGGAGGGAGCTAGCAGTCACAAAGGAAGAAAGAGACTTGGGCATCATCATCACTGATGACCTGAACTCATCCAAGCAGACCTCTAAAGCAGTAGGTAAGGCTAGGGGGGGTGTTAGTATTAGTAGGGGTATCAGCAAGTCGAAGAGGGAGGTAATAATCCTTCTTTACAAGACACTGGTTAGGCCCCATCTGGAGTACTGTGTGCAGTATTGGAGGCCACACCTTCACAAGGACATTAACCAAATTGAGGCAGTCCAGAGAAGGGCAACCAAAATGGTGCAGGGACTACATCAGAAGACATATGAGGACAGATTAACAGAGCTCAATATGTATACCCTTGAGCAAAGGAGGGAGAGAGGTGATGATCGAGGCATTCAAACACCTTAAGGGCATTAACAAGGTGAAATAGTCTAACATGTTTAAATATAAGAAAAATAGCAGGACAAGAGGACACAGCATGAGATTAGAGGGGGGCGATTAAGGGGAATGTGAGGAAATTCTTTTCACAGAAAGGGTGGTGGATGCATGGAATGGCTTACCACAAGAAGTGTGGCTATGAATACAGTGCAGGGCTTCAAACAGGCATGGGATAGGCATAAGGGAGCAATACAAATGACTATGAATAGATAGGCCACTGACAGAGCAAAGGCCGATGGCACATTTATAAGGTAGAAAAAAGAAATGGGCAGACTGGATGGGCCTTGCGGTCCTTATCTGCCGACAACTTCTATGTTTCTATGTAGTCCATGTGCCATCCGTATTTTCCTAGTTTTTCTTCTTCTTCCTTTTATTTTTTTTTATGTCACTGTTTTTGTTACAAGACTTTAATATATTTTTTGTCTACCTGTAATGGAGACCTTGCTATGTGTAACCCTAATTGAGCCACTGTGCCTTTAAATTTCTCTTCTAGAAGGGATGTGTTACCAGCAAGTCCCAGGAAGAATCTGTAAGATTCAAAGCGCTGGGGCTTAGTACTGCCCTTTGTTTGACCACATTAAATTTCTAGCTGCAAACACGGCCTTTGTCTCTTTCTTTGTGCACTCTCTGCCTTTTGTTCCTAAGTTATGTGTGTATTATTGAGTGCTGCACAATTTTCTTGTGTGCCCTGTGGGTTCCCTTTGTTTCTGTGGGAGAAATAATAGCCTGCAGTGCAATGTTAAAGATTTTAAAAGCTCAGAAAGATGTTTGCAGGCCCTGCTGTCCTGCTAGGGATAAGTGCAGTCCTCTGTTACTGTACTTAGTCCCAGGAGGGCAGTGGGACCAGTGAATAAAAAGATCAGGGCCAGGATTCACAAAACTTTGCCCGGGCACAAGCATGGTTTTGTGCGAGCAAACCTTGTTTTGTGCCAAGTTACTGTTCACATAAGCCCAGTTTGCATGCTCAAACCAGGTTTGCACTGGGGCAAAGTGTGGAGGGGTCACAAATGCAAATGAGGAGTAGGGGACTTGAATATCAGCAGAGTCCAATTCACAGAGCATTTACTCTGTGAATTGGCCTTTTGTGCGGTCCTCTTACGCAGAGCAGATACCGCCAACCGAGACCTTGCCTTAATCCTGCAGAACCCTAGTGGTTGTTGGAAGTACTGCGGTGGTCCACCCCAACCCCAGCACAATAATCCCTGTTGTCCAATGGTCCCTCCTCCCACCCCATGTCCGACTAATCTAATATATGTATGTTTTCCTTGGTATCTAGTGGTCCCTCCCTCCACCTTATCCCGTGCCTGAGTATTTTTGTTAACTTATTATGCTTTATTGAGAAATTTTTTATACAGTCAAAATACAAAAAGTAACCAGTGTCCTGTCCCGAGTATTACAAAAAGATTCTCCCTGGTGCTAGTGCCCCACCCCACCACCGATCGCCAGCCTGATGTGGACCATAAAACATTACCTGGTGTCCAGTGGTCCATCTCCCCATCCGATCCCATACCCAACAATAATTAACCATTTCCCTGGTGTCTAGTGATCCTTCCCCCCAAATGTTACAAGTGGGGTACCTCAGGGATCAGTCCTTGGGCCAGTCCTCTTCAATATCTTCATTAGTGACATTGCAGATGGGCTAGAGGGTAAGGCTTGTCTGTTTGCAGATAACACCAAGATCTGCAACAGAGTAGATGATCCAGATGGGGTGGGCAGAATGAGAAGAGATCTGGATAAACTAGCAAAATGGTCAGAAGAGTGGCAACTGGGATTTAATGCAAAGAAGTGCAAGATCATGCACATAGGGAAGAGAAACCCTGAAGCCACCTATAGGCTTGGAGGGGAGTTGCTGGAAGTCACAAAGGAAGAAAGAGACTTGGGCATCATCATCACAGATGACCTGAAATCATCCAAGCAGACCTCTAAAGCAGCAGGTAAGGCTAGGGGGATGTTAGGGTTATTAGTAGGGGTATCACAAGTCATAAGAGGGAGATAATAATCCCTCTTTACAAGACACTGGTTAGGCCCCATCTGGAGTACTGCATGCTAGTACTGGAGGTCACACCTTCACAAGGACATTAACCAAATTGAGGCAGTCCAGAGAAGGGCAACCAAATGGTGCAGGACCTGCATCAGAAGACATATGAGGACAGATTAACGGAGCTCAATATGTATACCCTTGAGCAAAGGAGGGAGAGAGGTGATATGATCGTAACATTCAAACACTTTAAGGGCATTGACAAGGTGAAAAAGTCTAACATGTTTAAATATAAGAAAAATAGCAAGACAAGAGGACACAGCATGAGATTAGAGGGAGGCCAATTAAGGGGGAATGTGAGGAAATTCATTTTCACAGAAAGAGTGGTGGATGCATGGAATGGCCTACCTCAGGAAGTGGTAGCTATGAATACAGTGCAGGGCTTCAAACAGGCATGGAATAGGCATAAGGGAGCAATACAGATGAGTATGAATAGATAGGCCACTGACAGAGCAAAGGCAGATGGCACATTTATAAGGTAGAAAAAGAAATGGTCAGACTGGATGGGCCTTGCGGTCCTTATCTGCCGTCAACCTCTATATTTCTATGTAAATGCACCCATGCCTGATCGTTACTTAATATTCCCCAGTGTCTGGTGATCCCTCCCCCCACCTGCACCTATGCCCAATTGTTATTTAATATTCCCTGGTGTGCAGTGGTCCCTTCCCCTACTTACACCCATGCTCAATCTGTAATCAATACATCTAGTGATCCCTCCCCCCCACCTGCACCCATTCCCGATCAGTAATCAATATTTCCTGGTGTCCAGTGCGCCTCCCCATCCTGATCCCCCGTAATATCCAATAACACAATTCCCTGATGTCCAGTGTTCCCCCTTCATCCCAATCCCCTATACAATACATTGATACCATTCCCTGGTGTCTAGTGGACCCTCCCACCCTGGCAGGTAATGCTCCACCACCCCGCTCCCCCTATCCTGACCCCAAGTAGCCCTTCGCTGTCCACCATGGCAAGCCACTGACTGAACTGTCAGTGAGCGCGCGCATACTGCAGCAGTGGTCCCAGAGATGGTGGGCTAGACAAAGAAACAATCTGAATAAGAGCTCAGAGGAAGGGAGGCTAGTCATGATCTTGTAGGGGGCATGTACAACCTTATGGGGCAGACTGGATTCAATGCAAGGTCCTCTTCTACCAACAGCTTTTCTGAATTTCTGTATCCAAGAAGGAATCTGCAAAGCCCATATGTAGTACTTTTTCAGGCATTGTTTTTCTAGGTATGGGACTTGTAGATTGATCTGTGGTGGAAAAATACACAAGTCCCATCATACTGCATATGGTCCTTGTTTATACCAGCTATGCAAATTCTGAAGTTTTTATTTTGCTGTATTTCACAAAAAACTTGTAAATGTTTTTTTTTTTGGGGGTGGGGGAGGTTTCCTTTTTTGTACTGAGTCATGACTAATGGGAGTTTTCAGTATAGATGTTCTGCTGTGCTTTATTCTTGTCCATCCTAGTCTAGAATAATCAGTTTAGACATTCTCACACAACAAGAGTTACCCTAGTACTCTTTTTATATTGTCCTTATTTTTTACATCCATCTAAAGTGAGTTTAATAACTACAGGAAGTGAACGTGGGCCTTTCTTTTCTCGAGGGCTTGAAGCCATGTATTTTTAATGTTTATTCCCACTCCTGAATGTAACTGTAGATTGGATTATATGAAATCAATAAATACCATTAAAATAAGTTAAATTAAAATTGTTACATTGTTTATTTTAATTACATTCAGACTTGTTTTGTATGTAACATATTGTAATACTGGTTGAATTAAAAGTTTTGACCCAAACAGTAAAGGTCAAATGGATTAGATTTTGCACAGACTCACTATACACCCAGTGGGGCAGAGTAGAGGCATACCTTATGCAGTAGATTTCGTATCTTTACCCTTCCATCGTTGTATCCCTACACATAGCATCCATCTGCAGTTTGGTTGTTAAAAGTTAAATGAAGGGCAGGCTTGCTATCCTTGGGGCTTTAACTAGATTTACACTTTATGGTGTTCCACTTCCTCAGCTCCTCATTTGGAACAGGGCTTGCCTACTGCAATGTATAGTACTACATACATTTTATGCACTTGGCTAGGCTTAAGAACCTTCTTGGTGCATATTGTGGCTTTTTATATAATTTTAAAAGTATAGTATGGGCACCTGAATGTAATTATAAACTAACACAAAGGAAACTGCTTGGCCTGGAGTAGTGTATTAAATCTAATGTATCTGAGAGAAGCAGCAAGTAGCTTTGATCTTTTGTAATATGAAAAAAGTTATATCTTTTCCCCTTGAATGACATGAGCAGTATGGATTTTTGCCATAAAATTAGATTCCTCAATTTAACAGCGTATACTTTGTGGGAGTTTCATTAACAGCCTCCTGCCAAATGTACTGGTATCTGTTACATAGAAATTACAGGAGTCACTCACGGCAGTGCTATTATCTGCCACCCTGGGTGATTCTAGAAAGATTGATTACTAGGGTATCAACTGATTACAGTTATCTTAGTATCATAACCAGTTAAGGAATCACATATCTATTAGCTTCACATATCCTTGATTCTATTTATAGTGCATGCTTGGTTACTTGATTAATATCTACTATGTGGTCAGCTTGTTTGAGGAAATGTGCCTGGTGCTTCATTTACCTGGTGCTGATACTGCACTTGATCTTTTATATGATGCCAGGCTGAAACTGACTGAGAAGTTATTTTTAGTTAATTTTTGATCAGGCCAGGCACACTGAGCTGTGACAGCCCATTTCCAGGTTGTCCTGTGGGGTGAATTGCATGGCTGGGTTTTATTTAACAGGGGGTATGTTGGCCAAGATAGGACAGCATGCAAAATCACCTTGCCTTTAGAAACGTGGACAATGATGACAATAAAAAAAAGACCAAGGGTCCATCTAGCCAGGCTCAGCAAATGTATGGGATACAGTATGCATCAGATGCCCCCCCACCTAATGTAACTGCCTGTGTAGATGGTAACTGTCTTTCTATTAGGATGAAACTCCAGGAGGACAGCACTAGTGATTTTTAATAGTTTTGCCCTAGTATCAGGATTTACAGTAAATACAGATGTGGGACTTCTGGTTCTGGTCTACAAGGGGATGGTTGCATAGACAACTCACGCTTGGGCAAAACCGGGAAAAACTACCCTCTCAAATATATACAACGCTATATAATAATTCTTATTGCAGCATGTTGAGAGGGCATAAATATCCAGAACTCATACCTGCAAAAATTGTGATGGATTCACCATCGGAACAGTCTGAACTCGAACATGACCCTGATGCCTCAGACACACAGGCCTCTAAATCTTCCACATCCATAGGCCGCACACCTAAGAATCGGAATAAAAAAATCAAACTTGACACCATATACAATGAACTATGCTCTTTCCAAGCTGAAATCAAACAGCTGTACGGAGATATTAGGAAGGATATTATTCAATTGGAACAAAGGGCCAGCTATTCTGAATGCCAACTAACCGCCACTGAGAATCGCATGGACAATGTGGAAACTCTGGTACAGCAGCTTCACGCAGAGCAGGAAATGATCGATGAGAGGCAGGAGGATGCGGAAAATTGGGCCCACAGAAAGAATATTAGGGTATATTGTATACCCGAGGGCTCAGAGGGCAATGACATTAAATATTTCCTGGCAACAGTACTAAAAACAGCCCTAGAGCTCCCCCCCCCGAATTATGACTTGCAGTTTGAGCGAGTTCACAGAGTGCTTGCGCCTAAGCCAACCTCAGCAAACACTACCCCCAGATCTTTTATTGCTCGTTTACAGTTGTATACCACCAAAGAGCAAATCTTTACAATTGCTTGGCATAAACAAAAAGGTTTTATGGTCAGCAAAGATTCTACGTCGACCACGATTTTGCACCAAAGACTCTCTGCCTTCGACGAGCCTACCTCCCTCTCCTTCCTACTTTAAAAGCAAAGGGCATAAAGTTCTCCACTCCTTACCCTGCCAAACTTATCATGCATCTCCCTGAAGGTGAAAAAAAGAATATGCTGATGCACAGGAAACTAAGGATGATCTTATGGCACAGGGCATAGTCTTTTCTGAGCGGATGACTACAGCTGCACTGAAAGAGCTGCAGACCCCGAGATGGCAAACACCGATCAAGGTGGCCCAAACTCCAAGGGACAACAAAAAAGACCCACAGGATCTAAAAAAGAGACTTGAGTCGATTCATAGATCCAGTGCACAGACCACCTGAAATGAAGAAAATCAGGATTTTTGCTAATTACTACAGGTAGGACAGCTGCTTGGGGAGTTATAATATCTTTCCCTGGCTCTGATGGCCCTCTAGACTCTGTATCCTCTAATTACTCCCTCTATAGCTGGGAGCTTGGAGACAGATGTCACTTGGGTTCAGGATGAGCCGTTATCCCCCTTCCTGTGATTGCCAGAAGGGGGACCTCCCCTCAACCAGTGGCTTTTGACAGTGTCGCAACTTGATAATTACTGACTGCTGATCAAGAACTAAGAGGTCTGGTAATGAAAGCATTACTTTAATACATGCAAGCTGGGCAATAATTTAAAGCTACCGGTCAGTGCTGATCCTTATTACTTTCTGTATCAAGTTAAAGAAAGCAGGAATTTATGAACAAATTACTGCATTTAACCTAGTTTTTCCCAGTGATTGTACCTGAACCTAAAACCCCCTTGAATGACAGCTAATTTTCTTATCCCCTGATTTTTCTTTTCAATTCATCCACAAGTTGCTGGCTATGTCTCGATAGCCGTTTTATTTTGGGGCTTATTTAGCCCCCAGGGGGCCCGGGAGCAGATTTCTCCTGGCTATACCCCTACCCAGACTGCCACCTTGGTCTTTCTGGCATTCAGGGTCTTACAGGGAGAGCATATCAGCTCACTACTACCTTGGAAGTCATCTCAATGTTTATAATGTTTGCAAAGTTTCTAAAAGTTATTTATTTGAAAATTGTTGGTACAGTTTCTGTGTTATGACACAGTTGGTCGTATATGTGGTTCTGCCAAACCATGTGTCTACCCTCACAGAGCTAGACAGAAGGGTATAGGCACTTGGAAAGTTTTATTTTTTGTAAAGTGAGACCTATATTCAAGGTTGATAGTTTGAACTTAGAGTAGATGATCAATATTTTGTAACTCATAAGATTGAAACTAATGACTTAAATAACAAAATTGAAACTCATGAACCAAATGGGAAGAGAATCTGTAGGCTTATGAGATTTAGATTTAGAATCCTCCTACTTGTGGGAACATTTAAAATTAACCATACCACTTCTCATGCAATCTGCCTATGGCATGGCAAGAGAAGGGCAAATAGCCCATTCATCAGGCTGCATTCACCCTTAATTTCATGGCTAATATATCTCTAATAATGTCATTGAACATTAACAAAATCCATAACGCAATTAAGAGAGCCAGACTGATGAAATACTTAAAATCTCAGCATGCAGCCTTGATATTTCTGCAGGAGACCTATCTCTCGACAGACGAACATATTAAACTTGAGAGATTTGATTTCCAAAACTATTTGTCTGCCTCTCATGGTTCCAGACAAAGAGGATTGGCAATCCTCATTCCTTGTGCCACCCCCTTTACCCGCCAATCGCAGAGAATGGATAAGGAAGGACGATATATACTGTAATAGTGGTGGGACTTCTCTACTCGAGACCAGTAACCTTAGCATCAATTTATTTTCCTCCGAACTCCACAGCCAAGCTAGCTAAGAAGTTTATAGATGATTTATCTATTCAACAAGGCCAGCTGATCTTGGGCGGAGATATAAATATTACTCTTAACCCTGCCCTAGATGCTAGTCTGCCCCTAAAACATAGAAATTCCCCTCAACAAAAGTACCTCACTAAATCCCTCCCCAGCGTAGGCCTTGTAGATCTCTGGAGGCATTTTTATCCTAAGGCACAGGTATACTCTTATCAGTCTCCCAAAACACACAGCCTTTCCAGACTCGACTACATTTTTAACTCAATTAAGCACTTAGGGCCAGATATTCAAAACATTGCCCTGGGGCTAAATTAGCACTGTCCGGCAGGCAAATTGTAGCCCGGAGCACAAACCCATCTATATTCAAAAGGAATAGCCTGGGGAAAAGAATTTCTGAATATAGTATGGGAATGAGGCTGTGCAAACTGGGCTGGGAGTGCAGGACAAACATAGCCATGGAATAAGACTGCACTGAATATAGCAACTAGGAAGTGCAAACCACAACAACAACACAGTGCACAGTGACGTGAGGGTAGGTATAGGTGAACTATGTGGCCAATGTGTGTGCCAGCAAATATGTGGACCCAGTACTGCTGCAGGCAGCAGTGCACGTGAAAGAACAGCGTTCAAAACTATAATATTCCCCGAACCATTAGCGCAGAGCTGCGCCGTTTGCCCGGTGCTAAGATTTCCCATATTCAAAAGTGACATGCAAATGAACCTACTTCGGTAGTCTCTAGGCAAACATCCACATTAGCATCTCATTATGCCCTGATTTGCATGCAGTTTGCTCAGCGTTGCTACAGGGTCCCACATTTCCACCTGTAGGTCAGTCTGGAAGTACAGGGTCTGGCCGGGTCTGGCTGCAGCCCCACCTGTAGGTCAGTCTGACAGTGCATGATTGTTACTGCAAGCTATATGTATGCAGTACAGCATAGCATTGTGTACCCCAGGGGACAACACAGCAGAGGCACAGGTGGTGGTGGTGATTCCTGCAACTGTCACACTGTAGGGCATGCTACAGTGCACAGCAGATACCACAGTAGCAAGGGCACCAGTGGTGTGAGGGACACAGCAATGCCCATGGTGCAGGGTTTTAAATAATTGATTAGTAGTTTTTTCTTGGGACAATGCTAACTGTACAGAAAGTATTTATATAGGTTTTCTAGAAGTGTTATTCTTGTTAAACACAGTGAGGCAAGTGCTATGCATTTTCACAATGTTTTAGCACTTTTATGAGTAAAACGCTAATCAATTTTTGGAGTTAAATAAAACCCTGTGGTGTGTAGGGTAGTGAATACCACTGCACTGTACACAGAGACAAGCCCACCTTGCAAGTGTGTACTGCCAGTGGACATTACTGTCACATTGTTGTGAGACCCACAGATGCTGCACCTCTGGCATGGGATGCTCATAGTGACATAGACATGTGTGTGCTGTGGTGTATGTACAGCTGTGCAGTATGTGACTGGGGGAGCATGTATGATCGGACAGGCACACTGGTATTGGGGTATTCCCAATACTGGCCCATGTGCACTGCATGCTGTGTCCCAGCCTTGTGGCCACACCCGGTCTGTGGTGAGGCCTGGCCACCCGTACACCCTCCCCTCAGCACCCACCATGCCCACAGTGCTGCATGTGTGTGCTGGCATCTGTTGGTCACCACAAATGTATGGTCTGCAGGTGTGTGCTGTATGGCCACACTACCATGGCGGTCCCTGGAGGCTGGGTCGCCACATACTGCCTGGCATGGCTGGGATTAGTGGCAGCAGTTGGCATCATTGTGATGCCTTCAGTGAGCAGCATGTTTCCTCCATGTCTGGCATTTACTGTGTCATAGTCATATGTTAGGGTCATGCAAGGGCATGACAATGTCGCGAAAAGCTGTTTGCCCAGAGTTGAGACCAGCTTTTCCTGGGCAGTAATTTGTACCATGCAAAGGGTCGCGCTAAGTCGCGCTAAACACCTTAGCGCAGCACTAGTCGCTGAATATCCCATAGCGCCTGTATTCATGTTCAGTTTGCCCCTTGCATATAGTTATGGTTAGCCTGGCGCTAATGCAGTTTGCGTACACTATTTGGCCTTTTGAATATAGCAGACCCGCGCTAATCCCGTACTAATCCCATGCAAATGGTTTGCGCACTGCAGAAAGCTTTGAATATCTGGGCCTTAGAGTCCATACAGGATATCTACTATGGTGCCATCCCTTTGTTAGACCATAGACCAATATTTGTCAAGCTGTTATTAGGCTGTCTGCAGGGCCAGTACTTTTGACAGCTGAACCTTATGTTTCTCAAAGATCAAAAATTTTAAGATTTAATCCAAAACACGATCTCCAGAATTTTAGCAGATAACCCAAAGGGAGCCTCTTCAGATGCAATTCGCTGGGATACCCTAAAAACAGTTCTTAGAGGGACATTATAAAATATGCTTCATACAAGAAAAAGTTGAGAGAAAAAAATTTAACAGACCTACAGAAAGAATACGATAGTCTATAGGAGTCAGAGTCACAACATAGGGGAGACAAGACAGTCATCCCCACGATGCAACTTTTAAAACAAAAAATCCAAAAAATACTAGATTTACAAGTGGAACAGCAACTCCTGTATCTTAAGCTAACCACATACGAGGGAGGACTGAAAGCAGCTAGAAACCTAGCAAGAAAGTTACAGAAGGCCAAATCATTTTCAAGGGCTCAGTATCTTATGGACCCTGAATCAGGATGACTTTTAAAAACACCCACAATCTATTAGACAGGCCTTAGTGAAATACTATGAGAACCTACACATAGAAGATACTAACCCCCAAACCACACAAATTACAGATTATTTTACTAAAATCCATATGCCCAAACTCACCGAAGTGCAATCCCAAATACTCTTAGCCCCAATAGCCAAAGAAAAGATGACCTTTGTAGTTAAACAGGCCAAAAAAATGAAAGCCCCAGGCCCTGGTTGATACCCTATGGAATTTTATAACATCCTTAATAAATCGTTATCCCCCACTCTCTTAGAGGCAATGTTGGAACTTCAATCAGGAAAACCTGCCCCCTCCCTCCTGGCATTATGCAGAGACAGCCACCATTTTGAAACCTAAGACACCTCTGCAATATTTAGTCTCATACAGCCCCATATCAAAATAGAAGATCAGGTGGGATTTATAAAAAAAAAAAAAAAAAAGGCAAGCTAGAGACGCAGTAAGATGCACTACTCTTATAATGGAATACGCCATCAAACACAATATTCCCATGACTCTCCTCGGCATAGATGCAGAAAAGACCTTCAACAGGGTTAATTGGACCTTTTTTGTGGGCAACCTTGGAAAACTTTGGACTACCTGCTGCATTTATTTGACAAATTCAGCAAGTATATGACTCCCCTAAAGCTTATTTAAAATTAGATGGGGCTATATCCAAATCTTTTTCCCTCACAAGAAGAACCCACCTAGGCTGCCCCATGTCCCCCCTCCTATTTGCTTTTTATTTGGAGCCTCTAGCCATCATTATTAGAAATTCACCTGACATAACCAGCATAAAATTAACCTTTATGCTGATCATATATTGCTTACCCTAACTTCCCCTGAAACATCGATCCCTGCTGTGGTCTGGCCACTTTTGGAGCAATTTGGGACACTGGCTGACTATAAAATTAATAATACAAAAACTGAAGTGTTAACATGCCTTTTCTCCCTGACCCCAACTCTTAAGCAAAACTTCCCTTTTAAATGAAACAGAAAATCAATGAGGTATCTGGGTATACAACTTCCCATATAACTTAACGCACCTGGAAATGGTTAACTTTGAACCCATTACACAGCAAATAACAAGGAATCTTGCGGAATGGACTGAACTGCCCTTGAGTTTTATAAGCCTAATAGAAATCGCACAACAAAATATCCTCCCTTGTCTATTATTCTTTTTACAAATGCTCTTTAAAACCCTGAATAATACTTACTTCCAATTTTGGAATAAAATAATTTCAAGATTTATTTGGAGAGAAAAGTCTTCCAAAATAAAATTTTCAATACTCCAACTACTAAAATCTAAAGGAGGCTTAAACTTGCCAGACCTGCGCACCTACGTTATATCAACCCAAATTCAGATCCTATTAAATCATATCAACCCAGCTTGGAAAGAATCTGAACAAACAGTAACAAAAAATCCAAGTATACTTCCCCTATTATTTGGAAATCTCCCTGAATGCCTCCCGGTAACTCAGTTCCCCCCATTTATAGCTGAGCCTTATAGACACTGGCTTACTGTATTAAACTTATCACTTTCTTTTACAGAGAAGTTCTATATGAGGCCGTTGAATTCTGACACTTTTTTTTACCTGAACAAACTCCTGCAATAGTTAAATCATGGTCAACACAAGTTAAGTATGTAGGACAGCTAGTAAGTTTAGTGTCAGTGGCTCAGTAGGTAGCACACTCTCCTCTGAGGCCAGGAGATCAGAGGGCTGTGGGTTCAGTTCCCACATCTGGCACTTGGGTTAATATCCCAGTACTGACACTGTAATGCAGCATGAGAGGGGTGCTGCACTTCTGAGGTGCCGTCTTTCAGATGAGACGTTAAACCGAGGTCCCATCTGCCTGGATTGGTGGTAGTTCAGGTGGATGTTAAAGATCCTATGGCACTTCTCCAAAAGAGTAGGGGAATTTTTTATTAAAACTTGAAATCAGAATATACACAAAAAAGTGTTACTGCACACAAACATAATACAGAAATAAAGGCAAACGTAAATAAGTATTACATCATACAATCAATACGAAAATTCATTTTCACAGTCTCCAAACTAATAAAAAGAAATACTAGAACCCCCCCCCCCCCCCCCGAGCAGAGGAAAAAAGATTGAAAATTCAAACAAAAAAAATCATACAAAATAATATGAAAACATACAAAAATAAAATATAAAACATAAAAAATAAGCAGTAGAAGAAATCATAAATAATTGTCCTGACAATACCTCCTAAAGATATAATACATCTCACGTGCGGAGACCTACCCCACATCCAAAAACCAGTCCATATGACACCACCTCTCTTGAAAAAGGGAGAGTGAACAAGTTGAAAAAGTCCAAATCCCTTGAACCTTTACAGGAATTATATACAGTCCAGAACAATTGTTCAACAGTAACCCTTCTTTTATATAAAGTCAATTGGCATCTCGTATGCCATATATGGTACTTGAGTAACAATAAAATTTAATGAACGGTTCCTGAATCATACTTAATCCATTTCTTTGGTAACAAACCCAACAGCAAAATATCTCTAGTTAGACAAGAAAAAGGAAAAGAAGGCCACTGTGAATAAAGAAATGACCAAAAGGACAAAATAAAAGGACATTCAAAAAATAAATGATCTACAGTTTCCAAAACCCCATGGCACATGTCATCCCTAGAGCACACTCTCTCAGCTAATCCCTTATTATTATAATTATTCCGTACATTTAGTTTGTCATGAACACTTAACCAAAGAACATCCCACATCTTTCCTTGCAATCTGTGATTAAGCAACATTTTTCCTGTAATTGCAGTTTCACTTGGAGTTTTAATCCAATATCTAGGAACGTCAATAAAAAAACTAGAGACAATAGACACATACATCTCTTTCCTAGAAAGGGTAAAATTGTCTCCTAGTAATACCCCATAGCTTCAATTTCCCAAAAATATACTGCATATATGAAGGGAGGCCCTGAAGTGATTTTTGTTTTGGAATGGTGGACTCAATACCCTAGGAAAGAAGCCACAGGTCAATTTGGTCAGAAACCCGGGGGTTCCAAACCTTGGGCCCATCGCTCATCACTGGCTTCAAATTCCCATACAATAATAAAGAAAAGAAAAGAACAATAGGGTGAATCATCTGCAATCCACCATCTTTGATAGGGCGATACAAAACCCCTCTTTTAGTCGGATTAAGCTGGCTACCACAAATACATTGAAAAAATAAACCATAGAGTACAGTCTCTAATCGTACAGTTAGTGGAAAAACCACACATAAATGCAGAAACATTGACAATAAAAAGGTTTTTACCATATATACTCTTTTTAGCTTGGACATATGCCAAGAGTTCCACTTTCCAATTTTCTCCCTAGCGTCTGATATAATAAGAGACCAATTATAAGTACTCATGTCCCCCATACCAAAAAAAAACCCCAGTAATTTCTGTGGTTGAGTCTGACAAGGTATGTCCAAAAAAACCAGAATTTTAGGAACCGAGTCACCTATAGGAAGACATATACTTTTGGCAATATTAATAGTGGTATTAGTTAACAGAGAAAAATGCATAATTTCCTGAGCAGCCGTATTTGCTGATGCCTGGTCCCCCAACACCAGGCACATGTCATCCGCATAGGTTATACTTTTAACCTCCATATCCCCACTATGCACTGAAAGACCCCTAATAACTTCATGCAGCTGTAATTTCCTTAAAAGCAGATTTAATGCCAAAATATACAAAGCCAGACTCGGGGCAACCTTGCTTAACCCCCCTCTGAACTAGACAACTAGCCCCCACCCAGCCATTCACATAAGGTTTAACCATAGCCTGCTGGTAATATAACTAAAGCCAGTTCAAGAAGATAAGTGGAAGACCATGACTTTGAAGTACAATCCATAAATAATCATGACAAACAGTATCAAAGGCCTTAGCTTGATCCAGCCCTACTAAATAACCACTCACTTCCCCTCCAGATCCCTTTTCCATAATTTCCCTAAGCAAAATAAGTGCATCAGCTATTTTTCTCCCAGGAACAGCACAAAACTGTGTGGGGTGGACTATATCTTCCAAAACTAAAGTTAAACGATGATGCAACAATTTTGCCAGGAAGCAAGTTTTTACTGTCTGTATTTAAAAGAGTAATGGGCCGCCAATTATCCAAAAGGGATCTATCACCAGTTTTAAACAGAAAAAAAATAAGGCCAGTGTATATACTACCTGGTAAAACACAGGAATCCAGAAAAAAATTGAAAGCTGCAACAAACTCAGAGGAGAGTAATGGAAAAAGTAATTTATAAAACTCATTCGGTAGGCCATCAGGCCCTGGAGCTACCCCTGGTTTTAAACTAGAAATAATGGAACCCAACTCATGTTCAGTAACAGGGGCAATCAAAGAAGATTTCTGAGAGTCAGGGATTTGTGCCAAATCACAAGAACCCACCCAATCAAACACCTCTGTTTCAAGGATAGCTACAGAAGAAAATTTAGACTGTACAAAACTTCCTTCATGATATCCAAGTTCCCAAATTTCTCAGACCCATCCTTAGATTTAAGGGAGTACATGACCTTATGGTGACACTGAGCAGAGCAGGAATCAAAAGGATTAACACTGCCCTGTTTCCCAGTGCATCCCCTTTTTTGTTCAGCTTCTAAGGATTTCATCCTATTATATTGCAAACTTGTCAAGTTATACTTAATCTGTTCTATTTGATCAACCTAAGAAGTCCCAGTAGAAACCTGTAATGACTGCAATAACACAAGTTGTTCTTGTAAAACCTTATAATCCTCCTTTCGTTTTGTACCATTTAATTTACCCATCAACTGAAAATATCTTTGAAAATAGGCCTTACTATCTGACCACCAGTCTGCCAAAGAATCGTATAGAAAAGCTACAGATTGTCTGGCTTGTACCAGGGCCTGAAAACCCTCCCGGATGTTATCAGTTGCCATCAAACTTAAATTTAGCCTCCAATACCCCTTCCCTCTAACAGTAGCATCAAGATCTGAGAGAGAAACAACAAGGAGACCGTGGTCAGAAGTAGCAACAGGTGTCACAGATTTATGCCTAATAGTTAAATGAGGGGATAAAAACCAAAAATCTATCCGGGTAGATAAAAGGCCCTTAAAAAAGGTATGGGGGAGGGGGGCTTAGGGATATCAGGAAAGGGAAAGGCATCAACAAGCCCAGTGAATTGCAACACATGATTAAGGTACTGTAAATCACAATAAAGTTTAGAGACCCTGGGACCCCTATCTGAAAACAATCTACTTGTATTAAAGTCTTCACCAAAAAGTATATATCTAGACGTAAAAAGATATGGCAAAATAAGCTTAAACAACTCTATCCTGCCAGTTTTAGTTTGAGGGGCATATACATTTATGAGACGAAAATCCATCTCCTGAAGCTGCACATCCAACAAAAGGGCTCTACCTGGGAAAATGTCTACACAATGAAAAACTTTAATATTATGAGTAGAAAAACAAATCCCTACCCCACTACAAAGATCGGTCCCCATGACCAAAAACTAGTTTCCAAACCCAGGCATCCTCCCTATCTTAATATCAGTTTGGGACTGTAGCCTGGTATCCTGAAAAAACCCACATCAAAACATAAATCTGAAAATAAAGAAAAAGTTGCCAGTCTCTTCGGCTCTGACAACACACTATTTGTGTTGAGAGAGACTATAGTTAAATCATAATGACTCAGACCCATAACAGAGATCAACGAGAGAGTCAAGGTACATTCCTAGAGAGCCCCTCACCCATACGCCTCCTAGTTCGACTGGCAACAGTACCTTCCGGATATTCAGCATCAGAGGGGTTTAGCCTGGAAGAAGCCTCAAGAGGCAGTGTCAGAGTCTAAATCATTCTCAGATATAGCATCCCGAAAAGCATGAAAAGGATTGTCATGAATAATTGCCTCCACAGAACTCCCAGGCTGAGCCTTACCCTTTCGTCCCTTCGTCCCCTTTTTTCCTTTTACTTCCTGGAATCCATCACTCACAGGAGGAGGAGGCTTGGGGGGGCCATGGAAACAGAAGACTGAGGGACATCCCCAGGGACCAGGGTAATATCCCGACTCCCAACCTCGCAGTCTGCAGGGGTAAAATGCAAAGATTGTTTTAGCAAGACCTTCCCCACAAAAAAATGATCAGGAGGTGTCTCCATACCCCCAGATACCTAAATCGCACAGCGTTCCTCCGTCTAGCAAGTTCTACAGGCTTTTAAATAAACTGGCAAAGGTCGGGGCAGAATCAGTCTTTTCAACCAAAGGGGAATCAGGGGTAGCATCCAAATCAGAAGACTCCACAACCGGCGGCAGAGCTGTGTCCACAGAGGGAGTTTGGAAGCTTTGTGGGGACACAGTCAAAAGAGTGGAAAAAGAAACTGTACCTGAAGGCTCCATTTTCTCCTTGCTCAAAATCAGCCCCAACCACAGGAGGTGTAATCGATTCCTTGACAGCGTCCTGCACACTGTCTGCTAATATTGGAGCGACATCAGCCTGCCACACGCTGGCGGCATTCCGCGACCAACCCGCCCCCTCTAGGGCCCGTTCCGGGGACCAAGCTTCTTCCACGTCACCGCAATATGATGTAGCCTCCTGGGGAGGACCTGAAACACCTACTGAAGAAGCCAGCGGAGTAGAGGAAGAAATAAAAACTTTGGAAACACCTCCAGTAACTTTACCAGGGGAATCATCCCCCAAATGTTTACATTTTTTTTCTTCCTCGCAGAGCAGTTTCTCTGCATTCAGCTGTGCTTCAATAGCAGACAATTCGGCCTGCAAAATTTGCCGTTTTTCCTCAAGAGAAAGGTCTAAAACATTTTCCTGGTCTGAAGACTGTAGTGAAACTAAATCTTCAGGCTGCATACCGGTTTCCAAAGCAACCGGCTGAGGTAGAACTTCGGAAACAATGTCGATGTCTACAGCACCAGGCAGAAAATCCAAATCAGGTCCTGTCCCCTGCACCTCCACACACGAAATGGAGGACTCCATACTCACAGACAGTGGTTCCCCCTACTGATGAGTAGGGGAATTTCCCCCGTGTCCTGGCCAAATTTCCCTCATTCACTCAAAATACCACCAACAGTTTCATCTGGTTCAAGGTCAGTTGGCATTCATCTGTATTCCCCTCCCCCCGGGTCGTGCCTGAAAATAGGCAGGATTTGTCTCGTGCACTTACCCGGTCAACAAAAACTAACTAAACTAACCCCAACTGGCTTATCGTCTTTTTTTCAGAAAAGGTTTAGACTTCCTCAATCTTCTAGCTGCTATTACCGTAGATTAAAAAACTCATTAATGCCATTTGAAGATAACCTAAATAAAATAGCAGAATCCCCCCACAGTTGATAATTCTCATTAAAGTGGGTCTAGAGTGCCAAGAACAATTGCACCTAACTAGTCAAGTATATAAAGCTCTGAAAGAGTATAAAACAAGACTCTACAGAACATACTAGGTTGGCATGGGCCATAGAAATCAAACAAGATATAGACTGTGTCCAATGGAATGCTAGCTCCCGAGCAGCTTTAAAAGTTTTAAACTCCTCCGATTGGCAAGAATTTGCCTGGAAATCTAGAAACCGCTTTTTTAGACCCCCTTCTACGGTTGCTAAATACTGCGGCCTGGAACTTGGGGAAATGCTGGAGAGGCTGTGGTAACAATCTAGCTAATATCACCCATATACTTTGGAACTGTCCCCCACTGAGGCAATACTGGAGGGACATCCTAGAGGAGATGAAGGATCTTTTTGGCTGCTCTGAACTTTTCATACCTACCTATATACTTACTGCAACTCCCCCAACAGGAATAAAAATCTCTGTCTATCATGTGCAACGGTTTTTTACATATTTTTATAAAAGCTTGAAAAGCTGAAATTCAAGTCCCTGTGTCATGATTAGTGTTTCCTAAAAGTTTCATGCTGTTTGGTTTTTTGGTTTTCTTTAAATCAACATTTGTTAACTTGCTCTACAGGGGCTGAAAACAGTGGAGTTATTTCTGTCCTCTCAGTCAAACTTAGAGTGTGATGATGACATCATTTTGGAGTAGCTGGCTGTTTCAGATTCCTAATCAGAGCAGTAATTTGCAGAGTTAATGGTTTGCTGAGCTCTCCCAAGTTCTTACAAACCCAGTCTCTGGCTTATGTTTAGATAGATCAACTTAAAATATATCATTATCTTTTTATAAAAAACTGATCATTTTAATTTCAGTGCTGAACTGAAGCAGTGGAAAACTTTTTCTGTGAGAAATCAGCTTGTCTGTATCATAGCTCTTAGTTCTTTCTAATCAAAACTCAGATTTTTTTCTAAGTATATGACACAGGGCTATTAAATGAATATAAAACACATCTAAATGTTGTTCATTCACAGAAAGTTTGTTTGATGTAACCTTTATAAATACATTCATGTAAGAACATTTTTAATGTCAGATTGACAAACAGTAAATGTGCTTGAAATACTGTAGCAGAGTGTGACAGGCACCTGTCAGAACTCACAAATTTCAGTTCTTTTGTGGTTTCTGTGTGAAAATACATCATATTATGTATAACTAGAAACACTACGTGGCATTCTGATGCACCGTGTCTCTGCCCCACAGTTGAGGCAGCTGCAGTCTACTGCCACCAGTTCCTGCCCCACAAGCTCCCCCCCCCACCTTCTACTCCATTTGTGGCTGCTGCATCCTGTTGCCCACAGTCTTCTCCCACACAGTCAAGGATTGTGTACCCTGTTGCCTCCATCCCCTGCCTAAAGAATCAAGACTGCTGTACCCTGCCACACCCTGCCCAAACAGTTGGGGTTGCTGTACCCTGCTGTCCTCTCTCCCCCACCCTAACATTTAGGGAAGCTTCACCTGTTGCCCCTTGTTCCTGTTTCCACAGTCAGGGCTGAGCCGTAGAGTGCCAGGTTTCCTGCCTCCACAGCTGGAGCTGCTGTACCATGCTGCCCTAGCCACCAGAGGTGGGGCTTTTGCTACATCCTGCTATTCACTTTCATTGCCCCAAATGGGCAGAGCTGCTGCACCACCTGTACCCCATCTCACAGTCAGGGCTGCTGTACCCTGATGCCCCCTGTGTTTTACACAACAGTGGAGGCGTCTGCACTATGCTGTCCTCTGTCCCCTGTCACCAGAGACAGGGCTGCTGCACCCTGCTCCTTTCTACACAGTTTGTGTTGCTATGGCCTGCTGTGCTCTAGAGCCCAATGCCTCTGCAATTTGGGCTGCTGCACCATGCTGCCACTTGCCATAAGATTCTGGGCATTTGCTGCACCCTGTTGCATGCCTCCATAATAGTGATGAGTGAAGTGGCCCCAATTCGCTCCGCGGAGAGAAGGCAAATTCACGGAGTACTTCGCGTTACAAATGGGTAATGTGAAGTCCATTGAAAACAGTGACTTTGCGTTACTCCGCCTTCCCAAATCACTACTCCAACCAATTCTTAAGGCGAAGTACATTGAAAACAATGTACTTCGCCTCACTTCACCTTGGTTTTAAGCTCCAAAGGCGAATTTTGCAGTGATTCATGAGATTTCAGGTCACATGGGCTCTAGATTGTTCAGCACAGCCTCACTTTGGGGTAGTGTGTGTATGAAGCTGTAGGAGACAATCTGCTCTGAGAGCTCTCTGCGATTCAAACCTTCTAAAAGCTGTTAAAACCATTTTGAGTCATTTTTTTTGCTGGAACTTTAGTTCATCGATTATAGGAAACCCTCCTTTGCTCATATCATTGAGCGTTTGTTGTTTGTGTGTGGATTTTGAATGTTAATGTACAACATTGTCTGTGTACTGAGAGACAGTGGAAGTGTGCTTTGGGGGAAGGGTGTATCTGTGGTGTAGATAGATTAACTTGGAGAAAAAGACAGTGCTTTCTGTTTTGGTGATACTTTTCTTGTATAACTGTGTTAATGCACACACAGTAATATTTTCAATAATTCTTGCCATTTTTTTGCTGATTGGTGTGGTGCAGCAGTGCATAATTTTAGTTTGTTTAAAATATGTGGTTATATTACTGAAGATTTCAATTTGCTATGCATTACTTGGTGTGTGTGTGTGTGTGTGAGTATGTGTGTGACGCTTGTCATCAAATCAGACATCTTTTATTGTGCCACATAATTTCAGCAATGTGAACCTGTTATCCAGTGCAGCTGTGTAATTTTTGTACTCTCTGTGTAACTGCACTGGTACTGGTATTAGTGACTGTTACTGCAGCAGTGCAGTACACTGCCCCTGCACGCCCACCCCAACTGGCAAAGGTATTCTTTTCTAGATTTGAATTTATGATGGTGAGCACTGGTTAGGTGTTGTGCCTTTGCATCTGCATCTCTTCAGTGCGCAGTGCAATCTTAATCTGTCTGTGTATTTGCATCTCTTTAGGGCCCAATCTCCATCTCTAACTTAAGTCACAGTTGTTTCTTTGGCTTCCCTTCAGAGTACTGGACAGGTGTGGTGCATAATTATGCATGAACATTGTGCTCATTAATGTGTTTTTAAGTCAGAACCATCATCGCGAGTCACATGTGATACAAATCACGTTCTTCATCATCACGGTCACAAATGCAGTCACAAATCATGATATACGATCATGTCACGAATCACAACATTAATTTTTTTAATTGTTACTTGGATGTATTGTAAGCCTGTTTTGTAGTATCTTTCCATGCTTCACCACCCCACCATTGTACTCATTAATGTTTGCTTTCAAGTCGGGGAGTTTTGTGCCACACCTCATCGGGGCCCAGGGAAGTACAGCCATAGGCATTTACATTTCTTCATCATCATCACGGTCACAAATGCAGTCACAAATCACTATTTATGATCACGTCACAAATCACAACATTAATTTTTTTACTAGTTACTTGGATGTATTGTAAGCCTGTTTTGTAGCATCTCTCCAGGCTTAACCATCCCACCATTATACTCATTAATAAATGTTTTTAAGTCAGGGAGTTGGACAGTGTCTACAGTACATACGCAGACTGGAAAGAAGACTGACTCCACACATGCAGTTTAGCACAGTATACTTGCACTGCTCAGAATACAAAATGTCACACATATAGAAGACAACATAAAAAGGGCAAAATTACATACAAGAGTCAGGGATGGTGGAGGAATACATTTTATAACACAGCAGGGAAGGTGTGGGGGGGCACATGGTGTGAGGAAAAAAAAAATAATGTGGGATCCCATAGTGATCCAGCAGTAGTTCCAGCATGGACATAATTTGCAACTGATGTCCCTCTATGCAATCCAGCCACTGCTCCACAGCACTCACCCTCTCATTGTTCTCCTCTACAGCACTCCAGAGAACTGCCAAGTCAGCCTGTGTTACACACAGTTCTCTGGGGTCCACACGTTCTACAGGCTGACCTGCTGGTGGTGGTGGGGGGTGGGGTGCTGCTGGAGCAGCAGATGCTGCTGTGGCCCTCCTCTTCTTAGGGATGCCGCAATGCACAGCTGCACCCTCTGCCACAGAATGGCCAGCAGGTGCAGGCATGGCCCGTTCTGTGGCAGCCTGCCACTCCAACTGCTGGCGATTGAGCATATGGGTGCACTGGCCCTCAGTCCCCAGGTGAGTCCCCCGGGGGCCTCGGCGCACCTTCACCTCACATAGGTGGCACTTGACCACACTGCTGTCCCCCCACACAGTAAAAAAAACTGCCAAACAATGGAGGTGCGGGGAGGACCAGGCACAGGCAGGGGATGGCCAGATGAACTGGCAGCTGGCTGGTCACAGTGCTGAACAGGGATGGGATCCACACCTGTGCCCCGGGGAATAGGCACATCCTGCTCCAGAGAACCTGGACTTGGTGGTGGTAGTTCAACTGCCTCAGAGTCAAGACAGGAGGCGGTGCTAGTCCTGCTTCC
Organism: Neoceratodus forsteri; assembly: GCA_016271365.2. NCBI lineage: Eukaryota > Metazoa > Chordata > Ceratodontiformes > Ceratodontidae > Neoceratodus > Neoceratodus forsteri. The sequence continues at coordinate 799,333,453 of CM028129.1, forward strand.
GTGGGGGGGAGGACACTCACAAGTATTGAGTGGTCCAACAGGAATGGGTGCCCATGCCCTCCACACATGCGCACGGTATGATGCTTACCACTACCACGCTCTCCCAAAGCTGCCCCCACCCCAGACATTCCCTCACCCTGGTCCATCTCTCCTACTGAGCTCCCTCAGTCTAAGCAATTACTACTCACACTGTCACACAACACACACAAACAACTAACTACTTATAAAGGTAAGAAAAGTAAAATTTACAGAAAGAACAAATTAAGTAAAAAAAGAGAACAGAAAAGACAAAAAAAATGTAGCTTTTAAAAAAGATGTTGGGTCTAAATCAAAGTTTAAATCTTCTCCTCGCTCTGATCTCAAAGTATCAGCAGTCACAAAATACACTACTCTCTCTCCATCTGCACAGGAGAAAGTAAAAGTGCCTGCTTGTATGACTCACTTTCTTCCTGCATAGTTAAAGAGCATGTGACTTACAATACTACAAGCCATGTGATGTGTGGGGGGGGGATGCCAAATCTGAAACACCAAGTGGATCACTTAGAATCATAATGAGGAACGCAAAGTCCATTAAAAACAATGACTTCGCCTTACTATTCTGCCTTAACACGAATTGGTAATGACAAGGCTGAGTGAGCACTTTACATTGCTCACTCTGTGTAGCGGATTGACAATGCGAAGTGCCCACTTCGCGTTCACTTCGCCAGTGGAATTTAAATTCGGGACATCTCTACTCCATAGTTGAGGCAGTTGCACCCTGCTGTCCCCCCCACCACCAGAGTCAGATCCTTTGCTACACCCTGCTCCCACATCCCTTGTCCCAAACAGGCATGGCTGATGCACCCTGTCCTGCAGTTTGAGCTGCTGTATCCTGATGCCACCCCTTTCTCCTGCCTGAACATTCAGGGCTGGTGCACCCTGCTGCCCTCTGTCCCCACCTCCACAGTCAGGGCCACAGCACCCTGTTGCCCACTGTTCCTATCTCTACAGTCAGGGCTGCTGTGCTGTGCTACACCCTAGAGTCTCATGCTGCCTGCATCCACAGTTGGTGCTGCTGAACCCTACTATGCACTTCCATTTCCCCCAAATGGGCTGGGCTGCTGCACAGTGTGCACCCTGTGCTATTGTCAGGGCTGCTGTACCCTGATGCCCACCAGTGTCCTGCCCCACAGTCAAGTCTTCAGCACCATGCTGTCCTTTGTCCCCTGCCACACCACAAAGCCCCTTGCTTCCACAGGCAGGGGACAGGGTACAGCAAATGCCCTTACTCTTGTGCTGCACCCTTCCTGAACAACTGGGGTTGCTGCATACTGCTACCCTTTCTCTCTCTCTCTCTCTCTCTCTCTCTCACACCCTCACAGTCAAGGACACTGCACATATTGCCCCCTGTTCCTGTCACAGCAGGATATAGCAAATGATCTGACTCTGGTGGCAGGGGGACAGCAGGGTGCAATTGCCTCAACTGTGGAGGCATGCCACAGAGTGCAGCAAATGCCCTGAATCTTGTGGCAAGTGGCAGCATGGTGCAACAGCCCTAACTGCAGAGGCATGGGGCTCTAGGGCACAGCAGGCCACAGCAACCCCAATTGTGTAGAAAGGAGCAGGGTGCAGCAAACTCTCAGTGGTGACAGGGGATAGAAGACAGCATGGTGCAGAAGCCTCGACTGTGGGGCAGGACACATGGGGCATTAGGGTACAACAGCCCTGGCTGTGAGATGGGATACACTTGGTGCAGCAGCCCTGACCATCTGGAGCAATGGAAGTGGGTAGCAGGGTGCAGCAAAAACCCCACCTCTGTGCTAGGGCAGCATGGTGCAGCAACCCTGCTGTGGAGGCAGAGAACCTGGGACTCTAGGGCTTAGCACAGTACAGCAGCCCTGACTGTGGAGACATGAACAGGTCAACAGGTGCAGCATCCCTAACTGTGAGGGTGGGGGAGAGAGGGCAGCAGGGTGCAGCAACCCCAAGTGTTTGGGCAGGGGGCGCAGGGTGCAGTAGTCCTGATTCTTTAAGCAGGGGATGGAGGCAGCAGGGTGCACAATCCCTGAATGTGTGTGAGAAGACAGTGGGCACCAGAGTGCAGCAGCCTCAAATGTGGATCAGAAGGTAGGGTGCTTGTGGGGCAGGAGACAGGTGGCAGTAGACTGCAGCTGCCTCAACTGTGGGGCAGACACATGGTGCATTAGAATGCCATATAGTGTTTCTAGTTATACACATACAGGATGTATTTTCACACAGAAACCACCAAAGAAATAAAAGTTGTGAGTTCTGATAGTACATGTGCTTGAAATACTGTAGCAGTGTGTGACAAGCACCTGTTTGTTAATTTGACATAAAAAAAATGTTCTTACATGATTGTATTTATGAAGGCTACATCAAAGACAAACTTTCTGTAAATGAACAACATTTAAATTTGTTTTATATTCATTAAACAGCTGTGTGTTATATAGTTAGAAAAAAAATTGAGGTTTCATTAAAAAGAACAGAGCTGTGATATAGACACACTGATTTCTCACAGAAAAAGATTTCCACTACTTTAATTCAGCACTGAAACTGAAATGATCAGCTTTTTAAAGGAAGAGAACTATATATTTTAAGCTGATCTATCTAAACAAAAACCAGAGACTGGATTTGTAAGAAACCTGGAGAGCTCAGAAAACTATAAGCTCTGCAGAGTGCTGCTCTGATTGGGAATCTGAAACAGCAAGCTACTCCAAAATGATGTCATCGCACTCTAAGGTTGACTGAGAGGACAGAAATAACTCCACTATTTTCAGCCACTATAGATCAAGTTAACAAGTGCTGATTTAAAGAAAACCACAAAACCAAACAGCATGAAATTTTCAGGAAACACTAATCATGACAAAAGGACTTGAACTGCAACTTTTTAAGCTTTTATTAAAAATATGTAAACACCATTGCACATGATCTTTAAGAAATCCACTATTCTTATCTTGACAGCTAAGAAGATTATTATGAAGCGATGGCATACTGGAAATGTCTCCACGACAGAGAACTGGAGATTTCTGACATATGTGATACATAATTTAGATAGAATAATAGCTAATATAAACTCAGGTACTGAATCCTTTAATGCTTCCTGGCATGAATGGGTAACATACCCAAGTAACACACTATCCTTACTTTGTCCTATAACTAGCTTTCTACTCTCTACACTCTGACAGATGTTAAGTGTTAAAACATCTATTCAATCCTCTCCTCTCCTTGCTATCTTTACTTTAACCGCTAATATGGGCCTTTTAGATTTTCCTTATTATACTTTCCCTCTTGTCCTGCTATCTCAGTCCTAACTCCTAACTCACCCGAACCTTGGGAGCTCCCTCAGATTGTGGATAAGGACTAGGATTGTTTTATTTCTTTAGCCTGACTCTCATTAGAGCGGAATATAGAAAAAACAGCTAATCAGTGTAGAAAATATGACATGACCACGAGGTTGTTATACAAGGTAAGTTTTATTAGAACCAAGATTGCATAAAAGGAATTTTCTTATGAGCTTATTTCTTTTCCTAATAAGTAAATTAAGTAAGAATACACATGTATAACTGAGTCCGAAAGAACAAATATGATGTACTGGAATGTAATACATAAATTCAATAAAAAAACATACTTTTAGAATGTTTATTATTCACATAACTGATTCAAATGTTTTAGTAACATGAAATATTGATAATTAATGTAATAATTTCTGACATTAAAACCAACATGAAATCTAAAAAAAAAAAAAAGAGTAAATACAGATATGAGTCAAGGTTTGGAATGAGGGAAAAATAACAAAACATGTGGGAGAAGTAGCAGGTATCCAGTCTAAACCACAACAGAACCTATAAAATGTCTAGGAATAATGTTCAGCCTGGGGCACGTGGCTCAACTTAAACTGGGAAAAAAGGCTGAATGGCTGTAGCAGAAAGGTGGCTATATAGAAACAGCGGCAACTGTCTAAAAGAAAGAGTAGTGATTATTAAGCCGTCCTTATCACCTTATTTCTTTAAGTTCTGTGTATCCAGCCCCCATTGGTAGAAACCAAATTTAGTTTATTTTTCAACTCTTATGAGCTAGCAGTTAAAGCCACATGAAAAGGAATGTAACCTATTTATCCCCAAAATGGGGGTCAGTTTAAACATGGTGAACTCAGTTTCCTCTTAGTTTAGTGTATGCCTACTAGTGAGAGTTGCCCCCTGCCAAGAAAACAGTCACCCAGAATGAGGACACTGTGGTATGCCAGTGGCTAAATGTAATTCTGCCAGACTGGCAAAATAGGAAGTAGAAAATTATTAGAACCAGCCCAATCCTGGAATTTGCTAAGATTGCTTTGGTTAAAATTAAGAAGTGGGATACACTGTATCTCACATCTAGCTTACGAATGGGACTTGAAAAAGTCTGCACCAGTCCATCCTACAAAATGTATTCATAGCTAAAGCGGAGTGTAATGATTGCCCCAAGGAGAGTTTCCACAGGCAGTTACTCCCATTACAAGAATCCAGGATTCCTGCAAGGATGTAGGATGTCAAATAGCTAAGTTGCCATGTGAGTCTTGAGTAACTGATAATTATAACAAAAGTATATCAGAGAGGGGTTTGCCCTAGATATACAGAATAGTGTATGTTGTCCATACACAAGGCTATGTTGCCATCAAGGGGATGTGATGACGTCATACTGATCTCGAGAGCGAAGTTTGAGAGATCCATTTGACGGCATCACATCCCCAAGATGGCAACATAGCGTGTTGCGTATGAACAACCATACACTGTTTTTTATACTATATGGTTCTTCAAAACGTTTCACAAGGTTTCATACCTTGTGCTCACGCTACTGCTCCTCCATTCAGTCCCAGTTTGCTCCCAAATCTGGTTCTCGCCACAGTCCTGCTCTATTCCTGTCCCCAATGATTTATAGCCACCAGTAATTTAACAAAAAATAAAAAAAAGACAAACTTGTAGTTTGGACACATGGAGCCGAGTCACTGACTGTGAAAGTCTGTGTCCAAACTATCTTAGGTTACCACTCGGCCATCCGCTCACTAACTGGCACTACCATTTAAATCCATTTGTTTGTTTCTGAGACAGCGCTGTTTCCACCAATCAGGTAGGAGCTCAACGGGGAAAAGAATGATAGTACAACAACTTTTTGGACCTTTAAAGTGTCCTACAACAGGATTTTGAAAGCCACCATTTTCCATTAACAGTAAGCCCTTGCCAAATACTATAAAACTGTTTAACTCAGTTTGAGGCTATAGAACATCTATTTTTAGACTGTCCATACATTCAAAGTTTTTGGAGTTATGTTTCTCTGATGTGGAGGGAACAAGGCTAACAGTCCTAAGTCTAACTTATACAGTGGTGGTCTTCGGAGACTTCCTGCCATGGTTTAGTAAGTACTATCATTGTATTCTACAAGTCCTGTTCACCTGCTTTAGGGTTTTCATTTGGCAAGTTTGATGCCATCTTGTATTTCAAAAGATAGTAGTCACACAGCAACCATTAAGTGTTCTCTGTAAAATATTTTTTTGGGAAAGGAAAACAATACTTTACCACAAAATAGTCTGAACACCTTTGGAGAAATGTCACTTGGGTAAAGTAAAATACATACGGGTAAAAGGTATTTTGAAGATATAAGTTTTTCATGAAAGGGATAGAGCAGAGTTTTTTTTAATATTTTTCAAAACACGAAGAACTGAGTGTCAAACTACTTATCTTCTCCTTTGTAGTACTTTCTTTAAGCCTACTATTAGAGTTTTTCTTGTCTGCCGTAATTAAGTTTTTGTAATAGAATTTGATCTGATTTATGCTTTGTAATTTGTTTGTGAGACATTTTGTGCATTAATTCCCATAGTCTACTTTAGGTGCTATGGGATCTTTAACTTCCATGTGGAAAGTCACAGAGATGTGAAAAAGGGACCTTGATGTGATGTTTATTGTCTCATCCAGCTGATGCCCCCCCACACACACACAAACAAACAAACAACAGTGTCAGTATTGGGAATTGGGAATTTGCCCAAGTTCTTGGTGTGGGATTAGAACCTCTGACCTTCCAGTCTTTGAGACCTTGAGGTGAGCATGCAGCACAGGGACAGTGTATGCCAGAAGTAGGTTTAAAACTTGAACAGATATTTTCTAAGGCTTGTGAACATTAAAACTGCAGCCCTGCTACACCTGACAGTTTGGGCTTCTGATACCTTCCTATTCCATTTTAGAGTTCCCCCTCCCTTGTAAGATGCCTTGTTTGCATTTAGCTTCAGCTTTAGCTCTTTCTTTTTAATTAGGTTTCAAATCACTTGAAGCACTCTGCTTTATCATAGCTGTCTGTAGGTTTTCAGTAGCATTCATTATCAGTCATTCGGAAAACCTGCTATTTCATGCCTCCTTCTTAGTGACTACGGTAGAGTTGCAGGCATCAGATATTGCATTCTGGTTTTCTAGGATTCTGGGATTGTAAAGGCAAACTCAAGTTCACAGAATGAAAGATTTAAAAAAGTGATTTTAAAGAAAAAAATAACATGATATTGCACTTCGCATTAAAGGATTAGGGAATGAAAATGCAACACATGGCAGCAATCAGCATTTGGGGGATTAAGAATGAAAGCACAATATAAAGATCTCTATTTTCCCAAATATTTGAACAGTTTTATCCAGTAATACATCACCTTTACTACAGGTAGAATACAAGTATGGTGCATAACAAAATAAAATTACCTCATACAATACTTTATATTATTTATTTTATTTTGTTGACCCGGTAAGGCCACTGGGCCTAGAAGTCCCTTTTTCATGGGCGACCAGGGGGAAGGGAGATACAGATGGTAAGCAACTGAAATTGAACCAGGTTAAGCTGTTGGTGGTATTTTTTTAGTGAATGGGAGAAATTTGGCCAGGACACCAGGGCAATTCCCCTGCTCTTTTTCGATAAGTGTCATGGGATCTTTAGCATCCACCTGAACTACCACCAATCCAGGCAGATGGGACCTTATATGAAACATTTTAAAAGTGCTTTTACTGTAATGAAGCCAAGGTATGATTTCTCAATCCCTAGGATTCTCCGAATGTTAGTGTTAACATTTGCAGAATCCTTTTTTTTTAATTATTTTGCTGTACTTTAAAATACAAAAATAATCATTTCTTTAATTTCCTAAAATTATGTTGAAAAATATTAGATATTTTAGGATCAATTTATATACCAAATAAAGCTGTAGCCTCTCTGAATAGGAAGCTGTCACTCCAGAAGCTGTCTTAACTGTTTCTGCAACAATTAAAAAAAAAAAATCTGAATAATGCTTCATGTCCAACAAACTATAACTTGCCTTGTTGTCCAAACAGTTGATGATTGTAATTGTCTATGTATTATTGTCTTATGTATTACTTATCCCACTTTTGTCTTGCACTGTTGTGCCAATTTTTCTCATGTCCTCAGTGAGTTGCCGATTGTAAATGCCATTTGTAACTACCTCTCTGTCCCACGCATTATCGTACTTATATTGTCTCTCACTGATGTATTGATCCTATACTTCGTCCTGTTGCTCACACCATTGTACCAATCTTGATACAGTAAATGTCTGTAATACCTGTTTTTTCTGCTGCTGTGCTTTTTATGCTCTTCCCGATTTTAATGCTGTGTAAAATTTTGAACTGCTGTGCAGATATGCTGTGTTGTTTATTGTGTCCCTTTGCCCTTCCCCGGGTCGTACCTGAAATCGAGCCTTGGCTCAGTGTACCTTTCCCGGTTATCAACTTTTAAATAAATAAAATACTAGATACGTCACCCTGCTACAAATCTTGGTGACACCATTGTGTGTCATTACAGGTTTTGTTTCTTTTCAACAGGACAGGAGTTGTACTCCGTTTATCATCAGACGCATTTCCTATTGCTACATGTTTGCATGTGATAATCATCCTCTGGGACATTTCTTGAGGACGTATTTTTCATTACCATAAATAACCTACATGGCTGTCTTACCAAACAGAGCCAAGTGGGTTATTTGTGGTAATTAAATCAAATATAGAAATACGCTTGTCACATGCGAACATGAATGGTTAGACCGAAGAAAAAAAAAATTGTCAGAATCTGTTTCTTGACATACGTAAACCAAATCAAAAGGGGTGTTTAAATGGATGCTCTGCACTGGTGGAGCCTGAGCACCCTGGTTGCACTAGTGAAAAAGTGGCCATGTGAACACTTACTGAATCACAGTGAGTCACCCACTGCTCTGAAAAGTGAAAAGCTGCAATGCTGGTGATGCTGGTGTGAGCAGGCGGTGTAAACAGCCTTGTGGACAGGCTGCACCACTCACGGCAGGTTAACAGGGCAGTCTAGCTATCTGCCCATGGATAAACAGCCCCTAGCATTAGTGCTGAGAGCCCCCTTGTAGACACAACATCAGATCATCCCCAGCGGTTGCAGCAAGTCGTAAGCACTGCAGAAGTTGCAACATATCAGCTGTGTGAAAAGGCCTGTAGGCTGTGCTGTTTGCTAACTGAGATGAGTTCTTCTGATCATGATTTGTACGCAACAGCACTTTGAGAAAAACATATGTAAGAACAAAAACATATACTGATTCACTCTTTGTTCAAGACTTACCCTGAAAAAATGTATTATTTGTGTACTTCTGTATTTCATAAGTTATGAAACTGGAATGTGTAGTTCAGTCTTGGTGTATTAGGTTTCACTCAGTTTTGTGTCTCATTATTAGTCACTGCTAATGTGTTGATATAATCATCCTGTTTTGTACATGAAAAACATTGTGCAAGGTACTTCATACTGACCCTTTGGTGAGGTTGCAGTTGTGTTTTTTAATAAAATTCAGATTCGTTCATTCAAATTCACATACTCAAATGGTTTCAGCAGTGGCTATATGATGGGGAGCTGGCTAATTTTTTGATAAAGTGATGTTTGTGAGAAGTGGGGCAGCCACAGCAGTCTGGCTTTCCAAAAGAGTTTTTTTGTTGTTGTCATTTTTATTATTTTAGTCTTTGGTAATTGGGGTAAGGCCCACTAGGCACAAGTGCCTGTTTTTAGGGGTGACCTGGGAGCACTGGGCAGTTAAGTGACTTGCTCAGAGTTGCACAGTATGTAAGTGGAGGTTGTGAGAATCAAACTCGGGTCTAGTCTGCTGGATGTACCAAGCTCGTTCACACCTCATTCCTCTAACCTCTAGGCTATACTGCCAGCCCAAATCATGTCTGTCCATCTTTCTCTCTAGTGCAGGCATGAAGCCTCCTTTTACAGAGGTGTACACTACTGCAAGTTGTAGGTGCAGTCGTGACTTGGGTTTTTTTCTGCCTCACCAAAGAAGTTTGAAATTACTTTATTTGTTGTTTTTTTCCAATTAATTTGAGCCACTTTGAAGAAAAAATTTGCTGCAAGAATATGTGTGACTAGTGACAAAGTAAACCTCAACTGCCTGAATATGTTGGGCTGTTACGGTGATTCTAGGTGCAGGGGGAAGTGAGTAAGGATACAGAAGTGGTTGATTTGGTTGGAAGTTGTGGAAAAGGAACTTCAAAGCTCCTGCCTCCCCCCCCAACCCCTTGTAAAAAGTTGATGAAGGTTTTGACTTTTGAATGAGTCCAGTCCTGTACTTTACAGCAGCAGTGCGTGATAGTGGTGAAAAGTCTGGCCTATATTTTTAAATTCTATTTTAGATTGCCCCTTATCTTCTAAATGGTATGTTACCTCTCATACTATAGTGCTTGTTTCACATTTTAAATAATAATAAGGAGCGCTCCTTTTAATATGGCTCAGACCAGGTTTTCATCAGTATTCTCAGCTGTTTTTTGTACATCAGTTGTTTAAAATCACTCCTGTTGTGACTAGGAGCACTGCCTTTTTTCTTGATAGTTCATTTTAGTCACAGCAGAAGTGATTGTAAAGCAGCAGTGCAACGAAAAAAGTTATTCCAAAGAGCTAATTTTCTGCTATGGTTATGAGAAACAATATTTACAGAACTGTTGATTTGGGTTTTCTGGATGCTTCCTATGCTATGTACTGTATATTTACATTTTTTGTCTAGACTTTTACATTACTCAGGTCCTCAATAATAATTATATGCAAAAATGAGATGTCTTATCTTTTTTTCTTGAGAAATAAATGTTTTAAAACTTTCATAAAATTCTTAAATGATAACGAAAACTGAAAATGTTACCACCAAAAAAACTGGAAGAGATTTGGCATTAGTTAGGAAGAAAAAAAGGTGGGGTTAAATGTTAACCCATTTTCTTTGTACTGCTGCTTTATATAGAAACTGATGGCAGATAAGGACCTTTAGCCCACCTAGTCTGCCCTAATACCACTAACAAGTGCACTTGTTAGTTGAGCAGTGACCTTCATTAATCTCTAAGGGGCCATCCTTGAGCTTAAAAATGGAAGCAGAATCGAGCCCCATTAATTGGTCAGACGTCATTACATGCTTGAGCATGGGGGCATGTCAGCATGACTGGGGCACTCTGAAAGGACTGGGCTGCCCATCTCTATATGAAGGTTATGAGCGATATAACAAAGGTATGGGCTGCTATTAATACTTAAAACCTGGCTAGAACAGTTGCTGAGGGCAGCTACCACAATATGTGAGTAACTCCCTTATATAGGAAATTTACTTTAAAAGAAGCTCTCCTTTTATTATTTCAAATGTGCATAAAAGTAATAAAGCAGATTCAAAGTGGGGAAAGAAGGATATCATAAAAGCCAGGTGATAAGAGGCGATCTTAAATAGAATAAAAAAGTATGGGTCAAAATTTTCCCCATTATCATGCACTGCTGCTCTTTCTAACCACAGTCTTGGCAAGTCTCTGGAAAAACTTGTCATTTTGATTCTCTTAAATGCATGTTTGTCACTCTACATAAAAAGCACTAGTTTGGTCTGTGACTGAGCTTGTCATAATGTTTGTGATAACGAGCATGATAATGAGAACAGATTTCATTTACCATGAAGGGTAAAAATCGGTACCATGTGTAGCCATTTCTATCATCTGGATTGTTCCTTTAGTTTACGAAAAAGACCACATCTAATTTCTGATGGACACTTAAGCAGGTTGACGCAGGGTACCTCTGAGTTAATGTTAAAATAAAGGAAATTGATTATGTGAAACTTTCTCAGGAAGTATTTTTATTTACACCTGGTGTTTCAGTTACATATTTTATATTGCACTCCAGTTTCAGGTACATTGTTGGTTAAATAATGTATTAAAATCCAAAAATGTTTGCTACATAATAGCATTTAGTCTTTACAGTCTGTGGGCCAGACATTCAAAACTTTGCCCCAGGGCAAAATTAGCACGGACACAAAAGCCTGCTATATTTAAAAGGAATAGCCCAGGGCAAACAGCTTCTGAATATAGCATGTAAATGAAGCAGGGCAAACTTAGCCCTGGAACAAGACATCTCTGAATATAGCAACCAGGAAGTGCATACCAAAGCAGCAACACAGTGCACAGCAATGTGAAGGTAGGTAGAGGTGAACTATGTGGCCAATGTGTGTGCCAGCAAATGCGTGGACCCAGTGCAGCTGCAAGCAGCAGTGCATGTGAAAGTACAGTGTCCAAAACTGTCAAATATTCCCTGAACCATTAGCATGGTGCTAACATGTTTGCGCGGGTTTAGCGTGGAGCTAAGTCATTTGCCTGGTGCAAACATGTTTGCCCGGAGCTAAACTTAGCCATATTCAAAAGTGACATGCAAATGAGCCTACTTAGGTAGTCTCTGGGCAAACATCTCCATTAGCATCTCATTATGCCCTGATTTGCATGTAGTTTGCCCAGTATTACTGCAGGGTCCCACAGCTCCACCTGTAGGTCAGTCTGGAAGTACAGGGGCTAGCTGGGTCTCCCAGCAGCTCCACCTGTAGGTCAGTCTGGCAGTGCATGATGGTAGCTGCAGGCTACATGTATACAGTACAGCATAGTATATTGTACCCCAGGGAACAACACAGTATAGGCACAGGTTGTGGTGGTGCTGCATGCAGCTGTCACACTTTAGGTCATGCTACAGTGTACAGCAGACACTACAGTAGCAAGGGGGCCAGTAGTGTGAGGGACACAGAAATGCCTATAGTATGTAGGGCAGTGTTGACCACTGCACTGTACACAGTGACAAGCCCAACTTGCAGTTGTTTACTGACAGTGGACATTACTGTTGCACTGTTGTATGACCCACAGAAGCTGCACCTCTGGCATGGGATGCTCACAGTGACATATACATGGCCAGCTGTATATGCTGAGGTGTTTGTACAACTGTGCAGTATGTGACTGGGGGGGCATGTACGATCAGACAGGCACACTAGTATTGGGGTATTCCCAGTACTGGCCCATGTGCACTGCATGATGTGTCCCAGCCTTGTGGCCACACCCAGTCTGTGGTGAGGCCTGGCCACCTGTGCACCCTCCCCTCAACACCCACCATGCACAGAGTGCTGCATGTGTGTGCTGGCATCTGTTGGTCACCACAGAAGTATGGTCTGCAGGTGTGTGCTGTATGGACACACTACCATGGTGTCCACTGGTGGCAGGGTCACCACTTACTGCCTTGCATGACTAGGACTGGTGGCAGATGTTGGCATCATTGTGGTGCCATCAATGAGCAACATGTTTCCTTCATGCCTGGCTTTTTCTATGTGTCATATTCATATGCTAGGGTTGCACAAAGCCGCGCAAAGCTGGGTTGCCCAGGGTTAAGACTACCTTTTCCTGGGCAGTAATTTGTACCATGGAAAAGGTTGTGCTAAGTCGCACAAAACCAGTTTGCGCTGTGCTAGTAGCTGAATATAGCTTTGTGCCTGTATTCATGTTTAGTTTGCACCTTGCATATATTATTATTTTGCCTGGCGCTAATGCAATTTGCACATGCTATTTGACCTTTTGAATATTGCGGACCTGTGGTAATCCTGCGCTAAACATGCACAAACAGTTTGTGCCCAGTGCAAAGCTTTGAATATCTGGGCCTATGTATCTTTTTTTTTTTTTTTTTTATAGACTGGTCATTGTCACTGCACATTTAAATGCTCTTAATTCTAAGTCAGTTCATAGGGAAGTTGCATATAACTAAAAAGCTTTCTGTCCCACCCCTCTCACAGATGTTTCCTATATGGTGATGTCATTACCCTACTTTTGTTCAGAATGAATTTCGACAGCTGTTTATATCTTGGAAATGGTACCTATTGGGGGCGGAGCTTGCAGCCACCACAGCCAGATGTACTTCATGTCTGCTTCGAGGGAGATTCATCTGTATGAACTTTTTATATCCTTAAACTGTAACTTTTCATCTTTGAAGTGCGTACAAAACTGTAAGATATACTGGTGTATTGATTTTGGTCCAGTTCTGGAATAGGTAACCCCAAAAACAGGTGAATAAAGGAGGAGGATGGAGAGAGCAGTAGACTGTGGCTCCAAGTAGCAGCATATGGTCAGCAACAGCAACTGAGGCAGGGGAGCTGGAATCAACACTAAAAGATATCGCACAGGCAGTTTTAAAGCCTTGGACCTCTGGTTCATATCTTTAGAACAAAAGGTCTGTGATTTTCAAAACTGGCACCAGTTATGTAAGACTCGGTCAGTGTCTGCAGTTTTGGCAACACAGGAGGCAACAGCGGCAGCCTAGAAAGCAGCATAATCAACAGCTGAGCATATAAAAGAAAATTAAGTCCTTCGATTCATTTGGAGATTTTGGAGAACCACACACAGCTGTCTAACCCCCGAGTGCTGTGGCTTCCAGTGACTGGTGAAGGGGAAGACCTTATAGCAACCCCCAGCGAATGGCTGAAAGACAATTTGAGACTTGCTTCAATGCCAATTTTTTATAAGCTTACAGACTCACACTCTACTCCTTGTAGCATTCCTTTCCCCTTTATTAAACAATTGACTTGATGGTTAAGTGGGTAGGCACTGCTAACCTGCCCTTCCTGTAGCTACACCTTATGGTGTTTATGATGGTGATCACATAAGCAATGTGACATGCCACGGTGTTGGTTGTGTTTGGATACCTGCACTTTCTGACACCACAGATATTTGCAGTCCCTGAAGTGTGAGTACCACAGCACAGCCTACACCGTGAAGTATCTTACTGTGTTAAGAAAATGGATTTTGAGTCACGTTTTTAAGAAAATAAGAGCTACTTGAAATAGGTTTCATTTGTAACCATGCCCCTCCGCTGTTTGGTTGACATTAGAGTATTTTGTTACTGTAACTGTACACTGGAGAAAGTAGAGGAAAACAATGTTTTGTGACTGCACAAAGCTCAGTGTTTTCTAAGTGTTATGCTGAGCACCACCCTTGACTGTAGCCTGTGTTTTGTGTATGTACGGCTGTTAAAATTGGTTGAGAGAAGGAGTTGGTAGGAAGCAGTGTGTGAGTGGCCAAGGTTGAAGTAGTATCCGAGTCATCAAGCAACAAGCAGCATGTGGGTGAGCAAAGCGGTTTGTTGGGTAAAGGACAGCACTGTCAGGTTTTGTTTAGTTTGTAGTACATTGTTGTATTAAGTACTGCTGGTTGAAAGGTGAAGAAAACAATGCATTTACTTGATATTCCTGCTGGAATTAGCAGGCAGGAGACAGAGTGAGCGATACTGAAAATGGAGATGGAATAGGAGTTATGGGTAAACTAATTAGAAAAATGTCAGATTTATTAAATTGAAAACTCAGATCATACACATTGATATGCTGGGTATGGAGGGAGGTTGGCACAGTCACTTTGTATTTGCCAGTGTGTGTTGGGTCATAAATGTACGGATTTAGAATTGCATTGTCCAATCAGAAAAATAGAATTTGATGGCAGAGGAGGACTACTTGGCCCTTCCAGTCTGCGCACTTTTCTCTACCTACAGGGTTACTGCAGACCATACTCAATCTCTGGCGCTTTCTCTTCCCTGCCGCTTCCTTTCCACTAAGATTCCCTTATGCCTATTCCATGCCTTCTTGAACTCCACCGCTGTTTTCATCCCCACCACCTCTACTGGGAGAGTTTCCAAGCATCTACCACTCTTTCTGTGAAGAAGTACTTCCTCACATCTCTCCTCAGTCTTCGCCCCTCCAGCTTGACTGTATGTCCCTTTGTTCTTGAGCATCTTTTTTTCCCCCAGAAAAATACTCCCTTCTTGTACCTTATTTACTTCTGTGAGGTATTTGAAGATATCTGTCATACCCCCCTCCTCTCTTCCAGTCTGTACATGTTGAGGTCCTGTAGTCTGTCCTCATAGGGCTTTGGATGCAGACCCTGCACCATTTTAGTTGCCCTGCTCTGGACCGCCTCCTTCTGGAGATGTGGTTTCCAGAACTGGACACAGTACTCTAGGTAGGGTCTCACCAGTGCTCTATACCGAGGCAACACCACCTCTCCCCTCTCTGCTGGTGGTACCCAACTTGTTGCACACCCCAGCATCCCACTAGCCCTCCTGACTGTCTTGTCACACTGCCTGGCCAACTTTTGGTCATCAGATACGATTACCCTCAGGTCTCTTTCCTGTTTGGTGGTAATCACTGCCTCTTAATTTCTTAATTCATTCTAGATTGTGTTCTTGGGTTTCTATGCCCAAAGTGCATGCTTTTGCACATTCTTACATTGAAACACAGCTGACATACCATCATAACCTTGATCACTCTTTGAGTTTTCTCAGATCTCTGCTCATTCTTTCCACCCCCCACCCCATGTGTCCACCCCATTAGAGATTTTGGTTTTGTCTGCAAACAGGCAGACCTTCCCTTCCAGCTCCTCTGCAATGTCACTCATAAAGTCATTAAAGAGGACCAGTCCCAGTGCTGATCCCTGAGGCACTGGTTGGTCACTCTCACTTCTTTGGAGTGAATTCTGTTTACCACCACCCTCCGTCATCTATCCCCTAATCAATTTCTTAGCCAGTTTACCACCTTTGGACGCACCTCTAAGCTGCCCAGCTTCCTTACAAGTCTCATATGAGGAACAGTGAGAAAAGCCTTACTGAAATCTAGATAGGCCACATCCAATGCTCCACCCCGATCTAATTCCCTGGTCACCCAGTCAAAGAAATCTATCAGATTCGTTTGACATGACCCCCCATGTGAATCCGTGCCATCTTCAGTCTTGTAATCCACTGGATTCAAGATATTTCACAATCCTTTCCTTCAGCAGTGATTCCGTTAACTTACCCACCCCAATGTCAGGCTGAGTGGCCTATAGTTGCCAGCCTTGTCCCTACTACCTCTTTTGTGAAGTGGGACTACATCTGCCCTCTTCCAGTCCTCCAGAACCACTCCTCTTTCCAGTGAGTTGTTAAATAGGACTGTCAGAAGTGCAGCCAGTACCTCCCTGAACTCCCTCAGTACCCTTGGATGCACCCTGTCTGGCACCATCACTTTGTCCACTTTCAGATTTGTGAATCCCTTTAGGGACCGCTAGCCCAAAAGAGAACTAGTGTCCACCTCCCTCCCTCCCTTCCTCCAAAACCCCTGTTACTTTTATTGTGGCCCCAGCCCATTTCCTTCTTCTCTGAACTCTGAACAAAAGTGTTTGTTCAGGATATCTGCCTTTTCCTGGTCCATCTCTGCATAGTCCCCCCCTCCCATCTTCACCTTACAATCCCTCCGCTGGTCTTCCTCTCTTCACTTACATACCTAAAAAAATGTCTTGTCCTCTTTCATTACACCTAGGCTATTCTCTCCTCAGTTTGTGCCTTTATGATCCTTAGTGCTTTCCCTACTTCCCCGTTTCCCATGATATACCTCCCTATCTTTCTCCCTCTACATCTTCTTATACCTTCTGAATGCTACCCTTTTAGTCTTCACCTTTACAGACGCTTCTTTTGAGAACTGTAGTTTGCTCACTTGCTTGACACAGAGGTTTGTTGCCTTCACTACGCCCTCCTTTAGCTTTGCCAACTGCTCCTCCACCCCATCCAGGTCTTCCCACTACTCCTGCCAGATTATCCCAGAGGCATCCTCACATCTTTTCAAAATCTGCCTCCTTGAAGTCCTGACCCTCACCCTTGTGTGGTTTGATTCTGTAGCTGTCCTTACGATAAACCACACTGTATGGTGACATCTGCAACGCTGTTCCTGTTAGGGAATACCAGGCCTCGTATTGCCCCATCATGAGTGGGCTTGCTGACTAGTTGCCTGAGTAATGCCCCCTGCAGGGAGTCTAGGATGTCACTGCTTCTAACTGAAGTTGCAACTGGGAGGCTCCAATCTACACCCGGCAGATTGAAGTCCTCCACCAGCAGCACCTCCCCTTTTCTGCTATCCTACCAGTAGCTTCACCAGCACATTATCCAAATCCTCCCCCTGTACTTGAGGTGTGTATATCATGACAGTGTGAATACTGACTCCATCTCCAGGGTGACCTACAGTACCTCCCCCCCCCCAAGATTCCTTGTATCTCTGTTGCTTTTATGTCTTCCCTGACATAAGCACCACCCCCCCTTCTCTTCTTCCCACCCTGTCCTTCCTGAACTGAGTAGAGTTTGGTATGGCAATGTCCCAGGCATGGTTTTCAGTGCAGCATGACTCTAAAATAGCCACAGTATCCAGGTCAGCCTTTCCATGATGGACTCTAGGTCTGGAATTTTATTTCCTAGATGTCTAGCATTCACACACATAGCCTTCTAGATTTTTTAGCACTTCGCTTGCTAACCCCCTTTCTTCCTTTTTGGCCTCCCTCCATTCCCTCTCTCATTTTAATGCTCTCGTTCCCACCCCCCTTCATTTCTACCATCCTGCTTCTTTTATTAATTTGCACCCTAAGAGACTCATCTCCCTTCTGGTCCTCCCTACTCTCTGCTTCAGTTTGGGAGTCAGTTTATGCCTCCCTGATTCCTTATGCTACCCCTCAAGTCTCAGCGAGCTTAAATGTTAATCAAAGTAACATTTAAACCATCCACTGAGGAATATGGTTCCCCTTCTGGATGGATGGATGCAGGCAATTTTCTAAAACCCCTTTCTTTTGACCTTTTTCTGCATTCTGCCATTTCCTTCCTCTGCCTTATTCCTTTTTATCCCCTCTTCATATTTTTTTTTCTTTTAGGGATATGTGGTTATTGTAAATTTTGTATAAGGTGTGTGTGTGTGTGTGTGTGTGTATATATATATATATATATATATATATATATATATACACAGTATATATATAAATAATATATAACTACTGTGTTGTGCACAGCTTTTTTTTTTTGCAAAGATGCAAATGTCCTTTGCAAATGCAAAGAACTGCAAGATCATGCACTTGGGGCCCAGGTATGTGGGTGAGGAGTAGATGTTGGGGGTGGAGGTACTGATGGCCACCAAACAGGAAGGGGACCTGGGAGTAATCCTATCTGATGATCTAAAAGTTGCCAAACAATGTGAGAAGGCTGTGAGGAGAGTTAGTGGAATGCTGGGGTGCATGGGGAGAGGTATCTCCAGCAGAAGGAAGGAGGTGGTGATGCCATTGTATAGAACATTGGTGAGACCTCATCTAGAGTACTGCATCCAGTTCTGGAGGCTGCATCTCTGTAAGGACATAGACAGAGTAGAAGCGGTTCAGAGAAGGGCGACAAAAATGGTGCAAGGGCTGCACCAAAAGACATATGAGGGGAGACTGGAGGATCTCAACATGTATTCACTGGAGTAGAGAAGAGAGAGGGGGAATATGATAAAGACTTTCAAATACCTCAAGGGTGTAAATAAGGTACAAGAGGGTAGCATATTTAAAAAAAAAAAGATGTTCAAGAACAAGGGTCCATGATATGAAAATAGCATGGAGTAGACTTAGGGGTAACGTGAGAAAGTATTTTTTCACGGAAAAGGTAGTGGATCCATGGAACAGCCTCCCAGCAGACGTTGTAGGGGCAAACATGGCAGGAGATTTAAAAAACATATGGGACAGGCATAAAGGAACTCTAGCGATAAGAAAGAGAAGGGAAAGCTGCTGATCATTTAGGATCTGCAATATGTGAAACAGGTAGGGAAATGGTCAAACTAGATGGGTGAAGCGGTCCTTATCTGTCGTCAAATTCTATGTTTCTATGTTTTTATCCAGTGTCCATTTTATTTCTTTGTTCAAGCAGGATACAATTGTAAATAAGTCTTTTTTTCAATGGGTGTACAGCCCAATAATCAAACACAATAATGGAATATCACTGATACTGTAGAAACCTGCTTGTGAACCAGTGAAATGCCCCACTAGAGTCTGCAGAATCAAAGCTTACATATCTTACCATGGGTCCTGACCTATCAGCAAACAGTTAAGCAACAATACATGACAAAGTGTGCAATATCATGAGATATAGTCCCACTTCTGGTGCACTGTGAGGCACAAAGCCATAGGCCGGGTGACTTCAACCACTTGAGAAGAGATGATATCCCATCAATATCGCACACCTTGGAATGTATTGTTGCAACAATTAAATTAATCCATTTTGATTTTGTTTTTTTGTTTTTTTGTTTTTTTTGCAAATAACTATACTTTATTTCAATAATAACAAACATTACACATCATCACCCAACCCAATACATCTCTTACATTAGTACATAAAGTGGGATACAATACAAAAGAATATAAGAGAAATAAAAAAAAGAAGATCCACCCAGCCCCCCCCGAACATCCCCCCACCCGCTAGATCTGGCAGCCCAACAAATAAAGGGATATTAGGATAAAATCGGGGTTCCATAGGGATCACTATAAAAAGATAAGAAAGAGTGTATCCCAAAGTGATGAACCCTTTAGACCCGCCCTAGATATAAAACGGAGACGGGATAGTAATTTAGGAAAAGGTTAGTAGGGCGGGTTGGAGATATATGGTAGTAAAGAAGGGGTAAAACAGATAAAAAGAGAATAAAGATAGACTAAACTATGTGGGAGAAGGGAATAATCGTTCCCTAGGCCACTTCAATTCCTTAACAGCTAATAATATATGGCAAAAATTTAAATCACCTATTTTAGAATATCGGTGTTAAGCTATGTGGTAGTTGTACTACTAACCATATTGACCTTTAGACGTCGATATATGTTGCCCCAACATTTTTCAAATTTCTCTCCTGAGTTAAAGACAGAAGCCACAACCCTTTCTGCATTCAGAGCTTCCAGAAAGGCGTCCCACCATTCTTTGCATGAGGTATACCTCTCTACACCAATGTGAAGAAGTAACAGCTTGGCCACTAAGGTTATTAATGCTAACTGGTATTTATGAGCTATGGACGAAATATGGTGAATTTACCAAGAATGCAGGTCTCGAGGTTGAAATATGCCACTACATACCATGAAAGGGGCCATCCATAAGCAGTTAAATCCCAGAATTTGGTTACCTTGGGGCACTCCCAAAGTTGTGTGGTATTAGCCCAGGGGTTTGCCACAATCCTGGCATTTAGGAGATCTATTTTTGTATATGCGTGAAAGTTTGGCCGGAGAAAGGTACAAGTTGTGTAAAATATTGAATTGTAGGCCTCTTAGTCTATCTTGCTTAATACAATTATATAGATCCTGCCAGACTCTTATCCAGGTCTCTTCTGGCCAATTTAAGAGCAAGTTCACTTTCCAGTAATGCGGGGCAGGAGAGGCCTTGGACTCTCTTGAAGAGAGGATAAATTTGTAAATTTTGGATATTGCTTTGTTAGATAAAGCGAGCTTTTATCTTCGCTATCAAGCTTCCTGCCTGCTCCTGCCCTTGTCCACCTTTCGAAATGAACAAAGCGCAATTTTGGATTTGATATAGCGAAATCTATCCTTAGAATCTACTGTAAACTTCCCCATCAGTTCTGAAAAAGAACGGGTATCCACCGACACAAAGTCGGCAATTCTAAGTTTATTAGAGGAATTACCTACTCTACTTCTTTTGGTTGATTGCCAATTAGTAGGTTCGGGTTATTAACAAGAGGTTGCGACAAATCTTTTTAAAGGAGATATTTAAAATGAATAGAGTTGGTGAAGGGCTTTAATATCCCAGCCAAGTGAGGTATCTTTAAGATTAAGCAGGATTCTAGGCCAGGGAGAGAAGAGAGGGCCTCTGGATCCAAATTAGCAGTTTGAGCCATCAACTCATCTAAAGTGGCGCTTGCTGAAGATGCCAGGATTTCAGATGCCCATTGGGCAGACCTTTCCATATGGCTTGCTAAATAATAAGTATAAAAATCAGGCAACTGCAGGCCTCCTTCTTCCCTCGTAGGGTGAGCTTCCGGTAGCCCAGCGGGAGGTTTACCATTCAAATAAAGTCAGTACAATATTTATGACAAAAGTTAAAAAGACTTTGGGAGGTACGTTGAGGTTAAAGAGGTAATAGGAGATTTTCAAAAGATCATCATTTAATTGTGTTGACTCTCCCCAAAGGAAAGTGGAAGTTTGGTCCACCTGCCGAGGTCATCTCTAATCGATTTAGGAGGGTTTGAAATTCAAATCATATAATTGTGTTAAGTCTTTCAAAACTTTAATACCCAAATATGGAAGGAAGCTTCGTCTGCCAGCTCAGGCCCAGAGAGGAACACCAAGTTCGTTTGTAGGTGAGGGGATAGTGGGTAGACTAACGTTTACTCTTATTCAGCCTATAGCCAGAAAACTCTGAAAATCGCGAGGTGGTGGAAAACAACTGTGGGAGAAATCTGGCTATACCTGTATGGATTAATAAGTCGTCTGCAAAAGCGGACACCTTGAATTCATCATTCTTAATCGTACCCTTGGATACCAGTATCCATCTTGATTGCTCTGATAAGGGGCTCCAAATATAAATTAAATAGATATGGTGAAGGGCACCCTTGTCGAGTTCCACGATTAGTCTGAAGGAGGCGATATCAGGTTATTACAGGAAATCCTCGCAGAGGGCATGTATACAAACCCGGATATAGCCCAGAAAATTGTCTGGGATGCCAAATTTAGAGCACCTCAAACATAAACTCCCATTCCACCTATCGAATGCCTTCTCGTCTAAAAGCGACCAGAGGCTTCTTTAATCTCTCTCAAATAGATTCATGTATTAAGTAAAACAGCTTTCTAAAGTGGTCTGCCGATGGACGCCCGCCACAAACCCAACTTGCCGGGACTTAATAGCCCCATCCATACTGATTTTAACCTATTGGCTAAAATCTTAGCAAAAATTTTAACATCAATATTTAATAAAGATATTGGCCTATAGTTCGTCACAAGGTCCGGGGATTTATCTGGTTTTGGCAAAAGAATAATCCTTGCCTCAAAAAGAGAATGATCCTTGATCCCTTCCTCACACCAAAAGATGAACAACTGTCGTAATAATGGGATCAGGGTCTCTTTAAAGGTCTTATAGAACAAAGCAGTAAATCCATCCGGGTCTGGTGGTTTGTCAAGTTTCAAAGCATCAATGGATTGTGAAATTTCTTCAAGCTTAAAGGGGGCCTCTAAAACACAACTAAGGTCCGAGGGGAGTTGGGAAAAGGGGATATCTGTAAGAAACTATCTCATACTGTGAAGTGCCTCTGATGGTAATGGCTCACTCGCATATAAATTCTTATAGAAGCCGACAAAAACATTCAGAATATCCTCGGGGCCCGAGATTATATCACCTGTCAGGGGATGTTTTAACGTAGCAACCCATCTTGCCGCTGCTCTTCTTTTCAACTGCCAGGCCAACATCTTCCCAGCTTTACTACCTTGTCCTATGTAAGAAGCCCTCAAATTGGAAGCAGATCTTTCTACCTTCTCTTTCATAGTTGCCTCATACCAAGCTCTTAGAGAAGCAAGTTCTTGCTCCTGGGAGGGAGATCTTAGATCTCCGTCTATGGCATCTAGAGTCCTAATTCTATTCAAACAGTCCACTGCGGAACGTGTAATTTTCTTTTTGCGGATTGTCGCCAATCTAATGAATTCACCTCTCCATGTGGCCTTCAGCGCCGCCCACACTCGGTCCACTGCATGAAGAGATCCCCAGTTCTCTTCAATAGCTTGAAGCATAAAAGTTCTAAATTTCTCAAGTAAGGAAGAGTCTTTGAGTAAGTGATTATTAAGAGACCACGAATATGATCTAGGTGGCAGGGGAAAGTGGACGGCACCGGAGGCCAACAGGAGAATGATCGGAAATTACCCGACCAGAAATAGTGACCTCGTGAACCAGAGGGAGTAGTTGGTGGCTTACTGAAAAATAATCTATTCAAGAGTAGCTTTTATGAACTGGGGAGAAGAAGGTATATTCCCTAGTCTTAGGGTTATTTAAACGCCACGGGTCAGATAAACCTATCGAAGTCATAAACTTGAACATTGCTGTCTGAGCGGAGGACGGATGGGAGCCTTTAGACCATGAACGGTCCAGGCAGTTGGATTGGACCAAATTCCAGTCCCCACCTAAAATTAATGGATTATCAGCTAGGGGAGCGAGGAGAACCACCAGCTGCATAAAAAAAAAGAGGGAGATTCCTGGTTAGGCCCATAAATAGAGCCCAACACTACATTTGCACCCGCCAGTTTACCCACAACAAGGGTGTACCTACCCTCTGGGTCCGAGATCACCTCTATTGGAGAAAAGGGAACACTTTTGGCCACTAAAACAGCCACCCTCTTTACATGTGGAAAACCCGCCCCAAAAACTTGGCCCATCCATCTCTTTTTAAGAAAGGGAAGTTGTTCAGGTGTCATATGTGTTTTCTGCAAAAAAACATTTCAGGGATTGAAACGCGACAGATGGTTAAGGACGATGTATCTCTTTTTGTTGTCCCTTCCCCCTTTTATGTTCCAGGAAATTATATTCAGCTCCGAAACCATATAACGAGTAATAAAAATTAACACTTAAACTGTTGGGCTGCCAGACCCCCAATAACCCCAACTTACCCAAAAAATAAAAGAAAAAAATCTTCTCTGTTGTCCAAACCCACCCACTTCCCCCAATCGCTATAACTAAACTTAACCCCGGCCCCAGGCCGCCTCCAATCTGCTGGACCGTGGCACGCTCTGAAGGTGGGGCCTCTCACTACACAAAGAAAAGTTGGTCAACTAACCTCTCTCCTCGAGGTCTAGAATTAAAATAACAATCTTGAATAAACATTTTAGTATTCTACTCAGATGAAATGTACTCGCTTCAGTCCATCTAGCTAGCTACAAAGGAGTCAGCAACAGAATCTAGAATTAGGGCTATCTCCGTAACTCTCTATTAATTTAATAAGTATCCATTGAAAATAGTAGCCCTAAAAAACTAGAGGATTACAGCTAGGTTAAACACTGTCACCAGGTTCTTCTAATCAGACCCTTAACAAATAATTTTAGAACTCAAAATATGGGCCTAGCCTGTTAACTACTAATAACCAACAAGTCAAACAATTAATGGATGGATAAAGTTCCCGTCCAACCCCCCAAAAGAGAAGGAGGGGAGGGTCAAATAGGCCTGGTTGAGGGAACAAATCCCATTAGTCTTAGCTGCAGGGTCTTTCCTTCACCAAGGGTTAACTGAGGAGACTGGTACACGTAGAAGTGCCCATTGTCCACCGCAGCATACCCGCCGTCTACCAGAAATACTGTTCTGGGCACATCCCCCGTAGAACCCCTTAACAGAGAATGCCATTTGCGCCCTCCTCTGAGCATGGTAAATATTGCCTTAAGAAGTATTCATTAGGCATACTAGTCCCATTACCCCTAATGTAGCCCAAAAAAAAAGACGACCTGGCAAATATGGAAAAGTATAGAAACTGGAAGGTATAGAAAACTGGAAGGAGGGGGGAAGGAGGGAAGAGGGCACAAAGGACAGGAGGGGAGTGAGAACGGACTTAATAGTCTTTAAATGTCCGGCCTTTAAGTACTGGAAATATATCCAGATTATGCTGTAGTATATTCAGTCCAGGTATTCAGAATATACTGAAGCTATTTTAGCAGCCGTGTTTCAGGTTTTGTGGAAAAGGTCCGGAATAAGTCCTTTAACACCTTCAGGGCTTCTTCAGGTGTCTCGAACAGCTTCTTCCCTTCCTTATGGGTAACTTCAAGTTTGGCAGGGTATAGCATGCGGTGCTTAATTCCCGCAGCCCAAAGCTTGGACGTAATAGGCCGAAAACTGGCCCTCGCCATCCTACTTTTGATAGTTAAATCCGGTACGAGACGGAGTCTCTTGCCCTTCCAGAGGATTGCCGAGAGCTTTCTTGCCTCCTTCAATATCTGTTCTCGATCGAGGTAATTCAAGAGTTTAAAAATTATTGGCCTTGGAGGGTCTGCTGGAGGAGGTTTTGCTCTTAGGGCCCTGTGCCCCCTTTCAATGATGTATTCTGGTCCATTAGCTGAGGGGCCTATTGTTTTTTCAACATTTTCTGTAAGAATACAATCATGTTAGGTCCTTCCTCCCTTCTGGCAGTCCAAGTAGGACAAGATTATTTCTGGATTCCTGCCTTCGAGGTCTTCAAGGCGATCCTCTAGTTTTGATAAAGACCTTCTTAGTTCAATCGTAGCAGGGCCTTGTTTGTCCACACTGCGCTCCAACGAGGATACCCGAGCTTCTACATCTGTGACTCGACATGCTAATTGGGTTAAAGCAGCTTAAAGTCTGCTACGTCCTCGATTAGTTTAAAGAGGGCATCTTTTATTGTGGTAAGATCTCCGTAGATACGTGCTGGTGTTAAGTCTTCCGGGGGAGCTGCCGGGGAAGAGCTACGCTGGGTTGCCGAGCTTCCTGCTTGCTTCCTCCATTCTTGCCAAAACCCGTAAGTCCTCTTCTAAACACTTCTCCTTTCCTTCCGGAGGCTAATACTGCGAGTAAGAGGTTGCAGAGAGGTCCAGAAATTTTAAAATTTTATTATTTAAGTGAGAGCGAGCCCCGTAGACGTCCGCTACGCTTCCAGGCGCATCACGTGACCCCCCATTTTGATTTTGTTCACTAACAGCACGGCCATTTAGTCTGTTATTATGTACTCTGATGTTCTCCTGACTGAATGTGGTCTTGGGCAATCAGATTGGAGGATTTTCACTATCCATTTCATAATAGTGAATATCCGCAATTGTCATCAGTTTTTCATATGTTGCTTTACTATATCTGAAAAGTACGAATTCTGTAGATACTTAAGCCAGCTTGGCAGAGATATGTCCAATGACAGTGTAGCTGCAGCCTTTGTTGTCTTGCTAGCAGAAATTTGTATGCAACAGCAACAGTCGTATCATCCGCATTAGAAGTTTCAAGAAATATATATATATATATATATATATAAATAATCTAAACTGACATGGTAGCAATACTATATTATGCAAAGGCTAGTGCCTTCTAATGTGTGTGCTGTTCTTTAAAGAGCAGCCAATTGGCAAAGCCATCTGTTAGTACAAAGTTTTAATCAAAGTAAACAAATGACCTTATTCAGACAAGTTAAAAATGCAGCCAGGCTGTGAGACTAATGCTTGTGCAGGATTCTGAGACAGAAATACTGTACTGGCTATTAATTGAGTAGCTCCTGCAGAGTGATACTATAGCTGGGTTTTTATTGACCTAATGTAGACTGGCTCAAGAGGATATTGATGAATTATGCAGGCAGATAAAATTCACCTGGTAGCCAGTCCATATTTGTATGAAAGGCAGTATGGTTTCATCCTCACAGCAAAGTTAACATTTGGAAGCGTTATTCTCTCTGCAGGCTTATACAGCATTTTTCTGCAGGCTATAATATTGGAGCCAGCCCTGTGCTCTATGATGGAGGGCTGGCTGTTATGAGGTTGTTTTGTTGCCTTCATCTATGAAGGCAAAGCAAATTAAAATTCTTTAGTCTAAGAGATGTAGCAAGTAACATTTTCTGTTCTGGATGTCCACACTAACCAGGCCAAAGCACAGCTGAGTTGCCTTATTGGAGTAGCTGATAATATTATCTAACTCCCTGTATTACACAGCCTAGTGCATTTGTCACATTAAAACTGTGCAGGTGTTTAGATCAACATGTTAAACTGAGAACCACTGGAGACACAACAAAGGTAGTACTAGCCAGCCCTGCTTTTGTTCAGATCAGCTACTGTATGGCGTAGCAAAGTTTATACCTGACAGTTGGCTTGATGTCAAGTTAACTCAGACAGGGTTAAACCAGTAAGTGGTAGAAAAATAGTAGCATAGCATTTAAAAGTAGGAGACCAAAGGTCCATCGAGTCTGCCCTTACTATATTACTTCACCCTGCCGACCTATGTGTACTGTGGTTGGTCACCCTCCTCTCCCAGTCCCTCAAACCCATGTTGCCTACTCCCCCCACAAGTGACTGAGTCCCCATGCCCTGCCCAAACCATGTTTCAACCTATTAAAAATAGTTTCCCTTACCACTTCCTTACATTTCTCTTGAACATGCCCCACTACCAACCTTCTATCATGTCCCCTGGTGACCACATCCTTGTTTCTTACAGGTAGATCTTTGCTGGTCACCCTAATTATTCCCCTGAGAAGCATGTGTGTTTTAGGCAGGTGCCCCGCTCCTGCCTGGCTTTCAGCAAGAACATATTTACTGCCTCCAGTGTTGAAGTGCATTTTCACACTGCATTTTTGATCTGCAGCTAATATTTATATGTTTCCTTGTGCGCATGCGCAAAAAAACATTATGCGGCGGCTTAGGAGAGAAGTGGGTTGTGGAGGTGCAGCACTGTGGCAGCCAACGGTGGCACTGCATTTGGGGGCTTGGCACTGGTGGACCAATGCAGGCACACTGTGCTGATGACATTGGTTTCCACCAAGTTCATGAAGAGGGGTCCCAATAACCCCATGTTGAAAATTTGGTGCCAAAATTCCCAAAAAAGTGCCACCAAGTTGAAACGATTTCACCGCTGCAATGAGGGGCCGCCTCATCATTGCAGCATCAGTCATTCCACTGCAATGAGGGAATGACCAGTCATTGCAGGGCGGTACCTTGCGTAGTGTAACATTTTTTGTAAACATGGCGGTGGCTCGCCACTGCCTCTCAGCCCCATGAAAGCTGACAGAGGTGGCCATTTACCCTATTGGCATGCCCCGACCCAGTTCATTTGCCAACAGGGGAGCCCACTTCCCATCGGCATAATGTAATCCCTCCCCCATTTGTGTGCTGAGGGGGTGCCCAATCCCTCTCAGCATCATGCCCCCACCCCAAACAGTCGTTCTTTGCTGACGGGGGGCCCAATCCCCATCAGCTTAAGTCCCCCCACCCCAAAAAAGACAGGTGGTACACTGGGAGCCCACCCTAGTGTGCTGAAAGCAAGCCTGAAAAAAAAAATCCTTCCCGCAACGCCTTTTGTTTTGTTTTTTCTCCCTGAAAGAAAGGAAACGGTCCCACGCCGGTCGCCGTCCCCTCCCCCAACCTGCACCCACCCACTGTGCCTCATACCTCCCCTCACCACCCCCTCACCTCATACTTGTCTCCAGAGCCTGGCGTGATGATCTTTGGTGGACTGGGAACATGTCTGCACTCTTCAAAGTCGAACGCGAACTGAAGAAATGCCAGTAAGCTGTATAATGACATAAACAGGGTTTTTTCAACTTTGGTGCATATCTCAGGCATTTTTGGGAATTTTGGCACCAACTTTTCAACATGGGGTTATTGGGACCCCTCCTCATGAATTCAGCCACTGTCATTGTGTTATTTGATCCCGAAAGGTGATTTCGTGGTCACTGCGCGGAATCACCTTTTGCAACAGATCAACGAAACTACAGTGCCAGTGTTCATGAGGTGGGCTCTCAAAAAGCCTATGTTGCAAATTTGGTGTAAAAAATCCAAAAAATGACTGCTTTACGAGCATGTGTTGCGCATTTTCCACGCATGCTCGTAACTTCACAAATTTGTAATATTTTCACTCCAGATTTTCTACATTGGAATTTTTCCACATCTCCTTATGAACAGTACAGCTGTCATTTTTTGCATCCTGACCAAAATGTGTTTTCACACTTCCAGCGCAGAATAGCGTGATCGCTGTGGGAAATCAGTGTTCGGGACAGAATGAAATAAAATCACAGTGACACTGTTCATGAGTAGAGGTGCTAAAATGCCTATGTTGAAAATTTAGTGACAAAAGTCCATTAAATGACTGTTATGAGCGTACGTTACGCAGTTTCCACGCACCCTTGTAATTTCGCGCATTTGTAATATTTTCACTCCAGATTTTCAACATTGGCATTTTTTCACACCTCCTTATGAACAGTACAGCTGTCATTTTTCATATCCTGCCCAAAACATGCATTTACACATCTGGCGCAGAATAGCGCAGTCGCTGTGGTAAATCAATGTTTGGGACAGATCAGGAAAATTATAGTGACACTGTTCATGAGCAGAAGTTACAAAATGCCTATGTTGAAAATTTGGTGAAAGAATTCCACTAAATGACTGTGTTGCGTGCATGCATTGCACAGTTTCCATGTAAGCCCGGAAGTTCAAGTATTTTTAATATTTTCACTGCAGATTTTCAACATTGCCATCGCTATAGCTGTCATTCTTCATATCCTGCCTGATCTGTGTTTTCGTACATCTAGCGCAGAATGGCACGGTTGCTTTGGGAACTCAAAGTTTGGGACACATTAACAATATCTCAGTGCGACTGTTAATGAGAAGAGGTCCCAAATGCTTTCATGAGGTGGGGATCATAAAAAGGTCATGTTGAAAATTTGTAGTGCAAGTACCAACAAATGTCTGGGGCGTTAGAGTTTCTAACCATAATGTCCCACCCTGTACAGTCTGACAGGCATCAGGGGTGTGCCTTTGGATTGCCGACTGTAATGCTCATGCCATTCCACCCCCACCCCACCACCCTGCAGCCAGTGACAGGCATTGAGGTGTGCCTTGGACTCTTCGGTCCCAGAGTTCACCCCCATTCTCCTATACTGCACCCATTTCAGTGTATGTCCTTATGGAATGGGGTGACTGTAAGGCCAAACACCCCAAAACACACTTCAACATTTGTTGGTGTCTGCAGGATAGGGTGAAGTGAAATGGCATGAACGTTATGGGCGATGACCCAAACGCATATCCCTATGCCTGTCCATCTCTGCAGGGTGGAGGTGGGGTTGGCTTGAAGTTCAATACTTGACTGCCATTCCTATTCTGCATCTCTCTAACTCCTGTATTTCCAATGCTAATACCAGCAAGCAAACATTTGGCATTGACAAATACTTGCAAATTGGGGGCTTTGCAAAACCAACATGTGTCTTGTCTCTGTTTCAAGACCAACTTCCTCTTCAAAGTAAATCTTCCATCTGGTAGTGGAGCCCGCCCTGATAGTCATTGCCACTAGAGATTTAAATCTACCTTCCCATTGAAGTTATGCCAAGCTTTCTGCAGAGTGTGTTTCATTAGTACTGCAAAGTCAAAAAGAGAGTTAAAACTTTTTAGCTATGATTCTTAGGTGTCCAACCAAATTTCAGAGGTCTATAAAAACTAATGCAAGAACTAATAGTTTAGTATAACTTAGAATGTTTTTTTTCCTACCCACTGTAAACATTATTATACATGTTTATGCTTGGATCAGACATGGACATTACGACTTGGATCATCAGATCCTGTACAGTTTCCTTTAAAACTTTCAACAGCATTCGTAATCATTCTAAGGAAATGAGGTCCAAATAACACACATTAATTTTCTGTATTATTCTTACTCTTATATAGTGAATTGTATGTCGTCAGTCACCTGTACTGAGAATACTTTAAGCAGCCTTCCACACTGAGCATACTTTGATTAGTTTATCCAGTTTAGATGAATCTGTTAATTTGGTGGTTACAAAGCAAGTTATCCACTTGTCTAGGGCATCATATTTGAATGTACTGCAGTCCCTTGAAATTCTGTCAACTTACTAATCAAAGATGAGCTGCTATTCAGAGGCAGTGCCCTTTCATTTTATTTGTTTTTCACACTTAACCAAACACATACTAATTTTGTTATAGTGCTTCATAAACATGACATTTTGAACCATATGGGATTTATTTAGAGAAAACTGTGTCCCTGTAGTGCCATCATTCTAGCTGAGCTATTTGAGCGGCAAAAGATCTTGCACACTGCTTTTTAAATAAATGGACTACATGCTCCATGAACAAATCATATTATTTTCTCAGAGGAGTGCGGTGTGACACAGTGCACCAGAACTGCTTCAACTAAACTTCAGGCTCGTCCATTTTGTACTGCTAGGAATTGTGTGTTCTATCAATCAACACTTCTTGGGGCTCTGATTCTGCTATCGTGGCTGTCTTTCATTTGTTCTTGTTTAATTCATCTTCCATGGACCTCTGCTGTTTTTTAAATACTCTGCTGAACTGCTCAGTCACTATTAATATGGTGTGTTCTCCAAGGCTTTGCGACGGACACATCTTTTGTTATTTTCTCAGATCACTAGTTTGTAGAAAAGAATTTCAATGATTTGTTCTTTTAATGAACTCCTCAGCTGTACATTCTCAGAGTACACTATTTACACATATATTGATTTTGGTTGTATTATGCTTCATTTGTTTTCTTAGTTATCTGCAGTGTAAGGATTAGGCCTGTGAAACATGTAACTAAACTGGCATTGTCCCTTCTAAAATGTCAGCATACAGCTAAATGTAAAGTGGCAGAACGATTTTGGAGCCAATGGGTAAAATCGGCTGAAATGAATGTTAAGTGGTTTTAGACACATTGTTTTTTTTTTTTATATATATACAAACAAGTACTTAGCAGAAAACCATTGGGAACTGAAAAGTTATAAGTCACATGAATGGCCTGTGGATAGTTTTATATATATATATATATATATATATATATATATATATATAGATATATATTTATATAGATTTATCTGGCTGTGCCCAAGGTCAGAGCACAGTTTGGCTGGTCTGCCATAAGCTATATGCTACCACTGCTGTGGAATAAGTTGCAAGAAACTCTGAAACTGTTCTGCCCAATCAGTCTAGCAGCATTCAAATCAAGTTACAATCGCTCCTGCTTCCATTGATAGCTGCCATTTCTCCAGTTGTTGATGTTCTCCCTCATACCATGTATCATAACTGTGCCATTATTGTCCCCTCACCATTCTGCCCTCTCTGTCCTTTCTTCTTCAACTCATACCTTCCAAGGGTAATTGCTGACCACTTACTTTCCTTCCTCCCCCTTATCCTTCCTGCCCTTCTCAGTACACTGCCCTAGCTTATTATATTAGTGTTGGCATGTGAGTGTTGCCGTCCTTTAGAATAACTCATCCCCAGCTAGCATGTATCCTTCCATGATTACCCCTGCTCAGTGTAAGGGTCTATATGTAAATATACATGCAGCTGGTATGTGGTGGTGCTATTGCTATGTTCTTTAGATTCTTTTTTTCTTGATTGTCATTATATTGCTAATTGTCCTGGCCCCAGTTCAACTCTCGTCGACTGGTACTGCTGTAACCATGATGTCCTTTACTGTCTTATTGTTCTATGTCCAGGTCCATCTTGAAAATGAGCTTGCTCAATGATGTTCGCCTGGTTAAATAAAGATTTTGATTGATTGATATATGGGTATTGGAAGACATACTTGATGTTCTCCGTGGTGTTCAATTTTATTTGGGGGGGGGGCAACAAAAAAACACTGCACTGCTGTGTCCTTTAAACCTATGTCCATTAAACATAGAACAAACACGAGTGATCCTTTCTATAATTTTATTCCTGGGATTCAAAACTAGAAGGGTTGGCTACTGAGATTCTTGCATCCCAGGACCCATACAGCACTTTGAGTTCTGGGATGGCATGTAGGAGTCCGAGGGCTCTAGCATGGTATGTGTTGGTATGTGGGATTCTGTGGCCTCTGGAGTGGTATGTGGGTGTATTAACAACATATGTCAACTGTATTTACCCGTGCATAGTAGGGACAACCAATATCATGGTGTACAAAAGTTGTGCCAGATGAGGCAGCAAATATGGTCCTGGTGTATGCATTTTTATTGTCTGGCTGCACCCCTAAGTACATTAATAAAAACTCAGTGGAGATGATAGGGAAGGCAGGAGACTGAGGATAAGGTGATGAACCATTCATAAAACTGGTTTAGTCAAACCATTTTAGCATGCCATATCAGAAAGAAGGGACAAACTGAACAGTTTTATAGTATTAAGCCTGATAGCATAGATAGGTTTTGCAGCTGAGTTCCCATCTTGATGCATTACAGAAATAATCATTATGACAGATGGGAGTCAGGAGAACCATTATCTGGAATGGTTTACTTTTTACTGTCCAGACTGTACTACAGTCAGCTTAAGTAAATAGTTTAGTGCAAGACCAAGCTCTGAACTCTCCTTTGAGGTTACCTAGAGATCAGGGGCCTGATAAACAGTTAGAATCAGGGGTGGGGCAAAGAGGCACCCTGTTCCACCACTCCCAAAAACTGCCATACACAAAACACAGACTTAACCACCAGGTGAGGAGTCTCCACCAGCAGCTCATTTGTAGTGCAAATGGTCAACGGATATTTGTGGTCAGAAATATTGTTTGTTTAAACACTGGTGACTGGGGGAAGCACACTGAGCTAAAACTCATTTCTTGGTGCAACCTGGTGGGAAGGAGTTACAGAGGGGAGTAACAAGTTCAAACAAATCAGGTAAACTATAATAATGTTGACTATACATAATGAATAAAGTGATGGTAATTGTGTCATAGAAATAAGTGGTAGAGAGTATGAAGTAAAATAAAGGTGCAAATATATTGTTATTTGAAAGGCAGCTTTGTGCAAAGCAGCAGCAATGTGACAGGTTTGAATAAGATCCTGTCCGATTGGTTATGCAGAAAGAGTTTAACGCAAGCATCTGTTCTATCTTCTCCTTTTCTGTTTCTTGTCTGTCTGATTGCGCAATCAAATTTTCTCATGAAACCTCGGAATTTATTTATTAACTTTTGTTGACCAGGTAAGTACACTAGACAAGACATTTGCCTATTTTCAGGTACAACCCGGGAGAGTACAATGAAATACAAGTTCATACAGAGGACAACATGATACAAGTTAGGCATTACACAGAATCAGGTAAAACCAGATGAACATAACACAAGCAGTCAGTAAACACAGTTAGAATAGGAACAAAATATATACATAGTCACCAAGGCTATGAACAGTGCATTATACAATTCTATACAGCTCAGAGACCCAAAAGCAGAGCCGCAGTCAAAGCATCGCCTGAAACAGAGAATATATACATTATATACAGAGCAGAACCTAAGCAGGCAGGATGCATCAGAAGGACCTGCGTAAGGGTACCAAAAGAAGGACATGCAAGTCCAGTGCAGGGGACCAAGGTTAGTTATGGTGGTTTAGGACAACTACACGCAGAGGAGAGTTTCAAGTAATTCCACAGGGAGCTCCGAATTTTGATCACTCTGGCCTCATGATTCCCCCCATCCGCCATGTCCCTGCCTTCACTTGCTGTTTGTCTTTTCTTCTTCCTTACTTATCTGCTATTATAAAAATATTTGTGAATCTTTGTGTGAAACTGGGATCCCTTGGTTTGAAAAATGTATAGTTATATTGTGGAAATGTTTGCAAAAAGCTATTTGGAACTCGGGGGGGGTAACCCTGAGATGCAGCACAAGCTCATTTGCAAAGCTGTCAACAGGAGATTAGTTTTAGGACACTATGTTCTATTTCGTTGCACCTGCAAAGAAATTGACAAGCACTCTGATACATTTTGTGAGAAACAGGATGCCTCTTAAGATGCAGGATGCAGAAGTTAATTGCCAGGCACAGATTACTTCTTATAAAAAGAGCAACTTTTTCTTAAAGAGAAGCTGAAATTTAGAATTAGAGATGCCCTCAGAAGGACTTTGTTCTGTTTGAACTGCCTATGTTAAAAACATTCTGCACATTTTTTTCTATTCTATTGTTACTGAAAATAATAAAACGTTACTTGCAAATTGTATAACTGCTCCTAGTTTTCCTATGCTTCATGACCTATGCCTGGATGAGAGATGGTGTCAGGCAAAGTGGGATTTATGCTGTGCATACTCTAACCCGAGAGTTTTGTGTGTGTGTACTAGACCTGGTACCAGGGAAGCATAGAAGGAAGGTTTGGATACTGCAGCAGCAAGCCTAGAAGTGATTACCAGAAGAATGGTAACCAAACTACAGTAGCAGAGACAAAAGTTCAAGCTGAGTCTGTATAGCCAAAATGAGGGCTGGAAGAAGAACAGGAAGGTACAGAACCTGAAAGCCTGTCTACCTTCTTCAAATGGTGGGCAATACAACAAAGAGAGAGACAGAATAGTGGAGAAAAGAATAGATGCGGCAATAGGAGCAGCAGAAAAGAGAGGAGAAGAGATGCAGTGACAGGAGCAGTAGAGAAGAGGTACAGCGATAGGAGCAGTAGAGAAGAGATGCAGCGATGGCTGGATGCCTTGCAGTCTATCAAAGCTGGTGGATCTGGCAAAGGTCCAGCACAGCAACAAAATACAAACAAGTTGAAAGACATTAAACTTACAAAATTGTGTTCCTCAGATGATATTGAGGAATACCTGACAACTTTTGAAAGGGTTGCCACAGCCTGCCAGTGGCCAAAGCAGCAATGGGCAATCAGGCTGGTACCTTCTCTGACAGGTAAAGTCCAACTTGCCTACAGCAATATTGACACTGTACAGTCAGAAAACTATAACCTGGTGAAAAGAAATCCTGAAAAGATATCACATCTCAATAGAAACCTAGAGGCAAGGATTCTGATCCCTGAAGTACCACTCGTACAATCCTCAAGAAGCTTTCACCCAACTCAGAGAACTCCTCATTATATGGCTCCAACCAGAGAGCAAAACAGTCTCACAGATCATAGACCTATTTGCAATGGAGCAGTTAATCAACATCCTACCTATAGACGTGCAGATTTGGGTAAAAGAACACCAACCAGAAAGTGGGGAAAAGGCAGTTTCTTTGGCTGAGGACTGTCAGATGGCCAGGCATACCATACAGCAGCAAAGTAACAGCCAAGGATGATAAAATCCTCTTTTTCCCAAATTTAACTCCAGATCAGATAAAAACTCTGGTGGGGGTAATAGATCTGCACCCAAAGACTTTAATTGATTTAACTGTAACAAGCCAGGCCATATTACACGAAACTGCCATAAAAAAAGAGGGTAAAGCTGGAGCAGATTTGGCCTTAGCAAATTAGGGCAAGTATTTAACAGATGTAAAGGTGAGAGATAAGACTGTGAAGGGGATTTATCAATTCAGGAAGCAGACAGACTCTACTGCGTGTTGAAGTGCTGGGAAGACACTGTGCAGAAGGAACAGGTGTTGGTGTCATCTGCATCCATGGGGACACTCGATACTATCCCACCACCCAAGTGACTCTGAATATTAAAGGTGTGTCACACCAAATTAAAGTGAGGGTCGTACCTAAGTTACCTGTACCTGTGATTATTGGAAATGGCTTTCCAGGTCTTGCTGAGCTAATCACAGAGGGAGCAAAACCTATAGTTTCAGCAGCTGTGATAACAACAGCACACGCAAAGAAAATCCCAGATGGTGAGGACACTTTTCCTTTCAGTGATTTTGATTTGGACTTGTTTTAGCACAGCTGCAAGATCTGGAAATCCAGGAAAGAAAAGATGCCTGAAAAAAACAGTGGCAACAAAAGACTGATGGACATAAGGGGTAGATCTATGAAAATGCTTAATCTAAACTGATAACTAATTGTGATTTTGTTTCAGAACAAACTAACAATGTTTCTCTCCAAGGTTATTTTAAGCAGCTGGGGTGAAATAAACATAGGGTGAACCAATGTTTAAAAAATGTAATGGGCTACTGTACAAAGAGTTTGTGTTAATCCTCAGACACAGGAACAGATAGAATAACTGGTTATAGTTAACTTTATACAGATCCTATAAGGCTGCTGCCAGGAAGGACTAGACTGTGAGTTCAGGCTATGACATCATCAGAGGCTCTTCACTGAAACTGGCTTTTTTTGAACAGGGAGTGAAATCAGGGTTACAAAATAGCTCATAACTTTGAAATGAAGTAATGAAGAAACCTAAATTTTGGTATGAGATTTATTAGGGATATGCTTATTCAAATTTTGCAATGTAGCACTTTTGGCTGGACTCCATCTTTAAGTTTTGTTTGCTAGGAACTGACTTTGTACTTATAACTGATTATAATCCTCTCTGTTGACTTAATCAAATGAAGGATACAATTCCAGAATCACAAGGTGGTACCTGGCACTACACCCAATTCAAAGTGATGCACAAATCTAGAAAAGAAAATATCAATGCTGATTTTATGTCAGGATATGGATCAGGAATTGAGAATTCCGAAGGTTGAAAAAAATGTGTGGGTTTAAATGTAACCATTTGCTGTACTGGTTGTTATGGAAAAAGGGATACATCTTATGCACAGAATTGTAAAGGTTATATGGTAATGTTGGAAGAGAATTAATTAAAACAGGTTCCCTCGAAAAGAGGGGGTATGTGACAGGGCTGAATAAGACCCTGTCCCATTGGTTATGCAGAAAGAGTTAAACACAAGCATCTGTTCTATCCTCTCCTTTACTGTCTCTTTCTGAGTGCAATCACATTTTCTTTTTTTTTTTTAATTTAATAAACTTTATTCATTTTAAAATACAATATAGAACAATAACAACACTAACAGGTAACAGGACACAATAATGAAAACAAACAAAAAACAAGTCAGCCCCCCTCTACCCTCCCACCTACCCCCAGCAATCCAATTTTCTTGTGGAAACCTAGGAACTGGTCATTCTGGTGGTCTCGCGATTCCTGCTCCCGCTGTCTCCTAGCCTTTACTTGCTGTTTTGTTCTTTTCTTCTTCCTGGCTTATCTGCAGTTATGAAAATATATGTGAATTGTTGTGTGAAACTGGGATCCCTTGGTTTGAAAATGTATAGAGTTATATTGTGTAAATGTTTGCAAAAAGCTATTTGGAACTCAAGGGGGTAACCTTGAGATGCAGGACAAGCTCATTTACAGAGTTGTCAACAGGAGATTGGTTTTAGGACACCATGTTCTATTTTGCTGCACCTGCAGAGAAATTGACAAGAACTCTGATACATTTGGTGAGAAACAGAATGCCTCTTGACAAGATGCAGGATGCAGAAGTTAATTGCCAGGCACAGTCTACTTCTTATAAAAAGAGCAATCTTTCATTAGAGAGAGAGGCTGAAATTTAGAATTAGAGATACCCTCAGAGGAAGGACTTTTATCTGTTTGAACTGCCTATGTTAAAAAAAAATTCTGCATATTTCTTTTTTAATTTTTATTCTATTGTTATTAAGAATAATAAGACACTACTTGTGAATTTTATAACTGCACCTGGTTTCATATACTTCCTGACCTATGCCTCGACAACAAGCAGTCAGCAGGATAGTATTAAGACTACAATAAGGGCACGCCATGCAGGTATCAACTTATTATCACGCAATTGTTCTATGGGTATGGATATCATTCGCTTATCCACACTCTTGCAATTCCACTCTGGAATGAAGTTATTGGCCGGAATGTCTTTAAACTAAGCTTCTCTCACCACCCGGGTGGTATACCCCTCAACTCCACCCTGTGACATCAGACCTTCATGCTCCTGCTTAGGATTTTCTGCGCTGTAGGTGAACCTTCTTATCAATTTGTTCAACTTAGTTTTGTGGTTCTTTTGACTCTGCCTCCAGACCAATGATGGACTACAAGAAACAAGGATTCAAATTCTGTGTTGGGTGCTGGCAGAAGATGTTGGTCACTGAACTGCCCAACATACGTGGGCACTGTCTGGGCGGGCAGCTTGACGTGGCCAGGTGTGAGCTGGGCTTATCCATGCTTCCTGAGTCCCTTGAGGACAGAAAGCTCTGGCTCTCACTGGACTGGCCTTCAGAAAGGGATCTGAAGGACTGCCTTAAGGGTCGCAGGAAGGCCTCAGCTGAGTCTGAGTCTGTGGGGCTGCTTGCGAACCTTAAAGCAGAAGCAGCAGCTGCCGTGGCGGGCACCTCCTTGGTCTTGGTGCTGTTCCCTGGGGCCATCATTGGAGATTCTTTCATGAACCAGTTCTGTGACATGTGCCTGTCCCTCCAGACCTTAGGGGAGAGCCCTGCCCCCTGTGGTTCATAATTCAAGCACTGCCTAAATCTCTCACATGCACAATAGTGGCATATCCGCGTGCATGCACAAGATCTTATTCCTGCCCGCTATTGTGCATGCGCGGGATTTAGGCACCAGCATGGGGAAGTATTTTGCAGCTAAACTAGCCCTCAGTTTGTATCTGTAGTTACCAGGAGCCTTTCAGAATAACAGGCTATAATGGAAGCTATGCTTCTCCACAAGTGGATAGTGAAATGTGTATGTTGTGCTAGCGCTCCCTGTAGACGCGCGTTCTCGAGCACGTTCTTGGCACTGATTAGCTTCCGGTGGCAGGACATTAAAACTCGGACCGCCTGCAATGACAAATGATCTAATTTTAGAAAAATTGGTGAGCTGAACACTTTTTTCTTGATGC
Organism: Neoceratodus forsteri; assembly: GCA_016271365.2. NCBI lineage: Eukaryota > Metazoa > Chordata > Ceratodontiformes > Ceratodontidae > Neoceratodus > Neoceratodus forsteri. The sequence continues at coordinate 799,372,715 of CM028129.1, forward strand.
AGAAGCATTTTACACTATATGCCTTGTGATTATGTGCCCATAGACCCATTTATTGAGATGTACTACAAAACAAGGGGAAAAGCTGACAGTGCCCCTTTAACAAACATAACACTTCTAGAAAACCTACAGTATATAAATACTTTCTATACAGTTAGTATTGTCCCAAGACAAAACATGCTAATCAATTATTTAAAACCCTGAACCCTCTGCCATTTTGCAACAGAAAAAACAATGTAGGGTTGGGAAGCTTTGGTACCTCTGTTCCCCTCAGTCCCTCACTTCCGAGCTGAAACCGGCGGGGAACAGAGATTACCAGGGACCACCCACTTTTATAGGTACAGCCCAGGAAGTGAGTTCGTGTGGGTGGTCCCTGGTTTGGAGACTGCTGGAAGAAACTTCCGTGCGGGAGCGCCACCTATCAGGAACACCCAGAAGTAATGACTTACTGCAAGAGACATTCCCAGAAGATCTACTGTTACAGCAAAAGTCTTTGTGTTACTGCACTTTCTAGAGGTGGTACATGATTCATAGCCACACAACCCACTTTGCCTCACCTGGCAAGTGACACCTGTTCCTGCTTCCAGCAAGCGAGATCTGACGTCACAGGGTGGAGCCGGGGGATTTACCACCCAGGTGGTGGAAGGAGCTTAGCTTAAAGACATTCCAGCAAATAATATTGTTATAGTGGAACTGCCAGAGTACAGATGTGAACCACGTACTACTCCTAGGACTACTGTTACAGGGGAGTAACCTCTTCTTTTTGCACTACTATTATTTGGCTACATAATAAAAGGTGCTTGATCATATTTTGATGCATGTGTGGCAAGCACTATTTGTTGTTTTGATCAGGGGTTGCAGTTCATTAGCTGCCCAGACTAGATGTTTGCGTGTAAAGTCCAGGCTTCTGTTTTTACTACTGTAGAGTTGAACAGGATTTACTGTAAATTTGTAACAGAATGTCAATGCACAAAATGTGTAAAGTTCATCACTAAGTAGTGGCAAAAGAACTAGACCAGGAGAAGATGAGGGCAGGGGCTAGGGGAACAAGGGTTTCTGACTGCAAACATGAAAACTGTGACCACCACGGACATCTGAGTCTGGAATTATGTAAGACACATGGTGTGATGCCATGCATAGAGGTCATACATGAGGCGCTGCCACCTCAGCTGTTTCCCCTACCCACCTGACCCACACCTTTCAGCCCACTTTTGGGCCATAAATTCTATTTGTTGTATCGTTTGCCTATCATCCCTGGTAGGCGTGTGCCCCCCCCCCCACCAAAAAAAAATCCTCTTAATTTAATATATTCCTTATATCCAGTAGAACTGCCCCTGCTAACCCCATTTTCATATTTGCTTAATTTTATTAAATGGTCCATCATAGACTTTGGTTGCCCAATGATCCTCAGTTGTCTTGTTGCATGCCTGCACCACAAGGAAGAACTGTTTTTTGCAGTTATTCCTGGTTGATGATGCTGAAGTGTGCACCAATGCTGTGCGGGGACTGGAGAGCATAGCTTAGTATGTCACTGTTATGCTGGGCCTGCCACTTTCTCTTTACTGAGACAATGATGACTGGGGTGGCATAGGAAAAGGCTTGTTGTCCCTTTGTGTATGACACAGAGGAGCGCAGTTAGAAACTGGTGAAAAGTGGCTGTTTTGACCACACTGTAGCAGCATTGTGTGCCTGTGTATAGGGCTAGAGTTCTTTGAAAGGATTCTATAACCTTGAGAGTCTAGAAGCATACTTTATTTAGAAACATTAAAGCCAGGCGACGTTGCTAAATTAATTTAAAAATGCAAGTCTGGGAAGGGCCAAAGACTCATTCTCCTCTTTGTACTGTACAGGAGATAATTTTTTCTGTTTTGGAAAAAGTGTTTATTTTTCCTCCATTGTTCTTTCTCCCCCCTTCCCCGCCCACCGAGATCATTTACCACATGAATGTTAAAAAGCTGCAAGATATTACCCTAAATAATAATCGCTGAGTAAATCAGTGATGAGATGAAAGTGAATAGCCGTGTCTCATTATTTTCTCATGTGACACACTAAATGCAGGATATTGAAAGAAACAAACATGGTCGCAATGCATATAAGCCTGATTTGCAAGAGCATGGACATCTTGGTAGGCTATATTTTCTATTTTTTAATATAGACTGCACAATAGATGCATTCCTTGTCTACTCTTGTCTACTGTGAAACCATTCACATGAGGGAATCCCACTTAGCTCATTTTGTGTGCATTGTATGGCCAAATTAAAAACAAACCTAGCCAGACCTTTCAAGTGAAATATTTTTCAAGCTTGCTTTCGGATGTTTCTGGCCTTTAAAATTTATTCGATTGCTGAAACTAGGTAGATTGGGCAGAAAATGCAAATTTTGATTTTATTGTATTTAGCCCCCATGGCTAAAATATTGAAGGGGGATGTCCATCTGAACATCCCACGCCTAATGCGTGGGTCTGCCCCTGATTTGCACATTACTGTAAGCACAACAATTAGCTTTCTTCTTAGACTGTTTGAAATAACACTTTATCTGGTTGATCCTACGATCCCCAGGAATTATATAGACAAAAGCCACTCCAGCAGTAGCCACACATGTGGGTATTCAACTCCAGTGGATTTCTTTTGTCCCTGGCTGTCTTTTGTGTCTGCAGAATACAGCTGGCAGCCACAATTCTGACAGTCAAAAGGAAGAACTGGCACAGCAAAAACAACCTAATGTAATATGTTCCAGGAGTAGTAGTACATATGATACTTCTGCTTTCAAGATCAGAGCTTAGAGAGCCTCAGCTGGAATACCACATTTCCCAGGGCAGCATACATAAAAACGTCTGTGCTGAGGCTCAAATTCAGATTTCTTTAATTTGGTGTCAGCTGTTGTCAGTATACCTATACAAAGCATTATCACTACAAACAAGATTTAAATGGTGCCAACAAGACTGTTTTTGCCTTTTTTTATGTTGCTATCTTTATTTTTGTAGCTGGCCAATACTGTCTTGGTAGTCTCACTGTTATAATTTTAGTTATAGGCGGGCCACATGTAACGTCAGTTAGTATTCATTGATGTGTTTTGTACTGGACTTACTTAAATATAGTATGTTTAGACCTGCACTTTATATTGGTAGTTTTGTACAAAAATCCTATATACGGGGGTATGATTATTATTATTTTTGCAGATTTATTTTGTATGTATTTATTTGTATAAACATAAAAATGTCAGTCCACGTTACCTTTAATTGTTTCCTTTAAATGTAGTATATTTAAGGTGCATTACCCCCTACTACCTTAGCCTTGAGAAAGCGCATTTGTGACGCAAAACCATTCGGCTCTGTTTTAGGGAGGGGCACCATGTATCCTGCCTCACTGGCTTGCCCACTTTTGGATTCAGAATGGGCTTGTATCCTTCTACATCTGCTGAGGAGTTTTACTGAAAGCTTGGACAGTGACTAGGTGCCGACCTATGTGTGTCCTGTGAACATCAGTCAGAGGTAGTTTATTATTTGGTTCTGTGAACCATTACAGTATTATTACTAATATATAAAACATCAGAAGACAAAGGACCAAAAACAGAGGGAGGGATAATAAATAGCCATTACAAACAATAAACGAATCTGTCCTCCATTGCAAACGAGATAATGTATCCCTTTTCAGCAGAGCTATATTCAAATGTTCATTTTTATCTAAGGCTCTGGATTGAACCTAATAGTAAAGCTATATAGTCCTTACTAGTAGTATTGGATTACAGGGCTGTAAGTTCTAAAAAAGATCATTAAGACATACTGTAATTACAGAAGATACCGCAAAGAAATTCCAAGGGAGCCTTATTATAATCTCACTAGTCAGGAATTGTTGTTTGTATTACATTTTGAGACATACAAGCCGACTCACTTATTTTCCATCAAATGGGGATAGTATTTCAGGGCACCATGGTTGATAGAAAAAAAAATACCAGATATTCAGTGGAAGAATCCCCAGAAAGCACTCACTTATCGAAACATTAACCTTTCTGAATCCTTTCCAGGATACCCCCTGCCAAAGTATTGCTGTGTGCCTTACCAGGTCTCTACCAGTTCTGTGACCCACTATGTGTCAGCTAAAGCAGTATCTATACATTACCCTGCCTTCCTTTACAAGAGTTGCACCAATCTAGGCCAGAGTACTCAAAAAATGAAGTATGTATGATTCCCTTGTATAGAACCATATTATATAGACCATATTTGGACTGTGGCTCTCCATTTTGGAGCCCATATTTGAAGTGGGACATAACATTGATTGACAAGGTTCAGACAAGGGTAACCAAATTGGTTCCTGATTAACATACAAAACATATAAAGACAGACTCTTAGAAACCAGTCTCTTTGATCTTCAAAGTAAAAGATATAGGGGTGACTTGCTTGTGCTGTTTAAAATTCTGCACACTCCGGGCTTGATGGTTCAATGTGGGTTGAGGATTTTCTACTAGAATACATAATTTAAGGTCCCACAAGAAGCAGCTCTTTGTACCTAGGGCAAACAGCACCAAGAGAAGCAACTATTTCGCTATTAGAGCTGCAAGAGCCTGTAACTATTTGCCTAGGGAGCCGGAAAAAAAGAACTGTGGTAGCCGTGTTAGTCCAGTCAACAATGTAGAGAGAGAGAGAGAGAGAAAATAAATATGTTGCAGATGATACCTTTTATTGGACTAACAAAATTATTTCTGAGACTAGCTTTTGAGAGATAATACTATCTTCCTCAGGTCAGACCAGTGACCTGTTTTTTTTACTGATCTGACCTGAAGACAAGAGTATTATCTATCGAAAGTTAGTGTCAAAAATAATTTTGTTAGTCCAGTAAAAGGTATCACCTGCAGCATATTCATAGTTTTTTTTTTCTCTGTCTACCTAGGGAGATAGTAAACCAGAAAACCTTCTTGGGGTTTAAAATGAGTTGGACAACTACCTAAATTCTCACCTGCTTTTGTCGTTTTCACCTAGTAAACCTAGTACTAGTCAGCCATGATTAAAAGGACAGAGACCGACTTTCTGTTTAGGCCATTATTAGTCCCTGGCCTCCAAATAGTTGGGCAGGGGGACCTGAGATAACACTTCCACGGTGTCAAAAGTGCAGCAGGACTCCTAGTCATGTCCCTGAATACCATTGTGGAACTCCATTAGCTTTGTATGTAGCCCAGAAACATCCATAGTGAGTAAATCAGAACTGGTATCATAGTGCTTATCAAGCAGATCCTGAACTCACCGCGGCCCTTCTCACACCACACCCCTTCCTCAGATTAATCACTCCTGAATGTAAAGTATCTAAGTAAGTGGGAAATCCCCTCCCCCCCAAAACAAACAAAATAGGATCCATATCATCCTACTAAGGCATCTAGTATCTGATTATCTACAAAGAATCAGTGTTCCCTCCAGGCTAGTTAGTTATACAACCCAATAGAAAATTAACATTTCATTCCAGAGAATGCAGATAATCAACAATCCTACCCATAACTGTGTAATACAATATGTGATATACAATGAAATATAATGTCAATTTCTGTTGTTTCATAGTCATACTAATATCAAATTAAAAAAGAAATAGCAAACACAGACATAAAAAACACATAGAGCCTATCAAACACTACAAACACAGGCCATAATTCAGCAGAATATAATAACTGTATTAGAATAGGTGCTTAAAATATGTCTGATAAATTTACCACTAGTTGCTGGGTAGTAGCATTTACCACTAATAGCTGCTGGGCTGGCAGCATAAGAGTTAGAGTAATTAGCTGTGAATGAGCTTGGCACATCCAGCAGACCTGTGTTTGACCCTTACAGTCCCCACCAGCACAGTGTGTCACCCTGAGCAAGTCACTTAACCTACCTAGTGCTCCTGGGTCACCCCTGAAAACAAGTCTTGTGCCTAATGGATCTTACCAATTTACCAAAACTAAAGTAAATAAAATATGATTTGTTTTATAATATAAATAAAGTTGGATCTTTTGAATGCATTTGTCCTTGGTGGTAGTAGTAGTAGTTTATTTAGCACCCAATCCCAGAGGCTGTGGGTGCAGAACAACATGAGAAAAATAACCAAAGTAACGTAACTTATAATAAATATAAACAACATAATAGTGTAAACTCAGCAGGCAGGATAAACTAAATACAAAAGACCAGTGGTGTTGAATTAAATCAAATACTTGTCTAAACAATGGGGCTTTAGGTCCCTCTTAAAGGCCTCCACTGAAGAAGCCTCCCTCAGAGACCTGGGAAGCGAGTTCCACAGAGCCGGACCAGCTACCTCAAACGTGCGAGCACCTGATGTCTTCAGCCTGGCCCTGGCAACTGCTAGGAGGCTCCCTTCAGAGTAGCGGAGGGGATGAGCTGGGCAAGAATGGAGACAGGAGCTCACTCAGATAACCCTGGCCCAGTAGTAAAAACTGAGGCTGCACCAGGGTCCATCAAGTTTTTTTCACAGGTCTTAGAACAAAGTCTTATCTGTATCATGGGCCATACATAGTTAATTTATATTCAGTACGAAATCCAGTTCCATGAACAAGCTGTAAAACATCTCATCAGGAGGCCCTAATAATCTCACAAAACTTATGCCACCAAATATAAAAAAAGGAGAAAACAGTAAGTACCTCCATATAAATAAGCCGCTTTCCTGGGGGTTCCCATGGCAGTGGCCATATAATTAGGTGGACATGAAGATCCATCCCAAATTTGTCTCCTCTCGACCATCTGGGAGACCAGAAGTCTCTAAAGTATTAAGCTTCTCTTCTTCTTTAGGACCTATGGTACCTGTCCCCCTGTGTATTTTCTTGATCCCCAGATTTCCAGTCCTGTGTCCTCCATGCTGGCAGTTCTTTCTATATAGAGATTGGAATTGAATTCTTCCTGGGAGTTTGGAGCTACAGGTGGTGGCCCAGTATCAGTTTTACAGATTTCTTTTTATATGCAGTGCTCACAGGGAAGACTTGGATACAGCAGCACTGCTGTTCAGTAATGCTCCCTACACTGTACAGAGTGGTTCAGGTACACCCATCACCAGGCAGGTAGGTTCCTCTCCCCCACCACCAAACTCGCATAGAGCCTCCTCCATATCATTTATTTTTTTTAACTATCTGATGGTCTGGGTTGGGCACTGGAACCATCAGGTAGTTGGGGGGGGGAGCCCAGATTTTTTTGTTTTGTTTTATTCCTTGACAGGCCAGGTTGGGTACCAGAGCTGTCAGGTAGTTGGAAGGAGAGGGCCAAATGTTTTTTATTCCCTTAGGTCCAGGCTGGGCATCAGCCCTGTCTTGTAGTTTATGGGAAGGACAACTGTTTTTTTTTATTCCCTGAATTGGGTAGTTGTCAGGTTATTGAAGGGAGAGGAACATATGTTATTTTATTCCCTGGTGGGCTAGGTTTGGCCCTGGACTAGCAGGGTAGGTTGGGGGAAGAGAAGGGGACAGTTTTTTTAATTCCTTGATGGACCAGGTTGTGCACAAGACCCTTCAGATAGTTGGAGGAGATGTAAATTTATTTTTAGTGCCTGGCTGGCCAGGTTGGGGTCTGTACTCAGGAGGTAGTTTGGGGGACAGGGCTAGATATTTTTTATTCCCCGATGAGATGCGCACTGGACCTGTGAGGTAGTTGTGGAAGGGAGACATATTTCTTTTATTCTCTGACAGGCTGTTTTGGGTCCTGTGCTGCAGATTCACGTGAGATTCCCCACTTGCTCATAAGGTTCTCATGCACTGTTGACCTTGCAGTCAACCAAAAGTTAGCAAAGGGTTTCAGGCAGCTGCAAGGAGCAGTAGCAAGGCATGCCTCTCACTCATTGACAGCTACAAGTATCGTCCTATTTCCCCAATGCATTTGAGTGGGACAACTACAAAACATGTTCTGACTTTGATCAAAATAGGAACTGGTCTGCTATGCAGGCCAGCCCTAAAAATAGATAATTAAAATTAGTTAAAAACAATCCTTTCACACTATACTATCAGGCTTATGTGAATAATCAACAAAAAAAGAAGCATAGTGTTGACTCAATAAATTGTGAAATCTTTCATCTTCCTGTAGTATAGTTAATGTGTGTGCTACTGCATTAAAGGTTTATGCACCTTTATTGCCTGTTAATCATAATTGCTAAGTGTCTGTTTTACTTCAGGTTAGCCTTTAGTGGCTTATTTGTGAGTGCCATTTGGGAGATAAAAAAGAAATCTGCTTTTCAGACAAAGCATCACAAGGCCACGGTTTAATTTATTTGTCCATTTACCCTTCTATGGTTGAAATTACTCCTTTCACTGTCCTTTCAGTGATTGTAGATAATTATCTCAATGATATGCTTATGATTTATGATAGCTATATAATGTAATTTCAGTCCATTATGGTTATACCTTTATTTGGTTTTCCAACCTCGAAGAAGTGTGATGACTGTTGGTAAAGGACCTGTGTGCATTAATTTAATATGAACCACATACCAGAAATATTAGTAGTACCTCTTAATAACATTTACTATTCTGACTGACAGTGTGTTGGGTCCTTCGGCTAACTGCACGTTGCTAGAACAATAACTCTATATATATGTTTTCCCAGTTCTACTTTTCCCGATCAGAAATTTTGGTTAAGTTAATTCAGAACACTTGAAGTGAGCATACTAGAGAGACAGTTTGCAGGAAAGCATACTCTGCTTACCCACTGTGCCACCCACCTAACCAAAAGTTCTGAAAGTCTAGCATTCACAGTACCCTGCTGCTGGACCTCACAAGGACTGTGCTCCTATAAAGTAAGAGCCTTGACCTCGATCAACTCTCTTCCACTGGAAATCACCAACACTGCAAAGCTGGACTCCTTTCAGAGCAAGCTGCGCCGGCACCTTGTGGCCAGTGCCTCCCGTGACTGCTTCACTTAAACTGCTATTGGTATGCTCCCCACTGGCCTCCCCTCCCACCACTGTACATTCCCCCTCGCCTCCTCTGACCCCCTGTTAGCACTGTTCCACATCTCACTGATGCTTGCCCCCAGTTACTCCCAGCCCCTCTTTATATTCCCTCCTTACATTGTCTCTTCACTCCTGAGACCATCCCCTATTTGCCTCCCCTTCCCCTGCCCCCTATCCAGGCATATCCACTCCCGCCACTCCCCCACCTGCCTTATCCCCTTCCCACCTCTCTTCCACCGCTACCTTCTGTCCCACTCTCTGTTCTACCTCGCACCCTTACCCAGCTTCTCCCTTCGCTTTCTCCACCTACCCTCTCTTCTCTCTTATCCCCTCTGGACATTTTTCATCATCCTGTATCCCACCCCCTCTCCACCTTTTACACCTGAAGCTACCCTCATCCTCTGTAAGCACTGACCCCTGTTCTACCTCCCATGCATCATCCCAAGGCATACATTGTACAATGCCGGGTGTATTGTTCCTACTGCAAAGTTATTCACATTTCTATCATTGACAAAGCCTTTGGCAGCTCCTTAGAAGAAAACTTACTGTATGTTGTACATTATCTGTGCTCTGTCTTATGTTTTTAGCTTGTCCTTTTTGCATGATGATGGAACCTTTGTAAAAGAGCCTTTGACTCAAAGGTGTTTAATTCAGAAATCTCAATAAATAAATATGCTCTCTCCAAGCCTTCTAAATGGAGTTTTGCCCAGAGGTGCCGGGTTGAGATAATCATTGCAGTACACTGATGAGTTCCAAAGAGGACAAAACACATCTGTACTGTGTCATTTTCAGCTTAAGCTGGATTGGATGTGCAAGCCTGTTTAAAAAGCAATGACTCTTATGCTGAAGTATTTCTGCCTGACTTACACAAGGGTTTACACACCCATGATGCCTTGCTCTGAGAATGAGGCTTCACAGTATGCGTATGATTGGAGAGATGCACAAAAAACAAGCAATATATAAATTTTGGTTACGACAGCTGAACAAAGAATGTGTCAAAAATAATTTTCCTGATTACAGGAGTTATTTTATTTCCTTTAGCAGCTATTCACCAGTTTTGCCCTTAAGCATCCTTACTGTTTATCAATATTTGTTTCTCTTTACATGTTTGTAAAGTGCAGGAATTCAGAAAGTGTCTAGTTTTTAGTACAGGGTAGTGCAGTTATACAATTCAGGAAGGTCCCCATATAGATCGCTGGTAAGAATCCACCTAGAGTAGAGTCGGTCCAGAGGAGGGCACACAAAATGGTGCCTGGTCTGCATCAAAAGCCCAATGAGGGGAGACTAAAGGATCTCAATATGTACACCCTGGAAGAGAGGAAGGATATAACCGAGACCTTTAAATACCTCATGGGTGTAAATACAGTATAAGAAGGAAGTATTTGTCAGAAAAAAAGGTAGATTCACGAGAGATGTGAGAAAGTACTTCTTCATAGAAAGAGTGATGGGTTCCTGGAACAGCCTTCCTGTGGTGGTGGTGGGGGCGAAAACAGTGGTGGGGTTCTAGAATGCATGGGGTAGACAAAAGGGAATCATAGTGGAAAGGAAGTGGTGGAGGGAGAAAGAGACGGAGATCAAGTATGGTCTGTGTTGATACTGTAGGTAGGGAAAAATGGGCAGACTGGGTAGGCCAAGCAGGCCTTGACTTCTATCATATTCTTTGTTTCAGTGTGAATTGTTTAAGTGGTGTCATTGACTAAATGCCATTTTGGACCTAGAAAAATGTATTACATCATAATAACTCAAATATAATAAAAAAGCATCATCCACTGCTAACCACCACTAACTCCCCCAATTGAGAAATTTAACAAAGTGCCACTACAGCAGTTTACATCAGGCCCTCAGTGGCAACTGTTACATCCTTCTGGGTCTGGGACAGCCCCTGACTCGTGCTGCCAAATCATGCACCACAGTGCTTCAAGCAAGGCCCTGATTAGGCCATCAGACTGCTCTGCGGTAAAAAAAATGCCTCTGATCCTGTCTTACAACTACCCCTGATTTGAAAAGTGAACAAAGCACCAAACCGCCAGCACAAGCAACCACATCAGCGACTGGGTGGCAACTACTACTGCCCTCCTGGACTGGCAGAGACTCACAAAAATAATTAAATTCTAATTCCTGTTGGGAGTTAGGACTGCTGCTGCAACAACAGGAGTAGGCAGTCATGCGAATCCAAACAACCGCCTGCCGCTCGCTAACAAACAAACAGAATGGATTGAACTGTTCTGGTGCCTTATATGAATTCAAATGCCTGCCACTATATTTTAACCTCCTCTTTTCACTTGGGACACCAAACAGGCCAGTACATTTTTTTTAGAGAGTCTCTCCAGTACACATACATTCAGTGTACTATACATCATTACAACAGCGCCATCTGCAGTCCAAACCAAAAAGTAAAAGGATTATCTTGTTTTAATGTATCACTAGTCATGAAAATTTTATTTTTTAAGACATTTTAAAACATTTTTGTTTTTTTAAATAATGAGTGATACGTGTATGGATCCAGTTCATAGCAGCAATAATACACTCTAGTTGTGGCTTATGATGGAGTATCATCACTTCTCAGGTGCATAAAGCACTTAGCCTGCGGCCTCATGCCTTACAACACACCCAAGGCATGACCATATCCCATGATATACCACACCCTGTTGTGTATTATTACTAAAAGATATCTATCCCAATTACTTTTTTTCATATGCCCCAAGCCGAACGTCTGGTACCGTACACAATTTTCTACAGTTTAGCACATTGTCCCAACCTGTTTGACTATTCTAGTAGTGTTGGGAGATCTGTAGCTTTCCAATTTTTGAAGATAACCAGCATTGCTATAATTAGAGCAATGCGTAAATAATATTCCTCTCTGATATTCAGCTAGTTCATAGCAGACAAATCACTCAACATAATTTGTGCAGGAACAAATTTCTAATTACTCAGCAAAATCTCACCTAAAGAACTTGCTAGATTGCCCCACTATAAACTTATCGGGGGCAAGATTACCATGTATATGAGATCTGCCTGTGAAGAAGCAGAACATCTAGGGCGTTTATCCCTATCCCCATCCATAAATCTACCAATTTTGTGAGTGTTAAAATAAGTCTGAAATATAACACTGTCAGATGCTGATTTGTTTGAAACTGGGGTTTAGCAGCTTCAACTTAAATTTGTTCCCAGTTCTGTAATGTCCATGATGGTATACCGGACTTTCCCAACAATAATTGTAATCTCTGAATAACATTGTTTTGTTCAGCTAAAAGTATTTCATAAAGTTGAGATCTCAGTCCCCTTTGATTTATGTTTAGTATCAAGCAACATTTGCTAAATGAGCACTCCAGCAATGTGTGGGATCTTTCCAATACAGTAGACAAATAGTATCTTAGATGAAAATACTTTCAAAAGTGTGGCTTTGGCAACTCAAATTCTGATCTTTGAATTTCAAATGATTTAATTTTAACATCTATGGACAGTTGTTCAATGTAATTTATACTTTTATCCTTCCTTGTATCAAAAGCGTAGTCTTTAATTAAAGTAGATGGAACAGGATTATGCCCTAATGCTGCCTGGGCTCAGAGTGTTCTTGGTGTGCCAAAATCATGATGAGCTTTATGTCAAATACGACAGCTGGGGCCAGCCATTTTATTTTTGTGAAGCTTTTCTTTGTGTCTTAAAGAAGTTACGTGGAGAGTATCAAATAGTTAATGTCTAACCTTCTTTTCTGTCTGTTAAAACCAGCTAGTGTATTTTTCATTTTTTCTTTGATAATGCTACAACCCAGATACTGAACACCACCGCTCCCTTTTCTGTTCCCTGGGCAGACGGTGGTCTCTTTGGGACAGACCTATGGTCTTGCCATCCTGGATCATTCATCTTCTTCCAGAACTTTCCAGAAGCAGTGCTGTGGACAGCCACTCATGCCTCCTCCTCTGCAGCAGCAGATCATCTCTTGGTGGGGGGCAAGGGGCTCCTGGATCCATGATTCCCTCTTTGGGGCCCCCTGGCCAAACGGCCCTGAGGAATGGCTTTGTTCCCTGTGCTCCAGCCAAAAAGTGGGGGGGTGGTTCCCCCCTTCCCGGTTTCTGCTTTCCTTTGGCACCGTCCACTCTTGCACCATCGACAGACCTGGCGATGCTGTAGCCTGCCATCCAACACCTTAAACCAGGCCACAAAGTGCAGCTCTGGCAGTACCCCCCCCCCACCAGTCCTCCATCGGCTGGCTGGGTTCATCAGTCCCAGGGCTATGTAACATCCCCGGACAATGTTTTCTCTCATGCCTTGTAGCCCTTACCCTCTTCTCCTTCAGGGGGTGGGCTTTGATGGGTGCCCCACCGGACCCGTCTTGGCTGGCAGAGTTCTGTTGGCTTTGGGTCTGCTCCATGTCCCTGCTTTTGCCACTTCCCTGCTGTCCACTTCCTTCTTGCTCTGTGGCAGTGGGCAGGGAGTTTTTGCCAGTCCAGCCTCAGCCAGCGATTATTGGGAGCTGGGCTTCTTACAGCCCCACCACCAGTCTCCCCAGCCGCGCATACCCCTTTTCACTTCCGGGGCCACTGGTCAGGAGTTCACCCAGGCAGGGTTTGACCTGTGCCAGTCTATTGCTGGTGGGTTCCCTGCCAGTCCATCTCCTTGGGGCTCTGGGGCTTTTGCGTCCTCTGATAGTCCATCCAGCCTTGGGTACATCGCCGGGCCCTTGGCCCTTCATCTTGTGGTTGCTGGCCACCCCTCAGGCTCTGCTGGGCATCCTGTCGACACTGCGGCCTGTAGGCATCTCCTCTAGGCTCCCACTTCATCTCTGGCCAATACTGTCTGCCCCTCAGAGCAGTGATTTTGTTTTTGCAGTTTAGAGTGGCACTGACTTAGTCTTGGAGCATGGGGTTTGAATCCCCCTAGTCTCCACCTGCTCTGAATGCATCCAGCCTCAACTTCTCATTGGCTTTCCCTGTAGGTGGCCCCCCTTTCTTCCCTGGTCAGGGCTTTCAGGGACTCGAGCCTCCCCCTTGCCTTGGTTCTCCCCGGGCTTCACCCCATGGTAGCTGGACCTGGTGTGCCCCGTCTAGGACCTTTGCATCCCCCTCCCCCCCGGGTGGGGACTAGTGCCTGGTTGCTGTTTCAGACCTGTCCCATCTGTCATTGGTCAGGCCCCACCTGGAGTACTGCAAGCAATACTGGCACCCATTCATGAAGAATGACGTAAGATTGTTGGAGGGGTTACAGCGTAGAACTACAATGATGATCCAGGGATTAGAGGGTAAGCCATACGAGGAAAGGCTGGGGGGAGTTAAATAAGTACTCTCTGGAAGAGAGGAGGGGCAAGGAAGATATAATTGAGACCTTTATGTATCTGAAGGGGAATAAACAAGACTAATACAGAGAGGATTTTTCCAGAGGAGAAAGGGGAGGGACACGAGAGGACACCAACTGAGATTGGAGTAGGGTAGATTCAGGAGAGAGATGAGGAGACATTTTTTCACGGAAAGAGTGGTGGACAAGTGGAACTCCTTGCCAGGTGAGGTAGTGGCCTACAAGATGGTAGACAGCTTTGAGAGGGATTGGGGTAGGGGAAGGGGTAATAGGATGGGGGGAAGGCAGGGGCAGCAGCATTATAAGGTGCTAGCTGTGCACTCGAGCAGACTTGATAGACCATGAAGCCTGTTTCTGCTGCCGTTTTCATATGCTCATATGGTCACAGGGTCTCTTCCCCCACCACGTCCTGCCCCATGGTACCATGTGTACTCCCCCTAGTGCACCAGGCAGTCTCTCAGAGGGAGCCCCTCCTCAACCCACAGGCGGCATAGATGGTCCCTGTGTCTTTTTGAACAGGGCTTTGGGGCCTGTTTCCTGCTCCAGCTCCATTTTCCCATTGACAGTCTCAGGGCTCTACTTTCTTCCCTACCATCTCTGTTTCACCCTGCTGTCCCCTTTCTGTTACCTTGGATTCCCCAGGCACCGTGCATTTCCGGTCACCCTGGCTCTACTCTCGGATGATGTCGGTATTTCCTGGGTCCCTTGATATCAAGACTAGGGCCAGGTTTTAGGGAGCACTTCTGTCCCAACCCCAGCCTCCAAACTAGCCATCATGGGATTACTTGGGCTGCTTCAGTCTTAAGTCACTCCACGTATCTGCCCCTCACCGCGGACTCCAGTACGGTGGGGGCTGGGGTGCAAGAAACAACTTTGGTTCTGCGGATACAGGAAACCTGCAGACACTGAGTTGGGAATCGAGCCCAAAGCACATGCAGTGCTGGGCCAGCCTAGCTCTCTTTTTCTGCCCCCCCCATTGCGGCCCCCTCCTCAGTCCCAGCCATGGTGGGGCATCCCGAGTGTTGGTGCTTCTCTCTGCTTGTCTCCTCCCCAGTCCTTCCTTGTTCCAGAGCTGGGAGATGGGGATAAGGGATAATTCCCCCCCCCCCACAGGGTGTGATGGAAGTTCCCTCTTCAGCAGCTGGGGTCCTGCTATCTTGAGAACAGGACAAGGCTTTGGTGTCTCTGTCCCTCGATGCTTACCGTGTAGGGGGGTTGGCGGGTTTCATCATCTTCCTACACCCCAGGATATGCAAGGCCTGTTTTTAGCTCTGAGGGTTCTGACCATGTTCCTAGAACATTGGGTGGTCCTCTGAGAAGGCCCTCCAGCCTTTCTCCTGGGTCCCCCATTCCCCCTCTTTGCATAAGAGGGTGATAGAGCCAGCACCCTCATGTTGAAGGTGAGCAGGGTCTCTTCCTTGTGTCCATAGGGTGCATGGCACATCTGGGGCACATGATTCTCTCCATCCAGTACCAGATCTTTGGACTGGGGCCCACGCATGCTCAACCATCATGGCAGCACCAAGGAGATTAGGTGCACAACTAGGTCTTCTGGGGTGAGCTCCTGAGTACCCTCCAGTTCATTCTGGCTACCCTGCAGCCAGCCTTACAGTGCTGCAGAGGGATTTCCACATGTCGCTGCTACTTAGGGCCATAGAGCCTGTCCCCAAGGATCTGAGGGATGGGAAGTTCTATTCCCACTTCTTTCTAGTCCCCAAATCCACAGGAGATTTATGGCCTATCCTAGATCTGAGAAACCCGACTTTCTGCATCCAGTACAGGAAGTTCAGGATGGTGTCCCTACATGGTCTGCTGCCCCAGAGACACTGGATATACTCCCTCGACATGCAGGCTGCGGTCCTGCATCTCACAGTGTGTGCTTTCCACTGGCCATGCTTCAGGTTCCAGTTCCAGGGGAGGCACTACCAGTTCCGTGTGTTATCCTTTGACTTGTCTTCTGTGCAGTGGGTCTTTACCAAATGATGGGCAGTAGTAGCAGTGTTTCTCAGGAGAGAGGGATTGTACATATTCCCTTACCTGGAAGACTTGTTGCTCAAAGCACAGTCTAGGGAGCCACTGCCAGACCCTAAAGTGTACCAGGCAGTTGTCCCATGCCCTGGGAATCACAGTCTACCTGCCCAACTGCATGAGATAACTTATAAAGAAGTAGAATATTCTCTTCTTAACTTAGACACCAAAAAAAGCGCAGGGGACGATGGCTTGGAACCCTTTTTCCTAAGGTCAGGCTACGCCCATCTCACTGCCCCAATTCTCCACATCTTTAATCTTTCCATTACATCTGCTAC
Source organism: Neoceratodus forsteri (assembly GCA_016271365.2). Lineage (NCBI taxonomy): Eukaryota > Metazoa > Chordata > Ceratodontiformes > Ceratodontidae > Neoceratodus > Neoceratodus forsteri. The sequence continues at coordinate 799,389,219 of CM028129.1, forward strand.
TGTGCCGTCATGCTGAAAATCAGCACATATCCTCCCTCTGTTTAAATCTGGTGACCCATGTGATGTAAACAACTATAGGCCTATCTCCATATTGCCTATCCTTTCTAAAGTTCTCGAAAAACTGATCCATATTCAGTTAAAATCTCACTTGGAAACCTTCTCTCTCATTAACCCAGCTCAATCCGGCTTCGGGCTAATCATAGCATAATCACTGCACTAGCAAAAGTAACCAATGATTGGATCTCTGCTTAGATGCTAAGAAGGTAACTGGCATGATCTTTTGGACCTCAGCAAACTTTTGATACTGTTGATCACCAACTATTGATCAATTGCCTTGCAAAGTTGGGTGCCACATACCATACCACCCAGTGGTTCTCTAGCTACCTAACTGGAAGATTCCAAAAAGTAAAGGCGGAAGGCTTTTTTTCTGCTGCCTTGCCAGTTGCAAGAGGAGTCCCCCAAGAATCCATCTTAGGCCCTATCTTGTTTTCTTTGTACATTAATGACTTAGATGCTAACATATCTACGTCCAATCTGCACTTTTTTGCAGATGATACTGTGTTGTATACTTCTGGCTCATCGTTATCTGAAGTCAAGGGAGTGCTTCAAGCGGACTTCACACAACTTGAGCATAATCTAATAAAGGCAAAGCTTCTGCTCAATGCTAAGAAGACTAAATCGATGATATTCTTCCGCAGTGCTGTCACAGGCCCCCCCAATACCCTTGCCCAAGACTTCATTGTCACCACGCTAAACGAGCCTCTGGAAGTTGTAACCAAATTTAAATATCTGGGTATCTGGATCAACAATAAATTATCTTTCAATGACCACATTGAAGATGTCTCTAGAAGGTTAAAAGCAAGGTTAGGTTTCTTCTACAGAAATAGGCCCTTTTCCCCCCTTGAAACAAGCTTGTACAGGCCACTTTTCTCCCCCTACTCGACTATGGTGATGTAATCTATTCCTCCACCACTCTTGCAAATCTAAGTAAACTGGACATCCTTTATCACCGTGTGTTACGGTTCATTACCAACTCCTTACCGTTCGCTTTGTGACTTATATGCAGCTGTTGGTTGGACATCCCTTACTACTAGACGCCTGCTCCATGCTGGGCTATGGACTCTTAAACTGCTCCTGCAGGAATTGCCAAGCTATCTCTCTTCCTTTATTAGTATCTCACATAGTGCATACTTGTTAAGAAATCTGACTTTATTATGTTTGATATACAGGTGATGCGGCCTCCTTTGGTAAACGTGCTTTGCATATGCTCTTCCCTCCATTTGGAACCAATTACAAACCGTATTGAAACTAACTAGCACCGCTTTCAATAAACTTCTACAAATCGCTAAGTTCAGCCAAAATAAAAGACACCTGTAACTGTCATTAAGTCTCTTCCTTCCCATGTGTGCTATATTTATCCACTGGTAAGGTATAATTGCTTTTGTCATATTAACTGCTTCCTTCCCTTCCCTTCTACTCCTGGCTTTATCTTTTGCTACTCCACTGCTACTCTATCAAATCACTCCTCCCCTCCCCATATCAGTTGTAGTCTGTTGTTTGTTCTAGCTGCAAAATATATGTATTGCACACATCAGTCATCATGTTTCATATATCAGTATGCAACCTGTAAGTCGCTTTCCTGTCTCATATTAATGTTTACCACCTGCTGGCACCCTATGTGGTACCCTTGTATGTATATCCAGCCTGTATCATGTAACGTGCATTTCATGTATATACTGTTATTAACTATCTATGTTTGTACTTTGTGTTTATGTCACAGGACCTCCTTGTGAATGAGCTTGCTCAATGGAGTTTTCCTGCAATAAACTTGAACTTGAAGTCAGTCCTGCCCCTTGCCAGCACCTCCAGTACATTGGGGCAGTTCTGGACTCTGCTGTGGGCCTTGCGGTCTTGCCTCAGGACAGCGCGGACCACCTGAGGGCCTGGGTCCAGCTGCTTTACAACAGCAGATATTGGCTGTCTCCCCAACCCTTCCCCCTTTCTACCCTACAACTCCTATAGTACTTCTTAGCTACTCCCCCCTTACTCCTTACTCCTTCAGTTGCACTTGTTTACCGCCTTTGAGCCTAGCACTTGGAACATTATCGCTCTATGATTGCACTGTCGTATTATTGTACCATCTGTAACACTATATCTTGATCTGTGTATTCCTAATGGTTGTATTAATTTCACAAGCTGTAATGTCTGTACTGCGCCTTGATTGTTGTATTATACCGTTTACATGCTTCTTACTAAATTTTGTAACTGTTCTTACCTTCTTTTATCTATATAATCTCTGTTTTCTCATCCTCATTGAACCCCCCCCCGGGTCACATTGTGCGATAAGCAACTTGTTGTTCAGTGTGCCTTCCTGGTGAAGCAGTTCAATAAATAAAAAAAATTAAAAAATAAGATATGTCACGGCCAGAATTTCCCTGAGGCTCTTGAGCCTGATGGCCTCAGCCATTGTCACTGTGTCATTAGCCAGATTGCACATGCAGATTTCCCCAGTGGACATCGAGTGTCTAGTGGGATCAATGCACCGACTCCCTAGAACAGCAAGTTCTAGTCTCCTCTCTGGCTCGCCCAATAGGTGCTGCTATGGGTGGATTGAACTCGGCAACCTGGCGACAGGGGTTCCCTTCCTCCTTCCTTCCCTTTGGAAGATTCCTAGCTCAAACGCTTCTGGGTTGGGCTGGGGGGGTAGAACTCATCTGGAGCGTCATCAGATTCAAGGCATGTGATCGACAGAGAGTTCCCTCCACATCAGTGTCCTAGAGATGAGAATCATTCTATATGCTTTGCAAGTCTTTCAGACCCGTCTGTTCCTGGGCTATCTGGTAGTGCAGATGGACACCATTAGTATAGTGCACTACATCAACAAACAAGGGGGATCCCATTCAAACCCTCTGTGCCAGGAAGTGATGAAGGTCTGGTACTTGGCTCTAGAACATAGTCTAAAACTGTCGGCAGTCCATGTTCAAGGTGTCCAAAAGTCCTGGCAGACCAGCTCAGCCAGTCGCAGTCTCAGATGCCCGAGTGGGCGCTTGCTGACCTCAGTGGTAGAAGCTCTGTTTGACAGGTGGGGTCATCCAGACTTGGACCATTTTACATTCCCACTCAATGCAAAACTACCATATTTCTGCTTGCTCGCTACAGAGCCTGGAATTTTCTTGCGAGCTGCATCATCCCTCTCTTGGAAGGGGTGGTTCCTCTATGCCTTCCCTCTACTCTAAGGAAGGCTGATCAAGCTTCAACTGGAAGGGACCATCTGTCTCTCATTGCTCCCTTCTGGCCTCATCAGGTCTGGTTCCCATTACTGCAGCAGCTGGTGGTGGAACCTGCAGTACCTCAGCCCCTGTGCAAAGGCTTGCTTTCTGGGGAGCAGGCAGCCTGGTCCATCTGGATCTCCTGTTGCACTTTCTCTCCATGTCTGGCTTCTGTGGCCTTGGCCATGGCTAGGTTTAGGGTATGCCGAATGGTAGCTGATGTGCTGGTGGCAAGCCCTCTACCAGGGTCACTTCATTCCTGTAGTGGAAGTGTTTTGCTCGGTGGGTTGCTTCCCCTCAGTTGAACCCTTTCACTTGTACAGTGAAGCTGGTTCTGGAGTGCTTGCTGTCTTTTTTCATAGTCTGGCTTGCAATACTCCTCTATTCAGGTACACCCATCAGCTCTTATAGCTTCCCATATGTGCCTGTTGATGGCTGTGTGGTGGCACACCTGGAGGTGTCCCAATCCAGGGACAGCTTTGCTCTGTACTTGCACTTTCTGTATTTTCTCCCCCCCCGAGCCTGTGGCATGAATACATGCTGGTATGTATGCAACAGGTATGCAGAGTCATGACTCACCCCTAGCACTGCTTTCCATGCATGCAGCACCACCTGTGCTACCACAGGAGGTGCTGCATGGTGGACTGGAGAACCGTTGTCCCCTGGAGAGGGCAGTCATACACTGGGATGCTAAAACCTTTCTCTCTCTCTCTCTCACACACACACACACACACACACACACACACACACACACACACGCCCTCCAGAAATTTGTGCCCACTCCCTAACCAGTTTCACCTGTATCATGCGTGGCTGTGATGCTGCTATGCTGTTAGAAACATAGAAACACAGAATTTAATGGCAGAAAAAGACTGCTTGGCCCACCAAGTTTGACCAAATGTTCCCTGCCTAATCTGACTCCACAGACCCTAACTGGTCTCCAGTGACCCTCTCCCTTCACTGCCTATTTACTAATATTCCCTTATGTCTAACCCACATGTGCTTGAAGTCCCTGACTGTTTTCACCTCCACTACTTCTGCTGGCAGCCTGTTCCAGGCATCCACCACCCTTTCGGTGAAGCAGTACTTCCTCACATCCCAATAACCCCCCACCACCAGCTTCATCACATTCCCCTGGTCCTGGTGCTCTTTCTCATTTGAAAGAGACTCCCCTCCTGTACCCTGTTCATCGCTGTGAAGTACTTGCAAGTCTCTGTCATGTCCCCTATAGCTCTTCTGTCTTCAGGGGTGTACATATTGAGGTTCCCACTGTCTTTCCTCATAGGACTTCTCGTGCAACCCCTGCATCATTCTAGTTTACTCTTTTGGACTTCTTCCACCCTTTTGGAGGTGCAGCTCCAAAACTGGACACAGTACCCCGGGGGTGGGGGGTATCTCCATCAAGCGATACAGCAGCAGCAACACCACCACCTTCCTCTTGCTGGAAGTACCTCTCCCTATGCACCGTAGCATCCCACCAGCCCTACCCACTGCTTTGTCACACTGCCCTGCCACTTTGAGGTCATCAGTTGTGATAACCCCATGGTCACTTTCCTGCTTAGTGACTGCCCCCCCCCCCCCCAATCCTATACTCAGCTCCTGGGTTCCAGAGCTCTAGGTACATGATTTTACACTTTTTGGCATTTTTGGTTTTATGGTCACTCATTGCCAATAGCCTCTTCACCAACCCTTCCCATTGCTGCCACTGTTGGTAAATATTAACTGCCTGCTGCTTCCCTGGTAGCTTCATTTACATTCTGTATTAACAATACCTTTTGAAAAAATCTGCAGCAGCTGTTGGCTTTTTGAACTCACAGCTATTGGCTTTTTGAACTCACAGCTATTGGGATCTTCCAACTGATGTATAGCAAGTTGAAGTCCCCATCAACAGCATTTCCCCTTGCTACTTTCTTTATCCCCCCCCCCCCAGTTTCTCATCAGAATCAGATGCCCATGTTACTGAACCCTTGCCTTCAGAAAGTGCAGGGAATGTTGAGAGGACTGTCATATGCCCACCAGAATCGAAGAAATTGTTGATGACATTCTGGCCCGTGACAGTGAGATGCCTCCAGCCCACTGTGGAGACTCCCGGGTATAGAAGATGGGAGCTGAAGAAGGGGGGGCCATGTTTGGAAGGGGTATAGCTACTAATGCTGTCCCTGGGCAGACATAGCAGCTGCTCCCCTCTGCTGGCACTCTGCCTGCAAAGATGTGGCACATGTCTGCATCTGCACCCATCTCAGCTGCCCACGTAGCCACACATGCAGCTCAAGTTCAGTTGCAGGGAGGGCCAGCATATAGGGATGTGCATGTGTGGAGGTCCCCGCATGTGGATAGCAGGACTTCTGCATACCAGAAGCCCTTGTAAAAAAAAAAAAAAACACCCCTCCACTGGTATGCTGAGTTTCTGAGGATCAGGCTTAAAAAAAAAAAAATGGTATATTTACCATTCCTCGCAGGCAACAGAACAACTATGGTGTACATCAATGTAGGAGGCACAATGATTGAAAGAACATTTGTAGCTGTACTGGTCCACTGGTCCTTGTACAAACAGGCAGATAGAGATGGTGATTTAATACCCTTTATTGGACTGAAGAGTAGTTTTCAGCACACAAGTTTTCAGGCCTACACAGGGCCCTTCTTGAGCTGAATGATTTGCAGTAAGGAACTCAGCCTTCGAGATAAGTTTTGGAGAGCATTTTTGTTCTGGTTAAAAGATAGAGCTGTGAGAGACAATAATGTGACTCTAGTAAACATCCTAAAAACAAGGTTTTGACAGTGCACTTGTCCGTGTACTCTGAGAAACAAGATATCAACACTAGGTGTTTCGTTATTGGCAGAACTGGGGTAGTCCCTTGGTAGTCACACACACACATTGGTACATTGCAAGTTGTTTTTTTTTTTTTTGTATTTAAAATTTGGTGAGTGGTATGGGCACACTGAGCTGGGTCTCATTTCCAGGAGCGACTCGTGGGGGGGGGGGGGCTTCAATAGTGAATACAACAGCAGTAACAAAGCAGCAACAGTAGGCGCACGAGCATGTACAATACAAGTAATGAATTTCAGAGAAAGTCAAAAACTATGTAAAAAAAAAGTGTACATGAATGTTGGTTATGGGATAGCAAGATGGAGAGCTAAGGGAGCATGCTACCAGTGTGGGGCAGGATATCTGCACAGAACCTGAGCTGTAAAATTCAGACTACAGAGCACATTAAGTTGTAGGCTACACAACTGAGTAGGCACACATGGGTAAAGCAAGTGAAATAACAGAGGGGGATGGATAGGATGTGGGGGATTCTAGTGTGGAAAGAAGAAACCTAGCTGCACGTGCATTCTTCTGTGAAGTGTATCATTAAGAATGGTTTGAGAGAGTGCACAGAGTAAGAGAGGGAAATGGATGGGGAGAGGGAGGCTGTTACACAGTGTAGGAAGCTGGAAAGAGAAAGCAGACTGACTTGCTACAAATTTACTGTGAGAGATATGAAAGGAACAGTCAGCAGGTGAACTGAGGGAGTAGGAGGAGGGGGTGGCAGGGTTAAGGACAGAGGAGAGAGATGTGGGAACAGAGGCATGACAGAATTTGGCCATGAAGGAGGAATAGTGTGAGAGACATCGACCCCAAGAGAGGGCAAACAGAGATTAGCATGTAGACAGCAGTGATGGATGAGAGATGGAGCACTAAGGGCAGAACAGCTGAAGGAATAAAAAGGGGGGTCCAGCCTGGCAAGTGTAGACTTTGGGACAGTGCTGTAGACTACATCTACATAGTCAAACATTGACGAGATCATCTTAAGAAACATCTCATGACAGACCAGGAAAAGAAGGCATGATTTCTTTCGGTATATCATACCAAGCTTAGGGTGAAGTTTCTTGTGCATGGTGTCAGTGCTGGTGGAAAAGCTGAGATTCTGATCTAGCCACACCCCTAAATACTTGTAATGGAGTGCCTCTTCTAGCAGATTGCCATCAAGAGTTGAGAAGACGAGTGTAAATTGGAGCCTTGCTAATCTCTGTCTAGTGCCCAATGTAAGAGAGACCATTTTTTGGCATTTAGTGAGAGCTGATTTGAATGGAACCCATGATAGACATTGTCAAAATCAAACTGGAGTGAGGACTCCAGCACTGGGATTAAGACACTTGAAACAACTAGAACTGTGTCACCCATATACATGTGTATGTGGGAAAAGACACAGGTGGAGGGAAGGTAATCTAAGAAGATGGACAAAAGGATTGGGACAAGAATGGAGCCCTGAGGGACTCCAGGTGGGTGAGTTGATGGGGCATCACCAACTTGGGCCAACTAGAAGCCAATCTGAGAGGTAGGAGTGAAACATTTGACCTCCTGGTCAGATAGACTCGCAGAACCTAACTTATCCAAGAGAATGGAGTGGGCCACTATATCAAAGGCCTTTGTGAGGTCTGTGAAAATTGCTGCAGTGCACAAGATCTGCTTCATTCCTTTCAGTACAAAGTCTGTAAACTGGAGGAGGGAGGAAACAGTGGAGAGGTTCTTCTGGAAGGCAGACTGAAAAGTGGAGTGGAAAGAGAAGTCAAGATAGGTGGATAGCTGGGAGAGAACAAGTTTTTCCCTGCACTTTAGCCAGTGTAGGGAGGAAGGAAATGGGCCGGTAATTACCTGGGGAAGATAGGTTACCTCCTTTAAGGAGGGGGAGTACTTTAGCTTGCTTCCACAACTATGGGATGGATCCATGAATCCAAGTTGGAAAAGAAACATTGAAAAGGGTGGCAAGAGGGGCAGTGATGGCTGACCCAGAGAGATGGAGAAGGTTACTATCTAGTCCATCAGGGCTGTGCCACTTAGCAGAATTAGAGGGTAAGGCAGCAAGGGTGGTTTCGGTGGAGACTGGGGAAAAAGAAAAATATTCAGGGGTTGAGGGTGAGGAGAGGAAGGGCATTTGCAAAGGGCATCTTTAATTTGATTTTTCAGGTTTCTGCAAAATTAATTACAGTTGGCATTGGCAAGACTATGATCCCATACAATTTCTTTTTTTAATCACAGAACAATTTTTATTATTTTTGCAATGTGATTATCAAATCTAAAACACGAACAGCTCATACACATTGAGAGAAGGGCATACACATCGGCCATACTACTCGTACTAGGAAAAACAAGCAGTCTGAGGAGAGAACATACACAGTGTTACTTAAGCTACAGTAAACACATTATACCTAAACACGTTTTCAGCCCAAATCAAACAGACTAAAAGGAAAGGAAAAAACTTACAGAACTGTCAAGTTTGCACTATCCTGTCAGTGACTGACACATTCAGCCATAGTATGTTAAATCTCATTGTGGGGGATTACCAGGAAGCAGTAGAATTTTACCGAGAGAAGAATGGAGGCATGCCTCCCATTTCCGGAAATATTGGGGAAACTGGCCATGATGAGTGTGGGATGGGTGCTCCATGATCGCTAGCTGAGCTAGAGCTGCACGCCAGACTGACAATGCTGGGAGAGTTGGTTGCCTCCAATGTTTGAGAAGCAAATGCTTAACCTCTAATAAGTCTAGCAGTAGTCAATCTCGGTGAGCCTTGGGGAGGGAAGTTAGAGAGGAAGTGTCCCCGAGGATATGTCTAGGGTCTGAGAGCATAAGTGGTCGACCTAACACCCTGGAACACTCTTTTGCAATTGAGGTCCAAAAGGGGACAAGCTGGGGACACTGCCATAAAATGTGCAGAAGATGGGCTGGGGATTGATTACATCTCCAACATTTTGAGTGGGAGAGAAACCCCATCGAATGGAGTGCAGTTGGCATCCTATACCATCTAAGCACTATCTTTAACTGGAAGAAACAGCTTTTTGCATCTCTATAAGACACACGCATAGCCTTAAGGTAACGGGACCAGGATTCCTCTGAGATCTCTAAGTCCAAATCCGACATCCATTTAGCTCGACAGGAGTTTGTGAAATCGGATTGTGAATCCTACCAGGTGCCATGGAAACGTCCAGCTAGCCCCCGAGCAGATGAAGATGTATGCAGTAGCTCTAACCACTGCCATTCAGAGTGTAAGCTAACTCGTGCCTGAATAGAGTGAATGGCACTACGTAGCTGAAAATACTTCCAAAAGTCTTGAGCAGGGAGATTGTATTTCCCTCTGGCTTGCTCAAACAACATAAGTTCTGCAGTGTTGGGCATACAGAGATCTTGCACATGGAGGTTACCTCTGGATGCCCAGGAGGGCCAGCACTGGGGCTTATCTCCTATGGTAAGGAGACTATTGTTCCATAAGGCAGCATAGCGGAATGGGGGGGGGCACATCTGTCGAGGAGTATTGGAAAGGGACATAAGTTTACACCAGGCACGTTTGGTTTCATGTATAGTCGGTGTCCAATCAGTGGTAGATTTTAAGTCCCCAACTAAGATGGATCCAAGTAGCTAAGTTCCCACGATGGCGACCTCTAGTTCGACCCATACCAGGGGAGCAGATTGAGGGGGAGTGAACCACTTAGTGGCCTGCATGGCCATATAAGCCATATGATATCCTTGAATCCACGGTAAACCTAACCCACCCTGCGTCCAGTGAGCCTGTAGCTTGTTGTGACTCCATCTAGGTGGCCTGCCTTCCCACAAGTAAAGTGATATGAGCTTTTCAGTTGAGCCAAACAATCTATTGGACAATCTGAGATGGAGATTATTAAGCAGGTAGGCCTCTCTTGGGAGAAATAACATACGGATTGCTGCTACTTTCTCGGGCATGGAAAGCTGCAACCTGCGCCACCTCTCAGTCTCCACTGAGAGCTGGGATAGGACCAGTGAGAAGTTGGCTGTTTTTAAGCTTGGACCGTTTGAACGGGATTTTGATCCCAAGATACATAAAGCCCTTCAGAGCCCAAGTCAACCCAGTGCCTTGGAGACATGCCTCAGTACAGGCCGCATTAAAGGGGGCCAGAGTGGTTTTCTTACTATAAGTGTGCAGTCCAGAGAGGCAAGCGAAGTCCTGCAGAATCACTAGAACTGCTGGCAAAGACTGCAGCGGGTGGGATAGGGTAAGCAATAAGTCATCAGCATAAGCAGCTGCCTGAAATTGCTTTCCCAACACATCAATCCCAGTTACATCTTCCGTAGTCAAGAACATCCTCACCAGGAGGTCTAGAGCTACCAGAAATAACAAGGGAGAGAGGGGACAGCCTTGGCGGGTGCCTCTATAAAGGGAAAATGGTGGGGAGATATCCGAGTTAGTCAGGATTCTGGCCATAGATGAACTATACAGCATGACCACCCACTGTCTGAAATAAGGGCTAAAGCCATAGAGTCTCAGTACCTCATGCAGATAGCCCCACTCTAACAAATTGAAGGCTTTTGAGAAGTCTACAGCAAGTGCAGCCATTGGAGTGGGATGCAATCCATTTTAGATTAAGAAGCAATCTAGTATTATCTGCCCCAGATTTGCCCTGCATGAAACCAACTTGGGCTGGGTGGATGATGGAGGGCAGCACAGTAAGCATCCTAGTGTCCAGGACCCGGGCAACAATTTTGGTATCAACAGAGAGAAGGGAAATGGGATGAAAGTTTGCACCGTCCAATGGATCATCTGACTTCTTTGGTAGCAGGGTAATTAAGGCTTCTCTCGGTGTCAGTGGAAGGATGCCCTTAGAGTGTGCTTCTTGTAGGGCCAGAAGTAATGGCTGAGCTACACCAGGCCAAGGGCCTGGTAGAGCTCCACCGTCATTCCATCAGGGCCTGGAGCCTTACCCATGGCCATTTGTGAAAGAGCTAGATGTAGTTTGTCTTCCGAAATTGGGGCATCGATCAGACTAACTTGTTCAGGAGTCAAATTAGGTATCGAATCTTGAGGGCAAATAGTCTCAGTTTCTGGGCTATCTGCGTAGGGGTCAAAAATTATTTTGATTGATAAAGGGACTGCTAACACTGCTGCATGGTGCTGTTCACTCCCTTGGGGGTCAGAAACAGTTTAGCCCAACGGGGTTTGCAGGGCATGAATACGAGTGGCCGCTCATTGCTTCCTTAACTGATAGGCTAGCAGCCTGCCCCCTTTTCTCCCTCCCTCCCAGTAAGTATGCTTGGAATGCAAGAGAAGCCGTTGCACCCTTTCTTGTAAAATGGAATTAATCTGGTATTTTAATCCAACTATGCGGTGGATAAGGGATTGGTCTCATGCAGCCACTGGGGATGCTTTGAACTGGACTCAAGCCCCATAAACTCAGATTGTAATTGGTCCATGGCTTCCCTGCATGCCCTACGTTTGGCCGCAGAGAAGGAAATGATACGGCCCCAGGGGACCACCTTAAAGGCCTCCCAGACCATGCCTGGTGGTACCCCATCATTGGAATTGAGCGAAAAATATTCCCTAGCTGCCTGAGCCATCGATTGGCTAAACTGCGGATCTCGCAGTAATGTCGGATTGCAGCATCAGCGAGTCCCAGATGACTGACGAGTGGAAGGGGCGTAGGTCACCATGATGGGGGCATAATCAGAAATTAAGATGCTACCTATCTGGGAGTTGGACAGACCACTAGCTGCAGCTGCGTTGGTGAGCCAGTAGTCTATCCGGCTGTGGGTAGCATGTACTGGGGAGAAATAGGTGTAATCACGGCCGGTTGGGTGGTCGCGCCTCCACACGTCAACCAACCCCACTCTTCCATCATCTCCTGCAACGCCAAATGAGCTTTGGGATGAGCCTGGGGGCTTGGTTTAGGAATATGTCATAAACAAAGTTGAAATCTCCTCCAAACACTATGGGAATTTGTGGTTGCGAGACAGCTAATATGGTAATAGCCTGAGTGAGACCTGGGAAGAAATCTGCACTATCAGTGTTGGGGCATAGACATTAGCTAAAATTAATCCACCCCCTGGGAAGGAAAAACAGACAGCCACCCACCCACCTTCCAGATGCATCAGTTCGGACATCTTCCTCCACCCAGGAATAAGAATGCCAGAGTAAAATGGCAACGCCCCGCTGCTTAGTATTGACCAAGCTCGCTATCACTTTACCCACCTATGATTTCCTAAGTCACTGTACTGTCTTATTAGTCAGGTGGGTCTCTTACAACCGTGCTACATCCATCTGGATGGAGCGCAGGTGCTGCAGTACCTTAGTGCGCTTATTGGGGTGATTAAGTCCCTTCACATTCCATGAAACCAAACGAACACCTTGTACAACCTGTGGGGCCATGACCACCATCCCTGGAAAATGAAACCGAGTACTCACCCACCAAATGTGCAGCCCCAATAGGAAGTGGAGTACCTAAATAGGGGAAGGGATGATGAGGACAGAAGAGTAGAGGAGAGTGATGGCTGATCTGATAGATACATAGACACATAGACAGTGTCGGCAGATAAGGGCCTATGGCCCACCCAGTCTGCCCATTTGAGCTTTTAAGTTTACTTAATGTTTTCCTAGAAGTCTGTTGCCCCTTAACCCTGACCTCCAGAATTCCTTCATGTCTATCCCATGCATTCTTAAATCCCATGATTGTTTCAGCCCCCACCACTTCCTCTGGTAGGGTGTTCCACTTGTCCACCACCCGTTCTGTGAAGAAATTCTTCCTCACATTTCCTCTGAATCATCCTCCCTCCAACTTCATCCCATGCCCTCTAGTTCTGGAGCATCTTTTTTGCTTAAAAATAGTGTATTCCTGCATCCTGTTCCTCCCTATAAGATACTTGAATGTCTCTATCATATCCCCTCTCTCCCTGCTCTCCTCCAGGGAGTACATATTCATTTCCTTCAACCTGTCCTCATAGGACTTGTGATGCAATCCATGTACCATCTTTGTTGCCCTACTCTGAACCTTCTCTGCCTTGTCTATGTCCTTACGTAAGGTCTCAAGAACTGTACACTGTACTCCAGGTGGGACCTCACTAGTGTCTTGTATCGTGGAATTATGACCTCCCTTTTCCTGCTGATGATGCCCCTGCCTATGCATACCAGCATCCTATTTGCTTTACCTACTGCCTTGTCACACTGTTTCCCTACCTTGAGATCATCAGAGATGATAACCCCAAGTTCCCTTTCCTGCTTGGTGCATGCTATATCCTCACCCACCAACTGATATATTGTGCCAGGGTTTTTGTGCCCCATATGCATTATCTTGCACTTCTTTGCATTAAATTTCAACTGCCAAACTCCTGACCATTCTTCAAGTTTCTGCAGGTCCCTTCTCATTCTGTCTACACCCTCTGGTGTGTCTACTCCGTTACAGAGCTTTGTGTCATCAGCAAATGGGAAAATTCTGCCTTCTAGGTCCTGCGCAACGTCACTTATGAAGATGTTGAATGGGACTGGTCCCAGCACTGATCCTTGTGGTACCCCACTGGTCACTCTTCCCTCTGTGGCGTGACAGCCATTTACCACCACCCTCTGTGTCCTGCTGCCCAACTAGTTACCTATCCACTGCACTACTGTCCTGCCCACACCCATATTCTCCAGTTTGTGTAATAGTCTTCTATGTGGTACAGTGTCAAAGGCCTTGCTCAAGTCCAGATAGGCCATGTCCACTGCCCTCCCCTGATCCACCTCCCTAGTCACCAGTCAAAAAATTCAATGAGGTTGGTCTGACATGACCTCCCCTGGTGAAACCATGCTGCATTGGGTCCTGTGGTCCATTGACAACCAGATGTTCCACCAATCTCTCCTTCAGTAGTGCTTCCATGATCTTCCCCACTATCGGTGAGGCTGACTGGTCTGTAGTTCCCGCTTCCTCTTTGTTCCCACTTTTGTATAAGGGACTACATCTGCTGTCCTCCAGTCTTTGGGTACCTCCCTGTTTCCAGTGATTGGCTAAACAGGATTGCCAGAAGTTCAGCCACCACCTCTCTTAGTTCTTAAGGACCCTGGGGTGCACCCCACCTGGCCCCATTGCTTTATCAACTCTTATTACTTCCAGTTCCTTCAGGACCCTTCCTTGTGTAAAGGGACTTGTGTCCATTTCTGCACCATTCCCACCCCTTGTACTCCCTTTAGACCCATTACCCTCCTCTTCCTCAGTAAAGACTGAGCAGTACAGTGCTGTGACCTCAGTACTGTTCTACCACCTGATTTCTTCACAGTCACACCCCCTGCACTCTGTCAAACCACCCTCATTTTTACTTCAGGGAGATTAAGATGAATGAAGCTTGCTGCCACATCACCTCAGCCATCTCCACTTCCAGAATCGGCAGTGACAACCTGGACCTTAAGCTGCTATCACTTACACTTGATGAGGTCCTCAGTCCCCTAACTAAAATTCTTAACCTGTCTCTCCACACCAGTTCATTCCCTGAAATATGGAAAACTGTCACTGTGACCCCGGTCCACAAAAGAGGGGACAAGACCTGCCACTCTAACTACTGCCCAATTTCCTGCCACCTCTATCCAAGGCCTTAGAGGGTATTGTTTTTGTCCAGCTTACTGATTATTTGGTCAAATATAATATTCTGTGCACACAACAGCACAGTTTTAGAAAAGGGCATAGTACCACCACTGCCCTGCTTGAATTTACCGGTGCATAGTGCATAGTTCCCTTGATAAAGGTCTTCTTACTGGGGTGGTCTTCATTGACCTCTTGAAGGCATTTGACACGGTCCATCATCGACTGCTGTATGACCAACTACTCCTTGCTGGCCTCGCACTGGACTCAGCCTGCTGGTTCAGAAACTACCTTGACAACTGCTCTCAAAGAGTAAAAATTGCCAGTGCTATCTCCGATACCTTGCCTGTCTGCTCCGGAGTCCCTCAGGGGTCCATACTGGGCCCTCTCCTTTTCAGCCTCTTTTTAAACTCCCTACCACAATCCTGCTCAGAACAAATCATCCTGTATGTGGATGATGCTGTTGTCTTTTCTACGCACAAGGAACTTTCACCACTACAACACAGCCTCCAACTCTGATTCAGTGCTGTTGAAACATGGTTCTCCAATCATAAACTAGTCCTCAATCACAAGAAAACCAAGTCATTGCTATTCTGCAGTTCACATAACCGTTACAAGCAACACCCCCTTGCCATCTCCACCAAGCAGGGGACTGTCCTTGAACAAGTTTATTCATTCAAATACCTAGGGATTCTGCTTGACCCCAATCTCTCCTATATGGCTCACATTGACAGCATGGCTAAAGCTGCCAACACACGCCTTGGAGTACTGTACAAACACAGGCAGCACCTCACCCCAGAGGCCCTGAAGATTGCCATCCAGAGCTCTGTGGTGTTAATTATTGATTATGGCCTCATTATCTATGGCTCCGCCAAGACATCCGCCCTCCGACGTATAACAACTGCACTTAAGAAAGCATGCTGACTCACAACTGGTGCCCACCGCCTCACCCACACCTGTGCCCTTATGAACAATCCGGATGGCTCCAACTCTCCAGCCTTATAAAGTATCTCACATGTGCTATAGTGGGAAAAATCAACCTTGGCCTCACACCCCCTGGTGTTACTGCCTTGTTAATCAAAACACCAACTGATAGAACACCAGGAGCTCAACAACCCAGATTCAAGTTCCTCGTTGTCAAACTATGCAGGGCCAACGCTCCTTCACCTATAGGACTCCTCTATGGATGAATGGTCTCAGCCACACCATCTCCTCTGCCTCAACACTAAGTCTGTTCAAAACCAGGCTCCGTGCACATCTCATTGCCTCTAGCTCCTGTGACTGCCTCTCCTAGATGATGACCTACACAGCTTTAATCCTAACTTATATACTGCTTAACCCCAGGCCCCCCCAATCCCTCTCCCCCCAGCTTCTGAGGTGCCACTTCAAATCTCAGGTCTTCATACCACCTCATTAGTCTCTCCTTGTCCCATTATAGCAGTTATTTCCCCTCCCTCGCCAAACCCCCTTTTTCTCTTCTATCACTCCTTCCCATTTATTTTTCAACAAATGCCCTTGCTGCATCTTCATCCTCCCCCTCTCTTCTCATACCTGTTTCCCTTCCACCCCCGGGCGCCTGACCCTACCCATTACCTGTGGGCACATGCTTCCTAGCTGTGTACACCATTTTACTATAGCTGCCTCTGTTAACTACTGCACTTGTCTTCTTCTACACTTCTACTCTTCCTTTGAATTGACCCCTTTCAATAGCGCTGTTGTACATGAATTGTTTACTGTTATTTCACTGTTGTTTCCTTGTTGTTTGTTATTTCTCACGTGGAACCTTTGTAAAAGAGCCTTGGCTCAAAGGTGCTTATAATCCTAGAATAAATAAATAAAATAAATAAAAATAAAGAAATACCTGTTCAATATGTCAGCTTTACTGTTGTCATCCTCCACGCTGCCCCCATTCTCCCCCTTCAGTCTCACTATCCCTCCCTTTGCCTTTCTTTTTTCACTTATGTACCTGTAAAAGGTTTTGTCTCCTCTACCAACTGATTTTGCAATGTGCTCTTCTGTCTGAGCTTTGGCTTCCTTTACTGACCTCCCTGCCTCCCTTTGCTTCTCCTGGTACTCTCCCTATCCCCTTCTGCCTGTGTCTTTTTGAATTGCCTGAATGCAATATTTTTGGCTTTCACTTTCTTTGCTACCTCCTTGGAAAAACATAATGGCCTCCTCTTCCTTTTCCCCTTGCTAACCTGCTTAATGTATAATTCTGTTGTTCTTGTAATCCACATTTTAAATACTGCCCACTGTTCCTCAACCCCTGATTTCTGCCACAAGGCAAAGAATGTGCAAACAGTGAGCTGTTATACAGGATAAACTGGAGTAAGAAGCTAGTTGTAAGACGATCAACAATGTCAGGCTATAAACAGAAAGAGAATATCAAGATTAGTAACAATGTATGGGGGAAACCAGACTACACGTCCAAAAACTCTAACAGCAGATAACAAACAGCTGTGTAACAGGGTAACACAGCAAACAGCGTAAACACACTAAAGGGTGGTGAGCTTACTGCGAAAGAGGTCTCCAGAAACAAAAAGGAATCCTCAGCTATGCACAGTCGAACACCCATGGGGAATTAGTGAGATATCAAACACAGAGAGCCGACTCCCCCTTGGCTGGTAAAACCAACCCAGAGTCCAGCTCCCTGGTCCTAGGGAAGTGAGGTGGTGCAGCGAGGGATGAAGGACGGGGAGGAAAGGGAAGAGAGAGGAGGGGGATTACATGAGGGAGGGGACCTAGGGAAGGGGGGGAACCCCCCCAACTGACAATTGCAATGGCTGCTCAAATTAAAATTGAGGATAGCCTGAGAAGCAAACATGCTTGCCCGCTAGGTGTGCTCACAGGGCCATAGAGGATAGACCCATAGGGATGGGGGGAGGGGAAAAGGGAGAGGGGGAGGAGAGGAGGAAGGAGAAAAAAAATCAAAACTAAGGGGGGAAAAATAAGGATGAATAGGGGTCTGTCACTCCTCTAGTAGCCAACTGGGGGTCAACAGAATGGCAACATGCTGCAACATTCAGTTACATAACAAGAACCAGCATGTAGGAACACCACTATGGCAGAGGACACCGCCTGTGCGTCCCAGCCTCCATTGGATCAGAGTCCAGCAAACACCCTTAGAGGCAGTTCAAGTGGAAGAAAGAGCTGCAGCATATGAAAGGAGACTGGGTTTGACAGGAGCTGATAAAGTCACAGCCTCAATGAAGGACACATCTAGAATGTCCACCCAGTCAGTAACCAGGCCTGTGTCCATTGAGTCCGAGGTACCATCAGCCTGGGGATCTCTATCCTCATCAGATGGGGAGTCCTCCTGGGAGATTTTAGCAGGAGGTGCTGTAAGTTGCTGTTCGGGTGATAACCTCTGGCCACTCCTCAAGTGTGGTCTATGACGTTGCGCAGAATTGGAAGGACAAGGTGGTAAAACTGGGCTGCCAAGCACTGAACTTGATTCTGCAGAGAGAGACGGTGGAAAGCCATGGAGAGTTGTTTTTTCTAGACTGGAGGAACCGGGATCAGTGGGACCAGTCCGTCCAGAAGTAGGCTGTCCCAAGGACAGCAGCTCTACCCTCTGGTTCCCTCTAGCGGAGATTGCTCTTGCTGGCACACACAGCTTCTTAGGAGTTGTAGTAGGGGAAGGCAGGGTAGGCCAAAACTTGCCCACCCATCTCTCGATTTCCCCAGGATGCCAGACCCCAATTTCTCTACCCTCCTTGGAGACCTGCAGCTGGGTAAGATTTTTGAACCTGTAGTGGAAATTGTGCTGTCGCAGAAATTTTTTGATGGGGGAGAAAAGCTTTTCGGCACATGGCTGCTTCATGGCTAATATCTCTGTAAAAATAAATCCTCACCCTATGCCAATGAATTTCACCCAGGTCCCTGGCAGCTCTGAGGATTTTTTCTTTAGTTGAATACCACAAGAAATAAGCTATTATTAATCTTGGAGCCTGTCCAGAACCTTCCCGTTTTGGGGCCAACCGGTGGGCTCTCTCCACCTCTACTAGCCCACACCACCTGTCTCCCAGCATAAGAGGTATTGCTTCATTGAGGAACTTCTCCATGTTCTGAGCTTTCAGACCTTCGGGGATGCCAATAATACGGAGGTTATTCCGGTGCACCCGATTTTTCTGATCCTCCTGATTCTCAGCCCTGTCCCATAATGTAGCTAAATGGGATTTGTGAGATGAGTTTCTGTCACAGGGCCTTCTGCTGTTCCTCCAGGGTATCCACTCTCTGTTCAGACACGTTCATCCAATCTTGTAAATCTTTAACATCAGCAACAGTGCCAGTCAGGGCTGTACTTATACTATCCACCCATGTTAAAAGCATTTCCAACGTACGAGTAATGTATTGGAGTGAATCTCCCATGGAAGCTGGCTGTGGGGGGGCAACCCCCTCAGTGGATGGCAACAGAGGTGTTTGTGGAACTGAGTGGGCCATAATGGGAGCAGAGTGGTTTACTGCTATTGCCTTACGCCACACCACGGCACTGGAATTTGTCTCCAAAGTCTAGGGCTTGGCTACACAGTACCATGGGCCAAAATTGAGCAGCAGGCTTGTCGGGCTAATGTCTCAGTTGACTCGCGTAAAACCGGCACTTAGAATTCAATAGGAACACCGCAGATCTGCAAGAACATCGCACTGGATGTTTGTGGGTGGGGGGGGGTAAGTCACCCACAATTCAGAAGCTTTTTAGAGGGGCAGTTCTCCAGGATCGGGGTGGCAGACCAAGGATTGCTCCAGCTGAGGAAAGAGCACTGGAGTTGAGCCGCCATGCTGCTGGTGGCCAAAACCCGTGATCCCATACAATTTCCAATGCATTTGAATTTCTGGGCCTTCCATTCTTTGTTAGAGACATTTGCATGAAAACAGGACCTGTGTGCCATAGACTTCATTTGTTCCAGCTGCTCTCCCTGCCTGAAAGCGATAGTCCTCTGCTGATAACAGAATCATGTCCTGAGTCATCGATTGTGATATCTGAGGTGGTAGATTATGACTTCATGGCAGGCATATGCAGTATGAACGGATGAATTCTAAGAGATAAAGATCCTGTTTTAAAGTAGCAGTACTTGTTAAAGGGAGAAAAATCACCATCTAGTTTTTTTTTAGTTACGTTGTATTTCTTTCAAAACCATATGTATATATATATATATATATATATATATATATATATATATATGATAGAGGAAAAACTCCATTTAATGCATTAGTTAGTTGTTCCACACCGACAAAAGTGAGGAATTTGAAAGACTGGGTGTCATCCATCACCCAACCGGCATCGGGGTGCACATTAGGGTTGTTGGCCATAACTCTCACCCCATCACATGTGTAAAGAAGCAGAAGTGTAGGAGAATGGGGTGAGAGTTAGGACCGACAACCCTAATGCGCAGCCCGATGCAGGTTGGGGGTGTGGACGGGGGGGCCAAGGGGGTCTTTCAACCCTAACACCGAATTTTCTCGCTTTTGTTGGTGTGGAACAACCCAACTAATGCATTACATGGAGTTTTTTGCCTCTAATTTCCCTTCTTTTTGAGAATGATAACGAAAAATAGTGAATGTAAGGCGGCGGCTGGAGCGCGGGGCCCGTTCCGCCACATAATGTGGTGGCCCTTTAGGCCCCGCACTCCCGCCACATGATGTCTTGTCACATAGTAACATTGTGCCCACAAACGCAAATAGTAATGCGCATGGTGACGCAAAGCGAAACAGAAAGAGAAACAGTAGTGTAGACAGAAATGTTAAAAACAACACAAAAGCAAGCGCAAATGAAAACGCAAAGGGTAACGCACATGGTGGCGTAGACGTGAACGGTAAGTGAAACAGGAATGGAACTGCAAGCAAAAACGATAACAGTAATGTAAGCGCACAGGCTGGTTTTTCCCAAAAGCTGCATAAAGAAAGACAGTGAGTACAAAGAATGTATGCATAATAATGGTTCTCGGAGCAGAAAATGAGGAGTTGAAATACTAAATTGCTTATATCTCAGGAACCGTACGACGTAGAAAAAAAATTTAAAAGTCATATGATTTATGACTTTCCTGGCTAGTTTTGTACTAAGCTTTTTTTCTGACGAAAGGTCCGTATCTCGCACTGTTTTCGAGATATGGGTCCTGAAAGGCACGGCAAACGTCGTAATGTTATCCTATGGGGAAAAAAGAGACGTTCGGAGTGCCATAACTTTGGCTCCCTGTAATATTTTTTCACCAAACCACAAAAAGGCACATCTGTGGGATGTTGGTTGTGTTCCCTCCAAATTTCAGCCCAAAAGACCAAACCGTTATTTTGCAGCAGGACGCCAAAGTATTCCTGTAATGTGTCAGATGCCGTAATGTTATCCTGAGGGAAAAAGCATCAACTTTGGAGTGCCATAACTTTGCTGCCATGTAATATTTTTTCAACAAAACACTGAAAGGCACATCTGTGAGATGTCGGCTGCGTTCTCTCCAAATTTGAAGCCAAAACACCAAACCATTCTTTTGCAGCAGGGTGCCAAAAAATTGCTGTCATTTTCTCACAGCCTAGAAAAGTACTGTCGAAGTTTGAGAAAGCTTTTGCAAATTCATTCGACAGTGTCGAAAGTGCGACAGCACTTTGCAAAAGTACTTTTTCCAGAAATTTGAAAAACATATTTCTGGGGTGTTTTACCCCAAAATAAAGACATGGCTAGCATCCTCAGGGCCCGACTAGGTGAATACAAAAAGAATTAGGTTGCTAGAGGGTACCAATTTTAAGTGGCAAGCATTTTTCTGATCACTACCTGAAACAAAATGGTGGATTTGCGACAGTAAAAGGACCGTTTGCAACACTAAAACGTGCATTTGCGACACTGTCAAACTGTTTGTTAACTTCTCCCACTGACTTATAATGGGAAATTGTTTTTTGAATAACTTTTGAACTGTTTAATGTTTTTTCATGAAATCTTCAAAAGACACATCGGGGACCCCGGCCACACGT
Source organism: Neoceratodus forsteri (assembly GCA_016271365.2). Taxonomy (NCBI): domain Eukaryota; kingdom Metazoa; phylum Chordata; order Ceratodontiformes; family Ceratodontidae; genus Neoceratodus; species Neoceratodus forsteri. The sequence continues at coordinate 799,410,776 of CM028129.1, forward strand.
TCCCTGAAGATTTCGGACTGGTTGCGCAAACTGTGCAGCCTGTAGGTGGGACAGTAAAATTACAGAAAAGCGTAAACGTGCACACAGATCACGCTTAATAACTCCGCAGCCGTATAAGCGACCAGTACGAAACCTGGCAGATCCCAAGGCGTATGGGTCTTGATCGTGTATTCCAAATGTCAGGCAAATCCAACAAACAGTTGCAAAGTTATTCATATAGCAAATTTTTGGGTTTAATATGTAAATGGCTCCTCAACCTTAATCTATAGTGAGCACTACTCAACTATAATATACATATATATATATATATATATATATATATATATATATATATATATATATATATGTTCTTCACTGTATTTCACTGCTGAACTGAGATATGGGGTCTTGAAGTTTTTAAAAGTCCCTGCTGTGGGGCCACCCCTGCTATGAATAAATAAAACATTCTGGTGCAGTACTGTGCTGTTTCCCTCCAGAAATGTGCGATAGCACTCTCCCAATGCATCCATTGTATAAAGTGATCAAGCAAAACCAAAGGGTAACGTTGAGGAAGGAATTTTTAAAACTTGCTAGAGGCGGCAATCTTAAATGACTTGAGTCATTAATTATAAAATTAGTAATAAAATCTGTTTTAAAATCATCTGAAGCAAATACAATGTATACTCATAAGGGATGAAAAATCTAATATTACAAAGATATATTAATGCTAAATTACTGTGGTCCTGATATTCAAAAAAGGAGTGCAAGCCTGTTGGCAGCTATATTTGGTCAGATAGCGGGCAGCACAATCTAACTGAATATTGGACCGGTTCGGCATTGCACTAAGTGAAACTGTTCTGCCCCGACATGAACCTGGGCTGTATATAGCCTACAAGGAATTACAGTGCCCAAAACAGTTAGTACCAAGACCCTGTGGGCTATATTCAGTCACAACATGCAGATGAGCCCATTGGGCATGCAAGGTGCCCCTCTTTTGTTGTAATACAACCATCCTTGGTGGTCCAACAGTACATTCTACCCCTGATCATCTCCTCTACAATTATAAACCCATCCCTGGTGTCTGATGGTCCCCCTGCTCATTCTTTGTATACTAGTACAGTTATCCCTGGTGGCTAGTGCCCCCCCCCCAATTACCCATTGTATAGTAGTAGTTATCCCTGGTGTGTAGTGGTGCCCCCCAACCCCGATCACCTCTTCTACAATGGTAAACTCATCCTTGCTGGCCCAGTGGTGTCCTTTACTCCCTGATCACCTTTTCCCATCCATACAATACTTCCCTGGTGTCCAGTGGTTCCCTCGGCCCTCCCAATCACCCCCATTCACAGACTTACAAAGACTCCGTGGTGGTAGAGTGTCTTTCCCCCCCACCTGTCCCACCCACTTACATACCACCACCCCACACCCCCCCTTACCTGGGTGGCTGGCAACACTCAGCATAGCCCGATACAGTGACCAGCACAGCCCTCCTCTCACCCTCTTGGTCAGCTACTGTATGAGATGTTGGTGAGCACATTTGGGGGCTGTTTACTGCCACCACAAACCTTTGAAGATACCTCTGCACTGATATGTGTGGGGGGACCTCTCATTTGCATAGGCACAGCAGTATTATAGCGCTTTGGCACTGCAGGTTTGCACTGGCAGTCCTGAATTATGGGCTGACTGGGAGCGCCAGCTCAAATCCGGGTTATTGCATCCACTTAACCCTGTTAGTGAATGTGTTAATCTTTGAATATCAGGCCCTATGTGATTAATTGTTTTACCTACTAATAAATACTGTTGTTTTAATGAAAATATCTTAAAACTGAAGGGTCCTGAAATACAAAATGTGGGGTAATATAGTGTAACTCTGTTCTACTGATGTCAACTGTTGGTTTTTCACAGAAAAACGGAAACTCTCTTTAAGGAGGCCACCAATCAAACAAACCAGTTGTTCATTCATGGAGTTCAAATCTTTTTTTTTAACAGCATTAATTTTTTTCAAGTGGATAATACAAGAATTCCATTTGAGAAACATTAGTGAGAATTTGGAGGATCAAATGGTCCCTTAATAGTTAATACAAAGGAGAACTAATGTTCAGCGTCCAACACTTATATGTACATCACTTGAGGGTAATTTCAAGTCTCAAATCCAGTACCTATAAGTCCAAGAAATATTAGCTACATGATAGAGTCCAAGAACTTTATGGACAAATACTAATACTAAAGTATACAAACACTTGCTCCAGACACAAGGATATTTTCCCACTGTACAGGGCCTGTGTTAGGCCCCAACTAGATTACGCTACAATTGTGGTGTCCCGACCAAAAAAGAGACATTCAATAATCAGAAAAGGGTCAAAGAAAAACTCACAAATTATTTTCAACATACAGTAATATCTTTTATGAAGAACACTTAACTTTCTTGAAACTCATGCCATTAACTATAAGGTGCTTAAGGGGAGATTGGTTGCTCATATTTGATATCATACATGACCCATTATCTGCTGTGCGAAGTAGATATTCAGTTGAAACCTAAATGTAACTGAAACTAGAGAACACCTGCTTCAAGTTTCTGGAAACATTTTAACTCAATCAAAATATTTCACACATAGAACTGTGTGGCTGTCTGGCCTGTATCTGCTGACAGTTTTGTATGTTCGTATGTAATTGTCAGCATATGGAACTCCTTACCACTGGATATCATCAGTAAAAATCTGAATTCAGAATTGGTTTGGATAAATTATTTAATGACTAAAAATATCATAGTACTAGTTCTCTGTGGATCTGTATATGGGCTCACACTTCCTCAGCTCCAAACAACCTCAGTATGAACCAGTATGAACTTTCTAAAGTTCCAGCCCTTAAACAGAGAAATGGGTGCCAAGCAAATAACTGCAGTACAGACAGAACTGAAAATACAGAATACTTGCTACACATTAAATTGAAAACCATATAGTGAAGCTCAATCATTGTGTAGGGAGGCAGGTCAGGCTGAGGTAGCTGCTGCATGTTAGTGTCCCTCGCTGTAAAGGGATGGTGGCAAATTCCGGCAACACAGCGACTCCTAACTGAGCCAAGGAGCTTGCTTCTGCTGTAGGGGATGTTCTGAATGCATGCGAGGCCACCATAGCCTGCACTCACATCAAGGAGGTGGAAGAAATGAAAGAAACCCATGAAAACCCCACTGTCCATCTGAAAGACATTCTGGGCTCTGTATTTCCATGGGTCCTAGTGCCTGCCCGTGGGATCCTAGTTCACATGGTGGACTGCCGGGGGGGAAGGGGCTCCTCCCAAAGACCCTGCCATTGAGGGAAGAACCATGAGGGTAATCAGCAGGTTGCTGGGGGAGGTCGGACCACAGGCCTGAACAGGGTACATCCCTGGGACCTGGGGACATCCCTGAACAATGGACATGGCTAGGGCAAGAAAAATCTTTATGGAAAATAAATGGTTTTACAAAACTCAACTCACAAAACAGAAAGCTTCTGAAAAAGATTCTTTTTATCCTGATAGCTTTGCAAGACTGGTAGAAAGACATCAAAAAAACGTTATTGCCTGGTGGACTGGGCTATGTTTATAAGGCACCAAGGATAGAAACTCCTGTGAAAGTAAAGGCTCGCTCATACAGAATGGCAGCCTGTTGGGCTGAGCTTGAAAGCTTCTTCACAGGATAATTGCAGGTGTGGCTGCATTGAGCTCCCTGTGCACTTTCTGAGTTTTACGAAGATGCAATACCTTAGCAGCATTAGCATGTGTCACCTTTGGTTATAAAGTTGAGCAAGATTGGTGTCATATGCTTTGTTCAGTCTGTATCTTTGTTTTATTAGGTTGTCCACTGCTTTGACATGTCCCAGAGGTGTAATAAACTGGTGACTGTGAAGTGAGAGAGGAAAGGTTATTTCAATACCTGAAAAATTGCTTTCTTGGAAAGAGCATCCACAAGTCCACAACCTTCACTGTTATTGCTAATCGCTTTTCTGCTTTATATTCTGCAATATAATGTCCTAGAGTAGAGTGGAAGTTTAGCAATGCAGAAGGAAGTTCTATGTCAGAAAATCAGTAGGACTGTCTCTGACCCGATTGTTGCGGTTGTACTTACCCAGAGGGGTAATAAACTGGTGTTTGGACAGTAATTGCCAGAAGGGTAAAAAATGATGGAGAAAGACAATTTTAGGCAATAAAACATATTTTTTTGTTTTGATACTGCTGTACAGTGGTGGCTAACATCGAGGTCTCTCACATCATTCATTATCTTGAGTCGTGAACAGTCAGTAATAATCAAGGCCATAACTTGCCAGTCTTCTTCAAATTAGTCTGTTGACTACCAGAGCTTGCACTTGCAGAATAAAGGGCTTGTGAAGCATTTTAGAACAGCAATTCTGTTGTACAGACATTATGACAGCAGTATCCAAATATCTTCAGTCTTGATGGAACATTATGCTGGGCACCACAGTATACAGTATTCACCACTTAAAATGGACAGCGTTAAGTAGGACAAACACTCATACTGTTTTCTACTAACCAAAGCCATAGTGCTCAGTAGAAAAACTACACCTTCCAGTGGGTTAATGGCGCTGTCTATAAATGCTGTCAGTCATTCTGACAGCAATATTTCTGAGACCATTTTTACAATTGATAAAAACATTGGGTCACTGTAATGTATTTGTAGTCCTACTGGTATGAGAGAAATCATTTGTGTTATACAGTATTTGATTACATTTAGTGAAAAAACACTAATGTTCTCTCTTGACGCACAAATTATTATGTTAGGTTTGGGTAGGGGGTCAAACAAGAGAATGCAGGTAATCCACCAAGATAATGGATTCACTCATTTGGAACTAAATAAGTTAAAGCTGAAATCTGGTTAGTTGCATACCATTTCCAGTTTTTCTAAATAGTGCTATAGTAACAGCTTGTATCTGTCACTTTAAGAAAACCTGTAATGCAGTATGGTGGCTGAATTGTCAGGATGGAGCCCAACAAGCGTAAGCATATTTTCCTGGAAAACTCAACTTATGGAGCTTTCTGGCTGAACATTTTGGATGTCTCACAATAGAAATAAAAGCATTTCCACACATATTTATGTCAGACTTTTCAGCCCAATGTGTATGCTGTTTTATATTTTGATATATTCTAGGAGTGTTCGGCACTTTAAATTCAGGCATCTTCCTTCTATTTTATTGTGCCATAAATCTTATCCATTTGGTTAGAAGCTTTATATATGGGAGAAGAAAGCCAGTTTCTAGATAACATCTTTTTTTTTTCTCTTTTAGAAGATTAAACTAAGACTGTTCTGTCTGATGCCAGAATAGATTTAACCAATCATGTATCCTTTACATGTAGGTCAGTCAGCGGGACAATCCAGCACTGGATCCTATTATCCATGGGTTGAAGGGCGTCGTACATCATGGTAAGTAAGCTATTTACACTTCCTTTTTTTTTTTCAAGGGAAGGTAGTAATGCTGGAATATTTTCCTTAAGGGATAGGGTCACCCTTCAGAGGACACATATAACTACATTCTTCATCCAGTGATGTTAAAGGGCATTAAAGCCATTACATGATTAGCAAATATCAAAGCTATTTATTACCCTAAATTAGGGTTAGGTTAACTCTGCAGTTTTTCCATTTCCAATCAGTAATTCTTGAGTGGGATAGTTATGATTAATTGACAAATGCTTTAGTACTTCATTTACAATGGTGTTGGCTTGCAGTTCTGTTAACGGGTGTTTTCTTAAAAGAAATGTCATTTATGACATTTGCAGTAATTTTTCTAAGCTAACATAAGAAACATAGAATCTGTCGGCAGATAAGGACCATACGGCCCATCTAGTCTGCCCATTTTGCTACTCACTGCTGCAGCCCCAGATCCTATTTGACCTGCAGCTCTCCTGCTCTGCACATCTCCAGGGTACCCGTATGTCTATCCCATGCACTCTTGAACCCCCGTATTGTTTTCACCCCCACCACTTCTGCTGGAAGGCTGTTTCATGGCTTCACCACCCTTTTAGTAAAAAAGTACTTCCTAACATTACCCCTGAGCCTTCCACCCTTCAGCCTCATGTCATGCCCTCTTGTTGTTTTGCAGAGTTTTCTCTGAAATATGCTTTCCACCTGTACCTGTTTTTCTTTCCAGTTTTTGAACAGCCAGATTTCACAGAGAACATGCCCCTGAGTTGTGCTAAATTATATTTGGTATTTATAAAATGGCAAGAAAAAATCAAGACATTTCATTGGCCAATAGATGCCACTTGGTTGTGCATTAAATCTCTGTAAATGCATAGTCGGGTGCTGAATTTCATTTTCCTCCCTCAGAAAGTGTCATTTTGTAAGTGTAATATAAGCCCCTTTTATAAGTGTAGTAAGCCCCTCCAGGGTGTGCATCCTAGGATTTTAATGAACTTCCCTGGAGTGTAAGGACATTCAGCTTTCGGCCTCATGCCTTACTACACCCTTGGGGTGTGCAAGAAAATCCTGTAATGCACACCTTATTGTGACTTATTAATTACATACTTAATTATTATGGCTTGTTTTATTTTATGATTGAATAATAAAAACTGAGTGGATTGCCACTTTCTTGGACAGGTCTCCCTTGCAAAAGTGGTTTCTGTTAGACTTAGGTGAATCCAATCTGCCACATTGATTAGTCTGGATAATGGTGCTGTCTGCCCAAAAGATAACTCTGGATACTTGTGTGTTTCATCCACAGCTATCCGATGTGGCTGGATCTGATTTAGTACCACTGCCAGCTATAAAAAAAAAAAAAACCTTCCCCCTTAAAATAAAGCTGTGTGAATTGTGTTAAATTGAAGCAAACATAGTCAAACAGCCAGTCATTTCCTGGTGATTAACAACCAGCTGAGGGAGGAAGGGTGGCCCGAGGCACAGCCGAGTACCAACCCCAACCAGCTGGTCGTTAATCTCTAGAAAATGGCCTGCTGTGAGGTCATTATTGTGATTATAAGTCTAATCACAATAATTTAGCTCTTTCTTGACAGCAGTGCTGAAAACAGTTCTTGTTTTGGTGCCACTGCTGTCAGCATAGAGCGCGTAAGGAGCTGAGTGTCATTGCCGGGCATTTCTAAGAGATTTCAGACTGGCATGGCAGCCAATCAGTGAGCTAGTTAAGCTCATGAATAATTAATTAGACTTGCAATAATTAGTAGCAATGGCGACCCAGGTTCAGAAGTGAGTTCGGAAGCCAGTTGGGTGGCCAAGAGGGTTGGAGAGGCGCGCCATGTAGGTAGGGGGAGGGCATCATGTTCCACTGCTCTAGCAACACCTGCAGTGGACCAGGGAGCTTACTTCTCCCAGATGGGGTATGCTATTAACATGCCAGATCACACCAGACATGGCCCAATGGGGAGGTGGGTGCAGCAAAGGAGGAAATAATGGACTAACCTCGTCGGTAGAATGACACCGGCCAGCCCACCACAGGCTCCACACCGCCAGCTGGGCCCTGGCTCCAATCTGGATTGAGTCACTAGGGGTGAAGAGGATGACCCTCCCTCCATCCCTCCCCTGGCACTGCCACAGTGTGGATATCCATGGGGGATCATCTGAGCCAGATAAGTCTTGGGGATAGTGGCTTATGGGCTTGACAGGCTGGGGACCAAAGGGGACCAGTGGTGAAAGGGTCATAAACAAATGAAAAGAAATATCTAGTAGCCTAATTTTTTGGATGGGGAGCCCCATCAGCAAATATAATGCCTTCCCTTGCACCTCATACTGGGTGCCGACAAAGTCAAGTAAAAATAATACCCCCATTCCCCCTTCTGGTGTTGCAGTGCCAATGTTGATATGATATTGTGTTTAGGGGTGGGGTAAGGTGCACTGTAACTAAAAGTATTTTTTTGAACATAGTCTATTCGCCAGCTCTGGGCCAACCAGGGACCTCTTTCCACCCCAGCCAGCTTGCCCTTCTACAGTCCTGCCAAGTACCTGCCACCTATCCGGTCGGGACCGCCAGCCCCTCTAACATGACACACGGCTGTGCTGCCACCCTGGCTTACTTCCCAGGGCTGGGTACACCTTCAGCTCCACAGCATTTCATCCCCACTGTCTATGAGGCCACCCACGGCAGAGGTGAAGACTGGCAGTGTCTCCGGCGGAAGGTGGCTTGATTCCAGCCTTGGACGTGATGGACAGGCTGAGGCTTCATCCTCCCTGCCTGCACCTCAGTTTCCCATTTTCTTTAGTCTGCCCACCCCTCTAGGAGTGCAGTTAGATTGGTGCACCAGTGGAGCCAGTCCAGCCAATCCGTGCACTCGGTCTGAGGGTCCCTCTATGTTAGTTGCTGAACCCCTGTATTGCCACCCATGGTTACCCAGGTGGTAGTATTACAGAGGGTTGCAACACCCTCCCTCCCTAGAAGAGGAGAGTGTCCTGTGTGACACTCGATCCTACCTCCCCCCGGCTGGCCCTCCGATGGCCTGGGCTTGTTCCCAAACTGGGGTCATCAGCTCTGCAAGTGATGGTTCTACTGCTGTGCCAGTGGGCTGATGTATCACTAACAGTATTATTGAAACAGTGACTACACTAAGGCATACCAAAGGGGTAAAAGTTTCAAGAATGGCAGAAATTACATAACCCTTTCCTCCATGCCTGCTGTCACTGTCTTCAATAAATGACCATGAAATGAGTCATAATGTGAGTTAGTCTCAGTAAGCAATAATATCCAACAAGGTGGACAGTACTGGGCTATGCTAGACTCCCCAGAGGCATTATGAGGCCCGATGCCAGAGGTGGAGGGCCTTATAGCCTCTCGAAGGTCCGATATAGCCCAATACTGCCCACCCTGTCAGGTATTATTGTGCTTAGAAAATGAAACCTTAAAAAAGTCACATTTCGTGTAAATTAATCCCTCTACTGGAATACCTTTCAGCAGGGGCAGTGCAGGGTCTGGGAGGTTTTATTTTGCCTCAGTTACAGCACAGCAACTCCCCCCCCCATCTATTTTATCTATAAGCAGTATTGCTGGACTTTCAAAATACAGTTTGAATACCAGCAGCTTTTAGGCTTACAGATAGTAAGCACGGCCAGGATTACCACTAGCGCAGGGGGAAAGCAGGTTGCAGCGTTTGGGCGACCCCAGTACCCGAACCTGGAAGTAACGGGGAGTTACAGAAGTCTCCAAGATGCAGGTGCAGTGCAGGTTTACTTTTTGTTTTTTGGTTTTTTGCTCACATGATAGAGTGGAGTGAGAGCATGGGGAACTGTATTGATAGCAATGCAAACCATGAGTGTGGGTCATCTCCGGGACTGGAATGACAATTAAGATCACAATTGGTCATTAAGAATGTCTTCTCAGGTACACGGTCAAAAGAAAACTCTGACAAAAAAAACCAGTGCTTACTTTTTTGTCAGTGTTGTGAGAAGGGTACCTACATGAGCATCAGGAGTGTTGGGCAATGGCGGGGGTTGGGGGCCACTGCCAGGCGAGGTAAATGAGAGGTGAGCACTAAGTGGACAAAACATGGCATCACTTTGGTTTTGAAATGATGGCAGTGAATGGTTGGGTGCAGCTTGATGTTTCTGTTTTATCTTGTAGGGGAGAGAATAAATTTCAGGCAAGCCAGTACAAGGACACTGAAATGGGCTGGAAAATTACATTGAAAAAAAAAATAGATTTAAGCTGAAGAGGGGGAGGTGGGCTGAGTTGAACAGCAAGGGGAAGTCACCTTCCAGGGGAGGCCAGTAGTCCTCACCCCCAGAGAGGGAATGTGACAACCCACCTCTCCCTCTGGGCTGAAACAGCTTTTAGAGAGGTGTCTGTCCTCAGGTATTCGCTGCCACCAGCCGGACTATCTTCCAGCACCTCATTCAAGTGTACAAACTTGAATAATTAAACATGCAGTTGCACAAGTTAAAGTCTGGTAGTGTGTCTCTCTCGGGTGGCGGATGCTACACAGAGTTTACCTCAGATAGTGGAAACCAAATATTACCTTAGAAAAATGACATCACAGTCACAACTGTTGAGCAAATAAATAGCTTTTTACTTAACAGAAAGTGCACTGAACATTTACAGGATATATATTTACAACACAAGAGAATAACACTGATACAGGAAAAGTAAACAAATGTTTTTAAACAACAGATGACCAAAGAAAAAGGCTATTACTGCGTTATGCTAGTACTAAACTTACCCTTCCCTGTCCTTACAAGAGACACTGGACCCTATTCTAACTGCCAGCTCCCACGGACATAGCTAAAAGGGTAGGCTCCCAAGCTTAGATTCCCCCTCCAGCTTCAAAATAGGAAGAACATTCTTCTCCTAGGAATAGGTAATGCCTATTCCCCCTTTGAATGCACCAACCATATAACATGTATGTATTTAATTGTCCCAATCAGACTGAACACCTATCAAAGATCAATTATATTCCCTTTTAACCTTAAGTTTATATTTGAATGAACCAATCCATTCAAACTGACCTGTGTGGGTGGACAGGTCTGTGTGTGTGTGGAGGTATCCACTTGAGATTTATGACCCAGCTTTTATCTAGCAGCTAGGGAGGACTGAGAATTCCAGCTTCTCAGCTTGCATGAATGTTTTTTTTCCCAGACTACTAAAAAATGTGTTTGGAAAATCCAAACATTAACTCCTTCTTTACCATTTCTGTCACTTGGAAGAAGAGAATGAGGGGAAGTTACCAAGGCGGAAGCATAGGGGGGAGGGATGGAGAAAGGAGATGCAAGACACAAGGTGGACTGTAGTATCCTTGAATGCAAGGAACTTGGCAAATAAGGTGGTAGAGTTCCAGGCATTCATGGTGGAAGGGGCGGTAGATATTGCTGCCATCTCAGAAACCTGGGCCACCCAATACCAAGACTGGGATCTCACAATCCCGGGATACAAGGTGTACCACACAGACCGGCAGGGGGGGAAGAGGGGGAGGGGTGGCTTTTTATGTTACATAGAAACATAGACTTTGACGGCAGATAAAGACCACTTGGCCCACCTAGTCTGCCCAAAAGGGGCAGGAGATACTGTGTACCAGGGAGAAGGGGGATGAGGGGAGGCCAGAAACCATATAGGTATTGCTCCAAAGCCCCAAAGGTAAGAAGCTCAGGATGGGGGTGGTGTACAGGCCACCCTCACAAAGTGAGGAGGGGAGCTAGGGAGTTGGGGGAACAAATCAGGAAGGTCAGTGGCAAAGGGAGTACAGTTATAGTGGGAGACTTCAACCTACCTGGGGTTGACTGGTGGATGGCAACTACAACAAACGCCAGGGAAAGAGGTACTGCTGGAGGCTATCCAAGACAGCTACCTAGTGCAGGGAGTGACGGAATCTACCAGGGAGGGGAACATACTGGACATTGTACTAATGAATGGCAACCAAGTTCAGGATGTGGTAGTACAGGACCTTCTAGCAGGAAGTGATCACCGCTCAGTGTGGTTCCTCCTCAGCACAGGGAGGGAGTTGACTAAGACCAGGACAAAGGTGTTAGACTTCAGGAAGGCAGATTTTGCCAGAATGGGCAGCATCCTAGGGGAGTATTTAGCTGGAATTAGCCCAGGGATGGATGCTGAACAGAAGTGGGCAATTATTAGGAAGGGGCTGAATGAGGCCACGGACATGTGTGCCAAGTCGCAGAGTAAACAGTCCAGGTAAAAAAAAAAAAACTAGCTGGCTCAGCAAGGAAGTGAAAGGGAAGGCGGGGAAAAAGATTGGCCTTCATCAAGTTAAAAAAATCTGGGCATGAGGAGCACAGGGAGGTGTTCACAAAGGCATCTAGGGAGGTGAGCAGGGCAGTCAGGGCAGCCAAGGCAGCAAAGGAGCTGAAATTGCCTCGGGGGATCAGAAAGGAGGAAAAAGGGTTCTTTAAATACATAAGGGAGAATAGGAGATGTAAGGATGACATTGTTAGAATCCAAAGGGAGGGGGGATGAGCACAAAAAGGGGAAGACCAGGCAGAGGTAATCGAGTACTTCTGCTTGGTGTTAAAAGAAAGGGGTGGCCCAATACCACAAGGGAGAGGAGGCAAGGGTGGAGCGGGGCAGAGATAACAGATGGGGTCATCCAAGAGGATAGAGTTCTGAAGGGCCTTAAAGCCTTGCGGGTAGACAAGGCACCAGGACTGTACAGTATACACACAAGGGTCCTGAGGGAAGTGGCAGAGGTGTTGGCTGGCCCTCTGACAGACCTGTTCAACACCTCCTTGGAGACTGGGTATGTACCCAGAGACTGGAGAATGGCTCATGTGGTACCCCTCCACAAGAGCAATTACAGACCGGTGAGCTTGACTTCTATAGTGGGGAAGTTGATGGAGATCATTCTGAAGGAGAGGTTGATAACCTCTTTCAGTAGTAATGGTCTACAGGTTAAGAGACAGCATGGGTTTGTCTCTGGAAGATCGTGCCAAACAAACCTAATTAACTTCTTCGACTGGGTCACTAGGGTGGTTGACGAAGGCCACGCTGTGGATGTCCTGTATCTGGACTTAAGCAAGGCTTTTGACTCAGTGCCACACAGAAGATTACTGAGTAAGCTGAGGGATGGGGGGGCAGGTGAAAAACTGGTGGGCTGGGTTGAGAGCTGACTGCAGGGCAGACAACAGAGGGTAGTTGTAAAAGGGGAGACTTCCAAGCCAAAGCCAGTAACTAGTGGTGTACCACAGGATTCAGTGCTGGGCCCAGTCTTTTTCAGTGTCTTCATTGGAGACATTGCAGAGGGGGGGGTCAAGAGTAAGATCAGCCTGTTCGTCGATGAGACTTAAGATTTGTGCAAAAGTGGACATTGAGGAAGGGAGGCAGACACTCAGGGAGGATATAACCAAACTTGAACACTGGTCTAAGGAGTGGCAGTTGGGGTTTAACGCTAAGACGTGCAAGGTCATGCACCTTGGAGCCAGAAATCCCAGGAACAGCTGCTGGCTGGGGGGAGTGCAGGTAACAGCTTCGGAGCAGGAAAGGGACCTGGGGGCTATAGTCACAGGGGACATGACGGTATCAGCACAGTGTAGGAGGGCAGCAGCAAGGGCAAATTGGATGCTGGGGTGTATTGCCAGTGGGATCACCTCTAGAAAAGAGGAGGACATCCTGACCTTGTATAGATCACTGGTGAGGCCACACATGGAATACTGTGTGCAATACTAGTGCCCATACCTCAAGAAGGATGTGAGATTCCTGGAGGGGGTGCAGCGTAGAGCTACAAAAATGATCATGGGACTAGGGGAGTTGTCTTATGAGGAAAGACTGAGGGAGCTCAACATGTATTCGCTGGAGGAGAGAAGGGAAAGGGGGACATGATAGAGACCTTTAAGTACTTGAAAGGCATAAACAAGATCAGAGAGGGAGATTTGTTCCGCTTAAAGAGGGGTAGGGTCACTAGGGGGCACAGTCTGAAGCTGGAAGGGGGGATAGATTCAGGAGGGAAATGAGGCTGCGCTACTTCACAGAGAGGGTGGTGGCGGGATGGAATGCATTGCTGGAGGAGTTAATCGTACTGGGGACAGTAGATGGCTTTAAGCAAGGTTGGGATAGAGTCAGGGGCAGGGGCAGTACAGACAAGAACACAATGGGGTGAAGGACCGGGAAAGGGGATGGAGGGGAGAGATTTGGTGGGGGCAGCTGCAGTGGTATTTAATTGAGAGGTGCACCATCAGGCAGACTTGATAGACCTGTGAGCCTTTTTCTGCTGGCAATTTTGTATGTTTGTACGTATGTCTGTGCGTAAAACAATTTAGGTAAGGCTGAAATGCTGAGGGGATCATGATGTCACAACTGAGAAGCACTCTCTGTGACCACAGTTGTAAAGGAATGTTCACTGCAGTTCAGATGAGAGGAGTGACAGTTGTTTCAGCTACAGTTCTGTTGAAATTAGCGTGGTTGGGAGACATACTCAGTTGTTCTCTCTTGCTGATCACATAATAAAAAGTGGTTTGTTTCTCTCTATTTCTCTCTCTCTCTCTCTCTATTTCTCTCTAGCAGTCAGCTTTGAGAGGATGGGGAAATTAATAGCAGACAGCTGGGGGGGGTAACTCACTAAGCAAGGAAAAAAACATGACTGGCATTCATTTTTTAAAATTCTATGGGCACAGTGATTTCTGTTGTGAAAGGGCAGGTTGGTGCATGTACTTATTTCCCAGTTTCTGTTGCCATATACTATAAATGCCCACCTTGGTAGGGTGCTCAGCCAGTCCAAGGCTGGGAAATTGCAAAGCCATTTTCTGAATTCACATATCCCTCCCTGCTGTACCTGATTTGATTTAGTGTAAGATGACCCTCTGCAAGGGCCATCCTGTCAGCTTAGTGGCTGCATTACCACTCATGAGGCAGGTGACCTGGGTTTGGAAATGAGCCCTGGATGTCAGAGGGTCAGTCAGGGGATTGAGAGGATTGAGTATTCCAGCAAATGCTCTCCACATCTGTGGAGAGAGGTGCTCACACTCCAGTTGCACTGCTGCTGCCTGGGGGCTCACATGTGGTGGTGCAGCTGGTTGTCGGCCTTGTAGGTGGGAGGATTGACTTGACCCTGCATGTTGACATGTTTCCTGTGTGTGTGTGCACTGGTGGTACTCTAATTTTTATGGGGTCTTAGGTTGCTATAGGTCCCTTTTTACATTTAGCCGTATGTTTTTATGTATTTTTTGTATTGTATATACATTTGTGTACATATTATGTTATGTAACTGTAATCTTTGCTGGAAATATGTCTCTTCTAACTTGAAATGCTTACAGGACCTAATTGAAAATTAACTTTTGTTTCAACTGAGTTTAATCCCTGTTCATATTTTTGATATGAATAAAAATGTTTGCTACTTTCTACTACTGTGTCAAACTACTGTCGGGGAGGATGGGGAGAACAACTCTGCACAGGTGCAACAGGATGGAGGACTTCACAGAACTCTTAAACCTATGCACCCCACCCCACATACACATTACCAGCAGTTAGCAACTCGATTAGTTTGCCCATTTACCAACCCCACCACTTGGGCTAAGGCATAGTAGTCAGAGGTGAGGAGGGTTGCAGAGTGTCTCATTTGCCTGGAAGTACAGCAGTAGCACTGCCACTTGCCGTAGGTGTCGAAACCTATGAGCGAGGGGAGGTGGTAGCCACCCCCCACACTTTTTCCCATGAACGTTTGAAGTGCCCCTTTAATGCATAGAAGGTCAGAAGGAAGGCAGTCATGGTCTCTTTTGTAATCACTACAGCCCCATCACTTTTCCCCAAGTTCTGGCACCCATCCCACTCACTATACCAGGGACCCAAGTTCAGAGGTGAGCTTGCGTTGTCTGCATCGACTGGAGGAAGGAGCATTGAGCATCCCATGTCAGCCATCCTTTCAGGAGGGTAGGTTACAACTTACATCTGACTCCACTCAGTGCAGGGTGGGTGACAGTGCAGTTAGGGTTCAGTAAAATGAGGGAGGGATGGGATGCTGCCAGTGCCAGTGTTGACCTCACAGTTGCGCACCTAGGAGCGTCACAGTATGGGGGCACCCAGAGGAAGAAAACCAGGGGGGAAAAATGATGACTAACCGGGCAGACAGCACCCTGCATGCCCCCCATGTCTACAGTCAGGCTTACTCCTCTGGTTCCCTTACACTCCCTGGCTTCATCTTCATTGTGTATGGCTGGATATCAGAGGTGGAATTGCTGCATGAACTGAAAGCAGACTCCATCTTGGGGGCTCAGTCTGAGGGGGCAGTGTAGTGTTGTGTTGGGTGAGGTCATGGAGTCCCTGGATGACCAGGTGAGAGGAGCTTCAATGGATAGGAGGTAGCACTGGTAGTGGCTAAAGGAGATCCTGGCCAGGAATACCCAAGTGAAAAATAGAATGACAAAATGTCTCCTCCTTTAAATACCTGGGTGTTTGTCTTGACAGTCGCCTTCACTTCTCACACCATATTGACGCAGTCCATACCAAACTTCTTCCTAAGCTTGGGGCACTAAACAGGAACGAAGCATGCACCATCCCCATCCAGTGGGGAGATCATTATGAAATGGCCTTCCTATCTTTAACTACAAGGATGTTATATATAGTGCCATTTCTAAATCCACCCTAACGAGGCTAGACCCTTCTATCACTTTGCCCTTGGTTGCCTACCACATACCAATCACTGCACACTCTAGTCCTGCCTTGTTCTTCTCCCTCTTTCTGGAAGATTTCCCCACCCCCTCCCTAATTCTGTGTCTCTCTTATCTTCATGTTTCAGTTGGTTCCCCCTTCTGTCTCAGTTTTCTCATGTCCTGCTCCCTCCCCTCCTCCTATGCTAGGCACTCACATGCTTATTTTGGCCCCTAAACATAAGCTTTATTTGCTGGTTGATGATAGCCATGATTGCTGGACATGCCTGAGTATAACTGAGCATTAGGAAGCAGTATAGCACAGTGGGTTAAGGCTTTGAGCTGCAGAATTGGAGACCTGGGGTTGAATCCCACAGCCACCTAGGTGCATACTGTGTGATCCTGAGCAAGTCACGTAACTTCCTTGTGCTCCCAGGTCGCATCTGGAAACAGGCTTCGGGTTAGACTGGTTAAACAATGTTCCCTTTCTCCTTCCCTAACTGAGCGGATATTGATGGCAAGGGTGCTTATTAACCTTAAGTGCTAGACAGTAAATAGCAAATGCTAATTTTTCTTTCTTTTTTTTTTAATACTGTAAAGCCTTCATCTAAGCAAAGTGTGGTTGTACTACATAACAATTCTAGTCCATGGTTACAGTTTTGTTTTACTCCTTAGTTATGTCTAATCATACGACACCACAGTCTGGCTCTTGCCTGTCTTGTAAACAGATATTTTGTCTCATTGAGATTTTATTACAAGGTTAAATGTGTAAGGAATAAGACACATCAGGGTGTGTGGTGATTCTGTGACAAACAGCATGCCCTGCTTGGATTATGAGATGCGCAAGGTGAAGTTGATGGCCTTCAACCATCTGGGAAGGGTGGTTGTTACAGTACACTGTACACGCTGGCGGGTTATTCTGTATATCCATAAAAAGACATGAATATGTTAGACAGGTAATTAATCCTTGT
Organism: Neoceratodus forsteri; assembly: GCA_016271365.2. Lineage (NCBI taxonomy): Eukaryota > Metazoa > Chordata > Ceratodontiformes > Ceratodontidae > Neoceratodus > Neoceratodus forsteri. The sequence continues at coordinate 799,427,732 of CM028129.1, forward strand.
ATACATAATGTACTTGTGACGCTTGGCCAGCTGGTTATGATTGTTGTATGATATTTGTAATATATGAAAAAAAAATAGTATGCAATTGTCTCACATAAGACAGCCTGGATTTCCATGGGTGCCCCAGGTTTCAGTGAAGCTACAGGATATGTAAACTGACCAGGAACCAGTTAATTAATTACCTTTCTTCAAGAAGGCATTTTATTATCTTTTATGGCATGTGGCTGCTTAGAAGTTGGGGAAACAAAATATACATTTTATTACAGGACAGGACATCATTTAGCTGATTCCTGTTGGCTATATCGCACCTAGGTGATGGATTGCAGGGTTGTAAACCTCAAAAGAACTGGTGGATCAAAGAATCATAATTTGGGAAATGAGTTTTTGCTGATATCACCTTGTTTAAAATACCTCCTGATAGGATATCATGTTTGGATTGTTTGTATTTTTTTAATTCTAAAAGGAGGAGCTAGATGACTCACCGAAGGGGTGTGGATAGACAGAGTTAAACTAATACTTGTGTCTGAACTGTTTGAGATATATACCATCTTGGGACACTAGAAAGACACAGCTCTTCGATTTAATTTAACTGCACTTACAAAGATAATACATTAGATAGAAAAGATCAAACTGTATGCTGGTAGGAGTTTATTCTGTAGTTTTCCTTGTTTTTCTTTTATGTGAATGTGACGCTCTTTGATGTAGTGTTCTGTGTTTACATTTTTCATATTTTTCTCATCTTTTAGTAAATAATCTTTTATTTGAAAGACTGCCTGGATGTCTGCCAATTCTTTTTACATGTGACATATAGAGGGTTAAGTCTGACACTCGTTCAGCAGCTTGATGGTGTTACTAAAGTGGGAAAAGGTAAAAATATACCTAAGGTCTCTTATAGAGTTTTAAGAGTTCATTTTGGAAGCCTGGCTGGGTGCCCCTGGTGTAAGATTGTACCACAATCCCCAAAGAGGATACATATCTGAGCCTGTACATTGGGTATGCTAGCATAAGGTTCACAGTTTGAATCCCCCCCCAGAACTTGAGACTAAAAGTGATTTGGACCCAAAAGCAGACAGGAGGGTTACCCTGTCTGTCACCTGTTCACACTATTGTGCTCTGAGGTTGGCACTGTGGGAGCAGAGGGCCTGACCTGTGGAGTACGTTTGTGACAGATTTGGTTGGCAGCAGTGCAAAAAATTTGGTAACACAAGCTTTAACTGTTCAGTATGTCAGCTTAATACTGTGCAGCTCACTTGCAAAATAAAGCAGTGATTTATTTTTAAAAAGAGAAACAGAACTATATCATTTTGCTTACAGTCAAAGTTCCTACCTGTTTTATTTTGTTTTCTAAAGTGCAAGTTAGAGTAGCCTTAGTTAGGGAAGAAGATGACTTCCAACTACAGTGAGCACACTGCAGACTACTTGAGGCAGTTGTGCCAGGACATAGGAGTCCTGCACGACGAGGGGAGAGTCACCAGGCAGAACCTCATGGTCACTCTGGTGGCCGCTGATGCCCAGAGTGTCAAGTCACAGATTGGGACTGTAAAAGGCCAAACCTTGAGTGTGAAGGGGCCAGCGGCCAGTGCAGTGTCCAGATCCGATTGGGAGGACAGCAGGGCCAGTGCAAGCCCAAGGCCACAGCAGCAGAGGAAGGTCACCAACATTCTGGAGCCAGAAGCAATCAGGCTGTAGATTCAGTTGTGCAAAATGGAGCTGGAGTTCCACAGAGAAGAGAAACGAGAGCAGCAAGCTGCAGAGGAGAAGAGCGAGCGAGAACAGCGAGCAGCTGAACATGAACAGCGAGAGGCAGACCATGAGGAGCATGAATGCCAGAGGCAACATGAACTGGAGAAGCTACTACTCCAACCACCAGCACCAGATCAGGTATGTGGCTTAGGTTTAACTGGAACTACAGGACTGGGTTACAAATTAAATTCCAAATTGATAGCTGAATTTAAAGAGGGGGAGGATATGGATGCCTTTTTAAATTCGTTTCAAAAAGTTTGTATTCAAGCAAATATTCCTAGAGGGTTCTGGAGCTTCCAACTATCCCCGCTACTTACCGAGAAAGCTCGGGATGCATTTGGTCAAATGGACAATGATGACAGTAATTATTACAGCAAACTTAAAGCTGCACTTTTAAACACATTTGATTTATCTGCAGAAGCATACAGAGCTAAGTTCCATAAGCTCAGGAGAAGCTCTGACATGAGCTATGAGGAGCTAGCTATGAAACAACGCCAGTTTAAAACGTTGGTGGGAAGGAATTAAAGCAAGCTCTGTAGATAAAATTGAAAATGCTATATTGTTAGAGCAGTTTTTTGGGGCATGCCCAGCAAAGCTGAAATCTGGCTGGAGTACCGAGATCCCAAAACAGTGCAAGAGGCTGCTAACTCTTGGACCGCTATGCCAAGAACACAGCTGCTCTGAGAGCGAATGGGGCCAGCGTGGCAGTGCAAAAAGGGAAAAGTGCACCTTCAGGGCAGCTAAAACCCTCACTGCCTCCACCGAAACCAGTTAGCCCCAGGTTTCAAAGAAAATATTTTTCTGAGAAAAGAAACAAATGTTGGGTTTGTAAAGAAATTGGGCATATTGCCAGACAGTGTCCCAAAAGGACGAGCAATATGCAAAATGGGGCTAGGAAAGAAGTGGGTTGTTTGTGTGTCCCTGGAAGCATGCCTGTGAACATGAGGGAACATGTACCCAGTCACAGTGAATGGTGTACAGACACAAGGTTTAAGGTACACAGAGACATCCCTGAAGCTGGAAAAAGGGGATCTGGTAGAGCCTGGTCAGCTTATACTCAATAAATTTGTAACTGTACAATGGTTCACTGGTGAGGAGACCACACTGCCACTCGCTAGTGTTCTCCTAGACTGTGGTGAAACAGGGGGAGCTGTGCAACAGGTGACTGTAGCCAAGACTTTAGCAGTTGATGTCATCCTTGGCAACAATCTCAAACAAGGGATGGTGTGTGCAGTTACCCACAGCCAAGCGGGAAGGGGAAATTGTAGTTCCCTGGACCCCATAGAAGCCACTGTGGAAGCCATAGGGAGGCTGGTTCCCCAGCCTGTGTATCCTGATATGGAGACTAATGAAAAGGGGGTAGAAATTTCCCCAGTAGCAGTTAACCACACAGCTATGGAGGGTTATTCCAAAGAAGGATGGGTGACTCATTGTCAGAGGGTCAGTGATGACCATGATCCTGAGTGCCCTGATGCTAGAGCTAGGGACCCTAGCTTAGAGACTGAAGGGGACCTGTCCCATGCCATGGGAATGTGTCAGGAGTGTGCAGCTGCTCAGAAAAGTGACCCTAGTCTAGAGAAGCTGAGGGCTTGGGAAGACTCTGATGGAGCACAGGGTGGTGACGGTAAATATAAGGATTATTGGGAAAATGGACTGATGTATACTCAGGATGTAAACACAGAGGGAGGGGTGATAGGCAGGCAGCTTGTCGTTCCCCGGGGGGTACCGTAGGCAGTTGCTCAAGATTGCACATGATATTCCCTTGTCTGATCATCTGGAATCACATGCAATACGCAGCGGTTGACCCAGAATTTCTATTGGCCCAACTTCACCCAGCAGGTGAAGGAGTATTGCAGGTCTCATCACCAGTGCCAAGAAATAGAGAAGGAGGGTAAGAAAACCCAAGCCTCCCTAATTCCATTGCCCATAGTGGAGGAGCCATTCCAGAGGGTGGGAATGGATATTGTGGGGCCTTTAAATACCCCCAGCTCCTCCAGGAAGAGGTTCATCTTGACTGTGGTGGATTATGTCACCCGGTATCCAGAGGCAGTCGCCCTATCCTCACCAAGGTCAGACAAAGTGGCAGATGCCTTACTTGGGATTTTCTCCCATGTTGGGTTTCCGCAGGAGGTTATCACCAATCGAAGGGGTTCCTTCATGTCAGACCTGATGAAATGTTTATGGGAGAAGTGTGGGGGGGTGCAGAGGCGGACAACGACTTATCACTCACAAGCCAGTGGGCTTTTGGAAAGATTTAACGGTACCCTGAAGTCAATGCTCCAAGCATTTGCTGAACAGCATTGGAGAGACTGGGAGAAATACCTTCCCCACCTGTTGTCTGCATACAGGAAGGTGCCCCAAGAGTTGACAGGATTTTCCCCCTTGAGTTCTTATATGGATGCCGGGTATTTGGGCCCCTAGACTTGATCTGGAAGGACCGGGAAGGCAAGCACACCACCCAGGGCACTCCCATAGTGGATTGTATCCTTAGGTTTAGGGAAAGGCTGAAGGAGCTTATGGGGACAGCCCAGAGCAACCTGGCAGCTGCCTAACAGAAACAAAAAATGTGGTACGACCGCAGAGCCAGAGCTCGCTCATACACGGTGGGTCAGGAAGTCATGGTTCTTATTCCAGTCTGGAAAAACAGGCTATAGGCTGAGTGGGCAGGACTGTACAAAGTAGTTAGACAGGTAAGTGATGTGAACTATGTTATAGAGTTACCTGACAGAAGACATACAGAAGGAATGTATCATGTCAACATTATGAAGCCATATGCTAATAGAGCTGACATGGTGTTTGCAGTATGTAGTCCTGGGGAGGGGGACAGATGAAGGAGACCCCCTTCTGGACTTGTTGGAAGAAAGCAAGTGGGAGTCCTCTGTGGAGGCAGTTAAATTGTCTCCCCAGCTGGCCCCGGACAAGATCCAGGAAGTAAGGGAGGGTTTAGCAGATTTTGCCCCACTGTTTAGAGCCAAGCCTGGACTAACCCCCTTAGCAACGCATGATGTGGAGACAGGGTCACAGAGACCCATACGGCGGACAGCATATCAGGTGTCAGAGGCTGTCCAAAAGGACATTAGGAGGGGAGGTGGAGGAAATGCTAGATTTAGGGGTAATCCAGAGATCCCACAGCCCCTGGACCATACCTGTAGTCCTTGTGCCCAAGCCAGATGGCTCTTCTCATTTCTGTGTGGACTATCATAGACTGAATGCAGTCACAAAGTCAGACACCCACCCGATGCCCCTGACAGACGAACTCCTGGACAAGTTGGGAGGGGCGACATATCTTACGACTATTGACCTGACAGAGGGGTATTGGCAGGTAGAGTTAACCGACAGAGCTAGGGAAAGGTCAGACTTTATCACTCCGATAGGCTTATTTGAATTTAAAGTAATGCCTTTTGGAAGGAAGAACACCCTAGCCACTTTTCAAAGCTTGGTGAACCAGGTGTTAAATGGCGCTGAGGAGTACGCCGTGGCATACCTGGTTGACACTGCCATCTTTAGTGCCAGCTAGGAGGAACACCTGACCCACCTTGGGGAAGTGCTGGGCAGGATACAGAGGGCCAGGCTCACTGTCAAAGCTGAGAAGTGCCAGGTGGCCATGGCTGAAGTGGCATACCTCGGGCATGTTGTAGGCCGAGGATAGCTCCATCCTAACCAAGCAAAAATAAAGGTGATCAAGGCATGGCACAGACCAGAAATGCAGAAGCAGGTCAGGAGTTTTCTAAGGACAGCAAGATATTCTAGGAAATTTGTACCCAATTACAGTGCCCTGGCTGCTCCCCTATCTGACCTGGTAAAGAAAAAGATGCCAAAGAAAATTACCTGGGAACCAGCCTGTAAAAAAAGACTTTACCAGACTGAAGGAGGCACTGTGCAGTGCCCTTATGTTGACAAGTCCTGACTATAACAGACCCTTTATAGTCCAGACTGATGCCTCAGACATGGGTATTGAGGCAGTACTGAGTCAGACATCCAACCAAGGGAAAGATCACCCCATAGTGTACCTGAGTAAAAGTTACTTCCCAGGGAGCAGGCTTACTCTACTGTGGAAAAAGAGTGTCTTGCCATAGTGTGGACCCTAAAGAAGTTAGAGCCATTTTGGCTATATCGCACCTAGGTGACGGATTGCAGGGTTGTAAACCTCAAAGAAACTGGTGTATCAAAGACGTATAATTTGGGAAATGAGTTTTTGCTGATGTCACCTTATTTAATATACCTCCTGATAGGATATCATGTTTGTATTTTTTTATATTCTAAGAGGAGGAGCTAGATGACTCACCAAAGGGGTGTGGAGAGACAAGAGTTAAACTAATACTTGTGTCTGAACTGTTTGAGATATATACCATCTTGGGACTCTAGAAAGACACAGCTCTCTGATTTAATTTAACTACACATACAAAGGTAATACATTAGATAGAAAAGATCTAACTGTATGTTGGTAGAAGTTTGTTCTGTAGTTTTCCTTGCTTTTCTTTTATGTGATTGTGATGCTCTTTGATATAGTGTTTTGTGTTTACATTTTTCATTTTTTTTTCATCTTTTAGTAAAGAATCTTTTATTTGAAAGACTGCCTGGGTGTCTGCCAGTTCTTTGTGCATGTGAAGTATAGATGGCTAAGTCTGACAATCGTTCAACAGCTGGATGGTGTTACTAAACTGGGAAAAGATAAGAATATACCTAAGTTCTCTCATAGAGTTTTATTTGTTCGGTTTGGAAGCATGGCTGGGTGCCCCTGGCGTAAGATTGTACCGCAATCCCCGAAGAGGGTACGTATCTGAGCCTGTACATTGGGTATGCTAGCATAAGGTTCACAGTTTGAATCACCTTCCCCCCCCCCCAGAACTTGAGACTAAAGGTGATTCAGACTCAAAAGCAGACAGTGGGTTACCCTCTGTTACCTATTCACATTATTGTGCTCTGAGGTTGGCACTGTGGGAGCAGAGTGCCTGACCTACGGAGTACATTTGTGACAATACTTTCATTTGAATTAAGCCTTTTAATTTTAGCAGTGGCAATGTTTGTCAACACAGTATTTAAAATATATAGCAGAAACAGAGAGGGTACATCAGTGGGCTAAAAAAAAGATTAAAAGGTTAAAGGGGCTGAACTGTGAGGAGAGATTGGAGGACTCCGGTATGTTCACATTGGAGAACAGAAGGGTAACAGGTCATAAGAACGATATTTCACATTTTAAATAGAGAATAATGGATAGGTATGTGTGTGTGTTACAGATTTTTTTCACATACCCAAGGTGTGTGATGACCCATAAACCTCGAGAGCAAAGCTCGAGAGGTTTATATGGTCATCACACACACAGGGTGAGTGAAACAAATCCATAACATCAAACATACCTAACTTTTATTTTTTTGAATTGCTGGTGTGGAGGTTTAGACTATTTCTAGTAGCTTGAAAGAAAAATAAGTTTTTTAGCTAGAGTGCTAAGATCGTTTGGAAACTCTTCATGTTGGCAGAAGACAACCACCGTGAGCACCCATTTTCAGTGTTTTCCGCTGACAGTGCCGCATAGCAAGATTCAGATGCACTGTTTCTTTGGGGATTGTCATATCAACTGGATTTCAGGTTATCATGAAGTGTCATATCAACTGGATTTTGAGTTATTATTGCATTTGCAGCATAATAACCCGAAATCCAGTTGATGTACATTTTTAACCAAACAGTAACCCGGTTGATATTTATGGTCACCAGTAATTATAAGGGATTAATAGAGTGGATAAGGGAAAGCTTTTTCAGCTAGTATGGAGTGATAGAACAATTACATTTGCCAATATGACAGGCGAATGAACTAAATGGACCACTTGTTTGTTTGTTTTTCGTTGCTTGAATCCCAATCTTTTTATGTCAGGTGAAATTGTCACATCACAGAGGGGTATATTGCTCCATCAGAGGAACATGGAGCAGGCATTAGGTGGAAGCCAGGATTTTGTGTCATTACAGTACTGCCATTTGTGTACCCTAAGCTCAGTAAGGATGCTTTGCCATTATAATAGTGCCTAGTGAATGTCCCCCTGTCGAGTGGGGACATTGTTCCATTGCTGTAGGGCAGCTTGTGACCCCCCGCCCCGAGCTACCAGGGACTCTGTAACTTTCCAGTGGTACACCAGTGTCCAGCATCAGACATTAGGACACACCAGTAGGTATACCTGAAGCCAGTACCACAGCTGACATCAGTTCACACTAGTAGCTGCACCACAGGTTAACACTACAGCTGGCATTCGACATCAGCCCTCAGCAGCTGCAGTACTGGGCTCTAGCACCACAGCTGACTTCAAAGAGGCCTGTCTGAACTAGCAGGTGCACTGGGATCTTACCCTGTGTCTGGTATCTGGCAACAGACTCCTCATTAAATGGGTCTAAAGCTCTAACCGTATATGACCAACACAGCTTCAGAGGATGCATTAGCAGGGTGTGGTGGCTCTTGTTACCTCTTGATTATAATTTTACTTCACTGGTGTCCTAAAATAAAACAGTTAAGTAACAAATTGTTAGGAGGCCTTTTTGAACTAACATTAGTATACTGGAATTAGATCAGCTGGCATGTTCTTAGGTCTGCCAGTTTTCACCACATTCACTTGTGGTATTCTATCAGATAGGAGCAGTGTTTTGTAGTAGTTGGAGGATACAAAGGCAGATAGAACTGCCACTTTCCTGCTATTGGCCTACAGATATCTTTATGCCCTTACTGATTTCTCCCATTCCCTGAATAATGGTTTCCATTTAATATAGCGTTGGCTCCTGGAGAAGCAGAATCTATTCCATTAAAAAAAGAGCAAATCTATTTGATGTGGACCCCTGCACAAACTCTGACAAACTGACTCCACCCTGCAAGTACTGGAATTGGATCTGAAAAGTACTCCACTTGAATGAGTTACTACCTTTAAAGGGGAACTTCAGTCAACATTTATAAATAAATATGGTGTCCATTGTTTTGATTTGTGGCTGTAGTCCTAGTGTGTTCTTTCCTTTTGTCTTCTGTTAGGATTTTTTTTAATTTGCCTTATCAGTTTTATGGCCCCTTGAGACCTCCACATTTAAACATTTTATTGCTTTTCATTTTCTTACAGTGCCTCCTGTCCCATGTGACACTAAAGTGTCCTACATCCATAACCATAGATTCAGCAAGTCCTGCTTAAGTGTCAAGTTTACAGTAGTATAGCTGTGATTTTAATTGCCTTTCCCATCCAGTAAGCACTAATAAAGACTTCATTTACAGTTTCACTAACACCTGAGGGCTATTCTGTAAGGTAACAACAAGAGTCTGCACTATTTATAGCATTGATGACCTGGGGTGATTTTTATGCTTTTATATGGTTCTGTGAGTGTTATATATCCCAGTTCTAGTTAACCAAACTCAAACCTGGTAGCCAAATGTGTGGGAGGTAACCTGATTTAGTTTATACTAGCACAAGAGCAAATTTGAATCCCATTGTTTGGATTGCACATAAATCTCACAATGTCATAAGTTTTACAGTACAAGCAGATAACTAGAAACCCATACTGTACAATTCAGTAGACTTTATTTTAAGCAACAGACGTGAAGAGAAAAAGATGACCTATAAGCAGTTAGCAAGTAATTAAGCAATAGTCTCTTCCAAATACATTTGTACCAGTGCACTGTTATAAGAAATTGACATTGCTGACGTCTTTTGGTATTTCTCTTGGGGGGCTACAAACAGTTCATTTTTAGCCAGTACAGTCCAGTACAACAGCCTCAATTTCAGCTTGGCACATAGCCAGTTCAGATGATGACAATTTACACAGTTTTCAGCAACATGCACACAAATTAGCCACATGATGAACCTGCACCACCCCCACCAACTAACCCCCCTCCCACCCCAGATAAAAATGTCAATCTCAGTCCTTTTAATCTCTTGCCAAACAGCTAAACATAAGACAGTAGCTGGGCAGTTTATTTATCAAGGGCTTGCAGTCATTAACACTTGTTTTTAACTGGTTCGTGGCGGTGGGGGGGGGGGTGATGCTTGCTGGCATTTTCTCCCTGATGGTCTGATTCAATGTAGATGTTTGTTGCTTGTGGGAGATTTGTTCCTGAATGACTTGTTGCATCATGATTGTGAGGCATGGTAGATGGCACAGGATTCTACATGCTGTCTTTCTCCTGGTGGAGTTGCTGTAGAAAAACTTATTGCTTACAGGTGACAAGGTGATGATATTAGATGCTGAAACAACATCTTGATGGTATTGTTGTTCAGACATAGCACATCTCTTGATAGCATGAGATGTTCAGAATACCACTGCTGCGATGGCATTGTTGGATGTTAAGCAATAGCATTATCTCTCAAGAAAAGGTCGTATTTTTATACAGTACATTTTACAGAGCAAAATTTTTCATCTCATGTCATCAGACAGTAAGATGACTAAGCTGAATTTTGCATACACTTCAGCTACATACATTTGATAAGCAAGTAATGCATGTTCAGTGCCACTTATCTGGTCTGTTCCTAAACAAGATTTGAGATGGCACTGTATCCTTACACTAGAGCTAGGCAAAAATAAGCTGTCTCTACATCCTTGAATATTTAGGGCCCCATATTCAGAGCTGGCCGGATGCACGCGCATAACTATGCACCACACAAGTATGTTGGACCAGCCGGCACTGGTGCAATATTCAAACAGAATGCGTGATTGGAACAGACAACATAATTTGTTTGAATATTGAACCCTGATGCGCGATGCACAGCAAGCAGCTGTCATGTATGGTGTGGCACATCCAGGGTGCGGGGCTGAAGACCACCCATAGGGGAATGCGTGTCACATATCTGTATGTACTGCAGCCCCTATGGGTGATATTCAGTCCAAATATGCAGATGAACTCATTGGGCATGCAAGGCACAATAGGGCAATTTGCATGCCTGTTATCAGCTTGTCTACATGTCTGCACCACTGTGATGTTTGCAGCCCATCCTTCCCCAGACCTGATCCCTGTGCAATAAAAATTGTCACAAACTCCCATTTCTATAGTGTAGTGTTCCCCCTTCCTGAGCCCCAATCCCAGTAAAATGAAAATAATCAAATTCCCCCGTTTCCATAGTGAAGTGTCCCCCCACCCCAGCCTCGATCCCAGTGAAATGAAAATAAACACATTCCCCCATTTCCATAGTGTAGTGTCCCCCTGCCCCAGCCCTGATCCCAGTGAAATTAACATAATCACATTCTGTGCTTTCCGTAGTGTAGTGTCCCTTCTCCCCAGCCACGATCCCAGTGAAATGAAAATAATCACATTCCCCCGTTTCCATAGTGTAGTGTCCCCCTGCCCCAGCCCTGATCCCTGTGCAATAAAAATAATCACAGTTCCCCATTTCCATAGTGTAGTGTCTACCCTTCCCAGCTCCGATCCCAGTGAAATGAAAATAATCACAGATACCCGTTTCCATGGCATAGGGCCCCCCTCAGCTCCGATTGCTGTGATACCAGTGAAAACCCCGATGCCTGTACCCTAGTGGCTAGTGGTCCCTCCACCCCAGTAGGCAGTAACCCATCACCCCGTACCTCCCCTTCCTGACACATTCCGCAGCTGGCACAACCTTCACTTGCCATGGCTGAAGATGACTGAGCTGTACTGAGCATATATTGCCTAGTACATGCTCACTGGTCGAGACCGACCAATGAGCATGTACTATATACTGTATGCACTCTGGTACAGCTTGGTTGGCAGCTGGCCATGGCAGGGTCAGGAGGGTTGTGCCAATCACTGGCACGGGTTGGGAAAGGGGGGTGCAGGGTGATGGGTTAATGCCTACTGGAGTGGGGGGGCCACTAGCCACCAGGTACACGAATCGGGGTTTTGATTTGTGTCACAGTGATCAGGACTGGGGGGGCCCTACACTACAGAAAAGGGTATCTGTGATTATTTTCATTTCACTGGGATCTGGGCTGGGGAGGGGGGACACTACACTATGGAAATGAGGGGCTATGATTATTTTTATTGCACATGTATCAGGGCTGGGGAGGGGGGACACTACATTATGGAAGTAGGGGAATGTGATTCTATTTATTTCACGGGGATCGGGGTTGGGACGGAGGGGACACTACACTGCGGAAACAGGAGAATGTGATTATTTTCATTTCACTGGGATGGGGCTGGGGAGGGGGTACACTAACTATACTATGGAAACAGGAGTTTGTGACTTATCGTTTTTCACTGGGATTAGGCCGGCGGGGGGACTGTGTATCCAGCCCTAGACTGTGCGTGGGGCAGCAACCCATCCCACGCATAGTTAAAGTAGGGTTTCAAGAGCCTAACTATGTTCCAGCACAGCCAGCCATAGTTAGCTTGGGGGGGAGGTCAATATTGTGATGTGTGGCATATGCATGAGGACCCTCATTTGCACTGACACATCACAATATCGTCCACCACGGTGCATCCAGGGATGCACCACACATCTTGTCTCAATATGCTGGCCTCAGAAGCTTAACAGAAAAGCTAAACAGGCATTTCCAACCTACAAAAACAGCAAGCTGGCTTTTTAGCAGAAGTAGTGAACCAGGCCCATAGTTCAAGTTCAAACTTGACCTGAAAATACGTGACCCTATATTGCCCACAGTTGTGTGCAGTTTGATGAAACTGAAAGCTTTAAAAACAAAATATTTACTCCTGATGGCTAGACACATACCTAGAAAACCAAAAGATTTGGATTAGAAAGAGGTATTTAGTTGAAGCCAGAGCATCAGGTTCCTAACAGCAGATTGCTGCTGCGGCAGCTATCACTCACTGAATCAATGGTCCTGAATGCATGACTGTCCCATGGGACTGAAGGCATTGTAAGAAAAAGAAAAGCATTAAAAAAATCAAACACTGAGCTCCTCATTGGCCATAAAACTAGTACATGAATCTAGAAAAAAAAAATAACAGCAAACAAGGAAAGACAACACTAGGACTACACACACAAATATGTTTTTGTAAATGTTACTCTAGTTCTTCTTTAAGTACCTCAGGGTTTCCTTAGATTCCAACTTTCCTTATGGTGGCTACAGTATGTCATCCAAGGGTGTACAGCTATTAATCAAAATTCTGGAGTTATGCACGAGCTAAAAGTGTTTTACCCTTGACATCTGTTTAGCCATCACCAAAGGATCCATTCCCCCTCTGTTTGCTAGACATTGTTACTCTTAAATGCTGTTTACAACGTCTGCCACTTTGTCGTGTCTGTGCCTTTCCTTATAATAGTCTCTGCTGCAACTTATTATCCAGTTTACATTGGCTCTCCCAAGTACCAAGAGAGAATATTTATTTGAAAGCCTAATAGACAGATATGTATGCTATACTAACTCCTCCTCACTGTCTGAGCTCCTGTATATGATGCCATGTCCCTGGAACCTGAAGTCCTCTGACCAGTGCCTTCTGGCATTTCCTTCTGCAAAGCCAACTGGAGGCTGTAACATCTTCTCCATATCTACCTCTGAACTTGGGAATTACCTTCCTCGCTTCTTGCACCTCTCCTTCAGCCATTCCCAAGTTAAATCAAAACTCAGGGACTACCTGTTGTCCCAAAGTGCCTGTTGATGCCCTAGTTGATGTGTGCATATTGACAGAATCCACACCACGACATGCTGATTTGTTTATTCTGCTTGCACTTTTTAATTTGTTTTGAAACTGTGACTTAAGCCTGTGTATTACTATATATGTGTGTCTACCGCTAAATTATTGTACCTTGTTTCATTGCCTGTTTAACTCTGGTTGCACCTGGAAAAGGGCCTCCGAGTCAGAACACTCATACAGTTATCAAATAAATAATTCCTCTCATAGTTTTCCCTTACCAATTATGTGAAATGGACATGCTATAAAGTGTAATCTCCATTTTACCTGTTCCTATCACGTAATTCTATAATTCCATCAAGCAATTATATAATTATGTGTAGGAGATATAACTGTTCAAATATATTGATACGGCTGAGGAATATCCAGCCACATTACTTTGATATATAATTGGGGTCCCATGTAAATCCTGCTGTCACGGAACTCGTAATTTCCATAAAAATCCACATAACTGGAATTTCCAGTAAAATTACCCATTAATTTACCATTAAATTATGCAAAAACTGCATTTTTGAACAGTTTTAATTGCTTTCTCTAGTTCTTGCAATTGAGAATGCTGTGTTGTACAAAACAAAATGGTCTCCCAAAGGTTGTTGGTTAAAAAAAAATTAGTAGTTTTTATGAATAAAAAGTAAAATGCCTGCAACCAAGTTGCCCCTATTAAAAGACGTCTGCAACAAATTTGCTCCCATTAAAAAATGTAAGGTCTGGTGTGACACCAGTGCCTGGCTCTTATCAGATCTGTTACAACTAATGAACAAGAGGGTCAAATGATGGTGTATTGCTAGGGAATTTGAGCTCGCTGCTCACTGGCAGAAATACTGGGAGCATAGGAACAAGTGTACTAAGAAAGTTATGACAGACAAATCCAACTATTTTAAAGTCCTTTAGACCTTACACTGGAATGATGGCAAGAAATTCTGGGAGAATGTTAACCGCCTACCTAACAAAGAGGAAAAGAAATCACCAACTATCCTGAACATAGAAGGCACTGAGGTCATCAACCTTACTGACATCGCTAACAAATTTAACCCTTGGGCTGCCCACAGAATTAAAACATACTGGAATTCTGGACTGATATATTAGTCTGCAGCACCGCAAGGGTTAATGAGGCTTTCACCAACTTCAGTGCATACATCTCACATGGTTCCTCCCATCTCACTCTAGCAACCCGGAAGCCAACTTGTGCCAGGTTGACAGCACCGAGCTTGGTCAACTGAAACTCTATTTTAAGGACATCAGTGAAAGGGAAACCCCAAGATATGTAAAAAAATGTTAGGCAAAACCAGGGTAGGAAGTGATGATATTGACAAGAAGCTGGTCTCCCTGGCCCTACTGGAACAATCGTACCCAATCACTAAAATCTGCAGCCTCTTCCTGTGCCTCTCACACTTCCCCAGTAAATGGAAATCAGCACTTGTTACCCCTGTTTTTAAAAATGGTGTCAGGACCAACATTGAAAATTACAGGCCAGTTTCCATCCTCTCCCTTTTTTAAGGTGTTAGAGAAGGTTGTCAGTGACCAGCTCATCTCATGTCTGGCCAAACATGCCATTCAATGTACCCAGTAGCATTCCTTCAGGAGGTTCCACAGTACTAATTCTGGCTTGGTTAAGTACGCAAATTACCTCCATTGTGCACTGAACAGTGGTGACCTGGTTGGGACCATTTATATAGACCTTAGGCCTTTGATCTAGTGAATTACGTGCTCCTGTTAAAACAAATTGACTGGTTTTGGGCTTACCTCCAGACACTCTCCTCTCTGGTTCAATAGCCATCTCTCCAACCAGACCCAAAAGCTAAAAATTGAGGGTACTACCTCCACAGAAAGGGTAGTATCTTTGGGAGTACCTCAAGGCTCTGTCATTGGTCCCCTGCTATTTGGGCTCTTTGTTAACTAGATACCTGAAGCCTGCCACTTGGCTAATATCCTTTTGTATGCAGATTGTGCTGTTGTTTACACCAGGCACTGCAACAAAGGTAACCTCACCTGAGCCCTCCAAAACAACTTTGAGTCCGTGGAAACATGGATCTCCAACAACAGACTTGTACTTGATTATAAAACTAAGACCGTGCTTCTCAGCAGTGCTCACTTAAAGAAATAACTCAACCCCCTTGACATTTTCCACACCCTGGGTACTGGGCTGGCACAGGCTGACTTTCAAGTACTTTGGGCTCTACCTAGATGACACCCTGTCTTTCTTGCCTCATGGTGATAACCTTGTGAAAACTATCAACAAAAAGCTGGGTGCCTGTACAAAAATACCACTGACCAAACACTTTGTCAGATCGAGCTCTGTCCTACAGTATTCCTAATTAATTATGACCTGGTAGTCTACTCTTTGGCGAATGAGTCTTATTTTTATTTAGTTGTTTCACCAGGAGTAGCACACTAAGCTGAAAGATTTTTTACAGGAGCGACCTGGGAGCACAGGGAAGTTAAGTGACTTGCTCAGGTTCATACAGTATGCAAGTGGAAGCTGTGGGATTCAAACCCAGGTCTGGTCTCCTGGATGTCACCAGATTTGCAGCTCAGAGCCTTAAACCACTGCGCTATACTGCCTCTATCTTATAATGGAAAGAGTCATAGTACTTTGCAACAAAACATGCAGACTGTTCCTGGGTGTGGATGAACACACCCATTGCTGTGATTTGTACACACAAACTAGTAAGCTATCCCTCACTAGTAGAATCAGATATCAGACTGATTACTAAGGAAAAAGGCTCTCCTAAGTGTTACACCCCTTCCCCGACGTAAAAGCCTGCTTGAACATGGTAAATAACCTGTACCACACTAGAAACATGTTAGACCACAGACACCAGAAACCTTTCTAAAGGACTAGTTGTGGGCAGCACTCCTTCATGGCCAGATCAACAAACTAGGAAAGGTAACGGATGCTGCACGCCACTGCCCATGAAGGTGCATCAGTACATGACAATGAACTGGAACAATCAGAAAACTGTGCACAAACCAGCTGTGGCCTAGGATGCTTAAAGAGCCACTGACATGTTCTGTCATGTGGGGCATGCAACTCAAGTCCAGTAGCTGCCTGCCCCAGGCCCCAAAGCAGCCACTGTGTGAATTTTTTTGTTCAGGCATTAAACAGATATTTACCTTAATAGAAGTGTGATCGCACTTCCTTTCTGCTCCGAAGCTGCCGAGTGTCCACCGCAGCCCTGCCAGAAAACCGCATTTTGATGACGCAAAGTACAGAAGGGGCTGCAGAACTATAGATAGAATTATAATGCTATCGGTTGCAGAGGCAGCCTTTAGGTGTAATGTCTGCTTTGAGGTCCTCCTATTCACCCAGGCATTTTTAGATTAAGTTATTGATTTGTGAGCTCTGATTTGAGTAGAGTAGTTGATGATCTGTCAAGTTATTTAATGTTTTTTTTATGAAATATACATATGCTTATAATTATTTCCTATGTTCTTTTATTGATGTATTTTTGAACATGTGTTCATTTATTTATATCGCAGCCAGAGCCTCCTGGAATGGGTGTCTTTAAATAAAGTTTACCTTACCTTACATGTTAAGGGGGTGGTGGATCACATGTACTTTACATGTAGAAGAACCTGTAGGGCTTATGTATGCCCACATTTAGATTATGCATCACCAGTGTAGTGTCCCTATAAATGTAGGGACATTGATCAGTTAGAAAGAGTTCAGCGGAAGGCAACAAAGACAGTACATGAAATCCATAACTTATCATATGAATCCCGACAAAAGAAACTAAATCTAATGACCCTGAAACTGTGTTGTCTTAGAGGGGATTTGCTAATCTTGTTTAATATTATGCAGGACCCATACTTCCTTGCAGAATTACATTCTGAATTCAAAAATCTACCAGAGGACATCCTCTTCAGTTATCAAGACAAATCTTCAGAACATCCAGGAGAAAATACTTTTTTACCTCGCATGTTTATCTTTGGAATTCACTACCCTTTGAAATAACAGAATCTAAAGATGAAATTTAGGCCAAATTGGGCAAGTTCATTTTGAGTGGTGGTATCCTATATTATTTTGCATAGATGGAGCAACATGGGCATACAAGCTTTTTCGCTCCTTTATGCCTTAGTATGAACCTTAAAAAAGATGGGGTATCATGCAACGCCATCTGGTGCTGCTCAAGAAATACAAATGTAGCAAAGACAATTGATGGTGCACACTGCTGCTCAGAAAGGTGCAAATGTACAGGGCAGCAAACTGGAACAACAAAAAAAGCTGTGCACTCAAGTCACCAACTGTGGTCCAGAATGCTTTGGGGAATGTGGCTACTCTGCTATAGTAGTTCATAATGCCTTTGAAAAGGTGTGCAGGATTGAAAGATCACTCAGATACAGCCAAAACAAAAGCCTAGTGAAAGTAACACCCCAAAGGTAACCTTTGTAACCACCTGTAACACTGCAGCAATGACCGTCAGAAATATTGTCCAAAATGGGAGGTCTATCCTAACTCAGGATGAAGAACTGTTTCCTCAAGAGAGATATGCTGTGCATTTCATTCATAAGAGGCATGAGTCTTAGAGATCACTTTAGCAGACATTTTGATGATATCAGTGGCCCAGATAGTATTTCCATTCATAGTAGGAGTGGTTTCTATAGTTGTACAATATGCAACATCTGTTGCTTCACTGCCACAGGACCCATATTTACACACCATCTAAATGCAACACTTATGAACTACAACAGTATATTAATTGCTAGACAGATTTTACTGTCTGTACTGCTTGGTGCCTATGTGTGCTGGTGTATGTTGGGAGGATGGTGTATCTATTAAAGTGTCACATACAGGAATACGTGCGTGCAATAATTAATAGAAATATGAGCAATGCCCTGGGTGCACACTTTGTGGAAAAGAACAACTGTAAAACAAGAGATCTCTGTTTTAGGGCATGAGAAAGTGTTAAACCCTTCCCCTGAGGTGGTGACAGGCTCAAACTACTATTACAAAGAGAGACAAAATGAATAATGAGGCTTCAAGACATAGCACCTGGTAGTCTGAATGATCTGGTCGATTATAAGCCCTTTCTCTGAATAATTTGTCTAATTTGCAGTATGATTTTGTTGTGTGAAGTGTTTTGAGTATCTGTCTGTCAATTTTTGGTTTGCCATTTATTGACAGCGTATCTTTTGTTCTGCTTCCTTGCTAGACTGTTCTTTTTGTGGTTGGACAGCACCAATAATAAGAACAGTCCTAAAATGCATTGATATTTATTAGCTTGGTTCTAACCCTTACCACTACCTTTCACACAGCCACCCCCCACCACCACCACTAGACTGCTCTTTCTGTGGTTTTGTGGTTGAACAGCAACAGGAACAGCCCAGTAAATACTTTATATTAGTTAGTTGGGCTCCAACCTTTTCCACCCCTCCCCCACCCCTATTTCTCTTTTCCTCTATTTATGATTTACTATTTTTAGGTCATTGCACTGTGTCATTTAAGCAGATCTTTGGTTTTAGTCTTGCCTAGTATGTCCTGTTTCTAACAAACATGTTAATTGGGAAATAGTGAATTTTTACAGGACATACGGTATGTACATAAAGTCTTTTGTATTCTTTGTTTGTAATTTTTCTTGAAACGCAATTAGGTTGTTCAGAATTTTTTTGTTTCTACACTTCAGTGTCTCTCACTGTCATTTAATTTTCCTGAATTTGCAACCAACTGATGAACACTTAATTGATTTATCAGTGTCAGTTATGGCAAACTCTACCCCCTGATGAAGTCTGTGTGAGGCGATACGTAGGGGTGTTTGCCTGGTTTCAGCAACACATTTTTAAGGTCAGTAAAGCATCCTAGACGACAGTTGGTGTGTGCACAGTTTTTTTTTTGTTCTTGGTTGAATAACCTACCAAGCACAATCTACAGTATGATGACCAAATGGAATCAGTTAAAAGATCACTTGGGCACACCTAACTGAACAGGCCAACTGCTTCTTTGCATGAGTGGTCAACCTTTTTCTTCCTTGCCTACCTGTTTTAGTAGTGCAGTTGACTCTATGATACTGCACCTTGTTTTGACTGTCTACCTCTGACTCCGTGTAAACTGCGCTGCACAATGGTAATTACATCTTCTGTACTTGCTTCCTACTTGTTATGCTATCCAGTGCATTGCCTCTATAGTATCAGATCATATACATTACTGACATCGAGCCTTTGTAAAGGAGCACTTGTGCACAAAGGTATTTTCTTAGCAAAAAAAAAAAAAATCAAAAGAAACAAACAAAAAAAAATTCCCAAATAACTTGCAGTGTTGCTTCATGTGTGTATTCATGTTGTATATGTAACCCATGAAATAAAATATTCTTGTCATGACCAGCTTTTGAAACATTTCAGTTTTGCTCATGAATTACATGGGGATATATATATATATATATATATATATATATATATATATATATATATATATATATATATATATATATAGTATATCACAGCTAGGACTATTTGCTGAGTTCCTCATACATTTTTAATAAGGCACCCTGTTAGATATTGTTAATTACATTGCCTTGGACTAGTCCCACTTGAAGACTGTCATAGTAAAACACTAATTTTTTTAGACAGACTTGGTGTAAAGAATGTGAAAATAGTCTGAACTTTACTTGTCCTTGATGAGAACAGATGCATGTTGATTGAGCCACTGCAAACTTCCTCTTAACACAGTACCTTCAAGTTGTCCTTAGAGAGGTGGCATGTCATTTTGAATGTCAAAAAGAACTTTCTATCTAAGCGGAAATAATTTCAGTTTCAGCTTTTGTGAAAAGAGTCTATTACTATCTAATTTGATGTTACACAAATAATTGTGCCCTTCACAGTGTCACAGCCTCAGTAATGACTATAGAAAAATGGAAAAAACTTATACAAGAAAATCAATACTGACTTAGTCAAGGCTGCAAATTGACTTTATTTGCTTCAAGTACTGTAACAATATTTCATATTATTAAAGCTATGGGAGACTTGGTCTCATCATACTGAACAAATTTCTGAGTTGAGTGTAGTACTAGATTTTCCACTGACTAGCACAAGACCTAATTGTCTTACCTGTGCCTCAAAAAAAAAATACCCATTTTCTGTAAAACGTTACAGTGTATAGTAGAACACTGTTCTGTATAGGATCCTATCCCTTTCAAAATGCTGTTGCACCACAGTTCAAAGGTCATGGGATGTGACTGTACCCTTCTTTGGTACAACAGCATTCTGAAACATTTAGAGACTGCACGAGTCAGTTTTGCTCTGAAAGCAAAAGAACCACTGTGTGCACATTTCACATAATTCTATACACTATAAAAAATACAGGATGAGCAACTTTATGCACAACCAGTGTGTTCTGCCATCTCGGGGTTCTGATTCCCATGGACCTCTTGAGCTTCACTCTTGAGGCCAGAGGGAATCAGAACCCCTCTGTGGCAGAAAAACAGAAACATAGAAATTGTCGGCAGATGAGGACCGTTCGGCCAATCCAGTGTGCCCATAGGCCCTATGCATTGTATCTGGCCACTGACCCTCTGTGATTAATGGCTTTTCATCACTCCCTCCCCTCTCAAGCTTCCCTTGTGCCTGTCCCAGGCATGCTTAAACCCCTCCACTGTGCTTGCCCTCACTACCGTCTGTGGCAGACTATTCCAAGTGTCGACTACATCACAGAACATCAAGCACCCACCTGGTGAGCTGTTGCTGTATGTAACATAGAGAATACTGGACTGGTAAGTATGTGCAGGCAGTATAGCTTAATGGTTAAAGGCACTAAACTGCAAACCAGGAGACTTAGAGACCTGAAGACCTGGGTTTGAATCACATCAACTTCCACTTGAATGTGGTGTGATCCTGAGGAACTCACTTAACTTTTTTGGGGGGGGGAGTGGACACCAGTCCATTCACAGTGGAGAGTAGGGTTACCACCTGTCCTGATTTTCGTAGGACAGTCCTGATTTGGGCAGCTGTGTCCTGCAAAAGAACATGAAAAATACTACATGTCCTGACTATAGTAGGAAAAAATAATTTTTAATTTCCCACTAAATGTTACAGAAAACTATAATACCTTAACTAAAATACCTTAAAATTATAAGAAACAATAAAAACAACTAAGAAACTGGTGTCCACTCCCTCCCCCCCCAAATAAAAGTTAAGTGAGTTCCTCAGGATCACACCACATACAAGTGGGGATTGATGAGATTCAAACCCACTGCCTGCACATAGTTGCCAGTCCAGTATTCTCTATGTTACATACAGCAACAGTTCAACAAGCAGGTGCTTAATGTTCTGTGATGCGATGTAGCCATGACCCCGGCCCCCTTCGCATTCTAGTTTTGTCTTACCCAAGTTTGTAGATCCTGTCCTGTTTCTTTTGTCTCATTCCAATTTCTATATAGTTTTGAAAGGGAGCTTGCACAAGTAGAAACCGAGCTCACCAGGTTAATAGGAAGTGAGGGCAGGAGTCACTGAATAAAGATGTCTAAGTGCAAATAAAATAAAAACATTGTCCCTTTAAAATTCAATACTGGCAGACTGCACTAAAACTATACACTTACGAAAAAGGAATTTAATCACTTAAAATATTTTAGGATCCCCTGCATCACATAGCTCATTTGAGAAATTAGTAGTTCTGTGTGGAATTTTCTGGAAATTCCACCTTATTCCATAGAGTTCTGTCAGTAGCAGGATTGTGAAATTTGAAAAGCAAAATTTTTTTACTGATTACATAAATGGTAGATTCCTGCATTGCAATCAGTGGAACATGATTCCATTTTTTTAGGTAATTCCCCAGGAAGGTATTGAGTGGTTTACTTAGAAAAGCTTATTGGAATTGAGTTGAGTTCAAATAGAAATTCCAAGAAGCATTTTGAAAGTGTAATTGCCATTCTGCCTGAATTCCGCCAGTGGAATTCCATGTACGGCACAGCTCTAGAAATAAAGTTCTCTTCCTTTTCCAAAGATTTTTGCTAAAGGATCAGAACTGGACATGCTCTTAACTCTTTCAGTTTGATGAGGCCATTTTGAATCATGCTGAGCATAGAATATGTGACTTATATTTATGCTCCTGGAGGGAACGAGTTTTAAGAGTGGCTTTGTTCACCAGTAACAAAAAAAAAAACACACACTTGGCATCAACAGACCCTAATTTCCAAAATAAAACTGAATGTCAGGTTACTGTTTCCTTTCCTAATATGAAAGGAAGACCGTGTGACAAATAACCCTTGTTGTTTACAGTTCAGTTTGTCCTGATGCCCACAGTCTGCTGCTGTGGAACTGATTGTGATGTCACAAGCAGAGGATTATGACCTCCACCTCTGAATAATATTGGTGCATAGTGAACTTTAAAGCACCAGTATTTGTTAGTCATCCTGCCATTTTTTTTTTAACAATAATGTTTCTAGGGACATGGATATGGTTCACGTATTCACATGACCACACATTGGCATTTCTTCCTTAAGAGCTAATTCACTGGAATGTTTGTAAGTAGTTCCTTCCACCACCTGGGTGGTATATCCCTTGACTCTACCCCATGATGTCAGATTGTTCCTTTCTGCTGGAAGATTTTGGTCTCTTTCTTTACAGATCCATACCTTGTAGGGCCTAGTAAGTGTGCCATTGGCAAACTTAGTAACTTTTCTCATCCATTTTGTATATTCCACAGTTACGCTCTTGACCACTAATCATCAGTATGGAATTCAAGGAAAGGAAGCCTGCATCTGGCTTCAAACAGTTAGTCATGTGCCAGCAGAAGATGTTGTGGACAGACCTACAGATGTTGTACCTGCACTGCTTGGATTTGATGCACGACATTGCTGGTTGCAGTCTCTGCCAAACGATGCTGTCATCCTTGCTCGAAGACAGGAAGGCTCGCCTGTTCCTCAGCCGGCCAGATGATTGAGACCCAAATTGCGGGCCAAGGGTGGTCACAAGGCAGCCTCCACTACGGCGGGGTCCATGGCACAGCTAGCAATGATGAAAGAGGCAGTGGCTCAGGCCACGGCAGGCCCCTCATTGGCCTCAGCACTGCTGTCTGCTGAGGCCAGCATCGAAACATCCTTCATGGGTAAATTCCATGATATATATTTGGTGCTTAAGACTTTTGGAGAGGGCCATGCCCACCATGATAAGAAGCACAGGAGTGAGAAAATCTGCCGTCAGTCATAGGACTGGGAGAGGGCTCGCTCCTCCTACTCTCTCGACTCCCCCATCCAATCTATGGTTGTCGAGTGCCCAGCTTCAGCTGAGTCCCTTTTGGCTGAGGGACAAGTCGCTAGCTCCACGGAACCCCCATGGAGCTTGCTGACCTCGACACTGGTTGATCACATAGTCAGAATTTTTTCTGACCCCATCGACGTATTGTTAGAGGGGGGTGACAACAAGTTGATCTAAAAGACCCTGGTCATTCCAGTCCTCTCCCTGCAGGATTGAAGTGGTTGGTACCAGAACCGTGCCTGCTCAGTATCAGCCTCCACCCATGGTTGTGCATCGGAACCCAGTGCCAGTGTATTACACTGCACCCCCCAGCTGCTTCTCCTCAACATTGGCCTCTGGGTCGATGGTCAAGGTACAGGCCCAGGGACTTCTCGAGTCTGCTTGACCGGGAGCCATAGCTATTGACCCTTCTTGTCTTCTTCATCTTTGGATGGAAAGAAGCTCTGCTGGCAGATATGGCAGCACTATGAGGAGCTCCTCTGGCAGCAATGAGCCTTGGTCAGGCCAAGTAGAGCTCTACCCCTGACCGCTGTGGTTGACTGGCTGGTGCCTGTCAAGCCCATGCCGATCCATCTGAGGCAGTTGTCCCCAGCATGATCTCGCCACCTTTGTTGGTGGAACCACCTCCACAGCAGCCCAAGTGGTGGTCTCCTGTGAAGGACTACTGTCTGGGCACCGGTTTGCCAAGCCGGTTATTAGTGGAAATTTCCCACTGTGATGATTCCAGGGTAGTACATGGTGGTAAGTGGCCACAGGCCATCTTTGAAGACTCTGATGCATACTCCATGCAGTTTTTGAGGTTGCATCTGTTGGACCAGGAATCAGTAGAGGAACTGACTACCGACCACGGGCCAGTGTTCTTTCGGGCACTTCTCCAACTGATGTTGGAATCCATGAACGTTCCTTTGAAGCCAGTTCAGAAGAGGCCTAAGTACCTTTTCACTGACATCCTGGATAAGGATAAATCACCAGGGGGTTGCCTTTCCCATGGCTGAGGCCATTCTGAGACTGGCTCTGGAGCTTTGGTAGCACCAGCCACCTGCCAGCACCCTTCGCCTATATGGTTCACAAGTATGTGGTCCCTACCAGCTCTTTGCCTGAATTTTCTAACCACCCCCTTGGCTGAGAGTCTGGTCTCTGCCATTTTCTGGAAGTTCGAGAATACTAGGGACATGGACAAACCCCTGACAAGGAGTCAAAGAAGCTTGATCTCTTAGCCAAGAAGGTCTATGCCGCATCCTCATTTGGTCTGCCAGGTGAGCTACACCTTTATGATGGCCCACTTAGGTCACACCCTGCTGGGATTGCTCAGCAACATTCTCCCTTACCTGCCTGTTGACAAGCAGCTCCTGGTAAAGATCATCTGAGACCAAGGTCAAGCACTGGCTAAACACCACCTCCATACAGACTTGGACATTGGTGACTCTTGTACCCATGCTGTGGCAGCAGTCATCACGATGCATCACAGGGCCTGGCTTAATATCTCCACCTTCACAGTGGACTCTCGCCACAAGTTGGCTGATGTCTCTTTCTTGGGCACTGATCTCTTTGGCCCAGTGGTGGATCGGAATCTCACGAGGATTGAAAAGTCCAATGCCACCCCGGATTTTGTGACTTTGTCCCAGAAGGACCAGAAAGGCCAAAAACAAAGAAGAAGGCCTGTAAGTTTTGGCCCTTTCAGCCACAGCTGTCATAGCAGCAACAGCCCCCAGCAAGGCCAATTCCAAGCTTGGTGCCCTAAGGCCAAGTTCTCTGACCAGGGGCCCAAAAAGGTGGGGGTAGGGGACGTGGTGCCCTCCGGCCTCAGCAGCAGTTGTCCCTCCAAAGCTGCCCAGTGATGAGTTGGGAGGTGTCCATCTCCCACCTGCCCAGTCCCTGAATCAGCTTCTGGGGGGACAGGGACAGTTTTGCCACTTCTGGCCTCACTCATCTGTCATTACTATGGACAAGTGGGTTCTCAAGGTGGTCAGCAGAGGGCTGTCTCTCAATTTCAAGACCTTCTGCCATACCAGTCCCACACTGCAAGGGAGTCCTCAGTATCTCAGGACGCATCTGCCCTATGGGAGGACGTTGCTCAGCTACTGGTAAAAAATGGCCATTGCCCCTGTTCCAGACACCTTGGCAAGTCAGGAGTATGTGTCCAGGTACTTTCTGGTATTGAAAAGGAAGAGGCTAGTGCCTCATATTGGATCTTCATGATCTGAACCCATTTCCAAGAAAGCGCATGTTCAGGATGGTCATGCTAAACCAGATTATACCATCTCTGGAGCAGGATATGTGGTTTTGCTCCCTGGAACTCCAGGATGTGTTCTTCCCCATTCCAGTCTGTCCATCCCACTTGCAGTACCTTTAGTTCTGCACAGAAGGGCTGCTCTATCAGTTCCAGGTCATGAAATTCATGTCCAGGGTCTTCAACAAGTGTATTGCAGTGGTGGCAGCCTTTCTGCAGTGCCAGGGCATAAGGGTTTATCCCTACCTGGACACAACCAACAAGTGACCCAGCCAATGTGAGATTCCATTCAGTCATGGCTGATCCCAGAACATCTGGAGGAAGGAGTTCCGTTTGTCCGCACATAACCGACTGTCACTTTCATGAGAGACATGTCTCTGGTGGGGTGGGGAGTGCACCTGGGAGACTGCAGGACCCACAGGTTGTGGTTATCCAAGGAGTTCCATCATCACATGAGTCTGCTGCAACTGTGTGTGGTGCAGCTAGCTCTGATGGAATTTACTCCTTAGTCGGGGTCAGGTCATGCAAGTCCAGACGGACAACACCATGACCATGTTCTGCTTTAACACGCAGGGCTGAACATACTCCCTTCTGTTGTGTCGAGATGTCTTCCACACCAGGATCCTCATGCACAGCCTGGGTGCAGATCTCTTGGTGGTGCATGTCACAGGAGCAGACAGTCAGGTGGCAGAAGCTCTCAGCTGGGAGGGTGAGATGTAGCACAAGTAGTCCCTGCATCAGGAGGTGGTGAATCACCTGTTCTTCCTGTGGAGCATCCCTCTTGTGGACATATTTTCCTCCTGAGAGAATGCAAAACTGAGGCTGTTCTATGCCTTCCCCCAACAGTCAGGGGTACTGGTGGGGAATGCCTTCATAAGGCCCTAGACCCCAGGCCTCCTGTACACCTTTCTTCTCTTTCCCCTGATCCACAAGGTGGTGGTCAGAGGGACACGGTGTGGATGTTCTTCATAGATCCAGACTGGCTTCGCCAGTTCTGGTACCCAGATCTCCCCTGGCTTTCCTAGTGGCTAGCATCTTAGAATACCTCTGGCACTTGGCCCAGCTGGGGTTGTGTTTTACACCCTAAAGATGAAACTGGTGGCCATCTCTGCATACCAGGCATCAGCTTGTGTCCTGATGGTGGCATTGGAGGAGGTGGTTGGCTGCTCCTTTAAGGGCCTTGACCACTTGTCCCCACTGGTGCATGACCCACCACCACCTTGGGACATTTGCAGGTACTGTCAATGTGCATAGACAAGCCTTTTGAGGCTCTGTACAGGTGTGAGATGTCACATCTGTCATAGAAGACGCCCTTCTTGGCGGCCATCATATCAGCCGAAAGCATTAGCAAGCTCCAGGCGCTTTCAATGGAGCTTTCCTATCTGGTCTTCCATAGGAATAAGGTAGTCCTTCGCTCCCACCCAAAGTTCCTCCCGAATGCTGTATCAGAGTTCCACTTTAACCGGGTGATAAACTTTCTGGTTTACTTTACCAACTCATCTTCAGAGGCCGAACATAGGATCCATTCTTTGAACCTGTGGTGGATGCTCTCCTACTATGTGGAGTGCATTGCTGGAGTTCTGGGTGAGGCTTACCAGCTCTTTGCTACTTACACTGAAGCCGCACCTGGCAGACCAGCAGCTAAGCAGATGATTGGCAGGTGGATTGCTTCCTGCATTAACCTCTGCTATAGGTTGGCTGGTAGGGAGCCTCCCATAGGGCTCAGGGCTCATTCCACCAGACATACCACTGTCTCAGTGGCTGCTTTCAGGGACATCCATATTCAGGACATCTGCAGGGCTGCTACCGGGAAGTCAGCACCCACCTTCATCTCCAGTTAGAGCATCGACCTTACATCTCGATGAGATCCTGCTTTTGTGGCCTTGGTTCTTCAATCTGTGTTTGCCAAGTAGGGATGCATGCTTTGCCCCCACCTTCTGGAGAACTGCTGGAAGTCTGCCAGTATTTGGATACATGAACCATATCCACATCCATAGAAAAACTCATTACTCACCTGTAGCCATAGTTCTGGAAGTGGTATATGGTTCACATCCATACCACCCACCCCACCTCCCCTGGCAAGTGGCACACAGATCTCTGCTTCTAGCATGCAAGATCTGACATCACGGAGTGGAGCTGAGGGATATAACCACTCGGGTGGTGGGAGGAACTTTACTTAGACATTCCGATGAACCAGCTCTTAAGAACTGTAATGTGTGGATGTAAACCATATACCACTCCTAGAACTACAGTTACAGGTGAGTAACCTATTTATTTATTTATTGAATTTTGATGACCGGGTAGGCTCGCTGGGCCCCGGAGGTCCCTTTTTCAGGGTCGACCCGGGTGAAACAACAACATACAGGTAATAGATCAGTACAGTCGGGAGATTGAAAAGGTTTTAACAGTAGGAATACATATGTTTACGGGCAGCAGGGAGTGGAAGACATGCAGGCTATAAGGACAAAGAGGTTACACATATTGAGACAATTATACATCACTAGTTAGAAATGAGATAAAAAGTGCTCTGGAATGGCGAGCAGAAGCTAAAGACCTAGGGTTAATTCTTATTTAATTCTTGTTAACATATAACTACAGTATATGAATTTTTCTTTTCATTTTCTTTCATTCCTGAAGTGAGATAAGTGATGTTGACATTCTTAAAAGTTCTTGCTCCCTTGCAATACCTGCCATGAAAAATGTAAGGACGATTGTGTGGTGCGGTGCTCTTTATCATCAGACACATACCGGTTGTTGTTTTTTTGTTTTGTTTTTTAGCTATCTGATGAATTAAAAGAAACAGATTTTGATTCTAAGGATGTCATGAATTCAGTTTTGCAGAAATACTACAGAATAAATGCATTTGCTGACTAACAAGTGCTTAAAGGACGTTGATAATGTTTTGATGCTTATTCCCTTACTGTTAAAGATAAGAATTGCTTGAAATTCAGGTTATTACTGTGTTATTAGGATCTGTTGATATCAACTGATTTTCATTTTACCTTTCATCAGCCTCCCCTTTACAGATGTATGTAAAACAAATTATATTTGCTTTAATTTTATTTTTGCTATATTTGCCGGTGACCCTTAGTCTGCAAAATTACACTTACAGTGAATATTCTGTTGGTATTATCTGCTACCAGCATAGAAAGAGTTGAGTATGAGTGTCAGCATTCTTCAGGAGTATTAAATTCCAGACTCCAGTCCCTATCAAAATGCCCCCCACCTGATGAAGAAACAGAAATAAAACTTGGGATCTTACTTCGAGAGGGCTCTTGCAGTGGGTAATTACATATAGGACTGATCCCGGCAGGCGTCAGGACCCCACGGAAAAGTTTCTAGCTAGCAGTTTCTGGCAGGGGACCGCCCCCACGTCAGGTGACCGACATCAAGCAACATCAGTTTAAAGGGGCAGTCCCCCACGCCCGCCTTCTAGTTCTTTCCCGCTGTTAGCTCGTGTCAGCGCCTCGCGGTAAAGTTCAAAGCTAAGTCAGCTCTATCGTCGGTAGTTTTATGATGTATGGTGTATGTCGCCCACTGGCACCCTCCGAGCACAAGAAATGGTGCGACTATGCAGTTTCCTAACCTCAGACAAGGACGGCCATTCCCAGTGCTTCTTCTATCTGGGCCCGGATCATCAGGTGGAGAAGTGCCAGCACTGCTCAAATTCAATGCCGCCACCCGCAGACGGAGGCAGCAGTCCCTGGAGGCCCACATCCTTAAGATGAAAATGTCTTGCATGGAGAAGGAGTTGGAAAAAGCTCCGGCAGGCTTCTACTTCCCCCGAAGGCCATCGTAAGAAGAAGGATAAGGAGAAGCACCGGGACCGGGGCTCCTCGTCCACCACAACTTCGGCCAGAGTCACCGTGCTACAGGTAACATCCCCCGGGGACCGCTCTGCAATGGCTGTCTTGGAGGCTTCCAAGGCGGCATTGGCACGCCCGTCTGGCTCGTGCTTGGGCCTTTCGGGTGCCTTCGGGCTATTTGAGGCCACCACTCCTGGTAAGGTCGCCGCTGTGCGGCCTACTGGTCTGAGTGGCTCTGGTAAGCCGGACGTCAGCTCCTCTGACGCCCGACCAGAGATGGCCGCTAAGTCACTTGACCCTTTGGGGCAGCACACGGCCTCTGTTCTGTCTGACCAGGCCACTCCTCCTTCACAATCTGCCTCGGGCGAAGGTTCCGATAAGTCAGACGTCAGCTACTTTGGTGTCCGCCCAGACTCCGCCGATAAGTTAGACGTTGGGGTGCCCGACACCCGAGCGGCGGCTGAGCCAAAGCTAGACCTCCTCTTGTCCACCGTTCCCGGCTCCCTGCAGTCTTCACTGCCCTCCGGGGACCCTGGGTCTCCTCAGCCTGACCCTGGGGATTTTTCCCCTCCTTCCCCGGGTGATGCTGAGGATCATGCTGCGCCCCCGTCAGGTCCCCCTCCTGCTGGGACAGACGACCTGACGTCAGTTCCCCGGACGCCAGCCCCGACTCTGGTTTTGCCTACGCCAGGCAACATCCCTCTCCCAGATGCTGCCTCAACACCGGGCCCACTGCCCACTGGGCCTCCTGTTCCAGACCCACCTGCTGGGCCTCTTGCCGGGCCGTCTGCCCCATCAGACCCCCTGGTTCCTGAGTATCTGACCCCGTTGTATCTGATGCCTTCGTACCTGGGACCGCAATATCCGGTGCCCCAGTACCCGACGCCGGCCTCTTCGACGCCGCAGTACACTGTGCCTCATTACCCGATGCCAGGTTACCCGCCGTTGGGTTACAGATATGCACCATTCGGGTACACTCAGTATCCATATCCCCGCCTCCTCCCCCACTATCCCCTCAGCCTCTGGTGGATTTGAAGGAGACTGTGGCCTCCTGGTGGGCTGAGGCCAAGGCTCAGCTCACCAGAGAGGTAGAGTCATCTCCCAATGACGGTGCTGACCCCAGTTCCCGTACACCTGAGACGCCGGGCTCCCTCCCCACCTCTGGATACCAAAGGCGAGCCCTCTGGTTCCAGAGCAGGGCAGGATACGCTTCCCCGAGGGCTTCCCAAGGGGTCTATTCCTCCCCCACACCAGGAGGGGAAGTCTTCCTCCTCGGACACCTCGGATGACTCTGATGGTTGCTCCGACCCGGATGACGAGCCTCGCTCTCCAGATAAACCCAGGCCTAGGACTCCTCCAAAGTCACCTCTGGAGGATCCTTCCTTCACGGAGTTGCTGCACAAAATCCAGGAGGTTCATCAGTGGCGCTCCTTGGAGCCGGATCCAAAGCATAAGAAGCTCGCTGAACACCTGGATCTGCCCGTGACTGCTCCGACCTTGGTGCCACTCTGGATTGAGCCTCTTGCCGATCTTGTCTCCACTATTTGGAAGCAACCATTGGCAATAGCCCCTCTTCCCCGGAAGTCAGACAGGCTATATCAGGCTCCCGAGGGTGTTGACTCCCTTAATTCTCACCCTCGAGCTGACTCAGTCGTGATCAGCGCCGCTCACGGTCGGTCAGCTAACCCAAAGCATTTGAGCTTGTCTCCACCTGACAAAGAATCCCGTCTTCTGGACCAGTA
This sequence comes from Neoceratodus forsteri, assembly GCA_016271365.2. NCBI lineage: Eukaryota > Metazoa > Chordata > Ceratodontiformes > Ceratodontidae > Neoceratodus > Neoceratodus forsteri. The sequence goes on from CM028129.1 coordinate 799,459,019, forward strand.
CGACAAGAAGATCTTTGCTTCTTCCACTCTGGGTATTAGGGCCCTGAATTATGTCAGTCATATGGGGGATTACCAGAAAATGATTCTTAGCGAGGTGGAATCCAAGTTGGACTCCCTTCCTGATTTGTAGGTGAAACAGGACGTGGCTAGTCTTGTCCGCTCTGCACGTTCCGCCAGTCAGCACATTCTTCATGCCACGTACGATGCAGTGGATGCTGCTGGTAGGAGCTCTGCTTTCGCCGTGGGTTTACGGCGACATGCCTGGCTCCGTGTGTCAGGGTTGGTCCTGGAAGTGCAGTCTGCTATCCAGGACGCGCCCTTCCGGGGTTCGGTGCTGTTCGGTGGTGATGTCAAAGACATTATCACTGACCTGCAGGAGAAGGGGACTGCACTGGAGTCTATGGACTCCATGTACAAACAGCCTCAGGCACAGCGTTGTCCCTTTCACAGACGGAATCAGCAAAAAGCGAAACCTTAGGGTAAGTGGGCCAGTAAACGCTGGGCCCCTCCGGCTGCCAAGCCCCCCTGCCCAAAAAAGCAGTGGGAGCTTCAGCCATGACGCTGCCTCACACCACCTGACTCCTTTCCTCTCCCACACCCTCTGGGGTCTCCAGAGGAACTGGTAGGAGGGAGGTTCTCCCTCCATCTTCCGGGTTGGGAGAGGATAACTTCAGACACCTGGGTGCTCCAGCTGATCGCAGAAGGACACTCAATAGAGTTTCTTCGGAAACCTCCTTGAAACATCCACTCCCCCCCCCAAAGTCGTCGTACTCTCAGGAGCATCTTCTCCTGGTTTGGGAAGAAATCTCCGCACTTCTTTTGAAGGGGGCAATAGAACCTGTCCCCCCTCCTCTTCAGGGGACGGGGTACTATTCTCATTTCTTCTTGGTCCCGAAGAAGTCGGGGGACGTGAGGCCCGATTCTCGACCTCAGCTCCCTGACCTTGTTCGTAGAGTACAAGAGGTTCAGGATGTTCTCTCTGCAGAGTCTCCTGCTCCTTCTTTGGCTGGGACAGTGGCTGTGCGCTCTGGATATGCAGGATGCTTACCTGCATATCCTTATCTGACCGTCCCACCGCAAATACCTGCATTTTGCATTCCAGAGGGACCACTACCAGTTCAAGGCCCTCCCATTTGGTCTTTCCTTGGCACTTTGAGTGTTCACCAAATGCCTTTCAGTGGTAGTGGCCTACCTGCATACCCAGAGGGTGCAGGTTTTCCCATACCTGGATGATTGGCTTCTGGCGGCCCCGTCCAGTGATGAACTCCTGCGTTCCCTTTCCCTTACCCGGCAGGTTTTCACCTGCCTGAGTATTACCATCTACCACTCCAAGTCCCACTTGTTCCCGTCCCAGAAGCTTCAGTTTATTGGGGTGATCCAGGACATGACCTCTGGCATGGCCTTCCTGCCATCGGACAATGCGGCCACACTCCAGGCCCAGGTCAGCCTTTTGTCTAGCCGCAGGCGTGTCAGTGCCAGGTCGGTCCTTCGCCTTCTCGGGCTCATGGTGGCTGTGATTCCGACAGTCCCTCGCGCTCGGCTCCACATGAGAATTTCTCAGTGGATGCTTCAGTCTCAGTGGGATCAGTTGGTGGACGACCTAGATCAACTTGTTCTGGTCTCCACTTCCTATGGCTCGAGACTTGCAGTGGTGGATGGTTCAGGAGAACTTTGCCAGGGAGTTCCCTTCTGTCTCTCTCCCCCCCTCCCAGACTCTGACTATGGATGCCTCGGGCGAGGGCTGGGGAGCCCATCTCTGGTCTCACAGGACCCAGGGCTCCTGGTCCAAACTCGAGAAGTCTCTTCACATCAATGTGCTCAAGCTTCGGGCAGTGCTGTATGCTCCTCAGGCTCTGCATCTGCATCTGCTTCCCGGTCACTTGGCTGTACAGGAGGACAATATGTGTGTGATCTGGTACATCAACAAACAGGGAGGAACCCGTTCCTACCCTCTTTACAGGGAGGCAATGCGAGTTTGGGATTGGGCAGTGCAGCACAACCTTCACCTCACAGCCATTCACATCCCGGGGGTCGAGAACACCTTGGCAGACAGACTCAGATGGTTGTCTTTTCAAGCTCATGAGTGGGAACTGGATCAGGGGGTCGCAGACGATATCTTCCTACATCGGGGAACACCACAGGTAGACCTGTTCGCATCCCCTCAAAACGCAAAACTTCCAGACTTCTGCTCGCCTCGCTCCAGGGTGTGGCATTTTTTGAAGAGATGCTCTGTCTCTAGACTGGAAGGGCAGATTTTTCTATGCTTTCCCCCCAATCCCATTGATTCTGACAGTCTTAAAGAATCTCAGTTCAGAAGGAGCTCGAATGATTCTGATTGTTCCTTTCTGGCCCAGGCAAGTTTGGTTCTCTTTTCTGCAACAGTACTCAGAGGAACCTCCTCTTCCTCTGTCGCAACTTTTGCTGACCCAGGATCAGGGGACCTTGGTCCATCCAGGCCTCAAGTCCCTTCAGTTGCACGCATGGGTCCTACAGACGTAGCTCAAGCCCGATTCGGGGTCTCCCCCAAGTAGCTGAGATTCTGGTGGAGGCTAGGAAACCCTTCACCAGATCTACTTACGCTATGAAATGGAAATGGTTCAGTATTTGGGCCGCCTCCAAAGATTTCGAGCCCTTCTCATGCTCTGTTGGGCGGCTTCTGGAGTACCTGAGACACCTCTTTGATCTGGGTCTCAGCCACTCCTCCTTAAAGGTTCACATGGCAGCCATCTCAGTCTACCATGTCCCCATCGCAGACAGGACATTTGCTCAACTCGAGGTCTCTAAGACCTTTCTTAGAGGGGTTCTCCACTTGCTACCCCCTATGTGGGTTCCTGCCCCCCCCCCGATCTGAATTTTATTCTGGAGAAGCTTATTCTGCCCCCTTTCGAGCCGGCAGCCTAAGCAGACCTAAAGTTCCTTTCTTGGAAGACTCTCTTCCTAGTGGCCATTACTTCTGCTCGAAGGATTTCCGAGCTTCAGGCCCTAATGTACAAAATCCCATATTTGATTTTTCACAAGGAATGTGTGGCTCTGCGTACCAACCCTAAGTTTCTCCCTAAGGTGGTAGCAGAATCTACGCTGAATCAGTCCATAGAATTGTCTGCCTTCTTTACGCAGCACTCTAATCATGGAGAGTACCTCCTGCATACTTTGGATGTTCACCGAATTCTGAGATGGTACACCAACAGGATGAAGGATCTCAGAAAGACTGATCAACTGTTCATCTCTTTTGCTCAAAAAAGAGAAGGCAATGCTGTTTCTAAGCAATGCCTATTGAAATGGTTGTCTCATTGTATCACTTTCTGTTATGACAAGTACAACAAGACCCTGCCAGGTCAAGTCAGAGGCCACTCCACCAGAGGGGTCACTGCCTCTGCGGCTTGTTTCAAGAATGTTTCAGCGGCTGACATTTGCACAGCCACCACTTGGACTTCTGTCCATACCTTTATGAAACATTACAGTTTGGACATTGCCTCTCGCCGTAGAGCAGGCTTCGGGTTGGCTGTTCTGCAAGGCCTCCTTTCCTAATGCCTTTACAGCCTGAGGGTCTAGTTCTGAGTAGCTTTCCTCCTCCCGTTGCTTCTCCTTATTCCAGACTGCTTGGGACTCAGTTCTATATGTAATTACCTACTGCAAGAGCCCTCTCGAAGTAAGATGGTACAGTTACGTAAGAACTTACCATAACAGTAGATCTTCGAGAGAGGCTCTTGCCGTAGGTAATACCTTCCCGCCCTCCATCCCCCTAAGCTTTTTCAGCTCCTTTTCCAGGATGGGAAATATCTGCTTCTCTCTCGTCTCGCCTTTTGGCCTTTGGCGGGAAAGAACTGGAAGGCAGGTGTGGGGGACCACCCTTTTTTTTTATTTTTTTATTTAGTTGTTTAACCAGGTATAGCACACTAAGCTGGAAGCTTTTTTTACAGGAGCGACCTGGGAGCACAAGGAGGTTAAGTTACTTGCTTAGGGTCACACAGTATGCAAGTGGAAGCTGTGGGATTCAAACCCAGGTCTGGTCTGCTGGATGTCACCAGATTTGCAGCTCAGAGCCTTAGACCACTGCGCTATACTGCCTTCTATACCTATATATGCCTCCTTTTATACTGACATCGCTTGACATCGGTCACCTGACATGGGGGCGGTCTCCCGACAAAGACTGCTAGCTAGAAATTTTTCTGTGGGGTCCTAACGCCTGCCGGCATCAGTCCTATATGTAATTACCTACTGCAAGAGCCTCTCTCGAAGATCTACTGTTACTGTAAGTTCTTGCATAGCTACTTTCCTGGTCTTCATGTCTCCTGTTTGTTGGTGATTTTGTTTTACAGTTTAGGAACTTCAGGTTTCAGGATGTGGAGGAAAAATGAAGCCACAAAGTTAATGGAGGAACATGCACTGACTCCTGGGGCTCAATTTTCGAAGGGCCAGATATGGCCCACAGATTAAGCCTCACGTTGCAACCTGCCAGTGTAGAGAGAAAAAAAAACTCACCATTGGCCAACCTTGTATTTTCAGCACGTGGTGCACACAGACAGCAGGTGCAGTTGCAGAAGATGCTGCGCTTGGTAATACTCGGCATAGCATTTTGACACACAGAAAATGGCCACAACCTACCATAAATCGTGGAGCCGGTATGAAAATAACTGTGCATACAAGAAAACTTAAGGGGACCCAAGGAAAGGGCACAAATGGAAATTAACAGGAGGTAGGTTCAGGAGAGAGATTGCCAAAGTACTACTTTACGGAAAGGGTGGTGGAACCTTGGAACAGTCTACTGGCTGAAGTGGTGGTTGCGAAAACTGTCAGGGGATTCAAGCAGGCCTGGGACATAGTGAAAAGAATAGTGGTTACTGGGGGTGATAGGACCAAAGAGGAGAATAGAGAGAGGACAGAGAGGGTTAGTACCCTGGAGGAACAATAGGTTCTTGTGATTATAGGGAACTTAGGCAGACTGGATGGACATCTGGTCTTTTTCTGCCATCATTGTCTATGTTTGTATGAAAGCCACCCTTGTACATGGGTTTTGCCACCCTTGTGCAATTTTCTTTGTGTTTGAAAATCCGGTCCCTGATGTTTTGGATCTGGGGATGGTGAACAATCCAGGGTATTGAACAAATTCTGTCTGTTCTGTGCTAGGGCCACAAAATGGTACAAACTGACTTTGTTGGCAACGTTCAGTCCTGTGCCATCTAGGGGATCAGAGACAGAAATTGGTATATCTTTTAGTTGTTTGTATCAAGTGCTGATCATTGAAAATGTAAAGCGCTAAAGGAATCAAGTGATTAGAGGGGACCAATAAGATCTATGATGTTCGATAGCAAGTAATTATATTTGCACTAGTATATCCCAGGGAGAACATCCTGAATTAAAGCTAATGTGAAATAAGGACATTCTAAAATATATTTAGGCTAGTTTGCATAAGGTCACCATGTTAAAACAGATTAGGGTCATATCTTTTTATTTGGCTTACCTTTTTTTACCACCTTTAAGGCTGGTTAGATTGCTTCTGCAAATAAACATGATGCATGCAGGCAGTTTATCCAGACTGATTCTTCAACAGTAGCAGCAGCATACTTGTCTTAATTCTTCATTTTGAAAGCTTGCAGAGGTATAAATCTTGCTTTATTTTAACTCTCAAGTTATCCGCCAACAAGAGAATATCTCTCATCACTAGCAGATGTGATATTGATTCACCATTTACTTATGTTGTGTATACCTTTGTGTAATTAGAAAGCAATATGTTTTGCTTTTACAATATTGATTTATAGAAACTAGGCAGTTGTACCACTAATCTTGGACTTTACTTTTTGGAATGAGCATGACATAACAATGTTCAAGACTTGAAGACTGGGATATAGTGGTGGGGTAATGGCAGTCAGTTTGGAATGTCTGGATTTGGGAACAGTCTCAGGATTGTCACTTCTTGTGCTGTTTGAGAGCAGCTGCAGTCCATAGGTGATGCAACCACTCTCAGGGAGTGAAGGGAGGATCAGCATGAATCCCTGAAGAACATTTTGTGGCAAACCTATTATAAATGAGACTTGGCGTTAGTCTCGGAAGATACATCTCACCCATAACTCTCTTGACTAAGCGTCAGTGTATAGTGGCAGTGGTTGATGGGATGGGGGATTACATGGATTATGGGAGGTAATGGAATATACCTCTAGAGTGAACAATTGAAACTTCAGATTAAAATGCCCAGGGCGCCACAAAAAACACTTTAAGACTAAGGTGTCCAGGATGTTAAGATTAAGGTATCCAGCAGTATGCATGATCTGTTTTGAAAGTTATTAGGAACAGTGTACTCCTACAGTATATCCGTGTTTTTCTCAGGCAAAGCTGATTCTTTGGTTTAGCTCTATGTCTGTAACATGGAGACACACTAGGCTTTATATGTGGTTTATATTTTCATTTTTTAAGTAATTTTAATGTCTTTAATAGAACTAGAATGTGATTCCCCTTTTTGCTGCTTTATTATGATTGACATCTTATCTAATATTTGTCGCTTAAAACTGAGGTAGATTTGACCAAAGACTATTGAGTGTCTTATTTATATAAAATATTGTTTGTGAACATTTTTATTCTGATTCTCCTATTTTTTGGGGTGTTTTTCAGTTGTTTGTATGTGGAATAGCAATGACATGGAAATTATGTCACAGAAGCAAGCCCTCTGTACCCCTTCTTTTATGTGCATAATTCCTGACTTTAAAACTGTTTCTTGCAAACGGCTATGTAAAACCTTGAAATATGTTTGTATCGCCCTTCATTTTTCTCCTAATATAAATTTTTATACATAGATAGTGGTGATCAGTATTCTACCTTAAGGATGGAAAGAAAAACATTTGTAAAGTAAATGGGTATTATTTCATGAGTTTGATTTACTTTTTAAATATGTAGTTCATAGACCAGATCATTTTCCCATAAACATAAACCTTCAGTGGTTCATATATAATTCTTTCATTTAGGATTAAAAATGGCACATCAGGAGTTTGTACAGATGGTATTTCATATTTTATGATTTATACAAGACATCAGTCTACCAGATGCCAGCTTTGGTTTTGAACCTGACTGCTGTGAAGTTTAAAATTGCTACTGTTTGTGTATTCATTCCCTTGTAAGAGATTGGTTTTGGCCTGTAATTCATTGGGTGCCTACAGAGACAGCAGCTTGTTGAACAGTTTGTTTTTTTCTCAGTCTCCCTGTTATAGGTTTAGTTGTGAAAGGTGCTATGTTTTATAAGACTTAAATGTTTTCTATAGAGGGGAAAAATCTGTGCTTGAGGGGAGCGAATTTATAGCCTGTCATGAGAGAGTCTAGAAACCTTACTGGTTAAAAACTATTTCCTGGCCGTAGTACAAAACACTATCACTGCACTGCTAGATGTCATATCTCCTTTTTAAGTTCAACCCAAAGTCATCCTGGCATTTACTACCCAATACAGATCAGTGCACACTTCTGTCCCTTGCCTGAGACCTTTTGCATAGAATGCATAGCACTGCTGCTTACACAGCTGAGTTGCAGCTCTTTAAGCAGCACCTCTGCTAGAGACCCCCTCTTTCTTTCCATCCCTTTATTGAAGCCTTTTGTATAGCACTAAACTCACATAGCTGGGTACTAGCTTGCAATCAGCAGTACTCAACAACTAGAATTTGACAGTTATGTTAAAGGGGTCTGTTTAATTCATTCTGTTTCTTAGAAATAAAATGAATTCCTCGACTACATCCAAACAATCATGTTTCTTTATATTCCATTAAACTACAACGTCAAACTGTTGTTTTATAAGTGGAATAAGCCACTCCAGGCTCTGTATTTAAGTAGGCAAAAAGCCACTCCAGGGTCATGGGTGTATACTAAATCAATGTAGGCACTGGATGTGTTGTAAGGCACAAGGCCATGGGAGTGGCTTATTGCACTTATAAAATGAGAGCTACATTGCTAAAATAATGAAATAGAAACATATAATCTGATGGCAGATAAGGACCGCTTGGCCCACCTAGTCTGCCCATTTCCCGACCTAATGGATAAGCTGCAGATCCTAGTTAACCAACAGCCTACTACTATGGATAGAAAGTTCTTTAAATTGCTGAAAAGAATAAATCTAATGACATTTAAATTCACATGTTAAAGTAGTTCCCATTTTACAGTTCTGATTCACTACAGAGCTGCCTTTTCTATGCTGCCTGATTAACAAAGTGTTGGGCTGCTTCCTGCACAGGTTGTATGCAGCTCTGATAATTAGAAACTCTTATCAAGGAGGGTGTCACAGAGAGTTGGCAGAGCTGCTTCTTGCACAGGTTGTATGCAGCTTATCAAAGAGCTCTTTTCAGGGTGAGTTAGTACATTTAATCTTTTAGGAAACCCTTCCTAGTGTTGGAAATGATTTTGTAGAGTAGTGCTAGGGTGGATTGTATGCAACTCGCTAATTGAGCTGTTAGGGTGAGTCAGTACTGTTTGTCTATTAAAAAAAAAACACTTCCTGTTCAGTGTGCTTTTTTAGAGTAGTGCTATGGTGGATTGACTTCTGATGTAAAAAAGGCTGTTGGATAGAGTAGCTCAAGGTTAATCACAAGCTGTGTTGTTTCTAAGAAATTAATCAGTGGTCAGGTGATGTGTTTCAACTATTGATGTTTTTAGATTTGGCCACTTTCTTAAACCCCATTTTATAAAGGATTTTGCTGTGCTTCACAGGGCCATAATGTTACTCTGTTTTGTGTCCTTATGTCCTGGGACATGTATGAAAATCCTTTAAACTACAGCCTGTCATGCTTATTCCTTACTTATATTCCTGTATGCTGCAAGTAGTACCCTTGGTCCTTAATATAACATTGGACAACCTCATACAGTTAATTGATGCAGTTTTGAAAACGTATGTCACTGTTATCACACCTACAAGAACATAAGATGGAAGTGGGTACGTGTGCCCATCAAGACCATCCCCTACTCCATGGTAGTAATATCTATTTAAACCAACCTCCCAGTGTGTCATTAAAGGCCAGAATTAAACTATTGCAAGCTCCTTGAGTGTACCATAGCTGCAGGCAATCTAGTCCATACCCCCACCACCTGCTGTATGAAGGATATAAACAAGACTGGTACAGAGGGGATTTTTAAGTTAAAGGGAGGGAGGGACATGAGGGGGCATGGGTTAAGGCTGAAGGGTGGAAGATTCAGGAGAGAAATGAGAAGGGACTTTTTCATAGAAAAGGTGGTATCCATGTGGAACACGCTGCATGAAGAAGTGGTTTCCTGTAAGTCAGTGGGCAGTTTTAAGAAGGGGTGGGACAAAGTGAGGGGGAGGGTCACCATTATGCGGTATGGGGAGGGAGGGCAGCTGCAGTGTGTAAGGGGATGGCTAGCTGCACACTCAAGCAGACTTGATGGACTGTGTGGTCCATATCAGCTGACAGTGTCATATGTTTGTATTTAAAGCACCCAGAATTGATAGCAATACTCTGACTGAGATGTAGAAAACGCTCTATAAAGTGAGGCAACAACATCCTTTGATTCATTTGGCAAAATTACTCCTAATTCAGCCAATATTGATTTACCATTTTTAACATCCTACTTACACTAAGAACCCTGATTTAGTTAAATATATATATATTTTTTTTTAATTCCAAATCATTTTCTGCCTCTTTCTCAGTAGTTCTCCATTCTGCCACTAACTAGCTCACTGTTTTCACCTCCCCAGGTACAAAACTGAGCACTTTGCTATACTGAATTTCATGTCCCACTTCTCCCCTCACCTAGGTAACCTATCTAGATCCACTTAGAGTCTATTTACATCTGTTTGACAATTTACTGTCCTAGCAATGTATCATCTCCAGATCTGATCATCATGAAACAGTTTTGAATAAAATACTTTTACGCTGTAGGTGTAGAGTTGGTTAACTGAATGTAAGAGCATCCAAGTTCAGTTTGGCACTTTTGTTTTCAGTTTATTTACCTAGGATAGCCAACTTTGATGCAACATCTTTTTTTCCACTAGGGTCCTGCTTCTATCCATTTCCACAAGTAGGTGTACCGGAACATTAGGAGGTTAAGCAACTTGTCAAAGGTTGTACTGATCATTTGGCTCTAGTGGGGTTTCAACCTGCAATCTCCTGATTCACATTCCAGTGCTCTAACCACTAAACAACACTGCCTCAACCTGAGTCCCACCCTCAGATCATGAGGTTAGAGGAACGAGGTGTGAATGAGCTTGATACATCCAGCAGATCAGACCTGAGTTTTATTCTCACAACCTCCACTTGCATACTGTGTGACTCTGAGCAAGTTACTTAAACACCCAGTGCTCCCAGGTCGCCCCTGAAAACAGGCATTTGTGCCTAGTGGGCCTTACCCGGTTACCAAAGACTAAAATAAAATAAATCATGTTACTCTGGCTATGCCTTGCTTACAGATCGACCACCGCCTTTCCTCCTGTCCTTGCTCACCATACTGCTCTCTTCACATAAAGGGACAGGAGGAACAGCTAAATTAACTTGAAGATGGTGGGGGGCAGTAATAAAGGATGGGGGCACATACAGCTATGGCTCCCTAAACTATGTGAGCCATTGGGCTACTGACCAGATGTGGCTTCTGTAATCTGATGAAATCATGCTGTATGGTGGTATGGATGCAAGAAAGGTGACTGGTGACACCATCAAAACAAATGGCATTTGCCATCATTATAACATGATTAAATAATCCTAAAATATGGATTTCAAGACAGTCCACTGTTATGACTAAATACATTTGCTTGAAAACAAGAACATGGATGCTTACCATTCTTCTGGTCCAGATAATTAATCCCTAGTTGAGAAGGTCAAAATCCTCAGTTTCTTGGCAGTGTCTTTTTGATGAAGATGTCTCAGGATGAAGCACTCATGTCATACGTTTTGCCAGTGATATCTTGTAGTATCATGCAGGAACCAAAAGTAATCAAATTGTAGTTACTCCAATTTGCCACACAAGAAAAAGTGACCTCTTTATCACAGAGTGTTTTATCCTGGTGTATGGCACTGTATGTACCAAGCTTCATGCACGTTGACTTCCTTGGTTGCTGCAAAAGTTGAGAACAGCAGGGTCTGAGAATAGACTCTTGTGGTATGCCTCATTAAAGAGGCCTTAGGTATGAGCTGACTGCATCTTGGGCCATGTTTGCATTTGTCCTGCTACGCTGTTTTCTTCCAATGCAACAGTGGGCCCAGCTGACCTACAGTAAAGCCTGCCAGGATGAAGCACAGTGTCACAGGATTACTGCATGACAAAAGGGATTAACTACCATTAAAACTGCATTGTTTGCTGCACTACCTCTACTTCAGAATTCTGCAATGCTGTGCTTCATCCTGGCGGGCTTTACTGTAGGTTGCTGATTGTTGATGGGCTGAGTCAAAGGCTTTTTTGACATCAGAGAAGATGGCACCAGTGAGGTGCCTTTTTTCCCCTGGCCTCATAAACATCACTAGTCACCACCTTAAGCTGGGCTGTTGAGGTAGAATGACTGTTTTTTAAAACCACAGTAGACTGAACAGAAGTTAGACTTGCTGTTAGTGGTTTCGATGATCACACACTTCTGCATATATAGTCCTTTCCAGTATCTTGGGCAGTATTGAGAGGACCGATATTGACTGGTAGTTGCTGACAGCCTTTCTATCACCACTTTTATGTGGGGGGAAGGGTACTCAGATGTTCTCCTAGATTCCTGGTAGGCAGCCTATAGAAAGACAGTTGAAGTAGGCTATAATGATGGAAGAAATTGCAGGGGCAAGCCAGATGTAGACGTTTAGGTTGTTTGGTCTGACACACTTGTAGATGTTTAGTATAACAAAGGGAATGGGGAACTTTCAGAGGAAGAAGAGGCCTAAGATGCGTGCTTCTGGGGATGCTTCAATGGGTAAAGGGGGTGATCTGCGTGCTTGATAAGGGATGCATGGTAAGTGGAGACTTCTGCAGTGCAAGTTGAAGGCAATAGTGATATCACTTGAGTTAACTAATGGCTGGCCCTGAGAGGAGAGGATCATGAAGATGGGATTGTTGTGCATCTGGTCAAGCTAACTGTTGTGCTAAACTATGTTTTAACCCTACAAAGGGTTCCCAGTTTTGATCTACTGTGACCTATATGTAATGCATGAGTAGAAGGGGACGATTGAGGTGTGACTTTGAACCTGTTCAGAACTGCTGTTTTACTATTTCTAACAGAAGGGCTCCATGTTTCCCTGCTTAATTACCCTGTTTAGTTCAACTGTGCTCAGCTCGCCCAGTGGCTGAGTGCTTCAGTCAGGGTAATAAATTGAGCTGCTTGCAAGCACTGGAAGATCCTGCTCTGTATGCCCTCTATTGCTGTAACATCTTGCTGAGGTGGACTGAGCTGCTGTTGAGTAAGTGGAAACACTGTGTTTAACTGCTGACTTTGAACCTGTTCAGAACTGTTGTTTTACCATTTCTAACAGAAGGGCTCTGTGTTTCCTTGCTTAATTACCCTGTTTAGTCCAACTCTGCTCAGCTGGCCCAGTGGCTGAGTGCTTCAGTCAGGGTAATAAATTGAGCTGCTTGCAAGCGCGAGGATGAGTGGTGCGAGCGCCACTCGGCAGAGGAAATTTGGAAGATATAAAGGTTATTGGCATTTTAAAACTACAAATTGACACTTATATTTGTATAATCAAGTGTTAGAAACATTTTAAGAATGAAAATGCAAAAGTGCTTAATAATGGTGGGTTGTGTACTGGGGCTGATGCTTGTGGATTCAAGTGTTTGGATACTGGCAAATAATGCTGTGGGTAAGTTTGAACAAGGTAGATTCGAAGATAATTTTATATATTCGAATCTTCTTTGTGAATTTAGACATAATATGATGTTAAAATTAGAAGTGGTAGGGTTGTTGAACAAAAAGTCACAGTATAGAATAGGTGGTTATAGTGTACCAATTCCTAACTTATGCCCAAATATTGTATTGTCTTTTTGTATTGGGTTATTGTTAACTCTCTCTGGGGATATAGAAGAAAACCCAGGTCCCAATCTGTATGGTGATCACTTAATTTGGTGGAAGGGGGGCCTAAGAGTGGCACACTTGAATATTCGTAGCTTATTTCCCAAAAAACAAGAATTAGAGGCTTGGGTCTTAAAATATGAACCTGATGTTTTGAATTTAACAGAAACTTGGTTAAAACCTTCAGTAAGTAATGGTATCTTGGCCTTAGATGGTTATAAAATAATAAGAAAAGACAGGGCAGGTAAAAAAAAGGGTGGAGGTATACTTATTTATTACAAACAAGAATTAACTGTGTCTAAACTGGAGTTAAAGGTTGATTCCCCATTAAAGTATGAATGGTTATTGATTGAGGTAAAACAAAGGGATAATTATAAACTTAAACACTGCACTGTTTATAATCCACCAAAATTTGCACATAAAGGCCTTGAAGAGTTTTTACAATTTGTTTCAAATTATCAACTTAGTGGTACCTTTTTAGTGTTAGGTGATATTAATATTCATTGGGACTCCTGTGCTGCTTCTAATATGGAGTCCTTGCTGATGAATGCAGGTTTGTGTCAGTTAGTACAAACTTTTACATGCATGAACCTGACAAATAATCATTCAATTTTGGACTGGATTTTGACTAATAATCATACTAAAATTATTAAGATTGGAGTCTTACCAGATGTTATCAGTGACTACCTGGCAATATATTGTACTTGGAAATCAAAGAAAATAAAGCCTCCCCCTCGTCTGATTACCTATAGAAAGTATCCCGAAGATTCAGATGATGAATTAAAGTCTGATTTAAGAGATGTTGAGTGGTCTTACTTGGATGTAATACCTTGCATAGAGTCTGCAGTAGATTACTTTACAACACAAATTTTGGAGTTACAAAATAAATTCTGTCCAATACTAACAAGCAGAGTAAGTGGAACAGTGAATAAATGGATTACTCCGGAGATGTTTAAGTTGATGAAACAAAGAGATCAAGCATGGAAACAATTTTGCTTGAGTAAAAATATTAGTGATTTTCAAAGCTATCGGAACTTAAGAAATGAATGTAAGATAAAATTAAGGTTATTTAAATCTGATTATTATACTACAAAACAACAAGATCTAAATGTGTCAAATCCAAAAAAATTCTGGTCTTCAGTCAAATCTTTGGTGTCTGCTCCCATAGATGTACAATCGGGTGAGTTCCTTGTTGAAGGAGTTACAATAAAAGATCCACAAGAAATAAGTACAGCCTTTATACAACAGCTTTTGGATATGGGTAAATATAGTGTAGATAAGGATGATCAGGACTTAAAGAACACAGTTATAGCATCTCAAAATGATTTAATATTTCATTTTAAAGAAATAGAGCCCGATCAGATACTGAAAATTTTGAAGAAAATTCCTTTAAAAAAATGTTGGAATTGATGATATTCAGCCAAGGTTTTTGAAGTTAATATCTTCATACATTTATAAGCCTTTGACAAAAATATTTAATTTGTCCTTAGAAATTGGGATCTTTCTACAACAATGGGAAAAAACCTTAATAAGACCAATTTTTAAGGGGGAAATAGTAAAGATTTGGGGAATTACCGCCCTATTTCTCTTCTCCATCCTTTAGGTAAAATTTTAGAAAAGATAACAGAGGTACAAATTAGTGATTACTTACAATTGACTGGGCTTCAGGCTCCTGAGAAGCATGGCTTTAGAAATTTATATATAGAATTGCTTTGGCCAGGTTCACAAACCACATCAGTGAGGCTATGGAGAGGGGTGAACTCACTAGTGCTGTTTTTGTGGACCTGTCCAAGGCATTTGACCTTGTTGACCATTGCCTGCTGCTCAGAAGCCTGGTTGCCAAGGGATTATCCAGATTGTCATTAGAATGGGTGGAGAGTTATTTATCAGGTAGGGAACTACAAGTTCTTTATGAGGGTTCAGTGTCAAAGAGTAGAATTTTAGAAAAGGGTGTACCTCAAGCGTCAATCTTGGGACCCCTATTGTTTTCCATATTTGTGGATATTATACCAAGTAAAATTCTTAAGGCTAAGAAAATCTTATATGCTGATGATATAATATTATAGAATAGCTCTAATTCATTAGATAAAATTGCCCAAGATTTGACTAGATTTTCAGAGTCTAGAAAATTGTTTGTTGGACTTAAAATTATCATTGAATATTTCAAAAAGCAAGAGTATGATATTTGCCTCTAAACAAAAGTTGGTTAAATTAGGGAAACTGAATATTTTTGGTAAAAATGGAATTAATTTGGAGCAGGTGCAATGTTTTAGATTTTTGGGAATGAATTTGGCCTCAAATTTAACATTTTTTTTCCAAGTTTTTTTTCAAGTTTATTGCAGGAAAACTCCATTGAGTAAGCTCATTCACAAGGAGGACCTGTGACATATAGACTTACACAACATACATACATAAATAGTTAATAAACAATATATACATAAATGCAAGCATCACATAGTACAAGCAAGATATACATACAATGACACCACATGGGGTAACCACAGGAGGTAATAACTTTTCAAATCATATATTGACTTTAACAAAATCAGTAAATCAAAAATTAGGGGTTGTATTCAGACTACAGAACGTGTTAACTTTACAAGCCAGGAAACATATAGCCCAAAGTATACTACTTTCTCAACTGAATGATAATTCATTTTTGTTTACTAGTTTGTCTAAACATGTCGTAAATAACTTAACAATGACTTTTCATAGTATTTGTAGATTTGTTTATAGATTGCCTTATAGTACACATCATTGTACTTTACATCAAGTTTCAGGGTTTCTACCACCTAAGTTGACTTCCATTTACTCTCTTTGTTGTAAAACGGATAATGTATTGAGACAAAAAAGTCTCTCTCCCTTGTATTCTCTGATATCTGTAAGGGACGCTCCGAGAAACTTGAGATCAAATTTTCTTTCTTGTTTAAATTTGAAAGTCACTAAAACTAAAATGGGTGCTCAAGCTTTTTCTGTCCAAGCACCAAAATACTGGAATGATCTTCCAATTGAATTGAGAACTATGAATAGTCATAATTTATTCAAAAAGAAATTGAAGCATCATTTATTGAGTAGCTTGCAATGTCACTGCTATTTTAAATAATTTGTATTATATTGTTTGTCTTGTATGTCATGTATTTGTATTCCTGTATTAAGTGAATGTAAAAGTTATCTTTTTGTATAACATCTTTTGAGTATTTTATAATCTCGGGTCGCATATGAAAAAGGGCCTTGGCTCATATGTTTACCTGGTTAACAAAAGAAATAAAAAAAAATAGGTCAGATTTACCTTTGAAGCTCCAGCATTTAAGAACATTCAGATTTGGATCCAGATGTTTCAGATGAAGGGGAACCAAGGCTAAGACCCATACACACACATGCTGAATCACATTATGTCCCCTAAAGTCAGACGACGTGGAAGACTAAGTTTATCTCAACTAGAGAAAATCTTGCATGTATTAATAGACATCAGTTGAAATTATTAGCAGCCACTGAGATTATAACATAGATCCTGAACCAAAACATAGACTGGTATATGCATGAATAATGCATAGTTGTTCTAAGCTTCTTTGCACCCCAATGTAACTATGTTAGCTCAGCTGTGGGAGGCATTCACTGACTTCAGCCATTCCCATGTAAGGTTGTGGAGCTATGTGCAAAGTAAGGGTCTGGTCTAGGATGCAGAACTGGGTTGGATATGACTTCCGATTGGAAGCCCAGATCAAACTTCCACTGGATCCCCTGCTCTATAAGTGCCAGAGACTACATGGTACATCGATTCAGCCAGGCATAGATACTTAGCATACATACTGTAGATGCTAAGATGATTTAGGAAAGATAAGGACTTTCATCTGTCTAGCCTGGTTTGTTTTTTTACTTACTGTACAGTAGTTTAACTAGCTCTTCTCCTCTAGTGACATCCCATAATCCTGCTTGTCCTTACCTATCCCTTTGTGTCTGTAATGTAAAGGGTTTAACAAGCTCAGCCATGGCTAATACACAAAGATTTTATCACATTTCCTATACATTTTTCATAAATTTTGCAGGGGTGCTTCTGGTGTGTGACATGTTAAAAATGTAAAATGTAGGTACTTGACTGATAAGGGTCACCTTGTCATTGGCGGTCTGACTATTCACGATTCAGCTGAATCATGAGACCAAAAACACCTTTAAAATTTTAAAATCATGGACTGAAAACAGAAAGTAAGCAAACAGAATTTACTGGAATGAACTGTAGGCTTTTAAGCAGCTTTGGGGGTCGCTGTTACCCCTTTTGCATCTATGAGATTTGATCTTGAAGTCTGCTATTGAGGCAGCATTCGAGACCTGTCAGACGTAGTTCACTGGTTTACCTCTCTCTCAGAAGTGAAAAAGCAGCTTACATCCATTCTAATCTATCTTCCTGCTAGTTTGAGGTTGTTACCCCTGTTTTTTTGTTTCTTCTTTAAGTCTGAGTGACTCACTGAAGAATACCTAATTAGTTTATATCCCGTTGTGTATTTTTAGGTTTTTGTCATGTCCCTTCTCTCAGTCCATGTAGTTACTCTGGCAAATTGGGATTGAGTAAGTGGAATCTTAACACAGGAGGGAGAGTTAGTGAATGTTGCGGGGTCATTTTCATGTGCAGAGAGCGTTTATGCAGCATGTAGAAAAACCTTGCACACCAACACGGAACCCATAGAGGGACTGTTGTGACAGCTTTAAAGTACTATGATTGCTAAGATATCTGTCATATTGTTTAAAAGTTAGAATAACGTGTTAATATGAAATGTAAAGGAAAAAATAGGTGGCTCAGTGAAGGGAAAGGGGAGAGTTTTAGAACAATATGAGCATTAAACTACAAGCTGTACACACGGGCAGACTTGATAGACCTTTGAGGTAGAAGACTTGGTTTGCTGGCCAAAGCACCTAGCTTCACCTCAGCTCTTTCCTTCTAGATTGCTTGAAAGGACAGAGCAGATAACCTTACCAGAGCAAGGGAAAGGATTAAGACTTCTTTTGGCTAAGCAGATTTACTGTGTGTTGTTATTTTTATTTTGTACTCACAGGGATTGCTACTGTTTGTTGCTAACATTTCATTGCTTTATTTTTCTCTGATTTAAATTGTTGTTGCTGGTATACCTTCTTCAGCATTATTACAAGGTGTGCCTATAGGTGTGTGCTAACAGATTACTGCTGTATTCTTCTGCTTCAAATTGTCTTTTGTAAGGTATCTCTTCTGTTACTGCTTTATTTTTCTCTGTAGCAAAGTGTTTCTGGCCGGGTATACTGTATATATGTTATTTATCTATCAATTGAATTTGTCAGTGCTTGATGTTATTGTATGTTACCTTGTCTCTGCCTAAATGCTGATGGTATTTTTCCCTGTAATGTTCTAAATGCTGATGGTATTGTTCCCTGTAATGTTTATATCCGTAACCTTTGTAACCTCCCGGGTCGCTCCTGAAAATAGGTGCTTGGCTGTCCAATGTGCTTACCTGGTAAACAAAAGCAAAATGAATAAAATAAAAATCTTCTCTGAAATTATTACAGGTGGTGCTTTACAGGTTTTATAATTTTATCTAACATTAGGATAAGCTTTCAGGGTTACTGCATTTATTGTTGACTGATTGTTTCTGCTCTTACCTCCTTGTTCTTTCGTCAGTGGTTCTTCTTTTTCAGCGGGGGAAGGGCCCAGCCACCCACCCCCATCCCCAACCACTTCACACTGCACTCCTTTTATAGGGTACCACAGTCAGGACATTTCCTGTGGCAAAGCAGGAAGGGGCAGATCAATGGGGCATCCACAAGGTGAGCTCATTTACAGGGGCACTAGTAATTTAACTTGCTATAACAAGTTATATGAAAACAAAACACAAAATCAAATCATTACTTGCATTTTGTTCCTTCTAATTACTCTGACCAGATTATAAACCCAGCAATTTATCTGGAATGGATATCATTAACTGCAGGTACTGTGAAACACTTTTCAGAAGGACAGTC
Organism: Neoceratodus forsteri; assembly: GCA_016271365.2. Taxonomy (NCBI): domain Eukaryota; kingdom Metazoa; phylum Chordata; order Ceratodontiformes; family Ceratodontidae; genus Neoceratodus; species Neoceratodus forsteri. The sequence goes on from CM028129.1 coordinate 799,477,962, forward strand.
TTACAGGATTGAGGACACTGTCCTACATGCTGGGCCTTTGGAGATCTTAGGGCTCTGCTCCGGGCAGCATGGGCAGAGATTGCGTGCCTCACATTTCATATTCAAGAGGAAAAACATTATAAGAACCACCCGCCATTTCCCCAACATCCAACAGAAAAATCTCGACCGCAGAGGGTAGTTGGTCTGGGAGGTTGGCAGGTGGTTAGGAAGGGCAAATCGGGTGCCCCATCATTCGGTGCTCTCCAACATATTACCTCCAAAAACCATATAAACACTACAAACGGGTATCTGCCTCTATCTCCGAAATCAAACAAAGGGGCAGAGGACACTGCGGAGCAGGACACTGCAGCACAGGATCTAGCACAACAAAACTCACCCAAATCAGGAACCAAAACAAAAAAAGCAAAAAGGAAATCCAAAAAGCTTCTGATCATAGGAGACTCCATGATTCGAGGAATTGATACCTATCTCCAGCTAGGGGTAATACTCAGATGTCGCCCAGGTACATCAGCATGGAGAGACACTGACCACATTGCTAAAATTGTTCAGGAAGCAGGAGAAAACATTGACGTCCTGGTACACTTAGGGACTAATGATCTCGCCAGTCGGTTAGTTGTGGAGACCAAGGAACACCTGACCAGGCTGGGTGACACACTTTCATACATTTTGTATGGCATCTCCTTCTCTGAGATCCTGCCAGTCTGGGAGAGGGGGGGCAGATGGACGGAAGGTCAAAGAAGGGGAGATAGGGGAGCTAAACATGTGGCTCAAGGGCTGGTGCCAGGAAAAAGGACACAGATTTGTAGGGAACTGGCAACAGTTTTGGGAGTGAAAGTTCTTTAAATTTGATGAACTGCATCTGACTAAGGAGGGAGTCAGTGCATTGGGACAGAAGTTTGATGTCTTTGCAGAATATTTAAACTAGCAAATGGGAAGAGGGGTGCAGCACCCCATACGTCAAATGGGAAGAACACCCCTCCCCCCTCAGCTAGTGGTCAAACAGAGATTCAGCATGTTTGCAGTTCATTTGCATCACCAGGTAAGAAAAAATGTCCGTCTTCCCATACGACACACAGAAGAAATGCCAGACCTCCCCCAACAACTAACACACCAAAATCTGGCCAATGGAAAATCATGTACACAAATGCTCACAGCCTGAGAAATAAGATCCCAGACCTGCAGGCAATAATGTCAGAGGCTAAACTGGACATAGTAGCAATTAGTGAGACGTGGTTTACCAGTAACCACACTTGGGAGACTTCAGTACCTGGCTATGTACTGTTCAGAAGAGACCGAGGTGCAAAAAGGGGGTGGATTGGCCCTGTATGTCAATGAAAATATAAAAGCTACAGAAATTCAGAATACACGTAAGGAGCCAGAAGAACTGTGGGTCATCCTGGAAACAGGAAATGGGACAGCCATAAGAACTGGAGTTGTCTACAGGCTCCCAGACCAGGGGGAGGACATAGACACATTACTGTTGGAAGATATACAAAACATGACAGCTAAAGGGGAGGTTCTGACAATGGAAGACTTCAACATGCCAGATACAGATTGGTCAATACCAGCAGGAACATCTGCCAGAACTAGACACATGGTGGATTCCCTGCAGGGGGAGAGCCTCAAAGAAACATAGCAACATAGACTTTGACGGCAGATAAGGACCGCTTGGCCCATCTAGTCTGCCCATTTCCCTACCTACAGGATAGACTGCAGATCCTAGTTAACCAACTGCCTATTTCTTCCTACCCTCCACAAGAATTGCCTTATGTCTGTCCCATGCATTCTTGAATTCTCCCACAGTTTTAGACCCCACAACCTCCTCAGGAAGGCTGTTCCATGCATCCACTACCCTCTCTGTGAAATAATACTTCCTCACATTGCCCCTGAACTGCCCCCCATCTTTAAATTGTGTCCCCTTGTTCTTGCACATCTCTTTTTCTGAAAGATGCTACCCTCTTGGACTTTGTTGATTCCACTGAGGTACTTAAAAGTTTCTATCATGTCCTCCTTCTCCCTTCTTTCCTCAAGGGTATACATATTAAGCTTCTTTAGTCTCTCCTCATACGGCTACTCTTGCAGACCCTGCACCATTTTAGTTGCCCTCCTCTGGACTGCCTCTATTCTGTCTATGTCCTTGCGGAGATGGGGTCTCCAGAACTGGACACAGTACTCCAGATGGGGTCTCACCAACTGTCTGTATAGAGGGATAACAACTTCCTGTTTTCTGCTGCTGATGCCTCTCCCTATGCATCCCAGTATACCCCCAGCCCTCCCTACTGCCTTCTCATGTTGCTTGGTAATCTTAAGGTCATCTGATATGATTACCCCAGGTCCCTTTCCTTTTTTGTTGTTGTTACTACCCCCCATTGTGTATTCTTCCCCTGGGTTCTTGTTTCCCAGGTGCATTATTTTGCACTTCTTTGCTTTGAATCCTAGCTGCCATACTTCTGACCATTCCTCCAACCTTGCCAAGTCCCTTCTCATCCTTTCCACGCCTCCTTGTGTATCAACCCTGTTGCAGATCTTTGTGTCATCTGCAAAGAGGCATACTTTTCCTTCCAGTCCCTCTGCAATGTCACTTATGAAGACATTAAAAAGGACTGGACCCAATACTGAACCCTGCGGTACCCTACTAGTAACCTCTCTTTCTTCAGAGTGGACTCCATTTACAATTACCATCTGTGTCCTATTGCCCAGCCAATGTTTTACCCAGGCCACCACCCTGGGACCCACTCCCAGGCTGGTTAGTTTGACTATTAATCTTTTGTGTGGGACTGTGTCAAATGCCTTGCTAAAGTCTAGGTAGGCCATGTCCACAGCCCCTCCCTGGTCTACTACTTTGGTCATCCTGTCAAAGAAATCTATTAGATTCATCTGACATGACCTCCCCGCTGTGAACCCATGCTGCCTTGGGTCCTGTGCCCCACTGGCCTCTAGGCACTCAACTGTTCTTTCCTTCAGAAGTGACTCCATCACTTTCCCTACCACAGAGGTCAGACTGACAGGTCTGTAGTTTCCTGCCTCTGTCTTGGTCCCACTTTTGTGAAGGGGAATCACATCCACCTTCCTTCAGTCCTCAGGCACCACACCATCCTCCCATGATTTATTAAAAAGAGTTGCCACTGGTTTCACTAGTTCCCCCCCTTAATTCTTTTAGAATTCTGGGGTGAATTCCATCAGGCCCCATTGCTTTGTCCACCTTCAGTTTTAGGAGTTCTTGCAGAACCCTTTCTTCTGTGAAAGGACTGGGATCAACCCCACTATCAATGGTGCTTCTGTTAATTGGATTAGGCACTTCCCCCTCCTCATTTGTGAATACTGAGCAGAAATATTCATTCAGTATCCCTGCTTTTTCACTGTCCCCCTCTGCCCACCCACCGTTCATTCTATTCAGCCTCATTATCCCTCCCTTTGCCTTTCTACGCTTGCTGATGTACCTATAAAAGGTTTTATCCCCCTTCTTAACTGAGTTGGCTATCTTTTCCTCAGTTTGGGCCTTTGCTATACTGACTTCCCTCCCTGCTTCCTTCTGCCTTAACTGGTACAGCTCTCTGTCCTGCTCTTTCTGTGTTTCCTTATACTTCCAGAATGCTATCTTTTTCTTCCTGATTTTCACAGCCACCTACTTGAGAACCATAGTGGCTTTTTCTTTCATTTTGATTTGTTTATTTGCTTCACACAAAGGCTTGTTGCCTCTGTGATGGCAGTTCTGATGATTCCCCATTGTTGCTCCACACCTCCTTCTAGCCTGTTTGTTAGTGCTTTTCTGAGGCACTCTCCCATCTTGCCAAAGTCAGCCCTCCTGAAGTCCAGTACCCTCACTTTTGTATGGCTTGACTCTGTAGCTGAGTTTAACGTGAACCACACTGTTTGATGGTCACTTGTTCCCAGATGGCAACCCACTTCTAGATCTGAGATCCTCTCACTGCCCCCATTTGAGAGTACGAGGTCTAAGATTGCTCCCTTATGAGTGGGTTCTGAAACTAGCTGTCTGAGGCCTGCCACTTGTAGGGCATCAAGAATGGCCCTGCTCTTGGATGTGGCTGCAGCAAATGTGCTCCAGTTAACTTCTGGCATATTCAGGTCTCCCATCAACAGTATCTCCCCTTTCTCTGCCATTCTAAGAATGTCTTCTATCATATCCTTGTCCATTCCCTCCACCTAACATGGGGGTCTGTACACAAACCCTGTGCGGATTGTGGTGCCCTTTCCAGTCTCCAAGGTGACCCACAGTGCCTCCTCTCCTCCCTGTTTACTCTTTTGTTCAGTTGCTTTTATGCCTTCCTTTACATAGAGAGCTACTCCTCCCCCTCTTCTCCCCTGCCTGTCCCTCCTGTAGGTTATGTACCCTGGCATGTTAACATCCCAGTCATGGTTCTCTGTGTACCATGTTTCTGTGACTGCTATGATATCCAGGCATCCCTCTTCCATCAAGGCCACCAGCTCAGGGAGCTTGTTGCCCAGACTACGGGCATTGGTACTCATTACCCTCCATTTCCTGATGGCCTTACTCCTTTTTGACCCATCCCTGTCCTTCTTGCCTTTGTCACTTTCTCCATTTACCCCTGCCCTTCTCCCTATCGACACCTCTATGTTGGTGTTTACCACACTTACTACCGTGATTTTTTGGGGGGGGCTAGGATTTCTCTGCTCCATTCCAGTGCCTCCCCCCTTCGCTAGTTTAAATGCATGCCAATGAAGCATTTAAACCTATCACCTAGGATCCTGGTTCCCCTCCTGGACAGATTCAACCCATCATGCCAGTGTAGGCTTGCATCACTCCAGGTGGGCCCCCAATCCCCAATGAAGCCAAATCCCTGAGATCCACACCAGTCTTTCAACCACTGATTGAATCCCATGATGCGGAACACCCTGGCCTCTCCTACGCCATAGATGGGCAGCACCTCCGAGAAGGTTACCGTGCATACTGCTTGTCAAAGGCCCCTCCCCAATTCCACAAACTCTTCCTGCACTTCTCTAATCCCTTTCTTAGCCAGGTCATTTGTCCCTAGGTGGACAATGACATCCAGCTCCCTTCCCTGTGCAGCTGCTCTGGCAATCCTGAGGATTCGCTCCCTGTCCCTCCAAGCCATGGCGCCAGGCAGGCACCTTACCTCCCTCTCCCCTTCCTCCCCCATTCTACCTTCCTAACAATGGAGTCCCCCACCTGGAGTTGTTTCCTTCCCCTGCGGTGTCCCCTGCCACCCTCCTGTGGGTCTCCTTTTTGGAGGTTCCCAGCATCCTCCTTGGTCTCCACTGCAGGTGCCTCCATAGAGGAACCACACTTTGCCAGAATGGCATAGGAATTGTGGAAAGGTACAGCTGGAGGGATGCACCTCTGTTCCACCACTCTCACCCTCCCTGAGCCCACTGTGGTCCAACTGCTCCTCTTTCTTGGCAACCTCTGAGGCAACGGCAGTGGCACTGGTGGTCCCTGGATGGAAGAGGAGGTCCAACAAATCCTGGCCAACTCAGCCTGGAGATGAGCAACCTCCTCCTCTGCCCAGAGAGGTGCCTGCAGATGGGACAACACCGCCCTCCAGAGCATCTCCCGAAGATTGCTGCTCCACAGCCACTGCACTGCACCACTCCAATCATGTCTTATTTCTGGCCCCTTAACTGTTTGCAATCCTTACTCTTTCCTCTGTTTTTTCTCTCTCTCTCCTTACTTTCTGCCTGTGTGCCCTTTAAGCTCCTGATTGTCCTGTTCTGAGACAAGAATATCCTATATTTCTCAGTAGACCCCTTACTTGCTCAGAGGCAGACCTCCAACAGCTAGAGGGGGCCGGAGAGATACTCTTGCCCTTCTAGGATGGTGGGTCTTTGGTGGCTCTGTGATCACTCACTTCCTGCTCCCAAACAGGAAGTTCCTATTTTCAGTCAAATTCTGTGCCTATAAAAGTAGAACTAGCTTTGGGGAGGAGGGAAGGAGGGCAGTATAGTCCCAGTAGAGAAGTCCAGTCACACAGCAGTCCTTTCTCCTCGTGTCTTCTGCCAAGCTACAACAACCCACAAGAGACAGGGCTATCCTAGATCTAGTACTGACTAACAGGGAAGGAATCACAGATCTCCAAGTAGAAGGTCACGTGGGGACCAGTGACCATCACATGGTATGGTTCAATTTGGAGCTGACTTTGATAAGATGGCCAACAGAGTTAAGCTAGCCCTGGCAAAAAGAAACACAGGTGAAGGGGTACAGGCAAAGTGGGCAAGCATTAAGGATGCAATACTTGAAGCAACATCCCATTGTGTTAGACAGAAAAGGAAGTGCAAAAGAAGATGGAAACCACTTTGGTTCTCAAATACAGTAGCAGAAAAGGTCAGAGCCAAAAGGCTGGCCTTCAGGAAATATAAGGGAACACAGCGGGATGAAGATAGGGAGGCATACCAAACTGCCCTAAGGGAAGCAGGGAAGGCAGTAAGGCAAGCAAAGTCCCAAACTGAGGAAACACTAGCACAAACAGTAAAAGAAGGTGACAAGACTTTCTATAGATACATTAGTGAAAGGAGAAAGTCCAGAGGGGGTATTGCTAAGCTCAATGGAGAAAAGGGGATGTGAGGAGGAGGACCATGTAAAAGCATCTATCCTAAATAGATACTTTTGCTCAGTATTTACTGAAGAGAAGGTAGGGCAGGGCCCACAGCTCAGCACCATGGACACAGGGGGGAGGGAGGTGAGCACTACTCCCTTCACAAAAGAAAGGGTCCTACAAGAGCTCGCTAAGCTCAGGGTGGACAAGGCAATGGGACCTGATGGCATACATCCCGGGGTACTAAAGTAACTAAGGGTGGAACTAGCAGAGCCATTAGCAGAACTGTTTAGTGAGTCTCTAAGCACAGGAGAGGTCCCAGAAGACTGGAGAAGGGCTAAAGTGATCCCGCTCCACAAGAGTGGTAGCAGGGAGGAGGCAGGGAACTACAGACCAGTCAGTCTTACCTCAGTAGTGGGCAAGATTATGGAGGCACTCCTTAAGGAAAGGATAGTGCAACACCTGGAATCGTAGGGGCATAGGATCCAAGACAGCATGGGTTTACAAAAGGAAGGTCCTGTCAAACTAATCTCATAGATTTCTTTGACTGGGTAACCAGAGTGGTGGACCAAGGGGGAGCAGTTGATGTCACCTACCTTGACTTCAGCAAAGCTTTCAACACTGTTCCACATAGAAGATTGATAAATAAGCTGGGTAGGCTTGGGGTGGGTCAGAAGTTGGTCAACTGGGTGGCAAACTGGTTGACAGGCAGAAATCAGAGAGTGGTGGTAAATGGTATGCAGTCAGAAGAGATGCAAGTCACAAGTGGGGTACCTCAGGGATCAGTCCTGGGGCCAGTCCTGTTCAATATCTCCATTAGTGACATTGCAGATGGACTAGAGGGTAAAGCTTGTCTGTTTGCAGATGACACCAAGATCTTCAACATAGTAGATGATCCAGATGGGGTGTGCGGAATGAGAAGAGATCTGGATAAACTAGCAAAATGGTCGGAAGAATGGCAACTGGGATTTAATGCAAAGAAGTGCAAGATCATGCACATAGGGAAGAGAAACCCTGAAGCCACCTATAGACTGTGAGGGGAGTTGCTGGCAGTCACAAAGGAAGAAAGAGACTTGGGCATCATCATCACAGATGACCTGAAATCATCCAAGCAGACCTCTAAAGCAGTAGGTAACGCAGGTAAGGCTAGGGGGATGTTAGGGTGTATTAATAAGGGTAGCACAAGTCGTAAGAGGGAGGTAATAATCCCTCTTTACAAGACACTGGTTAGGCCCCATCTGGAGTATTGCATGCAGTACTGGAGGCCACACCTTCACAAGGTCATTAACCAAATTGAGGCAGTCCAGAGAAGGGCAATCAAAATGGTAAAGGGACTGCATCAGAAGACATATGAGAACAGATTAAGAGAGCTCAATATGTATACCCTAGAGCAAAGGAGGGAGAGAGGTGATAGAAACATTCAAACACTTTAAGGGCATTAACAAGGCAAAGGAGTCTAACATGTTTCAATATAAGAAAAACAGCAGGACAAGAGGACACAGCATGAGATTAGAGGGAGGCTGAGTAAGGGGGAATGTGAGGAAGTTCTTTTTCACAGAAAGGGTGGTGGATGCATGGAATGGCCTACCTCAAGTAGTGGTGGCTATGAATACAGTGCAGGGCTTCAAACAGGCATGGGATAGGCATAACGGAGCAATACAGATGAGTATGAATAGATCGGCCACTGACAGCAAAGGACGATGACACATTTATAAGGTAGAAAAAGAAATGGGCAGACTGGATGGGCCTTGTGGTCCTTATCTGATGTCAACTTCTATGTTTCTGTGTTTCTGCCAGAGATTTCACCTGATGATATGTTTATATAAAAATTCAATATTGCAGGGGGACTTTTGTCTACTGTTTATGGACATAAGCCCCCCAGCCCAAATTAGTATTGGTTTAGGCTTTGAAAATGACTGTAAATATATAATTGGAAAACGTCTTGCAGGACATATTGTGATAGAAACAAATCACTTTTAAAGTACCTGAACCAGTGAAGTATATGCTTTGTACAGTTTTTTTTAAAAATCCAGCCCAATGTACAGTACTTCACAGCGGCAGTGTTTATTAGTTTTTTTTTTAGTAATACTACATTTTTGACAACATCTATACAACATATCCATGTTTCTGTTCATTTGTTTTTAATTACTGGACTAAGATATGCAGGTTTGAAGTGTTTTTTTTTTTACAGTTAATTTATTTATTGAGTTATTTCCCATTTGTCACTTACAGTACAATAAAGGCATACTGTGATTATATACACATAAGTGTATACTGGCACTTTATACAATAGTTGATATCGAGTGCTAAATAGCTGAAAATTGCAAAGATACATATGTATATAAAGTAATACACCAATAGGACAAGATACTTGTACTGTTTATATAGAAGAGGGAGAGAATATGTACTGGGTTAATTTAAAATACATATATATTTAACCATATATTGGAATAACTATTTAAAGGAGTTGCACGGAAGGATATATATATCATGCAATAATTGTGAAGTAATATCATAAGGAAGGGATAAATTGAATAAAAAAAAAAAATCTTTATTTATGAAGAAAGTTTATGTAATCTTGCCAACATAAATAGAACTCATTGAGTCGACCTTGTATCAAATATGATATCCTTTCCAAAGAGGCGTAATAAGTTAAGCTATCCAGAATATCTGTCATAGAGGGTATTAACTGAGTTTTCCATCTTACTAGTATCAACCTTTTAACCTGCATAAGTAATATATTTAGCCATTTATGCTGGTATTTTGTTAGTTTTGTATTTTTATCAATAACGCCAAGTAGACAGAATTTGGGATCAAGTGAGATGTGGCAGCCAATAATTTTATATATCAAATTAAAAACAGACTGCCATAATTTGTGTATTGGTTTACATGACCATAGTATGTGTAGAAGGTCTCCATTAGGTAGATTACATCTCCAGCAATTGTTACTAGATATTAGGCCTAATTTATGCAGGTGAAAAGGGGTTCTATACCATAAGTGCAATATCTTGTACTGTATCAGCATGCTGCGAACATCTCTAAAGGTGTAATGACAAGATTTCCAGCAATCATCCCATTGGGAATTAGATATGTTATCTTTTAAAGCAGTATTCCATCTGTTTTTGGCCTTAAGAGATTGATTTGGTAACATATCCCTAATTAATTTATAAATCTTACTGACCAACCCAGAGGAAGTATTAATCCATGAGTTAATGTATAAAGAGTTTGTAAGTGGTTCCTTGATTTGTTGAATAACATGAAGTGTAGCCGATCGAATTTGCAAATATTTCCAGAATTCGTTTTTGGAAATATGCCACTTTGCTTGTAGATTGCCAAAGGTATCTAATGTCTTACCTTTATTATCAAGAATATCTTTCAGGAAAAATATATTCTTTAGTTTCCATGAATTACAATATATAGGTTTGTTCTCCAAGGTAATTTTCAAATTTCCCCATAGAGGTGTAAAGGTTATAGGGGTAGGGTCCATTTTGAGCCATTTATGTAATTTGAACCAATAATACATAGATGACTTAATTGTGGGATGATTATTTGTTCTAGAGTTTGCTGGGGAATATAAGAAGTTATTAGGTATTCGTCCTCTAGACATGGAGGCTTCCATGTCAAGCCACAATGGTGAATTATGGTTAGGTTTAGAAACCATTTAATAGTTTGCACTGCTCTGAAAGCCCATAAGTATGCCATGAACCAAGGTAAACCAAACCTCCTTTAGACCAGTGTGAACGTAGTTTAACTCGATTGAACTCGAACACGGCCTCCCATAGGAAGTTTCCTACTATTTTGTCAATTTTTGAAATAGGTGGGGGAATATTTTAGAGGATACAAGAGAATAAGTAAAGAATTTTAGGAGTAATATTCATTTTATAGCAGCAATTTTACCAGGAAGCGTAAAGATTTAGATTTTTCCATTTGTTTATATTCGTTGGATATCTGTAAGCAAAGGCTGTAGATTTAATTCCCAAATTTTATTAAGATCCAACTGATTTTTACTCCTAAATAGGTGATGCCTGAGGAGTCCATCGAAACCTAGTGGGTTATTTATAGAGGAATTACAGCGTTTATTTAACGGTAATATCTCCGTTTTTTTGATAATTAACTTTCAAACCAGAAAGTTTAGAGAACATATTAAATTTTTGAATAAGTGGCTGTGCGGATAAATCTAAATTTTCAAGCAAAATAAGCATATCATCTGCGTATGATAAAGATGTATAATGTACGCTACCTATAGGTATTCCTATAGTATCCTTATGTTGTCTTAAAAATGCAGCAAAAGTTTCTAGAGCTAAGATGAACAACGATGGTGAAAGCGGGCATCCTTGTCTATATCCCCTTTCAAGTTTAAAGGGTTCAGATAGCGTAGAGTTGGTGAGAACCCTGGCTTGAGGGTTTGTATATAGAAGTTTAATTCAAAATCAAAAATTATTACTAAAACCAAAACGGCTTAGCACCATGAAAAGAAATTTCCAATCTAAAGAATCAAAAGCTTTTTCGAAGTCAACAGCGATGGCTGCAGCAGGTGAATTAAGGGATTGGGCTTTATGCATTAGATTAATCAGAGAACGAAGATGATCAGATCCAACCCTACCTTTCACAAAGCCCACTTGCGACCTGTGAATTAATTTAGGAATATGTGGTTCAATACTACTAACTAAGATTTTAGCAAATATTTTGCCATCTGTGTTAAGTAAAGAGATGGGGCGATAATTCTCCGGTAGGGTATTGTCCTTATCTTTTTTGGGAAGAACAGTGATGATTGCTTTAGTCATTGTATGAGGTAGTACACCCTTCTTAGAGGACTCTATAAATACCTTACATAATATGGGAACTAGTTGATCTGATAAGAGTTTATAGAAGTCCACTGGGTAACCATCTCCACCAGGACATTTATCAGACTTAAGGGAAAAAAGTGCCTTCTTTACTTCTTGTTCAGTAAAAGGTGCATCTAAAGAACATATTGTGTCTTGGGGAAGTCTGGGGAGTATTATTCTATCAAGAAAGGATGATATCTCCGAATCTGATGCTGAAGAAAAGGACTTATATAAACTTTTGTAAAAGGAAGTCATAATCTCATTGATTAAGGATTCATTAGTTTGAATTCCGACCACCTGATCTTTTAGAGCAGCAATATGTCGTTCCATTTGTTGCATCCTGAGTCTATAAGCAAGTATTTTGCTTCCCTTTTCCCCTCCTTCCCAATATTTATGTTTTATTCTTAATAGTGCATTTTCTGTCTTACGAGCAATTATTTCATTGATTTGCATGCGTAGTTGTAAAATTTCATAGTGCAAAGGAGATGAAGTATCAGGGTGAGGTTTAGCCATGTAAAGTTTTTGTTTTGCTTGAAGTAGATTCTCAAGGTTTCTAATATTTTGCTCTCTGGATTTCCTTCTATGCACTGCAAAGCTAATTATTTTGCCCCTTAAAGTAACTTTAAGAGCTTCCCAAAAAGTTCCCATGGATATATCACTTGGATTATTATGAAGAATTAATTCTTCAATTTGTGTTTTAATCCAAGGTAAAAATTCTGGATCTTTCAGTAATAAGGGGTCCAGTCTCCAAGACAGGGATTTTTTAGGAGTAGGGCCCCACATAAGTGAAAGTTTAACCGGGGCATGATCGGATATAATTAAGGGGAGAATATTAGCTTCTAATATATTCGCTGTAACTTTAGGAGATGTTAACCAGTAGTCAATTCTACTGTAGGATTGGTGACGAGGGGAGTAAAAGGTGAAGTCTTTGTCTCTGGGATGAAGGATCCTCCATATATCAGATAAACCCAGATCTTTCATTAGTTGTATTACCAAATTTGAGCTTTTAGGATGACTTTCATCCGACTTATTGCTTTTATCCATAAATGGATCAAGTGTAAGATTAAAATCTCCTCCGATCAGTAAGGGTGATTTAGTTAAGTTTAATGAAACTAGGTGTTTTATCAGCTCTTGAAAAAATTGAGGATTATCCACATTAGGCGCATAGATACTGACTATTGATAGTGGGCCTGAAGGAGTGTCGAGGGTTATAATAAGCCACCTGCCATCCATATCTTTTAAGACATTAGAGGGTTTCCAATTTAGGTTTTTATGAATTAGTATCGCTACCCCTCTTTTTTTTGTGGGAGCGGAGGCTGCAAAAACCTGGCCAACCCATTCCCGCTTTAATCTAGAGTTATCTGTGTAACCCCCCTGCAAATGGGGGTTCTCAAAAGACTTCCAGGAGCTTGCTTGAATGCTCCAAGCCTGAATGGTGTTTGGCGTTTAAGCCATTTATCAGTGAGTGTTTTTAGAGCCTCTGGTACTGTCTCTTTAAGAGCTGTCTGCTTGCAGACATAATTAGTTTGTATGGGGGGACTGTGTGCTTCTCTGTTTGAGTACCACTCGAGGTGCTGCCAATTCACTCCATTTTTGCTGTCACTAGGAGTGCAAAGGGAACCTATCTGAAAGATGTAACTGTTTGCCAGAAATCATTTACAGTAATAATGAAATTACAGTTTGTCTAACCTGCTTTCTTTACAGTCAGAACTGTGTCTGCCTAGTTCCCCATTCTGGTTTTGAACTGCTGAACTGGACCAATCAGTGTGGGGTAAGCTAGCTCTAAAATGGTGCCTTGGACGAATCAGAACTTGGACTCATAATCTGAGCCAGCCACAAGAGGATTGTATGGGCAGTGACTCCGGGAGATGTAGTTTAGACTTCGGTGCCTTTTTGGACCAACAGCAGCAGTCTATTGTGAGTGACAGCCAATCCAGTCAAGAACTGGGAGGAACTCAAAGGAAGTGCCCGGTTTTGTCTGTTGGAGTTTCAGTTTAGATCTGGCAGTAAAGGGGAAATAAACCCTGTGCTCCTTCAGTGCACAGTTTCAGTCAAAAACGGTGTAAGGCCCAGAGTTCCGGTCTGCAGCTTGTGTAACTGCTTGTTAGGACTGAATCCGTTCTGTGAAGAGAATCAAAGGATCTCTGAAGAGTAGAAACCAGGCTCACCCTGTAGAAGACTGGAGAAATTGTTGAATTGCACTCGGTCTGTCAGGAACTGAATCTGCTGTGTGTTCTCCCGGTATTGTGCAGTAGTGCGATCGGGATGAGAAGCAGCCTGCCTGGTATGGTACTTTCTTTTTTACTATATAAATGTGTGAAGAGTCTCGGTGGAGCTCAAGAGTAGCCCTGCTGACGCTGAAGGACCCTATCTTGTTTGGAGGTCGGAGTACTAATTCAGGTCGCTTCCCGTTGAATTGCCACATTAAATCCAAATGGAATCATTGTACTGCTGACTGTTTAAACTAATTTTTCTTTTCACTGTGTGAGAGGGCCCCTACCAGCTGCCACGGTTTGGACTAGCCACTAGGGCTTGGGTACCCAGGACAGTAACTGGTAGGGATAGGCCTGTGCACAGAGCCATAGGTAGATAGTAAAGTGATAAGCTAATTAACTTGATTTCCCCCTGTCCTTGTTATATCCCCCTAAATAAATCAGAGCTGCTTGTTTCACCAAAGTTATACTTCCTGAGGTATTTGTCTATGTTAAAGTACTGTACTGTGATTGTTGCACTGTATCTTATTTCACAGGAGGTCCCAGTGCCGGAACTAGTCCTGGGTGTAAGTGTATACTATGAAGGTAATTCTGATATATTGTGTGGGCCACTAGTGGGAAGAAAGGGGTTGCAGTGTCCCAGAGGGCTGTGACCAAGTAAGTTTAACTATTGCAAACCCTGACCTCTGGGTGGAGGCACCGCCATTGGATCAGGCCTCAACCTGTTAGTGGCAAATCAGGCAGGGGTAGTCCCTGGGATAGCGCCATCTAGGGGTTACATCTTGGAGGCTCACCGCTGGGATTGTGTGTCCTCTGAGTGGCCATATTACGAACCACTGTTAAGAAAAAAAATGCGTACTCGACAGAAGTGGCTGTGCACCGCTGGTGGAGTGGTGTACTGGGAGAGATTGACCCCAAAATGCTATGCTTATCCTGGACATCCCCTGGGTATCAATACGGACACTGTACAGGAGTACTTTCCAAGGTGGAAGGTTTACAAAACCCTGTGGTGGTGGGTCGGCATGCTAATCTGCTCACCCACACTTTCCTGGCCCTAGTAGAGTTTAAGGATCCCATAGATAGCTCCAAAGTGCCACAGACCATTACCCCAGAGGGAGCCCTCACTGCCTGGAGAGTGATAACTAAGTACAGTAAAGACCGGGGGGAATGAGCCCCCACCACTGTCTGAAACTTTTGAGGAGAAATTTGCTAAATGGTTGCTGGGGGAAGGGAAAACTGTGGAGGACTTGAAGAAACTATTCTTGCCACCTGGGGGTGTTCCTCCCCCAACACCCTCTCCCGCTCAGTACCCGTAATGGTGGCTGAACCAATGCAGACTCCTATTTCTGCACCTGCCATTAGTCACGACTCTACCGAAGGTTGAGGATCTTCTGGCACCTCCCACCCCCAAGGGAGGATGACTGGGAGACCTGGATAGACTATGTTGCCCCCAAGTGCTAGAATGGCAATGCTCGGACGTCAAGCGAAAGAGGGTTAGTGAGACCTCGAGGTCCCGCCCTGGCTACCATCCATGCTAAGCGGGCCAGTAACCCTGAAGTGACTGCACAGGCCTATCTTGAGGCCCTGGAGAATGTATGGGGCTAGATTCTGATGAGGATCTATGGTAGAGAGTAAGAAATGCACAACAGTACCAAGGGGAGTTGTTGTCTGTGTATGTATCTCGGCTGGAAAAATTGTTGCAAGAATGCCTCAGAAAGGGTAGTTTGCAGCGATTGAACTGGACCGAACCAGGCTGGACAGGATCCTTAAGTCTGCCCCCTTCTCAGAACTGCTGTTGCTCAGTTACGCCTGGCAGATCGACTGGAATCCCCACCCTCCTCATGATGAGTTAATGAGAGAAATTCGAGGAGTTGTGAAAAGGTGACCTCGGGAGGGACCTGCACCAATAGCTGCGGCACTACTCGAGTGACTGAGGGTGGCCCATCAATGAAATTAGGGGCAGAGGTTGGCAGTCAATGAGTGCTCTGACAAGGAAAAAGATATGCACAATGGGGCGAACTGTTGAGAGAGATCCGGGAATTCAAACAGTCCGCTTGAGAAGGCCACGCCTGCAAGCACGGGCCCTGACCTATATCCGACTGCATCTACATGGGGTGGGGGTACCCACCATGTATCTCCTGCTGATAACAGCTCCAAACTCAATTTCTGACCATGGAAGTGGAGAAACTGACGAGATGTCTCCAAATGCTTATCACCGCAGACAGAGATGGCACCAAGGTTTCAGTTAGTATTACCCCGCCCTGGCTCCCAGTGTGGCGCCTCGCCAGCTCCAAACTCCAGAAAGTATGTTTTGCTATAATTGTGGGAAGGATGGGCATGAAAAGGGATGCCGGTCCCCAAAAGACACTGACAAAGTTGCATATAGGCTACAAGGAGAGCTTCGGAGAACAAATCAGTAGGTTAAGAGGTGCACGAAATGATCCCAGTGAGGGCACCAAAATGCTAACTCACGCCCTTTTGTGGCAAGGTCAGTTGCCCAGGCCCCCACTATCGCCTCCAGACTGGTCCAGAATAGTGGGTCCCTCCATGGAGACCACTGTAAAGGTGAATGGAGTGTCTACAAGAGCTGTGATTAGACAGTGGCTCCCAAGTGACAATTATGTTCAGGATTGGTATCAGAAGCATTTGTCAGGCTTCCTTACAACCATTAGAAGTACTGCATGTATGGGGTTAAGTGAGAAGGCCTACCCCTATTCCGGGTATATCCGAATTTGGCTGTCTTTCCCACCTCCATGGCTGGAGTGGCCAAACAAGTAGAGACTCTAGCCTTAGTGTGTCCCCCACTGACTGTATGATGGTGTCCCTTTGTTGATTGGAACAAATGCTCATATGTTCGGAAGGCTGGCACAGTTGTGTTATGAAAACAGGGTCAAAAACTAGTAGAGCTTTTAAGAGTTCCAGCTTTAATTAAGAAGGCCTATGAGGCATAGAGAGATGCTGAAAAAATAGAACCAGAGGAACCGGTCGAATTGTATGGAAGAAGGATCCTGAGTCTCTGATCCTGGTGCCAAATGCCCAGTGTACCTTACAGGAGAGGTCCCGTATCAGAAAGGATGTTAAGAATAAAATATTAATGTTGGATGCACCAGGCGATGGAAATTGCCAGAGGGACTGCTGGTCGCTTAGTATTTTGCCCACTAGAGCCCATGCTTATGCCAGAAGGGTAATGGTCCAAGTTCATAATGTGTCTGAAAGAGACATTCGAGTAAATAGAGGTTGCATCTGGCTAATGTGCATTGTGCAGACACTGCAGTGCTACCCAGCAGCAAGAGTTTGAGGAAGAATGACAGAGTAACGCCTGATTTGTTTGATTTCTCGCGTCTGCCAGCTGAATGGAAAGTGAGGATCAGTGAGAAGCTTGCCCAGAGAGACCAGGTGTTTTCTTTAAAGGAATGGGACGAGATGCGTGCAAGAAGCTGAGCACAATATCCGGCTGCATGACGAAAGACCATTTCGTGAGAGGTCTCGGCCTGGCACCTGCTGACATATGATGATGAGACGGCATCTGCAAGAGATGTTAGCTGTTGTGTATTACAAGAATCCAGAAGCCCTTATGCTTCCCCATTGTGGTAGTGAGGAAAAAGAATGGGACAGTAAGGATGTGTGTGGATTATCGCACCTTAAACGGGGGACTATCCCTGATCAGTACACAATGTCCCCATTCAGGATGCTTTGGACTGCCTAACGGGAGCAAGTGGTTCTCTGTGTTGGATCTCCGCAGGGTACTACTAGATCCCGATGGCCCCAGAGGACCGTGAGAAGACAGCCTTTTATCTGTCCACTTGGCTTCTATGAATTCATGAGGATGCCTCAAGGGATTTCCGGTGCCCCAGCCACTTTTCAACGATTGATGGAGCGTGCAGTGGGGACATGAACTTACTAGAGTGCCTGGTATACCTAGATGATGTTATTGTGTTTGGCAGCTCACTGGAGGAACATGAGAGCAGATTATTTAAGGTGTTGGACCGACTGGAGGACTTTTGCCTAAACTGTCCATTGATAAGTGTCAATTCTTTTCAAACATCAGTAAAGTATGTGGGACACATAGTATCCACCGAGGAATAGAGACCGAGCCAAGTAAAGTTGAGGCCTTGACCACCTGGCCACAGCCCAAAAATCTAAAAAGAACTGCAAAGATTCCTGGATTCTGTGGTTATTATCGGCGCTCATCAAGGACTATTCAAGAGTGATCCGCCTTTATTTAACCTTACTCAAGGGTATCCCCAACCCACAAAAAATACCAAAAGTCAGCGGCCCTCAAGACTGAAAGAGTGTATTTTCATCCGAGTGAAGTATTCGGGCCCGCTGGACTCCTGATTGTGAGACTGCTTTTCATGAGATCCATATCAACTTACCCATGCTCCAGTGCTGGCTATACGCCGATCCAAGAAAACCTTATGTCCTGCACGCTGATGCTAGCTTGCAAGGGTTGGGGGTGTGTTGTAACAAGAGCACGAGAATGGCCTGAGACCAGTGGCCTTTGCCAGTAGAAGCCTGACCCCATCCGAAAGAACTATCCTGTACATAAGTTAGAGTTCCTAGCTTTGAAGTGGAGCTATTGTTGACCAATTCCATGAGTACTTGTATGGGGCTAAAATACTAGTAAAACTGACAATAATCCTTTGACCTATGTGCAGACCTCAGCTAAGTTGGATGCCACTGGCCATAGGTGACTTTCGCATTATCTACATATGACTATGCTCTCGAATACGAGCAGGCCTGAACCACATAGATGTTGATGCTCTCTCCGGGAGGCCTGTTCCCCAGAATGATTGGGTCCGATTGGCAGAACTGACATTCGGCACTCTGCGGAAGTTTGACAGGGAGGAACAATGTCCACGGACGCAGTGGACTGCATGGTGGATTGCTTGGGACCTCTCTGAGAATTGCATACCTGCGTTTATTGCCACTTTTCTGCAATAGACATTGGTGCACTGCCTCAGCTGGACAATGACAGTATTCGGCGGGCTCAATCCCAGCGATCCCATGATCAAAGCAGCTTTAGAAGCCCCTCTATGCAGGAAAAGATGTGTCAAATTACGCCCACTGATTTGTGAACTGCACTGTTATACAAAAAGGTCCTAAGTTGAAACTAGATCAATAAACTGTTATACAGAGAAACAGTAGACAGAGGGGGACAAGTAGACAAACAACAACTAGTGCTGCCCACTGCCTTTCGAGACTCAGTACTGAGGTCCTTGCACAACCACATGGGGCACCTTGGCATAAACAGAACACTTGACTTGGTGAGATCCAGATTCTATTGGCCTAAAGATGGGGGCTGATGTTGAGCAACACATTCGAACTTGTAGTCGCTGCTTACAGAGAAAGCTTTGCCCAGAGGGCTGCCCCTTGTTAACATCACCACCAGTGCACCCATGGAGCTGGTCTGTATTGATTTTCTGAGTTTGGAGTCGGATCAAAGAAATATCAGTAATGTGCTGGTGGTCACTGACCATTTCACGAGATATGCCCAAGCTTCCACCAAAGACCAGAAAGCATCCACTGTGGCCAAAGTACTTGTAGAAAACTTTTGTTCACTATGGGCTCCACAAAGAATCCATTCTGATCAAGGGAGAGACTTTGAGAGTCGCCTGATCAAAGAGATGCTTTCTCTGTGGGAGTGCGAAGTCCAGAACCACTCTTACCCCCAGGGGGACCCACAGCCTGAACGTTTCAACCGCACTTTGCTAGATATGCTAGGCACCCTGCACCCAAAGGACAAGCCTAGATGGAGCTAACAAATTAGCACCCTGGTACATGCTTATAACTGCACAAAGTGATGCCACTGGTCTCTCCCCACCGCCTGATGTTTGGAAGAGAGCTCTACTCACCAGTAGATGTGTGTTTTGGGGGTCTCCTGATGGGGTTCAAGCTGACAACTATTTACAGTATGTGCAAAAGTTAAAGGCCCAGCTAACTCATGCGTACTAACTGGCTCAAACCATGGCTGCCAAAAGAAATCTGGCCAACAAAGAACGGTATGATAAAAGGTGAAAGCACAGGAACTCCAGGAGGGAGATCGGGTATTGCTAAGAAATCTGGACTGCATGGCAAACACAAGATTGCTGACAGATGGCACCATCTCCTCACATTGTAGTGGGCAAACTAGATGATCTGCCAGTGTACAAAGTAAGGCCTGAGAACAATTCAAAAGTTATAAAAACAATGCATAGAAATCATTTACTGCCCATTGGACAAATCCTGATTGAGTCTGAGCCCCCAGAAGATGCCCCCTCTGGACCAGTGACTAGAGCTGCTGCTAAGAAAAGATCAAGGAAGTCTGCACCTACAGAAGCAGAGTTAAAGTGTTCCCCTGCAGAACTCCCAGTTGAGCATGACTGTCAGTCCATATCAGAAGAAAGTAGAGTGACTTTGAATACTATCCTTCTTACGAACTGAGTCAATTGTTTCGGGGCAATCCCCTAGTCAATACTGGAGACAAAGCTGGGCTTTCTGGACTGTCTAAGCCCCCAGCTTCATCCCTGGAGCCAATGCTCCCAGAAAGTGAAGTGCAAAGCATCAGATCAGATGAAATGGAATCATTGTGCATGGTTGAACTTTTGAGCTTTCAGGAAGGAAAATGATAGATTAGGGCAGACTGGTGATACACCAACAAGAAAGTATTTTGAGTGCCCTGACAGTCCACTGCCAGTGTCCAAAGCTCTCTATACGAGCCAAATGTTGTGGACTCAGAAACTGTAACCCTGGAGCTGAAAGTGCCCCAAGTTCTAGCCTCTCTACCCCAGGGAGACTCTGACAAGTGAGGACAATGCTGAAATGAGGCTCAGAGTGCAGAGACTGTAACAGTTCCCCTAGAAAGACTGGTTGAGCTGTAAAGCCTGTGGTGCACCTCAGTTATGATTCACTTGGGAGGCCTGTGGACTTGCCTCTCAATGTTGTCCATAAAGGGTGTATGTGTCCCCAGCTCATTGCCCAAACTGAGCATCAGTGCTAACACCAAGTTACTTGTGTTGCTCTCAAGTATGGTGCCCTTGCCCGTCCAGCCCCAAGGTAACTGATAAGGAAGGGCCCTCTCTCAGGTTTCATGTACAAGAGGTAATAACTTGAGTTATAGTACAATGTGTGTGTAATACTGTAAAGAGTGACGTACTGCAATGTTTCAGAAATGTGTTCTGGTAAAATGATGTATTGACTGATGATTACATGTGTGAGCCTAATGCAAATGTATATGGTTGCAGTTGAAACTTATGGGGTACTTGCTGATGCGGACGCCAAGCTTTCCCAGGCCAGGAAGGTGTAACCCCCTGCAAATGGGGGTTCCCAAAAGACTTCAGGAGCTTGTTTGAATGCTCCAAGCCTGAATGGTGTTTGCCTTTAAGCCATTTATCAGTGAGTGTTTTAGAGCCTCTGGTACTGTCTCTTTAAGAGCTGTCTGCTTGCAGACATAATTAGTTTGTATGGGGGACTGTGTGCTTCTCTGTTTGAGTACCACTCGAGCTGCTGCCAATTGCCCATTTTTGCAGTCACTAGGAGTGCAAAGGAACCTATCTGAAAGATGTAACTGTTTGCCAGAAATCATTTACAGTAATAATGAAATTACAGTTTGTCAACCTGCTTTCTTTGCAGTCAGAACTGTGTCTGCCTAGTTCCCCATTCTGGTTTTGAACTGCTGAACTGGACCAATCAGTGTGGGGTAAGCTAGCTCTAAAATGGTGCCTTGGACGAATCAGAACTTGGACTCATAATCTGAGCCAGGCACAAGAGGATTGTATAGGCAGTGACTCTGGGAGATGTAGTTTAGACTTCCGTGCCTTTTTGGACCAACAGCAGCAGTCTTTTGTGAGTGACAGCCAGTCCAGTCAAGAACTGGGAGGAACTCAAAGGAAGTGCCCGGTTTTGTCTGTTGGAGTTTCAGTTTAGATCTGGCAGTAAAGGGGAAAGAAACCCTGTGCTCCTTCAGTGCACAGTTTCAGTCAAAAAACGTGTGTAAGGCCCAGAGTTCCGTCTGCAGCTTGTGTAACTGCTTGTTAGGACTGAATCTGTCCCTGTGAAGAAAATCAAAGGATCTCTGAAGAGTAGAAACCAGGCTCACCCTGTAGAAGACTGGAGAAATTGTTGAATTGCACTCGGTCTGTCAGGAACTGAATCTGCTGTGTGTTCTCCGGTATTGTGCAGTAATTATGATCGGGATAGAGAAGCAGCCTGCCTGGTATAGTACTTTTTTTTTTCCATATAAATGTGTGAAGAGTCTCGTGGAGCTCAAGAGTAGCCCTGCTGACGTTGAAGGACCCTATCTTGTTTGGAGGTCGTGAGTACTAATTCAGGGTCGCCTCCCGTTGAATTGCCACATTAAATCCAAATGGAATCACTGTACTGCTGACTGTTTAAACTAATTTTTCTTTTCATCAGGAAGGGCCCCCACCAGCTGCCACGGTTTGACTAGCCACTAGGGCTTGGGTACCCAGGGACAGTAACTGGTAGGGATAGGCCTGTGCACAGAGCCATAGGTAGATAGTAAAGTGATAAGCTAATTAGCCTGATTTCCCCTGTCCTTGTTATATCCCCCAAATCAGAGCTGCTTGTTTCAGCAAAGTTATACTTCCTGAGGTATTTGTCTATGTAAAGTACTGTACTGTGATTGTTGCACTGTATCTTATTTTACAGGAGGTCCCAGTGCCGGAACTAGTCCTGGGGGTAAGTGTATACTGTGAAGGTAATTCTGATATATTGTGTGGGCCACTAATGGGAAGAAAGGGGGGTTGCAGTGTCCCAGAGGGCTGTGACCAAGTAAGTTTAACTATTGCAAACGGAGGCACCCGCCATTGGATCCAGGCCCCTCAACCTGTTAGTGGCAAATCAGGCAGGGGTAGTAGCCCCTGGGATAGCGCCATCTAAGAGTTTAGTTTCTTGCAATAGAGCAATTTGTATTTTATGTTTTCTGAGGTTGTTAAGAATTTGCTTACGTTTACTTGGAGTATTAAGTCCACTGACATTCCAAGTACATATTGATAGATTGGCCATCATATATATGTATATAATATTTGTAATAAGTTACATAAGAATTCAGGGGAGTTATATACCCAGGTAAGTTTAGTATTAACCTACAGAATATCTTTATGTGTATATCCAGCCTAGAGATATTATTGGCAAGATATTGTAAAAACAATCACTTAAAGAAATATATATAATCTACCTGAATACCTTCCGTGCAGCTCCTTACAACTAAACTAACTATATTATCTAAAATAACCTAACTGTATAACAACAATACAATAATATCGCTTAGGATAAGCAGAGGAGAGAGGTCGTCCAATCAATAAAAAATACTAAATAAAAGGGACCAAGACCGCTCCTTTGCTCTCTAGGACGCAGCTTATCTGATAGGAACTGTAATAGTAAGTCAAATAGTTAGAACAAACCAAAGTACTATCCAATTCACTTAAGTAATAGATTGAAATACTTCAAGTAGAGCAGATTTAAATCGTAGTCTTCTAAGATAAAATTACAATAGAATGAAATCTTAGACTACCAATAGAATTTATATTGAATTCTCACACTATAAGTGTAAATCTGATTAGGTTTTATCAACATAAACACCTCCAACATCATAGTAAGTTCAAGGTTCTAGAACAGCCAAATTTGGGGAAGAAAAAAAATTACACATTAATAGATGAGGACACATGTCCTGTCATAGGTGCATCCTGACACTTGTACTTATAATTAGTAATCTGGTACTTGATGAGTCCCACGTGTATAAATCGCAGCCTTATTTAAAATCTATAAGGATTTTACATTGGTCATGTGATTCTGATGTATATTCAACCTATCAGGTTGAAATACCATATACAGTGAGCCACACACATAGCAGTTAGTCTCTAATCTATATAAGTTTTATCGATTCACCTTGGTAAATAATCTCAATCCTAGTTATAAAGAGTATATGTAAATGTGGAGAAAAAAAAAAAAGTTAGGATATAACAGAAGAGCCCACTACATTACATTAATGCCGATGACATATAACAATGCAATGTCTATGTCAATGTCTAAACTTTAAAGTATCAGGTCACAAATCAGTGTGACCATAAACCTGATGTTATTTATTTTTCCCACATATTAATCATATATGTTCAGCAAAGAATACCAGGATCGTTAGGGAACACGTTGCAGTCATCTTTGATATTTCACTGGTGTAGTAGCTCCTTTGTATTTACTTTTACCTCGATGTTTCTTTTTAGGAGGTTCATTTAATTTTGCAGGAGAGCTATCTATGTTGTTACCCCAAGAAATATCCATGAGATTACTACTTGTATCAGCTTCCAATAACCCGTTTCTTTCTTCAGATAGGTTTCCATCCACATTGTCTAAACCCTACAGCAAAGCATATTTATTGTGCACAGGAATATTAGGGATAGCTAGAGAATCGGAGACAGGATTAGCTTCAATGGTGCACGTTTTCTCTGGGCTGCAACATCGCGATCTCGGGTGGTCAAGACCTAAGGACGTCCTTTCCTTTACTCGATCAGATTGTCTTCTTTTAGACATCTCAGAGTGGTCAGCCGGCTGCGACGTACTCTGCATGACTGTCCCAGCTGGGGCAGCACCAGAATCATCCCCATTCAAGAACGAAGGCAGAGCAGGTGACCTCCCAGTCTTCGCATCCTCCTGGTGAGTTGTCAAGTATGGCTTCAAAAAGGTTAATAGGGATTCCGGCGTATGAAAGTCCTTATATGAGTTGCCATCATAAACCCTCATTATTGCAGGGTATCTGAGTGAGAAGCGGAGGCCTACTTGGTGCATAATTCTCGCTGGAGTGTAGGCCCTTCACTTGATAGAAAGTTCCTTAGAAAAGTCACGGTAAATGTATATTCTGTTGCCTTGCCATATAAGTTGTCCCAAGTCCCGTGAATTTTGTAAAATGAGTTCAACACTGGCATAATTAAGAAATTTAACAATTATCGGTCTTGGTCTCTGATGTACGGTTGGTTTAGGGCCTAGTGACCTGTGCGCACGCTCTATAGTAAGATCAGCACCGGCTTGTAGCTTGAGCAGTTGCGGCAGCACTAGAGATAGGAAGGATACCGTGTTATTATTTTCCACTCCTTCTGGGAAACCGAAGATCCGGAGGTTATTTCTACGGTTTCTATTTTCCATACCCTCTAGTTTTGCTTGAAATTCTTTAATTTTTCTATCTTGAGATCTGATGATGTTTTTAAGATCCTGTATAGAGACCTCATTAGCGCTAGTTTTATTTTCTGTAGAGGCGAGTCGGGAATCAATAACCTTCATAGTTTGTGAGTTGAGTTGAGTAGCGATTTTTAAATCTTGCATGTCCGCTGATATTTTAGTGAACATTTCTTCTATTTTTTGCAAAGAAGATATCTGCAGTTCAGAGTTTGCCATTATTACAATCGGTAGTAGGCCTTCCAGATTCTGAATTGTTCCAGTTAAGTAATCCGACCAACGGGATAGAGAGAGAAAAAAAATACGAACTTTAAAAGCTTACTGCAGGTTTATATCAGTATTGTTCACCTTAATAGACTGTTCCCAAATGGCTTAGATGACTAAAAATGATGTTAGATGGTGTTTATTGGTAGGAGCTCAGAGATCAGCCTTCCATCTTGCACGGTGCCAGGCCACGCCCCCCCAGGTTTGAAGTGTTTAAAGGTTCCTGCATGGGCCAGCCTCGTGGTGCTGTGAGCTGAGGCACTGAGTGCCACACCATCCATCACACTGGCGACTTATGTTCAGAAATGTTCCTGTGTCGCTCAGGGGTCAACCAGGGGAATGAGGATTGAGTGTCCCTAGACAGCTCATCTCCTTCAGAGAAGAGGGATTCAGTGAGCTTCTGCCTGCTTGCCTGCCTGCCAGCCAGAAGAGGCTGGGTGGCACAGCATCAGTGGATGTTTCTCAGAGGGCTGCAGGGCAGGCACTTAAGTAAATATGGCATCTTTATGCCGTGTGCCCACATTTCTGACCTCTGGGATGGAAAGAATCAAAGAAGAAAACCCAACCAGTACCAGGATGATGGCCAGCAACCGCATGGCTCTTCTCCAGTGCCCGTACCACCCACTGTCCCATAGTGATAAGTAGATAGCTGGGGTAGGGCTCAGGACAGGCAGTGATGGTGCTGGGGATTGCCATTGGAAGGAGGGCTGCTTGGATGATATGAGGATAAACATAATGAAAAAAAAGTTCCTGCACTTGTCACACCTACTGTGATAAAATTAAATGCCCTGGTGTGGTGCTGTGCTGTTTAGTATCAGAAACCTGTGCTGACACCATCCTAATATGTCCACAGTGTAAATCTAGCTTATACAATCACAAAGAAACTTTAATGGAAAAGATTTTTTTTTTCACTTTCTGTTTATCCTCCCCCCAGCCAGTGGTGGTCCTTCTCAGAGATCAAGTCAAACCCAATTCTGTCACCCCCACCATCTCCCAGCACTTACCTTCCTCCAGAAATGTGGTCCCATGGTATCCCCAACCCACAGTGGAGGTCTTCAGGCTTGACCAGTTCCTTTGGAACATCTACATTGGGTGAGCTTGGGTTAGTGGGGTGTGGGGTCTGTGGACCACCCAGAGTCATCGCAGAGCATGGCTGTATTTGTTTTCCTCCTCCCCCACCTAGGGATGCTGACTGATGGATGTGCTCATGCAAGGCAGGTACGTTTGTCCAGCCAGTCAGCTGTCCCCAACTCCGGAAGTACACTTATGCCTTCACCACCTCCCACGGTCCCCGGAGGAGGAAAGCATACTGTGGGATGCTCAGTCCTCCTTCCCCAGCCAGCCCTTTGACAGCCCAAGCTCGTTCCCGAACCTGGGTCATCAGCACTGTGAAGGTAGTGCTACCACTGTGCTGGTGGGCCGGTGGCTATGGAAAAAACTTTAAAAAATTGCAAGTGGCTGCCTGGCCCAGTGGTGCCGAATGTGTAGGCTTCATGAACTGGGCTTGTGCACTGGTCCACTGGAACTCAAAGTATGCAGTGGAAGTAGTGGACTTGAGCTTCAGGTATGAGGCTGCCACTTCTCTAGCTCTACCTGGAGTAAATGGAGAAACCATAATATTGTGTTTGGCTATGTGACATGCCCCACTCCAAAGACCAGCACTGCATGACAGTCTTGACGTATATTTATCAAGGGGTGCAGTGGTACTGGGTAGAAACAAATGAAGAAAAAGGTTACTTATCACCTCTATATGGCCAGCACAGTGCACCCATTTCATTTGACTTGTCTCTGCATGTCCTTCTCCTCTGAAGGACCATGGCACCAAGTAAATGTATTTCCTGGGTGAAGTGGCTGGCATTGGTTCAGTTGTTTCTTCCATGGAGAGATGCATCTGTAGGACTCTGAAGCTGTGGCTATGGAGGTCTGCGTTGGAAGGCCATCCTGCAGAGTAGTGCCTCAATGGCAGAAAGCAGGAACAGAGCAGCTCTAGGAGTGGACAAGTGATGTTGGTGTCCATGGATGTGGTACGGAATAAATGTACTGTTGTCATATGTCATTAATTTTAACACTAGTGTAACAATCCCTTCCCCCAAGAAAGTGGGTAGCTGTTATTAGCTGTGTCCGCTCAAGAGTGATGCTGTGGCATTACATCTGAACAGGGAAGCAAGAGCTGGAGGAGTTAGGAGGGCTATAATAGAATACTGTGTGGTGTGAAACTGAGAATTTTGTGGTGAGTGTGGTATAGTCGGTGGGGCTTGTCATGGGATAGGACTTGTGACCTAGGGGCATCACCTGTCAGTGAGGAGCCAGTTTGGCATCTTGAGGTAGAAATGCCAGCTGGAGGGAGGCTCAGTGGTGTCTTTGCCTGCTGGCAGGATGTGTAGGGTTCCAACCCTGTTCTCAGGAGGGGGGTAAGGAGGAAGTTTGTTTGACTGGCTGATCCAGGTGTAGCAGACCTGGGTATTATAAATCATTATAAAATGGGCTAAGAAATCCACCATTCTGATTGGCTACTACACCATCTGAGCCGTGTCCTTATCAGATGATATAGTAGCCAACCGGCACTACCCTCCACTCCTGTGCCCCACAACACCACAGAATCAGTGAGCTGTGCCAGCCAAAGACAAACACAGGCTGGCATAGCTCACATGTGACATCCCTGAGACCGAGTGCCAGTCTGCCCACCCCACCCTTTGATACCAAGCAACACAAGCTGTAAATAAAAGCAACAAAACATGTCAAAAAGGCTTTCCACATTTCCTATTAAAAGTCTCACCTCTCCTTCACAAAACTGTCACTGGAGATCACACAGCGCTGAGCTGACACGACGACTTCTCAAACAAATCCTAATATAAAAAGTCACTCCCAAAGAAAAGACTCCATTTGTCCACACAATGCCACTGTGATAGTAAAAAAAGAAACCTGCAATTCGAGGTACAAACAGGAGCGTAATCTGCAAAACCTGAATGTTTTACTTTCCAAACCCAACAACCGAAGCGCTGTTTATGGTGGCTTCTGAGGACACGCCGCCCCAGTCCACCTGATCGATCTTACAAGCAACACACTTGCTCCCATATTCCTGTTGCTTCATGCTCTGACTGTCCTTTTTAAAAAAACTACAGAAAATAATTATTCTGTGTTTGTGCCACTGCCATGTATTGGGGGACGGAGTAGCGACTCGGATAGAGCAACCTCATCAGACAAGATCGCAGATGGGGCAGCTGTCAGTGTGACTGCAAGCTCAGTCTTAAAACCCAGTACCCTCACCATTTAACAGGAAAACATTACAAAATGTCACAGGAGGATTTAAATCAATCTAAATCAGTAAACACAGTAACAACACTGTACTGCCAACTTAACTGTCACTTCATGGGGACTACTTTTACTACTTGAGTTATTAAACCACGTTTTTATATTTTGTAATTTTTGTATAATTTTTGTTTTTCCCAATAAATAATTACTTCAGGGCCCATTTTATAAGTGGAATAAGACACTCGAGGTGTGGTTTGTGGCTTGATAGGCGCTTCAGGTGCTAAAGTCACTCGGTAGCAGGTGCCTCGTGCCTCATTACGCACCTGGGGCGTGCTCTTATCAAGCCATAAACCACACCTCGTCATGTCTTATTCCTTACATAACAAGTAAATAAATTACAGTTCCCATATAAGCGCTCACCTGGGACCACAGTCAGCCACACTATTGAGAAGAGTTGCATTTGGTCTGTATTTCAGAGTTATAGAAGTGTAAGGCAGTGCATCTGATGCCTGGCATTACCAGGATAGAACACAATCCTTACATTTCCCAACTCATCCAGGCAGAAAGAGTGAGAAAAGGTTGAGTTATGCACAAGGGAGACAGGGAGAATAGAGCACTCTCAAGGTGTGTGGACTGATGGCCTTTGAGGCCTGAGTGGGATGCCAGAGAAGAGGGGAGCAGTGTGGACAATTTGGGCGAGAGAGGAGGCCGAAATGCAGGAACCAAACTGGAGTGAGCCCGAGGTGACCAAAGAAAAGTACAGTCAGCAGGGTTCATAAGATGATGGTTTGCAATGGAAACGTAGTAGAGTTTTCCTCTCTTGGTTATGGGGAGTCCCTACATAATGTGTCTGAGAGCAATCAAGACAGCTGGAGCAGCCCCAGGCAGAGCCTATGATGTTTCAGGTGAGAGTGCAGAAGCTGAAGTCATTGTCCCAGGTGTGCATGGGGCATGGCAGCTGCCATAGTTGGAGAATGACTGCCAGAGTGTAGCACAGAAATAATTTACCCGTAGTTCTTTTGGGTGCTTTGGTTCGGTGTACCTGTTTGTGGGAGCATATTATTAGCAGATCTCTATTAATTTGAAAGTCTGGGAGGGAATTTGTAAAGTCAGGATAGTAGTTAAGATGGGGCATAGGGAGTGTACTAACTTTGCTCACTGCTGGAAGGGCTATAGGGACCAGAGAGTTCAGGAAAATATATCAAAGGTAAAGCTGCTGCTGTGGTAATGTAGTTCGCTGAATACTTATTTGAATAACTTAATGTATTAAAAATGTTCTGCTTTAGGCCCCTGTGACCAGAAAATGAATTTGACTGTTGTACCCTCTACCCATGCAACCTCAGTAATGGTAGAGTCAAGAAGAGCCATGGGTTTGTGTGGTTATTTAACACCAGTGTGTGAAACTTGCCTTGGCAGTTCATTCAAGAGGAGAAGGGTGAATGTGTTATGTCATTGTTTGCAAGGGACTCTTGGAGAGCACAAATTCCATTAAATACCCTTAGACATAGGAGTGCCCTGGGCCATGCCTACCCACATTGGGGGAAGTCACTTCACATGGTAGTGAGTGAATGTGGGAGGTTTGCACTAGTAATAAAGGACTGTGTTAAAAATGTCTAAGGGTATTAAAAATACATTGACAATGAGTCTAACGAAATCAGAAATGGGACTCTGTGGCATCCATTTTCTTAAATTATAAAGTAGTTGATTGGGCTCTTAAAAAGAAAAACATCTGATGATGATTTCAGTTTGGTTAATCTTACCAACAGATCAAGGCCTAGCACTTCACTGTCCCTCATTTTTAGAGATGTTCTTGATTTTGCCTCAAACCTTTTCTCTGTCTCTGTTAAAACTGATGTTTTTGTCACTAAACAGTGGGAATTATAAGCACACCTTAGGAAGGACATAGCATTGTTGGAGAGGGTTCAGAGGAGGGCAACCAGGATGATACGGGGCATGAGTGAAAGGACCTATGAGGAAAGACTGGAAGCCCTTGGGCTGTACTCACTGGAGGAGGGGAGAGACAGCAGGGACATGATTGAGGTATTCAGATATGTGAAAGAGATTATCGGGGGCAGAGACGAAGAAATGTGCAGGCTAAGGAAAGGGGGCACAACCAGGGGGCATGAGAGGAAGTGGAGGGGGAACCTACAGGGGAGAACGTAGAAGGCATTACTTCACTGAGAGGGTGGTGGAGCCATGGAATGCATTGCCCAGGAGTCTAGTGGAGCAGGGCACAGTGGAGGGCTTTAAGAGGGGGTGGGACAGGTGCATGGGTATACTGAAGCCGAAGTTGACCCTTTCAGGGCTAGGGGGGGAGGAGGAGCTAACGTCCAGTAGGGTCTGGCTAACGAGCAGACACAAAAGACCGTTAGGCCTATTCTGCTGGCTTTTAGTTTGTTAGTATGTAGTAAAATGATGAAAACATTAAAGACTTGTTCTTCTGAAAATAACTTTTTGCACAAAGCGCCTAAGTCTCTTAGCTTCTGGAGCTGATATTTTTCATTTTTACTGTATCATGCTGTTTCTCCAATGTTGCCATGTATGTATACTGTATGTTTTGTGCTCTCCCGGGTCATTCCTGAAAATAGGCATACTACTTGTCTAGTGTACTTACCCGGTAAACAAAAGCTAAATAAATAAATTTTGCAAGATGTTTTCCTGATTTGGGGAATTTGTCCCCGATTTATTTTAACCTTGTCACTGATGTATGAGGCAAGGGGGTTGAGATGTATGTAGTATGGGTAAAATCTCCTAGGCAAACTCCTAATTGAACTAAAGTAATATCTCATTAGTGTTTAAAAAATATCTCCTTAGTTGTGCTGATTGAGATGTTCAGTTACCTGTACAGTACAAAGAAGTTGGACAGTAGTGTGTGTGTGTGTTTTTTTTTTTTTACAATAAGTGGGAACACAGGCACTGGGGAAAACTATAAAATTGGTGGTGGTGGTGGTGGTAATAGGCTATAAACAATGTCAGGAGTCAGTAAGTACTTTTTTAAGAAAAAAGTGGTGGCACACTGGAACAGACTTGTAAAAGAAGTTATGTGCTCTGAGGAAGAAGGGGCTTCAAAGGGTGTGTGGGACTGTCACATGGGAAGAGTGCATATGGGGGCCATTTCTGCTTAATAATCATAAAAATATGGTTACCACTGCAGGGAATGACTACAGTATGAAGAACAAGTAACAGTGCCTTCATTTTCAGAATGGAACTTTGGTTTGTCTAAATTCACATTGCTTGGTCTACTGTTTCCCAGCTTTAAATAAAAAAAAATACAATATGAAATTCCTTGTAAAGTAGACTGTGTAATGCAGCAAGTGTTTAATATCAGAATGATATATTATTCATTTTTCCAATCTGAATAACTTTGAATTTAGTGTTGCTGTTCATCTCTGCCTTTGATGAATAATTAATTATTAAAATGTAATAATGTTGACATATGATATCGAAATGGAGATGGCAGAGTAGGAATTTTATTCTACTTGATTCACAGGTGTAGAGGCCAGTCCTTAATTTATTTTTCTCTTATTAGACTTTTGTGGAACAAAGATATGATGTTGAAATATGGGAAGATGATTCTTTCTTGCTACAATGTGTGATCTAAATTGTTTAGCAGTAGCTAATACTGCACCAAAAACATCCAGTTGCCATCTCAGTTATTGCTAGTTGCAGGATTTGCAATATCTGAGAAAGGAAGTGTGTCCAGTAAGAGTGAGGTCCAACCATGTGAACCTATAGCTTATTGGTTAGAGCACTGGGATGGTATTCTAGGGTCCTGTGTTCAATTCCCAGTAGGTCACATTATTTCTTTCTCACTAATGTTTTTCTGCTATTAAAATTATTGTTTTTGTGTTACGATATTAAGCATAATATTTTCCAACAATATATCAAATGAGAGAGTTGTTGACAAAAATAATACTGTAAATCCAAAATGATATCTAGCTTTAATTGTATGAACATTTGATTGTAAGATCACACTTAAGTGTCAGTTTCAGTTTAACTATGATGTGGTAATCAGTTACATGCAATTGGGGAATTACATTGTAGTTACACATTGGTTGCACGTAATTGCATTTTAAAAAAAAAGAAAAAAAAGGCAATGCAAAAAGTGTACATGTAAATTGGTTATGGGGTAGCCAGAATGAGAGCAATGGGCGCGTGCCATCAACTGATGGCAAGATATTTGTAGAGAATTATAGTGGTGTAAAATTTAAATTACAGAGTACACTTAGTTTTAAGCTATACAGTAGAGTAAGAGGCGATATGGGTAAAATAGGTAACATAGTGGGGAGGAGTTGGATATTGCATGGGTTGTTTTATTGAGGAGAGAAAAGGAGAAAGCCTAACTACAGGCGCATGCTTTTGAGAAGTGTGTCAGTAAGTATGGATTGTGAGAGGGCAGGGAGGAAAGGAAATTGATGGGGAGATGGAAAGCTGTTCCGAAGTGTTGGAAGACAGATAAGAGAAAGCAGACCGTCCTGCTGCAGATTTACAGTAAGAGATATTAAAAGAATGAGCAGCAGATGATTAGAGGGAATAGGAAGAGGATTGTTGTATCATGGGATTCCAATTTTGGTTTTGTTTTTATTGTGGCTAACAAATATAAGGCCGATAAGAGAAAGAAAAATAACAGAAATATCACGTGGTCATTTCACTTGGGGTCCTTGTTTTCATGGAGGATTTCAACCTACCAGACTTTGACCAGTAAGTAGAAAGTTCCCCAGGTGAAGCAGGGAAGGATTTCTTGTCAGTATTGAAAGAGTGTTGCCTTCTTCAGAATCCAAAGCTCGGGACATGAGGGGGATGCAGTTCTTGATCTGTTGCTGCTGATTAGTAGGGATGGCATGGTCAGGGCCCAAAGAGTTGGAGAGGTAGTAGATGACATGTGACCATAATATGGTTGAATTTGAGGTGAAAAGTTGAAGCTGTTTCACCAAAATCAGGATGCTAATCTTATGAGAAGCTGATTTTAATAAACTTAGGTTGATGTTTGTGGTTGCACTGGTGAATACACCACTAAACAGAACTTTTAATGCCAAAAGGCAGTCCTGAAGCAGCATATAATGGAGGCAGTGACTAGATGTGTCCCCATGGGTGAAAGTCTTCATGGTTGTCCAAGGAACTCTGGGGCAAGATGAGGGAGAAAAAGAGGGTGTGTAATACTGTACATGGAAAGACTGTGGGGTTAGCGTGAGAAGTAAAATATAAGGCATTACAGAGGGCATGCAGGGTCATAGTTGTGCAGGCCAGGTAAGTCTGTACACATGGATTGCACAGGGGAATGGACAAGAGGGATAATAAACTTTTTTTCAAGAAACCGCATAGGAAAAAAAAACAGTCAGTGTTAAGGTAGGTCCCTTGATCATCAGGGACTATGGATGGGAAACATTGACTGAGGCAGGGTCACCGAGCAGCTACTGTATGTTGTGTCAATATTCTGCCATGAAGTCCAGTTGGGGGAAGGGGGAGTTTGGGAGAGTTTCATGTTGAAATGGAGGCAGTGCTGATTCTGCCAGAATTAGTAGGCAGATATTTAGTGTGTGTAAATACCGGAAAATCTCAGGTTTCATATGGTACCTACCTTAGGGTGATACACAGATGAGAGCTGTTTTGTCTGGACCCCACTCTGGTATCTTTCAGGACTCATTCCAGATGGGAGGTAGTGCCAGATGACAGGGAAATGGCCAGTGCCATCCGTGTGTTTCATAAGGGTGTGAGGTCAGACCCAGGTTACTATAGCCTTATCTCAGTGTTTGGCAGAGTATTTGAGTCAGTCATAAAAATGTCATTCAAAACATGGAGGAGAATAGGCTGTTCTCTATCACACAGCATGGATGTATAATAGGAAGATCCAGACAAACCAGCCTGATTGCCTTTTTTGAAGAGTTAGCTAGAGAAGTGTGTAAGGGCTGTGCTGTGGATGTTATCTGTCTGAACTTTTGCAAAGGCTTTGTCATTGTATTACTCAGAAAACCACAATGGAGAAAAAAGTGCAATATGGAATCCACAAAGTGGATGGGAAGTGGACAGCCAAGTTTCTGACAGTTTGGAAGTATAGATCGTCAGTGGATTGTCACCATTTACAGGGGAGGTATATGCTGAGAGGAATACCTCAGGAGTCAGGTCTGGTCCTTTACTCTTTTACGTATTTATTAATAACATAGCGGATAGGGGTGAGCTTGAGACTGCTCACTCGGATGACACTAAATTGGCAAGAAGAGTGCACAGGGTGAAGTGGTAGAATGTACTACCTGGGGGACCTGCACACATTATGGGTGTGGGTAAAGAAAAGAGGGTGTACATTTAACATGCAAGGTACTGTACTAAACCTAGGGGTGATGAATCCGGGTTGCGCAAACACCTTGTGTGGTGCAAGAGTGGACAGCACGAATGAGGAGGGTGATCTAGGGGTAATTGTGGCCCATAAGCTGAAGCCAGGCAGGCAGTATGATGTTGCCATCCAAAGAGTAAAAACAATGCTAGCATGCATTTGAAGGGGGCAAAGAACTGGTCATGTGAGGACTTCTCCCCTTGTACATTAGACTGCACCTGAAATTTTTCATTCATTTCTGGTCACCACAGTACAAAAAGGACATTGAAAGATTTGCAGATCCGGCACAGAGTCACCAAGTTGATTTGTGGCATAGGGGGCAAGAACTATGTGGACAGAGTGGACATTCTCAATCTAGATATTAGAGGAGAAGACTGAGAGGATACACAAATAATAATAGACACTGTTGTGCAGTACAAGGGAGTGCTGCGCTGTTGAGGTGCCATCCTTGGGATGAGATGTTAAACTGAGGTTCTTTCTGCCCTTCTCATCGTCACTGTCCAGAGGGAAGTTGAAGATTGAATGGCACTTATCACAAAAATAGCAGAGGGATTTCCTCAGTGTCATGCACAACTTTCCTCCTGTCAAAAAAACGGGTCCCTGTCATCCACCCTCAAGGACACACCTGGACATTAGATATCATTGCCTTGTGTTACTTTTCTGGCCAGAAATTACAAATAATTAAAATAAATCATTTTCATAGAATGGAATTACTGGTACAGTACCGGCCTCTGGTAAGCATTTGAAATACAACTTGTAATGAGAAAGAAATAATGTGAACCTGGGCAATCGAACATTGATGAGCTCCCAGTTATCGCACATTATTTTTTCTCATTACAGTTTTTTTTATTTTGTAAACTCATAATTCTAGCCATCATCTGTATCTTCCTTGTGAAAATCATAATGTTAAATGGCAATTGAAAACGGTTAGCAAGGAATTTTACATTGAATAGCTTCCAGAGGTAAACAACATACAGTAGTCCTGAAATGGCTGTAACTTTCAGTTTAAATTACTTTTTAATTATAAACCTCACAGAATACTGCAATTACAACAGCAGTATTCCATTTATTGCGCTGCTCGCCATCATTCCTATCTCTGAGGTATTGTAGTGTACAGTGAAACAGTTACATTAGTGTGCACCTCTTCCATTTAATTAAGATAACAGAATTGTTTTAATTTAAAAATTTATAGGAAGTCTAGAAATAAGGACCACCCTAATAGCCTTTTACCTGATGTTTCAGTGACTTTGGCAATGCCTTGGGCCCCTGACCCATCCTGCCCTTTACTGTGTGATAAAGTATTGCTATGTTGGCCTGTTTGCCTAATGCACAGTGCCTTCTTGTTTTATTTAATAATTTACACCACTTTGCAGGTCCCCCATTACTTGTCTAAGTCCCAGTACTGTCATATAGCCAGAAATCCTCCTGACATTTAAGCATAATTTGATGACAGACACTTGCTTCTGTAGTTGTCATATCTGTGACCTACCCCTGATATTGGCTTTTCAGACTGTTTACAATAGCTGGCCTGTTAGTGCAGTGGCTAGGGAGCTGATAGCCACAGTGGCTTTTTGGGTTTGCATCCTGAGCCTGGAAGGACATAGGGGACCGGCAGCAGGATAGTCTCCCAAAGGATGCCTTCCTCCTTTGAATAGGGTGGGAATCTCCACTGCACTACTGACCCCAGGCGGTTTAGGCAGTGAAGTGTCAGTGTGCTCCCACTGTGTGTGATTGAATGCTGTGTGAATGGGTTTAGAAGGGGGGGGGTGAGTGGTAAAATGGAGGGATGTGCCCAGGTTGATCACTCCACTGCCCAATATGTATACTGGAGCTTCTCCATTGTTTTTCAGGAGGCACCTAGCCCCCTTCCTCACCAGATCTGAGCATTGTTTTGGGTAGAGGATGGGAGATGAGCATCAAGACTAGGAGGACGTTTGTGGTGGGCCACTTGGAATGATGGGGATGTTACTGAAGATGTTAAAGGGAAACAGGCAGCACAAAGGTCCCCACAATCAGGTGTGGGGATGGTCTCAATGTGTACTTTGTAGGTGAAAGCGATTTGAATTGCTTACTGTTTACTGTAGTACAGTACCAATTGCTTGTAACAGGTGCATATGTGTAAGCACATTATGCCCGTTAAATGGGGTAGGTGCTGTAACCAAGTTCTATGTTGTGTTTTTTTAATGAAGAGTCAGCAACTTCCATTAAACTGTTATCAATGTTTATTTCATATTATTTATTTAGTTTTTGTTGACCGGGAAAGGAGGACTAGACAATTCTGCCTATTTTCAGGCTCGTCCTGGGGGAGGGGGATACAGATGAAAGCCAACTGACATTGAACCAGATTAAGCTGTTGGTGGTATTTTTAGTGAACCAGTACTAAAACAAGCTACAGATCCATAGCACAAACCCCAGTCCCAAGTCCCAGCAAGATGTGATTCAGCTTAAACTGTACTGCAACCTAAAGTGCAAGACGTGATTTAGTGATTCAGCTTTAAAATACAATAAGGATCAATAGTGCAAACCCCAGTCCCAAGTGCCAAGCAAGTTGTGATTCAGCTTAAACTGCACTGTAGCTTCAAACGCAAGATGAGATTCAGCGATTCGGCTTAAATTGTACTGAAGGGTTCAAATCTGGCTATCAGTGGAACATAAAACACTACTAGAGCCATAAATATCAAGATGCTTGGTGTGCTGGACAATTTCAAGTAGACAGTGTGGTCCAATTTTGTGAAATCCCACTAGTACTCCTAGCCTTGGAGTCGCTCCTGACACTGGTGAAAACATACACTACAAATGATCCTGCTTGTGACCACCAGATGTGCAATTCAGCATAAACTGTACTGCAGCTTAAAAGTGCTGCCAGTGATTACACCTGGTTAAGGTGTTAATTGGTAGCTGACAGCTCTCGTCCTGCGAGAGACCACTACTGGCTGCCAAAATAGCAAGCGCTTATAAGTCGGTATATATGGCACCTCTTTACTATATTTTCCTATGGAAATGGCAAATGGAAACACAGTTTTGCCTGATATGGCTGACTGCCTGCTAAATCCAAGGGCTGTGTAAGTGACGGGTACTGTATAGTAGATTATATCAGACTAATTTTGCTTAGTTGTAGACTGACATCACACAATCCAGAATCCCCTGCAACTCACATCCCAACAGTAGGCAGCAGTGGGAGATTCAATAACCTGAAGTACATGTTAGAGTTTTTATACTCTCCGATCAGATGTTTCTGGGACTGCTTTTCTCTAGTAGCTTAATACAGTCCTCTGTGACTCTACATAGCCTATGGAGGACAGCTTCTCACTGCTGCCTACTGCTCTGATATCACAGAAACATAGAAACATAGAAGTTGATGGCAGATAAGGACTGCATGGCCCATCCAGTCTGCCCGTTTCTTTTTCTACCTTATAAATGTGCCATCGGCCTTTGCTCTGTCAGTGGCCTATCTATTCATACTCATTTGTATTGCTCCCTTATGCCTATCCCATGCCTGTTTGAAGCCCTGCACTGTATTAAATAGCCACCACTTCTTGAGGTAGGCCATTCCATGCATCCACCACCCTTTCTGTGAAAAAGAATTTCCTCACATTCCCCCTTAATCGGCCTCCCTCTAATCTCATGCTGTGTCCTCTTGTCCTGCTATTTTTCTTATATTTAAACATGTTAGACTCTTTCACGTTGTTAATGCCCTTAAGGTGTTTGAATGCCTCGATCATATCACCTCTCTCCTCCTTTGCTCAAGGGTATACATATTGAGCTCTGTTAATCTGTCCTCATATGTCTTCTGATGCAGTCCCTGCACCATTTTGTTGCCCTTCTCTGGACTGCCTCAATTTGGTTAATGTCCTTGTGAAGGTGTGGCCTCCAATACTGCACGCAGTACTCCAGATGGGGCCTAACCAGTGTCTTGTAAAGAGGGATTATTACCTCCCTCTTGAGACTTGTGATTCCCCTACTAATACACCCTAACACCCCCCTAGCCTTACCTACTGCTTTAGAGGTCTGCTTGGTTGATTTCAAGTCATCAGTGATGATGATGCCCAAGTCTCTTTCTTCCTTTGTGACTGCTAGCAACTCCCCTCCCAGCCTATAGATGGCTTCAGGGTTTCTCTTCCCTATGTGCATGATCTTGCACTTCTTTGCATTAAATCCAAGTTGCCACTCTTCTGACCATTTTGCTAGTTTATCCAGATCTCTTCTCATTCTGTCCACTCATCTGGATCATCTACTCTGTTGCAGATCTTGGTGTCATCTGCAAGCAGACAAGCTCACCTCTAGTCCATCTGCAAGGTCACTAATGAAGATGTTGAAGAGGACTGGCCCAGGACTGATCCCTGAGGTACCCACTTGTGACTTGCATCTCTTCTGACTGTATACCATTTACCACCACTCTCTGTTTTCGCTACAACCAGTTTGCCACCCAGTTGACCAACTTCTGACCCACCCGAGCCTACCCAGCTTATTTATCAATCTTCTATGTGGAACAGTGTCAAAAGCTTTGCTGAAGTCAAGGAAGGCGACATCAACTGCTCCCCTTGGTCCATCACTCTGGTTACCCAGTCAAAGAAATCTATGAGATTAGTTTGACAGGACCTTCCTTTGTAAACCCATGTTGTCTTGGATCCTGTGCCTCATCGATTCCAGGTGTTGCACTATCCTTTCCTTAGGAGTGCCTCCATAATCTTGCCCACTACTGAGGTAAAACTGACTGGTCTGTAGTCCCTGCCTCCTCCCTGCTACCACTCTTGTGGACGGGATCACATGAGCCTCTCTCCAGTCTTCTGGGACCTCTCCTGTGCTCAGAGACTCACTAAACAGTTCTTAAATCGCCTGCTAGTTCCACCTTCGCCTCAAGTACCCTAGGATGTATGCCATCAGGTCCCATTGCCTTATCCACCCTGAGCTTAGCAAGCTCTTGTAGGACCCTTTCTTTTGTGAAGGGAGTAGTGCTCACCTCCTCCCCGTGTCCATGGTGCTGAGCTGTGGGCCCTGCCCTACCTTCTCTTCAGTAAATACTGAGTAAAAGTATCTATTTAGGATAGATGCTTTTACATGGTCCTCCTCCTCACATGCTCTCTTTTCTCCGTTAAGCTTAGCAATACCCCCTCTGGACTTTCTCCTTTCACTAATGTATCTATAGAAAATCTTGTCACCTTCTTTTACTGTTCTTCTGCAGGGGATTGTGGGATTTGTAGTAACAGAAGATGTCAGCCTAAAACTAAGCAAAATTAGTCTGATACAATCTACTATAGTACCTTAAACAGTAAGCAAACCATAATGTTTCTGCACACAAAGTACACATTGAGACCTGTCCCACACATGAGTGTCAGGACCCTTGGTGGCGACTGTTACCCTTGAAGCAGTTTTTGGCTGAATGAAGGAGAGCTTGGACACCCTGGAAGGAGATACTGTATAAAGATAATGACAAACCCTTCCTTAAAAAAAAATACGGAATACATGTGGCAGTGTAATCAGGTTTAATGTAAGGGGGTGTAGGGCTCAAGAGTGTGGGCATGCATACTCACTGCACACATTTGTGTACATTTTAATTAGTACCTGCAACAAGCCACATGCCTTTTTCTATACTTGATAGTTCTAATTCGGAATTGCAATAAAGGATGTGAACATGCCAGTTATATATGTGAAAGACAATTTAAATTAACCTTCTGTTACTTGGGACATGAATATGATATTAGTATACAGTATCTACTACTGTATGCATTAAAAAGTACACAATACTATATAACCACTCTTAATGTGGGTGGGGGTGCAGTGGGAGGTTGTGTGTACACAATTTAAATTTCTTGTTTTAATTCTGGTAGGATTCTCTTTATAGCATTATAAAAATAATTGGTAATTATCATAAGAAGATAACAGATTAAATGTGAACATTGCTGCCAAGTTGACATCTGGTTCAGATGTATTCTTTGACTTTTATCGGTGTGCAACAGGCACGCAGCATATTGTGCTGTACAATGTAAACATTTTTATTTTAAGACATAGGTCATCATAGGTATACAGCAAGCTGTATGTTGAACATCTGTAGGCACTTAGAAAGCTGTTCCGACACAAGCAAGAATTCTTATATTAAACTATTTGTGAGCTAGGAAATATCACAGTAGTACATTAACAGCTCTTTGCCATGTTCAGTTTTTCTAAAACCACACCAAACCGACTTTGCTTCCAGTTATTCTCTGTCCTCGAACATCCTCTGTTCCCAGTTGAGAATTTCAGAAAACGTGGTCTACCTTGGCAGCAGCTGCTGCACTTCATTGAAATGCTAGCTGAAAAGGCCTATTAACACTGAACAACAGTGCACTACTCGACTGGTTCCATCTCGGGGACGTGATGACATCAAGGACCTCTAGAGCTTCACTTGTCCCTATTATGTGATCAGAAGCCTTGATGGAAACACAGCCTTGTGCATGTTTGCCCATGCTTTATCTACTGTATATGGCACATAGTGTACATAGTGGCAGATGCATCATCTTCACAGACTCAATCAACACTATAATGACTAAATTATGTTGCTCAGTACTGTAATGCTCCTCAGAAAGCACCCATTATCCTTTACAAACGGTTCAGCTGGATGAACCGCAAAACAAAGAGGTCGCAGCTTACTCTAAATGACCCAAAACCAGTCTTGATCTGCCTATAGGAGTGCTTTGACCCCA
The DNA here is from genome assembly GCA_016271365.2 of Neoceratodus forsteri. Classification (NCBI taxonomy): domain Eukaryota; kingdom Metazoa; phylum Chordata; order Ceratodontiformes; family Ceratodontidae; genus Neoceratodus; species Neoceratodus forsteri. The sequence goes on from CM028129.1 coordinate 799,519,224, forward strand.
TCACAGTTACATTTAGGCTATGCTGTGCAGACTCTTTAACTTATAACTCATCAGAAAGCAGAACTGAGATATATAGGCTTGCATTTGCTTCAGGGCCCACTACAACTGGAGACACCTCAGTCCCATACCAGGTCTAACATGAAGCACTGTAAAAGAAAACACTTAGAGAATGGTGTTGCCTATATACATGTATGGCAGATATACTTGTCTTTCTCTTAGAAAGTGTTCAAACGGCTGTCATGGCTAAATCCCGCAGCTCTTGCTTTCTGGCTAGTTCCATGTCATGATGATGCAACAAATAGAACTTCTGCCCAGGGCCGTGAGCGGGGGGGGGGGGTGCAAGAGCTGTGGTTACAGTAGGGCCCACACTGTTAGGGGGGCCACTGTCTCAGACGTCAGCATTAAGAAAACCTTTTCTCACAGACAAACCTGCACGTTTATCTTTAGAAATTTCTAGAAAATATCTAGAGCTAGGAAATATCACAGTAGTACATTAACAGATCTCTGCCATGTTCAGTTTTGCTAAAACCACACCAAACCGACTTTGCTTCCAGTTATTCTCTGTCCTCGAACATCCCCTGTTCCCAGTTGAGAATTTCAGAAAACTTGGTCTACCTTGGCAGCAGCAGCTGCACTTCATTGAAATGCTAGCTGAAAAGGCCTATTAACACTGAACAACAGTGTACTACTCGACTCTTTCCATCTCGGGGACATGATGACATCTAGAAATTAGAAATTTCTTATCCATCTGACATTTGGTCTGCCAGCAGTGGTGTCAGAAGATTCCAACTCCAGTTTCACGTGCTGGTGGTGGGGTACTGTACAAAGAAGGAATAGGGCCCATTATTCAAAGCATCTAATCTTGGTGTTCGTGTCTCCAGGAAGAGCAGGAACAAATTACATTGTTCAGTTCTTTGATCATGGAGCCAGCAAAGGGGGGCTGCAGCATGGACAAACAGTGTATGCTCAGCAGAACTAATATAAGAGAACTTGCACTATAAAAACGTCATATGCACTAATGGTTATTTTACATTTATTGGTGGGGAGGTGGGACCCACAAAATATTTTGCAGGAGGGCCCTTACAATTGTTGGCACTGCCCTGCTTCTGCCAAACCAAGCCAAACATCTACAACCTTTTGACTCCCCTTTTTATTCGTCAACATGCTGTCTTGTAACTTGTATCCTCTTCATACTTAATCTAACCCAAATGACACGAGATATAAACCTCATAAACTACTGAACTTGTAATCTTTTCCACTTGTCAGAAACTCTTTGCTTTCCTCTCTCCTCCACTGATGTATACTCAACTGAGTCAGTATCTAGTACGTGGGTAGACAGCCATGCATGTTTGCAGGGTATGCTCCTCATTTGTACAACAATAGCCTGCCTGGTTTATATGTACTTTCATTTATTTGACATTTTTGACCAGGAAAGGCGCACTGAGCTGTGACAGCTCATTTCCAGGTACATCGTGGGGATCAGTTACATGGGACTTCTGTTGATCATTTGCATATGTTCTGTAAGGGCCACTAGATCTTTAACTCTAGCCTGAACATGCACCAGAGATAGGCAGAAGGGAACATTGTTAAATGTCTCATTTAGAGGATGGCACCTCAGTAGTACATTACAGTACCCCCCTACTGCTGCACTACAGTTTCTGTATTGATTATATGCACAGTTTCTGGTGTGGGGCTAGAACCCATGACCTTCTGATATGTTCAGCCACTGAGGAGAGTGTGCAAGCTACTGAGCCCAGTGACACTGATCTAACCTGTCTGATAAGCCCCTTCTGTATCAGTTTTAAAACTCAGTTAAACTGCTACCTATTTAAAAAAGCTTTAAGTGGTGTTTTATCGGCTACTCAGTTGTACATGCGAAGTTCCATGATAATATATTTGCAAAATACTGTATATACACTCAACTATTCATTTACAAGATTTATTTTGTCACTGCACTACCAGCCTCTCTCACTGCTTGTAAAGCTCTTTGGGGCACAGTGTATGAAAAGAGCTATATAAATGTATGCTCTTATTCTAAACAAAACTGTCATGCAACATCCTAATTAATGCTGTACCTGAGCTGTTTGATTATTATGCTTAATAATGGCTTATTACATTTTTGGATATGTTCCTAACATGGTTGCAATTTACTGCTACCCTCGGGGAACCCCTTGTTAATGAGCTGTCACATCTCAAGGGGTCTATTCTTGGTGGCTGAGACTTTAAGAAATAATCAAGCAGGACTGATCGTATGAAAAGACTGCTGCTTTGCAGTTTATTGAAGAAAGTGCTTAACACCTAATTTCTGGGTAGCACAGGAGAACAACGTTCAGTAGTAAGCACTCTGGTATCTTAAATAAGTGAAGTTGCTGTATAGCTAGCAGTAACTGCTGCAGGAACAAAAAGTACTTCAAGTTAGTATGTTTCATTACAAATCCAGGTGTCACTTTAGCACATATATTTAATTTGAGTCAAGGATACAGCACACAGATCCCTCCAGCCAGCTGTCCCAATGGCCCAACGGCTGCACAGTGAGCTACTGTGTAGGGGCCCTAATTTCAGAAGCTAGCTTTGTACACTACATAAGGAGGCAGGCCAGACCACAGCAACTGCCACTTGGCTGTAGGCTGTGGTTCAGCGGGGTTGACAACAAGCAACTGGTGCCACAGCAGCCACTGCAGTGGCCCAATGAAGCTTGCTTCCTTTCCAGGATGCTGCTGCATGCAGCCTGACAAACCAGAAGGCTCCACCCATTTCTGGTGAGGAAGGAGGGAACACGGGAGAAAATGTGAGAAAAACACGTGCACCTCATGGTGGCCTGAGTCCTGAAGCCCTCAGCATCTCAACCACTGCACTGCCATCAGATTCTCGAGGGGAAGCTGGCACCAGGCAGAGAATCAGAGGGCACAGGGACAGTAGGCCTCACTGGGTATATCCATGGGACTAAGGCCATCTTACCCAGAGAGACTGGGAGGGACAAGTACCCCACAGATTCTCGTCCATCCATTGCATTTTATGTAAAGGAAGGGCCATAAAAGTGTAATTTTGTGCCCACCATTGGTTAGTTTTAAATTGTGTTCCTCCCCCAGAAATTCTTTTGACATTGATGTCCCTGCCTGGAACAAGAGTATATTCCTGCAACAAGAATGACCATGGGAGAAAACAGTCCTAAGGGAAAAAAAATTTCACCATTATCAGTTTTTTTCTGTTGAGGTTTTCCCTCCTCTACCAAGGACTGTTGTGCCCTTGTTGGAGCAGTACAACCACCCAACCCCATCATCTACTGGCCCACCACCGTCTGAGTGGCGAGGCCCATGGTGTGGAGCTTGAGTGTGTTCTGGCCATTATGTAGGGATCCCCTGCCCCCCATATTTTTCCCCTGCCCACCCTCCATCCACTAGATAGGGCTGTCCACACCTACTACAGGCCTCAGATACCACAGCAAAGCCTTTGTTGTGCCATTCTTCCCTGGCCTGAAAAGCACTGTTGTCAGCAGCACTATCTCCCAGTCCCAGCTGCTTGCTGGTGCAGTGCGTTTGAAAGTGTTCCCAACGTCAGGCCAATGGAATAGCAGTGCAGTACACTGCTTCTGAACCAATCGCATCCTATCAGTTATCATTTTTAACCATTTCTGCTTCTGTATCTTTTCATTCATCCACACCCTACTCTGGCTGTGTTGTCAGGGGTATATGTATATGTGTGTATATATATATATACTTTAGCTTCAAGGTGCACAGGTTCACAGTCTCCTCTTAAACTGATGCCATACCCTACTTACAGGGCAGAGCATCCCCTTTGTGATGTCTGCTGTCTACTGGCCCAGGGTCAAGAGACTAAAACATGGCTCCTGAGTCTAGGTCTGTGGCATTACAGTACTAAAGGCTGCCATAGAGCCACAGGACTGTCTCACTCTTAGGTATCCACTTCAGTAGCTACTTTTATAAATGAAATGTTTTAGCTCTCTTATGCAGACCCCACATTACAATTTTTAACATTTCCAGTTTTCCTTTCCAGGATTTGTGCACATCTAACCAACATATTTGTATAAAAAGCATTTGACTGTTCCCAACTGACCTCATAGCATATGTTTATGATGTAATAGAAAATGGGTTTGAAATTTCCCGGTTTCTGATTGGCTGAAACCCTTGCCAAGGGGTACATTTATTTTCTAACAGAGACCTGGAAGTAACTAGTGCAAAGCCATTCAGCCTTACCACATTGACATTGTGGTATCCTTATGCCCACTTTTCAAAAATTCAAACCCTGTTCAGCCTCCTTTTATTATATTTATTTTGAGGCCACTTCAAAAATTAAAAAAAAGTCTGATTACCTTAGAGTTTCCTTTGACATTGCAGCAGAGCAAACAGTACAAGACCTCTACCCTGACCAACAGAAACCTCAGCCAGAAATACCTTCTACAAAAAAAGACTAAAAAGACCAAAAGGCAAGTGACAAATTTCTCTGTATTAGTACTGCTGAGCTTGACCAGATAGAAACTGACTGGGAAGAACTAAACACAAAAAAATACACAGTGGGAACTTTTATTTTTTTACAAACTGGGCTGCATCAAAACAAATTATTGTTAACTGGCAAATAAACACTTTCCAACAACCTATCAAGCTCCTCAGACAGTTCTATGCGAAAATCCACATGGCAGCTGGAGAGTAGTACTCTGTATTGGGGTACTGTGCACTCTGAACTGCCATAAACCGCACCTGCATGCACCAGCAGTAGACTGCAATGAGAGCATCGTTGGAGACATTTCATTCAAATCAAGCAATAATGTGTTCATGTCTTTCCTGAAAAAATGTCAAAAGAAAACAACACATCTGCCGACCACCCTGCCATCACATGTGGCAGCTTTTCATGCCCTGCCATGGGACAAGACTGTGGCCCAGTTGGAGGTTTCCCATAGATTCCCAAGGGGCATCCTCCTCCTGCATTCCCCGGTCTGAGATCCATTTCCAGTGTGGGACTTTAATTTGGTGCTAGAGGCACTCACTGCATCTCATTTTGGGCCTGCTGCTACTTGAGAACTGCACTTCCTCTCTTGGAAGACACTGTTTCTAGCGACGATGACATCTGCCAAGACGCTTCTTTGGATTGCAGGCTCTGGTTGCAGACCCTCTGTTTATTTTTCACAAGGATAGGGTTACCTTACATACCAGTCCTTGAAGGTTGTGTCTGATAGAACAGTAAATCAGACAACAGATTTTCCAATTTACTTTTTGTCTCCCACAGATAGTGGGTAGCATCGTTTACATATGCTGGATGACCACTGGAAAGCTGCACTGGTACCCGGAATCATACCAAGGATTGTGGAAAATCCTCTTAGCTTTCTGTTGATTTTGCCTCCCACTAGTGGGCTGACTGATTACTAAACATGGCTTGTTCAAATGGCAGGCCATTTCTGTACATGTTGTTACCAGAAGCACGGTAAGTAGCTTCCTGGTCCTGTTTGTGCTCATTCCACTTGTGGGATGGCTACCTTAGTGGCTTGTTTTCACAGTGTGTCCATTGCTGACATCTGTGCTGCTGCCAGTTGGAGCACTGTTCATACATTCACTTAACATTACAGTCTGGACATCGTCTCTCATAGGTGTGCCAGCTTCCGCCTCAGTGTTCTGCAAGGCCTCCTTACTCAGGAACATTAGGTCCTGCTATCCTCCTTCTATCCTTGGTACTGCTTGGGAATCATTCTATGATGTGGCTCAATGGAGGAAGATGTCCTCAAAGAAGATAAAACAGTTACTTACTATAACAGTAGGTCTTCAAGAGAATCTCTTCCATTGAGCCACAGCTCTCCCTCCTGCCTTCCCCCTTGTCAGGTGACAGGAAACTATACTGCCTGCTCCTCTGAGGGGCATCTATACTGAGGTTTCCATATGCTCTCCTGTGTGCCTGGTGTGGTCCTGGTCACTTTGGTCCCTGCTGTTATGATGCTCTTCTGAGCTTGCCTCCGGCAGGGAAAGAACAGTTATGTGCTTACCATAACAGTAGCTCTTTTAGAGAATCTCTTTCATCATGCTACACTTTTGGAATTACTCCTGAATCAGTGCTAGGACACACAGAGAGTTTTGCAAGCCAGGGACTGCCCATGACGATGTCATGCACCAGCATCTTCATAAACGTGGGTGGCCCCATCTCTCCTCAGTTCCCAGACAGAGATTATGTTTGGAGGACCTCTCTTTAGGAAACAAGTGATCAGGCCAGCTTCTAGCATACCAGGCAACTGTGGGAGCTGGAAAAGGCAGCTGTGGATAGAAGCAATGTAGGAAATCCATTGTCATGCCCCCAAGGGGGATGGAGGGTGGGAAGACATGACCTGATGAGAGATTCTCTAGAAGATCTCCTGTTATGGTAAGTACGTACAGTCCCCTCCGCTTAATACGGGCATGTTTTTGTAGATGTAAACTGCCTGTTATAAGAAGTGGTTGGTGTAATGTTAAAGCCGGAAAAAAAAATTCAAGCATTACCCCCGTCTGGTCTTTTACTGTATTGTCTTGCCCCTCACCACCAATATTGGTAATGGCCCACAGTGTAATACTTGACCCCTCTTTCAGGCAGTCCACCACTGTATTTCCCCCCAAAACACTGTTTGGAACCCTTTAAGAAATCGGAGCTGCATTAGGTGACCGCTTAAGTGGGGGGAGAGATACCGGTACAATCTGAGCAGTAAAAGTTAAGGGTACTGTACAGAGCTAGGTGCAAACTGGGGCTCTGGAATGCAACATCTGGATCCTTCAGACTTGGCAGGCAGCAGGAGGGGCAGAAGAAAAATCTCCAGCAATGGGCATTCTTTAAAGGCTGGGGAACAGAAGACAACACTCCAGTGCTAATGCACGCCACAGGAACCTCGCTCATTGGCATCAAAAGGAGAGGAGAAAAGGAGACATCAGTAGCGGATGTTGTTGCAATGGGAATGGCTGAGTCTTTTGTTTTTTTTCCTCAATTGTTTAACCAGGAGTGGCACACTAAGATGAAAGCTTGCTTATAGGTGTGACCTGGGAGCACAGGGAAGTTAAGTGATTTGCTCAGGGTCACACAGTATGCAGGTGGGGGCTGTGGGATTCAAACCCAGATCTCCAGATTTGCAGCTCAGAGTCTTAAACCACTGTGCTGTACTGCCTCCTTTTGTTGTGCCGGTGGTATGATCAAGTCAGCATTTGTGTCCTGTAATGAGGAGGTAGCGACTGCCAGATTATCTTGGGGTAGCTGAATTGCCCAAAGTACACGGTGGGCAGTAATCGCTGTATGCAGAGGACATAGCATTAAAGCTAAAGGAAATGGTAAATGGCAGGAGCATTTTGCCCGATATATGTGATTGCCGCATTAACCGTGGGTGATATAAGTGGAGTCAACTGTAACTGTTCTATCGTCTTCAAGGACTATCTCTTTCATCAAGTCACACCTTTTGAACAAGTCACAAGCAGTACCAAAAAACTGACAGTCTCGGTGGATGGGACATATATGTTCTCGAGAGCAGGCCCTGTAATACAGCCAGGCCAAATCCTGCTTGCCTACGAAACACAGTGTCCAGACTGTAATGTTTAGTGAAGACATGGACAGTGCTCCATGTGGCTGCTGCTGTCTCAGCAGCAGAAACATTATACAAATAAGCAACAGAAGTGGCCATGCCTCGTGTGGAATGATGACAAACCACTCCAGGAAGCTCCTTACCATACTTCCTGTAACAGAATGTGATACAATATGCCAGCCATTTGGAGTCTGGACATGCACTGTTTAGACCCAGAGGTGCCCTCTTTCCCAGCGGCAAATGAATAAAATCTGAGAGGACTTTCTGCAGTCCTTACTGCAGTTCATATAATATCTGAGGATTCTACATACATCCAAAGTATGGAGTAATGCTGCCCCTGGATTGGCATACTCCGGCTAGTACACTGAAAGTGTATGGTTTGATTCAAAGTGAATTCTGACACCACCTTAGGTAAGAACTTGGGAATCATATGTAAAGACACTGTGTTTTTATGGAAAATCAAATAGAGAGGCTCACATATTGGAGCCTGTAGCTCTGAAATCCTTCAAGCAGAAGCGACTGCAACTAAAAATAATGCTTTCCAGGAAAGAAAGCGTAAGCCACAGCTCATGGCTGGCTCAAAAGGAGCCAAAATAAGCTTCTCTAAAGCAAATTTCTGGTCTCAAGCCAGGACTGGATTTCTAATAGAAGGTTTCATATGTAGTATACCACTCTGAAAAGTATGGGATACCTCTAATTGGGCAACCATTTGACCATCCACAGGGGAATGAAAGCTGAAATGGGGCCAAATGCAACTTGAGTGAGGAATATTGAAGACCAGAGTCTGATAGGGACAGCAAGTGTTCCAGCACTGCATTGACTGGACAGGTAAATGGATACAGTTGCTTGGAAGTGGCCCACAATTTAAACTGCTTCCACTTCAAAGAATAGGTATGTCTGGTAGAGGGTTTTCTGACAGCCACCAGAACATCAGCCACCTTAGGTGTTACTCTGAATTATGCCATGGCTATGTCTTCAGAAGCCATGCATGCAGATGTAGGGACTTCAGGCCTGGATGGACCAGAGACCCCTCATCTTCTGACAACAGGCCCCTGCACAGTGGTAAAGATAGTGGAGATTCTACTGCCAACTGTTGTAGCAGTGGATACCACATCTGCTGAGGCCATAGAGGAGCAATGAGGATAAGGGTTGCCCCCTCCATCTTCGGTTTGAGTACTGCTCTCTGTATTAGAGGAAAGGGTGGGAAGGTGTACAGAAGTCTCCCTTTCCAAGAGAGGGACATTGGGTCTCACCAGAAAACTCCAGGCCCTGGAGGGAGTGAATAAAAAACATGGCAGTTTTGCATTGTGTTATGATGCAGAAAGGTCCAACTCTGGGCGATCCTCACCTTGCGAAGACATCTACTACTAAAGTCAGCAGTTCTCATTCATGCACTCTAGTCAGTGACCTGCTTAATTTGTCTGCAAAGACATTTTGGACACCTGGAAGATGCAGGGTTGATAGTTCTAGTTTGTGTTCCAGAGCCCAATACCATACTTTCATCGCTTCCCTGCATAACAGATAGGAATGAGTTCCCCCTTGTTTGTTGATGAAATGCATCACACTGGTGTCCATCTTTATTAACAGAGGACCTGAAGTCAGAGGCTCCTGAAATGCCTGGAGACTGTATAAGACAGCTCTCATCTTCAAGGCATTTAAATGCAATCTTCTCTGCACTTGGACAGTCCAGGTACCTTGTGTATGTGGTCCCAGGTGCACTCCCCACCCATATCCTGAAGCATCTGAGGTGAGAATTTGTGTTGAGGTTAGAATCAGGAATGGGACACCCTGTAGTAAGTTGTTGTGGTCCATCCACTGCATCAGTGCTTTTCTCAAGGGAGACATGAGTAGCACCTGTTGGTTAAGTTTGTCAGTCAGCTGATCCCACTGGACTCTTCAGATCCATTGTGGGATCTGCATATGCAAGCGTGCCAGTGGTCTGGTGCCAATGACTGCCGTCATCAGTCCCAGAAGGCATAGGAAGTCCTGGCTGGAGCATACTGACTGTTGTACACCCTGTGTGCTTGATAATTGAAGCATTCAGCCCAGTGCAGAGGCAGGAATGCACTACTCTGAGCTGTGTCGAAGATTGCCACTTTGTACTGCAGTCTTTGACAGGGCGTCAAATAGTGACTTTGACAGATTGACTGTCACCCCAAAGTCATTAAACAGTTTCCTGGTTTAAGCCAGGATGTGCAGTGTTGATCCCTGGAGTGGGCCTTTAAGAGACAATAGTCCAGGTAGGGGAAAACATACAGGCCTTCCTGGCATAGGGCTACTGCCACCACTGCCAAGCATTTGGTGAAGACCTATATCATGGAAGATGAGCTAGAGGGCAATACTCTAAACCGGTAATGCTCCCTTTCCAGCATAACTCTCGAATATTTCCCGTGATGCTTCCTGATTTTTACATGAAGGTAAGCATCATTCATGTCTTGGGAACATATCCAATGCCCTGTTTGCAACGTGGAATCGGAGTCTACAGAGGGACCATACAGAACTTCTTGTACTCTGTGTGGAAACTGAGGTCTCTCAGATCTAGTACAGACTTCTGATTTCCTGTCTACTTGGGGACTAGGAAGTATTTGGAGTAAAAGCCTTTGTTCCTCTGCCTGGAAGGAGCCGTTTCTATGCACATTTGTGGAGTAAGACCTGCACCTCTTCTCTCGATAAGGACATATGTCTCGGGGGATAAGTTGAGACAGGTAGCGAATAATCTGGAGGTGTCTCCGGAAGCTCCAGGGCATGGTCTTTCACAGTAATGTCCAGTACCCATTTGTCCATGGTGATCTCCCTCCAATGCCTCAGATGAAGGGAGAGACAATCTCTACCCCAACAAACACCCCTGGGGCAATGGTAATTGGGGGGGTGTATTGTTGCAAGTCAGGCTGAACCAGTGGGGGAAACTCCACTGACTGCACTGTCTTTAGGTGCTTTTGAATGGGCACCAGGGGGGCTGACAAGGCTCCAGCACCCTTATCTTTGCCTTGTTATCTGTAGACCTGTCTGCCCCCACTGGCAATGGGCTAATGAAACTAACCCCTGCCTCTGCCTCAGCCTTGTGTGGTGTATAGGGATTTTAGCAATCTCAAGGTCATCCTGGAAGATGATTGAAAGCCTCTTAAGGGCTCTTCAACATCATACCCAAACAGTTCACTGCCTATAAAAGGGGCATTTAAAACTGTTTGCTGGACATTTGTAAAACCTTGCTACTGTAAGCCAAGAATAGCACTTTAGGCAAATGCCCATTGCAGCTGCCCTGGCAGATGCATCTGAAACATCATAGGCTGAGTGTATTAAATGTTCACCCACTTTAGCCCCTGCAGTCAGTGTTTTAAGTAACTCATTTTTGACATTACTCTCAGGTAAGGCCTGTGCTGCAGCCTTGGCACTTCTCTGCAGGCTGTTTTGGTATTTAATCATGTGGGCCTGGTAGTTTGCAATACGTAGGCCCAATGAGGCAAAGGCATAAGTTCGTTTTCCCATGACATCAACCTCCTGGATTCCTTGTGAGGAGGGGGGAGCTCATATGTTTGCTGTAGGTGCTCTGGATCTATCATAGACAGCAGTGATCACCACAGAATCTGTTTCTGGCTGATTTGCACAGTAAGACTTATTGGGTGTTACAGGGTACAGCTTATCAGCCTTTCTGGATTCTGCATATGTGACATCCTCCAGAGCGGAGTATAATGGAGGAATAACAATGGATGGAGTTTGTGACACCTCCAAGAACTCCATTACATTTTTCTTTGTGGAATCTTCTGCCTCCAAAGTAAAGCCCATGACAGCCTGTATTTTCTGCATCATGAACTGGAAAGAGAGATGCTCTGGGGGTGACCTTGGGGTGTTCACCACGGAGCCCTCACTAGAGGAAGGTAAGGTGGAGCTGGTGTTGGGTAGATACTCGTGTTCAAAATATCCTTCCTCCTCTAATATGAGGTCTGGATTATATTCAGTCTTATCATTGTCTCCCTCAACAGGAATAGATGATTGTGCCAGCTACACTGGCGGTGGTTGAGGAGGTCTGTTTTGCAGTGTGCCAATTTGTAGCATTGACAGGGTCTGAAAAGTAATAAGTCCCATTAATGTCAGAACAGGCTGCTCAAGTAAGTCCGGTAGTAAGTGTCATATCATTTCTGAAAACGACACCAACATTGCTTGTGCGTCAATAACACCTGTATTAGGGGTCATGACTGTTATAGTCAACAGTGGCTGAAGACCCAGCAACATATCATCTGTAGCAGGCCAGGCTGGACCTAAGCCAAGCCCCAACCATGGTGTCTAGTTAACTGTCTGGGTAGGATGTTGTCACCACCACCTCGGCAGACGACGAGGTAGAAGGGTTACCTGTTGGCAGCAGTGGTGACCTGGATCTCATTGCGGAGGCCTTTTCTTTGTCCCTATGCTTATGCTTGTGACTTCCCAATGGTAACTTCTTTAGAATTAAATGATCTATTCAGTCAATGGAGCAGGCAACATGGATTTTTCCTGCATTTGTTTTTCCATCACTGCCAAAGTTTTCCTCAAAAGGAACTTTCCCAGTTCTCCTTTCTGACATTGTCTGGTAGCAGAGTTGAAGCCCCTACAAACCTCACACGCTTTAATATTGTGAGACTGGCCTAAACAGCAGACACACACTTCATGTGTGTTGCCTTTGTAAATCTTTTTCTCCACACTCGCAGTACCGGAATAAATTTGATGGTTCTTTAAGCGGCATACAGAAGTGATGAAAATCACTAAATTAGTGATTTGTTTAAGTTTGGAAAATAATAAATGATAGCTAGTGGTCAGTGTTTCTATGGCAGGTCTGAGTATGATCAGGAAAAGAACTGAGGAGAGATGGGTTCACCAATGTTTGTGTAGATGTTGGCACATGTCTTCATCATGGGTGTCCCCTGGCTTGCAAAAGTTTCTTTGGGGTCCTGATGCTGATGTGGGTGTAGGTTCAAAGGTGTGACCTGATGAAAAAGATACCCTCGAAGAAGATCTAAGGCATGCTGGAGATGCCTACATTTTATAGGTGCTGCCAAGGTGCATTAACGTGGGTGACTCCAACCTGCAAAAGATTTCCAGGTGATGCTGACACTGATGGCTTATAGTTCCATGATGCAACTTAATGGAGGAGATTCTCTCAAAGATCTGCTTTTATGGTAGGTAACTATTCTTTCTAGTGGTAGAACTCTCCTACAGTAGTGAATAGAGAAAGATGACCAAGATGGTGGAACTGTCGCAGTTTTTTTAAGAGGTTGTGGAACTGTGTTCCTGTGGGCACCTGCCCAATTTAACCTTAGCATATACAGTGATAGTCACGCTAAAGTTCACCAGTAGCATGGTATGCTGAGCGGTGCACTAGTGTGGTAGCAACTTATGTGCACTGTGTGGTACCGGTCAACTTTTGCGTGATTACCACTGTACTTAAATCAATTAAATGATCTCTGTGAAACAAACTACACTGTATAAGCCATTTTAATGGGAGCGCTATATAAAAATAAATGTCTTGCCTTGCCATAAATGAAATATGAACAAAAGGCAGTGTTTGGATAAATTTGTCATCTGTAATTATTGTGGTGACCATGGAGACACTTCTGTCATGGCTATACTTTGCACTGCCACTTATTGGGTCATCCGAAGTCACCACAACGTGTATGGATAAAAATGTGTCCAACACTGCCTTGTTGCATATACCTGATTTTTTCCAGTTTAGAGCACCCTTTTTCTGTTTTGTTTTGAGCCTGCTTTAACATGTTTTTCTTTTTATTTGAAATGATTGAAAGTATTATTCCACCTCTCCCTTTATATTATTAAGGGAGGAGGAGGCAGCAAATGAGGGGTAGATTCCACATCCAAGAGTAACTCGTAACATGCAGGTGATGGCTAGACAATGTATGCAGAAAACATGGGCATCTAGGATCACTTGTACTAACATCAAGTGTAAAGATCTGCTAAAGTTTTACCCTTAGATGGACTTGTATATGAACTGCGAGGGAGAGTGGAGTTGTTTGAGAACATGTGAAGGTCTTTCTCAGTCCTCTACCAGTAACAGTGACTTATATAATTAGGAGAAGTAAATAGTCCCATGACTGAGCAATACCTCAGAAATTTAGTTGTAATTAGCTAAGCAGGATACAGGTTTGCATACATCTGTACCAGGAATCCATTGTATGTATGTGTCCCAATTATGAATTGAACTGTATATGCAGAATGAAATAGTCAATTGTTATTCCAGTTGTGTGCTCTTCCTTTGTTGTAAATATCTGAATGTTTTTGTATGTACATATGCAGAAAACATAATACAAATATTTTTCGGGGGGGGGGGGTATTGCTGCTGAGCCAGTCAACATGGAAGGCATTTGCTTGCTCATCTCTCTCATTTGCACCTTTTATCCGCCAGCACCTGGCTGTTTAGCACAGTAATACTCATTTTTTTTATGTATAAATGGGTGTGATGCCACTGTCTGCTAAACCAGGGAAATATGAGACCCGACTTATTTTTTTACGAATACACCACCTCAACTTCCAAGGCCTGCATACACCACCTCAACTTCCAAGGCCTGCACCTCCATAGTTGCAATCTAAAACAGCTCACTAGCTGCCAACAGAATCTGCAACCTAAGCCTCAAGTTGCTTCTTTTCTGAAGGGTTAACAAGCAGAAATGTGCACAGATGTTCAAAATATACAGACTCAGTTACCTGCAACAAACATTGGTGACCGAGAGTGGGGCTGTTACAGAAAATACATTGCGCATATCAGCAGCTTTGCAGAGGGATATGGATCTGGAGAACTGCTCGGCAGATGTAAATCTGGACGTTGGAACAGCTTAGAAAACTATTAAAATTCTTGAAAAAATAGTAGACGATTTAAAAAAAAAAAATCTGGATAGGTACTTAAGTGCTTGTATTGTTGGGCCTCTCTGGAAGGTTGGCAGGGAAAGACCTGATTTTCGTTCATTTGAAAGTGGCTGGACATTGGAGTCATGGGGGCTTAATGGAAATTGAATGGGTACACTAATCTCCAGGTTGAAACCTGCAGTGGGAGAGATCCCCTTAGACTTTTTTGGTTACATTTCTGAACTTCCAGGATTGGGAGTGGGTGATCAGGCCGGGAAGGCTAAAAGGCCATCCCACTAAATAAAGAGTGATGTTCCATCTTCCCAGACTATAGCAGGGAGCTGAAAAATAAAAGGGCCAAGTCTGTTGTGCTGAAAAGGAAGCTACAGTATAAGCCAGGGGCTGGGTGTTTTCTCACCCATTTCCTTCTCACTTCGCACAGGAAGACTACTGCATTCCTTCGTGGATATCTTGGATGCTAAGAGGTATACTAAGACAGTGGATTTGTTTGCACAGAGTTGCTCAAATCAGCGCTCTCCCCAACGATCATCTGAGCATCTGGGTTGTTGAAACTGGCTGTCAAATGATGTGCTACTTGTTCATGTCTCTTCTCAACCCCTTTGCTTCCTATTGCAAAATGTTTGCTTGATCAGGGGGAGGGGTTGGACCGTTTGCTTGATCAGGGGGAGGGGTTGGACCCTCTCATACTGCTTTGACATTGTGATGAAAGGGTGGGGGAGAGTAAGGAGGGGGGCTGTAAAGACTCTGTCCTCTGAAGCCTGTTTTACAAGATGTCTGCTGGTGGCCATGGGCCCTTGATTGGCTCTTAAGTACCTCATTGATATAGCCAGTTGAGTGCTGCTTTGACAGGAGTGTGACAGTGCTGTAATGATCTACGGTCCCGCCTCACACTCAGTGTAATTTGATCTCAATTGAACAGACCTGCATGACACATGACTTATTCTTTTTTTTCATTTTGTTATTTAATAGAAGTAGAAGGATGTCTGGCCTGCCTTCCGGAACGCTACCTGTGGCACTGATTTTGGACTGTGTAGCTACAGAACAGTCCTGTTATTTGGCCTTTCCCACACTGAAGCCTGTTTCTTATTGTTACCTGAAGCAGCCCCTCAACTAAAAACTGTTTGCAGGCCTAGGCAAAGAAAAAAATTTTCTATTTCTTCATTTATGCCTTTAGTTTTGCAAGAAAGTAACTAGCTCGTTACTGTAGGGCCATGATGGATTTCCCTTGCTTTCTCATGCTAAATATGCTATCTGGTAAAGAGATTTGCTTCCCAGGTGCTTTTATTTAGAATTTTATTCTTTAGATAATTTAAATGGAGGTGACAAGTTGCTTGTTGAAACATCTCCAAGTCCTATGAGTTTAGTGGGAGTATGTGGACCACCAGTTGTAGTTCCTGGGACTGGGAGGAAGTGTAGCGTGTTCTCGGGTTCTTGTTTGTGAGGGTGTGGGACTGTGGAATTTTGGGTATGTTTGTTTTGTTAGAGGGTGGATATCCTAGCCTGTGGGTTGAGGGGGTACACAGCTTGTTATTCATCTACAGAAGCTGTAGCATTTCGAACAGGGATATGTCATCTGGACTAAGCTTCAGGGGATTTGGCTTTTGATATATAAACTCTTTAATTCTCCAGGGTTTATGGTTGATACGTTAAGAATAATTAATTGAATATGAATGGTCTTAAGAATGTTTTGAAATGCAAGAGAGTATACACTTAGGCTAAGAAGTTAAAAACGCATATTGCTGCTCCAGGAGATTCACATATATTCACTGGAAGTGGATAAGTTAGCTCCCGCTTGGACAGTCACTTAGGCTTTACACATCCTGCTTCAGTTCTAAAGTCCAGGGTACTGGGGCATGGCTTTTGCCTAACTTTCCATGAAAGGTGATCAGATTGGTAGTTGATACTAGGAAGAAGTTATGTTTAAGCAATAAGGCACAACAGGGTGTGGGTTATTGGGGATTTACCCACGCGTTGTGTGGTGTGTCACGAGGCACAGCCGAGTGATTTAACCACACAATAAGTGGGTAAATCACCCAATAACCCACACCCTGGAGTGCCTTATTGTGATTATACAATGGAACAATATGTAAAATAAATTTAAAATGTGTTTAATTATGTTTTTTATAAATGACATTCCTCAGCCTTGGGTTATGCAAGCAATAACACACGACGAGCTGTGGGTTACATGCTGATAAGAGCACGCCCAGGGGTGTACTAGCGCCTCGTGCCTTATGCCCCTGGGCGTGCTCTTATCAGCACGTAACCCACACCTCGGAGTGTGTTATTGCGCTTATAAAATGGGTCCATGGTAAAGACGTAAGTCTGAGAAAAAAATGCAATATGAATTTGTGTAAAATTAGTAAAAATATGATATTTGTATAAATAAGAAAAAGTAGTCCCTGTTGGAATGCAGCATATAGGGTTACCTTGTGTCTGTGTACTGTACCCACCCAGTAACTGTGTCTGTCTGCAGAACCTATTCAGAGAAACTACCAAAAAACACGTTTTTATTTTTTTAATTTTAAATATATTTGTTAGTTTTCTATAGACAGTTTGACTAGAGACATTGGGACCCACTGTGTACAGGTAGACTGACGTATTATCTATGCCATTTGTTGCACAAGTCTCAAGATGCAGACAGCATTTCTAGGTATGTTTTTTTTTTTGTTAAATGCTTTGCTTTGTTTTGATTTATATCAGGATTTATGACAAATGGCTGGCTGACGGAGAAAGCATGTCTCTCAGCAGCCGCCGTAGATGGATGTTTCTGGGTTCACGTTTCTTAGCACCGTAGTCGGACGTTTGACATTTCAAATTTGTTACAGCTAAAAAGCTGCAGACAGTATTTAGTTTTAAAAAATTAAGTATGTTCTGTTTTTTGTGGCAATATTGCGTTGGACAGTCAGTGGGTGGCTGGGAGATGTCTCAATGATGAGGAATGTTATCATCGTGACCGGAGCTGCAGATCGGGGGTGTCGGTGTAAGTGGGAAAAGTAAAATTATGATTTTATCACCGAAATGTTCAGTTTGAAAGAAGCTCTGTGATTTTTAAACGGGGTTGACTGGATTTTTTTTTGCGGTTTTACTGATGGTTCAGATATGTAGCTGAATGAGGAGAGCACAGCTGCATGCTTGCGGTTTACTGAGCTGTGCCAGCCTAAGCTTTTGGTTCTGATTGGCAAAGCTCAGTGATTTTTTTGGTGTTGTGTACCCTGGGGGTAGAGGGTAGTCCCGGTTGGCTACAGTATCTTCTGATAAGGACACAGCTCAGAAGATGTTGTAGCCAATCAGGTTAAGGGATTTTTAATGTCCATTTTATAAGCAGGATTTACCCACAGTCATGTGACATGTTTTGACCAATCAGGTTACAGGATTTTCACACACCATTGTATAATTTGCTGTACACTCAGATGGGGCCTCAGTGGATATTGGTAGGGTCCATTTTTGGACCTAACATTGATAATCCTAGTTCTTTTAAAAAGTTGTCCATGGAATTAGCAGACTATCTATGAATCAGATTAATCAGGGCTGATATGAATTCTGTGCTTGATCTGATATTGGATATGTCCTCCACTACTTTGTAATGAGTCACAAAAGGGGTGGAGACTTTGACTCGGTTGTTTGCAGATTTTAATTTAAGGTGTGAAAGACTCAACATCTGATGCATAAGGAGTATTCATTCTACTCTCTTGCCAATAAATCGTACACTTAGACTACTATCTTCTTATAGTACATCTTTTACCTTATACAAAGGAAATGGAGTATGGTCCCATCTTAATATTGGATCATGCTCCCCCACCCACTCACCCACCCGTATATTTGCATTAGCCTTCAGTTGGCAGTGGTCGGATCTTGTGCTTTGAGTCTAGACCTTACTCTGCTGAATTAGCAAAAATGCATTTGGTTTATTAGGAGGGAAGTTTGGGAGTTTTTAATTAATAACCCTGCCCAGACCATCCCTCCGGCACTGCAGTGGGATACATTGAAGGTGATAGTTGCGGGGCTGTTATAACCTGCTCTTTGCACTTTTATTTTATTTTTTTTATCATAGAATGTTTTATTTATTTATTTAGAGCTAGCAGCTCATTACAGGAACCACACAGTAGCACAGCAGGACAAAAATTGCAGGCAGCGTACAGTACTACATTGCAACAGCAAGTACCAACACATAACTAGTTGGAATATTCATAAACGGATCCATAGCACACAATAGAAACTGATACATAACATCAATGAACTGCAGGTATCTGAAAGGAGTCAGCACAGAAGGCTTACACTTTCCCACTAGTAAACAGAAGACTACCAAAAGGGACTTAAACAGTTATCTATGCCCTCAGTTTATAAAGCAGGGTTGCTAGGAGGAGTGGGGTTTTTACAAAGAGCTGAGTGGAGGCAGGCCCCCCCCATTTGGTCTGGTACAAGTTCATATGGCCATTGTGCGTGTAGGACAGACGTTCAAGAAGAGAAAGCCGTGCTAGTGCTGCATGCCACATTGCATGCGTAGGCAATACTGCTTGGCGCCAGTGCATTAACAACAACCGTTTAGCTTCGAGAAGTGCCAGTACCAGCCATTCACAGTGGGGCTTAGAAAGATTATCCAGCAAGGATGTATCCCCCAGGAGAAGCTTGGGGTCTGACAAGGAGACAGGGGGAACCCAGCACCCTGGAACAGTCTGAGGCTATCGAGGCCCAGAATGGGGTAAGCTGAGGGCATGACCATAGTACATGGAGCAGATGGGCCTCAGGTTGTTGGCAGCACCAGCAGTTGGAGTGTCCCAGCAGCCCACGAGAATGCAGGGTCGCTGGCATGTGGTGCCAGAAAAGCAGCACTTTGAGCTGAAGAAAACAACTCTTGGTGTCCTTGCACGCAAGGTGTGCTTCCCTTAAATAGTGTGCTCACTGGCCCTCGGAGATATTGACATTGAGGTCGGTCATCCATCTCAGTCTACAAGAAGCTGAGGGGTCCAGTTGTGCATCCCCTCCAAGTTTTACAGAACTGACCCACCAGGCCGCGAGAGGTAGAGGATTTGTGCAGAGATTCCAACCATCCTCATTTGCTGTCAGTTCTATAATGGGCTGAGAGGTCATTGACAGCACTACGCAATTGGAGGTACCTCCAAAAATCCTTGTTCGGGAGGTTGAACTTTTCTTTCAACTGCTCGAACGAGAGCAAGAACACTGAGTCAGGCATACAGAGGTCTTGTACCAGATGGATACCGGGGCTTCCCAGGAAGGCCAGTGCAGCAGGAGTCCACTTACCAAGAGGAGGTCATTATGCCACAGAAGTGCATACTGCGGGGGGTCCAGGCCTGACGTGGGGTATGCCGATAGGGACTTAAGTAGACTCCATGACCTTCTTGTCTCAGCCATGATCAGGGGAGGTCTTTACAGGGTCAAGTATCAGAGCCAAGCAGGCTGCTGACAGCAGTACCCCATGTAAGGCTGGCTTCCAGCTGAACCCAAGGCAGGGAACAGGAGGTACGGGGGACAAACCACTTAGTGGAATTGTACACCATGCAAGCAAGATGGTAGCCTTGAAGCCAAGGGACCTCCATCCCACCTTGAGACCAGTGTGCTCTTAATTTGTGTTTGCTCCATCTCGGAGACCATCCATCCCACAGGTATCAGGATATCAGCCGCTCAAAGGAGGTGAAAAGCTTGGGGGAGAGGCGTAGCGGAATATTATTAAAAAGGTACATTACCCTGGGCAGGAGGAGCATGTGGACCGCAGCAACTTTTCCAAGCAGAGATAATTGGAGTTTGCGCCATCTCTCCACCTCTGTGGACAGCTGTGCCATGAGGGGGGAGAAGTTGGCTGATTCAAAGTCTGCCCATCTGGTGGGGATGAAGAGGCCCAGGTATAGAAAAATCCCTGAGCTGCCCAGGACAACTCTGTTCCCTGAAGGCATTCTTTAGAGCAGACAGCGTTCAGGGGAGCAAGGGTGGTTTTCCTCTGGCTGGCCTGTAAGCCAGACAAGACCGCAAAGTTCTAAAGGATTGACAGCATGGCAGGTAGTGATTGATGAGGCTGAGACAGGGTGAGTAGTAGGTTGTCTGCATAAGCGGCCACCAGGTAGGGGGACCCAGCCACCTCAATACCTCAGACTTCCTTGGAGGCTATGAAGGCCTGTATCAGAGGATCCAAGGCTACCAAGAAAAGGAGAGGGGGTAGGGGACACCCCTCCCTGGTTCCTCTGTGGAGAGGGAAAGGGGGCGAGATAGTGGTATTAGTTAGGATCCTAGCCATCGAAGAACTATACACCGTGCATTCGCACTGCTGAAATTGAGGACCCAAACTATACCACCGAAGCCCTTCATGCAGATAGCCCATTCAATGGAATCAAAGACTTTGGTGAAGTCGAACGCAAGAGCAGCCATAGGCAGAGCTGACCTGGATACCAGCCACTTGAGGTTAAGCAACAGTGTGGTGTTGTCTACACCGGACTTGCCTTGCATGAAGCCCACTTGAGCAGGGTGGATTATAGAGGGGAGCACTCCCAGCATCCTGGTGGCCAAAATCTTAGCCAGGATTTTAGTATTCACCGATAACATGGGGCAATGGGGCGGTAGTTAGCACAATCTAACGGATCATTGGACTTTTGTCGGAAGAAGGGTAACTAGGGCCTCTCTCATGGTTGGAGGTAGGACACCTCCCTTATGGGCTTCCTGCACGGCCAACAAAAGGGGCTGGAGTATATCAGCTCCCAATGCCTGATAAAGCTCTACTGACATCTCATCGGGACCTGGTGCCTACTCCTTAGCCATTTGAGACAAGGCACGGCGCAATTCCTCACAGGTAATTGGTGCATCCAGGTGGGCTACCTGGGTGGGGGTAAGACCTGGCATGTCAGAGCCATGACATAAATCCTTAATCCCTTGCTCCAGCTGAGATGGGCTCAGGGTGGAGTGGGACTGGTATAGGGTTTTGTAGAACTGCATCATAGTATTGTTAACCTCCAGCAGATCAGAAACAATGTTCCCTGCACTAGTACGGAGGGCATGTATCTGAGTTGAGGTTTGCTGTTTCTGCAGCCTGAAGCCTACCCCCTTTTCTCCCATCCCAGTAGGCGTGTTTGGACCTCAGAAGGAGCCACTCAGCCTTGTGATGCGGGATGGTTTTAATCTGATATTTCAGACCCACTATGCAACGAGTAAGGGAACTATCCCTACCGGCAACCGAAGTAGCTTTGAACTGGCATTCAAGCACAGCAAGATTGGCTTGTAGGTTGGACAGGGTTGCTTTGCGGCCTTGTTTCTGGAGGCCGAAAAGGCAATAATTCACCCTCCGAGGACTGCCTTAAAAGCTTCCCATGCCACATCAGAGGACACTCCGCAGTTAGAATTCAGGGAGAAGTAGTCTTTGGCTGTCTGGGATAGCACCTGATGGAATTCGGGGTCTCTGAGGAGCAAAGGGCTACACCTCCAGTGAGTGCCAGTGGATAGCTGGCCAGTCAAGGCATAGGTGGTCAAAACAGGGGCATGATCGGAGATCAGAATGCTTCCTATTTTGTTATCCAAGACCCCTTGGGCTGCTGCCACATTAGCAAGCCAAAAAGCTTTGTGGCTGTGAGTGAGATGTGCGGAGGAGTAATACATGTAGTAATGACCTGTGGGGTAGTCTCTCCTCTGCATGTCTGCCAAGCCCCACTCATCCTGCATATTCTGCAGGGCCATCTGGGCCTTAGGGCATGTATGGGGGGTGGGTTTGGACTTGTCGAGAAAGATGTCACTGACAAGGTTAAAGTCACCGCCAATCAGAATTGGGATGGGGGGACCTGCTGGGGACAGGGAGAAGAGAGCCTGACTAAGGGTTGGGAAAAATTCAACATGGTCCTCGTTGGGGCATACACATTGCTAAGTATCAGCTGACCCCCTTGGGAGGAGAGTCTAAGAAACAGCCACCTACCCTGCAAGCCCTTCCAGGCTTCTTCTACACCCCTCGGAGAGGAGCGACGCATGAGGATAGCAACCCCCTTGGTTTTAGAGGAGGTTGAACTAGCCTGAACCTCTCCCACCCAAGATTTCTTCAGCCAGTGCACTGATTTAGCCAAGAAGTGCATTCCTGTATCAGCACTATATCTGTGCGAAGAGATCTGAGGTGCTGTAGCACTTTCGTGTGCTTAATAGGGTGGTTGAGCCCTTTCACATTCCATGATACTAATTGCAACCCATGACCAGAGGGAGTAGCCATCACCACAGCCCAGAATACTGAGGTTAAAAGAGTACTTATTCTGGCCAGTGAAGAGAGCTGAGGTGTGTCAGGAAGGGACCTTTGAAGAGCAAAAACTGCCAGAGACCAAAACTGCAAGCCTGTAGCCAGAGAGTAAGGGAAGTGTAAGCACACCAGTTCAAGAGAAGGTACTGCCCGCACACAGAGACTGCAAGAAAACAAGTAGGAGAAATATATAAACAGTTATCAACAATGAGGTAAACACACAAATTTGTAAAGAAGAAAAGGGCAGAGAAAACTGCACTATGTACCAAACTGTAACAGAATGTGTCTAACACTGGAACGGTGAATGCCAACAGGCGTAAACACGCTAAGAGTTCGGAGCTCAAGGCAAAAGAGGGTGGGTAAGTCGCCCCTCAGCTACACTAGCTCCAATGACCCAAAAAGAGGGAGAGTGTCTCCAACCAACAGGGTTAGCTGTCCCTTGCCCGATGGCAACGTCTAGGTCGGGCACCATGACAACGGGAAGAGGGGACGATGTTGGGGGGGGGGAGAAGGGAGGGTGCAAGATGAATGGATTGATAGAGGGGGGTAGGGAGGAACTGGGAGCGGCGGGGAAGAGAAAGAAGAGGGGAGGGAAGGGACAGGGGATGAAAAGGGATATTAGGGAGTAGGGTACAGAGGGCATGCCCTCCTACTGGCAGAAAAGTAGGCCTGCCAGCGACGGTAAATAAAGAGGGATACCCAGGTTGAAGACCTGGGGTCTCCCACTAGCCAGGCATAGGCTTGTGGACACATGCCACGGAGTCAGGACCATGGTGTCTTCTGTCCATTTCCCGCCCTTGGGGAGGAGGGAAGGTGAGGGTGGAGGGGAGTCACAAGAGGGCCCAGTTCAGAGATAACCGAGTCATAAAAATATATTGTGGTGCTAGAGTGAGTTCAGATTATTATCTAGGACAGCAGGTGAGCAGCACATAGCATAATGAGACATGCCCAGTGTACTGATCGAGCGCTGAGGGCAGCAGGCAGAGCCTGTAGGGAAGCAAGTGCTGAATACCACGGGCTGTAAAATCAGATTCAAGCAATCGGCAATCAAAACATTTAACAGTGAAACACCACCACCACCATGCAAGGATTAGCCAGCCAGTCCTTTGACCTGCCCAGGGGTGGCCTGGGGGGCTTCAGCAGGGTTGGGCAGAGCACCGAAACAGCTGCAGCATAACTGATTAGTCTTGGTCTCACTAGGGATGCACTGTCAACTGTTTCTACAAGTGAAGAATCAGGAAACTAGGCCCAGTCCACTTGCTGTTCAATTTCCATGTTAGGAGGGCCAGGGAGATCAGTGCAAGCTGGCTCTGGGACAGTAGATGGCTCCTATCTGGATAGTTTGGCTGGCGGTGCGCTCATTCGCCTGCCCAGTGACTGTTGGTGTCCACTTCTGGCCCACTGCCATGATCAGGAGGTGGAACCTGCATGATGCTGGGGCAGCAAGGGGATGCCTGATATAGAAGTCGAGCTGGCAGCAGATTGTGCAGGAGACAAAGTATGGTTCAGTCCAGAAGTACAAGGGGGACCGGAATGAGATGGAACCGGTCTGACTGAATACTTGCCCTCCAGAACATTTTGGCCAGCACTGTGGTTCCTACCTGGAGGTGTAGCCTTGCCGGGATCCCAGAGCCTCCTGGGAGTTGTAGTGGGGACAGGAAGGGCAGGCCAAAACTTACAGATCCAGCATTCAATTTCAGAAGGATGGTTTGCCACAAGCTCATTTTCTTCTTTAGCAACAATCAGACTGGTAAGGCCCTTGAATTTGAATTGGAAATTATGTTGGTACAGGAATCTCTTCACAGGACCAAAACCTCTCCTTCTGGCTACAGTCTCTTGAGCGAAATCCCGATAAAAGAAAATTTGGGCCCCTTGCCAGCATACTTTCCCCAGGTCCCTGGCAGCTCTTAAGATCTTTTCTTTGGTGGTATATTGTTAAAAAGTATGCAACAATAGGTCTGGGTGATGCTGCAGACCAGCCTGATTCCCGGTGTGCTCGCTCCACCCCTCTGGGGCCCCTCCAGTGGTTCCACAGCATGATGGGGAGAGTTTAATTCAGAAAACGCTCCGATGATCCACAGATTGTTGCGGCACCTTCTGTTTTCTTGATCCTTGGCCCTGTCCCACAGGGCCACTAGTCTCTCTTCATGCTGTTGAATGTGGTTCCAGAGTTTGAGCTGCTGCTGTTCACATGCCTCCACCCTCTGCTCGGACATGTTCATTCTGTCCTGGAGCTGCCTCACCTCGGTGGCTGTACCAGAGAGGGAGAGGCTAATATCAACTCGAGTCAGTAAAGCCTCCAACATTTTGGTTATATACTGGAGGGTCTCGCTGACGGACACCGGTTGGGCGGAGGACAGAGTGCCTGGGAGTGGTGAGTTAGAGGATCCTTATGCTGCCATTTTTGCAGAGGATGGGGGCAGGTGGGCTAGGGAAAAGAGGTATGATGAGCGGCAATCTCCCAACTCAAGATAGGTGGGTGGTTTGCAGATACTGAGTGGGTGGGAGCCAGAAGCCTTACCGGAGCTGGAGCAAGGTCTACGCGGCCTAGCAGCGCAGAATGCCTCACAGATATTGGCACTACTAGAACAGTAAATCATGTTGGAATCCATTAAAGCGTACCATCTGGTAGAGTGACAGTTAGCTGTGCATATATCGGTAGTAGGGGGTCGCGATTTCCCGGGATTGCGGTGCCAGAGCTCAGATTATCGCCGGCCAGGAGAGAGCTGCAGGATTAAGGAGCTATCACGCCGGTGGCCAGACCATGCCTGCTCTTTGCACTTTTATAAATTGGAGCAGCATAGGCTGGAAAAGCTTCAGGAAAACATTTCTGAATTAGAAGATGGCATATGGCCATACAGGATGGTAGGGTGCATACTGAACTTTAACCCATTTGTAAGCACCAGTACAATACATTGGACACTGCCCAGTTGGAAAGGGCAATCTGCTTTCTAATCTGGGGCATTACTTTTATGGGAATATGGGGGCAAGTTGCTGAGTTGGATGCTCAGGGCTAGAGAGGCAGAGAGAATGATTTATTTATTTAAAAATATTTACCAGGGAAGACATACTGAGCTAAAATAGCTTAATTTCCAGATGCACTCCGGGGATTTTTGGTTTAAAAGCAGGCAGTCAGCAGCATTTTAACATATAAACATAGAAAAATGAAATTTGGTGGCAGAAAGAGACAGGTCACCCATGAAGTCTGCCCATAGATTTTGCATCGTGAAGGCCCCAGACACTGTTGGTGGAAGTTTGCTGGGTTCATAGCCTGCTGAGTTTAGGTACAGTATTCAAATTTTACCAATGAAAATGAAAGCCCAGGCCTTCAGGGTATTGCCAGGCAACATCCCTGAAAAACCGAGGATGGCTGTGAAGTTGTGAGTCAGATGGACATTAATAAACAATTTAGGCCTTTTGTGCTTCTCTGTGCAGTACTAAGATTACTCCCCTAATGCCTCATCCTGATGTGCTATTTGAAGTTCAGTTATACAGACTATCCCACTAATAAGGTAGCGAACTAGATGATCCCTCTGATTGGCAGGAAATAAAACAAGCAGTTAAAGGATTAAACAAAGGGAAGGAGCCTGAGCCAGATGGCCTGCCAGTAGAATTCATTAAAGTATTTCTTCCTGAATTGCAAGAACCTCTGTCGTTTGCAATGCTCCAAAACAGCTTGGTAACAAAGAATCTCCAGCACACCTTGCAGTCAGCCTCTTACAGTGCTGCCTACAGTGAGAAAGGATCTAGACTGTTGTTTACCTTATCTTCAGTCTCTCTGTTAATGGTGGATTATAAAATTCTAGCAATGGTTATCACTGACCACTTGGTGGGAGCCTGTTCCTCTTTAGAACATAAAGCTCAGTCAGGTTTTGTTAAGGGGAGACTTTTCCGATGTAACACCAGACACACTGTAAATGTACGCCGAACACAGCACCCGGGGAGCAGACTGCAGGGCTGCAAGAGCAGGCCACAGGACCCCCCCCCCCCCAAACACAGCACCCGGGGTGTAGACTGCAGGGCTGCAAGACGTAATTCAAGGCTTCTACTGGACTTGATTCAAACACCTTAAGGGTTTTAGCTGACAGAGACTGATAGAATTAGTAGAGTGTTGTTAGCCCTGTGAATTGCATTGTTTACAATTCCTGTACTGTGTTGCTCTAAGGGTCTGTCTCAGTACTAGTTTACAGTCTTGGGCTCTACTGGTGTTTCTCAGCCCATAGCCATTTAGATGTGGTAATTATAGTAGTGTGTACTGTTGCTCACCGAGAATACTGCATTTAGATTTACCTGTTTTTGAGCTTGCTGGTGTAGTCGGAGGGCAGGAGAGGGTCTCTACCCCCCCCCAGTCGGACTCTCAGGATTCTTGCCGTTGGTGTGTAATGTGAATCCTCTCCTTTGTCTCCCTCTCTGAATCTAGCAGGCCACAGGACCCTCCCCCATGCCGAACACAGCACCCGGGAAGCGGACTGCTGGGGTGCAAGAGGTAATTCAAGGCTTCTATTGGACTTGATTCAAACACCTTAAGGGTGTTTACCTGTCGATGCTTCGTGTTGACTTCCCCCCTTGATTTATGTGTTATCTATGTCACATGACCTGATCACGTGACACACATTGATTTGTTAATTAGCCCACTTTCCCATCTGCAGGTTATACTGCCTGACCACTAGGAGTCAGTGTTGTTCCTCCCTTTCCCTCAACTTTTTCCTTGCCTTTGAGCCCATTTTTGTCTCCTTTCCCCCTTTTATCTGGTATCCCTGTGCATTCCCCTGGTACTTCTTTAACTGGAATCAAACCCTGTACCTTTTACACCTAAAGCGGACACTCTTCCTCTGCACCATAGTGTCTGCCCTATTTCTACTACCTTTCTGACTACCCTATAATGTTTACTCTATCACTCCCCTCTAGGGGATGTCTGCCTTATCTTATTTTCCTACTAGGCAGCCTCCCAACCACACTTATGCCACTTCTGATTCCTCAGCCTAGTCTGCCCTTAAATGAACCAACTATTGACCACATACTTGTTGTCATCGGGACTGCTAACCACCGATCTGAGGCGACTATCCTGACTTTGCCTACTGTAGCTCATACCCCTTCTTTACCCCCCCTCCTAATAGCTGCATCAACCCTCTCCTTCCCAATTCCCACAACCTCCTCTGCACACTCCTCTAAGTCCTTTCGTCTACCCTGCTCCACTAAACCTCTCAAACTATCTTTACTTCAGCATGCCCTCATCCTTCTCCTTTTATCAGGTAACATTCACCCAAACTCTGGCCCTCCAGCACCCCACCCCACTACAGGAATGAGTACTAATGGCCTGCGTATAGACTCTATGAATATGCAGAGCTTGATGAACAAAACTATCCCCCTCCAAGCCTGGCTAGCTCAACACTCCCCTGTCATCCAACCCTGACTGAAACCTGGCTGTCACAAGGCACCCCAGACGTGTCTGTGTCCTTAGATGGATATTCAATTTTCAGAGCTGATAGGCTCAGAAAAAAGGTGGGGCTGTACCATTTACACTAAGAATCCCCTGCAGACCCTCCCTCTCCCTCCCATCCCTTACTCATGGTGCCCAGGCTCTTGCTGTTAAAGTAATACTAGGCAATCAGAATAAAAATATAAACTTCATGGTCTCCTATATTCCCCCTCGGGACCAGAAGTCAGCATTTGAAGAAATCCTGTCTACCTTATCGTTCCTCCCCAACAATATAGAAACCATCATGACTAGTGACTTCAACGTTGACTGGCTGGCTCCATCTGCCAGGCCTTTCATGGATTCGGCTGCTCTCTTGGACCTTGTCCAGATAGTCTAATCACCCACTCGGCTAAACTACAATACTGGCTCATCCACCCTATTAGACCTGGTTTTCCCCAACCACCCAGAACACATCTCCCAGGTCTCTGTCCTGCCTGACTCCCTTAAGGACCACTCCCCCATCACTTGTCAATGGTCACATAAGTCCCCCACCTCTCCCCCCATCCAACTTACACCAGACACTTAAAAAGGGTCTCTCTCCCTAAACTTAAAGCCTTTCTTCAGACCTGTGACTGGTCCCCCATATTCCACACTAACAACGTGGATACAGCCCTCGCTCACTTCATCAACACTTTCAACTACGCCTGTAACATTTTTGCCTCCCTAAAAAAGCAATACATCAAAATGAGAAGCAATCCCTGGGTATCCCCTGAACTACTTGAAATGGTGCACCACAGAGATAACCTCTGGCTAAAGGTGCTAGATTCCAGACACCCCAGGGATAGGCAACTCTACCGAGAAGCCAGAAACAAGTGCAGCTGGGCAATCTGCCAAGCCAAAGCAAGCCACTACCAACGAGCCCTTTCGGCTGCATGGAGCTCTGGTCATGATTTATGGAGTACCATTAAAGAAATCATTGGGAAGGTTGTCCATTACCACCTTCCCATCTCTCAATCAATGGTACACTTGTCCGGGACCCACTAACCATCGCTGACACCCTTAACAGGACTTTCTCAGATCTTAGCAAAGTACTGCCCTTGAACTTCTTTGATGCTCCTTCAACCTCAAATCCACCGCCAGGCCCATCAAAATCACTCCCCTTTCTTTTCAAAACTATCTCCCCCAGCTCTGCTTGTAGATATATCTCAAAATTCATCAACAAATCTAGGTATAGTGGTGATACCATCGACCTAAAATTGCTAAGGTTCCTGCTTGGTGAAGTTCTCTCCCCTCTTACTAAAATCTTTAACGCACCCCCTCTGTGTTGGGCAGTTCCCATCGGCCTGGAAATGTGCTGTCATCACACCCTTACATAAGGGCGGGGACTGTACTGCCCCCAATAACTATTGTCCCATCTCCATCCTGCCCCCACCAAGGCTCTGGAGAAGGTTATCTCCAACCAGCTCACTGACTATCTCAGCTACCACAACCTACTCTTCCCTGTCCAACACAGTTTCCGTACTGGGCACAGCACAACTACTGCGCTACTTTAATTTACATCTTTCATTCATCAAGCCCTTGACAGTGGTCAGCTGATAGATTCTGTCTACATAGACCTTACCAAAGCATTTGATACTGTCAACCATGCTCTACTGCTCCAATCCCTCCCTACTCTAGGTCTTACCCCTGAGGTAGTGTCCTGGTTCACCAGCTATCTCACAGACTGCACCCAACAGGTCAGAATCGGGTCCACCCTCTCCTCTCACAGTCCTGTCCTCTCTGGGGTCCCCCAAAGATCCATACTTGGTACTCTCCTTTTTAGCCTAGTCCTTAACCTCCTTCCCCTATCCTGTCCAGGTAAAATGCTCCTCTACGTGGATGATGTCATTATCTTTGAATGTCATCCCAACCCCAACTCGCCCTAAAATATGCTTCAGATGCTTTTCCAACTCATAGAATCCTGGTTCGTTGAACACAAATTAATTCTTAATTGTAGCAAAACCAAAACCATGACCTTTACCCACCGACAAAATCATCATCACAACCTAGCTCTTAACTTATGTAACTCTGGGAATATCACCATTGAGCAGGTCCACTCATTCAGGTATCTGGGGCTTACCATTGATATCCATCTCTCCTATCATGACCACAAACAAGGCCTATTATCGGCTCTCAGTTGCAGGATAGGACTGCTATACGGACACAAATGCTTCCTTTTCCCTGAGGCCCTCCAACTGGCTGTATCCTCCTTTGTCATCTCCTTAGTTGACTATGGCCTGGTGATTTATGGCTCAGCTGATCCGCCCTCACTACTGCGGATTAAGACTTCCCCTGAATAAGGCCTGCAGACTGGTCACTGGGCATGACAGACTGACCCACACTTGTAATTTGTACAAGTCGATGGGATGGCTGAATCTAGAAGATAGACTCAAATATCATGCCTGTATCTTGGCCAAAAAAATATCCCTCAAAACCACCCCTCCTGGGCTTAACCCCCTAGTTACCATTGCAACCCATGCCCGAAACTCCAGAAGCACTGCTAAGTCCTCCCACTCTGTCCCTTCCTGCAGAACCTCATTGTGCCAAAGGGCTTGTCTCTACCAGGCTCCCTTATGGCTCAATGAATTCCCAGTGTCAATTGCCCACCTACCCACCCTGGGTCAATTTAAAAAGGCCCTAAAGGGCTTCCTACTTGAGCACTTCACTTGTGATTGCTTCTGACACATTCCCTTGAACCAGGTCTCCTCTGTAAGGCAACTTATACCTCCTGTACTGGATCTCAAAGCGTGGACACTTAAACCCATGATCAAATTGTCAATAGTAATCTCTTTGTATAACTAGGGGCCCATTTGGCCTGCTGCACTTTTCTGTACAAATATGTGTTTAACTGCATACCCTGTTTAACTATGGCCTGTTCTGGCCTGCTTGTAGAAATGTAACAAATGTTGTGTAACTATATTTAACCTAACCCTCTTTTTATGTGTAATATTCTGACTATGTATCTGCAACTTGTTGTCCTATGTAACCTTGACGTGGAGCCTAGGCAAAAGAGTCTTTGACTCAAAGGTTGTATTCCGATGCGTCAAATGCAGTAAATAAATAAATAAAACATAAATAAATGTAATGTGGGGGTGGTCTCTAAAAAGGCTTGGGGGTGCTGTCTTTTGACTTTGGACACAGAAAGGCCTTCAACCACATGGAGTGGGGTTTTTATGTTCTAGATGCTAGAGAAATTTGGGTTGGGGCCCAGAATTATGACCGGGAACCAGGCATTATATAATGACTTGCAGGCCTTCATGCTTACTAATGGTGTATTATCTCCACATTTTATCTTACGAGAGGTACAAGGCAGGGATGTCCCCATATATTGTATGTCCTGGTTATAGCGCATGCTGTCAGGGAACATCCAGAAGTCTAGCGTCTAGCACAAGATAGGGACACCCACCTCCTCTCTTTGAAGATGATGTCCTCCATGGTCTCTGAGATCCAAAGGTGATCTTGTCCCTTTTCTTTCTCTTTCTGGGGTATGGCCCGCCTGTCAGGCCATAAAATAATTTGGCTGAAAAGTGAATTGATGCTGTTTGGGGTTGCATCTGCTTCTTGGACACCCCCTCTGACTTCCCCATGTGCCTTTTTGTAGTATAATGTGTGAATGCACCTGTATATGTTGTAACACAAAGGAAAGTGTCACTCTATTTCTGTATTCATAGTATGTATTTGTCATTCTTTTAATAATGTAATGCCATTCCTTATTGCAAAAATATAATTAAAAAGTCACCTCCCATATCAAGTATTGGGGATTTATTTCCCCCAGAAGCACTCACAATTGTTAGAGCCCAATTTTCCTTGGTTACTTGGTAGTTAAAAAAAAAAACAGACTGGGATAGATGTCAGGGCTTCTGTCCAACAGTGCTGGGTAGAATGAATACTTTTAAGATGTATGTCTTGCCTTGGCTGTTACAATTCCCTGTAAATGGTTGTAACTAGCTAGTCTGTGTCTTGTTTTCTTGTGAACCACATGCCTACTATCACCTGTTTGAATCCAAATGGATGAATTGACACCCCACTGCAAAACATGCATTGTAGATGTTATTCTTTAAGACATCATAACAGTATGGCAAAAGAAAATATAATAGTAATTGAGTGCAGCATTTCAAGCCGAAAAGGCAGCTGTTCTTCATGCAGTAAGATGAGCTGCTTTTTTCAACTGGAAACATTGTACTCCTTTCTATTATATTTATTTTCTTTTGCCATACTGTTTTGATAGCTTAAAGAATAAAATCTCATTTTATTCTGTCCCAGCCCAGCTGTGCTTTTTGGAGCAGAAACTAACAGTGGTACCATCACCAGTGGCACTGTTTTTTTTTTAAAGACTGGCTTGCCTCTTGAGACTTATCCCTGTTCGATTTACTAGGAAGCTATGGCACTGGGTGGCAACAGAGCTAGGTTGGCAGGTTGGGACATCCCAGGTGTAGCCACTTTGGGACAGTCCAACCCTCTGTATCGGTAGAACTGCTATCCCTTGGCGGCCTTGGGAGCAAGCTGGATTTCACTCTCGGGGGAGAAATCCTGGACATGGCTACTAATACCCATTATCCTTTCCAGCAGCTATGAGATTGATTTTATCTTCTTCACACATGTTTTGGGCAGTATTTACAGCCATACAGTGCCTTGAGAAGTTGGCTACAAAGGATTCATCTTGCCTCCCCAAGAAAAAATAAAATAAATGAGTTACCCAGATGATCACTTTGAAGGAGTGGTAAACTGTGTCATGTCTTGCAAGAACAAGATTTGGGACCCTCAAACAAACACTGGGGAAGAGGGGAGCAAGAACTGAAGATGGACATTACTCCTACTGAGTGGGACTGGACTTGGACAATGACTTATCTGACGAATCGTTAACTGCGGGCTAAAATACTTCAATATAAAATACTACATTGGGCTTACTATACTCCCATGGTGTTATATCAAATGGGACTAATGAGTCACAGTGAGTGTTGGAGATGTTAGAGCCTTAGACAACCCTCAACCATATTCTTTGGAGCTGCCAGATCTTTTTCGTAGAAGGGTTCTGCACCATGTGCCATACCCCAGTCCAAGACCTCAAACTAGAGCTGTTGAGTATCCCCCCACCACCCAGTACCAGTCTTCCCCTCTCACAGGAACTGTGGCTTACCTGCACTTTTTAGGTGGCCAAGCCACTTCTCCTTCCCATTGGTGGCAGACCCCCCGTGGGAGTAGGGTAGGATAATCTTTTATGTCAAACTACTAAGTACGAATGAGTAGCCTATACTGCACTAGGGAAGCTCTCTGTTCAAGATCAAATCTGTGGTCCTTATAATGCTTTGAATCAGCAGACTTCTTGTTACCCAGACAGGTGAAATATGTGGCTGTGAATGTGTGGATTTTCTAAATGTAAATGAGTCTTATCTTGGCAGCACTGTTGCTTGGAGACTGGGATCTTGGAGCCTGTGGGTTCCTGACCTTTTGCTTCTGGATACCCATGTGTGGGATTTATTTTGTCTTGACGACCGGTGTTGACTAGATGAATTTACAGTAGCTCCTCTGATCTACATTGAAGTGCATTTAAACTTCCCTGTTGTACCCACTTATATGTTTAAGTGGCTTCTATTTATCATGCTTGTGTGCCTTCCTCTGTGGTGGTGACTTTGGGGAACTTAGTAGAGGAATTACCTCTCTAATCCGGGTAGCTGGCAGTGACCACAAGAAGGTAAGAATTGCATAACCTGTTGTATTAGACAATGACTGCCTGTATATAGACAGTAGTTCTCCTGCAGAGTAGATCCTGCCTTCATTGAGGTGGCGTACTTGCCCTTTTCTATGTTTAGTAAATATAAATGTTTCTTTTTTCCCTTTTCCCCTCCTCCTCTTTCTGTCTTTCTTAAGGAATTGTGAATAATATAGCCTGTTTAAATTCTTATGTAATATGGTATAATGATAGACTCAGGAATGAGACAAGGAAAAATATAGGAACTTCCAAACCAGGGTTTCTGTAGCTTCCTGTTTGGCAGTCCATAGATGGATTTCTCATTGTGCCTGTCTCTTGAAGCAGGTATCGAAATGGTGATAGTTTTGAATGATTGTTGTGCACCTGTGCTCCTTGTATGTTTGGCACGATGGAGGTCAGAAGGTCTGTCATCAGTTGGGGATTTTGTTAAAGGGGGTACAGTGGGCAGCTTTGTAAGCAGGGATTTTTTTTATGCTTGGTAGCATGACAATACCTCATAGAGAGCTTGGTGGTGTTCAGATCACTCTGCACTCTGTCCCCTAGTGAACAGCTTTTTTTTTTTTTTTTTTTTTAACAATCTGGTAGGTAATGAACCATTATCTTTATCATAGACTTCTGATTAGTTCACCCCAGGATCTGGGGCAGCATATACCGTGTGCCTGGGAGTCAGATTTGTGAATCTCAGTTATATACTGCAGCTAGTGGCAGTCAATAAATGGTGCAACTACCTGTACTCATAATAATAGGAGCAGACAAATTCAGTACAGGTTTTTATATGGAAATTATTACACGCCACATAGATTTCATAGAGTGCAGCCAAGCATGGACAAGTAAGTAAGGACACCGTCAGTCCCCTTAGGCCTCAAATTGTTGTCCCGAGTTTAAAAACATATTTTATGATTGCTTACATTCTGTGATCATTACTGGTATATGCAGCTGTTTGATTCTGATTACTTTTTTCTTTTTAAAAGTGAAAAACAGACTGCCAACCATACTGGTGTTACCACACGAAAACATGTTTGTTTACAATCCTTGATCAACTGCTACTGCATCTTTCCTGGCCTTGGGAACACCCCCTCCACACTGTCTAGCCACTCATGATGTAGTGGGAGGAGCGGGGGCCACTGCATCATGAGTAGGGATGTAAGTTTGTCATGGAAGAGGTTTTAATGACTCATTGTTTGTTCATGAAATCATTAGTAAACAGTAGTAAATGTTGTGGCACTGTCATCATTGCTACATTCTGATGGCACTAGTGAAAGTCATGGAAGTCCTGAATAAAGAGCAAACGTCATGGAATCAATGACATGTATGACTGCCATGACAAACTTACATCCCTAATCATGAGCAGCTTCACTGTTTGGGTGTGTTCCAAGTGCATAGGAAATGCACAATAAGAGTTTATTAAGGATTGGAAACAAAACAAGGATAGGTATAACTACACTGTTACCCTGCATTTTGGAAGTGGATAATGCAACCAGAACTATCAATGAATTTTAGAGAAGGTAAGCAACCATAAAATGTGGTTTTCCAACAAGAAATAATATGATGTAAAAAGGATTGACAATGTCTCTAATTCAGACTGCCCAAAAATGTGAGGCTAACAGGGGCACCTTTATTCACACAGCACTCCTACGCACCGAAGAAGCATACTTTTGGGTGGACTTGCACTCTATATTGTCTGATGAGTTACAATGCCCGTTGAGTGAGCATCACTGGATCTGCTCCTCACAGGTGGGTCAGGAAATACCGGATTGGCACCTCCTGAGGGGGTGTTATGGTGTCTGGCTTTGGCATGGGGTAAAAAGAACTGTAGCTCAAAACTGGATGGTGCCCAACTCTCCTACTGTTGTTCAGTGTTTCGCAAATGTGCTTTCCAGTTTCTGACTGGACAAAGCGCAGTACGAAGCATGGTGAAAGTTAGATTGATTCAGAGCCATTTTGGAGTCTCTGGAAAAAGCTATTGAGCTTAATTGTTTTCCAGTGCATTGATGGTGATTCAGTGGGGTGCTATCACCCATTCTAGGATATCTGGTATTGACTTTCCCAATTGATAATAGCAATATTGCCTATCCTCATGTTATCCAGGTGAAATTCCTGCAGTGGTAAATTGCATTTTTGCTTGCTTACCTGGCTGTATGGTTCTGCATTGCCAACTCTGTATACTTTACTGCCTTTGTTCCTGCTGAACCTCTAGGATGTAAGCAATAACACACTCCGAGGTGTGGGTTATCGCCTGATAAGAGCACGCCTAGGGGTGTACTTAGGCATGAGGCGCTTGCACCGAGTGCCTTATGCCCCTAGGCGTGCTCTTATCAGGGTGATAACCCACACCTCGGAGTGTGTTATATTGGCGCTTATAAATGGGCTTATCTATTGATTATTTAATGAGTAAAAGAAAGAGATAAAGTAAAAATACATAAAAAGAAGGTTTAATAGTTCAAATAAGAAAATAGTCCCCTCTAAGTCACTTTAAAAAGTGTTTCATTTGAATTACTGGTTTCTATGGCTTTCTTAGGTTATGTTTACCTGTTTTAAGCACTATATCTTGAGAACTAGTATGTGTTTTTACTGACAGGTGGCACTGTGTCTGTCTATGTGACTGCATCTGTGTGATCAATATTGACAGAAATAAATGGCGCGACGTGTCTTAGCTGGCCACTGAGGTGGCGTGTCCGTTACTGGGTACCTTTCAATAGCGCTTCCTGCTTCTGTGAAACTGAGGCGGTAAACATTAGAATAACTACATGTGTTTTAGTTTTTCAGAGGTTTTTCGGTAGTGAAGTCGTAATTGGGAGCAGTGTGTTTAGTTTTCAGAGGTTTTCGGTAGTGAAGTGGCAATTAGAGCAGTGTCCAGGAGTGAGCGTGTTCCTTTTGGAGGCTAGAGCCAGCGTGTTCATTACCGGGTGCCGAGAATACTGTTTCATGCTTTTTAAACCGGGCGACGGACACTGAGAAAAATTAAAAGTTTAAATTCAGAAGTAGAAGTATTCTGCTGCTAATGTTCTTTTCTGTAGTGAAGGCTGTGATTTATAGGAAGTGATAAAGTGTGGAGGGCAAGTCACGGACTACAGAGATCTGAACGAGGATGACAGAGGATCGCGGTGGAAATACGAGGAACAAAAGCTCTGTGAGTAAAAGAAAAGTACAGTTTTACAGTTTGTGTCAGAAGAGGGATTTTGTGGCATCTGAGTGAGATATGGTGATAGTACTGTGATACTATGCTGGTGCGACTGCTGTTGTGGTGGATTGCTGCCGCTTCAGTGAGCTCTGCTAATGCGAGTTTGCATTTAGGTTTGACAGAGCTCACTGATTTATTGTCGTTATGGGGCATCATGGTGGGCAGTAGTCCCGGTTGGCTACTATATCATCTGATAAGGACACGGCTCAGATGATGTAGTAGCCAATCAGAGACCTGGATTTCTTAAGCCCATTTTATAAGCTGTTTATCATACAGCTGTGGAAAGTTACAAGTTAATAAAAAATATTTTACAAAAAATATATAGCTTTTTTTTCTTTAACAAAAGTGCACCTTTTAATATGGTTTTCATCAGTATTCTCCGCTGTTTTTAAACTCCAATTAAACATCATTTTTTTGTCTAAAGGGAACTAGCAGATGAAATACATTGCTTCCTTAATTAATTGAGAAAACAAGTTTTCAAAAACTGATTAGAACTCTCGGGAAAGCTATATTAAAATGTATTACTTTTTTTTTTTTTTGTTAATTTCTTTTTCTCCCCTCCTGGGGTAGGCTGCTCCTTCCACCATCCCCCCCCCCAGCTGCGTCACCCGGCGTCCCAGGGACTTATCACTCCTGGTCTTCCCCCGTTGGCAGGGGTCGGCGGCTTCCGCCTGCCAATGGACTGGATCCAGTTTTGGGGAGAAGGCCTTGTAGCCTGGGTGCAGAGCCTGCAAGAGGTCAGTGTCATCCTGCCTCAGTCCTGGCCATTTTTCTGCTTTTTCCTCCCGTCAGAGGAGTGGACATGCAATACCGTCCAGACATGCCTATCCTTTCTCATGTATAGGACGTCAGTGGCCGCAGCTCCTCCATTCCCCACGTTGCAGTCCCAGCTGCCTGTACCCCAGCCACCGCTAGTGGCCAGGTGAATGCTGAGGATGGTGTACCCCCCCTCCCCTGAGGAGGAGAACTGTCCTCTGGATGCTCAGTTTTGCTCTCCCTGGCTGACCCCCAACACCCTGAGATTTATTTATTTATTTTTGGTAACTGGGTGGGCGCACTAGACATAGAAAATCCCTATTTTCAAGTTGTCGCCATAACATGTACTGCTGATTTAAAAAGGCAAAAGAAATCAATTTAAACATAAGGCTTCTTTGAGATGAAAGGAATATCTTAATAGTACTGAAGGTTCCTAAAGACATCATAGCAAGAGGTGGGTGATGCCACCACACAGTAGATACTTCAGTTTGGGTAGGTTTTTTGTTGCCTAAACTGAGCAGTGTTTTGTTTTTTTATAATCTTTTTCCTTGGAGGAGATGCTAGTGGCTGAAATGTAATAGCCAACCAGCAGCACCAATGATGTGAACTTTAGCAGTCCCAGCCTGGTTCAAACCCCTATCAGTAACCCAAGCAACAACTGCAGTCCAAGTCCAAATGATCCCAGCCTGACTTAACCCCCCTCACGCAGCCTACAAACCTAGGAACAGCAACACTGCCAGTCCCAATTATCTGAGCTTGTAACATGGCACGGAAAATGGTAGTGAACTGGAGAGCAGAGACTGGTTGAAATGCATCAGCTGATGGAAAACGACCAGTGATTAACCCATCAGTAGAGCCCGCTGGCACCCTTCCACAAGCAGCCACACGGTGCAGCACTGAGACGGCAATAAACAGGGTAGAGATCGAACAAGTATGTAAGCATTAGAGCCCGCTGGCGCAGTACCCTCACAAGCCACTATGAGATCACGCTCAGCTAAGTGATGGAAACAAGCGGGGGCGTGCGCCGGGCAGCACTCACACACAGGATGAGTACCTATGCCCATGAGCCAGTAGATCGCGATCTTGAGCAAACACCCAGGAAATCGCCGGTAGAATCGCGCGGAGCTACCCACGCACTCGGTGCAGGTTTGACACAGTAGAGGAGCTCTTGAAGTGCCCCAGCAAGGCAAATAAATATATAAGAGGGAGCTATCGTGGCAGAGAAGGTAGATAAGAAGAATAAAGGTATAAGGACTCAGTCAACATGTGGCAGTATGAGTAGATATTTTTCCCACAGTGCACTGCTGTCATCCATAATCGGTACATAAGATCGAACGACACAGCATGCAAACGGTCGGTAGGAATCCAGAAATTAGAATGGTATTCCATCTTTTCACACAGTAATCCTCTGCTGGTCTCGAGTTAAAAATAGCCGAACACTATGTAAAAGAATGTGTAGCGTGCAGTGTGAACGCGCACGTTGTCACATCATGACACTGAGTTGAAACCAAGGAACTGTAGCATAGTTTAGCAACAAACATTATCACTCTGGGCAAGTGCTCTCTGTATTTTGAACTCAACTACTACTCACACAATATTTGCCTTGCACTTGCCATGTTACAAGTGCATTAATCACCTCCAGCGTTGGGCTCTACCGGGGATTAATGCCTGCCCCCCCCAGCCGGGTATTAATCCACCGGTAGAGCCCTCCTCTGTCGGTGATTAATGCTTACTTAGCTCAAACCCTTGCCAACAACACAGCAATGGCATTCCTTGCGATCCCAGTCCCAGCCAGCAACCCCAGCAAAAAATACTTATTCGTTAGCCCAGATCTGAGCTCCCTGGGACAGACTGACTGCTTTGTACATAGTGCCTCTTTACACTAAAATGGCTTCAGCCTCCTGTACTATGATCATTCCTTTACTTTTCACCAGCACCGAATTCCAGGTAGTATTTGGGGGGAAGCCTGCAATGTTCTTGTATACACTGTACCTGGCCTGTGAATAAACAGAGGGATTTAGTTTCCACTGCTCTCAGTTGTCATCTACCACTAGCAGTAAATCTGTCATAATATGGGGAAGACTACGCTGTGCCTTCCCTACACACTTTATTTGGCCAGTGCATAAACACAGAGCTTCAGTCTAAAGTGCTGACAGTGCCTTTCCTTTTACCAACACTAAATATATAACAGAATGTGGAAGTTTGCCTGCTTCCTGTGACCCTATGGAGAAGCACCTTTGCAGCACATCATGTCTAGTACTTGCTTCTGTACTTAATTATCTTTTACTGCTGCTGCCATTTGTGGAGGGAAATTGTATTGCATGCTGTATTTTATGCACTGTTGCTTACAGTTGCTACTATGCTTATTGTGCTCTGCTTTTTGCTGTAATTATCAGTTTTGTCAACTGTGGCCACTTCACCCTGTCTTTTATTGTTGTATTACTATTATAAATATTGTTGGACTTCTACATCTTACAAGGAAATACACTCTTTTATTACAGCTGAATGGACAGGAGCTCTTATGGGCTTACTGCCTTCCTCGCTGCCAGACATCTTAGTATACACCTTAGTATTACCATGGTTTTGAGTTATGTTGCCACTGTTTTAATGCATTGTACTCTTCCGGGTCATACCTAAAAATCTTATCCCTAGTGCACTTACCTGGTGAACAGAAATAAAATAAAATCAGTCCATTCATAAATAAAACAGAGGACATTAACTTGCAGTGTGAGTTGGAGGGAACAAGGTTTATTTTAGTTATTGATTTTATACCAGTGCAAACAAGTGTAATTCGTAAGAGAGCAAGATCATAGTGACATGTATGCATACTTATTACATTAGTATTTGTAGTTGACTCCTTTATTGGTACACCAGTGGGGTGTCATACAAACATAGGAAAATTGTCGGCACAAGACCACGTGGTCTGTCTAGTCTACATGATGCAGACCCTTTTGTATGCCCAAATACAGTGGCCCTCTCC
Source organism: Neoceratodus forsteri (assembly GCA_016271365.2). Classification (NCBI taxonomy): domain Eukaryota; kingdom Metazoa; phylum Chordata; order Ceratodontiformes; family Ceratodontidae; genus Neoceratodus; species Neoceratodus forsteri. The sequence continues at coordinate 799,559,910 of CM028129.1, forward strand.
TTAACTCTGACACTCCCCTTTGCAGGGGGAGGGGGGCAGCTGTATGGTTCATCTCAAAAGTAATATTAAAGGACAAATACTGCCTAGCAGCCTATAATCCAAGGAGGCACAAATTCTGGACATTAAGTTCACCACTGGCCAACAAAACTAGGTCCTACTACTCTCCCCCTGCCAAACACACCACTGGCCTTGAGTAGTTTATCAACCATCAAGAGCAGTCTAAGCAAGATCGGGAACATCTCATTGTTGGGGATGTTAACATTAACTGGCAGTCCAAAGAAACATCAGCTGTAAGGGACCAAATATCAGGTCTATATCTCACTTAGATGGTCACACAAACCACCAGGCATAACTACCGGACAGACACCGGAACCCTTATCGACTGGTTTCTCACCACCTGCTCTGACCATATTTCTGAAGTATCAATCATACCAGACTCCCTCAGTGACCATTCCCCGGTTGTGTGCACCTGGACTAACAAGTTCACTAAATGCACACCACAAGTCTTGAGAAATCGATCACTGAGAACTGGTCAACTTGATGCCTTCTGCAATACCTGAGGCTGATAGATTGGTCACTGCTTGACAGAGTAAAGGACTGGAACCAAGCACTGGAATACTTCCTTAAGACCTTCACTAAGGCCTGTGATATCTTTGCCCCACACAAGACCAAAAAAGTAAGAGGGTCCACTACCCTGTGGCTCTCGGGCTCCCTCCTAGAGCTTATACAACATAGGGACAACTTGTGGCATAAGGCTAAGGCAACTAGTTCACAGACTGACATCATCGCCTACAAGGCAGCCAGGAGCAATTGTACGAAGCTCATCTGATCAGCCAAAGCATCGTGATATAACAACCTACTTATCAAGAATTGGGGCAGTGGCAGGGAGTTCTGGAATTCGGTGAAATCACTCACAGGAGAGGCCTGTAGAGCTTCACCCAACCTAATCACAACTACAGCCAGTACACTCCAGGAACCCAGTGACATTGTGGACACATTTAACCTTGCCTTCATCGACCTTAGCAGCATGCTACCTAAGGACTACCTCATGCCTCCCAGTCAGCCATCCATCACGAATCCTCCCTCCCCCCCAAAACAACATCACTCCTCCTTTCTACTTTAGGCTGATCACAAGGGCTAAGACCCTAAAATACGTCAGACGAGTCCTGGGGAAGACTAGGATGGGGAGTGACCTAGTTGACATGAAGTTGGTCGCCCTCACTCTAAATGAGCTTGACACTCCACTCACTATGGTATTTAATGCATCACTAAGAACAGGTGTGTTCCCAGACAGATGGAAGGCAGCACTGGTCACCCCCATCTTTAAAGCTGGGGATAGAACCAACCTGGCCAATTATAGGCCCATATCTATCCTCCCCCCACTCTACAAAGTCCTGGAATGAGTGGTCTCTGATCAACTCACAGAATATCTGGAAAAGCACAACAGTCTCTTCGAACAGCAACATGGATTCTGTAAAAATCACTCCACCATTACTGCCTTGGTTGATTACACCTCTCAGATCTACAATGCCAAAGTTAATGGCCTGGCAGTGGGGTCTATCTTTATAGACCTCATGAAGGCTTTTTATGCCATTAACCATCAACTGCTTCTGAACTGTCTACTCTCCACAGGCCTATCCACTGACATGGTGGCATGTTTAGCAGCTACCTCACACACAGGACACAAAGAATAAAATGCACAGCAATCTCTCTGAACCTAGGAAGGTGAATCTTGGTGTTCCTCAAGGATCAATTCTGGGGACACTCCTGTTCAGCCTCTTCATCAGCTCCCTACCCTCTGCCTGCCCGGCACACATTGTGCTCTACACTGATGATGCCGTTATCTCAGTACCCATCAGCAATCGGTCCCCTATCACCTCAGAACTGCAAGCAAACTTCTCTCTGCTGGAATCATAGTTCACACTTAAACTATTGCTCAACTACAAGAAGATGAAAAGCATGCTGTTCTCAGTTCCTCAGATCAAGAAGAAATACGGACCACTGCTGATAAAGAGCCACAAAGGAGATATCTTGGAGCAAGTCAGCACCTTTAAATACCTTGGGGTACACCTGGATGACACCCTCACTTTCTCGTCACACATCGACAAAGTCGTCAAAATGGCAAACACAAAACTGGGTGTTCTTTACCAACACAGGCACTCCATGACCCCGGATGCCTTAAAACTTGTTACCTATGGTTTGGTTTTGTTGACTATTGATTACAGCCTTGTGATCTATGGGGCTGGCTTCGATTCCACCATTAAAAGGGTGAAAATACTCCTCAATAAGGCCTGTTGCTTGGTCTTGGGAGCCAACCCTCTGACCCATACATGCGCCCTCTACAATGGGACCAGATGGTTTCCCCCTCCACCTCAGGACACAATTCCAGACTTGCCTACTAGGAAAAAAGTCAGTGTTGGGACTCGTGCTGAACTCAACCTCTAGACTCTTCAAAAATATACAAACTGCCATCAGTACTAGAAGTGCTACTAAGGAGTGCCTGCAGGTGCCTTTCAGGCACACAATGCTAGCTCAGAGATCTCTGTCCTTCTGGGGAGCCAAATGGATCAATGAACTACTGACCGCCCTAATTGAATGTACCAAGCTTTACCAGTTCAAAGCTGGACTCTGCTCCCACCTGGACCATGAAAATGTCTGTGCCTGCTTCTCCTAATGCTGACCCACCTGCCTCAACCTGCCCCTCTCTCCCTCTACTCCTGTCCCGCCACCATCATCTACACCCCTTCGTACCCCTTTTCCCCCCCTCTCCCCAGTCCCTACTCCTCACACTCCTCCCCCTGGCACCATTAACAAAGCCTACCCTTGCTGCTCCTACCACTTTCCAGCAGCCCAAGCCCCCTCTCCCTTCCCTGTCTCAATGCTCTTCCCACTGCCTGCCTCTCCTTGAACCCACCCCTGATAAAGTCTATTCTGGCTGCTTACTTCACTCTCCTCCCCTGTATGGATCCATCCCTGACAAAGCCTACTCTGGCTTCTGATTTCTCTACCCCTCAATAGTGAACCTGCATGGCAGTCTCAAAGCACTGTACCTTACTCAAGGAGTGATGAGGGATGGCACTGCTAACACTTCCATGCTGTAAATATTTCCCATTTGCTGTTACAACATCATCAGTGTGTACTGTGTAACCTCTGTTAAGCGATGTTATGCTATGTCTTGTATTGTACTGTATTGTCTGACTTGGAACTTTTGTAAATGAGCCCTTGACTCAAAGGTGTTAATCCTAAACTTTAAATAAAAAATGAAATGAATATTGTCCCGCCCTCTCTTGAATCCAGTGACTGTCCTGTACATGCAGTTCATTCCACCCTGTCACCACCTGTTCCTTGAAGAAGTGTCTCTTGATCTCTTTCTTGAACCTCCCCCTACACAACAATTTGCAGCTGTGCCCCCTTGTGTTTCTGTTCCTGCTCAAGGTAAAGAACTTCCTGTGATCCACCTTGTTAATGCCTTTGAGGTATTTGAAGGTTTCAGTCATGTCTCCCCTCTCCCTTCTTTCCTCTGGTGAGTACACATTTATGTTCTTCAGTCTGTCCACATATGGGCTGCCCTACTGACCCTGAATCATCTTCATTGCCCTTCTTTGCACCTACTGTAGATGATTTGCACCCTTTCTCAGATGGGGACTTCTGTATTGCGCAGTTATCCAGGTGCAGTCGCACCATGGCTCTGTACAGTGGCTGGATCACCTGCTTCCTTCTAGTAAACATACCACCAACCCAGCCTGCACTTTTTCACCTTGAACCCCAGCTACTACATACCAGAACACCTTTCAAGCTTTGCAAGGTGCTCTCTAAGGTCCCTGACCCCCCCTCTTCATAGAAACATAGAATTTGACAGCAGATAAGGACCGTTTGGGCAACCTAGTCTGCCCATTTCCCTACCTAACGGATAAGCTGCAAATCCTAGTTAACCAACAGCCTACTTCCTCCTACCCCCAACTAATAATAATAATAAATAATAATAATTCTTTATTTATAATGCGCCTTTCATAACCAAGGTGCATAACAATAAAACCAATTAAAACATATAAAACAAAACAAAATATCAGCACAGTTATAAATACATGCTTGTCAGCCAACACCATCATTAAAAGCTTTATTCCACAAAAACATTTTTAAATCCTGCTTGACCCCCCCCCCCCCACAGTCACACACTCCCTACCTAATCTGATGGGGTAGAGAATTCCAGAGAGTTGGGGCCACGAACATAAATGCCCGGGCTCCCACAGATTTTAAAGCCACCCTTGGAATCTCTAGCAACCCCTTGTCGGCCGAGTGGAGTGGTCGCTCAGGGAGATAAGGAATCAGAAACTCTTTCAGGTAGTCAGGGCCCAGTCCGTGTAGGGCTTTATATGTCAGTAACCTGACTTTGAAGGAGATCCGCCACTGAACAGGCAGCCATTGCAGATCCCGCAGCACTGGCGTAATATGGGAAGATCTCGAAATCCCCATCAACAACCGGGCTGCTGAGTTCTGCACCAGCTGCAAGTGATGGATAACAACCCCCGGTAGCCCAAAGTAAAGCAAGTTGCAATAATCTAGGCGTGAGGTCACAAAGGCGTGGATCAATGTAGGCAGGTCTACGGACGAAACAAGGTGCTTAATCTTGGCGATGTTTCTAAGATGGTAAAAAGAAGACTTTACGACGGCTGACACCTGAGCATGAAGTGTCAGCCCCGAGTCTCACAACACCCCCAGTGCTTGCACCTGTTCAGAGGCCTGGAGCTCAGCATCCCCTAGGAATAATCCCAGGGGACAGCCTGCCCCCAGCCCCCCTATCTGACGACCCGGATCCAAAACCATCACCTCCGTCTTTGCGGGGTTCGACCTCAACCAACTGGACCTCATCCTCACTTGGATTTCTTCAATACAGTTATTAAATACCAAGACTGCTCCTTCCTGGTCAGGAACAAAAGACAGATATAGCTGGGTATCATCGGTATAACAATGAAACCTCAGCCCATACCATCTTGCAATGTCTCCGAGGGGAAGCATATACACCGCAAACAGCATGGGAGACAGCACTGAGCCCTGAGAGACCCCACATGACAGAGGGGTCGAATCAGAGGAAAAAAAAAACCCTACACTACCCTCTGACATCTTCCAGTGAGGTACGATGTAAACCATCTGTAGACCAATCCCGAGAGTCCACAGATGAATCTCAGGTGATTGGTCAATACCAGCAGGAACATCTGCCAGAACTAGACACATAGTGGATTCCCTGCAGGGGGAAGGCCTCAAACAACTGGTACAGCAACCCACAAGAGACAGGGCTATCCTAGATCTAGTACTGACTAACAAGGAAGGGATCACAGATCTCCAGGTAGAAGGTCACCTGGGGGCCAGTGACCATCACATGGTATGGTTCAATTTGGCTACTACATCTAAATCATCCCATTCCAAGGCAAAAATATGGGACTTCAGAGGAGCTGACTTTGATAAGATGGCCAACAGAGTTAAGCTAGCCCTGGCAAAAAGAAACACAGGTGAGGGGGTACAGGCAAAGTGGGCAAGCATTAAGGATGCAATACTTGAAGCAACATCCCATTGTGTTAGACAGAAAAGGAAGAGCAAAGAAGAAGGAAACCACTTTGGTTCTCAAATACAGTAACAGAAAGGTCAAAGCCAAAAGGCTGGCCTTCAGGAAATATAAGGGAACACAGCAGGATGAAGATAGGGAGGAATACCAAACTGCCCTAAGGGAAGCAGGGAAGGCAGTAATGCAGGCAAAGTCCCAAGCTGAGGAAACACTAGAACGAACAGTAAAAGAAGGTGACAAGACTTTCTATAGATACATTAGTGAAAGGAGAAAGTCCAGAGGGGTATTGCTAAGCTTAATGGAGAAAGGGAGCATGTGAGGAGGAGGACCCTGTAAAGGCATCTATCCTAAATAGATACTTTTGCTCAGTATTTACTGAAGAGAAGGTAGGGCAGGGCCCACAGCTCAACATCATGGACACAGGGGGAGGAGGGAGGTGAGCACTACTTCCTTCACAAAGAAAGGGTCCTACAAGGCTTGCTAAGCTCCAGGCGGATAAGGCAATGGGACCTGATGGCATACATCCCAGGGTACTTAAGGAGCTAAAGGTGGAACTAGCAGAGCCATTAGCAGAACTGTTTAGTGAGTCTCTGAGCACAGGAGAGGTCCCAGAAGACTGGAGAAGGGCTCATGTGATCCCGCTCCACAAGAGTGGTAGCAGGGAGGAGGCGGGGAACTACAGACCAGTCAGTCTTACCTCAGTAGTGGGCAAGATTATGGAGGCACTCCTTAAGGAAAGGATAGTGCAACACCTGGAATCCATAGGGGCACAGGATCCAAGACAGTATGGGTTTACAAAAGGAAGGTCCTGTCAAACTAATCTCATAGATTTCTTTGACTGGGTAACCAGAGTGGTGGACCAAGGGGGAGCAGTTGATGTTGCCTACCTTGACTTCAGCAAAGCTTTTGACACTGTTCCACATAGAAGATTGATAAATAAGCTGGGTAGGCTCGGGGTGGGTCAGAAGTTGGTCAACTGGGTGGCAAACTGGTTGACGGGCAGAAAACAGAGAGTGGTGGTAAATGGTATACAGTCAGAAGAGATGCAGGTCACAAGTAGGGTACCTCAGGGATCAGTCCTGGGGCCAGTCCTCTTCAACATCTTCATTAGTGACCTTGCAGATGGACTAGAGGGTAAGCTTGTCTGTTTGCAGATGACACCAAGATCTGCAACAGAGTAGATGATCCAGATGGGGTGGGCAGAATGAGAGAGATCTGGATAAACTAGCAAAATGGTCAGAAAAGTGGCAACTGGGATTTAATGCAAAAAGTGCAAAATCATGCAGATAGGGAAGAGAAACCCTGAAGCCACCTATAGGCTGGGAGGGGAGTTGCTAGCAGTCACAAAGGAAGAAAGAGACTTGGGCATCATCATCACTGATGACCTGAAATCATCCAAGCAGACCTCTAAAGCAGTAGGTAAGGCTAGGGGTGTTAGGGTGTATTAGTAGGGTATCACAAGTCGTAAGAGGAAGGTAATAATCCCTCTTTACAAGACACTGGTTAGGCCCATCTGGAGTACTGCATTGGTATTGAGGCCACACCTTCACAAGGACATTAACCAGATTGAGGCAGTCCAGAGAGGGCACCAAAATGGTGCAGGGACTGCATCAGAAGACATATGAGGACAGATTAACAGAGCTCAATATGTATACCCTTGAGCAAAGGAGGGAGAGGTGATATGATCGAGGCATTCAAACACCTTAAGGGCATTAACAAGGTGAAAGAGTCTAACATGTTTAAATATAAGAAAAATAGCAGGACAAGAGGACACAGCATGAGATTAGAGGGGGGCCGATTAAGGGGGAATGTGAGGAAATTCTTTTTCACAGAAAGAGTGGTGGATGCATGGAATGACTTACCACAAGAAGTGGTGGCTATGAATACAGTGCAGGGCTTCAAACAGGCATGGGATAGGCATAAGGGAGCAATACAAATGACTACGAATAGATAGACCACTGACAGAGCAAAGGCCGATGGCACATTTATAAGGTAGAAAAAGAAATGGGCAGACTGGATGGGTCTTGCGGTCCTTATCTGCCGTCATCTTCTATGTTTCAAGCAGAACCCCATGGTCAACGGTGTCAAACGCTAATGACAGATCTAAAAGTACCAAAATGGACAGTTTTCTCTGGTCTCTCGCTATCAGGAGATCATTGAGCACCTGAACCAGTGCAGTCTCAGTACTATGCCTCTTCTGGAAACCAGACTGGATAGGTTAGTAGATGTTATGGATGGTCAAATGGTTCTCCAGTTGTGCAGCCACTACTTTCTTGATCACTTTCCCCAAAAAGGGGAGGTTCGAGATCGGCCTGTAGTTTGCAAGATAGTCTGGGTCCAAAGAAGCTTTCTTCAACAACGGTGTCACTACTGCCTCTTTCAAGGAACAGGAATAGACACCGGAGTCAAGGGAGCACCAGACTATCTGTGCCAGAACCGGGCCGATAAGATCACCACAGCCCATAATTAGGGAAGACGGACCCGGGTCTAAACTACAGCATGTAGGGTGCATCCCCTGGACAATCCGCATAACATCCACGACTTCCAGATGGTCGAAGGTACTCCAGGAGAATGGAGGGACAGTGACCAGACCCTGATCTTCCATAACTCACATAGAATGTGTCGAAAGGATCTCCGACCTAATGTCAGCCATCTTATCAGCAAAGAACCGCGCAAGCTCATCACATTGTAATTGTGAAAAGGCTCTCTGGAGCTGCATACAGGCTGGGTTGCAAAGCCTGTCTGCAGTTCTGAAGAGCTGAGCTGGTCGGTTCTGAGCTGCAGAAATTTCCCTGGACAGGAACTCAGCCTTCTTACGGGAAATTTCTGACTGATAGAACTGATAATGTTCTAAGAGTCTAAGGTGGTCGGCATACAGGCTGGAATTGCCTTATGTCTGTCCCATGCATTCTTGAATTTCCCCACTGTTTTTGACTCTATGACCTCCTCAGGAAGGCTGTTCCATGCATCTACAACCCTCTCTGTGAAGAAATACTTCCTCCATCTTCAAATTGTGCCCCCTTGTTCTTGCACATATCTTTTTTTGAAAGATGCTACCCTCTTGGACTTTGTTGATTCCCTTGAGGTATTTGAAAGTTTCTATCATGTCCCCCCTCTCTCTCCTTTCCTCGAGGCTATACATCTTAAGCTCCTTTAGTCTTTCTTCATATGTCTTCTGGCGCAGACCCTGCACCATTTTGGTTGTCCTCCTCTGGACAGCCTCCACCCTGTCTATGTCTTTGTGGAAATGGAGTCTCCAGAACTGTACACAGTACTCCAGATGTGGTCTTACCAACTGTCTGTACACAGGGCCAACAACATCCTGTTTTCTACTGGTGATGCCTCTCCCTATGCATCCCAGTATCCCCCCAGCCCTCCTTACTGCCTTCTCACATTGCTGACCCACCTTTAGGTCGTCTGATATGACTAACCCCAGGTCCCTTTCCATTTTTGTTGTTGTCAGTATCTCACCCCATTGTGTACTCTTGCCCTGGGTTTTGTTTCCAGATGCATTACTTTGCACTTCTTTGCATTGAATCTAAGCTGCCATACATTTGACCATTCCTCCAACCTTGCCAAGTCCCTTCTCATCCTTTCCATCCCACCTTGCGTATCAACCCTGTTGCAGATTTTTGTGTCATCTGCAAAGAGACATACCTTCCCCTCCAGTCCCTCCGCAATGTCACGTATAAAAACATTAAAAAGGACTGGCCCCAGTACTGAACCCTGTGGTAATCCACTAGTAACCCTCCTTTCTTTGCTGTGGACTCCATTTACTATTACCCACTGTGTCCTGTTGTCCAGCCAGTATTTTACCCAGGCTACCACCCTGGGACCCACTCCCAGACTGGCTAATTTGTTTATTAATCTTATGTGTGGGACTGTGTCAAATGCCTTGCTAAATTATAGGTAGGCCATGTCAACAGCCCCTCCCTGGTCTACTACTTTGGTCACCCAGTCAAAGAAATCAATTAGATTTGTCTGACATGACCTTCCTGCTGTGAATCCATGCTGCCTTGGGTCCTGTGCCCCACTGGCCTCTAGGTACTCAACAATTCTTTCCTTCAGAAGTGATTCCATCATTTTCCTTACCACTGAGGTCAAACTGTAGTTTCCTGCCACTGTCTTGCTCCCACTTTTGTGAAGGGGAATCACATCCACCCTCCTCCAGTCCTCAGGTACCACACCATCCTCCCATGATTTATTAAAAAGGGTAGTCAGTGGTGTTACTAGTTCTTCCCTTAGTTCTTTTAGAATTCTTGGGTGAATCCCATCAGGCCCCATTGCTTTTCCACCTTCAGTTTTAAGAGTTCTTTCAGAACCCTTCATTCAGTGTCTACCCTCTCACAGAGTTTGGTGTTGTCTGCAAAGAGGTAAATCTTTCCTCTGACACCCTTCCCTGTGTTGTTAATGAACACATTAAGCAACACAGGTCTGAGCACTGACCTCTGCTGGACCCAGCTGATGAACTCTCTAGATCCGGATTGCTTTCCTCCCACCACTACCCTTTGGGCCCATTTGCTGAGTCAGTTCGCCAACCACATCATCAATTTGTTACCGACTCTTAAGTCCTCCAACTTTTTGATTAAGCTCCTATATAGAAACATAGAATCCGATGGCAGATAAGGACCGCTTGGCCCAAACCAGTCTGCCCCTTTTTTCCTACCTGCAGTATCACCGCAGGCCTTAAATTATCTCTGGCTCTTTCTCCCTCCCCTTCCTTTCCACTAAGATTCCCTCATGCCTATCCTATGCATTTTTGAATCATACCACTGTTTTTTCCCCTACCAACTCCACTGGAAGGCTGTTCCAGGAATCCACCACTCTTTCTGTGAAGTACTTCCTCAATCTCCCCTGAATCTACCCACCTTCAGCTTAATTGCATGTCCCCTTGTTCTTGAGCTCCTTTTCTTCTAAAAAATATTTCCCTTCTGTACCTTATTTACCCTGGTGAGGTATTTATAGATCTCTATCATATCCCCCCTTCCTCCTCTCTTCCAGGGTGTGCATAATTATTTTGTACTTTTTTGCATACTCTTAACCACTCCTCCCATTTTCTCAGGTCTGTGCTCATCCTTTCCACCCCCCAGTATGTCCACCCTATTGTAGAGCTTGGCATCATCTGCAAAGAGGAAGACTGTCCCTTCTAGCTCTTCTGCAGTGCCACTTATAAAGACATTAAAGAGGACTGATCCCTGAGGCACCCCACTGGTCACCCTCCCTTCCCCAGATTGAACTTTACCATCACCCTCTATCGCATCTCTCCTAACCGGGTTCTAACCTAGTTTACCACCTTTGGACCCACTCCTAAGCTACCCATCTTGCTTACTAGTCTCCTATGTGGAACAGTGGTGAAAACCTTAATGAAATCTAGGTAGGCCTCATCCACCACTCCACCCTCATCTAATTCCTTGGTCACCCAGTCAAAGAACTCAATAAAATTGTCCCAGATATTGTTCTCAGTGCACTATGACTCATTAATGGTCACAGTATCCAGGTAGGCCTCTGCCATGATGGCCTGTAAGTATGTAGTCTTATTTCCTAGCCTTCTAGCTTTCTCACACATGGCCTTCCATATTTTTATTTTTTCATCTCGGATTACAAGTACCTTTGAGCTAAACATAGCTAATTTAGAAAGGTTCCACGTCAGGGGGAGAAGATAACAAACAGACAGAGGGGAGCTAACTAAATAATAAACAGGCAGGTATTGACAATACATCATACATCATAATAAACAGCAGTAAGTAGAGAGTAGCACCTAAATGGGATTCAAACAAACATTGGCAATACAGCATACATCATAGTAAACAGCGGTTGGTAGGAAGGGGCTACCAATTGAAAATTTGGCAAACACAGGAATACTTTAAATATCAGGGTCTGCAAAGTAATTACAGGCGAGAGAGAGTGTGTGTGAGAGAGGAGAGAGAGAGAGACAGAAAGTTATTGCAGTGTCCTAGGTGATTGAGTCTAGAAGTGCAATATAAAGATCCAAGGGCAGGGAGGTAGCAGCCACAGGCTATGTCACTTCAGGGCATAGGCCAGATTGTTTTGATTGGGATTTGGGGAGAATGTGAGGAAAGGTCGGGGGGGGAGAAATGCAGGCAGGTACCCTTAAGATTAGGGGGTACAGTCACAGTAGCTTTCAGTTGTAAGGTGCTGCCGAAGCATATGCTTGTAAGGCCGCAGTTTCAGAAGGTTAGTTAATTCATGGTGTAGTCCATTGTACCAGAGCGGTGCCCGGTATAAAAAGGTCCATTGACATTGGGTAATCCGACACTTGGGAACTAGGAGGTGTTCAACTGTGGACGAGCTAGTGTGTTAGAAACATAGAAACATAGACTTTGATGGCAAATAAGGACCACTAGGCCCATCTAGTCTGCCCATTTCCCTACCTACAGGATAGGCCGCAGATCCTATTTAACCAACAGCCTATATCTTCCTGCCCCCCACAAGAATTGCCTTATGGCTGTCCCATGCATTCTTGAATTCTCCCAGGTCTTAGGAGATTTACTCAGAAGGCTAACAACCCCGTAGGAAGGAATCCAAGGAGTGCTTTTTTAGTAAGCAAGCACATTTGGTATTTAATCCTGCCACTGAGCTGGAGCCACCCGGATTGTGAGTAAAGCTCACATGTGTGGGTAAGATGAGGGGCACCCGTGTAGAGTCTGCAAATCTTGTTCAAGGTGACCGTTGACCTTCTGAGTGATGTGTTGGAGGCAGATCTATATATGACCTAGCCATAATCAATGACTGATAGGACTGAGCTGTGGATTGCGAGCTTGAGGGCTTCTGGAGTCCGACACTGTCTGTGCCTATAGAGGAGCCCTATCCTAACATTGACCATCCTGGCAGTGTTCTCGATGTGGGGTACATAGGTGAGATGACTGTCAAGGGTTACACCTAGGTACTTGAAGTGCTGGATTTGTTCGAGGGGGGCTTCTAGGCTATTTCTGATAATAAGAGGATGAGACTTGTTCTTATTGTGGAAGGATGAAAATAACAACACTTTAGTTTTCTTATAGTTTAGTACTAGTTTGTGTGTACTAAACCATTGCTCGATGTCTTTAAAGCCAAGCTATAGTTTGCATTCAAGTAGACCAGGGGCTGTGTGACTTTTAAAGATGACCGCGTCATCAGCATAAAGAAGGGACCGTTGGTGACATGCCTATGGCAAGTTGTTCAGAAAAATACTGAAAAGGAGTGGGCCCAGTATTAAACCTTGAGGTACTCTAGACCTGGTGGCCTGCTGATTAGCAGCAACATTAGATATTTTCACCCGTTGGGTCCTGTCACCAAGATAGCTTCTGAACCAATTCAGTGTTTCACTAGAGAGACCAGTCTTAGTTAATTGACCGAGAAGGAGCTGGTGGTTGGCTGTGTCAAATACCTTCGTTAAGTTGATAAAGGCTGCTCCTACAAGTTTACCTTGGTCAAGAGATTGGTGAATGAAACTGGTGAATTCAAGGAGTGCAGTGGAGGAGCTGTGCCCTTTTCGAAAACCATGCTGTTGCGGACACTGGATGGAGTATTTTTCTAGATATTCCAGCAGTTGATTACATTCCAGCACTTTTGATATGGGAGGGAGGATTGATATAGGCCTGTAGTTGTTTAGCAAGGCCTGATCATCTGACTTACGCACTGGGATCACAAGGGCTGCTTTCCATACCTGTGGGAATTGAGACAGGGTTAGAGAGAGGTTAGGGATCTTCGTAATGGGTAGTAGCACTTCCTCTAAGGTAAGTGCAATAAACTTAAGGTCAAGAGAGTCACCACTGAACCTAGACTTTCCCAAAACTTTAATCAGGAATTTTCAAACCAGGGTAGCACATACCTTTTTAAAGTAGAAAGGGGGTGTCCAGATGTCCTGTCTGTATTGTGACAAGCTGTGTTTGCGGAGGTATCATCAAAGAAGTCACTTGGAAGGACACTGCTCAAGTTAGTGAAGGCATTATTAAAAGTATTAGCGATTTTATGCGGATCCAGAGTTGACATTCCGTCCAGGTTTAGCATTGAGGATGACACTTTAGGGTCTTTGCCAATGATGATATTGATGTTTGACCAGAAATTCCTGCTATCCTCCCAAGTGTTGGTAAGTAGCTCTCTGTGATGTTTATTTTTTTGCCTGTCGGATAGCCCATATGTACGCATTCCTTGCAGCTTTATAAGCTAGCTGGTCCTGTTGCTTACAGGAGGCTTTAGTATAGTGCCATAAGTGGTCCCTCTGTTTAATACCAGCAATGATTTCAGGAGTGATCCAAGGGTGCACTATGCCATGGATCTTCATCTTTTTATAAGGTGCATGTATATCACAGGCAGCAGTGAAGACCTCAATGAAATGTTCAAGCGCTACATTGATGTCATCAGTGGAGTCCAGTCCTGGTGGCGAAGTTGTTGCTTTAAGAGATCAAGGTGGTCATCTTTTAGCACTCTGTTGTAGATAATCTGGGGAGGTGTTGCCTGAAATTTGTTGGTCCAGCTGCAGGAGATGGGGGTGTGGTCACCAATGGAGTCAGGGTGAATGTTAATGTTAGTTATGCAGTCTGAGTGATTGGAGATTATCCAGTCCAGGCTGGTGCTTGTTCCGGTCTTGTAGTTTATTCTGGTTGGGGAGCTGACAAGCTGAGTGAGGTGAAGGGAAGATAAGGCATCCCTTATAGGACCAATGTTTGGAGAAAACCAGTTTGTATTGAAGTCTCCCAAGAGAATTGTCTCAGTGACATGATTTTTGAGTGTGAAGATAGTCCAGAACACTGTTTACGCCTGAAGCGGGACCTTTAGACTGAGCAGACTGTGAGGGTTTTACAATGTGCCCCAAGGAGCACTTTAATTGCTAGCATCTGTGAGGGGAATCCTAGGTTAACCACTGGCAAGGCCAACCCCTTTAATGAGCTTTTTAGGTAGATGGCACATCCACCACCACGTTTGGATGACCTATCCAGCCTGAAAGTAGTATAGCCAGGTAGTGCTACTGCTGAGTCAGGTATTTTGGGGGACAGCCACGTTTCAACAATTGACAGGATATCAGGATCATGCAGTGTGATCCACATTTTGAGGGTGTCAGTTTTACACAGGAGACTAGAAATGTTGATTGTAGCCAGTGTTAATGTACCCTGTTTATGGAGAGAGCCATTTGGGGTCTGGCTGATAGGCCCTGGGTTAGGGTGAATGTTGCCAGCAAGTAGAAGCAGCAGGAGGGCAATTCTGAGGAGGTATTCTCTTAACAGCTTAGATGTGAGTTTCAGTCTTTTTGGTGCCGTGGCTCATTTTTCCTAACCCCTTTACTGGTTACTGTGAGGAGGAGTATGGGGTCATAGAGTGCAGTAATATGAGGATGCACTATAAACGTCATCCGATCAAGTTTCTGGAGATGGATCATTAAAGAGCACCAAGGGCCCTTACAGATGGCAAAAACATTTCCAGTGGTGCAGCCTTTGTAACACTGTAGGTAGGAGCCAAAGTCATAATTGAGGTGTTTATCACTTAGGGTATTAGGGCTTCTAAAGTGACCAGCTAGGCTAAGAAGGATAAGAGGAGGAAGTAGAGCACACAGGGCAAACTTATGCATTTTTACCTGGGAGGCTTTAAACTGTAACCGGTGAACCAGTACTGGCCTAGCACCCTGGTTGGTGACATTTTTTTTTAGCACTCTGCTCATTACTCACACTTTTTCCCTTTTTGCCCTCCCTCCTTCCCGCTGTCTTTTTAATGCTCCTGTTCCCATCTCCCTTAATTTCTATCACCCTGGTTCCTTTACTTATTTGCACCCTGGGGGTTTTCTCTCCCTTCTGGTTCTTGTTACTCTCTACTTCAGCTTGGGGAGAGGGGCAGTTTCTGCCACTACAATTTCTTCTGCCATCCCCCTTGGCTAGTTTAAATTTTCACCAAAGTAACATTTAAACCGTCCACCAAGGACTTCAGTTCCCCTCCCAGATGGATGCAGGCCATCACCCCTGTGTAGGCCTTAGCACTCTTTATGAATATCCAGTCTCCACTGCCTCTGAACCCCTCCTCTCTGCATCATTATTTCAACCATGAGTTTAAGCTCTTGGTGCAGAGATTCTTCTCCCCTTCCCTGTCATGGATGGGCAGCGCCTCAGCGAAAGCCACTGAGTGTGCTATCTGTCTAAGAACCCCCCCAGTTTCCTAAACTCCCCCTACACTATCCCAGCCTTGTCCCTAGCCAGGTTATTGGTCCCCACGTGGACAATGACATCCAGCTCCCCTTTCCATCCTGCTCTCCTAGCGATCCCCAGGATCTGCTTCCACCCCTCTGGGCCATGGCGCCACATAGGCACCTGACCTTCCTCTGCACCCCCTTCCTGTTCCCAAATCTATCCCCCTGACAGTAGAGTCCCCACCAGAAATTGCTTCCTCCTTCTGTGGTGTTCTATTCAACCATCCTTGGGGTCTCTACTATAGAGGACCCCCTCATCCTCCCTGGTCAGTACCAGAGGTGCCTCCTTCCAGCAGTTCTTCCCCGCCAGAGCAGCACAGGAATTTTGTAGTGGTACTGGTTGAGGAATGTGCCTCCAACCCACCACCTCCACCTTTCCTGAGCCCACCATAGTTCAGCTGTTCCTTCTGTGGTGAACCCAACTGAAGACTTTACTGAAATCCAAGCGTAGTGCATCAACTGCTTGCCCATTATCCATAGCCTTTGTTGCCCAGTCGATTAATTTTGTCAGGCACTAACTTCCCCTGCCCCCCCCCCATTAACCCATGCTGCCTCTCACCTTTGAATCCATTTGCTTCAAGGAATTCAACCAACCATTCCATCAGGATAGTCTCCATCAGCCTGCCTACTATAGATGTCAAGCTGACAGGCCTGTAGTTCCCTGGGTCATCCCTATCCCAGCTCTTATGCAGCAGCACCACATGCTCTGTTCTCCATTCCAGCACCTCTCTCGTATCAGGTGAACTGTTAAAAGGTCTGTCAGTGGTGCCACTAGCTCTGCTGCCAGTTTCTTTAATACCCTGGTGTACAGTCTAGTGTAAGTGTGCTCAGCAGGATTGCAGTCTGGTGCCAGACAGGAGCTATCTCCCAACAACAGAGCTCTGTGCAAGGATTGTCAGGCAATCAGGGGAGTGTGCTACCACACCGAAAAAACTTACAGAGAGCTCAGTAGATATCCCAACATTTTCTTTTGTTATTTATCAGAGTTCAAAGGCATAAAATGGCGATCAGTAAAGTGGGCAGCTATTAGCCACAGAACACTCTGATGCTTAATCCGTGGTCTGTGTTAAGGGATGTGGTTTGGTTGGCTAACGTCATCATTTTTATACCTGCTTGATTGGAATAATTACTCATTTTTAGCTAGGTATAGAGAACAGGTTAACCAGTGGTTACCCAGGAGAGCAGGCGTGGCAGGGGGTACTGCAGGGCTGCACTGGTGTAGGTGAAGCAGCATGTTTACATGCTTGCAAAACGGACTGAGACCAGTACACGATCCCCCCAAAACAGCAATGGTGGTTTGCTACAATGGCTCAACGTACAACACTCCATAAATTATATGATCTGCTCTGCACTGGTGTAACTCATTTGCACTGCTCACAATAGCACAGATCAGGTCATGTAAATTGACCTTCAGCACTGGGTGGCAGAAACATAGAAGCTGTCGGCAGGAAAGGACCTGCTGGCCCACCTAGTCTGCTCTAAGGTCTCTACCTACTGTGCTACTGTAAACTCTAATTGACCCCCGCTGTCAGCAGCAGTGTTCTGCCTGGTACCCTGAATGCCCTAGCAGATTGCCTCAGTCAATCCCATGCACTGTGCCAAGAATGGAAACTCTCACACTTCATCGTGGATGACCTCTTTGAAAATGAGGTCTACCAGACAGAGACCTGTTTGAGTCTCCATATGCTATAAAACTGCCACGTTTCTTCTCACTTGTTCCAGGGCCTAGAGTTTTCTGGTGAGACACATTGTCCCTCTCCTGCACTGGGAGATTTCTGTATGCTTTTCCCCTGTTCCCTCTCATATAGAGGGTCCTGGTCAAACTGTGAGACAAGCCTTCCTCCCCCATTCTGGTGGCCCCTTACTAGCCAAGACAAATTTGGTTCCCTCTTCTCCATTAATTGGCAGTGGAACCCCCAATCCCACTTACCCTGCTAGCAAGACTTCTGATACAGAAGCAGGGTGCTTTGGTAAACCCAAAGCTTCAGTCTCTGCACCTCAGTGCCTGGCTCTTGAGGACATAGAGCTCTCCCGCTTCCAGATCTCTCTAGCAGCTGTTGCTGTTCTACTGGCAGCTAAAAAGCCATCTGTACGGTACGCTTACTTGGAAATGGAAACATTTTACAGTTTGGATACTGCATGTGCCCTAGATCCCTTTGTCTGTCCAGTTCCTAAAGTACTGGGGCCTGGAGTATTCCTCTATTAAGGTCCACCTGGTCGCAGTGTCAGCTTTTCATGCCTTCTCAGAAGGCAAGGCAGTGGCCCAGATGGAGGTTTCCCATAGGTTTCTCAGAGGCATTCTACTCTTACCCCCCCCCCCCAAATCTGTGATCTGGTTCTGGTGTATGACTTTAATTTGGTACTAGAGACCTTGTCTGTGCCCCCCTTCAAGCCTACAGTTACTTGTAAGCTCTGCTTTCTTCCTGGAAGACACTCTTCCTAGTGGCTATGATGTCTACCAGACACATTTCAAAACTGCAGACTCTAGTGGCAAACCCACCTTTTTATTTTCCATAAGGATAAAGCTACATTACGTACTAATCATCGTTTTCTTCCAAGGTAGTGTCTAAGAGAACACTAAATAAGACTGTTGACCTTCCTGTTTATTTTTTGACTCCCGCAAATACTGGAGAGTGTTGTCTGCACATGCTGGACGTCTGCAGAACATTGTATTGGTACTTAGATCATACCAAGGATTGTAGAAAATCCTCCCAACTGTTTGTGGCTTTTGCTCCCAGGATGGCAGACTCCCCAAGGCTTATCCAATAGGTTGGCCAGTTGTATTACAGTTTGTTAGAAGAAGGGTGGTAAACAGCTTCCTGGTCCCATTTGTGCTCATCCCACTCCTGGGGTGGTTTAGTGGCTTGTTTCTACAGTGTGGCCACTGCAGACATATGTGCTGCTACCACTTGGAGTACTGTTAATACATTTACTAAACACTACAGTCTGGACATTGTCTATCGAAGACGTGCCAGATTTGGCCTCACTGTTCTGCAATGCCTCTTTACTCAGCATCATTTGGTCCTGTTATCCTCCCTCTGTGCTTGGTGCTGCTTGGGAGTCATTCCATGGTGGAGTTCAATGGAGGGAGACATCCTCGAAGAAGATAGAATAGTTACTTACCGTAATAGTAGATCTTCAAGAAAATCTCCTCCACTGAGCCACAGTTCTCCCTCCCACCTTCCCCTCCCAGTGGACGGGTGAATATCCTGTCTATTCTCACAAGCTGCTTCTCATATTATGCTTTCTCCGACATCTGTACTCTGCTTTCCATATCCTCTCCTGTGTTCCTGATTTGGTCCTTGTTGCTTCAGTCCCTGCTGGTCCTATGATCCTTTGCTTGAGTCCGGCAGGGAACTAAGGCATGCTGGGGATGCCTACATTATATAGGTGTTGGCAAGGTGTGTCATCGTGGGTGGCCCCAATCCACAAAAATGTCCATGTGGTTTTGATTCTGTTGGCATACAGTTCCATAATGTGGATCAGTGGAGGAGATACTCGTGAAGATCTACTGTTAAGGTAAGTAACTATTCTTTACATTTATAAATGTTATCACCCTTCATAAAGTTATTTCTCTATACATTTATGAAGACTGACAAACTTGGAGTTGCAGATAGGGGCCATCTTTGGGTACCCTCAGTCCCAGTGGTCACTGGGCAATTCCTTCCTCATAGAGTCCCTCACAGAAGCTGTGCAGATAATCAGTCTTTCAAACTTCATGTTTGTTTTAACTTACAGTATGCGTTTCATTCCCTGTATACTGTTGAAAGATCACACATGGGACATCACTTGGCTGGGCAGAACCTTTGCCCCCAGCGATTAGCCCTACTTAGGGCTGCAAAAATGTGAGGCCAGCTCTGGTTGCAGATGGCTTGGTATGTTTGGGAGTAAGGTGGGTGAGCACCGGATTGTTTGAATATGTTTTCTGCTGTTTAGTGACATACGAACATATGAATGTGCCAGCAGAAACAGACCACCTAGTCTATCTATGTCTGTTCAAGTGTGCAGCTAGCACCCCTAGTTTGCAGCTGCCCCACCCCCTTCCCTTTGTCATCCCACTGCCTCCCCCACCACCTCCACCCTCACCCTCCCCTGCTCCCTGTCCCATTCCCTTTTAAAGCTGTTCCCAGATTTACATGATACCACCCATTCTGGTAGTGCGTTCCATTATGCTACCACCTTCTCTGTGAAATAGTGTTTCCTCATTTCCCTTCTAAATTTTCCCCCCTCTATTCTTAGTCTGTGCCCCCTGGTGTCCCTCCCCCTCCTTAGCTTAAAGAGCCTATTTGCCCCATCCTTTTTGATTCCCCTCAGATACTTGAACGTCTCTATCATGTCCCCCCTGTCTCTGCTATCCTCCAGAGTGTACATATTCAGGTCTCCCAGCCTACTCTCATAGTCTCTCCCCTCCATTCCACATATCATCTTTGTTGCCCTCCTCTGCACCCCCTCCAGCAGCCTGATATCACACTTCAGGTATGGCATCCGAAACTGCACACAATACTCTAAGTGCGGCCTTACCAGTGACCTGTAAGGGGGCCAGATCACCTCTCTTCACCTAGATGAAAACCCACTCATTATGCATCCCAGCATTTTGTTTGCTTTTGCAGCCGCTCTCCTGCACTGGGCAGTGTTTTTCATAGTCCACGTTATCATTACACCTAGGTCCTTCTCCTCCTCAGTGATCCCCAGCTAACCCCCCCCCCCCATTGCCAGTATTCTCTCCTTGGGTTCTTCGCCCCAAAGTGCATAACCTTACACTTCTTTGCATTGAACCCCAGCTGCTGCCTCTCTGACCACTCCTCTAGCTTGCTTAGGTCCCCCTGCAGCAGCTTCCATCCCTCCCCCTCCATCCACCACTGTTCCGATTTTGGTGTCGGCAGTGAACAGACTTCTTGCTCACCACCCCGTGTGCAATGTCTGATATGAAGAGCCCAAATAATACTGGTCCCAGCACAGAGCCCTGTGGCACCCTGCTCATCACCGGCTTCGGAGTTGAGAACTCCCCTCCCACCACCACCCATTACAGCCTCCCACTCAGCCAGCTTGTAATCCAGTTCGTCATTTTTGCCCCTACCCCTACACCAGTTAGCTTCCCTCAAGCCGCCCATGAGGCACCAAATCAAAGGCCTTGCTGAAGTCCAAATAAAGAACATGCACCACATGACCCTTATCCAGCTCACCTGTCACCCATTCAAAATATTGTATCAGGCTGCTTTGACAGGACTTCCCTGAAACGAACCCATACTACCTCACATCCTGGAGGCCATTGTTCTCCAGGTATGACACCAGTCTTTCCTTTAGTATCGATTCCATGAGTTTGCACACTATGGAGGTGAGACTTACCGGACGATAATTGCCCAGTTGGTCCCATGGCCCACTCTTGTGTAACGGCACTACATGTGCCATCCTCCAGTCCAGTGGAACACATTCCAACTCCAGTGAGGTGCTGTACATATCCATCAGCAGCTCCGCCAACACCTAGGCTATCTCCCTCAGCACCCTGGGGTGGATACCATCCAGCCCTGGTGCCTTGTCTACCCTCAGTGCCCTCAGTCCCTCTAAGACTCTACATCCCTCAATCCTTCCGTCACCTCCTCTCCCCGTCCTCACCCTCCCAGTCCATGATGGTAGCGGTCCCCGCTTTTCTTCCGTGAACACTGAGAAAAGTATTCATTCAGTGCTTCCACCTGTTCCTCTCCCTTTTCAAGTCCCTCCCACACTTTTTATCCTCACTGTTTTCTCCTTGCACTTCCTTTTCTCCCTGATGTATCGGAACAAGTCCCCCCTTCAATTCGCTGTGCTAATCTAGGCTCCCTCTGGGCCTTGGCTTCTCTCACTTTTCTGGTCACCTTCTTGGACTATCTTGCATACTCCTCCCTTTCCCCTTCCTTCCCCGTCCTCCTATACCTCTGGCGCGCCTCTCGTTTTGCCCTCACCACCTCCACTACCTCACTGTTCAACCAGCATGGTTTCCTTGCTTTGCTCCTCTTACTCTGTGTCTTGGTGCAGTCTTCCATTGCCTCTGTAATCCCCTGTTTAATAATATCCCATTTCTGTTTCACGTCCATCTCCTGTCTTACGCCCTCCAGTTTTCCTTACAGTACTTACCGCATCCTCCCAAAGTCCACCCACTTGAAGTTTACCACCCAGGTTACTGAGTTCTCTGGCTCTCTGCGCATTGTGATATTAAACCACACCATTTGGTGATCACTGTCGGCTAGTGGGTCCTCCACCCTTATTTCCCTTACTGCCTCCCCATTCAACAATACCAGATCTAAAGTGTTCTTTAGCCTAGTAGGTCCACTGAAACAACTGCATCAGGAGACCCTCCTGGATCGTGTCCAGAAGCCCTTGCTCCCTAGCACTGGAGGTGACTGGAATGCTCCAGTCAACCCCTGGCAAGTTGAAATCCCCCACGATGACCACCTTCCCTTTTCTACATACCTTTCTGATTTGTCCCACTAATTCTCTGTCAGGCTTCTCAGACTGAGATGGCGGCCTGTATACCACCCCAAACCTCAGTTTCCTACCCCTTGAGTCTAGGAACTATACCCAGATTGCCTCTGTTTTCTTTTCCTCCCCTCGTCCCTTGTGCATTTGATCCCGTCCCTCACATAGACTACCACCCCACCCCCCTCACTGTCTTTCCTGTATAATTTGTACCCTGGGACTGCCAGATCCCAGTCTCAGTGCTCAGTTGCCCTCATTTCCACGACAGCCACAATATTCATCCTTCACACTGCCAAGAGTGCCTGTAGCTCAACTGATTTGTTGCCTAAGTTTCTTGCGTTCAGCGAGAACCACCCTCAATCCTGCCCCCTTCCCTTCATCGGCCTCCATCTTCTCCCTTCTACTCCCTCCCTTTTCGGCCACCCTGAATCCTTCCCTGCTAGCCTGGGTGGGTAGGCTGCGACTCTGCTCTGTCGGATCCCTGCCTACCTTCTGTCCATTTGCCACCCCCCCAACTAGTTGAAATCCACCTTTGTCATAATATACCCCCCAGTCTTTGCTTCAATACCTCCTTCCCTCCTGCTCAGGTGCAGCCCGTCCCTTGCAAACAGATTGTTATTATCCCAGGTACTGCCCCAGCCGCCCACAACTCCGTAGCCCTTAGTTCAACACCATTCCACCAACCATGCGTTCAACTCCCCAATCCTCTCCTTTCTCACTGTGCATGCGCAGGGTACTGGGAGCACCTCTGAGAAGGCCAAAGACTTGCAGAATATCCATTGTTTTCTTTTTCTTCCCTATGGTGAATTTGAGTGTTCTGCTTTTGTTAATTAACAAAGAAAGGCAGAACCTTATTAGAGAAATCCTTGCCTTCACTTCCCTCAGTGATGGCTAACGCCATTATATTTAATTTAATCGTTTTACAATCTGCTAGTTGAGGAACAGACTCTAGAAAGTTAATTACTAATGAATGACTTTCGATTCTCTAAATCTTTTATTTTATCCATGTGAATGACCTGTAAACTGCCAGATGTGTGTCTAACAATGTGTATTTTCTCCTACAGAGAAGGAAACATTTCTGGATCCCTTTGTGCTGAGGGACCTGCTGCCAGCCTCAATAGGCAGCTATTACCGCTATGCAGGTTCTTTGACGACCCCACCATGCAGTGAAATTGTGGAATGGATAGTATTCAGTCGGTCTGTCCCCATCTCCTTACATCAAGTAAGTTTAAAATTGCAACAGAAGTGTTGCTTGATCTTATTCTGTGACTTGTGGCTGTCTGTGTTCCAAAACTGTATATGTGTTGTTCTTGAAGGAAGGGGTGTGCTGTAGACAAAATTGGACTTTCTCATGAGTCAGTAATGTGATTAATGCTGGGAGTATCTTGGGGTTCAGAAGCCAATGAGAGAGTTTCAAGGGGGTAATTAGAAACAAAATGATAGTAATAACAGGCAAGGAAAGCTGCATGAGAACTGAGTAAGGCTGCATACAGTAGCAACAGGACAGTCTCGACTATTAAACTGTGTTTACAATTCCTTTTTCATAACATGTTGGTCGTCTCTGCTCAGTTGCTGCATGTTTTGCACTCCTTACTGGCATTCACACATGGGCCTTTGTGCATTGGTACAGGTTCAATCGGCATTTCAGACTGTACTTCTTGCATTGTGGTCTGTATTTCCACTGGGGTCAGGAGGGTGGGGGCGGTGGGTTACAGAATGACAGTACTATACAATATGGACTTCTGAATAAATAATACCCCAAACCTGAGGTGCCAGTATTATCCACTGATAGTTCCCCTGCTTAACAATTTTGAGGCAGTTAAACTTTGCACAGCCTTGTGTTAGGCTAACTTTTGTTTAATTTTAAACAAACAAAATATGTACAATCTACACATATGTATTTCATAAATTTACAACAAATTAGCTACACAATTAGACTTCTTGAAAGGCAAATATATAGGGTGGAATACCATGCACTGACATGCTGGAGGTACTGCTGGGTTTTGAATGGTGCACTGTATGAATACACCATGAAAAAATGCCTTTGACAAAACAGCTCCCGATCCCAACAACATTTCATCCTTACCACAATGGAGCTCACTACAACGCATCCAAAGCTGTCCACACATATTTGCCGGCACCAATTTAACAAATCTGTCCCACTAGTAACGGTGCAGCCAAGGCTGTGTAAACACACCTTTAGTAGTTTTCTGTTTGTCACCATTTATGAATTATGTATGTCACTAGCTATTCCACAGGAGGCAGTGTAATCTACTGCTGAGAGCTCCTGCTTTGGAACCAGGAGAATTACAGGTTCAAACCTAAGCGAAGCCAAATACTTGCCATGTCAGCTTAGCCAAGTAACTTAACCTCCCAGTGCTTCAGTCCACCCAGCTGTGGAAATGGGTGGAAGCACCCCGCCCCCGCCCCAAACAAAACAAAAAACAAGATGTTGCATCTCATCTTCGGTATGCAGGGTAAAAAAACGTAACTTAATAAATTCCAGATACACAGCTAAAAGACATATGCTGATCTGTAGAGCTAGTCACTGGGAACTGTTTCAACCAAATCTGAGTTTTTCAAAGGACCCTTTTATATTTTGTTCTGGAAAAAATGTGACTCCTAAGAAAATTGATTTATCCTTAATATTTTGAATCCCTCCCAACCTTGGATACTAAAATAATGTTTGCTTAATATTATTTAAAGTGAAGGTTCCCTCAACCTATTTTCTATATACCTGTGTAGTTTCTAGGCATGAACATTGATTCCCTTTCTTGCATCCCCCCATGTTATCCTAGTTTAAATATAAATTAGGTTGCTTGACTCTGTTTTGCCCTGGTGTGAAAACCTCTTTGTCTCCATTGCAAAGGTCATGAACCAGCTCATGCATGGCATCGTGGGAGTTGATGATGCATACCTGCACATGCCAGCAGAAGTTATACTCGCATTCAGTTCCATTGCATGTCTTGTGAAGTCCCTGTACTCTCTAAAAGCATTTTTATTTTGGTCTAACTCATACACTTTAAAGTACAGAAAAACTGCAGGTAACTTACTATGCCTTGAAAAGTTTCATGATCAGCATAAGACAAGAACATAAGGACTGCAGAGGACAGCAACAGCACTGACTAATACAACGTAACTACTGCAGGCTTTAGCACCAAAACATCATACAATTCCAGGATGCCTTATATGAGTGGGGTCAACTCATGACCTTTGCAATGGAGTCTAGCAGGGTTTCACACCAGATTTATGTACTTTGATTTACATTTAAGCCCTCATGAAATTAGGAGGGTGCAATAGAGGCTATCATTGTGCACACCTACAAACTACACGGGGAAACAGAATAAAAGGCTGAGGACACTTTCCCTTTAAAGAAACATTAAGCTGTGAGCATGCTACAGTGGTCACGCCAAAGTAAAAAGAAAATGAGTGGAATGCTAGTACCAAAAAATTAAAAAAATACTAGGTTGAGAGATGTAATTTAGTTTCCTGGTCTGTGCTATTAAAGTTTATAATCTCAGTAAAAAGCCTATTTTGGGAAACAGTTATAGTCGGATTTTTTTTACAAGATTAATCAACATTTTTGTTTGGAAATGTCAGTGTTTTAGTAATCAATATCTATATCCTTTGTAAATATGTAGAGATGTGTTAAAGTGCATTGCATTTTCTCACTTTAGACCACATTTTCCTACTCAAGATTACAAACTTTCTGAATGTGTATTAAAAAAATATAGCGTTTAACAGCTCTAATAATTTTTTAAAACATAAAAAAGTGAGGATTGGTGGTGTTTTCATGTGTCACACCTCTAGTATGTAAATATATTCCCATTTTTCATTCTGTTATGTTAGGCTATGCGATTTTTACACAGGTCAGTACTGTACTGTAAACGCTACGCAAATGTACTTCTGAATTGGGGGTGGACTTAGGTAAACTCTCAAGTGTCCTGCTGGGAGCATTCCCATTTCTTATTAAAAAAAAAATTAAAATGATCATTTCCTCCTATATGTTCTACTTACTTCCATGCTTCATCAGAAATATTGGGTTTGTCATCAACAGTTTGGTTGTGTGTGTGTGTGAGTGTGTGCGTGTGTGTGAGAGATGGCACACATACTTGCACAAAGAACAACAAAGTGAAACTCAGTATTATAAGTCGAGTTACTTCGTATTTATTCAGATCTCTGGCCACTGTCAGACTGAACATTTCATAGTGATCCCCTTAATTCTGAGTAGTGGTCCTAAAGAACAAAAGACACAATTGAATGTCTAATGAATATATACTGATTTATGAGGTACACTCTTTTTTTTTTAGCTATTAGTTTCTCTCCCACTGCCGGCTATCTCTCAGGAGGGCATCCCCAGCCCCGTCCTAAGCGTCCACCAGCTGGCTGACCACAACCCGGCTTGCTCCCTCTGGCAGAGGCGGCAGGGGTCTAACTCCACGAAGTCCGGATACAGTTGGCCAGTGCCGTGGCTGGCGGGGCGGGCCGATTTGACTCTGCCATCCTGCGGCGGCAGTCTATTTTTCCTCCAGTTTTCTGCGCAGAGTCAGGACTGTGCAATGTCGCCAGCGGAGGGGAGCGTGCACGCTTCTTCACGCGCTTCCTCCAGGCATCTGGCCCGACTACTCCCAGCTTGTGGTATGGCGCCTTGTCCTCCAGCCTCCACCAAAGGGCGAGCAAGCGCCGACCACCAGGAACCCCCCTCCCCGGAGAAGGAGAGCAGTCCATCAGACACTCAATCCTTCTCCTCCCCTGCCAACCCCCAATGGCCTGTGCTTGTTCCCGAACACAGGTCACCGGCATAGCGCGAGGTAAGGCACCAGCGCCTCAGCCCCACCGGGCCGGCTTAAGAGGTACAGTCTTGATGTATAGATTTTCCATACAGCACTAGAAGGCAGCTGTACCTTCTTTATAATATCCTTGTTATGTTTTAAACCTTCAGAAGATCTTCTCCCAGGTTCAGTCTGGATATAAATATGTGTCCAGTTGCAATGATTTCATGCTAATGCATTGACGCAGTTGTTTCTAAAAAAAAAAAATTTAAGCTTTCATCATGCAGTTTGTGCTCTGTAATCAACACAAAGCCTCATTCCAAAAAAACCCACTGGCATTAAAACTGGAATTTAAAGTGTTAATCTCGACCTTGACACAGTTTGCCTTGTTGAGTGTAGTGAGAGCAAAATGTATGCAGCTAGTTATCTTTCAGTGCTTGCAATGTTATTGAAATGAGTAGCGTGAAAGGGAGCAAAACAAGGATCTAAAATCCTTGCTTTGTGATGATAGTTGGCACTGACATATTTTATGTGGCATTTTTACTTCTTGTTATCAGAATTAAAGTTCAAGATTGCTGCAGTAGTGTTTGCGTGCAAGGTGTAAAAGGAACAAAGTGACATGGGAAAGTGCGAGTCATACTTGTGACAGTCCCCTTTGATCAGACTTCCTATAGAGTGTCTCATTGTGAGTGCCTAACAAGAGATTATACAGATGATCCGGATTCAGAATCAAGTGGTCACTCCTCTCACTGCTTAGAAAACCTTTTGGTTAACTTTTGGCTCCAGAGGGCATCAGCTCTGAGAAACTACCTCCTGGTTAAAAATTTAAAACGTTGACCACTGGGAGTATCCTCACTTGCTGCTGCTTCATTTGTCTGTTATCAATGGTGATATCAGACAGCCTTCTCTATTACTGGTTAATCTTTATCTGCAGCCCAGCTCTGTCATAATAGCTAAGGTTTACTTGGTTACCTGTGGTGGAGGAGTGTGTGTTATAGCTTATGAGATATAATAAAACATGTCCATGCAACCCGCCCTCACCATCCCCCCCCAAAAAAAAACATACCTGGAAACAAGCTATCACAGTTTAGTGTGTGGTTCCTGGTCAAAAAATGCAAATAAACTATAATTTTATTAAATTTTGTTAACCGGGTAGGTCCACTGGGCCCCAGAGATCCCTTTTTCTGGGGTGACCCAGGGTTAGTTACGTAGAGCTAAGCAAGCACAATCAAGTAATACACAGTAGGACACTGCGTACAGAAGGGCTGTGACATTGTACAGTAACCAGTCATACAATCATAACAGTGGCAGCAGTTAGATTTAGGGCACATGGAACAATAAAATACACAAGCAAAACAAAATAAGGCTAAATGTACAAGGCTAACGGTACAGGGTTACATTGGGAATGACAGGTTTTCATTAGAGAGGGCAACTATTTACAGATCAGGTACACACGGTCTACAGTGGCAGCTAGATGCCAGTAGTGGCAGTTAGGTCGCCGATGCCCGGGCAACAGGGGGCATGATTTAGCTAGCCTTCTGGACAGACACAGGAACTGAGGTTCAGGAGGTGAGTATGTAGTCCCTTCTGGAAAATCGCTAGGGAGGGGGCTTCTTGGAGATGACAGGGGAGCTTGTTCCATAGCATAGGGGCTATGTGGGCAAAGGATTTACTGCCGGCTGTGGATCTGGACCTGGGGAGTGCAAGAAGAGCTTTGCCCGAATTGCGGAGGGGCCTGCTGGGCTGCTTTGGGGCAAGTAGCCCGATTAGCCACGCGGGGGGATCGTCTGAGAGGAGCTTATATGTCCAACTTAGCAGGGGTGCTGGAGTCTGAGGATCAGGGTGGGCCATTTGAGTGCAACTAGGGCTTCACAGTGGTGGGTCCTCGAATGGGCTTTTGTGGTGAATCGCGCTACCTTATGGTACAATGTCTGTAGTCTGCCATGGTCGAGTTTTCCAATGCTGAGTAGGGTTGGGATCGTGTAGGTAGGAGGATACTCTGAATGACTGCCAATCTCATCTCAGGTATCATATTGGTGCTAAGGCGGTGTAGCAGCCCAAGTTTTTGGTGGATGCTTTTTGTCACCAGATCTATGTGAGGCTTTAGTGTGAGTCCCTGGTCAAGTGTAAGACCCAGGTATCTGAAGGATTGGACCACCTCGACAGTTGTGCCTGCTGAGGTGACCAATGGTAGGAGATGTGCCCGGGAGGGACCCAGGAAATTTGGACCAAACAGGAGCATTTCGGTCTTGTTAGCATTGAGAACCAGGCGAGTCTCTACCAGCCACGCTTCAGCCTGGGTGAAGTCAGCCAGGAGTAGGGGTCCAGGATCATCCTGGTGCAGTGCAGTTCTATAGAGTACTGCAGCATCAGCGTACTGCACCACAGAGCTACTCCTACAGTGGTGGCGGAGGTCATTGACAAACAGAGAGAACAGAAGTGGGCCCAGTATGGAGCTTTGAGGCACCCACTTGTATAGAGGTTAAGAGTCAGAGGTTGCTCCTCTCCACATGATCTGCTGGGAGCAGTCAGTCAGGTAGTCGCAGAACCAGTTCAGGGCATGTTAGTCCAGGCCAAATGTGCTCAACTTGGTTAGCAAGAGTGGGTGATCTACCAGGTCAAAAGCCTTGGTCAGGTCTATAAAGACTGCCCCTGTGGGGGTGCCCTTATCCAGGGCAGCTAGGATGTTGGAGGTGAATCTGATGAGGGTGGTGTTGGTCCCATGCTTTTTATGGAAACCATGCTGTGAGGGGGCCAGAGACTGATGGTCTTCCAGGTAGTCCATCAGATGGTCATATATGAGCTGCTCCTGTATCTTTGCCAGGTGGCAAAGAATAGAGATGGGTCTATAGTGGCCAATTGGATCTCTGGATCCACCCTTATGGATTGGGACAACATGGGCCTGTTTCCACATTCTGGGGACTGCTCCCTCCAACAGGGATCTGTTTATTAACATGGTGACATGTAAGGCTATGGCGGGGGCAGTGGCCTTGAGTAGCCGAGGGTCCAATCCATTAGGTCCAGGTGATTCAATTGGTTTTAAGGTTTGCAGGAGGGATAGCACTTCTTTGACGTGCATGGTCCTTAGGTGGAAGTGGGGGGTCAGGGGATCCTGCGTTTCTGAAACTAGGGAACCCTGGTGGCGGTATTTGCAGATGTTTCTGAAGGTACCCAGGTCCGTGAAGAAGCTGTTGTAGGCTGCAGTGATCTCTCCTCTGTCAGTTAGGGTTTTTCCATTGCAGGTTATGTTGCCCTGCTGTGGTTTATTTAAGCCTTTTGATAGAAAGTTGATACTGGTCCAGAAGGACTTGGGGTTAGACAAAGTGTCCCGCCGCTGAAGGGTTTTGTTATGGGTCCTTTTTGCAGACTTAGAGGCTTTCTTGCATTTGTTCCATAGGGACCTGTAATCAGCTAGGCCTGCTGGACTAGAGGAGCTACTGGCCTTTTTCCAGGCCTTGTCTGTCCTTATCAGAGATTTCAACTCATACAATATTCATCTATGGCATTGCCTTTTTGCCCATCTTCTCCTTACTGGGGCATGCAGATTTGCCACTGCAGAGAATGTATGTTGGAAATACTGTGCAGCTGCATCAATACTGCCAGCTGACTTAGTGGTGCCCAGTCAGCATTCCTTAGTGAGCTCTGGAAGGCCTCGGGGAAGAAGCCAGAAAAGTCCCTGGCTACTATGAGCCTGGGGGGGGGGTCTTATGCAGCCTGTTCTTTCAGATGCAGAAAGTGGGGGAGTGGTCGCTCAAGCCTCGGACATCACACCAGCAGCTTGGATGTTGTCTGGGTTAGAGACTAGGATCCAGTCACGGGGGGAGTAGTTCCCAGCCTTGGGGTTAAGCCTGGTGAACTCTGTTATTACCTGTGTCAGGTTAGCTTCAAGGAGTGAGGCCTTGTGGGTTTGTTCGGAGGCAGGATCCCACCTTAGGTTGTAATCCCCTAAGACCAGCAGCTCCGTGGGTGAGGACCCTGCGAGAGATCGAGCTAGGTTCTGTAGGGCAGTTCTTCCGCCAGTGGGAGGATTGTAAATGCATCCTATGGGTAGGTGTTTTGCATGGCTCAGGATGATTTTGATGAAGAGAGATTTGAGCCCTGAGGAGCTTGGCGGGTCAATAGAGGATAGGGAGGCCTCCAGTGAGGAACTCACATAAATTAGGACCCCCCTCCTTTTTTTCCTTCCTGGTCCTTTCACAAGGTGTGGTAATTGGCCAGCTCTACTTCACGAGGGAGAATGTGAGGCTTCAGCCAGGATTCTGAGATGGCAAGCACATCTGGCATATACATCTCCACCCATAACTGGACCTCGTGCATCTTGGGTCTCAAGCTGCAGACATTCATGTGGACAACTCTCAGGCTCTTGGCGAGATGCCATGTGGGATCCCTGGAGGACTCCAAAGTTGAGTTGGTGAAATTAGGCCCTGGGTTGGGCTGTATAATGCCCGAGCTCATTAACAGGGCAAGCACGATGAGGCGGAGGACCCCCTGCCAGATGTGAGGAGGCAGTGTTGTACGCTTTTTGGTCATGTCGGCTAGGATGTGGTAGCAGGTTTCCCTCCGCGTTCGGCCATGCAACAGGATTAGAGCATCCGGAGTAGTAATTGCAGGGCAAGATGTCAGGTGCAGGAGGTGCCAGCCTGATGGTCTCCTGTGAAGGTTCAGGTTGAGGCTATCTCCCATTGTTGTGTTTACCCAAGCTTGCACAGCAATATACAAGAGAACCAAGCAGTGGGCTCTGAGAGGAGCAGGGCTTGGGTAGTGCCATGGGCAGTGCCACCGGCCAATGTAGGAGCCAGTGTTGTGGCTGAGCCGCTTCCGGTTGATGCTTTGGGCTCCAGGCCTTTTGCCCCATGTTAGAGGCAGTGTTGTGTTACTTGATAATTTAATCCTGTCAGGTGTCGGTAATGCCCTAGGGGTTTTGGGCTGGGATACTTAAGACGGTGAGGTTAGGTGCTCACACAGCAGGTAGTGGACAGGATTGCAGTGCAATCCTAGAAAGTATGCTGTAGAGAGCTGAAGGAATCGTAGCACCTGGCTGTAGCACTGTAATCTGGCCACGAACCGGGATATGCGGCATTAGCAGCGCTCTACCTTAGGAGGCCCGAGATCTGGGCTGGGAAGTGCCTTGCAGTAGGTAGTGAGTCAGTCAGGCCTGCGAGGGCGGCCTCTAGTGGTAGCAACTGATTAGTTGCAGATGGAAAAGTGAGCGGATAGGCTCATGAGACCACCGCTATATAAGGCGGAGTCCAGCAAGTGTGGTGGTGGTGGTGGCAGGGCTCCTCTAGAGTGCCAAGCAGTGCAGCAGCTTGTGGCTGAGGCTGCGTGGTGTCCTTCTGAAATGCATACCTATGGTGAAGATCTAGCTGGAGGGAAGGCTTCAGCTGTCTGGCCCTCTCGACAGTCCACCCAGCAGTATGGGGGGGGGGGCACACCTCCATCCTGAGGCAAAGAGAAATATCTGTGGAGAGGAGAGAGAAAGACGCGTTTTAAACCAGGTAAGGGCCCTTTTGCTACTCCGACGAGGGGAAGGGATGTATAGAAAGGGGAAGGCTTCTGAATTTCAGCTGAATCAAGTAAGGATGTGCAAGTTCTTGCCAGCAAGACATACAGTTCTTCAAGTCTGGGCCAGTAAATGGTGATAATATTCCTACAGGGTCAGGTGTGGAGACTACTGGGCTGACCAGTTCTAAGCTGCTGTCTCCCAGGGTTTGTTCTGATTTTAATTGCTGGATTTAAGAGGCTGCAATTATTAATTTACAGTTGCAGGTTCCCCAGTCTTGGGCTGGAATTGAAAGAAATGGCACCAGAACAGTTTTAGGTTGCTTAAATTTAAGAACTTAGTGTAGCAGTATCCCCTGACTTATTCCCCCTTAAGGCACCTTGCTGATTTAGGCTACGATGCCACGCAGATAAACAGTAGCAGAGCCAAGCTGTATTTAAAAAAAAATGGTGCCAGGGAACAGATAATTGAGCTTGGCCCCAGGACTTGAGCCTTTAAGGCACCCGGCAGAAGAAGCAGAAACCCCCACTGCAATGGCCACACGTTTCTTGGATGTAGAACAATTTTGAATTTGAATTACTGGTTTCCCCTTATGGCACCTCATAGCAGGAGCATAACAACCACCATATGACCAAACAATTCGAATTACAGTACTGGTTTCCCCTTAAGGCACCTCGCTAGAGGAACAAAAAACCCACATATGACCATACAATTCTTAACTGAGAGAGACTATCTCCACTCCTACATCAACAGTAAATGAGTCCAGATTCAAATGGCAAAAAGATGCCAAGATACTAGGTATCCCCTCTGGAGTGCTGAACAGTGCAGCAGCTTGTGGCCGAGGCCACGTGGCGTCCTTCTGAAATGCTTACCTGTGGTGAAGATCTAGCTGGAGGGAGGACTTCAGCTGCCTGGCCCTCTCGACTGTCCACCCAGTGGTATGAATGGGGGGACACACCTCCATCCCGAGGCAAAGAGCAATATCTGTGGTGAAGATCTAGCTGGAGGGAGGACTTCAGCTGCCTGGCCCTCTCGACTGTCCACCCAGTGGTATGAATGGGGGGACACACCTCCATCCCGAGGCAAAGAGCAATATCTGTGGTGAAGATCTAGCTGGAGGGAGGACTTCAGCTGCCTGGCCCTCTCGACTGTCCACCCAGTGGTATGAATGGGGGGACACACCTCCATCCCGAGGCAAAGAGCAATATCTGTGGTGAAGATCTAGCTGGAGGGAGGGCTTCAACTACCTGGCTCTCTCGATCATCCACCTGGTGGTATTGGGGGGAGGCACACCTCCATTTTGAGGCAAAGAGCGATATCTATAATAACCCCCAAATCCTTCTCCTTTATGTACTCTCAATCCATTATCCTGTTTTGCATTTTTACATGCTAGACAAATAAATAACTTAATGGGATAAACAAGGTGGAGAGCAAGGAGCACCTCATTCTAGGTGATATCATTGGCACCAGAGGAATGTCAGTGAAACTCACGGGGGGGGGGGGGTAGCAAGGACATCAGGAAATATATATTCTAGGGACATGGATATGTTGTTCATCCACACTCATTGGCAGTATCCTTGCCGCTTTAAATCTTGCCGGAAGGTCTTCAAGCTTGCTCCTCCCACCCACCCGGGTGGTATAACTCTCGGCTCCGCCCCATGACGCCAGATCTTCCTTACCGCTTGGAAGCTCAGGTTCCCTCCTTAACGCTCTGCGTTTGTGACTGGTTCCTATTTCTCCGTTTGCGGATTTAAAAATAATATTTTGCAAAAAGACTTCAGTCTTCGATCCCTCGCGGCTGCGATGGATAAATCGACTCCCGAATTTCGGAGATGCCCATGCGGGCAGAAGATGTCTCGGACGGATCCACACTCCACGTGTGTCTACTGTAGGCCTTGAGCACGACCGCGGGCTTGCGACCTGTGCTCATCTTTCTCGTCTCGTCCTCGAAGACCCGTGCTGCCCGATTGCAACTGGGCCGTCGAGGCGTTCCCTCGGTGAAGTCAAGGAGGCCCGGTTGGCGGTGTCTGGGCGGCGGCTCGGCGGATCAGCTCGAGCGATGGTCGCCTCTCGAAGAGGAGGCGGCGCGGGTCAGAGTCGGCCGCCGCATTTATCCCGCCTTCTGGGTTCTTCCTACACGCTTCCTTTAAGGAGCTTTGTCTGTCCCTCTCCACTAAAGGAGAAGGGCTCGCGTCTGCTGGACCTTTTTCTCGGTCAAAAGAGGACAAGGTAAGTCCTCCGTCGGCGCTCTTGGGAGCGGAAAGGTCCCTCCCGGGCCGTCGACCGTCGGCCGGTCGACGCTCGGCCGGCCACTGGCCTCACGGTGTCCCGTCAGGTCAGTTGACCGAGACTCCCACTGATGAAGTCGAGATTTTTCTCGACCCATTGGACGGGCTGTCGCCTTTAGCAGCCGAGATTCCCCTCTCCCCGGTTCCCCCGGGAGGAGTTGAGGATCCCGTGGGCTCGCCTGTGCCTCCGGTTCCGGAGCCCTCGGATGGACCTTCCGAGCCGAAGGGAGTGTCGGTTCCGGCCGACACCTCCCTGCACCGACCCCGGAAATTCCGGGACTCTCGGTCTCGGTCTCGGACCTCTTCACGGTCCAGCCGTTCCCACCGTCATAGGCGGTCTCGGTCTCGGCATCGCGGTAAGCGGCGTCGCCGCTCGTCCTCGTCCTCCTCCTCGGATGAGGGGAGGCTTCGGCGTAAATTACGTCGACGGTACGAGGACCTTATGTTGCAACAGCTCCTCCTGGCCGGGAATAAGCCGACTCCGGCGCCTTCCCCGGCCATTAAGTGGCTGTCACCGGAACGGCCGACACAACCCCTCGACTTGCCCGAGGAGCCTATACCCAGGCCGGTTGTTCGGCCAAAACCAGCTGCTCCACCGATTGCGGTGGAACCTCCGCCTCCACAGCCACCAATTGGGGCTCCGACCAAGGATTCTCGGTCGGCTAAGGGTTTACCCCATCGGCTGTCAGTTACCCTCACTCCCGACCGACCTCGGCAGGTGAAGGGTGGCTCAGGCCAGAGGCAGCTCTTCGAGGACTCTTCCGAGTCCGAAGATGATTCCTCCTTCTTCTCCAAGCGACTGGACTTGGAGTCTTCAGGAGGTCAGCCAATGGACGATAGCCCGTCGTCCTTCCTAGGACTGCTTCGGCTCATCTCGGAGTCTACCGGGATGGAGCTCGAACCCGTTCCAAGCGGGCCAGGTATCCCCTCACGGAGATTCTGGACCGAGGGATTCTCCGCGGAGGCCTTTCCGGTGGCGAGGCCATAGTGGGTCCAGCACTGGAACTTTGGCAGCGCCTGCTTCCTGCCCTCGCCTGGCCAGGATGGCCAGGAAGTATGCGGTCCCTACGGTTCCTTGTCCGGTTTTTGGAACACCCCTCTGCTGAGGGTTGGTTACCGACAGCGTTTTCGGCGCCCGGCAGCGCCAGGGATGTGGACAAACCTCCTGACAAGGAGTCCAAGAAATTGGACTATGGGGCGAAAAGTCTCGCTACGTCCTCTCGGCCTCGCAGGCCAGTTCGGCCGTCCTCATGGCACATTTTTCTCATGCCCTGTTGGGCTCCCTGGATGAGGTCATCCCTCATCTTCCCGCCGATCTGCAGACTACGGTTAAGCAGGTGCGGGACCAGGGCAGGGCAGTGGCCAAACAGCAGCTCCAGACTGCTTTGGATGTAGGGGACTCATGTGCCAGATCGGTGGCGGCCGCAGTGGCTATGCGTCGGCGGGCTGGGCTGAGGATATCCACCTTTACTTCGGATACCCAGCACAAGTTGGCGGATGTTCCCTTTTTGGGGACTGACCTCTTCGGCCCTGGGGTGGAAGGTCACCTGCAGAGGATCGAGAAGTCCAATGCCACCTTGGACTCGGTCTCTTCCGCTCAGAAGGACAAAGGCCGCAAACCACAGCCTAAGCCCTTTCGTCCTTCTGTGCCCCCGGCGCGCCCGGCCCAGCAACGTCAGGGCCAGCAGGCTCGGCCTTGGCATCCCAAACCCAAGCCGGCTTCCTCTAACAGGAGGCAGGGAGGAAAGGGCCCAGGAGGTCCCTCGGCGGTCCCTCCTCCAAGCCTGCCCAGTGACGGGCTGAGGGGTGTCGCCCCCATCCCCGTCACCTTACCCCTGGGTCCCCCCGTGGGGGGACGGCTCCGGCACTTCCGTTCCGCCTGGTCCGCTGTTACCACGGACAGGTGGGTCTTGGAGGTGGTGGGAAGAGGCCTGCCTCTGGAATTCGAGCAGGCACCACCCTTCAGAGCCGTCGCCCCTCGGGGGGCTTCGGGATCCCCAGCCTCACTGGCGGCTCGTCGAGCCGACATCACTCTCCTCCTCCAGAAGGAGGTGGTAAGAGAGGTGGTGGACCCTCCTTCAGACCCAGGGTTTGTGTCCAGGTACTTCCTGGTTCCGAAACGGACGGGGGGCTGGCGCCCCATTCTCGACCTACACGACCTAAACAAGTTCCTAAGGTCTCGAACCTTCAGGATGGTCACTCTGGCTCAGATAATACCATCCTTGGAACGCGGCGTGTGGTTCTGCTCTCTGGACTTGCAGGACGCGTTTTTTCACGTCCCTATCCGTCCGTCTCACCAGAGATTCCTTCGCTTCCGAGCGGAAGGATCTCTCTTCGAGTTCCAAGCCATGCCTTTCGGCTTGTCTCCAGCTCCCAGGGTCTTCACCAAATGCATGGCAGTGGTGACAGCATTCCTGCGGCGCCGAGGGGTCCGGGTGTACCCTTACCTGGACGACTGGCTGATAGCAGCTCCCTCCAGGAAGGAGGCGGAGTGGTCCAGAGATCTGGCCTCCAGGTCTGCTCTCAACTGGGCCTCCTTGTCAAGCGAGGCCAAGTCGGAACTCGGGCGAAGCAGGTGATTTTATTCATCGGGGCGCAGCTCGACTCTCTTCGAGCCAGAGCGCGGCTCCCGGCGGACAGGGCCGAGGTTCTTTCCTCCTTTGCCCGATCATTTCTGGTTGGGCAATTGCGCCCTGCCCGGGACTTCCTGCGCCTCCTGGGTCTCATGGCGGCCTGTACCAGCGTGGTCGGTTGGGCCGCTGGAACATCGTCCTTCAGTGGGGACTGGCCAGCCAGTGGTCTGCATGCGATCCCTTGGACCAGCTTGTGTCGGTGACACAGGGGATGTGGAATGCTCTCCAGTGGTGGACCGTTCCAGATCAATTGCAGGAGGGCATCCCGTTCGTCCGCCCCGAGCCGACGGTCTCTCTGTCGACCGATGCCTCTCTGATGGGTTGGGGTGCCCATCTGGGGGAACACCGGGCTCATGGCCTTTGGTCCCCGCGGGAGTCCCGATGCCACATCAACCTGCTGGAGCTCCGAGCGGTCCGCCTAGCTCTCACCGCCTTTGCTCCGTTCCTCCGGGGTCAAGTGGTCCGAGTCCAGACGGACAATACCACGACCATGTACTATCTAAACCGCCAGGGGGACGCTCCATGCTTCTATGCAAGGAAGCTCTCGCATTTGGTCACTCGTGGCGCAGCCTGGAGGCGGATCTCCTAGCCATTCACGTGGCAGGAGCCTCCAACACCCTGGCCGATGCCCTGAGCCGGATAGGGGCTGCATCCCACGAGTGGTCTCTCCTGCCGGAGGTAGTACAGCATCTGTTCTCCCTTTGGGGCACACCTCAGGTGGACCTGTTTGCCTCCACGGAGAACGCGAAGCTGAGTCTGTTCCATGCCCGCCCCCCTCAGCAGGGCTCGCTGCAGGGGGATGCCTTTTCGAGGCAATGGACCCCGGGCCTCTTTTACGCCTTTCCCCCATTTCCCTTGATCCACAAGGTGCTTCTCAAGGCGAGGAGGGACAAGGCGCAGGTGATTCTGATAGCCCCAGACTGGCCTCGCGCCAGTTCTGGTACCCAGATCTCCTCAGTCTCAGCTCCAGGACTCGCTGCAGCTTCCAGCTCGCCCGACCTGCTCTCAGTCAATCAGGGGAAGGTGTTCCATCCGGACCTTCAATCCCTGCACCTGACGGCCTGGTTCCTGAGCGGCTAGAGTTCCAGGCTTTGGGTCTTTCCGACGAGGTCCTCAATGTAGTTGAGGCGTCCCGTAAGGAGTCGACCAGAAAATGCTATGCCTTCAAATGGAAAAGGTTTTCCATTTGGTGTCAGGGCAAGGGCTTGGACCCTTCCTCCTGTTCCTTGGCAAGCATCTTGGACTATTTATGGTCCCTTTCTAGTCAAGGGCTTAGGTCGACGACCCTAAGGGTGCACCTGGCAGCCATCTCTGCTTACCGGGCGCGGGCCGGGAAGCAGTCGGTGGCGCAGGAGAAGGTGGTCTGGCGCTTTTTCAAAGGCCTTGATCACATTTCCCCTCCAGTGCGGGAACCCCCACCTCCGTGGGATCTACTGCTGGTACTGGCAAAGCTCATGGGCAAGCCATTCGAACCTATGCACAGGTGTGCTCTCTCTCACCTGTCGTGGAAGACCGCCTTCTTGGTGGCTATCACGTCCAGCCAGAAGGATGGGAGAGCTCCAGAGCTTTCCATCGAGTCTCCTTACCTGGTCTTCCACAGGGACAAGGTTGTCCTGCGCCCCACCAAATTCCTTCCGAAGGTGGTGTCGGAGTTTCACCTTAACCAGGTGTTGACTCTGCGGTGTTCTACCCAATCACACCTCGGAGGCAGATATAGGCTCCATACTCTGGACCTCGAAGAGCTCGCTTATTATAAAGGCCTTGCGGCTGAAATCGGGAGAGGTTCGCCAGCTGTTTGTCACCTACGCTGAAGCCGCATCTGGCAGACCTGCAGCCAAGCGGACGATAAGCAGGTGGGTAACCTCCTGCATAGATCTCTGCTATAAGTTGGCGGGCATGGAGCCTCCCAGAGGATAAGAGCTCATTCTACCCGCCATACTGTTGTAACGGTGGCTGCTTCCAGGGACGCCCCTATCCAGGAAATCTGCAGGGCTGCTACCTGAAGTCAGCAAACACCTTCATTACCCACTACCACATCGACCTTGAGTCACGCCGGATGCTGGTTTTGGGGCCTCGGTTCTCCAGTCTCTTTCCCAAGTAAGTATATGGGGTGTGCTCTTGCCTCCCTCCTCCCGGAGAACTGCTAGAGTCTGCCAATGAGTGTGGATGAACAACATATCCATGTCCCTAAAATGCTCACCTGTAACAGGAGTTCTAGGAATGGTATATGTTGTTCATCCCATTTCTCAAACCTCCCGGCTTCGACGCACAACCTGAGCTTCCAGCGGCCAGATCTGGCGTCATGGGGCGGAGCCGAGAGTTATACCACCCGGGTGGGTGGGAGGAGCAAGCTTGAAGACCTTCC
Organism: Neoceratodus forsteri; assembly: GCA_016271365.2. Taxonomy (NCBI): domain Eukaryota; kingdom Metazoa; phylum Chordata; order Ceratodontiformes; family Ceratodontidae; genus Neoceratodus; species Neoceratodus forsteri. Next base: position 799,599,658 of record CM028129.1, read on the forward strand.
GGCAAGATTTAAAGCGGCAAGGATACTGCCAATGAGTGTGGATGAACAACATATACCATTCCTAGAACTCCTGTTACAGGTGAGTAACCTGTATTTTTTTCACACACTGTGTTGGGTAGGTGAAATAAACTGCCAAGTGAAGCTGTTAGTGCTAATTCAGTGGTGGGATTCAAACGTGTGTGATAGACATATAGAGTTAGTAAGAATATTAGGAATAGGGGAGAGGGGAAGGAAGGTGTGATTGGTTACTAGGGTCATCTCATCCAGCTATAGGTAGGGCTGAGCAGACTAGATGGGCTGTAAGGTTTTTTTCTATTTTCATCTGCTATATTACACATTACTGCTAGGACACTCTAGTCAACATCTGGCATGTGGAAATCAACCAGTACCACTTCACCTTGTGCTGCAACCCTCCTGATCTCTTCTGCCATTATCCTTCAGATTGTCCAGATCAAGAACGATGGTGGGTGGGTGGAGGAGGAACGAGCAGAAGTATTGAATGAGTACTTCTGCTCTGTGTTCACAAGCGAGGTGGGAGGTCTACTACCTCCGTGGACTGGGAAGGTGGGGATGGGGGGGGGGAGGTGGCTGACGAGGTGATTCTGGAAAGCAAGGTATTGGAAGATCTTTTTTTTTTCTTTTTTTTTTAATTGTTTAACCAGGAATGGCACACTAAGCTGAAAGCTTGTTTACAGATGCGACCTGGGAGCACAGGGAAGTTAAGTGACTTGCTCAGGGTCACACAGTATGCAAGTGGGGGCTGTGGGATTCAGACTGAAGGCACTTAGGGTGGATAAGGCAGCAAGTCCTGATGGCATACACCCTAGGGTGTTGTGGGAGATGGTGGAGGTGTTGACCAGGCCACTGGCTAACTTGTTCAACACCTCCCTGGACATGGGGTGCATGCTGCAGGACTGGAGGTTGGCCCATGTGGTGCCTATCCACAAGAGCAGCCCAAAGGACGAGCTGGGTAATTACAGACCTGTTAGTCTCACTACCATAGTGGGTAAACTTATGGAAACAATCTTGAAGGACAGACTGGTATCCTTCCTGGGAGTTAGTGGGCTCCAGGATGGGTAGCAGCATGGGTTCATTTCCAGGAGATCATGCCAGACCAACTTAATAGAATACTACGATTGGGTCACAAGGGAGATGGACAAGGGCCATGCAGTGGATGTGATATATTTGGATTTCAGCAAGGCCTTTGATTCAATCCCTCAAGGGGAACTGGGGGCAAAACTGAAATACATAGGGGTGGGGGCTAAGATGGCTAACTGAATCAAGAACTGGCTGGAAGATGGACTGCAATTGGTGGTTGTGGGGGGGAGAGCTCTCATCTTCTGACTAGTGACCAACAGTGTGCTGCAAGGCTCTGTGCTGGGGACGGTGTTGTTTGGTCTGTTCATATCGGATATTGCACACAGAGTTGGGAGCAAGATCCGTTTGTTCACTGATGATACCAAGATGGGGGCTGTGGTGAATGACATAGAGGGGTGGCAGAAGCTACAGGGTGCCCTAACCAGACTTGAGGAGTGGTCGGTAAGGTGGCAGTTGGGTTTTAATGCAAAGAAGTGCAAAGTTATGCACTTTGGGGTGAAGAACCCGAGGAGGGAATATTGGTGGGGTGGGGTGCTGTTTGGTGTCACTGAGAAGGATCTTGGGGTCATAGTAACAGGGAGCATGAACAACTCTGCTCTGTGCAGGAAGGCTGTGGCTAAGGCCAGTAGAATGCTGGGGTGCATTGCGTGGGGGTTCTCATCCAAACACAAGGATGTGATCCTGCCCCTGTACAGGTCCTTGGTCAGGCCACATCTGGAGTGTTGCATGCTGCACTGGTGTCCATATCTGAGGAAGGATATCAGAATGCTCGGTGCAGTGTAGGGCAACAAAAATGATACAGGGATAGAAGACAGAACCTACGAGGAAAGGCTGAGACACTTGAGTTTGTACACCCTGGAGGAGAGAAGGGATCGGGGGGATATGATTGAAACTTTCAAATATTTGAGTGGGATCAACAAATCTGGCACAGAGGGGTTGTTTAAGCTAAGGAACCAAAGGGACATAGGGGCTACAGGCTAAGACTGGAGGGTGACATTCAGGAGGGAGAGGAGGAGGAGGCATTATTTCACTGAGAAGGTGGTGTCAAAATGGAACTCTATACCAGAGGAGGTGGTGGCATGCAAGACAGTGGACAGTTTCAAAAGGGCATGGACAGGGCAAGGAGGGGCTTGGCAAACAACGCTGAGCAGTTTCCGAAGGTGAGAAGGGAGATGTGGGGATGGGGCAGCTGCAGTATAAGGATGCTAGCTGCGCATTCGAGCAGACCTGATAGACCGAGAGACCTGTTTCTGCAGGCAGGTATCATACAGTATGTCTGTATGATTAGGCAGCCTGTAAGGTGCTCCAACACTGATGATCTTTCTCTCCCATCTAGGGACAGTTGCACCCAAAGGGTGGTAATCCTCTTGTGTCCTTACCGTTTGTGATGCTGATGCCTTTCTTGATGTAAAGAGACACCCAGCCTCCTCTTTCTTCCACCCTGTACTACCTGTAGAGGGTGTAGCCAGGAATTACAAGTTCTCAGTCAATGTGCCTCATTGTCCAGTTTCTGTCATGGTTACTAGAACTTCAACCACCAATGCGTAGAAGTTGCCAATTTTATTCCCAAGTTTTTTTTGGCATTTTACATACACAGCTCTTTAGAAGGTTTGCTGGCGCTCCTTTCTTAAACTATTCCTCACCCTGCCCCTCTTTTCTCTGTAACCCCCCTGCAAATGGGGGTTCCCAAAAGACTTCCAGGAGCTTGCTTGAATGCTCCAAGCCTGAATGGTGTTTGGCATTTAAGCCATTTATCAGTGAGTGTTTTTAGAGCCTCTGGTACTGTCTCTTTAAGAGCTGTCTGCTTGCAGACATAATTAGTTTGTATGGGGGGACTGTGTGCTTCTCTGAGTACCACTCGAGCTGCTGCCAATTCACTTCATTTTTGCAGTCACTAGGAGTGCAAAGGTAACCTATCTGAAAGATGTAACTGTTGCCAGAAATTATTTAGAGTAATAATGAAATTACAGTTTGTCTAACCTGCTTTCTTTGCAGTCAGAACTGTGTCTGCTAGTTCCCCATTCTAGTTTTGAACTGCTGAACTGGACCAATCAGTGTGGGGTAAGCAAGCTCTAAAATGGTGCCTTGGACGAATCAGAACTTGGACTCATAATCTGAGCCAGCCACAAGAGGATTGTATGGGCAATGACTCTGGGAGATGTAGTTTAGACTTCAGTGCCTTTTTGGACCAACAGCAGCAGTCTATTGTGAGTGACAGCCAATCCAGTCAAGAACTGGGAGGAACTCAAAGGAAGTGCCTGGTTTTGTCGGTTGGAGTTTCAGTTGAGCTTTGGCAGTGAAGAAGGAAGGCCCTGTGCTTTTCAGTGTGCAGTTTTAGTCAAAAAACGTGTGTAAGGCCCAGAGTTCCGGTCTGCAGCTTGTGTAACAGCTTGTTAGGACTGAATCCGTCCTGTGAAAAGAATCAAAGGATCTCTGAAGAGTAGAAACCAGGCTCACCCTGTAGAAGACTGGAGGAATTGCTGAAAATTGTACTCGGTCTGTCAGGAACTGAATCTGCTGTGTGTTCTCCCGGGTATTGTGCAGTAATTGCGATCGGGATACAGATGCAGCCTGCCTGGTATAGTGCTTTCTTTTATATGGATGTGTGAAGAGGTTTGTGTACCTCAAGTGAGCCCTGCTGACATTGAAGGACCCTATCTTATTTGGAGGTCGTGAGTACTAATTCAGGGTCGCCCTGTTGAATTGCCACATTAAATCCAAATGGAATTACTGTACTGCTGACTGTTTAATTCTCCTTTTCTCTGTGTGAAAGGGCCCCTACCAGCTGCCACAGTTTGGACTAGCCACTAGGGCTTGGTACCCAGGGACAGTAACTGATAGGGATAGGCCTGTGCACAGAGCCATAGGTAGATTATTAGAGTGATAAGCTAATTAACCTGATTTCCCCTCCTTGTTATATCCCCTAAATAAATCAGAGCTGCTTGTTTCAGCAAAGTTATACTGCCTGAGGTATTTGTCTGTGTTAAAGTACTGTACTGTGATTGTTGCACTGTATCTCATTTCACAGGAGGTCCCAGTGCGGAACCAGACCTGGGGTAAGTGTATACTGTGAAGGTAATTCTGATATATTGTGTGGGCCACTAGTGGGAAGAAAGGGGGTTGCAGTGTCCCAGAGGGCTGTGACCAAGTTAGTTTAACTATTGCAAACCCTGACCTCTGAGTGGAGGCACCCGCCATTGGATCCAGGCCCCTCAACCTGTTAGTGGCAAATCAGGCAGGGGTAGTAGCCCCTGGGATAGAGCCATCTAGGGGTTACATCTCCTTGATTGCTGCCTACTCTTTTTCCTCTACTGGAGTAGTAGGATTCCTTTCTGTAGATCATTGCTGTTATGCCACCCAGGCTTTTACTGTTGCTTTGCTAGTCTCTTCCAGTCTCACACCTCCTCTTTTTTTTTCAAATTGAATAAACTTTATTATAAACCATTTGTTAAATAGTAATAACAACAACATAGAAAATGAACAAGTAGACTAGTTTACAGAGAAGAGGAACAGCACAATAACAATAAACAGAAAGGGAAATAAACACCCAACAATTAATAATAAATCCCTCCCAACCCCACTAGCCCCCAACCCCACATCCACCGGAAGGGCAAATACCTCATCAAAGCATGTCAAAAATGAAAAAGTACACAAAGAAAGGAGTCTAGTATAATTTTGTTAAACTCTAAACTCATGGCGTACATTGAAAATCCACCAGGACTAAAGGAGGTACCACTCATAAAGTCTCACCCCGCCTCTTAATTTCTATTCAGTGTTAGTAAGTTCACTTTGTTTACCTTCACTTTGTTTGGTTTTTGTCTGTGTTTGGGGAGGTCAATTTTACCCATCTTACTTGTGTAGGTGCCTAGCCTCTTATGAACCGCCTCCTCCTTACATAGTTTAAATGAGTCATGTGTAACACAAACCTCTGCCCTAATATCCTAGTTCTCTTTGTTGGGTTATAGTCCATTCCTCTTAAATAGCTACCCCCCAATGCTGCCCCCAGTCTCCCAGCTACTGAAACCCCTTCTCCCTGCACCATCCTTGTAACAATGAATTAAATTCAGAAATCAAGTACTGGTGCTTTTCTTCCTTGCTTTGCCTTAGTAGGACCTCTGGGAAGGTTTTGTTTTGTTTTGTTTTATTTTATACTGAAAGGTTTGTGAGCAAAACGCCCTTTTTCACAGGTGTCCAATTTCAAAACATTCAAACAGATTACAAAACATTTACGAATAGTATAACAGTGATAAAATCAGTTAAAATGATCACAGTTTGATTTATCAACTAAGTAGCCTTTAAGTGACTTTTTGAAGGAAGATATTATAATACAATTTACAATAGAGCTAGGCAGTTTATTATATGATTTAGTAGCCTTAAAAGCAAGGGAGTTGTGACCAAAAGCAGAATGGAGAAAAGGAACTTGAAAGGAAAATCTACTGTGAAGCCCAGTCAAAAAAGCGTTAGTTTGGGAAATAACTTGGTAATACAATCAGGAAAAAGATGTAATTGTATTTTGTGCAAGAACAACAGTGATTTAAAATGTAATCGATCAACCAAAGAAAGGCAGTTAAGGGACTTGTAAAGGTCACAATGATGTGTCCTTCTTGAGAGTCCAGAGGCAAAATGGATTATGTTATGGTAAGTGGAATTGAGTTTAGAAAAGGTCTTATCAGTGGTATATAAGTAGATTATAGAACCATAATCAATGAGTAAAAAAAATAAACTGTGAGTCTGCAGATGTGTAGTCTCCAATGTTAGGAACCAATTCATGTGATATAACATGTACAATCTCTGGTGAAGTTTAGCAATCAGATTGGAAATATGCTGCTCAAAAGAAAGATGACTATCTAGGATTGTGCCGAGATATTTGAAGTCCGGCACCTTTTCGATCATACCAAACAGAAACTCTCCAGAATTTTTTCCACACTCCTTAACCAGGTTATTCATGCCTACATGCACCACCTCCATATCTAGCTACCCTCCCTACTGTGCAATGAGCACCACTACATCATATCCGAGTGTAGCTGCTGTGGCGCCAGGGCTACAGTGAACGGTCCACATTTTCACATTTGTGGAACAAACCTTCCACTCCGTCACCCTCACAATGGAGCCACCCCACCACTACCATCACCTTTCTAGCCCTGATGCCCCTTTTGACTCTTCCATTCTGTCCTGTCTCGCCTTTTGATTATAATGCCTCTCTCTCTTTGGAATACCACCCCAACCTGCTGATAGCAGTGCTCAAGCTGAACTTGTGATTCCAGAAACAGAAATCAGTTCTCGGTATGTACCCTGGCCGCAACCCCCCTTCCCCTCAAAATCATCATTTTGCCTCCTCACTACTTTCACTGTTTTAACCCTCCTAATACCTAGCATGGGTATACCCAATGCACTTTGCATCACAGTGAGTTAGATACTGATAGTGCAAATATGGGATATACATGTAGTAGCCATTTAAGCCCTGTCCACACTGCTGCATCTGTAACATTACAGAGGGTTAAAGTGGGTTTAAACCATTACCAAAACAGCTTGCATCCACACTGGTAACATTACAGCAGGTGTTTTCTGAACCATTACAGAAACCACTTATGAGTTGGTATCAACAACGGCTCAGAAAACTGTTTCACTGCTGTTACATTACCAGTGGCAGTGTGGACGCATGAGCATGTTGCTCCAGCATTGCCCTCAGTGCAACACAAACTGCATTGTGGGATAGGGAGCAGACTGTCACAGCCACACTTTGCCTGGTGTGTGGACAGACTATAATGGTTTCCAAAATGGTTCACAGGTAATGTAGATGCACTGTAACATTACCTGTTTGAACCATTTTGGAAACGTTACGGATTTTCGGGTGGTAGTAGGGACAGGGTCAGAGTACACTAGTACCACTCACAGCTATAATGCATTAGAACAAGCTTCACACTAGTTTCAAGAGTAGCTAGGAAATTACTCATCAATAACATGCACACTGACTGTAGTTTGTACAGTATGTAGCAAGGTAAAACTATTGACTGGAGCCCTCACTCAGCCAGATCAGATCCACATTGTCTATGCTTTTGCAATATTAGAGCTATAAGGCTGAAATTATTTAAAATGTAACTTGTTGACAATGCTGTGCTCTTATTTAGCTGCATGAAGACAAAACCTTTAAAACTATACTGATTTTAGTGCAGACAAGTGTTTCTGGTATGATGGGCAAACTCATAAGGACAAAGGGAAAGGTTGGTGAAATTGAGAAGCAACAGGCAATAAACCAGGGCCAGGCTCTGAGCATTTCTCAGTGAAAATATATTCTACATCAGGAGTGTATGTGTGTGTGTGTGGGGGAGGATCTGGAACCAACATTTGCTCACATTTTAAAAGCTGTCCAAGATTTAGACTGGAAAGTAGAAGGCTTCAATGAGCAGATTGCTGTTGTAGAAAATAAGGTGGCAGCCTCCATGACTCAAGCTAAATCCACTTCAGATAGTGTAGGTAAGGCTGTAATTGCCTCCTCTGGTATCTTAAAGAAAATGAAGTTTTACGTGTGAGACTTGAATTTGTTGAGGACATGGCTAGAGAAGCAGATATTGACATGCTGGACTTGCCTGTGATGGTGAAGAGAGGAGGACCCAATGATTTTCTGACAATGATTTGGCTGTTACACAACTTGCCTTGACACTACTTATTATGAAAGCATACAAAGTCACCCCAAGACACCATTCAGCGATGGAAATTACCTTCCATATCCTTCTGATTGTCGTGGCTAGCCTAACTGAGAAGGACCGTGTGCTGTAGTGTATGTTTTTTTATGAAGAAGATTTACCAGTTTCCAGATTTGAACTTTGCTACTCAAGAGCATTGCACGCCTTCTCTGGGGTGCAAGCAGCTCAGTGAGAAGTTTGGTGTTTCACATGATATGCAGCTGTCAGCTGATTATTTTAATGCATTTTACTTGTGGTGGGGTAAGTTATATTTCTGGCCAGTCAAACAAGGCTGAAGTACAACTGTAATGTATTCTTTGGATTTGGAGCATGAGAAGAGGAACCAGACACCGATTAAGATGCTTGAACCTGTTAGAAATTTCAGTGAAGAATGAATGACAGGTTACTGGAGTTACTTTGTGCTGAGAGAAACTTTCTTTGGACCATTTCAGTACTTGGTACACCACATGGACAAAATGGCATTAGGCAATGGTCAGCAGCATACGTAGCATGGTGACTTTGCCATGTGGATGAGCTCTGAGGCTTACTTTTTATTTTTTTATTTATTCATTTGTTAACCGGGTGAGGTACTCTGGTCCCAGGGACCATTTTCAGGTGTGACCCGGGCCACTTAGGTGGCACAATAACACAATACAAAAGCAAGACACATGAATTATACAGTCATCGTGAAAACAGGAGCACAATTGAAATACACATCCAAATGGTACCAAGAAATTTCTTAGCCAGACCAGGGAGGGGTTAACAATATATACAGGATGAATGAACATTTCAAGTATTACAGCATTACAGCCAGTGGCAGTAAGTGCATCTGACTAACAAAGACCTCCAGATAGAATGTCAGACCAGCGTTACCAGTCATTTGGAAAAGCATCTACATACAGATCTACTTAAGTCATCCAGGAAGTGCTTTCTGAAAGTAGGAGATACAGGTGCCTGCACTCTGTTTGGGAGGGAATTCCACAGCTTGGGTGGGGCATAGGAGAAAGCTCTCTTACCAGTCTCTGGGTTGCGTCTGGGGCAGTCAAGCAGCCTACTATTTGAGGATCTTAAATCTCGACTGTTGCATTTTGGCTTTAGTAGCCCTAACAGTGACAATGTTATTTCAGCTTGCCATGTTTTTTAGATGAGTGTACCCCACAACAGACTCCTGTGGTCTGTAGGTAAGCGTCAACCCAGAGACTGGTAGATTTGACAGTGATACGTGCGACACGGGGCTTGTGTGATGAATCTACATATGTCATTATAGGCTGTGTTCATACGATTGAGTAGTTCTGGGGATATGAGTGCTATTACTGGGGAGCAGTAGTCTAATATGGGGTGGAGATGTCCCCTCCCAATGCCAAGTCTTGCCTCAGGAGACAGAAGGTGCTTGAGTCAATAAAACATGTCAGTCCGTTGGTTTACTTTTCTGATTGCTGCGCATATGTGATACTCAAAGGTTAGAGCTGGGTCGAGAGAGACCCCCAAATATTTAAAATCTCTTACCTGTTCAAGGCAAGAGCCATCCCTGGTCAATATACTGAGACCTTTTGTAGGATTTGGCACACACTTGGCGGGCTTTTGTTTGGATCTGAACACTATACATTTAGTTTTTTGGCATTGACAATGAGCCTGTGTTGTGTGAACCACTGTACCATGTCATTGAAGACTCTGTTTAGGTCTAGGTTTAACAAGGGGAGGTTATTTCCGCTTCTGTATATGATGAGGTCACCTGCGTACATTATTATTTTACTTTCCTTACAGCTTTGATTTTATTAAGTATAGTGCTTCTTCCACAACAGGTGAGATTGTTCCAAACTTTAGTCCATTGCTATTACTATTTTACTGTTCTCAAGTGTGCCACTTCATTTTAAATGCGTACAGCTAAAAACCTTAGCTCAGGCTTCCCGTGTCTGTTTGCTGCTTTTCCTGAAATATTGAGATCTTCCTCAAGGATATCTCTTTCATCAGGCTACACCTATGGCACTATAGCCACCAGGCCCTAGGACCACACGTAAACTTTTACTAGCAGTTTGCTAGGGGCTGCCCACGATGATGTCTGATGTCATCTTGCCCAGATATGCATGGGCAGCCCTATCCCTCCTCAGTTCTTTTCCCAGTCATTCAAGACTCGTCTGACCCTGCAGAAACACCGCTTTCAGCAGTCTCTTTCTACCAGAGTGTGAGGATCTACAGCGCTGACTCCCATACTGCCACCGTCCGTGACTCAGGTCTCGACTGCCCTCCATTACTCTTCTGCAACCAGGCTTGGAGTTACAGCGTGGCACTCAACTAGGCTGTGCCCCCGACCAGTCATTGGGCCTAGGGGCCCTTCTCTTCACTGGCAGACCGGGCACTTCATGGGAGCTGCAAGAACTTCTCAACACACATCCATTTTAGGATCTTTCCTGCTGGCCCTCTGAATTTCTCTGGGCCCTTTCTTGTCAAACTGGATGGCATCGACTCCCCCCCACCATATCACCCAGGCAGGGGGTTCTGGAGTGGGTCTCAGTGACTCAGCTGTGACTGGCACCTTAGAGATGATGACACCTTAGCCTCTCCCATCCCTCCCGCTTCCCATCACTCTAATGGACAGGGTATGGTCAGTCCCCTCCCAGACCAGTCACAGCTGGCTTAGGCTCATTGACAGTGGCACCCTTGCCTCCCCCATCAATGCTCCCCTCCCCATTGCATTGTGATGGCTGGAGCACTCATGCTGACTGTGGCGCCTCTTGCCTCACACATCAGCTATCATTTTGTGCTCATCAGCGGCACAGTCATTGATGCTGAGCTGCTTACTTGCATTGGTCCTCCTGTTCAAACCAGGCTCAGTTTTTGGCAGGGCCTTGTCAGTGCTTCCTCTGGCATCCCACCATCAACGTAGCACACTTGTACTGACAGTGGTGCCTCAGCCTTCCCTGTCAGCTCTACTTCCTGGCCCATTGATGGTACATATGTTGACGCTGGGCAGCTTATTTGCCTCAGTCCGTCCTCATCAGACCAAGCTCCACTCCTGCACAGCCTCATCAATGCTTTCTTTGCCTTCCACTGTCGATGTACTGTGCCATAACACCACAGTAGGGAGCTCTACCATCAACGTAGGGCTCCTACTAGGCTCTGCGTGGTCTGGGGCTCCTGAAAGGCCCCTATTTTCTCTTCATCCTGGAAAACAGCCAGTGTGGTTTTCCTGGCTACTTCAGGGGTACACCAGCCTCCTTTCTCCTGGGATCCCTCTTTGGTGGACCGGCCCTCCCCTTTCTTTATCTGACTAAGGGTAATCCTGTACTTTCTCTGGGCATGAGGCATGCTGAACCTTGCGCCCACCTAGTTTTGGGTGGCAGTACAAGCTAGGTATAACCCTGAGGATTGCAGGTTTGGGCATCAGAACCTTGGCCTTCACCTTCCTAGGCTTTGGGACTTGCTGTATACCAAGCCCATCTTCCACCTTTTAAAAGCCCCTTGGAGAGTGTGGCATAGGCACCTTTTGGCCATGGCTACCCAGAAAGTCATTTCTGTAGCATGCCCAGGGCCCCTACTTTTCTGCGCACAGTGGGACCAAGTTCTGAGGCAAGACTACCATTTGCCGCAGAACTTCTGCGGCGGTGGTTTGTAATTTCTGCGGAAGTTCTGCGGCACTAACAAACTACCACATCACAGTGTCAGCTTGTCATCCTGACTTCACTTTCATGGCAGTGGTTATAGCAATCAGGATGGTGGAAAGCACAATAACACTAGTTCAAAAAATAACAGACTTATAAAAATAGTTTTATGCCTAAAAAAGCAAAACAAATGTCTCTCCCTTATGGTCCTAGCCTGTTGCATAAATGGTATATGTAGAGGGGATCTTATGTGATAAATAAGGTATTTCTATATGCATGCTATCTATCCCACTAATGAGGTTTCCACTGTCTAGCACATATATTTATACTCAATCTATAACATACTTACAAATGTGTGTCTGTGTGTGTGGTGACAGAGACAGAGATATTGTGTGTGTGTGTGTGTGTATATATATATATATATTTTTTTATTTCCATGAACTTGCATCCTCATTCATACAGGTCCCATTGGAAATGGAATAGAGGAGTTATTGCAAAACTCATTTTTCATGTCAACCTGCTTACCCTGACACACTGCGTAACACCATCAGGCCATGACATGCATGTGAACCGATTGTGAGATAGAGCTCTCCAGCCCATCACAAAGTGTCCACCATGTGACAGAACACTGCACCATACCTTCCCAGGCTCCGAGCAGTGATGTGTTCCATGAATCCTTGCGCTGCCTAGCCAGCTCCCAGAGCTAATCTCTGAACCTGAGTTGCTGGCACGGAAACACAGCGTGCTACCCTCTGGCCCAACAGCTGTCCCTGCACACAACATTTCTCCATAACTTTTAGGTGATTCTATCAACCAATGACAATATGTAATCAATAACCCTGGAAAAATGCTTACAGTGCAGTTATTTATTTAACAGGTCTAGTCTTTCAGCAGGTGTACACATTATTATATTCCACTTTTCTGGGCATAATTACTTTATTTTTTCTTAAAAATGACAGTTAAATTAATTTTACCAGTTATTCATTTCAGATGGCATCTCTATACCTTAAAGGCACAAATAGGTTTGTACAAAGTGAGGTATGGACTTAACAAGTCTGTGCTATTGACAAGGTTTTGTTTAAGTTGGCCCTAGCACAATAATGTAAGACTGAAAATTGTATTAGGCTGTAGTGCAGGTTGAGCAAATATCACCATGCATGATGTGCTGTGCCACCATCTCTGGCAGTGGAGCTGTGGTAGATAAGGACTGTTCATTTCTGTTGCAGAATGCAGCCATTTCGTTAGCTAATGTATGATGTTATAGCAATGATAACATCACATTCTGAGCATATAGGGGGGTTTTGGATATAAAAAGAGGGGAAGGGAACCAGATTCTATGGATAAACAGAAATATTAATAAAAAATCACCAAGAAGAGTGAATTCTGCGGCACCGCAGAAGTTCTGCGGTAGATTGCAAGTTCTGTGCAAAATTCTGCGGCCGCAGAATTCTAGGGGCCTTGAGCATGCCTGGGACCCAGTTTTACTGTAGGGTGGTACCAATTTATCCTCTGAGACACTAGTGTGCTATTCCAGCTGCACCCAGACAAGAGGCAACAGAAGAGTGTTGTTTTTCTCTGAGCAGTCTTTGCCATTACCCCATTGCTCCACCCTGGGATACCGGTAGGGTAGCAGATGTCTCGTCTACCCCACAGACCCTCTCCAGGTCCCTTTCTCAGTACCCCGAGGGGGCACTGCAGTGGCACCAGCAGCAACAGACTTCACCCGTATCTGCCTACAACCCCAGCCCCTCTTCCCAGTGGGGTTGCAGGACATATCTTGTCCATGTCGACTGTGGGAGAGTACCAACTGCAAATGCTCTTGGGCTTTAAGACTGCTTCCAGATCTTCCTCCAGGATTTCCCATTCCCTCCAGATCTCCATCCCATGATTCTGTAGAAGGTATTCACTTTGTTATGGTGGGCTGTTACAGAACTGGTCTCTTCGCCCCACAATGGTACCCCACTGTCACAGATAGGGGACTAGATCTATCCTTGGGGTAAGCATGCTGCTGAAGGGCATGCACACATCATAAAACTTGCAGAAAACCTTGAGGTTCTGTGTGTGGGGCCCCTCACCATTTCAAGATCTCCCCCTTAGGTCAATGTCAATGCTTTGCACTACTAACAGGAACTATTTAAGCTTCCAGTTTATTGAGGAAACTCTACCAGCTCGAGGTATTGCCCTTTAGGTTGTCTCCAGTACCCCAGGTATTTACCAAATGTTTAGCAGTGGTTGCAGTAGCCCTCTGCAAGGCAGGCCTGTATGTCCTTCCATACCTGGACTACTGGCTTCTCAAAAGCCCTTGCAAGGTGCAGCTGTTACATGCCCTAGAGCACACCAGGCATCCGTTCTGTGCTCTAGGGGTCATGATCTATGAGTAAATGTCAGTCCTGACTCCTTGCCATCAGCTGCAGTGTACGGGGCAGTCTTGGACTCAGCCCTAGGCCTCACCTTCCTGCCCAGGACAGGACAGGGCATCTGATAGCGCATGTTTAGGTAGGCAGTATAGCACAGTGGTCTGAGGCTCTGAGCTGCAAATCTGGAGACCTGGGTTTGAATCCCACCACCCTCACTTGCATACTGTGTGACCCTGAACAAATCACTTAACTTCCCTGTGCTCCCAGGTCGCACCTGTAAACAACTTTCAGCTTAGTGTGTTACTCCTGGTTAAACAATTGGAAAAAAAAATGGAAAAAAGGTTTGGAACTCTACAACACCAGGTATGTTACAGCCAGGACATTCCTGAGGCTCCTAGGCCTTGTGGCAGCAGCCATTACCACAGTACCAGTGACCAGGCTACATGTGAGAATCCCACAGTGGCCACTGAGAGTCAAGTGGGACCAATGAACGTATACCCTAGAACAGTAGGCCCTAGTGCCCCATCCTGTTCAGGAAGTGCTTCAGTGGGGCATGGATCCCAGCTGCTGGATGAAGGGGGTACCTTTCCTACTCCCCTTCCCAAATCAAATCCTCACCACAGATGCCTGGGGTGGCGCACTTAGGCCCTCACCAGCTGTAGGGCCCATGGACAAAATGGAGACCATTCTCATATTAAGTGTTCTAGGAATGGAAGCTGCCCTGTACAGTTTAGAGGCCTTCCAGGCTTTCTGTCTCTGGGTCGTCTATTAATCCAAACCGACCACATCTCTGTGATGCACTACCTCAGCAAACAGGGAGGGTCTCTTTACTGTCCCCTGTGCAGGGTGGCAGTGATAATCTGGTTCTAGGCTCTAGAACATGGTCTAGAACCATCCACAGTTCATGTTCCAGGCATCCGAAACATCTTGACCGACAGTTTCAGAAGGTTGCAGCCCAGACTGCATGACAGGGAACTGCTGACCTCAGTGGCAGAAAGACCTGTTTGACAGGTGGGGTCGCCCAGAGTTGGACCTTCTTTTGTCCCCACATGACACAAACACTGCCATTTTTTGTCACATTCGCTCTAGGGCTTGGAGTTCTCTGGTGCGATGCGTTGTCCCTCTCTTGGAAAGGAAGGTTTCTGTGTGCCACCCCCTTGTCTCTAATTCAGGGGGTACTAATCAAGCTTCCGCTGGAAGGGGCAACACTCATGCTCATTGTGTCGAGGTGGCCTCATCAGATTTGGTTCCTCTTACGACAACAGCTGGCAGTGGCACCTCCAGTGCCCATGCCCTTATGCCAGGGTCTGTTGTCCCAGAAACAGGGAACTCTAGTTCCTCCAGATCTCAAGTCTCTCCACCTTCATGCATGGCTCCTGAAGACATAGCCATTACTTTGTGTGGAGTTTACCAAGGGTGGCTGATTCCTTGATGGCTACCAGGCAGTCTTCCACCAGAGCCACTTACTCTATAAAGTGGAAGCAGTTTGCTCAGTGGGTCACGTTTCATAAATTGAATTCATTTACCTGTCCAGTTAGCCAGGTTCTAGAGTATTTGCAGTCCTTATCTGATACAGGCCTACAATACTCCTCTATTAAAATGCACTTGGTAACCTTTCAGCCTTCCACATGCCTATTGCTGGTCATATGGTTGCCCAGCTGGAGGTGGACCGTATGTTTTTGAGGGGCATTCTGCAGTTGAAGCCTTCAGTCGACAATCCTGTCCCAGTTGGGTATTTGTAGTTTGTCTTAGAGAAGAAGCTTGCTTTGGCTCCTTTTGAGGCAGCCTCGACTTGCGAGCTACACTTTCTGTCATGGAAAGCATTATTTTTTCATTAGCATTACTTCTGCTGGTAGGATTTCTTGAGCTTCAGTCTGTTGTGTGTGTGCCTCCTTATTTGCCTTTCCACAAAAACAGGGTGTCTTTGTGATCCAATTCAAAGTTCTTGTCAACGGTGGTATCTAAGTTTCCGTACGTCAAACTATCCACATGCCAGTTTATTTTCTGAGCATGCCAATCTAGGGGAGGTATTGCTCCATGCCTTAGATGTTTATGGCATGCTCACATATTACGTCCACTGTACAAAGGGCTGCAGGACATCCTTACAGTTTTGATTTCCTTCGCCCCTGTAAAAGAGGGTGCTCCAGTTTCAAACCAGTGTTTGTTCAAATGGCTGTTCAACTGTTGTACTTCTTGTTACAGTATGTAGGGCAAGAAACTTCCTAGAACTATCCATGGCCACTCCACTAGCTGCATGGTCACTTTAGTGGTTGGTTTCAGGAATGTGTCTGCTGCTAAGACTTGTGCAGCTGCTACCTGGAGTACTGTCCACACCTTCATTAAACATTACAGTCTGGACATTGCCTTGAGGAGAAGGGCAGGCTTTGGCCTAGCTGTGCTTCAGGGCCTGCTTTCTCAGGCTTGTAGGCTCCACCCCCAGACTGTTTTGTGGTCAGTACTGCTTGGTACTCGTTCCATAGATGTGGCCTGATGAAAAAGATTTCCTCAAAGATAGAATAGTTACGTACTTATTGTAACAGTAGATTTTCAAGAGAATCTCATTCATCAGGCCATGCTGTCCTGCCCTCCATTCCCCTTGGACATAATAGAGCCTTTTTTTAACTCTTGGTGTGTTTGCCTGCCTCTTTCTTCAGAATGGTCTATCTGTTGTTTCTAGTTGTGCCTGGTAGCTGGAACCATTCGTTCTCTTCTGGTTTCCTAGAAGGAGGCCCCCTGGCCACAATCCCTCTTGGGACAGTTGGGCTATACCAGTGATGCCCTTTTCTTCTTAAAGGCTTATCTGCTGTTTTCTGCCTCATCTGATAGGCAGAAACATAGTCACTCTCCTGATTCCCTACAGGGAGGTCCTCCGAGCATGATCTCCAGCAAGGAACTGAGGAGGGGTGGGGCCGCCCACACTTATATGGGGAAGAGGATGTCAGATGTTGTCATGAGCAGCCCCTAATGAACTGCTAGCAAAAGTTTCCATGTGATTCTAGTGCCTGGCGACTATAGATATTCTTCAGGGGTATCTCAGTCATCAGGTAACACCATAGGAACTTAGCCTTCAAAGATGGGAAATCCACATGGAAGAATTTTCAGCAGTACAACTGGGCCCGCCCATGCCACCGACGTTGGTCGACATCGTCAACCCTATACAGGCACAGGCAGGCCTGCGCACTCCTCAGTTCTTTGCTGCCATTGACTTGCAAGCACGGTCTCCACAGAAGAAGCCATTGCAGTGTTCACACCATTTTGCAGCCTATAGCCCTTTTTTCTCCAACCCTCCAAAAATCTTTTTTAAGGATTTTTCTAGTTTTTCCCTTTCATGTCAAGAGTTAATCAAGCTACCTCTCTTTTCCATCGCTGCTGCTGCGGAAAGAAGATTGCCTCCAATGACGAGCACTCAGTCTGCATTTGCTGTCTTGGGCCTGACCACAACGCTTCTGATGGTGAGCTCTGCCAGCAGTCTAACCAGATCATCCTCAGGTGTTGCAGAAAGGCTCTCCACACCTTCATGGAACAGCAGGTAGTCAGTTCCAAGTTGGGGTCCTCCGAGACATCCACTGCCAAACAGTCCTCTGGGTCCAAGGGCTCTAGGGACTCACAGGCCAAAGACAGATCCTCGGGGAAGAGTTACAGGAAAGACTGGGACCACGACCGCTCCCCCGGCGGCCGCCCCATTCCGTGTCGGCTTAGAAACATAGACTTTGATGGCAGATAAGGACTGCTTGACCCTCCTAGTTTTCCCATTTCCCTACCTACAGGATATGCTGCATATCCTAGTTAACCAACAGCCTATTTCTTCCTACCCCCAACAAGAATTACCTTATGTCTGTCCCATGCATTCCTGAATTCTCCCACAGTTTTAGACCCCACAACCTCCTCAGGAAGGCTGTTCCATGTGTCCACCACCCTCTCAGTGAAAAAATACTTCCTCACATTGCCCCTGAACCATCCCCCCTCTATCTTCAAATTGTGTCCCCTTGTTCTTGCACATTTCTTTTTAAAAAGATGCTACCCTCTTGGACTTTGTTGATTCCACTGAGGTACTTAAAAGTTTCTATCTTGCCCCCCTTCCCCTCCTTTCCTCAAGGATATACATATAAAGCTCCTTTAGTCTCTCCTCATATGGCTTCTCTTGCAGACTCTGCATCATTGTAGTTGCCCTCCTCTGGACTGCCTCCATCCTGTTTATGTCCTTGTGGAGATGGGGTCTCCAGAACTGGATGCAGTACTCCAGATGGGGTCTCACCAACTGTCTGTACAGAGGGATTACAACTTCCTGTTTTCTGCTGGTGATGCCTCTCCCTATACATCCCTGTATCCCAGAGAGTAATAGTAAATGGAGTCCACTCTGAAGAAAGGGGGGTTACTAGTGGGGTACCGCAGGGTTCAGTATTAGGACGGTCCTCTTCAATGTCTTTATAAGCGACATTGCAGAGGGACTGGAAGGAAAAGTATGTCTCTTTGCAGATGACACAAAGATCTGCAACAGAGTTGATGCACAAGGTGGGGTGGAAAGGATGAAAAGGGACTTGGCAAGGTTAGAGGAATGGTCAAATGTATGGCAGCTTAGATTCAGTGCTAAGAACTGCAAGGTAATGCACCTGGGAAACAAAAACCCAGGGGAAGAGTACACAGTGGGGGGTGAGATACTAACAACAACAAAAATGGAAAGAGACCTGGGGGTAGTCATATCAGATGACCTAAAGGTGGGCAAGCAATGTGAGAGGGCAGCAAGGAGGGCTGGGGGGATACTGGGATGCATAGGGAGAGGCATCACCAGTAGAAAACAGGAAGTTATTATCCCTCTGTACAGACAGCTGGTCAGACCCAATCTGGAGTACTGCGTGCAGTTCTGGAGACCCAGTCTTCGCAAAGACATAGACAGGATGGAAGCTGTCCAGAGGAGGGCAACTAAAATGGTGCAGGGTCTGCACTGGAAGACATATGAAGAGAGACTTAAGGAGCTTAATATGTACCCTCGAGGAAAGGAGGGAGAGGGGGACATGATAGAAACTTTCAAGTACCTCAAGGGAATCAACAAAGTCCAAGAGGGTAGCATCTTTCAAAAGAAGAGGTGTGCAAGAACAAGGGGCACAATTTGAAGATAGAGGCGGCTCAGAGGTAATTTAAGGAAGTATTTTTTACAGCGAGGTTGTGGATGCATGGAATGGCCTTCCGGAGGAGGTCGTGGAGTCAAAACAGTGGTGGAATTCAAGCATGCATGGGACAATCATAAGGCAATTCTAGGGGTGGGGTAGAAAGAAGTAGGCTGCTGGTTAACTAGGATCTGCAGCTTATCCAGTAGGCAGGGAAATGGGCAGACTGGGTGGGCCAAGCGGTCCTTTTCTGCCATCAAATTCTATGTTTCTATGTATCTATGTATCCCTCCAGCTCTCCCTACTGCCTTCTCATGTTTTTTGCCAACCTTAATGTCATCTGATATGATTACCCCTGGTCACTTTCTATTTCCGTTGTTGTTACTACACCCCCCCCCCCATTGTGTAATCGTCCCCTGGGTTTTTGTTTCCTAGGTGCATTATTTTGCACTTCTTTGCATTGAATCCAAGCTGCCATACTTCTGACCATTCCTCCAACCTTGCCAAGTCCCTTCTCATCCTTTCCACACCTCCTTGTGTGTCAACCCTGTTGCAGATCTTTGTGTCATCTGCAAAGAGGCATACTTTTCCTTCCAGTCCCTCTGCAATGTCACTTATAAAGACATTAAAAATGACTGGGACCCAGTACTGAACCCTGCGGTACCCCACTAGTAATCCCCCTTTCTTCACTGTGGACTCTATTTACAATTACCATCTGTGTCCTGTTGTCCAGCCAGTGTTTTACCCAGGCTACCACCCTGGGATCCTCTCCCAGGCTGGTTAATTTGATTATTAAACTTTTGTTTGGGACTGTGTCAAATGTCTTGCTAAAGTCTAGGTAGGCCATGTCCACAGGCCCTCCCTTGTCTATTACTTCGGTCACCCAGTCAAATAAATCAATTAGATTCGTCTGACATGACCTTCCCACTGTGAACCCATGCTGACCTGAGTCTTGTGCCCCACTGGCCTCTAGGTACTCAACAATTCTTTCCTTCAGAAGTGATTCCATCACTTTCCCTACCACAGAGGTCAAACTGACAGGTCTATAGTTTCCTGTCTTTGTCCTGCTCCCACTTGTGATGGGAAATCACATCTGCCTTCCTCCAGTCCTCAGGTACCACACCATCCTCCCATGATTTGTTAAAAAGGGTAGTCAGTGGTGTCACTAGTTCTTCCCTTAATGCTTTTAGAATTCTGGGGTGAATCCCGTCAGGCCCCATTGCTTTGTCCACCTTCAGTTTTAGGAGTTCTTTCAGAACCCTTTCTAAAGGACTGGGATCAACCCCCCTATCCAGAGTGCTTCTGTTAATTAGATTAGGTACCTCCCTTTCCTCCTCTTTAGTGAATACTGAGCAGAAGTATTCATTCTGTATCCCTTCTTTTTCAGTGTCCCTCTCTGCCCACCCACCATCCATTCTGTTCAGCCTCACTATGTCTCCCTTTGTCTTTCTTTGCTCCCTGATGTACCTATAAAAGGTTTTATCCCCCTTCTTAACTGAGTTGGCTATCTTTTCCTCAGTTTGGGCCTTTGCTATTTTGACTTCCCTCCCTGTTTCCTTCTACCTTAACTGGTACAGTTCTCTGTCCTGCTCCTTCTGTGTTTCCTTATACTTCCTAAATGCTATCTTTTTCTCCCTAACCTTCCCCGCCACCTCTTTTGAAAACCATAGTGGATTTTTCTTTAATTTTGATTTGTTTATTTGCTTCACACAAAGGCTTGTTGTCTCTGTGATGGCAGTTTTGATGTTTCCCCGTTGTTGCTCTACCCCTCCTTCAACCCTGTTTGCTAGTGCTTTTCTAAGGTACGCTCCCATCTTGCCAAAGTCAGCCCTCCTGAAGTCCAGTACCCTCACTTTTGTATGGCTTGACTCTGTAGCTGACTTTATCATGAACCACACTGGTGGTCACTTGTTGCCAGATGGCTACCCACTTCTAGATCCGAGATCTACTCACTGTCCCCATTTGAGAGTATGAGGTCTAAGATGTCTCCCTCATGAGTGGATTCCAAAACTAGCTGTCTGAGGCATGCCCCTTGTAGGGCATTGAGAATGGCCCTGCTCTTGGATGTGGCTGCAGCAGAGGTGCTCCAGTTAACATCTGGCATATTCAGGTCCCCCATCAACAGTATCTCCCCTTTCTCTGCCATCCTAAGGATGCCTTCTATCATATCCTTGTCCATTCCCTTCCTCTGAGATGGGGGTCTGTAGACAACCCCTGTACAGATTGTGGTGCCATTTCCAGTCTCTCAGGTGGCCCACAGTGCCTCCTCTCCTCCCTGTTAACTCTTTTGTTCTGTTGCTTTCATCACTTCCCTTACATAGAGAGCTGCTCCTCCCCCTCTTCTCCCCTCCCTGTCTCTCCTGTACATTGTGTACCCTGATATGTTTGTTTCTGTGACTGCTACGATATCTAGGCATCCTTCTTCCATCAAGGCCACCAGTTCAGGGAGCTTGTTGCCCAGACTACGGGAATTGGTACTCATTACCCTCCATTTCTTGATGGCCTTACCCCTTTTTGCACCATACCTGTCCTTATTGCCTTTGTCATTTTCTCCATTTACCCCTGCCCTTCTCCCTATCGATGTCTCTCTCTTGGTGTTTACCTCACTTACTACCCTGATTTTTTGGGTGGGGCTAGGATTTCCCAGCTCCTTTCCAATACCTCCCCCCTTGGCTAGTTTAAATGCTTGCCAATGAAGCATTTAAACCTGTCATCTAGGATCTGCATTCCCCTCCTGGACAGATGCAGACCATCGCACCAGTATAGGCCTGCATCACTCCAGGTGGACCCCCAGTCCCCAATGAAGCCAAACTCCTGAGCTCTGCACCAGTTTTTCAACCACTGATTGAATCCCATGGTGTGGAGCACCCTAGCCTCACCAATGCCATAGACAGGCAGCACCTCTGAGAAGGTTACCGTGCGTGGTACTTGTCTAAGTCCCCTCCCCAACTCCACAAACTCTTCTTGCACTGCTCTGATCCCTTTCTCAGCCAGATCATTTGTCCCTAGGTGGGCAGTGACATCCAGCTCCCTCCCCCATGCAGCTGCTCTGGTGATCCTGAGGATTCACTCCCTGTCCCTCCAAGCCATGGTGCCAGGCAGGCACCTTACCTCCCTCTCCCCTTCCTCTCCCAGTTCTACCCTCCTAACAATGGAGTCCCCCACCAGAAGTTTCCTTCCCCTGTGGGGTGTCATGCCAACCTCCTGTGGGTCTCCTTTGTGGAGGTTTCCAGCATCCTCCTTGGTCTCCACTATGGGTGCTTCCATAGAGGAACCACACTTTGCCAGACCGGCATATGAGTTGTGAAGAGGTACAACTGGAGGGATGCGCCTCTGTTCCACCACCCTCACCCACCCTGAGCCCACTGTGGTCCAACCACTCCTCTTTCTTGGCAACCTCTGAGGCAACAGCGGTGGCACTGGTGGTCCCTGGGTGGGAGAGGAGGTCCCCCAAATCCTGGCCAACTCAGCCTGGAGATGAGCAACCTCCTCCCTCAGCCCAGAGAGGTGCCTACAGATGGGACAACTCCGCATTTCCACCTTCAGAGGGCTTTTCATCATCGGCTATGGCTACGACGAAGAGACATCCTGTCCAGGTTCTGGTTCACTCCAGACCCATGCCAACAGCTCTGTCACCCGATTCTCAGGGCGCTCAGCCGGTGGCCTTCGGTCATTGGCTCCTCCTCCGTCGTGATGGGCTCATTGTCGATGATGGCTTCTTCGGGTCCCGACCTCTCTCAACCAAGCAACCTGGGCCTGTCAGATACACAGCCAGGCTCATCAGATTCAGTGCCAGCCACCGCTCTGTTGACGATCGACCTCAACAAGGCTCTGGTGCATTTCACCAATGTTTTGATGCAGCAGTTTGCTGCTATCAACAGGTCGTCATGGCCTGCTCCTTCATCAGCACTCTTGATGTCGACCCCCATCCGCTGTCCTAGGGAGTCCCCAGTGGGTCGGCCATTGGCAGTGCTGTCACCAGAACCAGAGGAGGTCATCGACATTGAGGAGGAGTATCACCCTGACCTAATCCTGCAAGACAAGGCAGTGGGTGAAGGTGAGGAGTACTACACCTCTGATAGATATACTGCCTTCTCTGTCAGTGAGGAATCTGTTAAACATACCCCTAGGTCTCCACCAGAAGATGCTTCTTTTTTCAACATTATGAAACAGCTGTCTACTACCATGGGATTCCAGACAGAAGAGGAGGATGCCACAAGAAAAGATTTGGCAGACTACCTGGAGATTCCAGAATCTCACCCAAAGTTTATTCCTCCAATGCTTCCAGCTTTAAAAATTGCCACTGTAGCAGCTTGGCAGAGACCAAATGCAGTGCCAGCCATGCTTTGGAGAGAAGATAAGCTCTACAATGCTCCCCAGGGTACTCCTTATGTGGCCACTGAGACAGAAACTGATTTTGTGGTCCTTAAGGCAGTACTTGACAGGTTCAAGGTGTCCAAGCACCTTAGTTCTTTACTGCCAGACAAGGAATCCTGGAGGATTGACTTAAGGGGCAAACATGCTTATGCCTCCGTGACCCTAGGCCTGAGCATTGCTAACTACCTGTCTCATATGGTCAAGTTTCAAAACGCCAATTCCAGAAAGGGTAAGGCAGCCACCCAGGCCCTTCCTGACAGTTCCCAGAAGCAGGAGCTTATCCAGTGCCTCCAAGCCTCAGAGGATGTAGGGAAGCATCAACTCTGAGCCATTTATGCCCTTTTGGATACTGTGGCCAGAGCTGCAGCCACTGGAATATGTCTTCATAGGCATTCATGGCTCAGAGTCTCAGACTTTGCAGCGATATGCAAAACAGAGTGCTGAATGCCCCCTTCAGTGTGGCCAAGCTCTTTGGTCCTGATGTCCAAGACATCATTAATGATCTGCAGGCCTCAGACACAGCTATTAGGTCAGTTCATTCCCTCTATTATTCCCAATAGCATGGTAGAGGGTGTCCTACTTTTCGTAGGCAACCTAACAGACAGAGCCCACAGTTTTGCCCCCAAGGCAAATGCTGAGCCCAGCAACCTTCACCTGCCTCTTCCTACCCAGACCCAACAGCCAAGCATCCTAGAGCAGAGGGCACAGTCTCCTCTGCTGGTCCCTCCTCAGCGTGACTCCTTGCTAGACCCCCCCTCAGTCCCCAACCCAGGAGGTGGTGGTCAGAGGTCAGTTCTCCCTCCACTTGAATCAATGGAGAGCCATAACTTCAGATGCCTGGATCTTGCAGATCATTGAGTGCGACCACACCCTGGAGCTCATCCAGCAGCCTCCAGATTCCCCCCACCACCTATGAGTTACCCTCTAGACCACATTCCTGTTCTTAGAGAAGAAGTTCAGATTCTCCTTCACAAACAGGCAATAGAAAGACTGCCCATCAGGCAAAGAAATCAGGGGTTCTGTTCCAGGTTCTTTCTGGTCCCCAAGAATACGGGAGATTTGAGGCCAATCCTGGATCTAAAGGACCTCAACCTCTATGTCCAGTACAGAAAGTTCTGGATGGTAACTCTGCCAGGCCTGTTTGCTCTTCTCAAAGCAGGAGCTTGGCTTTCCTTACTGCACATGCAGGATGTCTACCTGCACATAGTGGTTTTTCTTCCCCACAGGAGGTTCCTCCGCTTTGCATTCCAGGGGGACCACTATCAATTCAAGGTGTTGCCCTTTGGTTTGCCCTCTGTGCTGTGAGTCTTTACCAATTGCTTAGCAGTGGTTGCAGTGGCTCTCAAGGAGGAAAGAACAGTATGTCTTCCCCTACCTAGATGACTGGCTACTCAAGGCCTTGTCCAGGAAATAGCTTCTGGTCACTTTGGAGCACACTCTCCACTTGTTCCAGTATCTGGGCATAACTGTCAACCTGCCCTAGTCAGTCCTAATCCCATCCCAAAGGCTTCAGTACATTGGGGTGGTCCTTGATGCAGTGCAAGGCAAGGCTTTTCTTCCCCCAAAACAGGGCAGATTGCCTTATATCTCAAGCACAGAAAGTGGCCAAGAGGCATTACATCACCACCAGGCTGTATCTGAGGTTCATGGGACTTATGGTTGTGGCCATTCTGACCATTCTGCTGTCCAGGCTCCACATGTGTACCCTGCAATGGACCCTCAGAATGCAGTGAGACCAGTGGTTGGACTAGCAGGACCAGCTGGTCCTAGTCTCTTCTCTGGTAGTCAAGGTACTCCAGTGGTGGATAGATCCCTCCAATCTTCTACTAGGGGTTCCATTCCAGATTTCCTCCCCAACTCAGATCCTAACCACAGATGCATCGGGTCTGGGCCGAGAAGCCCACCTGGGTCCCTTCCAGATTCAGGGGTCCTGGTCCCAGTGGGAAGCCACCCTCCATATCAATGTCCTGGAAATGAGAGCAGTGCTCTATGCCATGCAGGTCTTCCAGGACCACTTGGTCCCAGGTCAGTTGTTGGTGCAATCAGACAACCTGAATGTTGTCCATTATGTCAACAAGCAGGGCGGTGCTCACTCCTACCCCCTTTGCAGGGAAGCAGTATAATGTGGTATTGGGCACTAGACCATGATCTAACACTCTTGGCCATCCACATCCTAGGTGTCCTAAACTTTCTGGTGGACAGTCTCAGCAGGATGCAGTCTAGCATGCATAATTGGGAGCTTCTTTCATCCATCACAGAAGATCTGTTCGACAGATGGGGTTGTCCAGAGTTGGACGTTTTGCATCCCCACACAATGCAAAACTGCCCAATTTCTGCTCACCATATACAGGGGCCTGGAGTTTTCTGATTAGACACATTGTCCCTCTCTTGGAGTGGGAGATTCCTGTATGCATTTTCTCTGATACAGAGGGTACTGGTCATGCTGAAAATGGAGGGAGCCAACATCATACTCATAGCCCCATTCTGGCCTCAGCAGATTTGGTTCCCTCTTCAACAGCTGGCAGAAGAACCTCTGGTCCCTCTACCTCTTTGCAGGAATCTTCTGATCCAGGATCAATGTACTCTGATCCACTCCAATCTCAGATCCCTCCATCTGCATGTGTGGCTCCTGAAAATGTAGCCATCACCAGATTTGGAATCTCAGACAGGAGGCTGACATTTTGGTTGCTGTTCTCAAGCCTTCTACTCATGCTACCTATGCCATGAAGTGGAAGCGGCTTGCCATCTGGGCCACCAGACACTCCCTGGACCCTTTTACCTGCCCAGTAAGGCATATCCTGGACTACCTGATTTCTTTGTCTGACTCTAGTATTCTACCATGAAGGTCCACTTTGCAGCCATATCTGCAGTCCATGAGCTTGTGGGTGACCGTACCATTGCTCAGTTGGATGTTTTCCATGCCTGCCTTCGGGGCATCCTTCATTTGAAACTCCAAGTCTGTCCCCACATCCTGGTTTGGAACTTAAATTTTATTTTGGAAAAGTTGACCCTGTCTCCTTTTGAACCTATCGTGACTTGTGATTTGTGTTCTGTGTCTTGGAAAATGCTCTTTTTAGTTCCAATTACTTCTGCTCGAAGAATTTCAGAGTTTCAGGTCCTCTGGTGTGAGGAGTCCTATATGATTTTTCACAAAGACATGGTATCTTTGCATACAAATCCCAAGTTTTTGCCTAAGGTGGTTTCTGAGTTTACACTCAGTCAATATATACACCTTCCTGTCTATTTTCCAGAGCGTGCCAATCCAGGGGAAGCACTGCTTAATATGCTGGATGTGTGCAGATCTTTGAAGTATTACATGCTTAGGACTAAGGGATTTAGAATGTCCATGCAGGTATTAATTTCTTTCACCCCAGGCAGCGATGGCGATGCAGTTTCTAAGCAATGTTTATCCAAATAGTTAGCAAATTGCATTGTGTTCTGCTATAATAAGTATGGCAAAGAGTTGCCTGGTTCTGTCAAAGCTCATTCCACCAGAGGCATGGCTACCTCTGTGGCTTGTTTCAATGGAGTCTCAGCAGCAGACATATGTGCTGCTGCCACCTGGAATACAGTCCACACATTCACCAAGCATTACAATCTGGACATTGCTTCTAGAGCCCGTGCAGGTTTCAGCAAGGACTCTTATCTTAAGTTTATGGGTTCCTTGACAGATTCATTTTTCAAGGACTTCTGCCTTAAGTTTAAGAAGGTCCTTTGAATGGGTAGGTTGGTTCAATCACCTGTCTTAAGTTAATGGAGATCCAGCCACCCAGATTGTCTGTTGACACTTGTCACTGCTTGGAACTCGGTCCTATGGTGTTACCTGATGACTGAGATACCCCCGTAAGAACTTACCATAGCAGATCTTCGAGGGGATCTCAGTCATCAGGTCTATTACCAACCACCATCCCTTTCTTTGGGACTACCAATCAGGACCTGGCTGTCTGCTGTTTCTGTCTTTCATTTGAGAGCTTGGTCCCTCACTCTCCTTGGTTCCCAGGACACTAGACTTGTTCCCTTGGTCTCTGGGGGAAAGAACTGAGGAGGGCGTGGGCCCACCTGCGCCTATATATAGTTGGCAGCATCGACCGACGTTGGCGGTGTTGGTGGGCCCAGTTGTACTGCTGAAAATTCTTCCATGTGGATTTCCCGTCTTCAATGGCTATGTTCCTACGGTGTTGCCTGATGACTGATATCCCCTCAAAGATCTACTGTTATGGTAAGTTCTTATATAACTGTTCTTTCCATAGGTGTGGCCTGATGAGAGATTCTCTCAAAGATCTGCTGTTTTGGTAAGTACTTAACTGTTCTTTTTTAAAAAGGTGTATAGCAATATATTAAATGTATAGGTATTCTGCCTTTAACTATGTGTGGTAATACTAACAGACAAGCATGATTACTAAGACCCATCTTCAGACTTTGGGAGTTAGTACAGTGACTCAGTTGATGTACCTGTCAAGACAGATTATAAAGATTTTAATAATTACATTAAAGAGCACAAGTGTCGGTGCTTTAATTAAGCCACCATATTAAACTTTACCTACTCTGGACTGAAACAGCACACTTTGAGGAGTTTTTGATTTTCAAAATACTTTAGGGAAAGGGATAGTAAATTCTTCTCAGCCATCCAATCCCTTCCCCTTGCTGATGCAGATCGTAACTGGATTTTCCCCCGTGCCACTCCCATGCTCTCAGGTTCTGTGATGTAGGAATTTGTAGAGCATGGGGATGCACTGCATTGAGTAGAATGTGAGTGTAGTTTATATTATTTAACATATTAGAGGGCCACTGGGGTCAAATTAAAGCCTCAGCTCAACTTACAAGGCTGTTGTTAGTTGAACTGAGGCTTTGATTTGACACCAGTTGCCCTCTAAACCATTTTATAATATATTGTAAGCTCGGCTCCAGTTCTAATCTGCAGCATGCTCCTGCGCTCTACAGATTCCTACTTCATAAAACATGACAGCACGGGGGAGCACGGGGCAGAGATGACTACGAACTGCACCAGCAAGGGGACGGGATTGCACAGCCAATGAGAATTTCTGGTACCTTACCCTACAGTATTTTGAAAATTAAAAACTCTGCAAAGTGGACAGTTTTATCCCAAAGTAGGTAAGGTTTAATATGGGGGCTTATGGGGTTGTTGAGTAATGAGCACGATTGTTGTTCTTTAACTCATAATAGGGCTGCGCCCATAGATTCTGGTAGACTCAATACAATGCACAGTAAAGAAAGACCAGTCTTTGAAATATAGACAATAGAAGCTTTATTGAAGAACTCAGCTGTAATACAAACAACGTTTCTGACTCTAAGGCTGTGCAAAAATTAGACCCCTGTCCTATTAAAGTACAGACAATACAGAAATAAGACTTGTGTTCCTTAAAGTGGTAATTGAAAATATAGAAACATAGTGTTGCACAATGTCTAATTGATTATGCTGATTTCGTCTGAAGTGTTTTACTGGCATTTACATGTATACACCACTTACAAAATTTGCCTGTTCCAACTTTGAATAGCTAATTGCCTTTTGTCAGGCTTTTGTTCTCATGTTTCTGGACGATTCTTTTCTCCTGCAAATATGAGTAACAGTGATCAGTACTTGTTCACATGGCGTGTCCTGAACAGACAACAGGTACACTTTGTAGAGGCTCCAGTCCCTCAGGAGAAGTAAACTGTTCTTTCTCTCCCCACCCCACCCCCGAATCAACTGTCATCACATTCGCAAACTGTCAAAGCAATATTGATTTGCAAATGTAACACTTTATTTGAAGTAGTTGAAATGCATAAGCAATAAACCATGCCGCAGTATGGGTTAAAGGATTTGAGAGGCACCCTTGAGAGTAATACGAGGCATGGGGCCAAAGGCTGACTGTCTTTACACCTTTTGTTTTTCTTTTTCTCAATTGTTTAACCAGGAGTGGCACACTAAGCTGAAAGCTTGTTTAGAGGTGCAACCTGGGAGCACAGGGAAGTTAAGTGACTTGCTCAGGGTCACACGGTATGCAAGTGGGTGCTGTGGGATTCAAACCCAGGTCTCCAGATTTGCAGCTCAGAGCCTTAAACCACTGTGCTATACTGCCTCCCTAAATCCTTGGTTGGTGTATCTCAGATCACTTAAACCACACACTCAGGTGGTTTATTGCACTTATAAAATGGCCCATTTAAAATGAATAGGTTAGAATACAGTACTTAAAATAGGCAAATATAGTTGAATGAGTGCAATGGAAAAGTAAATTTATGTTTTATAATGTAAGAAGTGACTAAATAGTTTATTGTGGGCCATTATGACCAGTATGACTGGATATGGCTACTGCTATTACAACTGATTTGGAGCTAAAATTCAGCTGTGTTCCAGCTTTCTGCAAGGCAGCTGAGCTGCAATGAATGGAGAGACAGAAAGGCAAGCAGGGTGATTTTGAATGCGGGTGTGTGTGCGGGAGTGTAGTACGTTTTAGTGCCAGGCAGGGTTCAATAAGGGCAACAGTGGGTATATCTTGGGTTAAACCACTGTCAAGTAATTGTGTTTTGACCAGTGACATTTCTAGATTCTTTCTTGCCATTATATAAAAAAATATTTTTTTCTGTGATAGCATTACCATGATAGAGCATGAATCTCCAGCTTTAAAGTCCGTGTTGAATTCTCCCCAATTTCTCTTTAATTTCTAGTTCAGCATTTTCAGGCCATTAACTTAGTGGTCCAGCTATGCAATATCTTGTTTTGTCTCAAGACCGGCTAGTGATACAGCTAGCATGCTGATGAGATCTCATTGGTTTCTCTTGGCTCTTCAACTACTGGCTTGTTTCTGGCCATTTTTACCATCTTGATGAGATGGACAGACTCCTGTATCCAAGAAATTGTGTCTGTAAAATACAGTATTTCCCTGTCCCTTTACAGTGTATCTGATAAGAGAAAGACATTCTCTTGGCTAGGGGTTTTAAAGGTTCCAGATCTGGTCATGTGTATGTATAAAGGCATCTTGACCTTCCAGTAAAACCTGTGGGAACAACCATAGTCGTGTGCTTAAATTTAGTCTCTTCAGTTGTCTTCCAGATGGGTCCCTCTGCTCACGAACTTTTTCTCTTTCTGTGTGTACTGTCTCTCATCTGGGAATTGTGTTTTAGTTGATATGACTATTTGAAGTGATGGGGGGCAGGAAAGGAAATGGGGGTCGCTTACCACAGAAAAAAAATGATGTTTCCTTATGGACATAGTTCAGTCAGCCCCTACATTTATCCCTCCTACCCCTGACAAACTAGTTACTTCACTGACTCACTTCCTTTCACTGGAGAAATGCAAGAGGCTGTGATGTCATAAACTAGGAGCAGTGCCCTCCTAAAGACCCTTTATTCAGAGAACATACCCAATTGTGCTGAAAGAGAAATACTCAGTATGGGAGACTTGTAGTCCTACTACAGTACAGTGAGTAACTCTAGTTTAGGTTTGCATAGAGTGTAGTTTACTCTGGTAGAAGGTCGGCATTTTTTAAAGTAGCCCATGTGGGCTAACCACCAGTTGAAAAGCAGAGGCAGTGTTGTTATGCATTGTAGTGCTAATTAAAAATGCAAGGCAACTTGGGTGTCTGCAGATGAGTTATTAATCTCCTCCTAAAAGGACCAGAGTCTGCGTCGGTCCCAGCTGCATGCCTAGCAAGTCTGCCTATTTTCAAGGAGTCCCCTGATTTTACTCATTGACATTGACTGGTCAAAAATTTAAGGGTGAAGGTAAAATTGACAACTTGGAAAGGGAACTGACCAAGTGGAAGAACACAGAGGGTATTAGTAAAGGGAGAGTTTTCAGAGGTAAGGGACTTGACGAGTGAAGCACCTCAGGAGTCAGTGCTGAGCCCACTCCTTTTCAGTCTGTTTATTTGTGACAAAGGCAAGGTATCAAGGGGAGGATCTGCCTTTTTGCATGAGACACAAAGATCTGCACAATGGTGGACGCAAAGGAAGGGATAAAGGAACTCCAGGAGAATCTGGGTTTGGTGGGTGATGGGTCAAAGATTTGGCAGCTGGGCCTCAGTGCAAAAAAGGCAGGCTGGTGCACGTTGGGAAAAGGAACCCAAGAGTGCAGTATGAAATGAGAGGTGGTGGTGTACTGCAAAGCACTACGAAAGTAAGGACCTAGGGGGCATCATATCAGAGAGCCTGAAAACAACAGCACACTGTACTAGAGCAGTAGATAAAGATTGGGAAATGAATGAGCAGCAGAAGCTGGGAACTGATCTTCACATTGTATAGGCCACTGCTGCAATTGCGTCTAGTAGTATACTCTGCAAGGTATTGCATCCCACAACTGAAAAAAAAAAACTGTGACATGGTGGAAGCAGTATTATGTGAGGCAATCAAGATGGCCCAAGGACTGGGAGACAAGACATCTAACAAAAGGCTGTAGGACTTTCACATATTACCCTTAAAAAAGGGGGAAAAGAGGTGACATGACAGAAACATGCAAGTACTGTACGTGCATGGGATAATTAGAGTGGATGTCAAGGTGTTTTTCTCCTTGAACTCAAATACAGGGGCACGGGTGAACTCACTGAAACTTGCAGGGGGACAATTTAAAAGGGTCATAAGAGTTAAGGACAAGTGGAACAAGTTGCCAGAAGATGAGGTACAGGACAAAGGCACGGGGTCATATCACCATATACTAAAACAGCGCAGCAATGTACCATGCTGTAAATACAGCAGATACTTTGCTGCCATTGTAATACAATGCCAAAAGAAGTTCAGCAAACAAAATTAATGGAATTCTTCATTTTCTGCTGGGGGGTGGAGCCTCCCGCACCCCCTCTGTTATGAGAGGGCTTCACCCCCGAACCCCCGCTATAAATATAATCAGCTCCCATGGGGGAAGGATTTCAACATGAGGAAGAGGGGAAACACTGGTGGGGGAGAAAAAAATGCATAATGCAGTTTCGCAAAAGTCTGGGACCAGGTTTCAAGCCCTGGTCCACAGACGCATAGCTACTCTGCGCTGCCACAGCTCATCCTACTGAACCATGGCTGTTGCTTGGCAGACCACCTCACCAGCAGAGTTCTTGACCTCTGTGTCACTCCTCCTCACCACCCATGCACGACAGGGTACAAATCCGCGTGCAACATGTGTGCCTTGCAGGGTTTTGTACCCTGTTGCACTAGTGCACCATGCTATATGTGGTGCGTGGTTTTGCCTGCGCGATCCTATATATGGCGATATGACCTGGTACCCAGGACAAGTCAGTGAGCATCTTGAAACGGGTGGGATTGGTATATGGAATTAGTTAGAAAATGGGTGTCAGAAACAAAGGGGAGATGACCACACTGAGACCAGCGCAGAGTAGTTGGATAGGGTGGGCAGACTGGATGGGTCTCTGGACCTTTTTCTGCCAGTATTATCTATGCATCTGTGTATCATTTTTTTAACATTTCCTCTGTTTGTTGCAGCACCTTCTGATTTTCCCCAGTATCTCCAGAATCACAAAACTAACTGTTCCTCTTGTCTTTTAATGGGCCAAGCACCGTATTTCTGTTATCTTATATTCAGGCACATAAATGATCTCACTGTGAAAAATCCTTTGGATTTAAGTAGTCAGAATCAGGAGATGTTCCACATTTTAAGGATGCTGACCTAGAAGATCTGCAACTGCTGCAAGTCTTAGACATCTCTGGGTGGATTCTCATCCAGCCATCCTGGCCACTAAGTCCCCTGCATTGCCTTTGTAGTATCTGTGCTAGCACCATCCTATACATCCGTTGTATGAATCTTGTTTGTAGAGCCCCTAGCAGTAACCTCAATAAAGGAGATTTTCAAAAATGGTTAGTACTGTTCATGTTGAATGACTTGAGGCATTTATGATAAAACTAATACTACTGTAAAAGTTGTTTTAAAAATATCTTAGGGAATTAAAAAATACTCTGATAATGACTCTGAGATATAGCAATATATTGCTTCTTTAAGGCATTTGGTACAAGGCACCTGAAACTAGTTGCTGAGAAAGCAAATTATGATGACATTTTTTTTATATGCTTCTTGCACCCCTCAGCTCCCACCTGAAACCCCACCGCACTCCAGCCTTGTCACCTCACTTTCTCCCGGGTCTCCCATGCTCCCATGTTACTCCCATGGTATGCTTCCCCCCATGTGGAGCCTTCAAGATTGGGCTTCTTCCCTTGGGTGCACAATATCCAGTCATCAGGACCGTGCCCAGGTCAGTGAGTGTGGGGCCTGTGGGTGTGGTGGTGGTGTTATTTTGCATGGGGGGTGTTATTCCTCTTTTTCACCCATTCTATCCATCAAGACTCAGGCGACTTGGGTGCAGATGCACATGTACATGCATAGAGC
The DNA here is from genome assembly GCA_016271365.2 of Neoceratodus forsteri. Lineage (NCBI taxonomy): Eukaryota > Metazoa > Chordata > Ceratodontiformes > Ceratodontidae > Neoceratodus > Neoceratodus forsteri. The sequence goes on from CM028129.1 coordinate 799,633,201, forward strand.
TAAACCAGCCAGCGTCTTCCCTCCCCTTTGCCGCCCTATTGCACTGCCACCTGTGATTAACCAGGTGCAGTATCACAGCAGATCTGGATGCCCTCCCTCCTCTGTGATGCTCAGTCCTTCTCCCGTTGGCCAGCCCTCAGTGACTACTGCTCATTACTGAATGCAGGTTGCTGGTATTGCGAGAGATACTGCTGCCACTGTGCTGATGGGTCAGTGAATGATGAACTTTTATAAATCAACAGAAGACATCCATTATGTATTCTGATGCTACTGCATCAATCTTATCAGCTAACAAGTGAAAGTTAGTTTCAGTGCCATCTGTGTTTCTACGACCAGAAAGGAATTTTTTCCCCTTAATATCTTTATTGACAGTTTATTTACTTTTTCACTTCAATTTCTGAAATAAATTGTTCTCATCATACTGTATTTGCATTCATATAGACACATGCAGATTATAAAGAAGCAGTATCACTTTGATTCATCAAAATTATTGCCACAAACTTGGAATAAAGTCCATACATTATGAATGAAAATATCCTTCTTGACTAGAAAGCAGTCGTTGTTTTCATGAAGCAGTGACTTCGAGTTTATTACATCTTAGCATATCCTGCGGGTAAATGTTTTTCTGATCCTTGGCAGAAATCCAAAGTCATATAAATATACAAACATAAGAAAAATATAATAAAAACTTGAGTCTGTTGTTTACTGAAGATGGGATGCACTTCAGAGGCACAGAACTTCTTCTTTTCCTCAAATACAGTACATCATGGTCAACGGGCAAATAATTAACAACAAAGGAACTAGTTAGGGAAAAGTTTTAAACAGGAATTATAAACAGTCTGCAGAGAGTGAAACAGCAACCTACAAAACTATTGTACTTGTCTGGAGCTCCTTTGTATGGTGTAACCATTTCTGAGCCAAGGGAAAGTGCTTAGATTGCCATTGACAACAGTTTTGATACAAGTACATTCAAACAAAGATTCTCAGAGTTAAAGCATTGGGCCAAATATTTACATAAAATGTATTGGCACTAAAGTCAGTCAGGCTATAAAAACAAACAAACAAATCACAGTATTAAACATATCTCCAATGCAGTGCATCATGGGCTCTAATCACCTTATGTTGTTAATCGCTCTTGCTGTCATTGTTTACCCTGATTGTTATTATGGTCTACTGTAATAAGTTATTATGTACTACTGTACTATGTACACCAATGTCCTGTGCTCTCCCAGGTCGTGCCTGAAAATAGGCAGGATTGTTGCCTAGTGCACTTACTCAGTTACCAAAAGTTAATAAATAAAAAATAAAAAATATTCCTCAGCGCATTGCATCTTGGGCAATATACAGTTTTGTTATGTGTTAAGCAAGATTGTAAGATGTGAAAAGACCTCACTTACAATCTACAACTGTAATAATTTACAGTGTTTATATGAAACATTATACAATGAACTTACAAAAATCCTACAACCTAATTGGTCAACCAAGGTCTTTTCCCGTGGGTAAATCCTGGGATTACCTATGGCTAAGGAAGGGCATTTCTAAAAAATATAAATAATGAAATGCATTTTAGATTTATTGTACACATGGAACCATTGTATAATCGCAATAAGGTACTCCAGGATGTTGGTAATTGGGGATTACCCACTTTTTCTATGGTTAAGTCACTTGGCTGCATCTCATGACACACCACACAAGGCGTGGGTAAATCTCCCAATAACCTATGTATTGTCATGCCTTACTGTTTAAATAGCATATGGTTAGCCCCTTTTTTGTATGAATTTTTAAACATGCAATTTTCTTTGTTGTAGGACTGTTCAGCTGTCACCAGAAGTGGTTGTAGTACAGGTCAAAGGTCACAAAATGTTGTTGCAGTGTAGTAGTGATATAATTGCTATCGTGCAACAACTTTTTCCTTTGAAGTTTGCCCCAACAGTCTCTCTTCGTGATGCTCCCCTACATCCTACCCTCACCTGAAACACAAATCTGCCATTCATATTTAACATTGTAGCTTTTAAAAGTACTTTTTCCCCTTGTTTTTACTAAGAAGTGAAGTGTTACAGCCAGCTCCATTTCCTTTATTCGTATTCTATAAAACCCATATAACCCTGGCAAGTGTTTCCATCTAGGAGCTGGGAGGATACTAGAGACCTCTCAGCTTTGTTCCCAAGGTCTAGATGCTTTTATCTCAACCCCTCAACGGAAAGACAGCCTTGCTGAGTGTGGTTGCCCCTACCTTATTCTAATATATATGGTACTTGGGTAAACGAATTATAGCTAAATCCCACTGCAGTTTCATAGTGAGGTATGCCATTGGTCATTTTCTGTTTAGACAGTATGCAACCAAATAAAATCCTAGCAGCAATGCAAATCTGCCATGTATCAGTAACTCACAAATGCAGCAATATAGTCTGCTCATTTCTGTATACCATCTGAGTGCTACAGTAGCATAGTTAAAAAGTAAAGAACAACTTAGTACGCAAACCCTTTAAATGGTTAACAATGCTAAACAACTGGAAATGAAAAGTATATTCTACCACAGAATAATAAAGAATGAGGAGTTATGTACTGGTAGTTGCTACTTGATGTGCAAAGAGTTCATATTAAAGCTGTAGTTCATGTTAAAAAATGTTTTATGCAATGGTGAGGAGAATAAAAATCAGGAAATAAATGCACTTGTTTGTAATGATGAGCACCTGGAGTGTAAATAAATCATTTATTACACTCCAGATGCGTCATCAGCATTTATTTCCACTGCAGCTGCATCATTAAGAACACTGAGAGCGGCACAAGGCAAAGATAAAGTTCGTGCATAGCCAGACCAATGTCCGTTTTTCTGTGCACGAGCTTTGTCTTAGTCTCACACAGTGAGCTATGCCCCAACAAACATTTCAGTCCTGTACTGCTGAAAACATAGGGAAATACCTTAAAAACAGCTCCACTTCTTGTCGCCATAAAAACTATAGTAGCTCTGAGGTCGCGCTGATTCCTTATCACTGGTGAGGCTAGGAAAACTGGGGGGAGTCGAGGAAAGGTGGGCAAAAATAAAAGAGGGACTTAGGCAAGCTACAAACCTCAGTATAAGGCAGTTGAGCAAGGACAAGAGAAAAAGACCACCAATATGGTTCTCTAAAGAAGTAGCAGAAAAGGTAAGAGCAAAAAAAAAGGCATTTAGGACATACAGATAAACACAGAAGGAGGGGGATGGGGAGTCTTAGAAAGAGAAACAAAGGGAGCCAGGGAAGGCAGTTAGTAGAAGTTTAAAGGCACAGACAGAAGAAAGGATTGCCAAGTCAGTGACATGGAGATAACACATTTTTTTAGATACATAAGTGAAAAAAGGACAAAGGGGGGATAGTAAGACTGAAAGGGGAAGGAGGGTACAGTGTGGAAGAGGACCACCAAAAAGTGGATTTATTAAACAACTATTTCTGTTCAGTATTCACAGATGAGGGGAAGGAAGTGGACCAAAGGTAAAGGGCAAGGCTATAAAGGGATGGGAAGTAGACACAAAACCATTCACAGAAGAAAGAGTGCTTAGGGAACTATCAAAGATAAAAGTAGACAAAGCAGTGGGACCAGATGGGGTGCACCCCAGGATACTGAGGGAAGTGAAAGAGGAGCTAGTTGCACCTCTGATAGCCCTTTTCAACATGTCATTAAACACAGGGGAGAGGTACCTGGGGACTGGAGGAGTGCATTGTAGTCCCACTCCACAAAAGTGGAAATACGGAGGAGCAGGAAATTACAGGCCAGTAAGCCTGATGCTGGTGGTAGGCAAGGTAATGGAAACACTATTAAAGGAAAGAATTAGGGAATACATAGTTACCGATAACCTGCAGGATTAGAGGCAGCATGGGTTCACAGGGGGGAAGGCCTGGCAGACAAACCTGATAGAGTTCTTTGATTAGGTGACCAGGGAAGTGGATCAAGGGGGCAGTGGAGTAACCGGCCTTAAAAATACAAAAGTGCACGCACCAAATGATCTAAACTATAGGCTGTTTTTTTGGTTTTTTCTGGTGCATTTTGGGAGTAATCTGAAACAGAATTAGCTACCCTGTCCCCCCCCAATGCCTAGTAAGTTGCACTATAGTGCTTTCTGCAGTCCCCACAGTTCAATGAGTTGCCTAAACCACCCGCCTGTCAACTCCTTTCCTCCTCAGTCCCTCCCATCCCAACTATAACAACAGGTAAGGGCGTAGGCAGGAATTGTTTTGGAGGATGCTTGGATCTGATATTTATGGACAAGGACAAAAAGCCAGGGGTCTGGGGGCCCCAAGGCCCCCAGGAGCTCTGGGGCTTTATATGCTCTGTGGTGAGTTTTAGGGTTTTTCTTGAAGAAAAAACACAGTTTTGTTACATCTTCCCTACCTCTAATTTCAAGAGAAATGTTTCCCCCGTGGAATCAGAGGTGTTGCAGGCTCTGGCTGGCATTGCAGTCTGCAGTTTAAATGGTTGTGGACAACTGGCTGTCAAACAGTGCCATCAACCACCTACACCATATGCATTTTTTGTAATATACTATGAAAGATTTCTACACTAAGGCTGGGGCCGGGGATCACTCTAGGGGGTTTACATGCTCTTTGGTGAGTTTGGGGGCTTTTCTTGGGGGGAAAAAACACACTTTTGTTACATCTTCCCTACCCCTAATTTTAGGTGAAAATTTTCCCCATGGAATTAGTGGTATGACAGACTCTGGCTGACATTAGAGTTTGCAGCTCCAGTGGTTGTGTACAACTGGCTGTCCAACAATGCCATCAACCACCCACCCCATATGCAGTTTTTGTAATATGTCATGAAACATTTTTACAGAAAAGCTCCGGGGGAGGGAGTTACATGCACTGTGATATAAAGATGTGATGGGATAGTTGAGAGGGATTAGGGGAAAGGATTTTATTAGTTGGACTGGACAGAGTTTGAGGATTGGAAAGGAATCTAGCAGAGGAATGGAGTAAGTGTGTGTGTGTGGGGGGGGGGTGTGGAGGTAAGGGGGTAAATATAGCCAAGTCAGTGTGGTACTGAAGGACAGAACTTCAAGAGAGATGGGCATAAGCATGGTCTTAGGCCTTTGATCCTAGGTCTTTTATGTAAAAAAAAAAATTAAGTAGGAAGGGTTATGCAGTTGGGAGAGTAATGGAACCAACCAGGCCAGCACAAGGACAAAAGGTTGAGATGCACCCCCCCCCCCCAAACATAGACACACACACACACACATAAAAAATAATGTGGAACTGCATAGAACAGATATCTTGGAGGGGGTTAAAAATATAAAGGCTTGGTCACAGAGGGTACACCCAGAAACTGAGAGGCCATGTCTAGGCAATCTCACTGGCTAGGATCTATGACAAAGAGAGTTACCAACCCTCCAGTGTGGTACCCATAAAACTGTCGTGATCTCTCCCCAACTGCATCTGACCCAGAGTTAGACACCAACATAAAGGAGCACTCACCAAGAGATTAAAAAAATATTTTTTAATTTTAAATGGCAATTTTAAAACTGTTTGCAGCTATTAAAGAGTTGATAACAGACCTGTCTGATGTAGGTGTGCACTGCAAAACAGTTATTTCAGTAAAGCTATTGCCACTGGTACAAGAAAATAAAAATCCACAGCTACCCCTGCAGGAGGTCAATCATTCCAACAAGATGGTGCGGGGAAAACAAATCAAAGACAGAGACCAGTATGATGAGAAACAAACTACTGCTAGGAGCCCAGTGAGCCATAAAAGTCTGCCGTGACAGGTCGTAGGGCTTCCTTCCTGTGAATCCTCCTCTCCAGCAAATTAACATGCCCAAGAAGAACAAAAAGTAAATGGCAGAGTAATGAGAAGGCCTGGGGTCTCCTGTGAGTCCACATAATTGCTGCCCCAACAGAAAGTAGAAAAGAGAGATCAGTAAGAGGGGGCTGGTGCCCCATGGAGAGAGAGGGTGGTCCCACTCATCTGTGATCAGCCCTCTGGGGTTCAACCAGGAAGGACCAGGACAAACATAGATCTCTGGGTTGAACAACTGGTTCCGAAGAAGTCAACTATGAAATATGAAAACCGCATCAGCCACCAGGCCACATATCTGTCAAGCTCCTTCTGGGGTGGCCAACTCAGTATCTTTTTATCTTCATGACTTTGCTGTCTTTCAGTAGTGCATACATGTACAGTAGATTAGATTCTAATCTTCCACCTCTCTTCTAGACTTAACAAGAAAGAGACAACCCATACACAGGATGAAGCTCTCACCCTTATTGGTCATGGTAGTCACTACAAAAACTGTCATTCAGCATGTAACATGCATGCCACAAAAACATCTGTAAAGAAATGCAACTTTTTTTAAACATAAAAATCTCTTGGCCTTGGTGAATCTGTAGCATCGTGTTTCCTGGGGTTGGAGAGTGATCGCATGATATGCAGTATCTTGTATTGATCTGGCACTGTTTGGCATTGGAAAAATATTAACACACAAACAGGTAAAAAAAAAAAAAAAAAATTGAAGCTTTAGCCCTTGAAACACCACACCACAGGCACAGAAATGACACCCGAGACTGAGTCTCCTGCCTGCAGCTAGGGCAGGGAAAAATACATATATGCTGCATTGCTCTCTCAGGCTGCCTGCCTTACTGAACTCTGAACTGAATTAATTTTACCTGATAATAGTGGTCGACTGCCGTCAGGGCCAGGGCAGGCAGGCCACAACAACTCCAGGCAGATTTCCCCATGCTCGTCCTATGCTAGTGCTTCTCCGGCTCGCCTTTCAGTGCTCCTTCTTGGCTTGCTCTCACAGCACTCCCGAGTCCCAACCATGACGTCTCACTCATTCTCCTTCCCTCCCGTTATTTTTATTAAAAATATTTTGTTCTTGGTCATGAGTCGCGACACGCAGCAGCGCTCTTCTCGGCTCCCACCAACAGCACAAAACAGTCCTCTGAGTCCTCCTCTGACCCAGTCCATCCACAACCTCTTCACTCCTCAGCTGTCACTCTTGCAGGCAGTGCATGCTGTGTGCCAGTGCACATTAAAGTGCCAAGTAGCCAAATTCCAGCCACAAACTTAATTTGATCTTGTCGAGAGAGGAGGAGGAGCAGAGGTGGAGAACTGACAAATTGACAATGTTGCCTCCTTCTTGTCCCCATGAACACCCCCCGCCTACACCCCTGCAACTATACACTAACCCCTGACCCGACCAAGGTTAAGGTCCAGCCGGCCTCCAGAAACTCAGGATTTTTAAAGGGCCAGCTTGAATTTTTTTTTTTTGTGTCAGGCTGAAACAACTGTACGCCCATGCATACGATAAATATGCTTGGTTACGCCACTGCAAGGGGGAGCAGTGGACATGGCCTACCTGGATTTCAGCAAGGCCTTCCACACCATTCCACATAGAAGGCTGTTAGACAAGCTGGGGAGCCTAGGAATAGGTCCTAAGTTAGTAAAATGGGTGGAAAATTGGCTGGGCAATAGGAATCAGAGGGTGGTGGTAAATGGAAGTCACTCCGGAGTAGGCAAAGTGACCAGTGGAATATCACAGGGATCAGTACTAGGGTGGTCCTCTTCAGTGCCTTCATCAGTGACATTGCAAAAGGGCTGGAAGGGAAAGTATGCCTGTTCGTAGATGACACAAAATTCTGCAACACAGAGTAGACATACCAGGAGAAGTGGAAAAAATGAGAAGTGATCTAGACAAGTTGGAAGAATGGTCAAGGGCTTGGTAGCTGAGGTTTAACACAAAGAAGTGCAAAATAATGTGCTTGGGGCATAAGAACCTGGGGACAACATACCAACTGGGAGGAGAGGTATTGACAGTTACAAAGCAGGAAAGGGACCTGGGCGTGATCTTTTCTGATGACCTGAAAGTAGAGAAGCAGAGTGGCAAAGCAGAGGGGAAGGCTGGCAGGATGCTGGGTTGCATAGGAAGGGGAATCACCAGCAGAAGGATGGAGGTAATAATACCCCTATACAGATCACTGGTTAGGCCCACCTCGAGTACTATGTACAGTTCTGAAGGCCCCACCTCCGTAAAGACATAGAGAGGGAGGAGGCAGTACAAAGGAGGGCAACAAAAATGGTGCATGGCCTGCATCAAAAGTCCTGTGGGGTAAGGCTTGAGGAACTTCAAATACCTCTCAAGCAAAAACAAAGTACAGAAGGGAAGCATTTTCCACAGAAAAAGATGCTCAAGGACAAGGGGTCGTGCTATGAAGTTGGAAGGGGGGAAGCTCAGAGGAAGTGTCAGGAAGTACTTCTTCACAGAGAGAGTACTGGATGCATGGAACAGCTTACTAGCGGAGGTGGTGGGGGCAGAAATGGTGACAGGGTTCAAGAAAGAATGGGATGGACACAGAGGGGTCTTAGCGGTGGTGGTGGGGAGACTGAAGACAGAGTAGGGTCTGTGGCGGCACTATACATAGGGAAAATAGGGCAGACTAGGTGGGTCATCAGGTCCTTATCTGCCAACAGATTCTATGTTTTTATCAATGAAACAGAGTTTTTCTTTTTTTCTCTGTGTCTCAGGTGGGAGACGGAAGGATGCTGTATTCTCAATATTAAAATCACCAGTTTGTCCATTGCATAGAAGAAATGTGACATGTGCAGAGTGAAAATAAGTGATTTATTTTTTGCTTCTGGGTTTGAGCTTTGTAGACCTCACTCGTGGCTTCACCTCTCGTGAGGTCAACAGAGGTCAAAACCTGAAACAAAAAATTGTTTATTTTCACACTGCCCATACCATATCCCCTATATATACTTAATTATGCACTTGTTTGACACCCCTCCTTTGATCCCTGCTGTTTCTGTTCGTTTCTGAATTGGTTTGTGTGTGCAGCATTTCATGTTTTTTTGGGGGGGGTTTTTTGTCAATTAGATTTTTATCGAATTTTGAATGTTACATGCAGAAAAATCAACCATACATAACAAAATGACTTAAATTGAATAATCAGCATAATACACCAACAAAAATTGAAGTGATCAACAACAGCAATTAAGCTAGTTGTGTGACAGAAGTTATTTTAGAGTGCAGCATTTCATGTTATGTTCACTGTATTAGAGTTGAGGTTTTGTGATCTGGAGTTAAGCTTGACGTCCCCTGTGACCGATTATGTTGGGAAACTGTACCAGTTTTGTATGTTAGGTCATCTTAATCACAAGGAAAATGATGTAAAAATAGGTGTTTAATTCAAACTGAGAATATTAATCAAAACTGTGAAGCAGCTATATTTGATGGCACTCACCATGTATTATTAAAAAATGCTAATGCAGACTCAGAATGGGGACAGATGAGAAAAGGGTATCTAAAATGAAATAAAACCTATATTATATGTTCAGAATGCTCACCACACTGTAACATGTACTGCTATGTGTAATTTAAGTACAACTTGATATTAGTTTGAAATAAGAAATGGTTATTAAAGAAGCCTGCTTTGTTTTACACTATCATTTAGATACATGGAAATTTATAAATGCATATATAATAACCTACTGTAGGTGCAGTCATTTAGGTTCGGAATGAGGCATCTGAAAATACCGACCTAATTTGGTCTCAGCTTTGGATAAATGTATGATATATATATATGTGTGCTATGTAATAGAGGATACTCATCCATCATCCTTTTAATAGGATTTATATGGGGCTGGCTTCAACTGTGGAAGACTGTAATCAACATCTGAAATCAATACAGTGTTACTAACGTAGGGAACATAGTTTAGCCCACATCTGTGGAGATACCCTTTCTTAGATAACTGATGTTATTTAGGTCAAAGACAGGTCTGAAGTGAAAATAACATGTTTATTTCCAAGTTAGAGCTGTCAGAACCATTTATTTCTACTGCAGAAATATCATAATGGAATTCCTAACCTAACTTCCAGGAGCCTATCATTTTTTCTTTACCTTTTTTTATTAAATTAGTGTGGGAGAAGGTGGAAGGGGTGAAGAGTGGGAAATCACTGGGATTGGGAGAGCATGGCACAGGGACTAGCCTTGGACACCTGGGGAAGGGCCTGGTTTAAACATTTTTTTTTTAACTTTTCATTTTTTATTAATTCCTGAATATGAGTACCATGAATAGTGTAAGCCCCTTGGTATCTGGTCCCAAGTACTCCTTTAAAAAAAAAATATGATAACAGTTGCAAATGGTTGCCTTTTTATATCTATTTCGATAACTTTTTCTTATCTTGCAGATACCCGTTTCTCCACATTGTGAATATGCATTAGTATTTGTTTTATATTTGAAATAACTAAAAGGAGCACTCCTTCTAAACCTCCTATTTTGCCCTATCACCATTTGAGAAATCCTCCCTAGTGTTTGTAGTCAGAAAGGACTTGGATCCAGCAATAGTAATGTTTACCATAACTTCTGTACTTACATTTGTTTGTGTAGGTTTTGAAAATTAATCCATGATGAGGAAATGTTTGAAACATGTGCTCTGTTCATTTATTTATGTGTGTATGTGTATGTATGTAAAGAGTTTCACCAGGGAAGACATACCGAGTTTTAAAATAGCTAGTTTCCAAATGTGTTCTGGGGGAGAGGGATAGTACAGAGATTAAATTGCAAATACAATAATACAATAAAACAGTTATACAGTGTTTACAATAGTACAATATTATAAAATATGTTCATACCATAAAATGACTACAGACATGCAGCATGATAATGTCTTTGGAGAGAGACTGCTTCATGTGTAATATATGATGTCTATGAAGCCTCATCTTAAATGCCCTCAGTTTGCCATGTTTGTTTGATTTATGTTGTTTATTGATATTAAACTTGTTTGTTTGTTAGATAAAATTCAGAACTTATTTTGAGGAAGCCTCTTACAGCAGGCCACACTGGTAGGACTAAGATGCCAGGTGCTAGGACCACACGGAAAACTTCTAGCTAGCAGTCTACCATGAGGACCTCCCCCCCACCCATGTCAGTCAACTGATGTCAGTGTAGCCTGTATAGGAGGACGGTCCCCACACCACATCACTTCTTTTCCCGCCATTGACCCATGAATGTCGGACCTTTGCAGATGCTGCAGCTACAGTTGACAGTCATTTCCTGTGTTTACTGTGCTTTTTATTTTCATTTCTTCCAAGTGTAAAACATCGAACTTCTGTGTTTTTTTTCAACGGGTTTATGTCTTCTCCACCAACCTCACCATCTGACTGCTCCAGAAAGTGAAAAAGATGGCCACTCTCCATGTCTGATCTGCCTAGGCCCCAGCCTCGACACAGAAGCTGGCCAGTTCTACCAGAAATTAAACCAGGCCACTCGGAGACATTGCTTAAAAACTCTGGAGAGACAACTTTTAAAGCAGAAGTTGGTCACCATGGAAAAGGAACTGCAGGCCAGGAGCTCTTTGGCCTCACCAGCCCAGTCCTGCAGGGCCTTTTCTTCCTCTTATAAAGAGAAATCCGTGAAGTATTAACACAGGGACAAGCACCAGGAACTGGCCCAATCAGCTTCTCGGTCGCGGTCAACCCACAAATCGTCCACTGCGATGGGGTTTTACTCTTGCAGTGGGTTGGCTTCTCCAGCCCCATCAGCCCTCTCTTCCTCCGTGGCTCCTGGTGGCTCAACTGGCTGCCCTCATCTCAGTCTCAGGTGGCAGTTCTTTTGGGCAGGGGACTTGGTCTCCCACCTCCTCCCCAGCCACTGATGTTCAGGCCCTTATCCTCCATGGGCTCTCAGCCAGGTGGCTCGACCAGTCTTGTACTTTGGGTGGCAGCTCTACCACCATCACCCCCCCCAGTCCCGCACTGCTGTCATCAGCTCCCATCTTGGGGGCCACCACCAATCCATTCAGGCAGCATCTGCAACAGGTTACTGCTGTCTCCTCCTCACTGGCGTCACCTCTGCCTCTTTCCCAGGGGTCTCCTTCCCCCCAAGTGCCAGCTTTTCTTGTAGGGCTGGTGCCACCAGACTCTTTGCCAGCCATGCTAGACCGACACCCCGCTGGGCCACTACAAGTACTGTTGCAACCGCAGCCTTTGGGTCCAGCACAGTCGTCGCCACTGCCTAAGCCACAGCTGATGCCCGTTGGCCCATTGCCGGATTGTTACCCGGCGCTGGGTGGGCCAATACCTGGGTACCCTTCACCGGCTCCTCAGCCGATGTTTCCCAACCCACCATCTCTTCCATTCCTGCTGGTGTACAACACAGCACCCCGGTGGATTACAATGCCGTCCTTTCAGCGTGGTGGTCTTTCATGCAAAAAAAGACCACCGCTCCTCTGGGCCCACCTCCGGCATCCTCTACCGCCTTCTGCAGGACCCCTAGCCCCAGCACCCTGACTGGGCTGTTCCCAGCAAATCCCGCACATCGGGGTCTTCTGGGTGTAACCTGCTGTCAGTTCATGCCCACAAAGAGGGGTGATCGCCGGCCTCTAACGCTGCTCCTGGACAGTATCTCGAGGTAGTCAACTTTTAGATAACTACCACTGTACCTCAGGCAATGGGATGCCCATCCTTTGGTGGTGCCCCCTATCTTAGACTCCTACAAGGATATCAACAAGATAGCCTGGGCCCACCCTTCTACTAGCCTGCCACCACCTAAGAAGGTGAATCGCCTATACTATGCCCCAGTGGGCCAGCCCCTTTTGGGCTGCCACCCTAAGGAGGATTCCATGGTGATTAATATGGCACACCATCACACTAAGAAACCCAAGCACCTCAGTACTCTTCCCCCCCCCGACTGGGAATCCAGGCAGCTGGATCACATTGGCAAGTGTGTTTTTGCCTCTACTACTTTGGCTATTAAGGCCATCAACTATTTGGCCCATATGGTTCAATATCAAAATGTTCTATGGTACCAAGCCAGAGATTTGGTCCAGACATTGCCTGAAGATGCCACTAAGATGCAGCTTGCCCAGCTTTTGAAGTTGGACTTGGATGCTGGCAGTCATGTCTGTCAGGTTCCTTACGTTGCTGTCTGTGCCTTTGAGTGTGGGACAGCTGCTGGGGTCTGCCTCTGACACTATTCCCGGCTCCAGGTGTCTGGTTTTGCCCTGGATGTGCAGGCTAGTATTTTGGACGCCTCCTTCTGTGGGGCGGTCCTTTTTGGGGGTGATGTTCAGAACACAATTTCTTCCTTCGAACAGAAAACAAGCACTCCACTGTGTCATGAATGGCTTTTAATAATATGTACATACGTAGCTGCCAGCAAAAACAGGCCACAGTGGTCTATTAAGTTGCTTGAGTGTGCAGCTCTAATCAGTTTCCTGGAGCTGCCTCACCTCCTCTCCCTGAAGTCACTATCCCTCCCCCAGTACCCTCCCCCTTACCAAACCCAGGAACAGCTACCCTCATTTTCATCTTCACCCTGTTCCCCCTTCCCTTGAAAATAGCCACTGTATTTACTGCAACCAACTCCTCTGGCAACTCGTTCCATCCTGACACCGCCCTTTCTGTGAAATAGTGCTTCTTCTTTTCCTTGTAAGAACTAACCCCCACTAGCTTCAGGCTATGCCCCCTTGCTGTACCCACCTTCCTTAATTTAAAGATGCCCTCCGATCCTTCCCTGTTAATTCCCTTAGGTATTTGAAGGTCTCTATCATACCCCCCCCATCCTATAGGGAGTGTGTGTTTAGCTCACTTAGCCTCTCCTCGTACGTTTTGTCCCCATACCCTGGATCATACTGGTCATCCTCTTCTGGAACCCCCCACTCTAGTAGCTTGATATTCTTCAGATACGGACACCAGAACTGCACACAGTATTCCAGGTGTGGACTCACCAGTGACCTGTACAGTGGCAAGATGACTTCCTTCCTCCTAGAAGTTATTTTCCTGGCAATGCAGCCTAGCATTTTATTTGCTTTGACTGCTGCTTTGTAGCACTGTGCTGATTGTTTCATGTCTCCTCTTTTCCTTTTCCTTCTCCGAGACTGACACCTTTACTCCTCCCAGTCAGTAGCTGGCCCCCGGGTTCCTGACACTCAGGTGTATGACCTTGCATTTCTTGGCATTGAAACCCAACTGCCAGATGCCTGACGATTTCTCCAGCCCAGCCAGCTCCTCCCTAATTTCTGTCTCCCCTCCACTGTGTCCACCCTCCCACAGAGCTTGGTATCATCTGAAAAGAGGCAGATCTTACTTTTGACCTCCTCTGCAATGTCACCAATAAAGATGTTGAACAGCACAGGTTCAAGCACTGAGCCCTGTGGGACCCTGCAGGTTACAGGCCAAGGTTTGGATAGCCCCCACCACCACCACTCTCTGATTCCTATCCTGCAGCCAGTTCTTGACCCACCCAAGCAGTTTGTCCCCTGTTCCCAGGTCCCTCAATTTGCTGATCAGCCTGCCATGTGGCACTGAATCGAATGCCTTGCTGAAGTCCAGGTACAGGATGCCCATTGTCTGTTCCGTGTCCAATAACCTCATAACCTAGTCGAAGAAGTCAATCATGTTGGTTTGAAAAGATCTCCCCCTGACAAATCCATGCCACCTGTCATCCTGGAGACCATTCTCCTCAAGGAAGGACACCAGTCTTTTCTTTAAAATGGTCTCCATTATCTTCTCCACTATGGGGGTCAGGCTAACCAGCCTGTAGTTACCCAGCTCATCCCTGGGATCACTCTTGTGGAGTGGAACCACGTGAGCTGTTCTCCAGTCCTGTGGAACACACCCTTCCTCAAGCGAGGTGTTAAACAGGTCCATCAGCGAGGCTGCTAGTATCCCTGCCAACTTCCTCAGGACCTTTGGGTGTAAACCATCTGGTCCCAGTGCTTTGTCCACCCACAGTTCACTTAGCCCCCTTAAGACCTTGTCCACCCCAATCTCCCCCTCATAGTCCACCCCCCCGGGCACCCCCCTTCCTCCCCTGTGATATGGGTTCTTCCACTTCCTTAGTGAAGACAGAGCAGAAGTATTCATTTAAAGCATCCTAGTGCAACAAAGTGTAAATCCATTTAAATGAGTGGCAGGACCAAGTGAACTGAGTTTGAACCGAGTTTGTTAAGCACAATTCACTTGGTCCTGCTACTGATTTAAATGGATTTGCACTTTGTTGCACTAGGTGCACGTTATTATTAAAAGCCACAATGATTCATGACACAGTGGAGTGCTTGTTTTCTCTGTTTGCTGGTACACTATATTACAAGGACCTGGTTATTGCTGGAGTGCAGCTTTTTGTGTATTGCCATCATTTCTACCCTACAGGAGTCCAGGTGGGCCCTCAAGTCAGTCCATTCGCTTTATCACGCCCAACCTAGAGTGAGCCAGTGTCCGTCCTTTCGCCAGCCCTCTCGCAAGGAAACTCTGGGTCAGCCTGCCAAGGGTCAGCAGAAGCCTGCAAAGTCACAGCAACCCCTGCCACCATCAGAGCTGCCAGAGCTCTCACGGCCCCTCTCCTGATGCCCGCCCCCACCATCTGACTCCTTACCCGACCCCTCCCCTCCGAATGAGGATCCAAGGAAGGCAATTGGGGCTCGGTGCTCCCTCCACCTGGACGGGCTGAGGCAAGTGACCACAGGCAATTGGGTGCTCCAGATCATATCTCATGGTTACACTCTGGAATTCCTAGATTGGCCACCCAAAAATACTCCTGCCCACTCTTTTTATTCTCCAGCACACCTGTCTCTGATTTGGGAGGAAATTCAGGCTGTTGTTAAAAAAAGAGCCATAGAGCCTGTCTCTCAGGCTCAATGGGGAAAGGGGTTTTCCCACTTCTTCGTCTTCGTCCCCAAAAAGACCAGGGATCTTTGGCCCATCCTTGACCTGAGCCAGCTGAATCTGTACATCGAGTACAAGTGCTTCAGGATGGTCACCCTTCAGGGACTGTCACCCTTGCTGCACCAGCAGCACCAGTTCTCTGGACATGCAGGATGCTTACCTGAATATCTGGGTGTTTCCTGACCATCGTTGCTTCCTTTGCTTTCACTTTCAGGGGGCCCACTATCAATTTTGGGCCCTCCCTTTTGACCTTTCCTTGGCCCTCCAGCTGTTTACCAAATGCCTGGCAGTGGTGGCTGCAGCATTTAGAGGGCAGGGCTTCTATGTGTTCCCCATCCTGGATGACTGGCTGCTTGCAGACCCCTCCAGGGAGCAGCTGGTTCAGACCTGGGAATCAACCTTCAGTGTTTTCCAGGCAGTCTTTTCCAGGTCTTGGGGATCACCATCAACCTACCAAAGTCTTGCATCTCTCCTTGCCAGTAGCTCCAGTACATTGGGGTGGTCTTGGACAACAGTCAGGGCAGGGCCTTTCTGCCAGAGAACAGAGCAGAGCAACTGATGGTGCAGACCTAGCTGGTTTCCTCCAGTTGACAGGTCCTAGCCAGGGTCTTCATCTACCTTCTAGGCCACATGGCAGCAGCAGTTACCACGGTCCCCTTGGCCTGGTTGCACATGTGGGTCCTTCAGTGAACCTTGAGGGTCCGGTGAGATCAGCCTACCGACGACCTCGACCAATTGATCATGGTCTATGACCTTGTCTGGAGGACTCTGTCATGGTGGCTGGACCTGGCCAACGTTCTTTGGGGAGTCCTCTTTCAGTCCCCCCCCCCCCAACAGGTTCTCACGACAGATGCATCTGGCCTGGGCTGGGGCACTCATCTGACTGAACATCAGACCCAGGGTACCTGGTCACCAGTGGAACAGGATCTCCACATCAACATCCTGGAGATGCGGGCAGTTCTTTATGCCCTGCAAGCCTTTTAGACTCATCTCCTCCCCAGTCCACTACTGGTGCAGACGGACAACATGTGTGCGGTGCACTTCATCAACAAGCGGGGGGGGACCTATTCTTCCTTCCTGTCTCACTAGGTGAAGAGAATATGGTTCTGGGCCATTGAGCACCATCTGGAGCTCTTGACCGTTCATGTTCCAGGCGTCCAAAGCATATTGGCTAACAGTTTAAGCTGCTCCAGGTCACAGGCTTATGAGTGGGAACTTCTAACTTCAGTGGTCGAAGACCTCTTGGACAGTGGAGCCATCCCAAGTTGGACCTCTTTGCATCCCCAATCAAAACAAAACTGCCACTTTTTTGCTTGCTGGGTTCTGGGCCTGGAGTTTTCTGGTGAGACGCATTGTTCCTCTCTTGGAAGAGGAGGTTTCTGAATGCATTCCCTTCCTTTCCACTGCTGCAGAGGGTTCTGTTCAAGCTCCAGTTGGAAGGAGCAGAGATGATTCTCGTAGCTCCCTTCTGGCCATGTCAGATTTGGTTTCCCCCACTGCAGCAGCTAGCTGTGGAACCTCAAATGCCCTTGGCCCTGTGCACAGGCTTGCTCTCCAAACACCAGGGCACCCTGGTCCATCTGGACTTCAAGTCCCTGCATTGCCATGCATGGCTTCTCTGGACCTAGCTATTGCCTGCTTTGGGATGTCCTCAAGGGTCGCTGATGTCCTGGTGGTGGCCAAGAAGCTCTCCACTAGGGCCTCTTACACTTTGAAATGGAAGCACTTCTCCGTTTGGGCCTGTGCTCACCATTTGGTTCCTTTTACTTGCCTGGTGAATCAGGTGTTGGAGTACCTCTTTTCCCTTTAGTATTCAGGCCTGGGGTACACTTCCCTTAAGGTGCATCTTTCCACCATCTCTGTGTACCAGGCACCTGTTGAGGGCAAAGCTGTCGTCCAGTTTAACGTGTCATGCGCATTCCTGTGGGACATCTTGCATCTGAAACCTCCCATTTGGGACCCAGTCCCTCCATGGGACCTCAACTTTATGTTGGAGAAACTCACTTTACGTCCCTCTGAACCAGTTATGAGTTGTGAGCTGCGCTTTTTGTCATTGAAAGTGCTCTTTTTAGCTGCTGTTACTTCTGCTAGAAGGATATCTGAGCCATAGGCTCTGATGTGTAAAGGGCCTTATTTGTTTTTTTCACAAAGACAGGGTGTCTTTGCTTACTAATCCAAAATTGTTACCTAAGGTGATGTCTGGGTTTACTTTAAATCAGCCCATCCACCTGCCAGTTTATTTCTCTGAGTATTCCAATCAGGGTAAGCATTGCTCCATACTTCGGATGCTCACAGAATGTTGGAGTATTATATGAACCACACCAAGTTTTTGAGGAAAACTGACCAGTTGTTTGTTTTGTTCACCCCCAAGAGAGAGGGCACTCTTGTTTTGTCTAAGTGGTTAGCTAATTGCACTGTTTATTGTAACCGCAGAAACAACAAGCCCCTTCCAGGGTGGTCAAGGTCCATTCCAATAAGGGTACGGCTGCCTCTACAGCTTGCTTTAGAAATGTGTCTGCTGCTGACATCTGTGCAGCTACCACCTGGAATTCTGTCCACACTTTCACCAAGCATTAGCGTCTGGACATTGCCTCTAGGCATAGAGACAACTTCGGCCTGGCAGTTCTTCAGGGCCTTCTGCAATGAACCCTTGACTGCTGTCTGGTCCTCCTCCTGGTGATAACAGGTACTGTTTGGTCCTCAGTCCTACCAGTGTGACCTGCTGCAAGAGCCTTCCTCAAAGTAAGATAATACAGTTACGTAAGAACTTACCGTAACAGTAGATCTTTAAGAGAAGCTCTTGCTGCAGGCCCCACGTTCCCTCCCTCCTTCACCCTGCACTTCCATTTCTATGTACCTTCTTCTGCCTGTCTTTTGTCTCTCAGGATGCCTCCTCCGTTTTCCTTCAGCTGCCCGTATAAGGTCTTTGGCGGGAGAACTGAGGTGGTATAGGGGAACGCCCACCTATATAGTCTATGCTGACTGATGTCAGTGGGGGACAGTCCCCCATGGTAGTCCACTAGCTAGAAGTTTTCCATGTGGTCCTAGCACCTGGCAGCTTAGTCCTACCAGAGTGGCCTGTTGCAAGAGCTTCTCTCAAAGATCTGCTTTTACGGTAAGTTCTTACGTAACTGTACTTTTTCAAGGCCTACTAAAATGACTTTATGAATCACACAATTCAAGGTAAACATTACTGTTGCTGGGGTACCACTCTCTTTTAATGACAGATGTACGAGATGATTTCTCAATTTGTGAGAGAGCAAAATAGGGGGTTAGGAATCCCTTGATATGGCTATCCCCAGGTGTTCATTAGTTTTCTCAGCTGTTAGCACCACACATAAAAAAAAGTGAAATCATTTGCATGCTGTTGTTTCAGTATAGGGATTTGGGTCTCAGGAGCAAACACCTTCAGACTATGCAAACAGATAATTTCCTCCTGTGTCCTATGTAGAATGCCTGTTCATTACCACCAGCTGTATCCCATTCATAGTGGGGCTTTGCAAATAGTTTGCACCCTTACAGCTCTGTACTCACAAGAGGGTATATTTGAACATGAGTTGCACAGGCACACTTGGCTCTGCCCATGTTTGAATAAACCACTCGTAGTACATCGCACATTGTAGTAATTTACACACAGGGGATTTTGCATGTAACTTTGCTCAGGCTTCAAATATGCTTTTGTTATATGCTATTCCTGTTTTTTAACATTGTTTCTTATTACTAAGGTGAACTACTGTAGAATTCATTAGACACTGCTCTCTGACCCTGTAGGGCAATGGATGTTCAGGAAGTTGAGAATGCTAAACCAGGAGCAAACAGGGTTGCTCTAATGGTACTAAGTGCGAGGATCCACATAGTACAAGGAAGTACATAGTACAGGGGCTGGCAGTATAGCCTAGAGGTTACAGGAATGAGGTGTGAACGAGCTTGATACATCCAGCAGACCAGACCTGAGTTTGATTCTCACAACCTCCACTTGCATACTGTGCGACTCTGAGCAAGTCACTTAACCGCCCAGTGCTCCCAGGTCACCCCTGAAAACAGGCACTTGTGCCTAGTGGGCCTTACCCAGTTACCAAAGACTAAAAAAAAAAAAAAGTTCAAAAATGCACCGCGCTCACCACTTGAAATAATTGAGCTTCAGACTTAAATCTGAGTATGGCAAAAGTGCAGTTTATTCCCAGAACACAATGATGACAAATTCCGAGTTTGTTCGAAGGTAAAGGCTTTATTTTATATATCCAGAAGAGACAAATTGAACTTGCAAAAGCTCATTTATGTAGCAATCACTGCACATCAAAGCCTGTGATGCTGGCTCTACCTGTGAGTGGAATTTGCAGACTGAAGTGTAACTCTTGCATGTGTGAGCATTAACGTTTTGCCATGACCCCAAATGATAGGCACTTGGCTCAGCCACCAAGTCTCCTTTATTAAACTCCATATGTTGGTAATTTTGCATGTTGAAGTGCTTCTTACCTTTGCCCACATAATGGGCAAAGTTATTTGAACTGCCCTGCAGAATTTTTCCAATGCAAGCACCCTCCCATAGTACCAGAACAGTACTGACTGAAAGAAAGAAATTGGTCCTTGGGATATGCCTCTTTCTGTTTTCAAAAGCTTCAATATTTACTGGATTATAAAGTAACCAGAGGTCAACACAGATGTTTTTTTTTTCCCCCTGATATTCCTCCTAAACAAAAGATATGCTGCAAATCTTTGTTTAATTATTAAAACTAACACACCGAAGCCTATGGAGGAAGAAATATTTAAAAATGTGCTCAGCACTACAGAAAAATGCCCAGAAAAATCCAGGGATCAACATACTGACTTTTTGTGGCCTAAGTATTCAAATTAATATTCTAATCAATGTTTGATGATTTATAGTTAATAAAAAGTAAAAAACATTTTTTAATTAAAAAAGCCTCATTTTAAGTGTCCTTTTCTGCTTTCAGACACTGCACTTGCGATCCTCTTACGGTTCGTAGAAGGCCTTACATGGAGCCCAGTCTATGCGCTGCTTTATTAAAGCAACTCTGACTATTTATAAGGCAAACAGTGCTTCTGTGTAAGAGTCTTGTGCATAAGAGTAACACGATTTTGTGTCAAGGGGTATCTTATGTTACTAGCTTGCCCTGTGTGGTTCAGACTACCTTTTGGTTTCTTGTTTCCAGATGTGTCTTACAACTTGATGAGGTCTTCTCCAGAGGAATGAAAAAAAGGTAGTTGGTCACCTTTGAAAGCCCAAATCAAACCCTAAAGGAAACACTTCCATTTTATGGGAGTACTAACAGCCCCCCAATCAAAAAAAAAACTGCATTCAAACTACTTTACTTACATGTACTGTATAAGAAAATAATTGAACAGACTATCGCATTTTCTGTACATTATAAACATTATAGTAATTAGTTTTATAGCTCACTCTGTTAGAATAATAATGCTTTTTTATTATGATATAAAAAAAAAAAAAGATTACAAGCAGTGGCACTGCAGCCTGGGAGTCTATGGATTGCATGAGGTCCAGGCTTTGAGCTCAGTGTGTTGTGAAGGTATGGTGCTCAGCTGTCGAGGTGGGATGCACAGTGGGGTGCACTCAACATTTCCACCTTCCCTTGTGGGTTGATGACAGTATAGTACTATTGTCTGGAGGAATGCTGTAGCCATGGCCACCGCTGTTGTTGGGGCAGTGAATCCCATAGATTGTGATTACTAATGCACATGTTGAACATTTGTCTATGTAGTACATTTTATGTCTGTATTGCATGTGTTACACATCAGGCATCACTGCCAAAGAGTTTTATCCTGTTTATCACCTGGTAAAAAAAATTTAGAAATAAGAGTAAAGGTGGGGGGGAGGGTTATGTATTTTTTTAAAGATCAAGCTTAGAAATAAAGTGAAACAGATTTAACTTTTTTAAATCTCAGTCTTCTCTTTGTATTTTCCTGGTCTCACTTCCTTGAGTGTTTTAAACATTGTGCCATTGAACAATGCTTTTTCAGTTTTGTCCCCATACAGTAGGTGTAATTTCAACACTAGGTTTACTCAAATCAGCAAACACACGGAGGCAGGAAGATTCCTCAAGTTTTTTTTCTTAATACCCAAGACAGATGCACATTAACTGTTGATTCTGTCCCAATTCTGTCTTCCTCATCTTAGAAGAAAGTAGCATTTCCCTGTCTGACACGAAAGTGGCATTTCCAGACGGCACCTCAAACAAGCCTGCTTTTTAGGATTAAAAATCTCATTAGTGTCCCTAAGTTTTTGTGATTTTCAAGGTTAAGCCAGGGCAGATTTTTAACTTCATCAGTTCTGGGAACCGAAAACTAGTTCTCCCTGCACTGGTTTGCTTTCCACTGAGGCTTTCTGTGGTCTTTGCTTACATCACTGTTCAGGGTAGGTGGTACCAGCCTGTGGTGGTTAACATTTTATGCTAGTGTGTGGTTCTTCAGTTCAGTCCCTTATTTTCTTCACGGTAGAGCTATGTGGTGCCTTTTTTTCATTCTCAGCAACACACTTGGAGGGCACGCTAACAATGCAGGTGCACTTACTGGGATGGCCACAGTTCCATATAATTGCTCAAAACAAAAACCAACAAAGTTGTGAGAGCACTCACTGGGTAAAGAAAAACTCCTGCACATCAAATGGAAGTAAACAAAGTTATTTTAATTCTGAAGTTACAAAACATTGTGCAGAGTTCACAAAATTGCAGAAGCACTGCACAGGGCCTAAACACCCTAGTGCTTTGCTCACATGAGCTTTGTCATGGGGGGGGGGGTCCAAGTTTAGACACCTGACACCAGAACTTAAACAATATGGGGTTGTGACATCACAAAGACTCCAGTAGCAGAACACCTCAATTGGTGATCGTGATTAGCCCCAAATTTAAAACCAGAGTCGACTGCCACAAAATAGGCACATAGCTGAAAGCTTAGAAAGGCATCACAGTGGGGGAACTGTGGTGCAGGCACTTATGATGACTGAAATGTGTATAATATATATATATATATAGCCATGTACCCACTTGTGAGACACAATAATCAAAAACCATCAATCATGCCTGTAACAGCAGCAAGTATAGGATGCCAAAGTACAAGATAAATATAAATAATAAAACAGAAAGAGGTTGGGGTTCTTTTGACCCACAACTCATCCAACAAATGCACGGGGATCTAAACCAGGAAAAAAATATATTAATAAAATCACCAAATCTATAACATACACTGCTAAAACATACAGTAGGTTGAGCAAAAAAGGTGTACAAGCTGAAAAGACTAAAATGTCCAGATATGTCAACAAGGAAGTGATCAACCAGGGCTCACAAAGCTGACTGCCCACCCAGCTACCCTGAACTTGGCTGTCCTACAGAAGTGAGCCAGGGCCTCAGCAGACCCCGCAATGGAGGAGCAAGTCTGTGATCAGATGTCTTGAGTGCAAGTGGCATAGATGGTAGAATAGAGCTGGGAGGTTGCCTGGTTGAGTAGGGAGCACAACAGAAGGAAGGAGAAAAAAAAAGGTCAGGTAGCATCAATGGATTCTACTGCCAGATGGATCAAGGGAAGTGTATCAAGGAAGTGTAGAAAGCTGCAGACTTCCACCATACGGTGTGTGAATGCTCATTTGGCTAGAGCAATAGCCACTTCCTGGGTACGCATCATTTTTAAAAATGTTTTCTTTTGCTATAATTGCAAAGTTCCATATTGCACATGCAATATTTACTGTCTTTGCACTGTCTCAGCTGTTCATGATTTTATTTGTACTGTCTTGTATCTGATTCGTATTGTTCCTTTAAACTAGTTTTTGCTGTATTTTTACTTTTATTATAATTTCATTCTTCCATTCTCAGCTCATTATTCTTTTTCCAGTGAATCTTTTAATAAATAAAGAGACTGTAAAAACTCTGGTATTGGCTGCAATCTGTGCAAAGCCATAACTTGGTTGTCTTCATACACTTGTCAGACACTGTCATTTACATATGTTCAGTGTGGCTGATGCAGCATGTGACAGAAGAATGCTGCAATCTGTAGTTCAGTCACATCTGCTCATATTTTACCCTTCCTTCTATGGTATGGCACTACTTTGTACATAGAAAGATACTGCACATGGTGTGAAGCAGAATGAGAACATTTAACCAATACGCACAGAAGTTTTCTTTCTGTGAATTCCAGTGTTTTTTTCTAGGTGACTCCTTTAACATTAGGAAGAAGCCAGATCCAATTATTTCAGGATTATTATTCATCTTGTACTGTAGTTGTATAATGCCTCCTCTAATTTTTTTTTCAAATTTGTAATCCGTTGGAATGATTCAGTCTATATTAGATGCCGTGGATGGCCTTTGGGTAGTATTCCCTGTTGAGTTTAAGTTTAGTCTGTTTTTGCTTGACATTTATGTTTTCCAATAATTTAGTCTGTATAATGTGTTTGTCAAACAGTTCAGTACTGTTTTGCAAGTGATGTAACTTGGGGTAGAGTCAATGGCTGGCTGACATTTTTCATGGGTCTGAAAATTTTGAGGAATCTTCTTGTCTTTTGTCATTGGATTGAGGAATCTTCTTGTCTTCTCTCATTGGATTGGAGGAAACTCATTGCTGGGACCTAGAAAGATACACTGTTACTAACAGAGAGGGAAATTTTGACAAGCATTGATTTACGTTTCCTTGCTGGCAGCGAGCCATTAATAGGGACACAGTTGAATTTCATCTTTGGTTGTACGGAAACATAGAAGGTGTTGACAGAAAAAGTCTTAAGGGTCTATCAAGTCTGCCCAGCCCCACCTATCTAATGCTGAGTGTGAGGACCCCAGTGATGGAACTTTACTCCTCCATTCCCCCTCCCTTTTTTGCCCAATCTTTACCAGCCCCATAGTCTGTTCCACCCATGCTTGACCTTCCTGCACTGATTTCACACAGACTTTCTCCCTTGCTAGTCTGTTCCCCCCCCCCATCAGCATTGAAATGCTTGCTGAAGTCCCTAAAAAATCTCCCTCCCATCAATGTCTTTGTGTTTTCCCTGGTGCTTGTGTTCCCATGCAGTGTGAGCACCTCTTTACTATGTACTTGATTCATCCAGTGGAGGTGCCGTATTTGTACATCACGATCATGTCTCCCCTCTCTTTTTTTGCTTCCAGCGTATACATATTGAGATCTGATCTTTCAGCCTCTTTACGTAACTCTTCGTGTTAACTCTGGATCCTTTTGGTTGGCCTAATCTGTGCTGCATACACCCTGTCCCTCTCTTTTTTATTTATTTATTAAAGAGATTCACCAGGAAGGCATACTGAGCAGAAAAGCTCGATTCTAGATGTACCTGGGCGGAGGGGATATGGAGTACAACTAGATAAACTAAAACAATAGTACACAACAATAGGGCAGTTGCATAGTTAATAACTAGAAGCAGTGCAATAACAGCAGCAGTAGTAAGAACTGTAAACAATATGTGTATAAAGCAAAGACAATAACAATGAGTTGCAAGGATGAGAGTATGGAGATGAGGGCTGCATAGACAGCATAGTAAAAAGCAGACAATAAGTCTGCTGATTGATTGGGAACTAGGAACAGAGTCTAGGTAATCATAGTTGTGGGCAGCCTATTCGATGGTTTAGGACTTAAGAGGGCAGAAAGGGCTGAGGGAAAGAAGATGATGGGGAATGGCAATTTCTTCAAGTGTGAGCTTCGGAACTGACCAGAGTACTCCAGGTGTGGACAAACCAGGGACTTGTACAGTGGTAGAATTCTATCACTCCTACAGCTACTGATCTCCCTTCCTGTATATCTGGGTGAGCACCTCTTTACTACGTACTTGACTCATCCCCGGGGGACTGGGGTCGCGAGGGCTCCAAGGAAAGTCAGCCCTTCCCAGCCAGCAGCCGCAGTGAGAAAGCCCTCCCCCGAAGCAGTCGGGACTCGGGTCATGAGGGCTCCAAGGAAAGTCAGCTCTCCCCAGCCAGCAGCTGCAGAGGAGAAGCCCCCATCCGAGCAGTCGGATTAGTCATGAGGGCTTCCAAGGAAAGTCAGCCTCCCAGCCAGCAGTCGCAATGAGGAAGCCCCTCCCCGAAGCAGTCAGGACTCAGGTCGCGAGGGCTCCAAGGAAAGTCAGCCCTCCCCAGCCAGCAGCCGTAACGAGGAAGCCCCGCCCCTGAAGCAGGTACGGACACCTGCCGCTGGAATTGGAGCGTGATTTTGGCACCATTTCAGTTTTGAACCAACAATAGTGCTTGCAAGGGCTCCGGCCTTCCACGAGAGACCTTTTGTTCATCTGAGCTTCTGTCTTAAATGTCGGCAGACATCTATAGATTGTTTTTGCAGGCTAAAATTATTTGAATTGCCACAGTGTTATAATGCAATTTCCTAGGGTGCCTTAAGTGAAATCCACTCTGTTAAGCTGCATTTTTTTGTCTAAATAATTCCCCCACACAACAGCTTGCAAGTAGCATTGTAATTTCCCCATGGTACCTTAAGAGAAATCCACACAGTAAACTGCATTCTTGACTAATTAATTCCCCTAGAAAACAGCTTGCTGTGCCCTGGTACAACGTGCTGCGCCCATAGATTAGAGCTGTTAAAAAAAAAAAAAAAAAAATTACTGAGCTGATGGAAACTGCATTTTTTCTGTATTCGTAATTAAATTAATTCCCACAAGATAACAGCCTGATATGCCTTGTTACAATGTGCTGCACCCATAGATTAGAGCTGTTTTTAGAATTACTGAACTGTGTTGGAGACTGCACCTCTGTCGAGATTAATTCCCCCAGAAAAACAGCTCGCTGTGCCCTGGTTAAAGTGCTGAATGATTTGTGCTTATCTAAAAAGTACTTAGCTGGTCAAGATTTGCTCCTCCCTCTCTGCTCACCATAAATTCTCTTTTCCCCTCTCTGCAGTCAGGACTCAGGTCGCGAGGGCTCCAAGGAAAGTCAGCCCTCCCCAGCCAGCAGCCGCAACGAGGAAGCCCCCCCTGAAGTAGGTACGGACACCCACCGCTGGAATCGGAGCGCGGTTTTGGCGCCATTTCAGTTTTGAACCAACAATAGTGCTTGCAAGGGCTCCAGCCTTCCATGAGAGACCTTTTGTTCAACTGAGCTTCTGGCCCCGCCACCCCCACCACCGCCCTTGGTGAGCTCCTAGCTTTACAGTACTCACCATGTTCACCACGTGACTGCAAAAACCTATTAGCCCACTCTCCCATTTGCAGCTTATCAATTGCTAACACTAGAGGCCACTACACCCCGGACAAAGCACTTCTCCACTACTTCCGACTAAGATGATGCACTTTCTACCACTGCTACTTCTCTCACTGGCCCCACTGTCATCTCTACCCCCAGCACACCTCCCAAGCAGGGACCCCCCCCTTTGCCACCATGCCTCAACCCCCAGCACAACTGCTGCCCCTCACCTCCTACATGCCCATGTCCTGGCAAACATATACAACTGGCCCATTAGCACTACCATTCTACCCACATCCTTCCTCCCTGGTCATTCTGTCCTCCACACCCCAACCCTCCGCTGCCCACCGCATATAGCCTCAGATAACACACATACCTCCAGCATTAAATACCTCTGGCTTAAAACCAAGCAGCTTATCACATTGCTACTCCTCCTAGCCGGGAACATCAAGCCTAACCCAGGACCCACCACCACAAATGCCCACACCCCATTTTCTTTCCCCAAAGGTCTCAGGATCCTGCACCTCAACAGCTGCAGCTTACTAAATAAAATTTCTGTGCTGCAACCAATCGCCTTAACCCACCGCCCTGATATTCTCATCATCTCCGAAACGTGGCTAAAACCCCAGCATTCCAATGCTGAAGTATCCATACCTGGTTACACAATCATTAGGCATGATAGGCTAGGGCAAAAGAGAGGAGGAGGAACTGCCATGTACATCTCCACTAGTCTGCAGTTTACAATGCTACAAATTCCCTCACTTCCAGCCCACATAGACTCCCTCCTAATCAAACTATCACTCCCATGCACCTCCCCAGTGTATGTTGCAGGCACCTACTGCCCTCCCGGCACCTCCCCAACGGACATCAGTACACACCTGGCCACCCTGCAGTTCTTATCTATAGGAGGTGAGTTCCACGCCATTGGAGACTATAACCACAATTGGCTTGCTTTAGATAAGGCCCACCTTAAAACCACGATGAAGGCCCTAAACCTCACACAACTGATACAAGACCCCACCAGGCTAAACCACAAAACGCATAACCATTCACTGCTGGACTGGGCTCTCTCCTCCCATCCCCACAGGATCCTACATGCGGGCCTGCTCTCTGACTCCCTAAGTGACCACCACATTATTTTCCTGATCAGGAAAGTGCACAGACCCACAGCCCCCCCCCCCCAAAGACGCTGCACACAAGGTCATATAATTCTCTGGACCTAGCATCGTTCACGTTCGACCTAGGCCAAGTAGACTGGTCCTTCATCCCAATGGCCACATCTATTGAAGCCACACTCAAAACCTTCAAGGCCAAATTTCTTAAAGTTTGGGACAAACATGGCCCCCTGCGCACAGAAAGAGTCAGAGGCGCCCACCTGCCCTGGATCACCGCTGATATCATCAGCAAATGCC
The DNA here is from genome assembly GCA_016271365.2 of Neoceratodus forsteri. NCBI lineage: Eukaryota > Metazoa > Chordata > Ceratodontiformes > Ceratodontidae > Neoceratodus > Neoceratodus forsteri. The sequence goes on from CM028129.1 coordinate 799,661,398, forward strand.
ACTCAAAGGGATCACACGTGGAAAGCCCATAAGAAACTGGGCACACAAGCATCCTTCCAAACCTACAGAGCCCTCCGCAACTCCTGTACTAACCTCATTCGACAGGCAAAAAGGAGCTATTTTCTATCGGCCTTTAGCACAAACATAAACCACCCGACTAACTTCTGGAAATCATTCAAATCCCTGTTCTCCCCCCACCCAACTGCCACCTCTGACACTATCAGTTCAGGGCACCTACATCACCGATCCCTGCGAGGTAGCCAAAGCCTTCAATACCTACTTCTCCAGCTGCACTGACTCGCTTCTATCGACCCTCCAGTGCCCACCACACCAGGGCCCCACCCCCAACCAAGTGTGCCCCCACCAGCCTCACAGTTCTCCTTCTGCCCTGTATCCCGTGCCAAAGTTTTCAAATCCCTATGCTCCCTGAACCCCAACAAAGGCAAATGCCCCATGTCCCTGGATGCCAAGATGTTATACTTGTCTGCTCCAGCCATAGCCGCCCCTCTAGCCACACTATTCAACCTCTCTTTCACGTTGGGCAAGCTTCCCTCCAAATGGAAACGGGCTACCGTCATTCCCTTACCAAAAGGGGGTGACCCCTCCTCCCCAGGCAACTACTGCCCCATCTCTCTACTCCCGATTCTGGCAAAAATGCAGGAACTTCTGGTCCTCGCCCAACTCTCTCCCCCATCTGGTTGCCTCCTTCTTCTGCACTCCCTTCCAATCTGGCTTTCGCAAATCTCACTCAACCATCACTTCCCTGCTATGAGTCACTGGTGACATTTTCATCGGCATGGACAAAGGCCACATCACCTCTGCCATTTTTATAGACCTAGCCAAGGCTTTCGACACCGTCTCACATACTCTGCTCCTTTCCAAATGAACTGATGCTGGGCTCTCCAAACCAGCCACCACGTGGTTCCACGACTACCTGGTGGGCAGACATCAGGCTGTAAAAGTCTCCTCACATGTCTCTAACCCCCTCCCAGTAACCGCCGGAGTCCCCCAAGATTCAGTCTTGGGCCCACTGCTCTTCTCCATATTCCTAAACGACCTCCCATCAGCCTGTCGCTACTCATCCATACAGATGTATGCGGACAATACAGTATTGTATGCCACAGGCCCCTCCACAAGCACAGTGGCAAACCTCCTTCAGCAGGATTTCAACTCCATCCAGGAATGGTTCAGGACAAACCAACTATTCCTAAACCCTAAAAAAACAATGTCACTAACCTTCGGCTCTCAGCAAAGACTCTCCCGCCAAGCCCCCTGCCACCCCTTCAAAACCCTAGACGGGACCCTCCTGGAACAATGCTCCAGCTTCAGATATTTTGGCATCTGGCTCGACCCACACCTTGATTTCGCCACGCACATCAGCTCCATACATAAGAAACTTCTCCCTAAACTTGGCACCCTATACAGGAACAAAAGCTGCCTCCCTTCGCCAGCTAGGAACGCTATTGTCCAAAAGATGATCCTCCCAGTACTCGACTACGGCGATATAGTCTGTACTGTCGCTCCCTCCTCTGCCTTGGCCAGCCTTGACACCCGTTTCTACTCTTTTTATCGGTTTATCCTTGACTGTCCACAAACAACCCACCACTGCACCTTATATAGCTCCCTAGCCCTGCCGTCTCTTCAAGACCGAAGACTAACCCACAGTGCTAGGTTCGCAGCCAAATTTTGGTCCCATTCCCTACCCCCCCATCTGGCCTCTACCCTCTCACAACAACTCCCCCCTGCTTACTCTCTCAGAAGCACTGACCCCAGGCTCCTCCATGTCCCCTTTATGCGCACAACCAAAGTCAGGCCGCATTCAACTTCCGCAACTCACAGCTATGGAATGCCTTGCCAGCTGATATAAGACACTCTCCCAACCCCTGCCATCGCAATCGCCTAATCACCTCCCACTTCTCCTCCTGCTGCTCTTGCTACAACTAATGTCAAATTATGTACAAATATTGTGTTTCTGTACTCAGTTGTAACCATTTAAAATATTCCTGTAGCAATCTTCTGACTGTATCTATCTGCTGATTGTCTGTACGGCAGATGGACATTCGTTGTGTTGTTAACTCTGTACCAAATGTATGTACCATTGTCTTGGGTCTTGACCCCTAGGTTGCATCTGGAATTGAGCAACTCTGCTCAGTATTCCTTCCTGGTTAAACTTGTAAATAAATAAATAAATATCCCAGCATCCTTTTCTGTGCAGCACCAGGATGAACGTAAGAACATGTGAAAGAGCCAGCAGAACAAGGCCATTCGGTCTATCCAATTCTGCTCATATTGTAGGGTCCCCAGCTTACACTACTTACCCTGCTCCCTCCTCCCCGGTACCCCCTTCGACCCTATCTGCCCCCCACAAGCCCCATGGTTTCCCCTTATGTCTATCCCAGGCCCTCTTAAAGCTGCTCATCAACTTCACTGACACCACTTCCTCTGGCAGCGCATTCCAGTTTGCCACCACCCTGTCTGTGAAGAAATGCTTCCTTTTTTTTTTTCAATTCTCTTTCTCACTCCCCATGCCAGAACTCTCTGGGGCTTAGCCCACTGGCCTAACCGCTCTACCATCCGCCATCCTTCTCGTCATCTTCAAAGTCATTATGACTCTCCGAGGTCGCGGGCAGCTAACAGCCCTGGAAAGATCGAAGGGGCAGTGATAGGAGACCAGCGTTGGATGTGTGGCGGCGGCACTGGAGGAAGCCGTCACCTATCTGGCTGAGGAGGGGTTTTCCTTCTTATTTTTTTTACACCCCTTGACCCCTTCCTCCCCATCGTGGTGCCACATCCCAACTCTCGGCGCATGGCTACCCTTCCAGCATTGAGCTACTGCAAGTGTGTATGTGCTGCTCAGTGCCTGAGTGCCCACACCTCCACCGGGTTCGCCAAGCACTGAGCCACCCAACACCCTCCCCCCGGGACAGGAGAGCAGCCCAGCGGGTGCTCAGTCCCATCCCTCCCCTGCCGACCCCCAACACCCAAGCTCGCTCCCAAACCTGGGTCACCGGTGTGGCGTGAGGTGTGGCATCCAACACCTCAACCCTCAGCGCCATTGGGACTGCTGAAGAAATGCTTCCTAACATCCCTCCTAAACCTCCCCCTTCCACCTTTAGACTATGTCCCCTCATGGTTCGGTTGCCCCTTAGGTTGAAGAGACCCTCCTTATCCACCCTATTTATCCCCTTCAAGTATTTGAAGGTCTCTATCATGTCCCCTCTCTCCCTCCTCTCCTTCAGGGAGTACATTCTCAGGGCCCCCAACCTCTCCTCATAAGACAAACCCTGCTAACCCACGATAATTTTAGTTGTCCTCCTCTGAACCCTCTCCAGGAGGTTGATATCCTTCTTAAGGTATGGACACCAGTATCTTACTCCATACTGCCGATGTGCTCTCACCAGTGACCTGTACAAGGGTAGTATAACTTCCTTCTGCCTATTGCTAATTCCCTTGGCTATACCCTAGCATCCTGTTTGCATTCGCTGCTACCTTTTTGCACTGTAAAGAGTGCTTCAGGTCACTAGTTGTCATCACTCCCAGATCCTTTTTCTCCTTCGTTGCTGCTACCCAGAACCCACCCCCCCCAGTAGTACTCAGCCCTTGGGTTCTTGACTCCAACATGCATAACTTTGCATTTATTGGCATTGAAGCCAAGTTGCCAGATCCCTGACCATCTTTTAAGTTTTTTGAGGTCCTCCTGCAAGTCTTGTATCCCTTCCACTGTGTCCACCCTTCCACAGAGTTTGGTGGTGTCCGTAAATAGGCACATTTTGCCCTCAATGCCCTCCCCAGTGTCATTGATGAAGACATTGATCAGTAGTACCGAGCCATGTGGGACCCCACTGGTGACTTCCCTGGTGCTGGATGACTATCCCCCACCACCAGCCTCTGAGTCCTGTCCCTTCGCCAGCTTTCTACCAACCTGGTCATTTTCTCCCCAACCCTGAGATCCACCTGTTTCCTGATCAACCTCTTCTGGGGTACAGAGTTGAAGGCCTTGCTGAAGTCCAAGTAAAGATTGCCCACTGCCTGGCCCTGTCTACTGCCTGGTGACCTAGTCAAAGAAGTCAACCAGATTCATTTGGCTTGATCTTCATCCCACAAATCCATGCTGCCTCTCATCCTCGAGACCATTCTCCTCCATATATCTCACCAACCTTTCCTAAAGTATGATCTTCATGAACTTGTACATGACTGAGGTCAGACTGACTAGCCTGTAGTTCCCTGGATCATCCATGGGACCGCTGTTGTGGAGGAGCACCATGTGTGCCATTCTGCAGTCCTGCAGCACCATGCATGACTCCAGGGAACTATTGAAGAGGCCCATCAGTGGTCCTGCAAATTCCCATGCTAGCTCCCTTAGTACCCTTGGGTGTATGTCGTCCGGTCCAGGTGACTTGTCCACCTTTAATGCTAGTAGCCCCTCCCACACACTGTCATCCTCTAGCACCACATCTGTGCCTCTTCTCCACCTAATGACACTGGTCCATCTTTTTCCCTAGTGAAGACGGCGCAGAAGTATTTGTTCAATACCGCTGTCTCATCCCCTTTCTCCTCCACCCATCCAGCCCCTTTCCTAGGCCTAACTATCCCATCTTTCTTGTCCCTCTTCTCGCTCACGTAATGAAAGTAGGCCTTCTTCCTCTTCTTGATCCCTTCAGCTGTTTGGAGTTCCTTTCGTGCCTTAGCCTGCTACACTACCTTACATGCCACCTTGGCCAACTTCAGGTACTTTTCTTTATCCACCTCCCTTGTGGTCTTCCTGCATTTCCTGTAGGCTGACCTCTTGTCTCTCACCACCTGGGCAACCTCAGAGTTCAGCCAGCTGGGTGCCTTGGCCCCTGAGTTCTTCCCCCTGAGTCTAACACACTCCACTCTGGCAGCCAGTATTGCCTTCTTGATGAGGGTCCATTTTTGGTCCACCTACATATCCACTCTAACGCCCCCTAGGTGCGTCCTTAGCACCTTGTCCATCTCCCTGAAATCCACCCTCTTGAAATCCAGGGTTTAGGTCTCAGAGGGGATGCTTTCCCTGCCCATATCCAACCTGAGCCACACTGTGCTGTGGTCGTTACCACCCAGGGGTCCTTGACCATTATCATGTGCTCCCCATTTGTGAACACTAGATCAAGGATTGTCCCTTCCCTGGTGGGCTCAGTGACAACCTGAGTCAGGAACCCACTCTGCATAGCATCCAGGATCACCCAACTCTTGGCACAGGATGTGGCCGGTATACACACCAGTCATCCTTGGGCAGATTAAAATACCCCATTACTACCACCTCTACCACCTCTCCCTTCCTTGCAGTTTCCAGCAACTGTGAACTTAGCTTCCTGTCTCTTTCCTCCTTCTGGTTTGGTGGTCTGTAGACCACCCTCAATGTCTCCTTCCTGCCTCTATTGGACTGTAGGTGAATCCAAAGTTTTTCCACCCCCCCCGCCTTCTCCCTTGTGCATGTCATCCCCCGATATAAGCGCATTGGAGAAAGAGTAGTGTGCTCCGGGACAACCCAGTTTCCAGTTACCTTGGTGACGCAGCTGGTAGCGCAACCAGAATAGTATTCCGGATGGCCTGGGTTCAAGTCCCAGCCGAAGCACTTACTTCTTTTTCTCTTCTGTTTGTGTGCGTTCCATAAATGCACACCATACTCTTGTGATTGAAAATGTAATTATCAGTGCAGCTCCAGGATGTACACTGGAGAAAGAGTAATGTGCTCTGGAATGGCCCAGTTTCCAGTTGCCTTGGTGGCACAGCTGGTTGTGCAGCTGGAACGGTATTCCAGGCAGCCTGGGTTCAAGTCACAGCTGAGACACTTACTCCTTTCTCTCTTCTGTTTGTGTGTGTTCCATTGATATGCACATCGCACTCTTGTGACTGACAATGTAATTCTAGGGGTGTGTATATGATGGAGTACTAGCCACACTTCAGACACAGTTCCTTTCCCCATTAAATCTGGCTGGAAGGTGTTCAAGCTGGCTCCTCCCACCCACCCATCTGAGTGGCATCCTCATCGGCAATGCCATGTGACATCAGATCTTCCTTTCCGTTGGAACAGACAGATTCCCTCCATCATGCTCTGCACTAGGTGTAGGCCCTATCTTTTTGTACGTCCTTGCATTTTGGTCTTTTGAATTGGGTCCTGGGTACAAGAAATGCCCGTGTGGCCAGAAGATGTCATGAACGGATCCGCATGCGACATGCATGTATTGCCTGGGACAGGATCATGATCCCCAGGCTCATGGCTTTTGCCACACCCTGCATCCCTGCACGCTGGAGGATCACTACGCACATCTCCTCCTGGGCCGTCTGGATGAATAGGATTCATAGTAACATAGTAATTAGTGGCAGATAAGGACAGCTAGGCCCACCTAGTTTGCCAGATTTCCCTGCCTGTATCAGCAGCCGCTGACCCTGCCTGGTCATTGGCTGTCGGTTCTCTTACCCACCTCTAGTCTTCCCTTTTACCTATCCAATGTATGTTTGAATCTCCCCACTGTGCTAGCTCCCACTACCTCCCGGGGTAGGCTGTTCCTTGCGTCCACCACTCTTTTCATGAAGAAACACTTCCTCATGTTCCCCTTTATCCTGCCCCCCCCGTAATATCATATCATGACCCCAGTCCTTGTACAGTACCTATACTGAATGATGTTGCCCACCTGTACTTTGTTCAAGCCCTCAAGATACTTGAATGTTTCAATCATATCTCCACTCTCCCCCCTCTCCTCCAGTGTGTACATACCGAGGTGCCTCAGTCGCATATGTCTTCCAGTGCAAGCACTGTATCATCTTAGTTGCCCTTCTCTGACTGTCTCCATCCTGTCTATGCCCTTTCGAAGATGCGGTCTCGGGAACTGTACCCCTTACTTCAGATGAGGCCTCACTAGCGTTTTGTACAGTGGCATCACCACCTCCCTTCTTCTGCTAGTGATATCTCTCCCTATGCACCCCAACATGCCACAGGCCCTCCCCACAGCCTTGGTACACTATTTGGCTACCTTTAAGTCATCTGAGATGATTATCCCCAAATCCTTTTCTTCCCTGGTAACCATCAACATCCCACCCCCCATCCTGTAACTCTCCGTGGGGTTTCTGTGCCCCAGGATCTTGATTTTGCAGTTCTTTACGTTGAATTTCAATTGCCACATTTTGGACCATCTTTCCAACTTATCTAGGTCCCTCTTCATTCTTTCGACACCCTCTGGAGTGTCTACCTTATTGCAGATCTTGGTGTCATTCTGTAAATAGGCAAACCTTCCCCTCCAGTTCTTCTGCAATGTCATTAATGAAGACATTGAAAAGGACTGTCCCCAGGACTGATCCCTGAGGCACCCCACTGGACACCTCCCCCCCCTTCTGATGTAATCCCATTTACTATGACCCTTTGCTTCCTGCTCCTCAACCAATTTCTAACCCAGTTCTTCACTTTGTGGCCCATCTCCAGACTACTCAACTTGCTTACCAGCCTTCTGTGTGGAACGGTGTCAAAGGCCTTACTGAAATTGAGGTAGGCTATGTCCACCGCTCCCCCCGATCCACCTCCTGCATTACCCAGTCAAAAAAGTCTATCAGGTTTGTTTAACATGACCTTCCTGCTGTAAATCCCAGGCAAGAGGTTCTGATCCCCTCGTCCTGTCCAAGGATGCCCATCCATTGGTTTCCATGACTGTGAGCTCCACTGAACAAATGACTGCCTTTGAGGAGGCAGTGGCCGAATCAGCAGCGGGCTCTTCTTCTGTGTCTGCCCTGGTTCCCTTGGGCCTTGGTGCCTCATTTACTGGGGTGTTTTGGGACTTGTGTCAGTCCCTTCAAACCCTTGGGGAGGGCCCTTTCTGTGGGTCAAGATTGTCAAAGTGGGACTCGAAAGGCATGTCCAAAAAGCTCCACCGCAGGTCATGGGACCACTAGCACTCTCGGACCTCCAGTTCCCACTTCTCTGCAACTGATGTGCCTCTCTAAGAGTTTAAAAGTACCTTGATGCACTCTGTAAACTTTCACCTTAACAGCCTATTGCCCTCCTTGGAGGGGTGTAGGCCATCCTGCTTGTATAGACTTTGGTCCCTCCACAAGTGGCCCCGATCTCCAAAGCAACCAAAGCCATCTTCCCTGCACCACGCCTTCAGCCATGAGTTTAACCAAAGGATCAGAAGATGCCTTCTCTCACTCTAAACTAAAATGGCAGGAACTCTTTAAAAGAACGCTGTCAGTTCATGTCTCCCTCCAAGCTTCCTGAAGCTATCCTACACATTCCGTAAGGGTTTGTTAGCCAGGTCTTCAGTCCCTAAGTGGACAGTAACATTGAGTACCCCCCAACCCCTGACATTCCTGTATCCACCCTCTGTAATCCCTTCCAACAGAAGCCCCTGAATGGCACCTAACTATATTGCTTCTCTGGTTCTCTACACCAACTGTCCTTTCCATCCCCCTAATGATGAAGTCCCCTACCATGAGTACCTTTCTAGACCTCATCCACGCTATGGACTTTAGACTTGTTAAGGTTCACTTTAGGGACAGACCTAATATCCTAAGAGATAAGAGGTTCTGATCCTCTCATTGGGAAGGCTGCCCTACCCTGTCACACAGAGGAGTGACCTGGTTGACAGTTACCACCCCAGGGCCCCCATCCCTGCCCGAGAGGAACCTTGCCTTTACCTTGCCACTACAGTCCACCTTCTAGCTGGAGCCTATGTGTCCTTTAGGGAAGAAGAGTAGTAACTGCCTGCACCACTGGCCTCCTCTCGGACCTGCTCTGGAGAAGGCTAATTTCAACCTTTACTGTGGCTAGTTCTGCTGCAATTGCTGCAAACATACTGCACACCAAGGCAGTACCACCATCTCCAAAGTACCTCCCTGAAAATGGTTACTGCACAGCTGTGACATCCTAATAGGCTTGTCCCCCTAACATGTTCCTCCTCAGCTTTCCACATCCTCCACCCCTGGCTGTTCTACTGTCCTATTGCCCCTTTGCCCTGGGGCCACTCACCCAGATATCTATCAGAGGTGATGAAGCTGTCCCCTACAAATACCTATTTATCATGATACCCCAGATAGGGGTTTTCTAGTAGTTTTGAGGTGCCTGGTTACAGGAGCAACTCTACGTGTCTCCTAGGCCCCCTCCTCTACTTACTCAATCCTTGCTCTCCCTATCTAGAGTTCTCCACAGACAGTATGCTACCTGTTTTCTGCTGCAGAAGAATGAACCACAAACAGAACAGTACTTTTATCCCCTGAGTTGCACCTAACATTTATACAATGGCTCCCTCGGTGGGCGGAACTAGTGCGACACCTGCATCTCAGAGTCTACTCAAGCATAGTCCCCTGCAAATCTGTGGGGACCCCTTATGGATGCTCCTGGAGACCACCCTGCAATATGCAGACACAATAAAATAGTTTGTTAAATCATAGTTCTACTGTTAGGTATTGTGCTAAAATTATTTTTATTTTTTTTAAGTTAATGTAATGAGGACATTGCGTAAAGAATACAGGAATTCTTTTGAGTGACACATACATGAGTGCTATTGTTTCAACTTTGATGTTATTGCATTCTGTAGTGACACTGATATGATGTACATCGAGTAAAATCACAGTGCATTTCTGTACAGAAGTGATGGATTCTATCAGAGTTTAGGCTGTATCTTGAATCCCTACCACTGACATTGATAAAGTAAAGTAATCCTCACTGCTGCCTTTCTGTCATGCATTCAGTAGGTTGCATCTGGCCAGGTGCAAATTAAAAGGTTACATAAACCTTTATCATCTGAAAGCAGGACTCTTTTAAAAAATGCCTGTTTCATTTTTGGCAAAAAAAAAATGCATATTTCTTTTCCTTGTCCTTTTCAATATCTTGGTGACTAAACTGCTTGGGAACAGCAAGTGAGTAATAGTATCCAAAATATCGCATTATCATTGAGTCAGGTCCAATTAGAGGTGGACAAAGTTAAATAACTTCACCTTACCGAGAGCTATGTGAAGTTCTGCTGCTTTGCATTATGCAAAGTGGCACTTCTCATAGTTCTTAGTGAAAAAGCACTTTACTATCAAAGTGCAACTTCACAAAATAATGTTTTAATTAAAAAAAAAAAAAAAGGATTTCCCTTCCCCTTCCCCTTGTAGCAGTGGATTTCTACCATTCTTATGTGCTCCCATTCATCAGATGAAGGCTGGCTGAGGTAGTGAGAAGAGAGCTATGCTGATTACTGCCCCTCGTCCAGACCATCCAGACATATCCTTTGTTGGTGCTGGTGGTATAAAGGTAGACGAGGGTGGTCATGGATGTCTGGCAGGGTGGGGAAAGGGAATACATTTTAAAGTAGTGAAGGGGGAGGAGGGGGATTGAGTTTTGCTCCATGGTTGGTGGGGTGGGGGGAGATGATTTACAGTTAGAATTTCAGAGAGTATCAGTATAGTAAAATCTTCACCAGGGCTGGGGTGAGATTGGGTGCTAAATGGGGGAAGGAAAGGTTGGTCAGTTTGAAATGGTAAGGGCTGGGGGAGAAGGGTCACATAGGGTGCTACGAGGGAGGTGGGAGGGAAGGAAATTTTTTATTTTATTTTTTTAATGTAAAGGATATTGCACTAGTGCAAATCATGAGTGGTGGCAAAGTGTCAAACCCTCATGAAGCTACTTGTAGCTTAGAAAATGGGCTTTTTATTTCCTGGCGTCTGTTTGGCTATTACCCTTGCCAAGGGGGTACACTAACTTTCAGTAAATGCCCAGGAAATAAAAAGTACCACCCTATACTGTCCCTTTACCCATGCAAGAATTCTTGTGCCCACCCTGCTTGCCCATTGGCTTAAAGCACCCCCAGGAAATTTCAAATCACCGCCATTGTTTTGAGCCCAGTTAGCGAGTGAGCAGACCCCACTCCCCTCACCGTGTACAGCGAATGTACTTGCAGTCACCTAGTGAAAGAAAATGTATGTAAACATCCTTTTTATGCCCTAGTTACCTGTCCTGCACTGATCTGTTCAGTTTTGCAGCCGTTCTGTTTCAATGATTTAAAAAGGGGCAGCAGGTCGCAAGCTCACCGGCACCACAAATCACTCTGCTCACCCTATCAGCAGGAACGTTTCCTGAAAAATAAATCAAGCAGTGTTGCCAAGATAAAATATGAAAAGGCACCATTGTACTTCTTTCAGCTTCCCCCACTGATCACAGGCACGCTTACCTTGTCTTAGGAAAAACTGTCCTATCCGATCGGCTTAGACTTGAAACATAGTTTTTTTTTTGTCCTGCCTACCAATGCCTTTCAATTTTAATGGCTGGGAATAGACTCGAGAGGGCTCCCCATCTCTATCACACTGCTGCCTGAAAGGGATGAGATGTGCACATGTAAATTGCTACCCTCACTTTTTTTTTTGGTGTGGGGCTGGAAACGCTTGGCTGAATAAAGGTTCCCCATCTCAACTCTGCTGCTCTTCCCTCAGAGAACATTAAAAATCGCTCACCTCTTCTCTCCGGATGTCTCTCTTGCTCAGACATGAGGGCTCAGAGGCTCAGAACTGCACAGCCTGCACTTCATGAGAGGCTGCAGTTTCTAAATCCCTGCAAGTTTTATGCTGCTCGTACAGGTCCTCTAACCAGCTATAATGCATGTGTGTGGCACTGTATATGGGAGGAGGGGGGTAACCATGACAGTGAGCTCCCTAGTCCTCAGAACTTCCTAGTAAAAAAAAAACAGCATTCTAATACTGGCAGAGGAACTATTTTGTTACTAAATGAACAACTTTTAGCATTTAAACAATTGTGGTTATTTTTTTAAAAACATACACAGTTGCCTATTTTCTAAGCGCAATAATATCCTCCAAAGTGGGTGGTATGGGCAATACCAGACCTTCCAGGGGCTGTAAGGCCCTTTGCCTGCTGCATCAGGCCTCATTACACCCCTGGGCAGTCCGGTATTGCCCAATACCGCCCACCCTGTTGGGTATTATTGCTTATATGAAATATGGCACTTCAACACCACTTTGCCCATGAAGTAAACTTTGCAGTATATCTAGGTCCAGTATTGACCATCAGAGAGTAATGTAGTCTACATGCTTATTTAGTCCTGGGTCTCTTTTTCTTGTACTGCTTCTATTTCTTTTTTAATTTGAATAACTGTTATTAAATTTTCAACATATGACAATAAACAGGCAGCGTAAGGTACGGAAGAGAAATATCAGTAAATTGCATCAGTTGATTACATTATACCCAGGGCCCCTGGTGTTCTGCGGCAGAATTTTCTGATTTCTGCGGCAGGGCTCCTTGACTTCTGCAGCAGCATTTTCTGATTTCTGCAGCATGATTTATTCATTTCTCTGGCAGAATGCAGTCCTGTCATTGGCTAAATATGATGTGATGTCATCGATGACATCATATGCTGAGCATAGAGGAGGGGCTTCAGGATAAACGAGGTGGGAAAGAAAGCCTGACACTATGGAAAAACAGTATATTTATATGAAAATTCACCAAAAACAATGAATTCTGCTGCACTATATATATTCTGTGGCATGATGCAAATTCTGCGGCAAATTCTGCAACCGCAGAACCGCAGAATTCCAAGGGCCTTGATTATACCATCCAGGAAGATTAGCTACATTATACCATCCAGGAAGATTAGCTACTATTCCATTATTCTTTTCACAATCATATTACGAGGATGCAGGCGTAGACCCAGAGGTAAGTATTAAATATCATTTACAAGTTTACATCCATCGGGTCTGGTATACAGTACAGGACATTGTGGGACAGACATATACTAGAGTATCTAAGGGTGCCGTCTTTCTTGAAATTGGATTTCCGCCTCAATTGAAAAGTTATTTTTCCAATGTATAGATGTGTGCAACAATTGCTACCAAGTTATTATGATAGGTGTAATAGGCTGCAGCCAAATCTGTGTTATCATTTTCTTTAGTAGCTAGAAAATAAAGCTTAAGCAGGGATCAGGGCCTGATTCACTGGTCCTCCTGAGAGATAGCCAGGAGATGAATCTCAGAATCCAGTACTACCCACTAATAAACAAGGTAAAGACACACAATGTATGTCTAGAAGAAATGCAGTTTAAAGTAGCAGTACTACGAAAAAAAAAACCTGCGCTTTTTTGACAGTTTATTCCCTATGCCCTGCTAATCATATACCTGGTACTCTTTCTTGCTGGCATTGTACTATCACAGAGTAATCTGCTCTGTTATTCTCCGCTTTTGTTTACATTTCTGCCACTAAGCATGTTGCACTGGAACCCCCTCTGCTGCCAACTGCACATATGAATGACTTGCAGGGACATCGGGAATGGTCAGCAGAGGGTCCCTCTGCTGTTGTCAAAAGATGTGATGTGACCTGTAGAAAAAGCACAGCTGAAATTAGTCAGCCACCATATTTGTTGTAGTGCTACAACACTTCAAATAAATTGCAAATATCTAAAAAACTAAAAATGACTGGAAAAAAAATTTACAAGTATGGAAACTGGAACTTTGGCCGCATGCTTACAGCCAAAAAACAGAATTTTGATATGTCACTTCCTGATTTCGTAGTACTGCTGCTTTAATGATAGAGCAGTGTAAACGGTGCAGACCTCACAATGCTGATAGTACAGGCTGGAAGGGCAAGGCAGAGTCCCACTGACTTAAACCGGTTTCGCAGTAGCCTCTTCAGGAAGTGTCCCACAGGTGTAATGGTAATCACTTTAAAGCACAGTCTTAGAGGGGCAGTGCAAAATTCTAATAGGCCAAAAGCCATCAATGTATAAGTAGAGTATTATTGTAAACTTACAAAATATCAATATTTTATCCAACACACACCCCACATCTCTTGCAACAATAAATCACCATCGCTGTCTAAGAGATCATAGTTTATAAACAAAAACTTGATACCAGCAAGTGAAATAAAAAAAATGATAAAATAAAAGTACATGATCAAAAAATAAATATGAATATTATATATCAATAATGTTACTTGGGATAGCCAGGAGAACCAACACTGGGTGTGGGACTTCTGAGTATTTAGATCAAAATGACAGGTGATGCCTAAGTTGATGTCAGAATTCCCCCAGCATAGAACAAGACTAAAATATGTGGGCTTGATCAATGCCGTCTGTTCTACAGTTTCTTCATGTATTTAGCTTGGATTCTAGGTGTGTGGAATTACTGCATCTTGCATTACCAAGCGAACTCTCACCAGGTGACCAAAGCTGTGGCTTAGAGAGATATGAGGTAGTATTTAATCCATTTTTCATATGTATAAGAAGAATTTAAGTCCTGATTTCATTTGGCTAAGATATATTGGGAATTATGGGGCCAGAGCTCCTGTAGCCCTGTATATGTGTATAATCAAATGTTGCCAAATATCTCCCTTGAGGAGCCCCGTTAGAATATTAAGGAGTAGTGGCAGAGGTCCCTGGGAGCTTGAGGGACCTTGCAGTTTATGAAAAGGATGTGTCCTCATTTGTAAATACCTAAAATACTCATGGTCTGTCAGCCTCTGCTAGTATTCGAAGGGGAGTAGTCCCCATTCATTTAAGAAATGGAAGACATAGTGGAGTTCCAGGTGCCTCCATGTTTTGAATGCTGTGCCCAGCTGCAAGTGTGAAAAGTCATTGTCTTCTGCTAGTAGCCTATACCACCATAATAATTTATTTATTTATTTAGTTAGTTAGTTAAATATCAGTTTAGAAACCTTTGAGCCAGAGGCTCATTTACAAAGGTACCTCGTCACAAAGAGGACATCAGAACAGTAGTACAAGGGACACAGTACTTACAAACAAAAAAGTTACAGTTCAATTACAATTTTGTTTCAATAGAATACAATCTCCAACGAAGCAAAAGATAACAAAAGGTGCAAAACTTATGGTCGGGGGAGAGCTGGTGGGAGTAGAAGGGAGGGAGATAGGGGAGGAGGAATTAGTAGGGAAAGGAAGGGGGGGGGGGGAGCCGCTCAGTGAGCATTGTCAAACAGAGTATATATATATATATATATATTTTTTTTTTTTACACTAGGCTAGTGGCAGTTGCATTTGCGAGAGCTAAGCAGGAAGTTTCTGCTTTTAGCATGGGCTGTTGCTTTAGCAACTTTACCCCACTGAGTATAGCTCATCTATTTTGCCTTCTTGGCCCCCAGGCACCCACTCTTTCAAGGCTTGTCACCCATGCTAATTGCTACAGTACCCCCCAACCCCAGCCACCTCTAGGTTACTAAAGTGGTCCAAGTCTGTCTCTTCTTAGGGGAAGGCTCCTCCTCATGCCACTGTGGGCTGGCAGTATGTGACGGACAGTGGCTATGGCTTGGGGGGGGGGCAAATGTGGCATGGATCAGGTGGCCTGGGAGTTGGGGGCTATTATCTTGCATGCCTAGACAGCTCACGTTTCTCCTGTTTTTTTTTTCCTCCTTTATATACCTCTCAGAGTGCCTGCATGTCTGCAGTGATCTGAGAGGGTGCTCGGCAGCACGTGGCCATCCACACTGCAATAGCACCACCCCCAATGTCATCGTAAAGTGCCAATACAACAGCAGTGGGTTGTCTTCCACTCACACAATAGCAGTGTGTCCTATGAACACTCTGTCACCCTCCTTGATGGCAGGATACCGTTCCAGGCAGCCCTATGTTGCCTGGTACCATGGAGCAAGTGAATAATGGGTCTCTTTTCATACAAGGGTGCCAGTCTGGGCAATGTTATAGATTAACTTTATTATCTGAATTATCCTAGCTGTAGAATTGACACAATTGACTCAGTATCTCGGGTCATGCATTTAGTGTACTGTATCTGCCTTGACCTAGGTGGCCCACCAATGTTATTTTATCTGATGTTGTCACTATATAGGATGGGTTTTTACATCATATGATGGGATCGCTTATAAATGGGGTTTAGTTATACTTTTGTATGGCACCTGATTTTTTTTTTTTTACCATTCTGACTTTTGAAAAAAGGTTTTGTATGATTTAGAATAGACAAACTATTATACATGAGTTAGTATTTGTAGTTTATAGAAAATACACTATTATCATGGATCTACAGAAAACAGAATCTTCTGTTTTATTTGTGGTGCATGTCCCAGTTATCACAGGTCTTTATGCTATCAGTTATTCTATATTTAAAGATACCATTCAGTTTTCTTTTTTATTAATGACTCTCCTGCCTGCCTGCCTCATAATTTTTTTTAAAAGACCTGAAGAAGGGGAGGTAGACTGAGAGTGATGCTTGATCATTTCTCTTGATATATTCAATTATACCTGGACAAGGTCGACCTTAGTTAGACAGAGGTAATTCACTTTCATCTTGGAAACAAAATCAATATAGAATGTATTTAGAACATAGATACAGGTTAGAATCATTAGGATTTTAATCACGTGCTTACTTTTCTGAATGTGCCACAAGGTTGTTCTGCCGGCATGTGCACGTCATGTTGTGTTTCAGCCCTCTTGAGTGGTAGCAGGGTAGCCAGCGCTGCCCATGCAATTTTAGTTAAAATACATTTTAACAACCACTACACAATAATGATCCAGTCAACAGAACCTAAATAAATAAATGATGAGCGAGTGGCAATAATCTTTCTTGTTCTTTGTCTAACATTATAATTTGCTCGAACTACAGATGTCTGGCAAAGAACTCAGCTCATGTTTGTCATGTTTTTCATGAACCATGTTGCAGTTATTATCTATATAAACAATACAGGCCTCTTATAATAGAAAATATTATGACTATGGCCACTCCCAAAAGAGAGATGGATCGCTCATTAACAGGCTGATTTGTGTAGATGCAGCTGGACAAATCTAGTCCTTCCTTTTTAATTCCCATTATAATTTTTTGTCTTCCCTGGGTGAAAACTCCGCATCAGACTTATTGGGAGACCTAACAGCCACACCCTAGCTATCCCTCATTGCACCATCTCCACAGGCCAGGCTGCTTTCTCCTGTTGTTTCCCTAACTCTGGAACTTGCTTCCTTCTCCTATCAGACTTTCCTCATCCCCATCTTCTATCTCTTTGGCCCTACACAACTACTATTCCCCTAACTGTTCTTGTTTCCATTCCCCCCTCACAGCCCTCCCCTCTTGCATAAATATCCTTTATCCAATATCCCTGATCCTTCCCTAGTCTCCTAAACTGATCCCTTCCACTCAGTGTGTCTGCACAGTGTTTTTTCACCTTCTTTTCTCCTTCTCTCATCCCACCTTTCCATACAGTGCCAGGGACACACTACTGTGTCCTCCTTCCACCTATTTCCCCCCCTCTGAAGCCCTTCCTTCCATTTCCTGATCCTCTATTCTTACCTGCCTCCCAATTGCCCTATTCTCTTTCTCCCCCTCTCTATCCTGTCTCCCACCCCTCTCTCTCTCACCTCCCACCTCCCCGTCCCTGTTCCCCTTTTTTCGCCTAATTCTGTCCCCTTGCCAGGGGTTCTCAGCATCCTGGGCGTGACTTGCTCTTGGCTGCCTGCACCCTCTATTCCCTCCCCTTTTCTGCCTGTTTCTTGTCTCCCCCGCCTGGTTCTGAGTATCATACGAACAAACAAACATACGAAATTGCCAGCAGATACAGGCCATATGGTCTATCTAGTCTGCTTGAGTGTGCAGCACTTCAGTCCATTAGACTGCAGCTGCCCCCCATTAACTCTTCCCTCCCCAACTGCCCCCTGGTATGTATTTTCCCCTTGAATTTGTCCCACCCCCTCTTGAAGCACCCCACAGTCTGCACTGATATGAGTTGCTCAGGCAGTGCATTCCACCCTGTTACCACTATCTCTGTGAAGTAGTGCCTCCTCCTTTCCCTCCTGAATCTGCCCCCTTTAACTTCAGAGAGTGCCCTCTAGTATATCTTTCATTCTGGAGAGTGAACCCACCATGGAAGCCTACTCTGTTCATTCCCTTCAGGTGCTTGAAGGTTTCGATTATGTGCCCTCTCTCTCTCTTCTATCCTCCAGGGTATACATGTTGAGCTCTTTTAGTCTTTCCTTGTAAGTTCTATCCTCCAACCCATGGATCATCTTTGTTGCTCTTTGCTGCACTGTCTTCAGTAGTTTGATATCCCTTTTCAAGTACAGGCGCCAGAACTGCACGCAGTACTCCAAGTGCATCCTCACCAGGGACCTGTACAGGGGCAATATGACTTCACTACATCTGGATGTAATCCCCCTTGCTGTACACCCTAGCATCCTGTTAGCCTTAACCGCAGCCTTCTTACACGGGGCTGACTGGTTTAGTTCCCCAGTCACCAGCACCCTCAGATCCTTCTCCTTGTTGGATGTGGACAGTTGCATCCGGAAGGGGCATGGATTCGAGGCTGCTTTCTCCTCTCTCTCCACACCTTTCCTCTACTCTTGCTTGCCCCTTCCTCTTTTTCTCAACCTGCTACACCTCTTCATGCTAATATACTAGCTCCCTTGAGCATGCATTGGCACTTAACTAACTTGTGCTCAGCCTTGTCTTCTAGCACTTAATTTGTGTTATCTGTGTTTACCTACCTAGCGTACTACTGTGTTATGCATAGACCGTCAGTGTTATGTAATAGTTATTGTACTTTATTTCACTTTGCATATGTATTTATTTGCTCTCCCAACTCTTGTAACCCCCCTCCACCCAGGACGCTTCTGGAAATTAGCTGGATACAGCTCATGTTGTATTTTCTGGTGAAACATTTTGCAAATTTTTATTTATTTATTTTTATTTTTTTATTTTAGCTTTTGTTGACCGGGTAAGTGCACTAGACAATTCCTGCCTATTTTCAGGCACGACCCAGGGGGAGGGGGATACAGATGAATGGCAACTGACCTTGAACCAGATTAAGCTGTTGGTGGTATTTTTAGTGAATGAGGGAAATTTGGCCAGGACACCAGGGAAATTCCCCTACTCTGCGGAGGCAGAGGGCGCTGTTACTGTGGAAGACTGTGGCGACACAGTCTGTCCCAGACCATGGAGGAGGGCGGTCAGTTTTGAAACTACAGAGGCATCTAAGATGCCACAAGATGACAGCTTTCCTTTGGCACAGAATTTGATTTCTGAAGTGATACCAGAGACTTGTTTGGAACAATCCGTTTTGATTGAGGCTGATGGGGATTTGCATCCTGAGGAAATTAGACTACAAAAGAACTAGAAGTCAAAAATCCAATTACTTGCTCTCATTTCCAATGCAGAACAAGAATATAACCAGAGCAAGTCCAGACTGGAAGAAGAACGGAAAAAAGGAAAAGGTCGGTAGCCAGTCCTTCACTTAGTACTAGCAAGCAGAATATCTACATGGACTCCAGCTGTGCAGAGAACAAGTCAGTGATGTTGTTCAAGGATTCTGTGCGGCTGCGGATGATGCGGAGTGGTCACCAGAGGATGCCCTACTCAGAGCAGGATGGATCTATTCGGGAACCGTTGGACTCCTGATCCGGTGGGTTGCTGCCAGGTTCTCCGATTTGCACTGGGAGGATCGTAGTCGCTCTGGTTTGCCGTCGCTTTCGTTCGATGAAGCTCCACCACCGACATGCGAGATTGAAACAGGCGAGTTTCAGGTGATCCGTCAAGCGCGACAACAGCTCTGCCAAACATCCGTGTCTCTGAACTTTCCGACAGCCCTCCTTACCTCAGGACTTCCAGGTACAATCTCTGAACTCAGGTACCGAAAGGCGAGGTGAGGGTCATATCGTCTGAGTTGTCAGATATGAAATCGGTGACTGATACTGCAGTGAAAGAGCTGTCGCCCATACAACACCAGGGTTTTCTAAATCGTTTGCTGGTCTTTTCATAAACCCGTGGCGGCAGCAAAGCGAAGGTTTTTAGTTCGTCTCTCCGTTATGTTGGGGACACCCTATAGTTCAGATAGAGTATGGGTGGAAAAACCCTAATTAAAGAGAGCATGGGCTTTACTCCTGTAGCGTTTATGCCTTTATCCACGCTCCGGGTGATAGAAACTATGACATTAGCTTCTGCTCGATGGTTCTACTTGACAAATTTTGGAAACTGTATTATGAACGCAAGCCCTGGTGGATTGGTCTAATTTTTGGCTATTCCTGTGACTAAACCTACTGTTAAATCTGTTACAATTTATTTAGGAATGAGGCGTTGATGTTTCAGATATTAAATTCTGGTTGGAAAAGCAATGCTCTACTGTGGAACATCCCAAACCAATAATAGATGAAAATGGTTTCTGGAATGGGGGGTGGACTTTTAGGGTCCAATTAAAGCACACTGATAATGGCATTCAACATTTGCCCAGTTCTTTCTTTTTGGGTAGGGATAGGGGGATATTATTTTATGCTGGTCAACCTAAAAGCTGTTATAAATATGGCGATTTATCGCATTTGAATAATGATTGTACTGCTATCAAATGTTTTCTCTGTGGCTTATTGGGTCACTCCGCAGATCAATGCATTGAGGCCCCTATCTGTAACCTATCTGGGGATACTGCTCATAGCTTCCAGGGATGTCCATGGGCAGCCCATAACTCGGAGTCTGTCTCCGAACATGACATGCTTTTGTCACAAGCCAAAAAACCCCAAGTACATGAGGTAGACTTGTCTTCCTTTCCTCCGGTTCACGCAGGGGCGTGGGGGTAGTAGCGGTTCGGTTTCTGGAGGTATGAAGCGAGTTTGACAGGAGTGTGCCCACTGGTTCCACCCTTACCTTCACATACTATTGAGAGTCCACATCTGCTGCTACAGAGGTGGTTGGCACTCCTTTACTACCCCATAGTTCATCTCATGAGATCCGGCCCATTTGTTGTTACCTCCTGATGATGATGGGAGACAGGTTTTCTTGCAGTAGGGCGTTCTCGGCTTCTAATCCCACCTCTCCTAGAGAGGATGGCTCAGATCAAAAAAAAACACAGCCATCTCTTTCTCCTCTACCTCTCACTAACAGATTTACAGTCTTTTCCTCATGGGAGAGCTATTGGATAAGGAGAATCCCATAGAGAAGCTTCCCAGGTTTCAAGTCAGGGCCAGCCCAATTTGATATTGCAGCTCCCGTTAGATAAGTTAAATTTAGAAGCGTCTAACCAGGTCTAGTAGGAAACATTTAAACAAACCTCCTTATTTCATGAACCTTAGGGTGGCGTGTTTAAATGTTAATAACTTAAATCGATCTATAAACGTAGGACTACTTCGTATTTTAAGTGATTTGAGTTTGATGTTTTATGCTACAAGACACTAGATTTCATACTTTAGGGAAATATCTCAAGCTTCTAAGGATTGGTGGTGGGGTACTTGATTGTGATCGATAGGCTCAGAGAAGCCTGTTGTGGGGTAGATTTTGTTTTCGGTCTACTGATGTACAGATTTTACGTCTAGTGGATATCGAACCTGGTAGGGCTTTACTGTTGGATGTAGTTATCAATACATTATCTTGTAGACTGATTACCATTTATGGCCCGCAATCAAAAGCTTTGAGGATTGATCTCTTAACTAAAATCAACCGTATTTTTTACCAGTAGACAGATTTTTGGGGGTGACTTTAATATTAACTTCCAAATTCAGGGGAAAAGGGTAAACAATATTGCGATAAGAAATTTTGAAATCTTTAGTTTTGCAAGCTGGTCTGAAAGACTTTCAAAATGATATGTCGAGTGAGGTGAAAGCAACTTTTTTTAAAGGGAGGCTCTTTTCTAGAATAGACTTTTTGTTTTTGAAGCAAAATTTAGATATTTCAAAACCTTTCGTAATTCCCATAGAAACTTCCGATCACATGTTGATTGGGATTAGTATTGCACTTCCCCCTGTTAGGGGACCAGGACTGGGGTTCTGGAGATTAAATGTCTCATTATTAGAAGAACCAGATATTTTGTCTGGCCTCAAGACTCTGGTGGAAGATAAGGCCACAACATTTTTTCTTTATGAGGATATGGGAGCATGGTGGGAGACTTAAAAATATTGTTATTAAATTTCTTCAGTTGCAAGGGAGGGTCCAGGCCAGAACGAAATATAGGAATACCTAGCTTTTAGACATAAACTGGGCGAATTGCTATCAAGTCAGAGCATGGGAGGGTTGGACCTTAGTGGAGAAATTAGTTTCATAAAACAGAAAATGAAATCTTTTCAATATGACAGGCTGTGTTCTCTTCAAAAAGAACAATCTTTTGGTACTCATGGGAAGGCAGAAAGTATTAATGTGTATGTTAGTTGCCAAAATAGACGTGAGAGAAAATTGATATCAGGTCTAATGACTCCTCAGGGCACTTTAGCCACCGATAATGTTTCAATTATGAATATTATTGTACAGCATGTAACAGATATGTTTGGTTCCCCAGTGGTACACTCATCCTATACTATAAAATACTTCATGCGGCAGCTCTACCTCAACTTTCACCAGAATTTTGTGATGCTTTGATTGCCCTTTTCTAAGTCAGAACTGGATATGGTATTTAAGAATCTTCGTACGGGGATTTCACCTGGTTCTGACGGGTTACCTGCCGAACTATATCATTTCTTATGGGAGATAATTCTGCTAGAAATGTTAGAAGTCTTTAGATTTTTTCAGAAGGAATGTTGTTTACCAAATCAAATGTATGAAGGCTTGTTATTTTTTCTGTTTAAATCAGGTGATTCCACTGATTTGACTAATTGGAGGCCCCTCACTTTGCTGAATACTGATTTTAAAGTATTTGCTAAACTGTTGGGGAATAGACTGGCTTCAGTTATGGAGGTCTTAATTAACCCATCTCAATATTGTTCGGTTCCTGGACGTAGTATCACGGATGCTTTAGTACTGCTTCGGGAAATAATGGAGGGTGATGGAAGACGTCAGGATGGGAACGATTTAGGGTTTCTTGTAAGCTTAGACCAGGCCAAAGCGTTTGATAGGGTGTCTCACTCCTATTTATGGGACTGCCTATTGGCTTATGGAATCCCACAAGATTTTGTGGACTGGCTGAAAATTTGCTACGGCCTCGCGTATGTAATCCCTTATGAGAATGGCTGGATGGGTCCGAAAATTCCAGTACTCAGGGGGGTACGTCAAGGCTGTCCATTGAGCCCACTCCTTTATGTATTTTTTATTGACCCCGTAATGAGACTATTGCAAAGATCCCCGAATATTTTGAGCATATCAGGGGGCTTTTCATCAGCGGATAAAGTACTCGCATATGCTGATGATATGTGTTTGATTATTCAGGATCCACAGTCTCTGCTCATTGCTCTCAATTTAATTCAAGTAGTGGGGAAAATATCAGGAGCTACCTTAAATATTGGGAAAACTAAATGTCTGGCCTTAGCGGGTTTTCGGGAGGATTCTAGGATAGTTGGTGGATGTGAGGTGGCCGCAGACCCTTGCAAAATTTTAGGTGTTTATTTCAGCGGCAAAGCAATGGCTGAGTACAATTGGTCTAGACTGTTATCAGTAGGGAATGAAATGGTAAGCAGATGGAACAGATGGAAAGTGGGTAAAAAAAAAAGGGTTTTCTTGATTAAGTCCTTTTTGGCCCCGATATTTATATATCTTAGTGCTGTTTTTCTGGTGCCGAAGAAATTCGAAGCGTCTTTATCCAGACTGTTTTTCACTTGTTTCTGGGGGAGCCGATTGAATCCGATCAAAAGGTCGGTACTCTACAAACAAGTCAAAGATGGTGGTGTAAACATGCTGAACCCTATATTATTTTACTTCACGATATTTTTATACACGAATCTAGTTCCGATAGTAAAAAATTCTACAAAACAATGGATTAAATGGGTTTTCCCGATACTCAAAGGAATTTTGTCAGAATGGGATAAGGGATTATTTCTCCACAAGAACAAAAGGCGTCCTAGGCTAGTAAAGAGATGGAGGAGGTTTTGATTGGGTGATTAGATGGGATATTGGCTATTCAGCGGTCAGACCTTTTCTAAGCGGCATTTATATGATGAATTATTGTTAATCCAGTTTCAGGACGACCCTTTTCCCATTTTACTAGCGCCAACAAAAGTTTATATCTGCATATGTTACCGACCGCATATCCCTGAACCAATGTGGGACACAATATGGTTAGAGTGCACCAGAAAATTAATATTAAAGGGAATCAAAAACATAAATCAATTCAAGAGAGATATTGTCCCAGAGAAAGTTGTTCTAATATTATAGAAACAATGGATCATTTATATTTTCATGTCCGTTTATCATCCAATTCTGGGATGTTGTCAAAAACAGATGGAAAATTGGGGTACCTATACCTCCCGCCCCTACTCTGTTATTTTATGGTATTCCAAATTCCCAATTTACTCAGAAGCACATAGGCATACTTAGGATTGTATGTGCTTTTTTTGTCTATTGGATCTGGATATGTAGATGTCGTTTAGTTTTGCAACAACAGGACATCCAAGCTTTGGAGTTATACTTTACTATTGCAAGGGAATTTCAGAAGTGGTTGATTTCTGAATTCCAGTGTGACACTACAAATGAATTGGTTAAGCAATGGTCTTCTTTCAAAAAAAAAAAAAGGGTGGGTGTTTTTTCTATTATGCATTGTTCCTCAGTCAAGTTTTGTTGATTTGTGTTATTTCTACGTATTAATAGCCTTTTATTAGGAACTGCTATATTTTGGTTGACATTATTATGTCTTTGTATTTTGTTACTTTGGGAGAGCAAAAGTGTCATTGCTTATATTGAGTTTCACGATGTTTTAAGGTGTCGATGGAGCTGTTTATTTCATACTACAATTGAATTTTTTGTCTATATGAGAACATGTGTAAATGATTTTGATTTCAATAAAAAATTCCCCTACTCTTTTCGATAAGTGCCATGGGGTCTTTAACATCCACCTGAACTACCACCAATCCAGGCAGATGGGACCTCGGTTTAACGTCTCATCCGAAAGACGGCACCTCAGAAATGCAGCACCCCTCTCATGCTGCATTACAGTGTCAGTACTGGGATATTAACCCAAGTGCCAGATGTGGGAACTGAACCCACAGCCCTCTGATCTCCCGGCCTCAGAGGCGAGTGTGCTACCTACTGAGCCACTGACACTGACAAATAAATAAACACACACTCTCTTACCTGCTGCTTTTGTCCCTCACAGTTTTCATTTCATTTCATTGTATTTGGAAAAAAAAAACATTTCACTGAAGCTCATTTGCAATGGTGTTGAAGAGCATGCAATAAATGATGACAGTTGCAATATATAAAAACATATAAAATGACCACAATATAGACATAATAAAGTACCAGCAGAGCAAACATAAAACAAGATTAAATTGGCTGTTGCAACCAGAACAGTACATTCAAGTGATACTGTGACAGCAAGGTTTAAACAGGGGAAGGGATTTTAAAAAACAGGTGTGCTAGCCGGACGAGTGGCGCTGAGGGCTGAGGAGCTGGGCGCTACCACCTCGCACCACGCCGATGGCCGGGTTAGGGAGCGAGCCTGGGTCATCGGGGGTTGGTAAGGGAGGAGAAGGATTGAGCATCCATAGGGCTGTTCTCCTTCTCCGGGGAGGGGGGTGAGTTGTCATTGGTGTGCTGGTGGCCTCTAGTGGTGGTTGGGGGCAATTGCAGGACACTGGCAAGACTTGGGGGACGTGCTGGGGCCGACACCTGGAAAGCAGTGCGTGCGGTAGCGTGCGCACTCCTGATCATCGGCGCCATTGCACACCACAGACGTCCAGGGAGAACAGGGAAAAAGGGCACCAGTTGCGGCAGCATGATGGCCATCTCTGTGGAGGGACTTGCTCTGTGCCGAGGACATGTGGCAGTACTGGATCCGGACCTGGGGACAAGCCGCAGGGGTAGTTGCAGGACCCGAACAATGGAGTTGATGAGTCTTCGGGGATGGCAGCCGAAGACCTGAGGAGAATGCTTGACATGTGAGAGGTAAGCAGACTGGTGTCCCAGGAGAAAAGTAATAACAAAAAAAACAGGTGTGCTGCACTGAGGGGAGTCAACACCACAGATAGCAGGCAGGAAGGGAGTACCATGAAACAGGACAAAGGTAACTAAAGGCTTCTTCACCCTTTCTAGATTTAACATCAACCATCACCTTGCTGTTGAGAATCACTGACTCCAGCCTAACAGGCATGCATCAGGGACACATCACCTCCACCATCTTCGTCGACCCAGCAAAGGCTTTCGACACTGTGTCACACTGCCTTCTTCTCCTCTCTTATCTTACCAATGCAAGGCTCTTCATTGAGACCACCAGCTGTTTCCACTCCTAACTAGTAGGTAGATCATAGTCTGTTCATATTGGCAACTCCCTCTCCCCATAACCACTGGTGTGCCCCAAGGCTCTGTCCTTGGCCCCCTGCTATATTCTGTCTTCATAAACATTCTGCTCGCTGCCTGCCCACACTCCTCTATCCATACTGTATTTATGTAGATACCATCTTGTATGCATCTGGCACCTCCGTCACTGAGGTGGCAGCCAGACTTCAGCGTGACTTCAGTAATGTTCAGCTGTGGTTTCATTCAAAACAGCTTCTCCTGAATACCAAGAAAACAGTCTCCATGACCTTCAGCACTAGACAGAGACTCTCTCAGCTCCCCTCCCTCCCTTCCTTCCACAGCCTGGATGGGACTATGATTTGAGTACTGCTCCTCCTTTAGATACGAACATACAAAGAAGCCAGCAGAAGAAGGCCATTTGGTCTAGCAAGTCTGCTTGTGTTGCAGGGTCCATAGTTTGAGCTACTGTCCCGGGCCCCTCTCCCCACTCCTCCCATCCACCCTACTCATGACCCTTACCCTCCCCCAATACCTGTCCCAGCCTCTCTTAAAGCTGCCCACTGTCTTCAGTGAGATTACCTCTTCTGGCAGCGCATTCCAAGTGTCCAACACCCTCTCTGTGAAGAAGTGTTTCCTGACCTCCCTCCTAAACCTCCCACCTTCCAGCTTAAGACTATGCCCCCTCATGTTATGGTTGCCACTCAGCTTAAAGAGACTCTCCTTATCAACTTTATTTATCCCTTTCAAGTACTTGAAGGTCCCAATCATGTCCCTCCTCTCTCTCCTGTCTTCCAGGGAGTACATGTTCAGTGCCTTCAACCTCTCCTCATATGCCTTATCCTTCTGACCAGCTGTCATCTTTGTAGCCCTCCTGTGGACCTTCTCCAGCATGTTAATGTCCTTTTTGAGGTGTGGGCACCAGTACTGAACTCCATACTCTAGATGCGGCCTTACCAGTGACCTGTACAAGGACAGTATAACCTCTTCTCTCCTACTACTGATCCCCCTAGATATGCATCCCAGCATCTTGTTTGCCTTTGCTGCTGTTTTCTTGCACTGCGTGGAGTGCTTCAGGTCACTAGTGATCATCACTTCCCAGGTCCTTCTCCTCCTCTGATGCAGATACTCAGACTCCACCCAGGTAGTACTCTGTCTTAGGATTCTTGGCTCCAATATGCATAACTTTGCATTTATTGACATTGAAGCCAAGCTGCCAGATCCTGGACCACCTCCCTAGCTTTTCCAGATCTTCCTGTAGGCCCTGTATCCCTTCAGCTGTGTCCACTCTCCCACAGAGTTTGGTGTCATCTGCGAATAGGCACATTTTTCCCTTAATGCCATTTCCAGTGTCATTGATTAAGACATTGAACAACACCAGCCCCAGCACCGAGCCCTGCGGGAACTCACTGGTTACCTGTCTTGTGCCAGATAACCCTTCCCCCACAACCACCCTCTGGGTTCTATCCTTCTATCCTTTAGCCAGTTTTCCACCCATCTGGCCATCTTTTCCCCAGCCCCGAGATCCACCAACTTCCTGATCAACCTTTTGATACCTCAGTGTTTGGCTTGACTGACACCTCAACTTTTCTGTACACATTGAGACCATCCACAAGAAATTGCACCCTAAACTGGGTGCTGTGTACCGCAGTCGGGGCTGCATCCTACTGCCAGCTTGCCGGGGCATTGTACAGAAAATGATTCTCCCCATCTTTGACTATAGGGATGTTGTATACAGTGCTGCCCCATCCTCCTTCTTAACCAGACTGGACACACTCTTCCACTTATTCTGCTGCTTCGCCCTCGACTGTCCCCCTCGCATTCACCACTGTACCCTTTACCAATCACTGTACCTCCCCTCCCTTGAGGACAGATGGCACACTCATTGAAGCAGCTTCTTGGCCAAATTCTGGTCCCAGTCCCTACCTTCCTACCTCTCCTCCTCTTTCTCTCCACCCTTACCGCTCCTCCTCTTTATTTGCTCAGAAATTCTGACCCTCTCACTTTAACCATCCCTGATCGTACCTCCTCAACAGGTCAGGCCACCTTTTCATACAGGTTTCCAACTCTGTGGAACTCCCTCTCATGGTACTTTCGATTTGCCCCCTTCCCTCGGGTTTTCAATTACTGTACCTCAAAAAAAAAACATTTCTGCTCCCCCTGCACCTGTTCCTAGTCCCCTGCCTCTTCCGCCTCTGCTGATCCTACCCTGCTTGTCTTCCGCAGGTGCTTCAGGCTATAGGCATATAAGTACGTATTAACCTGTACCAAAGCCATTCTGTATTCTTATTTATGTAACATGTAACTAGCAATGTGTACTAGGATATTTCCAATTGCTGCTACTCTGTTGCTCTATTCTTAAGTTGTGCTAAAATGTCCATCTACATTATTGTAAATTTCCTGTGTTTTGTATTTGTATTTTACTTATTTGTTTACCTATACTGTATTTGTTTTTGTGTTGTCAAGCATCTGTATTGTGTATTTCTCAATCCTCTAATGCTTTATTCACTATGATTGTCTGTACTCCCATTTGTTCCCCTTCCCCACAGGATGCATCTAGAAACGAGCTTCTGCTCAGTATGTTCTTCCTGGTAAAACTTTAAATAAATAAATAAAAACATGGAACCATAAGCTCAGTAGGATCAGCACCACGCTAATCAGGAAGGTGACTCCTAACTGAAACAGAAGCGTAGAGGAGTTTGCCCTGCACAGCACATGCACACCAGATAGTTGCTTATAAAGCAAGTGTCTGTCCTCCAAAATCGACATAGCCCAATTGTTTAAAAAAAATGCGGCAGTGGTGTGTGAAATATGAGGCACTGGAAGCAAAACATCTAAGATGCCAATACAAAACATCAGTTTTATTAGGTAAGAGTTAAGGAGCAGAATCATAGCAGATATCCATGTTGTTAAACAGAGGAAAAATCATAGATTGAGTCAGTTTAGGGTTATATTACAATGAAATAAGAGATCAAAGGAAAAATTGTAAATTGAGACAGTTTAGGGTGCTATTAATGAAATTTAAGAGATCCATTCCTAAAGAGAAAGCCATTCTTTGGAACAGTGGACTTTACCAAATGATCAGTATGCACAGAGCCAGAGGTCGATAAATCGAGCCAGTATCCAAGATACTTTGAGTTGACAACTTCCAAGACAGCACCATCGACAGCAGAAAGAGACAAACTAGATCCCACAGGGAGACGTGCAAGTCAAGTAGAGAAACCAATATTCATAGCTTTAGTTTCGTTGGAATTTAGAACACGTTTAGAGTGCCAAAGCAAAGACTAAAGCTAAAGAAAACTATTCGGTAAAGCGCTTTAACTGGTATTTGTTTATTTATTTATTTATTTATTGAAAATCAGGGGAAAGACACACTGAGCCAAGGCTTATTTCCTGATGTGACGGGGGGGGGGGGGAGTGGAAAAGGGAGACAAAATGCAGTACATGGTGGTACAGAGCAAAAAATGTAAACAAAGCAGTTTACAGACCATAAAAAGAGCAACTTTGTACTATAGTAAAAAAAACTTAAAACCATTAGATTTAAGCCAGTTATGTGTTAACTTCAGTGTTTTCTAGGTTTTTGGTTTTGTACTTTTCCTGTTGCTGGTTTACTAAATACAGCTGGTAGTGTAGTACTTATTTCACTGAGTCTTTTAAAATGCACATGTATCTCTCCCCTGCTGACCTCACAACTGCTGTTTGTGGCTACACAGTCTGTTGTCATGGTGAGCACTGTTGTGTCATAAAAGTACCGTGAGGGAAGAGGCAAAAGCTTTTTATACAGACTTTTTGGATAACCTTAGAAAGAAACATCAAAAATTAAAAAAGGTATTTTCTGATGCATTATAATGCTGAAACACCATATTTATGAAAGTACATGCTGAAGTGCAGAGTTGCTTTTTAAGGCTTAAGTACAACTGCAGCAAGCAACAGAACATAAACCATGAAGCTACACAGTGGAGAATGCTGCAGGAGTGAGTGCTGGTGTGGCTCATTGAGCAAATACCCAGCAGCAGGGACAAAAAACAGCAGCAGTTAAATGGGGGAAACTTACAGCCAGGATTTGCTACTGGTAACGAGCAGATGCAGAGGAATGGAGCAGGGACCACATGTCCACCAGTGCCAGGGCAAGGCATGGCAAATTTTATTTGTTTGGTGCACTTTCCACAAGCCAAAGGGCACCTTTAGCTAGATGAAAACATAATCAGTAAAATAAATAAATAATCATTACTAAATAGATACCATACCAAAAGTGCATTTTTCATAAAACTAAATTATTCAGGGAAAGCCTGCACAAACAAGAAGGTTTTTAGCTGGGTCTTAAAAGCCTCCATGGATCAAGCTAAGTGCACCAGCAGGTAGTGAGAAATTTGGGCCGGTGATTGTGGGAGAGAGATGGTAAAAGGAAAGGTGAAGAGTAGACAGCAGATTGTTCCAGATGGAAGGAAGACAAGAGGAGAAAACATTGCCCAGAAGTGAAATTGGAGTGAGGAATAGAAAAGGTGCAGTATTGTGAAGAAGATGAAAAATAAATAATGATCTCCTTCGGGGATATCTCTGTCATCTGGTCACACTTATTGAACTTAGCCATCAGGCACTAAGATCCCACAGAAGCTTTTCTGTAACAGTCTACCAGGGTCCGCCCACACTGATGTCCAGCTCCAACATCACTCATCCTACTTTTCTGCCTTCGAACATTTTCACACAGACTCCGCGGAAGCTTCGTCACTCAACCTAACCACCAGAATTTACCTTTGATTTCCTTTTGTCAATGGATCACAGTTCTTTTCATGAAAAGGGGTTACCAAAGTGTGACATGAGGGTCAAATTTTCAAATTATTTCTAGATTACATTTGTGATGCATTTCAAGATATTATGACCCAAGTATGAAAAAATAATCATATTGGGAGATAAAAGCCCCACAGGTTCCTGAGATAAAAGAACTATATTGTGGTGAGTGTAACAAGTGACATCACACACCATGGTGAATGTAGCACCTGACACAAAACATTTGTTTTAGTAGTAAAAACTTTAATAAACATATAATGAGTTGTATTAAAACATGAGAAACAAATATTTATAAGAATTATATTACATTAATTGCAAATGTGATGTTTTGCACCACGTACAGTGGTGAATGTAACAAGTGACACCACACTTATGTTTCACTTACTAAAACTATACTAAACAAGCCTAACAACTAACATAGTACTGCTACTGACTGACATACTACTATAGAACATGAAAAAAGTTGACAGTTACATTACTGGCAAGTGTGATGCTTAACACCACATACCGTGGTGAATGTAACGAGTGACACCACACATTTGTTTCAGTTTTACAAAGTTTATTTAACATATCTAATGGCTAACATGCTACTAATAATAACTGACACAGTGCTACAAAACCTGGAGAAATCTGACAATAACAGTAGTGAGAGGTGTGATGTTTGATAACACATACTGTGGTGAATGTAACAAGTGACACCACACTTATGTTTGACCTACTAAAACTGTACTAAACTTGCCTAACAACTAACATACTACTATTACTGACTGACATACTGCTATAAAACATGAAAAAAAATGAACAATTACATTACTGGCAAGTGTGATGCTTAACACCATATAACGTGGTGAATGTAACAAGTGACACCACACATTTGTTTCAAGTTATAAAAAAATTACTGAACATGCCTCATGGCTATCATGCCACTACTAATAACTGACATAGTGTGACAAAACCTGGAGCAATTTGACAATAATAACTGTACCGGCAGGTATGATGGTTGACACCACATATCGTGGTGAATGTAACGAGTGACACCACAAAGAAAATCCATTTTAACGCTCCACCCCATATACACTGAATAATCCCTGTTACAATTTATGCCCAGCACTTTCCTTAGACATGCAGTTGTCACTGAAATATGCTTTCTGAAAATTTGCCCAACAGTCAGTGAATGATGGTAACCAAAGTCTACCTGTGGTGAATGTAACTGCAACCCTCGTTGTTGCATGCAGTGCTTATCTTTCATGGAATGTAGCCCTACAAATGGAGGAGCCATATGCAAACAATGGGTTTTAAACCACAACTCAGCTCCTCCCTCTATGGTTGCTCCTTGGTTCTGATGGGCAGGTTATGACTTTGCAACTGTCACAGACTGATGGGTAAACATTGGGCCTGATGTGACCTCAAGTAGAGTGAGGGTCAAAGGTTGCTGTCCCTTCTGTGGGAAAGATAGATCAGGCAGTAACACAGTCGGTTATCACAAGGAGGCAAACTAGGAGAGAAGCCAGAAAATCTTTTAAAGTGCTAATAGCACAATTACAGATTTGGGGGCCATGTGGGTGAATGTAACATACTGTGACACCAACTGTTACATTCACAACACTAAATACAAAGCTGCTTAAATTAAAAATGGTGCATTACAATGGGCTAAAGAGTACAGATAATAAAAAACACAACTCCATATTAGTAAGTAGACTTACTTTAATAATGGAAAACAGTAAATAAAGCTTGCAAAACAATTAGTAAAACATGTGTTTTTGCATGTCACACTTTTTCAGGTAAAAAAAGCAGCAAAATGGAGCAGGATACCCCATAAAAAAAATATGGATATCCTAGAATTCTATAGTTATGTTATTTATCTGCCCATATAGCCAGCATTCAGATTTAGTCAAAAACATGTGCCTGACAGTTCTTGATTTTTTTAAATGTGGTATGCACTGTATGGTGGGCATTGGTAACCCCTTTTCATGAACAGAACTTTTATTTTAAAGTGAATCCTTTTTCTTTTGTATGTCGAGAACTACTCCTTCATCAACTCTTTTCCATCGCTGCCGCTATGGAAAGAAGATTTATTCTACCGATCAACATCAGCTCTGTGTCTGCTGTCTTGGCCCTAGCCATAACATCTCAGCCTGCAAATCCTGACAGATGTTCAGCCTTACCACCTGGTGCCGATGAAAGAAAGTCCTGCAGAAGTTCCTCATGGTGCAACAGGTAGTCAGTGGAGAGCAGGGGTTGTCAGCATCTATGGGCTTGCAGGCCACCAAGGCCTGGGACAAATCCTCAGGGAAACACTCTCAGTAGGACAAGGAGAGGCCCAAGGACCACTTCTCCCATCAGTGATCCCGGCCCCTGCTGGATTCATCTTGTTTTCTAGGGATCATCCCATCAACAGCTTCAGTGTTGGTGCCTCACCCCATGCAGGCCTCTGCATTCTCCAGGCCCCCCACAGTGGATTCTCCTCCTGCCCACCATAGGGCTGTGAAAGGGTCATCTGCCTCCGGGTTGTTAGCCCTGCCTCGCCATCAAGACCTCTTGAGCCTTGAGGTCTGCTGGGACTGGGCCTACCTGCTACATTAGTTAGAGGATTGCCATCGGATCAAGGCCTCATGCCCCCTCCGTCAACACCATTGTCGATGACCGTTCACTTCCTTGCCGTCAACCTTAATACCATCCTAACCTCCATTACTACTTCTCTTATCCAACAGCTAGCTGCCTTATTTAAGCCGTCCACTTGCCGCTCCTATTGGCCTGGTTTCAGTGGCTAGCTAGGCCCGCACGCCTCGCACCCCCTATGGAGTTGTTGATGAGGTGTTCCTCGGCTCCTGCTCCAGAGCTGTCCAATGATGAAGAGGAGTACCATCCTGATCTTCTCCTCCTTCAGGAAGAGGAGGGAGGAGGAAGTCGAAGTGGAAACCTCTGACAGGTCCACTGTCTCCTCTGTGAGTGAGGAGTCTGTCTGTTAAGCACACTCCCAGGTCCCCCCATGAGGACACTCCCTTTTTCAGTGTTATGAAACAGCTCTCCTCTGATATGGGGTTCCAAACTGAGGAGGATGATGACACCAGGAGGAATATGGTGGACTTCTTGGAGATACCCGAGTCTCCACCTAAGATTATTCCTCCCCTGCTGCCAGCCTTGAATGATGCAGCCATGGCAGCATGGCACAGACCCAATATGGTGCCAACTATGCCCAGGAAGGCCAACAAACTTTATCAGATGCCTCAGGAGTTACTCTTTTATACAGCCCAGCCTGAGACTGACTCTGTGGTGATCAGAGCTGCCCATGACAGGACTAAGGCCCCTAAGCACCTTAGTTTCCTGCCACCTGACGGGAGTCTAGATGGTTGAATTTATGGGGCAAAAGCAATTTGCCTCAGCCACCCTTGGCCTTTGGATTGCCAATTACTTGGTTCATCTTATTAAATAACAAAATATGGAGGAAGGGCACAGTGACTGCTCTGTCCCTTCCTGAGGGTTCTCACAAGCAGGAGTTTCTCAAGGTACTTCAGGCCTCAGAGGATGTTAGCAAGCACCTCCTCAGAGCCACCTGTGATATGGTTGACACCACAGCCCGGGCAGCTGCCTCTGGCATTTGCCTTCGACAGAACTCCTGGCTGCGGGGTCTTTGGTTTTACCATTGATATCCAGCAAAAGGTGTTAAATGTCCCTTTTGTGGGTCACAGACTTTTTGGTCCAGATGTGCAGGACATTATTAGTGAGCCTAGGCTTCTGGTAGTGCTATTCAGTCTGTCCACTTCTTATATCATACCCAGCCCAGGAGTAGGCCATGGTCCTCCTTTCAGAAGCTCTCCCACAAGTTGGGTCCCGGATGCAAACTTCAGGGTAAACGCAGAGCCAACCCAGCCTTGCCTGCTCCCTTTTCCTCTGCAGGCCCCTTGACCAAGTAACTCAAAGGCAGTAGTGTAACCCTTGTCACTGGTTCAGCCTCTGCCTGACTCCTTGCAGGACCCCCCTCCCCCCCCCCGATTCAGGAGGTGGTGGTATGAGGCAAGTTCTCCCTCCATTTGCTCCAGTGGAGAACCATCACAACAGATGCTTGGATCCTGCAGATAATCCAACAGGGACATGCTATCGAGCTTCTAAAGCAGTCACCAGATGTTCCTCCAGTTCCCCTGTTTTACCCTCCAGACCACACACAGGTGCTCAGGGAAGAGGTCCTCACCTTGCTGCACAAACAGGCCATAGAACCAGTGCCTAAGCGGCAAAGGAACAAAGGGTTCTCTTCAAGGTTTTTCCTGGTTTCCAAGAGGACAGGGGACTTGAAGCCCATTTTAGACCTCAAGGAACTGAACCTTTTTATTCAGTACAAAAAGCTCTGGATGACCACTTTGCACGGTCTTCCTGTGACAGGGTTGAATAAGGCCCTGTCCCATTTGTTATGCAGAAGGAGTTAAATGCAAGGATCTGTTCTATCCTTGCCTTTTCTGTCTCTTGTCTGTCTGGTTGCGCAACCAAATATTCTTATGAGACCCAGGAACTGATCACTCTGATGGTCTCATGATTCTCCGCCTCTCGCTATCTCTCTGCCTTCACTTGCTGTTTCTCTCTTTTCTTCCCCTTACATATCTGCAGTTATACAAATATATGTGACTCTTCGTGTGGAAATGTAAGTGATACTGGGATCCCTTGGTTTGAAATGTATATAGTTATACTGTTGAAATGATTGCAAAAAGCTATTTGGAATTTAGAGGGTTAACCTGAGATGCAGTTTGAGCTCTTCTTAGGCTTATTTGCAAACTGTTTTGCAGAGCTGTCAGCAGGAGGCCAGCTTAGAGCACTGTTCTATTTGCAAGCCTGCTCTGCAAAGAAACTGACAAGAACTGTGATACATTTTGCGAGAAACAGGATGTCTCCTTAATGAGCTCAGGATGAAGAAGTTAATGTCAGGCAAAGACTTGTTATAAAAAGATCAGCAATATTTTTGCTAGAGAAATGTCTTGGAAACTGGAAGGAAACCCTCGGATGAATAACTTTTGTTTTCTGTGTACTGCCTTTATAAATAGTTACACTGAACAATTTTTAATTTTATTTTACTGTTATTGATAATAAAATTTTACTTGCAAATCTGACAACTGCTCCTGGTTTCCCTATGCTTCCTGACCTATGCCGCGATGCTTGACACTTCTCCCGCTACTCAAGCAGGGCAACTGGCTGTGCTCTCTCTATATGCAGGATGCCTATCTCCATATCATGGTTTGCCCTCCTCACAGGTGTTGCCTGTGATTCCTGTTCCATGGGGAGCATTACCTGTTCAGAGTATTGACCTTTGGCTTATCCTATGTGCCACGCGAGTTTACCAAGTGCTTAGCAGCTGTGGCAGTGGCCCTGCGGTGCAAAGTCCTCTATGTGTTCCCATGCCTGGACAACTGGTTACTGAAAGCACAATCCAGAGAGCTCTTATTGTTCACTCTGGAACACACCCTACAGTTGTTCCACTCTGTGGGCATCACAGTTAATCAACCCAAGTCTGTGCTGACCACTTCTCAGAGATTTCAATATATAGGGGAAGTCCTGGACTCTAGTCAGGGCAAGGCCTTTCTTCCTCAAGACAGGGCAGATCACCTTACTGCCCAGGCCCTGGAGGTGGCTCAGAGCCAGCATGTTCCAGCCAGAACTTTCCTCTGGCTACTAGGCCTCGTGGCAGCAGCCATTGTGATGGTCCCTTTGGTCAGGTTGCACATGAGACTTCCACAGTGGATTCTCAGGGTTCAGTGGGATCAGCATACAGGCAATCTTAGATCATATGAAGTGGAAGCTGTTTGCTATCTAGGCTGCTTCTCACCAGCTGGACCCTTTCACATGTCCGGTGAACCAGGTTTTGGAATATCTCCTGACCTTGTCTGATGCTGGTCTCAAATACTCCTCCCTCAAAGTGCACCTGGCTGCCATATAAGCCTTCTTTGTGCCCATCGATGGCTGTACCATGGCACAGCTGGATGTGGCCCGTACTTTTCTGAGAGGCATTCTCCACTTGAAGACTCCCACCTGTAATCCAGTTCCAGCTTGGGACCTCAATTTTCTTTTGGAAAAACTGACTCTGCCTCCTTTTGAGCCAGCTGCATCTTGTGAGCTACGCCTTCTGTCATGGAAAGCATTATTTTTAGTTGCCATTACTTCTGCTCGAAGAATTTCAGAGCTACAGCATGTGTGAGCAGCCTTATTTGATTTTCCACAAAGACAGGGTCTCTTTGCAGACTAATCCTAAGTTTCTTCCTAAGGTGGTATCTGAGTTTACCCTCAACCAATCCATCCACTTGCCTATTTATTGTCTGGAGCATGCCAGTCCATGGGAAGCATTGCTCCATACTTTGGATGTCCATAGAATTTTTCTTTACTATACACACCGTACCAATGACTGCAGGAAGTCCAAACAGTTGTTTGTTTCTTTCACCCCTGGTAGAGAGGGTACTCTAGTTTTGAAACAGTGCTTGTCCAAATGGTTGGCCAACAGTGTAATTTTTTGTTACAGGAAGTATGGTAAGGAACTTTCTGGTGTTGTTAAAAGCCATGCCACCAGGGGCATGGCCACTTCAGTTGCCTGTTTCAGAGGCGTTTCTGCAGCCGAGATTTTTGCTGCTGCCCCATAGAGTACTGTCCACACTTTCACCAAGCACTACAGTCTGGAAATTGCATCCCACAGACGAGCAGGCTTTGACCTTGCTGTGCATCAGGGCCTTCTCTCTTAGGCCTCTGGCCTCCTGCCATCCAGACTGTCCTTGCTCATAGCACTGTTTGGGACTCCTTCCATAGGTGTGACCTGATGACAGAGATACCCCCGAAGAAGATAGAACAGTTACATAAGAACTCACTGTAACAGTAGATCTTCGAGGGAATCTCTCTCATCAGATCATGCCATCCCTCTCTCCATCCCCCTTTCTGTCATTCTCTCTCCAGTTCAGCTGTCCTGTTGCTTCAGCCTTTTTGCTTCCTGGGCACCATTCTCTCTCTTTGGTTCACTAGAGGACTCCTTTCTCACATGGCCTCCAGCTAGGGAAAGAACTGAGAAGAGAGAGCGGGGTAGGGTGAGTGACATCGGAGCCTGATGTCAGTGTGGGCGGACCCTAGTAGACTGTAGCAGAAAAGCTTCCATGGGATCCTAGTGCCTGATGGCTAAGTTCCATAGATGTGACCTAATGACAGAGATTCCCTCAAAGATCTACTGTTACGGTGAGTTCTTACGTAACTGTTCTTTGTCGTCACATACAAATTACATTTACACCAACAAAAAAGTGCCTAATTTATTAATATACAGGGAAACCAACTCTGGGCCAAGAATGGAACCCTGAGGAACGTCTTTAGACACTGCATGTGGCCCAGACACTGGACACAGTTTACTGCTCTGGTGGGGCTGCCAGGAAGGTACGCTTCTCGGGTTGAAAGTACAGTGTGATGGAGTGGCTTAGGAGTTCGAGTTGCAGAGCATTTGTGCGGACTGTCTTCCTCTTCGTGAGAATTTGCTGCAGCCTATTCATAGAGCAGCTATTGGCTATCTGCTCATGGTAATGCACATCACATGGATCACTACACTCCCTACCCCAGAACACTGGGGTGGATACTACAATTAGGTGGCTGTAGTCACAGCAAACAGATTATGGCCCTCCCAGTGTGCCAGATGATAGCCACCCCAGTCTCCACCCACACCATCTGCCCTCTCTGCTCTGACTCCCTGCCCACCACAATGTCATCCCCGATTTTCACAAGCAATTTTCCCCATGGTGTTTTCCAGCTGGAATTTGGGGCTGAGGGGTGCAGGTACAGATCAGAAACTTATTGGATGAGTTACTACCCCATGTGGCCTGGAGCTGGATACTCAGAAGCAGAATGCAAGTGCTTGGAGCGCTTAGGTATGAAGAAGAGGGTGCTAAGGGGGACAGTGGGAGAAAAACAAAAATCTGTTAAGTACAGTTAATTGTTTTTCCCATACGTATTGTGTCTCCTATGGCTTCTTGGCATACCCATTTCTGCCGACACCTGTCTTTCCCATGACTTGCCACAGCCCTACTTGCACTGGACCATTTTGTGTATGTGGGGGAATAAGTGCCTTGATCAGTAGTGTGGGCCCATGCAGGTGGTCTGGGTCATTGTGCCTGCCAAGGTTTTTCCGCACCATTTGGTGACTCATGCTGCAGTGCACATGCACATGGTTGCACTGGTGTTCAGCTATATCCTCGCCCCAGCTTGGCACCTCTTACTTTTTCTACCACCCGGCTTCAGTCAGGTGGAAGTTGCATAGCAGAACACACAGTCTCCCTACCTCAAAGGAGGAGGGCTGTCTGTGGGATGTTCAGTCCTCCTTCTCCACCCCCCCAGCCCCCAAGTGACCGGGGTCTGCTCCAGAATTTGAGTCTTTGTCATAGCAAGCAGCATCATTGTGCTATTGGGCCCACGTTTAATGATATTTAAGGTGTTTGGTGGGATACTGGGATAAAATATTGTACAAAACTGTATCAGAAATCCAGTCTTTTGACTGGCTTGCACCCATGAGAATGCCACATGGCATCCATATGGGTTACACATGTCCAGCCATTTATTTGATACAGGAGCCTGAATGGAGTCAAAGTAGTGTTTTTAATTTTAAAATAATGTTTTTGCCACCATATTGTGTTTCATAATAGTGGTAAGGTGATAAAGTCCCTCATTGACCCTCCCATTGTGCCTTACTGATCTAACTATCTCTCTCTCTCTCTCTCTATATATATATATATATATATATGTATGTGTGTATGTGTATATATATATATATATATAAATAATGTATAAAAAGTAGACTTACAATGGTTGATGCAATAGTTTGTTCTTTTAAAGATAATGCTACCCAACATGTGAAGGCATCTTGCCCCTCCTATTGTAACTTACTGCTAAATATATATATATATATGTAATACATAAAAAGAGGACTTACAATAGTTGATGCCACTGTATTGTCTTCTTAATGTGGCAATGCTGCCCAACATCTGAAGGCATCCTGGAGAGCATCACTATGTACTTGAATAGGAGTGTCTCTTGAATACTCAAAATACGCTTGTTGGAAAGGGGGGCCAGTCACAGGTGGGATGGACCTTTACATTGACTTTCCTTGATGTCAAAAAAAAAAAACTGCTTGCTCAGCTTGGTGGATTGCCAGAACAAGCAGTAACCAGAGAGCCCCCTTTGATGTTGAAGAAACTGACTTCCTGCCTAGACTTTGAGAAAACCACCGGCCGCAGCACACACTCACACCTTGAGGAAATAAAATCAAGTACTCACTGTTAAACTGCCAGGTGCTCATTTATTTTCATTTCCTTGAAGAAGAGTAAAAGCTCCACATGTGCCATTCATCTCCAAATCTTTTGCACCCACTGCTGCTGCTCACATGCAACTCCCCCATTGTTTCACTTCACACTGAAGCTTTTTCAAGCCCCTTGAAAACATTTCAATACCATTGTGTTCCCTCTCAAGCAGTGGATCATCGATAACAATAAGAAGGTATACCTATTTATTAATCTTGTGAATGTGGAATGTGGGGAAATTGGCAGAGAAGGCACTCGGAGTAAGTTGTTATGTTAAGCAAACTGATTGTAAAGATTAACAGGAAGAAACCTGCAGCGTCCTTGCCAGGTGCTGTTATTTCTTTTCCTGATCAGAGATGGAGTTCTTACATCTGGTCGTGAGCCCTCTGTTATAGTACTATATTTCTTCAAACTGTGAATATCACAGTTTTAATAAGGGCCTACTTTGAGACTCCAGCTTCTGACATGGACTGGCACCCTCCTGGGTGCTGAAGAAGTTTGTAATGTCCTTTAACTGGACTTACTTCAGATGTTTTATTCATGTTCTGTTATTGATTCTGAGGTCAGATCAGTTTGCTGTTCAAAGCTTGTGTGTACCTTACCACAGACATGAAGCTGTTTCCATTTAAAAACATTCTGATAATGTTCGCTTTTACATTTTTATCTAGTTTAATCTGGAGCTAGCAAGCTTTTACATTGTATCCTGTTTATTCTGGAGCCACGCCACCTAATGTACAGATTGCCATGTATTTGTTTTACCTCAGCCTGATATGCTGAGGTTTCAAACATGACATCCACTATGTTTCTTTGAAGGGCTGGGAGTCCTAGTGTCGTTTATTTTTCTATAGTGTCCTACTGGTCATGTTGTGCTTGGCTTTCCTACTACAGCCATATTGGATAACTACTGCATCATTTGCTGCTGGTAGACTCCCCAATGATGTACCATCTTTGGGAGATAACTTTTTATTAGTCATTATTAAAAGCTAATTGTCCTTATGTGTTTATATTATTGCATTGTTTCCCAAACACAATTGTATATACTGTGTTCTGTAGATGTGTTAAAACAAATTTAGAGAAAAAAATGTGTATCTGATACAGCTTCAGCTCCCCCTCTGGTGGAACACAGCATGTCACTGAATAGGTATGAGTAGAATACAAAATTGTTGCAAACTACACTCCCAGTTATCTCCTGGGGCGGAAGGCGGGAAGGCGCTGCTGCTGGCAGCACTATATTTGACCCCACCAGCCCACTCACACACACAGCTCTGCTCCTAAACCTGATTTTGCTAGCATTGCAGTGCATTGGCCAATTGATAGAAACGAGTTTATTTATTTGTGCAAGTTGCATTTTGCTTTAGCATCATAGAGTTTCATGAATTTCTGCTTTAAAAGTCTTACTTTGCGGAACCTTTTTAATGTGGGATAGAGCGATTTTGAGCAGTAAATTGAGGGATGAGCGGTTTCAAGGTATGGTTGCATCATAGGCTTAACTCCAGTGATTGTTTTGCAAGCTTGCTAGATCTGTGAACACTAAGGACTTAAAGCAGTTTGGTAACATTGCAGTAAAGCTGTGGAATTCTTCAGCTTCCATGTGAAAGAACATCCTTTATTTATATGACCACTTCATCTGCCGAGAAAGTTATTGTAGTGGGAATTTTTCATGTCACTGACACATTTATTGGCAGAAGCATTATGTCAAGAGATAGATGGTCATCTGGTTAAATCACTGGCTTTTCACTGACAGCAGTCAAGAGTTTGAATCTCATCTTAGGTCACAAGTAGAATAAGTTTTTCAGTTTTAGACGAGTTCCATGTGGACAACAGTCCACATCACAAAACCATCATCTGCAACTTTTTATATCTTTCAAGTTGTACTCTAGCATAGACCTTTCAGATAAAATGTCTTGTGTTGAAGGAGAACTCCATTTAACCTGCAATACTTTATTTTCTGTAAAGGTCAGGCTGTTTTTCAAATACTGGTTTAATTTCTGTTACTGTGCCATATTTTTGCATCAAGCTTTCTACCCCCAGGTATGTCCTCTGTCTCTCTGTTGGGTCTCTTGCCAGCACCATCTGTCACTTCTTCCCTGCAGTCAAACTAGCAGGTATCCATATGGAACATTGCTTGAGTGTGCCAGCGACTGTGACTGCCCACAGATAGGATTTGTTTGAATTTTCTCCTGCAATCCCT
Organism: Neoceratodus forsteri; assembly: GCA_016271365.2. Taxonomy (NCBI): domain Eukaryota; kingdom Metazoa; phylum Chordata; order Ceratodontiformes; family Ceratodontidae; genus Neoceratodus; species Neoceratodus forsteri. Next base: position 799,703,752 of record CM028129.1, read on the forward strand.
TCCACACTGACGGGCAGTACCCCAACAGACCACACACACATAGCAACTTCCCTGCAGAGCAGCAAGGGCTTTCCAAGCCACCGCAAGGTTCACTGTGGTGGCAGAATCTTGTACCAATTCCACCTTGACTGGGAGTGCTGCCCACTCCAGCTGCCCCCTCGGCTTCCTGAGCCAGCTCTTTGGTCTGCTCCTGAACCTACTTCACTGGCATGAGTGTGGTGCAGTACCCACTGGGCTATCAGGAGGCGTTATTGTTCCATATTCACTGACCTTTTAGTTGATCCACTGTCTTGTTTCTGGTTTATTTATTTATTTATGGGATGCAGAAACACAGGAGAAGAAAACAAAATGGGAGGAGTGTTACTGACAGCAATCAGGCAAGAGTGAGATTTAGATGTAATCATAGCAAATGACCTAAATGTAGCCATGTAGTGTGACAAGGCAGTTGGAAAGGCGAATAGCTTGCTGAGTTGCATAGGGACAGAGATCACCAGCAAAGAGAGAAAGGAGTTGTAGCCTCTGTATAGGTCACTGGTGAGACCTCATGTGAAATTCTGTGTACAGTTTTGGAGACCACATCTACGAAAAGACAGAGATCACGTGGAGGCTGTACTGAGGAGAGCAACTAAAATGTTGAGGGGTGTACATCACAAGCCTTATGAGGAGAGACTGAGGGAACTCAATATGTACACTCTGGAAGAAAGGAGGGAAAGGGGGGGATATGATAGACACCTACAAAATACCTACGTGGGGTAAATAAAGTACCTGAGGGGAATATTTTCAGAAGAAAACATACTTAAGAATAAGGGGACACAATAAGAAGCTGGGAGGGGGTAAATTCAAGAGAGATGTTAGAAAGTACTTCTTCACAGAAATGGTGGTGGATTCTTGGAATAGCTTATCCACCAAGGTAGTTGGAGCAAAAACAGTGGAGGGTTTAAAAAAGCTTGGGATAGGCATAAGGGTATGTTAGTGGGAGGGAATGAGGATGGGGAAAAAGGAGCCAGAGATCAAGTAGGGTCTACGGTGATACTGTAGATAAGGGACAATGGGCAGACTAGGTGAGCCAATTGGTCCTTATCTGCTAACAAATTCTGTGTTTCTGTGCTTACCTGGAAAGAGCAAATGAGTTGCCAATAGCTGTTTTGTAGAGGCCTCCTTGTAAAACGTGTACAGGGGAAATAAAGTTTAACAATACAATAAAGTGCAACTAGGAGATAAAAACAGTACACCAGAAACCTTTGCTATCTTGTTACTAATTGACTGCATTGCTGCCATGCTCTGCCCCCCCCCACCCAGGATTCATCTGGAAATGGGCTGTTCTTCTGCTCAGTATTCCATTCCTTGTACAACTTTTGAAATAAAACTAAATAAATTTAACACTGGTTTCCCTACGGTATTCCCCATCCTTCAATCCAAGATCTGCCACTGCTTCCCCTGACCTCCTCCCCTGTAATCACCTACCCCAACATCTGCACTTACTCTGCTGTCCCGCCCGCATCTTCACCTGTCCTTGTCCCATGTTCCCTATTTCCCCCCTCCCACCCCTTTACCACCTCTCCTAGTTCTCACCACACCCCACTTACTATCTCTCCGCTGCCCCCTTCCCCCACCCACCAATAACAAAGTAACCCCCCGGCCTGAGGTTACTGCTATATTTCTATACCCCTTCTTCCTCTGTCTATTCCCCTTCCTCTCAGTAAGGCCTACTGTGCTGAGTAATAACCTTCCTCACCTAAACAAATTCTCTGCACTCTCCCAGAACTTGTACTGTAACTGTAACAATTGTTCTACTCACTGTGATTTTGTCTCCCCATAGTTCCTTCTGTGTTCTAGTAATGTACTGGGAATTTTATTCTTTCCTTATGCCCGACGTGGAACCTTTGTAAATGAGCTTGAAGCTCAAAGGTTGTAATCCTAGACTTCAATAAATAAAAATAAATAAATAAAATAAATAAATCTTCCAGGAAACCAAGTACATTTTCAAATTACTAGTGTATATACATCAAGATGAGGGAGTTGACAGTCTCCTTGCAAGCTGATTCATATTTCTAGTGGGCACTGTTGGGTAAGTTTCTTTAAAAAAGTAATCAGTTGCAGTTACTAGTTACTCTGAGATAATTGTAATCAGTTAGTTACTTATTACTTTTGTATAAAAAGTAATTAACTGTAACGCCTATTACTTTTCATATTACTTTATATTACTTTTGATCAATTGGTTATGTACACTTAGTAAACATACGGTACCTACAAATTACAATCTGAGCTGAGGAAACTCCCCAGAAAGCTTTAAAAATAAAATAAAATCTAAAGGCAATGAATGTTATGTCAGTGGTAGTCAGTGGCTGCTCCAGGAAGTTTGACTGCTGGGAGATTCACAGCCGTGGTCGAGAAATCCTGATGTGGGTCTAAAGGCACTTTAACACTGGCAGTTTTGCAATGGAATAAGCATTATGGAAGGACCTTACCGTTCTATCTGATGCTGTGTAAATCCATTTGTTCCATTCTAAAAACGAACAGTCGCCCTAATCGCACTCCGTGGTGTAGGTGGTTTGTCCCAAAATGTTCCGTTACGCAACGCAGTGTAAAGCGTCCATTCCGGCACCACAACTCTAGCTCTCGCGTGATGGCAACTGTTCTACCCAGCATGCGGGTCGTCATAATTTCCAGGTAATCTCACAAGGAGAACTGCACTGGTAGGATGGCTGGGTGCTTTTGTGATGAAAGATGGAACTCGTGTAATCAGGAGGTGGAGCGGAACAGGCTGTATCGGCGCTACACAGGTAACACTCATTTCGGCAGAGCAGCGTGTGTGTAAAAGTGCCTTTAGAGAAACCCTTCCCACCCCAGGCAATAGCTTCAGACCTAGCTTTTGGCCTCAAGTCTGATCGGCACTCCTTGCCCATGTTGTGTACAAACAAGAGCAAGCAGTCCACCTCTCAAGAGTTAGCTCTGTATGCCTGCATTGCACTAAGATGGGGCGTGTGTATTGTGCAAGCAGGGGGAGATGGGATGTGAGATTAAAGTGTCAGGGCACGGTAATTCATCCAGTTTAGTTGGCACTTCACAGAGTGGTAACAAATTCACACTCTAAACCTCATCTGCCACTAAAATTTATATTTGTAACTGGTTTGCCTTGGGTGTTTTTCCATCTGGATGACAGTGCAGTCTTATAATGTTTACATGGTCCGAGATACTAATTTTTAAATATCTATAGTTCAGATATTTTAAATTGAATGCATATTCTTTTTAAATGCAGACTATGCACCCCTCCTTTCCCTTGTATGTATTGTCCAGCAAACATGTGTCTCTCTTCCAATGAAGGAATGGGGATCCCACCTGTCTAGGAGAGGTGCTGACAGGGGTCTCTGGAACTGACCGAGTGCGGCTGCTGCATTTAGCAAGGTGTAAGCTGCATGAAGTCATAATTGATAGCTTTTATTAACACATCAACTACCACCTTGTGGAAACAGTTTATGAAATTTACTTGTAAACTAAGACTACATCACACCTCTAGTGTATTGGCGCCTTTGTTTCTCCTGTCATTAATCAGTTAGCGACAGCCTTCTCTGTCTGCCCCTCCTTACTTCACTCCATTCCTGTTAATGGGTGTGTGAACTGGGAATCCCAAATACAACACCCAGGCCACCAGGAAGGCAACTTTTTCTCTTGAAAACTATCTTGTAAGTGCAGGGGCAGCATTACATTTATTTAGGCTGCTTGTTGCTTAGAGCTGCAGCAGTGTTTTGGGCTTATGGCTATGAATTCCAATAAAAGTTTGCCATAAAAATACTCCTATCCAGGGGGGTAATTTTGGTGTAATAGTCGGGGGGGGGGGGACACAACCATCGGAGGATGTGACGATAATACACCAGTGCATCTCATGGGTTCTTTGTGTTATATTGCAAAATAAAGTTTGAGACAAACCCGATTAAGCTTTGGAGACCATATTTACATCAACTCAAAAAAAATGGTTAAAAAAAACACTACACCATGACACTTAATCATAGGCCGTGTAACTGGTCTGTAGTCCTCCACAATTGCTGCTCAGGCCAAGTTTTATCAGTATTTTCTGTTTCTGCACACACATTATTCACATAAATTTTCTTGTTACTAAAATGTATTACAATCCAGTAGGCAGTACTCCCAGGCCTTATGGGGCAAATGACATACAGAAAGTTTCAAAACAGTTAGACTAGTAATTTAAACCCTGGTTCATCTGAGCCATATTGAAACAGTTGTAGAACAATAACACAATTGTTTTTACCATTTTTAACAAAAAACACCAGCTTTTACCAGGCTCACACATTCCACATATGATCAAAATCCACTCACTATGGTGTATTTACTAGATTTATAATATTTATTCTGTCTTTTATTTCAGAACAAAAAAACAAAAAGATAGTACTAGTCTTGCAAAAGTGGAGGACCACCACCGACCAGTGTAACTAGCATAACTAGTGCTAGGTATGCTACTTAGAGTTATATGGTATTGTTGTTTTAATCAATTTATTTGAGTTTTCATAAATCCCAAAAATAAAAAAATGACACCAGTGAACCTTAAGCAGCCAGCGTCACAAGCACAGTATACCTCTATGTGATGCTACAGTGCACCATAGTCCTGTCAAAACGTGCTTAGTATGAAGCTATCGTACAAAAAGAAAAAAAGTACAAAGCATGTCGCTAGCCAGTGCTACAAAAAGTGAGAATGTTTGTCAGTAAGGAACAAAAGAATAGGTTGAATAAAAATAGGTGAGGTAGGGTTTAGGTACAGGAGCAGACATGACAGGTGTGGAAATGGATTAGGACATTCAGGGCAGAAAAGGCAGAGGGGGAGGAGCTGATAGAGAGGAGAAGGCTAGACCAAAGTCAAAGGAAGCTATAGGAGAAGGCAGACTGCCCTTCTGTGATCTTAGTACAGCGTAAAAAGAGAGCAAAGGTCAGTGGAGGGAAGCAAAAAGGACAGGAGGAGAGGTGGGCAACTGGTTATTTCTGACCTAGAGCCAAGCCAAGAGTCTGACTTGACTCCAAGAGCCAAAACACAGCTAGGCCATGGCTGTTGCAGGCTGTCCTCCTCGATACTGTCAGTGTCCCTCATGTGTTGCAAAAAAGTGAATTTGAAAGTTCCCACACCTGCACTATCTGCTCAGGCAAACAAAAATACATGTTTTAATCAAGACTGGTTTGACACTGGCTCCCAGTTGCTCATAGAGGATGAACCAGAGCCAGGCACTGAACTTGAGTCAGACTCAAACCTGCCTTGGCTCGCACTCCTATAGACAGGAGGTAGTTGAGATAGCAGGTAAAGGAGCCACACCAGAACTCTGAGGTTAGGGAGACATAGTGGGAGCGAGGGAGAAGTATGGGGAACAGTGATTTTTGTAGGGATGAAAATCAAGGGTATAGCAACATGTTGGTGGTACTGGTAAGAGCCATATTAGAACTGTTTGATGTGGTTTATGTCCAAAGCTGGTGTCACAAATCATCTGTGTCTGAATGAATAGTGATTTCTTTGACTGGGTGACCAAAGTAGTAGACCAAGGAGGGGCTGTGTATATGTCCTACCTAGACTTTAGCAAGGCATTTGACACAGTCCCACACAAAAGATTATGTGGATATGGCCTACCTAGACTTTAATAAGGCATTTGATACAGTCCCATACAAAAGATTAATAAACAAATTAGCCAGCCTTGGAGTGGGTCCCAGGGTGGTAGCCTGTGTAAAATATTGGCTGGACAACAGGACACAGATGGTAATAGTAAACAGAGTCTACTCCAGAGAAAAGGGGGGTTACTAGCGGGGTTCACTACTGGGTTTGGTCCTTTTTAATGTCTTTATAAGTGACATTGCAGAGGGACTAGAAGGAAAAGTGTGCCTCTTTGCATACGACACAAAGATCTGCAACAGGGTTGATACACAAGGGGGGGTTGGGGAAAGGATGAGAAGGGACTTGGCAAGGTTGGAGGAATGGTTAAAAGTATGGCAGCTTAGATTCAATGCAAAGAAGTACAAAGCAATGCACCTGGGAGAAAAAACCCAGGGGAAGAGTACACAGTGTGGGAGAGGAGGTATTAACAACAACAACTACAACAACAATGGAAAGGGGCCTGGGGGTAGTCATATCAGATGACTTAAAGGTAAGTAAGCAATGTGAGAAGGCAGTAAGGATGACTGGGGGGATACTGAGATGTACAGGGAGAGGCTTCACCAGTAGAAAACAAGAAGTTATTATACCTCTGTACAGACAGTTGGTGAGACTCCATCTGGAGTACTACGTGCAGTTCTGGAGACCCCACCTCCGCAAGGGCATAGACAGGATGGAGGCAGTCCAGAGGAGAGCAATTAAAATGGTGCAGGGTCTGCAACAGAAGTCATATGAAGAGTGACTAAAGGAGCTTAATATGTATACCCTTGAGGAAAGGAGGGAGAGGAGACATGATAGAAACTTTCAAGTACCTCAAGGGAATCAACAAAGTCCAAGAGTGTGGCATTTTTCAGAAAAAGAGATGTGCAGGAACAAGGGGACACAATCAGAAGATAGAGGGGGGACAGCTTGGGGCAATGTGAGGAAATAGTTTTTCACAGAGAGGGTGGTGGACACATGGAACGGCCTTCCTGAGGAGGTTGTGGGGTCAAAAACAGTGGGGAATTCAAGAATGCATGGAACAGACATAAGGAAATTCTGGTGGGGGGGTAGGAAGGAGTAGGCTGTTGGTTAACTAGGATCTGCAGCTTATCCACTAGGTAGGAAAATGGGCAGACTAGGTGGGCCCAAGTGATCCTTATCTGCCATCAAAATCTATGTTTCTTTGTTGTGTTTCTATAGAACTCACCGCAGAAGGAGACTGATGATTTATCAAGTCTGCCTATAGAATATTTAACTCTGTGGCTGAAAGAGACTTAAAACTCATTACTTCCAATAACTCCATATGAAGTCTGAACCATTCATTGCTTAACTTGACATGAAATGGACACCCAGGTGAAAATGAGTTTTAATCTACATCCTACAGTTTTAAAATGGTATTTACGGGCAGTGTGTAAAGCCGAAATGCCTGTCGAATTTACTACAAGTCCAGTTAATTGGAACTAGGAATTATAAACAGAAAAAAATGACTCACAGGTTCAGTATAATTCTTTATGAGAGCCCTCAAGGGCAAACTGCAAGGCAGAGCAGGAGATAATAGTGGCAAATGAAAAGGTAATGCATTACCATAAAGTTAATTACAGTATACACATCATTTTATACAATTTCAAATAAGCTGTAAGACTACTTTAACAATTTTGCCATTACAGGGACACTGTCCGACACCTAACTGGCAGTTTTATGCCTCTTGAATTAAACCACGGGTATGGCCATGTTTAAAGCACAAAGTAAAATTTATGCATTCATTGTTAACAGTTGAGATTTGCATGCTGGTATAATGAGTTTACACCTGGTCATGTGAACGCTACATTGGACTAGCAGAAGGTGGAAGCAGCATTCCAAAGGAGATGCTCTATCTCCAGAATAGGGGAGCTTTACATCTCAAAGCACTTTCACCCCCCTGGTGGCCCAGGAAGGAGAGCACAGATTTGCAGGGCAGGGTAATAACGTGCCATGTGCAGTGGCACATTTCCATGGTTGGGGATATGGGTGGGAGAAAAAGAAAAAAGGGCCCAGTTGGAAAGATACTGCTGGCTCTGCCCCCACATCCAATGGGTGTTGCACAGTATCCACGCTTTCTGTAGTGTATCTCCTCCTCACCTCTTGGCACGATATTCTGGGTTGTTACTGGCCAAGGAATTAAGCTGGGCCCCACCCTGAAAGGTGTAAACTGAAGAATAATAGCCAGGAGGAGGGAGTCATAAGGCAGCAGCAGTAAAATTAATGGGGGTGGGAATAAAAACTGTTTTTGACTCTTGTCTTCTGAATTACAGAACTAATCAATTGAGTTTATATATTTTTATGAAATACTGTTATCGTGACTGTCCATAATTCTGGTATGTATGTTATTTTACACCATTTAGAAATGCAGATATGGCATTTTCTGCCATTTCCCAAAAACAGTTCCTCCTTTCAGACTTAGAAGAATTATTTTACTTTTGTCAATGTTGGAATGCCTAACCCTGTTTGTCCTGCTGCTGTTATTTTAGAATGCATTTCCCTGGAACAGCCCAGCTGCAATGCTATATCTTGTTTTTAGTGGGGTCCTGCTTCTTCTCCTCTTCTACCTAGTATTTTTTTAATTTTTGGTCATTCTATTTAAAAAGGCTTCATGACTACTTGGAGAGCAATGGTCTCCAGGATAGTAAACAGCATGGGTTCATGGCAGGGAGGTCCTGTCAGAAAAACCTGATAGTTTTCATTGATTGAGTGATGAGGGAATTGGATTGGGGCCATGCCATGGATTTGCTCTTTCAACTTCAGCAAAGCTTTCAACTTGGTGCCCCACAGATGCTTGCTGAAGAAGATGGAGGATCTCAGTGTGGCTAAGGAGATAGTTAACTGCTTAGGAAACTGTCTAATGGGTAGACAGCAGAGGGTGTGGTCAATGGGGTCAGATCAGAGGAGAGAGGGAGGGAGTTCATGAGCAGTGTGCTACAGTAATCTGTCCTGGGCCCGGTCCTCTTCAATATGTTCATCAGCAACATTGGAGAAGGTATCCGGGGCAGTATGTGTTTCTTTGCAGGTGACACTAAGCTGTCTGGGAAGGTGGGTAGTGACGAGGGAATCGCAGAAATGCAGAGTGACTTACAAAAGCTAAATGGGGGGGGTCTAAGGTTTTGCACTTTAAACCCATTGCCAAAAAGCCCAAAGTGATGCACCTAGGGAATAAGAACCCTAGGACAGAGGACTGAATGAGTGGGGTGAAACTTAGCACTATGGGTAAGGAACATGACCTAGGAGTTATTATCAGTGACACCCGCAAGCAATCAAGCCAGTGCAACAGGGTCTATGGTAAGGCAAGTAGGATGCTGGGGTGTATAAGAAGGGACACTGATAGCAAGAGAAAGAACGTAGTACTACCCCTTTATAGATCTTTAGTGAGGCCACAGCTGGAGTATGTGTCCAGTTCTGGAGCCCTCACCTCAGGAAGGATAGGGACAGGCTGGAGATGGTGCAGTGCAGGGTAACAAAAATGATTCAGGGCCAACAGGGCAAGTCCTATGAGGAGCAGCTCAAGGTACTGAACACGTACTTGTTGGGGACCAGAAGGGAGAGGGGAGATATGATAGAGAGCTTCAAGTTTCTAAAAGCATTAAACAAGGTGAACTGTGAGGAACTATTTAGCTTGAGTGGTAGTTCAAGATCATGAGGGCATGAGTGGAAACTGACAGGAGGGAGGTTCAGGAGGGACATGAGGAAGTATTATTTTACAGAAATGGTGGTGAAGCCATGGAACAATCTACTAGCCAAAGTGGTGGGCTGTAATAGTTGATGGTTGGAACTGAGTTAAGGGTATAGTGGTCACTCGGTGCAACAGAATCAGGAAGGGGAAGGGCTAGGACTCTGGATGGACAGTAGGTCCCTTGGTTAGACAGGGAACTCGGGCAGACTGGATGGACCATTGGTCTTTTTCTGCCATCATTGTCTCTGTGCCTCTATGTTCTTTTTCCATAGACCACCTCTTGCCCAATCCACCTGGCACAGTCTTTGCCTGATGTGAAAGGATCCCAGCAGGAGCCCGAAAGGCCTTCAGTCCTGTGGACAGTCAATGCATCCTGGATGGCCTTCATACAATGACCCCTCTGTCCAGTCCTCCCTTCACAAGGGGCCATTTCTGTGGTTGGTGTTGAACAGCTACAGATCCAAAAGTGGAAAGTGCCCCCCCCCCGAGCTGACATGAGAAAGCCAGGGATTACTGCACAGAGACACCTATGATGTTCTAACATGCGTCTGATCTCTGTCCAGTCCTCCCTTTGCAAGGCTCTGTTTCTGTGGTTATGGAATGTTGCTAAACAGAAGTTTATGAAAGACAGATCTTGTATCATATCACACTAACCTCTTGTTTGTCCCAGTAACTATTAACTGCCAGTTACCCCCTCCCCTCTCCAACTTGTTACATCTAAGAGCCCTACACTGAGGCATGACCCACATCTCCACTGATACCGCCTGGGAATGAAATTATACTTGGAAGAGCGAGGATGGCTGGCGGGAGAAAAATGGGTGAACCAGTCCATTGGGATGTGGAGGGGGTGGGCCTTATCTGCCTACCTGGAGTCTTCATCTGTATGTTCTTCCAGATGTGCCAGCACCCCAAGGGCACAACTCCCCATTATATCCCTCACATTTTAGAGCCCTTCAGTCTGAAATCATGCTACGTTCTCTACCATGTCTGCTTCCTTTCCCAGGGTGCATAGGAAGTAACAGCATGGTGCTATGGCCCTCACCAAACTGTAGCACTGATCGTGAAAGTCCATAGTGTGACACTTGGCCAGCTGGTTATGATTGTTCTATGACATTGTTATACAGAATATGGTATGTGAGTGTCTTTCATGAGACAGCCTTTGGGATGCCCCCCTCCCCCCGATTTCAGTTAAAATGACAGGATATATGTAACCCCTAGATGGCGCTATCCCAGGGGCTACTACCCCTGCCTGATTTGCCACTAACAGGTTGAGGGGCCTGGATCCAATGGCGGGTGCCTCCACCCAGAGGTCAGGGTTTGCAATAGTTAAACTTACTTGGTCACAGCCCTCTGGGACACTGCAACCCCCCTTTCTTCCCACTAGTGGCCCACACAATATATCAGAATTACCTTCACAGTATACACTTACCCCCAGGACTAGTTCGGCACTGGCACCTCCTGTGAAATAAGATACAGTGCAACAATCACAGTACAGTACTTTAACATAGGCAAATACCTCAGGAAGTATAACTTGCTGAAACAAGCAGCTCTGATTTATTTAGGGGATATAACAAGGACAGGGAAAATCAGGTTAATTAGCTTATCACTTTACTATCTACCTATGGCTCTGTGCACAGGCCTATCCCTACAGTTACTGTCCTGGTACCCAAGCCTAGTAGCTGGTCCAAACCCGTGGCAGCTGGTAGGGGCCCTTTCACAGTGAAAAGAAAAAATTAGTTTAAACAGTCAGCAGTACAGTGATTCCATTTGGATTTAATGTGGCAATTCAACAGGGAGCGACCCTGAATTAGTACTCACGACCTCCAAACAAGATAGGGCCCTTCAACATCAGCAGGGCTACTCTTGAGCTCCAAGAGACTCCTCACACATTTATATGGTAAAAAAAGAAAGTACTATACCAGGCAGGCTGCTTCTCTATCCCGATCGCAATTACTGCACAATACCCGGGAGAACACACAGCAGATTCAGTTCCTGACAGACCGAGTGCAATTCAACAATTTCTCCAGTCTTCTATAGGGTGAGCCTGGTTTCTACTCTTCAGAGATCCTTTGATTCTTTTCACAGGACGGATTCAGTCCTAAAGAGCAGTTACACAAGCTGCAGACCGGAACTCTGGGCCTTACACACGTTTTTTGACTGAAAACTGTGCACTGAAGGAGCACAGGGTTTCTTTCCCCTTCACTGCCAGATCTAAACTGAAACTGAAACTCCAACAGACAAAACCGGGCACTTCCTTTGAGTTCCTCCCAGTTCTTGACTGGATTGGCTGTCACTCACAATAGACTGCTGCTGTTGGTCCAAAAAGGCGCCGAAGTCTAAACTACATCTCCCAGAGTCACTGCCCATACAATCCTCTTGTGGCTGGCTCAGATTATGAGTCCAAGTTCTGATTCGTCCAAGGCACCATTTTAGAGCTAGCTTACCCCACACTGATTGGTCCAGTTCAGCAGTTCAAAACCAGAATGGGGAACTAGGCAGACACAGTTCTGACTGCAAAGAAAGCAGGTTAGACAAACTGTAATTTCATTATTACTGTAAATGATTTCTGGCAAACAGTTACATCTTTCAGATAGGTTCCTTTGCACTCCTAGTGACTGCAAAATGGAGTGAATTGCAGCAGCTCGAGTGGTACTCAAACAGAGAAGCACACAGTCCCCCATACAAACTAATTATGTCTGCAAGCAGACAGCTCTAGAGACAGTACCAGAGGCTCTAAAACACTCACTGATAAATGGCTTAAACGCCAAACACCATTCAGGCTTGGAGCATTCAAGCAAGCTCCTGGAAGTCTTTTGGGAACCCCCATTTGCAGGGGGTTACACCCTTCCTGGCCTGGAAAGCTTGACGTCCAGCGTCAAGCAAGTACCCATAAGTTTCAACTGCAACCATATACATTTGCATTAGGCTCACATGTAATCATCAGTCAATACATCATTTTACCAAGAACACATTTCTGAAACATTGTAGTGTCACTCTTTACACAGTATTACACATACATTGTACCATAACCAGTTATTACCTCTTTTGCATGAAACCTGAAGAGAGGGGCCCTTCCCTATCAGTTACCTTGGGGCTGGACGGGGCAAGGGCACCATACTTAGAGGGCAACACAAGTAACTTGGAGTTAGCACTGATGCTCAGTTTGGGCAATGAGCTCAGAGACACGTACACTCCTTTATGGACAACATTGAGAGGCAAGTCCACAGGCCTCCCAAGTGAATCATAACTGAGGTGCACCACAGGCTTTACAGCTCGACCAGTCTTTCTAGGGGGAACTGTTACAGTCTCTGCACTCTGAGCCTCATTTTCAGCATTGTCCTCACTTGTCAGGGGTCTCCCTGGGGTAGAGAGGCTAGAACTTGGGGCACTTTCAGCTCCAGGAGTTACAGTTTCTGAGTCCACAACATTTGGCTCGTGATGGAGAGCTTTCGGACACTGGCAGTGGACTGTCAGGCACTCAAAATACTCTTCTTGTTCGGTGTATCACCAGTCTGCCCCAATCTATCATTTTCCTCCCTGAAAGCTCAAACAGTTCAACCATGCACAATGATTCCATTTCATCTGATCTGATGCTTTGCACTTCACTTTCTGGGAGCATTGGATCCAGGGATGAAGCTGGGGGCTTAGACAGTCCAGAAGGCCCAGCTTTGTCTCCAGTATTGACTAGGGATTGCCCCAAACAATTGACTCAGTTCAAGAAGGATAGTATTCAAAGTCACTCTCACTTTCTTCTGATATGGACTGACAGTCATGCTCAACTGGGACTTGTGCAGGGGAACACTTTAACTCTGCTTCTGTAGGTGCAGACTTCCTTGATCTTTCATAGCAGCAGCTCTAGTCACTGGTCCAGAGGGGCATCTTCTGGGGCTCAGACTCAATCAGGATTTGTCCAATGGGCAGTAAATGATTTCTATGCATTGTTTTACATCTTTTGAATTGTTCTCAGGCCTTACTTTGTACACTGGCAGATCATCTAGTTTGCCCACTACAATGTGAGGGAGATGGTGCCATCTGTCAGCAATCTTGTGTTTGCCATGCAGTCCCAGATTTCTTAGCACACCCGATCTCCTCCTGGAGTTCCTGTGCTTTCACCTTTTATCATACCGCTCTTTGTTGGCCAGATTTCTTTGGCAGCCATGGTTTGAGCCAGTTGGTACGCATGAGTTAGCTGGGCCTTTAACTTTTGCACATACTGTAAATAGTTGTCAGCTTGAACCCCATCAGGAGAGACCCCAAAACACACATCTACTGGTAGTCAAGCTTCTTCCAAACATCAGGCGGTAGGGGAGAACCCAGTGGCATCACTTTTGGTGCAGTTATAAGCATGTACCAGGGTGCTAATTTGTTGGCTCCATCTAGGCTTGTCCTTTGGGTGCAGGGTGCCTAGCATATCTAGCAAGTGCGGTTGAAACGTTCAGGCTGTGGGTCCCCTGGGGTGGTAAGAGTGGTTCTGGACTTTCGACTCCCCACAGAGAAAGCATCTCTTTGATCAGACGACTCTCAAAGTCTCTCCCTTGATCAGAATGGATTCTTTGTGGAGCCCCATAGTAAACAAAAGTTTTCTACAAGTACTTTGGCCACAGTGGATGCTTTCTGGTCTTTGGTGGGAAAGCTTGGGCATATCTCGTGAAATGGTCAGTGACCACCAGCACATTACTGATATTTCTTTGATCTGACTCCAAACTCAGAAAATCAATACAGACCAGCTCCATGGGTGCACTGGTGGTGATGTTAACAAGGGGCAGCCCTCTGGGGCAAAGCTTTCCTCTGTAAGCAGCGACTACAAGTTCGAATGTGTTGCTCCACATCAGCCCCCATCTTAGGCCAATAGAATCTGGATCACACCAAGTCAAGTGTTCTGTCTATACCAAGGTGCCCCATGTGGTTGTGCAAGGACCTCAGTACTGAGTCTCGAAGGCAGTGGGCAGCACTAGTTGTTGTTTGTCTACTTGTCCCCTCTGTCTACTGTTTCTCTGTATAACAGTTTATTGATCAGTTTCAACTTAGGACCTTCTTTGTATAACAGTGCAGTTCTCAAATCAGTGGAGTGTAATTTGGACACATCTTTTCCTGCATAGAGGGCTTCTAAAGCTGCTTTGATCATGGGATCAGGATTGAGCCCGCCGAATACTGTCATTGTCCAGCTGAGGCAGTGCACCAATGTCTATTGCAGAAAAGTGGCAATAAGCAGCAGGTATGCAATTCTCAGAGGCTCCCAAGCAATCCACCATGCAGTCCACTCGTCCGTGGACATTGTTCTCCTGTCAAACTTCGGCAGAGTGCCCAATGTCAGGTTCTGCTAATCGGACCCAATCATTCTGGGGAACAGGCCTCAGGAGAGAGCATCAGCATCTATGGTTCAGACCTGCTCGGTATTCAGAGCATAGTCATATGTAGATAATGCAGAAAGCCACCTATGGCCAGTGGCATCCAACTTAGCTGAGGTCTGCACATAGGTCAAAGGATTATTGTCAGTTTTACTAGTATTTTAGCCCCATACAAGTACTCATGGAATTGGTCAACAATAGCTCACTTCAAAGCTAGGAACTCTAACTTATGTACAGGATAGTTCTTTTCGGATGGGGTCAGGCTTCTACTGGCAAAGGCCACTGGTCTCAGGCCATTCTCGTGCTCTTGGTACACACAGCCCCCAACCCTTGCAAGCTAGCATCAGTGTGCAGGACGTAGGGTTTTCTTGGATCGGCATAGGCCAGCAGTGGAGCATGGGTAAGTTGATATATGATCTCATGAAAAGCAGTCTCACAATCAGGAGTCCAGCGGCCCAAATACTTCCACGGATGAAAATACACTCTTTCAGTCTTGAGGACGCTGACTTTGGTATTTTTGTGGGTTGGGGGATACCTTGAGTAAGGTTAAGTAAAGGGCGGATCACTCTTGAATAGTCCTTGATGAAGCGCCGATAATACACCACAGAATCCCAGGAATCTTTGCAGTTCTTTTTAGATTTTGGGCTGTGGCCAGGTGGTCAAGGCCTCAACTTTACTTGGTCGGTCTCTATTCCTCGGTGGATACTTATGTGTCCCATATACTTTACTGATGTTTGAAAGAATTGACACTTATCAATGGACAGTTTAAGGCCAAAGTCCTCCAGTCGGTCCAATACCTTAAATAATCTGCTCTCATGTTCCTCCAGTGAGCTGCCAAACACAATAACATCATCTAGGTATACCAGGCACTCTAGTAAGTTCATGTCCCCACTGCACGCCCATCAATCGCTGAAAAGTGGCTGGGGCACCTGAAATCCTTGAGGCATCCCTCATGAATTCATAGAAGCCAAGCGACAGATGAAGGCTGTCTTCTCACGGTCCTCTGGGGCTATCGATCTGGTAGTACCCACTGCGGAGATCCAACACAGAGAACCACTTGCTCCCATTTAGGCAGTCCAAAGCATCCTGAATGCGGGGCATTGTGTACTGATCAGGGATAGTCCGCCGGTTTAAGGTGCAATAATCCACACACATCCTTACTGTCCCATTCTTTTTCCTCACTACCACAATGGGGGAAGCATAAGGGCTTCTGGATTCTTGTATTACACCAGCAGCTAACATCTCTTGCAGATGCCGCCTCACATCATCTATGTCAGCAGGTGCCAGGCGTCGAGACCTCTCACGAAATGGTCTTTCGTCATGCAGCGGATATTGTGCTCAGCTCCTTGCACGCATCCTACGTCCCATTCCTTTAAAGAAAACACCTGGTCTCTCTGGGCAAGCTTCTCACTGATCCTCACTTTCATTCAGCTGGCAACGGGAGTCGCCGAATCAAACAAGTCAGGAGCTACTCTGTCATTCTTCCTCGAACTCTTGCTGGGTAGCACTGCAGTGTCTGCACAATGCACATTAGCCAGGATGCAACCTCTATTTACTCGAATGTCTCTTTCAGACATATTATGAACTTGGACCATTACCCTTCTGGCATAAGCATGGCTCTAGTGGGCAAAATACTAGGCTTGACCAGCAGTCCCTCTGGCAATTTTCCATCGCCTGGTGCATCCAACATTAATATTTTATTCTTAACATCCTTTCTGATACGGACCTCTCCCTGTAAGGTACACTGGGCATTTGGCGCCAGGATCAGAGACTCAGGATCCTTCTTCCATACAATTCCGACCGGTTCCTCTGGTTCCATTTTTTCAGCATCTCTCTGTGCCTCATATTCCTTCTTAATTAAAGCTGGAACTCTTAAAGCTCTACTAGTTTTTGACCCCTGTTTTTCATAACACAACTGTGCCAGCCTTCCGAACATATGAGCATTTGTTCCAGTCAACAAAGGGACACCATCATACAGTCCAGTGGGGGACACACTAAGGCAGAGTCTCTACTTGTTCGGCCACTCCAGCCACGGAGGTGGGAAAGACAGCCAATTCGGATATACCGGAATAGGGGTAGGCCTTCTCACTTAACCCCATACATGCAGTCCTTCTAATGGTTGTAGAGGGCACGTCTGACAAATGCTTCTGATACCAATTCTGGAACATAATTGTCACTTGGGAGCCACTGTCTAATACAGCTCTTGTAGACACTCCATTCACCTTTACAGTGGTCTCCATGGAGGGACCCACTATTCTGGACCAGTCTGGAGAGGCGATAGTGGGGCCTGGGCAACTGACCTTGCCACAAAAGGACGGAGTTAGCATTTTTGTGCCCTCACTGGGATCATTTCGGCACCTCTTAACCACTGATTTGTTCTCCAAGCCTCCTTGTAGCCTATATGCAACTTTGTCAGTGTCTTTTGGGGACCGCATTCCCTTTTCATTTGCCCATCCTTCCCACAATTATAGCAAAACATACTTTCTGGAGTTTGAGCTGGCCGAGGCGCCACACTGGGAGCCAAGTGGTATTACTAACTGAAACCTTGGTGCCATCTCTGTCTGGGCGTGATAAGCATTTGGAGACATCTGTCAGTTTCTCCACTTCCATGGTCAAGGAATTGAGTTTGGAGCTGTTATCAGCAGGAGATACATGGGTGGTACCCCACCCCATAGCAGATGCAGTCGGATATAGGTCAGGGCCCGTACTTGCAGGCGTGGCCTTCATAAAGGGACTGTTTTTGAATTCCTGGATCTCTCTCAACAGTTCGCCCCATTGTGGCATATCTTTTTCCTTGTCAGAGCACTCATTGACTGCCAACCTCTGCCCCTGAACTTCACTTGATGGGCCACCCTCAGTCACTCGGGTCGTAGCCGCAGCTATTGGTGCAGGTCCCTCCCGAGGTCGCCTTTTCTCAACTCCTCGAATTTCTCTCATTAACTCATCATAGGAGGGTGGGGATTCCAGTCGATTTGCCAGGCGTAACTGAACAGCAGTTCTGAGAAGGGGGCAGACTTAAGGATCCTGTCCAGCCTGGTTCGGTCCAGTTCAATCGCTGGCAAACTACCCTTTCTGAGGCATTCTTGCAACAATTTTTCCAGCCGAGATACATACACAGACAACAACTCCCCTTGGTAGTGTTGTGCATTTCTTACTCTCCACCATAGATCCTCATCAGAATCTGGCTCCCATACACATTCTCCAAGGCCTCAAGATAGGCCTGTGCAGTCACTTCAGGGTTACTGGCCCGTTTAGCACGGATGGTAGCCAGGGCAGGACCTCGGAGGCTTCTCACTCAACCTCTTTCGCCAAGCCCGAGCATTGCCATTCTAGCACTTGGGGCAATATAGTCTATCCAGGTCTCCCAGTCATCCTCCCTTGGGGTGGGGAGGGTGCCAGAGAAGATCCTCAACCTTCGTAAGAGTCGTGACTAATGGCAGGTGCAGAAATAGGAGTCTGCATTGGTTCAGCCACCATACGGTACTGGAGCGGGAGAGGGTGTTGGGGGAGGAACACCCCCAGGTGGCAAGAATAGTTTCTTGAAGTCCTCCACAGTTTTCCCTTCCCCAGCAACCATTTAGCAAATTTCTCCTGAAAAGTTTCAGACAGTGGTGGGGCTCATTCCCACCGGGTCTTTACTGTACTTAGTTATCACTCCAGGCAGTGAGGGCTCCTCTGGGGTAATGGTCTGTGGCACTTTGGAGCTATCTATGGGATCCTTAAACTCTGCTAGGGCCAGGAAAGTGTGGGTGAGCAGATTAGCATGCCGACCCACCACCACAGGGTTTGTAAACCTTCCACCTTGGAAAGTACTCCCTGTACAGTGTCCGTATTGATACCCAAGGGGATGTCCAGAATAAGCATAGCATTTCGGGGGTCAGTCTCCTCCCCAGTACACCACTCCACCAGACGGTGCACAGCCACTTCTGTCGGGGTACCCATTTTTTTTCTTAACAGTGGTTCATAAATATGGCCACTAGAGGACACACAATCCCAGCAGTGAGCCTCCAAGATGTAACCCCTAGATGGCGCTGTCCCAGGGGCTACTACCCCTGCCTGATTTGCCACTAACAGGTTGAGGGGCCTGGATCCAATGGCGGGTGCCTCCACCCAGAGGTCAGGGTTTGCAGTAGTTAAACTTACTTGGTCACAGCCCCTGGGACACTGCAACCCCCTTTCTTCCCACTAGTGGCCCACACAATATATCAGGAATTACCTTCACAGTATACACTTACCCCCAGGACTAGTTCTGGCACTGGGACCTCCTGTGAAATAAGATACAGTGCAACAATCACAGTACAATACTTTAACATAGACAAATACCTCAGGAAGTATAACTTTGCTGAAACAAGCAGCTCTGATTTATTTAGGGGATATAACAAGGACAGGGGAAATCAGGTTAATTAGCTTATCACTTTACTATCTACTCCATGGCTCTGTGTATAGGTCTATCCCCTACCAGTTACTGTCCCTGGGTACCCAAGCCCTAGTGGCTAGTCCAAACTGTAGCAGCTGGTAGGGGCCCTTTCCACAGTGAAAAGAAAATTAGTTTAAACAGTCAGCAGTACAGTGATTCCATTTGGATTTAATGTATAATTCAACAGGAGCGACCTGAATTAGTACTCACGACTCCAAACAAGATAGGGTCCTTCAACGCAGCAGGGCTACTCTTGAGCTCCAAGAGACTCCTCACACATTTATATGGTAAAAAGAAAGTACTATACCAGGCAGGCTGCTTCTCTATCCCGATCGCAATTACTGCACAATACCGGGAGAACACACAGCGGATTCAGTTCCTGACAGACCGAGTGCAATTCAACAATTTCTCCAGTCTTCTACAGGGTGAGCCTGGTTTCTACTCTTCAGAGATCCTTTGATTCTTTTCACAGGACGGATTCAGTCCTAACAAGCAGTTACACAAGCTGCAGACCGAACTCTGGGCCTTCATACACGCTTTTTTGACTGAAACTGTGCACTGAAGGAGCACAGGTTTCTTTCCCTTCACTGCCAGATCTAAACTGAAACTCCAACAGACAAAACCGGCACTTCCTTTGAGTTCCTCCCAGTTCTTGACTGGATTGGCTGTCACCACAATAGACTGCTGCTGTTGGTCCAAAAGGCCAAGTCTAAACTACATCTCCCAGAGTCACTGCCCATACAATCCTCTTGTGGCTGGCTCAGATTATGAGTCAAGTTCTGATTCGTCAAGGCACCATTTTAGAGCTAGCTTACCCCACACTGATTGGTCCAGTTCAGCAGTTCAAAACCAGAATGGGAACTAGGCAGACACAGTTCTGACTGCAAAGAAAGCAGGTTAGACAAACTGTAATTTCATTATTACTGTAAATGATTTCTGGCAAACAGTTACATCTTTCAGATAGGTTCCCTTTGCATTCCTAGTGACTGCAAAAATGGAGTGAATTGGCAGCAGCTCGAGTGGTACTCAAAAAGAGAAGCACACAGTCCCCCCATACAAACTAATTATGTCTGCAAGCAGACAGCTCTTAAAGAGACAGTACCAGAGGCTCTAAAAACACTCACTGATAAATGGCTTAAACGCCAAACACCATTCAAGCAAGCTCCTGGAAGTCTTTTGGGAACCCCCATTTGCAGGGGGGTTACATATATATTAAACAGCAGATCTCTGTAATGTGATTAACTTCCTTGAGACACTGCATTTTATGGCCTGTTGCTGCTTTGAAGTGGAAATGAAATGGGACTTTATGAGTCTGCCAGAGGATGGAGATCATAAACTTTTATGAAGTCTTAAGAAGAAGAACATTTAATATCAACTGGTGTTAAAAAGCTATATTGCATCTAGGTGAGAAACTGTAGAGTTGTAAAGGTCATTTGATATGGCCTGGGAACAGGAACTGCTCAAAGATCAAAGAAGGAACGGGGAAATCACAGACTTATAATTTGGAAAATTAGTTTTTGCTAAAGTCACAGTATTTTAAAATATCTCCTGACAAGAAGATCATTGTTTGTATAATTTTTATATTCTAAAAGGAGGAGCTAGATGGAACCACGGATGGTGTGTGTGTGTGTGTGTGTGTGTGAAAGAGACAGTTTAAACTATTCTGTGTCTGATCTTAGTGACACATTTGTGGGCTCTTATTAAACAAGAAATAACTTAAGAACTGTAAGAAGGTAATACATTAGATAGAAAAAGTCTAATTGTATTGTGGTAGGAGTTTATGTTTGTACTTTAACCGTGTTCTTTTAAGTGATTGTATGCTTTGTGATATATTGTTCTGTGTTTACATTTTACCTATTTGTATCCATTTTTTAAGTAAACCTCTTATTTTAAAGAGACTGCCTGGTGTGTCTTCCAAGTTCTTTCTTTTGCATGTGATGTATGGAGGGTTAAGATTAACAAAACTGTTCATAAGCTTAATGGTGTTACCAAAGTGGGAAAAGGTAAGAATATATCTGAGGTCTTTTATAGAGTTTAAGGGTTTATTTTGGATACCTGGTTAGGTGCTCTTAGGCGAAAGATATCTGGCATCCCCCACAAAAAGCAGATTATCTGAGCCTGTACATTTGGGTGCACTAGCATAAGGTTCATAGTTTGAATCCCCCCAGAACTTGAAACTAAAGGTGATTCAGACCCACAAGCAGACAGGAGGGTTACCCTGTTCTGTTGCCTGTTCACAATACTGCGTTCGGAGGTTGGCACTGTGGGAGCAGAGGGCCTGACTTGCTGAGTGCGTTTGTGACACACAGTACTGTAACTATGATCAAAGGATGACTGGCAGCAAGTTTATTGCCACCGCTAATAAAACAGTAAAAATGTGACTTCCCAATGTGCTGATGAACCCGGTAACTGCAGTTTAAGAGTGGACTCTGAAGACTGGCAATCTAGCAGTTGACTGGACAAGTGCTGCCACTACCAGTTATCTCCAGCCTGGGGAGTGTTGGCGTCATGATTTGACACCACAGCAGCCTACAGTGGAGGATCAAGGAGTTTGTTTTCCAGCCATGGGAACAGTTATTATGAGGTTATGTGGTGCCAGGAGAGAGTCTGATATCAACAGATGAGAGAGAGAGAAAACAAATGCAGTGCCATCTGCAAGACTGTTGATGACTTTCTTGGACCATGCATCATTGAATCCCCTTCTGGGAGTACAGTGAGTGTAGTGACTGATGGGGCTAAGAAATCTCTGGGAATAAAATGGGCTCGACTGCACGGTGAACACTACTGCTGGACAAAAAGCTGTGTAAAAAAAATAAATAAAATTAAATATAAGTAAAAAAAGTCTATTGATTTGAATCAGCAGTGAAATAAATGATGGGTTGCGGGTACAGAACCAGATAATAGTCATTGGTATATTGACTCTTCCTCAAAGTTTTGCCTGCAAAAGATCATTCTTGTTCTGTGAGCAATATCATTTGATTCCCCTGTAATCCATCAAATAGTTTGCATAGTTTGTTCATTAGTGGTGCAGTATTATCCAGTGCTAACCAACTGAAACAAATTAATGTATAATGGAAACAAAAAAAATAAAGTGCCCTAACTGGAAGTTGAACCCAGGCCCCAGGAATAACACCGTGATGCTCTACTACTGAGCTATCAGGCTCACATGGCAGTGAGCCTGAGGTTTCTATGGTAACTTTTCTTTTTTGCCATAAAGCTTTTCTTTCACTTTGGCTGATGCTGCCAGGCTGTTCAGCACTGTCCCTGCCCCCCTCCCCTGGACTCGCCTTCCCATAGATCCCCCATGGTGAGCCCAGGAAAGGGGAGGGCTGTCCTCCTCCCACCCGGAAACTCACATCCGGAACCGGGTCGGTGGTCCTTTTGTCGGTAGTGCAGGATGCGGGCAGGCAGGCAGGGCTTCATGGATCCAACCTTTTTCCATTTTCTCCCACATCCCCAGCTGCAGTGGCATGTAAATGTGTACATGTGGAGGTGCATACATGCTATGGAACCGTGACCCCTCCCTTACTGTGGCGCTCATATTCTGGCGCTACCACCTGGCCTCCATCAGGTGGTAGCCAAAGACCACAATGGCATTCCTTCCTCCCTGGGGAGATGAGAGCAGTCCAGCAGACACTCAATCCTCTCCCACCCCTGCCAATCCCCGGCAACCCGAGTTCATTCCTGAACCCGGGTCACCAGCGTGGGGAAAAAATAAGGCTCACAAGGGCACCTCAGCTCTCTTCACCACCGGTCTGGCTGGTCACCTTTCATTTCATACTTTGGTACACAACATGCCCCTCTCCCCCTATTGCATCCTCTTTTACCAGATAGTTAACTTTATTTTCAAGCAGGAAACCCTCATCCTCTAAAGCCTGTATTGTTAGATTTGTAATAAAGTGGATTGGAAGGGCAAAGTGTTCTCCGCCCTGCAGTGAATGGGAAACCAATTGTAAAATAAAGCTGGGGATATACTTGCCAGGTCATTGGCTCTTGAGAACATGGTGCTACTAGATAAAGGGGGTGTCTGCATAATAAGGAACCATGCACTCACTAGCTCCTTGAATGAAGATCAGATGAAAACTATTAGTTCATCGTTTATTGCAATAAAAATCGCTGCCAATTTAGATCACAGTAAGACAAGATAGACTAAGTGCCTGTAATATATTAATATAGACGTACCTTTAAAGCAGGATGTTACACGAACTTTATCTTTCTTTAGGGCCAACTCATATAACTAGCAACCAAGTCATATAACTAGCAAGGCAAGTCTTGTAGTGTACATATAGTATGATGTAAATTATTAAATGACCTGCTTCTGTATAGAAAAATTCCAGTAACCGGGAGATGGGCTCAGCTCATTTGCGGCATGCATAATTCTTTAGAAACTCCACGCACCGTATTGCTAAACTAAGGTCAAAAGTCACATTGACATTTGCTTAAACTCTGTATGCCTTTTTCCTCACAAATTTGTCATTTTGTACTTGTACAGCAATTCTGGATAACAGATGGTAAAAACCAAGCATCTGGGATCACTGACCTTTATTTATTATACAGGTCAAAGATTAATATTTCCCATGCCTTTCTTACTATTTTGAACCAGTTCTTTAAAAAACAATAGTAGTTACATACTTAAAATTATTTTATATGCAACTTTATGAAATCAAGAAATGATTGCACCCTTTGCAATTTTCATGCAGTTTTTTAACTCTATGTATTTTAATACCTCATTTCTTTCCACACAAATATTAGAAAACTAAATGAATATGAC
The DNA here is from genome assembly GCA_016271365.2 of Neoceratodus forsteri. Classification (NCBI taxonomy): domain Eukaryota; kingdom Metazoa; phylum Chordata; order Ceratodontiformes; family Ceratodontidae; genus Neoceratodus; species Neoceratodus forsteri. Next base: position 799,727,617 of record CM028129.1, read on the forward strand.
ATTTCGTCTTTCTTAATTTATTTTCTTTCAAACTCACTGCCCTCACTAAGTACAGATAAGATTTAAAATATGCAGTCACTGTACCCTTATGGAAATGTTTATAGGTATGTTTACACTTGCCTTTTTGCAAACTGTGCACAGTGGCTGCACCCATGCAGATTCTTTTATGAACACAATTCAGTCTTAGAATTAATACCTTTGAGCCAAAGGCTCTTTTACATAAGCTCCATGTCATATCAAAGAACAGAACAAACAGTATAGTGAGAAAATACATAGCGATCCTAGGAGTAAAGGTAACAATAAAATAAGCACATATGGATTTAAGTTACAAAAACAGGTATTTTGCAGACATACAGCCACTAGAAGTAAGCTTAACTAGCATAAAGGGCATTAGGGTTGGGATTCAGGGGTCAACCTTAACTTTTTTTTCTAGGGACGTGGATATGTTGTTCAATCCACACTTACTGGCAGGTTCCTTGCCGCTTTAAATCTTGACGGAAGGTCTTCAAGCTGGCTCCTCCCACCCACCCGGTGCACAACTGCTCATAAGAACGTGTGACTGTAAGATGTTGTATAAGAGCAATACATCTCCTCTTTGGTGTCTAGATTGGAGGGAGTGAAGTCCTGTTGTTAATTTCACCAAGCCACCTGGAACTCTTAGGCAGATTAGCATGAGAACTAAATCATGCTAAAATATATATTTTTAACTTCATTGACAACCATGGGAAAACCTGCACTAGTCAAGTCGGACAAGTAGAGGGTTAGCTGCACTAGGTCTGGTAAATTTGCACTATGTCCCAGACAAGTAAAACAGTGTTAAAATCGAACCTTGTCTAGAGTCGATCTATGTTAGGTACTGTACTATGCGGTGTTGCAGCATCGGGGAGCTAAAAAACTGCAACCATTTCAAGTCCCTGTGTGTAAGCCCCCATCACCTTTAGTATGTCTATGACTGGGGAGGTGGCAGAAGGGTGGCTAGCAATGGGAGAGTTGTTTAAATGACACCAGGATCAGGGTATCAATCAATCAATCAATTTTTATTTTACCAGGAATAACACCATTGAGCAAGCTCATTTACAAGATGGTCCTGGAAGGACATGTCAGGATAGAAGGCATTGCAATACATAAAATATTTGAAGGACAATGACAGTTAACAATTCTAGCAGAAGGTCTGGCTTACATGACAACAGAAGGCAGGATATTTCCGCAGAGGAGCAGCATTTCAATATGTACAATGTTAAGTGCCGTATCAGTAGAGAGAAATAGAATAAAGTCTGTTACACAACAAGAAAACAACCTTAAACCAAGCTATGTGCAATGAACGATTATAGACATATCCGTTTGGTGGGGGAGAAAGAGAAGGAATAAAAGGATACATAACACACTGCAACAAAACTGGGTATATATCATCAAGTGCTATAAGGGTGATGCAACACAACGCAGCTTACAGTAAGGTTTGAATGCCGTTTATGTATGACGGTTGCAGTCCTCCTGCAAAGAGAGGTTCAGCAGGGATTTAAAGGTCAGCAGGCAGATCATTTTAGTAAGTTTCAGAGATTTCTGTAGGGTATTCCATATGGTTGGAAGGGCATGGCTTACGGTAGAGGGAGAAATGTACAACTCCAGAATTTATCTGCAGAAAAGGACTGCTTGGCCCACCCAGTCTGCCCAGATGGTCCCTGCCTAGTCTGTTTCTGGAGACCCTAACTAGCCTCTGGTGACTGTCCCTCCTCCTCCTCCTCCTTGCCTATTTACTGATATTCCCCTATGTCTGTCCCATGCATGCTTGAATACCTGTGCTTTTTTTTCTTCCACCATTTCCACTGGCAGTCTGTTCCAGGCGTCTCCAACTCTTTCAGTGATGTAATACTTCTTCACATCCCCCTAAAACTTCCCCCCCATCCAGCTTCATCACATGCCCTCTAGTAGTGGTACTCTTTCTCATTTGAAAGATACTCTCCTACTGCACCCTGGTTACCCCTATGAGGTACCTGTAGGTCTCTATTATGTCCTCTCTTGTCTCCTGTCCTCCAGGATGTGCATGTTGAGCTCCCTCAGTGTCTCCTTGTAGGGTTTTTGATGTGACCCTGGCACTGTTTTAGTTGCTCTCCTCTGGACTGTCTCCACCCTGTCATTGTCCTTTCTGAGGTGCGGCCTCCAGGCAAAATACTCCAGGTGGGCTATCACCAGCAAGTAACAACACCACTTCCCTCCTCTTGCTGGAGATGCATAGAAACAGACAGTGGTGGCAATGGTCTGTCCAGTTGACCTGTAGTACCCTATCTAGCCCCAGGACCTATTATCCATCCAGGATCCTAGCCCTCTCTATCCACCCCCTCATACCCCTTCCAGTTTGTTGTCCTGAGCAACCACTATATCCCTCACTCTATCCCCACCACACTTGAAACCATTAATGGTTTTAGCACCCACTACCTCGGCTGGTAAACTGTTCCACAGTTCCACCACCCTTTCTGTAAAATAATACTTCTTCATATCCCTCTTGAACTTCCCTGTCAGTTTTCATAGATACATAGACAGTGTCGGCAGATAAGGGCCTATGGCCCACCCAGTCTGCCCATTTAAGTTTGTAAGTTCAGTTTATGTTTTCCAGGAAGTCTGTTGCCCCTTACCCCTGACCTCCAGAATTCCTTTATGTCTATCCCATGCATTCTTAAATCCCGTGATTGTTTCAGCCCCACCACTTCCTCTGGCAGGGTGTTCCACTTGTCCACCACCCATTCTGTGAAGAAATTCTTCCTCACGTTTCCTCTGAATCGTCCTCCCTCCAACTTCATCCCATGCCCTCTAGTCCTGGAACATCTTTTTCGCTTAAAAATAGTGCATTCCTGCACCCTGTTCCTCCCTGTAAGATACTTGTATGTCTCTATCATATCCCCTCTCTCCCTCCTCTCCTCCAGGGAGTACATGTTCAGTGCCTTCAACCTGTCCTAATAGGACTTGTGATGCAATCCATGCACCATCTTTGTTGCCCTCCTCTGAACCTTCTCTACCCTGTCTATGTCCTTACGTAGGTAAGGTCTCCAGAACTGCACAGTGTACTCCAGGTGCGGCCTCACTAGTGTCTTGTATAGTGGAATTATGACGCTCCTTTCCTGCTGGTGATGCCCCTGCCTATGCATCCCAGCATCCTATTTGCTTTACCTGCTGCCTTGTCACACTGTTTCCTTGCCTTGAGGTCATCAGAGATGATAACTCCAAGATCCCTTTCCTGCTTGGTGCATGCTATATCCTCACCCCCAACTGATATATTGTGCCAGGGTTTTGTGCCCCATATGCATTATCTTGCACTTCCTTGCATTGAATTTCAACTGCCAAACCCCTGACCATTCTTCAAGTTTCTGCAGGTCCCTTCTCATTCTGTCTACACCCTCTGGTGTGTCTACTCTGTTACAGAGCTTTGTGTCATCAGCTGAACAGTGAAATTCTGCCTTCTAGGTCCTCAGCAATGTCACTGATGAAGATATTGAATAGTACCAGTCCCAGCACTGATCCCTGTGGTACCCCACTGGTCACTCTTCCCTCTGTGGAGTGACAGCCATTTACCACCCTCTGTGTCCTGCTGCCCAGCCAGTTACCTACCCACCGCACTACTGTCCTGCCCACACCATATTCCCCAGTTTGTGCAATAGTCTTCTATGTGGCACAGTGTCAAAGGCCTTGCTGAAGTCCAGATAGGCCATGTCCACTGCCCTCCCTGATCCACCTCCCTAGTCACCCAGTCAAAAAATTCAATGAGGTTGGTCTGACATGACCTTCCCTGTGAAACCATGCTGCCTTGGGTCCTGTAGTCCATTGACAACCAGATGTTCCACCAATCTCCTTCAGTAGTGCTTTCCATGATCTTCCCCACTACCGAGGTGAGGCTGACTGGTCTGTAGTCTCGCCTGCCTTTGTTCCCACTTTTGTATAAGGGACTACATCTGCTATCCTCCAGTCTTTGGGTACCTCCCTGTTTCTAGTGATCGGCTAAACAGGATAGCAAGAGGTTCAGCCACCACCTCTCTTAGTTCTTTAAGGACCCTGGGTGCACCCCATCTGGCCCCATTGCTTTATCAACTCTTATTACTTCCAGTTCCTTCAGGACCCTTTCGCGTAAAGGGACTTGTGTCCATTTCTGCACCATTCTCACCCTGTACTCCATTCAGACCCATTACCCTCCTCTTCCTCAGTAAAGACTGAGCAGAAATACCTGTTCAATATGTCAGCTTTACTGTTGTCATCCTCCACACAGCCCCATCCTCCCCTTCAGTCTCACTATCCTCCCTTTGCCTTTCTTTTTCACTATGTACCTGTAAAAGGTTTGTCCCCTCTACCCACTGATTTTGCAATGTGTTCTTCTGTCTGAGCTTTGGCTTCCTTACTGACCTCCCTGCCTCCCTTTGCTTCTCCTGGTACTTCTCCCTATCCCTTCTGCCTGTGTCTTTTTGTATTGCCTGAATGCAATCTTTTGGCTTACTTTCTTTGCTACCTCTTTGGAAAACCATAATGGTCTCCTCTTCCTTTTCCTCTTGCTAACCTGCTTAATACATAATTCTGTTGCTCTTGTAATCCCCATTTTAAATACTTCCCACTGTTCCTCAACCCCTGATTGCTGCCCATTCCCTTAATGCCTCTTTCAAGTATCTCCCATTTTCTCAAAGTTGTCCCCCTAAAATCCAGGATCGTGTTTTGTGTGGTTTGGTTCTGCTCTTTCTGTGATTTCAAACCACAGTGACTGGTGGTCACTGTTCCCCAGGTGCTCCCCCACTCTTACCCCCATCACACTGTCCCTGTTTGTGAGCACAAGGTCCAGTATTGCCTTCTGCCGAGTTGGTTCCATGACCAGTTGCTTGAGGAAGGCACCCTGAAGTTTCACTCATGCCCTCGTGACCTTGAACTGTTACTTATGCTAAATAGTTCCCCTCAGTCCGCCTTGTTTATTCCTTTCAGGAACCTGAAGGTCTTTGTCATATCCTCCCTCTCCCTTCTGGTCTCCAGTGAGTATATGTTAAGTGCCTTAATGGGCTCTTCATAAGGCCTGCCCTGTTGGCCCTGAATCATCTTAGTTACCCTTTGCAGCACCGTCTCCATCCTGTCCTTGCCTTTGCTGAGGTGAGAACTGTAGAATTGGGCACAGTACTCTAGGCGAGGCCTCATCAAAGATCTATAAAGTGTTAGAATTACCTCTTTTCTTCTGCTGACGATAGCCATTTACCACAACCCTCTGCTGCCTCCCCCTTAGCCATTTACCTTCTCATCTTACTATGTCCCTAGGCACTGAGTCGAAAACCTTGCTGAAGTTGAAGTAGAGTAACTCCATGGTGTGTCCGCTATCTAATGCTCTTGTCACCTAGTCAAAGAAGACTATTTGATTAGTTTGCAAGACCTCACTGCCACAAAGCCATGCCGTTTACTGTCCCAGAGACCATTGCTCTCCAGGTAGCCCATGAGGTCCTCTTTGACGAGTGACTCTATCAGCTTCCCTATGACTGAGATAAGACTGACAGGTCTGTAGTTCCCTGCCTATTCCTTGTCCCCCCCTTTATGGAGCAGAACTATGTTCACCACCCTCCAGTCCTTCAGTACTACCCCTTTAGGTAATGAGCTATTGAATAATCCTACCAGGGGTTCAGCCAGTTCCACTGCCAATTCCCTGAGCACCCTTAGCTAGATCCTGTCTGGTACCAGGGCCTTATCTGTCTTTAGGGTTCCTAGCCCTTTTCGGACCCTTTCACTTGTAGATATTGGCTGCCTCATCTCCGGGGCCCCCTCTATGGCCGCTTTGATACCACTTTCTGGCAAGAGCCCGCCGTCCTCCCTAGTGAAGCCAGAGCAAAAGTTATCATTTAGGATGGAAGGCTTTTGCCCATCCTCCTCTGTCAGCCTAGCCCCCGATTGCCTAACAGTTCCCCCTTCTTTTTTTTTCCCTAATTTACTGTAAGAAATGTTTTTCCCCGCCCATGACCCCCCCCTCTGCAGTATGTAGCTCCATGTCTATTTTTGCCTCCCTAACCACCCACTTTGCTTCCTTATTTCTTAGTAAATATTCTCTCCATTCTTCCTCCCCTTACTTTTCTTTTTACCTATATAAGGCCTGTTTCTTGGCCCTCACCACTCTCCTGCCCTTAGCCGAGAACTATAATGGTCTGTTGAACTTGTTCCTTTTGGTTATCTTTGTCATGCATAACTTAGATGCCTCACAGATGGCCCTCTTTATTGCCCATATGTCTCTTTCACTCCTCCTATGCTGTCAACCTCGACTTATTTGTCCCTGACCAACTCCCTCAACCTGTTGAAGCTCACTCTTCTGAAATCAAAGGACCTTGGCTCTTTATTGGGGTTTTCCACTCTCAAGGGTCAGTTTGAACCAAATCGAGTTCTGGTCACTGTTCCCCAGTGGCTGCCCAACTCTCACAGCTCCAACCACCTCTGAGTTGGTGCGTACCATATAGAGAATGGCCTCCTGCCTGGTGAGTTCCTTAACTAGTTGTACCAGTAGACAGTCCTGGAATGTGTCCAGTAAGGCTTGCCTTCTGGTGCTCCTGGCGATTGGAACATCCCAGTCAATGTCTGGCAGGTTCAAACACCCTACTTACCATTACTTCCTCCTTTGCCACTCCCCTTTCTAATTCTTCCCTGAGCTCTCTGTCCCTCTCTTACCTTTGCCCTGGTGGTGTGTAGATAACCCCCAAGTGTAATTTCTTGCCTCAGTCCACCATGCATTACACCCACAGCAAGATGCACCCATCTTCCACAACCTCAGTGCAATCCTTGACATAAAGGGCTACACCTCCCCCTCTACCTTTTTCTCTATCCCTCCTGAATTTTGAGTACCCAGGGACAGTCAGGTCCCAGTCATTATTTTCTGAGGCGCAAGTTTCTTTGATGGACACAAGGTCAATCTCAGTGTCTGCCATCATTGCTTGGAACCTGCTGATTTTGTTACCCTGGCTCCTGGCATTAAAGCAGACCCCCTTCCATCTTGGGGTAATCATATCAGATGACCTTAAGGTTGGCAAGCAATGTGAGAAGGTGGTAGGGAGGGCTGGGGGGATACTGGGATGTATAGGGAGAGGCATCACCAGCAGAAAACAGGAAGTTGTTATCCTCCTGTACAGACAGTTGGTGAGACCCCATCTGAGTACTGCATCCAGTTCTGGAGACCACCTCTGCAAGGACATAGACAGGATGGAGGCAGTTCTGAGGAGGGCAACTAAAATGATGCAGGGTCTGCAAGAGAAGCATATGAGGAGAGACTAAAGGAGCTTAATATGATACCCCTTGAGGAAGGGGGACATGATAGAAACATTTAAAGTACCTCAGTGGAATCAACAAAGTCTAAGAGGAGGTAGCATCTTTGGAAAAAGATGTGCAGAACAAGGGCACACAATTTGAAGATAGAGGGGCGGCTCAGGGCAATGTGAGTATTATTTCACAGAGAGGGTGGTGGATGCATGGAATAGCCTTCCTGAGGAGGTTGTGGGGTCTAAAACTGTGGGAGAATTCAAGAATGCATGGGACACACATAAGGCAATTTTTGTGGGGGGGGGGTTGGAAGAAATAGCGGTTGGTTAAATAGGATCTGCAGCTTATCCTCTAGGTAGGGAAATGGGCAGACTAGGTGGGCCAAGCGGTCCTTATCTGCCGACAAAGTCTATGTTTCTAACAGCTGAACCCTTTTTTCTATCTACCTGGCTTTCTTGCTTTTTCTCCCTGGTCCTCTAACCTTCTTGTTTTTTGTAGCTGCTTCACACTTTGTGCCCCTCCCCATTGTTCTTTCCCCTAGCCCAGTTTCGTCACCTGCTGTAGTGCTACAAGCCTACAGATATAGGTTCATCTTCTTCCCACCTTTAACTGTGGTTCCTCTAATCCCAGTCTTCCCCGCAGTCAAACTGTTTGATACAGATGTCAAACTTCTGCCCCAGTGCACTGGTCCCCTCTTGTCAAGTGGAGTCACATAGAAACATTGAAACATAGACTTTGACAGCAGATAAGGACCACTTGGCCCACTCAGTCTGCCCATTTCCCTTCCTGTTAGATAAGCTGCAGATTCTAGTTAACCAACAGCCTACTTCCTGCAACCCCCCACTACAATTGCCTTATGTCTGTCCCATGCATCTTTAAATTCCCCCACTGTTTTAGACCCAACAACCTCCCCAGGAAGGCGTTTCCATGCATCTACCACTCTCTCCATGAAAAAAAATTTCCTCACATTACCCCTGAGCCGTGCCCCCCTCTTATCTTTAAATTGTGCCCCCTTGTTCTTACACATCTCTTTTTCTGAAAGATGCTACCCTCCTGAACTTTGTTGATTCCCTTGTGGTACTTGAAAGTTTCTATCATGTCCCCCTTGTCCCTCCTTTCATCAAGGGTATACATATTAAGCTCTCTCAATCTCTTAATATGGTTTCTAATGCAGACCCTGCACCATTTTAGTTGCCCTCCTCTGGACTGCTTCCATTCTGTCTATGTCCTTGCATAGATGGGGTCTCCAAAACTGCACACAGTATTCCAGATGGGGTCTCACCAACTGTCTGTACAGAGGGATAACCACTTCCCTTTTTCTACTTGTGATGCCCCTTCCTATGCATCCCAGTATCCCCCTGGCTCTCCTTACTGACTTCTCACATTGCTTACCCACCTTTAAGTCATTTGATATGACTACCCCCAAGACTCTTTCCATTTTTGTTGTTGTTAGTACCTCCCCTGCTATTGTGTACTCTTCTCCTGGGATTTTGTTTCCCAGGTGCATTACTTTGCACTTCCTTGCACTGAATCTATGTTGCCATATATCTGACCATTCCTCCAACCTTGACAAGTCCCTTCTCATCCTTTCTACCCCCCCTTGTGTATCAGCTCTGTTATAGATCTTTGTGTCATCTGCAAAGAGGCATACCTTTCCCTCCAGACCCTCTGCAATGTCACCTATAAAGATGTTAAGAGGACAGGACCCAGTACTGAGCCCTGAGGTACTCCACTAGTAACCCCCCTTTCTTCGGAATGTGTTCCATTCACTATTATCTTCTGTGTCCTGTTGTGCAGCCAGTTTGCTACCAGGCTACCACCCTGGAACCCACTCCCAGGCTGGCTAACTTGATTATTAGTCTTTTGTGCGGGACTGTCAAATGCCTTGCTAAAGTCTAGGTAAGCTATATCCACAGCCCCTCCCTGGTCTATTACTTTGGTCACCCAGTCAAAGAAATCAATTAGATTCGTCTGACATGACCTTCCTGCTGTAAATCCATGCTGCTTTGGGTCCTATGCCCCGCTGGCCTCTAGGTACTCAACAATTCTTTCTTTCAGAAGTGATTCCATCATTTTCCCTACCACTGAGGTCAAACTTACAGGTCTGTAGTTTCCTGCTTCTGCCTTGCTCCCACTTTTGTGAAGGGGAATCACATCTGCCCTCCTCTAGTCCTCAGGTACCATCCCATCCTCCCATGATTTGTTAAAAAGTGTGGTCAGTGGTGTCACTAGGTCCTCCCTTAGCTCTTTTAGGATTCTGGGGTGAATCCCGTCAGGCTCTATTGCTTTGTCCACCTTGAGTTTTAAGAGTTTTTTCAAGACTCTTTCTTCTGTAAATGGACTGGTGTCAACTCCCCTACCCAGAGTGCTTCTATTGTCTGGTTTAGGTAACTCCTCCTCATCTTCTTTTGTGAATACTGAGCAAAAGTGTTCATTCAGTATCTCTGCCTTTTCACTGTCTCCCTCTGCCCACCTCCCCTCTCCTTTATTAATCTTCACTATTCCTCCTTTAACCTTTCTATGCTCCCTAATGTACCTATAAAAGGTTTTATCCTTCTTAACTGAGTTGGCTATTTTTTCCACGGTTTGGGCCTTTGCTATTCTGACTGCCTTCCCACTTCTTTCTTCTTTAATTGATACAGTTCCCTGTCGTGCTCCTTCTGTGATTCCTTATACTTTCTGAATGCAGCCTTTTTCTCCTTAACCTTCCCTGCCACCTCTTTTGAGAAACACAGTGGTTTTTTACTCCACTTTGTTTTCTTTATTTGTCCCATACAAAGGCTTGTTGCCTCTATGATAGCAGTTTTGATTTTTCTCCATTGTTCTTACACCCCTCCTTTTTGGCCATTTGCTAGTGCATTCCTCAGGTATTCACCCATTTTGCTAAAGTCGGCCCTTCTAACGTCCAGTATCCTTGTTTTTGTATGGCTTGTCTCCATGCTTGTGCTTATTGTGAAGCACACTGTGCAGTGGTCACTTGTTCCCAGATGTCTACTGACTTCTAAATTTGTGATCCTCTCTCCATTTGAGAGTACCAGGTCTAGTATTGCTCCCTCCCGAGTGGGTTCCAGCACTAGCTGTCTAAGCCCTGCCCCCTGCAGAACATCGAGAATGACCTTCTCTTGGATGTGGCTGCAGTACATGTCATCCAGTTAACATCTGGCATATTCAGGTCCCCATAAACAGTATCTCCTTTTTCAGCCATTTTGAGAATGTCTCTATCATTTTCTTGTCTGTTTCCTCCCTGAGATGGAGGTCTGTATACAACCCTGTGTGGATTGTGATGCCATTCTCTGTCTCCAAGGTGACCCAGAGTGCCTCTTGTCCTCCCCTTTACTTTTTAGTTCTGTAGCTTGATCCCTTCCCTTATGTATAGAGTTACTCCACCTCCTCTTTTACCCTCCCTGTCCCTTCTGTAGACTGTGTACGCCGGTATGTTGACATCCCAGTCATGGTTCTCCTTGTACCATGTTTCCGTGACTGCCACAGTATCCAATTTTTCATCTTCCATCAGGGCTACTAGCTCAGGAAGCTTGTTTCCCAGGCTACGGGCATTGGTAACTCATTGCCCTCCACTTAATGTTGGCTTTATCCTTTTTTCCCCATCCCTGCTCTTATTGCCCTTGTCTATTTTTCCATTTACCCCTGTCCTGCCCTCTGTTGAGCTCTGTACCTCAGTGTTTACCTTACTACCTGCCATGTTTTGCGGGGGGATGCTTGAAATTTCCTGCCTCTTATCAGCACCTCCCCCCCTTGGCTAGTTTAAAAGCTTACCAAGGAAGCATTTAAACCTGTCATATAGGAGCTTGGTTCGCTTTGTGAACAGATGCAGACCATCATGCCAGTACAGGCCTTCATCTCTCCAGGTGTATCCCCAGTCCCCAATGAAGCCAAAGCCCTGTGCTCTGCACCAGTTTTGCAACCATTCATTAAACTGCATGGTGTGCAGTACCCAAGCCTCACCCCTGCCATGGACTGGCAGCACCTCTGAGAAGGTAACTGTGCTTGCTACCTGTCTGAGGCCCCTTCCCAACTCCACAAATTCATCCTGCACTGCACTGATTCCATGCCTAGCTAGGTCATTTGTCCCAAGGTGGACAATGATATTCTAGTTCCTCTCCTGTGATGCTGCTTCTGCAATCGTGAGGATTCGCTTCTTGTCCCTCCAAGCCATGGCACCAGGCAGGCACCCTACTTCCCTCTCCTCTCCCTTCCCCAGTTCTACCCCCGTAACAATTGAGTCCCCTATCAGAAGCTGTTTCCTTCCCCTGTGGTGTTCCTTGCCACCCTTTTGTGGGTCTCCCTTGTGGATGTCCTCAGCATTCTTCTTGGTCTCCACTGAGGGTGCCTTCATAGAGGAACCTTGCTCTGGTAGACTGGCGTATGATTTGTGTAGAGGTACAAGTAGGGGTCTTCACCTCTGTTCCACCACCCGCACCCTCCCAGAACCCACTGTGGTCCAACTGCTCTTCATACTTGGCAACCTCTGAGGCAGTGGTTGTGGCAGTGGTGCTCTTTGGGTGGGGGAGGCCTCCTTAGTCCTTGCCAGTCTGTCATCCTTGAAGAGCCTTCTGCCCCAGATGTCCCCCAGTCCCCAACAAAATGGCATCCCATCCCCTGACACCATCCCTTAAACCACCCATTATTCTAATCTAGCTCATTCTTTTTCATTCTACTCTTCTTCCCATCCATGCTCCATACAGGGAGGATCTTGGAAAAGACCAGGGAAACTGTGCCAATAGTCTGCCTTTCCTTATGCATGCCAGCATCCCACTGGCCCTACCCATTGTTTTGTCACACTGCTCTGCCACTTTGAGGTCATCAGATATAACCACAAGATCCCTTTCCTATTTAATGACTGTCAGTACCCCCCCATACTATACCCAGCTACTAGGTTCCTATGACCTAGGTGCATGATTTTGCACTTTTTGACATTGAACCGCAGCTGCCATGCTCTTGACCACTCTTTGAATTTCCCAAGATCCCTGTACATTTATTCCACACCCCCAAGTGTCCACCCTGTTACAGATCTTGGTGTCATCTATAAAAAAGGTATACCATCTTTTCTAGTTCTTCACTGTCACTTATGTCCCTGTACTAAGCCCTGCAGCATCCCACTGGACACTTTCCCATCATTAGAGTGACTGTCGTTAACCACAACCCTCTGTCTCCTGTCCGATAACCAGTTTCTAACCAAATTCACCACTTTGTGTCCCACCCCTAAGCTGCTCAATTTCTTTATCAGTCTCCTGTGCAGCACAGTGTTGAAGGTCTTGCTAAAGTCCAGATAGACCACGTCTACTGCCCTCCCCAAATCTATTTCCCTGATCACCCTGTCAAAGAAATTAGTCATCTGGCATGACCTCCCCTTCCCCTGTGAATCCATGCTGTTCGTGGTCTTGCAGACCATTGGATTCAAGATACTCTACCAACCCTTCCTTTAACAGGGTTTCCATTAATTCCCTCACCACTGTGGTGAGACTGACTGGCCTACAGTTGCTAGCCTCCTCCCTGCTGCTGCTCTTATGTAGATGACCACATCCTACACTGTTCCAGTCCTCAGGAACCATTCCTGTTTCCAGAGAGCTGTAAAATAAGGCTGTCTGTGAGATAGCTAGCACCTTCCTAAGTTCCTTTAGCACCCTTGGGTGTATTCCATCCAGCCCCACAGCCTTGTCCACTTTCAGAGCTGCAAATTTATTTTTTATTTATTTTTATTTTAGTCTTTGGTAACCGAGTAAGGCCCACTAGGCACAAGTGCCTGTTTTCAGGGGCGACCTGGGAGCACTGAGAGATTAAGTGACTTGCTCAGAGTCGCACAGTATGCAAGTGGAGGTTGTGGGATTCAAACCCAGGTCTGCTGGAAGTACCAAGCTCATTTGCAGATCATTACTCTAATCTCTTCTTGACCCTTTCCTCTGAAATGGACTTTTGTTCCCCCCCAAACACACACACATGCACACTTTGTTCCTGCTGCTCCCTGGTGGTCTGTTCCCCATCCCTCCACTATGAAGACTGAGCAGAAGTACCTGTTCAGGGTGTCTGCTTTTTCTTTGTCCTCTTCTGTGCAGTTCCCCTCTTCTGCACCGTCACCCCCCTCCTTATCCATAAAGGTCCTTCCCCTTGCCTTCCTCTTCTCACTTGTACACTTGAAGAAAGTCGTATCCCCTTTAGCTATCCCTTCCTCTGTCTGCACCTTTACTCCCTTCACTGCCTTTCCTGCTTCCCTCTGTTTTACTTGGTACACCTCCTTGTCTTCCTCCCTCTTCATTTCTTTATGCTTCCTGAATGTCACCCTTTTTTTCCTTCACCACCTTGGCCACTTCCTTAGAGAGCCATAATGATCTCTCTTTCCTTCTGCCTTTGCTCACTTCCTTCATGTAGATGAGGGAACAGGAGGGCTGTTCAGGGCTGGGACTGGAGCTTGAAGGGACCCTGCGTAGAGAGGGAGTAGGAGGGATTTAATATAAAGCATGTGGGAGGAAACCATCTGTTTACCACGGCTTTCATGTGTGGAGGCCCCCAAAGTGGACACTGTAACAAACACTGCATATGAGAGCTGAAATGATGCCATGATGCAGCAAGTGAGTAAACACACCTTAATCTGAAAACATCTACCACACACAAAAAAAAAAGAAACAAAAACAAAGGATAGGTCGGTTCAGAGGAAGGTGGCCAGAATGACCAAGGGCCAGTAGGGGACAGCCTGCAAGGAGAGTATGGAGGAGCTTAACATGTACTCCCTTGAGACCAGAAGGGAGAGGAAGTCCAGATTCAAAACTTTAGATATCTGAAGGGGAACCAATAGGGTGGACAGTAGATAGTTGTTAAAGCTTAAAGGAACACTCATCTTTTTTCTCAATTTTAAATCTGCATTAGATATGTGCCTACAGCATCTCCATTGTGTGTGTGTGTGTGCATGTGTGTGTGTGTGTGTGTCTAGAATGCCTTATTATTGCCATTTCTTGTAAGTGTTTTTAAGTATCTTTTTCTGATTACCTAGTTTAGTATGGCCGCCCGATGCTAATGTGCACTCACATTGAACAATGGTTTGATAAACTCGTTCACAGACGTATTCAGAATTTTTCAAGCGCTATAGAGTAAAACTGGATTTTGATTATATAAAGTTAGATGAACTTATTGTGCTAACTATTGTTTTAAAACAAGCACCGTAGCTGTGCTAAATCAGTGTTTGTAAAACAAAGCCTTGACTCTGGTCATGCGCATTAGTGTTGACACTAATATGCATGCCCAGATTCAGGGCTTTATTTTGCAAACATTGATTTAGCACAGCTACAGTGCTTGTTCTGAAATGAGAGCACAGTAAGTTCAGCTCACATTATATAATCAAAATCCAACGTAACCCCGTAGTGCATGAAACATTCTGAACTCATCCATGAACAAGTTCACCAGCACCATGACACCATGGTTCAGTGTCAGCGTGCATTAGCATCGGGCAGCCATACTAGAGTAAGTCATCAGGAAAAGGTAGTTATACAAAACAAATTACAAGAAATGGTAATAATGAGGCATTCTGTACACACACTGATATATAATGGAAAAGTTTTTAAATGACTGTAGGCATATATTTGTAATGGTGATTTTAAAATTGAGAAAAAAACCTGACAGTGTCCCTTTAACAAGGGTAACATCAGATGACGGCACAATCTGAAACTAATGGGAGGCAAATTTTGGAGGTATGTGAGGAAATACTTCACAGAGGGCTCTATTCTCAAAAGGTTAGTGCAACACAATCCAGGTTTGGTCCGCGCTTACCCAGAATAGTGCCAGCCATCGGGTGTGTGGCCATATTCAAAGGTCACCTATGTGTGGCGCACCCCTGATAGCGCTGTGGTGCACAGTTGCATGCTGTATATATTCAGATGAGGGATCCCCCTTGAATATGCAGTGCAGCACAATACTGAACATTTTCAGAAGTGCTAAACAGCCACAAGCATGGTGCAATTTAACGTTTCTGAAACCCAGCTCTTAACAGTGTGCAGAAGGACTGGGTACCCCACACCCCATTCACACACCATCAAGGGCTGGGTACCCTGGTAGTCTAGCGAGCCCTCCCATGCCCCAATCCCCTTAGCAACAAATGTAAAAGCATACCTGTTAGTCTAGCAGTCCCTCCCGTGTCCCAATCCCCTTCCCGGTATTTGTTTGTAAATTTCTGGTGGTTCAGCTGTCCCTCCCTACCCCCGCTCCCTATATATTTATGTAAGTCTTGGTGGTCTGGTGCCCACCCACCCCGGCAGGTACTGTGCCACAACCCTGCACACCCTGACCCAACCCTGAGAGACGGTGACCAGCACAGCCCTCCACTCACCATCATGGCTGGTCATAGACTGAGCTCTCATGACACACGTACCATATAATATTGTACAGTACGCGCATCATGAAAGCTCAATCTATGGCTGGCCATGGTGGTGATCTGAAGGCTCTGCTGGTTGCTGGCTCTCGGGGCTGTGTCGGGGTGTGTGTGTGAGGTGGTGGGACAGTACCTGCCAGGGTGGCTGGTGGGTTACTTGACCACCAGGACTTACATAAATATATAGGGAGCATGGATCCAGGCATGAGAGGGACTGCTGGACCACCAGGGATGTACAACACCATACTGGGGAGGGGATCAGAGCTAGGGAGGGACCAGTAGACCATCAGGACTCACATAGAAATATAAAGAGAGGGAATCAGGGCTGGGGAGGGACTGCTGGACCACCAGGGATTTACAAAACAATACCATGGGGGGGGTCGGGGCTGGAGAAGGAGGATCTGGCCCGGCACACTCGGCCCATGCGCAGCATGCAGATGAGCCCATAATGGGTATGGAGTTGGCCTGCTAGCACCGTACATGCCCAAAGGGTTCATCAC
Source organism: Neoceratodus forsteri (assembly GCA_016271365.2). Taxonomy (NCBI): domain Eukaryota; kingdom Metazoa; phylum Chordata; order Ceratodontiformes; family Ceratodontidae; genus Neoceratodus; species Neoceratodus forsteri. The sequence continues at coordinate 799,743,736 of CM028129.1, forward strand.
ATGTTTGGGCTGAATATCACCCATAGGGGCCACGGCGCTCACCAGTGTGTGCCACTCTTTACCCCTATGAGCAGTTTTCAATGCAGCACTCTAATAGCATGGCACGGAGCATGGTGATTGCCTGCTGTGCACCACACTACCATGGCCTAATATTCAGACAGTTAGCGTGGTCAGTTCAGATCATGCTATCTGTTTGAATATTGTGCCACAGCCAGCCATGCCTATTTTATTGCACAACGCGCCTGTGTGCGTACGCAGCCGTCCAACTCTGAAAATGGGAGAGAATGTGGTGGACAAATGGAGCCGTCAGACTCAGGAGCTTGTTAATGTTCAGATGGTTGAGGCTTTTAAACATGGGTGTTGCAGTTTCATAGAGCTTAGAAATATAGAATCATAGACAATGATGGCAGAAAAAAAAATAAAGGTCCACCTAGTCTGCCCGGAGAGGCATTGGCAGGGAAGCTGGGGAAGGGGACAGTGAAAAGAGGGAGGGACTAGCCCCCCCAGCTAGCCCCAGAGGAAATGATTGTTACTTAATCAGCTTATGGTATGACCAGTGATAGACTGGCATTTAACCAAGTTTGGGATCGAACAGACTCTGTGAACCTGGGATCTTTTTCTGTCCACAAACTCTATGTTTCTATGTTTAAGTCCCTTAGAGTGGGGACAAAAGGCAGCATGTGCTATTTTGAATTTAAGCATTGTTGCTACAGTGTGTCTGCTCACCTATGTTGTGAATGTATAGTTATCCTTAAATATATACCAACCAAAACAGTGTAAATGACAGTTGAGCCCTATTTTAGGACCAGTGCTGAAATGTGCTCTTCATCATCACCACATTGGTGGTTTTAGATGGTTTCTTATTATGGCTCATGCTGCAGCTCAGACAGCGTAATGTTCAACGCTCTCTGTTGTCTGTTTCCCCTGAGTAAAGAGTGTGCCTTTCCTCTGTCTTCATCAGGTCTGGGGATAAACAGCTAAGAAGCGGGTACACAGGGATGCACTTCTGAAAAATCTAAAAAAAAAATAAATAAATACATAAAACATAGCATTTTAAGATTCAGCTCCACTTCAGTTAGCTCCTTGTTCAGATATTAGCTTGGCAGCAGTTCCTGTTGTACTTCAAGTAAATTGTTTTCCTATTGCTTGGCAGGATGGACTATGCGGTCAGATAAGCCTAGTGGCCGCATTTTCAGTGGGTAGCCTGATTTCCTGTATAATATATCAGTCTTGGCATCACACCTTCCTGCCATTTTACATCCTTATCAGCTGCCTAGATTTCGCCACATTGTTTTCTAATTGATGTCCTTTTTCTTCCTTGTCTGATTGCGTGTTCAGCTGGAGGCTTTTTTATTCCATATTTACAACGGAACAACAAGACCATGTCAAATCAGTGGAGTACTTGAGGAACAACTTCCGACCACAACAGAACCTGAATGACAGGGTGGTGTACAGGTCTGCGCTCAAAGATGCTTGGAGCCAAGATATGACAGACAGTCTAGGAAATCCATTTGATTCAGAAGCTTCAAAAGGTACCTTTGGATTACATTGTATTTTACCAGTTAAGGTTCACTCCAAATATTCTGTCTTACAATCTTTTCTACATGTTGATGCATTTTACCCCTTATCTCAGAATTAAAATATGAAGCATGATGTAAATTTCATTTAATGTTTGCATAATCTTTAAAAAAAACAAAAACAAGACAGATGCCACCAGCGGATAGCGCATTGCAGTCCTGCAACCCGGGTTCAGAAGTGAACTTGGGAGCTGGGTTGGGCAGCTGAGGGGACTGCAGTAGCGCTGCCATAAAACAGTGCTCCCAGCTGGGGAGGCATAGTGTTGCAGTTGTACCACCACAGGAGTCTTGTGGTGTATCGGAGAGCTTGCCTTATATCCCCAGGGACGTCACTGTGTGTATGGCCTGTTGGCATTGGGGTGATGGGAGGAGCTTAGCAGACTTGGGAGAAACCCCCAAAAATCCAATGTCTCCTGTACTGCCAGTATAACTGCCACTGGCACTCTTGGGCATCACACTGAGTGAATCCTCCTGGCCTCTGCAGTGAGGTAGCGGCAGATGTGGCTTGGAGGGGAACAGCAGGAATAGCCAGAAGGTAGAGGCAGGCAGCAGTAGGGGGCACTCAGCTTGATAAAAAATAATAAATGGACACAAAAGACCTGCTTGGCCACACTGCAGCTGCAGAGCAGCTGGCCCATACCTGAGACCCAGGTTCATCTCTTGAGCCTTGGGCATTGCTACAGGACGGCAGAAGGAGAATTGCATTTCCCAGAGAATGCTTTTCTCCAGCTTTGTGGTGAGAGAGCTATAACTCCCACTGCTTTAACATCTGCTGGATGTCTACATGTGGCGGTGCAGTCAACAGTATGTGCAGGCAGGGTAGGTACAAGTGCATCCATCATGGTGAGTACCAGTAGGCAGGGATTGTGGAAGATAAAGGGAGGGCCATAGGCAAACAATACCCCCATTGTCCAGTGGGGTCATTACACTCTCCAGGACCACACTGCCCCTTCTTACCAGATTGTGATTGTTGGCTAACTGGGCTGGGCAAGTCAATGCATGCTAGAGCAGGTCAGTGGCAGGCCACCCTAGGAGAAACAGCTGTGAAGTGCCCTGTTTGGCAGGATGTGATGGACTGTTGGAGTGGGCAAAAGAGTTACTAGTTACCCCCTAAAACAAGAAGTAAAAAGAGTTATAAAAAAAGAAATGAAGAACTATTTTATGTTAAAACAAGGCATTTCATTTTGAAGAAAGTACCAATAAAAATCACTTGGTCCTCGTTAATTGGAAGTGTTTTTGATTCTCTCATGGACTGTAAAAAAAAAAAAAAAAAAGTTGCTTTGAGAATTTAAAGTGACATATTTAATTTATTATTTATCTGATATTTTACACAGTGGGATAGTACCCAGTTAAATGCAGCAGCTTTTCTGTGGGAGTCCTGGAAAGCAGTGAGGCAAAGTTACATTACGTCATACAACTGTATTGCTGTACATCATGCAGAATGTCCCCCTGTAGGTGTGGGATTCTTCTGATGTGCACTGTAAATGCTAATAGAGCAGCTTTACTGGTTTTCTTTACTTAAAAAAAATTAAAACATTTCATACAATCCTTTGACCCCTTCGCCACCTTTCATAGAATAAACAAATGTCACTCTTGCTGCCTCCCAGAACTCCCTGTGGCTGACATTTTTAACAAGATAAGGCATGGCAGATTTAATTACGGGTAAGCCAGTCCAGATCCTTCTAATGCTCTATGATGTGCTAACTGCTGGGGCTTCACTCCGCCCAAGGCTACAGTAAGCACAGATGACACTAACCATTTACTCTGTACTAAGCCTTGGGAGGCATGCACAACTGAAAAACAGTGCTTCTAAGCATTAGAGAGTTTCGGGATGCCTAGACTGCAGTTAAATATGCCACAGCTCATCTCATTGGTGACACCCAGAGGGGATTCTGGGATGCCGCATGAGGGCATTTGTTTATGCTATGGTAATGAAGTGGCTTGTCACGGGATCAGCATAAAAAGCATTATTTAAGATATAGATTTCTACAGTTACTGGGGTTTCTAATGAACAGCTGAAGTCCGGTCGGGTGTGAATGTTATATTTTTGGTTTTTAATTCATCCCCATCCTATGACTCCATAAGTTGCGTATACTGCTCATTTGTAGGCGGTGGCGGTGCTCCTTAGGTGTTGGAAGGAAAGTACTATTTGCTGGGAAGTGAGTACACTTAGGAGCCCAGTTCCACTACCACTTGGATATCTCAGCAGGCAACACCAAGCACTTGGCCAGCTTTGGAAACTTTACTGAAGACTGCTGTGGGATTGTATATCCTGTACACTCATGGCAGGGCTGAGTACAATGCTTGTTTACTTCCGTAATGAGCATACAGTATTAATATATTTTATTTGCTCTTTATACCCCTTTCTCTAGGGATCACCTCCTTAACCTGAGGCCACCTCTTAATACTTCGATTACTTCAAGAGTCCTAACCCCCGTAACTTACTTTTCATAGCGGGGCCTTTGGGGCTTTCCAGACTACTTCTGTACTCTGAATCCAGTGCACATTTCTGGGCAGGGATAACGTTGAGTTGTCCAGGATGACTGTTATGTCATGCTAGGGTCTTTCTTTCTTTTCCGCCCAGCCCCAGGATGTTGATATTGGGTCTGGGGAGGACTACTGACCACTGCAACTAGTGTATCCAATATGCTAAGCTAGTTATGCTACTTATGGTTAGGTTGTGACTTTTTGTTTTGTTTTTTAATCAGTTTGTTTGAGCCAGGCAGTTCTGCCCCCACACCTTCCAAGTTTTTTTTTTAATTTAATATGGGGGTGTGGGGGGAGAAGCCTCTCAATTCAATTAAATTGATTTAAAAATGTCACAGCCAACAACCATACAAACAAACTCTAAGTAGGTAAACTAGTGTAGCATACCACCGTGCTGTGCTACGATTGCATGGTGGTCCATAGTCTTCCCGTGTCACCCTGATGGCTAGGACTCCAGTGCATGCATGTGCTACATCCATCTGTGTTTTCACTCCCCAGCCGCTATGCCTGCACTACCACCTGTGGTCACTCAGATGGCTGTCACATGGAAAGTTTAGTGCCCATCCTCTGCGTAGAAGGGAAAACATTCCCTCCCCTCCATCTGTCAGCCCACTGACAATTTGGCCTTGTTACCACACTAGGGTGCCAGCACTCTCACTGCGCCTATGGACTAGCCACTTAATGCACATGTTTGCATGAACAAGCACTGAATGTTTTGACTTTCAAGCAGCTGCTCTTACTGTGGTTGCAGTAGCTGAGTACATTAAAACAAGTCTTTTCACTTTCTGTGTTGCTATTCAACATCATAAAACAGTCAGGGGCTGGAGGGTAACAAAGAATCAGAGCATGAGTTGTGTAACATGCAAGGTGCTTGAGGGGTGCCTTTTTATTGCATAACATACAAAAGAATTTCCAGGTTTGGCAAATGGTAATGGTGGATCACATGGTCTTTTGGTGGTCTGAGGCTGGATTTTAAAAAGCAGCCCCGGAACCTGTGTCAGTCCATGCAGCCCGCTATGTGGTGCCACAGCTGCAGCATTTCCAAATGTCACAGCTGCACCCAATTTTCTAATATCTGACACAGGTAAGGCACTTGGACCTGCTTTATGGCAGATTGCAGTTAAGACAGACTGCAAGCTGCTTCTAGAGGTATGCCACAGGCCCCAGCTCTGACACGTGCTAGACCACAGAAATGTGATCTAATGGACATCTAATCAATGCAAGGAATAGAAAAGCCTGTTTTGTTTTTTCCTGCAAGTCCAGTGTGTCATGTCTCTGAAGCACCTGGGACTTGCAACAAAAAATGAGCCTCTGAAAAGGGTAGGACCCAAGCTGTTTGTATTGGTGATGCCTGTCACGAGCTAGCCAACTGCCAATCATTATTTGCAATATTGTAGTAAAAAGCTTTATTTTTATACAGGAAGATGTCACAAGCACCACTAGTACCAATCTGGAACTGTTTACAAGGTGCTCCTGTATATAATGAAAATCGAGCAGACTCGAAAGACCATTAGACATATTCTGCTGGCATATTAGTATATTTCTCTTATATATCGTTTATGATATTTTTGTGTATGCCCATGCCAGTGTTAATTCAAGGCATAGGGAAAAGCCAAGATTTTTTTTTTTTTAAAGGGGTGACCTTTTGACTCGAAGGCCGCTTGCTTACCAAGAAGGGAGATTTTCATTCCCAGGTTCTTTTAGCAGAGATGTGCCAAAAGCCATTTACCTACCATAAACATGCACTACAGAGGCAGTTTGCTTGTGATCTTAAGAATTGTTATAAGTATATCACATTTTATGAGGGAACAGGATATATTCACCAGGAAAGGCCAGTCTAGCATTACTATGTGAAACTTTAACATGACACGGTGAATTAGCTTACAGGATGCTATATTGAAACATCAACGTTTTAGCAGTAACTGTCCAGTTACTAGTTAATTATGGAGGCAGAATTTCTGTTGAAGCTGGGTTATATTACCAGGTGGCCAGGAAATTGTGGGTCACTGGTGGGACAATAAACTGGTTTCCTTATGACTGGAATATTGCTGACACTGCAGTTCAGAAAAGATAGTTAAATCCTCAGCACAGTCACTCAGGGCCATTCTTTTTGGGACTCTCTCTTGACTACACGACTGCAGCTGCCCGCACGAGACTGCAACATTTACAAACCAGTGATTTTCGATGAAAATTTGAAAGTCTTCATAACAGGCAGAGATGTAATTAAACAGTTTTAAGGTGTTTATACTGTATACGTTCCCATTTGTTTCTAATACTGTAACCTAAATTTGCATGTTTTATTTATTTATTTGGGATTCGGAACACCTTTGAGTCATAGACTCATTTACAAAGGATCCATGTCACAGAGATAAGAATACAGACTGACAAAACTAACAATAAATCAGAGAATAACGTTCTGATAAATTTACAATGAGCAGTAGGTATGTGTTCTCTTTTACTGCATTTAATTATTTTAGTAAAGACTTTTGTTTTTCTAAAGAATTCTGCCTGTGTGAGATTCCTTATATTGTATGTGTGACTGTAGAAGTTTTATTACAAATCTGTGACAACTGTTTATGCTTAGAAGGGTCCCCAAATAGCAACCAAATTGAAAAGGGTCAGTAGGGGATCCGGCAGGATTAGGGAGAGTATCAGAATCTCATACGAGTCTGCAGGGATTGTGAACTGGGCTATTGCATGTCCTGCAGGGTGAAGGGCAAATCAGGTTTTTGTGCTGCTCCCCCGAAGAGAGCGTACTTACTTGGGTTTTCATCCTTTGTGTAATAGCAAGGAAAAGGGTTCATATTTGGACACAGGACGCAAGACTGGTATTGTGCCCTGATCCAAAGTATAGAGGGATACTCTGGGACCTCGTGGCAAGTGTTCTGTTGTAAACCCAGTGAACATTCTGGGTGGACACGAAGAGGGTATCCCTGTTTTCCCTCTCCCTGTCACGGATTGCACTTAGGGATGGGCACTGTGAGCTCAGTGATCTGACCCTCATGAGTGGGTTCATGACAATGCCATCAACCCTCCTCACCCTGTTTTTCTCTGGCATCCCCCCAAGGACGGGCAGACTGGATGGGCCTAGTGGTCCTTATCAGCTGACAATTTCTATATTTCTGTGTTCCATTCTTGGCCTCATCTTATTCTCCAGTTTCCTAAATGACCTTCCCCTTGCCTACTAATCTTTGCCTATTCAAATGTACGCAGACAACATGGTTCCTTATACCTCTGTTCCTCTGCCTCTGACTTCACAAACTGTCTCCTTTCAACAACATCCAGCACTGGTTTTGGGCCAAGCAGCTGTCCCTCAGTGCCAAACAAAAAGTTTCAGTGACCTTGGGCAAGAGGCAGAGACTTGCCAGGCTCTCCCCTTTCCCCCATTCTAGACCTTTTATGAAGCTGAGACTGAGAATTTCTCTCCTCTAAATACCTTGGGGTATGGTTGGCTTGTCATCTGGACTTTTTTACTCATGTGATGCCATCCACAAGAAGCTGCCCCCTCAACAAGGCAGGTATCCCACTTTCTACTCATAGAGAGATTGTTGCGAAGATAATTCTACCTGTCTTCGACTATGGTGACACTGAATATAGCACTGCCTCCAGGTGCAACCTTGCCAGGCTGTATCCCCTCTTTTACTCTTTTTGCTGCTTTGGCTTGGATTGCCTCACCAGAACCCACCACTGTTCCCTTTATTCCTCCCTCTCCTTACCGTAATGCCAGGCATCTCTCTCATTGTGCCAGTTTCATCTCCAAATTCTAGCTGGGCTGCCACCCTCAACCTTTCCTCTGTGTTCTCATCCCCTCCTTCTACTCATTTCATAGCTGTAACACCCACTCTCTCACTGTCCCCCTATATAATCCTCTGCTGGTCAAGCTTCTTTCTCCTTTTGCTTCCCCAGACTTTGGAGCACCCTGCCCTGTTGCTATTTGCAATGCTTCCTCTTCCATATCACTAAAATCCTTGCTCCGTGACTTCACTAATCAGTCCTGCAATTGTAGCTGATCCTAGGCTAAACCCATTGCTCCTCCCTCCATCCACCCCCTCTCCCAATTGCTCTGGTTTAGTGACCCCCTTTTTTTTTTTTTACTAGTCTCCTGCCATACTCACAGTCTACCTCCCTTCCCTCATTTTGCTGCCAGCTGCACTTTGTAGAACTGTTGCTATTGATATGCCGTAAATATGCAATGTTTTGCACTACTTACTTTCTGCTTTCTCTCAGTTGTCTACTGCACACTTTTTACTTTTTATAATTATTGTTTTAGAATTATAATAGTACTGATTTAGCTTATTATTGCACCCTCAACACCTTCCCCCACACCACCGGCCTCATCTTGACATGAGCTGTTAGCTCAGTTTGTTTTTCTTGGTAAAACTCTTGAAATAAATAAAATTCTGTCCCTTGTGTTTAAATTTCTTATTTAGGCATTTTTTTTTTTTTGCATTAATTGGATTCCTGCCATGGTATTCAGATTGTAAGCATAAAGACACAGCTACTTATAATTCTCAAGGTTGACTTGCAGAGTCCTCCTCTAAATTGAGCTCAGAGATCATATTCTTCTTCTCTCAGGACCAGACCTGACTGATTTCTTTAAACTCTACAGGGCTTTATGTACAATCTACCTAGGATCATGTGATCTTCCTGTAACCCCCTTGTTCCCAGGGGTTACTAGAATCCCATTAGAACCAGTGGCTGGCAGGAAAAGGCAGCTAGTGAAATGCCAGTTACTGTAAATGGGTTTCACACTGTCATTCTCTGGTTTCGGTCTCAGCTGAGCTGGAGGATGATGTAATCTTAGAACTCTTGCAGCGGCATAAGCCACATTTGTTGCCAGCACTAGGGAGATAGCATTAGAATGTTCAGTTAGAGTGGAGTCAGACCTGAGTAGGATTTCCAGGAGGAGGCTGTACCTTGCTGTGCGGCTCCTCACCTAGCTCTGACAGATAGCTACCACTGTGTTTTGGGTAGTTTGTTCTCAGCCTAGAAGGAGAACATAGAAGACAGTGATTGAAGTGGTGGAGACCTTGCCAAGTGGGTTTTCCTGGGATGGGGGCAATCATTAGGGTTCTGGGCAGTCCCCTAACCCAGTCTGTCTAGTGAAGCTGCCTGTGACAACTTCAGAAACTGTGAGTACTTTTGTGTCAGCCCAGGATGGGCATCTACATACCTTTGGTGAATTTTCTCTGAAAAAGGGATCCTGTCACCTAGACTGTTTCTCTTTTAAAAGTGTCTGCCTAGGTTGGAGTCCAATGTGAGACTGTCCAAGTACAGAACTTTTAACTTTCTGACACCTTAGAGGTGTATCATGTAGTATGTTAAGTGTGAAAAATATTTCAAGATAGCATCTACAAGTTTCTGTGAGGGTGTTATTAACCAGATGAATGGCCAAGTATAAACTTGGAAGCAAAAGGTGGGAGACCCTCCCCCCCCAATCTGGAGCAGCCAGTTTACTTCTCCGGGTTCAGTTTGGGCACCAGTACAATTTTCAGCCAGCGTCTGATGGAAATAGTTACCCAGACGTGGATTTTGGATTCTCCGTTTTCAGTTCATCTCAGTATAGTGGGTGATGGAAGATTTTGAGCCTGGTATGTGCTCTTTTGTGGTCGTGTGTGCCACTAGTATTCCTCATGAAATATGGGAAAGTGTCCTAGTACTGGCCGTGTGTGTCTAGTTGATGGGAAATGTACCAGTAACTGGCCGTGTGTGCCTATCTCCATTTCAGAACCTGAGAGTTCACTGTTTGTGTTCATTATGCCTATGCTAAATGGGATTTCAGGAATTTGTGTACCTCAGTAATCTGCATTACCAGTATGAGTAACCCTGTGGGGGTCCAGCTTCGCTTTGTATTATTCCTACTCTGTGTACATGAATAAAAGCCACACTCTAGAATTCCAACCTGGTTTGGACAGTAATGTTATTGCTTCCATTGTGTCTGGATTTACTTGGGTGCCCCTGTCCAGAAGTGCAAACCTAGCACAATTATGAGCAAATGTTTTCTCCCACCAGGTGTGTGCCAGGTAATTGCCGCACTTGGTTGCCTGTCTGTGATAGCAGGCTTAGAAAAGAATGTGTGTACAATGTTATGTAAACCCCCAACCCTCTCATTTGCCCCTACATGCTATGTGGTGACAGGAGCAGCCCTGCTAGTTAAAAAAGGGGGGCTGGTGGGGGGGGGTTACATTCCCATTACAGCAATTAAAGGGGATGTCCCCTCAGCCTTTTCCTCTTTATACTTGTCTAGTCTGCAGGCATGAACAATGATTTCCACTACTGCACCCTCCTAATTTCATCAGGATCTGAATGTAAATGAAGGTACTTAAGTCTGGTGGAAAACCTGCCTGACTCCATTGCAAAGGTCATGCCCTGCCTCATGTATGGCATCCTGGAATTTTATGATGTTTTAGTGCTAAAGCCTGAATTAGTTATACTGTATTAGTCAGTACTGTTTTCTGATCTCTGCAGTCCCTATGTTCTTGTCTTATGCTGGCCATGAAACATTTCAGAGCGTAGTAAGTGCCCTGCTGTTTTCTGTAGTTTAAAGTGTATCTAAGTTAGAAAAAAAAGCGTTTACAGTATATAGGGAATTCACATGACAATATAACAGAAATGAATGAGAGTATAACATCTGGGGCCCTATAATTAAAAATAGCGTAAAGTGGAGCAGAAAATATTGAGTAGTGTCTTGGGATTGCATGGAAGCCTGAGGATGCTATATTCGGTCGAATAGTGCACCGGTGCTGTTTGACAGAATAAAGGGTCATGTCAGCATAGTGCTGCCCCAACATGGATCCCAAAGTATGACGCCGAAGTGCTATCTGTAATATTCAAAGGAACCCATGCAAATGAACCCATTGGGCATGCAAGGTGCTAAGGGGCCATTTGCATGCCTATTATGTGCTCATTTGAATGGGTAGTGAGACAGGTCAGTGCAGTGCCGCCACCCCCACTCGCCTGGTCTCAGACATGATCCTTGGTGCCTAGTGGTCACCCCCCCACCCACTGACCGCCAGCCTGTTGGAAGAATAAAATCCTCACTGGTGCTAGTTGTTCCCCCTCCCTCTGATCACCAGCCACTGTATACATTAAAACCCTCACTGGTGCTAGTGGTCCCCTCACCTCTGATCACCAGCCCATTGTAACCATTAAAACCCTCCCTGACATCTAGTGGCTCCCCCCAGCATCGATCCATGGTACCGCCTGTCATATTTACATAATCCCTGGCATCTAGCAGCCCCCCCCAACTGTGGCACCGAACACGTCCCTCCCCCAGTTACCTTACCAGTATAGTTGGTGCCATGGGTACACATACAGTGACTGGTGCCCTCCTCACACCACCTTGACCAGCCGCTGTATGACCAGGGAGGAAGTGCGCTTATTTATAGGACATGGCATGTCACCCTGTCCAATAAGTAACAAACACACTCCCTGATTGGACGTATGGTGGCCAGTTAAGGAGGTGTGAGGAGGACTGTGCCAGTCACAATATGCACACCTGAAGCACCGAGGATACTAGTAAGGTGACTCAGGGGTGGGGGTGTTCAATGCCACAATGAGGAGGGCTGCTAGATGCCAGGGATTACAGAATTGCAATGGGTATTACCATGGATTGGTGCTGAGGGGGGAACCACTGGATGCCAGGAAGGGTTTTGATGTTTACAACTGGCTGGTGATCAGGAGGAGGGGGGACCAGTTGCACCAGTGAGGATTTTAATGTATACAGTAGACTGGTGATCAGGGGAGGGGGGCACTAGCAGCAGGGAGGGTTTTATTGTGTACAGTAGGCTGGCAATCAGAGGGAGAGGGGACCACTAGCACCAGGGAGGGTTTTATCCGTGCAAGGGAGAGAAGGGGTGCCATAGACAACAGGGGGTGAGTGTGCTGTCCCAGCTGGAAACCAGGTGGTTGGCTGCACTACCTCTTGCAGCCACTAGGCTTTCCTGGAGTGAGTCAGGGTTTTGTTTGGCAGTATTTGCGCTGCACAAAAGGACTGTGCTAACCCCTTTTGTGCAGCGCAGAGTCACTGAATATGGGGTAACATGGTTATTCATGGACATGCCCCTCCCCTTGCCAACCTGCATATATTATGTTTTTCATGGGCACTAACTCTCTTTGCCTGCGCAAAGGCCTCTTTTGAATATAGGGATCTGGCACAAACCTCAGTTTGCACCAGCAAAGACCTGTTAGCACCCTCGAAAACATTTGAATATCAGACCCCAGATGTCTTGTGTAGGTATGCATCATCAACTCCCATGATGCCTTGCATGAGTGTGGTCATGACGTTTGCAATGGAGACAAACACTTTTTCACACCAGGGCAAAACAGAGCAAAGCAGCCTCATTTATATTTAAATTAGGATGAAATTAATGGGACGCAAGAGAGGGGAATCGTTCATGCCTGCGAACTACACAGGTATTCAGAAAATAGGTTGAGGGGATTTTCCTTTTAACAGCAGATTCTCTTCTATGAACAAACATACTGAATTCCAACAGTGTTTACCAATATTCGCATATGAAGATGATAGGTTGATATTCTTTAAGAGACCACAGTGTTCATTCAAAAGAAATAAAAGCTTTAAAACATTAAATTCAGGGCAGATTCTTACTGAGAACATCCTTTGAGCCTTCCCCCAAATTTGCATAGCTCTTCTTGAAACAACTAATTTCTGATAAATACAGGAAAAAGTGGTCCGGTCCTCCCACTTTAGGAGACTAGCAGTGGCTGAGAAAATACGAAGCCTGAGAGGCCTATCTGGCCTCAAGTAAGTATCCATTATACCTTTATACTGCAGTTGCTTACTTGGAGGTTGTATTGTTTCTTTACACCCTGCACATTATTGTATATTACAAAAATGTGAAGGGGAAGGGCAGAAGAAAATGGTTGTTTGTGCAGAAGTACTGTGCACTGTATTTATATACAAACATCAAGCTATTGGCTACAGCCACCAAATATTTTACAGACAGGAGTGCCCCTGTAGTTGTCAGAGGAGGATATACAGCCTTTTTAGGGCTATGTTTTCCTGGGAATGCTATTTTCAGTATCCCAGGGTAGCATAGCAGAAAACGGGTTCACCTAGCATGGCTGTATCCAGTGCCAGCAGTGGAAAAATCTCAAAGGAAAAGCAGTGCTCACAATACACAGTTCATGCTGGCAAATCAAGGTTAAACAGGCAGTTACACCATTGAGCAAGCTCATTTTCAAGATGGTCCTGGACACATAGGACACATTCATTAACAAGAACATAACAGTTCACGCATAACAGACAGTAATACAGAGTGATATAAAATAAAGGTAAATAGGCATTAGAGCTTAGCTTGGATGGCAAGCACATACATAGACAATTTAGCATATACTGGAAACTCAATATGGTACAAGGGAGGAGAGGAAGGGAGACACAGGGGAGGTCAGAGGGGGTATCAAGACCATGCGGGAGAAGGAGGAGGGCAACCTAATAAGGTAGAGGCCCCCAAGGGAGCTAGCTAGGGGCAGGAGGGTGGAAGCAATGGGGGGGTAGTTACCCTATTGGGATGCCAGTCGACGGGGGAATAGATAGGCCTGGTCCATTGGGAACTATGGGAATGATTGGCCGGATGGAAAGTGTTTACCTAAAGCAATCACGCACCATATTCAGGCATCGGTTGAGCGGCTGTCTGAACATGTAGGGGCTAGGCAGGATGGAGAGTTTAAGTGCTTTTTGCATGTTATTCCAATGCGCTGGTAGGCAGTACAGCCAAGACGTGCCCTGGTCCGTGGTGTTTTAAGGTGGATAAGAGAGGAGTTCCTTAGGCCGTAAGTAGCCTTAGAGTGCTCAAACAGTTCGCCGATTTAGGGTGGTAGTTTGTTTGACAAAGTCTGGAAGAACCACATATGGGTGTTTATTTGTCTCCTCAGGGAGAAGGATGGCCAGTCTAATGCTTGGTACAACAAGCAATGTCAGGTCTGTAGGGGCAGGCCAAGCATAATTCTCAGTGCGCGATGGTAGAGAGTATCAAGTTTTTGGTGCTCATGTTGGGGACAGTGACTATAAAGAAAGTCAGCGTAGTCAAGCAGGGGAAGAAGGTTGTTTGAACCAATCTCTTTCTAGCTTCCAGGGTAAGTAGGTGTCTTATTCGGTAGACTATACCAAGGCACTGTCTTAGCTTTTTAGATAACTTGTTTAGGTGTGCATTGAAGTTCAATTTGTTATCCAACCAGACTCCCAGATATTTGAATTTTTTCCACTATTTCTAAAGGTTCACCGAGGAGGGTGATAATCTGGGTGGTACCGGGGGCCTTCGTGTTGAGGGTGGAGGATGGGGAGATAACCATGGCTTTTGTTTTTTGGGCATTTAATAATAGCTTCAGTTTCAGGAGGTTGTATTGGAGTATGATCAAGTCCTGTTGTAGCTCCTTGTAGGCAAGATCAAGGGAGGGGTTGGTTGTGTAGATGACCGTGTCATCTGTGAAGAGGTGAACATTTCCTGCTAATAGTTCGGAGTCAATACAGTTGCTATAAAGGGCAAAGAGGACAGGTCCTAGGATTGAACCTTCCGGGACACCTCATGGCAGAATTTATAGTGGGGAGAGTTCAACCTGGGTTTTAATTTGCTGTCTCCGATTTGTAAGGTAACAGTGGAACCACTTTACTGCAGAGGGGGATAAACCGATGCATCCCAATGAGTCAAGTAGTATGGAGTGATCAGCCGTGTCGAATGCTTTGCTAAGGTCAAGGAAAAGTGCGTAGATGTGTTGTTTGTTGTCCAGGGCATATAACCAGTCATTAGAAACTTTGGCTAGAGCCAACATAGTGCTATGTTTGGGTCTAAAACCCAATTGAACAGGGTGGAGGATGTTTTCACTATCCAAATACTCCCTTAGTTAAGCGCTGACAATTTTTCCAAGTAGCTTGGATAAAACAGGAAGCAGTGAAACTGGCCTATAGTTATTCAAGTCTGTAGGGTCTCCTGAGTTTGAGCAAGGGAATAACATGCACAATGTTCCAGCTAGATGGCAGTTCCCCTTGGATTAGTGAGCAATTAAAAAGGTGGGCAATTGGTGCTATCAGATAGAAATAACCTGCTTTTAGGAAGAATGGTTCTAACAAATCAGCACCTGCACTCTTTTTGGTATCCAGTGAGAGGAGGAGATCCTCCACCTGTTTAAAGGATACCGGCCGAAACTTGAAAGGAGGGCTGTCGGAACCGGGGTCAGAACAGAAGTTAGGCTAGATATTGGGCTGGCATAACAAGTGGTACTCATTTTACTAACTGGCAACATGTCAAAGGCGAGGCCTGCAGTAGCGAAGTGGTTCTTGAGCTGAGCAGATAGAAATCCATAGCAAGTAAAAGAAGGCCAGCACTCCATCCATCAGTTTGAAATTGTTTTTATTGTGCAAAATTTGAATAAAATGCAGTGACAGTACCTCTCGTCCAAGATCAAACATTTAATACAGGTTCCAAGCCACAGACATAAACCAGGCCAGCGCTTCTAGGTACAATACCTCTTCGTCAGGGTTGTGGCTTACAACTTCACCATTGTGTTTAAATATAGTGTGCTACAGGTGAATCTCATATACAATCAATTAATTAAATAAAGAATTAGAATAACCATAATACAATTCCATCCAAACACTCCTGCTTTCTCTAGTGGCAATTAAGGTGTCACCCTTACTGACACTTCAAAATAACCTGTTTTGTCTCCTTAAAATTTTTTTTAATTTTTGGAGAACTTCCATTAATTAAAAGGAGACTAGATCAGCCAACAGTGGTGATACCAAAAATCACTATTAAACACCCTTTCATAAAGGTCACAGAGATCCAGGAGGAACAAAATGAGGGAGAGATACTGTGGGTTAAGCTGGAAAGAAAAATGGGATCAGCCATCCACACAGGGGTGGTCTACAGACATCAGGCCCAGGAGGAAGAAACAAATAGGAAGTTGATGCTAGCCATCCAAAGGATGGCAGACAAGGGGGAGGTGGTGCTTGTTGGAGACTTCAGTATTCCAGACGTGGACTGGAGCCTCCCAGCAGCAGCATCAACCTGGAGCAGGTTTATCCTGGACTCCCTTCAAGGTGCCTTCCTTAAGCAACTGGTCATGGAACCAACTTGACTGAAGACAATACTGGACCTCATGCTCACAAACAGGGACAGTGAGATGGGAACAGTGACCACCGGTCACTGTGGTTTGAAATCACAGAAGGAGCAGAACCAAATTGCACAAAAACATGTATCCTGGATTTTAGGAAGGCAGACTTTGGGAAAATGGGGAGATGTTTTAAAGAGGCACTAATGGGAATGGAGATGGAATCAGAGGTGGAGGAACAGTGGGCAGTATTTAAAAGAGGTATTGCAAGAGCAACATAATTATGCATTAAGCAGGTTAGCAATGGGAAAAGGAAGAGAAGGCCATTATGGTTTTCCAAGGAGGTAGTGGAGAAAGTGAAAGCCAAAAAGATCACATTCAGGCAATATAAAAAGATTTAGGCAGAAAGGTATAGGGAGAAATACCAGGAGAAGCTAAGGGAGGCATGGAGGTCCATAAGGGAAGCCAAAGTTAAGACAGAAGAGTGCATCCAAAATCAAGTGGGTAGAGGGAACAAAACCTTTTACAGGTACATAAGTAAAAAAAGAAGGGCAAAGAGAGGGATAGTGAGGCTGAAGGGGAGGACTGAGGCCACATGGAGGATGACAACAGAAAAGCTGACATACTGAACAGATATTTCTGCTCAGTCTGTACTGAGGAAGAGGAGGGTAATGGACCTGAAGGGAGTACAAGGGGTGGGAACAGCGCAGAAATGTACACAAGTACCTTTACACGGGAAAGGGTCCTAAAGGAACTGGAAAGAATAAAAGTTGATAAAGCAATGGGGCCAGATGGGGTGCACCCCAGGGTCCTAAAGGAATTAAGAAAGGTTGTGGCTGAACCTCTGACAATCCTGTTTAGCCGATCACTGGAAATAGGGGAAGTACCCAAAGAATGGAGGACAGCAGATGGAGTCCCCTTATACAAAAGCGGGAACAAAGAGGAAACGGGAAACTACAGACCAGTCAGCCTGATCTCAGTAGTGGGGAAGATCATGGAAGCACTACTGAAGGAGAGATTGGTGGAACATCTGGTTGCCAACAGACTACAGGACCCATGGCAGCTTGTTTTCACCAGGGGGAGGTCAAGCCAGACCAACCTCATTGAATTTTTTAATTGGGTGACAAGGGAGGTGGATTAGGGGAAGGCAGTGGACATGGCCTATCTGGACTTAAGCAAGACCTTTGACACTGTGCCACATAAAGGGCTATTAAACAAACTGTGGAATATGGGAGTGGGCAGGACAGTAGTGTGGTGGGTGGGTAATTGGCTGGGCAGCAGGACTGAGAGTGGTGATAAATGGCTGTCACTCCACAGAGGGAAGCGTGACCAGTGGAGTACCACAGGGATCAGTGCTTGGACCAGTCCTATTTAACGTCTTCATTAGTGACATTGCGCAGGACCTAGGAGGCAGAATTTCCCTGTTCACTGACGACACAAAACTCTGTAACAGAGTGGACACGCCAGAGGGTGTAGACAGAATGAGGAGGGACCTGCAGAAACTTGAAGAATGATCAGGGGTTTGGCAGTTGAAATTCAATGCAAAGCAGTGCAAGATAATGCATATGGGGCACAAAAACCCTGGAACAACATATCAGTTTGGGGGTAAAGATATAGCATGCACCAATCAGGAAAGGGACCTTGGGATTATGATCTTTGATGACCTCAAGGTAGGGAATTGTGCGACAAGACAGCAGGTAAAGCAAATAGGATACTGGGATGCATAGGCAGGGGCATCACCAGCAGGAAAAGGGAGATCATAATTCCACTGTACAAGACACTAGTGAGGCCCCACCTGCAGTATAGTGTACAGTTCTGGAGAACTTACCTACACAAAGACATAGACAGGGTAGAGAAGGTTCAGAGGAAGGCAACAAAGATAGTACAGGGATTGCATCACAAGTTCTATGAGGACAGGCTGAAGGACTTGAATATGTACTCCCTGGATGGGTGAAATTTTATATTTCTGCATCGTATGTTTATTGTATACTTCTGTGAGGTGCCCAGAGCCTCCAGGAATGGGCGCCATACAAATAAAACTTGCCTTGCCTGGAGGAGAGGAGGGAGAAAGGGGATATGATAGACATACATGTACCTTACAGGGAGGAACAGAGTGCAGGAATGCATTATTGTTCAGCAAAAAAGATGTTCCAAGACCAGAAAGCATGGGATGAAGTTGGAAGGAGGGCGATTAAGAGGAACATGAGGAAGAATTTCTTCACAGAAAGGATGGTGGACAAGTGGAACACCCTGCCAGAGGACGTGGTGGGGGCTAAAACAATCACGAGATTTAAGAATGCATGGGATTAGATATAAGGGAATTCTGGAGGTCTGGGTAAGGGGCAGCAGGCTTCTAGAAAAACATAAAGGAAACTTACAAGCTCGAATGGGCAGACTGGGTAGGCCATAGGCCCTTATCTGCCAATAGTGTCTATGTATCTATGCAGCTGTGTATTTCACATACATAATAATACATTTGTTTAAATATCATTGTGTTTACTTAATATTTGTGATGTGAGTGGGGGTAGGAGTGAAAAACAAAAAAAGTGAATATTTTGAGGAAAACAAATATTATATCGTGACTAAAATCAGTTTATCTTGATAGCCCTTGTAAATTAATTTACTAAAAATATTATCACAATACTGCAATTTCATGTTGTCAGGGCTACCTGAATGGTTACTGGAAATGTGTTTTATAATTAATTCATTATCAACTTAGAATACAAAATGCAGATGACAAGTTGCAATTCCTAGAGATTTTATTTAGCTTATCTAAGGACTAATTCAAAGGAGGGGTTGCCACTCCTTGTAGTCATTGAATCCATTTGGTTTCAGTGATTTTAAATTAAATATCCACATGGATTCCTTTTGGTTCAAAAGTAAACCTCTGTCGCCACCTTGTTGTCTGAATGGCACATGATCTATTCCCATATACTGAATGCTGTGTTCCTTTCGATTTGTTAAGTCACTTAGATTTTTTCCTAAAGGATGTGCCACATCCAGTTTCTTTATGGCCCTGAACTGCTTCTGGATCTGCTCCTTCAGAATTCTAGATTATTTTAATGTGCCAGCAGGGGTGACACCTTAATTGCCACTGGAGAAAGCAGGAGTGTTTGGATGGAATTGTATTATGGTGATTTTAATCATTTTTTTAATTAATTGATTGTATATGGAATTCACCTGTAGCACACTATATTCAAACACAATGGTGAAGTTTTAAGCCACGCCCCTGATGAAGAGGTATACCGTATAACACCTCAAAGCGCTGGGCTGGTGTATGTCTGTGGCTTGGAAAATGTACTAAATATTTGATCTCAGACAAGAGGTACTGTCACCACATTTCATTCAAATTTTGCACAGTGAAAATAATTTAAACCTAATGCATGGAGTGCTGGCCTTCTTTTACTTACCAGCAGTGCAAAAACACTGCTGCTGTCTCTAGTCTCTCCTGTTCCTCATGGTGCATTTTTACATTTCAGAACAGTGGGAAGAGAGGGAGACTGCGGCTCCATGTGGCAATACAAGGACTCCTCGGGCTCATTGTTCCTATGGCTCTGTGGATGAACAGCACAGTGCACTGTGCAAAGATTGCAAACGGCAACATGTTCACACCATAGTGCAGTGCAAATAAGACCCATCTGCCACTCACTAACAAACTTGGAGGTGGGTGAGTTGGGACCAAGGTACAAGGGACTCATCAAATGTGAGCTAGTAAACCCAGTCAGGAATTTAAAATAAAAAACAAATAAAAAAAAAAAAACTAGCTGTGCAGTGAATATCTGCCCAGGGCAGTTTGGTTGGGGAGTGGGCATATGGAAATGAAATTGAGAGGTCAGAGAGCCACAGATTGAAAAGGAGAGGGCGAAGAGAGAGCACCCTTGAGGGATAGCTTGTGTCCTCTGGGACCAGGAAGAATGAGCAGTCCAGAGAAAAAAGAAGGCAATTATGGCTTTCTATATGTATAGTGCAGGCTAGTCTAATAGTAGTAAAGGGGACCTTGTCATGGCAAAACCGCTTCATACTAACATCCTCTTAATACAAAAAATATATTTGGGTGGGGGCCTTGTACTCCATCACAAAAACTGCATTTATAAAATCTTGCATTCTAGACCACTGACTTTCACTGTTGACTGTTTTATGATCTCATTACAAACAATATTCTGTTCTACAGACTAATGATCAATTTTAATTTTTTTTAACAAATGCCTTAAGAAACTCCAAGGAGTGATACTACACCGTGATGAAGTAATAGCTTGGGTGCAACAATGCTTTTGCCTGGCACCTATCTATACTCCAGACCTCGTATTCTAACAGCGTAAAGTCACCCAAAGCAAAGTAGCAGTTCTTTCTGAGAACAGAAACATCTCCCTTGCCATAAAGGAACAGGTGGCATACGGCCCATTTAATTGTGAGTGCATACCTTAGATACACTCCCAAAAGTAGATTTACATATGATGTTTTTTTAACAAGTAGTTGAAGGGTACATACAACAATGTCACTCAGAAAATGTATTCCATACTACAATATCAGGGGCCAATAATATCCATCTGGGTGTTTAAAACATTGCAGAGGTTCCCCTATTGTTATCAGTATCATTATTTACTACTCATTGTAACATGGCAAAACGCAGAGTAGGACAAACTAGGAAAACAGTTGGTCAAAAGGCATCAGGTGTGAGTGCGACATAGCATTATGGCACGGTAATGCCGTGTTGCTTGTGAAGTACAAGAAGTAGCCAGAGGCTAAAAAGGAGCAGTGCTGGAAAAAACGAAAGGTAAAGAACCGTAGAAATCATGTTTAATAAGAGCAAGTAGGTAGGTTAGATGATCAGTAGGACAACTATAACAGAGGCACAGTAAAAAAAAAAAGTTGTAGGAGGCAAAGAGAAAGAGGTAGAAATGGAGAAAAGTTCAGTAACGTTAACCTTATGTCGAACGAGAGAAATGGAAGGATGGGTAGAAGACAATTGTGGGAACGACGACGAAATGGGTAGAAGTGCCTATCAGGAACGTGTCACAGAAGCAGTGAGGCACACGGGATGCAATGTAAGGGAGCAGACAGGCACACAGTGAGGCACCGGAAGGACATGTAATTTCGAGATGTTTACCGTCTATGGGAGACTAAACTTCGATTATGTAGGAGAATCGATAGAGGAAACAGGAAAGACACTGGGGATATGTGAGCGCATTGGAGTGACTAGTGCAAAGACAACCGTGTCAGGTAAACAATGTAAGAAATAGGTAGAGACTGCTAAAAGCTGTATGCAAATGAGACACAGAAGCTGATGGCGAAGCAGAAAAAGCACGAAATTGGGGTCCTCCTAACAAGCATAATAAACGAACAGCCATCAGAAACATCAAAAAATGTATACCAGTGGTTAAGCAATACAGTAGTGTAGTAATGTGGAGAAGTATAAAAACAACATATATCTATGTAAGAGAGCTTTGCAGAAATGTTTCAAAGTAATAGTAAACTGAATGGTATAACTTCAATACTGTCATTGTGTGATTTATTACAGCACTAAAAACATATGTCTCGCATCCAAACCCATGTGCACACCATGTTACAAGCGCATTAATCCCCTCCGAAGGTGGCATCTAATGGGGAGTTAATGCATAGTTTGGACCGTTATGCTTTTCGACCTGCGGCCTCATGCCATAACGGTCCCAACCATGCATTAACTCCCCATTAGATACCACCTTTGTCAGTGATTAATGCTTACTTGGAGTATCTTAATACTATTTCCTATTTATTGCACTTGATTCCAGTAAATATATTGCACTCTATCCCTATATGACAGTAGCAAAATATCAACATATTCACTATTGCAAAAAGAAAATATCAGGGAAACCTGCACACTTACCCTAAATCATCAGAGCTGGCCAATAAAATGTCAATACCATAACTTTAGCTTGATCCAAGGTAGGATCCCTTTCTCACCAGTTAAGTCACTGATTTGGCAGATAGCCTGGGCAGACCATATCCCACCTCAAAATGTCAGTGTCTAGGCACTATGACCAATCTAAGGTGCTACAGCAAGTAACAAGGGATAAAGAACTGCTGTTACCACTCAGTAGGGGTGCACAGATTTTCTATAATCTGTCCTGTTTGAATTATGCAGCATTTCAGCAGTTCTACTCCTGATTCAGAATCCGTTGAAGGCATGGGAGCACCGGCCTGCTGGCACAGCAGTAAGGCTGACTGCTTGCAATGCTGACATCCCGAGTTTGGGAACAGACCCAGGAATTGAAGGGCAGGCTGGGCAGAGAAGGACAGAGCACCCGAGGGGTGGCTCTCCTTCTCTGCTGGGGAGTGGAGTGAGTGTCCGGCCTGTTGGCAACTTCTGGCGGAGGCCTGGGGAATTGCCAGAAAAGTCGGCGCCTGCTTGCGTAGGAGGTGGGACGCTGGCATCATTGCACACCCAACCTCCCAGGGAGCGCCCAGTCACAAAATCTATGGTCCCCGGCCATGACACACCACCGCCCGCTCCGCTGCCACTGAGTGTCTGCTGGGGGTCCTGCTCCCAAGGCCCTCGGCTGAGGGGCAAGCTAGGAGCTTGCTTCCATTGACCATTGGGAGGGGCACCCGCCAGTGGCCCTGGGGAAGCCTGGGCATGGTGGGTGGCGACTGGGCAGGGCGAGCTCCATTAGGGGCAATGAGAGGACGGACGGACCCAAAAAAAAAAAAATAATAAGGCATAGCTTCTTGTTGTTTTTACATTGTTTCTTGTGGATTTTACTTGGTAGAAGGTTATTTCTTTTCTTTCTTACTTCTTCTAAGGGGATAGCAGGGTATTGTTTTGGGGCTGTTGGAATTTTGAAAACTGTTTTGGTGGCTATAAGTGGGCTCATTTGTTTGATGTTTCACTGTGTTGCAGGCTGCATTTGTAGAGGCCTATTTCTTCTGATTTAAAACCTATTTGGTGTGATTTAATTGGGGCTGTTTCTTTGAATCAGAGACCTATATCTTCTAATTTCAAGCCTATTTTGATGTGTTGTTGGTGAAGCTGTTTGAATTGGAGACCTGTTTCTTTTGGTAGCAAATCTATTTTGCATTGCTATTGCACTGTGGAAAGGAGGAGTAGGAGTATGAAGAAGGTTGTTTAATAGCTACTTAAAGTCTCTTTTTGAGTGTGGATAGGAAGGTTAGGAATATAAAAAGCAGTTGCTCAATATATCTAAATGTGTACAACAAAGGGGGTAAGGGAAATTAAGAAAAGAATGTTTTGAGCTGATAGAGGGGGGAGAGGGGAGACTTGGGGGAATGTTTGGTATCCTGCATCTGGAAGGGTGGGGGGTCACTGATGGGCAACGACAGCAATGGGTAGGGTGGTAGGCTGCAACAGCTGCAGTGCACCAATCTTTCTAAATATTGCCTGGAGTGTGGGAGGATGTTTAGTGTGCAACCACATAGAGAAACTTAGAAAGGAGATTGAGGGTCTGCAGGAGGAACTAAGACAGGCAAGGCAGACTGGGGGTGGGTTTAGACCAACACTGGAGGGAGGAAGAATGGGAGATGAGGGAGGGCGATTTAAGCCAACAGTGGTGAGGAGAGGGTCAGAAGAAGGGAAGCATGGACAAGAGGGCCCAAGCCAGGAAGAACGATTGCTGGGGAAACCAGGTCAGGAGACAAAAGACAAATGGAAGGGAGGAGATAGGGACCTGTGAGGGAGGCAAAAGTGGCAAAAGTCATGGAGTGGAAAGGAGAACAGGTAACTATGAGGAGAGAGGAGGCGGGCATTTGTGAAGGGTCTTCAGAAAATAGTTTTGTACTGCTAGAGAGGAAAGAAGGTGGAGAGGAAATGATGAAATTAGAGGAGGTAATTGACAAATGCCTGGACCAAACCAGGCGGGGAGAGTTCTGCTGGGAGAATTGCAACGAGGCAAAAGGGGGAAATAATGTGCAGGAGGGACTCAATAGTAAGAGGAGTCAGGTGGGGTAGCAAGGGCGAGAGGTATAGTCGCATTTGGGTGGAGGCCATGCCAGGAATGACAGTGGAAAGGGTGGGACAATCTGTTCTGAAATATGCTAGAAGGGATAGGGGCAAGCCTTATTTAATTATACATCTTGGGATGAACGACCTGGCTGACAAGACAGTAGATATAGTCCAGAGGAGGTTTGAGGAACTAGGACAATTATGTAGAGGGCAGGAAGATCAGTAACTTTTCAGAGATACTCCAGTGCCCAAGGCAAGCACAACAAAGCTGAGAATAGAGGAATTTAACGGATGGCTAAGAACCTGTGTTGTGCTAAAGGGTATGGGCTGTTGGGGGGTGGAGAGGACCTGGGAGGATAGTAGTCTCTATCCCAAGGACAGACTACATTTGAGTGAGGAGGGAAGAAAGTGTTGAAACAGAGGATGGAGGAGTACATAGAGGAAGTAGGAATTTAAATTAGGAGCCAGGGGTGGCAGTTGGGCAAGAGACATGCAGAGACCACAGGTTGGGAAACCATATGAGCTCACCCCCCATAACAGTGACAAAGGACAAATGGCAAGTACTGTTGGTGATGCTAGTAAAGGAGGGCAGGATGGGGGGGGGAGGGTGGAAGGTGGTTATCCTTAATGCTAGGAGCCTTGGGAGGAAAACTGCAGAGTTACAGGTGCTCATGGCAGAGGGAGAGGTGGACATTGCAGCCATCACAGAAACATGGCCCACCCAATTTAATGACTGGGACCTGTCTGTACCAGGGTAAAGGTTATTTCTTAGGACAGGGTGATTGGGAAAGGAGGGGGTGTGGCACTATATGTGAAGGAAGGACTGAAGTGTGTAAGGGAGGAAGGTAGTACGGAGTCACTTTGGATGCAAATCCAGGATTCCAAGAATAGGATTCTTAGAATGGGAGTGGTGTACAGGCCACCATCTCAGACGGAGGAGTTAGACAGGGAACTAGCGGGACAGATCAGGACGACCTGCGAGAAGAGTAGTGCGGTGATTGTGGGGGACTTCAACATGCCAGGTGTGGACTGGAGTACCCCACCAAACAGGAACAGAAGGGAGCAGGTACTTGCTGGATGCCTTCCAGGACAGCTTCCTGCTGCAAATGGTCAGTGAACCAACCAGGTTAGGGAATACCCTTGACCTCGTGCTGGCAAATGGGGACTTTGTGAGAGAACTTACAGTGGAGGAACCGCTGTCAGGGAGTGACCACCACTCAGTATGGCTCACATTGGATATGGGCAAGGAAGGAGTGGAATATGCCACAAGAGTGCCAGACTTCAGGAGGGCCGACTTTGGGAGGATGGAGGAAGTGGTAAAAGGGTACCTGGCCAGAATTCAATCTAGTATGGACACTAACCAGAGGTGGGAGCTCATAAAGCTGGGGATAGTGGAGGCAACCAAAACCTGCTGCAAGGCCCAGAGCAAGAAGGCTAGGCCTAAAAAACTGAGCTGGTTGAGCAAGGAGGTCATGGAAAAGGTAAGGAGGAAAAGAGCTGCCTTTAGGAAGTACAAGAAAACAGGGAGGGGGGACAGGGAGGACTTGACGGAATCGAGAAGGAGGTGACAAGGGCAGTAAGGGAGCCAAGGCATCTAAGGAACTCAGGCTGGCACAAGGCATTAAGAAGGGAGAAGGACTTCTTTAGGTACATCAGGGAGAAAAGGAGCTGTAAGGATCACATAGTAAGGATTAGGAAGGAGGGGGTTGGGTGGAAGCAGGATGCGATAAGGTAGAAGCACTAAATGAGTACTTCTGCTCAGTATTTACTAAAGAGAAGAGGGGAGTGGCACCCAAGGGGGAAAAATGGCAGAAACAGGGGAGGAGGGGGTGACAAATGGGGAAATCATGGATGGCTTGAAGGCACTGAGGGTGGATAAGGCGCCAGGCCCATATGGCATCCACAGCAGGGTACTGAAGGAGCTGGCAGAGGTCCTTGCAGGGCCTTTGACAGACCTATTTAGTACCTCACTACATTCGGGGTGTGTACCTCAGGACTGGAGGATGGCTCATGTGGTGCCCCTCCACAAGAGTGGCCCCAAGGATGAACCGGAAAACTACAGACCAGTGAGCCTCATATCCATCGTGGGTAAGCTAATGGAGACTATCCTGAAGGAGAGGCTGGTGGCCCTTCTAGAGGCCAAGGGACTACAGGACAGCAGACAGCATGGCTTCATATGGGGCAGATCCTGCCAAACCAATCTGGTGGAGTTCTATGACTGGGTAACTAGGCAACTGGACAGAGGGCCATGCAGTGGATGTCCTGTATCTGGACTTCAATGGGCATTGAGCTAGGTGCTGCATGGAAGGCTGGGAAGTAAGTTAGTAGGCACAGGGGCAGGTGCAAAGCTGGTGAGATGGGTAGGGAACTGGCTTTAGGGAAGGCAACAGAGGGTGGTGGTGGGTGGGGAGCTCTCACACCCAAGGGCAGTGACGAGCAGTTTTCCACAGGGCTCGGTCTCGGTGTTGGGACCAGTGTTGGTTGGTATATTCACTGCAGACATATCACTGGACATCAGGAGCAAGATCAGTCTGTTTGCTGAGGATACCAAGGTAGGAGCAGTGGTGGATGACCTAGGGGAATGGCAGGGGTTGCAGGATGATCTGGCAAAGCTTGAAACCTGGTCAGACACCTGGCAACTGGGGTTTAATGCCAAAAAGTGCAAGGTGCTGCATTTTGGGATGAAGAACCCAAGGAGGAGTTACCAGCTGGGGGGAGTGCAGCTAGCCCAGACAGAGGAGGAGAAGGATCTGGGGGTGCTCACTACAGGGTCAATGAACAACTCAGCACACTGTAGGAAGGCAGCTGCAAAGACCAACAAAATGCTGGGTTGTATTGCAAGGGGTATATCCTCGAGGAGGGAGGAGGAGATTATGCACTGTATAGGTCATTAGTCAGACCGCACCTGGAGTACTGCGTGCAGTACTGGCACCCGTATCTGAAGAGGGACATTAAGTTACTGGAGGGGGTGCAGCGCAAGGCGACAAAGATGATCAAGGGGCTGGGGGACTTATCATATGAGAGGAGGCTGAGGGAGTTGAACACGTACTCACTGGAGGAGAGGAGGGACAGGGGGACATGATTGAAACCTTTAAGTACGTGAAAGGAATAAACAAGACAGGTACAGAGGAGCTGTTCAAAGTAAGTGAGGGACATCAGGGGTCATGATATGAGACTGGAGGGAGGAAGGTTCAGGAGAGAGATGAGGAGACACTTCATTACAGAGAGGGTAGTGGCTGGGTGGAATGCGTTACCTGCAGAAGTGGTATCCAGTAGAACAGTGGACTGCTTCAAAAGAGGATGGGACAGGACAAGGGGGAGGGTCAATGAAGGGGAAGGGTGGAAGGGAGGGGCAGCTGCAGAATAAGGGGTGCTAGCTGCACATTCGAGCAGACTTGATAGACCTCTAGGCCTTTATCTGCTGGCAAATTTCATATGTTCGTATGGGACCAAAATAGGAATATCTGATTCCACCATCCACATTCTAGTAGTATCCCACTCCCACCCATCACCTTACCAACAGTTATCAGATTTAAACTAAGTTACCCCTTCCTCCAACCCTTTTCCCAATGCTCTTTGTCCCTTGAGTCCCAACTTGACTTCCCCTCTACCTCCATCTGGGCTGACTGGTCCAGTCCACAACATTGTCATTGTAAGGGGTCTTCCTTTGTATTAGCCCAGTAACGGCCTGACTGTAAAGTGGACATTGATCTTCCTGAGTAACCCCTTTTGACTTGAGTCACCACTTCCAGTCCATTGGTGGTGTTGCATTACATATCAGGAGTCCAGCCAGGGTGAGGACCAGCCTTTGCTTTCACTTATCCCTCATGTTGGGCCAGTGGCTACAAGGCTACTGCACTGCGCCTGGCCATCCTCCCTCATTCTGTGTTACACACTAGTGCTGGGTGACTACTGGGCTACACTAGTTCCTGCCCTAGTCCTTGTTTCATCCTCCACTGCTCTGAGTCAAATCAAAGCAGCACAATAATGCGCCTCCTCCTGGTCCCTCTCAGTCAGTCAGCCCTGGCAAGTAACTGTGTAGACAGCTGTGTTTTCAGTGTCAGTGGCTCAGCAGGCAGCACACTTGCCTCTGAGGTTGGAAAATCAGAAGGTTGTGGGTTCTAGCCCCACACTGTGAACCTGGGATTAATCCTATTATTGTGACACTGTAGTGAATCATGAGGGGGGTGCTGCACTTCTGAGGTGCCATCTTTCGGATGAGACATTAAACGGAAATCCCGTCTGCCTGTTCTGGTGGTTGTTCAGGTGAATGTTACAGATCCCGTGGCACTTCTCAGAAAAAAGTAGGGAAATTTCCCTGGTGTCCTGGTCAAATTTCCCCATTCACCAAATACCACCAACAGCATAATCTGGTTCAGTATGTCAGTTTGCATATGTATCCCACCAGGAACGATGGTGAAAATAGGCAGATTTGCCTAGTTCTCCTTTCCTGGTCAAAGCAAACAGTTTCCACTCCAGTAGATGTCCACCCTTCACAGCCCTCCTGTCCAGTGTCTCCTGGGAAGATGGGTTGCCAGGCCTATATTCACCACATCTTAGGAAGCCCAGCAAACACCCTGTCCTATTGAATAGACTGCTGCAGGCAGAAAATCTCATGGTTTTGCACTGACAGTCCAGTTCCAATTGCTATTTTCTCACCAGACTTAGTAATGCTGTCTGGTCAGGTGTGTCTGTGTTGCTCTGCAGCTATCTGTTTTGTTCGAGAATGAGATGGAAGAGGACTGACTCATGGACAGTCACTGTCAGAGTGAAAGCCAAGGATGGACTAACTTTTTTTTAGTGGACTTCGATTTTTTTGGCTGCTGTGAATCCGAGCTGTGACTACTTGTTGTTCATTTGGGGAATGGGGGTGGACCAAGATTGTCCATTCCAACCAAACTCCAGGACAGAACAGAACTGCAAGGTGGCAGTGAAAGGCTTAGGAGGGAGGGAGGGAGGCCCTGACTGCAGCACAAGTAGTAGCACACTGTGGCAAGTTGGCTGGCAAGTGGCAACATAGGCAAGTGGTGAGCCTGGAGTTTGGAACCTATGCAAATTTTAGAATTTGGAATGTACAGTAGGTACAAACTCTGCATCTGCACTTCATCCGGGCTGTTAGGCATACTTGTTTCTCCTTCTGAAGAGGCCAGTTGCCCTGTAGTGAACTCGGGTAATGTTGAGAATGACTCTAAAAACAGACAAAATGTCTGAGCAAACATGATGCTGTGGGGAGCGGAGCAGCAGCATGGCCATCTTGCGGCCCCGCCCCCCAAGGATGTTGCCATTTTTTACTGTGCCCGTCTAAGTAAGTGAATACATCTGAGAACTGAGGATCTGCGCTTTGTTGACTTTTGACATTTGCCAGGGAGAGTGCAGATGAAGAGGAGGAAGGTAAGGTGTAGAAAGGAGAAATAAGGTTGAGGAAGTTGGGAGCCTGAGCTGCTTAGTACTGTTGGATGCAGGATGAGAATCAGATTTTTTTTTCTAGCTCTGTCTTTCAAGGTATGAGTTCTAACAAGATTTGTGGGGGGTTTCAGCCTTGGATTTTCACGTTCTGATTGTAAGTCTGAGTTGGGAGCAGTGGTGTTTTACTGCTCTGCTGTTGAAGTTGTCAGTTCAGATTCCGTTGTTGCTTTCCCAATTTTTGTAAGGTGGTGTCTGTGTTGGTTGATGCAGCAGCAAGCAACTGATTTGTTTTGTTTTGTTTTTAACCAGGAGAGACACACTAAGCTGAAAGCTTATTTCCAGGTGCAACCTGGGAGCACAAGGAAGTTAAGTGACTTGCTCAGGGTCACACAGTATGCAAGTGGAGGCTGTGGGACTCAAACCCAGGTCTCCAGGTTTCTGTCTCAGAGCCTTGACACCTGACATAGTGGCTGTGGCTTAAGTACAAGTTTGACAGTGGTTTAATTGCTGTCTTTTAAACCATGATGGTGCATTAAATGCTTCAAAGTACAGTTTCATGGACAGGAATATGCAATGTGCATTACATTTTTAAAGCACAGTTTCACTGGCATTGCAGCTTCAGTGATAGTTTATCAGGGCATAAACAATGGTCATAGGGTACAGCCGAAGCAGTGAGATATCTGGATTTCAGAAGTGCTTTCTAAACTGTTTTACAATGGAAAATTAAAGCTGAGAAGGATCTTCAGTCATAAAGAATAAGAAATACTTGAACGTTGACTGAATTAACTCTGCCATGCATTTGCTTTATTGCATACAGGGCCCCTGGAATTCTGCGATTCCATGGCTGCAGAATGTTTTGCAGAACTTGAACACTGCTGCAAAATATATATAATGTAGTGGCAGAGAATTCATTATTTTTGGTCATTTTCCTATAAAATATATTAGTTTTTCTGTTGTGGCTGACTCCCTTGCACTCTTTATCCCAGTGCCCCTCCTCCTGCTCAACATATGATGTCATTGATAACATCATGCAATATCTTAGTCAATAGCTGCTCCTCATTGTGCCACCAAAGTAAATAATCAGTACTG
Source organism: Neoceratodus forsteri (assembly GCA_016271365.2). Lineage (NCBI taxonomy): Eukaryota > Metazoa > Chordata > Ceratodontiformes > Ceratodontidae > Neoceratodus > Neoceratodus forsteri. The sequence goes on from CM028129.1 coordinate 799,774,297, forward strand.
CAGAAATGAGCCGCAGAAGTCTGGGATCCCAGCTACAGATATTAGGATTGAAGTTCCCCAGAGAGCAAGGGGACCTTATTATATTAAAAAAGATAAATGTCATTTAAAAAATAAATTTTCTTAGAGGTGAGTGGCAAGGATGTTCTGTGCTGGATATCATTTTCACATACCTTCAAAAGCTGGTACTAGACTCCAGTGCTGCAATGTTTGTAATGGTTTTGTAACTCCCTAGCCCGGCACAAATTGCTAGGGGGCCTTCTACATGGTAGAGTAGGGATCATGGATTCCATTTTATTTGGCAGGAAACACAGGCACAGCTTCATGATGGGCATCAGACTTAATTCTGCATAAATAACTTTATTGACTACTCTCAATTCAGTCCAGCAGCAAAGGCAGCTTTACCCATTTAGGGCATTTGAGGGGGGCATTGTTTTGGACTACCAGCAGGCAATTCTCATCTAGATGGAGCTCATAAGCACTTTGCAGCGCTTTCACTTGCCGGCTTACATGGTGCAATTTGGTTAGTTATCATGTTCTCTCCCTCCCTCTGTCTCTGTCTTACACACATACACACGCTCTCTCTCTCACTCTCTTTTACAGGCTGTGCATATTCCAGGTCATTTTATTAGGCTAAATTCCATCCTAGTATTATACATCCAGCACCTTGTTTTCAAGAACTCCATTTTTGAGCAGTATTCACTCTTCAGGTGCTCTACCTCCCTTTTTATCTCTGTGGAGGGATTTTCCTGCAAATACACCTTCACATATCTTTGATACTGCCACAACCTCCTTAGTGCTCTCACCACTTGTCTGTTCCAGTGATTTCTTTCTCAACACTGTCCTGTATTTCTAATCGTGGATTATTTAGATCACACTCTCTGGCTAGGACTGTTATAGCCATAGAGTCTGGGGTGAGCACGTGCCCCCCTCCCCAAATTCCCATCCAAGTATTTTTTTTTTATTATGGTTATTAGATTTTTGCAAGCAAAAACTTTGAAAATACATCATACATACATACATACAGTTGCTCAAAGGATTTGTGTAGGACTCCCCCTCTAGAGCCATGACATGGGTGGGAGATCCTTTGAAAGCTTCTCTTTATCTGTAAATTGATTCAATTTCCTACAGTCAAAGAAGGACAAAGGGGGAATCTGAGATAGGATATGTTGCATATAATTAGCTTGTTACCAAAATGACGCTATAGTCTAATGATTCCCCCAATGCTTAATTTGTAATCTTTATTTATTTAGTTTAATGGTATCGGAATTGCAACCCTTTGAGTCAGAGACTCATTTACAAAGGCTCCTCGTAATAGTTAACAACTAGTTCCCCTCCCTCACAACTTCCAGGAGCAGACTGTACTAAACGTATAAAATGGATTTCAGAACTGTTGGACTTGGTACCATGAATAACATCAATAATGCTGCAGTGCAGGTTTATTTAGATTTGTGTTTGCATATCCTGATGCAAGGTGGGCCACTGCACTGTGTATGGTTAGAAAGACCAAATCTGCAATTAAAGAATAATGCAAACAAGACACTATTTTTGTTACCAACATTAGGGCTGGAAAGCCCCTGTTATGTAGTCTGTAACTTAAATCCAAGCGCTGGAAGATAATTAAGGATTATGTCCAGGATTTTGGTGCCATATGGATTAGGCAGCATGAACATGCAATGGTGCGACTAATCAGGCAAAAGTCCATGAGAAAAGGAGGAGGCAGGAACCACCATCTTAAGTCATTTTACAGTTAACAGAGTTACTCAGGCAGTCTGCCCTCAAACCCGAGGTAAAGCGCCCAAAACCCCCATAAGTAACAAACATAAGGAGAAGCTCTTTTCAATTAGAATTGGACAGAAGAAATCAAAATAAACTTACAATCTCATGTCCAGACTCCATGTCAGTAATACTCCTCAGTCTCCATCTGAGGAGGCTTCATCCTCTGCTCTTTCATTCTTCTCAGCTTCCACTTAGCAGACCATTGTGTCCGCTTCTTTGGGGTTATTATATATGTACTGTTGCCCATTTCACATCAGCCAGAGTTTAGGCAGTAACAAAACCTGGTGCTATACCTTCAGTTGGTGAAGACTGCTCCAAATCTTGTCAAGCGCTTTGCCCCTCTGTCAGGTGCTGTATGATAAATCCGGAAAGGGCAGCAGGGTAGCGTCTCCACATTTAAGTGTCTTGCATCACAACCCAGTCAAAGACGCCCATTACCTGCAGACCACTATGAATGTGCATGGTATGGTGGAGTCTGCTGCTGCCTGCCTAGGAGTGATGTGAAAGGCTTTTTCTGTTGACATAGGATGGGTCATATTCGGAGAAGCCCAGGATAGCAATCAACAGTGTTCTAGTGAAGCCAAGGCAGTCTTCCCCCTCTGCAGCCCAAGTGAGCCCCACAATCCATATGTTCTTTTCCCTGGCTTGGGTTTCTACTGTCTTGAGGCATTGCCATAGAAGAGCGTTCTCTTTGACAAGTTTAGCTGTTGCATCAGCAGATTTGATCCCCGAGGTCTCTGATCTCTGTACTGTTTGCTTGCATATGTCCATTCTGGTTTGCAGAATGGAGACTATGGGCATCAAGGTACCAAACTTCTTGTCCAAGTCCTGGACTGTTTTGACCAGTTGTTGTAGGGTAGTTTGGATTGTGGTGAGGGATGCCTCCCCCAAAAGTGGGTCTGCTGAGTCTGTGGATTTGCCATGCTTTGTAGGCCTCCATGTGTGCTGCTGTCCCTTAGGAGCAAAAAAGTTGGTTGGAGGTGCATTCACTCTGTGAGACTTTCCCATCTTGCTAGCTCTGGATACACTGACCTGGTATTGAAGTTTCTGTGCAGTTTAGGTAAAAAAAAAATTACATTTAAAGTTATTTAATTTAGTTTTCCATGTGAGTTCTGTGCTGCTTCATTGTTGGCTGCTCAGCAGCACCCCCCTCCTCAAGTGTTTTTTGAATGGAGGAAGGACAGTAAAAGTATAACTTAATGCTTACTTCTGATTGCATTTTAATTGTGTGCCCCCTCCCCCCCCCGCCACCAAAATCTTTCTGGTATGATCTCTCTATTCTTTGGTTACACGATTTCAGTTCCTCTCTTTTTCGTAACACATGCTTTACCAGTCTGGAGCTCATCCTTCTTGGAAACAGGACTTCACCCCCTTACTCCTTCCTAAAGTAGGATGACCACACTGACAGTACTGGACACGTCATCACATGGTCTAACAGGCATATCTCCTGCAAGACCCCCCTCCCACCTTCCTTTCTCTTGAGGGTCTCCATCTCTGCTCCCCTTCTGTGCTGGTCTGCATTCTGAAGTTCATCCTAGGCAAGAACTCTAGGGATCACAGAGCCTGCGTATTTACCTGTGCCACGTCCAAGACCTGGAGCCCTGCCACCACTCTAGGTCTAGCAGGTTCATCCTGGCCACAGCCTTTCAGAGGCCTGGGCACTTCATTGTTAGCTGAGGAGCTGCTGCTCCTTCCTTTGAACCTCACACTCAATTCTGCTATAAAATGAAACTGCATATCTTTTTATATCCCTAACTCCTTCCATTTCCTGTCTGTTTCACATGTGTACAGCTTACCGAACACTCTGTTCCTGTACATAAACTCTTTCCCTTCTAGTTATTGCATTACAGTGACTTTTGGTAGCCCACCTTTGGTGAGGAGCTATATTATGTTTTGTAGTTATTTTTTTATTTGTATCTGTGTTACATCGGCAAACCCAGGTAGACAAGGTGGCATTGTTTTTTTTTTTGTTTTTTTTTAACTCTGTTTGTTCACCTCCCCCGGTGAACTCTCTCCTAGTACCCTGGTCTCTACTTCCTGTCATGTTGCCTACCCTACTGTGTACCTCCTAGCCCAGCACATCTCTCAGGTCTGAACCCTCTGTGGAAGGGCCGCCATATCTGCCCAGGGCACTCTGTCTATAAGGCTGAGCTCCAGGCCGGGGGAGAGAACAGAGAGGCGTGACTGACGTTGGGAGTGTGGAACAGAGGGGGAGGGACTTTCACCTATCACAGGAGGAGAGGTATTTCTCTTAGTGAGTCCCACCCCTATTGGCTCGGACATGCAATGTGTCCCAGCGCGGGTACGCATGCTTCCGTGCGTACCTACAGGGTCACTGCCGCAGTCAATCCCCATGTGTTCTGGATCTCAGGCTTGTTGTACCCCTAGCCTCTGCCAGGAGTTCCTAGAGCCCGGGATCATGATCCCCCTCCTACCCGGGACAGGAGAGCCATCCTCTGGATGCTCGATCCTGTCCCTCCCCTGCCAACCCCTGACGACCCAAGCTCGCGTCTGAACCTGGGTCACTGGTATGGAGCGAGGTGTGGCGTCCAGCATCTCAACCCTCAGCACCACCGGGCTGGCCCAACAAAGTGGCATTGTGTGCATCCACACTGAAGAGGCACTATGCATCATGGCAAAACAGATAAGATTTGTGACATAGCTCGCACCACTGCTGTGAATGAAGCAGGAGTGGCTGAGCATTACATAGAGAATAGTATATGAACAGTAATGCATTATGATTGTATGTACGCACCCCAGGTGTGTGCTGCTTAGAAAAGCACCAGAGTGAAGCTTGATTTGGTTTGTAGAGCAACTAACCCTAACTCCATAGCACACGGGACATACTACACATGCATGTATTATGGATTTTGAAACCTCTCCAGTGTAGTGCATTACTTACATTAACCAGTAATTATAAGATTGTTTTTATTGCTCTCACAAGGTGTGTTGATTTTTAAAATTATACTTATAGTACTAATAGGCTGTTGCTGTTTCATTGACAGCAGTGGAGGGATCTACATCTCATATACTGTCTAGTTTCTCATAATGCATACTTCCTTTTTGATCAGGATATGTGCAGCACCATTTTGTCTTCTGAGTTCATTGATGTTACACAGGAATAACAGATTAACTTCGAAACATAAAATTACAGGTGCTGCAGATTTGGAGTTCAATGCCAGTGTTGGAGGATATGTAAAACAGCAGCCAGCTCCAACAAACCCTTGCTGGTCATGTCTAATGTAAGGACTGTCGATCTTCATCAAAAACCGTGATCTTGGACTTTAGAAAGGCAGATTTCCGAAGGATGAGGATAGAGATTATGGAAAAATTGATGGGGGTGAGAGAGGTGTTGACGGCTGAGGAGAAATAGAAAATAGTGAATGGGCTATAGCTGCGGTGACAGATTCTTGCATGAGGAAAGTAGCCAAAAGAGCAAGCACAAGAAATCAGTCTGGTTTTCAAAGAGGTGGGGGAGGTGGTGAGGGCCAAAAGAAAGGCCTTCAAGAGGTATAAAGAAAAGCAGGGAGAGGAAGCATGAGGAGATCATCAAAATAAACAAAAGGAAGTAGGGGTTCTGTGCAAATGGCTAAAGTGGAGGCAGAGTTATGGACAGCAGAAAGGGTGACAGAAGGGGACAAGGACTTTTTTAGATACATTAAGGAAGAGAGGAGGCAAAGGGGAGGATAATTTGGTTTAAGGGGGTTGGTAGAGGGCGATGGGCAAAAGGCTAATGTGCTAAACAGCTTCTGTTGCCCACTACACTATTGATGATGGAGGATATGAAACCACTGCCAGATCATGTGAAGGCTTACAGTAAGGAGGTAAAAAGAATGGAAAGGGTGGAGATCACACTAGACAAGATCCACTAAGGGCTTGCAGACCTTAAGGTTGACAAAGCACTGGATCCCATTGGCATGCAACCCAGAGTGCTGTAGGAGCTGGGGTTGGAACTGGCAATGTCTCTGATGCATTTGTTTAGGTGCTCCTTGGAATGGGGAATGTCCCCAAGGACTAGGAATCTATGGTTGTGGTCCTGCTTTACATGGGTGGAGACAGGGAGGACCTGGTAATGTCAGGCTAGTCAGTCTTACGTCAGTTATTAGTGAGCTTCTGGAAATAATGGCAAAGAAAAGGTGGTGGGAGTACATGGAGATCCGTGGACTATAAAACAACAAACAGCACTGGTTAATGGCAGGAAGGTTATGCCAGATCAACCTGTTGGTATTCTTTTATTTATTTATATTTTTTTTTTTAAATGTTATAATGGTTTGTATCTCTCCAGGGCAGACTGGGCAGATACTCAGCATCATCCCCAGACACCACTGACTCTCCCTTTCTTCAATCCTGGTCAGGAGCTAAATTCAGCTGAGGATTCCCCCTGTGACAGAGCTGGGGGGAGGAGGGTCCACCCTCCCCTGCAGTGTTCTTTTATCCAAAACCTGCTTCTGACTGGAGCAGCAGGGCAGGTCACGGCGCCACAGGCAAAGCTTCTTAAAGCCCTAGTTCACCATTTTCTACAGCTTTTTTCCTCCCCATATACTGGAGCCGCGGCAGCATGGAGGGCGCATGTGTGTGGAGAACTGCATGTACTCTAGAGCCACAGTTGCTTCCACCCTCTCCCGACTGAAGTCTGTCCCCTGAGCATTGGAGCTACTGTCAGGCCTCCACCTAGCCAAGAGCTGGGATGACTCACCACCCCAGTCTGAGAGAGGAGAACTTCCAGGTGGCTGCTTGATCCTCCCTCAGCCCCCTGACAACACCCGGTCACCCAAGCTTGTTCCTGAACTTGGGTTGCTGGCATGGTGAGAGGTATGGCACTACAGCGCCTCAGCATTCTGAGCCACCAGGCCCACTAACGTGTTTGTATGCTTTGACTGGGTATTGAGGGCAGGGCTAAGAGGCTGCCAGTTGATATGCTCTATGTAGACTTTAGCAAGGCCTTTGATTTGGGTCCACACAGGAGGCTACTAAAAAGCTACAGGATCTAGGGGTAGAGGAAGGGCTCATCAGGTGGATCAGAAGCTGGTTGGGGGGAAGGAAGCAGAGGGTGGTAGTTAGCAGGATCAAATCAGTAGACCGAGAAGTTACAAGTGGGATACCTCAAGTGTCCATTCTGTGTCCCATCCTATTCAGTATGTTAATTAGCAACATTGGAGAGTGTATCTAAGGCAAACTGTGTCTCTTTGCAGTTGACATGAATCTCTGCTACAGGGTGGACAATGAGGAGGTCAGGAAATTGAGGAAGATCCTAGAGACACTGGAAAGGTGGTCCAAAATCTGGCCATTGGAAGTTCAGTGCCAAAAAGTGTAAAGTGATACACATTGGCAAAAGGAAGCTAGGCACAGAATTCTGGATGGATAGGGTACAGAAAGCCACAGTGACAGAGGAGAGAGATCTGGCATCATCAGTAGTAGCAGGCTGAAAGCCTAAAATCGGTACAGTGAAGCATACGACAACACATTAAAGATGCCAGATTGTACAGGGAATGGTTTGACAGCCAGAGGAAGAAGGTGATATTGTCCTGTACAGGGTACTGAATAGGCCCTACCTGGAGTACTGTGTACAGTTCTGTAGTCCACATCTGAGGAATGATGGGGACAGGCTTCATGTTGTGTAATTCAGGGTCCCCAAAATGATCCAGGGGCAGCAGGCAGATCCTGTGAGGAAAGGCTGGCGGATCTAAATATGTACACTCTGGAGGCCAGGAGAGTGTATATGATAGAGACCAACTCATTCCTGAGGGAAATAAACAAGATAGACAGTGGGGAACTGCTAGACAAGAATAATAATACAGTGACCAGAGGTCATGGATGAAGGCTTGGGGGGGGATTTAAAAGGGACATTGGGATGCACTCCTTTACCAGGATGGTGGTGGAACAGTGGGAAAGGTTGCTAAAGGTGATGGAGGCAGAGTCTACAATAGGTTTCAAGGCAGTCTAGACAGATTCAGGGGCTGGTAGTCCCTAACAGAGGGTCAGGGTGCAGAGGTAGCAGGAAGAATGAGAATTAGAACATAGGATAACTACCCTATCTGGCTGTAGACCAATGGGGAATAGGCAGGAATCTTGGGCATAACTGATGGACATTGGGTCCTTTTCTGCTGTCTTGTTTTCTGTGTTTCTGTGTGTAAGGAAAACCAACTAAAATCAGTTATTGTAGATTGGAACTCTTCTGTGATATTCTTGTGGCACACACCAGGTCGGCTTGATCAATCTAAACAAAATTAGATATTAGTAGAACAGCTGCCTAGAACAGAATTAAAAAAGGGTTGAGTAAGACAGTTATACACCCGGGTAAAGAAGGCTGATGCTCCGCAGACAAGTGCACTTTTTATATTACGCTTCAGGATTCAGTCTGCATTAGAGGTTTTGCAAAACGGTCTTGATTGACCAATTTAAAAAGTCAAGACTAATTACATTAAAATTAAAATGTGGCTTGCCACTTTATGAGGTAAAATAGGGGGTTTAACAAAACCCATGATACATCTTCCTGTCCAGCAAGGAGCTGGGAAGAGTAGGTCAGTAGTTGTTTGTAAGCCTTTCATTCTAATGCTGAGCAGGTTTCTCATTAAAGTTACTATAATGGGAAAGATTGTGGTGTGATGAAATGGTTGAAGAAATGTAAAGAAATTATATCCTTTATGCAGATATGTAAGCCACTGTCAGCTGCCTGCATTTTAGTAGCAATCCCACCATAGTCTAAAGCTAAGATATTAATGGAACTAAACAGCTGAGAAAATAATAGAAATGTACAGATATCCATTTGATCTGATAATAGATCATTAGCTAGCCAGCAGCAAAACTGTTCTTACTATAAAGAATATGCAAGGAATAGAAGGAAAGGAATTTGGTTTTATATTTTACCTTTCATACCATCTATAGCCAGAGTTGCATTACAGTCAAGGTGGGGGGTCGGGAGAGAATGTTCATACAGTTTAGGAGCACAGGGAGGTTCAAACAATACAGAGACAGTTGGGCAGAGATTGTACAGAGGCAAGCACAGGGAGGTTAAGTGGCATCCCCAGGGTCACACAGTGAGTAAGGGGTTATTGTGGCATTTAACACTGAGTCTCTAGATTCATAGCTATGCTCGCTTAACTTTAACTATTAGGCCTAATTTCCTTCCGGCCTATTAAAACAGAAAGTGTTGTACCTTTACTGCTGGCTTCACTAAAACAGTCCATTGAGCTTGGGAAAGGTTCACAAGAAGAGAAATGAAGCATTTGTCTTCAAACCTTCAAGGAAGCTCATGAGTTGTATTTAGATGAACCATCTTCCATATTTGCGTGAAGGGCATGTCAGATTATTATGCATTCAGGGAAGATGCTGCCCCGTGAAGGTGTTGGATTACAAACAGCAGTTACCGAGGATTTTTCTCTTAGATAAACAAGCTTGCCAACCCGTGTAATGTTTGCTTTGTACTACTCATCCATCCTTCTGTTGAAGTGGGCTAAATTGTTTTGAAATTTATAGTCCCTACACAAGAGGATAGATTATTGGTTGAGCCCAATATAGTAATATAAAACCTTATATGGATAGCGTTTTGAATGATGAAGATGTGTTTTAGTAACTATTAGTTTCAGTGGTCTACTCCAGTTAGTACTTTTGTATAACCTCCTTCCATTGTATCCCTGCCTGCTTAATAAATCAGTTTAAAGTTGCTATCATTTGAATAAAGAGTGTCTTTCTTTTTTGCTTTTGTGAGTGGGAGTGATATAACTGAACTGAAAAGAGAGTACTATTAATATTCCCACTAAAAATAGCTGATAATAAATTGCAGTGTCACTGCGAAATGGCTGCGCAAATACAGGGCCAGCTTTTCTTTTTCCTTTGTTTTTCATTTCTCAGATGAATGGTGTGTAAAAGTTCTTTGTCTGTGATGAATACATTAAGTCTAAATCAGGTTTACTGTCAAAGATGTCAGTGTTTAAACTTGTTCAGCTAGGTTTTTGGAGCACTGGTAACCTGTGATGAAGAATTTTAGTGTCAGCTTAATAAAGTCTTTACAATTTAAAACAAAGAAATTCCAACAGCAATTATATCCATGTACATTTACATTCTGTACATCGTATCTTGCATATTGTCAGGCAATAAATATGTTTAAATACAACAAATAGCATCATACAATTAGGGCATCGCTTAGTTTGTATTTTCCTTTTAATGTATACCAAAATTACATTTAAGCAACTGACTTTAGCAGATTCATCGAAGGCCTGAGGCCTGGTTACCTACACCCCCTTGCAGCATGTTGTAGCTCATAATCTCTAATTTCCTATGAAGCAGGTAGTCTATCAGACTCTAAAAAGTAAGTTGTATGTCATTTGTCATAACTTTGTAGAGTTTACTGAGTTAAAAATGGATAATTTCATACCAGTAAATGCAAAGTATATGCTTAATACAGTCTTTGAGGATGTAAAAATAAAATACAATATGTGTAACCTTGCCTGTGACATTTCTGTATATAAAGAGGGCCCATGTGCAGTATAATTGCAGTTTCCTATAAATGTTTAATTTCTGTCTGTTAACATGTTAGCACAGCTCTGTTGTAAGCAGTTTGACATCACACATGCCACTGTTTCAGAGAAAGGCTTCCTTAAGCCAAATAAGATATCATCAGTTACATGATAAAAGTTCCCTAAATGAGGGAACAAGTTGGTTTTCCCAATATCTTCATGTGGCAAGATTGAATAAGGCACTGCCCCATTTGAAAAAGGCAGTCAGGCTTTCAGGTTCTGTCACTGCTTGTTCTTTTTTCCCCATCTCTAGTTCTGGTTGAACAGTCTCAGTTTGGACTTTTGTTTCTGCTTCTAGTTTGGCTGCCATTCTTCTGGTAATCACTCATGGCTTAGAGTATGCGTGGTGTAAATCCCACTTCTAAAACCATCTGTCATCGAGGCACAGGTCAGGAAGCATAGGAAAATCAGGAGCAGTTTCAAAATTCGCAGATAGCGTTTGACTTTTCTCAATAACAGCAGAATAACTATTTACAAAGGCAGTACAAACACAGAAAACTAAATCCTCCCTCTGAGTGTTTCTTCTCAATTTCCAGTCTCAGTCTCTCTCGCAAAACATTGCTGCTCTTTTTATAACCAGTCTTTGCAGGGGGCTCATTAAGGAGACATAGCGTTTTTTCACAGAATGTTTTTGTAAGTTTCAATGCAGGTGCAGCAAAAAGAACATAGTGACCCAGAACTGACCTCTTGTTGACAGCTCTGTAAAGTTTGCACACCAGCATCTAAGTTTAACCTCTTGTTTCAAATAGTTTTTTTGCAATAATTTCAACAGTATAACTACTGTATATAGAGAATACTGGGTGGGCAACTATGCACAAACTGTGTGTTCTGCCACAGAGAGGTTCTGATTCCCTCTGACCTTGAGAGTAAAGCTTGAGAGGTCCATGAGAATTGGAACGGCGAGGTGGCAAAATGCACTGGTTGTGCATAGAGTTGCTCATCCTGTATTTTTTGTAGTGTATAGTACTACGTGAAATATGTGTTCATGAGTTCTTTTGCTTTCAAAATGAAACTGACTCATGCAGTCTCTAGAGGTTCTGGAATGCTGTTCTGCCACAGTAGGGTAGAATCATATTCCATGACCGTTGAACTGTGGTACAACAGCATTTTGAAAGGGATGGATTCTATACAGAACAATACTCCACTATACAAATATACAGTTTTAAACAAAGGGATCCCAGTATCAGTGACATTTCTACATAAAAATTCACATATATTTTTATACCTGCAGATATGCAAGGGGGAAGAAAAGGCATAAATAGCAAGGGAAGACAGAAAGATAGCAAGTGTGGACAATTGCGAAACCATCGGAGTGATCAGTTCCTAGGTCTCACAAGAAAATTTGGTTGCACAACCAGACAGACAAGAGACAGAAAAGGAGAGGCTAGAACAGACCCTTGTGTTTAAACTCTTTCTGCATAACAAATGGGGCAGAGCCTTATTCATCCCTGTCACACTTCATATTTATGACAATGACGTATTACATGGGTTAATATTTCAAATGATCCAACTCCACAGTCACATTTGAAGTCCCCCAATTCTTGATTAGTACTTTCATTTTTTACCTCTTTTTTAAATATCTTACAGGGAAATATCTCAAGCCTAAACATGTTAAAAAAAATTATCAGATCAAAATGTTCAGTAAAGAAAGTTAAGTATGGTTCCAAAGTGTGTGAAACCTTCTTATTTGTATACCATGGTTGTCTTAAAAGTGAAATGAAAAATGTTTTTCTTCCAAGAAAAGCTAGATTCAGCTACAGTTAATAAAAATATTAGCATACCTGTCAAATCTACTTTTCTAGGTACCTCATATTCTGTTTTCTCAGTCCTAATGCTTACCTGGTTTACAATGGTATTTCTTAGCCAAATGTGACAGCCATCTTTTTTCTTGAAAGAGAAAACAAAGTAAAACATTTAAAGGGACACACTCAACCTTTTTTGCATCATATTATTTTTAGGTAAAAACCCACATTTTATGATTGTTTACTTTCTCTAAAATTCATTTATGTTGCTGGTTGTTTTATCTGCATCCTTGCTTATTAGAACTGAAATGCATGGTAATATAAAGCCATGCGCAGCTTTGTTTTGCTTCAAATCACTGTACTACTCTTAGTGCACAATTCCTGAATGTTAGAAACACCCTCAAACAGTGCAGCCACTCATGATACAATAGTCTTGTCTACTCCCACAGCATAACGAGTGGCTAGATTGTGTTGGGGTTATTCCTGAGACCTGGAAAGATGCAGTGAGAGCTGGTCAAGAAATGCAAACAAACACGTTTTGTGTGGTAACACCATAAAGGAGAGTAGTCAGTTTTTCACTTTTTGAAAGAAAAAAAGGGATCTGAATTAAACTACCAGCTGCATCAACAGTCTCTATAGAATGTGAACAATCATAAAATGTATTTTTAAACTAGGGACACTTTGAGGCCTAAGGGGGTGGACAGTGTCCCTTTAAAAATACTCATAATTTAGTGGAACTAGAAAGACTTACTACCAATTAAAACGGGAATGTGCCTGGAATATTCTACAATGAAAAAAAGATAGGGTTAAACATTTAGCCCAATTTTGTTGCACTGCTGCTTTAAGTTCTCTGATTCTTCTCAGATCCCTAGTTATCCAAATATCCTTTAATTTCCCTTTAATTACTTTCATGTAAGTTTGTGAAATCAGAATCTGTTTCTGGTAATTGTTCCAGAGATGTATTAAATCTATTGTTGCTAGGGTCTCCATGTCCTCATTTAACCATGGGAAAGGTGATTGCGAGGTGATCCAAATTCTGTTTTCCTCCAGGCATTTGTTAGTTGATGTATTCTTATCCACACTCATGCTTTTTATCCAGTATGTAATTTTTCTACTCTTTGCAGTTATTTTTGTCCTAGTTCTGCCCAACTCAGCCCTTGCAGTCTCCACTGGAGTAGTTTTAGGAATGTGAAAAATTGCCTTATGAAGTTGGTTAAATGGTTGTTCCAGTTTGGTAAACTGGTCTAAAATATTACCCTTAAGATCACATCTGACCACTGACCAGTCTTCAGAATACAAGTTAATTCAAGAATGAATGGGACAGGCAGAAGGAAAAACTAGTGGCAGGAAGGAGAAGGTGGGCCGCAGATCAGATAGGATCAGGAGCTTATATATTAGGTAGGGAAATGGGCAGACTAGGTGGGCCAGGCAGTCCTTATCTGCCATCAAATTCTATGTTTCTATGTTTAATTATCCTAAGGACAGTAGAATTAATGTTCTGAGCCTACAGTTTTTCCCATAAGAGTGGTTTTGAGATACCATCAAATGCGCCTATGAAATCTCTAAAGACAAGAAAGAGGGGTATTTTCTTTCTGCTATAGTATTTTGTGACATACTGGAGAATAAAGGATTGGTCAGTAGTGGAATAGGACTTTCTGAACCCAGCTTGCCATGGATTTAGGATATTGGGGCCTATGCACCAACAGGCAGGAAAGATGCACCAAAGGCACATATCCCCCCCACTAGCTCCGCACCTTCAGACAGGTGCGCACAGGCTGTATTCACCAGTGGCCGCCACCTGTCCGTGGCCCCCCCCCCCCGGTGTGCAGAACTCTGCAGGTCAGCCGGGAGCGGAGTTGTGGACCCAGGTGGGCCTCTAGTCAGATGCCCGGCATGGGTTCCATAGTAGATCCTTTGCACAGTACAGGGTGGGCCTGGGTGCAGAAATACCAGCTGCAGGCACCCAGACCTGTGCAGCCAGTCCCTGTCAGGCAGTGTGCTCCCCTGGCCATGTTCAGTGCACCAAGTGCCCACTCAGCACACAGATGGACCCCTGGCCACATGCCGCTGCCCCTATCCTGTGTGCCGCCCATCCCTGCCACGCATTGGTGGCCTGTCCCCGAGGTAGTCATCCTTCCCAGCAGAACATAGCCCTGTGGGCCACAGCAGCCTCCCCAAACACTGCAGGTGGCCTCCACTGGTCCGGAATCACAGAGGCAACTCCCCCCATAGCAGGGGCATGGCCCCAGTAGGTATGACAGTGGTGCTCCCCCTCCACACACCAGTAGGCCTCCCCCACCACAATTGCCCCATTCTAGGCACTGGGCAACCCACCTACCGCATACTGCTGCCCCATCCCCATGTCAGTGTCCTGCCACCCCCATTCACGGCACCCTTTCCGGCACATAGGTTGCGGATGCCCCCCGCAGCACTGACAGCTCCACTCCTGACCCTCATACCTGGCTGTCAGTGCTGTAGCTGTGGATGGCCAGTGGTACATCCCTCCTCACACCTCCACAGCTGTCAGCCATCGAAGTGATGCTGGGAATGCACTGCCTCTTTATAGGGGGGCGCGCCTCCAGCATCACATGGATGGACAGTGGTCATGGAGGTGTGAGGAAGGATGTGTCACTGGTTGTCCATGGCCATGGCACTGACAGCCAGGTACAGGGATCAGGGTGTGGTGTTGTTAATACCACGGGGGTACCGGGTCGGGGACACAGGGCTGAGCACAGGGGCAGTGCATTGGAGGGGCACCTGTACAGGCTCACCTCTGCATACTGTTAGCCCTGCTATGGTATGGGGTTGGGGTAGCACTGTTATGTCTTTGGGGTAATACCCACATGGTGTTGGAGCTGGCAGGTGTGTGTGTGTTTGTGGGGGGGGGTGTCCAGCACTATGATGGGCATTGGGGCATGTGTGTGTGTGTTTGTGTGGTGGGGCTTGCAGTACACAAGGGACTGGGGCTGCATAGCATCAGTGGGGTGGGGGTGTGTGCCTTGAGCACATGGGGTTCAGTGCCACCTTGTGCTGGTGCAGGGGGTGCAGTACTGTATGGGGATGGGGTGGCCATGCACGCAGGGCCAGGTGTGTAAGCACTTATGGCAGGGTTCCCCCTGTCATAACGGGAGTCCACATATGCACCCCATTGTGCAGCACTATGCGCCTTGGTGCATGGCATGTAGTGCTGGCACATGCCCCGCCTGCTCCTGGTGCATTGCTGTCTGCACAGCTGGGGGATCAGGTGCATAGGGGCTGTGCACCCCGGATAGTGCATCCCAGGTGGTGGGGTGAAGTGGGTGCGGAGTGGCAGCGTGTAGCCACTCCATCCATTCGTGCATAGGCCCCATCGTTAGATTCCATGCACATGTTTAGTCTTTCTAAATTTTTTTTCACTTTTTATTTATCATTTTGCAAACAAACACTTACAACTGATGCATCCATGGAAGCATACCAAAAATACACATATACCTGAAGTTCACTTACAAAGAAGCGGTGTGACATCTTCCCAGAAATAACACATAGGGAGAAGTATAATGCTATTATATTCAGTCAGAAGTAATTATATAGGCATACCTCCCAGGAACTATACAGGGAATAAAGATCCAAATCTTAAAATGCATTCCCTCTTACCATGAAGGGCTCAGCACACATATTCTCTCACGTAGCACAATTAACTTCTGCATAACACAGATCATCCCCAAGAGAGATCTTTTTGTGTGTTCAAATATGTTACAAGGCTTAAAACTGAAACAGCCTAAACAGCTAAAATGTGAAACTATACAGACAAGAAACTTGAGTACTGTTGCATAAATCAGAGTCTAGAGATGGAATAACATAAAGCAAATAACCACTGAATATGCACATTTGAGCATTCACAATAAAGGTAGTTTGAGTGAACAGTATTAATGAATCGGATCATGCCACAAGGGAGAACAGCAGTAGACAGCTCAAGCAGTCTCTAACAAACACAGCCATCTTGATGATGCGCAGGTGCTGTATTACTTGCCAGAGAGGATGAAGACAGCCTAGGCAGGAAAGTGCCATCTTGTCCAGTGCATTTACTGAAAATTATTCACATTATATTTAAAAGTCTGAACCATGAAAGTACTGTGTTGGGATTAAAAGAGGCATTCAGCAGGCATTGTATTCTCCCCACATTTAAACCATCCCCAGTACTCTGATGTACAGTAACAAATTAGGAGAAACATGGATATTGTATAGAAAAACTACCCAATTTAGACTCTAAAAAACCTCGGTTATAAGTTGTCAGTCTACCAAGTCAACTGAAATAAGTGTTCCACTCAGGAAACAAGTCATGTTCCCTCTGACTCATCAGATTTGTGATTCTTCTGTGGAGCCAATTCTTTCTCGATCCTTTGCAGCAATTTACCTGCCTCCTTGGGTTCAATGAAAATGTGAACATGGCCATCCCAGATCACACAAAGCTGACCAGGTAAAAGAAGTTGGTGCTGGATTTCCAATGACCTCAGGGAACTGCAAATTCTGTCAAAAGCTTTGTGTCAGACATTTATTGTAAGACAAGTCAGGAAATAGAGTTTGGCTTCACCGTAGCGCAGTATCTTCTTCTTTCTCACTGTTGCTAGTGCCCTATTTTGATCTTCAACCCCAGTGCAGATGATCATAACGGTCCCAGGGGCTGTTATATCTACTGCAGCATGTCTAGGAGTAAGTGTGTTAGCTTTTTCCAGAGAATACGCTGGGTCATAATAAGAGTAATAATATACTAATCTCAGTATCATTCAGTAAGTTATTTAGGTGGATTTGGGCAAACCCCAAGACATTTTCCCCCTCAGCAGTCTCGGGCAGGTTGTGTTCTCGAGCTTGATATTCAAGTGTTTCCAGCCATTGCCTCAGCTAGGTATTTTCCTTCACCAGGCTGCCAGTCGCATCTGGAGATTTTAGGGGTGTTATTTCCGCCCTTTGCACAGTCTTCTCGATGGTGTCGAGCTGCGTTTCCAGGTGCTGGACACTTGGGGTAAGATCATCTAACTTACAGTCCATATCTTGAACTGTCTTGATGAGCTGTCCCAGCGTAGTATTGACTGTGAGGAGATTTACCCAAAGCTAGTACTGCCTCGTGCTCTGCATGCCTCTCTTTTTATGATTTCGGCATGAAGAAATCAGGCAGTGGTGCAACAGTGCATGACTTGCCCATATTGTAGGAATATGTTTCTGCTGTTGAGTAAGCTGTTTAAATTGTAAAAATTTACTAAAAAAAAAAAAAAATATTAAATTATGTTAGTGGCAAGCTCTCCTGGGAGCTAATATGAGGAGCATGTTTTCTTCTCAGAAGCTTAGCCATGCCCCCCTAAAAGTATTTTTATAAACATTTCTCCCAAGCGGTCTGTAAGGCTAATGGGCTGGTAGTTTTCTGGGCAAGCAGGATTTTCTTCTTTTATTTTTTTAATTGGGGGGGGGCAGTAATATTCCCTTTCCATTACCTCAGGAATGTATCTTGTTCAATAATTTCATTAAATAATATGGCTAATAGGTTACTCTATCATTGTATATATACATATTTATATACATACAGGGTCATTTCATCCTGACCAGGGGTTTTGTCTTAGTTTTTTTTTGTTTGTTTGTTTTTGTTTGATAGCCTCTGCCACTTCCATGGGGGTTATATCTTAGGTGCCACTTTCCAGTTGTAGCTCCCTCTACTAAGGATACATAACTATAGCGTTCATCTACTCTGAAAGTTTTATTTTAATGCAATAATTGATCCAGCAGAGTGGGGAGATGTGGGCTTAGATATTAGTTGCATTGTTTCCGGTGCCCTTGACTACCAGCATCCACAATTTCTTTGCATCTTGGGAATCAGTTGCTTGGTACATTTCCTTTCATTGCTCTTTGCAGTGTTTTTTTTTTCTTTCTTTTTTTTTTTTTATAAAAGACAAAAATAAGGCACTGGTAACCTGGTAAATTAGCTTGTTAAATTGTGCTGGAACAAGCATATGGCACCCAAACGATCACAATAGCATAACTGTGTTATTTGTTATCTGGACAAAACCCCTGCTGTTTACTTTTTATGCATTATTATTCTGTGTCACCTTAATTCAATTGGCTTGCTGAATTAGCAGACCAAATGGTTTGGAGTTCATTGTGATTTGAACAGATTTGATTAAATTAATATACCGTATGCTTGGTCGTATAAAACTCGCCACTACCTATCTATCACTCGAAGAATCTTTCCACACATGCTGCATGGATGGCATTATTCAGTATTTAATCATGTAAAATGCTTCCTCCTGTGTTGCAGATATTTTCCAGGCTGTCGGGCCATGTTGCCAAAATGTCTGTTACATCCTGACATTTGAGGATTCGTTCTCCATGAAAGATAAAGCAAACATCTTGCAGTTATGCTGTCTCTCCCAAGTTTAATAAGAAGGGTTAATGAATGGAGCTTTCTCTGCTGCATACTCTTAGTTGGACACTTTCATTGTGGAGTGGAGGATTTACTGAAGGGGATGTGGTAGTATATTTAGAAGAAATACTTTTAGGAGCTTTATTAATGAAAATCTAATTCCTTCCAGACTGAGTTCACGCACAGTACTTACAAGTGTTAGTGTTTAGAAAAAAGCTCCTTTGTTGGAGTTATTAATTTTGTGCCCCCCCCCCCCATTCTGGATTGTAATGCTTTGACTAGTGCATACCTGTTCCTAATCAGCCCAAACAGAGCACCAATCATAGCTTGCCTTAAGGAGAGGCGAACTAGGTGACCGCCTAGGGTGCCATTCAGTAGGGGGGCACTGTCACTGTCAGACAAAGTTCCTTTTTTTTTTTTTTGCTAGTAACCCGGATGGACTGAAAATTAACATGACAAAATCTGGTGTCATTTGGGGGGAGGTGTGAAGACTTGTCTGTCAGATTCGTCACTGCATGCCTGCCTGCCTGCCTCACCTATAAAAGAGCCACTCCTGTTTCTACTGGATCTCTGCTGCTGTCTGTTTAATGTATGGCACCAGAGGGCTGGAGTGCATGTGCAGAGTGGTGCAGACTGGAAGTGGCTGGCACTTGGCATAATCAGTTTTGGTGGCACTTGCAGACAGCCGTGAGGCAGAAAGGGATTGAGTGGCTGTGCTAGTGAGCAGTGAAGGAGAGCTGAGTTTGGTTTTAAACTGCAAAAGGAAAAAGACAAACCCCAAAGAGAACTGGAGGTCAGTGTGTAGGGCAGGGGGAGCTACTAGGGAGGTGGGCGCAGGGGCGCTGTGCTGCTGAAGGCACCAGAACTGGCTCACTGTGACACAGGAGGAATGGGAGCCAGCAGCAGCTAAGACTCGCAGAGTCCAGATAGGATTGGGGAGAGTACAAGGTCTGAGGGGTTAGCACACAGTGTGGCCAGACGGCATCAGACCATTGTGGGTTTGCAGTTGAGAAGTGGTTTCTCATCACCATTGTGGTGGGGCTGTGCAGTAAGTGGCCTGGGAGTCGGTCGGAAAAGTTGAGAGAGACCCCTCCAGAGCAGGGACTGGAGTGGTAGGAGTAAAGTAAAAGTACCCACTACCAGTCTTGAATAGGGCCTGTGGGCCAGTGACTGCAGATAGAGTGAGGAGCAGCCAGCCAGATGGGGAGGGGGGACCACAGCAGGCCCAAGCAGCAGGAACAGCCCAGATTTGGCTGTGTGGAGGAGACTAGTGGTCCACCCCCCTTCCCCAGCATCCCGAAGGAGGAGATTTTCATCCTAGGTTCAGGCTAGAGAAAAAAAAGCAACTGCCTATTGTTTGAGTCGGGGGTCCCACGGGGTCCACTGAGTGTATGGTAATTACAGGTCAGAAGGGACTGTAGGTCCATCATGTCTGCCTGCACCCTGCTTATTAGGCAGGGATGACATAAATATGTTGTGCAAACATATTCTGATAGTCCTGTCTCCACATTTATACTGTGCCCGACATTTATATATTGGGGCTCCCCCTTTGCCTTCCCCTATCCGCTGCCCTGCTCTCGCTCGCCTTTCTATTTACCTGCCACCTCCTATCCCTCCCCCAGTCTCACTCCTACTCCCATGGAATCCTTCTTGGCTGAACCTAGATCCCTTGCTGCTGCAGTGGTTCACATACAAACAATGTGTGTTTCTCCTTTCTTCATTCAACTACCCTATGTCCCTGCCCAGGATTGTACCCTTACTTCTGTTGTTGTCACCCCCTCACAAATACCATTTAGAGTAGCCTTCTAACCCTTTCCCCGACCCTGGACCTTTATTTACAGTGTATATTGGGCACCCAAATCTACTGCTCCCATCGACTGTTATGTCTATTTATGTATAATTTCATATATACTTGTATGCTGTGTTATCAAATTAGTTCCCTATTTCAGATTCCAATTGTCCTTCATCACTGTATATGCCTTTGATGTTATCCCTGTATATATTTTTTATTTATACTGTATTTTATTCCTGCCTGTATATTGTTCATTGTATCTTTCTGATCTGTCTCACCCTGTACACCCCAGGTCCATCTTGAAAATGAGTTATGCTCAATAGTGATCGCCTGGTTAAATAAAGATTTTGATTGATTGACTGTAGGGATTCCCTGCCCACTCAGCTATGTGGTGTACCTGTTGACTGCCTTGGTAAGCAGAAATTTGTCTAGGCTTACCTTAAAGGCCTGTACTAGAATGCCTTCATGTCCACTGTATCTGCATAGATCTTAAATCAACCATGCAAAATAAGTTAACAGATACATACATAATTATAGTGTATAGTGGACTGTGATTGTGGGTGGAATTCCATCCCTAGAATAGCCTTATAGTGTATGGGAGTGCACTGTTATTGATGGAATTTGATAAATTCCTACCGTTGTTGTGCCATCGATGTGATGTCATGAGGTTGTTGTACCATCATGAGTATGTCTCATTGACGGTTAACAAGTTAGAACGCTCTTGCGCACTGCTGAGTCTGTCTCCAATCAGACACTGCTGTCCCAAAGTCAAAATGTTGTGCTACAGTATGGGCTTCACTGCTGTATCACAGCTTGGAATGCTGCCATGTGGTAGCCACTTTCAAACCGTGGCTCTGTTGTGCTTCCTGTTCCTTCAGTCTCAACCCTGTTACATGGTTGTAAAAGAAGTTAATTGGCCTACAGTCTGTATTTCTTTATGTTCCTGCCTGTAGATCGCAAAGTGGATTGAAGGGAGAAGGCTAAAAGAAAGTAAGACTGCTCATTTTATTTGTGGATTGCTTTATATTGGAGTATAGAGAAACACGGGCTGTTCAGCTGCTGAATGTTAAAATAAAGACTTCTTTGTGAGACAGAAAGGTGCTGGCTGTTTGGCGCCACAGTACAGAATATTTTAAATGAATGTTTTAACTGTTCAAGGCTTCTATGTAAACTGAGTACCATACACTATAAAAAGATTGTGTATTTATCCATATTAATGAGGGAGCAGTTTGAAAACCTGGTGATGGGAGGGGACTTTAATTGTACGCCTGATGCTGCCCTGGATCACTCGGAGGGGAAGGGTCGCAGAGATCCTTGTATTAGGAAATGGAGGGAGGGCTTGGTGGAACTGAACCTAGTGGATACCTGGAGAACAGCGTACCCACAGGATAGAGAATATACTTTTTACTCAAATCCACATAAAACATGGTCGAGAACTGATCACGTTTATGTGACGCTGGATTGGTATGAGAAGCTCAGGAAAGTGCTACGTAGTCCCATACATATCTCAGACCATGCAAGAGTGGTTGTGTCCTTTCGTTTCTCCGAAAGTGAGAGGGGGGAGAATGCAGACATGGAGATTCCCTCACGGGTGTGCTAGGGATCACAATGAGTTTCAGGAATATGTAAAGGAGCAATTTAAATTCTATATGAAGGTTAATGCACCAACTGCCACCTCTAAACAAATGCTGTGGGATGCAGGCAAAGCGTACATGAGGAGGGCAATTATAGGGTATATGGAAAACTATAAGAAAAACAGATTGAAAAGACAGCAGACCCTTCAACAGGAGTTGAGAATACTGGAAGGAAGGGTGGCAAGAGGAGAAGGAGGTGAACAAGCGAGACAAGAGCTGACAATAACCAGGCAGGTGCTTAACACCCTACTGATGGATGAAGCTAGGAAAAAATGTTTTACTTGAAACATAGAGTATATGAATGGGGAATAAGCCAGGCCCTCTGCTGGTGAACCTTGTTAAGGAAAGAAAATGCGGTGCACATCTTGGGGATTAAAACTAAAAAGGCCAGGTAGTCACTAAATATAGGGAGATAAGAGATACATTTAAGAAATACTATGAGGAATTATATAGGGCAAGTGGAGAGGAAGGAATGAAAGAAATGCTCGATTTTTTGACTAGGTATAAATTGCCCCAAATAACAAAGAAACAGCAGGAGATGCTAGGGAAGGAGATCACGCGAGAGGAAATTATTAAGGCTATAGATAAGATGAAGATGGGGAAGGCATGTGGCCCAGATGGCCTGCCCATAGAGTACTATAAACTATTGAAAGAGGAAGTAAAAGAAGTAATGTGGGAGGTATTTAAGGAGGGGAGAGAGAATGGAGAATTGCCGGACTCAAGTGGCTCCGCCCTGGTATGTGTGATCCCGAAACCGAATAAGGACCCAATGGAATGTTCATCATATAGACCTATATCTTTGTTAAATTGTGATACTAAGGTGTTTGCTAAAATTTTAGCTAGTAGATTGGAGGGTATCCTTCCAGAATTGATTCACCCAGATCAAACGGGTTTCATAAAGGGTAGACATTCATATCATAACATTAGGAAGGTCCTTAATGTAGTGGTTTCAAGCTAAAAATGGGGGGCGTACAGCTATTCTGTCAATGGACGCCGAAAAAGCGTTTGATAGGATTGAGTGACCATATCTATTTGCGGTCTTGGGATGATTTGGGTTAGGGGAAAATTTCATTAAAATGATAAGGGCATTATATCAGACACCTAAGGCTGCAGTTTTAGTTAATGGGAACATAGCAGAACAATTCAGACTTCATAGAGGGACAAGGCAAGGGTGCCCCCTTTCCCCTCTACTTTTCTCAATGGCGGTTGAACCGCTGGCAATAGCCATTAGGGAAGACACAAGAGTACAGGGGTTAAAAGGGAAAAGTGGGGGTCAGCATAAAATTACCCTATATGCTGATGATATGATGTTATATGTGAGAAACCTTATGCAGTCTATGCCTGCTTTGTTGGAAATTATAGGTCAATTTGCTACATTCTCAGGCTACAAATTGAATCTGGGGAAATCTGAAATTATGTTATTGGGAGAGGAGGGAGGAGAGGTGAGTGATACATGGGGCCTAAAGAAGGTAGGTACGCACCTTACATGTTTAGGGATCAAGATAGGTAAGGACCTGAGATCACTCTATAGATTGAACTATATCCCATTATTAAAGTTGCTAAAAGGGGACATGGATAGATGGAGAAATCTGCCTTTGTCCTGGATGGGGCGTATTAATCTGCTTAAGATGAACATTCTTCCAAGAATCTCATATCCGCTACAGATGCTGCCAACAGGACTGACAGGAAAAGATATAAAGACCTTTGAAAGACACTGCTCTGGGTTTATATGGCCGGGGAAGAAACCTAGGGCTAGTTTAAACAGGTTAAAAGCCGACCAATCTAAAGGAGGGTTGAACTACCCGGATATGAAGTTATACTTTTGGGCGGCACAAATGAGGATCATTAAAGATTGGGTGTACAAGCCAAAGGAGGCTAGCTGGATAGACCTGGAGGAGGAGGGAATGGGGGTGAGAGTGTCATCTTTATTAGCAGAAGCAGGTAGTAGGGGGATGCGAGACAAACGGGTTTCGAGTATTTTAGTGAAAGAGGTAGTGGATAGCTGGGACCAAATTAAGAAAGTTGTTGGGCATAAAAGGAGAATCATTTATCTTGCCACTCACAGGAATCCGTTTTATCCCAGATAGGAGACCCCATGTTCCAGAAATGGGAAGATAATGGGATAATGTGTCTCAATGATTTAAGGGTAAAGGAATGACTCGGGAATTTAGGGAGCTTAGAGCGACTTGGGCTTGCCTGCACACCATATGTTCAGGTATTTTCAGGTGAGGAAGTATGTGCAGGATATTGAAAGAAAAAGAGCCCCTGATGCCAGAATACAGATTGTGGAAGAATTGCTACAACAGCTACACAGAAACCTGAAGGTATGGTTAGAAAAGCTTCACTCTCTCTCCGCCTCCAATAGCCAGATATGACAAGCAAAACCAGGCATTTATGGGAAAGGGATTTGGGAGTTACACTCTCTGAGGAGCAATGGGCTTTAATGAAAGGGACGCACCAGGGCCTCCTGCTTTCTAATAAATATACGGAGGTAGCATATAAATTTGTTCATAGGATGTACACTCCACCTGTGGCAGTGAACAGGTATAATCCAACAGTCTCGGCTGTCTGTCAGAGATGTGGGTCGGCCCTAGGCACCTATCTATACTCGTTCTGGTCGTGCCAGATACTCCAAGATTTCTGGGATAAGGAGGTGAAGGAGCTGACAGACATGTCGGGACAGCAGGTTAAAGTAGAACCGCCATTACTGTTTGGGGGTGGAGGGCACATCAGGAAGAATGGGGAGGTTGAAGAGATGGATGAGAGTACTCCTGGTATTGGCAAAACAGTGTATTTTGAACACCTGGGTTTCAGGAGATAAACCTACAATTTGACAATGGAGGAATCTTACATGGGATGTGCTGCAATTAGAAAGCTTGACATACAAGGTTAAGGGGAGGGAAAATCAATTTGAGAATATGTGGGCACCCTACTTAAATTCCATGAAGCCCTTGGAACAGGAAATAATAAAATATGGATAAAGGTGGAAAAGTAAAATTAATTGTATTGGAACAAGTGAATTCCATTAGCTGTGGGGAGGTGTGGTGGATTGGAGGGGAGGGGAAGGATTCCTTTATATCTTTACCTTTACTGTTACCTTGGCTTTCCTGTCTCTATTCTCTGTTTCTTTCTTAAGCTTATCTCCACTGAGATCAGTATCATAGATACAAAAATATAGAGATTTACTAAGGTGCTGCTTGACGATAAATTTTATTAGAGCGATAATGGAATTATATGCCAGTAATGGTTGGATGGAATGAGGGGGACTTATGATACGCAATATGTAACAGAATAATAAGTTTTGATGGAGATACCTTTCCTCGCTTTACTGTAATATGGAAAAAAGAAACTAATAAAAAGATTATACAAAAAAAAAAAAGATTGTGTATGGTTATCCATACATAAACAATGCTGTGTCAGTCTTGAAGTTGTCATGGCAACCAGGGGACATCTTGAGCTGTGCTCTTGTTCCCTGGTTGCCATGGAAACCTCTTGATTCAGACACACCCTTGCTGTGTGTGGAGAACCATACACAAGCCTCTATATTTTATACTGCATTAAATGGCAATGGTGACACAGCAGCAGTTTTGAGACTGATACTAAGGATCTTTATTGGTGGGTTTTGTTATAAGACAGAGGTCACAGCTGCAGTGATCTAACGTATTCATGGTTAATAAGAAAACTGAATTTTCTGTATTGATATGTTGATGTCTAACATTTGTCTTTTCGTGATGTCTTCATTTTTATTGTAATGAACTTCAACCTTCTGGTTGCAGTGTAGCTCAGCCAAATCAAATTGTAATCAGAATGTGAGTTGTAATATACAGAGTAGTAGATAGAAACATAGTGGTTGTCAGCAGAAAAAGGCCTTGCGGTCCCTCCACTCTGCCCAGCCCTGCCTTTTGTTAGATGTGAGAGCCTAAGTGGCCATTTGCGCCTCTTTCCCCCTCCCCCTTTCCTGGCGTCCTTGCCAGACCCATGTATCCATTTGTTTGAATCCCTCCACTGATTTCACACAGATGACTTCCCTTCGTAGTTTGTTACACCTGTCTACCACTCTATCCATGAAGAAATATTTCCAAACATCTTTCTTAAATCCCCCTCCACCAGCCTCGTTGAATTCCTGCTAGCACACGTTTTCACTGAGTTCTTTGTGTGCAGATGCTGTTGCTGTATATAAGAAGCACAAAAGACTGCACAGACGGCTGGGTTGTTTGACATATGCCAGTGTAACAGCATGAACACATATACATTTTTCAAACTGCCACAACACTAATGGGGCATGCCTCAGTGTCGAGCTACTCCTGTACTACAGCCCCCCAAATACCAAATACACATGCAGATTTATATACATATTCTGAATGCATTTGCAAACTGACTTATTTGCAGATTGTTTTCAGACCTTCTACAACATTTTATAGATGCATGCTAGCGTATTGATCCATGAGTTTATAACATATAAAATTTATTGTAAAATTGGAGCTGCTTGGTTTTATGACATACAGTAAGTTTCTAATCAGTGTTACCTACTAGTGTCACAGGTACTAACAATACAATGCAAAATATGTATTAAAAATACAAAATCACACATGCCCACACAATGCGAAGCATCATAGGCTGTATATGCAAATCACCACAGAATATTATGCTGGTTCAACTTTAAGCAGAATTGCATGGTGCCAAAAGGCCTCTCACACAGTTTGCAAAGGGTGCCAACAGATTTGTCACATATCGAGAATAGAGCAACTTTCCTTTTTAATTTATTAAAGTAATGCTCTGTGCCTGGATCAGAAAATAAAGAAATGCACTAAAACTTGAACTTCATTTTAAATAAAAATCTTAGCCACTTTTGCCTTAATATGAAGTCATACTTGCACTCTGGCAGGCCTTAGTGAAAATAATAGGCTCTCAGGAATTGAAAGGCAAGATGGGAGTCATACAGCATTGATCATCTCCAGCAAACCTATAGTAATAATAATACCCATAATAATTTTATTTGTGTCAAGGACTCATTTACAATTGTTTATAGTAGATATACAAGGCAAGGTAGAGTCTTAAGAGTTAGAAAGTGCAATGTTTACATAAGACCTGGTGTCATCATAGTTGGTTCCATATACACGTCATGTGAGGAGATGGGCTTCGGCACAGCAACCTTACAATGTTGGTCAGTACAGCACCAAGTGAATCCCATATCAAGCAGTAATCATGGCCCAGGACCCATGGCATCAATGTACCTACTTGATCACAGTATGGTCTAGGTTGCAAGTAATGCAAATTATGCCATCTGTGTATTAGGCCAAATGCAGGAGGGAGTCCAGAAACTGGATGCAGGCCAATAGGTTGTTTGTTCTAACCCAGAGGGCCAATATGAGAGAAGCAGCCAATACCTGCTCTGCTTCTCACTGGAGAATACAATATTCAAGTCCAGCAGCAGATCTAACCCCAGGACTGGTTTGTATGTAACGGAGTTAAGATGTAATCTGGCACCTTTCTTGTGGTACATTGCACTTGAGGTGTAGTTGATGAAGCTGCCTGTGGCCATGCAGGTCCAGTCAGTTCAGTTGTCTATAGAGAGTGCTCCACAGACAGTGATTGTCATGGTGGTATATTTAGTACTAAGCAAGAGTGTTGTAAAGAACAGTTAGCTGATTAAGGAGGGACTTATTGACCCCATCAAATGAAAGGTTCCCATAGTCCACAAAAGGAGTTTTCATTGTGTTCACTACAGTACAGTGCATGCAGATGTGTTGTGATTGGAAAGCAGTCCTTAAGACAGTTTTGGGGACAAGTTGTTTTAATCTGCTGTTCAATGTGTAGGCTTCATCTGAGATGAGGGGGTCTAGCAACATGTCTAGTTATTTCTAGGTGGTAGTGTGTTGGAACACATGGTGGTCTATGGTAGAGACAGCTAGCATCGGGTTAATGTACCTGAGTTTTGCCTCGGCTCCAAAAAGGATTTTTTATTCAGGTAAGCCCCAAGTTTTCCAGTACAAAGGAGGCTTGAACCTTGCATAATCCATGCTGGAAAGTTGTTTGGGCTTTTGAAATATCCCTACCCATGGGTCTATAGAGTAGTATTATCTGTATATAAGTAGAAGTGAACATCCTCAGGCTCACAGCTTAGGTTATTAACGTAAAGGGAAAACAGAACTGCTCCAGTACAGATCCCTGAGGTATACCTGAAACAGTGAACTCAGATTTTGATTTTACGCCTGTAAAGGGTACAATCTGTTGCCTTCTGATAGGCAAGTTTTGAACCAGTTAATCATGGATCCATTCAGGCCCAGAGCATTCAGTTTGTTTGGCAGGAGCACATGGTCCAGAGAGTTGAATGCCATGGACAAGTCGATAAACATGACACCTGTCACAAGACTGATGGGGTTTAAAATCCTTTTTTTGTGGCAATATGCACGTTTAAAAATGTGGCCATGAGACTCTCCAGTATTTTTGCAACCACTGGAAGCAAAGAAATAGGGCCAATATTACCTGCTGCATTTTTCCTACCACTTTGTGGCTTTAAGTACTCTCCCATCTGCAGCCCATAATCTGACCCAGCTCATCAATGAACCCACCTGTCTCAATTATAAAACCCAGAACCATACCCTGATTGTCTGGGCCCTTACATCTAATCCCACCAAGTCATTCATCTGGTATACTTCCCAATACCATAAGCGATCACCACCTGATTTACCTAGTCAGGGAGATGCACAGGCCTAAATCACCTCCTAAAATCATTCTGACCTGGTCCTATAGATCCCTTGTCATCACCCCTCTCCTCCAAGAACTAGCAAACACCAACTGGTCCCCGATAAATATGGCGCCCCAAGCGGACACTGCCCTAGCCTATTTTAAAAATAAATTCCTCTCCATTTGGAATCTCTGTGCCCAACAAGGCATACCAGAGTATGAGGAAACCACATACCTGGATCACTCCAGAACTTCTGGCCTGTCTCCATGCATGAGATCAGGCATGGAGAAAACACAAGGCCTCCAAACTACCTAGGTACTTTACAACTTGCTGCAAACTCCGTAATGCTTGCACTAAAGCGGTTAGGTTGGCCAGAGTGGAGTATTTCAACTCTACTGTGCACACCAATCTAAATTCACCGTCCAGATTTTGGAAAGTAGTTCACGCCCTCTTCTCTTCCCCCTCCCCCCAATCCTTAAAATAAACAATGCCCTTGTTGCAGATCATGAATTAGTTGCTGAGGAATTCAACTCCTACTTCACTTTGTGTGCTTCTGCTCTACTTGCCTCCCTCCCTCCTGCTCCACACCCACTGCAATTAGTACCAGTCCTGAGCCCCTTCCGGCTCCTACCTCCATTCCCTTCTCATTTTCTTTGGTCTTGCCTGCAGACACGCTTGCTGCTCTGCTGACCATAAACCCATTCAAAGACAGCTCTCCAAATGAACTAGACCCAAAGCTCCTCTTCCTCTCTGCCCCTGCGATCGCCCACCCAATTGCCAACATTCTGAACCTTTACTTCTTGCTAGCTAAGGTCCCCATGACCTGGAAACACACAGTTGTTCTCCCTCTCCCCAAGGGAGATGATGACTCCTCTCCAGGGAATTATCATCCCATCTCTCTTCTCCCTACTCTGGCCAAACTGCAGGAACAACTTGTCCTTTCTCAGCTCTTCTCCTTTCTCTCTGACTCCAAATTCCTCACCCCGTCTGGATTTAGGAAAAAACACTCTACCACAACCTCCCTGCTCAGGCTCACTGATACCATTCTCACCGGAATGGACAATGGCTTGATCACCTCCGTCATCTTTGTCAACCTTGCCAAGGCCTTCAACACAGTCTCCCACAACCTCCTTCTCCATGCTCTCTCTGCAACTGGTCTCTCACCAACTGCTACTAAGTGGTTCAAGGCCAACCTCACTGGCAAGACACAGGCAGTTAGAATTGCCAAATCCTACTCCCCTCCACACCAAATACATACTGGAGTGCTCTAGGGTTCAGTACTGGGCCCTATCCTGTTCTCTATTTTCCTAAATGACTTACCGTCAGCTTGCTCCACCTCCCTCATCCACATGTACACTGATGATACTGTCCTGTTCACCGGCCAATCTCCCTCCGATGTGGAAACCAAACTCCAGCTTGACTTTGATAAGATTGAGCATTGGCTTGCCTCCCATCAACTGTTCCTAAACACCAAGAAAACAGTCTCTTTTTTTATATTGACACTATTTTTTCCTCCTCCTGCGGAGCGGGCTGGCAGGTCATCAGGCCGCTGGCACCCGCACCCCAGGACCTGGGTCTGGTCAGCGACATGCTATACCCACACAGGCTGGCACGCACACAGTGTCCCCCACCCCGATAGGGGGACCTGGAACCAACACCCAGGGGGCACACCTCTCTAGGTCTTGGAGCATGGTGCACGGCCATCAGCCGCCATGACCACCCTGCAATTCTCTGCCTGGTTAACTACCCTGCTGGAGCCGAACATGCAATGATATTAGCACACTTACGTGAAAATGCCTGCCACGCTCTAACCCCTCTGCTGTGCGACGCTCCTGCAGTGCTCCCGACCTCTGCCAGGCACTGCTACAAAGCGACACAATCCCATCTACCCACCCCAGAGAGAGGACAGCTGTCGTGGGATGCTCCATCCTCTCCCTCCCCTGCTGACCCCCGATGACCCGAGTCTGCTCCCGAGCTCCGGTCATCAGTATAGTGCAAGATGTGGTGTCCAGCACCTCAACTCCCAGCGCCACCAGGCTGGTCAAAAACAGTCTACTTGACCTTTGGCACGTGGTAGAGACTTGCTCGGCTCCCTGTTCTTCCCACTTTCCACACCCTGGATGGGACTTAACTTTTTTCAGATATCTTGGTGTCTGGCTGGACCAGCACCTCAACTTCTCAGGTCACATCGGCGCTATCCTGAAAAAACTGCACCCCAAGCTTGGTGCCCCTTTACAGGAACTGTAACTGCAACCCTCTTACAACCAGGCATGCAATTGTCCAAAAGATGATTCTACCCATTTTTGACTACTGTGATGTAGTCTACAGTGCTGCTCCCAATTCCGCCTTATCCAGATTGTCCCCCCTCTACAATTCTTTCTGCAGATTCACCCTTGACTCTCCAGTGCATACCCAACACTGTGACCATTATCACTTTCTCTCCTTCCCTTCACTTGCAAACTGGCGCATCTCTCACTGCGCCAAATTAGTATCTCACTTCTGGCTAAGTTCACTACCCCCGTATTTTACCTCCTCCCTCGGCTCACTCTTTAAGGTTTTCTGACTCACGGACACTGGTCGTCGCTATTGCTACATGCTGGCATGTCAGTCGGCCTTCAAACACCATTTTCCCAAAATCTGGAATGCTCTCCCTCCCCAAATTCGGCACTCATCATCCTTCCATTCCCTCTCCTCCACTGCCCTTCTAAACTTTTTGTCCTCAAACTGTACCTGTTTCGCGCAATCCTAATGTCCTATACCTCTCTCTGGTCCCCCTCCCCTAGCACTGTCTTAACCTATCAACTTGTGCACTTAGGGTTTGCAAATCCCACACAATCATTGTTAATATGCTACTACTTTGTGTATACTGTAATTGTTTGAAATTCTGTATCGCCTGTATGATAAATTGTTGTACCTCACTTTTCTGTTCATTGTCTTCCTTCAATTTTGTACTTTGTGTATTGTGACTCCCTGCACTGCTTAATTTTGTACTTTGTGTATTAAGACTCCATGTGTACCCTTCCCCCCAGATCGCACTGGGTGACGAGCAACTTGTTCAGTGTGCCTTCCTGGTGAAACATTTCAATAAATAAATAAAATAAATAAATAAATGAGCCTGCTTCCATTCAGTGTGGAGTACTCTAAGGGTTAGTGATATAATAAATATGTGTGCTAGGGGATAGCCAGCAATGGGTTACCAAGTGTTAACAATTTATTAGGAATGTCATCCATTTTCTAACACTATGCAGCATTTATATCCCACCAGGCTGTGATGCCTCCACCGTACAGCACCTAATAGATGCTATCTTGATGAGACAGCAAGGGGTCCTAATCTTAGGAGGGGACCTCAGTTGCCAACTTAGACCCTCGCTTGACTCATCTGCAGCATGCCCTCCCCACAGTCCTCTGGACAAAAGCATCTTCAATGTTTACTTAGAGATGTTGGTTTAGTGGACGTCTGGCGACAGCTTCACGCCTCACAATTGAAATTTACTTATTATTCTAGTGCCTTTAAACATTACTCCAGATTAGACTACTTATGTATTGGCAAGGAATATACTGACCTGGTTCAGTCGGCGGATACCCTTAATATCTGCCTGTCCGACCATGCCCCCATTATTCTGGAACTCAATATCCGAAAGGAAAGGAAAAATGCACAATGGAGATTTAACCCATCCCTACTGAGGGATAGAGAATTTCGGGACCTTATGGAGACGCGAATCTCAGAAATCATTTGACATAATGTATCTCCCCAGACTTCCCTCAGACTCTTTGGGGTATGCTCAAAGTCATGCTTAGAGGCCATGTTATAGCTTATGCCTGTCATAAGAAAAAACAGGCTAAGTCCAACCTGCAGGACCTACAAGAGAAGCTTAGATTCCTTCAGGAGGCTCACATGCAAGGTGACTCAGATCTCCTCCCCTTAATTTCCCAGACACATGCTGAGTGAGATCCAACACCTGCTGACAGCCAAAACTGAACAAGCCTTGGCCTAGCTGAGGCAACGTTATTATAAGGGTGGGGCTTGTGCCTCTAAATTTCTGGCTTATCGTGTTAGAAATCAAATACAGCAATGCACTATCTCTAAAATCAAGGATCCCATATCTGGACAGACCTGGTGTTCCACTCTGCATGATCATGGTGCGTTCAGGAAATATTATCAGTCCCTCTACTCCTCCCCAACAGAGCACGACCCACAAAAAATATTGTCCTTTCTCTCTCTGCTTCATCTACCTGCCCTTTTGGCCTCGCAGCAGGCACAGATAGCAGCCCCGATTTCTGAATTAGAGCTCCAGACTACTATCAGAGGACTCAAAAATGGGAAATCTCTGGGCCCTGATGGCTTTGGAGCTGAATTTTACAAAGGCACATGGAACTTAGTGCAAACTCTCCTCCCTGCAAGCTTTACAAACTGCCCATACTACTTTCTCTTTCCCTGTCTCATGGAGGCAAGCAACAATTTCCGTGGTCTTGAAACCCCAGAAACCGCCACACCTATGTGATTCTTACTGCCTCATATCGATGCTCAACTAAGATTATAAGATTTACATGAGTATTCTGGCCCATAGACTTGATTATATCCTCCCCTCATTAATACATCCAGATCAGTCAGGATTCATTAAAGGTAGACAGACAACAGACAACATTAAACATACTTTATACCTTATTGACTATGCCCAATCTATGAAATCCCCCCTTTTGATACTGAGTCTCGCTGCCCAAAAGGCTTTTGATATGATCTCTTGGGGGTTCCTCCAGGCTGTCTTATGAAAATTAAAATTTCCTGGACATGGTCTGTGGTTTCGCCTTCCCCCGATACAAAAGGTTAGCAGGTGATAAATACATTAGTCTGAGAAGACACCGCAGTGAACCAGTTGATCAAGTCTGGATGGGAAAACCGGATCTAGTGCTGTGGAGGAAGCTGGGTTATTCATACTGATCATACTTTCCCATCCCTGGCCAGCACCCCCTTTCCCAGCCCTGTCATCCACCGTCTCTGGGGCTTACAGCCCCACCTTGAAGTGCCCCACAGATTTCCCCCCATGGTGGAGCCTCTTGGGTTCTCCAGGCCCAGGAGGAGACTAGGTTCTGGATGTGGTGGCAAGCGGCCCAGTAGGCACTGCAGAGGACCGTGGTTTCATCATTCATATTGAGTCTTTTTGGTTTCTCAGTTAACTGTTCCAGATCCAGATTAGAGGCCACATGAAGCAAGCAGTGTAAGTTGTCTAGCATGAGCCAGTTTACATTGGAATCACTCATTTTAAGTTGTTGATGGCCCGGATGTATAAGCATGAAGCCAATCCTGCAGCAGGTCAAGCTCTGAAGAGTTCATACTGCTGGTGGGGTGGAGTGGCAGTAAAAGCCAGTAAGCAGGATAGGTTTGCATAGGGAAAAAGTAGTTTCAGTGCCAGTAGTTCTAGGTTTTGACTTCAGTTTTAATCACCTTGAGGTTACTGTGACAATAAGCTAGGACACCTTCTCCCTATTTTCCTCCATCAAGGTACCATGCAGTATAATTAGAGATAGCAATATGGCTGTCAGGTATGTTTTTATTCAACCAAGATTCTGTTACGATAACAAAACAAGGATTATAGACAATAACCCACTTTTGGGCTGCATCAGGTTCTGGCACGAGGCAACATGCTTTAAAATGCGCAAATCCTATACAGTTGGAGCTGAGGATATTAGCATCATGGGTGGGAGGGCCAGGGCCTGTGGTACGTTGAATGTCTCTACACTGCAGGAGTTAGAGGCATAACATCATTTCTAGGATCATGGATATGTTGTTCATTCACACTTCTTGGCAGAGTTCCTTTCCATTTAAATAAGCCGGAAAGTCTTCAAGCTGGCTCCTCCCACCCACCTGGGTGGTATAACCCTCAACTCCTCCCCATGACGCCAGATCTTCCTTTCCGCTGGAAGATTCAGGTTTCCTCTTTCATGCTCTCGCATTTTGTAGGCCCTGGCTTCAAAACCATTGGTTATTCCGAAAATTTACCTCGTTCACGTTAGCGATTGCGATTGTTTTTTCTCGATAATGGAAGACAAATCTTCCCCTGGATTTTGCCGGTATTCGTGCAGCCAGAAGATGTCATGCACCGACCCGCATGCCACATGCATTTACTGATGGGTGTTGACCGTGACACCATGACATGTGAGTTTTGCCTCACATTTCAACCTAACGTCCTCGACAACTGTCTTGCACGCCTCAAGCTGGGGAGGCCCACAAAACGGAACCCGCCAGTGAAATCCAAGGAGGCCTGGTGGGCAGTTTCCATGGCTGCGGGATCTGCCGAGCAATTGAAGCACATGCAAGCCTTCGAGGAGGAAGTGAGTCGTGCCACGGAATCTTCCTCTCGGAGCTTCTTCGTTCCACTCAACCTTGGCTCCACCTTCTCGGGTTCCTCCTGAGAGTTGTGCCACTCTCTCCCGACTAAGGGCAAGAGTGCTGCAGGCACGCACTCCTCTCGGTCCCATAAGTGGGAGAAGGATCCAGGACCATTTTCATCTTGACAGAGATGCTTTTGGGATTGAGAGAGATCAAGGTCCCAGGAATTGGCCATTTTGACCTCAGTCGAAATTACCTCTTCAGCCGCTGATTTTTTGGCTTTGCTGTCTGGCCAGTTGACTGAAGCGTTGATCAATGACGTTGAGATAATTCTCGACTCAATCGATCCTTTGTCGACGACTCCCTCACTCGGACCCCGGTCCTTGCTTTCCCTGACAAGGAGACCCAGCCTGCTGGGAATCTCACTGAGAAAGTGGTCCCTGACCCTGGGAATTCACCAGTCCCACCAGTGTCTCCTGAGCAACCGAGTTGGCCCGTCCAATCTCGATCGAGGTTTTGGACCCCCTCATCTGAAAGGCTGAGGAAGGGTCATAAGCGCATCGGCTGGTGGGACAGAGACAGAGAAAGGTCCTTCATCCTTTCAGGGTACACTTCGCCTCATCTCTGAGTCCACAGGGATGCCCCTGGAACCTATCCAGAAAAAGGTGGAGTACCCTCTCACTGACATCCTCAAGAGAGGGGATACCCTGACGGAAGCCTTTCCTGTAGCCAAGGCCATTGCTGGCCCGGCCTTAGAACTTTGGCAGCACCCTGCCTCCTGTCCAGCTCTGTCTGCCCGTATGGTCTGCAAGTATGTAATACCTGTGGGGTCCCTTGCAGGGTTCACAGAGCACCCATCGGCCGAGAGCCTTGTGACCTCCTCTGTGTTGAGGCATACTAGTAGTTCTACCGATACTGACAGACCTCCTGAGAAGGAATCCAAATATTTGGATCACTCTACCCGGAAGGTCTATGTGGCCTCGTCTTTAGACCTCTGTCAGGCAAGCTCGGCCATCATCATGACACATTTCTCCCATGCCCTTTTTGGGTCCTTGGACAAAGTCCTCCCACATCTCCCCACAGACTTGCAGACCACGGTCAAGGAAGTCCGGGACCAAGGCCATGCTGTTGCCAAACAACAGCTCTAGATGGCCCTGGACATTGGGGACTCATGTGCCTATTCGTTTGCAGCCGCAGCTGCCTCTCACCACAGGGCTTGGCTGAGGCTCTCCTACTTTCCAGTGGATACTCAGCACAAACTAGCTGATGTGCCTTTCCTGGGCACCGATCTCTTTGGCCCAGGTGTGGCTGGTCACCTTCAGTGCATTGAGCAATTCAGTGCCACCTTGGATGCCACTTCTGCTAAGGGTTCTTCTGGTTCCAAGAAGCAGCAGCAGCAGAAGAAGCCTTTTTGGCACTCTTCCCCTGTGGCCCAGCAGTTGTCCTTTCAAAAGGGTCAGCAGCATCAGCAGGCTCAAGCTTGGCACCCCTGGCCCAAGCCCAGACCCTCCCTGGCCCATACGGGAGGCGGGGATTCAGGCCCTGGACCCTCTGCCGCCAAGTCTGCCCAGTGACAGGGTAGGGGCTGCCACCCCTACTCCCATCACGCCAGCTCTGGGTCCTCCCATGGGGGGCCGGCTCCACCACTTTCTTTCCGCCTGGTCCACTGTTACCACAGACAGGTGGGTCTTAGAAGTGGCTGGCCAGGGACTGCCTCTGGAATTCGAGTAGTACCCTCCAAACCGAGCCCATGCCTCAGGCTTCATTTCCAGGTACTTCCTGATTCCCAAGCAGACGGGGAGCTGGTGCCCCATTCTAGATCTGCATGACCTGAATCAGTATCTCAGGTCACGCACCTTCCAGATGGTCACTCTGTCTCGGATCATACCACCCCTGGAGTGAAACATGTGGTTCTGCTCACTGGATCTCCAGGACACGTTCTTTCAAGTCCAGATCCGTCCGTCCCACCAGCAGTTCCTCCACTTCAAAGCTGAGGGAACATTATATGAGTTCTGAACCATGCCATTTGGCCTGTCATTGGCCCCACGGGTCTTTACCAAATGCATTGCAGTGGTGGCAGCCCACCTCAGGCATCGGGGGGTCAGAATGTACCCCAACCTTGATGATTGACTCTTAGCAGGTTCCACCCAGCAAGAGTTGAAGAGGTCCAGGGACCTGGCCTTCCAGTCCTGTTCCCAACTCTGCCTCCTGACCAACGAGGTCAAGTTGGAGCTCGTGCCTTCTCAGATGATGTGCTTCATTGAGGCAGAGCTCGACTCTCATCAAGCCAGAGCTCGGCTCCTAGCGGACAGGGCAGATGTTCTTTCCTCCTTTGCCCAATCATTTCTGGTTGGGCAATTCCACCCTGCCTGGGACTTTCTGCACCTTCTGGGTTACATGGCACCGTGGTCCATTTGGCCTGGTGGCATATGCGCCCCCTCCAATGAGAGCTGGCTGCACAGTGGACTCAGCGCCACGGTCACTTCGACCAGCTGATCACTGTGACCTAGTAGTTGTGGAATGCTCTTCAGTGGTGGACTGTCCTAGACCAGCTGCAGGAAGAGATCCCATTTGTCCGCCCCGAGCCAATGGCCGTCCTTTACAACCAGTGCCTCTCTCATGGGCTGGGGAGCCCACATGGGGGACAATAGGGCCCATCGGTTCTGGACCCCCGAGGAGTCCTATTATCACATCAACCTGTAGGAGCTCAGAGCAGTCAGACTGGCACTGTCAGCTTTCGCTCCTCAGCTCTGGGGTCAAGTGGTTCAAGTCCAGACAGACAATACCACAACTGTGTACTGTCTCAACAGCAGGGAAGCACTCTGCATCTGGACACTCATGAGCTGTCTGGAGGCAGATCTCCTAGCCATCCACATGGCAGGAGCCTCAAACCAATTGGCAGATGCTCTCAGCTGCATAGGCGAGACATCCCACAAGTGGTCTCTCCATCCAGAGGTAGCATATAGTCTGTTCTTCCACTGGGGCAAACCATAGGTGGACCTGTTTACCTCCTGGGAAAACACCAAGCTGAGGCTGTTTCATGCCAGCCCCCCCTCAGCAGGGCTCAGTGCAGGGGGGATGCCTTCTTGAGGCCGTGGACCCCAGGCCACTTCTACACCTTCCCTCCATTTCTCTTGATCCACAGGGTGCCCCTCAAGGTGAGGAGGGACAAGGTGCAGGTGATTCTGGTAGCCCAAGACTGGCCATGCCAGTTCTGGTACCCAGATCTCTTCAGCCTCAGCAACAGGCCCCTGGAGTGGCTTCCAGCACACTCAGACCTGATCTCACTCAATAAGGGGAAGGTATTCCATCCAGACCTTCAGTCCCTGCACCTGACAACCTGGTACCTGAGCGGCTAGAGTTCCAGGCTTTGTGTCTCTCTGAGGATGTCCTCACGGTAGTGGAAGCATCCAGGAAGGAGTCAACCAGGAAGTGTTATGCCTTCAAATGGAAAAGGTTTTCCATTTGGTGTCGGGGCAAGGGCCTTGACCCTCTATCCTGTCCAGTAGCTAACATTCTCAACTACCTTTGGTCTCCGTCCAAAGGGGGTCTTCGGTCATCGACCCTTAGAGTGCACCTGGCAGCCATCTCTGCTTACCGGGTGCAGGCCGGTCAGCCGACGCTGGCAGAGGAGACAATGGTTGGGTGCTTTTTCAAAGGCCTGGATCACATATCCCCTCCGGTGCGTGAACCTCCACCTCCATGAGATCTACTGCTGGTACTGGCAAAGCTCATGGGCAAGCTGTTCGAACCTATACACAAGTGTGAGCTGTCATACTTGTCATGGAAGATGGCCTTCCTGGTGGCTATCATGTCTGCCAGAAGGACAGGGGAGCTCCAGGCACTCTCAGTGGACTCCCCTTATCTGGTCTTCCACAGGGGCAAGATTGTCCTGTGCCCCCACCCGAAATTCCTTCAGAAGGTGGTTTCAGAGTTTCACCTTAACCAGGTGTTGACTCTGTCAGTGTACTACCCCAATTACACCTCGGAGGCCGAATACAGGCTCCATGCTTTGGACCTGAGAAGAGCTGTCTCCTATTATAAGGAGAGGACGGTGGAAATTCGGGGAGAGGTTCGCTAGCCTATTGTCACCTACGACGAAGCTGCTTCTGGCAGACCGGCAGCAAAGTGGACGATTGCTCGATAGATTACTTCTTGCATTAGTTTGTGCTACGAGTTGGTGGGCAAGGAGCCTCCCAGAGGGATAAGAGCTCATTCTACCCACCATACCACTGCATCAGTGGCTGCTTCCAGGGACATCCCCATACAGGAAATCTGTTGGGCTGCAAACACCTTCATTACCCATTACCACATCGATCTTGAGTCACTCCAGGATGCTAGTTTTGGGGCCTCAGTTCTCCATTCTCTATTTCCCAAGTAGGGGGTGTGCACCTTGCCTCCCTCCTCCCCGGAGAAATGCTAGGAGTCAGCCAAGAAGTGTGGATGAACAACATATCCACCATCCTAGAAAAACAGGTTATTCACCTGTAACAGTAGATCTTCTACGGACTGGTCTCTTGCAGTAAGTCATTACTTATGGGAGTATCCACCAGGTGGCGCTGTCACATGGTAGCTTCTTCCAGCAGTCTTTTGTGGGGGCCGCCCACACGACATCACTTCCTGTGGATGTGTATAAGAGTGGGCGGCCCCCAGTCCCTCTTCATTTTCCTGCTGGCTTCATCTCGCACGCTTAGCTCTCCTGACCTCCTGGGTTGCAGTCTTCAACTGGAACTCGAACCAGTTTTCTACCTTTGGGTCCAGGACCTGGGACTTGCTCTCAGCACCCCCGGACTTCCACAGCAGGCCTGTGACCCACTCACAGTACCCCTGCTGCTCCCAGACTCTGGCTGTCTTGCTGGGTCTGGGGCATAGCCCATTTTTTCTTTCTTCCTTTTACAGCAGGCACGGTGTTCCATTAGAGCTCCTGGTACACCTGCTGCTCCCTGGCCCAGGCACTCTTGCTGGGTCTGGAGTTCACTAGGGCTGCTATTAACAACCCAGCCTAATTTTACTTCTCTCTGCTGGGCCTGTGGAACACTCCTAGGCCCTGGCTGTTCTACTTCCAGGACCTGGGCCTGTGCAACACTCGCTGCACCCCCGGCTCCTGCCTCTGATCCTGGGTATGTGTACTATTCCCAGGCCCTGGCTCTTCTACATCCAGTAGGCTGGGCCTGTGCTCCTCACAGTGCCCCCGACCCTCCTTGCTCACAGCACCCCTGCTGCCTCCTGGCCCAGGCTGTCTTGCTAGGCCTAGGGACTTGCTCATGGCTGATCATCCAGCCAGACCGGAATGGACCTCAGGGGGCCTCCTTAAAGGCTCCCGAGTCAAGGGCACTCATTCCAGGCATAGGAGGGAGCGGGATTCACACTCCTCACACTCCCTCTGCCTTACTCCATTGATGGTGGCTCCTCCATTGTCGATGGAGTGTTCCTCATTGTCTGGGCTGCCCCCCCCCATCAACTGAGCCTGCTGGGCTTGTTTTGTCTTTGATGGGCCTCATCCCATCAATGGAGCTTGTTTCTGAACGTCTCCCATCAATGGGCTGTGTTACCCCATCAACAGAATGTTTCTCGTCGATGGGACGCTTCCCCTATCAACGGCAAGTGTTCTTTGCTCTTCCTCGTCGATGGGAGCTCTTCTCCTGTCAATGTGACATGATTCTGCTGTTCTCTTATCAACAGAGGCTTATTCTCTGTCGATGGGGAAGCCTCTCCCATTGACAGAACAGTGTGTTTTGCATGCCTCATCACCGGGACGGCTTCCACCGTCAACGGAGAGGCTTGTTTCTGGTCTCTCATCGAAGGTGCTGATTCCACCGTCGACGGAGGAGCCTCTCCTCCCTCTTTCCTCCTTGATAGGGATGCTTCCCTTGGTGATGAGGGCCTCCCACCCCAGGACACCCCCTGCTCTGGGCTTTTCTCCTGTGCCCCTCCACTTGTCCCAGCTCTGGCACCTTGTTTCGGCATCCTCAGGGGTCTTGTCTGTCGCCTGTTATGCACCCTTTAGGCATGACTTTTCCCGGGCCTTCAGCCCCACTGAGGGGACCCAACTCCAAGTCCCTTACCTCTTTGCTGGTCCTGGACCGCAGGGGTCGGAGTGCCTTCCCCTGCTATTCGGGGTCAGTGGTCCCAGGCTGGCTTGCCCTCCTCCTAGCACTGCCCTTGGGCACCCTCCATTTCTGGACCTCCCCTGTCACAAGTGCTGGGCATCACCCGCATTGTGCTGGAGGTCCTCTGATCCATGGGCCAGGGTCTGGCCTTGTCCATTCCCTCCCCTCCAGCCCAGGCGCCTCTGCCCAGGCCCAAGTGCTTCCCCCCCCATTTATGTGAATTTCCTTTATGGAGATTCTGTGTTGGAGGATCCTTTCTTGGAGGATGTTCCTGGTGGGTACCTCTCAGATCATGGGGAACTTAGTCCCCCCCAATCCGCATTCTCCTTTTTGGAGGCCACTTCGCCTGAACCCCCTGCTCCCTCTTCACTCCTGGATCTCTCCGTCATGGTGTGCATGCTGCAGATCGGCACGCTTTTGGCTTCCTGGCTGCGGATTAGGACTCCTTTCATCGGGACATGGCTGCCTACCTGGACATTCCCTAGGAGCCTGCCCTGGTAGTCCAGCCTTTGATTCCTGTGTATTTTCGTGTACTCTGTCATATTTGGTCTCGTTCTGCTTCCGCTCAGCCTGTCCTTCATGGTCCTGATCAGCTCAGCTGCTGTCTGCAATGCCCTCCATTTCCTGTCATCTGCTCCATGCGTGCTTCGATGCAGTTGACGCATCAGCCTGCCTCTTGGCATCTGGCATCTCCTTTCCGCACTTCGTGTGGCTGTGGGTTTTGGGTTTGCCGCCCGGTGTCCAGCTGTCAGTCACTGATGCCCCCTTTTTCTGGGAACCTGCTGTTTGGACCTGGTGCTCAGTCCATCTTGGATTCCCTTCAGGCTTCAGGGCATACTCTCTGGTCTGTTCAGGACCTCTATCATGTCCCCAGGTCCCACCTTTGCACCCCCGCAGGCAGGCCGCCTCCTGCCCAGCCCCCCTACTGGGGTGCCTCTCTGGACCACAGTAGGACCTCCAGTGGGTGGCTCAGTCTGCCCCTCCGTAGCGTCCCTGTCCCTCATGGGGGGCAGGACCCGCTTCTGCGCCTTGACCCGCTTTTCAGATATCCCCTGCCTCATCTTACAGACCTCTGAGGCGCCCAGAGATCTCTTTGCCTTTCTTGGAGGCTTGCTCCCAGACTGGATGCTTCACTCCTACATGCGGATCTGATTGGAACTCCTGCCACTCTCCTTGCTGAAGCCCTTCAGTTGTTCCTTCCTATGACCATCCGGGATGTTTTTTCCCTGGTGCTCCTTTTTCTAGTATCTGATTTGCTCTCCTTGTCTATTTACTGACTTTGACTTTATGCCAGGGCCTGTCGACTTCTGCCTTGTCAGGATGAATCACTGTGCCTGGCCACCTACACCTCTTTCTACATCATGCCTCCTGCATGCTGTTGTCACCCACCTTTGTGCCTTTCTGCCTGAGTGGGTGTGGTTTGAGTTGACATTTCTCCTAGTTTCATGCCAAATATCTTCACCTAACCATTGGCCTATCTGCCTGCATGGAAGAGGTTTGAGTTGGACATTTCCATTACTTATCTCCCTTAGTCCTTACCACACCCCAGCCTATCTGCCTCTGGAGATGAGGTTGAAGTTGATGTCTTATTGTGCTTTTACATCTTTGGCTTTGCCTTTCCTCCCATTTGGATTTTACTGCTTGGTAATCTCCCATGAGTAATGACTTACTGCAAGAGACCAGTCCGTAGAAGATAGTACAGTTATGTAAGAACTTACTATAACAATAGATCTTCCGAGGACTGTCTCTTGCAGTAAGTCCCCCACCCTCTGTCCCCCTGCCTTGTTGCCTCGAATCTGCTACTGAAGACATTGGGTGGGATCACTGTTATCTGTTTTTCTGGCCCTCATTTACCTCGGTCCAGGCCATGCTCACCGAAGCCAACGGTGAACAGAGGGTACTGGGGGCCGCACACACTTATACACATCCACAGGAAGTGATGTCATGTGCGTGGCCCCCAAGGAAGACTGCTGGAAGAAGCTACCGTGTGACAGCGACACCTGGTGGATACTCCCATAAGTAATGACTTACTGCAAGAGACAGTCCTCGGAAGATCTACTGTTATGGTAAGTTCTCACATAACTGTACTTTCTAGGAGTGGTATATGTTGTTCATCCACACGGACCCACCTGACCTCCCCGGCTGCGGACGCACAAACCTGGCTTCCAGCGGGCTGAGATCTGACGTCATGGGGCGGAGCCAAGGACTATACCACCCGAGTGGGTGGGAGGAGCCAGCTTGAAGACTTTCCGGCTAATTTAAAGGGAAAGGGACTCTGCCAAGAAGTGTGGATGAACAACATATACCACTCCTAGAACTAGTGTTACAGGTGAGAAACCTGTTTTTTCATGACAAAGCCTTTTCTTTTTGTGGCCATGGGGAAGGAGCCAGGTGAATGCTAGAGGTAAAAGTCTTATTTATGCAGTAGTGGCTAGGCAAGGGTAGAATGTTAAGCAGTACAGGTACAGCTTTTTTGACTAAAGAAATAAGCATCAGATGTGGTAAGAGGTTTGAGTTGATGAGATACATTAAATGGTTATGCCTGGCAACCCTGGTCATAGAATCCGAACAGTGGAGTTCTTTAGTTTCCAAGGATTCTCAGGAATGTGGGGTGGACATTATAGTTATGGTCCCTGGACAACATTCTATTGTGGAGCACAATAAAAACACACCTAGCCACAGGCGGAGGAAAGAATGGACTCCTGGGGTTGAATTTTGGGAGTTGTGCTAACTGTAATGATCCCTGGGTTACAAGAGTAAAGCTAAAGGCTACCAGTATGGGGCTACAGTACTCAGAACCATTCAGTGCAATATTCACAGCAGGGGGTTTTCAGTAAGCAGTAAGTCATGACAAGTTATTCGTTATTGTTTGATAAATTATGACCCAGGTTGCATAGTGAGGCACAATTAGTGCCAATTGCCTTCAGCACCTGGGGAGTGCAGTTATCAGACACATAACCCACATCCTGAAGTGGGTTATTGCACTTATAAAATGGGTTGTGTAAACAGAAAAAAATAAGTTTGTAAACCATGTTTTTTTGTCAAAGTACTGCTTATTGTTTGTGGGGGTGGGTCTTGACTGTACCACTAGAGCTGTCAGTATGGTTTTGCTGATG
Organism: Neoceratodus forsteri; assembly: GCA_016271365.2. NCBI lineage: Eukaryota > Metazoa > Chordata > Ceratodontiformes > Ceratodontidae > Neoceratodus > Neoceratodus forsteri. The sequence goes on from CM028129.1 coordinate 799,818,387, forward strand.
TGGAGTTTTATTTTTCTGCATCCCCTGCATTGCCCCTCCCCCCCGACACATTGCTCCACTCCTACAGTCTTGTTGCAAGCAGCTTTCACTTACCATTCACAATTCAGTTGTGCCCCCCCATTTGGTTACAGTTGAATCTGCTAGAATTTGCAATTTTGAGCTACTGTGACTAAAAGCACAACTTTCCTTTCAGCGCTCATCATCGGCACTTGTGTTGACTGCGCATTTTTTTTTTGTAAAAGTACAAAAAAAATTGTGAAAGCCATCGGGTGACTGGACTGCATACAGAGAAGCAGTCTGAGAAGGGAGAGAAGACAGGAGCAATTGCGATGGCAGCATGAGTGGACACAGGATAGCAAGCATAACAGCAGGAATTCAGGCCATGGGTGTGAGGCCTGAAAAAAAACAGAATGATTTTGTTTTGAAAATGTTTTTATTTGCCATGTGTTCCACTTGTGGGGTGAAGACAGTTATTTTTAAATGTGCCCGGAAAAGCTACTTTTGGGATTCAGGCAAGTTATGGGTATTGATTTTTTTTTTTTTTTTACAGCAGCAATACAGCTGCCAGAAATTTTCCCTCAAAAGTTTCTAGCAGGCATGCATGTGTGCCATGAGTTGTGTCCTGGTTGCCAGAAAAGTGCCACCCTCAGGTTCTTGCTGTATAAACACAAGTCTGGGGCTCCTGACAAGCAACATTTTCAGTACCTATGTTAAAGTGGTTATAATGGACTATTTTGATTACGTTTGTACAGCTGACTGATGTATGAGGGGAAATAAACATGCAGCAATATTTATATGTACACACACATTTGCTGATATAAATTGAGTGTATGATCATAGTGGCATGTAGACTCTGTTGCTGATGTTCAGATGCAGACTCCTCTGGGTCAGACTTGCCCCTCCTGCTATGGTCCCATCATGCCAGGGTACCACTCATGTAGGGACTGCTAGTAAGGTCTCCAGTATGAGGCAGAGGCTAGTCCCGCTCCCAGATGCAGGCTGCCTTCCAATTGAAGGAGCACCCCCTGAAACCTCTGTAGGGGCAACAAATCTGAGATGGGCTGCTTTGCCCTCTTGAACAACAAAGTGGGCCCTCGTGGCTCATCCTGGGCCTAACTGACCCTGCTTCAGTCACTGCAGCCACCAAACTGTGCAAGGAAGTGCCACCTCCTCGCTAGCAGTGAATCACGCTATAGTGGTTATAATGAGAAAATTAAACCATCCCACATTTTGTTGTATATTTTCATTGTACAGTAGCAGTGCTTTAGCAGTCTTTTAATATTCAAAATGAACCAGTTTGCTTTACTGTTTCCCTGCCACACTGTTCTATGTGTCAAAATGAGACATATTCATGTTCACTGTATGGGTGTAGTCTAACGTATGTGCATGGCTGCAGTGACATCTGAGACTTGTAGGACTTTATAACATGGATTATAGAAAATGAGCCATGCCATTGGTGGAGTCACTCTGCTGCCCATGGATTAAGTTAGCATTAATCCACAGTTCTGTGGAGTGACTCTGGAGATCTGCCACCTGTTCTCGATATCTTCAGGGAGACGCTAGTCACTGTGGCAGCCAAATGTAATCAGCATACAGCGACTGCGATTGGAAATGAGGGGACGCATACAGTGGAATTCAGGAGACCTTGCCACAATTTACATTCGGTCCAGAAGTGACAGTTTGCCACACATAGTCGCATAGTGAGACAGACACGGCATTGTATCTCCCAGTCCACTCCGCAGTCATGCAAATGGTGCCCTCCTTACTTTTTGTTCCAGCACAGTTCGGTTGTAGCCATTGCAAGGGAAGCCATAGGCAGCCAGCAAGTGGGGCACGACTGAGAGGGACAGAGTGTGAGAGAAGTTGTTTATTACCTGCCCTGCCCTCCCAAAGCATTGCTGTTGTGCCGTTCATCTTTTGGCTGCGGGTCATATGTCCCCAGCGAGAGACAGAGAGCGGGTGACAGTTGTTGTCTTCCTTCATTTTCTTTTTGCTGAACTGCTGGCACACATCTGAAAGAGAAAGAGAGGGAGAGGCAGAGCAGGTGGCAGCAGGTGCAGCAGTGATCATGACAGCAGCAGGCATCGTAGCTTGGCTAGTAGTGCAGCACAGAATTCCTCCAGTGTCGTGTGTCTCTTTCTGTATCTCTGTATCTTGACAGGTGTTGGCTGTGTTTGCGATTGAGATAGAGAGACATGGGACAGACAGTTACTTCTCTCCAGAATGGCATGGTTGTGTGGGAGACTGAGAATAGTCAGAAAGAGAGAGAGAGCAAACTGAACATTGTTGCCCCCCCTCCCAGGACAGGGAGATCGTGACATTTATACCAGAATTTCTGTAGTGTCCTGTTTCTCTGTCTGCCTCTTGAGTGTCTGTCAACACAGAAACAGGGTTTGTGGTGGAGAGAGTGAGTGAAATTGCCAGGTGTGTGTGTGTGTGTAGCTGAGAGCTTCATGTCTGTTTGGGGGGGGGGCACAGTACAGTATGCTACAAGTGTCAGAGTTTTATGCACAACACATGTCAGAAATCATCTCAGTAGTACATTTCTGACACTTGTATGTGCATAAAAGCAGTGACATAATATTTTTTACCTTGGGAGCTATTTTCCCAGGTGGCAGAATACAGTCCCTTTTTAGCTATTTAAACAGGGGGAAAGCCCTTTATCTTGTTTTCTACTTGTTTTTCACATAATCCATGTTATAAGTGTAATAACCTACTCCATGGCATGTGGTTATCATGGATTAATCAACACCCCAGATGCTGTGAGAAGACACTGCCTGCAGCCTTGTGCCTCACAACGCACCCGGGGTGTTGATTAATCCCCAATAACCCCATACCCTGTTGGGGGGGTACTGCTTACATAGATAATGATCCAGGGGCTTCTTGTGCCTCCCAAAATATACCACCATCTCTGGGAATCAGTTTGGGCTACCACCCATTTTCAGTTAAATTGGATAGTTTAGGAATTGTCTTATGTCCATGTGGGAGAGAATTCAGCAGGAATTTTGTGTTCTGAATGCTGATTGATTTTCTGGCGTTGGTTTATCGTCCCAGAAAGATTGTAGTGCATGCTCAGAGTTCTCCTTATAAGATTGTCATCATAGATGATTGCACTCAAAATGGCAACAGGTAGCTGCCAGTTGTCTGAATTTGACAGTGTGCAATGAATTTTGCAAAGGGAAGTTCTTTTGAGATAAGAAGTGGACCCTATAGTTACTCCGAATCAAGGGCCTCTGTCTGTCCAGCTATGTCTCTGAGATTATAGGCAGTGCACAGATCTTGCTTTCTTACTGGCTGTGCCCTTGTCAGCCCATCCAAAGTTTTATCCCAGTGTAGGTACTGCATGTATGAATGTGTGTGTGTGTATGTGTATGTGTGTGTGTGTGTGTGTGTGTGTGTGTGCATGTGCATGCATGTTTACACAGTATGAAGGGTTAGGGTTATTAGAAACTGCAACTGTTTTGAAGTTCATATAATAAAAAATGGACTACCAAAAACACATTTACATATTCATTATGATGAAACAAAATACATTCACAAAACTAAACAAGTAAACAGTTGAAAGAGTTTGCTGGTAGCAGTGGAAACACACAGGGGAGATAGGGGAGGGAGTGGAAATTTCCACCACAGTTCTTTTGTCATATAATCCACTTTGAAACTAGTCCCAGACTGCATCAGTACTCATGGATTTAACAGTTAATGTAATTGTAGAAAAATTATGTAGTAAATGTGAGAAATTATTTCTAGATAGGGAATTATAACAAACTTACATACTGGTGGGATTTTAACCAGCAAGAAGTAAGACCCCAGGAACATTCAACGCAGTGGATGTGTAAAATATCTGTCTGGCCAAGATTAATGACTGGATGGCCTCCAGCTGGTTGCGATTGAACCCTGACAAGACTGAGTTATTGGTAGTGGAGTCGAACAGAGTTTGTGATAGGATGGCCTCTGACTCTGCAACTGGACTTGTTCTGGGAGCTGCATCATTGAAGACCTCCTCTTGGGTGTGAAATCTTGGAGTGATTCTGGACAGGAATTTGACCAAGGAGGCTCAAATATCTTCCGTGGTCTGCACCTGTTTTTTCCATCTCAGAAACATTGCCAGGATTAAGCCCCTTGTTCCGCCTCTGAACCTCCCTACCCTGATACATGCCTTAGTCACATCTAGGCTGGACTACTGTAATGCGCTCTATCTTGGGGTCTCTGGGGGATCTCTTTGTAGACTGCAGCTGGTGTAAAATGCTGCTGCCCGGCTTTTGACTGGGCAAAATAAATTTTGTCATATTACACCTCTATTGCGCGAATTGCACTGGCTGCCTGTCAGGTGGCAAATCCTTTTTAAGGTGGGTCTTCTCACCTACAAGGCCCTACATGGGCAGGGCCCTGGTTACCTGTCAGTCCTCCTGGTACCTACTCCCTCTACCTGCCATCTCTGATCTTCTAGTGGTGGCTTCCTGCCTGTCCCTAGAGCGAGGTTAAAATCAGCGGGCGACCAAGCTTTTAGTGTTGCTGCTCCCGCTCTATGGAACTCATTACCACTTTGGTCAGGGAGGCCCCCACTGTAGCCATTTTTAAAGTCTGCCTGAAGACACTCCTATTTTTGCAAGCGTTTGGTGCTTATTGCTGATTATTTATAGGATGCTTTATTATTCTAATTTTAAATGCTTATGTTTTGCGTGTAAATGTCATACAAATTTGTACGATGCCCAGATCCTCTGGGGTTGGGCGTCTTTTAAATAAATTTGCCTTTGCCTAAGATGTTATAAACCATAATTCCTTTTCTGGATTAGGTTATTCCAGTTACAGTTATAAAAATGCTTTAATAATAAATGGATCTGGGTACTTTAAGGGCAGTTTCAGCATGTACAGAGGTTGTGCATGGTTCTATGGCATTAACGTTTTTAGTTGGAGCAAGATTGAGGGATTCTAGCGGATGAGTTTGTGACTATGTGTTTGAAATTGAAATTTGAGGTATTTTCTTAACTGCCATTTCTGTGTGCTTTTCCATATAGTTTGGGCAGGATTGAGGGATTCTGGCTGAAAGTGTGTGACTGTGTGTTTGCGATTGTCTGTGTCTTAACTTTTAAGTGCAGGCAACATATTACAGGGATTAGTGTAGTTTGAATGTGAGGTCTTAACTGCCATTTCAGTTTGATTCTTCATTTAGTTGGGGCAGGGTTGGGGGATTCTAGCTGGTGAGTTTGTGACTATGTGTTTGTAACTGAATTTGAGTTCTTTTCTTAACTGCCATTTCTGTGTGCTTTTCCACTTAGCTTGGGCAGGATTGAGGGATTCTAACTGAAAAGTTTGTGACTGTGTGTTTGTAATTGGTTGTGTCTGGACCACGGTGAGTGGAGTGAGCAGCCACTGCCAGAGGACTCCTTGGCTGATTGTTTTTGGACACAGCTTGTAGTGTAGTCCCACCCTGCAACTCACCCACCCCAGAGCTCACCTTACATTTATAGGGTGGGTCTCATAGGGCCTTGCAACATCCTGCATCCATACGAGAAGTAGCGAAGAGAGATATCATAACAAAAAAAAAGAAACAAACAATTATTTGGGAGATAACAAACAGCCGTCTTAAACAGACAGTTAATTGAAGAGGGAAACAGGCATGATGTGAGTGGTGCAGTGCAGTGGTTGTGGAGCAGCTGTCTTCAGGGAGACATTCTGGAGGCTGCGATGTTGCCCTACCTGCAGGCACCTCTCTGGGCTGAGGGAGGAGGTTGCCTGTCTCCGAGCAGAGTTGACCAAGCTGAAGGCAGCATCCACCCCCACCCAGAGACCACCGGGTCAACAACCTGTACCTTAAGGGATGCCAGGGAAGAGGAGTGATTGGACTACGGTGGGCTGTATGAGGGTTTGTTTGTTTAGTTTTTGTTGACCGGGTAAGTGCACTACTAGACAAATCCTGCCTATTTTCAGGCACAACCCGGGGGAAGGGGATACAGATGAATGCCAACTGACCTTGAATCAGATTAAGCTGTTTGTGGTATTTTTTAGTGAATGAGGGAAATTTGGCCAGGACACCGGGGAAATTCCCCAACTCTTTCGATAAGTGCCATGGGATCTTTAACATCCACCTGAACTAGCACCAATCCAGGCAGATAGGACCTCGGTTTAACGTCTCATCCGAAAGGCGGCACCTCAGAAGTGCAGCACTCCTCTCATGCTGCACTACAGTGTCAGTACTGGGATATTAACCCAAGTGCCAGATGTGGGAACTGAACCCACAGCCCTCTGATCTCCCAGCCTCAGAGGCGAGTGTGCTACCTACTGAGCCAGTGACACTGCAATACACTGCAGGATGAGGGAGGGGGGTCGAAAGCACATCCCCCAACCAGTCCTGCTTAGTAACTCCTACACTGTTTTGGAGGAATAGGAAATCCCCACTCAGGAACCCGAGGCTGGGACCAGGGAGGATGGGAAGGTCCTCTAGTATGGAGCCCCAGGGAAGGGAGGCAGGGGACTTCGGAGGAGGGGGAAGCTTCTCCTAGTGGGGGACTCCATTGGCTGGGGAATGGAGTTAGGAACACCTAGCAGGGGAGAGAGGGAGGTCAAGTGCCTTCCAGGAAGTGCTGCATGGAGGGATTGCTATGGCAATAGCTAGGAGGGAGCAGCTGGATGTCATTGTCCACCTGGGGACCAATGACCTGGCCAGGAAAAGGGTGGAGTTAGTTAGAGTCCAGGAGGGTTTCAGGAAGCTGGGGAAACCTGAAACAGATAGAACACTCTGTCTCATTCTCAGAGGTGCTACCTGTCCCGGGCACAGGGGAAGTTAGGGCACCCCATACCTGTACCTTCAACTCCTGGTTGAAGGATTGTTGTGGAAGGGAGGGTTTTGGTTTTATAGGGGACTGACTTTGGCAGAACAAGCTTATATAAGGAGGATGGCCTGCATCTGTCCTAGAAGGGGACCTTATTCCTTTGTGAGAAGTTTAAATGCTTCAGCTGTGAGCATTTAAACTGGCCAGGGGGGAGAGCCAGGAGAGTCAGGAGGCTTAGGAACACCCCCTATGGGAACGTGCAGGAACATAAGTTGATTACAGGAACAGCTAAAGCAGGTAGGTGAAGAATGTATAATGAATGATACGGGGGGCGGGGCAAGAGCACATAGGAATTGAAACCTGGGTGGGGGGAAGACGCTGGAGAGGGAGAACTAGAGCAGAGAGGGCAGACTGTAAAATATGGAAGGTCATGCTAATGAATGCACATAGCCTAAGAAATAAGGTTCCAGACCTGGAGGCCTTGTTGGCAGATGCAGACCTTGAAATAGCAGCAATAACAGAGATGTGGTACTCAGCTAATCATGGCTGGGAAGTCGGTGTACCAGGCAAAACACTGTTCAGGAGGGACAGAAAGGGTAAAAAGGGTGGGGGGATGGCCCTGTACATTCGTTCAGAGAAGACGGGGAGGCCGAGGTAATGTGGGTCACCCTGGAGTCAGAGAATGGAACAGCAGTACGCACAGGGGTGATCTACAGACCTCCGGCAAAGAGGGAAAAAGTAGACAGGGAACTAGTGGAGAACATATACGACACAGCGACTAAAGGCAGAATCATGCTACTGGGGATTTCAATATGCCAGACATGGATTGGGCCACCCAGGTGGCTGCTTCAGCCAGAAACAGCCATCCTGGAATCCCTGCAGGGGGTTGGACTTGGGCAGCTGGTGCATGAGCCACCCAGGGACAAGTCAATTCTTGACCTGGTACGGACTAATGGGAACAGAGTCTAAGAAATACAGGTGGAAGGGCAGCTGGGGTCCAGTGACCATCACGTGGTGTGGTTCAGCATGGAGACATGGACTCAATTAAGCCACACAAGGGCAAGAGTATTAGATTTCACTGAAATGGGTAGATGTATACAAGCAATCCTGGGGAAGGGAGAGGTAATAGAGGAGGTGGAAGAACAATGGGAGAAACTGAAAGGAACCATAGTGGATAAAACAAACCAATATGTTAGGATAGTGGCCAAAGGGAAAAGAAGGAGGAAACCACTATGATTCTCTAAAGAGGTGGGGGGGCAAAGTCAGGGCTAAAAGGCTGAGTTTCAGGATATATAAGGGGAGCCAAAGGGAGAGGACATGGAGCTGTACCTTAAATGTCTAAGGGAAGCAGGGAAGGCTGTTAGGAGGGCTTAGCACGGTCTGTAAACAAAAGGGCTAAGGCATTTTATAGGTACATCAGTGAAAGAAGAAAACCCGGGGAAGGGGGTTGTGAGGCTCAAAGTGGAGAAGGGAGAGTGTAAAGAGGGGGATCTGGACAAGGCAGAAATATTGAACAAATACTTCTGCTCAGTATTCACTAAGGAGGGAGTCAAGGACCACAGTTGGGTTGCATAAGCAATGGGGGGGGAGAAGTAGACACCAGTCCATTCACAGTGGAGAGAGTTCTGGGAGAACTCACAAAGCTGAAGGTGAATAAGGCCATGGGGCCAGATGGCATCCACCCGAGGACATTAAAGGAGCTGCAAAGGGAACTAGCAGCGCCTCTGGTGGCCCTGTTTAGAGTTAGTCAACATGGATGTCATTACAGAGGACTGGAAGAGGGCACATGTAGTCCCACTGCACAAAAGCAGCAGTAGGGAGGAGGCGGGGAACTACAGGCCAGTCAGCCTCACCTCAGTGGTGGGAAAGATCATGGAGACACTGCTGAAAGAAAGGATAGTGGCACATTTGGAATCCAGCAGCGCTCAGGATCTGAGGCAACACGGATGCACAGCAGGAAGGTCATGTCAAAGAAGTCTAACAGATATTTTTGATTGGGCGACTAGGGAAACAAATCAGGGAGGGGTGGTAGACGTCGCCTACCTAGATTTCAGAAAAGCCTTCAACACCGTTCCACATAGAAGGCTGATTAACAAGATGGGTAGTCTGAGCATGGGAGACAAGGTAGTGAACTGGGTTAGGAACTGGTTAACAGACAGGAGATAGAGGGTGGTGATAAATGGGGTATAATCTGGGGAGAGGGGGGTGATCAGTGGGGTACCACAGGGATCAGTACTGGGACCAGTCCTTTTCAATGTCTTCATTAGTGACATTGCAGAGAGGTTGGAAGGAAAGGTCTGCCTATTTGCAAATGACACCAAGATCTGCAACAGGGTGGATACTCCAGAAGGGGTGAAGAAAATGAAGAGGGACCTGGAGGAGCTTGAAAGATGGTCGGAGATGTGGCAACTGAGGTTCAATGCAAAGAAGTGCAAAATAATACACTTGGGTAGAGGGAAGCCTGGGGAGAGCTACAGGCTGGGGGGAGGAACTGACTCACCAAAGAGGAAAGGGATCTAGGGGTTATCATCTCTGATGACCTTAAGGTATCAAAGCAGTGCACAAAGGCGGCAGGAAGGGCCAGTGGCATGCTGGCTTGCGTAGGCAGGGGTATCACTAGCAGGAGGTGGTGATGCCATTATATAAAACATCGGTAATGCCTCACCTGGAATACTGCATGCAGTTCTGGAGGCCACACCTGCACAAGGACATAGATATGTTGGAGACTATCCAGAGAAGGGCAGCAAAGATGGTGCAGGGCTTGCACCACAAAACATATTAGGAGAGACTAAGGGACCTCAATATGTACTAACTGGAGGAGAGGAAACAGCGGGGGAACATGATTGAAACTTTCAAGCACCTCAAGGGCATAAGCAAGCTGCAAGTGCAAAACCTTTTCCAATGTAAAAAAAGTACTGGAACAAGGCGGCACAATATGAAATTGGAAGAGGGTAGATTAAGAGGTAATGTGAGGAAGTTTTTCTACACAGAAAGGGTAGTCGACGCTTGGAATAGTCTGCCACAGGAGGTAGTGGGGGAAAGCACAGTGGAAGAGTTTAAGCATGCCTGGGACAGGCACAAGGGAAATTTGAGAAGGGGGGGAGTGATGAAAAGCCATTGATCACATAGAGTCATTGACCACATACAATGTATAGGGCCTACAGGCAGATTTGATAGGCCTAGCAGTCCTTATCTGCCGACAATTTCTATGTTTTTATGTTTCTAAAGTCAGGGTTATTTATAGCTTAGAGTATGATTACATCACTGCTTCCTGTTTGAAGCACAGTCTTTCAAAATGGAGCAGCAGCCCGTATGTTCTGCGAGTCTGCTGTTTTAGAGCCTCAATTTTCTGTAGTTTACAGTTTGTATCTGTGCATGCTGGGTATCTGTGTGCTCAGGCATGGTTTTAGAGAAGTGTTTGATACAGTAAGAGGAAGATATGAAGAAATCTTTTTATAGTGACTGTTTGAGTAGTATTTATTAATTGTTGCTGTTTTGTTTGCTTGCTTGCAGTGGTCTTCTGTGTTTTTTTTTTTTTTTTAATTTTCTTCTGTTGTATTACTAAGCATCTGGTTTTGAAAACACATTTCGAGTTAATTTTTGTCTTCGGAAGAGGGAATCCTTTATGTAAATTTTTCATTTTAAGCTGTTCAGGTTATGTTCTGAAGATTTCAGTTCGGCTTGTGTGAGGATAATTTTGTAGTAGTTTTTGCTAAAATTGTTTTGTATTTTCTTTACAGGTTGCATGTTTCTTGGTATGCTATGCAAGTGGTGCACTGGTCAAATGAAGGGCTATCATGTGGTTGTGTGCCAGCAGACTGGATAGACCATTGGTCTTTTTCTGCCATCATTTTGTTTTTATGTTTTTATGTGTTTCAGTTCTATAGCGACTCTTCTGTTCTGGAATGGTTATATTGACTCTAGCACAGAGTTATCCTTAGGATAAAGCAGTCTCATGTAACAAGATCAGCTCATGACAAGTGAGGAAGAAGTGGCCTGACCCCATTTTTAACTATACAGTGTATATGTATCTCGGGGTGTAGTAGCACACCTATTGTCAGAGTTACAGATTCTGTTCTGTGTTAAAATATTCAGTTTTTGGATTTCCGCTTCTGACGCCAGGTTTGGGAACAGACTCGGGTGCTGGAGGGCCAGCCAAGGAGATAAGGCTTGAGTGTCGGCTGACAGCATACCTTCTCGTTGGGGGGGCAGGATGTGACCCAGCATTGCTGACCCCTAGTGGAGGCTGGGGGAATGGCAATGCGCGGGGTCCCATTCTCCAAGGGGGAGTGGTGAATGTCGGCATCAGTCTTACATTAGTGGCACACCACGCCCCCCAGGGAGCAAACGGAAAAAGAGTCCCTTTGTCGACCGGATGATGGTTGCCAGCTCCCATTGCTGCGAGTCCGAGGACAGTGCACTCACCATCTCAGCAGCACCTGGGGCAAGTATTGTGCTGGCCACCCAACCAGTGCTTTCCCTGTCAGAGGAGAGGAACCCACCCGGCGAAGGGTTACGTCCGGGGGGCGGGGTTTACCCGGGGGGCTGCAATATGGGGCGAAGAGGTGGCTGATCAAGGCAGTGCGGCACAGAGGGTATAGGTAGCCTGAAGGAGAGGCCAGCCCGGAGCTGGGAGGGAGCAAAACAATATATATTCAGTTTATCTCTGTGTGTGAAGTGATAGGGACTGCACCTCATGACTGGTGGAGCCACGAGTTATGAAAGTCATGCCCCTTCACAAATGATGATAAACTGCGTATTTAGAGAAGAGATATATGACAGAAAGGCCACAGGAACAGGTAAGAAAGAAAATAGTAATAAACTGTACAAATGATTTAAATTTATTTATATGAACTGTCAGCAGTGAAAACATAATTTGTCCTTTATAGCAACAGCAGGACAAGTTGCCGGTTTTGATTGGGGTAGATGGTGAGCTGACAGAATTCAAGGCCTCGTGGTTCTTGCCATGCAGCCATGCAGTCAGGCAGTGGCATGCAGAATAAGACGCAACAACTCAGCAAGGTTTACTGAAGGGATACTGTTGCTCTAGCTATTCAGGTTAGCCTACCTATGCTTAATCCGTGTTGGAATTATATTTTATGAGCTATGAAGGCCCTACTGCTAAAGTAAACATGTTCCCTCCATACCTATTACAAGTTAATAACAGCAGCACTTAAATTATTGGGGCTGTCTTCAGAACTATGGGGGCAGCCACTGTTGCTCCCATCCCCATAAACTGTTTTCCATTTTATGAACTTTTTTGAAAATGCAAGCTGTTTCTTTACAGGTGCCCTGGAGAAACCCAAGTAGACTTTTTGTGTGGTAATACACAGAAACGTGTACTGGATTATCCTAAGACTAAAGATGCTATCACAAACCAGAAGCATAGACAGAGAAATCCAAGCTGAGTTAATCAATGTTTAAAGAGCCGTCGGCTGCTTCAGGGAACTGTCAAAAACATAATATTTAGACAAATTATGCATATAGAATTACTGAACATAGCCATTAGCATAAAAACATGATATTTGTTCCTTTAGAGTTCATCTGCCCCTGTTGCTTATTTTTCACCTGAGGCTGTAATACTGTGCTTGTGACATCACAGTCATTCCCATAGCAACCAGTGTGATGTCACAACAACACAGGTTTATGACTTTTAGTGGGAACCAGGTTACAGTGGTAGATCATCTGTAAGGGATCAGTATCTGTGGTAGACCTGTGTTCTGCCTAATGAGATGATTTGGGCAGAGGGATGACTTTCCTATATTCTTTGTGCTCTGCTATTAAATCTGTTGCACAGCAGTATAGGTGACAGTATAGCCAGTATAGCGCAGAGGTTTAGGGCTCTGAGCTGCAAACCTGGAGACCTGGGTTTGAATCCCACAGCCCCCACTTACATACTGTGTGACCCTGAGCAAGTCACTTAACTTCCTTGAGCTCCCAGGTCGCACCTAGAAACAAGCTTCAGCTTAGTGTACCTTTCCTGGTTGAACAATTTTTCCCCTTTCCCAGTATTTTCTGAAATATATTCTCTTCTTTTTACAAACATACGAACATATAAAATTGCCAGTAGACACAGGCCATTCGGTCTATCTAGTCTGCTCGAGTGTGCAGCACTTCAGTGCATTAGACTACAGCTGCCCCCCACACCCTCCCCCATCTCCTGCCCCTCCTGGTTTGTACACTCCCATTGAATCTGTCCCACCCCCTCTTGAAGCCCCCAACACTCGGCAGCGATTTGACTTCCTCTGGCAGAGCATTCCACCCTGCCACCACCCTCTCTGTGAAATAGTGCCTCCTCAGTTCCCTCTTGAACCTGCCCCCTTCCAACGTCATAGAGTGTCCCCTGGTTTCCCTTCCACCATTCAGATTGAACATACACCTGCTGTCTACTCTGTTCAAACCCTTCGGGTACTTAAAGAACTCAGTCATATCACCTCTCTCCCTTCTTTCCTCCAGGGTATACATATTGAGCTCTCTCAGTCTCTCCTCATGTGGTCTGTTACCAAACTCCAGAATCATTTTTGTTGCTCTGCGCTATACCCCCTGCAGTAGTTTGATGTCCCTTTTCAAGTAGGGGTGCCAGAACTGCACACAGTACTCCTAGGTGCATCTCACCAGGGACCTGTACAGGGGCAAGATGACCTCCCCACTACTAGAAGTAATCCCCCTTGCTATGCACCCTAGCATCCTGTTTGCCTTTGCTGCTGCCTTCCTGCACTGAGCAGAGTTGTTCATCTTCCTGGTTACCAGCACTCCTAGTTCCTTCTCCTCCTTGGATTTTGTTAATGGGACACCCTCCAGCCAGTAATTGTGTCCTGGGTTCTTGCCTCCTAAATGCATCACTTTGTACTTCTTGGCATTGAAACCAAGCTGCCAAGTGAGACCATTCCTCTAGTTTTGCCAAATCCTCCTGAAGTTTTCCACCTCTCACTTCCTTACTATATTTCCTTTCCACCTTTTCAGTCCCTCACCAATAAGTTGAATCCTTTGCTGTACCTTACCAAAGAACAGCAATGGCTATAAATGAATACAGGAGCTGACTGTATACAGGAGCTGAAACTGAATGAAAATGTGCGCTGCTCTCATAAAGTGCTTCTAGTCCTTTAGTTACAGAAATAAAGTGCAAGGTGCTTTATGAATTGGAAACTGACGTTGTCTAAAACCTTGTCTGAAGTGCTTGAATAAAATATAAATAAAAAAATAGAAAGGTGAAGTGCAGTGTTCATAACAAGTGGCAGTGTGCAGGTATTAACCTGAGGAAACCTTTATGAAAATACTGCAGAATTAATATACCATAATAGATATACCATGGTGTTATTGTCCTCTGAATAGTTGTTATGGAATGCATCCAAAGGAAGATACTATGTGGCATGATGGATATAATGTAAGAAAAACATAAAAATAAATGTTCCAGGCAGTAGGAGCTTCATTTTATGTTGGAGCGGATGCACTATCACTTTTACAACAGCAAGCCACTCCACGTGTTAAATGTTGTTAAAAATAATGTAGAGGCTTAGGAGAAATAAGAAAAAGCAATTGTTTATTTGTTTTATTGTAAAACGAACTTGGGTCTGAGTGTTTGAACTAGGGAGAAAGAGAAATCAGTCTCGGAGCAGCTTCACTTTTACTTTTCACCAAAGAAGCCGCTTCTGCAAAGAATGCCCTTTGAAATGGATTATTTTTTTATACAGTTTATCTTAGTACTTGCATGTAGGCATGCCTGGGTGTAACCCAAAAGTAGATAGTCGAAATAAAACTGAAAGACAGAGAAGCAGAGTGGTCTTTTAAAACAAACAGGGACCGGCGGCTCTTTTAAGTTCTGACTCAAGCTAAAAGTATTGCCGAACTTGGCGAGATGCTTAAAAATAAATGCTGCCAGGAATAAACTTAGTTTCCCTGTATTCCTAACCTAAGCAGCCTATGTTGTAAATAATAAAGACCAAGGGAGGGATAGTGAGGCTTAATAAAGGGGAAGGGGGGTGGGCAGAGGGTGACAGTGAAAAGGCAGAGATACTGAACAAATACTTTTGTTCAGTATTCACAAAAGAAGAGATGGGGGACATACCTAAACCAAACAGTAGAAGCACTCTGGATGGGGGGTGTCAATACCAGTCCATTCACAGAGGAAAGGGTCCTGAAAGAACTCTTAAAACTCAAGGTGGACATTGTAATGGAGTCTGATGGGATTCACCCCAGAATTCTAAAGGAAGTAAGGGGAGAACTTGTGACACCACTGACTACCCTTTTTAACAAATCATGGGAGGATGGTGTGGTACCTGAGGACTGGGGAAGGCAGATGTGATTCTGCTTCACAAAAGTGGGAGCAAGGCAGAGACAGGAAACTACACACCTGTTAGTTTGACCTCAGTGGTAGGGAAAATGATGGAATCACTTCTGAAAGAAAGAATTGTTGGGAACCTAGAGGTCAGCAGGGCACAGGATCCAAGGCAGCATGGGTTCACAGTGGGTAGGTCATGTCAGACAAATCTAATAGATTTCTTTGACTGGGTGACCAAAGTAGTAGACAAGGGAGGGACTGTGGACATTGCCTACCTAGACTTTAGCAAGGCATTTGACACAGTCCCACACAAAAGATTAATAAACAAGTAAGCCAGCCTGAGAGTGTGTTGCAGGGTGGTAGCCTGTGTAAAACATTGCCTGCACAACAGTACACAGAGGATAACAGTAAATGGAGTCCACTCTGAAGAAAGGGGGGGGGGAGTTACTGGCAGTGTACCGCAGGGGCTGGTCCTCTGTAATGTCTTTATCAGTGACATTGCAGAGGGACTGGAAGGAAAAGTATGCCTCTTTGTAGATGACACAAAAATCTGCAATAGGGTTGATACACAAGGGGGGGTGTGGAAAGGATGAGAAGGGACTTGACAAGGTTGGAGGAATGGTCAAAGGTATGGCAGCTTAGATTCATTGCAAAGAGGTGCAAAGTAATGCACCTGGGAAACAAAAACCCAGGGGAAGAGTACACAATGGGGGAAAGGTACTAACAACAGCAGCAATGGAAAGGGACCTGGGAGTGGTCATAACCGATGATCTAAAGGTAGGTAGGCAATGTGAGGAGGCAGTAAGGATGGCTATGGTGATACTGGGATGTGCTGGGAGAGGCATCACCAGTAGAAAACAGGAAGTTGCCATCCCTCTGTACAGACAGTTGGCGAGACACCATCTGCAGTATTGCATGCAGTTCCAAAGACCCCATCTTCGCAAGGACATAGACAGGAGGGAGGCAGTCCAGAGGAGGGCAACTAAAATGGTGCAGGGTCTGCACTAGAAACTATATGAACAGAGACTAAAGAAGCTTAATACTGTATGTATACCTTCAAGGAAAGGAGGGAGAGGGGGGACATGATAGAAACTTTCAAATACCTCAAGGGAATCAGCAAAGTCCATTAGGGTAGCATCTTTCAGAAAAAGAGATGTGCAAGAACAAGGGGGCACAATTTGAAGATAGAGGGGGGACAGCTCAGAGGTAACGTGAGGAAGTATTTTTTCATGGAGAAGGTTGTGGATACATGGAACAGCCTTCCTGAGGGGGTTGTGGGGTCAAAAACAGTGGGGGAATTCAAGAATGCATGGGACAGACATAAGGCAATGGTATAGTGGGGGGGGGTAGGAGGAAGTAGGCTGTTGGTTAACTAGGATCTGCAGCTTATCCAGTAGATGGGGAAATGGGCAGACTGGGTGAGCCAAGCGGTCCTTATCTACTGTCAAAGTCTATGTTTCTATGTAAATGTCAGTATGCCCATTTTGAGAGGGAGAGTGTGTTTTAAAACCTATAAGCAAGAGTGTTCCTCACTCTCTCTCTATTTGTGCAGCATTCTGTGGTGCAGCACTAGAAATGAAGCATGACAGAAGTGTCCCCTATTAAAACTGTTACGCTCCTGGAGCCCACAAATGGGGCCAGACGTAATCTGCCCCTCAGATAAATAAAGCAGGAAAGCCACTACACAGCATAAGAAAACTAAATGTTAAAATAAAGTTTAAATAAACAGAGTAAGACACCTGAATGTTTCTAAGGTGCCCTCCCTTTCAAAACTAAGCCCTGCCAAATGTGTTTTAAAGGGCTTTGTGAAATTATGCATTAAAGAAAGAGAAATACTGTGGAATAATGTATTAAACAAAATATACAGGCAAGCTACTGAAATTAGAACTTACCTGCAGGAAAGATTATTAAAGACTGTTCCCTTTAGGGTGACAGTGGCCTCTTGGGGACACTTTTTGTATTAGACAAAATGCCAGTCTTGCTGTTCAAGAGGAGGAGCTATATGGCATTAAGTGCCAATTTTGTATTCATGGCACTGTTCTGGGAAAATACATGTTTTGTACCGCTGATACATAGTGAATATGATTATTTCAACACAGATTAATACACTACCCTTTCCTTTCTATATAAATGTATGTTTACTATCCCAGAAATATCTGATTGAGATAAGTGGGTGGATCACATATTCAGGGGAAGGAGTATATAAACCAATGTTGGAATTACACTTTATGAGCTAGGAGGGCCCATAAGCTGCTATCTTTAAATGGAACTCCCACCCCCCCTTCCCATTATAAATCAATAGCAGTGATGATTGAGCTACTGGGGCTCACTTCAAAGCTAGGACAGCTGAGCCCTGGCAAGCCTCCATGTAATTCCAACACTGATATAAACCCTGTGAACAATGAACATGTTAGAATAGCTGGAGTTAGTCTTCACTTACTGTACCTGAAGCCAAGGTAGGAGGAGGACCTACTGGGAGTAGGCTTCTGGAAAGCAAAGACGTAAGGCTCAAAAGCATTTGACTAAGATCAGGACTGTGTTTACACTACTGAAAGTAGTGATTTCTGCTGAATATATTTATTATTTTTAGTAAATTTTTTTCTTATTTTTGGATAAAATAAAAACACGCTGTGGTGTGTTGTACCTGGTTTCTATTGCCGTGTGTTGTCCTTTACCCACACCCTATGATGATATCCTGTTTTTAAGATTTTCTCAATGATAAATAATGGGGAAAACCAATCTAAAGACGGTATGTGAAGTGCAAGCTGCATTGTGTTGTCGTACTTTGTTTTTTACTGTTTTCTCTGAGGCATATGTAGCCTTTTAATCAAGTAAGCACTTCAGATTGAGAACTTGATTGTTAGATTCTTTCATGCATTTTTTCCCCTGGTTTTCCTCTCAAATGCAGGATTGTCACATTTTAAAAATTTTGTTAAATTGTTATTTCCAGACTCATAATGAAAATGAACACAGTGCTAGCATGAAAATATCCTAAGTACTGAAGCAAGAGACTGCATCTACAGAATTCAATATCTACTGTTCCTGCAGCATATAATCCTTTCTCAGTTTAACTTGCCATAAACAAAGGTTTCTGTAAGGCTGTATTATTCTATCAAAGGGTCTTTACAGGAAAATCAACCTTACAGACATTTATAGAGCTAAAAGCTTCAAGGTCTGTTGCTCCGCTAACAGTGAGCATCATTATAAAAACCTTGAAACGTGAAGTTAAAAATCGCAATTTGGAGTCTTATAACCTTAGCTCATTCCTGCCCTGTTCCCAATGAAACTATCATACTGCCACTCTACATAGGTATTGCTTTTATCCATTCTGTCAGTTTAGCTCCTCTCTCAGGTGTTATCCAAGACAAAAATAAATAAATAAACCTCTTCTGCCACAGCAATCCCAGCAAAAACAAGTGCACATAGCAGTTCTCCCCACATTACATAATTTCTAGCTGGTTGGCGTTGTAATCTTGTTTTCTTGTCACTGTAGCTATTGTATAAACTGTAGCTATTGTATAAAGAGTGAAACAATGCACAATGGCAGAAAGTGTAATGATAACTCGGAGATCACTTGAGGATAGTCCAACTCTCCTATAAAATGGTAGATTTGGGAGAATTATGTGGCAATTTACATCAGTAAAAGAACAGAAATGTGAGGGAAGTCAATCATTTGTAAACAGAGACCTCTCTTTTAACAGAAAATTGCAAACCAAAAAAATCTTGTTTTGTACCCGTCTATATTCTCTGCATTTCTTTGACGTACTAGGATCCTGGTTCCTAACACGCATTTATTTGTAAGACTCTTTGATGATCTCTATCTATCAAGTACATTGTCATCTGCGCTTGGGAGGGCATTAAATGAAGGTCCTTCATCTTCCTACTTGTTTCCACGTTATTCGTCATCTCACAGATAGGAACTGAAACAAAATAAGAGAATGGGCTGCCTGACTTTCTGGTTAGTTCAAGAGCAAGATGCAGATTCTCATAGAATTTATAGGATAGGGCTGAGCTTTGTGGTGTGCAAGGCTAAGAATAGAATTGTAGCACCACCTGCTGTTAGCTGTTGCAGTGCACCTTTGAATTGAAAATACAGCAAGGGTACTACTTAGGATGAAACCACAAACAGAATCCTAAATGAAGTGAGAATGTTACTTTTGGCATGCTCTTTTTCTCCTTATAATTAAAAATTAGCAGCATTTTTGGCTTTTTTTGTTATCTTACAGTGCTGAGCTGTGGCCACTTTGTTTCCATTTCCTGGTGTGTAAATCTAATGAATAAGGTCCTACAATACCAAGCTTGGGAAAAGACAGTCTTTGCAGAACAGTGTTGTCAAGGAGGGAAAGCTTTGATATAACTGTCAAAGCAGTGCTGATGAGTAACAGCAATAAGGACATCTAGTGGTTTTCTGTGGGACTGCAGATATGAGGGTCAATGAATCACTTTATCCTCCCAACACAGGGCATGTTCCCTTTAGCTGAATGGTTGGAGCTGCTACCTTTGGAGTCCAGATTCCCAGGTTTGATTTCTGGCAAGGGCTAGATGCGTACCTGCCCAAGACAGTGGGGATAGACACATCAGTGGTAATAAGGTCGGGATATTTCTACCTAAAATAGGAAAGGCAGTAGTGTTTTTATGATACAAGGCAGGCTGTGTGAAGCAGGGCTGTCTCATAGCGGAAGCTGTAAATTAGAGAGTCCAACATTGCTTTGTAATTGTGTCAGCAATAGAAACCTGTGTAGGGAGCTAGGTATGTCAATGGAGCATTCTAACCTCCCAGTTTGGGAGGGGGGAGGGGGCCTTTAGTTGAATAGTTTGAGTTGCTGCCTTCAGGACTCGGTATCCCAGAATTTATTTGTTTGCTTTAGTATGTCTGTATATCTCTGCATAGGAAGGCACACTGAGCCCAGTTGACTCAATTCCAGGAGCATCCTGGGAGATGGAGTAACGGGGGGGGGGGGCATCAACAACACAGTACTACAATGCATAGATACATGACACAAAAACACAGTGCAACCTACCAAACAAAGCAGGTACATAAACTGACAGCAAGGAGGAGGGCAAAGCATACAGTTGCTGTCAAGAATACTTGTATAACACGTAGGGACAAAGCAAGCTTTTAAAGAAGAAAGTACAGCTGGCATCGATGCGCTTTGTGAAAGACAATTCCAGAGGGATGGAAGCCTGTAGCAGACAGCCGTTTGCCTGAGGTATTGGTACATTCTGGGAGTAAAAAACATCTGCACCATGATTTCCTGAGCAAGTATCTTGTCAATCATGGCAGAGGTATGAGGGTTGATGGGTACTTTTTTTCTTCAGCATATTTCCCCAGATAGCCCAGCTGAGATGCACCATCTCATGTCCAGTGGAGTCCTGCTTCCACCCATTTCCACAGTTGAATGGAATGGAGCACAAAGACATTAAATAACTTGCCCAGGGTCATGTCCCAAGGTGGTGCTCTAAACACTGAATCATACTGCCTCCAGTTAGAATGCTAGAGCTTGTTGATCCTGATGTGGGAGATTCGCCAGGACTTTCAGGAGGACTAGCCATGTTTAGTATAGGGGTTGCAGTGATGGATTCTGGGGTGGAAGTTTACTGTGACTCTACAGAAGGCCTAGAACAGGGTGTCAAGCCTATACAGTTGTGAGATGGGAGCAGTATGACTGAGTATGTCTTGATAATCAGTAGAAGGTTGTATCAGCTTGTCTGTGGTCTTGCACCTGGCAGATGCTGACGTGCAGTCCTTACTACAGCACAGGTCCCCTACTTTGGGATTTAGTTTAGTTTCCAGATAGTCAGTGTGGGCAGAGATATATAAGGCAGGGTCAAGCCAGAATCCCAGGTAGCGTTAATGCTTCTTGTGGAACTTGTATGTATGGAGACACTGAGATTAGAAGGGATTCTGTCGAGATGCTTTCTTGTTTCCAGTGACAGGGTTATGGTTTTCCTGTCATTTAAAGCCAGTCTGTTGGTCAGAAACCATGAGTGGATTTTCATGAGATCATGCCAATAGCATATTTCCATAGTTAGAACACACAGACCACTAACAAACAGGCCTGTGTCATTCGTATACATATGTATTTTGGATAGATACAAGAATGAGTAGGCACACAAAAGTACTGGTAAAGTTAAGTCATTTATTTCACACACTATAGTGCAAATGTTTGCAAATGCTAGAAACAATCATACCGACCCAGTTCAAAAAGGCTGGACATTCCTGTATGGATGTGATGATCTAGGAGTTTCAGCAAGGATGCAGCAGTGGAGAGATCAGCCCTAAAGCAAAACTACAAAGGTCAAAAGGAAAGGTTGAATTTATAGTGAGGATTGTATGCACATCTGCTCAAGAGGGGGCAGATATAACAGGTCTTAACAGGCAAACACAGGCTGCATCTCGGGCTTGAGACCCAGTGGGCCACCTACTAACAAATACGTTTCTGTGCACCAGCAAGTTAAGATCTTTATGCAGTTTCTAGAACAGAACTAGACACTCTACTGGCTCTTACCAAAGACCTCTGGAGGCCTGCCTCTCTCTTGATGGGGTTAACGTGGCTGCCCCACAACATTTGAAATAATATGCTCAGAAATCTTGTTTTGAAACTTAAAAGGAGTTGAAAAACATAGCTTGTATAAAGCAGTATGGGAACTAGAAACTGATAGATAGTATACCCTCTTTTCTATTTAGCTGGTTTCTACAGCTTCCATCTTGCTGCCTTTGAAGTACGTTTATAGAAACATCGACAATGACAGCAGAAAAAGACCAAAGGTCCATCCAGTCTGCCTGTGTTCCCTATTTAGCCCTGGGGTCTACTGCTCCTCCAGGGTCCTAGCCCTCCCCATCCTCCCTCCATTCTTCTTCCCCCCCAGCCATGTTTAAAACCACGAGCAGTTTCTGTACCCACCTCCTCAGCTGACAGCCTGTTTCACAGCTCCAGCACCCTTTCTGTAAAATAGTATTTCCTTATGTCCCTCCTGACCCTCCCTGTTGTTATCTTCCTCTCATGAGCACTTGACCGCAAGCTGGTATTCAAGTTAAATAGTTCCCCACTGTTCTCCCTGTTACTTCTTTTCAGGAATTTGAAGGTCTGTATTCTATCGTCCCTCTCCTTTCTGGTTTCCAACGAGTACATGTTCAGTGCCTTGAGGTGCTCCTCATAGGACATGCCCTCTGGCCCTGAATCATTTTTGTTACCCTGCGCTGCTGTCTCAAGCCTATCCCTATCCTTCCTGAGGTGAGGACCCCAGAAACCGGTGCACAAGGATCTATACAGGGGAAGTATTACATCCTTTTTTCTGCTATCAGTACCCCTTCCGATACAGCCCAGCATCCTATTTGCCTTGCTGTAAGCCTTGTTGAACTGATTCAATTGCTTTACAAAGTCACTGATGATAACTGCATAGTCTCGTTCCTCAGCCATGGTACTGAGTCTCATCCCTCCCATCCAGTACTACATTCTGGGGTTCTTGTTCCCTAGATGCTTCATCTTGCACTTTTTGGTGTTGAGTTTCAACTGCCAAACCCTTGACAGTCCTTCTAGCTTTTGCAAGTCTCTTTGCAGTTCCTTTGTTCCCTCATCACTATCCACCTCCCATAGAGCTTAGTGTCATATGTGAAGAGACACAGGCTGCCCTGGATCCCCTCACCAATGTCGCTTATAAATATGTTGAAGAGGATCTGACCCAGGACAGATCCCTGTGGAACCCTGCTTGTGACCTCCCTCTCTTCTGACTTAACCCCATTGATAATTATCATCTGCTGCCTCCCCTTTAGCCAGTTACCTTCGCAGTTTACGATGACCTTAATTGCACCCAGATCCTCCATCTTCTTCAACAAGTATAGGAATCTTTTATCATATACAAAATCTTTGACCAATTTAACTGTGACAAAACTCCAGCTCCAAGCTTAACTCCTAAAATTTTAACCGGCTCTTTAGAAATCTTAATCCTAGCTACCTTGGTAGGTAATGTCGGTGATGTCCCAAATGATTCCTACACTTTTCTCCAGGTTTAATTTAGCCCCTGAGATGTTGAAAAATCTAAACATGACTTCCAGAACACTTAGCACACTCTGGTCATCAGGTACAAAAATGCACATGTCATTCACTTGAGCAGTAATCTTGAGGGCCCCATCTCCACTAGACAAAGATATTCCTTTATCTGCTGCATTAAAATCATGAGCAGAATTACAAGATCTAAAGTGAATACATATAATAAAGGGCTAAGGTGGCACCCCTGATGAACACCAACCTTAATTTGTATAACATCACCACTGTTACCGAAATCAGTGGGGTTACGGATGCTGTCTTAAAGTGTCTTGATCTAGGATTCAAAGACAGCTGGAATCCCATACACCAGTAAAACGTTAAACAAATAGTCATGGATGACTTTATCAAATGCCTTACTCTGATCTAATGAAAGCAGGTACCTGGAGTTATCAATTGTTTGACAAAATTCCAACACATCTTTTATTATAAATAAATTCTCTTGAATAGGAATTACAAACCTTTGAGTCAGGGACTCATTTGCAAAGGCTTCACGTCATACAAGGAAACAAAGTCAAATACAGGAGATAATGGGAACAAATACAGAGAGAAAAGTATGGAGGCATATTTCATAACAAACAGAGCATACACTTAAAGTAACACCATAGGGGTTTTCAGCAGTCACATTTGGAGTTGGACATGACATAGTCTCGTAATTGAGTTTTAAAAGGTCCCAGTCTTGGTGTTGATAGGGTAGGACCAGGGATTTGGTTCATCCAGAGTGGAGCCCTGTAACGGAAAGACCTTTGACCAGCGTTGGTTTTAACAAAGGGGATGGGAAAGGCAGTAGTGTTAGAGTGTTTGGTGGACCATTTGGGTAGACTGGGTTGGAGAAGTGAGAGACAGCCCGGGGGGGGGGGATAGCCCCAGTTGGATTGTTTTGGCCAGTAGGCAGATCTGGGAAAACGGCCACCCCTGAAAGTTGAGCCATGATGATCGTTGGTAGAGTTCACAAGTGTGCATGAGCCTGTCACTGCCTGTGGCTAACCAGCAGGCCTTATTTAGGGCATGTTTTATCGGGGACAGGGCAGAGTCTGAGGTGGCAACATAGATGACTATACTGTAGTTTACTAGGGAAAGGATGGAACTAAAGATGGCTAGTCATAGAGCATCTGGAGGGAGGCAGGGTCTGAGTTTATACAGGAGGCCAATTCTGATATTTATTGTGGAGCATGTCTGTGCTATATGTTAACGGAAGGAAAGGGCCGAGTCGAGGGTGACTCCCAGATATTTAAAGCAAGTGCCTGGTTCCAGAGCGGAACCCTGGGAACTTTTGTATAGACAGGGTGGTCCGGTAATGTTTATGTTGTGGGTGGGCAAATAGAATAAACTTTTTTTTTTTTTTTTTTTATCATTAAGGACTAGCTTGTGAGAGGTAAACCATGATTCGATTTCAGTGAAAGAGTCCTGTAAGGACAATTGAAGCTGTGCGGGGTCTGGATGATGACTAAAGATCACTGCATCATCTGCATAGAGAAGGAGACGGCCAGTGGAGGCCATAGGGAGGGAGTTTAAGTACAGAGAGAAAAGGAGTGGGCCAAGGATGGGTCCTTGAGGGACACCTGATTGGACAGGAAGATTTGAGGATAGGGTGTTATTTATCTTCACTTGCTGTGTACGTCCATGGAGATAGCAGGAGAACCAGCCAGCAGCCTGTTGGGATATACCAACAGAGAGGAGGGAGTTTATTAGCATAGGGTGATTAACGGTATCAAAAGCCTTGGAGAGATCGATACAGACAGACCCGGCCAAGGCACCTTGGTCAAGGGCATCATGGATAAAGGAGGTATACTCCAGGAGGGCGGTGCTTGTACTATGACCCTTCCTGAAACCATGCTGTTGCTTGCACAGTAAGTGATGTGAATCCAGGTATTCAGTAAGTTGCTCGGCTACAATTGTTTCCAGCTCTTTTCAGAGGGGAGGAAGGATGGAGATTGGCCTGTAGTTAATAGTAGAGGTGCGATCACCATTTTTGTGTACTGAAGTTATGACCACCCTTTTCCACAGGGAAGGGAACTGCCCTTGACACAGAGACATATTGAGTATTTTTGTTATGGGAGTTAGAACTGCATCAAGCATTAAGGAGAGCAGCTTTACATCCAGGGAGTCACCACTCTGCCTAGTTTTGCCGAGGAACATGGAGA
Source organism: Neoceratodus forsteri (assembly GCA_016271365.2). Classification (NCBI taxonomy): domain Eukaryota; kingdom Metazoa; phylum Chordata; order Ceratodontiformes; family Ceratodontidae; genus Neoceratodus; species Neoceratodus forsteri. Next base: position 799,843,624 of record CM028129.1, read on the forward strand.
GGTAAGTGCGGGCAGTACTCGGGGAGATTGTCCTAAAGTGAAAAGGTGGAGCACAAGGGAGGGGGGTGGGAGATGACCAGGGGATGCCGCAAAAAAGTCACAGGGGACGATGGAGCTGAGGTCAGAGAAGGTTGCGTTAAAAGCATTCGCAATCTTCCTGGGGTCTTGGTTGGGGGCTCCATCAATAATCAGCAGGGATGGAGGAGAGGGGTAGGACTTTCTGATTAGTTCCTTTATATTTGCCCAGAACCTTTTCCCATTTCCCCAGGTGGCTGAAAGATTGGCCTGATAGTATGCTGCCTTGGCTTGATGGATGGCCCAGGTACATGAGTTCCTAGCAACACGGTAGAGTTGGCGGTCAGCAGGGCGCCCAGACTCCAGGGCACGGTGCCACAGGTTGTCCCGAGCTTTCATTTGTTTAAGCAAGGATTGATTTATCCATGGAAAGGACTGGGACTTTACTATCCTTTTTACAATAGGGGCAAAGATATCACAGGCAGCTTGGAATGAGCTAATGAAGGACAGGGCGGCATCCACCGATGACTGGTGATCGAGAGGGGACCAGTCAGAGTTTGAGGTGATTGTGGAAATGTGCCAGGGATCCTTTTTTAGCTGGCAGTGTCTAGAGATCTTTTTTTTTGGGGGGGGGGGGGCCTTCCAGCTGTTTGACCAGCGACAGGTGACTGGGGAATGATCGCTGAGTGAATCTGCGAGGACCTGAACATCTTTAATTCTCTCAGGATGATTTGTGATAATGAGCTCAAGGAGGGTACTACAGCCCCTGTTGTCATTTACCCTAGTAGGGGTAAGTACCATCTGTGATAGATTTAGGGCTGCAGCAGCATCCCTGAGACAGGACATCTGGGGGGCTAGCCAGTTTGTATTAAAATCACCAAGGGCGATGATTTCAGAGTTTTGGGGGAGCTCGGTGATGATGTTTAGGACAGACGAGAAAGCAACCTTCTGATTGCTAGGAGGTATGTAGACTGCCAATAGGTAGAGAGATGTCCCAGAGTTGGCAACCATCACTTTTAGGGTGAGGGTCTGGGCACCCGCATCTGGGTGTATTGTTTCAATTTTGACACATTGCAGGGACTCATGGAGGTATAGTGCACACCTCCCACCCCTCTTCCCCAGCCTATCGATTCTGAACAATGTATATCCCAGGAGGGAGACAGCTGCATCTGGGGTACCCTGAGATAGCCACATTTCAGTCACAGCAAGGGCATCAGGGTTGTGCTGGAAGACCCAGGCTTGTAGTGGGGCATATTTCTTTTGTAGACTGCATGTATTAAGGCAGCAAGCATGAGACCTTTGGGTTTCACTGTTCTGCATTGAGTGGTAGCAACAGGGCCAAGATTTGGGTGTATGTTACCCGTGATTAGCAGGAGGATAATAGAGATCCTAGATAATACACATTTTAGGATGATCTTCTGAGTACTCCGCGTGGAGCCAGTAGAGAGGGGTGGCTTGTTTGTAATATGGGAGTGGGCGAAACGTAGTATATCTGAGCCATAAAGAGAAGGGTAATAAGCGGATTCTGGGGGTAGGTGGGCAGGAGCAAGCGGGAGGTGAGGGGGAGGGACATGGTAACGGAAGAAGGAATAGCCAGAGGTGTGAGCAAAGGATGTGGTGTGGAGTGGGCAGGAGAGAGGATAGAAGGAATGGTGATGCGAGAGGGCAGGGGGAGGGCATGCGGAGAAAAAAGGACATTGAGAGAAACAAAAGCCAGGAAAGCATCGTAGGTGGGAGTGATTGGGAATGAGGCTAAGCAGATAATGTTTATGAGGTGGCTTGTAATTACGAACTTCACTGAAGAAGTTAGCAAACAAATCTGGTATGTTGGTAAGGGATGAGCAGCTTTAAACTGTAGCTGGAGTAATTTAAGCTGCCTATCATAAGGAGTGAAAGGAAAATTAGGCATAAATGGAATAGCAGCTACTAGTGGTAGGCAGTTATAGCCTGCTAATGGGGAAAGTGGGCTGATTTGTACTGAATGGTCACCTGACTTCCCCTATTTATCACAGAGCCCACCAAGGGGGGGGTGGTGGGGGTGGCGGGGCCTCCTTCTGCAGCTCAAGAACAGTAACAAACACTGCGTGGCTGCACTGCTTCTACCTTTGCTCGCTCGCTGGAGGTGCTTTAAATTACCTTGACTGACTTGCTTGCAAGAGGGGTGTCCCATGCTGCTCAGGAAGGGTATCCTGACCCTCACGACCTGCACCCACGAGGGGAGCCTGTGTTACTGCTTGACTGACTTGCTTGTGAGGAGGGGTCCGGCGCTGCTCAGGGAGGGTATCCTGACCCTCACAACCTGCACCCACGAGGAGAGCCTGTGTTGCTGCTTGACTGACATGCTTGCGATGGGGGGGGTCCCACGCTGCTCAGGAAGGGTATCCTGACCCTCATGACCTGCACCCACGAGGGGAGCCTGTGTTACTGCTTGACTGACTATATGGGGTATGGAATATGACTTGGCTGAGTTGATCAAAAAAACAGCTGCCGCAAGTAACAGCATGCAGAAGTTTTGTTAGCATTTTTAAATGAGTTTAATAAACAGATCAGCCTCCATTTTTGTATATCAGACATACATTATCTCCTGCTTTTTATTAAAAAAAAAAAAAAAGGAGACCCTTAGTGAAATCTGTAAGTGCCTCTCTTTTTTTCCAAAAAGTAGGAAAAAAAGCAGTCTTTAAACAATCGGCTATTTCTGGGGCAAAGGTCTTCTAACATTCATTTGGGATTCCATCCCAACTTGGGGATGTACCTAACTTTTTAAGAATGGACATGACTTCTTTCTTATTAGTAGGAGTCATTAGTAATTGTTTTTCCAAGTCAGGCAGCTGTGTATGGGAATTACCCAACAAGGAATCTAGGTCAGCTGATACCTCTGAGAAAAGCCCAAAAGTATTTGTGACATGCTGATTTACTATGTTCAAAATTTAAAGAACTCTTTGTGGTCAAACACTTCCTATGGTCTTTTAGGACTGTAAAACTAGAGGCTTCCTTTCTATCTGAACACACTACAAAGGGGTCCCCATATAGCAATTTCTGAGACCCATATTTCAGTTTGACTTTCAAAGACGCAGCCCTATCATACTGCTTGCATTGCATTTCCATTTTCAGTTGATGGATCTGATCAGCACATTTGGCAGAGACATCACTAGTCAGTGTGATGACCTTTTGTAACAATTCCCTTAGTTTCAGATACTGGAAATTATTTTGTCCTGTCGATTTTTTTTTTCCGGAAGTTCTGGAACCAAAATTTGAAATCTGATTTGGTATCCTCCACCATTCTCCCGTATCATCACACAAGCACATGACTGATTTCCTTGCCTGAGGTAGGTGGCGTACCTCAGGCAAGGGCAAGGATGAGGAGTTCAGCCACCATTTGTGTCTTGTTTTCAAGATCTCTTGTTTCCTGTCAATTTTTATGGTTGACATGAGATGATCAGAAAATTCTACTGGGGTTATGTTTGCCTCCCTTAAAACTAATTGAGTTAAACAATATAACTTGATTTAGATCGATGGTCCATGCTACCACTATCACTGTGGGGCCAGCTAAGTATTATTAAAATGAATATTGTCCCCAGACTTTTATACCCTATATATATATATATATATATATATATATATATATATATATATATATATATAAAACTATACTTTATCTCAAACATGGTTTAATCAGATTCATAGGATTATCTCTTCCTTTCTGTGGCAAGGGAAAACAGCTCGTAGGGTCTTAACCAATGCGTGACAAACAGAATGAATTATTGTAAGCCCCCAACTTTTTTCCATATTATTTGGCTTTGCATCTTAATAGATCTTCTTACTGGTCCAGTAGGCGGTAACACCCCAGCGTTTTATATCCCCCTTTGGGTAGATATGGAACACTCCATGTGTTCTGATCACGGTCTTGATATCAGGACACTTCCTTACCTTCACGGAAAGAGACTGCCCCAGCTCCTAGGGGACACTCCACTGGAAGGTTCCTTTTGAGTTAATTCACAATTTTGCTTTCTCTTCAGAATTAACCCTCACAAGGACATAGCCCAACCTTTCTTTAATAACCCACATCTTTGTATAGCCACCCGGCCACTCTCATGAAGTTTTTGTCCGAACATGGGTGTTGATACAGTTAGTGACTTTATTGTTAACCACAGACTGTTGCACTTTTAGGATGCCCACATCAGATATTACTGGCCTGCCTCACTGTGTTTCTGATACCTCCAGTTATCTCACATGCTTACTCAAATTTTTGGCAGTGGCCCCTGGCTTGGCCCTTTTGGTAGCTTGATTATTTCTCTCATTCATAAGGCTCCCAAATCCCATCGAGTTTCATATTATTACTGTACATTGTGAGACCATTTAGCTGTTAGTGAGGGCCCAAGGTTCTGCTTTTGGGACCAATCTCTTCCTACCCCTAATCCTTCCAGCGATTGGTCAGTTATCTGTAAACATCTTTATACTTTTATAAAGTGGGACAGATATCGGTTTATGCAATTTAAAATCATACATCATCTTTACTACACTCTGGTTAAATTGCATATAATGGGTAAACTACCAGCAAATCTCTGTTCAGATGTGGTAAAGAACTGGGCACTCTTCTCCATATTGTGTGGTCCTGTGAAAGAGTGCCCCCGAAGGCAATTTGTTCACATTTAGATCCCTTACTGGGGCTTTTAGATGCTTTTTCCCCTGAAGTTTGCGTTCTGGGGGACTACTCTAATGCCCTAATGGGAAACCAGAGACTGCATATAGCTCTGGTCTCAGTATGTGCGAAGCAGGTGATTCTCTGGCACTGGTTAGACTGAAGTATACCACAATTTTTGAGTGGTATAGGGAGATCCTGTTCGCTTTACAGGCTGAGCGTCTCATAGTCAGCATGGCTGGCAGATTAATAACCTTTACCCGTGTTTGGGAACCCCTACAAGTCTTATTTGTGCTTTCAGCACTTTGATCAATACTTAAATAGCTTTTCTTTTACATACTTGTGAATTATGTTAGGATTCCTAATCCAGTTTTTTCTTTTTTCTCCATGGTATCATACTCTTCCTCCGATGGTGGTGGGAGGAGGTGGATTGTCATATTATGCTTCATAATTGCATGCTATCTTTTCTCCTTCTGAGGGGAGGGTTGGACGGAAGGGGAGGATCACACATTTACGGTAATGCACACCATATGGGATCATCTCTGTTTAATCCAATTAGCATTACTTTGTATGATTTTTACCGTTTATGGTGATTATTGTACATTGTTTTGGTGTGTTTCAGTAAAGTTTATTAAATTTGAAAAACAAATTAATTGAATTGAAACAAAAATGTAGTCAGTTTTGGTTGTTAAAGTACCTCTTATATAAGTCTCTCCTCCCTCAGTACGTACCCAGCCACAGACACACATTTCAGAAGAACTAAGCCTTCTTTCTGCACTAATTCTGGACTGAAAAATCTAAGCTACAGGTAAAGTTGCTCCATAAAAACACTTGTTTGGATGTACATATATGGGGTTGCATTGATTCCAAGAGCACTACTTGCTCCTATTTTATTTGTGGAGCATACATATTAATACATCTAATAGGACAATTTTGCCATAGTCCTTCCAGAATTAACACCCAATAAGGGATAACATAAGTTAATTTAATAATTTTAAAATCTGCTCCATGAAGCAAAAGTCCCACCCCATCTGCTTTATCTTCCTGAAAGGACTAAAATGAGGGACCCCATACCCAATCATTTTTCTGCTTGCATGAGGCTAAAAACTGAGCCAGCCATGTTTCTTGGATGAAAATTACATCTTGGTCTGCCTCCTGCAACAAGGAAACAAAAGAGATTTCCTCTTCTGAGACCTTCTAATGCTGTATACATTTAATGAGGCGACTTTAAAGTGTACCATAAATTTGAGTTGTTTTGTTCCAAAAACCATAACATACAAATCAGGTGACAACCCCCTGTTGCACAGACACTTGTTTCTTTTTCCTTCTTCTGCGTCTGCTAATGGGTTGTTTTGACTGTGAGGTAGGCAGAGATTGGGAAGATTGTGTAGGGGGAGTATCTGAATCTGGTTCTGCCATATCAGAATCTCCCCAGTTTTTTTCTCCTGCAGGACCTCATATTTGTTAGACAAGGGTATCTCATGGAGTTCATGAGGACCTTTTAACAGTCTCAAACTTTTTCTGGTAACTTTTGATCTCCCTTTTGGGGGAGGCATGATTGCTTCCCCCGAATTGGTTCCCTTCCTTCTCGTCCTTAAAGTTCTGCATGTTCAAAGTCAGTTTCTACCAAGGACAAAAGTTGTACAGTGGGATTATCATGAGTTTCCCTAGTACAGGTGGCCCGTACCTGAGGGTCTAGAACCTGACCACTGGCAGGAGGTTGTTTGTCTGCAGAAAGGCCCATCTCAGGGGAGTCAGCTTGAGTGTCTGCTCTACTCTGGGGACCAGTCAGGTTGTCAGCCTTAGATAGGGAAGTTGCCGGATGTGTGAGTGCTGATTCATCAGCAGGACCATTCCTCTGGGCAGTTTTCACCAAATCATCTTGGTCAAATCCAGCCATCCTGTTGTGTGCTGCCCGTGAGCAGTTTTGGAAAATATGACCCTTCTCCCCACACAAATTACGCTTATATCAGCTTCAGCTGGACAAATTCAGCTTAACAAAGAGCTCAAATAGGTGCGAAATGTTTAGTAGTGTCTCCCAGCTGGTTGTGGTGCAGGCATGTTTTCTCATTGAATAAATCAAGGTGTTTATAGCAGCCAGTGTATGATTTGTTGTTTTACTGTGCAAGGTCCCAATTTTTGGAATTGCAAACTCTCCACACAAGTATGTAAAGTCTTAGTTGATCTCAAGTGCTGGATAAGTGTGACCTGTCACCGTACTTGTAACAGGCTTTAAGTTAGCTGGAGTAGAAACACACACCCCTATCCCTCCCAAGAAAAAAATGTTCAAGGGGTAAAACACCACAGATTCATTCTGATGTAACTTCACTGAAAGCCTCCAGCTTCCAATCCAGAGATGTTCCGAGTCTGGAGGACCAAGGACATCATATTGTTGGCTTAACCAGTAGTGAATGTCCTTCACATTCACCCCGTCATTGAGGAATATTATAGTTACTGACTTCAGCATAGGCTTCCTGAGGGGGATAACCAGAAAGGGAGCCCATAAGGCAGAGAATTTCACTTGATTATATTTTAACCAACACCTTTCCAAGCTTTAGGAAATCTTAGCGCTCACCTCAAAATTGTCCTCCCCGAAGATATGAATGAGTTTGTAAATCTCTGAGGCGAAGAATCTGAGAGAGTCTTTTAAGAGCCGCCTCCCCTCAAAAACCCTGTGTGGCCTTTCCTCTATTCTGCCTCGGTAGCATATGCAAACAGCATTTTTCCTTGGAGCAGGCTGCAGTCTATTCTTGAAAAAATAGAAAATCTGGGACCTAGGCGAGGGGTGTGGCTTGTCTTGTGGAGTCATTCTCCTTGAAAACTGAGTGGAGGGAATTGTGATCTGGAACATTATTTTCTTGTGGAGTACTCGCCTACTCACTTCATAAGGTTGACGGTAAGGGCTCCTCTTGTGAGGTCAAGGGTTCGGCCCCTGGGGTCCTGCTTTACTCCCTCAGTTTCATTGTTAGTGAGTTTCCCACTATCCTGCAGCACACATTGATGTGCCCCTTCTGTATTCTGTCCTTGCTGAACCACTGGATCTGTGGTGGTGGGGTAACAGGAATCCTAGAGTCATGAACCACTGCCTCCGCCTGTTCTGTATCTTCAGGCTGGGTGTTTCTCTCTACTCATTCACTTCACAGGGCACTGGATGTGTAATCTGATTCAAATTTTCCGCCCTTGATTGTGTTTCTGTACAGTGAAGACCCAGCTCAGTCTTCATGTGAAGTTTTTGTACCAACCCCCTCTCCCATACCAGCAGTCTCATTTTCTGTAGTGGCATTGAAGCATGAAGCACTAGAATTATTCATAAAAATAGACTGTACCTTTTTTTGGGGACTCCAATCTGCGTGGCTTTGCAGCACGCTCTGAGTTAACCGGTTTTCTTGCAAGGATCCATGGCGGTCTTTGCTTCACTGCTTGTGGGTCCGCCATTTTAGTCTCACTCTCGCTTCTTTATGAGCTCACAGTCTGGTCCCATACTGGATCTGGGACCCAATTCCCGGTTTTGTCCTGCATCCATAGACCCCAGTCAGCAATTAGAGACGTAAGACTGCCTACGAAGGTTGGTGACAAAAAAGGACTGATAAATCTATGCAAGGAGAGGGGTGGAAATGCTGGTAAAAAGGGTAGCACGACATGGAGGGCCATGTGCACAAATACCTGTAGCCTGATGAACAAAATCCCAGACTTGGTAGCCTTAATGACAGCGGAAGAACTAGACTTTGTGACTATTATGGAAACATGGTACACAGAGAACCATGCCTGGGACATAGTAATACCAGGGTATGCCCTCTTCTGGATGGACAGATGTGGGAGAAAAGGGGGAGGAGTGGCTATATATGTGAGAGAGGGAATTAAAGCAACAGAGGTACGAGGGGGGTCAGGGCAGGGTGGAGGCTCTGTGGACCACATTGAAGACAGCCATCGGGGAGGTGGGGCTATCCAGACAGGGGAGGTCTACAGACCACTGGGACATGGGAAGAAATAGACAAGGAGCTTGTGGAAACCATATACAGAATGACAGAAAGGGGCAGTGTACTTGTTATGGGTGACTTCAATATGCCAGACATCAATTGGGGTTCTCACAGTAAGGAGCAAACCATCCTGGAAGCTCTGATTGGGTCAGGACTCAGGCAGCTAGTGATGGTGCCCACCAGGGAAGGAACTATTTCTGGACCTAATGCTCACTAATGTAGATAGGGTAAAAGATGTAACGGTAGGTAGCCATGGGCTCCAGTGATAACTCAATGGTGTGACTTTCCACAGAAACAGTGGAGGAATCCAGCAACACAAGGGATAGAATCATGGATTTCAAAAGGGCCAACTTTGCAAAGCTAGGAGAATGTCTAATGAAAATATTGCAGGGAAGGGGGAGTGGATGAACAATGGGCAACTCTAAAGGGTACAATAACTGAGGCTACCAATATGTGCATTAGGCAAGTAAGCAAGAGTAAGAGGACGAGGAAACCAATATGGTACACTAAGGAAGTAGCTAGGAGGGTAAGGGAGAAAAAGAAATGGTCTTCAGAAAATACAAAGAGACACAGAGGGAGATGGATAGGGATGCATGCAGGGAAAAACTGAAGGTGACCGGTAAAGTAATTAGGAGGGCCAAAGCACAGATGGAGGAAAGGATTGCCCAGTCAGTTAAGAAGGGTGATAAGACCTTTTTTAGATGCATCGACGAGAAGAGAAAAGCCAAATGGAGGGGGGATAATGAGACTAAAATGTGCGGAAGGAGGGCCAGCTGTGGAGGATCAGAAGAATGCAGAAATCTGAATATGTATTTCTGCTCAGTTTTTACAGATGAAAGGGAGGGGGAGGGACCACTACTGGGAGTTAAAAACAGTCAGAAACAGGGGGTGGACGACAGTTCTTTCACAAAGGAGAGAGTCCTAGAAGAGCTGGAAAAACTGAAGATAGACAAAGTAATGGGACCAGATGGAATTCACCCCAGAATACTGAAGGACTGCAGGAATGTCTTAGTGGTACCCCTGGCAGAACTCTTTAACAAATCACTAGAAACAGGGGTGGTCCTAATGGACTGGAGAAGATCAAACATAGTCATGCTCCATAAAAGTGGGAGTAGGGAGGAGGCAGGGAATTATAGACCAGTCAGTCTGACCTCAGTGGTAGGGAAAGCTAATGGAATCTTTGATCAAGGAAAGGGTGGCGGAGTACCTAGAATCAAGAGGGCAGCAGGATCCAAAGCAACATGGCTTCACAGCAGGAAGATCTTGCCAAATAAACCTGATAAACTTCTTTGACTGGGTAACCAGGGAGGTAGATCAGGGAGAGGCAGTGAACATGGCTTACTTGGATTTTAGCAAGGCTTTTGACACCGTCCCACATAAAAGGCATGTAAACAAGTTGAGAAGCCTGGGAGTGGGACACAGGGTGGTGATCTGGGTTAGAAATTGGCTAAGCGGGAGGATTCAGAGGGTGATGGTGAATGGTGCTCCACCCATGGAGAGGGCAGGGACCAGTGGGGTGCCCAAGGGCTTGGCGCTAGGGTCAGCCCTCTTCATTGTCTTCATAAATGACATTGCGGAGGGGCTGGAGAGGAAGGTGTGTCTTTTTGCAGACGACACAAAGATCTGCAATAAAGTAGACACTCCAGAGGGAGTAGAAGAAATGAAACAGGACCTAGGCAAGCTGGAAGAATGGTCAAGGTGTGGCAGCTGAAATTTAATGCAAAAAAATGTGAAATTATGCACTTGTGGCATGGGAACCCAAGGGGAAAGTATTCAATGGAGGGAGGGGGTATTGCTGGAGACCACTAGGCAAGAAAGGGATCTGGGGGTGATTATAACTGATCTAAAGGTGGCCAGACAATGTGATAAAGTGACAATGAAGGCCAATGGAATGTTGGGATGTACCTGTATAGGGAGGGGTATATTCAGTAGGAACAAGGATGTGATAATGCCACTTTACAGATCACTGGTGAGACTGCATCTGGAGTACTGCATCTAGTTCTGGAGGCCGCACCTCAGAAAGGACATCGACAAGGTGGAGGCAGTCAAGAGGAGGGCTGCAAAGATGGTGAAGGGACTGCACCAGAAGACATATGAGGAAAGGCTAAGAGATCTTAACTTATATTCGCTGGAAATGAGAAGAGTCAGTGAAGATGTGATAGAGACTTTTAAATACCTCAAGGGTATTAATAGAGTCCGGGAGGGCAGCCTACTTCAGCAAAAAGAATACACAAAGACAATGGGTCATGATATGAGGCAGTGGGAGGTAGGTTCAGGGGGAATGCGAGAAAGTAGTTTTTCATGGAAATGGTGGTGGCTGCATGGAACAGTCTCCCCACAGAAGTGATAAAGTTGAAAATAGTTGAGTCTTTCAAGAATGCCTGGGATAGGCATAAAGAAATCCTAATGCTTCATTGGCAAGCATTTAAACTAGCCAAGGGGGGGAGGCACTGGAAAGGAGCAGGGAAATCCTAGCGCCCCCCCCCCCAAAAAAAGTCAGGGTAGTAATTGAGGTAAACACCAAGTTAGAGATGTCAATAGGGAGAAAGGCAGGGGTAAATGGAGAAAGTGACAAAGGCAATAAGGACAGGGATGGGGCAAAAAGGGGTAAGGCCATCAGGAAATGGAGGGTAATGAGTATCAATGCCCATAGTCTGGGCAACAAGCTTCCTGCACTGGTGGCCTTGATGGAAGAGGGATGCCTGGATATCGTAGCAGTCACAGAAACATGGTACACAGAGAACCTTGACTGGGATGTTAACATACCAGGGTACACAACCTACAGGAGAGACAGGGAGGGGAGAAGAGGGGGAGGAGTAGCTTTCTATATAAGGGAAGGGATAAAAGCAACTGAACAAAAGAGTAAACAGGGAGGACTTCTGGTTCCGGAATGGCGTGGTAAACAGCTCCCTTAAGTGGCTCCCAGATCCAATTCAACAAAATCGGTCTCCTATCTCAAAAAAATTAACATACCTTGTCAGAATCGAAGACTTGAGCAGAAGAGGGACCCCTACAATATCCGGAACCACTTCACTCGCCGAAACCGGTGAAAAAACAAATAAAAAGAGCTCCACTTGCCACCTGATCCTACAGCGAGGGAGGAGAGATCCACTTTTACGAGGCCCATCTCGCCCAGACCATCTGGCTGGCTCCAAACCTCAGTCTTCTCACTCTAACCACCGTGCAGCCCTCCTCTGCTCTCTCTATTAACAGAGGTGCTTAATCGGAGCCCCGATTGAATATTTGGCCAATCTCGCAACTCAAGCCTCGGTGCGATCTGCTCTACCCAGTCGCTGTCTCTGGCCAGAAGCAGGAATCCCAGGCATACTTCCCCTGCAGATAGTGCACTCGATCGCGAGGGAGGAGTCACTGGCCTATGCGGCCCCCACCAAATTGGAATGAGTGGATCGGTCCTTGTAATCCAAAAGAATTCCTGCTCAGATTTGAACAGCTTTAAACAGCTGTCTACAGCTTAGTTCAGCCAAAAGGGAAGTAAAAGATATATAAATAAATAAATAAATAAAAAATAATAAAAACGAACTGCTCCTGCCTACTGAGACTAGAACAAAAATGAACCCCCAATGGTTTCCAGCCTGGCTTTCTCTTTCCTAACTGGATGGAACTCTGCTTTAACAATAGAGTTCCTCCACTTGTAGACCTGACTGCTGGGGAGGAAAAAATGAATCTGTGTTCCTCTGAACAGATTGAATCCTTTAACTTTTCTGCAGCTTCCCCAACTGGCCCTACTTGTTCTTCCCTTACACAGATGGCTGCTAAGGAAGGAAAAAAAAAGGGGAAATGACAACCAGCCAGCCCAGACAGCTCAACTAACCACTCAACCAGAGCAAAATATCATGCGGGCCATTACAGAATTTAGAGAAGAAATGAAGGACTCATTAAACCAGCCTGACCTAAGATCACTGCAGACTCGGGCCAATGAGGCGGACCAGCAGATTTCCCAGAATAATATAACAATCAACTCCTTGGAATCAGTCGTTTTTTACCCTTGTGGAATCCCAGTTGCACTGTTCTCTCAGGCAAGAGGACGCAGAGAACAGAGGTGGGAGAAAAAATCTTCGGATCTTCAGCCTGCCAGAGGATGAAGAGGGCTCCGACCCTTTGGCTTTTGCTGACCAGTTTTTCAGATCCATCTTCGACCTTGGGCCTGACTACACGCTTGATTTTGAACATGTCCACTGTGCCCTGGGATCTAAACTCAAGGCTAAAGATGCCAGACCCAGATCTTTTGTCATCAGGATGCAAAGCTACCAGATGAAGGAACAGCTTCTTAAAAAATCGTGGCAGAAAGGGAGGATCATGTATGGAAATCATCATATCATCATTGATAACGACTATGCCACCTTCACACAAAGTCAGAGAAGGGCTTATGCCCTGCTGTTTCCAATATTAAGAGCCCCACAGATCAAATTCCACACCTTTTACCCAGCCAAGCTGACTGTCTACCCCCCAGAGGGTCCCACCTTGTATACTTCAGCCTCGGAGGCCAAGGAGGACCTGTTCAAGAAGGGGGTAATTAATGAGCAACGTTTGACTCATTCTGGATCCTCGAGGAGCACCCCACGGAGACAATCACAGCAGAATGAAATGCCTCAGTCCAATTTGTGTTTGGAAGAAATGCTCCAGAAGATTTGATCGCTGAGAAATCCCTCCGTGACGGTGGACCAGTAATAAGTCCTGATGGAGGGTAAATCTAATGATGCTCTTCTCGGGGAGGATGGGTGGGGGGGGTTCGGTTGGGGAGCAGGGACCAGGGTGGCCCTACCTTGAGGTGCCGTCCTAACAGTCCAGCATCATAATAAAGGGATACTAAACCAAATAATTTCCCACTACCTTGCGTGACTCTGGGAAAGTAATCCTCCTCGATGGCGGGTGTCCTGCTTGGCTGGGGGGGTTCATAGTGGTGCTTATTTGGGGCTCCTGGGTTCTCCCCCCTGATGTGGTCCCTCGCCCTCTCCCTCCCTTCTTGGACTTCGGGGGTTCCTGTCGGGGGACATGTCTATGTCCTTGGTGGGCTCCTTTATGGGTCCCCTCCTAGTAGGAAAGCCTTTCATTTGGAGCGTCCCCCCCGAGGTGAAAAATAGAAATGCTGAAACCAAAAACCTCAAGCAAGAGTCAAGAGACTTGGTATATATTAGCTACGCTTTCGACTTTAATATGTGTTACATAAGCTCTCACTTCCAGGGTTTCTAAACAATACCCATGTCTGACAGGAAGGCCCTTGATTATCGGAAAGGGAGGAACTTTGGCTTTCTCTCTCCCTTACCCCCCCTTTTTTTTTTTATCCTTTCTAAGGGGCCCCTAGTAATATAATATATAGGCCCCTTAGCCTTGTGGGAGTGACTTTCTCACATCTGTTTGGCTTCCTCGGGGGGGGGGGTTTACTCCTGGGATTTTCCCCCTCCTCTTCTGAATTTTTAGATTGACAATTTTTTTTTCTCTTTTCTTCTTCTTCTACTTTCTTTTTTCTATCCTTCTTGAAGAGGACTCCCTCCTTACAGTCCAACTTAGGAAATTAAAAATAGGTGCCCGGTGACCACTATAGGAAGGAATCAAAATTGGACTAAGGTCCCTAGGAATATAGGGAGGGGATCTCCAGAAGGCAGGGACAATTTGGTGGATGAGTTAGATCCCTTCTCAGATTTTTGCTCGAGATAATAGGGGTCAGTTGTGAGATAAAATTAATGGTCTCTCTTTCTACTACTGACCAGGGAATCGATCTTTGGGTATGGGTTCCTGCCCTTAACTGGGGACCCTGTACATCTGAGAGTTGGATCCTTTAATGCGTAGTCTTTACTAGAGAAGGGGGGAGAGAGGGAGGGAAGACAAGGGGGTTTTGGGAAGGGGGTAGTGGAAACAAGGCTGGATTACAAGGGGTGGGGGGGTAGGTCCAGGGGAGTGAGGGATTGGTTCCTGACCATCCCTCTTTCTTTCCCATTACCCAGAGAGAAGGGGATCTGACCCCATAGGGATTTTAGGGAGTCCACATTGCCCATTTCAGGTGAACCTTTAGGGTGCCGACCGGCATTCTTTGAGGAATCTCTAATAACAGAGATCCTCGATCAATGCTGACTTTCTTCGGGAATCAGCTTGAGATTGCGGAAGGGTAGAATTTTATTCCCACCCTAATAATGGAAGTACTGATATATAAAGTTTTGTTAAGTTATGTTATTTTGTCAGTCGTGAATGGTTCAGGTTCACAACATTGTTATTTATTTACAGTTTTTCACAAAGTTATTGTTGCTGTTGCAGTTAACCTTCGTTCATGTAACGAAGCTGGAAGGAGATGCACGAGACAGGATATAATATTTTAATGGTTTGCTTTATTACAGAAACTTCAGAAATCTTTTATAGAGAGATCTAACAGATATTTGAAGGAGAACCTGATCGTGGTTGGCAAATCTTCTCACATTGTCCGGGAGCGATCCGGTGAAGTTGGACTGAGGGCCTGGAAAACAACAAAAAAAAAACCAAAAATAGTGAAAGTCAGAAACCTAAAATGACAATAAAAGTAATTAGTATTAAACTCAAAGCAGTAAAAAGAGAAGCAAAGAACAAAAAACCCAAATGGCTTCCCAACCAGTAAAGATTTACTCTATAAATTTAAACGGCCTCCACAACCCCATCAGAAGATCCCGAGTGATGCAGCATCTAAATAAACAAAAGGCAGATGTTATATTTATACCAGAATCCCATCTTTCAGACATTGAATACCAGAAATTAACATGGGGAGGTCGATAAACCATTTATTCTTCATCTCATCCGAATGGGCGTAAACGGGGAGTGGCAATAATGATTCCATCTACAACCCAAATCAAAATAAATAAAATACAATCTGACAGATCAGGACGCTATATCATTATTCAAGGTCGTCTATACAACCAGGAAGTTACATTAGCTAATATATATTTACCTCCACAGACTAAAACTCCAATAATCCGGCAAATCCTAAATAAGATACTAGACCTCCACCAGGGACAACTACTAATGGCAGGAGACTTCAATATGACAATCACTCCAAATCTTGATTCATCAAACCCCAAAGTCTACCTTCTCTCAACTCCAGTAAAGTTTTTCAAAACACAACTTGAAAACCTTGACTTGGTGGATATCTGGAGGAATTTTTCCCCTCAGCCCCAGGTTTCACTTATTACTCAGGAAAATTCCACTCATACTCTAGACTAGATTATTTTTTCACCACATGTGAACACTTCTCCTCAGTAAGAGACATAACCATTTGTCCCAAAATAATATCTGATCACCACCCTTTGCTATTAAAAGTAGATATGGGTAAAAAAATGAAACAAACACTCTGGAGACTAACCACCTTTCTTCTAAAGGACAAAGAATTCACTGACCAAATAAAAAAAAAATTCCTCAATTCTTTGAAGAGAACGCCCCATCGGCTGTTTCTGAAGCCATACTATGGGATGCTATGGAGGCCACCATAAGAGATGAGATCATCGCCTATGCCTCAAGGAAAAAAAAAGAAAGGGAGAGAAAATATAATGATCTTACCAATACCTTACAAAACCTTCAACTGCTTTATAGAGAGGGGGGGATAAAGAAATACAAACAAAAATTAGAGCAACCACATCAGCTCTCCAAAAAATAATAGATGAAAAGATCCAAATGTCTCTTATATACTTAAAACAAACAAATTATGAGAGTGGATCCAGGGGAACACGCCGGTTGGTGCAGAAGCTGAGAGCAAGGAAAAATGCAGTAACAGTAATAAAAATCAGACACCCCCAAACTGGTAAGATAACCCATAGAGAGGAAGAGATAAGACAAGCCTTCGCTTACTATTACCAACAGCTGTATGCAACACATAATACCTCTTCCCAAGAGGACAGACTAACATTTCTAGCCCAGTTACAACTTCCAAAAATTTCAACAGTACAAGTTCAGAAACTACAAGCTCCAATATCAAGTGAAGAAATAGAGGCCGCAGTCACTAAACAATTCTTGGGTCATTGCCCCGGCCCTGATGGATATATCAACGAATGGTATAAAATTTTCAGTAAAGAAATAACCCCAAGACTTTTAAAACTATTTAGAGAAACCGCAGCCGGAAATACCCCCCCAAATCATGGGAATATGCCACAATAGCCGCTATCCCAAAACCTAATGGAAACAAACTAGACCCCTCTGCTTATCGACCAATATCAGTATTGAACTCAGACTATAAAATCTTCATGGCTATTTGGGCCAAGAGAATAGAAACAATCCTCCCAACAATAATACATCCAGACCAAGCAGGTTTCATAAAAAATAGGTCTACCACAGATAATGTAAGAAAATCCCTAATACTAATGGAATACATCCAAACTCGGAAGATCCCAGCAGCCTTTATAAGCCTTGATGCTGAAAAGGCATTTGATGGGGTATATTGGCCTTTCCTTTGGGAAACACTAAAAACATTCGGCTTCCCGGACTCATTGCTGCATTGGCTGACCCAAATATACCTCTCGCCAAAAGCTTATATTCGGATAAATGGGGGACTTTCCTCCCCAATCTCAATAGGACAGGGCACAAGGCAAGGGTGTCCTCTCTCCCTTCTACTCTTTGTATTATACCTCGAACCATTAGCAAGGGCAATAAGAATATCAGAAAAGGTGGAGGGTGTTCCAATGCAGCAGTCAGAAAACAAGATTAGTCTTTTCATGGACGATATACTTCTTTCCCTTCTATACCCTACTGACTCGATCAAAGAGACATGGACAATTCTGTCTCGATTTGAAGAATTGGCTGGTTTTAAATTAAATATTTCAAAAACTAAGGCCCTATTATATAACTATTCCCCTCCAAATACTTTAAAACGAAGCCTAACAATTAAATGGCACTCTACCAAAATAAAATATCTTGGCATACACATTCCCCAAAATCTTCATGTACTCGAACTAATCAATTATAAACCCATTTCTATAGAGATCAATAAAGACTTGGACAGATGGTCCACTCTTCCTCTATCTTTATTCCAATGCATTGAAACCATTAGAATGAACATCTTACCCCGCCTACTGTGTTTGTTCCAAAATATTCCCTATTTTCCATCTCAATATTACTTTAAGTCATGGGATAACATGATATCTAAATTTATTTGGAACAAACAAAAAACACAAATTCATCTCTCTATACTGAAACTATCATTGGCTCAGGGTGGCACCAACCTTACAGACCTGAGAAAATATGCAGAAGCTGCATTTCTGAAAATTCTTCTATTATGGCTCTCCAATCAGTTTGACTCCCAATGGAAGAAACTGGAATTCCATCTAAATGATATGTATGATATAAAAAAATAATTTTTTCTTCTCCAGGGAAGACCCCTCCATTGAGAGACTTTACTGGTATCACCTCACAGGTCTTAATAAATTGGTTTAAAATGTGAGAAAAAGAGCCACTCCAGTCAGTCTATGAATACTGCAAAATAATTTCAGAGGATGATCTTTTCATTCCATCCCACAACGACTTAACCTTTTCCCGTTGGTGCAGATTAGGACTGGAGCAGGCTTTCCAGTTCTTAGGACCAAATGGGATCCTACCGTTCAAAGAATTAAAACTTAAATTTAATCTCCCAAATGTTGATCATTTTAGATACCTCCAAATCGGAAACCACCTACTTCGTAATAGAATTATTCAGGTTAACTGACTTCTCCCTTCCCTCCCTTCTTAAAATTATTTCTTGAACACTCTCAGGGACAATACTGGAACCATTTAATTGGTCATCTATATAAAATGATGTGAGATCAATCTAAAGAATCTACAAACTCAATACTAGCAAGTTGGAAGAAAGAATTAGACCTCGTTGTATCTAATGCAGAATGGTCCTCTTCGTCCTTGCGAGTGGTCAAAATCACCCAGTCTCATATTTGGAGAGAATATTCTTGGAAATGCCGATCAAGGTTTTTCAGGTCACCGGCAAGTCTGACTAAATATCTCCTGATTGAATTTGGGGCTTGTTGGAGGGAATGTGGAGCCGAGATGGCTGACTTAGCACATATAATGTGGCAATGCCCATGTTTAATGCCCTTCTGGTTATGTATACAAAAATAACAGTGAAGGTCTCGGGGAGTATGTTGAGCTTACAGCCGAAATGGTGCTCATGGCTGTTTACCTAGATCGCTCTCCCCTTTGGACAAAAACCCTACTTCCCGTTCTGTTGTTGACTGCAAAAAAATCTTTAACAAAGAAATGGATTACCAAAGCAATACCGAGCATCCAAGATTGGAGGCGAATTGTGAATTCTATATATTAGATAGAAAATATTACAGCAAAACTAAATAACCAGGTGGACAGGCTCACCACTCTCTGGCAGAGATGGTCATTTTATCAGGCCAGGGTTGATCCTGATTATTGTCCATAGCGGATGGGAACCGGGGGAGAGAGAAAACAAGAATAGAATGGTGTTATGGAATAATTTGCTTTTAACACTAACCTGTATCAAATATAAAAGTTCTTTATGTATTGTATATCTGTACCACAACAAATATGAAATAAGTACAGGAAATGTTTTGATTGTAAAATGTCTCCTGACTTAAAAGAAAAGAAAAAACTCAATAAAAATATATTACAAAAAAAAAAGAGTAAACAGGGAGGAGAGGAGGCACTGCGGGTCACCTTAGAGACTGGAAATGGCACCACAATTTGCATAGGGGTTATATACAGACCCCCATGTCAGGGGGAGGGAATGGACAAGGATATGATAGTAGGCATTCTTAGGATGGCAGAGAAAGGGAAGATACTGCTGATGGGAGACCTGAATATGCCAGATGTTAACTGGAGCACATTTGCTGCAGCCACATCCAACAGCCAGGGTCATTCTCGATGCCCTACAAGTGGCATGCCTCAGACAGCTAATTTTGGAACCCACTCGTGAGGGAGCAATCTTGGACCTCATACTCTCAAATGGGGACAGTGAGAGGATCTCATATCTAGAAGTGGGTCGCCATCTGGGAACAAGTGACCACCAAACAGTGTGGTTCACGATAAACTCAGCTACAGAGTCAAGCCATACAAAAGTGAGGGCACTGGACTTCAGGAGGGCTGACTTTGGCAAGATGGGAGAGTGCCTTAGAAAAGCACTAGCAAATAGGCTAGAAGGAGGGGTGGAGCAACAATGGGGAAACATCAAAACTGCCATCACAGAGGCAACAAGCCTTTGTGTGAAGCAAATAAATCAAAATGAAAGAAAAAGCCACTGTGGTGCTCAAAAGAGTTGGTGGGGAAGGTTAGGGAGAAAAAGATAGCATTCAGGAAGTATAAGGAAACACAGAAGGAGCAGGACAGAGAGCTGTACAGTTAAGGAAGAAGGAAGCAGGGAAGGAAGTCAGAATAGCAAAGGCCCAAACTGAGGAAATGATAGCCAGCTCTGTTAAGAAGGGGGATAAAACCTTTTATAGGTACATCAGTGAGCATAGAAAGACAAAGGGAGGGGGAGAGTGAGGCTGAATAGAATGGATGGTGGGTGGGCAGAGAGGGACAGTGAAAAAGCAGGGATACTGAACAAATATTTCTGCTCAGTATTCACAAAAGAGGAGGAGGGGGAGGTGCCTAATCCAATTAACAGAAGCACTCTGGATAGGGGGGTCGATCCCAGTCCTTTCACAGAAGAAAGGGTTCTGAAAGAACTCCTAAAACTGAAGGTGGACAAAGCAATGGGCTGACGGAATTCTCCCCAGAATTCTAAAAGAATTAAGGGGAGAACTAGTGAAACCACTGACTACCCTTTTTAACAAATCATGGGAGGATGGTGTGGTACCTGAGGACTGGAGGAAGGTGGATGTGATTCCCCTTCACAAAAGTGGGCACAGGACAGAGGCAGGAAACTACAGACCTGTCAGTTTGACCTCTGTGGTAGGAAAAGTGATGGAATCACTTCTGAAGGAAAGAATTGTTGAGTACCTAGAGGCCAGTGGGGCACAGGACCCAAGGCAGCATGGGTTCACAAGTCAGATGAATCTAATTGATTTCTTTGACTGGATGACAAAAGTAGTAGACCAGGGAGGGGCTGTGGACGTGGCCTACCTAGACTTTAGCAAGGCATTTGACACAGTCCCACACAAAAGATTAATAGTCAAATTAACCAGCCTGGGAGTGGGTCCCAGGGTGGTAGCCTGGGTAAAACATTGGCTGGACAACAGGACACAGAAGATAATTGTAAATGGAGTCCACTGTGAAGAAAGAGGGGTTACTAGTGGGGTACCACAGGGTTCAGTACTGGGTCCAGTCCTTTTTAATGTCTTTATAAGTGACATTGCAGAGGGACTATAAGGAAAGTATGCCTCTTTGCAGATGACACAAAGATCTACAACAGGGTTGATACACAAGGAAGTGTGGAAGGATGAGAAGGGACTTGGCAAGGTTGGAGGAAAGGTCAGAAGTATGGCAGCTTGGATTCAATGCAAAGAAGTGCAAAATAATGCACCTGGGAAACAAAACCTAGGGGAAAGCCAGCCTACCGGCGCAGCGGTTGGATTTCCGCTCGCGACGCTAGTGACCCGGGTTCGGGAACGAACCCAGGAGCTGGAGGGCCGGCCAGTGGGGGAGAGGGCTTGAGCATCCCAGGGACTGCTCATCCTCTTCGGGGGGAGGAGGGAACCAGAGCTCGGTGCTTGTCTGGCCCCGGGTGGAGACCCCAGGTACAACAAGCCCGATGTTTAACAGGGGGGGCGATGTGCCAGACATCAGCACTCAAGTGCCTTGATGTCAGGGGACACGGTACATCGTGAGAACACTGGAAAAACACCTTGCAGCCTCCTAGTAGATGGAGCACCAGGCCCCGACCCTCAATGCCCCTACCTGCCCAGAGACAGCATCCCGACGAAAGACAGATGCATCGGGGTGTATGAGCCCCCACCCCGTACCCCGCCCGGGGTGGGTACAACCAGGACTCCATGGGGGATGAACTGCACTGGTCACCAGGTAGGTGAGCGAGGGCTGAAAAGGCTATAGGTGACTCCCGAAGAGACGAGAGCGATGAGGGGAGCAAAAAAAAAAAAAAAAACGGGAAGATTACACAGTGGGGGGTAGTAACAACAACAAAAATGGAAAGGGACCTGGAGGTAATCAGATCAGATGACATGACCTTAAGGTTAGCAAGCAATGTGAGAAGGCAGTAGGGTGGGCTGGGGGGATACTGGTGTAA
This sequence comes from Neoceratodus forsteri, assembly GCA_016271365.2. Classification (NCBI taxonomy): domain Eukaryota; kingdom Metazoa; phylum Chordata; order Ceratodontiformes; family Ceratodontidae; genus Neoceratodus; species Neoceratodus forsteri. The sequence continues at coordinate 799,865,420 of CM028129.1, forward strand.
CCCCCCTGCAAATGGGGGTTCCCAAAAGACTTCCAGGAGCTTGCTTGAATGCTCCAAGCCTGAATGGTGTTTATGCTTAGTCATTTATCAGTGAGGTTTTTAGAACCTCTGGTACTGTCTTTAAGAGCTGTCTGCTTGCAGACATAATTAGTTTGTATGGGGACTGTGTGTTTCTTTGATTGAGTACCACTCAAGCTGCTGCTAATTCACCCCATTTTTGCAGTCACTAGGAGTGCAAAGGAACCTGTCTGAAAGATGTAACTGATTGCCAGAAATCATTTACAGTAATAATAAAATTACAGTTTGTCTAACCTGCTTTCTTTGCAGTCAGAACTGTCTGCCTAGTTCCCCATTCTGGTTTTGAACTGCTGAACTGGACCAATCAGTGTGGGTAAACTAGCTCTAAAATGATGCCTTGGACGAATCAGAACTTGGGACTCATAATCTGAGCCAGCCACAAGAGGATTGTATGGGCAGTGACTCTGGGAGATGTAGTTTAGACTTCGTGCCTTTTGGACCAACAGCAGCAGTCTATTGTGAGTGACAGCCAATCCAGTCAAGAACTGGGAGGAACTCAAAGGAAGTGCCCGTTTCGCCAGTTGGAGTTCAGTTGAGCTTTGGCAGTGAAGAAGGAAGGAGCCCTGTGCTTTTTCAGTGTGCAGTTTTAGTCAAAACGTGTGTAAGGCCCAGAGTTCCGGTCTGCAGCTTGTGTAACAGCTTGTTAGGACTGAATCCGTCCTGTGAAAAGAATCAAAGGATCTCTGAAGAGTAGAAACCAGGCTCACCCTGTAGAAGACTGGAAGAATTGCTGAAAATTGCACTCGGTCTGTCAGGAACTGAATCTGCTGTGTGTTCTCCCGGTATTGTGCAGTAATTGCGATCGATACAGATGCAGCCTGCCTGGTATAGTACTTTCTTTTATATGGATGTGTGAAGAGGTTTGTGTACCTCAAGTGAGCCCTGCTGACATTGAAGGACCCTATCTTATTTGGAGGTCGTGAGTACTAATTCAGGGTTGCTCCCTGTTGAATTGCCACATTAAATCCAAATGGAATTACTGTACTGCTGACTGTTTAATTCTCCTTTCTCTGGTGAAAGGGCCCTACCAGCTGCCACGGTTTGACTAGCCACTAGGGCTTGGGTACCCAGGGACAGTAACTGATAGGGATAGGCCTGTGCACAGAGCCATAGGTAGATTATTAGAGTGATAAGCTAATTAACCTGATTTCCTGTCCTTGTTATATCCCCCAAATAAATCAGAGCTGCTTGTTTCAGCAAAGTTATACTGCATGAGGTATTTGTCTATGTTAAAGTACTGTACTGTGATTGTTGCACTGTATCTCATTTCACAGGAGGTCCCAGTGCCGGAACCAGACCTGGGGGTAAGTGTATACTGTGAAGGTAATTCTGATATATTGTGTGGGCCACTAGTGGGAAGAAAGGGGGGTTGCAGTGTCCCAGAGGGCTGTGACCAAGTTAGTTTAACTATTGCAAACCCTGACCTCTGGGTGGAGGCACCCGCCATTGGATCCAGGCCCCTCAACCTGTTAGTGGCAAATCAGGCAGGGGTAGTAGCCCCTGGGATAGCGCCATCTAGGGGTTACACTGGGATGTATACGGAGAGGCATCACCAGCAAAAAAAACAGGAAGTTGTTATCCCTCTGTACAGACAGTTGGTGAGATCTCATCTGGAGTACTGCGTCCAGTTCTGGAGACCCTATCTCCGCAAGGACATAGAATAGAGGCAGTCCAGAGGAGGGCAACTAAAATGGTGCAGGGTCTGCAAGAGAAGCCATACGAGGAGAGACTAAAGGTGCTTAATATGTTTACCCCTGAGGAAAGGAGGGAGAGGGGGGACATGATAGAAACTTTTTAGTACCTCAGTGGAATCAACAAAGTCCAAGAGGGTAGTAGCTTTCAGAAAAAGAGATGTGCAAGAACAAGGGGACACAGTTTGAAGATGGGGGGGTGGTTTGGGGCAAAGTGAGGCAGTATTTTTTCACAGAGAGGGTGGTGGACGCATGGAACAGCCTTCCTGAGGAGGCTGTGGGGTCTAAAACTGTGGAAGAATTCAAGAATGCATGGGACAGACATAAGGCAATTCTTGTGGGGGATAGGAAGAAATAAGACTGTTGGTTAACTAAGATCTGCAACTTATCCTGTAGGTAGGGAAATGGGCAGACTAGGTAGGCCAAGCGGTCCTTATCTGCCGTCAAAGTCTATGTTTCTAAAGGGGATGGGATGAGGGGCAATAGGGGTCATGTGGGGAGCAAAGTAGGTGGGCAGACTGGATGGACCAACAGGTCCTCATCTGCCATCAGTTCTATGTATGTATCCAGGAGGGCCTTTTCAGGTGACCATGGTGTCTCTTTGGCATTATCTCCATGGACAATGAAAGCTTTCATAATTCATTTCTTTGCAATGAGTGGCCGGCTTTGATCCTCCGGCTGCAGCTGACTGTCATTGTCAGTGGGGCTGCTGTCAGAGTAGTCCTTTGATGTTTTAGCCACTCCCCTCTCTGTGCTAAATGTTTGGGTTTTCAGCATGAGGGGCAGATACTTGCAGCTTCTGCTGCCAAGTCTTTAGCACTACTTTCCTCTTAGAGTACCTCTCGTCTTCTGCCGGCATAGATACCAAATGTCTCCGGCATTCTGCCATTTCTAATTCAGATTGCTCCTCTGCAACTGCTGTCTCCCTTCACCGTCATCTGTACAGTATCATTCTTGCCATTTTCATTCTCATTCTTTGTTTGGTCCTCACATCTTCATCCTCCAGATTGACTTCAGCTGGGAGGGAAGACTTCTCCACAGCTTGCTGAAGCACACCCTCTACCTCTGTTGCATCAAAGTCCACCATTTTCATTAGCCAACAGCACCCTCTATCAAGAGTAGAGGAATTTTTTATTGAAGAAAAACAAGTTCGAAAGTATACAAAAATCAAACACTGGTTACAACATTTTTCCCAAGGTAGTCATGACAAAAAACAAGGAAAATTGAAATGAAAATACACCATATTCCCTCCTTATACAGAAACATTCTGAAACCATACAAAATGTTTACATATACTTCCTGCTTTTGCAATATTCTTCTTGCATTCAGCATCATAAACTGCAGTTAGATTTTTGAATAATCTGGGCTACAGTCTGCTTTGGCCCATACCTTTGCTGCTGTAATAGAAGAGCACACCTTGCCTGCCATGAAACATTTACAAAGAGAAAAAAATAATCTGAGTGTACTAGGGTGATATTTGCCCAGAGACAAAGGATATAGCCCTAGTACTAAGATTTCGTGTGCTATATGCAGGGACTTTTCCTTGCCCCAAGTCCTCAGTATAAAAGACCAAACATTCTTTGAAAAAGAACATTCTAGATAAAAATGCTCCTGTGATTCAACCACTCCTGGGCAGGTAGGCCTGGGGCACATATGCTCTTCCAGGGCTTTATGATTATGAGTATCTCTTACTCCCAGTCTGTCAAAACAGGATGACCGTACAACATCCCACACTTTTAAAGGCAGCCTTTTATCTGTCAGCTGGGAAAAAATAATAGCAAGCTTGGAATCATAATCGTTTAACACCTGTGGTATGTCATAAAATTTAAGATTCAAAATACAGGCATAGAAGGACTTTCTGGAGTTACCTAACAAGATCTGAGGAGTAACTTGCCAAAGTTTTAATTTCATACATGCCATGTGTGGCAATTGAAATGTCTAAGTTTTGTGGGAGGGGTGATGTGGTGCCTAACCAGTCTCGGAAGAGACTGTAAAGTAAAAAGTCCATGAACTTGTATCCTGCCTGAATGGGGTTTGAGAGGAGAGGAATAAAGTTCTGGTAGAAAAAAGGCTATAAAAAAAATATCAGATTAACCATCCGTACTCAACCTAGGCTGTAGTTATGATAAGTGTGCCCTCTTTTTATGAGGTTAAGCCTACTACCCCAGAAGCCTTGAAAGAAGATATTCATTAACCTGGATTCCATAGTGAGAGGTACTGGAAAAACTTGGGCAATATGTAAAAATATGGGGATAATTAATGTATATAAGAGAGCAACACTTTTTCATTTCACAATCGTATTATTTTTCCATGAGGAGATTGTATGTTCTGCTCTTTGGCTCGCTTGAGACCAATTCAAAGAGGCATGATCCGGACTCCCGAGCTGTACACCCAAAATTTTAATAGAGTAGGATGACGTCTTTATATTTGCATACCTTACTGGATACCCAGAAGGTGTTGAAGGTGGGAGGACCAGAGCCTGACTTTTGTTTGAAACCAGACACTTTTTCAAATTCGTTATTTCCTGTATAAACACTTGTTCATCCAAGTCAGGTGTAGTACATATGCAGATATCATCTGCATATATGCTGGTTTTCGGTGCAGGGGATCCATCTGGAAGACTTGTGGGAGGAATGCCTGGGTTGTCAGAAATTTTCCTAATCAATGGATCAGTCTGTAAGGGGCTAAGCAGGCAGCCTTGCCACACCCTTTTTTTTCCCTGAAAAGGCCTCACCCTGGATACCATTAACATAAGGGATAATAGTTGCTGACTCGTATAACAGTGCAATCCACCTTATAAATTTATCAGGAATATGGTATACCTGTAAAACCTGAAATAGATACCTATGGTCGACCCGATCAAATGCTTTTTCCTGTTCCAAAGCCAGGATCAGGCGTTTCAGGTTAGGTTCCATGACATATGGCATTATGTCTCTCAAGTAAATCAAATTTCTGAATATGGACCGTCCCTCTACCGCACAGGACTGCATTTTATTGATTACAGTCTTGGCTGCTTTGGAAAGCTGGGCTAAAAATACAGAGGCTAAAATTTTGTAGTCAACATTTAGGAGGCTTGTAGGCCTCCAATTTGTCAGATCTCTTCTGCCCCCTTTTTTATAAAGTAGTAATACCAAATCTTGGGGCATAACTTCAGGAAATGTTTCAGAGGATAAAATACATGAAAACATATCTGCTAAAATTGGGCCAAAATAAGCAGGATACTTTGTGTATAATTCACTGGTGAGCCCATCCCCTCCAGGTGCAGAGTTTTTTCTCAGATTACCTAAAATGGCTATGATCTCTGCTGGGGTGACTGGTGAGGTCAGGTCAGACAGAGTTTTTGGATCTATTGGTGGGCTATTTAAATCCTGCAAATAACTTGGGTCCCCTGTAGCAGTAGAAGGAGTGCCAAAAATCTCCTATAAATAAGTTTGCAAGACATTTTGAATTTTATCTTGATATGTGTAATATGTTTTTGTACACGGGTCTAAAATATTATCAGTTTTAGTATGTTGTACTCTTTTCTGACAGCTTTTGTAAATGTTTAAAGAAGACTTGGCTCCTTGTGTACCAACATGCACCTCTAATTTTAGTGATTCAGCCCTGTTGTACTGGACTTTAAACATTTCGGCCTTTATTGTCTGAATTTCAATGTTTAAATCCAACTTATACTCATGGGCCCTTGATATTGTTTTGTATAATTTATCCCATAATTTAAGATACTGTAAGTAAGATGTTGATTTTCTAAGACTGTTTTATAAAAAAAACTTTTAACTCAACCTTGATGTCAGTCCACCAATCTGCAAGGGACTCAGACCTCTACCACAGAAAATCTAGCTGCTAGAAAATCTTAAGTTTTTTTCCATATCAGGTTGTGTGAGAAGGGAGTTATTTAACATCCATCTAGAAGCTGATTTTTTTGAGAAGGGGTGGGGCGGGGAGTTTCCATAGTGCAAGTTATTGATACGACTAAATGATCTGAGGTTTCACAAGGTAGAACCTGTGCTTGAGTACTACGAAAGATTTTTAAATGAATATATAATTGATTATGGATGCTAGAGGACCCTAGAAAAATGTTTTTTCTCCCTTGGGTGGACTACTGTGTATCCATCCAATAATCCTGCAGTTTTTATGACAGAGTTGAAACAATTAGTGTCTCCAAAACGTTTAGAAGTACACCCTCCTCTGTCCTCCACTGATAATGGGCAGTTAAAATCTCCACCCATTATGATAAGTCTTTTTGTGTGTAGGTAAGGTTGTATTAGTGAGAAAAGTGCAGAGCGTGATGCACTGATCGAGGGGCATAAACATTTAATACCTGAAAGTTTTTAGTTCCCCTGCAAAGATGTACAAGAAGAGCTCTTCCAGGACATATATCTACTAATCTCTGTAGGAAGAACTGTAAACCTCTTACCAAGATACCAAACCCATTGCAATGGTCGGGACCCTGAGACCAAAAGGAAGGTCACTATTGTCCATAACTTTTTTGCATGTGACACCTCATGCGTGGTTTTTATCCTGGTATCCTGAATTAGATAAATGTCATTTGCTAGATCCTTCAGGATTTGGAGGGTAGTTAGCCTTTTTTTTATAAGCTTTTATACTGCATACATTAAGGGTTAGAAGGGAAATGTGCTGGTCAGCCCTCATCTTGCCTTAAATTTATTAGATTTGATAGAACACTTTCTGGTGTGATTTTTCAGCTTTCTTTTTAACAGTTTCTGAATGTGAATCAGATGATGGGTCTAATCTTGAGGATACAGTGGATGAATCAGAATCATCACCATCATCCTCCGTGTCACCCCACTGTGTTTTTCTGCTAATGCCTGATACCTATTTCTGGCTAGCACGTGGTTCTTTTGGGTTGGGAGGGTTGGGCTGCTTACCTCTTTCCTTTTTCATGTCAGCCACCGTAAATTGAACTTGGGGGAAGGGGAGGCATGTCAACAGTGTCACAGGTAGCATTTTGGGAAGTATGAGGGAGAGGAGGAAGATCTTGAATGCTAACATCATTTATAGAAGTCCCTACTGAACCCATCTGTGAACTTCTCTCTTCTGGGAGATGAGGGGAGGGAGGCAAGTTTACGCTGGCTGGGGGTGTCACCAGACCTTCCTGCTTCTTTAGAGCTTGCATCTGGCATTTCCCAATGAACTGCACTGGGTCTTGCTGAGCCCTGTCAAACCTGTTTCTTTCAGCCCAGGGACAGTTTCTGTAAGCATGCTCACCCTCATCGCATAAGTTACATTTTAGGGCATCCTAAATTAACATGTCCGTACTCAAAACACAGGTTGCATTTGGGTTGTTCACAAACAGAACTAAGATGAGTGCGGTCTCCACACTTACGGCATGTTCTAGGTTGCCCTTGGTAGAAGCATAGACCCCTGTCCCTGCCAATGTAGAAACTACCTGGGGTATGAGCTATACTTGAGTCTAGCTGTTTAAGTTGCACTTTACCCTCCAGTTCCCAGTCTATACCAGATCTTCATTTAGAATAGGGATGGGGGCCTCTAGAGTTGTACATTTCTGCTGCAACCAGTATTGAATGTCTGCAGTACTGACACCCCTCATTCCTAAAAAGGAGGGTGATAACCTTTATTGTAGGCTTTGTGAGGGGAATTGGGGAAAAACGGGTGCCATAGGGAGGAGTTCTGAACCTGTGGGTACTTAGCCCAAACTCTGTCTAAAGAATGACTAGTTTTAAAGCTGACATCATATATAACTTCCCCTTTGACATGTGTGACAGCCAACAAGTCTGAAGGATTTATGCCCATTTGTTCTTTCAACATTTGATGTAAAACTGTTTTCCTATCCAGTGCATTAGCAGGATCCCCATTAAACTTTAATTGGACAGCATTTCTACGCTGAGCTGGTTCCCCTCTCTTCTTAAATAAATCGGCCATGAAAAATTGTCTATGTAGTCTTGCATCTGTATTTTCCTTGTCAGTAACGTTACCGTCTTCCTGTCCCGGGACTGAGGCTTGTTTCTTGGTGTCCTGAGATCCAGCACCTGTATGTTGAGAAAACTCCCTAGCAACCAGAAAGTGCGTCTGTGAAGGGCTGGCCAGTGATGCAGTTTCCATAGAAGGTGCACCAGTTCTTTTGGCAGCATCGTCAGGCATCTTTGTATTTTGGGAGCCCTCTTTGATAATTTGAGCAGCACTGACCGGGCCCGGTGAAACCCAAGCACTAGATCGAGGGTCATGATTCCAACCAGCCGCTCAGAAGGTGGCATCGGGGGGACCAGGCCGACGGATTATCGATATTTCCTTCATTTCATCCTTTCTGTAAAGTAGGTACCTGTTTATTTGGTGTACTTGCTATGTTTGAGCAGCATGGCACATCCAAATAGGCAACTGAGGTAAACTGGGAAGGTATTGAAATGGGCTAGCAAATTTACTGGAATCATTGTCCATTACGCTTTCTGCAGAATCTTCTTGCAACAGAAATTCCTCAATTGATTTAATGGCATTTCTCAGTAAATCCTCTTGAGACAAATTGAGTGGTACCTGTACTCCAGGTGATGCAGCTTGAATAGTCAATTTTTCGTCCAGATGCACTTCTTGAAGTGGAACATCAGAATTCATTTTAACTGTTTCTTGTACTTGAATTCCTTTTAGATCTTCATGCTGCATATCAGTTTGTAACAAAACAGGACATTCTTTTGTATTTTCCTGAGCTTCTATCAGACATACCCCAGCATCTCCACCTCCTACCAACTGACTGTCCGCATCTTGGATAGGCGGACAAGGGTTTCCCCTACTGACGAGTAGGGGAATTTTATTGCACTAAAAAAACATTACATCAGAAATGCAATCTTACCAAAAAAAATTCAAAAACAAAATGAAAGAAATAACAAAAAAAAGAAATCAATAGTGTCCTTATTGGCAGTACTCAAATAATTAAGAGTGAACATTTCTGATCGCTATATACATATAATAAATCAAATATTTTGTTTTGACAAATCCCTTCTACAAGAATACTGCCTTTCTCTATCATTCTGTGTTTATAAAATCCAAGTTATATGTTTCCAATACATATTAAAAACATGTGTATCCAATATTTCATATTCCTTCACTTTTCTTTGTTCTATAGCATGCTCTATTTGCTTTATTACCACTATATTCGAATGATTGTATGTTGCAATGAATACTGGCATCTAGAGTGCCTCATGTAAAATTTTATACATGCAAAAATCAGGTTTAACGTACCGGGATGATATCTACTTAAAAAGCCTGTATAATCCCCTAATATTAAACTTTGGTAGGTCACCTGAATTGCTGATTCCCACCGCCATTTAATTGCCAGGTCAGACCACAGCTGTACTGTAAAAGGACACTGTAGGAAAAAATGTTCTTAAGTTTCCTCCTGTCCACTACATTCTGGCCTTGTACACTGCCTTTCATCTATGGGTTTATGTTTTAAATTACCTCTCACTCCTAGTTTCCCATGGCAGCTAAGCCATTGTACATCCTACATATTTAGTGGGATTCTTTTATCATTCAGTATCCTTAAAGCCTTCGGCAGTTTGGAAGGAACACACTTAGGGAAATCTACTTGTACTGAAAAAATGCTTCCCACTATTTCTTTATATAAGGACTTTAGAGTTATGCTTTGTACTTGTGATTTGTTTAGCTTCCAGTCCCTCAGTTTTTTAATAGTGGGAATGGCAACATTTGGAATGTGTAAATCCGCTGTAAGCTTTGGGACTACCTCTCCCCACTTTCTAATGAAAAGCTAGAACATATTATGAGTCCATGTGTTCCAGGGATGCTGATCATATTCTGTATTTAACTGGAAAGAGGATGACATAAAAAAGAATGAAAAAAGCTATAGGATTTATCATCCCAATCCCTCCCTGCTGTACTGATAAATAAGTAAAATCACGTTTAATCGGGTTTAGTCTGCTTCCCCAGTCCATTTGAAAAAAAACAACTGAATAATCTAGTCTCTAACTGACGAGTAGGGGAATTTCCCCATTGTCATAGCCAGCACTCCCTCTGCCAGTAAAACAGGTCATGTAATTCTCTCTCTTCTCCTTCAGAAATCAATTAATGGATGTACTTACTGCCTCCAGTACTTGCAACTGCTTCTAATGTCTGTTGAATCCAGACACTGCATTCCCTTATACTGTTTGTACGTCACCTTCCATGTAATTTGTACTTATTTGTACTATTTAATATTGTACTGTGTATTCATAAATACATCTGTATGCTTCTCTTTTGTGCGCATGACTTTAGATCCTTTGAAAATAGGCCCTGCCTGAAGTATTTTTTTGGAGCAATAAAAATTTAACTAAGTACCCCCACCCCCCCGGACTCACTTAGAAATGAGCTACCAGAGGTCAGTGTGCTTTTCCTGGTCACAAATTGCTAATCAGTATTTTAAAGTGATTTGCCAGTCTTCAGTAAAAGTTTTTAAACTATAATATTCAGATACAGTTCTTTTATATTTAATTTTCTGTATTTGTCACCATCTTTTTATTACTGAAAACATTTGTTTGAAAACAGGATCTTTGAGTCTCGGACTTTATCTCAGCTTTGTGCATTTCCTGCTGCCGAACCCGCAGTCATCTGTCTGTAATACCATAGAGTGAGTTCTATGGCAACAGGTTGGGATGTCTCACACGGACACAATTAGGACATCAGGAGAGGGAAAAGCAGGAGGATGATATGACTTTGGAGGTACAAAGGTCCTGTTTTCATGCAACTATCCTCCATAATAATGGATGTGGGAGATAAACGCAAGAAATATAAGTAAATACTGCATAAGCTGAATTGTGTCTGAATATTATGTTTTACTGGATACTGGAAAATCACATTAAGTGTCCTGGCCTTTCTTTGGTAATGAAGTTGAAGACATTGAAGATGAAATGAGAATGAGGTAAGAAGAGGCTTAACATTAGATAAGGTCAGCTACTAAGTGGAATAAAGTTGAAACAGCCAAGAAGGGGGCACTCACATTCCAGCTGTAGAAACCTTCACTAGTGCTCATGAATAAATTATTGTGTTGCCGTTTTGTGATATGGCCACTGTGCAGCTGAAATAAGGTTGAGGGGCCTCGGTCAATGACTCCAGATAGGGGAGTTTGTATACAAGACTGTATTTAAGTTACATGGTGCTTCCATCCAGGGAAAAGTTAAAGTGGAGGAAAAATTCAGCAAAAGTAAGATTCTGCACCCTGTAACCAACAGGAAAGCACACAAGGCACAATGTTTTGCAAAGCATGTGCAGTTTATTGAAATGCTGAACATGCCAATGTTGCCAGGCAAGAAAGAAAAAAACAAACAGTACAGTACCTCTCTCAACAAACTGCCCAACATGTTTTGCACCTGCAGCAGATGCTTTCTCAAGGGTTTATGTGTAACCCTATCTACAACCAAGTTCTATCTCCTTCTTAAAGGGGTATTGCAAAAATTAAGTGGTGGGACCCACACAGTATTTGATGAATTATTAAAAAGAGCCATACTGTAGTGTAAAGTGCAAAGCGAATATACGAAACAGACCTAAGTTAAAACCAAACAAGAGACCAGGATGGCATGATGTGTTTCATTTGTTAAATATGGTGTAGTTCATTTTCAGTGTAATTAAGAAGTTCAAAACCAAAAGTTTAACTACTAGTATTCACCAGTCGATGTTGCAGATTCATGAGCACAACATAGAAACATGGACTTTGATGGCAGATAAGGACTGCTTGGCCCACCCAGTCTGCCCATTTCCCTACCTATTGGATAAGCTGCAGATCCTAGTTAACCAACAGCCTACCCCCCAGTAGAATTGCCTTATGTCTGTCCCATGCATTCTTAAATTCCCCCACTGTTTCTGACCCCATGACCTCCTCAGAAAGGCCGTGCCATGCATCCTCCACCCTCTCCATGAAAAAATACTTCCTCATGTTGCCCCTGAGCCATCCCCCCATCTTCAAATTGTGCTCCATTGTTCTTGCACATCTCTTTTTCTGAAAGATGCTACCATCTTATTAACAAATACAGAGACCACCTACTGTACCCAGAAGTATTACATTATTGGCAAAGTTGAGATGAAGATGTACTGACTTCTATATAACTATACAAAGAAACAAAGATCTAAGGGGAAAAGGTTTCTGTTGTCTAATTTGTTTGTAAGAGAATTCTTCATGCTGGCCTAGATATACTGGAATTACAGTTTGTAAATTGTGAGTAGCTAGAAAAATACCACATGCTGAAGAAACTCATGCTTTATAGCAGACAGAATATACACTTATACATTTGAGGATAGCGTTTCACCAAGCAAGTGCAAGCAAGATCAAGCAAATCCTACAGTGTTGTTAAAATTGGATGCTGTGATGGATAAGTAAAACCTAAAGCTTTCTTCTCGCCTTTACTAAATTTATATTGATGCAATGAATACTGATGGAATCATTTACTCTATTAGAGTGCCTTAAAAATATGAACTTACTGGCAGTGCTTTAGGCTATGCCTTTGTCAGGCTTTGTGTTGTGGGTCATTTGTGAGGCAGCAGTGTTATGTAAAGGAAAAATCTTTTATTTGTTTGGATTGAACTTCCATAGTTGCAGATCAGAATGGTTTGTGAATAGAGCTGTGAAAAGTTACCCAGGGAAACAACTAAAAATATACCGATTAGCCTGAACAATACACAAGCTATCAGAAGCAGTCTTTGAACAAGAAGTGCACTTGAAGATTGGAAGAATGTGCTTAGCATGAAGAAGACACACTAGATTAGAAGCACCTTATGAAGTCTTGACTCCAGGGTATGCAAAGAATAAAAAGAACTTTGGGTGGAATTGTTTCAAATTGCTATATTTGGTCATTGCCAGTTGGCAGTCTGATACTGTATTTACACAGGTGCTTTGCAGGCTTCAGATGTTGCATTTAAGACCACAATCAAGTTAATCAGCTGGACTATTCTCGGTGAATAAATTGCAAAATGGAAAAAAGAAACAATAATCTGACGTTACTATTTTAAGTATAAAATGATTTACATGAGCAGAAGAGAGCTAGTGGAATGGCCTTTGCTTGAGGATCATGCACAGGAAAAAAATACTAATTTACTGCATATTATATCATTGCCTATCATTTTTAGCATTTATCGACCTAAAAGCCACATTTGATTCTCTTTCTTGAATAATATTATAGAACAAACTCAATAATGTGGGCATGGATCATGAAATATTAAATATCCAAATTAAATTACACAAAGGAACCTGATCTACAGTCCTGCATTCACTAAACGAGCAAATGTCAAATAAGGATGTAACCAACAGGGGTGTGAGGGCAAGGATGCGCACCGGCGCCACTTTTATTTAATATGAATGTAAATTATATTTTCTCCAGTGTAGTGTGCATCTATCACTCTTGACAAGTGAGTAGATGATCCCTTACTGTAAGCAGGCAAGCAGCTGTAAAAATCGAAGGCACCCCCTCCCCCATATGGTGTCTTGCACTGGGCACTAAAGCATTTTTCCCAGTTCGTCTCCTGCCTTGCAGAATCTAGGTCAGGGACCGAGTTAGCTGTAGTTAGTTTAGGAGTTTTAAGTCATTTTTTTTTCTGTTTGACATTTTCCTCTTTGCTGCCCCCTTAGCTGCATCTTGCCTTTTGGCAGTGGTCTGGTGTGATGATCCCGGCCACTAGAGATACTGTTGCAAACTTTAGTGGTTGGACTTGTAATTGTCTGCTAGGAGGTGTGAAAATCTGTGGAGCCCATTGTTGAAGGACATCAATGGCCATGGGGCCTTACAAGTCATGACCATGACCTCCAATTAACCCTTCTTTCCACACAGACCTCCAGATTCATCCTGCTCTGTGGGTTTTCTACTCATACACTTTTCCATTACTCCTCAGAGACTTTCTATGCAATTCAATGTGCTGTCCACTCAACCTGCATGACAGAGATTCATCTTACAAGTAAGTCTCCCTCTAAAGGGAAGGGACGGTGGGCAGAGGATGACAGTGAAAAAGCAGTGATACTGAATGAATACTTCTGCACAGTATTCACAAAAAAAGAGGAGGGGGGAGGTACCCAAATAAAAGAATAGAAGCACTCTGGATAGGGAGGTTGATACCAGTCCATTCATAGAAGAAAGGGTCCTGAAAGAACTCTTCAGACTGAAGGTGGACAAAGCAGTGGGGCCTGACGGGATTCACCCAAGAATTCTAAAAGAACTAAGTGTAGAATTAGTGACACCACTGACCTCCTTTTTTAACAAATCATGGAAGGATGGTGTAGGACGGCAAACATGATTCCCCTTCACAAAAGTGGGAGCAAGACAGGCAGGAAACTACAGACCTGTTAGTTTGACCTCAGTGGTAGGGAAAATGATGGAATCACTTCTAAAGGAAAGAATTGTTGAGTTTCTAGAGGCCAGTGGGGCACAGGGACCAAGGCAGCATGGATTCACAGTGGGAAGGTCATGTCGGATGACTCTAATAGATTTCTTTGACTGAGTAACTAATGTGGTAGACAAGGGAAGGGCAGTGGACATGGCCTACCTAGACTTTAGCAAGATATTTGACACAGTCCTACACAAAAGATTAATATACAAGTTAGCCAGCCTTGGAATGGGTCCCAAGGTGGTGGCATGGGTTAAAAACTGGCTGGACAACAGGATACAGAGGGTAATAGTAAACAGAGTTTACCCTGAAGAAAGGGGGGTTACTTGTGGGGTACCGCAGGGTTCAGTACTGGGACCGGTCCTCTTTAATGTCTTTATAAGTGACATTGCAGAGGGGCTGGAAGGAAAAATATGTCTCTTTGCAGATGACACAAAGATGTGCAACATGGTTGATACAGAAGGTGGAGTGGAGAGGATGCAAAGGGACCTGGCAATGTTGTAGGAATGGTCAAATATATGGGAGCTTAGATTCAATGCAAAGAAGTGCAAAGTAATGCACCTGGGAAACAAAAATCCCAGGCAAGAGTACACAAAGGGGGTGAGATAATAACAACTACAGAAATGGAAAGGGACCTGGGGGTAGTCATATCAGATGACCTTAAGGTGGGCAAGCAATGTGGGAAGGCAGTAAGAAGAGCTGGTGGGATACTGGGATGCATAGGGAGAGGCATCACCAGTAAAAATCAGGACGTTGTTATCCCTTTGTACAGACAGTTGGTGAGACCCCATCTGGAGTTCTGCGTCCAGTTCTGGAGACCCCATCTCCACAAGGACATAGACAGGATGGAGTCTGTCCAGAGGAGGGCAACCAAAATGGTGCAGGGTCTACACCAGAAGACCTATGAAGAGAGATTAAAGAAGCTTAATATATTTACACTCGAGGAGAGGAGGGAGAGGGGGGACATGATAGAAACTTTCAAGTACATCAAGGGAATCAACAGAGTCCAAGATGGTAGCATCGTTCAGAAAAAGAGATGTGCAAGAACAAGGGGGCACAATTTGAAGATAGAGGGGAGATGGCTCAAAGGTAATGTGAGGAAGTATTTTGTCATGGAGAGGGTTGTGGATACATGGCACAGCCTTCCTCAGGAGGTAGTGGACTCAAAAACATTGGAGGAATTCAAGAATGCATGGTACAGACATAAGGCAATTCTACTGAGGGGTAGGAGGAAGTAGGCTGTTGGTTAACTAGGATCTGCAGCCTATGCATTAGGTAGGGAAATGGACAAACTAGATGGGTGAAGCAGTCCTTATCTGCTGTCAAATTCTATGTTTCTATGTTTCTAACTGCATGATGACCCAAGAAGCATCACAGTAATCTACTTTTTTTCACGCAGTTGTGGGAAATCAACAGAGCTGCATTGCCACAGGACATTTTTCCCATGAAACTGTCACTGCCAGATTACACAAAATACTCTATCCAGCTTATTTCTAGGACCTCTGTGGAGCATCCCAGCCATTGTTATTCACCGGTCATCCACCAAGTCCAACAAGAAGTACGCATGGCATTGCTTAAGTTGCCTTTGATGGCTGATAACCACAGTCAGAGGCTTATTCTGCTGGACCTGCATGATGGAAATGCCACAGCTGAAGCTAGGATAAGGGGGTGCAGGAACTTCACCCCTCTGTCCCTGATAGACAACAGGAGAGAAGAAAGAGGAGCAATGTACCAGGGACAAAGTGAGTACTTTGCGCATTGTGCCCCCATTTGTTTAGGGGCAACCAAGTGGGTCTCTAGGAGTCTGGGACTCAGTGTACCCATCTGAAGTGGGAGTTCTGTCACAAAACCAGAAAAACTGTCCACCCTCATCCTGGAGCCAGCCGCTTTACTAAGTAAGGTTTATTCTTCAGACATGAAGGAATTCTCGTAGGTACTATGCAAGTCCCTTGTGCCTAGGGACCCAAGGGACACCGAGTCTGAGACACCCATGTTTACAATCGCCACCATGGCTGGTCCATGTACTGTCCAGTAAAGGAGCCCAAATATTAGCCACATCAGAGCTAGGCATCCTGAACCATGTAACAACTGAAGAGTGGCCAACATAGGCAGAGACTGCTCCCCAACAGTAGACAGCAGATCCAGCACAAGTTTCCTCCATAGATGAGTTTAATCTCTCCAACCTGGAGTCTAACTAGGGCAGCTTTTTTTTCACACTGAAGATTCTTTTCCAAATTCTACTCCATGCACATTAAAAGAGGGAGGGTGAACTACCCTCTGAAGGTGGACACCTTATTTGCTTCATTGTCTGAGGACACCATTTTCCCCTCCAGTGGAGCAGCCAGGTTTTAGGATCAGAATGGTAAGAAGGTGGAAAGCACATTCAAGCACTCTTATAAATGCCTTTTTGCCATCATGCAGGTAGCAGTGCACAGTCTCTGCTGGACTAGTACAGAGAGATTTCAGGCATCACCTGAGCCTCGGCATCTTCAAAGTGAAAAGGAAGTTCAAGGGTCTAGCTAAGAAAGCCAGACCAGCTGATTTGACCATGGCCTACAGTACCTGTGGGATGTGTAACATTCTGTAAATGTTTGCTGTCCTTCTCTGCTATATCTGTTGCATCCTGGGACCTGAATTAATTAACTCCTACTAGTAATCAGTCTGCAGAAAATCCCATCTTTCTGTGCTTGTGGAACACTGTAAATTCTACCGACTTTGAATCTCCAACCTATATTAAAAGCATTTTGGTTCTGTTTTTTTTTCTTGCACTGCATTACTAGAGTTTACATACCATGTCATATTCTGTTCTGCACCTTCGCCTGGTATACATCATTCTACTTTGTATCACTGACTATGCTATTCCTCCTGTAAAGCATACTTATTCTCAGGTTCATAATGAGGAGCTTGTCCCCCTACCATCTAATACATGATGTACGCTTGCCTCTGCAAATAACCTATCACTCTCATCCCTGGGTTTCATCAGTAAGAATGACTGAGTTAATCTTGGGCATTATATATTTTGTTTGCACCCTAAGGAGGCTATACTGAGAAATGCTGGGGCACTATAGAGGTTAATCTAACTGTGACTGCTGATGTTATCCATTGACATGAGACAAACTCCTAGCCCTGTTTCACCACTCCTAATAGTGTATCTTTCTTTCCTATAATGACCTTGTCTGGTGTAATTCTAAGGATTTAAAAGATTGACATTGAAATATATTCAGCCTTGTATCAAAAAGTGCTGAACTGAAGGGGTGATTAAAAATCTACTCCCTGACGGCCCGGTGGCGCAGAGGGCTGACATGCTGGATGCCACACCTCAAACCACACTGGCGACCCGGGTTCGGGAACGGACTCAGGTCATTAGGGGCTGGCCGGGGAAGGAGAGGATTGAGCGTCCAGAGGACTGCTTTCCTCTCCTGGGGTGGGTCGGGTGAGAAGCCCCACTCCTGTAAGGGACCCCGGTGGAAACTGAGGGCACTACTAAGCAGTGGCACAGGAGGGACATCCAGGAAAGCCGGAAAACAATTTCAGCACCTGCTGGATGATGGCCTCCACATTCTCCACACCTCCAGAACCTCCGGGAGCCTGGTCCTCCACAGCAGCACCCCCAAGTCAGTAAGGAAATGGAGTGCTGGGGTTTTTCCCTCCCCCGGTGCCTTCCCCCTTGGAGGAGGGGAACCCACCCGGAGATGGGTCAGTCTGGGGTGACTCAGAGGGCTGGCTGCAATATGTGGTATGAGGGCAGCGCTCGGGAAGAGGATGGCTGGGGAGTGGAGATGCTAAGAGGGCCTGAAGGAGAGGCGGATGCCGGAGCATTGTAGGAGGTAAAAAGATAATACAAAAAAAAAAATCTACTCCCTTGACATCCTAGCTCGAGGGAGATCTTTTCTGTCAGCAGAGACCTGTTGGCAGCACTGCCCTGCAGGCAGAGTGTCTGTCCCATCTCTGCTTTGTGCTTATTGGATGCAGCAGACTGCTCAGCTCATCTTTTCATTGGCTGATAAATGCCAGAATGCTACTGATCAGATGCTCCAAGCTCTGCAGCGCTGTCACACAGGCAGAAGGTCCATCCACCCCGAATGTCAAAATCAAGTGACATGAGTGCTTAATGCTTATTCGTAGTAATTTTATTTTTATGTTAAGCAAACTGTCAATTAACTATTCCTTTCTGTAGAAACCAATTGTGACAACACTCTTTTCATTATATGACCCCAACATTTTGGCACTCATTACCACTGCATTTAAGAAAAACTAAAACTCTGTATTTCTTCAAAATAGTCTAAAAAAAAGTACCCACAGTATTCAAAAAATGCAGAAGTGTCTGTTTTACCTGAATCACAGTGTCTCTGTTAGCATGTTTCCTCAAGTACCAGTCTTAGAAAACACCTAGTTGAACAATGCGGATATAATTATTTATTACACGAATTAGCTGTATCTATGTGTATTAGCATTATTTCTAAAGTACCTACTGGGCTAGCTTTGTGATTTGTGAGTATTCCAACCTTATACCTTTTTTATCTATTATTTATTGTACTTATGACCTTTTCCTACTGTCCTGGGTTGCCCCTGTAAATGGATTTATGGCCAGTGGGCCTTACTCAGTTACCCAAGAATTAAAGTAAATTAAATACATAACTAAAAGCAGTGAAACAACTTGCATATATTACATGTGGAAAGTCATGTGTACACCTTTAATCTTTGCAGATTGATTTTTCCCATATTTAGAAACATTTGTGTTGGTATCTGCTGGTAACAAAGGTTAATTGATGGAAAAACACATGCAACACAGTTGTAATTTCATCTGTTATTCAGTGTTTTTTTTCATGCTTCCATGTCTACAGGAAGTACAGTTCCTACTGGGGTGCTTCATGGCAGCCCAGAAATCTCTTTCATTCTTGAGTTATACTAAGGAGTCTGGCAGTATCTGCAAGGTCAACAATATGTGAGGTCTATTGGGGGTGGTATAGACAGCTCAAGAAAGGAAGTACCAAGATGCCATTAGGGCTGTCAGCTCAGCAAGCCTGTTCTGGCATCAGTACTACTCAGACATAGAGACTCAGGCAGGTAATAGGCAGACTAAATGGACCTTTGGGTCTTTATCTGCCAATAATGTCTATTTGTCTGTGTGTCTGTGTATCTAGAGTATTAATAACTTCAGATGTCAGTTGAATGCAGATGACTAGTTTGCATTTCAGTAGCAAAGAGCTTTGCATCATGCATCCTGCCTTACAGGAGGGTTTTAATGCCCAGCAGGAATTTCTCTATGGGGAAAAAATAGTGCGAAATGTAGTCACAACAAAAGTGATGGTATTTGACCCTTGAGTTGTGATAAGGAACACACCTGAAATTAATATTAATACTAAAGAGGGAATAAACTCAGAATAAGTAGAAAACTGATTTATGGCTTGAACAGTTATTTTGGATATTCATGTTGACATTTTGTGTAGCAAATTAAACATTAGGTTGTTTATGTATCAAAATAGAGGCATTTTATGTAGGGAGGCAAAAATGCACTCATACAATCATTGATACTCCTGTATTGGATTTATGCCAGTTTTGAATATGCCTCTGCTCTGTTATATATTTTATTGGAATTAGATGTTGTTCATAATGAGAAGGATTGCCTTATCATAAACTGTCCCTATGACAAACATCAGTGCTTGATGTAAATCCAGTTTGGTTGGTTACCTTTTGGTGACTGGATGTGGATGCACAGTTGTACTTAGTATCTACAGGGTGAAAATCCATTTTATTTAACCAAATACCTACTGTTCATGAAAGATGTACAAAGTACTGTCTGAGATCTGCTGACCGTCTGGAATTGTTAGTTTCTAACATTTTAACTGATTCAAGAGTGAAGGCTAAGCATTTTGGGGCCTGCTCCTAGAATTCAGCCCTAGTTCACTTAAAACCCATTTTTCCCAAAAGCAATTTTAGAAGTCTGTACATTCCATTGCTTAACCTTAATTCAAAATGGCTACCTAATAGGGATTGAGTTTTAATGCTCTGTGACATAAACTGGAGGTGGATCTATAAGGTTAAACTGTGGTTTTATGGTAATGGCAACTGTCTGAAACCTTGTTGTATTATGGACTTGCAAGGGAGGTGAATTTATTTTATATCGATCTAGTGTTTTCTAATATAAATTATTGCATTGTGCTGAATTTTTATATGTTCCTTAGATTTTAACTTTCTTGTTGCTGTCTGCCAGGACATCATTGGAAATGAGCCAGTGTCGCAATGTTCTTTTCCTGGAAGTCAAATAAATAAATAAATAAAATGAAGGGGTTCTGGTGGTATAATGAGGGTTGTATAGCCCCCAGAACCCTGAGATGGAATCATCGGCAGAGTTTAATGGGGTTTTTTTCCATTCGTTATCATTAATAGTACATGGATCAAGTTTGTTAAAATTGTAATCACCTCCCAATCTGCCTATAGCCCTTCTGCCCTAATAGTACCTTCCCCACCAATGTGGGGACATGCTTCCTCCTAGTTCTTTACCACCCCTACCCCAATGTAATGACTTCCTCCCCACCCTTGTTCATAAATAAATAAAGAATACTCACAAAGTCACAGTATAATCTTTGGACTGCTTCCCCAGACCATTTACTAATGCCTGCTGGCACACTGCTACCCCTGTCAGCTGTGCTCTGTCTCAGTGGCAACACTTTCCGTGCACTTGTTTAGTGCTGTTAGAGAACAGAGATGGGAGAGATAGCAGTGCAGCAGCAAACTGCATAAGTAATGGTTGTGAAGAGATGGTTCAAAGATTTTATGTGACTTAGTGAGGTTTTGTTTTCAATTATTGTACTTTAGTACAGGCAAACAGCTGGGACTGGGGCTTGGTGTAATTTACTTTGATGTTGTTGGGTCATCATCTGATGAGCAGAGGTGTTATTATCCTATCAATATGACATCATCTTAATATCAGAGTTTGGAAGTCACTTTTTTCACAGTACTGCTCATGACGCCGATGACCTGGGTTTGGTAACAAGTCTTGGTTATTAGAAGGCTGACCAGGAGAGGAGAGTTGAGTGTCCCACAGAACACTCTCTTCCTCCAGGGAGGGGGGAATCACTGCAACTGCCACCTGGGTGACCACAGGTGATGGTGCAGTGGTGAGTGCAGTTCTGGGGTTGAGGACAGCTGATTGGCTGGATGGACATACACACCTTGCATGAGCATGCACAACAGCCAGCATCCCTGAGGAAGAGGGGAGGAGAAAAGCAGAAAACACAGGTGTGCTCCATGACAGCTCCGGATGGTCCAGAGACCCTGCACCCTGCTGACTGAGGCTCCCTCTGATAGCACCACGTAGCCTTTCCGAGGGGCTTGATCCAGCCCAAGGAGCTCCACTGTCGGGTGGGGATACCATGGGGCCATAATCCTAGAGGAAGTTAAGTCCTGGGAGATGGAAGGGGTGATGGCATTGGGGCTGTCCAGGGCTCCGAGAAGAACTGTTGCTGGCTGAAGGGAAGATGCATAGAAAAGTTGAAATAAAAAAAAACCTAACAGGATAGGCATATATTATAAACAAGAAAAACTAAATTTCTAGTTTCTTTATTGCCACCATATAGTGCTCCTTACTGCAGTCCACAATTCTTCAAATAAATCTAAACAGTGTCTATAGCAAGAGGGCAAGTACTAATACAGTAGGATACATGTGCTGTGTAGTAAACCATCCCAAGCACCAGCCCTGGTCCTACGGAACTTTCATTATTTTGAAGGCTCTATGAAAACCAGAAAAAGCCATGATTCTCTTATGTGAAGGCACCTGTTTTCTTTTACTCAACAAAACATCCAAATCTTGATCAGGATTAAGCACTTCAAAATTCCTGTTACTATAAATTAAAATGATGATATTGGGCATAAAAAGTGTAATCTCTTTAGGATTCTTTTTCCATAAGCTGCGACAGCTTTCTCATTCCTTCTACCAGAACCACAGACAGATTGTTTTATAGTGCTGCAGAGTATGCAGTTAAATTAAATGTAGTTTAAATTAAGCAGTTACTTGAGTTGTAAAATCTCAGCCCAGCTTGATTTCTCTTAATTACTGCCTCTGTAAAATATGAATAACCAAAGTACTGTATACAGTACTTTGAAGCACTCTCAAACCTTTGAACTATTTTGAGGGACATTACTATAGGTTTCTTTTGCTCTGTGCATGGTTAAATTGCTCTTATTATAGCCAAATTGTTCTCTCCCTTTTCTCATAGAGCTACTACTGCTGCTTTCCTCCGGAAAGGAGAGCAGGCAAGTAGCTGACTTCACAACTGATGCTTGTGTTTCTCGATGACCAGCTAGCAGCCAACTGCTGGAGCACCAGGCAGCCTTCAGCTTTAAGGAACTGAGCACCTCACCTCCATGAAGTGTTTGGTCCCTACTAGTCCTAGTGCTAGGATACCCCAGTTTGGAAGCAAACACACCGCTAATTTTTACCCAATTGCAATCACTTCTATAGATGCAGTAAGAGACTGCAGTCAATCAATGTTTATTGGAAGGCAAACTGAGAGCAAGAGCTCTCTTTTACAGTTGCGTCCAGTATAACAAAGAACAAACAGTTGCATCACATAAATTACAGACGTTAAGTATCACTTGAATTACAGACATTGAGTATCAATTATAGTTGGTGCTCAGTGATGGATAAAATTCAACTGTAGCAGTCACACCTGCAGTCACTGCTTCAAAGTGGCCAAGGCATTACAACCATGGTAATGTTGTATGCCTTAGTTATGTTGAAATCAGACATAGTTGCAATTTAAGGAACTCAAAAGGCTGGGCATTCAGCCATGGCCCTGAAACTTTTATTGTAAAATATGGTTATACTTGGAGGCTTGGGGTTCAAAGAGACTTCAAGAGCGTCAGAATTATGTGGGTTTCACCATATGGTATTTTGAAAATAGTAAAGCATCTGAAATGATTATAGCTATGTTGCATCCATCATCTGGAGGTACCCTTATTATTAAATACAAATCATTCTATTTTGATTGATATATTTTAGCATGAAACAGCATGGACAACTATTACAAAGCATCATAGTATATGCTAAGATATGCATGTCTTTTTCAGTTAAATAGCCCATTCCATCAGCTTTCTGCATACCTTTGGTACTGTAGAAACAGAGAAACATAGAATTTGACAGCAGATAAGGACCGCTTGGCCCACCCAGTCTGCCCATTTCCCTACCTAATGGATAAGCTACAGATCCTAGTTAACCAGCAGCCTACTCCTTTCTACCCCCACCCCCTAGAATTGCCTTATGACTGTCCCATGCATGCTTGAATGACTGTAAGTCATGTATTTATTCTGACAATAAAGTACAATGTTACCCGGGGCTCTAACGCATTGACACTATTGCTGGCATCACTTTTTTCTTATGACTGTTAGCTCAGTCTAGATGTAGACAGGAAGATTTGATCTCAACAGCAATCAGTTCAGGCTTTGTTTTGTCCAGGGCGGTATTCCACTGGATATTTTAAGATACTGTCTCCTGTTTATAGTTATTCCATGTTGTAAGGAGTGAAGGAAGAAGCTGTCATTCAGGTATACCTAAAATGAAATATTGTCTCTGCCTCTTTTATGTAGGAATTTCAACAATGCACACACATCTTTATGTTCCTGGCTGTTAAACACACCAGAATAAAGAAAAGGAAAATAAAAATATTTTATTTTATTTTTTTGCATCTCCAAGTGAGATTGAGAGAAGTTAAGGAACATTTAGGGGGTGAAGTACCAAGAGAAGAGGGTTAATTAGACAATAGGTGATCAATTGTTTATAGCCATGCAGTAAGTGGCAATAATGGACTTCAGACCTGGGGTTCAGAGTTCACAGCTCTGCACTGCAGCCACCAGGTTGCTAGGTTACATAAGCAATAACCTATGACAGATCATGGGATTATGGTGAATTAATGCACACCACAGGTGTGTTGAGAGGGAGGATGCTGAGGACTGAGTGTCCTTCTGCATCTGGGAACTACATTAATTAACCATAACCCCATACCTTGGAGTGGACTATTGTGCTTATAAAATGGGTTAAATGTTAAAACCAAAAAAATTACAGGAAAGTCATTTTTAGGTGGAAAACAGAGACTTTTATTGTATATTGAGTCACAAGTAAAGTAGTTTATATAAACTAATAGTCAAAACTTGTGCATTAAACATTAAAGAAATTGTAAAAGTGTATAAACTGTTACACTAAAACATGTTGTGAACATATGGGATATACAATGGTGAGCTGTCAGATAAATGATTTATCTACACAAGTGCTGTTTGACCTCGGGGAACTTCACGAGTGGCGTAAGCCACGAGTGAGGTGTCCGAGGTCAAACAGTACAAGTGTAGATAAATCATTTATCTGACAGCTCACCATTGTATATTTCATTTATGCAATAGGGATGCTTCTTATCAGTGTGGGAACATTTGGTTTTGACTGTTTATGTTCTTTTTAAATGGTAATTTCTGGGACTTTCTGGGACTTTTGGTTAACTTTCCTGGTGTATGTCCGCTTAGCGGGTGGTTGCTATTAAATGAAACACCACTCATTTTGTAGAGAACTTCTTGCTGAACAAATGTCATGGTGACAGTATCATGCTACCTTTTTGTTTTAAAGTTATTCACATTTGTTTGATGAAAAGTGAAACAAAATTTAATTTTATGCTGTTTTTGCTAATTATAAAAAAAACTAAAAGGTGTTTATTAATGAAATGCCACTCATTTTGTAGATATTTTCATGCTGAACATTTTTTGTGCTCATAGTACCATGCTATCATTTTTAGTTTTAAAGTGATTCACATTTGTTTGTCTGAAAAGTGAAAAGAAAATAGGATTTTATGCTGTTTTTTGCTAATTTTGAAAAAACTAAAAGGTATCTATAAATGAAACACCACTCATTTTGTAGATATTTTTTGTCCAGAACATTTTTCGTGCTCACAGTACTATGCTATCATTTTTCGTTTTAAAGTTATTCACATTTGTTTGTCAAAAAAGTGAACAAAAAAGCTTTGATTGACAGTTTGCATTTATCCCACATATGTGGGATAAATCTAGGGTGGTTAGATTTATTCCACATATGTGGAAATAAATGGATTTATTCAATGGCTTTTGGTCTCACACCTATTGCATAAATTAAAATATTGTAAAAGTTTATAAACTATTACATGGCACAGAAATGTGTATTGTTTTTGTTATGAGACTTCTAAACACAGATGGCAAGTAGTTTGTGTTTCCTAACTCTGGTTTAAGTAGGAGATTTACTCAATGGCAAGGTAATGCTATGTGATCAATTAGGTTTTGAGTTTTTTACTTCCCTTTATAAACTGCCTCCACGAATGAGGAGCTCTCGTTGTCTGTTATGTAATGAAGAACTGAAATGGAAAGAAATAAAAGCATGAATAAGCTCACATTTTAATCTGTGCTTGCCTTTCGCATTATGGAAGTTAGTTTATTTTTAATATGCTTTATGTAGCATGTTTGTTTCTATCTGGGTCTGTATATGTTTTGCTTATTATTTTATATTGTAAGTTATAAACTGAAGCTTTAAAACTATAGTCTAGGTAGCACAATTATTAAATTACTGTAAAGAGCATATGTTCACTTCCAATAGACAGGTGGCTGTATTATTTGTTGTGTTTTAATGTGTTTTCACTGGGTTAAGGGGGTTTCACCTTTACTTTTCAAACTGATAGTAAGAATTCAATAGAATTCTGGTATTGTGATTTAAGGAAATCTAAACTACTTAGGATCCCAATGTACTTCAAGTGAGAAACTATTGATTAGTTTTAAACACTTATGTCAGCAACAAATTGTACCCATTAAATGTATGTAATATTGTGGTCCATCTGTACTATTTTACATTATTGTTTAATGCGAATAGCCTCTTTTTCTTCTTTCCAAGAAACATCAGATTTGGAAGATACGATCACCTGTTAT
Organism: Neoceratodus forsteri; assembly: GCA_016271365.2. NCBI lineage: Eukaryota > Metazoa > Chordata > Ceratodontiformes > Ceratodontidae > Neoceratodus > Neoceratodus forsteri. The sequence continues at coordinate 799,891,447 of CM028129.1, forward strand.
GTCATACTGTAGAAAAGCTCATAGATGATCAAAAATCACATATTTGTATTATAACATTTTATGGGAATATAGCTTGATTTCCCTACCCCGCCCCCCAAAAAATCTGCAAATAGATTTTCAGTTTCCTAGTGAAATTCCCTGCCTGCCTTGCTAGTGAAGATTTTCTGAATTCATTGCAGATTATACAGTTCTTTATGCAGTGAGCCCCACACCTGAAATGGCTGTGAATTCAGTACAAGAGGCATTTGATCAACTGCAGTTAATTTATGCACCTCTGAGTTGCTCCTAAATGCTGCCAAAACTAAGTATATGTTTTTTCTCCTAAATATGTCTCCTACCCTTCCCATTTGGAATCACAACCCTAACAAGTGAAATGCTTGGAAATGTAGATTCCTATAAGTACCTGGGTATGTGGTTGGATAATAAGTTATCCTTCACTGTACATATCGAAAACCTCTGCAAAAAGCTATACCAGAGACTAGGATTTTATTACAGAAATAACTTCTGCTTCAACCCTGAAATTAAGGGTGGTAGGATTAGGGGGAAAGGAGGAGGAAGTACTTCACAGAGAGAGTGGTGGAACCGTGGAATGTGCTGCCCGGGGGGGCTGGTACAGGCAGCTACATTGGAGGGATTCAAGAGAGGGTGGGCCAGATATAGGCAAGGGGTGAAGCAGAGGCTGATTTGCTCAGGGGAAGGGGGCAGGACTGGGGGATAGAGTAACAGTGGAAGGAGATAGCTAGAGGGCTATGGTACCCAATCAGGGTGCTGAAGCCCGAACAGACTTGATAGACCAATAGGTCTACTCTGCTGGCAACTAGTATGTTAGTATGTATGTTAAGAAAAGACTCCTCCAGGCAATGTTTCTTCCCCTGCTAGACTATGGCAATATTATATATAGAAGCACTACCACCTCTAATTTGGCTAGATTACATGTGCTCTACCACAGAGCACTGTGGTTCATCTTCGATCTACAAGCCACAACTCATCACTGCCATCTATACAATGAAGTGGGATGGGCTTCCCTAGGAATCAGAAGGCTTGGGCATCTAAATTATTGATCCTTAAAAGCATTGTGGAACTCCTTACCATCATACATCTCTAAACTCTTTCCCAGATCCTCGGGGGTTATACAACTCAAGAAAGCACAGTGCTGTCATGCTCGATGTCCCTAGGCACTTTTCAAAATTTGGTAAGATGGCTCTTAGCTGGGCTGCTCCCATGGTCTGGAATGCCCTCCAGGAATTATTTAAATTGAGTTCACTTGTCAGCCTCCATGACTTCCAAACCCTGCTTGGCCAATATTGTGTGGACAATGTGTTTCCCATTAGAACTTAAGTAATCCTTGCATTACTTTCAAAACACCAAAATGTTGTTCTCTCTTTCTGTGCTGTAACACCTATATCAAATGCTTTCATTGTGTAGGCATTGTACAAGAAAAGAACTGCTGACCTGCACTATGAACTAATCTCTAACCCTGTATTATATGAACTGTTTTGTATATTGTCACTTCATTTTCTGTACTGCAAGCTATCCTACCCAGAACCTCCTAGCAAATGAGCCTTGCTCAATGGAGCTTTTTTCCTGGTAGTAAATATAAAGAAATGCAAATAATCCAATAGAGACATAGAATTTGATGGCAGATGAAGTCTGCCTGTTCCATCAAGTCTGCCCAATTTCCCTACCCTCTGCTGCATACCTTGCTTGCCCTTTCTTCCCCGCTGCTAGGGTTCCCTCATGATTATCGCACCATTTTGTTTTTATTCTTCACCGTCTGTGCCCCCACCACCTCTGCTGGGAGGCTGTTCCAAGCATCCACCACCTTTCTCACATTACCTCTGACACTACCTTCCTCCAGCCTCATATCATGACCCCTTGTTCTTGAGCATTTTCTTTTCTGAAAGAGGCTCCCTCTTGTACCTTATATATACTCTTGAGGTATTTAAATGTCTCTATCATATCCCCACTCTTCCTTCTCATCTCCAGTGAATACATATTGAGGTCTTTCAGTCTCTTCTCATATGGCTTCTGGTGTAGCCCATGCACCATCTTTGTAGCCCTTCTCTGGACAGCTTCCACCCGAAGTCTTTCCTGAGATGCTGCCTCCAGAACTGGACTCAGTATTCCAGATGAGGTCTCACCTGCTGGTGATGCCCCTGCCCATGCACCCCAGCATACCACTTGACCCCTTACTGCTTTGTCATACTGTCTGGCCACCTTTAGGTCATCCAGTGTAATCACCCCCCAGGATCCCTTTCCTGTTTGGTGTCCTTCAGCATCTCCCCACATATGTAGTACTCCTTCCTGGCTTCCCGCACCACAAGTGCATAATTCTGCACTTCTTGGCATTGAATCTCAGATGCCATACTCTCGACCATTCCTCCAGCCTGCTTAGATCTCTTCTCATTCTTTCCACCCCCCTAATGTCGACCCTATTGCAGATCTTTGTGTTATCTGCAGATAGACACATCTTTTCCCTTCCATCCCCTCCACAGAGTTGCTTATAAAGACATTAAAGAGGACTGGGCCCAGCACCAATCCCTGAGGCATCTTCTGGTCACCTTCCTGACCTCAGACTGAACTCCGTTCACCACTACTATTTGTGTCCTGCCACTCTACCAATTTCTAACTCAGTTTATCACCCTGTATCCAACTCCCAGGATGCTCAACTTGTTTATTAGCTTCCTAAGTGGGACAGTGACAAAAGCCTTACTGAAATCCAGGTAGTCCACATCCACTCCATCTCCCCCCCCCCCAATCTGTCACCCTGATCACCCAATCGAAGAAATCTATCAGGTTTGTTTGGCAAGACCTCTCTGCCATGAAATCATGTTGCTTTGGATCCTGCTGTCTGGTGGATTTGAGGTATGTCACAATCCTTTCCTTAATGATTCCATTAATTTGCCTATCACTGAGGTTAGGCTGACTGGGCTGTAATTTCTCACCTCCTCCCTGCTCCCACTTTTGTGGAGAGGGATGACATTTGCCCTTCTCCAGTCTGCTGGGACCACCCCTGTCTCTAATGATTTATTGAACAGGTCTGTCAGGGGTGCTGCCAGCTCCCTTCTAAGCTCCTTTAGTATTCTGGGCTGTATCCTGTCCAGTCCCATTGCCATGTCTACTCTCAGCTTTTTTAATTCTGTTAGGACTCTTACTTCTGTGAATGGACTGGTTTACACCCCCTTCATCTGACTACCTTGTCACCTAACTGTGGCCCCTCCCCCTCCCCTTCTTTGGTAAACACAGAACAAAAATATTTATTCAGGATTTCTGCCTTTTCCTGGTCCCCTTCAGCAAACCCTCCTCCTTCCTTTTTTAGTCTCACAATCTCTTCCCCATGTCTTTTTTTTTCACTAATGTATCTAAAAAAGATCTTGTCTCCTTTCTTAATTGCCTGGGCTATTCTTTCCTCCGTGTGTGCTTTGGCTGTTCTAAACTGCTTTTCTTGCCCCTCTCAGTCTCTCCAGATATGCTTTTCTATCTTCCTTCCTCCCTCTGTGTTTCCTTGTATTTTCTGAATGCCATCCTTTTCTCCCTTACCTTCCTGGCTACTTCCTTCAAGAATTAGTGTTTTTTTCTTTCTCCTAGTTTTACTTATTTGCCTAATACACAGCCTTATTGCTTGAGCTATGGCTCCCTTAAGATGTGCCCATTGCTTCTCTATGCACCCTCCCTACCCTTCCTCCTAGGGCTTTCTTTAAACATTCCCTCAACTTTGCAGAATCGACCCATCTGAAATCTGGGACCCTTATCCTCGTGTGGCTAGACTCCTTTCCTGTCCTTACGTTAAACCACACCATACGGTGATCATTGGACCCCGATGGCTACCCACTTCTACATCTGTGACTCTTTCCCCATTGCTGAGCACCAGGTCCAAAATGTCTCCCTCCTGGTGGGTTCTACCACAAGCTGTCTGAGTTCCACCCCTTGCAGAGCTTCCAGGATGTCTCTGCTCCTTGCTGTGGCTGGCGTATGAGTGCTCAAATCAACATCTGGCAAATTGAAATCTCCCACTAGCAGTACTTCTCCCCTTTCTGCCATTTTGTGGATGATTTCCACTAGCTATTTGCCCAACTCTTCCCCCTGTGCCGGAAGTCAGTAGACTATGCCTGTTCGAATGGCCTACCATACTCCGTTTTCAGTGTGATCCACAGTGCTTCTGCCCCTTCCTGTACTCCATATTTAATTCCCTCTTTAGCGTAGATAGCCACTCCTCTCCACTTTTTTCCTCCCCTATCCTTCCAGAATAAAGTATACCCTGGTACTGCTATGTCCCAGGCATGGTTCTTTGTGTACCATGTCTCGGTGACAGTGACAATGTCTAGTCCGCTTCTGACATCAAGGCCATTTGGTCTGGGAATTTATTTGCCAGGCTATGGGCATTTTTTTTTTTTTTTTTTAATTATTATTATTTAGTTGTTTAACCAGGAGTAGCACACTAAGCTGGAAGCTTTTTCACAGGAGTGACCTGGGAACACAGGGAAGTTAAGTGACTTGCTCAGGGTCACACAGTATGCAAGTGGAAGCTGTGGGATTCAAACCCAGGTCTGGTCTGCTGGATGTCACCAGATTTGCAGCTCAGAGCCTTAAACCACTGCACTATACTGCATTTGTACACATGGCCTTCCAAGCCTTGCTGCTCTTCCTATTTATGTTTTCTCTCTCGCCCTTGCATTTTTCCCCAGTCCCTTCTTACCTCTCCCTTTAGGCATGCTTCCTTTACCCACTTCAGATTAGACTTGGTGACCTCCCTATGTGTTTTTGCTAGTCCACTTTTGCTTACCATGTCTGTTTCCTGCTTGTGAGGGAGTGATGGCTAAGTTCCGATCCTTGATAAGGGCCTCTGCCTCAGGCTCCCCGTCCTTGTTTAAATGCCCAATGCTGACATCAAACTTATGCCCCAGTGCATGTACCCCTTTCTTTGTCAGGTGCAGTCCATCATACTTGAAAAACTTCCTTACCCAGAAGTCTCCCCACGCTCCAGTGAAGTGGTAGCCTTTAGCTTGACACCAGCTCCATAACCACACATTGAATTACTCCATTTTCTTGCATCTGATCTTCTGTGTGCTGTCACCTTTGTCCCATACTGGAGAGACTTTGGAGAAATTCTTCTAGTATGGGGCTATCACCTTTGCTCCACACTGGAAGAACCTCAGAGAAGTATTCTGTTGGATTCTTTTTATTACTAGTTGGTAAAATAAAGAGAAAATAATGAAAAAGGTAAGTAAAGAAACAGACAAATGCAGAAGTTATTACACGGTATCAAAAGTCCTAAAACAACATTCTATAAGATATATAGCCTTACTAGGCATATGCTCTTTAAGATCTAAAGAAAGTTGTAATTGGAGCCATCCACTGATCTGTGCTTCTGTGCTTGAGATCTGCATTTTAGAGTAGACTCAGAGTGCTGAAACTGTGGTGGCCAGGGCTGAACCAGCCCATGCTGGGAGACGGCATGTACTTTGCAATGCAGTGGCCCCTTGTGGTGACCCAGGTAGCCTGCTTCCATGCAAGGGGTGGTGCGTGCATCCAAATGACACTTCAGCCACCAAAGCCAGTAGTAGGCTGGCCCACGTCATGTGGTGGTAGGAGGCAGAAAATAATAGAGAGTCCCAGCTACCATCTAAATGATGGCTGAGCCTGAACAGGGTATATCCATGGATTACTGCAGCTGACCAGGATATAAAATACAAATGAAAAAAAAAAAAGAAAAGGAAGATGGTATTTTTGATGCACACTCCACCCTTATTACAATACAGACCTTGGAAATTAATCATCTGTGTGCTTTACTGAAGGTGATTTTAATTAGCTACTAATAGCCTCAGAAGAATGATTTGTATGCTCTGCCTGGCCTTTGTGACATGGTTTTAGTTTAAAATACAGCTTGGAAATATGACCAAGGAAGTTGTTTAAGCAGATCAAAGCTAAAGATCATAGAAAAGAGACAGCCTTGATGAGCTTCAGAAGAATGGGTACATGATAGCCAATAGCTGCTTATGCTCATTGTTGAGAGTTTTTTTAAGTGCTAGTTTTTGAACAAGGTTTTAAATGTTTTTAAAAAGTTTGCTGGTTTCATGATGCCAAGTGGTGATGCTTCTGCATAGGCGTGCAAGCAGCTTGGGTTCTGATCTGAAGCCTTGGATGACGGGAGCAGAGGCTGCTACGCGAGAGGCACTCTTTTCTCAGTGATGGGTTAAGTGGCCCTCCCCCTTTGGAACTACCACACACTGTATGGTGCTGTTGACCACTTTCTGCTTTGCAGTTCCCCTTAATACTTTGTAGCATGTGCACTCCCTACTTTGAGGGGGAAGGTGGGATACAACTGAGAAATGGAACCCCCAACCCACAAATGCTGGATAACAGCCTCTCTTCTTCCCCACCAAGTGACCTGGAACTTGAGCATACCTACGTGGATTCCATGGCCACTGTGTCTGAGATGCATAAAGCTGTAAAGTTCCAGGATATCCAGCCTCACACATGTAGTAATCCTAGTGTGGGCACAAAGAAGCAAAAATGTATCCAATCATAACATGAAAAATAGGACATGAAGGTATAACTTATAAATTTTGAAATTCTTTTAAGTTCTCTATTGATGAACTAGACACCTGAAAAGGCAGGCCAATGTTTAATGGCCCAGGTGCCACTTCATTGGCAATGGAGATGGCTGCCTCTATGCACACTGTTCAACCTACATACCCGCTAGGGACGCTGAAGCGGGGGACCGTATGGTCTGTCCTGGACAGTTAATAAATAACAGAAGGGATTTTTCACAGCAAATTATTAAAGAGCACCAATTATGGTCACTTGAACAAAGTCCCCATCAGTAGCTTACCCCAAAAGGACTTAAACAATCCTGAAAGCAGATTTTTTAATTCCTTGTTTTAGCAGGGGAAGGGATCGTAAATCCTTGCTCCAAGGAGATGGCCACCCAATCCCATCCCTTTTCTTATGCTGGCTCTGCAAAGCACCACCCCCCTCATCAAATGTTTTACATTGTATTAGTTTGTAGAGTGCGGAGGCGGGCTATATTAATGATCTAGAGAAAAAATTTTATCAAAACGTGTAAAACATTCACAGTTTGGTGGAACAAGAAATGTGGTCAATAAATAAAACTAGAAGATACCCAGAATCTTTTAAAGTGCATAAAGGTAGGGTCAATTTTTTTGTCCAGTTTTGTTGCACCGCTGCTTTAAAATAAATTGGATCTTTAAAATACGCCTCGCCCATTACTCATGCTGTATATATCAAACCCGGCAAAGTTGGGGAACAATCTCTCCAACCTTTTTCTTGTAATTTTTTTTTGTTGTGCTTGTAAAATGTGCCAGATTGATAGCAGTGGAGAATAAAATCCTCTATGTATCCAAAACATGTATAGATCAAGTAGCCACCTTCCACAGAAAGGATATCGAGAATTGCAAAATTGGTTTTATTAACATAAATTACTAACAAATGAATCAAAAATTAATAAATTTTTTTTGGAACTTAGCAAATGCTTGCCAGGTTGAAGATGACCTGCCAATAATTTGTAACAGTGGTACTATTATTGAAAATGTTGATACATTTTGATTTCTTGGAGTTACATTGGATGAAAGTTCTGTCAAAAAATTGAAAAATAACTTGGGGTTTTTGAATCAGAAAAAAAATGTTCCTAACCAAAGAAGCACACATTCTTGTTCCCAAATGGGCACTAATGCCAGTATAAGACTATGGCGATTATTTATTTTGCAGTCTTTCAGAAACCACTATAAATTGTTATATCATAGGTAAGAAATGTTTAGAGCCATCCTTAGTGAGAGACAGAGAGAAGATATTTTAAAATCTGCTAGTTCTGTTGTTGGCCTTTCGTTTGAAGAGTCTGTCAACAAAGGTGCTAGTTAACATACTAACATACTATTTGCCAGCAGATTAGGCCTTACGGTCTATCGAGTCTGCTCGAACCTAGATCCTTAGTTGGGTCTGTGCTTAGTTGTTGTACATTTTGTGATGCAGAGATCTATCCACTTGACACTGGACTGAAACAACCACAGCTCTTTTTACATAGGCAACTAAACAACCATCGTATTATTATAAAGGCTTTTTGTAATTAGCAACCCAGACTTTATATGAACCAGTGTCTTAGAGGTGTGAGGCTTTGTAATCCATTGCCAATCTACTGAGTCATACAGTCCCCTGTGATCTAACAAATTTTATTTTGAGACTCAACTGAATCACCGAACTTGAGATACTCCAGCTGAGGAATGTTTCTAGTGTGTATATGCTCAAGTCCAGTCTTTTCAGCCACCTTGAATCCTTTGTTCTTCTTCGGGGGGGGGGGTAGCTCAGTCATCAGGTCACACCATATTAACTTCTCCATCTGCTAAGCAGGATCCACACAGAAGATTTTCCAGCAGTACAACTGGGGCTGCCCAAGCCGACATCACCTGCTGACGTCATCAACCGTATAAAGGTGTGAGTGGCCCCACTCTCTCCTCTGTTCTTTCCCGCCATCACCTACCTTTCGCATGGGTCTCTGTGGAAGCTCTGGCGCAGTTCATAACATGTTTGCCTATGAATTTTTCCATTACCCTAGTTTTTAGCATTTCTTTGAAACAAGAAATTATTTTACCTCGTTTATGTTGAGAGTTGATCCTACCACTTCTCTTTCATTGCTGTCTCTGTGGAAAGAAGATAGCTTCTTCAGACAACCACAACCTCTGTGTCTACTGTCTTGGGCCTGACCATGATGTCTCTGACTGTGAGCTCTGACAGAATCGTACAACCCTCAGGTGATGCAAAATGGTTTTGAAGAAATTCCTCATGGAGCAACAGGTAGCCAGTTCTGGGCGGGGGTCCTCCAAGGTCCCTCCTTCCCAGCCGCCAGTAGATTCGTCAAACTTCCAGGTCTTGAAGACCCGAGATATGTCTTCAGGGAAAAGTCATAAAAAAGACAGTGAAGGGTCCTCTCCCCCCAGTGATGTTTCTGATCCCCAATGGTGCTGCTTCTTCTTCCTCTGTGGGTACTCCATCAGCTGTGGCCGCATCCACACACTCTGCTGTCCAGGCCTCTGCTTCTTCCTGGCCCCTACTGACAGCTCCTTCTCCTGCTTCTCAGGGAAGATGGCCATTTACACTCAGGTCATCGATGACAGCCCCTCTGTGACCTGATACTTCTCCAGGCCCTTGGATATCAGGGCCTTCAGGGTCTCAAGACACAATGGACAGCTCATCATGCCCTGTGTTGACTCACTCTTCTCCTGCCATCTACCCTAATGATATTTTAGCCAGGATAACCTCAACCTTGGTACACCAGTTGGGCTCTTACAGTCCTGGTTCCCAGCAGCATTGATGGCCCCATCGTCGTCAATGTCACTTAGGCAGGTTGCATCCCGTCTGCCACCAGTGGTCCTTTGATATTCGGACCTTGAGCTAGAACAGGTCGACATCAAAGAGGAGTACCACTCTGACCTCATCCTCCCTGAGGAAGAGGAGGAGGAGAAGGGAACCTCTTTCCTCTGATAGAACTACAGCCTCTTCAGTGAGCAAGGACTCTGTCAAGCACACTCCCATATGCCCTCCTGAGGATCCTACCTTTTTCAATGTTATGATGCAGCTGTCTACAGCTATGGGTTTCTATACTGAGGAAGAGGATGCCACTAGGAGAGATCTGGTGGACTTCTTGGAGATCCCAGAATCTCCCCCTAATGTCATTCCTCTTATTCTGACTGCTATGAGGAATGCCACCACTGCTGCTTGGCACCATCCAGATATGGTTCCTGCCATGCCTCGAAGGGCAGATAAACTCTGTCATGCCCCTCAGGGCCTGCCTTTTAATGCAGCCCAACCTGAGACTGATTCTGTGGTCATCAAAGTGGCCCATGATAGGTCCAGTGTGCCAAAGTACCTTAGCTCCCTTCCTCCCTCCTGACAGGGAATCTAGAAGGATAGACCTTTGGGGTAAGAGGGTTTATGCATCCTCCACCTTAGGACTTTGGATTGCCAGTTATCCTTCTCACATGGTTAAGTACCAAATCTCTATCTCAAAAAGGGCACGGCAGCTGCCCAAGCCCTCTCAGATTGTTCCCAAAACCAGGAGGTCCTCAAGTCTTTGCAGGTCACTGAGGACATCAGTAAACACCTCCTCAGGGCCTTGTATGACATTTCTGATACTGGTACCAGGGCTGCTGCCACAGGCATTTGCCTTTGTAGGCACACCTGGCTCAGGGTCTCGCGCTTTGCAGCAGATGTCCAGCAGAAGGTGCTAAGTGCCCCCTTCAGCAGCTCAAAATTATTTGGGCCAAATGTCCTGGACATGATTAATGATCTGCAGGCATCTGGCAAGGCTGATATGTCTGTCCATTCACTCTATCATACCCAACATAGGAGCAGACAGCACCCATCCTTTTGCAAGGTGTTCCACAAATCTGGAGCAGGCTTCCGTCCTCAGGGAAAAAGGAAAGTCTCCTAGGCCTTGCCTAGCCCTCTTCTAATGGGCCCAGCCACCAAGCACCCCAGAGGTGACGGATCAGCCCCAGCGGCTGGATCTGCCTCTACCTGACTCCATGACAGATCCCCCTCTTCCAGTCCCCAACCAAAAGGTGGTGGTCGGAGGTCGGTTTTGCCCTCCATCTTAATCGATGGAGAACCATAACTTCAGATGCCTGGATTCTTCAGATCATAGAATGGGGTTACACTCTGTAGCTTATACAGCAGCCTCCAGAGACCCCCCCCCCCCGCAGTGCCCTACATTTATCCTCAGGCCCATGTAATGGTTCTTTGGGAAGAGGTACAGTCATTTCTGTGGAAAAGAGCAATAGAGCCAGTCCCCAGATGGCAGAGTAATAGGGGTTTTCACTCCAGGTTCTTCCTAGTCCCCAAAAAGACCAGAGATTTGTAACCCATTCTAGATCTGAGTTTTGCATGGTTATGCTCCCAGACCTGCTGCCCCTACTCAAGCAGGGTGATTGGTTGTGTTCTCTGAATATGCAAGATGCTTACTTGCACATCTCAGTTGGTCCTCCACATAGGGCGAACATTATCAATTCAAAGAATTGCACTTTGGCTTAACTGCCATGCCTTGGGTCTTTACAGAATGCTTAGCAGTGGTGGCTGCAGCCCTCCAGAGGGAAGTTCTGTACATCTTCCCATACCTGGATGATTGGCTTCTTAAAATCCCGTCCAGAGATTTGCTTCTCCGTACCCTGCAGAGGACTCTTCAGTTGTTCCACTCCCTGGGCATCACTGTCAACCTGTCCAAGTCCATCTTAATCCCATCCCAGAGACCTCAGTATATAGGGGCAGTGCTGGACCTGGCGCAGGGCAGGGCCTTCTGCCCCAGAACAGAGGAAAGTGCCTCATTTCCCAGGCTCAGGATGTTGCCCATAGCCGTTATGTCTCCACAAGGGTATATTTGAGGCTGTTAGACCTCACAGCTGCAGCTACCACCATGGTTCCCTTGGCCAGACTGCACATGTGGGTGCTCCAGTGGACCCTCCAGGTGCAGTGGGACCAACACACAGATGACCTGGAACAGCCAGTGCTGGTCTCCTCTCCAGTCTGCAAGATGCTCCTGTGGTGGATGGATCTCCAGAAATTGTTACAAGGAGTCCCATTCCTGATTTCATCCCCCCAGCAGAGTCTCACTACAGATGCCTCTGGTTCAGGATGGGGGGTACACCTGGGTCCTTTTCAGACTTGGAGATCATGGTCCCAGATGGAGATATTTCTGCATATCAACGTCCTTGAGACGCGGGCAGTCCTGTATACCATGTAGGTCTTTCAGAACCATCTCCTTGTGGGCCAGTTGTTGATTCAGTCAGACAACCTCAGTGTTGTCTACTACATCAACAAGCAGGGGGGAACACACTCATACCCCGCCCTGTGCAGGGAGGTCAAGAGAGTCTGGTATTGGGCGCTGGACCACGGCCTCATCGTCTCAGCAGTCCACATCCTGGGTGTGCTTCACACACTAGCAGACAGTTTCAGCCAGACCCAGTCCAGCATGCATGAATGGGAACTTCTCTCATCCATCCCAGAAGATCTGTTCAACAGATAGGGTCATCCAGAGTTGGACCTTTTTGCGTCCCCACTCAGCGCAAAACTGCCCAATTTCTGCATGCTAGATCCAGGGCCTAGAGTTTGCTGTCAGGAAGTGTTATTCCTCTCCTGTAGCGGGATGTTTCTTTATGCTTTCCCTCCATTTTCTCTCATTCAGAGGGTGCTAATCAAACTGCAGATGGAGAGGGGCCAGCATGATTCTGGCCAAACCATACTGGCCACGGCAGATATCATTTCCATTACTGCAACAGTTAGTAGAGGAACCTCTGGTTCCTCTGCCCCTTTGCACGGATCTGCTGACGCAGGCTCAGGTAACCATGGTCCATCCAAATCTTAAGTGTCTTTGGCTGCATGCCTGGTTCCTGAGGCTGTAGCCATCACCTGGTTTGCAGTATCTCAGTGGGTGGCTGGCGTCCTCATGGCAGCTCAGAAGTCCTCCACTACAGTCATGTATGCCACTAAGTGGAAGAGTTTTGCCATCTGGGTTGCCAGACATCATCTGGGCCCTTTCACTTGTCTGGTGAACCAGACCCTAGACTACCTGATCTCTGTCAGACTCAGGCCCCTAGTACTCCTTCCTCAAGGTGCATCTTTTGGCTATTTCTGCTTTTCACAAGCCTGTGGGCGGCTGTACTGTGGCCCAGCTAGATGTGTTCTGTACCTTTCTTTGGAGCATCTTGCCCCTGAAACCTCCAATCCATTCCCCCGTCCTGGCTTGGGATTTACATTTTGTTTTGGAGAAATCGACCCTATCTCCATTTGATCCAGCTGTGACTTGTGAGCTTCGCTTTCTTTCTTGGAAAGCATTCTTTTTAGTTGCTATTACTTCTGCTCAAAGGATTTCTGAGCTTCATGCCCTGAGGTGTGAAGAGCCTTATTTGATTTTTCACAAAGACAGGGTGTCTTTGCACACAAATCCTAAGTTTCTGCCCAAGGCGGTGTCTGAGTTTACCCTGAAGCAATCTATCCACCTAATAGTTAATTTTCCAGAGCATGCCAATCCAGGGGAAGCACTGCTCCATACTTCAGACGTGTGCAGAATTTTGAAATATTATCTGCTGCATACCAAGGACTGCAGAAGTTCGAGGCAGCTTTTTGTTTCTTTCACCCCTGGAAGAGAGGGCACTCAGGCTTCCAAACAATGTCCAAATGATTGGCACATTGTATTGTGTTCTGTTACAACAAGCATGGCAAGGAGTTGCCAGAGACAGTAAAAGCCCATTCCACAAGGGGCATGGCTACCTCTGTGGCCTATTTCAAAGGGGTCTTAGCTGCTGACATTGTGCTGCTGCCACCTGGAGTACCGTCCATACTTTCACCAAGCACTGCAGTCTGGACATTGCTTCTGGAGCTCGTGCTGGTTTTGGCAGGGCTGTTCTGCAGGGCCTCATGTCCTAAGCTTTAGTTGGCCCTCTACCCAGACTGTTCTGTTGTACCTGTAACTGTTTGGGACTCATTCCTATGGTGTGACCTGAGGACTGCGATACCAGTGAAGAAGATAGAACAGTTACGTAAGAACTTACCCTAACAGTAAATCTTCGAGGGGATCTCATTCATCAGGTCTGCCTTCCCTCCCACCATCCCCTTTGTGGGGTTCTCTTCTCATGAACTGACTGACTGGTGTATCCAGTCTTTTAATTTTGACTGGGCACCTCTCTTCTCGATCCCCCATGGCATGGGTATGCTCTCTTAGTCTCCATGGGAAACAACTGAGGAGGGAGCAGGACCACTCTTGCTTTTATAAGGTTGATGACATCGGCAGGTGACATTGGCATGGGCAGCCCCAGTTTCATGTGGATCCTGCTTCACCGATGGTGAAGTTCCTACAGTGTGACCTGATGACTGAGATCCCCTCAAAGATCTACTTTTATGGTAAGTTCTTGCGTAACTGTTCTTTTTGTTCTAGTTCCCCCCTATTCCCAACCGTAATCATATTACATAACAATGCTCATGCACCCCCAGTTTGCTAGCTTACTTTGATTACTGTTTGGATGTAATTACGTATAGTTTGTACTTTTATCATTTTAGCCTGTATATAGCTATTTCTGCAGTACTGCTGTAGATTAACCATTTGATTGCTGTGGCCATCATGGGACACCCAGAAAAATGTGATGCTGCATTTTATAGGGTTATCACAGGTGGAGTAATATCAACTAAATGAATAAATAATAAATTATCTAAGCTGCTTCTGAGTTTTTTCTATCCTTGCTGTGAAGTGGCAGTAGGAAACAGGAGGTAATGTTCCCTCCATATAGGTCAATGGTGAGGTCACACCTGTAGTAATGTGCCCAGTTCTGGAGCCCCTGCCTGAAAAAGGACAGTCACAGGGACAGACTAGAGATGGCACAATGCAGGGTGACTAAGATGATTCAGGGCCAGGAGGGCAGATCCTCGCGATTCACTCGAATCAAGATTGGTTGGGGGCATGACAGAGAACTTTAAGTTCTTGAAAGGAATAAAAAGGTGACTTGAATAGCTATTTCCCAAGAAAAGAGCAGCTGGGCACATGATCATGAGCGAGGTTAATGGGGGGGCAGTTTTAAAAGGATGTGAGGAAGTATTGTTTTACAGAAAGACTGATTGAGTCATGAACTGTGGCAGGGCACATGTTGTAGAGGCACAGAAGTGTTCTGAAGTTGTTTGAGTCCCTGCTTTTTTTTTAAGTTCATGGTCACTTTATTCTGGCCACCTGAGACTGAGTGAAGAAAGGTCTGCCTCCCTGTGCCTGGGTGTTTTTATGTTCAGGGAGTTGGCAAAGCACAGGGCATAGCTATGCTCATTGTTAATGAGGAAGGACTAAATACAGGCCATGCAGTTAACTGAACACATTTTGAGATGATACTCTGTCTGTAGGGCTATTTCCTTGCTACCCTTATCCATATCCTATAATGCATACAATACATTGGTATTCAGTACGCCATAAAAACTGCAACCTATTCTCATCAGTTAGAAATCGGGCTTGTCTCTAAAGCTGTAGCCACACTTTCTCATATTGTACATCCACTCCTAGTGAGAAGTAATTAACCTTTTATAGGTTCCTGCAGTCTAGAAACAGTGTTCAATCAGAGAGAGAGATGCTAATTCTACTTTATTTCACTGCAGTTCTCCATTGGTGAGCTTCTTAGCCCAGCAGGGGTGGCTCATTATCATCTTTTCCCAGAATTTGAATCTTATGTGTAGTTGGTCAGTTGGATATGGTGATAATGTTTATGGAGTTAAGCTTCTTGGGGATGACTGTAGGTAATTAACGTGTACCAGATCTCCCTTTGTGCACCACACCTGATGAAGTTATCACTGTTTCCCTCTTGTGTAACCCCATAATAATCACTGTAACTAGATGTATACTTCTGTGGAAACTTCCAGATCATTATGATATAAATGGTACTCACGTTTTCTGATGAAGCTCCCAGGGTGCATCAAGAAATATGTTATAGCCTGCTAGCTTGGCAAAACGTTTCTTTTTTTGTATTTATATATTCAGTTTTGTAAGTAAAACTCACGTATACAGTAAATTGATATATGGAAGTATAACAGTCAGTACAGTGCAAAATATTGTCTCCTACAAAGGATATTAGACACCTCCCAGCTGTTTCATACCAGTAGACATACTTGACAAAAATCAGTATATAAATTTTTACATCTTGTCATACAACCCAAGGAACTTTTATTTATTGAATTTTGTTGACCCAGTAGGCCCACTGAGACTAGAAGTCCCTTTTTTAGGGGTGACGGGGGGAAGGGGATATAGATGGTAAACAATTGAAACTGAACCAGATTAAGCTGATGGTGGTATTTTTAGTGAATGGGGGAAATCTGGCCAGGACACCAGGGAAATTCGCCTACTCGACACTAGAGGGCACTGTGACTGGTGCTGTGTTGGCCAGTCTCCCTGAATCACAGTGGAGGAAAGATGTTGACAAGGCCGAGGAACAAGCCTACCTGCCGTTAGAGACTGAAATTCTGGAGGAGGAATTCTTGGTGAGGAAACTTTTGTTCTTGCAAATGAAGCTGGGATGGATATTAACAGCACTCACCATGCAGCAGATATGTATAATACCCAGAATCTGTCGGGGGATATCCAGCTGGAGGATTCGGAGGACATGATTTGTGAGTGCTTGCAGTTAGAGGAACAACGATTTTTGGAACGTAGGAACTATTTGGAACAGGCCTTGAAGGAACGGGAACAAAGAAAGAAACTGGACAGCCCAGTCTGTGTGGAAAAAGTGATCGACAAGAAACCAGAGCTTTTTTCAGACAAAGATATGAACAGCATACAGTAGAATGAAGAAATGATTCGGCAACCTGACATCGGCTCTCCGAGGATATAGATGCCACTTATTTGCCCAGTAGAGGATTTGGATGGGAGCACACAGGTTAGTCACCAGAATGTAATGCCAGGCAATATAGATATGTCTTGTGAAGGGAGTATAGGGCTGGAGGAAAAGCCAGAATTAGCAGATGCATCCTTATTACAGAAAAAAAAACATTACCTTTACAATTGGTGTTTCAACGGGGGCCACAGTTAAAAAGAATATACTAAAAGATGCTGTGACTAAAGGGAAAAAGGGCTAAGGGGTACAGAAGGAAGGGCCTAATCCACAGGAAGGTATAGGAATTACTAACACTCCTCATGCTTCTACTGACCCTACCTTAAGCACACCAGAATGGGTTACAGAGGTGCTTCAGGGTGCAGAATGGGTGAAAAGTCTGGATGGTTCAGGGTGGGATGCTAACCCACAAATTATCTTTGGAGGTATACAGGCCCCCACGATGAAGTTGGGGGAAGCTGGAAACAGGAGTATGGTCCCCACAGACAACATCACGCCAGGACAAGTGACTCCCATAGGCTTGCATGATTTATCAGACAAAGGGAATCTTGACTTATTTATGGCTATAAAAAAGTTGGAAGGAGAAATACAGACTCCAGATGTACAAGAGTTACAGGAGCAGGTTTCACCTCCTCCCCCCCCAGAAACGATACCATCCATGTCACTGAGAATGACATGCCTGCCCCCCCCCATAATAAATATTGAACCCAGCACTGAACAGAATGGCACAAATGAGGATTTGAGACAAGAAGACCAGACACCCCATAAAGTAAGGAATACAAAGGTTCGGGATCGATTATTTCCAGATGATAGGCATACCAGAACTGAGCCAGCAACACGACGGAATGCAGTCCGTCATAGATATAGGGGTGACATGAATGACATTCCAGACAGGATTTTTGTGGGAAGAGCATTATTGCAGACAGTATGAAATACTATGCATATGAAATCTATGCTTTGATTCAGATGCCTGGAGATACCACGTATGACATCAGTTTTAAGCACCCAGCTGGATTGGAAAGGTTCTGGAAGCAATATCAGGCTTTGAAAAATACACCCCTCTGGAAGCCTATTTTAGCAGTACTTCAGACAAAACCTACCTTTAAAAAAATCACAGTCCTCTTCCAGAATGAAGGAGTAAATGTAGCTGACATTACTTACTGGTTGAAACAGCATTGCACGATTATGGGATACCTTGAACCCATACAGGATGAGGAACATATCTGGACAGGGGGATGGAAGTCTAAAATCACTGTGAAGCAAGACAATGGGATCATGAAGCACCTCCCCAACTGTTTTTTTTGGGGCAAAGACAGAGGGGTGATCATTTGCCCAGGACTACTGAGGGCATGTTATAAATGTGGGGATGTGGGGCATCTCAGCAACATATGTGAAAAATAACGATGTGGGTTTTGTGGAGAACTAGGCCACATAGGAACACATTGTCACCAGCCCAAGTGCAATCTGTGTGATGAAAATGGACACACTTTCAGGAATTGTGTGTGGGCATCGCACAATAACATAGACCAAACCTTGCGGGTAGAGCAAGACATATATGTGGCAACTGCACGAAAGGAAAAAGCAAGACTTCAGGATTTAACATTACAAACAGAGAATGCTGTCCCACAGCAACAAAGCAAAACTAGGAGAAAAAAGGAAGACATGGGACACCTAACTCACCCCAAGGACGTACCAGAGGTTACCATTGTACAAAATACTAAACAGAGTACGGACATACCAGAACACCCACGGGAAGCTCCAGAACACCCCATTTTGGAGCCAGAACAGCAAGTAAGGCCTGAGGCAGCGCTCAGAACAGGACAAACGTCTAAGCTTATGGAACCATCTGCTATCACTCCAGTAGAAGACAGAATGGAGGATGATATGCCACTGCCAGAAACCACTGTGGATCTCTCCTTTCAAAGGGTTGTGATGCCGAAGGCTGGCCACAAACCTTCTATGGGGCAGAGTGACTTGCAGGAGAAAAAAACCCTTACACACGCAAAACACATGAGGTCCTGATGAATACAGAGGAGGAAAACTTTCAAAGGGACTCTGATGCCTCCTCTTTGGCATCATCTCAACTGGATAATTCTGGAGTAATTATAGGAGGAGAAAAGCCAAAAAAAGAGAAATGAGGAATAAACCTAACTTAACATGCATGCTACCATTATGTGCATTACATCAGATGTCGGTAGTTTAAAATCACAGGAAAAGCGTATAATTACTTTTGCCAGTTTAAAAGCTAGAGGTGGGCAGATTTACTTTGTGCAAGACTCCAGGTTACATAGCACTCATGAAATTACACAAGCACAACGGGATTGGAGATGGGGACCCTCTTTGTGGTCTATAGGGGAAGACACTTGTTCAGGTGTAGGTATTTTGTTTACATAAGTAGAATCTAAAGTTCTTAAAGTATTAAACATTCAGCCTGGGCAAGCTATGATGACTGATGTATGCATAAATGAGGTTGTATACTGGTTAATAAATACATACGCCCCTCAGTCTAAGGCAGATAGGGCAAGTCTGTTTAGGAAAATAGAACCCTACTTAAAATTGTTGAAGATGATTTTACGGGGAAGGGATTTTATCTGTGGCCTTAGTCATAGGGATTGGGGACATAAAACAGACACAGTGTTTTGTGACACTAAAACCTTAACGGATATCCTTAAAAGAAATTACTTGCAGAACATTTATGAGCTTTTGGGGGTAGACCCGACATACACCTTTTATAAGGGATAGTTGTCCACTAGGATTGACATTTGGTTTATTACTGATAGGATTACTAGTAGGGCAATACAAGTTCTCCCATTAGAAACTTCAGATCATTTGGCTATTAAGATGGACATTGGGTCATCGCATCATAAGCTCACAACAGGGAAAGGATATTGGAAGCCGAACACTTGTACCCTACAGGATACCTCATACACTACAGAAATACAGTCACTACTTACAGCTAGATTTGAGATTACATTTCTTTATGACAGTCTGATAGATTGGTGGGAGGATAGAAAAAGGGATCTTAAGGAACTTATGATTGCTATGACAAGTAAGACAGGCAAAAAGAAATGCATTGAATACCTAGGACTAAGAGCACAATATTTGAAGGTCGTCACCCAAATGATGCAAGCAGGGAAAGATGTGTCGGTAAAATTGCATGCCATAAAAGAAAATATGTGTGCATACCTGAAGGAGCAGGAGCACACCATGGCAGTACATCAAAAATTCATGACAAAAGGGAAAAAAGAGGTAATAAATCCCAATGACAAGGAATTACAAGGCACAAAGAAAACCATCATCTCAGCCTTGAAAGATGAAAACGGAACAATAGCAACTGATAATGGTACTATTCAACCCATTGTACAACAACATACAGTTCGCACATTCCAAAATAAGGATAACACTGTCTTGGAGGGTAATGTGTATAATAATTTAGGTATCCTGTCTCTTACTCGAACAGAGGAAACAGATTTGCTTCTACCAGTAACCAGTGAAGAAATTACATTAGCTATCAGAAAACTATCAACCAATACAACTCCTGGAATAGATGGCATACCAAATGATTTTTATAAAGCTTTTATAGAACAGCTGGCACCTATGCTGGCAACAGTATATGAGGCAATGCAGCAGGAATATAGATTGTGTAGGAGTACGAAGAAAGACATTATGATTTTTTTTTATATAAAATGGGAGATCCACAAGACGTACAAAATTGGAGGCCTTTAAGTTTGCTCACTACAGATTATAAAATATTAACAAAAATGTTGACAGCTCATCTAGCAAAGGTAGCACAAAAACTTATTTTGGAAACTAAAACATGTGCAATCCCAGGTAGGAATATCTACCAAAATTTGATTTATGTCAGGGAGATAATTGAACAAGGCATGGCCTTAGACACAGAAGGATACTTACTGTCCATTGATCAGGAGAAGGCATGAAGACGCTATCAAACAAGAACATGTTTGGAATGTTTTGGAGTTATATGGCATATCAGAGCACATGGTAAATTTCATACAGCTTCTGTATAAGGACATACAGACGACACCCCTGATTAATGGGCACGAAGGTATACCACCAGTATATGTGAGGAAGGGGGTGCGACAAGGGTGCCCATTAAGTCCACATTTACATGTCTTTGGATTAGATCCAATACTGCATTTGATAGAGAATACTGCTGAAATTACGCCAATACGGAGTAAAACTGGAGCAGTGTGTGGAAAAATCATGGCATACGCAGATGATTGTGTTCTGACAGCATCCACTTTGCAGGATGAAAAGAAAGCTTTATATCTGATGGAAAAGGTTTCAATAGATACAGGAATATGCATAAATTATTCAAAAAGCACTGTGCTGGCCATTGGTGCTACACATGTGGCCCCTAAGTCCACAATTCCTGTGGCAGAAGAGCCTTTAAGAATTTTGGGAATTGAATTTGGGACAAAAGAAGTGGAAAGGCATAATTGGGAATTGGCATATAATACAACCTTACAGAAAGTACAGACATGGAAAATGACCAGAAAGAAACGAGTGCATCTTATAAGGGCATATATAGCTCCAATTTTTTTATATACATCTCACGTATACCCGTTACTTTTTGACATGCATGTGCAAATCTTAGGAGTTTTTTTCTTATTACTGTGGGGAAGCCGACTCAACCAGGTAAAGAGAGCGCACACATACAGAACATGGAAACAAGGGGGACTTAATATGTTACAACCCCTGGTGTATTTTTTTACAATTTTTTTTTTTTTACTCAAACATAAGGCCATTACTAATGGGACGTGCAGATGCAGGTACCAGTAGGATGCATGATTGGGGTGCAGGTTTTTTGACAGCTTGGGGAAGAGGCAAATGGCATGTTACAGACGAACTTTTACCATTTTATGTACAGATCACATTGTGTTATGTCCGTATGTGGAAAATAGAGTTAACATGTTTTTTTAATATGACAAAAACATTTTTTATAAAACATTGGTGGAAAAATGTTACTTTGAAGAGCCTGTTTTTCTACTAGTATTTTTCTAGCCTATTTTTCTACTATGCTACTAGTCCAAAATGCTCTTCCTGCCCTACCTCTATGTGAAGCGCTCCATGCAACGCTTCTACTAGGCTCCAAGAAATTACACATATTTTGTGCCTATAACCCTCCTGTGGGAGGAATAAAAGGCCTAGAAGATCTCCTCTTACTAATAGATAATACTGCTGGCCAGAATGAAGTCCTCGTATTGGGTGACCTAAACCTAAACTGGGCTAGTAAATCTTTCCAGGCCTCCCACACCTTAGTACAAAGCCACAACTTTCATCAGCTGATCTCTGACCCCACCAGGGTCAGGGCTCCCCCTCAGTCTAGCACGTTTATTGATTGGATCCTTACTAACCACCCTGATAGCATTAGCTGTGCAGGTACCCTTCCAGATGTAATCAGTGATCACTCCCCGATCTATTGCATCTGGAGGTCAAGTAAAAAACCATCTTCACTCCCAAGACTTGTCACGTTCCGCAACCTTGCCAAGTTCAATCCTATTCACTTTACCTGTGACCTCTCCTTGATTGACTGGTCCTCCATCCACAGTGCAGCTAATGTCCAGTCTGCCCTTGATAGCTTCCTTACAAAATTTAGTCAGCTGCAAGACTCCCATGCCCCATGGATCCCTAAGTGCTGTCGTGGTACTCAGACTAAGTGGCTAACAAAAGATCTGCTAACCCAGATAAGGGCCAGAGATAAAGCCTGGCGTCGTTTTAAGTCCACAGGGATGGAATCTGACTACTGCCATTACCGCTTACTGAGAAATGCTTGCAAAAGGGACATCCATCTATCCAAAAGCGCTTTCTGCAGGAACCTACTAATAAGAGCCTCTGGTGACTCCAAGAAATTCTGGACCACCATAAAAACCCTCCTGGGTTCTAATCAAAAGGCCCATACAAATGACATGCTGTTAAACGGCATTCATTGCAACAACCCGTTAACTATAGCCAATACCTTTAATCACCATTTTTCGGATTTATCAAGCTACCCGACCTCTTTCCCAACTGGCCACACTGCTCTGCCCCAATGTGACACCATACCTCCACCTCCAACCCCCTTTAGGTTTCGGATCATTCAAAAGAGAGTAGAACTTTATCTCTTTCTATCAAAGAAATACTAGCCCTGGAGCAGATGGTCTTGAACCCAGGCTTCTGAAAGCTATGCCCCCTTCATAATCCTCCCCACTACCAAAATCTTCAATATGTCCCTATGCTGTGGTATAGTCCCAAATATATGGAAAATTGCTAAAATCACTCCAATTCCAAAAAAAGGAGACCCAAAGGAAATTAGGAACTACCGTCCCATTGCTATACTCTCTGTATTAAGCAAAATCTTGGAAAAATTACTAGCCACCCAAACAATCGAATAGGTCCAAAAATATAACCTCCTTTCTAACTCTCAACATGGTTTCCGTAAAGGTCATAGTACCACCTCTGCCCTGCTGAAGCTGACTAGTGACATTTATTCCACCATGGACCTAGGCCTTCTGACAGGCGCAATTTTCATTGACCTAACTAAAGTGTTTGACCTGGTCAACCACACACTTCTTCTTGCAAAACTTCGGTCTTTTAGTTTCTCCTCAGATACCATTACCTGGTTCGAAAGCTACCTGACTGACAGACAACAAGCTGTGGTATTTAACTCAGCAATCTCAGATCATGCACCGATCCATGTGGGAGTACCCCAGGGCTCCATTCTTGGTCCTCTACTTTTTACTATCTTCATTGATGACATTCCTTTAACTGCACCGAACTGCTCGTCTCTGCTCTACGCTGACGATCTGATCATCTACCACAGTGCAAAAACTTCAACTTCCCTAAACCATCCCCTTGCCTTGGATTTCGCGAGTATCCAGTCCTGGCTCACTGATAATAAACTAGTCCTTAACTCTAGCAAATCCTACTCAATGTTGTTTGGCTCGCAGGCTAGACTCAAATCAAATCTAAACCCCCTTATCATCTCATGTGCGGACAGCTCCCCTCTACCCTCTTGTCAAATCCTTTAAATATCTAGGTGTCACCCTGGATGAATCTCTTGACCTTGACCTTCATATCTCAACTATCTGTAAGTCCATAAATGCCAAGATAGGAAGTGCCTATCGCTCCAGCTATGCCCTCACCCCTCAAGCCAGACTAGCCGTGGCTCAAGGTTTCCTTATACCAGCACTAGCATATGGCTCCTCAATCTACTAATCCGCATCTAAGTCCTCCCTCCATAAATGGGACAGCACTTACAACAGCATCTGTCGCTATGCCTCTGCTGCACCGCGTTTCAAGCACCACTGCCAACTCTATTTGGACCTAAATTGGCTTAGCCCCTCCGCCTATCATCTCCAGTCCTTTGGATCATTAATTGACTCTGTCACCAGAACAGGTCTCCCCCTATCCCTCTCCTCTGCTTTGGAATTACAACCTCTCACTTATGTACTACGATCCAACGATAAAGCCCTTCTGCATGTTCCAAGATGCAGAACAAACATGGGCACGCATGCGTTTGCTTACACAACCCCTAAATACTGGAATTCTATACCCTTTTCTGTCCGTCAAACTAACACCCATGCTGCCTTTAAGAAACTACACCGTGAATACCTTCACACCTTACACCCCTGCACCTGTTTTAACCCACCTTGAACCTTCATCCCTCCCTGCTCTCTCCTCATCTCCATCTAGACTACCGCCTTTATATTTCCCTCCTCTCCTAATCCAGGCTTGCCTACTCTCTTACACCATCCCTTTCTCTCTCCCTACTTCGCTCTCCCTCTCCACTGTCTTAGCACTTATTGTACTGTATCTCACTACCTATCTACTTCTGAACTTTCTTATGTTACCCCTACTGTCTATAATTTGATTTCACAGTACTTCCACCTTTCACTATTCATTATGTCAATATGTTTATATCTAAGACCTATACATTGTTTCCTACCCTGATATACTGCCTTCATTCAAAGCCACATGTATATTGTTTTGTCTGTAAACTGTTTTCTTACCCTGATTTGTACTGCCTTCATGTGCTGCGTCACATGTAAATTCTTTGTCTGTAAACTGTTTTCTCCCGGGTCGTGCCTGAAAATAGGCATTGTCTGCCTAATGCACTTACCCGGTTACCAAAAGCAAAATAAAATAAAATAAATAAATAAATAAATACTTGTACCTGGACTTGATTGTGTACAATTGCTTGATAGTGTGACAGAAAATAGAATACCTTTGAAAATGCAGGATTTTGTTTGGCTCTGTGGCTATGGCAAGCTTAATGTTAAAGGAAACCAGAAACATAAACGACTAGAGGAAAGGATATGTACTGAAAGGGGTTGCCAGGACACGATTGAAAATATAAAGCATGTATTTTGGCTGTGTCTGCATTACTGGTTTTTGGTCTCTATTAGCATCTATGTGGAAGGAAGCTATCTTTTCTACTGTGACTTATGAAATTTTGGTACTAGGCCAAATATTGCCTAATTGGAGGAAATGGAAGAAGGGTACAGTACATGTTATTCTAGCTTGTATTAAATGGACGATCTGTCAGGCTGGGTGTTGGAGGGTATTATGAAATGAGGAGATAGATCTCCATGATATGTTTTTTAACCTTCAAGCAGAATTAGACGAAGTATATCTCTATGAGAAAAGGACTCTGAGTGAAGATGCACGTGATTATTTATGGGAAGGCATACACTGGGTGGGATGATTTTTCACGATAAGTATTACGGTATCAGCTTTCTGGGAGTTTTGTTTCTTAATTAACAAAAGGGAGTGATATTTACTAATTGTGTACAAGAAGTATATTATATTAGGATTATACAGTATATTTTGGTTTTCGATTTTTGGCTGGATATGATTTCAGTTTCTGGGGGAGTGATGATTTCTTTTCAGTATTCTTTTAAATGCATAGGAAATGTTTGAGTTTTTTTGTGATTATTCCTTTTGTTTCATACATTGTTTTTCATCCAGGTTTGATGTATTGTTTGTATGATTGTTTCTGAATCTTAATAAACATTTCTCCTACTCTTTTCGAGAAGTGCCATGGGATCTTTAATGTCCACCTGAACAACCACCAAAACTGGCAGATGGGACCTCGGCTTAACGTCTCATCTGAAAGACTGCACCTCAGGAGTGCAGCATCACCCTCATGCTGCACTGCAGTGTTTGTATTGGGATATTAACCCAAGTACCTGGTGTGGGGATAGAACCCACAGCCATCTGATCTCCTGGCCTCAGAGGCAAGTGTGCAACCTGATGAGCCACTGACACTGACATTTTAAGTGCCAGGAATAGTGAAAAAACATACAAAAATATATCTGTTATCATAAAGATCTTTTCCATAACAATGGCCCCTTAAACCTAAAAACATTTCCGAATGAATTTGATACCCAGAAGGAATCCTTCTATAAAACTTTGTCAGGTAAATAAATGTGGAATGTTGTCATTTATTTATGTAGAATATATAGAATTCGAAAGGACATTTTTCTTTACAATTGCTTTACGTGTATTTTATCAGCCATTTGCATGATGCAAGTTGACAACTGCACATGTACTGAGTACAATATTCGATATTCATTTAGCTTGGACCTTACCTTCATCATGTTCGTCCTATCCCATAATGTACTTTATTGCAGGTGTGCTTTCCACCTCTTCCAAGTATTCTGCAGTGGTAACCATCTACAACTATACTGCTCCCCATGAAATCTTTAAAATATAGGTGATGAACTCCATTGCTTGGATTTTCTTACATCATCCCCTCCAGATATTCAGGTTTGGAGTATGGTCTGTAAGCCACAGACATGTAGTTGTTTTGGCTGCTGGCACTGTTTTTTTGTTGTTGTTGTTAATTTCTCTTTATGCTCCCTGTGCTGACCGGCCCACATCCACCGGTCCTCCCCAGCCATGTCTCCCTGATGTCCTCCAGGACCTACCTTGTCCAGAACATGCCCAGATAGCCGGGTATAGAGCCTGCGGGTGACCAATATCATCCTTCCAGTCGGCATTGATTTCCCCTTTTCTCCCCTGGCATGGAGGAAGGGCTGTACAATGACACCAGTGGCAGTACCGCGTACGCTCCCATGTGCAGCACCACCTCCACCCCCCCATCATAGTGTCAGTGTGCCAACCCCCCCCCAGCCACTGCTAGGGCCGGGCTGACTCCGGCCACTGATCCTTCCTCCCGGGAGGAGAGCAGTCTCTACATGCTCGCTCTTCCCCCCTCCCCCCCACTGACCTTCTGACTCCCGAAGTCACTCCTGACATCAGGTCGGCAGCACTGCAAGTGGTAACACTACCATTACGCCAGCATGCCGGCACTGCCACTGTTAATATATTCTATAGATATTGTTCTCTGTATTTTCCCATGCCTGGAGGTGTTAGACCAAGGATTACATGTTGTGCCCTTAACCGCATTGGAACTTTGATAAGTGTAGCTATTTTAGAACCAACCTAGAGCATGTAGGGAGTTATGACAGGATATTTCAAAAATATGTGTAGGTAGTCTTTTTGTCCACATTTCCTCCAATGCATATTGGCGCTGTGGAAGTGTTTTGCTATTGGCGAGGGACGGCAATAGAACTTACCCCTTTACACCTCAGTTTGCACCAGCTGATACTCATGGTAACATAGAAACATAGACTTTGACGGCAGATAAGGACCACTTGGCCCACCTAGTCTGCCCAATTCCCTACCTAGAGGATAAGCTGCAGATCCTATTTAACCAACAGCCTATTTCTTCCTACCCCACCACAAAAATTGCCTTATGTATGTCCCATGCATTCTTGAATTCTCCCACAGTTTTTGACCCCACAACCTCCTCAGGAAGGCTGTTCCATGCATCCACCACCCTCTCTGTGAAAAAATACTTCTTCACATTGCCCCTGAGCCTCCCCATCTATCTTCAAATTGTGTCCCCTTGTTCTTGCACATCTCTTTTTCTGAAAGATGCTACCCTCTTGGACTTTGTTGATTCCACTGAGGTACTTAAATGTTTCTATCATGTCCTCCTCTCCCTCCTTTCCTCAAGGGTATACATATTAAGCTCCTTTAGCCTCTCCTCATATGGCTTCTCTTGCAGACCCTGCACCATTTTAGTTGCCCTCCTCTGAACTGCCTCCATCCTGTCTATGTCCTTGCGAAGATGGGGTCTCCAGAACTGGATGCAGTACTCCAGATGGGGTCTCACCAATTGTCTGCACAGGGGGATAACAACTTCCTGTTGTCTGCTGGTGATGCCTCTCTCTATACATCCCAGTATCCCTCCTCCCTCCCTACCACCTTCTCACATTGCATGCCAACCTTAAGGTCATCTGATATGATTACCCCCATGTCCCTTTCCATTTTTGTTGATGTTACTACCTTCCCCCCCATTGTGTAATCTTCCCTTGGGTTTTTGTTCACCAGGTGCATTACTTTGCACTTCTTTGCATTGAATCTAAGCTGCCATACTTCTGACCGTTCCTCCAACCTTGCCAAGTCCCTTCTCATCCTTTCCATGCTTCCTTGTGTGTCAACCCTGTTGCAGATCTTTGTGTCATCTGCAAAGAGGCATACTTTTCCTTCCAGTCCCTCTGCAATGTCACTTATAAAGACATTAAAAAGGACTGGACCCAGTAATGAACCCTGCGGTACACCACTAGTAACCCCTCTTTCTTCAGAGTGGACTCCATTTACAATTACCTTCTGTGTCCTGTTGTTCAGCCAATGTTTTACCCAGGCTACCACCCTGGGATCCACTGCAAGGCTGGTTAATTTGACTACTAATCTTTTGCGTGGGACTGTGTCAAATGCCTTGCTAAAGTCTAGGTAGGCCATGTCCACAGCCCCTCCCTGGTCTACTAC
Organism: Neoceratodus forsteri; assembly: GCA_016271365.2. Classification (NCBI taxonomy): domain Eukaryota; kingdom Metazoa; phylum Chordata; order Ceratodontiformes; family Ceratodontidae; genus Neoceratodus; species Neoceratodus forsteri. Next base: position 799,919,649 of record CM028129.1, read on the forward strand.
TTTGGTCACCCAGTCAAAGAAATCAATTAGATTCATCTGACATGATCTTTCTGCTGTGAACCCATGCTGCCTTGGGTCCTATGTCCCACTGGCCTCTAGGTACTCAACAATTCTTTCCTTCAGAAGTGATTTCATCACTTTCCCTACCACAGAGGTCAAACTGACAGGTCTGTAGTTTCCTGCCTCTGTCTTCCTTCCACTTTTGTGAAGGGGAATCACATCAGCCTTCTTCCAGTCCTCAGGTACCACACCATCCTCACATGATTTGTTATAAAGGGTAGTCAGTGGGGTCACTGGTTCTCTGCTTAATTCTTTTAGAATTCTGGGGTGAATTCTATCAGGCCCCATTGCTTTGTCCACCTTCAGTTTTAGGAGTTCTTTCAGAACCTTTTCTTCTGTGAAAGGACTGGGATCGACCCCCATCTCCAGAGTGCTTCTGTTAATTGGATTAGGCACCTCCCCCACTTCCTGTTTTCTGAATACTGAACAGAAGTATTCATTCAGTATCCCTGTTTTTTCACTGTCACTCTCTGCCCACCCACCATCCATTCTGTTCAGCCTCACTATCCCTCCCTTTGTCTTTCTACACTCCCTGATATACCTATACAAGGTTTTATCCCCCTTCTTAACCGAGTTGGCTATCTTTTCCTCAGTTTGGGCCTTTGCTATTCTGACTACCCTTCCTGCTTCCTTCTGCCTTAACTGGTACAGTTCTCTGTCCTGCTCCTTCTGCGGGTACATTCCATGGGCAGCCTCCACTGCACATCTGTAAAGCTGTGGGTAAGAACTGTATGTTGCCTGTTTCATCCAGTAAATGGGTTCATAGGATTTACAGACAAGAAGAAGGCAACATGCCCATGTGGACTGTCTGCCACTTAACAGTGGTTATAGTCAATAGTACCTATACTGCCCATAAATTCATCTAAGCTATTCATAAAGCTTTGTATGGTGTTGCTGTCTACTACCCTGCGTGGTAGCATATTCCACGTCATGACTACCCTCTGGCTGAATCAGTATCTCCTTCTCTCAGTCCTGGATCTCCCTCCCTTTAACTGCCAGCTGTGCAGTCTCATCTGGCATATGTTTTCCTCACGTTCCAATCCCATTTCAGATCTATGTTCTAAATTTTGCAGTGTCCTATATATCATAGTCATATCACCTCACAGTTGGTCAGCTGATTTTCTGAAGCTCCTGTAGGACTTAAAGGGTCCCTAAACAAGCAGTTTTTTAAAACTGCAAACTCCAAAATCTGGCTTCATTGCGAGGTAAAGCAAAGGCTGCTGTTTACATTTATGCTAAAACTACGTTCATGTAAATAACATAAATGGCAGTTTCATAGCATTTGAAAAATGTAAACATCAGCCTTTCACTGTCAAAAAGCAGCCTTACCTTCTCCCTAAGATGTCTGCCAAGTGTGTTCAGTCATGATTCATGATGACATCATCGGAACCAGAGGCAGAGACCCACATAGCTCCCAACAGTGCTAACTAGTTCTTCTTTCCCTCTTTGTTTTAAATTTGTATCAGAATGATCAACACCATGTGTTAACACATGGATTATTTTGATCAGTATACATGTTAGGCTATGATTTTGTTCATTTTGTTTACTTTAACGTGCTGAAAATGTTTTGCAATCCAGTATGACTTTCTCTTTGGCAAACCTCAGTACAGTACAACACTTCAAATACCTGATGATCTAGTGGTTATGTGATGCCCTGAATTATTTTTTTGTTAACCAGGAGAGACACACTAAACTAAAAGCTTGTTTACAGGTGTGGCCTGGGAGCATAAGGAAGTTAAGTGACTTGCTCAGGATCACACAGCAAAGTAATGGTCTGGTCCAATTCCAAAGCTCATGCTTTCTTGTTGATCCACAAATAAGCTTCTCTTGTATTCTTTTTCCATGCAAACCCCCTGCACCTAGCCTACCTTCTGTTGAACACCCCACCATTCATACCCTGTCCTTAGTAGTGCCTGGGGCTGCATATGAGCTTGCGGTCTCATGAAGAGAATGATCACACCTCAGATTGTAATCTTGTACCTCAGAGAGTTGTGCACACCTATTCTGATGCACTTCATCAGCTGGCACTGTTTAAAATTGCCTCTCAAATCATTCTCCAGTCCACTTTCTCAATGTTTGACTTCTGCTCCCACAGTAAACATTGAGTGGATCACCACCCTTCTGCACAGTAAAGGCAGTATGTACAGTTCCCCTGTTGTGTTGTTTTTTTCCAACAACTAGGTCTTCCTGGAGGACCAAGCAATAAGCATCAGGACACATCAGAAAAACTGCTGGTCATGCCCTCATATGGACTGCACTTACTATGGATAACAATATTATTAGCAGGAGTGGCGTACTAATGTCTTGAGTGAATCCACCTGACTTCCAGTGTCAGTCCACTTCTTTACCTGTGATCTGCAGAACCCCGCAAGACAGTTCCCAGCAGTGCTTCTCTGGTACATTTCTGTGCCCTACTCCACAATGTGCTTTGGCTGGCTACCACCCTTCCAAATTTTGAATGAGCTATACATAGCTCCTTCAATATTGTCTTAACAAACGTCAACCCCTGCCACCCATGGGTAATCTCCCTACACTGAATTCAAGTAACAGTTTAGGTGCAGCCCTGCCACTATGAGTATTAGTCATCACTGGCTGCTGTCGTCCACAGTCAGGTAGTCATCACAGTGCTGGCAGTCCCACATTTCAGATCTCACAAAGATCTGATGATCTGCTCAACGCCCCCCTTCCTGTCTTCCGCTAACCCAAATATAGCTGTACCTGCCGGAATGGCCTCTTCAGTCCCTCTGTGGCACTCATTCTTCTCACCTGCTTCCCACACCAAAAACTGGTGAGCTCACTACCAATGTTCCCTTTAATTTTCAGTCTCTGTGGGTGGGCGACTGATATGTCTGTGCGGCACTTTGTGCAAAAAAATTGATTCATGTGCGCAGATTGGATGGCCCAAACAAGAGATATATTTTATTGCCAATAAACAGTAGAAAACATAACCAAATACTCAATGTAAAGTATAAATATACATTCTGACACTGTCTGAAGATTGGATGTGCATTGTGCACCATAACAGTATGAACTGGAAACATGTGTGAACTATGTACATTTTAAAGAGTCTTGCATGCATCTAAAAGGGGTGCTGCTGATGATGCATTGCTAAGAAATAAACATTTACTGTTTTTCTCTCCCGTCTTTCCCATTCTGACAGTGGACATATATTTTATTAAGATCCATTTTTCCACCAGAAGCTAAAAACAATTTTGTTCACATCAGCATATCTAAATGGCTTTCTTCCAAGTGGTTTCTTTGTTTGCTCTTAATACAGTTCATGAGGCTGAAGCCTCTTTCACAGTCAGCACTAGAAGCCTGGAATGTAGTAGTAGTAGTAGTACAATTTATTGTTCAGCATAGAGCAGTTACAATATACTAAAATCAGGACTAAATACAAATAGACAATAAATAAATCAACAAGGAACTTAAATATCTTTACAGTGCAATTCAATTTAACAGTGTTCCTTGAGTACCTTTTCACATAAAAAAACTCCACAGGACTTCAAGTTCCCCTAATAAACTTTACAAATGAGTTTAAATTAAAAATCTTGCAAAGATCTCTACCATGTTCTTCTTTTTCATAGTAAACAAATATTCCAAAAGATCCTCCAGGGGGAGGCTAAGATCCCCTAACAATCCACCCAGCAGTTGTTTCCTAGTTGATTCATACCTAGGACACAAGAGTACCACATGTTTAAGATCATCTATAGTCCGCACTCCACATTTACAATATGGAGAAAGTACCCCCTCTCTTTTTTGTCTGAAATGAATGCATTGAGCATTATAGTTTTCAGTTCTGAATCTTGTATAGAGTCTCCTTTGTTTAGGACAGGTTAAAAAGAGAGATTGGGCTCATAACCCCATGAAATCTTTACTTTTTTTTATAAAGCCCATATAACTTAAGCTTGGAGAGTTGAACATAGCAAGAATGTATGTCTGTCAATAAGCCTCAATTTGACATCCTGCCTAATCTCCTCAAATCTTCTCATGTCAATTGTATTTAAGAGGTGGCCCAATCTGGCCGGCATTATTGTTTCCTTAATAAGTTGAAATAAAGGGATGTACATATCCCATGCTGGCCAATTTGATGGCTTCTTCTACACACATTCTTGGATATCTTTGTTGGGGCAAAAGAAAAGGTTTCAACAGAAAGAGAATCTGTCGTTCACAGATGAGAGAAGTCAGGGAACATTGTCCTAACTCCAAGGCAAGAACACAGCTTGGAGTTCCATTTGGCAACATTAAGATGTATCTATAGAGTTTATTCAGAATTATTTCTAATTCTCTAACCTTAGTATAACCCCAGATTTCAGAGGCATATAACATGCTTGTTCTTATTTTGGCATTAACAACTCTTAATACCCCTCTGATCGAAGACTTCCCCATCTTGCTGTTAAATATTTTTAGGGCATTTACCAAAGATCCCATTTTAAATCGAATAGCTTCCAAATGTTTGGTCCAAGATAGGCTATGTAAGCAATAATACCCGACAGGGTGGGCGGTATGGGGCTATACCAAACCACCCAGGGGTGTAATGAGGCCTGAAGCTACAGGTGGAGGGCCTTATACCCTTGAAAGGTCTGGTATAGCCAAATACTGCCCACCCTGGAGGGTATTATTGTACTTAGAAAATGGGCACAGTCATAAAAAAAGGTTAGTTAAGATGTGAATTAAAAAAATAGTTAAAAATAGGTTTCTGTAATAAAATAGTTCCTCCACCTATATTGGAATGCTTTTTTTTTGTCTCTTGTCTGAGCTAGGGACTTGTCCCTTGGAGCAGCTACATAGCTCTAAACAGACCGACCATCCTGGCTAGCACTGTTCCCCCATTAGGCTGTTTCCATGCTGCAAAGAAACATTTTAGCCAGCTGAGTTCCTCGTGTTAAAAATTGCAGGCAGAAACTACCAAATAATGAAATGATCTAACTGTTTCTCCAGAGCTTTTTTTTTTTTTCAATCTGCAGCTCGCTTGACCCTCCACTACTCTTTAACTCCAGACCTCCCATCCCTCTATGCACCACCATGGTGCTCTTGCCCGTGGTTTCTATTTTTGCCCTTTTTTTTTTTTTTAAATCGAGCAGTAATGAGCTGGGAGCTGAAGAGTGAGTGATTGATTGAGCTGCAGAATTACAAAACAGCACTTTTGATGGGTGGGTGAGCTGTCAGGAAACAAAGAAAAAGTAAGCCTGCTAGATACTCTTGGCAGCGATTTGAAATTCTTTGCTTTGTCTGTGTTTATTGTTCTGGGGTGCTATGAGTCGACAAGTGAATCATTTGGGACATCAGTGAGGAGTGCTGGTTGTGGGCAGCCGCATCATGGAGCTGTTGAGTACGGGCAGAAGGTCTGTAGATTTTGGAAGGATGTGGGTCACCAGAGCTGGGAGGAAAAAAACAGGGAGATGTATGTGTTTTTGTGATCAGCCTGGAGACAGGGTATTGTTCATTAACTTGAATGTGTCAGGAGAAGCGACCAAAGTAGAGATTGTTGATGGGGGGGGGCATGTATCATAGGCTGGCACCCTGGGCTGGGTATATATGGGAGTGAGTATATATGTGTGTGGTAGGACCGTCTCAGGCTTTTGTCTGGCTAAAAACAAACAAACAAAAAAATGCAGTAAATGAGCACAGCTGAGGTTGGGTGCCATAAGGTCAGGCAACAGGTATTGCGGGAACAGTATCTCTCACTAAGCGAGAGAAAAATGGCGGTAATTTGAAATTTAAATGAGGTTCTTTTAGCCAATTAAGGCACAGGGTGGGCACTAAGATACTTCAGTTGGGTGAAGGGGCACTTTAGGCTGGCACTTTTTATTTCCTGGTCGTCTATTGAAAGTTAATATACCCCCCTGGCTGGGGTGCCAGTCAATCAGAGACCAGGAAATAAAAAGCCCATTTTCTAAAGGCAAAATGGACACCTAAATAGTAGTAGCACTTAACAGAGTCTATATGGTTATCGTTTAGCCTAAAACCTACCGTATTCTTGGTTTGAGAGCCAAAAACTGCAATGTTGGTCTTGCTGAGATTAACTTTTAGTTTCCTTTGAGAACAGAGAGATTCAAAGTAAGCCAATTTTCTTTTAAGACCTAGGACTGAAGTAGAGAGCAAGACTAAATCATCTGCATATGCTAAACGTTCAATCCTTTCATCATTAATTTTTGGAGCATGAAAATCTGGGTTACCAAGCTGATCCAAGACTGTATTAATGTAGATGTTAAAGAGAGTGGGGGCCAAAATACACCCCTGTCTGACCCCCACATTTGTCTCAAATCTATCAGTTAGATGACCATACTGAAAATACTGGACCCTTGCCCACATATTTTCATAGAGTATAATAATAACATCAAGAAGTGAGGCCTCCAACTTCAAATCCCTTAATGTAGCCTGAAAGATTTTTCTACTAATGCTTTAGAAGGCCAAGGAGAAGTCCACAAAACAGCAATATAATCTGATTTTTCTCACTTTAGCATACTTCCAGATCAGGTGCTGAAGCACATAACAGTGTTGAACTGTAGAACGGTCCTTCCGGAAACTGTTCTGTGCCTCATTCAATACTGAGTTCTCCTTGACGCACGACAGCAATCTGCCCAAAATTATTCTAGAGAAAATCTTCTGTGAAACATCTATCAAATGAATAGGTCTGTACATCCTTGGGTTATTCGGATCCTCTTTTTTAAAAAATTGGGAAGATAACACTACCTGCCCATCTGGCAGGGTAAGTGTATCCCTGAACCGGGCCATTAAACAGCAAAAGAAGAAGAGGAATCCACCAGTTGGTAAAAACTTTATAGAGATAACCTACGACCCCATCTGGCCCAGGCTCTTTATTTGCCTTAAGCCCAATCAGTACCATCCAGATTTCGTCCTCTGTGATCAAGATAGGTCTTGAAAAAATGTCATCCTCCTGTATTTTGAAAGCATCGGGTGTCTCCTGCTCTTCATGAGAATAACAGAGCTTGGAAAAATGAGATGCCCAAACTTCAGATGTAATATAGGCTTCAATCCTATTGGCATATCTATTATATCCCTTGGCAACAATATTCCAAAATCTCCTTCCATCCCTATCCAAAACAGCCTGCCTCAGTTTTTCCCAAAGTCCCTGAGTAGGTTTATGTCTCTTCCATTCTAGAATTTTCCTATATTTTTCTCTTTCAGTCTTTGGCAATTTAAAATCTGCTGCAGACTTATTTCTTTTCTTCTCATGCTGTCTTAGTTTTCCTCCAAACTCTTTCTTTGCCTGTAGGCATACCGAATTAAACCAAGACTTTTTATAAAGGGACCTAGGACAGTACATTGTTTTACATCTAGGTCCAAGTAAAGAATGAATAGTTTCCCAATTTTCCAAAATATTAAAGGCCTTACTTTTGTCCAGGACCAACCCGTGAATATCACCAAAGACTCTTGTACTAAGAATTTCTTTGAAACTAGCTTGATGAATTGGCCCCCGTCTGATCCCTCTCTCGTTTATGACTTCCAGACTCTTTTCATGTTGTGCTTCACTCCTTAAAGTCCCAAAAGGGCATTTGATGTTACTTACAATAGCACAGTGTGCTGATTCCAGTCTATCCATGACCTCTAACTTTTGGATCAGTTTTACTGCTTCCAGATTGGTCCAAACCTGGTCAGGGGTTAAAGAGCCAGTTGGCCCTCTATATATTAAGGATCCAACTAGATCTCCCTGAGTTCTCCCATTTAAAATACAGAAATTTCTACTGTCCAGGCCCACAAGCAATTCCCTACCTCTGAGGTTAGATTTTAGATCCTGAGCAGTCCTAGTATGAGATATTTGGATTAATTATAGGTATTGTATGGATCATATCTGAATATACATCCTCCAAGAATTGAAAAGGAATTCTGGCATTAAAGTCTCCCAAAATAATTATAGGACAAGATATACTCTTATCTGACAAGTGTCATTTTCAGATCCTGTATGAAAAGGTCAGCGGGATCAGTAGCTCTTTTGCGAGGGGCAAAGTATATATTGCAGATAATGATCTTCTCTTGTCCCTTGCTAATCATTACAGCCAAAATACCCTCTGACTTAGTAGAAATGTTAGTGATCTGAAAATTTAGCAACGTTTTGATAAAAAAGGAAATACCCTCTTTAAACCTTTCAGGGTTTTTATCTTTAGTTGCTGGCAGAGTAAAGACAGAATATCCAGCCAATTTGGGAGTTACATTTTCTGTACACCATGTTTCTTGCAGTCCAGTAATATCAAAATTATCCAGAAATCTCACTACTTCAGGGTCAATTATTTTAAGATGGATGCCCTCAATATTCCATTAAAGTATAGAAAGGGCATCCACATCTCAATCCCCAGCTCCCTTATCCAAATCTAGCTGGCATTCAGAGTTCATTCGTTTGATATCATCTACAAGCTGCATTTGTCAGGCTGAATCAATAACTGTCAGCGGCAAGTAGATATTCGGGTCAATTAGGTTTCCAAAGTCAATCGGGGGTTATCTGCCTCTAAGATTGATTCTCAACTATCCTTAGTCTGTGTCAACCTGGAAAAGACTTCGCCCAAGTCTAACGTGTTAACTATATGTATTCTCAAACAATCCAGCTCGCTGGCCAGAGAAAGGAAGCTGCTAGCTGTATGAGGATTTTTAAATGTAATATCAATTTGTGTGTTTGGGCTCAGGATCACCATATAATTTTATGGACTCCACCATGTTTCTGGAGATATAAAATCCTAATGCTCTTTCCAAGAGCAGCAACAAATCTTCCCTAACTTTCCTATGAGAATCCTTGAGTGAAACCTTCCACCCAAAGATAGTTATGGTCCTACTCAGCCATGCTTCTCTCTGCTTCAGTACATGATCCTCTATCACTCCCAAGATTTTTCTCTGTGCTATCATATCCTTCTCACTCTGTACCTCCCTATGGAGAATCTCTTCTGGGGAAGGATAAGACTATGTAGGAACCTCTATACATGATAGTTTCATGTTTAGCTTGGAATGTAGCACATACATCAATAAGTTTAGCCACCATGCTGTACTGCACGTTAATCAAAGCAAAGTGGATCATGTCAGTAAAGGATTTTAATGATCCTCCCTTTATTTTTTCAGCAACTATAAATCTGAAGTCATTGTACTGGCTAACAATTTCTGCCTGGTCCACTGATGAAAATAAATAGTCCTGATATTTGCCGTACAGTCTCTCAATATTTGATAAGCCAAACTCAAAGCTGCAATGTGGCATTGCTGCAAAGTCAAAGGCAGATCAGTCAGAAAGTTAACCTACAGGAAATCGGCTGTCCAGATGGTCACATAACAGGCTAATGAATTGCAAAATTGCTGATGTGCTTACTTCAACCGTGCAATTAGCCAAAGGCAGTTTTAGTGGTTGGCTCCAGTAGACAGTTTCACCCAGGTACTGGCTTCTGATCTTTTTTATTTTTACCCTAGCAATGTGTACAACTTCAACTGTTGTTAGACCACTTCTCTGAAACATCTTAGGCAACTCTGCCAACTCCAAAAGTACATAATTTAATACTGTTATGGCAATGTGGTATGCAGGGTTGGACAGCTTCTTAAAGCGGTACTTAGCAATGGGATCTTTGATGGATGCCTGCATAATTGTATGTGATGTCATTTACCCTAGGTATGGTTTACAATAACTACACTGGATATTGTCAAGCTCAGTGGGGGTTTTAAAACATATTTTTGCAATATAGTGAGTGAGTCAATGTGACATGAGAAAGGAGATACATTTAGGAGACTATTTCTCTTCCACTCCTGATCCATACTAAGCACAATCTGAATTTATGAAATTAAATGAAAAGGAAATTTGTTGCGCTGTCATTTCTTGCTGTCCACTTTAGAATTACTATCCCCATGTAGCCAACATGGGCAACCTTTTACAAGCACTGATTCTTTGAATGTCAAATGTGTATATAATGTGAAACCCCGTTTTAAAGAGAAGCGCAATCTCATCTCTCTAGATATATGTACAATCAATGTATCAGCCTGCTAATTGAGAAGGTTATACCCATCCTGGCCCCCAACAAATACATACAAAAAATGACACAGAAACAGACAGTAGGTTGCTTTGATGCTTTTATTGTAAACAAAAACTATAGTTTTCCCATTTTTTGTACTGAAAAAAATGAAATAGCTTTCAACGGTGAGGCTTTAAATCCATTATAAACACATTTTATATGTGAGACACTGCTTGGGGAGGAGGCAGATTACTCTGAAGTTGTGCAGCTTTAAAACTGAAATAATATAATATACACCCTATGTCAGAGAATCTCTTGCATTGCTTTGTTGGGGGGCATCTACCAAACAAATAAAACATGCCATTTCTGTGAACAGCAGGGGAATACTGTTCATTATCAAGTACTGTCTTACTGAAAAGAGGTGTCAAGCCGAAAACATTGCTGTTACTGGAAAGCCGATCGGTTGGAATTTTGCCGATCGGTTCCTTTCTTCAATAACTGGAGCGAGAGCGAGATGTCTGGCTTGTTGTCTGGCACTCATCGCAGCGGTGGGTCAGAGCTTTTAGCTGATTGTTTCGTGAGGGACAGTTAGGCCCAACCCTGCCCACCCTCACCCACCCACCCGTGAAAATAGTTCCTTTATACCTGGGGTTCTGACATCATTTCCTCAAGAGTGCAAGGTGCATATCACTGTCATATCCTCTCTAGCACACTGCACTGACAATATAAGCATTGTATAATATATATATTTCTATATAACAAACCAATCACACATGCACGCACACACACACAAAAAAAGTAGATAAACATATGGGGAGTAGTGCAATGTAATGGCTGTGGGGCAGTAGTCTTCTGGGAGTCTTTCTGGAGGCTGAGATGCTGCCCTATTTGCAGATCAACTCTTTGCCCTGAGGGAGGAAGTTGCCCATCTTCAGGCCACACTGGACAGTAGTAAGGGAACCTTCCCCCAGGCCACACTGGACAGTAGGAAGGGAACCTCCCCCATCCAGGGAGCACCAGAGCCACCACCACTACCTCAGAGGTTGTGAAGAAAGCACAGCAGTTGGACCACAGTGGGCTCAGGGAGGGTGAGGATGGTGGAACAGAGGCACACCCAGTCAGTTGTTCCACTTCACAATCCATACACCATTCTGGGGGAGCATAGCTCCCCTATGGATGCACCCCAGAGGAGACTAAGGAGGCTGAGGACAACTGTCACAAGGGAGGCCCACAGGAAGGAGACAGAGAACACCAGGAAAGGAAGCAGCTCCTGGTGGGGACTCAATTATTAGGGGATAGAACTGGGGAGCAGGGAAAACTGAAGTAAGGTGCCTGCCTGGTGCCATGGCTTGGAGGGACAGGAAGCGCATCCTCAGGATCACGAGAACGGCTGCACGGGAATCTGAGCTGGACATCATTGTCCACCTTGGGACAAATGACTTGGCTCATCATGAGATTAGAGCAGTGCAGGAGGACTTTGTAGAGTTGGGGAGGGGCCTAAGACAAGTAGCACACACAGTATCCTTCTCAGAGGTGCTGCCTGTGAATGGCATGGGGAGGCGAGGTACTTTGCCATGCAGTTTAATGAATGGTTGAAAAATGGTGTGGAGCACAGGGTTTGGCTTCATTGGGGACTGGGGTTCCACCTGGAGGACACCAGCCTATACTGGCAGGATGGTCTGCATCTGTCCAGGAGGGAACAAGTCTTTGAGCAATCGGTTTAAATGCTTCATTGGCAAGCTTTTAAACTAGTCAAAGGGAGGCACTGATAAAGCAGCAGGAAAATCCCAGCCTCTCCTACAAAACAGGGTACTAAATGAGAAAAGACTGAGGTAGAAAAGTCAGTGGGGATGCTGCAACAGAAGGTAAGCCATCAAAAATGGAGAACAATGAGTACCAATGCCCGTAGTCTGGGTAACAAGCTTCCTGAATTAGTGGCCTTGATGGAGGAGGAACATCTGGATATCGTGGCAGTCACAGAAACATGGTACACACAAAACCATGACTGGGATGTAAACATACCAGGATACACTATCTACGGGAGGGACAGGGAGAGTAAAAGAGGAGGAATAGTAGCTCTTTACATAAGGGAAGGAATCAAAGCAACAGAACAAAAGGGTAAACAGGGAGAGAAGAAGACTGTGGGTAAATTTGAGACAGACAATGGCACCACAACTCCACGGGGGTTGGTACAGACCTCTTCTCAGGGGAGGAAATGGACAAGAAAATGATAGAAAGTATACTTAGAATGGCAGAAAAAGGGGAGATATTGCTGATGGGTGATCTGAATATGCCAGATGTTAACTGGAGTGCAGTTGCAGCAGCCACTTCGAAGAGTGGGGTTATTCTAGATGCCCTACAGGGGGCATGCCTTAGACAACTAGTATTGGAGCCCACTCGAGATGGAGCAATCTTAGACCTGGTTCTCTCAAATGGAGATGGAGAGAGGATCACAGATGTAGAAGTGGGTAGCCATCTGGGAACTAGCGACCATCGAACAGTATGGTTCACAATAAACACAGCAATAGAGTCAAGCCATACAAAGGCAAAAGTACTGGACTTTAGGAGGGCTGACTTTGCCAAAATGGGTGAGTGCCTAAGGAATGCACTAGCAAATGGGCAGGAAGGAGGGTGGAAAAACAATGGGGAATAATAAAACTGCCATCACAGAGGTAGCAGCCGTTGTGTGAAGCAAATAAACAAAACAAACAATGTAAGAAACCACTATGGTTCTCAAAGGAAGTGGCAGTGAAGGTTCAAGAGAAAAGAAAGCATTCAGGATGTACAAGGAATCACAGAAGGAGCAGGACAGAGAACTGTATCAGTTAAAGCAAAGGAAGCTGGGAAGGCAGTCAGAACAGCAAATGCCCAAACCGAGGAAAAGATAGCCAACTCAGTTAAGAACAGGATAAAACCTTTATAGGTACATCAGGAGGCGAAGGAAGACCAAGGAGGGATAGTGAGGCTTAATAAAGGGAGGAGGGTGGGCAGAGGGAGAAAAGGCAGAGATACTAAACAAATATTTTGCTCAGTATTTACAAATGAAGAGGGAGGTACCTAAAACAAACAGTAGAAACACTCTGGATACAGAAGTTGATACCAGCCCATTTACAGAAGAAAGGGTTCTGAAAGAACTCTTAAAACTGAAGGTGGACAAAGCAATGGAGCCTGATGGGATTCATCCCAGAATTCTAAAAGAACTAAAGGTAGAACTAGTGACACCACTGACTACCCTCTTTAACAAATCATGGGAGGATGGGGTGGTACTCGAGGACTGGAGGAGGGCAGATGTGATTCCCCTTCACAAAAGTGGGAGCAAGGCAGAAGCAGGAAACTACAGACCTGTTAGTTTAACCTCAGTGATAGGGAAAATGATGGAATCACTTCTGAAGGAAAGAATTGTCGAGTATCTAGAGGCCAGAGGGGCACAGGACCCAAGGCAGCATGGATTCACAGCGGGAAGGTCATGCCAGATGAATCTGATAGATTTCTTTGACTGGGTGACCAAAGCAGTAGATCAGGGAGGGCTGTGGACATGGCCTACCTAGACTTTAGCAAGGCATTTGACACAGTCCCACATAAAAGATTAATATACAAGTTAGCCAGCCTGGGAGTGGGTCCCAAGATGACAGCCTGGGTAAAGATGGCTGGAGAATAGGACACAGAGTAATAGTAAATGGAGTCCACTCTGAAGAAAGGGTGGTTACTAGTGGGATACACTGAGGGTTCAGTATTAGACGGTCCCTCTTCAATGTCTTTATAAGTGACATTGCAGAGGGACTAGAAGGAAAAGTATCTCTTTGCAGATGACACAAAGATCTGTAACAGAGTTGATGCACAAGGTGGGGTGGAAAGGATGAGAAGGGACTTGGCAAGGTTAGAGGAATGGTCAAATGTATGGCAGCTTAGATTCAGTGCTAAGAAGTGCAAGGTAATGCACCTGGGAAACAAAAACCCAGGGGAAGAGTACACAATGGGGGTGAGATACTAACAACAACAAAAATGGAAAGGGACCTGGGGTAGTCATATCAGATGACCTAAAGGTGGGCAAGCAATGTGAGAGGGCAGTAAGGAGGGCTGGGGGATACTGGGATGCATAGGGAGAGGCATCACCAGTAGAAAACAGGAAGTTATTATCCCTCTGTACAGACACCTGGTGAGACCCCATCTGGAGTACTGTGTGCAGTTCTGCAGACCCAATCTCATAAAGACATAGACAGGATGGAAGCTGTCCAGAGGAAGGCAACTAAAATGGTGCAGGGTCTGCACTGGAAGACATATGAAGAGACTTAAGGAGCTTAATATGTATAGCCTCAAGGAAAGGAGGAGAGAGGGACATGATAGAAACTTTCAAGTACCTCAAGGGAATCAACAAAGTCAAGAGGAAGCATCTTTCAAAAAAGAGGTGTGTAGAACAAGGGGCACAATTTGAAGATGGGAGGGCTGCTCAGAGGTAATTTAAGGAAGTATTTTTCACAGAGAGGTTCTGGATGCATGGAACGTGCCTTCCGGAGGAGGTTGTGGAGTTGAAAACAGTGGTGGAATTCAAGCATGCATGGGACAATCATAAGGCCATTCTAGGGGGTTGGGGTAGGAAGAAGTAGGCTGCTGGTTAACTAGGATCTGCAGCTTATCCAGTAGGTAGGGAAATGGGCAGACTGGGTGGGCCAAGCGGTCCTTATCTGCCGTCAAATTCTATGTTTCTATGTTTGTTAACTGCTGGCTTGTTATAGTTAATGCGTTGTGGCCTCGGGGGTGGGCATACAATGTTTCTTTCCCATTCACTTTCATGTCCTGCTGTCTGAGTCTAAAATCTGAGTGATGATTGTTGTCACTACTTCATGAACATGAGGATCCCTGTCAGCTGCTTTGTGCGCTACTACTGAAGCTGTGTGTGGGTTATTTCTAACGCTGCTGTCTGCGGGCGCGAATCACGCTTTTACCTTAAAGGAACAGCTCACTACCCTTCTGCATCATGAATGCAGTTAGTACAGTCTCCCAAGTTATTTTTACATGTTAATAAACTTGATCTTCCGGTAAGCCAGGCTGATAGCAGCAGTGCACAAGGGGAAAAATAGGCTTTTCTACCCATATAAGATCTAAGCCACCTATGATTAGGCACTACTAAATGACATGCATAATGATGCGCACACCCAGCATTTTATAGTGCCTAATCAAAGGTAGCCTAGATCTTTTAAGGATAGGAAAGCCCATCATTCCCCTTGTTCCCTGCTGCTATCAGTCTGACTTACTGGAAAGATTTGTTTATTTTTGATATGTCAAAAAATCCGGGGACTGTACTACCTGCATTCATGATGCAGAAGGGTGATGAGCTCACCAGTTTTTGGTGTGAGGAAGGGTAGTGAAGAATGACTACCAGAGGGGGACCGAGAAGGCCACTCCTGCAAGATGCTGCTATATTCAGGGAAGGGGGAAGACAGAAGGAGAGAAATATGAGCAGATCACTGTGAGAAATAAGATGTGGGTCTGCCAGCACCATGATCACTACTGGACCCCATTGTCCTGGCCAACATTCCTCTTCCCACAAAACCAGTTCATGCAATTGTCCAAGGCTGTGTGTGGGTATTTGTGTGACATGGCTGCCACTACACAATCAGTCACTACACTACCAGTCTAGCATTGCTTGTAATGCACTTTGGGATACAATGTGTATGAATACCACTATATAAATGCTGATTCTTCCTCTTATTATTATTATTTCCCATGGAAAAAGAAGACATGACAAGCATATTTTACATTTCCGAGCAGGTATGAACTGTAGCACTGGACTACACAAGAACTTTGTTACAAACAAGTGGTGGATCTCGGGGTGGTGAAGCTGCAACACTCCCCATTGTACGTACTTGCTTGCTGCTGCTGCATTTCACTTTGTTAAAGAAGTTCAGTTTATTGATTGTACAAATGTTTACATTCAAAATTATAGATTACATTTGTAGGTTCTGTCAAAAACATACTGAGAAAGAGTAATAGCAGAAAATATAAAGGTTTAATAAAAATGTTAAAAAATGCATATCAAGTATGCACACCACCCCAGCACCCCCCGTTGCAGCATCCTGGATCTGCCATAACCACTAGTCCACCAAGTTATTCAAGATTTGTATTGCACTGTGGTTTGCCACAGAGAAAGTCGGTTGGATTAAAACACAATTTCAGCATGTTAAAGTAAACAAAATGAATAGATCCATAGCCTAACATGTGTATTCATCTAAATAATGCACATGGTTTTGACAATTTTGGTGAAACAATTCTATACAAAGGGAAAAAATAACTAATTAGCACTATAGAGAGCCATATAGCTCTCTGCCTTTGGCTCCAATGATGTCATCACTTAACACATTTTGTGGCCATCTTAGGGAGCAGGTAAGGCAGTTTTTTTTGAAATTTGAAGGCTGATTTTACATTTTTCAAATGCTTTGGAACCGCATTTAGGTACATTATATGAATGGAGTTTTAGCATTAATGAATACAGCAGCCTTTCCTTTAGTCCACCATGAAGTCAGATTTTTGAATTGTTTGTTAGCAAAATGTTGTTTAGGTATCCTTTAAGTCAGTCAGCTAAATGTACTTTTATTGTGGTATGTGTTAGCCGTTCTTGTTATATACTGTACTAGTAGAGTTGGGTTATTGGCTTGGTTTGATTTCATGAGTTCATTTGTTAGCAGGTCCCTAACAGGAGGCACCTTTAGAGAGTGACTCTATTCAGCAAAATTCTATAACTAGGTCTTTGACAGACTTTATAGAATTATTACTAAGCAATCGACCCACGTGATTCAGAATCCCTGGGTTCTGCACCAAGCCTGCTTTGACTGGATAAGAGGACCGTAATTCAGTTTTATAGGCTTTGCAGGTCTTTGGAAATCCTAAACAGTAGGTAACATAGAAATGTAGAATTTGTCAGCAGAAAAGGACCACTTGGCCCACCAGTCAGCCCAGATGCTCTGTCTCCGCAGACCCTACCTTATTTCCAGCAACCCTCCCTCCTCCCTGCCTAATATTCCCTTTTGTGTCGCCTATGCATGCTTGAAGTCCCCAACTGTTTGCACCCCTACCACTTCTACTAGCAGTTTGTTCCAGGTGTCTACCACACTTTCCATGAAGTACTTCCTCACATCCTCCTTAACCCCCCCCCTTCCAGCTTCATCGCATTCCCTCTGGTCCTGGCGCTCTTTGTCATTTGAAAGAGACTCCCTTCCTGTAACTTGTTTACCCAAGTGAGGTACTTGTTGGTCTCTGTCATGCCTCTTCTTGCTCTCCTCTATTCGAGGGCGTACATGTTAAGATCCCTCAATTTTTCCTCATGGGGCTTTTGATGCCACCCTTACACTATTTTAGTTGCCTTCCTATGGACTGCATCCACCTAGTCTATGTCCTTTCTAAGGTGTGGCCTCCAGAACAGGACACCATACTCCAGCTGGGATCTCACCAGTGATGATACAGTGGCAACACCACCCCTCTCCTGCTGGTGATACTTCTTCTTATGCATCCTAGCATCCCACTTGCTGTACACACTTCGCCACACTGTTCTGCCACTTTGAGGTCATCAGATATGATAACTCACAGGTCCCTTTCCCATTAGTGACTGTCAGTGCCTCCCCTGTCCTCTGCTCAGCTTCTAGGTGTCTATGCCCTTGGTGCATGATTTTGAACTTATTGATGTTGAACCCCAGCTGCCATGCCCATGACCACTCTTTGAGTTTACCAAGGTCCCTAAGCATTTTCTCCACCCCCTCCCGAGTGTCCATCCTGTAACAGATTTTGGTGTCATCTGCAAAAAGGCACACTTTCCCTTCCAGTTCTTCTGCAGTGTCACTTACGAAGACACTGAAGAGGACCAGTCCCAGTACTGAGCCGTGCAGCACCCCACTGGTCACTCTCCCCTTATCAGAGTGAGTACCATTAACTATACCACCCTCTGTCACCTATCCATTAACCAGTTTCTTACCCAGCTTACCACTTTGAATCCCACCCAAAGACTGCTTAATTTCTTAATCAGTCTCTTGTGCAGCACAGTGTCGAAGGCCTTGTGACGTATTGACAGCTTAGTCCACCTCAGCTGCATTTGCTGGATGATCCTTAGTGTATTTTTTCAGTTTACCATTACAGTTTCTGATCTGTTGCTATTAAATTTGAAGTATGAGACCTCCTCTATGTTCTGATTTAATTCTTCCAGCAGAGGGTAGGACTATTCAAGGACACTGAGGAAAATTAGGGTATTGGCTGCACACACTCGCATCTTATTCTCTTCTCCCACTGCCTTCACCCATGTTATCTCTAGGTTGCAAAATATTTTCAGTAAGATTCTCTATATTCAGAGCAAAGAGCATGAGACAGATAGCAACCTGACCTAGTGCCCCAACAGAATATTGAAACTATTTGACATGGTACCATTTCCCCACACCCTCACTCATGGGGCATTATACAGTTCTCTAACCCACTCACATAAAGAGGATCCAAAACCAGATTTTTCTAGAGATGCCTGGAGAGGGCCAAACTTGAGCCAGTTGAAGGCTTTTCCTGCATCCGCTGTTGTGGCTATCGGTTGCCCCACTGACCCCTTAGTAATTGTAACAATGTTGAGTAGTCATCTGATGTTACAGTCTAGGTCCTTTTATGTGATGAAGCCTGTTTGTTTGAGGTGGATCAGCATATCAATTTTTTTTTAAATGCTCTGTCAGTATTTTGGTAAAGAGTTTGGTAACTTGGTTTAGCAACAAGATCAGCCGGCAACCCTCACATTCCATTAGCCCTATCCTCTCTTTGGGGATGACCCAGAGTATTTCCTCTGAGGTATTGCAGATATTGAAAATCTTAAATAGTGTGTTGCTAATGTCTTCCCTAAAACCTTTTATAAAATTATATTTGGAATAAATCTGGTAAAGGGGATTTACCATTCTTAATTGTTTTAATAGCCTTCCTCACCTCCTTAGTTGAGAGAAGACAATCTATCAACCCCCCTCCAAAATAGTAGGCCTGTTTACAGTGTGTATGAGTATGTTAATGTAGTCTACCCACCATTCAGCTGGCTCTGCGATGTATATGTGGGTTAACCAATAAACTGAATTTAAACTACTGGGGGGGTGGGCTGGTAGGTCTGCAGGTCCAAAGGTTTTAAGAGGAGGAGGTCAACAGATCTTCCCCCATACTGGTAGAAGAGGTCTGGAGGATGGAGGTAGAGGGTGAGTGGAACTGTTAACAATGGAGGTAGCGCACAGAGGGCAGAAACAAGAAAAAAAAAAGGAGAAGGAGGCTCAGATTCTAGGTGGAAGGTGTTGTCTCTGAATGCACAAAGTCTTAGAAACAAGATGGATGACCTTCAGGTGCTATTAGCAGATGGGAGGTTGGTCATAGCAGCAGTATCCAAGACTTGGGCCACACCACACCACACCATGACTGGGACCTCTTGATTCCTGGTTATAAACTATATAGGAGGATCAGGGTGGTAGGGAAAGGGGGTGGGGGATTATATCAGAGAGGGTATAACATGCCCGAGGGAGGAGTCAGGAGAGGAGGGTGGAAGCATTGTGGATTCAGTTTCAGTCCAGTAGATGGAAAAAGATCAGGTTGGGGGTGGTTTACAGATCACCCAACCAGGAAGAGGAAAGGAATAGGGAACTGAGCTTGCAACTATTGGTAGCTGCAGGGAAAGGAGAGGTGGTAATAGTGGGTGACTTCAACTTGCCCAGAGTAGGCTGGAGCACACCATCCAGAACATGTGCCAATAGTCAGGTGATCCTAGAAGGGTCACAGAGTGGGTTCTTGACTTAGGGTGTCACAGAACCCACCAGGGAAGGAGTCAGCCTAGATCTAGTGCTCACAAATGGGGAGCATGTACAAGATATAATAGTCAAGGAGTCCCTGGGTGGAATTGACCATCACACAGTGTGGTTCTGGTTGAATATGAGCAGGCAAAACATCCCCACTGAGACCAAAATCCTGGATTTTAGGAGGTGGACTGCATGAAGATGGGTAAGGTGCTAAGGAGGCACCTGGAGGGCATCAGGGCAGATATGGGGGTAGACCAAAAGTGGCCCATCATTAAGAATGGAATAATGGTTGCCACAGAGGAGTGTGTTAAGCTCAAGGGGAAGAAATCAAGGGCCAAAGCACCCAGCTGTTTAATTTCTGATGTTGCCCAGGCAATAAGGGACTAGAGGTAGCCGATAGAAAATTCAGAAAGTCCAAGAGTGAGGTGGATAGTTAGAGTTACCTTAGGTTGGCTAGTGTGACAAGTAAGGTAGTCTGGTGGGCTGAGGAATTAAGAAGAGGAAGGAGGCCTTTTCTTGCTGCATAAGTGGGAAAAGGGACAAGAAGGACGGGATTGTTAGGCTTCAGAAAGTGGATGAGTGGGTGGAGGAGAATGGGAGAAAAGAAAAAATTACTCACCTTAGTAATGTTGTTTCTTCTAATGGAGTCTTGCTATATTATGACATATGCAGTGAGTCCCAACCTTCGAACTGCTCCGGAGGTGAAAGAGTTAACTTTCCATGCCAGGCATGGAACTTTGAGCGCGAACTCGGTTGAAAACTCTGTCTGTTGTTCTTCAAACTCAAACTGTCAGATCTTTACGAGCAAAACTCACTAAGGTTCTGTGTGGAAGCCGTAAACCTACACTAGCCAACTGGCTACTAAATATAAGAACACATTTTTCTTGGTCCCAAAACAATGACTCAAGTCGGGGGATCCAAAAAATTAAAAACATAACACCCAAACACCCTAAAAGGAGGGGTGAAAAATAAGGTGGGCATCTACTAAGTGCCAACACTGCACTGCCCACCCACATCCCAAAAGTAGATGTTCTGAGAGGGGCAGGCAGGGGGGGAGGTCATAATATAGCAAGACTCCATTAGAAGAAACAACATTACTAAGGTGAGTAATTTTTCTTCAAACAACATGAAGTCTTGCTATATTATGATATGCAGACTACACAGCAGTACCTCCATGGAGGAGGGACAGAACCTACTTAGGAAGTAGGCTCTGAAGCATCAGCTGTGCTAAACCGAGCATCACTCCTAGCCTGGATGTCCAGGAGTAATGCTTGGTAAAAGTGTGAACTGTTTCCAGGTAGCTGCTTGACATATCTCTAGGATAGGGATGTCCCTGGCAGCAGCAGCCAGAGACGCAGCTGTACCTCTGGTAGAGTGAGCCCTCAGGCCTGAGGAGGAACCTACCCAGTTTTCATAGCAAAATTGGATACAAGAGACAATCCACCTGGCAGTGGATCTTTTAGTGGCAGGTTTCCCTTTACCAACCTCACCATAAGTGAGGAACAGTTGGAGGGAGTCAAACCTGTGACCCTTGGTACGTTCTGTGTAGTAACTAAGGCTCTTTTGACATCTAAACTGTGCAGTCTCCTCTCGCCAAGGAGGAATGGTCAGTGAAGTACACAGGGAGAGACATAGATTGATTAAGGTGGAAGTCTGAAACCACCTTAGGCAAGAACTTTCTGTTAGTCCTGAGGACCACCTTATCTCTATGAAAGAAGAAAAAATCAGGCTCCACTGACAATGCTTATAATTCACTTATGCACCTGGCAGAAGTGATGGCTACCAAAAACACAGTTTTCCAAGTCAAGTACTTAAGCTCTGCTGAAGACAAGGGCTCAAAAGGGGGTTGCATAAGCTGGGCAATGCAAATATTAAGATCCCAGGCAGGGGCCCTGAATGGAGGGCTGATGTGAAGCAACCCCTTGAAAAACTTGGAGAATACAGGATGAGCTGAAAGAGAAGAGGGTTTACCTGCTGATAAGAAAGCAGACACGGCTGCCAGGTGCACTTTTAGGGTAGCTGGTCTCAGCCCCAAAGTATTCAAATGTACCAAATAATCCAGGACTGTGGGCAAGTCAGCAGATTCTGGGGAAATAAGCTTGCCAGAGCACTATATGGAAAATCTCCTCCATTTGGAATTATAAGTAACCCTGGTGGAAGGCTTCCTAGAAGCCTTCAAGATATCCAATACACCTTGGGAGAGGTGTAGGTCAGCAAACTCTAACTCTTCAAGAGCCAGGCCTTGAGATTGAGAGATTTGAGGTTCAGGTACCAAACTCTCCCCTGGGCACAGGTTAAAAGGTTGTGATTCCTGGGAAGACACAGGGGAAGGTGGACTGCTAAGGACATAAGGAGTGGGTACCAGGGCTGTCTGGCCCAATCTGGAGCAATCAGGATCATATTGCAGGGTTGAGATCTGATTTTGACTAGCACCTTGAACAGAAGAGGAAGGGGGAAAAGCATAGAAACTTCCTTCCCAACTGAGAAGGAAGGCATCCAGAGGACTGAGCCCAACACTGGGGCCTGCAGCAAAAGGGAAGTTGGTGATTGTCTGGGGCTGCAAAAAGATCTATCTGCGGGGTGCCCCATCTGGCAAATACTACCTCCAGTACTAGGGGATCCAGTGACCATTCGTGATGGCCCTGGGAAATCCTGCTGAGAGCATCTGCCAGGACATTGTCCTTGCCTGGGAGGTGAACTGCCGTAAGGGAGGTGTTCAGGAATAAGCCAGAGACCACAACTTCATTGCTTTGGTGCACAAGGCCGTGAGACCGAGTGCCTCTTTGCTTTTGATGTACCACATTGTAGTGGTGTTGTCTGTTCTGACCTGTACAACTTTGTTCTGAACAGATGTGGAAAAACTTGAAGTGCTAGAAAACTGCTCTGAGTTCCAACAGATTGATGTGGAGCAGAGATTCCTGTGGGGACCACAACCCTGGGTAGTGAGGTTGCCCATGTGAGCTCCCCACCCAAGAGGGATGCATCTGTAGTAAGGATTAAGGAGTGAGACTGAGGGTGAAGGGGAACCCTGTCTCAGATTGCTCTGGTCCTGCCACCACTGAAGGGCTTGGATCAGGGTTCGAGTCACTGGGATCAATTTGGTTAGAGGTCTCTCCTTTGAGACCAAAGGCTCTCAAATGGAACTGGACGTCCCTCATCTGAAATCTTGCTCCCTGCACTACTGCTGTAGAAGCAGCCATGTGCCCCAGGAGCTGCAGAAAATACCTTGCTGATCGAGAGACCTCCAGGGTGAAAGAGGAGGCCAGAGAGACCAGGGTCCTTGCTCTTTCCAGAGGAAGGAAGGCTCTGGCCTCTTTTGTGTTCAGTTCTGCACCTATGAAGGTGAGAAGCTGGACAGGCTCTAGAACTGACTTTGTAAGACTGAGAAGGAAACCTAGAGATGTGAGCAGTTGCTGAGTTACCTGAAGGTGTAGTTTGACTTGGTCTGGAGACTGGCCTACTATGAGCCAGTCGTCCAGGTAAGGAAAGATGGCAATCTTTTGCCTTCTTAAGTGGGCAACTGCTACTGCCAGGCATTTTGTGAATACCATCGGGGCAGAGGTGAGGCCGAAGGGCATTGCTCTGAACTGGTAATGGCCTGAGGGCAGTTCGAATCTGAGGTACTTTCGATGGGAGCTTCTGATAAGAACATAGAAGTAGGCATCCTTGAGGTCCAGGGATGCTAGCCAGTCCCCTGGCCTTAGAGAGGGTAAAATAATTCCCAGAGTCACCATTTTGAATTTTGGTTTTAAAAGGTGCTTGTTTAGGTATCTGAGATCCAGGATGGGCTGCCATTCTCCTGTCTTTTTTGGGGTAAGGAAGTACCTGGAGTACAACCCTTTGCCCTGGTGTAGGGGTGGAACCCTTTCCACAGCTCTGAGAGCCAGGAGGGTAGAAACTTCTGTTTCTAGGGCAAGTGCCTCTGATGGATTTGCAGGTGGAAAGGACCTGGCTCTCATCTTTGGAAATTTTTTGAAGCTGAGAACCAGTCCCTGGCTTACTACTTCCAGGACCCACTTGTCTGATGTTAAAGACTTCCAGTCCTGGACAAAGTAAGCCAGCCTGCCCCCTACAGGTAGTGGAGAATCGGCCCTGGCCACCCCATCAGGGTGCCTGCTTGGCAGGGGCTTTGGGCTGAGGGGTGGAAGCAGGCTTGCTTGTACCCCGTCTGCCTCTCCCTCTAAAGAACCCCTCTGGGCATAAGCAGAAGAGGAGGCCTGGGCTTAGTAAAAAGGCTTATGAAAAGGCCTGCCCCTGCCCCTGGGATGCTGCCTTTGAGGAGTGGCCTGCCTTTCCTTGGCCTGTGCACTCCTATAGGTGGTCCTATATTCATCCATTTTCTTCATGTAATTCTCTGTCTGCTCCCCAAACAGAGAATTGCCCACAACAGGAAAATCCATGGCCTTAGACTGGGTATCCTGTGACAGGGTAGTATATCTGAGCCAAGCCATTCTGTGAAGTACCACAGATATAGCCATGACCCTTGATGACACATCATTAGAGTCTACTGCAGCATGAAATTGCACCTTGGATGCCTCAATACCATCCGCAGCCACCTGTTCCAGCTCCCTAGCAAGCTGGTCAGGGACCTGTTTTGCTAGGGCCAGCACAGTATCCCATCTGTTTCTGGTACCTAGCAGCATAAACATAATTTGCCTGTCTGAGTCCCAAAGATGCTGCCATGTACTGTTTCTTTGCCATGGCATCAATCCTTCTGGAGTCCTTTTCAGGGGGGTGCGAAGCTAGAAGAATATTTGCCTTGTCACAGGCTGCAGCCTGCACTACCCCCACATGGCTGCATTGCTGTGTGAGGAACTCCGTATTAGAGCCTGATAATGTATACCTCTTGTCCATCCTTTTATCAACAGGAGGTATAGTGTGAGGAGTTTTTAGAATTTTTACTGTCTGTTTCCGAAAAGATTTATGCAAAGGAATAGACAGTCTCCTAGACTCTGGAATATCCATCATTTCTACATAATCAGGCTCCTCTTGGTCATCAACAGCTTCCTCAGCAGGGAGCTGGAGAGTTTCAGCAACTTTTTTATAGAACATAAAATGAGAAGGACTCAGATAGCCTGGGAGGAGAAACCCCTGACAGTCTGTCTGGAGAGATGTCCGGTTCAATGGGCACATCCAGACTTTCAAAACCACATTCACTCTCCTCATACTCCTCTTCCCCTCCTCCGGTTCATAAAAATCCTCAAAATCATAATCTTGAACCGTGGAACCGGCCGAACTGAGCACGTCCCTGATGGTGTCGGTTCGGTCGGAACGGGAAAGTGACTGGACAATTTGAATTGCTTTAGCTATTTCCTCAGCGGTTGGAGAAAGAACTTTTGGCGCTGACTTTCTAGTCCTTTTAGTTGGAACCGGCTCCTCAGAGCTGGCTCTTCATTTGCCCAAGGAAGTATTGCCCTGGTCAGAGGGCACTCCCTCTGGTTCGGTTGGAACCGAACCGGGCTGGCCATCCGGGTCAGCGGACTTTTTGGCCTCCCTTTCCCTGAGCCTACCAACTCTCTTTTCTATGGTGGCAGCAGGAAAATTCTTACAAATCTGGCAGTCTGCATTGAGGTGGTCAAACCCCAGACAATACACACAGGTGGTGTGTGGGTCAGCCTTAGCAAAGGCTTCCCCACAAACACTACAGTGCTGAAACCCAGTGGGCCCGGTTTTTCTTTTGGGTTCTCAGATATAGTGCCAGCCTAACCAAACTTGCCCGCTTATGGCAATCCGCCAAGCAAGACTCTCTTATCGGTTCCCAACTGTGTCACGGGTCGTGGAAAAAAACGTAATGAAATCTGTTTTTTTTAGAACCGATAAGAACCGGGAACCGCACTCTAAATAAAGACTAGTAAAGTTTGAAAATAACCTGATCGGTTCAAACCGAACCGAAAAGCGTTTACAAGTTCAACACAGAATAAAATAAACGTAAGCCTGTCTATTACTTACAATACCACAGACAGAGCTTGAACCGACCGGTTGCAGTTTAATTTCAGTCAAAAAAACGATAAAATAATACTTTAACCGACAAAACGAACCGAGCAGAAGGAGAAATCTCCGGAGCGACTGTTCAGTGAGGCGGAGTAAAGAATCTGATAGTTTGAGTTTGAAGAACAACAGACAGAGTTTTCAAATGAGCTCACGCTCAAAGTTCCGTGCCTGGCATGGAAAGTTAACTCTTTCACCTCCAGAGCAGTTTGAAGGTTGGAACTCACTGCATATGTCATAATATAGCAAGACTTCATGTTGTTTGAAGCAGAGGTACTGAACAAATGCTTCTGTTCCCATCTTCACCAGGGAGAAAGATGGACCAGTGCTTACAGGGGAAGAAGAGGAGCAGGGGTGGGGAGGGGAGCACAGATGTGTGGAAGAGGAGGCTAGAGTGAGGGAGGGACTGCTAGCATTGAAGGTAGACAAACACCAGGCCCAGATGGCATACACTCAAGGGTGCTGAGGGAACTGGCAAAGGAGCTTGCAGGGCCACTGTCAGACCTATTCAGTAGTTCACTGGAGTCAGGTGTGATACCACAGGATTAGAGAATGGCACATGTGGTGCCCCTCCATAAGAATGGTCCCAAGGATGACCCAGGGAATTATAGGCCATTCAGTTTGACTTCAGGTGTGTGCAAGTTCATGGAAGACCATACACAAGGAAAGTTGGAAGAGTAGCTAGAGGAGTATGTTCTCCAGAATGTGAGGCAGCATGGGTTTATGGATAGGAAACTATGTCAAATGAATTTGATTGACTTCTTTGACTGGGTCACTAAGACAGTAGACAGGGGCTAAGAGGTGGACATCCTTTATCTGGATTTTAGCAAGGCCTTTGACTCTGTACCCCACAAGAGTTTGATCGCAAGTTGGCAGATCTTGGGGTTGGGGAGAAGGTGACCAGATGGGTAGAAAACCGACTGAGGAACAGGACCCGGAGGGTGGTGTTGGGGAGTTATCTAGCACCAGGGAGGTTACCAGTGGGGTCCCGCAGCGCTTGATTCTGGGAACTGTGTTGTTCAATGTCTTCATCAATAATATTGGGGATGGAAATTAGGGCAAAATGTGCTTATTTGCAGAAGACAACAAACTATGTGGGAGACTGGACACAGTCAAAGGGATACAGGACCTACAGGATGATCTCAAAAAGCTTGAGAAGTGGTCTGGGATTTGGCAGCTTGGCTTCAATGACAAGAAGTACAAAGTTATGCACATTGGAGCCAAGAATCCCAGGATGGAGTACTGCAGCAGAGGAGGAGAAGGATCTCAGAACAGTAATCATGCATGACCTGAAGCACTCCCAAGTGCACGAAAGCAGCAGCAAGGGCAAATAAGATGTTGGGATGCATAGCCAGAGGGATCAGCAGTAGTTAAGAGGAGGTTATACTGCCTTTGTACAGGTCACTGGCAAGGCTGCAATTAGAGTATGGAGTAAAGTATTGGTGACCACAACTTAAAAAAAAGACACTAACCTACTGGAGACAGTCGAGAGGAGGGCAAAAAAGATGATTGTGGAGCAGCAGGGTAGAGCCTACAAAGAGAGGTAGGGACCCCGAACATGTACTCCCTGGAGGAGGGGAGGGAGAGAGGAGACATGATTGAGTCCTACAAGTAATTGAAATGGATAAATAGGGTGAATAAGGATTGTCTCTTTAAGCTAAGTGGCAGCCAAAGTATGAGGGTCACAGTCTTAAGCTGGAGGGGGAAATTAGGAAGGAGGTTAGGAAGCACTTCTTTACAGAGAGGGTGGTGGCCAGTTGGAATGCGCTCCCAGAGGAGGTGATCTTGTGGCAGGCAGTGGGCAGCTTTGAGAAAGGCTGGGATAGACAGGTGGGGAAGCGAGGGTAGCGGGAGGGGCAGTTGGAAAGGATGGGAGCATTGAGGAGGGGGTGGAGTCAGTAGCTTAAGCTCTGGACTCTGCAGTATAAGCAGATTAGATAGACCAAATTGCCTTATTCTCTGGCTACTTCATATGTTCATATTAGTAGTTACTCTATTAGTAATCGTTACATTAATTTAGAAAAATCTTTTTTCATCAGTTAGTAGCACTCCACCAGTGAACGTGAAGGTGTGCAGCCTTCATTGAAATCTCTAAACTCAATAGGTATTTACTTCAGTTTGTTAGTTTTAAGCCGTGTTTACACAGCAGTAGCGCTGGAAATACAAACTGCAGCAGTGTAGTCTGGACCACTTGCCACCCACGGTTCGTGTGTCTACACGGCCCCTCTCTGCACCACTGCAATCTGTGCTGGTGCGGGGCCGCGCATCGCGGGGGAGCCTGACATCTGCTGGGTTGCTGCACTGCAGGCAGTCCACAGTGCCACTTACACCTCTGTAAGCCGCTCACTCCTCTTGGTGGCCCCAGCTTACCAGAGAATCTGGGAGTGTCTTAGTGAGCAGCTTACCCCGATTGGGTACGTGTCTACACGTTACATTTGCACTTGAGCAACCCGAATGCATGGGTTACTCCAGTGCAAATGTGACTGTGTAAACACGGCTTTAGAGCCTGATTGTCTCTGGTCTCTTTCACTGTCCTTGATGCATGTTGCTTTTGGTGTCTGACTGTTAGGAGCCTGCTGGATCAGTTTACCATATTTGTAATATTTTTGTCACTTATATTTTAATGTGCCTGTATTTCTTTACCTAGTCAGGCTTTTACTTTGATTCTGGCTACCTCCACTGTTGTAAGGACTGTCTGCCATACTTTCTCTTGTGCTCTTGCTCCTTATTCCTGATTTTATATTCTAGCTGTTTTCTGATGGCTGCCAATCTAATTTCCTGGCTGTGGCAGATGGGGTTGTCATAGAACATAGAAACACAGACTTTGACAGCAGATAAGGACTGCTTGGCCCACCTAGTTTGCCCATTTCCCTACCTATTGGATAAGGTGCAGATCCTAGTTAACCAACAGCCTACTTCTTTCTACCCCCACAATAATTTTCTTATGTCTGTCCCATGCATTCTAGAATTGCCCCACTGTTTGTGACCCCACAACCTCCTCAGGAAGGCTGTACCATGCGTCCACCACCCTATCTGTGAAAAAAATACTTCCTAACATTGCCCCTGAGCCTTCCCCCCTCTATCTTCAAATTGTGTCTCCTTGTTCTTGCACATCTCTTTTTTTCTAAAAGATGCTACCCTCTTGGACTTTGTTGATTCCCTTGAGGTGCTTAAACGTTTCTATCATGTCCCCCCCCCCACTTGTCTCCCCAAGTACTGCCTTTAGATCTTCCCAAACAAGCTTTTGTGTTGTGCTGCTTCCTGTATTGTTTTCCATTTAGTGTCTTATGCCAGCTCTGATTTTGTTTCTGAAGAGTTCCTCATTTAAAGGGAGGTGTTAAGTCTCCAAATGGATTTTGCCTCGTTAGGACCCAGTCCTAGTGTTATTCAGACCAGGGCATGACCCAACTGGTTATACTGTGTAGGGAGATCTTTTTAACTAAATCCAAGTGCTGTATTTCAGTGTAGAGTTTATCTACCCTCAAATATGAACTGTTGTGGTGAGAGAAAAAGATACAGTCCCTTTCCCCTTTATGTTGCATCCTCCATGTGTCTCAGGCCTGTCTTCCTGCATAGGGCATTAAGGAAATTTGCAGATCTCGGGTTCATGGAGGTGTTCTCTAATGATCTAACATGGCCAAGATGCCCTGTCTATACAGGACCTTTTTTCCTCTGGTAGTGAATCAGTGTGTGAATTACCATCTTTGTTGGGTGTATACTTGTTTACCAAGTATAATCCCCCCTCCACCGGTAGATAACAAGTGCTGTGATTAGCCTCCTCTGTGTCCTGACTTGTTTCTAAGACTTCAATCTTCAGACTGTTTTTAGTTAGTATTGCTACCCCTGCCTTTTTCCCTCTGTAGAGTATGATGAAGCTAACCACCCTATGCCTGTGTAGCTTCAAACCTTCTGCCAGTGACAGATGTGTTTCCTGAATAAAATATGTCAGATTTTAGTTTATTAAACTCTGAAAATCTTTCTACAGTCACTTGACATAGCAGAAAAACATATTGAGCTTACTTATACAGTATGTGTCGCTTAGTTTATTTGAAATGGTTTTGGTACGATGAGGCTGACAGGTCATCTTTCCTCCAGCGCAAGTTCCCGTACACAGGTCCCTGTTTGAGAGGTGTGCCACCACAGAATGCCACTTCCGCATTATTAAACAAGTGCTGCCAAGCTTGTGTGTCATTTGCAAGTTGGGCTGGAGCTCAGGGCTATCTAAGGGATTTGAAGCCATGGCTAGTGGAATGCAAAAACAAGCCCCCTGCCTACTTTTATAAAACCTTGTACCCTCTGGTGGAGCAGGCTGTTATTTGAATCTTGCACCTTCTGAATCCTCCCTCTGCTGGCTTCAGTTCTACCTTCTATTATTCTGGTGTCTGTTCTACTAATGTTGCATGTGCGGATGATCTCTATGAACGCTTCTGCTACTGTGCAAACAATTACATATAATAAACCTATACACAGTAACTGTTTCCTGGATAACTGGGTGAATGTCTGAACTTCCAACATTATTTGGTTAAAACAATAAAACATATCAAAAAGGTCAAACACAACTGAACTCTGAGGTGGAAACCCCCACTCAAACAAGGGCCAAAGTCTCATCTTGCTGTGTGAGTGAGATGTTAGAACAGAGGTTCTCAGAGGTTTTAATGCCACAATTTGGAGTGAGATTCAGACTGTTTCTTCCAATCAACTGAAGTCACTACTTCAACCCCTCCCCCCAAATTTCCTGAGAAAAATGTTTTTGCTGTTAAAAATGCTATCCCTAATCAATTTAACCAAATTAACCAACTACTTGGTCTAATCTACACTTATTTTTGGGTCATAGAAACACAGAAACATAGACAATGATGGCAGAAAAAGACTGATGGTCCACCTAGTCTGCCCGTATTACCCTAGCATACTCCAGGATCTATTGTCTCTGTGGGGTCTGTGCTTCGCCTGTTCCCCCTTTGTTCTCAGTATTTCACCTCTCATCCTGCTGAGTAACTACTATACCCTTAGGTCTATCCCAGCAGTGTTTGAAGCTGTTCACGGTTCGGGTACCCACCACCTCTTTCAGCAGACCATTCCATGGCTCAGCCACTGTTATAAAATAGTCATTGCCGGTGCAGTGGGATTTCCACTTGTGACGTCGATGACCTGGGTTTGGGAATGGACCCAAGAGTCAGAGGTCTGACCAAGGGAGAAGGATCAAGCATCCTAGGGACTGCTAGGGAGGGAGGGGAAGAGTGTCTAGTGCATCCAGGACCCCCTAGCGGAGGCTGGAGGTACTGCCGCCAGTACGTTTGGGGGGTCAGGGCAGGCTCTGGATGTCATTGCTGGTCCCCATCCCCAGGGATCAAGCAGTTTAAAAAAAAAAAAGCCAGACCCCCGACATGATGACCTGCTCCATTCCGCTGTCCTCTGCCACCGCTGGGGGGGGTCCCACTCCCATGGCCCCGACCCAGATGGTTAAGCCAGGGCCTTGCCCACAGTGTCCATTGGGGGGAGCCCACCAGCAGCCCCACCCGGGGGGGGCAAGCCTGGGCATGGGGGCGGTGGGCGGGGAGGGTCCAAGCTAAAGGGGGAGCCAGACCAAAAAAATTTAAATTAAAAAAATAGAATCAAATATTCCCCCACTCACATCCTTTTTAAACCTTCCCTTTATTAACCTTCACTTATGATCCCATGTCCTAGCTTCTCTGTTCCTGGTAAATAGCGCTTCACAGTTCACCTTGTTTATTCTCTTCAGGAACATGAAAGTCTTAATCATATCCCCCTTTCTCTTCTGGTTAAGAATAAATAATACATGCTCATTGTCTTTAGACAGTCTTCATAGCATCTGCCTTCCTGGCCCTGAATCATCTTGGTCACCCTGTGTTGTACTGTCTCTAGCCTGTCCATATCATTTTGTAGGTGGTACTTCAGAAATGGGCACAGTACTCCAGGTGTGTCTTTACCAGCGACCTGTACAGAAGTATCAGTACCTCCTGCTTCCTGCTGTCGAACCCTCTCCCAATGCACCCTAGCATCCTGTTAACCCTGCTGAAGAGTACATGGAACTCTCAACGTTTCCAATTGTTTGAATAAATATCTAAATCCCCTTCCAATATTCTTCCACATTTGGGCAGTACTGTGCAATATGAGATATAGTTTCATCTTTTTTAAGAACATCTCTAATATATTTATATATCTTTGACAAAAAAAGCCCATCCACTCCAAAATCACTAGCGTCATCTGTAGTATACAGTACAGTATGTAGATTTTTATGGTGGATCAATGTACCCTTTGATTCTTTGAGAGATCTGCAGCACAGCCATGTAACCAGTTTTCATGAGACAACTCCAAGCTCAGCGTTCCATGCTTTACTTAAATTCTCATTAGGACTGTGTATAGTTGATGTCAGTTTTTATAAAGTAGATTTTTTTCTCAGTTGTCTGATCAAAGAATGTTTAACCAGCAAGCAAAGATGTGACATAGCTTGCTTACGTGGCAGTCACACTAGGTAAATGAAACTATTTTGAGGACACTGGTAGACAAGTAAGCATTTCTAATGCAACTATTTAGGGGAACAAAAAAGTACAGTAAGTTTGTATGTCAGTCTCTTGAGAGACATGAAAAATAGTGTGTTGCTTGAGCTGTTTTATGAGTTGGGGGAAAAATTATTGTTATAAAGTCTGCTGAGCTACTGGAGTCAGTTAATGAAAGTTGCATTTCATCTGTCAAAATCCTATACAAAAGAATAGTGCTGCAGATTGAATGCATACCAAGTGCTTATGCTTACATGTGCAATTCCAGTTGTCTAAAAATTAGGCCCTGGGGAAATACAGTAGTCTAATTCTACTTAAGGGAGAGACAAAATAATGTAACCTATTTAGAATTATCTTTTTGCTTCAGTTTGTAGCACTCCACCAGTGAACATGAAGGTGCAGCCTGTGAACAGAACTGCTCTACTTGTAACCTGGAACAAGCCAGAGATCATCTACCATCCCCCAGTCTTCAACTACATGGTTTCCTACAGCTGGACTAAAAATGAAGGCGAAAATGAACGGACATTCATCAAGGATAGTAATCAGGATTTGGTAAGGGCTAGAGTATGTACTTAAAATTGTCCTACATTTTTTTTACTGCAAGAATAGGCCCCGTCTTTCTACTGGAGCAAGGCAAAGTTTATTTTTATTGGGCCTTATCCTGGAGGCTCAGCGGAACTTAATCAACAAAACAGAAAATAAAAAGGTGAAAATACATTGCTAACAATATGGATGATATGTACATTAATCTATATTATAGTAATATATTTATATATATATATATTGCAGTAATATATATATAATCACAGTATATATGATTTTGTAAATAATACACTAACTGAAAACAAGCCTTGTTAAATAAAAAAGCCTCCACCATGCAAACAGAATTACTTCTAAGGGGCAGAGAATTCCATACCAGTAACACAGCCACCCCAAATACCTTGTCCCCTGATTGCTTCTGATGTGATGGGGACCACTAACAGGCCCACATTGGTAGAGGAGAGACGATGGACAGGGTGCAAGAAGACAGGAGAACTTTAGGTAATCAGGACCCAAACCTTGAAGAGCCTTGAATACTAACGGGCATTTCTTGAAGGTGACGTGCCACCAAATTGGCTGCCAGTACCCCGAGTGATGTGCTCTCCTTGAAAGGTTCCCCCAGTAGCCAAGCCACACTGCATTCTGGACCACTTGCAGGGGATTTATCAAACCTCCAGATAACCCTAACTGTAGAGTATCACTTCACTAGGCAAAAGGCCCCAGGAAAGATGATATGAGTGACAGTATACCAAAACTAATTCAGAATAATGCTGATAACGTTTGCAGCAGTTTTCTGAAAAAGTTCAAAGCATCAAAGCAGGAATCCTAAGAGAACATAGTATGTGGACGTGAAGTTATTGTGAGACATGAGGTGTAGAAGTGCTTCTTTATCTTTACCAGTAAACAAATGCCCTGGAGTGTTTTATTTCAAATATAAAATGAATCCATTTTTGCATAGCTGTGATGCTGCTGTTGTACAGCATCGGAGTTCCCCCACCTCCAGTCCCCATTTGTGGCTGACTAGAGCTGCAGGCTTGAGAATTGGAGTTGCTGGCTCAGCGTGTTAGCAGGTGGCAGATGGCAGGTTGCATGCCTAATGCATCGAGCAGAACGTAGATCGGGCTTTCTTTTTTTTTTTTATTAATGCTTGTTTGGAGGGAGGATTGTTAAGCCGTGCATACTGCTGCAAAGTCCTAGGCATGCAGAGTGGCTGTTCTTAGATACGAATTGACAAGAAGGACTTCTGTGAAGCTGAGTCACATGGAGCAGCTGAGAAGGTATTTATAATTTTGATGAGCTTGGGAAGAGAACATGTTTTTGTGAGTTGTCAGCCGGCTAGTGCAGGGACACGAGTTGTGATCTGATTGTGGCTGTGTGAGGCTACAGAAATGTGAAGCTGTAGTTGGTAACAGAACTACTGGCACATTTAGGCTTGTAATATTAAGTAGGTAAATGTATTGCACAGATCACGGTTTGTACTGGAGATGTATAAAAAATGGTATTTAAAAAGAAGGTTCTAATAGGGCAGTGGTTTTAAGCAGGCCATGTTTAGTGGGCTGTAGGGGTCAGCAGAGGTGACGATTTAATTTAGAAAAGTAAGGTGGCTGCAGGTGGGCATTAGTTTCAGACCAGGATGTTTTACTGAGATAACATCATGACTGGAACTGGCTCCACACCAATCATCTTTTAGGATGTTTTGTAGCCATTTTGTAATCTTTTACTAGGACTGGAGATCCCAGTAGCAACCTCTGTAAATCCAAATCCCTCTGACTTACCAGCTGCTTAGGAGAGTCATCTACATCAGTCAGACTTCTCTTTACCATTAGTGGAGTTATAAAGAAATATCGAGAGAGGATGTCTCCATTACCTTTCTTCTAGTGATAAAAATATAGTTGGAATCAAGCACCTATTAATTAATTTGCTCACGTTGTACCAGAAAATTGAAAGAAACCAGCTGCATAGAATTCTCATTTTGCACCTCTATCTCTCTCTTTGCTTATCACAAGGATAGAGACTTAAAACACTGATGGCTGCTTGAGTGAACACATAAACCTTAAATGGCAATATACCTTTATTGGCCTTCTGGGAACCTGCCACTTTGTATGTACAAGCAAGACAGGATTCCTTCTCTCCCTGTCTATGGAATATTAGTTTGCTTGAGGGAAGAGACGTTTAATATACCTTTGCTTTTTGTTGCCAAGTTGATAAATGAACCTGTCCTTCTTAACTTAACACAATCAGATGTACTGTAATGCCAGAACTGCAAATCTTTCTAGATCCACTGACTAAAGTGGTGCCTTCGCATGGTAGTGTTCATGCTGAAATGCTGATCTTTGCATCGTGACTGACTTGGCTTCAGTGTTGCCATTTGAAATTGTCAAGTTGTTTGGACGCAGTCTGCTGTTCAGTTTTGACCATGAAGGCCGTTTTCTTCGCTGATAAGGGCTTGTGGTTACAGAAGCATGAAACTGTCTGTGGCTGCCCAAGGTCCATGATTCTCTGCCTAGGTTATAATGCGTGCCTGTCGGTTGATTAGAAGATTGGAGATTAGGTTATGACTTGAAAGGGAGTACAGCTGTACCTGTGCACCTACCAGAGTAGGAATCTCTACATGCACAGTTTGTGTATGTAGGACTGTAACAAGGGAACAGATAATATATTTCATGGGTCAACCGCCAATGTGAGTGGTTAATAGGATAGTTATGCCCCTTCAGCAAGGAAAAGGGGTTTAGATACAGCTTCTCACTGCCCCTGGTATGCTGAGTGGCCCAGGATAAACAAGTCTGTCCTGCAAGTGGATCTCTTGGGCTACGCAACCATGACCAGTGAATGTGAAGAAGAGCAGGCATAGGGCACTGGGCTCTCATTTGGCCAATCAGGTGCAGAGGCAGGAGGAAGTACTTATAATCCTGAGTGCAGGGCCAGCTACCCCACTCCATCTGTTAGGCATTAGATTCACAAAATTCAAACACAGTCCTTTCAGGCACAGGTAGCACTGCGACAGGGGAAGGAAAAAGGATCCCTTTACCCCAATTAGGGGACAACCTTAAGGTTTGTGGAATAATTTTGTGAGTTTTTTCCCTGTAATCTGGGTTTTCTTCTCCAGTGTTTACCTCCACTGAGAAGTTAGGCAGTGTAATTAAGCAAGGTGTTATAATGCATCACAGTAATTTTGTAATTGGCAGTTTTGGAGTCAGAGACATGTGCAGGAATCCCCACCAGCATGGGGAGTAAGGTCATGTAGGGAGACTGAAGCCCGGTTCAGACAGTTTCATCCATAATATGGGAAGGGAGGGGCAACTGATGTCCATGCCATATCTGGATGGGCTGAAGTGCCTTACTTCTGGATTTATCATGTTGGGGAAGTTAGATCTGCCAAACGGAGCAGAGTCATTCTTCAAGTCAGACACCCCTTCAGTGGAATGGGTCCATCATGGATGGAAATAAGGCAAATTTAAACCTACCCCTGCTTCTGCGGGGAGGTCAAGGCCCCATCTTTGCTTTCCTTTTGTCCCCACTTGAATTGGGTTCTTCTAAGAGTGGTTGGAACTTCCACAAGGGAATCCACTATATGAGATAGAGGATTTCTGTGGAGGTAAGCCTCAGTGAGGCTACCATCTGTGAATCTTATGCATGCCAGTGTAACCATTTGTTCTGAATTTTTCATTAATAAACATATGGCCATGTGACCATAACACTCCATTGCTGTGTGTGTAGACTTGTATCCAAAGTGGGGGGGGGAAGGATAATTGACTTTAGTAAGCCAATTTGGGCAGTTATTTAAAAAAAAATATGTATATATGTATATATATATTATTCTCCTGGGCCCATCGTGCCCTCTTTCTGCAGTTGCCGTATGTCACATTCCTGGCCATACAGTACCATGCCTGGTATGAACCCTTACCTGGACGACTACTCAGCAACCTGATACCTCCTCAGATCCTGCCCTCTGAGGTTAGGCTCTAGTCATTTCAGCCACTGAGACAGGTGTTCAATCGTCTGTCCAGCCGGCACTGACATGAAAGTCTAGAGGTTAGAGTAACAAGCTGTGAATGAGCTTAGTACATCAGCAGGACTGGGTTTGATTCCCGCAACCTCCACTTGCATACTGTGAGACTCTGAGCAAGTCACTTAACCACCCCACTGTTCCCAGGTTGCCCCTGAAAACAGGCAATTTTGCCTAGTGGGCCTTACCTGGTTACCAAAGAATTAAACAAAACAAATCTCAGCAGCAGGGCTCAGGGTGTCAGGGGACTCGAGCCTGTGATGGGTGGGTGATGGTGTTTGTTCTCCCGAACTTGCAGATTCACAGTGCTTAAGAGGCATAGTTCTATGGGGGTGCACCAATGTCTGAGGGTGCTTCTCACTCTCACATGCCTGGTTTCCCAGTTGCACTGCCACCTGTGATCACATAACTGTAGGTGGCAGTATTGCAGTGGGAGGTACATCCTGCCTGCCACAGAGGAGGAGTGTGACCTGTGAAGTGTTTGATCCTCCTCTCTTTGCTGTCCCTCTGGTGACTCAGGCGCATACCTGAAACCGGGTCACCAGTGTTGTAAGCAGCAATGCTGCTGCTGCCTTATCGGGATGGTCGTAATCTGGTTTCCTGAACTTAGCCTAACTTACTTACGCAGTTTTAAAAATCTGGTTTACTCAGACCTCCAGTATGCAGCAGAAAGGTACCATGAATGGCTCCTGTCAAGAACATTAGGTATTTTACTTGACTGATTTTATATATCTATATCTTCTTTGCAAAAAACTATGTTAATGCACCAGTTAGGGTAACTTAAGACCACAAAAGTAGGTAGATGTGGCATTAGAATTTTCAACCCTAATGTCCCACCCACCAAAGCAGCAAAAAGAAAAAACATTAGGGTTTTGAGTCTCCAGAGTCTTGGTGAATCAGTGGTGGGGTCTTCCTTGGGAGTTGTCAGCCCTAATGCCCACCCCATTCCATGAGCAAACAATGTCACACACAGTCTCCTTCCTCTGTGGGCCCTGTGTGAAGAAAGGTACAACAAATTGTGTTGGCAACTTGTGGTGAGACATACTTCTTTACATTTGAAGAGTATATCATTATGAGACAGAGGCTTGGAGCCAAACGTTGTGCTTCAGATTGGAGGCTAGGGGCTGGGGGTGAGGGGGTGAGCATTAGGATTGAAAACCCCCAAGGAAGACCCTTCCACTGATTCACCAAGACTCTGGAGACCCAAAACCCTAATGTTTTTTTACTCCTTTTGCTGCTTGGGGTGGGGGTGGGGCGTTAGGGTTGGAAACCCTGATGTCACATTTCCCTACTTTTGTGGCATTGAGTTACCAATTAACTGTTGCATTAATACAGTTTTTTGCAAAGAGTTTCCTTTCTTTTTGAGATAGTGGAATTGTATCCTCATTCACGCAGGTCCATTTGGGACCAGCATGAACAGATGCAGACACCCTGCACAAAGAGAGGACTCCGTCCACATACAGTCCCTGCAGTTCGGTGCATTGACAGATGTGAAGAATTCATGGGGCTGTCTGGTGTGTTCTGGAAGTGCAGGGTCCTATGGTCCTTACACTTATATGTGACCACAGCTACAGATGCACAGGGCAAAGAGTGCATTGGTCAGCCAATGCACAGGGCCGTCTGCCACCCAAGGGGGGAGAGGTGCAGGGCCCTATGCCAAGAGGACAGTTGTCTTCACTATATGGTACCCAGGCCCGTGCGGACAACTCTGCACCTTTCATTCCCTGGTTGGGGGGTGTTGCAAAACAGTACCATCCCTTCACCCTCACCCATCCAGCTGGGTCACTGAGCTCACCCCCGAACTCAGCTCACCAGCATGGGATCACAAGGCATACCCGTTGGGTTCAAGAGTGGCACTAGACACAAAAGTTTAACAATTATAAAAAACATTTTTTCAATTTTGACCCCATATTTTCAAGATACTTGTTGTATGATTCACCTTATAAACATGATATGTACCTTTTATAGTATACTGGCCAAAATATCATTTTGCACCAGAAGTGCAAAAACATATTTCATCCAAGAATTAAAAAAACGACACGTCATGTTTATGAAGTGGTGTGGAAAAATGGCAATGTTGAAAGTTTGGAGTCAAAATATTTAAAATTGGTGAAATAATGAGTGAACATTAAAATACTGCAACATTCACTCATAACCTGGGCATTTTACTGTATTTGTACACTAAATTGTCAGCATAGCCCTCTTATTACCCCACCTTATGAACCCGGTAGTGAAATATTTAAAATCCCCACCAAAATGTTGCGGCATCGAAACACCATTCCATGCCACAGGCACGAAAACATATTTTGGACAGGATTTGAAAAATGACATCTGTTGCATTTGTGAGATGGTGTAAAAAAATGGCTATGTTGAAAATTTGGGGTCAAGATTTTTTAAATTGCCAAAGTTACAGACGAGACTAGTAAATTGTCAACATGTGCATATAACGTTGCCATTTTTACATATTTTGACCCCAAATTTTCAACATAGCCTTCTTATGACCCCTCGAAGGAACAAGGGTGGTGCAAATTTTCAAATCCCACCTGAAAGGTGATCTCCTGAAGTGACCACAGAATCACCTTTTGGGCTTTATTTGTGTAATTCCACTATGATCAGTCATGAAGTGGGATCCCAAAAAGGCCATATTGAAACTT
This sequence comes from Neoceratodus forsteri, assembly GCA_016271365.2. Lineage (NCBI taxonomy): Eukaryota > Metazoa > Chordata > Ceratodontiformes > Ceratodontidae > Neoceratodus > Neoceratodus forsteri. The sequence goes on from CM028129.1 coordinate 799,959,141, forward strand.
GGGGACAAAATATGCAAAAATGACAGTTATGCATCAAAGTTCAAAACCCCATTGAAATACTTTGAACCACACTTTCCTTCTTTTCTGTGAGGGATTTTATTTTTAAAAGAATATGAAATAATGCTTAGTCTCACATGATTTAACTAAGTAGCTAAAATAAATGTGCATGTCCAGGCTTGCTGAAGCAGGGTTACTTTAGGTGAAAAATATAGCTGTGTAGCTGCATAAAACTAGTTAGAACTGGCAGTTGCTGTCTGATAAGAAAGAACTAAATAAAGTAGAAAACAACTCCATATAAGGAAAAATGCTGATGATAGAGTTATGTGCATCTGTTGTAAGCAGAAAAAAAATCAAGTGAAGCCACGCCAAGTATGTATAAAAACTGCTGTAAATTGTAATCAGGGAGCTTTCTCCTTTGCAGAATCTCCCGCATGCATGTGTAAGGTTTGATCAAATAAAGCGACGTTAAGACAAAACCCAGTGGTGTGGTTTTTGCCCCGTGACGACAGGAGCGGTTGCTCAGGTAATACTTACAGTGAGAGAATTTGCGATCACATTTCTCATATTGCAGTCGGCGGTTCCAGTAGCAAGACGTGTCTTAGATTGGAGAGTGGGTCTTCGCCTTGTGACCTGTTCAGGTGATTGAGGGTGGAAGGTGTGGTGGGGGGGGCCAGATTGGTGAGAGACTGTTTTCTTTATTGCAGATTTTTTTAAAAATTGCAGGACGGTTTTCTTTATTTCAACCTAGGATTCTGATTGGAGGATGGGGGGTGCCACTGGAAACCAGAGAAAGTCAAACCATTATGAGGATGACAATTGGAGGATGAAGGTTGCCTATAGACACCAAAAAAAGTGAAAACCAATATGGGGATGGCGATCGGAAGGTGCAGATGCCACTAGACGCCAGGCAAAGTCAAACCATTACAGGGACAGCAATCAGAGGGTTGGGGGGGTGCCCCTAGATACCAGTGTAACCCCTAGGTGGTGCTATCCCAAGGACTACTACCCCTGCCTGCTTGGCTAGTAGCAGGTTAAGGGGCCTGGGTAATGAAACGGGTGCCTCCACCCAGAGGTCAGGGTTGTTAGTGGTCAAGATAACCTGGGCACAGCCCTCCGGGACACTATAACCCCCTCTTTCCCTTCTAGTGGTCTGAGCAATATACAATAATTACTTTCACAATGAGCCTTATTCACCAGGCAATTACCAACACTGTTTGCACTTACCACCAGGGCTGGTTCCTCTAGCTTGACCCTGGGGACCCCCTGTAAAACAAGGTTAAGCACAGCAAATAGCAACAGTACAATACTTTTGCCACAAACTGGAACCACAGTCAGGTTAAATGCAAACAAAGTTAAATCTGATTTATTCAGGGGACTTGAACAAGGGCGGGACATAATCAGAATGATTTGCTTAAAAGCTATATTAATCAGACAGTTATGCATGCAGTTCAGAGTCCCTACACAGTCACACACTCTGGGTACTCAGGCAGGAAAATGGTGGGCTAGCCAGGAACATTGCAGCTGGTTGGGGCCCTGTGATGGAAGAAAGCAACCTGCACAACACACACTATTTGTAATCCAGAGCCGAAGGGCTCAGTTCGTGAAAGAAAAGGCAACAAGACAATCAGATGACAACACTTTTAGATTTAGCTGTTGTTGCGGGGAGCTACCCTGATGTTTACTCACAATACCCAATACTGGACACAGGCAGGACGAAATCGAGACTGCAGGCTGTTGAGCTGGAGTGCCCGGAGAAGCAGGGCCCACATGAATCACCGAAGCATTGTTCCTGTTCAAGGCACTGAGCAGGGGGCTGATCCCCAGGCCGATCTCTCATCGATAACTTTCTCTGCGTAGCAGGTATTCTGGCTGGGCAAGTGTAGCAGGGCCCAGGCAAACGGAAATTGATACGGATTCAGTCCGAGGAGCTGAATACAGCCTCAAGTAAGCAAAACACAGTTCAGACACACAGTGGGGAACTAAATCACGACCCACTATAAGCACACAGCACATTCACATGTAAGGAAATTCCTCTGTACCAGGTAGATTGCTCTCCGGTTGCAATTACAGAGTCTCTGCACAATCCAGGGGTTCAGAGGTAACTGGAAGTCCTGACAGGCTGATCGCATTCAGCAAATCTTCGGTCTTCTTCAGGTTAAAGCCTGGTCACAATTCGGTGGCTTAATTCACTCTCCAAATTCGGATTCAGTCCAAAAAAAGCACAAGTTCCTTCTCAGGAACAGCAGGTAAGCATGTAGGCCAGACTCAGGCCTTTCCACAGTTCTGCCACACGAATCCACTATGGATTGCTGCTCAAACTATCTCGAGTTGCTACTTCTTCACTTCCCAACTCAGATCTGACTGAAACTGCAAGCAGTGTGAGACTTTCCCCAAGATCCAAAAGGTTCAGTTGACTGATCTGTCTGTCAGTCACAACAAGGTCTCCCCCTTCAGGTAATTTTAGTTACCAAAAGCCCCAAACTACAATTCCTACAAGTTTTGGCCCCACCAAGCCCCTGTAGGCAGGCTCCATTTTAGAGTCCCAAAGGTACTGATTGGCCCATTCTGCAGTCCAGGCCCATGATGATGGAAACAAACAGAACTGTCCATGCTGCAAAGAACAAACTACAATATTATTACTACTCTAACAAACGATCAGCAAACAAGTACATCTTCTAACAGAGATCCCTCTCAGATTAATTATGACTGCAATCCAGACAGCTCTTAAAGATACAGTACACAGAGGCTATACAGGCACTCTCTGGCAGTACATTTAAACTGCTAAAACGCAGAACACCAGCCTGGCAATGAGCATTTAGGCAAGCTCAAGGAACACTTTTCGGGAACCCCCATTTGTAGGGGGGGTTACACCAGGAAAAGTCAAACCATTACAGGGACAGCGATCAGAGTGTGGGGGCAGCCACTAGACACCAGGGAAAGTGAAAATCATTATGGGGACGGCGATCGGAGAGGGAGGGGGTGCCACTAGACACCAGGAAAAGTGCAAACCATTATGGAGATGGTGATTGGAGAGTGGGGGGGTGCCACTGGACACCACAGCAACATGATATACATAAAGGGATGACAGTGGTGGGGGAGGGGCACCACTGGACACCATGGAAATGGCGGTTCACTGCTCTCACTGCAGCCCACAGCATGAGTTCCAGCAACGGCTGCAGAAGTCGAGAATGCCCCGCTGTTCTCATGCAGAGAACATGGATGAATGGCTCCTCTTGCTAAGCTCGGCACCCTTGGTTTTTGGGTGCCCAGAAACATATTTCTAGCAACTGTAAACAAAATTAAAAAAAAAAAAAAAAACTACCAGAGACGAGACCTGTTTAGCTAGGTTCAGGTGTGTGTTTGGTTTTTAAAGTCATAATTTGTATGTACTTTTACTGTTTGTAAGTTTATAAACAGTAAAAAGAAAATGGTGGCCATCTCAACTGTTTGTTTTTTTTTACCCCACGACAAGTAAATCACATAAATAACCACTCACGATGTGTTTTTTTTTTTTTTTTTACCTTTCGCAATCTTTTGTTGTACCTTTCACAGTAGATTTTCTTTTTGTTTGTTTTTTACAAGTCACACTGGAACATTAACTCAAAAATCATAACTTTTAAACGGTATAATATTTTTTCACCAAACCTTCCAAAGATACACCCTTGGCATGGGCCCCTTCAACCCTGAACATTTTATGAAAAAATTCCACATGGTCTAGGCTGCAGGTGAGAGCAAAAAGTACCCAGTGTTAACTATAGGGAAACCAAATGTATTTTTATTCCATTTGTTGGCACTCTGTATCTTGAAAACTGTACAAGATGCTGTCACAAAACTTTCCATGTCTTGAGACTCTTACAGCCTGACTACCCATGCCAAATTCTGGGCTATTTTGTCAAACAAAGCCAAAATTATTAAGGTACAAAATTTGGGGTTTAACATTAAACAGCCTACTCAACCCTAACTATAGGGGCACTACTACACCCCTATAATATATATATATAATATATACAATAATGGATGGGGAAGTGTGCTTAATGAGAGATTAATGGTTGCCAGAGGTGTGGGATGCTACATAAACCCCGAGGGCGAAGCCTGATGGGTTTATTAAAGCATCCCAGACCGAGGACAACCATTAATTTCTAATTTAAGCACACTTCCCCATCTTTTATTAATTATAATTGCTGGACAGCAGTTTTTTCCAGCCCTGAGTCTGACACACACACACACACACACACACACACACACAGACTCTCTCTCTCTCTCTCTCTCACACAAACACACACTCTGTCTCCCCGTTCATCTCTTTTTTTATTTTATTTTCTTTTGTTACAGTTTTTTTTTTAGGTTTGTTTCATTTCGGCAGATTTGTGTACTGACATTGCGATTGCAATCTTCTTACCTGAAGAAGCAAGGTTGGAGCTGTTCTTGGCGGAGCGTGTACAAGGCATTCCCGGCAGCTTTTCTCTAGTGGTGCTCTGAAATGCCCATGTAGGTTGTGAATGGCAGGATCAGCCAGATACAAATAGTTTAATAGCGAAAAAAACAGTATTCACGCTCATGGTGTGGCAGCTCCTCGCTAAGCAGGACAAAGGATTCGCCATGTTTGTGACGGTATTTAGCCCGCCCATTACAAGCATGGAGCCAATCGGAATGCGGCTCTTCATTTACTGATGTGGCGCGTGTTTGCTATAACGGCAAATTATAACTGGCTCAGCCCATTGAAAAAATTGCTGACCAGTTATTATATATATATATATATATATATATATATATATGTGTGCTTTTGCTGGGATTAGAAACTAGGTCACCTGTGTTATAGGTTGTGACTTAGACTGTTCTCCACACTGATTGTCACTGACTTCAGTGTAGCTCTCTGATACGGTGGATTGGTCACTGAGCTTGGAAGCAGGAGATTAAGGTATGAATCCTACCACACACAGAACTTTTCTGGATTTTAAGCAACAAAGGACTGAATCTTTAAAGTTCCTTTTTCTTTATTTTTTATACCATAATGTACAGGTATAATGCTATGAAAGCAATACCATAAAAGGGTACATACTCAAGCACATACAGATATTTAATTGACTATCTTTTGGTACACTTTACGGGCAGAACCAGTATCCCCCTAGCAGTTGCCAGAAATGAAAGAACACATATTCTTATTGGAACTATTGCCACCAGTGATCTAGGACCCTCAGTCGCACTATTAACAGAATATTGACAAGAAATGCCCTACTAGAACGTAATTGCTTTAGTCCCCCCGTTAAACAAATAATACTAATTAGGTAACTTGAACTCCTGTTAGACATCAGCAACCAAATAATAAACTAGCATTGCTACTGTGCACTTTAACTCAGAATCTAGACTTAGCTACTGGAATACTTTGAACCACTCACAGAGCAAGACTAGACATTCAATCTCTACATCTGGCAGTGCAAAATAAAAAAAAAAATGTGTAAATTTAACAATTTTAAAAGAAGCTGGCCCTTTGGAGCAGATGGCTGAGGTGCTGCAAAGTGCCTTTCCTTATGCCACGCCAGTGGCCCAAGTTCGTGAATGAGCTCAGGTTACAGGGGCTGGTGGGGAGGAGGGCATGGAGAGGATGAGAGGATTGAAGAGCCGCCAGGTGGTTCCCATCCCCTGGACAGGGGTGGTTCATCTTCCCAGCTCTTGGCTGCCACCAGATGGAGGCCTGGTGGCAGTGCTGACACTTGGGGGGAGGCAGATGGACGTTTTGGGGAGTGGAAGGACTCCGCAGTTCCAGAGCTCGTGCGCCTCTACATGCATGTACTTCTGTGCTGTTAATCCAGGAAGAGAGGGAGAAAATTAGATGGAAAAGAGGGGACCAGGCACCATGAAGCCTTACCTGAGGTGCCAGGACCTGACTTGCCACTCCAAGAGATGGGGGAGACTTCTAGATGAGAGGCACTGGTGGAGGGGGGATGGCCATCCTTCCCCTGGCCCTGCCACGGGGGAGCAATCTGTGGAGGACCCCCCCCAAAAGAATGGAGTGAGGCTAGGGACAGTTAATGGTACCTGGGGATGAGGCTGAACAACTGCCCAGTCAGCCCTAGAAAGATAAAAACCTTAAAAAAAAAAATGAAAGAACTGTGGACTTTACACAGTATATTCTGCCAGTTGCATACAGTACAACTGTGCTGGAACCAGATTTATTCTGTAGCCAGATATAAACAGTTAAGAGTAAAAATAAACCCCATATCATTACCATGACAGGTCTACATTTGACTGCTTCCCAGCATGATTGACACCATGGGCATAAATGCCTCTAAACTGCTGCCATCATGCGTGGCTTATTGGTGAACAAGAAAAGGAAAAAGAAGCCTATCACAAAGAAATGTACAGGCTATGTTCCTGTGCCACTTCAGAAGTAAGCAATAATACCCGACAGGGTGGGTGATATTGGGCTATACCGGACCACCCAGGGGCTTAATACCGCCCACCCTGTTGGGTATTATTAAGCTTAGAAAATTGGTCACATGTAACATTTTATGTAAGATTTTAAAAAAAATGAAATAAAATTAGAAAAATAAATACAAATCCAGTTAAAGTTGATTTTTTTGGTAAAGTAGTCCATCTAGTGGTATATTTGGCAGTAGAGGGCACTGCTGTGTTTCAGAGTCATTTTATTTGTGTGACTTTCCTTTACTCTTGCATTTAACCCTCCCTCCCCCACTTCTTCAGCCATCATCCCCTCCCCAACAGAGACTCTCACTGGTACTCCATTGTATTTCCTTTACTCAACCATCATCGCCCCCCACACACACACTCACACAAAAGCTCACTGGTGCTCCATTGTAGTGTTTGTTCTGGCAGTGAGTGCAGTTTTGATGGAACCTGGAGTGACAGCGGTGATCACAGGTCCCAGATGGCAGTCAGTGCAGTTGAGAGCAAGCGATCATGATGGCGCTGTAGTCTACAAGAGGGGCAGACACTGGGAACGCATAATAATGGCAGCATAAATGTCAGCTGCATGATGAGCATTAGATGAAGGTACCCTAAAAACAAATTATGTGGATTAGTGGTTTAAACATTTACGGCTCTACAGATTTGTTATTAGCCGGCCCTCATCCTGTTTCTGCATTCATGATCATGATCCTGCCCGCCCTCATGCCTGTAAATGGACAGATTGCTCTGAGGCTATGGTGAGAGTGGGAAACTGCTGGAGTATGCGCATTAAACACACTTCCAAAAAGGTGATTTTTTCTATAAAAAGAAATAAAATAACGTTACTGATGCAGATTGTTAATGTGTGGAGGAAAGACTGAGCGCTGGGAAGCTAAGGCTGAGCACGTGCATGAACCCAGTCCAGGGAGTGGCCACGATTTGGAAATGCTAAGGTGAATTTTATGAGAAACAAATAAATGGAGCACTTTGAAACATAATTGACATTAAATATTTGAATGCCGACAGGATACTGTAAAATCTCGTGACAGTGGCATTGTTGTATCTCCCGCTAAGCGAGAAAACAAGATGGCAGCTGCTGTAAATTAAAAAAAACTTCTATGGGCACAATGATTTTAGAATGAAATCAGGCAACAGAGACTGGGACTCATTATTTCCAGATCTCTGTTGCCTGATACGAGACCGGCTGGTTGGTGGCCTTAGCCAACTAAAATGAAGATTTGTCTCTTCTCATTTTCTAGGTCTAGAATAATGAAAGTCCTGAGTGAACAAGTCCAGTAGCATCATCCAGAATCCCTGTGCTTATTTTTTTAGTTTTTATTTATTGGATTTTATTAACCGGGTAGGCTCCCCAAGACATGGGTCTCTTTTTCAGAAGCAACCCTGCTTAATTACATACAGTACAGACATAGCAACAGATTCATTGGGCATAAGTTCATACAACAAGTCTTCCCAAAAGTTTAGTTACTCATGCTATCGGCTTGCACATAATGGATCCAAGCAGTTCAAATATTTGAGTTGCTGCCCTCGTTCTCTTGGTGTTGTACCTCCTGCTGTACCTTACTGATTAGTTTGTTTGCATCTCTAGGTTCGCTATAGAGAAAGATCTGGCCTTCATCCTGATCTGTTGCTTCACTGGATATGCTGGATTAATTGATACTAGGTTGCCTCGGCTTTTTCTTAGCCCCGTCAGAGCTGTTTTGTTTCTGCCATGTAGAGAATCTGAGATCTGCATCGAATTGTATACACTGCCCATCCACCTCCATCTCCGGCATTCACTGAGCAACTCTCAGTAACGTGTCTCTCTGCAGCGCTGAGCTGACTCACAAAAGCAAGGTGCACAGAGGATTTCCTCGCACTTTTCATTGGGGATTCTCTTGATCGTGAACTGCATTGTTTGCACTGAGCACCAGTGCCCCCTGCAACCACATTAGCACGGTTTCTGCTGCTTCCTTGAAGCCCTTCAGGAGTAAAGTAATCCAGATGTTCATTTCCCCTAACTGATTTTCTGCATATTCCAGTCAGGTTCTAAGCAAATAGTGCTCGTTAACCAGGCTGGTCATTGCCAAAAGTGTCTATCCCGCTGCAGTTGATGCCTTAGTAATCACCATCCCTTTGGCCTCTGACTTCTGTTCAGCTGCCTGAAGATGGTTTGTAAACTGGTTAAGATTTATTACTGACTAATTTTATAGACTTAACCCATTCATTACATTGTATTTTGTAGCCTAAAAAGTGTGGCTTCTGGTTCTCCTTTTGCACGTTCCTCTGTGGATTTCCATTTCTCTTACTTTTTTGGCCCTTGCTGTGGTTTGAAAACATCTAGCAACATAGTCACAGTGGTTGGGGTTTCTCCGTTATCCAATTTTAGCTAAAATCCATCACCAACCATATAACAGTGTCCACAGCAACAGTTCCTGCTGTGGTAGAACTTGGTTATGAAAATGCTAGTGTGTAACAGAAGCTCCTTTTACGTGTCTCTAAATACTCCAGTGGCTAAGTACAGCCTCGAATCCTAACAGTAACTTTAACATTTTTGTTAACAGCTTTTGTGTTCTAATTTTACTTAAGTAGTAATGCAGGGAGGCATGTAGCTAGAACTGTAAATAATGCAGAAAACAAATTTGTGCAGGGTGGAAGTGTTTGACATGAATGTGCCATGGTACCTTTCTGCAGAGTGTCAAATGCAACTGAAAAGCCATGCTCTGTATGATGGTCAATACGAGCTTCCAATTACCAGCAGCAAATGCACAGTTGATATAAGCACAGCTCAGCTACACAAAGTCCCCTTCCCCCTCCTGTTTTTGAATTTCAGTACATTTCATTATTATGTTTGCTTGCACGCATGTGCAAGAAACATAGTGCCACCATATGAGTTTTTGTAGGTGTAGCACCCCCGCTTCCAGTGCCCTGATCGTTTTTGCAGGCACGGCAGCAGGGCATCAATGAATGTCCGAGCTGTCTACGACAGCAGTTCAGATGCAGTGGCATACAGCTGAAAGAGAAAGACCGCTACAATCAGCAGTGGTAACATGTAGGCAATTTGCATACTGCTGTGCCGTCAGCAGTATGCAAATTGCCTACACATTATCACCTTAGCAGTCATTCTCTTTCAGCTGTACGCCACTGCATCTCCCGGCATGATGCACCCCCCCCCCCATTTGGTGTGTGCTGAGGGGGTGCCTAATCCCCTCGGCACATGCACACCTCCCCCAAGCACACTGTATGTCCGACGGGGTGCCCAATCCCCATCAGCTCCAGAGCCCCCCCAAAAAGCAGACTTCAAGGTGCCACAGTGGTAGCCCACCCCAGCATGGCAAAAGTTGCACGTCATCATGTGCTCTCCAGCACACTGTATGGTCAACAGGGGTGCCCAGTCCCCCCATTGGCTTCACTGCCCCCCCAAAACAAACTTCCAGGTGCCACGCTTGGAGCCTACCCCAGCATGGCAAAAGTCCTGCGTCGTCTTTTTTTTTTAAAAATACCCTGTAACAAAAGAGAATGGTCCTTCGTTGACTCTCTTGCCCCACAACCTGCGCCCACCCTCTGCACATCCCACCTCCCCACACCCCATACTTACCTCTGGAGCCCCGCACGATGATCTTCGGTGGACCAGGAACATGTCTGCACTCTTCAAAGCTGACTGCGAACTGAAGAAATGCTGGTAAGCTGTATAATTGCATAAATAGGATTTTTTCAACTTTGGTTCATATCTCGGTCATGTTTTTGAATTTTTGCACCAAATTTTCAACATGGGGTTCTTGGGACGCCATTTCATGAATTCAGCCACTGTCATCTGGTTATTCAGTCCAGAAAGGTGATTTTGTGGTCACTGCATGGAACCACCTTTCAGGACCGATTAACAAAATGACAGTGTCACGGGTCATGAGGTAGGCCCCCCAAAACCCTATGTTGAAAATATGGTGAAAAAATTCCCAAAAATGACTGTTTTACGAGCATGTGTTTCGCAGTTCCTATGCACGCTCATAACTTTGAGAATTTTTAATATTTTCACTCCAGATTTTCAATATTGCCATTTTACCACACCTCCTTATGAACAATACAGCTGTCATTGTTTACCTCTCCCCCAAAATGTATTTTCACACAAGCAGCACACAATGGCATGGTTGTTATGCAAAATCAGTGTTCGGGACAGAATAAGAAAATCACAGTGACATTGTTCATAAGCAGAGGTCTTAAAATGGTGATGTTGAAAATTTGGTGACAAAAGTCCATAAAATGACTGCGTTACAAGCGTGCATTGCACAGTTTACACACACCCTCGTAAGTTCACGAATTTGTAATATTTTCAGTCCAGATTTTCAACATTGGCATTTTTCCACACCTCCTGATGAACAGTACAGCTGTCATTTTTCACATCCTGGCCGAAATGTGTTTTTGCACTTCCAGTGCAAAATAGCGCAGTTGCTGTGGGAAATCAGCGTTCAGGACACATTAAGAAAATCACATTGACACTGTTCATGAGTAGAGGTCCCAAAATGCCTGTGTTGAAAATCTGCTGTAAAAAAAATTCCTAAACTAATTAAATTACGGGTGTGCGTTGTGCAGTTTCTACATGCGCTCATGCCGTCACCATTTTTTTAATATTTTCACTCCAGATTTTCAACATTGCCATTTTTTACACCTCCTCATGAACAGTGCTGCTGTTATTTTTTACATCCTGTTTGAAATGTGTTTTCGCACCTGTTGAGCCAAATGGCGCAGTCGCTGTGCAAAATCACCTTTCGGCTAACGAACTGATAGTGTCACTGTTCATGCAGTGTGGCCACAAAAAGCCCATGTTGAAAACTTGGAGTAAAAATAGAAGAAATGCCCAGGGCATTAGGGTTTTCAACCATGATGCCATACCCTGTAGGGACTGACAGGCATCAGGGGTGTGACTTGGGATTGTCGACAGTAATGCTCATGCCATTCCACCCCCAACCCCACCCTGCAGCCAGTGACAGGCATTGAGGTGCGCCTTGGACCCTTTGGCCCCAGAGTTCACCCCATTCTCCTGTACTGCACCCATTTCAGTGTGTTTCCGTATGGAATGAGGTGACTGTAAAGCCCTAACACCCCAAGGCACACCTCGACACTTGTCAGTGTCTGCAGGGTAGGGTGAGGTGAAATGTTGTGACCTTCATGGGCAATGACCCAAAGCCACACCCCAATGCCTGTCCATCTCTGCAGGGTAGGGGTGGAGTTGGCGTCAGTTCAGTACTTCACTGCCATTCCTATACTGCATCTGTCTAACTCATGCACTTCCACTGCTATTGCCAGCAAGCAAACATTCAGCATTGACAAATGCTTGTTATTACTGAAGACAGTTTTCATGAGAACAGGATTTTTTTTTCATTGTATTTCAGCTGTTCCCATTACTTGTTCATTCCCTGAAGTCATAATATTCTGCTTCTGGCATCACAACTTGTTGCTGTGGACTCCTTTGTGGCAAATCTTTGGGAGCAGCTGTTCTTTTCCTCTACATGGCAGGTCATGGGGCTTCCTGCAGAGTTACACTCTTACACTGTTGTCTGCTACTAGGTGGTAATTCATGGAACAAAAAATGATGGGCTAGGTGGCCATTGGACCCATTTAAGGTGATACAATGTGAGGGTAGGTGCCGCGGCTCCAGTCTCAGGTACTGATGCTGTACTATGTCAGCGCTGTCTCTGGACTTTTGTCACCTCCTGCCCATGACCCCTCATGTTCACAGGTGGTGACAAACTGTGTACCTTATGTACCTGTATACAATGCGTCACTGAACCTACCAGAGGAACCCGCACGTTGGATATTGTACTTAGTTCATCTAATGTTAATATAAATAACTGTAAGGCCTGTGCATCCCTATGAAATAGTGACCATAATATTATTAAATTTAACATGGACTTTCATCACTCTGTTAAGCAGGGAGTATCTGAATTTTATTGTTATAAAAAGGCAAACCTTGCTGAAATAAATAAAGCTATGTCCAGTATTGATTGGAATACTTTTTTATCAAACTGCATCACTGAGAATATTCGTATTAAAATCAAGAATGATATTTTGAGCATTAGTGATAAGTATATTCTGAAATACAAGAAGGAAATAAATGGAATGAAAAAACCCAGATGGCTTACAAACAAAATCAAGAAACTTAAGAAGAAAAGCAAGAGCCTGTTGGTCCTTCAGGAAAGTAAATAGTGAGCACTTGAGGGAAAAATAGAAAAACTTACAAAAAATGTGAAAGAGCAATAAACTCTGTTAAAAGAAATTTGGAATATAATATTGCAACTAATGCTCAAAAGGATAATTACAAGTCCCTTTATGGCTACATTTCCTCATTAAAAAAACCAAAAAACGCAATAGGCTGAGTAATAAAAAATGATTTAGCAGTTCATGACCCAAAGGAACTGGCAGATATTTTATAATGAATATTTCTGTTCAGCGATGCAAAAAAGGAAAACATCCTGGTATGTGTCTAATCCAGCCAGGTGCAAAAGTAGAGATCACAGAAGAAGAAATAAGATTAAAAATACTACTGAGCATACCGCACCAGGCTCAGATGGGATCACAGGAAGTATGATAAAGTTGATGCCCACCAATTTGAGTCACCCATTTAAAATACTATTTGAAAACAGCATAAACCATAGCAAAGTTCAATGCGACTGGAAAATAGCACTTGTGACACTGTTATTTGAAAAGGGAGAGAAACATTGTGTCAAAAATTACAGGCCGATAAGCTCTAACATCTATTATTGGGAAAATGTTGTAAAGTATTACTAAAGACAGAATTAACTTATTATTACATGACATAGATGCTGATCAACAAGGTTTTGAAAAAAGTAGATTAGTGTGTGACTAACCTACTACGTTTTTATGAAAACGTAAGTAGTAAATTAGACAATAAAATACTTTGCGATATCGTATTTTTAGATTTCAACAAGGTATTTGACCTGGTGCCACATTGAGCTGTAGTGAAAAAACTAAATGCTTACAATGTTGATGTAACACTTATAGCCTGGATTGCCAAATGGTTAGAAGGATGAACACAAAGGGTACAGGTTACAGGCTTTGGGCAGGATTCACAAAGAAAGCTGAAATTCCCGCAGCTGTGGGGAAAAAGACTTGCTGCAGTGCAGAAACGCAGTTGCGCTGTATTCTCAAAGAAAACCAGCGCAGCTGCAGATTTCCGCAAAAAGGTCCGCAATTTAGCTGCTGCAGGACTTGTACAAGTGCTGCGAATCTGCAGCTGCGGCAAAGGCTGAGAAGGTACATCAATAGGAAACCACAGTAGCTGAAGCAGCAGACTGTAACAGTGCTGCTGTAATATGAAGCTGGCAGCACACACAGAGACCTGCAACCAGTCCCTAACTGGGACCACAGCAGCACCACAGGTACCAGCGATACCTTGGCACCACAGCGGTCGACTGTCCCTGCTGGTCGTCCCTCCATGGGGTGTTCCTGTGGTCTGCGGGGGTAGCACGTGCTGCTGGCTGGTCAGGCTGTACTGCCTGTGGGGCACTGTCATGGGCTGCACTGGGTCTAGTGGTTGTTGCCTGTTGCCATGGCATGGCAATGTGTGCTTTTGGTGCTGTAACATCAGCCACTGCTATACTGTCTGAGATGCTGTTACCTGTGGTTCACCTCCACCTTGATTGATTCCAATTGCTGGGGCACTACTACAGTGTGTCGAGGGAGGGTTACATCTCATTCCACTGTGTGTAACATTCTTTCCACAACTGCGTGTAACCCCCAGGTGGCACTATCCCAAGGGCTACTACCCCTGCCTGACTGGCTACTAACAGGTTGAGGGGCCTAGGTCCAATGGTGGGTGACTCCGCCCAGAGGTCAGGCTTAATACTGTCTGGTATGACTTGGTCACAGCCCTCTGGGACACTGCAGCCCCCTTTTCTTCCCACTAGTGGCCCACACAATACATTAGGAACATCTTCATAATGTACACTTACCCCCAGGACTGACTCTGTGGACTGGACTCTGGGGAACCCCTGTAAAACAAGATGATACAGTGCAAAAGCCACAGAACAATACTTTAACATAAACGAATACCTCAGACAGTGTAACTTTGCTGAAACAAACAAATCTGATTTATTTAGGGGGATATAACAAGGACGGGGGAAATCAGGTTAATTAGGTTAAACACATTAATAATCACAGTACTGTGCGCATATTCAGAATCCCAAATTGTCACTTTCACTGGGTACCCAGGATGGAGGCGGGGGGGGGGGGCTAGCCAGGATCGGGTGCAGCTGGTTGGGGCCCTGTGATGGAAAAAAAACACTTTCGCAATACCCAATTTTAATCCGGAGCCGGATGGCTCAGTTTGTGAAAAAATGAGAAAACAACAATTAGATGACACACTTGCAGTTTGATAAACAGATGGCAGGGAGCTACCCTGCTTTGTACTCACAAACTCAATGCTGGGAACTGGATGGAAGGCAGATTGTCCTAGATTGCCTGGAGGAGCAGACCATGTGGACAAGGTCCTTGTGACTGCACCCCACTGCAGTTTAGAGCAAATGGATGTAGTCTGGATTAAGCTGGGGTTTACGTCCAGCTTCATGCACTCTATTCACTGTACAGGGGATTTGAAACGTGATTCCCCACAAGCACTACACACATTTATATGTAAAAGGAAAGTACTATACCAGGCAGGCTGCTTCTCTATCCAGATCGCAATTACTGCATGATACCGTGGAGAACACACAGCAGATTCAGTTCCTGACAGACCGAGCTCGATTCAGCAATTTCTCCAGTCTTCTACAGGGTGAGCCTGGTTTCCTCACTTCTTGTGCTTCTTTCTCCTTACAACTCTGATTCAGTCCACACTGGCACTCACAAACAGTTGTAGGCCGAACTTCAGGGCCCCACATGAGCTTCCCGCGCGAAAACTCAACAGCGCAGGAGCCCGGAGCTCCTTCCCTCTTCACAGTCACAACTCATCTGATCTTTCCAGTAGACAGAGCCAGGCATTTCCATTGAGTTCCTCCCAGTTCAGTTGGCTGGTTTGGCTGTCACGCACAGTAAACTCCCCCTGTTGGTGGGGAAAAGGCGCCAAAGTCCAGACTACAATTCCCAGAAGCATTGGCCATACAGTACATAGGTGGCTGGCTCCTCAATGAGAGTCCAAGTTCTGATTTGCCAGCAGCAGGCTCCGTTTCAAAGGTCCCCCCACACTGATTGGTCCAGTTCAGCAGTTCAAAACTAGCATGGGGTACTAGGCAAACACAGTTCTGACTGCACAGAAAAGCAGGTTAGACAAACTGTATTTTCATTATTACTCTAAATGATGTCTGGCAAACGGTTACATCTTTGAAAAGTGTTCACTCTGCCCACTTAGTGACGGCATAAATGGAGCGATTTGGCAGCAGCTGGAGTGGGACTCAAGCAGGGAAACACACGGACCCCCATCCAAATTAATTATGTCTGCAGGCAGACAGCTCTTAAAGAGACAGTACTAGAGGCTCTAAAAGCACTCACAGATAAACAGCTTAGACGCCGAACACCATCCAGGCTTGGAGCATTCAAGCATGCTCCTGGAAGACTTTTGGGAACCCCCATTTGCAGGGGAGTTATACCCTTCCTGGCCTGGAAAAAGCTTGGCATCTACATCAAGCAAGTACCCCCATAAGTTTCAATTGCAACCATATACATTTGCATCAGGATCACATTAGGCTCATACATGTAATCATCAGTCAATATATCACTTTACCAGGAACACATTTCTGAAACTTTGCAGTACGTCACTCTTTACGCAGTATTACACACACATTGTACCATAACTCAGGTTATTACCTCTTGTACATGAAACCTGAAGAGAGGGGGCCCTTCCCTATCAGCATACCTTGGGGCTGGATGGGGCAGGGGCACCATACCTAGAGGGCAACACATGTAACTTGGAGTTAGCACTGATGTTCAGTTTGGGCAAGGAGCTCGGGACACATACACTCTTTTATGGACAACATTGAGAGGCAAATCCACCGGCCTCCCAGGGGAATCATAACTGAGGTGCACCACAGGCTTTACAACGTGACCAGTCTTTCTAGGGGGAACTGCTACAGTCTCTGCTCTCTGAGACTCATTTTCAGCATTGTCCTCACTTGTCAGGGGAGTCTCCATTGGGGTAGAGAGGCTAGAACTTGGGGCACTTTCAGCTCCAGAAGTTACAATCTCTGAGTCCACAACACTTGGCTCACATGGAGAGCTTTCGGACACTGGCAGTGGACCGTCAGGGCACTCAAAATACTCTTCTTGTTCTGGTGTATCACCAGTCTGTTCCAGTCCATCATTTTCTTCCCCCGAAAGCTCAAACAGTTCAGCCATACACAATGATTCCATATCATCTAACTTGATGCTTTGTACTTCACTTTCTGGGAGCATTGGCTCCAGGGACAAGGCTGGGGGCTTAGACAGTCCACAAGGCCCAGCTTCATCTCCAGTATTGACTAGGGGATTGCCCCGAAACAATTGACTCAGTTCGTAAGAAGGATAGTATTCAAAGTCACACTCACTTTCCTCTGATATGGACTGACAGTCATGCTCAACTGGGATTTGTGGAGGGGAACACTTTAACTCAGCTTCTGTAGGTGCAGACTTTCTCGATTTTTTTTCTTGGCAGCAGCTCTAGTCACTGGTCCAGAGGGGGCATTTTCTGGGGGCTCGGACTCAATCAAGATTTGTCCAATGGGCAGTAAATGATTTCTAGGCATTGTTTTAACATCTTTTGAATTATTCTCAGGCCTTACTTTGTACACAGGCAGATCATCTAGTTTGCCCACTACAATGTGAGGGAGATGGTGCCATCTGTCGGCAATCTTGTGTTTGCCATGCAGTCCCAGATTTCTTAGCAATACCCGATCTCCCTCCTGGAGTTCCTGTGCTTTCACCTTTTAATCATACCTTTCTTTGTTAGCCAGATTTCTTTTGGCAGCCATGGTTTGAGCCAGTTGGTACGCATGATTTAGCTGGGTCTTTGACTTTTGCACATACTGTAAATAGTTGTCAGCTCAAACCCCATCAGGAGAGACCCCAAAGCACACATCTACCGGCAGTCAAGCTTCTCTTCCAAACATCAGGTGGTAGGGGGAGAACCCAGTGGCATCACTTTTGGTGCAGTTGTAGGCATGTACCAGGGTGCTAATTTGTTGGCTCCATCTAGGCTTGTCCTTTGGGTGGAGGGTGCCTAGCATATCTAGCAAAGTGCGGTTGAAATGTTCAGGCTGTGGGTCCCCCTGGGGGTGGTAAGTGGTGGTTCTGGACTTTCGCACTCCCCACAGAGAAAGCATCTCTTTGATCAGACAACTCTCAAAGTCTCTCCCTTGATCAGAATGGATTCTTTGTGAGCCCCATAGTGAACAAAAAAGTTTTCTACAAGTACTTTTGCCACAGTGGACGCATTCTAGTCCTTGGTGGGGAAAGCTTGGGCTTATCTCGTAAAATGGTCAGTGACCACCAGCGCATTACTAATATTTCTTTGATCTGACTCTAAACTCAGAAAATAAATACAGACCAGCTCCATGGGTGCACTGGTGGTGATGTTAACAAGGGGGCAGCCCTCCGGGGCAAAGCTTTCATCTGTAATCAGCGACTACAAGTTCGAATGTGTTGCTCCACATCAGCCCCCATCTTAGGCCAATAGAATCTGGATCTCACCAAGTCAAGTGTTCTGTCTATACCAAGGTGCACCATGTGGTTATGTAAGGACCTCAGTACTGAATCTCGAAAGGCAGTGGGCAGCACTAGTTGTTGTTTGTCTACTTGCCCCCCTCTGTCTACTGTTTCTCAGTATAATAGTCTATTGATCAGTTTCAACTTAGGACCTTCTTTGTATAACAATGCAGTTCTCAAATCAGTGGAACGTAATTTGGACACATCTTTCCCTGCATATAGGACTTCTAAAGCTGATTTGATCATGGGATCTCGGGATTGAGCCCACCGAATACTGTCATCATCCAGCTGAGGCAGTGCACCAATGTCTATTGCAGAAAAGTGGCAATAAGCAGCAGGTATGCAATTCTCAGAGGGTCCCAAACAATCCACCATGCAGTCCACTGCGTCCGCGGACATTTGTTCCTCCCTGTCAAACTTCTGGCAGAGTGCTCTAATATCAGGCTCTGACAGTCTGACCGAATCATTCTGGGGAACAGGCTTCCGGGAGAGGACATCAGCATCTATGTGGTTCAGGCCTCCTCTGGATTCAACTGCATAGTCGTAGGTAGATAAGGCAGAGAGCCACCTATGGCCAGTGGCATCCAGCTTAGCTGAAGTCTGCACATAGGTCAAAGGATTATTGTCAGTCTGTACTAGTATCTTAGCCCCATACAAGTACTCATGGAATTGATCAACAATGGCCCACTTCAAAGCTAGGAACTCTAACTTGTGTACAGGATAGTTCTTTTCAGAAGGGGTCAGGCTTCTGCTGGCAAAGGCCACTGGTCTCAGGCCATTCTCATGCTCTTGGTACAACAGCCCCCAACCCTTGCAAGCTAGCATCAGTGTGCAGGGCATAAGGTTTTGTTGGATCAGCATAAGCCAACACTGGAGTGTGGGTAAGTTGATATATGATCTCATGAAAAGCAGTCTCACAATCAGGAGTCCAGCAGGCCCCAAATACTTCACTTGGACGAAAATACACTCTTTCAGTCTCGAGGGACACTGACTTTTTGTATTTTTTGTGGGTTGGGGGATACCCCTGAGTAAGGTTAACTAAAGGGCGGATCACTCTTGTATAGTCCTTGATGAAACGCCAATAATAACCACAGAATCCCAGGAATCTTTGCAGTTCTTTTAGATTTTTGGGCTGTGGCCAAGTGGTCAAGGCCTCGACTTTACTTGGGTCGGTCTCTATTCCCTCGGTGGATACCATGTGTCCCACATACTTTACTGATGTTTGAAAGAATTGACACTTATCAATGGACAGTTTAAGGCCAAAGTCTTCCAGTCGGTCCAACACCTTGAATAATCTGCTCTCATGTTCCTCCAGTGAGCTGCCAAACACAGTAACATCATCTAGGTATACCAGGCACTCTAATAAGTTCATGTCCCCCACTGCACGCTCCAACAGTCACTGAAAGGTGGCTGGGGCACCTGAAATCCCTTGAGGCATCCTCAGGAATTCATAGAAGCCAAGCGGACAGATAAAGGCTGTCTTCTCATGGTCTTCTGGGGCCATCGGGATCTGGTAGTACCCACTGCGAAGATCCAGCACAGAGAACCACTTGCTACCATTCAGGCAGTCCAAAGCATCCTGAATGCGGGGCATTGTATACTGATCAGGGATAATCTGCCGGTTTAAAGTGTGATAATCCACACACATCCTTACTGTCCCATTCTTTTTTCTCACTACCACAATGGGGGAAGCATAGGGGATTCTGGATTCTTGTATTACACCAGCAGCTAGCATCTCTTGCAGATGCCGTCTCACATCATCTATGTCAGCAGGGGCCAGGCGTCGAGACTTCTCACGAAATGGCCTTTCATCATGCAGCTGGATGTGGTGCTCAGCTCCTTGCACACATCCTATGTCCCATTCTTTTGAGGAAAACACCTGGTCTGTCTGGGAAGCTTCTCACTGATCCTCACTTTCCATTCAGCTGGCAACGGGGAGTCACCGAAATCAAACAAGTCAGGTGTTACTCTGTCATTCTTCCCCAAACTCTTGCTAATGGGTAGCACTGCAGTGTCTGCACAATGCACATTAACCAGGGTGCAACCTCTATTTACTCGAATCTCTCTGTCAGACACATTATGAACTTGAACCATTACCCTTCTGGCATAAGCATGGGCTCTAGCAGGCAAAATACTAGGCTTGACCAGCAATCCCTCCGGCAATTTCCCATCGCCTGGTGCATCCAACATGAGGATTTTATTCTTGACATCCTTTCTGACACGGACTTCCCCCTGGAGGGTGCACTGGTCATTTGGCGCAAGTATCAGAGACTCAGGATCCTTTTTCCAGACAACTCCAACCGGTTTCTCTGGTTCCACTTTGTCAGCATCTCTCTGTGCCTCATAGGCCTTCTTGATCAAGGCCAGAATTCTTAAAGCTCTACTAGTCCTTGACCCCTGTTTTTCATAACACAACTGTGCCAGCCATCTAAACAAATGTGCATTAGTCCCAAGTAGTAAAGGAACCCCATCATACAGTCCAGTAGGGGGGACCCACTAAGGCCAGGGTCTCTACTTGCTCTGCCATTCCAACCACAGAGGTGAGGAAAGACAGCCAAATTCAGATATACCCGGAGTAGGGGTAGGCCTTCTCACTTAACCCACATACATGCAGTCCTTCTAATGGTTGTAAGGGTATGTCTGACAAATGCTTTTGATACCAATCCTGGAACATAATTGTCACTTGGGAGACACTGTCTAATACAGCTCTTGTAGACACTCCATTCACTTTTACAGTGGTCTCCATGGAGGGACCCACTATTCTAGACCAGTCTGGAGAGGCGGTAGTGGGGGCCTGGGCAACTAACCTTGCCACAGAGGGACGTGATTTAGAATTTTTGGGACCCTCACTGGGACCATTTCGTGCATCCCTTAACCACTGACTTGCTCTCTGAAGCTCTCCTTGTAGCTGGCTCACCACTCTCTCTAAGTCTTTCTGAGACTGGCATTCCCTCTTCATGTGCCCATCCTTCCCATAATTATGGCAAAATATGTCTGCTGAAGTTTGGGGTGACCGAGGCATCACTGTGGGGACTGCGGCTTTGGTACTATCGATAGAAAACCTTGGTGCCACCTCAGCCAACGGTGGGTTGGACATTTGGAGACATCTTTTCAGTTCCCTCACTTCCATAGTCAATGCGTCAAGTTTCGAACTGTTGTCAACTTGAGGTGCCTGGGTGGGCACCCCCACCCCCATAGCAGAAGCAGTCGAGCAAGTGTCAGTGCCCGTGCTCATAGGAGTATCCTTCATGATGAGACTGTTTGTTACTTTCCTAATCTCCCTCAGCAACTCCTCCCAGTGCGGGGTGTTTACAGCCATCCCCGTTTGGCAGGCACTTAATCCTTGACTTTCATAATGGGTTTTCGGTGATCCCTAGCCATCAACAGCTGACCCCGCCCTTGGAACAGAGGTTGTAGCAGCTACAACTACGCGGGGCTCTGAGAAATCCTCCTCCTCCTCAACTTCCCAGATTTCTTTCATCAAATCACAATGATCCGGTGGGTTACCTCTCCTGTCATGAAGCCTCAACTGCAGGAGCTGCAATTTTGAGTGCTTTGCATGTTGCAATATGTTCCCAACCTCTCACGGTTTAAGTCACTGGCGGCCACCTCCCCCCTTTCCAGTAGGCCCGCTGTAGCACTCCTTCCAGATGAGTAACATATGCAGATAAACTTTCCCCTGGCCATTGTTTTGTACCTTGAAACTTCCACATAAAGCTCTCCCCTGACTCAATACTCCCAAAATTGCATTCAAGTGCAGTTAGGTACTTTTGGGCAGATGCCTCAGGGTTTGTGGATCTCAAAGACTTAATGGCTTCCAGAGCGGGATCTCTCAGGCTCTCTAGGATTCTTTTCCGTTTCTCAGCCTCTGCACACTGCCACTCAGATACCAAAGGGGCAACACAGTCTATCCAGGTCTCCCAATCATCCTCCCCTTGTGGGGTGTGGAGGGTTCCGGAGAAAATTCTCAACCTGCGGTAAGAGTCGTGACTATTGGCAGGTACAGACATGTGGGCTTGCACTGGCACAGAAGGAGGGGCAATAACGAGTGCTGGAGGGGAAGAGGGTGTCGGTGGAGGAACGTTCTCAGGTGGCAATAATAGTTTCTTTAAATCCTCCACAGTTTTCCCTTCCCCCAACAATAATTTAGCAAATTTCTCCTCAAAAGTTTCAGATAATGGGGGAGGCTCGTTCTCCTTGGGGTCTTTACTGTCTTTGGTTATCACTCACAAGACAGTGAGGGTTTCCCCAAGGGTAACAGTCTGTGGCACTTTAGAACTGTCTGCAGGGTCCTTACACTCTATTAGGGCCATGAAAGTTTGGGTGAGCAGATCAGCCTGTAGCCCCTCTACCACAGGGTCTCGTAAACATTCAACCTTGGAAAATACTCCCTCTACAGTGTCTGTACTGGTACCCAGCAGGATATCCAAGATAAGTATAGCATTTTGGGGGTCGATCTCCTCCCCAGTACACCACTTCACCAGCTGGTGTACAGCCACTTCTGTCGGGGTACCCATTTATTTTTTTTTAACAGTGGTTCATAAATATGGCCACTAGAGGACACACAATCCCAGCAGTGAGCCTCCAAGATGTAACCCCCAGGTGGCGCTGTCCCAAGGGCTAGTACCCCTGCCTGACTGACTACTGACGGGTTGAGGGGCCTAGGTCCAATGGCGGGTGCCTCCACCCAGAGGTCAGGGTTAATACTGTCTGGTACGACTTGGTCACAGCCCTCTGGGACACTGCAACCCCCTTTTCTTCCCACTAGTGGCCCACACAATACATTAGGAACATCTTCACAATGTACACTTACCCCCAGGACTGGCTGTGTCGACTGGACTCTGGGGACCCCCTGCAAAACAAGATGATACAGTGCAAAAGCCACAGAACAATACTTTAACATAAACGAATACCGCAGACAGTGTAACTTTGCTGAAACAAACAAATCTGATTTATTTAGGGGGATATAACAAGGACAGGGGGAAATCAGCTTAATTAGGTTAAACACAGTAATAATCACAGTACTGTGTGCATATTCAGAGTCCCAAATTGTCACTTTCATTGGGTACCCAGGATTGGGGGGGGGGGCTAGCCAGGATCGGTTGCAGCTGGTTGGGGCCCTGTGATGGAAAAAAACACTTGCACAATACCCAATTGTAATCCGGAGCCGGATGGCTCAGTTCGTGAAGAAATGAGAAAACAACAATTAGATGACACACTTGCAGTTTGATAAACAGATGGCAGGGAGCTACCCTGCTTTGTACTCACAAACTCAATGCTGGGAACTGGATGGAAGGCAGATTGTCCTAGATTGCCTGGAGGAGCAGACCATGTGGACAAGGTCCTTGTGACTGGACCCCCCACTGCAGTTTAGAGCAAATGGATGTAGTCTGGATTAAACTGGGGTTTACGTCCAGCTTCAGGCACTTAATTCACTGTACAGGGAATTTGAAACGTGATTCCCCACAAGCACTACACACATTTATATGTAAAAGGAAAGTACTATACCTGGCAGGCTGCTTCTCTATCCCAATCGCAATTACTGCACGATACCCAGGAGAACACACAGCAGATTCAGTTCCTGACAGATCGAAGCGCGATTCAACAATTTCTCCAGTCTTCTACAGGGTGAGCCTGGTTTCCTCACTTCTGGTGCTTCTTTCTCCTTACAACTCTGATTCAGTCCATACTGGCACTAACAAACAGTTGTAGGTCGAACTTCAGGGCCCCACACGAGCTTCCCGCCCAAAAACTCAACAGCGCAGGAGCCCAGAGCTCCTTCCCTCTTCACAATCACAACTTATCTGATCTTTCCAGTAGACAGAGCCGGGCATTTTCTTTGAGTTCTTCCCAGTTCATTTGGCTGGTTTGGCTGTCACTCACAGTAAACTCCCCCTGTAGGTGGAAAAAAGGTGCCGAAGTCCAGACTACAATTCCCAGAAGCATTGGCCATACAGTACATAGGTGGCTGGCTCCACAATGAGAGTCCAAGTTCTGATTTGCCAGCAGCAGGCTTCATTTCAAAGGTCCCCCCACACTGATTGGTTCAGTTCAGCAGTCCAAAACTAGCATGGGGTACTAGGCAACACACAGTTCTGACTGCAAAGAAAAGCAGGTTAGACAAACTGTATTTTCATTATTACTCTAAATGATGTCTGGCCAACAGTTACATCTTTGAAAAGTGCTCACTCTGCCCACTTAATGACGGCAGAAACGGAGCGATTTGGCAGCAGTGAGTCTCAAGCAGGGAAACACACAGACCCCCATCCAAATTAATTATGTCTGAGGCAGACAGCTTTTAAAGAGACAGTACCAGAGGCTCTAAAAGCCCTCAGAGATAAACGGCTTAGACGCCGAACACCATCCAGGCTTGGAGCATTCAAGCAAGCTCCTGGAAGACTTTTGGGAACCCCCATTTGCAGGGGGGTTACATGCAGAAAAAAACTGTCTGTGAATAGCCTTTCAGAGCTGTGCCTTACTTATCTCACACCTTTTTGTCCTCAGGGACTTCTACAGCTGCACTTTTTTCCACTGTTTGTAGCGTTTTTTTCCACAGCTGCAGAGGTTTTTGTGAATAGTATTTGGAGCAATCTCCCCTTTTTTTCCCGTAGTTGAGGAAGATTTTGGGACTTAGGGAAGGTTTTGCACCTTCTCAAGGTTTTGAGAATCCTGCCCCTTGTGTCTGAGGATGGAGTTGTGTCAAAAAGTGTGCCTCAGGGATCAGTTTTACGCCCTTTTAGTTTTCAAATATTTATAGCTGACCAAACTAGGAATTTAAATAGTAGGCACACTAAATTGCCAATGATTCCAAAATAGGTGGAGCATGTAATAACATAGAGGAAATGCATTAAATCCAGCAAGATCTTGACAGTATTTCTAAGTGGGCATCTGATTGGGAGATGCATTTCAATCTAGATAAATGTAAGGTGATGCTTTTGGGAGACAGAAACAAGAAACCAACTTATTTCTTATGTGGCAGCCAACTTTCAATAACACAGCTAGAAATGAATCTTGGGATCCTGGTCAGTAGTGATCTGTGCCCAGCAAAACATATTAATGAGGTCATCACAAAGGCAAATAGAATGTTATAGTCAATTAAGCGAAATATAAAATCTAGAGACCCTGCAGTACCAGCACCATTGTATAGAGCGGTTTCACGTCAAGTCAGCGAATGCAAAATCATGATGGGGAAAATGGCTGCCGGCAGTACAGCGAGGTGTGAATTCAGACTGGGATACACAGCAATCACCGAAATGACGATAGTGTGTTTCTGAGGGGCAGGGGGCTTCACCCCCCACGGCCCTCTTACTTTAAATAACCAGCTCTGGGGTGGGCACAACTTGGGGAAGGGGTGAAAGCCGTAGGTCACCATTTCGGTGATTGCTGTGTTTCCCTATTGCAGTTTGTGCCTCACTGTATTGTCGCCAGCCATTTTCCCCGTCGCATTTTTATTTTCACTGACTTGATGGGACACCGTATAGGGCATATGTCCTGTCACACTTGGATTATGGATCACAATTTTGTTGTCCATTTAGAAAAAAGAACATTTTCCAAATTGAGAGTGAGTTCAAAAAAGAATCACTAAGCAAATGACAGGGCTGTAAAATCTTGCTTATGCTGAGAGACTGTCTCAATTAAAACTTATGTTGCTTGAACAGAGACGTTTGAGGAGGGACTTGTTAATAATGAGAGAAATTGTTCAGGACCAATATTTAATGACTAATATGGGATCTGAAGTTAAGCATGGTGGTATTACAACTAGAGGGCTCAAATATCAACTACAGGGAAAACATTTTAATACCTTAAAGAGAAAGTATTACTTCTCTCAGAGGATTGTTAATGGTTGGAATGCTCTACCAACTGACATTGTTTCAAGTAAAAACAAATTAACATTTAAAAACAAGCTGGACAATTTGACTTTGTCAGGTATGCACCTAGAGTATTATGGGTATTGAGACAGGAGTGCATTATGGGCCCTGGCTTATTGCCCCTAATGCACCATTAGTATGACCCTTAGTATACCTGGCATTCATGCTTTATGGACATTTTTCCCCTTCTCTCATCAAGGTGTGAGTCACTTTGCCGCATATGCCACAAAAGCTGCAGTTTCTCCACTCAGGGGCTTAGGTTATTTCACAAGATAGGCTGTCTTGGGGGGCACATGCTGTCAAAACAGATCTGGTGGGGGGGGGGGAGATCTGCACACTTCTCCCACTAATGGCAGATTAGTCAGCAAAAAAACTCTGTCATGGTGTCCCACAGCGGAGTCAGTCCAAGCCAAAGCATTACAGTGTGGTCCAGGTTCCACGAATACCAATCTACCCAAGTTTGAGGAGGCTTGTTTCAGCCAAGCTGTAGGTTAAACCCCCCCTCCAGTAAACACGAGACTATGATCATAGCCCAGACACGGTTAGCAGGCCCCATTTGTGTTGGTTTCTGAACCTTAGCTGGCAATTTTCTACTCTAGCAGTTTTCTCAGTGAACTATAATGTTATCTTTAAGTTTGGGGCATTTCATTTTAATGTAAAAAGAGAACGAAACTCCAGTTTTTTTTTTTTTTTTATTAAAATGCTAAAAGCTTTTTCAAAGGGCAATTTGGGTTGATCCTTATCCTTACTCACAGAAGCTTTATTGTGGACCTCAGCTGAAAAATTAAACAAACCTTTAGTATCCGATTTAAATGGAGTTAAAATGTCAGTCGCAGCTGGAACTGAAAACTTGAGATTGAGTACTTTCTTGATGTAAATCTAGGGTTTAACAGTCTGCCACCACCAATCCCTAAAATGCTTTGCATAAAAACAGAATCAAAGTGACATATTTCAAGGTTTAAAAGTCCATCCCTTATTGTTAATCAAAGGCAGCCTCAAGAGTAATGAAGCTGGTAATTATGTATGCACATGAAAATGCAACAGTGCAAAATGTAATTCCTAATGACTGTTATCTCATTTCAAATACACAATCCTCTGAGTTCATGCAATCAGTAATAGAATCATACTTCTCTCCATTCCCTTAGATGAAGATCCTTTTACCTCATTTCCATTTATATTTTCAATTTCCACACTAGACATTTTTATCTGGACTACATTAGGGAATGATGTGCTTTATAAAATCAAAGAGGAATCAATCAAAAGACACTCAGTGCAGTGATGTAGTACTACCATCTCTGTTTCATAACTGGTCACTTTGGAAGAAATATGGGTCTGCTTTGGGAGGGTGGGGAGATGATTATGTCAATCAAACATAAAGCTGTAGAGACGAACATAAACAGAGTTAGTTACAGTGCTCCTAGATCAGCCAAAGCATTTTCCTGTAGCAGACCTTAATTTTTCCTGTATTTTCCCTGCATAACCTGGCTAAAATTCCTGTAGATTTTCCTGCATGCTCACACTGTATAATAAATGCAAGATTGTTCCTATTAGATGTTATAAACTCCTATTAATAGTATGCCATAAAGACTAGAACTCCTCCACATGTCCCAGCCAAAGCAGCACAGATCACTGATCCAAGATTATTGGGTTTTTGTACTAGTAATACAATATATTAAAAAAAAAATCTAGTTCATCTCCTCGAACTGAGCTCCCCGCAAGTACACTGTGTCCCATCCACAGCTATCAGATGACATTAAGCAAATGGAAAGCAGAATGGCAGAAGAATTTCAGCCCTGAGAAATGGAAGGTCAGTTATTTAGGAAAAAAAGAAGATTAATATAAAATACCACCTTACTGGCATGGGGAATACTGTAATGTAACATGGAACAGATTCAGGAGTAGTGATCAGCAGCGTCTTTTAGTGAGGGCAGTAGTGTAAGGAAGGCAGCTGTTACTCTAGACAGATTGAATATTTTTCCCCATCCTCCGTTGACTGAGGAGCTGTTTAATAATTTTTTTTATTTAAAAAAAAATACAAAAAAACCTAGAGATGATTAGATCTCCTCAAGTCAGGCCCCCCCCCCCCCCCACACACACACACTCTGTCCCAGCCAGAGCAGCACAGATAGACATGGGTGCTTGAATTATGAGCCCACAGACACTGGTTATAATATTAATTATATATTTTTTTCTTACCTTTATAGATCCGGTGAAGTCATGACAGAAGGCAGCTCAGGGATCTGGATAATGTTTTTCTTCTGGCGGTCTGGCCGGGCTCACGGGCTGCAACCGAGGAAAGTGTGAAGGGTCAGGGTTTCTTGATGCCGGGGTCCGGGGTAGTTTATTTCAGGGATGGATCAGGCTAAACCTTTGATTTTCTCTGCACTGCGATTGCGCTGGTAAATTAAAGCCTGCAAGTTGCAACCCAGGAGCGGATGGAAAACGGAGGTTAGGACACTGGCGGTGGCGGGTGTCTGAGAAGCCTAAAGTGCAGGATCTGTCTCTCGATCAGATGCCCGGGGGTCCTGCTGCAGGTGAAAACAAAAACACGTGGCGGCGAGCAGCAGGACGATCCTCTCTCTCTCTCTCTCTCTCTCTCTGGGCAGCAGCAGCAGCGATCCTAGTAAGTATTTGAAACACAGGGGGTCCATAGCCAGTTTAAATATCATGGGGCTCACTCTGCATCAAAGAACAACACTACAGCCAATCAGAGGCCACAGTCAGTGCATGGTCAGAGCATGACTGTGGTCTCTGAACCAATCGGAGGCAAGCTTCTATTAAATCTTGTCTGTGATGAACCCACAGACTCTGGCAACAACTTTTCCCTGATGGTGCCAAATTTATCCCGTATATTTAAAAAAATAAGTAATTCCTTCCCGTAGCCTGTTTTGAGCACACAGACCCCATAAAATAGGGGAATCCCCGGAGATCTGGGAGCACTGTAGTTAACATAAGAATTCCTAACTCCACAAGCTGTTTGTTGAAATTATTTGTAAGAGGTAAGTGATAGCTGTGTACTCAGACACATTTAGCAGTACATTATGTAAGCAATAAGACAAGATAGGGTGTGCAGCTTCTTTTTCTGAACCACACGCCCAAGTGCTTTGTGAGGCATGAGGCGCTTGTGTCAACTGCCTGAAACCTCCTGGAAGTGTGGTTCAGGAAAAGAAACCCATACCCTGGAATGTCTTGTTGTGCTTATAAACTGGGTAACTAATTATAAAAAATAAAAATACATTTTTTATAACATTGGGAATCTTCCAACAGTCAGTCTTCTCCATAAATTCCCACTAACGGGTGTGAGCCAGAGGTGCTAGGACTCCGCAAGAGCCAGAACTTTTCTGATGGGGGGTTGGTGATGCAAGTAGACCCCGCACACGTCTCACCACATGCATGTGCTGATATACAGTGGCACCAACCCCCAACCACCTCAGTTTCTTTTTTCCCCCTGCCACTGAGTGCACAGCAGCAGCATTGCCGCTCTCCTTGTTAGGAACGTCTCCATCTCTACAACAACAGCATTCAGTTCTTCAGTTTTAAATTAAAATACTCCAGTGGTTGTTATTTTTGTGTCAGTTTAGTTTACATTTACACAAAAGTCTACAATTTTCTGTCAGCACTGCCTCATGCAAACAGTCAACAACCATGGAAGGCAGGGAGCCTGAAAAGACAAGTTGCTCTGGCAGTTGGACTGTGACTGGCCAACACCTGTTTCTGGATGGGGCTCTGGCAATGGGCATTCCAGCTCCTGGGAAGATGGACACTCCTGCCATAGTGGCAAAAAGAAATGGACCATATTCCACACATGCTTGGTGATGGGGTTTTTACACCATTTGACCTCTACCGTTCCCCCACAAAAAAACATAACTGGAAGAAAATGCACTGGCTGAGGTCATTCTCTAGTTTTTCTGCTGTACAACATTTGATTCCTGTGGACCCGGGTATTCCACCATCACCTCCGATGACATCTGGGTCACCTAGGCCTGTGGGGTCAATATTTCCTTCTCTGAGCACCTCTCTTTCCAGTAGAGAAGACTTCGGTTTGCAACTCCTATGGAGCAGTGGGTGCAACATATCAATTTGGTGGTGCTGTTGTTGGTGCCAGTTCCTGGTCCTTTGGGGCTGGTTGAGCCAGCACCATCTTCGGTGCCATCAGAGATAGGCTTACTACTGACTTCAATTCTGGCCTGAATGTTGAGGCCATCATCTGTGCCATCAACATCTGTTTCACTTGTGGTGTTGTTTCCGAACCTTTTGGGGATGGGCAGCCATAGTGCTTCTGCCAGTTACCTTGGGGCTAGCAGGACCCTCAGCCCTATTGCTGGTGCCATCTCCAGCACTGAGGCTCGACTGTCCAGGGCCTGCCTTGGTGCCAATGCAGCCTTTAGTGTGGTGTGGGTCCTTGGTGCCGAGTTGGTCCCTTTAGGGGTGAGCCCAGGTCCATTCTCTTGTTGCCGATGGTGCCATTCCCAAGACCCTAGCTGGGGCTGGATCCATTGTCACCTGTCTTTTTAAGGCTGCAGCTGGTGCTGTTGCTCTTTAAAGACCCCCTCTACCCCCCCCACCGGAGACCGTAGTGGTCGAGTCACGTATACCGACCGCACAGCCTCAGTTCTACAGCGAAGGCCATCACAGCGGCATTATCGGCAGTTACTGTGATGGTCTCTGCTACCCGACAATAGTGCCGGGGAGGTGTTTGCCTCCATCTCCAAACTAACTCCAACTGGAGTTAACAATCTAAAGTACAGGGGGGTGTGGGGGGGTGAAGCCCCCCACAGAAAACACTTGTTCCCGGGCGACAGAACAACACCAGTAGGCGCTGTTGTGCTGTCAATGTGCCGTCGGTCGACAAGAAATTTGTCGCCATGGCATAGTAGAACTGTTGTCATATCAGTACTCATCACTGATGGGGAGGATGAAGGCACATGCTACAGTACCGAGAACTCTGAACCAAGTCCAGTTCCGACTCCTTTTAGCCTCTGCTCAAAAACATGCATTCTACTTTTAACTTTGAGCCAGGAGTCATTAACTAGGCTAGGCGCCTCCAACTGGAGTTTCTAAACATGCATAATATCCAGTCTAGTTCATCACATCCAGTCAGCCTTGGAGACCCTCTCAGAGGTGGCCTGAGGGGGCCTGTTATTGTGGCATCTGTCTCCAAACAGGTGGACAGAAAATTTGCAACTCATAAGTCTAAGCCCATGTATTTTACTCAGCCAGTAGTTGATGCCCTGGTCATTCTGGCTGAGAATGACTTAGCCATAGTTCCCAGAAAAGTCACTGTGCACCCCACTGGCAAGGAGTTGCATAAGGTAGACACCGTGGACAAGTGGGTGTGTGGCTTGGCTACCCTTGGCATGAGGCTAGCTTGTGACCATAGCCACTTTTCTAAGTACATAGGGAGGTGTATCGGGGGGAAGGGGGAGAACAGAGGGAAGCAGGAAAAGCAGTAAGTGGCGCAAACCGAAGAGAGAGAATAACCCAGGAGGTAACGAAAGGGAACAAGACATTTTTAGGTATGTAAGTGAAAAGAGGAAGACCAGGGGTGGGATTGTAAGGTTATAAAGGGAAGGGGGGCACTGTGCAGAGGGGGACTAGGAAAAAGCAGACCTCCTGAACAAATGCTTTTGTTCAGTGTTCACAGAGGAAGGAGAAGGGGAAGGGGCCACAATAAAGTAACAAAAGTTTTGGAGGGAGGGAGGTGAACACTAGTCCTTTTTTGAAGTCAGTAGTCCTGAAGGGACTTGCTACTCTAAAGGTGGACAAAACAATGGGGCCAGATGGGGTGCACCCAAGAGTATTGAGGGAGCTCAGGGAAATACTGGCTGACAGTTCTATTTAACACCCTAATGGAAACAGGAGTGGTTCCGGAGGACTGGAGGAGGGCAGATGTAGTCCCACTACACAACAGTGGTAGCAGGGAGGAGGCTGACAATTATAAGACAGTCAGCTTGACATTGGTGGTGGTAAAGTTAATAGAATCACTGCTGAAGGAAAGGATTGTGAAATATCTTGAATCCAGTGGGTTACAAAATCAAAGACAGCATGGTTTCATAGGGGGGAGGTCATGTCAAACGAATCTGATAGATTTCTTTGACTGGCTAACCAAGGAACTAGATCAGGGTAGAGCAGTGGACATGGTCTACCTAGATTTCAGTAAGGCGTTCAACATCATTCCACAAAGGAGACTAGTAAGCAAGCCTGGTAGCTTAGGAGTGGGTATGAATGTGGTAAACTGGATAAGAAATTGATTAGGGGACAGGTGACAGAGAGTGGTGGCAAATGGAGTTCACTCCAAGGAAGGGAGGGAGGGTAACCAGCGGGGTGCCTCAGGGATCAGTGCTGGGACCAGTCATCGTTAATGTTTTTATAAGTGACATTGCAGAGGAGCTGGAAGAGAAGGTCTGCCTCTTTGCGGATGACACCAAAATTTGCAATACAGTGGACACTCCAGGTGTGGGGGATGGAAAGGATGAGAAGAGACCCGAGAAAACTCTTGGAGTTGTCAAGGGTGTGGCAGCTGGGTTTCAGTGCGAAAAAGTACAAAATGATGCACTTAGTTTCGTTTTGTTGACCCGGAAAGGAGGACTAGACAATTCTTCTTAATTTCAACCTTGTCCCGGGGAGGGGGATACAGATGGATGCCAACTGACACTGAACCAGATTAAGCTGTTGGTGGTATTTTTAGTACACAGAAACCCAGGGGTGGAGTACAAAATGGGTGGAGTGGCATTGACGACCACCAAACAGGAAAGAGGCCTGGGGTAATCATATCACATGACCTAATGGTGGCCAGACATTGTGACAAGGCAGTAGGGAGGGCAAGTGGGATGCTGGGTTGCATAGGGATGGGTATCACCAGCAGAAAGAGGGAGATGGTGTTGCCTCTGTATAGATCACTGGTAAGACCCCACCTAGAGTATTGTGCCCAGTTCTGGAGACCACATCCCCAGAAGGACATAGAGTGGAGGCGGTCCAGTGGAGGGCAACTAAAATGATGTAGGGTCTGCATCAAAAGCCCTATGAGGAGAGGCTAAAAGACCTCAATATGTACACCCTGGAGCAGAAGAGGGAGAGGGGAGATATGATAGAGACCTTTAAATACCTCAGTAGAGTGAATAAGGTACAGGAGAGGAGTATGTTTCAGAAGAAAAGATGCTCAAGAACAAGGGGACATGCACTGACGCTGGAGAGGGTAGATTCAGGAGAGATGTGAGGAAGTACTTCTTCACAGAAGTAGATGTAAGCTTTATTTTTATACAGGACTTACATGGTTACACACCATTAGGGCAATTTGGTGCCCTATTTACAAGGTGTTCCTGTTCAGATCTTACATTTAGCTTTCAGAGTAAAACAACAAGGCTAAAATATAAATTTATAGAACAACAAACCGAAAAGGAAAGTATAGAAAAACAGAGAACTTTCAAAATGCATACATACATATTTTAAAATGTAGTTCACTTATAACATTCACATCAGCAGCATAATTTATGTTGCACAACAGTGCTAAAGACCCTAGGTGAAAGTTCAATTGACCGTAATTGTGGGGAGGTCACATTCCATGTTCTCACAGCCTTATATTGAAATGACATTTTCCCATACTGATTTTCCAGTTTAGAACTTCCAGATCTTCTTCAGGGTATCTCAGTCTGTAAGTCACACCGTAGGTACTTCACCGTCAGTGAAGCAGGCTCCACACAGAAGATTTTCAGCAGTACAACTGGGGCCGCCCATGCTAACATCATGTGATGACATCACCAATCTTATAAAGGCATGAGAGGCCCTGCTTTCTCCTCGGTTCTTTCCTGTCGTCAACTTGTTCGCATGGGTCTCCGCAGTAGCTCTGACACAGTTTTGCGCCATTTTTCACCTACCGCTTTTTCTTACCTACTATACTAGAATCTCTTTTTATAAAAACATTCCTTTATTTTGTTTGTCAAGAGTTAATCCTTTGATTTCTCTCTTCTGTTGCTGCCACTTCGGGAATAAGACTGCCTCTACAGATGAACAGTCTCTCTGTGTTTGCTGTCTTGGGCCTGACCATGAAGACTCTAACTGTGAGCTCTGCCAGAAGTTTAATCAAACAACCCTCAGGTGATGCAAAAAGCCACTTAAAAATGTTCTCATGGTTCAACAGGTAGCCAGTTCCTGGCAGGGGTCCTCTGGGATTCCTGCTTCCCAGTTGCCGGCAGGGTCATCGAGCTCCCAGACCAGTAAGGCCCGAGACAAGTCCTTTGAGAAAAGTCATAAAATAGACAGTGATCAGTACCGCTCCCCCCAGCGGGAGTCCTACTCCACGATGGTCTCTTCTTCCTCATCTGGGGGTATTTCGTTGGCTGTGTCTGCACTGACGCACAAATCTGCTGTCCTGGTCTCTGTCCCTACTAGATCCATACTGACAGTGCTGCCGCCCAACATTCAGGGCGGCCGGTCATCGAACTCTGGGTCGTTGATGGTGGGGTCATCATCAGCTCCTCTCCCATCAAAGCCTGATGCTTGCCCAGGCCTACAGGCTCTTTGGGCTCTCAGGACCCCGCTGGAAAGTCATCGACCCCTCCTCTGTCAATGCAGCCCTTGGCAGTCATCGACTTCAATTGAAATTTTGACTAAATTCACTTCGGTGGTAATCCACCAGTTAGACGCATACAGGCCTACATCGCCTGTGCTGTTGATGGCACTCGTCATCATCGACTCCACCTCGGTGATCGCAGGCCGCCCCCAAGGGCTGTCAACAGTCCCATAGACATTGGACCTTGATCTGGAGGAGGTCAACGTCAAGGAGGAGTACCATCCGGACCTTATTCTTCCTGATGAGAATGAGCCCCTCTTTTCAGACAGATCTATGGCTTCCTCAGTGAGTGAGGATTCTGTCAAACATACTCCTAAATCTCCTCCAGAGGACCCTACCTTCTTCAATATTATGAAAAGCAGTTGTCCTCGGCCAAGGGATTCCTTACCAAGGAGGAGGATGTCACCAGGAAGGATTTGGTGGTTTTCCTGGAGATCTCAGTCTGTTCCCAAAATCATTCCTCCTATTCTGCCTGCTTTGAGGAATGCTACTACTACTGCAGCCTGACACAGACCTGATATGGTGCCAGCTATGCCCCATGGGCAGATAAATGTTATCATGCCCTGCAAAGGTTTCCACATTATGCTGCCCGGCCTGAAACGGATTCCATGGTCATAAAGGCAGCTCATGACAGGTCTAAGGTGCCAAAACACCTTAGTTACCTCTCTCCAGACAGAGTCACACATAATTGATCTTTGGGACAAGAGGGTTTATGCCTCCTCCACTCTTGGGTTGAGGATTGCTAACTACCTGTCCCATATGGTAAAGTACCAGAATAGTAACTGAAAGAAGGGCAAGGCTGCTGCCCAGGCCCTTTCAGAAGGCACTCAGAGAAGCAGGAGATTATTGCTT
Organism: Neoceratodus forsteri; assembly: GCA_016271365.2. Classification (NCBI taxonomy): domain Eukaryota; kingdom Metazoa; phylum Chordata; order Ceratodontiformes; family Ceratodontidae; genus Neoceratodus; species Neoceratodus forsteri. The sequence goes on from CM028129.1 coordinate 799,994,517, forward strand.
GCAGACCACTGAGGATGTTAGCAAGCACCTCCTATTGGCCCTCTATGATATCTCAGATTCTGTTGCCTGGACTGCTGCCACTGGCATTTGCCTCTGTAGGCACTCCTGGCTGAGGGTCTCAGGCTTTGCTGCGGATATCCATCAAAAGGTGCTGAATGCCCCTTTCAGTGGCTCAAAGCTGTTTGGGCCAGATGTCCAGGACATGATTAATGATCTGCAGGCATCTGGCAGGGCTGTTAAGTTTGTTCACTTGCTCTATCATACACAACCAAAGAGCAGGCAGTGCCCCCGCCTCCCTTTCATAAGGAACCCAACAGGCAGGGAGCAGCCTTTAAGCCCCAAGGCAAATGCAGAACCTCCACCACCTTACCCACCTCCTCCATTGCAGGGTCTGCTGCTAAGCACCCTAGAAGTGATGGACCAGCCCTAGCGTCTGGATCCGCCAACACTTGACTCCTTGCCAGACCCCCCTACCAGTCCCTGACTAAGAGGTGGTGGTCGGAGGTCGGTTCTCCCTCCATCTCAATCAATGCAGAACCATCATGTCAGATGCCTGAATTCTTCAAATCATAGATAGGGGTCACAATCTGGAGCTTACCGAGCAGCCCCCAGAGACTCGTCCTCTGCCCTCCAGCCACCTCCTGGAGCATGTGGTAGTTCTCTGGGAAGAGGTGCAGTCCCTTTTGTGCAAACTAGCCATTGCGCCAGTGCCCAGGTGTCAGAGAAACCAGGGGGTTTATTCCAGGTTCTTCCTGGTCCACAAAAAAGACCATAGATTTGAGGCCCATCTTAGACCTAAAGGAAATCAATCTGTACGTTCAGTACAAAAAGTTCTGAATGGTAACTTTGCCAGGTCTAATGCCCCTTCTCAAGGAAGGTGACTGGCTGTGTTCTCTGAACATGCAGGATGCTTACCTGCACATCCCAGTGTTCCCTCCCCATAGGAGGATCCTCAGGTTTCTCTTCTAGGGCAAGCATTACCAATTCAAAGTGCTGCCCCCTGGCTTGTCCTCTGCATTGTGGGTCTTTACCAAGTCCTTAGCGGCAGTAGCTGTGGCTCTCAGAATGGAGGGCCTATACGTTTTCCCTTATCTGGATGATTGGCTCCTGAAGGCCCCATCCTGGGTACAGCTCCTGCGGACTCTGGAGAGAACTCTTCAGTTGTTTCTCTCCCTAGGCAGTACTGTCAGTTTGCCCAAGTTGGTCCTAGTCCTGTCCCAAAGGCTGCAGTGCATTGGGGTGGTTCTAGACTCGGCACAGGGAAAGGCTTTCATGCCTCATAACAGGGCAGAGTGCCTTATTGCCCAGGCTCAGGAGGTCATCCAGAGCCGTTATCTCCCTTCAAGGCTGTACTTGAGACTGTTGGAGCCAATGGCAGTGGCCATCTCCACTGTTCCACTGGCTAGGCTCCACATGTGCATCCTCCAGTAGACTCTCTGAGTTCAGTGGGACCAGCTCAGAGATGATTTGGATCAGTTGGTGCTGGCCTCCTTCCCAGTCCGCAAGGTGCTCCAGTGGTGAAGGTACCCCGTGAACCCACTGCAAGGGGTGCCCTTCCAGATCACCTCCCCCCAGCAGATTCTCACCATGGATGCCTCCGGTTTGGCTCATCTGGGCCCCTTTCAAACTCAGGGCTCTAGGTTCCATATCGAAACCTCCCTGCACGTCAATATCCTGGAGATGCGGGTGGTTCTGTATGCCATGCAGGCCTTTCAGAATCATCTCCTCCTGGGCCAGCTGTTGATTCAGTCTAACAATCTCAGTGTCGTGTACTACATCAAGAAGCAAGGGGGGACAGATTTGTACCTCCTGTGCAGGTAAGCCATGAGAGTGTAGTACTGAGTGCTAGACCATGATCTGACTCTCTCAGCAGTTTACATCCCAGGAATGCTAAGCACCCTGGAAGGCAACCCCAGCTGGACGCTCTCCAGCATGCATGAGTGGGAGCTTCTCTCATCCATTGCAGAAGATCTGTTCAACAGATGGGGTCATCCAGAGTTGGACCTTTTTTGCATCCCCACTCGATGCAAAACTGTCCAATTTCTGCTTGTTAGATCCAGAAAATGGAGTTTTCTGATGAGATGAGTTGTCCCTCTCCTGAAGCGGGAGATTCCTTTAGGTCTTCCCTCCATTTCCTCTGATTCAGTGGGTGCTAATCAAGCTACAGATGGAGAGGCCAGCATGCTTCTGGTAGCTCCATTCTGGCCTCATCAGATATGGTTTCCATTACTATAGTAGCTGGCAGAGGAGCCTCTGGTCCCTATGCTTTTTTGCAGGAACCTGCTGACAGGCTCAGGGGACTCTGGTCCACCCCAACCTCAAGTCCACCTGCATGCTTGACTCCTGACAATGTAGCCATTGCCAGGTTTGGGGTTTCCAATAGGGTAGTGGATGTTCTGGTGGCCACTCAAAAGCCCTGTACTCAAGCCACTTATGTCATGACATGAAAGAGGTTTGCCATCTGGATTCCCAAACATAGTCTGGACCCTTTCACTTGTCTTTTGAAGCAGATTCTGGATTACCTGTTATCGCTGTTGGATTCAGGTCTCTGACACTCCTCCCTCAAGGTGCACCTTTTGGCTAGTTTGGCCTTTCTTAAGCCAGTGGCTGACCGCACTATAGCGCAGATGGATGTTTCCCGTACTTTCCTGAGGGGCATCCTGCATCTGAAATTTATTTATTTATTGAAAAGTTTCACCAGGAAGGGCACACTGAACAAATAAATTGCTCGTCTCACAGTGTGTCCTGGGGGAGAGGGATTAGGAATACATATAACATAAAAAGTTTAAATTGTACAATTCATAGATTACAAGTTGGATGACAAGTGTACAGTTTGCAGTAACATCATTGGCAAATCAGATTTGAATTTTGTTTTGGAGAAGTTGACTCTATCTCCTTATGAACCAGCTGCAACTTGCAAGCTATATTTCCTTTCTTGGAAAGTATTGTTTTTGGTTGCTATTACTTCTGCTTGAAGGATTTCTGAGCTTCAGGCCCTCTGGTGCAAGGGCCCTTATTTGATTTTTTTACAAAGACAGAGAGTCTTTGCGCATGAATCTTAAGTTTCTCCCAAAGATGGTGTCTGAGTTTACCCTTGATCAATCCATCCACCATCCTGTTTATTTTCCTGAGTTTGCCAATCCAGTGGAAGCACTGCTTCATATGTTAGATGTGTGCAGAACCTTGAAGTACTGCCTGCTTCACACCAGGAAAGTAGAAAGTCAAAGCAGCTGTTTGTTTCTTTCACCCTGGGTAGAGAGGGTGTTCAGGTTTAACAATGTTTATTATAATGGTTGGCTAACTGTATTGTGTTCTGCCACAGCAAGTATGGCAAAGAGCTGCCTGGAGCTGTAAAAGCTCATTCCACAAGAGGCATGGCTATCTCAGTGGCTTGTTTCCGAGGGGTCTCAGCCACTGACACTTGCGTGGCTGCTACCCAGAGTACCACCCATACTTTCACCAAGCACTGCAGTCTGGATATTGGCTCAAGAGCCCATGCCAGGTTGGGAAGGGCTGTGCTGCAGAGCTATCTGGCTTGAGCATAAAGCTGACCTTCCTCCCAGACTGTCCTGTTGCACCTGTAACTACTTGGGACTTGTTCTTACAGTGTGACCTGATGACTGAGATACCCAAAGAAGATAAAACAGTTACATAAGAACTTACCATAACAGTAGATCTTCGAGGGGATCTCAGTCATCAGGTCTACCTATCCTCCCACCCATCCCCCTTCTTTTTTGGGAAACTGTTTCCTGGAACTGGCTATCTGGTGTATCCAACCTTTCGTATAGGCCTGGGCACCTCTCTGTCTCTCTCTCTCTCTCTCTCCCCTCGGTCCCCCATGGCTACAGCTGTGCTCCCTTTGTCTCTGGGGGTTAAAAACTGAGGAGGCAGCAGGGCCACTCACACCATTACAGGATTGGTGACACACATGACGTCAGCGTGGGCGGCCCCAGTTGTACTGCTAAAAATCTTCCGTGTGGATCCTGCTCCACCGATGGTGAAGTTCCTACAGTATGACCTGATAGCTGAGATCCCCACGAAGATCTACTGTTACAATAAGTTCTTACATAACTGTTCTGTCCCTAGCACTTGGTGAAAGCCATGGCTTGGCTTAGTCAGTTTTTCAAGTAAACATGGGGGGTTGTTGTTTTTTTAGGATTCTATGTGATAAGGTTGCTCAAATCCATGTTCTTCTCCTTTTCAGAGGCTACCTAAAACTGTGGGAGAATTCAAGAATGCATGGGACAGGCATAAGGCAATTTTTGTGGGAGGTAGGAAGAAATAGGCTGTTGGTTAAATAGGATCTGCAGCTTATCCTCTAGGTAGGGTAATGGGCAGACTAGGTGGGCCAAGCAGTCCTTATCTGCCGTCAAAGTCTATGTTTCTATGTTTCTACCATCCCAGTCTCTGGTACATCTCACAGTGATGGGTGTTTTAATCACAGTGGAGTACAGATCTGGCCAGTAGTGTAGTGTAGTGGATTCCTGGAACAGCCTTCCAGTGGAGGTGGTGTGGGCAAAAACAGTAGTGGGGTTCAAAAATGCATATGATAAGCACAAAGGAATCATAGTAGAAAGAAGAGGAGGAAGGAGAAAAAACGGTAGATTTGGCATGGTCTGATGTAATAAGGTAACTAGGGAGAAATGGAGAGACTGGATGGGCCAAGCAGTCCTTATGTGCCATCAAATTCTCTGTTTCTGTGTTTCTACGTTTACAAATATGCCCTCTGGTACAAGCTAAACTATCTGAAAGAAGCTCTACCAGATACAGAGGCTGCTAACTGTAAAGCAGGGTATTGAGTATTGAATCTAACAGCTACCAGCTCTGAGCCTCTATGGATACCTTTGATGCAGCAGCCCACTCCATGGCTGCAGGTGTCTACAACAGGCAGCACTCCTGGCTACGGACTGCTGGCTTCACCCCAGCAAGAACGATTCTTAAGACCTCGAGACTGGCTACCTGTAACCCACAGAGGGTAGAGGATGTGGTTCTTTCCTTAGCATAGAGTCCTTTCAAGGTAAGAGCAGAGGAGGTCCCACAACAGATCCCAGCCTCCTCAAGCCCAAAAGAAGCCGCAGGCAATGGCAGAGGTGCCAGAAGTACTCAAAGCCACTATCTGAAGCTCTAGCCCAGACCACGTCAGCTGCCTGAGGTGAACCACTCCTCCTCAGTATTTTTTTTAGGGGGGGGACTCACCTAGTTTTACGGTCAAGGGCAATTCATCTTGACAAATAGATTTTAAGGTTTCTTGGACGGGGCACTCCTTGGAGTTGTTGGAGCTCCCCCACGAGTACAATTCACCCAGGAGGCAATTCCCCTTGTCTGCTCACATGTTAGAGCTACCAACACAGGTAATTGCAGGCCTGCTAAGAAGCAGAATGGTGGAAATAATGCCACATTCAGAATGAAACAGAAGGTTCTACTCCCACTACTTCCTGAGACCCAAGAAATCAGGTTGAATGCGCCCTATTATCAATCTTAGAAAACTGAACAAGTACATTGACTGAAAAAAATTAAAGATGGTTTCCCTGGGATCCTTAGTACCCTACCCAAAGCAACAGGTTTGGATAGCATCTCTGGATATGCAAGATGCACATTCTGGTGCACCCCAACCACCACAAGTACCTAAGGTTCTGTGTGGAGGGGCAACATTACCATTTCAGAGTTTTACCCTTTGGGCTTTCATCTGCTCAAGTCTTCCAGGACCTGGACAGCTGACTTGTAATGAGTCCATCCAGTCAGGGGAGAGAGCAGGCAGTGTCCACCTCTTCACCATTTCTGATGTCCATGAGAGTCCTGCTAAACTCTGCCAAGGCTCAACTGGTGCCATCCCAGGTACTTCTGTTCACAGGGGCCATGCTGGACATGACCTGGGCTTGGGCCTTTCTTCCAAATAATAGAGTGCGCGCAGTCTTGTAGATGACATGCTTTATCATGAAGTGCAAAACTGTCAGCTCACTTCATGCAGTGAATGCTGGAACTCATAACATCCTTGGTGTTCACAGTCTCCCCTAGCAAGGCTGCATGTGTGAATGACTTAGTGGATGTTCAGTACTCAGTGGTCTCAAGAATCTCACCCTTGGAACTACCCCATTCACTTGACCAAACCTCTCATGAGGTCTCTGTTGTGGTGTTCAGCAGCGGAGAACCTCCTCTGAGGCTTCCCCTTCTCCCCACTGGAGACAGAGGTGACTCTTACCATATCACCACAGATGTCTCCTTACTGGGGTGGGAGCCCACTGCCAAAGTCTCCAGATAGTCTGTGACATAGAGATGCAACTCCACATAAATATGCTAGAGAAGTGTGCAGTTCTTTATAGTCTGAAAGCCCTAGTGTCAGCTACAAGACAGTCCTCCTTCAGACAGACAACAGGTCTGTCATATACTATGTCAGCAGACAAGGGGGACTACATTCTTACCCTCTCTGTAGGGAGGCGATGAAAGTGTGAAAATGGTGCCTAGAGCTAGTGTATTCCCTCACCTTCAGGGCTGGCTCCTGAAGAAATAGAAATGAACAGCTTTAAAGTGTCTTAGAGAGTCTCTAAAATACTCCTGGCTGAGTGTAAACCTTCCACCAGGAAGGCATACACAACCAAATGGTAATACTTTTTCATGTGGTGTTCCAAAACTCCCATGGACCTTTTTAAGCGTCCACTTGAAAAGCTTTAGGAATACCAAATGGGAGCCCGTGGAGAGCATGTCCTTGGCAGGGGATGGAGGAAGGGGGCGGTATTAAGTACTGGACCACAGACAATGGAACATCTGAACCAGTGGGAGGACCAAAACAGCAGGACAACAGAATTGGGTATTCCTTGATGCTTAAAGACTGGCCCAACCACAGAAATTCAGAAAGGAGTGTAATCAAACAGAGTCCCAACTCTTGACACTATAAACAGGAAAAAATAGAGGTCATAACTGTTAGGCAATAAGTAAGTACAGCTCTTTTTTGTGCAAGTTTTAGACAGAAAATCAGACTTTAGCTTAGTACTGAGGGAGACACAGGAGCAGACTGCAGGAGCCATTCAGAAGCCAGAGCAGAAAAGCGCTCACATTCTGATTGGATATCGGCAGTGCTGCACCTCACTAGTAGCGAGTCCAGTCTAGGTGTCTCAGGCGGCAGCTATGGAAGAGACAACCAGCCGGTATCTGCATTTCTCCCACCTGAGGGGTATGGAGCCCCTGAAGGGCTAGTCTACGGCAGGGAGGAGAGTTAGGGGACAGAGGAAAGATATAGTAAAAGTGGAATGCAGTGGAAAGGGAATATGAAGATGAAATAGGGCAGTTAAATGGTACAGGGTAGGGGAATAAGAGCCACAGATTAAGCAATATGTAAAAGACAGCAGGGTGAGTAAGGTGTAGCAGCCGCGAAGCCATGAAGAGATAATAACCCTACAGGGATTTATAGATGGGAAAAACATTTAAGGCATAAGACACTCAGAGAGTTAAGGTCACCTTTATGATATAAGATCCACCAGTCCATTATATCAGCATACTACAAACCTGTAGGTATCCTCTCTTTGGCACAGCTGCCACTGCTAAAGAGGTTCCGCGAGGCCATCTTGTACATGAGGTCCCTCCCACAGGAAGCCAATGGCTCCAAGGGACCTTAATCTGATGCTACATATGCTCATTTACAAGCCCCTTGAGCCTGTTGTGACTTGTGATATGAAATATCTGCTTGAAAAGCAGCATTTAGTGGCCATCAGCTCTGCACAGAGTGTCTGAAATCCATGCTTTGGGTAATGTTCCTCTGTATAGGTGGTATTGGTGTCCCACTTAAATCAATTGCTGATTCTACCTATTGTTGAGGACAGGAAGCATTGACAAACCAGGAGAAGTTATAAAATTCACAAGTTGCATTTTAGTATTATTTTCAATAACAAAAAAATAAAATTGTTCAGGATACCTATTTACGAAGTCAGTACAAACAAATAAAAACATGTCCTTCACTGAGGGTGTCTCTAATTCTAAATTTCACTCTCTCTAACAAAAGATTGTTCATTTTACAAGAGTCATTGCCCAGCAGTTAATTTCTATGTCCTGAACTTGTTAACAGACATCTGGTTTCTCACAAAATGCATCTGTCAGTTTCTTTCATTGGAGGTGCAACAAAATACAACATTGCACCCCAGAAGTAATCTCCTGTTGACAACTCTGCAAAAGAGTCTGTGGAGGTCAAACTGCATCTCAAAGTTAACTCCCTGACTTCCAAAGAGCTTTTTGCAATCATTTTAACAAAATAACTATATACATTTTCAAACCAAGGGATCCCAGTTTCACACAAAGATTCACATATATTTTTCTAACCTCAGATACGCAAGGGGAAGAAAAGATAGAAACAGCCAGAAACTGCAAGTGAAAGCAGGGAGATAGTGGGGGGAAGGGGATCGCAAGACCGTCAGAGTGATCAATTTCTAGGTCTCACAGGGAAATCTGATTGTGTAAACAGAAAGACCAGAGACAGAAAAGGATAGAGCAGATCCTTGCTTTTAACTCTTTCTGCATATCAAATGGGATGGGGTCTTATTCAACCCTGTCACATACTCCCCTCTTTAAGAGGGAACCAGTTTAAAAAAAAAAAAACAGGTTTCCAACATTTTCTTTTAATTCTCTTCTAACATTACCTTATAACCTTTACATTTCTGCACATGTGCAGTATCCCTTTTTCCATAACAACCAGTACAGCAAACAGTTAAGTTTAAACCCACACATTTGTTTTCAACCTTTGGAATTCTTGATTCATGACCTATATCTTAACAGAAAATCAGCACTGACATTCTCTTTTTCAGATGTGTGCATCACTTTGAATTTAAACGGCTATAATGCCAGATACCACCTTGTGATCTTGGAATTTTTATCCTTCATTTGATTAAGTCGACAGAGAGGATTATGATCTGTTATAAGTACAAGGTTAGCTCCTTGCAAATAAAACTTAAGGACCCACTTTGCCGTCAGGCATTCCTTTTGATGATGGAGTGCCTTTTCTTTCTGTCATTCAATTTCCTGCTTATAGAATGGGATTTTCCTTCCCATTATATTCTGACTCAAGACTGCACCTTGGCCTACCTCTGATGCATCTGTCTGTAACAAAAACTGTTTCTTAAAATCTGGGCTTCTTAAAACAGGGACTGAACATAATGTAGCCTTGATGGCCTGAAAAGCTTCATCACACTCTGGAGTCCATTTCTCATTATTCAAGTACAGCTTCTTTGTGATTTCAGTGAGGGGGGTGGTAGCTATCTGAAGAAAGTTGGGAAAGAATCTCCGAAAGTAACCAGCAAGCCCTAAAAATGATGTGACATGCTTCTTTGTTTTAGGGATAGAACTGTTCGCTATAGCTTCTATCTTAGAAATCTCTGGCTTTACGTCTCCATTTCCCAAAATATATCCCAAATATCTGGTTTCCTGCATGCCTAATGCATATTTGGTAGGATTAATGGTCAGATATGTATTTTTGATGGATTGGATAACTGCTCATAGGTGTTCAGGAGGCTTTTTCAGTCTGGATTGTATACCACAACATCATCCAGGTAAGCAGCACAATAACCGGTGTGAACAGCTAAAATTACATCCATGTACCACTGGAATGTAGCAGGTGTGATATGTAAACCAAATGACATGGTGGTGAACTGATAGAATCCAGTAGGAGTGGCAAATGCAGTTTTGTCTCTGGATTCTTTAGATAGGGAAATTTGCCAGTAATCCTTGGTGAGATCAAGGGTACTGATGTACTTGGTACTTCCCAATCTGTCCACCAAATCATCTATCCTGGGCATAGGATAACTGTCAAATTCAGACACTTGATTAAGTTTTCTAAAATCAAGACAGATTCTTACACCCCTTTCTTTTTTATTTACAGTCACCGTTGGTGATGACCAATCATTTCTCGCGTCTTCAATAATACCCGACTGTTTAATTTTTTTGTATTTCCTTAATCACGTCTGCTCTCAGCCACTCTGGTAATCTGTATATCTTTTTTTTTTTAGTTGATTAACCAGGTATAGCACACTAAACTGGAAGCTTTTTTACAGGAGCGACCTGGGAGCACAAGGAGGTAAAGTGACTTGCTCAGGGTCACACAGTATGCAAGTGGAAGCTGTGGGATTCAAACCCAGGCCTGGTCTGCTGGATGTCACCAGATTTGCAGCTCAGAGCCTTAGACCACTGCGCTATACTGCCTCTTCTTCGGGGGTATCTGTCATCGGGTCCCACAGATGGAACTTCACCATCAGTGAAGCAGGATCCACACAGAAGATTTTCAGCAGTACAGCTGGGGCCAGCCATGCCAACGTCATCTGCCAACGTCACCAACTCTATAAAGGAGTGAGCGGCCCCACTCCGTCCTCAGTTCTTTCACACCGTCGACTCTGTTTGCATGGGTCTCCACAGAAGCCGTGACACAGTTTCGCTCCATTTTGCCTATGATTGTTTTTTACACTTAGTCTTTTAGAATCTCTTTTCTAAAGAGATTCCTTTCTTTTGTTGATGTTGAGAGTTAATCCTTCTGCTTTTCTCTTCTGTCAGTGCCGTTGCAGAAAGAAGATCACTTCTACAGACTGACACTCTCGCTGTGTCTGTTGTCTTGGGCCTAGCCACGATGTTTCCAACTGTGAGCTCTGCCAGAAGTTTAATCAAACCACCCTTAGATGATGTAAAAAGGCTCTGAAGCAGTTCCTAATGGAGCAACAGGTAGCCAGTTCTAGGCAGGGGTCCTCCAGGGTCCCTCCCTCTCAGTTGCCGGCAGGGTCATCAAGCTCCCAGGCCCCCAAGGCCTGAGACAAGTCCCCAAGGAAAAGTCACAAAAAGGACCAAGATAGGGACTGCTCCCCCCAGTGGCAGTCCTGCTCCCCGATGGCCTCTTCTTCATCATTCAGGAGTACTCCATTGGCTGCAGCCGCACCAACACTTAAACATGCTGTCCAGGTCTCTCTTCCTACCAGGCCCCTACCGACAGCACCTCCATCTGATATTCAGGGTGGTCATCTGTCGACTTCCGGGTCATCGGCCCTCTCTTCATCAGCGATGGGACCGTCATCGTCAGCTCTCCCAACAAGGCCTGATGCTTCCCCAAGTCCTCGGGGAGTGGGCTCTTTAGGCTGTTAAGGTCCACTGAACAGGTCATCACTCCCTGTACCATTGACCATCCTCCCTTGACACAAGAGTCCTGTCGTTGACCTTATTGACATTTTGACCAAGTTCAGCTCTGTTTTGGTCAATCAGCTAGGCACATCTAGGTCTACTTCGCCTGCATGGTCGACAGCTCTGTCATCGTTGACTTTGGTTCAGCCTCTGTGGGTGGCTTTCTGTGGTCCGTTATCAGCACCCCGCTCATTGGACCTAGAGCTGGAACAGGTCAACGTTGAGGAGGAATACCATCCTGATCTTATTCCTGAGAAGAAGAGGAAGAGACCCTCTCCTCTAACAGATCTACAGCCTCGTCAGTGAGTGAGGACTCAGTCAAACATACCGCTAAGTCTTCTCCAGAGGACCGTACCTTCTTTAATATTATGAAGTAGCTTCCCTCAGCCATGGGTTTTCATACTGAGGAGGAGGAGGAGGATGCCACCAGAAGAAATCTGGTGGATTTCCTGGAGATTATAGAGTCCCCTCCCAAGGTCATTTCTCCTATCCTGCCTGCTCTGAGGAATGCCACCACTGCAGCCTGGCACATACAGCCATGCTCTGCAGGGATGATAAGCTACATTATGCCCCTCAGGGTTTGTCACACTGTGCTGCCAAACCTGAAACAGATTCCTTGGTAATAAAGGCAGCTCATGATAGATCTAAGGTGCCCAAGCACCTTAGCTCCCTTCCCTTCGACAGAGAGTCTCGTAGAATAGATTTCTGGGGCAAGAGAGTTTATATCTCCTCCACCCTTGGGCTGAGGATTGCAAACTACCTTTCTCATATGGTGAAGTACCTGAATACCATTTGGAAGAAGGGCAAGGCCACAGCCCAGGCCCTTCCAGATGGCACTCAGAAACAGGAGGTTCTTCAATGCTTACAAATTGCTGAGGATATTAGCAAGCACCTCTTGCAGTCCCAGTATGATATCTCAGATACTACTGCCAGGGCTGCTTTCACAGGTGTTTGCCTCTGTAGACACACCTGGCTCAGGGTCTCAGGCTTCATAGCAGATGTCCAACAGAAGGTGCTGAATACCCCCTTCAATGGCTCAGAGTTATTTGGGCCAAATGTCCAGGACATCATTCATGATTTACAGGCATCTGGCAGGGCTATCAAGTCTGTCCACTCACTCTATTATACATAAGCCAGGAGCAGGCAGTGCCCTCCATTTCACAAGGTGCCCAACAGGCCCAGAGCAGCCTCTCGGCCCCAAGGTAAACACTTAGCCTCCACCACCTTGCCTGCCCCCTCCACGGCAGAAGCCACCGCCAAATGCCCCAGGGGTGATGGACCAGCCCCAGCAACTGGATTTGCCTCCACTTGTCACCTTGCCAGACCCCCCTCTTCCGGTCCCTAACCAAGAGGTGGTGGTTGGAGGTCGGTTCTCCCTCCATCTCAATCACTGGAGAACCATTAAGTCAGATACCTGGATTCTTCAAATCATAGAAAGAGGTCACACTCTGGAGCTTACCAAGCAGCCCACAGAGACTCATCCTCTGCCATCCAGCTATCCCCGGCCCACCTGGCTGTTCTCGGGAGTAGGTGCAGTCCCTTCTGCACAAACAGGCCATCGAGCCAGTGCCCAGGTGTCAGAGAAACAAGGGCTTTTATTCCAAGATCTTTCTAGTCCCCCCAAAAAACGGAGACCAGAGGCCCATCTTAGATCTCAAGGACCTCAATCTGTATGTCCAGCACAAGAAGTTTCAAATGGTAAATCTGCGAGATCTCATGCCCCTTCTCAAGCAGGGTGACTGGCTGTGTTCTCTGGACATGCAGGGTGCATACCTGCACATCTTAGAATTTCCACCCCACAGATGGTTCCTTCAGTTTCTTTTCCAGGGCAACCATTACCAATTCAAAGTGCTGCCCTTTGGCTTGTCCTCTGCACCACGGGTCTTTGCTAAGTGCTTAGCAGCCATAGCTACTGCTATCAGAAGTGGGGAGGCACTGTATGTTTTCCCTTATTAGGACAATTGGCTTCTAAAGGAGGCAGTATAGCGCAGTGGTTTAAGGCTCTGAGCTGCAAATCTGGTGACATCCAGCAGACCAGACCTGGGTTTGAATCCCACAGCTTCCACTTGCATACTGTGTGACCCTGAACAAGTCACTTAACTTCCCTGTGCTCCTAAGTCGCTCCTGTAAAAAAGCTTTCAGCTTAGTGTGCTACTCCTGGTTAAACAACTAAATTAAATAAAAAAATTAAAGGCCCTATCCAGGGAACAGCTCCTGTGGACTCTGGAGAGAACTCTTCAGTTATTCCTCTCCCTGGGCATTACAGTCAGTTTGCCCAAATCGGTCCTAGCTCCATCCCAAAGGCTACAATACATAGGGGCGGTCCTAGACTCAGTGCGGGGAAAGGCCTTCCTGCCTCAGAACAGAGTAGAGTGCCTTATCGCCCAGGCACAGGAAGTCACCCAGAGCCGCTTTATCCCTGCAAGGGTGTACTTGAGGTTGTTGAGGCTGATGGCAGCTGCCATCTCCACTGTTCCACTGGCCAGACTCCACATGCGCATCCTCCAGTGGACTCTCTGGGTACAATGGGACCAGCACACAGATAAGCTAGATCAGTTAGTGCTTGTCTCCTCCCCTGTCCGCAAGGCGCTCCAGTGGTGGATGGGTCCCTCCAACCTGCTGCAAGGGGTGCCCTTCCAGATCTCCTCCACCCCAGCAGATCCTGACTACGGATGCCTCCAGTTTGGGCTGGGGAGCTCACCTGGGTCCCTTTCAAACCCAGGGCTCTTTGTCCCGGATTGAAACATAACTCCAGCACAACCCACCAATGAACAAACACACACACACCTAGGCCAATTGTGTAAATAAAAGTGATGTTTAATGAAACATACCAAACAGAACATGTCCGGATCTCTTTCAGGAACAGTTATCCCCAGTGGGACCCACTAACCTATTACCAGTTTCGCATTAGGGTGTCATCAGGGAGTATTCAACTGTTGCTAGTACACCCAATTTAACCTTAGTGCTTTAAGTGGTACACACTAAAGATAGGCACATAGCTTAAAATCACATGTAAAAAGGTGCAAAAAACATGTATCAAAACAGGTAAAGAACCATAAAGCTGCACTATAATACCTAGTAGAAGGCATATAACACGACTGGTTCCACTTCTAAGCCTTCATAAGAAATATTGTATATAATACTGGTCATCCTAAAATATTTTTAGTAAACCAGGTGGGAAGTGCACACCCCTTTTGTGGTAATCATGTGACCATAATCATAGAAATATAAATACCACAGTTAATAAAGAGGTTTGGACACTCAGTCCATTATATGTAATGATATTATTCAAGTTATGATGGAAAATATATAGGGGCTAATCAACATTATCTTCAGAACAAGGAGCAAAAATGCATGTAAATGTGCAAAATTGCAAAAGGATCAGTTTCTAAAAATGCCATTCCATATATGTGTGTACCTCATAGCGCCTCAGAAATAAAATTATTAATGTCATTTCATTACATTCAGACAGGTGTAAAATTGTAGCAATAAATATACATGGATACACAAAGATGGAGAGAAAATGTAGCTGTATGACAAATAGTAACCTGTAATAATGAGGCCATCAGTTTTAGCTCGGAAATCAAAGATCAGTTCCAAACCATAATGCTGTCCTGGTGGTGTAAAAACACCTGATTTATCAACAGGACCAAGATCCAAAATTCTTGCAGAAATGCAAGATATGCAAAGAAGGTCAGTTCTAAGCAATAGCCTTTGTGTGTACCACATAGTACCTCAAAAATAAATTTATCATTAGAATACAATTCATTCATATTCACAAAGGTGCAACATTATAATCATAAATCTATGTGGAAACACAGATAGGAAAAAAGGGGGATGGAGCTGTAAGCTATATAAGAACCTATAGCAAAGAAACTGATCATCCCTTATTCTTAAGGTATAGAGATAATTCAAAGCTGTCATTCAGTCCTGGAAGTACTTCTGTTTAGAAACACAGCTGCTCGTTTCGTGATTACTGCCCGCATTGAACTTTGTGGTGTGCTACTTGTCAAGTCACCCTGTAGGCTCTTGTAACCCCTAGATGGCGCTATCCCAGGGGCTACTACCCCTGCCTGATTTGCCACTAACAGGTTGAGGGGCCTGGATCCAATGGCGGGTGCCTCCACCCAGAGGTCAGGGTTTGCAATAGTTAAACTAACTTGGTCACAGCCCTCTGGGACACTGCAACCCCCCTTTCTTCCCACTAGTGGCCCACACAATATATCAGAATTACCTTCACAGTATACACTTACCCCAGGTCTGGTTCCGGCACTGGGACCTCCTGTGAAATGAGATACAGTGCAACAATCACAGTACAGTACTTTAACATAGACAAATACCTCAGGCAGTATAACTTTGCTGAAACAAGCAGCTCTGATTTATTTAGGGGATATAACAAGGACAGGAAATCAGGTTAGTGAGCTTATCACTCTAATAATCTACCTATGGCTCTGTGCACAGGCCTATCCCTATCAGTTACTGTCCCTGGGTACCCAAGCCCCAGTGGCTAGTCCAAACCGTGGCAGCTGGTAGGGGCCCTTTCACACAGAGAAAAGGAGAATTAAACAGTCAGCAGTACAGTAATTCCATTTGGATTTAATGTGGCAATTCAACAGGGAGCGACCCTGAATTAGTACTCACGACCTCCAAATAAGATAGGGTCCTTCAATGTCAGCAGGCTCACTTGAGGTACACAAACCTGTTCACACATCCATATAAAAGAAAGCACTATACCAGGCAGGCTGCATCTGTATCCAGATCGCAATTACTGCACAATACCGGAGAACACACAGCAGATTCAGTTCCTGACAGACCGAATGCAATTTTCAGCAATTCCTCCAGTCTTCTACAGGGTGAGCCTGGTTTCTACTCTTCAGAGATCCTTTGATTCTTTTCACAGGGCCAGATTCAGTCCTAACAAGCTGTTACACAAGCTGCAGACCGGAACTCTGGGCCTTACACCGTTTTTGACTAAAACTGCACACTGAAAAAGCACAGGGCTCCTTCCTTCTTCACTGCCAAAGCTCAACTGAAACTCCAACCCGACAAAACCGGGCACTTCCTTTGAGTTCCTCCAGTTCTTGACTGGATTGGCTGTCACTCACAATAGACTGCTGCTGTTGGTCCAAAAAGGCACTGAAGTCTAAATTACATCTCCCAGAGTCACTGCCCATACAATCCTCTTGTGGCTGGCTCAGATTATGAGTCAAGTTCTGATTCGTCCAAGGCACCATTTTGAGGCTAGCTTACCCCACACTGATTGGTCCAGTTCAGCAGTTCAAAACTAGAATGGGGAACTAGCAGACACAGTTCTGACTGCAAAGAAAGCAGGTTAGACAAACTGTAATTTCATTATTACTCTAAATAATTTCTGGCAAACAGTTACATCTTTCAGATAGGTTCCCTTTGCATCTCTAGTGACTGCAAAATGAAGTGAATTGGCAGCAGCTCGAGTGGTACTCAGAAGCACACAGTCCCCCATATAAACTAATTATGTCTGCAAGCAGACAGCTCTTAAAGAGACAGTACCAGAGGCTCTAAAAACACTCACTGATAAATGGCTTAAATGCCAAACACCATTCAGGCTTGGAGCATTCAAGCAAGCTCCTGGAAGTCTTTTGGGAACCCCCATTTGCAGGGGGGTTACACTCTGTTTTTTGTTTTATTAAAAATTCTATGTTTAACTTTTTACTTTGTTTTTAAATAGTACCCAAATCAAGTTACATGTTAGCTACTGCAGCAGGCGTTGATGAAATGAATGGTCTCACTCCAGTCTGTGTAACACAGTGCAAAGCAAACGTTGACAGCGCTTAACTATCACATTTTCTGACAGCATTTTTTTATTACTTTGCTCACTGACACAAATGACTGCTCTGAAACACTGTTTGAATATTGTAATATATGCTATGTATTATTCTACTGATAAAACCCCACAGGTGTAGCACGTAGAAATATAAAATGATATAGTTTTAGATTATGGAGCAGAAGGATCTCTACTAGGATAGGAAATTTAGGATAAAAACTTTATTCATATAGCACTCCTCCCTGGAGGCTCAGATCACTTAACAATAACACCATACATGATTAAAATTTGCATATGAAGCAGAGATAAAAATTTCTACAATTCACCTATCCCACACTCAGCATTTTGCAATATTACGATAAAACAAATTAGTAATTTAAAAATCATAAGTACAAACTAGGTAGTAGTCAGTAATTCAACATATCAAATCAGATTGAACGCCCGCTCAAAGAACAGTATTTTTAGGCCCCTTTTAAAGGCCTCCACAGAGGCTGCCTCCTGTAGGTGATGAGGGAAGGAATTCCACAGAGCTGGTGCTGCAACCGAGAACGCCCTGTCCTCAGAGTGCTGCAGCCTAGCCCTAAGAACCATGAGGAGGCCACACTCTGAGGAGTGGAGAGCCTGAAATGGGCAATGAGGAATCAGAAGGTCTTGCAGGGAAGCTCCCGGCCCCATGCAGGACCTTTATAGGTCAGCAACCCAACCTTGAAGGCCATCCTCCACCTCACCGGCAGCCAGTGCAGTTCGTGCAGCACAGGTGTGACATGGTCAGATTTTGAAATGCCAGTCAACAACCTCGGTGCTGCTTTCTACACCAGCTGCAGCCAGCAAAGGCTGCCTCCAGATAGCCCCAGGTACAGGACATTGCAGTAATCCAACGTGGATGTGATGAAGGCATGCACCAGGGTGGGCAGGTCATCAGAGGGTACAAAGGCTCGGATCCAGGCGATGTTCCTCAAGTGATATAAACCACTCTTTACGATTGCTAACACCTGAGTCTTACGTGTCAAGCCATCATCAAGGACCACGCTCAGATCCTTCACTCAATTGGAGGGAGCAAGGGGAACACCCCCTAGAACTAGCCCAGGGGGATCACCAAGTCCCCTTTCATCACAGCGACGATGTGGCTCCACCACTAATACCTCTATCTTGTCCGGGTTGAATCATAGCCAGTTTTGTGTCATTCAGTTCTGGATCTCCTCCAAGCAGTTGTTCATCACCGAGTCCGCCGCTTGGTTTCCAGGTGCACAGGACAGGTATAGCTGGGTATCATCGACATAACAATGGAAACCCAGCCCATACCACCTGATAATGTTTCCCAATAGAAGCATATACACTGTGAACAACAAGGTTACCAGGACCGAACCCTGCGGAACACCACAGGACAGTGGCATCAGGCTAGATGAGGCTAACCCCATCGTCATACTTTGCACCATGTCCATAAGGAAGGACCTAAACCAGTTGATGACTATTCCAGTTAGTCCAACACAGCTCTGCAAGTGGTCCAGCAGTACCTCGTGATCAGTGGTGTCAAACGCCACCGAGAGATGGAGGAGAACTAAGATGGTATGCTCTCCTCTATCCCTTGACATTAGAAATCGTTTAGCACCTTCACCAGTGCAGTCTCAATGCTGTGCCTGGACCTAAATCCAGACTGGAAACACTCACATGTGGAGGAGGAGGCAAGACGCAGCCCCAGCTGAATGGGCACTACTTTCTCTAGAACCTTCCCTAAAAATGGGAGGTTTGAGACCGGCCTGTAGTTGCTGAGACACTCCAAGTCCATTGAGGGGTTTTTCAGTAGAGGTCTAACCAATGCCTCTTTCAAGGCCCCGGGAAAGACCCCACTCTACAGTGAACTCCGAATAATTCCAGCAACCACAGGCCCTATCAGGTCCACACATCCAACCAAAAGATGGGTTGGACCTGGATCAAGGCCACAACATGTTGGCGGCGGCATCAAGATCATTTCAACCACATCCTCCACTCCAGCCAGATCAAACTCAGCCAAAACAAGAGGTGTGCCCTGACACAACTCAGGGAGAACCCTGTGATCCCTTTGAGCAGGACTGGAAATGACATCAGCCCTGATAGAGGACATTTTGTTGGTGAAGAACAGAGCAAACTCATTGCACTGTGTGTTTGAACCTGCTGCTCCAGTATGGAGAAAGGCACCCCCTGATGAAGGCGCAATAGCTGGGACGAAGTGCTGGGCAAGCTGATTGTGCTCTAGTAATAAATCTTTGGTTTTGCACCTCCTGGCTTCCTAGTGTCATTATCTGGACTGGAGTGCTGGTAATCTTTGTCTACTGAATATTATGGGTTTGCCTCCCTGTTCTTAACAGCACCCCAGGATTTACCAGTTTCGCACTTGAATAACTTTTGCTCACTGAATTTTGGGAGATTGCCCCCTGATAGACATCACAATTTGTCCTCAGGGCCAGTTTGTCCTTCCATCACTCTAACCTCTGACCCTTAATCTTTAACTCCCTGAGCTCCCCATCAAACCAGGGGGGCCTTTGGCGAGTAGACAAGGGTCGGACATGGATGGGTGCGATTAAGTCAAAGGTCACCCTGACAGCCCCATTATAGATCACCACTGCTTCCTCCGGCCCGATTGCACATGCAGTCTCTATACTCGATAGGTCCAGCATAGACACGTGTTGCTTATACAATATAATGTCAACAGTATTTGAGAGATGCCATTTGATTAGGAGCCTTCAAATCAACTAGTGAGTAAAAAATAAAAATGCTGTTAGCAAATGCGATCATTAAGCGCTGCTAACGTGCCCTTTGCACTCTGTTACATAGATTGGAGTGAGACCGTTCACCTCTTCAGCACCTGATGCAGTGGCTAATATGTAACTTGGTTTAGGTACTATTTAAAAAAAAAAATATAAGCTAAACATACTGTAGAATTATTACTAAAACAAAAACCAGAGCATACAGGGTGATTTGACTATAGCACAACACAAAGTACATTGCGGCTGGTAATCACAAAACAAGCAGCCATGTTTCAAACAGATGCATCTAGCAGCAGTCAATAGACTCACACAGGACTGCTGGGTAATGTTTTTGTGTTTTTTTTGTTTTTATAGTATATGTTACCCTTTGTTATATATAAAAATCAGCCCGCTCAAAATCCTTGTTAAGCACATTCAGAACTGTTATGCACATTCTAAAGTGTTGTTATGCGCATTCGAACAGTTGTTATGCACAGTTCAAAGGTCATACAATTTTAAATTTCTCATCTGTGCTACACCTAGCTACTTACCACCCAGTGCCCAGAGTCATATCTTTTACCTAACAAAAGTCTGGAAATTTGATTTTGATATGGGAGTAGAACAAAGAAATGGCAAGATTTTTTTGTTTTCACTTCAGTGAGGGTCTGTCACTCTAGTATAAAAAAACATATACTATAAAAAATAAAACATGGTCAACCACACACAACTCGGCATGTGTTTCCATCTCGGGGTTGAGATGACAGCATGGACCTCTCGAACTTAAACTTGAGGTTCATATGCTGTCATCTCAATATGGAAACACAGCCTGGTTGTGTATGGTTGCCCATACATTATTCTCTATATATTACATCCAGCCTAAACGTGTTATTCCAGATCTAGCTCTTTAAACTGCGGAATAAAATTCCTCAGACCTGTCATTCCATAGTTCAGGTGTATTATTCCACAGTTCAGCCAAAAAATTCCACAGAGCAGGATGACAATCTAATTAAACACATTTGAAAGATTCTAATCTCACCAATGGCAGAAGTTTGGAAAATTTAAAGTTCATCGAAAGCGAAATTTGCAACTTTTGCCCAGCTCTGCTCTGGTCTTGCGTGGGCTCCACCATGAGAGGGCAAGCTGTGGAATCCTGGTACTGCAGTTAAGTCCCTGAGGAATGGAGATGACAGGGCTGGGGTACCTTTGCAAGGGGTTGATGGATTATATTCCCAGGGAGCCAGCCACAGTAGATAAAGTGAATTGAAGACAAAAAAATGTACACATCAGTAATAAAAACTGAGACAAAGCATGAAGGATGCCACGTGATGGAGAGTTTACTCTGAGCAGTAAAGAAGTCCATCTTTAAAATTGCTGTGATTTATCATAGCTTACATACCACAGTTTAGTCAATGTGATTACAGCTGAGGAAGACATGGAAGGTGAATCATCATGATAAACCACACCTTTAAATTTTGGCGTAAGATCTGAAAATATGCATGCCCTTTTTTAATGTGTATTTTGGCAAGGATACCAATGAATGTATAATGTCTAGGGGTTCAAATACATTCTTTTTATATGGATGCTGAGCTGTAGCTTTTAAAGAGTGTTCCTGTGGACAGGTGAACTGCAGCTTTATTTCTTTTTTTGTTTATTCTGAGATTGTAGATTTCTAATGACTACTTTATACCCTGCATTTTAGTACCCATTGTATTTAATACCTCTAATACTCCTATATTTTTACTTGCCAAATCTTTTTATTGTTAATTACTTTGGGTTACCCACGCTGCTTCCTAGTGCAGCCTATATTTAGCATTTCAGTTCTTGATTGTATTTTCACACTTGATGTATTTTTTCTCACAGACTTACTGTAACTGCCCTAACCCTTGACACTAACATTGTTTACCCCCTTTGAATTGCTGTATCTTGTGTCAGTGTTCATGTTCAGTTTATTATGTTTTTTCAATAAGAACCTTTGCCTTCATTCCATTTTGTGCCATTTCCCCTGGGTCGCATCTGAAAACAAACCTTGGTTCAGTGTCCATTTCTCAGGTACCAATTTATTTAAAATATAAAATAAAGACAGTTTGCAGCAGAGAGTTGTGCCCTGTTGTGGAAAACTAAAAAATAATGGTGAGTGGTGGTGGTGATATTCTGGCGACTGTCCAGGTAGACAAAGCTCTTATGGCAGTTGTCAAAAAAAGTAAGGGATTATGCCAGTATTGTAACTACAGCAGCATCCGCTGTCAGTCAGGTGGGTATCATTACAGTTGTCCATGGGTCTGTGTGGGATGTTACTGTTGCATATGCCTACAGTGTTTGCCTGCATGTAGCCACTGCACTGCGTCAGTATCTAACTCATTGGTCTAAAAATGCTTAAAGATATGAGTACAAAATGTGTTCTATAAAAAAAAACTATTTTCTTTTCTAACAGAAAGCCATCATTAACCATGTCTCACCTGACATCCTTTACCTGTTCAGAGTCCAGGCTGTTTGTCGAAATGATATGCGTAGTGATTTTAGCCAGACAATGTTGTTTCAAGGTAAGGATCATTTTTAGTAAGAAGTAACCTAAATTTGTTAGACTATCTTTGCATGCTAATTCTGTCTTTAATAGATAGGGAGTTAATTAGTTGAATTTATAATTTATTCAATTATCCAGGTAGCAAGGGACGTGACTAATTAATACTTCATTAAATAAAGCTAGTGGGTTTTTTTGTTTTTTTGGTGGGGGGTCACGCCTTTTCTAGGTTGACACCAAATCATCCTCCTAATTAAGCAGTTCTGTGTCTGTAGCACCCTGCTTAAGGGAACAAAAATTGTGAAAAAGGACTGTAATCTCATTGCTTAAGTGCATTTACTAGGTATTTGGCAATTCCCAGGTTACCAATTAATCTTATTTTGAATGAAAAAGCAGGGACTTAACTACTAGCTGGAGAAGCATAAGCAGAATACAAGATTTCTCTGAATCAGCACTGGCCTATTGTAAGCAAAGCAGTGAGCCAATGACTTTGTAGTTTGTGTTCGTGACTTCTGTTATTCAAGTTGTAACCTAAAGTATATCTAAACAAATGTTATCCAGAAAGCATGATTTCAACTCAGGGCCACAACGGCCTACTTTGGAGGTGACACTGCATACTGTGGGAACACACAAACAGTAATAAGCTAAACAACCTCCTGCATGCCAGAAGGGATGGGCAAGAGTAGCACTCACCACTCTGTCAAAAAGCACACAGAAAACCAGCCACTTATCATTTGAGATTTAACAAATTTATTCAGTAACATAATTATGTAGTAGGGCAAATCTACTGCAGATGGTAAAGGGAGAAGTCCCAATCAGGCAGTTTTTCATTGCTAGAAGGTCTCTGGTAACCCCCTATTCCGAGTGATTAAAAAAAAGAGAATTTTAATCCGAGGCACTCTTGACTGCAAGATCAGTACTATTATAAAAAGAAACAGCATATTTCATTCATGTCAAAGTCTTTTGTAAAAGTTGTAATAAGCTACAGTCAAGCAGATGGCTGCAGCAGTCCAGATGCCCAGGCATGCTCCAGCTACTCCTGCTAACGTATCAACTACAAATTGTTGTCTTCCTCTGAGATGATGCAGAATTTAAATAATGCCTCTTATAAAACTGATTTTTGCATTTTAGTGCAAGCAGAACCCTCTCTCAAAAAAGTAATATAATTTACCAAATGTGCAACCATTATTAAATATAAAAACCCTGTTCTTCCTTTAAAAGGAACAATACCACTGGCTTTCCCTTAAAAGAAAATTGTATAAATCTAACTGGCCACCCCCTTTAATCCCTAATACCATGGTTAAAGGAGAACTGCAGTTGAAATTTGCAAAAACATATGATTTATGCAGAGTCCTAGCACGTCCTTTCCTTTATTTGCTCTTAGGAGTTTTTTCTAACTTTGCCTACTAGCTTTATGGCCCCTAGGATCTCCATGTTTGAATGTTTCATTGATTGTCTTTTTCCTACAATGTCTCCTGTCCCATGTGACCTTGATGCCATCAGTTCAGTGAGTAATAGCTGCTGCAGCAGCAATCTGCTGGTAGGATCCTGATGATTGTTGAGGATATTTCCTTCCATTGAGCCACATCATGGAACTGTAAGCTGTCAGTGTCAGGACCACTCGGAAATTCCTTGCTGACTGGGGCATCCTACCTTAATGCACCTTGTCAACACCTACATAACAACGTATCTCAGCATGCCTCATTTATTTCTCCAGTCATCAAACACAAGTCAGTCCACAGCTACTGAAGAACACCTTCGAACCTTTGCAAGTATTTGCTAACACTGCTACTTCTCACAAGCCTGTTATTTTAAAACTTTGTTTCATGCCGCCACTTAAAGACAAGGAACTGCTGTTCCATTATGGCCATTGTGATACATTAAGAGTTATAAAGACAACTAGCATTCTGTTTGTATCTGTTCCCTCCGTGCAAACCATGATGTTAAAATCTGCTCAATTTGCCAAGCTTTAATGTCGCAAGAAGGCTTCACAGGTTTTCTAAAACTTCAAGAAATGGATATCGTTAACCACTTCTGTTCCCGGTTCTCCATTGGCCTGTCAATCCTGCAGCTGATGATAGCCATTGCTGACTAATCAAAGAAATATGATAAGTAATACAGTTCAGTGAAGAAACACTACCACTCGGAGAAAGACAAGCATTGAAAGAACAAGGCTACTTCTCCAGATTGCTGTCTTTCACCTATCAGATGAGGTCAGTCTGCTAACAAAGATGTGTCCCCTGCTCCGGCGGTGAGTCCTGCCCCCCAAAAACTGTCTTTCAGACATCAAGGTTGGGGTCTGGCATTAGCTTGTCTCCCCCACCAAGGGATCTGCAGTCTTTTCTGCAGTCAGGCACTGTCCTGTTGATGGCTTAGCCATTGTCGACCCCATCAGGGCATGTTGTTGCACCCATTGATGGCACCTCCTTATTTGTCTTCTCGTCATATCGACCTACAGCCAATGGTAGTCGATAATGAAGTGGAGTATAATCCAGAGTATATTGAGGAGTAGGAGGCCATGGATGAAGAAGAGGCAACAGATGTGGTTGGATCAAGCTTCACTCTGTCCTCTTGCTCATAGGAGAGTATGAAAAACACACCAAGGTCTCCACCTGAGGATGCCTCATTTCAAGCCTTCCTTAAACATATTTAGGCTAAACTGGGGTTTCAAGCAGAGGAGAAGGAAGATTCCTCCAAGAAAAGTCACTAAGTTTTTGAAGGTTTCTGCCTCCCCTACAGTCATTATTCCTTCTGTGCATTCTGCCCTTGAGGATGCTGCTTTGGCAGCCTGGCACAGGCCAGCTCAATTATCTGCAGTTTTCAGGAAGGCTGATATAAAAAAGTATCCAGTCCCTACTGAATGCCTTATTATTCCTCAAAGTCTGAAACAGACACTGGTGATTTTGGCTGCTCATGACAGATCCAAGGCTCCCAAGCACATGGGCTCTTTTTCTTCTGACAAGGAGTTGAGGAAGCCGGATGTGATGAAGAAGAAAGATTTTGCTTCTTCTTCCCTGGGCCTAAGAATTGCTAGTTATCAAGCATATATGATTGTCACAGCGTATGGTAATAAACTTCAGAGGAGGCAAATTTATAGGTTTAAAACACACCTTGGTGTGATATTTATTTTTCAAAAGTTAGAAAAATAAATGAAAAAAAATTGCACAAAAAATCACTACTTAACATCAGTAGTTTCTCACACAATACAGTACTGGATTCTAGAGCTCCTAAGACCCTTCTCATCTGCATTCACCAGCTTTTGTCTACAGTAGCACCTCTCTCCTTCACTCTCAAGACTGAAATCTAGTAGACTGAACTGAAGTGAACTCAGTGCAAAGGCTTTTATATCTTTTGGTGGGGTCATCTGACTGAGCCCTTACTTGTCTGGACATGTTGTTTCAAAACCAAAGGGTTTTTTGTGTCCAGGGACTTCCTGGTTCAGTTAAAGGTACAGTGCATATCTCCACAGATATTGACTCTCTATATCTCATATCCACAGTGACTAAGCACTTTTATACCTAGAACCTTATGTAGTAATAGGTTTATAGTGTGAATTTTGAAAATGCCTTAAGGATTTCTTATAACTTTATTAATCATGACATTATTATTGTTTTATATGGCTTCTGAATCCTTTTATTTAAAAAGGCTTTATTAATTGTATTCATTCATTCTAAAATAGTGTTTGTACTTTTTGTACACAAAAATGCACTTATGCACTTTACGCAACACCTCTTCAGGGACTGGATGGATGGAAATGAAAAAAGAATGAAGAGAGAGAACTAGTAGGAAGTTTAGTAGGGACAGTAAAGAGCTACGCTAAGTGGCTAACCTAGGGTAGGGGGAAAAAGAAGAAAAGCAAAGAGAAAAGCGTTAATTGTTGATAGGAAATAAGAAGATAGAAATGTAGTCCATCAGTCACAGCCGAGGGTGTAGCCTAACTGCCACAATGATTAAATATCAGAATTGCCTGTGAAAGACTATGGCTACCCTGGATGAACAATTGCCAGAGGACTAGGATAAAGTATTGGCACAGAAGACTATTGCTTCTTGCCAGGAGGGTGGTAAGCATCTTGATGCCTCTGATGCTGCTGTCAGGGCTGCAACCTCCAAGATATGTCTTCCCTACCATTCTTGGCTAAGAGTGGATTGTTTAGTCTCAAGTGTACTACAGTCTGTGTTGAGTGCTTCATTCAGGGGCAGACAATTGTTTGGCAGTGATGTTGAAAATGCTTTTTTTTTTGTGGTGGGGCGGTGCCTGCAGCCGAAGAAAACAGATACCTCTCAGAGGGTTGCTACAATAGCTAGACAAATCAATTAAAATGTTCTTTTTTTTCAGTTAATGGTAGTGTTCTATAGTACCAATAGAATCGGCATAGGCAGAGGAAATGTGTTATCTTTTATGAGTGTTAATTGCCATGGGAAACCCAAAGAAAAAGGCTTCACAAGATGGTGGCAGCACTAAGTTGGGTAAGCTGTCTGAGCAAGGTGGAGCTTTGGCTTCCATCCACGTGGTACAGGGCACTGCAGAGCCATCAAATGGTGCTTCTACAGGCCATGAGAGATTTGGACAAAAAAGCTGACAATTTGGCTGACGGAACTTCTACCATGGACACTATAATTGCGAAGGCTACTGCGACTGCAGCTACAGCAGCAGAAACAGCAAATAACACAGCAACGGTGGTGGTGGGGCTGCTGGCTAAGAATAAGCTATTTTGTCTATGTATGGAGCAGCTAGAGAAAACCGTGCACTCTGCTAATTTATGCTTTTTAGACATCCTGGAACAATTTGAAAGTCAATATCGTGTCACGTAGTTGGAAACTTTAATTCAAAATGTCTGTGGCATTGACAATGGAGAGCATATCATGAAGGCTTATTGGATTTCTCCTCGACAACATCCAACCACTGGAGATCTACCATGCACTGTGCTTGCTGTTACCAGCAGGATGCACATACGGGACAGTTTTCTCAGACACTAAAAGAAAGGGTCCACTCACTGTGGAGAGTCGTTCTAGGATTCATTGTTTCCCAGACATCAGTTTTGCCATCCGTCAAAGGCGCAAGGCATTTGACATGGTCCGGTCTGGTCTACACACATTGGGATTTGTTCATGGCTCTTCAGATCCTGGCCTGACTTCGACTCTCCTATGCAAGTAAAGTTTTTCTTTACTCTGATCCTGTTGAGGTCAGGAAAAGACTTGAAATCATAAAGAAGGACTTTGCACAGCAGCCTGCTGATCATGCTGCAGAGGAAGGGGGCTGAAGACATAATTTTACACTTGTCTAATTGTTATTAGCCACTGCTCTGCTGATTTATAACTGCGCTGAGCTAACTGTCCACAAGGTATTTGCAGAGTTCCTTTCCTTGAATGATTCTTACCTAGTCTTTGGATGCGGGGTTGCTGGTCCTCAAATCTAATAAAATTATATTTTGGTGGGCTTCAGGGCAGCATTCTGGGGTTGACAAGAAGTCAGAGATCTCACATAACTGCTTCTTGGTGAGCAAGCCAAGTGCTTGCATGACGGTAAACCCACACTTAGAACCAGCTTTGCAGCCCCTGCTGAATGTCTTTAGTTGAGAGTTTCAAGTGCTGTTTTGGATTTTGGTGTTTTCCTTTTCCTTATTCTAACTCTTTCTTGGCTGGCACAGTTTAACTGCCATAGTTGCTATGAGTAAATTTTTCATTTTAGCTCATTATAATAATAGCTATATGGCGTGCCTTGTTTAGCCAACATAGAACATAGAGACATAGAAATTGTCAGCAGATAAGGATGGCAAGGCCCATCCAGTCTGCCCATGAGCCCTACACTTGTTTGAAGAAGTTCAGAATGGTCTTCCTGCAGTCCCTCCTTCCACATCAACTGAATGGAGATTGGATGGTTGCCCTGGACGAGCAGAACGCATACCCTCATGCCATGATCTGCATTTCTCATAGAAAATACCTGTGTTTCATGCTTCAGGGTTGCATTACCAGTTTTGTGTCTTGCCCCTTGGTTTATGTTCTGTACTGTGAGCCTTTACCAAAGTATTTGCAGTGATGGCTTCTGCCCTCTGCATGGAGAGCCTATATGCCTTCCCCTGCATTGATGACTGACTGTTAAAAACCCCATCTCATGAAGCCATTTTCTATACACTGTTTTGGACTTGACAGTTGTTCCATGAGCTGAGCATACTGGTTAATGAGCGAAGCCGGTTCTTTCCCTCTGTTAGAGGCTCCAGTAACATAGAAACATAGAAGCTGATGGCAGATAAGGACCGCAAGGCCCATCCAGTCTGCCCATTTCTTTTTCTACCTTATGAATATGCCATCTTGCCTTTGCTCTGTCAATGACCTATCTATTCATACTCATCTGCATTGCTCCCTTATGCCTATCCCATGCCTATTTGAAACCCTGCACTGTATTCATATCTACCACTTCCTGAGGTAAGCCGTTCCATGTATCCACCACCCTTTCTGTGAAAAAGAACTTCTTCACATTACCCCTTAATTGGCCTCCCTGTAATCTCATGATGTGTGTTCTTATCCTGCTATTTTTCTTATATTGAAATATGTTAGACTCTTTCACCTTGTTAATGCCCGTAAGGTGTTTGAATGTTTTGATCATATCACCTCTCTCCCTCCTTTGCTCTAGGGTATACATATCAAGCTCCATTAATCTGTCCTCATATGTTTTCTGATGCAGTCCCTGCACCATTTTGGTTGCCCTTCTCTGGATTGCCTCAATTTGGTTAATGTCCTTGTGAAGGTGTGGCCTCCAGTACTGCCGCAGTACTCAGGTGAGGCCTAACCAGTGTCTTGTAAGAGGATTATTACCTCCCTCTTCTGACTTGTGATACCCCACTAATACACCCCAACATCCCCTAGCCTTACTTACCGCTTTAGTGGTCTGCTTGGATGATTTCAGGTCATCGATGATGATGATGCCCAAGTCTCTTTCTTCCCTTGTGACTGCCAGTAACTCCCCTCCCAGTTTATAGGTGGCTTCAGGGTTTCTCTTCCCCATGTGCATGATCTTGCACTTCTTTGCATTAAACCCCAGTTGCCACGCTTCCAACCATTTTGCTAGTTTATCCAGATCTCTTCTCATTCTGCCCACTGTATCTGGATCATCTACTCTGTTGCAGATCTTGGTGTCATCTGCAAACAGACAAACCTTACCCTCCAGTTCATCTGTAATGTCACTGATGAAGATATTGAAGATGACTGGCCCCAGGACTGATACCTGAGGTACCCCACTTGTGACTTGCATCTCTTCTGACTATACTGTTTACCACCATTCTGTGTTTTCTGACCGTCCACCAGTTTACCATCCAGTTGACCAACTTCTGACCCACCCCGAGCCTACCCAGCTTATTAATCAATCTTCTATGTGGAACAGTATTGAAAGCTTTGCTGAAGTCAAGGTAGGTGACATCAACTGCTCCCCCTTGATCCACCACTCTGGTTACCCAGTCAAAGAAATCTATAAGATCAGTTTCACAAGACTTTCCTTTTGTAAACCCATGCTGTCTTGGATCCTATGCTCCTACGGATTCCAGGTGTTGCACTATTATTTTCTTAACGAGTGCCTCCATAATCTTGCCCACTACTGAGGTAAGACTGACTGGTCTGTAGTTCCCTGCCTCCTCCCAGCTACCACTCTTGTGGAGCGGGATCACATGAGCCCTTCTCCAGTCTTTTGGGACCTCTCCTATGCTCAGAGACTCACTGAACAGTTCTGATAATGGCTCTGCTAGTTCCACCCTTAGCTCCTTTAGTACCCTGGGATGTATGTCATCAGGTCCCATTACCTTGTCTATCCTGAGCTTATCAAACTCTTGTAGGACCCTTTCTTTTGTGAAGGGACTAGTGTTCACCTCCCTACCCCCTGTGTCCATGGTGCTGAGCTGTGGGCCCTGCCCTACCTTCTCTTCAGTAACTATTGAGCAGAAGTATCTATTTAGGATAGATGCTTTTACATGGTCCTCACATGCCCCCTTATCCTCTTTGATCTTAGCAATACCCTCTCTGGACTTTCTCCTTTCACTAATGTATCAATAGAAGTCTTGTCACCTTCTTTTACTGTTTGTGCTAGTGTTTCCTCGGTTTGGACCTTTGTCTGCCTTACTGCCTTCCCTGCTTCCCTTAGGGAAGTTTGGCATGCCTCCCTATCTTCATCCTGCTGTGTTCCCTTATATTTCCTGAAGGTCAGCCTTTTGGCTCTGACCTTTTCTGCTACTGTTTTTTTTTTTTACTGAGAACCAAAGTGGTATCCTTCTTCTTTTGCACTTCCTTTTCTCTCTGACACAATGGGATGTTGCTTCAAGTATTGCATCCTTAATGCCTGTACCCCCCTCACCTGTATTTCTTTTTGCCAGGCATAGCTTAACTCTCTTGGTCATCTTATCAAAATCAGCTCCTCTGAAGTCACATATTGTTGCCTTGGAATAAGATGATTTAGTTCTACTGGCCAAATTGAACCATACCATGTGATGGCCACTGGCCCCCAGGTGACCTTCTACCTGGAGTACATAGGGGCTGTTCTGGACATAGGGCTGGGTTGAGCATTTCTGCCCTCTGATTCTGCATGGCACTGGTGGCCCAGGCACAGCTGGTTTCCACCAGCGATTATGTATTGACCAAATGTTTTAAGATGAATTGGCTTGATGGCAGCTGCCTTCCTGACTGTCCGACTGGCTCACTTCCCATATGGGGATCCTTCAGTGGTTCCGCAGAGTGCAATGGGCACAGCATTCAGATGAGTTGGAGTGTCTCATACAAGTGAATCATCCTCTCTGTTACTCCTTGTTCTGGTGGTTAGATTGCTTCAACCTACAGATGGGATCCCCATTCCTCTGGCCATTCCCTCTCCTGGTGATGACCATAACACCTCAGGTTTGGGTTGGGGTGCTTATCTGGGCACGTTCAGAACCCAGGGCCAATGGGACCCTCTGGATACAGTTCTTGACAGCAACACTCTGGAGATGAAGGCTATTCTGCCTGACCTACTAGCCTTTGCTACCATACTTCTGGGAATCAGCTGCTGATCCATACAGACAATATATTGATAATGTAGTACATCCACCAAGAAGGCAGAATACATTCATACATTCTCTGCAGAGACACCATGAGAGTTTGGCACTGGGCAGTATAATGTGACATATTTCTGTCAGTGCTGTTCTTCCCCATTACACTGAACACACTATCACCTTAGCTGATCCCATGCACTCTGCTATGAATGGCAACTCTCAGACTACATTGTGATCAACCTCTTTGAAAAATGGTGTCATCCATATAAAGACCTGTTTACATTGCCATACAATGCAAAACTGGTGCATTTCTGCTTGGTCGCTCCAAGGCCTCGAGTTTTCTGGTGAGACATGTTGTCCCTCTCTTGGAAAGGGAGGTTTTTGTATGTTTTTCCCCCTTTCCCTCTAATACAGAGGGTTCTGGTCAAGCTACAAGCTGAACCAGCCATCCTGATTCTGGTGGCTCCTTACTGGCCCAGACAAATTTGGTTTCCACTACTTTACTCCAGCAACTGGTGGTGGAAGATCCTGTGCTACTCCCCCTGTGAGCCGGACTTCTGACACAAGAACAGGGTGCTCTAGTGCACCCAGATCTGTGATTCCTGCACCTCCATGCCTGGCTCCTGAGGACACAGAGCTCTCCCACTTTGGTGTTTCGCCAGCGATGGCAGATGTTCTCCTGGTGTCTAGAAACCCATTAACCCAGTACTTATTCACAGAAATTGGAAACATTTTGCAGTGCGGTGTACTCCCTTTACATGTTCAGTTCCTAAAGTGCTTGTAAAGACTTGTGTAACCCCCCTGCAAATGGGGGTTCCCAAAAGACTTCCAGGAGCTTGCTTGAATGCTCCAAGCCTGAATGGTGTTTGGCGTTTAAGCCATTTATCAGTGAGTGTTTTTAGAACCTCTGGTACTGTCTCTTTAAGAGCTGTCTGCTTGCAGACATAATTAGTTTGTAGGGGACTGTGTTTCTTTGATTGAGTACCACTCAAGCTGCTGCCAATTCACCCCATTTTGCAGTCACTAGGAGTGCAAAGGGAACCTGTCTGAAAGATGTAACTGATTGCCAGAAATCATTTACAGTAATAATAAAATTACAGTTTGTCTAACCTGCTTTCTTTGCAGTCAGAACTGTCTGCCTAGTTCCCCATTCTGGTTTGAACTGCTGAACTGGACCAATCAGTGTGGGGTAAACTAGCTCTAAAATGATGCCTTGGACGAATCAGAACTTGGGACTCATAATCTGAGCCAGCCACAAGAGGATTGTATGGGCAGTGACTCTGGGAGATGTAGTTTAGACTTGAGGTGCCTTTTTGGACCAACAGCGGCAGTCTATTGTGAGTGACAACCACTCCAGTCCAAGAACTGGGAGGAACTCAAAGGAAGTGCCGGTTTTTGTCTGTTGGGAGTTTCAGTTTGAGATCTGAGAGTGAAGGGAAAGAAACCTGTGCTCCTTCAGTGCACAGTTTCGATCAAAAAAGCGTTACAGAGCCCAGAGTTCCGGTCTACAACGTGTAACTGCTTGTTGGGACTGAATCCGTCCTGTGAAAAGAATCAAAGGATCTCTGAAGAGTAGAAACCAGGCTCACCCTGTAGAAGACTGAAGAAATTGTTGAATTACACTCGGTCTGTCAGGAACTGAATCTGTGTGTTCTCCTGGTTATTGTGCAGTAATTACGATTGGGATACAGATGCAGCCTGCCTGGTATAGTGCTTTCTTTTTTACCATATAAATGTGTGAGGAGTCTCTTGGAGATCAAAGTAGCCCTGCTGACATTGAAGGACCATATCTTCTTTGGAGGTCGTGAGTACTAATCGGGTCGCTCCCTGTTGAATTGCCACATTAAATCCAAATGGAATTACTGTACTGCTGACTGTTTAATTTTCCTTTTCTCTTGTGAAAGGGCCCTACCAGCTGCCACGGTTTGGACTAGCCACTAGGGCTTGGTACCCAGGGACAGTAACTGATAGGGATAGGCCTGTGCACAGAGCCATAGGTAGATTATTAGAGTGATAAGCTAATTAACCTGATTTCCCTGTCCTTGTTATATCCCCTAAATAAATCAGAGCTGCTTGTTTCAGCAAGTTATACTGCCTGAGGTATTTGTCTATGTTAAAGTACTGTACTGTGATTGTTGCACTGTATCTCATTTCACAGGAGGTCCCAGTGCCGGAACCAGACCTGGGGGTAAGTGTATACTGTGAAGGTAATTCGGATATATTGTGTGGGGCCACTAGTGGGAAGAAGGGGTTGCAGTGTCCCAGAGGGCTGTGACCAAGTTAGTTTAACTATTGCAAACCCTGACCTCTGGGTGGAGGCACCGCCATTGGATCCAGGCCCCTCAACCTGTTAGTGGCAAATCAGGCAGGGGTAGTAGCCCCTGGGATAGCGCCATCTAGGGTTACATCTTGGAGGCTCACCGCTGGGATTGTGTGTCCTCTAGTGGCCATATTTACGAACCACTGTTAAGAAAAAATGGGTACCCGACAGAAGTGGCTGTGCACCGGCTGGTGGAGTGGTGTACTGGGGAGGAATCGACCCAAAATGCTATGCTTATCCTGGACATCCCCTGGTATCAATACGGACACTGTGCAGGGAGTACTTTCCAAGGTGGAAGGTTTACAAACCCTGTGGTGGTGGGTCGGCATGCTAATCTGCTCACCCACACTTTCCTGGCCCTAGTAGAGTTTAAGGATCCCATAGATAGCTCCAAAGTGCCACAGACCATTACCCCAGAGGAGCCCTCACTGCTTGGAGAGTGATAACTAGGACAGTAAGACCC
Organism: Neoceratodus forsteri; assembly: GCA_016271365.2. NCBI lineage: Eukaryota > Metazoa > Chordata > Ceratodontiformes > Ceratodontidae > Neoceratodus > Neoceratodus forsteri. Next base: position 800,028,491 of record CM028129.1, read on the forward strand.
AGGGGAATCAGCCCCACCACTATCTGAAACTTTTGAGGAGAAATTTGCTGAATGGTTGCTGGGAGAGGGAAAACTGTGGAGGACTTGAAGAAACTATTCTTGCCACCTGGGGTGTTCCTCCCAACACCCTCTCCTGCTCCAGTGCCCGTAATGGTGGCTGAACCAATGCAGACCCTATTTCTGCACCTGCCATTAGTCACGACTCTTACAGAGGTTGAGGGATCTTCTCTGGCACCCTCCCACCCCAAGGGAGGATGACTGGGAGACCTGGATAGACTATGTTGCCCCCAAGTGCTAGAATGGCAATGCTCGGAAGGCGAAAGAAAGAGGTTAGTGAGAGCCTCCGAGGTCCTGCCCTGGCTACCATCCGTGCTAAGCCGGGCCAGTAACCCTGAAGCGACTGCACAGGCCTATCTTGAGGCCTTGGAGAATGTGTAGGAGCCCAGATTCTGATGAGGACCTATGGTGGAGAGTAAGAAATGCACAACAGTACCAAGGGGAGTTGTTGTCTGTATGTCTCTCGGCTGGAAAAATTGTTGCAAGAATGCCTCAGAAAGGGTAGTTTGCCAGCGATTGAACTAGACCGAACCAGACTGGACAGAATCATAAGTCTGCCCCTTCTCAGAACTGCTGTTGCTTCAGTTACGCCTGGCAAATCGACTGGAATCCCCACCCTCCTATGATGAGTTAATGAGAGAAATTCGAGAGTTGAGAAAAGCGACCTCGGGAGGTACCTCCAACAACAGCTGTGGCTACGACCCGAGTGACTGAGGGTGACCCATCAAGTGAAGTTCAGGGCAGAGGTTGACAGTCAATGAGTGCTCTGACAAGGAAAAGATATGCCACAATGGGGCGAACTGTTGAGAGAGATCAGGAATTCAAAAACAGTCCTTTATGAAGGCCACGCCTGCAAGTACGGGCCTGACCTATATCCGACTGCATCTGCTATGGGGTGGGGTACCACCATGTATCTCCTACTGATAGCTCAAACTCAATTCCTTGACCATGGAAGTGGAGAAACTGAGAGATGTCTCCAAATGCTTATCACGCAGCAGACAGAGATGGCACCCAGGTTTCCAGTTAGTAATACCCCCCCCTAGCTCCAGTGTGGCGCCTCGGCCAGCTCAAACTCCAGAAAGTATGTTTTGCTATAATTGTGGGAAAGATGGGCACATGAAAGGAATGCCAGTCCCAAAAAGACACTGACAAAGTTGCATATAGGCTACAAGGAGAGCTTGGAGAAGAAATCAGTGGTTAAGAGGTGCGACCATGATCCCAGTGAGGGCACCAAAATGCTAATTCACGTCCTTTTGTGGCAAGGTCAGTTGCCCAGGCCCCCCACGCCTCTCCAGACTGGTCCAGAATAGTGGGTCCCTCCATGGAGACCACTGTAAAGGTGAATGGAGTGTCTACAAGAGCTGTATTAGACAGTGGCTCCAAGTGACAATTATGTTCCAGGATTGGTATCAAAAGCATTTGTCAGAAGTACCCTACAACCATTAGAAGGACTGCATGTATGGGGTTAAGTGAGAAGGCCTACCTATTCAGGTATATCCAGATTTGGCTGTCTTTCCCCACCTCCGTGGCTGGAGTGGCCGAACAAGTAGAGACCCTAGCCTTAGTGTGTCCCCCACTGGACTGTATGATGGTGTCCCTTTGTTGATTGGAACAAATGCTCATATGTTCGGAAGGCTGGCACAGTTGTGTTATGAAAACAGGGGTCAAAGACTAGTAGACTTTAGAGTTCCGGCTTTAATTAAGAAGGCCTATGAGGCACAGAGATGCTGAAAAACAGAACCAGAGGAACCGGTCGGAATTGTATGGAAGAAGGATCCTGAGTCTCTGATCCTGGCGCAAATGCCCAGTGTACCTTACAGGGAGAGGTCCGTATCAGAAAGGATGTTAAGAATAAAATATTAATGTTGGATGCACCAGGCGATGGAAAATTGCCAGAGGGACTGCTGGTCAAGCCTAGTATTTTGCCGCTAGAGCCCATGCTTATGCCAGAAGGGTAATGGTCCAAGTTCATAATGTGTCTGAAAGAGACATTCGAGTAAACAGAGGTTGCATCCTGGCTAATGTGCATTGTGCAGACACTGCAGTGCTACCCAGCAGCAAGAGTTCAAGGAAGAATGACAGAGTAACGCCTGACTTGTTTGATTTCGGCGACCCCGCTGCCAGCTGAATGGAAAGTGAAGATCAGTGAGAAGCTTGCCCAGAGAGACCAGGTGTTTTCTTTAAAGGAATGGGATGTGGGATGCGTGCGAGGCTGAGCACAATATCCGGCTGCATGACGAAAGACCATTTCGTGAGAGGTCTCGCGCCTGGCACCTGCTGACATAGATGATGTGAGCGGCATCTGCAAGAGATGTTAGCTGCTGGTGTAATACAAGAATCCAGAAGCCCTTATGCTTCCCCATTGTGGTAGTGAGGAAAAAGAATGGAACAGTAAGGATGTGTGGATTATCGCACTTTAAACGGCGGACTATCCTGATCAGTACACAATGCCCGCATTCAGGATGCTGGACTGCCTAAGCGGGAGCAAGTGGTTCTCTGTGCTGGATCTCCGCAGTGGGTACTACCAGATCCCGATGGCCCCAGAGGACCGTGAGAAGACGGCCTTTATCTGTCCGCTTGGCTTCTATGAATTCATGAGGATGCCTCAAGGGATTTCAGGTGCCCCAGCCACTTTTCAACGATTGATGGAGCGTGCAGTGGGGACACATGAACTTACTAGAGTGCCTGGTATACCTAGATGATGTTATTGTGTTTGGCAGCTCACTGGAGGAACATGAGAGCAGATTATTTAGGTATTGGACCGACTGGAGGACTTTGGCCTTAAACTGTCCATTGATAAGTGTCAATTCTTTCAAACATCAGTAAAGTATGTGGGACACATAGTATCCACGAGGGAATAGAGACCGACCCAAGTAAAGTTGAGGCCTTGACCACCTTGGTCACACCCAAAATCTAAAAGAACTGCAAAGATTCCTGGGATTCTGTGGTTATTATCGAAACTTCATCAAGGACTATTCAAGAGTGATCCGCCCTTTACTTAACCTTACTCAAGGGTATCCCCAACCCACAAAAATACCAAAAGTCACGTCCCTCAAGACTGAAAGAGTGTATTTTCATCAAGTGAAGTATTTGGGGCGCTGGACTCTGATTGTGAGACTGCTTTTCATGAGATCATATATCAACTTACCCATGCTCCAGTGCTGGCCTATGCCGATCCAAGAAAACCTTACGTCCTGCACACTGATGCTAGCTTGCAAGGGTTGGGGCTGTGTTGTACCAAGAGCACGAGAATGGCCTGAGACCAGTGGCCTTTGCCAGTAGAAGCCTGACCCCATCCGAAAAGAACTATCCTGTACATAAGTTAGAGTTCCTAGCTTTGAAGTGGGCTATTGTTGACCAATTCCATGAGTACTTGTATGAGGCTAAAAATACTAGTAAAACGACAATAATCCTTTGACCTATGTGCAGACCTCAGCTAAGTTGGATGCCACTGGCCATAGGTGGCTTTCTGCATTATCTACATATGACTATGCTCTGAATACCGAGCAGGTCTGAACCACATAGATGCTGATGCTCTCTCCGGAGGCCTGTTCCCCAGAATGATTGGGTCCGATTGGCAGAACCTGACATTCGGCACTCTGCCGGAAGTTTGACAGGGAGGAACAAATGTCACGGACGAGTGGACTGCATGGTGGATTGCTTGGGACCCTCTGAGAATTGCATACCTGCTGCTTGTGCCACTTTTCTGCAATAGACATTGGTGCACTGCCCTCAGCTGGACAATGACAGTATTCGGCGGGCTCAATCCCGCGATCCCATGATCAAAGCAGCTTTAGAAGCCCTCTATGCAGGAAAAAGATGTGTCCAAATTACGCTCCACTGATTTGAGAACTGCACTGTTATACAAAGAAGGTCCTAAGTTGAAACTGATCAATAAACTGTTATACAGAGAAACAGTAGACAGAGGGGACAAGTAGACAAACAACAACTAGTGCTGCCCACTGCCTTCGAGACTCAGTACTGAGGTCCTTGCACAACCACATGGGGCACCTTGGTATAGACAGAACACTTGACTTGGTGAGATCCAGATTCTATTGGCCCTAAGATGGGGGCTGATGTGGAGCAACACATTCGAACTTGTAGTCGCTGCTTACAGAGGAAAGCTTTGCCCCAGAGGGCTGCCCCCCTTGTTAACATCACCACCAGTGCACCCATGGAGCTGGTCTGTATTGATTTTCTGAGTTTGGAGTCAGATCAAAGAAATATCAGTAATGTGCTGGTGGTCACTGACCATTTCACGAGATATGCCCAAGCTTTCCCCACCAAAGACCAGAAAGCATCCACTGTAGCCAAAGTACTCGTAGAAAACTTTTGTTCACTATGGGGCTCCACAAAGAATCCATTCTGATCAAGGAGAGACTTTGAAATGCGTCTGATCAAAGAGATGCTTTCTCTGTGGGGAGTGAGAAGTCCAGAACCACTCCTTACCACCCCAGGGGACCCACAGCCTGAACGTTTCAACCGCACTTTGCTAGATATGCTAGGCACCCTGCACCCAAAGGACAAGCCTAGATGGACCAACAAATTAGCACCCTGGTACATGCTTATAACTGCACCAAAAGTGATGCCACTGGGTTCTCCCCTACCGCCTGATGTTTGGAAGAGAGCTCGACTACGGTAGATGTGTGTTTGGGGTCTCTCCTGATGGGGTTCAAGCTGACAACTATTTACAGTATGTGCAAAAGTTAAAGGCCCAGCTAACTCATGCGTACCAACTGGCTCAAACCATGGCTGCCAAAAGAAATCTGGCCAACAAAGAAAGGTATGATAAAAGGTGAAAGCACAGGAACTCCAGGAGGGAGATCGGTATTGCTAGAAATCTGGGACTGCATGGCAAACACAAGATTGCTGACAGATGGCACCATCTCCTCACATTGTAGTGGGCAAACTAGATGATCTGCCAGTGTACAAAGTAAGGCCTGAGAACAATTCAAAAGATGTAAAACAATGCATAGAAATCATTTACTACCCATTGGACAAATCCTGATTGAGTCTGAGCCCCCAGAAGATGCCCCCTCTGGACCAGTGACTAGAGCTGCTGCTAAGAAAAGATCAAGGAAGTCTGCACCTACAGAAGCAGAGTTAAAGTGTTCCCCTGCACAAGTCCCAGTTGAGCATGACTGTCAGTCCATATCAGAAGAAAGTGAGAGTGACTTTGAATACTATCCTTCTTACGAACTGAGTCAATTGTTTCGGGGCAATCCCCTAGTCAATACTGGAGACAAAGCTGGGCCTTCTGGACTGTCTATGCCCCCAGCTTCATCCCTGGAGCCAATGCTCCCAGAAAGTGAAGTGCAAAGCATCAGATCAGATGAAATGGAATCATTGTGCATGGTTGAACTGTTTGAGCTTTCAGGGAGGAAAATGATAGAATTGGGGCAGACTGGTGATACACCGAACAAGAAGAGTATTTTGAGTGCCCTGACAGTCCACTGCCAGTGTCTGAAAGCTCTCCATGCGAGCCAAATGTTGTGGACTCAGAAACTGTAACTCCTGGAGCTGAAAGTGCCCCAAGTTCTAGCCTCTCTACCCCATGGAGACTCCTGACAAGTGAGAACAATGCTGAAAATGAGGCTCAGAGTGCAGGGCACTGTAACAGCTCCCCTAGAAAGACTGGTCGAGCTGTAAAGCCTGTGGTGCACCTCAGTTATGATTCCCTTGGGAGGCCTGTGGATTTGCCTCTCAATGTTGTCCATAAAGGAGTGTATGTGTCTCCGAGCTCACTGCCCAAACTGAGCATCAGTGCTAACTCCAAGTTACTTGTGTTGCCCTCTAAGTATGGTGCCTTGCCCCATCCAGCCCCAAGGTAACTGATAGGAAGGTCCCTCTCTCAGGTTTCATGTACAAGAGGTAATAACTTGAGTTATGGTACAATGTGTGTGTTATACTGTGTAAAGTGGACGTACTGCAATGTTTCAGAAATGGTTCTTGGTAAAATGATGTATTGACTGATGATTACATGTGTGAGCCTAATGCAAATGTATATGGTTGCAGTTGAAACTTATGGGGGTACTTGCTTGACGCGGACGTCAAGCTTTTCCCAGGCCAGGAAGGGTGTAACCCCCCTGCAAATGGGGGTTCCCAAAAGACTTCCAGGAGCTTGCTTGAATGCTCCAAGCCTGAATGGTGTTTGGCGTTTAAGCTATTTATCAGTGAGTGTTTTTAGAACCTCTGGTACTGTCTCTTTAAGAGCTGTCTGCTTGCAGACATAATTAGTTTGTATGGGGACTGTGTGTTTCTTTGATTGGTACCACTCAAGGCTGCCAATTCACCCATTTTTGCAGTCACTAGAGTGCAAAGGAACCTGTCTGAAAGATGTAACTGATTGCCAGAAATCATTTACAGTAATAATAAAATTACAGTTTGTCTAACCTGCTTTCTTTGCAGTCAGAACTGTCTGCCTAGTTCCCCATTCTGGTTTTGAACTGCTGAACTGGACCAATCAGTGTGGGGTAAACTAGCTCTAAAATGATGCCTTGGACGAATCAGAACTTGGGACTCATAATCTGAGCCAGCCACAAGAGGATTGTATGGGCAGTGACTCTGGGAGATGTAGTTTAGACTTGAGTGCCTTTTTGGACCAACAGCAGCAGTCTATTGTGTGACAGCCACTCAGTCAAGAACTGGGAGAACTCCAAAGGAAGTGCCAGTTTTTGTCTGTTGGGAGTTTCAGTTTGAGATCTGAAAGTGAAGGGAAAGAAACCTGTGCTCCTTCAGTGCACAGTTTCAGTCAAAAAGCGTGTGTGCAAGGCCCAGAGTTCCGGTCTACAACTTGTGTAACTGCTTGTTAGGACTGAATCGGTCCTGTGAAAAGAATCAAAGGATCTCTGAAGAGTAGAAACCAGGCTCACCCTGTAGAAGACTGAAGAAATTGTTGAATTACACTCGGTCTGTCAGGAACTGAATCTGCTGTGTGTTCTCCTGGTTATTGTGCAGTAATTGCGATTGGGATACAGATGCAGCCTGCCTGGTATAGTGCTTTCTTTTTTTTTACCATATAATATGTGAGGAGTCTCTTGGAGATCAAAAGTAGCCCTGCTGACATTGAAGGACCATATCTTCTTTGGAGGTCGTGAGTACTAATTGAGTCGCTCCTGTTGAATTGCCACATTAAATCCAAATGGAATTACTGTACTGCTGACTGTTTAATTTTCCTTTTCTCTGTGTGAAAGGGCCCCTACCAGCTGCCACGGTTTGGACTAGCCACTGGGGTTGGGTACCCAGGGACAGTAACTGATAGGGATAGCCTGTGCTGAGAGCCATAATGAATTATTAGAGTGATAAGCTAATTAACCTGATTTCCCCTGTCCTTGTTATATCCCCTAAATAAATCAGAGCTGCTTGTTTCAGCAAAGTTATACTGCCTGAGGTATTTGTCTATGTTAAAGTACTGTACTGTGATTGTTGCACTGTATCTCATTTCACGGAGGTCCCAGTGCCGGAACCAGACCTGGGGTAAGTGTATACTGTGAAGGTAATTCGGATATATTGTGTGGGCCACTAGTGGGAAGAAAGGGGGGTTGCAGTGTCCCAGAGGGCTGTGACCAAGTTAGTTTAACTATTGCAAACCCTGACCTCTGGGTGGAGGCACCCGCCATTGGATCCAGGCCCCTCAACCTGTTAGTGGCAAATCAGGCAGGGGTAGTAGCCCCTGGGATAGCGCCATCTAGGGGTTACACTTGGGACTAGAGTATTCTTTTAATAAGGTCCACGTGGCTGCTGAGTCTGTTTTTCATGCCCTCACAAAGAGCAAGACAGTAGCCCAGATGGAGGTTTCTTGAAGATTCCCAAGAGGTATTCTTCCACTGCACCCCCGGTCCAAAATCTGGTCCCAGTGTGGGACTTTAATTTGATCCTAGAGACCCTCATTGCACTTCCCTTTGAGCCTGCTGCTACTTGTGAGCTGCATGTCCTCTCTTGGAAGACACTCTTCTTAGTGTCTATGACATCTACTAGACGCATTTCTTAGTTGCAGGCTCTGATTGCAGACCCTTATTTTATTATTTTTCACAAGGATAGGGTCACTTTATGTACCAGTCCTAATTTCCTTCCAAATCATGTGTCTTAGAGTACACTAAATCAGACTATAGATCTTCCTGTTTGTTTTATCTCTCCCACAGGCAGTTGGAAGTGTTGTTTACATATGTTGGGTGTCTGTAGGACGTGCTGCATTGGTATTTGAATTATACAAAGGATTATAGAAAATCCTCTCAGCTTTTTATTGCCTTTGCCCCCAGGATGGTGGGCTCACAGATTTCTGAACATGGCCTGTCCAAATGGTTGGTCAATTGTGTTATGTTTTGTTGTCAGAAGCGCGGTAAGCAGCTTCCTGATCTAGTTCATGCTCATTCCACCAGAAGGGTGGCTTGTTTTCAAAATGTGTCTGCTGCTGACATTTGTCCTGCTGCCACTTGGAGTATTGTCCATACATTCACTGAAAATTACAGTCTGGACATCATCTCTCATAGATATGCTGGCTTTGGCCTCAGTGTCTTGCAAGGCCTACATACTTGGGATCATTAGGTCTGCCCATCCTCCTTCTGTACTTGGTACTGATTGGGAATTATTCCATGATGTGGCTCAGTGGAGGAATATATCCTAGAAGATATAACAGTTACCTACCATAACAGTAGATCTTCGAGAGAATCTCCTCCACTGAGCCACAGCTTTCCCTCCTGCCTTCCCCTTGTTGGTTGACAGGTGTCAGTACTGCCTGCAATTGCAAGCTGCTTCTCCTATGCTGCCTAATGCAGCATTTATACTCTGGTTTCCACATCCTGTCCTGTGTGCCTGGTTTGGTCCTGGTCGCTTAGGTCCTTGCTGGTACTACGAGCTTGTCTCCATTAGGCTACTGAGGCATCCTGGGGCCAGCAACATTATTGTCAACATGGGTGGCCCCAGCCAGCAAACAATTTCTGAGTGGTCCTGATGCCAGCAGCTTACAGTTCCATGGTGTGGCTCAATAGATGAGATTCTCTCGAAGATCTGTTACAGTAGTAGCTGTGCTTGCTGGCCTCACCTAAACAGCTATTTCTAATCCAGTCTTTTTTTTTTTTGTTCTGGGTATGTGTCTAGGTCTATCTAGCAGAAATAACAAGCATTTGTCAATGCCAAATGTTGCTTGCTTCTATGTGCTGTTTAGGTATTTGGAAGTCATTGGAGTGCAAATATTGAAAATTTGCGAACTTACGAGCGTGCATAGGAACTGCGCAACACACGCTCGTAAAACAGTCAGTTTTAGGAATTTTTTCACCAAGTTTTCAACATAGCCATTTTAAGACCTCTGCTCATGAACAGTGTCACTGTGATTTTGTTAATGTGTCCCATACATTGAGTTTGCACACTGACTGCGCCATTAAGCGCTACATGGGCGGAAACACATTTTGGGCAGGATGTAAAAAATGATAGCTGTACTGCTCATAAGGAGGTGTGGTAAAATGGCAATGTTGAAAATCTGGAGTGAAAATATTGAAAATTTATGAACTTATGAGCTCATGAGGGAACTGCGCAACGCACGCCAGAAAACAGTCATTTTAGGAATTTTTCACCAAATTTTCAACATAGCCATTTTAAGATGTCTGCTCATGAACAGTGTCACTATGATTTTCTTAATTTGTCCGTACATTGATTTCAGATAATCGACTGCGCCATTCTGCGCTACATGGGCGGAAACACATTTTGGGTGAGATGTGAAATGACAGCTGTACTACTCATAAGAAGGTGTGGTAAAATGGCAATGTTGAAAATCTGGAGTGAAAATATTGAAATTTGCAGACTTCGAGCCTGCGTAGGAACTGCGCAATGCAGCTCATAAAACAGTCATTTTTGGAATTTTGGCACAAATTTTCAACATGAAGGTTTTGGGACCCATTCTCATGAATGATATCACTGTCATGGTGGTATTCAGGCCTGAAGGGTGATTTCGTAGTCACTGTGCTAAATCACCCTTCGGGCCCGAATAACGCCATGACAGTGACATCATTCATGAGAAGGGGTCCCAAAAACCCCATGTTGAAAAGTTGGTGCAAAAATTCCCAAAAATGCCTGAGATATGCAACAAAGTTGAAACCCCCGCTATCTACCTCATTATACAGCTTACCGGCATTTCCTCAGTTTGCGGTCGGCTTTGAAGAGTGCAGACGTGTTCCCGGTCCACCAAAGATCGTCGCGCCGGAGTCCAGAGGTAAGTATGGGGTGAGGCGTGGGGAGGCTGGGTGCGCAGTGGGTGGGTGCGGGTTGTGGGAGGGGTCGGAGACGGCCATGGACCGCTGCTTTTCAGGTAAAAATAAAAAAGACGGCTGGGACTGTTTGCCGTGGCTGGGGTGGCTCCCAGTGTGGCACAATGACGTTGGGGCTCAGCTGACGGGGATTGGGCAACCCTGGCCGGCAAAGGATTGATTGCCACGCTGGGGTGGGCCCCAGCGTGGCACCTACAACTGGGGGAGGGAGGAGACGCAGCTCAGCCAACAGGGATTGGGCACCCGTCATTACACAGTAGGTGCGGGGCGCGACACCTGTGTGTCGGGGAGCTACGCTCTTATCTCTGCTCACTGAAGCGAAGCTCCTTTAACTGGGGAGTACACTGCATTTTGAGCGTGTCATAGACAGCTCCAAAATGCATTGGCTTACAGGGGCCGCGCCTGCCAGCTCACTGACTGAATTGGAGGAGGAGGTGACACACCTCCGAAATCTCCGATGATGGCACTATGTTTCTTGCACATGCGTGCAAGCAACATAAAAATGTGTTTAAAAGCTTTTCATTTCATTAAACTACACTTAGCCATAAAAAGCAAACAAATCACCTCAAGTCATCAGTGCTATAATTAGTGAAGACTCTAGATGTTTCCATACAGAATAGCCCACTCAGTTATCCCTCAGGTGATTGCCAGACTGTGACTGTAGCCTTTAATGGTGTTCACTGCATAAAGACAGACACTTAAAATCATAGCTGTATTGCTATAAACTTGACATTAAACCTGCACTTGCTTAACTAATGGTCATGTACACTTAATGGTCACATACACTTCACTGTTACATGGGGCATGAGGCATTGTAGAGAAAAACAAGAAATAAAAAAATCAAATAAAATAGAGATTCCCAGGGACCAAAAAACTAGTAGGCAAATTTAGAAAAAAATCCTTATGACAAACAAAGGAAAGGACACACTACGATCACACCTACAAATCAAAACACTCTGCTCAACATATTTTATATAAATTTTGACTGTAGTTCCCTTTTAAGATTTTAAAGCCTTGTGTTCCACATCCCCAATACTTGTGCATTTCAGTTAACCACACTTTTCTTTGTTTCTGCCATGTATCCTTTCATATTAACACTTCGATGCAACTATTCAGCCACTCTCATGCAAATATTTTAGCTTTTCCTTTAAAGGAGCAATAGACCTGTCTCCTATGTATTGTCTACAACCCTCCCCAGTGGCAGAGTCAGGTTTGGGAGCATTTGGGAGCCAGGGGGGTGGCCATTCAGTCAATCATGTGCTCCACAATGGGCACTAAACAGTGAATAAAGATGTTGGTGGGGCGCCACTACTCACATTGGGGCAGCCAGGAGGGGCGACCGCCCCCCTCTAGCTCAGCCACTGACTCTCCCTAATAACACTTGTCTCATAAATTATTTTGAAGCAGTGTAACTTCTTGTGTTCAGAATGCTGTTGCAGATGAATGGACCTGTATGGCCCCGAAAGCTTGTGTACTATACTGTACCATCTCTGTAAAAGACATACATTGGTTCACTAAAAGGTATCAAACTATCCAGTGACTAAAGTAGAAATGGCATTGTTACTACCTCTGCATTTTTTTTATAACTTTTAAAATGAGTTGTTGTAGTCTTCTGTGGGAAAAGGCTGCCTGCTGCCATCTTGCTGGCAGCCATGCACTCCTGTGGCTCGTTCTGTGCTAGTGTGCCCTGCAAACTAAGCAGTCAGTCTGTGGGGCACATTAGCATACAGTGAGAGTGGAAAGTGTGTGACTGTCCAGGAGATGGTGGCAAGCAAACTTGTCCCAAAAATCAGCAAGTACATTTTGAAAGTTACCAAAACAGCGGCAATCATAACATTTTCATTTGCCACTAATTGAGAAGGATCGGTGGTAGAGGGCATTTGTTTTGTGCAGTTTTCCTTAAATATAATTGTAAATTTGGCATGCATGTAATTTCCCTAAACTCCCTACTGTACTTTTTCTTGAGTTCACTGAAAAATAATCATGTGTTGTTCTCCCCCCCCCCCTTTCTTAGGCTCCCTTATTTATGCTGCCCTTTTCCCCATGTGATCAGTACCAGACTAAAGTGACATCAGTTGAGCGGAAGCTCATGGTTTGAGTGTCAACTTTACTTGTGTCACCAGGTCCCAGAAACCTGATCAGTGATTATAAAAATCAGGTGGGAGATTTAAAGGGTTTCACTACATGCAAGGCCAAATTTCCAATTTATGTTTTATCCAACTTGTTTCCTCCCCTCCACAGCCTGTTCATCTACCTTGGTGACCTCCCGGCTTCGAATTGCATTACAAAATTGTGAGCCAGAGTTTGTGTTCCCTTTAAAGTTTAGAACACTATTAAAACAAATTCTGCATGTAAAAATACTTTTTTTCTGACAACTTTTAAGTTTTAGTAATTATTTAAGGAAAAGTGTGCTCTGCTATATTAAGTTGTACCACTTGTTCTGTCTGATTTGAAGGTGTAACCTTATATTGGGTTCATGTGTTCATTAGACTGTGAACTGAGTTTCATATTTTGGCCTGTTTTGCAACAGTGCACAATTAGTTCCATCTTTTCAGTGCCAGCCTACTGAGAGTAGTAAAATAAGATGTATGACATTGTCGTAGCAGATTGCAGGGGCACCAAGCCACCAAATCGGCTAATTAGAAACATTAGTGGCATCGTGTCCTTTTTTACCAGGCTTAATCATCTAATGATGCCTACATTTTGACGTTAAGTGCTGAGCTGCAAGGGAGGTACCTATATGACTCCTAAGGTGATTAATACTTGAGAATAAGGACTTGCAGCCATTTTAACTGGCCATTTTTCTAATTGCCAAAAAATGGAAAATGCAGAAATTTAAAAAACAAACCCCGGATGATATACCGTGCCTTAAAAGGCCAAGCTCCAGTGTAGCAGCTAATAAGCTTTATTATCCTATAGCCCATATATTTGGAGCTCTGATTTGCCAGAGTGCATGCTATGGTTGGCTTCTTTCTTTTTTTTTTTTTGGCTTTTGTTAGGCCTCATATTCCTTTGGTGGTCTGTGTCTGGCATGGGAACTGCCCCAGCCCCCACACAGTCACTCAACTAAGCACCTGTGTTCCCACCACCACAAGGCACAGCCTTCCCACTGAGGGGGATGGCCGAGGAGCTTAAGTCCTTTTTCTTTTTGTCTGTTTCTCCTCTTTTCTCTACCTGTAGGCCAAGCCAACCCCCATGTGGTGAATGTCTCAGCTTCAGCATACATCAGTGTTGATTGGAACCACTGTGTGCCTCTAGGGGAGCTTTGCATCTATGCCTCCCATCTGGTCTGGCTAGGAGTTGCGAGTAAGGGAGTACAAGTAATATACAGTGTTTTCAGAATACTGTGAATAATGCATGATTTGTTATTTGGATCTGAGTAACAAATGGTTGCACTGTTCATGCCTATTCATATTCCAGTATCAACAAAAAAAAAGCCCCATGATAAAAAAAAAAAATGCTCCCTCTTCCGCCACCTTCTGTAAGAATCCATCCCACCCTCCTCTCCTCCAGCACCCACTAGTAGAAAACAAAATCCCATGATGGGTGGCTGGCATAACCTGCCCGCATCCACAGCTGGCCGCTACCTTTGAGCACTTACTTGCGCTGGTCTACTTCATTAATATGTTTCACACCCCCCACCCAGCAGCTGCACCTCCTTGACCCCTGCCAGCAAGCCTGATACCTATACACGCAGGAACATGACTCCAAAACACTTCTGAGCTGAGAAATAATTGAATTACTCTAAATAAAACCTTAAGAGGGTGACAAACAGAGAGAAAGAGAGGTATTTACAATTTTGAAAAGAAAAAATGCAGAGACAGAGTTTGACTGTTTCACCCACCCAGCTGCAACACCTCCTCCCAGCACCCAAAATCTGGGCACCCAGTGATGTCACAAGCTGATCCAAGTAAAGATGAAGAAGGTGACCAGTCACGCACCTCACCCTCCACCACGGCTGGCCACCTTCTTATGAATGAAAATACTGTCACACTTGCTAGCTGTGAAGGAGGGTGGGTTGCGTGACTGGTCACCGCCTTCATCCTTACTTGAATCAGCTTGCCATGCCACTCGGTCCCCAGATTTTGGGTGCTGGGAGGGGGGAGGAGGTGCTGCATCTGGGTGTGTGGAACAGTGAAAGACTGTCTCTAACATTTTTTCTTTTCCAAACTATTATTACCTGTCTCACGGTCTCAGCTTCTCTCTTAATTCCCAGTAGATCACATTATTTATTTCTCACTACGATTTGTGATTTAAATTGCTTAGCAGTGGCTAATACTGCACCAAAAAACTACTAATTTTTCTCTCTCTTAAGGTATTATTTAAAAAAAAATGTAATTCTTCTTCAGTATGGAAGTAATTTAAGAACTATGTTCTTGCATGTGTAGGTGTCGGGCTTGCTGGTGGGGACCAAAGAGATGCTGCAGCTTGGCAGGGAGTGGGAGACATATTTACGAAGTAGATTAGCACAAATGAGTGCTCTGAGATTGTGGCCAGCCATGGAGGCAGGCGGGTAGTGCCCAGCTGCCCATCATGAGATTCTTTTTTTCCTACTAGTGGGTGTGGGGGTGAGGGGGGATGGATTTTAACAGAGGTTGGTGGATGAGGGAGGGATTTTTTATTACAGGGTTTTTTTGTGCATTGGAACCTGAATAGTGAATAGGAATACCCAAATATTTATGGCCCTGAATGTATTATTCAGGCTGAAAATTCAGGATACGGTATTTAGATACCCTAATTGAGAAGTCACCAGGCTGACCTACATTGATTCTAAGGTTTATTACATATAGTGAGTAGCCTTTCTGTAGTCTATAAATTCAGGGAAAATGCTGTACCTGCTGCTGCTAACCCATTCACAACAAGTTACTAGAGTTCCGTACCCTGTACTGACTATTTGTAGAATGTGAGCTGATCATGGAATGTACAATGCAGTCCACAGTCACAGGAAATTATTTTTGTATTACAAAAACTTCTTGCATGATCAGATCATTATTATTTGTGTTATTATTTGGTGCCAGATTACTTCTATATCATGGTAACATAGAATATATTGACATTTTTCAATTTTGTTTTCTTTTTCAACAAATTACTTTGGGAAATGAAGTCCATACTCATTTCACAATGTGTGTTTTTAAATAAAGGTCACACTGAGAAATGGGTTTTGTAGTCATTTGTCAACATCATAAAAAGAGGTTGACATTCGTTAACACTAAAATGTAAAAACATCAATTATTTTACTCCCCCCTTACGCAGTTAACCAGATTGTTCTCCAACCCAGCCACAAGCCCTGGATCCCATGTTTACTATAGCCATCACCAGTGGCTGCTAGATACCACCTCATATCCTGTCTTATACTGGAATAAACTCACTCCATTCAGTGAGGCTAGCTGGGAAAACAGTCAACCAGAACTTTTCTGAAAGGGTGAGGCAATGGTGGTTTTAGGAGTGCAAGGACCCCCAGAGCTTCAGGCACCATTTCTAGGTGGGGAGGGAAATGGACTGATCTCCGTCTGAGTGCCATTGCTGTTCCCACTGATTTTTCTTACCTCCCCCCAATTTGTCCCACCCCATGTCTCACTGGTGCCAGACCTGATATGGAAGAGCTTTTTGGCTAGTCAGAAGTGGGATGGGACAGGCCAGCCCACAACACTCAAACTGACACTACAGTAGCTGGCACACAACTGTTTTTATGATGTCATCATATGCATTATACGTCTCCTGCATCACACCAGTGGCAGGATGTTATCCGCTTTTGGAGCCATGTATTCCGACCCCCACAACTGCCTTCCTTTGGCCCACCAGAGGGCAGTCCTGTAACGGCATCTATCCATCCACCCTTCTTCAGGCGGCAGGTATCTAACACGGACACTCAGCACTGCCTCTGCCAGCTGATATGGGACCATCCAGGCTCAGGATAGAAACCAAAGTTGTCTGCACCATAAACTACAAGCTCCATCAGGCAGCCCAAACATAATTTCTTAAAACTTGAACATAATGTTTTTATGCATTTT
Organism: Neoceratodus forsteri; assembly: GCA_016271365.2. Classification (NCBI taxonomy): domain Eukaryota; kingdom Metazoa; phylum Chordata; order Ceratodontiformes; family Ceratodontidae; genus Neoceratodus; species Neoceratodus forsteri. The sequence goes on from CM028129.1 coordinate 800,044,818, forward strand.
ATTGTTGCATTTTCACAGCTACATGACATTTCAACCATAAAACCAGTTCTTTAGAGATCCCTTTCTGAAAGGGGCACAATTTACGCTGGATTATAGCAACAGCAAGTCTTGCCGTACCACTAGTAAATTTATCTATGTAAATCTATGGCTAATAGATATAAATACAATTGTATTTTGATTTATTTTACTTATTTGATAACTGGAGCAGTGCACTGATCTAAGTATTACTCTGTTTTTACACTGAAAATGGGTCAATTCTTATTCCTGCATACCTAACCATTTAGAAATTAAAAAAAAAAAAAGTAGGAACTACATCATGCCTTTCTTGGCATGTACATTATTTGTTTTCATGCCCAGATCAGATCACTCACAAGTGGCATAGCTTCACGTGAGTAAATCAAGTTTTGGCAAACAAGTGCTTAAGCAATGATGCTCAGTGGGGTGTATTGGGATAACTTGGGTGGTTATGCCTGAGGCCGAAGACCGAGTGCATCCAACAGTCCTAAAAAGTGAATTTATCCTAGCACAACCTTCTCTCTGGAGTGCATTATTGCTATTATACAGTGGATCTTATTTATTAATATTGTGGGGACACAAATGAGCATGTGTTCTCTACCTAATAGCCATCTACAAGTGTTGGAACATCCCTTTTATGTCTAGGGACATATATTTTATAGTATCAGTTGTACAGTTTTTTTTTTATTTAATTAAATTTTTATTTTTAAGGAAACACTCCCCATGTGAAAGCACTGCATCATGGGTATGCAAATAATCAATTGTCTTTTATCACTGTAGTGTGTTATGCAATACCAGGCAAGTGGGTATTTGCATACCCATGATGCAGTGCAGTCATATGTGGTCTGTTTCTTCATAAAAATAAAACTGTAAAACTGATACTATAAAAGAGATGTTCCCACACTATAACAGAGATGTTATGACACTTTTTCTCTGCCTAACTTTGAAATGTTTTAGCCATGACACAATGTTTTGCCCCCCACAATATAAGTAAATAAGGTTTTTATATGAAACTAAGCTTTTGCTTCTATGCTTAATTGCTAATCTTCAAGCTTTTTTGGTGAGAGAAACTGTGGTTTGTTGGTTAGTCAGGCATGTAGTCGTTTGTATGTTTGGACTTGACACTGTGAGGTGGTGCTCAGATAATCTCACTGTAAGATGTACACACTGACCAGTTGGAGTCCAGGAAATGTTCTTGCCATTGTACAATAAGAAGTAATGTACATGCTGAGTGAAGGCATGAGATATTCATTTTACACATCACTTAAAAGTATTTCAGTTATATTGGCCTGCAACTGGAGCCTAATCCTGTCAGATCTCAGAAGCAAAGCAGGGCTTTGCTTGGCCTTTAGTCAGATGGGAGACCTCTGGTGAACACATGGTGCTGCCAAAAATGGGGTTGGTATCTTTGCAGGGGGCACTCTCCCCTGGGTTATCAGTATCCATACTGATGCCATAGCATGGTGTTATAGGACAACATAGAAACACAGAAGTTGACAGCAGATAAGGACCGCAAGGCCCATCCAGTCTGCCCATTTTTTCTACCTTACAAATGTGCCATCGGCCTTTACTCTGTCAACAGCCTATTTATTCATACTCATCTGTATTGCTCCCTTATGCCTGTCCCATGCCTGTTTGAAGCCCTGCACTGTATTCATATCCACCACTTCCTGAGGTAGGCCATTTCATGCATCCAGCACCCTTTCTATGAAAAAGAACTTCCCCACATTACCCCTTAATTGGCCTCCCTCTAATCTTGTGCTGTGTCCTCTTGTCCTGCTGTTTTTCTTATATTAAAATATGTTAGATTCTTTCACCTTGTTAATGCCCATAAGATGTTTGAATGTTTCAGTCATATCACCTCTCTACCTCCCTCCTTTGCTCTAGGGTATACATATTGAGCTCCATTAATCTGTCCTCGTATGTTTTCGGATGCAGTCCCTGCACCATTTTGGTTGCCCCTCTCTGGACTGCCTCCATTTTATTAATGTCCTTGTGCAGCTGCGGCCTCCAGTACTGCACGCAGTACTCCAGGTGGGGCCTAACCAGTATCTTGTAAAGGATTATTACAGCACACTGCTGTGAGGTGCCATCTTTCAGATGAATGAGGTTTGAATGTTAAAACAAGGTCTGCCAAGGTCTTGTCAGCCTGTTCTCGTGGTCATTCAGATTGACATTAAATATCCCATGGTGTTTCTTGGAAAAGAGTTGAGGAATGTCCTCGTTGTACTGGCCACATTTCCCCCATTAAATAAAACTGCCAACAGGTTAAAGGGACACTGTCAGCGTTGCCCCTTTGTTTTGCATCACGGCTAAATAACATGCCTTTTGGAACACACCTATCTAATTAATTCTTTAAAATCCCCACATATATATAAAAAATTGTTTTTGTACCTGCTTTGCTGATATTTTGCAAAAATCAACATTTGCTCAGGTCCAGCTCAAAACGCCTACCACCGGAAGCATCTCTATGTTCAGAACGCACGACATGCACGAGCGCAACCCCGAGATACAATATTTTCATCTTGCCACTAGTAAAATGATGTTTCCCCGGTAAGTTCAGAAATTCTGAACAGTTCGTGGTGCTTGAGAACAAAAAACGAGCAATGGGGGTATAATAATTTACATTTTTAATCCGGCATTGAAATCCCCCGCCTGCGCAAGTGAGGCAGGTACAAGATCCTGCGCATGTGCAGGATTAGCACGCTCTTGCGCTTGCACAACATTTCGGCTCCGGCAGCTTGCAGGCCACACATGTATGAGGAAAAGGCTGAGGTACCTAACCATTACATGGGGGTAACTCCCCTGCCCACAAGAAGAAGCTGCTGCAGCGCTGACCCACCTCTGGCTATGACACATTACTATGGGAAGTGTTTTACTCATCCCTGACTACAAGGACCCAAGTCTGCTTTCAAATCCAGGTCTCAGGCATGGATGTGTGTTACAGAAGTGAGGTGCTAAGCTCCCAGAGGGGGAGGGTGTTGGCCACCAGGCATTTACTCACCCCTTCTGGCCAACCAAAGGAGTAGCATTTGCCTATGCTGTGATGGTGGCCATTCACCCCCCAACCACCCACACACACACACCAGCCAGCGGAAGGATACAGCCATGGCATTTCCAGACATCGCGACTGGGGGAGGGGGGATAGAAAAAATTGATTTGGGACTAATTAAACAAGTACTGTGATTTCCAGGCATATGTGCTGCAGTTCTAAGGCCCAGCTGCTTAAAATGTGTTTGTTTATACTGTAGTCTATCTCCTTTTTCTATATACTGCATAAAACTTACAGCAGGCACATGCACTTATTAAACTGTACAATAGTTTCAGTTACTAAATACTAATTCAATCAGATTTTCTCTAAAATTTGGTAACATACATAAAGGCAATTGTTAAAATAAATACTGCTTTTGATTGCAGTGAATAGTCGGCTTATGCTAGCTCTGTTAACATAATAGCAGTTAAAAATGTTAGAAAACCATCCCACACTGCTACCATGTGTGCAGTATTATACATCATTGAGATTTGTGCTGTTTACTGACTGGGGAGCAACTTTGTTTTATCAGTTTCATCGCTTAAACCATCACAGTTTTATTTATTTGCAAATGTTAAACGTGAGACTTTGCTATGGATGTTTATTTATAAACTCATCCCTGTTGGAGCCCATTAGGGAAATAATATGACTCTTTCCCTGTGTACCCAGACCATGCCTAAGATCTGGACAATGGCTACCATTGTCATAGTGCACAAAGGGAGTAGTCTATCAGCCAGTGATTATTCAGGCCCATTTCTATTTTACCTCCCCTCTCCAGAATGCTTGACAGAATTGTCCTTGATCAAATCCCCACTTAAGAGACAAAATACAATATCCTAGCAGATGCACAGCATGGCTTCAGGAAAAATCATAGTACTATCAGCTCTGAAAGGGCTATCAGACTGCCTGTACAAAGAAACTGATGAGGGTGTTCTTTCCGGGCTATATTTATTAGCCTTACGAAGGCATTTGTTCTTGTTGGGCCTCGATCCCGGTTAGGGAAACTGTCTGAGCTGAGTTTCTCAAAAGAAGTAGTAAGTTGGTTTGCCAGCCATCTCTTGGATGGAGAGCTAAGAGAAAAAAAAATAAATATACCCTTATTTTCCCTAGGAATATAAACATAATGGTCTCCCTGTGGTCAGATCTGTGGCCGCTGTTATTTAACCTTTATGTAAATAACCTACACTATCTGCACTAACACAAAGGTTCTCCTATATGCAAATGACATGGTGTTCATCACTAGAGGAGGGCCCCTTCTAGGCAGTTTCTCACACCTTGCAAGCCATCATTGATGTACCGCAGAGATGGTTTATGGAAAATGCCCTGTTAGTGAATATAAAGAAAACAAAAGTTATTATCTTCAGTAGTAACAGGAAGCTAGGCTTAACACAGCCATTCTATAACATTGTCTCCCAGGAAGACACAGAAATTGAGCTGGTACCAAAGTTTCAGTATCTCGTAATATCACTGGACAGCAATCGGTCCTATGTGGAGCATCATTTACCAGGAGACTGGGACTCTTGTACAGGAACAAAATTCACTTCACAGAGGAGACCAGAAATCTGGTATTTCAAAGCTGCCTGCTATCCCTAATTAACCACGGAATTGTAATCTACAGCAACTGAAAGTACACTGTCTAGAATCAAGTCCCTCCTCAACAAGACCTGTTGATTGGTACTACAAGTAAATATTAGCATATACCACTGCAACCTTTATTTCAGATTTTGGATGGCTGCCATTTGAATAAGGACAACAATACTACACAAACTTAACAGTAGCAAAAATTCTTAAAAATAAGGCTCCTCTGTGCATACAAAACATACTTACTGTCCAAGACAGCTCTCATGCCACTAGGTCAGCAGGCTGGCTACACCCTCACCCTCTTTTTAAGAGGGCATCCCAGGGGGCAGAGTTCCCACGTTTACTATGCCCCCAAGGCGTGGAACCAGATACCCCCATCCTATCTGCTCTACAGAACGACCATGTGAACAATAAACAGCTGAAAACTGTCTTGTGAACACCAATAACTGCTCGTGCTTTCATAGATTGTAATGTATTACAGGTCTGCTTGTGACTGATCCATTCCATGCTGGGGTTTTTTTTCTGTAACATCCTCTGCTGTGTTAATACATGTCTTTGAATGATTGTTGTTTCTGTGTTATTTATACTAAATCGGGTCGCCCTTGCAAATTGTCGCTCTAGATTATTCTCATACATACATACATACATACGCACTTACATAAATAATAGTATTGACTTACTGGCATCTCTTCTCTCTGTAAGAGTCCTGCCCTTCCCCCATGTCAGAACTGCGCACCCTAAAGAAACATGAGACTGCACTCTTGTAGCAGGAGTTTATGATGGCACACCTATATTTATATATAAATAAGACCGTAAATGTCTAGAAAAGAAACAAAAGTACATCTATAAGTCATAGCAGTATTTTATTTAATTATTCATTTTAGTGTAAACAGCTGGCAATTGCCCAGTGACCTATAAAAGTAGCCAGTACAAGAAGAAAAAAATTACTCACTGAAGTAATGGTGTTTCTTCTCGGGGATCCTTCAGTGTGATTTACAAAAGCATCAATCTGCAGGAGTGTGCTACCCCGGAGATAGAACTTAAGCTAATTTTAGAACTTCAGAGTTAGAATCAAGTTCAAACTCTGCACTGTGGTCTCACTCCCCCTAATGTTCTGATCCCAGATTTGTTTTTCTAGCTAGGATGAGCTGTGACCATTAAACCTAACTAATTGACTACCAAATGGTTTTCAAATATTTCCATTAACATTTTTAAACTCCAAACAAATTTAAAGCAGGCAAAATGAAAACATTTAACTGATCATATTTTGACAATTGCTAAGGAGCTGGACTAAGGAATGCTTAAGCAATCTGATTAGGTTGTGGAAGGGGAGGCAAGGTCAGGGACTGTAACTCATATTGATGGATCCCTGAGAAGAAACAACATTGCTCCACCAAGTATTTTTTTCTCCAAACAACAGGAACCCATCAATGATGCTTTACTAAAGCAGTTCCTCTGGCAGTACCTTGAGAGGATGGGTCCATAACCTGTTTAGAAAAAAGTTCTGAAATACCGCAGTTCTGAAACTGTGAAGGCATGCACTGTTTTCCAGGTAGCTGCTTTACAAATGTCTAGAACAGGGATGCTCTTAGTAGCTGCCACAGAGGCAGAGACCCCTTGTAGAATTTACCCTTAGGACTCTGGGAGGTGCTTTACAAGCTTTTTCATAACAGAGCTGTATGCAGGAGACTATTCAATGAGAGACAGTCCTCCTAGTTGCTGGTTTCCTTTTGCTCACCTCTCCACAGGTGGCAAAAAGCTGTGTACCTTGGGACCTGACATTCTTTGTCCAGTGCAGTTTTTGTTCACCTGTACTGGAATGTTCAGGGTAGAGCACAGGAAGGGCAACTGACTGGTTAAGGTGGAATTCCGTCACCATCTTAGATAGGAATATCCAACTGGCTCCTAAGGACTACCTTATCCATGTGGATGACTATGTAGTTTGGATCTGTACAGAGGGCTTGTAGTTTGCTTACCCGCCTGGCAGATGTCATAGCTATCAGGAAAACTGTTTTCCATGTAACAGTTTTTTAAATCAACAGTAGCCATAGGTTTAAATGGAGCCTCTGGCAGCTGGGAAGTGCAGATATTTAGGTCACATGGAGGGACTGGATCCCTTACATGAGGATAGAGGTGATTGAGTCTTTTACAGAACCTCTTAAAAATAGGTTGTGAGGCCAAAGTCTTGTCTTTACGTGCTGATGTGTATGCTGACACTACTGTTGGATGTAACTTCGGTGCTGAGGGACTCAGATCTAAGGACTATAAGTGTACTAGGTAGTCCAGAACTGGGGACAAACCAGTATGAGAATCTCTTTCAATTAGAGGAGTATGTTTCCATTGCTGTTGGTTTTCTGGAAACCGTCAGTACTCTCAGCACCTCTTCTGATAAATTTAAACTCAAAAATTCTAGCTTCTTAAGAACCATGCCCTCAGGCATAGTGTTCTGAGGACTGGGTATGTTATTCTGCCCTGAGACAGAGTCAGTAGGTTGTACCTCATTGGGAGGTTGATTGGAGTCCTGCTGGATAGGGTCAGGAGCACCAAGTACCAAGCCTATGTGGCCCAGGCCGGGTGTATCAGAATCATTGTTGCTAACTCTTTCCTGAGTTTTTTAAGCACTTTATATATGAGTGGAAATGGTGGAAAGGCATACAGGAACCTCCCTGTCTAGCCAAGAACTAGTGCATCCTCTGGGACTGTGCCCTTGCTGATGGCCTACAACAGAAATTTGAGAACTGATTGTTTACTTAAGAAGCAAACAGATTGATTTCCAGTCTGCCCCATCATCTAAAGACTGAGGCCAGCAGTTGCTGGTTCAGGGTCCATTCGTGATTTTCCTGGCTGACTTTGCATGGGGCATCTGCTAGGACGTTGTCCTTGCCTGACAGAAGTAGAACATAAATCTTTGTATCTAGGGATCAGGCTGTATCCCAGATCTTCATGGCTTCTGTGCACAGTTTTTAGGATCTTGTTCCTCCCTGCTTGTTTTTGTATTACATTGTTGTGGTATTGTCTGTTTCAATCTGAACTGAATGGCCTTGTAGCTAGGAGGAGAAGGATTGTATTGCCAGCAATACTGCCATGATCGCTAGATAGATGTGTTTCTGATCCTCCTATGAGTTCCAGATACCACTTACTGTGAGGACAGCTAGGTGGACACCCCACCCTAGGAATGAGGCATCTGTTGTGAGGACACTTGTTGGGGATTGTTGGAGGAAGATAATGCCCTCTCTGAGGTTGTTTTACTCTTTCTACCACTCTAGTGCCTGCAATCAGGTCTTTGTGACTGGCACTAGCTTGAACAGTGGATCTTACCTTTGAGACTCGTGGTACCCTAGCTGATATTGAATGTCTCTCATCTGAAATGTGGCCCATGGCACCACTGCTGTGAATGAAAACCATGTGACTCAGCAACTGCAGGAAATTCCTTGGAGGCCTTGGTTGGCCCAGTATGAAGGATTCTATAGTAGCAATCAGATTTGATGCCCTTTCTTGTGGAAGGAAAGCCTTTCCCTGCAGGGTATTCAGCTATGAAGTCCAACACCTGAATCGGTTCTGTTTGGGACTTTTGTAGATTTATCAAGAACCCCAGGTTCTCTAGGGTGCTGTTTGCCCTTTGACTAGAGAGCACATTGTCTCTTGCTCTGTTTTCCCTGAGACTAGCTAGTCATCTAGGTAGGAGAAAACACTGCACCTTGTCTTTTCAAGTGTGCTGCCACTATGGCTAGGCATTTGGTGAAGACCCTTGGTGCTGAATTGAGGCCAAAGGGGAGGGCTACAAACTGGTACTGTCAGTTTCCCAGTCTGAACCAGAAGGACCCTTGCCCTTCTCACAAACAGCAGCTTGTACACCTTTCTCGATCAGGGTGAGCATATAGGTATTCCACCCCGTGTTTGTTCACCTGATACTCTTTTTTTTTTTTTTCCCCCAACTCGTTTGTCAATGGCAGCAGCTGAATTATGTACTGACATGATTTTTGAAGTAGCTTTTTGACGCAATTTATGCAACAAGCAGCCTTCTTGTGGGAGCTAGCCCCCATAGCCATGAACTCTGCTTCCTTCTCATCCTCTTCTGTTTCATGAGAAGGAATGCTGAGGGTGCTCACCATCTGTTGATGAACAAGGAATAAAATGTATAATTCTTTGTAGGCCTAGGAGGAGAGTCAAACTCTTTTCCAGATGAACTGTCAATTCTATGGGCTCACCTTCCTTCTCCTCCTCATAATACATGTCCTCTTCCTCCACAGGCAAATGGTCTGGAGCCTTAGCTGGGGTGGGGAAGGCAGGCACATTAAGAAAGTTTCCCATAGCCTGAAAGGCTTAGAAAAAATGCCATGCTTTGACCAGGTCCTCTGTTGAGGTCATTTGTTTTTGTTTCACTGCCTGGTCCTTTTCCTTTGCAGGAGGAGTGGCATAGACATGCTTCTGTTTTTTTTTTTTTCTTGGCAGGCACTGATTTTAGTATTTGCTGTGAGGCACTTGAATGTTTGCCATCACTGAACTCAGGCCCCCCCCCCTTTTGGACACACTCGTATCTGTACGATCTTTACAAATTCTCAACCTCTTGCCTCATGAATCAGGGACAAGGCTTAAAAAATTCAGGGACAAAGATCCCAAATCAGGGACACATATTAAAATCTGGTACTCTTCACTCAGAAAGCTGATAGAATAAAGGGATTTGTGTTAATATGCATTTTCTGAAGAATAACACGTCTGTTACCTTAATGTTTGACATTATTTTGTGCTTTTAATTCCCACTGTTCTGTCACAAGAACACAAATTTTATGAGGGACAGAGGAGTAATTTGAGGCAAAAGCAGGGACATCCCTGAAAATCAGGGACAGTTGAGAGGTATGTTTACAATGCCTGTCTGATGGCTGTGCAGGTTTATCTTTTTTATCTGTCCCCTTTGATAGGGACTGCTGCTGTATATGAAGAAAAAACAACTGAACGTAAAGGGATACTGTCAACCCCTTTAAGCCTCAAACTGTCCCTAGTTTAAAAAATATACTTTATGATTGTTTGCATTCTGTAGAATGTGCTGATGTGGCTGGTAGTTTAATTCTGATTCCTTTTTTTTTTTTTTTCTAACAGTGAAAACAGACTGCCCACCATACTGGTGTTACCACACCAAAGTGTGTTTACTTACATTACTTAATCAACTACCACTGCATCTTTCCTGGACTTTGGAAACACCCCCAACACAGTCTAGCCACTCAGGATGTAGTGGGAGTAGAGAAGACTATTGCATCACGAGTGGCTGCACTGCTTGAGGTGTTCCTAATATTCAGGAAGTGAGCAATAAGAGTAGATCAAGAATCTGAAACAAAACAAGGCTGGGTATAATTACACAACTACCACACATTTCAGTTGTACTAAGAAAGGAGGCAGATTAAACCACCAACACCAATGAATTTCAGAGAAAGTAAGCAATCATAACGTGCGTTTTCAATTTGAAATAGTATCATGCAAATTGGTTGACAGTGTCCCTGTAAAGAAAATAATAGAGACAGTAATAATTTGACTTGTTGACCAGAGGATTCTGTATAGGAGGAGCTTGTATTGCCACACCTTACCTCTCTTGCCAACTGCATTGCAGAATTTTATATATATATATATATATATATATATATATACTCTTGATCGACCCGTACCTCGGGGTTGAAGCGCCGGCTAGCTGCTCCTTGCCGGGCGGACCTCCCCCGACATTTGAACTGCTGCATATACTGAGGAACTTTGGCTGCTGTATCGGGAGAAAACAAAGAAAGACTCACAGTTTATCTGAGGTGGTTGTTTTCTCTGGGGTCTCTATTTCTGCTGTTGGGCTGGAGTTTGAAGTGCATGGGGACCAGAGAAAAGAAACTGGACTGTAGCTGTCAGGGCTTGTGGCCCCATGCTGGCGTCTTTGTTCTTCTTGGCACCAAAAGATTTGAATAGGCACAAGCGCCTATTGGCTGGGAGGTAGCCGTGATGCTGGGCAGCCATACACAAAAGGCTGCAGCCCAGCTCAGTGGCCTAATCTCCCATTGGACTCAAGACCAGATTGCTAAGGGCGGTGAGGGTGATCTCCTGAACCGCCCCCCCCCCAGCTACCGCAAGTCGATCGACCCGTACCTTGGGGTTGAGGCACCGACTAGCTGCTCCTTGCCGGGCGGACCTCCCCCGATGTTTGAACTGCTGCATATACCAAGGAACTTCGGCTGCTGTATCGGGAGGAAACAAAGAAAGACTCACAGTTTATCCGAGGAGGTCATTTTCTCTGGGGTCTCTATTTCTGCTGTTGGGCTAGAGTTCGACGTGCCCAGGGACCGGAGAAAAGAAACTGGACTGTAGCTGGCAGGGCTTGTGGCTCCATGCTGGCGTCTTTGTTCTTCTTGGCGCCAAAGGATTTGAAGAGGCACAAGTGCCTGTTGACTGAGAGGTAGCCGTGATGCTGGGCAGCCCTACACAAAAGGCTGCAACCCAGCTCAGTGGCTTTATCTCCCTTTGGACTCAAGACCGGATCACTAGGGGCGGCGAGGGTGACCTCCTAAACTGGGTCCCCCCACTACTGCAACTCGATCAACCCGTACCTCGGGGTTGAGGCGCCGGCTAGCTGCTCCTTGCCTGGCGGACCTCCACCATCATTTGAACTGCTGCATATACCAAGGAATTTCATTTCTTCCGCCCACCCGCCCTGTTCCCTCCTCCCCTTAAATGTGCCGTCAGCCCACCCACTACTTCTAAGAGGCCACTAAAGTGGGTTGTGGACAACATATTAGGCGGAGCTTCAGTAGACTCATCGCCAAATCAAGCACCTACATACAGACACTTTACTGCCAAGACATTGCCATACAACCTGATACACCTGCTCCCAGGTGCTTGAATCTGTTCGCCTACATATGATCCTTGCCTTTGAACTTGTGTGATTTTGCATCCTAACAGACAGTAACTGATTTTTCTTAATTGTGCTGCCCTAAATTGATGCTAGCCTGACAAATGTAACATATGGCATAGTGCATTCTTATATGATCTAAGCCTAGTGATACCACAGGGGGTAGTGAGGGCTGCTTTTGCTAGCTGTTGTTGTTAGGTAGTTAATTGGGGTAAACCTGTGTGCTCCTCTGGCACAAAAGCAATCTTGTCCTGTACCTCACTCTGTTTCCCTCCTGGTGACTTTTTCCCAGTGACTGTCTCCTCGCGGAAACTGCTTAAGATCTGACTGTTCTATTGCCAGCTTAAGGCATGAAGCCACAGCGTCTGTACCCTAAGGATGCCTAGCCAGCTGTCAACATGGATTGGCAAGCTGTGCTTCTGCAAACCTAACAGAGGTTTCCTCCTCGCTACCACCTACATTCTTGCAGTACTTTGGGTGGACTGGCTAGCTAGTCTACATGACCCAACCACCTATAGTGCACAGGGACCTGCTACCCATCCCACCAGCCACTACTGGTCCCCCTCCCCTGCGAGCACAGTCTCCCTCCAAGTCGCCTACGAGTTCACAAGAAACAGGATTTGCTACAGGTCACTTCTCCAAACCAGGAGAATACCCAGCAAAGTGATGCTCCCCTCTCTTACCCTAACCCTATGTCTCCTGATAACAGCTCTATTGCTTCTTGTGGGTGATATCCAACTGAACCCAGGCCCTGTAATTGCAAACCTCTCAATAGCCTCCCCCCAGGACCAGCCCTGGCTGTCCTCGAGGGACTGCGGATCTCTCTTATAAATATATGCAGCCTTCGGCCAAAGATACACAAAGTTCAAGCGTGGCTTGCCCTCTATAAACTAGATGTCCTAGCAGTCTCGGAGACCTGGCTAAAACCCCATGTCCTCGAGCATGAGGTAGCTGCCTCAGGATACGTCCACTGCAGAAAAGACAAAATAACTAGAAGGGGGGGCGGGGTGCTCATCTATGTGAAGGACACCCTAATCTCCTCCCAGATCAGCATGCAGCACAGCACGTGCCATGAGAATGAATCGATCTTTACACTGTTCACCCTAGGCGGTACTAAGCACCTTACCATTGGGTGCATATATAGCCCCCCTAAGAATGCGTTCCAATCCCTGGAGACACTCACTAAAGCCCTAGCCAATGAGGTCTCGTCTGTACTCCTCATACTGGGGGACTTTAATCTGAACTGGGCCCAGGAGTCAGTCATCTATCAATGGCCTGCTACAGGAGGTAAATCTTGCCCAGATAATCACTGAACCCACCAGAATGAATCATAGAATGGGAAGGCACTCAACCATTGACTGGGCTCTGGTGTCAAACCCAAAGAATATTCAGTCGGCAGGCAATATGGCTGATGCCCTGAGCGACCACTCACCTATCTTCTGTGTCTGGAAGAACAGGGCAGACAGGATTCAACCTAGAATCCTCACAATGCGGGACTACTCTAAATTGTCACCTGAGCAATATAATACCTTTCTCAGTAACACTGACTGGAGCACGCTACGACACCTCCCTACCCTGGACAGGGCCGTCGCCTTCTTCCAGAAATCTCTCATGAGGGCCGCTGACTTCTTTGCTCTGTTGAAGACCCATCGAGTTAAAGGCAGTTGCTATAAGTGACTCACTCCCCCCCAAAGGCCCTGATGATCCACCACGACAAAGCCTGGAAAAAGTTCAAGTGCTCCTCACTCCTAGGTGACCTTGAGAACTACAAAGCTCTTAGGAACCAAAGTAAGCATGCAGTCAAACTGGCAAAAAGGGCATACGTCAGTCACCTCCAGAAAACCAACCTAGGCAACCCGAGGTTATTCTGGTCTCACATCAACGAGCTGATAAAGGGAAAAAGCAAGGCCGGCCCAGGCCCTATCGTGGCCAATGGACAGTTACTGAATGATGGGACCCTCATTGCTGCAGCCCTCAATCGCCACTTCATGAACCTTGATGATTACAAGGCTGGGCTCCCAGTGACTAATAATGAGTCCTACACACTGGAACCTCCTAACCTTGACCATCCATCCTTTCGTCTGAGGTTAGTTAAGGTTAAAGAAGTCCTTACGCTCCTAAAGTCCCTGAAAAGCAGAGGATCAGGTGGGCCTGACGGTATCCAAGCCAGACTACTCAAGGACTGTGCTCCAGCACTCACAAGGCCTCTCACCTGGCTCATAAACCGGTACCTTCTAGAAGGAACTGTTCCTGAGCTGTGGAAACATGCTCACGTGGTTCCCATTCACAAGGGCGGCCAACGGAACCCATTGGCAACTACAGGCCCATCTCCCTGCTCTGCGCCCTAGCAAAAATCCAGGAAAAACTGGTGTACATTCAACTCTGTGAATACTTAGAGGCACACCGGCTTCTTTCCCCAGCCCAGCATGGGTTCAGAGCTAAACATGGGACAGACACCGCCCTAAGTTCTCTGCAGACGTGCTTAGGGAACTTGACGCAGGGTCCAACACAGGAGCAGTTTTCATCGACCTTTCCAAGGCCTTCGACTTGGTCGACCACTGACTCCTACTTCACAAATTGTGTAACATAGGCCTGGACACTCATGCTCTCAGGTGGTTTGAAAGCTACCTTACTGGTTGTTCTCAGAGGGTCAAGTGGAAGGACAAGATCTCTGATCCACTGCCCCTAAAGGAGGGGGTACCACAAGGGTCCATACTTGGTCCCCTTCTATTGTCCCTGTTTATAAATAATCTGCACAACCATTGCGGGAGCAGTGCTGTCATTCAGTACGCTGATGACGCCATGATTTACAGATCTTCTGACAACCTGGGAGATCTAGGTCCATCCCTCCAAGAGGACCTACTCACTATGGAGGACTGGCTTATTAAGAATAAAATGGTCCTTAATACCACCAAAACCAAGGCCATGTTGTTCGGACCTGGATCCCTTGGTCTGAACAGAACACAACACCTGCAACTCACTTCAGGCAGGTAACAAACTAGAAGTGGTTGCCTCCACAAAATACCTTGGCCTTACTTTGGACCAAGGATACACTCTAAAGCAACATGTTGACCAAGTCACCAAAGTCATTCATGGTAAACTTGGTACTCTTTATCGCCTCAAGGATCAGCTGATCCCAGATGCTGGGACTGCCATTGCCTCATGTGTCCTCCTCCCAACACTCACCTATGCTGCCCCAATACTTCAGGGAATGGCCAAGCTTGAGTTCAATAAGTTACAGGTCTTGTACAACAAGGTGGTCCACTTCGCTACTCAGTCCCACTCTAGGAGCCACCACTGTGACTCTCTAGCACTTATCAGCTGGCCTTCGTTCGAAGCCCGTCTCAGGTACCCAGTGCTGTGCCTAGCACATAAGCTAATTAGCACAGCACCTCCCCCAAGCCTCTCAGGGCTCATGACTGCCAAGCAAAATCCTCGCAACCTATGGACCTCAGGCCAAACTCTTCTCGAAGTCCCAAGGGTAAGGACCAAGGGGGGGATGTCCTTTTCCCACACTGCACCTTCCCTATGGAACAACCTTCCTCCTGAGGTACAGGAAGCTTCATCACCTGTGAGCTTCCGAACAAGACTCAAGGCACACATGCTCGCCATGAGTCAATGTCAATGCTATGTTACCTGACACTTTCACTACCCTCCTGCCTGAGCACTTACCTCATACCTACTAAAGCTGGGAGCCCTAATCCTTCTGTACTGGCTCTCCTCCTAACATACTCTACTCGGGTAATTGCGACCCAGGTGTTGCTCTGACTCTCCTACATTGTTCACTTTTGCTAATCACTGTAACCTGTTATGTAATATGTCATTGCTATATGTCACCTGTACATGCTATAACCTACATCTGTACTATTTGTGTATCCTACTAGTCCTGTAACTCCCGGGTCGCCCCTGAAAAAGGGACCTCCAGGGCCCAGTGGGCCTACCCAGTCATCAAAATTCAATAAATAAATAAATAATTTATTTTCTTTTATGTATGGTATGTTTATTAATTGTCTGTGTATTTTTACGTTTATTGTACAGCTGTTAGAGCCCCTGGGATTGGGCACTTAGGAAATAAAGTCTACTACTACTAATCCTCAGATGCACGCTTTTCACAATCATTAGAACTCCCTCAGAGACTATTGTGTTTTTGTGATATAGAGGCAGACTGAGAAGCCATAACATCTCTTTTTTTAGCCCTTTTCCTTTGGGTTTTAAGACAAAACTTTTTACATAGCTCACAGTTGACAAAATTGTGTTCTGGACCAAGGCACTTTAAACAAAGCTGCTGGCTGTGTGCCTTTACCAGGAGCTGAAAGCAATTTGTACAGTTTTTAAGGTCTGTGGGTCCGGTTTGTTTCTCAGGTCCATCAGTCATGCCAAATGCTGGAGACCGGTTAACAAAATAATTATTCAGGTCCCAATATCACCTTAAATTGAAAAAGGAACTGTAAATATTTTTTGAAATCTTTTCCCCTCACAAGAGTGGGGCACTACTGTGAACACAGAAGTTTAAAATGTAAACCAAAGATCAGACTGGTTCCCTGAAAAACGGGAACCGAGCATTAATTTGTCAAACAATGCTTAGGGTAAAGAGTTTGTGGTTTTAACCATTGCAGGGCCATGGACTGATAAATAGAAACATAGAATTTGATGGCAGATAAGGACTGCTTGGCCCACCTAGTCTGCCCATTTCACTACCTGATGGATAAGCTGCAGATTCTAGTCAATCAACAGCTTACTTCCTCCTACCCCCCCACTAGAATTGCCTTGTGTCTGTCCCATGCATTCTTGAATTCTCCCACCGTTTCTGACTCCACAACCTCCTCAGGAAGGCTGTTCCATGCATCCATAACCCTCTCTGTGAAAAATACTTTCTAACATTACCTCTGGGTCATTCCCTCTATCTTCAAATTGTGTCCCCCTATTCTTGCACATCTCTTCTTCTGAAAGATGCTACCCTCTTGTACTTTGTTAATTCCCTTGAGATACTTGAAAGTTTCTATCATGTCCCCTATCCCTCCTTTCCTCAAGGGTATACATATTAAGCTGCTTTAGTCTCTCCTCGTATGTCTTCTGGTGCAGACCCTGCACCATTTTGGTTGCCCTCCTCTGAACAGCCTCCACCCTGTCTTCGTCTTTGCAGAGATGGGGTCTCCAGAATTGCATGCAGTACTCCAGATGAGGTCTCACCAACTGTCTGTACAGAGGGATAACAACTTCCTGTTTTCTACTGTTGATGTCTCTCCCTATGCATCCCAGTATCCCCTCAGCCCTCCTTACTGCCTTCTCACATTGCTTGCCCGCCTTTAGGTCATCTGATATAATTACTCCTAGGTCTCTTTCGATTTTTGTTGTTATTAACTCACCTCCCATTGTGTACTCGGCCCCTGGGTTTTTGTTTCCCAGATGCATTACCTTGCACTTCTTTGCATTGAATCTGAGCTGCCATATATTTGACCATTCCTCCAACCTTGCCACGTCCCTTTTCATCCTTTCCACTGCACCTTGTGTATCAACCCTGTTGCAGATCTTTGTATCATCTGCAAAGAGACATCATTTTCCTTCCAGGTGCTCTCCAATGTCACTTATGAAGACATTAAAGAGGACCGGTCCCAGTACTGAATCCTGTGTTACCCCGATAGTTACCCTCCTTTCTTCACTGTGAACTCCGTTTACTATTACCCTTTGAGTCCTGTTGTCCAGCCATTTTTTTATCTAGGCTACCACCTCGGGACCAACTCCAAGACTGGCTAACTTGCATATTAATCTTTTGTGTGAGACTGTGTCCAATGCCTTTAAAATCTAGGTAGGCCATATCCACGGCCCTCCCTGGTCTACTACTTTGGTCACCCAGTCAAAGAAATCTATTAGGTTCATCTGACATGACCTTCCTGCTGTGAAACCATGCTGCCTTGGGTCCTGTGCCCCACTGGCCTCTAGGTACTCAACAATTCTTTCCTTCAGAAGTGATTCCATCATTTTCCCTACCACTGAGGTCAAACTAACTGGTCTGTAGTTTCCTGCCTCTGCCCTGCTCCCACTTTTGTGAAGTGGCATCACATTTGCCCTCCTCCAGTCCTCAGGTACCATCCCATCCTTCCATGATTTGTTAAAGAGAGTAGTCGGTGGTGATACTAGTTATACCCTTAGTTCTTTTAGAATTCTTGGGTGAATCCCATCAGGCACCATTGCTCTGTCCACCCTCAGTCTCACGGGTTCTTTCAAAACCCTTTCTTCCGTGAATGGACTGGTATTGACCCCCCCATTCAGAGTGTTTCTCTTTGGTTTAGGTACCTCCCCTCCTCTTCTGTTGTGAATACTGAGCAGAAATATTCGTTCAGTATCCCTACTTTTTCACTGTCACCTTCTGCCCACATTCCCTCCCCTTTATTAAGTCTCTGTATCCCTCCCTTGGTCTTTCTTTGCTCCCCAATGTACCTATAAAAGGTTTTATCCCCCTTTTTAACAGAGCTGGCTATATTTTCCTCAGTTTGTGCCTTTGCTATTCTGACTGCCTTCTCTGCCTCCTTCTACTTTAACTGATAAAGTTCTCTGTCCTGCTTCTTCTGTGTTTCCTTATATTTCCTGAATGCTACCCTTTTCACCTTAACCTTTCTTTCCACCTCTTTTGAGATCCACAGTGTTTTTTTCCTTTGTTTTGTTCTGTTGATTTGCTTCACACAAAGGCTTGTTGACTCTGCTATGGCTGTTTCGATTATTCCCCATTGTTCCTCCACCCCTCCTTCTTGCACGTTTGCTAGTGCTTTTCTGAGGCATTCTCTCATTTTCCCAAAGTTAGCCTTCCTGAAGTACAATATTCATGTTTTTGTATGGCTTGACTGTATGACTGTGTTTATTGTGAACCACACTGTTTGGTGGTCACTTGTTCCCAGATGGCTACCCACTTCTAAATCTGAGATCCTTTCTCCTTCCCCATTTGAGAGTGCCAGGTCCAAGATTGCTCCCTCACAAGTGGGTTCCAACACTAGCTGTCTGAGGCATGCCCCCTGTAGGGCATCAAGAATGACCCTGCTCTTGAATGTGCCTGCAGCAAAAGTACTCCAGTTAACATCTGGCATATTCAAGGCCTCCATCAACTTGTCCATTTCCTTCCCTGAGATGGTGGTCTGTACACAACCCCCATGCGCATTGTAGTGCCATTTCCTGTCTCCAGGGTGACCCATAGTGACTCATCAACTTCCTGTTTACTCTTTAGTTCTGTTACTTTAATCCTTTCCCTTACATAGAGAGCTACTCCTCCTCCTCTTTTACCCACCCTGTCCTTCCTGTAGATTGTGTATCCTGGTATGTTGACATCCCCAGTCATGGTTCTCTGTGTACCATGTTTCAGTGACAGCCACAATACCCAGGCATCCCTCTTCCATCAAGACCACTAGTTCAGGGAGCTTGTTACACAGACTGCGGGTATTGGTACTCATCACCTTCCTTTTTTTTTTTTTTTATGGCCTTACCCCTTTTAGCACCATCCCCGTCCTTACTGCCTTTTTCTGTATTTACCCCATCCTGCTCCCTACTGACTTCTCTACCTTGGTGTTTACCTCTCTAACTACTGTGTTTTGTGGGGGGAGTCTGGATTTCCCTGCTCCTTTCAGTGCCTCCTCCCTTGGCCAGTTTAAATTTTTGCCAATGAAGCATTTAAACCTATCACCTAGGATCCTTGTCTCCCCGGACAGATGCAGACCATCACGTCAGTATAGGCCTGCATCCCTCCAGGTGGCTCCACAGTCCCCAATGAAGCCAAAACTCTGAGCTCCACGCTAGTTTTTCAACCATTCATTGAGTCCCATGGTGCAGAATACCCTAGCATCATCCTTTCCATAGATAGGCAGCACCTCCAAGAAGGTTACCGTACATGCTACTTGTCTAAGGCCCCTCCCCAACTTGACAAACTCCTCTTGCACTGCTCTGATCCCATTCACAGCCAGGTCATTTGTCCCTAGGTGGACAATGACATCCAGCTCCCTCCATCGTGCAGCTGCTCCAGCGATCCTGAGGATTTGCTTCCTGTCCCTCTGAGCTGTGGCACCAGGCAGGCACCTTACCTCCCTATCCCCTTCCTGCCCCACATCTACCCCCCTAATGATCGAGTCTCCCACCAGGAGTTGTTTTCTTCCCCTGTGGGGTCTCGTACCACCCTCCTGTGGGTCTCCTTTGTGGAGGTTCCCAGCATCCTCCTTGGTCTCCACTGCAGGTGCCTCCATAAAGGAACCACTCTTCGCCAGAACAGCATATGAATTGTGGAGAGGTACAACTGGAGGGATGCACCTCTGTTCCACCACCCTCTCACTCTCTGAGCCCACCTTGGTCCAACCACTCCTCGTTCTTGGCAACCTCTGAGGTAGTGGTGGTGGCCCTGGTCAGTCCAGAACTCCAAAACATTCTAGTTCTGTTGGTAGTCTAAGGCTTAAAAGTTTTTTTAAACAATTTACCATTGGTTCCCTGAAGGCCGGAACCACGTTTCAGATGTGGCATTCTCTGGTTCCTGGAATCAACCAGGAACTGGAGAAACCACAAAGAATTCTAATAGAATTAAAATAAACACCCTGACTGATGCAGAAAACCAATGAAATTTATAGAAAAATAATAGAAATAGTAGTAATTTGACTTGTTGACGAGACAGCTGGGGCTTTACTTTGGCACAGCTGCTCTCTTGTGGTGGTGAATAAATCTAACATTAGAACACTAGGGGGCTGATGACCACAGTGTGCAGTCTGAACTTCATTCTAATTCTGAAATTTTAAAATTAGTACAACTTCTGTCTCCAGGGCAGCATAGTCCTGCAGACTGATGCTTTTGTAAAGCATAATTGATAAGATTCCTGTTGTCTCAATAAGTTTTGTAAAAATAACACAGTGGGATGATTTGTAAATCTCACATGGTACTAACTTATGTTGTAACATGGTAAAAATAAGAGGACCACAAACAAGGAAGCCAATTGGCTCAATCACGTCAGCTGATATAACACCAAGTGGGTATTAATCCACAATATATGCTGTGTTGGTACTGAAGGGAGCGCGCAGAGGAAATCATTACAGGAGTGCTACTGCTGTGCACGAGCCCCAGAAAGGTGGAGCATGCATGTAGGCGATATGGAATAAACCCAGGGGGAGCGAGTGGGAGAGGCATCTATCCTGCCGAGGATCGTAATGGAATGGCACTGCAGCAATTAGGCCACATCCCTGGAGCAATATGAGAAAGGCGATCTAGTTCTTGAAGAGCAAGGAAGCGCAGAAAAGCTCGGTGACAGCGATACTGGTACTGTGATCGCGATCAGTTGTTAGGAGCAGAAACTTGCAGAAATCAGTGCATTGTGGGAAAATAAACAATATTTGCATACCTCGCTATGTTGAATGAACCGAAAGTCGAGATATCTAAATATTAGGTATGTTCCCACGATCCTCTACTGAACGATAAAAGATAACACAATAAACGAGCGAAAACAGCTGTCTAGATAGCAAGGAAAGGTAGCGTGGCACGTTAGATGTAGCGGCATAGTGCTTTTAGACAATTGTTGTAAACGTGCAGGAAACAGCAATCACAGTATAAATAAATACTACATTGTGAATGTGCACGCGCTCCCAGGAGATGGATGTCTACTAAGAAAGTACAGCGTTGAGCATCAGAAAATACTGTATTAAACCATGTAAAAAGTAGCTGTTGATGTATGTGGCATATTATTGTGAATGTAAACAGTAGTAAATGAACACTTGCCATGTTACAAGCACATTAAGCCACTCTGAAGGTAGCATCTAATGCTATTAATGCATTGTTGTGCTGTTGTACACCCTTGGCCTGCGGCCTTGGGCCACAACCCTCCCAACCATGCATTAATCCAGCATTAGATGCCACCTTCGTTGTGGCTTAATGCTTACTTGTATGCAGTCGTTTCTCAAACAGTAAATATGTTGGCAGTATTACTTCACTGGAAGATGCAATATATTTATTTGCTGTACCATAAAGTTGGCTGGGTCCTTAGTCTCATTTTCTGCCATGCCTGTTTTTTTTTTTGTGCGTGTGTGTGTGTGTGAGTGTGTAATTTTGTTGATTATTATATCATTATTATCATTATATGTAAGTATTATTCCATTGTTTCCATTTCTATTTGTTAAAGCACTGTCTGTTACCTTTAGATTTTGCTTACTATTTCCATTCACATTTACTGTTTAAAAGTGTTGCAGCCCATAAACTGTAAACATACACTCCTATATAAGGTAGCCGAGCAGCTTATTTTAAAAGGAATTTAATGTTTCTCCTATTAATTCAGGCCAATAATTGTGACCGCACTAATATGACAGAAATAAAGTGCCAAAAGTCCACAGCAGGTGTTTATAAATGCCTTTAAGGGCAGGTGAAGCATGAGTCAGCATGATTAAATGAATGGGGATTGTGACAGGACTGCCCCATTAGTATAGGCTAATTTGGTTATGAGGGCAAGGAAAAGCAGTGTAGTAGGACACATACCATACAAAAATAAAAAGGCCAGCAGATTGTGAAACCTTTGCCTCGCTGATAATGGAATGTGTTGAAGGCAGAGGCATCATACTGGCAGTGTTGTGGTGGTGGTGGTGGTGGTGGGAGTCACTAAAATACTCCATAGAAACATAGACGTGGATGGCAGATAAGGATCACCTGACCCACTCAGTCAGCCTATTTTGCCCTGCCTATCCTATCACTGCAGACCCTACTTAATTTCTGACCACCCCCTTGCTTTCTAACTAAGATTCCTTTTTGCCTATCCCATGCATTGCATGCTTGAAGCCCACCACTGTTTCTGCCCCCACCACCTCCACTGGAAGGCATCCACTACTCTTTCAGTGAAGAAGTACTTCCTCACATCTCTCCTAAATTATCCCCCTTCTAGCTTCATTGCATGTTTCCTTGGTTTCATGCATCTTTCTCTCTAAAATAACTACTCCCCTCCAGTACCCTGTTTAATGCTGCAAGGTATTTATAGGTCTGTATTATGTCCCCCCTCACCCTCCTCTCTTCCAGAGTGTACATATTTAGGTCCTTTAGTTTTTCCTTGCAGGGCTTGTGATGCAGCCTCTGCACCATTTTAGTTGCCTTCCTCTGGACAGCTGCTACCTTGTCTATATCCTTCCTGAGATGTGGTCTCCAGAACTGGACACAGTACTACAGGTGTGGTCTCACCAGCAGTCAATACAGTAGCAAAACCATGTCCCTTTTTACATAGATACATAGACAGTGTCGGCAGATGAGGGCCTATGGCCCACCCAGTCTGCCCATTTGAGCTTGTAAGTTCAGTTTGTTTTCCTAGAAGTCTGTTGCCCCTTACCCCTGACCTCCAGAATTCCTTTATGTCTATCCCATGCATTCTTAAATCCCGTGATTGTTTCAGCCCCCACCACTTCCTCTGGCAGGGTGTTCCACTTGTCCACCACCCGTTCTGTGAAGAAATTCTTTCTCATGTTTCCTCTGAATCGTCCTCCCTCCAACTTCACCAACTTTTTCTGCTGGCGATACCCTTCCCAATGCATCAGAGCATCCCACTGGCCCTTACCCACGGCTTTGTTGCACTGTATTGCCAGATTGAGATAATCAGACTTATCTCCTGGTCCCTTTCCTGTTTGGTGACTGTCAGTACCTCTTCTCCGATTTTGTACTCCACCTTTGGGTTCTGTGCCCTAGGTGCATGATTTTGTCAATTTTCATATTGAATCCCAGCTGCCATACCCTTGACCATGCCTCTAGTTTTCTCAGGTCTCTGTATATTCTTTTCACCCTCTCTGGAGTGTTTACCCTGTTGCAGAGCTTTGTGTGATCTGCAAAGAGTTGTATCTTCTCTTCCAGTTCATCTACAGTGTTACTTATAAAGGACAGGTCCCAGTACTGAGACCTGAGGCTCCCCACTGGTTATCTCCCCTCCTCTCTTCACCAGAATGAGCTTCATTTACCACTACCCTGTATCACCTATCCATTAACCAATTTCTTACCCAGTTTACTACCTTAGGACCCACCCCTAAGCTGCTCAGTTTCCTTATGAGTCTTCTGTGTGGTACAGTGTTGAATGCCTTACTAAAATCTAAGCTGGCCACATCCACCACTCCACCTTGATCTGTTTCCATCATCACTCATTCAAAGAAATCTATTAGATTTGCCTAACATTAACCCCCTCCCCCCCCAAAAAAAAAACGGTGAATCCTTGCTGCATCAGGTCCTGTAACCCACTGGATTCAAATACCCCACAGCCTTTTCCTTTAACACCAACTTCATTAACATCCCTACCACTGATGTCAAACTGACCAGACTGTAGTTGCCAACCTCTTCCCTGCTGCTGCTTTTATGAAGTGGGACTACATCTGCCCTCCTCCAGTCTTCCGGAACTACTCCTGTTTCCACTGCAAAGTTGAATAGGGCTGTTAGAGGTGCAGCCAGTACCTACCTGAACTCCCTCAATGCCCTTGGGTGTACCCCACCTGGGCACATAGCTTTGTCCACTCTCAGATTTGTAAGTCTCTTCAGGACTCTCTCCTTGGTAAGTGGACTCATCTGCCTCCCTCCTCTAATGCTCATGCTGCTTTCATGGGGCTCATCCCCTTCCTCCAATTTCATTGTCCAGGTGTACTTGCAGTAATAGCATGCTCCTACATGGCTGATCAGAATAGGGTTGATCTACTCCCCTGGCATGGTCTGCGTCACATGGCAGGATGCTGTTTCATTATCTTACATACATCATCTTAGCTGCATACTCTTCTCCTGCTGACTTCATTTGCTACATTTTTTTTTTTACTTCTGTAGTCCCATCAGGAATTGGAGGTGCCATGGAAAACAAATGAAAAGAGGTGGTGTAGGTGGAACATGAGAGATAATATTTTTTTATACATGAGAGTTTATATTTTGTTAACTGGGTAAGAACCCAAGGACAAAAACTGTCCATTTTCAAGGGGGACCTGGAGAAAAAATAAAATACACACAAAAAAAATTGAAACAAGTAAATCAGCGCCAAACTCCAAACAAAAACAGAACTACATTTAACTATTAACAGGTAAGATTGACAGGCATAGAATTCCATTCTTTAACCATGGCGTAAGAATACTCTTTGACCCTGCTGGGTTTTACAAAACGGTCAACAATGATAAGAGCTACATGTCCCATAGCATGTTTTACGTGTAACAAAAAGATTTGCAAGAGGTGCAAAATCTTGACCTTTTAGAATATCCCAAACAATAGACACTCCCAGTTATCAAATGCAACAGGGAATCAATGCAGTCAGATGGAGAAAACAAGAAATACAAAAGCAGAAAGTCGCAAAATGTATTTACCAAAAATTATTGGCAGGTGACAAACTCAGAAAACCTATAGCAACTGCCGGTAACTGCTTTGCGGCTTTGTTCTATGAGCTTTGTCAGGTGATGGAGTTCTAACAGATTGACAGCCCTTTTTTCAATGAAACATAGAAATGTCACAGTCAGCTGGCTAATGACATGATAAGAAGTTACAAAACAAGTGCATTTCAAAAACAAGCATTTGTCAATGCTGAATGTTTGCTTGTTGGCATTTCTATCGGTAGTGTAGGAGTTAAAGAGATGCATAATAGGAATGGCAGTGAAGTACTGAACTGAAGCCAACCCCACCACCACCCTGCAGAGACTGACAGGCATTGAGGTGTGCCTTTGGGTCATCAGGCATAACGGCCATGTCATTTCACCACACCCTACCCTGCAGACACCGACAAGTGTCACAGTGTGCCTTGGGGTCTTTGGGCTTTATGCTCACCCCCATTCCATAAGGAAATATGGTGAGATGGTTGCAGTGTAGGAGAATGGGGTGAACTTTGGGGCTGAAGAGTCCAAGGCACACCTCAATGCCTGTCACTGGCTGCAGGGTGTGGGTGGGGGTGGAATGGCATGAGCATTACAGGTGACAATCCCAAGTCACACCCCTGATGCCTGTCAGTCTCTACAGGGTGGGGCGTTATGGTCAGAAACCCTAATGCCCCAGACATTCGTTGGTATTTTCACTTCAAATTTTCAGCGTGGGTTTTTTGTGACCCCCACCTCATGAACAGTGGCGATATCAATTTGTTAGTCGAAAGCTGATTTTGCACAGCGATTACGGTATTTGGCACCACAGGTGCGAAAACATATTTTGAACAGGATGTGAAAAATGACAGCTGCACTGTTCATGGGGAGGTGTAAAAAATGGCACTGTTGATAATCTGGAATGAAAATATAAAAAACTGGTGATGTCACGAGCGTGCTTAGAAACTGCGCAGTGCACACCCATAATGTAATTAGTTTTGGGATTTTTACAGCCGATTGTCAACACAGGCATTTTGGGACCTCCGCTCATGAACAGTGTCACTGTCATTTTCTTAATCTGTCCTGAACACTGATTTCCCACAGTGACCACGCATTTATGCGCTGGAAGTGTGAAAACACATTTTGGCCAGGGTGTGAAAAATGACAGCTGTATTGTTCATAAGGAGGTGTGGAAAAATGCCAGTGTTAAATATCTGGACTGAAAATGTTACAAATTCGTGAACTTATGAGGGTGCGTGGAAACTGCGCAATGCATGCTCGTAACACAGTCATTTTATGGACTTTTGTCATCAAATTTTCAACATAGCCATTGTAAGACCTCTGCTCATGAACAGTGGCACTGAGATTTTCTTAATCTGTGCTGAACATTGATTTCACACACCGACTGCACCATTGTGCGCTACATGCATGAAAACACATTTTGGGTGAGATGTGAAAAATGACAGCTATACTGCTCATAAGGAGGTGTGGTAAAATGGCAATGTTGAAAATCTGGAGTGAAAATATTAAAAATTCGCGAAGTTACGAGCATGCGTATGAACTGCACAACGCATACTCATAAAACAGTCGTTTTTGGAAATTTTTTCACCAAATTTTCAACATAGGGTTTTGGGAGGCCTACCTCATGAACTGTGACACTGTCATTTTGCTACTCAGTCCCAAAAGGTGGTTCCGCGCAGTGACCGCAAAATCACCTTTCGGGACCGAATAACAAAATGACAGTGACTGAGTACATGAGGTGAGGCCCCAAGAACCCCATGTTTAAAATTTGGTGAACAAATTCCCCAAAATGGCTGAGATATGCACCAGTGTTGGAAAAAAAAAAAAATTATGCCATTATACAGCTTACCGGCATTTCTTCAGTCTGCAGTCGGCTGTGAAGAGTGCAGCCATGTTCCCGGTCCACCGAAGATCGTTGTGCTGGGCTCCGGCGTGTAAGTATGGGTCGGGGGAGGAGGGTGTGCAGAGGGTGGGCGTGGGTTGGGGGGCAAGACAGTCAACGAGGGACTTTTTTTTACAGGTTTCTTTTTTCTTATTCAGGAAAACGACATGGGACTTTTACAACGCTGGGGTGGGCTCCCAGCATGGCAGCTGGAAGGATATTTTTTGGGGGGGCAG
The DNA here is from genome assembly GCA_016271365.2 of Neoceratodus forsteri. NCBI lineage: Eukaryota > Metazoa > Chordata > Ceratodontiformes > Ceratodontidae > Neoceratodus > Neoceratodus forsteri. The sequence continues at coordinate 800,071,744 of CM028129.1, forward strand.
TGGAGCCAATGAGGGACTGGGCACCCCTGTCGACCATACCGACTTTTGCCACATTGGGGTGGGCTCCCAGCGTGGCACCTAGAAGTCTGTGGTTTATTTTGGGGGGGTACAGTGGAGCCGACAGGGAATTAGGCACCCCATCGAACATAAGGACTTTTGCCATGCTGGGGTGAGCTCCCAGTGTGGCACCTAGAAGTCTGTTTGGGGGGGGCACTGGAGGCGATGGGGGATTGGGCACCCCCATCGGTCATACAGTGTGCGGGGGTGGATGGGAGCACATGAGCATGCTGGAGTGGGCTCCCAATGTGCTACGTAGGTGTATATGGGGGCTGACAAACTGTCTATGACAGTTCAAGATGCAGTGCTGGCCCGTACATGTGGAATATGCATACTGCCGGCGGCAGTATGCAAATTACCTGGCTACTTACCACCGCTGATTGTGGTGGTGTATTCCTCAGAACTGTACGCCACTGCATCTGAATATTTGCCATAGACAGCTTGGACATTCATTGGCACGGTGCAGCCGAACCTGCAAAAGGGAACAGGGCACTGGAAGTGGGGGAGGCACACCTACGAAAACTCGTATGGTGGCACTATGTTTCTTGTACATGCGTGCAAGCAAACATAAGAAAGCGCATTGTACATTTCATAAGTATGAATTTATAACATTGATCCATAGCATCATATTTTTAGAAACATTCTGTGTATTAACTGAAGAAAGAGGTGGGGGTTACATAACCAAAATGGGGAAATCTGCAGGGAGAAGACAAAATGCTAAACCGAGCAAAAACTAGAAAAATCAATTAACATTCCTAACTCAATGACCATTCATATTTCAAGGGACACCGTCAACCACTTTAGGCCTCAAAATGTCCCTAGATTAAACGAGCATTTGTCAGTGCCGAATGTTGTTGCACTGGCATTGACTTTAGTAGTGCAGTGCAGGAAAACCTTTTGGGCTGGATGTGAAAAATGGCAGCTGTACAGTTCATAAGGAGGTGTAAAAGAATGCCAGTGTTGAAAATGTGGCATGTAAATATAACAAATTTGCGATGTTACAAGGGTGCGTGGGAAATATGTAACGTACGCTTGGAACACAGTCATTTTATGAGCATTCGGCACCAAATTTTCAACATAGGCATTTTAGCACTTCTGCTCATGTACAGTGTCACTGTTATTTCCTCAAACTGTTCCAAAAAGTGATTTCGCGCAGTGACCACGCTATTCTATGCCGGAAGTGTGAAAACACATTTTGGGCAGGATATGTGAAATGGCAGCTGTACTGTTTATCAAGAGGTGTGGAAAAATGCCAATGGTGAAAATCCAGAGTGGAAATATTACAAATGCACGACATTATAAGTGTGCATGCAATCTGCCAATGCACGCTCATAACACAGTCATTTTATGGAGTATCGTCACCAAATTTCAGCATAGGCATTTTAGAACCTCTGCTCATGAACTGTGTCACTGTCATTTTCATAATCTGGCCCGAACACCGATTTCCTACAGCATCCGCGCTATTGTGAGCTGGAAGTGTGGAAACACATTTCGGGCAGGATGTGGAAAATGACAGCTGTACTGTTCACAAGGAGATGTACAAAAATGATAATGTTGAAAATCTGGTGTGAAAATATTGCGAATTTGCGAAGTTACAAGCCTGCGTAGCAACTGTGCAATGAACGCTCGTAAAACAGTCATTTTTTGGATTTTTTCCACCAAATTTGCAACAAAGGCTTTTTGAGAGGCCACCTCATGAACAGTGGCACTGTCGTTTCATTAATCGGTCCTGAAAGGTGATTCCACACAGTGACTATGAAATCACCTTTCAAGGCTAATTAACGCCATGACAGTGATATAATTCATGAGGAGGGGTCCCAAAAACCCCATGTTGAAAATTTGGTACCAAAATTTCAAAAAAATGTCCGAGATATGCAGCAAAGTTGAAAAAAACCCTATTCATTCCATTATACAGCTTACTGGCATTTCCTCAGTTTGCAGTCGGCTTTGAAGAGTGCAGAAAGGTTTCCAGTCCGCGAAGATCGCGCGCCCGGACTCGGAGGTGAAGTATGGGGTGGGAGGGTGTGGGGAGGCAGAGTGCGCAGTGGGTGGGATGTGGGAGGGTCAGGGAGACTGCAGAGGGACGTTCGTTCTTTACAGGGAAAAAAAATAAGACAGAGGGGACCGTTTTGTTTTTAATAGGTGCTTTGGCATGCTGGGGTGGGCTCCAGCATGCCACCTGTGTGTGTGGTGGGTGCTTTGCAGCAGGTATTGGAGCACCATGTGCTGTCGAAGGGGGGCGCAGGAGCTGAGCAGGACTGGGCACCCCTCGGCATTCAGAAAAACAGAAGGGGACCACATTATGCCGATGGGAGTGGGCTCCCCATCACCAAAATTCAAGGGAGGCAGGAGGGGATACATGCTGACGGGATTGGGCACCCCCGTCAGCAAAGAGAAACTGTTGGGGGGGGCACCCCCTTGGCAATCAAAAAAGGGGAGGGTTACATGATGCCGGGGATTGGACACCCCCATTGGCACACAATAAAGGAAGGGGGTTGACAGGCAACAGTGGCAGTCACTGCTGCCATGTTGCCTCCACGTAGGGAGAGGAGTGTTGTGGTCATGCTGCATGAGAGCTTCGCTCTCATTGCATCGGACCTTTTGTCAGATCTCTTCACCTCATTAGCCAGGCAGGGTGTCAGCCCCTGCTGCTGGCTGATTGGAGAATGCGGGACGCACCTACTGGTGCGTGCCCTGCATTTGCCCAACAGCGACCACACCTCCAAATCTCCACTGCCCCAAGACATTGGCTGCGCTAGCGTGCCAACATAAAAACACATGATGTGATTGCTTACATTTTGTACAGAATGCTGAGGAAGCTGGTAGTTTGATTTTTGATTACTTTTTTCTTTTTAGAAGTGAAAAACAGACTGACCACCATACTTGTGTTACCACACAAAAACATGTTTGTTTACATTCTGTGATCAGCTTCCACCTCATCTTTCCTGGACTTGGGAACACCCCTAACACAACATAGCCACTTGTGATGATGTGGGAGTAGAGGAGACTATTGTATCATGAGTGGCTGAAGTGTTTGTGGGGGTGTTCCTAATGTTGACGATGTATGCAATAAGGGCAGTTTAAGGATTTGAAGTAAAACAAGGTTGGGCATAATTGCACCATTTCCATGCATTTTAGTTCTACTAAGAAAGGAAGTAGATCAAAGAAACAACAGCTTAATTGAGTTTTAGAGAAGGTAAACAATCATGAAATGTGGGTCTTCAGCTAGAAATAATATGGTGCAAAAAGGTTGACAGTGTCCCTTTAAATCTTAAACTTTGGCTTACAGCTATAATGATCTCCCAAGTCGAACAGCACTCCCAGCAGTCGGAGATGTGTCACAGGCTCTGAGAGTTCAAGTTACTTTGAGAAAGAAGAAAATAGAGACACATTTAAAAGGTTTGAAAAATCAAAAGTTAATTATTGAGAGTATATAATAGTATGAACAACTTACATATGTAATAAATGCAAAACAATAATATATGTATGTCCTACTGTCTTCACTGGTAACTGGTTACCAGTTCCGTAATCACCAAAATAACAGCAAGTGCTAAAATATTGGTGGGGGGCTGCTGCAGTTATGGCCCATGTGTAGTTCCTTAGGACTTATGTAGGAAAAGAAATTCAACCAGAGAGGGGCCCTGTAGTAAAAGGAACATTGACCCAGAGAGGTCCTGCAGTGGGGCACAGAGAGGGGAGCTAGCAAGGAGCTCCATGTAGACCGTGGCTGAGTGGAGGGTTCAACAAGGTGGTGGAGATCTGGGGGGGGGGGGTGTTTGGGAGAGCTTCCTAGCAAGGGGACAGGTCTGGTGTTTGAGTCTACCTTCAGAGTTAAGCCAGTTAGTGCATCTATAGAGCTCACAGGTGTGTGTCCAATGGTTGCATCCAGTGACTAACCGGCAGGCTTTATTTAGGGAGATCATGATTTGACGTAGGGCAGTAGGGTCATCCGTGCCATAGTTATCAATCACATAGTCAATAAGGGAGAGCACCGATGATGTCATGGCAAGACCTAGGGTGTCAGGAGGCAGACACCCCCAGTGCCTATATAGAAGACCTAGTCTGGAATTGATAGCTGAGCTGAGCAGAGTGATGTGATCGCAGTATGTGAGAGAGGAGTCAAGGGTGATGCCCAGGTATTTAAAGGTGGGCACAAGGTCAAGGGGGGAGCCCTAGATGTTAATGATGTTGAGGGGAAAATATTTAAGCTTATTTTGTCTGTGGGTGAAAAGCATGGCCTTGGTCTTTTTGTAATTGAGGACAAGACGGTGCTCTGAGAACCAGGCCTCGACTTCAGAAAAGGAGCGTTGCAGGGAGGCTTGAAGGTCTGAGTGGCTGTCAGATATAACCACGTCACTGGCATACAGAAGCATTTCTCCTGAGCAGGCCTTTAGGAGAGTATTCAAGTACATGCTAAACAGAAGGGGGCCCAGTATTGAGCCTTGGGGAACTCCCAAAAGTAGCGGTTTACTGGCCGAGAGTGTGGAGTTTAACTTGACCCTCTGGGTTCTGTCACTGAGGTAGCTTTTAAACCATGTGGTAGCATCCAGGGACAGGCCCATGCAATGTAGGGATTAGATTATGAGTGTGTGGCTGACAGAGTCTAACACCTTGGTTAAGTCAATATAGGCAGATCCAACTAGGTGCCCTCGATCAAGGGTTCTGCTTATGAAAGTGATGTATTCAAGATGGGCAGCTGTAGTACTGTGACCCTTCCTAAAACCATGCTGTTCGGGGTAGAGAAAGTTATATTTAGTGAGATAGTTCGAGAGTTGATCTGACACTATTTTTTCCTAGCACCTTGGAAAGGGGGAAGAATGGAGATGGGGCAGTAGTTGCCCGGGGAGGTGCAGTTCCCACTTTTTAATTTTGGGGTGATGACAGCTGCTTTCCAGTATGAGGGGAATTGTCCATGACAGAGGGACCAGTTTAGGATGTCAGTGAGTGGGGAGATAATGGAGTCTAAGGTGAGGAGGACTATTTTGAGGTCTAACGAGTTGCTACTAAAGCACATTTTCCAGAGGGCTTTGGTTAAATATGGTCTTGCTTCTAGGGGGGTGATTGTTCAGAACCTGAAATCGGGGGTGGACGCTTTAAGGGGTAGGCTGGAGGGCAGGTCCGGGGCTGGGTCGAAGAAGTTAGAAGGAAGGACACAGCTAAGATCAGTAAATGCAGTGTTGAGGGTATCGGCAATCAACAAGGGGTCCTGGGAGAGTAAGCCATTTACTAGCAGCTGGGTGCGGGGGAGGGTTGAAACAGATTTTCCATTAATTTCTTTAATGTTGTTCCAAAATTTGCGACAAGAGCCCCTGGAGGAGGAGAGTGTTTCCTGGTTGTGGGTAGCTTTGGCTTTCCAAATTTCCCAGGTACATTTGTTCTTAAGTTCCCTATAGAGTTTCTGGTCATGCGGTTTGCCCAATTCATTACCTTTATGCCATTGATTGTTGTGTTGCTTCATGAGGTCAAATAGAGCATGGGAGAGCCAGTGGGTGTCCTGACTTTTGACTTTCTGTTTGGAGACCGGGGCATAGTGGTCACAAGCGGAGTTAAATGTGGAGATAAAGTAATCCAGGGCACTGTCAATAGACTGTGCAGTGCTGATGGGGTCCAGTTACATTGTAATAGGTGTTATTTGAGGTGTAAGAGAGATCCCTTTTTTAGGCAATGTATAAAGGTATATTTGGGTGGCTGCTGCAGGATTTTAATTGAGGACCATCTACAGAGGACTGGCGAGTGGTCGCTCAGTGCATCCGGAAGTACTGAGACCTCAGATATGTGAGTGGGCCAATTCATGAATATGAGGTCAATAAGTGTGGAGGTGCCAGTTTTATGGTTAAGCCTCGTGGGGGACTGGATGACTTGGGAGAGGTCCAGTGCTGTGACAGCATCCTTGTAGGGGGCAGAGAAGGTTGCTAGCCAGTTGATGTTGTAATCACCCAGGGCAGTGATTTCACTGGAGGTGGGCAGGTGGGCTAGGCAGTTCATTACCTAGTCAAACACTGGCCTTTGGTGCCGGGGGTGGGGGTATAAACTGTGACTGTGTAGGGTTTTGCCAGACCTGTCAGGTTGCAGTTTCACAGTGAGAACTTATGTGCCGTGAGATGGAGTGGAAGTGCCAGGGACTAGTGAGGCCTGAAGGGAATCTCTATAGTAAAGAGCACAGCCCCAACCCCTCTTAGCTAGCCTGTCAGTTCTGAGGATAGAGTACCCAGGAATATGGACAGCTGAGCCCAGGGTATCAGGATCAAGCCAGGTCTCTGTAATTGCAAGGCTATCCAGAGAAATCTGTGCCTTCCAGCCCTGAAGGACATCAGACTTTTTTTGAAGGCTACAGATGTTGATGGTGGCTAGAAGGAGTCCATTTGATTACCCACAGGAGGTGCTGAGAAAAGGGGTGGGACCGGGTTTGGGTGCACATTGCCTAATAGGAGAAGGAGTAGGAGGGCAGGGTGAAGAACAGCGAGTCTAATTAGCTTGGCTTTTATGTTAGGGTTACGTGGCTGGGGATAGGGCTTGCGGGCAGCTACAGGTATGGGTAGGGTGGAGATATGCACAGGCACTAAGAGGGCTAATGAGATATGGTGGGTTAGGTTCCGGGGGGCATGGGGTATGGGAGGTGTGCAGAGCGTTGCTGGTAGTGCCCCACCTGGTGGCGTAATATTGGGTACCTGCCTGTCTGACAGGCAGAAGACTTGGGGGAGGGGAGGGAGTAAGGAGCACACCAAAGACTAGAGGGTGGTGCATCATTGGGTACATTCCAAAGAGGGATGGGAACCACAGGAGGGCAGTGTGCCCAGAGGCCACAGGACTCAAGAGTTAGCAAAGCAAGGTATCCTCTTAAGTGATCCCAGGTCAGATGGAGTAGTGGTGGGATTGGTGCCTACGATGCTCAGGGTGCAGGGTTCGAGTCTGGGGTGGGGAGCAAGTGGGAAATTAAGAGGAAGGGGACAGAAAGCATTAGGTGTACAGGGGTGGGTGAAAAAGAGGCAATGAAGACGGGGGGGGTGGTCCTGGCTGATGCCCAGTGAGGGAAGAGAAGCAGGGAATTAGCATAGGGTGCCTGAACTGAGCATGTGTGGCTTTTCTGCAGGGGGAAGGGAAGACCTCACAGTGTTCCAAACAACAAAGTTCCAAACATCAGAAAAAGTACAATGATTCATGTCAGGATTACTGCGTAAACAATACAGGCTAAATCACATGGAATGCAGGATTCTAATCTTAGCCCAATAGCCCACAAACAGTTCCACAGCCCACAGATAGCAAGCACGATCCCCTTAGAACCCCAGTTAAAGTAACACAGTGAAACCGCCACAAATGCAGTGAAAATGTCCAGAAAGTGCCTGAAATAATCTACCACCCAGTGTCCTCCAATTGTAAAAAAACACCCTTCCAGTGGTATCTCTGCAGGTAGGAGAGCAGTGATTACCTTTGGAGTCTGCACAACTGTCCACTCCCAATGCTGGCTGTGTGTGTAATGCACTTCTCACTGATACTTTATCATAAGAAGGGTTTTAAGTCCCAATTTTCATTTAAGCTAAGTGCTTGTAATGAAGAGATCCAAACCTGCTGTAAAAGGTGCTGAAGCCTGTTCCACCTCTTCTACCAATGTGTACATATTTCAAAGTCATCAGAGTAAGGCTCTTAAGTTCTCCATTGTGACGTACTTAAAAATGATATTGAATAGAGGTGTCACTCAATGGGTTCTTGATATTCCTAACGTGAACAGGCTTCAGCAAATTTTACAGCAGAAAACATTTTTGATCTTTTCTCTACAAGCACTTAGCTCACATGGCTTAAATAAAAATTGGAATTTAAAACCCTTTTTATGATAAAGTATCAGTTAAGAAGGTAACTGGATTACAGCAAAAAATACTAGCTACAACATGTAACATGTAATATATACCATTTATCATTGTTAAGGTACCAGCTGGGCTATGACTACTTTATTTTAACAAATGCTAGCCATTGATGCACCTCCTTTTCTTTTGAATTCCTGCATTAACTGGTCATTCTTGGTCTCAACATATAGGATTTTACATGTTTTATTAATACATGCTTTCTTCAAATGCTTTGGTTTTTATGTATTCTTGTATGCTTTGTTTCCATGATAAGCCTTTGTAAGTCTGTTCCTTCTTGGTTACAGATAGTTTTTGTACGTATCTCGTCAAGACTGTGCATCCGAATAAGCTTGTGGTCAAATAAACAAATTTTGGGTGACTATTTCTGCAGGATTTTTCTAAAAACTTCCAATTTTCAATGCAGAATTCATTTCAGCAGGATTTTATGCAACAAACGTTGTCAAACCCGTTGCAAATTCCTCCTTGCAAATTTTATTAATTTACTTTCATGGTGCTGATATATGACCATGATGTTTTTCCTTACGTGGTTTTGAGGCGGAACCATTTCTCTTTATAATTTTTGCATTCATCTTTTTATCTTAGTCCTAAGGCACTATATATGGGCCATAACTGCAGTTGAACCCCCAAAAAAAATATTTAGCACTTGTTATTACTTTAGGTGATGTCTGAAACTGGTAACTAGAAAGCAGTGAAGACAGCAGGACATAAAGATGTTGTTTTGCATTTATTACATGTGTAAGTTGTTTATATTATATATGCGCTCAGTAATTGACCTTTTATTTTTGAAGCCTTTTAAATATGTTTCTGTTGTTTTTCCTTTCTTTTGGTGACTTGAACTCTCGTGGTCTGTGACAGATCCTCAACCACCAGCAGTACTGTTCCGTTTGGGAGATTGTTACAGTTCTTGGCCAGTCTTTTGGATTTAAATATGAATGGTCACCGAGTTAGGAATATTAACTGAGTGTGCCCAGTTTTTGCTCAGTCTGGCATTTTGTCTTCTCCCAGCAGATATCCCATTTTGGTTATGTAACGCCCCCTTCAGTTCATACGTAAGAGTTTTCTGAAAATACAGCACTGTGGATCAGTGTTATAAATTTATACTTGTGAAATGTGCCATGTGCCTTTATGTTGTTTGCACTTGCTTTTTTGAAATGCACTTGTGTTATAACTTCTTATCATGTCATTAGCCAGCTGACTGTGACTTTTCCATGTTTCAGTGTATAAAATGGCTGTCAATCTGTTAGAGCTCTGCCTCCAGATGAAGTTCATAGAGCGAAGCTCCAAGGCAGTTAGCAGCAGCTACTGTGTGTTTTCCAAGTTGGCCCATTTGGCAATCAATTTTGTTAAATACATTTAGTGGCATTCTGCCTTTGTGCTTCTTTTTTGTTTTCTCTGTTTGAGTGTGCTGATTCCCTATTGTGTTTGAGATTTGGGGTAGAGCTCATAACCAGCAGCACCACCAGGTATCACCAGACGAGTGCAGATCACCCTCCCAGTTTTTGAGAGACATCCAAATACATGGCTTGCCACTCTAAAGGTAATGACTGTAGGTCTCGATATAGTGAAAAGTAGTATGTCAACTTGCCAGTCCCTAAGACAAAGCAGCACACACCATTCAAAAGTGTGGAGACCCTCTGCAGACAAGAAGCCGTGTCCATACTATAAATGGGAAGGGGATAATCAATCAAAGAAATAATCAGTCCAATAACAGCTAATTTTCAAGATTCCGGGAGTTCTGGCAGTTGTAGTTCAGCCTCTTCCTCATAGCAGGATTGTATGGATCACTACAGAACAGTGAGCTGCACTCCCAGATGATGTTTATCTTCACTACTACGAGAATGCCACAGGGCATTAAGTGTATATGCATGCTGAACACAGGTGTGACCATGGACCCCACACCAGTACAGGTTCTTTCACCTTGCATGGAATAATATGTCTTTAAATGTAATGCCAGCAAAAGCCTCAGATGGTAGTTTAAACCCTGTCAGCTCATGGAGGCCTAGGTGACCACCAAGTCCCCGGGATTATAAATATATTTTTGAGCTCCTCAGCATAAAACAAATGGCACATGGCATCCCTGATCAAAAGCTCTGAAATACCTGGATTTATACATTTGTATTGCACTACCTTGAAGGAGCTGAGCAATTTTAAATTTAATTTACATGCAGTTTTCTGAATTTAACTTCTGGCCTGTCTTGAAAGGGTCAACATCTTTGTTACGCAGACTTTATTTAAAAAGGGTGCACCCCCCCCAAAAAAAAAAGTTTTGTAGAAAGAAAATAATCATTGAAACTGATAGGTCATTAGAGGACATTACCTATCCAATGCTGGCCATAGTACCTGATGTCCTTGATTTGAATGCATTTTTATCAACAAATAAAAATGTAATCAAACTAGCACATGCCTTCAAAATGTGCACTTCTGACGGCCTTAAAAGTCCTACAGTGTCAGTGCACGATGTCTTCATTGGAGGAAGAATGATCCTCTCGAATAACTGTCCCTCAGTGGTAAAATATATGTATTTATAGCACCTGGTCCTTCCCCTGGAATTGATTGTATAAAACGTATACTTTGCTGGGGTATTATCCTGTAATACAAAAGCTAAGTATAGATGTTTTTTAGTCACTTACAGAGAAAGCAAGAAGTGCTTCAAATGCTTAAATACTATACTATTGTGGTACAGTGATACAGTTGGAGAGCTCAGAAAACATCATCCACCAGAACTGCAACCATTTTAGGGCAGGTCAACAATGCAAATTTTTTTAATTTTTATTTATTTTAGTCTTTGGTAACCGGGTAAGGCATACTAGGCACAAGTGCCTGTTTTCAGGAGCGACCTGGGAGCACTGGGAGGTTAAGTGACTTGCTCAGAGTCACACAGTATGCACGTGGAGGTTGTGAGAATCAAACTTAGGTCAGGTCTGCTGGATGTATCAAGCTCGTTCATGCCTCGTTCCTCTAAGCTCTGGGCTATACTGCCAGCCCATTGCCCAGTGTACAGCGGCACCAACCACAGTGCAACACAGTAACTTGCAGTAAATAACATGTCACAAAATATTGCAGTAGAAAGGGCTTACTTGCCATTGAATTACACTGGTACCTGCAGCATGCTGCAGTATTTTGTGATATACTGTAGCATTACTGTATTGCATCCTGGCTGGTGCCGCTATATATGCTGGTTGGTTTACTTTTTCGTTTTGTGACAAAATGTCTTTAAACAGAGTGGATCACATAACTAAGGGCTGCATTGGTTAGCTAATGTTGTCCTCTTAAGACCTGTAAGGCTGAATTACTTTTTTTTACTGAATTGTTTTGTTTAGGCATCTGTAATCATTTACATGCCTCAGAGGGCAGACTTTGGTGTTCCAAAACTCCTCAATCAAAGAAAACATCTTCAATATTCAAAAGAATTTGGTCATATTACCATGGTTATAATAAACTAACTGACGTTTACATTTACATCATTTAACATTAATATTTTTCATTCTCAGCTAATACTACTCGTATTTTTGAAGGCACCAGGATTGTGAAAACAGGAATGGTGAGTTACAGAATTTGCTTTCATTGCATGTGTTGTAGTTCTCGAGTTTTGTACAGCAGGTGGCACTAAAGCACTACTAGATGGTAGCAGCACTCGTTTCTAAGAGGAACTATCAGTACTTTACCATGTTTGCGGCAGGTAAACAGAATGCATTCAGAGTCAATAGAAATTTAATTTTACAGCTGAAGTAGCAGTATAATAACCAGCTCCATGCACGAAACACAAAATGATATGAATTAGAGATATATTGGTTTAATTTCAACTTGTAAAATAGTAAGATGCGAGAAAGAATCAGACTTGTAGAGTGGATGCAAATAAAGGCTATAAATTGTGTTCAAGTTTGCAATGAGATTTTTTTTCTTATAACGAACAGCTGTGTGGAGGAGCATGCCTTAGGAACTGCATGTTGGAGGCATGTGTGCACTTAGTGAGTTGTAATGCTACAAAAGTCTGTTTCATAGTTAGTCGAATTATGGAGCCAAATCATGATTATTCTGTCATCTGTTCTACAGAAAAAGGAAAAATGTTGCATGTTGTTATAGCAAAAAGATGGCATCTATAAGTCACTTTATAAAAATAAAAAAAGCAATTTTACTTTCACAGATTTAATAAAAGGTAGTTACAGATATCAGAAATGTTATCTTTTGTTTTGCCAATCCCCATCAGAACAGTTAAAACCAAACTTAAGAAATTAATTCTGTAATTATTTTGCTAGCTAAATTCCTTTTGGCTCTTCAGGTTGATATGCGAGATGTATGGTGGAATAAAAGAACAGTTAGCGAAAATATAGAACTAATATCATATTTGCTTAAACAACCTAAAGGATTACATTCTCAAAATATTAAAAATTCTCACTTTTAATCAACTGATGTAATTTCCTTCCAAAACTGAAACACTGATGCTTAATGCAGTAGCACTTATCGACAAAACATTCAATCAGATAACTTTTTTTTAGTAATAATGTATTCTGGCAAAGGAAACATCAATATACCAATTGTTTCATTTTATTTAATTCCTGACTTGAAATATGTTGCTAGAAAGTTTTTCTAAAGTTCCTACTCTTGCTTTTTTGTGGTGTGGTGCTGTTTAACATTGGACATATATGCAGGCACCATCCTAATAAATATGCAGAATGAATCTAATTTGCATAGTCAAAAGTAAACTTAACGGAAGAGATTTTTTTTTCAAAATTGCTAGTGGAACATGGGGGTTGGGAGGGTGGATGCAGTTTCATACTGTGCAACCTGACTAGGAAACTAGGGATGTATTTTGCTAGCACAGTAGATAACAGCTCTACTTCACAGTATTGTAGTGGCTCACGTAGTAGACACTTTGACACTTAAAGGCTTGTTCAACCATGGATATTCACAAAGAAGTTGATTCTCAATCCATGACAAGACTTCAGAAGATGAGCCTTTTTATTCTTCTTTTTCTCATGCCCTGCAAAATAGAACAGCCTACCAGCCACCTTCAACAAACCATACATCAGCCTTCTTTTCAAAGGCTGTCACATCAACAGCCAGGATCGTTTGTAGATGCTCTCCCACTTGAAGCCTGTCCCCATTTTTATCCACCCCAGTATTTACTGATTTGTATGGAATACTAACACACAGCGAGTGCAGAGGCTGGGAGGCAGTTCCAGATGATTGGGGCTGCAACACAGAAGGCTATGTCTCCTGCCAATTTCAGATGCGAGAGAGGGACTCTCAGAAAGAAGTCCCTGGTGTCCGGAATAGAGAGCTCTCCCAGGGTAGTAGGGGGTCAGCAGCTCACAGGTAGGTTGGATCCAACCTGTTCAGGGCCTTAAATGTCAACAACAAAATAAGAAACTTGTATTTGTGTATTCTTTCGGAACTAGCATTTGTATAGCCTATTATATATAGTAACTGTTAGCACCTGCTGTCAACCAGAAGTCAGGCGTTCTCCATATCACCCTGTATGACATCACACCAGGTTCATATGGAGAAAGTCTCCTTATCAACCTGGTATGACATCACAACAGGTTAACATGGAGAAAGTCACAGCTGATGAATCACCCATCTGGGAAGCCGCTAGACTGTCACACTAACAGAAAACAGACGTGACAGTGTCTATTGGCTTACTTGCGCTCTCTAAATATATATATATATGTAAAGTTTTGGTTGCATTCTGGTTGATGTCAGATCCTAAAAAAATTTTATAAAAAGAAATAATGTGTGACTGTGTGATTACTCATTTTTCATACACCCTCAGAGTGTTTTGCCTTTATCAACCACTTGAGCTTCAGTCTTGTGGTTTGTGAAGAGAAACATACTTTGGATGTGTAAAACAAATTCATATTACACAGCAACCCATATGTTTTTCTCAATATACTTCACTATCTGCATTGTGAGCCCTGCTGAACTTATGGTCTCTCAGAAAGAGATACTGTATTTCATGGTAGCATCCCCCCATCTGTTTGATGCAAATTTCAATTAAAAAAAAGTTATTGACTGGGTGACCAAAGTAGTTGACCAGGGAGGGGCTGTGGACATGGCCTACCTAGACTTTAGCAAGGCATTTGACACAGCCCCACACAAAAGATTAATAGTCAAATTAACCAGCCTGGGAGTGGGTCCCAGGGTGGTAGCCTGGGTAAAACATTGGCTAGACAACAGGACACAGAAGATAATTGTAAATGGAGTCCACTCTGAAGAAAGAGGGGTTACTAGTGGGGTACCGCAGGGTTCAGTACTGGGTCCAGTCCTTTTTAATGTCTTTATAAGTGACATTGCAGAGGGACTGGAAGGAAAAGTATGCCTCTTTGCAGAAGACACAAAGATCTGCAACAGGGTTGATACACAAGGAGGCGTGGAAAGGATGAGAAGGAACTTGGCAAGGATGGAAGAATGGTCAGAAGTATGGCAGCTAGGATTCAATGCAAAGAAGTGCAATATAATGCACCTGAGAAACAAAAACCCAGGGAAGATTACATAAGGGGGTTAGTAACAACAACAAAAAGGAAAGGGACCTGGGGGTAATCATATCAGATGACCTTAAGGTTAGTAAGCAATGTGAGAAGGCAGTAGGGAAGGCTGGGGTATACTGGAATGCATAGGGAGAGGCATCACCAGCAGAAAACAGGAAGTTGTTATCCCTCTGTACAGACAGTTGGTGAGACCCCATCTGGAGTACTCGTCCAGTTCTGGAGACCCCATCTCCATAAAGACATAGACAGGATAGAGGCAGTCCAGAAGAGGGCAACTAAAATCGTGCAGGGTCTGAAGAGAAGCCATCTGAAGAGAGACTAAAGGAGCTAATATGTATACCCTTGAGGAAAGGAGGAGAGGGGGACATGATAGAAACTTTTAAGTACCTCAGTGGAATCAACAAAGTCCAAGAGGGTAGCATCTTTCAGAAAAAGAGACGTACAAGAACAAGGGGATACAATTTAAAGATGGGAGGGGGCAGTTCAGGGGCAATGTGAGGATGTATTTTTTCACAGAGAGGCTCGTGGATGCATGGAACAGCCTTCCTGAGGAGGTTGTGGGGTCTAAAACTGTGGGAGAATTCAAGAATGCATGGGACAGACATAAGGGGGTAGGAAGAAATAGGCTGTTGGTTAACTAGGATCTGCGGCTTATCCTGTAGGTAGGGAAATGGGCAGACTAGATGGGCCAAGCGGTCCTTATCTGCCGTCAAAGTCTATGTTTCTATGTTTCTTATTGCGAATAGACAGTACCTATCTAATATCTTAAGTATGCAGATATTCTCCAACATGCTGGTGCTGTTTTGGTGCCCACAACACATTGCTGGTAAAGTTTTTATTTTTATGGCATAGCTGTTGGGCATACCATGTGAATCAATAGAATTGTAAATGTCTTTCTGCAGTGGCATGCCTTGTCGGACATATTATTTCGTCCTGCCCTTTTCCTGGGCGATATACACAAGCCAACTGCTTTGCTTTAGGCATAGACACATAGCCAGTACAATGGCTGTCTTATTCCAGACAAATGACTATTCCATCCCTACCTATAATGTGACTCTGTGTTTCTCCACCATGCACATGCCAAGTGTTTGGTATGAAAGCACGTTTTTTGACTACAGGAATTATTTTACCAAGAGAATATTGTGCCTAAGCATTTTGGAAAAGATGCTGTGTCTCATTTTTCATGCCATTTTGTTAGAATAGATATAAACTTGTCTGTCTTGTTTAAACAGAATGGTGAGGAGAGTGAAGTGGCTGGAGACGGAAAAACAAAAGGAGAACAGAATCAAGGTAGCATGTCAGGTACCCCTACTCATGCTCTCTCTGCTGTTTTTCCCCCCTCTGCTCCTCCTGGTGCATCACTCAAGCCTACCGCTTCTCCCGCTTCTTCAGCTGACATGGCACCTATCAGCTCTGGGTCTTCTACTTGGACTTCCTCTGGTCTCCCCTTCTCCTTTGTTTCAATGGCAACTGGAATTGGCCCATCATCCAGTGGCAGCCAAGCAACAGTGGCATCTGTGGTGACCAGTACAATACTTGCAGGCCTTGGCTTTAGTGGTGGTGGTATTTCTTCCTTTCCTACTACTGTGTGGCCTACTCGCCTTCCTCCTGCCTCTACAACCAGTAAACAGTCAGTGCGCCCTGTCCTTTCTACAACAGAAGCTTTGTCATCTCCAGGCTCAGAAGGTGATTCCACACTTGCAAAAGGTAATGGAGGAGAAAAGGATGACAAAAATGAAAGCGAGGATAGTGAAAGAGAACGTGAAGAAGAGGGAGGAGAAGAGGAGGAGGGTACGAAGGAGAAAGAGAAGGGTGCTACCACTGAAGCTGATGAGACACAAAATACAACTGAATCGAATTTAAACACAACTTCTTCTCCAGGTGTAGCTGCTGAGGCAGAACATAAAACTGTTGCTGTTCAGGAAGAAGTTGTTCCTGCAGATAACACTACTAGTACAGATGAACCAAGTACTGACATAAATAGTACTTTTCAAACAGAAACTGCTACTCCCTCAGAAGTCCCACCAGCATTTACAAACCTAGGACATTTTCCCAGAAGACCTGCCTCATCTTCAGAAACCACAGGAAAAGAAAATACTGATAACATGGTTGTCATGGTTAATCCAGGTTAGTGAAATACACTTTGGATTACAATTGTAATATTGTATAAAACAAATAATATTTTGATTTGCTTTTGTGGTTTAATGAAATCAGACACCCTCTGAAAGAAGGTGCTGGGGCTTACCAGGAAGGATGTGAGTAGGCCAGTTATGCAGATGTAACCCCTAGATGGCGCTATCCCAGGGGCTACTACCCCTGCCTGATTTGCCACTAACAGGTTGAGGGGCCTGGATCCAATGGCGGGTGCCTCCACCCAGAGGTCAGGGTTTGCAATAGTTAAACTAACTTGGTCACAGCCCTCTGGGACACTGCAACCCCCCTTTCTTCCCACTAGTGGCCCACACAATATATCAGAATTACCTTCACAGTATACACTTACCCCAGGTCTGGTTCCGCACTGGGACCTCCTGTGAAATGAGATACAGTGCAACAATCACAGTACAGTACTTTTAACATAGACAAATACCTCAGGCAGTATAACTTTGCTGAAACAAGCAGCTCTGATTTATTTAGGGGATATAACAAAGACAGGGGAAATCAGGTTAATTAGCTTATCACTCTAATAATCTTCACTCTATGGCTCTGTGCACAGGCCTATCCCTATCAGTTACTGTCCCTGGGTACCCAAGCCCTAGTGGCTAGTCCAAACCGTGGCAGCTGGTAGGGGCCCTTTCACACAGAGAAAAGGAGAATTAAACAGTCAGCAGTACAGTAATTCCATTTGGATTTAATGTGGCAATTCAACAGGGAGCGACCCTGAATTAGTACTCACGACCTCCAAATAAGATAGGGTCCTTCAATGTCAGTAGGGCTCACTTGAGGTACACAACCTCTTCACACATCCATATAAAAGAAAGCACTATACCAGGCAGGCTGCATCTGTATCCCAATCGCAATTACTGCACAATACCCGGAGAACACACAGCAGATTCAGTTCCTGACAGACCGAATGCATTTTCTGCAATTCCTCCAGTCTTCTACAGGGTGAGCCTGGTTTCTACTCTTCAGAGATCCTTTGATTCTTTTCACAGGACGGATTCAGTCCTAACAAGCTGTTACACAAGCTGCAGACCGGAACTCTGGGCCTTACACGCTTTTTGACTAAAACTGCACACTGAAAAGCACAGGGCTCCTTCCTTCTTCACTGCCAAAGCTCAACTGAAACTCCAACCGACAAAACGGGCACTTCCTTTGAGTTCCTCCCAGTTCTTGACTGGATTGGCTGTCACTCACAATAGACTGCTGCTGTTGGTCCAAAAAGGCACTGAAGTCTAAACTACATCTCCCAGAGTCACTGCCCATAAATCCTCTTGTGGCTGGCTCAGATTATGAGTCCAAGTTCTGATTCGTCAAGGCACCATTTTAGAGCTAGCTTACCCCACACTGATTGGTCCAGTTCAGCAGTTCAAAACTAGAATGGGGAACTAGCAGACACAGTTCTGACTGCAAAGAAAGCAGGTTAGACAAACTGTAATTTCATTATTACTCTAAATAATTTCTGGCAAACAGTTACATCTTCCAGATAGGTTCCTTTGCACTCCTAGTGACTGCAAAATGAAGTGAATTGGCAGCAGCTCGAGTGGTACTCAGAGAAGCACACAGTCCCCTCATATAAACTAATTATGTCTGCAAGCAGACAGCTCTTAAAGAGACAGTACCAGAGGCTCTAAAAACACTCACTGATAAATGGCTTAAATGCCAAACACCATTCAGGCTTGGAGCATTCAAGCAAGCTCCTGGAAGTCTTTTGGGAACCCCCATTTGCAGGGGGGTTACACAGATATGACAGTGCACATAGGCACAAATGATCTGGCCAGAAGGTGTGCAGAGGAAGAGAAAGAAAGCTTCTACACCTTAGGCAGGGTACTGAGGAAAAGGACAGGAGTGCTCACCTACTCTATGGTCTTACCTGTAGCCGTGTTGTAGTCACAGGCAGTAGCTGAAAACAGAGCATTTCAATGCATGGCTGAAGGGCTGGTGTTAGGGAAAGGTTTTCAGTTCCTAGGGGACTGGTGCCACACCTGGTTGGGAGGGGGGGTTGCTTAAGAGTGATGGCACGAGAGTGCTGGGGGAGAGATTTACACAGTGCCTTGAAACATATGTAAACTAGGCTAGAGACTGCAGTACACTTGAGGATAAGTACATCTATGCAACGGGGGGGGGGGCAGGAGGATCTATACCCAAAAGTACTACAGATAGGAGCAACAAACCATTATGATGGGTGGGTGAATGTGGAGGAACATAATAGCTGAGTAATTTTCACTGAATAGTAAAAAGGTTAACAGGAGCATGGGGGTGTATAGTAGGAGGAAAAATCAAAAGGCAGCAAGGGCAATTGGGGACAACTCTCAGAACAAAGGCAGATATCAGATGGTACACAGCAGATATGGAGCATGATGTGTACCAGTACCAGAAGTTGGGGAAACAAAACCTGCAGCCTCCGAGCAGTAACAGCAGAGGCACACTTGAACTTCATGGCTGTTACCGAAACAAGGGTGACACAACACCATGCTTGGGATACACACTGTTTAAGAGGGACAGTGTAAAAGGGAGGGGAGGTGTAGTAGCATTATTATGTGAAGGAGGGTGTCCTAGCATCAGAGACTTCAGATGATGGCAGGGCAAAAGGTAGCCAGGCAATCAAGTAGAAACCACAGCACAGGGGGTGGGTAATCATCGTAGAAGTGATCTGTAGGCCTCCAGGGCAGAGGGAGGAGGCAGACATTGAGCTAAGAAATGAAATGAATAGGATGGCAGAACTTGGGGATGTTTTGATATTGGGGGACTCCAGTCTGTCAGGTGTGAATTGGAGCACTACAGTTGCAGCAAGTGCAAGAGGCCAGGCCCTGGTTAACAGAATGCAAGAAGCATTCCTGAGCCAGAAGGTCATGGAACTCACTAGGGAATGGGCCAAACTGCTCCTCAGCAGAGGGAGGTGGGGAAAGCAGTCAGGAATGCAAAGGCACAAGCGGAGTAAAAAAATAGCCCAGGCAATTAATAAAGAAGACAAGACCTTTTTCAGATACATCAGTGAAAGAAAGAAGACCAGGGGTGGGATTGTGAGGCTAAAAAGGGAGGGAGGGGTGTATGCGGAGGGGGACCTAGAAAAAACAACAATCCTGAACAAATATTTTTGTTCAGCGTTCACAGATGAAGAGGAAGGAGAAGAACCACTATTGGGCAATTTGGGCACCAGTGGGGGAGAGGTGGACACCAGTCCATTTACAGAGGAAGGAGTCCTAAAGGAACTTGAGAATCTGAAAGGGGATAAGACTATGGGGCCAGATGGGATACATCCCAGAATATTAAAGGAACTTAGAGAGGTGCTTGCAGCACCACTAACAGCCCTATTCAACAAATCGATAGAGACAGGGTGGTTCCAAGGGACTGGAGGAGAGCAAATGTAGTTCCTCTCCACAAAAGTGAGAACAGGGAGGAGGCTGGCAAATGCAGGCTAGTAAGCCTGACCTCAGTGGTAGGGAAATTAATGGAGTCACTGCTAAAGGAAAGGATTGTGATATTTCTTGAATCCAGCAGAGCACAGGATCTGAGGCAGCATGGATTCACAGCGGGAAGGTCTTGTCAAACAAATCTGATAGATTTTTTTGGTGACCAGGGAAGTAGATCAGTGAGGGGTGATGTATGTGGCCTAGCTAGATTTCAGCAAGGCCTTTGACACTGTCCCACATAGAAGGTGGTAAATAAGTTGGGCAGCCTGGGAGTAGGCCCCAAGGTGGTAAACTGGGTCAGAAACTGGTTCAGTGACAGGACATAGAGGGTGGTGGTAAATGACGTTCAATCCGAGGAGAGGGGGGTGACCAGTGGGGTGCAACAGGGATCTGTGCTGGGGCCAGTCCTCTTTAATGTCTTAGTAAGTGACATTGCAGAGGGGCTAGAGAGGAAGGCATGCCTCTTTGCAGATGACACTAAGATCTGCAACAGGGTCGACACTCCGGGTGGTGGGGGGGGGGTGGAAAAAATAAGAAAGGACCTAAACATGTTTGAGGAGTAGTCAAGAGTGTGGCAGCTAAGATTCAATGCAAAGAAGTGCAAAATCGTGGATTTGGTGGCAAATAACTCCAAAGGAGGAGTATAGGATGGAGGGGGGGGATGTACTGATGGCCACTAATCAAGAAATGGACCTGGAGGTAATCATATCTGATGACCTAAAGGTAATCTGATGACCTAATGGTAACTAAACAATGCGAGAAGGCTGTGGGGAGAGGTATCACCAGCAGAAAAAAAGGGGGTGGTTATGCCACTGTACAGATCACTAGAGAAACCTCATCTGGAGTACTGTGCCCAGGTCTGGGGGGCACATCTCTCGAAGGACATAGACAAAATAGAGGTAGTCCAGAGAAGGGCAACAAAAATGATGCCAGGACTGCACCAAAAGTCATAAGAGGAAAGACAAGAGGATCTCAGTATGTATTCACTGGAGGAGAGGAGAGAGGGGGGAGATATGATAGAGACATTCAAGTACCTCAGGGGTATAAACAAGGTACAGGAGGGTAGCATCTTTCAGAAAAGGTTACAAGAACAAGGGGGTATGATATGAGGCTGGGGGGTAGGCTCAGGGGCAACATGAGGAAGTAATTTTTCATAGAAAGAGTAGTGGATGCTTGGAACAGCTTCCCTGCAGAGGTGGTGGGGGCCAAAATGGTAGGGGAATTCAAGAATGCATGGGATAGACATAAGACTACTCTCGCAGTAGGGAAGAGATGGTAAGCCACAGATCAGCTAGGGGCTGCGGTATTGCATTAGGCAGGGAAAAGGGGCAGACTAGGTGGGCCACACGGTTCTTATCTGCTCTCACCTTCTATCTTTCTATTTTTTATATGTTATCCTTAAAGACTGGGATAACATAGGGAGGTGTATGTGAATGAGCCACTGACACTTGAGCAATCAAAGAACACTGTGAACTAAAGTCAGATTTAAGGTTGAGAGGGAACATTGCAGGACCAAGGTCCTAGATTGCAAAAGGACCGATTTGGGGAAGATGAAAAAGGTGTTGTGGAGTGAGGATTAAGACCAGTGGCTGAGTGATAGGAGTAGACAGTTGGTGAGGGCTAATCAAGAAAGATGTATTAGAGGCAGCTGGTCTCTGTGCAGAAATGGAAATGAAGACTAGGAGGGGGAATAAACCATTATGGTTCACAAAGAGTGGAAGTGAGGCAGAGAGAAAAAATTGGAAACAAAGCATTAAGTATAAGGTTAGTCAAACAGGTGAAGACATAGGGTAGTGTGGTAGGCAAAGGCTGAAGCAGAATGCTCAGGAAGGAAAAGGTGTTCATTATATTCAGGATAAATGCAAAACAAAGTGAATGTGATCAGGCTGAAGAAGGGGGAGGAGTGGGAAAAGGATGAAAAGGGCAAGAGGACACGGGGACTGTACCAGACTGCATCATATCCACCAGTAAGAGGCTGCTGGCAGAGATAAGCAAGGTGTGGACTACAGAGTAGAGAGTGCTGGAAGGACTTCAGGCACTGTAGGTAACCAAACTCTGAGTACGGATGGAATGCACCAGAGGGTTTTGACGGAAAAGGTGCAGTTCCTGGCAGGGTTCACTGCCAGACGTCTTCATCTGCTCACTAGATATGGGAGAGGTGCTGGAGGACTGGAAGATGTCAGACATGGTCCCCCTACATAAAAGTGGGAGAAGAGAGGAGTCAGGCAACTATAGACAAGTCATTCTGATATATATAATGGGGAAGGATACTAGGGGAAATGATAAGTCACTGGTAGGAGGGAAATTATAAAGGAGCATGAGGAAGTACTGCTTCACAGAGAGGGTGGCAGAAGCCTGGAAAAAGCTACCTGAAACACTAATCAGTGTACAACCTAAAGGAGAGTTTAAAGAGGGGAAGGGATAGGCATGAAGAGTTTATCAAGGGATCCAGGAGGCTGAGAAAGGAGGGGGCAGTTATGATCCTCTATTCATCTGGCAGACTGGATATACCACAAGGCCATCTTCTGTCGACAGTTTTCTGTGTTTCTTGTTTTTTATGAAAGATCTTAGAATCCATTATAAAGCAGAGGATTTTAAAATTCCGGGAGGCGACTAGGCTGCAGAATCCCAGACAACAGTTGCAAGAGTGGGAGGTCATGCCAGACAGCTAATCGAGTTCTTTGATTAGGCGACAAGAGCAGTTGAATATCTGGATTTTAATAAAGCATTCTACTCCATTTACCATGGAAAGTTGATGAAGATACTGGATGATTTGGGCATGGGGGATAAAATAATGAGATGGGTAAAAAATGGCTGAGGGAGGACTCAGAGAGTAGTATTGAATGGCAAGTTATTAGGGATCAGGGAAGTCATTAGCGGGGTGCTCCAGTGGTTGGTCTTGGGGACCAGTTCTCTTCAGTATGTTCGTTTGTGACATATGGGTGTGAGCCAAAGGGAAGTTATGCCTCTTCACAGATGACACCAAGATCTGTGGTAGAGTAGGCACAAAGGAGGGGGCTAGGGCCATGAAAAGGAACCTGAAGAAACTTGAGGGGTGGTCTAATGTGTGGCAGCAGACAGAGAAGAATAATGTTCTGTACATAGGGCCCAAAAATAGAATACAGCATTGGGGCAGGTGGTGGTAGACAGCACATTGGAGGAAAAACATCTAGCAGTAGTGATCATGGATTCTTTGAAGGTAGTGGCACAATGCAATAAAGTGATGGGAATGGTAAATAAGATGCTGGGATGCATAGGTAGGAGGAATCACTGGCAGAGAGAGGTGAAAATGCCCCTGTGCAGGTCGCTGGCTTGACCTCACCTAGAGTACTGTGTACAGTTTGGGAACCCCCACCTTAAGAGAGATAGGGACAGACTGGAAGTGATGCTGCAGAAGGCTGCCGAGATGATCCAGGGGCAGCAGGTGAGGTTGTGTGAGGAGCATTTGGAGGGTCTGAACATGTATACCCTAAAGTATAGGAGAAAAGAAGGGAACATGATTGAAACCACTCAAGTTGCTCCATGGTATTAATACTATGGACATTAACGACCTGTTCACTTTAAGAAGTAATACTTCCACTAGACGTAACTCGACAAAACTGGTGGGAAGGAGGGCTAAAAAAGTTGTCAGAAAGTACTGTTTTACTGAAATGGTGGCAGCAGAATGAACCAAACTTCCAGATAAATTTATATATGCTGAGACTGTATTGGAAGTTAAGAAGGGATGGGACAAGCATGGGGATATAGTGAGGTTGAAAATGCGGGGGAGGGTGCAATGAGCAGTCAAAGGGATGGTCTGCCCAGTCCAGTAGCTACTTAGGCATGGGCAGACCCATTGGGCCACTGGGCCTTTTTCTGCCAACATTTCCATATCTTTTTATGCAATGTCAAGCGTTCATTCCTCCTAGTTCAAGAAATGCATATAGTGTACAATGCAAGGCAAAAAACTTATTGTTAAATTATTTGAATAATCAATGGTATAGTGGACTATGATTTCCCAACCTGTGGCTGGCATGCAGCCGGGCCTGCTGCAGAGATGAAGTGCTCAGCTCCCTGAAAGGCAGGGTGCAGGCAATCCAGCATTTGAGTAGCCTTGACTAACTGACCATGAAACTGTGTTGCCAATGGCTGCAAGGGTAACTGCTTGAGGTGCTTGTGGGACAGGAGGGCATTCCTTTTACAGCTTGTGCCCCCCCCAACACACACACACACACACACACACATATATACTTCATGTTATATTTTCAGAACTTAAAACAGTAGAGTACAATATCAGAATTTTCTCAACATTCCCATTGATTGCATCCTTTTTTTAAATCCTTCTTTATGATGATCAACTTTAAGAACCCCAAATACTGTACATACTGTAATTGTACAAACATTCACTAGCTACACCGAGACCTAAGGCCATTTAACTGTAAAAATTGTTAGAAAATCTTCATAACACAACAAGATTAAAGGAAGAGTTTACTTTGTAAAAAAGTTGCCAGATGTATCTAAACCATCCCCTAAGTGCCCCCAGTGTTAACCATCTCTGCAAAATCCTGAAGTACCATTTGTGTATCTGATGTGTTGAACTAGAGTGCCTTTGACACAGTAGTTAAGCAAACTTATAGAGTAGGACAAGCGGTCCAGTAGTTTAAGCATTAATGATCCATTATTCATAAACACACATTTCATTGTATTTTGAAAATTTTTTTTTACTCACCGCTGGAATACAGAACAGGAAAGCAAAACTAGAGAACTTGCATTTAAAGAGACAGAAAATGATTTCCTAACATTCTTGCTGGTTAAATAAATCATACGTGCAAGTACAATACAGTGCTGCAGTATTTATTTGGAATACTTTTCTCACTTAGATTAGTTAAGACCTCTTGGAAAAAGTGTGCTGCTGTCAGATACGCCAGTGCTGAATCATTTGAAGCATTTGCTTGCAGCTGAGGGTAAATAGTTTGGCTGTGGATTGGCAGTATAGAAACATAGACTCTGGCGGCAGCTAAGGACCGCTTGGCACACCTAGTCTGCCCATTTCTCTACCTACAGGATAAGCTGCAGATCCTAGTTAACCAATTAGCATTCCTTCTTTTTGGATGCTGGAGGAGTAAAGACTGAATGCTGTGCTCAGCAGTTCCACCAGGTGGTATGCCTGAGCGCAGGAGAACATCAGTGCTTGTGTTTCCAGTTCAGTAGCCCGAGAAGCTATTTTGTTTGCTCCAGAGTTGCTGGCAGCTTGACCTGAGTACATAGTCATAAAAACTGTAACTGTGCCCTGATTTTACACAGAATGATAGTGAAGCATTCCCATTATTTATTAACTAATAACCAAGAAAAAGCTCTTTACGAAAGGACTCTGAAATTTAATGAACCTAGTTGATCATATGTGGATTGAGCTTATAAATAATCATAGTGATGATGGTGGATATTTGTTGCCTGTGGCCCAGTATGGTAAAACAAAGAAACTGAAGCGTAGTATACTTAGTAGGCTGTTGTCTAGCTATAAATGTCTTGAGCATACTGCTGTAGCTGTCAGCTTAAGAATATGCTACTGGTGTTTAAATGCTGTTCAAATTACAAGAATGTGTAGCACATCTTATTTTAAAGGATAGTAAGAACACAAGTGGGGGTATCGTTTGCTTAGTCTAAAAGAAAATTTTTCTATACAGTTTATATTTTTAATTGTTCATATAGTATGTCAATGATTAACTCCAACATTATGTAGAACATCTATATTGTATATGTAGATTATTTGCAAACAAATTGCATTAATGCATCAGTTAGGGTTCATCTTATTGTAACAAAAATAGGGAAATGTGACAAAGTTTGCAGCCCTAACAACCCCCACCAAAGCAGCAAAAGGACACCACACACGCAACCACAGCTAGGCATCATCAGATAAGATGAACAACGCACAGCTGTTTCTGGATGACATAAATGCAGTAGTACTGATGTGCAGTGCTACCTTTGTGCATTTGTATCTGTAGCATGCACACTGCAAGACATGCATACTGAGTAGTGCTGCAGATACAAATCCACAGTACTCAAATCACAACACTGCTTCTGCATGCAGAAGCACAGCCCCTGCAGCCACAGATGCAAATCAACGATACTCAAATTACAAGAGTTATTTTGTCTGTAGACGCACACTCTCCTATTGGGGAAGCACTTTTGTAGCCTCAGGTACTCATGCATACTGTAAGACATACAGACACTTGACGTGCCTGCACTTCTGCAGTCTCAAGTATAAAACATACACACCAAGCTCTAGTTGCAGAATTGCAGGTGCCACAATATCCATGATAACAAAACTGCAGCTCTACTTTTGTCTGAAGAAGCGTAGGTCTCTAAAGGGCCTGAGCCTCTTCAGTCTCAGGTGTAGGACATACACACTGATTCCTGGCTTCAGCAGAGCCTGTATTTATGCAGAAGGAATTGCTGTCACAATGTGGGTTTAATGGTTTCAGCACTGGATCTAGAAACTGTTCAAGGGGGGTAGCAGTTTTTCAGTTACACAGATGCATATAGAAAAGAATGCACAAACGGATGATGCTCTCTAGTGTGGTATCTCATACAGCATGCATGAGTACAATAGAACCAGTCATGATGCAATGCAGTAACTTGCAGTAAATTACATGTCACAGAGTACTGTAGTGAAAAAGGGCTTAATTGCTACTGAATTACACTGATCCCTGCAGCATACTGAACATTTTTGTGACACACTGCAGCGTTTCTACATTGCATCCTAGCTGGCGCCACTGTACCTTAGGCTGCAGACATCAACCTGATGGGGCCTTCTGTCTATAGAAGGGCAGGCCCCCATGGGGCCTGTGTTTTTTGCTACCACACATGATTATGCATGTAGTACGACATACACACAGGTCTGGGTGCATAAGCCCCTGTGGGCTGTGCAGTCACAGATATAAATTTATGATGGTAGCACATCAGTGCTGTTGCATTTGTGTCATCTGGAAACAGTTGTGTGTTGTTTGCCTTATCAGATCATGGCTATCTGTGGTTGCTTGTGTGGTGTTGTCCATTTGTTGCTTTGGGGGAACCATAACACTACATTTCTCCACTTTTGTTGCATTAAATTGAACCATAAGTGGTGCATTAACGCAGTTTTTTGCAAAGAATTTCCTTTCTTTTTGAGATAGTGGAATCATATCCTCATTCATGCAGGTCCCTTTGGGACTTGCGTGAACAGATGCAAATGCGCATGGCCCTCTGGGCCTTGTGCCAAGGGAAGACTTGTCTGCCTATGGCCCTGCACTTCTGTGCAGTGATGAATGTCAAGAAGTTATGGGACTGTCTGGTGGATTACTTCCATGCGGCCACAGATACAGATGCACAAGCAAAGAGTACATCGCTCAGCCAGTGCACAGGGCCCACTGCTACCCACATGGTACAGAGATGAAGTGTCCTATGCCAAGGGAAGAGTTGTCTTCACTATATGGTACTTGGGCCCATGCAGGCAGCCCTGCACCTTTCCTTCCCTGGCTTGGCGGGTGTGTTCACTATCCCCTCACCCTCACCTCACCCAGCTGGCTCACTGAGTTCACCCTTGAACTCAGCTCACTGGCATGGGATCACAAAGCACCACCCTGTTGGGGTAAAGTCTGGCACTACACACAGCATTTCTTTTTTTAAGTACATATATTTTTATTGAAGAAATCTGCACACAACCTACATAGCAAACAGCAGTACAAGAACAGGTCATCCCTTTTTGAATACCTGCATCCTCCCTACCCCTTGGTGCAGCATTGAGGAGGCCCAGGGGCTTGTATCACAGACCGTACTCTGTAAGCCTGTTGCCACCTTGGAAAGATTCTTAAGGTAAGCTGGCCAGATGGGGGACTCTACTTTCCCCTACCCGTCCATGTCTTTCCCTGCCTATGGGCTCCCCTCCTCCAGAAACAGCCCTCAATTAAGGCACAAAGCTAGGATCATGTTGCATGATATATAATACCATACCCAAGTAGTCCACTGGGATATAAATGCTTCTGACCTGCCATTAAGGCTATAAATGATTCACTCCATGGTGTATATTTTGTTGACAGTGTACTGCCATGCACTGATTTCTGCTATCAGACTTGTGAGCCACTTTCTGGTGATTACTTTGAGCTTTTAAGTTATGAATATTTTGTGTGTCTACCCTTAATATGCCTGGAGTAGTTTAATCGATGGTTAAATTGGAAATGCTTGGGAGGTAGAACTCTAACCCCTACATTTGTTGGAGGTGGGACTATCATCCCTTGGAGGTGGAACTCACCAATGGTACTCAATGGAGAAAGTTGTCAGAGGAGGTGTAACTGAGTTCCTGCTCAATGAAACTTCTGAGTAGAATAATAGATAAAGTTCTGGGCCCAACTGAACCACTATGTGGAGAGGCACTGTGATCTTTTTCTTTAGCTCTGTTAGTAAGGTGGCTAGTACTGGGCAAGCCCATGTAATGTGTGTGTGTGTGTGTGGCTCTGACTTCCTCACACCCCTTTCAGCATGGTGCACTCCCCCCTTCCCAATCTGGCCATGACAACAGGGGTCCGAAAGTATCATGAAACCAGCTTCCAAGCAAATTCAAGCGACACATGTGATGAGGTAACCCATGCAGCTTCTAAACATCCCTGCTCCCAAGCTGCTGGGGGCAGCTTCCGACCTATCTTCTGCCCCCACTTTGTCACTATATACAGTGTATTGTGGGGTTGAGTTGCCTGGATGGCCTAATAAATAACAGAAATAAGAGCTGGTCCAGTGGTGTAGAGGGCTGAGGCACTATGCACCTTACCTCTCCCATGGTGGCGACTCAAGTTCGGGAACATACTCAGGGCGCCAGGGGTTGGCTGGAGGGGAGAGGATTGAATATCCGATGACTGCTGTCATCTCCCAAGGATAGGAGGGCATGTCATCTCGATCCTTGGCTGCCATCTGGTGAAGGCTGTGTGGCAGCGCTAGAGTTGAGCGCCATAGAAGGGAGGGACCATTGTTCCATAGCATGCATGTGCCTCCACATGCGCATGCTTATGTGCTGCTGTGGCTAGGGGACAGAGGAGAAAAGCAGTAAAGGGAAGGCGCTGGCTTTGTGAAGCCTTTCTTGCCTGCCCCTGCTCTCATGTCATCACCTGCCCCCAATTCTGGATGTGGGTCTCCGGGTGGGGGAAGGATGGTCCTCCCATTCCCAGCCCTGCCACAGGGGTCAATCTGTGGGGGAATTCTTGGAGGTGGTAGGTCGGGGAGGTGCATGCTTGGTGGAGATGGCAGGGACAAGGCTGAGAGCCTGCAGGAGCTGACCCTTGGAGAGAAAAAGCTAAATATTAAAAATAGAAATAAATAAACTAACAGAAATAAGGTGGGTTGGGGAATGCATGTTGACCTATGCGGCTAGCATGGACACTACTGTGGGGGTCTTGGTGCCATTCTGAACCACTGCCAGTTGAGTCTCAATGATGTAGCTTACTTGGAGATATCTGAAACAGAAATTTGCATTCCAAGTCAAACTGTGCCTGGGGTTCTTCAAAGGGCCTGATCGTGGAGCCTGACTTGTGCCAGATAAAGCAGGTTAAATCTCCACCATCGCCTGAATGTGGGATTGGTATTGACTGGGGCAAATCCCGACAGGTGGGCGATGGGATAAACCCAGATCAGGGATCATTTTAGATTTAGTAACGTCACCAGCAATTACCATGCCTTCCTAATCCTTTCAATCCATGGATTCGGGTAATAACGGCGCCTGGGCTACTGAGAAGCACCCAAATAAGTCCTGCGTCATCTCCCAGAATGGGAGCAAGGTTTGCTCCATTTCTAATCATTGTGGTCCTGTACCTGCCATGTGCCACTGAAATAAGATCCTCAGTTGTGCAGCTGCATAACACATCTGTAGGTCTGGAAGAGGCATCCACCCACCCACGTCTTAGGCAGCCACAGTGTACTGAAACAGACTCTCTGTCTCTTCCCTGCCCGTATAAATCTGGGTATGGCCACTTGCCATTTCCTCCAGTCATCCTCCTTAAAGAGCAGCAAACATGTTTTTATGCTGTAGGCAGGCAAGTCATACCATGTAGTTGCCTGCCCTAGGAGCTTTTTTAGCTATAAATTGTTTTTTTGGTTTTTCACCAAGGGATAAATATAAATTTTGCTCATAAAGTCCTGCTCGTAACTTCTTGACACAAACCAGCGGCAGCTGGACGCTGCAGCCCCACCTTAAAACAGCATAATTATGATGCGGGTGGGAACAGGGCTGCAGGCACTCCAATAGAGCTAGTAGTGGAATCGGGGCTGCCTCAGTGTGCTAAGATTATCTTTGCAGGCATGTCACGCATCTATGGGGCAAGCAAAATGTACTAAGATTATCCTTGCAAGCATTATACATGTATGGGTTAAATATATATATATATATATATATATATATATATATATATATATATATATATATATACAGTACATATATAATGTATTAGCCCCACACTTGTATACATGCCTGCAAAGATAATCTTAGTACATTTAGGCAGCTCCCCTTCCCCGATTCCATTACTAGTTCCATAGAATGCCTACAGCCTAATTCTGTACCTCACATCATAATTATGTTGTTTTTATCTATTTTATTTAGTTTATGTTGACCAGGTATGTGCACTTGACAAATTCTTGCCTATTTTCAGGGACAACCCTGGGGGCATACAGATGAATGCCAACTGACCTTGAACCAGATTAAGCTGTTGGTGGTATTTTAGTGAATGGGGGTAAATTTAGCCAGGGCACCGGGAAAATTCCCCTGCTCTTTTTGAGAAGTGCCATGGGATCTTTAACATCCACCTTAACTACCACCAATCCAGGCAGATGGGACCTTGGTTTAATATCTTATCTGAAAGACGGCACCTCAAGAGTACAGCACCCCCCTCATGCTGCACTGCAGTGTCAGTACTGGGATATTAACCCAAGTGCCTGGTGTGAGGATAGAATCCACAACTTTCTAATCTCCTGGCCTCAGAGGGCCTTTTAGGGCGGGGCTGCAGCAGTTGGGGGCCACTCAGCTTGTATCAGGAAGTTACAAGCTGGGCTTTACGAGTGAAATTACTTTTTATTCCCTGGACAAAAAAAAAAGATTTATGGCTAAAAAGGCTCCTTGGGCAGGCAACTACATGGTATGACTTGTCTGCTTGGAGTGCAAAAACATGTTTGTATCATAATTATGCTGCCTGGAGCATGTCGGCAGCTGTTTAATAGGCACTGGCACATTTTGAAAGGCATGTAAGAAGTGTGGTAGCACTATCATCCTTACAATGTCAGTTCTTAAGAGGTGTTGAGCCCACCTCAGTGGAAATACCCATGCTAAGGTGACAGTCAGATGCCTACCAGGAGCGTCAGCCAAGACAGACGCAGACCACATCGGGAAAATAGTGGAAAAAACAGAGGAAGAAACTGAAGTGTTGGTACATTTGGAGACAAATTACCTGGTGAACCAGTAAGTAGAGAGGCAAAGAGGAACTCCATTAATCTGAGTGAACGGTTGGCAGATGGGGAGACCTCCCTGGCATTCTCCGACATCCTTCTGGTGTGGGGCAAAGGTGGCTGTACTGATAAGATCAGGCACAATGAGGTTGAAGAATTCAATGAATGGCTGCAAGGATGGTGCAAGGAAAAAGGCTACCTCTTCATTGGAAACTGGGGAGACTTATGGGACAGGAGGCTCTTCAAATATGATGAGCTTCACCTTACCAGGAAAGGGGCGAGAGCATTGGGGAAGAAATTTTACATCTTCACTGGATGTTTAAACCAGGGGAAGGGGAGACTGCAGCTAGGGGAAACTATCTCCTCCAACACAAAGGATAAGAACTTAGCCGACTCTCCCCGAAATCAAAATACACCCTGCCACAAGCAGGGAGCAGTAGTGAGGAAGGCAGGGGGAATCGTAAGGGGCCATCAGGGGAAAGAAAAAACAGGTAACTAACAGATGAAACTAGAAACAGGTATGAAAACCACCCCTACCGATGCATGGAAAGGGATGTGCTTCAATGCCAGAAGCCTGGGAAACAAAATAAGCAAACTGCAGGCAATAATGGCATACACCAAAGCAGACCTGGTGGCCATCATGGAAACATGGGCCATGAAAAACAATGACTGGGATTTCTCAGTACCCATTTATGCACTTTATACACTCTATAGACAGGATAGGAAGGGTGCCGGGGGGAAGAGTTGGCACTATATTCTCGCAATGGAATAATAGCAACATCGTTTGACATTTTCAAAAGGGAAGGTGTAGAATCCCTATGGGTACAGCTCAGAATGGCTTCAGACAAGATCTACATGGGGAAATATAGAAACCACCAGGTCAAACAGAGGAGAGGGATTCAGCACCCTTAGAAGAAATCAGGGATGTGGTATAAAAAATAAAAAAAAAAGGGAAACGGTGGTGGTCAGCGACCTGAACATGCCAGACATTGACTGGGATGTTCAAATTGCTAGAATCTCAAGAAGTCAAACTGTGGTAGATGCCTTACAGGACTGTCTGCTCAACCAACTGGTCGACATTCCGACTAGGACAGATGCCATCCTCGATGTGATCCTCACAAACTCAGAGGTGGGTAGAGCTCTAAATGTTGGAGAACCACTGGCAGATAGTGACCACAACTCAGTCTGGTTTGAGTTGTCCCCAAGGGATGTAAAATCTCAATCCTGTGATGAGGTCTTGACTTTTAGGGGGGCAAATTTTGAAAAACGAAGCTGATAAATAGGGGCAAACTATCTAGGATCCAGGAAAAAGCAGAAATGGAAGACATCTGGGGACTAGTTCCATAGGCCTTAATAGAGGCTATAAAACTTTGCATCAAGTCAGTGACAAAAAATAAAAAAAAAACCAAAGACCTTTATGGTTCACAGACCAGGTCAAAAAAAGCAATTAGAACCTAAAGGGAAGCTTTCCCCAACCATAAAAAGACCCAAAGCATTGATAGCTGGGATAATTTCACCCAAAAGAGCAGGGAAGCAAAGAAGATTGTGAGGCTACCAAAGGCAGAGGTGAAACTTAGGATTGCTGAGGGAGTCAGATTTGGAAATGAGCAATTCTTTCACTACATCAGGGAAAAAAGAAAGAAAGTGGAGGAGGGGGTAGTTAGACTCATAGATGGAGGCAAGAGCATAGAGGATGACAGGCAAAAGGCTGCTGCTCTGAACAGCTTTTTCTGCTCAGTGTTCACAAAGAAACATATGGGACCGTTGCCTGAGAGTGGCATTGAAGCTGCAGATAGAGGGAAACCACGGATGGAAACTCCATCAGTTACCACTGACTGAGTTAGGGAGGCACTGCTGACTCTAAAAACACAAAGTACCGGAGCCTGATGGGATGCACCCAAGGGCACTGAAGGAGCTAGCGGAGGAACTAGCGGTCCCCTTGACACATGTGTTCAACATGCGTATGCCGTCTGTACATCGACAACTTTACAGTAGTGTCATTGATGCTGACAGCATCGATATGTCGCTGTAAATTCCGATCAGGACACCGGCACTTTTTCCTGAGGTCATGCACCCCCTCCATGAATTAGCTCTGACTTGGAGTTGATTATATTAAGTGGGTGGGGTGCTGGGGGCACAGCCCCCCACAGAAAAACACCTTTGTCTGACATGGCACAATGCCTACCTCAGTTGCGGTCGACATAGCAGTGTCGGGGACACATCGCAGTAATATGAAGTTGTCGATGCAGTGTCGTAGACCCTTCAACAGGTCATTTATAACAGATGTTGTGCCGAGGGACTGGCAAAGAGTGGATGTGATCCCCTTGCACATGGCGGGGAAATACAGAAGAGGCTGCCAACTACAGACTGGTCAGCCTCACATCTGTGGTGGGGAAACTTATGGAGACCTTAATCCAACAGGATCTGGTAGAATATCTTGAAAAGAATGGCCTTCAAGATATCAGGCAGCATGGATTCGTGGTGGGTAGGTCATTTCAGAGAAACCTTCTTGTGTTCTTCGATTGGGTGACTAAAGAATTGGACAAGGGCCACCCAGTAGACCTCCTAGACTTCGACTTCAGCAAGGCCTTTGACTTGGTGCTGCACAACAGTCTGTTAAAAAGGTTGGAGAACCTTGGCATTGCTGAGACCATTATCGGGTGGGTAAGAAATTGGTTCAGTGATAGGAATCAGAGAGTGGTAGTCAACAGAGTGAGGTCGAATGAGGGAGGTGTCACTAGTGGTGTGCCCCAGGGCTCAGTCTTGGTCTCAGTCCTGTTTAATATGTTCATTAGTGACATAGGAGTAGATATTAAGGGCAAACTCGAACTCTTTGCGGACGGCACAAAACTTGGTGGTAGAGTGAGGCAGTCAGGGACCTGCAGGAAGAGTCACAAAGGCTTGAAAGATGGGTCATTATCTAGCAGCTTTTGTTCAATGCAATAAAGTGCAAAATGTTACATCTGGGTAAAGGAAATCCCCAAATGGAGTACTGGCTCAATGGAGTCCAACTCTGTACCTCGTAGGTGGAGAGACCTTGGGGTCATCATAAATAACACACTGAAGCAGTCGAGCCAATGCAATAAAGCTTACAGCAAGGCAAGCAAAATATCGGGGTGTATAGGAAGTGGAACTGATAGCAGAAACAAGGAGGTGATCCTCCCACTCTGCAGGTCTTTGGCAAGGCCTCACCTGGAGTACTGTGTCCAGTTCTGGAGACCACACCTTCGGAAGGACAGAGGCGGACTGGAGACCTTGCAGAGAATGGTATCCAAGATGGTGCAGGGTCTCCAAGGACTCTTGTATGAGGAATGCCTGCAAACACTAAACATGTATTTGCTGGAGACTGGGGGATATGATCGAGACCTTCAAATTCTTGAGCAGTATCAACAAAGTTCCCTGCTCAGAATTATTCAATAGGGTAGATGGCTCAACCACTAGAGGACACAAGTGGAAGCTTTGGGGAAGGAGCTTCAGAAGGGATGTAAGGAAGTACTACTTTATGGAACGAGTTGTGGACCCATGGAATAGCCTGCCAGCCAAGGTGGTGGGTGCATGGACCGTGGTAGCATTTAAGACAAGTTGGGGTAGGGCAAGGGCTCAGGTAGTAACAAACTGGTCAGGAACAGTCATAAACCAGGTGGGGGGCTAGGGCCAGAGGTCAGTAGCTGATCTCGGAAACTCTGGGGCAGGCTAGATGGACCGTTGGTCTCCTCCTGCCATCACCTTCTATGTTTCTATGTATCAAGCTAAGTGGGAGCCCATGCCAGGTTTGGAGGTCTGTTGTCAGTTGTCCTAATAAAGGGTCAATACTGACCTGATATGGATGGTCCAATCGAAGTGGAAACTTGATAGCAAGGTATTAATGATCTTCTTTGAGGCTATCTCTTTGGAACTATAAGCTGCCAGGCACTAGGACCACACAGAAACTTTGCAAGTGGTCAGTCAGGGGCTGCCCACGATGACATCAGATGCTGGCTGATACATAAACATGTGTGGCCCCTTCTCTCCTCAGTTCGTTTCCTGCCATCGACCATGCTCATTGAATCATTGAAGGAAACACTGCTGCAATAGCTGCCATTTTATTTATTTATTTTTTAAAAAGCAATCAGTTTTATTGTGATTTTCAATTACCTGTATGTGGTCAAAGGAACCACTGAAAATGTTCCAGTATTGTGCCTGTGGCGAGAAGATCTACACCAGCGACTCCCACAATGTCTGTATCTACTGCCTAGGCTCAGACCACTGCGTGAAAGCCTGAGAAATCTGTACAGCCTTTAATTCCATGACCAGGCAATGCTATAAGGGGACCCTAGAAAAATTCTACCTTAAACAGAAGGTGGCTAGCGTGGAGAAGGAGCTCCAGCACAAAAGCACTGCTGCATCACCAGTACCATCTTCTGAGTTGAGGTCTTCAAAATCCAGGGACAAAGCATCAGAATCAGAGAATCACAGACACAAGCACTGGGACAAGGAGGAGGAGAGAGCCTACCTGATGTATTCCAGACTGCCCCTCCGCACAGCAGGTATGACCTCCTCTGCACCACCGTCCACTCTGGCAGTGATACCACTCCCCCGGACTGTCAGTATGACTCCAAGGTCAGGGCTTGGCACTGACACTACCAGGCCTAGTACGGCTGGTATGTTGCTGTCGATGTCTGGGACTCAGCCTCCCCCTTCAACTTCTTCAGTCACACCTGTCGACCACATGGGTGCCGAAGCTCAGGTGATCCTATCCTCCTTTTCAGATGTGATTTGATGCCTGCTACCTAACCTCCCAGTTCCAGGGGTCCATTGCTGGGGCCTACTACTAATCCCCCCCTCAACACCACAAGGTACACCCTAGCCACACACCCCACTGTCGAGGTCGCTGGCCCAATCCCACTCCCTTCTCCCCATCAACCCACTGGACAATGAGTACGAATAGAACCCTGACCTGATAATGCAGGATGAGGAGTAGAAGGCTGAGGATTATGCTGAAAGCCCTTATGACAGGGGCACCAGCTTCACTGTGTCCACCTATAATGAGGACTTGGTGATAAACACACCATGGACCCTTCCAGAGGATCCCACTTTACTCACCATGATGCAGCAGTTACAAGCTGCCATGAGCTTTGACCTAGAGGAACAGGACACAACCACAAAAAAGCCTTCTAGAGTTTCTGGAGTTGCCAGAATCTCCTGCATTTTTTCATGCCACCTGTGCTCTCTGCTTTAGAGGATGCCACCTTTGCTGCTTGGCACAGATCCAGTAATATCCCAGCTGTACCCAGGAAAGTCTAAAATGTACATGGCCTCCTCTGGCAAACCATTTTTTTGCAACCCAGCCTGAGGAAGACTTAGTAGTCCAAAATGCTACCTATGACAGGTCCAGGGAACCTGAGCACCTGAGTTCCCGCCCTCCTGTTAAAGGGTCCATGAGTTTGGATGTCGTGTGGAAAGAGGACTCTTGCCTCAGCATCATTGGGCTTTTGCACTGCTAACTATCAGGCCCACATGATGAAATACCAGAACACTCTCTGGAGGAAGGCCAAGGCAGCAGTACAAGCCTTGCCGGAAAGCACTCCAAAACAAGAACTTCTCAAAGCCCTTTCTGCTGGGGCTGATGTAGACAACCATCTGCTCTGCACAGCATATGATGTATCTGATGCTTCTTTTGGTGCTGTGGCCTCAGGCATCTTTCTGAGGAGGTATTCTTGGCTTAGGGTGGCAGGCTTTGCAAATGATATATAACAGTCCATTCTTAATGCCCCTTTTTGAGGACATAAATTGTATGGTGCTGAGGTTCAAGATATCCTATCCACTCCTTAGGCCTCAGGCAGAACCTTGAAGACTGTGCATTCCTTCTACCATACCCAACCTAGAGGCAGGAGCAGAGGTCCTTTTCATCCAGCTGGTATCAGACAGTGCCGAGCAGCCAGACAGCCAGGCTGGGGCAAGGGAGCAGGAGCCTTGCCAGCCCCCAATACCACCCCGGGTGCCCACTCAAAAGCCCCTAGAGAGGGTGGAGCAGCCTCCACCAGCTCAGCCTGACTCCTTGTACAACCCCAACCACCTTTACCTCCAGGGGTGGTTGTAGGGGGTCCCCTCTCCCTCTACCTGAATCAAGTGGAAAGAGGTGATGACAGATGCATGGGTTCTGGAAATCATAGAACACGGCCATGCTCTGCAACTTCTAGACATACCTCCAGATCATCCTCCACTAGTGACCCATTATCCTACAGAACACCTACCTCTACTTCTGGAGGAAATACAGACTTTGTTACAAAAGAGGACCATAGAACCGGTGCCTCTAGAACAAAGGCACATGGGATTTTACTCTCGGTACTTCCTGGTCCCAAATTGAACAGATGATATGTGGCTATCCTGGATCTCAGGGAACATAACCTTTTCATAGAGTACAAGAAGTTCAAGATGGTCACCCTGCAGAGCCTACTTCCACTGCTACACGCAGGAGATGGTATCTGTTCCCTCAATATAAAGGATGCTTACCTCCATATCAAATCTGGAAGCCTCAGAGAAAATACATGAGGTTTCTGTTTCAATGGGAACATTACTAATTCAGATTGTTGCCCATTGGCTTGTCTTCTGTGCCTCAGGTCTTTACCAAATGCTTGGCAGTAGTGTTAGCAGTCCTTAGCAGGGAAGGCCTCTATGTTTTCCCCTGGATGACTGGCTATTGAAAGCTTCCTCTAGGGATCAGTTCCTGCAGACTTTGACTCAAACCAGACAGTTGTTCAGGGCTTTGGTGGTCACTGTCAACATACCAAACTCAGTGGTGACTCCTTTGCCAATGACTGCAGTGTATAGGAGCACTATTGAACACAGCCCAGGGTGCAACCATCCTGTCTCTGGGCAGGGCCCAATGCTTGGTTGCTCAAGCACAGCTAGTGCATGACAGCAGGTAGATCTGCTGAGTCTTATGGAGGTAGCCATAGTGACAGTACCCCTGGCCAGGCTGTTCATGCGAATTCTCCAGTGGACCCTCAGAGTCCGGTGGGATCATCTCACAGATGATCTAGAACAAATGGTTCTAGTCCTGTTCTCCAGTTCGCAAAGTGCTCGAGTGGTGGATGGAACCCAGCAACCGGTTAAAAGGAGTTCCCTTCTTGATCTCCTCCCCTCTTCAGATTCTCACAACAAATTCCTCAGAGACAGGTTGGGGTACCCACCTGGGCTCCCATCAGACACAGGGTACATGGTACCCAGTGGAGAGCACCTTGCATATCAATGTGCTAGAAATACGAGCTGTCCAGTATGGGCTCCAGGCCTTCCAGAACCATCTGTTCCCAGGCGCTTTGCTGGTGCAGATGGATAATGTCTGTGTGATGCATTACATCAACAAGAAAGGGGGGACTCATTCTTAGCCCCTATGCAGGGAAACAATGAGGGTTTGGTATTGTGCACTGGAACATGGTCTAGAACTGTCAGCAGTAAATGTTCTAGACGTCCAAAGCACTTTTGTTTCATCCAGGTTCGAGTGCTGCAGTATGCTGTATAAGGACTACTGCAGTATGTTCTGTAAGGGTTTGTTCTGAGGTTAGATTCAACATCTGGTGCTAGCGCAGAATGTGGCATTGAGGCTTCTGACCTCTGCCAGAAAGTCAAGTTCAAATTCAACATCTGCAGCTAGCGTAGAATGTGACATTGAGGCTTCTAACCTCTACCAGGAAGTCAGGATCAGATTCAACATCTGCTGCTAGTGCAGAATATAGCATTGAGGCTTCTAGCCCCTGCCAGGAAGTCAGGATCAGATTCAATATCTGCAGCTAGCGCAGAATATGGCATTGAGGCTTCTAACCTCTGCCAGGAAGTAAAGTTCAAATTCAACATCTGCAACTAGCATAGAATGTGACATTGAGGCTTCTAGCCTCTGCCAGGAAGTTAGGATCAAATTCAACATCTGCAGCTAGCGCAGAATGTGGCATTGAGGCTTCTAACCTCTGCCAGGAAGTCAAGTTAAGGCAGTATAGTGCACTGGGTTAAGGCTCTGAGCTGCAGATTTGGAGACCTGTGTTTGAATACCACAGCCGCCTAGGTGCATACTGTGTGATCCAGAGCAAGTCACTTAACTTCCTTGTGCTCCCAGGTCACATCTGGAAACAAGCTTCGGCTTAGTGTGATACTCCTGGTTAAACAACGTTCCCTTCAGATTCAACATCTGCAGCTAGTGCAGTAAGTCGCATTGAGGCTTCTAACTTCTGCCAGGAAGTCAAGTTTAGATTCAACATCTGCAGCTAGCGCAGAATGTGGCATTGAGGCTTCTAACCTCTGCCAGGAAGTCAAGTTTAGATTCAACATCTGCAGCTAGCGCAGAATGCGGCATTGAGGCTTCTAACCTCTGCTAGGAAGTCAGGATCAGATTCAACATCTGCAGCTAGTGCAGTATGTGGAATTGAGGCTTCTAACCTCTGCCAGGAAGTCAAGTTCAGATTCAACATCTGCAGCTAGCGCAGAACGTGGCATTGATGCTTCTAACCTCTGCTAGGAAGTCAGAACTTATTACTCTGTAGCTACAGTAAAAAATGCACACAGTCACCTGGTGGTAGCAAAGAAAGCAAGCACTCGTGTGGAAAACTGAACTCTTACCATGTGAGCGAGGACACTTGGGTTTTAATATCCAAGAAAAGCAGGGCACACTAATCCCCACCAGCTTCCAAACATCAGGTGTCACAGTCCTTCAAGACAATCTATTTTATTATATTTTCATTTATTGCAATGTTTCACCAGGAAGGCACGCTGAGCAACAAGTTTCTAGTCTCCTGATGCGACCGGGGGTAGGGAACAATGGGACAGAATACAGAGAAATGTTATAATGTTGAAATACATTTTGCTTACTTGCGTACAATGAGAGCAGGAGGGATTAGAGGTGGATCACATTGACTAACAATGCAACAGTTAACTATAGTAGATATGAAGACACATATAGCAATTTGGCAGCAGTTAGTAACACTGGAATACATATAATAACTTGGCAACAGTATGTAGCACTAGATGGTGAGGTGACACAATTGTAATTAGTAGCCATTAGTGTAACATAGATATTCAAGATTTACAGTGATTGGAGTAAAGAGAGGAAGAATGGAAGGACCCAACCCCTTGGATATACCTGGGTAGTGTGTTTGCTAGCCATGGTGCTCATAAATCAGCTTCCTAAACATAAACTTATGCAAACCTTAAACACAAAAATGTTTTTAAGTGCGATTTGAGTCCAGGAGCATGCCTTGTGCATGCTCTCGGCACTGCTTGCCTCTTGGACAGGGAATTGACTACAGGGACTACCAACCTTTAAAGCCCATAGCAGATTGGGCCTCTACTATGGCACAGTATCTCCTTCTGCTCCTGACCTACTATTCTCCAGGCAGAGCCACTTAGTCTTAAGGCAGGGTTTTTTGGGGGGTTAATGTTCCACCTTAAATAGGTGGGTGGGGGGGGGATGCATTGTGTTTGGGCTATAGCAGCCAAATCCATGTGGAATATGGAAGCAACAAGACACAACAGAGTGTTGTGGCCTCACGCCTTCAGCCCCTAGAAATGTGGTAATATCAATACTCCCAGCACCCTGGACTGTCTTATTGCACTTGAAAAATTGATAACCAAGCTAATAAAAAAAAGTTTAAAAAGATACAAAACATGATTTTCATTACCCATTTCATAAACTACTTACTGGCATCCATCTGGCTCCCTCTCTGGCAACTTTTAGGAAGAAAGCCATTCACCAGTCAGAGTTGCCCTGCCATTTATAGCTTCCGTTATATAGACTGTTTTGGTGTATTTATTTATATAAGAGATATGTGATGGGGGACTGTTTGATAAAAAATGTATCTATATGAGTGCTGTTTGATCTCAGATAACCTCATGAGTGGTATAAGCCACAAGTGAGTTGCCCGAGGGCAGACAGCACAAATGTAGGTAAATCATTTATCAAACAGTCCCCTATTGCATATTTCATTTATGCAGTAGGCACCAGTTTGGATAGTGGAGGTTGCTTTGTTCATTATTTATTTGTTTATTTTTAAAGAAATTGTAATGGACTTTTTGTGGTTTTCTCCAGTGTTGCTGTGCTTACAATAGTGGTTGCTAGGGACAGTGCAGCATCCTAAACACCCTTGACGACCACAACGTCTTTGGTTGCTGTGTGTATTAGTAATTAAGGGATTAAAATGATGGTGCCTCTAAGTGAGAGAGGAGGGAAGCAATTAGTTTTCCCTTAGAAGTTGTGATTTTTTATGTGTTTATTTTGTTCAGTGGGCATTTTTCATAGTTGTGTATTAAAAAAAATGAAGGAGACCCTGGAGGAGAGAGGGAAGAGAGCGAATCAAAATGAAGTGCACTTGGGAGAAGCAAGAAGGAAAAGATAGTCAGCAGAGAGAGAGACAGCAGTGCAAGTAAAAGCCGTGATCTGGAGTGATCGAGGGAAAGGTTTTTGTTTTTTTAATAAAAGGTACTGGTTTTACTGGGGGAGTTCAGTGTTAAATTGAATATACTGCAGCAGAGGTAAGGGAGGCATGGGTGAAGAGAGAGCAACCTGAGAGGCACTGGAGAGAGTGGTGAAGGAAAGACAGCAGAGGGGACAGGTGGAAGAGTAAACGCTGTGGTCTAAAAGATAAATGGTGAAAGGAAGTTTTTTTAATGTTAGCTGCTGAGTTAAGGTAAAAATGTGGGTCGTTTACAAATGAATTTTTGTATTTTTATAATGTGGAGGTGAGCAGGAGTTCTGCAGGGTGGATGATTGACAGAGCTGGCAGTTGGGAGATCAGGTGAACTAGAATGCAAATAAAAAGAAGTCAGTGGAAACTGTAAGCTGTTAGAAACGTGTTTTCTGGGAGAATTACAGGTTGCTGAACTACTAGGGTGTGCTGAGTGGCACGGTGGCTGTTCGAATGATAGAAAATGAAAGTAGAAACTGTGGAAGTAGTGCTGTCTGTCTGTCTGGCTGGGGGGTGGGGGGGGTTGTCTGATGACAAACTAACTAGGTGTATAAATCGGGTGTGACACAGTAGCTATATGTATAAAAGTAAGATTCTACATTTATTCATATACTGTAGTTGGCTCTGATAAATAGATAGGGTTGATATTCACCGCTTGCAGCTGGTGCACAGTGCGGTGGTCAGGATGTTGACTGGCTTACTAAGATCTTGCTATGTCACTCCTGTGCTCCACAATCTGCACTAGCTACCAGTACAATGGTGGATCACCTTTTTGACCTATAACACCCTATATGGACAGGGACTGTTGTACTTGCAAGATCTCCTCTGTCCCTACCATTTTCTCTGCCCTCTCCACTTCGCTGACGAGAGATTGCTAGAGGTTCCCAGGGTCTGACTTAAGACCTTGGGGGACTGTTCTTTTGCTTTTATGGCCCATACCCTGTGGAACTCTCTACCTCGTCGTGTTAGGGACTGCCCAACCGTTAAGAGCTTTAAATCCGCTCTTAAAGGAAAGCTGTCATTATTGTACCATTACGCCCCAGCCAAGCTTACCCTTCGGTTAAGTTTTTAATGTATGTTGCGACATTTTTCTTGCACCGTAACATACATTATTTTAACTTTTAAAAGTCACAACCCAGAAGTATGGTGCATGTAGGGGGGGTGGCTCCATTATCTGTAAAGGCGTGGCGACTAACTGCTTGCTTCAATATTTTTGTATTGAAGCGAGCAGTGCGTCACCGCACTTTTACAGATAATGGAGCCCCCCCTCATGCATCATACGTTCGGGTTGCGACTTTTTAAAAGTTAGAATAATGTATTTTGAGGCACAAGAAAAATTCCACAACATACATTAAAAGCTTAACCGGAGGGTAAGCTTGACTTGGGCATGACGGTACAATAACATCAGCTTTCCTTTAAGACCTATTTATTTGGATTAGCTTTTTCTAAACCGGTCTGACGTATTGTTTTTTTAAGAATTGTTGAATTTTAGTGGTATTTATGTGTTTTATATTATTGTTTTTAATGTTTAACAACCCATTTTACCTATTTGCTCCATATGGCATCAGAACCATCCATTGCTTAAACTGACCCAAAATGGCAGCATCAGATAGAATGAGTTAATGTATTTGTACAAGTGCTTTAATCTTTTGAAATTGCGTTTTTAAATAAAGATTGATTGATTTATCCACAGTTGCTTGCATACATTCGGATATGTAAACAGTTGCACTTTTTACTTGAATGTTATTATCCTATGCCATTTTGTCCAGTCTGTAAATTGTACATACGTGTTATTTGTTTGCCTTCTTTTTGTAATCTCTGTACCATCAGAGGATGGAAGCATTCTGTGGGACCACCAAACTGCAGTTTGTGACCCACAGTGAGTCCTTCTGATGTCATCCTGCAACTAAGCAGACAACATCTAGACATTTTTATCATGAATTTACCACTACACCATGGCCCTGCATGGGCATCCTTCATGCTTTCATGTCCATTTGACCAAGCACATGGCTGCTGCCAGGGGGCATCCCACTTTAAAGTCTACACAGGCTTTCGTGACCCATTAAAATCACAGCCTTCAAGCAAGCAGGGGCACAGGTTATAGGTTCTCTGTCCTCAAAACTCTTTCCCATGAGCAGAGATATTAGCTTCTTCCAGCCGAGGCATGGCTGGTAGTCTGCACTGGTGGGACCACATGGAAGAAATACTGAGCCACGTTCACATGGCACGTACCTGCATCAGCTCCATCTCCATCGGTTCTGCTGCATTTTATTGAAATGCTGCAGACCAGCATTCATGTGACATAGATTTTGGATGTTTCTTCCTGCATTTTGAGGATTGTTCTGGTGCAAGGGGGGGGGGGGCGACACTGTGGAGTGCAGTCTGAGAAAACAAGTGACATAGTTGTGGTTGGTGTCAGCTGTTCAGACAGACAAGGGAAATGCCTGCAACAGTATGTGATTCCAAGAAAAGAGGGAGCGCGATGAAACACAACCCATGCAGACACTGTGTTGTGGGGCTGCGTTCACACAATAAAAAGCGGCAGTGATCTCACAGTTGTGCACCACCCACAATGGCGCAGAACTGGCTGTGTGAACAGCCCTCTGGTAGTTATAAGATTGAATTATTGATTTGCAGCTTTAGTTTTTCCACTGGTATGCATTCCACATGGCTCACTCATCCTTCTCTAACTACTTGTCACTTAGATTTTTGTGTTGATTGAGTGGCTTTCCTGTTTTTCTGCCTCCCAATGTAAAACCTGGAGCATGGAGGGGGTCAGGAGACAAAATTCTTGCTAACTGAATTTTTGAGAACTGTACATGTGCTAGTGTGACTTAGTAAGAATGCCAGCCATAAAAGTATGCTTAAAACATGAGAATTTATTATTATATATATATATATATATATATATACACAC
Source organism: Neoceratodus forsteri (assembly GCA_016271365.2). Classification (NCBI taxonomy): domain Eukaryota; kingdom Metazoa; phylum Chordata; order Ceratodontiformes; family Ceratodontidae; genus Neoceratodus; species Neoceratodus forsteri. Next base: position 800,116,501 of record CM028129.1, read on the forward strand.
ACACACACACACACACATAGAAACATAGAAGTTGACGGCAGATAAGGACCGCAAGGCCCATCCAGTCTGCCCATTTCTTTTTCTACCTTATAAATGTGCCATCGGCCTTTGCTCAGTCAGTGGCCTATCTATTCATACTCATCTGTATTGCTCCCTTATGCCTATCCCATGCCCGTTTGAAGCCCTGCACTGTATTCATAGCCACCACTTCCTGAGGTAGACCGTTCCATGCATCCACCACCCTTTCTGTGAAAAACAATTTCCTCACATTCCCCCTTAATCAACCTCCCTCTAATCTCATGCTGTGTCCTCTTGTCCTGCTATTTTTCTTATATTTAAACATGTTAGACTCTTTCACCTTGTTAATGCCCTTAAGGTGTTTGAATGTTTCGATCATATCACCTCTCTCCCTCCTTTGCTCAAGGGTATACATATTGAGGTCCATTAATCTGTCCTCATATGTCTTCTGATGCAGTCTCTGCACCATTTTGGTTGCCCTTCTCTGGACTGCCTCAATCTGGTTAATGTCCTTGTGAAGGTGTGGCCTCCAGTACTGCATGCAGTACTCCGGATGGGGCCTAACCAGTGTCTTGTAAAGAGGGATTATTACCTCCCTCTTACGACTTGTGATACCCCTACTAATACACCCTAACATCCCCCTAGCCTTACCTACTGCTTTATTTATTGTTTATTTATTTATTTTATTTATTGAATATAATCGGAATTACAATCCTTTGAGTCACAGACTCTTGCAAAGGCTCCACGTCGGTTACAGGGGGTGGAGGGTAAACAAATACAGAAGAAAAGTACATAAACAAGCAGTAATTCACATAACAGTACTGGTAGTGCAGTCCAGGCTTTAACTTAGTTAACCGGTGACAGTAGTAGGCAGCATTCTGGATATCTCTTGACAGAGACGTGCAAGATGCTGATTCATGGGATCTAGAGAGACCCTGTGTCAGGTATTTGGAGGGTTTGGGAACACAAGTGGTGGGCAGAGTTAGCCACAGTCGCATTTAGCTGACTCAGGTAGTTGAGCTTTGAGGCCTGTTTTGAATAGGGAGATGCTATGGGTCTGAGAGAGAGGGGGTGGTAAAGTATTGAGCCAAAGAGGGGCACGGTAGTGGAAGGATCTTTGCCCAAGGGATGTTCTACAATGGGGGACCAGAAATGAGGAGTTTGCTGCGAGCCTTGTATTACGCCTGAGAGGAGCTGCGCTGATTATGGAGAGAAGGTCGACGGGGGCTAGCTGGAGATGTATCTTTTTTGGGAGGATGCAGGTGTGATACTTTAGTCTTTGTTGGAAGTTTAGCCAACCAGCCAAAGCATAGAGCTCACAGGTGTGAGTTAGTCTGTCACTGCCGGTGACTAGGCGGCAGGCTTTATTCAAGGCAGTGAGGTCTGCTTGGATGATTTCAGGTCATCGGTGATGATGATGCCCAAGTCTCTTTCTTCGTTTGTTACTGCCAGCAACTCCCCTCCCAGCCTATAGGTGGCTTCAGGGTTTCTCTTCCCTATGTGCATGATCTTGCACTTCTTTGCATTAAATCCCAGTTGCCACTCTTCTGACCATTTTGCTAGTTTATCCAGATCTCTTCTCATTCTGCCCACCCCATCTGGATCATCTACTCTGTTGCAGATCTTGGTGTCATCTGCAAACAGACAAGCCTTACCTTCTAGTCCATCTGCAATGTCTCTAATGAAGATATTGAAGAGGTCTGGCCCCAGGACTGATCCATGAGGTACCCCACTTGTGACTTGCATCTCTTCCGACTTTGTACCATTTACCACCACTCTCTGTTTTCTGCCCGTCAACCAGTTTGCTACCCAGTTGACCAACTTCTGACCCACCCCGAGCCTACCCAGCTTATTTATCAATCTTCTATGTGGAACAGTGTCGAAAGCTTTGCTGAAGTCAAGGTAGGCGACATCAGCTGCTCCCCCTTGGTCCACCACTCTGGTTGCCCAGTCAGAGAAATCTATGAGATTAGTTTGACAGGACCTTCCTTTTTGTAAACCCATTCTGTCTTGGATCCTGTGCCCCTATGGATTCCAGGTGTTGTACTATCCTTTCCTTAAGGAGTGCCTCCATAATCTTGCCCACTACTGAAGGAAGACTGACTGGTCTGTAGTTCCCTGCCTCCTCCCTGCTACCACTCTTGTGGAGCGGGATTGCATGAGCCCTTCTCCAGTCTTCTGGGACCTCTCCTGTGCTCAGAGACTCACTAAACTGTTCTGCTAATGGCTCAGCTAGTTCCACCCTTAGCTCCTTAACTACCCTGGGATGCATGCCATCAGGTCCCATTGCCTTGTCCATCCTGAGCTTAGCGAGCTCTTGTAGGACCCTTTCTTTTGTGAAGGGTGTTGTGCTCACCTCCCTTCCCCCCTGTGTCCATGGTGCTGAGCTGTGGGCCCTGCCCTACCTTCTCTTCAGTAAATACTGAGCGAAAGTATCTATTTAGGATAGATGCTTTTGCATGGTCCTCCTCCTCACATGCCCACTTTTCTCCTTTGAGCTTAGCAATACCCCCTCTGGACTTTCTCCTTTCACTAATGTATCTATAGAAAGTCTTGTCACCTTCTTTTACTGTTCGTGCTAGTGTTTCCTCAGTTTGGGACTTTGCCTGCCTTACTGCCTTCCCTGCTTCCCTTAGGGCAGTTTGGTAAGCCTCCTATCTTCATCCGCTGTTCCCTTATATTTCCTGAAGGCCAGCCTTTTGGCTCTGACCTTTTCTGCTACTGTATTTGAGAACCAAAGTGGTTTCCTTCTTCTTTTTACGTCCTTTTCCGTCTAACACAATGGGATGTTGCTTCAAGTATTGCATCCTTAATGCTTACCCACTTTGCCTTTACCCCCTCACCTGTGTTTCTTTTTGCCAGGGCTAGCTTAACTCTGTTGGCCATCTTATCAAAGTCAGCTCCTCTGAAGTCCCATATTTTTGCCTTGGAATGGGATGATTTAGATATAGTGGCCAAATTGGACCATACCATGTGATGGTCACTGGCCCCCAGGTGACCTTCAACCTGGAGATCTGTGATCCCTTCCCTGTTAGTCAGTACTAGATCTAGGATAGCCCTGTCTCTTGTGGGTTGTTGTACCAGTTGTTTGAGACCCTCCCCCTGCAGGGAATCCACCATGTGTCTTGTTCTGGCAGATGTTGCTGCTAGTATTGACCAATCTGTATTCGGCATGTTGAAGACTCCTGTTATCAGAACCTCCCCTTTACCTGTCATGTTTAGTATATTTTCTAACAGTAATGTGTCAAACCATTAAATGTCATACCTAAGATCAAGGTTACTAACTGCTTTAAAGTATTAATGCCAGGTATTTTGTACTGCCAGACAAATACAGGAAGGAATAGGTGTTTGGTAGTGTACGCCTGGAGAGGAGTAGCATCATTCCACAAACAAGGGCTGCTAAAATGCTAATACAACACACACACACACACACACACAGTACATACATGGATGGGACTGTTTCCCCATATGAGTGGTTAGCAGTTATTTCCCCTGTGTAACCTTTCCCAGTATAATTGAGAGAAAAACTAACAGTAACTATTCAGTTGTATTATATAAAATAAAAGATGGGTAAGTCCACTATACTCGGAAATGAACCCTTAGAGGAAAACAAAATGTGGTATAGCTACTGACTTTCTCTGTTTCTAATTCAGAGCATCCTTTGTCACTTGTGTACTGCATCCTTCTGTTTACCAGCTGGTATAAAGTCAAACGGTAACCCTTATTAACAAGCAGTTTCATCACTCCCAGTTGTGCTTTTCAGTATGACTGACTGTCTTACGGTACTCTTAAGAAAATGTGCCTATACACAGTTCCTTATTTATGCTTCAAGATTACAAAGATTGAGCTATGTTTTTTCAGGAGTGCCTACTAACTCACTTGTGGTTTATTGAATACTGTTATGTTACTGTTACGGGAGCCAAAGCCAGGGCTTTTGCGTGACTTGTCTCCCTAGCTTGCACAACTTTTGAAGTATACCGTCCAAGCACATATGTTTTGCATACATGGCCATGAATAAGTTACACAGGCTAAGAACCCTTTTCAAAACAAGCAGTTCATACCACAAGAGGAAGTTACATGCAAATAACGAAATAAGGTGGACTCTATTTTCCATGTACTTTCTTACCGAATTGAGCCCTTACTGTACTAAGATGATAGTAAATGTAATGTTACAAGCTGTCTGGAACATTTCAAACCAAATATGCTTTCTGGCAACATATGTAACATCAAGCTTCTTCTGGCCCTAGTTCAAAGTAATTTTCATAAAGTTTATGATGGCCCATGTTTCTTGTCCATTTTAGCAGCCCTTGTTTGTGGAATGATGCTACTCCTCTCCAGGTGTACACTACCAAACACCTATTCCTGTATTTGTATGGCAGTACAAAATACCTGGCATTAATACTTTAAAGCAGTGAGTAACCTTGATCTTAGGTATGACATTTAATGGCTTGACTTCCCGAGTCAAGTACATTTAGACGCAAGAGGGAAAACCTTGGTCCATGCCACATTTTAATAAAGCATTTATGTATGATATTGTTATTTGCAGTGAAAAAAGGTATAATACTGTAAAAATAAGTGCACAAGAAATGCATCATTGTACATTAAACAGATGGGCATATTTATATTTCTAGATCCCAGTTCAGGTTCAGCTGTCCATCAAGATCCAGAAGTGCTGTTGTTTTGATTTAAATAAAATTTGAACTAACCAAAAGAAAGGACACCACACATGAGTTTAGCTAAATAATGACACTGTGCACACTACAGTGACAGTTTCCATGTCTGCTCTCATGGGAACGCAAACTGTATTTCCCAGTGCCAGGAAATAAAGTGTAAACAAGTACTCCTCCCCCCAGCACCAGTAATATTACATCATCCACAATCCAAGCACCAAGCCACTGCTGGCAGGGTCACTGGGGGAGACATGAGGGCAGGCTTAATAGTTAACACTACTAGTCTGGGTGTGTGTCAGATTTGGAGATATACAGACCCCCTTGTTCTGTCAAAATAAAATGGTACACTATAGTGTATGTAGAGCATGCCTACCTATGTCCATGATGGGAGCATATCAGTACACTATGGGCAATTTGCCTCTCTCTCTCCTGCTAACAATGGAAAACCACAGCACAAAATTATTGATATTTTTTTGAACTATCTAAATTAATAACTGATATACCTCTCCGACAGTGACACCATTATGGCAAACTATGTCGATGCTGACAACATCGACAGTTCGCTGTATTGGTGCGCCAGAGACCCAGGCATGCTGTCTCCCGTCCTGCACTCCCGAATCAACTCAGACTCGGAGTAATTTATATTTAGAATGAGAGCGGGGGGCTAAGCCCCTTGATAGAAAAAAGAGACCAAAAGTCCTTCTGGATTTATGTCAACCGCAATTTGCTGTCGACACACATTCCATCGCTGTGATGACAGTTGACAAAATTGTTGTTGAACCAGCATCGTAGAGCCTTAATAACTTACCTGACACTAGGAAATGTTCACTTTCCTGTAGCTGTTCCAAAAAATTGAGGAAACGAACTGTTATGGGGCAAATTAACCGTCCATGATACCACATACTACAACTATATGTGAGATTTATTACACATAAAGTTTTGAAGATGCTGCCACTTGACTGTTGTAAAATGGTTGTATTTAAACAGACAGTTGAAGGGATAGAAATGGAAATACTTAGGTATTTTTTTTGGTTGTGTTAAACATCCATTTTCTACAGGTTTCCCCTGTTCATCCTGATAGGTCATTGTAGCCACACCTTATCCTGTGACCAGGAGAGCAGATGCTTTTGTGGTCAGTGCTAATGACTCCTCTGTGATCAGCTAGTAGAGGTGTGTGGATTTTTGGCTGACCTCCCCCCTTTCCTGGAAGCCAAGCATCTCACCTCTGTGATGTTTTAAGTATTTTTAAGCTGTAATTCTGTGAGAAGCTTCAACTTCATTTTTCAGCTTTGTGCCTTGATAAAAATGTTTAGGACCAACAATCTGAAAAAGGAGACTACTTTCATGGTTTGTGGTGCCATATCAGGACTGAGCAGTGCTAAGGTCCAAGACAGTAGCAGCAGGGGTGTTGTTTTTTCCTGTCATAGTGTTTCAGAATCAGTACTTGATGTGATTACCTACTGATGGCACCAATGTTGGGTCTGGCCCACCTAGTTACCTGAAAATCTCCAAGTGGCCCCCTCATTAGGTAGCTTCTCTACACCATGCAAACCCTAAACAGTATTTCATATTTTTTTATAAATTAAATGTGATTACTGAATAGGTAGAGAACTTACTGCATCCCTATTGGATGATGAGATTCCAAAAATGTATTACTGTGATCCATTATATAGATCTTGTTACCCAGTCAGGACACGTTGCTTTCTTCACATCAATGTCCCCATAAAACTTGAATTCAAAAATTATGTTGATCATCTTGATTAAAGAATACAATATGTTACCCCTCCACACACACACCATCTCAAAAACATACCCTATTCCCTACAAATCTAAACCCACAAACTCACACCTAGCTACAAAACTTTAATTACATTTCCTTCCTTTTTTGGGGGGCGGGTATCACCCTCCTCACTGATGGCTTCCTTTTAGTGAGCACAGGTCTGTATCACTAAACCAGCATCACATTTTGCTCCTTTTTTGCCATTCTTACATGTGTGGCTGTGGGGGTTTTCACCATCACTGACGCTTTCCAAACATTCACTGGTACTGCATCCTTCTATCTGGAAACCTGGCATCTCGTGATTTAAATTTACTTCTCCTGGCTTCCAACTCAGGACTGTCTCTCCAAGCTAAAGGTACAACTCACTTTGCTGAGCTTGCCCAATACCCCTTTATACTTTAGACTGCTTGCTCACTTTCTTCCTCATATTACATCATCAGAGGCCAAGCACTGATCTGGCATCGGGTCTGAACTACCCTTTCATCTACAAGTCATAATCCTTTGCTCCAGAGCAGGGATTTCATTTATTTTATTCTTAATTTATTTTAAACATATTTTACCAGTGAACAAACACAGACTAAAGTTGTCTCCTCTGTAGTTGTGACAAAGCAAAGGCAGTACAACACAAGAACAATGAAATACTATCAAGCAGCATTGAAGAGAAGCAGCAAATACTATTACTGTTAAAACACTGAACTAGATATACTGAAAAAACAAGGTTAACATAAAAAAAATTCCTAGAATGAGTTAACAGGTAACAGCACAAATAGTGTGACCATGTGTTTTGGCTTACCATGCCCCAAACCTGTAAGACCCCATAAGGGCTGGCTTATTTTCCTCAGGGTTGAGATACAGATGAGGCACACTGTTGAGTCCCGAGAAGGACCAAATACATGTCTGTGTCTTCTGTTCTTTAACCCATTTAAACTGTATAAGAGCCAATCTGACACCTTGCAATCCTGCTGAAAGCAGAACCAGTCCAAATGTTTATGCTGATCTGCATATACATCCCATATTTCTTTGAATTATATATACCCACCCCTGACTCCCTTAGGCATCAACTAAAATTCTTCCCCACCCCCCACGTGCTCCTGTCAGCCATCTCTCTGACCCTCCCATGCCGGAGCCCCTACCATCCCTGATGTTGGACTATCTCCTGGGTTCTACCTCAGCCTGTTTCAGGTTCCCTCCTAGTCTGCATCAGCACTGCTATCATTCCCCCTGCTCTGGTCTCTCTGTTTGCACATCTAAGCCTCATTGTACTGTGTTACATTTCATTAGCACTTGTACAGTGTAAAACTGTACTCTGATTACACTTTGCTTTGTACGATCATTGATATTATGTACGCTTCATTGTATTTCCTGTTCCTCCCCCACAGAGTTGTACCTGCAAATGAGCCTTGACTCAGTGTGGCTTTCCGGTACCAATTGTAAAATAAATTTATTTATTTATTTATTTTTGAAGATATCGGATTTACAACCTTTGAGTCAGGGACTCATTTACAAAGGCTCCACGTCAGAGTACAAAACAGATCAGTAACAAGCAGTATACAATATCACAATGAGGAAAAAGAAGAGAAAAAAAAACAGGGTATGAACAGTGCAGTCAAGCCTATACAATTGGATAGCTATACAAGTCCGGATAAGGAGCTTGTAATTGTCAATGAGCAGTATAAACAACAGGATAGTGAGGCCTATACAATTAAGTAGATAGACAGGTCCAACTAAGGAGCTTGTAATTGCAATGATGCGAACAGTCGGGATACCGACATTGTCAATAACACAGTCATTACATTAACAGCAGTAGAATAAAAGAACTTTAGCCCAGGTTATCTCTGTGTGGTATAGGTGATCAAGAAGGTTTAGATGCAGGTTTATAAGGACCAGCTGGCATCTCAATCCCCACTCCATCACTGAGGCAGGACCGGGCAGGTCTGGTAATGGCCCGGTGGCCAGGTATTGGTGGTGCTAAGCAGCAGCCCATACTTAGCCGGTGCATTGACAGTGATGGGTGGAGAGTATGTGGTTTTTGAGGGCTATTTTGAAGAGGCCTAGTCTGGAGATACAGGTAACGGCCGGAGGGAGTTCATTGTACCAAGATGGTGCTCTGTAGGAAAATGACCTTTGGGCTAGAGAGGTTGGGAACAGCCCACATCAGTTTATCTGCCGAGCGGGTGTTTGCTGAGGTATGAGCATTGCAGAGGGAGGCAGAATCTCCAGCGGGGGTAAGGTCTAGTTGAATTTTTTTAGTGAGGAGACATGTTTGATAGCATACTGTTTCGTCTAGGGTAAGGATATTTGTTAGGGCATACAGGGTGCAGCTCTGGGTACGCTTATATACTCCAACAAGGAGCCTACAGGCTTCATTGATGGCCAGGTGGATTTTATTTAGAGCAGTGCAGTCAGTGGCCAAGTAGACGGTTAGCCCATAATCTACAAGAGACAGAACAGAGGAGGTAACAGCAAGGCTGAGGGCCTCTGGCGGGAGGCAGGCTTTGTGCCAATACAGTAGCTTGTGCATATATTTATGGATGAAGAAAGATTACTGATATGTGGGTGGAATGAGAGGTTGGGATGAAAAGTAAGGCCCAGGTATTTATAGGTATACACCTGTTCCAGCAGGAGGAGGGCTTTGGAAAAGATTGTTAGCTGGGCATCGTAGTCCTTGCTCTGTCGGTGGACGAAGAGCATTGACTTAATCTTTTTTACATTGACCACCAGTCTGTGGTCAGTGAACCAGTTTTCGACGTGGATGAAGGCAAGTTGTAGGGAGGACTGAAGGATTGTGGGATCTGAGTGGGAGGCAAACAGTACCGCATCATCTGCATAGAGCAGAACATTACAGGGGCAGGATTTAGGCAGGGTGTTCAGGAAGGTGCTGAATAATAATGGACCCAGGATGGAGCCCTGGGGGAACCCCGAGCGAACTGGCAGAGTAGATGAGACAGTGCTGTTTATCTTCACACATTGGACCTATTTGAGATGTAACTTGTGAACCACGCTATGGGTCCAGGGGACAGACTGGTGAGGCAAAGAGTATTTAGGAGTAAGGTGTGGGAGACAGTATCAAAAACTTTCGACAGGTCTATGAATACAGCTCCTGCTATGTATTTCTTACCCTAGGGCATTGTGCAAAGAGTTGGGGAATTCTGTGAGGGTGGTTGTTGTGCTGTGTCCAGCTCTAAAGCCATGTTGTTCCCTACATAGTATGTTGTGCGCAAGCAAGTTGTCTAAGTTGGGTGGCAACTATTTTTTCCAAGGCTTTTGAGAGGGGAGGGAGAATGGAGATGGGCCGGTAATTATTGGGTAAGGTGGGGTCCCCACTCTTCAGTACTGAGGTGATAGTGGCCATCTTCCAGTAAGTTGGAAACTGCCCTAGGCATAGAGAGAGCTTAAGGAGATCAGTCAGAGTGGAGAGCACCGAGTCTAGTACCAAATTAAGGATTTTCGTATCAAAGGAGTCTTTGCAGTAGTTTGAGCCCCTGAAGGAATTTGCAAGGTATGGCCTTGCTTCACTCATTGTAATAACCCTGAGGTAGAAGGGGGGGTAGGTTTTGCTTGGCTCAGGGGTGGGATAGAAGAAGTTATTTGAAAGAACTGCACTTAGATCAGAGAATGCAGCATTTAGGCAACTGGTGATGGTAAGTGGGTCTGAGGTAGTATTATTGTTGACAGTTAGCTGGGAGGGGGGTGGCAGCCTGGAGTTTCTGTTCAGTTCCTTTAGGTGGTCCTAGAACAACTTAGCATTCCCCCAGGAGGAGGCAAGGGTGGATTTATAGTAGTTAGATTTGGCCATCCTAAAAGCCCAGGTACACTTGTTGCGAGCCACCTTATAGGCAAGCCTGTCTGCCTGCACACCAGAGGCAATTGCTTTGTGCCAGGGATGGTCACAGTTCTTTAGTTGCTGAAGCAGTGCTGGTGAGACCCAAGGGGCATTACATTTTTTGGATTGAATCTTAGTGAGGGGGGCAAATCTATCACATGCATTGTTGAATGTGCAGGTGAAGTAGTCAAGGGCTTCATCTATGAAAGGGTGTGTGGCTGATGAGGGACCAATCACACTGAGCAAGATGTCTCCTTAGTTTAGTGAGGCCTCCAGGTTGAAAACGGCATCGGGTAAAACTGTTTGGTTGGGGTGTTTGCCGCTGACATGACGGGGTGAAGAGGATGGGGGAGTGATCACTTAATGAATCTGGGAGTACAGATAGGTTTGAAATTCTGTTTGGGCAATTGGTGAATAGCAGGTCGATCAGGGTGCTAGATCCATTTCTGGGATTCACCCTGGTTGGCTGGTTAACTAACTGGGCCAGGTCTAGTGCAGAAAGGGTGTCTTTTATAGGGGAGGCTGAGCTTGATAACCAGTTCACATTAAAATCCCTTAAAATAATGTGCTCTATTTTGGGTGGAAAGCTCGAGATATAGCTGGACAGGGATTGAAAAGCTGTGACTTGGTTTCTTGGTGGGATGTAAGCCACAGTAATGGTTACAGGGGCTCTGGTGGAGTCTGTTGTGATTTTTTGTTTTTTTTTATTGTCAGGACTTGTGTCCTGTTATCCAGGAAGGGTGTCAGTAAGTTCTGGCATAGCAGCGAGTCTCGGATGTAAAATGCACACACCCCTCCACGTTTGCCAGTTCTGTCGGCTCTATAAAGGGTGAGGACTGGGAGTGCAACAAAGGAGTCAGGGGCCTTCTTTGACAGCCAGGTTTAAGTGAGGACTAGCACATCCGGTTGATGCTGCAGCATCCAGCATTGCAGTGGCGCTATCTTTTTGGGCAGGCTGCAGATATTCATTGCAGGCTTACTTAGCCCATGGTGTGAGGCGCTAGGATTGTGTGAGATGGGCCCGGATTGGGATGAACATTGCCTGGAATAAGAAGCAGTAGAGCAAAGATTCTGAGTAGTGCCAGAACTCTCTGCTTGCTGGTGTTGGCATGATGCTTCTTAACAGAGGTGCCGCTTGAGCAAGGGATGGTCAGGGAGATGAGGGTAGGGAAGGCGAAAAACATAATTGGACAAGGTGGGCGGTGTTGGAAGGTGATAGCTGGGAGATGAGTAGGGGGGAAGGCAGTTGAGCTACAATGAGTGGGAGAGTAGGTGGGAGCCGATGTTGTGTTGGGGGGTTAGCCAGCAAGATGAACCACGGGCGAAGGACTGGGCAGTCCCTGGAGGAGGATGATGAAAGCAAGGATTAAAGTAAGCATTCTAGTGCTGGTGTTCTGTGGTCAAGGAGAAATGCCAGGGATTGGGAAGCAGTGAAGAAACTGTCTCTGGTGGCACAGGAATAGGGTTGCTAGGAGAGATAGTAGAAAGGAAGAGGGAGAAGAAAAAAAAATAATATAAAATTGTTATGCAAGGTACAAGGGGAATCAGTGATTGGGGATGCAGGACAGTGCTGCCTCAAGTGGTGAAAGGCTGCAAGCTGCTAATGGTGAAATGGGCTGATTGGTTCAGGACTCAGACTCAGCCCTATTGGTTCCACGCGGCGCCTCAGTCCTATATAAGGGCGTGTCAACCAAGCGTGGGGGCGGTGGGGAGCCGATGCGGAGCGTCAGCAGGGCAAACGCAAGTCCTAAGTGCGCAACAGTCCTGCAGCTCCGCAGCGTGGCCTGCCTGCGCTCAGTGCTGTACCTGATGGTGGTCTTGGGGGGTGGCGGAGGGCGCCTGCTATCCGGCCCTCGCGACCTCAAAGGATCCTCTCTGGATCCTGAACCATATGGGTTGTTTCTAGATTCTCCTTTTTTGTTTAGTTTATCCCTTGTTGCTACTGTACCCTATTTGCTTTCACCTTTTGCTTTTAAAAAGACTTTGGTAGCTTCCCCCTTTATGTTTAGCTTATCCCTTGTCACCTGATCCTAGGTAGCTTTTTAAGTTTCCTCTATTTCACGCCCTGTTTACCCTTACCCTAGATGGGGTGTAATCAATCAATCAATCACACTCTATTTAACCAGGTATAAAAACCATTGAGCAGGCTCATTTTCAAGGTGGTCCTGGACATCAAAACAACTCACAGTCAGGAATATAGTGACAACAAAACATTGTACATGCGAAAGATAAATCAGGCCTATACATACAGAGATAACACAGTTAAATGCAGATAAGATTCATTAACAAACAAACAGGGACGGTAAAGAAGCTTAGACCCTGGGCACTCACTAGTAAATGTAGACCAGCACGTTTAATGATATATGTTGACTGGTAGGTACACTATTATAGGATTTAGGAGGGAGGAGGGAAGAGGTATACAAGACAGGGGGGAGGTAGGATGGTGAGGGGCGGGAGGTGAGAAGAGAGGTTGCAAAGTGCTGGGGTACCCCTACTGGGGGATAGGAGCTGAGTTGTAACTAAGTGTCTGGATTTGTAAATGACACCAGAGACTAAGGGCGCATAGTCACCTAAAACAGTTGCAGGTTTCCTTCAGGTACTCGGCTATTAATGCTTTGAAGGTGAATGGACCAGCAAGCTTGAGAGCTTTAGAGAACTTTGCATGGCATTCCAAGGGAAGGGAAGAAAAAATTAATTGCAGCCGAGCTATGGAATGTTTTCACTCTGGGTATCTGGAAGCAGAGTATGGAGAATGTGTCAAACCATGCGACCCCTTGGCATGTTCGAAGAAGCTCGAAATGTATGCAGGAAGCTTATCAGACAGAGCTCTAAAGAACCAGAGAAGAGCGTTTCTTTTCCACCTTGTTGAAAGTGAGGACCACCCCATCTCTCTGTACAGCAGGCAGTAGTGGGTGCAAGAAGGCAGATTGAGGATGAACCTCAAGGCCCGGTGGTAAAGAGTGTTGAGTTTACAGAGCACTGAGGAGGGGCAATTGTTGTAGAGGAAGTCAGCATAGTCTAGTAAAGGTAGGACTCTAGATTGCACCAGTCTCTTTCTAGCTTCTTTGGTGAGGAGATGCTTAATGCGGTAATATATGCCTAAGCGCTGTCTTAATTTTTTTGAGACCTCATTCAGGTGGCACAGGAAGTAATATCAATACCCACTTTATTAGGTGCTTACTGTTCCTGTACACTTCTACACAGGCACCTGACCTATGTTTAAAAAGCATGCCAAATCATAACCTGCTAACAAAGCAACTCTCCTTGACCCTATAATTCCTCCAGACCACTCAATTTAGTCCCTTTTTTGTCGTGTTACAACCCAACTTAGTCCATTCTTTTGTTATTTACAGCTGAATTTTGTTCACTATGTTGTTTTACAGCTCAGATTATCCTATTTAGATTTATCAGCACAAAGAAGCCTTTACTTCGTTGTGCTTGCTTGTTTATAATAATTATAATAAACTTTATAATGCGCCTTTCAAAATCAAGGCGCAGTACATAGTTAAAACAATTTCACAATACATCATCATTACAACCCAAACAAACTATTACAGGCAATCCACATCAACACCATCCCCATATGTTCCCTTCTTGTCCTATCTACCTAACAACCCAATTTAATATGCTTCTGTTTGTTCACCCAACCTGCCTGATTCATTTTGCAGCTCAAAATTTTTGCCTGTTTGTGTTTAACTGCCTTGCTTATGTAAGTCTCTTTTAGCCCCTTCTGCTCAACAACCCATTAATAGTCTCCTTCAATGTGTACACCCGAGCAGCCCAACTTACCCTGTCCATCAATTAGCTTGATTTGGCTCTATTTCAAGCCTTTTCTGTTACTGTCCTCCTCCCAATGGTTTTCTGAAGTCCATTGCAATGGCTGCAGTTACACTCCCCTCTTGTTGCTTTCTCCACTTGTGAGCAGCTAGCTCTGTAGCAGGAATGTGCTAAACGAAAACACAAACACAAAAGCTTCACAGGCACTGGTGCAACTTACCTGATGATCTTCTTGGCCACCTTCTGTGTGTTAGTGGCAGGAATGAAAGGCAAGATCTGAGGCTTGAAGCTCTGCTTGGGTTCACAGCTACTGTCCAGTCCAAGCTGCACCGAGGTGGGTTTGTAGGTTCTGTTCACATTGCAGGGCTTGGCCTGGATCACATCCCCAGAGTCAGTGGTAGTGTTTCCCCCCTCCTCACATCCAAGCTGCCAGACAATGCTTCCATTCAGCTGATGCTGAGCAGGCTGAGTTTGAAGCCAAGCAAAATGCCAGTTACTACTGGGCTGATGGGCTGCAACAAAGAAAGCAGCATAGAGAGCTGCATCACCTTCTTGGGCACTGAGTTGCTTTAATGGGCCCACCAGGGCCTAGAGAGGAAAATGGATGGTAATCAAACCCACCTGGGATAGAGATGAGATAACTGGAGGAGGAGGGACAGAGAGGCAAGAGAACCTGCCCAGTGACTTGGTGGGGGGACTGGGAGAATGAATGCACATCGCTGCTATACTAATCCCTACCTTGGCTCATCCCGGTTCTTGCTGGGTTAGTTTCAGCATGCACATGTGGGTGGAGAAACCAGCCAGCTGAAAATGATACACACAACATGAAGTGGAACAGGAGTCCACTGGAAAGTTTACCTCTAAGGTTCAAAAAAGTGTTACCATAAATAGTGAAGATTACATAAGTTGGTTGTGGCACCGCTGGCACTAAAACTGACTTGTACTGTGGGCGTTTCTCTTTGACCCCTCTCTTTTCAAGATTTAGAACATTTCTTGCATGTTAAGCAGCCCCTCCTTTACTGGTGACATCAGAGCAGAGCGAGATGAAAACCAGGCACAGGCGGGCCAGGAAAGAAGTGATTATTTCTGAGCTCCTGCACTTCTGGGATTGGTGGCTGAGTGCTGAGGCCATAGAGATCTGTTTCATTGGATCTCTGTGGGCTGTGCCAGGGGACAGCAAGTTACCTGGAGATTCATGCAGGGGTCACTTTTCGGTGGTTAAAAATAATATTTTTATATGCATCCCCTCAGTATCATGGTAGGGATGAGTCCCAAAGTTAGCCAGGTAACAGTCTCACAAACATGTATCTTCAGTAAAAGGGGTAATTTTATATGAGGATTCCTAGCCTGAAGTCATTTTGTGTTTACCCATCCCTTGTATCTCTGTTTCCCTCACATCCTGTGATTTGGTTCAGATCACCCCAGTTACTGGTCTTCATATTGCTTCAGGTTCAGTCATCATTTCTCCTGTGGGTTGGGAAACATAGGCAGTGGCAGGAGCCACATAAGGGAGACCTGCTCCTGTGGACTAGGGGCAGCATCGGCAGCAGCAGGAGTCATATCAGGAAGACCTGCTCTTGCTGATGTGGGGCAATATTGGTGGTAGTGCTATGAGCCACATCAGGGAGTCCTGCTCCTGCGGATTAGGGCAGCATCAGCAGTAGCAAGAGCCGCATCAGGGAGACCCACTCCTGAGGGCCTCTACAGCAGTAGTGGAGTCAGTAGGAGCCACCTCAGGGGGACCCACTCATGTGAGTTGGGGGCACAGATAGTGGAGATGGCAGGAGCCACGTCAGTCAAACCCACTCCTGCAAGTCAGCGGCAATGCGAAAGCAGCTGGAGCCACATCAGTGCTGCTTAAATGCAGGTCACAGGCAGCAAACAAAAACAAGTAGTGAAAGCTCCCTGGGGCAGAGAACTACCATGCAGGTGAGGAGCAGATGGACAGGCAGGGCAGGAAGGAACAGCTATAGCTGTTGTGTAATCTCTGTGTTTCTCATCTGGCAGAGAAACAAACTGCTTAACAGCATCACATAAGCATTACAGAAAGCAAAAGAAACATTCCTTGTAGGAACTAGAAGATGCACCTGACAAACCAACTTCTACCATGTGTTTTCCAACCCTCTAGTTGGCTGTGTACTTCAGAGTAAAAATAGAAGGTAGGTGGATAGTAGACAGAAAGTGAACAGAAATTGGGTAGAGAGTGCTGATTCTGAAGCTGTGATAGCTGGAAGAGGGCCAAGCCTCCAAAAGCCCTCTCACAAATTGATAGCTATATGTTTGCTATGGCTTTGGCAAGCAAGCACAAACAAGGAGAGAAGAGTTGAGGGAATTTGGAGTTACCAAAAATAAAGCACAGTGGATAAGAGTTGATTTTAAAATTGGGCTTAGTGAGTGCTAGTGCACCGGATAACATAAGACTGGAAGATTGTCACCAGTGGGATCCGCAGTGGTCGGTATTTTATATACTGTTGAAAGCTGCAGCTGCCTGAATGGCAGGAGACAAATAGGATGGACTCACAGTCTCTATTTGTTCCACATTCCCTATGCTGTTATGTAACACACCCAATTCTTTTGACATTTGAGTTTTTTAATCGTATGTTTATAGTTTCACCTTTCTTTTTTTAAAACCAAGATTATTGGTCTTCACTAAAACAGAACACCATATTGCATTATCCCAGGTTTCCACACTTCTTTCCTCTTAATTATATCATCTTTTGGAGGAACATGAAAGGAATAGAAAGGGAATGGGTGAGGAAGCAAGGAAGGGGGGGGCAAAATGCAAGGATGGGGGGAACAGGTAGGGAATGGGTACACACAAATGAAGGGAGCAAGTGAGGGGTAAAAAGGAGGGGTGAAAGAGAAACGGAGGCAGAGGATAAATTGGGGAGCATAAGGGGGGAATAGTGGGCAGGGTGCAGGAGGAGCTGAGGGATAAGAAAGAGGAGCTCAAGGTTAGGAAGGAGAGGAAGGGTTCAAAGGAGAAGCCAGTAGGAAAGCAGGGGAGACAGAAGGCAGAGGAGGCCAGAGGGAGCTGGAAAGGGGGAAAGAGAGGGAGGCAAGGGGGCAGAAGAAGTTGCAAATATGCATGATGAGGGGAATATTAAAAAGTGGGGCCTGGAAAATTGGAAGACGATGGGACTAAAACATGAAAAGGGGGGTGTTGGGAGACTGTATACTAAAAGGGGGTCAAATGGGGAAGTAAGGGGGAGTGGCATAGTCGCATATGGGTGGAGTCTATACCAGGAATGGCAGCGGGCAGGGCAGGACAATCTATTCATAAGTTTGCAAGGAGGGGTTGGGAGAAACCTCATGTTGTGGTGCACTTGGAAATGAATGACTTGGAGGGTAACATGCTCGAGGTGGTAAAGGAGAGGTTTGTGGAGCTGGGGAAGTTGTGTGAGGAGGTCGGGAGCTCAATGGCCTTCTTGGAGGTACTCCCAGTACCCAGAGCAAGTACTGTGAGTAAAATGAGAATAGAGGAGTTTAGCACTTGACTGGGAGCCTGGTGTCAGACCAAAGAGTATGGGCTGGTGGGGGGTTGGGGTAGGACTTGGGAAAACACTGCCCTTTTTACCAAGGGCAGGTTACACTTGAGCAAGAAGAGACAAGGGGTATTAAAACAGAGGTTGGGGGAACACATATCAACCAGGGTGAATTTAAACTAGGTGTGGGGGGAGGTAAGTGGGCAGAAGTTAAGCAGGGTCTCCAGACAGGGGAGCCGAATGAGCTTACCCCCCCCCCCATACCAGTAGAGATAGAATTAGGGGGTGTTCATACGAGGTGGTTATGAATAGTGTTCAAAAGGGGAAGGGTGGAAAGGGAAAATATTGGAGGGTATGTTCCTTGAACGCATGGAATCTGGAGAACAAATCCGCTGAGATGCAGGCTGTCATGGCAGAGGGGGAGGTGGACATAGCTTCCATCACCAAAACATGGGCCACCCAATACCAGGACTGGGACCTGGTTATCCCAGGGTACAGGATATTCTGCAGGGATAGGGACAAAGGGAAAGGGGGAGGGGTGGTGATTTATGTGAGGGAGGGGATAAGGTGTACCAGGGAAGAGGGGGAGGAGGGTAGAACAGAGGCATTATGGATGCAACTCTAGGATTCCAAGAACAGGACACTTAGGATGGGTGTGGTGTACAGGTCACTGTCTCAGGCAGAGGACTTGGACAGAGAGCTAGTGGAGCTGGTAAGGAGGGTCAGCGGGAAGGGTAACACAGTGATCGTGGGGGACATCAGTCTGCCAGGAGTGGATTGCAGCACCCAAGCCACCTTGAGTACAAGGGAGCAGGTCCTCCTGGAGGCCTTCTGGGACAGCTTCCTGGTACAGATGGTTAATGAGCCAGCTAGGTTGGACAACACTCTGGACCTCATACTGTCTAATGGGGAGTTTGTAAGAGAGCTGGAGGTGCAGGAGCCACTGGCAGGAAGTGACAACCACTCAGTGTGGTTCACACTCAGCACGGGCAAGAAAGCTGTAGGAACAGGAACCAGGGTGTTGAACTTCAGGTGTGCTGACTTTGGGAGGATGGGGGGAATAGTGGTGGGGTACTTGGCCAGAATCCATCCACACATGGATGATAACCAGAAATGGGAAATCATCAAGCTAGGGATAGCGGAAGCCACTAGAACTTGTACCAAAACACAAAGCAAAAAGGCTAGGGGCAAGAAACCAATCTGGTTGAACAGGGAGGTCATGAGAAAGGTGAAGGCAAAAAGGGCAGCCTTCAGGAGATTCAAGAGATCTGGGAGGGAGAAGGATAGAGAGGAGTACCTGAAGAATTCAAAAGAGGTGAATAAAACAGTCAGGGTTGCCAAGGTTTCCAGAGAGCTTAGGCTGACACAGGGCATCAAGAATGGGGAAAAAGACTTCTTCAGGTACATAAGGGAGAGAAAGATCTGCAAAGATCAAATAGTAAAGATCAGGAAGGATGGGGGGTGGGCAGAGAAAGGGGCAGAAGCACTAAATGAATACTTCTGTATTTATTAAGTAGGAGGGTGGGATACTACTTCAGGGGGTGTGGAGGGTAGGCATGGAGGGAGGAGGTAACAGATGGGGAAATCACAGTGGGTAGGATACTAAGAGGTTTAAGGGCACTGAGGGTGGTTAAGGTGCCAGGACCAGATGGCATAGACCCCAGAGTACTGAAAGAATTGATGGAGATCCTGAAGGGGCCATTGGTAAATCTGTTCAATACCTCCCTGGACACAGGGAGCGTACCACATACTGGAGGATGGCACACATGTTGCCCCTCCACAAAAATGGTCCCAAGGCTGAACTAGGCAACTATAGACCAGTAAGCCTCACATCCATTGTGGGAAAGTTAATGGAGACAATCCTTAAAGGAAAACTGTCATAAACCCCTGTGACAATTAGTAGGGCTGCAGAAACGCCCGATTAGCACAGCCTTAATGTTTATTTTAAGTTTTCAGCTAACTTTTGCTCCATTTCTTGCCTTGATGGTAGTTCAGTGTGCTGTCTAGAAGGCAACATTTAGAAAGTGCCACCACACCGGAAGACTGAGCTTGACCTTTTCTGCATAGTAATGTTCTGGCTGTGCGCATGCCCGAACTCAAAGCTGCAATTTTACATTTAAAAATTAAATGGTTAGACAGCTCCATTTTCGACCGGGATTGTTTCTAAAGACTCAGCTCAAACACTATTACAAGGCACATTGCTTCTTTTTACTTTGTGGCACCATGCCCCACTCGTCATGAATGAGCCTTCCGGCACACAGCCAGAACAATACTAAACTTATTTGCATACAGGTTGTGGCTCTGGCCGCTTCTAGCTGTGACATGGCGCCTCTCACCCCAGGTCATTAAAAACACAATTTAAACTAAAAGACATGCCCTGCAACAGAAATTAAACCCTCTCACTGCAAGTCGGCAGGTGAGTAGAGACTGTGGGGGGGTTTAATGACAGTATCCCTTTAAGGAGAAGTTGGTAACTTTTCTGGAAGATAATGGACTCCAGGATGGAAAGCAACATGGGTTTGTCTCTGGTAGATCTGCCAGACCAACCTGGTTGCATATTATGACTGACTGACTAGGGAACTGGACAGGAGCCTTGCAGTGAATGTCCTGTATCTGGACTTCAACAAGGTGTTTCATTCAGTGCCACATGGGAGCCTGGTTAGTAAGTTGAAATGCCTGGGGGCAGGGACAAAGATGGTGAACTGAATTGAGAACTGGGTGCAGGGGAGACAACAGAGGGTAGTGGTGGGAGGGGAACTCTCAACTCCAAGGACTGTGACAAGCGGGGTACCGCAGGGCTCTGTACTGGGCCCGGTGTTGTTTGGTATCTTCATAGCAGACATCTTACGTGGCATTAAGAACAAGATCAGTCTGTTTGCAGATGACAGCAAGATTGGAGAGGTGGTGGATGACACAGTAGGGTGGCCGGGGTTGCAGGACATCTGACTAAACTGGAATACTAGTCAGACACTTGGCAGTTGGGGTTCAATGCTAAGAAGTGCAAAGTTATGTACTTCAGAGCAAGGAACCCAAAGAGGTGCCATCAGTTGGGGGAATACAGTTAGCCACTACTGAGGAGAAGAAGGATCTTGGGGTGATAACAGGGCAAATGAACAAATCTGCATAGTGCAGGAAGGCAGCAGTTAAAGCCAACAGGATGCTTGGGTGAAGTGCTAGAGAAATCACATCCTGGAGAGGGTTGGTGAAGCCATACCTGGAGTACTGTGTGCAGTACTGGCGCCCATACTTGAAGAAGGATGTTAGATTACTGGAGGGGGTACAGCGCAGAGAGACCAAGATGATCCAGGGATTGGAAGACGAACCCTACAAGGGAAGGTTAAAGGAGCTTAAACATGTACTCCCTGGAGGAAAGGAGGGATCGGGGTGATATGATTAAGACTTTTAAATATTTGAAGGGTATAAACAAGACTGGTACGGAGGAGATATTTAAGTTGAGGGGTGGGAGAGACACGAGGGGGCATGGTCTGCGATTGGAGGGGGGAAGATTCAGGAGAGAAATGAGGAGGCACTTTTTCACAGAAAGGGTGGTGTCTTGAGTGGAACACTCTGCCCGAGGAGGTGTTATCCTGTAAGACAGTGGCAGTTTTAAAAGGGGATGGGACAAGTTGAGGAGGAGGGTCACTGTGAGGGGGGAGCAGAGGAAGGGGCAACTGCAGTGTAAGGGATGCTAGCTGCTCATTCGAGCAGACTTGATAGACTGTATGGCCTGTATCTGCTGGTGGTTTCATGTGTCTGTATTTTTTTATATAACATTTTTTGGTAACACTATACATAATTTAATTAGAAACGGAGTATTCAAACAACATGAAGTCTTGCTATATTATGACAATTGCAGTATGACCGCAGGTTAGAACCGCTCCGGAGGTGAAATAGTTAACTTTCCATGCAGGCATGGAACTTAGAGCGCGAGCTCGGTTGAAAACTCTGTCTGTTGTGCTTCAAATGCAAACTGTCAGATTCTTTACTCCGCCTCACTGAACAGTCGCTCCGGAGATTTCTCCTTCTGCTCGGTTCATTTTGTCGGTTTAAAAGTATCATTTTTCGGTTTTTACCAAGAAATTAAACCGCAATCGGTCGGTTCAAGCTCTGTCTGTGGTAATGTAAGTAATAGATAGGTTTTACATTTATTTTTTCTGTGTGGAACTTGTAATTCTTTATCGGTTCGGTTTGAACTGATCAGGTTGTATTTAAAATCTACTAGTCCTTTTTAGAGTGCGGTTCCCGGTTCTTATCGGTTCCTAAAAGCAGGATTCATTACGGTTTTTTCCCGACTCCATGACACGGTTGGGAACCGATAAGGGTGTCTTGCTTGGTGGATTGCCAACGGCAAGTTGGTTAGTCTGGCATTATGTCTGAGAAACCCAAAAGAAAATCCGGACCACTGGTTTCAACACTGTAGTGTTTGTGGGGAAGCTTTTGCTAAGGCTGACCCACACACCAGTGTCTATTGTCTGGGGTTTGACCACCTCAATTCAGACTGCCAGATTTGTCACAATTTCCCTGCTGCCACCATAGATAAGAGAGTTGGTAGGCTCAGGGAAAGGGAAGCCAAAAAGTCCGCTGACCCGGATGGCCAGCCCGGTTCGGTGCCAACCGAACTGGAGTGAGTGCCCTCTGACCAGGGCGATACTTCCTCAGGCAAACAAAGAGCCGGTTCTGAGGAGCCGGTTCCAGCAAAAAGGACTAGAAAGTCAGCTAGTGTAGAGACAAAAGTTCTCTCCCCAACTGCTGAGGAAATAGCTAAAGCAATTCAAATTGTCCAGTCTCTCTCTCCGGTTCCGACCGAACTGACACCTTCAGGTAAGCGTTCGGTTCGGCCGGTTCCACCGGTTCAAGATTATGATTTTGAGGATTTTTATGAACCGGGGAGGAGGAATATGAGGAGAGTGAATATGGTTTTGAAGATCTGGATGTGCCATGATCCGGACATCTCTCCAGATAGACCCCTAGGGTTTCTCCTCCAAGGCTTTCTGAGTCCCCTTCTCATTTCATGTTTTATAAAAAAGTTGCTGAAACTCTCCAGCTCCCTGTTGAGGAAGCTGTTGATGACCAAGAGGAGCCAGACTATGTAGAAATGATGGATATTCCAGAGTCTAAGAGACTGTCTATTCCTTTGCATAAATATTTTCAGAAACAGACAGTAAAAGTTTTAAAAACTACTCACACTATACCTCCTGTGGATAAAGGGATGGACAAGAGGTATACCTTATCAGGCTCCGACACTGATTTCCTCACTCAACAATGCAGCCATGTGGGGGTAGTGCAGGCTGCAGCCTGTGACAAGGCTAATATTCCCCTAGCTTCATACCCCAAGAAGGACTCCAGGAAGATTGATGCTATGGCAAATAAACAGTACATGGCAGCATCTTTGGGACTCAGACAAGCAAATTATGAGCATGCTGCTAGGTACCAGAAACCAGATGGGATACTGTGCTGGCCCTAGCGAAACAAGTCCTGACCAGCTTGCCAGGGAGCTGGAACAGGTGGCTATGGATGGTATTGAGGCATCCAAGGTACAATTTCATGCTGCAGTGGACTCTAATGATGTTTCATCAAGAGTCATGGCTACATCTGTGGCACTGCAGGATGGCTTGGCTCAGATGTACTACCCTGTCTCAGGATACCCAGTCTAAGGCCATGGATTTTCCTGTTGTGGAAATTCTCTATTTGGGAGCAAACAGAGAATTACATGAAGAAAATGGATGAATATGGGACCACCTATAGGAGGTGCACAGGCCAAAGAAAGGCAGGCCACTCCTCAAAGCAGCTTCCTAGAGGCAGGGGCAGGCCTTTTCATAGGCCTTTTACTAAGCCCAAGCTTCCTCCTCCGCCTATGCTCAGAGGGGGTTCTTTAGAGGGAGAGGCAGACGGGGTACAAGCAGGTCTGCTTCCACCCCTCAGCCCAAAGCCCCTGCCAAGCAGGCACTCTGATGGGATTGCCAGGGCTGATTCTCCTCTACCTGTAGGGGGCAGGCTGGCTTACTTTGTCCAGGACTGGAAGTCTTTAACATCGGATAAGTGGGTCCTGGAAGTAGTAAGCCAGGGACTGGTTCTCAGCTTCAAAACATTTCCAAAGCTGAGAACCAGATCTTTTCCACCTGCAACTCCATCAGAGGCACTCGCCCTAGAGGCAGAGGTCTCTACCCTCCTGGCTCTCAGAGCTGTGGAAAGGGTTCCTCCCCTACACCAGGGCAAAGGTTTGTACTCCAGATATTTCCTTACCCCAAAAAAGACAGGAGAATGGCGGCCCATCCTGGATCTCAGATATTTAAACAAGCACCTTTTAAAGCAAAAGTTCAAAATGGTGACTCTGGGAATTATCCTACTCTCTCTAAGGCCAGGGGACTGGCTAGCTTCCCTGGATCTCAAGGATGCCTACTTCCATATTCCCATCAGAAGCTCCCATCGAAAGTACCTCAGGTTCGAGCTGCCCTCAGGCCACTACCAGTTCAGAGCAATGCCCTTCGGCCTCACTTCTGCCCCAAGGGTATTCACCAAATGCCTGGCTGTAGCAGTTGCCTACCTAAGAAGGCAAAAGATTGCCATCTTTCCTTACCTTGACGATTGGCTCTTAGTAGGTCAGTCCCCAGACCAGATCAATTTACACCTTCAGATAACGCAGCAACTGCTTACCTCTCTAGGTTTCCTTCTGAATCTCTCAAAGTTAGTTCTAGAGCCGGTCCAGCTTCTTACCTTCATAGGCACAGAACTGAACACACAGGAAGCCAGTGCCTTCCTCCCCCTGGACAGGGCAAAGACCCTAGTCTCCCTGGCCTCCTCATTTACCCTGCAGGTCTCCCGGCCAGCAAGGCATTTTCTGCAGCTCCTAGGACACATGGCTGCTTCCACAGCAGTTGTGCAAGGAGCAAGATTTCAGATGAGGGACACCCAGTTCCATTTGAGAGCTTTTTGGTCTCAAAGAAAGGATCCTCTTACCAAGCTGATCCCAGTAACTCGAACCCTGATCCAAGCCCTACAGTGGTGGCAGGATCAGAGCAACCTGAGACAAGGGGTTCCTTTTGTCACTCAGTCTCATTCTCTAATCCTTACTACAGATGTGTCCCTCTTGGGCTGGGAGCTCACATGGGCACCTCACCACCCAGGGTCTGTGGTCTCCCAGGAATCTCTGCTCCACATCAACCTGTTGGAGCTCAGAGCAGTTTTCTAGCACTCAAGCTTTTTCCAAATCTGTTCAGAACAAGAGTATTCAGGTCAGAACAGACAACACCACTACAATGTGGTACATCAACAACAAGCAAGGGGCACTCGGTCTATGGCCTTGTGCACGAGCGATGAAGTTTGGTCTCTGGCTTACTCCCTGAACACCTCCCTTATGGCAGTTCACCTCCCAGGCAAGGACAATGTCCTGGCAGATGCTCTCAGCAGGATTTCCCAGGGCCACCACGAATGGTCACTGGATCCCCTGGTCTTGGGAGTAGTATTTGCCAGATGGGGCACCCCGCAGATAGATCTTTTTGCAGCCCCAGACAATCACCAACTTCCTCTTTTTTGCTGCAGGCCCCCAATGTTGGGCTCACTCCCACTGGATGCCTTAGCCCTCAGTTGGGAGGGGAAGTTTCTCTATGCCTTCCTTCCCTTTCCTCTCCTGTTCAAAGTGCTACTCAAAATCAGATCCCAATCATGCAAAGTCATTCTGATAGCTCCGGATTGGGCCAGACAGCCCTGGTATCCACTCCTGCTGTCCTTAGCAGTCCATCCTCCCCTGTCCCTTCCCAGGAATCACAATCTGTTAACCTGTGCCCAGGGAAGGGTCTGGTACCAATCTCAAAACTCTCAATCTCAAGGCTTGGTTCTTGAAGAGTTAGAGTTTGCTGATTTACCTTTCCCAAGGTGTAATGGATTATATTGAAGGCCGCAAGGAAGCCTTCCACCAGGGCTACTTACAATTCCAAATGGAAAAGGTTTTCCATATGGTGCTCGGAAAAGCATATTTCCCCAGTCTCTGCTGATCTACCCACAGTCCTGGATTATATGGTCCACCTGAATTCTTTGGGGCTGAGACCAGCTACCCTGAAGGTGCACTTGGCAGCTGTGTCTGCTTTTATTTCAGCAGGTAAATCCTCTTCCCTTTCAGCTCATCCTGTATTTTCCAAGTTTTTAAGGGGTTGTTTCACACCAACCTCCATTCAGGGATCCTGCCCTGCCTGGGATCTTAATGTTTGCATTGCTCAGCTTATGCAACCCCTTTGAGCCCTTGTCTTCAGCTGAGCTCAAGTACTTGACTTGGAAAACTGTGTTTTTGGTAGCCATCACCTCTCCAGGCACGCCAAGTGAATTACAGCGTTGTCAGTGGAGCAGGAGTTTATCTCTTTCACAGAGATAAGGTGGTCCTTCAGACTAACAGAAAGTTCCTGCCTAAGGTGGTTTCAGATTTCCACCCTAATCAATCTATTTCACTTCCAGTGTACTTCACTGACCACTCCTCCTCCTCTGGGGAGAGGATGCTGCACAGCCTAGATGTGAAGAGAGCCCTTAGTTACTACATAGAGCGTACCAAGGGTCATAGGTTTGACTCCCTTCAACTGTTCCTCACCTATGGCGAAGTTGGTAAAGGGAAGCCAGCCACTAAAAGATCCATTGCCAGGTGGATTGTCTCTTGTATCCAATTCTGCTATGAGAAGTTGGTAAGTTCCCCCTCAGGTCTGAGGGCTCACTCTACTAGAGGTACAGCTGCTTCTCTGGCTGCTGCCAGAGACATTCCTATTCTAGAAATATGTCAAGCAGCTACCTGGAAAACAGGTCACACTTTTACCAAGCATTACTCCCTGGATATCCAGGCTAGGAGTGATGCTCGGTTTAACACAACGTGCTTCAGAGCCTATTTCCTAGGTAGGTTCTGTCCCTCCTCCATGGGGGTACTGCTGTGTAGTTGTAATTGTTATAACATAGCAAGACTTTGATGTTGTTTGAAGAAAAATTACTCACCTTAGTAATGTTGTTTCTTCTAATGGAGTCTTGCTATATTATGACCTCCCTGCTGCCCCTCTCAGAACCTCTGTTTTGGGGATGTGGGTGGGCAGTACAGGGTTGGCACTTTTTGATGCCCACCTTGTTGTTTTTCACCTACCTTTTGGGTGAATTGGTGTTGTGTTTTTGCATTTTGGGTCTCCTGACTTGAGTCTTTGTTTTAGGCCAAAATGAGTGTTTATGTTAGTAGCCAGTTGGCTAGTGTGAGTTTACAGCTTCCACACAGAACCTTAGTGAGTTTTAGCTCGTAAAGATCTGACAGTTTGCGTTTGAAGCACAACAGACAGAGTTTTCAACCAAGCTTGAGCTCTAAGTTCCATGCCTGCATGGAAAGTTAACTATTTCACCTCCGGAGCTGTTCTAACCTGCGGTCATACTACGATTGTCATAATATAGCAAGACTCCATTAGAAGAAACAACATTACTAAGGTGAGTAATTTTTTCTTATGCCCTAAATCACATTGCGAACATTTCACTCTCCTCTCTAGCAGGCCCTGCTCTTTTCTTGCTTTCAGTCTTCCCTTGCAAAATGCATTTATCAAAACACATGAAAACCTGCCGGATATTTTCAGAGTGCTGCATGTTGTAGAATCTTTCTAACTACAGAGTATTGAATGGCACAAAAGTACCTGGACCAAGCTATTATCAGAATAATTTTGAAAGTGTAGACAGTTCTTTTCACTGCTCAGTAAATGGAAAATGAGAAGAAACCATTATTGCATTTTTTTTAATTATAGGCTTTTAAAAATTGAATCTGAAGTATAAGTGATCGCATCTATAAATTAATCTCTCATTCTTACTATTATTATAAAACCAATACCAATGAAGCACGCTTCCAAATTTATATAGCATCATACTTTTCAGAGCTTTCCTTACATTCTATTTACAGTAATATTCCTTTACATTACAATATTTTTGTGGTTACAATGCCATTATCTGTTCAGATTTCAAATAAATTTGATCAGGTAAATGTGCTACTGTTATTTAATCAGATTTATATCTGAGATAATCATCTAGTAACTTATTTAAAATATTAACTTCGGTATCCTCTGCATGAACACATTTTTTGCATCCTGTTATTCCTGAGAAACATGTAATATTTAAAAGCAAAAAACACAGTGGTATGCATTCCCCTTAAAGCTCCATCATCCATATATGTATGGATGTAAGTAAGACTCAAATGCAGATAAAGTCTGAATTAAGGGGGCAGGATGGTAGATGAGAAGTTTTATAAACTTTTCAGGTTAAATAACATTTTAAGCTAGTGTGTTGAATTTGTCACATTGTCTAATAAATAGCATAATAAATCATTAAAAAGATCAGTTAAAGTCAAAAAATGACTGAATTAGGTCACCATAATATTTAATTTAATCATCTAAACCATGGCTGTCTTGCAATCATACTGTTACGTTTACAAAGTATTTGGGGTAAAACAAAATGTACTGTTAAACACTAACAGATTTTTGTATGTTTCTTAAAACTCTGCAAGTTGTTACAAAAACCACTACACAGAATGTTCTGTTTTCTATAAGCAGTTACTATTTCTTCAGCATGTCAATGTTTTAACAGAAAACGGTGTGCTATGACCTTCTTAAGATGCATATTAGAATCTCAGCTCGGTTTTGTGTAGTTGCTTTCTCATAATGTTCTCATGGTCGCATGCTAAAAGTATTGAGTATTCCATTGTCTGATTATTCTGTGTCAGCCCACATTCACCCCCTCCTTTCAGAACACACACACACACACACATCTGATTAGCACCTCTCTTAGGCTTGCTTGCTAAGGGGCACTACCTCCACAGCAGAGCATTGGCCTGGTTTTTAAAAGCAGAGAAGCTTCTCACTATGCTCGCAGCAGCCTGCAGTCTTGCTACATTTTTTTTCTGCCTAGTACAAACATTTGTACTTAACCTTTGCTTTGGTGCTGCGTGCATCTCATTCTGAATCGTGCTGGAACATAGTCCAAACATTATTAACATAGGGTATGACCTCATGTCTTGTGGCACCTGGATCCTTCATTTATCAGAATTTTTGCTTGCATGCAGTGAATAGGCAATTATGTTTGTCTTCTGGATGGAACTGTTATTCTATTTCCAGATTTGGTAGCATAATAGAAGAATGGGTGCATGGAACTGTTCAGGTAAGACCGAGTATGATAAGCAGTGTTGTGCAAAAGCCTGCAATGCCAAGACTTTTTACGGAAATGAAGCCTCAGTTAACCCTTTCACTTACCTCAGTCTGCTTTTTTGTACAAACCTTATATGCAGCATGTATTTCTTCTGCTTGTTTGTTTAATATGCAGTGTGATTACTGGGATATTTTTTCAATTAAAGAAAGTCATTGAAAAATATGTAATTTTGAATATTAAGTGCATTACTGATTTAGAAAAGCAAAACTGCATTGTGGTCTTTTTAAGAGCAGAACACGGGGCTTTACTTAGGGTCCAGAAGATTAAAGATCAGTATGGATATGTGAAATTATGTCTGTGTTTTCTCTAGACCAGTTGTATTTTTTGTATCCACCTCTGAATCCGGCTGTGTTTGTGTATATCTTTGGTTACTGTGTTATGTTCTGTTTACCATACAGTGGACAAGAATGGCTCCAGCATGGCAACTAAAACTTCAGCCAGCAAAATGGAATGGATCATCCCACTGGTGGTCGTCTCTGCTCTGACCTTTGTGTGCCTCATGCTGCTCATCGCTGTGCTAGTTTATTGGAGGTGAGCATATTCTTGGGTGGTTATGACCCCCCCAGGACTTCTCAGAAACCTGCTCATGTGCAGGCATGTGCATCTGTAAGTTTACGTATTCTCTCCTCATCCAGGGGTGGAATATTCTTTCACATTATGCTGTTTTAATATGTAAAAGTGAAACAGTGCACGTTTTGAATTTATGCCCACACCATGGCACCAGAGTTAAGAGCCTGAACGTAAGTCAAAGTAACTGCACACATGGTAAGGACTTCAGACTGCTTTAAAGCCCATATTAAAAGCAGCATTTTACAGTTGTTAGTTGCCTGATCTGCAAAAATGGTTTGACAAATGACAGAAAATAACCTTGAAGAAAGTATGCATAGGAAGTCATGCAGCCAAATTCAAACCCAGCTGTTCCACCTAGGATCTTAGCTAGTGGTCTTTTTTGTCCTAAAATGCTTTGCTGATGCTGCCCTGCAATTGGTCCATAACACTCTGCAAGGCTTATAATTGCATTGTTTAGATGTTCATGGGTTTTAAATAAGTTCAATCTACTAGTTGTATTTGTATTTATTTTACCAGAGGAAGAAAAGCTTCATTGAGAAGTGCTCATTTACAAGGAGGTCCTAGTTATGGCAGCAAATCAAAAACATAGCAAATCACAGTGCGCAAAGGCAGCAAGTAATCAAAAACTAAAGCAACGATACATGGCATTGATATAGCATGATGTAAAATATAGAGACATGGTTACAGACCTTAACATTATAATTAGGTGTCAAGTGCAAAACACACGGAAGGATAGTTTACAGCACTAACAGTGGCAGTTCCACGGGTGGGGGGGACAATCAGTAACAATATTATTTCATAAACTCTACTGACAGTTGCATCTGTCCACACAGTGTCTTTCTAGTAATACTCTGAATGTATTGAAACTGACCAGTGTTTTCAGTTTGAGGGTGACTTGTAACTTGTGCAAGTGAGTGGGGGCAAGCCAGCTAAAAGCTGTTCTGCTGTACCGAGATAAGTGCTTTGAGGCATTAGGACATCACAAAGAATTACATTATTTCTCCTCAGGTTGTACAGGCATGAGGATCTAAGGAAAAAGGACATAATGGTGGCAGAGCATTTTGAAGGGCCTTGTAAGGCCGAGTATATCCAGTACTCCCAGGCTGACACTGTAAATGGGCCTCATGGCCAAGTGGGTCTTACCCAGTTACCAAAAAAAATTTAGAAAAATGTTGAAAAGAATACAGGTGCCAGCCTGCCGGTGTACCAGTAGCACTGCCGCTCGCAATGCTGATGACCTTGGTTCAGAAGCAAATTCGGGTGTCGGAGGGCCAGCTGGGGGGAGGAGGATCAAGTGTCTGTAGAGCTGCTCTCCTCCTCCAGAGGTGGGGGGGTGGGGGCAGAGCCCGCCACTTGCCCATCCCCCGGTGAAAGCTGGGGGAAAGGCAGCCCAGGCCAGAAGATAGGGAAGTGTGGTAGATGTCGTCGCACGTCTCATGTACCTAGACATCCTTGCATGCCACATCTCCCAGGGACCAGAGCAGAGAAAATTGCAGTGGCAGGATGCCGGCGAGCACCCACAGATCACGCATCAGACTAGCTAGGCTCACCAGCTCAAACTGGATCTGGTCCTTGGTGGGGACTGGGGACCCTTGCCGACCCAACTTGGGAGACAAACCCTGGGGAAAGACGGCTGGCAGTAAGTACCAGTGGAGGTTGGGGTGACTGGGCTGGGGCACCCACCCGAAGGAGTGCCATCTGGGGGATGGAGAAAAAAAAAAGAATACAGGTGTTTAGTCTTCCGGAGGTAAGAGAGGGCCAGCTAACCACCAAATAAAAGGTATGGTGATGGTCCCTATGAGCAGAGTCAGACTAGTTACAAGAATGTATAGACAGGTTAAATATACATATTGTTGTCATTTTAACAAGATATGTTGTGAAATTAGTCAAAATGCCAGTTTGCCAAATAGTTTTTAAATGACACATTCAGTGTGAAATTAGGATTTGTTTGAGGGTTTCTAGTGAATTTTCTAAGCTACATGTAGGCTTCTGTTTGCTCAGTATTGATAACCTAGCGAATACTGCAGGCATATTGTACTGTGGTAGCAGTTACAAATTCTAGTATTAAACAGCAAAGTATAATAAGTTTTATGTTTTCGAAAGCATTATTCATCAAAGAATATGCAAAAAGACAATTTAATTAGTTCCCTTTGGGGCACACTAAGTAGTCCTGTAAATCTCAGTGATATGTACAACAGGGAAAGTGCATCAGGAGGCCCATAAGTAGCTTAACATATAGTTATCAAAGGTAAACAATCAAGGCACATAGCTTTTATTTGTTGCCATTCATTTTATTTAAAAATAGTTCACATTTATGTGTGATATGATCTGAACACAACTAGTTATTTTACAATCCTTAGGAGGTTCTGATCATTCCTAGTGGGTAGAACTCAGAGTGTGATGTCGGGGATTTATTCCTTGGCCCCTCTCCCTCTATCCTGTGGGGTCCCGAAGAGCTCCATTCTATCACCCATGTTGTTCACAGTGTATATGCTGCCATTAGGAGACATTCTAAGGCAGTATGGACTGAGTTTTCACTGCTATACAGTTAATACTTGGCTATACATGTCCTTTGTGTTCAAAGAGGGTGGTGCTGTCTCAGGTTTTAATGACAGCCTCACTGAAATCCAGGACTGGATGAGTGCCAACTGGGTGAAGTTGAACCAGGATAAAACTGAGATGTTGGTGGTGGACCCAGGTCATCAGGGTATGGGGTTGCTGGCAGGACAGCCTTCTGAGCTTTGGCTCGGTGGCACCCGGCTGGTGACCTCATCCCGTGTGTGAAATCTGGGCATTATTTTTGATGATGGTCTGACGTTTAAATCTCAGGTGTCAGCCATTGTCAAGTCCTCTTTTTACCATCTGAGGAATATCATCTGGATAAAGCACTTGGTCCCACCCAGTGATCTTCCATCACTGGTCCATACCTTCATGACCTCCCGCCTTGACTACTGCAATGCCTTCTACCTAGGGCTTTTGGGGGTTGATGTCTGCCGCTTGCAGCTAGTGGAGAATGTGGTGGCGAGGCTGTTGACTGGTTTACCAAGATCATGCCATGTCACGCCTGTGCTCCGTGGCATGCACTGGCTGCCAGTACAGTAGCGGATTACCTTCAAGGTCCGGTTACTGACCTATAATGCCCTACACAGTCATGGACCCTGGTACTTGCAAGATCTTATTGGTCCCTACTGCCCCCTCTACCCACTCCACTTCTCCAATGAGGGATTGCTAGAGGTTCCCAGGGTCCAACTTAAGACCTCAGGGACCTGCTGTTTTGCTTTTGCAGCCCCTACCCTGTGGAACTCTCTACCTCGTCGGGTGAGAGAGTGCGTGACTGTCAAGAGCTTTAATTTTGCTCTAAAGACTTATTCGGGTTAGCGAAAGGGGGAAAGGGAACATTGTTTAACCAGGAGTAGCACACTAAGCCAAGCTTGTTTCCAGATGTGACCTGGAGCACAAGGAAGTTAAGTGACTTGTTCAGGATCACATAGTATGCTCCTAGCTTGCTGTGGGATTCAAACCCAGGTCTCCAGATCTGCAGCTCAGAGCCTTAACTCACTGTGTTATATAGCCTCCTGTTAGCTTTCCCAGAATCTTTTTAAATCTTCTGACATGCGTTTTTAATAACTGTTTTATTTTTAATATGCATGTCAGTATTTACATTTATTGTTTGAATGTTTTATCTTGTACAAATGCTTTGATCGTAAGGAACTGTACTTTTTATAAACAAAAAAGATTTGATTTTAGTTTGTCTATTAAATATGCTCAGTCCTGTTTAAAATGGCTGTTATTGAGAGCCAAACAATTAGAATGTCATAACAAGGTGCACATTATAGTGAAAGGGGACTTGAGGGTTTAATGTCCTTGTTGCTGTTTTAGTTAAGCTGTAAGGCACTGGGGAGAGGGTTACTATGGGGGCACTATACTCTCTGTGGCACAAAACAGCATAAGATGAGTGCCATTTGCTTGGGGGCAAGATTACTGCTGAGCCTTGCCAGTATTATACCATGTTTATGCTTTTTTTCAACACTTTTCCATTTGAGACACCCTTTCTCATTTTGAGCTTTATTTTCGTACTACGGTTTTACCTCATGTGGATCCCAGACAGTACATTCATTGTTTACTTTTGGGAGATGGAAACCAAAAAGGATTATTTAGCGCACTGAAGTATGAGAAATTCCAGTTTTATTTCTTCTCAGTTACAGTTGGATTTGCGGAGATGTGGACGCAGGTGTTACAGTTCTGCTAGCTAATCTGGATACTGAATTCAAACACCTAATTTCATTGTATTGACATCGTAAGGCTACAGAACCATTAACATGTTTAACTAAGTGTATACATTGACTATTTAGATACAGATCCCTGATGGTTAAGTAATCCTATAGGATAAACCATGTTAGTGTCTAACATTAAAATCTACAGACTCTGTATCAGTGCATAAAAACAAATTATGCTGTTCTAGTTGCATAATTCACGACTGTTATAAGACATAATTAGACTGAGTACCACTTAAAGAACAGGAATCTACTTCTGCATATTATTTTGTAAACTCTGTTCAGCTGTTACAAATTCCTAGAGAACACCTTTTTAAAGTCTCACGTTTGCCAATTTATCCAAGAAGTCTATATAAAAAGCCTCATTCAGGATTTCCTGGCTTCATAGCACACTTCTAAGGATGTTTATTGATTGACTGATGTTTGATTGACTGATTTATAACTTAGTGGCAGGAAAGACACACAAAGCCAAGGCTTGTTTCTGGGTGCAGCTCGGGGAAGTGAAAGTGTTTGTCATGAAAGTAGGCTGTGATGTTACAAACACAGTAATTGTGAGGTGACTTGGTGTGGGACCGATGTTTCTGAAATAGTATAAAATGTACTGTACTTGTTAATGTGAGTGTTTTAAAAG
Source organism: Neoceratodus forsteri (assembly GCA_016271365.2). Classification (NCBI taxonomy): domain Eukaryota; kingdom Metazoa; phylum Chordata; order Ceratodontiformes; family Ceratodontidae; genus Neoceratodus; species Neoceratodus forsteri. The sequence goes on from CM028129.1 coordinate 800,150,725, forward strand.
ATTGATAATAGCAAGAAGTCAAAAACGCTAGAAAACATTCTAGTTAAATGTAATCGCTACAAACATAATTGGAGTTATTTTATTAGAAACCTGCTCTTTGATACTCCAAGAAAAGGGGCATCCAGTCTTTTTAGGCCTGGTCTGTATTGCAGACTAGTTCCTATTGTGATCAATGTTATTTTTTTTTTTTTTCATTTGCCTTACCAGGAGATGAGTGAAGAAATGTTCCTCCTTTTCAGTTATGTCTGACACAACTACAGAATACAGAGATCTTTCTTTTTACATGTGTATAGTTATACAGTTAATTTTCATTGCTATAAGTCATAAACCAGTGGTCTCCTGAATTAAACTTTCACTTCAGCCATTACTAAAATGGGCACATGGAAAGGAGTTTTCTAAGCTTTTTTGAACAGTTCTCTTAGATGTTGTTTTTGACATAGCCAAGTCTGCACCGTCTGGTAGATTGTTCAGTAATTTGGGCCCATAGAATTCAAACAACTTTTTTCCAGACTTAGTTCTTGCCATTTTTCTTTCCTTAAAGAATTCCTTATGTAGTGCTGGTTGTCCTACTGTATAAATTTGTTTACAAGAGATGCAGGAAATGCCAGCCCGCTGGCACAGCGGCAAGGCACCCGCTTGCGATGCAAACACCCTGGGTTCCAGAACAGACCCAAGGAGTCTGAGAACCAGCAGAGGAGAGGAGGCTTGCACGTCCAGGGATTACTCTCCTCTAGGGCGAGGGTGAGTGAGTGTCCAGTGTACAGCTAACCTCTGACAGAGGCCGGGGGATGCAACAATGTGGTGCTGATGTACTGGGGAGGTGTGCCGGACGCTAAGGCTTTGGCATCATTGTGTCATTGCATGCCACACCTCACACTGGGGTTCTAGTTAAAAAAACAGCAGCTGCCATCGGTGACACCCCACTCCTCCAGCCCGTTCACTCACCACAGCACTCTACCGATGACCTAGTTCCATCATCCACCGCATCTGCTCCTACTTCACACCCTGCCCTGGGGGATAAGCCAGAAAGGCAATGTCAGTAGGTGAACGCTACCAGTCACCTTGTACTGGCATCATGTGGGCTCGTACCAGTGCGGTGGCCCCACCCTGAGGGGCATGCCAGGGGGATCGACGGGATGAGGTAAGTTGGCAAGTAGTCATAATGATGTATGACATAATAGTGCAGCAATGTAACACGTTGCAATTACAGCAATACATTGCTGCCGTTCAGATGTACTGCCGAAACACATTTCAGTTAAAGAATCTAGTGATGGCTTTATTTTCTGTGGAGGCGCTTCATCCCCACCCCTCATTATGGCCGACCCCCAATTAATATAATCAACTCCGGGGTTCAACACGGGGTGAGGAGAAACACGCTGGGGAGAAAAATATAATGCACAATGCGGGTCTCAAAATCTGGGACTGGGATTTGAGCCCCAGTCCACAGACGCATAGCGCCCCTGCACTGCTGCAGCTCATCCCACTGAGCCACGGAGGCAGCTCGGCAGACCACCTCCCCAACAGAGGTCTTGACCTCCATGTCACTCCTCCTCCCCACCCATATGCGGCAGGGTACAAAACCGCGAGCAACATTTGTGCCTTATAGGGTTTTGCAACCTGTCGCGCTATTTTGCACGGTATTCCATGCACAGTTCTGTACACAACATATTGACCTAGTATGAGGTAAGTCCCAGGGGTGAGGTGGGGGACTGGAGAGAGAGTGGGGGCTAAGCCTCTGGTGGCACGTCTGGCAAAAAGCATAATAAATACATTTTAAAAAGAGATATACAGGAAATACATTTATATAAACCTGATAAACAAAATTTAGCATTCTGTTTAGTATCCTTAGAAGGTGGAATATTCTGACTTCTAAAGGTTACAATGGTAACTTTGTTGGGGTGCCAATAATGCAAAACGACGTGAGACATCAGTGTTTGATACTTTGATAACAGCTGATCTGAAGAATTACAACAAAGACTATTCCTGTAATCGAATACTAGAAGCAGTTCTTGTTTAAAAATTTTCCTAGCCTCACAAGTTGATGCACTTTTGTTTCTATAGAGAAAACCCAACTTTTGATTCCATGTATTTTTCTGTTATATTAAAGTGATTAATGTACATCAAGTGTGGATCCAAATGGATCCCCAAGTATTTAAATTAATCCACTTTTTCAGTGGGTTGGCCACTTAAGTCAGCGACATTCATGTCATTCTTGATTTGACTAGCATCTGAAGGGGTTCCAAAAACTGTCATTTTAGATCTTCTTTGAGGATATCTCTTTCATTAGGCCATACCAATGGAACTGCGGTTGCCAGGCACTAGGACCACATGGAAACTTTTTGCAAGCAGTCTGCTAGGAGCTGCCCACAATGACGTGCTATGTGGGCACTCCCATAGAAATGTGGGCAGCCCCTTCCCTCCTCAGTTCTCTTCCCGCATCAACCATACTAGACTGACCCTACATGGAGACACTGTCATCATAGTCAACCACTATTTAGTGTTTCTCTCCCTACTTTGCTATCACTTTTAAAAAATGATACCCAATGCTGTGTATGTCTTCTAAAGAACCAGCTAAGCTCTTTAGATACTGCGAATGTGGTCAAAACATTTACTTGGGGGACTTGCACGATGTCTGCGTGGGCTGTCTCGGCATGGCCCATGATGTCAAGGCCTGTCAGATCTTCTTTAAATTTAACACCACTACCTGCTGACACAGCGAGAACACCTTGGAGACTCACCTTTTGAAATAGCAAGTACCCAGGATGGAGAAAGAGTTCCAGACCTCTGCCACATCACCAGTCTGTTCCTTGGGCTCTCATTTGTCAGTGCCCTGGGAGAAATCTTTTGGCAACATAAGCACTGGGAGAGGAGCAAGGAGTAAACCTCCCTGGTACACTCTAGATCACCCCTCCATTCCAAGGTGACCATTTCTGAGCCATTGACTACCTTAGAAGTGATGCCACCAGCCACCCAGACAGTTGATCCTTCCAGCTCAGGACAAGCTGTGAGCACTACCAGACATTTACAGCTGGTGAGATGTCATCGATATGGAGGATGGTGCTACCCCTATCAACACCACTCAATGCACCTGCAGTTCAAGCATATGCTGATGTGCAGGCAGTGCTTTCGTCCTTTACGGACATGTTGCAATGCCTGCTACCTCCTCCTCCTCCTGCGACAGTAGCAGTGTAAATGGGGCACCTTCAGTAAGCTCCAGCACTGACACCTGTGAGGTTGATGTGCCATTTGTCTTCCAGGGTGTCTATGACCTCTTCTGTTCCCTTTTTGGGGCGTACAGAAACAGTCGACGATGATCAGGTATATAACCCTGACCTTATCATGCAAGAAGAAAAGGACGAGAAAGAGTATACAGAGAGCTCTTTTGAGAGGTCCATCTCTACCATCTCCACAGGGAATGGGGACTCCACAGTGTGTACCCCTAGGTCCCCTCCTGATGACCCTTCATTCATCTCCATGATGCAGCAGTGCCAGTCTGCCATGGATTCTGAAGCTGAGGAGCAGGACATTACCACAAGAAACTTGGTGGAGTTCCTAGAACTTCCTGATTCCTCAACAGTTATTGTTTCTCCACTACTGCTTGCCCTGGAGGATGTCACCCAGGCTGCCTGGCACAGACCAAATATGATAGTTGCCATACCTAGGACGGCAGATAATATGTACCAGGCCCCCTTGGTTAAGCCCTTTTTTGCAGGTCAACCTGAGGCTGATTCAGTGGTAATAAATGCAGTCCATGATAGGTCTAAAGTGCCTAAACATCTTAGTTCTCTCCCTCCTGACAAGCAGTCTAGGAGACTAGATGTGCTGGGGAACAGGACCTTTGCTTCTGCTACCTTGGGCCTGAGGATTGTAAACTATCGGGCCCATATGGTAGAATACCAGAATACCTTCTGGAGGGAGGACGGCCAAGGCAGCTGCCCAATCCCTCCCAGAGGGTACCCCTAAGCAAGAGCTGTTAAAGGCCCTTCAGGCAGGAGCAGATGTAGATAAGCATCTTCTGCGCTCTACCTTAATATCTCTGATGCTTCTTCCGGAGCAGTAGCTTCTGCAGTATGTCTGAGAAGACATTCTTGGTTGAGGGTGGCAGGATTTGCCAATGATGTGCAGTAATCCATCCTAAATGCCCCATTCAGAGAATACAAGTTGTTTGGGGCAGACGTTCAGGATATCCTCTGAAACCTACAGTCATCAGGCAGGACTCTAAAATCAGTATATTCCCTCCACCACATACAACCAAGAAGTAGGCAGAGGGTACCTTTTTGTCCGTCCAGTAACTGACACCATTCAGGGGCCAGATAACAAGGTGTAAAAGCAGATGAGGATCAGCTCTGCCTGCCCTAGACCCACCCCAGGTGCCTATTGAAAAGCCCCTAGAGGTGGGGGAGTGACTGCAGCTGCAGGATCAGCATCTGTATAACTCCTTCCTAGACCCCCACCCACCAATACTTTTGAAGTGGTTGTAGGGGTCACGTTTCCCTCCACCTGGACCAGTGGAGGAAGGTCATATCAAATGCGTGGGTCCTGCAGATAATAGAACAGTGCCATGCATTAGAGTTTCGGGAATCCCCTCCAGACCATCCACCGGTCCTTTCTTCTTATCCTCCAGAACACATACCTGCTAGAAGAAGTATAGGCCTTGATTCAGAAAAGGGCTATAGAACCTGTTCTTTGGCAACAAAAGGACATGGGGTTCTATTCTTGCTACTTCCTGGTACCTAAGTGCGTAGGAGAACTGAGGCCCATTCTAGACCTCAGAGATCTGAACCTTTTTATCCTGTACAAGTAGCTTAGAATGGTCACTCTACAAGGACTGCTCCCACTACTGCAAGTAGGGGACTGGATTTGTTCCCTGAATATGCCGGATGCTTACCTGCATATCAAGTTCTGCCCCCCCCCAGGAAATACCTCAGGTTCCTTTTCCAGGGGGAACACTGTCGGTTCAGGGGGGCCTTAGGCTTATCATCTGTACCTCGGGTCTTTACCAGATGCTTAGCAGTAGTAGCTACAGCCCCCTGGAGAGAAAAACTATGTATTCCCTTACCTGGACAACTGGCTGCTCAAAGCCAACTCCAAGTAGCAGCTTTACCATAGAAACATAGAAGCTGACGGCAGATAAGGACCTCAAGGACAATCCAGTCTGCCCATTTTTTCTACCTTATGAATGTGACATAGGCCTTTACTCTGTCAATGGCCTATATATTCATAGTCATGTGCACTGTATTCATATCCACCACCTTCTGAGGTAGGCCGTTCCATGCATCCACCACCCTTTCTGTGAAAAAGAACTTCCTCATATTACCCCTTAATAGGCCTCCCTCTAATCTCATGCTGTGTCCTCTTGTCCTGCTGTTTTTCTTATATTGAAACATGTTAGACTCTTTCACCTTGTTAATGCCCTTAAGATGTTTGAATGTTTCAATCACATTACCTCTCTTCCTCCTTTGCTCTAGGGTATACATATCGAGCTCTGCTGATCTGTCCTCATATGTTTTCTGATGCAGTCCCTGCACCATTTTGCTTGCCTTCTCTGGACTGCCTCCATTTTGTTAATATCCTTGTGCAGGTGTGGCCTCCAGTACTGCATGCAGTACTCCAGATGGGGCCTAACCAGTGTCTTGTAAAGAGGGATTATTACCTCCCTCTTACAACTTGTGATACTCCTACTAATACACCCCAACATCCCTCTAGCCTTACCTACTGCTTTAGTGGTCTGCTTGGATGATTGCAGGACATCTGTGATGATGACGCCCAAGTCTCTTTCTTCCCTTGTGATTGCCAGCAACTCCCCTCCCAACCTATAGGTGGCTTCAGGGTTTCTCTTCCCTATGTGCATGATCTTGCAGTTCTTTGCATTAAACCCCAGTTGCCACTCTTCCAACCATTTTACCAGTTAATCCAGATCTCTTCTCATTCTGCCCACCCCATCTGGATCATCTACTCTGTTGCAGATCTTGGTGTCATCTGCAAACAGACAAACCTTACCCTCCAGTCCATCTGCAATGTCACTGATGAAGATATTGAAGAGGACTGGCCCCAGGACTGATCCCTTAAGTACCCCACTTGTGACTTGCATCTCTTCTGACTATACCGTTTACCACCACTCTGTTTTCTACCCGCCAACCAGTTTGACACCCAGATGACCAACTTCTGACCCACCCTGAGCCTACCCAGCCTATTAATCAATCTTCTATGTGGAACAGTATCAAAAGCTTTGCTGAAGTCAAGGTAGGCAACATCAACTGCACCCCCTTGGTCCACCACTCTGGTAACCCAGTCAAAGAAATCCATGAGATTAGTTTGACAGGACCTTCGTTTTGTAAACCCATGCTGTCTTGGATCCTGTGCCCCTATGGATTCCAGGTGTTGCACTATCCTTTCCTTAAGGAGTGCCTCCATAATCTTGCCCACTACTGAGGTAATACTGACTGGTCTGTAGTTCCCTGCCACCACTCTTGTGGAGTGGAATCACATGAGCCCTTCCCCAGTCTTCTGGGACCTCTCTTGTGCTCAGAGACTCACTAAACAGTTCTTATAAAAGCTCTGCTAGTTCTGCCTTTAGCACCCAGGGATGTATGTAATCAGATCCCATTGCCTTGTCCACCCTGAGCTTAGTGAGCTCTTGTAGGACCCTTTCTTTTGTGAAGGGAATAGTGCACACCTCCCTCCCCCCTGTGTCCATGATGCTGAGCTGTGGGCCCTGCCCTACCTTCTCCTCAGTAAATACTGAGCAGAAATATCTATTTAGGATAGATGCTTTTCCTTGGTCCTCCTCCACACACTCCCCCTTATCCCCTTTGATCTTAGCAATACCCCCTCTGGACTTTCAGCTTTCACTAATGTATTTATAGAAAGTCTTTTCCCCTTCTTTTGCTGTTTGTGCTAGTGTTTCCTCAGTTTGGGCCTTTGCCTGCCTTACTGCCTTCCCTGCTTTCCTTAGGGAAGTTTGGTATGCCTCCCTATCTTCGGCCCACTGCGTTCCCCTTATATTTCCTGAAGGCCAGCCTTTTGGCTCTGACCTTTTCTGCTACTGCTTTTGAGAACCAAAGTGGTGTCCTCCTTCTTTTGCTCTTGCTTTTCTGTCTAACACAATGGAATGTCACTTCAAGTACTGCATTCATAATGCTTGCCCACTTTGCCTGTATCCCCTCACCTGTATTTCTTCTTGCCAGGGCTAGCTTAACTCTGTTGGCCATCTTATCAAAGTCGGCTCCTCTGAAGTCCCATATTTTTGCCTTGGAATGGGATGATTTGGTTCTAGTGGCCAAATTAAACCATACCATGTAATGATCACTGGCCCCCAGGTGACCTTCTACCTGGAGATCTGTGATCCTTTCCCCGTTAGTCAGTACTTGATCTAAGATAGCCCTGTCTCTTGTTGGTTGTTGTACCAGTTGTTTGAGGACCTCCCACTGCAGGGAATCCACCATGTGTCTAGTTCTGGTGGATGTTCCTGCTGGTATTGACCAATCTGTATCTGGCATGTTGAAGTCTCCCATTATCAGAACCTCCCCCTTTAGCTGTCATGTTTTGTATATCTTCTAACAGTAATGTGTCTGTGTCCTCCCCCTGGTCTGGAGGCCTGTAGACAACCCCAGTTCGTATTGCTGTCCCATTTCCTGTTTCCAGGGTCACCCACAGTTCTTCTGGCTTTTTACGTGTATTCTGAATTTCTGTAGCTTTGATATTTTCATTAACATAAAGGGCCACTCCCCCCTTTTGCACCTCAGTCCCTTCTAAACAGTTCATAGCCGGGTACTGAAGTCTCCCAAGTGTGGTTACTGGTGAACCATGTCTCACTAATGGCTACTATGTCCAGTTTAGCCTCTGTCATTGTTGCCTGCAGGTTTGGGATCTTGTTTCCCAGACTGCAGGTATTTGTGTACATTATTTTCCATTGGACAGATTTCAGTGTGTTTGTTGGGTGAGATCCGGCATTTCCACTGTGCGTTGTGTGGGGAGTCGGACCTTTTTTCCTTACCTGGTGATGCAAATGAACTACAAACATGCTGAATCCCTGTTTGACCACTAGCTGAGGGGGGAGGGGTGTTCTTCCCATTCGATGTATCAGGTGCTGCACCCCTCTCCCCATTTGCTAGTTTAAATATTCTGCAAAGATGTCAAACTTCTGCCCCAATGCACCGACTCACTCCTTAGTCAGATGCAGTCCATCGAATTTAAAGAACTTTTGCTCCCAAAACTGTTGCCAGTTGCCTACAAATTTGTGTCCTTTTTTCTGGCACCAGCCCTTGAGCCACATGTTTAGCTCCCCTATCTCCCCTTCTCTGACCTTCTGTCCATCTGTCCCCCTCTCCCAGACTGGCAGGATCTCAGAGAAGGAGATGCCAGATGAAATGGATGACAGTTTGTCTCCCAGCCTGGTTAGGTGTTCCTTGTTCTCCACAAATGACCGGCTGGCAAGATCGTTAGTCCCTGTGTGTACCAAGACATCAATGTTTTCTCCTGCTTCCTGCGCAATTTTAGCAATGCGGTCAGTGTCTGTCCATGCTGGTGTACCTGGGAGACATCTGACCATTACCCCTGGCTGTAGGTAGGTATCAACTCCTCGAATCATGGAGCCTCCTACGATTAGAAGTGTTTTGGATTTCCTTTTTTGCTTTTTTTGTTTTGGTCCCTGTTTTGGGCGAGTTTTGTTGCACTAGTTCCTGTGCTGCAGTGTCCTGCTCTGCAGTGTCTTCTGCCCCTTTGTTTGATTTCAGAGATAGAGGCAGATACCTGTTTATAGTTTTCGTATTATTTGTGGAGGTGATACATTGGAGAGCATTGAGTGATGGGGCACCCGATTTGCCCCTCCTAACCACCTGCCAACCTCCTGGACCAACTCCCCTCTGCGGTCGAGGTGCTTCAGTTGGATGTTGGGGAAGTGGCAGGCAGTTCTTATACTATATTTCCTCCTGAATATGCGATTTGAAGCACGCAATCTCTGCCCATGCTGCCTGGAACTGAGCCCTTAGATCTCTAATGATCCAGCATGTAGGACAGCATCCTAAATCCTGTATAACTGCCCTTTTGAAAAGTGTCCCACAGTGGCTGCAGTTAATAATATTCATTCCAGATGAGTTGCCAGGTTTATAACCCGGTCCAAGTAATTAGAAGGAGAAAAATGAAAGTAAAAGTTAGATTTTTTTGTTTTGTTTGTTTGTGTATAACTTGTTATAACAAGTTAAATTACTTGTGCCCTGTAAGTGAGGTCACTGTGTGGATACCCCTCTGATCCTCCCCTTCCTGCTTTGTTACAGGAAATGTCACAACTGTGCTACCCTATAAAAGGAGTGTAGCATGGGGTGGTTGGGGATGGGATGGGTGGCTGGGCCCTTCCACTGCTGAAAAAGAACAACCATGGATGAAAGAAACAAGAAGGTTAAGAGCAGAAACAAACAACCAACAACAAATGCAGTAGCCCTGAAAGTTTAGCATAATAATAGATAAAACTGTAAAACCTATAAAGCACAACCTGTAATAATTTCACAGATATACCCTGCAAAAAACACTTTGCCTCAGAGAAAAATAAAGCAGTAACAGAAGATATACCTTGCAAAAAAATTTGAATTGGAGATTACAGCAGTACTCTGTAAGCACAAAACAGGAACAAACCTGTAGGCACACCCTGTAATAATGCAGCAGAAAGTATACCCTACAACAGCAGTTTGAACCAGTGAACAATAAAGCAGTAAAATGCTAGCAAAAAAACAATAATAAACCCTGTGAGTACAGAAGAAAATAATATCACACAGTAAATCTGCCTAGCCAAAAGAAGCCTTCATCTTTTTCCTTGCTCTGATGATGTTCCTTGCTCTGTCCTTACAAGCCATCTTTACACCATGGCTAATCTACTCAACCTAGATGAGCGCCTCAAATACCAAACCTGCCTCCTAACAAAAAAATCTCTCCTTGGGCTATCCCCAACGGGTCTGTCAACCACTATCCACCGTGCTAACCCTACAGTGCATACCCGCATATCCCACAAAACTGCACTGGTTATACCGAGGGCGAGAACCTCGCAAGGTCAAAGGGCTTACCCCTACAGAGCCCCCTGTTGGTATAACACCCTCCCTGCCGGAGTCACTGATGCCGCCTCGTTATCGTACTTCAAAACTAGTCTTAGAAATTACCTGCTCTCAACACGCAGCTGTACCTGCCTCTAAGCCTACTCCTATCCTCCCAGACAAGGCTCACTGAGCCGCTCTCTGACCTTCTGTCCAGCTCTACCTTTACTTGCTACTATCTTCCCCACACTCCTCTTCTGATACCTCCCACCCAGCCTTACCTTTATTCTTCCCACTGAATCAGTCTCCATGTAACTACTGTATATTGTCTACTCTGTAAAGTGCACATGTAAGCCTGTTTGTTTACTGTGTTTGACAAATGCCTGCGTTTTCTGGCTGCTTCCTAATTGTTCTCAGATGTTTTGTCTGCTTGGTTTTTTGTTTTCCTGCACTGTTTTGTCCTCACTGTGTCGAGGTACCTTTGTAAATGAGCCTCTGGCCCAAAGGTTGTTAAACTGATGTTCCAATAAATAAATAAATAAAATAAATAAATAGAAGAAAAGAGCTCAGGTGAAGCTGGGTGCCTTTGCCAGCAAACCTAGTCTTCTAGACTCTAGCACGCAACAGGCAGCTGTTCAATGCCTTGAGAATCATGGCCAATGTGCTGAAATCAGTCTTAACCTCCTGTCAGTGTCTACAGTACTTAGGGGCAGTTTTAGATGCAGTCAAAGCCTGAGCCTTCCTGCCCCAGGACAGGGCCAAACATCTGACTGCATAGGCCCAGATGGTATACAACAACAGGTATGTCACAACCAGGACATTCCTGAGACTCTAAGGTCTGATGGCAACAGCCATTGTTACAGTACTGCTGGCCTGACGGCATATGAGGATTTCCCAATGGACCTTAAGGGTTCAATGGGCTCAATGCACAGACAACTTAGAACAGAAGGTTCTAGTAACCTCTCCTGTCAGGAAAGTACTGATGTGGTGGATGAAACCCAGCCGTTTGTTGAAAGGGGTTCCTTTCCTGATCCCCTTCCCTCATCAGATTCTCACTACAGATGCCTTGGGGATGGGCTGGGGGGCACATTTGGAGTTCCATCAGACACAGAGAACATGGACCCAGAATGGAGAGTACCCTCCATATAAACATCCTAGAAAAGAGGGCTGTATTGTATAGCCTGCAAGTCTTTCAGTCCTATCTGTCCCGGGGCCTCTGCTGGTACAAACAGACAACATCAGTGTGAAGCATTATACCAGCAAGCAGGGGGAACACATTCCTACACCCTATGCAGCGAAGTGATGAGGGTTTGGTATTGGGCTCTAGAACACAGTCTAGAACTGTCGGCAGTTCTTGTTCCAGGTGCCAACATGTCTTGGCAGACAGGCTAAGCAGGTCACAGTCCAGAATGCACGAGTAGGAGCTGTTAACCTCAGTGGCAGAAGAACTGTTCGACAGGTGGAGTTGCCCACAGTTGAACCTTTTTGCATCCCCACACAGTGCAAAACTGCTGCTTTTGTGCTTGCTCGGTCCAGGACCTAGAGTTTTTTTTTCGAGATGCGTTGTCCCTCTCTTGAAAGGGGAGGATCCTTCATGCCTTTCCTGCTTTTCCTCTAATCCAGAGGGTGCTAATCAAGCTCCAAATGGAGGAAGCAATGTTAATACTCACTGCTCCTCTTTGGCCTCATCGGATCTGAATCCCCTTACTGCACCAACTGTCAGTGAAACCACCAGTGCCTCTACCTCTGTGCAAGGGCCTACTGTCCCAGGAACAAGGAACCCTGGTCTATCTGGACCTCAGATCACTCCTTCTCCATGCATGGCTCCTGCAGAGATACCCATTGCTAGGTTTGGGGTGTCTCAAAAAGTGGTTGCTGTTATGGTGGCTGCCAGAAAATCTTCCACCAGGGCCGCTTATTCCATGAAATGGAAGCGGTTTGCTTTGTGGGCCACTTCCCATCAGTTGGATCCACTTACCTGTCCCGTAAATCAGATCTAGAGTACTTGCTGTCCTTGTCAGATGCAGGTTTGCAATACTCTTCTATCAAAGTGCACTTGGCAGCTATTTCAGCATTTCATGTGCCTGTTGAGGGCTGTAAGGTTGCTCAGTTGGAGGAGGCCCGTACGTTTATGAAAGGCATACTGCACTTGAAGCCTCTTATTTGCAATCCAGTCCCGACTTGGGATCTGGATGTTGTGTTAGGAAAGCTTACTTTGGCTCCCTCAGAGCCAGCCATGACTTGTGTCTTACGCTTCCTTTCTTGGAAAGCATTATTCTTAGTTACTATTACTTCTGCTTGAAGGATTTCAGAGCTTCAGGCTCTAATGTGTGAGCCTCCTTATTTGATTTTTCACAAAGACAGGGTGTCTTAACATACTAATCTTAAGTTTTTTCCTAAGCTGGTGTCTGCTTTACTTTAAATCAAACCATCCACCTGCCAGTTTACTTTCCTGAGCATGCCAATCCAAGGGAGGCATTGCTCCATAATTAAGATGTACATAGAAGACTACTTAGGTACTGTATATACTGCATGAAGGACTGTAGGAAGTCCTCACAGCTTTTTGTTTCCTTTGCCTCTGTGAAAGAGGGCACACCCATTTCTAAACAATATCTGTCCAGATGGTTGGCTAGTTGTATTACTTTTTGTTATAGGAAGTACAGTAAGGAACTTTCTGGTGGTGTGCGTGGTCATTTTACCAGAGCCATGGCCACTTCTGTTGCCTGTTTCAAGAATGTGTCCACTGCAGAGATCTGTGCAGCTGCCACCTGGAGTACTGTCCACACCTTCACTAAATGTTACTGGCCTAGCTGTGCTTCAAGGCATCCTTTCATAGGCCTGTTGGTTCCAGCCACCTAGACTGTTTTGTTGTCAGTACTACTTGGTACTCATTCCATAGGTGTGGCCTGATGAGAGAGAGAGAGATATCCTTGAAGAAGATAGAACAGTTGCATACTTACCATAACAGTAGATCTTCAAGGGAATCTCTTTCATCAGGCCATGACGTCCCACCCTCCGTCTCCCTTGTATCCAGAGCTCCGTAACTCCTGTCTCTTTCTCCGGGATGGTGTAGCTGTTGTTTCCAACCTCGCCTGTTAGGCAGAGCCATAAGTTCTCTCCTGGTTCCCTAGTGGGAGGTCCTCTGAGCGTGATCTCCTGTGGGGAACTGAGGAGGGAAGGGGACATCCACGTTCATGTGGGAGTGCCAGTGCAGGACGTCATTGTGGGCAGCCCCTAGTGGACTTGCTTGCAAAAAGTTTCTGTGTGGTCCTAGTGCCTGGCTGCTGTATTTCTGCAGGTGTGGCCTGATGAGAGATTCTCTTGAAATTCTGTCACGGTAAGTACATAACTGTTCTTTTTTTACTCATTTAAAGTCGATTCATGCTCAGAAACCAATTCTGTAATCTTATGCAATTGTTTTGTAAGTTTAGCAGTTTTCCTTCAGATGGTCCAAAGTCATAAATGACAGTGTGATTTATCCCAGGAATATTCTTGACAAATAATGGAAAGAGTAAAGAGTCAGGAATTGTTTTGCAGCTGAGCTGTTGCAGTGCATTAGGGTCCTGGCTTTTTTACAGAAAATCAGTGTACGAACTTGCTTGCTAGTTGCAGCTACTGCTGTCTGTCACAGTTTCTAAGTAAGTTATTGGTCATGCTGCTAACAGTGCATGACTATCTCATTAACAAGTGGTGAACCTTTTCTGAACATTCACTGCTAAGCATTAGAGTTGTTGCAAATTAAAACTTTGCCAGCCCTCAGTATATCCGGCATCAACAGGCATGACCTTCCCTCCACTTCAGCTAACCACCATCCTCTGAAGAAAAAAAAAGTGGGCACATGCCTCTTCCCCTGATCAGACCTCAGCTGAAGGAACAATATATCCTTTTTTTTGTTGGTAGTGGTGAGGTAGGTGATGGGGTGGTGGCTGGTATGTATGGCATGTTTTTACTGAGTTGGGTAGGGGAGGAGGGTGGGGCTATTATAATACCCTGTTTCTGTGGACAGGTGAGGGAACAGAATGTAATGCATATTTCATTACTAACTTTTAATGGGAATTTGCCAGGACTTGGAGGAAGAGAGAGATGGATGCTAAGAGGGTGGGGGAGTGCCCTTTGAATGGCTAAAGTGGGGAGAGGGGGGACAATATGATTATGGGGGTAGGATTACATTTTTAACTTTGAAAACTTTTGGTGTATGGAACTTTTTGTAGTGGAACTTCCCCAGTGAAATGCCACTATGCAAAGCATTTAATTGGTGAAGTGGGTACTTCATCTAGGTGAAGAACTATGCAGAGTGCCACAGGGGCCTCTGGTGGCACTCTGGATGTGTTCTGACATTGCCAGAAAATGGTCAGAGGTTTGACTCCAGGTTAGAACACATATTTGGCACCTTATCAGAAAATAAGCTTTAATTCTTAGCATGCACTTAATTAAAAAAAATTTTTTAGTTTTCACAGTGGAGGGAGGGGGAGGATGGACCAACAGCGAGCAGCAGGGAAAAAGTAGGGGGCCCGAGGTGGACACAAGACGGAAGAATCTAGCTGTTTTCTTACAGAATAACCCATTCAGTTAGCCCTCACGTATTTGCTAAACTGTAAACATAGCCATTAGTGCTCACTGAATGAGGCAAGTTACTTAATATCACAGCTCTGATGTTGTAAAATTGACTCTAAACCAGTGCTTGCTGAATCTATGGTCCCGGATACATCACTATCACATGGGACAGGAGGTATTGTAGGAAAAAAGAAGAGCAATAAACCATGCTAAGATGGAGATCCCCAGGGGCCATAAAACTACCGTAAAACTAGCAGACTAGTTTAGAAAAAACTAATAGCAGACAAAGGGAAGGGCACACTACGGCTACACACACACAAATCGAAACACTCTGCATAACATATGTTGTTGAGGGCTGGCAATATGTTAGATTAACAAGGTGTGAATGAGCTTGGTACATGCAGCAGACCAGACCTGGGTTTGATTCTCACAACCTCCACTTGCATACTGTGTGACTGAGCAAGTCACTTAACCGCCCAGTGCTCCCAGGTCGCCCCTGAAAACAGGCACCTGCGCCTAGTGGGCCCTATCCGGTTACCAAAGACTAAAATATATAAAATAAATAAATTCTGACTGTAGTACTCCTTTAAGGTGGACAAGTCAATGGGAGCGGATACGCTCAAGGGTACTGAAGGAAGTCGGGGAAGTGCCACACTGATGCCCCTATTTAAAAGTTCACTGGAAACAGGCGTGGTTCCAGATGACTGAAGGAGAGCAAATGTGGTCCCTCTACATCAGACTGCCAGCAGAGAGGAGGCCAGCAGCTACAGACCAGTAAGGCTCCCTTCAGTAATGGAGAAGTAAAGGAAGCCCTGCTAAAGGAAAAGCTGGTAGGGTATCTTGAATTCAGTGGGCTGCAAGACCATGGCCAACAAGGATTCACGGTGGGAGGTTGTGCCAGATGAATCTGACAGATTTTTTTTGACTGGGTGAAATAGATCGGGGGGGGGGGGGCACTGGATGTGGCCTATCTGGGCTTTTAGCAAGGCATTCAACTCTGTGCTGTACAAGAGTCTGATTAAGAAATTGAGTGGTGAATGGGGTTAGAAACTGGTTAAGAAATTGGCATCAGAGGGTGCATATTAACAGCACTCACTCTAATGATGGGAGAGTGACTAGTGAGTAGGGTGCCAAAAAGTGCAAAATAACTTACCTAGGGCATAGGAACCCAGGAGCTTGACTATAGGATGTGAGGGGGACATACTGACAGTCATTAAGCAGAAAAGGAACCTTGGAGATCTTCTTTGAAGGTATCTCTTTCAGCAAGTCACAACTTTGGAACTATAGCCACCGGACACTAGGACCACACAGGAACTTTTCTAGCTAGCAGTCAGCTGAGGCTGCCCACAGCAACGTCATCACGCTGACATTTTCAATATATAGCCGTGGGTGGTCCTGCGCCCTCCTCAGTTCTTTTCCCACCATTAACCATCACACATTGAACACTTCAGAGACTTTGCTGCTTCAGTCGACTGCTTATTTTAACCTTTCTTTTCTTTTCTTTTCTGCTTGCAATCTGTATTTTTCGTTTCTCTCCTTTAAAACTTTCGGACGGCCAGCTGAACACCACGGCTCCCTCTTCAGTTTCCTGAGTGGACGGCGGTCTTTTTTAGGCGGGCCCATGGCAGTTGGGTCTGCCTTCCTAGACACCCATCTTCTTACTGTGAAGCTGAAAAATGGATTCCCAGGAGAAGTGCTCCTGACAACCTCACCTGCCTCCTCCTCTGAAGGCCCAAGGAGCTGCTTCTACTTCTCTGGGCATCAGCTATGCGGGGGGGGTACTCCCCCTCCACAGTATCCTCCCAGTCGCCGCATCCCTATAGTGCTGACCACTCTTGCATCGTCATCAAGCCTCATGGCACTGAGGCCTGCCATCCAACACTTTACACCAAAGCCACAAGGTACAGCTCTGGCAGTGCCTCCCCGATGGATCTCCTTTGACATGTGTGGACCCATTAGTCCCAGGGCTACAATCCTCTCCACCATAGTCGATGTTGTTCTCTGTACCTTGCAGCCCTCACCCTCTTCTCCTACACGGGGTGGGCTTTGGCAGGTGCACAGCTGGACCTTTTTCATCCATTGGGGATCTGTTGGCATTGGGCCTTTTCCTCATCCCCGCTGATGACACTGTGCTGACCATTCCCCTCTAGCTCGACGGCAACGGGCACGGAGTTTTCACCAGCTCAGCCTTGGCTGGTGGTTGTTTGGCACCGGGCTTCCTTTCATCCCCCGCCACCAGTCTTCCCTGGCCACTCAGAACCCTCCTTGCCTCAGGGCGCCAGTGAGGAATTTAGCCAGGCCTGGTTCAGCCTGTGTCAGCCTATAGTTGGCTGGCTCCCTTTCCGACCGACTACTTAGGGCTGTGGGGATTTTGCTTCCCCTGATTGTCCCTGCAGCCTTGGGAGTGACGCCGGGCCCTCAGCCCTCTGTCTTGCCGTTTCCAGCTGCCCCCCACCCCCATGGCACTGCTTGGTGCTCCGGTGATGTCATGGCCTATAGGGGTCTCTACCACTCCCTCAGGAGTCTTGACATTGGGCTTGGTGATATTGGCTCCTCTAGCAAAGGCCCCTCATCATCCTCTGCCTTGGCAACATGCCCTCTTTGATACCAGCCATCTCCGTCTCCTGTGTCCCTTTCATACCCAGGCGATGAGGATGGAGAGTGGACTACAGGGGCTGGGAGCTCTCAGGGTCTATCTCTACAGCCTTCTCTGGGGGGTGTGGCCTCAGCTCATCTTACTTCGGGCCCCCCAGATGCCCCCCCTTCTTCGCAGTGGGACAGCCATTTTAAACAACTGTGGGGAAAGTACCAAGGTGCAGCACCTGGGGGCTTTGCTGGCTGCCCTGGGTGATGGAGCTATGGATGAGTGGTACAGGCCTCCCCTCTCCCAGCTGTGCTCCGGATAGCAGACCCTCTGTGCCAGGCTCCCTCCGAGCCGCCCTCCAGAGCAAGCATCCTGTTCTCATCTCTGCTCTGTCCCCTGGAGAAGGGGGTCCAGCACATGAGTCCTCATAGGGCAATGACCTTTGTATTTGCTAAGTGGATCTTACACCATATTACTCACTTGGTCATGTTGCAGACCCTAACCTCTGGTGACAGGCCATGGCTGCTGCCCTACCAGATGGTCCCCAGATGCTGGTATCCTTTAGAGTCCTCCACTCGGGGGCTACTGTGGGCAGACATCCTCTGCACTCTCCCTACGATGCTACTGATGCTTCCTCTGGAGCAGCTGTGGTTGGCCCCTGCCTTCCTGGCTCAGGATGCCCAAGTTTGCCCCTGACAGGCAACAGTCAAGTCTGAATGCCACCTTCAGAGGCTACAAACTCTTTGGGGAGGATGTGCAGGACATACTTTCCGACCTGCAGGCATCAGGCCGGACACTCTGCTCAGTCCATCACTTATATCACACCTAACCACAAAAGTGGCCAGCAGGTGCCCTTTTGTCTGGCCTCCAGTAGGCCCAGGCTGCCACCTGACCCCAGGGAAAGCACAAGGCAGCTACAGCCTGCCTACACCTACTTCCACTACTGGAAAGACCCCCAGAAGAGGTGGTGCAGCCCTGGCTGCAGGTGCTACCTCAGCATGACCCCTTGTTAGCCCCCGCCTCGAATTCTTCAAGAGGTGGAGGTAGGGTGTTGGTTCTCTCTGCCCCTGGACAGGTGGTGGGTGATCATGTCAGATACTTGGGTCCTGTAGCTCATAGCACAAGGTCACACAGTAGACCTTCTGGAGTGGCCTCCAGGATCATCTCCAGTTCAGTCCAGTTCCCCCCAGGTCACATTCCAGTGCTACTAGGGGCAATTCTCATGTTACTGCAAAAAAGAATCATCAAACCAGTTCTTAAGGCTAAAAGGAATGGTGGATTTTACTCACACTTCTCCCTGGTCCCCAAATCCACAGGCGATTTACGGCCCATCTTGGACCTAAGCAACCTCAGTCTTTACATCCAGTACAAAAAGTTCAGGATGGTGACCCTTCAGGGCCTGCTGCCCCTTCTGCATCAAGGAGATTGGATATGTTCCCTTGACATGCAGGATGTATGCTTGCATAACAATATGTGTGCCCCCAGTATCAGTTCTGTGCATTGCACTTTCGCTTGTACTCTGCACTTCAGGTTTTCACCAGTGCTTGGCGGTAGTGGCAGCAGTCCTTAGGAGGGGGGTCTGTACATCGCACCTTACCTGGGCTACTGGTCGCTCAAAGCACAGTTCAGAGAGCTTCTACTTCTAACCTTAGCATGTGACAGGCAGCTGTTCCATGCCCTGGGGATCACGGTTAGTCTGCCCAAATCAGTCTTGACCCCTTGTCAGCACCTGCAGTACATTGGGGTGGTGCTGGACACATGTCAGGGCTTTGCTTTCTTACTGCAGGACAGGGCTGACCACCTGATGGCCCAGGCATGGCTACTTTACAACTGCTGTTACGTTACTGCCAGAACTCTCCTGAGGGTCTTGGACCAGCTGCTACAGCCATTGTTATGGTATGCCTAGGCAGGCTGCACAAGAGAATTCCTCACTGGACATTATGGGTCCAGTGAGATCAACACACTGATGACCTAGAACAGCAAGTTCTAGTCTCCTTCTCGGTCAAGAAAGTGCTGCTATGGTGGACGGAACCCAGCAACCTGTTGAAGGGGTTCTCTTCCTCATCTTCTCCGCTCAGCAGCTCCTCATCTTGGAGGCCTTGGATGGCTGGAGAGGCGCACATGGGCCCTTACCAGATCCAGGGCACATGGACAACTGGGGAGGCTTCCCTCCATGTTAATGCCCCAGATATGTGGGCTGTCCTGTATGGCCTGCAGGCCTTTCAGGGCCACCTGTCCCTGGACCATCCGCTAGTGCAGATGAACAACATCAATGTGAGGCATTACATAAACAAGCAGGGGGTACCCACTTTTAACCCCTGTGCAGTGAGGTGATGAGGGTTTGATACTGGGCTCTAGAGCACGGTCTGGAACTGTCGGCCATCCATGTTCCAGGTGTCCAAAATGTCCTGACAGACAGATTAAGCATGTTGCAGTCCCCGAATGCATGAGTGGGAGATGCTCACCCCGGTAGCGGAAGACCTGTTCAGTAGGGTGGTCACCCAAAGTTGGACCTTTTTGCATCCCTACACAATGCAAAACTGTGACATTTCTGCTCACTCAATCCAGGCCCTGGAGTTTTCTGGTAAGACACGTTGTCCTTCTCTTGGAAAGGGGAGGGGGGTCCTTTATGTCTTCCCTCTCATTCAGAGGGTACTAATCAACCTCCAGATGGAGTGCGCCATGCTGATACTGGTAACCCCCTTTTGACCACATCAGATATGGTTTCTACTTCTGCAATAGTTGACAGTGGAGCCTCCATGCCCCTGCCCCTGTGCATGCTAGGATCTGCTGTCTCAGGAGTGGGGAACCCTGGTTCATCTGGACCTCAGTTTGCTACACCTTCATGCCTGGCTCCAGACAATGTAGCCTTTGCCAGATTCGATTTATCCCCTAAAGTGGCTGATGTCCTTGTGACCATCCAAAAACCGTCCACCAGGGCAACTTATTCTTGAAGTGGAAGTGTTTTGCTTTGTGGGCCGCTTCTCATCACCTGGATCACTTCACCTGTCCAGTGAACCAGATTAGAGTACTGCTGTCCTGGTCAGATGCAGGACCAAAATACTCTTCTTTGATGGTGCACTTGCCTGCTATATTAGCCTTCCACACACCACTTGATGGCCACATGGTGACCCAGTTGGACGTGGCCCATCTGTTCCTGCGAGGGCTGTCTATATTTGAAGCTTTCTATCCATAATCCAGTCCTGACCTGGGATTTGAACTTTGTTTTGGAAAAGCTTACTTTGGCTCTGTTTTAGCTGGCCATGACTCCCGAGCTAAGCCTTCTGTTGTGACAGGTGTTATTTTAGTCAGTATTACTTCTGCTCAAATGAGTTTAGAGCTACAGGCTCTCAGGTGTAAGCAGCCTTATTTGCTTTTCATACTAACCCTAAGTTTTTTCGATAAGGTGGTGTCTGAGTTTACTTTGAATCAAGCCATCCACCCACCTGTTTGTTATCCAGAGCATGCCAATCCAGAGGAAGCATTGCTTCATACCTTAGATATGCATAGCATCCTTAGATACTGTACACTCTGCATGAGGGGCTACAGGAAGTCCTCACAATTGTTTGTTTCATTTGCCCCAGGGAAAGAGTGTATCTTGGTTTCCAAACAGTGTTTATCCAAGTGGTTGGCATACTGTTTTTTTGTTACAGGAAGTATGGTAAGGAATGTCCTGGTGCTGTCAAGGGCCACTCCACCAGAGGCTTGTCTGCTTGAGTTGTCTGTTTCAGAGGTGTTTCAGCTGCTGAAATTTGTGCTGCTGCAACTTACAGTACTGTTCACACTTTCACAAAGCACTACATTCTGGACGTTTCCTCTAGAAGGAGGGCAGCTTTTGGCCTAGCTGTATTATAGGGCCTTCTCTCTTAGGCCTCTACCTCCTGTCCTCCCAGACTAATCCTGTGCAATACTGCTTGGGATTTGTTCCAAAGGTGTGACCTGCTGAAAGAGATATCCCCGAAGAAGATACAACAGTTACGTAAGAACTTACTGTAACAGTAGATCTTTAACAGAATCTCTTTCAGTAGGTCATGCCATCCCACCCTCCTTCCCCCTTGCTCTCTGAGTTTCTCCTCTCCTGTCTCTTTCTCTCCAGGATGGTATACCTTCTGTGTTCCATTTGATCTCTGGCTGGTACCTCTAGCTCTCTCTTGGATCCCTCGGGAGCATATCCTTAGTGGATGGTCTATGGCAGAGAACTCGGGAGGGCATGAGGCTGCCCACAGCTATATACGGAAGACATCAGCATGGTGATGTTGCCATGGGCGGCCCCAGTAGACTGCTACCTAGAAAAGCTTCTGTGTGATCCTAATGCCTGGCAACTATAGTTCCAAAAGTGTGACCTGCTGAAAGGGATTCTCTCCAAGATCTACTGTTACAGTAAGTTTTAAAACACAAAAGTCCAGCACACAAAAACCTCAAAATTAAGCAAGGGCACAGGTCTCAGGTTACAAAACTTTTAATTTAGCATAAAAAGACAAATTGCCTGGAGCGTTGATGAAACTGCATCCTTTCTTTGAGAAAGGATGCAGTTTCATCCAAAACGCATCAGGCAATTGTGCTTTTATCTTAAATTAAAAGTTTTACAATTCGAATCTGTGCCCCTCACTAATTTTTGACAATGTGCTGGACTGTTGTGTTTTAATGCGTGCTTGTTAGTCTTTAGCACCACTCTTCCTAGTGCAAACTCCGTTCTGTTGCTTTTTATGGGAAGTTCTTACATAACTGTTCTTTATCATAATTGATGTCAGGGCAGTGTGACAGAGCAGTGGATAGGGCTAATGGGATGCATGGAGAGGCTTATCTCCAGCAAGGAGAGGGAAGGGTGTTGTCACTGTATTGTGTCTGTATCGCTCATTGGTAAGACGCCTCCTAGAGTATAGTGTCCACGTCTGGAGGCCACACCTCAGAAAGATGATGGGAAAGTTAATGGAATCACTGCTGAAGGACAGTATTGTGGAACATTTTGAATTCAGTGGCTTTCAAGACCCGAGACAGCATGGATTCACGGTGGGAGGTCATGTCAAATGAATCTGA
Source organism: Neoceratodus forsteri (assembly GCA_016271365.2). Classification (NCBI taxonomy): domain Eukaryota; kingdom Metazoa; phylum Chordata; order Ceratodontiformes; family Ceratodontidae; genus Neoceratodus; species Neoceratodus forsteri. The sequence goes on from CM028129.1 coordinate 800,172,922, forward strand.
TAGATTTCTTTGACTGGGTGACTGAATAATTAGATCAGGTGGAGCAGTGGACGTGGCCTACCTAGATTTCAGTTAGGCTTTCAACAACATTCTACACAGAAGACTAGAAAGCAAGCAGAGTAGCTTAGGAGTGGGTCTGAAGGTGGAAAATTAGGTAAGAAATTGATTAAGGGATAGGTGACAGAGGGTAGTGATAAATGGAGTTCACTCCAACGAAAGGAGTGTGACCAGTGGGGTGCTGGATCAGTGCTGGGACCAGTCCTCTTTGATATCTTTATAAGAAACATTGCAGAGGAGCTGAAAGGGAAGTTCTGTCTCTTTGTAGGTGACAACAAAATCTGCAATAGAGTGGACACTTCAGGAAGGCAGAAAGGATGAAAAGAGATCTGAGAAAACTAGAAATGTGGTCAAGGGTATGGCAGCTGGGTTTCAGAGTGAAAAAGTGCAAAATAATGCACTTGGGGCACAGAAGCCCTGAGATGGAGTACAAAATGTGTAGAGTGGTATTGATAACCACCAACCAGGAAAGAGATGTGGGGGCAATCATATCGGATGACCTAAACATGGCCAGGCAGTACCACAAGGCAGTTGGCAAGGCTAGTGGGATGCTGGGGTGCATAGGGAGAGGGATATCACCACCAGAAAGAGGGAGGTGGTGTTGACTCTATATGAGCACTGGTAAGTCCCCACCTGGAGTATTGTGTCCAGTTCTGGAGACCGCATATCCAAAAGGACACAAACAGAGTAGAAGCGATCCAGAGGATGGCAGCTAAAATGGTGCAGAGTTTATATCAAAAGCCCTATGAGGAGAGACTGAAGGACATCAATATGTACACCCTGCAAGAGAAGGGGGGGGGGGATATGATAGAGACCTCTAAATGCCTCATGAGGTAAATAAGGTACAGAAGGGAAGTATTTTTCAGAAAAAAAGTGCTCAAGAAAAAGGGGACATGCTATGAAGCTGGAGGGGGGTAGATTTTAGGTGGGATGTGAGGAAGTACTTCACAGAAAGAGTGGCGGATTCCTGGAACAGCCTTCCAGCATATGTGGTGGAATGAAAACAATGGTAGGTTTCAAGAATGCATGGGATAGGCATAAGGCAACCTTAGTGGAAAGGAAGGGGGAGGAAGAAAGAGTCGGAGATTAGGTAGGGTCTGCAGTGATACTGCAGGTATGGAAAATGGGCTGAATGGGTGAGCCAAGTGGCTCTTATGTGCTATGAAATTCTGTGTTTCTCTGTCATAGACAGGATGGAGGCAGTTCAGAGGAGGGCAACTAAAATGGTGCAGGGGTTGTACCAAAAGCCCAATGAGGAGAGAATGAGGGATCTCAACATGTGCACCCTGGTAGAGAGAAGAGTGAGAGGGGACGCGATTGATACCTACAAGTACCTCACAGGTTTAAACAAGGAGTAGGAGGGGAGTATCTTCAAATGAGAAAGAGCACTAGGTTCAGGGTGCATGAGATGAAGCTGAAAGTGGGGTATTTTAAGAGGGATGTGAGGAAGTACTACTTCACTGAAAGGATGGTAGATGCCTGAAACAGACTGCCAGCGAGAAGTGGTGGTGGCCAAAACAGTGGAGTGCTTTAGGCATGCGTGGAACACACATAGGGGAATAATAATAAACAGGCAGGGCCCTTACAAAACGTTCTTTGGAATACCACTGTAATACCACTCATTTGCCATTGCAATACCACTGTGATTACCACTGTAGTACCATTAAGGTTTTCATGGTATCACAGTGGTTTATTTCAGTTCCATTGTGATACCATTGTACCACTGTCCTACCATATCAACAAAAATAATCAAAATTTAAACTGCCATAGTACAACCATGGTACCACTGGGTAGTACCATTGCACATTTTGTAGCTCACCACTGTGTTGCCATTGTGGTGCCATGGTGTTGCCATTGTGTCACATTTGATAAGGGGGAGGAGCGAGGGCTGCCAGAGACCAGTTAGAGTCTGTGGAGACGGACTTGGCAGGAAACATCTGAGTAGACTGGATGGGCTGTGTTGTCCTTTTCTGCCAACAAATTCTGTTTCTATGTTTCCTGTGAAGCAAAGTTAGGAAACTGAAGTTTTTGCGAAAGTCTCTAGACTTTGCACAGCTCTACTAATGGAAGACATTCAGCATGCAGTCCTTCTGTGTGTATAAACAGTGAAATTGTTGAATGCACCCTGCTTATGTGTATGTGGAGTAGTGGAGTTTTCTTGAGTACATGTTGCTTATGTTTCTTGAGGGCAGGTGGGAAGAGCTTGACAGCAGATCTATTGCTGTGTGTCTTTTGCCAGTACTGCAGATCACCTGCAATATCCAACACTGTAGTGGTCCCCCTCCATGGCGCTATACTCATTGGACCTAATACAGCAGCACCACCACAGGACAACTGCATGCCCTGGTGTAGTCTTCTGTGGCTCCAGGTCATCAGACCTTTGTGGTAAGCTCCTGCCTTGGAAGGAAATCTAGTGCTGAGCAGTCAAAGGCAACAATTAAGTGAACTGTGGCTGTGCCACCCACATTCCTGATGCATTCAGTACACGTCAAGTGGCTGACAATCATACCGCCTGTGTTCCTGGTGGGACCTGTTCCCCACCTCACAAACTCTCTGCCACCTACTGTGGCACACATTCACCCATCCACCTTTGCCCTGTTAAAAATTGACTTTCATGGCCTATTTTCTGAACATGAGGGAAATCGGCAGTTACCCTTACTATGCTACTAAATGCATAATCATAAAAAAACCAGAACTTTTTCTTTTAGAAGTATTGTGGAATTCTTTAACTAGATCATCAGAGTAAGAAAGTGGGACCCACCCTGGCTTTCATTAGCCAGTAACACAACATCACATATACCAGCAAGGTGCTGGCTGAAGGGAAGGTCTGTAGGTTCATCTGCAAGTGTCTATGTGATGGTACTGTACACAGGAGCAAATGTCAGTCTTTTCAGAAATCTTCTGACCGTAAGATAAAGCTTGGTGCCTTGTCTTGATTCAGTTTGAATCAATGGGATCAAAGACCCCTGAAATGTTCTTTCCTACAAGCAGCCTCAGAAGATATCACTTGTCTGCTCAGAACCTACTAGAAGAGTGCTTTTGAGCAGCACAGTTCCTGAAGTGAATGGACTGTGGTCAAGGTCCAGAAACCTAAAACAACATTTGCATGCAATTGTTTGGATGCCAAGAGAGATGAAACATTGTAGACTGGCAGTAGCTGATGAAAGTTATTCTACAAAGTGCCATGTACAGGGCTTCAGATAACCACTGGCTGACACCAAGCTTGTCACATCACCTGGCTGGGGGGCAAAATCATTTTTCTTAGTGGAAATCAAAAGCCTCCTAGGGTCCACATTTGAAAGTCATTTCAGGTTTTTGGAAGTCATTATACATCCCAGATCCCAAATATTGTATGTCTTTATTCCAACTTAGGCCATTTTATAGAAGTTAATATAGGCAGTATAGCGCAGTGGTTTAAGGCTCTGAGCTGCAAACCAGGAGACCTAGGCTTGAATCCCATAGCCCCATTTGCATACTGTGTGACCCTGAACAAGTCACTTAACTTTCTTGTGCTCCCAGGCTGCACCTGTAAACAAGCTTCAGCTTAGTGTGCCTCTCCTGGTTAAAAAGAAAATATATATGTATCTATAAAATAGTATCGGTTAAACACTCTTTCTTCAGAATTTTATTTTATCCCTATGCCTACCATATTGGATGCCATCTACATTTCTTAATTTATGTGACTGATCCAGTAGCTCTTTAAAGACAGGGTGAGTAATGGCTGACCCATTGACGCAGCAGTAGCACTGCTTCTTGTGATGCCAATGCTTGGGTTCGGAAACGAGCTAAAGTCATCATTGGAGGGCCAGCTGGGAAGAGAGGATCAAGGTCTCCTCCCCTGGGAAGGTAGACCCGCTCTGCCATGCAGCCACTGCCTGTGTGACCACAAGTGGCAGTGTATCCTGGTAGTGTATGCAGGGGTAGGGCAGGACAAGAGTGGCTTTGCTGGTGATGACATCACATGCTCACACCAGCTCCAGTGTACATGTCCCGGGGTTGGGTGTGTGATGGACTGAAAATGGGAAAATCCCTCAGCTGTTGCATAATGATGGCCTCCACAGAACTCGCAGACCCTGCACCTGCTGACCTAGTTTCTATTCTTGCACACAAAAAGCAGCCTTTCCAAGGGACCTGGGCCAATCAGAGGACTTCCACTAAGGGAAGAAGATGCTGTGGGCGCACCGCAGGGAGTGCAGGTAACCCCTGGGAGAAGGCAGGTTGACAGAGTTGGGGGTCTGTGGGGCCTGAAACAGGCTGAGAGGAAGGGACAAAAAAAGAGGTGAATACTGCAGATAACTTTGACCAGCAAGAGTAGTTGACACCATTTCTGAATTAAATGAGTAGAAACTACTTTTACCACTTTATCTGGAACTGTGTATTTAAAGGAGAATTGCACAAAATAAGGCCCCCTCCCCAGCTGGTAGCTAGCCCTCCAACAAGGTTTTAGTTAGAAAATATTTCAGTTACCTAGAAATAATTTTTTAAAACCTATTTATACTGCATTGAGACTTCCAAGGCAAAGTCATGTCTATGGCTGTCTCACGCAGACCAGCCTGCTTCCTGTGCCCAAGTCATGCTATTGAGCTCTACCAGCCAGTTAGTCGGCAGTGCTCATTAGCATAACCTGAGCATATGAAGCAAACTGGTGCACTTGAAATGGCCACAGGCATGTCTTTAGGTGCTTTTACACACAGGTTTATGTAACGGAATAACTGTTACGGAAACAGTATTCCGTTACATCCCTTGTGTGTAAAGTGCATCTGTTTCATTCCCTTGGAGAACGTTCATCCAAACCGCAATCTCTGCTTCTCGCGGTTTGCACCAATGTGTTTAGTTTCATCTGGCTGTGTAAAACAGACATTCTGGTAGCACTGCAGAAACTGCCATTAGAGCAGCAAACTCTGGGGGAGCCGAAACAAATGGAGGCGGGATTGGTCGGAATACTCGCAGGGTGTAAAAGGAAATCAGAACGCAACAGAGTACAACGGCGCCACACAGTTAACGCTTATTTCGTTTTAAAAACCTGTGTGTAAAAGCACCTTTTGACTTGACTAGTGAGGAGCCACTGTAGCTAACAGCTGGGAGGAGGGCTTTCTTTTGTATAGTTTTACTTAAACATTCCAATCACATACATTAGGGAGGTTAAGACTTGTCACAACTTTGACAGTTTGACTGACATACTGTAGATGACTGTTTTTTAACTAGATTTATACGGATTAAGTAATTGGCATTATTTCACAAGACAGACTGTTCATAAAGATATATAGCTTCCTTGCCTGCACTGTGAGAGGATTCATGTCAAGTTCTGTATGAGCACAGAACAGAAACTTACTGAGTTCTGGGGCCTCAACCCATTCTCTATTCGGGCACCTTGGGTATCACAAAAAAACAGCATAAGCAAATAGTTCCTATGCTGCCAGATGATCAGCCACTCCTTACTTACAGCCCCTAGCTGGTTGGGTATCTTTGCTTTTCAGGAATGTTTGTAGCCTTGTTAGTCCTTGTATGAGCAGATTGATCTAATGGTATCAAACTACCTACCCCTCCAAGTAAATCTTACCTAAGCAGATGGCATACTGGCCTATACCCTCAATATGCTGCATGATGTGGTGCTGAGCACAGGTGTCAGAAGTGAACGGTTCCATGCTCATCATCTAATTGATTGGATGTGCTGTCAACAACTACATTAAAGCAGGCATCATGCATTACAGTCTGCTCTTGACAGATAGCAAGAGTAACAAGGCCTAGCCACAGGCTGAGACTTTGCCACATATTGAAATTGTGTTGTGCTTGTTCCTTATCATATAAGCAATAATACACAGCATAGCAGTTAACTGTTCTCCGATTGCAGCCCCTATGGCAGGATACACTGTTGGGCAGCTGGAAACACTAGAGAATTACTTTGTTACAATTACATGGGTGCCGTGTGCATTTATTGTGGAACACATACCAATAATGGAGAGAAAGAAGTGCCTTAGCTGGGACTTAAACGCAGGCCACCCAGTATACCATTCTGATTGTGCTACCAGCTGCACCACTGAGGCAACTGGAAACTGGGCTGTCCCTGAGCACATTACTCTTTTTTCCAAATGCACAGTCCAGTGGCTGCACAGATAATTACATTTATACAATCACATGGGCACTGTGTGCATATATTGTGGAACACATACAAACAATAGAGAGAAAAAAGTAAGTGCCTCAGCCAAGACTTGAACCCAGGCTCCCGGAATACCATTCCAATTGCACTACCAGCTATGCCACCGAGGCAACCAGAAACTAGGCTGTCCCCAAGCACATTGCTCTTTCTCCAAATGCACGGTGGCGTAACTGGTAGCACATTTGAAGTGGTATTCCAGGCAACCTGGGTTCAAGTCCCAGCTGAGGCACTTACTTCTTTCTCTCCAATGTTTGCATGTGTTCCACAATATATGCACACTGCACCCATGTGATTGTATAAATGTAATTATCTGTGCAGTCACCAGGTTGTGCATTTGGAGAAAGAGTAATGTGCTTGGGGACAGCCTAGTTTCCAGTTGCCTCGGTAGCACAGCTGGTATAGTAGTCAGAACTGTATTCCGGGCAGCCTGGGTTCAAGTTCCAGCTGAGGCAATTACTTCTTTCTCTCCACTGTTTGTATGTACTAGAAAATTACTGTTTACAAAATCCATTAATGATATCCAGAGGTCCTCATTCCATAACTCAATGACAGGAACCACTTACCCTCCATGAGACAGGAAGGTTTGGAGAAACATTCCCAAGACTGCTTTTGTCACCTAATGTGTAACAGATTGGGCTGAGGATGTTGACCCTGATTGCCAACTTGCTTAGCTAGCCACACCATTTACCATTAAGCAGCTGAGCAGCCTGCTAACAGCAACTTTAAACAAATTGATTAAACTTAGTGAAAATCATTAATTAGCAAAATTCAAAAAATAACCTTTATGACCAGACCCTCATATTATTTCGTTTTCTTTGTAGATAAACAGCAACTTACAGCCCGTTCCAAAGCAAATTTCTTTTTTTCTGAACTTGGTTCTGTATGTATGTTTTATTTAGTGAATTGAGGCACCACACAATAATGGCCTGTGGTTTCCTGGAGGGAGGTAGTTGGGGCAGGAATGAGCGGTTAGCCCTCTCTCGATGACGTAGTGGATGCCCCTCTCCGAGGAGTCTGGTAACTTCTTGTAGGAACTTCTGTAGGAAGGCAAGCATGTTATTGCCCTCCATTCTTTCTGGCACTCCCACAGCCACTAGATTGTCCCCTGGTATTTGCCTTCCTGATCCCTCTATTCTGTCTTCCAGCTTCTCTACCTTCCTTCTCAGGGCAATACGTTTGGCATCTTCTTTGGTCTGTCGGTCCTCCACGGAACTTATACATGCCTCTGCATCGCCGACTCTCATTGTCAGGGCTTCTAGAGCTGGTTTGAAGGATCTAAAGTCACTCGCTGGCTCTAGGATGGACATTTTAATAGTGGCTAAATCAGCACAAAAATCAGTTTAGTTTCTTGGATGTGCTCTCCTGAGCAGTCATGTCTGCTAGTGAAGCGGGGTGGGTTCCCTGCTTTTGTCTTTTGGAGGCTGGCACCCTGGGTAGCACTGGTGGCTCCATACTACATTCCATTAAATGGGTGAAGAATCCATCATAGAGCAGTCTGTCTGTGAATAGGTGAGGAAGAGGGTGTTCATAAACGATTGACCATTTATAAAAAAAAAAAAAAAAAAAAACATTTAAAAAGCTGATTTTGCTAAGATTATAAGTCATGGGTGATGGAGCTGTGGGAGAGGTGACTTATCGAATTGAGTGCATCACATGACTCCCTTACCCATTATTTGTTATGTATATGGGCCAGAGATCAAGTAGGATCTGTGGTGATACTATAGGCAGGGGAAAATGGGCAGTCCTTATCTGCTGGCAAATTCTAGGTTTCTGTATTTCTGAGTTTACACGGAGATAGCTTAGTGGCTACCGAGAGAGAGAGAGACAGACAGATAGATACAGTAGCAATAATTTCCCCATACCGAAAACACTTGCCTATTGTTTGTTCTATATAAATATATATCTCCAGCAACACTTGGAAGAGCAGTCTTACATGCTTGCAACACCCTAAAAATGTAAGTAAGACCACTGTAACACTCATAAGAGTGCCATTGATGGATGAAAAAGTGTGTTATTAATTAAGCTCAATCAGTATTACTTAAAATATTTAAAAACATGCCCATTATGTGTGCTTATTTATTTATTTATTGATATTTCACCAGGAGGGCACACTGAACAACAACTTGCTCATCTCACAGTGTGACCTGGGGGGTTGGGGGACCATGAGGATAGACTACAGAGATTGATATAATAACACAAAATTCATGTGAAATAGCTTGCCAAAATCCAGTGGGCGCTGAGGAGGTTGGCGCTGGGCGGGCCTACGTCGCACCGCATCGCCAGTGACCCAGGTTCGGGAACGAGCCCGGGAGTTGGGGGGGTCAGCAGGGAAGGACTAGGATCGAGCATCTGACAACTGCTCTCCTAGTCCTGAGGTAAGTTGGGGATCACCTATTGCGTGGTAGTGACCTCTGACGACACCTGGGGGTACTACCAGTGAAGTGATAGTCGGGGGGGGCGCAGCAGATGTTGGCATGCAGTGCCTGGCATCATTGCATGTCCATCTTCCCATGGGGACAAGAACAAGTAAAAAGGGCTGGGCGCGACCATGCAGCTTGATGGCTGTGCCCTGGGCTGCCAGGAGGACTTGTGTGGAGTCCCATTGGGGAGGGTCTGGGGCTGTCCTAGCTAGGAGTGGCTGAGGGGGGCCCCTCCTGCAGGATGGCATGACGGTCATCCCAGATCCTCCTTGGTACGGGTTTGAGCTGCCCAGCTCTCTGGGCGGACAGGGACGGTTGCTGGATGCTCCATGCTGGATTGTGCTGCAGCAGGGGAAATGCAGCAGCCGTGAAAAAAAAGCAATAGCTTACTTACAACTAAGAAACACGTAGACTGTAGGAATAAACAGTGACTATCAGCAAAGAGAGTAGCTAGAAGTCAGTGCATTAAATGGAATACAACTGTTTGGTCTAAGGTGAGCTGGTATACAAAAGCACAAACGGTACAATAAGCTTCGGTACAACAGATGTGCAAATAAACTACAAGTACAATGGAGAGTTAGGGGCTATCAGTTTAGTACAGTGGAGGGAGGAAGTGGGGTGTAGAAGGGGAGATGGGGTGGGGAAGGAGGGAGGTGAGAGGCATGCAAGATCTGACCCCTTCTGGCTGCTGAGAACCCTGCCAGGGGGGCAGAACAAGGCAAAGACAGAGGTGAGGGAGAGAAGATATGAGGTGGGGAGGACTGGAGGGAGGCAGGAAGAGAGGGTAGGTAGCAGAGAAGGGGGATGGGGCAATGTTGATAACATTTAGAGGAATGGGAGATTTGGAGTGAATACGCTGGAGCAGAATTTATAGGAGAAAGTTAGGGGATCTGTGCATGATGCACTGTTTATAGAATGACAGTGTCTCATGTGCAGAGGAAATTGGTGAAGAATGCTCCCTCGATCTGTAACGGAATAGTGATTGAGTTATGGGAAGCCTGCAATGTTATGATTGACTGTTAAACACTCCAGTCAAATTACACAGAATTTGTAGCAGCCAGTTGGTGAAGGAGGACAACTGCACCCAGGAAAACTGTTGTCCTTTGCCTGTGGTGCTATTCAGTAGTCCTTTAGTGCACTCTTAGGAACTATAGTGTTGTCAAATAATTTGAAATATTTAATAAGCGAGCTAGTACGGCTCTGTTCTGTGTTGCTGGGAGCCTGTTTTTTTACATCTGACTAGGTAAAGCAGAATTTACATGAGCTCTCTAAATGAATTTATGTTACTTGTTAAAGTCAAGCTTTAATTTGGTGATTTACATGAGAAAATGTGTTGTGAAATCCTTTTAAAAAACTGTGGTGTTATTATTTTTTTTTTTTTTATTTATTTTGTTAACTGGGTAAAACACACTGAGACAAAGGCCCTTTTTCAGGTGTGACCCAGAGCTAACAAGAAGCAACCAGCCAACAGATGTTACAAAATACAAATGCAGTACACATTAAGAGTACATCTTAGCCATGTGTTTGTTGCATTGTTTGTGCGTAGTTAGGCAGAACAGTTGCTCTAAGGGTGTTCTTGGTTAATAAGTACAAATCTGTTGTTGATTACCCTTCCATGATTGTACATTAGTACAAATGTGTCAGTAGAACTCTTCAAGAAGAGGCAAAATCGGAGCAATTCCCTGCTTGTCAGGGACACCTGAAAGGCATGCTAGGTCTTCAGATTCTTCTTGTAGAGTTATAGTGAAGTGCACGTGCCAGTGTACATTGGAAGCATATTCCACAATAAGAGATCCGAGACCTACTTTCACCCAGGCTGTCCCAGGTGTACTGTACTGTGAGGACAGCTGCAGCATAATTTGTGATCCGAGCCTATTTGTTATTTACACCTACTACACTTAGTGTATTGGGTTTCATCTGAGTTAGTTTATACTGTGTTGCTTTTGTTTTCGCTGTAAAGTACCCCAAGCCTTGGGAAGTGGTCCTATATTAAAACAAATAAAATAAATTGCCTTGTCTTACCAAATATTTAGCAGTTTACCTGTATTAAACCAGCAACAACAAAAACACTGTAATGCAGCCTTTGTTTACTAATTTATCATCTCTGAAAACTGTGAGGTTGCCTGATTTATAATTCTGTTGTTTCTGCTTTTACATCTGAACAGACAGCAACAACAGTGATTTTCTTCCCCTTTTCCTGGCCTAAGCATTATTCTGAATATTGTCAAGCTGGGTCATACTTCTGCACCAATTGGTCAGCAGGGTTAGTGACTGGGAAGTTCCAGTTCAATGGAAATTCCACAGGCAAAGTGTTCTGTATGTATTTTTTGAAGTATTACCCCCCCACCAAGACATGCACACTTACTTGTGTGTTGCATAGTGACTGACTTATTAAGACAGTTAAATAAGAGACTTGGTATGTTGTACTACTGCAGAATCTTTGAGTGCTCACTGTTACCCATAGCCTAAGCCTACCTAGTGTCAGTTATTCATTATGACTTAATAATTTACTTGGCAGCTAATTCCTCTACATTACTGCAAGTACATAAACTCATGAATCATATCTGTCAAGTTTGTTTACAAACTGATAGAACTGTTCATCACTGTATTTTATATAATTGGCCTCAGTGGCTTCCCTTTGACAAGAGTTCAATACTCTCAGACAGCACTGCTTTGGAAAGTATTAAATGCTACTGTCCCAAAGAGCCTTACACTATTAGTTCAAGTTCAGACAGGATGTGGTATCACCAGAGCCAACACTAATCAAAACCTTGCAGTACCTAGGCACAAAACAAGGGCCAGAATTCATTTTCTTACACTGCTGTTAAAGTATGCAGTGCCTTACCTCCACAGATCAGAACAGCCAAGACAACTGCTGTTTTTGTATAAGCATATTTTATTACATTTTTTAATGAATATTACAACATCAAATCAATCAAAACATTAGTCAAAAAATATTACGAACACAAATATATGGAACATATATAGATAACTATCCGGGGAAATTATATGCTTTCTACAATACATTATATACTGTGTAAGTTCTACAACATTTGTTTCGACTGCTCGAACCTGTTGTATTACTTGCTGATAATCTTATGCTATTTTAATCTGTGTGATTAGTTAGCTCTGACTGTTATCTCAGCTTTTGTACCTCGTTGTTGTTGTTCTCTTCTACATTTACTGTTACTGTACTCTCCCAGGTTGTGCCTGAAAATAGGTAGGTTTCTTGCCTAGTGCACTTACTCGGTCATCAAAAGCTAATAAATAAATAATCATAGTAAATTTGGGGAGAGAACATTTCATATTAGTAGTACAACCTTAAAGCTATTATCTAATAGGAGTTGGTCATAAACATTGTGACATTAACTATTTCCACAATAGAAAAATTCCAAGGATAATAAAGCAACTCTTTAAGTCGGGCGTCATCAGGAATACATCTGTATACCTGTGCCCTGTCTACAGCCTCATGAATCTTACTTGGGGTATGGGCCTGTCGTAAGTGCAGATAATGCAGGACATCAGTCACACCATCATCTAAGCTGCAAGTGTTTTAAAGTTTAGATATGGAGTTAGTCACTATGTGCACCCTGACAAGAAGAAAAATGAAGACCAATAGCGTAAAGTGGTGGTGGTAGTGTGTGGGGGGCCGGATTCCCTCTTGTTTACCTACTAGGTTTTGAACATTCCTTCCCCGGACCAGTGAGCCATCACACTACTACCCCAAGTTTTCCTAACCAGGGTACCCATGATTTATTAAATTTCATAGGATTACCCTGGCACCAGTGCATAACCCAGACATATGAGGTAGCATTTGCGACAGCCCGGGGCCACTGTTCAACTGTAGGACAGTCAGCCTTCTTCTATTTCATCAAGATCAGGCACTTAGCTTCCAGTGCTGCTGTAAATAGAAGGGATTTATGTTGAAGCCCTTCTGGCAGTAGTAATCCTGAGTCTCCGAGAATCCAGAATCTTGGGGATCTGGGTAATGGTATGGCCAGATTGTGTTCAAGGTCTTCTATAATTGAGAGCCACCAGGGATGTATATGGGGGCAATCCCATAAAATGTGCTGTATGGATCCTGGGGTGGTATTGCATCGCCAGCACTAATTTCTCCCATCTTCTGTTTTATTTGACCTCTTCCTACCCAGTCCTGTTCCTGATATTACAGCCTGTGAGGGTCTGGTACCTCACACTCCTAATGTAATACATTTTCAGAAGAGACAGGGCAGGTAGGAAGGGAAGAGGAGTGACACTGTACGTGAGAAATGACATAAGGGCCACAGAGATCCAGGAGGAACAAAATGGGGGAGAGATACTGTGGGTTAAGCTGGAAAGGAAAATGGGGCCAGCCGTCTGCACAAGTGTGGTCTACAGACCACCAGCCCAGGAGGAAGAAACGGATAGGGAGCTGATGCTAGCCATCCAAAGGATGGCAGACAAGAGGGAGATAGTGCTGGTTGGAGGCCTCAAAATTCCAGATGTGTACTGGAGCATCCCAGCAGCAGCATCATCTACTGTGGGAACAGATTTATCCTGCACTTCCTTCAGGGTGGCTTACTCAAGCAACTGGCATGGAACCAACTCGGCAGAAGGCAATACTGGACCTTGTGCTCACAAACAGGGACAGTGTGATGGGGGTAACAGTGGGGGAGCACCTGGGGAACAGTGGCCACCAGTCACTGTGGTTTGAAATCACAGAAGGAGCAGAACCAAACCACACAAAAACACGTATCCTGGATTTTAGGGGGACAGACTTTGGCAAAATGGGGAGATGCTTGAAAGAGGCATTAAGGGGAATGGGGCAGGAATTGGGGGTTGAAGAACAGAGGGCAGTATTTAAAATGGGGATTACAAGAACAACAGAATTATGCATTAAGCAGGTTAGCAAGGGGAAAAGGAAGAGGAGGCCATTATGGTTTTCCAAGGAGGTATCTGAGAAAGCGAAAGCCATAAAGATTGCATTCAGGCAATACAAAAAGACACAGGCAGAAGGGGATAGGGAGGAGTACCAGGAGAAGCAAAGGGAGGCAGGGTGGTCAGTAAGGGAAGCCAAAGCTCAGACAGAAAAGCACATTGCAAAATCAGTGGGTAGAGGGGACAAAACCTTTTACAGGTACATAAGTGAAAAAAGAAAGGCAAAGGGAGGGATAGGGAGACTGAAGAGGGAGGATGGGGGACGCATGGAGGATGACGACAATATAGCTGACATATTGAACAGGTATTTCTGCTCAGTCTTTACTGAGTAAGAGGAGGGTACTGGGTCTGAAGGGAGTACAAGGGGTGGGAATGGTGCAGAAATGGACACAAGTCCATTTACACGAGAAAGGGTCCCGAAGGAACTGGAAGTAATAAGAGTTTATAAAGCAATGGGGCCAGATGGGGTGCACCCCAGGGTCCTTAAAGAACTAAGAGAGGTGGTGGCTGAGCCTCTGGCAGTCCTGTTTAGCCAATCACTGGAAGCAGGGGAGGTACCCAAAGACTGGAGGACAGCAGATATAGTCCTCTTGTACAAAAGTGGGAACAAAGAGGAAGCGGGGAACTACAGACCAGTCGGCCTCACCTCGGTAGTGGGGAAGATCATGGAAGCACTACTGAAGTAAAGATTGGTGGAACATCTGGTTGTCGGTGGACTACAGGACCCAAGGCAGCATGGTTTCACCAGGAGGAGGTCATGTCAGACCAACCTCGTTGAATTTTTTGACTGGGTGACTAGGGAGATGGATCAGGGGAGGGCAGTGGACATGGCCTATCTGGACTTCAGCAAGGCCTTTGACTCTGTGCCGCATAGAAAACTATTACACAAACTGGGGAATATGGGTGTGGGCAGGACAGTAGTGCAGTGGGTAGGTAACTGGCTGGGCGGCAGGACACAGAGGGTGGTGGTAAATAGCTGTCACTCCACAGAGGGAAAAGTGACCAGTGGGCTACCACAGGGATCAGTGCTGGGACCAGTCCTATTCAACATCTTCATCAGTGACATTGCGCAGGACCTAGAAGGCAAAATTCCCCTGTTTGCTGATGACACAAAGCTCTGTAACAGAGTAGACACACCAGAGGGTGTAGACAGAATGAGAAGGGACCTGCAGAAACTTGAAGAATGGTCAGGGGTTTGGCAGTTGAAATTCAATGCAAAGAAGTGCAAGTTAATGCATATGGGGCACAAAAACCCTGGCACAATATATCAGTTGGGGGGTGAGGATATAGCATGCACCAAGCAGGAAAGGGATCTTGGGGTTATCATCACTGATGACCTCAAGGTAAGGAAACAGTGTGACAAGGTAGCAGATAAAGCAAATAGGATGCTGGGATGCATAGGCAGGGGCATCACCAGCTGGAAAAGGGAGGTCATAATTCCACTATACAAGACACTAGTGAGGCCCCACCTGGAGTAGTGTACAGTTCTGGAGACCTTACTTACGTAAGGACATAGACAGGGTAGAAAAGGTTCAGTGGAGGACAACAAAGATGGTACATGGATTGCATCACAAGTCCTATGAGGACAGGTTGAAGGAACTGAATATGTACTCCCTGGAGGAGAGGAGGGAAAGAGGGGATATGATAGAGACATACAAGTATCTTACAGGGAGGAACAGGATGCAGGAATACACTATTTTTAAGTGAAAAAGATGTTCCAGGACTAGAGGGCATGGGATGAAGTTGGAGGGAGGACGATTCAGAGGAAACATGAGGAAGAACTTCTTCACAGAATGGGTGGTAGGCAAGTGGAACACCCTGACAGAGGAAGTGGTGGGGGCTGAAATAATCACGGGATTTAAGAATGCATGGGATTGACATAAAGGAATTCTGGAGGTGAGGGTTAAGGGGCAACAGACTTCTAGGAAAACAAAGTAAATTTACAAGCTGAAATGGGCAGACTGGGTGGGCCGTAGGACCTTATCTGCCAACACTGTCTATGTATCTATGTATTTTTATTGTTTTTAATTATGCCAGTACATTATTGTGTTACTGTACATTGCTCTGTAATTGTGCCAGTACGTTACTGTGTTACTGTACATTGCTGTGCCTTATTGCATTATCATATTACTGCTCTTTTTACCTGTTATTATCCCCTCCCCCTTCCCCCACAACACATCTGTAAATGAGCTTTATGGCTCAGTATGTGTTTCCTGATAAATCTCTTTTAAATAAATAAATTAATTAAATAAATATATTTGGAAGTTTGAGGCCCATGTGGGCTAGTTTGTCTGGGGTTCTGTGCCACCTGTCTAGTAACTTTTTTGATTAATTGTAGTTTGGACTCTGGGGAGGCTGTATGTGCTTCAGTCCAACAAAGTTTCCAGGTGTCTGGGTCTGTGAATTCTCCTGCAAGTCTGAGGCCCATTTTAATCTGTCGGTGCCTTATTGGGGCAGTAAGCAGGCTTGGATTTTTTTTGTACATTAATCCAGTTTGCCTTTTTTTTTGATAGCCACCTTGCTGTTTCTGTAGCCATATAATTCGTGGAAAGAGTGTGCTCTTTAGTAAGCCACAGTTGTAAAGCATGTCTGATTTGGAATTATTTCCATGGATCACAGTTAGGGAGATCAAACTCAGTTTGAAGATGAGCAAAGGATTTAAGAAGACTTGAGTGAGTTTCTATTAAGTGGCCTATAGTTTGTATTCCTCTAGTTACCCAAGAGTTCCATTTTATTGGGAATCTCCCAATTTGGAACCTCTGATTATTCCATAGAGGTTCATTTGGGCCTAAATGTGAGGATTTCCAACTCATTAACTTCGTTATTTAGGTCCATATCTGTAGGTAAAGGTTACTGGCGAAGTGGCTGTGCAGGTTTTTGGGAGTGGGTCCCTCCAGGCTGTAGCCAATGGTGTTGGCCCTAAGATTTCTTGCTCTAACTCTGTCCATAATGGTATGGAAAGATTTGTTCGCTTCAGCTACGGCTTGTTTTACTCCATGGCTGATGTAGTATGCCCACGGCTAAGGCAACTGCAGCCCCCACATCTCACTGGCACACACAGAGTTAACTTACTAAACCGTGGATGTTGATTCTCTCAGAGGAAGTTGGAGAACGTGTCCACCATTTTCCAAATCTTATTGGGGATATGCATTGGGAGGTTACTGAGGCAGAAGAAGAGTTTGGGAAAGGCCATCATTTTGATAGCCGTTATTTTTCCTGGGAGTGTTAAGTGTAGTTTTTTTCCACCTGTTCATATCTACTTTCAGGGAGTCTAATAGTCTGGACAAGTTTTTCTGACACATGTCCTGAGGACTCCTGGAGGTGGTCATTCCATTTCCTAGGTATTGGATAATTTCAGGCGCCTAGCCAACCCTTCTGTGGCTTATGGTGGCCCTGTTGGGATTCCCTTTATTAATTGGCAGTAACTCTGTATATTTTCAATTTACTTTTAGCCCAGAAAGGGCTCCAAAAGATTCTATGATGTCCCATGCCCTAAGGGAGGAGGTTTCAACTCATGACAAAGTAAGGAGGAGATCATCAGCGTATAATACTGTGGTGCAAGACCTGCCCCCTTCTGTGATCTTCATGATGTCTGGATGTTGTCTGATGGCTGTACTGAGAGGTTCTGCAGTAAACAGAAAGAGCAGAGGACTGAGGGGCACCTCTGTCTTGTTGCTTTAAATAAAGGAAAGGAATCTGACAGCATGCCGTTAGTCGGTTCTCTCGCTGTGGGTGAAGAGTACAGGATTTGGATCCCGGTCTCAAAATATGGCCTGTGCCTGCCTTTCTGAGCACACAGTATATGTATTCCCATTCTTTTGAATTGAAAGCCTTTTTGGTGTCGATAGTAGCCAAGGCTGCCGTGTCTGGGCCTCAGCCAGCAACCTGAATTAAACTGATCACTGCTCAAAGGTTATCACTGCCCTGCCTCCCCTTCATGAATCCAGCCTGTGACTTGTGAATGAGAAAAGGGAGTACTTTCTCCAGTCGGGTTGCTAGTATTTTGGTTAGGATTTTGGAATCAACATTGAGTAAATATACAGGCCTGTAATTTGGACAGAAGGACTTGTCTTTGGTTTGGGCAAGACAGTGATTGTAGCCTCTTGCAGTGTGGGTGGTAGGAAGCCTGGGGTTTTGGCACTTTGGTACAGGTTATGTAACTGTGGGGTGAGAAGTTGCTTGAATGCTTGGTAAAATGCGGCACTCAGGCCATCTGGTCCTAGGGCCTTTCCTGTAGCTAGACTATGTATGGCAGTGGTTATCTTGGAGAGTGTGATTCCTTCTCCAGAGCCTGTGCCACTGGGGTAACTTGAGAAGGGACAGTTTGTTAAAGAAGTCTTCATAATTCATGTCTGGGTTTTTGTTTATCAGTAGTGCTTTTGTAAAGGCTAGCATAATAATCCCTAAAGGCTGCACTTATTTGTTCAGGGTTTGTGGCAAGCCCCCCATCAGGGAGCTTAATGAATGATATTTGGGTGTCAAGACAATAGCTTGTTTTAAAAATGCAATGAAAATGTATTTGTTGGATACTTATAAATGAGCATGTTTTAAAGAATGATTGATGCTTATTGTTAACTTGACAATGTACACTTTGTACTGTTTATTGTTATAGAACCTGTGTTTGAATATGTGCTGTGCTTTGCACATGGGTTGTCTCTGAAAATGGATACTTGTACTCAGTGGACCTACCTGGTTAACAAAAAGTAAACCAACAAACATGCCAGTAGTGCTAGTGAAAGGAAATGTTTACTAGACTATTACAAAACCTACCAGCATTCGGTCAGTGGGCCAGTACAAATTTTGACCTCTGTCTAACAAGGAGCTGTAAAAGAGGCTGATCAAGGTACCGTCCTTGAGGCATCTACTACATGTTACGCGGAGGAGTGATGCACGAGCTACCTGCTGCAATGTGCTCAGCACTTCCGCTTGCCTCCCAGCAGTTGAACACTTGCTTTCCCTACAAGCAGGTGTTCTACCCCAACCTCACCCCAGTGTGGTTCACCAGCTAGGTCTGACTTCTGTTGGCTGACTTGTTAAAAAATCAATAAATCTCAGTACACCACACACATGCACACACTTCTGCAGAGACATTGAACTTGTTTCTCATCTTCGTGAACAGGTTTGAACATTTGCACAAGTAATTAGGATAGTTTGCTGTCTTACACCACGATGCAGTATGTTTTGTAATGTTTTCTTGCTACTGGGGGGACATGAAACAACTGAGAAGATGACCTTCCTGAATCCATCACCCCATAGTGAGGGCAGGTAGTGACATCTGTTCAAGTCATGTGCAGATGTAGATTGCTCAAGTCTCTGCCTTTTGCTGTTCTCCTTTGTGCGTAGGTACCCTTTGATTGCCCATTTAGGAAAAGATAAGTGTTAGACTACTTTAAAAGTACGTCATTAAAAGGACTGATGTCTCCAGCTGCTAACTGGTACTTCTGTATTATGGTACCATTCAGACATTTGCTGTTGCTGTTTAAGAATTTGTACTAAATTACTTGGACTATTTTGAGCCTTGTCATTTGAAATATGAATCTGGTATTACAGACAGTCCTACTGCATGGGGGTTAACAGTATGTTGTGAAATGTATTTGAAGTTGAAGTAATAGAATCAGAAGGAGTGTATTCAGTTTTCTTTACTTATAAGCTATGTAGCAGTCATCACTTTGAATTAAGAAACTGAATGTAGTAATTTCATTTTTATATAAATAGTTACGCAGTTGAAAGGTTTGTATTATTGTCAGACAGTCATGCTGTCATGTAGTAAGGCTTTCACAGTGTAAATGTCAATAAACGTTATTTACTTCCTCTCTGGTACAATGTTAAGTAGAACAAAGTCCTGTCACTGAGATGCGCCTTCTGGGTCCAGGCTTATAAAACTGTCCTTTCCAATGCTAATACTTCAGGCATCTAGCTACTAAACTGAAAGTAAGGCATTTATTTTTAGCAAGGTCCATTTTCAGTATACAGCACTTGAAAAATAGCTACCATATCAGAAAATCTAGACGATAGTGGAATGCAAATGCTCATTTTTTTTGTAATCTTCTGTCATAGAGATGATAAAATGGATAGAAGAAATGCTGACAGCCGACTGTTAGAGAGCTGGTTTCACCCATGACGATGTTATCCTATTACAACCTTACAGATGAAAGTAGTGCCAACAAATTGGCCTTAATATGACCATAAACACATAAATGGATCCATTTTATAATTGCAGTAAGGAACTTCTGGGCATGTGCTACTGGAATAACATCACTTCTCAGGTGGTTGAATGCACTCAGCCTGTGGCTTTATGCTTCACAGTGCACCAGAGGCATGCTATTATCCCAGCACGACTCATGCTATGATGTGCCTTATTGCTTAATTGACCATCATTACAGCTTGTATTTGTGTGTCTCAGTTGGTAGCATCCTTACTTCTGGGCCAGATAGTCAAGGGCTGAAGTCGATCACAGGTGGCTTAGGCATGGGCTAACAGTGCAGTGCAGTACTGGAGGAAACCTGCACCATGTGAGATGTCGTCCTTCAGATGAGCTGTTTCTGCTTGACTCTGGAGATTTTTCCAAGTGGAAGATGAATATCACATGTTGGATCTGCTCAGTGGCAGTGACATGGGTGGCCCAGGTTTGGAACTGACATCAGGTCTCACTCTCACTATGCCAGTGAAGAAGGCAAATGCACTCACAAGGTAATGCTGTCTTTTTTGGGGCTGGTAGTTGGGAGGGGGGGGTTGAACATGCCACTCTGTATCACCTTCTGCAGCTGAGCAGTGAGCAAGACTTGGGGTTTCAGAGGAGACTAACACCTACATCCTTCAAGGATGAAGTTGAGTGATACGGACACGGGAATCAGGTGACAACATTGAGGGAAAAGGGGGATCTGTACCCAGGGGAAAAAAGTATTCCAGGTCCTTTTTGAAAAGAGATGGAAAATATCCTCCCTGCTGTGTTTGTCCTCACAGTCACTGCACTGTCAATATCCAACTCACTGGTCAATAAAACACTTAGATACATATTGTGTTTAGATTGCACTATACACAATTATTCTAACCTGTTCTATTCTGCAGTTGATGTACAGAGAAAAAAGGAAATTCATTTCAGTGCAGCATATTTTTATTACTCAGCAGTCCATATATTGTATCAAAAACAACACCAAGCTCTCTAAGGCTCCTTACACATTCTGAACTATCCTAATATTTGTCTTCCTGCTGAAATGCTGTAATAGTAATTCCTTGTATATGAAAATATCTACAAGAAATATTTACAGATCAAAGCAGAAGTAACGTTTGTATGGATATTTACTCTAACATTTAACCCAATGCATGAGAAAATTGTTTCACAGCAAAGAGGTTGAATATATGAATTCTTTAATGGCATTGTGCTTTAATGGTTTGCCTCCGTATAGTTTGATAATTGGTATACAGATTGTTTTCTTTATCGGTTTGTGCTGCTTTCACAGTTCTCCATTTAAAATATGTATTTTTGTAGTTCCTAAAACAGTGGGGGGAAAAAACGTGTTTTTATCGTGAGTTGTTCTCAGCTGTGCAAAATGAACAAGCTGTTGGTTTTCGAATTGAGTTCAGGGTATCAGTATAGCATATAAGGATATCCTGACCTCCTGATGCACCATCATCAGACCACTACCAAGGGTTTATTAGTAGTGCCTTGTGTGCCAAAAAGTATTGGGAACCATGTCTTTTTAGACTTTGTACCTGTAACGAAATACAGTAACACTTAAGGTTAGGTCAATCCCAGCAGTAGCAAATTTTAAGGTTACCGTCTAAAAGGTGAGAAAACAAAAAACAGCACATTACAGGACTTAAATGCTGTAGAACGTTTTTATTCAGCAGGTGCAAACCTGATGAAGAATACCCTTGAGAGCCCTGGCCAGACACCTCTGTGTAATCACTTGCATTAACCCTTCCTCAGACCCCCTGGAGTTGAGACATGATGTGGAAAAGCCAGAAGGATGGTCTAAGATTTGGCAGTTATGATTCGGTGTGAAGAAGTGCAGGGTAATACACATTGGCAACAAAAACCTGCACAAGGAGTGCTGGATGAGGCTGCTGAAGATAGCAGAGACAAGAGAGGAATTAGATATGAGGGTTATCGTAATCTGTGATGATAGTCTCAAAGTCTCTGCACAATGCAACAGGGCGTACAGCAAGGTGAACTGAATGTATAGGCAGGGCATGAAGTGTGCAGAAAAAAATGTTGAGTCTTTAAGGATCATAATTATAAAAAAGATACATGGACTACTACTGTGGAAGTCCTATTTTTCCTCTTTGGTGTGGAATTTTACTTTTAATTATTATTCAGTTTTTTAATAATAAGTCAAAACGCAACCACGAAACCTGAAAATACTGCAGGGAGTTGAGGGACAAAGGAACTAGGGGTCATACTACTCTCTAGAAGTCATGGCAATGGGAAACAAACATGGAGTAAAGGCCCTGGTTTCAGATCCTGTGAGACCCCCTCAAGTCTCTCAAAACTTTTTTGCTTGGTCTGAGACCCTGCGATATCCGGCCCACTGTAAGCCCTGTGTGTTGGAAAGGGTTTCAGCAGTAGAAGGGGGAGGAGATTGTGCCCCTATACAGGACCCTGGTGGTAAGGCCACATCTCTAGTACCGTGCCCAGTTCTAAAACCCTCACCTGAAAAACGATGGACAGACTGAGTTGGTGCAGTGGGGCGAGGGGCACCAGTATGATCCTGGGACAGCAGGACCAGACATGTAAAGAGCGGCTGATAGACTTCAGTAAATACTTGCAGGGAGCCAGGAGGGAGAGGGGAGATCTGATAGCAACATATACATTTCTGAGAAGGTATAAATAAAGTGCTGGCAGTACAGCCTAGAGATTAGAGTGATGAACTGTGAATGAGCTTGGTACATCCAGCAATCCTGGGTTTCATTCGCACAACCTCCACTTGCATACTGTGTGACTCTGAACAGGTCACTTAACCTTCCCAGTGCTCTCAGAAGTGAATTATAAGTCTAATTAATTATCCATGTGCTAAAGTAGCTCAATGATTGGCTGCCGTACCGATCTGAAATCTCTTAGAAATGCTCAACATGGCAGCCACACAGCTGGTTGCGCACTGTATGCTTCTCATTCATTGTTCATTACGGTGACAATACTATCATCACTGAACCAGTTTACTGTTAACATTTTCCCAAATAAAAATAAAAAAAAGAACAGTTCTGCATGCCTCCGACATGCCTTATGACAGATCAGCTTTACTGGCAGAATGTCACAGACAGCTACATAGGTAGGGAGCCACCTGTAAGTGACAGAATGGAGCTGGCCACAATAAAGCATCTAGCATCCTTAGTGAATTTGTTCCTGTTCCAGTACAGGGCACCCAGTCTTCTGTTAACTATGGCCACCACATTGTCAACACGTGGTGCATAAGATAAGGTATCTTCCAGAGTTACTTCAAGGTATTTGCTACAACAATGCATTTATTTCACATATGGCATGTTGAAAAGTCTACTGCTGCATCGCAGCTTAGTAACAGAGAACATCAAAGCCCAGATAGCAAAAACGATCCGATTTTTTTAAAACTTTTTTTCTTCCATTTGAAAGCTTCTGTTCTTACAGGGACAGTGTTGCAAGAAGGTACCGGTAGGCTTGTCGCAGCACTTCAACTGATTTTGGAATTGGGGTAAATCACATTAAAAGTGGTGAGAATACAAATATATATATATATATATATATATAATATATATACACACAAAGAGAACAAAATAACATATCAACATCAAGTAATGTCAGTAGTGACTCTTTTTTTAAGAAACAGAATCAGGTCAAATCTGTCACTGAGTCCTAGCTATTCAGAGCTCCTAAAGTATAAACCCAGAAGGACTCCCTCTTCAGAATCAAGTGGTCTAAATTAAATCCCTGCCATATTCCTCCAAAGCAATCCTGTCAATGCACAGAATTTAAATTTAATTAACAATACATTTACATTAATTTTCACTCCTTTTTTTCCCTAGCCACATGCAGTGCCAAGGCATTAGTGGCATTTTCCCAGGCTATACACATGGAAATGTTCCTCCACACTAACCTTAAAGACATGGGTTGTCTTGCCCACATAGAATGTGCCACACCCACATGTGACAAGATCAACTACATTAGAGGTCACACAATTCACAAAATGCCTAATCTCAATTCTTTTCTGTGTTTATTGTAGTAAAGGTTTTGGTTTTGATAATGGAGGGACAGAATTTGCATGATCCACGGTGAAAGCAACCCCCTTGCTTTCCCTGTAGATCATGCAAATTCTTGCCCTCTATTTTCAAGGTGGTGGAATATTTCCGTAGTAGTATAGCCAGAGAAGATGTTACTAACACCTTGGCATTGCATGTGACTGTGAATAAAAACAGCAGTGAATAGCACACATTTAAATTCTGTGCATTGAGTTACTTTGAGGTAATGTGGTGGGGATTTAGACTACTTGATTCTGAAGTGGGAGACCTTCTGGATTTATGCTTTAGGAGCTCTGAATAGCTGGGACTCAGTGACAGATCTGACCCAATTCCATTTCTTAAAGCAGCTGTACTGGATCATAAGGAAATGATTATGAAAATTCTGTTTTTTGGCTGGAAACGTGCAGTCATAGTTCCGGTTTCCATACCTGTAAATATTTTTTTTCTAGCAATCTTTCATTTTTCAGATATTTATTTTAGTTTTTTAGATATTTAAAATTTATTTCCATTGTTGTGCATCCACAGCAAGTATGGCTGGTGCCTAATTTTCAGCTGCGCTCCCTCCCCCCATACCTTATCATGTCTTTTACTTCCGCGGTACCCTCTGCTGTGCATTTCCGCTGTCCCTGTGTAGTACTGCAAGTCATGCACATGTGCAGTTGGCAGCAGAGGGTTCCAGTTCAACATGGTGGGTGGGAGACATGTAAACAAAAACAAAGAAAAGAAAGGCAAATTACGTATGGGGTGATAGTACAGAAAAAACAAGAAAGATTACCATGTAAGTGCTCAACAGAGCACAAATGATGTGCTCTGTTACTAAGTTGCAATACAGCGATGGACTTGTTTAATATGCCATATGTGACTGCTCATGTGAACTTTGAATAAATCAACCTCTGTAGCTGAAGGTGTGTAACACAAAAAGGGTGGGGAGGACAAATACTGTATATGAGAAGCCTACAGATGACTAGAGTACACTTAGATAAGGACAACCACACGGTAGAAGATGCCTAAAATGGAACATGGGTTGGAGGGTATACATCTGTGGAAAATTAATACAAGTGCTCCCTCACTATATGGAATCCTTCTATGCTGAATTCCCGGTTATTACAAATGCACCTCGTGGCTCCCAACACTTATCTGCCATTTTTCATTAGGAAGACATTTATCCTCCCAAAACTCCTAAAACCTCAATGTGAATGTATGCTTCATTACTCCATGCCCAACACCCAGACTGCCTGCTACCAAACATACACTTGAAAAGTATACCAAATTTCTGTTCTGTATCAGCTTAAAATGGCATGCACGTTGTTCTTGCTTGCTTGTTACCGAGACATGTCCGCTTATGTTTCAGATGATAGTGTTAGAGGCTAGTGGTGATTATATTGTGAGCACTTACCCAGTTTACAGGACACTTCCTTATAATCCCTAACAGATAAATTCATAAAGTGTTGTAAAGCAATATGCATTCGGGGGGGGGGGAGCAGAACCAAAGCTGGACGGAGGAGGCAGAGTAACTACAGAGAAGGGAACTGATCTCTCTCTCTCTCTCATCTCAAGGTCTATTATAAAAAAACACTAACTGCTATAATAAATCATGCATTAATAATGTATGGGGTGGGAGCCCTTATAACCACTAAAAAGCGGTGAAATTATTTCTTGATAATCCCATCGCTATGACATTAGGCATTATAAACCCCTCTTGCGTACATCACAGTGATTGGATTATCACCTGAGCTGGTCTGTGCAAGTGCACATTTTTTTTTTGGCTATCTCTTTTTCTGCTTACCTACCAGGTCTGCTCCCATCCAGGCAACCTCTGGGACTCCTTCCGCAATCTGACTGCCACCTTGCTCCAAGGGACATTGCCATTATCCCCTGTGGCTTAACCCCCAGCGGGGTGGTGGGGAGCTCCCAGCTCACCCACCCGTCGAGATCCAGATCGGCAACTCCCCCGAGCCAGCACACCATTGGACGGCCATCAAGCTGCCCAACCAGGAAGCCATTTTTCTCTCTCTTTCTTTCCCACTGAGCTGGCGGGCATGCAATGACACCAGTGGAGGGGAGCGCGTACAGGTCCACACGCGTTCCCTCCTGGCATCTGCCCCAACTCCTCCCCAGAGTACAGTGTCTTGTCTCTCAGCCACTGCCTGGGGGCAGTCGGGCACCGACTGTCATGAACCCCCACCCTGGAGGGGAGGCAGTCCATTGGATGTTCAATCCTCTCACTCCTAACCCTGGTGACCCGTGCTCATTTCCAAACACCAGTCGCCGGCGTGGCACGAGGTGCGGTGACCAGCACCTCAGCCCATGGTGCCACTGGGCCGGCCTGCAAGCGTACAGTTTTAGTAGTGACTCCCATGGTATAGGCCATTCTTGAGACTTCATTTTTGATGCAATGTAAGGGATATTGTTGTTTTTTAAAAATGCTGACAGCAAAGTAACAAGGAAATCATTTTTGTGGGCCATATGGTAACCCCATACACTATAAAAGATACTACCTGAGGTTTTGGTTGATTACCGAGGTGCAATCACCTCTTGTAGTTGCCATGATGACCATAATCCTCTCAAGCTGCACTCTTGAGGTTTACAAGGGTTGACATGGCAACCGCTTAAGGTAATCAACCAAACCTCAGGCATTATCCTCTATGTAACTTAACTGCTGCAGTAAATAATGTGCACTGTTGTAGTGGCAGGCAGTCAATCGGTAGGGGGGGCAGGTGGAGGTGTGGTTTCAATTCGTTTTTGGCTCTCAGCTTTTTGGTTTTCTTTATACAGTGATCAACTTATAATTTATTGACTGTGACGTGTAATCTCTGTGATTTTTTTTTTTTTTTTTTTATGTTTTAGTATTTTTTTGTTATTATATTCACTGTGGTATATCAGTTTATCAGTTGATCACAGTACAAGCAAAGCCAAAAAACTGAGATGAAAACTGATTGAAACCACACCTCCGCATGCCCCCCCAACTCGCTGACTGCCTGCCACTCCACCCTGCAACAGTGTGCATTATCTACTACAGCAGGTAGTTATTACATTATTTATTATAGCAATTAGTGTTTTTTTTATATATATAAGACCTTGAGATGAGAGAGAGATCATTTCCCTCTTTAGTCACCTTGCCTCCTCCATCCCGCTTCAGCTCTACTCCCCCCAAATGCACGCTGCTTTACAACATTTTATGAATTTACCTTACCTGTTAAGGATTTTAATCAATGTGCTCTTGCAGTCCCAGTATATATAAGCTGCACTAAAGAACAATATTTTGTAAACAGGTTGGCCTTACTTAAAACAGCGTCCCTCAATATAACGAACATGAGAAAACTTTCTCTGTCTTCGTCTTGCCTCTGTGGCTTGTCTGTCTCCCCCATGCTCACCTCATTACCGATGCTAGGTGCTTACAAAGTAAACAAAAACAAAAAAAAATTGAAAAGTTCTCAGGTCTTCTGCCATAAAGACTGTGGGTTGTCTCTCTCCCCCATGCTTGCCAACCAAGACTGCCAGAACAGAATGCGGTCACCAGTGCACAGTAAGTTTTTTGAACAGCCTGCCATGAGTGCTCATCACTCCCCCACACACTGCTGACCAATTAGCTTTGGGTCAAGACCCTTCATGCCCCTATCATGTCTTTGCTACTGGACTTTTCAATCAGAAGTCACGTAGGGAAGGTGTGATAGGAGCGAGATAGGCTTTGGTTTGCCATGTCCAATTTCAGGTTTAATCCTCTTTCCTTCATTTATCTGCCTGCCTGGTAAATTGTTTGTTGTGTATTAGAATCACTTATATATCTGTCAGCACTGGCACCCCATGGTGAACAAGAAAGGCAGAGGGGCCCTGCATCACACAGACACGGTGTGACCTGCTTGTCCTCCTCATCCCCATTTATGTTTTTTTTCTTTTCTTTCAGTTTCTCTCTTGTAGTTTTCTTCCACTGGTACGCTATACTGTACATGGCAGGCGGGCCCACCCGGAAATCTCTGGGTGTCTGGCCAGGCCAGTCTGACCTTGCAAGCAATAACACAACAGTGAGCAATTCAGAGACAGCTTTACTGCAGGGCATACTAACAGGTAACAGCTCCAACAGGCAGCAGTTACCAATTTGGTCATGACAAAGGCTTAATAAATATAGTGTAAGCTTATTAGTATGGAGTAAATTGCATAGTGCCTGAGAAGGCAATTGTAGTGCTGTGGCTTGACAGAAACCTGCCTCTGACACAGCCAAATACAGTGAGGAGCTTGCTAGAGGTGTAAAGGGGGTGGAAAGTGGGGTCAGGAGGGGGGTTGACAGTGACAAGTGGGTCCAGGAAGGCACCTTAAGTGGCATCTAAGGGCTGAGACAGAGGAGGTAAAATGGATTGAAAAAAGGAGCAGGCTCCAGAGGGATGGGAGGCAGTATAAAAAGACCACTTGTCTAGCAGAGGTATGAAGGTGGGAAGTAGAGAAAGTTTATGGATCCCTAGAGTGGAGAGAGTGGAAGCAGGAAAGGATGGGAGAGAGGAGTGAGGAGAGGTAAGAGGGGAGGAAACCAAACCAGAATTTCTGTATGAATGAGGCGCCATGGGATTGGTGACATGAGGTGAGAGAGAGGATGGAAAGGGAAGAGTAGAGTGAGCAATGATATGTATGAGGGGATGAATTTGTAGTGAAGCAGCAGAAAGCATTGCAGAGGGTGTCCAATTTGACTAGGGAGGAGGAGCAGGGTGGTGCCATATACCATGTCTGCATAGTCGTAGACCAGGAGAACCATTCTGGTGACCAGCACTCGGCAGACCTGGGGGGACAAGCAGTCCTTGTTGTGGTACAAGATACCTAGTTTAGGGTGGAGTTTTGTGTGGAGGGCATCAATGTGGGCAGAGAAATCAAGCTTACTATCTAGCCACACACTGAGGTATTTAAAGGCAGGGACTATGTCAAGTGGGGTGCAGTCCATCGAGTAGAAGGTGGGGGAAAGGGACAGGCTGGTCAGTTTCTGTCTAGTGCCAATGGTCATGGACACCATTTTCTTGGTGTTGACCTAGAGTTGGTTTGCATGAAACCAGCATAGAATGTTGTGTAGGTTCTACTGGAGTGTACCCTCAGTAGCTACAGAGGAGGGGCCCGAGACAGTATTGTCAGCAGATATGTGGATATGTGCAGAGACGCATGTGGAGAGCAGATCATTAAGGAAGACAGAAAAAAGGATAGGTCCCAGTGTGGAGCCCTGTGGACCCTGGCTGAGATAAGGAGGGGCAGAGACAGGACATCTCTCACCTGTATCGACTGTTGATGGCACATTAGGTAGGAATAGAACTAGTCCACAAGAGGAGCTGAGAGGCCATTGGTTCTCAGCTTGTCCAGGAAGAGTGTGTGGGATACCATGTCAAAAACTTTGACTTAATCGATAAATATGGCCACAGTGATGTGTCCCTGATCCATCCCAATGAGGATGGCATCAGTCACTCGTAGCAGGGAGGAACCATGAAATGGTGTTTCCTAAAACCAGATTGAAAAGGAGAGATGAGGCTGGAGAACTAAAGTTTGGAGAGCTGCCCAATGGAGTCAAGACATGCTGTGACTATTCTGGTTGGGCGGATTTCATTTATCTGGAGGTGGTCATGTTCTCTGTGCTAGTTTTTCTCTCGCACACAGTCCCTCCCAAGACCACACTTCTGATGTTCTACACTGGCAAGCCAAGCACACCAACATGAGCAGGCTGTCCCTTCTCACAGCAGCCAATCTTGCTGCACTGCCACATATGATCACCTAGGTGGTATTACAGCAGTGGGGCATGCTATCCACCCTCCCTAAGGAGAGACTCCACTGGGACCTTCAGTACCCCACGGTCAGTGTGTGAACCCATGTCACCAGAGATGCAAGCTGATGCCCTATTGAGCAAGGGTTTTGAATAAGAGTAGTTTGCATAGAGATTACGTTAAGAGTTTTGCAGTTATTTGTATGAAATTAGGGTGCTATCAGATTAACTGTAGTCTTGTAGATAGGCTGGAATACCTTGCTTTACTGTACTGTACTGTATGTCTTTTGGCCTCATGGTTTTGTGAGCAGAGATTGTAAAGTTTGATGCCATACCTCATATTAGACACATACCCTCACACCTAAGTTTTGTATTTGAGCAAACGGTGAGAATTCAGTGGTGTGTGTGTGTGTCTTTTAATATGAAAAGAACCCTCTGCTTACATTAATTTGAAACCTGCTACATTTTCTACTTGCTGTGGTCTCTGTATTTGCTAACTGTAACTTGGAATCCCTGCAGTGGCAGTTGGGTTTTAGTCTAAGCTAGTGTAGGGAACTTTCTGTATTTTGATAATGACAGCAGGCTGTATATCACTCACACAGTGATGAAGTGAGTGAGTGTTTGGGGGTTAAGGAATTGAAAAAAGACATTTTCACTGTTTGAGGTAGATGCCCACTGCTCCACTCTTAATGGCTAAACAGCCATCACTATTGCCAGTGGTGTGATATCACTTAAAACTAAGGAGAATATGCAGGGGATGAGTTCCATTGCATTTTAGTTACCAACAAGTCTGTCACTTGGAATCCTTCTAAGAAACTATAACAGTATGACTATTATTAAAATGACTTGAACAACTGGTACTCTCAGGCCCCATGCCACTCAAAAAGTCCCTATGAGACCTGTGATGTTGAAGCAGGAAGGCTTCCAACTAGTCTTTGGCTCCATGCCACTCAGAGGTCCTATGGGAACAGTGGTGTTGAGGCAAGGAGGTTGGCAGTTGGTACTCTTGGGCCCAATGCTAGTCAGGGAGGACCTACAGGACACATGGTGTTGAGGCAAGGAAGTTGTCAGTTGGTACTCCTAGACTCCATACCACTTAGGGAGGCCTTACAGGACTCATGATATGGGGGCTAGGACATTACCTGCCGGTACTCCTAGACCAGCAAGAACTCAGAGAGGCCATATGGGACCTTTAGTGTTGGGGCTGGAAAGTTGTCTGCTGGTACCCACTGGCCCTGCATCACTTAGGGAGTCCCTATAGAACTCATGATAGTGGGGCTGGAAGGCTACCTGCTGGTATTCCTGGGCTGCACATCACTCGGAGAGGCCCTACGGGACCCATGTTATTGAGGCTGGGAAGTTTGCCAGCTGGTACTCCCAGGCCCCACCCAGAGAGGCCCCATGGGACCCTTTGTGTTAGAGCTGGGATGTTGTCTGCTGGTATTCTGGGGCTCCAAACCACTTAGACAGGCCCTACAGAACCCATGGTGTTGGGGCTGGGAGGCTACCTGCTGGTATTCCTGGGCTGCACATCACTTAGAGAGGCCCTATGGGACCCATATAATTGAAGCTGGGAGGTTTGCCAGCTGGTACTCCCAGGGCCCACCCAGAGAGGCCCCATGGGACCCTTAGTGTTAGAGCTGGGTTGTTGTCTGCTGGTATTCTGGGGCTCCACATCACTCAGAGAGGCCCTACAGGGCTTGTGGTATTGAAGCTGGGAGGTAGCCTACTGGTAATTGTGGACTACACACAACTCAGACAGGCCCTACGGGACCCATGGTGGTGAGTCTGGGGAGGTTGCCTGCTGGTAGTCCCAGGCCACACAGCATTCAGCAAGGTACTACAGGACCAGTGTTAGGGCTGGGTGGTTGCCAGGCCATAGGAGGGTAACAGCAAACCCAGTAGAGGAAAATCTGTGTGGGGGAAAAAAGTCGTGCATCTGTTTTTGCTTTTGCAAATGCGAAAAACCAAAAGATAAATGCTGTACAGTATTGTGATGCATTACGAGTAAGAAATATGGGTGCAGAAAATACCTTTAGTTAAGATTTAGAGATTGGTAGCTCTTCTGGACACCCTTCTTCACAAAACCTTTCTAAAATGTAAAACATTTTTTTTAAAGTTTTGATCTGCTCTGTTAAATAGTTGATGTGAAAGAAAAAAACTCTAGTGAAGTATCCAAGGTTGATTGGATATGGGCATCATAGCACAATAGAACACGGACGTGAAAATTTCCAAAATAAAGGACGGTTATAAAGATTTATTTGTGACGACTGTTTTCACTGCCACATATATGGGTATAGTACTAAGAGAACAGCTTCACGGGCTTTTTCTCTGAGGCCTATTGCTCTATGCTACCTTTGTGATCACCCTCCTGAGTATGGGTCTCTGTATTAAGGCTGCCCAGTGCTGTCCAACAGATTCTCTTCTCTGTTTGTACTGGACTGCCTTGAGTAGGTATATTTCTGGAGGATGGTTGTCACCATGTTCTATGCACACAAGATATATGATGCTTTCACTTCATTTATTTTGTTATCAGGTTTTCACACTGGAATTTGCTTTACTATTTTAGGTATGACCAGAGGTCTAGCAAAAAAAAAAACACTATACAAAAATTCAAAATACAATGTATTTCATGTCATATACAACACACTATAATACAGCATAGCAGAAACTAATTGAAGCAGGATCAATACTGTGTTCTTTAAAATATTAGTAAACCGTAGCTGGGGACGAGTTTACTGTAGGCATATTCTTAATATTAAGAGGAAGTGCATACCATACTGATGCAGCACTACATGCAAAGGAACATTGTCCTGCCATGGTGCACACCAGCAGAAGTTTTAATGCAATATATTTGAAGAACATGAGTGAAAATTAGGGCTAAAACTAATTAGCTGTTATCCTAGGCAGTTTGGTATTCCAGACTTCCAAATTTTATGAACAAAGCAGAAAAGAACAACTCTAAAATTTGCATACCCAGGAAGCTAACCTTGTCTGATTAAAAGATAACAGTAATGCACCTGATAAGGTTCCATTAAAGCAAATTTACCAATTTTAGCAAAAAACAAACAAATTTAAAAAAAAAATGGATTTTCCTTGATATTATGCAGGAGGGGGCCTCCCATAACTGTGCTACCATAGTGTAATACTGGTAGCAGATTGTGTATAACAATAGCCAAATGAGTATCAGCATTAAATCATTATTCCAAATCCTGTAAAGAATACAGATTTTAGAGTGCAGCTTAATTGTAACCATCCAAGTAGGTACCAAAACTTAGGGTTGGGTCTAAACTTACCCCAAGATATTTGAAAGTGGATACATTTTCAAGTTGAGAAGTGTCCAGGGCAAGTCCATTTAAGTCACCAACATAGTTTTTTCTTTATCCTAGATGCTGTTCAAATCAACATAGTCACGTTTTGGATTTATTTAAAGCCTGTTTATTCAGGTTTAGTCAGTCCTGCATTTTCTCAAATTCATGAGTGAGGGTAGAGTTAGTGTCATACACAGAGTCCCGGTGGTGAAAGACCACTGTGTCGTCTGCGTATAACAAAAGCTCTGAGTCAGAGACAGCACTGGTTATAGAGTCAATAAATAATGAAAAAAAACATTTAGTCCAGTATGGATCCTCGTGGTACCCCATAGTGAGACTGCCTGCTGGTAGAGAAACAACCTGCAAATTTCATGCATTGGTACCTCTCACTCACAAATAGTTGGATAATCAAGCCAGCAGTGACCTCCTAGCCCTAGTGGGTCTAAGCCCTTTATGAGAAGGGAATTGTCAACAAGATTGAATGCTTTGGTTAGTCCATTAGAAAATGGCAATAATGGATTCACCATTCTGATTGGCTGAACGCAGTTCCAACCTGGGCGTCTGTTTTTCTATAGAACCCTGTGAAAAACAAGCACCAGTTGTATGCCCACAAGGCAAACTGGTATCCTTGTGCCACCTGAAAATGCAAATAACCGCCATTTTTTTCATTTGTTTACCAGACAAATCAGCAAGTCAGACCCCCCCCAGCCAGACAAGTCCTGTCACACACTCCCCTACAAGCAAACCATCAGGAAAACCACCTCACTGAAATAAAATAATACATTTTCAACCAAAACACAGTCTTGTGAGGTGCAGAGGTACTCGCCGCTCTAGATCTCTCATAACCGGACAAGGTAGTAGCGGAAACAAGCTGGCAACCGTCTTCATCTCAGCAGACCTGAAGTTATCAAGTGCCACTTACCTCTCTCCTCAGTATGTTAACCCGATCCCTAAGTATTAAAATAGCTGTACAAAAAAAATCACAATAAGATTCACAGAAACAACTTGCTCTTAAAGCACTTGATTTCTTTTTCTTAGACTCCGGTGGAAACTGCTGGCACTGCTCCTCAGACCCATCACATAAGTTGCAAAACAGGAATCCCTCCTAAGAACCCCACTTCATTCATACACAACAGAACCACTTTAAAATACATATATTTACCCATTTTTCACAGGCTTTTTTTCTTTTTTTGTGCCCCACGACCAACGTCTTTGCACTGACAGGTCCCATCCTTGCTTCCCTCGATACCTCTGTAGTGTGGCTGCGTACTTGAACACCAAAACTTAAGCAACAGATCATCATTTAATTAAAAAAAAAGAATAATAAGTGAATAAATAAAATTGTAAGCCCTCTCTGTGTGTGTCTGGGGGGAAGGGAGAGGGAGGTTAACCATGACAACTTCAGAAGTCTATGAATGCTGAAGTCGAACAAAAGTCCCTACCTCAAAAAAACAAAAAAAACTTTTAACATCTTAACATGTAATTTTGTTTTTCAAACATATAAAGAACAGGTTGCCATTTTCTAAGCACGGTAATACTCTCCACCTGCTGCATCGGTCCTCATTACATCCCGGGCGGTCTGGTATTTCCCAATACCGCCCACCCTGTTGGGTATTATTGCTTACTTAGATGTATGTAGGTAAGATATTATCCCTTTATTAACAATGGCTGGTTCCAGTACATACACTACATGATACTTCAAAAGTCTCTGCACTATTCAGATGTGTATTAGTTAAAGGTTCAGTTTTTGGACACTCTCTGATGTGTTTTTTCCCAAAATTCTCCCATCTCCCAAATCTGTTTGCATCGTTATTTTAGCTGGACAGTGAAGGTGCAAAATCCCTTTAATTCCTGTCTTGTAAACATCTGCAAATCTGTTTTTGCTTCCAGATGGCCACTGGACAACCTGTCACTTTTCAAAGAGCAGCTTTTGGGTCCATTTCTCCTGCTGTTTAGGGTTTCTAGTCATAATCCTGGGTGCTAAAAGAAAATGACACCTCTGTTTGGGAATATACTGGTAGATACTGTATAATCCCACATACCATTAACTCAAAACTGTGCTACCTTTTAGAGGCAACATGATTGCTGCTAAAAGCTACACCTGCGTAAGTGCAAGTATATAGAAGAGGAGGTACATGATAGAGACCTACAAGTACCTCACAGAAGTGAATGGGGTGCAGGTGGGGTGCCTGTTTCAAATGAGAAAGTGTACTGGAAGAAGAGGGCATGCAACAAAGTTAGAAGGGGGTGATATTTAGGAAGGACATAAGGGAAAGCTGCTTCATTGAAAGAGTGGTGGATGCCTGGAACAGCAGTTGCCACCAGAGGTAGTGGGGACAAAAACTGGGCAGTTTCAAACATGAATGGGATAGGCATAGGGGGAAAATGGTAAATAAGCTGGGGGTCGCCAGAGACAGGTTTGTGAAAACAAAATAGGCAGGGAACATCTGAGCAGACTGGAAGTGGTGGGTCAAGTAATCCTTTTCTGCCAACAGATTCTCTGTTTTCTGTGTTTAAGTGACATGGCTTGTCACAGTATTTTTCTTGGCAATATCTAGCCCTCATGTCTGGCTTCACAGTAGTCTAATGAGTAAGCAAAATGAACAGCAGTAACAGGTATCATTGGCAAACATTTTATTCTTCATTAATTCAAATTTGTTTCTTTTTTTGTTCTTTCACTGATTTGTAAAATGTTTTGTGATACTCTGTTATGAAAGATGATATGTAGAATGACATCGTATTGCATGGAGAAAAAATGAGTTTAAAACAGTAAATAATTTGAGGCTGCATGATGGCTTAATAGTACTGTGTTGTGCTTCCATGCAGGTGATTTGGGTTTAGGAGCACGCTGTTGTTGCAAGCCCAGGTGTGGCCAGGACTAGGCAAGCACTGCCAATGGTAGCATGTCCCTGTCCGAGAAAGGATGTTGGTGTGCTGAGCAACAGGGACTCCTGGGGTGGGCCAAAGCACTTGCTTCTTCTCAGGGGGACACTGTATGCTTGCCAGGAAGTAAGTAATGCACCAGCCAGGCATCACATCAGCAGGTACAATACAGTCAGCAGTAAACCCTAAAGCAATTTCAGTGCTAATAAGTTGTTAACTCATTCTCTAAACTCAATAGAAATTAGTTTAAAGCATGACAAATGGTTATTTTTTTCAGCCTCATAGACAATGAATTGTCAGTCATTTTGCATCAAATTTCTTTCTACTACACTTTAAATATTTTAACATTAATATATTGCATTAATATACATATTTGGCCCTTAAAAACTCAAACTAGAAATACAAAACGACCAGAAAAAGAGCGAGCTTGCAGTTCACTTCATTTAAAGTTTAATGTTGACTATACAGTAATGGGAGGGAGGGGCAGACAGCTTGGGGAAGGAATGTGCTAGATGACCAAGACTACTGCTAAAGTTATGGTGCCAGGACTCTCTGGCGCCATGTTCCTGGCTGATCCCAGGAACCAGGGTGATGGTAATTGGGGTTGTTGGAGCTGGTAGGTTGCTAGGCCTGCTGTGGGCATCTGACTGGAGAATAAATACCAGTAAGGTGAAAAAAGTATAAATGATTATGTTTTAAATGTTTTCTAAAAATGGTGCTTATTTAGTATTGTTTTCTTCCTTCCTGACACTTTTCTGTTTATTAAACCTCTTTGTAAGGCAAGGGAAATGCAGGATACTAAAATGGAGGATGGATGCAAATTCATGCGTGGAATATGTGTTTTGCTGTGAAACTTGTAGAAGTTCTGCCTTCTTTCCCAAACTGTCCTGTAAAGGAGATCCCAGCTAAATAAACTTTTAATGAACTAAAAAAATTATCCACCACTAAGAGGCTTATCTCAGTGGGAGAGGCAATTTAACACCACACCTATTGTATTTAAAACCTATGTCTATTTGGATAGATTGTTAGAACTTGCTTAGAATCAAACCCTCAAGACTGCAAGATACCGTAATCAAACTTTATTGCTGAGCCACAGTGCTACTAAAAGCATCAAAGAACGATAAGCAAAACCAAAAAGCAGTTGGAGGACAGAGGAACATTAGGAGGTCTAGTAGTGTTAAAACACGGTTTCTTATGGGGGATTTCAGTTCATTGTCAGCCTTCAGTGTGTTATGCTCCCTTTTTGTTACTCAAGTCTAAAAGGAGTTCTTTCTGGTTGTCCCAGCTGTTCTGTGAGGCTGGTGACATGTTTTTTTCTGTGCTTGAATGGCTGACATAATGGTGTGCAGCTGTGTGCAATGAGTGCCATGTCACATGGT
The DNA here is from genome assembly GCA_016271365.2 of Neoceratodus forsteri. Taxonomy (NCBI): domain Eukaryota; kingdom Metazoa; phylum Chordata; order Ceratodontiformes; family Ceratodontidae; genus Neoceratodus; species Neoceratodus forsteri. Next base: position 800,209,983 of record CM028129.1, read on the forward strand.
TTCTAATGCTGTGATTCCTTTGCAACTTTTTACTCGGTAACTATTTCCCAAATGGCTACTTTAAGGCCTTTCAGAATTCATGGGAGTTAGCAGTTGCCATAGCAACTAACCCCCTGCTGCTGTATTGGCCCTGAGATGTCCGTTCAGGCTTTTGAGCAGACTAGCTCATGCTCATTAAGCAACAAAATCGAAAGGCTTCAGTGGCTGAAGGTTGCTTTTAAACACGCTAGTTGATACTTTAAAGACTGGATTACACATGTGCAAGTAGGATAAAAGCTGTGCCCCTTTTTCGAAACGTAGAGGTTCCTCATTTATGTGCCCAAAATTATAGTTCTGTTATCCTGTTCCAGATTACATTACTCAACATACTTAAACTATTGTTCTCTTATTGGGCTGGGAACAAAACTGCTGACAAGGTTGTAGGAGATGGCATTTTAGGCCTCTTGAGCATAAATTTCAGTTTTAGAAATGATAGTTTATTGTAGCTGCAGCCAGTTTTGTAGGACAGTGAATGGGACTCTATTTTGAGAAAGCTAAAATATACATTAGTTTGTGTAACTTGATTTACACACCATCCAAATATGCTCTGCTTCTCAGGTAAGTTACCAACAGAGAGGAATAAAAAACAATCATGTTTTAAAGAGGCATTATCTAGCCATGGCTGGTATGTTTATATGCATTATAGTGGTATTGTAGTGCCACTATAGCTAGGATGGGGAAAGCACTTCTGCGTTAAATAATGATTTTTGGCAGCTTATATCTAGGCCCTTCTGCTGACATGCAGGCATTACATTTGAAAGTCTGACTTTGTATATATACTGGGCTGGCTGCCCACTGGGTTACTGCACTGACTCACAACACGCTGAACACAGCAATGACTTTGTATCTGTTTGGTTACATTTGGAAGGCACTCATTTTGGGCCAGGATCTCGGGATTTATCAATTTTGGGGAAATCTGGTTAAGTTGTTTTAGTTTTCCAATGTGGCAAAACAAAAAATGTCTTTTTTTTGCTCAATAACTAAAAATGGCTGGGATTTAAAGCTAGCAGGTTTGTCCCAAGGATATATGATATGTGCAAGAACAGTTAAAAAAAATAATCACAAAGTGGAAGAAGTCCAATTTATGTGCCACTCTGTTCCCCATTGTCGCAGGTTTGGCAGGAGCCTGCAACACCAGGAAATAACACTGTGTTTGCAGCTGTGAACACATTAGGCAGTTTTACACGGCATCTTTTGCACTGCAATGATTTTGTTATGCTCGATCCCACTGTGCGCTACTCTTGTACAGTATGCTTTTACATACCAGAGTTGGAATTGATTCCCAGAGAGAGTCTTGCGCGATTCAGGGATCCCCGTTTCTTGGCAATGCTGCACTTCCCTATGGTGAGTCCCGAGGCTCATGTGAGCAGTGTTGTGCCCAAGTTCAGCTACATATATTTTCTGATACTAAAAAGAAAGCAGAACTCAGGCAAATACTGTAGGCTGTTTTTAGAAATGGGGAGGCTAAAAAATGCTTTAAAATCACTCAGAAAGTGGGTCTGTGATACTGGGCATGCACGTATGCATATTCATATTCCTTGGGATATGAACCTTGAACCATTGAACCTTTTTTTAACGTTTATATATTTGTTGTGTGGGGGGAAATGTGTACAAAATATTACCTAATGGTTATGGCATTGTGTAGGAGTAGCAGAGCAGTTATTTAAAGGAACAACATAACTCACGCAAGATAGTATAAAAACAGATATTGACCAGATATATTCTGGGGCTAAAATGGGAGAACCTAGACCCCTTAGGATGAGCTATTGACTTTCCATAGTCATATTGCCCACAGCGTTTGGGCACTGTAGCAGTTGTCAGCAATAGTTTGTCCCTTGGAGTCAATATTTTCACACTATTGCCCTCTTCTCTCATAAATATTTACACATGGTCTAATACAGGCTATCTTACCACCTGCCAGGAACAGCAGGAGCTGCTTGAACTGATTTGCTCCAGTCAGCACTGCAAGTGCTTTTCTTGGGAGTGGGACACCTGCATAATAACTTCTGCCTCTCTAGGTCCACCATCTTGTTGCAGGCTAAAGAGATTTTGTGTCTCTGGGCTCCCCCTCACCAGCTGCCAAGTCACCAGGAACTAGGAGTAGCAGAAACTGCTTGAACAGATTTGCTCCAGTAAACACTGAATGCTAGTCTTGTGGGTGGAACACCTTAATATTAACTTCTACCTCTCACCACCCTTGCTCAGTGCAGTCCTGGAACATGGCCAGAGGATGATTGGACCCCCTACACATGCGTAGATCAGCCTGCCATCTTGTTGCATGGTTCCAGAGCCTTTGTCTCCCAGGGTTTCCACCACCAATTGCCAAGTCGCCAGCTACTACGAGAGAGCAGCAAGAGATCTGCTTGAACTAAATTGCCTCAGTCAGCGTTCTGAGTGCTTGTCTTAGGGGGAGAGACACTTGCACTATCTATAATCTACTTATCCCAGTATTTTTGCATGTAAAGTCCCAGCATGAATGACACTGCAGGAGTGGGCGTGGGAGAGGGTGCCTTCCCTCATATCCTCAGGGCTTATACAGCTGCTTAACCTGTATTTGCTGCACAGTCTCCTGCTTTTAGTTGTGACCAGCTGCAACCTCTATGCTTGACATACTGTACTTAGTCCTATACTGGGTCTCTACCTGTGTTTTGTAGTGTTTTAGTAGGTTTAGAATTGCCCTCGTGCCTGGGTTGTGCATTGTTAGCAAGCATTGCATTAGTCCCTGAGTGTTCAGTGTACATTAGATAGTATGGTACTGCCTTATTACGTGTGTTTATGTGTACTTTAGTTAGCCACAAACTGCTCAAGAACCAATATACTATTGTACTGTACCACTGTTAGCATAATACCATTTTAGTACCTTTATTTTGTTGTAGCTTATTTGCCTCACCTCCTTTCCCTTTCTGCTCCTGGTATTTTGATTTGCTCTACTATTCCTTCCACTCTACCAGTGTCTCCCCTCCTACTTCCCTTTCTGCTGCTCTTGCTCCCCCTTCTTTTTCTTCTCTCTCTACCTCCCTCACCTTTCAACTCTGCAACCTGTACATTACTACCTCCCCATCCTTTCCTGTTATCTCTGGCTTCTCTCCCCATGTCTAACCTTTTTCTCCTTAGTATCTCCCCTTTCCTTATTTACTCCCTCTCATTTAATATGGAAGTCATCTGGTGCTCTCTCTGTCTCTCTCTCTCTCTTCCTTGTCAAAGGCTGCTGTGGTTCCCTCCCCCGGCCCTTTATGCAGTGTCTCCCTTGCTCTTCTGTCCATCTTATCAGGTAATGTTGGACTTAATCTTGGCTCCTGTTCTAGTACCCATTCCTCCCCTTTGCCTAAGGATATTAACATCCTCAGCTGCGGGTACTGCAACCTAACCCACATTTTCTGGTCATAACTGAATCCTGGCTTTCTGACAGGATCAGTGATAATGAAGTCTCTATTCCTGCTTTTGGCAAGACTGTGGCAAGAGAGAGGGTGATGTGATAGGATATTTCTTCATAGTTTCTCCTGTGACATTGTCTTCTGTACTTCTGTTCCTCCCTCCACAAACCTCTTTTATGTAAAATCTCCTTGCCTTTCAGCCTCCCCATCTTTATTTTTGGTGTTTATCTATCTGCTAAGGCTAAACCTGATTCTGTTCCTTCTCCTGTCCTCCCTTCATACTCTTTCCTCTTCTGGTGCTCTCATTATCCTTGATGACTTCAACTTAAACGGGTCCTCTCCTGCTCACAAACTCCTCACCAAAAAGCTTGAGGCACTAAACCTTAAGCAACTGATTGAAGAACCTACCCATCACAATCCTCGCTCTTCCAAATATTTGCTTATTGACTGGGTCCTCATATCACATTAAAAGAAAAAGTAAGGCATTACAGTCAAGCCAGTAACAAGCTTAAATTCTATATCTTATGATTTTATTCCATAAATAGATAAAAAGCTCACATCACACCTTTACAAGATTCTTGCTGCAGGTACCCTTCCGGGCTCTATTAGTAACCACTGCATGGTCTACTGTGATTGGACAATTCATTGCCCCAAAGTCCCGCCTAGTACGTCTGGTTGAGTTCACTCAGGACCCTCAGTCTAGATGCCGTGCTGGTCGACCTCAGGTCTTCCAGCTGGGTTCCTTTTGTCCACTGCTTGAATATAAATGACGTCCTCTCTCTCTTCCAGTCAAACTTTTCCTTTGTCTAAGATAAGCACACTCCCCCTGAAGAGGTGTTGAGTGCATGGATTACACCTCCCCCTGGATCACTTCAGAACTCTGTTCTCTTTTCTGGGCTTGGGACTCTGCCTGTTCCCACTACAAGTCCTCAGGTTTCCAGGAGGACTGGTTGTGGCACAGATAATTATGGAATATTAGCATGGAGGCCCTACAGGAGGCAAAAGCCAACTAATTTGCCTCAAACTTTCAGAAATTTATTAATACCCCCAAAATGTTCTAAAGGATTTTCCACTCTATTTTTACCCCCCCACCCTAGTATCTGCCCCTACCTTCAACCTCAGCAACCAACCTGTTGTCCTCATCAACCACATGATGTGGTTGCTGCTTTCAACACATCGCCATCTCTCAGTGTATCTCTCCTAATTCTTCAACCCTCTCCTCCCTTCTGCCACCCCTTGTCTACTTTCTCTTTATTTCCAGTCACTGCCACTGAGGTGTCCTGTCTGCTCTGCTCTCTATTAACCCCTCCAAAAGTCATAGCTCTAGTGATCTTATTTCTTGACCCCAAACATCTTCACCTTTAAACCCCTTCTGTTGCTGTTGTTCTCTCACATCTATATCTCTCCTTTAAACTTTACTTAGTTCCTCATTGTTGGAAGTAGGCTAAAGTCCTCCTTTTCACAAAGTGGGTAACAATTGCATCCCTGGGAACTGACGTCCCATTTCACTTCTAACCTTCTGTCTAAACTTCAGGAAAACATGTCTTTTCCCAGTTCAGCAGTGACACTGTTTTGTTTTGGGTTGCTGTGAGGATGAGGAGAGCCATGGGGTACCAGGAACTGCTTTGCAAAAACAAAAGTATTGTCAGTGCAATTTGTCATTCATTATGAATAATCCTTTTTAACAGAATGGAACGTAATTGCAAAAAACTATGTTTAGGCATTTGATAGGGTTGTAGCAAAAAGCCACAAAAGTAGGACATGCAAAGCTAGGATAAAAAGGCACTGAATCTTCATAACTGTGTGGCATGATGGTGTTCCTCGGGGTATGAACGATTGGTCAAAGAAACATTGGTGCCACTTCTGTGGCTTTGTGCTTTAGCCTAAACTGATGCCTATATGTAGTTTTTTGGCAGTTTATATAAGCTGTTAGCAAAATTAACTGGAAGTGTTCATACCACTTCTGTGACATAAGTTAACCTTTCAGTCATGATTTATTAGGACTTAAAGTTGCATACAGATCCAGTGCACTGCTAAACCAATAGAAAAGGTCAAGTTCCTTTTTTCCTCCACAAATCCTTTTACTTCAGCTATAAGCTTGCTTACTGCAAGTCACGGCCACACCTTTGGAACTATAGCTGTCAGGTGCTAGAACAAGATGGAAACTTTTCCTAGTTGGGGTGGGGTATCCATGACGATGTCCCATGTCTGCTTCTATATAAACTTAGCAGCCCCATCACTCCTTAGTTCTTTTCCCGCCGATCATCCTCATCAAACCTGCTGAAGGAAATGCTCTTAACTAGCCGTTGCCATTTAGTATTTACTTTACTTAACATTTTATTTCATCATCTTTGCATGCCGCCAAAGTCAAAAGACCCTTTATTTTGGTACTGTAAGTGCAGAGAGAAAATTTGCGAAGCAGATACACACACTCACACTCTCTGTGTGTGCTGCTTGGGCTTGTCTCACAATATGAGGACTTGAGACAATGATTATTACATGTTATTCACGGTGTTGATATGACATGACAGAATATTTAACCATCACCTTTTCCTGCTTTCCAACATTAATTATTAAACTCAAACAGATAATGTTAAAGTGTATACCATCACCACAGTGAATCCCCAACCACGAAGACCACCACAGCGCCAGAAATCGGGGCAAAATCTGCCTGTTGCTGTGGTGGTACATGTGGCGATTGGGACAGCCTCGCTGGGTGTCCCCCTCCCCCCAGTCCAACTCCGACTCAGAGTTAGAATCCTAGAGACTGGGGTGTGTGTGTGGGGGGGTTCAGGGGTGCAGCCCCCCTTATGAAACCATGGAGGCATTGCCGACACTTGACAATGCAGCTGTCGCTGTTGGGGATGTCTCCGTAGCCACTGTCTCTGCGGCATGGTAAAACTACTGTTAGAGAGCCTCTGAAGTCACAAGGAAAACTTTGAAAAGAAATATTGAGACATAATTCAACTAATAATTTGGATTTTGCCCATAATTAGCCTCCTCTTATTCCTATTTATTGAGGGCACTTGCATGAAAACAGGATTCTCTGTCACCTGGACTTCATCTGTTCCTGCTGCTTGACTACAGCTGGCATCATAATACTCTGTGACATCACAATCATTTTGATAGCATCTGGTTGTGATGTCACAAGTAGAGGACTACATCAGCTGTAAACAAGGAACCAGAACAGATAAGAATCAAATGACAGATTATTTATTTGAAAGTGTGTTTATCCTGGAAGGTTCATTGAGGCTGTCATTTGCAAGAATGTCCAGTACATTCAACAATACCATAGTACTTTAATATATAGATCATAATTGTAGTTGATTGTAAATGAGGCAAACTGTGTGCAAATATTTTTTTTTTTTTTTTTTTTTTTTTTTTTTTAGTAACTGAGTAAGGCCCATTAATTGCATTAATTCAATTTAACCAGCCTTGGAATGGGTCCCAGGGTGGTAGCCTGGGTAAAACATTGGCTGAACAACAGGACACAGAAGGTAATTGTAAATGGAGTCCACTCTAAAGAAAGAGGGGTTACTAGTGGGGTACTGCAGGGTTCAGTACTGGGTCCAGTCCTTTTTAATGTCTTTGTAAGTGACATTGCAGAGGGACTGGAAGGAAAAGTATGCCTCTTTGCAGATGACACAAAGATCTGCAACAGGGTTGATACACAAGGAGGTGTAGAAAGGATGAGAAGGGACTTGGCAAGGTTGGAGGAATGGTCAGAAGTATGGCAGCTTGGATTCAATGCAAAGAAGTGCAAAGTAATGCACCTGGGAAACAAAAACCCAGGGGAAGATTACACAATGGGGAGGGGAGGTAGTAACAACAACAAAAATGGAAAAGGACCTGGGGTAATCATATCAGATGACCTTAAGGTTGGCAAGCAATGTGAGAAGGCGGTAGGGAGGGCTGGGGGGATACTGGGATGTATAGGGAGAGGCATCACCAGCAGAAAACAGTAAGTTGTTATCCCCCGTACAGACAGTTGGTATGACCCCATCTGGAGTACAGTATCCAGTTCTGGAGACCCCATCTGCGCAAGGACATAGGATGGAGGCAGTTCAGAGGAGGCAACTAAAATGGTGCAGGGTCTGCAAGAGAAGCCATACAAGGAGAAGCTAAAGGAGCTTAAGATGTATACCCTTGAGGAAAGGAGAGAGAGGGGGGACATGATAGAAATGTTTAAGTACCTCAGTGGAATCAACAAAGTCCAAGAGGGTAGCATCTTTCAGAAAAAGAGATGTGCAAGAACAAGGGGACACAATTTGAAGATAGAGGGGAGATGGCTCAGGGGCAATGTGAGGAAGTATTTTTTCACAGAGAGGGTGGTGGACGCATGTAACAGCCTTCCTGAGGAGGTTGTGGGGTCTAAAACTGTGGGAGAATTCAAGAATGCATGGGACAGACATAAGGCAATTTTTGTGGGGGGTAGGAAGAAATAGGCTGTTGGTTAAATAGGATCTTCAGCTTATCCTCTAGGTAGGGAAATGGGCAGACTAGGTGGGCCAAGTGGTCCTTATCTGCCGTCAAAGTCTATGTTTCTATGTAGGCACAAGTGCCTGTTTTCAGGTGTGACACAGGAGCACTGGGGCAGTTAAGTGACTTGCTCAAAGTCGCACAGTATGCAAGCGGAGGTTACAGGAATCAAACCCAGGTCTTCTGGATGTACCAAGCTCATTCACAGCTCATTACTCAAACCTCTAGGCTATACTGCTAGCCCCAGATATTACAAAGTTTAAACTGGATAATGTTCAAAATGGCATTTATGCTGTTACAGTTTCTCAAATCGAGGCTAAGGGTATTACAGGCAACCTAGGCTGAAGAATGTAAATGATGTCTTGCCAACACTGGTCTTCACTTTTATGAGGAAAAAAGAATGAAACCACACAGCCAAAAGATTATTATTACAGAAAGTTACAGAAAAATTCAGAGACAAACAAGGAGCAGTAACACTGTTAACTACCCTGTAAATTAACTGTAACTAGATACACTCATGTCTGGTTTGCAGTGAAGGTCAGTTCAAATGTTTAAGCATATCAAAGTAATGTTCTGAAAAAAAAATCACAATTTAGTATAAAGCTTAACAATCGGTTGCACACCTTGCTTGAAGATACCAGTGATGTCAGTTTTCCATGGCTGTAAATGGTTTCCCATTAATCAGTCAAAGTGCCAGTTGTACTAAGCAACGTCAAATTGCCTCAAGCAGAAAGCTGTACCCCTCTGGAAATGAGATGTAGCATCTCAGCTAGGCTATTCTGAGTAAATAAATTGTTTGTAAATCAGTTTGGGATGCAGTATATGAAAAGTGTAATATAAATGTAAATTCTAAAGTACTCTGCTGGCGACACACTACAAGTATTTGAGTAAAGTACCAATGCCAGTGAGAGGTGCTAAGCTATCCTTGTCACTTTACCCCAATTTCTTCAATCTTTTCAACACATTCTTTTCAAACTTCTCCTCCATGACTTTTTGGGATTGTTTAGTCATGTTGAGCATCATTTTGTTTGATCAGTGACAGGGAACAACAGTGAAACAAGCAGCTTGCACAATCACTGCCAACCACAGAGCACCAAGACAGTATTTTACATTGTATCCTCTTGGTGTAAACCCTCCGAACCTGTCTGCTACAGACCCATTCAGGTTGGTACGACATGCATGAGATGCAAAGGCAGTTTGCAGAAAAGGGCGGTATGTGGAATGCATCAACAAGAAGACGGATCATTTCCATGTTGTTTCTTTCTCGTAACTCTGTGATGCATGGGCACATATTTTAAAGTACAACACCCAGTGAAAAGCATGTGTATTAAAAATTCTTAGTACAGGTGGTAAGCTGAATAGGAAGTGTCTCACATAATGTGAATTCTGTGTGCTTGTCTAGAAACATAGAATGCTGAAACAGATTTTATTGGCAGAAAAGAACCGGTAGGCCCATATAGTCTGCCCTCTTTCTCTGCCTATTCCAACACCTCTGACTCTATTTGGTCACTGGTGTCCCTTCTTCCTCCATTTCCTCTATCTAATTTGCCCTTGTGCCTCTCTCACACATGCTTGAAGCTCCCCACTGCCTTTGCCTCCACCACCTCTTCTTGGCTAGCTGTTCCTGTTGTCCCCCACCCTTTGCATGAAGAGGTATGTCCTCACATCTCTCCTAAACCTCCCCTTTAGCTTCACTGCATGCCCCATGTTCTAGTGTATTCCTTCCTTTGAAAGAGGCAACCCACCTGCACCCTGTCCACCCCTGTGAGGTACTTGCAGGTCTCAAAACATGACCCCTCTCTCTCCCACTCTTCTTCTCCAGGGAGTATATGTTGAGATCCTGCAGCCTTTCTTCTTATGGCTTTTCGTGTAAACCTTGCACCATTTTGACTGTCTTCCTCTGTACTGCTTTCACCCTGTCAGTGTCCTTGTGGAGGTGCGGCATCCAGAACTGTACACAGTACTACAGGTGGGGTCTCACTAGAGAGCCATACGGTGGCAGCATCACCTCCTTCCTCCTACTAGAAATCCCCTTCCCAATGCACCCCAGTATCACACTAGCCTTTTCTACTGTCTTGTCTCACCAGCTACCTTGAGGTTATTGATTACAATGACCTCAAGGTCTCTTTCTTGCTTGGAGACTGTAAGTACCTCTCTCCCCAGCTTATACAAGTCTCCTGGATTTCTTCATCCCAGGTTCATGACCTTGCACTTCTTGGCATTGGAACCCAGCTGCCACACCCTAGACCTAGACCACTCCTCTAGTTTCCCTAGATCCTTTTGTATTCTCTTCACCCCTTCCTGAGTATCCACCATGTTGCAGATTCTTTTGTCATTCGCAAAGAGATACACCTTCCCCTCCAGCTCCTCAGCAATGTCACTTGTGAAGACATTCAAGAAGACCAGTTCCAGCACCAATCCCTATGGCACTTGCTAGTCACTGTCCCATCCAGGGCAGACCTGAATCAGGTGGCCATTTACTACCACCCTTTGCCTTCTATGCTTCAAACAATTTAATACCCAGTGTACCACTTTCTCCCCCACCCCCAAGCTGCTTAGCTTCTTAGCTAGCCTGCTTCGTGGCACAGCATCGAAGGCCTTACTGTAATCCAGATAGGCCACATCCACTGCTGTCCTTGATCCAGCTCCCTAGTAACCAAGTCTAAGAAATCTTTGAGATTTGTTTGATATAACCTCCTCCCTGTGAAACCAAGCTGCCTGTTATCCTGCAGCCCATTAGCCTTCTGGTATTCCATGAACCTCTCCTTCAGTAGAGTCTCTATTAATTTCCCCACCACTGATGTGAGACTTACTGGTCTGTAGTTGCCAGCCTCCTCCCTGCTGCTGCATTTGTGCAGAGGGACCACATCCACCCTCCTCCAGTCCCCTGGAATTACTCCTCTCTCCAGTGAGGTGCCGAATACTGTTACCAGAGGGGTGGCTAGCACTGTACTCAGTTCTTTTAGAACCCTTGGGGGAATTCCATCTGGCACCATCACCTTATTTCCCTTTAGGGCTTCCAATCCCTTCCGAACTCTCTCTACTGAAAATGGATTTATGTGCATTCCCCCTTGTGCTCACTGTTGCATGCTGGCCTGTCCCCCCGTGAAGACTGAGCAGAAGTAATCATTTAAAATGTAAGCTTTTTGTTGCTTTTCCACTGCACAGTCCTGCCCCCCACCTTCCTGGCTCTCACTATCCGTCACCTTGTCTTCCTCTTTTTACTCACGTACCTGAAGAAGGTCTTGTCCCCTTTTTTAACCTCCTTAGCTATTCTGTCCTCTGTGCTGTAGCTGCCCTATTCCTCCTTCATGCCTCCATTTGCTTTTCTCAGCTATACCTCCGTGTCTTTTGTCTGGGTCTCCTTCTTTTTTTTTTTTTTTTTAACATGGCTGCTGCTTATTCGCCCGCTGGTCAGCCCCCATCCGACTGCCCCCCCAGGCCCTTCCCCCAGAATCACCGGCTCCTACCTTGCCTGGCCCAGGAGCGGTGCCTGTGGTCCACTCTTCATCCTGCTGACCGGTATTTTGACACCTGTTTTTTCCCTCTCGAAGGCCCCAGGAGTCAGCGCCAAGATGAGCATGGAGGCGCAGCATGTCAACATCCCCGGTAACGGCCCATCCCCACCTCCTGGCCTATTGCCTAAGCAACCCTCTGGCCCGAGCTTCTTCCAGCCTCCATTGGGGTTGCCATCAGCTGAGGAAGCTGCAGTTCCTCCCGGAGGGAGAACTTGCCTGATGGCAACTCTATCCAGCTCCGCCCTCCCCGTCCCGCACCTCTGATGCCCCGGCTCGTTCCCGAACCTGGATCGCCGGCATGGCTCCTTCTGCATTCTAAATGCCATTTTCTTCTCCTTCACAGCCTTTGCCACCTCCTTAGAGAACCATAGTGGCCTTTTACTCCTCCTCCTTCCCTTGCTCACTTCATTCAAACTGCATGCCGTTACTTTGGCTATTACCTCCTTAATCCTTTTCACCTGAGTCTCCACTCTCCCCCAAGTAATCCCCCTCCCCCCGCCATGCAATTTACCAAGATAGTTTTGCCATTTCTTTAAAATCTGCTGTCCTGAAGTCTAGGACCCTTGTTTTAGTGTGCTTTTTCTCTTGCCCAGTCCCTATGCCAAAACATACAGTACGATCATCACTTGTACCCAGTGGACTACCCATTGTGACATCTGCAGTGTTCTACCTGTTTGTAAATACCAGGTCCAGCACTGTCCCATCTCTAATGGGTTCCATAACCAGCTGCCTGAGAAATGCCTCTTGTAGGGATTCGAGGATGGTCCTGCTTCTTGATGTAGTTGTGGTTAGAATGTCCCAACTTAAATCTGGCAGATTAAAGTCCCCCAACATCAGTACTTCTCCCTTGCTTGCCATTTTGCTAATGACCTCCCCCAAAGCTCTATCTAATCTGTCCTTTGTCCGTGGTCTATACAGCACACCCATGCAAATAAAGGCCCTTGACCCTGTGTCTAGTTTGGCACATAGTAACTGTAGCCCTTCCTTAGCCCACTGGTGTCCCTGTATCTCATTATCTTTTATACCTTCCCTCACATATAAAACAACCCCCCACCTTTCCTCTCTGTCTTGTCCTTTCAGAGCATGGTGTAGCCTAGGATGGCCACTTCCCAGCTGGGTTTTTTTGTGCACCATAACTCTGCTATGGCCACTTGCTCTGCCTTCACAATGATTACTTCATGGTCAGGAATTTTGTTTTATAGGTGCCTTGGATTGACACACATGGTTCTCCATTCCTTTTCTCCTTCCTCCCTCCCTCATCCCATCACCCATTGCCTGTCCTATCCTCCACTTTTTTGCTACCCCTCTGCCTTCCCTGCTTGTCCTGTCTCCCAACTTTAGTTCCTCTTTCTGACCTGCCCACCTGGCCCTCCTCCTTATCATTACTTCCCTCTATCCCTATGCAATTCTACCCCCCCCCCCGGGGCTTCTCTTCCCTGCTACTCTATTCTCAGGAGGGGACAGTATCTACCTCCCCCAGTTTTTCTGCCTCCCCCAATGGCTAGTTTAAGTGTCTGTCAAGGTAGCATCTAAACTTTCCACCCAGGACTTCTGCCCCCCCTCCAGGATAGATGGAGCCCATCTCTGTTATACAGGCCTCCATCCCCCCCAGGTGGTACCTCACTCTCTGATTTAGCCAAAAGCTTCCTGTCTGCACCATGCCTTGAACCACTTATTGAAGGACCTGGTGTTGAGTTCCCTAGGCTTCCCATGGCCATACACGGGCAACACCTCAGTGAAGGCCACTGTGTGAGCGACCTGCTTCAGGTCTTTCCCCAGCTGTTGAAACCTATCCTGGACTTACCCCTGCATTGTCTCTCGCAGATCATTTTTCCTCAGATGGACAATGACATACAGCTCTCTCCTTACCCATCTCCCTGGAGAGCTCTACAATCCGCCCTCCGGTCCTCCCCGTCGAAGCATCTGGTAGGCACTTTACTACCCTGTCATTCCCTACCACTGCCCCAACCCTATCCCCCAGACTATAGAGCCCTGCACCAGCAAATAACTCCTCCTAGGCTGGGGTCATCTTCTTCTCCCCTTGCGGTCTTCTCCCTTGAGGACCTCCACCTCCTCTCTTACTAATGCCTCAGGTTCCTCCTCCTGGCTTCCTGCCCCACCAGAATGGTGATGGAATTGTGCAGTGGTAAGGTCTAAGGAGTGCTTTTACTCATCCCACCCTCCCAGAGCCCACCAAAGTCCAACCACTCTGCCACTTTACCGGCATTTTTTGAGGAGGCAGTGGCAATGTTGGTGACCCCTGGGTGAGGCGGATGGTACCGTGTACTTGTGCCAATTTGGCCCTGAGTCCAGTGACCTCTGCTCAGCCCAGAGAGGTACCTGCATATGGGGCAGCACCTCAGTTTCCAGGATGTATTTCTGAAGATTGCCATTCCACACCCTTTACACTGTACCACTCTCATGCCTGGGGATTGTTTTATCTTTTTAACTATTTGCTTCCCTGGTTTTCCTTATTCCTATCCCATATCTACCCCCCCTCTTGACTTCACAGAACTTTTCCCCTTCCTGTATTTAGCTTACCCCTTTGGTGTGCCCTAACCCTTACCCCAGAAATGGTTCTTCTAAAATTCCTATTTCTCTTACCCCTTTGTAACAAGACCCTAGGTAGGGTGTTAGGGTTTTTGGCTTCTTTTATGTTCTTTATCACCCAGCCCTAGATAGGATGTTACCTCTGTTCCCCCCACCACTGTTAAGTATTTGTTTACCCTTAACTTAACCTTCATAGGACTTTACTTCTCTCCCCTACAGTTGTTTCCCCCAACCTTACTTACAGTAGTCCCTTTACTCAGGCAGCAACACGTGAACAGGTACTCTACCTTACCTTAGTGGACAGACAGAATTCCCAGTCTTCTGTCACCAGCAGATGCCTGTGGACTCCTACAATACTAGTCTTGTACCACTCATGCTCTGGGACACGAACAATGAATGGTACATATTGGGTGGGTGTGCTTTTATGCAGGACTCCACTCCCTTCCTCCTTCCTGCCTCCTTATTATTGGCCATCCACATCACATGGGCACTGTCTTCCCACTAGTCCTCTTGCACTATCAAGATAGCTGCCCTCTGTCTTTTGGATTAGACATGGAAGCCTACAATACAAAGTGAGTTACAGCTTCTTTTCTTTAGAGTAGCCGAGTACTTTGCCTCAGATCCCCGCTGTAGCACTTTCCACCTGCTTAGAGCAAGTTTCACAATTATTCTGCCTGCTTTTATGCAGGACTTTGCACCCATCCTTCTTTCTGCCTCCCTGGTATTGGCCACCCAAGTCACACTGGTACCCACATTGGCACCATCCTCCCACTAGTTCTCTTGGACTACTAACATTGCCACCCCATGTCTTTTGGATTTGGAACAGAAGCCTACTACACAAAGTGAGTTGCAGCTTATTTTTTTTTTTTTTTTTTTTTTAGAGTAGTGGAGCACTTTGCCACCAGTCACCCTCTGCAGCACTTTCCATTAGAGTTCATGTGCTACCATTAATCATAATATAGCCCTTGTCAAGAGAGACTAAAGTAATCTTTATAATTTTGCCATATATTCTTCCATTCAGTTTCCTAGATTGTAGGGCTACACTGCATGCCAATTTCTTGTTTTCTGACAGAAGATAAACGTGAGCAATTGCTCATGTAATCCTGCCAGCCACAGAGAAGCAAGATAGTTTTTATACAATGTAACCTCTTAGTATAAACCTCCATATCTAGCTATTACAGACACATTGTAGTCATCATGCCATGCTTGAGAAACAGATGCAGTTGCAAAAAGGGCGGTGTGTGAAATGCATAAACAATACAAGAAGATAAATAATTTCCAATTTGTCTGGTGTGTGTAAACACAGATGCAATTAAAAATCTTAAAAATCATAATGGGGTTGCAGATCTATGTATCTGGAGGGGGAGTAAGCTAAGTAGCAAAATGGCTAAACTTTTTTTCCTACTAAAATCCCCAATAATGAGATGTAGAATGCCCATATGAGGAGACATGCTGCAGTATTGTACACCACCTACTTGTATCTGAGGTGGCTATGTATGCTGCGTAATTTGAGATAGCATAGAACTGCACCATTGGTTTCATGTCATTAACTTCAAGAAAGTAGTGAAATCTCCCAGTGATAAAAACAGCCCCTAACTATACCCAGCAAATTACATTTTAGGGTTAGCTGAAGCTACAGTCCATATAGGTGAGCAACTGCAGTTAACTCATTACCTCTAATAGCTCCATATGAAGTCCAAACTATCCATTGTTTACCTGACACAAAATGGCCGCCCAGGAGGTAATAAATTAACTATGTGTTATTGCAACCTGTTTAATGTTGTAGTAAGTGGTGATATGAGGTAAAATTATTTAAATGCTGATCAGAAAGAAGAGGAAAAGTATGCACTGTAAAATGTAAAAATTGCTCAAGAAGGCAGATATTTTCTAATTTGCATAGTTTGTATAAACACGTACTCAGAAGCCTCAAATCTAGCACAAAGCATCATAAGTAAGGTTGTGTGTGTGTCTACATTTTGATTTTCATCTCACCTCTCAGTCCTTAGCAAAACTGATTCTCACACACACACACAATGCAACAATAATCTTTAAAACTTGCACAGATGATTGAACATGACAGTAGGTGTAGCTGTCACTATCTAAAATACAAGTGCAAAGCACTGTGGTTATGCAGATTCTGTGAGGGTGAGCTATTTAAGAAATTTCTTCAGTGGGCAATATAGTCTGCTAGTCATGTCTCTCCTTAGACCTGGAAAGTGGAAACTGACATACACTAAACATAATTCTGGTCTTAAAAAATCTGCACAAAAGAGTACACTTCCTGACAGGTTGAACTTATCGTTTTCCACCAAAAAATTGGGAGAACTGATTCTGTGATGATACATTCTCTATCATGCTGTTTTACATAGTTTTTGACTCTGAGACAATAATGGCAGCAAGCCACATGCTTATTTCTAGATGAAATGTGTAATGAAAAATGGAGGGAAAGGTCAAAAATAAGACTTAAAGGACAACTACATGCAAAAAATGATAAAAACACAAGTTATGCATTGGATATCTTTTATGATCCCTAGCACTCTGTTACCTGTGGCTTTAGCAATTTTATTTTATTTTTTACTTTTCTCTGCAAGTTTTATGGCCCTTAGGGGTAGCCACATAGGCTTCATTTATTGCCTTTGATCTGCTAGAATTCTTTCAGAATGTCTCTGAGAATTAATGTGAATCAGACCTTGCATTAGAACTAAGAACCCAGGATCCTATTTATAATCTTGTCACAACAACTAACTGTAACTGTTTGTGAAAGTTAACAGCTGTGAAAAGTGTCCCCCCCCCCCGTCAAAGTCAGATTTTTGTAAGCACTCATTATTGTTATTTTGGATGAGTGGCAATTTTCTCTGTAAAGTGCTGTCACTGCAGGATCACAAAGTCAATACACATTTAAAGGACTTACAGTAGGTCTAATTTACATAATTCCCAGTTGCATTATGAGAAAATTCCAACAGATCCATGGTATTAAAAGAAGCCTGCATGGCCACCCCCAGGGGCCATAAAACTGGCATGGAAAAAAAAAGTGCCACAGACACATGGACCAGAACTCCAGGGACCATCAGAAAAACAAAAACACAATGCACAACATGCATTTGGGCTCAAGGGGGAATTTAACCTAAGAAACCGATAAGGTTGTTTCTCAATTGTTTAAGGTGTGGTACCGGTAACTTACACAGCTTTTATTTTTTGCTATTGAGAACCAGTTTGTTGTTAAGAAACCAGTTTTTTTTGTTACATTTCTTTTTCCCCTCTGGTCACTGACAATGGGACCCTACCTCAGTCAACACCCAGCTGCTCCCGCCCTGCCTGAGATCCTTTCTACCTTGTGACCTCCTTCCTCTGACCCACCTGTGACACACCTGCAGGCAAGCCTCCACAGCTTGCATCCCCCCAAAGTGGGGAAGCCTTCTGCTCCTTTGCACTTCCTTACTAATATCCAGTTGACTACAGGCAGAGGTGAAGATTGGAGGGTGACTGGACCTAGGAGGGCAGGATCTGATGGTGGGAATGGTGTTGTTGAGAAACCAATTATGCATGTAATTGAAATCATCCTGCAATTTGTGGTCAGTTTAGTTTTTGTTAACCTAGTAATTGCACCATCCAGCCTGTCAGCACCGCAGAAGGGCTACCTCTTACGACACCACCGACCAAGGTTTGGCACCAAGCCTGGGCATGTTGGGGACTGGATGCAAGGAGGAGGATTGAGTATCCAACAGGACACTGCCCTCCAGGGATAGAGGGTTGCTATCCTAACAGTGATACTGCCACCTGTAGTTGGCAGTGCAGCTGAGGGCACCATGGAAGGGGAAAGTGTTGGCAAGGTGACCTCCACTGCATATGCATTGCATGTCCATGTGCACTGGTTCCCCCCTTGTGTGCCAACGTCTTCAGGATAATCATAATGGGCAAAAGCTTGGCCTCACTGCTGCCCCCTACAAGGGACCCCTGTATATTTAGGATAGTCTCAGCCACCTTCTCCATTTCCTAGCAGTGTGTATTATTGATGTTTTTTTCACCCATCGTTGTACAGTACCTCACCCAGAGATTCATCTGAGGCTACATAAGGGCAGATGGCAGACAGACAGTTGGGGACTGTGGGAAGCCAGGGTGAACACTGGAGACTAAGGGACATAAAATGTGAATTATTAACAAAAAAAAAGAGCACAGAAATCTACAGAACACATGTACACAGGATTACAAAATTACATCAAATATGGCACACATCAGAAGCACAGTCATAAGTGTGTCAGTAATTCAGGAGTTATGGGCAGTAAACAGGCCTAACAGATAAAGCATGTAACTACGATTTAGATATAAACAAGCATTTGAAGTATGAAAGTATTCTCTTAGTTCATTTCTAAAAAGCATAAGTAGAGGCATTACTCAATTCCAAAGGGAGAGAGTTCCAGAACCTGTAGGCAAAGGAGGAGAATGCCTGTAACCCCATATTGATAGAATACTTACTGATAAACAACAATGACTTATCACTAGATTTGTGTGGGTAGGCGCATTAGGGGGTGCAGAAACTCTGCCAAAGAAGTTGATATTTGACATCATAATAATTTATCAAGAAAGCAACCAAGGGAAACTGACCTCTTTACAACAAGGGATAGCAAGCCCAAACCAGAGTAAAGAAGACAGTGATGAGTAAGACAACACGTAACAAGTGTGAAGCAACATATATCATAACAGGTGACATTCCACTTAGGATACATTTGGAAGTATTAAGGATTAAGACATGATAGGCTGTTGTTTATAGGATTTTGATGTACACCCTAGGGGTGTAAGGACACAAGAGTGAAGACTGTGTGGCTTTACAGCCCTGAGAATTGCATTGAGATCCTTTAAACCACTGGCTACAGTCTCTAATTCCATTTGTACAAGGGCATTTTGAGCTTGTAGTTTAATTACATGTACAGAAATATGGTTGTTTAGATGCAATCAATGAAATACTTTTATTTCTAAGGAACAGCATACATTAAATAGTCCTCTTTACCCAAAAGTGTGATTCTGTTTGTTGAGTGCTTATGAGTGCAAGCTAAAACCCAATTGTGTAAGGTCAGCTCCATACAAAAGGCTTCAGTTAAGAGAGAGGCAGCCAGGAGTTGAGGTGGGATGGAGGACTCTTGCTGAGATGCTGATTAAAATGCTAAAACTCAGGGCTTTGTAAGCTGCACTACCATGCAAAGGGACTCAGTCAAGGGACAGAGAGGTATACTGATACCAATCTGTAATTAGGTTGCAAATACGAGGTTATTTATTTGAAATTACTCCAACTGGGATAACCCCATGAGATACAGTATCGTGATTTCATGGGAATCCCAGACAGATGACACAGTCAACAGGTTAACATAGACCTGCAGTAATAGTTACATACAAGCTAAAATATACGCAGAAAAAAAACCTGTAAAGTTAAGTGGATTCCAACAGTAATCAAAGCAAGCTAGTGAAGTAGAGTCACAGAAAACAAAAGAGTATGAGTTTGTTATGCAACATAATCATGGTCAGAAAGATTGAGAATCTGGATTAAAATAAATACATGAAGTTCTAAGGTGTCTGAGAAGACTGTAAGTGAACATTTGCTAGCCTAAGCATTCCTCCACTAGAGAGGAAATTTGTTCCAGGTGTCTGGTGCTGTAAATGCAAAGGCCTTTCTAAAACTAAAAGGTAGGTGCTGCTGTTGAATGGATAAGGCAGTGGTTGGCTATGTGAGGTAAGCTAGGAGATAACCAGTGTTTTTTTCCTTGTGCACAGTTGTACAATAAAGAAAGCCAGAGGTAGTCATGCCTGCTTTAGGAACCTGACCAGTTAAGCTGGTCATATAGCTGACAATTATGGGTAAACTACTCACAGGAGAGGATGAATCTATAGAACTTGTACAAATGATCCAGGGGTAGCAAACTGGTTTTGTTTGCACAGCATTATATGATGTCTCAATAGTCCAATGGAGGGAGTAGGAAGTGGGAGTCTACCTTCTTCTACACATTAGCACTGAGGTAGCATTTAGACTTGTAGAGACAGCTGAGCTTGGGTCTTACAGTTGTTAAGATGTAATAGATGTGCCTGCAGTATGTGAGTAATACATCAAAACAGATTTCTAGTTCTAGTTTTTATTTACCAGCTAGGTACATTAGACAAACAGTGGCCTATTTTCAGGTATACATTGACTTGCTTAGTAGTGTTTCCATCTGGTGTTATGGCTGCAAGTAGATCAGTTGTAGGTATTAGCAAGTTCTAGGATCCAAACACCGTAGACTTAGCTTTGGTTGCATCACGGTGAACTAGGAGGAGAGTCAACCTCAAACATGGTTGTTGCACAGTAGTAGAGTACAGTATCTACAAAATACATATGTAGAAGACCCCTCCTGCTGTGCTTTGTAAATTGTCAACAAAACTGGAGAACAGACAAGTTCTAAGGATTTAGCCTTGAGGAACTCCAGGATTTAAGATGGCGAGATCTGAATTAATGCCTTGCATGAATACTATTTGAGTTCGAACTGTGCATTAATAGTGTATTGAACCATGGACAGGTAGTGACTGTTAACCCTCTTGCCATTTTATAAAGAAGGATAATACACCATAGTTCAGACTAGGCAGTAGGTCTCCTGGTGCAGTTGCCAAGCAAGTTTAGGGATAAGATTATGTTGTAGTCTTCAAGCAAGGCCAAACCTAAATGTAACTGATTTGCATACACTAGTGATAGGGTGTGAAAAATTAAGTGAGTGTATAAAGTAATTCCTAAATACTTGAAAAGACTAGTAGTATGTAACTGGGGACCTGTCAATGAAGGACACCATTATCTTATTGGAGTTTACCAATAGATTACAATTTGATCCAAACAACATGGCTTAGGTATTCTTGGAATGTAAACCAGTTTGTTATCAGAAAGCCAACCTTGGACCTTAAGGAAGTCATGGATTAAGCAAATATTTAAATTAGCAGTGCTGTAATGTAGTACGGCATAGTGTAGTTTTGCTAAGTGATAACAGCTTACTGTTTGTCCACCTGGTGTCCATTCCCCTCTTTCTCCTTTTAAAAGTTCAGACATGTCTTTCTTGAATTTCAGATATGATTGAAAAAAGTAGAGTAAACATCTGATGTATTGAATAGTTGTGACCAGCTGGAACAGGACAGATCAGTAATAAAGTTCTGAGTGCAGATGGTTTACCTTAGAAAAGTCCCTTAGTTGAGTTATCCTTGGGGGGTGACAGATGAGCATGCCTTTCCAATGCAGCAGGTGAGAGTGGTCACTAAAGGATTTGGGGAAATCCCCAGCTCTCATACACATGAAGATAAGGGTGCTCAGAGTGAGCACCAGTTTCATTGCTACTGCTGTTGAAAGCCTGTATACAGCAACCACAAATGATTGGTTCACAAAAAGTTGGAATGTATCTAAGGCTGTGTTTACATGGGCACACCAATTGTTTCACCAGCCTGTCCTGCCCCCACCTTCAATTCTTCAATAATTATTCATTCATTATTCTTAACCTATAAGTCAGCCTGATCAATTAGATGAGGCAGATGAGAGGCCACTCATAGAAGGGTTATACATATAGAATGGATGGGATTATTTTGTGTAGCCCAGCAGAAGCATGGAGTGAATTGACTCAAAGGGAAACTTCGATAAGCATAATTGACCAGGATAGATAGATTATGATGAGTCTTATAATAGAGTAATAGCCTCCCACTTTTTTAGAAACTGGGTGATCCACCCTAATAAAATTAAAGTTAGTCAGAGAACAGGCATGGTCAGGGGTAAGAGGTCTATACCAGGTTTTACTAATCCCAAGAATGTCAGGACTTTAACTGGCTACCCAAGCTTCCATTTCTGTTTTGAATTGGTATCATATTTATTGTTGTATCAGGAATGAACTCTGTTGAGCAATGCCTATTTTTAAAAGAGGTCCTGGGATGAGATATCACAGAACACAGAGTTGTAAAGACATTGATGCTTATATAATAAGATAGCACTGCAGTGTAGATCATTTTAAGAATATGCAGCTTATACTAATAAGCATTGAGGTGATAAGACAGTATAAGTAATACAATGTATGCAGTATGAGGATAACTAGAGAGCAAGTTGACCTTCAAGAAAACACTAATCTACTGGACTAGTAAATGCATTTTATTGGCCAACATACTGCAGATGTTAAGGTGGGTGATTTTTAGACCATTGAGGCATAACAGAGTAAGGGGAAAGTGATGTGGGAGGACCAGGATTAGACTCATCAGATAGATTATAAAATAAGATGCCAAAGGCAAGACAGTTTTATGGCCAACGGATTAATTAGTAGGTATACCAAGAGCACCTTTTAATATACAGAGTCATTGGTACAGTAAATTTAGAATTCAGGAACTGTGTAACTTTAATGATATTGTATTTAGACAATAACAAATTAGAGGCTGTGAAGTCAAACAGCAGGCCTGAATCAGTCTTCCAATATTGGAACACAAGGATGGAAAAAATCAAATAAACAGGTGAAATCCACCAAGTAACCTGTGAATAATAAACCTCAAGGAGATAGCATTATGGACTCCTTAACAAGAGAATGTGTTTATTAGTGGAAGGTAACACAGCCATTGAGCCGAAGTTCATTTCCAGTGGCATCCCATGAGCAGGCATACATAAAGTTTTGAAACATTACACGATAAGTAGTTCCAGTACAGAAATATACAGGACAGAAACACAAGGTATATCATGCACATATGCACTATAAAAATATGAGATCATTCAGCAGTGCAAACATCATAGGCCATCTTTTTTAAATGGTTGGGTGAGGGTAAAGCTCCATTTATTGAGCACCTATCATGATGGTCCAAAAAGTTACATCTTGTAGTCATTGTATGCAGTACTAGACCTGAAAGGGTGTGTGTATTTGTTATTTTTGGCCAAGGTTTATTCTGCCTTCCATAATTTGGATTTGTTTTTGAGCCCTACTGCACTTGCTTTTGCTGTTTAGCTGCTGGGCTGCTGGCTTCCGATTACATCATTATAGGGCAGAGGAGAGACTCACACTATGCAGTACAATGCAGTCAGACAGTTTTGCTAGGGAAAACTACCAGTACTCAATGTACATACTATGTTCCCCCTTCCCCAAGACGCCCTGTTAGCAATGCTTTATGCCAAAATCCCAATGCCTTGTCAGTATGTATTTTGTAAAATTGACTTGCTTCTGCCTCTGTAACAAAGCAGGGGGATTGAGAGAAGATCGAGGTGCTGTCAGCACCTTTCCCAGTCCTTTCAACTGTCAAGCATAAAGTACCCAATTTTGTGAAAGACATGAGATGAAACTTACAAGAACAGGAGGCAGAGTTTCAACTGTTAGGAAAAAGACATCTTATAAAAGAGAGCAATATTTTAGTGAGAGATAAAGATTGAGATTTAAAGAGCACCTTTCCCAGTCCTTTTGACTTTCATACATAAATTATCCATTCGAGCATTGATTCTGAAACAGCATTTCATTACTGTCCTCTGCAGTTAGTTTTTGCATTCTGAGCTGCTAAAAAATGCAGGCTGTACCAGAGCTTCTGTAACAAGCCTGGTGTTTCTGTGAACCCAGGGTTGTACTGCTCACATTACTATGTGGCAGAGGAGTGACTCACACACAAGTCAGTTTTACAAAAAAACATACTGACAAGGCATTTGGATTGTGGCATAATGCACTGCTAACGGGGTGTCTTGGGGAAGAGGGGGTACAGTATGTACACTGAGTACTGGTAGTTTTCCCTTGCAAAACTGCTGTGACTGCACTGTATTGCACAGCACAGTGTTAGTCACTCTGCCCTATAGTGATGTCAGCAGCACAGCCCTGGATCCACAGCAGCACCAGGCTTGCTATAGAAGTTCTTGTACACCTTGCAGTTTTTAGCAGCTCAGAATGCAAAAACTAACTGCAGAGGACAGTGATGAAATACAATTCCAGAATCTGTGCAAGAATGGGTAATTTATGCATGAAAGTCAAAAGAACTGGGAAAGGTGCTCTGGTATTTGGTTCTACACTAAGGGACCCTGGACAGTAAAAGACTGACCCCTTCTCACAGTATTTACCTGTGGGACTTCCAACAGTAGTCCATTTGATGAGTGCATGCCCAACTCCATGTGTGTCACAGATGCAAGGTCCCTAATATAGTTAAGGGCTTTCCATTAATGCACTTTTTCATCAGCTGAATTAGGGGCTTTCCTTTTAATGCATTTTTTCATCAGCTGAATTAAATGTAATTCACGTACATGTTTCAGTGGAACTCAGTTCAGTTGTATAAACAGACCATAGTGGTTGGGTGTCTTTTGGTATATCTAGAGTGAAGTGGCCAGTCTGTGTATATAAATACTTACAGGGGTAGAGTAAATAGATGGTGTACTGTATGCTCCTCAAATGAGACTCATACATGGGGGGGGGGTAGCATCTTCTCCCAGATGCCATCCAAGCTGATGACCCCAAGTGTGTTGACTTTTTTCTTGTGCCCTTGTGCTCTGGTCCACTGGAGGTCAGCTTGGAGATTACAGTCCTCAGCCTGATTGACTGAGCAGATTACATGATTGTCTAGTCCTGTTGCGATGCAGCTGAGTCCTTCTTGAAATTGATGGCATGGGGGTAGAAGGCTCCTGCCCTGCCCTACCTGTTCTTCACTTTTGATGGTGACTACATGCAGCTCCACCTGAGTGTGACTGGTGCCCTCAGATGAATTGCAGGATGTGTAATTCAAATTGTACAATTAGCTTTATTTTTAAAAGGATGTACCTTTTACACAACCATGCAACAGTGTCCTTCCTAGCATTGCTTCTGTGTAGAAGGCTACTGCCTCACTCTACCCACTCACCTCATGTGGTGGCAACTACCAATGGCTCCGACTGAGCCCAACTGACTTTCAGACTAGTTGTTGCGTTAGTTGTATCCTGCTCTCAACTGAATTGACTGAGCAGGTCACATGCCCAGCTAGTACTCATTGTGCCAGAAAGGGCACACAATTCAAATTGTGCAGAGTTCTTTGTTGATAATGGAGTTTCCTATTAATATAGCCATGCAGCAATGTCCTTCTTGGTAATGGGGGAGATGGAAGGGGAGATAGAAGGCTCCTGCCCTGCTGTACCCACTCCCCATCTTAAGCTGTGACTACCAACTACTCCAGCTGATTACAGTTCACCCCCAGCTGAACTGCAGACTTCAAAATTCAAATTGTGCAGTGAGCCCTGTTTTTAAAAGGCCACCTTTTACACAGCAATACAGCAGTGTCCTTCCTAGCATTGGTAGCAGGGTAGATGGTTCCTGCTTCACTCTTCCTGCTTCCCACTTGTGGCTACAACTAGCAATAACTCTGAGCTTGACTGGTGCTTTAAAATGAGTTGTAGGGCTAGTCAGATCCTGCCCTCAACTTGATTGGTTGAGCAGGTAACATGGCAATTTAGTCCCAAATACACCAGAAAAGGTACAAAATTCAAATTGCCTATTGTTCTTTGTTAATAAAAAAGATTTACCTTTTAACAGTCATGTCTTAACTACCCTACCTCAACAAAATAACAGGGGACTAGGATAAATAAAGACTGAGAAGAAAAGAGGTTCCAAAACTATACCCTAGAGAACACCTGTGTTGAGGTAATTAAATGAGGAATGGTTGGTTGGCCCAGTGACGCTGAGGGTTGAGGCACTGGATGCCACACCTCGCACCATGCCGGTGACCCGGGTTCGGGAGCAAGCCCGGGTTGTCGGGGCTTGGCAGGGTTGGGAAAGGATTGAGCATCTGTAGGACTGCTCTGCTTTCCCAGGGAGGGGCGATTCCAGCTGGCCATACTCTGGTGGCTCCTAGCGGGAGGCTGGGAGCACCACAACAGAGCAAGCCTGCAGCATTGTGGGGAGGTGCCTTGGCACGACATCCTACGGGTGTGCACGGGAACGTGCACGCAGCGTACTGGAGCCCATTGCACATCCAAGGCACCAGAGGGGAAACCAGAATAAGGAAAATGGAATCGACCCTGGTAGGCAATGATGGGGTCAGGGAGCTACCCCCCACACCCAACCGTTGAGTGCGCCGGCTGACCTCGGAGCTCCCCCAGTCCTTGGATGTCCATGCTTAGGGCAGCTCAGAGTGAGGTGTGGATGCCTGGAAAATGGAGGAGTTGGGCTGACCGAGAGTCAGGACTGAGTCTCAGATGGGGCGGGATGGAGGTAAGCTGTGTGCCCCAATCTGAGAGAGTCTAGGGTTGTGTGAGGCAGGTAAAGAAAGTCAAAAAAAAAAAAAGAGGAATGGTACCCATTTACAGTAACAGCTTGCTATCTATTTGTAAGATGAGAGTGAATCAATTTCACAATGTTTTTTTTTTTTTTTTTAAACCCATGAAAATTAAGATGATTTAGGAGAATCTCATGATCAGTGAGATTGAAAGCCTTGGAGAGATTGATAAAAATAGAGCCTACTGACTTGCTCTTGTCCAGGGCATTCAACAAGAAATCATGTTCTTACCGCTTGGACTGTTTGCAGTCAGTACAGGTTGGTAGCACTCAGTCACTTTCACTTTCCATCCAGGCAGGGTCCCATGGGGCTCCACTCTGGGGCCCATCTTGTTCTCCATCTTCCTTCATGACCTCCCTTTGGCTTTTTCCAACTCGCATATACACATGACTGTCATCTATACCTCCTGTTCCTCTACCACAGCCGTGGAAGGTCTGCTCCACAATGACTTCCACAGTGTCCTGCACAGGTTCCAATCAAACTAGCTATAGATCAACACAAATAAACCTGTGTCTGTGATTTTGGCACCAAACAGAAATTAGCCAGACTCCCAACTCTGCCTGTCTTCTTCACCTTGGAGTGCACCCCTCTGGAAGTGATTCAAGCCTTCAAGTACCTCATTGTGTGACTAGGCAGCAAACTTGACTTCTCTGCCCACATTGAAGTCATCTATGCCAAGCTCCACCTTAAATAATCAGCATAGATGTGCTAGCCCTCACAGAAACCTGGCTCTCTAAAACAACACCTGACTCCATGGTCGCCCTCCCTGGCTTCACCCTTCACAGAGTCGACAGAGTGGGAAAATGTGGTGGGGGGTATGCTGTGTACGTCCGTGACTCCATGATATGCCATGCTCTTCCAACACTTCCACTAGACCATGGTGCCCAAGCCTTATCATTAAAAATTACTCCAGATCCCCTGCAACTCTTATTGTCGCATATGTCCCACCAAGAAACCAAGCTCCTGCTATACAATCCCTTGCTAACTACATCTCCGGCTTCCCCCCCAAAACGGAACACATCATAGTTGGAGACTTTAATGTGATTTGGCTTGCCAGTCGGCTTCCCATGTCAGGGACACCTTCAGTGTGCTGGACCTGACCCAGCTGGTGAGCCAGCCTATCAGGGTGAACCCTGCTAATGGCTCTAGCACCCTGATTGACCTTCTCCTCACTAGCCGTCCCCACAGAATCTCTGACCTGGTGGTCCTTCCGGACTCCCTAAGCGATCACTCACCCATCCTCTTTTCCTGGTCATGTCTTCAGCAGAAACCCAAACCAAACTATATTGCCCGGCGTTGTCTCCGACCCAGAGGCCTCACAAAACTAAGAAAATACTTAACTCAATGGGATTGGTCCCCCATCTCCCGGTCCTCTACTATAGATGAAGCCCTTGATTATTTCACCTGTTCTTTTAACAAAGTATCTGACATCTGTGCCCCACAAGCAAAAGTGCAATCCAAGAAACTTAATGCCCCCAGGTAGTGCCTGCACTGCTCCAACAGCTAAAGCACAGAGATGATCTCTGGCATAAAGCAGTCACATCCAGCAGGCAGGCAGACAGGCAAGCCTATAAAGCAGCTCATAACAGATGCACTTGGGCCATAAAACAGGCCAAATCGGGCTACTACAAAATGACCCTTGCCTCCTCCTGGGGGAATGCTCTGTTGTTCTGGGGCAATATCAAGGAACTCAAAGGCAAATCCTGGCTCCCCCCACTAACTGTCATCAATGTCCCTACCACCAACCTGCTGGCCATCACCAACTGCCTCAAATCCTCATTCTCTGACCTTAGTGCAGTATTCCCAAATAACTTTTTCGAGCCCACTCCTGCAACACTGCCCCCTAACACCCAGTATCCCCCCTTCCATCTCAGGGTGATAGCTACGAATGAGGCAAGACCTTATCTCATTAAAGCACTCAGTGGCTCTTGCCATTGCAAAGATTCTTTTGCTATGAGAATCCTACATCTAGTACTAGATACAGTCCTCTCCCCACTGACTGATCTAATTAACCACTCCCTAAGTCTCGGGCAGTTCCCGGCAGCCTGGAAGACTGCCACAGTCACCCCAATACTGAAGAGTGATGACAGCACCTCCCCAATAGCTACCATCCCATATCCATTCTCCCACCACTCTCGAAAGCTCTCGAAAAAAATTATAGCCACCCAACTCACTGAGTACCTGCTTGCTCATAATAATCTACTTTGCTGGGAGCAGCTGGGCACAGTACAACTATGGCTCTCACTGAGTTCTCTAATTTTATTCACTTTGCCCTGGATAGAAAACACCTAGCTGGAGCTGTCTTCGTCGACCTGTCAAAGGCCTTTGATACAGTCTCCCACCCCTTACTCTTAAGCACACTCTGCCACATAGGTCTGTCCCAAGGACCCATCTCCTGGTTTACCAGTTACCTCACAGCTAGATCACAATGTGTCAAAATAAACCACACCCTCTCAACCACCCTGCCAGTCCACTCTGGGGTTCCCCAGGGCTCCATCCTCAGCCCTCTATTATTCAGCATCTACCTAAACACCTTGCAAAATTCCTGCTCCGGCAACCTACTACTCTATGTGGATGATGCGGTTCTTTTTTGCCTCACACCCAGATCCCACAGTATTGTAGTCCTCCCTCCAACATGCATTTAACCAGATTGAAAACTGGTTCATTAACCAAAGACTTGTGGTCAATGTAAAAAAGACAAAGACCATGCTGTTTGCCCACCGACAGAATAAGGCCAAGAATGCACAGCTAACAATCCTCTCCCACTTTCTCCTTCCTCTAGAACAGGACCATACATATAAATACCTGGGCCTTACATTTGATTCCAGCCTCTCCTTCCATTCACACATTAACAGTCTATCATCAGCCATAAATGTCTGTATAGGCCTATTGTATCAGCACAAGGATTGCGTACCTCTGGAAACCCTTTATCTGGCTGCCACCTCTTCATTAGATTATGGGCTCACTATCTACTCAGCTGCTGACCACACAGCCCTTAACAAAATCCACCTGGCCATAAACAAAGCATGCAGACTCCTCTCCGGGGTAGACAAGCATACCCATACTTGTACCCTATATGCCCTGACAAATCTCCTCACCCTGGATGAAAGGCTATTTTATCAAGCATGTCTCCTCACAAAAAAAAATACACCTGGGGCTTACCTGTTTGGGGGTTTCTGCCTCTCTCCTCCCACATCTTGGTGAACACCCACACTGCCAACCGACAGGTGTGGTCCAGCCCGAGGGTTAGAACCTCCTTAGCCCCAAGGTCATTACCACACAGGGCCCCAGTCTGGTACAATGAACTCCCTTCCAATGTCTCCTCCATCTCTAAATTAGGAGCTTTCAAGTCAGCCCTCAAAGAGCACATTCTTGCTTCACAGCACTGCAAATGTATTGGCCAGTACCGGGTCATCTATCTATCATCTTATGGGACCACCCCACCACTGAGCTTCTACCGATAGGGCTACCAAACATTATCTGTTAACAATGCCTCCTCAGGCTGCACTCACATGATATCTGTCTAATTCTGTACTTCACTGTAAATATCAAACCTGTTACTCCCTCGCTCTATCAGCAAACTTATTGTTCTCTTGAAAACTATGAAATACAGCTCTTGGTAACACATTCATTGCAATGTATAGCTGATCTTAATTCTACAGTATTGTACAACTGAAAAAACTGTAACCTTTAGCTGCCATTCTATGTCTATATGTATTAGATGTTTGTATTTGGTTTTTTCTGACACGGAGCCTTTGTAAATGAGTCCCTGACTCAAAGGTTGTACTACTAAAGTCTGATAAATAAATAAATGTGCTGCCTTGTACTGCATTAAAAATTGTCTGTCTTAGGAGGCCTGCTGTGAGCTTGTCACCAAAACGGTGCTCTGGGTCTTCAGCTGTGCAGATGTGGTCTGTGGTACTGCTTCCTCAACCTCCCTGGCCAGACTGGACACCCTCTGCAACTCCTTCAACCACTTTAACAGCTGTCCATCTCGTACTCATCACTGCTCACTTTATTCCTTTTTAGCCTTTCTCCCTCTACCCTCACATCACCAGATCCACTGTGCATCATTCATATCCAAATACTGGTTTGGGTCCCTTCCCTCTCACCTCTCATCATTCCTCTCCCTCATTCCTTCTGCCTCCTGCTCTCCCCACTCTAGGGATCATTGCACCTCACCTTTACCATTCCTCATCCCTGCTTCTCTGCTAGGCTGTCAACCTTTTCCTATCATCTACACATCCACAGCCACATCCAAGAGCAGGGCCATTCTCGATGCCCTACAGGTGGCATGCCTCAGACAGCTAGTTTCGGAACCCACTCATGAGGGAGCAATCTTAGACCTCGTACTCTCAAATGGGCACAGTGAGAGGATCTCAGATCTAGAAGTGGATTGCCATCTGGGAACAAGTGACCATCAAACAGTGTGGTTCATGTTAAACTCAGCTACAGAGTCAAGCCATACAAAAGTGAGGGTACTGGACTTCAGGAGGGCTGACTTTGGCAAGATGGGAGAGTGCCTCAGAAAAGCACTAGCAAACAGGCTAGAAAGAGGGATGGAGCAACAATGGGGAATCATCAAAACTGCCATCACAGAGGCAACAATCCTTTGTGTGAAGCAAATAAACAAATCAAAATGAAAGAAAAAGCCACTATGGTTTTCAAAAGAGGTGGCGGGGAAAGTCAGGGAGAAAAAGATAGCATTCAGGAAGTGTAAGGAAACAAAGAAGGAGCAGGACCGAGAGCTGTACCAGTTAAGGCAGAAGGAAGTAGGGAGGTAAGTCAGAATAGCAAAGGCCCAAACTGAGGAAAGGATAGCCAACTCGGTTAAGAAGGGGCATAAAACCTTTTATAGGTACATCAGGGAGCGTAGAAAGACAAAGGGCGGGATAGTGAGGCTGAATAGAATGAACGGTGGGTGGACAGAGGGGGATAGTGAAAAAGCAGGGATATTGAACGAATATTTCTGCTCAGTATTCACAAAAGAGGAGGGGGAGGTGCCTAATCCAATTAATAGAAGCACTCTGGATAGGGGGGTCGATCCCAATCCTTTCACAGAAGAAAGGGTTCTGAAAGAACTCCTAAAACTGAAGGTGGACAAAGCAATGGGGCCTGATGGAATTCACCCCAGAATTCTAAAAGAATTAAGGGGAGAACTAGTGAAACCACTGACTACCCTTTTTAACAAATCATGGGAGGATTGTTTGGTACCCGAGGACTAGAGGAAGGCAGATGTGATTCTCCTTCACAAAAGTGGGACCAAGACAGAGGCAGAAAACTACAGACCTGTCAGTTTGACCTCTGTGGTAGGGAAAGTGATGAAATCACTTCTGAAGGAAAGAATTGTTGAGTACCTAGAGGCCAGTGGGGTGCAGGACCCAAGGCAGCATGGGTTCACAGCAGGAAGGTCATGTCAGACGAATCTAATTGATTTCTTTGACTGGGTGACCAAAGTAGTAGACCAGGGAGGGACTGTGGACATGGCCTACCTAGACTTTACCAAGGCATTTGACACAGTCCCACACAAAAGATTAATAGCAGATTAACCAGCCTGGGAGTGGGTCCCAGGGTGGTAGCCTGGGTGAAACACTGGCTGGACAACAGGACACAGAAGGTAACTGTAAATGGAGTCCACTCTGAAGAAAGAGAGGTTACTAGTGGGGTAACGCAGGGTTCAGTACTGGGTCCAGTCCTTTTTAATGTCTTTATAAGTGAAATTGCAGAGGGTCTGGAAGGAAAAGTATGCCTCTTTGCAAATGACACAAAGATCTGCAACAGGGTTGATACACAAGGAGGCATGGAAAGGATGGGAAGGGACTTGGCAAGGTTGGAGGAATGGTCGGAAATATGGCAGCTAGGATTCAATGCAAAGAAGTGCAAAATAATGTACCTGGGAAACAAAAACCCAGGGAAGATTACACAATGGGGGGTAGTAAAAAAAACAAAAAGGAAAGGGACCTGGGGTAATCATATCAGATGACCTTAAGGTTAGCAAGCAATGTGAGAAGGCAGTAGGGAGAGCTTGGGGTATACTGGAATGCATAGGGAGAGGCATCACCAGCAGAAAACAGGAAGTTGTTATCCCTCTGTACAGACATTTGGCGAGACCCCATCTGGAGTACTGCGTCCAGTTCTGGAGACCCCATCTCTGCAAGGACATAGACAGGACAGAGGCAGTCCAGAGGAGGGCAACTAGAATGGTGCAGGGTCTGCAAGGGAAGCCATACAAGGAGAGACTAAAAGAGCTTAATATGTATACCCTTGAGGAAAGGACGGAGAGGGGGCACATGATAGAAATGTTTAAGTACCTCAGTGGAATCAACAAAGTCCAAGAGGGTAGCATCTTTCAGAAAAAGAGGCATGCAAGAACAAGGGGACACAATTTAAAGATGGGGGGGTGGTTCAAGGGCAATGTGAGGAAGTATTTTTTCACAGAGAGGGTAGTGGATGCATGGAACAGCCTTCCTGAGGAGGTTGTGGGGTCTAAAATTGTGGGAGAATTCAAGAATACATGGGACAGACATAAGGCAATTCTTGTGGGGGGTAGGAAGAAATAGGCTGTTGGTTAACTAGGATCTGTGGCTTATCCTGTAGGTAGGGAAATGGGCAGACTGGGTGGGCCAAGTGGTCCTTATCTGCCATCAAAGTCTATGTTACCATCACTTTGGAACAAACTACCTTCTTCCCTCTGCTTCACTGTCTCCCCTTGCTCTCTCTCGGGCACTGTATCTGCTGAAATTGTTCCTTCCCACTCCTATTTTCCCTCTGCTTGACTGTTTCCCTTGCATTTGCCTCCTACCCCAGTGTAGGGGTGGCTAAAATGCCTTATTTTGTTGCTTCTGCCTTGAGTGCTCATTTTGCACTTACTCTTGTAATTAATTAGTGTTGTCTGATTGCTCTTTATTGCAACTGCAAACTGTGATGTCTGTGCTATGTATTTTGTATCCCCTAAGCCCTTCCCTGGGGTCACAGCTGGAAACGAGCCTTGGCACAGTGTGTCTTTCCCGTGCACTAATTTTCAGATAAATAAATGAATGGAATCTGAAAAAAGTGGTTTGAATGGGGTGTAAAAGTCTAAAACCGATTGAAATTTATTTTATTTATTTTTATTTATTTCAGTTTCGGATTAATATCTTTGAGCCTGGGACTCTTTTCCAAAGGTGTCATGTCAGAAAAAATACAGAACAGTAACATACAATACAGGGCTTAACAATACAGGTAGAATCACCCAGTTGTTACAGATGATTACAGTTATCTGTTCGGATTCACCACAGCTGCATAATGAAGTTAGTGAGGTTGTATGGAACTGTTAAGAAGACATGGAGAAACAACACAGTGATTTTTAACTAGCAAGATTTGTTTTATTTTGCATTCTAAGGAAGGCAGACATATTATTAGGAGAAGATATGGAGGTGTAGATTTCAATGGAAGGAATGGTAAGCAATATAGGTTTGACAGGTAGAATAGATGGCAGTATATGAAAAAGAAATGTCTGGCATATGTTCAGTCTTGGGATTTATTTACACCATTTTACAGAGAAAAATGGGTTTTATCCATGCGGTGATGTAAGTTATATTTAAGTAATGTGTTGATGTCAAGCAGTCAGGTGTAATGATGGACTTCATTAGGAAAGAAAATGTGATAGTAACTTTTATTAGGGGTCGACCTTAAATCATCCAAGCAGGCCACTAAAGCAGTAGGTAAAGCTAGGGGGATGTTGAGGTGTATTAGTAGGGGTATCACAAGTCAGAAGAGGGAGGTAATAATCCCTTTTTACAAGACACTGGTTAAGCCCCATCTGGAGTACTGCGTGCAGTACTGGAGGCCACACCTTCACAAGGACATTAACCAAATTGAGGCAGTCCAGAGAAGGGCAACCAAAATGGTGCAGGGACTGCATCAGAAAACATATGAGGACAGATGAACGGAGCTCCATATGTATACCCTACAGCAAAGGAGGGAGAGAGGTGATATGATTGAAACATTCAAACACCTTAAGGGCATTAACAAGGTGAAAGAGTCTAACATGTTTCAATATAAGAAAAATAGCAGGACAAGAGGATACAGCATGAGATTAGAGGGAGGGCGATTAAGGGGTAATGTGAGGAAGTTCCTTTTTACAGAAAGGGTGTTGGATGCATGGAATGGCCTACCTCAGGAAGTGGTGGATATGAATAAAGTGCATGGCCTCAAACAGGCATGGGATAGGCATAAGGGAGCAATACAGATGAGTATGAATAGATAGGCCATTGACAGAGCAAAGGCCAATGGCACATCCATAAGGTAGAAAAATAAATGGGCTGACTGGATGGGCCTTGCGGTCCTTATCTGCCATCAACTTCTATGTTTCTATGTCGCTGTTGATAAGGTTAAGGTAGTTATGCCTGTGATAATGGGAATATCAGGACAGTATGAGGTCTATACAGGAGTGGATTACAAATATGCACTGTATCATAAGTATGTGTTCAGAGTGCAGGCAAATGCAATATGCAGGTTTATTTTACATATACAGTAGGTAAAAATAGGAATAGATGCAATTGATAGAAATATAGATAACTACATAGATAGACAGACAGATAGAGGGAGAAGTTATAGTCATGACTGTCTTTGGAGAGGCAACTGCCCCTAGAGTCACAGTCATGTTCACTAATTTAGGTTGAAAAACTTCAAGCAGCACTATTTTGCTGTTCGTAATCGCCTGTGGGTTTAAGCATGTATTGGAATGTCTTAAAACAGTTATAGTACAGGAAAAACAATGAAAGCAATTGTGTTACAGTTCAGTACTGAAACATACATGTTGCCACCTTGCTCCAATAAGCACCCACCCCCACGCAGAGTGCCAGTCTTAAAGAGCATCTGACGCCTTCAGGATAAGTGAAAGAAAGCATAATATTTAGACACAGATCAGTTTATGTTTCACATTAGTTCTGTATTTTCCCATTATTTTTTACTGAGGCCATTTACATGAAAAGAGGACCGCTGCTCTTGAAGTGTTCATGTATTCCTGGTGCTTTCTCCCTACCTGAGGTCATAATGCATGGCTTGTGACATCACAGTTACTCCCATGACGACAGACTGTGATGTCACAACATAGCATTATGACTTGAAGTAGGGAGTAAGCTACAGAGGCAGATGAACTCTAACAGATAAAGATCATATATTCATCCAGATTTCCTCTCTAATAAAAGATAAGCAGGATAAATCTACAGAATATATTTAAAATGTAAGCTGAGTTGTACCAAGTTATTATTTTTTTCAAAGTTTTCACTGTGGCATCAGCAGCTCTGATTATAAAGAGGAGACCTGAAAATGTGTCTCAAAGTAAGCGCAGAATAATTTTTCTTAAATCTGTTTCAAGATATTAGGCCTTTCATCTTTTTTTTAGTTTAATGATAAAAAGAAGTAGCACCTTTCTTCTGACCAGACTAATGTAAATTATGACAGTCAGTGGTTTGGGATGTGCTAAGTGTCCCCAGGAGCAAGGTGTGCTCCTTCACTGGCTAGACAGTAGGCTGCTATAAAAAAACAAACAAACAAAAAAACACAGATCAGTCATTCTACCAACGAGACATGCAGAGGTACAACAATTGTGGGTGGGGGTGGGAGGAGGCAAGAGTTGTTTGGGACTACAGCTTCCATTTTTGAAATGGAAAAAATTTCATGATGATCTTGTCTCCTGTTCTAGCCTGAAAAGAATGTATTTTAAATGCATGTCTTAAGTGTGTATAATGGACTGTTTTGCCATTTGTGAGCCAAAGAATGAATGTGTAACAGGTGACATTATGGTTACCCAGTAATTGTATGCAAAAGCGATGTAGGCATGTACTTAAGAACTGAATCAGTGGAAGGCCATTGCCAGGTTATTATACACACTGGCAGAACTTATATTATAGCTAACAAATTGGTGCGCAGTACTTTGAGGATGCACAAAGTGTAAAACATCAGTTGGGAATTTTAACAGCTAGGTGCTGAGCTGGTGTCTTAAACAAATATGTAAGAATTCTACATGGATGTTATTTTTTCTAGCTGCTCATTATCATCTTGTATTGAGACACCTATATTTTCAATAAAGAGCTGGCTTAGCACTAGTATCACAAGATGTGCCAATGTTAATCACTGAACCCACATAAATGGAACATGAAGGAGGCCTGCTTACTCCATTGAAATGAGATGTGTGCTGTCCCATTGTGTGTCATAGCAGCATCTCTAATTTTGAACTTGGCATCACCCCAACAGGGAGTTCTCTATTTCTTCAACAACAAAAAATTAAAAACACATTTTATCATCAAATCTGTGTTTATCAAGTACTGTGCCCAGGATTAAAATAATTTGAACCCCCTGCCCCCAAAAATGTGCCCTGACATGAAACTGCATGTTTAACTTAAAGACAATTAAAAAATGTATTTCTAAATGCATTACTAAAACCAATGCTTCATGATTAAAATAATTTGAACACCTCCCCACAGAAATGTGCCCTGACAAACTGCACTCTGGGAAGATTGCCTGGGACAAGATACAATAAAAAAAAACCAAATAACAGGTTCCTGGGAGTAAATATTAACATTCTGTTTCTAGTGTCCCTGATAAAATGAAATAACAAATACAGTTGAGATTTTTTTTAATGTCAGCTCTGTTCAGAATAGCTTTTAAAATCACCAATTGTTTTCTTGTTCAATGTTTTCTAATACATACTTCTCAAACTTAAAAGAAAAAACACGCTTTATCATCAGAGTCTGAGTTTACCAAGTACTGTGCCCAGGAGTAAAATCATTTGAACCCCCTCCCCCCCAAAATGTGCCCTGACATGAAACTGCATGTTTAACTGTGAAGACAATTTAAAAATGTATTTCTAAATGCTTTACTAACACCAATGCTTACAAAGTTTTGAAACTACTAAAAAGACAAATTATATATAAACTATATATTGAATATGGTAAACAAATATTGTTAATCCCAAAAGCTGAACTTTATGTTTTTAGTATATAAATGTTTAAGAAAAACATGTGGCTCTTACTGTAAATTAAAATGCTGTGTCTTTGTTTTCCTTGGGAGATACAGTTTCACTTGTCGTCTCCTTCTGAGGCCCCAGGTGGCTCTGATGATCATTTGTTCCAAAGGTTTTTTAAGTCAGTTTGAAGGCATTGAATATCTTCTCTTCTCCTAGTCCTTAATAAAGGCATTAAGTATTTTCTGTTCTCCTAGTCCTTTATAAAACACAGGGGCTCCACAACTTCATAGACTTGTGCTGTTGCTTGATACAGGTCCCAAACTAGTGTGTCTTGTTACAGCATGATAGAGCCACCTCATGCCCCCCAACATGAATAAAAAAAAAGTTAGGGTTGAACTTTAGGAGCTTCTTGGGTGGAAGGGGGTGGATCTTACTCCAAAAAAAAAAAATAATGCTGCCTCCCACTATTCAGGTTCCAATTCTTGTACCACCCATTTAAGAAAGAAAA
Organism: Neoceratodus forsteri; assembly: GCA_016271365.2. Lineage (NCBI taxonomy): Eukaryota > Metazoa > Chordata > Ceratodontiformes > Ceratodontidae > Neoceratodus > Neoceratodus forsteri. Next base: position 800,247,636 of record CM028129.1, read on the forward strand.
TAGTACCCTACAATCATTGACTAACATGAAGGCATATTTATCTGAGGGTGGAAAACATTGTTTGGAGGAGGGTAAGGTTGAAGGGACTATTTACACCTTCAGTCAGTTCCACAGACAGAAAACATGACATCACTCCTTTTGAATATGCAAAAGTCTGCAGGCTCCACCTACTGCAGCCGTAAAAAATGGAAGGAGGTTCCACCTGTGGGGTAAAGGGTGCTCTATCCCTTGTAGCACTAAATTACTGTGTCCAGAAAGCCACAAGGCTGAAATAGGAGGGCACACCATTGCACCTAATTTATTAAAAATGTAGATGAAGAATCTTTTGTGTCAGCCATCATAAACATATATAGACATTATGTTGTACCTTGGAAAACAACAATAAGTATTATTGTACATTTGCTTATATTGTACCAAAAAAAAGAATCAATGCACAATATCCTGCTGCACATCAGATATTTTTATATGATACTAAGTGACATCAGTTCATATTGCACCTATACTTCCCATTGCCATAAAGCAGCTGTATAGTGATGCGCACTGAAGCAGACCTGTTGCTTGCTTTGTAAGTGTCCCTGACGGCTGTATTGACAGCAATAGTCCTGTTGGGCAGGGGGCAGTACTTGTAGCTTGCATTGTACAGGGCCCTACAGACCCTGCTGAAAACTGTGCACCCACTAGGCAGACGTGAAACCTGCCAACTGGGTGTTCTTGAGAAGGGATAGTTCCCCGTACCATCATATTTGGTAAAAAAAACCAAAACGTATATATTTATATATATAAATAACAACTAAGATGACTGTTTGAAATGATCCTAAGAAAAATAACTACTGGTAAGTCAGAAAAAAACTAAACCCTTGATACATAGATACTGTTGCCAGATAAGGGCCTATGGCCCACCCAGTCTGCCCATGTGAGCTTGTAAGATCACTTTAAGTTTTTCTAGAAGTCTGTTGCCTCTTAACCCTGACATCCAGGATTCCCTTATGTCTATTCCATGCATTCTTAAATCCTGTGATTGTTTCAGTCCCCACCACTTCCTCATGCAGGTTGTTCCACTTGTTTGTCCACCACCCTTTCTGTGAATAAATTATTCCTCATATTTCCTTTGAATCACCCTCCTTCCAACTTCACCCCATGCCCTCTCGTCCCAGAACATCTTTTTCACTGGAAAATAGTGTTTTCCTACACCCTGTTCCTCCCCATAAAGTACTTTTATGTCTCTATCATTTCCTCTCTCTCCCTTCCCTCCTCCGGGGAGTAAATATTCAAGTCATTCAGCCTGTCCTCATAGAACTTGTGATGCAATCCCTGTACCATCTTTGTTACCCTCCTCTGAACCTTCTCCACCCTGTCTATGTCCTTACATACTATAGGTAAGGTCTCCAGAACTGGACACTGTACTCCAGGTGTGGCCTCACTAGTGTCTTGTATAGTGGAATTATGACCTACCTTTTCCTGCTGGTGATACCCCTGCCTGTGCAACCAGCATCCTATTTGCTTTATTTGCCACCTTGTCACACTGTTTCCCTACCTTGAGGTAATCAGAGATGATAACCCCAAGGTTCCTTTCCTACTTAATGCGTGCTGTATCCTCACCCCCAAACTGGCATGTTGTTCCAGAGTTTTTGTGCCCCATATGCTTTATTTTGCACTTTTTTGTGTTAAATTTCAACTGCCAAACCTTTGACCATTCTTTAAGCTTCTGCAGGTCCCTCCTTATTCTGTCTACACCCTCTGGCATGTCCACTCTGTGACAGAGCCTCATGTCATCAGTGAACAGGGAAGTTCTGCCTTCTGTTCAGTGTGCCCCCCCCCCATCCCAAGATACAGGGGCCTAAAAATGTGCCATGTCAATCAAGAGTTTTTGATAAAACCCTGGGTCTTCAATGTTTGGACCATAAATGGATCCAACTGAGATACATTCCCCAGTGCAGAAGTCCAGCTATGCCAGCGCATACCACCCCACAGAGTCAGTGTAGTTCTTCAAAACCTCCGGGTATCCAACTCACTGTATTGAATAATGCAGCCACTCATGTCCCCCCCGGCCCCATTACCACTGCTTTTCTCAAACTCCTTTATTCCCATATGAGTCTCTTGTGGTAAGACTGTATTAGTTTTGAGTCTCTCAATCCTCCCTTGCACCCTTTTTCATTTTATTGCATTGTTTAACCCATTGACATTCCAAGTAGTCATATTGATTAAATTATCCATTTAAAAATGAATGATAACAATGAGCTCAGAGCTGCGTTAGCCCTGATTCCATTTGTTATACCTAAAGTGTAGCTTTGCAAGTTAGATACTTCCAAACTGTACATAGAGATACTGCATGTTCCCCCTTTTGTGTCCTTCCCCCTTCCCAAACCATCCCTTTTCCCTCCTTAGACAGCATAATAAACAACAATAATCGCCCCCCCACCAGTAGGTATGTACCTGCTCTGTCTTCAACACTTTGGAGTATTACATTGACAGTAGAAATTTCCCATGTGAACCACATCAAGATAATAAAAATGAACCACAGATGGTGTTGTCCCCACTTAGCTGGTCGACGGTTCGACCAGCCACACTTCCCACAGTTAATGATAGCAAAGGGTTAGCACTCTAGTGGGCATGAACATTCAAAAAGGAAAAAGTTAATTGCTTGAGACAGCATTTCTTCACATTATTACTGTTGTAAGGAGAGAGTACTCCATCCCGCAGGTCTACTGTAGTGCTAAACAAACAGCTTAATCATGTGACCTGAAGCATACACAAGAGAAAATGGTGAGGTGAATAATAATCAAAAATGCAGCATAGTAAAACAGCTAGCAAATCCAAGCCATGCCTAGTATTATAAAGACTAGGTTCGTTGTAGGTGTTGTCCCATGTGGAGAGACTACAAAGTTCTGGGATGTGGTAGTATGTTGGTGCCCACATTCGCAGAGGTTGTACGGGGTAGTCCTTCTCGGCAGTTAAGTGGTCCACAGTGTAACAGCATGTTCCACGCAGATGTTAGGAGGAAGGTGAATTTTGAGCAATTGCTGCATAAGTCCTCCCCTGGATACCTTAAAGAGTTTCATACTGAAGAGATTAAAATAGAAGCATTCAAATATTTAAGGCAGACAGGACCACTGGGGGTTGATGATGGAAGTGGACAGAGACATTTGTAACAGTGCTTAAGTACAAAGGATAGTTTGCACATTCATATGATCACAAGGTTTCTGTGACATATCCACTTTTGGTGGTGGGTTGCTCCCCGAGAATGGGCTGCCATTTTGTTACAGATGTGGGTTTGGCAAGGGAAAATAACCACTGCTATGTTGCTAAGTAAATGGCAGGTCCCAACTGCCAATATCATAACATCACAAACCTGGACTGATTAAAGTTTGCTAACACAGTATGCAATTTGTTGTCCCTCTTTCCACCACTGGGACTCACAGCTCATATAATTTAGTTTTAGCCAGGCTGCTCAGTCCCCTTTCCAGTTGTAACATATGGTGTGCTTCTTTAGCAAGGGGCCAGTTGGAAGCAAAGGGACCATGTGGGTTGGTGGGTTCTCATGGTGGTGGTGTTGGGCTGGGTCACTATTAAGGAGGGCATATGTCAAAAGGGACCTGCCACAAATAGGGTGTTAAAAATAGTCAGTACAAAATTGTGAGATGAACCTGTTACCAACATCTATGCCCAGTGCAGTCATTAGCCTGAAAAGGTCAGAGAGTAGATGTTGTACAGTTCTTATGAATTTATCACAGAGTGATGGTGAAAACTCAGTTTAATTAAAGTAGTAGAGACATCTGGCAATACAGTGCTCAGAACCCCACCTTCACCCCCATCCGTGGCTTGATGCCAGAGCACTAAGATCCAGCACAGTGCAGCTGCAGTGATCCCATTATAATTAAAGCCACCTATGGTCACTGAATTTTAAAATCAAAGAGTGGCTTAGGGTTGGTGTTTCATGGAGCTCAGTAAAATGGACCATATCCCTGACACTTGTATGATGGTGATAGCTGCCTGGTCTTCAGGGGGACATTATGGGGTGACCTAGGGGGAGGTGACTGAGTAAACGGGGGAAGCCTGGGACCACATTACTGTGAGAAATGTTATAACATACCTGCTTCTCAGGTTGGGGCAGTTTCCTTGACATGGGATCGCCCCTCAAGCACTATATCCTGTTCTTCCATGAAGCGCTCTGCAGACATCGGGTCATCAAAATACTAGAGTGACTGCTCTGGGCAAGTGATCTGGCGGTGAGAGTGGTATAGTGGGCAAAATCCCAGCCCTGAAGGTACAGCTTGGATTTCACACCACTGAACTTCTGCTTGTGCTGCTGGAGTTCGTGGTTATAATCTTGAAAAATTTCAACTTTTTCCCCATCCTCTAGTTGAATTGGCCCCATCATTTTAGCAGTTCAAAGGGTTTTCTCCTTATTGGTGTGACACAGATAGACTGCCTGGCTTCAGCTTAGGGCCAGCCATGTGGCCCCTATCCACCTTGAAGTGTGCAGCCTTGACTCCCAGCTTCTCAGGAAGTTTCTTCTCTCTGCCTTTGGGTAAATAAATTATCCTGAGACTGGAGTGCCGGCACCGATTCTTCTGGTCATCCACCCTGGATTTGAGCATCTTGATCTCTTTTTTTTTTTTTTTTTTTTTTTACAGTTCCATTCATGAGTGAGGTCCGAGACAGTGTCTTCCATCTTACTGATGTGCTTTTTTTACTTCATCCAAGCATGCAGTATGAGAGGCAGATGTTTCAAAGAGGCTGATGATTACTACCGACTGCTGGTGACTAATTTGGAAGTGATGTTGGCAAATCCTGCCTTTGTCTCATTCTGAATATTGTTTGGCATAGCAGGCTGTCCGCCAGGGACCTTTCAAACTGTCATTTCTCAGCCCTCTAGAGTGTTGGCAGTCTGCGAGCGGGTACAGAACTCATGGCACTGCTGGCTATCACTCGATGGTATTGCTTCGAAATTCAGCCTGCCTTACCTTTTGCCTGGCTTACTAGCTGCCATCCGATGTCTCTGTACTGGTGAAGCTGTTCAGGAAAATAAAAAGATTGTTTAGCTTATTTTGCTGTCATTTCTAATTCTGCCCATACAGAGCTGTATTAGAAGATGTCTGCCATCTTGCCCTGTATAAAGAATACATAGGCAGGAGGAAGATACTGGCAGCGGGGTTGGGAACCAACCACTGGTTTATTTATGGGTGGGAAAAGAGATACCAGCAATCGGGTTCAGCACCCACTACTAATGAATGAGTTCTGTTGGCGGAGCATGCTGGCAGCAGGGATTCTGATTGCGGAGAAACTTTGCAGGGGTCCAGTGCCAGCAGCAGGGATGGGCTCCCAATTTCCAGAAGTGTAAAAATGCGGGACAGTTTTTTGTGACTCGAAACTGCATGAAAATGGCAGCTTCAAGTCATGAAATTGTGCCACCCTCAAAAAAATGTCAATTTTGCAAACATTCAGTTATCCTTAGAATGTTGATTTTTTTTTTTAACCTGGAAATTGGCCTCGGCTTATTGTACTTTTCCCAGTCACTAATTTTCAACTAAATAAATCAATAAATAATTGTTTTGGGATGTTGGGGAAAAAAAAGTTAGCATTGTATTTTTTCCAACCCCTTCCCCACATAGTCAACATTTAATGCGCCTTAACCAAATCCCCTCCACCCCCCCTACCCTGCTGTAGCTGTATGTTGTGGTCTATGAATTTGATTTTACAAAACTTCTTTTTTTTTTTTTTTTTCTTAAACATTGAAAAAACAGTTACATAAAATAAAATATGGCGAGCAGTTTAAACTCATGTTTCTATTTGTTTGTTTTACACACTCAGTTTTTTTAACATACCCTCAGTTTGGAATGATTTTACCAACCTTTTAACGTTTGATCTTTAGGTTTTAAGGTCACCAGAAATGTTGGGTGTGTACAAAAACCTCGTCATACACAGCCATCTATACATTATTCTACATATATTTGCTCCAGAAGTCATCACTATTTATCTTCACTTTAGTGATATCATAAAGAGACTATCTGCATTTTGGTCTTTAACCAGTGGCAGAGCAGTCCTCTCTTGCTGATGACATTGCAAAGGCCCTGTGTTGCTCATTAAGATGGGTATAGGGGGACAGGGTCCTGCCACAAGCAAAAAAAAGAAACCACATGTGGAATCAATAGAACTCCAGTGCATTTACATTTAAAATAAAAGCTTAAATTTCATGCCATTCATTTCTTTATCACTTAGGATATTTGCATGAAGATGGGAGTTTTGACCCTTCCAGCACACCTACAGTTGAGGCTCATTCAGTAGCTTAAGTCATAATGCTCTGTACCAGCAGACTTGTGTCACAAGCAACGCATTAGAATTCTGGGTTCAGACTCAGCCTTAGGTCTTAATGAACATCATAAAATGGGCAGGAAAAATCCTGTTCCGATTGATCAGTTTGGGTTTTAACCTGTAAGTAAATCCTGCAATGAACCATGGCAAAAGGACCAGTCAGCCTCATTACCTGCATTAAAGTCCTTACACCTACCTCTTAGAACTTTCATTACTACAAATGTTCCGACAGCCATTTTTCCCGTCACTACAAACCTTCAGCCGTGCCTTAAAAATCTAAAATCTCAAAAAAAAAAAAAAAAATGAATTACATGTTCTTTTCCCTTATCCCTTCATTATATCCATACAAAACTTACAAAAAATGAAGTAGTACTCGTTTATTTCCTGGTGTTTCTTTGCTTACCTGAAAAAATAACCTTCCTTTCCTTACCTGCTAACCAGGGGAAAATCTGCTCTGCTTACCCTGCCACAGATATAATTGAGGCCTTGGCTGTGTATCAGGCATTCTTTTGCGAGCGTGTGTGCCTGGGTGGGATGAACACACACTCTCAGCAGAATTGTATAGAATTTTGAAATATTGTATTCCATGGTAAACATTCTGGGTGTGTTTATTTCAGGGTGGGGGAGGGGCATTCTGCCAGCAAAATTTTGAGTTCATGTGTTCCTTGGTAAAAAAATCATTCCATCTTTTGGAATTTGGGAAAAGACATAGAAACATGAAATAGGGTTGGAAATGGAGAAAAACCCTAAGTGCTTTAAAAAAATATTTCCTGTTGTTCTTAAAAGCACATGTATTGGAACCAAGGAGGGATGAACTTGTTCAAAATCCACTTTTGTGACACAAACACTCTATTTCCAGCGGCACAAAAATGTGGGACTTTTATTATTTGGCAGATGCAGCACATTATTATTTATTTATTGCAGTTTAATCACATTTCTAATTAAAACATTTATTATGTTTTAGTGATGTAGTCGCAAGTAGGCACTGCAGGGTGTGGCTTATTGTGGGATTTTGTTACTCTTGTGGTTGAAGATACTATGCTGGGCCCCATTCAAAACCATCCCACAGGAAACCATGTCCTGTTGTGCGTAATTGCATAGTGATAGTACACCGGCTCTCTCCTCCAGTCAGAAGGCAGCACTATGAAAAGTTTATCCTACAGTAAACTCGCAACTGTCATTGGATTCTCAGTAAAATGACTGTAGTGACATCACAGCGATTTATTGACAATAAAATGATAGTGGTGACATCATCTCAGTTTGGGTTCTGAAGGCTCTGCACTCACTTCAGCAACTGTGAAAAAAGATGAAGGACATGACCTTTTGATTCCTTTTAGCCAATAAAACTAGATAAATTCTGTCATGTATGTTTTTTTGGGGGGTTTTTGGGGGCTTTTTCACATGAGCATAGTAATAGTGCTAATATGATAATATAATCACTATCCTATATAGCAATCCAGTTGTCTTGTCTGTAAAATGTACTTGGCCTTTGGTCTCATACTTCTGTTTACTTGACTGTAAGATTTGTGTCTCATCTTGTGATGACACTATCTTATCACTGAAATCTGGGGCAGAGATCCAGGAGAAAAAATGGCTCCAAATTCCAACATTTTTTGAATATCTCGTAACTGAATTATCCTGAAACCAACTGAAATTTGCATTGCTTGTGACCAGGATTCCCACCTTAAGCCTGTGCTTAAACTTGGGTAGTAACAGTTACATCTTTAGATGGCGATAATTCAAAAAGCTATGTAATATAAAATATGCACATTACTTTAAAATATGAGAATTGTATGTGTCTTAAATTCCTTGACACAGTAAACTTTTTTTTAACATTTGTGCAAGTACAGACTAAGGTTCTTGATATTTATCTCATGCAAAGGGGTTTACAAAGCAAATGATTGTATTTATTTGTTTATTTATAAATTAGTAACCGGGTGAGGCACCCTAAGTTGAGGCTCATTTCCTGGTGTGACCTGGGGGAAAGGGGAAGGGGAGAACCACAATGACAAACAAAATACAGCCAGTCAGGTAATGTGGCTACAGTGATGATGCCATAAAGAGCATAAGGCCCTGGACACACTACAGAACTGTTTTTGAAAACCATTTTTAAAACCAGTTTAGCTAAACCATTTCAGTGCAGCCACACTATTCAGTAACCATTTTTGATAATGGTTTAGTGTGGCCACACTGCTAGTGTTAAACCAGTTCTCCTTGTAACTATTTTGTGTTAAGTCCAGCACACAAAACTGTGCTTGCCCGGACACACTGCAGCTCGAACTGTTTTAGTTAAACCACTACAGCTTAAAATGTTTTTACTCCTGGACAGACCTGTGAGTAAAACCATGCTAGCTCCAAAACGTTTTTAAAAATGGTTTTAAGACTAGATATCTAGCAGGGTCTAAAACCACTTTTGTTAAAATGTTTTAAGGACTTGTAGTCTGTCTGCAAACAGTGCTAGGGGGATTTAAACCATTTTAAGGCACTTAAACCGTTTTAAGTTCCCCAGTGTGTCCAGGGCCTAAGTTGAGTGTAGTACAGATAATATGGCAAAACACTGCATATGGAGGACATATAAATTAGCATACTAACTCATCTGTGCAAACTGAGGCAAACTCAAAGTGCTTATTGCCATAGTGAAGAGAGACTGAGCTGGTACAGAAAGGAGGAGCCCAAACAGGTTGATAAACTATAACAAGGTTGCTGAAACTATGAGGGTAGGGAGGGGGGTAGGGTGGTCAAAAGCCAGGCAAGGGTAAGGAATGGTTCAGGAAGAGGGTGGGCAGGAGCAAGGGGGAAGGGAGAGGGATTTTAGCTAGCGTCTAATGGAGGGAAAGGAGGGGGAGAGATGGGTGGAGGAGTGTGACTGGTTCCAGAAGGAGGGGAGGCAAAATCTTTGAATCACACTACCAAAGCAAAATGAGATGCTGGGGTTGCCTTTTTGTTTACTTGTTTGTTTGTTTAACTCAAGTGCACACAGTAGTTGTTACCTGCACATTAATATCCTTGAGTGTTTTAGAATCTTTGTTAAAAAGTCAGGTATCCCTCTGAACCTGAACAGAACTTCATCACATGTCTAGTCTGTACAGAAATACTTAAGGTTTGATGGCAATGACAGTACACGCTGGGGTCATTCACCTTTGCAGTATGGAAGCTTGTAACCCAGAAAGAGCATCTATTTAAGTTCTACTACTGCTGCAAGCCAATGATAGCAAGACACAAGTGTTTTCCTGAAGTCCTTGAACTTGCCTATAGTATTGTGTTATTTTTTTGTGTGTGTGTGGAAATGGGTGTCTATGACCTGTAGAAGAGCAGGAATCTGAGATGAAAATGGCAGTCTATTTGTACTAAGCAGTCTCATCATGGATGGTGGTATGGCAGAGATAACTTTATGGAGGAGCACACTGAAGTAACAATGCCGTTTGTGGCTTTTTGGGTGTATGGAAATGGAAGTACCCAGACATAATGCAGAGTCAGACATCACAGAAGTTTCCCAAACCCCATTCTGATACTCATAGCCAGTTTTAGGCACCAGCGAATCCTGCAGTTGCTGAGGCCCCCCTGCTAATGAGGGGCCCCCAGCCATATCCAGACTACCACTTTAATTTCTTTGTAATTATTATTATTATTCATGTTGAATGTAAAGCAGCACCAAAAGACATCACTAGGCTCTGTGAAGACTTTTCTTGTGGTGTCATAACATCATGAAATGATTCGCTAAGGTATGCCCAGTCCACTCAGAGGCTAATGAACAGACATTTATTGAATGGACAGTTGGGCCCCAAAAACTAACATTGCCACCACTCCCTTAAAACACAAATACAACTGGTTGTATTGAAAATAAAAAGTAAAATATGAAGTATATTTGGATTGGGGAAGGGCCCCATGACTTGTCTTGCTGGGGGCCCCCAAAACTCTAAAGCCGGCCCTGCTGATACTCACACCACATGTGTGAGAATACCTGAATCAGTGCATGCATGCATCCAAAACAGCTGTTGTCTGTATTGATCTGAAATAGGACATTCGCTGACATTTTTCTGGACATGGCAAAGGTCATAGAAGGTCTTGTTAGCTGCCAAGTGCTCAAGGCCCTTCTGTCCTCACAAATAAGCTTTTTCAATTGCCTTTACAATGTCCCGAGAGACATTGTAAAGATGGGAGAAGGGAGCATGAAGTGTTTATATTTGGGTAGATAAAGATTTATTTTGTACTAATTTGTATTGATGGAGCTCTGAAAAATGCATTACATCATTAGCCACCTGTGTACTTCCTTTGTTTCTATCAAAGATCAAAATGGTTTGCCTGAAAGATTTAATAAAAATAATTTGATTGCGGCTTAGGAAATAGTCCTAATTTGAAACGTGTATGTGTCCGTTAGTCACTGTATTTTGTTTCTCTATCCTTCAGATAATCCCATGAGTAAATTTTTTTTTTTTACTTTTAATGTAGAGTATGACGGAAACCTTGTTTTTATTCACTTCCAGAATGACACTGGGAATCAGCAGAGGGTTAAATAAGCTTTTCCAAGCTAATATATCTATACAGAGTAGCTTCTCAGAGTTCACATTAGACCAGTGTAAAATCTTTTCCTAATTAGTCAAAGACAACAACACATATCCAGTTTTATTCCCTCAGTTTCTGATTTGTAAACTGATGACCTCTTATTAGTCTGCAGGATTATGTTAAAATTAGGAACAGCTGCACACTGGACTTATCCATTGTAATTCATAGTAGGTAGGACATACAGTTATTGGAATATTAGAAATGTTATAATCTTCTTTTACATTATGCTTTTTTCTGGCAGTATCCAAGATTTAAATCATTTATGAAAACATGTTATTTTGTAATGTGTTCAAAATCTGTTTCAGTGACAAAAGGACTGTCATAAATAGATATCTGAAGTCTGCTTTGATAGCGGGAATATCTAAACTTCATTCCCAGAGGTGATTTGCATTTCTTTCTGTCATCAGTCCGAATGTGACATTTTTACTGACTGGCTTGCTCTGAGACCATAGACATGATTATTTTGCTCCAGGGAAAAGAGCCTGCCAATGACCAATTAAAAAGCATTTTTTGCTGCAAGAAAAGATGCGGGACTAATACCTTGTGACTTATTTCTAGCAGTGTAATAAAGCCTTTTGTGGTTTAGTATTTTGCATAAAAGTCTGCTGTCTCTGGACCAGAAATAACGTTCAGATTTCTTTTGATTCTTTCCCCAGGGATGATAACTGAGTGAGATGCAATCTACAGTACATATTTTTTTGTTTCATATTGAATTTGTTTTTACTGTTGTTTCAGAATAATTTTATTACAGTGTTTTTGGGCAAACAGTTGAGCTTGTACTGCCTATATTTTGAAAAATTCACTGTTACAAATGAATTCTTATCAGGCTTCTAAAGCAGTAATGCAACTTAGTGTAGGAAAACATCTAATTGCAGGTTATTTTTACTGTAAATGACTTTAAACAGCTTCCATTTTCAGTTACATGTATGGTTGTCCAAGGTTACAGTACTTATTGATGTAAGAGCAAAATTATTTTTAGGAATAAAATTGTACCTGAGAAGGCTTCCATGAGGCCAAGTGCCTTGATTGGGTGGGGACAGCATAACATCATTATCATCCACCTGAGTGCCAATGTTGTTTACATCGATTTTTTTATCCCTACCATATCTCATCCTCCCCTACTGCAACACTGACTGCTTAGACAAAACCAGGATGGGACCCCCTCCAAATATCAATTTGATTCTCCCTGCCCTGACTCCTCCCCCCCCCACACCCGAATGACAGAGAGAAGCACATGGCTCATAGGTAGACAGGGGAACAGGATGTTCAGGGATGCTACTCATTATCCCTTGCAGCGCCGCTCCCCTCCCTCCCCCTGTTGGTCTTGAGGGCAGCGCTTTTCAGATGCCAAATACAGGAGTTTACACTATCCACCGTTCCAGTGCTGCACAGCACAGCACAGCAGTGTTGAAACAGGTAGTGATTTACGGATATTTAATATATCCCCCACGCTGTACCAAAGGGGGGGGGGAACAGTGGTCCACTGATGGTGCAGGCAGTGCTGCAGTGCAGTAGTTACAGAAATAATGGAACCCCACACAGCATATATTTTAGTATTTATTGTAATGACATTGTATTGTGATGACCTGTAAAAATTAAATTATATTTACAAAAGAAAAAAAAATAGGCTGGAACCAGGCCCTCCCACTGCACTCAGACTGACACACACACTGGCCCCGGACTAGATGCTTGGCCTCACTGTGCTCAGTGTTACTGTCCCATGTCATGCTGGTGACATGATTTCTGTCTGTCTCTCTGGAGAATTGTATTTCTGCCCGCATTACTCCCTTCACCTGGGCCACCAGGGAGCAGTCACATAACAACAGCAGCAGCCATCCACAATCCTTGTAGCAGGAGGCATTCAGATTGATTATTTATGACCCTAGTAACTGGGTAGGTGTGCTGGTCCCAGGGGGCATTTTCAGGCATGACCCGGGCCACATACTGTGGCACAGGAACTAATATAACAAACAACAAAGCATGGAACAGTTGATTAAAAAAAAAAAAAAAAAGAACAAGATAAAGGTTACTATAGTGCATGGCAATAGCAAATAGAAGAGCAACAAAAATACATGATTCCATAAACCATACATCAGTTAGGCATTACAATAGGTAAGGGTATGCATAAACATACAGTTCTATCAGCAGCAGTTACAATAGGAGACAAACAAGGCAGTCTAAGTATAAGTAGAAAGAGGGATAAGGCATAGCAAATGTATAGGGGTGGGGTGGAGGGATGGGAGGCAGGATTAACAAATTTAGGTACTAAAGCTCAAGTACACAAGCAGGCCAGCTTAATTGATTCCCGCTTGAACTAATATACATACACATTCCCTGTTGGGGTGCAGTCGGGAAAGTGAGTGAACTACCCATGGAAGCAGTGGCAGCAGGAAGTCTTCAGGAGCCAGTCTTTGAGGTGGATTTTGAACTGGCAGTGGGTGTCAAGGAAGTAGAGCTTGACAGGCAGTTTATTCCCTAGTGTTGGGGCTGTCACAGACAAGGCTTTGCCGCCCATGTTGGTAGATACTCTGGGGATATTCGGCTGGGGAGGGGATGCTGTTTGAGTGGAGGCTATGGTGCAAGGTTTGTAAAGCAAGGAAGGGAGCAAGGGGAGATACCTGGCCAATACGGATGGTTGAATCCACCATGCAGCACAGGGCTAGGTCGAAATGGCCTTGCAGTGGGAGCAATCCTAGTGAGTTGTAGAGGACACAGTGGTGTGTGGTAAAAGGGGCCAGCAAGGCAAAATGACAGGCACTGTTATAGGCAGAGGAGAGCTTGGCCATGAGGGTGGTAGAAGTCCTGGCATAGATAGGGGAGCAGTAGTCCAGGATAGGGAGTAGATTTCCCTGTACGATGACAAGTCGGGCTTCCAGAGAGAAGCATTGCCAGAATCTGTAGGCAGCACCTAATTTTTTGTGAAACCTTCAAACTAGTGAATAGATGTGTTTAGAAAAGGAGAGGGAGGGGTCGAGTATAACTCCTAGGTATTTGAAAGTACACACTTCTTCAAGGGCCTGGCCATCAGAGGACACGATATTGAGAGGAGGGTGAGTTTTCTATTTAGCTAGGAAAGGCTTTGATTTGAACAGCATATATTTAGTTTTTTTTGTCATTAACCAGAAGGAGGTTATTTGTGAACCAGTTATGGGCTGCAGCATAGTTTTGGGAGAGAACTGAGGAAATATTGTCTGAGTATTTATCACTGTGGAAGAGCATGAGGTCATCAGCATAGAGGAGAGAGTGACAACTGAGACGGTCTGAGGGGAGGGAGTTTATAAATAAAGAGAATAGCAGGGGTCCAGTATGGAGTCCTGGGGGACACCTGTAGAGACGGGCAGGGTGGGGGAGCGGGCAGGGCCAGTACACACAAATTGGGAGCAGACAGTGAGGTAGTTCCTGAACCAGGTAGTATCCTCTTGAGAGCAGCCAAGGCTACATAGTTTGGAGAGGAGAAGGGCGTGGTTTACCATTTTGAAAGCCTTGGAGAGGTCAATGAAGACTGCTTGTGTGGCATTACCATAATCCATATTAATGAGGATGTGGTTGGTCAGAAAAGTGAGGGCAGAGGCAGTGGAGTGGTTTTTTCGAAAGCCATGCTATTGGCTGCACAGGAGGTTGTGTTTGTCTATGTAATCAGCAAGTTGATGGTGGACAGCTTTCTCGAGTAGTTTACTTAGGTGAGGGAGGATGGAGATTGGACGATTGTTGTCCGTAGATAGAGGGTCCCCTGTTTTAAAAACTGGAATCACCTTTGCAGTCTTCCAGGGGTCAGGCATGGAGGAGGTGGAGGAGAGGGTGAGGTTAAAGATACGAGTGAGTGGTTCAATAATGGCCGGAGAGATGAGCCTAAGAAAGACCAGGGATAGACCATCAGCACCAGGGGAGCCATGGTTTGGAAGCCTTTTGAGGAGCTTAGCTGTGTCAGTTCTCAAGAGAGAGAGATTTGAAGAAGAAAGTGGGAATCGGGGGTTGAGTGGTTGGCCCATCAGAGGTAGGTGGGGGGGTTGGATGGTGAACCAAGTTATTTGGTTGGCCCTCAGGAAGTTTACTTTGATACATGGATAGGTCAGAGAACTTGTCGTTAAAAGCCCTAGCCACTTCCAGAGGATCCATAATAAGGCCATTTGGGGAGTTAAGTTGCAGGGCAACCTTGTTGGAGTGGGGTTAAGTAGGGAGCCGATGGATGCCCAGAATTTCCTAAGGTCTCCAAGGTTAGCCTGTTGGAGATTAGGGATGTGGGTCTGCTTGAGGGATTTTGCCAGATGTGTGCACAGATTCCTCCAGCGCCTGTAGGCATCCCATAGGGTGGGGGAAGGGGATATCTTGTGTGTTGACCAAGCATCATTCCTATCCTTCATAAGGGTAAGGAGGTCTTTCGTGACCCAGCGTGAGCAGCCACCTCTGACCCTTCTTGTGGTGAACGGGAAGTGCTGGTCCTGCAGGGTCAAGAGGGTCTGTGTGAAGAGCGTTACTGCCTTTGAGTAAAGAGCAGACCAGTCCAAGGACTGAGACTCTTCGAGGAGATTGGGGTTGTTGGGGCTACTGAAATTGTGAAAGGACAAGTTTTTGGGAAGGGGATGTCTGAATTTAGATGACCAGAGCAGATACATAGGGGAGTGGTCACTGATGGAGTCCGCCATGGTACCAGCATGCAGTACATAATTATCCCTGTTGGTAATGATCCTGTACATGGGTTTTGCCTGGTGGGAAGTGTAATAGTTTGGACCGGGCTGTGTTGTTTTAAGAGGAAGGTACAGTCAGACTGGCGAGTGCTCAGCCAGTTTAAGTTAACATCACCAAGAAAGAATTGCATCTCTGTGGAGGGATAAACAGCTCAGGCCTGAGAAGAAGCTGTCTAGGCCCACAATTCCAACAGAGGGAGGGTTGTAGCAGCAGCCTATGTAGAATTTCTTGCAGGCTCCCATGGTAATTTCAGATAGGAGCCATTCGCTACGTAAGGTTGGATCTGCGAAGAGGACAATATTGGCTGAGAGGGGTTCCCTAAGGAATAGTGCAACACCACCACCCTTTCTCCTGTCTGGCCTATCATGCTGCAGGGAGGAATATCCAGGTAGCAGGTAAGTGGTGTCATCATGGTGGGTCTTTAGCTAGGTTTCAGAAAATGCCAGAATGTGGGGCTTGTATAGTGCAACCCATGCCTCCAGGTCGGGGAACTTAGATGGAAGACTGCACACATAGATGTGCATGATTTTCAGCCCTGGAGCATCAGCCCAGATGTTGCAGGAGTGGTCAGTGTGGGAGCTGGGTGGGCCAGGGTTGCATTCAACATCACCGGCTAGGAGAAGGAGGGATAATAAGAGTATATATGGGCAGGAGGAGACCACAGGAGAACCAGAGAGGGAGGCCAGGTAGTGGACAAGTTGATGGCATTCAAGATTAGAGAGAAAGGAGAGGGTGATGGGGCCGAGGGATGATAGTTCCCAGGAGGAGCAAGGAGAGGGGTGTAGCAGGGGAGAGTGGGCGACAGAAAAGAAGACAAGGTGCTCTTGATCATGGGCTAGCACAGTGGCGCAGTAGTCTGGCAGCACCAGGAGGGATGGCAGCGAGACAGCGAGCAGTGTGAGCTGTAGCAGGTACATGGTGGCAGGAGAGCTAGCAAGAGTAACAAAAGGTGGGAAAGAGGGGAAGAGTCACAGTCGGGATGCTTGCTATAGGTAAGCTGACAGGGAGGACAACTGTGGGAGGAGGGGCTGGTGGGTGAGTGAGCAGGAGGATGGGACAAGCACATGAGAGGGCCTGTGTCCTTTAGATTTCAAGAAACTGCCCAGGGGCCAGTGAGAACAGGTTATATGCAAGAGGGAGGGGTTTGAGGTGGATTTAAAGAGTAGTGGGGTGGGTCGAAAATTTACAGAGACAGCTAGACACTATTAAATTAGACACTCAGCTCTGACTCTGCTATTCAGTTAGTGACCCTCGGGATCCAAAACTGCATTACTGGCATAGTAAGTGACAATGTTAATCATTAGACCAGCGGACAGCCATGCATTTCTTACAGTTGTAACATTTTCATACAGGCATAATGATCTGCCAGTATAGGAAACTAAGTGATCAGGTCAGTTTTAGGTGCTGTAGTGAACCTTTCCTATTAAAGACACTGAATATTAATGATGTCACAATAACATGGACATGTCTTTTAGTCTGTAACTGCAGTTTAAGTTGCTGCTCCTGTCCTGTGGAACTCCCTTCTACCCAGCATTTACTCAGTTTGCACAATGGATGCCTTCAAGGGAGCTTTGAACATTTATTTTCAGCTTGCCTACGGTTCTTAGTTTTATTTATTTATTGCTGTATTTACTATTTATTGTGATATGCATTTTATTGTCTTTTTCTCCTTGTAAAATGCTCTGATCCATGTGGAATGGGTGCCATATAAATAAAAGTTACCTTGCCAAATGTGCAACCTGCATGTTATGGGCAACATGATATTAAAAGGAAACGTCCACGTCCCTATGCCACACACCTCAATGTGGGGCACCCCCGATTAGCAGTTTCTCCCAGTGTTTAAAATGTTCACTTACTTGCTTTTGTTGCTTTTATATTTTATCTGGTTGATCCTGCTGCCCCTCCCGACGGCAGTTTGACTAAAGCACCTCTAGTGGCGCATCTCACAATCTCCCATGGCTGACGCCAGAGCAGCCATGGGAGCATGCATAGTTTAATCCAATGGGCAGACCTATTAATAGCTCCGGTTTCCAAGTTAGGGGTCGAGATGCCATAATGAGACCAATTATAGATTGGCAGTCGACTGCCAGTCTATATTTGGTCTCAGTAAAGCAGCAAGAACTCTGACTCACAGACCGGAGGTATTAATTGCTTGGTCCATAGGATTACATGGTACTGTTTTTGCTTCCTGGCTCTTACTATTGTTTTTGACCTGCAATCTTCCATGTCTGGAGAGCTACAAAACACCTCACATTCTAGTAGGGACCCATTTATCAGTTAAATTAGACAACATTTTTTTTATGATGGTTCTGAGGGCAGTTCCCAGATTTCAAGTCCACAGAACATAAATTCCTAAAATATGTAAATGCAGGAGTTTCCTAGGCATTATCTGTCAGACATGAGAGCTGAACTTTCCAACATCTCTGTTTACTTAAACTATTTTTTAGTAACACTGCAGTCCGAGGCCCATCGTTACAAACTGTGCCAGTCTGACATACCATTAGAAGAAAAAAAAAAAAAGAGTCCAACATCAGTGCAAGACACTACCCAAAAATAATGGGGCTTATAAACGCCAGATAAGTGACATTCACTTTGATAGGATTGAGCCTACTGCCCCATAAAAGCTGGGAAAAAAACAGGCTATATAATTTTACTTCCATATTCACAGGCAATGGATACACATGTATAATGTACAGAAACATTGGGAGCTGAAAGGTTTTAATGTAATAAATTCTTTTCTTTTTTGACACAAACATTTGCTTCCACTTTATACCTTTTACTTCACCCTCCTGATATTTTTTCTCCCAATTATTGGTCCTCTCATCCTGACCTTCAAACCATACCCCCAAAATTCTGATTGGGCTTGGAACTAAAGGAACATTAGTCACCTCCTGTGGTTGCATCAGAGTTACTCAGGGCCAACCCATCACATTTTAACTGATTAATCCTTGATGCTGACAAAGCCAAAAATAATTTGAAGTCTTTTATTTTTTTATTTATTAAAGTATTTCACCAGGAAAAAAACATACTGAGCACAAAATAGCCAGATGTGTCTTGCGGGAAAGGGGAGACGGAAAGCATAAGAACATTCTAAGTAAGCATTGACTCACAACAGGGTGTGCCGATAATGTGGATTAATGCACATCCCGAGCGTGTTGTGAGGCACAAGGCTGCAGGCCAAATGCCCTCACAGCCCCCGGGGTGTGCATCAGTCCACGTTATCGGCACACCCTGTCGTGTGTTAATGCATTTATAACATGGGTTATGTTTAAACAGCAAAACAATATCAAAAATGTTTTTTGTTTGCTGTTTACACAGCAAAAAAGGTACTGTATCCTGCCTCTTTGCAAAATAGTCCCCCCCAAACTATGTATCCTGCATTGTTGTTAGGCACATAGAAATGTCACAGATATGTTACTGATGTGATCTGTGAGATTTCTTGTGCATAATACTGTGTCCTATGTTGCCTACCACCATTAGTGTTCTGCCCCCCATGCAGCACACTGCACATTGCACAAGCTACCTTACACAGTGTGTGTGTCTGTCTCTCTGTCTCTGTCTCTCTCTCTCTCTCTCCCCCTCCCTCTCTGTCTCAGTATGAGTTTCTTCCGTTGCACAACACGGACCTGCACAGAGAGAAACAGCAAAGAGACACAGATGCATTCGTGTTATATACCGAGACAGATGCAAATACAAGAAATGTGCCCCCATATTTCTGTGGTGTCTCGCTATGGAACTCGGTTCACAGACAGAGAAAACTACACAAATACCACTGCAGGAACTATGAATTAAACACCATGTCGGTGTGTGTTTTTCTTTCTCTCTCTCTCTTAATTACACAGCCTGCAGCTCTGACTCTCTCCTTTGGAACAGCTGTGGAAAGTACTTCAACTACTTGTTGCTCGGGCCATAGTGATTTTCACTCGCAGAATCCTGCCAGTTTCTGTGTATTAAGCAGAACACAGCCCAGTCATTAAGCAGATGCACATACCTTGGCTCACTATAGGACAGAGGATGTTAGACAAAATATCTGCTTGCCTGGGTGAGACATCTGATCTGCATGACCACGTCGCCCTTGTCCCACTTTAACACCACAACCCCGCTCACCCCTGCTCAGTCGCCACCCGGATTCTTGAGGAGAAGGGAGGTGCAGTCCGCCCTTCTTGATGAGTGCAATCCAGTCCTCCACACCGGGGGCATGTGGTAGATGATGTTGGGGCACATTAATTACACTGCAGCCTCAACATACACCACTGAAGACAGCGGTCAGAAGCAGCACTGTGCTGCAGAACAGGAGTCAGTGATCTGACCAATTGAGCTGGACCCTGGGCGGGTGGCTGGTCAGCTGAGAGTGACTGTGCGGGACATGAGAGCATAAACAGGGATTCTCCACAGCTGCTGCAGAGCAGAGAGTGTCAGGTGAGCATGCAGGGTGGGGGGGCACCACCAACAGAGAGCCGGAGGACAAACACCACCACTGGGAGACACAATGATGGAGAGACACAGACAGAACACTGACGACATTCACCACGATGGCTCCCACACTCCCTCTCACTCTGTGCATGTCAGAAGGTGCGGGAGGGGGAACCAGGAATGGGGGACAGCCTGAGGGTATTACCACAACCCGTAGTGTTCGCTCTGCAGCACTCTCTCCTCAGTCTGTCTCCTGTGCCTGGCTTGTATCTTTACAGGGCATACACGTCTCCTTGCAGCTGCAGGAGGGGAAGGGAGAAAAGAGGGAGCAACAGGCATGGGGGGTGAAGAGAGAAACAAGCGAGTGCAACAGTAATGGTAATGGCCACAGTTAACTACAGTCCACGACACTGTTGCATCACGGCGGGGGGACACCCACTTAGCGCTGACTCCGCTGTCGCCTTTCATCACTCTCTCGTACAGCACGACTCTCTCCACAGGGGATACAGCAGAAAGTTTGTGCAGCACTTAACCACTTTCCCTCTCTGTACAATACTGCATTTGTACACCTTGAACTGGGTACAACTGTGCAAGCTTCATTGTCCTGTGGATCCCCAGTGGTCCATGGGCAGGTGGCTGGGAAGTCAAATGGGCCATGGGACAAATATTCTCTTTATAATTTTTTTTTTTTTTAGTTTTTGTTAACCAGGTAAGTGCACTAGACAAATCTTGCCTAAAAATCTTGCACAAAATTAAAGCACAGTCACAGTGACAGCAGGACAGTTAGCTGTATGGGGCAGCGGAAGACATTATCGCATGGTCAGGTGATGGTCCTGCACCAATCAGGAAACTCCCTCAGCCTACCCATGTTATAAAAAGTTACAATTGCACAGGTTGATATACAGAGAAATATAATGAGTACAGAGGTGGATTAAATATACAGAATGTAACAGAAATATATAGGTATATACAGTAAGTGCAATATACTGTGGTAGTAGTTAGGTAACCTGACTTCATACAATGCACTTTTACCAACTCCTGTCCTGACTGTTCTGAATCAATAAGCAGACACAAATCATCAGCGTGTGCCAAAGATTTACTGATAGGCAAATCCTGCACGAAGAGAAGGGGAGTTTCCTGTGTGATGGCCAATATTCCCCTTCCAAAATAGGTCAGTGTAACCCACGCGCCTCGATGCACCTGCAAACAAGCTATCATAGCTTAGTGTGCCTTCCTGGTCAAAAATTACAGATAAAACAAAGTTTTGGCATTTTAAGGATGTAAGAGGTGACACTCTTATCAGTACAAGGCACTCCTACCAGCTATATAAAGTTGTTACAGATCACTTTGGATCCAAATAGTTTTCTGTTCCTGTTTAACTTACTTTACATGGTTTTTATCCTGTCAGCATAAGTGGTGTGAGCACAAAATGCTGGGCTTCTATGCTGACTGTTTTGAAAGACTGAATGATTATGACGTTTGCTTCACATGGACGTGCTTGTATTGTTTTTTTGTGCATGTGCAAATGTTGCTTACAGAATGAGGAAGTGTGCACAGTCTTGATGAGGTAACCAGTGGTGAACCTGCGCTGCATTCTGACGGTTCTTGGAGAGTGGTTACACTCCCATTAGTGCAGGAACTCTGGTGCCTTTTGCAACTGCAGGCACTGTGGATGCACCTGGGCCTAAATGTAAGTGTACGGGAGGCACAGCTCTGTGGTTTAGTGCGAGAAGCACTCTTAGGGATGTGAGTGCTTCTCATGACTGTCTTAAACCTGATCTGATTAGTGGAAGCCTCCAAAGTGATCTATAATTGCTACTAGAAGGTTTTTTTTGTTTACTTTTACAATGTTTGGAATTTACAGATGGAAGTAACCACTACAGTCATTGTTTTTACAAGGTAACTAAAGTCCATCTCTACGGACTGAAAATGGCCATGGAAGTTTAAATATGAAGATACAGTATGACCTAAAGGTTAAAGCACAGTCCTGTGAACCTTGAGACCCATGACTGAGTCCCACTTCCATATACAGAAGGTGACCTTGAGCAAGTCACTTAACCTCCCTGTGCTAAACCCCTTTCCTCTTGTCTCTGTGATTAACCTCCATGAGCTTTCATTATCCTTGCTTAATTTGTTAGACTAATTGTTGCTGCAGCTGTTCACAGCTTACAAAAGTGCCCTGAAATACAGGGTGTACAGTATGACAAGTACTAAATAAACACACACTCCTGTCCTCTCTTTTCTAAAACAGTAGTGCACTGACATGCACTATAAGCCAAATGCAAGTTGTTTACATTGTGCGCTGTTCATTTTTTGTGATGTTTATGATCAACTTCACTTTCGCATGTCTGCCATGAAGATTCTAATCAAGTTCAGAGTCAGACAGTGCACAACTGCTGGGATATTCAACCAGTGCTGAACTGATGAGGGCACTGCATAGCGACTGAAGTAAACAAACTAGGTGGGTAGCAGGACTGACAAAGCTAAAAAGGGAAGGAGCTGCCATATCTGTTCTTAAAATGGGTTAATGGAAACATTTTTAAATACCTAATGCTGGAGATTCATCCAAATATAATAAAGTATCTGAAATCTATTGCAGTAAAAAAAAAAAAAAAGCTTCTATAAGGGTGGTTATTTTATCTCTTCCCATCATTGCTTGGCTACTTCCCCCCCCAATAAAGCTTGTTGCCCCACCATTACAGTCCACCACCTGGTCCTGAGACTGTAATGCCCGGCAACCTTCCTGTCCTCCGTGTGGCGCTGAGGCCCATGAGTTCCAGCAGCAGTCATCTTGATGTCACAGTGGTTTTCTTCTTCTTTGCTCTTTGACCCTCCCTTTGACCCATGGCACAGTAGCCTGCAGGTCCTCTAAGCAACGTGCATGCAGACAGCGTCATCCTGACAGAGGAGCAAGCTCCTTGGTCTACTGGCGCAGTGTTCCTTTCCTGCGTCGGATCCCAAACCCACGTCACCAGCACAGCTAGACCTCACCAGCAGTACTTCATATAGAAATGCTTTTATGAGCCAGTCAGTGCAGTGGTAATGCTACTCCTTGCCATCCAGATGACCTGCAGTCGCACCTTGACCGTGGGACATCTGGTGCAGTGCAGTGAGGCAGGATTCTGGCATCTGCCTTGAACTCCTCCTGCCTCAAGGATGGAACGCTTTTCCTTCTGTTGCATAACCATCCTCTGGTGGCCCAGGAGAAGAGGGTGTCATGTGGGAAAGACATTTGTCCTAAGGGGTGGCCTTACATTGACACATGCCCACTCACTTGATGTATGACATGGCGGAATCATTTGCCCAGAATGAGGTTGACAGGAAGGTTCCAAAAAAGGGGAGGGGCTCACTCATCCTTCCCGAGGCCCTGGTAGGTGCAAAGCTGGGTGACTCCACAGGAGCAAGCCCTGTAGGTGAGCTAGGGGTGGGGCTCTATGGCAAAAATAAGGGTCTGACTTTAAAAACAGATACAATCTCCTCATACCACCATGCCAGGCTGGACTGCCTGACCCACTTTCTCTTCACTGGTGCCTCCCTCTGACATCCCAGCCTTGTCAAGCAAAGTATTCTCCTTGGAGATAATATTATTAGATACCGTATTTGGGAGAACATGCACAAGCCTAGTAGTGGATACTGTAAATGTTAAGCTATCAGTAATTACTGTACCTGAAACTAAACCACCTGTAAAATGGAGACTGTGCTAATTTATTTATTTTTTTGAAATGTTAAAGATTTTATTGAATTTTATAAAAACACAGACAGAACAAGCGAGGCAAGACTGTTCTAATTTATGTTATGAAACTCTGTCCTTGTTTCCATTGTTCTCAAGTGATATGGTAGTTTGTTTCAGTGTAGCTATACCATGAGAAAGGGTAATTTGTAACTTTTGATGAACATATCTGCAGTGGAACCAAGGCTGCTTTGAACTAGTTTAAACACAGTGAAGGGTTACATTCTTCTCTTACCCTTGACAAAGGCAGAAATAGTGCTTACAACTCTTGTTTCCCACAACTGAACTAAATTGTGTCTCTGAATGAGGACTGGTCTGGAAAAAAAAAGTCTGGATACTATATTGGTGAGGTAGTGAACTACTAACTTGCAAAAATGACAAATAAACCTAGTTCAGAGAGCTCATAGAATTGTATTTGACGTTTAGGGCCCTTTAATTACCCAAACCTTCTGTTTAGTTAATTAATGGTGTCACTTTAAGACGTTTTCACTCCCACCCCACTTTTCATTCAAAAGGATCAAAATTATCCTGTTGGGAAGTTCACAATACCATTTTATGGCAGTCAGTGTTGGCTGAGGTGACAGAGTTATTTGTTTACAATTTGTAATCCATCCAAAACTCAACTGTTTGGCTCTTTACTTGCACCGAGAATAGAGAACAGTTAAGTACAGCTTCAGCCTCCATACATTGCCTTCCTAAAAAATGCTGTCTTTTTCTTCTGCTAATCTTCTTCTTCCCATCCCCTGCCCCTGATTTTTGTTTTTTTAAATTACTGTTTATGCTCCTCACCCTGCGTCCGGTCTCCACTCCTTCAGGAGACACACCGAAGTAGCCCCGCTCCACAACCTGCCTGGTCCCCTGCCGAGTCCCCATGGAGCCTTGGCAATACCCTCCAGGCGGGGATGGGGTGGGGCAGGTATGCCCCGAGACAGTCAACTTTCTTTGGACTTCTGATGGGTTGCCAGACAGGTGCAGGCAACCAGGGTCTCTGCACAGTGCGTGCTTCGTCATCAAGGAGACCGGTCACCGATTTTCCCTTGTTCTGGCGGAGTGGTATGCACCCAGACATCATGGCATCACCGCCGACGTCACCACTCCCCATCCCCTAGTTGCTGCTCTTTGCTTGCCATGCCCCCGACTTCCGCCAGAGGCCACTCAAGTGCTGAGAGTGGACCACCCTCCCTCCCGGGAGAGGAGAGCTGTCCATCGGACGCTCAATCCTCTCCCTCCCCTGCCAACAACCAGTGACCCGGGCTCATTCCCGAACCCAGGTCGCCGGCGTGGTGCGATGTGTGACATCCAGTGCTTCAACCCTCAGCTCCACCAGGCCGGCCCCTGCCTCTGAGTTTGCCATGACTACATCCTTCTGGTTTGGACAGAGGGTGGACAGCTGCCTTCGCTGCTCTGGGATTGGCAACTGTGGTGCAGTTGTGCAAGCACCAAGGAGTCTATGCCCTCCCGATCTGGTGCTCAGTGCTTGAACTCCTTGTCATACTGAGCTCTCGACTAGCATCAGTGTGGGGTTCTGATTGTTGTACTTGAACCCAGGTCTCCATACCACTTGGCCAGCTCTACTCTCTGCCATGTTTGGAACTGGCATCATCATTATAGTTCTGATATAGACGACTTTCAATATTTTGCCTCTACCACTCCTGACCAGATCAGTAACCTGCTTTTACCTTACCTTATAACCCTCCATGCCCGCTAAAACATTATACTTCTGATCAGGTGATGAGTCCTTTAATTGCCGCAAAATCCTTGTTGTCTGCAGTTATTAAGCTTCAGTCTGTTTTTGCTGTATTCTCCCCCCTTGGAACCCCTTCACTGGGTTGTGCCTGAAAACAAGCTTGAATTCAGTGGGCCTCTCCGAGTCAACACATTTTATATAAATAAATAAATAAATAAAACATTAGAATGCCTTGCTTCAATACTTTAGAGAATTTGAATCCTTTACTTGGTGTCTGAGAAAGCTGTACTATTTTGCTTTAAAACTGCTAAGAATTTGTACTGTATGTTATAATGGTGTTTTTATTGTTCTAGTGACTTTTAATTAATGTTATTAAATGCTTCAAGACAGTTGCTAAATTATTATGTTTAATAAAAGTTAGGACAAGAAATCATAAATAAGAATTATGACTAAAAAAAAAATGTCCAGACATTGAACAATATTTTGTGCTAGCATGTTGAGAGAACAGACAGTTCTTCTTATTGTTCTAGCTAAAAATCCAATTATGAAATATATTTTTCTTTCTTTTGTGGAAACTAATCAAGCTTAAATTTACAGGGAAATCATGTCAATATGGTTTAAAACAGTATATTCACATTTTTTTTTATTCTTTATCATATCCAGCCCTCGCTCTTCCTTACCTCCACTGCTCTCTTTGATGGCCTGTTCCTGCTGCTCCTTGCATATTATTTGTTTCTTAATTATTATTTTATGATGTTTTTTATCCTCATTTGGCCGACTGGGCAGCTGTTCAGTCTTGTAACCAGGTGCTGCTGGCTAACCTGCTGACTCTGTCTGTCTGGGCGTTCGTCCCTGTGGATTCCCCAGCAGCAGGGCCAGGGGAGGGAGGGCTGTCTCCCCACCCCACCCCCGGAAACTTTGAGCAGGGCTTCATTTAGCTTGGTCCCATTCCATGTTTCTTCCAGGTTGTTTCCCCACAGACTACAGCAAACATGGAAGCTGCATGAGCATGGAGGCATGCATGTGCTCCAGAACCACCATCCCCTTCCAACCACCCGGCTTTATCAGCCACCCAAGCATCAGTGCTACCACCAGGTCTCCACCTGGTGGCAGCCATGAGTCAGGATGGCTTACCACCCCAATTTGGGAGAGAAGAGCTACCAAGCAGCTGATTGAGTCTCTCTAAGCCCTCTCCCCCCGGCTGACCCCCCCCCCAGCAACCCGAGATCAATCCCAACCTGGGTCTCCGGCATGGCAAGAGGTGAGATGCTGCATGCATCTGAGCCCTCTGCACCACTGGGCAGGCCCCTTTGCACATTCATACCCACTGTGATTACCTGAAGGACCAGATCTGCTCCTTTCTCCCAGTTCCTCTGTGGCTTGCCTCCCAGGGTGGTGACCAGAAAACTGATCTGTGTGCAGCCAGCTACAGAGGAGTAGTATTAGTCAGTGGAGGTGGCATGGAGGGGCATCTGGCTTTCAGCTGCATGAAGTTGGGTGGGCAGTGGTGCCATAATTTCCCCCTGGTATGACCTACCAGTTACCCTAAAATCAGCCAGTGGGCATTTATGGTGCCATCCTGTGGGCAGATGATTGTGGTCACTTGCAACATTCAGTGGCGTAGGAGTTGCTCATGCAGCAAGCTGACATGTTATCCCTCATCCCCCCCCCAAAAAAAAACTTGATAAAGGCGCAATGTCTCTGCATTGCACTCTTCACTGGACTAGGGAAGTGAAGTTGGGATTAAGGGACTGAGACTCAGTACTGTTTCTCCCATGCAGTGATGTAGCACACCACCAACTGGCATCTGAACATTCCATGTTATAAGTGCTTTATATATGGTTTATAAACTGGATTTACAAACAGTGTGAAATGTTCAGGTTAAAAATGTCGATTAATGCAAAAAAGAAAAATCATAATGATAAAGCTTAATTATTTAACTAAAATATTCTTATTCCAAACAAAAGCATAATTATTTAACTAAAATATTCACATTCCGAACTTGTAGGCCCGAGAATATACCATGTATATTGATATTTTTAAGTGAGTATTTAGTGTTGAGATTTAGTCTGTCTACTATATGGGCAGAAGAAGAAGGCAGTGGTTAAATAGGAAAATGTTTAGAAAGGGAATCTTTCATCTCTAGATTTGGAGGGGGAATTATCATTTCTATATTTGCAGAATGGATGACTGTCATCTCTTGGAAGTGGGACTCTCATGCATTATACAGAAGATAAATGTGTCAGAGGAGTATAAACTCTCATACAATTTTGCAAGTGGATATATAAGTATTAGAATTGTCTTGGCACATGCTTTATTTAATTTGCACAGCCTGGTATCGATGGGAAGCCTAGAAGTGTAGATGATAAGTCAGCATTGTTTTTTTGTTTTTTTTATTCGGGGGTACTTCTGCTGTACTTTTGAAATGGAATCCTTATTTAGCTGGACGTTTTGGCAGCTGCTACACTGTTATGTGTGCTTTGGGGAAACTGTATCCCTAAGAGAGTCACAGACTATTAGACTTTTTTTGTTCTGCTCCGTAACAAAGGAAAAGCTCTTATAATGAGATTTTCAGTGATTTGAAAAATTCGGCCCCAAACAAGCCACTCTTATTGTTTGTAACACTTGGGCATTCATGAGAATAATGTGTCTCTCTCGGGTTAGTATATATCTCGCCCCTAATTCAATAACCTGACAGATTTCTATGCATGAGTCTGTTTGCTGGCAGATGTCTGTGTGTGCTCCAGAACTGGAGCATGATTGTAATGGCTACACTTGTTAAATCAAGGAAGACTGGCTTAAGAATGTTGTTTCTCTAGGAAAAATGCACCAGGTCTATATGTGTGCATAAAAGTAACTGGCCAGTAGGATAATTGGCAGAAAACTTCTATACTGAGTAGTGTATTCTTTGTCAAAAAGCACTAACCTATGTGCTGTACAGAATGTCAACTGCAGGAGAATGTTACTTTTTTCTGGGCAGGGGTGAAACTACGCACATCAAGCAGCAGTCTGTCAGCAATAACACTACAGACAGGTGCTACAGTTGATAGCAGTGTATTTAGAGACATGGTGAGGAGAATACTGTGTTGTGATAAAGGAATTGTTCAGAACCTCTTCCAGACCAGGAAGGACCCTCCTCTCTTTCATGGTTGCTGCTTACACAGAGCAGCACTCATTAGGCATTCAGTTCCAGCCCCAAGCAACTCATTAAATCGGAAAAGAGCAGTGACGCTTGTGCCGGGGAGTCCAGCTTCTGTCAACATCACCATGCAAAGGCTGCTTAGAGCTCTCGGCACCTTCCTGCTCAATGCCTTGTCTAGGATGACTAGTCTGTGCTCCCTGCTTTGCATGAAATACAGGTAAAAAATTCTTGTGTGCCTCAGTAGAATAGTATATTAGCTTTTACTACCATGCTGATTTTTAATTACAGCACTAGGCATTTCTTTTTTTCTTTTGGGGCTTTGCACAGACAGTTTTTAGGGCCCACTTAAAACTACATCTATGGTGTTCCTGCTGGAACATCTGTAGTTCAGATTTCTGTGTAGCTGTACTTACATTAAAGCTGTTATGCAGTTTCCTGTTGGTGTTTGCGTGTGTGTGTGGGGGAGGGGGGGCATTTATCCATAATTAGAAAGCTAGAGCTAAACCTACAAGGAAAACTGTACAGACAACATAATGTAAAACTGCTGCAAGGTGTAAGAGAACAATGAAGTTTGTATGCTAGCTACAACAGTGATTGTGCTTTGTATTACAGGATTTCGTTTCACTGAGTGCATTTTTTCACTTTTTCTGTTCTTTAAAAATCTCTAGCTACAGACTTGAGTCATTATTAAACACTTTTTAAAATGTTAGTAAATGTATCTGTGTTTGAAATTTTTGTGAAATAATAGTCTCAAAAAATTATACCTTATAATCATGTATTCGGTATACTTTCAGTATTGCCAATGACAATTTCTTTCTATCATGCAACATAATAGTCCGTGATCAATTATATGCACAATTTAGCTAAACAGGCAGACTAATGGTTTAATTAATTACAAACTCAGAAACTTTACTAAAGCTCTCTAACTTGGTGTCTTGTCTATGCTCATTCTGACTGTATCTTCTATATTATGTTTCAACAGAAAGTGTTTTCAAACAGCCCACTTCTATGTGGAGGATAGTAGTTCACCACGGGTGGTCCCAAATGAAAGCATTCCCATTATTCCTATTCCAGGTGAGTAATAGAGTACCTTGACTCTTTTAACTCTTGTATCATGAAATAGTTTCTCCAGCTGGGTGTTACATCAGGTGTGGGTGTGTGTGTGTGTACGTGCGCACTGGGAAAGACAATAGCTTTTTGCTAATGAAAACCAATATATACTCTGATGATCCCATCATTTATAGTGCCAGTGTAGTGTATTAAAGAACATTTTTACAGGGAGCAAACCATAACTCTTAAAGCTACAGTACAGTTCTCTTTAAGCTCACATAAACTCTCATGGTAGTTGGTTTTGCATCATTTTTGAAAGTTGGCAGTGCAGTGGCAACTCCCATTGTGTTGTCTGCAACGCTTGTGCGCCTATATAGAGACACATATACAGAGATACATAGACAGTGTCATTAGAAATACTCCTACTGGCCCATCCTACCTCACTACACTGCTTTGACCCCAGTGGCCATCCTACCCTTTAGTTCCCGTGCCACCATGACTTCTAACTAAGCCCATATGCCTTTTCCACCCTGTTTGAAACCACTTATCAATTTGGCTCTTATCACTTCTTCCAGTAGCTTGTTCCACTTATCCACCACATCTTTCCTAAATCTTCTCTATGATTCGTCAGTTCCACCTCTTCCCATTATTTGAGCTCGAGCAAAACATTTCCATAGTGTCCACCGTGTTTATCCCATGCCAAGTACATGAATATTTCTATCAAGTTACCCCTTTCTCTTCTTTTCTCGAGGGTGTGCATGTCCAAGTCCTGCAGCCTCTCCTCGTAGAGCTTGCCCTCTAGTCTCTGGACCATGCTGGTTGCCCTGTTCTGTACTGCTTCCACTCGGCTGCAATCTTTCCTTAGGTGTGGACTCCAGTATCTTATGCAGAACTCCAGATGGGGGCTCACAAGTGCCCTGTACAGTGGGTGAATTATCTCCCTACTTCTACTGTTTATTCCCCTCCTCATACTTCCAAACATCCTATTTGCATGTCCACGGCTCTGTTACACTGTGCTTTGGATTTTAGTCCCTCTGATATCATTACCCCAAGGTCCTTCTTCCCTGAAGAAGCCTCCATACTGGGAGGCAATATATAGGGGAGTTTGCTCCATGTTTTGCAGTGCTCAATAAAGCCTTAAAGTTCACAGTTAGTGTGTGTGGTCCATTTGTGTTTTTTAACATTCTCCTTCTTGGTGCAGTACTGAATATCACTACCAACCCCATTTCATACTGCACCTTGAGTTATTTTTCCCAGTTTGCATCAGCTTACACTTCTTTGCATTGAAGCACAGCTGTTAGATGTTTGACCAGTTCTCCAGCCTACCCAGATCTTCTCTAAAATCCTGTATTCCTTCTTCTATGTCTGAGGTGGTAAACTAAGCACAGAACTGGTTGATGGATAGGCAACAGAGGGTGGTAGTAAGCGGTACTCATTTTAGTGAGGGGAGAGTGACCAATGGGGTACCTCATGGTTCAGTACTGGAACCAGTCCTCTTCAGTATCTTTCTAAGCAACATTGCAGAGGATCTGGAAGGAAAGGTATGCCTCTTTGCAGATGACACTGAAATCTGCCATATGGTAGATACTCTGGAGGGAGTGGCGAGAATGAGTAGAAACCTGAGAAAACTCAAGGAGTGGTCGAGCATATGGTAGCTGAGTTTCATTGCGAAAAAGTGCAAATTAATGCACCTAGGGCACAGAAACCCAGAGGCAGTGTTTAAAATAGAGGAAGAGGTATTGACAGTCACTAAACAGGAAAGAGACCTTGGGGTTATCATATCTGATGACCTCAAGGTGGTGAGGAAGTCTAGCAAGGCAGTAGGCAGGGCTAGTGCGGTGCTGGGACACATAGAGAGGGGATCACCAGCAGAAGGTGAGGTGGTATTGCCGCTGCATCAACCTTTGGTGACACCCCACCTGGAGTACTGTGCCCAGTTCTGGAGATCACATCTCAGGAAGGACACAGACAGGGTAGAGGCTGTCCAGAGGAGGATAACTAACATGGTGCAGGGGGCTGCATCATAAGCCCTATGAGGAGAGACTGAGAGATTTCAGTATGTACACCCTGGAAGAGAGGAGTGAGGGGAGGACATAATAGAGACCTGTAAGTACCTTATGGGGTTGAATAAGGTGCAGATGGGGAGTAGTTTTCAGAAGAGAAGGTGTAGGAGAATAATTGGGCATGCAGTGAAGCTGGAAGGGGGGATATGGGAGGGATTTGAGGAAATGTGCCTTCACTGATGGAGTTGTTCATGCCTGGAACAGTCTTCCAGCAGAGGTGGTGGGGTGAAAACAGTGGTAGGCTTCAAGCACGCATGGGATAGGCACAAAGGAATCTTGGTAGCAAAGTAGTGGGGGAGGAAGTAGCTGGAGATAAGGTAGGGCCTGCAGTGACAGTATGGGCAGGGACAAAATGGGCAGACTGGGTGGACCAAGCTGTCCTCATCTGCTGACAAATTTTATGTTTCTATGTTACCCTTGCTCATATATTTGTTGTCCACAAATGGGGATACCTTACTCTTCATTCTCTCCCCTATGTCATATATGAATATGTTCAAGAGGACATGGCCTTGCACCGATCCCTGTGGTACT
Organism: Neoceratodus forsteri; assembly: GCA_016271365.2. Taxonomy (NCBI): domain Eukaryota; kingdom Metazoa; phylum Chordata; order Ceratodontiformes; family Ceratodontidae; genus Neoceratodus; species Neoceratodus forsteri. The sequence continues at coordinate 800,279,813 of CM028129.1, forward strand.
CCACTCATATCCTCCTTCACCTTTGAGAACTCCCCATTTACTACTTCCCTTTGCATCCGTCACCTCAGCCAGCCTGCCACCTAAGTCACCAATTTCTCCTCCACCCCCAAGTCTCTTAGTTCATGACCAGTATCCTATCTGGGACTCTTGAAGGCTATACTAAAGTCTAAGTATATTGTTTGACATGCCATTTGCACTGCACAAACCATAGAGCCATTTACAAAATAGTGTGTGGCCATCAGGGAGGCATATTCACACAAGCAGCATGGCCTGCTGGTTGTATGCTTCCTGAATAAATAGCAGGCCATGGTAGCACCAAGCAAAGTGCATAGGTGCAGCGCATCACAGCTCCCTGCTGGTAACAAACACCCAGAAGCCACAGGGGATATGCGTCCCAAATGGGTTGGATTTCCTCCTCCTGGGGGCCATATTCAGGAGAACCAACATGCTACTTGACTGCAAACAGTATGGCATGCAGGCGCTAAAGGGACTAGTTGTATGCCATTATGTATCCATTAGCAACTCTGCACAATGCATCCACACATTTGTAGGTAGGAAAACATTGTGTAGAGCCATTGCCCGACCCTCACCTGATTTTTGCTTCATATGTATTACTCAGGTAGTTTAGCAGTACTGCCCTGTTGCCCCAGTCCCCATTATAATACTAATGTATACCATGGTATTCTTGCTGTATCCCCCTCCCAACCCAATCCCAATGTTAATACTGACATATATTCTGGTAACCTAGTGGTACCCCCATCTCACCCCAATCCCAGATATACAGCATTGTCCCCCTGCCTCCCAGACTGAGGTATTCCAGATGGGGGTGGCAAATGGTGGGTGCAGAGTGGGTTGACCGAGAGGGGGTATGACATGTACTGGGGAACAAGGTGAGGGGGGGTTGCCACTAGTCTACCAGGGTATATTTCACTATTACTATAGGGATGGGGGACTGCTAGACTACTTGGGTGTGTATATATGTATGTAACTAACAAGCCATGACAGGGTGTGCATTATAGGATTTTAATGCATGCCCCAGGGGTGTAGTAAGGCACGAGGCCGAAGGCACTGGGAAGTGCATTAAAATCCTATATTGCACACCCTGGAGGGGCTTATTGCACTTATAAATTGACTCTAAGTAGTTTTTTTGGGCGAGAAAAAGAGATTCAGTTCCTGATTGTGTGTTTATAGAGACTTAATGCATGGTCAGGTGATGTCTCTCAACCAATGAAATTTCTAGATTTTTTCTTGCCATTTATAAATCTGTATACAAAATACTTGTACGGTAGCACAAGTATGGTTACAGTTGAGCCGACTGTTAAATTTTAACCCCAAAGTTTTGCACCTTAAGAACTTTGGCGCTGTTCCACGAAATTGCCTGAACATTTGCATGCTTGGTCGGGGGGGGCGGAGTTCTTAAGACTTGGCAAGTTTTGTGATGGATGCTCATCTGGAGTCTAAGATAAAAATTTTAAAAAGCCTTTAAAAATGCACTTTTTGGACCTTTGTTTGCTCATATGTGGAGCAAAAAACAGTTTGGAATATCGTTCCAGAACTTTCGGAGTTGAAGAGGCCTGGCCAAAGGGTGTGCCTTTTCGAAGGTGTCATAAAGAAATATCAATCTGTCCTCAAGCTGTAAGGTTTGAAGTTTGGCTTCTGAGCATGTGCAGTAGGATTTTTTAGATAATCTTCTGATTTTGCGAGACGTTTTACTTTCTTGAGAAAACATTTTACTGGCATGAGTTTGAGCCTTAATAACTTTGGCACCATTCAATAAAATTGCATGATGTTTTGCATACATGGTCAGGGTGTCAAGTTCTTGTGAACTAGTAAGTTTCTGATGGCCACTTATCCAGATTCTAAGACCCAGGTAGTGTTAAAGGAAAAAAAATGCTCTTTCTTGGCCATTTTTGTTGCTTGCGTGTAGAGCAAAAACAGTTTGGAATTTTGTTCCGATACTCACAGGATAGCAGTGGCGAGGCCAACGTTGGTGCTTTCAAAGATTTTATGAAAAAGTATTAATCATTTCTAAAGTTGTAAGGTTTTAATAATTTGCGTTTTGAATGTGGGTTGATTATGCACTTTAATGTCAAATCCCAATTTTTGCACCTTAATAACTTTGGGCCCGTTTGACAAAATTGTATGACATTTTGAATACTTGTTCAGGGTGCCTTGTCCTTAGGATTTGGCAAGATTCATGATGGCCACGTGTCTGGATTGTAACATCTGGGGCGTGTAAAAACATAAAAAAAAAATAAAACTCTTTTTTTTGGCACTTAGATGAACACAGTGGGTGAAAACTGTCATTTTCACCTCAAAATGTGTTTTTGTGCTGTATTGCAGTAAAAACCTTTTTAAAGGTCAGATTGCAAGTCTGTCACTCCTGTGGATGTTGGGGAGGCTTAAAATGTAAGTTACGAGAATCTGGGGCATAAATATTGAAAAATGGGATATTCATTGCAGTACAGTTCTGCTGGTACACGTGTAACGCTGCACTACAGGAAATGTCTAGGACGCATTATGGTAAGAAATTTGCATTAGGGCCAAAGTGTGTTAGGATGCTGGGATGTATAGGCAGGGGCATCAGCAGCAGGAAAAGGGAGGTCATAATTCCGCTATACAAGACACTAGTGAGGCCCCACCTGGAGTACAGTGTACAGTTCTGGAGACCATTCCTACGTAAGGACATAGACAGGGTAGAGAAGGTTCAGAGGGGGGCAACAAAGATGGTGCATGGATTGCATCACAAATCCTATGAAGACAGGTTGAAGGAACTGAACATGTACTCCCTGGAGGAGAGGAGGGAGAGGGGATATGATAGAGACATACAAGTATCTCACAGGGAGGAACAGGGTGCAGGAATACACTATTTTAAGCAAAAAAGATGTACCAGGACTAAAGGGCATGGGATGAAGTTGGAGAAGGGGGCGATTCAGAGGAAACATGAGCAAGAATTTCTTCACAGAACGGGTGGTGGACAAGTGGAATACCCTGCCAGAGGAAGTGGTGGGGGCTGAAACAATCACAGGATTTAAGAATGCATGAGATAGACATAAAAGAATTCTGGAGGTCAGGGGTAAGGGGCAACAGACTTCTAGGAAAACATAAACTGAACTTACAAGCTCAAATGGGCAGACTGGGTGGGCCATAGGCCCTTATCTGCCGACACTGTCTATGTATAAGTGCATTACGCAGATTGAGTACACACAGAATGGCCCATACGTACATTAAGCTGATGTACACAAGGCTGTTGTATGGTATTTGGGTAGGGGGCCTCTACGCAAATCACACACCTACATAACGCATGAGCAGGACTGTGCTTCTGGATCCAGAAGCGGTCTTCTGTTTGCAGCCAGAAATGGCTGTGTATGTCTTGCAGTTTGCTTGTGTTTCTGTGGCTGCAGAAGTACTTTTTGTAATTCAGGTTTATAAATTTTTGCAAAAAAGAAAAAAAAAAAGGAATTCTTTGCAACAAACTGCGTTAATGCACCAGTTAGGATTCAGCCTAATGCCAGAAAAATAGGGAAATGTGGCATTAGGATTTCCAACCATAACCCCCCCCCCCAATCAGCAAAAAGACACGAAATACAGCAAACAACATACAGCCAGTTCCAGATGATGCAAAAACATCCATCACCAGGGTCCAGTACTTCTTTGGCAACCGATACACATGCACACTGCAAGACTTACATACTCACTTCTGCCTGCATATAGAAATCCACAATACTCAAATCACAACACTACTTCCGTCTGCACAAGCATAGACCCCTGTGGGGTGAGCACTTCTGCAGCCACAGATACCAATGCATTGTGCAAAACATACACATCCACTTCTGGCTACAGACAGAAATCCATGATACTCATATCACAGCACTATTTCTGTCTGCAGGGGGCCAGTGCTTCTGCAGCCACAGATAACCCAAATATAGTGCAAGACATACACACCACTTCTGGCCACTTTTCTGCAGCCTCATATACAAATCCATGATACCCAACTTACAACACATTGTCTGCAGAAGTGCAGGTCTCTGTGGATACAAATGCATGCTACAGAACATATGGACCCACACTGTTGTGTATCTAAACGGCACCGATGGGGTATGGTTGTTTAAAATGCAGCGTGCTGTATGCATACTTTATTTGTGAAGGTACCTAATCAGTGCTATTGCATTTGTGTCATCTGGAAACAGTTATATATTGTTTGTCATATCTAATGATGGCTGTCCTGTCTGTGGTTGCTTGTGTGGTCTTGTGCATTTGCTGCTTAGCATGCGGGGAGGTAGGTTTGGAAACCCTAATGCCACATTTGTCTACTTTTATGCTTTGAAGTGTTAAACAGTGTTGCCTCAGTAGCCTTTAAGTGCTTCCAAATTCCTTTAAGTCCTCTAACTATACTACTATACCCTGTATGCAGTAGGTTTCCCTCATTTGGATGGGCGCAATGGTGTATTTAGCACACTCATGTAATACACTATGCACCACACTACAGGGCCCTTTTAATATGGCCACACTCTGTGCTATGTTGAATTAGCATGGTACTATTCTTGCTAGCACTACTCAGATAGACTACCTCTACAGATAGGTTGCAACAAAGTGCAAAACTGGGTGCTTTTTTATAATTTCTTTACCTAGGAGAGCCCAGCTGAGATGCAGCATCTCATTTATGTTGGAGTCCTGCTGCCCCCCAATTTTGCAGCTGAGTGGACAGGCACACAGAGAAGTTCAGTAACTTGTCTAAAGTCACACTGCATTTACTGTAGATTCTTCCAGCCTTTGAACCTTCGATCTTCCAGTTCCTAAGCCAGTGTTCTAAAACAGACATTTTTGCAACTTTGTGTTGGATCAAGCAACACTTATGCAAGTTGATGAGACTGGTAAAAGTAACTACTTGGCAAGAGAGTTTAAGGCAAATTATACTGTAGTAACTTTCTTTTCACAAAACCCAAATAGTCCCCCCAAAACTCAATGTAAAACAGAACTGGTAGTTTACAGTTTTGGTCATGCGACTGTCGGAAAGCTCCCAGACTCATAAAGTTAAAGCTTCTTAAAATGCTGTTGTTATGTAGTGTATCTCTATAGTATTCTAAATAATGATTTGTACTCTGTGTGCATGGACCTCTTATTGAAAACAGGAGAAACACTAAATAGATCACAGATGACTTGAATTTAAAGGTCCATGTAATTGTCAAGCCCTCCACTAAACAGTCACAGTCTTAATTTGGGAAGACACATTGACAAGTAGATTGTCAAAATTATTCAGTGTTTTGGATGTATTTTACAGATTGTGACTGTTCTATCCAGCTGTGTTTTGTAGCTCAGCTAATATAGCTTTTGCTCCTGTGGCTTGGATGATACCAAAACTGTGCCACCTAAGATGAACCCAACAGTACATTCCTGCTTATCCAATTTTAAACACTCCTAAAATATCAAGATGATGGGATTACCTCAGTGCAGATTTGCCCTGCTTTAAAACTGTGGTATACATCCTGGGTATTTGACACAAATATTTTTTTATTTATTTATGCATTTGTAAACTGGGTAGGTGCACTGATCCAAGGACCATTTTTAGGCATGACTCGAGCCCTGGAGATGGCACAGGAGACACAATACAAATACTTAGGGTACAATACAGAGCAGACATATCTACTGCAGATTGAATTGCTCTCCACATAAAGGAACGGTGCTTTGAAGTTTTAAGTATTGTGCAATTACTTGTTGGTAAAATTAGAAAAATCTGTTTAATGCACATTTCATGAACTTGTGCTATTTTCACACACAGTTTGCGAAATTATAGCTTTGTATTTTAATCTTGTAATTTCCCACTTTGAAAATGTGCAGCTTGCTTTCAAAAATGTCAGGTTCAGAAATAGCAGGGGTTAAAATTGTAAAAAGGCACAATCTCCTATTATTTACACAAGGTGAGAGTTACACCAACGAGGTAACATATATAATCGCACAATAGAGAAGACATCGATGAGATACATGAATACATAGATATATAAACAATAATGTCAGAAAAAGGACAAATGGTCAATCCAGTCTACCCACCCTGCCTAGCTATTCTGAGCACTAGGTGACTTTTATAGCAAAGTGTTTCCAATTGCAAATTCATTTTTTTAAAGAAATAAACAGTTTCCATGATTCCTGGTAGTTATGCACTGAGCCATTCATTCTTGGGCAGATAACTTTTGCAGTTAAAACCTGCTCTAGATTAAGCCTGAAAGAAACAGATTTGAGAAGTTTTTTTCTTTTGTAACAAATCAGATATAGATCTATAAGAGCTTGTTTGCTGTAATTTTTCCAGTGGCTTCAGTTTAAAGGGCCAGTGTATCATGTTTTCATATTGATATAGCATCTGTAATTTTAGGAATGCCATTTTTTTCTCAGGTGTATTTTTTTTACCTGTAGTGTAGTATAGTAGCATACGTGCAGTTGCACTGTGTATGACAGCATGATATGCACGCAGTATAATACTGTATTTCATATTCATTGGTGAATAATTAACCATTTTGCAGCAGGAATATAAAAGGGCAATTGGTTATTTCAATTAGTAGTAGAAGTTTAAAAGGAAAAAAAATATATTTTTTTTGGAGGGTGGTTCCTAACCAGTACCAGGAAAAATGCCCCATAACGCAAACATCCTGCATCATGTGTGGTAACAATGTACGTGTACATTGCTCTAATATGCAGTTATCAGCACTGCAACTGGAAGTTTACTCACCTGGTAAAGGTGATTGTGGGAGTATATCTGTGAGGCACTCCACAATCCTTAAACAATTGATTGTTTACCTGATAGGCTGCGGATGCACATGTGACTTCAAAGGTAAAATCTGAACTACCTACTGCTCTGTCCTGGCTCACACAGCCCAGCTTTGATGTCTTCCGATGCTATGTGGCAAGTGTAGGAGAGAAACTCAGTTAACATACAGCAGGCTTATGACCAAAACTTACCTCATGACACCTTGTAGAGATCTAATGCTTTATTGCCTACCACCTAAAAACTAAGACTGCCCGGCTGTCACTTTGCCGGGTGCTCAAAACTGTATATTCTAAGGATTCTAAGGAAATGTAATGCAAAGTAGGCTGTATGGCCCATAACTACACCTTATCAATTATAATATCCTAAATTTGGTTTACTAAGAATACATTTATCTAGACGATGTTTGAAGGTACTTTTATTTTCACTACAATTTCTGATGAAAGATTATTCACAGGATTAATTATCCTTTGAGTGAAACAATGTGTCCTGGCGACATGAATAAACCTTGCCCTATTAATCTGTAGTGGGTGTCCTTGAGTATTAAATATATTTTTTTAATTCAAAGCCCAATTGAGAAATAAATATGAATCATGAGTTATGTCATACATATAAAGGAAGTCTCCTTGTAGACGCCTTAAAGATAAGGGCATCAAATTTAATTTATCCAAACGTAGTTCATAAGAACACTTGGAAATACCTTTAATAAATCTCCTCTGTATTTTTTCAAGAGAAAGTATCTCATTTTTTTTATAAGGATTCCATAACTGAGAAGAATATGCCAGGTAGGGTCTAACATAGGCTTTATAAAGGGGCAACATTATCCGTTGATCTCTAGATTTAATATTTCTCTTGATAGACCAGATGACTCTATTAGCTTTATTAATTGCCTCATTTATCTGTTTAACATGCCCAAAATTATTTGTAATATATACACCCAAATCTTTTTCATCAATTGTAGTCTGCAAAGGGAATCCATTTAGATTATATGTAGACATAGGGTTATTAGATCCAATGTGCATTACTTTACATTTAGATGGATTTAGACGCATACCCCATGTATTGACCCAATTCGAAGTATTACTTAAATCTTGCTGTAACACAGTTGTCATTTCACTGCTGCCACAAGGCCCACCTAGTTTTACATCATCTGCATATTTTACTGAACTAGATTTACAATTTTTTGTTAAATCTGCAATAAAAATCAAAAATAGACAGGGGCCTAAAACAGACCCCTGGGAACACCGCTAAAAACATTATGAGATGCAGACAAATGTCCACTAATCAAGACCTTCTGTGTCCTTTGATGCAGCCAAGATTTTACCCAGCCAATAATGTATTTATTAATATTGGTGTCTAACAATTTAATTATAAGGGAATCATGAGCCATTACATCAAACACTTTACTAAAATCGAGATAAATTATATGCTAAGGGATGCTTTGATCCATATTTTTGCTGACGGATTCATAAAAACACATTAGGTTACTAAGGCACCCTCTACCTTTTCTAAACCCATGTTGCTCAGGGTCAACAATATTTATAGTGTCAGTGATAAGATCTTTGATTAAACTTTCAAAAATTTTACACACTGATGAAGGTAGACTAATAGGCCTATAGTTTTCCCAGTTGGAACGAGATCCTTTTTTATATATTGGGATGACATTAGCAGACTTCCAATCTTTTGGCACAAAATGGTGCATTATACAATTTCCAAAAAATATACAGAGGGGATGGGCTAATGATGCTGCCAGTATGTATAATAAATGTCCACAAATATTATCTGGACCAGAAGAATATTTACTTTTTAATAGTTTTAGCTTCTCAAATATCATACCATCTGTAAATATGATTGGAATGTAATTTGTGACATCCACAATTACATTATCTGATGTAGTATTTTGACTATAAACTTCACCGAATTTTTGATTAAAGATATTAGCCATATCTGAAGGATTATGACAGAGCATTGAATCATGTAATAGGGGTCCAACCAGGCATATAGGCTTCTTGAGAGAATTCACATAAGAATAAAACATCTTGCAATTATCTTTACTAGCATTTATTGCAAGATGTGTTTCCCAATTTGTTTTGCTCTTCTAATCATAGCTTTACATTTCCTTTGAGAATTTATATAAGAAGACCAATGCGCAATAGTTTTAGATTTTAAATAAATTGCATATTTCTTGTCTTTCTTTATTAATAGACGTTTAATGTCTTTTGTAAACCATTTTGGTCTTAATTTTTTGTGTGCTCATTTAATAGATGAGGGAATATATTTATTACTTAAATGTAATAATGTATTTTTGAAGAACTCACAACTTGTTTCTAATTGTGGTGAAGTCATTATGTGATCCCAATCAGTACCGTTTAACACAGTAGAAATACTAGCCAAGTCTGCTTTATTATAATGATATATAATAGATTTATCATTACTATTAAAAATGACTGATTGTTTAAGAGAAAACTGAATAGAGCAGTGGTCACTGTTACTAATGGGGGATAATATAGAAATATCTTGTATATTTAAGTGACTACTATGAAACACTAAATCTAGGGTATTGTTTCCCCTAGTAGGTTCCAAAATACAGTGTTCAATATTAAGCTGTTTGGAACAGGCTAATATATTTTTACTTGCACTAGTAAGCGCAAATCCTTTATCCCAGAATATGTGCCCTAAATTAAAATCCCCCATACTTAAGATAGGACCATAGTCACAAGCATTTTCATACTTATTAATAATACCTTCAGTGTAAATAATATCCACACTTGGGGTCTACAACAGACTCCTAGTATAATATTTTCAAAGCCAGTTATAAATTTCACCCATACTGATTCAATAATATTATCAGAGTTCTTAATTACATTTGATATGTTAACACAGTTGTAAACGTCTTTAATTAATAAAGGTACACCTCCCCAAATTCTATTAATTCGATTATGTTTAAAGATTTTAAATCCTGGAATAATATAATCCCAATCTGTATTATCTGACCCCCATGTTTCAGTAATCGTAATGATATCAATATTATCTTCCTGGACATGAAGATTAAGCTCATCAATTTTACTATTTGGACCTCTAGCATTAAAATAAAGAAAAGAGATATGTTCTGAGGTGCCAAGTTCAGATTGCACATTGGCCGGTCTGGTGTCCAGAGAGGGTTTATAAACAAACCTCTCCCCCTGTGAAACTAGTTTAAACGCTGTTTAACAGCTCATAGAAATTGCTTCCCCAAAATGGATTACCCACGTCTGCTAAGATGCAGTCCATCTCCACAGTACAAATCAAAATTCCCATTAAATTCCTCCCAATGAGTTATACAAGATATGTTTTGAGACATACACCACTTACGAAGCCAATTGTTATACTGAAATATTTTAAAATGTACATGTTGAGAGGTTCTAGGGATAGGGAGAATTTCTGACATAATATCACAGTTAAGCTCATTAAGAATATTGTTAGGGCTGTTGTATGTTGTTTAACTGTAATCACCTCTTCTCTACCAATATTGTTAGCCCCTGCATGTACAACAACTACTGGATTTACCCCTCTATTTGAAAGAATATTTGGAAGCATACATGTAATATTTTGTATTCTGGCACCAGGAAAAGAAGAACATGTCCGATGCTGTTTATCAGGATTGCATATACTGTATTTCTATCCAGGTGTTTTATAATAGAATCACCTAGAATGAACACTTGCCTTTTGTCATTTGGACCTGAAGAGTGACTGACAGGATTATTATTACTAGTAACCAAAGTAGTGTTCATTAGGTAAATAAGATCACCAGAAGTAATAGATAGAGGAGGGGTACAATCAGTTAGGACCTCAGGGGTAATTATGGGTGTGACTGGATTTTCATCCATTAAACTAAGTAAGGGATCAAATCTATTCCCAGTATTTAGAATAAATCTATCGGCTGTCCTGCCTTTTTTGGATGGCTGCCTAGTTTGGATTTCAAACCAGCTGTCATATGTGGCGACAGATTGATCATCCTCTCTCATTCATTTTCTATTGCTAGAGTCAACCATTAATAAATCAGTAGAATTTAAGGCTAAGGAGGATCGGGGGAAATTTGTAGGGTTACCAGTAGGCTCATTGATTTTATTGCTAATACTTGGTTGTAATATTACTTTATTTGGGGGCTAAGTTTGTACGTAAGGACATTTCAGTCTGGCTTTTCTCTAATTCAACCATGCATTCATTGAATAGGGATATGTCATGTAATAGGTCTTTGTTTAGAACGCACTTCTCACAAGTAAACTCAGTAGAAACCATATTATCACTCATAGAATCATACATAAGGCAAAAGATATATTGTTTAAACCACTTCCCATCTATAGTTTTAATAGTAGATGCCATAGTTATATAAATCAGCAGGTAGCTACACACGGCCTACTTGTTATATTAATCCAACAGGAATTGTTACTAATTATTACTATACTTACTGGTATTTCAATGGCCGTGGCTTATACCTTACACCGCCAGCAACGCTGAACATGCCAAACGTGCACTGACGCACGTCTTTGTGTGCGCCTGCTTGGCTTGCCCCGCTCACAGCAGGCTTGCCTTATATAGTGAGTGATGTCTGCAACAGGGATCAAAGAATCACTCATTCATTTGGATCAAAAGCCCAGAGTGAAGTCCACCCACCAGACAGCCCTTTTAGCAGCGCAGAGCTAAATATAACATCTGCTGCAGGCAATAGATAAAATATCATGAAGGTAATGATTAAAATAAATGTCTTCAGCTGGCCCAATGGTGCAGAGGGTTGAGGCGCTGGCACCTTACCTCATCCCACGCCGGCGACCCGGGTTCGGGAATGGACTCAGGTCATCAGGGGCTGGCAGGGGCGGGAGAAGATCGAGCATCCGTAGGACTGCTGTCCTCTCCTGGGGGTGGGTAGTAGGTTGTCGTCCTGCAGCAGCGGCCTCTGGTGGAGGCCAGGGGCACTGCTGATGCATGCAAGAAAGAGGGAGTAACTAGAAAAGCGGAATACCACTTCATAGTAGCCGGATGACGGCTGCCTGGTGCTCTGAGGCCAGCAGAGATTCCCTGCAGGCTCTCCCGTCTCAGCAGCATCCCTGGGGCTAAAGTGGAGCGCTGGTCTGCCCCTTGGCTGGTGCCTTTCCTCTCAGAGTAGGGGGACCCATCCAATGAAGGGTTATGCCGGGTCACCCTGGGGATCAGCTGCGATCTGAGGCGGAATCTCGGAGGACGGATGGGTCGGAGGACTGCCTTGATAAGCCCGAAGGAGTGGCTGCCGTGGAGCATGTAGGGGTAGAAAGAAATAATGCAAAAAAAAAAATGTCTAAACACCAAGAGATAGAGCACTGTTACGCTGCCCACTCTTGCTGAGTGGAATGCCTGCTCCTCTACCTGTTGAAAATACACAACAGGGCTCTAAAGATACGTGTTAAAACAGTGCGCGCACTCACACACACACACACAAACTGCCTGTTCATGAGCTGTCTGCCTCTGGGTGGGCCCTGGAATGCCTCAGGGATATACTCCCGCAGTCACCTTTACCAGGTGTGTAAAGTAATCTCTGAGGCACTCCACAGTCCTTATGTAATAGGTACTAAAAAGCAGTACTGCTAGACCTTGGGAGGGGCAGACAGATCATGACTGGGCTCTGAGATTATCACTGTGTTCAGTACCAAAAGGCCAAATTTGGCTCTTGGTTCAGGAAGAATGTCCAGTCTATAATGCCTTGTTAATATGTGGATGGCCAACAAGGTGGTGGCCACACAAATTCCGTATGCTGTAGCCAAGTTCCAGTCGGCCCATATGACAGCCACCCTGATGGAGTGTGGTTTGAGGTAGTTTTTTGTGGGGTGACAGACTTTGCCCTGAATGGCTCTCTTTGGCCATGAGGCTATGGTAGACTTTGACGTAGGCAAGTCGTTTTTGCACCCTTGTGCAATGATGAATAGTCTGTATGACTTTCTGCAGTCCCTTGTCCTGTTGATGTATGTTGCCAATAGTCTTTTTATGCCTAAGGCATCTGAGTCTGTAGCATCCTTATATTCTGGGAGGGTTTTGGGTAGCTCAGTAGTTTGACTGATACGAAAGTCTGAATTTATTTTGGGAACAAAGGATGGAATTATTCGGAACATCACTATTCTCTTGGAAGATCAGGAATGGTTCTTTACAGGAAAGTTTGTGGCATTCACATGTTTTTCTCACTGAATATAACTATCAGTAGGAACACTGTGTCTTGAGATTTAACCACTGTAGGTCAGTTGAAATGAGTGGTTCAAATGGAGAAAGTTGTTATGGCATTGAGCACTAAGTTGAGGTCCCAGGAAGTTGTGACTTGTTTGGTTCAGGGTCATATGTTTGGTGCCACCTTTAGGAACCTTCTTACGTCGGGATGAGTTCCTGGAGCTGTGTTTCCCACTTGTCTGCATGCCACTCTAATGGGTACTAGTTGTGCCATCATGGATAAGGGAGGTAGGCCCTTGTCTAATCTCTCTTGAAGGAACAGCAGGCTGTCTGCTACAGATGCATTTTCCTGTATTGGTGATTTTCACTCACACCATTTAACAAATATTTTCCGCTATCTCTAATAGATTGATATGGTTATGGATGTCCTAGACAGTATCATAGTGACTATCACTAATAGATGATAGTCTCCTTTAATAGTCTCTCCCTTTCAGGAGCTAAGCCATCAACTTTAGGTTGTGTGGATTGGGGTGATTCACTGGCCCCTGTTTGAGGATATCTGAAGTGTTGGGTGGGTACCATGGTTGGTCCAGTGTCATAGCCACCATGGTTGCAAACCATGATCTGTGAGGCTAGTAGGGTATTATTAGAATTATCCTTGCCCAGAACTGCTGTATTTTCCTGAGGACCTGCGGAATTACCAGGAATGGGGGAAACTTGTAGGCCACCTCCAAGAACCATGTTAAGTGATATTGTGTCCACTCCTAGGGACTGTCACTCTTTGAATCTGGAATAGACCTTGGGGTCCTGAGCCTTGTGTCTGGTCACCATGAGGTCTATTTGTACTGGGCCCCACCTTCTGTTTATTCATTTGAACACTTGTTGGTGTAAACTCCATTCCCCTTGGTGGATCTGCTGCCTGCTAAACCAATCTGCTGTGGTGTTTAGTTTGCTTGCTAAGTGTATAGCTGAAATGTGGGATAGGTGCTCTGTGCCCAGTTCAGCACCTTTGTGACCTCCTTCTGCATGACTTTGCTCTTACTTTTGGCCTGTTTGGCAATGTAGGCAACAGTGGATCTGTTGTCTGACAGAAAAGGCATGTTCTTATTCAGTAGAATGGTTCTGAGGTAGATTAGGGTGTTGTATACAGCTTGCATTTCCAGTATGTTTATGGGCAGCCTTGAGTCTGACATTGACCAGGTGCCCTGGGCTGTCAGGGATCATGTTGCTGCCCTCATCCCGTCAGACTGGCATCGGTATCGATTACGACATTGTGTAGGACAGACTAGATGGTCTGCCAGCACACTTCTATGTGTTGGAGGTCTAGTGGTACGGACCTGGTCACATTTTCTTCTTCCACCTTTGCAGTGGCTTTTATACCAATCATTACATTTCACAAATTGTATTTGGTAAAGAAAATAAGACTTACCGTGAGCTAATGATATCGGTGCATGTAAACAAAATTCATCTCATCAAAACCAAAAATAAATATGGAGATACAATTCCATGTTCCCAAGCTGCTAAAGTATGGAACAACCTACTTTTTTCAGTAAGACCGATACCCTCACATGGAGCCTTTACTCGTGCAGTGAAGGAATTGTACCCTCTCATATGTAACTGTAAAAGGTGTTAATGCTTGATATTATTTTGTTCTAGATGTCTAAGTGTTTTGTATATAAATGTTTCTGTACTATGTCTATATATGGTATTGGTACTGTATGTGTATTTTAGAGTAACTCATAAGGTAACACACAGGACTATCTTGTGAACAGGGTTGTAAAATCCTAACGGCACGTTTTCCTGTATAACAAATAAAGTTTTATCTATCTACTGTATCTGTCTATCCCTGTGGGGTGACATTCACCCTTGTCATCATTTTGTAATCTGTCAGCACTCCCTGCTGGATGGTCAGCAGTAGACGTGGCCTCATTCTCTACCTTGTCCATGGTACCAGCTCTCTACTGGAGGTCATGGTACCTAGTACTTGAGAGGTGTTCCAAGGTCAGCTGACTGTTGCTGTATTATTCCAATGCCTGCAGTACCATGTTGTGTACCCTCTTGTCCGATGGATGTACCAGACCTGTCTCCGTATTGATGAGTGTCCCTAGGTGCCCTGTGCATTGGCTTGGATCAAGGCTGTTCTTCTGTAGACTCACTACCCATCCATTGTTCTGTAGGCACTGTAGAACTGTCTATGTCTCTCTGTGTGATTGAGCTGGGGAGGGTTCCATTTTAGCAGTGCCTCTTGGTGGTGCAGGGATGGATAGCCAGCCCCAGCGGACAAGGAAAAACAAATCCTACATTCAAGGAAAAGAAATTTAAGTCTGGATACCAACTTATGGCACATAAAGTAGCTTTATTTTGAACTTCAAACACCCAAGTTTAAAGGACCTCTGTGCCCTGGCACTTTGACCTTAGGCAGGCCTGATGAAAATAAATCTACTTTGTCTGCAGTAAGTCAGTATCTGGACTTTATTTCTTTTCCTTGAGTATAGGATTTTGTGATTGAGCTGGGGACCTGATTCTGATGAGCTGGCCTTCCAGATAAGGAATCACCTGAATGCCCAGTTCTGTCATCTTTGCTGCAATCACCATGGAGACCTTCATGAATACTGTTGGTGCTGACGCCAGGCTGAATGTGAGGATCTGCTATTAGGAATGCTGTCCCATTATGTGGAAATGGAGATATTTGTGGTGAGAGGGTCTGGTATGTGAAGCTATGCATCCATGTTTATGGAGGTGAGATAATCTCCTAGATGGAGTGCCCTTATTGAGGTTCTTATTGTCACCTTCTTGAATTGCTTGCATGCCACAAACTGATTTAAGCATTTTAAATCTAGTATTGGGTGTAAGTCTCCAGTTTTGTGAGAACCATGAAGAACATTAAATATATTCCCTTGATCCATTTGTCTGGCCAAACTTGGCATGATGGCCTTATTTGTGACCAAATTGTCTAAGATTTGTTGGCTTTGTTCTGGGCTTGTTTTCTGCTTAAGAATGGTGAGCTTATGAGGCACCCCCAAACCGGAATTTCTGTCAGTTTTATCACATATCTTTTATGAATGATTTCTAGGACCCACTTGTCCTGGATGATTTTCTTTGATTGATCAGAAAATTGGACAAGTCGTGCCCTGATTAGTGGGTGCAACTGTTATTTGTCTGCTGATGTGTAGTCATTGATTGGACTGTTGCCTGGATTTGAAGGAGTTGTTGAAATGACCGTGCTTGCATTGTTACAGACTCTGTATTATTGTTTGCGGTATGGAATGAGAAACAAAACTTATTGTTTCATGTTGGTATCACAGCTCTGGCTTCTGCTGCAAAGGTTTTTGGATCTACAAAAATCACCACCTGTATGACAGGTAGGTGTCTCTAGAGGTTCTCTCCTTCCCAAGGGTCTTTCCTTCCTCTTTTGTCTTCAAATATTTTTCCAGACCTTACCAAACAGGTAGGAACCTCTGAAGGGTAGCTTCTGCAGCATTATTTTTGAATTTGTGTCTGCGTCCCGTAGTTTTAGCCAGAGGGTCCTACACACCATGATGGATAAAAGCTGTTGGTCTAACATTTATTTTCAGTGAGACCACAGAAATATCAGTGAGGTACATAGAGGATTGAATGGACTGCTCCATCAGTTGCGCCTCTGCTGATTTGGATGCTAGAATTTTATGGACATCATGCATCCAGGCTAGCTGTTGTAAAATAAATTGTTGCTGCTGCTCTGACCCCTAGACCCGCCACCTCAGATTGCTTCTTGAGCATTTCCTCCATTTTTCTGTCTGCAGATTCCTCAAGACTGGTGGCCCCCTCCGATGGCAGGACTGTTTTCTTGCTGAGGGCTGCAATTTGAGGGTCGACCAATGGAGCAGTGCACCAGAACTTTAGTTTGACCTCCTGGAGTGGGTACATCTTATCCCATGAGTATTGCTCCGGGATCCTTGCTGGTTCTGTTGCCTCCCATTCTTTAAACATTACCTTGTCTATGGACTCACAGACAGGGAAAGTGTCATTGTGCTTAGCTGCAAGTAGTAGCGAGGGCATTAACTTAGACTTCGGAGGAGGCTGAGGTGCTTCAAAGCCCACAGTTGTTTTAATATTGCACACCAGACTGGGTACCTTGTCATGAAAACACATTTTGGCAGTCAGGGACTGTGAATATAGAAACATAGAAATTGTTGGCAGATAAGGACCACTAAGCCCATCCAGTCTGCCTGTAGGCCCTATACATGTATGCATCCACTCACCCTAAGTGGCCAATGGCTTTTCATCACTCCCTTCTCACCCAAGGTTCCCTGTGCTTATCCCAGGCATGTTTAAACCCCTCCACTGTGCTTGCCCCTACCAACTCTTGTGGCAGACTACTCTAAACATTCAGCACCCTCTCTGTGTAGAAAAACATCCTCACGTTACCTCTTAATCCCCCCCAATCCAATTTCATATCGTGCTCCCTCAATCTGGTATCTTTTCTACATTGGAAAAGATTTCCCAACTGCACCTTGTTTATGCCTTTAAGGTACTTAAAAGTTTCTATCATGTTGCCCCTTTCTCTCCTCTCCTCTCCTCCAGTGAGTACATATCGAGGTCTCTTAGTCTCTCCTCATATGTTTTGTGGTGCAAACCATGCACCGTCTTTGTCGCCCTTCTCTGGACAGCCTCCACCTTGTTTGTGTCCTTATGCTTGTGTGGTCTCCAGTACTGCACGCAGTACTCCAGGTAAGGCCTTACCAGTGTTTTATACAATGGCACCACCACTTCCGCCTCCTACTAGTAATACCTCTGCTTATGCACCCCAGCATGCCTCTGGCCCTCCCTGCAGCCTTTGTACATTGCTTTGATACCTTAAGGTCATCAGATATGATAACCCTTAGGTCCCTTTCCTCTTTGGTGATGACAGAATCTCCCCCCCATCCTGTAGCTCTCCCCAGGGTACCCCCTACCCAGGTACATTATCTTGCACTTTTTTGCATTGAACCTCAGTTGCCACACCTCTGACCATCTTTCAAGCTTCTCCAGGTCCCTCTTTGTTTTCTGCACCCCTTCTGGAGTATCCACCCGGTTGCAGATCTTGGTATCATCTGCAAATAGGCAGATCTTTCCTTCCAACCCCTCTGCAATGTCACTAATGAAGACATTGAACAGGACTGGTCCCAGTACTGATCCTTGTGGCACTCCACTGGTCACCCCTCTCTCCCCAGATTGGATCCCATTTACCTCCACCCTCTGCCTTCTGTCCATCAGCCAGTTTCTAGCTCAATGTATCACCTTATGCCCCATCCCCAGACTACTCATCTTGTTAACCAGCCTTCTGTGTGGGACGGTATCGAAGGCTTTGCTGAAATCTAGGTAGGCGATGTCTACGGCCCCTCCCTGATTCACTTCATTAGTCACCCAATCATAAAAGTCTATCAGATTCATTTGACAAGACCTTCCTGATGTGAATTCGTGCTGCTTCAGATCTTGGGCACCAATGGATTCCAGGCGTACCACTATCCTTTCTTTCAGCAGTGTCTTCATGATCTTCCCCACCACTGAGGTGAGGCTGACTGGCCAGTAGTTCCCCACTTCCACCCTACTACCACTTTTGTGCATTGAGACTACATGTGCCCTCCTCCAGTCCTCTGGAACCACGCCTGTGTTGAGTGACTCTGTGAACAGGGTGGCCAGAGGTGCTGCTAGTTCCCTCCACAGCTCCCTTAATATCCTCGAGTGCATGTCATCTGGCCCCATGGCTTTATCCACCTTCAGCTTTGTGAGTTCCTCCCGAACTCTCTCCACTGTGAATGGACTGGTGTCCACTTCTCCCCCCGATTGCCTGTGCTCCCCAGCTGTGGTCCTTGACCCTCTCCCTCTTCAGTGAATACTAAACAGAATTATTTGTTCAGTATTTCTTCCTTGTCTAGATTCCCCTCCATGCACTCTCCCTCCTCCCCTTTGAGCCTCACAACCCCTCCCCCCTGGTTTTTCTTCTATCGCTGATGTACCTATAAAATGTCTTGTCCCTTTTTTTCACAGTCCATGCTAAACCCTCCTCTGTCTGTGCCTTGGCTTTCCTAACAGCCTTCCCTGCCCTCTTAGACATTCAGGGTACACCTCCCTGTCTTCCTCTCTTTTGGTCACCTTATACTTCCTGAAACTTGCTCTTTTTGCCCTTACTTTGTCTCCCACCTTTTTAGAGAACCATAGTGGTTTCTTTCTTCTTTTCCCTTTGGCTACTATCCTAACGCATTGGTTAGTTACCTCCATAATGGCGCCTTTTAGTCTTCACCATTGTTTCTCCACCTCCTCTATTACCTCTACTTTCTCCAGGGCTGCTGTTAAACATCTGCTCATTTCATTGAAATTTGCCCTCCTGAAATCTAATACTTTTGCCCTTGTGTAGCTTGAGTCCCTGTTTCCATGTCAAACCACACCATGGGGTAGTTGCTGGATCCCAGCTGCTCTTCCACCTGGATTCTTTCGACTCTGTTACCATTGGTCCATACCAAGTCTAGAATCAATTTGTCCCTGGTGGGCTCATGCACCAGCTGTCTGAGTCCAACCCCCTGTAGGGATTCTAGAATGGCCGTGCTTCTGGCTAAAGCAGCTGCCTGGGTGGTCCAGTCCACATCTGCCATATTGAATCTCCCATCAACAGGACTTCACCTTTAGCTGCCATGTCATGAATTTCCTCCACTAGTACCATGTCCACTTCCTCCCTCTGTGCCGGACATCTGTAGATCACCCCTGTATGTATTGCTGTGCCATTTCCTGTTTCAAGGGTGACCCACATTGCCTTGGCCTCCCCCTACCTTCTCTGTACTTCTGTAGCATTTATGCCTTCTCTGACATACAGGGCCACCCCACCCCCCGCTCCCTTTTAACATTCCCTGGCCCTTCTAAGCAGTGTATAGCTTGGTATATTGATGTCCCAGCTGTGATTAGCAGAATACCATGTCTCTGTTGTTGCTGCTATGTCAACGTCTGCATCCGTCATCAAGGCTTCCAGGTCTGGAACCTTATTTCCCAGACTTCGGACATTTGTGAACATGACCTTCCATGTTTTACTCCCTGCCCTCCCTCTGAACAGGATCTTGTTCCATGCATGACTCATCACCAGATTTATTGCCTGACTCTTCACCCGAATTGGGTTCATTGTTGTCAGATTGAGGGTTTACCTGTGCTGGTAAAATTGGAGTCAGTGGAGGATTGGGGTCAGCGGATGTGGGGTTCAGGTTGCATGGGCCCACTGTCTCTGCCAACATCTCCATCACTGCAGTCATGAACTGATGTTGTGCCCATATCAGGACTGTTAGAGTTGTGTCATTGCCGTCTCCCACTGTGTCTTTAGGGGGAGGAGGAAGAGGATTGTTGCTGCTGTTGGTCACTGTGATGTTCTGTGATGAACCAGAGGTTTTGCCATTGTAGACAATTTCTGAGAGGTCCAATGGGTCATCTGAACATGTGGGACATGGAGGGCTTGCCCGAGCAGCAGTGGGGCCCTGCAAGGATGGCATTTCTCTTAGCCTTCACCATGATGCCTGAGGAGCTGTGAGTCAAATTCTGAAAGTAGTACAAACAAACTATGCTGAATCTCAGGAGCTGTGATCCAGTGCTGTAGCCTGGTCAGATCTACCACAGCTGCATAATGAAGTTAGTGAAGCTGTTTGGAACTGTTAAGGAGGTATGGAGAAACAACACAATGATTTGTAAGTAGTAAGATTTGTTTTAGTTTCTGTTCTGAGAAAGGCATACACGTTATTAGGAAAATACATGGAAGTGTACATTTTAATGGAAGGAATAGGAAGCAATATAGGTTTACAAAAGAACCCCAGAGCAAATGCCACTTACGTATGTGTTATCCTGGATGATATTGGCCGGACAGCCAAATTTTAAAGAAAACACAATTGCACATACCTTAATAATGCAAAGCATCATGGGAAACATATGCAAATTCTCATGATGGTACAGAAGGTGGCAGTACATGAAAAAGTAATGGCTGGCATATGTTCAGCCTTGGGATCATTTATTCCATTTCTTTTTTTTTTTTTTTTAGAGAAACAGGGTTTTTGTCCATGAGATGATGTAAGGTATATTTAAGCAATGTGTTGATGTCAGGAAGTCGGGTGTAACGATGAGGAGGTTGAGGTTGGTAGTGGGGTACCGCAGGGCTCGGTCCTGGGTCCGATCCTGTTTAATGCATACATATCGGACATCAGGGAGGGTATAGGGTGTGAAATGAGTCTCTTCGTGGGTGACTCCAAGATGGGAGCAGTAGTTGAGGGAGAAGAGGGGAGGTTGGCCCTGCAAGGGGACCTGGACACCCTGGAAAGCTGGTCTCACACATGGAAATTAAATTTCAATATCACCAAGTGCAAGGTGTTGCATCTTGGTCGGGGAAACCCTAAACACAGGTACACTCTGGGAGGGGAGGCGCTGGAGGCCTCAATAGGGGAAAAAGACCTAGGGGTCATGGTGGATGCATGTATGAATAACTCTGAGCAGTGCAGGAGAGCGGCTAGCAAGGCAAACAGGATGTTGGGATGCATCGTAAGGGATCACCTCTAGGAGCAAGGAAGTGATTCTGCCGCTGTACAATGGACTGGTTAGACCACAGCTTGAGTACTTGTACAGTACTGGAGACCACACTTGAAGAGGGACATACAGCTCCTGGAGAGGGTACAGAGGAGGGCAACTAAGATGATACGAGGGCTAGGGGATTTGACGTATGAGGACAGACTTGAGGAGCTCTGCTTGTTTTCATTGGAGGAGAGGAGAGACAGGGTGACATGACTGAGGTCTTCAAGTACCTCAAGGGAATAAATAGGGTAAACATGGAGGGGATCTTTAGACTAAAGCAGGGAGGTATCACCAGAGGGCATGGTTTGAAGTTGGAAGGGTGAGGGGGGAAAAGAGGAGGAGGTTTTTCACTGAGAGGGTGGTGGACCCTTGGAATACACTGCCTGGCGAGCTGGTTCAGAGATCCACAGTGGAGGGCTTCAAGAGAGGGTGGGACAAACACAGAAAGTGGATGTATCAGATGATGGCCTGTCCCAGGGGGGTTGGGATGGATGATGGGGGTTCTGGAGCACAAGGGATGGAGGGCCTCGCACCCAACTAAGGATCTAAGGTTCGAGCAGACTCGACAGACCGTAAGGCCTAATCTGCTGGCAAATAGTATGTTAGTATGATGATGGACTATTAGTATAGAAAATGTGATAGTAACTTTCAGAGGGGGTTGCTTTTGATAAGGGCAAGGTAGTTATGCTTGTGATAATGGGAATATTAGGAAAGTATGAGGTCTATGCAGAAGTGGAGTACAAATATGCACAGTTTCATAAGTATGTGCTCATAATGCAGGTGAATGTGATATGCAGGATTGTTTTAGAAATAAGTAAAAATAGTGATACATGCAATTGATAGAAAGACAGATAATTACATAGACATGCAGGCCCTGTCCACACTACACTCGAAAAAGCTGTAATGGATTTAAACCATTACAGACTGTAAACAGTGTGTCCACACTGCCAGTGAACAGTGTGGATAATGGTTTGAAAACATTACAGCCTGTCCACACTGAATGCGATAGTGTGCATTGTCTAAACCCTGTAGTAGCAGTGCACATCCCATGGTGCACTCTGTGATGACAGCTGCATTTT
This sequence comes from Neoceratodus forsteri, assembly GCA_016271365.2. Taxonomy (NCBI): domain Eukaryota; kingdom Metazoa; phylum Chordata; order Ceratodontiformes; family Ceratodontidae; genus Neoceratodus; species Neoceratodus forsteri. Next base: position 800,302,370 of record CM028129.1, read on the forward strand.
GAGATGCCCTCCTACATGTCCTATGGAGTACTGTATATGGCACAGTCATATTATGTAAATAACCATATTTCACTGTTATGAGACACACTTATCTTGTGGAGGTGACAGAGAGAGGTTTGAGGGAGGGGGAGATCCGTATGTTGGAATCAGGGGCTACATCAGTGAGAGGAAGGGAAGGGGGGAGAGAGAGAGAGAGAGAGGGGTTGGAGACATGGCATCCGTTCTGCCAGTATTAGGGCACCTGGGCACAACAGATGTTCATATACTACTGCTGTGTGGCTGAAGGCAGACCCTCTACTACTGCCTTCAGTGTTCCCCACTGCTCCACTGTACACAGTGCCACACATCTTTTGTCTGCCATAGCAGTGCTCCATGATGCACTCAGGAACTCCACTAATGTATGTGTTCACTACTAGCACTGCTCTGCAGGTAGTATTGCTGCCATATCACACATGGGCAGGCAGGGTACTCCAAACACTCCGCATAGTGAGAAGAGTAATCAAGGACAATACACAGATACCATCAGGAGGTGGCTCTTGGGGAGGCAAGTGCAGAAAGAGAGGTAGGTTAGGTGGGGACATGGGGGTACACCCGGGGGGGTGCACATACAGCTGTCAGGTTACTGTGGTATGGAGGCATCCCAATATTGCAGCCTACACCCATGCTCCACACTGTCATCTGCATATGTCCTGGTGACCTCCCTGCATGCAGTGAAACAGTGCTGCAATGCATGCAGGTATAGTGGAAGACTGTAGGCAACACGGTGGAGCATTTAGACACAATTGCAATTAAAAACTGATAAAGGTGTAAAGCTGTAAATAAGAGTGAAATAACCATGCTGGTATACACACCACATAAAGTGGTTCTTGGAAGGATAAGATTGGGGATGGCTCAATTAAAAGAGTAGTCCACTCAGAATTTGCAAAAACATATGTTATGCAGAGTGTTTTGATTTGTATGTTAAGTCCTAGTGTGTCCTTCTCTCTGTCTGCTATTAGGAGTTTTTTCTAAATTAGGCTGCTAGCTTTAGGGTAGTTTTATGACCCCTGAGAATCTCCATCACAAATAGGTTTATTGCCTTCTGTCTCCTACAGTGCACCCTGTCCCATGTGACAGTGATGTAGCCAGGCCCATAGATTTATCATATGCAGTGCTTTCTAAAATCATTTCACAACAGCGGAGCTTTGTAACTGTTCTTATCCAGTGAGCACAAATGGCAACAGTTACAGTTTAGTAGATGCCTGAGAGCTACCTAACTGGGATTTCTGTAAGAAAACAGTTACTAAATAGCTCCAATTTCACTATTTTGGTTTTCTGGGTGTGTCATATCTAGCTAGCAGTAATATGTGTTTTCATTTTAAAATTTACTTTCATCAAACTACGCACAACAATAAAAAGCACAGAAAGTGCCCCAGATCATCACTGCTATAACTAGTAAAGACTATAGCAGTTTTCTTACAGAAACATCACTCAGCTCTAAAGTATGTGCTAAACTGTAAATGTAGGTACCAGCATTCTTTTTTTTTTTTTAACCAGGAGAGACACACTAAAGCTTGTTTACAGGTGTGAGCTGGGAGCACAAGGGACACACAGTACGCATGTGGAGGCTGTGGGATTCAAACTCAGGATACCAGGTTTGCAGCTCAGAGCCTTAGACCACCGCACTATACTGCCTCCTCTATTCTAATAGGTAGAACTGGCAGTTAGTGCTGATTTTGCTCTGTGACATAATTTTAAATTTGTTTTTTGGTTACAAATGTAAAGTATATTTTTAATAAAGTATAAAAATATGTACGAGTGAGTTATTTAGTTTGGCAAATATTTGTTTTATTATTTGATAAAGTGGGATACACTAAATGTGTAGTGCAATGAACCATTGTAAAATGGGATCAAATGTGTAGCTGAAATAGTCAGTCATCATGTTGTTTTCATGCTATACCACACACAGGAGAGAAAGTGACTTTAAAGTATTTTGCAGTTTCTAGGCTGCAGCTTCATAGCATACACTTCATTTGTTAAAAAAAAATGAAAATCATGTCACAGAACAAATTCAGCACTAAATGCTAGCTCTACCTAATAGAATGCTAGTACCTACATTTATAGTTTAGCAAATACTTGAAATCTAACTGAGTGGGTTTTCTGTAAGAAAACAGCTAGAGTCTTAACTAATTATAGTGCTAATGATCTGGGCAATTTCTGTGCTTTTATGCTTATGTATAGTTTGATGAAATTAAAAGTTTTAAAATTAAAACACTCCTGCAAGCTAGACCTGACATGCATAGAAAACAACAGTAGTGAATTAGAACTTAATTTAGTAGCAGTTTTCTTACAGAACCCCCAGTTAGCTAGCTCTCGGGTATCTGCTAATAGGCTAATTTAGGAAAAACTCCTAATAGCAGACAGAGGGAATGACACACTAGGACTTAACATACAAATCAAAACACTCTGCATAACAAATGTTTTTGTAAGTTCTGAGTGGACTACTCATTTAAAACTGCAAGCCCAGTGAAAATATTCACTGCAGCCTCTTGCTGTACTGACATGCTTCAGCTGATGCAAAATACAGAGTAAAGTGTTGGGGGCAGGGTTGGAGGACAGGTCTGAATAACACCATATACCCACTAGGAGGGACTTTCCGTCTCTTGGAATGTATTTGTGAAAATGTGTGACCAGGAGAGGAATGTAAGCTGAGCCAAGGCTGTTTAAACAAGTGCTGTATAAGGATGCAGTTTCAGGCTTTTTCTTTCCTTCTGAAGCTTAAGCTCTGATGCCCCAGGCAGCTCTGATAGTCAGTTGTTCCAGCATGATAGATCCACCTCATGCCCCTCCCACATGAACCAAAAAAAAGATGGGTGAATCTTTAGGAGCTTCTTGGGTGGAGGTGGGGGTAGATCTTACTCCCCCATAAAAACTAATGCTGCCGCCCATTACTCAGGTTCCAGTTCTTGTACCTCCCACTTAAGAAAAAAAAATAGTGCTTTGCAACCACTGACTAACATGAAAGCATATTTATCTGAGGGCAGAAAACATTTCTTGGAGGAGGGCAAGGTGGAGGAGACTATTTACATCTTCAGTCAGTCCCACGGACAGAAAACATGACATCACTCCTTTTGTACATGCAAAACGTCTGCAGGTTCCACCTACTGCAGCTGTAAAAACTTGGCTTCCCAAACCAGGGCAGGGCAGCAGGTAGCTCGGATTGCACCTTTGAGGTCACATGTGCATAGGTAGCCTATCAGGTGAACATAACCCATTATGTAATGATGGTGTGGTACCTCACAGATTACTTCCCACAGTGGATTTAACATCAGCAACAGCAGTAATTTAAAATAGCAATTGGGTGTTTCAATTAGCAATAGTAGTTTAAAAGGAAAAACTTTCTGTTGTAGTTAGCTAATACCAGAAAAGGCACCCCATCCATACTGACATTCTGCATTGTGTGTGTCAGCATGGCATTTAGCAGCAGCAGGACCTCAAACTATAATTTTTTGTTTCAGTTAGCAGTGGTAGATTAAAAGGAAACATTTTCTTTGTAATCTGTACCAGAAAAGGTGCCCCATGATATGGACTTCCTGTATCCTGCATGGCAGCATGGTACCTGTCCAGTGATGTATTTCACACTTGTCCATAGCCATTTAGTGGCAGTAATTTGAAAATAATGTTTTGTTTCAATCATCAGTAGTAGTTTAAAAGGAAGAATGTTTGGGGGTGGGGGTGTAAGCCAGTGCCAGAAAAAGACATATAGAAGTGTTGGCAGATTAGGACCTCTTGGCCCACCTAGTCTGCCCCATATTCCCTACCTACTGTGCCACTGCAGACCCTACTTGATCTCTGGTCTTCTGCCCACCTTGCCTTACTTCTAAGGATCCCCTTGTGTTTATCCCATACATGCTTGAATCCTGTTACCATTTTGTGACACACCACCTCTGCTGGGAGGCTGTTCCAGGCATCCATCACCCGCTCTGTGAAGAAGTATTTCCTCACATCTCCTCTTAGCCCCTCCCCCCCCACCAGCTTCATAGTGTGACCCTTGTCCTGGAGCATCTTTTTCTATAGATAATGCTGCCTTCCTGCACCTTATTAATACCTGTGAGGTATTTGAATGTTTCTGTCATATCCCCCCTTTCCCTCCTTTCCTCTAGAGAGTACATATTTAATTTCTAGAGTCTTTCCTCATAGGGTTTTTGATGCAGGCCCTGCACCATTTTGGTAGCACTCCTTTGGACTGCCTCCAACCTATAGGGTCTCGCCAGTGATTTATACAAGGGTAATATTACCCTCTTTATGCCCCCGAGCATCCTGCTAGTCTTCCCCACTGCATTATCACACTGCTTGGCTACTTTCAGGTCATAAGACATGATTACCCCAGGTTCCTTTCCTGTTTTGTGGTTGCTAATACCTCCTCTTTTTTTTGAAATTTAAAATGTATTGATTTTCAACAACAAAATACCAACCATACAACACGACAGTAGTAACAGGCTGATAAATTACATGGCACAACATAAACCCCCCTTCCATCCTCTCATCCCCAACATCCACCGCCTTGACCCTCCCCCATCAGAGTGTTCAAATTTAAGTTTATTGGTTTCAGGGAAAAACAGACAAAGTACATTCGTTACAAACCATTAGTATATTAAACAGTAAACCACCCCAACCCCCCTACCACCAGTAGATACATAGGGTAGTTGGGGACCAAGAGAGCATAACAGAGATCAAAAACACTTAATATGATCCCCAGCCAAAATGTTGCAGGAAAATAACCTTACCCCTCCCCCACCCTAATCCTTCAGTTTCAGAGTGCACCCCAATATCTTATTTGGCAAGGTAACAAAAGTCTGGATAATATCATCTCTCCACATATTTACCCGTACCCTGACTGACAACAGATCAAGTATAGAGAGAAATTAACAGGACACGTGGGATGTATAACCTAAGATTAGTGGATAACATCTGGTATATTATAAGGTAGTGTGATGTAATATGAAACATGAGGGTCGAGGATCCGGGCCATCAAGTCACCTATTAGGGTAGGCAGAAAGCACATGGAGCTTACCCATCTATAAAAATATGTCTGGCTATTTTTGTAACTGGCATTCAGGTTCTCAGATTGGAAATATGACATCATCTCTTTTAACCAATCCACATATGTTAAAACCAGTTGATCTCGCCAATGTCTTAAAACCAGATTCTTGACTGCCATAGATATCAGAGCCATATAATATCTACGTTCCCCACTATCGACTAGAGAAAGATCCCGAAATACACAAATTGCAGGACAGAAAAATTCTCTCAGACCCAGAAGGGAATCCAGACTATCATGAATCAGAGACCACAGAGGAGCAACTTTAGGGCATTCCCAGAAAATATGAACTAAGTTGCCCTCATCTCGCAGACACCTGAAACAGTCTGAGGTGGGAATTAAGTTACGTTTGAAAAGCTTGACAGGAGTATAATAAAGGTTATAGACAATATTATATTGTGCTAAATGAAATCTATCCTGTGTATGGTATTTGTGTAAATTGGTCCAGAAGGTATTCCAACATGGAACAGTCTCCGGGAGGAGATGTGTCCAGAATAGAGGGCCCCCAGCCTCTTCTTCAAGATTAAAAGTTAGAAGATAGGAGTAAATCTGAGATATTGAATGCAATTGGGAAGCCAAATTGATGATGGTCGAAAAGAAAGGTTGTACTATCGACTGTTTATAGGATCTACCGAATATACTATTCACCAGATGTCACAGTTGGAATACTTTAAAAATATCTTTGCCTGATATGTCAAACCTGGTTAAAATTTCCCAGAATCGAGGAGCGGGTTTATCAAACAGATGCTCAATCCTAAGGTTATGAAGATGTGGGAGCCAGTTGGTCCTATCAAGGAGTTTCCTAGTTTAATATTGGGATTGAGTATTATTGGCTGCCCTAAGTCGGTATGGGTAGAAATCAAAAATATTTGAGACATTGGGCCAACACTTTAAGGGAGACAACCGTTGCATCATCCGAAATTAAATGAGAAAGTATTTTCGGGGTTTGATAGAGTAAAGCCAATATATCAAGTTTAAGTTCAGAAAGGGAAGTCTTTTCTAGTTGAAGCCAGATTGGTTGAAAACACTCATTGTTTGTGGAAAACCATTTGCCTAGTTTGGACAAATGGGCCGCCCAATAGTATAAAAGAAAATTAGGAAGTTTCAAACCCCCTCTCTCTTTAGGAAGTGATAACGTACTATAGGAACACCGTACCCCTTTACCATGCCATATAAAAGCAGAGATCAGACTATGGAGCTTCTGAAAAAAGGAAAGGGGGAGCCAGAGATTAATAAGGTTCAACGGATAGAAGACTCGGGGGAGGACATTCATTTTAATAATATTAATCCTACCCCATAAGGAGATAGGAAGAGCTGTCCAACGTTGCAGATCCTGACTGATCGAGTCCTTAATCCTAGTAAGCTTAAGTTTTTTAAGAAGAGAGATATCTGTAGAGAAATGAATCCCCAGATACTTGATTGAGCTAGAAGCCCATTTCATCCCGAAAGCTTGAAAATTCTGCTTAAATGTATAGTTATTTAAAGGAAAAATCTCACATTTAGAGATATTTAGTTTATAACCAAAAAAGAAGCCAAACCGCTTGATAATAGCCAAAGCTGCATGTAGGGACGTTACCGGATCTACTAAATGCAACAAAACATTATCTGCATATGCTGACAAGGTTAGATCCCTATCATGAAGCCGTATGCCCTTCACCTGAGAAGAAGATTTAAGATTAATTAATAAAGGTTCTAAATATAAATTGAAAAGCAGGGGGGATAAGGGACATCCCTGCCTAGTACCGGCGAAAAGGCGGAAAGAGAAGGACAGAACCCCATTACAATAAATTTTGGCTGATGGAAATTTATAGAGTGTCTTTATCAGATTCAGAAAAGGAGTTGGAAAGCCCATTTCCTCCAGTACTATCCATAAGAAAGACCAATCAACCCGATCGAATGCTTTCTCAGCGCCAAGAGACACCAGGGCGACTGGGTCGGATGTCTGAGCATAATGTGAGATATGGGACAGAGTCCTTAGATGATCAGCTGCTGACCTTCCAGGAACAAACCGTCTGTTCAGGACTCAAAAGACCCATCCAGATCGATTTAATCCTTTCAGCAAGTATTTTAGCCAAAATTTGATATCATAATTCTGGAGGGAAATTGGGCGGTAACTAGTCGGTCCGAGGGATCTTTGTCTGTCTTAGGAATTAAAACTATAGTGGCTTCAATAGAGCGGGTCAAGATCGGTGAGATCAAAAGTAATTATATAATTCCAGAAGAATAGGAGTAAGTTCTTTGACAAAAACTTTATAGAAATTGGCTGGGAATCCATCTGGACCAGGCGACTTATCCGGAACTAATGAGGCTATGACATTTTTAATTTCTTCAGCTGAGATAGGGGTTAGTAGATTCGCCATCTGAGATTCCAGTATGCGTGGAACCTTACTTTCTTTAACATATTCTCTAATAATTTCTGTCGGAGGGAGTGTTGAGGAGCGATTATAAAGATTCAAATAATACTCCTGAAAGACCTGAGCAATATCTCTAGGCGAAGAGACAATATTACCAGATAGGGAAACCAGAGAGGAAATAATCCTCGAACTCTCAAGCGCAGAGCTAGTAATTTACTAGATTTCTCACCAAAATCCAGATATCTAGCTCGGTTTTTCATAAGGCAGTATTCTGTTTTGTCTTTCAGAAGCTCAGAATATTCATTCTGGCAGAAGAAGCTCTTTGAAATCTGAGAGCGATGAGGATAATGAATACCGATTGTCAAGTTCCTTATCTTGCCAATCAACTCTAACGACCTGGTTAACTGTGTTTTCCGCCTAAGGAGGCCATTTTGATAAAGTCACCTCAAGATAGCAATCTTTAAGGCTCCCATACCATATCTACCTTAGGGGTGGAGTTTATGTTGTCATCAGGAAAAGAAGATATCTTAGAGCTGATATCGGAAACAAATTGAGAGTCCTTTAATAGTTGAGTGTTTAACCACCACATAGAATCTCGAATAGTCAGAATTAGGATAATTGTATCCACACCATGGCGGTCTGATAAAATGATTGGTTCCATACTGGACAAAGGAATTTGTGAGAGAAGAGGAAGACTGACTAGAATCATATCTAATCTTGATCTGGTACCGTGTGATTGAGATTGGAAAGTATATGCTCGAGCGGAAGGGTTAGCTTGCCGCCATGGGTCTCCTAAGCCTAGCAATGAGGCCATTTCAGCTAGGGCTTTCTGAGCCGAGCTGGGCATACGACTGTCTTGAGGTTCTTTATCTAGCTTCGAGGAGAAAGGCGCATTCCAATCCCCACCCAGTACAAAATGAGTGGGCAAAAAACTGGCCAGTTTATCCAATAATACCGTAAAAAACTCAGGTTTTCCTCCGACAGGGCCATAAACAGAACCAAGAACAGTGGTTATTCCATTTAGAGTACCCCTGACTAATACAAATCTCCTTCTGGGTCGGAGAGAACCAGATCTTTAATAAACAACATGTCTCTTAAAAGAATCGCAACCCTTTACTAAAACTAGAGTTCCCGGCTACATAGAACTGGGAAAACCCAGACCGAGATAACAGCTTAATTTCGTCCTGATACAGGTGTGTCTCCTGTAGGAAAAGAATGTCAATATTGAGTAGGGAACAGTGGTTAAAAATCTGTAGGCGTTTAGACCGGTCCCTCAGCCCTCTGACATTCCAAGATGCTATCTTAATTGTGGATCCAGCCATCCTTTAATAATATCACAACACTTAGATATCCAGACAGAGTACGTAGTATCTAAGGAAACAGGTGCATTCCATTTACGATAATTAAAGAATTGCCCTTATCCACCCCCACCTCCCCAAGAGAGAACCCCATACCAGAGAAATAAAACCAACCAAGTCGTGAAGAAACCCATCACCAACCCTCTTACCCCCAAGCCCCAACCCACCCAACCAACATTCTTATAGGCTGTAACTCCAAATATCAAACAGTTGAGTGAGTAGTCCACCCTAACCCAGAGAAAACTATGTACAATGGGTGGCCAGGTAACATAATTAAGATAGAGAAAATTAGAGTCCAGAAACCGTGACCCCCCAATCCCAAAGGCGAACCTCTGAAACCCCAGCCTGGTGCATAAAGACCAATAATCGGAGTGTACCACTGAGAGTTCGATAACAAACTGTAGTAACCCGCAAAGTAATATTGTGCTTAATACACCCAAACCTAGGGAGAGGTTGGCAACCCCCATCTGTCTTCGTGATTCCACACCCAACAGGCAGTCATATCTAGACTCAGCCCCCCCCCAAAGCCGCCCCCCCTGCATCCCTACCCAAAGGTAGTAAATAAGTCAGACCAGAAATGTTCCAAAGCTGGCCAAATTAACCTACTATACGCATCAACCCCCAGTATTTCTTGATGCCCAGTCCGTCTTGACTCAGCCGCTGGGAGAGATCACGGAAAATCAATACCAGGGGAAATTTAGAAGGAGCTCTTAGGGTGATATTCATTGCCCTCTAGATATATTTTATGTTCAGATGAGTTATTATACAGATCTAGGCCCAGCGTATATAAAATTACCCTTTAGGGCATCTGCACTTAAAACTCGATCCATCCCTATTCCGGTCATTAGGCTGAGTCAACTATATTAAGAAAGACAGCACTAGAACTCCAGCAAACCTCAAATCCAACCAGAAGCGGAATGAACAAGAGATAAGACCTTGATCCCCAACCATCCGTGACCACCCATGCCCATGAGAGTTTGGCAGTGTAAATATTGATCGACTTACTTGTCGAGCCGCTAGCCACAGGGACCAAAACAACCAGAGAAAAAGGGCAGCAATCACAGGAATACAACGAAATGACCTACACAACCAATGTTTCCAGGGGAAAACTAATTCGGCGAACCGAACCAGTCCGTTCCCCCAGGAAACAGAATCCCACAAAGGAAGTTCCGCAATGAGAAGGCCCAGACCACGGGAAGATCCAGACCTCACACCGCAAACCATCTCAGGACCCCACCCCCGCCCAGCCCGAACGAGCCCAAAGGAGCAGAGGAGCGGAAAACTCGACCCCACCAAGAAAGGACCCAGAAAGGAAAAGGCAGAGGGGAGACAAAACCGGGGAGAGACAGCAGAACCAGACCAAAGACGGTAAGGACCGGACAAAAAAACCAATAGCAGTATAGGCCATCAGTTGCCATATTTAAGTACAGTAATCAGGCAGAAAGCAAAATTTTAAAAGGCTGATTATATTTAACGAGGAGGGGGAGGCCCCTCAACCTCAGCTCGATTTGAAAGTCATTTCAGCCCGAGGATTTAAACAAATCTGGCAGCCTGATCGCTAGTTCGGTGGAAGCCATCTCAGGAGAAGTGAAGGTGTTAGCTGTGGCCCCAATAGTGACCTTTAAAATAGCCGGGTAAACCATTCGGAAAGGTATGGATGCAGCGATGAGGTTTTGGACCACTTGATGATAGGCAGCCCTTTTTTCACGAGTTTCTTTAGGCAAATCCTGCACAATTCTGATTCTGGTAGTGCCCCACAGAATATCTTTGAGCTCCCGAGCCTTCATATAAACGTGCTGCCTCTCTATGTAACTCAAAAACTTCACAATAATCATGGGTGATCCGTTGGAGGTCTTGGTCTCAGCGATCGATGGGCCCTCTCAATGTGATATGAAGGGCTGATCGGGAAGGCCAACTGCCTTGCAAAGGAATTTTGCATAAAACCAACATATCTGGACCTTCTTCTAATTCAGGTAGGCCCAGAATTATTAAGTTGTTCCGGCGATTACGTCCCTCCAGGTCCTCTGATTTGAGCTGTAGTTTTTTGATTTGATGCTTAAGTTCTGTAATCTCATTATTGGCTTTTATTTGACATTGTTCTGTTGAAAATACTCGGGCCTCCACATCAGAGACTTTAAGGGAAACGGAGGATAAGTCAGAGCGCAAGGACCTAAGCTCCCCAGACATTTCTTTTAAAATATCCTTTAGTGGGGTGAGCTCTTGCAGGAATCTATCTTCCGTGAGAGGCATAGCTTGGTGAGTTTTGTCTCCGATTCGTCCGCTTAACGTTAGCTTGATTGCGTTGCTTTTAGCAGCTTTTTCAGGAGAGGCAGGAGGTGTGTGCCTGACTTGGGCCTGCTTCCATCCACCTCCATCCTGGGGTAATAAAGGCACTTGTCCGGACCAAACTGAGTTTGAAGGATTATAGATACCTTTATCTGTTAATCTATGACGAGATCTTAAGGTCTGATGTCCAAATATTGCTGCAGGAACGCAGGTAAGGCGGCTGTAGGAGAGAGCTCACGAATCCAGCTGCTGCTTAGTTAGCTGCCATCACGTGACCCCGCTAATACCTCCTCTCTCAGTTGGTACATTGCTCCTGAGTTTCTGCTGCCCAAGTCCACGATTTTGCACTTTTTTTCATTGAAACCCAGCTTCCATTCCCTTGGCCAATCTTCCAGCTTTTTTTAGATTGTCCTTCATTCTTTCCACCACCTTCCCCTGCCATGTATCCACTCTGTTGCAGATTTTTGTGCTATCTGCGAACAGGCATACTTTCCTCTCCAGCCTTTCCACAATGTCATTTATAAAGACATTGAAGAGGACCGGGCCTAGTACTGACTCCTGTGGTGCCCCTTTTGTCACCTTGCCTTCTCCAGAATGGACCCCATTTACCACCACCCTCTGAATCCTATTGCTTAGCCAACTTTTTACTCATTTTACTACTTTTGGGACCTACTCCTAGGTTGCCCTGCCTGCTCACTAGTCTTCTGTGTGGAACGGTGTTAAAGGCCTTACTGAAATACAGGTAGGCCACATCTACCGCTCCTCCCTGATCCACTTCCCTGGTCACTCAGCCAAATAACTCAATCAGGTTTGTCTGGCAAGTCCCCCCCGTGAACACATATTGCCTCAGTTCCTGTAATCCACTGGTTTCAAGGTATTTCCCAATCCTTTCCTTAGTAGTGATTCCATTACTTTACCTACTACTGAAGTCAGGCTAACAGGTCTGTAATTTCCTGCCTCCTCCCTATTTCTACTTTTGTGCAGTGGGACCACATCTACCCTCCCCCAGAACCTCCCCTGTTTCTAATGATAGCTTGAACAGAGCTGTCAGAGGTGCAGCTAGCACCTCCTTGAGCTCCCTCAGCATCCTTGGGTGCAGCCTGTCCAGTCCCATTGCCTTGTCTACTTTTAATTGTACTAGTTCCTTGAGGACTTTCTCCTTTGTAAAAGGACTAGCATCCACCCCCCTTCCTTTAATGCCCTTGTCCCCTTCCTCCATAAATATTGAACGTAAGTAATTGTTCGGTATGTCTGCTTTTTTTTCGGTCCTCTTCCTCCCAACCCCCCTTGCCCCTTTAGCCTTACTATCCCTCCTTAGTTTTTTCTTTACTTATGTATCTAAAGAATATTTTATCCCCCTTTTTTTTTTTTTCACTTATTGGGCAACATTCTCTTCCATGTGCACCTTTGCCTTTCTAACTGCACTTCCTGCCACTCTTTGTTCCTCCTGGTAACGCTCCCTATCCTCCTCCTCCTTCTGTGGCCTCTTGTACCTTCTAAATGCTAGTTTTTTTGCACTTACTTTCTCCCCTATTTCTCTAGAGAACCATAGCAGTCTCTTTTTTCTCTTGCCCTTGTTAACCTTCCTGACACAGAGATCTGTTGCCTTTTCAATGCCCCACCTTTATTTTTGCCACACTGTTCCTCGACTCCCCCAAGTTTCTCTATCCTTGCTAGGGTGGTACTGTGGCATTCTCCCATTTTCTTAAAATCTGCCCTCCTGAAGTCAAGGACCATCATCATAGTACATCTCAATTCTGACTCAGTACTTACATTGAGCCACATCGTACAATGATCATTGGTCCTCAGGTGGCCACCCAGTGTGATGTCAGCAACACTGTCCCTCTTTGTTAGTTCCAGGCCCAGTATTGCCCCCGCCATTAGTGGGTTCCTTATCTAGTTGCCTGAGGAACGCCCCTTTCAGGGAGTCCAGGATATGTCTACTTCTGACTGTTGCTGCAGCTGGTAGGCTCCAGGTCATGACCAGTAGATTGTAGTCCCCTACTAGCAAAACCTCCCCATTGCATGCCATCCTTTGGATTGCTTCCATGATATCTTCATCCACCTCTCCCCTCTGTGCAAGAGGTCTGTAAATCACTCCTGTGTGAATAGCGGCCCCACTCCTTCTCCACGGTGATCCACAGTACCTCAGCTCCTCCCTGCTGTTGCTGTATTTCCGTAGCTTTTATGTTGTCCCTGACATAAAGAGACACTCCTCCTTTTTTAACCTACCCTATGTTTTCTGAACAGAGTATTCCTTGGTATGGCTACATCCCAGTCCTGGTTTTCATTGCACCAGGACTCGGTAATTGCTACTATGTCCAGGTCTGCATCTGCCATGGTGGCCTGTAGGTCTGCAATCTTCTTGCCCAGACTGCTAGCATTTGCACACATGGCTCTCCAAATTGTCCTGCCACCTCCTTCCCATTTCCCCCTTGCCCTTTCTTATTTCCTCCACTATTTTTTACTATATCTCTTTTCTTTTACCCCTTAGATTCCTTTATTTGGTTCCTTTTGGGATTGTACTCCCTCAGGATTCCCATTGCTGACCTTGAGAGCCTGTGTGTGGGGGGGTCATGTTTCCCTGTCTTATTCTGCCTCCCTCTTGGCTACTTTAAATGCTCACAAATGTAGCATTTAAACTACTCACAGAGGATCATGGTTCCCATCCTAGATGGATGCAGGCCAATCACCCCTGTACAAGCCCTTATCCCACCAGGTGAGGCCCCATTCCCCAAGGAAGTCAAAACCCTCCTCTTAGCACCATTCCTTCAATCATGCACTAAAGATCCTGGTATGGAGAATCCTATCCTCCCCACTGTCATAGACAGGTAGCACCTCTGAGAAGGTCACAGATCATGCTACTTCCCTAAGACCACTCCCCAATTCCCTAAACTCCTCCTGAACTATTTCTGGTTCATCCCTAGTAAGGTAATTTGTCCTCAGATGGACAATGACGTCCAGCTGTCCCTCCCTTCCTGCTGCCCCAGCAAACCTTTGGATCCTCTTTCCATCTCTGCAAGCCATGGTGCCAGAAAGGCACCTAACCTACCTCTCCTCATCCTTGCTTGCCCCTAACTGTATCCCCCTCACTATGGAGTCCCCCACCAGGATTCACCTCCTGCTCCTTTGGTGTCCTCTGCCACCACACTTGGGCATAAACATGTCACACTGTTGTGGAGTTACTGCTCACGTTGTGTGCAGCCTTGTAGCTGTCAACGTCAGCACTTGATCTGGCTGTATGCTGGCCGATCTGCAGTCTTGTAGATGCTCCATTTTAAGAGTAAAAGTATTTTTATCAATAACTAAACATATAAGCAGCTATTTCCCTTGTCTTTGCACCAAACTGCACTTTAAACAAGCCTATTGTTCTCATTTAATTAAGTGAATAGTAATTTGATTTTTAATTATTAATTAGATGCTAATTGGCTTAATTAGTGTTATTGTTTTTTAGTGGTATGGTATACAGATTTAATTTCTGTGGTATATAGCTGTAAGTGCTGTGGAATATTGCTTTATTAGTGTGGTGTAGACATTTAATTGCTGGATGTAGGAATTTAATTAGTGGGTATCTGGTCTAGTAACTGACGTTTTTTCTATGGGAAAAGGGCTCAATCATGTATTATTTTAGTTTTCTGCATCACATAAGAACTTCAGTATAATCTGGTAGGAAAATGTGGTGTGTCCTATCACTGTGATTTAGGTTAAGCAAACCTATGGTACTGTAGTTTAGCATGCAATATCATATGACATTATTGAATAACCTCATATTAGATTAATATAATATTACAACTATAAAATATATGGTAAGTAAATAAAGTCTTTGCAAATACAGTTGAATATCTAAAATAAATTTCAGGATTCTTGATCTCATGAATTCCCTTATTGATTCAGGTAGTTAAACTCAGTGCCACGTCAAGGCAACTCAACCAGCTGAACCCTACTGTAACTGACCCTGTCTCAGATTCCTTCAGTGCAATTAAAAATCTTTAGATATGTTTCTCCAAATAGTATGTGTTTAAACAGGGGCTTCTGGGTTTCTAGCAGTGATAACCATGTGATGCACTGGGTAAATACAAAACAAGTTCTACAGCTTTGCATAGGTGACTTTGGGTTTCTGGAACTGCGTGTTTAGATGCAAGGAGTGTACATTAACTATAGGAGGAGTGTCCCTGGTAATGTATGTTTATTGAGAGGAAATCACACATGGGGATCTGAGCTTATATCTGGTGCGGACACTAATGTGCACTACAAGGGGGTGCTGCCTGGTTAGCATTTTAGTGGAGATGTTATCCCAAGATCCCTTCTGTCCAGCTGTGGTGGTTGTCCAGGTGAACATAAAAGATACCCTGGCACTTTTCATAATACAATAGTAGGGGATGACCCTTAATGTCCTGACTAACAGACTGCTTGCACCGTGTGTAGCAGTGTGGTACAATGGAAGCCATCACCATGATGAACTATATCAGATGTTGGGGTGTACCATGAGGCAATATAATTCTCATCAGTTCTGTTACACAATGCATAGAAAGCAATATCAGCATGCAACATGACCCAACATGGCTTGCTTTGGCTTCTGATAGCGTGGCTACCACTGTAAGCATGCAGTGCTATAATTCACCTTCATCAGCATCGGAATTAGCTGTTTATCTGTTTTTTTGTTAACCTGGCTGGTATAGAAGGCCAAGGGCCTATACTTAATTATGGCCCAAGAACAAACAGAACATAATTACAAACAATAAACAACAAGTTGTAACACCATACATAAGTAAACCAATGTTCCTTCCATCCTACTATGGTGGTTGTCCAAGTGGAAGGGAAAAATCCCATTACACTTTTCTTAATAAAAGGGGATGACCGTTTGTGTCCTGACTAACATCCATTTCCATGTAAAGCTAGCACTCGTGTGGATGTCACAAACTTGACCGCTGCACATGACTTTGTACAGTCCCTACACTATAGTGCCACTGTCTGCCTCATTGATTTGTGAAATGTTTTGATAATATCATTAATGAAACAGACTATGATTGCCCACATTAACTCGCAGCTCACTTTTTATCCAATCCCCTCTTATTAAATTAAAAAGTCCTAGTCAGAGACAAACCTGCTGATGCAATTTTCTTCATCTTGGTAATGATAATCACAACTGCATCAGGCTGGGGGCTTCATGAGTGTCTTCTGTATAGATTGATTTTCTGCTTTTGCTAACATATGATTGTAGAAATTGTAGCTGTGTTTTTTTGGTTCAGTGTACATTTTACACTTTACAGGACTGTGCATGAAATAGAGCATCAGACTGGTATTAACAAATAATATTACATTATAGCATTTGTAAATGTAGTTGCAGCCTAAAATTACATGGGGGGTGATGAGTGATCCAAGAGGCAGGCAGAGCAAATAAATGGTACATCCATTGTCCTCATTACTGTCTTTGCAGTCCCCAGGCTGCATATACTGACACAGAGAATAAGATGATAGGTGCTTGAGAGAGAGAGAGAGAGAGAAAGTTTGCGTGCACGTAGGTTTTTTTTTTTGGTTTTGTTTTTTTGTGGTATGGACAATTCAGGGTACTAGCAAATAATCTGGAGTGGGAGAGCCAATAGTAAGTTTGCCTAGTGGTTAATGCATGCCCATTGCACCTTTCTTTTCATGGGATGGTCACCTTGATACAGTACTTGACTACCTTGAGTCAACAACAAGGCATTATTTATCTTTTATGCTTCCTTACATACAGTGTGTATTGTGAACTGTTATATGAACCTCTCTACTGGTTGCTTTTATGTACAGTTAGTGTGTCTGTCACACATTGAGAAAAAGAACCACTAACCAAAGTTAATTGGTTATGGCACCCTAAAGATGCCACAGGTAACATTTTTATACCCATAAAATACATCCTAAGCATCCCCATAATTATATTGTAAATAATTATTAATGAAGTATGGTCCATGAAAAAGTAAAACACATTTTGTGTTATAGAAAACTTTAAAAGAACACCTATAGTTTGAAAGTGGACTGCTCTGCTCTTCTCAAGCCTGTGACTCAATCCTCTTATAGTTGTAAGTGGCCCTCATGTGCAAAACAAAAACAAATATGGGATGCTGATTGGCTAAAGGTTCTGTAATTTATGGTAATTGTAATGAACTTTTGAAAGAGGCATTTATTTTATGAGAGGCATTGAAAACAGAACTTTTTACACATGAAGCGATATACTATAACATATTTCTCAGAAACACAGAAATGTGGAAACATAGCATTTGATGGCAGATAAGGACCATCTGGCCCACCCAGTCTGCTCATTTATTTCCCTAAATGCATTATTACTGCAGACCATACTTGAGCTACAGCTCTTTCTCCCTGTTCCCCTTCCTTTCCACTATGGTTCCCTTGTGGCTATCCCATGCAGTTTTGAACTCCACCACTGTTTCCACCCTTGCCCCCTCCACTGGAAGGCTGTTCCAGGAATCCACCACTCTCTGTGAAGAAGTGCTTCCTCACACCTCTCTAGAATCTGCCCCCCTCCAGCTTCATAGCATCTCCCTTAATTCTTGAGCACATTTTCTTCTGAAACATACTTACCTACAGTACCTTATTTATCCTACTGATGTATTTAAAGGGCTTTATTATATCCCCCCTCTCCCTCCTCTCTTCCAGGGTGTACATATTCAGCTCCTTGTGTCTCTTCTCATAGGGTTTTGATGCACACCCTGTACCATTTTAGTTGCCCTCCTCTGTACTGCCTCCACTCTGTTTGTGTCGTTTCAGAGATGTGGTCTCCAGAACTGGACACAGTACTCTAGATGGAATCTTACCAGCAATCTATACAGAGGCAACACCACCTCCCTCCTTCTGCTGGTGATACCCCTTCCTATGCATACCAGCATCGCACTAGGCCACCCGACTGTCTTGTTGCATTGCCTGGCCACCTTAAGGTCATCTGATATGACTACCCCAGGTCTCTTTCCTGCTTGGTAATTGTCAATAGCACTCCTTCCATTTCGTACTCCACCCCTAAGTTTCTATGCCCTAAGTGCATATTTTACACTTTTTTGCATTGAAACCTGGCAGCCATACCCTTGAACACGCCTCTAGTTTTCTCAGAGTTTCCACAAAAGCTGAAGCACACCCTAATCCCAAAAATAAAATCAAACTTGCTTGTAACTTCACCAGTTTTTCATGTTTTCACTCCAGATTTTCAACGTCGTCATTTTTTCACACCACCTCATGAATAGTACAGCTGACATCTTTTAAATCCTGCCAAAAATGTTTTTCTGCACCTGTGACACAAAACGGCATTACAGTTGCGCAGAATTACATTTTAAGAGGGATTTTAAAGTTTTCTGTACTGGGTACATGCAGTGAGGTGCTAAGAAGGTTATGTTGAACATATGGGGTGAAAATTATTTAAGATGGCAAAGTTATGACCATTTATTGCAATTTTGCTATGCCTGCTTGTAACTTAATGTGTGGAAGCGGAGGGGCCAGAGACCCCTGTGTTTCCACAGCTACATACATATGTGCATCTGTGGAGAGATAGGAGCCCCCACAGTAAAATAAAGATACCATTATACTATCTCAAAAAATGAGGAAATAAATTACAAAAAACTTCATTAATGCATCAGTTAGGGTTAAGGCAACAAAAATATGGAAATGAGGCATTAGGGTTGAGCCCCTAACCCTCCACCCCTCATCCTCCACACACCAACAGGCATCAGAGTGTGTCATGGGGTCATTAGGCCTAACTCTCACCCCATTCTCCTATACTGTACCATGTCACCCTGTTTACACATGGAATGGGGTGAGAGTTGGGTCTAATGACTCTGTGGTACACCCTGATGTCTGTTGGTGTATGAAGGATGAGGGGTGAGGTGGTAGGGTTGGGGGCTTAGGGGCTCAACCTCAACACCTAATTTCCATACTTTTGTCACTTTAACCCTAACTGATGCATTAACAAAGTTTTTTTGCTATATCTATTTATAGATATATATATATATATATATATATATATATATACACACACCCCCAATCTGTAGGCCTCTCCTGCATCTTCGTAAATCAGGTATGGGTGTGCCTTGGGGTTACAACCCTAACGTTCACTCCATTCCCTTAGTAAATGAGCTGAGATGTGTATAACATATGAGAATGGGGTGAACATTAGTGCTGACAACACCAAGGCACACCAGCATTGCTCAGATAGTGCTTTTGTGGATCCTACCACTATTTGTCTGATAGTGCTGGTATCCTACCAGAATTCCTACCAAAGACAGATGTAGGATCCAGGGTCAGATAGTGATGAATCTGTCCAGGGATCCTAGGTCAGATAGTTAGGATCTGGGATCATATAGCAATGGATCCTATTTAGGATCCAGGTATCCTAGGTCAGATAGTTAGGATCCAGGGTCAGATAGCAATGAATCTTAGGTCAGATCCAGGGATACTTGGCCAGATAGTTAGGAACTGAGCTGGATCTGTTGCTAGGATCCACAACGTGTGTAGGATCATTGCACTGGATCCTAGAGGGTAGGATCCATGATCAGATAGCGCTGCTATCCTACCACGGCAACTATCTGGCCAAATGGGGGAGATATCTGTTGGTATTCTAGTTTCTAGGATACTACTGAGCAACACTAACCCTAATGCCATATTTCCCAACTTTTGTTGGTTCAACCCTAACTAGTGCATTAGTGGAGTTTTGGGCAAATAATTTCCTTACTTTTTGAGATAGACTAATTGTATACTCTTCACTCCATGGATGCGTACATGTATGTTACTCTGGAAGTGCAGGGCCAAAAGAGTAATTTCTTTCCTTCGTTGTATAGTTTATTAAACTTCCAATATTTTTCCATGGGAAATTGCATTTTTTATATTTTTTTTATATTGTCCCTAAATGATTGGGGGAATATGTGTTATTCTTGTACTCATTAAGACCTTCGTTTTGATATATAGATTGTCCCTTAAGTCCAAGGGAAGGAGTTATGGCTTGTTGAAGTTCAAATCTAGAAAAAAACAAAACTAGTCCAAAATCTTTTTTGGTATGAAAAAATCCTTTTTCACCAGCCCGGTGGCACTGAGGGTTGAGGTGCTGGACACCGCACCACACCCATGACCCGGGTTCGAGAACAGACTTGGGTCACTCAGGGGTTGGCATGGGTGAGGAAAGATTGAGTGTTCCTAGACAGCTCCCCTCCCTCGGGGGGGGGACAGTACTGTGTGCTATTGTGTCAGCACATGCACACTATCAGAAGGGGAGGGGAGGGCCTCACGTACAGGGCGTACAGCTGCCTCCATGGAGGCAGAGTCCAGTCATCTCCACCCATTGCATGTACAAGGTTTCAGGGAGAAAAAGTGGTGGAAAATACCGGGAGCCAGCAGGCTCCGTGACAGCGCAATGTGCCACCACACCAGCAAGCCCCAGTTCTGGATTGTGCTGTAGGGTGGGGAGTAAAGTCTGTGCTCCTCTCCTTGGCCCTGCTTTGGGGGGTAATTCACGGGAGAACTCCAGGGCATGGCTTGTGCGGGGCGATTGGGGTCAGAGAACAAGTCCCTCTAAGGGAGGGCCGGAGCCACTTGCCTAGCTCCATGGAGGCAGAGAAAAAAATATATTTTTTGTATAAAATGGAAAACACATATGAAAAAGAATGCCTTCATATGAAAAAAGAATCAGGAAAAAAACAAAGTCTAAATTCTTTTTTTGTATGATCCTTTTTTGTATGAACAAAAAAAGCTGATGAAAAAGGAGTCCTTCATATGAAAAAAGAATTGGAGAAAAAAAAAACTAAGTCTAAATTCTTCTTTCATACTGTAGGAAGGCATCCTTTTTCACACGAATGAAGAAATATCACGAAAAAGGATTTGTCCATATGAAAAAAGAATTAGAAAAAAAACTAAGACCAAATTCTTTTTTCATATGAGGGCATCTTTTTTGTATGAATGAAAAAAGCTCACGAATAAGGATCCCTTCAAACAAAAAAATCATAGGGACTTAGTTTTTTTTTTTTTTTTTATTATTCTTTTTTCATATGAAGGGATCCATTTTCACAAGCTTTTTTCATTCATACAAAAAAGGAAGCCTTCATACAAGAAAATAATTTGGAGTTATTTGTTTTCCAGATTCTTTTTTTATATGAAATGAATCTTTTTTCAGATGGTCAAATTCTTTTTTTGTATGGCCATACTAAAAAACAGAAGCAAGTCATGAAAATAAATTTTAAAACCTGGAAAAACATATTTGGCGGTAATTTTAGCAACAGTTAACTGCAGAATCCACCTAACAGGGTCCCGATGAGCAAGATACATGTGTTGGTGTCTGTGGAGGAGGTCATTTTTGTGGGTTTTAAAAATTTTATTTTTGGAAAACACAGAAACAAAATGGCCACACAAAAAAGGAATTGTTTTCATGGAAAAGGATGAGCCCCATATGAAAAAGGATCTATTTTCATATGGACCAAATTCTCTTTTCATTCCAAGCAGCTATCCAAAAGATCAAACTCAGCATACTCAGAACAAACATTTTAAAATGTAATAACTTTGGAACGGATTAATATTGTTCACCACACCAGCGAAATGCACATCTGTGGGCCAAGCTCTTTGTACCATGAAAAATTTCAGACCAAAATTCCAAACCATCTGGTGTCTAGGTGATGACAAAAAATGCAATTTTTTTTAGTGTTTTCACTATCCACATCTCAGAATCCGCACATCTGATCAGAACGAAATTTGGCACTTCGAGAGATGCCCCCTTAATTCTCCACAAGATATGTGGACAGGAAGACCTGAGCAAGTGGCCATCCTTTCTTTGGGGGGGGGATGAAAGCTTTGAGAAGAGCTTCTCTGGGACACCGACCCTCTCTTCAAACCCTCTAGGTCATGCGGACCCAAGGGGCAGTCTTGGATTTTCTTCTGTTCAGCAGGATTGCTCTCCCATTACGCTGGATGCCTTTTCCTGGTTAAAGCTTTCCTTATATGCACTGATTGTGGCTGTGCTGTGGTCCTCCTGCACTACAATGCCTACTGCCATCCAACACCCTCTATTCTTACAGGGTATTCTTATGGGGTACAGCTCTGGCAGATTCTGTTGTCGTTTTTTCCTTTTCTGGTGAGTCCTCTGCCGTACTGACCATACCCTCTCTCTGCCCAGGGTGGGCTATGGCTGGTGCCTCATTGGGCCTTCCTCGGCCGATGATGGTTGGTCGATATCGGGCCTTCCTTGTTGTCTGCTGCCACACATCCCCTGCTGCCTGATCCCTCTTCTTATGAGGTACCGAGCAGGGAGTCCTGCTGGTCCTGTTTTGGCCAGTGCTGTTTTTATCTTTTCCTTGGGCATGGAACCTATTCATCCCCTGCTGTCCTTCATCCTCCCACCGCTCGGCCCATCATCAGGGGCGACAGACAGGGAGTTGCACTAGTTCTACCGCAGTCAGCATTTGCAGCACCCTAGCTTTTCAGGGGGAGCAGAACCCCCCCCCTCGGTGCTGGCCCCATCAGTCAGGGCTGTTACTTCAGCCATTCAAGCCATCCTTCCAGGGATCCCATTCCCTTCACTAGGTGCCACCAGGCACTTCTAGCCACACTGCAGCCTGCCAGGAACCCCATCAGGCCTCCCTCTCCTTCAGCAATGTCAAGGCCCTTTTTAGTGCAACCCCATCGACACTTTCCTTGACAGTGCGCCTCCCATGATATCTCGCCATTGCCATCTCCTGCGTCTTCTTCAGAGGCCGGGGATGAGTTTGTTATGTTGATGCCCCCCCCCATAGACCACTGTTGGGGTAAGGGGGATGGGGAGAGCTGCTGGGGCTGGCAGTCAACCCTTTTCTGCCTCCACAGATTTATCTTGGGGTATGTCCATCACTCAGCTTCCTCTGTGAGACCCCCCACTGACCCCCCCTCCATGCTACCCTCCTGTTTCCAGGTACTGTTGCTGCTCCCCTCAGCTTTGGGAGCACTTCATCTCAGGCCTGCCACAGCATTGGGGGGGGGCTCTGGGGGTGGTGCCTAGCAGGGGGATGTACTCAGAAACCCTCTAGCCTCAGTTTGGGATGGCCAGTTCTCCCCCTGCTCCTTTTCTTTGGCTGGTTGTCTTGGAGGCTTCCACAGTGGCAGTCTGGTACCAGCCTCTTATGTGCCTTCTGTGCAGTTGGCCGGCAAATCTTCTTCCAGGCCCCTTCAGGACAGACCCCCCACTGGTGGCATTCTGCATGCCTCTTGACACTCTCTCCTCTGACTGAGGTGTCCAGTGAATGCACTCTAATGGGCACCTACCTTTGGCAATTGTCCACTTGCTCAAGTCTTGGGCTTTATCCCCTGGTGTCCAGCCCAATCTGCCACCCCAGGCCCTTCCTAGGGGTCCTTAAAGGCAGGCTTTGCTCAGGACCTTTCACTCTGGGGCTGACATAGCCCAGCCTCTGTGGCAGTCTGCCTTCAATGCCGCTGATGCCTCCATCAGAGCAGAGGCAGTTCGGCACATGCCTGCGCCGCCCCTGGGCTCAGGGAGTTGGCTATTGCCCTGGCGCTGGTATCCTCTGTCCTTGCTGCCCTAGTCTCTTCAGGTCACATGTGCAGGGTTCTTTTTTCCTGGTCTGCAGTCCTCCAACAGGACCCTGCAGTTTCTCCCTTCCCTTGCCACGCTCAACCACGCAGGGGTCCAGGGTAACTTCTTGGTATTGCCTCCCAGGGGCCTCAGTTGGGCGCCAAACCTCTGGGTGCATACCAGGCCACTACAGCCCTGCCTCCTGAAATGAGATGGAGATAGGTAATCGCTCCTTTCTCCCCCTGGCTGGGGGGGCAATTCAGCAGCCACCTGGGCCCTGCAGCTTATGGCCGATAAGCCCATATTTCTTGTCACGCCCTAGGCACTACCTCAGATTCCAGTTCCTGGAGAACCTTTACATGCTCCGGGACACCGCGTTCAGGCCTTTCCCAAATGCTGGGCAGTGGTAGCAGCTGCCGTCAGGAGAAGGGGGCTTTACATCTTCCCTTGGTTGGACAACTGGTTGCTTAAGGCCCAGTCTAGGGACTTACCACTGTAGGCCCTAGAGAGCATTCCAGGTGGTTGTTCCAAGCCTTAGGAATTTCGATCAGTTGCCAAAGCAGTCTTGGCCTCATGCTGATGCTTACAGTACATAGCAGTACTGGATGCAGCTCAGGGTTCTACACTCCTCTCGCAGGACTGGACGGACCACCTGGTAGCCCAAGTCCACCTGATTTATAACAGCAGACCTTCCTTGGTCAGGGTCTTGCTGAGACAGTAACCAGTCAGAACATTGCTTCCTGAACAATGCATGTAAGAAGAGCGCTGTAGGAAGAGTGAAATAAGGACAGCTACAGGGTTAGAATAGGGAATGGCAATTACTGCTACCCCTGTAGCTGTCATGTCAGTGGGAGGGACTGGAGGAAATAAAGAAGGGTTGGAAAAAAGTGGTGACTGGTTGAGTGGCTCCTGTGGTGGAGAGGGCTAAGGCATAGAGCAGCTCAGCCAGTGTGGATCTGGAGATCAGGGTTCTATTCCTGGTCTCCGAGTTTTTGTCTGTGAGAGGAGTGTAAATAATTTTTCTAGGTCCTGTCTCACAGATTCCCCCCAACCCTGAGTTTCTAATTTCCCCGAGAATCGAACTCCCCCTCAGAGTTGATTATTTTAGAAATGGAGGGGCAGAGTCCCCCGCATCAGGGGGTGCAGGGGGGCAAAGCCCCCCCCCTGCAAAAACATAGTTTTGTATTTTTTTCTGTAGCCATGGCAGTGGTACTCTGTGCATATTTGGACCACTACCATATGGATGTGGATGTTTGTATAGGATGCTGTTTTTGCAGGCGCTCTTGTTGCTGCATTGTTCTGGACAGCACTGTTGTGTTCGCTGTTCAAACCTAGTGCCTTCAGAGAATTTTGGGCCTAATTGCTATGGCCACTGTCATGGTACCTCTAGCAAGGCCGCACTTGTGAGTTCCTTTATAGACCCTGTGGGTGCTCCTGATACCCTGACAACCTGGAACAGCAGGCTCTGGTCTCCTGTCTGGTCACAAAAGACTTATTCCATGATCTGGAAGCACTTTGTTTTGTGAGCAGCTTCCCATCACCTCGATCCCTTCACCTTCCTTGTGAACCAGCTTCTAGAGGACCTACTGTCCATATCAGTTGCTGGACTGAAATGCTCTTCACTAAAGGTGCACTTGTCCGCCATATCAGCCTTTCATGTGCCCATTGAGGGCTATACAGTAGCCCAGATGGACATGGCCCATACTTTTCTGAGAGGCATCCTGCACTCCAAGCCTTCCATCTATCTCCCTGTTCTGGCCTGGACATGAATTTTGTTTTAGAACAGCTTACTGTGGCTCCTTTGAGTCTACCTCGACTTGCGTGCTATGCTTTCTGTCATGGAAAGTGATATTTCTAGTTGCTATTACCTCTACTCATAGGATTTCTGAGCTGCAGGTGCTCATGTGTGGGCAGCCTTATTTGCTCTTTTGTACAGAAAGGGTGTCTTTGCATCCTAACCCTAAGTTTTTACCTAAGGTGGCATCTGCGTTTACTTCAAATCAAACCATCCACCTTCCTATTTGTTACCTGGATCATGCCCATCCAGAGGATGTGTTGCTCCGTGCTGTAGATGTACATAGAATTCTCATATAATATGGCCATCCCACAAGGGACTGCTGGAAATCCTTGCAGCTGTTTTTTTCATTCATCCCTGGGAAAGAGGGCATTCCAGTTTCTGAAGTTGTTGTCCCCATGGTCGGCCAAACATATTGTCTTTTTGCTTCCTGCAGTTCAGATAGGAACTCCCTGGGGTGGTTCAGGACCATTCCACCAGAGGCAGAGCCACTTCTGTTGCTTGTCTCAGAGGTGTTTTCAGCTGCTGAGATTTGCGCTGTTGCAACTTGCAGTACTGGTCACACTTCTCTACATGTTACAGTCTGGACGATGCCTCTCAAAGAGGTCAGGGTTTGGCCCAGCTGTATAACAGGGCCTTCCCTCTTAGGTCTCTGCATTCCAGCTACCTAGACTGTGCTGCTGTGCAGTACTGCTTGGGACTCGTTCCAAAGGTGTGACCTGCTGAAAGAGACATCCTCATAGAAGTTAGAGCAGTTATGTAAGAACTTACCGTAAAAGTAGATCTTCGAGAGAATCTCTTTCAGCAGATTATGCTATCCCTACCTCCTTCCCCTTTACAACAGGTCTTTCCTCTCTGGCCTCTTTCTCTCTTTCTCTCCAGGCCAGCTTACATTCTGTTTCTCTGTTAGCCTACCTGCAGGTTTCTATTGCTCTCCCTCAGTTCCCTCGGGAGCAGGTCCTCAGTGGCTGGTCTCTGGCTGGGAACTGAGGAGGGTGTGAGGCCGCCCATGGCTATGTAGGGCAGACATCAGCATGATGATGCTGCCATGAGTGGCTCCAATAGACTGCTAGCTAGAAAATTTTCTGTGTGGTCCTAGTGCCTGATGGCTATAGTTCCAAAGGTATGACCTGCTGAAAGAGATTCTCTCGAAGATCTACTGTTACGGTAGGTTCTTATGTAACAGTTCTTTTTTGGATATAGTGTAAAATAAAATGCATCAAAACCATTTACTGCTTGGGCTTCCTTTTGGCCCAGTGGTAGCACAGTGTGCTTCTCTGCTGGCAGCACAAGTTCGGGAGTGGTCCCAGATTGGTGGAGTCAGGAGTAAGGGTAAGCGAATGTGGAAATTGATATTTTCCATTCAGCCTTGATTCAGAACCCTGTCTTCTGTTTGGATTCAACACTTCGGCCAGAGGCACATTGAGTCCTTGATGTTGGGGTTTAGGAGTCTACAAATATGGGTAAGTGGCACCCCTTGCTTACCTCTGTCAACTGCAATCTCTTCCGTCCACTCCTGGTGTTCAGTCAGATTTAAAACACAAAACAAAACACACTGGGCATCTGACACAGAGCCAGGAGCTGGAAATATTTTTTTTAATACAAAAAATGTCTGGGGAGGGAAGAAGAAGGAAGGAAATGGCTGGGGTGGGTGAAGGGGTGGTCATAGATTAGCCCAGACCACCTGGAAATGGCCAAAGTATGTTTTTTCTTAACTAGCTGAAGTTGATGTGGTCCAGAAGTGGTCCAAAAGTTCAACTGGGCTGAATCAAAGGAAAAAGTGTAGAATTTTGGTGCATTCACCAAATATAGATTTGGTATCCACTTGTCAGGCCGCTACAGCAGGAGATGTGCTGCTGAAGGCAGTGTATCCAAACATAAGGAGGGTGTTTTCTATGCTCTGCTGATTCAGCTGTACCCTGTGGCAGGCCAGGGGGGGTGTTCTCTCTCACAGCGATGCCGCTGAGAGTGATGAGGGAATGGTACACAGAGAAGGAAAAACTACAGCCGCCAATGTGACATCCCACTCTCTTGGGCCCAGCACCCCCCCAACACTGTGCCAACCAGATCTTAACTCAGACAGCAGAGCTAGGAAGCTGCATCAGGCTCCGCCACTATGGGGGAGAAGGCCTTGGACAAACCAAGTATGGAAATGGGGGTGGGGGGTGTTGTCAGGGCTGGGAGACTGTTGTGGAGTGGCGTGATGTTGATTTTCGGGCAGAGGAGGATAAAAAAACTGGATAAACAAACAAAAAAAAATTAAAAAAATAACTACTGTTACTAAACTAATTTGATTTTCAATTTAAGTAAGTTATCTGTAGTTTTTGTGTCCTTGCCTTTAAGCAAGACAAGACAAGGCAAAGTTTATTTATATGGCATCCAATCCAAGTAGTCTCTGGAGCACTTAACGGAGTTAGAAAAAATCATAACTTAAAACTCATTAAAAGCAATATAAATTGAAAGCAAAATTCAAGCATCAATAAAAGCAGTGATTAATCAGGAAATGCTTGATTAAATAAAAAGGTTCTCAAAAAGGCTTTAAAGGCCTCCACTATGCTGGCTGTATGAATGAAAAAGGGAGCAAGTTCCATAACACAGGAGCAGCTACTCCAAAAGCTCTGTTGCCTGAAAATCTTAGCCTGGATGGAGAGACGACTAACAGGACAGCATCAATGAAGTGGAGCGAACGGACTGGGTGGTAGAGGAACAGGAACTCTTTCAGGCAGTCTGGTCCCAAACGACGTAGGGCCTTGTATGTTAACAAGCAGATCTAGAGGGTGAAGTGTGAATGCAAAGGTAACCAGTACAGTGCACACAAACCCGGTATGATGTGGTCACTCCGTGAGGAGCCAGCTATCATCTGGGCTGCAGCATTCTGCACCAACTGCAGTCATCACATCAGACCTCCAGATAGCCCTAGGTAAAGTGCATTACAGTAGTCTAACCTAGAGGTGACAAAGACATGGATGATTGTCACTATGTCCTCCTGCACTAGATACAGCTTGATCCTGGGGATGTTCTACAAGTGATAGAAGCCAGATTAGATGGTAGAAGGCACATGTGGTGGCATGTAATGCCGTAATGGCAAGTACCACTGTCGATGAAGGAATGGCGACATAAGTTTTTCCCCATCCCCGGGGGTGCTACGACCACGGAGTAGGTTATTTAAGTAAGAGCAGTGCGGGGGGCAAACCCCCTCCCCCAAAAAACAGTCACCGCTTTGGTCATCACCAACATTACTTCACGATTCCAGACTCACCGTTCCAGAGTTGCTAATGTCACATAGAACCACACATGCTGTTCAAATGTCAATCTGCCATCCAAAATGACACCCAGATCCCTCACTGTATTGGCTGCTGTGAGAGAATGGCCACCCACTACAGGGAGAGCCACTCCATCTATAGTAGACAGGCCCCGGTGACCCAGTTCAATCACCATGATCTCGGTCTTAACTGGGTTGAGACATAACCAGTTTGAGGCCATCCAGTCATTAATTTCAGCCAAACACTGACTCAGCAAGGAAGATGCAGAAACATCATCAGGAGAACTAGACAGGTACAGCTGATTATGGTCTGCATAGCAGTGAAACCCAACATTGTACTGCCTAATGATCTTCCCCAATGGCAGCATGTACACAGAAAACAGGATGGGAGTGAGGATTGAGTCTTGCAGAACTGCACAGGACAATGCAGATGCCTCTGAGGTAAAATTCCCCAGGGCAACCTGCTGCGTTCTCCTGGTCATGTAGGACTCAAACCAGCACAAAGCTGTGCCAGTAAGGCCCACCTAGGTCCTCCCGCAATCCAAAAGCACCCCCTGATCCACTGTGTCAAATGCCAGTAAGAGAGCCAGGAACACCAAGATGGAACATTGCCCTCATTCCCTTGCAAGGAGGAGATCATGGGTCACCCTGACGAGAGCACTCTCCATGCTGTGATGAGACTAGAAACCTGACTGGAGAGGTTCATAGTTGTAAAAAGACTCCAGATGATTAGCCAGTTGTTCCACCACCACCTTCTCAATAACCTTCCCTAAGAAGGGGAGGTTAGAGATAGGCCTGTAGTTAACTTAGAACATCAGGGTCCAAGGGAGGCTCTTTTTAGAAAGGGTCTAAGCACAGCCTTTTTCAAGTCTGACAAAAAGACACCCTCTCTCAAGGACCCATTCATGATCTCCGCAAATATTGGACCCAGGAGTTTGCCTGTCCTGTTAGCTGGGACAGATTAAAGGGAAACTCCTGCAAGCCCAGAAAGTGCAGCAACTGCTGCAGAAATGCCTGATTAGGGCTTTTAGCATTAAACTGATTTTATTTACCTGCTGTATTGGGATTTCACTTTTAAAGACCTGCACTGTCCATAGTGTCTGTAGAGCCACCTGTGGCCATCTCCCGCACCCGGGTGGCTTCCCCACTGCCGGTTATATGTTAATGAGGGCTACCAACTAATGGCAGAGAGCTGATAGCTGTCATTAGCATACACCATGTGCCAGGAACTGCCCGGGTGCATGAGATGGCCGTGGGTGGCTCTGCAGACATCATGGATGGCGCAGGTCTTTAAAAGTAAACTCGCAATGCAGCAGGTAAATAAAAACATCGGTTTTGTACTAAAAGCCTTAATCAGGTGTTTCTGCAGCAACACCTGCTGCACTTTCTGGGCTTGCAGGAGTTTCCCTTTAAAGACGTTTGACAGAAGTCTTTGGACATGCACCTACCCTAGACTCCCTCAGTCTTACTCAGTTTGTCATTGAATTAAAGACAGTTTAAAGCTTGTTCTATACATTTTCAGCTTGTTCTACCAATGCAGGACTAAAGCCCGAGTTGCTTTGTCTGCTAGAGAACTTTCTGTAGTCTGACAGGCACATGACAGCATATTGTTGATAGAACAGATATCCATCACCCTGTTAGCATAGGCTCCTTCTAATGTGAATTTCTGTCAGTGGCATGTTATATTAACTGACAGCAAAACTGTTCAACAAGGAAAAGACAATTTTTATAAACCAACAGATTTCAGAGTAGATGTTGATATTTTGGATATTCTGAAGATTTCTTTTTCAGTGTTGTTGGGTTTGATAGGCTGAACGCTGAAATTTCCATGTCTAAGATCTGATTTCCTGAAGTTTGTTTTTTGTTTAATGACTTAAGCTGTTCTATATCTACATGATTCTAAAACCTAAGTGTGGCAGGGTTGAATAGGGCCCCATCCCAGTTGTTGTGGAGAGTTTAAATACAAGTATCTGTTCTGTTCTCTCCTTTTCTGTCTCTTCTCTGTCTGGTTGCACAACCAGATTTTCCCATGAGACCTGAGACTTGGTAACCCTGACACTTGCAATTCTTTGCCTCTCTACCCTTACTTGTTGTTCTGCCTTTTTTCCCCCGGCATATCTGCTGGTATAAAAATATATGCAAATCATTGTGTGGAAATGTAACTGATATTGAGATCCCTTTGTTTAGAAATAATATAGTGTTACTGTTGAAGTGTATATAATTATAGTTTGAGATGATTGCAGAAAGCTTTTGGGAACTCAAAGGGTTAACCTGAGAGCAGTTTTTAAGCCCTTTTTTAGAAGCTATGGAGAAGGGGGCCTAAGTTCTGGGACATTGTGTTCTTGCTGCACTTGCCTGAAAAAAACAGGATGCTTGTTTAGGAGGGGGGGGTTGCAAGGACTTATAAAAACACAGCTGCAATTTCTTGCAAGAGAGAGAGAGATGCAATGTTTTGAGACACACACAGACTGAAGAAAAAACTCAGATAAATCTTCTCTGTTTATTCTGCCTTCGTAAATAATTGTTCTGAACAATTTTTTTTTATGTTCCTGCTAATGCTAATAAACACTTTTTGCGAATTCTACAACTGCTCTTGGTTTTTCCTGTGCTTCCTGACCCGTGCCTCGATGACATTATCAAAAAATAAAAGTACCAAGAAAACAATTAAAATTAGAGCATATAAACATTTTGATTACTTAAAATTTATGATGGACTTGGAAGATTATAACTGGGAAAGACTGGATTTAATACCAAATGTGGAGGATGCTTTGAATTTGTTCCAGAAGGATTTTCTAAAGATTTGTAACACCCATGCTCCTGTAAAAGATAGACAGGTTAACCTGAACAATGCACTGTAGTATGGTACAAAACTATTTAAAATAAAAAGAAAGAAAGATACAGTGTAAAAGAAAACAATGAGTACTAATTTAACTCGGGACTAGAATATATACAGACAAATGCGAAATATGTACAGTAAGGAAATTAGAAATGCTAAACAAGCTTACTATAAAGAACAATTGACAAAAGATATGTTAGGAAACCCTAGGACTTTTTGGTATACATTCAATAGATTGCAAGGGACACTGAACTCAGAATATCCAGATGGTTTTGTAATAGATGATAAAAATATAGAAATGGGTACAAAAGTAGCTGACGAGTTTAATGACTTTTTTGTAAATATGGGTATAAATGCTTTATTGCAAAGTCAAAAGATGGTAAAAATAGTTGCCAAATCCAACATAAAATTAATACTAAGGATGGTAGTGAGGAAAATCATAAAAAGCCAGATGAAGAGTTTAAATTTTCATCAATATTGGAAAAAGAAGTCCTGGAACTCTAGCTAAAGATTAAAACTAACAAAGCTGAAGGCTTGGATGGCATCCCACATTTTTTGTTAAAGGTGGCAGCTACTGTTGCAGAATTCCCTATTACTAAAATATTTAACATGTCTCTAACTTATGCATAAATACATCTAGTATTGAAAACAGCCAAAGTAGTGCCAATATTTAAAACAGGTCACAAAAAAATTTGGAAAATTATCACCCAATTTCATTATTGCCTACCATATCAAAAATATTTGAGAACCTGGTGGTAAAACAAATGAGTACTTTTCTAACTAAACACAATATACTTAATATATTTCAGTCAGGCTTTAGCTCACAACATGGAACTACAACAGCATTGCTAAAGGTAACAGATGACATTGTGGAGGGACTGGACAGGGGGATGTCAGTGGGGGCAGTGTTTATAGATCTGTCAAAAGCATTTGATACTCTAGACCACGGCATCCTCCTGTCCAGACTACAATCCTGCAGTGTATCCAAGATGGTCATGAGGTGGTTTAAGAGCTGCCTTGAAGGTAGATTACAACAAGTGACAATAGGTGGATGGCCATCTAGTATGAGAATGGCCATCTCGGGTGTATGTAGGGATCCATACTGGGCCCAACTTTGTACAATTTGTACATGAATGATATCTAGTATGAGAATGGCCATCTCAGGTGTATCACAGGGATCCATAATGGGCCCAACTTTGTACATGAATGATGTCTAGTATGAGAATGGCCATTCTCAGGTGTATCACAGGGATCCATAATGGGCCCAACTTTGTACATGAATGATGTCTAGTATGAGAATGGCCATTCTCAGGTGTACCACAGGGATCCATAATGGGCCCAACTTTGTACACTTTGTACATGAATGATATCTAGTATGAGAATGGCCATCTCAGGTGTACCACAGGGATCCATAATGGGTCCAACTCTGTACAATCTGTACATGAATGATTTAGATTTAACAAAGCTGGGGATGGAATACCACCTCTACACTGATGATACTATTATCTATGTAAAAGGAAAGTCTAAAATAAATATTCAACAGTTAATGCAGGATGCTTTTGATAAATTGCAGGTTTTTCTCATTAAATCTAAATTGGTATTCAATGCAAAAAAAAAATACAATTATGTTGTTTAGTAGGAGTAAAACTGTGAGTATGGCTGAAAAAGCAATCCAAATTGATACTTTTACAGGTTCAAACTTGGAACAAGTTAGTTGTTATAAATACTTGAGATTTATTTGGACAGAAAAGTTAAAATAGGATATTCATATAGATGCCACAGCAAAGAAGATTGGTAGATATCTGGGGTCTCTGTATAGAATGAGACAATGTATGACAGTGGAAGTTAGGAAACATATAACAGAATCAGTAGTTTTACCTATCTTGGAAAATGGGGACATAGTATATGCAGGAGCTTCCAGTATGCAGTTAAGTAAACTTAGTGTCATGTATAACAAATTTGCCAGATTTATTTTAAATGCTCCAAGAAGAACCCACAGGGCTGACATGTTTAAGAAATTAAATTGGATAAACTTGGAAGATAGAAGAAATTTACATATTTTATAATTTATCATTAAGTGTATTTCAGGAAAGGCCCCGATTATCTAAAAGTCTGTTTTCATCCCAGAAACCTTAAGCCTAGCCTGAGATCAGCAGAAGGATTAGAATATGTAGTGCCCAGATTTAATACTAAACTAGGGAGGGGTCCTTTTATATATATGGGGCCAGTGACTTGGAATAAACTACCAATCTGTTTTAGATTAGTTAATAAAAAAAAAAAATGTGGAAAAAACTAAAAAAGCATGTGACTAATGCTTGTAAAGTAGCGAGCAGTGTGAGTTTAGATTAGCTTAATGCGTAACTTATGAGCTAATGAATTTTTAACGTATGTATTGTACAAATGCATAAATTGTATGTATTGTATAAATTAACAAACCTCTATGTATGTCGTGGTAAAT
Source organism: Neoceratodus forsteri (assembly GCA_016271365.2). NCBI lineage: Eukaryota > Metazoa > Chordata > Ceratodontiformes > Ceratodontidae > Neoceratodus > Neoceratodus forsteri. The sequence continues at coordinate 800,336,322 of CM028129.1, forward strand.
ATTGAGTCTATCGTATTTTTGTATGTCTAAAGCATTTCATAAAGTATTAATGTAAGTGTAACTGGATTTTTACTGATGGACCTCACTGAAAATGAGCCTTGGCTCAGATAAAATATCCTATTCATTTCTACATCTTATGAACAAAACTTTTACTACTACTACTACTACACTACGATCATGTGAAATATTACTAGTCGTGTGGGCCTCTTGTACCCCAATAACTTTTCTAGATTTCAGTATTCAGACCTATGAAGAAAACAGAAGAACGTTATTGAGTCTGTTAACTTCTAAAAGCTCTGTTTTAATCATGCTGTTTTTGTGTTTTGTAAAATGTGCGACAGGAAGTCTGTCTGAAATAAAATATGTTTCTTTGATAATTGTGTTCTGTAGTTCAACTGAGCAGCTGTTGACCGAATAATAGTTTTCACTAACTCTTCATCCCTTCTGATTGCCCTGTGTTGATTAGTGTCCCTCCATCCTCTGCATTTAATACTATAGATAGTGTTATCTCTGTGTTTGTAATTGGATTTCAACCGTAGCTACACTGACACTAAAATGAGGCAAACAAGAGACTTTATTTTCCTCCAGTTTTAAGGAGAACAGGCCTTAGTTGGTTATGGTATATAAGGCCTTGATACACCCAATCCTGAAATATTGCTGCTCAGTATAGTATTCAGAGAGCAACTCTATTACAATAAAAAAATTAAAAACACTAGAATTACACCTATTATATTTTAACTTAATTGTTTTCTATCTTTTGTTTTAACCTTTCCCTGCTGTTGGTCTACTGAATATTGTAGATAATGTGGCAGTTATTTCACTCGAGTTTTTCAAAATGTATCTGACTCTCCCCTGCTAACCTCACAATTGCTGTTTGTAACATAGAAACTGTTGGCAGATAAGGACTGTTAGGCCCATCCAGCCTGCCCGTAGGCTCTATACATTGTATGTGGCCACTGACCGTATGTGATCAATGGCTTTTCATCACTCCCTCCCCTCTCAAGCTTCCCTTGTGCCTGTCCCAGGCATCTTTAATCCCCTCCACTGTGCTTGCCCCCACTACCTCTTTTGGCCGACTGTTCCAAGCGTCGACTACCCTTTTTGTGTAGAAAAACCTCTTCACATTACCTCTTAATCTACCTCCTTCCAATTTCATATCATGCCCCCTTGTTCTAGTACTTTTTTTATATTGGAAAAGGCCCCCAACTGCACCTTGTTTATGACCTTGAGGTACTTGAAAGTTTCAGTCATGTCCCCCGGCTGTCTGCTCTCCTCCAGTGAGTACGTATTGAGGTCCCTTAGTCTCTCCTCATATGTTTTGTGGTGCAAGGCCTGGACCATCTTTATTGCTCTTCTCTGGATACTCTCCACTTTATCTATGTCCATATGCAGGTGTGGCCTAAAGAACTGCACACAGTACTCTAGGTGAGGCTTTACCAATGTTTTATGCAATGGTATCACCACCTCCCACCTCCTGCTAGTAATACCCCTGCCTATGCACCCCACCATGTCACTGGCCCTCCCTGCTGCCTTTGTGCACTGCTTTGATACCTTAAGGTCATCAGAGATGATAGCCCCTAGGTCCCTTTCCTCTTTGGTAACAGTCAGCTCCTCTCCCCCACCAACCTGTAGCTCTCCCCCAGGGTTCCCTCTACCCCCGTGCATTATTTTGCACTTCTTTGCATTGAACCTCAGTTGCCACATCTCTGATCATCTTTCAAGCTTCTCCAGGTCCCTCTTCATTTTCTGCACCCCTTCTGGAGTATCCACCCTGTTGCAGATCTTGGTGTCATCTGCAAACAGGCAGACCTTTTCTTCCAGCCCCTCTGCAATGTCACTAGTGAAGACATTGAACAGGACTGGTCCTAGTACTGATCTCTGTGGTACCCCACTGGTCAACCCCCTCTCTACAGATTGTACCCCACTTATGACCACCCTCTGTCTCCTGTCTGTTAACCAGTTCCTAACCCAAGTCATCGATTTGTCTCCCATGCCCAGACTACCCATCTTGTTAATCAGCCTTCTGTGTAGGACAGTGTCGAAGGCTTTGCTGAAATCTAGGTAGGCAACATCTACCGCCCCTCCCTGATTTATTTCCCTGGCCACTCAATCAAAAAAATCTATTAGATTCATTTGAAATGACTTTCCTGCTGTGAATCCATGTTGCCTCAGATCCTGAGCATCTCTGGATTCCATATGTGCCACTATCCTTTCTTTCAGCAGTGTCTCCATGACCTTTCCCACCACTGAGGTTAGGCTGACTGGCCTTTAGTTCCCCGCCTCCTTCCTACTGCCACTTTGTGCGGTGGGACTACATGTACCCTCTTCCAATCCCCTGGAACAACACCCGTGTTGAGTGACTCTGTGAACAGGGCCACCAGAGGCACTGCTAGTTCGCTTCACAGCTCCTTTAATATCCTCGAGTGGATGCCTTCTGGCCCCATGGCCTTATCCACCTTCAGCTTTGTGAATTCTTCCAGAACTCTCTCCACTGTGAATGGACTAGTGTCCACTTCTACCCTCCCCCATTGCCTCTGCAACCCAACTGTGGTCCTTGACCCTCCCCCTCCTTAGTGTATACTGAGCAGAAGCACTTGTTCAGCATTTCTGCCTTGTCCAGATCCCCCGCCTTACACTCTCCCTTCTCCCCTTTGAGCCTCACAATCCCCCCCATTTTTCTTCTTTCACTGATGCACCTATAAAATGCCTTATCCCCTTTGTTTACAGACTGTGCTAAACCCTCTTCTGTCTGTGCCTTTGCCCTCCTAACAGCCTTCCCTGCTTCCGTTAGACATTCAAGGTACACCTCCCTGTCCTCCTTCGTTTGGCTCCCCTTATATTTCCTGAAACTCAGCCTTTTAGCCTTGACTTTGTCCCCCACCTCTTTGGAGAACCATAGTGGTTTCCTTCTTCTTTTCCCTTTGGCCACTATCCTAATGCACTGGTTTGTTATCTCCACTATGGCTCCTTTCAATTTCTCCCATTGTTCTTCCACCCTCTCTATTACCCCTTCCTTCCCCAGGACTGCTTGTGTACATCTACCCATTTCAGAGAAATCCGCGCTCCTGAAATCTAAAACTCTTGCTCTTGCATGGCTTAAATTGAGTCCATGTGTCCATGCTGAACCACACCATGTGGTGGTCACTGGACTCCAGCTGCCCTTCTACCTGTATTTCTTTGACTCTGTTCCCATTGGTCCATACCAGGTCCAGAATTGACTTGTCCTTGTTTGGCTCATGCACCAGCTGCCTGAGTCCAGTCACCTGCAGGGAATCTAGGATGGCTATGCTTCTGGCTGAAGCAGCCACCTGGGTGTCCCAACCCACATCCGGCATATTGAAATCTCCCAGTAGCAGGATTTCACCATTAGCTGCCATGTCATGTATGTTCTCCACTAGTTTCCTGTCTACTTCCTCCCTCTGTGCCAGAGGTCTGTAGATTACCCCTGTGCATATTGCTGTTCCATTTCCTGGCTCCAGGATGACCCATATTACCTCAGCCTCCTCCTGTCTTCCCTGAACTTCTATACCCTTTATACCATCCCTGTTGTGCAGGGCCACCCTCCACCCTTTGGGGGGTGGCCCTGCACTTGGTTTGCTGGCCAAGGCACCTAGCTTCACCTGAGCTCTTTCCTTCTAAAACTGCTTGAAAGGCAGAGTAGAGAAACTTACCAGAGCAAGGGAAAAGGATTAAGACTTATTTTGGCTAAGCAGATTTACTGTGTGGTGTTGTTTTTATTTTTTACTAACAGGGATTGCTACTGTTTGTTGCTAACATTTCATTGTTTTATTTTTCTCTGTAGCAAAGTGTTTCTTACAGCGTATGTCTTCTCTGAAATTATTACAGGTGGTGCTTTACAGGTTTTACAGTTTTATCTAACATTAGGATAAGCTTTCAGGGTTACTGCATTTGTTGTTGACTGATTGTTTCTGCTCTTACCTCCTTGTTCTTTCGTCCATGGTTCTTCTTTTTTGGCAGGGGAAGGGCCCAGCCACTCGACCCCACCCCCATCCCCAACCACCCCACACTACACTCCTTTTATAGGGTACCACAGTTGTGACATTTCCTGTGGCAGAGCAGGAAGGGGCGGATCAGTGGGGCCTCCACAAGGTAAGCTCATTTACAGGGGCACTAGTAATTTAACCTGTTATAACAAGTTAAACAAAACACAATCAAACCATTACTTGCATTTTTTTCCTTTTTTTTCTTCAAATTACTCTGACTAGGTTATAAACCCAGCAACTTATCTGGAATGGATATCATTAATTGCAGGTACTGTGGAACAATTTTCAGAAGGACAGTCTTACAGGATTTAGGACACTGTCCTACATGCTGGGCCTTTGGAGATCTTAGGGCTCAGCTCCGGGCAGCATGGGCAGAGATTGCATGCCTCAAATTTCATATTCAATAGGAAATACATTATAAGAACCACCGCCATCTCCCCAGCATCCAACAGAAAACCTCGACCGCAGAGGGTAGTTGGTCCAGGAGGTTGGCAGGTGGTTAGAGGGCAAATCGGTGCCCATCACTCTCTGCTCTCCACATATTACCTCCAAAAACCATATAAACACTACAAGCAGGTATCTGCCTCTATCTCTGAAATCAAACAAAGAGGCAGAAGACACTGCAGAGCAGGACACTGCAGCACATGAGCTAGCACAACAAAACTCACCGAAATCAGGAACCAAAACAAAAAAAGCAAAAAGGAAATCCAAAAAACTTCTGATCATAGGAGACTCCATGATTCAGGGAGTTGATACCCATCTCCAGCCAGGGGTAATGGTCAGATATCTCCCAGGTACATCAGCATGGAGAGACACTGACCGCATTGCTAAAATTGTTCACAAAGCAGGAGAAAACATTGATGTCCTAGTACACATAGGGACTAATGATCTCGCCAGCCGGTCAGTTGTGGAGACCAAGGAGCACCTGACCAGGCTGAGTGACAAACTATCATCTATTTCATCTGGCATCTCCTTCTCTGAGATCCTGCCAGTCTGGGAGAGGGGAGCAGATGGACGGAAGGTCAGAGAAGGGGAGATAGGGGACCTAAACACGTGGCTCAAGGGCTGGTGCCAGGAAAAAGGACACAGATTTGTAGGGAACTGGCAACAGTTCTGGGAGTGAAAGTTCTTTAAATTTGATGGACTGCATCTGACTAAGGAGGGAGTCAGTGCATTGGGGCAGAAGTTTGACGTCTTTGCAGAATATTTAAACTAGCAAATGGGAGAGGGTGCAGCACCCATCGTCGAATGGGAAGAACACCTCCCCCTCAGCTAGTGGTCAGACAGGATTCAGCATGTTTGCAGTTCATTTGCATCACCAGGTAAGAACAAAGGTTTGTCTCCATACGATGCACAGGGGTAATGCCAAACCTCACCCAACAACTAACACACCAAAATCTGGCCAATAGAAAATCATGTACACAAATGCTCACAGCCTGGGAAATAAGATCCCAGACCTGCAGACAATAATGTCAGAGGCTAAACTGGACATAGTAGCAATTAGAGAGACGTGGTTTACCAGTAACCACACTTGGGAGACTTCAGTACCTGGCTATGTATTGTTTAGAAGAGACCGAGGTGCAAAAAGAGGGGGAGGAGTGGCCCTGTATGTCAATGAAAATATCAAAGCTACAGAAATTCAGAATACACATAAGGAGCCAGAAGAACTGTGGGTCACCCTGGAAACAGGAAATGGGACAGCCATAAGAACTGGGGTTATCTATAGGCCCCCAGACCAGGGGGAGGACATAGACACATTACTGTTAGAAGATATACAAAACATGACAGCTAAAGGGGAGGTTCTGATAATGGGAGACTTCAACATGCCGGATACAGATTGGTCAATACCAGCAGGAACATCTGCCAGAACTAGACACATAGTGGATTCCCTGCAGGGGGAGGGCCTCAAACAACTGGTACAGCAACCCACAAGAGACAGGGCTATCCTAGATCTGTACTGACTAACAGGGAAGGGATCACAGATCTCCAGGTAGAAGGTCACCTGGAGGCAGTGACCATCACATGGTATGGTTCAATTTGGCTACTACATCTAAATCATCCCATTCCAAGGCAAAAATATGGGACTTCAGAGGAGCTGACTTTGATAAGATGGCCAACAGAGTTAAGCTAGCCCTGGCAAAAAGAAACACAGGTGAGGGGGTACAGGCAAAGTGGGCAAGCATTAAGGATGCAATACTTGAAGCAACATCCCATTGTGTTAGACAGAAAAGGAAGTGCAAAAGAAGAAAGAAACCGCTTTGGTTCTCAAATACAGTAGCAGAAAAGGTCAGAGCCAAAAGGCTGGCCTTCAGGAAATATAAGGGAACACAGCGGGATGAAGATAGGGAGGCATACCAAACTGCCCTAAGGGAAGCAGGGAAGGCAGTAAGACAGGCAAAGTCCCAAACTGAGGAAACACTAGCATGAACAGCAAAAGAAGGTGACAAGACTTTCTATAGATACATTAGTGAAAGGAGAAAATCCAGAGGGGGCATTGCTAAGCTTATTGGAGGAAAAGGGAGCATGTGAGGAGGAGGACCCTGTAAAGGCATCTATCCTAAATAGATACTTTTGCTCAGTATTTACTGAAGAGAAGGTAGGGCAGGGCCCACAGCTCAGCATCATGGACACAGGGGGGAGGGAGGTGAGCACTACTCCCTTCACAAAAGAAAGGGTCCTACAAGAGCTTGCTAAGCTCAGGGTGGATAAGGCAATGGGACCTGATGGCATACATCCCAGGGTACTTAAGGAGCTAAAGGTGGAACTAGCAGAGACATTAGCAGAACTGTTTAGTGAGTCTCTGAGCACAGGAGAGGTCCCAGAAGACTGGAGAAGGGCTCATGTGATCCCTTCACAAGAGTGGTAGCAGGGAGGAGGCGGGGAACTACAGACCAGTCAGTCTTACCTCAGTAGTGGGCAAGATTATGGAGGCACTCCTTAAGGAAAGGATAGTGCAACACCTGGAATCCATAGGGGCACAGGATCCAAGACAGCATGAGTTTACAAAAGGAAGGTCCTGTCAAACTAATCTCATAGATTTCTTTGACTGGGTAACCAGAGTGGTGACCCAAGGGGAGCAGTTGATGTCGCCTACCTTGACTTCAGCAAAGCTTTTGACAGTGTTCCACATAGAAGATTGATAAATAAGCTGGGTAGGCTCGGGTGGTCAGAAGTTGGTCAACTGGGTGGCAAACTGGTTGACGGGCAGAAAACAGAGAGTGGTGGTAAATGGTATACAGTCAGAAGAGATGCAAGTCACAAGTGGGGTACCTCAGGGATCAGTCCTGGGCCAGTCCTCTTCAACATCTTCATTAGTGACCTTGCAGATGGACTAGAGGGTAAGGTTTGTCTGTTTGCAGATGACACCAAGATCTGCAACAGAGTAGATGATCCAGATGGGGTGGGCAGAATGAGAAGAGATCTGGATAAACTAGCAAAATGGTCAGAAGAGTGGCAACTGGGATTTAATACAAAGAAGTGCAAAATCATGCACATAGGGAAGAGAAACCCTGAAGCCACTTATAGGCTGGGAGGGGAGTTGCTAGCAGTCACAAAGGAAGAAAGAGACTTGGGCATCATCATCACTGATGACCTGAAATCATCCAAGCAGACCTCTAAAGCAGTAGGTAAGGCTAGGGGGGGTGTTAGGGTGTATTAGTAGGGGTATCACAAGTCGTAAGAGGGAGGTAATAATCCCTCTTTACAAGACACTGGTTAGGCCCCATCTGGAGTACTGCATGCAGTATTGGAGGCCACACCTTCACAAGGACATTAACCAAATTGAGGCAGTCCAGAGAAGGGCAACCAAAATGGTGCAACGACTGCATCAGAAGACACATGAGGACAGATTAACAGAGCTCAATATGTATACCCTTGAGCAAAGGAGGGAGAGAGGTGATATGATCGAGGCATTCAAACACCTTAAGGGCATTAACAAGGTGAAAGTCTAACATGTTTAAATATAAGAAAAACAGCAGGACAAGAGGACACAGCATGAGATTAGAGGGGGCTGATTAAGGGGGAATGTGAGGAAATTCTTTTTCACAGAAAGGTGGATGCATGGAATGGCTTACCACGAGAAGTGGTGGCTATGAATACAGTGCAGGGCTTCAAACAGGCACGGGATAGGCATAAGGGAGCAATACAAATGACTATGAATAGATAGGCCACTGACAGAGCAAAGGCCGATGGCACATTTATAAGGTAGAAAAAGAAATGGGCAGACTGGATGGGCCTTGAGGTCCTTATCTGCCGTCAACTTCTATGTTTCTATGTAACCCTCCCTGTCCCTACTGAATAGCATATAGCATGGTACACTGACTTCCCAGCCATGATTAGCATAGTATCACGTCTCTGTTATTGCTGCTGTGTCAAGGTCTGCATCTGCCAACAAGGCCTCCAGGTCTGGAACCTTATTTCCTGGGCTACAGGCATTCGTTAGCGTGACCTTACTGTTTTACAGTCTGCCCTTCCTCTGCTCTTGTCCTCCCTCTCCAGCATCTTGCCCCCACCCCGGTTTCCTTTCCTAGGTGCTCTCGACCCCATGTATCACTCGTTATACATTCTTCACCTACCTGCCCCTCCCTGCCTGCTTTAGCTGTTCTTATAGTCAAGTTATATTCCTGCACGTCCCATAGGGGGTGTTTCTAAGCCTTCTGACCCTCCTGGCTCTCCCCCCTTTGCCAGTGTAAATGCTCACAGTTGAAGCATTTAAACTTCTCACAAAGGACCAAGGTCCCCTTCTCGGACAGATGCAGGCCATCCTCCTTATATAAGCTTGCATCTGCCCAGGTCAGGCTCCAGTCCCCTATGAAGCCAAAACCCTCCCTTCCACACCAGTCCTTAACCAGGATTTGAAGGTACAGATGTGGAGTGCCCTAGCTTCCCCTGTGCCCGGGTCAGATAGCACCTCCAAGAATGAGATGGAACATGCTATCTGTTTCAGATTTCCCCCCAGCTTCCTGAAATCCTCCTGGACTCTGGCTAACTCCACCCTTCTCCTGGCCAGGACATTAGTCCCCAGGTGGACAATGACATCCAGCTGCTCCCTGCTAGCTGTTGCCGTAGCGATCCTATGGATCCACTTCCCATCCCTCCACGCAGTGCTTCCTGGGAGGCACTTGACCTCCCTCTCTCTCTTAGGTGTCCCTAACTCCACTCCCTGGACAATACAGTCCCCCGCTAGGAGAAGCTTCCCCCTCCTCTGGGGTTCTCTGCCTCCCTTCCCTGGGGCGCCATCCTGGAGGACCCTCCCATCCTCCCTGGTCCCAGCCTCAGGTTCTTGAGTGGGGCTTTCCCATTCCTCCAAAACAGTGTAGGAGTTATTAAGCAGGGCCTGTTGGGAGATGTGTTTTTGACCCCCCCCCTTACCCTCCCTGAGCCAACCGTAGTCCAATCACTCCTCTTCCCCGGCATCCTTTGAGGTACAAGTTGTGGATCCGGTAGTCTCTGAGTGGGAGTGGATGCCGCCTTCAGCTTGGCCAACTCTGCTCGGAGGCAGGCAACCTCCTCCCTCAGCCCAGAGAGGTGCCTGCAGATAGAGCAGCATTGCACCCTCCAGAACATCTCCCTGAAGACAGCTGGTCCACAACCACTGCACTGCACCACTCCCACCATGTCTGTTTCCTTCCCCAATCTACTGCCTGTTTAAGACAGCTATTTGTTATCTCCCAAATATGTGTGTTTTTCTTTTGTTTTTGTTATGCTTTCTCTCTTCGCTCCTTCCTGTATGGATACAGGATGTTGCAAGGCCCTATGGGACCCACCGTATAAATGTAGAGTGAGCCCTGGGCTGGGTGAGTTGTGGGTGGGAGGTGGGACTACACCACAGGCTGTGTCCAAAACAATCAGACAAGGAGTCCTCTGGCAGTGACTTCTCACTCCACTCACTGTGGTCCAGACATAGCCAATTACAAACACACAGTCACAAACTTATTTGCTAGAATCCCTTAATTCTGCCCAAACTAAATGGAAAAGCACACTGAAATGGCAGTTAAGGAAATACCTCAAATTCAGTTACAAACACACAGTCACAAACTCACCAGCTAGAATATCTCAATCCTGCCCAAGCTAAATGAAGAAGCACACTGAAATGGCAGTTAAGACCTCACATTCAGACTACACTAATCTCTGTAATATGATGCCTGCACTTCAAGTTCAGATGCAGTCTATTACAAACACACAGTCACAAGCTTAGAAGCTGGAATCCCTCAATCCTGCCCAAACTAAATGGAAAAGCACACTGAAATGGCATCAGAGTCTGTTGTCACGGTGAGTGCTATGATGCCATAAACAAAGGCACTGTGAGGTTAAAAGGGAGAGGCAAATGTTTTCTATACAGACTTTTTTAAATGGACTGCCAAGATGTGCTGTAAATCTTGGAAAGGAACATTGAAATAAAAATGTATTCTCCAGTAAATTGTAACAGCTGAACCACCTTATTTGAGAACACACATGTTGAAGTGCAGAGTTGCTCCTTAAAGTTGGGGGAAGAGTGAGATGCTAGAAATGGTTCAGAAAGGACATTAAAGAATCATTGACAGAGGAAGCATACTCAGAAGCTCTAAGAACAATGGGCTTCAAATCCTGGAGGAAAGACTAAATAAACTGTGTGAAGATTTCTTCAAAGAAATTATTCATAAAATAGTAGGCTTAATTTACTTATTTGGCTTAACAGTCAGGTTTGAGATCCAACTGGAAATTGTAAACAGGCTGTGGTCAACATGAAAGGGTAAGAGCATAAGTTCACTGTGAAACAATCACTATATAAAAAAGTAACGGCACAATTAGATTTAATTATTGGAGATTGATAGTATGAATGTACATATTGTTTTGTATGAATTTAAATGCTTTAATTTTTTGATTTAAGAGTAACTAATGAAAGAGAATAACTGTTTCGCTAAGAAATTAAATTGTTCATGAGCGGATGAAGAAAATATTTTTTGAAGAAATTTTCATTGCAATGAAAATAAAATAGTGTGTTATATTTCTTACAGTTCCCCAGAAGAAGCCTGATAGCCCGGTGAAATGTTGGGACTTAAATAAAAATATTTGAAATGTGCAAGATTAAGGTGTTATAGCAGTTTTTTGCTTGAGCTAGCCTGAGACATTTTGACTGTTTGGAGAATGTTTTACATACAGCAACATGTAGAAGAGCACCTTATATGTAGATATATAACCTAGTTCTAGAGAAGCTTGAAGTTAAGTACGTGTGCACATGGGCAGACTAGGTGAACCATAGGCCCTTATCTGCTGTGGACATCTATGTATCTATGTGTGTACCAAGGCATTGTGGGTACAGTACATAGCAGAATTTTTTTTTTGTCTCACTTATCAAACTGCAGTCTCCTATGTTGGTAGTGTTTACAGCAGTACAGTCTGTAGAAAAGTTTCTGGAAAATTGTTCTTGTGATGCAGCTAGGCCAAAAAGAAAATTGTCCAGTCTGTATAGATGTTGTTTGACTTTTACTGCCTGCTGGTGAAGTGACAAGTTTGAAGTGTCAGCTCCTGTCAGAAATGTGGGGGCGTGATGATACTTTTCTATGTTTATGTTATAGGGCCTGAATGACTATAAATGGTTCAGGAATGTAATTATGTGTCAGACTACTTTTCTTTTTCTTTGGTGTCCAGTTTCTGCAATGAGTCCAAAACTGTGAAAGAAAAAGAATGTCTGCAATACCAGTACTGACCAACAGAGGTCTCTGCTTCGACAGTGCTTAAAAACCTTTGTTTCCCTTGCATGATGTCATGGTTGGGGGTTGCAGCACTGATTTAAAAAAAGAATTATGCCGAGCACAGAAATAAATGCATTTTTTTCATGGAAAACAGCACTTTTTGGCAGTCTGAATGGTAGGAGATTGATTCACAACTCCTACAGGTTAGTAGTCCTATTTGCTATGGCAAACCTGACAAAATCACTTTAAGTGGGAGAACCAGGTGGCTGGAACTGGGTAGGGGGACCAATGTCTACATTTGATAAACAATTTCAGTATAGAGCAATATTTAAAGACAACTAAAAGGAAAATGGAAGCTTGCATATATTAATAAGTAGTTTGGGTGAAGCAATCTCAGAATGCAGAGTAATGGAAATATTGGATATCAGTGACCACAACATGGTCTAGTTTTCTGTAACGATAAAGAGCAGGTTAGTGGAAAAGGGACTGCTGTTGGCAGGAAATTCAGCAGTGTCAGTTTCATTAATATGAGACTGAGCCTAAACCAGTGGAACTGGGAATCATAATTCAAGGGTAGGGCTGTAGATGAGAAATGTGAAATACATAGACAAAACCCTGCTGCTGGAGGATGTGTTTATTCCCAAGAGGACTAAATGCAGTTAAAAAGGCAAAGAATTCCTTTGGTTAACACAGATGGTGAAAAGGCTGACTGGGGCAAAACTGTGGAGACATTTAGGTTACCTGAAACAAGTCTGAAGTTCAGCAACAAGAAAACAAGATTTGGCTGGTGCCAACGAGGCTGGTCTCTCTCTCTCTCTCTCTCTCCCTCTTCTTAAGTTATCTTTGTTTATTTTTTGTAGCAGAGCTTACTGCCTTACCTGTCTTATTGTTATAACTGTAGTTATATGAGGACAACATTCAACATCAGTTATACTATTTTTTGGCATACAGTGCCTGCAGGGAGGGCTTTGACACAGTGGCAGTGCTTTTCAGTAATGCTCCCTACACTGTACACTGTGGTTCAAGTCCACCCTACACAAGGCAACATAGAAATTTAGACTTTGACGGCAGATAAGGACCGCTTTTCCCACCCAGTCTGCCCATTTCCCTACCTATTTAATAAGCAGCAGATCCTTGTTAACCAACAGCCTACTTCTTCCCACCCCCCACCAGAATTGCCTTATGTCTGTCCCATGCATTCTTGAATTCCCGTACTGTTTATGACCCCACAACCTCCTCAGGAAGGCCGTTCCATGCGTCCACCACCCTCTCTGTGAAAAAATACTTCCTCACAGTGCCCTTGAGCTGGCAGTTAGTTTCATCCCACATGCACCAAACTCACTTTTAGCTACCCCCCCCCACACACACACATACCATATCACCATGTTTATTTTTTATGTAAGCAATAAGACACGATGGGGTGTGCATTACAGTGTGATAACCGCACTCCTAGGGCGTCGGCCTCGTGACAGTCATTCCCAAGGAGTGCGGTTATCACACAGTAATGTACAACCCCGGAGTGCCTTATTGCGCTTATAAAATGTCCCTTTATTTTTAGAAGCAGTTTTTTTTTTTATTTTAAACAGATATTTAAATAAGTAAAAATGTAAGTGAATCTGTACTTTTAACATAAAATAGTCCTTCCGCCTATTGGTGCTAGATTAAAGTAGTGTTATACAGTGTATGCCTCCCTGCCCACTTAAGCTTCATATCCCCCCTACCAGCCACAACAATTCACAAATGCTGTTTTTCTCATTCTAAGTATGACACATAGCCCCCTTATTTTATTTCATTCTCCTCACTCTGTAGACAAACCTAAAAGGAAGCCATAACAAAGGCTTCTCAGTTCCCCAGTGCTGCAAGCATCAGCGTGGTTCAAAACTGCCACACTCACTGACAGCATCATGAACTGCTCACTCTGTCCTAAAAGATAAACAGCAGGGTGAGCCATTTACCACCTTTATCTTTGTTTATATAATATTATTGTTTACTTTCTTCATTCTGTTTTTTTTTCCCTCTGTGTTTCCCCACATTCAAGAAATTGAATGTTTATCATGGAATGTTTACCATGGAATACAGGGATTCAAAATTCTGCTCAGTTCTACTAGCAGAATGTTCCTCTACTAACATACTGTACACACAGACAACAAAGGCCTGTTTTGGAGCCAGAGACTCAATTATCTCACTTGTCAGGGAAAGTAGAAGAGATTTCCCTGATGAGCAGGTAAAGATAGAAGGGGGATTTTTCACTGTTAGAAAACAAACAGTTGTAATGAAAACTATAAACAATACTTAATGTTTCTAATTTGTTTATGTGTGTAAGGAGTGTGTGACAATCTGGTAAACAATATTTAATTAATTTGTTTTATTTTATATTTAAGATGATTTTAATTTTAGGGTCCAGTTGGAGGTTTCTACAGTGTAAAGGTAGCAGCCATGTTTGTGGTGGAAGATCAGTTCTGGTTGTAGGGAGACTGATGGAAGATAGTTCTGGTTGTATGAGGACTGATCTGCTCATTGTGTAATGTGGTTTAGGACCAGGATGACAGTGCGTATACAGGGAATTAATGTACGGTCAGCTGATCTGTCTTGGCCAATGAAATTTCTAGATTTTTTTCTTGCCATTTTATAATTGGTGATGGTCTGGGTTGGGCACCACACCTGTCAGGTAGCTGGGGGGAGAAGGCCAGATTTTTTTATTGCCTGATGGACCAGGTTCAGCATCACACCCACCATGTAGTTTGGGGGAAGGGAGACAGATTATTTTTTATTCCCTGACAGGCTGGGTGTGGCTTGGGATTTTTCAGGTTGTTGAGGGGAAGGGGACAGAGTAACAGTCCAGGTTTAGCCATGGACTTATTGTGTATTGGATGGAGGAAGAAGGACAGATTCTTTTTTTTTTAATTCTCTAACAGATCATGTTGAGCAATGGACATGTTAGGAAGCTGGGGGGCAGATATTTTTTATTCCTTGATGAGCCGGGTTGGCCACTGGACCTATCAGGTAGTAAGGGGAGCGTAGATGACAACACAGCTGCTGTACTGAATCTCCAAGAACAATGGAAAAGAAACATGGCAAATGCAACAGAAGTACAGTGCTCACCTTGGAAAGTGCAAAAGGTATTTTATTTAGTAAACATCAGCAAAGGTATTGCCAAGGCAACCGCTGTACTTCTGTTATGTTTTCCAAGTTTGCAGGAGGGGAACAGATTTTTATTCCCTGATGGGCCAGGTTGGGTACCTGACCATTCTGTGGCACAGCAGGTTGGGTTGGAGTGTGCATGGCAGTGGTAGGAGCAGCAGTGCAGCAGCAGCCCCATGCCTGTTATGCAGTGTTTGAGCACCTCACTGTGACCTAAGTGGATGGTCATGGGGATAGCAGTGTTTTACTACCCCGCCTATTCTACTTTCTGCTTACTGCTTTGCTGCTGATCATAATTATCTCTGTTTGGCTTAATACATGGGTCAGGTTGGGCATGGGAGCCATCAGCTAGTTGGAAGGAGGGAGGGAGACAGATTTCAATTTTTTTTAATTCAATGACAGGCCAGATTATGCCCCTCATGAAGATCAGTTTGGATGGAAACACTTGTTTTGCAGATTGCCTCACACGGCCCCTTTGCTCCAGTAACTGATCCCCATACCACGCACCTTTATTTTCCCAGACCCTGGCCAGGCTATTTATATTGACAAACAGTGTTGCGCATCAGACCCATTGGGTTGTTTGGGAGAGAGGACATATTTTAGTTATTTTATTCCCTTATGGACTGGGGTGGGTATCAAACCAGTCAGGTAGCTGGGGGAGTGCCAGCCTTTTTTTTTATTCCCTGACTGACTGGGCTGCTCACCAGACCCATCAGACGGCTGGGAGAGGGGACCAGACTTTATTTTATTCCCTGTCTGGTCAGGTTGGGCACTGGAAGTTCTATTCTGTTCTGTTCTATATTCTTGCATTACCAGTATGGAATTCCTGTGTCTTATAAAACATTTTGGGATACAGTGCATATAAAAGTCATGTTGGCAGAGTATTGTTTTGCAGATTGCCTCACGCTGGCCTCCTCTTGCTCCAGTAACTGTTCCAGGGATGTGGATATGTTTCACTTATCTACACAATGGCAGTTCTTCCTCAAGAGCTGATTCACCGGAACATTTTTAAGCAAAGCTTCTCCCACCACCCGGGTGGTGTATCCCTGGGCTCTGTCCCATGATGTCAGATGTTCCTTTCCACTGGAAGAGCTCAGTCTCCTCCTTCGCAACTCTGCACACTTTAGAGACTATTAAGTGCGCCACTGACAAACTTACTGACTTTTTTTTTTACTTTTCAAACATTTTCTATATTCCTTGGTCCCACTGTCAGCATCCGATCAAAAACATCGAACACGAGAAAGTGAAGCCTTCTTCTGGTTTCAAACAGTACGTCACATGCCAGCAGAAGATGTCTCAGATTGGTGGATACATGTCATGCCTGTACTGCCTGGGAATGAGACATGACTTGCTGGTTGTGGCATCTGCCAGACGATGCTCCCATCCTCGCTAGAAGACAAAGTCTCACCTTCTCCTCAGCTGGCTGGCCGATCAAGACCCTAAATTACAGGCCAAGGGTGGTCACAAGGTGGCCTCAGATGTGGCGGGGTCCACAGCCCAACTAGAAGCCATGGAAGAGATGGCAGGGAAGGTTGCAGTGGGGACTTCGTCAGCCTTGGTGCTGCTTTCAGATGGCACCAGCGTTGAAGTGTCCTTCACAGGGAAGTTCTGTGAAATGTGTCAGGCCCTCTAAACCTTTGGGGAGAACCTTGCCCCCATGGTATGAAGCACAAAAGCAAGAAACACTGCTGTCAGTTATGGGACTGGAACAGATCACGATCCTCCTGCTCCCTTGACTCCCCTGACTGCTCAATGGCTGTCGAACACTCAGCTTCAGCAGAGCCACAGTTGGTCAAGGGGCGGGTCGCTAGCTCCATGGTACCCCCATCCGGCTTGCCAACCTTGACACCAGTCAATCAGGCAGTCAAGATTTTTTTTGACCCCATCAACCAGTTGTCTGAGGGGTCAATGATGAGTTGATCTCCAAGACCCCGATCAACCCTCTCCTCACTCAGGAGGATGTGAAGCAGACAGTATCCCCAGCTGTCCCTCCTCAGGATCAGCCTCCCCCAGAGGTCATGCAGCCAAAACTGGTGCTAGTGATTTACACTGCACCTCTGGTTGCACCTCCTCAGCATCAGCTACAGGGTCAACTGTTGGCAGTTAATGTCAAGGTTCAGGTTGAGGGGCTCCTCGAGTTCTCAGTCCCGCTCAACCAGGAGGCATCACTGTTGATGCTTTTCATCCTCTTAATCTTCGGATCAGGAGAGGCTCCACTGGCAGATGCGGTGGTGCAGTGAGGAGCTCCTCTGCCAACAGTGGGCCTTGGTGGGTCCGGTTAGGACTCTACCCCAGCCCCTGTGGATGCCTGGCTGGTGCCAGTCAGGCCCATGCCAGCCCACCCAAGACACTTGACTCCAGCACGTTTCTCTCCACCTTTATTGGTGGAACCACCTCCACAGCAGCCCATGTGGAGAGCTGCTTTGAAGGACTCCTATCCAGGAACTTGTTTGCCAAGCCTGTTGTCAGTGGACATTACCCACTCAGATGAGCCCAGGGTGGTCCATGGCGGTAAACAGCTGAGGGCCATCTTTGAAGAGTCCTTGGACAACTCCAATGGGTCCTCTGTGAAGTCTTCCAGGATGCATATGATTGACCAGGAATGGATCGAGGAACTGACTACTGACCACAGGCTGGTGTCTTTTGGGGTGTTTCTCCAACTTATGTTGAAGTCCATAAATGTTCCTTCGGAGCCAGTTCAGAAGAGGGCTAAATACCCCTTCACTGACATCCTCAATAAGGACGAATCCCTGGGGGTTGCCTTTTCCATGGTCAGGGCCATTCTGGGACTGGCTGTGGAGCTTTGGCAGCATCCAGCCTCCAGCCTCCTGCTCTGCACCCTCAGCCCACATGGTCCTCAAATATGCTGCCCCTACCAGCTCTTTGTTTGGATTTTCCAACCACCCCTTGGCTGATTGTCTGGTCTCTGATCCTGTTTTCTGGAAGTCCAGCAATACTGGGGTCATGGACAGGCTCCCTGCAAAGGAGTCAAAGAAGCTTGACCATGCAGCTAAGAAAGTCTGTGCCACATCCTTCCTTGGTCTCCTCCAGTTGAGCTACATCCTGAAGATGGCCCTACTTCGGTCACTCCCTGCTGGGAGTGTTAGATACTATCCTCCCTTACCTGTCGGTGGAAAAGCAGCTTCCAGTAAAAGTCATCTGAGAAGGTCAAGCGTGGGCTATACACATGCTCTCAGTAGCCATGAATATCAATGACTCTTGTGCATGGGCCATGGCAGCAGACATTGCGATGCATCGCAGGACCTGGCTGAAGATCTTCACCTTCATGATGGACACTCAGAACTTGTTGGTTGATGTCCCTTTCCTGGGCACTGACCTCTTTGGCTCAGGGGTGGACAGGCATCTCACAAGAATCAAGAAGTCCAGTGCCACCCTGGATTTTGTGACTTCATCCCAAAAGGACCTGAAAGGCCAAAAGCAAAAGAAGGACTTTCTGTTTCAGCACTTTCAGCCACAGCAGTCTCAGCAGCAACAGCCCCAGCTGGGGCAGTTCCAAGCCAGGTGCCCCAAGGCCAAGTTCTACAGCCAGGGGTGCAAAAAAAAAGCCAGGGGCAGGGGCAGTGATGCTTCTTTGGCCTCAGTGGTCTATGCCCCTCCAAAGCTTCCCAGTGACAGTGCTCACCTCCCGCCTGTCTAGTCCCTGACTCAGCTCCCTTTGAGGGGTGGCTTCACCACTTCTGGCCTCACCAGTCCATCATTACTATGGATAACTGGGTTCTCCAGGTGGTTGACAGAGGGTTGTCTCTCAGTTTTGAGACCCTTCCACCTTAGTGATCCCAATCTCCAAGAGAGTCCTTGGTGTTGCAGAACATGCTGTCACCCATCAGAGAGGACGTTGCTCAGAACTTCACAAAAGGAGCCTAGACCTTGTTCCAGATACTCTGGCAAGTCAGGGGTACGTGTCCAGGTACATCCAGGTCCCAAAATGGACAAGGTGGGGGGGCTGACACCTCATACTGGATCTTCACAGTCTGAACCAGTTCCTGTGGAAGCACAAGTTCAGGATGGTCACACTGAACCAGATCATACCATCTCTGAAGCAATGCATGTGGTTCCGCTCCCTGGCACTCCAGGATGCATTCTTCCACATTCCAGTACATCTGTCCCACTGGCGGTACCTCTGGTACCAGGCAGAAGGGGTGCTCTGTCAGTTGCCGGTCATGCCATTCTGCCTCTCCATGGTGCTAAGGGTCTTCACCAAGTGCATTGCAGTTCTGGCAGCCTTCCTGTGGTGCCAGGGCATTAGGGTTTGTCCCTACCTGGATGACTGGCTGATAGCCAGGCCATACAAAGAGGCAGTGGAGTAGTCCAGGGTCCTGGCCCTCCAGACCTGCAGAGATCTGGGCCTCTTAGTCAACTCAGCCAAGTCTGAACTGAATCTCTCGCAGATGATTCATTTCTTCAAGGTAGAGCTAGATTACCTACAGGCAAAGTCCCACCTCCCTGCAGACTGGGCATTGGATCTTACCTCCTTTGCCTTATCATTTCCAGTTGGGCGCTTGTACCCCGCCTGGGACTTCCTGAGGCTGCTGAGGTACATGGCACCGTACACCAGCATGGTCTGGTGGGTTTGTTGACAGATGCAGGTCCTGCAGTGGGCCAACAAGGTCCTCCATGTTGCAGGAGCCTCTCGGAAGGAGTCGACTTGCCAGTGGTATGCCTTCACATGGAGTCGCTTTTCCATTTGGTGCCAGGGCAGGGAGCTAGACCCCCTGTCCTGCCCTGTGGCTAGCATCCTGAACTATTTGTGGTCCCTTTCTGTTGGGCCTGAGGTTGACGTCCCTCAGGGTGCACCTGGCAGCCATCTCTGCATGGGCTCCAGAAGTGAGCATGCTACCTGCGAAGCCACTAACATTGCACTGTGGTTTGGAACTAAAGGAAGAGGACGTCTGGGGCATTGGAGTGATTCTTTAGAGTGGCAACATGGTAGGTGGGGCTACTATCTGTTTTTCTCTTGTGTGCAAAAATGGTCCTATTGTATATTGTTTTGATGGGTAAATTACTACACTTTTGTAGTTTGTTCTGTTAATCTCATGTAGCATTCCCCCAGGACACACATGGAAAGAAGTTGTTTGCAGCTCATCATGTTCTCCTGTGGACAAAATGTTAAAATAACATAAACTAAGAAGATACTAGGGGAGGTGGGGTAAAGGGAAAAACTGAAATGCCAGAGAACATTACAAATCCTCATTATTAACAGTAGCATCACATGTACTGCAATATAGTCAGGCTTACAGAATTTTTACAGTCGGTTTTCCGCTAAGATAAAATGCTACAGAAATATACTGGAGAAAGTCTCCTTTTTAAATACATTTTTAATAGTTAGGATTGTTTTAAGAACAAGAAAGCCTATGAGCACACGTGCCCATTCTCATAGCATCTCAGAAACCTGGCTTAAACTCATAGTACAGTCCCATGAAGTCGACCTACCAGGGTATACTGTCTTTAGAGTTGATTGGCTCTCAAAATGTGGTGGAGGGGTTCTTCTATATGTCCACTCTACTTTCTCATCCAAATTATTGGACGTTCCCTCCTTGGACAATATT
Organism: Neoceratodus forsteri; assembly: GCA_016271365.2. NCBI lineage: Eukaryota > Metazoa > Chordata > Ceratodontiformes > Ceratodontidae > Neoceratodus > Neoceratodus forsteri. The sequence continues at coordinate 800,356,707 of CM028129.1, forward strand.
CCTGGATAGACACTATTTATCTCGGTGTCATTTGGGCCAGTGAAGACCCTCTGTGTTTGGAGCATCTACATTCCCCCTAATAGTGCAAGTCATGCATTGGTCCCCCTTACAGTATGTCTAGTCTATCAGAATTATCTCGCAGAGAGATCATAGTGTTTTCAGACTTCAATCTAAATTGCACTGGCCCAAATTGTAGGACTTATCTGGCTACCTTAGATAAGGCCAACCTTACACAACTAATTGCTGAACCCACTAGATTTAACACCAAGTCAGGCAATCATTCACTATTTGGACTGGATACTAACAAATAGGGTCAACAGGATCAGAGCAGCAGGGATACGCTTAGTGATCATTCACCGGCGTTTTGTTTTTGGCGTAATAATTTTCCAAACCCACCCCCTAAAGTTATTCAGTCAAGGGACCTGTCTCACTTTGAGGAAGCTGCCTTCCTCCAGATCCTTAAGGAGATAGATTGGAAACCCATCAGGGATCCCCCTAGTGTTGATCAGGCATTAGATTATTTTATAAATAATTTTAATAGCACTGTAAACAAGCATGCTCCTATAAGGGGTCACAGGGCCAAGGGTCTTTGTGCTTCATGGACTAATAACGGCGTCAGGAAAGCATTTCGGCTCATGGAGAAGGCCTGGGTGCAATTTAAGCAGACTGGGCAATCCTCTGACTGGCTAGCATATTGGTGTCTTCAAAACTCCTGCAAGAGGGACTTGAAAATGCTAAGAGTACATACTTTACATCTCTCCAAACCCAGAACCTCTCAAATTCAAAGAAGTTCTGGCAGCAGGTTAATCAGCTTTTAAAAGGAAGATCTTCAGAACCCTCTAGTGAATTCCACTTAGATGGACAAGTGTTATCTGACCCTCAAGAATCGCTGACAGACTTAACAAATGTTTCACAGGCCTGGAGAGATTTAAGAACACCCTAAACTCCACCTTACCTAACTCAAATCCCTCTGAGTGAGTGGACTCCCACCTGCGCTTCCCTGCCCAAATTTCACATAAAGGTGGTTACAAGTTGAGGTCCTCAAACAGCTGAAGAAACTAAACTATGATGGGTCCAAAGGCTGTGATGTCCTTGAACCCAGATTCCTGAGAATAGACACCCCTATTATAGCCACTCCAATCATAAACCTCATAAACAAATCCTTCTGTTTGGGAGTAGTCCCCAGTAAATGGAAATTGGCCCTAGTAGTGTCTATCCATAAAGGGGGAGAAAAGGAAAAAATTGAAAAGCACAGTCACCAAAATTCAGGAGAGGCTATTATGTAGTCAATTGATTTACTTCCTTGAGTTAGCAAAACTGCTCCCTTGACCCTTGCTGATGCTCAACACAGTTTTCAGAAAAATCATGGGACTGAAACAGCCGTGGTTTGTGTCACCTCTGATTGTCTTGCTGCAGTGGATCACAGTATGGTGACAGGTGCTATTTTTGGCAACCTCACAAAAGCATTTGACTTGTCAGATCATAGATTGTTATTAACAAAACTTCAGGACCTAGGTTTAGATGATCTTGCCTGTCGGTGGTTTCACAACTATGTATCTGGGTGACAGCAGTGTGTTAAGTGGCAAGGTAGTGGCTCCTACCCTAGGCCTATCACTGATGGGGTGCCACAAGGATTGATTCTCGACCCCCTGCTCTTCTCCTTGTTTATAAATGACTTGCCCCTCAATTGCAGCGGTGCCTCATTTCAGATGTATGCAGATGATGCTATCATCTACAGGTCTTGCCTGACCTAACAGTGATTAACTCACAGCTGGTTGAGGATTTTCAGGCATTAGAATGCTGGTTCCTGCAAAACAAATTGGTTCTTAATGCAAAGAAAACTGAAGCAATGCTCTTTGGGCACAATAAGTTGGGCTTGAACAGAAAACACCTTATCAACCTCTGCACTACAACTGGTTGTAAATTGGAGGTAGTTCAATCTTTTAAATACTTGGGGGGAGTAGTGATGGATAAACCATGTAATTTGAATCCCCATGTGGATTCTCTAGTTAGAACTTTAAATCAAAGAACTGATCTGCTCTATCGGCTCTCTCCCTATCTGTCAAGGGAGGCTTGCCTGGCTGTCTGTAGGTGCTCTTTTCTGCCCCTTCTCATGTATGGTTCTTCGGTGGTTCAGACTGCTTCTGACTCTACTGTTTTGAGGCTAAGCACAGTGTACCATAGGACTGGGCACTTGGAGCTGGTGCCTGCTCTAGAGCCCACCATTGTGGAGTACTAGCTTCTTTGGGCTGGCCTTCACTCAAAAATAGAATGTGATATCTGATGCTATGTCTTACTTATAAGTTACTTCAACCCCTGTCCCCTCCCAGCCTAAGCAGGATCATTCAGCGAATGCAGTTTAATCGTCCCCTAAGATCTGCATCCCTCCCATTGCTTGTTATACCTAAAGTACAGTATACATCTGGGAAAAGTTTCTTTTCCTATGCTGCCCCATACTTTTGGAATACCTTACCCTCTGAGGTGCTCAAAAACCCCACTTACATACTTTTTAAGAAACAACTTAAATCCTTCTCTGGCCCACACCCCCTTGTACATGTTAGCATTGTACTGTGGTTTTAAAGTGTAAATCAACTCTTGTTACCCTGTCCTAATTTCTCCTCTACACTTATTTTATTTTATTTAACTCTCGGATTAAACACCTTTGAGCAAGAACAGGTCATTTACATAGGTTCCATGTCAAAATGTTGATAGACCACGAACAGGGTGACCTTAATTACAAAATTATACAGAAATTACATAGCTGGTAGAAAACATACAGGGGTTAAACATCATTAACTGATTATACATAATTACACAGTTAAGGAAGAAGTGAGTTAAAATCAGTGATACATGTGAGGAGACTAGCTGAAATTGAGAACTAAGCAGAGCTAATTTGAAATATATATAGAGTCTTATGTGGAGAGGACAGTAGACCCATTAGGAGTAGGCAGGCTAGAAGGCCATTGTCAAGGAGGGAGGAGGAAGTGAGAAGTGCTTGTTGGGTAGAGGGAAGGGGACAGGGGTGCTGGAAGTGCTAGTGCTGGTGGGGGGGGGTAGTGGAGGGAGCCGAACAGGTGGACTAGAATGGTAGATGTTTATTCAAGAGGAGCAGTGCGAGTATAAAATATTGGAGTACCTAGGGAGGTGGTGCTAATGGGTGAAACAGTCACAACTACTGGAAGAGGTAAGGTGATCCCGGAGCAGCCTTCTGAAGGGTCCAATTTTGGGAGTTGTAAGAATATCACGTCTGAGAACATTATACCAGTGTGGTGCCCTGTAAGCAAACAATCTCTGTCCCATGGAGGTCTGACATCTGGGGACCTGGAAAGTTTGATAGATGGCATTACAGGTGCGCTGAGAGGTACAGTGCATGTTTAAGAGCTTCCCGACACCAGGTGGCATGAGGCAGAGAAGTACCTTTTTTGTCAACAGCCAGGTCTGGTATTGGATCCTACAGAGGAGCGGGAGCTATCCAGCTTGGGAGTACAGGTCACAAGTGTGAGTGAAATGGGTAGCACCAAACGAGTAGTCTACAGGCTTTATTAAGTGCCACAGTTATCCTAAGGAGGGCAGTAGGGGAGGCAGAGCCACAGATGGCTAGACCTTAATCAATGATGGAGGTGACTGAGCTGTGGATTGCCAGACACAGGGCATCAGTAGTCATACAATGCTTGTGCCTATGTAGCATTCCAGTTCGAATGTTTACAGCCTTGGCAACATTCTCAATGTGTTGCGTGTAGGAGAGGAAGTTATCCAACGTGATCCCTAGGTATTTGAACTGCTTGACCTGCTCAAGCAGAACTCCAGCACCATTCTTGATGAAGAGTGACTGGGTTTTTTGTTTGCTACGCCACACTGCTGAATAGCATAAACTTGGTTTTGCTATAGTCCAGGATCAAATTGTGGGCATTGAACCATTCTTCAACCCACTCAAAGTCAAGCTGTAGATGATGCTAAATGAGTTTAGAATCCTGGTGGCTGGTAAAGATGACAGCATCGTCTGCATAGAGTAGCATTCTCTGTTGACAGGCACTTGGAAGATTAGTCAGAAATAGACTAAACAGTAACGGTCCCAAGATGGAGCCCTGGAGAACACCTGAGAGTACCGGCTTTCATCCAAGGTGACGTTGGCAAGCCTTACTTGTTGGAACTGGCCCACATGATAACTGTCAAACCATTGTAGTGCTTCATTGGAGAGACCAGTGGAGGAAAGCTGTCTGAGTAGAAGTGAATGGTGGATGGTGTCAAAAGCTTTTGTTAGGTCAATGAACACCGCACCAGCAGAGTTTCCCTGATCCAGTGTGTTGTGGATGAAACCTGTAAACTCCAACAGGGCAGTGGTGGTGCTGTGCCCTTTTGTAAAATCCATGCTGTTGAGGGCATTGCATTTCATATTTCTCCAGATATTCAACAAGCTGGTCCTAGACTATGCGTTCAAGTGCTTTGGAAAGTGGAGAGAGAGAATGGAGATGGGCTGATAGTTGATGTGAAGGGCCCTGTCTCAACTCTTATGGACAGGTGTGACAAGAGCCTGTTTCCAGAGTAAAGGGAACTGGGCAGACCTAAGTGACAGGTTAAAGATCTTTGTAATAGGCATAAGGATTTCTTCAAGGACGAGTGATACTAATTTTATGTTGAGAGAATCACTGCTGGTACAGGGTTTACGGATGGCCTAGCTTATGTATGTTCTTGCCAGATGAGGTGGCGTCTCCTTGAAGTAGAACTGCGGGGTGCAGCCACCCAAGGATGTTTCAGCATGGTGAGAACTAATACAACTCAGGTCCAAGAAACAGCATTGAAGGTATTGGTAATTTCCTGGAGGTCAAAAACTGGAGCTTCATTGATGTTAAGCATCATGGGTGGCAACTTAGGATCTTTTCCTGTGAGGTCCTTCAAGTTGCTGCAACCTTTATTTCCATCTCCCCATGAGTAGGTGAGCGTTTCTCTAAAGTATTTACTTTTAGAGTTAGGGATGCTATGTGTACATTCATTTCCGGCAGCTTTGTATCTTTGGATATCCACTTGCCTGGATGTGGCCCTTGCACAATGCCAGAAGTGGTCCCTCAGTTTCAGCTGTGAAATGAGCTCAGGAGTGATCCGTGGGTTGGAGTTCCCTCTAACCTTCATCTTTCTGAAAGGCACTTATGTATCACAGGCTGCGGTGAACTGTGAGATTAAAAGTTCCAGCGCTGTGTTGATATCAGTGATAGTGTCTAGTGGGGTCCAGTCCAGGTTGTGAAGATGAGATTTGAGAGATTCAAGGTGTCCCTGCTTTAATACCCTTGCATACAAAAACTTAGGAGGAGGCTTCTTGAATTTGCTGGACCAGACAAACATAATGGGAGAGTGGTCACTGATGGTGTCGGGGAGCACATCCACCTGAGAAATGTGCCCTGGACAGTTTGACAGAATCCAGTCGAGCAGGGTGTGCACTCCTGTCTGGTAGTTAAATCTGGTGGAGGTGGTGACAAACTGGGTGAGGTGCTGTGCTGCAACAGCATCCTTGTAGGAGCAGGCATCAAGTGAGAGCCAGTTAATGTTGAAGTCTCCTAAAATAATTGTTTCTGAGTTAAGACGCTGATCCCTAAGGTATTCCAAGATGTTGTTGAAGCCAGTAGATTGATCCTTTGGTGGTAGGTACACGGAGGCTATTGTCAGCCTTTTGTTATGTGCCCCAAGGAGAACTTTTATGGCAAGGACCTTGGATGAGGACCCAAGGTTTGGCAAAGGTAAGGTGTGTCCCATACAAGTGTCCCTGAGATAAATCTCACAGCCCCCACCCCTTTTTGCAGTCCTGCCTTGCCTGAATATTACATATCCAGGGATAGCGACTGCAGAGTCAGGAATGTTTGAGTTAAGCCAAGTTTCAACAGAGAGAATATCAGGAATGTGTTGCTGAACCCAAGTACGGAGATTATCAAGCTTGCTGAGGAGGCTGCAGACATTGAGAGAAGCAAATGTGAGGGTCCCACACTTCCTTTGACCAGGTTGTGAGGTTGGTCCAGCGGGTCCAGGATTAGGGTGGATATTGTGAGACAGGAGGAGAAGCATCAGCAGGAGTTTCAATAGGTAACCTTTGAGCATTTTACAAAAAAGCTTGCAAGGTATTTGTCTTTTCACTTTAGGATGACCATTATGTGTGTGCACTGAGAGGCAGAGTGGTAGAACTGTTAGGGGGTAGCTCACCGTAGTGCTGGGAGTATGTATCCTCTGAAGGTAAGTTAGGATCCAGCTAGCAGCGCACAGATCCAAGTTGTTATGTGCAGGTATTCCTGTGACCACGCCATGATCATGGTGCATGCTATAATGCAGTGTATTGACAGGGAGGTTGCTCCATGGTGCCATAAAGGACACTGGGGCAGGTCACTGCCATTAACAAGATTATTCTAAGAGCTAGGATTAGACAGCCCATGATAGAGGCAAGCAGTGACTCAGGTGCAGCAGAGCACTGAGACTTAGTCTGGGCCAGTGTAGCAGTCTAATCAAAACCAGACCCTGAAAGCTGGTGATCTGGGGCACACTTAGCAGGATAGGTAAACCTGGGGCTGCTAGAGCTGATTTTTTATCAGAGATGTAAGCAAGTGTAGGGCAGAGGTTGGAGAGCGTGCTTATGCCAAACAGGAGAGCATGTAGTCAAGCCACTATGGGACCATTAGAGAGGGAGAAAAGGGAAAAGAAGAGTATGTAGGAGACAAGTGCAGGCCCTAGAAACCCCACACTGAGTCCACAATAAAATACTGGAAGACTAGTAGCTGAGGACAGAGGAGGGATGTGGTCCCCAAGCACCGTAGTTCTTTCCTAGCTAAGGTATCGAATTGCCTGTATTGAACAGTGGCAGTGAAGAGCCAGTGGGGTGTGCACACAATGTGGAGGGAGGGGCTAAAGTATACTTAAAGGAGGCCTGGGAGGGGTTGGGGGCAGGAGAAAAACCTGTCCTCTTAGCTAGGCAGAAACACATACATCTTCAGGTCATTATAAACAGTTTCATCTATTTTAAGTCTGGTTACTGAATTACAAAACCTGTCCTCTTAGCTAGTCAGTGAGGAATTTCTGAAGAAGGAGTCTCTAGCAGTCCATGGAGTGGGTAGAAAAGGTGCTCCAATAAGGGATTGTCTGAGGCAGCTCAATCAGGAGCAGTTTTAAATGCGCTGCATCAGTCAGGCAGCAGCAGTATCAGGCTGGCTCCAGCTGGAGCTTAACTGCCATACCTGCAAGATGTCTGTGGGTGAGATCCAGGAGGGCAGCTTAGGAGCTTGGGTGCTGGCGGTCGGGCGGTGGCCACAGAACCGGCTGTTGCGGGTGCCGCCGCCTCTTCCATTGCACTGCACAGGCTGATCACTACTGCAAGAGTGTCCATGGATGAGATCCGGGGGGGCAGCTTAGGAGTTTGGGTGCTGGCGGGTGGGCAGCAGCCTCGGACCATTGAGCTGCACAGGCAGATCACTGCAAGAGTGTCCGTGGATGCGATCTAGGTGGGTGGCTTAGGAGCTTGGGTGCTGGCGGGTGAGCGGCAGCCGCGGAACCTGCCGTTGCAGGTGCCGCTGACTCTTTCGTTGTGCCGCACAGGCAGATCACTGCAAGAGTGTCTATGGATGAGATCCAGGCGGGCGGCAGCTGAGGAACCGGCCATTGCTGGTGCTGCTGACTCTTCCGTTGCGCCACACAGGCAGATCACTAGTGATCACTTGTCCCTGTTGCAGCCTGCCTTATTTGATGTTTCCGAAGTATGTATTTATTTTGCTTGTAATATGATGTTCTTTTAAAGTTTGCAATATGTGCTCAGTAATTTGTTGTAACTACTACTACTGCTGTTAGTATGGCCTCTGTGTATGATTGTGTATTTTTTTACTTTATCTAGCTTCAGTCGTGTACCTGTCTGTGTACTGGAATGCTGTTCATTTCTCGCACCTGCTGTATGATTCTTACTGTATGGTACCAAATATGTGTAACTAATTCCGGGTCACACCAGAAAAAGGGATCAATGATCTCAGTGGGCTAACCCAGTCATCAAAATTTAAATAAACAAACAGGTTATCTTAGTCAAACTTTATAATTGGGAAAAAGCACATTGAAGGCACATAATTTAAGTTACAAAGCATATAATACAATTCAGGTAAGGATGAAAAATAAAATGAATGGCATTTGATTTTAGAATAGCTATGTTTTAGACATAATATTTAAAAAAAATGAGAACATTAACTGGTGGAAAAGCCATCTGTCCATACATGTAACTGTCGGTCATTCCATACTTCCAATTTTTGATTAGCACCTCATTTTTTTCTACCTTGCCATTTGCCCACCTACTCCACTCCTTTTCCCAGTATTAAATTCTCTCTAAAGCATTTGTTGGACCCGTCAGTCCTTTCAACTACTGTTAGTGGTTCTTCCCTTGTGAGTTACTCTCAGGTTTCCCTGGAACTTGATGTTGAACAATATAATGCCTCTTTTCTGTGGATAATTGATCCTTCTGCATCTGTTTGTTCTTGCACTGTTCCTTTAGTCTCCCTTCACCTTTGTTTCACTAAGTATTTCTGTGAAATGAAGTCAGTGTGTAGCAAGTTTGAGTGTCAGTATCAAATTGCTCTGATTTCAGCCAGAGTCAAGTAGGGAGATATGTGTGAGAGATAAGAGAAACATTCAAATTCCTAAACAGAATAAACAAGGTGGACTCCAGGGAACTGTTTATAAGAAACACCAGCTTGACAATGAGGGGGCATGACTGGAAACTGGCAGAGGGAAGGTTCAGGCAGGATGTGAGAAAGTATTACGTTACAGAAAGGGTGGCAAAACTGTGGAACAGCCTGACGGCCGAGGTGGTGGCAGCTGGAACCATTGATGGTTTCAAACGTGCTTGGGATAGAATGAAGGGGTTAGTCATCACAGGCAGGGACAAGAATGGTGTAGGAATAGGATAACTGTTTGAGAGGGTAAGACCCCAATTGATGCTAGGTCACGGGGTTATTTAGAGACCCATGGGCAGACTGGATGGACCATTGGTCTTTCTCTGCTGTCAGCTTCTATGTTTCCATGTTTTTTTTCTGCCGGATTGTCATTGCCTCAGGTAAGAATTGCCTCACTTCCCTTTTTATTAGTGTTTTCTTAACTGTCCAGGAAACTCTTATTTTATATTTTGCTCAGGAATGATTTCTGTAATGTGACCAGGTAGTACAGTGGTAGGATTTCTACTTGCTACTCAAGCTGCCCCGTTCTTGAATTCACATGGGTTGGAGGGGCCAGCCTGGGGAAGGGGGGGATGAGGTGGGGGGGGGCTTTTCCTCCACTCTTCACTTGCCACCTGGCAGAACCTGGGGAGTCATGCGCAAATGTACACAGCGGGAGGGTATGCTGCCATATGCTGATGCATGTTGTGTTCCATCCCAACACACACAAGTCTTCGCATGGAGGGCAACCTGGGGTGAAAGTGGTGGAAAAACTCCAACTTACAGGATGACCTCCAGACCCTGTACCATTGACTAGGCACCTGCTCCAAACAGATCATGACCCACTGGAGAGGTGCTGCCCCCCCCGGAACCCTGCTATGGGGTGCATGCCATTGGAGGAACAAGAGGCTGGGGCAAGCACCTTGGGAATGTGCGTGATGGGGTTGGAGGGGGAGGCTAGATGGGGGCCAGTCAGAGACAGGACTGAGAAATGCAGAACTGAAAGGAAAAAAGAATGTTTTCTCATTCGGGATTTGAATTCTGGTTTTCTTCCCACTTTGCCTCCAGTTGGGAAGATGGGTGAGCACCTGCCTTCGCAGACCAAGCCAATGCTGCTCTGTGATTGGCTGGCAGGGTGTGGGCACAAACACTGACAGCCCACACCCTCCGTCACCAACCAGGCACCAAACACCACATCACTATAGTGTGTTCATTCCCCCCCCCCCCACCTGCCACAGTGTTGGATTCCAGAGCTCACAAACACTGCCACACCACTGCAGAGTGTTCGGTCAGTCCCCAATCTTAGCCTGCCCCCATGTGGGATTCCAGAGCTCACAAACACTGTGCCACACCACTGCAGATTGCTCAGTCAGTCCACCCCACCTTAGCCCACCCAAGTATGGGATTCCAGAGCTTACAAACACTGTGCCATACACCACTGCAGAGTGCTCGGTCAGCCCATCCCTTAGCCTGCCCCCATGTGGAATTCCAGAGCTCACAAACCCTGTGACACACCACTGCACTGCACTTGGTCATCCCCCTCCTTAGCCTGTCTCATTGTAGGATTCCAGAGCTCACAACCCTGTGCTAAACCACTGCAGAGTGTTCATATAGCCCCCCCTTTAGCCTGCCTAGTGTGGGATTCCAGAGCTCACAGACCCTATGCCACACAAATGTGGTGTGCTCAGTCAGCTCTACCCCTCCCAGCCTGTCTTAGTGTGGGATTCCAGGGTTTGCAACCCTGTGCTACATCACTGCAGAGTGTGCAGTCAGCCCCACTTCCAGCTTGCCCCAACGCAGAATTACAAAACTAACAAACACTGTACCTCACCACTGCAGAGTGCTCGATCAGCCCCACCCTTATCCTACCCCTGTGTGGGATTTCAGAGCTCACACACACTGTGACACATGACTGCAGTGTGCTCAGTAGACCCTCTCCTCCCCCCAATTCTTTTTCAGTGTCAGATTCCTGAGCTCACAATCCTGTGCTGTACCACTTCAATGTATTCGGTCACACCACCTCACGCCCACTATCCTGATGCAGTGTGGGATTCTGGAGCCCATAAGCCTTCTGCTACACCACTGAAGTGTGTTTATTCAGCCTCCTCACCCCCACTAGCTTGACCAAGTGTCTGACTCCAGAGCAAACAAATCCTATGCCACACCACTGCAGTGTGTTCAGTCAGCACGCCCTCCCCAGCCTTACCAACAGTGGGGCTCCAGAACTCAAAAACCCTGTGCCACAGCTCAGTAGTGTGCACAGTCAGCCCCCCACCGCCTGCCCAACTGTGGGATTCGAGAGATCACAAACCCCGTGCCACACTGCTGCAGTGTACTTGGTCAGCCTCCTCCCCCCCCCAGTATGATATTCCAGAGCTCACAAATCCTGTGCCACACTCCTTGGACAGCCACAGGCCATCTTTTCCAATAGCTGATGGCACCACTGAGAAACTTTGGAGAACAAAATATTAACACATTATTCAGCTGGTATTTCATATACTGTGCCTTCTGTCAGTTTTCTATAGAGTAAATTTGAGCAAAGCAGGATCCGTGTGCCTTAGAGATAATTTGCTTCTACAGCTTATTCCCTGCTCTAAGTCATAAACCTCTGTTGTGGAGGCACAGTCCGTTTCCATGAAAATAACTGTAATATCACAAGCAAAGTATTATGATATCGGGTAGGGAATAAGCAATAGGAGCTGATTAACTCTCCAAGAACAAAGATCCTGTTTTCATTCAAATAACTTGAATAATAAATAATAGTGAGAGGAAATACAGCACTAATGTGAAACTGAAACTGAATTTTATCCAAAATGGTTGAGTGCACCCAGCGCAAGTGCCTCGTGCCTCACAACACACCTGGGGTGTGCAGTTCAGGAGTAGTAACCAACATGATGCTGTGCCTTACTACTTACTTAACAGACTACTTTTAAAACTTAATAGCATTTTCTGCCTGCTCTTTACAGTGCTACTAGCTCTTTTAATAAAACTGTAGTTATAGCAAACATTTGAAAAATGAAAGCTGACACTGGGTGAGTGCAGTGCTTGTGATTCCAGAATGTTCAGACTGATGGTGTTCAAGAATATGGAGGGGAAAGTGGTTTATGATGCAGCAGCAGACTGGGCGTTCGAATGCCAAAATTGTGCAACATTTCAGAATACTTCAAGGATGAGATTTCAGAATGCCACAAGGTTGCAGTGCTGAAATGCAGCAAAGACAGAGTTTCAGAAAGCAGCAGGCATGACATTTTGGAATGTGTCAAGGATGCTGAAATTCAGGTGTGGTGGTGACACGTTTAGAATGTGGTAAAGGTGCAGATTCAGAATGTGGGGGACAGTTGTAGAATGTAGAAGAGATGCTTAGTTTGGGAGTGAGATGCACTCTTCATGTACGTGGCAAGGATGCACAATTTTGCAAATTTATTTTTTTTCATTTTTACAATTTTTGGCCAGGAAAGGCATATGGAGCCAAAGCTCATATCCAGGGGCATCCTAAGAGCACAGATAAGTTGAGTGACTTGCTCAGGGTCACAAAGTATGCAGGTGATGGCTGTGAGATTCAAACCTAAGTCTCCAGGTTTGCAGATCAGTGCTCTTAACCATGGCGCTACACTGCTTCAGAACTGTGCAATTTTGGCATGTGGTGGTAATGGTCAGTTTCAGATTGTGGTGGCAACATGCAGTTTTACAAGTGGTGGGGGCATGCAGTTTTGGAAGGTGGTGACGATATGCAGTTTCAGAATGTGATGGTAGGTGTGGTGCTCAGTTTCAGAATGTGGTGGAATCAGGTGATTTTTGGATTGTGGTGGGGACATGCAATTTTGGAATGTGACAGTGATGTGTAATTTAGAAATGTGGTGTGGATGCATAATTTTGGAATGTGACATGGATAGGCAATTTTGGAAATAAGTAGTGACACACAGTTTTGGAGTGCGGTAGGCACATGCATTTTCAAAATGTGGCAGGTATGTGCAATTTCAGAATGTTGCGGTGATGCTGAATTTCAGATTGTCACAGTGTTGTGACTTTTGGAACACGGCAGGGACGTGTAATTTTGAATTGTGGTGGGGGTATGCAGTTTCAGAATGTGGATGGTATGTGTAATTCCAGAATGTGGCAGATGCAAGGAATCTGGAAATGTGGTGAGGACCTCCAGTTTCAGAATGTGACATGAATGCAGAATTTGTGAACGTGGCGGGGGCATGAAATGTCAGTGTGGCAGGGGCATGCAAGTGTGGAATGTTGTGGGGATGCAAAGTGGTCAAAATGTGGTGATGCTTAATGCTGGAATATGGCGAGGATGCACAATATTTGAATGTGACAAGGTCAGACGATTTTCAAAAGTGGCAGTGAAGCTTAATTTTGGAATGTGACTTTCATGTTCAGTTTTGGAATGTGGTTAGGCATATAATTTTGGAATGAGGCAGGCACATGCAATTTCAGAATAAAATTGTGGACCCACCACATTCCAGTAGTGCGCATCCACCACAGCATTCCAGGAGTGGGGCATGGCCTAACCAGGCAGAAGATGGCAGCATAGCTTAGTCTCTCTGCAGGGATTTATGTAATCTAAGCTCATCCAGCCTTCACCAGACCTTCTTTTGGTACCAGCTCCTGAGATCATCCTGCAACTAAACTGCTCCTTAGGAATTGTGAGTCATTTTTGATCCTGCATACTTTAATTCGGCTTTATTAATATTGCACTACATCATACTAGGCATCAATAACCACTGCTATGACAGATCCTCATTCTCAGCCCAACTCACTTGCCAGAGTCGGGGTGATGTTCTCAAAACTAATGGCTGAGATTAATGACTTAAAAACCTCTACTCACCAGAACATAGCCACACTTGAAGCTTTTGGACAAAGAATCTCTGTCAATGAAAACACAAACTCCTGTAATTCTGCCACTATTCAGGACCTTCAGGTCACTGTTCATAGTCAAGACCACATCATAAAGTCTCAGCATGCCAAAATTGACAATATTGAAAACCACAACAGAAGGAACAATTTGCATTTATTTTGGCTTCCCTGAAGGTTCGCAGTTAGGGGATATAACTGCTTTCTTACTGCACTCACTGCCAGCAACGTTAAAATTACCTCCTGAGCTTACTCTTACAATTGAAAGATCTCACCGCACTTTGGGTCCCAGGCCAGGCCCAGATCAGCGACCTAGGCCCATCATAGCTCGGTTTTTGAACTACTCACACACAGAAATAATTTTAAAGCATGCCAGAGAAGTTGGGACACTAATGTGGCAGGAATTCAAAATTTCTATTTACAGAGACTTTTCAAAGGACTTGACCACCAAAAAGAAAGCTTACAACCCACTAAAATGAAGCTTACATCAAAGAGACATTAGATTTGCTCTGCACCACTCATCAACACTGCTCCCCTTTTTTAGATCCTCTTTCAAGGATTTTTACACACCTGAAGCCTTAGCCAGTTATTTAGGTGTTTCACCATGCACTCCTACCTTGGAAAACCCTGCTATGGAGGAAAATCCAACCAGTATTTTGATGCCCACACAGAAGGACGTTGCTGCCGCACAGAAGAGTAAGGGAAGTCCCACTGAATTTGCAGCCCCTAGCAACACTGTTGCAGCCCTGCCTGTTCCCAGACAGTCTACTTGGCTGCCAGGAAAGCTTCAAACTGCCCCTCATTCACCTGACCATTCATGCTGTCCTTCTGAGGCGCCTTCTAGATCTCCCCTATCTGCAGCTTCTCACTCACAAATTGACCCATCCATAACCTTAAGCAATAGATTTGCCCTTTTGGAAGAGGAAACACACTTCATTGCAGGAGGATATATTACAACAAGCTGCAGATGACCTCCCTCCAAACTTTGTCCAGTGCTCCAGGGCAGCATTTCTGCTGACTCTTCATGGGCAGAAGCCATTGCAAGTTCCCCCCTTAAGAAGTTAGAGCCATCCAAAAAGAAGCACAAAGCAAAAACAAAAAACAAGAATCCCAACAGCTGTAACCCCTCCCACAAAGCTATGGTGACACGATTGCTTTTTTGCCGGATACATGCAGTCATAGACGCCTTATTCTGGTTGTTTTCTCTTAACCAGGATACTGTAACTGAAAGTGGAGTGCCAGTATCTTTCATGCCTAGCCACCTGCTCTACAGCCCTTACGACCCGGTTACTTTCACTCTCAGCAGGTTTTGAAGGTAAAGCCTGTACATCGCAGTGCACTCAAATTAATAGCAGAGTTGTCTTGGATAGCCTATTTACTTAGGCTTTCAAGGGAACTTTGGAATCTTATTTACATTTTCCTAAGCCCCTTATTTGGGTTATATTTAAACAATTATTACTACATCTGACAGACTCTTTAATTTTATACCCTTTATTACTTTCCAACTTGGCCAGGCATCATGATTATAACTTCAGGATGCATAGATACGCTTTCTAATTAATATTCAGTTCGATTCTTGCACCCGTTATGATGCCCCGAAATTTGTAGCAATCAAGCAATATATTTCTTTCCTCTTCGAATAACAAATTTACATGAGCCAATGCCGAATGTATCTCACCATATTTTCTACCCTGCAATTTACTACTCTGTTTTCTTTCCTACAGTATGGAAACATATATAAATGCTCATAGATATTGGTTACTTTCGGTGTACTGTTGCAAAGGGCTTTCTAACCTACACTCTTTTTATACGCCCCATTTTACTCGAAGCCTACAGAAACTAAAGGAGACTTCCAGTTGTGTATTCTTCTCTGTTTTGGGGCTCACTGGACCTTTTCACCAGACCCAGTTACTCCATACAATAATTACGCAGGCAATTTTCGAGTAAAGAAAGCTAGCCTCCATTTATAGCTTGCCCTCTGTCCACAGTCACTACCGAAGCCTACATCTCTCATATATATTTGGCTTATATTTGGCTCGAGTTGCAGGAGCTCAATTATTTTTATTTTTTCCTTTCCCTTCTTTTATTTCCCTATTATATTTAAGTTGTATCCATCCTGAAGCATTATCTTCAGCTAAATTGGGATATTAAGCTCAAAAATTTCCTTGAAGTCGTGCTATATGTAGTAGTTAATGTCTTTTTTTTTTTTTTTCTTCCGGCATACAAGTTTAGTCACCAAGGTACCTGGTACCCTTGATCTCCTATCCTTTAGCTTAAGGCTCCACTGGTACTCGGTACAACAGTTCTGACTCAGTGTTATAAGAAGTTAGTATATTTAAAACGTTGTTGTTACTACCTTTATCATATAAGTTCTGGTATGTTACCTTATTCTTTTTTTCTGACTTACTAATTCTTTTATTATATTGAGGTTATTACAGCTCCCTGTTTTGATATGGTATAGTTCACTCCAATCTAGCTTGTTAAGAATACCTGCTCTATTAACTTGTGGGTTTAGACCTTGGACTGGGCTTTCAGTTCAGCTGGGCCCTCTTTGATCTTTTCCTATTTCTGACGCCCTAGAGTGTGGTGAAAGTCTCCCAGCAAGTTAGCTGACTCATATTTCTCCTCACCCGTAAGAAGTTTTTTCTTTCCTAGTTAGTGTGTTAAATAACGTTGTTGATACTTAATGACTCTCTCTTTCTCATTTTACTACTCTAAACATAGAAAGATATCTGTGCTACTTATACTATATATACCTTACTTTAATTACCTGAATGATCCTACCACTCCTCTCATATACAAGTATTGTCTCCCTCACACTCTGATCATCCTCCACTTAATTTATATGTCCCTTACCATTCCAACAACTATTTCCCTTCCTTAGCAAAGTCACCATGAATGATGTACTTCTATATACATGGAATGTGAAGGGACTTAACTCTCCCTGCAAGCGAAAGCAAATCCTTTCATATCTCAAAAAAAAAAAATATATAAAACACAAATTGCTTTCCTTCAGGAAACAAAATTATTAGCAGAGGATGTTAACAGACTTAAAAAAGATTGGGTCGGTCAAATTTATGAATCATCGTTCTCTTCCAAAAAAAGAGGAGTAGCTATTCTTATACACAAAAATCTCAAATGGTCTTTTATTAACTCCATCTCTGATAAAGAAGGCAGATGGGTAATGGTTATATTAAATACTCATTCTGGTCCTGTCTTGCTTGTTAACATCTATGCACCTAACTCCGACTCTCCAGAGTTTTACCATCACCTAGCTCAACAGATACTATCTTTTAATACTGACACCCCCATAATTCTTGAGGGTGATCTTAAGCTAGCTTTAGAAGCTAGTATAGCTAGAAGTAGTTATCCACAGATGTCTACACTATAAGTATTAAAGATCTCTGTTTAGCTGATGTCTGGTGTCTCCTTCACCCCCATGATCAAGATTTCACCCTCTACTCTTCCCTGCACAAGACATACAGTAGAATTGACTACTGTTTAGCCTCCCCCGATATAACAGAAAAAACTATTGATTCATCTATTTCACCCATTATAATCTCTGACCATTCCCCTGTTAAGTTACAACTTTTGTGGGGCCCTCTGACTCTCAAATCATCTTTTTGGCGTCTGGATCCTCTCCTCCTCAAAGATTCTGACTTTCTACCTATGGTTAAATCACAGATTCAGGAATTCCTCTCCCACAATAAACCCTCCGACATATCTGCGTGCACTGTATGGGAAGCTTTAAAGGCCACGATCAGTGGGAAAATTATCAGCTATGCTGCCCATAGGAAAAAAGTAAGAGAGCACCAATTGGCTGAGATGGAAATATCCCTTAAATCCAAAGAGAATTTATATAAGTCCAAAAAACACAACCTTGACTCCCAGCTTCATCTTGAAATTCTTCAGCTCAGAATCAAAATAAACAAATTAATCTCCCGTAAAACTGAGCTTGCTATGTTTAAATTTAAACACAAATACTGGGAGCAAGGTGATAAAAATGGAAAGCTTCTCTCTTACCAACTTAAAGCACAGCAAATGGAGCAACACATTTTAGGTCTAAAAGGTGCTCAGGATATAATCCATTCCGATAACCCCTCTGTAAACAATATTATGAAATCCTTTTGTCAAAAATTATATTCAAACTTATATCCTCCTTCAACTATACAAATACAGCAGTTTCTAAAAAGCCTGCATATACCTCACCTCTCTGCCTCCGAAATGAATAACCTAGACAAACCCTTTTCTCTTCAAGAAATTCAGAAAGCCCTGTCCTCCTTGAAGTCTGGTAAATCTCCAGGGGGAGATGTTTTTTCCATAGAACTTTATAAAATGCTTTCTGATATTCTCTGTGCTCTTCTGTTTAATGTCATTTAAGAAGCCAACACTAATGGCAATCTTCTGCCAGCATGCACTGAAGCAATTATCACCTTAATTCCTAAGAAAGATAAAGACCCTACTCTTCCTTTGAGCTATAGACCAATATCTTTATTAAATACAGACAGGAAGATATTCGCTAAACTACTAGCAACTTGACTCGAATCCCTGATTCCCATGTTAACTCACTGTTCGCATGCTGGTTTTATTAAGAACAGATCTGGCTCTGACCATTTACATTTTCTATTTAATTTAATGCACAAAGCTAAATCCCTTAAATCACCAGCGGCTGCTATTGCCATTGACTTTGAAAAGGCATTCGATTCCTTAAACTGGGGCTACCTTTATGAAGTTCTGTCTCACTTTAGTTTCTCTCACACCTTCTGTTCTTGAATTAAATTATTATATACCTCCCCTGTGGCAAAATTTCTTACGAATTCTACCCTCTCTTCTCACTTTCAATTGGCAAGAGGAACCAGACAAGGATGCCGTTGTCACCCTCTCTGTTCATTTTAGCCATGGAACACCTGACTGCTAGTCTTCATCAGTCCGCAAACATTAAGAGAATCCCTGTTGGCAATTCAAGATATGTTTCCCTTTCCTATGCGGATGACCTTCTGATGTTACTCAAAAACCTAAATGAAGCTGGCCCACTGCTGGTTGACTTACTTAATAAGTTCACTAACATTTCAGGCCCTGCTTTGAATTCTGGGAAATCAGAAACATTACCCCTTAATGACCATTGTAAACCTTCTTTGAATCTATCCCTCGGATTCCATTGGTCCCCACAAGGCATCACGTACCTAGGAATCAAAATAACCCGAAACCTGGAAAAAATCTGGGACACTAATTTTTAACCCCTTAATTGATTACATCAAGATGGTTCTCAATAGGTGGAAGCTTCTTAACTTTTCTTTTATGGGGAAAATCGCTGCCATTTTGATGTCCATTTCTCCCAAGATTCTTTACCTTTTCGCTGACATTCCCTTGATCTTACCATCTTCTTTCTTATCTAAAATTGCCAAATTAATTGGTAGCTTTTTATGGGATGGGAAACCACCAAGATTTAGCCATAGCAAACTTTGGGCACAAAAGGAAAAAAGGAGGATTTGGACTCCCCAGGTTCAAAGGTTACCTGTAGGCCTACCGAACCACTCAAACCACTAAGTGGTTTCAGAAACCCTCATCTCTCTCCCCATTTTGGGTTGCAATGGAATTGGCACTGTGCCCTGGAGGAGTTCTCACTTCCTTCATCTTTAACCTTCTCCCTTCTAAGTTAAAATCTTATCCAACTATATCATCCTCTGTTCTTTATTGGAAATTAATTCACACATTTTTGAAATCTAACCCAACTCCTTGACTGTATGCCCCCCTCTGGGGCAAGCCAACTTTAGATAATCACCCAATTTTCTGCTGTTGCTGGAAAAACAAAGGTATATTTTTCTTAGGAGACATCCTGGACCAGAATTCACTCAGTCTCAAAATGTTCTCAGACTTACAGAGTATCTGGAAGATCCCTAAATAAGACTTCTGGAAGTATTTACCAATTAGGGCTGCTTACAATCTTCTCTCCCATTATGTGTATAAACATACTCTCCAAGATCAATATATTTCGCACTTGGCTAACTTGTCTGTAAAAATGGAATAGCTCTATTTATAAGGATATCATAGAGAATTTACCTGACCATTATATTCCAGCCAAAAACAAATGGAGTGTACTACTTAACTATAATATCACAGATGCACAGTGGTGTAATTGATAGCGTCTGTCCCACAGTACATTCAGAGATGCCCGTAGTTCCTTAACACAAATTAAAATCCTGCATTTATGGTACAGAACTCCTGCTGTTCTTCATCGCATGGGACTTTTAAATAACAACAATTATTGGCGCTGTAACTCACCTAATGGGGTTTTACTTCACATTTTATGGTCTTGTGCTCCCATTAATAAGCTTTGGTGCAAAGTCTATTTATTGGCTACCAGAGTCACTGGACAAAATATTCCTTTAGACCCTAAACTTTTTCTATTAGGTATCTTTATCTCAAATAACCCTTCCCTCTCACATGCACATTTTAGATGGCTAAACATACTATTTCTCCTTGTTAAAGACCTGATTCTCATGAACTGGAAAACAACCTATGTCCCAACCCTTTCAGATGTGCTTCAAAACCTTTCCCAGTACGCATCCGTAGATCAACTATCTCATGATATCCATGACCGACTCACTGTATGTGATAAATGCTGGCAGGGCTATTTTAGGTATATCAAAACCTTCGGCTCCTCAAGACTTTAATCTATGGGTATTCAAGTCTTCCCTTTTATACCGACTTTAGATTAGGGTCATCTCTGTTCCTACACACAGATATCTTTCGTCTCCTTTCTCTTTCTTTTCAATTATTCACTATCATTTCCCCATTTTACTATCTCCCTTTCACACATTAATTTCTACTCTTATCCTCCTAATACTGAGCACTGATTGTATTATCTTATATATCACTTTATGCATTTACTTAAAATCCAGGTTAAGCATTTACTAGTACTCACTTTATATATGGTGGATCTTTTTGAATTAACAGTTGCCCTGCTTGATTTCAACCCTGCCATTATCCACATGCACTTTTGTTTAGGTTTAAGATCTAAGAATAATCATGCAATGAGACCTCTGTATTTCTATAACCCATATATTGTTATGCATAATGTGATGTTCTGTTTCTTTATAATGGATATCTTCCAAATGCATTGTATGTTTTGTTCCTCTCTATGTATTCAAAACATCAATAAAAAGACAGAGTGAAAAAAAAAAATTCCAGGAGTGCCAAGTCGCATTCTGAAATTGCTTATCCCACTACATTCCATGGTTGTCCATCCCCATCACGTTCTGGGACTGCCCATCTGCATCACATTCTGAGGGGAGGGTGGGGCAGCTGCAAAGTGAGGGGCTAGTGGCACAATCAAGCAGACTTGCTAGATCATGAGGCCTGTTTCTGCTGGCATTTTGTATGTTTGTATTATATGTCCCCAGCCCTTTATGAAACTGCACATTCTGAGATTGTGTATCCCTACCACATTCAGAGATTGGGTGTCCACTCTATATTGAGATTACGCATCCCCATCACATTCCGAGGTTGTATGTCCCTCATTTAAAAATTGTGCCTGCCCACAACATCCTACAGAACAAGGACAGCCATCAAGGAAGCAGTATCCTCTGGTAACTTAAGATGGGAGGAAATCTAAGTAGTCCCTTCTCCAAAGCTCTGGTTTTCTCAGGACCAGTGGGGCAAGAAACTCATGTAGGGAAGGGATCCCAACTTGTTTAAGGCTTTGAATGTTTGACAAAAGGACCAGTTGGTCAGCTTGCCACCTAAGTAGTAGCCAGCCCAGAGAGCACAGCGATAGTGTAATACTTAGCTACCGCATTCTGGACAAGTGGCATAGTTGGCCTCAAGGCAAGCCCTAGCAAAATGTATTACAGTAATCCTACCCGGACAAGACAAAGACTTGCATAAGCATCTTCAGATCAGCAGGATCAAGCAAGGAGCACTCTCCAGAAATGTTCCAGAGATTACAAAAAAGCAGACAGTACCTGATATTCGGTTGATAGGCTGAACCATTTCCAGGCTACAGACCTTCCTCACGGCCCCCAACTGCAGCAGTGCATCAATGTGGTGAACATTTTGACCTATACTTTTTTATGCTATTTTAGATTGCCCCTTATCTACAGACCTGTATGATACCTTTCTTTTCGCAATTTGATTCTACTTTTGTACTTATTTTCACATCTGAAATAATAAAAGGAGCACTCCTTTTAATATGGCTCAGACCAGGTTTTCATCAGTATTCTCAGCTGTTTTTGTACATCAGTTGTTTAAAATCACTTCTGTGATGACTAAAATGAACTATCAGGCAGCAGGCAGTGCTCACTGACCTTATGGAACAATAAGTGTTCAAAACCAGCTGCAATTATTGATGAAAACCTGGTCCGAGCCATATTAAAAGGAGCACACCATTTATTATTTCAGATGTGAAAAAAAAGTACTCAAGCAGACTCAAAATGGAGGAAGAAGGGTATCATATAAGCCAGGACATAAGGGGCAATCTAAAACAGCATAAAAAAATATAGGTCAAAATGTTCACCGTATTCATGCTCTGCTGCTTTAAGGGATACTGTCAACCTGTTTTTCATCATATCATTTCTAGTTAAAAACTCACATTTTATGATTGCTTGTCTTCTCTAAAATTCATTGATGTTGCTGTTTGTTTTGTCTGTCTCCTTGTTTAGTAGAACTGAAATGCATGGCAATGTATATTTATAAACAACCTTGTTTTGTTTACAATCCTGGATTTGTTCTTACTGCATATTTCCTGAACATTAAAACAGCACTCAAGTAGTGCAGTCACTCATGAGGCAGTAGCCTCCCAAACTCCCACTGCATCACAAGAGGCTAGACTGTGCTGTGGGTGTTCCCAAGTCCAGGAATGATGCAGATGGAGCAGATCAAGAAATGTAAACAAACCTGTGTTTGTGTGGTAACACCTGTATGGTGGGCAGTTTGTTTTTCACTTTTTCTAAGAAAAAAATAGTCAGAATCAAACTGCCAGGAATATCAACAATCCTTACAGAATGTTGGCAATCATAAAATGTATTTTTTAAACTAGGGACACTTTGAGACCTAAGGGGGTTGAGAGTGTCCTTTAACCCCCCAAGGGAGGCCAAAGTAACACTACTTTTTACGGCTTATACCTGCTTCACTAAGCCCACTAAAAATATTTCTGTCTTGCTTGGGTTATAGACCAACTAGCTAGAGGCCATCAAAAATCTAACCTCCTCCACATGGGCGTTAGTTTTTATGCCGATGACACCTAGAGCTTCATCGAGGATATTTCCTCCATTAGGCCACACCTTCTGAACTAAGCCATTAGTGACAGGACTACTTGGAAACTTTTTGCTAGCTGGGGGCCATCAACAACAGTGTGCAATGTCGACGCATACAGCATACATAACGTGGATGGTCCCAACACTCCTCAGTTCTTTCGCCCACTGTCGGTCATCCTTGTCAGACCTGCTGAAGAGAAACATTGTTGCAATAGCCATTGCCGTTTATTATTTTCTTAAGTAAATTTATTTCCATCATTGTCTCTGTATGCTGCCAAGGGACAAAGGGTCTGTGTTCCATTATTGTACCTGCAGCTACAAAATTTATAAGGACGACACTCATACTATTTGTGTGTGCTGTTTGGGCTCCTCTCACAACATGAGGGCCTGCAAGTTTGCCAGAGTTTCAAACAGGCTACAAGGCAATGCCATCAGAAGGCCTTGGAGAATTTTTTTTGTTAAAAAAAAACTTTAAAAGCCATGGAAAAGGCTGCAGATTCCAGGCCTGCTTCTTCCTCACCATCAACTGAAAAACTGTAATCGAAGTCAAAAGATAAGGATAAAGAACTGTTGTCATCACGGACCTCCTTATCATCTGGCCATAAGCATAAGGACAAGGCTACTTCACTTGCAAGGTCCAGGTCACCACTGAAGTCAGGTTCATCTTCATCAGTGCCTGCTCTGGTGGGATCAACAGAAGCCCCTCCCAACTGTCATCAAGACACCAAGGCTGAGGCTTGGCATAGGCATTACTGCCATACCTACTATGGATAGTACATCACCACTGTCGTCGGGCTCCAGTCCTTTGATGCAGGTAGTCCCAGACCCTTTTCAGGGTGCTGTCAATTCCCAGGCTGTGCCGGCATCATTTTCTGATATCGGTGCCTGCTGCCATCCCTGTCAATAACTATGCCATCAACAGGGCCACCAGTACCAGAGGCTTCATCGATGACTTCTTCAAGCACACTGCAGATGACGTCTGAGTCACCGCCAGCATCGCCATTTCCTTCTGTGGTTCCTGTAGTTGCTGGTGATGATGATGATGACAAGGTTGAATATAATCCTGATCTCATGGTATTGAGGAGGATATAGAGGAGGAATATGAGGAAGAGTGGCAGTCTGAAGAAGGGAATCTGCCCTCCAGCTCCACCCTCTCATCCTGTAGTGTGGACTACTTTGCTGGTGAGGTCCCGATCACCAGTGAAACAAGGTAATTCTAATGTGTCATCAACCGCCTCAGCAGCATTGACTACAACCTCCCAACCATTGATGAGACACCAAGGTTGGGGTCTGGCTTAGGTGCTGCCATACCTGCTATGGATGATAAGATACCACCATCATTCGGCCATGGCTTCTTGTCGACACAAGTTGTCATGGACCCTGGCCAGGGCATCATCGACTCTCAAGTTGTGCTGGCATTGTTTTCAGAGCTGATACAGTGCATTCTGCTTGGCTTACCTATGCAGGCAGTTAGCCTGTCGACAGAGCCACAGAGCATTCACATGCTGTTGACGCCTGCTACCAGCACATCACAGAATTCTCCTTCTGAGCAGTCCCCAGTGTTGCCACTGCCCTCTGCAGCTCTAATCGTCAATAGGGATGTCAGTGATGAGGTAGAGTATGATCCTGACCTCATAGTGAAAGAGGAGGATTTAGAGGATGAATATGAGGCAGAACAATATATGGGCACCTTGATCTAGTTCTCACCCTCTCATCCTGCAGTAAGGACTCTGTGGTATATACCCCGAGGTCTCCTCCAAAGGATCCTACTTTTCAAGCCATGATGCAGCAAATACAAACTGCCATGGGCTTTGTTATGGAGGAGGAAGACTCCTCAAAAAGAAATCTTATGGAATTTTTGGAGGTGCCCTGCCCCCCCCATTATAATTCCACATGTATAGCCTTCAATAGAGGATGCTATATCTGCTGCATGGTACAGCCCAAACTCACTGCCTGCAGCACCCAGAAGGACTGATAAGCATTGTGAAGCCCCATCTGCTAAGCCTTGTTATTCTAATCAGCCAGTAATGGACTCTGTAGTCATAATGGCAGCTCATGATAGGGCTAAAGCACATAGGAACATGAGTACTTTGCCTCCTGATAAAGAATCTAGGAGACTGGATGTGATGGGCAGATGTACATCTGCCTGTGCCTCACTAGGCCTTAGAATTGCAAATTACCAGGCCCATATGATCAAATATCAAAATAACCTGTGAAAGCTGCAGCCCAGGCTTTGTCTGAGGGCTCACCAAGAATGAGTTACTTAAAATTTTAACATCTGGAGCTGAGAATGGCAAACATTTGCTCTGCTGTACCAGTGATGTCTCCGCTAGGGCTGCTGCTCATGGCTTTTGTGTGATGAGATATTCTTGGCTTAGGGTTGTTGGTTTGCAAATGATGAGCAACAAGCAGTTGTAAATCCCCCTCTCAGAGGGACAAAACTGTTTGCTTATGATAATGAAAAAGCTCTAAGAGGTCTTCAGTCATCAAAAACTACTCTAACGTCCATCAAATCCCTGTATCCCACTCCTGCCAGGGGACATGGGAGGTGATCTTTTATCAGCCTGCTGACAGAGGTGAATGTGCCTACCATCAGCATGGCTGTAGCAGAGGAGGTGGCCATTTGCCTCCAGGTGCACATGCAAAAGCACCCAAAGTAGACCTTACTGGTGGCACCACCACCACTGGCTCTGCATGACTCTCTTCTGGAGACACCCTCAACCTCACTGTTGCCTCCAGGAGTGGTTGTGGGGGTCAGACTCTCATTTCAAACAGTGGAGGTATATCACAACAGACAAGTGGGTACTAGAGATAATTGCAAGGGGCCATGCTCTGGAGCTGATAGAAATCCCTTCAGGCCATCCTCCACCTCCCTGCTGTTATCTTCCAGGCTACTTGATCCTTCTGAAGGAAGAAATCCAGTCATTATTTCAAAAATCTGCTGTAGAACCAGTTCCTTCTTGAAAGAGAAACAAAGGGTTCTATTCCAGATACTTCCTGGTCCCAAAATGGACAGGAGAGCTACGTCCTGTGTTGGATCTCTGGGATCTAAATTATTACATCGAATACAAGAAGTTTCAAATGGTATCCTTACAAGCTCTGATCCTCTTTTTGCAAACAGATGATTGTATTTGATCTCTGGACATGAAGGATGCATACCTTCATGTCAAAATCAAAAAATCACATAGGCAGTACTTCCATGTTGTGCTGGAAGGGGAACATTACCAGTTCAAGGTATCACCCTTTGGCTCATCTTCTGTGCCACAGGTACTTAACAAATGCTTGGCAGTAGTGGCAGCAGCCCTTCACAAGGAAGGCCTGTATATGTTCCCCTGTCTGGATGACTAGCTCTTGAAGGCTAGCTCCTGGGAAGCTTTACTACATACCCTGTCCTGGCAAGGCAGTTGTTCAAAGATTTTGGAGTCACCATAAATGTGGCAAAATCTGTAAAGATTCCCTGCCAAAGACTGCAGTACTTAGGGGCTGTCTTGGACACAGAGATATGCTTTCCTGCCACAGGACGAGGTAGAAAATTTGATTTCCCAAGCACAGTTGGTATACAGGAATCATTATCTGCACCATGAGTTTTTACCAAATGCTTAGCAGTGGTTGCAGCAATCTTTTGCAGAGAAGGTCTTTATGTCTTCCCTTAACTAGATGATCAGATCCTGAAGGCCAGTTCTAGGAAAGCTCTTCTTCACACCCTTTCCTGAGCCAGACAACTGTTCAAGGTCTTAGGTGTCAAGGGGAATGTACCAAAGTCTTTGCTGACACCATGTCAGTGCCTGCAATACATTGGGGTGGTACTGGACACAGAGATGGGATGTGCCTTCCTGCCTCAGGATGGGGCAAACAACCTTATTGCCCAGGTGAACTTGGTGCACAGGAGCGACTACATCTCTGCCAGGTCAATGTTATGTCTTCTAGGCCTGATGGCTGTTGCCATAATGACAATGCCATTCACTCGGCTTCATATGTGAATCCCACAGTGGACACTCAGAGTTCAGTGGGATCAGCTGAGGGATGGATTACAGCAGGACCTGAGTTATGAATGGCATGGGAATTATGCTGTTCATAACTGTGAAAAATGCATAAGTGTGAAATAGTTTAGCCAGGCAATAAAAATGCATAATAACACACTAAATGAATCCTGATTACTCAAAAATACCTTTCTTTATGAATAGTAGAGTGCAGTACAGTATTAAAAAATCAATTCAGTGCTGTAATCTGATTAAAGTGATTAAAGTACTTTAAAAAAATACTGTCAGCAGACATTGACTCACCTTGCAGCCCCAATTGCCTTATCCAGTTTCTGTTCCTAAACCTGAATTACCATCCAGAGTTTGCTTTAAAGTCTGTCTCCACTCTGTTGGGGTACATCTGCTAATGAAGGAGCTTAGCATTCTCCATAACAATGACACCACTTTGTCGAACTCCTCATTTGCTGCCTTACAAACTATGCACCACTTTTTAACAGCTCCTTATCAAACAGTTTAATTTTCTCTTCACCCTTCCAAATATCGCAAACTATGCTCTTCCTGAAGCCATACTTGTCAGCCACACTGCTTAGGCAAACACCTCTCTCCAGTTTCTTTAACATTTCTAGCTTTGTTTCAATTGAGCATGTCACTCTCTTGTGCTTACAAGCCATTACTGCTGCCTTGACATTCAAACAGTGCTGATAAGAAGGCATTTAAATGTGAGAATGCTTTGTTATTGGCTGCCGTCGGGGGTTGGGGGTGGGGGGTTCGGTTGACTGGTCAGTTCAGATGAGTGGGATTCGTAACTCTGGGGTTCCACTGTACTATGGTGGATGGACCACAGCAATGTACTCTAATGTGTTCCATTCCGTGTACCACCTCCTGTACAGATACTCATCATGGATGCTTTAGGCTCTGGTTGGGGTGCTCATATTGGCTTCTTCCAAACAAAAGGGTCCAGGAACAGATTGGAGGCTGAATTAATGTGTTGGAGATGAGAGTTGTCCTGTACAGCCTCCAGACATTTCAGAATCCTCTCTGCCCTGATCCTCTGTTAATACAGACAGGCAATGTCAGTGTCATGCACTACGTAAACAAGGGGGCATTCACTCCTATACCCTATGTGGGGAAGCAATGAGAGTGTGGTACCGGGCAATGTCTCATGACATTCAGCTGTTGGCTATGTTTCTCCCAAGTCTCCAAAATATCTTGACAGACAGGCTAAGCAGGTCCCAGTCCCTGGTTCATGAATGGGAACTGCTGACCTCAGTGGTAAGCGACATCTTCACAAAATGAGGTTGTCCAGAGTTGGACCTTATTGCATCCCCACACAGTGCGGAACTGACAAGTTTCTGCTTGCTCACTTTGGGGCCTGGACTTCTTTGGCAAGATGCATTGTCTTTCTCTTGGAAAGGGAAATTCTTGTATGCCTTTTGCTATATTCCTCTAATACAGAGAGTCTTACTTAAGATACGAGTGGAGAGCACCCCTCTCATCCTCATTGCACCTTTATGGCCTTGCCAGATACAGGTTCCACTCCTACAACATCTCGTGGTGGAACATCCTGTTCCTCTACCCCTGCATCGGGGTTCGTTGTCAGAAGACAGGTGATCTCTGGTCCATCCGGACCTGAAGTCTCCACACTTGCATGCATGGCTCCTGAAAGCATAGCCATTGCTTGCTTTGGGGTGTCCTCCAAGTTGTTGATATTCTGCTTACAACTAGGGAGCCATCTACCAGACATACTTATTTCTTGAAATGGAAACATTTCACTTTGTAGTCCACTTCCAGGAATATGGACCCTTTTACGTGTCCTGTGAATTCTGTTCTGGACTACTTGATTTTCTTATCTGATTAAGGCTTACAGTATTTCTCTGTTACCATTTGGCTTCTATATCAGCATTCCATGTCTCTGTTTTTGGCTGTGATGTTGCCCAACTAAAGGTGTCATGTACTTTTCTGAGAGATATTCTGCATATGAAACCTCCTATCCATAATCAAGCCCCCCCTTGGGATTTGAATTTCATACCTGAGAAATTGATGTTGGCTTCTTTTGAACCTTTGTGACTTGTGACTTACATTTAACGTCATGGAAAACATTATTTTTAGTTGCCATGACTTCTGCTCATAGAATTTTTAGGCTTTAATGTGTGAGCCTCCTTATTTGATATTTCACAAAGACAGTCTTTTTGTGTATGAATCCTAAGTTTTTACCAAAGATGGTAGCTGAATTTACACTGAACCTAATGATACACCTTTCTGTCTACTACCCTGAGCATGCCAACCAGAGTGAAGAATTGCTCCATACTCTTGATATATGCAGAACATTAAGATACTGTGTTACTCACACTAAGAACAACAAAATGATGTCCCAGCATTTTGCTTCATTTGCCCCTGGGAAAGAGTGTGCTCCTGTATCCAAATGATGCCTGTCCAAATGGCTGGCTAATTGTATTGGTTTTGTATATGTGTGTGTGTTACTGGGAGAACAGTAAGGAACTTCCTGGTGCTGTTCATGCTCATTCCAGTAGGGGTACAGCCTTCTGTTGCTTGTTTTAGAAAGTCCCTGCTTCTGATATGTGCTGCTGTCACGTGGCGTACTGTCCACACTTTCACTGAACACTATAGTCTGGACATCATCTCTCATAGACATGCAGGCTTTCGGCTTGTACCGCGAGGCCTTCTGTCCTGATCACATATCAGACTGCACCATCCTCCTGGATTGCTTTGTACTGCTTGGGAACCATTTCAAAAGTGTGGCTTAATGAAGGAGACATTCTCTATTAAGATAGAACAGTTACATTAGGCCATGCCATACCCTCCCTCCTGCCCCTTTCTGTCTTCTGAGGGTTACATATATGCTGTGCCCTAAGCTTTATTCCATGCATACTGTTTCTAGTCCCATGCCTCTCCTTGTTTACCGAGTACTCGTTTAGTCTACTGGTTCCTCATGGTAAGAGGCCCTCTGAAGCTTATCTCTGGTGGAGAACTGAGGAGTACTGGGGCTGCCATCATTATATACATGTCAACATTGCAAGTCATTGTGGTGTGGGCGGCCTCTGGGTAGCAGAAAGTTTCCAAGTGGTTCTGCCAGTGATGGCTTACAGTTCCAAAGGTGTGGCCTAATGGAGGAGAGTCTCTCGAAGATCTGCTTTTACAGTAAGTTCTTCTGTAACTGTTCTTTATACCTAGCGCTCCCTGCTGGTGCTGGCATCTGAGTGCTGTCCAAGACTGAATGTGGTTTGGGGTTGGATTAAGTTTAATACTGCTAAAGAAAAAAAATCTTTTAGTGGGGATGAAATGTCAGCCAGTTTACACCTACTAATAGATTTTCAGCAGGCGTGTGAATTTTGTGTGATATTATTAATAGCCAGTTTAAGCTCGAAAGCTTTCATTGATAAAACCAGTTTTTGTGCTGTCTGGAGTTCCCAGGGTTGTACTGTTGCATTGCTTTATACAAATTGGGGCTAAGTTGCATCTCTTGCAAGGCACATTTTAGTGTATTTTGACATCTTTTGTTGATTTGAGAGACGTGTACATACAGTGGTTCTGTATAGTATTTGCTAAATAGTGTCAGGACAATTAATATCTTTTTAGTACATTTTTTAAAGTGTGTGCAGGCTAACTCTGCTGAGCCTCATACTGTACTGCTGATCCACTGGTACTTTCATTTTATGAACATAATTTTTTATTCAACAGATCCATGGTCAGCATTTAGACACCTTTAAATAGTTTTTTTCCTTTTTATTCACAATATTCTTACCTATCACCCAGATACCAGCTAGTGGCTTGCTTGTGCCGCTCCTGTCCCCACTGTTCCTGTGCACCACTGTCCATTTGGACGCTCCACAGTCTACATGAAACATCCCCAACTACCAGCATTTTAGCCCCAGAGCTTACCCCCCTCTGGTGGGACCAGGGCCAGGTGGCAGACAACTGATCTGAGAACATGCATTTGGATAATGCTGGCATTAAGGGGGAGTCATGGAGCATAGCTGAGGGCTCGGAGGTTGTCTGGGTGGCATTCCATCATTAGCATACCGGAGGTGGCATTTGGCCCATCTTTTAGCCCTCCCACCTCTCGGATGCAATTGCATGCACTGCTATGTAATTCACGCCATCTGTGAGTAGGAGATGTTGCACAGTCACCCACAACCTGGATGCCAAAGCATGGCAGACAAGGGTGAGGTAGTACTGGTTGGAGACTTCAATATTCCAGACGTGGACTGGAGCATCCCAGCAGCAGCATCAACTAGGAGCAGATTTATCCTGGACTCCCTTCAGGGTGCCTTCCTCAAGCAACTGGTCATGGAACCAACTCGGCAGAAGGCAATACTGGACCTTGTGCTCACAAACAGGGACAGTGTGATGGGGGTAACAGTGGGGGGAGCACCTGGGGAACAGTAACCACCAGTCATTGTGGTTTGAAATCACAGAAAGAGCAGAACCAAACCACACAAAAACATGTATCCTGGATTTTAGGGGGGCAGACTTTAGGAAAATGGGGAGATACTTGAAAGAGGTATTAAGGGGAATGGGGCAGGAATCAGGGGTTGAGGAACAGTGAGCAGTATTTAAAATGGGTATTACAAGAGCAACAGAATTATGCATTAAGCAGGTTAGCAAGAGGAAAAGGAAGAGGAGACCATTATGGTTTTCCAAAGAGGTAGCAAAGAAAGTGAAAGCAAAAAGATTGCATTCAGGCAATACAAAAGACACAGGCAGAAAGGATGGGAGAAGTACCAGGAGGAAGCAAAGGGAGGCAGGGAGGTCAGTAAGGGAAGCCAAAGCTCAGACAGAAGAACACATTGCAAAATCAGTGGGTAGAGGGGACAAAACCTTTTACAGGTACATAAGTGAAAAAAGAAAGGCAAAGGGAGGGATAGTGAGACTGAAGAGGGAGGATGGGGGCCACGTGGAGGATGACAACAGTAAAGCTGACATATTGAACAGATATTTCTGCTCAGTCTTTACTGAAGAAGAGGAGGGTAACGGGTCTGAAGGGAGTACAAGGGGTGAGAATGGTGCAGAAATGGACACAAGTCACTTTACATGAGAAAGGGTCCTGAAGGAACTGAAAGTAATAAGAGTTGATAAAGCAGTGGGGCCAGATGGGGTGCACCCCAGGGTCCTTAAAGAACTAAGAGAGGTGGTGGCTGAACCTCTGGCTATCCTGTTTAGCCGATCACTGGAAACAGGGGAGGTACCCAAAGACTGGAGGATAGCAGATGTAGTCCCCTTATACAAAAGTGGGAACAAAGAGGAAGCGGGGAACTACAGACCAATCAGCCTCACCTCGGTAGTGGGGAAGATCATGGAAGCACTACTGAAGGAGAGATTGGTGGAACATCTGGTTGTCAATGGACTACAGGACCCAAGGCAGCATGGTTTCACCAGGGGGAGGTCATGTCAGACCAATCTCGTTGAATTTTTTGACTGGGTGACTAGGGAGGTGGATCAGGGGAGGGCAGTGGACATGGCCTATCTGGACTTCAGCAAGGCCTTTGACACTGTGCCGCATAGAAGACTATTACACAAACTGGGGAATATGGGTGTGGGCAGGACAGTAGTGTGGTGGGTAGGTAACTGGCTGAGTGGTAGGACACAGAGGGTGGTGGTAAATGGCTGTCTCTCCACAGAGGGAAGAGTGACCAGTGGGGTACCACAGAGATCAGTACTGGGACCGGTCCTATTCAACATCTTCATCAGTGACATTGCGCAGGACCTAGAAGGCAGAATTTCACTGTTTGCTGATGACACAAAGCTCTGTAACAGAGTAGACACACCAGAGGGTGTAGACAGAATGAGAAGGGACATGCAGAAACTTGAAGAATGGTCAGGGGTTGGCAGTTGAAATTCAATGCAAAGAAGTGCAAGATAATGCATATGGGGCACAAAACCTTGGCACAATATATCAGTTGGGGTGAGGATATAGCACGCACCAAGCAGGAAAGGGATCTGGGGTTATCATCTCTGATGACCTCAAGGTAGGGAAACAGTGTGACAAGGCAGCAGGTAAAGCAAATAGGATGCTGGGATGCATAGGCAGGGGCATCACCAGCAGGAAAAGGGAGGTCATAATTCCACTATACAAGACACTAGTGAGGCCCCACCTGGAGTACAGTGTACAGTTCTGGAGACCTTACCTACGTAAGGACTTAGACAGGGTAGAGAAGGTTCAGAGGAGGGCAACAAAGATGGTGCATGGATTGCATCACAAGTCCTGTGAGGACAGGTTGAAGGAACTGAACATGTACTCCCTGGAGGAGAGGAGGGAGGGAGAGAGGGGATATCAGGGTTTTATTTAACTCCAAAAACTGATTAGCGTTTGGGTCATAAAAGTACTAAAACATTGTGAAAATGCATAGCACTTGCCTCACTGTGTGTAACAAACATAACACTTCTAGAAAACCTATATAAATACTTTCTGTACAGTTAACCTTGTCCCAAGAAAAAAACTGCTAATCAATTATTTAAAACCCTGGATATGATAGAGACATACAAGTATCTTACAGGGAGGAACAGGGTGCAGGAATGCACTATTTTTAAGCGAAAAAGATGTTCCAGGACTAGAGGGCATGGGATGAAGTTGGAGGGAGGACGATTCAGAGGAAACATGAGGAAGAATTTCTTCACAGAACAGGTAGTGGACAAATGGAACACCCTGCCAGAGGAAGTGGTGGGGGCTGAAACAATCACGGGATTTAAGAATGCATGGAATAGACATAAAGGAATTCTGGAGGTCAGGGGTAAGGGGCAACAAACTTCTAGGAAAACATAAACTGAACTTACAAGCTCAAATGGGCAGACTGGATGGGCCATAGGCCCTTATCTGCCGACACTGTCTATGTATCTATGTAACCTCAAGTCCTCCTAGCAACCACAGGAGGTGCTCATGCAGCAGTTGGTTGCTCTGTCCCCTTCCAGAGCCTGAGAGTGCTGCCTCCACATTGCAGTCACAACTCAGCTGGCCCATGGTGTGGTTGGGGATTTGCACTGGAAACCCAGGTTACCCACATGACAGCACAGTGTACTCTGCCACCACCACTGGGCCAGAACACTTTTCTTAGAGAGCTTATTCATCTTTGTAAGAATTTAGAACCATCAAACACAGTAACATAGTGATCTCTAGAAGCAGGCAAATAGTGAAAGGCTGAAACGAGGAGTTTGTGTATGGGGAAGCAAATTATTCAATAATGAATGCAGCTTGTAGTCCAGATGGACTCTTGTCTTTGTTGCTGTGGGTTGCAGTATTTGGTTGAGACATATGGTCATTAAAAGTCATTTTAAAGCCAGACCACTGGCGCAAGTGGTAGCACTGCCACTTGTGGCACCAAAACAACCTGGGTTTGGAAACAAGCCTGGAGCATCAGAGAGTCAGCCAAGGGAAGGAGGATCAAGCATCTTGTGGACAGCTCTCCTACTCTGGGATGTGTGGACTGCAGCACTCAGTGATACTCTGACCCCTACCATCGGATGGGGGTCAGTGAGCCAGTGACAGCAAGAGAAGGAGATTGGAGGATCGGCAGATGTCAGTGCATCAGGACTGGGTGCACATCTGACATCAGCAGTATATCACTGTATGTTTTATCCTCCAGGGAAAACACACAAGCTGGAAAAGCCCTCATGACAGCTGCAGCATGAGGCTCCTGGACACCATCAGAATGGCACCCTAGGAGTAAGCCTCAACTGGGGCCTTAGGGAGATATCGGGGAGCCCCACGGCAGGGGAAAGCTGCGGGCCTGCTAGACTGGGTAACCTGGGGGATGCTGGGTGGGTGAGTGGTCCAGGAAGCTGTCACGGGTACATCCCTGCCTATAACAAGTGATAAAGAAAGTTTAAAAAAAGTCAGTTTAAAGGAGTTCTCCTGGGTGGCATTGAGTTTTTACCTCTATTAACATAGTAATGTAAGGTTGCATGGGACTCTAGGTCAGTCATGTCTGTCTTCCCCGCTTCATAAGCAGGGATGAATAAATATACAATACATGCTAAGTTCTAGGGAATTAATGCCCCTCGACTACCCAGGATACCCTGTAATTCCATTAGTAAGCAAAACGTTTTCCAGGTTTAGCCGACCTGTTAGTGCAGCCACTCATGACAACACCAACCCTAGTTCGGACACATGCCTGAGTCAGTCAGTCAGTCCATTAGGGGAACATGATTGACAGAAAGGACTAATAAATAGATAAACATAAAAACAATTGTTCAGGTTTACCTTAAAGGCCTTTACAGTCAGAATGTCCCTTCTCAATTGGGAGACTGTTCCGAAGGTCCACCATCCTCAGAGAGAAGTAGTGCCTCCTAATGTTGCCCTGAATTTACCAACCCTGAGCTTCAGGGCTTACCCACATCCTTGTCATTACCTTGCTATGCCCTCCCCAACACACAGTTGCCAAAGCAGGAAGTAAGGGAGCAACAAGATGGTGCTTTACAGCAGATGCTGCATAAAGGGACTGAATTCAACCTCATATACAACATGACATGACATTGCAGGCAGTCTGCCATGCTACAGGCTGCAATGTAAACACCCCTAGTGTGCATGTGGCCATACTATAGCACTACTTTATTTCATATTTATTTATATTCGGAAGACCTTTGAGGTTAGAGCCCTTTTTCACAGGTGTCAGAGGCATAAAATATCATACACTGTACAATGCAATAAATAATATAGACACATTGCAATACAATAAATAACGAGAACAGTTCACAGACAGCATGTAAGTAATGAGCAGTTGTGTATAAGACCATGCAACAACAGTCAGCATAAAGAATGGATTAAATAATGTGTTATGAAACAAGATCAGGTTAATTACACCTACACAACATTTTCCTCACATGACTTTTAAAGAAAAATAGGAAACAAATTTCACGATAGTCAGTGAGTAGTGAGTTCCATACCTTGGTGGTCCTTTAAAGGAAAGACGACTGCCCTAGGACAGTCGTCTTCAATGGTGTTTGGAGCCTGCCACCGCACACTGCACTGGTAGTGTACCCATTAGATACAAAAGTAAAGAATTTTTGAATGCCGATTTGCATGAGTCCTAGTACAGCCTTTTTGCACGACAGTGCCAACAGGAAGGGCTCTTGGTGGTAAAAGGTCAACCAGTTTACACTAATGTACGGCTTGCACATGTCAGCATCATGCTTGACATCAAAAACAAATTTACAAGCCCTATTAAAAGCCAGGGAGTTTTTCTCGAGGTCAGGTTTCTTAGCAGACTACACCTCTGCACTATAGTCAATAATTGGTACTATTAGACTCCAGACTATCATCAGTTTAACCTCCTTTGTGAACTTATTCTTGTGCCAGTAAAGTAAACCAAGCTGTAAATCACAGAAAACTAGGGGTTCTGAACATCAGCAGAATTGCTGCTGAATCCAGACAGACATAATTCACATGCAGTGCAGGGCAAGGAAGATGATTCATGGGCTAGGGGACATACCCTACAAGAGCAGCCTGAGGGAGTTTAACATGTACTCCCTGGAGGAGAGGAAGGATAGGGAGGACATGATTAAAACTTTCAAGTACCTGAAAGGAATAAATAGGACAGGCACGGAGGGGCTTTTCAAATTAAGGGAGGGGAGGGACACAGGACATGATCTGAGATTGGGCAGGGGGAAGGTTCAGGAGGGAAATGAGGAGACACTTTTTTTTACGGAGAGGGTGGTTTCTGAGTGGAATGCATTGCCAAAGGAAGTGGTATCCTGTAGAACAGTGAGCTCCTTCAAATGGGGATGGGACAGGATAAGGAGGAGGGTCACGGGAGGGGGAGGGAGGGGCAGCTGCAGTATAAGGTCTGCTAGCTGCACAATCGAGCAGACTTGATAGACTGTAAGGCCTTTATCTGCTGGCAATTTTGTACATTCGTATGTACCCAAGTAAGCATAACAATTGCACAACTTCTCATAAAATCCAGTAAACACCAGAAGTGGGTCCACATTATTTTGCAGAGAAAAAAATAGACTTTACAAAATCTGCAGTGGATCCTTTACAAAAAAAAAAAAACCTCACAGTGGTATTTTTCCATACAGGCATTATTCTGAGCCACACTGATCAATAACAGTTGCTGCTCAAAAAGCATTATACACTGACTTTGGCTGGGAAGGGAGAGCAGGTAATTACATGCACAATTCAAAGCTGCTGCAGATAGGTTCATGCTCAGATATGTTCTGTGAAATCTTCAGTTGCACTGCATTCAGTGAGACTCCATTCTCCTCATAGCCTGCTAAACATCAAACGGATTTCAAAAGAGCCAAATATGCTGTGATGATGTCAGGAGACATTGATAGTAAGCTGGATGCTACCGTCTACTCAGTGGACATCATGAGTAGAGTTATGGAGGCACTCGGTTTGTTACTTTTAGTGGTTTGGCTCTTTTGAAATCCACTTAATGTTTAGCAAGCTATGAGGAGAATATATTCTCACTGAATGCAGTGCGGCTGAGGATTTCATAGCCTGCCTCACATCACCAGCCGAAGCCAGTGTTGTGTTTTTTGAGCGGCCACTGTTATTGCTCTGTGTGTCTCAAAATAATGCCTGTATGGGAGAATACCACTGCGAGGTGAACTAAATTTAAAAAAAAGAAAGTATACCGTCCTCAAAATGGATGGATACAGCGCAGCCTCTCTTCCATAATCCTAACCTTCTAATCTCGGGAAAAGTTCTCAAATCTAATCTTTTCTGGCCTGACATGGGTGTGGAAAGAGTGGAAGACCTAGTTAATAATCATAAACTGCTGCCTTTTCAAGAGGCTTGCTCTCTTTTCATGTTATCCTCCACTCATATATTTAAAAATATACAAATTTCTCACATTATTAAGGCACTTTGGCACTGGGCTGTGGTCTTGGTCACTCACGACCACTCTCTCCCTGTATGTCAGTTGTGCCCCAACATCTCACTTGATATCATATTCATATACATTTTTATTAACTACAAATTCTGAGTTGGAAGGTCAGAGATTCTACTGGTGGGACCAAGCTTTAAAACAGCTACCCGCTCCAGGCATTGGTCAAAAATCTGGAAGCACCTATATAGGTATATTAGGTGGACTCGATATAGGTATATGCAATTTCAGATTATTCACAATCTGTACTAAACTCCGGTTAAGCTCCACCAAATGGGAACCCTGCCCTCTAGTCAATGTCCCAAATGTCAAAAGGCAACTGGAGATTTACTTCATATGTTATGGTCCTGTGAAAAAGTCTCTCCTTTCTAGCAACTTATCCAGACACGCCTGGATCCATTACTAGCTTTATCTGATAAATTTACTCCTGAGACTTGTATCTTGGAACACTGTACAAACCTGACAGGGTGCAATCAAAGTGCTCACATGGCATTAATCTCAGCTTGTGCTAAGAAAGTATTACTAAGACACTGGTTGGACTGGATCACTCCCAGTCATGTAGAATGGTACAAGGAGATTGTTTGCCCTACAAGTCGAGCATATCATTGCAGGTATTACTAATAGGTTGAGTAAATATAGACAAGTTTGGGACCCATTATTTAATCTTCCATTGATTCACTCTAACCCCAATAGTATAAGTTAACCCCCTAAAATAACTTTCCCCTTCTCGTAGTCCCCAGTCATGTCAACTATTGAGGTTGATTTTTCCAACCATCCTAGCTTTATAACTTAGTGGCAGTGGGGTGGGTTTGGGAGGAGTGGGTTGGGAGGGTGGATTACAGACAATTGTTATCACAATTATTCTTCATAACTGCCTCTCTCTTTGTCATCAAATGTTGTACTTTCACTTATCCACATTGTACTGGTGGTATACTGTTTCAACGCAACCATGTTGTCTGTAAATTGTGGTTGTTTTTCTCTCAAATAAAGCATACTTAATAAAAAAAAAGAAAGTAAAATACAAAAAAAAAGTTTGCACTGGGCTGATGGTACTCTGTGACATGTACAGAACCAAACAAAAGATAATTTGGGCACTCACCACCTCAAAATCATTGGACACTTGGCTCCAGAAAATATTGCTTTCTTGTCTTTTTATTAAAATTGACAATCCAACATTTCAAATCATGCAGACATCCTGTCATGCAGGATGTCTGCATGTTTGAAAATGTTTTTATTTATTTAGTTATTATTTTGCAGTACACCTTTGCGCTACAAGCTCATTTACAAAGGTTCCATGTCAACAGAAATTATACAGGCACCAAAGCATAGCAGGGGAAACTGGAAACATTACAAACTATCAATCAGGTGAAGCAAGAAAATAGGTACAGAGTTTACATTAACTGCAAGTCATTGCTACATGACAGTGCTTTGTCAATGCCATAAAAGGATCAAAAAAGATGTAAGCCCTTTCCTCTGTGCCTCTATTTTGTAAGCACTACACAGGCTAGCCTAAGTTCAGGGAGAAAACATTTGCTCAGCATCATGGCAAGGTCTGTACTTCTGGTAAGGGGCACCCAAGTAACTCCAATCACAGGAAGAAATAACTGAGAATGTCCAAACCAGTAACAGGATTCTAGAGTGTGGCTTTTATTCACTTTAACCAAGAATAACAAAGCAAGATGGACCCCCACAGGGCTTCACTCACTGGAAATGTAGATTTACAGAGGTCAGAGCACATATTCTTTACTGCACAATACCCTCAGGTTCTGAACACAACAGGGCTCACATGGCCTGAACTGGTACTTCTTCTACTTGGATTCCTTGACATGGCACCCTGGCCAGTCCTTGGACACTTTTCCATAAATCATGGAGTTTGATAGTGGCTCCCTCAATCACTCATGAGCACTTTCTAGCTCTAAAGGGAAATTCTCATCCTTAATCCCACATCTGGGTACTTTCTGCAGACACTGGCCAAGTGCCTGGGAGAAAGCTATAGGTGCCCAAAGTGAATCCGTGGAGGTAAACCTGGTAACTCCAGATGGGGATCTCCCACCTCTTGTTCCCAAATCCATACCCGGCCATTCATTTGGATCAACACCTTTCTTTGAACTCTCCAGTTGTAGATACTATCTCAAAATGTAAATCACATTTAACATTCTACTTTGTATTTAGCTGGTGTCCTGACTTGAAAAGTTATGTAAGTGGCTATGTCCATCTTCCTAGACCCCCACTGTTTTAGATGCTTTTAAGCCATACGCAAAATTAAAAGTGCTGTACTTGGCTAGTCTTCTCCTGACCCCACTGTAGGCAGATACTTTTACACAACTCTGTCTTGGTGAAACATGGGCTCTGTTTCAGAGCAGACTCACCGTGGTATGCAGGTGCCCCAGGGCTTCTTCCCACAAAACACAGATTCTCTGGTACCTCAGTACAATTTCTTCTGTCAGACAGCTTTTTCCCGGTTTCCAAGCAGGACCAGGGGATTACCCCTGAAATGCTGGACCCACCCCCATATCTCCGGGGATGGGGCACTGGAACAACTCGTGGGAGCGGTCTCTACCACTTCTTGCAGTCTCTTCTGTGTTCTTCTCTAGGGTGAGAACACACTACCCTCTTTCTGGTTTAGCTCTAAATCAGAGCTAGGCTCTGAGGGGCTGCCAACTGCAGCACACCTCCTTCTCTCACTGCAGACTGCCCAAGACCGACTTTGAAATTTCCAACATTCTAATCTAACCCCTGCAGCCAACATTCCAGTGTGGCTTATGCTGCTGTGAGAATTCTATGGTGATGTCATCCCTCCAGCTCAGCTGAGACTGAGGACAGAGTGAGACAGTGTGAAACCCATTTAACTGGTGTCTCACAGGCTGCCTTTCCCTGCCTGCCACTAGTTCTAAGTGGGATTCTAGTAACCCCAGGTGACAAGGTGGTTACACCCACCCTCGGACAGGAAAATGACTGTCCGCAGTCATTATTTACTCAGCTCAGGCCATCCCACCCTATGTGCTACCTACGGAGAGGGGTGATCAGGCCCTCTCCTACCATGTGCTAGGCATAGGCAGGCAACACTAAGGGCTCACAGGCCATTGGCTGACGCATCAGCCTCTACTCTATGATCTTGCTATGGTTACCTAGTGGCCCTGGGAGAATTGTTCAGAGCATAGCCCTCATAGATCAGTACTGCGGCCCCATGACCAGTCAGGACCACAGTCTGTCTATCCCCCTAACCCTCTAGGGAATACATATCTGACCAAAACCCAAAATTATCCAAAAACACAGGAGAACCTCCCCCATCCCTGGACACCAAAACACAAGGGAGCTAACACTACACTCTAGGTATTACTCCCACACTTCCCACAACTATACCTGTGGAAGGAAAAGTTAACAGTCAACAACACACTGCACTTTAAACATTACTACTTTAAAGCACATGAGGGACTCCAATGAGTCCCTCCTTCTCTTCTTGTCTTCTTCAGGATCACCTGCAAGAGAAAAGACAAACAACCCCTAATCTGCAAACACAGCAACTGTCTAACCCGTACCATCAAAACACTGGAGAATCCCAAAAAATATTTTTTAGAAAAGTAGAAAAATAGTAGAAACAGTAGAAAAACAACAATATTATTTACAATACACATTTTGGGGATGGAGTGCCCTAATTGTCCCATCTAGTGACAACAGTGCCCGAAGGCAAGTCCAAAAAAGAGTCTCTCCTGGGCCGGAGCCCAGTGAAGCACAGTTCTTTTTTTTTTAATTAAGTATACTTTATTGAGTTTTTATCATTCACAAGCAATGCAGTGTACATTACAAGGGATGAAACATAGTACAATATACTTATACAGTACAGAGGATAAATGTCCCATAAATCCCCCCTCACCCCCCATCCCTCCCTCATACTTAATCATCTACACAACCCCCCTTCATATCCCTCAAACCCCCTCCCTTCCATTAAACCCTCCTCCCAAAGCCAGTTCAAAATAGTAATTGTACAGGTTATACTTCTAACCCAACCAGGAGAGAAAAAAGAAAATAAAAAACAAAGAATATTATGAGGACATCATCACTTAAAGACCCGGAGTCATGCACCCACCTGAAAGGTATAAGGAGTCCCTGCCCCCCATATCAGTGTGTTGGAACAATTGACCATAGATCATGGAATTTCTCCCATTTGGTAATGAAATGGGAGATTGCATTTCTGTAGCTAGCAATAGTTTTCTCAATCCTTAAATTATATAATAAACTAGCAAGCCATTCCTGATAGGTAATAGGATGCCGATCCTTCCAATATTTTAATACCAAGGTTTTCACAGTGAGTGAAATTAATAAAATATCTCCTTTCTCTCACTGCAACTGTTGAGTAATCTCCTAACAAACAAATCTGTGGGGTAAAAAGGTCTTGTAACCCTAATAAAGGATCCACCTTAGGTTTAATTAGAGCCCGTAGGGGAGCAACCAAGGGACATTTCCAGAATATATGCAACAGGAAACCTTGTGCCCGACCACATCTAAAAAATTCATCATTTGGGAGCTTACCCATTTTACGTAACTTAATAGGGGTCAAGTGCATAGTGTGCAAAATATAGTACTGTGATAGCCTAAGCTTGTCATTGGCACTGTATGTATAAACTCCTCCCCAAATATGTTCCCAATTAATACCAATATTAGGAAAAGTATCTATCCAATATTGAGAATAGTCAGCTGTACCTGGATGCGACTTCGTGTTATTATTTATTTATTTATTTATTTAGCTTTTGTTGACCAGGTAAGTGCACTAGACAAATCCTGCCTATTTTCAGGCACGACCCGGGGGAGGGGGATACAGATGAAAGCCAACTGATCTT
Source organism: Neoceratodus forsteri (assembly GCA_016271365.2). Taxonomy (NCBI): domain Eukaryota; kingdom Metazoa; phylum Chordata; order Ceratodontiformes; family Ceratodontidae; genus Neoceratodus; species Neoceratodus forsteri. Next base: position 800,399,143 of record CM028129.1, read on the forward strand.
GAACCAGATTAAGCTGTTGGTGGTATTTTTAGTGAATGAGGGAAATTTGGCCAGGACACCGGGGAAATTCCCCTACTCTTTTCGATAAGTGCCATGGGATCTTTAACATCCACCTGAACTACCACCAATCCAGGCAGATGGGACCTCGGTTTAACGTCTCATCCGAAAGACGGCACCTCAGAAGTGCAGCACCCCTCTCATGCTGCATTACAGTGTCAGTACTGGGATATTAACCCAAGTGCCAGATGTGGGAACTGAACCCACAGCCCTCTGATCCCCCGGCCTCAGAGGCGAGTGTGCTACCTACTGAGCCACTGACACTGACATGGTCGCAACTAACCCAGAAACGGTGTGAGGTTGCCCAGCAAGGTATTGGAACTCCAGGAAAGTCTCTTCATGGTTAATATCCCACTGATTCAGTCCAAACCAAGTGGTGAACATATGTCTAATTTGACAAACACAGAAGGCGTACTTCGGTGATATATGGAATTTCCCCAATATATCAGAGACCGAGCACATCTTTCTTTGCTCTACTAGCTCACTGACTTTCGTATGTGTGGGTATTCTTACCCTATGTATTGAGAGAAAAGTTTTACCTACCTTAAAATTGGGATTGCCAAACAATGGTTGCAAAATATCCTTAGGCCCAGATATTCAAACTGCGCCAGACCATGGCGCAGGCTTGGGCACAGCACAACTTGGCTGCGCAGGGGTGTTGACTGCGCGATATTCAACGGAGCTGCGCCATGGCACAGCATCATTGAATATCGCACCCTGGCCACCTGCAGTGTGCATGGCGCAGTGGCACTGTGGCCAGAGTGGAGCAGGGTGATGCGCTAGCGCAAGTTCCATTGCGCCATGCACAGCAACCGCGATATCCAAAAGTGCACATGCAAATGGGGCCATAATGTATGTAAGGCGCAAATGGGGCCATTTGCATGCCATTATGGCCCCATTTGTATGCAGGTGCGCTGGTCGGCGACTTAGCCTGGCGCCCTGCGCCCTGCAGCAGCCATCGGGAACCGGCGCCCCTGCACAGCGTGGCAATGTGCCCCACAGCCCGATCGTGGGCTTCAGTATAAATAAAAATAATCCAATATCCCTGGTGGTCCAGTGGACCGCTGTCTGCCCGATCGCGAGCATTTGTAATAATAAAAAAGTATACTGTCCAATATCCCTGGTGGTCCAGTGGACCGCTGTCTGCCCGATCGTGGGCATTTGTAATAAAAAAAGTATACTGTCCAATATTCCTGGTGGTCCAGTGCACCACTGTCTGCCCGATCGCGGGCATTTGTAATAATAAAAAAGTACCTATATTTTACTTTAAGCACTAGAACTAGACACACGATGGGAGGGGGGGTCATTGTTGGCATAGACGGCGGGTTATATGGGCCCAGCAATATTTTGGAACCTTTTTTTTTTGTTCTCTGCCTGGGTGGGCATGCAAACGTGACCCCCCCCGTTGGCTGGCTCACTTTCATTGGTGGGCTTGGGTAGTGACAATGGATTTAAAATTGGCACCGTATTCCCCCCACGACACAATCCCAACCCTTAAATCATTGGTCTGGTGGCAAAATCCCTTTAAGCGCATGTGACAAAGAAGAGAGCAGGCATCCTGATTGGCCGGCAGGCTTAAATTGAGGCGGGCATCAAGGCAACGTGTGTAGGGGTGATGACTTGAGTGTTCATCAGTGAAGAGCAGTCAGCAAGTAGACAGTGCCAGAATAAGGGAAGAACTAGAACTCAGAAAGAACTGAAGAAGCCAGGACAAGGTGCAGGAAAAGAAGCAGGCAGCTGCAGGACCCTTTTGGAGAATGGAGAATCCTCAAGTCGAGCAGAGGGTGAACCAGTCAACAGGGGTTACAGATGGCGGAAAAGTGTGATGTGGTTGGGCAGCAGCCACTAGCAGTGGCATAAAGAAGAGGACAGAGTCGGATGGGAGCCAGTCAGCCAGGGCCCAGTCCTAGTAGCAGTCAGGAGGAGCAGAGAGGAGTAACCACCTTCCTCTCAGGCAAGAAGTAAAGTATGATATTTCTGGTGCCTATCCGAGATGGGAATCTTTGATTAGATCAGCCTGAGGCTGTGCAGAGCATATAGACCATTTGATGGTAAGATATACCCTTACCCTCTACCAACCAAGAGATAATTGGTAGTATTACTCTACATTTGTCACATTTTGCCATTATAAATTCTTGCAAGTTGGTAGAAATTGTAACATGGACTCATGATGCACTTACAGGATAGCTCTGTACAATAGTGTACTATCCAACCCCTGGCAGCTGTGGCACTGTTTAGGAAAACAGAACACAATGCTAGACCCCCTCCCAGCGTGATCCCTGTTGGACTGAAAATAACTAATGAAATCCTCCCCTAGTGTGGGGCCAGTGATACTCCTTAACTCACTTGATTCCCATTGGATTGTAAATACCAAATGAAATCATGTCTGGTCCCCATGGTATCCCCTCCCTCACCCCATCTCCCCACTGGAATGTGATATGTGAATAAATCTCAATGCTCTTTCTACACCAATAGTGTTGGTATTTGGTAGTCTACTTAGCCTTGCTCCTGCCCCCCCCCCAAAAAAAATACAGTACCAGTGACAGTGACTGGCATAGACTCTACATTGGCGTCTTTATATGGACAGCATCTGCCATGTCCAAGTACCTGTATCACTGTGTCTCTTTAAATAGCAATATAGTTATAGGGGAGAAATATAAAAAAAATCAGGATCGTCTATATACATTCCACAAATACTGTGTTGCTATAAGGAGAGGTGTAATGATATAAAGTCCTCTGCATTACAGAGGCAGCTGGCCACAAAGGTGAATGGTGGGTCTGGGCCAGTTGCCATCATTGCCACTGGGCGGTGGGGGGTGAGAAGACTGTATATGTGTGGGGGGACCACTTGAGTACCAGGAATCTGTGGCATTGTCAAAGATCAAGCTTTAGGATGTGCAACAGGGATCCAGTGAGGGGGTACTACCACTGACACCAAGGAGGATGTCGTTCCTTATTACAGTCTAATGAAGATGAAGATGAAGGCAGGAGGAGCGATTTAGCTCTGTGTTATTTTCTATTCACAAACAGCACAGTAAATGGGAGAGTCCTCTACACAGTCCATCATCAAGGATCAAGCTAGGGGTCAAGGGGAGGATGGGGAATGAGGAAGTCCGGGTCAAGCAGAATGCACTGATCATGAGCAAATGGAAGGAGATAGTCAGCCTCGTATCAATAATGCTTAGTTACTGCATCATTGGGCATCGGCTATTAAAAAAACAAAACTAAAGCCTCACCCATGGGACATAATATGAACTATTACTACTGTCTGTAGAAGCTTCAGTCACATAGCTTACTGTTTCTTGTTCAGCAATTAGATTATTTTGAAGTGTGTGCTGTTTTATAATTTATAGAACCATATGTATAGGATTTACTAAGGTTGCAATTTCCCCACTACATCCAGAAAGTGTTATCAGTTCTGTAAGGAATATGCTGCAGTTATCTTTTACCTTAGGTTGTGTACATGCCATGCCAGAAGGCCCTTTACTTGACTGTCTGATCTCGCTTGATTCACATGACCTTTGACTGTAGTACAACAGCATTTTAAAAGGATGGATTTCCATACAAGTTGCTGCAGCTGAGGTGAATTGCTGGGGTGGTCACTCAGTCACTAAAGAAAAAGTCTGAATGGGTCTTTCCTGTCACTAAGCAAGTGAGGAAAATGTTGGCTCCTCAGTTTGTGGTGCCCAATGATACCCTAAGTAATGTGGCACCCAGAACTGGCACTTGATTTTCACCAGGCACTAGTGAAAAATAAATGCATGCCTGACCATGACTTTCACCCAGTCAGCAAGTTTTATTTTTAAGCCCATTTTCTAATAGCGTAACACTGACTGAGCTAGAGAGAATACAGTGTAGGTTTGTCATGAGTTTGCTGTCCTGTACTGTAGCTGTGTTAGGCTACTTTCATTGCATGCTGGCTGTTGAATCTTTGAAGTTAGAAAAAAAGGGTTTTAAAGAGTAGTTTCAATTCCTTTCTCATACTTGAGGGCAGGGGCTTAACCCCCAGACCCCCCACGTTACTGTACAGGGTGCTCTGCTCCCAGAGACCCCCAATTGTGGGGGTGGGGTGACCTCTGACCCCTGAGCCAGGGGATGGGGTTTGACCCCTGACCACTGGGCCCCACCAAAAATGTTACAAACCCGGCTCCTATGATTACTGGAAGATCCAGCATCACTAAGAAATATTTTGCCATGTTAGCAAAAAAAAATGATTAATATGGTTAGCAATGGCCATAGAGTTAGTTAAACTCTTGTTTTCAGCCTGTAGGGACAGTGGGGGTTTCATGACAGCTGTTGTCTAGCATGCAGTTTTAATTGTTCCAGAGTTTCTGAGGATCATTAATGGCATTCAGCTGCATAATCTTACAATAATCATTTTTTGCCTTTCTGGTTCTTTTTTTGTTTACAGCAATTTTCAGATCTTTGTGTTTTATGAGATGATGTTGTGTGTAGCTCTGAGCCAGAGCTTCAGTAGAGTCTGTAATACTTATCTCTTTCCTTAAACTCCACAAGCAGCTCAGAGGTCAGCCAGTTATTCTGGTCACCTTTTATGCTTTTCTTTTTTTTTGTGGGGGGGGGCAGCAAATATATTGCAAGCCTCAGAAAAGATGTCATAGAATAGTCAAAGGCAAGATTGATATCTGGAATGCAGTATGACATTTGCCAGTCTATGGATTCCAGGTATCACTTGAAAGACAATAAATTGTCATCTTGTGAAGTACGGATGAAGACATACTTTGGTTGGAGACTACTTCTCCTGGTCAAACAGGGAAAGCAGACTGGGGAGTGGTCACTAATTTGGTCAGGTGAGACCTCAACTTTCCTTATTCGGTCAGGATGCATCGCCAAAATCCAGTAAATCAGGGATTCAGTGGACGTTTTGTAATTAATTTGCTGTAATTAATTCTAGTTTGGTTACTAATGATTAGAATAATCTCAGCTGTTGCCATTTTTGGACCCATGGTTGCAGAAGAGCATTTCCATCCAAAGACAAACAATTCCACAAATATATAACATGATAAGGTACCACCCACTGGAGCTTACCAAAGATGTGACCAACCGACAGATGCTCCGCTGAACACCCCTCTGGACTCCATCACCCTGCTGTCCCTCTTAGCAGCTGTCATACACTGCTAGTCATGCTATAGCCCCTTGTCTGTTATGATCCCCAGGTTCTTGTCCACCTCCTCCTTTGCAGTAAGTGGAGCCCCACACTGTGTATAGGTGCTACCTCTGTATTTACTCCCCATGTGGAGTATCTTGCAGTTGGCTACTTTTAACGTGAGACTACAGGAGGCCAACCAATCACCCAAAATGTCCACCATCCTGTCCAGCTTAGTGTCATCAGTGAAATTAAGCAACCTACTGGAGATCTTGGCTTCCATATTGTTTATGAATGTTTGACAGCAGGTGCCCCAGTGCTAATACCTGAGGGATGACCCAAAGTACCCCTCTCCACATGGAGTACTGCACATCCACCATAGCCCTGTGCTTCCTGTATCCAAGCCAGTTAGCTATCTTCAAGCCAGTTAAAAATCCACCTTGTTTATGCTTCATGCCTCCTAGTTATCCCCCCCTCAAAAACTCAAAGAAGATGATCAGGTTGGTGTGGCATGATCTGCCCCTCATAAAGCTTTACTGACTGGTGATACAACCCTAGGACTCAGCCAAGGGCCTCTTTATTTTGTCCTTGATTTCAGTTTCCAGGGTTTTGGCTGCTGATGATGTCAGACTGACTGACCTATAATTGCCTGTGTCCAGCCTTTCCTCCTTCTTGAAGATGGGATCACGTTGTCCACTTTCCAGTCCTCCCATACGACACCTGTCCAGACAGACTCATGAAAGCTTGCTGCAGTTGACCATGCTAATTGTTCCTTTACCTCCACTGATATTGGGATGTAGCCTGTCTGCTCCTTAGGTCTTAACTTTCTTGATCTTCACTAGGTATTCAGCTATTGAGGCAGGTGTGATGTCTGCAGGCTGCATCATTATGGGCTGGCATCCTGATGCTATAGACCCTCCCACTGAATAACCACCCTCCCCTGGTGGCCCTATAGCAAACACTGAAGCCAAATATTCAATCAGCATCACATCCATCACCCCTGGCTCTCTCACTGATTCCATGTGGAGAACCCAGGCTCATGTCCTGAGCCAAGATTCCTAGCTGGGCTGTCAGCATCAATTGTGGTCTGTCCAGGCACAATACCTCCAGGGAGAGCTTGTGACATCCATCACTGCATAGCTACCCTCTAATGGCCTGAGGTGGGAGCCATGCAGGCAAAGCTCTCAGGCCATTCCCTACCCTACTGCAGTGTAGTGTGTTATCATTGGCATGGCAGCTGCCTCTGACTTTGCATGCTGCCATTTAATCTCCAACAGAGAGCTACAGTAGGTTATTCTCTCTCTTTGAGATCATTGCCACCCAGAAGGGGCTTGCCATGGTGGTGGTAAAAATGGGAGAAAAGGATAGAGAGATTAAGATGAAAAGAAACACTCTAACAACTGTGGCATTGAGTTCCATATCAGCATTTGAAGGGTTCCTGAGATCAGTAGATGCAAGCTTTTAAAGGACTTTCTGCACGTAGCCTGAAACCTTAGACAGTTAATTCCCAAATGCAGTTTTCCTATTGAAGGTAACATCTTTTTATTGAACAATAGCTGTTCTGAGATCCACTCATTATATTGGCCACAGATGTGGTGTCTCTGTAGTTTTGCCTGCATCAACAATTAGACATTAAAAAGCTACTGACGCTTCAAAGAAAACTTTGAAAAACCTAATAATTAGGTAAAATTCTGCTTGTATTCCATATATATTCTAGATTTCTCCTCCCCATTATTTGTCACTGAGAAAATGTGCATGAATACATGATCTTTATCCCTTGCAGTTACTTTAAAGTTAATCTGCCTCTATAGCTTACCCGCTACTTCATCATAATGCTCTGTTGTGACATCGTAATCTGTTGCCATGAGAGTGGCTGTGATGTCACAAGCACTGCATTATGACCTCAGGTAGGGAGACAGCAACAGAAATAGATGAACTCTTCGGGAGCAAAAAGCCTGTTTTCATGCAAATGACCTCAGCAATAAATAATGGGGAGAAAATATTATGTTTTATTAAAGTTCTCATGAAGGTGTCAGCTGTTCTTTAAAGATCTAATGGAACCAAAACCGGCAGACAGGAAAATAATACAAGCTTTGCTTTAGATCTTTAGGGAGTCTTCTACGTGATAATATTGTGCTGTATGTGTGCAACAGCTCTCAGCCTGGCAGCAGACATATCTATCTTTACCCCCTGCCACCCACCACCACCACATCATCAGCATTGTGCTCTCGCTGACTGTGACATCACAAGCAACTGACCTAACAGCTACTGAGTGACTGTTCCTAAGCAGCAGAGATGTCACAGTCAGTGAGGTCACAATGCTGATGATGATGTGGGGAGAATACAGATAGATATGTCAGCTGCCAAGCAAAGTGCTCTCCCACATATCACACCTGCTAACATCAGGTAAACAATTTTCTAATTAACCAAAGGGAAAAGAAAAAGTACCTGAGATATAAAAGTTATTGGTAGACTGCTTTTAAAAACTAATGTTAGTTTTAGGCAGTACACTGGCTCTTTAAGCATTCCAAATTTGCTTCTGTAAATGTGTGCCAATTATACAGGTATATTTCAGAGGGCACTTTACTCGTAATTATAGTAGAAACCCCTTGTGATAAAGCATCAGGATGACGTGAAATGTTGCAGTTGCGGGTGCTGTTTGTCTATATGCTTTATTAACTTTTGAATAGATGCTTTTTTAACTCGACCTGCCATATCAGTCAGGTCTTCTGCAGTTGGTACACCGAGTAGCCCTACTCCCTTGCTACTGAAAGTTTAGAAAAATCTTCAGTCATCTGACAAAACTCTGAAGTCTGTCAAATACCTGTACTACACCCAAGGTAGCGGTAGGGGCAGGGGTAATTTTCATTCCTCTGCTGTCAGAGGCATTCATCAGGCCTATAGACAGCAAGGTAGAGGTAGAGGTACAGTAGAGGTGCAGGGGCCTTGCCAGTCCCCCTCCCAGCCCAAGGTGCCCATACAAAAGCACCTAGAGGTAGATGAGCTAGTAGCTCTGACCCCCCCCCAACTCAGCAAGACTCCTCATACACCCTCCAACCACCATTACCTCTGGGGGAGGTTGTAGGGGATCGACTCTCCCTCCATCAGGATTAGTGGAAACAGTGACTACAGACAAATTGGTACTGAAGATCACAGAGAAGGGTTATGCTCTGGAGCTTCTGGACAACCCTCCAGACCATCCACCAGTTCCTACAGTATATCCACCAGGACACATGGCTCTGTTGCAGGAAGAAGTACAGACCCTGCTCCAAAAATAAATCATAGAACCATACCTCCCAGACAGAAGCACAAGGGTTTTATTCTAGATACTTCCTAGTCCCTAAGTGGACAGGAGATCTGAGGCCTATTCTAGATCTCACGGACCTCAGTGTCTTCTTAGAATACTAGAAGTTTTGGATGGTCTCTTTACAGGGTCTCCTTCCCCCTGCTGCAAACAAGGGATTGGATATGCTTCCTGGATATGAAGGATATCTATCTCCATATCAAAATCAGGAAACACCACAGGAAATATTTGAGTTTCCTGTTTCGGGGGGAGCATTACCAGTTCAGAATGTTGCCTTTTGGCTTGTCTTCCTTGCCATGGGTCTTTACAAAGTGCTTGGCAGTAGTAGCAGCAGCCTTTCGCATGGAAGGCCCATGTGTCTTTCCTTAACTGTTCTTAACTGGCTGTTAAAAGTCCACTTCAGGGACCAACTGCTGCAGACCCTAGTGTGAACCAGACAGATGTATAATGCTTTCGGAGTAACAGTCTGCATACCAAAGTCTATACTAACACCCTGCCAGCGCTTGGAGTACATTGGGGCAGTTCTGGATACAGCCCAGGGTTTTGTGTTTCTGCCATTGGACAGGGCAGAATGACTGATAAGCACAACTGGTCCATGACAAACATAATGCCTCAGCAAGGACATTTATAAGTCTTCTGGGTCTTATGGCAGCAGCCATTGTCACAGTGCCACTAGCTAGGCTGCACATAAGGATACCACAGTGGACTCAGAGTCCAGTGCGAGGAACTGACAGGTGATCTAGAACAAATGGTTCTAGTAACATCTCACTTGCGCAAAGTGTTCAAGTGGAGGATGGAAAGCAGCAATCTGCTCAAGGGAGTCCCATTCTAGATTCCTAGCCCACATCAGATCCTCACTACAGATACCTCTGGATCTGGATGGGGAGTCCACCTGGGACCTCTTCAGACAAAAGACACATGGAATCAGGTGGAGTATGCTTTGCATATAAATTTTCTGGAAACGAGAGCAGTTCTGTATGGGCTCCAAGCATTCCAGGATCACTTGTCTCCAGGTTCTCTATTAAAGGTAAAGTCCCCTCAACCTATTTTTCTATTTGCCTGTGTAGTTTGTAGACATAAACAATGATTCCCTCTGTTGTATTTCCTTAATTTCATCCTGATTTAAATTTAAATGTAGTTGCTTCACTCTGTTGTGCCCTGGTGAGGCAACCTGTTTCACTCCATTGAAAAGCTCATGACTCATGTCATAAAAGGAAACATGGGTGCTGATAATGCGTAGTTGCACATCAAAGGGAGGCAAAGAGCTCCTAGCACATAGAGGATAATGTATGGTTTTTGGTTAAGAACTACACTGTAAACACTTCAAGAGGTTGCCATGACATCATTGTAAACCTCAAGAGCGCAGCTCAAGAGGTTTTCAGATGTCATGGCAACCTTGAGACGTGTTTTCAGTGTGGTTATTAACCAAAGACCATACATTACATTTTATAATGCATGGGCTACCAAGATTGTGTAATCACAGATTGAATTATTTTACTGAATTACTTTCAGAACATTGTTGTGAGCATTCTGTTTTGTTATACCATTGGTATGACATACTCAAGAAGGGTTAACAGAATGATGTCATAACAAGGTTGTAATCTGCTTGATTTCAGTTAATAATAAGGGCTCCCCATACATTATATAAGAATTAATCAGCCTAATAAAATGTGACAAGCACCATCATCCTTCCAACTCAGACACAGTTTAAACAACAGAAAGCATTAGGAAACTCACCTTGAAAAGTTTGATGGCCAGCACAAGACAAGAATACAGGGACTTCAGAAGACATACAACAGAACTGACTGACAGTACCACTTTTGCTGGCATATGCATGATGCCTTGCATGAGTGGGGTCATGACCTTTGCAATGGAATGAAACCAGTTTTCACACCAGAGTGAAGCAACTTTGTTTAAATTTAAATTCGGATGAAATTAGGGGGTATAAGAGAGGAAATCATTGTTTATGCCTAAAAACTACACCGGTATACAGAAAATAGGTTGAGGGGACTTTGCCTTTATAGCAGCAGTGCAAGATAAAAAAATTATGTGTTTTTACAACAGTTTATTCTTTGTGCTCTGTTTAGCATTTACCTTATAACCTTTCCTGCCGGCATCAACAGTATCCCTAAAGGAATTAAATCGGCAAATATACATCTATTCGCCAATGACACTGTACTGTACATCTCTAGGCCAACTCTTGAAAGTACCTTCCTTGACCTGCAGCTGGAATTCGACTGCATCCAAAAAAAACTGTTACAATTAAACCTTCTCCTAAATGCAAAAAAGGCTAAGGCAATGCTCTTCTCACTGTGTCTGAAGAATTCCAACGCCTCCATCCTGATTTCTGTATCCCAGATTTCCACCTTCCTTGGTGAACCCCTGGAAGTAGTCTCAAAATTTAAATACTTTGGGGTCTGGACTGATAGCAAACTGACCTTCTCTGTTCATATAGATGAACTAACAAAGAAACTCAAGCAGAGATTGCATTTTTTTTTCCGGATCAAACACTTACTCTCTGTAGAAGCAAAGACTAGACTCATTCAAACTACTTTTCTCTCACTACTGGATTATGCAGACCTTCTTTATGGACAAGGCACTGGCTCGGCCCTAAATAATCTCAAAACCTTATACCACTGGGCACTAAGATTTATAACAGGGGCCCCTCATTCCACCCACCACTGTGATTTATACAGACTAGTAGGCTGGACTTCCTTCAACCACAGACGTCAAAAAAATGCAGCCCTCTGGACATTCCGAGCCATTACCAAGATGCTCCCCCCATATAGCTATGATTGCCTCCACACTTGTTATCCCCGAAGCTATGCTCTGAGAAGTCTCACAAACATATCTTTTGCTATTCCTAAAGCCAGAACTTGTTTTGGCACATTGGCATTCAGTCATTCCCTACCGTCCTTGTGGAACAAGTTACAAAAATTACTTCAAATCACTGCCTCATTTAAACTATCTTCTTTCAAGACCCTGTTTACCCGGGCCTTCCCTGAACTCTGCAACTGTAGTGCCAGAGACCTTCGCACAATGTCTGCTAACTGCCTCCACTACAGTGCCTGCTAACTGCCTACGACAGGCTCTAATTCTTCCTATATAAACCCACTGCCTGCCCTCTTTCTCCTTTGCACTTACTACTCTCTGTTCACTACAAAATTACAGCTGCTCATCTTCTACTATTCCTAGGTGGGTTTAGATAGCTTGATTGTTATTTTTGTTGTTGTTGTATGTTTTGTTAACCATGAAGGTGTTGTATTGTATCCTTTTAGACCTCCTTAGTTGTTACACTGTTGTCCTTATTAGTTTTGTTATGTGCAGGTCCATCTTGTAAATGAGTTCTTCTCAATGATGTTTCGCCTGGATAAAGAAAGACTTGATTGACTGACTGATTGTACTATCGCCCTGTAATTTTCTCCATTGTCCTTTGTTTTTGTTTACATTTCTGCCACCCACCATGTTGACAGCAGCAGTACTAGGCAGGCAGCTGAGACAGCCACCATATTTACTGTAGCACTACAAACCTGGAAACTGATCACCTCCTGGTTATGTAGTACTGCTGCTTTAATACAGACAGACAACATCAGTGTAGTGCATTACATCAGCAAACAAGGGGGGACTATTTCTTTCCCGCTTTACAGGGAAGCAGTGAGACTTTAGTATTGGGCTGTGGAAAACAGTCTAGAACTATCAGCAGTACATGTTCCAGGCATCCAAAACATCTTGGTTGACAAGCTAAGTAGGTCGCAGCCCAGGGTGCACGAGTGGGAATTGCTGACCTTGGTGGCTGATGACGCATTCACAAGATGGGGTTATCCAGAGTTGGACCTTTTTGTGTCCCCATACAATGCAAAATGGCTTCATTTTTTGCTTGCTTGTTTCAGGGCACGGAGCTTTTTGGTGAGGTGTGCTGTCCCTCTCCTGAAAAGGGAGGTTTCAGTATGCCTTCCCTCCCATTCTGCTCTTTCAGAATGTTCTTCTCAAGCTGCAGATGGGGTGGACAAGTCTAATACTCATTGTCCACTCTGGCCTTGGCAGATATGGTATCCTCTGCTACAGCAGATGGCAGTGGAGCCCTCAGTACCTCTACCCCTGTGCTAGGGTCTTCTGTGGTAGGAACAGGGAATCCTAGTCCATCCGGACCTGAAGTCCCTACATCTGCAAGCATGACTCCTGAAGACATAGTCATACCTTTCATTGGGGCATCACAGAAAGTGGCTGATGTTGTGAAGGCTGCCAGAAAACCATCCACCAGACACGCATATTCTATGAAATAGAAGCAGTTTGCTTTGTGGGTCACTTCACATAACCTGGATTCATTTACCTGCCCTGTCAGTCAGGTTCTAGAATACTTGCTGTCCTTAATGGTTTCAGGCCTGCAGTATTCCTCAATCAGTGTGCACTTGGCTGCTATATCAACTTTCCATGTGCCTGTGGATGACCATAGAGTTGCTCAACTGGAGGTCACCTGTATGTTCTTGTGAGGTATTTTAAACATAAAGCCTCCCATTCAAAGTCCAGTCCCAGCCTGGGACCTGAACTGTATTTTGGAAAAGCTAACTTTGGCTCCTTTTGAGCCAGCTGTGACTTGTGGCTTATGCTTTTTTTCTTGGAAAGTGTTATTTTTGGTTGCAGTCACTTCTGCTCAAAGGATTTCAGAGATGCAGGCTGTAATGTGTGAGCCTCCTTATTTGATTTTCCAGAGAGACAGGGTGTCTTTGCACACTAATCCTAAGTTTCTACCAAAGGCAGTGTCTGAGTTTACTTTAAATTAAATCTTTCACCTACCAGTGTATTACCCAGAGCATACCAATCCAGGTTACGCATTGCTTCATACCTTAGATGTGCATAGAATACTCGGATACTATATACAGCATACAAAGGACTGCAGAAAGTCTTCACTTTTTGTTTCATTCACCCCTGGGAAAGAGGGTACACCAGTTTCTAAATGGTGCTTATCCAAATAGCTAGCACACTGTATTACGTTCTGTTACAGGAAGTACAGTAAGAAAGTTCCTAATGTGGTTCATGGTTATTCCATAAGAGACATAGCCACGTCTATAGCATGTTACTGGAATGTTTCTGCTGAAGAAATCTGTGCAGCTGCAACTTGGAGTACTGTCCACTCCTTCACTAAGCATTACGGTCTGGACATTGTCTCTCTGAGCCAGCTGGGTTTACCCTAGCTTTGCTGCAAAGCCTACTATCATAAGTCTACAGGCCTCATCCGCCCAGACTGCTAGCTTTTGGTACTACTTGGGACTCATTCCAAAGGTGTGGCCTGAAGAAAGCGATATCCTTGAAGAACAGTTACATAAGAATGTACCATAACAGTACATTTTCAAGAGAACCTCTTTCATCAGGCCATGCTATCCTGCCCTCCTTTCCCCTTCAGGGGTGCAACAAGAAATTTTGCCTTGCTGCTTCCTTTGCTGTCTTCTCCTGCACTCTGTCTCATCTGGTATGCGAAATTCTGGGGTCTCTCCTGGTTCCCTAGAGGGAGGTCATCTGAGCATGATCTCTGGCAGAGAACTGAGGAGAGGAGGCACCGCCCACATTTATGTAAACACTGGTGCATGACGTCGTCGTGGGTGGTCCCTGGCTTGTCCAATTTCTGTGTGGTCCTAATGCTGACTTGGGCATAGTTCCAGAGGTGTGGCCTGATGAAAGAGATTCTCTCAAAGATCTACTGTTATAGTAAGTTCTTACGTAATTGTTCTCTCCATTGCATGTAGGTAAATTCAGATTCCAGACCTCATCAGCTTGCAAGGATTTGTGGTTCATTTGATTTCTAGTGCATAGAGACATTTTCATACTAAGCATAGTCAACCTTTATATGAAATTCCATAAATTTCATTTTAAATGAGATGTTTGGATTATCCAGTGGTTAGGGTTCAGAATAGTGAACTAAGAAATCTCAGGATGGGTCCAGATCCCACGCTTATCATTTACTCCCTGGATTGCCTTGAGCAAGTCACTTGATCACCATTTGCTTCACCCATCTCGTATACAAAATTGGGAATAAGCAGGACCCAACTAAAACTGAGATGTTGTATCTCAGTTGCGTATCGTGAGTAAAAAAAAAAAAATATATATTAACTAAAAACAATCTCTTTAAAGCTGCAAACAGATAACAAGGAAGACTTTCCCATTATGGAACAATCGATACTGGAATGTGAAAACAATCGTATTCATTAAGTTGATTGTAATTACAAGCTTGGGATCTAGTGCATATAGGATTACTCCTACTCTCTGAAAACGTGAGGATTGATGACCATTTTGTCAGAGAGTACTGAACTTGTTTAGCCTTCACTAGTGTCAAGGCATTGAGCCACCTACTGAAAACTGAACCTAGAGTGCTCCATGTGGAAGGAGCTCTTCCTTCACACTGCTCAGATAGGGTCATTGGATACATACCTTGCTATTACAACATGATTATATAAAGAGAAAAGTAAATGGGGAGTGTTTGCTTGCACTAACGTTGTTCTTATGGTTTGTATAGGTTGTAAAGTATGATAGGGTGAGATTTCTTGGCCAAATATTTGCTGTCATTGATCTTACTTTGAGAGGGCTCTTGCAGTAAGTAATAACCATTAGGACTAGAGTTGCCAGGCACTAGGACCACACGGAAAACTTTTGCTAGTGGTGCCTGGCTAGGGACCGCCCACCCGATGTCACATGATGGATGTGTGCGTGACACTATATAGTGGGGGGTCCCCACACCCGCCCTCCAGTTCTTTCCCGCAGTCGACCTACGCACATCGGACCTCATGGAGAACGCTGCTTAAGTCAACCGCCATTTTCAGATGAGTAGTTCACTGTTTTTTCTTTCTTTTCTGTATTTCTAGAAAAGTAAATCTTTTTCATGCATGTTTTCTCTGACACCTTCCAAATTACATAAGAACAAGTGTGATTCCTGCAGTGCACAGCTAATTTATAAGGATGTCTTTTCTGCCTGGGACCCAAGCACAAGACTGAGGACTGTGAGGCCTGCAGAATTTCCACCAGGCCTCAAGAAATGCTGACAGCAGGCCCTGGAAGCCCACTTTCTTAAACTGAAGATGGCTTCCATGGCGAAGGAGCTGTGGAAGCTGTGGGGATCATCTTCCTCACCAGGGTGTTCTTCTGACTCCCACAAGAAGAAATAGAAGGAAAAGGAGAGGCACTGGAACCTCGATTGGTCTCCTTCCCACCTGTGGCCTCCTTCAGGAGCTGCAGCTGCCGAGTGGCCTCCCATTAACATGGGTAATGCTCCATCGGCCAAGTCTGCTTCATCCATGGAGCAGCCCTTGGTCCCCCTGCTTGAGCTGGTTGTGGTTCAGGTGGGTGTCTCTGGAGTTCCAGTGAACTTTGCCACTCTTACACGCCTTAAAACCCTGGGTCTGAGACTAGTGGCACGGCCGATAAGTCAGTCATCAGCTTCCCTGATGACCACCCAACCTAGGCTGATAAAGCCGCATACCAGCTCCTCTGGCATCTGCCCAGCCATGGCGCATTTGTCTGACCCCAATAACAGACCTGACATCAATCCACTGGATCAGCGCCCACTGCCGCTTCAGCCACAGCCTTCCCCAGAGGGTTCTCCCTCTCAGGATCCTTCTTCCCCACCTCCTTTGGTGGAGACTCGTGGCTCACCTGACCTTCCTGAGCTGGAGTTGGGGAAATGTCCACCTAACACCACCCAGGTGCCAGAGCCAGAACACCCGACCTCCCTCAGGAGCCCATGACTCCTGCGCCACAGACTCCCCCATCTGATCCTGTTACACTACCCCAGACCCAGATGGGACCCTCTGAACCTTCAGGGCTGACGCCAGAACTTCCTCTGGTGGGCCTGCACCACATCTGACATTACCAGGCCCATCCTACCCTCTGTCAGGTCCCTCGGCCCCTCCATCAGAGCTTTTGCCTGGTTATCTGCCATCAGGACCCTTGACTCCAGCGTCAGGGCCTTCACCCGGCCCTCCAAAGCCAGGCTTCCCTGCGTCTCACTACTCCTCTCCAGGGTATCTTCTGCCAGGTTACCAAACACCAGGATACCCCACGCTGGACTATCCCACGCCCAGCTGTGATACTCCAGGCTATCATTACCCGATGCCTGTTTATTCGATGCTAGGTTATCACTTTAAAGGCCACCCACCCGCGTACCAGCCTCCTCAGCCTCAGGTGGACTTTAGGGCAGCACTTCAGTCTTGGTGGAGCGAAATCAAGACCCAGCTGGTTTCTGAATTAGATGGATATCAGCAGGTTGCGGCCTCCCCGCCAGTCCAACTGGAACCTATGCCCAGGTTCCTTTCACCTGTGGAATCTCATCCTTCTACCTCGGGCCAGGCCTTGCGCCCTACCCTGGTAGCAGGCGATGATAGGGGCCTCACGGTCTCCTCTAAGGAGGTCCCTCTTCTGCAGGCTCTGTCCCCGGACAAAAGCCTTTCATCAGACTCAGACTCTGACTCTTCAGCCTCCTCCACTTCAGACTTTTACATGCCTCCCACAGAGTATCCCAAGCCCAAGTACTCTCCCAAGTCCCCCTCGGAGGATCCTTCTTTCACGGAGATCCTCTGGAAAATTCAAGAGGTGAATCGGTGGAAGACTGGAGGACCAAGACCCTCAACGTAAGAGACTGGCAGAGCACCTAGACATGCCAGAGCTGTCACCACTTCTCATTCCTCCATGGATAGGCCCGCATGAGGATTTGGCCTCCATGGTTTGGCAGCAGCCTTCATCGGTGGCCACAGTTGCCAAGAAGGCCGACAAATTATATTGGGCCCCTGAGGGCAAAGACCACCTCAGTTCTCATCCTAAGATGGACTCTGTGGTCATTAATGCAGCCCATGACTGTACAGCTAAGCCAAAGCATGTGAGCACCTCCTCTCCTGACAAGGAGTTGAGGCAAATAGACCAGTTTTGATGTAAAGTTTTATTCATCCTCCACACTGGCCCTCAGAGTCCTGAATTATTTGACACGCATGATCATGTACTAGAAATCTGTCCTAGGTCAGCTAAAGTTGGAGTTCAAGGCCCTGCCCAACTCCGAGGCTAAAACTAAGATTGCCCAAACAGTCAGGACAGCAGAAATCTCCTGCCGTCATTCCCTTACGGCTACATATGGTGCTGTAGATGCTTCTGCCCGGAGCACCACTACTACTGTTAGCATGCGTCGGTACTCATGGCTGCAGGTATCTAGATTGGCTGAAGATGTCCAAGTGACTATTCAGGATCCCCCTTCAGAGTTCCAGTTCTCTTTGGGGGTGACATCAAACACATCATAACTGAGCTACAGGACAGTGGCAGTGCCTTGTGCTCTGTCCAGTCCATGTATCATTCCAACTCCAAGCCTAAGCAACCTTTTCATCACCAGCAAAGGCGTCAAAACAGGCAACAGCCCACCTGACGTCAGACCAAAGATCGGGCTCCTTTGGCAGCGGACACCCCTCCAACCAAGTCTCAGTGGGCTTTCAGAGCACCGCTCCCCCAACCCCCTCTGCCTCCTGATTGGCAGCAGGTCCCCCAGCCTCTGATGTCAGCTCCAGAGGAATCGGAAGGGGGCAGATTCACCAAACATCTAACTGGATGGGAGGCAGTTGCCACAGACTCGTGGGTCCTTCAGCTAATCGCTCAAGGCCATGCCATAGAATTCACAGAAAGACCTCCAACAAATCCTCCACATCTCTCTCTCACTACCCAAAAGGTCACATTCCTCTCATTAGAGAGGAAATACAGGCTCTTTTGCAAAAATCCACCATAGAGCCCATCCTCAGAACCAGGTGAGAAGGGGATATTACTCCCACTTCTTCCTGGTCCCCAAAAAGATGGGGGACATTTGTCTAATCCTGGATCTCATCATGCTCAACTTGTACGTTGAGTACAAATGATTTCACATGCTGACCCTGCCAGGTCTGTTGCCACTACATCATCAGATACATTGGCTCTGTGTCTTGGATATGCAGGATGCTTACCTGCATATTCCAATCATTCCCTCCCACCCGCGCTCCTCTGACTTACTTTCCAGGGGGAACATTTTCAGTGCAAGGTGCTCCCCTTTGGCCTTTCCCTGTATCCCAGGGTGTTCACCAAGTGCCTAGCAGTGGTGGCAGTGACACTACACCACCAGGGCATGTATCTGTTCCTGGACCTCGACGACTGGCTTCTGTCGGCACTATTGAGGGACAGCCTGGTAGCCTCTTTGTCCATCACCCTGGACCTTTTTTGGCAGGTGGGAATCAAGGTGAACTATGTCAAGTCCCACCTTATTCCTCCGCAGTGCCTCCAATTTATGAGGTGGTGCTGGATACAGTTCAGGGTCAGGCATTCCTCCCCTTGGACAGGACGGAGACCTTGCAACAACAGGCCAACCAAGTGGCAACCAGCTGATGGACCATGGCAGGTCTGTCTTATGCCTACTGGGTCTCATGGCCGCAGCTATTCCCACTGTTCCTCTAGCCAGGCTTCACATGCGAGTTACGCAGTGGACACTGAGAGTACAGTGGGACCAGAGATCAGACAACATAGATCACAGAATCCTGGTATCCAACCCCATGTGTTAGGACCTCTCATGGTGGCAAGATCTGAGCAATCTCTGTCAAGGGGCTCCTTTCCAGTCTTCTTCCTCTTCCCAGACCCTGACAATGGATGCTTCCAGCCAGGGCTGGGGCACTCACCTGGGGGATCACAATACTCAGAGACCCTGGTCTCAGCGGGAGCTCTCTCTGCACATCAGTGTGTTAGAGATGTGCATGGTGCTGTATGCCACTCGGGCCTTTCAGCCCCTTCTCCGCTCAAGCACACTTCTTGTCCAGACGGACAATATGAGTGTGGTGTGGTACCTGAACAAACGGGGAGGCATACGATCATACCCCCTTTGCAGAGAAATGATGCAAGTGTGGTATTAGGCAGTTCAGCACAGCATCCAGCTCACTGCAGTGCATGTCTCAGGAGTTCACAATGTCCTGGCTGACAGTCTCAACCACACTCAGGCAAGCGCACATGAGTGGGAACTGAGACAGTTGGTAGTCAAGGATCTATTCAATCTTTGGGGTCATCCAGAACTAGATCTGTTCACCTCCCCATCCAACACAAAACTACCCAGTTTCTGCATGCTCATTCCTGGGCCTGGTGTTTTCTGGCTAGCTGCGCTGTCTCTCTGCTGCACAGGGAGGTTCTTGTATGCCTTCCCTCCCTTCCCACTTCTGCAGAGGGTACTTCTGAAGCTACAGGCAGAAGGGGCTCACATGATTCTGATTGCCCCTCCTTGGCCTAGCCAAATTTGGTTCCCTCTGCTGCAGCAGTTGGTTGAGCTTCTGGACCACTGCTGCTCTGCCAGGACCTGCTGATCCAGGATCAGGGCAAGCTACTGCATCCAGGTCTCAAGTCCCTTCACCTTCATGCGTGGCATCTGCTGACATAGCTACTACATGCTTTGGGGTCTCTTCTAGAGTTGCACAGGTCCTTGTGGAAGCCCGAAAGTCATCCACAAGAACCACATATGCTATGAAATGCAAGGAGGTTCTCCACTTGGGCAACATCCAATGGTTGGGACCCTTTCTCTTGCCCGGTCCCACAGGTCATGGAGTACCTGCTGCACCTCTCTGACCTTGGCCTTAATTACTCTTCTCTGAATGTCCATTTGTCCACCATTTCTGCCTACCATGCTCTGCTGGATGGCAAACCTCTGGCTCAGTTGGAGGTTTCCAAAACCTTTCTGAAAGGGATTCTCCATCTGAAACCCCCAGTCAGGAACCCTGTTCCTCCGTGGGATCTGAATTTTATTCTCAAAAAGTTCGCTTTGCCTCCCTTTGAACCGGCCGTGAGCTGCAACCTGCACTATCTTTCTTGGAAAGCATTATTTTTAGTTGCCATTACTTCTGCTTGAAGGATTTCCAAGCTTCAAGCTCTCATGTGTAAGGAGCCTTATTTGATTCTCCACAGAGACTGGGTGGCTCTGTGTACAAATCCTAAGTTCCTAGCAAAGGTAGTTTCTGAGTTTACTTTGAATCAGATGATACACTTACCAGTGTACTATCCTGAGCACTCTAACCAAGGGGAGGCCATTCTGCACACTCTTGACTTGCACAGAACTTTGCATTACTATACGAACCAGACTAAATCCGCAAAACGGATCAGCTTTTTGTTTCCTTTGCACCCAAGAGAGAGAGCACTGCAGTTTCCAAACAGTGTTTGTCCTCATAGGTCTGTTTTTCCCCACCGGATGATACTAAATGCCAAAGCTGCACTGTATTAAATGGTGTCTAATTGAAAGTGTGTATAGTATTGATTGGTGTGAATTTATCAGGCTGGGTTTCATCTTTGGGCACAAGAACAGCATTTTGGGGCTATATTTTGGACACAGAATGACAGCTGTGAGTGTTAAATGTACTGTATTGGATTTTGTTAATCTGTCCATCAGTATTATAGAAGACGTATAACCTTTAAATGTGAATTTGGTGCAAAATGAAATGTGACTTCACAGCTATTTCTAACACCCTCTGTTAGAGACAGATGATATATTTTGCATTTAAAAAATTATCCAATTTGATAATTTAAATATTTCGTAAGTGGAAGTGCACGGTATTATTCATTTCATAGGAATTCTAAAAAACACTGAGGCTCACAGTATTTTTTTTTTTATTAAAACATGTGGGATTCCTTCTATATAACTGGCTCTGCACTGTGTATTTCAGTTATTTACTGTAAGTTCTTTGAAACTGTATCTATTCAGAACCATCTGTTTCTAAAATGAGGGTGCTTGCATTTGTGTAGTGCATGGCTTTTGCACACTGCAGCAGATGTGCCCTAAATGATCTTCAAACAATATAATACAACCAGTATAGCTAGAAGTGACTGATAATACCATATACTTTAAAAGCTCTGCAGTCTGCCTAAAAATAAAGCGTCGATTGTGACCTTTCTGAAAGGAAGTAAAGATGTGGTCCATTTGGTAATTATGGTATTTTAGTAGAAGACTTGGTTCAGTTTTAAAATGTCAAGGAATCAAGAATCTAGTGTACACAGAGCTTTATTTGCCAAAGGACAAGAAGGGGAGAGGATGGCAGAATAAATAGCAACTGTCACCAGGCGGTTGAAAATGAAGCTATCACAGGGACGTCTAAGAATTATTTACATAGCTGAGTTTCATAGCTTTCGTGGAATCAAAGCTAAAACATACCCATTTCACACCCTGAATGATGTGTCGTATCAGTTTTTAGAATATCAGTGTTAATAATAAATACAGTCTAGTTAGCTGTAATTTTTACTTTGACAGTATAAGCTGTGTCAAATTAATATTGAGCTCCATACATGGATCCTTAAAGCACACCTGAAAAGTGTGACATTTAAATTTAAAGTTATGTTGATGCCAACAACATGATTTTATTGTGCATTTGCAAACTATAGAATGACATTTCTATGGTTAAATGCCACTGCACAGCATGAATAAACATAGAAACAAGAATGTACATGCCTAGGCACCATAACAAAAGATTTATATGATGTAGGTGAGGATGAAACCTTATAGCTAAATGATTTATTTCTATGGCCTGAAAACCTAAAATGATGTCAATCATTTATAGTTGTTCTAGGTAGTCACCATTTATCATCACTTTAGGCTGACCACAGAAGTGCTATTAACTAGAGGGGGAGCTGCCCAAACAATGCCTGATGACATCACAGTGACCTCAGCTGCACTCAAAACAGAGCAGGGAAATCGGAAAGAAACAGTTTATTCTTCATTAAAAGAATGAAGCTGAAAGCCCTACAATTTGGAATATATTGTATTACTTGGATACACAGTGGTGTCACTCAGAATATTTATTTATTTATTATAAAAGTTTCACCAGGAAAGGCGTACTGAACTGACAGCAGCCTCATTTCGGATGCACCTGATGGGGGGGAATTAGAGGAGGTCATAAGTAACAATAGAAACAGAATTTTCATAACAGGAAGAAAATAGAACTATGCATCAAAAACAAGCTACAGCAATAGGCTATTTAAGCAAATATGTACAGTGGCATGGGATATGGCAGAAATGCATCCAGGAGGGTAGCAAGAGAGTGCTAATTAAAATGCAAAGTGCAGTAAAGAAGGGAGGGAGTGGAAGGATGGAAAGAGTGGTAGAGAGGCAGGGATCAGGTGCAGTTGCTGGGAGAGAGAGGTGAATTTGAGGAGAGGGAGCTTAGGAAAGAGGCGGAGCGGAAACAAAGGGGAAGAGAATTCCAAAGTTTGGGGAAGTGGTAGGAGAAAACAGCCTGGCCAGCTGAGGATGACCTAGAAGGGAGTTCCAGGGAATAAAAGCCAGAATTGCAAAAGGTGTAGTGAGAAGGGGGGGGAGAGGTGAGATAGGAGGGGAGACCACCTAGCCTGTGCTTAGCTACAAAGGAGATACAATGAGCGAGGCACCTGGCTTTGAGGGAGGGAAGGGAGAGAGAGAAGTATAAAGGGAGCAGTGGTGGGTGTGGGGAGGGCAGTCCAGAGCAAAGTGACAGGAGTGAAAGAGGGAATCCAGTCTGGTCAAGCTGGACTTAGAAGCAGCATTGTAGACAATGTCTCCATGGTCAAAAATAGGGAGAATAATTTCCTGGATAATAGCTCTGTGAGCCAGAAAGGGGATGCAACCACGGTTCCTGTATATGGCCCATAGTTTAGGGTGTAGTTTATTGTGGATGGCATCCACTTGCCCAGAAAAGTCACAGTGTTGGTCGAGCCATACCACAAGGTACTTAAAGGAGAGAACATCATCGATCATGGTCCCATCAAGGGTGTGGAAGGGTGGGAGGACAGCAAGCCTGGAGAACTTCTGCCTTGAGCCAGAGGTCAAGGAGACCATTTTTTGGGAGTTGAGGGGTTAGTTGATTTGATCGGAACCAGCGTTGGACATTGTCGAAGTCCAGCTGAAGTTTGTTCATCAAATCAGAAGGGGAGGAACCAGAGGCAAAAAGAGCTGTATCATCTGCATACATATGGATGGACTCAGAAGTATAGGCAGTGGGGAGGTCATTCAGGAAGTCTGAAAAGAGTTTAGGGTCAAAGATGGTACCTTTGGGTACACCAGTGCTGATGGGGAGTGGCGGGGGATAAGGAATCTCCAATGCTATCCGATTGAGTCCTACTCTCAAGATAGGAGCAGAACCAGTTGGTAGCTGAGATGGAAAGCCTCACTGCTGTAAGTTTGTCAAGCAGAAGAGGGTGGGCTACAGTGTGGAAGGCTTTGGTCAAGTCGACAAAGATGGCCAAGGTGATGAGGCCCTGATCCATGCCTGAGAGAATGGAGTCAGTAAGCTGGAGGAGGGATGAGGAGGTGGAGTGGGGATTTACAAACCCAGACTGGAGGAGGTGAAGAAGGAAGACAAGTCAAGGAAGGGGGAAAGTTGAGAAAGCACTAGGTGCTCCTGCAATTTAACAAGGGTGGGGAGCAGAGAGATAAGGTGGTAGTTGCCAGGACAGGAGTCATCATCTCCTTTGGGAAGGGGTATGACAGCATGTTTCCAAGTGTCAGGGACAGAGGCATGGGAGAAAGAAAGGTTGAGAAGGGTGGTGATTGGAAGAGCTATTCCTGGGGAAAATAGATGGAGGAGTTTAGAGTTGAGCCTGTCAGGGCTCGTGCCCCTGAGAGGGTTCAGAACTAGGAGGGACTTGAGAGTGTCAGCAGAAGAAATAGGAGAGAAGGAGAAAGGGGGAGACAGGGGCACTGGCGAGGGGAGAGGGGAGGGGGAGGGTAGAGCGGATGGGGGAGAGAAGGAGGAGGCACAGGAGGTGAAGAAAATATTGAACTTGGAGGCAACAGAGAGGGGGTCAGAAACAATGACATCTCAAACCTTGAGGATCAGGGCAGCAGACTGGACTGGGGGTGGGAGGGAAGAGAGCATGGATGACCTTCCAGAACTTAGAAGGGTAGTTAATGTTGTTCTGGAAGGTGGAGGCAAAATATTCACTTTGGCAAGCCTGTTGGCTTTGGTGCAGGCATTGCGCAGGGCACGGTGTCTGAGTAGATCACCAGGGGAGACAGAGGACTTGTGAGCCTTCCAGGCAACATCTCAAACTTGCAGGCAGGCCAGTAGTTTGGCTGAGATCCAAGGGTGGCGGGAGCCACGGACCCTGGTTTTCCTGAGGGGAGTGTGTAAATCCCAAATAGACAGACATTTGGTCATGAAATAATTTATACAAGATGACATTTATAATCACTTTTGAATGGGGCAGGCCAGCATCTGGATACCTGGGAAGGACTTTCATAACTCACTTATCGCTCTGCTACTTGTGAAGTATGGTCCTGCCCCTTCACTCATGATGACAAATGGCATATGCTGAGTCTGGCCATGGAGTATCCCATATATATTATTTATTTTTTGTCTTGTTATTTAAAGAAGGCTTTTGGGTAGTAGAAATAATTGTCCTTTTGAAAGATACATGGTTAAGCACTGAGTAAAAATAACTACAGAAACAATGTGCTAAAAAGCAGTCACATGGAAGAATATACAGTAAAGGCTGGATATTCAAACTGCGCTATTTTGTGGCGCAAGCCCTTGAGCTGCACAAAATAGTTGCGCAGGGGTGTGGCCGAGGCGATATTCAAAGGAATTGCGCTATTGAGCAACTCCTTTGAATAACACCCCCCAGCCATAGCCACTGTGCATGGCGCAGTGGAACTTGTGTCACCACAAGTGGTCAGAGTGGAGCATTCAGGTTGTGGTGGCGCCAAGTACCGTGCGCCATCGCGCGAATTCGATATTCAAAAGGTGACATACAAATGGGAATATAATTTATGCAGGCGCAGGGGGCCATTTGCATCTATTTATGGCCCCATTTGCATGCCATTAGCATGCAGGCGACCGATCCCCGAGGACTTGCACCTGGCGCCTTGCCAGGCAGCAGCCGTCAGGGACCGGCGCCCCTGCAGCCCGATCGCGGGCAAAGTGTAAAAATCCTCCCACCCCGACTGTCCCAATGTTGGGCAAAAGCTTAAATAACCCCCAGCCCGATCGCGGGCAGCAAAGTGTCCCCAAGAACATATCCTGGTGGTCCGGTGGACGCTAAGCCAGATGCAGGCTGCACAAGTTTAAACCCCTACCCCCAGGAAATATCCTGGTGGTCCAGTGGACCGCTAAGCCCGATCGCGGGCTGCACAATGTAAGACACCCCCAAGACCATATCCTGGTGATCTAGTGTCCCCCACACCCACCCATGAAGCCCCACCACCCAGCTCCCCGGCAGGTGGCAGCATCCCACCCACCCGCCTGCCGGTAGAACTGCAGCCCATTGGTGCAGTGCAGAGCCAATGGGCGTGCAGCCCATACCGTACAAAACAGTTCGATATGTGAGATGAAGTCATTCATTCACATATCTGGACTACCTGCTCTGTGTTCTGCGCCCGTGGCTCCTGCTCTACACCAGTGGGCGATACCAACTCTGAACGATCAATCGTGAGTGACGGCGGGTGGGAAGCTACGGGGAGGGGGGAACAGGTGCTGAGGCCGTGGAGTAGGGTGGGTGGGTGGGGGACACCAGATCACCAGGGATATGGTCTTGGGGGGTGTCACCACATTATGCAGCCCGCGATCGGCTTTAGCGGTCCACTGGACCACAGGGATATGTTCTGGGGGACACTTTGCTGCCCGACCGGCTGGGGGGTTTATTTAGCTTTGCCCGCGACCGGGCCAGTCGGGGAAGGTTTTTATGCTTTTGCCTGCGATCAGGCTGCAGGGGGGGCACAGGGAGTAGGGTGAGGGCCAGCCATAGGTGGCAGCTGCTGTGTTGCGCCCTGCAATGCAGCAGCTCACCTGTGGGTGGCCCTCGACTTACTCCTATTTTTTTGGCTCAAAGTTGTGTAGGCACAGGTTGGGGGTTGCACCTGCACAACTCTGCATAGCCCGCTGAATATCGGGCTGTGCAGTTTATGCATGGTTCCTCCCCCTCCAGTTCAGCATGCATTCATTTGCATGCACTGTTGCTCAGCTTGCCTTGGGGGGCGCAACTGCCTCCTGCTGAATATGGCAGAATGGCGCAATTTCGGACTTGCGCAGGCGCAACCCTATTGCGCATGGCGCAACCCTTTTGAATATCCATCCCTAAGTGTTTTGGAATCCATAGCCTCACTGAGGTGAGGAGGATTAACACTGGTTCCTGTAAGAATTAGAAGCACTGTTTAGCTCTTAATGAGAAGTCTTCCCACAAATTATAGGTGAATCTGGGTAGTAATGAAATAAAGATAGCTTTTCTCACCAAGATATGGGCATGCTACTTTTCTAATCAGATAACGTATACTGCATTTTCCGTAGCTTCCCTGATAAATGTTTCTTTTGTAAAGCATTTAACTGTTACTGTTCCACTTTGCTTTTGGAGCATGTCATGTCTTCAGAAATGATGTGTTTCTCTTGTTTAAGATGTAAATATTCCTGCTGATATGTGCTCAAAGTATGCTTCTGCTGTTTCAGATGTTGCTTAGCAACACTAAAGCTCTTTTTCTTTCTTCAGATGACATGGAGGCCATTCCAGTCAAGCAGTTTGTTAAGCATATTGGTGAACTGTATTCTAATAACCAGCATGGATTCTCAGAAGATTTTGAGGTATGTTTCTACACCAGCTGAACTGATATTGCAGTTCCTACTTTTTTAATTTTTGAAATTTTCAGGGGCTGGTAGTATATCTGAACATTGGGAAATATTTGTATATATTTTTAAGGAACAATTATAAGCTACTGCAGAAAATAACATATTTTGTGTGTTATATATAAACCTAATCAGAATATATTAATGTGGCTTCATAGTGCATACATGTTAAAATAACTGACTATATGAACCATTAATGAATAAACTGCTGAAATATAAGATTTAACTCTTTACAAAAAATACATATATAGCAGCTGCTACTTACAGTTAATAGCCTTGTTTGAACTCTATATAAGTGAAATAACTAACAACACTGCCACATAGAACAGAAAACAAGTGTGATATTAGTATTTGTTTTACATGGCATATCAGTACTAATGGCTGGCATCAATCTAATTGACTAATTGTGAACTGGTTTGCTTAATGACTTCAGTCACAGAAATGAACATTTCTATTCATGAGGGCTGCAGATGTGTTTAGTGTTAAAGTAATTTACTTCAATTGACTGTGGGCTGCTTGGCTGAGCAGAAATACTGAGGTACCTAACTATGTTTTTGTTATGCAGGAGAAACATTTATCCCTCTGAGAACAAAATTTGATTGGGATGATCAAATTCAAATCAGCATTCTCAATTATTTTTGAATTGAAGCCCAGGTGCTAGTAATCACAGCTGGTTTTGGCACCATTTAATTATTCAGAATAATACAAAAATACATCTATAAACCTGATCTCATTTGAAGTAGTTTGTGCCTTGACCATATAAATGTCAATATTGCTGAAAGAAACCTTTAAATTGGCAGCTTGGGACCACTTGGTTTTCTTGATGCAGTAGGGGACACATGCATTAGCACTTTGAATGTGGGACTATGAATGTGATTCTGAGAACAATTGGTTAGGTCGTGAATCAAAATGACTGTGATTTAAGACAAGTTTCCTTGTAGGAGAGCACCTGGCAGAGGGTGAGTGGGAAGTAGTTACATTTGTGGTTTCCTGAAAGAACTAATAGTGCACCATCTAAACGAACTGATTACTGCAGCATTAGTTGGCAGCTTGTTTCAGTTGTTAGTGTATGGTACTGTGAATCAGGAGCTCCCAGGTTTGGGACCCACTGCAGCCACTGACTACTGTGCGAATTTGGTTGATTCTTTCTGAATCACTTTGCTTCAGTCCCCCAGCTGTAACAATTGGAGCATGCAAGACCCCACTTTAGACCAGATGGTGTACCTCATTTGGGATCTCCAGGATAAATTGATTGATAAAAAGATTAATAATTGGAAGGGGCAGTAAAGAGCACTGCAGCTGATAGGACATTGTCACAAGAGCTCCTGCAGTTACAGGCAAAAACACTGTAATTTAGTTACTACTTATTTCTGAGTTGTGATTTATCAACACCACTATACATCTCCACAAGTTCTTATCAAGTTTTGCAACATGGAGAAGCTGAAGAACACAACAGAAAGTTCTAAATCTCAGCTTCTGCCACCTGGTCAGGCTGATGAACATTTGGCCCATCTACTTGCAAACATGGAGTAGCCTCCATGGCAGTCCATCTTAACCACTGTGAAAGCCATTGATGCCAAAGTGAAGTGGATGGGAGAGCAGCACATACAAATCAGAGTGGCGACCTCCACTGCTGTGGCTGTGGACACACACATGACTTGAGCCCTGGGGACGACCAGTAAACTAGTTTAGGAGAACACTCAACTTTGGTACCACATATGAGCCCTTGAGAGCATGGCAAGCTCCCAACATCAAGCCAGTTGACATGCCAGATGGCAGTGAAGGAGATAATCTAGTAAACATTTTGCAGTCCAGCCTTCTGACGATGCTGAATAGTTCTCCTACCTAAGCTGGTTTTCAAAAAGTGTATAGAATCTCATCACAGTCAGCTGAGGCTCAGCAGGACACCCCTCGCACCATCCTCATTGTTATCTATGGATCAGTATCCAGGGCAGTTTCCTAACAGCCAGGCAAAAGCAGTAATTGACGTACAACAGTCTGGCCATGCATTTGTTCCTGAACTTGTATTCTAGTAAGGCCAGACAGAAAAGAATTTGACAGCATTTATGCAATACTGAGGAGTCTGTGGTTGTGCACCCTCTTTGGACTGCTGCCAGACTGAGGTTCACTGAGGTGATAAGACGTTTCAATACACAGACCCACTGAAAGTGGGTAAATGAGTGTAGAAAACCACAGAGTTTGGGCAGAATTAGCAACTTGAGTCTGATACTAAAGGTGAATAAGGCATAGAGCTAAACATTTTTATTTCCTCTTAACAGGGTATGGGACAGTGAACTAATTGGGGAATATGTTAAGACAATTATATTTAAAACAATGGCATTTGGCTTGGTTATACAGAGCTTTAGGTTTTAAAGTTAGGATCCTGCAACCACATGTGTCCATGAAGTGCTAACCAAAAATGAAGCCTGCCATGAGGATTCCTTTATTGCCATGAGACATTTGTCCATATAACTGATGCTGTATAAGCACTGCATAGTGCCCCCTTGGTGCTCATGGCAAAAAAAAAAAAAAGCAGAAATACCACAACACTGTCTAGATGATGGTTGCTGGTGTTCTAGAGCTCTGCATCACAAGACCCCGCTGGTTTCAATCAATCAGTCGGTCAGTTCTTTATTTGTAAAAAGGCACCTTTCTGAAACCAAGGCACCTGTACAATGACAGATTAATAAATAACAGTATAAAATTAAATAATAAAATACAGCAGCAGCTTTAAAAATATGAAAATGGCAGGCTAAAAAGATACGTTTTCAGGGTAGTTTTAAAACTTTGGACAGTCAGGCAATCTCACACCGGATGAGGTAGAGGATTCCACAGGGTCGGGGCCATAAAACCTAATGACCTAGCTCCACATGTTTGTAAATGAACCCTTGGAATCTCTAGCAATCCCTCATCGGTGGATCAGAGAGGGCAGAAGGGGTAGTAGGGGTGAAGGAGATCTTGCAGATAACTGGGTCTCTGATTGTGTAGGGCCTTATAGGTCAGCAAACTGACCTTGAAGGTGATCCGCCACTGTATTGGCAGCCAGTGCAGTCCGCGGAGCACAGGCATTATATGAATGACTAGTCCTAGAAGTACCAGTCAGAAGCCTGGCTGCCGCATTCTGCACCAGCTGAAAGCGGTGGATATCAACCCCCGGTAGCCCATGGTAAAGGGCATTGCAGTAGTAAAGGCAGGAGGTAACGAAGGTGTGGACCAAAGTTGGAAGATCATTGTGAGGAACCAGGTGCTTTACCCAGGCGATATTCCTCAGATGGTAAAAAGAGGTTTTGACAACTGCGACACCTGCAATTTTAGGGTCAGGTGATCATCAAACATGACTCCCAGGTTCCGCACCCGGTCTGAGGTAGTTAGCTGGATACCTTCAAGCCATAGACCCGAAGGCAGTCCCGCCAACACACCCACCTCTCAATGACCTAAGTCCACAGCCAACTTCTCAGTTTTCTCTGGGTTTACAGTTGTCAAGGCTAGGATGTCACCAGAGAAGCAGTCCAAGGATGTGGGAGGGGGTGTTGATAATAAGGAGCTGGCAAAAAGAATGATGATCAACACTGATTCCATAAGCTTGTGAGTTTTAACTAGAACTGAGTTCTTTAACAAAGTCAACTAAGCTTCATTAATGTAACAGGCTGTTTTACTGTTAATATTATATATTCTTTGCAAAAAACTTTGTTAATGCACTATTAGGGTTCCAGCAACAAAAGTTGGGAAATTCAGTCTTAGGGTTTCAAACCCTAATACCTCACCCTAACCCTGGCTTTCCAACACTAACACCCCGCCCCCACCCTGCATGCAGGAACAGGCATTGGGGGAGGTGGGCCTTGGGGTTGTGAACCCTAACGCTCCCCCTATTCCATGAGTAAGTACTGTAAGCTAAGATGGGTACGGTATAGGAGAATGGGGCAAGCATTAGGGTTCATAACCCCAAGGCCTGTTCCCCATGCCTGTTCCTGCATGCTGGGTGGGGGTGGGGTACTAGGGTTGGAAAGCCAGGGTGGGGGTTGGGTGTTAGGGTTGGAAACCCTAAGATGGCATTTCTCAACTTTTGTCACTGAAACCCTAATGGTGCATTAACAAAGTTTTTTGCACAGAATTTCCTTACTTTTTGGGAAAGTATAATCATAGGCTTATTTGCTTGTGGGGGCCCTGCACTCCCAACAATCCATAATGTTTGAGAGATTGTAAATGTATCCTTATTTCCCTGGGCCCTGCGCTCCCATCACTCCATGATTGTCTGCATATTTGCATGTGGGAGTGCAGGGGCCTTGCACTGCCATGTATGGATAAGGCCTGCACTCCCAGCACTCCATAATAGTATTATAGTATTTATATTAGCATCTGGGAGCACCCAGTGCCATTCATCCATAATGGTATGTGTATATATATATATATATATATATAATTTTTCTTTTTCCGTTTTTCTTCCCCTTCCCGGGGTCACGGCATACACATGCATGCACGCACAACAGGGATCTGGTGACCCCTGCCACCCTACCCCAGACTTGCGTCGCCACTCCTACCACCTGCGCACCCATCAGGCCTCCACCCGATGGGTGTGGGAGTACGGAGGAGCGGGCATCCGCCCCTGGATGGGAAATCCAGTTCCAACCCCCACCAGCCGGCTTCCCGGTGACCTGAGGTTGTGCCTGAACCCAGGTCACCAGCGTGGCATGAGGTGTGGCATCCAGCGCCTCAACCCTCAGTGCCACCGGTAAGGCAATAATCTTTAAGATACTGTAATCATATGCCTATTTCCATGTGGGAGCGATCACTCCTTAATAGCATCTATATTTGCATACACTGTTGTCCTATGGGAAATTAAACAAAATTTAACCCTGTAGAACTCCACACCAAATTAATATATTTTCACTAAACCAGCAAAAGGCACATCGGTGGGGAAAGCCATCTGTACCCTGGAAATTTCAGAAGAAAATTGCAAGTTATTTCGTCACAGTGGAGTGACAAGAAAACAACTCTGTACACCTCCCATTACAATGTTATCCTATGGGAAACAAAGCAAAATGTAACCCTGCAAAACTCCAGAGCAAAGTAATATATTTTCACCAAACCAGCAAAAGGCAAATCTGTGGGGTAAGCCCTTGTACCCTGAAAATTTCAGACCAAAACAATCTGTTTTCTAACTGTGCAGTGACAAAGAAACAGCTGTCTTTAAAATTCTTTTTCACAAATTGCGAAGAAGAATCCTTTTCTGTGATTCCTTTTTTGCAATTCTTTTTTCACAATTTTGCAGCAAAAGAAAATCCTTTATCGTGAATTGTGTAAAAAGGAAAAGATCCTGTTTCACTGCATTCATTTTCTGCGATTTGCGAAAATAGCAATTCTGTGGGGAAAAAAATATTTCTGAACAGCTTATAAAAAAACTAACCCCAGAATCCGATTCTACTTGTTCCACTTAGGAAGTCTTAGGTAAACACAACTACTGGTGTTTATTAAAGCCTTCTATCTTTTTAGCAGTTTAATTTTGTTTCCCTCGCTAACTGAAAACAAGATGGTGGCAGCATAAAAAAAGATTCTGCATTTGTGGCAAAAGATCCTGCATTTGCAAAAAAGGCTTTCACACTTGCGATAAAAAATCCTTTTTTGAGTGGGGTAGTTAACTGGTCCTATAGGACGTAATGGGAAACTGTAAAATTTATTAACTTTCGAATGGATTAATATTTTTTCACCAAACCTTCAAAGGAACATCTGTGACCCAAGACCATGGGGATAGCCACAGCTTTACAGCAGCAGCAACACAAACCTACTTCCTCAGATACATTTGCAAATCTGCCTCCCTCAATTCACCATATATAATATAATGATAGTCACACATTGATGTAAGCACAATTTACCTTCAGAGGTTAAGCCCTGCAGAATATTGATAACCTGGTGCTGTTGCACCTATACCTATGCATTCTGGAACAATAGCTCTGAAAATTAAACATAAAGTGCAGTGATTAAGTACTATTTTTGATCAGTATGAGCAGTACTGAAAAGGGAAGGTATTTTATAACTTAATCATGGAAGCTGTTTCATATAGTTTGATCAAAGTCAAATGTTTGATCATGATAAAGAATTATTGGTGCAGTATTAGCCAGCGGTAAGCATTTGAAACACAAATTATAAAGAAATAATGTGATCTAACTGGGTTCAGTTCCGAGTTAGGTGTCCTGTTTCTTCGCACTTTTTACTTCAAATGCTTACCAAATGCTTCTCATTACAAAGCGCGGCTATTTTGATTATTATTATTAATGCTCTTATTAGTATACCCCAACATTCCTAAAGGTGGAACAAAAAAATTCCCAATACATTTACTTGAAGAAATGTGTATTGTTTTTTTTAACTCATTACTTCCAATAGCTTCATATGAAGTCCGAACTATGCATTGTTTAGCTGACACAAAATGGCTGCCCAGGTAATAATGATAATATACTGCATGTGCAAACTTTCCAAAGCATCCTGCTTGCTACTGCATTACACAGCATATTCAAAGCAGTATAGCAGATCCTGCAACTGAGTGCTTCGACAATTGTATGATCTGTTCATCTGCCATTGAATATATATATATATTTTTTTGCTCCTCCCCAAGCCCCCAGTCGGCCACTCCTTTGGGCCACCAAGGCCCACCACTGCCACCTACCCCATTGCCATCTGCCACCCCTTCACTGCCATGAACCCCGGGTAACCCACAGCTTATTCCACGAACGGTGAAGGGACTCAGAGCTGATCTCTCCCAATGCCTTTGCACTGAGGTAAACTGCATCTTTCACCGAAAGTTGTTTGCAAAAATCAATGTAGCAGTCAAACTCATTGACACCTAACAGCAGTCGACGAAGCAAATCACGCTTATAGCATTGTTTAAGGTTTTCCAGGACTCCCTGATCCATAGGTTGTAAGATGCTTCTTACATTCGAGGGCATAAACATGCACTGTACATCGCCATCAGTGGAGACCAAATTTTCAAGGGAGGGATGTGAGGGGGCATTGTCCATGAGGAGGATGGCTTTAGCAGGCAAGGATTTTGAGTGTAGAAATTCCTTAACAAGTGGTGTAAAGTGTTTAAAGAACCAGTCGGTAAAAATATTGCGGTTCATCCAAGCACTTCTCCAGCTGTAGTAGTGAACTGGAAGTGCTGTCATGGTGACATTTGCAAAACACCATGGCTTTGAGCTTTTCTGGATAAAAACAAGTGGCAGACGAAACTCACCGCTAGCATTTGCGGTAGCCATCAGTGTCACTCTGTCCTTGCTAGACTTAAAGATTTTAACCTGCTTCTCTGTGCCATCTGCAAGGGTCTTGGTGGGCAGCAGCCTCCAGTAGAGACCAGTTTCATCACAATTAAAAATCTGATGTCTGGTTAGCTGGTGGTGGGATACTAAATTGAGTAGGGTCTCTTTGAAAGCATCAGCGGCAGCACAATCAGCGGACAATGATTCACCCTGCATGCTCAACTGGCGTATGCCGTGGCGGTTTTTGAACCTGTGTAGCCAACCTGAACTAGCCTTGAAATTGTCCTCCTCCCTCTCAAGAAACATCTGCTTAAACAGCAGTTTGGCTTTTTCAGTGACTAGAATGCCACTTATTGGGGTGCCTTTACGGCGTTCCTGTGAAAACCATAAATGCATTGCTCTGTCAAAATCTTCATTGGCGGCTTTTCGAACGATGCAGCGGGTCTGTGAAGCACCTAAATCCTTTGCTTCTCTGGCATATTGTTTTATTTTTTCTTGACCTCTTTTGATGTCAAACAGTTGATTTATCAATACTGTATTCATCAGCAACACTACTGAGGCTAACCCCACGTTCAAGCATTGTTATTATTTCAAGTTTTGTGTCAATAGCGTAACTCGTTTTCTTTTGCCTGCCATGTTTGTAACACACCAACTTATGCTACTGATTCTGGAATGCTTTACTGTGATTTATAGTGAGAATGTTAGACAGGTGACAGTGACTTTCTAATTAGCTAATCGCAATGAATTGGATTGAATTTTAGGGGGTGGGGGTGGGAATGCCCGTTCGGATGACCGAACAGTTCGGATGACTGAGATTCGTATCTGGGGGGTTGTACTGTATATACATAGATACTGATGGCAGATAAGGACCTTTAGCTCACCTAGTCTGCCCAATTGGGCATGTAATTTTGCCTCTTCAAGGTTCTCTTAAACTGGGTTGTCCCCTTCCACAACTGCTAAGATACCCTGAGGCCTATCCCATGCATTCTTGAATCACGTAATCATTTCAGCCCCCACCACCACCTCTGGCAGGGCATTCCACTTGTCCACCACCCTTTCCATGAAGAAATACTTCCTCACGTTACCTTTGAACCTCCCTCCCTCCAACTTCATCCCATGACCCCTAGTCTTGGAACATCTCTTCCTCTAAATAATAGTGTTTTCCTGCATCTTGTTCCTCCCTGTGAGGTACTTGTATATCTCTATCATATCCCTTCTCTCCCTCCTCTCCTCCAGGGAGTACATATTTAAGTCCCTCAGCCTGTCCTTGTAGGACTTGTGATGCAAACCCTGTACTATCTTGGTTGCCCTCTTCTGAACTGTATCCACCCTGTCTATATCCTTACGTAGGTAAGGCCTCCAGAAGTGGACACTGTACTCCAGGTGGGGTCTCACTAATGTCCTGTACAGTGGAATTATGACCTCCCTTTTCCTGCTGGTGATGCCCCTGCCTATGCATACCAGCATCCTATTTGCTTTACTCGCCGCCTTGCCACACTGACTCCCAACCTTAAGGTCTCTTAGAATAATAGAGAGACAGACAGACAGGCATGCGCATCACACACACACACACACACACACACACACACACACACACACAGTTTGTATAGTTCATGTAGTGGGAAGCATTTCATATTCAGTAAGCCAGAACAGGTTTTCTCCTTTTCTGTCAGGAAACCATTGTTTGAATATCAGTCAAACCTGCCTACAGTAAGGTGTCATCCAAATAGTCATATATGCACATGATTCAGTTTTAAAAATTATATTCCCTAATATACAATAAATGTGGTTATTTTGTTTCCCTATAAGTACTTACTGTCCCAATTAGTTTATTGCAATATTTACATCCTAAAATCTCTTTGACTTATCGAAATGTCTGTAGCGTATATATTGTATACACGTTACCCTGTCCAGCAATGTCTATTCTTGCTGGAAGTTCTTGTAAGAGAAGCAGCATTCTTATTAGGATGGTTTTTGCACAACAAGATTGGCACAAACCAACTTCTTTTCAAATAAGATAAAAAGAACAGACAGCATATTACTTATCAGCACGTCTCCTATTTATTTATGTTAAAGGAGAAATCATTAAATATTAAGACCCCTCATGTCACAGCTGCATTTAGTCAAAACAGAATCCTCGCTAAACCATCTGCTGCAAGGCCTTAAATATTATTCTTGAACATCAGGGATTCAAGCAGTCCTTGTGTAATACAGTACAACATGGGCCTCTCCATCGATAACACTTAAGCACAATCAAAACAAATCAGGTATTTTTTGAAGGCTGGCACACCCTTGGTTTGTGTGTTCATCTGGGCACAACATAACCTTCAGAATGAAAGGTTGATAATATGAAGGGTTGTGCAATGGCATGTTATGTTTTCAAATTCACTGGTTTTGAGATTAGGTATTTCATACCACTCTCCAGCATTTTGTTTTCTTCCCGCATAATGCAGTACAACACGGGAGCCTCTCCATTAATATCACTTTAGCACAATCATAACAAATTAGGTATTTTTTCAAGGCTGGCACAGCACACTCTCTGTGTGTTCATCTGGACACAACATAACCATCAGAACAAAAGGTGGAGAATATGAAGGGGTTGTGCAACGGCATGTTATTTTTTCAAATTTATTGATTTTGAGATTAGATATTTCCAGGGGCATCATGCAAATAAAATTAGTGGGGGGCATAAAATCCAGACTTTTGTGGTGGGGGGTGCCAGGGGCATGCTCCTACAGAAAAAGTTTGAAAAATGGAAGCTAAGTGGTGCATTTTGGTGAGTTTTAGCAGTCTGGGAAGCAGCTTCCTGACAGCCTGCTAAAAAGCAGCAGAATGCTGAGACACACAGACAGAAATGGTTGTATTCCATAAGTAATGATAACAGTCACACCTACACTTTTTGCTCTACAAGAAACATTTTAAAACATTAAAGCAAAACCAAAATGGTTTCACAATCTGCTAAATGGTAGTAGGGTGGCATGGCATGGTGATGATGCATTTTGATGTCTGTTCAGGCTGTGAAGTGATTGCACTGCATGCTAAAAGACAGAAGAATGTGGAGATACACATCATAGCAATGACTGTATAGAATAGCTAACAATGTGTCACAGACAGAAAATTTTGGAAAACACAGTCACAGTGATGGCTACTGCTAGCCTTTAGCAGGTAGTGAAACAGCTTGACAGCCTGCTAGAAGGCAGCAGAATGCTAGGTCTTACGCACAGCAAATTTTGTACAGAACTACAAAAGAACCCCCAGAGCAAATGCACTGAGGCAATGGTTACCCCAGAGGGTATTGGCCATACAGCCAAATTTTAAAGAAAAACACAGTTGCACATACACCAATAATGCAACGCATCATGGGAAGCATATGCAGATCCCCATGAAAGAATTTGGACAGTACAGTGTTTGTACAGTACAATTAATCATAAAAGACATACCCATACTTTTTCACTTTCCTTTCCTAAGCCTGGGCACTATCGGTAGAATGGACATAAGCAAATCCAGCCTTCACAAACTATAGTAAATTCAATTGCTGTAAATGATCCCGCATCACTCTGGGTCATATGCAAATACAAACTAAATAATGGCTAAATACAGACATAGGACAGACTAGGTGGCCAAAAGGTCCTTATCTGTCGACAACTTCTTTGTTTCTATGTTGCCTAAAATATATAGTGTGCCAAATGCAGATCTGCTGGCCTCCCAACTACAGGACACAAGTAAACAGCAGCATTGGCATAATGTATTCCTACAGAAATGGGATGCACATTCTGTGCTCCATCCTTTTCACCCTCTTAACCTTTTTTATCACTGAAATGTGGGACACTGACTTTCCAAATGTGGGACACTAGTGTGATATGCTCTCACTGTCACATCAAACATACACTGACAAGGTCTGAACACTGGGGGACCAGCAAGTCAGCTGCCTTTGTATATTGTGCTGAGTTTTGCTTTGCATTACATTAGCATGCATGAGCATCACATAATAAATACTTTTCTGAGTGGGTTATATAGTACAAGCACTATCAAACACCAAACATTTCAGAACACTAAAGAAACTAATAGTAGTGCCTTTTTGTGCAGAGTTTAACACGGCTTCAATTATTTAATTCTATTGCAGACTCAATGCTGCCGAGTTTTTTATTTTTAATTTTTATCATAAGTGCATGAAATGTCATACTTCCTTTCAACTAAATTTTTGATAATTTCTGTTCTAACATTTGTATTTCTATTACCAATTACCCTCCCAGGAGCACTTGGAGGTTAAGTGAGTTGCTCAGGACCACACTGTGAATGTGTTACTGTGATGGAGTTTGTTTTTGTGATGTCCTGGTTTTTTACCAGTGTTATAACCGTTCAGTAATACCGCTTTCACTGTCTGGATGGTGGAGAGACTGAACTAAGTCACTAACTGTCACATATATATATTTATACCATAGGTAGAAGATTTGTATGGGCAAAATAAATGAATTATTGCCAGTGTTTCTTATCCAAGCTACAAATAAATGTTTGAGTCTTGGCTATGTCATACAAATTTCTTTGTATCTTGAATTCATCATAGTAGACTCCCCTACCAGATCTATTAGAATGAGCTGTCCACCACAAGTTGCAGCTGGCTAACTACCTGCTTTCAGCTTAAAACAAACATAGCTGCTGGGGACCACTAGTGCTGAGAGCAGTGAAAATACTAGTGCATCTGTCCACAAGGAGAACCAGGATCCTAGGTGATAAGTTTAATTGCTTCATTGGCAAGCATTTAAACTAGCCAAGGGGGGGCACTGAAAAGGGGCAAGGAAATCCCAGACCCCCCCCCAACAAAACAGGGTACTTAGCGAGGTAAACACCAAGGTAGAGAAGATGATAGGGACCAGAACAGGGGTAAATGGAGAAAATGGCAATGGCAGTAAGGACATGGATGGGGTTAAAAGAGGTAAGACCATCAAAAAATTGGGGACGATGAGTACCAATGCCCATAGTCTAGGTAACAAGTTCTCTGAACTAGTGCCTTGATGGAAGAGGGACACCTGGATATCCTGGCAGTCACAGAAACATGGTACACACAGAACCATTACTGGAATGTCAACATACCAGGGTACACAATCTACAGGAGGGACAGGGAGGGTAAAAGAGGAAGATGGTTAGCTCTCTACATAAGGGAAGTGATAAAAGCAATGGAACTAAAAGGTAAACAGGGAAGAGAAGAGGCACTGTGGGTCACCATGGAGACAGGAAATTACACCACAATCCACATGTGGGTTGTATACAGACTCCTGTCTCTGGGAGGAAATGGACAAGGAAATGATAGAAGGCATCCTTAGACTGGCAGAAAAGGGGGAGATATTGTTGATGGGTGACCTGAATATGCTAGATGTTATCTGGAGCCCCTTTGCTGCCACATACAAGAGCAGGGTCATTATTGATGCCATACAGGGGGCATGCCTCAGACAGCTAGTGTTGGAACCCACTCAGGAGGGAGCAATCTTAGACCTGATACTCTGAAATGGGGATGGAGAGAGGATCTCAGATCTAGAAGTGGGTAGCCATCTGGTAACAAGCAACCACCAAACAGTGTGGTTCATGATAAACACAGCCGTAGAGTCAAGCCATACAAAAGCAAGGGTACTGGACTTTAGAAGGGCTGACTTTGGCAAAATGGAGAGTGCTTCAGAAAAGCACTAGCAAATGGGCAAGAAGGAGGGGAGAAGAAACATGGGGAAAAAATCTAAACTGCCATCACAGAGGCAGCAAGCCTTTGTGTGAAGCAAATAAAACAAAATGAAGGAAACAAAAATATTATGGTTCTCAAAAGTGGTGAAGGGGAAGGTTAGAGAGAAAAAGATAGCATTCTGGAAGTATAAGGAAACACAGATGGAGCAGGACAGGGAACTGTGCCAGTTATAGCAGAAAGAAGCGGGGAAGGCAGTAAGAATAGCAAAGGCCCAAACCAAGGAAAAGATAGCCAACTCAGTTAAGAAGGGGGATAAAACCTTTTATAGGTACATTAGGGAATGAAGAAAGACCAAGGGAGGGATAGTGAGGCTTAATAAAAGGGAGGGGGGATGGGCAGAAGGTGACAATGAAAAAGCAGGGATACTGAACAAATACTTCTGCTCAATACGCACAAAAGAAGAGGAGGGGAGGTACCTAAACCAAACAATAGATGCACTCTGGATAGGTGGGTCGATACCAGTCCATTCACAGAAGAAAAGGTCCTGAAAGGACTCCTAAAACTGAAGGTGGACAAAGCAATGGGGCCTGACAGGATTCACCCCAGATTTCCAAAAGAACTATAAGGGAAGAACTAGTGACACCACTGACTAACCTTTTTAACAAATCATGGGAGGATGGTGTGGTACCTAAGGACTGGAGGGGGTGGATGTGATTCCCCTTCACAAAAGTGGGAGAAGCAGGAAACTACAGACCTGTTAGTTTGATCTCAGTGATGGGAAATAATGGAATCACTTCTGAAAGAAAGAATTGTGGAGTACCTAGAGGCCAGCGGGCACGGGACCCAAGACAGCATGGATTCACAGTGGGAAGTTCATGTCAGATGAATCTAATAGATTTCTTTGACTGGGTGACCAAAGTAGTAGACCAGTGAGGGGCTATGGACATGGCCTACCTAGACTTTAGGAAGGCATTTGACACAGTCCCACACAAAAGATTAATAAATAAGTTAGCCAGCCTGGACGTGGGTCCCAGGGTGGTAGCCTGGGTAAAAAAACTGGCTGGACAACAGGATGCAGAGGGTAATAGTAAACACAGTCCACTCTGAAGAAAGGGGGGTTACTAGCAGGGTATGGCAGGGTTCAGTCCTGGGACTGGTCCTCTTTAATGTCTTTATAAGTGACACTGCAGAGGGACTGGAAGGAAAAGTATGCCTCTTTGCAGACAACACAAAGATCTGCAATAGGGTTGATACACAAGTGAGGATGGAAAGGATGAGAAGGGACTCGGCAAGGCTGGAAGAATGGTCAAAAATATGGCAGCTTAGATTCAGTGCAAAGAAGAGCAAAATAATACACCTGGGAAACAAAAACTCAGGGGAAGAGTACATAATGGTGGGGGGGTACTAACAACAACAGCAACAGTGGAAAAGGACCTGGGGGTAGTCCTATCAGATGACCTAAAGGCAGGCAAGCAATGTGAGAAGGCAGTAAGGAGGGGTTGGGTGATACCAGGATGCTTAAGGAGAGGCATCACCAGTAGAAAACAGGAAGTTGTTATCCCTCTGTACGGATAGTTGGTGGGACCTCATCTGGAGTACTGCATGCAGTTCTGGAGACCCCATCTCCGCAAGGACATGGACAGGATGAAGGCAGTCCAGAGGAGGGCAACTAAAATGGTGCAAGGTCTGCACCAGAAGCCATACGAAGAGAGACTAAAGGAGCTTAGTATGCATACCCTCAAGGAAAGGAGGGGGAAGGGGGACATGATAGAAACTTTCAAGTACCTCAAGGGAATCAACAAAGTCCAAGTGAGTAGCATCTTTCAGAAAAAGAGATGTACAAAAACAAGGGGGCACAATTTGAAAATAGAGGGGGGACAGCTCAGGGGCAACGTGAGAGGAAGTATTTTTTCATTGAGAGGGTGGTGGATGCATGGAACGGCCTTCCTGAGGAGGTCATGGTGTCAAAAACAGTGGGAGAATTCAAGAATGCATGGGATAGACATAAGGCGATTCTAGTGGGGAGTAGGAGGAAGTAGGCTGCTGGTTGACTAGGATCTGTAGCTTATCCAACAAGTAGGGAAATGGGCAGACTGGGTGAGCCAAGCAGTCTGTTCTGCCGTTAAAGTCTGTTTCTATGTTTCTGTAAGTGAAAGAGAAAACTATTCCTGAGACAACTTTCATGTTTTAAATAAAAATACATACATCTGGTATTGGTATTATGTGGGGTTTTTTTTGTTTTGTTTTTTTTACCATAGCCAGACATTTAACAAATTGCATCCACAAAAACTGTGGATTAACTGGAGGTCTGGTTGATGAGCTGCAGCTGGCTTCTAATACTCTCAATCGCAATTTCAATTAAGCCAATGGAGCTGTAGTGCTATCCGAGTGGCTTAACTAAAAGCCATCAGCACTTCTACTCGCGTAAGCCACTTGCAAGGTGGTTCTAACATACTGACTGTAATTCCTTACTGTTCACAACAAATAACTCATGCCACACTGACTGACTGGAGATCTGAATGACAACAGCACATAACATCAGAACCTCTGGTCTTGCATCCTCCCAGTGCCGAGCTGTGTTACAGTATTTCCAATCGGAACAAAGAAAATAGTGCAGTGTAGTGCAGGCAGGGGTAGAGGGGAGCACAAAAAGAAACACCACTGTGATAAATGGAGAGGAGGCAGAGAGATGTGGTTCAACTCCAGTCAAAGCACTTAGTGGAAGAAGACAGTCTAGGTATCTGGTCACATGCTTCCACCATCCCTTCTCTCTCCTATGTCATAGCAGTACATCAGCATGGTTCCACCCATGTAGCCATAAAAAGATATATAAATCAGTGGGCCTGTGGTGTGCTTTGCCATTCTGCTACATTGCCAAAGGCCCTGTGCACACCTTATATGAAGCAACAGAGCTGTCAGGCATAGCACCGAATCTTTAGCATGCTTTACACAGGCCCCTGTGGGCCCTATGTGAAGCAGCAGACCCATCAGGCACATCACCACTCCTGTAGCATGCTTCACATAGGGCTCAGCAGACCTGTTGGGCATGGTGCTGGGCCAGCAGCTTGCTTCGCACAGGGTTCTTTGGGCCCTGTGCAAAGCAGGAGACCCACTAGGCACAGCATCAGCCCTGTAGATTGCTTTGCGGAGGGCCTGCAGATAGTTGCCAGTTTGGATGGCTTTGGGGGGGGTGACCACCCTGTTTTTTCAAATTTGGTTAAAAAAATGAAAAGTTAAGAATGATAAGGGGGATGTAAAAATGCACATACAAAAAATGTCCCCAAAAAAGCCAACAGCACGTACCCACAGACTTTCTCTAATTTTTTACGGCTGCATGGGTGAAGCTCCACTGACGTTTTGCGATTACTGTAGGAGAGCAAAGGGACTGTGACCAGAATGCATCCCTTTGTTCTCCTACAGTGATGCAATCATGTCTATACAGTGCTAACTGCATTGGCGCTGGCCTCCGCAGACAGAGCTCCCCTCCCCAGCATGGTCAGCCCCCCTGCAAGCCCACTACTTAAATGTGGCATGTCCAGCAGAACTGCGCTTC
This sequence comes from Neoceratodus forsteri, assembly GCA_016271365.2. Taxonomy (NCBI): domain Eukaryota; kingdom Metazoa; phylum Chordata; order Ceratodontiformes; family Ceratodontidae; genus Neoceratodus; species Neoceratodus forsteri. The sequence continues at coordinate 800,442,675 of CM028129.1, forward strand.
TGCGTGTATCACACATGCGCAGTTCCATTATTGCCACCATGTTGTGAAAGGCATACCACCATCAATCCAATCGCTGCATCACTGCCACAGGCAAAAGTTCCATGCAGCTGTATCGGTTCTGACAAATTTGGGGTTTTTTTTGGACATAATTTTTGGTTTTCTAAATCCCAGAAAAAAGCTGAAAAAATTAAGTCCATACACGTGTATGGTTCGTATGCTTTGGGACGTAGGTTATTTATTTTTTTTTTTTTAGTAACAATAACTGTTTTGAAATTTATTTTAACATTATTTACCAAATTTGAGGGACAGGGTGCATATGACCACCAAATTGGGACTTTTGAATTTGATCCCCAAATAAGTTTTTAAATACACCAAATCAATCTGTTTCTTTCATGAGAAAAAAAAAACCTACGTCCCTCCCTTCACATGTGCAATTTTGTTTGGGGGGGAAGAGGGTAGCTTAGATCATTGTAGCCATTCCATCCCCTCAGCCTGCACTCTGCAGCAGCAGGTGGTGAGGCCAGTTGCCCACAATGCAACCACCAAAGAATAGCAAGTACTTGGGTGGCTGTGGGGGGAGGAAGGTGGCATTGGTGGCAAAGGGTGGATGGGGTGAGTTTCTTGATTGTACAGGCTAGTTGGGTGGATTTTGGGCACAGTTATTGGGGGAAGGGATGATATATTATTTGAGTTCCACATGCAGTTTGGCATCCAGAGTCTGAACAGGGGAGCCGCAGCACTGTGACTGGGATTGCAGTAACCACATTTGTTTTTTTTTTAACTGTAGTGTCCAGCACGGGGGGTTGGGAGCCAAGTGTTGGACATGGGGTAGGTGGTGGTTGGCCAGAGGCACTGAGGGTGGACTCCCTGTGTCTGCATTAGTTTTTTGTTTATATGTTAATGTCTAACACTGTGGTTGTGCACCTGGTGTTGGAATGGGGCTGTTAAGTGCTACCGGGGCTGGGCTCCTGTTGCTTGCTTAGTTTTCGAATAAAGACTACTTCAGGTTTTTATCCAGAAGCCAGATTTGCACATCTTTAATTGTGCTGTGCATGTCAGGGGCAGTGGCACATAGACCGACCTACATTTTTGGAAAAATGTTTTTTATGCTCATCTCGACCCTAAACAATGCCGAACCAAATTTCACTAACCTCACCATATCTGTCTGTCTTCTTTGCTCATCTCTTCCCTAAATAACATTGAACCACATTTCACTAAACTCCCCATGTCTATCTTTTCCTTCCTTCCTTCCTTCCTTCCAATCCTCCTCACTGGCACAGGTCCCATCTTGGCCTCAGCCTGGTAACCACTCAACCCCATCTTCCCTACATGTGGCCCCTCCCCAGGTAGCCTTGACTATACTCCCCAAAGAGGAAGAAGTGTGGAAGAACACCCCTTCTGACCGCTGTATGTTGTTGGGAATGTGGCAGCAGGCTGTGTGTGTCCCAAAAGTACCACAGATCATCATCCTGCTGTTGTGCCGGGGTGTTTCCCATGTTTACTCCCATTCCTAGGACATTACCAACAAAGACATCATGGCATTGCACATACATGCAATGCATGCTGTCCCACTGACGTTAAGCCACATCCTCCCTCCCTCCCTCCCTCCCTCTCATGAGTGCCTCCGACTGCACTGCCACCTGTGGTCATTGAGGCAGCAGTATGCAGTGGGGCAATAAGCCCTCTCTATGTAGAGGAGGAAGAGAGCACCCTTTGGGATGCTCATTCCTCCTTCACCCAGCTGGTCCCAGAAGACTTGGGCCCATTTCCAAAACCAGGACGCCACTGTTGCAAGCAGTAACCTTATTGCTTCGTGAGCAGGCCAACTTAGGTCGCATTATTTTTTTTCTCATTACAGTTTTTTTAAGTTGAGTTGCTAAGCAGTAGCTAATGCTGCACAAATGGCTTAATTATCATCTTAGTTTTACCTGGCAGGATCTTACCAGCTGAGTGCATCATGCTCCCATGTGGGAAACCTGAGTTTGTGCCTCAATGTGACTTCTCACCATGACTCTTTGAAGCTGGGGGTAAAGTAGAAGCAGTGTGCACAAGTTCCAGGAGGGAAGCTGGTGTATGCTTACTGCTGTGGTGCCTCCTTTTCGCAGAGGGTTGGCCTTGATATCACAAATGACTACATGTTGTCCCCTGCTTTCCACAGACCAATGTTGCAGGCAGACTGATGTACAGTAATAATGTTGTAAGAGGTGTGAGAGAGAAAAGAGAGGAAAAATTTCCCTCAGACATCAGAATTATGGCCAGTGCCCCCCCCCCTTACTCTGCACTGTAGATCTGTTGATTCCTGGGCCAGCTGCCCCCAACTGGCCTGGGCCACACTGCAGATGATAGGCTTGTGGGATCCTGTCAGGTAGTCATGGTTTGGGTAAGAACATGGCATGACAGGTCCCGTGGTTGGCATGGGCAGCAGTGAGGGTAGGAGTGGCACAACAGAAGGTGTAGGAAGCAGCTGCCTGAGGAGGGGATTGTGAGTTGCCAAGGTAGGGGTACTGTGTTTCTGCATGTATGGTTTTGCGATACATTCCTTCCTAGCAGCTCAGTTAATGAGCATGTGCAGTATTTATGCGCGTGATGCTTTTTTCTTTAGGGACAAGAGGGATAGTCCTCATTGTTATAAGCCCGAGTTGGTACACTTTCTTCAACCATTTCATGATGTAATGTTTAGTTTTCTCTCATCAGTTATGTACAGTACAGTTGGCAGTGTGCTGCTATGTAAGCGTGTGTCTGTTCTCTATTTAAGATTTTGATATCTGTGATGTTTGGCTCTCTTTTTAGCAACCCCAAATGTACTGTCCACTAGAGGTGTCTGTACATATAGTCTTGTACACAGTACTTCTGCTCAGGGATTCAGTTATCTCTACTTTTTAAGTATTTGACTTCTAAAATTAAGGCAAGTATTGCCAAAATAAAGGGGAAGGAAGTCACTGACTGCCAAATGTTGACAAAAAAAATGTTACATGACTTCCAAAATTGCTGTCATGGAAATCAGGAAATCATGGATTTTTCTGAAAGAAATTGTATTCTACCACTAATATTTATATTAACATCCATTAATTGGTCCATCCTAGAATACTGACTTCAAAACTGTTGGTTCTGTGAAGTAATTTAACTTCAAAAAAATTGGAATGACTTTTAGATTTCGACTCGTGGAAGTTTTAGACTTCCAGTAAAAATACATTAACTGAACCCCTGCTTCTGCCGTTTACTTAGCCGTGTGCTTTGACTTGCTGAGATCCTCTACTGGCAAGCACAACTCCTCTGTAGCTTATCCTCCCAGGTAAAGGGTACTGCTTTTGATTTGAAAGGAAGCACTCAGTAAAGAGGATTTTGCCTAATAAGGTAGGAGACTTACTCACCAGTAATGTTCAGTCTTTTGAGAATTTTCTTCATAGACCTGCACTTGACCTACCGGCCCTTGGACTCACACCAGCTTCCTGCCATATTGTTTATGGTCCATGTGACACAGATACAAGAAACAGAGAAATTTATGTCAGATAAGGACTGCATGGCCCACCCAGTCTACCCATTTTCCCTACCTACTGTAATACCGCAGGCTCTACTTGATCTCCGGGCATAGCCCTCCCTTCCCTAATCACTAAGGTTCCCCTTATGCCTATCCCATGCATTCTTGAATGATGTTACAGTTTTTGGCCCACCACCTCTGCTGGGAGGCTGTTCCAGGCATCCACTTCTCTTTCTGTGAAGAAGTACTCACGTTTCCCCCTGAGTCTGCCTCCACCCCAGCTTCATAGCACGCTCCCTAGTTCTGGAGCATCTTTTTTCTGAAAAATAATTCCCTTCTGTACCTTATTTATATCCATGAGGTATTAGAAAGTCTTTATCATATCCCCTCATTACCTCTCTTCTTCCAGGGTGTACATATTTAGGAATATCCAAAAGAACAAGAAGGGTGGCTCCAGTGCAGTCATGATCCGGTAAAGTAAATCCAGAAACAGCAAAATAATCAAGCACTGACCACCACGTCAATAAATGCTGCATGTAATGTAAGTTGTGCAAAGACAAAACTCTACATACAACCAGTACCATATGGTGTGCGACCCCTGCGCGTACTAGACCCAACAGGTTTCACACATGAGCGCTTCCTCAGGGACGGCCTGATGCCCCTATTGGTGTCAGTTAAATACAAAAAGATTTAAAGTGATAGTAAATCTTATAAATCAGTGTGCAGTGCTAAAAGACCTAAAGGGTAAAAAGGCAACCTAAAATAAAATGAAACTTGGTAAGGCACATTTTCTGTTACTAATGCTTATCAGTTAAACATAAAGTACATATTTGATTTAGGATAAACAAATAATGTCAGTTTACCAAGAGCTATTCTAAGGGGCTAGGCAAACAATGTAACATAAAATTGTATATACATCTATATAGGATTATGATAAAAGAAGAAACCATCCATAGCTAACAATTATTTAGGAAGTTATAAAAAACATTCTATCTCATATATTATGTTTTTTTACTATGGGAGTTTTTTAGAAAAATAGAAAAAATGGAAGAAATAGTACTATATATGTGCATACAGAGTTACAAAAAAAAGAAAAAGCCATCCTTAGCAGAATATTATTATGGATGTAAAAGATACCATTCCATATCATATTTATTGATTATTTTGCTGCTATGAGGCAAAGGAACAGCAGTGGGAGATGCCTGATCTATGTAAACATTAATAGTAGTAATGAACAATTGATTTAATTATAAATCATAGTTATTAGAAGTTTTGTTACTCCCAAAGCAAGTATATAGGCAAAACTGAACTGATATCATAATGTATTGTGCCAAGATATTACAGTGCTGCAGCACGTTGTTGGTGACTCTTCATCTTCCTACGATGGGGCATAATGTCCAGATGGTCATTAAGTCCCGGTCTGTACAGAGCTCCAAGTAGAAAGATCCAAAATGCCTCCCTGCATATTAACAGGTTATCTAGATCACCTCTTCTGGGACCTAGCATTACCTTCTCAATACCACAGAAACTAAAAATATGTTTCTGCACTTTATGTTTAACTTATAGGTATTAATAACAGAAAATGTGCCTTGTCAAGTTTCATTTTATTTTAGGTTGCCTTTTTTCCCCCTCTAGATGTTTTAGCACTACACACTGTTTTATAAGATTTACTAATACTTTAAATCTTTTTGTATTTAACTGACCTCACTAGATGAATCAGGCCATCCCTGAGGAAGCAAAACTGGTACGGTCTAGTACACATTGGTCACACACCATGTAGCACTAGTTGTTTTATAGTTTTTTGTCTTTGTACAACTTACATTAAACGCAACATTTATTGACGTGGTGGTCGGTGCTTGGTTATTTTGCTGTTTCTGTACATATTTAGTTCCTGGTCTCTCCTCACAGGGTCTCTGGTGCAGACCCTGCACTATTTTAATTGCCCTCCATTGGACCGCCTCTACCCTGGCTATGTCCTTCCGGACATGTGGTCTCAAGAACTAGACACAGTACTCTGGATAAGGTCTCGCCAATGATTTATACAGCGGTATCACCACCTCCTTCTTTTTGCTGGTGATACCCCTCCCTATGCATCCCAGAATCCAGCTGGCTCTTCCCACTGCCTTATCTCACTTTTTGGCCACCTTTAAGTCATCAGATATAATTACCCCAGGTCTCTTTCATTTTTGTTGGTCGTCAGTACCACTCACCCCATCTTGTATTCCACCCCTGGGTTTCTGTGCCCCAAATGCATGATTTTGCACTTCTTCGCATTGAAACTTAGTTGCTACTCTTGACCATTCTTCAAGTTTTCTTAGATTCCTATTGATCCGCCCATCCCACCCCACCCCCCCGGGAGTGTCTAGCCTATTGCAGATTTTAGTGTCATCTGCAAAAGGCATAACTTCCTTCTAGCCCATCTGCAGTGTCGCTTATAAAGACATTAAAGAGGACCAGTCCCAGTACTGATCCTTTTGGCACCCCACTGTTCACCATTCTTTCCTTCCTCAGAGTGAATTCCATTTACCACCACCCTCTGTCGCCTATCCCCCAACCAGTCCCTTACCCAGTTTACCACTTCTGGAGCCACTCCCAGGCTGCCTAGCTTGTTTACAAATCTCCTATGTGGAACGGTATCGAAGACCTTACAAAAATCTACTGCTCCACCTTGATCTACATCCACCACTCCACCCTGATCTACTTATTTACTTCCCTGGTCACCCTCTCAAAAAAAATTATTAGATTTGTTTGACTTGTCCTCCCTCCAGTGAATCCAAGCTGCCTCGGATCCTATAAGCCGCTGGTTATTGATGTACCTTGGAAGAAAACACTCATCCCTGGATACCCTTAAAATTTCTTCCCTGGTTGGTTCTTAAACAGGATTTGAAACAGGTTACAAATGATTGGACTAGGCACACCCTCTCAGTGTGGTTAGATGCCTGGAATCATTGGGAAATCCCGGTACTGTTCTGGTACTACATTCCACTTACCTTTTTACTTGGTTTCCTGGCAAGGGAAAGATGACCGCTGCTTTTTATGGTGGGCCAGATTGGGGCTGAGGTTTTTGCCTCAGTTTGTGTGTGGGGGGAAAAGAGATGTTTAAAGAGTTTGCATCTTTGCAAAGTAAGTTCAGCCTTCTTAAACAGGATTTTTGCCATTTCCTTCAATGCCAACACTCTGTTTTGCCGATAATGGGGATTGAAAGTTTGTGAAACTCCCCAGCTCAGTCAGTATTGTTAATGCATAACAGGAACCTTTTGGGAGATAGCAGAGGCTTTATTTCCAAAATTTATAAGATCTTGCAGGACGGTATTGGTGAATTAGCCGTTCAAAGAATTGATGATAAATGGAGTGAGGAGTCGGGGTCATCCTTCCGGTGGGCTCCTAGTCCAAAATCTGGCGAGGGTATTCATAAAACTATGAGCTGTCCCTTGTGGAGAGTTTCAGTGGAAAATATGTATGCACTTTTTTATTACCCCAGCTACTTCTAGGCATTATGCCTCCCATCCATCAGACCAGTGTTGGTAGAGTTGTGGTTACAGGGGTTCACATCATCATGTGTTTTGGGGCTGCCCCAGACTTATGGACTTTGGGGAGGGAGTGATTAAGGCTGTTTTAACTATGTTCTTAGTGGGTACAAATCTATTATTTGAGAATATGGTGTTGGGTTTACCTCCTGAGGATATTCATTTAAGTGGACCAAGATATTTATTTTTTGTTCTGATTGCTGCGGCCCTAAAAGCCATAACCCCAAATTGTCTCACCTCTAAAAGAAATTACTACCTGGCAATGAATAACCAGTGTGGCACAGATTAAAAATATGGAGGCTGTCACAGCTCACGTGTGGCTTCAAACAGACAAATTCTATTTGCAATGGTTCCATTATTATAACTATATAGAACAAACACAGGGTATTCCTGTCCTAGAGCAGCTCCTTACACAATAATGAGGATTAATGAAGGGTAAGATTGATTTAAGGATCTCCCCAGTTTTGATTCAGTTGTACTGAAAACAGATATACATTTAACCAGGCAGTTGAATGTATTATCTGGTTGATTTGTTTGTTTCTTTTTTTTTATTATCATGCTATGACTGATTAAGAAGGAATCAGACAGGACACAGGTTATTTTACTGACAATACAATACTTTACTGCACTGGGTCCCTGCATATCATGGAGATCTGAGTCAGGACTCTATCGGATACTGACTTGTAGATTTTTCTGTTTTTAACTCTAGGAGTCTTCTTCTGAAACAGTAGACACTTGATCAGTTTATTTGTTTTGGCTTATCAAAGTGCTGCTTTGAATGCTACAGGACCCATATACTGTTTTTGTGTTTTTTACGGAACAAATATTTAATTTTGTGTGAAATTTTATATTTCCTGTCTATTTTCCCCAATAAAGTTTACAAGTTAAAAAAAATCTTGTAGAAGTTTTAACAACAAGGGCAGGTTTTCATATAAGAACTCAACCAAGCAGGGGGCCCTGAGCCCTGAGATGCCCCACACAGGTGGATAGTGCTCCCCTCATACTCCAAGTCCCTTCATTTCTCTTCAAGCTGCTTTTACTTTTTATATAATGGAAGTGAACTAGCATATGGTAAACGTGGTCTGCCAATGTAGCCAAAGAGGACAAATGGTTTTCATTTTCAGGGGCCTGACCTTCCACTTTACCCAAATCAGCATGGAACTCCAGTAGGAATACCCAGACTTCCTTTATGATGGTGTCCAACCTTGTGTCAGATGCAGTTGAGAGACAGGTTATGGTAGTTATGGGCAGCATGTTGGAGGTCTGGGAACCCTCTCTGTCACAGATTCAGTCTGGTGAGAACCTTGGGCATGGTCTCTCAATTTCTGGATATACCCTCTGGGGCCAGTGTTTTCTATATTCTTTATACAAAAGTCATCACATTTTCTTGCTCCAGCATCCTTTTTCAGCAGACTCTGAAAGCCTTTACCTCCTCCCTCTGGGAGATGCTTATTCTGTGCAATTCTGCATTTTCATTTGTGCTGGGGCTGGGGAGAGTGAGTTGTTAAGAAAGAGCCCAGAGCCCACAGCAAGAGAAAGGAGGATACTGGCAGTGAGTGCTTTGACTATGCAGCAGCATTTCTCTCATCTCCCAGTGATATTTATTGTATGCAATTCCTTTTTTTTTTTTTGGTGCTAATGATACAGTGAAACTTGAGTAACACTGACAATACCACACAACAATAGTTAACAGATACCATTGGGTCTGGGTGTCACAACTGCCTCCTGTGGACCTAGACAGTTTTGTGTCTAGTGCAGCTTCATACTGCATTTCAATAACATTTAGCCCATGCTCTAGGTTGTAATTTATTAAAACGTGACCACTAAAATGCACAAAACTCCAGGGGCCTGCACATCCTGTAGACCTCAGACCATTTGTTAAAGAGCCCCCTCCCCCACATTAAAGTCACTTGAACTGCACCTGAAGTGTTGATAATATAAACTCAATCCTGGTGTGGGAACAGAACCCGTGACCTTCTGGCCCAGAGATGGATGTGCTACCAAATAAGCCGCAGAGAAAGTTTTGTCATAATTTTTGACTCGTTCAGCTGTCCTTAATTCTGTACACATTTCAGTCCTTCTAATGATGTCTTTATATCGTACTAATTTATATATATACACATACACAAATGGCCTTGTTGCACTCTTTCTAGACCCTGTTATATAACCTAAAATCCTTTCTTTTGTCCAGTACTGCCCATCTTGCTTGTTCAGCCAAAGGGGCTTTCTCTGCTTCTTGGTCTTATTCACAGATACTATTATACAAGCATGGGAAGCTCTCACTACTGCCCCTTTAATTAATGTCCACTTGTTTTCTGCATCTTCTGTTTTGTGTAGGTGCTCCAGCTGTTTGTCTATGATTATCTTTGTTCTACTGTAATCTACTTTCCAAAAATCAGGGACCACTGTCCTGGATTTAAGTTGCTCAGAACCCAACACAATGCAGAATTTAATGGTGCTGTAGTATATGAGAGGGGGCTATTAACGATGGAATTCAATGAAGTCCTATCGTTATACTATCATTGTGACATCAAGAGGTTGTTATACCCTCTTGAGTATGTCACAATGATAGTATAGCATCATTGAACGTCTTTGAGCATACACGTCCTGCAGACTTCCGCATTTCAACAAACTGCCATAATGGTGAGAGCTGGCCGCAAAGGAGAGCGGCACAAAACAAAAAATGGAAAAGGAAGGGCACATTTTGTTTTACTGTTGCCCATACACTATAAAAGACAATGGATGGGCACCAGTTGACAACAACGCGGAGTTCCCTTCTTGAGGTTGTTATGCCATTGGTAAACCTCGTGAGCTTCGCTCCCAAGACTTACTAGGTTGTCATGACAACCTCTTGAAGGGAACACAGCATTGTTGTTAACTGGTGCCCATCCATTATCCTCTATGTGGTCACTCTGGCTGATTGGATTCTTGTTAGTAACATTCCTGATAATATTCACGCGTTCAGTACTAGGTCCAAAATTGCTTCCCCTCTAGTAGGTTTGCACACCCATTGTGTGAGAAAGTTGTCTTACAGCATTTCTAGCAACCTCCTGCTTTTTTGACTTACTGCTGTCAGCATATCCTAATCTATGTCTAAGAGGTTAAAGCCTTCCATGAGTAATATCCTTGCCTGGCTAGCTGCCATCTTAATTTTTTTCTCAATTTCCTCATTTCTGTCAGCTTCCTGATTTGGTGGTCTGTAGGTTACTTTGAATTTATATTTTTTCACCTGCTATTTGCTGGAGCCATAGTGGCTTGACTCACTCAGCCCCTTCCCCAAGACTAATTTATCCTGATGCCCTTATGCCTTTCATTACATACACTACTGCCTCCACTCCTTTGGCACCCTCTCTTATTTGGGGACTTGGGGTTTCACTGCTTGTAGGAATCTCTGTCTGTTCCCTCCTGTGGATGTAGGGAACATTATGGTTTCTTTCTACCTTTGTTTTATTTCTAGGGGCTCATTCTTGCTATGTTTCTGGAGTACAGCTTGATGGTGATTCAGTGGGCAATCAGGCTATTACATAGGAATGCTTAATGGATGCAGGGAAGGCTCGGTATGTTTTAGTAGGATTGGAATGGTAGTGGACTGTAAAGGATTTGAAGGAGGGTATTGTGGTAGTCTAGTAAGTGGTATGTAGAATGCTTGTACAACATGATTGTAACTTTGGCTTAAACTCTTTCTGCCACTGCTACAGGGGCTACCACCCTTGTGCAGTGCTGTGAAGACACAGGAACACTCTCTAGGAAGGTTCCACCAATAGAGGTGTTGCATGGATGAGGCCCACGTAGACCAAAGGCACCTTAGAGAGGAAGGCCCAACCCTAAGGAAAGAGGCATCTCACTGTAGAAGGAGGGGAGGAGGATGCTGGCAGCAAAAGAAACGAGTGTCTGAAGGATGCTTAGGCATCCTCCGTTTGAGTACCACTTGGAGGGGGGGTGGCATGGTGAGTGTTTCACACTGCCCTGCCTAACCACGGGCTTAAAGCCATTCAGTTGTTTAATATACAGTGCATAAGTCTATATATAGTCGAAAAAGAACAAATATTAATGTTTTTAACAAAAAATAATAAACATAATACAAACATTTATTCTATTATCCCTATAAACACAATTCATAGTACTGATGTGATGATATCTTGTCAGATATGTCCGGTTCAGAGCCTTATTTCCTCATATTGTTACTCTGGTAGCTTTATACTATTTCCTATGTTGTTTGATTGACACATATTCTGTCTTTCCATGAACATTTCCTTTGTTTTTGTCTTTGTGCTGTAGATGATATGTCTGATTGCTGCTCTTTGTGTCTCTCGGGTCTCACGTTGATACAGTTTACAAGCAAGCCGTCTGTTGTATACCATCGGTGGGGTAAATGCAGCATGACAAACAGTAGCACTTGACAGATGACTGGCAGTGTTTTTGCAACACTGCCTGTTATCTTGCTACTGTTACCCCAACAACAGAGCGCAATCGATGATGGACATTGCTTGCCTGTAAACAGCCTCATTGTCTTCTAGACTTGATTATGTGTTTTTTTTCCTTCTTCCCCTTTCTTGTTATGTCTGCCTTTCTATTTCACTCCCTCCATGGGGGAAGAGGTATTGGTGGCAGTTGGTGTTGATGTTGCCCTGCAGTTGTGGCATGTTCATGCTGCTGTCACTTAGTGCCGTCAGCCCCAAAAGTTATGTTTCCCATGGAGCCCTAGTCCTTCTGGTCTAGGTTTGAACAGTGTGGCTTAATGCAGGAGATGCGAAAGAAGATCAAGATTTACTGGTCAGTAACCTTCCTTCAGTGCAGTTCATAAAAGTAGGATGATGTACCTGCCAAGTGAGCCATGGTGCATTTCCAGTAGCATACTGAGCTTTTCAGTCTTAATAAAATTATCTTTCAAGTTCAAGCACTTTGCTCAATTTTCAGTGAAAAAGTAGTAGTAAATGTAAATCACTGATACATTAGCCAGGCATTGATATTTTAGGGATAATTTGTAGTTCACTCAAGAGATGGATGTGCAGCATAGTTACCTGACAATATTCATGTTTTTTTGTTGTGGATGCCGCATAAACTGTTAACAGATGGAGCTGGCATGCTCTAAGCAACTTCTTGTATATGAAGCATGTCCTAACTTCACGTGCTGATTTAGAGCAGAATATAAGGGTCATGTGACCCCCCACACACACACACACACACACACATATTTGTATTTATTTATTTCACCAGGAAAAGGCTCCATTGAGCAAGCTCATTGTCAAGGAGGTCCTGGGGAGGACAACATACATAAGTCATAAAACAATGACATATGGTACAAGGTAGTACATAAATATTGAGCAATAGCATACATAATACATCCACGGACAGTAAAAATCCAATAGTAGTGTAAGAATAGTAAAATAAACTGGTAAGTAATACTCAAAAATAACAGATGTCAGATATATGCTGTGTGAGCAACGTTACATGAACTAAAACAGTTCAAGAGGAAAGAGTAAGTTTAACATAGTTTAACCACAGCAGCATGTCTTGATGCAAAGTTTTCCAATGAGGGCCTTAATGGTATTGAGACTGACCAAGAAGTTACGTTTCAAGGAGGACTGCAGCGAGTTCCATGCTGCAGGAATAACATGTCTGATTGCTGATTTTCCAAACTGCTTAGCATATCTTGGGGTGTCCAGGAGAATATAGTCATTCATTCTTTCTTTCTTTCTTTGGGAGTAGCTGCTGTGGGACAAGTAGAAGAGTTCTGTGATGTAGCATGGGAGTTCATTTAGTAGCACTTTTTATGTGCAGGTGTTCAGATTTAATAATCTCCTAGCTGCTAAAAAGGACTAGCCAACTGACACATACAGAACACAGTGATGGGTCCTAGACAATGAATCTGCAATGAACTTACGTGCCCTATGCTAGAGCACATCCAGTTTGAATAGGCAAACAGCAGAACTCTGGCTGTAAATCAGGTCTGCATAGTCCAGAATAGGTAGGAAAATAACTTGGACCAAGTGTTTCTGGGCAGCAGGTGGAAAACAGTGCTTGTTCCTGTAATAGAACCCAAATCTGGCCTGCAGTTTTATGCATAAAGACTCAACATTAACAGAGAAGGACAATTTGGTATGGAGCTATACACCTAGGTATTTGTATCTGTCTACAACCTCCAGAGTACCTCCCTATAGTGTGGTGATGGCTGGGACTGAGGTAGCAGGTCAGGTAGCATTGCTTGGGACGGAGATCATAACCTTGGTCTTACCGACATCTAGGAGCAGTTTAGAATGAAAAAGATTGATCTGTAGTTTATTGAAGGCAGTTTGAAGGTCAGAGCAGGCTGCATCAGTATTTGGCCTAGAGATGTACAGAGCAGTGTCATCCACATAAAAATGAAAACTAGCTTCACTGATGTTTGCACCCATGTCATTGATGTATGACATGAAATGTAAAGGGACAAGGATGGACCCTGTGGGAACACCCCTAAGTAGGGAAGTACAGGCAGAGTAATGACCTTCTGCTTTGACTTGTTGCAGTCACCCAGTTAGGTAGTTAGGTAACGTGTGGGGGAATTGAGCTAATTTCTGCAGTATGCAGCTTTTGAATTGGGATGTTGTGATTGACTTACTTAGGCTGAAAAAAATAGCTCATGTAACTTGTTTGTTGTCGATGGCCTCAAACCATTTGTTAGTGATGTTAGCCAGGGTACAGGTAGTACTAAGTTTTGAACTAAAGCTGGATTGAAAGGATGTTATGATATCTGAAGGAAATGGAAGTAATAAGAGTTGATAAAGCAATGGGGCCAGATGGGGTGCACCCCAGGGTCCTTAAAGAACTAAGAGAGGTGGTGGCTGAACCTCTGGCTATCCTGTTTAGCCGATCACTGGAAACAGGGGAGGTACCCAAAGACTGGAGAACAGCAGATGTAGTCCCCTTATACAAAAGTGGGAACAAAGAGGAAGCAGGGAACTACAGACCAGTCAGCCTCACCTCAGTAGTGGGAAGATCATGGAAGCACTACTGAAGGAGAGATTGGTGGAACATGTGGTTGTCAATGGACTACAGGACCCAAGGCAGCATGGTTTCACCAGGGGAGGTCATGTCAGACCAACCTCATTGAATTTTTGACTGGGTGACTAGGAGGTGTATCGGGGAGGGCAGTGGACATGGCCTAGCTGGACTTCAGCAAGGCCTTTGACACTGTGCCACATAGAAGACTGTTACACAAACTGGGGAATATGGGTGTGGGCAGGACAGTAGTGTGTGGGTAGGTAACTGGCTGGGCGGCAGGACACAGAGGGTGGTGGTAAATGGCTGTCACTCCACAGAGGGAAGAGTGACCAGTGGGTACCACAGGGATCAGTGCTGGGACGGTCCTATTCAACATCTTCATCAGTGACATTGTGCAGGACCTAGAAGGCAGAATTTCACTGTTCGCTGATGACACAAAGCTCTGTAACAGAGTAGACACACCAGAGGGTGTAGACAGAATGAGAAGGGACCTGCAGAAACTTGAAGAATAGTCAGGGATTTGGCAGTTGAAATTCAGTGCAAAGAAGTGCAAGATAATGCATATGGGGCACAAAAACCCTGGCACAATATATCAGTTGGGGGGTGAGGATATAGCATGCACCAAGCAGGAAAGGGATCTTGGGGTTATCATCTCTGATGACCTCAAGGTAGGGAAACAGTGACAAGGCAGCAGGTAAAGCAAATAGGATGCTGGGATGCATAGGCAGGGGCATCACCAGCAGGAAAAGGGAGGTCATAATTCCACTATACAAGACACTAGTGAGGCCCCACCTGGAGTACAGTGTACAGTTCTGGAGACCTTACCTACGTAAGGACACAGACAGGGTAGAGAAGGTTCAGAGGAGGGCAACAAAGATGGTGCATGGATTGCATCACAAGTCCTATGAGGACAGGTTGAAGGAACAACATGTACTCCCTGGAGGAGAGGAGAGAGAGGATATGATAGAGACATACAGGTATCTTACAGGGAGGAACAGGGTGCAGGAATACACTATTTTTAGCGAAAAAGATGTTCCAGGACTAGAGGCAAGGGATGAAGTTGGAGGGAGGACGATTCAAAGGAACGTGAGGAAGAATTTCTTCACAGAATGGGTGGTGGACAAGTGGAACACCCTGCCAGAGGAAGTGGTGGGGGCTGAAACAATCACGGGATTTAAGAATGCATGGGATAGACATAAAGGAATTCTGGAGGTCAGGGGCGAAGGGGCGACAGACTTCTAGGAAAACATAAACTGAACTTACAAGCTCAAATGGGCAGACTGGGTTGGCCATAGGCCCTTATCTGCCGACACTGTCTATGTATCTATGTATGTATCTATGACTGCTCCAAGTAAGTTTACAGTTAGGTGTTAACTATTTTTTTCAGGATTTTGACCAAAATAGGGAGAATGGAATAGGTCTGTGGGTGCCATGAGCTGTCTGAAGCTAATTCTAAGAAAAAAAGGGTCCGGGACATCAGCACCTGTGCTGTTTTAGTATCCAGCCCTAATAGGAGTAGCTCCACCTCTTTAAAAGTGATGTGCTAGAAGGTAAATGAGTTAGCCAAGTGGCTATGTGATTCTACAGTATCCAGCAGAGGGATGGGGTAAGTTGCAGCTGGGGAATTATCAAAGACAGAAATGCTGATGCAAAATGGGAATTAATTTTTTCCCAAAATGACTTGGTTATCAGAGATCAGTTTACCATCTACTAAGATTTTTTTGTGGCAAGGAGAGGGCAGGTGAGTACTGTACTTTCAGTTTATTTGACAATTTTCCAAAATTTGGCAGAGTAATTTTTTGGTTTTGCCCAGGGAGTTTAAGTAGCACTTGGCCTTGGTGGCCCTAACAAGTTCCATATACTAGTTTCCTTTCTGCTGGAAAGTGGCTCAATCAATATCAGATTTTGTGTGCCTGGCAGTAGCCCAAAGCAAGTCCCTGTTCCTTAGAGCCTCCTTTAACTCGCTGCTGAACCATGGGAAAGACACTTTTTTGACTCTGCGTTTGACCATGGGTGTGTGCTTATTGATGACCCCCAACAGCAAACTGTTACAAATTGCCAATGCCTTGTGTATTGTAGTGGCAAGGTAGAATTGCAGCCAGTTTACAGTGGCCAAATCATTTAGGTAGCTTGCAATACTAAATTTGGCATAACTTCTTTTTAGGATGAATTTGGGTTGAGGCGCCTGAATTTTTGACCACCTAGAGCAAGTCAACCATGTTGTGGTCACTGATATCACTGTAAAAAGCAGCCAAACTCTGCTAGGCCTCTTTGTTAGGATAAGGGTTCCAAAAAGGAGGCATTTGCAAGGTTGCTTATAAATGGCCTTATCGGTTTGATTATTATCTGAATAAGGTCAAGTTCATTCTACAACTTTTTCAGATCAGTAGATTTATGGGAAAGCCCGTCCGTATTTAAAGCTCTCATTACTAGGATCGCGTTCAGGTAGGGGTTTACAATGCTTCTGATGTGCTGCAGGAGATCTGAGCTACCTTTGCAGGACCTATAGCATCCAATCACATTTATAGACTCATTGTGGGACAGAGACATTCTGACAGCCAGGCATTCAAACTGTTACAACATGGCAAAAATCAGAGCAGTCGAAAGAAGCAACACAACTGGCTGAGTGGCATCAGGTGGGACAAGAGCAACACGGCATTTTTCCATGAAGATGCCGTGTTGCTATCGGAAGCATGGACAGGGAACCATTGGAGCACCCTTGGCACTGTGCACGAGCCGCAGAAATGTGGAGCGCGCAGCTGGGTGGAATCCAGTAAACCCATGGGGAGTGAGAGGCAGGTATGCGCCCAAGGAGCGTAATGTAATGCCACTCAGTCAAGTAGCAGGAATCCCGGGAGCAATGTCAGCAAGGCAATGCACTCGGTGAAGGACAAGGAGGGCAAGAACCATTATGTGACAGGGTTACCGGTACTGTGACCACGATCAGTGTCTACGGGGGAGAAGTTGAAATAATCAGTGCATTGTGGGGACGTAAGCAATATTTACATAACTTGCTATCTGGAATGAAGTGAAATGAGAGGTACAGTATGTAAATATTCTTTATGTTCCCAGAATCCTGTATGTAACCATAAATGTAAATGACAGAAACAAGTGAAGACAGCCATCTAGGTAGCAAAGAAAGGTACTGTGGCACATTAGATGTAGTGGCATAGTCTTTTTAAACAGCAGTAGTAAACGTGGAAGAAACAGCAGTCACAATATAAATAGATACTGCCTTCTCAACATGCACTCACCGTAGGAGATGGACGTCTACTCACAGAAGTACAGAGTTGAACAGCACAAAATATGCTATGAAACAATATAAGAAGTTACTGTTCATGTATCTGGCATAATATTGTGACTTTAAGAGTAGTAAATTAGTGCTTGCCACTCCAATGTCGGGTTCTACTCGGAAATGAATGCCTGGTTGGTGGCTGGACACACTCGGCCTGCGGCCTTGTGCCCCAACCCCCCAACCAGGCATTAATTCTCTAGTAGAGCCCTCCTTTGTCATGGATTAATGCTTACTTGGTACAGAGAGGTAATTAATTATGTCCGTCATAAACCTATCGTGGATATGTAGGTCCAAGCCACATCCCCCAGTGTCTGTCCAGATGGAACTGTATAGGTTAAAGGAGAGAATGGCTGCCTCATGTGGGAGCACAGGTGCATTTAACCATGTTTCAATGTGCAGGAATGTGTTTGGTTTAGTATGCATGGCCCAGGCTTTTACATCATCTAGTTTTTTTTTTTTTAGCAAACTACATATATTCAAAGATCTACTGAACATCGAAAAAATTCAGCACACACCACCTGTTTAGCTAAGGATGCCACTCAAAATAGGCTCAGTAGACTTCCAGCTAGAAGTCTGTCTTTTTATTTAATCCCAGGTGCAAAAACAGACACAGAATCATGCCTGATGCATTTTGAATCTTGACTAGGCCCTTTATCAAAGGCAATTAAAAACATATGAGGACTTGTCCTTTTATACTGTCTGAACCTGATGACATCATACCTTATGCATCATTAAAGCTAGATAACATCATTATATTCATTTACTACAAATTAATTTCATTTCATTCATTTATTTGTTAACTGGGTAAGAGTACTAGGCAAATAAATACCCTTTTTCAGGCCCGACCCGAATACATACAATCAAATGACATCATTTACAAATATCAACATACATAACAATTAACTTTTACAGAAATATTCAACTCAGTAGCATTAATAAATGCACTTACATTCATCCAGACAAGACAGGTACTCTTTTAACATAGATTTAAACATGATTAAATGACATTGAAGTGCTTAAATTACTAGGAAGGTTGTTCCAGAAGACTGAAGCAGCATTGGAGACAATGACATACATAAACACATAAGATTTAAATACACTCTACCATTATACTGAAATCCACAGGATGTGAACATTTACAAGAGGATCTTTAAATCGCTAAAATTAATACATTATAATACCATGTACAAACTAAAAATGAATGAAGTGTTCCATTTAAGCAAAACTGTTTGGTACCATCAGTATTATTTTTTTACGATATAAAGCTAGTAGTATGCAAGTCCCTCAGTACTGAACCTCAATTCAAAACTGCTAATCTGAAGCTACATACTAAATGTAAACTTTTAGGGACATGGATATGCTTTATTTATCCACACTTCTGGCAGTCTTCTTTTAAGAGGTTGATTTGCTGGAATATCTTTAAGTGAAGCTTCAACCACTACCCAGGTGGTATATCCCTCTACTCCACCCTGTGACCTTGGATCTTCCTTTCCACTGAAAGAGTCGGGTGTCTTCCTTCACAGGTCTGCTTGTGGTGTAGGCCTCAATCTAAGTGTGCCATTTGGCAAACCTGACAGTTTGTTCTTCAGCTTCATTCTTACCAGTTCAGTCCCACTGTTATCGACTGACGCCTTTAATGGAGCAGGAGGACTCTAAGCTGGTTCCCAGCTTCAAACAGTGCATCCAATGCCAGCAAAATATGTCCCATACAGACCTACATGTGTTGTGCCTTTGCTGCCTAGGGGCATCTCATGATGTTGCTGTTTGCGGCCTGTGCAAGCGATGCTACCCTCATCCCTGGAAGACCACCAGGCTTACCTTCTTCTCAGCCAGCCGGCTGATTGGGACTTAAAGATGAAGACTAAGGCGCTCTCATGGTGGACCCCATGGCTGTGGGGTCTGCGGTCCAACTTGCAGCACTGAAGAAGCTGCGGCCAAGGCCACAGCAGGTACAGTATCGGTCTTGGCGCTGCTGCCTTTGGGGGCCAGTGTGAGAACACCCTTCACAGGTGAATTCCATGATATGTACCAGGCCCTCCAGACCCTTGGGGAGAAACCCTGCCCACCTTGGGAAGAAGTCCAAGAAAGCCCGTCACTAGTTGTGGGACCGGGAAGGGGCACACTCTTCCCACTCCTGCCACTCCCCTGACTGCTCAAGGCCTCTCAAGTGCAGGGCTTCGGCCAAGCCCTCTTTGGTCAAGGGACACGTGGCTAGCTCCACGGTGACCCCATCAGGCCTCTTGGCCTTGACATAGGTCGAACAGGTGGCTGAGATTTTTCCCAACCTTGTTGACCTGTTGTTGGAAGAGGTCAAGGATGACTTGATCTCTGGGACCCCTGGTCCTGCAGGATCTCACTCAGGAAGTCCAGGAGCAGTTGGCGACCCCAGCCATCTCCCCTCAGGAGCAGCCCCCCCTCCGGGGTCGAGCAGTCAGCATCGGTGCACGTGGTGTACCATGCACCTCCAGCTGCATCACTTTTATATCAATGTCCTTATCAACAGTCAAGGTCTTGGTCACGGGGTTCCTCACACTCTTGATCCTACTAGACTGGGAGGTGTCGCTGTCGAATCTCCTCTTCATCTTCAGATGGAGGAAGGCTCCACCAGTGCATGTGGTGGTGCTGTTAGGATCTCCTCTGGCAGCAAAAGGCCATGGCTGAGGAGGAGAGGGCTCTACCCATGACCCCTGCAGTCAGTTGGTCATCATGAATCATGACAATGTCAGTTCTGCCAAGAGAACTGTCACCTACACATGTCTTGCCACCTTTACAGGTGGAACCGCTTCCATGACAGCCCTTGTGGGGATCCCCTTCTAAAGACTCCCGTCAAGCTACTGGATTACCAGGCTGATTGCCAGTGCAAATTTCCCACTCAAACGAATCCCGAGTGGTGTATGGTGGTAAGAGGTCGAGTGCCATCTTCAAGTCCTCAGATGACTCCGATGGGTTCTCGATGCAGTTCTTGAGGATTCATACATTTGACTGTGATTCAGTTGAGGAACTGATGACTGACCATGGTCCAGTGTAGTTCACGGATTTTCTCAGGCTTATGTGTGAATACATGGAAGTCCCCTTGGAGCTAGTTCAGAAAAGGGCCAAATACCCTTTCACTGACATCCTTGATAGGGATGAATCCCCACAGGTTGCTTTTCCTGTGGTTGAGGCCATTCTTGGACAGGTGCTGGAGCTTTGGCAGCATCCAGCTTCCTGCCCAGCACCCTTTTCCTGTATAGTTCACAATTACATGGTCCCTACTGGTAGTCTCTCTGGATTTTTGGACTACCCCTCAGCCGAGAGTCTGGCCACAGACTCTGTGTTTTGCAAGTTTGGCAATACTGGGGATGTGGATAAGCCCCCTGAAAAGGAGTCCAGAAAGCTTGACCACACGGTGAAGAAAGTTCACACTGTGTCCTCCCAAGGTCTCTGTCAGGTGAGTTACTTGCTGTTGATGGCCCATTTTGGTCACTCCCTGATGGAAGTGGTGGATCATGTCCTCACTTACATGCCTGGAGACAAGCAGCTTGTGGTAAAAGTGGTCTGAGACCAAGGTCAAGCACTGGCCAAACACCAGCTTCTGATGGCCTTGGACATTGGCGACTCCTGTGCCCGTGCCGTGGTAGTGACCATCGCAATGCATTGCAGGGCCTGGCTGAGGATCTCCACCTTCATCTACTTGATTAAACCAGTGTCCTTTCTAGGTTTAAGCCTGGCAGTCTGGGAACACCTCAGAAAAGTTGAACTAAATCCATGCCACTGACTGGCTGCTGCATAACAGGTGAATGCTCTAGACTCACAGTGTGATGCTGCACTGTATAACAATCATAGAAAAGATACAGTAGGAGAAAAAAATTGGAAATATCTAGATGAAAGAGAAAAAAATTATTACCATAAAAATAGTCATTAGTTGATCAGTGCCAAGTTCATTGCACATCATGGATATATAGGGCTAGGCCACCTCCCCAGGAGGATCTTTCTAGATGGTATAGGTTAAAGGGGGGAACAGCTGTCTCATGTGGGAGCACAGATTCATTTAACCGTGTTTCAGTGAGCAGGAATATGTTTGGTTTAGTACGAATGACCCAGGCTTTTACATCATCCATTTTTTTTATTTTTATTTTTTTAAGAAAACTACATGCATTCAAAGACATCACCTGTAGTCCATTAAGTGAGGCAAATCGTGTAGGGGAGAGTACTGGGAAGGGTGGGTCTGAATTGACCGCCACAGTACCAGAAGACATTAGCTGGGTTAAAATCATATGTTTTCACATGTGAAGATTAACGTTAAGTTTCTGATTTATAGACTTAGATTTGAGCTTAATACTGGAGACAGTGAAGGGGGCATTAAATAGTGGCCTCTTACTGCAAGAGTGTACACTATGAGAATAGCCCTTAGGTTATATGTTGTGGCAACCGTTAATGGTAAGACCAAGTCTGCAGTGTCGCAGCTTAGTTGCACTCATTTATGAAGCCAGGCTTGGAGCACAAGAAAAAAAGATAGACAGCTAAAACAGAAATATACCTTCCTGGGCAGGCTGCCAATAATTTCTTTTGTTGCATGCCAAGACCCATTTTAAAATGAACTGAAATAAGGTGTGTCACTTAAATACTCATTTTACTTGATATGACTATAAATACTTGGTATTGCACTGGCACCATGGTCTCGAGCATTGGGGTATCTGCTTGGCATGCTGGTAACCTACAGTAGGTTCATGTCATGTGCCCGGGACTTCAGAAGAGACCACCATAGAGGAGCACAAGCATCTGACAGATGGTCTCCTCTGGGAAGGGGATTGGGTTGCAGATCGCTCTCATAGCGAGTCCTTGTGATGGAGGTGCCACTGCCCCGCAGGGCAGCCACAAGCATGTATGCCTGTGTGCACTGGGTGTAAGAAAAAGGGAAAAACATGCCCGTCCATCGCCGCTCTGGATGGCAACATCTGCTTGCATGCCCCACCGTGCTCCCTGACAGGCTACATAACTTGGAGTAGCTGGCTTATCTATTCCCACTTTTTAGTCTACAAAACTGTGCATGCCCCTGCCAGGCATGGGACCCAGTGAGATATGCTGTCTTCTCTCTCCTCTGGTGGCTGTGAAGAGAACCTCAGGGAGCATTAGACCCCAGCACAAGGGGATCTGTGGATGTACAAAGGGAGCCTGGAGGCATGCTTTAGTGACATGACTGAGTCTGGCAAGCATCAGGGACTTCACATAGGAGGTCGCTGGGAGGAACACCTGGGGCACAGTAGAAGGGAAAAGAATACCCCCAAACTACTTTGTATTGTATTCTTTTACATATAGTAATGGAGGCCTCTTGTTTGGACTTTATTCTGAATTAACTGTTGAATTTAATGCTGGTGGTCTTGGGATTTATGACAGATTTATAGTTAACAATATTGGCTACGGCAAAGGAATGTTTATATTTAGGTGCATACCTAATGTGAATTAGATGCTTTAATTATTGCACTATTTTGTGTGTAGGAAGTGCAGCGCTGTACAGCCGACATGAACATCACTGCAGAACATTCCAATCATCCAGATAACAAGCACAAAAACAGATACATCAATATTCTGGCATGTAAGTAAACATTAACTGAAGTAATTGAAACGGTATTTTTTAGATTTATTTTGACTGAGGTTCAAATACTCTTCAAGAAGACACATTATAGATGTGTGTTACAATAATGTAGAACTGCAGCGGTTTCATAAAAATACTTTAAAGTGCAAATGTCAGTTAAGCAATTGAATGAAAATATCATTTGAATGGCAAATAAATCACAACTGTCTACTGGTCTTTACATGATATCTCCACTGTCTTTATTACGCTTAAAGGGGTGGGGCCATGTGGTACTGAATACTATAACATCTATAAGTAAGCAGTAATGTACTTTTTCTAATTTAATTGAATCAGCTATTAAGTTTATCCACACAGGCCAAACCTGTAGTGCAGCAGTAACGCTACTGCTCACTTCAGCGGTGACCTGATTTGGGAATGACTTGGGTTGCTCGGAGGCTGGCCGCCGAGGGAGGATTGAACATTCCAAGGGTAGCTCTCTTCCCTCAAGGAGGGCAGATATGATACCCTGCTTATAGATTACCACCTGGGGAAGGCCAGGTTGCAGTGCAGCAGGTGCATTCCTAAAGGGGGGAGGGGCAGCCTCTGGATGCTGGCATGCATACATGCTGGTCATTGCATGCTGGTACCCTCAAGAAAAAAGAAAAGAAATTCTCCAGTCTGTCAACATTGAAATTGGCTCCCCCAGTGGACTCTTAACAGCGCAGGTCACCCACCACGGTTGTGGTCTTGAATAAGTGGTTGAACAGTAGGTCCCTGGGAGATTGGTGATGAGGCTGGGGGGTGTACTGTAGTCAGGAAGGGACAGAGCAGAAGATGGGTAAACAGATAATGAAAAAAAAAAAAGGTTTACCCATAAATGCAGGATGATTAGTCAAATGAAAACTGTATCAAACAGAAAACCAAAGTAAAAAAAGTTTCTAGGAGCATGGATATGTTGTTCATCCACACTTGGCATGTCCCCTTCCACTTTAAATCTTGCCAGAAGTCTTCAAGTTGGCTCCTCCCACCCACCCAGGTGGTATATACCTTGGCTCCACCCCATGACGTCAGATCTTCCTTTCCACTGGAAGATACAGGTTCCCTCATGCTCTCAGCATATCGTAGGCCCTGGAATTCAAATTGTCGGTTTTACAGAAAATGAAACTCGTTAGAGTTGGCGATCGCGTTTTTGCAATCTCAACTATGAAGGAAAAATCATCCCCCTGATTTTTCCGATACCCCTTCGGCCAAAAGATGTCATGCACCAGTCCTCGCCTCATGTGCGTTTACTACCTAGATGTCAGCCATGACACCTTGTCGTGCAGTTTTTGTCTGCCTTTCCATCCCAACATCCTGGACGACTGCAAGGCATGCCTGAAGCTGGGGAGACCAGAGAAAAGAAACCCACTGGTGAAATAGAAGAAGGCTAGGTGGACAGTTTCCACGGCTGCGGGCTTCGCCGAGCCGCCGGAACAGATGAAAGCCTTCAAGGAGGAAGCAGCTCATGCTTCCGCCAATCAAAGCTTCTTTGTTCCACTTAACCTAGGCTCCACCTTTACGGGATCCTTCAGGGAGATGTGCCAGTCTCTCCCCACTTGGGGTGAAGTGCCCTCGGGCTCGCACTCCTTCCACTCTCGCAAGAGGGAGAAGGACCTGGTGTCTTCGTCCCGACGGAGATGCTCTTGGGACCGGGAGAGGTCTGAGTCCCAAGAACACGCGGTC
Organism: Neoceratodus forsteri; assembly: GCA_016271365.2. Classification (NCBI taxonomy): domain Eukaryota; kingdom Metazoa; phylum Chordata; order Ceratodontiformes; family Ceratodontidae; genus Neoceratodus; species Neoceratodus forsteri. The sequence continues at coordinate 800,467,232 of CM028129.1, forward strand.
TTGACCTTGGTCGAGATCGCAACCTCGGCCGCTGGCTTTATGGACCTTCTGTCTGGCCAAGGGACTGAGGAAGTGGCCGATGAGGTCGAAATTATCCTCGACTCCATCGACCTCTTGTCGCCAGCTGTGCCCGATGACTCATTGGAAAGGACTCCGGTCCTGGTCTTTCCGGATGAGGAGACCCAACCTGCTGGTGTCCCCATCAAGGAACCGGTCCTGGACCCCGGATCTCACCAATTCCGGTGTCTCCCGATCGACCGAGTCGGCCTCCCTGATCTCGGTCTCAGTCCAGGACCCCCTCGGATGATCGACTGAGGAAGAGCCATAAGCACTCAAAGAAGAGGTGACCCACAGGTCCTCATCCTCCTTGGACAAGGAGAGACTCCGGCAGAAACTCCGGTGCTATGAAGACCTCATGTGGCAGCAGCTGATCTTGACTGACTGGGCAAAAGCCGTCTCCATCGCCTACCCTGGCCATCACTTGGCTCTCGCCTCCTAGGCCGAAGCCAACCCCTCCAGAACTGAAGCACTCGGCTCCTCCACCTGTGGGGCCAGCCCATCTTCCAGTTAGGCCTATCCTGGTCTCTCCATCGATTTGGGTGGAACCACCGCCTAAACAACCTGAGGGAGGGGCACCCTCGAAAGAGGATCGACAGGACACTGGGCTTCCCCGACGTCTGTCGATAACAGTCACCCCGGACCGCCCTCGGCAGATCGAGGGTGACTTAGGTGGTAGACCACTCTATCACGACTCTTCGGACTCGGACATCACCGGCTTGCACTCACATCCCATGGATGATGTGTCATCAGTCGGTGCTGGAATGGAGGAAGGCCCTTCCTCCTTCCAGGGCATTCTCCACCTCATCTCCGATTCCACTGGAATGCCCCTAGAGCCCATCCAGAAAAAGGTGAAGTACCCTCTCACTGACATCCTCAAAAGAGGGGATACCCCAACGGAGGTCTTTCCAGTGGCCGAGGCCATTGTTGGCCTGGCCTATGAACTTTGGCAGCGTCCTGCCTCCTGCCCAGCACCATCTGCCTGCATGGCCCGCAAATACACTGTGCCCATGGGTTCCCTTGCAGGGTTCAAAGAGCACCCTTCGGCTGAGAGCCTGGTGACCACCTCTGTGTTCAGGCATACTGGTAGTTCGGACAACACTGACCGACCCCTGGACAAGGAGTCCAAAAATATGGACCCACAAGGTCTATGCGGCCTCTTCTCTGGGCCTTTGTCAAGCCAGCTCGGCTGTTGTTATGGCACACTTCTCTCATGTCCTTCTGGGGTCATTGGACGAGGTCCTCCCTCATCTCCCACTGGACATGCAGACCACGGTCAAGCAGGTCCATGACCAGGGCTGTGCTGTTGCAAAACAGCAGCTCCAGACAGCCTTGGATATAGGAGATTCTTGTGCTTGCTCGCTGGAAGCCGCAGTGCTTGGCTGAGGCTTTCCTCCTTCTTGGCAGATACTCAGCATAAGCTTGCTGATGTGCCCTTCCTGGGTACCGACTTGTTCGGTCCAGGAGTGGCTGGTCACCTTCAGCGTATAGAGCAGTCCAATGCCACCTTGGATGCTACTCCTGCCAAGGGTTCTTTGGGCAAGAACCAGCAGAAGAGAAAGAAGAAGCCATTTCGGCACTCTTCCCCTGTGGTCTGGCAGCCCTCCTATCGAGGAGGACAGCAGCATCAACAGCAGCAGCAGGCTCAAGCTTGGTGCCCTCGGCCCAAGCAGGGTCCTCAGCAGCCCCGTAAAGGAGGCTGAGGCTCAGGTCCTGGAGCCGCCTCCTCCTCTTCTAAGCCTGTTCAGTGACGGGTTGGGGGTGGCCACCCTTATACCCGTCACGCCAGCTCTGGGTTCTCCCGTCGGGGGTCGGCTCTGCCACTTCCTTTCCGCCTGGTCCGCTATCACATCGGACAGGTGGGTTCTCGAAGTGGTCGGTCAGGGACTGCCTCTGGAATTCGAGCAGTACCCTCCCAGCCGAGCCCGTGCCCCTCGGGAGGAATGGATCTCCACATACACCCAGTCGGCTCTTTGAGACAACGTGACTCAGGTCCTCTGCAAGGAGGCAGTAGCTCTAGTGATGGATCCACTGACAGACCCAGGCTTTGTTTCCAGGTACTTCCTGGTGCCCAAGCGGATGGGGGGTTGACGCCCCATCCTAGATCTCCACGGCCTGAATCAATATCTCAGCTGCCGCACCTTTCAGATGGTCACTCTGAACCAGACCATAGCATCCCTGTAGTGAAACATGTGGTTCTGTTCACTGGATGTACAGGACACGTTCTTTCACATCCCAATCTGTCCATCCCATCAGTGGTTCCTCCGCTTCAGGGTCAAGGGGACCCTGTATGAGTTCTGAGCCATGCCGTTCGGCCTGTCATCGGCCCCTTGGGTCTTCACCAAATGCATTGCAGTGGTGATGGCCCACCTTCGGCGTCGAGGAGTCAGAATCTACCCTTATCTCGATGACTGGCTCTTGGCAGTTTCTTCCCGTCAGGAGGTGGAAAGGTCCAGGGATCTGGCCCTCCAAACCTGCTCCCAACTCAGCCTCCTGATCAACGAAGCCAAGTCGGAACTTATGCCCTCTCAGGTGATGGGCTTCATCGGGGCAGAGCTCGACTCTTGTCAAGCTAGTGCTCGGCTCCTGGCGGACAGGGCGGAGGTTCTCTCCTCCTTTGCCCAATCATTTCTGATTGGGCACTCGCGCTCTGCCTGGGACTTTCTGCACCTTCTGGGTTACATGGTGGTGTGCACCTCAATGGTCCACTGGGTGCAGTGGCACATGCACCCCCTCCAGTGGGAGCTGGCCACCCAGTGGACTCAGCAATTTGGTCATTTCGACCAGCTGATCACTGTAACCCAGAAGATGTGGGACACTCCCCAATGGTGGACCGTCCCAGACCGGTTGCAGGAAGGGATCCCATTGTCTGCCCCGAGCCGACGGTCGTCCTTACGACCGATGCCTCTCTCATGGGCTGGGAAGCCTATATGGGGGATAACAGGGCCCATGAGTTCTGGACCCCCGAGGTGCCCCAATGCCACATCAACCTGCTGGAGCTCAGAGCAGTCAGACTGGTGCTGTCAGCCTTCACTCCTCAGCTCCGGGGTCAAGTGGTTCAAGTCCAGAGGGACAATACCATGACCATGTACTACCTCAACAAACAGGGCGGCATGCACTCCCGTCTGCTGTGAAAGGATGCGCTCCACATCTGGACCCTCGTAAGCTGGTTGGAGGTGGATCTCCTAGCCATCCATGTGGCAGGAGCCTCGAACCAGCTGGCGGATGCTCTCAGCCGCATAGGCCAGACATCCCATGAGTGGTCTCTCCATCCAGAGGTAGCTTACAGCCTGTTCTCCCGTTGGGGCAAACCGATGGTGGACCTGTTTGCCTCCAGGGAGAACACCAAGCTGAGGCCATTTCATGCCTGCCCCCCTCAGCAGGGGGATACCTTGTTGAGGCCATGGACCCCAGGCTTTCTCTATGCCTTCCCTCCATTTCCCTTGATCCACAAGGTGTTACTCAAGGTGAGGAGGGACAAGGAGAAGGTGATCCTGGTAGCCCCAGATTGGCCGTACCTGTTCTGGTACTCAGATCTCCTCAGACTCAGCTGCAGGCCCCCGTAGCGGCTTTGTACACACCCGGACCTGATATCTCTGAACCAGGGGAAGGTATTCCATCCGGAACTTCAATCCCTGCACCTCACAGCCTGATACCTGAGCGGCTAGAGTTCCAGGCTTTGGGTCTTTCCGAAGATGTCTACACCATGGTGGAGGCATCTAGAAAGGAATCAACCAGGAAATGTTATGCCTTCAAATGGAAACAATTTTCCATTTGGTGTCAGGGTAAGGGTCTGGACCCCTTATCCTGTTCTGTCGCTAACATTCTTGACTACCTTTGGTCTCTCTCCAAAGGGGGTCTACTGTCATCGACCCTTAGGGTGCACCTGGCAGCCATTTCTGCTTACGGGGCATGGGCCGGTCAGCCGACATTGGTGCAGGAGACAGTGGTCAGGTGCTTTTTCAACAGCCTGGATCACATATCCCCTCCGGTGCGTGAACCTCCACCTCCATGGGATCTGTTGCTGGTTTTGGCAAAGCTCATGGGCAAGCCATTCGAACCCATGCACAAATGTGAGCTTTCACACTTGTCATGGAAGACGGCCTTCCTGGTGGCTATCATGTCTGCCAGAAGAACAGGGGAGCTCTAGGCGCTTTTGGTGGACTCCCCTTATCTGGTTTTTCACAGGGACAAAGTTGTCCTGTGCCCCACCCGAAATTTCTTCCGATGGTGGTGTCAGAGTTTCACCTTAACCAGGTGTTGACTCTTTTGGTTTACTACCCTAATTACACCTCGGATGCCAAGTACAGGCTCCATACCTTGAACCTGAGACGTGCTCTCTCCTACTACAAGGAGAGAACAGTGGAAATTCGTGGAGAGGTTCGCCAGCTGTTTGTCACCTACGCTGAAGCCGCTTCTGGCAGACCTGCCACCAAACAGACCATAGCAAGATGGATTACATCATGCATAGGTCTGTGCTATAAGTTGGCGGGCAAGGAGCCTCCCAGAGGGATAAGAGCTCATTCCACCCGCCATACTGCTGCATCAGTGGCTGCTTCCAGGGACATCCCTATCCAGGAAATCTGTCAGGCTGCTACCTGGAAGTCAGCAAACACCTTCATTACCCACTACCACATCGACCTTGAGTCACGCCGGGATGCTGGTTTTGGGGCCTCGGTTCTCCAGTCTTTATTTCCTAAGCAGGGGGTGTGCGCCTTGCCTCCCTCCTCCTGGAGAACTGCTTGGAGTCTGCCAAGAAGTGTGGATGAACAACATAGCCATGCTCCTAGAACAGGTTATTCACCTGTAACAGTAGTTCTAGGAGTGGTATATGGTGTTCATCCACACACACTCACCCGACCCTGCTTCGGGCGCACAATCTTGCTTCCAGCGGACTAAGATCTGGCGTCATGGGGCGGAACCAAGGTATATACCACCTGGATGGGTGGGAGAAGCCAGCTTGAAGACTTCTGGCAAGATTTAATGTGGAAGGGAACATGCCAAGAAGTGTGGATGAACAACATATACCACTCCTAGAACTACTGTTACAGGTAAGTAACCTGTTCTTTTGTCCCCAGACAAATAACTTGCATGGCTCAGTGTCAGAGTTCTGCTGTGTCCTCCACATCCTGTTTTTGCACTACCTTATCCTCCTTCTGCATGAATCCACTTTGTTTATTCATAGTACGTTTGGATAGTGAGCTACTCTGTTGCTGCACCCAGTTGACTTGCGATGCAGATCTTTTTTGTTTATTTTCTAATTTTCTTCTCAAAAGTTCTCCCCGGTTGTTGTTTTTTTTTTTGCCAAATCTTATCCAAGACCTTACCCAACAGTTCTTTCTGCATTTCAGTACTGTATACAAGATTCAAGAATGTTGTATTTTATCATGAGGTACTTTGTCTTGAAAGTAAATTTATTGGGATTTCTTGTAGGCGCCAATCATGTGCTATATAGCAGCCTGATAAGGAATATATTAACCCTTGCAGGGCCGTGGACTGACACATCAGTCCAGAATTCCTATATGTTCTAATTCTGTTGGCAGCCTAAGGGTTAATAATTAACATATCCATATATTTGCTAATTTCAGATGTAGTTAGTGCTCTACAGAAATATTAAATTTTAGTTTTGTCCGCCGCCCTTCCTGTAATTAGTTTGAATGCTCAGATGCTTGCCATGCCCCCATTCTTGCTCATCTCCCCTCCCTCCCTCCATTGGCTATTTGGAGCCCCCTCCCCTTTTAACTTTGCTTCTGATTTCCTCTTTTACACTGCTCTATCCCTGCCGTCTGTCCTGAGTACGTTATTTTTCTGCTGATGTTATTACATACTGCTTTACAGCATGTCTGTTTTATGGATGGTTGCCTGTCGACTACTGTTATACTACTGATTGTACTTATTTATTTTTCTACTGTAATTATCTCACATGTACCCCTCCCCGTACACACCTAATGAAGAGCTGTTTATAGCTCAGTGTGCCTTTCCTGGCCCAAACTTCTAAATAAATCAGTAATAATATTGGTATTTTTATGCTGGTTGTAACTCATGTTTGACATTCTGGGGAGCACCCTGCAAACTGTTTCCTTTAGGTTTGTCTTCTAAATTAGGAATTTGTTTCTGATGATGATTATGTCATCTTTTCCATAGATGACCACAGTAGAGTGAAGCTACGACCACTGGCAGGAAAGGATTCTAAGCACAGTGACTATATTAATGCAAATTATGTTGACGTAAGTAATGTACATAGCTGTTAGTAAGGCAGTATGGAAAATTTTTTTTGTCATTTTAAGAGGCATTTCGCTTGTCTGTGTGATCGCCTTTCTCACATTTTGTATATGCTCTTGGTTATAGGGCTATAATAAAACAAAGGCGTACATTGCTACTCAAGGACCATTAAAGTCTACATTTGAAGATTTCTGGAGAATGATTTGGGAACAAAATACAGGAATAATTGTGATGATCACAAACCTAGTAGAAAAAGGAAGAGTATGTTACGCACTTCTTAATTTTGTATTTATGTATTTCCATATATAAAATAGAGGACAAGTAGAAAGGAACTTCATTTTCCAGGCTGGTCCATGGGCATGGTAGGAGTATCCAACACACACAACCAGGTGCCATGCTCTGGGTTAATAGAGAGGTGCTGCAAGAAGAAGCCAATGCTCTGAATCTTACAAAGACACACAAAGGTGCACACCTGGAGACAGTGTTGTCCAAAATAATTACAGAAAGGAAGAAAATCTTCTAAGGTTGCTGGGTTTTATTTTACTGCCCAAGGGAGGCCCGGGGGAATGTTCTACATAGGCTTCCTAAAACTCAGCAACTTTGCAGCTTTCTTTATTTCTCTGAGTCACTGTAGACACAAATATCTGCAGGTGTGTGCCTGTGTGAGTTGTTTTGCATGAGAGTACACTGGAGCTAACAGGGCATACTGCAGAGGAGAGGCACGTGGCTCCCAGGGAGGGAGAGAATCAGCAGTCTGACCTCCACATAACCCTACCTGCTAACCATGGAGCAACATTGGAGCCGACTTGTGTCAATGATGTGAGTGGGTGTGGGTGTTTAAATTTTACTGGTCATGAAAGGTGCTTGATTGACAGCACTGGAAACTGAAGCCCTCTGTTAATCCACATGACTGGTACAATAGAGGCGGTCACTGTGCAAACTTCCCCCTCTGCCTCACCAGTATACTTCCAACCTGTAATGGCAGGACCATCATGTAGGTGAGAGGGTAGTTCAGACTCCACACCCATTCAGTCCTTGGCCTGTCATGTAAGACTGCCAACATGGGTGTCTGCACAAGTCATGTTGATGGTTTTGAGATGTGGCACCTTGCCCACTCGTAACTGGATTGAGACCACAACTCATTTCTCATAGGCCATGAAACAGTCATCAGGTGATAATGATTTTCAGCCACTTCTGACCTGGTCTGGATTTGAACCAGTGACCCAGAGTTGAAAAGCTACATATCCACTGAGCCATCCAGTTACCCCTACAGTCAGCTGAAAAGGGAGCCACTCACCTGCCCTCCCATTCAGAAGACCAGGTATTGCCACAGTAACCCCAATATCAGTATGGAAAGCTGTGCTTTTGAGCCACAGAAACACATTTTTCAAGTTACCTTTCTAATATCTAGTTCTTCTGTATATTTGAATCAATGTGCACTCTGATTTTCTGAAATAAACATACTGTATATAGCCAGAGTAAATGGGTATCACACAGTATATCTTGCATTACAGCAGATGAATCCAATATGTCCATATGATGTTGACACAGAAATGTAGGAATTATGTTTGAAAGACTCTTAACTCTTTGCCTGTTTTCATTTAGAGGAAATGTGATCAATATTGGCCATCAGAAAATAGTGAAGAATATGGAAACATCATTGTCACACTTAAAAGCACAAAAGTATATGCCTGTTATACTGTGCGTCATTTCACAATTAGAAATACAAAAGTTAAAAAGGTATGTCATTTTGGTTCTAAAGCACTGAATCTGGTACATACATGGTTTCAGATCAATGTGTAGAATTGGCAGGACAACTAAGCAATAATTAGTCTCTACATTTCCTTCAGTTACTGTTATCTACCAATGTGCATTTCCCAGTTATGGTTCTGTTGTAAAAAATGAAAAACACAGCTATACACATCAGAATATGAATATCACATACAGTATATTGGCTCATGCAGATACGTTTTTTTGGGGTATTCTGAAAGAAAACAGCATATTCAAGCTGCATAAATCTTCACAGCCCAACACATATCTGATGGATCTTGAACCATAAAGAGGGCAGTTCCATAAATCACCTAGATTTTGATGGGCCTCATTATAAGAAGCCAGGCAAAGTATAAAAGACAGAAATTTGACCTAACATTCAGAAACTGCAGCGTTAACAGCAGAAGATGTATTAAGGGCACAATCTGAAATGGCATGGTAGGATATTCGAAAGCAAGCTCTGAAGACAAGAGAGAAACATATAAACATATAATTTGGTAACACAAAAAGACGGCATGGCCCACCCAGTCTGATCATTTTTCCCCACCTATCCTGTCACTGCAGACCATACTTGATCCCTGGCTCCCTCCCCCCCCTTTTACTTCCAAGCTAAGATTCCCTTGTGGCTATCCCTTGCATGCTTGAAGCCCATCACTGTGTTTACCCTCACCACCTCCACTGAAAAGTTATTCCTGGGATGCTCCGCTCTTTCAGTGAAGAAGTACATCCTCACATGTCTCCTGCAATTTCCCCTTCCAGCTTCTTTGCTTGACCCTTTGTTTTTGTGCTCCTTTTCCTCTAAAAAATAACTCCCCTCCTGTACCTTATTTAATCCTGTGAGCTATTTATAGTTGTCTATCATGTCCCCCTCTCCCTCCTCTCTTCCAGGTTATATATATTTAGGTCCTTCACTCTCTCCTCATAGGGCTATTGATGCAGCTCCTGTGCCATTTTAGTTGCCGTCCTCTGGACAGCCTCCACCTTGTCTATGTCTTTCCTGACATGTGGACTCCAGAACTGGACATAGTACTACAGGTGGGGTCTCACCATCAATCTTTATAGTGGCAATACAACCTTCCTCCTTCTGCTGGTGATACCCCTCCCTATGCACCCCAGAATCCCACTTGCACCCCCTACTACCATGTCACGTTATCTTGCCACTTTGATGTCATCAGATATGATTACCCCCTGGTCCCTTTACTGTTCGGTGACCATCAATATTTCTTCTCCCAATTTTTCTCTTCCTCTGGGTTTCTGTGCCATAGGTGCATGATTTTGCACTTTTTCACATCAAAACACCACAGTTGCTATGCCATTGACCACTTCTCAAGTTTTCTCAGGTCTCTGCACGTTCCTTCCACCCCCTCTGGAGTGTCTGCCCTTTTGCAGATTTTGGTGTCATCAGCAAAGAGGCATACCTACTCTTCCAGGTCCTCTGAATGTCACTTACTGTATAAAGACATTAAAGAGGACTGGTTCCAGTACTGAGCACTAAGACACCCCACTGGTCACCCTTCCTTCCTTCCCTGGAGTGAACTGCATTTACCACCACCCTCTGTTGCCTATATATTAACCAATTTCTTACCCAGTTTACTACCTTAGGACCTACCCCAAAGCTGCTCAGTTTCCTTATGAGACTCCTACATGGTACAGTGTTGAATGCCTTAATAAAATCTGTAGGTCACATCCACCATCCCACCCTGATCTATTTCCTGGTCACCCAGTGAAAGAAATCTATCAGATTTGTCTGGCATGACCTCCCTCCATGAATCTGTGCTGCCTTGGGTCCTACAACCCGCTGGATTTGAGATATTCTGCAATCCTTTCCTTCAGCAGTAACTTTATTAACTTCCCTACTACTGATGTCATACTGACTGGCCTATAGTAGTCAGTCTCCTCCCTGCAACCACTCTTATGAAGTGGGAAGACATCTGCTCTCCTCAATTCCTCCATAACCACTCCTGTTTCCAGCGCATAGTTGAATAGAGCTGTCAGAGGTGTAGGCAGTACCTCCCTGAGCTCTCTCAATACCCTTGGGTGTACCCTATTTGGCCCCATAGCTTTGTCCACCTTCAGATTTGGTAGTCCCTTCAGGACTCTTCTGCAACTGGACTTTTATCTACCTCCCTCCCCCAGTGCATCTGCTTCTTTTATGTGGCCTACAGGACAACTTTGTAGATAGGTCCCCCCCGTACATTTAGTTCTATCCTGTTTAAAACTAAATTTTTAACAACATCCCCTTTTCCTTTCTCTGTGAAGACTGAACGAAAGTATTTGTTCAGGATATCTGCTTTTTTTCTGATCATCCTCCACACAGTTCCCAACCCCCTTCTTAACCTCACAATCCCTCCCCATATCTTCTTCTTTTCACTCATTTACTGTACCTAAAAAAGATCATGTACCCTTTAGTTAGCCCTTTGACTAGTCTTTCCTCAGTTTGTGCCTTTGTGCTCCTCATCACTTTCCCTGCTTCCCTCGATACACCTCCCTGTCCTCTTTCATCTGCATCTCTTTATATCTCCTGAATGCTATTCTTTTAGCCTTTACCTTTTCAACCATTTCCTTTGAGAACCATAGCAATCTTTTTTTTTCCGTTTTATCTTACTTTCTTTGTGCAGAGGTTTATTGCCTTCGCTGCGCCTTCCCTTAACTTAGCCCGATGTTCCTCCACCCCACCCAGATCATCCCCTCCGCCCCACTAGGTCATCTCTGAGGCACCCACCTTTTTTTTATATGCTGTCCTGAAGTCCAGAACCCTCATCATTATGTGGTTTGTTTTCACAGCTGTCCTTATGGTGAACTACACTGTACAGTGATCACTGATCCCTAGGACGCCTTCCACACTGATGTCTGCAATATTGTCCCTGCTTGTGAGCACCATCTCCAGTATTGCCCCACCATGAGTGGTTTCCCTGACTAGCTGGCTGAGAAATGCCCCCTGAAGGGGAGGAGACTAGGATTTCACTGCTTTTAGCTGAAGCTGTGACTGGAAGGCTTCAGTCTAAATCTGGCAGATTGAAGTCCCGCATAAGAAACAACACTCTTTTTCTGACCTTATGCAAGTGGCTTCCATGAGTGCTCTATCCAATTTCTTCTCCTGCGCTGGAGGTCTATAGATCATGCCAGCATAAACAGTGGCTCCAGTTCCTGTTTCCAGGATCACCCACAGAACCTCCAACCCCTCCTTTCCCCTCTGGATTCCCTATGTCTCCACTGCTGTGATACCCTCCCTTGCATACAGCACCACCCTCCTCCCTTTTTTCCCCACTCTATCTTTCTGGAACTGAGTATAGCTTGATTTGGCCATGTCCCCATCCTGGTTTCCTGTGCACCTTGACTTGGTACTGACCATAATATCCAGGTCTGCCTCAACCATGATGGCCTCTAGGTCCAGAATTTTATTTCCTAGGCTTCTTGCTTTTGCACACATGGCCTTCTACACTTTGTTCCCACTCTGCCTGTAATCCCACTATTTTCCATTTTTTCCCTGCTTCCTTTTCTCCTTTCTTTTTCCAACACTTGTTCCCATCTGCTTCCTGTCCTACTACACTGTTTTTTTTGTTTATTTTGCATCGTGGGGGATTTTCCTCCCCACTGGTCCTTGCTTTTCTCAGCTTCAGTCTGTGGAGGGGGCAGATTATGCCTTCCTTTTTTCTTCCACCACCCACCTCAGCTAGTTAAATGTTCATCGAAGTAACAATTAAACCATCCACTGGGACCTGTGGTTCCCCTCTCAGACAGATGCAGACCTTTACCCCCGTATAGGTCCAGATCCCTCCAGGTTGGTCTGCAGTCCCCAATGTAGCTGAACCCCTCTTCTCTGCATGATTCCTTCAACCACGACAAACAGTAAGCACCTCAGTGAAAGCCACTGAGCGTGCTACCTGCAGAAGTCCCCTCCTGGCTCCCTAAAATCACCCCCTGAACAATCCCAGCCCCATCCCTAGCCGGGCACTTAATTCTCAGGTGGATAATGACATCCAAATCCCCCTCCTGCCCTGCCACCCTAGCTATTCTAAGGATCCGCTTTCCATCCTTCCAAGCCATGGCACCAGGTAGACATCTTGCTTCCTTCTTTTCCTCCCTTCCTTCTTGTTCCCAAATCTGATTTGATTTGTATACTTAATCTGGTAAGACCATGGGTGACCAGAGTACAAAGAAAGAAAAACAGACCATTTACAAACCATTAATATAAATAACACATTACATACAAATAATATTTAGGGTACAGGATAATCAAACACTCAAAGAATCATTCAAGTCATTCAAGGACATATGCAATACATACAACTACCATTTGCAGTCAAAAAGGTCCAATTACATGTAGCATCTACACCCACTATCTAAAAACAAGCAGTTTTTCAACTTCTTTCTAAAACTGCATAGTATGGTTCCAAGGCAATCAAATGTAGTCATTATTGAGTTAAAGAACCATGGTAGTTTAAACAACGTCTTCTGTCCAAGCCCAGTTTTCATTTTAGGTACTGAAAATAGACATTGTCAGATAAGCGAGTTGGAAATGATTTTACATATTTCTTGAATACATTTTGAAAAATGTTGGGGACCCTGTTCACAGCTATCTTTTTTTGTTAACATGCCAATTTTAAATTTAAATCTTGCTGTAATGTAAGCATCCTTGCTTGCTTATGAAGTACACAGTAGTGTGCTCAGGAAGGTAGTTGAGTGGCAAAGTGAGCAACTTAGTTAAGTAGAGTTCTGACTTTGACAAGTAACCCCTCATTGGCCATATAATAGAATATTAAACCATAATCAATGGTGTAGAGGAGAAATCTCTGTGATAGCAATATTCGAGTTGAAGGTATGACTGTAGAGTTCATTCTATTTAATGCTCCTAGCCGTTGGTGCACAGTTTTTACTAAGTTGGTAATATGAAATTCATAACTCTACCCCTCTAAAGATTGAGTCCCCCACCAGATGTTTCTTCTTCCTCTGCTGGGGACCTCTACCTCCCACCTTGGGCCTTCCCTATGGAGGACCCCACATCCTCCCTGGCCACTAATCTGGGTCCTCCTTCTTAGTCCAGTCCCATCAGAGTGGCGAATGAGATCCGTAGTAGCACAGGCTGAGGAATGGGCCACTGACCCTCCATCTTCACCCTCCCGGAACCCATCACAGTCCAGCCAGCTATCATTCTAGGCATCCTCTGTGGCAGTGGTGGTAGACACAGTGGTCCTTGGGTGGGGGAAGATATTCCTCAGATCCTGGCCAACTGAGCCTGGAGTCCAGTGACCTCCTTCCTCAGCCCAGACAGGTGCATGCAGATGGTGCAGCACCTCAGTCTTCAGAGGGTCTCCCTGAAAACTGCAGCTCCACAGTCACTGCACTGCACCATTCCCAAAGTTCTCATTACTTACCTCTCTACTCTTATTGGAATTTACTTGTACCCCCTACCCTAGATTGAGTGTTTCTAGCTTTCCCCTCTTCTTTGCTTAACCTCTTTGTAGTGTGACTGAAGATAGGGTGTTTCTAGTATTCCCCCTTTTTTGCTTTACTTCCTCTGAGAAAAGAGACTGATGGGTTATTATGAATGACTCCCTAAAATAATCAAGCCTGTGTAACAAGGCCTACAATAAGGCAAACAGGGTGCTGGGGTGTATAGGAAGGGATATTGACGGCAGAAGGAAGGAAGTATTACTACATCTCTATAGATCACTGGTGAAGCCCCTCCTAGAATACTGTACTTGGTTCTGGAGTCCTCATCTAAAAGAAAGATAAGGACAGGCTGGAGACAGTGCAACATGGGGTGACCAACATTTTTCAGGACCAGCTCAGCAGATCTTAGAAACATAGAATTTGATGGCAGATAAGGTCCACCTGACCCATCTAGTCTGCCCATTTCCTTACCTAATGGATAAGCTGCAGATCCTAGTTAACCAACAGCCTACTTCCTCCTACCCCCCCACTAGAATTGCCGTCTGTCTGTCCCATGCATTCTTGAATTCCCCCACTGTTTTTGACTCCTTGACCTCCTGAGGAAGGCTGCTCCATGCATCCACAACCCTCTCTGTGAAAAAAAACTTCCTCACATTACCTCTGAGCCGTCCCCACTCTATCTTCAAATTGTGCCCCCTTGTTCTTGCACATCTCTTTTTCTGAAAGATGCTATCCTCTTGGACTTTGTTGAATCCCTTGAGGTACTTGAAAGTTTCTATCATGTCCCCCCCTCTCCCTCCTTTCCTTGAGGGTATACATATTAAGCTCCTTTAGTTTCTCTTCGTGTGTCTTCTGGTGCAGACTCTGCACCATTTTGGTTGCCCTCCTCTGGACAGCCTCCACCCTATATCTTTGCGGAGATGGGGTCTCCAGAACTGCATACAGTACTCCAGATGGGGTCTCACCAACTGTCTGTACAGAGGGATAACAACTTCCTGTTTTCCACTGGTGATGCCTCTCCCTATGCATCCTGTATCCCCCCCAGCCCTCCTTACTGCCTTATGGGTATTGGCTCAAGACATTGAACTTATATTTGCTGGAAGCCACACAAGAGAGGGGCGATATGACAGAGACTTTAAGTTCCTGAAGGGAATGAACAAGGTAAACTGTGAGGAACTATTTAGCATATCTAGTGTATCAAGACTACAGAGGCATGAGTGGAAACTAACTGGGGGGGCGGGGGTTCAGGAGGGGAAGTGAGATCGTTTTATTTTTAGAAAGGGTGATGCAGCCAAGGAACAGTCTGTCAGCTGATGTGGTGGGCGCCAAAACTATCAATGGTTTTAAACACAGAGTGAAGGACTTAGTGGTTGCTCAGGGTGGTAGTGGTAGTGTGGGGAGGATGGGGTGGATAGTGTGGATTAGAACCCTGTATGGATAATAGCTCCTGGGTTTGTAAGGGTTTCATGAACAGACTGGATGGACCAGTGATCTTTTTCTGCTGTCATTGTCCATAGTTCTATGTTACTTCTTCCTCTTTGTACCCTTACCCTAGATGGGGTATGTCCTCTGTTTCCCACACAAGAGATAGTTACTGCTTGTACAGACTGTTGCCTCCCTGCCATTATCTCCTTGCCTTCTACTAGTACTCTCTTAACACTGGTAGCAGCAAGTAAACAGGTACTCTATCTTACCTTAGTGGACTGGTAGAGTTCCCTGTGCGCCTGCTGTCACCTGTGGATGCCTGAGATGCTGGTCTTCTTCCACTCCTACTCTGTTCCATTCATGCTGTGGAATATGAACAGGAAAGGGACACGTTTGGAGTGGAGCCTTTTATATCTAGCTTCCTGGTTCCTGCCTCTTTGCTGTTAGTGGGAGTCAGTGACGTGATCTGCCGACTCTGACTCTAGCAAGATGGCACAGTAGCAAGATACGAGTCAGAAGGTTTTTACAAATTTGCAGTCTGAGTGGGCAGTATCTAGTGAATCATTCAAAAATTAAAAAAAAACAGTGTTGCAAAGTCCTAATAAATACCAATTAAACACAAACTAGTAGCAAACAGAAAATATCTTAATAAAAATACTGTGTCTTCCTGGAGTGTGGATAACAAGCTAACCTAACAAAAAATACAGGGCACCATACAATCCCTGGATAGCATATCATTACCCATTGTTGTACTTTGGTGTATAGGACAAAAGGAGGCGATTTGCCCATTGTGATTGTCCTCCATATACATGGAACATTAGCCCAAAACCCTTCCTTCCAACCATTTATCTATTTTATTTTTGAATATTGCAATATTTGGTGAGTTAACAATGTCCTGAGGTAGTGTATTCCATATTCTAGGTGTTCTAATGGTAAAATAATTTAGTCTTTTATTACTGTTAGCTTTCATTACTTCCAGCTGTCTATTGTGAAGTCTTGCCACAATGTTTCTTGTAGAATATGTAATACTGCATGTTGACATTTGTTCCGGGTTTTCAAGAATTTTAAAAAGCTGAAGTAGGTTACCTCTAGTTCTTCTTTGTTTAAGAGTATGAAGTCCTGTTTGTTGTAATCTTATATTATAATATAGGTCAGTTAGGTGTGGAATACGTTTAGTGGCTCTGCGATGTATTTGTTCAATTCTGTTGACATCTGTTTTTAGATAAGGACTCCAAAAGGGTGAACCGTAATCTAAGTGGGGCCTGATGTGAGATCTGTAGAGGGACATATGGCATTGCTCTGATCTGGACACACAAGTTTTGCTAATTCTACGGAGTAATGCATTAGTTTGATTTGCTACTTCAGTACAGTGAGAAGTTGAGGATAATTTATCATTGAATAGTATTCTCAAGTCTTTTTCTGTGTTAGAAGTTCTAATGATAATGTTATTCAGATAGTATGTTTGTCTGGGATTGTTTTTGCCTAGATCTAATACTGTACATTTAGATATATTGAAATGCATTTTGTTAGTAAATGCCCAGTGTTCCACTAAAGCTAAGTCCATTTGTAAGCCCTATCCATTGCTCCGAATATTAGCCTTTCCCCCAAGTTTAGTGTCTGTGCACGTGGGGGTGTCCAATAAAGTCCAGAGAGCAGTCAGGATCCGATATTTCAAAATTTATTAGAAGCAGAAAAAAATAAAATGGACTTAAAGCAGAAGTTGTACATAACTTTCAAAAAAAACATAAGGCACAGGAAATCATATCTTTAACAAGAAAGAAAATTCCTGCCAAAAAGGCACCTAGAATCTGGCTAGGCATCTGGTAGGTTTGCCTTCCTACCACACACTGACTCAACACTCCACATTCACCTCCTTTTATACCGTGGAGGCACATGACTTAGTTAGCTCCTCCCCAACTTGCACATCATAAAAATTAGTCGATCACCAGGGCCGCTCAGTCCTATAAGGAGATTGGACTGAGAGGAGCTGAAGCACTTACAAGAGAGTTGTAAGTCTAAGGCATTTCTGCATCACATTAGGAGACTTTAGTCCTTTTAAGTTAAACAGTTTTATCTCTCTCCTTTTAACAGTGGCATGCATTGCCTTCTCCCTTTTAAAAGTACTAGTTTAACCTTTTTATTTAAGGAATAAACAAACACCACTTTTCAAATGATTTCTCAGTTATAATTCTGAGGTATAACATAACTCTGAGCTTCTCACACTAAAAACAAGCAAAAATGCTGTTAAGTTTTTCAGAGCTTCACCAGATAATGAAAACGCCATAACAACTCTTTTTTCGGCATCTTTGCACGTTCGCACGATCGCACAGTCGAACGTGCGCACATTTGTGCAGGAAAATTAATCAAACAGCTTGTACTGCAAGCACAGAACATTCTAAACATTGGGGCTTTATTATTTAGAGAAAATGAGCTGGAAATAAGGAAAGGGACAGAAAGACTGCTCAAAGCTGGCCAAGCTTGAGTAGGGGAATGACAGAGAAGGAGCGATAGTAAAAGAAAGAGATTAGAAGAGCAGGAGACTGTTGCAAAATATTTTTTTAAATATTTTAGCCCACAATGTTCTCAAATTACCTCCAAAACATAGGCAGGTAATTACATATGCTCTGTATCCATGAGAGCATATCCAAGTTCGGGGCACCGACCCTACCACAGTCCTCCCCACTCAAGATGAAAACTAGTAGTTTTCACTACTTGAAATAGCATGTAGATCTCTTTTGTAAAACAAAAAGAGATGGAGCTTTAGCCCACCCACTCCCAAAGCTCCACCTCAGGGCCCTTTAATATTCTCTTTTTACTTAAATACAATGCATTTTCAAAATACAAATATATTCATTCCCCGAGGTCTACATTTGGTTCTAACATTATGTCTGCCCCAAATAGAGACATAAAGTCAGCATTACTATTAGCAGTTCCAGCTCTATGATTGACAGTGAATTTATATGGTTGCAATGTTAGATACCATCTCATCACCCTTGGATTACTATCTTTCATGTTATGTATCCATCGTAATGGATTATGATCTGTCCATACTGTAAATTGAGTTCCCCATAAATAATATCATAGGGATTCTATGACCCATTTGAGTGCTAAACACTCCTTCTCTATTGTGGAGTACTTGGTTTCCCTGACATGTAATTTATGGCTGATATACAGTACTGGATGTTCTTCTCCATGATGGATTTGAGATAACACAGCCCCCAAATCAACATTAGAAGCACCCGTCTGTAACAAAATGGTTTATCAAAATCAGGACTTTTAACACTGGGGAGGAACAAAGTATTGCTTTTATGGCAAGAAATGATTCTTCACATTCTGAATTCCAGATTACTTTTGAGGGTTTGTTCTTTTTGTCAATTCAATTAGAGGGCTAGCTAAAGTAGCAAATTGAGGCACAAACGTCTATAGTAGCCTGCTAGGCCTAAAATGAACGCACTATGTTTTTGTGAGGGACGAGGACTCTTTGCTCGAAGGCTCCACCTTCCCCACCTCTGGTTTTACTTGCCCATTACCAATTATAAATCCCAAATACCGGGCTTCCTCCATAGCAAAGGAACATTTGTTGGGGTTGATGGTGAGACCAGCTTGTTTTATAGTCCTTAAACAGCAGTAAGGTGTTTAACATGGTCTTCCATGTTGGACTATAAATGATTACGTCATCTAAATAAGCTGCGCTATATCCAACATGAGGTCTCAGGAGTTTATCCATCAACCTTTGAAAACTAGCTGGGGTCCGTGAAGTCCAAATGGCATCATTGTGAACTGAAAAGACCCCAAAGGATTGCAAAAAGCAGTTTTCTCTTTTGATGCTTTCTCAAGTGGAATTTGCCAGTATCCTTTAGTTAAATCAAGTATACTAACATATCTCGCTTGCCCAAGTTGATCAATGATGTCATCTATATGGGGCATTGGATATCCATCAAACTTTGATATTGCGTTGAGTTTTCGGAAGTCTAGACAAATTCTTATCCCTCCCTCTTTTTAGGGACAAGGACCATAGGAAACGCCCATTCACTATTAGCTTCTTCTATAATACCCATTTCTTTCATTCTTTCTATCTCTGTGATGACTTCTTGTTTTAATTTCTCAGGAATCCGATAGGGCTTTACTCTAATGGGTGTATTTTGAAATGTATGGATCTGATGACATATTTCCATAGTTTTCCCTGGGACTGTTGTAAAAGTATCATGAAACTGACTTAGAACATGGGCTAGTTCTTGTTTTTGACTGTCTGGTAAAGAAGGATTTATTGTCAAATCTTTAGACAATTGTTCTCCTTCCAGTCTATCATATGCCAGCTCCATCTCATTGTCCAATGGGCTGGAACATACATACATGACTTCAGGGCCTATCATGCCATCTTTTCAATAAATTGGCATGGTACACTTTTAGTTTTTGTTTTCTGTCTGGTACTTCCACCAAATACGTAGTGGGGCTAATTTGTTTCTGTATCACATAAGGCCCTTGCCATTTCATAGTTAACTTGTTTTCAGTGGATGGAAGCAACAATAAGACACGATCCCCAGAGCTAAAGTGTTTTTCACCCACCCCTATGTCATATCTTTCTTTCTGATAGTCTTGCTTGATTTGATTCTGTTCTTGTGCAACCTGAGTATACTTAGCTATTTTTTTACGTAGCTGCGTAACATAATCAAGGGTAGTGGGATTTTTCCTAGTGGTAATATCCTCCCACTGTTCCTTAACTACGTCTAGGAGACCTCTGGGATTCTTACCATATAATAGTTCAAATGGTGAGAATCCAGTCAATGCTTGAGGTACCTCACGATATGCAAAAAGTAACAGTGGCAGATATAGGTCCCAGTGTTTACCCTCATCTTCCACATACTTTTGTATCATTTTCTTCAGTGTTTTTTTGAAACGCTCGACCAAGCCATCAGTCTGGGGATGGTATGGAGATGTGTAGACAGCTTCTACCCCAGAGCTTGGTAGAGCGTTTCAAAATGGCTGAACAGAAATTGGTTCCCCTATCCGTTAAAATAACTTTTGGTATGCCCACTCTGCTAAATACCTTGAGCAACTCCTCTGCTATTTTATCCGCTGTTATTGTGCGTAGAGGAATAGCCTCAGGATATTTTGTAGCATAGTCACACAACACAAGGGCAAACCTGTTGCCTTTAGTACTTTTGGGGAGAGGTCCTATAATATCCATGGCCAATCTTTCAAAGGGCATAGCAACCAATGGTAAAGGTTGAAGAGGGACTTTGTCCTTTCTTGTAACCGGTGCCACCCTTTGACACTGGCTGCAACTTTTGCAAAATTCAGCCACTTGTTCATGAATGCCAGGCCAAAAGAATCTATATAGTAACCTTTTTAAAGTTCTATCCCTTCCTGCATGTCCCCCACATGGTACATCATGCGCTAAGAATATTAACTGTTCTCTATACTGACTAGGAACCACCAGTTGATCTACCATTTCCCCAGTTTTTGGATTTTGACAAACTCTATACAATTTATTCCGTTGCAATTTATACATTGGAGGTGTACCTTCCACCTCATCAGCAATAACCTGGGAAAACAAAGGGGTTAGTGTAGGGTCATTCTTTTGGTCACTGATAAAAGAGTCTGACTTTACAGTTTTTACCATGGCATCATCACAACCTAAGTCCTTTGTTTTATTCCATGTCCATTTTTCTAGTCTCTTTTGTTTTTTTGATTTAACAGTTTTTCCAGGAACATCAAATAAGGTATCATCAAAAGGAAACAGTTCACTGTCCATTTGTTCCTGAGATGCTTGAGATCGTGTAGTCACAGCAGATATAGAAGAAGAAGCAGTCAATAAATTGTTAAATACAGTAAAGTCATGTCCCAATATCACGGGTACAGGTAGTCTAGGAACCACGCCTATCTTCAGATGATGTGCCATACCTGATGCAGTAACAGTAGCTTTCTGTACAGGATAAAAATGAGTGTCCCCATGAACACAAGTCACCCCAGTTTTCTCCGAGTGTTTCTTTGTAAGAGCACCACTGAGTAAATCATCACGTACCAGGGTTTGCTTACTTCCTGAATCAATCAATGCCATCACATCCTGTCCTCCAACATTAACAGACACAGTATATTGCCCCCAGTTTGCTAAGACCAGATGAGAAGGATCAGATTTTTCTTGGGGCAGAATCTAGCGATGTGTCCCTTGGTCTGACACTGGTGCAAATAATATCTGGGTTAAATGTTCTCATACTTTTCTTTCCTCTTTTGGCTTAGTAGAAGGACTAGTGGGTGGCTGTTTTATCAATACTTGGGAGTATTTGTTCCATGAGACCCTTTCTGACGATGTCGGTGAGCTGTAATATAATCTTCAGCTAAACTGACAGCTTTTTCTACTGTGTCAGGTCGATGTTCTCTTACCCACATTTGAACCTCATAAGGTAGTATTTGTACAAATTGTTCTAACACAACTGACTCAACCACTTGATGTATGGTACGAGTTGCAGGTTGTAGCCATTTTGTGCACAAGTCTTGCAATCGAGCACAAGCTTCTTGTGGGGACTCAACAGTATGATATCTGAATGCTCGAAACCTTTGACGATAAGTCTCTGTACAGATGTTATACCTTTTTAATATTGCTTGTTTAACATGTTCATAGTTGGTAACATTTGCAGGTTCTACGTGACTATAAGCTAGCTGAGCCTTGCCTGTGAGATATGGGGCTAAACGAATAACCCACTGATCCCTAGGCCACCCACAAGCTGTTGCCACTCTTTCAAATGTTGTAATGTATGCTTCAATATCATCACTGTCCATTAGTCTGGAAATTTTAATATCCTTTGGGCCCCCACTAGGTAGAATAGGTCTAATAGTTCCAATAGCCTGAATAGCCTTAAGAGTCTCCACCCACCTGGTCTCATTTTGTAGACGGTCTCTCTCTCTCTCGCTGCTTCTCCAGATCGAGCTTTCTCACACATAACCATCTCAGCAAATCATGTACTTCGGAAGGGGGTTCCTCTTCCTTCTCTTTGACATCTTCGCCCCCAATAGCTTCTTCCACTGCCTCTGGTCTCTTTCTCTTTCTCTCAGTCTCTTTCCTTCTGACATCACCCAATCCAGCTGCTAGGGGTAGTTGAAATTTGTCCACCATGGTTCTGGTCCATGTACCTTCCAGTGCAGACATTTCCACTTTCTCCATCTTCTTCTGCTCCTCCATAATGACTCTGGACAATATCCACAAGAAAGGTGGCTCTCCTTCCCTTGTGATATCCCACTTCTGACACCAAATGTGCATGTGGGGGTGTCCAATAAAGTCCAGAGAGCAGTCAGGATCAATATTTCAAAATTTATTAGAAGCAGAAAAATAGAATGGACTTAAAGCAGAACTTGTACATAACTTTCAAAAAACATAAGGCACAGGAAATCATATCTTTAACAAGAAGAAAATTCCTGCCAAAAGGCACCTAGAATCTGGCTAGGCATCTGGTAGGTTTGCCTTCCTACCACACACTGACTCAACACTCCACATTCACCTCCTTTTATACCAGTGGAGGAGTACATGACTTAGTTAGCTTCTCCCCCAACTTGCATCATAAAAGTGGGTCAACCAGGGCCGCTCAGTCCTATAAGGAGATTGGACTGAGAGGAGCTGGAAGCACTTTACAAGAGAGTTGTAAGTCTAAGGCATTTCTGCATCACATTAGGAGACTTTAGTCTTTTTAAGTTAAACAATTTTATCTCTCTCCTTTTAACAGTGGCATGCATTGCCTTCTCCCTTTTAAAAGTACTAGTTTAACCTTTTTATTTAAGGAATAAACAAACACCACTTTTCAAATGATTTCTCAGTTATAATTCTGAGGTATAACATAACTCTGAGCTTCTCACACTAAAAACAAGCAAAAAGGCTGTTAAGTTGTTCAGAGCTTCACCAGATAATGAAAACGCCATAACAAACTCTTTTTGCGTCTTTGCCGTTCGTACGATCGCACAGTCGAGCGTCTGCGTATCTGCAGGAAAATTAATCAAACAGCTTGTACTGCAAGCACAGAACATTCTAAACATTGGGGCTTTATTATTTAGAGAAATGAGCTGGAAATAAGGAAAGGGACAGAAAGACTGCTCAAAGCTGGCCAAGCTTGAGTAGGGGAATGACAGAGAAGGAGCGATAGTAAAGGAAGAGATTAAAAGAGCAGGAGACTGTTGCAACAGATTTTTTAAATATTTTAGCCCACAATGTTCTCAAATTACCTCAAAACATAGGCAGGTAATTACATATGCTCTGTATCCATGAGAGCATATCCAAGTTCGGGGGGGGGGAAGGGTCACCGACCCTACCACAGTGTCATCAGCAAATTTTACCATAGTGTTATTGGCTGAGATACACATGTCATTTATGAATAGATTAAATAGAACAGGCCCGAGCACCAATCCTTGGGGGAACCCCACTGGCCACATCCCTTGAATCAGACAGTGAGCCATTTACTCTGACTCTCTGGGTTCTGTTGTTCAACCATTGACTTATCCATGAAATTAGCGGGTATGAAAAACCCATATTACTAAGCATGTTAATCAGAATAAGGTGTGAAACTTTATCAAATGCTTTACTGTAATCCAGTAAAATGATGTCCATAGGTATATTACAATCTAAATTATAACTAATGTAATTGTCAGTGGCTCAGTAGGTAGCACACTCGCCTCTGAGGCCGGGAGATCAGAGGGCTGTGGGTTCAGTTCCCACATCTGGCACTTGGGTTAATATCCCAGTACTGACACTGTAGTGCAGCATGAGAGGGATGCTGCACTTCTGAGGTGCCATCTTTCAGATGAGACGTTAAACCGAGGTCCCATCTGCCTGGATTGGTGGTAGTTCAGGTGGATGTTAAAGATCCCATGGCACTTATCGAAAAGAGTAGGGGAGTTTCCCCGGAGTCCTGGCTAAATTTCCCTCATTCACTAAAAATACCACCAACAGCTTAATCTGGTTCAAGGTCAGTTGGCATTCATATGTATCCCCCTCCCCCGGGTCGTGCCTGAAAATAGGCAGGATTTGTCTAGTGCACTTACCCGGTCAACAAAAGCTAAATAAATAAATAAATAAATAAATAAAAGGAAAGTAAGTTTGTAGTGCAGGAAAATCCTGTTCTGAACCCGTGCTGATATTCCTCTTTAATATTTAAGGTTAACATTTCGCTTTCTAGTTGATGTTTAATAATTTTTTCCATTAGCTTACATGGTATCGAAGTTAAGCTAATAGGGTGATAGTTTTCAACTTTTGAATGGGAGCCCTGTTTATAGATAGGTGTAACTATGGCAGAATGCCAGTCAGCAGGAATTAAAGATTCTTGAAGAGACTTATTGAAGATAATTGTTAGGGGTAAGGTAATGGAGTCCTTTGTCTCCATAAGAAATCTTGAAGTTATTTTATCTGGACCTGGAATAGTATGTTGTTTTAAAGGGTCCAGTGCTGTCAGTGTGTCCTGAATGGAAATCCTGTGTGTTTCAACATTTAATGTTGCTGCAATGGGTGAGGGAGCCAATTCTTGTATAAAAACTGATGCAAATATTTATTTAATTCTACCGCTGTTACTGTATCAGATGTTATTGTTTTATTATTAATAACTAAAGGTCCAATTGGCCAATTATTACCCTTTTTTCATTTAAGTAAGAGTATAAAGCCTTATGACAATCCTTTGTATGTGCTATTTTGAGTTCTAGATTACGTTTAGCCAGAATAATTTGTTTTTTCATGTTTTTAACTGTCTCCCTATAGGTTACCATTATAGAGTCTTTCTGAGGTAGTGGACATTTTTTTAGTTTAGAAAAAAGCTTATTTTTTCGTGTGATTAGTTTTTTAATATTATAATTGAACCATTGCAGAATCTTTCCTTTGTTATTATATTTGTTTTTTTCAGGTACATATTGTTTTTCTAGTTGAAGTATTATTTCTTTCAAAAAGTCCCATGCTTCCTCAGTTCTTAAAGGGAAATGAATCTGTTCCCAATTTAGTGAATTTAAATTGTGGTTTATACTATTGAAATCAGCTTTGTGGTATTGTTTTATTTTAAATTTACTTGTTTTTGGTTGAAGAGGAAATTGCATGGAAAAAATTACAGACATGTAGTCACTGTTTCCTATGGGAGTAAGAATCCTAGAGTCAGATATAGGGGTTTCTGAGTTTGTTATTACAAGATCAAGTGTATTTTTTCACCTTGTTGGCTCTCTAACAATTTGTTTGAGGCCTAAGTTTATAACAACAGAAAGCAGTTGTTCATCATGTTGATTGGTGCCAGATAGGGTGTCCCAATTTATGGTGGGAAGACTGAAATCCCCCGGTATGAGAACTGAATCTTTGTGTGCTAGTTGCATAATCTCTTCAGCTAGCTGTCTAGTTAAGTTTATATCAGATGATGGTGGTCGATAGCAAGTCCCTATAAGTATGTGCATGTATTTCCATTCTAACAAAAAAGCTATAGTGTATGGGAGCATATTGTTACAGATAGAATGTGGTCATTTTTTTTATTTTATGTTTGAAACCATACACTGTTCAAAATAATACATGGGAAACCATGCATAACTTAGCTGTGTTTTCTTCTTGGGGTTTTGATGACATCAGGGACCTCTGGAGTTTGGTTCTCCAGATCAGTGAGGTAACTGGAATCCCTTGATGGGAACACACAGCCTTGTTGTGCATAGTTGCCATTACACTATTTTCTATCTTGCACTCAGTGGCGCCATGCACAACAGGGGTCTGAAGTCCTCCTTATGTGGTTGCTAACAATACTGTGACTGTGAGGGAGAGGGGGTGAGGTTGCCATGCACAATACATGGCAGCTTTTGCAATGTCAGTCATAGAGTTTTGTGAAGGTCTCTGCCCTTCATGCAGTAAAGGGCCAGTGGTAGGGGTGTATCAGCTCTGCCACTGACAAAAGGAGTCACTGGGGGATGAAGCTCTGCATGGGACCTGCCATGCAGAGTGCAGTTGCAGGGGAATGGGCTGGGGAGGTGGATAGTGCAGTAGAAGTACTAGCCGCCAAGGAGACACTGCGTGGCAGGAGAGTCTTGAGGCAGTATTGGCCACCAAGGGCTTGCTGCATGGCATAGTGCCATGTGACTGGTGTTTTGCCATATTGAGACTGTGGGAGTTGCAGTTTGCATCCACTAATTTTTGTGAAACTCATTTGCATTGCAACATAACCGCAAAGGGAATCTTCCCCCAACCCCCGTGTCTACGTGGTATGTGTGTATATGGCAGTAATATATAACACTGTGTTGGGGAGCCTGTTTGCAGCCCGTTGTCTTCACTATCCATTGTGAATGGGGCCCACTAATTTTTCCAGGTGGGTGTGGACAACAGGCTGTTACGAGTGAAACACACAAAAAAAGAGTTTGCACCAGCATGGCAAGATTTTAAAGCCCTGCATCTGCCTTGTGCCAGTGCAGTTTTTAAAGAGGAGGCCTCTGTCATGTTGCACCTGTATGTAACATTAAGAAGGGGCTGCATGGGCCCCCTTCTAAGCCTCCTATCATCCATCTGTGGTAGTCACATCATGGAGGCAGACTGGTGCAGCACCCGACTGCACACGCAGACAGCAGGCTTACCAGACTGAGGCCAGCATCTCCCCATTTTGCTGCTGTCAGCCCTGCACATCCTCCTGTTGAATGGATCTAGTTGATGTCCAGTACTGGGATCCTTCTGCCATGGGCTGTGCGACTACTTCTGCATGTTTTATCACTGATCGAGACAAAATTAGATAGACAATCATTTTGATGGTCTGTGTACACAGCAGACTGATGTGTCTAAACCAGAGGCATATCGCCAGGGCTTTAGAAACCTAGCCCCCCTAGTGCTCCATTGAGAAACACAACCCTAAGTGTGTGGACTTAATGTCTGTGTTCCAGCAAAAAATAAATGATTTTTTTCTTTTTTTATTCTCATTATTTTCTGTCAACCTATGCTGCAAAACTGAAACCCATATCACACCTTAGATTGCACACATTAGATACATAGATTACACACATTAGATACATAATGGGTGCTCTTTCTCTTCTGTTTAGTGCTTAGATGCTGATACAAAGCTAACATGTGATTTTAAAATATTGAATTTATTGCAGTGCCATTATATTAAAAATCCATAATCTTTTTCTTTCTACATCCCTTTCTTTTAGGGTCAGAAAGGAAATCCAAAAGGCCGTCAAAATGAGAGGACAGTTATTCAGTATCATTACACACAGTGGCCTGATATGGGTGTACCAGAATATGCTCTGCCCGTACTGACATTTGTAAGAAAGTCATCAGCTGCCAGGACTCCAGATATAGGACCAGTAATTGTACACTGCAGGTAAGCAGAACTTTCCTTTGGAGATTGTTTGCTCTGGAGAGCCAACCCTTTTGACTTGTACTTACAATGCATCGTACAGTATTTTAGATGGTTATGAACTTTACATGCATGGAAATATATTTACTCCGCTTTATATACACTGATACATAGAGTAGTCAACCATTATTCTAGATGTCAGTAGGAGCCATGGTTAGATTGGTTCTCCAAGAAATTAATGTATTTTTGTGCAAGACAGCATCTTCTAGCAAGACATTAAACCGAGTGTTGTAATGTTTATTTATTAACAAAACAATCAGATCTGCAATTTTAACCTAAATTCTTCTTTTTTCATCAGTCAGCACATAAAATGCATGCCATGGTCTAAGCTGTTTTAATACCAATATTTGTATCACATAAATGCTTTGACTTGGGAACTGTAAGGTGTGTGTGTTTATTAGTCTATGAGATCTCAAATGTTTAATTGCAAATATTTTTTAACGTACCCTTTTTCCAGGATCCTTTGACAACCTTTAGGCTCAAATCTCTCCACCTATCCCCACTTTCCAGAAGCTCTGTGGCTTGTCTCCTGCAGTGGAACCCCCCTCACAGACCAGCAGAATCTGCATTCCTCTCTATCAACCCTGTAGTGGACCTGTATTTTATTAACTCTCCCCCAACCCCATAGAACCACCAAGAACCTCCTTCTATTTGATAACAATGGGCCCATGCTCCGGGTTGGCATTGCTGAGCCACCAAGGAGCCCATTACATGACAATCCAGTTCTTCCATCTACTCTGAAAGAGAAGAGTGTTTGCTGGGTGGCTTTTCAAACCTCTGCTGTTCTGTTTAAAGGGGAAGTGTCAGCATTAATAGCCCCACACCCAAGTATGAAGCAGGTCATAACTTACACTTTGTGTGTCACTTAATCCCTGTGTGTAAAACTATATTACTGTTTACTGCAGTATAGTAGTTTGTATCACACTAATTTTGCTGACTTGCAAACTGACATTTTCTGTAACAAAAATCATCCCCTGCTGCTGACATCAGAGGAGGACTGCAGCAGTGGGAGATTCAGTAGCCAGTAGTACATTTTGGAGTTGTAT
Source organism: Neoceratodus forsteri (assembly GCA_016271365.2). Lineage (NCBI taxonomy): Eukaryota > Metazoa > Chordata > Ceratodontiformes > Ceratodontidae > Neoceratodus > Neoceratodus forsteri. The sequence goes on from CM028129.1 coordinate 800,495,484, forward strand.
ATGCTCTGATCTTTAGTTTGCTGTTCCTTCTGTCTTCCCTGGGCCAAGTACAGTCACATATTACTGGACTTAGCCCCAGGAGGACAGTTGAACCAGAAAACATATGAAGGGAGCTTACAAAAGCTCTAAAATATACTACAGGCTATTGAATCTCTAACTGCTGCAACCTTCCTCTGATGTCAGCCGCAGGGGATTCTGGGATTTGTAGTTACAGAAATATGTCAGCTTGCATGGCAACAGAATTAGTGTGATACAATCTACTATACTGCATTAAACAGTAAATAAACAAAATGTTTTTGTTCACAGAGTGCAAATTAGGACCAGCCCCATACTTGGGTGTGGGGGCTCTTATTGATGACAGTTCTCCTTTAAGCAAATCTGGATCCTCACATTGCAAGTAACAATGCTGCTACTGATCCACTGAGTCATTGGTTTGCCCCAAGACATTTCAATACTATGTTCTTAACTGAAGGTGTGAGCGAAAAGACCCCAGCTTTCCATAATTGGACTGTTGCATTACTTTTTTTTAAATTTCTATTTATATTACGTCCAGCCTCCAAAACTCCCATCTCTGGTCTGATCCCCACAGCTTCCCTTGGTGAGGCAAACAGATGGAAGGCTAACCCCCCCATTCTGGATTCATAAAATCCCAGTCAGAACCAGTAGGAGGAAGGATTTCAGGCATGTGCAGTGCCCGTCATCCTTCAATGTCCAGGAAATTGTTTCCATACTCTTCTTACTGCCTAGGGGGCTAGTATCAGGAAAAAGTGCTTATCCAGCAACCTGCCATCACTTTGCTACAGGCTGTTGGCTTCACTGCCACCCACTGTCACTCAGGTGGTGGTAATACAGTGAGGCCTAACTGTCTTCTACAGTGTGAGGAGGAAAACATCAGCTGAGATTCTTAGTCCTCCTCCCCACTGGCTTCTGAGTTCAGGGCACAAACTTAGGTCATCAGTACCACAAGCAGCAATACTGAGGTTGGGCTAACGGGCCAGCCTACATTATTTTTCTTAAATATAATTTTAGATCATGGCCTTGGCCCTACCCTTCTATCCTTGCTAAGAAGTTTGCTAGCATACTGCTAACTTGGAAGGGTTGATTTACCCTTTAATTTTTGTTTGTCTCATTTCTCTTGTGTAAGGAACACTTTCCCCTAGCAACACTGTATTGCAGTATCTGCATTGGGGTGCCACACCTCATCTGCAAGGGGGGGTGTTCATAGACATATATTTGACCATCTCCACCTCCGCCACCCCCAACAAAGTTCTGCTCTTGGTGATCACTAAGTCACTATGCTGAATATTAGGTTTTCATTCTTGAGTAATTAAAGTAATATGTTTTAGATTTCGAAATAAAAATCTGTGTCATTCAGAATTTGTTCATTGAACAATAATATACAGCTAACTCACAGTATGTTACTTAAATGCTGAAACAGTGACTGTCTGTTCTTTCTTGGCACAGTGCTGGTGTTGGCAGAACTGGTACATATATTGTTATAGATAGTATGCTGCAACAGATAAAAGACAAAAGCACAGTTAATGTCCTGGGCTTTCTGAAACACATCAGGACACAGCGCAACTACCTCGTCCAGACTGAGGTAAGCCCTCTAGATGCAAGAAGGGGATACTTTCACCTTTGGTTAGAAAAGCATTTATTTATTTTATTCATATTTAATATCTTCTTGCTTTATGTAAATCAGTTCCTTAAAGAGCCATCATCATACTGAAACATTGATTAACAGTTTGTCAGTCATCAGAACTCCAGAAGGGGGGGGGTGAAAGGGGACTCTTGGGGATTCTGGGTAGGTTATTGGAGTTGGGAGGGGTCAGTCTGATATCTTTGTGTGTGCTTCCTCCATTTTCTCCCCTTTGTCTGGTTTATCACTCTAGCTCTACCACTCAGTGCTCTACCACAGTCCTATTCAGCAGGTAGAATGTAAGTAGGAAACTGCATGGTTCGTCATAGTGTAAAAGGTTTATTAGTCGAGCAGTGGCCTTCATTAATCTTCACCTTACTGCCATAATGTATTAAGTAGCAATGAAAATTGAGTCCCATTCTTTTCAATGGAGTGTGCTCTAGTGCTATACCTTACTGCACATCAAATAATGCCTGGGTGCGGGGGGCGTATACGTGACTAGGGAAGTGGAAGGGACTGAATGGCAACTTGTCGAGGCCAAATTGTGATCCCTTCAAACTAAATAAAGGGTAAGAATAAAATAGTACAAATAGCCACAGAAGGATGATCACTGACCTAATTTACCATATCCTGAAAGTAGTACCTTAGGATCACAAAATAATTTTAACTCATTCAGGTTTGCAATGTTCTGCCTCAGTAGTAGTACTAACTATTTTCAAATGCGAATAACTTTAAACTGAAAAATTATAGCATAGTGCTGAGAACACGAAAGTTGTTCCACAGAAAAAATTCTACAAAATGAGTGGTGTTTCATTTCTGGATACCTTTTACATTTTTTTTATCAGCAAAAAATTGCAGGAAATTCAGTTATTTCCACTTTTGCGACAAACAAATGCAAATAACTTTAAAATGAAAAAGCAGAGCATGGTACTTTGAGCACAAAAGTTGTTCAGCAGAAAACTATCTAAAAAATGAGTGGTGTTTCATTTATAGATACTTTTACTTTTTTTATAATCAGAAAAATAACACAAAATGTATTTCTTTTCACTTTTGCAACAAATGCCCCCAAAAAAATAATTATACATCAGACTTTTTCATTATGTACTGGCCATAATGCAAAGCTATGAGGCTCAGTGAGTTAAACAGTAGTAGTAGTAGTAGTAGTAAATCTTGGAAACCCTTCCCAAAGAAGTACTGTAACTGTAAAAGATGCCAAAAGTTAGTCACACACTTCAAAGTCACAAGTACTTTTTTACACATTCCCAATCATGTTTATCCCAAAACACGTCTGTAAAAATAGAACATGACATGGCCTGACTGAAGATATCGTATTTGTCTTTATTCACCACTCTTGAGATATCATAATATCATTAGTCTCTCCGGAAGATAAATATGACGAGCCCGATTCTCAAAGCCTCCACCATATGACGCAAGGTGCTTGCATCAAAAGGAATGCCAAAGGGTGCTGCTTGCACCATAATTTGTGTCTGAAGTGATTCTCAAAAGCAGCCTGTGGCAAACACAGCTGGTTTGTGGCAAAGAGGCCTTGCACCATCCATGTGGAAGAAAACAGGATGTGGCAATGTGCAAGGATCCTTACACCAGGAAAAAGATGCACCATCCCCTTTTGGGGAATTCACATACATGTGCATTGCTGACAGAATCAAACAACTGCTAGACTACCCAGGGCTGGTCTAAGGGTCAATGCGCCATCTGCAGAGCCCTCCCTGGGTGGAAGCGTACATGATGGTGAGCCCAATGTCCATGGAAAGGGTTTTGTCACATGTAAGGGTATATTATTATAACATATTATAGTCGCACGGTAGTGCCACTATAGTTAGGGTTGAGTAGGCACTTGAATGTTAAACCCCAATGTTTGCACTTTAATAACCTGGCAACCATTCAACGGATTTGCATGTGCAGTCTTGTGGGGTAGATAGCTGGATGTGCCAATTTTGTTCCAGATGGATGTGTGGATTCCAGATACGGAAACTGCAAAAAGTGAATTGTTTGGGATTTTTTGCTGTTTTTTTGAAGAGGTGTAGTGCCCAGATGGTTTGGAATTTGGTAAGACATTTTCAAGGTAGAAAGGGTCTGGTCCACAGATGTGCCTTTTGCTGGTTCAGTGTAAAAAATATTAATCCGTTTCAAAGTTATTACATTTTGAAATTTTGGGTTCTGAGCATGCTCAGTAAGCACTTCAAACTAGCTGTATGAAATGAAAAAATAATCCTTTTTCATGTGCCACCATCTTGTTGTCTGTTTTCACAAAGAAAAAAAAATTCAACCCCCTTCCCCCAAAACAATGACAGCCTGCACAGAGACCAACATATGTATCTTGCTCATCGGGACCCTATTAGGTGAATTCTGCACTTTACTGTTGTTAAAATGCCCCCCAAATATTTTTTTTAAATATCCTTTCTTGTGACTTGCTTCCATTTTTTTTCATATGGCCATATGAAAAAAGAATCTGGCCATTCAAAAAAGGATGCCTTCATAATCAAAAAATATAAAGTAACTGTTTCTCTGGTGTCTAGTGGCACCCCCCACCTTCCGATCACCATCCCTGTCATTACTGCATATTTCCCTGGTGTCTAGTGGCACCTCCCCCCATCACCATCCCCATAATTATATATAGTTCCATGGTGTCTAGTGGCACCTCCCCCCCTCCCAATGGCTGTCCCCGTCTTTCTATAAATACCCTGTCATAAAGAAAATCTTGTCAATGTCTTTTTTTAACATGTTAAAAAAAAGTCCCTTGCCAATCTGCCTCCAGCCCAGCCTCCCACTGAGCATCCCTCACCCCCCCACACACACACCCCAAACACCCTCACCATCTGAACAGGTCCCAGGGTCAAGATCAGCTCTCTGATTGAAGATAAGTATTGCTGCTGGAACCACCAACTGCAATATAGAAACTAAGGTAAGTGCGGTTCCAAGGTGAGAGCCAAGAGGGCAGCATTTGGAAGTACAGGAAAATGGGGAGGGAGTAGATAAAGATATATACAAGGGAAAGTCTAGGGAGGCTCACCAGACTGCTCGGGGGATAAATCGCTAGAGAGCTGAGAGTGGCGTAGGGGATCAAAAGAAGAGAAAAAAACTTCTTACATTACATAGGAGAGAAAAAGGGGATGCAAAGACCAGCTTGTGAGGATCAAGAAGGATGGGGGGGTGGGTGGAGAAGTGGGCAGAGCAGGCAGAGGCACTGAACGAGTACTTCTGCTCTGTGTTCATGCAGGAGAAGGTGGAAAATACCTCAGGCAAGTGCATGGGTGGGTAAGGGGGGAAGAGGATGACAGATGTAGGGATTACAGAGGGCAGGGTGCTGGAGGGATTGAGGGCATTAAGAGTGGACAAAGCGCCTGGGCCAGATGACGTTCACCGTAGAGTACTGAGGGAGCTAGAAGAGGTCCTTGCGAGGCCACTGGCAGACCTGTTTAATACCTCCCTGGACACAGGATGTGTACCACAGGACTGAAGGATGGCCCACTTGGTGCCCATCCATAAAAGTGGGCCAAAGGATGAACCAGGGAACTACTGGCCAGTGAGCCTCACCTCGATTGTGGGTAAACTCATGGAGATCATCCTCAAGGAGAGGCTCATGAGTTTCTTGGAGGAAAACGGTATCCAGGATGACCAGCAACATGGGTTTGTCACGGGCAGATCGTGCCAGACAAACCTGGTAGAGTTCTGTGACTGGGTGATGTAGGAACTGGACAAGGGCCATGCTGTGGATGTCCTGTACTCGGACTTCAGTAAGGCCTCTGATTCAGTGCCGCATGGGAGATTGTGTGAAAAGCTGGAGTATGTGGGGGCAGGACCAAAAATGGTGACCTGGATCAGGAACTGGCTGAGGGGGAGAGAGCAAAGGGTGGCGGTGGGGGGGGGGGACTCTAATCACCGAGAGCGGTGACAAGCAGGATACCACAGAGATCCATGCTGGGACCAGTACTGTTCTGGATTTTCATTGCAGATATCTCAAATTGGATCCAGAGAAAAATCAATCTGCTCGCAGACTACACCAAGATGGGAGATGTGGTAGATGACATGGAAGGAGGGAAGGGGTTGCAGGAGGACCTGAATAAGCTGCAGTAGTGTGCAGATAAATGGCAGCTGGGGTTTAATGCCAAGAAGTGCAAGGTTCTGCACTTCGGATTCCAGAACCAGGGGAGGGATTATCACCTAAATGGGGTTCAGTTGGGTTGCTCCACAGAAGAGAAGGACATAGGGGTGATCACAGCAGGGAGCATGAACAACTCTGTTCAGTGCAGAAGGGCAGTGGCAAAAGCCAACAAAATGCTGGAGTGTATAGCTAAAGGGATCTCCTCCAGAAGTAGGGAGGTTATCCTACCCCATATAGGTCACTGGTCAGGCCCTACCTGGAGTACTGTATGCAGTACTGGTGCCTGTTCCTGAAGAAGGACATCAGATTGTTGGAGGGGGTACAGCGTAGAGCTACAAAGATGATTCAGGGAATGGAGGGCAAACCATATGAGGAAAGGCTAGGGGAGTTGAATATGTACTCTCTGGAAGAGAGGAGGGACAAGGGAGACATGATTGAGACCTTTAAGTACCTGAAGGGAATAAACAAGACTAATACCTAGAGGATTTTCCAGAGGAGAAAGGGGAGGGACATGAGAGGACACCAGCTGAGATTGGAGGGGGGATAGATTCAGGAGAGAGGTGAGGAGACATTTTTCATGGAAAGAATGGTGGTCAAGTAGGACTCCTTGCTGGGTGAGGTAGTGTCCTGCAAGGCAGCTTCAAGAGGGGTTGGGATAGGGGAAGGGGAAATAGGATGGGGGGAGGGGCAGCAGCATTATAAGGTGCTAGCTGTGCACTCGAGCAGACTCGATAGACCATGAGGCCTGTTTCTGCTGGCATTTTCGTATGTTCATATTTAAATGGGGTTTTCAACTCTGATGCATAACTTTGAAATGTTTCCATATTTTGAAACCAAATTTTCAGCATAGCGTTTTTGGGACCCCACCTCATGAACAATGTCAGTGGAATTACAAAAATCTGACCTGAAAGGTGATTTCATGGTCTCTTGGCGAAATCAACTTTCAGGCAGGATCTGAACATTTTCACTGCCCTTGTTCATGAGGTGAGGTCATAAGAAGGATATGTTGAACATTTTGGGTCAAAATACGTAAAAATAGTAAAGTTATGTGTGTACATTGAAATTTTACTACGCTCACCTGTAACGTTGATAATGTTAAATATTTTGACCCCAGATTTTCAACATAGCCATTTTTACACCACCTCAGAAATGTGACAGCTGTCATTTTTCATATCCTGCCCAAACTGTGTTTTCACTCCTGTGGCACGAAATGATGTTGCGGTGGAGCAGAATGACATTTCGTTGCTGTTGTCCTCCAAATGGCAGCACAGGGCCCAGTGGACCCTGCACTTCCACAGCAACATACATAGATGCAATTATGGAGGGATGCCAGTGCAGGGCCCAGAGGGCCCTGTACTCCTTCAGGTAAATAAGATAAAATTACACTATCTCAAAAAGTATGGATTGGCTCTGTGCTCCCACAGGTAAATAAGGATGCAATCTTACTTCGAGGGGGCTCTTGCAGTAGGCAACAACATTAGGACTAAGCCACCAGGTGCTAGGACCACACTGAATACTTCTAGTTACCAGTACAGGGGGACTGCCCCCGACGACGGCAGGCTGACGTCCACTTATGGCATAAAAGGGGCAGTCCCCCAGCTCCACCCCAGGTCTTTTCCCACTGTCGACTGGTTCTCATAGACCTTACAGAGCATTGCTTCAGTTGACCGCCATTCCTGATCTTTATTTTGTTCATTTTAACCACTTTCTTTCGACAGTATACCATCGCTTCCACCATCGGATGCATGTCTTCATCGATTTCGTCTAGGAAATTCTGCAAATCCAAGTGTGCCTGCGGCAAGCAGTTTCCAGAGAAGGACAGCCATGCCTCCTGCATTGTCTGCCTAGGCCTGGATCACAACACCGAAGCCTGCCAGGCCAGCCTGAAATTCAACCAAGCCACACGAAGATGACACCAGAGAGTCCTGGAGACCCATCTCCTTCAACAGAAACTGGCCGCCATGGAAGAAGAGCTGTGGGCCCGGAGTGCATCTTCCTCACCAGGGACCTCATCAGAGACCTCATCCTCTTCTAACAAAAAGCACAAGTGGGACAAGCATCAGGACCAGGATCAGTCCGCCTCCGGGCCATGGTCGCCTTCAGGGAGGGTCAGCTCCTATAGCCATGCTAGCCCTCCTTCCCTCCAGGCTGCCTCTGGCCACACTGCTCACTCTTATCACGGTGTCTGGTGGCACCTCTGCAGGTTCAGGGGACACCTTCTCTGTCATGCCGCCCCTTTCGCTCAGGGCGGGCGCTAGCATGGATCCCTGTCCAGCCTGGCACCCGACACCTGACTCCCAATTCTCAGGGGATGAGGAGTCGGACTCTGTGGAGTCTGTGGGTTGTCCCTCCTACTCCTCTTTGGAGCTATTGGTTAAATAGATCCCTAAGTCCCCTGCAGAGGACCTTTCCTTCCTGGAGGAGGTGATGAGGCTCAAGCAGATGTCACAGGGCTGGCAAACGGAGGAGCAGGACCCTCAACAGTGCCATTTGGCAGAGCATCTGCCCCTCCTGGAAGTCACATCAGTGGTGGTCCCACCTCTTGTGGTACCCTACGATGACATTACCACCACCGTATGGTAGCAGCCAGCGTTGGTTCCTCCTATGCCTCAGAAGGCAGATAGGTTGTACCATGCCACAGATGGTCAGTCCCACTGTGGGTCCCACCTTAAGGCTGACTCCACAGTCCTAGCTGCCGCCAACTTCGGGGCTCAGAAGTCCAAGCGCTGGGATGACTCCCCTCTGAACAAGGAGTCCAGACATTTGGACCACTTTGTGCAGAGAGTGTACATTTCTTCCACTCTTGCCCTGTGTGCCCAAAATTACTTGGCACACATGATGATCGATCAGCAGTCTCTCATGGATCAGGCAAAAGACATTGTAGCTGCCCTACTCCTCCAACTGCCCTACCCCTCCAGGGCTCAGTTAGAGCAACTACTCTCCTGCTGCCTCTAACATGGACTTCCATGTCCTCCATGTTGCTTATGATATGGAGGATGCCTCAGTATGGAGCACGGCTACAGCCATTTGTCTCTAGCGCCATGCCTGGCTGCACCCATTGGGCTTCGCCCCAGAGGTTCAGGCCTCTCTTCTGGATGCCCCATTCTAAGGCTTTGTTCTTTTTGGTAGGGATGTTCAGGATATGCCCACTTCTCTGCAAGTGTTGGGCAAGGCTCTGCACTCTGTGCACTCCCTCCACCACACCCCTTACAGAGGAGTGCACCATTCACCCCTCCATCAATCGGCACGACGCCACTCCCGCCAGCAGCCCACCAAGTCCCAGAGCAAGTGTTGGGCCTCCTCCGCCATGACTCCCCAGCTCCCAAAGCCCCCATGGCTGAGGTGATCACGCCTTCCATGCCCTCTGCCACCTCCCCAATTTAGGCATGTTCCCCCTCCTCGAACAGAGCAGTTGGAGGACCAGATGAGGGGTGGCTTCGTCCCATGCTTCGATGAGTGGGGAACAACATTTATGGGAGCAAGGTTTTTCCTTTTGGTACAATTAGGTGCTGTCTAGTTTTCTTTTATGGCCCTTTCTTGGGGCCTGCTCTTCAGTTGGGGCATACACCCACTTCCCCTAGGGAAGGGTGTCGCAGGCCTCTATCTGTGGGAGCAGACGGCCAGTACGTTTACTCCCCTTTTTCCTTCAGGGGCAGATGGGAGCAGGCGATCTCCAACCTTTCCAGGGCCTGCGCCCAATGAGCCAGTAGAGGGGATGCTTGCACCTTCGCACGATGGCTCCCTCGGGGATCCTACTTTGGGCCTTCTCCAGTCCTGGTCTCAGTGCCCTCTTTTTGCAGGACACCTTTGCCCCTTGTTCTTTTAGGCCTCTCTGCGGACAAGAATCTTTGCCAGATGCCTGATGGGTATGGCTGTGCCCTAACTGGGCAGAGTCTCGGTGTGCTCCACTGCCTTGCCGGCAGGTCCCTTACAGCCATGGTGATGGGCTGTCTGGAGCAGCTTGGGGGCTCTGTCCGGCAGTTGCTCTTCCCTCAGAAGATCAATGAAACCTGTTCACAGTACACTTATCTCTGACTTAGCTTTCCTTGGGGCGTTGCAGGGCTTTGGCATGGCCCAGTTCCTCCTTCCTCAGAACAGGGCATAGGTCCTCAGGGAGCATCTTTCGGGTGCTACCTCCAGCTGCTGGATTCTGGCACTCTTCCCCCCATCTTCGGATCTCTTGATAGAGGTACCTCTGGTCCAGCCCAATATGTGTGCCCTGTGGGGGTCCCCATGGGACTAGGGTGGTCTGGGGCTTAGATGATTCTCACCATTAGGTCTCAGATTCTGATTATGGAGTCTCTCCTCTAGTGTCTTTGGCCTTGGACTGAGCTCTCCCTACAGACCTTAGCACGAGGGATGAAGGCTGTATTGTTCACCCTACAGACCTTCCTTCCCCAGTCTTTGTAGAGGCTGCCGCCAACCCAGCCGGCTGGTAGTCACCTGGTCTGGCATCCTTCCAAGTGAGGGAGCATTCGTTTGTCTCCCCCTTGTGAGGAGACTGCGCTAGTGTGACATGGGACTATTGGGCTCGGCCTTTGCCTCTTGGTGACACACGTGCCAGGTGTTTGGTCTGTACTGGAGGTCAATCTCAGCTGCCCATAGGCTCAGCTTTAAGGACGGACATCGCACATAGCTGTTGTTGAAGAATGCTTCGACACCCAGGGATGGCCAGTATTAGTTTTATTCTTTCTCCATCCAACACCACTCCGCCCTTTTTCTCTGAGCTATGTGTTTCCTAATGAGATGTACCCTTTCCCTCTCTAAGGGGCCCCCCAACTTCTTCCTTCTTCACGACATTTGAGGGGGGTTCCCCAACTGTAGTTAGGGGAGTCGGGAAGGATTCTTATTGCCCCATCTTGGCCGCATTACGCAGGATTTCCTCAACTTCCCGTTAGGTGGGAGACCCTCCGGTTTCTTCTCCCTTCAGTTCTGACCTGTTTTCTCAGGGCTGGGCCACCTGGATCTATTCAGATTTGAGATTCCCCCACTGCTCTGCTTGGTCCCTCCTTGGATAGCTGTCTCTCACCCTTGGGTCTTCCCCTATGTTAATGGGGTTCTGCTACAGGCCGGAATGCCATTTCCCATAACCCTCTCCGCTGTGAAGAGGAAGCTTTTGTTTCCCTAGATAACTTCCAAGGGTTGGGACACTTCCTCCAGTTCAGCATCTCGGGTCCCAGATTACCTACTGTCCCTGCGGGATTAGAGACTCAGACTTTCCTAATGGAAGGCCTAATTTCTCAGCCACCCTCGCCTACCACTTCTCTATATGGGCAAGGTCTTGGTACAGTGGAGGTCTCCCGCTCTCTTTTTCTGCAGGACTCCCCACCAGTTAAACCTTTCTATCTCTGGTCACTGGTGCCCTAACTCAAGCGATCCTCGAGCATAGAGCTTTCCATGCAAGATACCTAGTCCCTTTTTTCACAAGGACAGAGCTTCTCTGCACTCATTACTTAGCTCCTACTCTCTCTTCTCATTCCTCGCTGCTCTATGCACCTTTTGGTGTATTATCCTGAGTTCTTCCTCAGGGGGAAGCACTTCTCCTTGTTCTGGAGGTGTGCAATATACAGGAGGCCTATACCCTTCAGACCAGGCCCTCTTGGTGGTCCATTCTCCTCTCCTTTTCCTTCGCTCCTTAGTTAGACAGCTCCTCAGTAGTCAGACAGTGCCTGTCCAAAGGTACTGGCAACCATGTCACACTCAGCTTCCAGCACCTCACCTTGTTCTCCCCGGTGCTGATAAGGGCCAATCCATCTAGAGTGTCGCCACATCTCCAGTCTGCTTTCACACTTGCGTCCACTGCAAACACCAGTGTGGCTTCCACCGAGAAGCTCTGTCCCTTCCCTTTGCCCAGTGCTGATGTCTGGGCATTGTTTCTGGGTTCAGGGATTGGCTTTGGACTAGCTGTCCTTCAGGGCCTATGGACCCTTTTTCCTTGCCTACTGCAGACCTTTGTGGTCCTCCTGAATTTTGTCTCTGCTTGTTTTTAGCACTGTTTGGGACTCAGTCCTAACAGTGTTACCTACTGCAAAGAGCCCCCTCGAAGTAAGATGGTACAGTTACACAAGAACTTACCGTAACAGTAGATCTTTGAGAGAAGCTTCTGCAGTAGGCATAATTTTCCCTCCCTCCTTCCCCCTGCTCTCTTTTCCATGCATATGTATCTTTGTGGCTCCAGGAGCCCCTCCTTCTCCTGTTGTTCCTTTTCACAGGTCTCTGGTGGGAGAACTGAGGTGGGACTGGGGGACTGCCACTTTTATGCCAGAGGCAGACATCAGTGTGCCAATGGGGGTGGTCCCCCACTGGGTACTGCTAGCTAGTAGTTTTCCATGTGATCCTAGTGCCTGGCAGCATAGGACTAATGGTGTTGCCTACTGCAAGAGTGCCTCTCGAAGATCTATTGTTACAGTAAGTTCTTACGTAACTGTACTATTAGACTATCTCAAAAAGTAAGGAAATTCTTTGCAAAACAATCTGCATCAATGCAACAGTTAGGGTACAGATTAAAGCAACAAAAGTAGGGAAATGTGATATTAGGGTTTCAAACCCTGACACCCCTGCCCCACCCCTGAGGCAAATGAGGGGTTGAGTCTTCCTTGGCGTTGTCAACCCTAATGCTCACCCCATCCTATACATTCATGAAACACACACATACACACCTGTCTCCATCCCATCTCAACTTTTTTGTTATTGCAATGGTGGCTGTAGAGTTGACAGTGCCAGGAAGACTCCACCCTTCATTTTAGTTTCAGGGTGGTAGGGTGTTAGGGTTTAAAACCCTAACATCATATTTCCCTACTTTATTTGGTTTAATCTGTACCCTAACGGTTGCATTAATGTATTTTTTTTTACAAAGAATATATATACAGTATATGCATGTATATTATGTATGTGCTGCATATGTGTTGCTATTATAATACAATATGGACCTGTATCCTGTGGCACCATGAAGACATGTGTCTGTTCTCTTATCTATATAACATAATATTTCATTATGTAGTTTATACTATTATTTATATAAGTACTTGCATCATGACTATGTCATGGGTGCTATGAATTGTGTGAGGACTGCCACTACACTTGCACCTCCTGGGCTGCATCATGCACATGATCTATTGTAGTAGTAGTATACATATTATACGTTATATAGACAGGTGCATGGAAGCAATGTCTGACTCCTCTCTTAAGCCTGTCTTTGTCGTCCCACAGGTTAGTTACAAAACCAGTATGCTGATGGGTACATTTGCTATGCACACAGCATATTCTGGCATATTGGCTTTCTCCTAGGAAGTGTTTCTACCCTTAAAGGAGGGCCGCCCGACCGCACCTGCAGCTTGTGGCAAACCTTAGAGATGTGCTGTCTGTTTGGTGCACACCCACAGCTGCCTCAAGCTGCAGGACTTTGCCACCGGGACCCTACCTGAAAGACAACTGGGTGCAGGGTCCCTGGTGCACAAGCAAGTGGCACAAGCTGCCTTCACAAAAGCGGGAGCAAGACAGAGGCTGGAAACTACAGACCTGTCAGTTTGACCTCAGTGGTAGGGAAAATGATGGAATCACTTCTGAAGGAAGAACTGTGGAGTACCTAAAGGCCAGTGGGGCACAGGACCCAAGGCAGCATGGATTCACAGCTGGAAGGTCATGTCAGATAAATCGAATCAATTTCTTTGACTGGGTGATCAAAGTAGTAGACCAGGGAGGGGCTGTGGACATGGCCTACCTAGACTTTAGCAAGGCATTTGAAACAGTCCTGCACAAAAGATTAATAAACAAATTAGCCAGCCTGGGAGTGGGTCCCAGGGTGGTAGGCTGGGTAAAACATTGGCTGAACAACAGGATGCAGAGGGTAATAATAAACAGAGTCCACAGTGAAGAAAGGGGGGTTACTAGTGGGTTACCTCTGGCTTCAGTACTGGGTCTGGTCCTTTATAATGTCTTTATAAGTGACATTGCAGAGGGACTAGAATGAAAAGTATGTCTTTTTGCAGATGACACAAAGGTCTGCAACAGGGTTGATACACAAGGTGGAGTGGAAAGGATGAGAAAGGGATTTGGCAAGGTTGGAGGAATGGTGAAATGTATGACCGCTTAGATTCAATGCAAAGAAGTGCAAAGTAATGCACCTGGGAAACAAAAACTCAGGGGAAGAGTACACAATGGGAGGTGAGATACTGACAACAACAAAAATGAAAAGGGACCTGGAGTTAGTTATATCAGATTACCTAAATGTGGGCAAGCAATGTGAGAAGGCAGTAAGGAGGGTTGGGGGATACTGGGATGCATAGGGAGAGGCATCACCAGTAGAAAACAGGAAGTTGTTATCCCTCTGTACAGACAATTGGTGAGACCCCATCTGGAGTACTGTGTGCAGTTCTGGAGACCCCATCTCTGTGAAGACACAGACAGGGTGGAGGCTGTCCAGAGGACTGCAACCAAAATGGTGCAGGGTCTGCACCAGAAAACATATGAAGAGAGACTAAAGGAGCTTAATATGTATACCCTCAAGGAAAGAAGGGAGAGGGGGGACATGATAGAAACTTTCAAGTACCTCAACGGAATTAAACTGTCCAAGAGGGTAGCATCTTTCAGAAAAAGAGATGTGCAAGAACAAGGGGGCACAATTTGAAGATAGAGGTGGGACGGCTCAGAGGTAATGTGAGGAAGTATTTTTTCATGGAGAGGGTTGTGAATGCATGGAACAGCCTTCCTGAGGAGGTCGTGGAGTCACAAACAGTGGGGGAATTCAAGAATGCATGGAACAGACATAAGGCAATTCTAGTGGGGGGGGGAGGAGGAAGTAGACTGTTAGTTAACTAGGATCTGCAGCTTATCCATTAGGTAGGGAAATGGGCAGACTAGGTGGGCCAAGTGGTCCTTATCTGCCATTAAATTCTATGTTTCATTGGCACAGCTTGCACCACCCTTTGAAATCAAGCCCAATATCTTCAGTTAGGCCACATTGTGTTCCCTACATGTATATGTGTATATATACATATATATCTATTCATTGCAAAAACCTCTTTTTTACAAAACCAGTTAGGGTTTCCATTACACCTTTAAAAGTATGGAAATTCACTGGCCCGGTAGCACTGAAGGCAGAGGCGCTAGATGCCTTACCTCACGTGACACTGGCGACCCATGTTTGGGAATGAGCATGGCCCGCGGGGGGTCGGCAGGGACGGAGAAGGATTGAGTGTTCAATGGACTGCTCTCCTTCTCCGGGGAAGGGGGTTCCCAGTTGTCAGTGCCTGTCTGCCCCCTAGCAGAGGCTGGGAGACATGGCTGCTGTACTGAAGACAGGTGAGGAGTCAGGGCAGATGCTAAAGGGAGCGCATGTGGACACGTGGGTGCTCCACTTCTCAGTCATCGACTCCACAGGAAAAAAAGCAGCAAAAAGAACTACTGCTGCTGCACAGTGATGAAGGGTGCCTCGCAGGCTCCTCTCCCGGGCAGCCATGGCACTGGTCCCTTGAATCCAGTCTCCGGTGTGTGGGTTGGAGAACCCCGCCAAGGGGGGTAAGCCCTGGGGCCAGGTCAGTGCCAGATGGTGGACATTGGGGGCAGGGCTGGGGGCTCCCTCCGGATGTAAGCGGCAGTAGGGAAAAGTAATAACTGTAAAAAAAGATGGAATTTCAATGTTACATTGATAGATTAAAGACAACATCAATCTTCTGGTAAATTAGAAACTAAACAATTATTTGATATATCCCTTGCTGTCCTTCCACCTATCTCATACACCATATAAATATATTGTTCTATACCACATGATTAACAGCTCAAACTGTGTACGAGTTAGGTGGAAGCACACCAAGGGACATATCAAATAACTGTTTTGTTTCTAATGTTTGCAGAGATTGGTGTTGAGCTGATACATGTATTAACCAGAACATTGAATTTCCATACTTTTAAAGGTGTAATGGAAACCCTAACTGGTTTTGTAAAATGGATTTTTTTGCAATAAATTTCCTTACTTTTTGTGATAGGTGTGTAACAAAATTGCAACAAATACTCATAAGTTTGTCATTTTTTTCCACATTGTGACCCCAAATTTTCGACATAGTCTTCTTATCACCCCACTTCATAACCCTCATACTGTAGGTGTAAATTTCTTAATCCATGGCAAAATGTCATTCTGTGCCACAGCTGTGGAAACACATTTTGGACAGGATGTGAGAAATGACAGCAGTGGTATTCATGAGGTGCTGTGAAGAAATGGCTATGTTCAAACTTTGGAGTGAAAATATAAATGATTGCCAGTTACATGCATGCATTGGAAAATTTCATTGATTGTGTATAACTCAATCATTCTTTGTTACTTTTGCTCCCAAATTTCAACATTGCCTTTTTGGGACCCTACGTTATGAACATTGGCACTGTCATTTCATTACTTAATCCAGAAAGGTGATTTTGCACATGACCGCACCATTCTGCACCACAATTGCAAAAGCACTTTTCAGGCAGGATGTGAGAAAGGCAGCTAGCTGTACTGTTCATGAGGTGGTGTGAAAAGTGGCTATTTTGAAAACTTGGCGTGAAAGTATAAATTGGCAAAGTTACACGCATGTGAAGGAAAATGACCAGGCATAACACTGGTGTTTTTGGGTATTTTTGCACCAGATTTTCCATATAGGCTTTTTGGGACCCCACCTCATGCACAATGACATTTCCATTTCATTACTCCATCCCAAAAGGTGATTTCTTTCAGCCACAGTGAAATCATCTTTCAGGACAGAGTAACAAAATGACAGTGCCAGTGTTCATGAGGTGGGGTCCCAAAAAGTCCATGTTGAAAATTTTGTTCATGCCAGAGGGTGTAGACAGAATGAGGAGGGACCTACCGAAGCTTGACAAATGATCAAAGGTTTGGCAGTTGAAATTCAATGCAAAGAAATTCAAGATAATGCATATGGGGCACAAAAATCCTGGAACAACATATCAGTTTGGGGGGGAGGGGGAGGATATATCGTGCACCAAGCAGGAAAGGGACCTTGGGGTTATCATCTCTGATGACCTCAAGGTAGGGAAACAGAGTGACAAGGCAGCAGGTAAAGCATAAAGGATGCTGGGCTGCATCACCAGCAGGAAAAGGGAGGTGATAATTTCAATATGCAAGACACTAGTGAGGCCCCACCTGGAGTACAGTGTGCAGTTCTGGAGACCTTACCTATGCAAGGACATAGGGTAGAGAAGCTTCAGAGAAGGGTAACAAAGATGGTACAGGGGGTTGCATCACAAGTCCATAGACCCTTATCTGCTAACAGTGTTTATGTATCTATGTAAAATACCTACAAATATCTGAGATATTAACATACAGTGTGTTCAAAATGCTATTGACCACTTCTATATGGCACTTACCTTTATTCTTCATTTCGCTGTTCGACTTTGAAGACTGCAGATGTGTCCCGGTCCGCAGAAGATGACAGTCGCCGACCTCGGTTGGTAAGTATAGGGCAAGAGGGTGTGGGGTGGTTGGTTGCTCAGTGGGGGGGGTCGGAATGTGAGAGGGGGATGGGGAAACAATGAGAGACCTTTTCTTACAGGAGTTTAAAAAAAGATGCTGTGGACTGTTTTCTTTTTTCACAGGAACAGTAGAAACATTTCTCAGGGCACTGGGGGTGGGTTCCTCGGTGTCCCACACTGCTCTGGAGGGTACAGCATAACTGGGTGCACTATGTACACTGGGAATGGGCTCCCTAGAGTCACACACTGCTGGTGGGGGTGAGTGTAGTGCTGACATGGGGATTGGGTACCCCACTGTTGGCAAAACCATTATGTATATATTTCAGGACACTGGGAGTGGGTTCCCCAGTGTCCCACAGTGGGGGGAGGGGTGCTTTATCTGGGTCACTGGGAGTGGGCTCCGCAGTGTCCTTCTGTGTGGGTGGGGGGAATAAGATATTGAAATAGCAAAAAGCACAAAAGACAGTAGCTCAATGGCACAAAACATTTAGCTTTCAAGCATGAGATGCACTTACCAGGGTGTTAAACTCAGTTGAAAAGCACCGAGCTGGAATACCAGCAAAAAAGGTCACCACTTTATTCAGTCCTATACTAAGTTTAAATCTCAGTTCACAGTGTTGCAGAAAACAAAGCCTGGCAGATCACCCCTGAGTGGAGATTATGTTTTAAAAAAACTCTAGGGGGTTTATGCAGCCTGGGGTGGGACCCTGGGGGCTGTTTGGTTCCTGTTCCCCCGCTGTGTTGGTTCTGTCTGCCAAAAGGGATTTAGTACTGCAAAACAGCATCCTTGTTCAGTGCAGAATCCCTTTCCATAGGGCTCATACAAAGCAAAATCCTAGTTCAAAGCAGAATCCTAGGCTGAAGCACAATCCTGGGTAGAAGCAGAATCCTGTGTTGTGTGGAACATCTATTTTTCACCATAGGAAATAATGGGAAATTCAACATGTCATAACTTTAGAACAAATTTATATTTTCCCACCAAATCTTCAAAAGGCACACCTGTGAGGCCAAAGCTTTCTACCCTGAAAATGTTAGCCCAGAAGCTAAAGCTATTTCCGAGATCCAGGTGGACAAAAAAATGAGTGACACACCCTCAAACCTTTATTTTTAACACACTGTATCTCGGAAACGGTTAAACCTATTAATATAAAATTTACCACTTACAAACACCTCCCCAGGGTAATTATGCGTGCCAAATTTTCTAGAAATCACTTTAACGATTACAGAATTATTAAGATCCAAAAATTGCCCTTTGACATTAATAAACAAACAGCAAAATCCTCAGACATCTGTTGTTTTTCAACACTACCTATCTCAGAAACCAAACAAGGGGTTCAAACCAGATTTGTCAGGTCAAGAGACCTGTGTCGTATGCTGATGCTTGTCAAATTTCCTGTAAATCTGTTGGAGTGTTGCAAAGTTATTGAAGTGCAAAGAATGCAAAACTGGATGACAGTGTGCGAAAATCACTTTCACTTTTATATCTATTTCTCCCATCTATTTTCTCCCATAGGAAATAATGGCAAATTCAAGATTTAATAACTTTGGAATGGATTATTTAAGCAATAAACCACGACAGGGTGTTGGTGATGCTGGTTTTACCGACGCCTGGCGTGGTTCGGTCACGAGGCCGCAGGCCGAGTGACTAAACCTCACCAGGCGTGGGTAAAACCAGCATCACCAACACACTGGAGTGGTTTATTGCTATTATACAATGTCCCTATTAATTTTTTTGTCACAAAAAATGAAGAGAAAAATCATAATTTTTAATTTTTCCAGTTTTTATTTAATTTGTTGTTACGCTGCAAAAAATAGTCCAGTATGGATCGTGCATGCTGCAGGGCAGAGAGACTACGAAGGTTTGGACAGGAAATGAGAGGTCAGTGGGGTGGAGCTCAAATCAGAGGTCAGTGGGGTGAAGCTTTGTTTCTTTTCCCTGAATGAAGGGAGAGAGCGCAGTGTGGAAATTAAATGTTACTTGCTGTTAGTTTAACACAGAAGGTAAGGTTTCAGGCTTCAGGTTTTTTTTTTTAAAAGTTTGCGTCTGTCAGCTTTAGGAGCGTGTTGCGATCAGGTGGCAGGCTGAAACAGGGAGAGAGCGGGGTGTCTTCAGCGCTGTGAGTACGGCGTCCGAGATCGTGGTTTTTCAGTTTAGCTTCTGGGTTTTTAGGTAGAAAGATGTAGAGGGAAATTCTGGCAAAATTGAGTTTTTGTTTTTTATTACGAATTATGGGCTGACGGAGTAGCGCAGCGGGTGACGTTTAGCGAACAAAACAAGATGGCGGCTCGGAACGATTTAAATTTTTTTTTTGCAGTTACTGAGATGCGGCTGGCTGGCACCTTTTTGCGTTGGTAATGCTAGATTTTACAACGCTTGAAAGGTGCCAGTTAGCCAATCAGAGTGGTGGACTGTAAGACCTCGTTGTATAATATTGTTTTACCAAACCTTTGAAAGGCATATCTGTGAGGCCAAGGCTTTCTACCCTGAAAATTTCAGCCCAGCACCTAAAAGCGTTTCTGAGATATAGGTGGCCGGAAAAAACAGCAAAAACTAGGGAAATAACTATATTTTCAACACTTCATATCTCAAAAATCTCAAAAGGGATTCATACTAATTTTGGTACATCAACAGACCTACCCCCCAGCAGATGATACATGCCAAATTTCAGGAAAATCTGTGAAACCAATTTGAAGTTATTAACCAGGAAATATTTCCCCTTAATATTAAACACTCCTACAAACCCTAACTATACTGGCCCTACCGGGCCAGTATAATATACAAACACATATACAGTATACATAGAGATATATATTGTTTATTTCCACTATTAGCATTAACTTCCTCCTTAAATGTTATTAAATTTAACTGTTAATAACATTATAGTTGCTGGCCCGGTGGCATTGAGGGTTGAGGCACTGAACTCCACACCTCGCGCCACGTCGGTGACCCGGGTTCGGGAAGGGATTGAGCATCTGGAGGACTAATCTCCCTTCCCTGGGAGGGTTCAAGGGGAAGCGCCACTCCTGAGCGGCCCCTGACGGTGGTCGAGGGATGGCCAGGAACATGCAGCGCTACAGAAGCGGGGCGGAGCTGCAGTAGACATCGGCAAGTGCATGCCCAAGACATCAGTGCACATCCATGCTCCATGTGGGAAAACACTGAAAAACCCTGCAGCTGCAGCAAAGATGATGGAGACCCCAGGGACCTGCCCACATCCCAAGTGTCATACCCACCTGCACCAGTACCTCCCATGCCTGACTCGTCTCCATGGTAAGTCCCTCTAATTTCAGACAGGCCACTAAGAGAGGGTGGGTGACCCGGGGGGCTGGACATGCCCTGGGGTCAGGGGGAGGCCGGAGCGGCGGTTTCGGGCATGGGAGTAGAGGCAAGTGTCATGTGGATACCCTGGGGCTGCAGTGCAAAAATAGTATAAAAAAGAAATAAGATTATAGTTATTCAGTGGCATTTGTTGCCTAACTATCCTTCAAATTCAGAATATAACGTAGTGATCTCTGAATGCATCAATAAACCAGGTGTTATTCTGTCAGGTTAATTAACTCATTGTCTCCTAGCAGATGCCTGTAGGTGTCAGTAAAATACACTGGTGTGTCCTGACGACGCCTTCAGAAGTCAGCTACTGACTTCCTGTGTGCCTTGGCAATGTCTGGAGAAGTCACTTACATTTTGCTACATTATATATTGAAATGTACAATATATATTTGACTGCATAGCACCGTTGGAAAGGTAATTTTGAGCTGAAGAACTTTGCCACTGCTATTTTGTGTATATCATGTATACTTTAGGAGTTACTCGTATTTGTTTATGGTATGGTGTGTATTTCTTATGTTGCCTGTTTATTTTTTTTTGCTGTTTCAACCAGCATAGAAAAAAAACGAAATTACATATTATTCCTTGCATACCACCACTGGAAAGGAAATTTTATGCTGAATAACTTTGCCACTCATACTTTGTGTCTAGCACTTATGGTTCTTGAGCTATTAGGATTTGTTTGTGGCATGCTGACTATAGTTTGAATTTGCTTAGAAAGGCCCAGGATTTACTATTAACAGTATACAGCAGACAAGTGGTGCAACTTCAGAGAGCTCCTGTGGAGGCAATGAGTTAATAAAGATCCAAAATAAGATGTACATTTTTTTTTACTTGTACTTAGTTACTGCTGTCTGTGATACTTGCAGCATGATAATCATTGCTTTAGTAAACTCCAATCAGTATTCAGAATTACCCACATTTCTGTTTAATGCTCAGTACACAGCAGTTATGACTATTCATCTCAACTCATTATATATTTTTTATTTTACATTTGGCAGTTGTAAAGGACATCCAGTCAGTAATGGTTTAACTTGTTTAGTAATATTTTGACCATGTAAACTCTGTATAACCATTTAGATAGCAAGAGCCAATGACACAAGGCTGTCAGTGACATAAATAGCAACTCTGTCTTCAATACCAACACCCCTGGATGGACTACATCTGTGTAGATTGTAACAAGTAAGATCAAATTGGATTATAAGGCCATCGTGTTTAGGCATTAATCTTTAAATGGGTAAATGCACAATTTGATGGTACATAATAACTTCTTAGCTTAATATTTTGACATAGTAATATTTAATGGTACCTAAGGACCTGGGTTGCTCTTGGTACCCCCCACTTTCTATAAGTAGGGTTAGCACCACATTTATACTAGTAAACTGGACGATGAACTCTTTTTCACACTGAATGATGAACTTGTGATTAAATCATTATCTGACCACCTGAATTTTTTTTTTTTTGGGGGGGGTTACTATTTATGCTCCCTACTTCTCCAGCCATGGCCCCTTCTGATTTTTGTGCACCATACATCCCTGTCGGCTGACCCTGCACCCCAGGGGGGTTGCTTACTTGCTCTGTATTTTATCCACCATGATAGGGTCTTTGTGGTGACTTAACACAATCTGGAAACACCAAATCTGTTGGCTGGGACTCCTTCATGCTGGATGGACAAGAAGCAGGAGGCCTGAGCTTGCCGAGGTTTTATACTGCTGGGCTAGAGATGTTTCCCATTTTTTTTCTTTTCCCCAGAAATGTTGACATGAACTGGCTGCTGTATGCACCCCCGCAGGTGAGTGCGGTGCCAGATATTTCTCTCTCTCTCTCTCTTCCTTGTGGTGCACCAAGCTGACCACCAGCTATGGGCCATTAGGTGGGGCTGCTGCAGTGGGGATCTGTCCTGCCCACACACACACACACACACCCCCCTCAGAGGAGAACTTCCTTTGAGACACTCCAGCCTCTTCCCACTGTGGGCCCTCCAGTTTCCTGGCCTTGTTCCTGAAACCTGGTCATCAGCTTCGCAAGCAGCAGCCCTGCCACTGTGATGACAGGCCAGTCGGACCTTCCGCAGTTCAGAATGTTAACCATGCATCCATGCGATCTCCATCAACCCACTGATATAAGGTGCTTCCTATTACTTAGTTTTCAATAACGTAAATACCTTGGGTGCTTAATATTCATGGTAGGAATCATCTGATTTCCAAGTTTTCTGTGGATGGATTTATTGCTCAATGGAAGGATGTATATCTTTAATCATAAAGATGTGAGAAAATCTGTTCTTTCATTGGAGGATCAATTTATGTTGCTATAGTATCCGACTTGCTTGATTTTTTTATTTTTTTTTTTTCCTTGTAGGAGCAGTACATTTTTATCCATGATGCCTTGCTGGAAGCCATTCTTGGCAAAGAAACAGAAGTACCTGCTGGTCAGCTGCACAGTTATGTAAACAGCATCATGACCCCAGGGGTCGGTGGGAAGACAAGACAAGAGAAGCAATTCAAAGTTTGTATTTACCTGAAACACTGTGCTAATTGGTTATTTCACTTTCTCACTTTCATCACTAGTTCCTAGGGAGAAAAAACAATTTGAGGGAACAGTGTCAAAAAATGTGTGCTTTAAATCTGACCTGCAACATTGTTTATTTCACAGTCCTAATCTTCAAACAGTTTCCACATGTAGTTTTGATTTTATGTCAAAGTATGCATATGTTCTGGGTATGAATGGTCTAATTACCCTGTGAGGTACTTTTCAGGGTTCAGTTTAAGCACAGCATAGCGGTACTTGCATAATTTGCACATGTAATGCAGGGGTGGTATTCCAAGTGTGCACAATTTTATTTATTTATGTGTGTATTTATTTATTAACATTTATACATAACAAGAAAAAGGCTTACTAAGATTAGAATGAATCTTGTTTCCAGGAGCTTCACAGGGGAATGGGGCAGGTAACAGCTTATTCTAGGGTAACATTTAGCAGTACAGTAACAATATTGCATATTTCAACAAGAGAATAATATATTATAAGCAGAGCTACTTTTTGAGTTTGAAAATGTATTGCTGCCTGTGCAAATTATACAGGTGACCCTAAATATCAGATAGTGGAAACTGGTCATCAACCGTATGTATAAAAGCATGCTACAACCCTTTATAATTACAAAAATAAAAATTTGCAGAATGCCACATTCAAGGGATCAATAGTAAACAAACAAAAAAGCACGCGTTCAACCATATGGGCCACAGACTTCTATACATGTTCTGAATTCCAGTGCATTGTAAATCTGCTGGCAGTCTAAATTCAGTTTGAACAGTTTAAATATTTCTTAATTAGAAAGTTGTGTCATCAGGAATTCTTTGATAAATAATGTCCTTTAACAATTTAAATAGTTTAGCAATACTTTCTACCACTTTTTGCATGCATGTCCATAAATAACATTGCAATATGTTGAGATATCATTTATAAATTACAAACCATAATAATGCACTTTTTATATTGTCTCAAGTATACACTCCAATTCTCTGTGCATAAAACATCACTGTGAAAAAAAACAGTAAAATCAATGATTCATACTTAGAAACTGCTTCTATATTGCTAATAAAAAGATTAACTACAGAATAAATCATTTTACCAAGAAAAGAACTTAAATGTTCAGAAATTGCCTTTCATTATGATTTAATGTAACTAGCAAAATATCAATAGTTTTCTGAAATGACCATGTATTCTTCTTCCCTATGAGAGTTAAGAAAATGCAGTAACATTTAATATAAGCAAATCCGGGTTTTCAGTAAGACAAAACAGACATACGGTGACTATACTGTAGATGGGGAGCTACAGTATACCCCTTGCTTGTGATGCTTAACCTTACAGAAAATGGGTAAAATTATGCATGAATGCAGCTGAAGAAAGTAAACTCAACAGTGAGCAACAGGCCCCCTAGATTAATTACCTCAACTCCCAGGTTACTGAGGTAGCATAGAAACATAGAAACATAGAAGTTGACGGCAGATAAGGACCGCAAGGCCCATCCAGTCTGCCCATTTCTTTTTCTTTAGCACAATGTGAAAGCTTTTCACATCACCATACACTGATGCCAAAAAGTACAGAATAAAATACAAATTCTATTTACAAGAAAAAAGCTAGTATACTAGCATTGTAACAACCTATATAACCCAAAGTCTTAAAGAGTTAGTGTACCGCCTGGAAACTGCATGCAATTAATTGTAACTTTCAGATGTAGTCAGTTATCACTTCTTATATCTCAAGTATTTTTTCTTTTCTGTTTGCTAATTAGAAGATTTCCACCTGGCAATACTGGGTGATGTGTGGAGCAGCAGTCTGTCTGGAGGGAAAAAAAGTCAGTTCTGTTCCTCCCACTACAATAACACTGAAACCACACTGTCTATAACATTACTAGTAACCAATGAGAACCATTTCTCACTGCCAGGTTTCACTTTCACACAAAGCAGCAGGGACTGGCTCTCCCTGGTTACTAGTGATGTCACAATTTCCTGCATTTTGATTGGTAGCTTGTGAAAGTCACTGCTCAGGCTGCAAGGACTGTGGCGCCTCAAGGTGTTTGGTCTCATTTCTGATTATGTAGTGGGAGGAACAGAACTGACTTTTCTTTCCTCCAGAGTGCTGCTCCACACATCACCCCAGTACTGCCAGGTGAAAAATCTTCTAATTAGCAAACAGAAAATAAAAAAATACTTCAGATACTGGAAGTGATAGCTGACTGCATCTGAAAATTACTATTAATTCCAAGCAGTACACTAGCTCTTTAACTGTGTGAGGAAGTGCATTCCGTTGATCTGGCCCAAAGATAAAGGTTTTCATTTTGTCAGAAGATTATGAATTTGGCAACCGCAGCACCACAGACAACATATTTTTTTTTTGTCTTACCACTAAGAAAATCTGAGATGGGAGTACCCTGGACTGTTAGTTTAGACACTTTTTAGGTTCTTCTTAAGAATATTAGTTTGTACAAGAATATATCCCAAGAGTATTGTCCACATTGTTTATGTATATCACATGTTTTATTGGTACTTGTATTGCATTGCTTTAAAATGACATAGTGAAAATATTCTGGGTGCTGTTAAAACTGCTTTTGGTGTTTTTTGACGGATGCTATCAGTTGAATGTGAGACTTTAAATGGGAAGAGGGTATAAGAGGTCATTGCTGTTACAGTAAGGTGGATGTTCTGCTGTATTTTGGGATTGTGCTCCTAACATAATATTCTACATAGCTGACCAAATTACTGTTTAATCTAACTCTGTAAAAAAATAGAATTTTTTTCGTTTGCTTTTCATTTTTGTGACATCACTGTCATATCAAGTGGAACTGATGTAGAATGTATCCAGTTTGGAAACTGCTACATTTCTTGGTTTTGATTGGCCCTGCAATGACATTAGTACACTGGGTGATGTGAACAAACCTGTTACTGTCAACAAACAGTTGGGTGTTTACTCTTGTATTCTAGTGTGTGAATTAATGACACATTCTTCTTAATTATTAAATGTAATGGAATTTCATCCCACCCTACAGTCTAGAGTTCAGCATGATATAGAAGAGTCATTTTCAGTTTACATTTGCAAGAAGTATTGCATTTGTAGATTATCATATCCTTCAGGCTGTGGAAAAGTCAGCTTTTTAACATAATTTCTGTGTCATAGTTAATGTTGCAGTCATTTGCTGCATTACATCAATAACATAATAAAAATGGTTAAAGGGAATGTGCACAATTATCTTGAATATATTAAAATCTACTACTGTGATCCAGTATTTGGATACATTAGAAAAGAAAAGAAATTTAGATTTTAAACAATTACATGGTAGTAACCATTTTTTTAGACGTGGATAGTGTTATGATAGTGCTAGCTAAGGGAACAGTCCTATACAGTGGTTCAAACACCACCAAAGCCATGCACTCATTGTGGCTTAGTTTACCCAGCTATAAGTACAAACATGACCACAAACTGAAAATGAAATGTTGTGTCTTAGCTGGGCAATCCTGAGTAAATACAAATTGTATTATAGATCATGGGAGTGTTCCCGACCAGCCTCTGACCAAGCTCTTTTCCTCTGCATGTGAGACACTCTTATTCTGTGAAGAGTGCCTCACATATAGCTGCCCTGGAAACAGGTATGTTCCAGTATGTTTTTTTTTAATTAATATATTACTGATTGAGCTCAATCAATGATATAGTAATACCACCACCAAGACTACTCTTATGCTTGTAAGAGTGGTCTTACATTCGCAGGGCATCAGAACCGCTCACTTTCAGTTCACAGTTCTTATACCCTAAAAATGCATGTCAGACCAGTCTTACAACCGTAAGAGTAGTCTCGGCAGTGGTATTAACGTACATATCACCACCTAAGTGGCCCTTACAGTGTTCATAGAGGCTGGTGAGAACATTTTATTGTTCATATAAAACAAACTTGTGGCTGGATTTGTAGCCCTACGTCAGTGATCTGCAGGATGATCATGCCTCATGCCTGATGCATGGGTTGTTAAGTTGGACCGCTGAAAAGGCGGTCTAACGTATATGTGCACCTGCCATGATTTGCAGCAAAACGGAAGTCCTATAATGATGCATACATCAATATTTTGCCATAAAGTGATGCCAGCTACCATAAATGTGGCAGACCACATGAAAATAGCAACCAAATGTTTTGTCACATTTACCATGCTGCAGGCTTGCCTCAAAATTGGGACTTTTACCTGTGAACGGACCATCTTATAATCCAGCACTTAGTGTTTACTTCGGAATACAACAGGATAATAATAATAATGTTTATTTTTAGGGCGCCTTTCAAAAATGTCAAGGCGCCTAACAAATTTTAAAACACATCAGTTATCAAATCATAAAATACAGATAAATGTAACAGAATAAGCCTTTACAAAATCAACATTCACCGAAGGTCTGGGCCAACAGATATGTTTTTAAGGATTGTTTAAATCCCTCCATGGTTGTACACTCCTGTAACCGGCGGGGTAGAGAATTCCAGAGGGTCAGGGCCCCAGAAGATTTCAAACAAACCCTCGGGATCTCTAGCAACCCCTCATCAGCTTAGCGAAGTAATCGTCCTGAGCAGTAGGGCACCAGAAGCTCTTTCAGGTAATCTAGGCTAAGTCTGTGTAGGGCTTTAAAAGTCACTGTACTGGCAGCCAGTGCAGTCCGCACAGCACCAGTGTAATACGACAGGCTCTAGAAGTTTCTGTCAAAAGCCAGGCTGCAGCGTTCTGCACTAGCTGCAAGCAGCAGATTTCCAGCCCAGGTAGCCCTAGGCAAAGGGAGTTGCAGTAATCCAGGTGAAGGGACTCGAAGGCATGAACCAGCATAGGAAGATCATCAGACGGAACAAGGTGTTTAACCCTGGAGATATTCTTCAGATGGTAAAAAGAGGATTTGGCAATGGCTGACACCTGTGAATGCAGAGTCAGACCCTTGTCAACAGTTCCCCCCAGGTTTTGCACCTGTTCAGAGGACGAGAGGGAGATGCCCCCAAGAAAAAGCCCAGAGGGTGAACCCACTCCTGACCCCCCCCCAATCCGGCACACCAAATCTACAACCAACACATCGGTCTTATCCAAGTTCAACTTTAGCCAGCTGGAATCCTTCCACTCCTGGATTTCTGTGAGACAGCTGTTAAAACCTGAGAGGGCTCTATCTTGGTCAGATGCAAAAGATAGGTAGAGTCGAGTATCATCGGCATAGCAATGAAACCTCAGCCCATACCTTCTTACAATGTCTCCGAGGGGCAGCATGTACACTGCAAACAACATGGGGACAACACTTAACCCTCAGGAACCCCACAAGACAGAGAAACTGGGTCTGAGGAATAAACCCCAGACACCACTCTCTGAGTTCTTCCAGTGAGGAAAGATGAAAACCACTTGAAGACTGTCCCTGACAGTCTGCAGATGAACCTCTGGCAATCAAGTAGCACCCCATGGTCCACAGTGTCAAACTCTGATGAGAGATCCAGAAGAACCAAGACAGAACAGTTTTTCAGGTCTCTAGCCATCAGGAGATCATTGAGCACCCGAACCAATGCTGTCTCAGTACTATGTCTCTTACGAAATCCGGACTGGAGGTGTTCATAGATGTCATGGATGGCCAAATGGTTCTCCAGCTGCACGGCCACTACTTTGTCAATCACCTTCCCTAAAAAGGGAAGGTTAGAGATTGGCCTGTAGCTTGCATGCCAGTTTGGGTAAAAAGAAGCTTTCTTTAGCAGTGGTGTTACCACCACCTCCTTCAGGGAGCAAGGAAACTCATCTGTTTCCAAGGAGCACCAGACTATCCGTGCAAGGACCGGACCAATAGAATCAAGACAACCTAAAATCAAGGAAATGGGTCCAGGGTCCAAACTACAGTACGTAGGGCGAGCACCTTGGATAATCCGCATGACATCCATGAGCTCCAGTCAGTCAAACGTACTCCAGGAAAACCAAGGGTAGCGACCTTGGCCTGATCCACAGCACCACCCATACAGTGTACCGCCTGGAGTACCACCCTAATGTCGGCCACCTTAGCCGCAAAGAATTGAGCAAGATCATCACACTCTGTTTGCAAAAAAGCTTTCTGAACCTGTAGACAAGCTGGGTTGCATAGTCTGTCTACTGTTTGGAAAAGCTGAGCTGGTCGATTCTGAGTAGCCACAATCTCCCCAGACAGGAACTCTGCCTTCTTACGGGTGATTGCGGATCGATAGACTTGATAATGATCCATCAATCTAAGGCAGTCAGCATCAAGGGTGGATTTCCACCAGCAACGCTCTAACCGTTGTCCTAGTCGCCGCATGTCCCTCAAAGTCCCATCAAACCATGGGGACCGAGGGCGAAGGGAGA
Organism: Neoceratodus forsteri; assembly: GCA_016271365.2. Lineage (NCBI taxonomy): Eukaryota > Metazoa > Chordata > Ceratodontiformes > Ceratodontidae > Neoceratodus > Neoceratodus forsteri. The sequence goes on from CM028129.1 coordinate 800,524,892, forward strand.
GATGGCAAACCCGGACTGGAGCAATGACATCCAGAGCTGCCGAGATGGCTGAATTATAGGCCACCACAAGAGTCTCTGGGTCACTGCTTGCCACCAGGAGAGTCAATAGGTCAAGTACCACCACCAGGCCATCAGAGCTCCCATCTCGTAAAGGGCAATACCTGACCATCTCCACAGGGGTAGACCTATGGAGGGGGGCGCTAAAACTAAACCCCACACTGTAATGATTGGACCATCCGACTGGTTCCACCCCCAAGTCAGAGGCCTCGATCCTCAGGAGGAAGACTAAGTCAAGAGAGTGACCATGCTTATGGGTAGCAGAGGAAACTATCTGTGTAAGGCCCAGAGAAGTCATCAACTGGAGGAAGTGTTGTCCAAACTACGAGAGTTCATCATCAACCCAGGCACTGACGTCACCCAGGACCATCAGCCTGGGCAACTCAAATGCCATGTCGATGACAAAGTCCGCAACTTCCTGAAGGAACCGCTTCTCATCACTGGGTGGACAATAGATGAGGGCAATCCTACAACCTACACCTGCTACCATGGTACACTCAAATGACAGCCTTCTCAACTGGTACATTCGTGAGGTTAAGTTCGGTCTTGAAACCCCCCAGCGATCCAATCTCGAGCAGTGAATCACTGAGTATCCAGCTGGAATTAAGGCCTCTAAAATGGGGCCAGAGTTCTCATCCAGCCAGGTCTCGGTGATGCAAGCCGGTCCACCGTTCTAATAAGATCTGCAATAATTGCAGTCTAATTTTTAGTGGACCTGGCATTGCATAACACCGCCCGAGTTGAATGAACTTCCCAGGTCGCCCGAACCACCTGCCCACCAAAATAGGTGGTGCCCTTGGGTATGGAAACCAGACATGGAGGACCACGATCCTGGTTCCATTTCAGTAATTTGTTTCCACTGGTTTTACTACACAGTGATGCCCAAAGAGGCTGTGACCTGTAGTAGACACAGCCCTTCTTCCAGCCAACACAACGGATACATTCACAGTGCTCTCACATCACTAAGGTCTTGTTTCAAAAATGTATTAGTCATTTGCTAAACCTAACCCTGCAATCCAAGTACTTGATCACTGTAGTAATATTAAAAATAATCCACTAAGGAACAGTCTACATTCCCTTTAACAATACAGTACAATATAGTACAAAGCATAAAGAGACATATTTTCAAATATGTTAGAGACAGGTGTGAATGCTTGCTGCATCTGTGTATGCCCAGTTGTGTCAGAGCAGCACTGCTATTTTCAAAAAAAGCCTTCTGCGACAAAAAGTAATGATTTGAGTAAAACATTTACACAAATATGCTTTTGTGTCATTTTGTTTTTTCCTCAGTTGGGTCTTTTTTTTTTTTTGTTTGTATGCAAAATTTGGACAAAGATAATTTAATAGATGGCCTAAGAGTATGGATGGATTTCCCTTTTGAAAATAGAGGTAGGCAGAACCTGAACAGATCCCTTTGAAAATCCAGCACCTCGTGTCTTCATAAAACTGTTAGATTTGGCAGATGATTCCAAAGTTAATGTTTTCTTCCAAATGTCGATTCATAGTTGTTTACTCTGTCATGCGTTTTATTTCAGTAAATATTTTGGTACATCAGGTAAACAAGATATTTTATATTTTCCATTTTGGAAAACAAATGCTATGCTGCCACTTTTTTTCCATTCAGTTCTAGACTGACAGGAAACTTACACTGTCACTAAAATGCAAGTAAAATAAAATTAGGGTTGTTTTAGTTGTATACATACGAGTAAAATACCAATTACTTGTGTTCTGAAACATTTGAAGTGATACTATAAAAACAATGTTAAAGAGGCATTAGTTTTTAAAAGTCAGAATATAAAAACTTTGCTTTAAATCTGACCTGCATATTACTATTGTGATTTACAGATCCCTTTTACAAGCTTCCTTGGGTTTTCGTACAAAAATATCTGTCAAAATGAGCTTCTTCTGTTTCTCACGTTTCTCTCTACTGTATGTCTCAGTCAGTATTCTGTCATCTTCTCTTCTGATTAAACCTGTCACTTTTTAAGATCAAAATAAAATATTCAAGTTCTGATAATATTTTTCTTAAGATATGACCTGGAGATGCAATAAATTGTGTTCTGTTTCTGTGAACAGTGATTGCCAGTAAATATTTTGTATTCGATATCTGCAAAATAAGATATGTAATGTTATTTATCTGAGCAGACCTTAATTGCCGAATTCAGTCATAATCCTCCCTATGTCCAAAGTTTTTGAGCAAGGAACTTTTTTTCTTACGCTAATCTTTCTGGTCTAGTACGTGACAAGGTTATTTTATTATATGTACAATGTACATTTAAACAGGGGTGCGCACTGCAAATTTTTAAAGATATAGAAAGTTGACAATAACTTGCTTAAGTAATCTGAAGTTAGCAGTTTAATGACCTTTACTTTGCAAAAGGAACAGTGCAACCTGCAACTACCACTGAGCTGTGCAACAGACATGGTTTAACTTCTGTTCTGTCACAGCACAACTCTCATGTTTGTTTTTAAATGCAAAACAGTACTTCTAATTCCGTTCCTCACACATTTGAGCAGATAACTAGTACTAAGTACACTGTGAATGGCAGAATGTTGTTCTGGTTACATTTTTATGGCAACAGCCCCAGCAAGTTTGACTGTATGAAAATAAGCCTCTGCTTGTGGTATAAGCACTGTTGGTTAGATTTTAATAATATTAACATACTTATACACCCAACAGTGGGGAACAGTTTTTATTTCTTCAGGAACTGTTTTAATTAGGACAATGTAAAGGAAAAAAGCCAAAAATAAAATACTTATTTTGTTGTGAGTGGAATTTTTTCTTAACATCAAAGTTGCGTTTGCAAACGTTTTGTATTAGATGATTATACCTGCATCTTTAATTGTAAGACCCTAAGAGAACTGTTCTCATTTAAATAAAAAAAATCTTTACTAATGGTCCCCTCTGGTGTGATCTGTCTCATTCATTTAATAGTTACAAGTACACAGGAGTGTGGACTTTAGTGGAAAATGTATTTAATAAACATCATTTACATATACATTGTGTATAAATTTACTCTTCAGGAATTATTTACATGTTATGTACATATATACATCTATTTTTTTAGCTGTTTTGTTTTATATCTAACACTTTCTTTGCTTTTAGTTGATCACACAGTGTAATGCAAAATATGTTGAGTGCTTCAGTGCCCAGAAGGACTGCAACAAAGAAAAGAACAGGAATTCATCTGTTGTGCCATGTGAGTATATTTTACTTGTTACTAAATGGTATTTTTAAAGATATTTATTACTGTCTGTTTTTATAAACTTTGTGACTACTTTGTTGGCACAGTGTGTTTAAAATTGTAATCTTCAATTTGCTGTGCATATTTTGTATGTGATATTCTAGTAATATAAGACTTAGTGATGCACTAATGTTATACAAGTCTAAAAATAGTGCATGTGCTATATAGGCATGTTGTTGGGAATTTTGTGCAGTATGTCTCCAGAGAATGCGGCTGTTGAGCTTGTTTAAAGGACACCCTTGTTCTTTCAAAATTCCACCCTCCAAACCACAACCCCCGATTAGGCTTTTCAACCTCAAAAATAATTTTATCTTTATCTCCGAGTAATAATATCTGTTCCAATGTATCTGCTGTAATATAAACACAGATGGAGTAGTGCAGCACCATTTCACATGCTCAGCATGGCACTGCGTTGCTCCTCAATATAAGTGATACACTGGAGCAGAGCGGAGCCATATTGAGGATGTGAAATGGTGCCTCACTGCTCCAGCTGTGCTTACAATATGACAGATACATTGGAAGAGTCATTATTACACAGAGGTAATGGAAAACAATATTTTGGGGGGCTGAAAAGTCTAATTGGAGGTTGTCTTTTGGGGTGTGAGGTGCTGGGAACACGTGTCATCCATTAAGAAGGCAATGTATGTACTATATAGACGTTCAAGATTGTTCATTGCCAGTCAGGATTTTATTTTACATTTTGTTGAATTGAAGTGGTAAGGCACGTTCGTGGTGGGATTACCAGTCACTAACACACACTTTCTGGACTGGCCTTACTGCTGTTATGAAATATGGTAAGGCAACATGTTGGCATTTTTTTTTTTTTTGGAAAACAGAAAAAAAAAACTAACTTTTAATTTATATGCATACCATTCACCAGGTGACAGCAGGGCATGCACAGTACACGTGATTACCATGTGGTATTCACATGGGTTGCATCCAATCAGGTGGCTGTATTCATGAGTCCAGTTTTAAAATAATATTTACCCAAATGAACTAAGATTACAATAATGATTGTCTTAATAAATAACAGGAAGAAACATACTGTCATCTTTCTTTTGAATACAACAGAGAATCAGCATGGAGTTCTACTTACACCTGCACCTTAGTACAGCCACTGTGTTAAGCAGCATGGCCCAGTATGGTGTGGCTTTGTGTGATTTATCCACCCCTTGTGAGGCACATTTTAATTAGCTAGTTATATCGCCTGCTGTTCTCCAGCACTGTTCGCGTCAACCAAAGCCCCTCCTACCCCAGCACACCTAGTGGTTGTTGCCTCTATAAAGCCTTGGTTCTGTTTCGTGAGGGGATAGTGATGGGAAGTAGGGGGATTCACCACCAAAGCTGTGCTGTGTCAGACAGCAGTGGTGTGGGGTCTGGATATACTGGGGTCCATCATCTGCTTTGCTGGAGCCTTTATTCCTGGCTTTCTGCTCACCCTCTTGGATGTCAGCACGCAATGGGTTGACTGCGGGAGCACACATAACGACGTCAGTCATGAGTGCACCTAACATTCACCCTTCCACTCTGCCTTTGTGCTGCACTTCCACCTGTTGTCACAGAGATGACAGCACTACAATGAAGGCAGTGACCCTCTCTTTCCATAGGAGAACATATACTGGGGCACTCAATCCTCTTCTCTCCATTGGCCCTCTGATAGCCTAAATATTTATCTTTGATTTCACAAGCAGTTGCTGTACCACTGTGCCAATGGGCCAGTTTATGGCACTCTTTTATAGTTTTGAATTTTTAGGTTGGAACTATTTCAAAGTTATTAACTATTTCAATAATAGATAATGGTGACATTTTTGGTGGTGCTAACATTAGAAAAAGGGTTGAGCAGATAGTTTGGTAACAAAACATTTAACAGTAGAATTCTATGACAACACAGTGCTGTTCTACATTGTTTGTAGCGTTCATTTGTCTGTCATTCATGGGAGTAGCTTGTTATTGAGTTTGGGCACCACTGACAATTACCAGAATTAGAACTGTTGCAGTAACATGAACTATGATAGAATGTTCAGTCCAGGGCAGCATTAGAGCAGCTGAAGGCAGAAGCAAAACCAATAACAGTGTTCTGTTTTGCCTCTTATATTGTGGAGTCCATACTGTAGAAAATAGAAGATAGAAAAATGGAAACAGCCAGGTTGTACTTCATCTCGGGATGCTGATGACATTGACCAGCAGAACTCTACTCTCAGGGTTTATGATATCAGCATGTCTCAATGTAAACACAACTCTTTTTGGCATGTTTTTCTGTCTCTATTATTTTACATATATCTGTTTGGCTAGGTTATGTAAAAGCTCTGATGCTGCCATATCCAATGTATGTAGCCTGGTCAGTGGATTCATATAACGCTCTGGATCTGTGATAGCTCACAGTATAAAAACTATCTGAGACTGAACAGATAATCTCTGTACAACCCTGATTACATCTGTCAGGCTTTACAGTTTTTAATAATATAATCTTTAAAGAGTCATGAATCCTTACAAATCCTTGGTGTTTTAGCTGAACGCGCTAGAGTGGGGCTTGCTCCATTGCCTGGAATGAAAGGAACAGATTACATCAATGCATCCTATATTATGGTAAGTGAATGCAACACTTGTGTGTCATCATTTGAAAGTAATCTACATTTACCAGTGTCTGAAGAGGAGTTCACAGCTATCAACCATTCATCATTGATTATATTAGTAATATAATAGTAGCTTAAGTATGTTGAAAAATGTAATATCCTGTATCAAATGAAGTAAGTTTTCATCTAAAAAGCATTACTTTAGGTTATCCCACGGAAGAAATAAAAAAAAGTACTGCATGGGAATTCAGTACCTTTTATGCAGGAAATAAAATTAATAAGGGGGAAGGAGTTGGAGAGCACGTACTCATCGGAGTTTACATTTTTTATTTCAAGCTTTTTCTCATCCCCAGTTTTGCCCAGTGGCCCTGCCCCAGCTCTGCCACTGACCTACACACAGACTTACTGGCTAACAACCACTTACACAGAACAACATATAGTTGTGGGTTTTGTGCTGGGTTGGGTATGCATGAGCCTGCGTGGGGGGGGCGCACCATATAGATCAGACTGTGCTTTTTCCTCCGCAGGGTTGCCAGCATTCAATGACACATGCTCAGATGTATGCCAAGCACCCTGCTAGTACCCAACCATGTTTCTGAGCTGCCCAACATTGTTGTCACTTGATCTTCACCAGGTGATAGCCATACAGGAGGAGCAGTGTCCCATCCTCCCCAAGGAAGGAGAGCAGTCCTTCGAATGCTCAGTTCTTCCTCCCCATGCCAGGCCCCAATGGCCTAGCATTGCTAGTGTTAGCGCTACCAGTGTGCCAATGGACTGGCTCAAGATTTTGCATTTTTGTGGTTTATTTTTGACACAGTGTTAGAAATGTGGTTTTCTGTTTTTAGTTTAACCCTTTTTGCCCACACAGTGGCCATCTTGGTACTTACTTGTTTTAGAACCGAGTCCCAATTTTAGTTTTACTCTTGGAACTGTGTTGCTGCATTTTCCCACCCAGTTACAGTATGGTTCAGTACTCAAGGGTTTGTAAAACAAAACTTTTTTCTCCTTGGCTTGCCATCTGGTACCCAATTCATGCGGGACTCTCAACCCTGCTGCTAACTAAATTCATCCCCTCCTCACCACCGGTCATGGTTTCCAGGTTCTTTCAGGTCTTCCAGTGTCCCAAGGTCTGAAGTAATCCATCTAGAGAGTGTCAATCATGTGGTTATCAGGGGAGGAGTATACCTTAAATTCCGGGATGCTAGCTGAGGGGACCACAGTGGTATGCTGGGGGTTCAGGTCATGTAGGGTAACACAAGGGCCATCATCCAGCAAGTAAAGTTGCATTTCCATTTTTGTTCTGTTCCCTCAGTCCACCCATCTTCCTTGGCAGTGTGCCTGGAGAAGCATTATCTTAAAATAATATAGTTCTTGTAAACAGGTTGGAAAAATAATTTGCGTTTTTCTTAGCACTATAGTTTTTATAATACTGACAAATATTGAAAAACTGTTGTAAGAGCTTAATCAGGAATATTTTAGTGTAAAAATGGACTGTTTCTATGTAGTTATAGATTATGCATATGACATAGATGTTCCCCTGCAGTTGTCAGCAATGCTTTTTTTATGTTTATTTCAGTAACTTAATTTAAATTACACATATAGAATCCTAGGTTCACTAGATACCCTTGGTTACTGCATCTCTATTCCCATAGGATAATCCAGGTAATTTTCCTGTCCAGATATTCCTGTTTTCCACTGTGAGTTCGCCTAGCAAAGCAGATGATTTTACCGGATAGTAATTCTTGGGCCTGGGTAGGGTGCTTTGGTTGCCTTTGCAGAGTAGGTTATATTTGGGATGAACTCACAACAAAGAGAGCTTGGGCTCAAGATGAGGTAAACACACCCTAAATGATATGTTCAAAGCAGGATCTGAAAAGAATAAACTGTGCCCAGTCTGGCATTAGGGCTTTTTCAGCAAAGAGTAGTATAGTGCCACCATTCAGTAATGAAACAGTTAACTAGTCTTAAATGCTCCTTAAAATTTAAGTGGCTCTAGGAAGTTTTCAGGATATATTAAATATTCTAGCTCACTTAAATGTATTCTTTCTGAGTATGTGCAAAAACACTCAGTGAGGTATGTTACCAAAAGGAATAGTGACGGTATCCTGTAGATATTCACTGGAGCAAATAATCTACTATCCACCAGTTGTTTGCTTTGATTTCTTTTGCACAGATGCCTTTGGAATGAGAGGCGTGCAGAGAATTTTGTTCGCATGCCCATTCATTTCCTATAATAAAATCTTTTACTGTGTACAACAAAGTAAACTAATTATGATCATGCATACCTTTTCTAGTTTTAAAGTATATACTGGGACAGCAAGATTTTGTCATTTTTACAAATTAGTGTTTTTACCCTTTTTGTCTCTTCTGGTTCCCCGTCTCACGCAGATGCTGGTCACTATAGCTGTACCCTTTCTTTAGCAAAGAGGACAGGCAAGTGGCTGCCTTTCAGGGGTAGCTGTTAAGATAGGGGCATGGGGACTGAAGTTCCCCTAAAATTCTGTTTTTCATTAAATTAGGCCATTGTCTTGACAAATTGTGACTTTTTGTTATTAATTAAGCCCACGTGCTTTTTTGGTCTACAGCCTCCCCTGCCTTCAGAGCAGATGTCAGTGCCACTCTGGGGTTGGCAAGCAGGGGTGTCCACTTCTGTGCACTACAGGAGCCGAATGCCGCACCTCTGCAATATGATTGGTTTGCTGCTGGCTCCAGCTGAGAAGTCTGGGGTTGCATGCAAACTCTGGTCTCCCAGGTAGACCAGCTCTCATTTTTGGCATTTTAAGTATTTTACACCACATTTCAAAAACTAATACTCTATATGCCCTTTGTGCAGCAAATATTTGTAAATGTGTGTGTTTCCAAGTCTGTCTGTAACAACTGAAATGGCTCTGTAGCAGCCATTTGAAGGCATACAGATTTTGAACGACAAAGATTTAAATCTATGTGTCTTGCTGAAGTTTTCATTCTAACCAGTTACTGTGCAAATTCTTCTTACTTTTACAGGGTTATTATAGGAGCAATGAATTTATTATTACTCAGCACCCTTTGCCACACACTACAAAAGACTTCTGGCGAATGATCTGGGATCACAATGCTCAAATCATTGTCATGTTACCAGACAACCAGGGCTTGGTATGTGTACTTTAATGTGTATATATTTTTTTTTATTTTAAAATTATTTTGGCTTAGAAAGGCACACTGAGATAAAGCTTGTTTCCCGGTATATGTCAGGGGCAATTAAGTGACTTGTTTAGGGTCACAAAATATGTAAGTGGCAGTTGTGGCTTTTAAACCCAAGTTTCTGCTGGGTCTCTAGGTTAACAGGTTGGTGCTCTAACCTTTAGGCTACACTGCCTGCCTAATAGATTGTATACATACTGTAAGACTTCCGCCACCTATTGGTACATAAGAGATAATTAGGTTTTCATTTCAAATAGTATATCACAACATATCAGGAAATGTACAGTGTTGTTAAAAGAGGACATATTTTTGACAAAAAGACAATACCTCCTAAGTTTGTAATACCAGTGCTACTTTTCTTCAGATTATTTATTTCAGGATAATACCATTAAAGAGTTACTGACGCCTCAATGAAAACTTTAAAAAAAACATAATAATTAGGTATAATTCTGCCTGCATTACATTTAAATTTTATATAATAGCTGGTCAGCAATTTTTCCTATGGACTAAACCAGTTGATATTTCCCATAACAACCGGTTGGTTGTTATGACATTCATGCACCATGCAACTCAAATAATGTCACTCCTGCATTGGCCTATGGAATGGATGTGGACAGGCTGAACAGTCTTTGAAACATGACACTCCGTCTGTTGCTTCCCGAGAAGCTGCCACAAAAAGAAGACAGGATCATCCCTTCTTTAGTTTTTAAAAATGTATCCGGCTGATCCAAATTTTTACCCCACTAAATATCTGGTTGATCCTACCGTCTGACCATTTTGGCACTGGAGCATACCCAGGGAGTGTCCTAGACGTGATCTCAGTGGTGACAAACTGTAAGTAAAATAATTTTAAAAAAGAGCAATCATCAGGTACCAAAATTAAAAAAAGAAAAGAAAAGGGAGAAGGCAGCAGAAAGAGGGAGTCCTAGCCTGTGTGTGTGTGTACATTAATGACAGGCAGGAGTGAATGTGTCTGTGTGAACACTAAAGACAGGCAGGAGAAAAATCTCTGGTCAGTATATTATAAAAAATAAAAGATGGGAAAGTGTGTTGCATACTCGAATTTAATGTACACCCTTGGTGTGGGATGCTTTAATGCATCCCACACCTTGGGTGTGCATTACGTTTTCGTAACACACACTTCCCCATTATTTATTCTCTATAAATTTCTCCTCCCTATTATTTATTACTACATAAATGTGCATGCATATATGATCTTTATCCCTTATTGTTCCTTCAGAGTTCATCTGCCTCTATAGCTTGCTCCCTACTTCAAGTCATAATCCTCTGTTGTGACATCACAACTCCGTTTGCCATGGGAGTAACTGTGATATCCCAAGCAGTGCACTGTGACTTCAGGTAGGGAGAAAGCAGCAGGAACAGATAAACTCTTCAGGAGCAAAGGTCCTATTTTCATACAAATGACCTCAGTAATAAATAATGTGGAGGAATACAGCACTAATAGGAAATATAAGCTGGACTATGTCTAAATATTAGGTTTTGCTAAAGTTCTCCTGAACGTGTCACCAGCTCTTTAAGTAAATATTTTGTTTCAATGGTGTCCTGCACAGAAGAAGCAGCAGCACATCTTAATGGTAATGTTAACCTTGTGTGATTTATGAAACTTGTGTTTCACAAATTTTGTGCCTTTGGCCATATCCATTCTACTGAAATAAGTTGGTAGTCAACTGGTATTCGGTGGTATTTTAATATACCTTTTTGAGGTTGCATCAGTCTCCACCCTAGCATTAATGCTGCAAAGCTGCTTTTGTAATACAGTTAATCAGAATGCTTGTCTTAAGGCAAATGACATCAGTTGAGCCAAAATAGTATGCAGAATTTTAGCGTGACATACTATTTTGAGTTAGTATTTATCAGTCTATGAAGCCACAAAACATTCAGGGCTGTAATGTCATTAAATCTTCTGTATGTAGTATTACTGAACATGTTTAAGTGTGTGATAGTGAATGACTGCTATTTAAACATAATGGAGGTCATTTTGAAAACTCCTAATTATTGAGGATCATATTTTTATATGTCTAATTATTACGTGTTTACTTTTGTAGTATTGTTCTTATCTGTGTCGTGGTAAATCAACACTAAAACATTTTAGACCGGCTGATGCTGTCAGTTGTCCTGGTGGTTCTGTTGCCCTTTACACTTACAAATTCCAACAAATAAGACAGGAACCAGGAATGTAATTGACAGAAGGCAGTATAAGGGAAGAAAAGAGTTAGTTTTTTGTCCTTTTAACAGCACATGTTTTATTATGTATACTGATTCTGGCAGTATTGTAGTCAATAGGTCACATATCCATCTCACAAAATGTTTTCTTCAAATTTCGGAGTATTATGTTTTATAAAGAAACAAATATAAAGAATTTGTAAATATATTGTTCGGAGATCAAGGAGCTCTTTTGCTTTAAATATATCTGAACTTTAGTAATGGCCTTGTTTAACACTGGCAGTTGCATAACACCCCACAACAAAGCGTGTAGTAACAGTATGAAGCTCACTTTATTGTAGTTGTAGATTTGGAGGGGTAACATATTCTGGCATTGATTTTTTGTTCACTGTTTAGAAACCATTGTGTGAGGATATGTGTAGTAACTGCAATGGAGGGAAGTTGTTTTTTTAGATTTGTCCCCGAAAAAGTGATCTCTGATGTATGTGTGTTGTGCTGTTTGCATTTGCATAAGTGTAGTTGTAATGGTGTGTTTATGAGTCGGTGTGTGTTTAGTAAGGATGTATGCATGTACAGTATAGCAGTGTATGTTTAGGGTCTGCTGTGCATGAATTTCTATCCTAACTAAAAAGTTGTAGTACCATAGTCAAAGGTAATAGCACATTGTTGTACCCTTCTGTGGTACAACAGTTTTTTTTTTTAATTAGACTGGAAATCTTCTGCCCATCAGTGCAGTGGCAAGGCATCCGCCTGTGGTGCCGACATCCCGAGTTCGGGGATGGACTCAGGAGTCGGATGGCCAATGAGGGGGAAGGAGGATTGAGCATCCTTGAGACGGCTCTCCTTCTCCAGGGGAAGGGGGGCAGAGTGTCCAGTGCTTTATGACCCCTGGCAGAAGCTGGACATTCTGCCGCTACCAGCACCATTAGTCATGGGGGAGCAGGGCAGATGTTGGGCTTCAGCCCCTTGTACATCATTGCACACCCTGCCTCCAGAGATCAGCATATAAAAAATTGGCCAATGATCCTGCCATGATGCCCACCCACCAGTCCTGCTGTACCCACTGCACTTCCCAGCTCTGACCGAGACGGTGTTCTGTCAGTCGACTCACCTCCGCTGCCCCACTTGGGGGCAGGGGAGGTAAGCCCAGGGAGCCTTGCACCGCTGGTAATCTGGACAAGTTTCCATGGGGGAGGGTAATCTCGATGGCCCCTCCTTGAGGGCATAAGCTTGGGCAGTCATCAGCCATGGTGGTCACGGTGGGGGGGGGCAGAGTCCTGTAGGGGCATGGGTGGATAATAGAGATGCCAGGCCACAAAAAAAAAAATTAGCCTGAAAACTCATACCAGCAGCTGAAACCTAGTTTTGTACACACACCCAGTATCTCCCTGAATGGAAAATCTTTTAGTTTTGTTCTCAGTTTAAAAAAAAGTAAACACACACAGCTCCCTGCTACTGAAACCCACCTTGTTTCAGTAATAGTATTATTTCATTTAAAGAATTTGAGAACAAGCCCACCTTTTAAAAAGCTGAGTGCCGACCAGTCCTCACAGTAAGCACTTCCATATCAATCATGAAAGCTCTTTACTGCGAAGATAGTCAGATGATACTCAGCACATAATCTTTTTAAGAAATGTATTCTGATACAGTCAAAATCAAATAATACCTTCAGACAAAATGGCTTGCGCTAATGGTGCCGGATCCTCAGCGCTAATCGGATTACAGACTTAAGCATATGCAAAAAAACGGGTGGAGAATATTCTTGACTTGTGTGTTGGCTTCAGAGAAAACCACAGTACAAGGAAAATCCTCTTCAGTGCATCTTCAGTGCAACCTGAGGTGAGCAATGTGCCAGGCAGCAGTTTTGTATTAGTGAGGCTGCAGTCGGGCATTGTCCCATTTATTCTTATTTGCACCAACACTTTCTCTGCATCATGAAATAACATTTTTGAAGATGACTGACATTATGGTGCACTTGTTGTGGATCCCATATTCAAGTCTGAGTGTTGTCTTCTTGTTACTGGCATAAATCAAAAAATACATTACTGCTGTCCCTGCTGACTGGCGGAAGAGAAACACTGGTCAGTCATTCCTGCAAGCTGTGCTGTTGTCTATGTGGTCGCAGATTCTCTTTACTGTATATACTTTACCTTAAATTCTATATACTCAATAACCACACCCAATGGTTATTCCAATAAACTCAGTTTATTGTCTGTACACACATGTGTGGGAGCCTCGGCTAAAGGCAAGAGCTCCCCGAACAAAGGTTTACACAGTATTTTATAACACTCTCTCATTTTGGAAAAACATCAACATTTCAGTATTAGCCAATCAAAGTTCTCAGCAATGTAACAGAAGAAAACACATTGAAGCATTAGGTATTTTTCCACTGGCTTATTTCATCACTGCTTAATACATACACCTGGGTCAAGCTAACCTAATAGAAACAATGAGTTTCACTCACTCCATGGTACCGCATAGCTTGATTTTAATGTGACTACATGTTCTTATCTCTGCTTCTTGCCCAACCCTGCCCAAGCTTGCTATTCAGGCTGGTACCATCAGTTCTGTTCAGCTTTATCTAAACTGCTATTTTTCACAACTTTAAGTAACTGGTTTCAGCCAGCATGAGCTATTGCCTTCTGCTTGCCTTGCAATTCTTACAAACTTATAATGACCCTTAGCTTCTACTCAGACCTGGCTATATTCAATTACACTAGCAGCTTCTATATTATAATCATAATATATATATATATGTTGTAACACACTTTACTTTATATGTATGCATGAATCCACTTCATATGTATGCATAAAAGAAAGATATATAAAAAGAAATTCCTCCACCCCCTTTTGATACTCTGTATCAACTAACCACCCCCCTTTTTATTTATATGATTTAAAACTGGTTCCCAGCATACAGATAGTTAAGGCATGGAGTTACAGATGGAACACAATGGTGAGTTTGTAAAACATAATACAGAATTGAGGGATGTCAACACCACAATTGAAATATGTGAAAAAAATGCTAACATGTGACACCACATATAACACAATATAACATAACAATTTTGTTGATGAAAAAGAGTTCATGGAATTCACTTTGAGAGTGAATAAGGTAGATGCTACCTTGTGTTGAGGTGTGGCACACCCTTGGAGCTTGATTGAAGAATCAAATGATAATGTCTCTTGACAGATAAGTCCTTATAAAACATAACAGTCCATAAAGTTAACAGTCCATAAAGTTCATATAAGTATCCACAGGTTGATGTAGTTACAGTACAGATGAAATGTCATTTGCAGAATGGTGGTAACCCCACAAGGCATATGGGGCAATGCAGACAGTAATTTAAAAACAAAACACCAGCATAGTAGAAAAGTCAGTGTTCATTTTGCTGGCTGGCTGATTAGTAGACACACTGGCCAGGTGCATTAAGTCCTTTAATGGAGTAGTCACACACACACACTGGCATGGCATTTGTTTTGTCGTAGTTGATTACACCCCAGCATAAAGATTAACAGTCCATAAAAAGGTAACAATTGACAATAAACCATTAAGAACACAGTCCATAACAGAGCAATAGGGTTGTAGAAAGTACCAGCCATGTTTGGAACAAGCAGTGAAGAAAATGGATGTATTGCTTGAAGGTCAATTGAAGCAGAATCTTCTCGCTGGAGTTGGGAGTGCCCTTCCCAGACTTAACTTCATAGTAAGCAGAAACAATAAGCTTGATTGCAGAGTCTGAACTGACTGGACCTCCTTCAGTTGATTTAAAGTTCTACAAATAGGTGTAATTTCGCTGAAAACATTACACTTGCAGAGGTTACTGCTGTTGAACGTGGAGATCTTGTGTAGCACACCGTGGAAACCTGCAAACTTGCAAAGTGTGTTAGACACTGAGTTAAAAACACATAAATAACAATCTTTTAAACCATTTACTTCTTGTTTTGTAAAGAGTGGTGACAGAGCCTAAATTCTGGCAATTAGAAAAATAAAAAATAAAAATGGGACATTAACCGCACACCTGGGGGTGCAGGCCGAGGTTCAATTATACCATTTGACCATCTGTAAATCATGACAATGTTATGGTTACCTCCTGCTTTTAAATCACAGCAGTTATGACAGTGATGAACATTATTTCCCTGTCTGTTGCAAGCAGGCCTGACGGAGACCTGAGTTATAAAATCCTGTAATGTTACAATACATAGATACATAGACAGTGTCAGCAGATAAGGGCCTATGGCCCACCCAGTCTGCCCATTTGAGCTTGTAAGTTTAGTTTGTTTTCCCTTACCCTGACCTCTAGAATTCCTTTATGTCTATCCCATGCATTCTTAAATCCCGTGATTGTTTCAGCCCCCACCACTTCCTCTGGCAGGGTGTTCCACTTGTCCACCACCTGTTCTGTGAAGAAATTCTTTCTCATGTTTCCTCTGAATCGTCCTCCCTCCAACTTCATCCCATGCCCTCTAGTCCTGGAACATCTTTTTCGCTTAAAAATAGTGTTTTCCTGCACTCTGTTTCTCCCTGTAAGATACTTGTATGTCTCAGATCATATCCTCTCTCTCCTCCTCTCCTCCAGGGAGTGCATGTTTAGTTCCTTCAACTTGTCTTCATAGGACTTGTGATGCAATCCATTTCTGCACCATTCTCACCCCGCACTCCCCCAGACCCATCACCCTCTCTTTGTCCTTTTTTTTTTCACTTATGTACCTGTAAAGGTTTTGTCCCTTTAACCACTGATTTTGCAATGTGTTCTTCTGTCTGAGCTTTGGCTTCCCTACTGACTTTCCTGCCTCCCTTTGTTTCTCCTGGTACTTCTCCTATCCCCTTCTGCCTGTGTCTTTTGTATTGCCTGAATGCTATCTTTTGGCTTTCACTTTCTTTGCTACCTCTTTGGAAAACCATAATGGTCTCCTCTTCCTTTTCTCTTGCTAACCTGCTTAATGCAGTTACACGCTTCAAACATATTGTTCATAACAATATGCCTTTTACACAATGCAATTAGTGGGACAAATACATATGTTGTTGGCCTATGTCAATTTAATAACAGTGCCTATTGCCTGTGACACATGAAAAGGTCTCCTTTTTACCCTGTATAGTGACATACTTTAAAGTACTGAGTGAGATAAGGCTTGAAGCATAGGTTTGGAGTACAATCTAAATTTTGCATATTATAACTGTTAAAATTTAAAATGACAAAACCTGAATGAGTACACTCATTCTTTAGGGGTACCTGTGAGTAATAAGACAAACAGAGCATTAATTTTACTTTTGATTTTGCTTTGGAACATATTGTAGGGGTGGGTCAGCAATGCTGGCCCCAGTATTTAGGTTTGGTTAAGAGCATTTAAAACGTTATACATGTGGAGAACTTTTCTGAATACACACATGATACAGTGTAGCAAGATGTATATCAAAACATTAACATAAACGTGAAACATTAGCATGTTTGTAATAGAACAATTTCAGTATTGAGCATAATGCATAATGCATAAAATACATTTTAAACAACACATATAGACTGTAAACTTAGCTTAGAATCCAGAAATGTTAGAGTACTGTGAATTTACTGGTTGAAAAAAAAAATGCATTCATTGCTGTAAGGCAGTGACAAAAGTTGTTTTGCATTTGTTTTAACAGGATAAGAAAGCTGAAAAGACAATCAAAAGAATGAATATGTGTGGACGTACATACACAACTTTACCCTCCAGCGTAACTGATTGCTTGCTGAGGGCAGAAACCCTTGTACCAATAATAGGTGTGAGATTTAACTGTTTGCACTAGAAAAAACAGAAAGGCTTGAGCTGGGTTATGCTGTTAAAATACCTTGGGTCTTTTTTTAAAACCTGTAAATAAGAAACAATTATTGGCAAATACATATTTTCCTTATTTACCCCTCTAGGGGAACAGTGATGTACCTTGCAACCTTTGTGGGTATTACACTGGAAGGGATAGAGGAAGGGTAGCTTACCCCCTCCCCCCAAGCTCCTACTGGTGGAAGAGACAGCTCGAAGTGAAAGAGACAGCTCGAATACTGTAGCAATAAAAAGGTTAGCTGTGGATGGTGACATGATCCCCACCTACTACACTTTAAATTATAACAAGATAATATTACAATTAGTTTAGTAAGTTTCATACCTTACTATAAAGATGGGGAACTTCTTTTTCTCTAGAAGAAAGAGAAGAAACACAGACAAACAACAAAACAAACACACACCAGTTTAAAAATAAAACAAGATTATTTCCATAGGATAAAAGAAGCCAAGCGTCCCTGGGTTCCCTTATCCTAAGCATGACAAAATGTCAGCTGAGTTTATAAAAAATCCAGATTGATGGTAATACCGTACGTATGATCTCTTAGAATGCATTTCAAAAAGACAAAAAAAAAAAATGATTACACCATGGTCACACATAAAAACAAAACCATTGTTTTTAACTGTAGATAGTAGACTCTCAAAAACAGCTGTAATAGTCCTTTTTCAAAAGCGTACTATATATATATATATAATAAAAATATGGGGAGATGATGAATAATTCTCCTTCCAGCTGAGTATTGCCTGTGTTGGTTGCAAGTCAGAAGCCATGAGGAGGAAAAGAAAAGTTTCTCTTCACTTAGAATACTAGTTTTGCAATAAAAGTCAAATTACATGGTTCACTCTTGGTGTGCTTTCATGAAAACATACATTTTGTGTGAAAAGTTGTGCTTTAGGTATGGAATACACATCAAGTTTGAACTGGTAGTAACATAAAATGTTGAAACACAAGAAGGTCAAATAACGTGCAAAAGGTCATAGTTTACATGCAAGGTCATTCAAACCCAGTTATTTATTTTTTTAGTGTCCTTGAACACTACTGATATTAAATATCTTTACAATAAAACTGCTGGCCAAGACAGTACACACACATACACATACACAAAAAGAAATACTTAACACAAAATAAGACTGACATTGTTTCACACCAATTTGCTGAGGTAATGCCCATAGTTTCATTAGAAAACTGTACGTGTTTTTAGATATATGTGCTGCCTCCTGCCTGTCTTGTAACACTGACAATTTTTAAACCAACACATTTATACATATCACCATGCCAAATCTTTCCAGAACAAAACACTTTTTAAACACATTCTAATAACTCCTTTCAACACCTTTAAAAACACAACACAACGTACCATCTGTAAGTGAACACATCTTGTATAACATGGTTACACCTTCTGGGGCATAGCCAAAATATGGCACTCTGCCATTTTGCAAAAGTTTCTGGTTTTACTAGAAGTATGATATAGCCATTTATAGCTGTTAACACATTACATTTTCACCTAGCAGTGGCTTGGCACGTTGCTTGCAAACTACAAATCTTTCTGCACATTGCAATCTATGACGTCATATCTCTTCACCTTCAACACTACCTGCTCCGACCAACAACTACATACTAAAGTTCTTCACTGACCCTATCTAGGCAGCACAAATGTTTCATTAAAAATAAAACCAATTAAAACAGTCAGCTATGAGGCAAAGAAGCTTTCTCTTTCTTTTTTTTTTTACTGTAACATGTGCACCAAAGGCAGTCAATCCTATCTCGCAACCTTGACTTACAGAACATAATTACAGAACACAGATATAAGCTAGATGCACAAGAAATATGGAGCATTACCTTGTTTAGTATACGTATTACAGAAATAAAACAGACAAACATAAAACAACTTTGAATAAAAAAAAAATTCAGACTTACCCGGTGCCAAGGTATTTTTCTTCTTCTTTTCCGATACACAAGTCTGAGTAAGAAAACTGACTGCAGGACCTTCATGATAATTTCCAAACACTGCAGCTAT
This sequence comes from Neoceratodus forsteri, assembly GCA_016271365.2. Classification (NCBI taxonomy): domain Eukaryota; kingdom Metazoa; phylum Chordata; order Ceratodontiformes; family Ceratodontidae; genus Neoceratodus; species Neoceratodus forsteri. The sequence goes on from CM028129.1 coordinate 800,543,963, forward strand.
TAACCCTTTCAAATGTTTTGTTTTGGCCATTTTAGTAACCTGCCAAACCAAGTCTTTTTCCAGAGCTCTGGTTTGCAGTTTAAAAACACAACAAAAAAAATCTCTAACAGTACTAGGTTGAGATCCATCTGGTAGAGGTCCCTGTATTCCCATTGTAGTCCCTAAAAGGCCTAACGGTCTTGGGTGCCCACAACACTCCTACTTTTCGGCATCCCCTGATGCCGAGTGCCCACCCAGCACTCTTACTTTTTCGGGCATCCCCTGATGCCGAGTGCCCACCCAGCACTCTTACTTTTTACGGGCGTCCCCTGACGCCGAGTGCCCACCCAGCACTCTTGGTGCCACCCCAGCACCTAAAAACAGTAAATGATGACTGTCACCGCTCCCAAGGCATCACACATATGGTGGGACTTGAACCTCCGGGGCCACCTTCCCCTGAGGCTGGGACTTGGCAGTCCGATCACAGTGTGACACGGAGAAGTAAGCCATCCTGCGACTCGCCAAAAACTGTGGTCGCAGATTCTCTTTACTGTATATACTTTACCTTAAATTCTATATACTCAATAACCACACCCAATGGTTATTCCAATAAACTCAGTTTATTGTCTGTACACACATGTGTGGGAGCCTCGGCTAAAGGCAAGAGCTCCCCGAACAAAGGTTTACACAGTATTTTATAACACTCTCTCATTTTGGAAAAACATCAACATTTCAGTATTAGCCAATCAAAGTTCTCAGCAATGTAACAGAAGAAAACACATTGAAGCATTAGGTATTTTTCCACTGGCTTATTTCATCACTGCTTAATACATACACCTGGGTCAAGCTAACCTAATAGAAACAATGAGTTTCACTCACTCCATGGTACCGTACAGCTTGATTTTAATGTGACTACATGTTCTTATCTCTGCTTCTTGCCCAACCCTGCCCAAGCTTGCTATTCAGGCTGGTACCATCAGTTCTGTTCAGCTTTATCTAAACTGCTCTTTTTCACAACTTTAAGTAACTGGTTTCAGCCAGCATGAGCTATTGCCTTCTGCTTGCCTTGCAATTCTTACAAACTTATAATGACCCTTAGCGTCTACTCAGACCTGGCTATATTCAATTACACTAGCAGCTTCTATATTATAATCATAATATATATATATATGTTGTAACACACTTTACTTTATATGTATGCATGAATCCACTTCATATGTATGCATAAAAGAAAGATATATAAAAAGAAATTCCTCCACATCTACCACCATCCCAAACTAGTACCTTTTCTTGCTACAGCAAGGCGGGTGGTTGGTGGTGTTAGAAAATGTGGCTGTCCAGAGTTGTGGATATGCTCCTCCTGCAATCCAGGCTGGTTCCTGGTGTTTGATAGGAGGTGTCCCGTCTCTCCTGCTTACTACTGTCATGTTGAAAAATATATTTGTTTAGGTGAGACAAGTTAGCATTGTGGTAAGTTTATAGTATGGTCTTAGAAATGCAGAAAATAAAACCCTAGAACAAGAAACACTTTACTTAAAGGAGAACTGCACTGAACCTATAAGTTATGTTGCCTATAAAAGCTGATTTTTAAATACTGGCACCAGTTCCATTGCTGTTCGATCTCTACAGGCTTTTTAATTATACTAGTGCGCAGTAAGTAGCATTTTAGAACTAGACAATGTTTATGTCCCAGATCAGCTGTTCCTCTGTTGGCACAATGCATTTGTGTTCTGTTACAGAACTCCGTGGTTGAGAGGGATGTAAACTACATCATACAGTTCCAAAATGGCACTTAACACCAGAGCGTAAATCAGAAACACTCACTGAGGTTACTAACAGGCCAGTATAAATGGAACAATAACAGAATTGGAACCAGTATTTAAAAACAGATTCTACTGAGAAAATTAACATTCAGGTTCACTGCAGATCTCCTTAACACCAAAACCCATAAACATTAATAAACCAATTCAGTTTGACAACCACAAAATCAGAAACAACTCAAAGGAACAGTGAGTCAACAAACAAAAACCTTTTTAGTCCAAAAGAACCATAAGAAAAGATACAGCGTAATAAGCTTTGCTTCATTTTCTACTATAGGAAAATTGTTTATGGAATCCACAGGGTTCTATTCCTGGACCCGTTCTCCCTTTTCCTCAACAATTTATCCAATGTTTGCCTCTCTTTGGAGATGGTAGTATATATCTGTGATGTGGTATTGTTTAGGGAAGGGGAGGAGCAGGGGCCCTTGAATACAGCATTTTGATCCAGAAAGACTTCAGTGATCTGCAACATTGGTTTAGGTAGAATAAGAAGAAAAAAAAGGTTGTGCTTTTTGCAGGCCAATGTAAGAGGGTAAACTTTGATTTTGAAATTAATTCTTTTGGCAGTGATTTTATTGTGACAGTTAATGAATTAAAAAATCTGGGCCTGGCAGTGGACAGTTCACTAACATATGGTCGACATATTACCAGACTGATGAAGACAGTTCATCAGAAGATTGGAATGCTTTTTAAGATTAGAAAATACTGGGGGAACTAGGAGACTGTTGGCTAACAGCTTCCTATTTTCCACACTCGATTATGGGCTTGTGTGCTATTCCTTGGCAGGGGTTGAGCTGTTACCCAGAGTCAGTTCCTTGTATAATCTTGTTTGCTGGTTTGTAACTGTCCTTCCACGTCAAACTCACCATTGCACTCTTTATGAGAGTATGGGGTGTCTCTCTTTTGAAGATCTCAAAAATGTTAAACTTGCTATATTCATACATTAGGTGGGTCTGGGTAAATACCTGAAATGCATATGTAACCCCCCTGCAAATGGGGGTTCCCAAAAGACTTCCAGGAGCTTGCTTGAATGCTCCAAGCCTGAATGGTGTTTGGCATTTAAGCCATTTATCAGTGAGTGTTTTTAGAGCCTCTGGTACTGTCTCTTTAAGAGCTGTCTGCTTGCAGACATAATTAGTTTGTATGGGGGGACTGTGTGCTTCTCTGAGTACCACTCGAGCTGCTGCCAATTCACTTCATTTTTGCAGTCACTAGGAGTGCAAAGGGAACCTATCTGAAAGATGTAACTGTTTGCCAGAAATTATTTAGAGTAATAATGAAATTACAGTTTGTCTAACCTGCTTTCTTTGCAGTCAGAACTGTGTCTGCTAGTTCCCCATTCTAGTTTTGAACTGCTGAACTGGACCAATCAGTGTGGGGTAAGCTAGCTCTAAAATGATGCCTTGGATGAATCAGAACTTGGACTCATAATCTGAGGCCAGCCACAAGAGGATTGTATGGGCAGTGACTCTGGGAGATGTAGTTTAGACTTCAGTGCCTTTTTGGACCAACAGCAGCAGTCTATTGTGAGTGACAGCCAATCCAGTCAAGAACTGGGAGGAACTCAAAGGAAGTGCCGGTTTAGTCAGTTGGAGTTCAGTTGAGCTTTGGCAGTGAAGAAGGAAGGAGCCCTGTGCTTTTTCAGTGTGCAGTTTTAGTCAAAAACGTGTGTAAGGCCCAGAGTTCGGTCTGCAGCTTGTGTAACAGCTTGTTAGGACTGAATCCGTCCTGTGAAAAGAATCAAAGGATCTCTGAAGAGTAGAAACCAGGCTCACCCTGTAGAAGACTGGAAGAATTGCTGAAAATTACTTTCGGTCTGTCAGGAACTGAATCTGCTGTGTGTTCTCCGGGTATTGTGCAGTAATTGCGATCGGGATACAGATGCAGCCTGCCTGGTATAGTACTTTCTTTTATATGGATGTGTGAAGAGGTTTGTGTACCTCAAGTGAGCCCTGCTGACATTGAAGGACCCTATCTTATTTGGAGGTCGTGAGTACTAATTCAGGGTTGCTCCTGTTGAATTGCCACATTAAATCCAAATGGAATTACTGTACTGCTGACTGTTTAATTCTCCTTTTCTCTGTGTGAAAGGGCCTACCAGCTGCCACGGTTTGGACTAGCCACTGGGCTTGGGTACCCAGGGACAGTAACTGATAGGGATAGGCCTGTGCACAGAGCCATAAATAGATTATTAGAGTGATAAGCTAATTAACCTGATTTCCCCTGTCCTTGTTATATCCCTAAATAAATCAGAGCTGCTTGTTTCCAGCAAAGTTATACTGCCTGAGGTATTTGTCTATGTTAAAGTACTGTACTGTGATTGTTGCACTGTATCTCATTTCACAGGAGGTCCCAGTGCGGAACCAGACCTGGGGGTAAGTGTATACTGTGAAGGTAATTCTGATATATTGTGTGGGCCACTAGTGGGAAGAAAGGGGTTGCAGTGTCCCAGAGGGCTGTGACCAAGTTAGTTTAACTATTGCAAACCCTGACCTCTGGGTGGAGGCACCCGCCATTGGATCAGGCCCTCAACCTGTTGGTGGCAAATCAGGCAGGGTAGTAGCCCCTGGGATAGCGCCATCTGGGGTTACATCTTGGAGGCTCACAGCTGATTGTGTGTCCTCTAGTGGCCATGTTCACGAACCACTGTTAAGAAAAAAATGGGTACCCGACAGAGTGGCTGTGCACCGGCTGGTGGAGTGGTGTACTGGGAGGAGTAACCCCAAAATCTATGCTTATCCTGGACATCCCTCTGGGTATCAATACGGACACTGTGCAGGGAGTACTTTCCAAGGTGGAAGGTTTACAAAACCCTGTGTGGTGGGTCGCTGTAATCTGCTCACCCACACTTTCCTGGCCTAGTAGAGTTTAAGGATCCCATAGATAGCTCCAAAGTGCCACAGACCATTACCCAGAGGACCTCACTGCTTGGAGAGTGATAACTAAGGACAGTAAAGACCGAGAAATCAGCCCCCACCACTATCTGAAACTTTGAGGAGAAATTTGCTGAATGGTTGCTGGGAGAGGGAAAACTGTGGAGGACTTGAAGAAACTATTCTTGCCACCTGGGGGTGTTCCTCCCCCAACACCCTCTCCTGCTCCAGTGCCCGTAATGGTGGCTGAACCAATGCAGACTCCTATTTCTGCACCTGCCATTAGTCATGACTCTTACCGAAGGTTGAGGATCTTCTCTGGCACCCTCCCCAACCCCCAAGGGGAGGATGACTGGGAGACCTGGATAGACTATGTTGCCCCCAAGTGCTAGAATGGCAATGCTCGGAAGGTGGCAAGAAAGAGGGTTAGTGAGAGCCTCCGAGGTCCTGCCCTGGCTACCATCCGTGCTAACGGGCCAGTAACCCTAGCGACTGCACAGGCCTATCTTGAGGCCTTGGAGAATGTGTAGGAGCCCAGATTCTGATGAGGACCTATGGTGGAGAGTAAGAGATGCACAACAGTACCAAGGGAGTTGTCTGTGTATGTATCTCGGCTGGAAAATTGTTGCAAGAATGCCTCAGAAAAGGTAGTTTGCCAGCGATTGAACTGGACCGAACCAGGCTGGACAGGATCCTTAAGTCTGCCCCTTCTCAGAACTGCTGTTGCTTCAGTTACACCTGGCAGATCGACTGGAATCCCACCCTCTATGATGAGTTAATGGAGAAATTAGGAGTTGAGAAAAGGCGACCTCGGAGGGACCTGCACCAATAGCTGCGGCGCGACCCGGTGACTGAGGTGACCCATCAAGTGAAGTTCAGGGGCAGAGGTTGGCAGTCAATGAGTGCTCTGACAGGAAAAAGATATGTCACAATAGCGAACTGTTGAGAGAGATCCGGAATTCAAAAACGACCCTTTATGAAGTACGCCACTGAAATGCAGACCCTGACCTGTAATCAGGCTTCATCTGCTATGGGTGGGGGTACCACCCATGTATCTCCTGCTGATAACAGCTCCAACTCGATTCCTTGACCATGAAGTGGAGAAACTGACGAGATGTCTCCAAATGCTTATCACGCGCAGACAGAGATGGCACAAGGTTTCAGTTAATAATACCCCGCCCTGGCTCCCAGTGTGGCGCCTCGGCCAGCTCAAACTCCAGAAAGTATGTTTTGCTATAATTGTGGGAAAGATGGGCACATGAAAAGGAATGCCAGTCCCCAAAAGACACTGACAAAGTTGCATATAGGCTACAAGGAGAGCTTCGGAGAAGAAATCAGTGGTTAAGAGGTGCCGCACATGATCCCAGTGAGGGCACCAAAATGCTAGTCCCATCCCTTGGGCAAGGTCAGTTGCCCAGGCCCCCACTCGCCTCCAGACTGGTCCAGAATGATGGGTCCCTCCATGGAGACCACTGTAAAGGTGAACGGAGTGTCTACAAGAGCTATATTAGACAGTGGCTCCCAAGTGACAATTATGTTCCAAGATTGGTATCAGAAGCATTTGTCAAGCGTACCCTTACAACCATTAGAAGGACTGCATGTATGGAGTTAAGTGAGAAGGCCTACCTATTCCGGGTATATCCAATTTGGCTGTCTTTCCCCACCTCCGTGGCTGGAGTGGCGAACAAGTAGAGACCCTAGCCGTAGTGTGCCCCCCACTGGACTGTATGATGGTGTCCTTTGTTGATTGGAACAAATGCTCATATGTTCGGAAGGCTGGCACAGTTGTGTTATGAAAAACAGGGGTCAAAGACTAGTAGAGCTTTAAGGTTCCGGCTTTAATTAAGAAGGCCTATGAGGCACAGAGAGACTGAAAAAACAGAACCAGAGGAACCAGTGAATTGTATGGAAGAAGGATCCTGAGTCTCTGATCCTGGCGCCAAATGCCCAGTGTACCTTACAGGGAGAGGTCCGTATCAGACAGGATGTTAAGAATAAAATATTAATGTTGGATGCACCAGGCGATGGAAAATTGCCAGAGGGACTGCTGGTCAAGCCTAGTATTTTGCCCTTAGAGCCCATGCTTATGCCAGAAGGGTAATGGTCCAAGTTCATAATGTGTCTGAAAGAGACATTGAGTAAACAGAGGTTGCATCCTGGCTAATGTGCATTGTGCAGACACTGCAGTGCTACCCAGCAGCAAGAGTTCAAGGAAGAATGACGGAGTAACGCCTGACTTGTTTGATTTCTCGACTCGCTGCCAGCTGAATGGAAAGTGAAGATCAGTGAGAAGCTTGCCCAGAGAGACCAGGTGTTTTCTTTAAAGGAATGGGATGTAGGATGCGTGCAAGGAGCTGAGCACAATATCCGGCTGCATGACGAAGACCATTTCGTGAGAGGTCTCGACGCCTGGCACCTGCTGACATAGATGATGGAGACAGCATCTGCAGAGATGTTAGCTGCTGGGTAATACAAGAATCCAGAAGCCCTTATGCTCCCCCATTGTGGTAGTGAGGAAAAGAATGGAACAGTAAGGATGTGTGGATTATCGCACCTTAAACGGGCGGACTATCCTGATCAGTACACAATGCCCCGCATTCAGGATGCTTTGGACTGCTCAAGCGGGAGCAAGTGGTTCTCTGTGCTGGATCTCCGCAGTGGGTACTATCAGATCCCGATGGCCCCAGAGGACCGTGAAAAGACAGCCTTTATCTGTCCGCGCTTCTGATGAATTCATGAGGATGCCTCAAGGGATTTCAGGTGCCCCAGCCACTTTTCAACGATTGATGGAGCGTGCAGTGGGGGACATGAACTTACTAGAGTGCCTGGTATACTAGATGATGTTATTGTGTTTGGCAGCTCACTGGAGGAACATGAGAGCAGATTATTTAAGGTATTGGACCGACTGGAGGACTTCTTTGCCTATAAACTGTCCATTGATAAGTGTCAATTTTTCAAACATCAGTAAAGTATGTGGACACATAGTATCCACGAGGGAATAGAGACCGACCAAGTAAAGTTGAGGCCTTGACCACCTGGCCAGCCCAAAAATCTAAAAGAACTGCAAAGATTCCTGGGATTCTGTGGTTATTATCGAGCGCTTCATCAAGGACTATTCAAGAGTGATCCGCCCTTTACTTAACCTTACTCAAGGGTATCCCCAACCCACAAAAATACCAAAAGTCAGCATCCTCAAGACTGAAAGAGTGTATTTTCATCCGAGTGAAGTATTTGGGATCGCTGGACTCCTGATTGTGAGACTGCTTTTCATGAGATCATATATCAACTTACCCATGCTCCAGTGCTGGCCTATGCCGATCCAAGAAAACCTTACGTCCTGCACACTGATGCTAGCTTGCAAGGGTTGGGGCTGTGTTGTACCAAGAGCACGAGAATGGCCTGAGACCAGTGGCCTTTGCCAGTAGAAGCCTGACCCATCCGAAAGAACTATCCTGTACATAAGTTAGAGTTCCAGCTTTGAAGTGGGCTATTGTTGACCAATTCCATGAGTACTTGTATGGGGCTAAAATACTAGTAAAACTGACAATCCTTTGACCTATGTGCAGACCTCAGCTAAGTTGGATGCCACTGGCCATAGGTGGCTTTCTGCATTATCTACATATGACTATGCTCTGAATACCGAGCAGGTCTGAACACATAGATGCTGATGCTCTCTCCGGAGGCCTGTTCCCAGAATGATTGGGTCCGACTGGCAGAACCTGACATTGGGCACTCTGCGGAAGTTTGACAGGGAGGAACAAATGTCCACAGGCATGATGGACTGCATGGTGGATTGCTTGGGAGCCTCTGAGAATTGCATACCTGCTGCTTGTTGCCACTTTTCTGCAATAGACATTGGTGCACTGCCTCAGCTGGACAATGACAGTATTCGGGCGGCTCAACTCACGATCCCATGATCAAAGCAGCTTTAGAAGCCCTCTATGCAGGAAAAGATGTGTCCAAATTCGCCCCACTGATTTGAGAACTGCACTGTTATACAAAGAAGGTCCTAAGTTGAAACTGATCAATAAACTGTTATACAGAGAAACAGTAGACAGAGGGGACAAGTAGACAAACAACAACTAGTGCTGCCACTGCCTTTGAGACTCAGTATTGAGGTCCTTGCACAACCATAGGGGCACCTTGGTATAGACAGAACACTTGACTTGGTGAGATCCAGATTCTATTGGCCTAAGATGGGGCTGATGGGAGCAACACATTCGAACTTGTAGTCGCCAAGCTTACAGAGGAAAGCTTGCCCCAGAGGGCTGCCCCCTTGTTAACATAACCACCAGTGCACCCATGGAGCTGGTCTGTATTGATTTTCTAAGTTTGGAGTCAGATCAAAGAAATATCAGTAATGTGCTGGTGGTCACTGACCATTTCACTAGATATGCCCAAGCTTTCCCACCAAAGACCAGAAAGCATCCACTGTAGCCAAAGTACTTGTAGAAAACTTTTGTTCACTATGGGCTCCACAAAGAATCCATTCTGATCAAGGAGAGACTTTGAGAGTCGTCTGATCAAAGAGATGCTTTCTCTGTGGAGTGCGAAAGTCCAGAACTACTCCTTACTACCCCTTAGGGGACCCAGCAGCCTGAACAAGCTTCAACTGCGACTTTCATAGATATGCTAGGCACCTGCACCCAAAGGATGCTTCTAGATGGAGCCAACAAATTAGCACCCTGGTACATGCTTATAACTGCACAAAAGTGATGACACTGGATTCTCCCCACGCCTGATGTTTGGAAGAAGCTCGACTACCCGTGAGATGTGTGTTTTGGGGTCTCTCCTGATGGGTTCAAGCTGACAACTATTTACAGTATGTGCAAAAGTTAAAGGCCCAGCTAACTCAACTCAACTGGCTCAAACCATGGCTGCCAAAGAAACTACAACAAAGAAAGGTATGATAAAAAGGTGAAAGCACAGGAACTCCAGGAGGAGATCGGGTATTGCTAAGAAATCTGGGACTGCATGGCAAGCACAGATTGTGACAGATGGCACCATCTCCTCACATTGTAGTGGGCAAACTAGATGATCTGCCAGTGTACAAAGTAAGGCCTGAGAATAATTCAAAGATGTAAAAACAATGCATAGAAATCATTTACTGCCCATTGGACAAATCTTAATTGAGTCTGAGCCCTAGAAGATGCCCCTCTGGACCAGTGACTAGAGCTGCTGCTAAGAAAAGATCAAGAAAGTCTGCACCTACAGAAGCAAAGTTAAAGTGTTCCCCTCCACAAGTCCCAGTTGAGCATGACTGTCAGTCCATATCGGAAGAAAGTGAGAGTGACTTTGAATACTATCCTTCTTCACGAACTGGAGTCAATTGTTTGGGCAATCCCAGTCAATACTGGAGACAAAGCTGGGCCTTCTGGACTGTCTAAGCCCCCAGCTTCATCCCTGAGCCAATGCTCCCAGAAAGTGAAGTGCAAAGCATCAGATCAGATGAAATGGAATCATTGTGCATGGTTGAACTGTTTGAGCTTTCAGGGAGGAAAATGATAGATTGGGGCAGACTGGTGATACACCGAACAAGAAGAGTATTTTGAGTGCCCTGACAGTCCACTGCCAGTGTCCAAAGCTCTCCATGCAGCCAAATGTTGTGGACTCAGAAACTGTAACTCCTGGAGCTGAAAGTGCCCCAAGTTCTAGCCTCTCTACCCCCATGGAGACTCCCCTGACAAGTGAGGACAATGCTGAAAATGAGGCTCAGAGTGCAGAGACTATAACAGTTCCCCTAGAAAGACTGGTCGAGCTGTAAAGCCTGTGGTGCACCTCAGTTATGATTCACTTGGGAGGCCTGTGGACTTGCCTCTCAATGTTGTCCATAAAGGAGTGTATGTGTCCCCGAGCTCATTGCCCAAACTGAGCATCAGTGCTAACTCAAGTTACTTGTGTTGCCCTCTAGTATGGTGCCTTGCCCCATCCAGCCCCAAGGTAACTGATAGAAGGCCCCTCTCTCAGGTTTCATGTACAAGAGGTAATAACTTGAGTTATGGTACAATATGTATGTAATACTGTATAAAGTGACGTGCTGCAATGTTTCAGAAATGTGTTCTTGGTAAAATGATATATTGACTGATGATTACATGTCGAGCCTAATGCAAATGTATATGGTTGCAGTTGAAACTTATGAAATTACTTGCTTGGCGGACGCTCAAGCTTTCCCAGGCTAGGAAGGGTGTAACCCCTGCAAATGGGGGTTCCTAAAAGATTCAGGAGCTTGCTTGAATGCTCCAAGCCTGAATGGTGTTTGGCATTTAAGCCATTTATCAGTGAGTGTTTTAGAGCCTCTGGTACTGTCTCTTTAAGAGCTGTCTGCTTGCAGACATAATTAGTTTGTATGGGGGACTGTGTGCTTCTCTGAGTACCACTCGAGCTGCTGCCAATTCACTTCATTTTTGCAGTCACTAGGAGTGCAAAGGGAACCTATCTGAAAGATGTAACTGTTTGCCAGAAATTATTTAGAGTAATAATGAAATTACAGTTTGTCTAACCTGCTTTCTTTGCAGTCAGAACTGTGTCTGCTAGTTCCCCATTCTAGTTTTGAACTGCTGAACTGGACCAATCAGTGTGGGGTAAGCTAGCTCTAAAATGATGCCTTGGATGAATCAGAACTTGGACTCATAATCTGAGCCAGCCACAAGAGGATTGTATGGGCAGTGACTCTGGGAGATGTAGTTTAGACTTCAGTGCCTTTTTGGACCAACAGCAGCAGTCTATTGTGAGTGACAGCCAATCCAGTCAAGAACTGGGAGGAACTCAAAGGAAGTGCCCGGTTTCGTCAGTTGGAGTTCAGTTGAGCTTTGGCAGTGAAGAAGGAAGGAGCCCTGTGCTTTTTCAGTGTGCAGTTTTAGTCAAAAAACGTGTGTAAGGCCCAGAGTTCCGGTCTGCAGCTTGTGTAACAGCTTGTTAGGACTGAATCCGTCCTGTGAAAGAATCAAAGGATCTCTGAAGAGTAGAAACCAGGCTCACCCTGTAGAAGACTGGAAGAATTGCTGAAAATTGCACTCGGTCTGTCAGGAACTGAATCTGCTGTGTGTTCTCCCGGGTATTGTGCAGTAATTGCGATCGGGATACAGATGCAGCCTGCCTGGTATAGTACTTTCTTTTATATGGATGTGTGAAGAGGTTTGTGTACCTCAAGTGAGCCCTGCTGACATTGAAGGACCCTATCTTATTTGGAGGTCGTGAGTACTAATTCAGGGTTGCTCCTGTTGAATTGCCACATTAAATCCAAATGGAATTACTGTACTGCTGACTGTTTAATTCTCCTTTTCTCTGTGAAAGGGCCCCTACCAGCTGCCACGGTTTGGACTAGCCACTAGGGCTTGGGTACCCAGGGACAGTAACTGATAGGGATAGGCCTGTGCACAGAGCCATAGGTAGATTATTAGAGTGATAAGCTAATTAACCTGATTTCCCTGTCCTTGTTATATCCCCTAAATAAATCAGAGCTGCTTGTTTCAGCAAAGTTATACTGCCTGAGGTATTTGTCTATGTTAAAGTACTGTACTGTGATTGTTGCACTGTATCTCATTTCACAGGAGGTCCCAGTGCGGAACCAGACCTGGGGGTAAGTGTATACTGTGAAGGTAATTCTGATATATTGTGGGCCACTAGTGGGAAGAAAGGGGGGTTGCAGTGTCCCAGAGGGCTGTGACCAAGTTAGTTTAACTATTGCAAACCCTGACCTCTGGGTGGAGGCACCCGCCATTGGATCCAGGCCCCTCAACCTGTTAGTGGCAAATCAGGCAGGGGTAGTAGCCCCTGGGATAGCGCCATCTAGGGGTTACACATAACTGACCTTTTTACTCCTTCAAAGAAGACTAGAGATACACATGCAATGAAATATCAGCCTCTCATATGTTGTTCCTTTTAGGAACACCCAACAGAGTCCGAGAGTTGTCATATACTGGTAATGCAGTCAAACTGAACAACAATCTTCCATCGGCCATTACTCAGCACAGCACTGTTCCTGCCTTTAGATTAAGTCTTAGTGCTTGGTATAGCTTGATAGCTACATGCCATTGTAATGTGTTGTATGTATGTCTTATTGTCAATGTAAAACTTGTTAAATGTTTAACTTATTCTGGTCACTTGTGAAATGGGCATTGTTTTGCCTACTATGCCTACTAGTATAATCAATAAAACAAACGAGCAGCTCTTTTACAATACAGTATGTGGTGACTTATTTAAAAATAAACAAATTCAGTTATTTGAATTGATTGGTTTGCTAAATAGTAGCCCGCTTTGTATTGTGAGGTACACTTTTAACATACAAACATACAAATTTATCAGCAGAAACAGGCCATGTGGTCTATCAAGTCTGCTTGAATGCGCAGCTAGCTCCTTTACCTTGCAGCTGCCCCTCCCCCCCGCCTTCACAATAACCCCCCATCTTACCCTGTCCCGTTCCCTTTTGAATCCGCCTCACTGTCTTACAGGATACTACCTCCTCTGGCAGAGTGTTCCATTCTACCACAACCCTCTCCGTAAAAGTGTCTCCTCATTTTTCTCCTATATCTTCCCCCTTCAATCTAAGCCCATGACCTCTCATGTCCCTCCCCCTCCTTAATTTAAATAACCCTTCTGTAACTGTCTTCTTGATCCCCTTTAAGTACTTAAAGGTCTCAATCATATCCCACCTATTCCTCCTCTCCTCCAGGGAGCACATATACAGCTCTCTCGGCATCTCCTCATATGGCCTGTCCCCAGTCCCTGGATCATCTTAGTTGCTCTGTGCTGTACCCCCTCCAGTAATCTGATATCCTTCTTTAGATATGGGTGCCAGTACTGCATGCAGTACTCCAAGTGCAGCCTCACCAGTGACCTGTAGAGAGGCAGGATCACCTCTCTATTCCTGGAGGATATTCTTCTCGTAATGCACTCCAGCATCCTGTTGGCCTTTGCTGCCGCTTTTCTGCACTGCTCCAAGCTGTTCAAATTCCCAGTTACAACCACCCCAAGATCCTTTTCCTCCTCGGTGGTACCTAGCTGTACTCCACCCAGCTGGTAACTCCTCCCTGGGTTCCTTGCTCCGAAGTGCATTACCTTGCACATTTTAGTACTGAACCCCAGCTGCCATGCATTTGACCATGCCTCCAGTTTAATCACGTCATTCTGCAGCCCCTGCCATCCTTCTGTGTCGCTCACCACCACCCCCAATTTGGTATCATCAGCAAAGAGACTGATCTTATTCCTGATGCCATACAAGATGTCCGCTGGAGGTGCAGGCAACAAGTTGATGGCAAGAGTGCAAATGGTCTGGAACATTTTTTTTTTTTTTTTAAATCAGGGAAATTACAGCACCGATTTATTGAAGTGATGTGAAATTAATTATACAATGGCAAGAAATAATCTAGCATGCTGATTGGTTAATAAGCCCCAGACACAGTGATGATATTACACTATAACATCACTGTATCTAGGTCAGACACAAAGGTAACCGCACTGCAGAAAAGGATCCCTCCCTCTAACTGTCCCATAGCCGTCATAGCTCGCCTCTCCATGTACAAGCATATCCTCAGTGCCCCAGCCTTCGGCTAAAGCCTTTCAGTTTGAGCACGTGCCCGCTTATCCGTTAACCACAAAGAGTGTACCATAAAACCACAAATGTTCTCTCCCCCTCCACCCCATTACTCTGCCTACAACTTTCAAAAAGCAAAAGTCATACCTCCAACTGCCATTATATCCTGCTCCGCACTTCACATAGCACAGTAGAGGGACACTTGAGCTCAGCCACATGCCCACTCGCTAAACATCATTTTTTACTTTAAAAAAAAAAGCCTACAAAGTAAAACAAAAGTCAGCGTCGTAACAAAAAGGAAACCGCTTTTCATTCTCCCTTTCAGCACCAAGATTGTGACAACTCGGGAAACGTCGGGAGGGGGGGTTACTGTAAACCGTCACTGCAGAAACAAATGGACGAGATGTACAGCCCTAGGAAAGCATCATTATGTAGAGAACAGCTCCGCCTACTGGTGGAAAGCTATACTGGACTTTTTTCTTTAAACATATGCCTCCACACAGAAAAAATGAAGGAAAAAAGCCCAAAAGTTGTTTTTTTCCTTTTAAAAAAAAAACAAAAAATGAGCCATTGTATAATGGCAGTAAGGCACTCCAGGGTGTATGTTATTGTCTAATAACGTCACTCCTGGGGTGATGGAACTTTCACCCGTGCTTCCAGCCCACCCAGGAGTGACATTACAATAACACACACCCTGTCGTGCCTTATTGCCTAAATATCATCAGTATGGTGGTGGCGACTTAGTAGACTGTGAAGGTGGACTGTTGCAACTTGGCAGGTAGGGAGATGGTGTCCGTTTTGAAAACAAAGGCAAGAAAGAGGCCAAGATTATGAACTGGAGCAGACATATGAGAACTGGGGCAGCACAAGAGTGACAGAAATGTGACAGTTAGGGCAGAGTAGGAGGCAGCTATCTGAACATTGGAGCAGGGAGGGACAAAATGGTGAGAAATGGGGGCCATGAGAACTAGGACAGGGAGTGGACAGCTATCTGTGAGAACTGGGGCAGGGAAGGGGTAGATATGTGAGAGCTGGTGTAGAAAGGGGGAAGGTATGTGAGAACTGGGGCATAGGGGGCAAATATGGGAGAAATGGGGTAGGAAGGGGCAGTTATGTTAGAACTGACATACAGAGTGACAGAAATCTAATGTTTTCAGGCTTTACAATTAAGTTCTGATTTTAATCAAAACCATTAGAAAGTTATCAGGACTTTGGCCTGGATCCTGATAAGGGTCAGAATGTTTTTGGGTCCTCCCAGCCCTAATCCAGCATCAAGACAACAAAACAAGTGGTGTGCATCGATCCAAATAGTTTTACTAAATTCTACAAATAATGGTTTTTTTGAACAGTACCCACTATACATACATATACTTTGTAAAAGCATTGCAAAGCTTATCTCCCCTCTCCCTGGTGGTCATGGCTAGTCCCATGGCCACCAACCACAATCCCCTAAGCCCCTTAGTGATCTCCCACCCTCCGCCACTCCATTTCTATCTCCCTATACACAAAAAATAAAACATAAATTATTTTAAGGGGAGCTGGCATTGTGCCACTTTCCAGCATATCTGTTCATTATCCCTCCCAACCTGCTAGTCCCCAGCCCCAAACAGGCATATTTGTGAAGAGCCCCCCCCCCCACACTCCTGCCCCATGATTCAAGATCGAGGTGGCAGCTGTAGCCTAAATTCCAGCTAGCCACCTAGTCTTCTTCCCTTCTTGACCGAGGTGCACTGCTAAAATCTACTCTGTTTACTGTACTCTAACAGCTGATATGCAGAACGCCTGGCAGAGAAGGTGGCTTGATTTCACATTATTTGGTGATGCTAAGCAGACTGGCTGCAAGTGGTAGTGCTACAGTTTGTCCCTTTCAGCCACTGAGTTCTATAGTAGCATGTGGACGCAGTGTGCCTACAATTTAATAGCTTAACATTGTCATCCAGTTCTCCAGTGGTCTTTACTATTGAAATAAAAAAACAGAAACACCCACTGAGTTGTTAATATGACCACTGAGACCATTCTTACTGTTGCAAGAGTGGTCTCACATGTATTCTTCGGATATGAGAACCAGATTGCTCAATACTGTATTGAAAGTTTAAAAAAAATCTTCTCCGAGTATGCTCATTTCCAGGACAGCTGTGCATGAGACACTAGCTACAGTACAAGTGACTCATTCACAAGGGAAAGGAGGTCTTTGATTGATCATCAGTGCTCCCTCAATCTATAATTAACAAAAGGCTGCTCAGAGTATCTTGGACATACAGATCCACATTTACTGTCTCTTTTGTCCCTTCTCTAACAGGGCAGTACCTCTTGCTAAGCATGCCTTTTAGGGGAAATGCAGGACTATACTAGTAGCCCCTCACCAAATTGGGACCGGCTTCTTTAATACTAAGTAATATTGCATCTGACTTCAGGGGTATCTCTTTTGCAGCAAGCCACGCCTTTGGAACTATAGCTGCCAGGCACTAGGAGCATACAGAAAACTTTCTAGCTAGCAGTCTACCAGAGGGCTGCCCACCCCAACGTAAGGCGCCATCACCCTACTTTATAAGAGTGGGCAGCCACTGCGTCCTTCTCAGTTCTTTTCCTGCCATTGACCAATGCATGTCAGACCTCTCAGATCGCCACAGTTTCAATCGACCGCCATTAACTTCAGTTTCTTTTCCTTTTCTCACCTCAATTTTTTATCACTTTTCTGCTGTTTTTTTTTTTTTTTTTTTCCTTTCGTTTGTCTTCTCAGCCTTCTTCATCTTCCAGCTGAATGACTAAGTCCACCTGTGGAAAGCAACTCCCAGAGAAAGATGGCCATTCTGCTTGTGTTCTCTGCCTAGGCCCAGACCATTACATCGATGCCTGCTCCCTCTGCCATGGCTTCAACCAGACTACCCGCCGTCAGCACTAGCAGACCTTGGAGAACTTTCTACTTCAACAAAAAGTCACTAGTATGGAGAAGGAGTTGCAGGCCAGGAGTTCCTCCATCTCCCCGACCCCATCCTCAGACTCCCAGTCACTGAAGTCTTGGGATGACACCTCAGGCAAACACAAGCACAGGGGCAAGGACTGCGCTAAACCATGGTCTCCTCCCTCCTGGTCCCTGCATTGCTCAGCAACCGCAGCAGAACTGTCCTCCGCTTCAGGTGCATCAACGTCTGCCTTGCTTGCCCTCTCCTCCACAGGGCTACCATTGGCAACACCTCCAGGCAGCCTCACTTTGGGGGGGGGCAGAGGTTCTCCAGGGCCAGGTGCTCTCCTGACCCCCCAGCCCCTGCTGTTCTGGCTCTTGTTTTTGGTGGACTCACAGTCAGGAGGCTCTACTGGCCTGTCTTCAACTGGCATGTGCTTAGTGACCTTGGATTCTGCAGCCCCTACCTGACTGTCGCTCACTACTGCGGCATTGGCCTCTTCAGCCCTGGAACCACTGTCTTCCTTGGCATCGACCCAGGCTGTCTCCCAGCCTTCTTCGCTGTCCCATAGGGGGACTCATGCTGAAATCTCCTCCTCATGGTCTAGGCCAATCCAGCTGACATTGGCAGCTTCTCCTCCAAGGCCTACGCCAGCCCCCCCTCAATGGGTGCTGCTAGCTACCCGACAGCAGTCACAGTGGACTTTCCTTCTTTGCTTTCTTCCCTATGGGACTATATGCAGGCCCGCCTGGTGCCCCCATCAGATCCAATCCCTAGGGCACCCCTGATGCCGGCGACTGCACCCACGACTCCAGCGGGCCCGCATCAGTCCCCTTGTGGCCGGACCCTCCGCTCTCCCTCCAGACCTTCGGGAGAAGGGGATGAATATCACCTGGATTTCAATGCCCTGATGAAGATGAGGAGGGAGATGAAGACTATGGAGGAGAGGCTACCCCTTCTCACTCTACCTCCACTGTCTCATTGGATGGGGAGGAGACCCCAAAATATATTCCTTGATCCCCTCCAGATGACCCGTTCATGGGGGTTCTCCGCCAGATGCAGGTGGTGATCGGGCTTGATACTGAGGAACAGGACCCCAGCAGACATCGGTTTTACGAAATACCTACGCCTGCCTGATGCTCCTCCCTTGGTGGTTCCTCCTCTGATTGAACCCTTTTAGGACACCACCATGGCAGCCTGGCACCACCCTAACCTGGTCCCTGCTATGCCAGGGAAGGTGGACAAACTTTACCATGCTCCAGCAGGGAAGCCATTCTTCACTGAGCAAGCTGACTCAGTGGTCACTAACGTTGCCCATGACTGCACTAAATGGCCAAAACACTGAAGTACCCCCACCCCAGACAAAGAATCCTGGAGGTTGGACTTACTGGGCAAGAGGACCTTCACCTCGGCCACCCTGTCCATCAGGATCTTGAACTAAATGGCCCATATGGTCTAGTTCCTCAACCTTCATTTAGAGCAAGCCCAGGAACTGGTTAATGACATTCCCAATGACCAGAAGAAGCAGCACCTCTTGCAGTCCCTACAGTTGGGGCTGATGTTGGTCTGCATCTCCTTTGCTCAGCCTACAATGCCATCGATGCTTCGCCCAGAGAGGGTATCTGCCTAAGCCAGCACTGCTGGCTTAGGGTGTCGGGTTTCACCCAGGATGTTCAGTTATTTATCCTGAATGCCCCCTTCAGGGGTTACAAATTGTTTGGAGCTGATGTCCAGGAGATCCTTGATGCCCTACAGGCCCTCTGGATGTACCCTGAGGTCAGTCCACTCCAAGTATCACACTCAAGCTAAGAATGGACAGCGTGTGCACTTTCGTCGGGCAACCAACAAGTCCAGACCCACCAACAATCTCAAACAAAATATTTTTGGTGAGCAAATGAAGGTAGATTAGTAGGTAGCTAAATGTAAAAACAACATAAGCAAGATATAATGCACCGTAACCAACATTTTTTATTATTTCCTATAATAAATAGGTAAAACAGGTTACAAATTAGTGCTTTTGCTTAGATAAAGTGCTTAAAACGTTCAAAATATGCTACCATATGTTTTGCTATTAGATTTTTCCAAAACATACAGATCGCAAAACAACCTACGTAGTTTACTGCACCAGCCACCAGTAACCCCTGCACTTCGCCTCACTGGCTTCCTAAGGGGGTGTAGAGTCAAGACCCTGATTGTCTTAAATACCCAAAGTGCTCGTGCAAAAAAAAATTCAATTAAACAATCAAACAATTATCACAGACAAAAGTACTCTTTTTAAAATGATAAAAAAAGACAGCTACCTGTCCTTTTTGCCAAATATATCTATTTAATTCATATTTTAATTTATCTTATTTGCCCGTCCCCCAGAAAAACATATCTATATATTAATATACCCCTGTTTCAGGTTACATTTATATCAGCTCGATTCTTAACTTTGCTAACATTATAATTTCTTTGTTGTTGTTCACTGTAGTAAACAAACTCCCAATAGGATATATAAAAGAAAAAAATATCCAACGGATTTTATAAACAAGTTGAGTCCATTTTTCAATAAGCTCTTTGATCTTCACTTGAGGTTCTTTTCTCCTCTTATATTCTCTCATTTCAAATCCATTCATGATATGGACAGGAGCAATTTACACATTCGGCACCCTTTTCATTTCTTCTCTATACAAAATACATTAACTGGGGAAGAAGGGACAAAGGACAAAAATTACTAACACAAATCATGATTGTTCTTATGCACATTTTACAACCGAACAAATTTACACCCCCATCACATAAAATACAGAGAGGGAATATGATTATTTCTACTAGACCTTATGTCTTATAATTCTGTCATCAATTATTTAACTTCTCCATCATATATTGTTTCACAAAGCAATAGTGAATCAAAATAGATCATGTTCTAGATCTTCAACATACTTATTAAATTACAGATCAAATGCAGCATCACTATGCGTAGAGCGAACCATGGCAGGAAAATATCACCTGGGCTAAATCTTAAACATGTTTCCTGTACATTACAAAATCGGATGCAGCCTTGCTGTGTGCAAATGAACCAGAGCAGAAAAGAAGAAAACTACTCATTCTCTCTTTCTTTTTTCTCCTCCTCTCATCTCTATATAACATCCCAAGCTCTGATTCAGAGCCAGTTTTGTTCTGTTTTGCTTGTTATTTTACATAAAGCTATTGCAATCAGATCATTTAGCAAACTTTTTGCTTAATAGTTCAAGTGCAGTTTGTAAAAGACCCACCAACAGACCTCAGAACAAGTGTCGGGGACCGCTTCTCTGCCCACCCCTGGTGCCGCAGCCAGTAAGGCCCCCAGAGCAACTGGTGCCACTGCCGCTGAAGCCTCCTCCATCTCTGCCTGACTCCTTGCCTGATCCCCCCCAAAAAAAACAAATGAAGAGGCAGTAGTCAGGGGGTTGCTTCTGCCTACAGCTAGACAGGTAACAGGAGATAACCAACAATGGTTGGCTACTTCAGCTCATAGAGCATGGCCACACTCTAGAATTTCTAGAGTGGTGCCCAGAAAAACCTCCAGTTTCATACTTTTGTCTGCCAGATTACATACCAGTGGTCTAGGAGGAAATCCACTTCCTGCTGCAAAAGACGGCAATGGAGCCCGTCCGTGTGGACCAGCAGGGCAGGGGATCTACTCCCATTTTTTTCTGGTCCCCAAATGCACCAGAGATCTCAGGCCCATCATAGACCTCTGAGAATTCAATATGTTTATTCAGTACAAAAAGTTCAGGATGGTGACTCTTCAGGGTCTGTTGCCCCTTCTGCACCAGGGGGATTGGATTTGCTCCCTCATCATGAAGAATGCGTTCCTGCATATAAAAATACACAAATCCCACAGGCAGTACCTGAGATTTCTGCTCCAAGGGGAATACTTCCAGTTCAAGGCCTTGTCCTTTGGTTTGTTCTCAGTCCCTCGGGTATTTACCAAGTGCCTGGTAGTAGCAGCTGTCCTCAGGTGGGAGGGCCTTTATGTCTTTCCCTACCTGAACAACTGGCTCCTCAAGGCCCAGTCCAAGGATCACCTGCCTCAGACCCTGGCCCTGACTGCCACTTATTCCAGGATCTGGGGATAACTATGAACTTGCCCAAGTCAGTTTTAATTCTGTGCCATGCCTCCAGTAAATTGGGGCAGTCCTGGACACGGCTCTGGGCATGGCCTTCCTGCCCCAGGACAGGGCCAAGCGCCTGATAGCCCAGGTCCATCTGTTGTACAACAGCTGCTATATTTCAGTCAGAACCTTCCTTCAGCTCCTCAGCCTGATGGCAGCGATGATAGCTACAGTGCCTCTAGCCAGACTGCACATGAAGGTACCCCAGTGGACACTCAGGGTCCAAGAGGACCAGCAGACTAATGACTTTCTCAGTGAAAAAGGTCCTGCTTTGTGGACGGAACACAACAATCTGTTAAGAGGGGTTCCCTTCCTGTTTCCCTTCCCTCAGCAAAATCTCACAACAGATGCTTCAGGGTTGGGGCGGAAAGCCCACTTAGGGCCCCACTAAACTCGGGGATCATAGTCCCAGCTGGAATCCTCTCTCCACATCAATGTTCTGGAGATGTGGGCCATTCTGTATGCCTGGCAGGCCTTCTAGACTCAGCTACCCCTGAGTCTTTGGTTACTGCAGATGGACAATATCAGTGTAGTCCACTACCTCAACAAGCAAGGGGGGAACTCACTCGTACTCCTTCTGCTGGGAAGCAATGAGAGTCTGGTGTTGGGCTCTGGATTATGGTCTCGAGCTAATGGCTGTCCATGTTCTAGGCATACAAAACATCCTGGCAGAAGCCCTTAGTCAGTCGCAGTCAAAGGTGCACGAGTGGAAGCTGCTGACCTCACTAGTAGAAGACCTGTTTGACCGGTGGGGTCGTCCAGAGTTGGACCTTTTTGCATCCTCACTCATTACAAAACTGACATGTTTATGCTCGCTCAATCCAGGGCCTGCAGTTTTATGGTGAGACATGTTGTCCCTATCCTGGAAAAGGATGTTTCTGTATGCAGTTCCTCCCTTCCCCTACTTCAGAGGGTTCTGATCAAGCTACAGATGGAAGGGGCTACAATGATCCTCATTGTCCCATTCTAGACTCATCAGATCTGGTTCCCCTTGCTGCAACAGCTGACAGTGGAGCCTCTAGTTCCTCTTCCTTTGTGCACTGGCTTGCTCTCCCAGAACAGGGGCACCCTGGTCCATCCAGACCTCAGATCCCTGCATCTTCATGCCTGGCTCCTGAGGACGTAGCCATGGCTCAGTTTGGGATGTCACCCAGGGTGGCTGATGTCCTAGTGGTAGCTAGGAAACCTTCAACTAGGGCCACTTATTCTACAAAGTGGGAGCATTTTGCGCTGTGGGCTGCTGCACGCCAGCTGGATCCCTTCACTTGTCCAGTGAATCAGATTCTGGAGTATTTAAACTGTCCCTTTTAAACTCTGGTCTGAAGTACTTATCCCTTAAAGTGCACGTCTGCCATTTCTGCCTTCCAGGCACAATTGGGGGTGTGCTGTACATTTCCAAGAGGCATTCTTCACCTGATGTCTCCTATCTACAATCCGTTCCTGCCCTGGGACTTGAATTTTATGTTAGAAAAGCTTACTCTGGCTCCTTTTGAGCTGCCCGCGAGCTACGCTTTGTGTCGTGGAAAGCGTTATTTTGAGTTGGTATTACTTCTGCTTGAAGAATTTCACAGCTACAGGAACGCATGTGCAAACAGCCTTATTTGATTTTCCACAAAAACAGGGTGTCTTTGCACACTAATCCTAAGTTTCTTCCTAAGGTGGTGTCCAAGTTCACTTTAAACCAATCCATCCACCTTCCTGTTTATTACCCAGTGTGCCCTGCCAATCCAGGGGGAAGCATTGCTCCATACTTTAGATGTACATTGAATTCTGCATTACTATTCTTATCATAGGAAGGACTGCAGAAGGTCCAAACAGTTGTTTCCTTCGCCCCGGGAAGAGAGGGCATTCCTGTTTCAAAACAGTGCTTGTCCAAATGGTTGCCCAATAGTGTCACTTATTGCTACAGGAAATATGGCAAAGATCTTCCTGGCACTGTCCATTTCCAATCCACCAGGAGGCATGGCACTTCTACTGCCTTTTTCAGGGAATGTGTCAACTGCAGAGATCTGTGATGCTGCCACTTGGAGTACTGTCCACGCCTTTACCAAGCAATACCATCTGGACACTGCCTCTAGGTATAGGGCTTGTTTCGGTCTGGCTGTTCTACAGGGCCAACTTCCTTAGGTTCTTGGTTTTCTACCACCCAGACTGCATTTCTTGAAGTCAGAAACTGCGTGGGACTTGTTCCATAGGTGTGGCCTGCTGCAAGAGATACCCCCGAAGTCGGATAGTACAGTTACAGAAGAACTTACTGTAACAATAGATCTGTGAGGGGATCTCTTGCAGAAGGCCATGCTGTCCCTTCCTCTGGAGTCTCTCGTGTGTTTGCTTCTCCTCTCTAACCATTCCTTGACTGGAATCTTTGGTACCCTCCTCGGTTCGTCTGCAGGACTCCTCTACTTATGGTCTTCAGCAGGAGAACTGAGGAGGGTGCAAGGGCTGCCCACTCTTATAGCATAGAGTGACATTGGTGCCTGATGTCGGGGTGGGAAGCCCCCTGGTAGACTGCTAGCTAGAAAGTTTTCCGTGTGGTCCTAGTGCCTGGTGGCTATAGTTCCATTGGTGTGGCCTGCTGCAAGAGATCCCCATCACAGATCTACTGTGACAGTACGTTCTTACATAACTGTACTGTCTGATTGTTATTCTGAGTTAATAGCTTTCTTAAGTTCTGTTTTTTTTTTGTTTGTTTCTTTTTTTTAGGAGCATATGTTAACTTGCTTTTAAAGAGATCAAATTTATTGATTTAATTAAAATGGTAATAGTAGGTATCAAGTTAATATTATGCAAAAGATTTATAGTTTAGGGTTTTGCTTGATGGGAATGTCTGTAAATGTGTATAATATAGAGTAACAGGGACATTGGAAAATTGATGCCAAACAATTCTCATGACTGCACCTGTAACTCGATGGAAAAACAAAAGTTCAAAACTTCACATGCCATCTAGTCAAAATGTAAATATATATATTCCTCACATTAGAAATCATTTTGCAAACCTGGAGATATTCAAGGATATCTCTTCCCTTTCGCTACACCTATGAAACTATACCCACATCAGCGCTAGAACCACATGGAAACTTTTGCTAGCTGGGGCAGCTCACGACAATGTCACACATCACCGTCTACAGAAACACGGAAGGCCCCATCTCCCCTCATTTCTTTTCCCGCCATCGATTGTACTCATCAGACCGCCTGTGGAAATGAATATGACTAGCTATTGTCTTTTATTATTTTCTTATGAAGTGACCACTAATAATTTAGTGATCTCACCGCCTCTGTATGCTGCTAAAACCAGCGACATTGTTCTGACACTACGAGTGCAGAGAAAAATGTACAAGAATTACAAAGTGTGTGTCTGCTGTTTAGGCCTCTCTCACAACATCAGGACTTATGAGATGTGCTAGAGCTTCAATCAAGCAGCCAGATGATGCAGACAAAAGGCACTGGAGAAGTTTTTATTAGAAAAAACTCTAGCGGCCATGGAAAAAACACAGGGTCAAAAGGCAGCATCACCAACCCCATTGACCAATTCGCAGTTGTCTAAGTCAAAGACAACAAAAAAGACAGGTCATTGGGACATAAGCACAAACATTAAGGATAAAGACATATCTTCTTCCCCGGTGAGATCTAGGTTGCCACTGCGGCCTGCAGGTAGCCAACCTTCATCATCATCATGCATCCTGGTGGCAGTGACGCTAGCCCTCCCGACCATTGACCTGACACCAAGGTCGGGGCTTAGCTTAGGCACTACATACCTGCTATGGACAGTAAGTCGCCATCATCGATGGGTCCATGCCCACCATCAACTCCAGTGGTCACAGCCTCTGGCCAGGGTGTCGTCGATGCGTAGGCAGTACTGGTGTCTTTTTCAGATACGATAGGTCGCATACTTCCCCAGCTTGCCTGTGCAGCCTGTACTGCCATCAATGGGGTTCCTGCATCGCAGATTCCATCAACATCATCGGCTGGTACACAGCAAACATCTCCTGAGCAGAGGCCCCTGGTGTCACGAGGGAGGTCTTCCATTTCTGTCGTCGACAGGGACACTGACGAAGAGGAGAAGTATAATCCAGACCTCAAAATGGAGGAGGATTATGAGGAGGAGGAGGGTTATGTGGAGGAACATTATGCCTCACATTCCAGCTCCACTGTATCCTCTTACAGAGGATTCTGTAGTGCATACATCCAGATCTCCTTCAGAAGACCATGCCTTTCAAACAATGATGCAAGAAATGCAAAATGCATGGGTTTTGCTGTGGAAGAAGAGGATTCCACCAAAAAGAATTTGATGGATTTCCTGGAGGTTCCATGCATTCCATCCCTCATTGTTCCTCTAGTTATCCTGCACTGGAGGATGCAACCTTTGCTGCTTGGTAAAGGTCAAATACCATACCATACTAGCTATACCAGCTATACTCAGAAAGTACCCTGCCCCTGCTGCCAAGCCTTATCATGCCAACCAGCCAGAAACAGATTCTATGGTCATAACGGCTGCCCATGATAGATGCAGGGTACCAAAGCATATGCGTACCTTGCTATAAGGAATCCAAGAGGCTTGATGTGATGAGCAAGTGAACATCTGTCGCTGCCTCATTAGGCCTGCATATTGCACATCATCAGTCTCACTTGGCTAGCCAATGCGGTGTCACTGTCAGACTGCAGTCTGCAGTATTCCTCATAGAAGGTGCATCTGGCAGCTATATCAGCTTTCCATGCCCCTGTTGTTGGACGCACAGTAGCTTAATTAGAGGTCTCCTGTAACTTTTTGAGAGGTTTTCTGTATATGAAACCTTCCATTCGCAATCCTTTCCTCCCATGGTACCTCAGTTATGTGCTTGAGAAACATACTTTGCCTCCTTTTGAGCCAGCCACTAGTTGCAGCTTATGCTTTCTTTCATGTAAAGCATTATTGTTAGTTGCAATCACTTTGGCTTGAAGGATTTCAGAACTACACCAGTCCGTTCACAGTGGAGAGAGTCCTGGAGGAGCTCACAAAACTGAAGGCGGACAAAGCAATGGGGCCAGATGGCTTACACCCAAGGATATTAAAAGAGCTGTGAAGAGAGCTAGCAGTGCCACTGGCAGCTATGTTCACTGCGTCACTCAACACAGGAGTGGTCCCAGTGGACTGGAAGAGGGCGCAAATTGTACCTCTGCACAAAAGCGAAGTAGAAAGGAGGCAGGGAACTATAGGCCAGTCAGCCTCACCTCAGTAGTGGGGAAGATCATGGAGGCACTACTTAATAACAATAATAATAATAATAATTTTATTTACATAGTGTAATCTCTAAAATCAAAGCGCTGTACAATTCATAAAAACAATAAAAAAAAACAAGACATAAATATCAGAAACAGATTAAGATCAGGTAATAAAATACAAAACAACCAGGAGCAGATGACAAACCTAGTCACCAAATGCCTGGTGGAATAAAAAGGTCTTTAGAGTTGTTTTAAAGTTCCCCACAGTCTGGCGCTCTCGAATCTGATGAGGCAGAGAATTCCACAGGGCTGGGGCTGCAAACATAAAAGCTTGTGAGCCAGAGGTTTTCAACCATACCTTGGGAATCTCTAACAACCCCTCATCAGCTGAGCGGAGTGAGTGGGTGGGGCAGTAAGGAACAAGGAGCTCTTGCAGGTAGCCCGGGCCCTGTACATGCAGGGATTTAAAGGTCAGAAGACTGACCTTGAAGGTAATTTGCCACTGAACAGGCAGCCAGTGAAGTTCGCGCAGCACAGGCGTGATGTGGCTTGAACGAGGAGACCAAGTCAACAACCGTGCCGCAGCATTCTGCACCAGCTACAAGCGGCAGATATCAAGCTCCGGAAGCCCTAGGTAGAGGGAGCTGCAGTAGTCCAGGCTTGAGGACACAAAGGCATGGATCAATGTTGGCAGGTCACCGGATGGAACAAGGTGCTTGACCCAAGCCTGTTCCTAAGACAGTAAAACGAGAACTTGACTACTGTGGACACCTGTGAATACAGTGTCAGCCTGTCATCAAGAAGCACTCCTGGGTCACGCACCTGTTCAGAAGAAGGCAGCTGACTATTCCCGAGCCGAAGCCTAAAGGGACGCCCTGCCACCGACCCTCTATCCGGAGGCTTGGATCTACAACCAACACCACAGTCTTATCAGAATTCAATCTCAACCAGCTGGATTTCATCCAGTCCTGGATTTCTATGAGGCAGCTGTTAAAGACCGAGAGAACACTATCCTGGTCGGGAGCGAAAGACAGGTAGAGCTGGGTATCATTAGTGCAGCAGTAAAACCTCAGCCCATACGGTCTTACAATGTCTCCTAGAGGCAGCATATACACCGCAAACAGCACTGGGGAGAGCACCAAGCACTGGGGGACCCCACAAGACAGAGAGACTGGTTCAGAGGGAAAACAACCCAGACACCGCCCTCTGAAACCTGCAAGAGAGGAAAGATTGAAACCACCTGAGTACTGGACCAGCCAGGCCACAGATGACCCTCAGGCGCTCGAACAACACCCCATGGTCCATGGTTCAAAAGCTGATGAGAGATCCAGAAGCACCAAGATGGAGCGGTGCTTCTGATCTCTAGCCATCAGGAGATCATTGAGCACCCAAACCAGAGCTATCTCTGTACTATGCCTCTTCCGAAAACCGGACTGTAGAGTATCGTAGATATCATGGATGGTAATGCGGTTCTCCAGCTGCAGAGTGACAACTTTCTCAATCACCTTCCCTAAAAACGGGAGGTTAGAGATAGGTCTATAGTTAGCCAAGCAGTTCGGGTCCAAAGAAGCTTTCTTAAGGAGTGGTGTAACCACCGCCTCCTTCAGGGAGCTAGGGAGCTCACCCATCTCTAAGGAGCACCACACAGTCTTGGCCAGGACAGGGCCGATAGAATCAATACACCCCAAAATGAGGCGTGTGGGGCCCGGGTCCAAACTACAGTAGATCGGCCACATATTGTGGATAATCAGCACGATATTGACAGTCTCTGGCTGGCCGAAAGAAGACCGAGAAAACCGAGGTGCAGTGAACAGGTACTGACCACTGTCAACCCCCATAGAGTGGGCTGGTTGGATCTCCACCCTGATGCTGGCCACCTTATCAGCAAAGAATCGGCAAACTCATCACACTTAGTGTGTGAAAATGCTCCTCGGACCTGTAGACAGGTTGGGTTGCACAGCCTGTCTATGGTCCGAAAGAGCTGAGCTGGTCGATTCTGAGCTGCAGCAATCTTCCTGGACAGGAACTCTGCCTTCTTATGGGTGATTGCTGAGCAGTCAGCAGTCTAAGGTGGTCAGCATCCAGGAAGGATTTCCACCAGCATCGCTCTAGCCTTCGTCCGACTTTCTTAACTCCCTCAAGGTCCCATTAAACCAAGGAGACCGAGGGCAAAGAGAGAGAGGACGAACACGGACAGGAGCGATGGAGTCCAGGGCATCCACCATAGCCTTATTATAGGCCAGGATCAAGTCTTCAGGACTCCCGCTTGCAACCAGTAAACTCGATAGGTCCAACACCACCAATAGACTGTCAGGAGACACATCCCTCAAAGGGCAGTATCTGACCATCTCCACAGGGGCAGGCCTATAGAGGGGAGCCTGGAAATTTAATCTTATGGTGTGGTGGTCAGACCAACTGACCGGTTCCACCACCAAATCTGTGGCCTCCAAGCCCAGGAGAAAAGTCAGGTCAAGTGAGTGACCATGGTCATGAGTTGCAAGGTAACTACCTGTGTGAGATCCAACGAACACATAAGTTGGAGGAAATCCTGACCAAACAGCGAGAGTTCATTGTCGACCCAGGCATTGAAGTTGCCGAGTACCATCAATCTGGGAGACTCAAATGCCATGTCGACAAAGAAGTCCGCGAATTTCTGCAGGAACAATTTCTCGTCCCCTGGTGGACGGTAGATGAGAATGATGCTGCACCCCACACCTGCAACAATGGTACACTTAAACGATCTGGAACTCTCAACTGGCACTCCCACAAAACCCAGTTCCGATCTAAAACATATGGCTACACCCCCGCCCCTATGATCCGATCTCAAATAGTGTATGACTGAGAAACCAGCTGGAATAGCTGCCTCCACAATGGGGCCAGAATTATCATCCAGCCAGGTCTTGGTGATGCAAGAATAGTGGCGCACCTAGAATCCAGTGAAGCCCAGGATCTGAGGCAACATGGACTGATGGCAGGAAGGCCCTGTCAGATGAATCTGATAGACTTTTTTGACTGGGTGACGAAGGAAGTAAATTGGGGGGGAAGGGCATGGACATCACCTACCTCATTTGCAGCAAGGCCTTTGACACTGTCCCACATAGGAGACTGATTAACAAGATGGGTAGTCTGGGAATGGGGCACAAGGTGGTAGACTGGGTTAGGAACTGGCTAACGGACAGGAGGCAGAGGGTGGTGATAAACAGGACCCAATCCGGGGAAAGGGGGGTGACCAGCAGGGTACCATAGGGATCAGTCCTTGGGCCTGTCCTGTTCAATGTCTTCATTAGCGACATTGCAGAAGGGCTGGAAGGAAAGGTCTGCCTGTTTGCAGATGACACCAAGATCTGCAATAAGGTGGATACTCCAGAAGGAGTGGAAAGAATGTGGAGAGACCTGGGGAAGCTTGAAATATGGTCTGATTTGTGGCAGCTGAAGTTTAATTCTAAGAAGTGCAAAATTATGTACCTGGAATGAAGAAACCCAGGGTAGAGCTACAGGATGGGGAGAGTTGCTGACAACCACCAAGGAAGAAAGGGACCTAGGGTCATAATTTCTGATGACCTAAAGGTGTCCAAGCAGAGTACAAATACTGCAGGGAAGGCCAGTGGCATGCTGGGGTGCATAAGCAGATGTATCACTAGCAGAAGGCAGGAGGTGGTAATGCCATTGCATAAGACACTAGTGAGGCCTCACCTAGAGTACTGTGTGCAGTTCTGGAGGCAGCACATTCGCAAGGACATTGACAAGGTGGAGGTGGTCCAGTGAAGGGCAGTTAAGATGGTACAGGGCTTGCACCAGAAAACACATGGGGAGAGATTGAAGAACCTTAATGTGTACTCGCTGGAGGAGAGGGGGGACATGATAGAAACCTTCAAGTACCTTAAGGGCATAAACAAGGTGTGGGTGGGGAACCTCTTCCAATATAAGGGGAGTACAAAAACAAGGGGGGGCATGATATGAAACTGGTTGGGGGGAAGATTAAGGGGAAATGTGAGGAAGTTCTTAGTCACAGAGAGGGTGGTGGACACATGGAACAGTCTGCCACAGGAGGTGGTGGGGGCGAGCACAGTGGAGGGATTTAAACATGCCTGGGATAGGTATAAGGGAACCTTGGTGGTGGGAAGGAGTGGTGAAGAGTCACTGACCAGATAGGGTCAGTAGTCACAGACAAGTGCAGAGATTACAGGCAGACTGGATGGGCTCTGCGGTCCTTATCTGCGAACAATTTCTGTTTCTATGTTAATGTGTGAGCCTCTTTATTTGATTTTCCATAAACACAGGGTGTCTTTATGTAGTAATTCTAAGTTTTTGCCAAAGGTGGTGTCTAAGTTCACATAAATCAAACCATCCACCTTTCAGTTTATTATCCTAAGTGGGCCAATCAAGGTGAAGCATTGCTTCACACTTTGGATGTACATAGAATTCTAAGATACAATGTTATTCACACCAAGGACTGCACAAAGTCCTCTCAGCTTTTTCTTTTGTTCACCCCTGTGAAAGTGGGCATACCTGTTTCGAAACAGTGCTTGCCCAAATGGCTAGCTCATTGTATTGTGTTCTGCTATAAGAAGTAGGGTAAGGAACTTCCTGGTGCAGTTCATGGTCATTCCACAAGGGGTATGGCCACATCTGTTGCTTGCTTCAGAAATGTATCTGTGGCTGACATCTGCACTGCAGCCACCTGGAGTATCGTCCACACCTTTACTAAACATTAGTCTGTAAATTGTTTCTCATAGATGTTCAGGCTTTGCTTTGCTGTTCTGTAGGGCCTACTGTCGTGAACCACACTGCACCAACCTCCCAGTTAACTTTTGGAACTGCCGTGGACTCATTCTAAAGGTGCAGCCTAAGAGAAGAGATACCTGCAAAGAAGACGGAACAGTTATGTACTTACTGTAACAGTAGATCTTAGAGAGAATCTCTTCCCTTAGGACATGGCGGCCCTCCCTCCTTCCCCCTTTTATGCTCGCTGATCTTGTCCACTTTTCTTGGGCTTTTCTGAGTTCCATGGATGCCCATGGATGTGCCCCACCCTGACAGGCTGGGATCTGTCTATGATAATGCTGTGGGTTATCTCCAGTGGCATGCCTTTTGCCAGGTTCTACAACATAGTCCATCTATGTAGGGACCTCCTGGTCATGCAGGTCATGACCACCTTGTAAAGGTTGTTTGTTTTTTTTTTGCTCCCCCAGCTCCGGGCCGGCCTCTCCTTCAGGCCTTCCTATGCCCCTCGCTTGCCACACTGTCCTGATGCATCCACCCATCACCCCACACTGCAGCCCCCTGGGTAACCCGGACGTAACCCTTCACCAGGTGGGTCTCTCTCCTCCGAGGGGGAAGGCACTGGTGGGGTCGCCAGCGCAATTCTTGTCTCGGGTGCTGCTGAGGTGGTCCGTGGACTGCTCAGGGTCTCATGGGAGCTGACAACCATCATCTGGTTGGCTACAGGGCTCTTTTCCCCGTCTGCTCCCTGGGAGGGAATGGTGTGCCACAAACGTCAAGGCGTACACCATTGTTCAGCATGCCCCATTAGTCACTGGGACCCAGCGCATTGCTGTACCCCCAGCCTCTGCCATGGGTCAGCAAGCACCGGGTTGCGTCCCCCCCCCCGAGAGACGGCGAGCAGTCGTCCAATGCCCGAACCCTCTCTCCTCGGCTGGTCCTCCAGCACCCAAGTCCGTTCCTGAACCCGGGTCGCTGGCATCACAAGCGGAAATCCAGCCACTGCGCTGGTGGGCCAAGGTTGTTTTCTGATGGTGACGCCTGCTGATGTAATAGTGTTTGAAGCAGGCACATGTTCCATCTCACCCATAGCAGTAAATCTATGCAAGATGCCATGCACTCTAATACTTATGCCACCTGTGCCACTTTGAGGGACTGGTTGGCTTGCAACTTGCATGCCAGGTTCACCATATTCTCTATCCTTTTCTTGGAAGGCCTTACTTTGCCCTTTGACACATAGGGCCAGATATTCAGACTGCACTGGGCAGTGGCGCAAGGGCCTGGACCAGGCGATATTCAACAGTGATGCACCATGGCTCAGCATCGTTGAATATGGCAGGGAGGGCGCACACACTGCACATGGTGCAGTGGCATTGTGCCAGCGCAAGATGCAGAAAGGGAGCAGGAGGATGTGCCAGCGCAAGTGCAGTTGTGCTAGGTGCATCACCCGCGATATTCAGCCTTGGGCATGCAAATGAGGCCATAATGTATACAAGGTGCAAATGGGGCCATTTGCATGTCATTATGGCCCTATCTGCATGTGATACACTGGCTCCCCGTGAAGTGTGCCTGGCACCCTGCCAGGCTGCCCCCCCGCTCCGGTACACCCGATTATGGGCTCTAATAAAAGTTGAAATCTATGGTGGGTTAGTGGTAACCTCCCCTGTATGCCCGATCGTGGGCTGTAGTAAAGGTTTAAATCCCTGGTAGGCTGGCGGTAACATCCCCCATTACACCCGATTGCGGGCTGTAGTAAAGGTTTAAATCCCTGGTGGGCTAGCGGTAACCTCCCTCCCCCTCCATATGCCCAACTGCGGGCTGTAGTAAAGTTTAAATCCCTGGTGAGGCTAGCGGTAACCTCCCACCTGGATGCCCGATCCTGGGCTGTAGAAATGTTAACATCCCTGGTGGTCTAGCGGTAACCTCCCCAATACACCTGATTGCGAGCCGTTGTGGAAATGAAGATTACCTGGTGGTCCAGTGGTGCCCCTCCCCACCACCCACAGAGACCCCCGGTCCACCAGCACCCCTCCCGTCATCAGTGGGTGGCAGCACCCCACCCTTCATTCTCGGCTGCCGCGCCCGAATGAGGCGTGCAGTATGATCTGTAGCCTACTGGTCCACAGTGTGGACCAATGGGCTGCAGACCATACTGTACTGCACAACACCAGAAATGTGAATGAGCGGGGGAGGGTGCTGGATGGCGGGGACCTCTGTGGGTGGGTGGGATGGGGGTGCCACTGACCACCAGGTAATACTTCATTTCCACAATGGGCCTCATCAGCGAGTGGGGGAGTTGTTGCTAGACCACCAGAGATATTATCTATTATTATTATTACAGCCTGTGATCAGGCGTTCCGGGGGGGGGGGGCTTACCGCTACACCACCAGACATTATAACGTTTTCTACAGCCCGCGATCAGGCATCATAGGGGGAAATTACCGCTAGCCCACCAGGGATTTAAACATTTACTACAGCCCGCGATCGGGCATACGGAGTGGATGGGGGGTCTACTGTACCAGTATGTGTGCCTGGGAACGGTGTTCTGGGTGGGTGGGTGGTCAACCACGGCTGGTGGCTGCTGTGGGAGTCCGGGACTTGATCCTGCTATTCCAGAGCTCAACTTTGAGCCACCCTGTGTGGTGCAGTGCAGGGTTGCACCTGCATATGCGCCGCACTTCTCGAGCTGAATATCAGGATGTGCCGCATATGCATGGGCACGCCTCCTGCATCTGCACTGCATAGGATTACATTGTGCCCCTGCGCATCGGGACATGCGCTGCGCCTGGCAGCCTTTTGAATATGCCACCGGGGCACAATGCGGGGTTGCACCAGTGCAACTCAGTTGTGCCAGGCGCAATGCCTTTGAATATCTCGGCCACTGAGTTCTGATCCCAGGTGTTTTTTTTTTTTGTCTGTATAGGATACAGGGAACTTTTTTGCTTATGCATCACCCATCCGTGTGCTGTCATTGTTTTCATCACCATCTCTGTATCCCTCAGTGACTAGTATGGGACCTTGCCCATATGAGTCAGTCATCCAGGCATAGGATGATATGGACTCCTTTCTTTCTTGGGTTTGCTGCCACCACTGCCGAGATCTTTGTAAACACTCTTGGTGCTGAGGCCAAGTTGCTCGGTAGCACTTGATACTGCAAGTGTTGGCTTAGTATGTTGAATCTTAGGTACCTGAAGTGTGATGGCCCTACTGGAATGTGCAAATATGTGTCCTTGAGGTCTATGGATGTGAGGAAATCTCCTTGTCTGATTGATTTTATTGTTGATCATATCATCTCCATTTGGACCTGCACAAATCTGTTGACAAACTTGAGGATCACTACTGGTCACAGGTATACAACTTTCTTTGGGACCAAAAAGAAGATGGAGTAGATCCTGCTTACTCTTTCTTCCTCTGGTTTCAGTTGTATGGCTTGATTCTTTACTAGCTTGCTAGTATTTCTTTTACTGGTATGGCCATGGCTTTTTCTGTTTGCTGTGGGTGACATTGCCCCTCTATCCCCAGAGCATATCCTTCCCATATCACTTCTCACGCCCACTTGTCTGTCGTTGTGTTGAACCAGCTTGACATAAGCAGTACCAGTACCCCCCCTGGGAAGGTATTCCTTGTAAGGTGTGTGCATCCGAGATTGCATTCTGGACTTCTCGTTGTAGTCATTGTTGTGAGCGTTTGTTGAATTTTCCTCTACTGCCATGGAACCTGCCCCTGGACGCGGTACCTCTGCTTTTGAAACTTGAAACTGTTGCTGTTGTTGGTTGAATAAGATGACCTGTTGCCGAAGTTTACTTCACCTTGATAGTTACTGCCCCTCATTCTGTTCTGTTGTTGTGGTCTGTTGTCCTGAAAGTGACTGTAAAAGGATGGTAGATGGGAGGATGTGGCCTGATCTTTGGCCAGGTCCTTGCCTTGGTCTCTTTGCCTGAGGAATTCTTCAAGACCTTTCCCAAAGCAGTGACCTCCTTTAAAAGGTGTTTTTTGAAAAACTGCTTTTGAGTCATTATCCACCTCCCACGGTTTCATCCACAGTGATGATTTGGCTTTCTTGGCCAGTGCCGCTATTCTGGCACTCATTTTGAGTGCATCTGTTGCCATGTTTCCTATACATTTGGTCATTTGTAATGTGAAGTTGGCAAAGTCAGCTTCCTGTGTCCTTGGGTGAGGTCTTTGAGTGCCTCCAGCCATCTTATCTGAGCTCTGGCTCCATATCTGGCTGATCTTCTTCGAGGATATCTCTTGCATGAGGCCACACTAATGGAAGTATAGCCGCCAGGTGCCAGGACCACATGGAAACTTTTTTGCTAGCAGGCCACTAGGGGCCCACCCACGATGACATTGGATGTTGATGTCCTATAAGCTATATAAATGTGGAAAGTCCCGCACCCTCCTCAGTTCTTTTCTCACCATTGACCATGCTTGCCAGAATCCACAGAGATGCCCTTGCTGTAGTCGACCACTAAAATTTGCAATTTCTTCTTTATTCTTACTTACCTTTATTTTTCTCACCCTAGTAGTGATCACTTTATTTTTAAAGTGATTTTGGTTGTCGTATATGTCGAGAATGACCAAAGTCACCAGACTCTTTTGTTACTTTGAGTGCGGCCAGAAAATCCTTAAAAATGACAAGCACAGGTCAGCCTGGTGGTGCTGAGGGTTGAGGTGCTGGATGCCACACCTCGCACCACACCGGCGACCCGGGTTTGGTGACCGACTTGGGTCGCCAGGGGTTGGCCAAGGGGGAGACAGGGATTGAGCGCCCGACGGCTGCTCTGCCTCTCTGGGGAGGGTCACAAGCTAGCCTCCACCATGGTACTGCCATCTCCTGGGTGAAACTAAGGATTGCAGTGTGGTCAGGGAAGCAACTGAAAGGGAGAGGCGTACATTGGCTAAGGGTCCTGAGCAGAAGCACGTCTCAGTGTGCCTCCACCTCATTGGCCCTTCCTGAGCACCAACATCAGCAGGGGAGGGCACAAAACAGGGAAAAACCCTGCCCAGGATCAAGGCGATGAACCTCTGCACTGCGTCCAAGGCAGGAACTGGGGGGAGACTCCGATGTGCGCCATGCGTGCTCCTCGAAGATGATCTGGGGAGGTTTGGGAGTACCACTTCCTCCCTGCCCGGAAGCCCTGAAGACAAGGGAGGTGTGTAAGCACTCTAGGAGCAGACTACTTGGTACTACTGACTGGGCATTGTGGGGGAGTTCTGAGAGAGTTATCCAGGGCAGCAGAAGGAGAATAAAGAGTGAGTTTAAAAAAAAAAAAAAAAAAATACGACAAGCACATCTGCATTTGATGTCTTAAAGAGGACCAGGACAGTAAGGTCTGCCAGTGCTGCCTGAGCTGCAATCAGGCCACCTGGTACCACTGCCACCAAGCCCTCGAGTCTCTCCTTCTTCAGCAGAAGGTTGCCAGGATGGAGAGGTAGCTCCGAGGAAGAAGCTCCTCTGTGTCATCGGCCTTGTCCTTGGGCTCTCATCCCTCTAAGACCTGGGAGAAATCTTCGGGGAAGTACAAACACCAGAGCGGGAAAAGAACAAGGATATCACACACCTTCCCCAGGCTGCTCTCGGTCTCCGTACAGCGGGGCATTGACTGTTACAGCACTGTCCGCTTCAGCAGTGACACCTCCTGACACTAAACCCTAGCAAGCCTCACACTGTCATCCTTGGCAGTGAGTTCCACTGGACCTTCCATGGCCATTGCTGGTCCACTGACAGGGCTGCTGATGCCTCCGTCAATGCTGCAAGCAGCCCCGTCAACATCAGGGTTCCTACCTGCTCCGTTTACACTGCTAGGCACTTTGTCGGTGTCAGGGCTCCAACCTTCCCCAGCAACGCCACATACTAATCTGTCGACACTAGGATTCCAGCCTCCCCCGTTGATGCTACAGGTCCTGCTGCCTGCATCTCTCCTGCAAGGTTAGCTGGCAGCTACCCCTGCTGGCCGGCATTGGCCCATCGGCACCTGGATTCCTGATGCCCTCTCTGGTGTTGCAAGGTGCTCTGTCTACTTCAGGGTTTCAGCTTGCCCCATCACCATATCCCAGTGCTCCTGTAATGCAGCCCACCATCAACATGCAGATGGTGTTCTTCTCCCTCAGGGAGGTTCTTCAGCACCGTGCACCTTCTCTGGGCAACACAACACGTGTCCCACCAGACCAGCCCCCGTGTCAACACCTAACCCGTTGCTGCACCCTGTTCATAGAAACATAGACTTTGACGGCGGATAAGGACCACTTGACCCACCTAGTCTGCCTATTTCCCTACCTAGAGGATAAGCTGCAGATCCTATTTAACCAACAGCCTATTTCCTCCTAACCTCCACCAAAAATTGCCTTATGTCTGTCCCATGCATTCTTGAATTCTCCCACAGTTTTAGACCCCACAACCTCCTCAGGAAGGCTGGTCTATGCGTCCACCACCCTCTCTGTGAAAAAATACTTCCTCACATTGCCCCGAGCCGTCCCCCCTCTATCTTCAAATTGTGTCCCCTTGTTCTTGCACATCTCTTTTTCTGAAAGATGCTACCCTCTTGGACTTTGTTGATTCCACTGAGGTACTTAAATGTTCCTATCATGTCCCCCCTTTCCCTCCTTTCCTCAAGGGTATACATATTAAGCTCCTTTAGTCTCTCCTCGTATGGCTTCTCTTGCAGACCCTGCACCATTTTAGTTGCCCTCCTCTGAACTGCCTCCATCCTGTCTATGTCCTTGCAGAGATGGGGTCTCCAGAACTGGATGCAGTACTCTAGATGGGGTCTCACCAACTGTCTGTATAGTGGGATAACAACTTCTTGTTTTCTGCCGGTGATACCTCTCCCTATACATCCCAGTATCCCCCCAGCCCTCCCTACCACCTTCTCGCATTGCTTGCCAACCTTAAGGTCATCTGATATGATTATCCCTAGGTCTCTTTCCCATTTTTGTTGTTGTTACTACCTCTCCCCCCATTGTGTAATCTTCCCCTGGGTTTTTGTTTCCCAGGTGCATTACTTTGCACTTCTTTGCATTGAGTCCAAGCTGCCATACTTCTGACCATTCCTCCAACCTTGCCAAGTCCCTTCTCATCTTTTCCATGCCTCCTTGTGTATCAACCCTGTTGCAGATCTTTGTGTCATCTGCAAAGAGGCATACTTTTCCTTCCAGTCCCTCTGCAATGTCACTTATAAAGACATTAAAAAGGACTGGACCCAGTTCTGAACCCTGCGGTACTCCACTAGTAACCACTCTTTCTTCAGAGTGGATTCCATTTAGAATTACCTTCTGTGTCCTGTTGTTCAGCCAGTGTTTTACACAGGCTACCACCTTGGGACCCACTCCCAGGCCGGTTAATTTGACTACTAATCTTTTGTGTGGGACTGTGTCAAATGTCTTGCTAAAGTCTAGGTAGGCCATGTCCACAGCCCCTCCCTGGTCTACTACTTTGGTTCATCCCAGGGCAGTGCCGTCCCCTCTTCCCTCCTTGTCTCCTTCGGAGCCTGTCCATGACAAGGATGAATACCACCCTGACCTCATCCCTCAGGAGGAAGAAGAGGAGGAGGAAGACATGGAGGGAAGGGGAGTCCCAGGTCTGACTCCTCTGTCTTTACTAGGAGTGAGGACTCTACCCCTCCTGAGGATCCTTCGTTCATCTCCATGATGAAGCAGCTCCAGACAGCAATGGGGTTTGATGCTGAGGAGCAGGATATCACCAGGAGAAACCTGATAGAATTCCTCAAACTACCAGCTTCTCCCCCTCTGATAATACCTTCTCTCTTCGCTGCTTTAGAGAATGCCACCATGGCTTCCTGGCACAGACCAAGCTTGATACCTGCCATGCCCAGAAAGGCAAACAAGCTGTACCTTGCTCTCCTTCACCAAACAACCTCAAGCTGACTCAGTTGTGATAAATGCAGCCCTTGATAGGTCTAAGAGACATAAGCATCTCAGTTCTCTACCCCAAGATAAAGAGTCGACAAGACTGGACCTCATGGAGAAGAGGGTCTTTGCCTTGGCCACTTTGGGCCTCAGAATAGCCAACTATCAGGCCCATATGGCTAAATATTAGAATACCCTCTGGAGAAAGGCTAAAGCAGCAGCTCAGGTCCTCCCAGATGATCCCCAGAAGCAGGAGATGCTGAAGATTCTCCAGATGGGGACTGACAAGGGTAAACACCTCTTGAGGTCTACCTACAACAGCTCAGATACTTCTGCCAGAACAGCTGCCACTGGCATTTGCATGAGGAGGCACTCCTGATTGAGGGTGTCAGGATTTGCAATGGATGTCCAGCAGTCCATCCTGAATGCCCGTTTCAGGGGATACAGGCTCTTCGGGGTTGATGTGCAGGAAATTCTTTCTGACATGCAAACCTCAGACAGGACACTGAGGTCCATCCATTCCCTCTACCATACTCTGCCAGAGAATAGGCAAAAGGTGCCCCTTCGTAAGGCCACCCATAGGCCTAGATCTGGGGCCAGACAGCCGAGCAAATGTCAGTCAGCTTTGCCTGCCCCCACCTTCTCCACAGGTGCCCATTTCTAAGGCCTCTAGTGGAGGTGCAGCTGCCAGACCCACCTCTGCATGACTCCTTGCTAGACCCCCTCCCTCTGGCAGACATTCCAGAGGAGGTGGTAGGGGGTCGCCTATCCCTCAGTCTGTACCAGAGGAGAGAGATTACCATGGATGCATAAACTATTAGAACAAGGACACGCTATAGAACTTATAGAATTACCACTAGAATTTCCACCCATCCTGTCCACTTATCCTCCGGATCACATACCAGTGCTGCTAGACAAAATGCATACCCTGATCCACAAGAGGACCATAGATCCAGTTCCCAGGGATCTAATGAACACAGGGTTTTAATCTCATTTCTTCCTGGTCCCAGTGTCCGCAAGGAATTTAAGGCCCATTCTGGATCTTAGGGAACTGAACTTCTACATCCAGTACAAGATGTTCTACATGGTCACTTTGCAAGGCCTGCTGCCTCTAATGAAAAAAGGGGACTGGATATGCTCCTTAGACAGGCAGGATGCATACTTGCATATCAAGATTTGTGTATCCCACAGAAAATAACTTCAGGTTCCTATTATTTGGGAAACATTACCAGTTCAGGGTATTGCTCTTTGGCTTGTCATCTGTGTGACACTTGGACAGCTGGTTCTGACTAACCTATGCTTTTTGTAATATAAAAATATGTTATTGAACGTCTCTCATGAGAGATGCTGACAGTCTGTGGAATGACAGCCCCCCTCCCAGATTTTAGATACAAGGTGTTACCTAGAAGGCCAAGAGATAATTACAGGCTAGAGGAGACTTAAAATTTAGGATCTCCTTGTTATGTGACTAATTGAAGCTTGCTAGCTGCCTAGATAGATCATAAACATTTGACATGCAGAGGAAACACAGTTCAGTTCACATGGTGATACAAAACATGTTGCACCTCCGTGAGATCTGGCAGAGAGACATAACAAGTTCTTTGATGTCCTGGAAAGGGGAAGCTGCTCATAAGATCAAATAAATGTCATTTGAAAAAAAAAAAAAAAGCGTTTTGCTGAGGTCACAGAATTAATACATTGATAAGACATCCTGTTTTGCATTGACATATTTTTTTTATATTCTGACAGGGAGGAGGTAGGTGACCTCACGCAAAGAGGTTGCAAAGCCAGTTTTTAAACAGTATTCTGTTTTCCATTTTGACACGAATGTTTGGACTCTGAAAAAGAAACATCTACAGCACTGTGAGATAAGAATACCTTAGAAAAGGCAATTCTAAGAGCACTGTGGTAGGAGATTTGGTCTGCACTTTTAAACCTGTTTTGTTTAAGTGATTTGTATGTTTTGTGATATATGGTTCTGTATTTACACTTTACATTTTTATCTATTTTTAAGTAAACTTCTCATTTTTTAATAGACTATTTGTGTCTTCCAAGTCCTTCTGTTTTTGCCTGTGATGCATGGATGGTTAAGAGTGTTACAACACTGTGCAAAGTGTGCATGAGCTTATATGGTAATACTGAATTGTGAAAAGAGTAATCTGAGGTCTTTATTAGAGTTTTTAAGGGTTCATTTTGTACACCTGGTTAGGTGCCCATAGAAGCAAAGATATCTTGCCCCCTAAAGAGCAGAATTATCTGAGCCTGTACATTGGGTACGCTAGCAAGAGGTTCACAGTTTGAATTCCTCCAGAACTGAGACCAAAGGTTGATTCGAACACACAAAACAGATAGGAGGGTTGCCCTGTTTCTGTTAACTGTTCACAAGACTGCACTCAGAGGTTGACACTGTGGGAGCAGAGGGCCTGACCTGCTGAGTGGGTTTGTGACAATCTGTGCCACGGGTGTTTACCAGTTGCTTCACAGTGGTGGCCACAGCTCTCAGGAGAGAGGGACTGTATGTCTTCCCTTACCTGGATGACTAGTTGCTCAAAGCACAGTCCAGGGAGCTGCTGTCCCACACCCTGGCACGTACCAGACAACTGTTCCATGCTCTAGGGATCACGATCAATCTGCCCAAGTCAGTCTTGACCCCTTGTCAGCGTCTGCAGTACACAGGGGGCAGTACTGGACACGGC
Organism: Neoceratodus forsteri; assembly: GCA_016271365.2. Lineage (NCBI taxonomy): Eukaryota > Metazoa > Chordata > Ceratodontiformes > Ceratodontidae > Neoceratodus > Neoceratodus forsteri. Next base: position 800,585,695 of record CM028129.1, read on the forward strand.
CCATGGCTTTGCCTTCCTGCTTCAGGAAAGGCAGACCACCTGATGGCTCAGGCTCAACTGCTTTACAACAGCAAACATGTCACAGCCAGAATATTCTTGCAGCTGTTGGGTTGGATGGCTGCAGCCATTGTCACGGTACCCCAAGCCAGGCTGCACATGAGAATCCCTCAATGGACTTTCAGGGCCAGTGTGATCAGTGCACTGAGGACCTTAGAACAACAGGCTCTAGTCACTTCCCCTGTCCAGAAGATGCTTTTATGGTGGATGGAACCGAGCATCCTGTTGAAAGGGATTCCCTTCCTCATTCCCTCCCCTCAGCAGATTCTGACCATACACATTTTTGGGATGGGCTGGGGGGGCACATGTGGGGCCTCATTAGACTTGGGGAATGTGGACAAAGGTGGAGGCCTCCCGCCACATAAACCTACTAGAGGTGAGGGCCATTCTGTATGCTCTGCAAACCTTTCAGAACCATCTGTCCCAGGGTCATCTGCTGGTGCAGACTGACAACATCAATGTGGTTCACTATACAAACAAGCAAGGGGGGAGCTCACTTGTGCCCTCTGTGCTGGGAAGCGATGAGGGTCTGATACTGGGCTCTAGAACATGGTCTTGAACTGTTGGTCATCCATGTTCCAGGCGCCCAAAGCATCCTGGCGAACAGGCTAAGTCGGCCGGAGTCTCGGGTGCATGAGTGGGAACTGCTGACCTCAGTTGTGGAAGACCTATTCGACAGATGGGGTCACCCAGAGTTGGACTTTTTTGGGTCCCCAGTCAACGCAAAACTGCTGCTTTCCTGCTCGCTTGCTCAAGGGCCTAGAGTTTTCTGGCAAGACATGTGGTCCCTCTCTTGGAAAGGGAGGTTCCTTTATGGCTTTCCTCACTTTCTCTGATTCAGAGGGTCCTAATCAAGCTCGAGATGGAGGGCGCCACTCTGATTCTGGTCACCCCCTTCTGGCCTTTTCAGATCTGGTTTTCCCTGCTGCAGCAGCTGGCAGTGGAACCCCCTGTGCCCCTACCTCTGTGCAAAGGCCTGCTGTCATGGGAACAGGGAACTCTGGTCCATCCGGACCTCAAGTCACTCCATCTCCATAACTGGCACCTGAAGACATAGCTATTTCGAGATCTGGAATGTCCCCCAAGGTGACTGATGTCTTGGTGGCTGCTACAAAGCCTTCCAACAGGGCCACCTACTCAATAAAGTGGAAGTGGTTTGCATGTGGGCCGCTTCTCATCAGCTGGATCCCTTAACTTGCCCAGTGAACCAAGTTCTGGAGTATTTATTGTCCTTGTCAAATGCAGGACTCCAATACTCATCCATTAAAGTGCACCTAATGCCCATTTCAGCTTTTCATGTGCCTATTGATAGCCATACGGTGGCCCAGCTGGAGGTAGCCCGTACGTTTCTGAGAGACATTCTGTATTTGAAACCTCATATCTGCAACCCAGTCCCAGCCTGAGACCTGAACTTTATGTTGGAGTAACTCACTATGGCTCCTTTTAAGCTAGTCACAACTTGCAAGCTATGCTTCCTTTCTTGGAAAGCATTATTTTCAGTTGCTGCCACTTCTGCTCAAAGGATTTACAAGCTTCAGACTCTTATGTATGAGCCTCCGTATTTGATTTTCCGCAAAGACAGGGTGTCTTTGTGTACCTACCTTAAGTTTCTCCCAAAGGTGGTGTCTGAGTTTACTTTAAATCAAACCATCCACCTGCTTGTTTATTTTTCGGAGCATGTCTATCCAGGGAGAGCATTACTCCATACTTTAGATGTACATAGAATACTCAGATATTACGGTCGTGCACGAAGGACTGCAGGAAATCCTTGTAAGTTTGTGTTTCCTTCGCCCCTGGGAAAGACGGCATACCAGTTGCTAAACAGTGTTTGTTCTAATGGTTGGCCAACTGTATTATTATTTGTTACAGGAACTACGGTAAGGAACTTCCTGGTGTGGTGCATGGCCACTCAGCCAAAGCATGGCCACTTCAGTAGCATGTTTCAGGAATGTTTCAGCTGCATAAATTTGTGCTACTGCAACCTGGAGTACTGTCCTTTCTTTCACTAAACACTACTATCTGGACATTGTCTCTAGAAGAAGGGCAGGCTTCAGCGTGGCTGTGCTCCAAGGTCTCCTTTCTTAGGCCTATAGCCTCCAGCCACCCAGGCTGTCTCTCCGTCAGTACTGCTTGGGACTTGTTCCATAGGTGTGGCCTGATGCAAGAGATATCCTTGAAGAAGATAGTACAGTTACGTAAGAACCTGCCATAACAGCAGATCTTCGAGAGAATTACTTACATCAGGTCTTGCCATTCCACCACCGGTCCCCTTTGTCTCTGAGCTCTTCGATCCTGTCTCACTTTCCAGCCTGGTGTACCTTCTGCACTATCTTTTTTGGTAGTGGGAACCTTCGGCTCCCTCTGTTCCCCCAGGAGGAGGTCCTCGGAGTATGACCTTCGGCGGGGAATTGGGAGGATGCAGGGTGCCCATGTTAATATGTCCTATAGGACGTCGACGTCTGATGTTGTCATGGGCAGCCCCTAGTGGACTGCTAGCAAAAATGTTTCTGTGTGGTCCTTGTGCCTGGTGGCTATAGTTCCATAGGTGTGACCTGATGCAGGAGATTCTCTCAAAGATCTACAGCTCTTTCCATTAGTCCTGTCATCTCGAACATCTTTTTCAGCATTTCCTCGTTTTTTTTTTATCGATTGGGTCTTTTAGGGCTGCTGTCCCCTCTGTTGGCAGCACTGTTTTCTTGCTTAATGTGGCTATCTGGGTATCAATCGAAGGGGTTGTGCATCCAATTTTCAGTCTAGCTTCCTGAATGGGGTACATTTTGTCCAATGAGCATCTCTCAGGAATATGTGCAGGATCGACTGCCTCACATCCTTTCAAAATCACATTATCAGTGGTAGGGCAGACTGAGAAGAAGTCCTTGTGCTTCTGCTTTTGTAGGATCATTGGATCCAGTGTGCTTTCAGGGTGTGGGGGTGGGTAGATTGAACCCCATGGTGGATTTAATGGATCTCATAAGTTCTGGGACCATATCAAATGAACGCAGCTTTGATGTCAGTGATGGTTCTTCAGATACCATTGGTTCATCCTCTTTGTCAGACCCATGATTAGATGTCCCGTTTGAGTTCTGATTCTTGTCTTCATCTGTGTGTGGCTCTTCTGTACTGTTTGTGGCATCTGGAGGTTGACTTACACTGTTGGCTGGCCTTCCAGTGGCCTCTAATGTTGTGCTGTTGTTGGGATTGTTACTGGGTCCTGTGGTCGGGAGTTTGTCATAGGCTCCAGGTGCTCTGTCATTTTCAGCAAGAAATTTGCTGGTTTTCCATCATTGCTGCCATCACCTGTGATTGCAGAATGAATATTGTGGGGTCAAACTGCCAGTCCATTCTGTTGTTAGGCCCGATGTTGACTGTCGACACTTCCAGTGAGGAAGACTGTTTCATATAGGATTGTGCTTCCCCAGCCTCGCATATGGGGCATTGTGGTCTGTTATGCTGTGGCAGTAATGATACACTGCATGTAGGGCAAGTTCTGGCTTTGTCCATCTAGTAAGATAAGCAGAAAGAAGTACAGGGCTAGTGATTCGGCTATGTTCACTAAACTGGTGCATAGCTTCCATGATAGTCTTTGGTAACCGGGTAAGGCCCAGTAGGCACAAGTGCCTGTTTTCATGGGCGACCTGGGAGCACTGGGTGGTTAAGTGACTTGCTCAGAGTCACACACAGCATGCAAGTGGAGGTTGTGAAAATCAAACTCAGGTCTGGTCTGCTGGATGTATCAAGCTTATTCACACCTTGTTTCTCTAACCTCTAGGCTATACTGCCAGCATTACTGGATCGGACATGGAGTATAGTGTAAACTGTAACCACCACCTAACTCATGCTGGTGCACGTGCAAGCCTGTGAGGCTATATACATAGATATATCCATACCTGAGAGGCATGTCTTCTTCAGTGCTTACAGTAATTTGTTTATTTATTGCTTGGATTACAAGACCTTTGAGCCAGCAGCTCCTTTACAAAGGTTTCACGTCATTGAGTGAACAGTAAATACAACATGAACCATATATACATACATACAACATAGTCAAAGTACAGAACTCAACATAATCATAAATAAATATAGCTATCTGGTAAAGTGACCATAGTACAATTAAATAAAGAACAATGGAGTAACAAGAGCAGTCAAATCTGGCCTTGTTGATAGATTTTGGGGGGGTGGGGTGAAAAAGCACGATAAGAAGCGCAGAAGCGAGAGGGGAAGGGTAGGGAAGGAAAAGGGAAGACAAAAGAACAAGAGGTGCAGGATAAAAAGGGAGGATGGAGGAAAAAGGAAGGGGGGACCACTAGGGAGGAGGTGAAGCAGTTGAGAACTTTAGGACAGGCTAAGGCTCAAGGTGGGGCAGTCTAGATATAAGTAGTACATAAAAATGATTAAAGGATGGACAGTGACATCTGCTTAGTACCATGAGATGTAGATGTAGCTTACACTTGAAAGGGCCAAGTTTCGGTACTGGCATGATTGCAGAACTTTAGGAAAAGCGAAGGCTCAAGGTGGGACAGTCTAGATATAAGCAGCACGGGGACAGGAATGATTTAAGGATAACAATTACAGCTGCCTCATGCAGCGAGGTGTAGATGTAGTTTGCACTTGAAAGGGCCCGATTTGGGCACTGCCAGGATTGCAGGTGGGAGGTCATTCAGCCACGTAGGCACCCAGTATGCAAATGATCGCTGCGCCTGTGATGTGTGGCAGAAAGGGACCTGGAAAGATTCTTGTGACATACCTTGGGTTAGAAGTGGGTTGGCTGCTTGTTTAAAGAGATTCTGTATGACCAGGGAGGCTCGGCCAAAGCAGGCTTTTTTTGTTAGAATGCAGGTCTGGTATTTCACCCTAGCCATGAGGTTCAACCAGTTTGCTTGCACATAGGTATGGGCAACTCGGTGAGCTCACGTAATTAACATGCATGCTTTGTTAAGGGCAATGTTAACCCTTTTAAGTGTGGCGTCAGTTGCTGCGCAGTACACTACTAGCCCATAATTGATGATGGAGATTATGGAGCTGTTAACTAATAACCAAAGTGCATCAGAGGTCTTGTTGCATTTATGCCTGTACAAGAGACCGAGCCTGGTGTTTACCGCTTTAGTGACTTGATCCACGTGGGTAGCATAAGACAGTTACTGCATGCCTGCATATTATCTTGGCATGGTGGATGACAGCCCTCAGTGGCTGCTGAATAGGGACCATAGATGCCACTGTTGCAAGCAGTCACACGGCATGTTTACTGTACTAATAGGGGAATATCCCGTATAAACTGAGCAACATTTTTCCTGTGTATGCTCATATTGCAGCCGCTGGGTTAGGGGCAGTAGGAGTGAGTATGGTCAAGCTGTTCCCACTAGTAAGGGGAAGCAGCCAGCATAACACCACCAGCTGTTCATTAAAGCACTAAATTTAAACATATTCTGAGCACATTAAGTCTGAGCTTATCTATGGTAGACTGAAAGCTGATTGGAAGCCTGGAGATTATTCCTAGCCCGATGAGTATGAGGCTGTGGCTACTGGGTTATAATTCACAGAGTGGTTAATGGAAATAAATAAAATGTTAGATCTCCTTCGAGGGTATCTCTTGCAGCAGGTACTACTCTTGGGAGTCCACCAGAGGATGCTCTTGTGGATAGTAGCTTTTACCAGCAGTGCTCAGTGGGAGCCACCCACCATGATATCATCACTCTGTGCAGTATAAAAGAAGTGGGCGGACCCCAGTATCCTCAGTTCTATTCCCACTATGTACCAGCTTGCTGCATGGTTGGCTCTCTCTTCAATGCTTCGATCATGACATCGATGATGAACGGTTCGCCATTCACTTATATTCCTAAACATTCCCTGAATGTCTCATTCTGATTCCTTATTCAGAAAGTGCCCTTATGGCAGGAAAATGTATAGATACAGTGAACACCCAGTCTGTGTGAGGTGTTAAGGGTCTGCCCATAAAATGCTTGATTGCTCCATCGGCAAACAATTTAACCAAGTCACCCGATTAATGGTGGCTTCAGGAACTTGAAACCCACCTTATGGAATAAATACTTGCTATCTTTGAGAAGGGGACTCATCCCCACAACTCATCGATGACCGCCACTTCACAGACCTCTCAATCCTCCCACAAGCATGGGTCAAAACATAAACATAAGGATAAAACTCCTTCACCTGAAAGTACAATAAAAGACCCCATTCATCAATATCCACCATTTCTGGTGGCCAGTTATCGATGATTACCAAACACTATATAGAGAAACTATAGCCTTCATCAACAGTGACCTTGCTGGTCCTCTTGCCGACGATGCTATCCACAGCCTTGGCCACTGTGACCTCACCTGCCTCTACTGCAGCTTTCAGTCACTCTTCGTTGATGGCCAGGTCCTCCCATAGGGACTGTACAGAGTCATCAATGACGCCTTCTTTCTGTCACTCAGACACTTCACCCTTTCAGTCTCCATCAATGAGACCATCAATGGGGCAGGCTATATCATTCAGAAGGAGAGTTTCTCCCTAACAGTCTTGTCTAAGTTGCCACCACCTACTCAGGTAGCCACTGATAGAGGTCCATACACTGATTCCAGGGCTACACTGACCCATGCTTCTGGTACCCAGTTGCATCCAACACCATGCCCTATTTCTTCCATATTACCTCTCAGCAGTTCACAGGCTAGTACTTCTCTGGCCCCTAATGCTTTGCCTCAGACCACCTCTGCCTCATCAGTGGATATGGCCATGGTAGTCCAAATGGTTTTACGAGTCATGCAGGGCTTACAGCCATCATAACAGGCAAAAATGGTCAGACCTACACCTTCCTCCTCCTCCTCCTCCCCTTCACCGCCTCCATCTAAGAGGTCTAGGCAAGAGGCTTCATATATCCCACCAAGTGAACTATCGCCTGCTCCTTCCTGCCAGTCATTGGAGGATAAATTCCTGCCTGACTATGAAGAGGAGTGTGAAGAAGGCCTAGATACTGGGGACAGTCTTAGACCCTCCTCCACAAATTCTACAATATCCCCTTGGATGAGGACACATACCATTTTATGCTAGTGTCTCCCCCAGATGACCCCACTTTCTTAGAGATCATGACTCAGATCCAGAAGGTAATGGGGTTCAACACCAGGGAATCGGACAAGCAAAGACAGAATATGGCAGATTATTTGGACCTGTCTGAGGATCCAGCTGTTGTAGTACCTTCTCTCATCCATGCCTATTAGGATGTGGTCCTGACAGCTTGGCAACAACCTTTGGCTATTCCCGCAGTTCATAGAAAGGCAAATCACATTTACCAGTGCCAATAGACCATTCCTTCTTTTCTGCAGCTCCACAGGCTGACTCTGTGGTAAATAATGATGCTCACGACAGAACTAACAGGCCGAAACATTTGCATTCTCTCCCACCTAATAAAGACTCTAGATGCATAGATCTGATGGGGAAAAAGGTGTATCAGGTGGCCACTTCGAATGTACGTATCTTCAGTTACATAGATCACATGGTGAAATACCAAAAAACACTCTGAAATGCAGCATTGGAAGTGGTCAAAAAACTCTTGCAATCAGAGGAGAAGGACCAACTTCTTTCCACATTTAATAGTGAAACCAGCCTTTCCCACCATCTGCTGCAGGCTGCTTAGGATGTCGCAGATACTTCAGCCAGGACCTCAGCCATGGGTGTGAACCTCCGCCGCCGTGCTTGGTTGCGTGTCTCTGGTTTCATACCTGACGTTCAACAAAAAAATCCGTAATGCTCCATTTAATGAAGACAAACTCTTTGGCTCCATGACGCAGACTATCCTAGATGACCTACAGGCCTCAGGTCATACCCTTCAGTCGGTACATGAGATGTACCATACCTCTCAGCAAGGGGGCAGAGACGGTGCTCTCAGCCCTTTCAATTTCTAAGAACTGGACATCACAGAGGCAACAATCCCATCTACCCAGTACGGGTGACTGCCTCCTCCTGCAAGCTAAAGGAGCTGCTCTGAACCCAGCGGCTGTTCTGCGCTGACCCACCTGCCTCTCGGCCTACAACCAGGCATCCTGCCCAGTACGGGTGACTACCTCCTCCTGCAAGCCGCAGGAGCTGCTCTGAACTCAGTGGCTGTTCTGTGCTGACACGCCTGCCTCTTGGCCTACAACCAGGCATCCTGCCCGGTACGGGTGACTGCCTCCTCCTGCAAGCCGCAGGAGCTGCTCTGAACCCACCGGCTGTTCTGCACTGACCCGCTTGCCTCTCGGCCTGCAACCAGGCATCCTGCCCGGTACGGGTGACTGCCTACTCCTGCAAGCCGCAGGAGCTGCTCTGAACCTTGTTCCCTAAAGCAAATTACTACGCCCTAACAAACCATAGTCCGTCACACTACTGCTGTGCCATAGAGACCACCACAATTATGGGTATCAGAGTGCCCCCATATACTGACTCTGTGCCACTACCACCTTATCGCCACTTGCTGGGCACCCATTGTCACACGCTCTTACTATCCTACTTCTTGGCCCCCTCAGCCCTCCTCTCAAGGGTCTTCTTCCCACACCTCCCACCCCCATGAACCATCACCGACTGCCACCCCCACTGCCACTGCCTGTCATGCATCTCCCACCCCCCCTCACATATCTCCCTGCAGTCATGCGTCACCATCAGCCTCCATGCCGGATCACATTCCTATGCTTTCCAACCCTTATCACCCTCGCCATCCCATGTACTACCCGCACTATAACTAGGGGGCAGCTATCCCTGACAATAAGGCAATGATCTTTTGCTCTTCTCAGAGTCTTTGCCGTACTCCTACTAATTTCAGGATATGTTCATCCTAACCCAGGCCCCATCTCGCCCAGCCCTAGCCTCTCACACCATGGGCTTAGAATAGCTTCACTTCAATGAACATTTGCAGCTTACCCAAAAAGACGGCAGGTCTCCATTACTGGATACTGCAACATCAGCCAAATGTGCTAGCCATCACAGAAACCTGGCTCTCCAAAAAAACACCTGACTCCTTGGTCGCCCTCCCTGGCTTCACCCTTCACAGTCTCGACATAGTGGGCAAATGTGGTGGGGGTGTGTGCTGTGTACGTCCGTGACTCCATGATATGCCATGCCCTTCCAACACCACCTTCACTAGACCATGGTGCCCAAGCCTTATCATTAAAACTTACTCCAGATCCCTCTAGAGCCCCTGTAACTCTTACTGTCACATATGTCCCCCCAAGAAACCAAGCTCCTGCTATACAATCCCTTGCTAACTATACCTCTGGCTCCCCCCCCCAAAAAAAAAAAAACAGAACACATCATAGTTGGAGACTTTAATGTGAACTGGCTTGCCAGTTCGGCTTCCCATGCCAAGGGCACCTCTGCTGCACTGGACCTGACCCAGCTGGTCAGCCAACCTACCAGGGTGAACCCCACTAATGGCTCTAGCACCCTGATCGACCTTCTTTTCACCAACCGTCCCCGCAGAATCTCTGACCTGGTGGTCCTTCCAGACTCCCTAAGCGATCACTCACCCCTACTCTTTTCCTGGTAGTGTCTTCCGCAGAAACCCAAACAACCTACATTGCGCGGCGGCGGCTCCGACTGGGAGGCTTCACAAAACTAAGAAAATACTTAAGTCAATGGGATTGGTCCCCCATCTCCCGGGCCCCTTCTATAGATGAAGCCCTTGATTATTTCACCTGTTCTTTTAATAAAGCATGTGACACCTATGCCCCATTAGCAAAAGTGCAATCCAAGAAACGTACTGCCCCCTGGGTTGTGCCTGCACTGCTCCAACAGCTAAAGCACAGAGATGAACTCTAGCATAAAGCAGTTGAATCTGGCATGCAAGCGGACAGGCAAGCCTATAAAGTGGCTCACAACAGATGCATTTGTGCCATAAAACGACCCTTGCCTCCTCCTGGAGGAATGGTCGTTTGTTCTGGGACAATATCAGGGAACTCAACAGCAAATCCCAGTTCCCTTCCTACTAAATATCAACAATGTCCCTACCACCGACACGCTGGCCATTGCTAACTGCCTCAACTTATCATTCTCTGACCTTAGTGCAGTGCTCGCAAATAACTTCTTCGACCCCACTCCTGCAACCTCACACCCTAACACCCAGCATCCGCCCTTCCATCTCAGGGTGATCTTTACGAATGAGGCAAGGCCTCATCTCATTAAAGCACTCAGTGGCTCTTACTACTGCAAAGATTCTTTTGATATGAGAATCCTCCATCTAGTACTAGATACAGTCCTCTCCCCACTGACTAACCTCATTAACCACTCCCTATGTCTGGGGCAGTTCCCCGCAGCCTTGAAGGCTGCCACAGTCACCTCAATACTGAAGAGTGGTGAAAGCACCTCCCCCAATAATTACCGTCTCACATTCATTCTCCCACCACCCTCGAAAGCCCTCAAAAAAATTATAGCCATCCAACTCTGCTTGCTCATAACCAACTTTGCAGGGAGCAGCATGGCTTCAGATTTGGGCACAGTACAACTACAGCTCTCACTGAGTTCTCTAATTTTATCCACTCTGCCCTGGATAGAAAACACCTAGCTGGAGCTGTCTTCATCGACCTGTCAAAGGCCTTTGACACAGTCTCCCACCCCTTACTCTTAAGCACACTCCGCCACATAGGTCTGTCCCAAGGACCCGTCTCCTGGTTTACCAGTTACCCCACAGCTAGATCACAATGTGTCAAAATAAACAACACTCTCTCAGCCACCCTGCCAGTCCACTCTGGTATCCCCCAGGGCTCCATCCTTGGCCCTCTATTATTCAGCATCTACCTAAACACCTTGCCCAATTCCTGTTCCGGCAACTTACTACTCTATGCGGAAGACGTGGTTCTTTTTGCCTCGCACTCAGATCCCACAGTATTGCAGTCCTCCCTCCAACACACATTTAAAAAAAATTGAAAACTGGTTCATAGACCAAAGACTTGTGGTAAATGTAAAAAAGACAAAGACCATGCTCTTTTCCCACCGACAGAATAAGGGCAAGAATGCACAGCTAACAATCCTCTCCCACTCTCTCCTTCCACTAGAACAGGTCCATACATATAAATACCTGGGCCTTGCATTTGATTCCAGCCTCTCCTTCCATTTTACATTGACACTCTGTCATCAGCCATAAATGTCCGTATAGGCCTATTGTATTGGCACAAAGGACTGCCTACCTCCGTAAGCCCTTAATCTGGCTGTCACCTCCTCAGTCCTCTCCCTACTCGATTATGGGCTAATTATCTACTCAGGTGCTGACCACACAGCCCTTAACAAAAACACCTGGCCATAAACAAAGCATGCAGACTCCTCACTGGGGCAGACCAGTGTACCCATAGTTGCACCCTGTATGCCCTGACAAATCTCTTCACCCTGGATGAAGGGCTATTTTATCAAACATGTCTCCTCACAAAGAAAATACACCTGGGGGCTTACCCCCTTGGGGGTTTCTGCCTCCCTCCTATCCTCCCACACCTCGGTGAATACTCGCACTGCCAACTGACTGGTGTGGTCCTTGCTGAGGGTTAGAACCTCCTTGGCCCAAAGGTCCAAAGGTCATTCCCACACAGGGCTCCAGTCTGGTACAACAAACTCCCCCTCCAACAACGACTCCTCCATCTCCAAATGAGGACATTTCAACTCAGCCCTCAGAGAGCACATTCTCGCCTCACAGCACTGCCAATGTACCAGCTAGTGTTGGGTCATCTATCTATCATCTTACGGGACCACCCCGCCACTGAGCTCCTACCGATAAGGCTACCAAACATTACGTATTAACAATGCCTCCTTTGGCTGCACTCACAAGATATCTGTCTAGTTCTGTACTTCGCTGTAAATATCAAACCTGTTACTCCCTACCTCTATCAGCAAACTTATTGTTCTCTTGAAAACTGTAAAATACAGTTCTCTGTAACACATTCAGTGCAATGTATAGCTGATCTTGATTCTGCAATATTGTATAACTGAAAAAGTGCAATGTTTAACTGCCATTCTGTGTCTATATGTATTAAGTGTTTGTGTTTTGTTTTTTCTGATGCGGAGCCTTAGTAAATGAGTCCCTGACTCAAAGGTTATAATTCTAAAGTCTGTTAAATAAAATAAATAAACAACAGGCAATCTAATAGGGGGTCACAGCAGTCCCAACCATCCTGTCGAGCCTCCTCTTCTGCCTCCTGTGGAGGTCACACCACCTCCATCTGACTCATCTCGTGCCCTCCCCAGTACTCTTCAGCCAGCCTCGGAGGCTATGGGAGGCAGATTCTTGAGTCATCTAGAGGCATTGCAATGGATAACAACAGACAAGTGGGTGTTGCAGATAATGAAATCTGGACATACACTGGAACTTGCATCTCGTCCACCAGTGCATCCACCCCTTCATGTCACCTGCCCACGGGAACATGCAGCTATCCTGTTGAATGCAAAACCTCAACAAATACATTTGATACACAGGATTCTGCATGGTGACTCTGGCCACTGTCTTTCATCTATTGCGTCCAGGAGACTAGCTGTGTGCTTTGGACATGAAGGATGCATGCCTTCACATACTAATCCACCACAGATACCTGCATTTCTAGCTATTGGGGTACCATTACCAATTCAGAGCACTACCATTCGGTCTGTCATCAGCTCCCAGGGTCTTCACAAAATGCCTAGCAGTTGTGGCAACTGCCCTGGGAAGAAGGGGACACTTCGACTTCCCTTACCTGGATGGCTACCTCTTAAAAGCATCCACCAAAGAAGGACTTTTGTACTCTCTTCAGACCACCTTACACCTGTTCGAAGATCTAGGGATAACGGCCAACTTACCCAATTCTCAACTGGATCTGTATCAGTGACTCCAATACACTGGAGCCATCATGGACACCACTTACGGCAGGGCATTCCTGCCAGATGACGGGTGTCACACCCTGATATCTCTGGCTATACACTAGAGAACAGTCACATCCATAACAGCCCATCAATTCCTAGCACTGCTAGGCCACATGGCTGCAGCCATCTCAACAGTACCCAGTGCCCGACTTCATATGAGACCGGTCCAGTGGGCATTACGAAGCCAATGGCTTTAACTCACTGGGAACCTAGAAGATCAGTTCATGGTTACCCCTTCTTTACACAAGGCTCTACAGTGGTGGATGGAACACTCCATCTTAGACCAGGGTATGCCCTTCCAGGCACTGATTCCAACTCAAACACTGACCACAGAAGCATCCTCTACAGGATGGGGCACGCATCTGGGTCCTCCTCAAACCCAGGATCTGTGGGATCCCACAACAGCCAATCTCCACATCAACATCCTAGAGATGAGGGCAGTAATGCTAGCAAACAGGACCTTTTGGTCTTATTTGACAACAGGTAAGCTTCCTGTGCAATCAGACAATACGGCCATGGTCTACTATATCAACAAACAGGGAGGCACCAAGCCCCAAAGCCTCTGCTAGGAAGTGGCCAGAGTCTGGAAGGCCACACTAAGGCACCACGTAACACTTAGAGCAGATCATGTCCCAGGTGCACTGAATGTACTGGCAGACCACCTCAGCCACAACACACAGGGCCATGAATGGACCCTATGGGCATCCATCCTGTGGAACATATTCCAGCAGTGGGGAACACCAGAGATAGACCTCTTCGCATCTCCGATTAACCACAGACTACCTCGCTTTGTTCCATTTTGCCGGACAAGAAGGGGCATTCTATGGATGCTCTGTCCCTTCCATTGATGGGATGATTTTTATACACCTTCCCCTCATCCCTCTTCTCCAAAGGGTCCTTCTCAAATTGCAGCAGGAACTGGTGACACTGATACTAATAGCGCCATTCTGGCCCAGACAGATATGGTTCCTGCTCCTTCAACAGCTGGCAGTCAAGGACCCCATTCCCCTTTCCTTCCAACCTGACCTACTGACTCAATGTCAGGGGTCTTTGTTGCATCCCAAACTATGCTCACTGCATCTTCTTCCATGGCTCCTGAAAACATCTTCATAAATGGACAAAATGTTTCCCAAAACGTGACCAAGGTTTTACTAGCCGCAGTGAAACGATCCATAAGGAAATCCTATCATGACAAATGGAAGCGTTTCGCCCATTGAGCGACTTTGAAATCGCTCAGTCCTTTCTCATGCCCGCTTCCAGACATTCTGGAATACCTTACAACACTATCTGCACAGAATTTAGGGTATTCATCCATCAAGGTTCACCTAACTGCCAGTTCAGCATTCCATGAGCCTATTGGAGGTCATAAAGTGGCCCAGCTAGACCTCTCACGAATGTTTCTTAAAGGCATCCTTCACTTGAAGCCTCCTATATGTAGGCCAATCCCACCTTGGGATCTTAATTTTGTTATTGAGCAACTCATGTCAGCCCCCTTTTGAACCGGCTGACTCTTGTGACTTGCGCTTCCTGACATGGAAGGCATTGTATCTGGTGGCAATCCTGTCCGCCGCTCGCCATATGTTGGAGCTACAAGCACTTGTGTGCTCAGAACCTTACTTGGTATTCCATAAAGATGGGGTTTCATTATGTACCAGTCCAGCCTTTCTGCCGATGGTGGTATCAGAATTCACACTAAACTAATCTATACATCTTACCGTTTTCTTCCCCAACCACTCTAATCCATGTGAACAGTTATTACATACCCTGGATGTCCATCGTATCCTAAGCATATACTTGACACACTCTAAGCCCACAAGAAAGTCAGAACAGCTCTTCGTAGCCTTTGCTCCTGGCAAAGAGGGACAGCCTGTTACAAAACGGACACTGTCACGTTGGCTGGCAAATTGTATTACTTATTGCAACAATAAGGCCCATAAGCCATTACCGGGTATTGTTTACGCCCATTCTACAAGGGCCCTCTCTACATCAGTTGCCTGCTTTTGGGGTGTCTCCGTCTCGGACATTTGTGAGGCTGCCACATGGTCTACCATACATACCCTCACAAAACTCTATAGTATAGACATGGCTTCCAGGTGCTGTGCCACATTTGGGCGTACTGTGCTACAAGGCCTCCTCTCATGATGCACTGCCCTTCCACCTTTACTACTGCTTGAGAATCATTGCAAGAGTAGTACCTGCTGCAAGACATACCCTCAAGGAAGACAGTACAGTTTCATACTTCCAGTAACAGTGGATCTTTGAGAGGATCTTTTGCAGCACGTATGTACCAGCCCTCCATCCCCCTTCTTCTTGGAGAGAGCAACTTTCATATACAGTGAGGGCACCACTGGCCTCCTTGGTTCTCCCTTGAGTCATACTCAGCATGAGGAACTGAGGATACTGGGGGCCACCCACTTCTTTTATAGATAGATGACATCACAGTGGGCAGCCCCCACTGAGCAGTGCTGGTGAAAGCTACTGTCCACAAGAGCGCCTTCTGGTGGACTTCCAAGAGTAGTACCTGCTGTAAGAGATCCTCTCAAAGATTTACTGTTACGGTAAGTACAAAACTACTTTATTTTCTCTAAATTTGGTCAGAGTCTGATAATTCTGCTAAGGTTCACACAGATTAAGGGAGCGCTTACCTTCAATGCTATGAAGTAGAATTTTTGTCAGACAAATAAGCAGGAGCCAAGGTTTCTGTGCTGCAGTGTTATTGAAATGCACAAATTAAATGAAGACAAAAGGAAGCTACAGGGACATAAGTGGAAAGGTTGAAATTTGATTCTAGGTCACACGTGCATCTGTCAGCCTGCCACATGAGCATAACCCAAGCTGTATGAAGTCTGGAGTGCCTTGGCTATACAAACAACACAGTTTTCATTTCTGTACCAAGAAAACATGATCCATGAAATCAAGGTTGTGATTTGGGCTTGCCGCTTGCCTCCATTCCTGCATGCCGATTTCAGAAGCTGCTTGGAGGATGGAGAGACTTTGTGAAACTGGGCAGTGAATACAAGATGAGATTTTGTTTTCAAAAACTAGGCTTTAACATTTCTGGATGGATCACTTCTAAGGAACTGAAAGCGCTTGAAGAAGAAAGAAGTGGAAACTGGTAAGCTGGTGTACTTCTGGATTGTTTAGGATTGTCTCATCACCAGATGCACTGGACGATGAGCAAGGAAGGTTGCTTGCTCTGCTGTTAGAGTCGAATTGGTGCATTTATGGTGACTAATGAATTATGGTTTCCTTGACCATACTATTAAGTGCCCAGCCCTTGTCCTCAGAGCCCCATGACCACGACTTCACTCCCACTCCCTGTCATAACATGACCAGCTCCTTCTCTGCCATCACCACTTGTAGAATTTACATATGTAGAGACGGCACATGGCTCTATTCCTACTGGATAAATATCAGATACCAGGCACAGCTGCTGCTTCAGAGTAAAATGTTCTTTATTACGAGCTGTATAAAAGTTCATCTCCTCAAATCCAGATCAATTTTGTGGACTCTTTATTCTTTCACGGAGGGGAAACAAATCGTTAGCTTAGTGACGGAGCAGTCAATTGGCAACCCAGAAGAACAGAGGATTTTATGAGAAATAACCAGGAACAACCTAACATAAAAACAGCATTTTTTTCACTGCAGTGAGTAGCTTTAAAAGCATGCCGCATGTACTGGCACGTTATCAGCATATCTAGCCAAACACAGAGCACCGAGAGGCTTGAGATTCACCGTTCAGCCTGCCTTCGGTACTGACAGAGACGATTTTCTAAGGGGATGGCAACAAAGATTATTAGGTTATGCAACCAACATAATGCAATATATCTTGTCTGATGATGATGATGCGTAGGAGGAGGATCTTAAGAGAGAACTAATTGAAAAAGAAAAAATCTTTTTGACCTTCTTGGATCACCCTGATTATGGCTCCTTTAAGGAACAGTTGGATACCAATATTAAAAAACATGACGAAAGTATCAAAAAGATCAAGCTGAATAAATTTGAACATGACAGGAGGGACTTCATAGAAGAAAAATGCAGCCCCTAAGAAATCAATACTCAAACAAACCAACCACACAACAACATACCACCACCTTTGGAGAAGTTATACCTGGTTAAACAACTAAATAAAAAAAAATAAAAAAAAGTTTATCCTAGAGACACGTACACTGGCGGATCAGAATCTGACACCCCTAATGAAAATCTCTGTAACCAATATTTTTTAGACTCAAGCCAGGAGGAACTTCCACTGAATCAAAAAGCCCTCCTGGCATACCAACAGCGAGCAGTTACACTGACCTCATCCACAACCCCTATAGCTACAACAGGGATACTGATTCCCCAGAGCTCTGCTCTGCCACCAGTGATGAACGCTACTGGGAGCTCTGCAGACACATGCAATGCTACCAGAACGCCCCCTGAGGAGGAGTCCCAGAATAGCTCACTTCAATACAAATATACAAGATGAGGAAGTAGGGGCAGGGGGAGGCAGAGCTATAGACAGAGACTGCAACAGTGGCCGTCCATGGTGTGGGAGTGTGCAGCAGTGGTGAAACAATGCAATGCAAAGATCTCAATGACAGAGCAAGATGAGAGAGTAATATGGCCCTTGGAACAATCAATACAGGACTTCCAGGAGGGGGAGAGGGATGATGTACAGACCACAATAGAAAACACTGCATTAATACAGGACTTCCAGGAGGTGGAGAAGGGGGAGATACAGACTACAACAGAAAGTACTGGTCACAACCAATTGGTTATAAACATTTCTAACTATGAACGCACTGAAGTGGAAACATTGGTTCTGCAGCGGGGTCTGTCATTTATTCCCACAACAGACATGAATATTTTTGAGTCTGCGATTGATATATACAGATTCACAAGGAAGTTAAATCTAAAGGCCTTTTTCTACAAAGAACCAGCTTTGGAATAAGAGGAAATACAATCACCCCTGGACCAGGATGTGATGGATGTGACATGAGCAAGTTTAAACTTAGATCAGTATTCCTACCGCCTAATAACCATACAGTGTCAACTTTTGAGAAAGCTTGTATCAGAGAATTAGAGACTCTAATAATACCACATGCAAGATTTTATAATTGCACTAATAAAGAAAAAATGGAGATCAAAAATTTGAAACAAAATTCTAAAATTATTCTAAAACCAGTTGATAAAGACGGAGCCATGGTGGTGTGGTCTAAGTCAGATTATGAAGAAGAGATGTTATCACAGTTGGGAAATGAAGAATTTTACCATGCTTTGAACAAAGACCCTACAAATAAATTCAAGACAGAAATTGATACCATCTTGAATGAGGCACTTGTGGAAGGTATCATTGATCAATCTACCCATGACTTTTTAACAGTACAACATCCGACGAGAGCAGTTTTGTATGGACTCCCAAAAGTGCACAAGAGGCTAGTCAAGCCACCTGAGAGACCAGCTGTACGCAGTAATGGTTCACTGACTGAATCACTAGCACAGTTTGTGGGCCACCAGATACAGCAAGTGGCACACAGCTGTCGGTCATATTTGAGGGATACTACACAGCTCCTTAATATCCATGGGGAGATAAAGGTAGAATCAGATTAGTTTCCAGTCACTGTGGACATTCAGGCACTTTATACTACCATCCCACATGTGGATGGCCTCGCGGCCCTGGGGGAAACTCTATACACTGAGACCACCATGGGTCATAAAACAATAGAATTTTTGTTAAAATTAACAGAAGATTCTCACTTGTAACAACTTCCTTTTCAAAGATAAGATGTATATCCAGACAAAAGGGACTACCATGGGGGCAGCCATGGCACCCAATTATGCCATCATATATCTAGCAATTTGGGAAGGTGAATTTATTTACAATGGAGCAAACAACCAATGACTGGACAAGATACTCTCTCTCTCTCTATATATATATATATATATATATATATACACAAATTATATATCGACGATCTGTTTCTTGTATGGAAAGGGACAATTTATGAATTACGTTTGTTTGTACAATACTTGGAGTCAACCAACTCTAATCTCTGCTTTGATTTGAAGTTTGACCTGAACCAAATTAACTTTTTGGATATTACCATATGGAAAATGACATCAGGAAATTTGACAATGAACATTTATAGGAAAGAGGCAGACAAAAATTCTGTTTAACGTTTTGACAGCTGCCATCCTGCACATGTCACAAACAACATTCTGGTGGGACAGTTTTTGAGACATAAACAGAACTGCACATCGGATGAGGAGTATCAAGTTCAGGCAACGCATCTCACAGAGAGATTTCGGGCCAGAGGCTACAATACAGGAGTTCTGAATAAAGCAAAAACTAGAGTGAATGCTATAACAAGGGGAAACTACTACAAAAAAGCAATAATTCCAAAACAATAGTCAATCAAATCCCTTTATTCATTACAACTTTTACCCCTCAGGCACACTTGGTAAAGGAAATTATTAATAAAAATTGGGACATTTTGAAAACAGACAGGAATCTTCAGAGTGTGACTAAAAATCCACCCAGAACTGTATTCAAAAGAGCTAAAAATCAAGGACATTTTGGTACACAGCACCTATTGGGAAGCTAACAATAATACTGTTCACATAGGGGGCAGTAAAGGTACCCACAGATGTGGTAACTACTCCCTCTGTAGATGTATCAAAACAGGATCTACTTTCTCTCATCCCATCAGGAATGAAATAGTTTATTCAAATCGTGACTTTATTACATGCAGTACTCAGAATGTGATTTATCTGGCAACATGCAATGCTTGCCCTGAACTGTATATGGGAAAGACAAAAAGGTAATTTAGAAAAAGGACTGGACAACACATATGCAGTATACAGTAGATAAACTGGATGGGATTAGCGCATTGGCCAGCCACTGTGAGATGAGGGGCCCAAGCCATCATTTCTCTTTTCAAAGTGTGGAGAGTTAATGAAAATATCAAAGCTACAGAAATTCAGAATACACATAAGGAGCCAGAAGAACTGTGGGTCACCCTGGAAACAGGAAATGGGACAGCCATAAGAACTGGGATTGTCTACAGGCCCCCAGACCAGAGGGAGGACATAGACACATTACTGTTAGAAGATATACAAAACATGACAGCTAAAGGGGAGGTTCTGATAATGGGAGACTTCAACATGCCAGATACAGATTGGTCAATACCAGCAGGAACATCTGCCAGAACTAGACTCATAGTGGATTCCCTGCAGGGGAGGGCCTCAAACAACTGGTACAGCAACCCACAAGAGACAGGGCTATCCTAGATCTAGTACTGACTAACAAAGAAGGATCACAGATCTCCAGGTAGAAGGTCACCTGGGGCCAGTGACCATCACATGGTATGGTTCAATTTGGCTACTACATCTAAATCATCCCATTCCAAGGCAAAAATATGGGACTTCAGAGGAGCTGACTTTGATAAGATGGCCAACAGAGTTAAGCTAGCCCTGGCAAAAAGAAACACAGGTGAGGAGGTACAGGCAAAGTGGGCAAGCATTAAGGATACAATACTTGAAGCAACATCCCATTGTGTTAGACAGAAAAGGAAGTGCAAAAGAAGAAGGAAACCACTTTGGTTCTCAAATACAGTAGCAGAAAAGGTCAGAGCCAAAAGGCTGGCCTTCAGAAAATATAAGGGAACACAGCGGGATGAAGATAGGGAGGCATACCAAACTGCCCTAAGGGAAGCAGGTAAGGCAGTAAGGCAGGCAAAGTCCCAAACTGAGGAAACACTGTCACGAACAGTAAAAGAGGTGACAAGACTTTCTATAGATACATTACTGAAAGGAGAAAGTCAGAGGTATTGCTAAGCTTAATGGAGAAAAGGGAGCATGTGAGGAGGAGGACCCTGTAAAGGCATCTATCCTAAATAGATACTTTTGCTCAGTATTTACTGAAGAGAAGGTAGGGCAGGGCCCACAGCTCAGCATCATGGACACAGGGGAGGAGAGTGAGCACTACTCCCTTCACAAAAAGAAAGGGTCCTACAAGAGCTGCTAAGCTCAGGGTGGATAAGGCAATGGGACCTGATGGCATACATCCCAGGGTACTAAGGAGCTAAGGAGGAACTAGCAGAGCCATTAGCAGAATTGTTTAGTGAGTCTCTGAGCACAGGAGAGGTCCCAGAAGACTGGAGAAGGGCTCATGTGATCCCACTCACAAGAGTGGTAGCAGGGAGGAGGGGAACTACAGACCCGGTCAGTCTTACCTCAGTAGTGGGCAAGATTATGGAGGCACTCCTTAAGGAAAGGATAGTGCAACACCTGGAATCCATAGGGGCACAGGATCCAAGACAGCATGGGTTTACAAAGGAAGGTCCTGTCAAACTAATCTCATAGATTTCTTTGACTGGGTAACCAGAGTGGTGGACCAAGGGGTGCAGTTGATGTCGCCTACCTTGACTTCAAGCAAAGCTTTTGACACTGTTCCACATAGAAGATTGATAAATAAGCTAGGTAGGCTCGGGTGGGTCAGAAGTTGGTCAACTGGGCAGCAAACTGGTTGTGGGCAGAAAACAGAGAGTGGTGGTAAATGGTATACAGTCAGAAGGATGCAAGTCACAAGTGGGTACCTCAGGGATCAGTCCTGGGGCCAGTCCTATTCAACATCTTCATTAGTGACCTGCGCAGATGGACTAGAGGGTAAGGCTTGTCTGTTTGCAGATGACACCAAGATCTGCAACAGAGTAGATGATCCAGATGGGGTGGGCAGAATGAGAAGAGATCTGGATAAACTAGCAGAATGGTCAGAAGAGTGGCAGCTGGGATTTAATGCAAAGAAGTGCAAAATCATGCACATAGGGAAGAGAAACCCTGAAGCCACCTATAGGCTGGGAGGGGAGTTGCTAGCAGTCACAAAGGAAGAAAGACTTGGGCATCATTATCACTGATGACCTAAAATCATCCAAGCAGACCTCTAAAGCAGTAGGTAAGGCTAGGGGGTGTTAGGGTGTATTAGTAGGGGTATCACAAGTCGTAAGAGGGAGGTAATAATCCCTCTGTACAAGACATTGGTTAGGCCCCATCTGGAGTACTCGTGCAGTATTGGAGGCCACACCTTCACAAGGACATTAACCAAATTGAGGCAGTCCAGAGAAGGGCAACCAAAATGGTGCAGGGACTGCATCAGAAGACATATGAGGACAGATTAACGGAGCTCAATATGATACCCTTGAGCAAAGGAGGAGAGAGGTGATATGATCGAGACATTTAAACACCTTAAGGGCATAAACAAGGTGAAAGAGTCTAACATGTTTAAATATAAGAAAAATAGGGACAAGAGGACACAGCATGAGATTAGAGGAGGCCGATTAAGGGGAATGTGAGAAATTCTTTTTCACAGAAAGGGTGGTGGATGCATGGAATGGCTTACCACAGAAGTGGTGGCTATGAATACAGTGCAGGGCTTCAAACAGGCATGGGATAGGCATAAGGGAGCAATACAAATGACTATGAATAGATAGGTCACTGACAGAGCAAAGGCCGATGGCACATTTATAAGGTAGAAAAAGAAATGGGCAGACTGGATGGGCCTTGCGGTCCTTATCTGCCGTCAACTTCTATGTTTCTATGTTTCTAGAGTGCTACCTGGCATCACAGGAGGGGATTTGAACAACATAATATTACAGAAACATTCTGACAGTTTACCCTGAAATCCACTGAATGGCCAGGCTTGAATGAACACTTTCAACTTGTACCTTATCTATAAGCTCACAGTTTCTGGGACTTATATAAGGCAGTCTTATCTCTATTTTAAATAATTTATTTTTATTTTCCCCAACAGTTACATAGATCCTTTTGGATATAAACATATCATCACAAAATATTTCTTTGCATACCTTTGCAATTTATTATTATCATGGATATTTAGATCAGTTGTCATTGTTGCTGATTTTTTGATCTCGTGACCTTTTGACCTACTTCACCTAATTTTGATAGTATGTATCTATGCAATTTGCTTATCCTATTTCTTTCCCTTATGGGTCAAAATGTTTCTGTAAACATATTAGATATTGATACTAGTGATGTTAGGTTAATTCCTTTCCAGTTTTGTACAGTATTTGACACATTTTTTGTATGTGTGTGTTTATGGGGTGGGTAGAGAATTTGACATGCATGCACAAGCATATGACTGTACCCACAAGTAGTTGGCTGTATTTATGAGTCCTTATGGGAACGTGGCTTTGCCATGCAGCATGTCCTTCTCATTATTTTTAACAGTCTTCATGTCAAGTGTTGCATCTTTGCACCTGATCCACACTTGCAGTGCTGATGTTTTAAACACCAGCTATGCATAGTTATCTTTTTTTACAAAGGCTTTTTCACTAATCTTCTTTCTTATCACAATTTCTTCTGGGCTTCTGCTGCACACAAAAATTCCACTTTATGCAGTCCATGCATTTTTTATGCACTTCACCATTATAAATGTTATATGAATGGTATAGACACATTTAATATATATGATGACTATTCTTTTATCCACTGTCACTTTAAAATTTCCCCTTCTTAAGAAGTGCACTTCCAACATTTACCAGTCTTGAGAAAGCACTATTCTGGCACAAAAACGCTTGACTGGCACTTTGGAGCAAGGCCCCAGTGGGAAGGGGTCAGCCACTGACTCCTAGCGTTTAACTGTTTTTTTGCTTCTCTGCTTCCTTTACGGATTGTATTGGATGAACTTTTATACAGCTCGTAATAAAGAACATTTTACTCTGAAGCCGCAGCCGTGCCCGGTATCTGATATTTATCCAGTAAGAATGGAGCTGTGCGCCGTCTCTACACATGTAAGTCACTTTTAGCTTTTTTGTTGGCACCAGCCATTTTGTGTTGAGCTGCCTCCTTCTCTTTTGTACTTGTAGGACATGTACTTGGTAGAACTGGCATGATGGAATATGTATCTGCTACTTTCCTCCCCTCTGCATCCCTTTCTACTCCTGTTTTTCCTTTCATGTTTTCTATGGGCATCAGTAACACACACGTGACAGATGATGACACAAATCCCATGATACAGCCTCCATTGGACACAGATATTGCTGACTTACAGTGGTTGCCTTAAAATGCTTAGATGCTTATGTGACATGCACACCTAGTGCGCTCACAAGCCACAATGCTGTACAGTTTGCAAAGTGAGAGGGAAGAGTGACAGCAGCAGGTCCCTCCCTTACTAACCTCAAATAACCTGTAAAGAAACACTAAGGAGAACTCATTCCACTTTGTTGTGCTTAAAAGTGGTGTGCAGCTTGAATCAGCTTGAGTCAGTGTGTGGCAGATCATCTCAGTGCTGATCAGTCCAGTGTCTGTCTGTGTCCCATGCAGAATGAGAATAAACAGGAATCTTATTAAATTTCAGTGCTGTGACTTACAGCAACAATGACAGTGAAAGTTACCTGCAGTGTCCAATTCAAGCTCATACATCAGGCACTCGTTGTGGACTTTTGTAATTACAGCTTGTTCAAAACTGTCTGACCGTCCTCTTTACAAGCACTTAGGTGCAAGAAGCTAGTCACAAGGCACTGTGCATGACATTTTTTTAAAGGTGACATAAGGAGGTCAGTGTTGATCTCTTATGAGCTACTGGCAAGCTGCTTGGATACCTGTTCAGCATAGCACTCCATGAACTGCAGTTTTAGTTCATCTTTGAAAATTTTTGTTCACAGAGATATCCATTAGTTTTAAGAGGTCAGTGCAAGAGAGGGGCACAGATATAGGGATAATACTGCTGTCTTAGATATACAGATAGATAGATAGATAGATAGATAGATAGATAGATAGATAGATAGATAGATAGATAGATACTTTATTTATATAGTGCTCCTTTCCAAGGACTCGGAGCGCTTCACAATCAATACCATACAAATTAAAATCAGCACTAATATCCAATCAAACATAACTCAATTATCTAAAAGTTAAAAGCCTGTCCAAGTTTTTAAACCTTTTTTGAAGGTATCCACCGAGGGTGCCTCCCGTAGCTGTTTAGGTAGTAGATTCCATAGGGTAGGTGCAGCCACCAAGAATGCTCGATCATCCGAGTGGCGCAGCCTCACCCTAGGAATATCCAGTAGACAACCCTCTGTGGAACGGAGAGCCCAGGATGGGTGGTGAGACACAAGGAGCTCTTGCAGGTAAACTGGTCCACCCTCATGTAGGACTTTATAGGTCAGTAACCTGACCTTGAAGGCAATCCTTCACCTAACCGCCAGCCAGTGCACTTCATGGAGGACTGGTGTGATATGATCATTCTTACGCACACCCGTTAATAATCTTGCCGCTGCATTCTGCACCAGCTGCAGCCGGCGGAGATTACCTCCAGACAGCCATAAGTACTGGGCATTGCAGTAATCCAGTCTGGATATTACAAAAGCATGTACTAATGAGGCTAGGTCCTTGGTGGGTAACAGGTTCCGAATCCAGGCAATGTTCCTCAGATGATAAAATCCACTCATAACAACGGCCGACACCTGAGTATCAAGCCGCTGTCAAGGATCACGCCAGATTCTTCACCCGATCAGCTGGGGTCAGTGGCACCCCCCCCCAGTACAAGACTAGGTGGTCTCCACAAACCCCCATCCCTTCCCCAACGATGACCCGGGTCCACCACCAGCACCTCTGTCTTGTCTGGGTTGAGTTGCAGCCAGTTATGGGACATATAAGCCCGGATCTCAGACAGGCAGCTGTTAAATACAGAGTCTGCCATCTGGTTATTTGGAGCACAGGACAGGTATAGCTGGGTATCGTCTGCATAGCAGTGAAAACCCAGCCCATACCACCTGATAATGTCTCCCAATGGTGGCATGTACATTGTGAACAATAAGGGCGACAAGGCCAACCCCTGCGGAACACCACAAGTAAGGGGCTTCGGACTAGATAAGGACAACCCCATCACTAACCTCTGCACTCTACCTTGTAGGTATGATCTGAACCATTTGATGACCTTACTGGACAGGCCATACCAGAACCGCAGTCGGTCAAGTAGCACCTCATGGTCCACAGTGTCGAACGCTGCTGAGACGTCCAGGAGGACCAAGATGGAATGATCTCTCCGGTCTCTTGCCATTAGGAGATCATTAAGTACCTTTACCAGGGCACTCTCCGTACTATGCCCAGCCCTAAACCTGGATTGGAAAATCTCATAGGTGGAGGAGGAATTAAGACATTCCCCACTTGTCACCACTTTTTCTATAACCTTCCCTAAAAATTGGAGGTTAGAGACCGGACTGTAATTGGCAAGACAGTCCAGGTCCAATGAGGATTTCTTTAATAAGGGTCTAACCAAAGCCTCATTCATGGCCGCGATGGGAAGACCCCATTCCTCAAGGAACTCCGGACAATCTCGGCAACAACAGGTGCATACATCCAACCAAAAGTTGTGCTGGACCTGGGTCTAGATCACAATGTGTTGGCTTCAGTCTCAACACAACTCTCACCACCTTCTCCACCCCCAACTGTATCAAACTCAGCCCATACAGGAGGAGTGTTCTGCAACACCTCATAGTAGACCCCACAATCCCTTTGAGTGACAGTGGAGGAGATCTCAGCTCTGATAGTGGACACTTTGTCAGCAAAAAACAGAGCAAACTCCTCGCACCTAGTGCTTGAACCTGCTCCCCCCACATGGAGGCAGGCAGGATGTAATAACATGTCCTCCATGCGGGAGAGCTGAGCTGGTCTGTTCCTTGCTGCAGCAATCTCCTTTGACAAAAATTCTGCCTTCTTACAAGAGATTGCCCCCCGATAATCTTTATAATGGGACATCAGGGCCAATTTGTCCTCCATCAGGCCAGATCTCCTCCACCGTCTCTCTAACCTCTGACCCTTTATCTTTAACTCCCTGAGTTCCCCATCAAACCAGGGAGGTCTCCGATGAGTAGATAAGGGTCAGACACGAACGGGAGCAGTTGAATCAAAGGCGGCCGTGACAGCACCATTATATGCCACCTCCTCTGTTCCAATCGCACAAGCAGTCCCCAAATTTGATAGGTCCAGCACCGCCAATAACCCTGATGGGGACAAACACCGCAAAGGGCAGTACTGGACCACTTCCTCAGAGGCAAGGGCTACAGGGGGGCCCCCAACCTAAACCTCATGGTGCTGTGATCCAACCAAACTACCGGATCAACTCTAAGGTGAATGGTGTCAAGACCTAATGAAAACACCAAGTCCAGTGTGTGGCTGCACGAGTGGGTCACTGAAGTAATATTTTACTCCAGGCCCAGCCCCTCCATGCTCCTTAGGAGATCTTTACCAAATCTGGAGTGCCCGTCATCTACCCAGGCATTGAAGTCCCCGAGAATTAACCATCTTGGTGACTCCAACCAGACCAGTGACAAGCTCCCCTATCTCCCTCAAAAATTCACCCTCCCTACCTGGGGGGCGATGGAGCAGGAGGATCCTGTAACCCGTGCAAAGACCCCACCACGCAGCAACACATTCAAAGGACTCAGTGGGACCCATAGGTAGCATCATGAGACCTAGGTCAGATTTAAAACAAATGGCCACCCCCCGCCTCTGTGATCCTTCCTCGAGCTGTGTATCATGGAGTACCCAGCTGGTACTACCGCCTCCAAGATGGGAGTGGCATTGTCATCCAGCGAGGTCTCCATGATGCATGCCAGGTCTACCGAGGCAATCAAGTCTGCCATTATGGCAGTCTTGTTCCTCATCGACCTAGCATTGCATAACACAGCCCAAGTAGGATGAAGGGGGATCACTGGAGCAGCTACCTACCCACTAATTTCCATGAAGCCCTTGGGCATGGACACTAAACAGGGAGGACCCCTCTCCAGTGGCCATTTCACCCCAGGGCATCTCCTCGGCTTCACCGCCCATATTCATGACTCTCCGGCAGCCACCCGGACCGGTCTCCCTCTGGAACCCCCCTCTGAGCAATTCCTAGAGCCCGACATCTCCCATAGATCTCTAAAGAGAGAGATAGGGGCTCAAATGGGTGGAGATTCCGAAGAAGGGCCACCGGGTAGCTGTGCCTTCCCAAGTTCTTTCCCAGGCACACATCTTACAATATAAAACGCTCAAAAAAATAACAACAAAACCATCCCTCCCCACCACAATAAAAATATAACAATATAAAACAAAACAAGTATCCCAAAAATCAAAATGTACAATACACATTTCTGGGGAGCTCTCACCTCACCAGAACAAAACTGCCCCCTTCAAAATTATCTCTCACATAGATTCCGGAGGTAGCATAAATATAACAATATAACAAAGCAAATGTCCCAGAGTCATATATAAGGAAACTTTGCCAGTGCTCTCACCACTGACTAAAATAGCTGAAAAGAAATCCAAAATCCATGCAGTCTGACTATCTCTTTGGTTGGAAAAATCCGATACTGATCCAGATTATTATCCGGCAATAGCTTCAAATTCTGGAGATACTGGTCAGCCAGCCATCCCCCAAAGAAAACACTCACTGAGTCTTCCATAACTTTAACAATCTCTGATGTGGTGTGGCCTTGGAAAATGTCAAGAATAAGAACAGTTCATTGTTCTTTTGACAGCTGGTGTTTCTCTATCACAGTCTGAATGTAAGGCACAATTACACCACGGACATACTATAATCCTCTGTAGTGAGGGCATTTGCCCAGTGGTTTTCTGAGTGGGTAATTTGACATCTGTCCAGGAATTTGAAGACTGGATAGCAGTGCTCGATTTTGCCCTTGCAGATGATCTGGGGGAGCAGGCAGTGTCCACTGTGTATGCAGACCAGCACTGCAGATACCTGCTGCATGTCGCCATAGCCAGTTACCTCCACCTGTCTTGAACCAACCGTTTCCATAGTCCACTGTGAACAAGGGATGAGGTTTACACCTGTTTCATCCAGGTTTAGAATTAGCTCAGCTGGCACAGATTCCTGGTGAGAGGTATTGATGATGCATTTCAAGAACTGCGTCTTAAGTTCTTAAAAGTTCTCTGGGGTCTTACATTCTGCCTTTGTTCCCTAACAGTGCTCTCATCTCATGTGCCCATATAGCGAGACGCATATAGCCTGACAGCACTCATGACACCACTGACAATGGCATGTTTCCCAGTTATAAATTATACCTCAGGAGGATAGGCTGCATACTGTCCTCGGCGCTTTTTTGCATGAGGGGTAATAGCAGAAAGCTCGCTCACCGCAGACTGTGCAATGACCTCAGAAACTCCGGCAGTTGCAGTCAAAACATCGGGATTGATTTTGCCAGTGTTAATGCAGCAAATATCTTGATTGGTGGACATTGGATGAGGTGAGCTGAGTCATATTAACAGAGACATGCTACTGCAGATACTCTAATCACACACTTGGAACTTGGTTACTCCTAACAACATAAGACAGTATAGAGACTCACTGCCATTTTGACAGCATCAGCTGATTGTTGGAAGTTCACGAAAATCAAAAGATGGCAACCACCCAACTGTCAGCTGATCATAAAAATTCAATTACATTAAAATACGTGGTTTTAGGCTATCCAGGTGGCTCTGAGGGTTGAGGCACTGGACACAACACCTTGCGCCACGCCAGTGACCCAGGGTAGGGAGCGACCTCTGGTTGGGTCAGCAGAGGAAGGAGAGGATCGAGCATCCGACAGCTGTCCTCTTCCGGGGTTGGGGAGGATGTCGTCCCATTCCTTGACTGCTCCCTGGTGGAGGCCATAGGGTAGCATCGGAGAGCGGGAGGCAGGAGCACAGCTACATGACGTGCGTGTGCCTCCATGCATGTGCATTCGTGGCCACAAGGGGACAGGACCGGAAAAAGGAGGTGCTACTGTGGGCTATGTGACGCTCTACCGACCACCCAGCGTCCCGCTTCGTCTCCAAACTGCCATGATTGCCCCAATCTGGATTATGTACTGGGTGGGTGGAGGGGAAGATGGACCTCCACCTTCCTGCCATGGGTGGGGGGGGAATCCATGGGGGAAATGGGGCCTGGGGTACTGGAGGAAGCGGAGGTGGACCAAAGGTGGCCGGCAGGGGCAGAGAATCCTGCCTGCAGGAGCCCCAGAGGGTAAAAAGAAGATTTATTTTTTTAAAAAAGTAGTTATACAGTACTTTCACCCATTTTTTTCATTGCTAAGTCTATCTCTAGGCACTATATGAAGATATTAAGTTTTCTTGAATAAGTTTTAGAAAATACATTTTAACCCTTGCTGTGCCACGTCCTAAAAACCTATATGTTCTAAGTCATCTGGCAGCCTAAGAGTTAAAGTAGAAAATTCACTTTTGGAATAAGCCACAGAAAAGATATTTTCAAGTGGAAAATTCACTTTTGAAGTGACGCAGATTTGGTAAAGCACATCTTTCTTTGGTGCAGCAATGGCCGCACCCCTCTTAAATGTTCTTGTTTATAATGTTTACATACTTGATGTAGTTGCAGGTATTCAAACCCATGAAAATGCAATTCTGTCCATCACCAGTGAAGAATAGCTTATAACATCACCACTGCCACAGAAAGAGAACTATATGTGTGGTAAGAGTGATGTCACATGCAGCCGCCTACTGGTGACACAGCAGAATGTGTTTTCATACCTCTTTATTGATGTAATTTCATTATAGGTGAAAATACATAATAATACATTATTAATAATCTTTAAAATGTAGCAAACTGGTTGGGAGCGGAGCCTTCAGAAATCTAAGGTGGTCACACTTCTCATGCTCCTGCAAAACTGCAAACTTCTGTTTAAACTTTACTTTTTCTCTGACATGATTTCAGGTCCTTGTGCTGCCACCATGGACATTACTGGATATTTTGGGGGCATTTAAAATGCTTTGCATTTACCTATGGGTATACCACCCCAGCGTGTAGCAAGTCTAGTGATATGGTGTAGTGTACTTTTTTTATCTATCTTTTTCCATGTACTTGTACTGTTTCAAAGGTTAAATGTATTTCACAAGAGAAAACTAATATTGTACTCTGTATGTCTCACGTCTATTAAGTCACAAGACAACTTGTGCTCCCAGGTTGCTCCTGTAAAAAAGCTTTCAGTTTAGTGTGCTATACCTGGTTAAACAACTAAATAAAAAAAAAAAAAAAAACTTGTTGTTAAATGTATCCCAGGCTGCCTTATCCTTCGTATCGCATTCTGTGTGCCGTTGAAAAACAATTAAAATACTACATAAAAAAAAGTAGTAAACAGATTTAAAGATTATATAAATAGGTACAGTGACAGGCAACACCATCTGCCAGCATATTGCTTGCAATGGTGCATCACAGCCTGATACCATTTGCAAAAGATGCATTCAGTTGAATGTATTGTGATAGCAGGCTTCTGCCTCAGTTGGGTATCATTCACGGTGGGATTGGCTACTATTGTACTTTTGGAATAAGTAATTAAAATATGTTTTTATTTTTCATTGCTTCATCTGTGTTGTAATAATTGGCCATGTAATATTTTTTATATGTATTTTAATTGTCAGTAATTATTTTATGGTTTGTTGCTCGTATAATACGAGGCCCTGTGAATCTTAGAAAGGCACTACTTAAATTCCCTTTACCAAAACTTTCTGATTTTGTACTGCAGTTTATAAATACAGCAAAATAAATGCTGGCTAGCACAATGTCTGGTATTTAGTAGGCAAAGAAACTGAACTGTACATTATGACTTTGCTAAGAGCTGTCTCATAAAGGTTTTATTTAATCGTCCCCATTTGTGAGCCTGTAGGGCATATTATCACCTCTTAAACATTAGACTTGCCAGCAACCATTATTTCTAATTAATCCTGGCATATTTGAAGCCTAATCTTGTCAATGTGCCATAAACATTGTGTCTGCTGATGGAACAGGCAATCTTGCTTTAAATTCCCAATATGCTTACACTTGTTCAGACTGTACCCTTGAACTGTTCTGACTGCAGCCTGTGGCAGAAAAACTAGAGGCCTCATTATCGTCTCTGTTTTCAAAGTAGGTCAGAGAGTGCTTAAAATATTGTCTGTATCTGTATTCTGAGAATGAGCATTGTTCTATTTAGAGATACTGCACTGCTTTTATACGTGCTGTTTCTATGTATTGTCTTAGTATGCACTTTCTGTAGTTCAAGTTCTGATAATACTGTAGTTTTTAAAGCATCCTTTGAAGTTTACAAAATGAGTCCCAACAGAACAGAAAGTAACACTAGAAAAAATTAACTTAACTCTTCCCTTCCTGTTCATTTTCAGGCAGAGGACGAATTTGTATACTGGCCCAGCCGTGAAGAGTCCATGAACTGTGAGGCCTTTACCGTAACCCTTATCAGCAAAGACAGACTGTGCCTCTCTAATGAAGAACAGGTCATCATACATGACTTCATCCTAGAGGCTACGCAGGTAAACAGCAGCAGAA
This sequence comes from Neoceratodus forsteri, assembly GCA_016271365.2. NCBI lineage: Eukaryota > Metazoa > Chordata > Ceratodontiformes > Ceratodontidae > Neoceratodus > Neoceratodus forsteri. Next base: position 800,617,904 of record CM028129.1, read on the forward strand.
CTAAAATGATACAGGGCTTTATGGGGGTTTCTCACTTGTTTTATTATTATTATGTGTTATTTAGTTTTTGTTGACCAGGAAAGGAGGACCTGGCAAATTATTATTAACCTTGGGGGGGGGGGGATGCAGATGGAAGCCAACTTAAATTGAACCAGACTAAGCTGCTGGTGTTATTTTTAGTAACACTCAGTCTTACTTCAAGGGTATCTCTTGCAGAAGGCCACACCTATGGAACTACAACCGTCAGGAGTCAGGACCACACAGAAACTTTTCTAGCTAACAGTCTACCACGGGGCTGCCCAGTCTGACATCACACACTGACGTCGCCCTATTCTATAACAATGGGTGGCCCCTGTGCCCACCTCAGTTCTTTTCCTGCCAATGACCACTGCACGTCGGACTTCACAGAGATCTCACCAGCTTCAGTCGACTGCCATTTCCTACATTATTTCTCTCCCTAGTGCAGCATCACTTTATTTTTAAAGTGATTTCCTGTTTTGGATGCTGAGCTCCATTTCTGATAAACTCTTCAGGACTTGTGCCTGTAGGAAGAAGATCCCCAAGAAGGACAACCTCGGTGCTTGTGTCTGCTGCCTAGGCCCAGGCCCTGACACCCAGGCCCGTGAGATCTGCAGCAGCTTCAACCAGGCTACCAGACAGCACTACTAGAAGATCTTGGAAATGTTCCTCCTTCAGCAGAAGGTTGCCTGCATAGAGAAAGAGCAGCAGGCCAGGAGTTCCTCTACTTCCCCGGCACCATCCTTGAGTTGGCACTCCTCCAAGGGCCGGGACAAATCGGGTGGGAAGCACAAACACAGGGACAAGGACTGCACCATTGACTGGTCCTCCCTGACTCGCTTGCCGTCGTCGCTTCATGCGGCAGCTGCAGTGGGGCCATCTTCCTCTTTGAGGGTGGCCCTCTTTGTCTTGCATGCCCTCTTCCCCCACCATCAACCTCACCTTGGCTGATGTCGGTTCCTTGGGCTTGGGTGCCCCACCTATGTCAGAGCCACTGCTATTCCGGCCCTTGTTCTCCATGAGCCATCAGTCAGGAGGCTCTGCCAGTTTGACTTCGACCGGCACAGACTCAGCATTCTCAGGTGTTCAGACCACTCCCCCGATACTGTCCTCAGCCATTTCTTTGGCCACTATCTCAGCTTCAGGGCCCTGCCTTTGTCGTCACCCCGGGCAATCCCTCTGTCATCCTCACCCTCCATGCAGATGACCCAGGCCACGGAGATGCCACAAAGGCCTCGGCCTGCCCAGCCACCCTACTTGGCTCCAAGACCGACTCTGATTCTCACTCAGCTGACACTGATGGGCGTACTGACGCCGGTCACGGTGGATTTACAGGTCATGCTTCATTCACTGTGGGATTTCATGCAAGCTAGGCTTGCTTCCCAGCAAGAGCAGAAGCCACAGGGACCTACTGTGACTCCCCTTCCTACAGAGCCACAGGATGCACCTTGAGATGGGGTGCCTTCTAGCCCCCCCCCAGCACCAGGAGGACGAGGATATCACCGACCTCTCCATGATGTTGAGGATGCTGGAGATGAAGGAGGCATTACCCCCTCCCACTCCACCTCCACAGTGTCGTCTGATAGCGAGGAGACCCCCAATTATATCCCTTGGCCCCCCTCTGGATAACCCTTCTTTTGTCTCTGTTCTGAGACAATTGCAGGCTACCATGGGATTTGATACCAAGGAGCAGGATCTTGTCCGCCAACGTCTGTCCACTTACCTAGACCTGCCGGATGGCCCTTCCCTTGTCATTCCTTCATTGATAGAACCTTTTGAGGATGTCACTATGGATGCCTGGCATTGGCCCAGCTTGGTCCCTGCCATGCCTAGGAAGACAGACAAAGTTACACCAGGCTCCCTCGGGGAAACCTTTCTTCGCAGAGCAACCCCAGGCACATTCTGTGGTCATTAATGCTGCCCACAACCATACCAAGAGGCCCATATACCTCTGTTCCCTTTCCCTGGACAAAGAATCCTGGTGGTTGGCCCTGATTGGCAGGAGGATCTTTGCCTCTGCCACTTTGACCATAAGGGTCCTTAACTGTATTGCCCATATGATCCATTATCAGAACCAACTCTGGGCTCAGGCCAAAGAAGCAGCCAAGTACCTCCCAGAGGACCCTTTGAGACAGCAGTTGCTTCAGAACATTCAGTTGGGAGCCAGTGTTGGCAAGTGCCTTCTACACTCTGCCTACAACACAGTTGATGCCTCAGCCCAAGCAGTCGCTCTGGGTATCTGTCTGCGAAGAATTTCTTGGTTGTGGATGACAGGCTTTGCCCAGGATGTGCAACAATCCATCATGAATAACCCTTTAGAGAGTATAAACTGCGAAGGGCAGATATGCAGGATATACTTTATAACCTGCAGGCTTCCAGCCGCTCATTGTGGTCGGTCCATGCTGTGTATCACACCCATCCTAGAAGTGGTCAGCAGGTGCCCATTCATTGGGCTACCCATAGAGCCAAGCTAAGCAGAAAGCCTCAGGGTAAATGTAGAGCAGCCACAGCCCTGCCTGCCTACCTCCACCACTGGAAAAGCTCCCAGGAGAGGCAGTGTGGCCCCTGCCACAGCTTCTACTTCAGCATAACTCCTTGCTCGAGCCCCCTCTGTCCAGGCAGGAGCTGGGTTGCAGGGGGTTGTTTCCCCTGCACCCAGACAGGTGGCAGGAGATCACCAGAGATGCTTGGGTCTTGCAGCTTATAGGATACTGCCACTCTCTAGAGTTCCTGGAGTGGCCTCTGGGAAAACCTCTGGTTCAGTCCACTTATCCTCCTGGACACATTCCAGTGCTCTGGGAGGAAATTTGCACTCTACTGCACAAAAGGGCCATAGAACCCATCACTGAGACTCAGCAGGGCAGGAGGTTCTACTCCCACTTCATTATAGTCCCCAGATGCATTGGGGATCTCAAGCCCATCCTGGACCTTCGAGAGCTAAACTTCTTTATTCGGTACAAGAAATTTGGGATGGTGATCCTTCAGGGACTGCAGCCCCTTCCACATCAAGGGGATTGGATATGTTCTTTCAACATGTAGGATTCAGACCTGCATATCAAGGTATGTGCTTCCCACAGGCAGTACTTCAGGTTCCAATTCCAAGGAGCACACTTCCAGTTCCAGGCCCTGCCCTTTGGCTTATCTTCAGCCCCTCAGGTGTTCACCTAATGCTTTGCAGTAGTGGCAGCAGCCCTCAGGAAAGTGGGACTCTATGGCTTTCCCTACCTGGATGACTGGCTCCTCAAATCTCAGTCCAGGGGGCATCTGCTGCAGACTATGAAATGTACCATCAAACTGTTCCAGGACCTGGGAATCACGGTCAATCTGCCAAAGTCAGTCTTGACCCCCTGTCAATGCCTTCAGTATACAGGGTATGGCCTTCTTGCCCCAGGACAGGGCAGACCACCTAATGGCTGAAGACCGCTTACCCTACAGCAGCAGATATGTTTCAGCCAGAACCTTTCTCCAGCTCTTGCGCCTGATGGCTGCAGAATTTGTCATAGTGCCTCTAGCCAAAATCTGCACATGAGGATACCCCAGTGGACATAGAGGGTCCAGTGGGATCAGTGCACCGACAACCTGGAACAGCATGTCATAGTCTCCTCTCCGGTCAAAAGGTTCTGCTTTGGTGGATGGAACCCGCTAGCCTGTTGAAAGGGGTTCTTTTTCTCATCCCCCTCTACTTAGCACATTCTCATCACAGATTCTTTGGGGATGAACTGGGTGGCTCATCTGGTGCCCCACCAAATGCAAGAGAGACGTGGTCCAGGATGAAGGCTACTCTCCATATCAATGTCCTGGAGATGCAGGCAGTCCTATATGCCCTGTAGGCCTTACAGACTCTGCTGTCCATGGGTCTTCTGCTAGTCCAGATGGACATCAGTGTAGTCCACTACATCAACAAACAGCGAGGCACTCACTCGTACCCCGTCTGCCGGGAAGCGATGAGTCTGGTACTGGGCTCTAGAACACAGTCTAGAACTATTGGCCCTCCATGTTCCAGGCACCCAAAACATCTTAGTGGACTGGCTCAGCCAGTCTCAGTCCAGGGTGCAAGAGTGGGAACTGCTATCCTCGATCGTAAATGACCTGTTCGATATGGGGTCATCCAGAGTTGGACCTTTTTGCACTCCCACTCAATGCAAAACTGCCAGTTTTTTGCTAGCTTGCTCCAGAGCCTGGAGTTTTCTGGCGAGACACCTCATCCCTCTCTTGGAAAGGGAGGTTTCTTTGCACCTTCCCTCCCTTTTCCCTGCTTCAGAGGATCCTGATCATGCTCCAGATGGAAGGGGCCACTATCATGCTCATTGTGCCCTTATGGCCTCATCAGATGAGGTTCCCTCTACTGCAACAGTTGACAGTGGAACCTCCAGTGCCCCTGCCTCTGTGCACCAGCTTTCTCTCCCAGGAGTGGGGCACCCTGGTCCATCAGGACCTCAAATCCCTGCATCTTCATGCCTGGCTCCTGAAGACATAGACTTGATTTGGGATGTCCCCCAAGGTGTCTGATGTTCTGGTGATGGTTAGGAAGCCCTCTACTAGGGCCACTTTTTCCATGAAGTGAACATGCTTCGCTCTTTGGGCAGATTTGCATTAACTGGACCCTTTCACTTGTCCAGTGAATCAGATTCTGGAGTACCTGCTATCCCTCTCAGACTCTGGTCTGAAGTACTCCTCTATTAAAGTACATAAGTTGGCTATTTCAGCCTTCCATGTGCCTGTTGATTGATGTATGGTAGCACAGCTGGAGGTGTCCTGTACCCTTCTTAGAGAAATTCTTCACTTGAATCCTCCTAGCTGCAATCCAGTCCCACCTTGGGACTTGAATTTTGTGTTACAGAAACTTACTTTGGCTGCTTTTGAGCCAGCCACGACATTACAGGACTGTCTTGTAAACAGGATATACATCCTAATGACATGATTCCTGTTTAAAAATAAAATTTTTACTACTACTTCTACATGCGAGCTATGCTTTCTGTCACTTTTCTGTCATGAGAAGTGTTATTTTTAGTTGCTGTTACTTCTGCTCGAAGGATTTTCGAGCTTCAAGCTCTTATGAGTGAGCCTCCTTATTTGCCTTTCTACAAAGACGAGGTGTCTTTGCAGATGAATCCTAAGTTCCTTCCTAAGGTAGTGTCTGAGTTTACTTTAAATCAATCCATCCACTTTCCTGTTTATTTCCCAGAGCATGCCAATCCAGGGAAAACATTGCTGCACACTTTAGATGTGCATAGAATTCTGCATTACTATACACACCGTATGAAGGACAGCAGGAAGTCCTTGCGGCTGTTTGTTTCTTTTGCCTCTGGGAAAGAGGGTGTTCCTGTTTCTAAACAGTGCTTGTCAGAATGGTTGGCCAACTGTATCACTCTTTGCTACAGGAAGTATGGTAAGGATCTTCCTGGCATTTGTGGTCATTCCACCAGAAGCATGGCCACTTCTGTTGCCTGTTTCAGGAATGTTTCAGTTGCAGAGATTTCTGCTGCTGCCATTGGGAGTACTGTCCACACCTTTACCAAGCACTATAGTCTGGACATTGCTTCTAGGCATAGAGCCAATTTCGACCTCGCTGTGCTTCAGGGCCTGCTTTCTTAGGCTGTTGCTCTGCAGCCACCCAGATTGCTTCTTCGGCTGCCAGAACTGCTTGGGACTTGTTCTATAGGTGTGGCCTGCTGCAGCAGCCCATACCCTCAAAGTAAGATAGTACAGTTACGTAAGAACTTACCATAAAAGTTGATCTTTAAGAGGATCTCTCGCAGCAGGCCATGCTGTCCCACCCTCCATCCCCCTAGGCCTGTGGGCCTCTCTGTGTCTGTCTCTCCATCTCCTTAGTGGAGAGCCTTCTGCCTTTCTCTTATTTCTACATTGGCAGGAACCATTGGCTCTTCCTCAGTTCCTCAGTGGGAGATCGGTTGCTTATGGTCTCTGGCAGGAGAACTGAGGAGGGTGCGGGGGCCACCCACTCTTATAGGATAGGGCGACATTAGCATGTGACATCAGAGTGGGCATCTCCCTGGTAGACTGCTAGCTAGAAAAGTTTCCATGAGGTCCTAGTGCCTGGTGGCTGTAGTACCATAGGTGTGGCCTGCTGCATGAGATCCTCTCAAAGATCTACTGTTACGGTAAGTTCTTGCGTAACTGTACTTTACTTTTCTTCATCATTTAGGAGTGCTCAAAATTGGTAATTTCCAATCCTGTAGGGTTCTATTGGCATTTCAGAATATCCAATTCCAAATATGATTTCGTATGTAAAACAATTTTACACCTTTAATTTCGGAATTATAATTTTCCGATGGCATTTCTAAAAATTTGAATTCCGGAAAAAGGAATGGAATCTGATGATTCCAAATCCCCAATTCCAAGCATCCCTAACTAAAATGGAATGTACAGAACTATTAGCACTATATCTTTCTTGGCTCTTTTATTCCCCTATCCCTAGTCCTCTCACTTCTACACATATCACCAGTCTTTCACCTCAGTGCCAAGGGGTTCTGGCAGATAGTGTACTCTAAAAATGTTGCTGAGTCCTTCATGTAAACCAAGGCACAGGTGGTGCTGTTTAGTGATGCACACTTAGCCCTATTTTGAATAGCTGGCATCACAACATGTCCTCTCTCTAGTGACCCAGGGAGCAAGAGACCTAATGCCGCTCCATACGTGGGCTTGCGGCACCACAGTAAATTACCATCCAGCCACCAGACTGGATCTTCTGTACAATTTTTGAACTAATTCAGGTTTGCTCACATTGATGCAAGATGCACACTGTATGATGATTTCAATGTAAGGTTTGTTTACTAAAAAGACTGATTTTTCTTTAGGATGACTATGTACTGGAGGTGCGCCACTTTCAGTGCCCAAAGTGGCCAAACCCAGATGCTCCTATAAGCAGCACCTTTGAACTTATAAATGTAATCAAAGAAGAGGCCTTAACAAGGGACGGGCCCACCATTGTTCATGATGAGTATGTCTTTTTATTATATACAGTAGTTTATTTGTATTTAGTTAATAAGTTTAGAGGTGAACCTAGAAGTTTCATCAGTGAGGGGATTCTTGGTATACTTGCCCAGGAAAAGCTGACAAAAAAAACACCTCTAATCTGGTACATCTTGACACAGTTATAGAAATAAAGAATAATGCAAGGGCATCCATGTACCACAAGGCTATGCTTCCATCTTTAGTTTCTGATGACATCATAGGGACCTCATGAGTGAAGCTCATGAGCTCCCTGATGTCCTTGTTGATTTGAAATGACACTGACCCAAATTGCTATGTTGTTTGAGTGTATCTTAGCCTAGACTGTCAAACTATTGCATGCTATTAGCTTAGATGGTCCACTTGACTGCCACAAATTTCAAGCTGCTGTACTGTCTAAACTTGAGTTGTGTTTGTTCTTTTATTGTATTTTTATTTGCACTCTGTACATAATTATATTCATGGTTCTCTGGTTGCTCATTACTCGTATTCCTTGTCCTACTCACCTACCCATTTCCCCAGGATGCATCTGGAATCAAGTAGTATTCCTGCTCAGTATGCCTTCCTGGTAAAACTTTTTAAATAAATCTTAATCCCAAGATGGAAACACAGCTCAGCTATACATGGTTACCTATATGTTTGTTTCTATAGTATATAGTTTGACACATAAAATGAAAAGTGCTGCTTTTTTCCTTCTCAACAAATCCTCTCTTTGCTTTTTTATTATACTGTATAAAAAAAAAATAGAAACCCACTCTAACCCAGTTGCTGAAAACCCACCAGTGGGGTATTAAATAGCTTCTCTAGCAAAGCAAAACGTTAAGCAAAACAGGGGGTAATGCTAACCATTTTCAGAAATGCTTAGCAGTAGACTGCAAACCATTTTTTGAGTGAGTCCATGATATAGTACACAACCTTAATAAAACTATATATTTTTTTAAGTTTTGCTAATCTGTGCCAAGTGCTGTGCATTTTCACAACTGATTAGCACTTTCACATGTCAAACTGCTATTGATTTCTTTCTGCTTATTTAAAGCCTTGCACCAGGGTTAAGGGTTGGTTTCTTTTTCTTTTTAAAGATTAAACAATAGAAGATTTTATGTTGGGGAAGGTCTGGTTCCGTGTTTGGGGGATGAAAGAAAAGCAGCAGGCAGTATGGTACAACAGCATTCTATGACCTGCAAACTGTGGTACAAAACCTTTTTAGTTAGGATGCAAATCCATACACAACAAGGGTAACCATATACTATATGACTGTGATTATTATTAGAAATTTACACCTCAGCTGGCCGTGTTGGAGGGCAGCAGAGCTACTGCCTGCTACACCAGCGACCTGAGTTCGAAAACAGACATGGGTCACGGTGGGGGGGCTAGAGCATCTCTTGGACAGCTGTTTTCCCTTGAAAAGGGGGTGACAACGCATCCCACTGATTGGCTTCCACCTGGAGGAATGTGGGTGGCAGCACAGCAGAACTGCATGTGCATAGGAAGGGACACCACACCCAGATGCCGGAGATGTCTCAGTAGAGGTGGAGCATGCACATCGCTTCATTGCACATGTGTGAACCCAAAGCAGAATTGGAAGAAGAAGAAGCACCTCGGACCATGGCTGAGTGATGGCCCAGTCCCCTGCAGGCCCCAGACTGATGTCTGGGCCCCGGGAAGTGAAGTGACAGGGCTGGTGGGACCAGTCCAGAGGGGGGCAGGTCCAGGAAGAACCAAGCGAAAAACAAAGACTTTACAAAAAAAAAAGAAATTAATGCTTCTCTCCCACCCACATACAGAGCTCAAATACTTCACCCCACCCTGTTATTTAATTCAAAAGTTTAATCCCTCATGTACCCATCCTACTCAATTCAAAGTTGAACAACCCTCTACTACGTTTCTGACTCAAAAAGTAGTAGTAGGAATTTATTTGTATAGTGCCCCGTCCGAGAGGTTCTGGGTGCTATACATGAAAACAAGTTAGGGAGCATAAAATGAAACATAAAGTAAAATGACATATGACTTCAAATACAAATCTATCAGCACAATGTACTAAAACCAAGACTAGTGGGGAAGAACTCAGATTAAATGCTTTTGAACAAGTAGGTGTTTAGGCCCTTCTTAAAGACTTCCACTGAGGGGGCCTCCCTCAGAGATCTAGGAAGTAAGTTCAACAGCGCCAGACCAGCCACTTCAAAAGTGCAATCCCCTGATGTTTTAAGCCCGACCCTAGGAACGGCAAGCAGGCCCACCTTGCAGGAGCAGAGAAGGCGAGTGAGGCTGTAATCAGACAGAAGATCACTCTGATAGCCTGGGTCCCCTCCATATATGACTTTTTAGGTCAGCAAGCTGACCTTGAAGGAGATTCATAATTTCACAGGCAATCAGTACAGGTCACGCAGGACCAGGGTCACATGACATGACCTTGGGAGGCCCTACTGTGTTCTGCACTAGCTGCAGTCATCATAGGACTCCTCCACTAACCCTGAGATATTGAGCTTTACAGTAATAGTCTGGAAGTCACAAAAGCTGTATCAGTGAAGGTAGGTCTTCCAGTGGGATCGAGGCTTTAATCCGGGAGATGTGTCTCAGATGGTAGAAGCCACTCTGGACTACAGTTGACACCTGTGTAGACCTCTCTCTAACCTCCCCTTTCTAGGAAAAGTTATTCAGAAGATAGTGGCTCTGCAGTTCGAGGCACTCGTTATGGTCTTAAACAACTATGAGCTGCTCCAATCCTGATTTAGATCGAGGCATAGCATGAAGACTGCATTAGTCAGGGTGCATGATGACCTCCTCAGGGCAAGAGATAGAGGGGAAGGTCAGTTCTCATTCTACTTGATCTCTCCTCAGTATGTCACACTGCTGATCATGGGCTGTTGTTGGATCACCTTCGGTAGTACTGTTGACTCAGTGGAATGGTCATCAGCTGGTTTGAGTCATTCCTCAGGGACAGGACGCTGAGGGTGGTGATGGGAAATTTTTCCTCACTCCTGAAGCCCCTGCTCTGTTGTGTGCATGAGGGCTTAATCCTCTCACCTATGTTGTTTGCAGTGTACATGCTGCCCCTGGGTGACATCATCAGACACTACACCTTGGGTTTTCACTGCTATACACATGGCACACAGCTGTATCTGTCAGTTGCATCTGGGGCGCCTGGCACAGTCAAAGTACTTAATTTATGCCTGTTCGAGATCCAGGATTGGATGCCCTCTAGCTGGTTGAGACTCAACCCAGACAAGATAGAGGTAGTGGTGACTGATCCTGGTCAACAGCAGGGGGCCGGGGAGGTGGTAAGAAGACCAAACTGGTGCTTGGCTCCTCCAGTCTGGTTGCATCTACTAAGGTAAATAATTTGGGCCTCATGCTGGACGAAAGACTGACACTTGAGGAACAGGCAGGGTTCTCTGTAACATGGGTACCCGTGTCCTTTACGTGCATTTTGGGCCTTGGGAAACTCTGAAATTTTGGCAGCAAGTCCCAGAGACGCTTGCACTACTAAGCCCTGGAGTCCCGTGGCTGCTGCTTTAAGAAACAACATGCAAAATCGTCCCTTCCAGCAGCACTGTTGTGCACTGTTGAGAGGAGAGGCGTGTTGGAGCTCACAGTGAGTGATTGAAGGCTGGGGGTGGGGCCGAGAGCAGAAGAGAAGGGTGTGAAGTATGCAAATTGCATACTTCATGCCCCCTTTCTTTGCTATCGGCTCCGATTTCAGATCTCTGAATCACTCACTGTGGAGCTCCGACGCACCCCTCTTCCCAGCACTGCACAACAGTGCTACTGGGAGGGACGATTTCAGGGCATTCAAGTTTGGCAAAGACAGCAGCACAGAGTGGAAGCTGATGAATCTCTGGTTGTGGTCAAAGGTCACAGAGACTTTTTTTTAAGCATTCAGAGAAAGTTGGTTAGTACAGAACCACCATCCAGAGTTATCAAAGTTACAGTGAAGCACTGCTCCCAACTCACTCAGTATATGCGGAAGTACAAGGGGCCATAGACTGTGGGAAAGATATGGGGGGGGGGCAGTTACTCAATGCTATTTTTAGCTTTAAATTTAAGCCATGCCAATAAGAACTTTAGTGTTTTAAAAGTACTGTAGTTTTACTGAAAAATGTATTTGGGTGAAATAGTGAATGGATCTAATTAACCAGTAGGCAGTCTTTTACTTGTATGTCAGTGAATCATGTAACAACTGGCCAGGGCTCAGGTAAAGCATATTTGTGATAATCTTGTTATAGTCTAACAGCTCTTTTTACAAATGGTGAATGATGGTAACTGAAATAATTTCAGTCTGCTGCATGAGTCATGGGGTCAGGAAGCCATGGGAGGAGTTAAGGTGGCATTTGCAAGACAATAATGCATGCTTGCCAGACCAATCAGCCCACTCACAGATTTCAGTATATGACTAACAAAAGGTTTATAGTAGTAATGGAGTCATTTCTGTTTTGAAAACGTGTTCCCAATGTTGTATAATTAAGTTACATAAATCCTCATTTTTCCTTAAGTAACCACAAATCTTCCTATAAGCATTGAAACAAAATATGGTACTATATGGTACCAACACATGGACTTTACAGCAGGTAGCCTAGTTTAGGTAGGCTAGCTTATGTCCAAAGTAAGGTAAAAAAAAAAAAAAAGAAAGGCTTTCTCTTTACTAAAGGAACAGCATAAAATGAATAACCTAGGTCCCTGGTTTGTTTTAGTGTTGAGTATTTACGTTTGGCATTAAACACCTTTTTCTGGGTACCAGTTGTACTGTTAATCTCAAGTAGCTAAAACACGATGCAACTATATACCTAAAACTAACAGTCCAAATATCCTGAAGTGTTTACTTAACATTTTGACCGATTTTTGATAGCTGAAATTAAAAAGTTTTCCATGGATTTTAGTACTGTGATGTAAGCTTCTTGCTCTTGCACCAATTCAAGTGGCAGTTCACTGTATAACTTTTTATTTGATTAAACTTTTCAAGCCCGTGATGAAGGGATACATGTTAGGCTAGAAAGAAAATTGTACCATTATACCAGTAACATAGAAATATAGAGACATAGACTTTGACGGCAGATAAGGACCACTTGCCCCACCTAGTCTGCCCATTTCCGTATCTAATGGATAAGCTGCAAATCCTAGTTAACCAACAGCCTACTTCCTCTTAACCCTCACTAGAATTGCCTTGCGTCTGTCCCATGCATTTGTGAATTCCCCCACTGTTTTTGACTCCACTACCTCCTCAGGAAGGCTGTTACATGTATCCACAACCCTCTCCATGAAAAAATACTTTCTCACATCCCCCTCTATCTTTAAATTGTGCCACTCTTGTTCTTGCACATCTCTTTTTCTGAAAGATGCTACCCTCTTGGACTTTCTGTCATGTCCCTCCTTTCCTCGATGGTATCCATATTAAGCTCCATCCTGTCTATGTCCTTGCAGAGTTGGGGTCTCCAGAACTGCATGCAGTACTCCATATGGGGTTTCACCAACTGTCTGTACAGAGGGATAACAACTTCCTGTTTTCTACTGGTGATGTCTCTCCCTATACATCCCAGTATACCGCCAGCCCTCCTTACTATGCTCCTATTTTCCTCTGATTTAACGTAAACTGGCAATTGAAATATGTAATTTGAAGATTTAAGTTAAAAAGGGTTCTAAAACTCTGGTAGTCATTATTCTTCTATAGATATGTACACACATTTTGAGTATTCTACCACAAGAAGCTGCTGAAATGTTAACTCTCCATTTTAAAGAGACTCACCATGATGAGCCCCTGCACCATATATATATATATATATATATATATATATATGTGTCTTGCCAAATGAACCCAATATTATGCCTATCCCCAAAAAGTGTTTAGTGGATAAAATGTAATATTCTTCATAAAATCCTATATACCTGGTCCCAAGGACTTCACAGTCATAAGTTCTGACTACGCTCCGCCCCTGCGCTCACGGACACGATGACAAGATGCCAGTGAGAGCATGGGGGTGCACTCCATTATACTCAATGGGTGGTGACTTTTCAATCTGTTTTTACTAATATAAGGGCTTTGTTAGTCGACCGGTGCCCACGTTTCATTGTCAAGTGGCCATTATATTAATAAAAACAGATCAAAAATTTGCTGCCCATTGAGTATAATGGAGCACGCCCCCGTACTCTCACTGGTATCTCGTTATCACATCCGTGAGCATGGTGGCGGAGCGTGGCCAGCAAAAAACAGGAGTCCTTGAGACCTGGTATGCAGAATTTTACGAAGGAAATTACATTTAATCTACTGAACACTTTTCAAGGATATGCACGGTATGGGGATCCCCTGGCAGTAAGGCACCTATATATGGTGCAGGGGCTCCTAGTTTTATCTTGGAGGATCTCTTTAAGCAAGCAGAGAGGTTTCCATGACATTGAGGTCAAGGCTGATTGCCAGTCTATGCTGTTGTTTACACAGGACTTTCAGTAGAGAGTTACTTGAAACTGGCCTTTGAACAACTGTATGAAGAGAGAAAAGGTATCTATACTTTCACTTAAATGTAGTTACAAATGATGAGACATAAAGCTGCGTATGTGAATATAGTCTGCATTTGTTGATACACTGCAAGATTTGAAATGCTAGCAGTCAGCACAGTACAGTATCAGTATTCTCTGACTCCATCCATAAAACTATCTTGTTGATGTAGGGGGCTAGTCGTGGGGAGAAGGATCCTAGGGAATGCTATCAATCAGACAGAAAGGAAAGCAGGCTCTGCTGCTGTATTGCCACCTGGATGGTCACAGATGGCCCTGCAGCTGGAGCAGCTCATGGAAGGAGTACACTGGCAAGCATATGCGTGAGCATGAGCACATGACACCCTTGTTACCAGTGTCCTTTGGGGTGTAACAAAAGTGAGAAAAAAAACCTGGAGTGGACAGGATGATGCCTATGCCTCTCATTACTTGCCAAACCCACTAGCCAGTGCTTTCCCACAGATAAGGTCAACAAGCCAGGACCCACTGTCACCCTTTCATGTGATCACTACTGCTACAGGGGCTACATGGCAGACTCCCTGGAAAGAGCTGTTAAGAGCCAGAGACAATAAGGTTGCTCGAGCAGTGTGGGGGCAGTACCAGTAATGGGGGACAAAGAAATAAAAAAAAAAAAAAATGTTGTTATTATGAGAGTACCAACAGGTGCTGATATGACTTGAATGTATTAGTGGAAAAACATTAGCTGGGCAAATTATTCAACACCAGTGGTGTTCTGATCGTCTATGGGCTGGCCACTCTGCAGTTTAGGAAAGCACCTATAGTTGGATGATTACCTGGTGAAGAGGAGACAAACAGGGTACAATCTAAGATTCTAGGGACATGGATATGTTGTTCATCCACACTGTCTGGCAGGTTCCTTGCCGCTTTAAATCTTGCCGGAAGGTCTTCAAGCTGGCTCCTCCCACCCGCCCGGGTGGTAAAACTCTCGGCTCCGCCCCATGACGCCAGATCTTCCTTACTGCTTGGAAGCTCAGGTTCTCCTAGCTCTTCATGCTTAGACTGGATCCAAACTCTTCGGTTCACCCAAAAATAATTATAAAGTTTTCTAGACTTCGGTCTACTTATTCCTTCATTGGCTGCGATGGACAAATCGACTCGAGCTCGGTGGTAGCCCATGCGGGCACCAGACATCTAGGACTGATCCGCACTCCACGTGCATCTACTGCCTCGGGCTTGACCACGACCCGCAGGCCTGCGAGTTGTGCAGGTCTTTTTCGGCTAACGTCCTCTAAGACCACGCTGCCCGGCTCCAACTTGGGCACCCCGAGAAATGTTATCAGCCGGTGAAGTCCAAGGAGGCCCATTGGGCGGTTTCCGCGGTGGCTGGTTCAGCTGAGCAACTCAAGCAGATGATCGACCTCGAGGAATAGGCGGCCCAAGCTGCATTTTCATCATCCTCGGTCACGGCACTTATCCTGCTCTCCTTGGAATCCTCCTACACAGCTTCTTTTAAGGAGCCTTGCCAACCCCTCTCCACGAAAGGTGAGGGGCCATCGGGCTACTCCTCTTGGTCCAAGAAGAAGGACTCGAAGGGTAAGTTCACCATCGACATTAGGTGGGAGCAGGAGGGTCCCCCTTCCTGGACAGTCGACACTCGACTTCGGTCAAGGTTGCAGCTAAGGCCACTGGCTTCATGGTGTCCCTGTCAGGTCAGCCGGCAGAGACACCCGTCGACGCAGTCGAGATTTTTCTTGACCTGTCGGACAGGCTGTCGACTGGAGAAACCAACAACCCTTCTTCACTGGTTCCCCTGGTGGAAACCGAGGACTTGCCTGCGCCTCCTGTGCCAGAGTCCCCGGTTAAGGCTCCCGAGCCGAGGGAGGCAGGTTCCCGCTCCTCCCAGACCCACCCTCGGAAACACAGGCGGTCTCGGTCTCGGACCTCCTCTCGGTCCAGCCGATCCTGCTGACACCGGCGGTCTCGGTCTCGGCACCGAGGAAAGCAGCGGCAACGCTCGTCCTCGTCTTCCTCCTCCTCGGAGAGGCTTCAGCGCAAATTGCGTCGAGCTACGAGGACTTAATGTGGCAGCAGCTCCTTCTGACCAGGAATAAGCCGACGCAGTCGCCTTCCCCGGCCTTTAAGTGGCTGTCACCCGAAAGGCCGAAGCAACCCCTTGCGATGGTCGAGGTGCCCAAACCTGGGCCAGTTGTTTGGCCAAAACCAGCTGCCCCACCAATTGTGGTGGAACCCCCGCCTCCACAACCGAAATCGGGGGCTCCAACCAAGGATTCTTGGTCGGGTCAGGGACTGCCCCACCGGTTGTCAGTCACCCTCACTCCCGACCGTCCTCTGCAAGTGGAGGGTGGCTCAAGCCCTAGGCAGCTGCTCACAGACTCCTCGGAGTCTGATGACAACTCCTCCCTATTCTCCAGGCCCCTTGACCTGGAGTCCTCCGGGGGACAGTCGATGGACGAGAGCCCATCATCGTTCATGGGTCTGCTTCGGCTCATCTCGGAGTCCACCGGGATGCAGCTCGAGCCCGTATCCAAGCGGGCCAAGTACCCCCTCACGGAGATACTGGACCGAGGGGATTCTCCCACACAGGCTTTTCCAGTGGCTGAAGCCATTGTTGGCCCAGCCTTGGAGTTCAATCAATCAATCAATCAATCAATCACTTTATTTAACCAGGCATAAACACCATTGAGCAAGCTAATTTTCAAGGTGGTCCTGGGCATAAATACAATACAGTGCATTTCATAAGATTACAATTACGGTGGACAACGGTGCAAAATAAAAAGAAAAAACATTGTGAAGGTGCCGGTCAATATGGGCCTATACATACTGGTCAACATAATTAACATGCAAAGGTACATAATGATAAGCTTTACTGAAATAAGAAGAGACAACAATCCCATATAGTCTCCGATGAGTAAGAGCTCATACCTAAATGATAAAAAAATAAGGAGGTATTAAGGAATAGGGTAGAAATTGGGGTGAAAGTGTAGGCAGCCAAAAGGGAGGCCAGAATAGGTAAAAGGTAGAGAATAGGCAGGGTCATCTTGGATTAAGGGAACTAGGCTTGTAGGTCCTAGGTTTCTGTTGTTAGGAATGTGGGGTGGATGAGATACTTAGGCGTAGGATTTAAGAGTGGCACCCAAGGCTTAGGGGTCATTGGCATCTGAAACAGTTACATGATTCCTTCAGATAATCCGTTAATAGAGCTTTGAATATGAAAATGCTTGGAAGTGAGGATAATTTTAATGAGTCTTGCATAGTGTTCCAAAGTGATGGAAGTGAGAAGTTGATTGCTGCTGAGCCAAGGGTAGTTTCCTCTAGGAATCTGGAAGCAGATTAAGGAGAAGCGTCTCAGGCCATAGGAACCTTTAGCCCATTTTAAGATGTTCGAGATGTATGCAGGGAGGTTATCAGATAATGCTCTAAAAAACCAGAGGAGAGCATTCCTTTTTCTTCTAGTTGAGAGTGAGGTCCATCCCGAAACCTGGTATAGACGACAGTGATGTGTACCACAGGGTAGATTTAAGATAAATCTTAAAGCCCGGTGGTAAAGGGTATCCAGTTTGTTTAGCATCATTAATGGGCAATGACTGTAAAGGAAGTCAGCGTAGTCCAGTATAGATAGGAATGTAGTTTGTACTAGTCTCATTCTGGCTTATAACGTGAGTAGGTGTTTAATGCGATAGAATAAACCTAATCGCTGTCTTAGTTTCTTCAAGGTTTCATTTAAGTGGCACAGAAAGTTGAGCTTGTTATCCAGCCAAAACCCTAGGTATTTAAAGGTATCAACTACTTCAAGGGGTTCGTCTAAGAGTGTTTGGATCTGTGTGATATGTGGACATCCGGAAGTAGACTTTGGTGAGAGAATCATTGCTTTAGTCTTTTTGCCGTTGAGGAGGAGCTTATGAGTGAGAAGGTTGTATTGGAGGGTGATGAAGTCTTTCTGTAAGTACTCATGGGCCAGATCCAAGGATGAATTTGTGGTGTAGAGTACAGTATCATCTGCGAATAAGTGCACATTTGCTGTGCCCAGCTGCGAGTCCAGATTATTGATGTATATTGCAAAGAGGATAGGGCCCAGGATGGAGCCTTGTGGGACTCCTCGTAACAAGGATTTTTGTGGGGACAGATCTCCTATGGCTTTGATTTGTTGTAACCTATTGGTTAAGTAGCCGGTGAACCATTTAATGGCAGAACTATCAAGTCCGATGTTACTCAGTGCAGTAAGCATGATGGTATGATCCACAGTATCGAAGGCCTTACTTAGATCAAGCTGCAGAGTTATGGCAGCTGCCGGCTTCTTGTCCTGCTCCTTCGTCCAGGATGGCCAGGAAGTATGCGGTCCCTACCGGGTCTCTGCCTGGTTTCTTGGAACACCCCTCTGCAGAGGGGTTGGTTACCGACAGTGTTTTCTGGCATTCCGGGAATGCTAGGGATGTGGACAAGCACCCCGACAAAGAGTCCAAAAAGCTGGACTATGCTGGGCGTAAAGTATATGCTGCATCCTCCCTTGGCCTCCGTCAGGCCAGTTCGGCCATACTAATGGCGCACTTCTCCCACGCCCTTATGGGCTCCCTGGATGAGGTGATCCCTCATCTCCCGGCTGATTTGCAGACTACGGTCAAGCAGGTGCGGGATCAGGGAAGGGCAGTGGCAAAACAGCAGCTCCAAATGGCTCTCAATATTGGAGACTCCTGTGCCTGGTCAGTAGCGGCCGCAGTGGCCATGCGCCGCACAGCGTGGCTGCGGATCTCCACCTTTACGGCGGATACCCAGCACAAGTTGGCAGATGTCCCCTTCCTGGGTACCAACTTGTTCGGGCCTGGGGTGGAAGGCCACCTCCAGAGAATTGAAAAGTCCAGTGCCACCTTGGACTCGGTCACGTCTGCCCAGAAGGACAAAGGCTGCCGACAGCAGCATAAGTCCTTTTGCCCTTCTGCCCCTGCGGCACGTCCGGCCCAGCAACACCAGCATCAGGGCCAGCAGGCTCGCACTTGGCACCCCAAAGCCAAGCCTGGGAGGAAAAGGCCCAGGAGGTCCCTCGGACGGTCCTTCCTCCAAGCCTGCCCAGTGACAGGTTGAGGGGTGTCGCCCCCAGCCGTGTCGCTTCCCCCTGGGATCCCCCCGTGGGGGGACAGCTCCGCCACTTTCTTTCCGCCTGGTCCGCTATCACCACGGACCGTTGGGTGTTGGAGGTGGTAGGAAAGGGTCTGCCTCTGGAGTTCGAGCAGGCCCCGCCCTTCCGAGCCGTCACCCCACGGGGGGTTACGGGGTCCGCATCCTCTCTGTCGGCCCGTTGAGCCGACATTGCCCTGCTCCTCCAAAAGGTGGTGACCAGGAAGGTGGCAGATCCTCCACCAGACCCAGGGTTTGTGTCCAGGTACTTCCTGATCCTGAGACGGACGGGGGGCTGGTGCCCCATTCTAGACCTGCATGACCTGAATAGGTTCCTAAGGTCTCGAACCTTCAGGATGGTCACTCTGGTTCAGATCATTCCATCCTTGGAACGAGGCATGTGGTTCTGTCCTCTGGACCTCCAGGACGCATACTTTCATGTCCCAATCCATCCTTCCCACCAGCAATTCCTCTGCTTCAGAGCAGAGGGGTCCCTCTACGAGTTCCGGGCCATGCCCTTTGGCCTTTCTCTAGCTCCCAGGGTCTTCACCAAATGCATGGCAGTGGTGACAGCATTCCTGCGGTGCCGAAGGGTTCGGGTGTACCCCTACCTGGATGACTGGCTGATTGTGGCCTCCTCCAGACCGGTGATGGAGCGGTCCAGGGATCTGGCTCTCCAAGTTTGCTCTCAAGTTGGCCTCCTCATCAATGAGGCCAAGTCGGAACTCGTGCGAAAGCAGGCGATCCAATTCATCGGGGCAGAGCTCAACTCTCTGCTAGCCAGAGCACGGCTCCCGGCGGACAGGGCCGAGGTTCTTTCCTCCTTTGCCCAATCATTTCAGGTTGGGCAGTTGTGCCCTGCCCGGGACTTCCTGCGCCTCCTGGGACTCATGGCGGCCTACACCAGCGTGGTCCGTTGGGCCTGTTAGCACATGTGATCCCTACAATGGGGACTGGCCAGCCAATGGTCACAGCGCTCCGGTCCTTTGGATCAGCCAGTGACAGTGACCCAAGAGATGTGGAATGTTCTCCAGTGGTGGATCGTTCCAGCTTATCTGCAGGAGGGCATCCTGTTTGTCCGCCCCGAGCCGACAGTCTCTCTTTCGACCGACGCCTCTGATGGGTTGGGGTGCCCATCTAGGGGAGCACAGAGCGCATGGTCTCTGGTTCCCTCGGCAGTCCTGATGCCACATCAACCTGCTGGAGCTTCGAGCGGTTCGTCTAGCCCTCACCGCCTTCGCTTCGTTTGTACGGGGTCAAGTGGTCCAGGTCCAGACGGACAATACCACGACCATGTACTACCTAAACCGCCAGGGCGGGACGCGTTCCATACCTCTGTGCATGGAAGCTGTCCACACTTGGTCCCTCGTGCGCAGCCTGGAGGCGGATCTCCTTGCCATCCATGTGGCAGGAGCCTCCAACATTCTGGCCGATGCCCTAAGCTGGATAGGAGCTGCGTCCCACGAGTGGTCTCTCCTGCCGGAGGTAGTACAAGATCTGCTTTCCCACTGGGGCATGCCTCAGGTGGATCTGTTTGCCTCCAGGGAGAATGCGAAGCTGAGGCTGTTTCATGCCTGCCCCCTCAGCAGGGCTCGCTGCAGGGGGATGCCTTCTTGAAGCCGTGGACCCTGGGCCACTTCTACGCCTTTCCCCCATTTCCCCTGATCCACAAGGTGCTTCTCAAGGTGAGGAGGGACAAGGCGCAGGTGATTCTGGTAGCCCCAGACTGGCCCCACCAGTTCTGGTATCCAGATCTCCTCAGCCTCGGCTCCAGGCTCCTGAGGCGGCTTCCAGCCCGCCCGGACCTGATCTCAGTCAACAGGGGAAGGTATTCCATCCAGACCTTCAGTCCCTGCACCTGACGGTCTGGTTTCTGAGTGGCTAGAGTTCCAGGCCTTGGGTCTTTCCGACGAGGTCCTCAACGTTGTTGAGGCTTCCCATAAGGAGTCGACCAGGAAATGCTATGCCTTCAAATGGAAGAGATTCTCCATTTGGTGTCAGGGCAAGGGGTTGGACCCTTCCTCCTGTTCCTTGGCAAGCATTCTGGACTACCTGTGGTCCCTTTCTCAGCTAGCGCTTTGGTCGACGACCCTTAAGATGCACCTGGCAGCCATCTCTGCTTACCGGGCACGGGCCAGGAAGCAGTCGGTGGTGCAGGAGAAGGTGGTCGGGTGCTTTTTCAAAGGCCTTGATCACATATCCCCTCTGGTGCGAGAACCTCCACCTCCATGGGATCTACTACTGGTATTGGCTAAGCTCATTGGCAAGCCATTCCAACCGATGCACAGGTGTGACATCTCTCACCTGTCATGGAAGACCACCTTCTTGATGGCTATCACGTCAGCCAGAAGGATGGGACAGCTTCAGGCGCTTTCCATTGAGTCTCCTTATCTGGTCTTCCACAGGGACAAGGTTGTCCTGTGCCCCCACCCAAAATTCCTTCCGAAGGTGGTGTCGGAGTGTCACCTTAACCAGGTGTTGACTCTGCCGGTGTTCTACCCCAGTCACCTCGGAGGCCGAATATAGGCTCCATACTTTGGACCCTAGAAAGCGCTCTTACTATAAGGAGTGGATGGCTGAAGTTCGGGAGAGGTTTGCCAGCTGTTTGTTACCTACACTGAAGCTGCACCTGGCAGACCTGCAGCCAAGCTGACGATAGGCAGGTGGGTCACCTCTACATAGATCTCTGCTATAGGTTGGCGGGCATGGAGCCTCCCAAAGGGATAGAGCTCATTCTACCGCCATACAGCTGCATCGGTGGCTGCTTCTAGGGACGTCCCTATCCAGGAAATCTGCAGGGCTGCTACCTGGAAGTCAGCACACACCTTCGTTACCCATTACCACATCGACCTTGAGTCATGCCGGGATGCTGGTTTTGGGACCTCGGTTCTCCAGTCCTTATTCCCTAAGTAGTGGGTGTGCGCCTTGCCTCCCTCCTCCCAGAGAACTGTTAGGAGTCTGCCAGACAGTGTGCATGAATAACATATCCACGTCCCTAGAAATACAGGTTACTCACCTGTAACAGGAGTTCTAGGAATGGTATATGTTGTTCATCCACACGACCCACCCAGCCTCCCCGGCTTCGACGCACAACCTGGCTTCCAGAGGGCTAGATCTGGCGTCATGGGGCGGAGCCGAGAGTTTTACCACCCGGGTGGGTGGGAGGAGCCAGCTTGAAGACCTTCCGGCAAGATTTAAAGCAGCAAGGAACCTGCCAGACAGTATGGATGAACAACATATACCATTCCTAGAACTCCTGTTACAGGTGAGTAACTTGTATTTATTGTGGAGCTAAGAGAGCAATTTGCAGAGCCACTTGCTTATCTTTCAGAAGTCTGTCTAGACTGGTGTGGTGCCAGAGTACTGGAAAGTGGCCAGTGGGTTCCCCATCTTCCAGAAGGGGACAAGGTCAGTCCTGGACTACTACAGGTTGGTCAGCCCAATATCTATGCTAGGCAGGGTCCTGGAAGCCATTATCAGCGACAGAATATTGAGGCAGTTAGTAGTGATCAATGTTCGTGTCCCCTCTGAGCATGGCTCTATGAGGGGCAGATCCTTCCAAACCAGCCTGGTCACCTTCTTTGAGTGGGTGACCCAGAATTTGGAACAGAGCAGGGCAATGGATGTAGTCTGGACATCAGCAAGGACTTTGATACTGTGGCACATGAAAAGCTTCTGGGTAAAGTATACCAATTCAGTATACTTAAGGTGGATTGCTAACTGGCTTGGAGGTAGGAAGCAGAGAGTTATAGAGGTGGAAGGGCCCTCCTCACGTGGACAGGTGTACTCGATCCCTCCAGGACCAGTGCTGGAACAACTGCTATTTAACATATTATTAACAGCCTGGAAGCTGGGGTCTTCAGTAGGCTGTTTAAGTTCATTGATGAAACTAAGATGGCCAGGGTGGTGAACTCCTTGAGGATGAGGACAAACTTCAGGAGCATGTGAACAAGCTGGGTGATTGTTTAGACTCCTGAAGCCTCCAATCTGGTGTAGCCAAATGCAAGGTGATGCACTTGGGAAAGAAAAACAGAAGTAGGACCTACACACTGTGTGAGGCTTCCCTTACTGCAGCAGAGGAGGAAAAGGACATGGGGGCTGAAGTATGAAAAGCAGAGTGCAGCTGCTGTCAAGAGGGCTGGCAGAATGCTAGGGTGCATCAAAAGTGTTGTGATTAGCAGTGCAGGGGAAGTTATTTATTTACTGAATTTTGGTAACCTGGTAAACCCACTGAGACAAAGTGTCCCTTTTTCAGAGTTGACCTGGAGTTAGGACATTTAGCAGACACATTATACATAGCTAGTGCAGACAGAGACAAATCAGGGCATCAAACAGAGTCCATTTAGACAGTAATAACAAATTCAGGGGTACTGTACAGTTCATATTAGTTGCATAAGAGAACTGTACAACTGGAAAAATCAAGATGTGGCATAAGGGTAAACAGAGACAAATCAGGGCATCAGACGGGGTCCATTCGTACAGTAGTAACAAATTC
Organism: Neoceratodus forsteri; assembly: GCA_016271365.2. Taxonomy (NCBI): domain Eukaryota; kingdom Metazoa; phylum Chordata; order Ceratodontiformes; family Ceratodontidae; genus Neoceratodus; species Neoceratodus forsteri. The sequence continues at coordinate 800,640,963 of CM028129.1, forward strand.
AAGGGTACAGTTCATATTAGACACATAAGAGAGCTTTACAATTAGTAAAAATCAAGATGTTGCCTAATAGTAACAGAAACGACAATATTAACAAGTACAGATAATGCATGAGAGATCAGTGAGAGAGGCACGAGGTTATGTGAGAAGCTTGCATGCCTGATGCAGGCTACTATAAAAGCAAAGAGGATGATTAGGTAGCTAGTCTGGACTGAATTAAGGTAAAGTACTGCTAGCGGTGCCCAACGGCAGGCTGTTACGTTACTTCTTGGTTACAGCGGCAGTGTGTCATCCCTAGTGCGCTGGCTTTCAGCTTGTTTTTGAACGTTGCCAGTGTGTTAGAGCTGGGTGTCTCTTGGGAGCGAGTTCCATAGTGAGAGGACAGTGAAGGTGAATGCTCGCCTGAGAGAGACAGATGTAAATCTTGGAATCTCAAGTAGGAGGTTAGAAGAACAGAGGTGTCTGGGCAGCCTCTTGAGGTTGAGGACACCCACAAGGCAAAGGTGTGTGTGGTATCTTATCAGCTTGAAAGCTAGGTATAGTAAGGGAATCTCCATGCATGCCATGAAAGGGGGCCATCCCAGGGAAGTGAGGACATCGCAATGATGCATCCTGAGGGCCCCAGCAATGAAGTGGCCTATCCTGTTATACAGGCTGTTTAGCTTGTTATAATCTACAGCCCGTAATGACTGCAGGATAGGAGCACCATACTGCAGGATAGGCAGCAGAGTGCTGTTGGCTACAGCAAGGTGTGCTGTCTTGGTGAGGTAGGTGAAAAGTCTATACAGAAGACCAAGATTCTGGTGTGTTGTTCTAGATACCACCTCCACATAGCCATTAAAGCACAGGTCCTGGTCTAATGTTACCCCAAGGTACTTCAGGGAGCTTACTACCTCTAGTAGAGTACCCCCATTGTTGTTAACATGACAACGTCTTTTTTTTTTTCTCTCTGCATCCAACCATTTGGGGCCAAATAGCATAGCTTTTGTTTTTTTCAGTATTTAAGGCCAATTATTTTGCTTGATCCAGGCCTCAAATGGCTTGTAATCATTTCCTAGTTCTGTTTTGATCTTGTTGATGTCAGGAGAGGACCTGTAAATTACAGTATTGTGTGCACAGAGTTGGATAGAGGCACTCCCACAACAATAGTGGACCCAGAACTGAGCCTTGGAGCACACCATCAGATATGCCTCTATGTTCTGAGTGAAATCCTTGCCACCTGACTATTTGCTTGCAGTTGGTCAGATAATGTCTGAACCAGTGGTAGGAACGATCATTTAGACCAATTGCTCTTAAGTTTTTCCAATAGTAGGGCATGGCCTACAAGGTCAAAAGAATTGGTGAGGTCTACAAAGACTGCACCAGTGATCCTGCCAGTCTCACTTGCTTCCAAAATATTGGTTGTAAGCTTCACCAGGGCTGTGTTAGTGCTATGATGTTTTCTGAATCCATGCTGGAAGTCTGCTAGAATTGGTATGTTTCTAGGTATTCTGTCAATTGATTATACACGAGTCTCTCTTGTACCTTTGCTAGGGTAATCAAGAGGGGGCTATAGGTCTGTAGTTCTCAATGTGTTCTCTCGGGCCACCTTTGTGTATGGGAACCACCACAGCTGCTTTCTATTTATGAAGGATGTCACCCTGGAGTAGAGATTTATTTATGAGGAGGATGAGGGGATAGGCAATGGCAGGGGCAGCTAGTCTAGAAAACGTGGTTCAAGTGGGTCATACCCTGGGGAGCCCTCAGATTTGATTCAACATAGTTGTGTATGGACTTCCTTCCTAGTGACAAGTCTGAAATGGAATTCCAGGTTGGGGGGGCTGTGGCGTAGATGAGGGGGTGGTATAGGGGCTCTGGGAGTTGGAGCTTGAGGGGGGTTTAAATCTGTCAAGGTCTGTGAAGAAATTGTTGAAGGAGGTCTAGTACTGATTAATGCGGAAAGGATCACAGATCTCCAGGTAGAAGCTCACCTGGTGGCCAGTAACCATCACATGGTTTGGTTCAATTTGCCACTAGAACTAAATCATCCCATTCCAAGGCAAAAATATGGGACTTCAGAGAAGCTGACTTTGATAAGATGGCCAACAGAGTTAAGTTAGCTCTGGCAAGAAGAAACACAGGTGAGGGGGTACAGGCAAAGTGGGCAAGCATTAAAGATGCAATACTTGAAGCAACATCCCATTGTGTTAGAGAGAAAAGCAAGAGCAAAAGAAGGAGGAAACCACTTTGGGAACGCAGTGGGATGAAGACAGGGAGGCATACCAAACTTCCCTAAGGGGAGCAGGGAAGGCAGTCAAAAGCCCAAACCAAGGAAACATTGGCACGAACAGTAAAAGAAGGCAACAAGACTTTCTATAGATACATTAGTGAAAGAAGAAAGTCTAGAGGGGGTATTGCTAAGATCAGAGGGAATAAGGGGGAGTGTGTGGAGGAGGACCAAGGAAAAGCATCTATCCTAAATAGATACTTCTGCTCAGTATTTACTAAGGAGAAGATAGGGCAAGACCCACAGCTCAGGACCAGGGACACAGGGGGAAGAGAGGTGTGCACTAGTCCCTTCACAAAAGAAAGGGTCCTACAGGAGCTCGATAAGCTCAAGGTGGACAAGGCAATGGGACCTGATGGCATACATCTCCGTGTACTAAAGGAGCTAAGGGTGGAACTAGCAGAGCCATTAGCAGAACTGTTTAGTAAGTTTCTGAGCACAGGAGAGGTCCCAGAAGACTGGAGAAGGGCTCATGCAATCCCGCTCCACAAGAGTGGTAGCAGGGAGGAGGCAGGGAACTACAGACCAGTCAGTCTTACCTCAATAGTGGGCAAGATTATGAAGGCACTCCTTAAGCAAAGGATAGTGCAACACCTGGAATCCATAGGAGCACAGGATCCAAGACAGCATGGGTTTGCAACAGGAAGGTCCTGTCAGTCTAATCTCATAGAATTCTTTGACTGGGTAACCAGAGTGGTAGACAAAGAGGGTGCAGTTGATGTCGCCTACCTTGACTTCAGCAAAGCTTTCGATATTGTTCCACATAGAAGATTGATTAATAAGCTGGGTAGGCTCAGGTTGGGTCAGAAGTTGGTCAACTGGGTGGCAGGCAGAAAACAGAGTGTGGTGGTAAATGGTATACAGTCAGAAGAGATGCAAGTCACAAATGGGGTACCTCAGGGATCAGTCTGGGGACAGTCCTCTTCAATATCTTCATCAGTGACACTGCAGATGGACTGGAGGGCAAGGTTTATCTGTTTGCAGATGACACCAAGATCTGCAGCAGAGTAGATAATCCAGATGGGGTGGGCAGAATGAGAAGAGATCTGGATAAACTGGCAAAATGGTCGGAAGAGTGGCAACTGGGGTTTAAAGCAAAGAAGTGCAAGATCATGCACATAGGGAAGAGAAGCCCTGAAGCCACCAATAGGTTGGATGGGGAGTTGCTGGCACTCACAAGGGAAGAAAGAGACTTGGGCATCATCATCATAGATTACCTGAAATCATCCAAGCAGACCACTAAAGCAATAGGTAAAGCTAGAGGGATGTTGGAGTGTATTAGTAAGGGTATCGCAAGTCATAAGAGGGAGGTAATAATCCCTCTTTACAAGACACTGGTTAAGCCCCATCTGGAGTACTGCGTGCAGTACTAGAGGCTGCACCTACACAAGGACATTAACAAAATGGAGGCAGTCCAGAGAAGGGCAACCAAAATGGTGCAGGGACTGCATCAGAAAACGTATGAGGACAGATTAACGGAGCTCAATATGTATACCGTAGAGCAAAGGAGAGAGAGAGGGGTGATATGATCGAAACATTCAAACATCTTAAGGGCATTAACAAGGTGAAAGAGTCTAACATGTTTCAATATAAGAAAAATAGCAGGACAAGAGGACACAGCATGAGATTAGAGAGAGGCCGATTAAGGGGTAATGTGAGGAACTTCTTTTTCACAGAAAGGGTTGTGGATGCATGGAACGGCCTACCTCAGGAAGTGGTGGATATGAATACAGTGCAGGGCTTCAAACAGGCATGGGATAGGCATGAGGGAGCAATACAGTTGAGTATGAATAGATAGGCCGTTGACAGAGTAAAGGCCTATGGCACATTCATAAGGTAGAAAAAATGGGCAGACTGGATGGGCCTTGAGGTCCTTATCTGCTGTCAACTTCTATGTTTCTATGTGGCTGCTGTGAGAGGGTCAGATAGTGTTTGGCCATCAGATTTAATGTCGTGTGTGGGAGAGGTGGGCCGTCCTTTTAAAAGGGAGTTTATCTGGGCCCAAAAGCTTTTAGGGTCAGATGGGTTTTTGGTCTGGAGATTTTGTAAGAATGTCCTTTTGGCTTGTTTAAGTTTGGCTTTGCAGGTATTTTGTTGCCTCTGGTAGTACTGCCAATCAGTCACTGCTCCAGAATTCTTGTAATTTCTCCAAGCTTTGTCCCTCTGCCTCATGCCAGCATGGAGTTCACCAATCCATTTTGAACAGAGACCATTGACTTTGCTTTGTCTAATAGGACCGTACTGTTTGACAGCACTGATGAAGTTGGGGATAGAGAAGTTTAAGGCGCTATCTATGTCCGGGAGGTTAGTTATAGCCCCCCAACTAACTTCATTAAATCTAGTCAGGAAGGAGGCCAAGTTGCATTTTGAGAGGTCTGTGGCCTGGATAATTTTTGGGGGTGGGCTAAGGACATTATTTTTCCAAATATAAAATCAATCAATCAATCAATCACTTTATTTAACCAGGCATAAACACCATTGAGCAAGCTAATTTTCAAGGTGGTCCTGGGCATTAATACAATATAGTACACTTCATAAGATTACAATTACAGTGGACAGCGGTGCAAAACAAAAAAAACATTGTGAAGGTGCCAGTCAATATGGGCCTATACATACCGGTCAACATAATTAACATGCAAAGGTACATAATGATAAGCTTTACTGGAATGAGAAGGAACAACAATCCCATATAGTCTCCGCTAAGTAAGAGCTCATACCTAAATGATAAAAAATAAGGAGGTATTAAGGAATCGGGTAGAAACTGGGGTGAAAGTGTAGGCAGCCAAAAGGGAGGCCAGAATAGGTAAAAGGTAGAGAATAGGCAGGGCCATCTCGGATTAAGGGAACTAGGCTTGTAGGTCCTAGGTTTCTGTTGTTAGGAATGTGGGGAGGATGAGATACTTAGGCGTAGGATTTGAGAGTGGCACCCGGGGCTTAGGGGTCATCAGCGTCTGAAACAGTTGCATGATTCCTTCAGATAATCCGTTAATAGAGCTTTGAATGTGAAAATGCTTGGAAGTGAGGATAATTTTAATGAGTCTTGCATAGTGTTCCAAAGTGATGGAAGTGAGAAGTTGATTGCTGCTGAGCCAAGGGTAGTTTTCACTCTAGGAATCTGGAAGCAGATTATGGAGAAGCTGCCTCAGGCTATAGGAACCTTTAGCCTGCTTTGAAGAGGTTCGAGATGTATGCAGGGAGGTTATCAGATAATGCTCTAAAAACCAGAGGAGAGCATTCCTTTTTCTTCTAGTTGAGAGTGAGGTCCATCCCGAAACCTGGTATAGATGACAGTGATGTGTACCACAGGGTAGATTTAGGATAAATCTTAAAGCCCGGTGGTAAAGGGTGTCCCATTTGTTTAGCATCGTTGATGGGCAATGACTGTAAAGGAAGTCAGCATAGTACAGTATAGGTAGGAATGTAGTTTGTACTAGTCTCATTCTGGCTTTTAATGTAAGTAGGTGTTTAATGCAATAGAATAAACCTAATCGCTGTCTTAGTTTCTTCGAGGTTTCATTTAAGTGACACAGAAAGTTGAGCTTGTTATCCAGCCAGAACCCTAGGTATTTAAAGGTATCAACTACTACAAGAGGTTCATCTAAGAGTGTTCGGACCTGTGTGATATGTGGACAACCGGAAGTAGACTTTGGTGAGAGAATCATTGCTTTAGTCTTTTTGCCATTGAGGAGGAGCTTATGAGTGAGAAGGTTGTATTGGAGGGTGAAGTCTTTCTGTAAGTACTCATGGGCCAAATCCAAGGATGAATTTGTGGTATAGAGTACAGTATCATCTGCGAATAAGTGCACATTTGCTGTGCCCAGCTGCAAGTCCAGATTATTGATGTATATTGCAGAGAGGATAGGGCCCAGGATGGAGTCTTGTGGGACTCCTTGTAACAAGGATTTTTGTGGGGACAGATCTCCTATGGCTTTGACTTGTTGTAGCCTATTGGTTAGGTAGCTGGTGAACCATTTAATGGCAGAACTATCAAGTCCGATGTTACTCAGTGCAGTAAGCATGATGGTATGATTCACAGTATCGAAGGCCTTACTTAGATCAAGGAAGAGTGCAAATACATGCTTCTTAGAGTCCAAGGCCATTTGCCAGTCTGTAGTTACTTTGGCAAGAGCCGAAATTGTACTGTGTTTGGCTCTGAAGCCGGACTGAGCTGGGTTCAGCAACTTTTGTGAATCCAAATGTTCTCTAAGTTGGATGTTGACACTTTTTTCAAGTAATTTAGAGAGGACGGATAGTATAGAAATAGACCGTAATTGTTCAGATCACTCGGATCCCCAGTATTGAATAATGGTAGGATGTGGGCAGTTTTCCACAGACAGGTAGCTCACCTTGAATCAGAGAGGTGTTGAATAAGTGTGTGTAATGGGGCAGTCAGATAGGTATGGCCAAGTTTTACGAAGTAAGGTTCAATATTATCTGCACCCGCACTCTTTTTTGTATCCAGAGAAAGGAGGAGGTCCTCCACTTGCTTGAACGTAATTGTGAGGAAGCTGAAGGGGGTAGGATGCGGTTGGTTATGGTTGTGGTTATCAGTGAAGCCAACAGTGTAGTCTCTTGCCGGGCTAAGTTTGCTAATAGGTGAGGTGTCAAAGACAAGCCCTGCAGTGGCAAAGTGATCATTAAACTTCTCTAGTATACCAGCTTTGTCCGTATAGGTGGTACCGTCAGACACAATTTTGTTTGGAAGGGGTATTGCAGTGGACTAACCTTCGACTTCTTTGAGGATGTTCCAAAATTTGGCAGAGTTGTTTTTATTGTCTTCTATTTCTTTTTGGAAGTACCCAGCTTTTTCTGACCTAATTAGCTTGGTACAAGCATTCCTAGTGGTATGGAATGCTAACCAATCAGCCTCCAGATGGGATTTCCTCCAAAATACTGGGGAGTGGCCACTAATTAAGTAAGGGAAGATTCCTGCTTCTTGGATCCTTTTTGGTCTGTTTACCAGAAGCCAACTGAGGAGTGAGTGATTGCTTGTTCTATTGTGAAGCCTAATGGGCTGTTCCATAAGCTGAGTAAGCTGCAAGTCACACAGGGCTGACTTACAACCTGAGGTCTTTTTATGCAGCCAGTTGATATTGAAGTCCCCAGGCAGTATTACTTCACCCCACGACTGGTCAGCTAGTTAGGGAGGATAAGGCTGTTTGGGCTGCATTAGGTGAACTGTATATGCAACCTATGTGCTGTGTTTTTGTGCCCCCCCCCCATTAGTATGGACACAAAATGGCTTCACATAGGGATTGATCAGGGGCAGATGTGACAATTTCATGAGCAACAAGGGACAATTTGATATAAATGTAACCCCCCTGCAAATGGGGGTTCCCAAAAGACTTCCAGGAGCTTGCTTGAATGCTCCAAGCCTGAATGGTGTTTGGCATTTAAGCCATTTATCAGTGAGTGTTTTTAGAGCCTCTGGTACTGTCTCTTTAAGAGCTGTCTGCTTGCAGACATAATTAGTTGTATGGGGGACTGTGTGCTTCTCTGAGTACCACTCGAGCTGCTGCCAATTCACTTCATTTTGCAGTCACTAGGGTGCAAAGGGAACCTATCTGAAAGATGTAACTGTTTGCCAGAAATTATTTAGAGTAATAATGAAATTACAGTTTGTCTAACCTGCTTTCTTTGCAGTCAGAACTGTGTCTGCTAGTTCCCATTCTAGTTTTGAACTGCTGAACTGGACCAATCAGTGTGGGGTAAGCTAGCTCTAAAATGGTGCCTTGAATATCAGAACTTGGACTCATAATCTGAGCCAGCCACAAGAGGATTGTATGGGCAGTGACTCTGGGAGATGTAGTTTAGACTTCAGTGCCTTTTTGGACCAACAGCAGCAGTCTATTGTGAGTGACAGCCAATCCAGTCAAGAACTGGGAGGAACTCAAAGGAAGTGCCGGTTTTGTCGGGTTGGAGTTTGAGTTGAGCTTTGGCAGTGAAGAAGGGCCCTGTGCTTTTTCAGTGTGCAGTTTTAGTCAAAAAAGCGTGTGTAAGGCCCAGCGTTCGGTCTGCAGCTTTGTAACAGCTTGTTAGGACTGAATCCGTCCTGTGAAAAGAATCAAAGGATCTCTGAAGAGTAGAAACCAGGCTCACCCTGTAGAAGACTGGAGGAATTGCTGAAAATTGCACTCGGTCTGTCAGGAACTGAATCTGCTGTGTGTTCTCCGGGTATTGTGCAGTAATTGCGATCGGGATACAGATGCAGCCTGCCTGGTATAGTGCTTTCTTTTATATGGATGTGTGAAGAGGTTTGTGTACCTCAAGTGAGCCCTGCTGACATTGAAGGACCCTATCTTATTTGGAGGTCGTGAGTACTAATTCAGGGTCGCCCCTGTTGAATTGCCACATTAAATCCAAATGGAATTACTGTACTGCTGACTGTTTAATTCTCCTTTTCTCTGTGTGAAGGGCCCCTACCAGCTGCCACGGTTTGGACTAGCCACTGGGGCTTGGGTACCCAGGGACAGTAACTGATAAGGGATAGAGCCTGTGCACAGAGCCATAAATGAATTATTGGGTGATAAGCTAATTAACACAATTTCCCCTGTCCTTGTTATATCCCCTAAATAAATCAGAGCTGCTTGTTTCAGCAAAGTTATACTGCCTGAGGTATTTGTCTATGTTAAAGTACTGTACTGTGATTGTTGCACTGTATCTCATTTCAAGAGAGGTCCCAGTGCCGGAACCAGACCTGGGGAAGTGTATACTGTGAAGGTAATTCTGATATATTGTGTGGGCCACTAGTGGGAAGAAGGGGTTGCAGTGTCCCAGAGGGCTGTGACCAAGTTAGTTAACTATTGCAAACCCTGACCTCTGGGTGGAGGCACCCCATTGGATCCAGGCCCCTCAACCTGTTAGTGGCAAATCAGGCAGGGGTAGTAGCCCCTGGGATAGCGCCATCTAGGGGTTACATAAAGAATACCCCACCCGTCAGCATCAACTAGGAGCAGATTTATCCTGGACTCCCTTTAGGGTGCCTTCCTCAAGCAACTGGTCATGGAACCAACTGCAGAAGGCAATACTGGACCTTGTGCTCACAAACAGGGACAGTGTGATGGGGTAACAGTGGGGAGCACCTGGGAACAGTGACTACCAGTCATTGTGGTTTGAAATCACAGAAAGAGCAGAACCAAACCACACAAAACACGATCCTGGATTTTAGGGGGCAGACTTTGGGAAAATGGGAGATACTTGAAAGAGGCATTAAGGGAATGGGACAGGAATCAGGGTTGAGGAACAGTGGGCAGTATTTAAAATGGGGATTACAAGAACAACAGAATTATGCATTAAGCAGGTTAGCAAGAGGAAAAGGAAGAGGAGACCATTATGGTTTTCCAAAAGGTATCAAAGAAAGTGAAAGCCAAAAGATTGCATTCAGGCAATACAAAAAGACACAGGCAGAAGGGATAGGGAGAAGTACCAGGAGAAGCAAAGGGAGGCAGGAGGTCAGTAAGGAAGCCAAAGCTCAGACAGAAAAACACATTGCAAAATCAGTGGGTAAAGGGGACAAAACCTTTACAGGTACATAAGTGAAAAAGAAAGACAAAGGGAGATAGTGAGACTGAAGGGGAGGATGGGAGCCGATGGAGGATAACAGTAAAGCTGACATATTGAACAGGTATTTCTGCTCAGTCTTACTGAGGAAGAGGGGGAATGGGTCTGAAGGGAGTACAAGGGGTGAGAATGGTGCAGAAATGGACACAAGTCCCTTTACACAGAAAAGGTCCTGAAGGAACTGGAAGTAATAAGAGTTGATAAAGCAAGAGGGCCAGATGAGTGCACCCTAGGGTCCTTAAAGAACTAAGAGGTGGTGGCTGAACCTCTGGCTATCCTGTTGCTAGATCACTGGAAACAGGGAGGTACCCAAAGACTGGAGGACAGCAGATGTAGTCCCTTTATACAAAAGTGGGAACAAAGAGGAAGCAGGGAACTACAGACCAGTCAGCCTCACCTCGGTAGTGGGGAAGATCATGGAAGGACTACTGAAGGAGAGATTGGTGGAACATCTGGTTGTCAATGGACTACAGGACCCAAGGCAGCATGGTTTCACCAGGGGAGGTCATGCCAGACCAACCTTGTTGAATTTTTGACTGGGTGACTAGGAGGTGGATCAGGGGAGGGCAGTGGACATGGCCTATCTGGACTTCAGCAAGGCCTTTGACACTGTGCCACATAGAAGACTATTACACAAACTGGGGAATATGGGTGTGGGCAGGACAGTAGTGGGTAGGTAACTGACTGGGTGGCAGGACACAGAGGGTGGTGGTAAATGGCTGTCACTCCACAGAGGGAAGAGTGACCAGTGGGATACCACAGGGATCAGTGCTGGGACCGGTCCTATTCAACATCTTCATCAGTGACATTGCGCAGGATCTAGAAGGCAGAATTTCACTGTTCACTGATGACACAAAGCTCTGTAACAGAGTAGACACACCAGAGGGTGTAGACAGAATGAGAAGTGACCTGCAGAAACTTGAAGAATGGTCAGTGGTTTGGCAGTTGAAATTCAATGCAAAGAAGTGCAAGATAATGCATATGGGGCACAAAAACCCTGGCACAATATATCAGTTGGGGGGTGAGGATATAGCATGCACCAAGCAGGAAAGGGATCTTGGAGTTGTCATCTCTGATGACCTCAAGGTAGGGAAACAGTGTGACAAGGCAGCAGGTAAAGCAAATAGGATGCTGGGATGTATAGGCAGGAGCATCACCAGCAGGAAAAGGGAGGTCATAATTCCGCTATACAAGATACTAGTGAGGCCCCACCTGGAGTACAGTGTACAATTCTGGAGACCATACCTACGTAAGGACATAGACAGGGTAGAGAAGGTTCAGAGGAGGGCAACAAAGATGGTGCATGGATTGCATCACAAGTCCTATGAAGACAGGTTGAAGGAACGGAACATGTACTCCCTGGAGGAGAGGAGGGAGAGAGGGGATATGATAGAGACATACAAGTATCTTACAGGGAGGAATAGGGTGCAGGAAAACACTATTTTTAAGTGAAAAAGATGTTCCAGGACTAGAGGGCATAGGATATGAAGTTGGAGGAGGGGCGATTCAGAGGAAACATGAGAAAGAATTTCTTCACAGAACGGGTGGTGGACAAGTGGAACACCCTGCCAGAGGAAGTGGTGGGGGCAGAAACAATCACGGGATTTAAGAATGCATGGGATAGACATAAAGGAATTCTAGAGGTCAGGGGTAAGGGGAAACAGACTTCTAGGAAAACAAACTGAACTTACAAGCTCAAATGGGCAGACTGGGTGGGCCATAGGCCCTTATCTGCTGACACTGTCTATGTATCTATGTATCCGTTCCTCCCTTGCCTGTCCTTCCTGAAAGCTGTGTAACCAGGGAGGTCCATTTCATGAGTGGTGATGGTATTTTTGAACCAGGTTTCCGTGATACCCAGTATGTCAGGGCTGTAGAGGTTGGACCAGGCCTGCAGCTCGTGCATTTTGGGATGCAGACTACATGCAGTTAGATGCGCTATTTTGAGGCCGTTAATGATCCTACCACTTTTGCAAGGCCCTGGTCAGGCAAGGCAAGTTTATTAATGAAGCACCCAATCAATCCATAGGGCTCTAGGAGCAGCACAGTTATTGAAATTTCACAAAAATATAATTAGGCATCAATAAACAAACCATTACATTACATATAGCAAAACAGCAGTAGGATACAGAAATAGTAAAATCCTGTCTTATGTCAGTACCTACTATAGAAGCTGAACTCCTGGAGTAGTACATGCAGTTGTTGGTTTCTTAGTACAAGAGGGACATTGAAGTAGTCTGGGGGGTGCAACTGAGAGCTACCAAAATTAGCAGGGGTAGGGGAGCAAAAGCTACAGCATGAGGAGAGGCTGGAGACTCTAAATGTGTTCATGCTGGGTAGACTAAACGTGTTCACCCTGGAGAAAAGGGGCTGAGAGGGGGGAAATTATCTCAAATCGTCTGTATACTCAAGGGTATCAACAAGACTGAACTTACGGAGGTGATGTCCTCCAGCAGACACAAGGACACACCCTGAAGTTCAAAGTTGGTCAATTCAGAGGTAACAATAGGAAGTACCTTTTCTCCCAGAGAGTGGTGAACCTATGGAACAGCCTTCCAGTGGAGACAGTGGCTATGAAGACAGGCCAGTCATTCAAGGTCTGTCTGTACAAATTTCTTCTTACCAAAGAAATCAACTGGTACCCTGCATAGTAGAGTGGGTAGGGAATCTCTGTGAATTAGTACATCTTTGCAAAGAATACTTTTTTCTGCCCTTCTTCCAGTATGAATGGGGGGGGGGGACTTGGAGACATGAACACATAGTGTCCCTCTCTTAGATTACTATGTTACTATGGTATGCAATTAATTTTTACCAGTACATGGTTCTTCTTGCAGTATATTCAGACCAGTCTGTGAGCAAGTATGTTCAGAAGTGTTTTTTTTTATGGTGTTCCTGGGTCTCATGTTTTACAGCAACAGGAAACGGATTGAACTGAGAGGTCATTCTCAGTGTGACACCCTTTCCTAGATCTCTGTAGAAAAACCGAGCTTTTAGTTACCATTTAGAAACTGTTTTATAAACCAGTTCCATGAGCCTAACAATTCCCATCAGCCTTATGAAGGTTATGCTGCATTAAAAAAAAAATTACTATCCCAACAAATTAGTTTGTTTCAAACAATATTATCAGCGTTGGCTCTGTTTTTGTTCTATGCATTATTTCCTAAAGGAAAAAAAGTGCAGTATGATAGGGCTGAAATAGTAGCTGTAGGTGCATGGAACTTGTTACTTGTGTAACGGAATTCTGTTTCATCACATAGGTTTGGAGCAGTGTCTGCTGGAATGCTATGTGCCCTCACCAACCTGTCCCAACAGCTGGAGAGTGAAAATGCGGTTGATGTTTATCAGGTTGCAAAGATGATCAACCTTATGAGGCCAGGAGTCTTCACAGATATTGTAAGTTAGAGTTCCTACAAAAACTTGATAACCAAACAAACTCCAGTGCGTTTATTGAAACTTGAAGGTTACAGTCTTCAGCTCATGGTCGCTCTATTTGATTTATGTCAGTTTAGAAAAGGAGAAAAATATGGTTGTAACTGCCTAGACTCTGTTCACTACTCACACGTAGGCTGTTGTTGGGTGTAGCTTAGTCCACTGGAATAGTCTCAAGCTCGATTCCTCTCAGCACCTCTTGGTATTGTTCTCCAGCTCCACCCCGCTTGATGTGAGATCTTTCTTTCCACTGAAAGGGACATGTCTCCTCCTTCACAGCTTCTGCTGCGTTAGAAGATTCTAAAGTTTGTAACAGTTAAAAACTCACTATTTCACCGAAGTTCTTTTCAGTTTCCAACTAATTATGTGCACCTCATCTTCCAGTTACTGCTCCGTCAATGATGGAACACCCAAAAAAAAGTGATCTTTTCTTTTTTTTTTTCTTTCATTTTTTTATTTTTAGCCAGGAGGTGGATTGGGCACAGCCGTTTTTTAGCCACACCTGACACTTAGAACACAATACAAGTTCCAAGGATATCTCATTCATCAGGCCACACCTTTGAAACTATAACTATGCCAGTGCTACGGCCACATGGAAACTTTCGCAGGCAGTCAGCCAGGGCCACACACAATGACATCAGGTGTCATAGTATACATAGACTTGGTACCGGCCCTCCTCCTCGCTTCAGTTCTTTTGCCACCGTCAATCTGACCCTTTGGACCCGCTGTCGGAAACATTGCTGCTCACAGCCACCATTTTATTTTTCTTATACTAAAGTAATCCCTTTTTAGTGGTTTCCTGTGACCTGCGTGCCACCAAAGGAACCATCTAACTCTTCTGATACTGCGAGTGTGGAGAGAAGATTTACACAAGAGACTCCCACGACATCTGTATCTGCTGCTTAGGCCTCTTTCACAATGTGAAAGCATGTGAGATCTGCTGGGTTCAACTCCACAATCAGATGACGGAGGAAGGGGGATTTGGAGAAATTCCTCCTTCAAAAGACCATCGAAAGAATGTAGAAGCAGCTTCAAGCAAAATCCATGTCACCAACCTTATCGACCGAATTGCAGTCATCGAAGTCACAGGAAACATCTTTGGGGAGTGACAAACACAAGCACCAAGACAAGGACAAGGCCTCCCCAGCGAGATCAAGGTTGCCCTTGTGGACTACAGGTACGACCTCTGCTTTGACACTAATCACCCACCTGACTATCAGCCAGAAACCAAGTTTGGGGCTTGATGTAGGCACTACTGGGCCTGTTACGGCCTGTACATTGCCACTGTCAATGGAAAACCAACCTCCAACATTGACTACTGTAGTCATGACTACTCCCCAAAGCGGTGCCAATGCTCAGGCAGTGCTCCTATCATTTTCAGACATGATACGGTGACTACTGCCAGGCCTACCTGTTTCAGGGGGTTTATCGACGGGAACTCCCAACAACTACACCATCGACGCTGCAAAGTAATCACTTCCAGACTAGACCTCCTTTGCCACTACTGACGTCGCTGACTCAGTCATGCATTCCCGTCGATGACAGTCGACGTCGAATATGAATATAATCCTGGTCTCATGATGCAGGAGGATGAGGAGGAAGACTATGCTGAGAGCCACTATGGACATGGCACCAGTTCCACAATCTGCTCCTGTAGTGAGGACTCTGTTGTGATCACACCAAGATCACCTCCAGAGGATCCCTCATTTTTTAATGTAGTGCAGCAAATGCAAGCTGCTGTGGGCTTCACCTTAGAGGAGCAAGATTCCACCAAAAAGAACCTGCTGGAGTTTCTGGAGATGCCAGAATCTCCCTCTGCTGTGGTTCCTTCCCTGTTTCTGCCTTGGAAGATGCCACTTATGCAGCCTGGTATAGACCAAACAATATACCAGCTGTGCCCAGAAAGGTAGACAAGATGTATCTGCACTTTATGGAAAGCCCTTTTATGCTAACCAGCCTGAGACTGACTCAGTGGTGATCACAGTTGCCCATGACAGAGCCAGGGAATCTAGGCACCTGAGCTGCCTTCATTTTGATAGTCTAGGAGGTTGGATGTCCTAGGCAAACATACATATGTCTCTACCTTGTTGGGCCTACATATTGCTAATTACTAGGCCCATATGATAAAATAGCAGAAGAAGCTCTGGGAAAGGTTAAGGCTGCTGCACTGGCCTTGCCTGAAGGTTCTACTGTGCAAGAGTTAATGACAACTCTTACTGCTGGTGCTGATGTGGGGAAACATCATATGATATTTCTGATGCTTCTGCCAGGACTGCAGCCTCTGGCATCTGTCTCAGGTGCTACTCTTGGCTCAGAGTAGCAGGTTTTGCCACTGATGTGCAGCAAATATTTTTCAATGTCCCATTCAGACATCAGAAACTGGCCATGATGTAGAAGAAGCTTTGAAAAATCTTCAGTCATCTGACAAGACTCTGAAGTCCGTGAAATCCCTGTACCGTACCCAAAACAGAGGCAGAAGCAGGAGCAACTTTTGTCCGTCTGCTGTCAGGGGACAGCATCTAGCCTACAAACAGCAGGGAAGAGGCAAACGTTCTGAGGTCTTGCCAGTCTTCATCACAACCCCAGGTGCCCATATAAAAGCACCTAAAGGTGGTGCCAGTAGCTTTGGCCCCCACCCAGCTCAGCATGACTCCTCCTACACCCTCACCACCCTTACCTCCAAGGGTGGTTATAGGGGGTCACCTGTCCCTCCACTTGGACCAGTAGAGGGCAGTGACTACAGATGAATGTATTCTGGAAATTATAGATAAGGATCATGGTATGGGGCTTCTGGACAACCCTCCAGATCATCCACCACTTGTGATATTGAACCCACCAGGGCACATGTCCCTGTTGCTAGAGAGAGTACAGACTCTGCTTCAAAAACAGCCCATTGATCTGTACCTGTAACATAGAGGAACACCAGTTTTTACTCCAGGTAATTCCTTGTCTCATAGTGGACAGGGGATCTAAGGCCTATTCTGGATCTAAGGGTCTAAACTTCTTCATAGAATACAAGAAGTTTCAGATGGACACTGCAGGGTCTCCTTCCCTTATTGCAAATGGGACTGGATTTGCTTCCTAGTTATGAAGGATGTGTACCTCCATATCAAGATCCAGGAACCTCTCAGAAAATATCTGAGGTTCCTTTCCTGTTTCAGGGAGCATTAGCAATTCAGAATGTTGCCCTTTGGCTTATCCTCTGTGCCACAGAGCCTTACCAAATGCTTGACAGTGGTGGTAGCAGCCCTTCACAAGGAAGGCCTGTATGTTTTTCCCAACTCGGATGACTAGCTGTTAAAAGCCCACTCCAGGGACCAACTGTTGCTGACCTTAGCTTGAACCAGACAGCTGTTTGATGCTCTGTGGTGACTGTCAACATACCAAAGTCTGTACTACACCTTTCCAGTGATTGCAGTACCTTGGGGTAGTTCTTGGCTCTGGACAGGGCAGACGACCTGATGTCATGGTACTACTGCCATTACATGTGTGCATATTGTACATCCTGCTTGATTATCTTTCTTATGATATAGTTTTGTATAAATTATATTTTGCTATATTTGTGGTGCTCTGTAATATGTGTACCTATTCTGTACCCGTAAGTGTATTATTTATCTTTTGCCAATTTTGTAAGACCAACCAGGCCCACCTTGGAAATGAGCTTACTCAACAGTGTTCCACCTGGTAAAATAAAGATTGATTGATTGATTGCCCAAGCACAGTTGGTGCATGACAGCCATTATGTCTAAGCAAGGCTGTTTCTATGCCTTGTGGGACTCATGGCAGCAGCCATTGTTACCGTGAGAGTCCAGTGGGACCAGCTGACAGACTATCTAAAACAGATGGTTCTAGTCATGTCTGCCCTATGCAAAGTGTTCAACTGGTGGATGGAATGCAGCAACCTTCTCAAGTGTGTTTCATTCTTGATTCCTTCCCCACATTGAATCCTCACCATGGATGCATCAGGATCAGGATGGGGAGCCCACCTGGGACCCCAGCAGACACAAGGCATGTGGAACCAGGTGGAGTGCGCTTTGCACATAAATCTTCTGGAAATGATAGCAGTCCTATACAGACTTCAGACCTTCCAGAACCACTTGTCCCCTCTTCCTCTATTAATACAGACAGATGATGTTAGTGTGATGCATTACATCAACAAACAAGGGGGACTTGCATGTTGTACAGGAAGTAATGACAGTTTGGTATTGGGTTCTAGAACATGCTCTACAAGTATCAGCAGTCCATGTTCCAGTGCCCAAAACGTCTTGGCAAACAAACTAAGCAGGTCACAATGCAGGATGCACAAGTGGGAACTGCTGACGCCGGCAGTCGATGACCTATTCGAAAGAGGGTTTTGTCCAGAATTGGACCTTTTTGCATCCCCACACAATGTAAAACTGCTGCATTTCTGCTCGCTTGCTCCAGGGCCTGGAGTTTTCTGGTGAGATACATTGTCCCTATCCTGGAAAGGAACGTTTGTGTATGATTTCCCTTACTTTCTGGTAATATGGAGAGTCCTCCTCAAAATGAAGCTGGAGGAGGCAACTCTAATACTCATTGCTCCCATATGGCCTCGGCAGATATGGTCTCCCCTGCTGCAACAGCTGGTGGTGAAACCCCCAGTACTTCTGCCCCTGTGCAAGGATCTACTGTCCAGGACCAGGGAACCCTAGTCCACCCAGACTTGAAATCCCTGCATTTGCATGTATGGCCTCTGAAGATACTGTATAGCCATAGCTCGCTTTGGGGCATCACAGAAAGTGGCGGATGTTCTGGTGGCTGCTAGAAAACTGTCCACCAGACATACTCCATGAAATGGCAGTGATTTGCTTTATGGGCTGCATCATATAGCTTGGATCCATTCACCTGCCCAGTCAATCAGGTTCTAGAGTACCTGGTGTCCTTATCAGTTTCAAGCCTGCAGTATTCCTCCATCAAAGTGCACTTGGCTGCTGTATCAGCTTTCCATGTGCCTGTAGATGGCCATACTGTTGCTCAGCTGGAGATCACCCGTACGTTCTTGAGAGGTATTTTATTCATAAAGACTTCCATTCGAAATCCAGTCTTGGCTCGTGGCACAAATCTTATTTTGGAAAGTTTACTTTGGCTCCTTTGAACCAGTCGAGAGTTGAGGCTTATGCCTTCCATCTAGGAAAGCATTACTTTCAGTTGCAATTACTTTTACTCAAAGGATTTCAGAGCTGCAGACTCTAATGTGTGAGCCTCCTTATTTGATTTTCCACAAAGACACGGTGTCTTTGCTCACTAATTCTAAGTTTCTACCAAAGGTGGTGTCTGAGTTTACTTTAAATCAAACCATCCACCTACCAGTGTATTATCCAGAGCATGCCAACCCAGAGGAAGCATTGCTCCATAACTTACATGTGCTTATAATATTCAAGTAGTATACACAGCGTACAAAGTACTGCAGAAAGTCTTTGCAGCTTTTTGTTTCATTTGCTCCTGGGATAGAGGATGCCCCAGTTTTGAAACAGTGCTTGCTCAAATGGTTAGCACATTGTTTTATGTTATGTTACAGGACGTACAGTAAGGAACATCCTGATATAGTTTTTGGTCATTCCACCATAGGCATGGCCATTTCTGTAGCTTGTTTTCAGAATGTTTCCACTGCAGAAATCTGTACAGTTGCCACATGGAGTACTGTCCACACCTTCACTAAGCATTACAGTCTGGACATTGTCTCTCATAGACGAGCTGGGTTTGGCCTAGCTGTGCTACAAGGCCTGTTTGTCATAAGTTTGTCGGCTCCAGTGACCCAGACTGTTAGCTTCTGGTACTGCTTGGGGCTCATTCCAAAGGTGTGTCCTGATAAAAGAGGTACCCTTGATGAAGATAGAATAGTTACATAAGGACTTACCATAAGAGTAGATCTTCAAGATTTTCTTTTATCAGACCATGCCGTTCTCACCCTCCCCCCCCTTTGGGGTTGTGACAAAGGATTCTTTTACTGCTGTCTGCATTACTATCTTTCCAGCACTCTGTCTCACCTAATATGTGGCGTGCTGGGATCTCTACTAGTTCCCTACATAGACACCTTCTGAGCATGATCTCCAGCGGGGAACTAAGGAGAGGAGGGGCCACCCATGTTTATGTATACGCTAATGCCCGATGGCTGCTTGCAAAAGATTCCATGTGGTCCTAGTGCTGGTGCGGTTATAGTTCCAAAGGTATGGCATGTGAAAGACTCTCTGGAAGGTCTACTGTTGCAGTAAATTCTTATGTAACTGTTCTTTTTAAGTGCTCCCTCAGGTGCAGGCACAAAATGTTTATGACGAATGGACATGATCTCTGTCTCTACTGCCTGGGGGCCCAGCAAGACATTGCAATCTGTCCATGTTCCCAGGTGATGTATTCGTCTTCACTTGATGAGCACCTAGTGTGCTTCCCCAATGTAGACTTCAGTAAAAGAAGGCTTTGGTGGCCGCAGGTTCAGCAGCCCAGCTTTAGGCTATGAGGAAGAGAAGATAGGGGGCTTTGGCTGCCCTGGTTTTGGTCCCAGTGGGGCCTTCCATGGACCAGACTTCATTGCAGAAGAACCTAGAAATTAGCTATTTTGGCCATGAGACCTGCAGTGAGAGTCTACCTTATCGCAGTACATGCAAGAAGCACCATTGTGCTCGATCATTTGGGGGGCATTCCCGCTGTTCTTAATCTTTAGGTTTTCTGGACTGATTGACATTAGTTAACTTGAATTCGGTCAAGGAAGTGATGCACACTCAAGCAGTAGCCTTGAAGGAACTGTCAACCCTGTCAGCTACAGTCAACAGTCTGGTCAGGATCATCCTTAACACCATCAACCAGAAGTTTGAGGGAGAGGGGGCTTCATCTGTCTTCTTGATGTCAGTGCTCCAGGAACATTCTCCTATCAAGGAGATGGTTCAGACCATGCCCCCAGTCAAACCTACCTCCATGCAGCCTCCCCCAGTAGTCCCTATGCCAGTTACAACTCTGGTACTACTTATAGTGGTAGAGATGCCCCCAGGAGATGGTGTGCTGTGCTCCACCTCTGTCAGGTCACCATCGACCTAAAGATAGATGGTCAAGGTCGAGGCCCTGGTCAAGATCTTGATCTCCTTTGGGTCTACACTACCACCACCCACTGTTGTCATCCAGGTCGTCCTCTTCTTCATGCAGGCATCCACATGATAGACTGTACTTCAAGTAAGAGGATCTCATGTGGCAACATTGGGTCCTAGGGGAAGTGGGCCAGGGGCAAGGCCGAATGATCATGCTTGCCACTTTGACTTCCTCTTGGCTGCCTATGGCGATGCAGCTCATGGGGCCTGAGGTTCCCCCACCCACTCAGTGGTTCTTATGGTACCGCAGCGTTGGATTGTTTTGTATTATTCAGTTACACAAGCAGGCGGATCCTTTCCTGGGTCAGACAGAAAGGTGCAGTTACTTAGCGGGGGCACCAAATTCACACTTTTCTGGACTTCTTGACAGTTTTTAACAAGCGGAAAGCCTACACTCCCGCTAGGAAGGCCCTGATGGAACTGGGAGTCCCCTAGTTCCTATGCTACCCTGCTGTGCTCTGGATTGTAAAAACCAAATGGAGTGTTGCGGCAGTTCAATACTCGGGGGGGCCTTCATCGCTAAGACCTGGCCCCATACAAACTTAGAAAAGTATAGGCAGTGTTCCTGCCACACTGTTGACATGGACACAATGCCAACACCAGAGTTACAGCACCCACATCCACCTCACTATGGCCTACCACTCCAGCTGCCTCCTATAGACCTGGACCTCTGATATCCTGCCTCCTGCCACAGGCAATGCAACAAGAAAGAAGAAGGAAAAAGACAGTCTTGCCAGAGTTAGGAGCCAAAACTGCAGTAGAAGCAACGACTCCCCACCTTTCTCCCAAGCACCTCGCCCATGCTGGGGACCAACAGATTTGCTCCTTTGATGCAGGATCCCATTGCAAACCCAACCTCTGTGCCATCTCACCTTCCACATCTTGCATCAGATGCCACTGCATGGCCCAGATCTTGGGCAGACACTGTAAGCCCGGTTTCGGCAGTCACAAATATGCCTACAAGCGAGTCCTCAGGTCCTCTGGAGGCCCAATGGGCAGAAGAGGCCACCACTGTCGCATCCCCAGCACCTATCCCACAATCCTTGAGCACCAGCAACCACACCCCAGGCTGAACTGAACTAACTTTCAGCTTTTATAGCCTTTTTGGTTTTTTCTCAACATGACGCTCGATCACCACCCTATCCAACTGCTCCTCTAATCAGTCAGTTAGACTGTCTTAAACAGGCATGCCTGCTCATATCCTTTTTACTGTACAAATGTGACTGTTATGATAAAATGTGCTTCATGCAGTGCTCCAAAGGCTTTGTGCTTCCATCACCCATTAAAGCATTTCAGGAGGTTTTTGGCTGTGGGGGGGGGGTACAAGGCTTTAGTCATGGACTAATTTTTTTCCTGGCAGTACACCTCGAGCCTGGTAACTACATGGTAGTCTCAACATGAGTTTGGAGGGGACTTACTATAGAAGCAGTTTGTGATCACCCTGTCCGAAATCCTTCTCCTGCTTTTCCTAATGCTCGAGTGAGCATTCCCTCCTTCACCCCACACATCCCCCAGGATATTGCAGTGCTCATCAGATCACTGGTAAATGTCTGGTGTGGCAGACTTTCAATGTCAGCCCTCATAATATGACTACTGTGTAACATTCGGTGTATTTTGACAGAAACAGCAAGTTTTCTCTTGCTTTCTGTCATGAGTTACAGTGGGACAAATGACACAATACTTCCGAGTCTGTTGATGTGTTAGCAGTGACCGCATTACGTCATTAGCGGTTTTTTGAATGACAGCACAAGTGAGCATATTTTTTTCATGCCATCTACTGTTTTGTCTTCAGCACAGCTGTTAGAGGCAAATTCTGGTGGCTGTGAGAGTCGCAATAACTTGCTCCGTTCTGACCAATATCAGCACTATACAGTTCTGTACTGCAAGTTTTGTAAATGAGTTTTTTTTTGTTTTTTTTTTGTAAAACAGAATAAAACCACGCCACTCATGATGATTTCTAAGTGAGAATTAATCTGGTTGGTGGGGGCCCAGGTAGAAAGCAGTGTTCATCATCTTGCTGCTGCCCTCACTATTTTACCCTGTACATTCTCACAGGGGCCATTGGATATGTGTCACTGCTCACAGCTTTTCATGTGTTGCATTCACATTTCCTTTCCTACCTTTGCAACAGCCACCATTCATCCACCTGAGGAGAAGATACAGACACATGGCTTGGGTTGGCCACAACTGACACTGGGGTATCTGTACAATACCAACATTCCCTTCATCAGAATCACTGCCTGTACCTCCCAGCATACATGCCATCAGGCTTTTTCTCTAACCTGGGTTGCCTACCTAATAGCACAAGAGCAGGAGCGTCAAATCATTTCTAAGAACACTTGTCTTTGATGGGCCAAGTCTCTACTGAAGTTACCACAGATATTCAGATAATAAATACAAAACTTGGAAAGTGACAATTTAGAGTATTTTTTAATCTCCCCACTGCTGTGTTTTAACGGTTTGCAATTTGTTTCTTTTTTAACAGAAGTCCGATATGTGAAGAATGCTAATATTTACAATGTTTTAACATGTTGGACAATGACAACGAACCATGAAGATGCAGCACGAGACTGTAGGCATTAAATTTGGGGGGGGAGGGGGGTCGTATTAATTTTAGGGCTATGGAAATATGAAAGAACAGTTGTAGGCATCTTTTGAATGAAATTTTATAAGGGCATCAACTAGGACCTTCAAGGAGAGACTCTGGGGAAACCATAATTTTAATGCAAGATGTAGAAATACCAAAATTGAGGGTCCAGACAGTCAATATGGGATCACTTGCATATAAGCAGAAACACAGCCTGAAGGACCTGCAGAGGTTTTACCAAGGCTGCCACAAGAGCTCTTACTTCTTCTGCCTGTTAAACACTGACAGATTGTCACTTGCGCAGAAGATGACGTTTTCACAAACCAGCAACTGTATGTTTAACTTGTCAAGCATTTGTTATACAGAAGAAAATGTTTTGAACCAGTAGCAAAGCTGTTCTGTATCAGCTCATGTTACACGGGAACACTGCCAGCAGAGCAGTGTGGCAGATCTCACATGGACAGTATTAATTTCACTATATCAACAATACGAGCAAAACATAATCACAACCATTCCCCCATTCTCACTAGAAACACAACTGACATGAGAAGCTGCCCTGAAAATCATGAGATATTTAATATTTTTATCATATGGATGTATTGTAGATGACAGATCTGTGGTTCATTGATCAAGTGTGGACTTTAGTGCATAACGTAATGTAGTCGGCATAAAATAAAAAAATGGCCTGTAAGCGGCTGTGTGAGTGCCCTCGTCATATAAATATTCTTTGAAAATAAAACGGCAGTACATTTTAATTTAGAGCAGCTTACACATGCTTACGATTCGGGCAGGCAACTCATTGCAGGGAGCTGCCTGCCCAATAAGCTAAATGAGCTGCATTTAAAAAAAATTTAAGCAGTTTAAAGGTATTCATTTTAACTTAGTTTGCATGGTTTCAGCTTGTAACTTCTGCATACTAGCCAAGCGATCACCAAGCGCTGCAGCACCGACCCTGAGAAACAGCACTTTGATGCGCAGTAGGGAACAGGGCTGCAGGCACTCTGTGTAGTTACTAACAGGATTGGGGGAGGTGGGCTGTCTAAATATACTAAGATTATATTTCTGGCAGGTCTACATGTATGGGGCTAGTATATCATATATATTATAGCCCTATACATGTAGAACTGCCAGAAAAGACAATCATAGTACATTTAAACAGCCCCCTCCCCTGATCCTGTTAGTACTACATAGAGTGCCTGCAGCCCCGTTCCTTACTTCACATCATCAAAGTGCTGTTTTTGAAGGCGGGATGCAGCGTTCGTGATCACTCGCTCATATGTGATAGTTACGTACAAGTAACTATGCAGTAATACCCGACAGGAGGGTATTATTGCTCTTAGAAAATGGGCTATAGGTAACATTTTGGAAAAAATATATAATAAATATAAATAAAAAACAATTACAATTAACTTTTCTGGTAAAGCAGTCTCTGTACCAGTAGAATGACCAGTGGAGGGTGCTGCTGTTTTGTTTTTGTGTCTAGTTTGTTTTCTATGAGTAACTCCCCCAGCTTATGCTTGCTTGCTGGTTTGTCTTTCCCCCTCCCCACACCACACACACACACACACAGACACAACAGTGGAGAACCGCTTTTATGAGTGTCAGGTTGGAACAGGGCAATGTAGGGTGCTGAGCTCCATGTGAAGAGGTATTTTTTTTTTCATTAAGTTTCAAATGTGACACAAGTCTCCAGCACCAGTTTCAAACCGCGCACAGACTTGAGCAAAGCGCGATTGAGAATGTACTTAGTAGTTGAGGAAAACAGTTATTTAAAAAAACAAAGTTATCTGTTCTTTATGCAGTTTTTTTTTCCTGATTGTTTATTTCAGGGAAAACAGTGCGGTGAATCGGGGAATAGTGGGAGCTGTGCAAGCCTAGCACTGCAAAGAACCACAGCTTCTGTCTTGGTGTTTTTTTTGTTTTTTTTATGGACTAAAACGTTTTTTGAGAAAGCATGGCTGGATTCTGCAGATCAGGTTACGGAAAATAATGACAGTGGGGTTGAGGACAGTTTTTCCATATGTGTCTGCATATGTGTGTGGTGGGGCTGAGTATGTCTTTACTCTTGCTTAGCGAGCAGAAAAAAAAAAGGCGTCTAACAAGTTTTAACATTTGAACTGACACAGTGATACCAATTTAACAGAGTGAGGCACGGCAGGTTGGGATTTTTTCTTTCCTGGTCATCTATTGAAGTTAATGTACCCCCGGCGGGGGTACCAGCCAATCAGAGACCAGGAAATAAAAAGCCCATTTTCTAAGTTAAAATTAATACCTTCAAACTACTTAAAAACCTTTTAAATGCAGCTCATTTAGCTTATTGAGCAGGCAACTCCCTGGAACGAGTTGCCTGCCTGGACCATGTCAGCTGCTCTTTAACCACAACATATCTAGTTCACAAGAGTGGCAGCCACTCTAGTAGAATGCTATACAGAGTTCACGCCCACACACTGTCTCCTTGGAGACAGTTATACTAATTAGCACCATCAATGACGTGCACAGTGATCTGTGGATCAGGCAGCTCGGCCAGGCTCTGAGCGTGAAACAGGTGGCATTTCAGATGGTGAGCAGAGTTTTAGATAAAATATGTACAAACACATCACTTAGGTTCTCACAATTCCCTGACAAGTGGAGAGCTGCCACAGTGACACTTATCTTCAAGAGTGGTGATCGGGTTCATAGCGGGAATTACCGGCCAATTTCGATTCTTCTAAAAGCTTTGGAGAGAATCTTTGCTGATCAGCTGGTTGAGTACATGGAAAAGTACCAGCTACAATGCCCGCAGCAACACGAGTTCAGACATGGGCACAGCACTACTACAGTGGTACTAGAATTCACAGGATACATTCATAAATTCCTCGACCAAGGTCTCCTTGTCGGCGCAGTCTACATCGACTTAATCAAAGCATTTGATATAGTAAACCATGCCCTACTGGTCAAGGAACTCACAGTCATTGGTTTCTCTGTTGATACTGTGGCATGGTTCAAAAGTTACCTGTTGAACCGGTCTCAGCAAGTTAAAATTGGTAACACCCTATCCAATAGCCAGCCTGTCCGCTCTGCAGTTCCACAAGGATCCATACTGGGCCCGATTTTATTTAGCATTTTTCTAAACCGACTTCCACACTCCTGCCAATGTCATCTACTTTTATATGCAGACGATGCTGTCCTGTTCATTAATGACTCTGACCCCAGTGCCCTGCAGTGCAAGCTGCTGTGCAATTTCATGGGTGTCGAAAGTTGGTTTAAAGAGCACAAATTAGTGATGAATTATAAAAAGACAAAAACGATGTTGTTCTCCACCACCCACAGCCGGCACATATCACACCCCCTTCCCATCACTAATGAGGTGGGTTCTCCCCTGGAGCTTCTGCAACACCTGGGGATTACGGTTGACAGCACAATGTCATTCGGTCAACACATTGACAATGTTACTAAGCCCGTCAATATACGCATTGGGATGTTAAGCAGGCACAAGCACAGTCTGACCCCAGAAGCACTTAAACTAGCTGTCCACAGTTCCCTGGTATCACTCATTGACTATAGGCTGGTAATTTATGGGTCAGCCTCTGACACCACCCTTCGTCGCATAAAAGTAGCTCTAAACAATGCCTGCCGGTTTGTTACTGGATATTGGTTTGTTACTGTTGCTTGGCTGAAGCTCACATGCAATCTTTATGCGTAGACTAACCGGCTACAGTTCTCAGGCAGACTTATGTTCCAGTCCTGTCTTTTGGCGAAAAAAGTTTGTCTAGACTTGATGCCCACTGGGGTACAGAATCTCCTCTCCCCATGTGACAACAGACGCTGCACCTGCAGCTCGGAAAGTCAAATCTTCAAAGTTCCCCACTGTAGGACCTCCATGGGCCAAAGATCTTTCGCATATTGTGTACCACATTGACTTAACTCTCTTCCCCCTGACATCTCTGGCTGTGGGGCAGCAATTTTCCGGGAAACATTCTGGAACCTGCATTGCTGCCCTATTTGCAGGCAACTGTCAGCTCTGAGGGAGGAGGTTGCCCACCTCCAGGCTGAACTGGCAAGGACTAAAGAGGACTCCCCTACCCAAAGGGCACCAGTTCCACAACCACTGCCTCAGAGGTTGCCATGTGTGAACAGCAGATGGACCACAGTAGGTTCTGGGAGGGTGAGGGTGGTGGAACAGAGGCGTAGCCCCCCCGAGTTGCACCTCTACACAAATCATATGTCGGTCTGGCAAATCAAGGTTCCTCTATTATGACACCCTCATTGGAGACCAAGAAGAATGCTGGGGACATCCACAAGGGAGACCCTCAAAGAGTGGCAGGGACAACACAAGGGAAAGAAACAGCTTCTGATAGGGGACTAAACTGTTAGGGGTGTAGACCTGGGGAAGGGAGAGGAGAGGGAAGTAAGGTGCCTGCCTGGTGCCATGGCTTGGAGGGACAGGAAGCGAATCCTCAGGATTGCAGAAGCAGCATCACAGGAGAGGAAACTAGATATCATTGTCCACCTCGGGACAAATGACCTAGCTAGACATGAGATCAGTGCAGTGCAGGATGAATTTGTGGAGTTGGGGAGGGGCTTCAGACAGGTAGCAAACACGGTAACCTTCTCAGAGGTGCTGCCAGTCTATGGCAGGGTGAGGCTAGGGTACTGCACACCATGCGGTTTAATGAATGGTTGCAAAACTGGTGCAGACACAGGGCTTTGGCTTCATTGGGGACTGGGGGTCCACCTGGAGAGATGAAGGTCTATACTGGCATGATGGTCTGCATCTGTCCAGGAAGGAAACACGCTCCTAGGTGACAGGTTTAAAGGCTTCCTTGGCAAGGTTTTAAGCTAGCCAAGGGGAGGTGCTGATAGGAAACAGGAAAGTTCAAGCCTCCCCGCAGTATGGCGAGTAGTAGGGTAAACACTGAGGTACAGAGCTTGACAGAGGGCAGGACAGGGGTAAATGGAAAATGGACAAAGGCAATAAGAGCAGGGATGGGGTAAAAAGGATAAAGCCAATATTAAATGGAGGCAATGGTACCAATGCCCATAGTCTGAACAAGCTTCCAGAGCTAGTAGCCCATGTGGAGGTGGAACACTTGGATATTGTGGCAGTCACAGAAACATGGTACACGGAGAACCATGACTGGGATGTCAACATACCAGGAGTACACAATCTACAGAAGGGACAGGAGGGTAAAGAGGAGGTGGAGTAGCTCTCTCACATAAGGGAAGGGATCAAAGTAACAGAACTAAAAAGTAAAGGGGAGGACAAGAGGAGCTCTGGGTCACATTGGAGACAGGAATGGCATCACAATCCGCTACAGGGATTGTATACAGACCCCGTCTCAAGGAGGAAATGGACAAGAAAATGATAGAGGGCATTCTCAAAATGGCTGAAAAAGGGAGATACTGTTGATGGGGACCTGAATATGCCAGATGTTAACTGGGCAACATGGACTGCAGCCACATCCAAGAGCAGGGTCATTTTGATGCCCTACAGGAGCATGCCTTAGACAGCTTGGTGGAACCCACTCGGGAGGGAGCAATATTAGACCTGGTACTCTCAAATGGAGAGGATCACAAACTTAGAAGTCAGTAGACACCTGGGAACAAGCGACCACTGCACAGTGTGCTTCACAATAAACACAACCATGGAGACCAGCCATACAAATACAAGGATATTGGACTTTAGAAGGGCTGACTTTGATAATGGGTGAATACCTGAGAATGCATTAGCAAATGGCCAGAAAGGAGGGTGGAAGAAACAGTGGAGAAAAATCAAAACTGCCATCATGGAGGCAACAAGCCTTTGTGTGAAACAAATAAAGAAAACAAAGCGGAATGAAAAACCACTATGGCTCTCAGTGCCAGGAAAGGTTAGGAGAAAGCGGCTGCATTCAAAAGTATAAGGAATCACAGATGGAACATGACAGGGAACTGTATCAATTAAAGCAGAAAGAAGGGAAGGCAGTCAGAAAAGCAAAGGCCCAAACTGAGGAAAGGATCGCAACTCAGTTAAGAAGGGATAAAACCTTTTATAGGTACATTAGGAACATAGAAAGGTTAAGGGAGGATAGGAAGATTAATAAAGGAGAGGGAGGTGGGCAGAGGAGACAGTGAAAGGCAGAGATAATGAATGAATACTTTGCTCAGTATTCACAAAGAAGAAGAAGGAGTTACCTAAACCAAACAGTAGAAAGCACTCTGGATAGTGGGGTTGATACCAGTCCATTTAAAGAAGAAAAGTACTGAAAGAACTACTAAAACTCAAGGTGGACAAAGCAATGGGGCCTGACGGATTCACCTTAGAATCCTAAAAGAGCTAAGGGAGGACCTAGTGACACCACCTAACCACCACTTTTTAACAAATCATGGGAAGATGGGGTGGTACCTGAGGACTGGAGGAGGGCAGATGTGATTTCCCTTCACAAAAGTGGGAGCAAGGCAGAAGCAGGAAACCACAGACCTGTTAGTTTGACCTCAGTGGTGGGGAAAATGATGGAATCACTTCTGAAAGAAAGAATTGTTGAGTACCTAGAGGCCAGGGGGCACTGGACCCAAAGCAGCATGGATTCACAGCAGAAAGGTCATGTCAGACAAATCTAATCGATTTCTTTGACTGGGTGACCAAAGTAATAGACCAGGGAGGGGCTGTAGATATGGCCTACCTAGACTTTAGCAAGGCATTTGACACAGTCTCGCACAAAAGATTAATAATCAAGTTAGCCAGCCTGGGAGTGGGTCCCAGGGTGGTAGCCTGGGTAGAAAACTGGGTGCACAACAGGACACAGAAGGTAATAGTGAATGGAACACATTGTGAAGAAAGGGAGGTTACTAGTGGAGTACCTCAGGGCTCAGTACTGGGTCCAGTTCTCTTTAACGTCTTTATAGGTGACATTGCAGAGGGTCTGGAAGGAAAGGTATGCCTCTTTGCGGATGACACAAAGATCTGTAACAGAGTTGATACACAAGGTGGGGTAGAAAGGATGAGAAGGGACTTGCAAGGTTGGAGGTATGGTCAGACATATGGCAACTTAGATTCAATGCAAAGAAGTGCAAAATAATGCACCTGGGAAATAAAAATCCAGGAGAAAGAGTACACAATAGCAGGGATATTTAACAACAACAATAATGGAAAGGGATCTGGGTGTAGTCATATCAGATGACCTAAAGGTGGGTATGCAATGTGAGAAGTCAGTAGGGAAAGCCAGGGGATACTGGGATGCATAGGAAGGGCATCACAAGTAGAAACAGGAAGTGGTTATCCCTCTATACAGACAGTTGGTGAGACCCCATCTGGAGTACTGCGTGCAGTTTTGGAGACCTCATCTACGCAAGGACATAGACAGGATGGAAGCAGTCCAGAGGAGGGCAACTAAAATGGTGCAGAGTCTACATCAGAAACCATATGAAGAGAGACTGAGAGAGCTTAATATGTATACCCTTGATGAAAGGAGGGACAGGGGGTCATGATAGAAACTTTTAAGTACCTCAAGGGAATCAACAAAGTCCAGGAGGGTAGCATCTTTCAGAAAAAGAGATGTGTAAGAACAAGGGGGCACAATTTAAAGTTAGAGGGGGAATGGCTCAGGGGTAATGTGAGGAAATTCTTTTTCATAGAGAGAGTGGTGGACGCATGGAACCGCCTTCCTGGAGAGGTTGTGGGGTCTAAAACAGTGGAGGAATTCAAACATGCATGGGACAGACATAAGGCAATTATAGTGGGGGGTTGCAGGAAATAGGCTGTTGGTTAACTAGAATCTGCAGCTTATCCAGTAGGTAGGGAAATGGGCAGACTGGGTGGGCCAAGTGGTCCTTATCTGCCGTCAAAGTCTATGTTTCTATGTATCTCCTCAGTTACTCTTGTAGGCCCTTTTAAAAGAAAACTGTGACAACAGCTAGTTGCGCGTTCCAGCTGTGACTGCTTTCCATAATACAGCTCCTTACTGTTTCAGCCTCTTATTTCCCTTCTGTTTGCACTTACTTTCCCTCCATTTGACTTTTGTTTGCACACAGCTTCACCTGCCCTACCTCTGTACCCCCTCCTCTCAATCCCCCCCAACTACCCCATCCTAGCTATCATACCCTTCCCACTCTATGGCCTATTAGTCTGGGCTCTCCCTTTCCCTCACTTACTCCTTAGCCTCTCGCTTTCCCACTTCTTTCTCTTGCCCACTTGACGAAGCCTATTGGGCTGGTGTTTCCTCCCCCGCAGTGACTGCATGTCTCCTGCTGACTCTCAACTTCCGTAGTGCTGTCATTATTTGTGTACTGCTGTCTTGGTTGTCTATGTACTGCTTATACAAATATGTTCTAGTCTCACTTGTATGATGATTTCACCCTGTGATTTTTGATATATCTTATAATCCTTCCTGTATTAATGTATTGTAGATGTCCTTGTTCAACACATAGTTTCACTTTTGTTATGACCTCTGATGTGGACCCTATGTAATGAGCTTGTTCTCAAAGGTATTAATCCAAGATCATAAATAAATAAAAAACTAGTGAAATTACCAGACCAAATACAGTAGGTTGAAATTTTTTCAAATTAGCTTAATAAACATTGAACGGAGGAACTAGGCACCAGCAAAATGAAAAAATTTGCCAGTGATCTTTAACCTGTACAACCTGCTTACTTCGACACCCTTCATGCTATTCAGGGCTAATGCACTTTTCTACTTATAGTCACCAGGGAAATGGTGTGCTTGGTTCCAGTGGTGACCTTATTTCAAATGTCAGCGGCCATCATAGCCCTGTGAGTCACTCATCAAGATTTTTTCTTCTCCTGCACTTTCACCTGGTTGTCTGCCTGTCATTTAGGTGGGAGTCCCCACCCCCATGAGCACATGCATGCTTGGGAGGGGGTATGTCAGGTTACAATCTGTAGTGCTTCTGTGCATGGTCTCACAGTCATGCAGCTATGCAGCTCAAACATATGGCTTTGAGGAAGGCAGGCACAATTCTTCACAGTCTTCTAGTTATGGGGAGGGACTCTGGCACAATTTCACTGCCTCACCACAGTTCAATGCCCTACAGTGTAGCAGAGTAGATGCACTGTACAGTACATATGACTGCCTGTACAGAGTACATCCTACATCCTTGGTTTGATCTCAGGGCAGCATCATCTGCTCACAGATGCTGTGCTGTGACAGCCATCCCTCGCAACATGAGACCTGCAGACCCTACCATAACTTTTCTTAGTGGGGCAGTACTCGGTCACTGACCACAGGGTCCCCTTATACTGTTACTGTAAACCTTATACAATTATACTGTTCCTGTCACTGAAGCACTGCCTATGCATTGATTGGAGGGGTGAAGATGGGGGATATGAAGGTTCCACCCACTGTACTAACTGCATGGACCAGGCAGCCATACATGGCACCTGCCTCCTTTGCCCACATGAGGGAGGGATCGTGGGGGAGTGGGGACCTGTTAAGTTTGCCCCTGTACGGTGCTGTTCATGGTCAGGGCAGTCACTCTCCCAGCAACCACATTGTAGAGGTGGAGTGGCAAATCGGACAAATTATAACCAGTATTTGTAGTCTGGACCTAAATGAGGCATAGTATCACACAGGCCTGTGACCCTCATTAATAAGCATATTATGTGCAGCTGCTTATTAGCATGGCGGTACATCCCCATTTTTGGGTTACTGGGAAGAGGGGAAGGGTCCACTTGGCCATGTGCCTGAATTGCCAACAATCGTGGAAGTCTACTAGAGGGTATACAAGGGGCTTTCTGAAACTGCTGCCCTTACCTATGCTGTAACCCAACCTGTGATTCACTCCTACACTCTCCCCCACCTTCTGTGTTGCTGGCAAAGCTAATCTGGTAGAGTGGAATGCTTGGAATGAATGCCCTGTCCTCTCATCATCTTCTGCAGGGGCTGTGCTGCGCATTCTCCTCCCACTGGCAGCTCTAGTGCTTTGATGCAACTTTTCTAGTTACATTTGTTGGCTATTCTACTCATGTCCATCAACCTCACATCCCAGCATGGTATTGGTGGTAAGCCTCTGTCCTTGCCATGATCCAGCAGATAGCTGCACCATGGAAATAAGCTAGTACCAGGGTAACTGCCAGAGTTTCCACACTGTAGATGCACTTGAGGCCACATGAAGCAGCAGTCCTTGAGGAGGACTGCGAGCAGTGTTGTTCCCATTAGTTTATCTCCTGCTTCTAGCAGTTTGGCACTTAAGCCCACTCTTAGATGACTTTTACCTGTTCTGGCTAGACAGTTGAAGTATTCAGGGAAGGGAGGTTGTGGGGTTTGGGTGGAGTGGAAGTGGGAAGGCAGGATTCTCTTTTTCAGGGTGTTTCATTTTCCACGAATGGGCTCTTATTACTTAGTCTGACAGAAGGGATAAGCGTGTTGTTGCCATATGTAGGTATTCAACCTATTCAAGTCAGGAGTATTGTTTCTGTTATATTGAGTATCTCCTCACTCCTATGTGCCTGGGAGCATGCCTGATTGTGGGGTCAAGTCAATCCAAGATGGGCATTCTGCACCGTGACAACTCACTCTGGGCTATGAGCTCCAGGGTCAATCGCCTACCTGAACAATTTGTTCCCGATTCATGCCCCCTGGAGTTTTTTCCATTATATTTATGCTGGGACCAAATTTTCAGAGGACAGTTTGTTCAGGGGTGCTCTTTATGCCAGAGCTCATAGGACAAAGCCACGTGTGACAGACCGAATTGACCAACGCAAATTGTCATGTAGCCCCTGATTGCACACCATCCCTCTGAGATATAGCCCCTCATCCCTGACCATGGGTGATATTCAGGCTATATCTTGAAATGTTGGGGGCCTCAATCCCCCTATAAAAAGGAAAAAGGTCTTGGCACATCTAAAGCATCTGCATGCACAAACTGTCTTCCTGCAGGAGACCCGTCTCACTAGTGTTGAGGCAGTGAAATTAAAAGGGAATGGATGGGGGTGGAGGCCCACCGTGTGGCCTCAGTCAAGAAAATAGGAGTCTCCATATGATTTCACAGACGTTTGCACTGGACCACCAACCATGAGGCTAAGGACAAAGATGGTCGATGGCTTATGATAGAAGCTGCAACCCCTCAGGGATGCTTAGTTATGGTCAATGTATACG
The DNA here is from genome assembly GCA_016271365.2 of Neoceratodus forsteri. Taxonomy (NCBI): domain Eukaryota; kingdom Metazoa; phylum Chordata; order Ceratodontiformes; family Ceratodontidae; genus Neoceratodus; species Neoceratodus forsteri. The sequence goes on from CM028129.1 coordinate 800,674,971, forward strand.
GCCCAAGTGTGGACAACCTCTTGATCTTAGCCTTGCAATATCTCACTTCGACACATCTTCCACTCCTATCCTACTAGGCAGGGATTTTAATTTAGTGATGGAAGCTTCTGTCGATAGAAACTCAGGCCACCCCAAACCACATTCCAGAGAAAGAGTAGCTCTTTGGGGCCTTCTGAAGGAACACTTCCTGGCGGATGCCCAAAGGTTGCAGAATTCCTGAGGGACAGACTACACATGAATTTCTGCTGTGCACTCCACCTCCAGCTGCATCGACATGTGGTTCACCTCCCCTGAGGTGACACACAACACCCTCTCTACTAAAATATTCCTTATCGTCGTCTCTGACCACACTCCCAACTGCCCTCACTAATGAACATATGAAATTTGCCAGCAGATAAAGGCCTAGTGGTCTATCAAGTCCACTCGAATGTGCAGCTAGCATCCCTTATTCTGCAGTTGCCCCTTCCTCCCACCTCCCCCCCTCCTTTCACCCTTCCCCTTGCTCTGTCCCAGCACCCTTTTGAAGCAGGCCACTGTTCTACTGGATACCACTTACGCCGGTAATGCATTCCACCCAGCTACCATCCTCTCTACAAAAAGTGTCTCCTCATCTCCCTCCTGAACCTCATATCATGGCCCCGGGTGCCCCTCCCCTCCCTTGCTTTGAACAGCCCCTCCATATCTGTCTTGTTTATTCCTTTCATGTACTTAAAGGTTTCAGTCATATCCCCCTGTCCCTCCTCTCCTCCAGCAAGTACATGTTCAACTCCCTCAGCCTCCTCTCATATGGTAAGTCCCCCAGCCCCTGGATCATATTTGTCGCTCTGCACTGCACCCCCTCCAGTAACTTAATGTCTCTCTTCAGATATGGGCACCAGTACTGCACACAGTACTCCAGGTGTGGTGTAACTAATGATCAATATGGGGATACCCACCCCCCTAACTCAAAGTGCTGGAGGCTTGACACTCTGCTGCTGAGCAACCCCAGCTTTCTAGCACTGGCCAAAACACAGACTTCAACATTCCTGTAAATTAATCAGACTGAGAAGACATCCCAGCAGATGATATGGGAGGCCTATAACTTAACCACCATGACAGCCAACATTATTAACTATGCCACTCACTAGAACAAGGAACAGGAGGCCGAGCTGCACACTTTGGAGACAGTGCTGTCAGCTGTAGAGGCAGAATACAAATGGCAAAACCCTCCCTCTTGAGAGTCTTTGGCACGAATCACTAGTGCGAATATGCGTGTGAATGATTTGCTTACCAGGAAAGGTGAGCTGGCTCTGTTCCAGTTAAAACACTCTTACTGGGAGGGGAGTGACAATGACTGTAAACTTCTCACCTACAGGCCGAAGAAGAATCAAGCCGAGAGGCATATCCCAGGTCTCTGAGATGGCAAGGGTGAAGTGTACACTGAAGCAAAAGCTCTCAACCGGATCATGAAAGTGTTCTACCTGCAACTGTATACAGTACCTCTTCAAACACCCCATCCTCAGATGCCATCTATACCATTTTACAGGAGCTTCCAATTCCTCAGGTATCACCCACCAGGTCTGCTAATCTGAACATTCCCATTCACTGCAGGATGTCCAGCAGGCCATTGTGGCATTGACCAAGGAGAGGTTCCCAGGGGTGATGGCTTCCCTATTGACTTCTACTAACTCCTTAGTGATCAGCTATGACCGCTACTTTTGGAGGTATTTCAAGAGGTGTTGTGAAACAACTCCCTGCCTCCTTCCATGGGCGAAGTGGTTATAATGGTGCTATCCAAGACAGGGAAGGATTGTACCCTGTTCAGCAATTACCGACCCATTTCTTTGAACAGTGCAGGTGCCAAGATTCTTGCCAAAATCTTGGCCACCAGGCTGGTGTCAGTGTTCCGGGACCTCATTCACATGGCACAGGCCAGTTTAATCAAACAGAGGCAAAGCTCTGATTATCTTCATTCTTTCCTCAACCTCATACAAGCTGACAAACAGGGCCCTACCCCACCATAGCGATGGCAGTGGACTTGGAAAAGGCCTTTGATTCTGTGGAATGGGGATACCTCTGGAAGACGCTTGAGCAGATGGGATTAGGATCACACTTTCTCCACTGGATCAAGCTCCTATGCAACTCACCAAAAACCACGGTTCTTACCAATGGCATAAGGTCCTCTTCATTCCCACTGCAAAAGGGAAGGAGGCAAGGCAGCCCCCTTTCCCCGCTTCTCTTCGTATTGACAATAGAACCCCTAGCTATCACTATATGTCAACACCCCTCTCAAGAGAATAGCTAGTGGAGGGGAGGGAGGAGTGCCGCAATTTCTACATAGAAGGGCTAATTACTAATTTTATGCTAAAAAACAGGCAAGCCTCTTACCATAGCAGACCCCTGCACGGACAAAGGGCTCAAATGGGCCCTGCATGGGATTTCATATTTGGGAATTACTGTTCACACCAACTTTTATATAGAATGGTGCAACTTAATGTGGTGCCGGTGCTGGATAGGACTCAGATTGAATTGGCCAGGTGGAAACGTCTGCATCTGCCCATGGCCGGTAAGACTAATGCATTTTAAATTATTCTGGCACCCCACGTTACACATATCCTATCTCACCTTCCCAGTGCCATTCCTCCCGCATGATTCCACAAACTAGACACAATCATCGGGGGCTTTCTCTGGGAAAGCAAACCACCACATTACAGTAGACCTAAACTATGCAGTCATTGGACCAGGGGAAGGTGGGGGCTCCCATGGTTTACGGCTACTATGGCAGGATGCTGTTTTCAGAAGCACATTGATGTAAGTCTTTATGTATGTTTGTTCATTTGCAGCACTTCAAGTCCTGTAGCATCCAGGAAGCTGGTTCTCCCTTGGGGACCAATTCTAATTATGTTCTATACCTAACATGTACTGTAAGATTGTTGCAGTATAGCTAGCAGACTCTGTTAGAACTTACTCTGCCCAGTCACATTGGCCCTCTCTGTAAATGAAGCAATGGAGTAAAACTGTTTGTGCTCTGCTGTATGACACAGCTACATAAAACCATGAGCACAGGATGTTTTTTTTTTTTTTTAATTGAATCAGCAACTGATATTTAGAATGGTACTAAAATGATGGAACTTACCAAGAAGATGATAATCCCTCACTCTGTTTTGAGGAGCATTTCCTGATCTGGAAAGGGGGATGGTAATTTGGAACAGACTCTTGTGTTGCAGTAAAATGAGTCCCTATAGAAACAGACTGCTGCTTTAAGTATGTATCTGTATAATGTAAATGGCAAAACAATGTCAAGAACCAATCCAGATTCCAAATTCAAATTGAGTTATTTACATATGCACCCCCCCGTCAGGTGACTATATGGCCAGGGTATATAAAGTTGGAGGAATGGTCAGACATATGCAACTTAGATTCAACGCAAAGAAGTGCAAAGTAATGCACCTGGGAAACAAGAACCCAGGAGAAGAGTACACAATAGCAGGGGAGGTACTAACAACAACAAAATAGAAAGGGACTTGGGGGTAATCATATCAGATGACCTAAAGATGGGTAAGCAATGTGAGAAGTCAGTAAGGAGAGCCAGGGGGATACTGGGATGCATAGGAAGGGGCATCACAAGTAGAAAAAGGGAAGTGGTTATCCCTCTGTACAGACAGTTGGTGAGACCCCATCTGGAATACTGTGTGCAGTTTTGGAGACTCCATCTACGCAAGGACATAGACAGGATGGAAGCAGTCCAGAGGAGGGCAACTAAAATGGTGCAGGGTCTGCATCAGAAACCATATGAAGAGAGACTGAGAGAGCTTAATATGTATACCCTTGATGAAAGGAGGGACGGGGACATGATAGAAACTTTCAAGTACCTCAAGGGAATCAACAAAGTCCAGGAGGGTAGCATCTTTCAGAAAAAGAGATGTGTAAGAACAAGGGGGCACAATTTAAAGATAGAGGGGACGGCTCAGGGGTAATGTGAGGAAATTGTTTTCATGGAGAGAGTGGTGGATGCATGAAACTGCCTTCCTGGGGAGGTTGTTGGGTCTAAAATAGTGGGGGAATTCAAACATGCATGGGATAGACATAAGGCAATTGTAGTGGGGGGTTGCAGGAAGTAGGCTGTTGGTTAACTAGAATCTGCATCTTATCCAATAGGAAGGGAAATGGGCAGACTGGGTGGGCCAAGTGGTCTTTATCTGCTGTCAAAGTCTATGTTTCTATGAGCCAGAGATCCCTGCATTCAGTCATCAGCCAGTCTTGCTGGAGGAAGGGCTGTAAAGTAAGGTACAGTAGCAAGGCTGGGCCTGGTCCTGTGATGTAAGGTGGGTAACAACCCTTACTGAGCTGAATGCTCTGATCCTAGCCATTGAATTCTGGAGTCCTTACTGAGCTGAATGCTCTGATCCTAGCCATTGGATCTTGGAGTATTTACTGAGTTGAATGCTCTGATCCTAGCCACTGGATCTTGGAGCCCTTACTGAGCTGAATGCTCTGATCCTAGCCATTGAATCTTGGCACTCCTAGGCCATTAGGAGTTGTGCTAATCCTGACATTGTCCAGTCACTTTGTTACACATTGCTGGATGCTGTTGAAGCTGCACTACAAGAGAAACTTTCTGAAGACTTTTGAAAATAAGAGCTGTGATCACTGAAATTCTGGTCTCCTGCATCTTCCATACAACCCACCTGCCACAGCTACCATCTGGCCTTTACCACAGCACAAACCCTTCAGTGGTTCATGGAAATCACTATTGATTCCCCCTTGTGGACCCAAACTGCCCTGCTAACTACAGGCCAATCTCTAACCTTCCCTTTGTTGGGAAGGTGAATGAGAAAGTAGTTGTTCTGCAGTTGGAGAACCATTTGACCATCCATGACATCTACAATCCTCTCCAATCCAGTTTTTGAAAGAGGTATAATACTGAGACTGCTCTGGTTTGGGTGGTCAATGATCTTCTGATTGCAAGAGATCAGAAGTGTCATTCCATCTTGGTCCTTCTGGATCTCTCATCAGCCTTTGACACCGTGGACCATGGGGGTTGCTGGAGTGCCTGAGACACATCTGTGGTCTGTCAGGTGTGCTCCTCTGATGGTTTCAATGCTTCCTCACTGGCAGGTTTCAGAGGGTGGTGTTCAGGATTTATTCCTCTGCCTCATTCTCCCTGCCATGTGGGGCCCCTCAGGGCTCTGTTCTGTCCCCAGTTCCTAGTGTATTTGCTACCATTGGGAGACATTGGGAAACGGTATGGACTGAGGTTTCACTGCTACACAGATGACACCCAGCTCTACCTGTCCTTTGCGCCTGACCAGGATAGTGTGGTCTCAGTCTTTAATAGCTGCCTCACAGAAATCCAGGATTGGATGCAGGCTAGCTGGTTGAAGTTGAATCCTGATAAGACTGAGGTGCTGGTGGTGGATCTGGGTCGCTGGATAGAGAGGGTGGGGGCAGGGCTTGCCTCTGAGCTTTGTCTTGAGGTAGCCAGCTGCTTCCCTCTGAATGGGTGCGGAATCTGGGGGTTATCCTTGACGATGGGCTGTCACTGCGTTCACAGGTGTTGGCAGTAGTCTAGTCCTCTTTTTATCACATGAGGAACATCGCCCGGATTAAGCATCTTGTTCCGTCTAGCGACCTTCCAATGCTGATCCACGCCTTTGTAGCTTCGCACCTTGACTACTGCAACTCCCTCTACCTAGGGCTTCCAGGGGTTGATATTCACCGCTTGCAGCTGGTACAGAACACAGTGGCCAGGTTACTGATGGGGGTATCCCGTGCGAGTCACATCATGCTTGTGCTGAGTGAACTGCACTGGCTGCCGATACAGTGGTGGATCACCTTCAAGGTTGGTTTACTGATCTATAAGGCCCTACACAGACACAGTCCGGGCTACCTGCAAAAGCTCCTGGTTCCTTACTGCCCCCTACGACCTCTCCGCTCAGCCAACGAGGGATTGCTGGAGGTTCCCAGGGTACAACTGAAAGATTCAGGGGCACGCGCTTTTATGTATGCGGCCCCTACCCTGTGGAACTGTCTACCTCGTCAGATTCGAGAGTGCCAGACCATGGAGAGCTTTAAGAAGGCCTTAAAGACCTATTTGTTTCATCTTGCCTTTGAGGATTTTATATAATATAGTTGTTTATCATATATTGTAACTGGACTGTACTGTGTTTTTATAGTTTTATCTTTTGTATGTTTTATCGTTTTACCTGTACAGTGCTTTGATAATTTTGAATTCTGCTTTAGAAATTAAGATTGTTATTATTATTATTATTGTGATTGCATGTGGAAAAGAGATCTCAGTGGGACCTTCTTGGTGGCTAGTATACTCTTCAACCATTTACCATGACCTTTCTAGCTACTCTCTTGGTTTTGCCCCCAGTGTTGCCCTAGTGGTAGTCCAAGTTGGAGAAGTAACCAGTGCTGTCACCTGTTGGAGAGTTCCTGTCTGGATTGCCTGGGGAGGTGATGCATCTTATGGTCACAAATCCAGAACCCTTCCATTACCTGGAATTCTGATCTGGCCTCTCCTCTTGTCCACTACTCCTCCATCCTCTGGGGGACTCCTTTAGACTACTGCAGAGGACGAGTGGTAGCAGGCTACCACAGTCCCCCACTCCAGCCTGTTATACAGCAGGTGTATTTTATCCAGTGCTGCAGTTTGCTGTGACATGAGTATTGCAAATTCCCTGCATAGTGTGCAGCCACTGGGCCTCCCAAACTCCCCCAAAATGGCCCGTCTAGAGTCCCAGTAACAGATTATGCCTCCCCAATTACCCCAGGCCTACATATTATTTGACTTTAGCCTATTCCTGCACCTTGTGGACCTGCCTTATCTTAGCCCAGCTTGATCCTGTCTAACCCACCTCCTCTCCATTGCTGATCTGCACCACTTAGAAGAAGAACAGACAGCTTTAATATAGCGCTTTTCATATGCATTGTATCCCAAAGCACTTTACAAGCAATACTAGCCTGGCAGTGATGTGACTGAACATGTAACCCCTGTAATTTTAGTGATACAGTTTTAACATAAAAGTGACTTACCTCAATTGTGAGTTTGGTACCAGTCCAGTAAAAACCTGACATTTTCTCTACCTTAGAACAGCTTCATGCCCACCATCTTTTAGTAGTCATTTCACCACCACAGGATAAGTCGGTTACAATACGGGGTTGGGGGGCACTACATGAATCTTGCCTTTGTACTAGGTCAGACAAATGGCAGTGTCCCCTGAAGAACTGTAAACTACCTACAGAAGCTGCCCTCCTGATCCTGTGGATAACAACCTCTTGACCCTGCAGATAATTTATTTATTTAAAAACTGGTAACTGGGAGAGGCACACTGAGCCAAGGCTCCTTTCCAGGTGTAATCAGGGGAAAGGGAAAGGGGAGAAGCACAATTACAATTTATTTATTTATTTATTTGATATACTGAGAAGGGTTGCCCATTTCCAGATGCCTCCTGGGAGGAAGAGGATAGGGACAACACAATACAGTTCAGAGGTACAATGAAAATACAATGCATGCCAGTGTAGATTGATAGCAATTATAGAAATGCAAGTGCTTTTCGAGGAACAGATACAAGCTTGACAGTCAGAACAAAGGAATTGAAGTTACTGTAAAATACCAGGCACTGAGCACAAGGGGAATAGGGTATTAGGAGAGTAAAATAGGAAGCAGAAAAGCAAGAAGTATATTAGGAGCAGGTGCAGGTAGAGGAGATGAAGTTACAAAGGAGGGATGAGAGGGCATGGAGGGCATGGAGGGAGGCAGCATTTCTGATGGAGGAGGGAAGGGCGTTCCAGAGTTTGAAGAAGCAGTGGGAGAAAGCTGCCTGGCCAGCAGAGGTGGATCTTGAGGGGAAGGCAAGGGTGCGAGCATCGATACTCCTGAGGGAAAGAGAGGAGTAATGGGGGGGGGGAGAGGATGAGAAGTAGGAGAGGAGAGAACTGAACCAAACTTTTCCAAGTAAGCTAGCACAGTGGGCTAGGCATCTATCCTCAAGAGATGGGAGTGCAAGAGATTGATATAAAGAACAGTGGTGCGTATGAGGAGGGCAGTCGAGAGCAAAGTGACAGAAAGAATGGAAAAGAGTGCCCAATCTGGCAAAATACAGCCAGTCAGGTGTTGTGGTTACAATGAGAGTGACATAAAGAGTATAAGTTGAGTGTAGTACAGACAAAATAGCAAAACATTGCATATGGAGGACAGATTAATTAGCATGCAGATTATCTGTGCAAATCTGGGGCAAACTCAAAGTGCATACAGCCAGTGTGAAGGAGGCTGAGCTGAAGCTGAAAGTAGGGGTCAAAACAGGTTGATAACTCTAAGGTTTCTGAAACTATGAGGTTGGGGGTAAGGGGTGGTCACAAGCCTGGCAGGGGTAGAAAGGGTTCAGGAAGAGGGTTGGCAAGAGCTGGGGGGAGGAATGCCTTCCTGCTTTTGCAGACTTCACCCTCCTGCCCCTTTTAAATGCCACCTTCTTGCCCCTGCAGATGGCACTTTCTGGCACAGTGGTCCTCACACTCTGGAGTCTCTCACACTCCAATGTCATGTGGTGCTGCTGGTACTTTTGTAGTACAGGAAGCCTTTGCTAAGCCCTAACCAGATTCAGCTAAAACTTAATCCCTGGCTATTTTACACCCACTTTACCTGATTTCTTCTAAACATCTTGGGATTTTAAATTTAAAAAGGGTCATCTGTCCCCTAAGATTAAATTAAGCCTGTTTCTACCCAGAAATTAAAATACTTTATCTTAACTCCTAAGGACTGTTATGTGTTACACTCTTGTTTGCTGGCCCAAGTTGAACTGCCACTCCTTCACAAATTACACATCTCTCAGTTATCTTGCAGTAGGGTGAGTTACTAACAAACTGTCATGGGGACCTGGTCCGGCAGTGGTCCCAGATTTATGCAGACCTAGACCAGCCAGATCATGTGACCAAGCTCATGCTGGATTCACATTGTGTATTGCTGTCCCCTCTGAACCTCTTGAAGGGAATTACCATAATTATGCTGGACCACACAGTGTTCCTGATAATCAACACCTCCCGCATCAGTTGGGGGTCCAACGTGCTGGAACCCAAGATGTCCATTGTTCTATGTAAGAACAAGGCAGTCTGTGCAAAGCAGTAATGACTTCTTGGGAAACCTGCAGTTAACAGTCACAACAGTGGTAATTGTAACAGCTGGAGAACGCAAGTGATAGTCCGTGGGACTGAAAAGTATGCATCTACCCAAGGAGATGGGAATAGACATAACACATAGCTGCTGTTCACCCCAACAAGTCCCAGGTGAACAACAACCTGCTGGAGTGACAGTTTCTTCTTCTGGAGCTTTTGAAATTTTCTCCACTGCAATGGTATTGGGTTGTCTTGGTCAGCATGGCCAACACAATTTAAACAAGCAGAGCAGTACCCACCTCAGTCACCAACAGGATGAGCACACAGTCTCACCTGCTATGTCAACAGGCCCTACAGATATGGATGATGACTTGCTCATGTCTGGTGAAACTAGTGGTAGTTTATGTAGTGGGCTTGAGCAACCAACTGGCAGATATCCTGCTCAACACTGGTTTAGAGCTTACCTCACAGGCGGAACTCAATCAGTCAAGATCCAGGACACAATCCCCACCCCCCCCAATCTCCACAGGAGTCCCTTAGGGCTCTGTGCTTGGCCCCATTCTCTTCTCCATCTTCCTAAGTGACCTACCCACAGTCTGCTCCCCCCTCCTCCTTTATCCACATGTATGCCGATTACACCGTCTTGTTCACCTCTGGCAAATCCCCAGTCAGTGTAGCAACCACCCTCCAGCATGAAGTCCACCAGGTTCAGCTCTGGTTCGCCTCGCATCAGCTATTCCTAAATGCCAAAAAGACTGTCTCTATGACCTTTGGCACTAGGCAGAGACTCTCAAGGCTATGCCCCTTACCATCTTTCCACACCCTTGATGGGACAATCCTTGAGGACACCTCCTCTTTCAGATACCTTGGGGTTTGGCTGGACCAACACCTCAGCTTCTCTGTCCACATTGACACTATCCTGAAAAAAATGCGCTCCAAGCATGGTGCCTTATTCAGGAACCATAGCTGCATTCCTCCTATGGCGTGGCGTGAACTAGTCCAGAAAATGATCCTCCCATTTTTGACTACTGTAATATAGTCTATGGTGCCACTCCCAAATCCTTGCTAACCAGATTGGACACTCTTTCAACTCCTTGTGTCGCTTCACCCTGGACGCTCCATCTCGCACTTATCATTGCAACCTCTACCATGCCTTGTCCTTTCCTCCACTTTCAAACAGGCACCACACTCATTGTGTCAAACTCATCTCCAACTTCTGGCTCAGTGAACTTCCCCCCTACCTCTCTGCACCCCCTGCACCACTCTCATCGGTCAGTCAGGCTACACTCATCATGTCCCTAAAATCTGGAATGCTCTACCCCCCAAATTTGGCACTCTTCCTCCTCCTCCTCCCTCGCCTATGCCTTGCACAACTTTCTCTCATCTAGCTGCTCCTGTTTTAATCTTCCCTAAATAGTTCCCTTTGAACCTTCACCCCTGTAATGCTCCTTCCCATCCCAATCCTCCCTTCTCCTTGTGCCAGTTACCCATCACTTTCACTCTGCTACAACCTCTTCCCCTCTTGCCTCTTCCCCTCCCTATCATTCTACCCACACAATGTACTTATCTTTGCTCAGTCCTGCCCCCTGGCTGGGTTCTAAGTATCCTGGAGGGGTATGGAATGGGACAGGCCTTTCATTTCTCTCTCCCACCGCCATCCTTCTCTCTGGCTCTAGCCTTATTCCTGTACTCTGGCAGGGTTCTTAGCATCCTGGAGAGGCTGAGGTGTTAGGCATACTCCTTTCCTTCCCTCTCCCACTCTTGCTCTCGTCTTATTTCTTACCCTTTCTTGCTACCCACATTAACAACTTGCCTGTGCTTAGTCCAGACCCCTGGCAGGGTTTTCAATGTCCTGGAGGGGTTCAGCATGGGGCAAGCCTTTCCCTCCTCTTCTCCACACCTGCCACCCTTCCTCTTGCTCTGGCCTTATTCCTGTACTCTGGCAGGGTTCTCAGCATCCTGGAGAGACCCTCAGTGTTAGGCAAACTTCTACTTCCCTCTCCCATCACTACCACCTACTACCTAACCTTCTCTCCCCAACTATCCCCTGCCCTTCACCTCTCTTCTCCACCTTGTTTACCCTGTAGGGGCCCTGCACCCTGGAGGGCTTTAGCCTTAACTCTTGCTCGACTCCATCCTTCCTGACCTCATGTCCCACCCACCCACACCTCCCTCCTGCCCCTGCTCCCTATCACTCTGCACTTATATCTAGTATTAGTACACTGTACTAATTAAATGCACTTTATTGCTCTGTCTGGTTGCTCTAGGCATGAAAATCCTTAGTCACACTGCATCTATTATGGTTAATCCATAGTCATGTTAATGCTTAACTGTATGCTTTTACTATTGATGCAAATTGAATGTGACCTTCTTCAACTGTAATTTTATTCCAAATGTAAAAGCTGTAAAATCTCAGTCATGCTGTATGGCAACTGTATGTCTTTCTACAAATTTAAATTGTATGTTCTTTTACTAATGTAACAGAATGTAATTGCACTGTCATGTTAAATGCTCTCTGTATGTTTAATGTAATCCATATGTACCCCGGTCGCACTGGGAGACAAGCAACTTGTTGTTCAGTGTGCCTTCCTGGTAAAACATTTAAATAAATAAATACCCACTGTTGAGTGGGGGAGGCATGCCATGCATGGAAAACACAGATGGTGGACCTGTTCTCTCCTTGTAAAATAAGAAAATGAGACTGTTCAGTCTCTGGCCCTTCTGTAGCCATCTCTTCCAGGGGATGCATTCATCTGTCTTTGTAAGGTAGGCATTCTGCATACAATACCTTCCTTTCATTTGTCCTGGTCCATGAAGTGCTCCTCAGGGTACAGAGGGACCATGTGGTCTTTATCCTTATTGCTTCAGATTGGCCCCACCAGTTCTGGTACTAGAATCTTCTCAGCTAAAGCAACAAACCACCTCAACTGCTTCCACTCCTGCTAGAGTGTCTGACAAGGTCTGAGGTGATGGTATGGCACCAGGACCTGAAGTCTCTGCTCCTGGCAATTTGGATTCTTAGTGGTTAGAGTTCTCTGCCTTAGCACTTTCTGAGGATGTCCTTAAAATCTACATTGGGTTTAAGTGACCAAAGTTCTCCTGCTAGCGAGGGCTCATGTCTTTCACCTCTTAACTGCTCCATGAAGTGCATTCTAGGTCTACATTGGTTTCCTGTTTGGGGAGTGCAAGCCTCATCTTGAGAGTGCACCTAACTGCCATCTCAACTTACTGTGCTATGGCAGAAATTCTGATGGCGATCTAGGAGAAAGCACTGTCAAAATTATTCAGAGGTTTGAAAGACCTGTTCCCTTTGGTGTGGGATCCACCTCTGTCCTTGGACTTAATGTTTGTGCTATTTCATCTTGGGAAGAAACCCTTTAAGCCCATGAATAAATGGCATCAGTCTCATTTGAGGTGGAAAACTGCATTCTTGGGTGCCATCACTTCAGTCAGACATGTTTAGTGAGCTCCAGGCATTGTCTGTAGAGTTGCTGTATCATGTTTTCCACAATTACATGGTTGCTTATGCCCCCATGCAAACTTTCTGCCTAAGGTAGTTTCTGAATTCCATTGAAACCAGTTCTTAGTGCCTACAGTATTGTTTCTGAAGCTACATACCTTGAACACTGAACATGCACTCCATGGCCAAGATGTTCACAGAACCTTTCTTCTGTAAGAAGTGCATGGTGGAATTTTGCAGTGACACATACAAGCTGTTCTACAACCTACTTGAAGTCAGCCGCTTAAGACAGACCAGCCTTCCAGCAGATCGCGTTACCAGGTGATTACATCCTGCCTTCCACTCTGTCGCCAGGTGGTTGGTCAGGAGCCACCAGGGCACTATATGCTTACCTGCTAGACATACTGCTGCTTGTTCTGCTGCTGCCAGGAGCATTTCCATTGCAGACATCTGCAGGGTTGCTACCTGGAGTAATGTAAACATGTTTATTTCCCATTACAGCATCAATCTGCTGAACCACTATGATACTGCTTTTGGGACCTCAGTCCTCTAGTCTTGTTTCTCCTGAAAACTTGAGGTGCCTGCCTGGCCCTGTCCTTGTGGAAGACAGTTGTGAATCTGCCTAAAGTGGTTAGTGTACTGAATCTAGGTAGCTAGAAAAAATTGGATACTCACTTGTAACCTACATTTCTGCTACAGTATTCAAATCATATCCACACAATCCATGACCTCCCTGGTCGAGGATTGCACTATTTTTTTCCCAGCGTCCAGATCTGAGACCAGTTGGGCAGAGGACAGATCACATGTGATTGGGTGGTAAGAGGAGTCCAGCTTGAAGACTGCTCTGGTAAATGAGCATGCTCAGTGGATACTGCCTAAGTGTGGATGTGAACAGAATACTAGTAGTAGAACTACATATCTTCTTTGAGGATATCTCTTCATCAGGCCACACTCTATGGAACTATAGCCAGGCACTTGAACACATGGAAACCTTTTGTAAAACAGTTCACTTGGGGCCACCTCCAATGATGTCTTACATCAGAGCTTCCCATATAAATGTAGGCAGCCCCTTCCTTCTCAGTTCTTTTTCTGAAGTCAACCATAACTTGTTTTAATCCCTCTCAGAAATGCCATCATTGCAGTTGATGACATTTTCTCACTCCTAGTTGTATTCACACTTTTAAAAGTGAATTTCACCCCATGTATGTCATCTAAAGAGGCATCAAAACTCAAGTAATGCGAGTGTGGCAAAAAGATTCTCTGGTGACTTGCACAACAAATGCATCTACTGCCTCAGCTCATCCTGTAATGTTAAGGCCTGTTTGATCTTGCATGAAATTCAACAACGCTACCTGGCAATGCAAAGAAAAGCCTTGAAATCCATCTTTTACAGCAGGTGGCCAGATAGAGCAAGAGCTTAGGAGAAGAACCCTGCCACATCACTAGCCCAGTCCTGGTGCTCCTAATCATTGAAATCCTGGGAAAAGTCCTCAAGACACAAACACCAGGAGAGGAGAGGAGCAAAGACAAGGCCTCCTGCTACATTCCTGGTTGTCTATTCATTCCAGCATGACCATTTCAGCGCAGTTGACCACTGCAACGGCAATGCCACCAGCCGCACTGACCATTGGCACCCACACACAGTCTGGACAGGCTTCAAGCACCACCAGGCCTATTACTCCTGGTGAGTCAACATCTGGGGCAACACTTCCCCGTCGACACCAGCCAGCGGTCCGTCAACTATCCAGGCACTGATGTGCAGGCTGGAGCCGCCTTACAGACTTCTAAATGCCTGTTGCCACCCCCCCATCCATACATGGGTTTGCATCAATAGGCCAGGCACACCCAACCTGAGCATCAATGCCAGCCAGGTTGACACACCAGACACCCTCTAGGTCGTTGATGGCATTCCTCCATCTCTGCGTCCTCCTCACCACGTCATTGAGGAACAAGAGAATAACCCTGAGCTCATCATACAGCAGGAGGAAGAGGAAGGGAGGGATATGATGACCTCTATGAAAGAACAAGCCCACAGTTTCTGCTGCAAGTGAAGATTCTACGGTGTACCCCAGGTGTCCCTTGAAAACCCTCATTCATCATCATAATGCAGGAGCTTTAGTCAGCAATGGATTTGACTTGGAGGAGCAGGATATCACTAAGAAGAACTTAGTGGAATTCTTAGAACTACCTGACTCCTCCCCATTGTTATTCCTCCCTCCTACCAGAATTGAGGATGCCACAATGGCTGCCTGGCATAGGCATAGTATGATACCTCCCATTCCAAGGAAGACAGATAAGTTGTACCAGGCCCCTCAGGTAAACCTTTCATTGCAGAACAACCTGAGGTTGACTTTGTCATCATAAATGCAACTCATGACAGATCTAAGGCACCAAAGCACCTTAGTTCTCCCCATCCTAATAAGGAGTCTAGGAGGCATGATGTCTTGGACAAGAGGACCTTTGTTTCTGCCTCTTTGGGCCTGAGGATCGTAAACTACCAGGACCACATGGTAAAATACCAAAATAACCTTTGGAGAAAGGCCAAGGCGAATACCTAGACCCTCTCTGAGGGTACTCCCAAGCAGGAGCTATTACAGACTGTTACAACTGGTGCCATCATAGGTAAACACCTACTGTGTTCCACTTATGACATCTCTGATGCCTCTGCCCTGGCTGCAGCCTCTGCCATATATCTCAAAAGACACCTATGGCTGAGAATGTCCAGATTTGCTAATGATGTCCAGCAGTCCATTCTCTATGCCCCATTTAGAGGACACAAGCTGTTTAGAGCAGATGATCAGGACTTTCTCTCCAACTTACAGACTTTAGGCAGAACCCTGAAATTGGTACATTCTCATGTAGCATACCCAGCCTAGGACTAGGCAGAGGATGCCTTTTCTTCCAGCCACTACCAGACATAGATCTATCACTAGACAGCAAGGCAAAGGTAGGGCAATAGTACTCTTGCCTCCACCAGGCTCTGCCCCAGGTGCCCACTCAAAAGCCCCTAGAGGTAGCACTGTGGCAGCAACTGCAGCAGCAGGCTCTGCATGACTCCTTTGAATACCCCCATCTCCACTGTCTCCATGGAAGGCAGTCAGGGGTTGCCTTTCTCTCCACCTTGACTAGTGGAGAAAGGTCACTTCAGATGCTTGGGTCCTACAAATAATTGCACAAGGTCATGCTGTGGAGCTTCTTGAACTACCTCCAGACCATCCCCCAGTGCCTTCACATTATCCTCCAGATCATATCCCATTGTTCTTGGAGGAAATTCACACCCTGCTTCAGAAAAGGGCAATAGAACCTGTCCCCATGGAACAAACAAACATAGGCTTCTACTCTCATTACTTTCTGGTTCCAAAATGGACAGGATACCTGAGACCAAGTCTAAACCTCAGAGACCTGAACTTTTTATAGAATACAAAAGTTCAGAATGGTCATACTTCAAGGCTTATTTCCATTGCTGCAACCAAGGGATTGGATTTGCTGTCTGGATATGCAGGATGCTTACCTGCACATCAGGATCTGCAGCTCCCACAGGAAATACCTAATATTCCTGTTTCAGGGAGAGCACTACCAGTTCACAGTATTACCCTTTGACTTGTCATGTGTGTCACGGGTACTTACCAAATGTTTAGCAGTGATGGCGGCAGCGTTCTGCAGGGAAGGCCTTTATGTCTTCCCATACCTAGAGGTCTGGCTTCTCGAGCTCATTCCAAGAGGCAGCTTTCCCACTCCCTAAACTGCACCAGGCATCATCTGTTCAGTGCTCTAGGGATTATATTCAATGTCTCAAAGTCAGTCCTGACCCCTTGCCCACGTTTACAGTATATAGGGGCAGTTTTGGACACAGGCCAAGGCCTAGCCTTTCTGCCACAGGACAGAGCAGAGCATCTGATAGCACAGGCCCAGCTCATCTACAACAACAGGTACAGCATGTCATGGCCTGGACATTCCTGAGACTCCTAGGCCTCATGGCAGCAGCCATTACCACAGTACCACTGGCCTGGTTGCATATGAGGAGTCCACAGTGGACACTAGAGGCCAGATCCTAAAATGGGTTACGCGATGCGCAAGGCGACTTTGCGCCAAACCCAGTGGTGCAAGTCACACTTTGTGACTTGCATTATACTGTTTGCTATTCCAAGATGTGGCCTGTGCCATGGCATGGGCGGCCTGTGCCCATGCAGACTTCCACTGGCTGCAGCCCCTATGGCACGGTGGAAGGGGGGGGTTACAGCAGCATCTGCACCCTATTCTGAAAGGGCAGCTGCTGTAACTCACTTACGCCATTCCAAGATGCACTGCGCCACTGCGGGGTTAGACCAGCAGGTAGCTGGTCTAAGGGGCATCCGTCCTTGTCAAACGGCAGTTGCCCCCCCCCCGCAGTGCCACAACGTGCACACAGTCATGCCCCACAGACACCCCGCATCACATAGATGCCCCCCCAATTCCGGGGTGCCACCCACGGGCACCAAGGTCCATTTTCTGTGGTGCCATCCTCGTGCCTGTGTCACACTGCCGCCCTCCCATGGCCCCCAAGGGCTTGCATGCTCATTTAGGGGCTGAGGGAGCTGTTCCCCATGGACAGCGTCTTACGGCACCCAGGTCCTTTATGCCATTCCTGTGGCACAAGTCTGCGGCTGCCATACGACACAGGACGTAAGTGCCAGGAACCCTGCCTTTCTTGGAATAGGGCGCAGGGTCCCTGGCACAGCGGCGCATGTTGTGACATGCATCTTCGAATCAGGCCCCAAGAGTCTAGTGGGACCAACACACTGATGACCTAGAACAAAAAGTTCTAGTGACCTCTCCTCTCTGAAAAGTACTTCAGTTGTGGATGGACCCCAGTCATTTGATGAAAGGGCTTCCCTTCCTAATTCCCTCCCCTTCCCTCCTCAGATTCTCACCTCAGATGCCTTGGGAATGGGCTTGAGGGGCACATCTAGGCCCTCACCAGGCACAGGGGATGTGGATGAAAGTGGAGAGCACCCTCCACATAAATATCCTAGAACTGAGGGCTGTCCTGTACAGCCTATAGGCTTCCAGTCTCATCTGTCCTTGGGTCATCTGTTAATTCAAACAGGCAACATAAATGTGATGCACTACATCAAAAAACAAGGAAGGACTCATTCTTATCCCCTGTGCAGGGAGACAATGAGAGTTTGGTATTGGGCTCTGGAACACGACCTAGAACTATCAGCACTGCATGTTCCAGGGGCCCAAAACATCTTAGCAAACAAACTAAGCTGGTCACAGTCCAAGATGCACATGTGGGAACTGCAGACCTCAGTTGTAGAAGACCTGTTCAACAGATGGGGTCATCCAGAGTTGGACCTTTCTGCATCACCACACAATGCAAAACTACTGCTTTTCTTCTTGCTCACTCCAGGGCCTGGAGTTTTTTGGTGAGACGTGTCCTCCCTCTCTTGGAAAAGGAGATTTCTGTATGCGTTCCCTCTCTTCCTTGTAACCCAGAGAGTAGTAATCAAACTTCAGATGGAGGGGGCAACTCTAATACTCATTGCCCCAATGTGGCCTCATCAGATTTATTTCCCCTTGCTGCAGCAGCTAGCGGTGGAACTTCCAGTACCCTTGCCATTATGCCAGGGTCTCCTGTCACAGGATCAGGGGACTTTGGTTCATCCAGACCTCAAGTCACTCCTCCTTCATGCATGGCTTCTGAAGACACAGTCATTGCTCAGTTTGGAGTATATCAAAAGGTGGCTGTTGTCTTGGTGCTGCTGAAGCCTTCACCAGAGCAACTTACTCTATGAAGTGGAAGTGGTTTGCTCTGTGGACTGCTGCTCATCATCTGTATCCATTTACCTGTCCAGTAAACCAGGTTCTAGAGTATTTGCTGTCCTTATCAGATGCAGGCCTATAGTCTTCCTCAATTAAGGTGCACTTGACTGCATTCCAGCCTTCCACGTGCCTGTTGATGGTCATACGGTTGCCCAGCTGGAGACAGACGGTATATTTTTGAGAGGCATTTTATAGTTGAAACCTCCCATCTGAAATCCTGTCCCAGCTTGGGATCTGAATTCTGTGTTAAAGAAGCTTACCTTAGCTCCTTTTAAGCCAGGCATGACTTGCAAGCTATGCTTTCTGTCATGGAAAGTGTTATTTTTAGTTGCTATTACTTCTGCTTGAAGAATTTAAGAACTTCAGGTTTTAATGTGTGATCCTCATTTGATTTTCCACAAAGACAGGGTGTCTTTGCATACCAATCCTAAGTTCTTACCAAAGGTGGTGTCTGAGTTTACTCTGAATCAAACCATCCACCTGCTGGTTTATTTTCCTGAACATGCCAATCCAGGGGAAGCATTGCTTCATACTTCAGATGTACATAGAATACTCAGGTACTATATATGCCGTACGAAGGACTGCAGGAAGTCCTTTCAGCTTTTTGTTTAATTTGCCCCTGGAAAGGAGGGCTTTCCAGTTTCTAAACCATGCTTGTCCAAATGACTGGTCAACTGTATTACTTTCTGTTATAGGAAGTACAGTTAGGAATTTCCTGGGGTTACTCATGGCCACTTGACTAGAGGTATGGCCATTTTGGCTGCCTGTTTCAGGAATGTGTTTGCTGCTGAGATTTGTGCAGCTGCCACCTGGAGTACTGTCCACACCTTCACTAAACATTACAGTCTGGATGTTACCTCAAGAAAAAGGGCAGGCTTTGGCCTAGCTGTGCTCAGGGCCCACTTTCTTAGGCCTGTAGGCTCCAGCCACCCAGACTGTTTTGTTGTCTGTACTGTTTGGTACTCGCTCCATAGGTATAGCCTTATGAAAGAGATATCTTCGAAGAAGATAGAACATTTACGTAGTTAACATAACAGTAGATCTTGGAGAGAATCTCTTTCATCAGGCCATGCCATCCCTCCCTCCGTCCCCTTTGTGGTTTAGAGCTCTGGAGATCCCCATCTCTTGCTCCAGATAGGTTTACCTGCTGCTTCCTGCCTCACCTGATAGGCAGAGGCACAGACTCTCTCCCGGCTCCCCACAGGGAGGTCCTCCGAGTATGATTTCCAGCGGGAAACTGAGCAGGAAAGGGGCCTCCCCCATTTGTATAGGAAGCACTGCGATAAGATGTTGTCGTGGGCAGCCACTAGTGGATTGCTTGCAAAAAGTTTCTGTGTGGTCCTAATGCCTGACGTCTATAGTTACACAGGTGTGGCCTATAGAAAGAGATTTTCTTGAAGATCTACTGTTACAGTACATACGTAACTGTTCTTTACTGTAAGTAACCTCTTTCTCTGGGGACTGTTGTTTATTGTGTCTGTTTGATCCTTAAACTAAAATAAAATCTTTGTTTTTCATTTTAGGAACAATACCAGTTTCTTTACAAAGCGATGCTGAGTTTGGTCAGCACTAAGGATAACGTAAGTGGTCCCATGACATTGGACAAAAATGGTGCTGTTGTGGTTACTGATGAATCAGATCCAGCAGAAAGCATGGAGTCTCTTGTTTAAATTGGAATCGTGAAAGGCACTTAATTTGTAGAACTTTCGAGGACTGGGTGAACCTTTTTGAGGCCTTTTTTTGCCAGACTCTAGGTTAAACAATAATCCAATTATTTTTTACACTGATAAAAGTTTTTGATAATTTATTTTTTGCCATTTTATGTCTTAATGTTATCCTACTGAGCATTTGCACCTCTGTTTATTTCACACAGCAAAACAATTCTATCTAGTTTGCACTATATGATCAGTGTTACTGTCTATAATGTTCTGATACAGAAGGGTTTAAAAAGCTGTAATGTGACATTCCATGACATCATTTAACTAGTTTTTGTTTTTATTAAATTTTTACTAATTACAATGACCATCAAGTCTAAGCAGTTAAATGTAAGGTAAGTTGGATACAGAAATAGCTACTTTCTTGCTCATGGACCTAGTCGTCTTTCAATTTGTTTTGCCCTCACCATGCTGGTAAATGGTTAAAGGTAAGCCTATATTCTAGAAAAAAATGAAGGACTTGATGCCCTTTTAAAAAAGTGCACTAGCATTCCACTGGCTGTAGTATAACCTGTGGGGATGAAAAACATGTCTCCTGTTTTGTTTGCTCACACAGTACATGATTTCTTGGTGAATAAATTGTAGAAGGTGGGCCTATGTTTGGGAAATGTCATACCTCACTATAAGGACACTGCAAATGCAGGACATAATTTCATAGCTCCTAGAGGTACCCTTAAGCTGTTTTAAAAAAAGGAATCACAAATAAACTATGTTTACCGAGGAGTCAACTATGTTTTTGTTTAACCATGCTATTAGTCTTACTGATTTACAGCAATATTCATCCACGCTTGTCTTACTGCAGAACCTAGCCCATGGAGGGCTTTTAATCCCCCCCCCCCCCAACACCTTTTATGAAAAAATGCTCTGGTAGTGTTTTTGTGCTTTGACATGTAAGCCTGTATCTACACAACTGGCTAGGCAATTAGGGCCCTGAGCACGCTAGGGAACTTAAAATGGTTTAACTACAATTTTAAGCCCTTCAAACATGGTTTGGATACACACTGTAACACAATTAAAACTGTGTTACATCTGCATTACAACCATGTTCTAAAACCGTGCTAAAACCCTGCTAGGGAGGTAGTCTTCAGCATGGTTTGACAAACATGGCTGCCTTAATCCACGTTAAGAGCCATGTGTACACAATCCGTGCTGTAACATGGGTTAAGGTAACCATTTTTAAACAACCCTAAAGATTTTGCATTCAGTATAGGAAAAAAATACATTACACAAAGGGCTTTGCTCTCAAAGCACTCCTGATTATGATGATACAATTTCCATCCCAATCCATTGAGGTGCCCAGTCGTGAGTATCCCATTATGCATTGCAGCATCTGCAGTGCTTTGTGCTAGTGCCACAATCATGCCTGGGAACACAGTCGGGCAAGCACGGTTGTTGGAGTGCAATGTGAATGCTGCAACAATCATGTTAAGGACTGGTTTAGAAAACATTTTTTTTTTACCTTTTTTTTTTTTTTTTTCTAACTTGGTGCCCAGTGTGTACAGGACCTTACTGTCCTGCATGTATGGCACTTTTGGGCATAATCTCAACAAATTCTTGTCTGATGCTCCAGTAGGATTTAAACCTGTGATTGCAGCATAGACAATATTATGAAGCTAGAGTCTGAAAATGCACTTGCCAAAGACAAAATGTCAAATTAGATTTTGCTAACTTTTGTCAGTTAATTCTAACATTTCATGCAGAAGGTAAGGAATGGGCATTTTCAATGATAAAAATCAGATTGTTGTACTGGGGTTGAAGGACAAAGCCCCCCCCCACTATAAAAAAAACCAACAACATAGTTCTAGGGTTGCATTATAAAGATTTTTTCAACAATCAAAATCAAATATTACTTAAAGGAGATCTATCGGCAGAGGTGAAGCCCGACTGCTGCACAGATTGAGGCTTCACCTCACTGATTCCCCATTCGGGCACAATGTTAAATAAAGAGTTTTGTGTCTGACTGCTCGTAAAAGTGTCTGAGGCTCCAGTGCAGCTAGCATGTTTAAGTATGGTGCTGCTTCACCCCCCGCGATTGTGCTGCAAACAATGCAATATAATAGCATGATGCTGCCCCTTCCTTATTGGTGCCCTTAGGTAGGAGATTTAATAATCTCTGTATCTCGGATGCCCAACTCTATTTTTACAGAATTTGCTGAAATGCCATGTGTATACCAGGCATACACATGGCATTTAGACAAATCGTGTATACCAGGCATACTCATGGCATTTAGGCAAATTCTGTAAAAACAGCACTGGGAATGGGAGATACAGAGATTATTACATATCCATATATAAGGGTACCAATAAGAAGGGACAGTGCTGCGTCATCATATCGTGGTGTTTGCAGCACAATCGCAGGGAGCGAGGCATGCCATACTTAAACATGCTGTCTGCACTGCAGCTTCAGAGACTTCTTACAAGCATTCAGGTACAAAACTATTTATTTAATATGGTGCCTGCAGGGGGAATCTGTGAGGTGAAGCCTCGATCTGTGCAGCGGTCAGGGCTTCACCTCTGCTGGTAGTTCTCCTTTAATATGAATTTGCAGTAAGGAAATTACATTTATTAAGGCAGCACATTCCACTTGTATGCATTCTAATGTCTAACATATAATATTACTATGAGCTTGTTGTTCAGTTGATGAATTGATGTACCTGACATGTAACTTAAAGGGAACATAAACCTTGAGTTTTACAATATTTATTACATTGAGAAATGTGGTCTTGTGTGAAGCCTGTTTAGTATCCCCAGTGGATTGTTTAGTGTGTTTCTTTTGAAATAGTCTTATTTTTTCCGCTTGTTAACACTGCACTTACTACATGCAGTAGTTTTAAAAATATATATTTTTATTCATTTTTGCAGAAGAAATAAACATGCAAAAGTTATAAATGTTTGTTTCAGAATTAAGTCTCAGTACATCAGTAATACAACATTAAAAGTACCAGTCTCACCTCCCCATGTCATAATGTGTGGGTATTTCAATTAATCATTTCTTTCCAAAATGAGCTAATAGGGAAGGGAACATTGTTTAACCAAGGGTAGAACACTAAGCCAAAGCTTGTTTCCAGGTGCAACCTGGGAGCACAAGAAAGTTATGTGACTTGCTCAGGATCACACAGTATGCATCTAGATGGCTGTGGGATTCAAACCCAGATCTCCAAATCTGCAGCTCAGAGTCTTAACCCACTGTGCTATACTGCCACTGAATTGGGCATTAGCAGCATGACCATGGACTACTTATAAGACAGAGTCCATTTTGTTAAGGGAGTCCCATTTATATTGTTCACCTTGTGATTAGCAAGTTCAACCTAAAAAAGTGAAAATACAAGGAAATTCCTTGCATTAATAATTGAAACAGTTTGCCTACCGAACCCCCCTCTCTAGCGCTACTTCATGACAAGTCTGTCTTGAAGAGCCCTTCAATGAGAATATTAAAAGAATATCATTTAAGTAGACGAAACAGATTACTATGAAAAATCTCCCTGATCATGAAGGCAGCATAATGGCAAATTAAACTGAATAACTGCTATTACCATATGAATGGACTGACTGTTAAACACACCCATAGCAACATATTATAAATCAAACTTTTTTTTATCAGTTAATGATCCTGTCTGTGGTATTAACTGTCTAAGAGCAGGGGTACCATCATGGCTGTAGAAACTTTAATTCACTCAGTGAAGCATGCTATATTTTTACTTCCCTTTAACTAACTATAGAAGGATTTCCCTCAGTGTCTCTGCAAGGCATCATTCTGGAAACCAGCATCAAGAAAGTTCCTCTGACATAGCGCTGCTTGTCATCCATGCTAGCAGGAGGGGAAGATCCCACTTGAACAGTCAACCATGCAGTCACCATCATCTCTTTAATGCTGAGTTGATTATAGAAAATGGGCACAGCACATAGGAAATTAAATTTTTAAAACACATATTGCTATTCCGCATAGCCCCACTTCGTCTGCTATATAAAATCAGGGTCCCCAAGATGGAAGAATATATGTATTTAACAGAAAGTCACTGTGGTGCACATATTCATAGACTGCAGACAGAATTAGAATGTATAGGAAATCTGGACAGGTATATCTGTCCATGGCACAGCAGTCTTCTTCCCACTGTTGTGAGTCCACAGCTCCCCTAACAAAGTCAGTTCATATAGCTTCCAATTTGCATCCTGCTTTGGCTGGATCACAGTACATAAAGATTTTTCCATCACAAATGATCTTTAATTTTGCTGACAATTGCAATGAGTGAGAGAGTCCTAGTTCTCTTAAGTCTAGCATGAATTGCATCAAATCCTCTGCGGCACTGATGGGTAACATAGCTCAAATCTGGTAGACAATGAACGGTTGTGCCATCATTTACTTGTAGAGTACCCATGGATTTAGGTTTTCGTGGTATTATGTCCCACACATGAAGTCCTGCCATCACCCCATCACAGTATGGTGAAGCTCAGGATTGTTGAGCCATCATCCAGTAAGCCTTTAGTATAGAAGAATGAGCTTCAAATTGTAATAAATTATTCAAAAGGTCATTAATGAACTCTAGCGCCACTGAGCCCTCCATTTGCTCAAGTACGCCCACAACCCTAAGACTGGGAGATCTGGCTACATTTTCTAAATGTTTGAGCCTTGCTTGCAGCAATTTGTTTTCCTCTGCAACTCCAGTGACCACTGTTTGTGTTTATTAAGTTTGGTATTGAAGATTTTCTGCTCAGAGTCAAGTTGCTCTACCTTTGTTTTGAAAAGCGAAACTCTTGTATTGGATGCCTTCACTTTCTTATCAAGTCAGTGTTCTGCTTCCAACATGGCCTTGACTATGCTTTCCGGGTCTCCGTCTTCATCAATGGGTTGACCACCCTTGCTGGATCCCACCACCAGTGTTGTTAACTTTACCTTTCCATTCTCCTTTGTGATATCCATTTCTGATCTTTCCATGTTGGTAAGTTTATCAGCTAACACTGGTGGATGCACAAAAGAACAAGCTAATAGTATACTTAATTAAAAATCCATTTTCGGCTTATAAAATTGCACTTTTACAAGTTTAATGTGTGCTCGAGATGGAGCAATTGAAAAACTGTCCAAGCATATCGGCTGCTAGCTCCGCTCCCTAATATTTATTTTTTTATTACTCATTTATTTGTCATTTTTGTTGATCATGAAGGCTACCTGGAGAAACATGTTCCCCATTGCCAGGTGCAACCTAGGAGTGTACAATTGGTATGGACAGTACAATGATGGCACAACAGACACAACCTTACCAGCATAGTAACAATTTATAGTAAAAAATTTAACATAAACAACATGTTTCATCCAAAGCAAGTGCATATGGATTTAGCTTTTAGAAATTCCTTTAGTTCATCCTTGACATTGACATGTTACAGTTTCTATGAGTTCTGAGTAGAGCTCATTCTAGGCTGTAGTTGTGGTAGCTAAGGGAATGCTCACTCATTACTGTTTTTTGTAAAAGGGATCCAAGTTCTGGAATCCAGTCAAATCAGATGAGTGGAAGCCTACAGACAGAGAATAATTGTCTTAAGAACAAGCAGGTTCTCAACACAGACTTACAGCGGTGACATCATCCGCACAAAAGCACATCTCTAGTGCCTTAAGATGACCCCATTCTAACTAGGCTCTGAGAACCTGCGAGTTCTTGATACCAAGGGGATTTGTTATTGTACATTTTACAATGACAATGAAATTTCTTGCTTTCTGATTTGTCAGTGCCCACCTTCACAAATGATGTTACATGAGCATGACATCACTTTATGAAGGCCTAGCATCAACATGACCTGAGGAAAGAAAAAAAAATCACTGTGCCCTTATATGTACACACTAGCTGCCATGGTCCTGTCATACTTTCCCCACTTTAACCCAACTTTCCCTACTTTACTAAGAAACATAATCCTGTACATTTTAAAATTCCTAGTAGCAAAACCACAACATCTTTTAATAATCATGGCTGCATGCAACTTCACAATTTTCCTCTCTCTTTATTTTAGTGGATGCAAGGCCAATGCATGCTCAGCTATCCACTTAACAGTCACACATGGTCTGAAACTACACACAGCAGCTGTTAATAAAACAATATCTGACAGCTTCTAAAAGAACAACAAAAAAATCTTTACCCGGTAGTAGTACTGTATTATGCAGCAGGGCCAGGTGACTTAATGATAAGTCACTGAGCAATCTAGCTCTCTCAGACCCACCACACTTTTTGATCAGCTCCCTTTTACATCGTAACACAGCAGACAACGTCATAACTCTGGCCTACAGCAGGTAGCAGGGCTGGGCAAATTAAACTCCACTAATAAGAAGACGATATTCAGTTAAAAATAAGAGAGCGACAGGGAGCTGAAGGAGGAGGGGAAGAGAGGGAGTTACTATACACTTTGTTCAAGAGCAACTGACATGAATTTTAGGTCCTGTCAGGCAACCCATACAATGGAGTTGCCTGCCAGAGGAGCTATTCTAGCTATATTTGACATTTCTTTTACCTCTTGGTTAAAAAGTTATAGGCTCCATAAAACCCAGCTCGTAACTTCCATTTACATGCTGAGTGGCCACTGAGCAAAGTCGCCACCCCTGAACATGCAGTAAGAGTGATGTGAAGTAGCAGCATCTATGGACATATATAGATCGGAGGGACATTTAATCAGGTTCTAGATTATTTTTCGGCAGGTATACATGCATGAGGCTAAATATAGCACATAGTAGCCCCATACAAGTATACCTGCCAGAAAAGATAATCTAAGTACATTTAGGTGGCCCCCTTCCTGATCCTATTATATGCTCCATAGAGTGCCTGCAATCCCATTCCCTACTTCACATCATAATTATGTAGGTTTTAGGGGTTGGGCTGCAGTGCTTGCAGTTAGCAAAATCTAATTTGACACTTTGTACATGGAAGTTACAAGTCAGGCTTTATGGAGCCTATAACATTTTAACCAAGAGATAAAAAAAAAGTAAAATATGGCTGGAATAGCTCCTACAGTGGGCAACTCCATTGTATGGGTTGCCTGCTGGAATCATGTCAATAACTCTTTCAGAACAAATCTTGGAAAGCAGTGCCACCTACTGGCCAAAAATATGCATTAGCACTGTATTTTTTCTGGTGTACACATACCCATTGAAAAATTCACTAAAAAAAAAGTTAAATTAATTTTTTATCACTTTTTTTCTTTCAAACAAACCATTAAATAATAGCAACAGTGCACTCCAGGGTATGTGTCTGTATGGGATAACGTCACTTCTCAGATGGATGCACTCAGCCTATGGCCTCCTACCCCACCACCCGATGTGCAATGTTATTCCAGCATGACACACACCCTGTTGTGCATAATTGCTTAATAATTTCAATAGAAAGCATGTTTTACAACAACTGGAGATTAGTGTATTTTATTATTTTAAACTCGGTGACGGACTCAAAATGCCTGATGATGCCTGTGTAAAGTTGTTCTTCATGTTATAAAGTATTGTGAACAACTGATTCCAATTGATTCAGCTCTGGGATGTTGTTCTTAACACTCTAAAGCATGAAGAACAAGTTTTGAAAAAACAGTTTAACATGCTTACTGTGCATTGGGTTCTGGAACTGATAAGTAACTAAAAATAATATTGGTCAGAAAAAGAGCACAGTTAACAAGGGACCCACAACTACTTCAAAACACACATGAAGCAATATACAAGTGTACATAAACAGACTTCAGACATGCCCAAATTTCCACTTATATTAAAACATGAAAAATACAGCTTAATTTTTCCTTTAAGTATGTAGAAATATCTGACTTTGGTAGATATGTGAACCTGACTGTCCAGCATTACATTTATTGTACGTACTGGTGTTCTATACTGCTTAGGATGGCCTATTGAGACAGAGACTGCTTTAGTGTTAACTGTTAATTTCAGTTAAAACTAAACGTCTGTTGTTCCCTACTGAGCAGGTATATCAAGACATTGGTAACAAACCCTTCGGTAGTGCCATGACATGATAATACTGTACAAAGAAATGCAAGGAATCTGGGGTGCCAGAGCAATTTATAAAGGTGCTGTGGGGACTTTGAAGCACTTTGACTCTCGGCGGGGAAATGAGCGAAACAGTAACTCTGATAATTCTGCAGAGTTGCAGTGCTTTTTGCTTGCCTAATCTTGTGAATTTGCACTGCTCCGATTAAAAAAAAAACCCTGAAAACTCCCCATCACATATGGGGCTTCATAGGGTTGGTAACCTTGTTCCATTTCGGTGCTGGGATAGTGGGCAGTTTACCAAATTGATTACAGCATTTTTAAAGCATGGGGTCCCTATTTTCAAAAGGATTTCTCCCATTCTGTGCCTATGGCAAAAAGCTTTTTAGCAGAAACATTTTCTGAAGAGCACCCCTACCCCCAAAAAGACACACGTGTCAAAATGATTTTAATTGACATTTTTAAACGTGATGCTGCCCAGCAGTATCGGAGTGGTATTCTAAACAATTACAAAGCAGCGATATTTACACAATAATGAATGTCATGTCATGGTGCATGGCTGGGCCTGTTGAAATGCATGACGAGGAGTAATCTGCATTTGTGTTTGGGTTCACTACTGTTGTACTACAGACCAGTACTAGACAGTATGTTCTAAAATTGTAGAACTGGCTTCAGTGAAGTGTGATGTGCGCATCTAGGTTGAAATATTGGAACAAAAGTCAAAAACATCATTGATTGTAACACTTCACTATTATACAGCACAACTGCCTTGTTAAAAAATGTTTTGAATTGAACTGTTGATTTTAATGCCTATTTTATATTCTGTTGTAAAATCTGAAAAAAAAAACAGAGATCAACTTTACCAAAGATATATATTACTAAATCTCTGCAAAAGATTAGCGCAATCTCTGGAAATATGAATGACATGTTATTTTACTATTATCATAAATGTCTTATAGAAATAGCAGCCATATTTTCACTTTTATTACTTTCCGCCACCTACTTTTTACATACAGAATGTTTTATGTTCACACTGTGTCAATTATTTAGTCTTTACAATGAAGGGAAATATAGCATTATCTAGTCAGCCACATTTCCTTTTATTAACTCAACAGTGAGTCAGAATAATTGTACAGCCATGTGTTTTTCACCCTTTGTAGTTTTTTTTTTGTAGCTGTTTTAAAAGGAGGAGTGCAGAGACATTCCTTGCATTTAGGAGACTTCAGAAATTAAAATGGGTGTATGTAAGCATTGCTATAAAATGACCAGGGAGAAAGATCAATGAAACCTACATAATGACAAGCTTTTAAAAAAAGAATATTCTTAGTATTTTTGTTACCTTTTTTGCAAAGGGAAACATTTTCTAAATGAAAAAAAAAAATAATTATTTCAAGAAAGATTCTCTTGAGTTAAAAAAGAAATTGTCTCCAAAACAGGAGATACTCAATTTGTAAAACTGTCACAACTCTCCAACATTTGGGGCAGTGACTTCAGATCTTCTTTTGTTTGTGTTAGAGCACTAAAAAAAGCAAGCAGCCATTGTTTTGAAAGAATCCTCATGACTTACATCTTTCCACTTTCATTTCATTTTTTTTTCATTTGAACAGTTGCTGAAATCATTAAAACTGTAAATATGTTGTTGCTTTAATAAGCATCTTCTGAGAACTTTGTATCTACGGTATATAATCATAGAATTTTATATTTTCATATAAAGCTAATTTTTTTCTAGTTTCAATTCTGTCTTAGTTTATTCGTGGTAGACATGTGAAATACAAACTTTCTGTGCATTGACGTAGTAAGTACAGTCATCACATTCTGAAAGATTCAACATGTGTTTTTTTCCCCTGCTGGGACAGTGATTGTGAAAGTTGGATGTTTTTTTTTTAATTCCGTTGACAGTGTGTGCAATAGGAATAGATCTACCCAGTCACTGAATAAGTTTGTCTCATTGACCCATCTGAAAAAATGTTGTGTCCTTTTTGTAACTTGAACAATTTTTTTTGTTCTGTTTAAACCTATATAAATCATCCTATTATAGTGTTATTTAATATGTAAATTGTATTGCTATACATAAAATAAAGTATGGGTTTTGATGTACTTTTGGTTATATAGTATTACTGTAACACCATCTGATGACATTAACTAGAGCAGTTTTTCATCAAATAAGGCCTTGGTGGCTGCATGCGGCCCCCAGCACAATTCTCTGTGGCTAGAACTCTTTAGAACCCCAATTACAAAGGGAATGGACTGTTTGTTACCTTTAAATACACCTGAGACATACATTTCAAGCAAAACTACACCAGGGATATGATTTATTATATACCGTGTGGAAAAAAAAATTGTTATCCAGGGGTTTGAGGTGAAAAACATAAGGAGTGAGGCCACCTTTCTGGTGGCCACACTTTGAAGCCACAGGATTTGGGGCTTGTGAACCACTGAACTAGAGCAACTTACTTGCTGTATTACCCTAATTAAGTCACTGAACCTCTCCCTACTTCAGTCCACATAGCTGTAACTGTGTAACAGCATAAGCTCACTGAAAACCAGATATCTCAGCTGGTTTATCCTGGATAAAAAAGTGTAACAAAACAGATGTTTATGAATGGGCATATGTATAATGGGCACAGTGTCTCATCACATTACTACTGTACACTGGTTTGCTGACCTGTTATATCCAGTAGTTGCCCATGTGATTTTTAACACTATTGGTCAAACCTGGGATCATTCCTTTTTTTTATTCATTTTTTTAAAGGAGTTTTAAGAAATGCACTAACAAAACAAGAGCTGACTGACACCCCAGTTGCTGGCCCCGAGTTTCAAAAGTTATAGTGAGACAGGTATCTACTGAACAACAAAAAAGCAAAAATAACTCTGATGCTAATACACCCAGATGAAGCTATACAGAGATGCAAAATGTCAAGCATGCGCACAATGACACACATGCATGCACACACACTCAACCTATCACTTTGATGCACTAATACACGCACACCCTAACATGCGAACGCATGAATACAGTAGTACACCCCCAACTGAAACACATACTCAAATATGCCAGCTCCAGCAGTTGGAAGAAGGGTGCAGTCAGGGTAGCCCCCAGTTTAGGGTAGGAATAGGGGGATCCAAAGATGAAACTTACCCCCCATCTCTGTAAGCTCACCTGCCTGATCAAATCTGTGAATTCCAGCCAGTCAGTTACCAACACCATCAAAATCCTGCTTATCTCTCTCTCTCTCTGTCCTCAAACATTTTCCATATCAGTGTCCTCATATGCACATAAACACTGCCATTTTTCCTAAAACCTCCGCTTATGCTCGTTGCTGCTGGTGCAGTCATTTCTAGTCATGGTGGAGCATGGCACTGTGGCAACTGGAGTTTTCACGTAAGTCCCTCATCCCAACTGCCTGTACCGTCACTTGAGGGAGTCCCTATTGGAGGATCAGGAGAGCGGAACAGGCACTGACCAATGACATTGAAGAAAAAGAAAAGTAATTTGGGATAATATGCATATAAAATACATAACCCATTTTTTTTCAGTTCAGTCATCCTGCAGTTATTGTGTGACTTAGTATGCAGTGACTGCTTTAACTCTGTGATACTGTTGGTTCTCCCAATTACTGTTCACATTTGGAGATCAGGAGTAACCAAAAATTCAGGCCAGGGTTTTGAAAGTGGAAAAGTTGTGCAAGAGACAGTACCATTGTATAACTGTAATTTTTTCAGCATGTGCACAATTCTCAATTAGCTGGTCTTTGTGAGACCATTTCCACATTTTACAGCAGACTGCATAATAGTGTATGCAGCTGTGCAAAAATGCTACACTTGATATTACCAGGCATAGCATTTAGTGTGCACCTGCACACACACACACACACAGCCTGTGTACAAAAATGCTAAAATAGCATTTTGCCAGTGCAGAATCCCCCAAATACTAGTGAGTTGTGTAATGAGGTCTTAGTCCCTGGACAAGCCTGACCCTAAAAATAGGGCCTTGGTCTTTAAAGGAACACTGTCAACCCCTCTGGGCCTCAAACTATCTCCAGTTTTAAAAAAAAAAAATTATGATTGTTCACATTCTGTAGGATGTGTTGATGTAGCTGGTAGTTTCATTCTGATATATTTTTTCCTTTTTAAAAGTGAAAAACAGACAGCCCACCATAGTTGTGTTAACCAAATGAAAATGTTTTTGTTTACATTCTTAACTCTGACTGTATCATTCCTGGACTGTTAACACCCCCAGTACAGTCTAGCCACTTAAGATAAAATGAGAGGATGGGGGACTATTGTGTCATATGCAACTGCTCTGTTTGGGGCGTTCCTAATGTTCAGGAAGTATGCAATAAAAGTGAATCAAGGGTTTGAAACAATACAAGGTTAGCTATAAATAAACCATTAGCATGCATTTCAGTTGTGCTAAGAAACATGGCATATTAAACAACCAGCAACTCCAATGAACTTTAGAGAAGGTAAGCAATCAAAAAAGGTGGATTTCCAACAGGAAATAGTATGATGCGAAAAGGGTTGACAGTGTCCCTTTAACCATCCCAAACTTTAAGTTGGAGTGAGCTAAGAATTTGAGGTTAAACGAGGGGCTTCGCTCTAAAACAGTTGGTCAGCATTGGATCGAAAACAAGTAAAATATGGGCTTTAAACTATCAGAATAGTATTAGCTAGCATTAGAAGTACATTTTTAATTATGGAAATTGGTCCCAACTGTGATCACATTCTATGCCTGCTTGCCCTTTATTTTATTTTTTTTTTTTATCCCTCCTCGCAGGGCTGGCAGGCAGCTCTGGTCACTCCCTCAGAGGGACTCACTCTCCAGCTTCCCCACACTAGCTCCTCCCGGGAGGTCCCCCACGGGTTGCCCCCCCCCATATGGCAGGGCCGAGACAGAGGAGTGTCGACTTCCCCCCTCCCCTGAAAGCCAACATCTAGACTCCGGTGGAACCAGTTCGGGTGCAGCTGGGCCATCATGGAGCCTGCCAGCTCCACTTTCCCCCTTCCCTTGCCATGGTTGCTCACGTGCTTCTGGAGGCATGCACACACAGCAACCCACGGCACCCTCCCTATTCTAGTCGCTCCCATCTACACTACCTCCGGGCTTCCACCTGGGGACAGCCTTGCAGCGGGAGTGGCTGGGTCCCCACCCGGGAGAGGAGAGCTGCCATACGGCTGCTCAATCCATCTCCCAGCCTCCTTTCACCAACCCAGGCTCATTCTTGAACCTGGGTCGCCAGCATAGCATGAGGTGTGGTGTCCAGTGCCTCAACCCTCAGTGCCATCAGGCCGGCACCTGCTTGCATTCTTAAGTACATCAGTGTCTAGACTATATTCCCTCCTGTAAGGGCCTCTTAGTGACAATCTAACATATAAAATGGAAAAGTAATGTCTGAATTGAGAATTCATGGTTCAGGTATGTAATGATAAAGGCTAGCATGCTGCCTTTCCTGTGCATGTGCCCATGCAGAACCTCCACAACATAGTCGCTCAGCCAGTCCTGGACTGGCTCTCACTTAAAGCCAGACTAAACACATAATTCTGCTGTTTGTTTGACTTTGACTGTGTGCTGCTACCTGTATTGTGACTTGGAGGTGTTGCTGATGGAGTTCACAGGCCAGGAGATGAAATGTCCAGTGCACATGTGGCATGAACTAGTGAATTGAACTATTTGGCTGGATGTTGAAACTGTCCAAAAGGCAGAATAAATGGAAGATGCTTACTGTGCTACTGTTCATGTAGGCCCAATGGCTGAATGTCCAGCACCAAGTCTGCCCACATATGATTACACTGCATGTGAACTCAGCTGCCTCCGTGCCTCAGACTCTTGGGGGAGGGGTCCCAGGACTGAGACCTTAGCAAGACTACCAGATCTGAAGCAGTGCAGTGCGAACAGGCTAAGTGATCAACCTGTACCCTATCTCTGTCTGTGTAAGTAAGCACATGGAAAGTGCAGGGACCAAACAATTGAGCAGACAAACTTTAAATGTGGGACCATGTTTCATAATGTATATAAATCCGGATGTCCATATTTTCTGGAAGAGTTTGGCCTAGATAGTGTAGGGCGATTTGAAGCCAGGATTGAGTAGTTTTCTCTGTTTGATTAGCAGGGTACTTTCTCTGTCAAATTGTTGTGTAGGGTATCTTGCTGACAGGAAGGCACTCATCGCAGCGGTGGGTGAGCTTTTAGTCGATTGTTTGTGAGGACACAGTTTAGCCCAACCCTTCCCACCCCTCACCCCACCCATCCCTGGAAATAGTTCCTTTATACCTGAGGTTCTGACATCGTTTCCTCGAGTGCAAGGTGCATTTCACTGTCATATCCTCTCAGCACACTGCACTGATAATATAAGCATACCGTTGTATAATATATATATATATTTCTATATAATCAAATCACACGCACGCACACATACAAATACAATAAAAAAAAACTAGATAAACGTGGGGAATAGTGCAATGTAATGGCTGTGGGGCAGCAGTCTTCCGGGAGTCTTTCTGGAGGCTGAGATGCTGCCCTATTTGCAGACAACTATCTGCCCTGAGGGAGGAAGTTGCCCGTCTTCAGGCCACACTGGACAGTAGTAAGGAAACCTTCCCCCAGGCCACACTGGACAGTAGAAAGGGAACCTCCCCCATCCAGGGAGCACTAGGCCACCACCACTACCTCAGAGGTTGCGAGAAAGCACAGCAGTTGGACCACAGTGGGCTCAGGGAGGGTGAGGAGGGTGGAACAGAGGCACACCCAGTCAATTGTTCCACTCCACAATCCATACACCATTCTGGGGAGCATAGCTCCCTATGGGTGTACCTGAGAGAAGACTGATGATAACTGTCACAAGGGAGGCCCACAGAAAGGAGGCAGAGGGACACCAGAGAAAGAAGCAGCTCCTGGTGGGGGACTCAATTATTAGGGGTATAGAACTGGGGAGATGAGAAAAAAATGGTAAGGTGCCTGCCTGGTGCCATGGCTAGAGGGACAGGAAGGCGCATCCTCAGGATCACGAGAACAGCTGCAAGGTTCTGAGCTGGACGAATTGTCCACCTAGGGACAAATGACTTGGCTCATCATGAGATTAGAGCAGTGCAGGAGGACATTGCAGAGTTGGGAGGGACCTAAGATGAGTAGCACACAGTTTCCTTCTCAGAGGTGCTGCCTGTCAAAAGCATGGGGAGGCGAGGGTAATTGGCACCATGCAGTTTAATGAATGGTTGAAAAAATGGTGTGGAGCACAGGGGTTTGGCTTCATTAGGGACTGGGGTTCCACCTGGAGGGACACCAGCCTATACTGGCAGGATGGTCTGCATCTGTCCAGGAAGGGAACAAGTCTTTTGAGCAATCGGTTTAAATGCTTCATTGACAAGCTTTTAAACTAGTCAAAGGGGAGGCACTGACAAGCAGCAGGAAAATCCAGCCTCTCCCTACAAAACAGGGTACTAAATGAAAAAAAGACAGAGAGAACGGTCAGTGGGGATGCTGCACTGAAGGTAAAGCCATCAAAAATGGAGAGCAATGAGTACTAATGCCCGTAGTCTGGGTAACAAGCTTCCTGAATTAGTGGCCTTGATGGAGGAAGAACATCTGATATCGTGGCAGTCACAGAAACATGGTACAACAAAACCATGACTGGGACATAAACATCCAGGATACACTGTGTACAGGAGGGACAGGGAGGGTAAAAGAGGAGGAGGAGTAGTTCTTTACATAAGGGAAGGAATAAAAGCAACAGAACAAAAAGGTACACAGGAGGAGAAGAAGCACTGTGGGTAAATTTGGAGACAGGCAATGGCAACTACAATACGCTTAGGGGTTAGATAAGACCCTTCTTCAGGGGAGGAAATGGACAGAAATGATAGAAAGTATACTTAGAATGGCAGAAAAAGGGAGATATTGCTGATGGGTGATCTGAATATGCCAGATGTTAACTGGAGTGCAGTTGCAGCTGCCACTTCAAGAGTGCAGTTATTCTAGATGCCCTAGGGGCATGCTTAGACAACTAGTACTGGAGCCCACTCGAGAGGAGCAATATTAGACTTGATTCTCTCAAATGGAGATGGTAGAGGATTACAGATGAAGTGGGTAGCCATCTGGGAACTAGCGACCATAAACAGTATGGTTCACAATAAACACAGCAATAGAGTCAAGCCATACAAAGACAAAAGTACTGGACTTTAGGAGGCTGACTTTGCCAAAATGGGTGAGTGCCTAAAGGCACTAGCAAATGGGCAGGAAGGAGGGTGGAAGAACAATGGGAATAATAAAACTGCCATCACAGAGGTAACGAGCCTTTGTGTGAAGCAAATAAACAAAACAAGGCGATGTAAGAAACCACTATGGTTCTCAAAGGAAGTGGCAGTGAAGGTTCAAGAGAAAAGAAAGCATTCAGGAAGTACAAGGAATCGCAGAAGGAGCAGGACAGAGAACTGTATCAGTTAAAGCAAAGGAGGCTGGGAAGGCAGTCAGAACAGCAAAGGCCCAAACCGAGGAAAAGATAGCCAACTCAGTTAAGAAGGGGATAAAACCTTTTATAGGTACATCAGGGAGCGAAGGAAGACCAAGGAGGGATAGTGAGGCTTAATAAAGGGGAGGGAGGGTGGGCAGAGGAGACTGTGAAAGGCAGAGATACTAAACAAATATTTTTGCTCAGTATTTACAAAGGAAGAGGGGAGGTACATAAAACAATCTAGTAACACTCTGGATACAGAAGTTGATACCGCCCATTTACAGAACAAAGGGTTCTGAAAGAACTCTTAAAACTGAAGGTGGACAAAGCAATGGGGCCTGATGGGATTCATCCCAGAATTCTAAAGAACTAAGGGTAGAACTAGTGACACCACTGACTACCCTTTTAACAAATCATGGGAGGATGGGGTGGTACCCGAGGACTGGAGGAGGGCAGATGTGATTCCCTTCACAAAAGTGGGAGCAAGGCAGAAGCAGAAAACTATAGACCTGTTAGTTTAACCTCAGTGATAGGGAAAATGATGGAATCACTTCTAAAGGAAAGAATTGTCAGTATCTAGAGGCCAGAGGGCACAGGACCCTAGGCAGCATGGATTCGCAGGGAAGGTCATGCCAGACAAATCTGATAGATTTCTTTGACTGGGTGACCAAAGTAGTAGATCAGGGAGGGCTGTGGACATGGCCTACCTAGACTTTAGCAAGGCATTTGACACAGTCCCACACAAAAGATTACAAGTTAGCCAGCCTGGGAGTGGGTCCCAAGATGACAGCCTGGGTAAAGAATTGGCTGAGAATAGGACACAGAGGTAATAGTAAATGGAGTCCACTCTGAAGAAAGGAGGGTTACTAGTGGGGTACAGCAGGGTTCAGTATTAGGACCGGTCCTCTTCAATGTCTTTATAAGCGACATTGCAGAAGGACTGGAAGGAAAAGTATGTCTCTTTGCAGATGACACAAAGATCTGCAACAGAGTTGATGCACAAGGTGGGGTGGAAAGGATGAGAAAGGACTTGGCAAGGTTAGAGGAATGGTCAAATGTATGGCAGCTTAGATTCAATGCTAAGAAGTGCAAGGTAATGCACCTGGGAAACAAAAACCCAGGGAAGAGTACACAATGGGGGGTGAGATACTAACAACAACAAAAATGGAAAGGGACCTGGGGTAGTCATATCAGATGACCTAAAGACGGGCAAGCAATGTGAGAGGCAGCAAGGAGGGTTGGGGGATACTGGGATGCATAGGGAGAGGCATCACCAGTAGAAAACAGGAAGTTATTATCCCTCTGTACAGACAGCTGGTGAGATCCCATCTGAGTATTGTGTGCAGTTCTGGAGACCCAATCTCCTAAAGACACAGACAGGATGGAAGCTGTCCAGAGAGGGCAACTAAAATGGTGCAGGGTCTGCACGGAAGACATATGAAGAGACTTGAGGAGCTTAATATGTATAGCCTCGAGGAAAGAAGGAGAGGGACATGATAAAACGTTCAAGTACCTCAGGGAATCAACAAAGTACAAGAGGGTAGCATCTTTCAAAAAGAGGTGTGCAAGAACAAGAGGGCACAATTTGAAAATAGAGGGCGGCTCAGAGGTAATTTAAGGAAGTATTTTTTACAGAGAGGGTTGTGGATGCATGGAACGGCCTCCAAGGAGGTTGAGTCAAATCAGTGGTGGAATTCAAGCATGCAGGATAGTCATAAGGCAGTTCTGGGGATGGGGGTAGGGAAGAAGTAGGCTGCTGGTTAACTAGGATCTGCAGCTTATCCAGTAGGTAGGGAAATGGGCAGACTGGGTGGGCCAAGCGGTCCTTATCTGCCGTCAAATTCTATGTTTCTATGCATTCTTTGCTGCTACAGTGAAAATCCTCCATAAATGAGGCTCTCTAGGACCTTTCAAGAGGGTGGAAGTCCCAGAAACAAATTTTGAGTTTAAAAATCGGAGGTGATAAACCGCAAAAAACTCACCCACCTGAGCTGCAGCCAACTGTCAGTAAGAACTAATAAGGGACAAGACAATAAAATATGAGCATGAGTTGCTGAGGAATGTCCACAACCCCTTGAGCAAATAGCCATCCTGTACCAAAATATGCCTGTTGCACAAGTGTGTAAAAATATTATAAATGCTTGCAAAACATGCAGATTAGTAGACCTGTGTGTGTTTAAGCAGTAAATCTTATTCCCATCAGCACTATGCCAAAGTGTTGTGGCCGTCTTGATACAATGGAAAAATCTTGTAAATATTGAACAGCAGATGCCTGACCAGCTGATCCTTTTGGGCTGATATGAGAGACGAGAGAAACATAGAAACTGATGGCAGATAAGGGCCACTGGGCCCACACATTCTGCCCAGGGTGTAGGAGATGCAAAGTAATAGTTGAAATAAAGGGCTTTATGTGACAATGATGACTGAAATGGCAAGTCTAGAATCGAGACGAAAGAGGACAGAAATGGCAACATTTTTTTTCCTGGGGGCTTCACCCCATACCCCCTTATTTACATAACAAACTCCAAGTCGTAGAACCTCAAGGAGGAGGTAAATCATTTGTTGCCATGTCATCTTTGCCGATATTCTGTCGCCGACATTTGGACTCGCAGTTTCGGAGTCACCAACATTACATGCCACCAAATAAAGGGTCTTCTCTGAGGAAATCTTCCATAGAGTCACACCTTTAAAACTGTAAGCCATTGCCATCAGGCCCACTTGGAGGCTTTTGCCTACTGTAGCTGGAGCCATCCATATTGGTGCACATGTGGCACTGCCTGTATAATGTAGACAATACCATACCCCCTCAGTTTTTTCTTCCGCTATCAGCAGCTCTTCTGATCAAGGAATATATTTCAGTCATCGAAGTAACATTTGTCTTTCTTTACTTTTCATCATTATTGCATGCTCTCATCGATTACTTCAAAGAAGCCCCTGCTTTTTCATTTCTGTCAGTGCAGCATGAAGGTGCTTACAGATGAGGCTCACACTCTCTGTGTTTTCTGCCTGGGCCTTTTGCATAACAAAAAAACCTGCACCATTTGTCAGGGCTTCAGCTAGTCTACAAGGAGACACTGCTGTAAATCTTTGAAGACTTTTCTGAAGAAAAAGGAGAATGCCAAGTGGGCATCATCAACATCTACCCTAGGCTCCCTGTACCATATCCACCTATGCGGAATCGCAGAAGTCTCCTTGTTAGTGGCCATGGTGTCGCCTCTGTGGGTAAAAAATGCCATTCATTAAAATGCAAATCAAAAAAGTCCTCTTCGATGGAGCATTACCATAAACACTCTCTAAATCACCATCCTGGTTTAGATCACAATCGAATCCCTTTGAGAGTCAGTCTCCGACACCAGCTCGATCATCATTCCTTCATCATGCCTTCAGGAGGGAAAAAAGGAGCGGGGGGGAGGGAAACACAGATGTAGTGATAGAGGAGGACAGAGTGAGGGAGGTAGGGGCTGCTGGCCTTGAAGGTGGACAAACCACCAGGTCTGGACAGAGTACATCCAAGGGTATTAAAAGAACTGGCTGAGGAGCTGGCAGACCTATTTAATACTTCACTAGAGTCAAGCGTGGCACCACAGGACTGGAGAACAGCACATATAGTGCCCCTCCACAAAAGTAATCCCAAGGATGACCCAGAGAATTACAGACCAGTCAGTCTGACTTCCATTGTGGGCAAGCTCATGGAGACCATACTAAAGGAAAGGTTGGTGGAATATCTAGAGGAGCATGGTCTTCAGGATGAGAGGCAGCATGGATTCTTGGGGGGGAGATCATATCAAACAAATCTGATTGACTTCTTTGACTGTGTCTCTAAGACAGTAGATAGGAGCTAAACAGTAGACATCCTCTATCTTGATTTCAGCAAGGCCTTTGACATGTGTCCCACAAAAGGTTGATCAGGAAGTTGGATCTTGGGGTTGGGGAAAAGATGGCCAGATGGGTGGAAAAGTGGCTGAGGGACAGAACCCAGAGGGTGGTTGTGAGGGAGAGTTATCTGGCACCAGAGAGGTAACCAGCGGCGTCCCACAAGGCTTGGTGCTGGGGCCGGTGTTGTTTAATGTCTTCATCAATGACACTGGGGATGATAGCATTAAGGGCAAAATGTGCCGATTCATGGATGACACCAAGATCTGCAGGAGAGAGGACACAGCTGAAGGGATACAGGACCTACAGGAAGATCTGGAAAAGCTGGGGAGGTGGTCCAGGATCTGGCAGCTTGGCTTCTATGCCAAGAAATGCAAAGTTATGCATATTGGCGCCAAGAACCCCAGGACAGAGTACTACCTGGGTGGAGTCCGAGTATCTGCATCAGAGGAGAAGGACCTGGGAGTGATCACTAGTGACCTGAAGCACTCCACGCAGTGCAAGAAAGCAGCAGCAAAGGCAAACAAGATGCTGGGATGCATATCTAGTGGGATCGGTAGTAGGAGAGAGGAGGTTATACTGCCCCTGTACAGGTCACTGGTAAGGCCGCATCTAGAGCATGGAGTTTAGTACTGGTACCCACAACTCAAAAGGACATTAACCTGCTAGAAAAGCCCAGAGGAGGGCTACAAAGATGATAGCTGGTCAGCAGGGTACGAGGAGAGGGTGAGGACTCTGAACATGTACTACCTGGAAGACGGGGGGGGGGCATAATTGGGACCTTCATGTACTTGAAAGGGATAAATAAGATTGATAAGGAAAGTCTCTTTAAGCTGAGTGGCAACCATAACACAAGGGGGCACATTCTTAAACTGGAGGGTGGGAGGTTTAGGAGGGAGGTCAGGAAGCACTTCTTCACAGAGAGGGTGGTGGATACTTGGAATGCACTGCCAGAAGAGGTCATCTTATTGAAGACAGTGGGCAGCTTTAAGAGAGGCTGGGATAGGCATAGGGGAAGGTAAGGATCATGGGTAAGGAGGATGGGAGTGGGGAGGGAGGGCAGGGACATTAGCTCAACCTGTGGACCCTGCAGTATGAGCAGACTTGATGGACTGAATGACCTTCTTCTGCTGGCTTCTCCATATGTTCGTACAGTATGTTCGTATTAAGACTGCGTACAGGCTTTGGCTTGGCCACTATCATCAGCATGTAGCCCCTTATCAACGGATTGTTGACAGGCACTCTCCTGTTACTTTCCTTATTGACTCCACTGGCTTAGAAATGTAGAAACATAGAATTTGACAGCTGATAAGGACCACTTGGCCCACCTAGTCTGACCATTTACCCTACCTACTGTAACACCACAGATGCTACTTGATCTCTGGCTTTATCCCCCCCCCCTTTCCTACCACTAAGGTTCCCTTATGCTTATCCTATGCCTTCTTGAATCCTGTTACTATTTTAGCTCCACCACCTCTTCTGGGAGGCTGTTCCAAGCATCCACCACTCTTTCTGTAAAAGTATTTCCTCACATCTCCCCTGAGTCTACCCCCCCCTCCAGCTTCATTGCATGTCCCCTTGTTCTTGAGCATCTATTTTTTCTGAAAAATGCTTCCCTCTTAAACCACACCTATACCCATGAAGTATTTGAAAGTCTCTATTATATCTCCCTCTCCCTTCTTTCCTCCAGGGTGTACATACTGTGGTCCTTTAGTCTCTCCTCATAGGGCTTTTGATGCAGACCCTGCACCATTTTAGTTTCCCTCCTCTGAACTGCCTTTGCTCTGTCTATGTCTTTCCAGAGATGTGATCTCCAGAACTGGGCACATTACTCTAGGTGAGGTCTCACCAGTGATCTATACAGCGGTAACACCACCTCTCTTTTTCTGCTGGTGATACCCCTCCCTGTGCACCCTAACATCCCACTAGCTCTCCCCACTGCTTTGTCACACAGTCTAGCTACCTTTAGGTCATCAAATATGATTACCTCCTGGGCCTTCCCTGAGGCTTGTGCCATCAATGCTAGGACTATTGCATTGGCTGCTGTCCCTGAATTATTTTAGAGGCTTTTGCCATCTCTGCCATTGAGGATTAATCTGTTGATATTTCTGTCTTTAGCTTCGCTTTCATCAGTATCAGCTATGGCTGCCTCTGGGATGATGATCCCTGCTTCTATGCCATCCCCTCCATAGCCTCTGCAATCTGCAGTCTCTTGCGTTTCTCTTGTCTCTTCTCAGCCTGAAGGAGAGGTAGGTGAGTAAAATTCTGACTTCCTGGATGTGGAGGAAGTTGATGAAGTGGAAGAGCAGCATGTTTATGGGTTTCAATCTAATTCTGCTGTCTCTTCATGTAGTGGTCACTGTGAGTTGTACACACAGGTTGCTCCCCCCCCCTCCACTGAATATGCCTCATATGAGGCTCTTCTGCAGCTCAGGCAAGACAAGTTAGGGTTTGCTGATGAGGACGAGTAGGATTCCACTAAAAGGAGTCTTTATAAATTCTGGGAGTTCCCCAAATCTTCTTCAGTGATCATTCCTCCAATTTACCCACCTTTGAAGGATGCTACAGTGGCTGCTTGGCACAAATCCATTACATTGCTGGCATTTTTACAAGGCAAATAAACAATATCCTGCCCTCTCTACCAAGCCTTTTCCTACCACATAGCCTGAAACTTATAGCCACTCTTGACAGGTCTCTTGCTCCTCGTTATGTGAGCTCTTATCCTCCTAACTAACAATCCAAAACATTGAATGTTATGGACAAATGGACATGCAGATCCACCTCACTAGGCCATTGTATTGCCAATTACTATGCATACTGTACATGATTAAATATCAGCAAAGCTTGTGGACAATTGCATTCACTGTTGCGGATAAATTGCCTGATGGCATTTCTAAGACTAAAGTCCAGCAGTGTGTTTCCACATGGACTGGAGGCCAGTACACATTTATTGCACTCTGCATATGGAACCTTTGAAGCTTCCATTCATGCAGCTGCATCTGGCATATTTCTTCACCTTAATTAGTCCTAAGTACCCCTTTCATGGCCAGAAACTACTTGGCCATGATGTGGAACTCACTTTGAAGGAGTTAGTCTTCAAAAACGACTCTTCACTCCGCAAGGTCCATTGCTCCCAGCCCTCACTGGGGTGAGGGGGTGGTACTTTGCACAATGCTCCTACTTCACCTGTGTGCAGGGTCCTGGATGGTGACTGCTGAGGCATCTGCCCCCACACAACAGTCCTCAGATAACAATGTTATGACCACCAAAGGGTCTGGGCTCTGGGGGGTGCCCCCGCCTTCTCGTCCACCTTCTGACTATCTTCAGGGGTTTATGTAAGGGTGGGATCTCTCTGTGTCTGATAAAAGGGCAGGAGATCACATTGTAGAGCTGGGTCCAGATATTATCCAGGTGGGTGATGTGCTACAACTAATAGTGTTTCCTCCTGTGCATTTTTCCGGCCCTTATGACTATCCTCCAGACCACTAACCAGTGCTACTGACTAAAGTGTGTATTCTCTCAGACAAGAAGGTGATCCAGCATGTATCCTTTGCTAAATGAAACTGGGATGTCTAGTCAAGTTATTTCCTAGTCCCAAAGCAGACAAGCGATCTACATCCCATCTTGGACTTCAGAGGATTGAAAGAATATTGCATATTAAATGTTTTGAATGATCTCATTTCGGTGCACCACCCCATACTGATTTTAAGCAGCTTGTGCTCGGATATATACTGAAAGTAGACAAGAGGTTTGGGAGAGGGCCTGCCATATGACGTATGCACTATCACTATGTTTCAGTGTAGCACTCCGAACATCCTAGCAGAGTCTCTCATCAGGTTTGTTGCTCAGTTTCACCAGTGGGTTCTCCTGGATAACATGGTTGCAGCCTCTTTGCCCACTGAGGTAATCTGTAGTTGTACCTTTTAGTGTCCTCACGGTTCACAAAACTGCTGCATTTCTGCTCTTTTGCTTGTTCAAGGGCCTGAAGTTTTTTGGCAAGATGTGTTGTCTATCTCCTGGAAAGTTTCTATATGCCATCCTCCAGTCCCTCTGATTCAACAGGCATTGTTCATGCTTCAGACAGACAAGGCCATGGTGATACTTGAAGCCCCCTTCTGGCCCAGACAAATTTGGTTTCCATTGCTCTACCAGACTGCAGTTGAACCTCCTGTCCTGCACCCTGTATAAGCAGGGCTGCTGTTCCAGGATGATGGCAGTCTTCTGCACCAGACCATCAGGTCCCTACAAGTTCACACCTGGTTCTTGAGGATGTAGACTTGGCCTGCTTCACAGTTTCCCAGGAGGTTTCAGACTTTCCACTGGTGGCTGATGAGCATTTTACATGGCAGACTTATTCCCTGAAATGGAAAGCTTCAGTATTGGGTATGCTTCTCACTGGCTTGATCCTTTTCATGTCTAGTTCAGAGCATCTTGGACTACCTCCCGTCTTTATCAAACTCTGGTCTCCAGTATTCTGTAAAGGTGC
Source organism: Neoceratodus forsteri (assembly GCA_016271365.2). NCBI lineage: Eukaryota > Metazoa > Chordata > Ceratodontiformes > Ceratodontidae > Neoceratodus > Neoceratodus forsteri. The sequence goes on from CM028129.1 coordinate 800,719,810, forward strand.
ACTTTTTGGCTATTTCAGCCTTTCATGCCTTATCAGGGGGAAGATCTGTGGCCTAGTTGAAGGTGTCATACAGATTTCCCAAATTGCTGCTGAGTCTGTGTCCCCAGTCTCTAGGCCAGTTTTGGTGTGAGACTTTAACTTTGTTGTGGAGTCTCATATACAGACTCCTTTTGAACCTGCTGACACTTGTGAAATGAGTTTACTTTCATGGAAAACAGTTTTCTGGTGGCAGTCACCTCTGCTCAAATAGTTTCCAAGTTTTAGCTTCAGATAATTTTTCACCAGCATGGGGTTTCATCATGTACACATTCTAGGTTCCTTCTTATGGTAGTTCCCGAGTTCACATTAAACATTGTCCAAGAGATTTACGTTTCCACTTGGATCACATGAAGGACTTCAGAAAGTCCATACAGCTTTTTGTATTGTTTGTCCCCAGGATAGTGGATGTCCCTGTCTTTGAGCAGTGCCTTTCCAAATGGTTGGCATCTTGCATTTCTTTTTACTACTGGAAGCATTGTAAGAAGCTTTTTGGTCTGGCCCCATGGGTTCCATGTCAACTCATCGCAAATTATCTGAGCGCATACAAGTACCGAGCTTCAATATCAGCGCATATAAATTCATCGTCACACTAATTCATCGAATAGCCTTCTAATCGAAAAAACCTGCAAGTCATTATTTCGCCTCAATATGCAGTAGAGGGGTGGCACCGCAGTTTCAGTAGCCTGATAGGAACCAGTCACCCGACAATCTGGAAATTTATACGAGCCCTGAGAATGGAACAAAACATGAACGAGCTACATATTGAGCAGTATCTTGCAGGACACGAACCTCCAGCTCAGCGTAAGAAGTATAGGGACACTGCAAGATGGCTGTGCGTGGTAGTAGAAAGTTATGGCACCTGCTCCATCCTTGATTACCTGCGTGGAGTGGCACATAACTTTCAACTTCAAGTATAAAAGCTGAGCTTTTATCAGATTTTAAATGTTTGAATTTTTAATTAATAAAGGATTTTCACTGCACTGCGCTGAATTGACACAAGGTAGGGGCACGCTGCTGAAAATGCTGCAATATAATTTAATGGACTGTTATATCAGTGAAAGCTGAAGTTGAAATGATGTCCAGCAATTTTATTTCGGTATGTCATGTACTGGCTAAACAGTTTTAAAGTCTAAAAGCTGAGCTTTTATCAGATTTTAAATGTTTAAATTTTTAATGTTTAATTAATAAAGGTTTTATATTTTCACTGCAATGCGCTGTAAGGGTACGCTGCTGTGCTGAAGAACATTTTATTCCATTTCGGTATTTCGATATTTCATGTACTGGGTTTTTAATTAAATAATAATTTTTAAATTTTAAATTTTTAATTAATTCCTGGAATAAACAGGGTGCTCCAGAGTAGCCACTGTACTGTCCCTGGAATAAATCGGGGGTTCAATGCCATAAAATGCCTAAAATGCATAAAGATGCGCTGTTTTTGGTATTTATATTTCAATGCCATAAAATGCCTAAAATGCATAAGTCGCTGTTTTGATATTTTTAACAGTTAATGATTGATTGTATGATGCGGCTGAGCCGGACTTGGGGTGGTTTAACAATTACGCTGAATTTTATTTCAATAATTTATTCATGCTTGTAATGCTTGGCGCTTGTTTGTTTGGCGCATTTAATTGACGGATACCGCCCTCGCGGACATGCCACCTGTCACATAGCCACATTTTGTTTGAGGATATCTCCTCCATTAGGCCACACCTTTGGAACTATAAGCCATCAGTGTTAGAACCACATGGAAATTTTGCTAGCCAGTGGCCGCCCACAATGATATGTCACATCTAAGTGTATAAAAACATGGGTGGCCCCATCACGCTTCAGTTTTGTTCCTGCCATCCATCATCCAAGTCGGACCTTCTAAAGGAAATGCTGTCAATCTAGCTGTTGTCGTTTATTATTTTATTTTACTTCATGTTTAATTTGTCATCTCTGCATGCCTCTGAAGTCAAAAAAGCCTTTATTTTGTTACTGTAAGTGCAGAGATAACATTTATAAAGAAGACACACACATGGTTTGTGTGTGCTGTCTGGGCCTGTCTCACCACATGAGGACTTGTGAGATTTGGCTGAGCTTCAACCAGGCTAGAAGGCAACACAGTAAGAAAGCTAAGAAAGCTCTGAGAATCTTCTTTCTTCTCAAGACATTGAAAGCCATGGAGAAGAAACAGGGCTCAAAATCTGTCTCTCTCTCACTGCTGGCCAAAAGCGGACACTGAAGTCTAAAGATTGAGACAAGGAATGGTCGTTATCGTGGGGCTCCTCATTGTCTGGTCATAAGCACAATGGTGGTGGTGACTACAGCCCCCCAACCATCGATGAGACACCAAAGTTTGGGCATGGCTTAGGAGGTACCCACCATAGACTGTAGGACCCCCTCACCATTGGGCCAAAGCCTTTTGACACAGGTAGTCTGGGCCACTTTTCAGGGCACTGTCAACTCTCAGGCTGTGTTGGCATCATTTTCAGAAATTATACATTGCATTCTGCCAGGGTTACCAATGCAGCAGTTATTCCATCCACAAGGTCTTATTTATTTATATAAAAGTTTCACCAGGAAGGCATGCTGAGCAGAATTATTCATTTCCAGATGCATCCTGGGAGAAAGAGGAGAGGGATAACATGGATCAATGTAAAAGCTACATAGAGTAAGAATAATAACAAATACAATAATATATTCAGCAGCAAAACAATATACAAAGTAGGCAACAGTAACATAAGAGAAGAATATCAATAGCAAATACAATACAGCAGCAAAAGTATATACAAAGCAGGCGATAACAAATTGAGCAATGGCTAAACATTTCAGTAAAGCATGTCAAATCTGCTACCTTTTAGTAGAACAGAAGGGTGGAGAAAGAATGGAGCCATTCTAGTGTGAAGTGGGAGAAAATGGGCATGAGCAGATAGGGTAGGTGGAAGTATGTAAAAGTGAGAAAAGGGATGAGAGGGAGGGAGTATTACGAACGGAGGGAAAAGGGAATTCCACAATTTAGGACACTGATAGGAGATGGGGGATTGACTGGCAGAGGTGGACCAGTGTGGAATAGTGAGGGATTTAGTGTCAGAGTTTTGGAGGGAGTATGAGAGTTGGGTCCACGTGGAGATGGAAGCCCGTGGTGAACAATCAGGCCAGTTTACCGACAGAAAATCACGGTGTGGCTCGACCAGAGAAATGGCGGCATGCACCTGTGGAGGGACTGTACCTTGTAGTCTTCTCCCATTGTCTGGGCCAGCCATTGGAGCGTGGAGTCTCCTGCTACTCAGCCCTTGTCAACAGATTCCACTAACATGCCGCCAATTTTTCCCTCTCAGCCACTGCCGACATCTCCGGCTCATTCTGTGGCTCCCATCATCAATCATGTTGACAATGACAAAGTGGAATATAATCCTAACCTCATGGATTTAGGGGAGGATTTAGAAAAGGAATAAGGGAGAGAGAACAATTTCTAGCACCTCTCTCACTCTAGTGCGACCCACTCATCCTGTAGTGAGGACTTGGTGGTCTAAACCCCGAGACCTCTTCCTGAGGATCTATCTTTCCAAGTCATGATGCAGCAAATGCAGTCTGCCATCGGCTTTGCTGTGGAAGAGAAAGATTATACAAAACAGAATCTTATAGAATTGTTGGAGGTGCCCTGCTCCCTTCATTGCAATTTCAGCTATATATCCTGCATTAGAGGACGCTACCTGTGCTGCATGCTACAGGCCAAATTCACTGCCTGCAGTTCCTAAGGCCAATAAGCAGTATCCTGCAGCATCTCTTAAGCCCTGTTATGCTAACCAGTCAGAAACCAACTTCATGGTCATCATGCCTGTTCATGATAGGTCTAGGGCTTCTAGACATACAAGTACTTTGCCTCCTGATAAGGAATCTAGGAGGCTGGATGTGATGGCAAATGTACTTATGCCTCTGTGTCATTGGACATTAGGATTATGAGCTACCAAGCCCACGTGATAAAATATCAGAACAGCCTGTGGAAAGCTGCTCATACTGCAACTCAGGCTTTGCCCGATGGCTTTACCAAGAATTATCTACTTAAAACATTATCTGCTGGTGCCAAGGTTGGCAAACAATTGTGGTGCTCAGCTTATAATGTCTCTGATGCTTCTGCCAGGGCTGCTGCTTCTGGCATTTGCATGAGGAGATATTCTTGGCTTAGAGTTGCTGGCTTTGCCAATGATGTGCAATAGGCAGTTTGGATATGATGTTGAAGAGGCCTTCACAATTAAAAAATTACTCAAAGGTCTATAAATGCCTTAAAAACCTATTTATTTAAGCTTGCCTTCTTGGAGTAGGAATGAATTGTGGAGTATTGACTATGTGATACTGATGTTTTTAATTGCTATTTATGGTTTTAACTGCTGCATTTTTCTGTGTTTTTGTACAAACGCTTAGATATTTGTTTGAATTGCACTTTTTAAAAATAAAATTTGAGTTGAGAGTATAAACTTCCTGTATCCCCCTCCTGCTAGAGGTCATAGTCATGGCTCCTTTCATCCACCTGCTGCCAGAGGTAGCTGTGCCTACCATCAGCAAGACCACAGTAAAAGAGGTGGCCCACTTCTGGATGCCTTCCTCCCTGATGCCCATACAAAAGCAATCAAAGGAATCTGTTATGGTGGCCCTGCTGCCACTAGTTCCACCTGACTCTCTTCTGTTTCTCTCCCCACCAGCTCAGCTGTTACCTCCAGGGATGAGTGTGGTGGGCATGAGCTCCCCACATCTGAAACAGTGGCAAGAGATCCTTAAGTATGAGTGGGTTCTAAAGGTAATTACAAGAGGGCATACACTGGAGCTGTTACAGATACCTTCAGATCATGCTCTGCCTCCTTTTTATCCTCCAGGCCATTTGTCCCTTCTGAAGGAAGAAGTTCAGTCTTATTCCAAAACTGGCCATAGAACCAGTTCCTCCTCAGGAAAGAACAAAAGGTTCTATTCCAGATACTTCCTAGTCCCAAAATTGACATGGGATCTGCATCCTGTGTTGGATCTTGGGGATCTCAATTGTTACATAAAATACAAAATGTTTCGAATGGTAACCCTGCAAGGTCTGATTCCCTTTCTGCAAATGGGGGACCATCCCTTTTCTCTAGACATAAAGGTCACACACCTTCATGTAAAGATAAGGAAACCCCACAGACCATACCTTCACTTTTTCCTAAAGGCAAACACTATCAGTTCAGAGTATTGCCTTTGACTTGTCTTCTGCAACACAGATTTTTACCAAATGTTTGGCAGTAGTTGCAGCAGCCCTTCACAGGGAAGGCCTATGTGTGTTCCCTTAACTTGACAGCTGGCTTCTGAAGGCCATCACCAGAGAAACTCTACTACATACTCTGTCTCAGACACGTCAGCTTTCTGATGACCTGGGGAGCACAGTGAATGTGTCAAAGTCTGTATTGACTCCCTGTCAGAAACTGCAATACATAGGGGCAGTCTTGGATACAGAAAAGGGATGTGCCCTCCTGCCACAGGACAAGGCAAACAATCTGATTGCCCAGGCACAGTTGGTATATAAGAGCCACTATGTCTCTGTGAGAACAATGTTACATCTCCTAGGTCTCATGGCTGTGGCCATAGTGTCTGTGCCATTGGCACACCTTAATATGAGGATTCCTCAGTGGACACTCAGGGTTCATTGGGATCAGTTGATGGATGAGTTGGACCAAATGATTCTCATCATGTCACTTCTTTGCAGAGCATTGTCGTGGTGGATGGATCATGAAAACCTATTGGAGGGCATTTGATTCATTGTACCTGCTCCAGCACAGATCCTAACTTATGGAAGCCTCATGCTCTGGCTAGTGTGCTCATCTTGGCCCTTACCAGACACAGGGGTCATGGACAATGCTGGAGACTTAGTTGCACATAAATGTCCTGGAAATGAGAGCTGTCATGTACAGCCTCCAGGCATTTCAGAATCATCTCTTCCCCCATTCTCTGCTAATCCAGATGAACAACACCAGTGTGTTGCATTACATCAACAAACATGGGGGCACTCACTCCTATCCCTTATGCAGGGAATCAGTGAGAGTATGGTACTGGGCTCTGTCTCATAGCATTCAGCTATCAGCCGTGTATCTCCCTGGTTTCCAAAATGTCTTAGCAGACAGGTTAAGTAGGACCTGGTCAATGGTTCATAAATGGGAACTACTGGCCTCTGTGGTATATGACCTCTTCTCAAGATGGGGTCATCCAGAGTTAGACCTTTTTGCATCCCCACACAACACAAAGCTGCCATGTTTCTGCTTGCTCACTCCAGGGCCTGGATTTTTTTGGTGACATTCATTGTCCCTTTCTTGGAAAGGGAAATTTCCTATGTGCATTCCCCCATTCCTTTAATACAGAGGGATCTGCTCAAGATGTTGGTGGAGAGTGCCACTCTCATCCTTATTGCTCTCTTATGGCCTTGCCAGATTTGGTTTCCACTTCTTCAGTGTCTGGCCGGGAAGTCACCTGTCCCTCTTTCTCTGTGTCAGGGTCTGTTGACACAGGACAAGGGGTCCCTGGTCCATCTGGACCTGAAGTAACTACATCTATATGCATGGCTCCTGAAGATATAGCTATTCTATATTTTGGGGTATCCCCTAAGATTGCTGATGTTGACAATGTGACTAGGAAGCTTTCTACCAGGCATAATTATTCCCTGAAATGGAAGCATGTCACTCTGTGGTCTGCTTCCCAGAATTTGGACCCTTTTACATGTCCTGAAAATGCTGTGTTGGAATAAATGCTTGCTTTCCTTATATGATTCCTACATGCAGTATTCCTCACTTAAGGTGCATTTGGCCCCTATATCAGCTTTCCATGCCCCTGTTGATGGTCATACACTTGTTCAATTAGAGGTGTCCTGTATGTTTCTGAGAGGTATTCATATCAAACCTCCTACCCATAAACCAATCCTGCCTTGGGACTTGAAATTTGTGCTTGAGAAATTTCTGTTGGCTCCTTTTGAGCCAACCATGAATTATGGCATAAGTTTCCTGTCATGGAAAACTTTATTTTAAGTTGTGATGACTTCTGCTCTGCTCAAAGAATTTTTCTGAGCTTCAGGCTCTAATGTGTGAGCCTCCTAATTTAATTTTTTTCTGAGTTTCTTTGCATATGAATCCTAAGTTTCTACTGAAGGTGGTATCTGAATTTACAATGAATCAAATTATACACCTTCCTGTCTATTATCTTGAGCATGCCAGCTGAGGAGGCACTGTTCCATATTTTGGATGTACATAGAATACTACAAGACTAGGTTACTTGCACCAAGGACTGCAGAAAGTCCTTTTAGCTTTTTGTTTTGTTTGTCCCTGGGAAAGGGGGCATTCCTGTGTCTAAACAGTGCCTATCCAAATGGCTGACACATTGTATAATGCTCTGTTTAGGAAGCGTGGTAAGGAATTTCCAGGTGTTGTTCTTGGTCACCCCACAAAGGATATAGCCACTTTTGTTGCCTGTTTCAAAAATGTCCCTGCTGCTGTCATATGTGCTGCAGCCACATGGAGCAGTGTTCACACTTTCACCGAACATTACAGTCTAGACATCGTCTCCCATAGACGTGCTGGCTTTGGGCCTGCTGTACTTCTGTCCTGATCATATATCAGACTGTGCCAACCTCCTAGTTTACTTTATACTGCTTGGAAATCATTCCAAAAGTGTAGCCTAATGGAGAAGATATCTTCAAAGAAGACAGAACAGTTACAGAAGTACTAACTGTGACCATAGATCTTCAAGAGTGTCTCTTCCATTGGGCCATCTCTCCCTCCTTCCCCTTTTAGTTTTGAGGGAGGGTTATGCTGTGCCTAAATCCTACTCCATGCATCCTGTATCCAGCCCCATGGCTCTCTGCGTATGCCTGGTGCTGGTCTCATCTCCTGGCTTCACACGGTTGGAGGTTCTTTAAGGCTAGTCTCCAGCAGGGAACTGAGAAGTGATGGGTCTGCCCGCATTTATGTACACATAGACATGACACATCATTGTGAGTAGCACCTGACTAGCAAAAGTTTCTGTGTGGTCCAAATGCTGATGGTTTATAGTTCCAAAACTGTGGCCTTATGGAGGAGAGTCTCTTGAAGCCCTACTGGTGTGGTAAATTTGTATGCAACTGTTCTTTCATGGCTTGTTTTCATTCAGTCTCAGTAGCTGACATATGGTCTGCTGTCACATGGAGTTCTACCCATACTTGCACTGAAACACTACAGTCTAGATCTGGTATCCCATAGACAGTTGGGCTTCAATCTTACCATCCTTCAAGGTCATCTGTCTTAAGGGTCTTCTGTGTCGTATCCCTGATGTCTGGCTTTCCTCCCATTCTGCAGTCTTGTACTGCTTAGGAGTCATTCCAAAGGTGTGGCTTTATGGAAGGTGGTGTCCTCAATGAAGACAGATAAGTCACTTATCAGTAACATGTATAAAGCCACAGTTCACCGTCCACCTACCTCTTCTTTGTAAGTGATACACAATGGTAGATGTGCCTCTTACTACATGTTTGGTCTTCTTGTCTGCACTATTCCAAGGGGACTTTCTTTCTGGAACCTCCACCTCTCCTGCCTGCTGGGTTGAGACTGGTCTCCAGTGGGAAACTGATGAGGTATGAAGCTATCCATTATATATATATATTTATATAGTACTACTGGGGATAATACTAACATCATGGAAACCCAGGAGAATGCCACAGTCAATGCCATATGCCCCAAACAAATATTCATACTGGGTGACTCTATCATGAACTACACAGATAGATTTTTGACCAATGGGAATGAGGAGAATATAGTAAGCTGTAGCTATAGCAGAGCAACCATAAAGGACATCACCAGAATGCTCCCTGGTATCCTTCAAAATATTAACAGCCCTAAGACAGTAATTGTTCACACTGACACAGATGACTTTGGAAAACAGGAGTTAGATGGGATAGTGAAGGACATGAAACAGACAGTAAAAACCTTGAAAGAGCTGAACGTAAAACCAGTTATATCAGAAGTATTACCAGTACCTATATCAGAAGTATTACCAGTACCCAAGGCTGGTGAGAGGAAATCTAACAACATAAAATCGTACAATAATTGGTTACGGAGGTGGTGCCTCACAAATAACATTGTATGTATTAGAACCTGGGATCACTTTGCCAATGACCACACCCTATTCTGTCACGATAGGCTACATTTGAGTAAGAGAGGCACCGGATTATTAGGCTGCATGTTTTAAAACACAAAAGGAGCGCAAAGAACAACAACAAAAAAAAAAAACTAGATACCAGGGGGGTATAGGGATAAGGTCATGCATAATATAGACAATGTCACAAATAATAACAGTGTTAAGACATGTAATAAAAATGGACTATCCTTTCTATTGACTAATGCAAGAAGTCTAAATGCTACAAGAATGGGCAAATTAGAAGTGATACTACACCAAAAAATTATTGATGTTGCTGCCATAACTGAAACTTGGTGGGGGGGGGAACTATTGGTTGGAATAGTAACATCCCGTAGTACAATGTCTACTATAAAAAATAGGAAAGTAAAGAAAGGAAGGGGTGTCACTCTGTTCATAAAAAATATCATTCATAAACAGATAAATGACACACAAGTCAATGAGACAAATGAAATAATATGGGTAGAACTATATAGAAAAAAGCAATGCAAACTATTGTTGGGTCTGTGCTATAGACCACCAGACATAAATATGCAAGTGCAGCAATGTCTGAGAGACAGTACTGCAAATAAAGTAACCCACAAGGAAATTATACTACTTGGAGATTTCAATACACCCAGAATCAATTGGCTAGTAACAACCAAGAACAAATGTTTCTTGATGTACATGTTACAAATGGGTTGCAACAATTGATTACAGAGCCCACTAAGAATAACAGTATATTAGATCTAGTACTAATGGCTATCCCCCATTAAATTAGTAACATTAAGACACATGAACCCCTAATAATTTGTGCTCACAATGTGATAACATTCTCAATAAAGGCACCTCCTAGAAGGGAAACTGGAAAAAACAGTTTTTAAAAACTATGACAGAGCTAACTTTTACCAACTAAAAGAAGAACTTAGCACATGGCAGCGGGATAATGCATCCACATATGCAGAAGAACTAAGGACCAGAGTCAAAAATAAATTACTAGAATTAGAAGGTAAATATATCCCCAACAAAACAATTTATAATAAAAAGGGTAAGGTACCAATCTGGCTGACATCCAATATCTCAAAACTCCTAGCTAAAAAACAGAAGGCCTATAGAGCTTTAAAAAGAGACAACAATGACTATAATGTACATAAATACAAGATTATCTTTAAAAAAATGTAAACAAAATATTAGATCTGAAAAGAAAATTATTTCAATTTAGATTAGCTCATATAAAAGATTGAGGAAAAAGCTTTTACGTATATGTAAACAACAAAAAACAAGCTGAGAGATCTATTGGACCATTGAAAATTAACAATAGGGAGATATCAGACCCTCAAGAGATGGCAAAGGAAGTATTTTTGTTCAGTTTTTAGTAATAACCACACCAACATACCAATGTCAACTAGGGGAAACAATAATGAGCAACTACCCGAAATCTCTAAATCTGATATAAAGGATAGACTAAGGAAAATAAAAACTAATAAATCAGCTGGACCTGACAAACTACATCCAAGACTATTAAAGGAACTGTCCACCTGGTTGGTAAATCTGCTCCACAAAATATTTAATATGTCACTTGTTTCAGGGGTAATTCCACTAGATTAGAACACAGCGACAGTTACGCCTGTTTTTAAGAAGGGAGACAGGGGAGAAATGTCAAATTATAGACCAATCAGTCTTACTAGCATTCTGGGGAACATATTTGAATCTCTTCAAGGGTGAGTGCACTGCTGGAGAAAAAAACTCCTGAGGATATTTTGTACTTGGACTTATGTAACATCTTCGATAAAGTTTCTTATTCAGTCCTGATTGAAAAAATGCATCAGATGGGACTAAAATCTATGACTGTACAATGGGTGGAAGAATGGCTGAGTAATAGAACCCAGATGGTATGCATCAGGGGACATCAATCTGGTATGGGAACAGTAACTAGTGGCGTGCCACAGGGTTCCTTGTTGGGACCTGTGTTATTCTTCATTTTGATATCTGACATGACTGACTAACTCAGTGATTTTGTAATCAAATTTGCAGATGACACTAAGATAGCTGCAAAAGTTAGTGGCGATTTGGAGGTGCAGTCTTAGGAAAAAGATTTAAGCACCCTGAAAGACTGGGCAAAGACAAACAGTATGATTTTCAACACTGATAAATGTGTTGTTATGCATTTAGGAGACTCTAATATACAAAATAAGCAGTCATTGAATGGCACAACCTTGAACTCAGTTGATGCTGAAAAAGATCTGGGAATCATCATTTCATCTGATCTAACCTTTGGTAAACATTGTAGTGAGTTGGTCAGTAAAAGTAATAAAATAATAGGGTGCATAAAAAGAGCATTCACATCCAGAAATAGGGGATGCATTCTGTCACTGTTTAGGGCTTATGTAAGGCCGCATTTAGACTATTGTTCTCCATTATGGAGCCTGTACCTTTGTTGGGACATAACAAGACTGGAAGGTGTTCAGAGAAGGATAACAAAATTAATAGATAGACCAAAATAGCTGGAGAGATCAAAATTAGATAGACCAAAATTAATAAATAGGCCACACAGACCAAGTAACAAGGACTATCCACTGTAAACTTAGCACCTTGTACTGTCTAAAAGACCAGCTCATCCCAGGGGCAAGGCAGGCAATGCTTCCAGTGTCTTGCTCCCATCACTTACTTACGCTGCCCCAGTACTACAGGGTATGCCTAAACAAGAGCTCAACCGGCTACAGGTTCTGTATAACAAGGTTGCATGGTTCGCTACCCAGAATCACCCAAGAAGCCACCCCATGACACACTTGCCCAACTGCAGTGGCCTTCCTTTGCTCTTCGACTTCAGTACCCCCTACTCTGCCTTTCATTCAAATTACTGAGCCCAGCTGCTCCCTCTAGCCTAAAAGGGACTCTCTCACTCAAGCACAATGCTCGTAGGCTCAGGACCTCTGGTCAGACTCTACTAGAAACCCCCAGAGTCCGGACAAATGCTGGTGGCAGATCCTTCTCCTTAACAGCCCCCTACCTGTGGAATAATCTTCCACCTTCTGTACAGGAAGCTCCCTCTCTAACGATCTTTTGCACTAGGCTCAAAGACCACATGATTAAGACCAGCACTTGCACTGTCTAGAAATAGGTTAGGCTTCCCCCGATCCAACAACTAATGCCTACCCTGTCCCTTTGTCACCCAAACAGACTGCAAGACTTGCTCTGTCTCAGTCAATCACTACTTATATGTTGTATATGCTTCTTACTTACTCACTATTTGCCTGTTTTACTGCTTTTTCTGTAACCTGATTAGCAATTGTACTCGACTGTAACAAGTTGTACCTGACACTTAGTCATCTTTACTGTATCCCGGGTTGCCCCTGAAAAAGGGACCTCTGAGGTTCAGTGGGCCTACCCGGTAATCAAAATTTAATAAATAAATACATAATAGATGGTATGCAGAACAAAAACTATTAACAGAGGTTGACTGAGTTGAACTTATACCCCTTGGAACTTAGGAGAACAAGGGGAGACCTACTGCAAATGTTCCAGATATCCAAGGATGAACAGCTGATGGCTGACTTGGGTATGCTACAGAACAGAAGGGATTGCAATTTAAGAAGTCATAACTGTCAACTAACATTAACATACCCTAAGAGAAACAGCAGACGTTTTTACTTCACACAAAGAATAATACCAATATGGAACTCCCTCCCAAAATATGTAGTTGAAGTTAATTCCTTTGACAGCTTTGAAATCAACCTTGACAGATACCTACTAAATAAATAAAGGGTAACTAATTCCAGCTTGCTGGAGATGCTCGCATATGGGCCTATGGCTTACTGTACACCTAGTACTTCCTAGTGTAACTCCTAGTATATAGGTGGCATGGACATAGGCCAAAGTGGATGACCTCGGCTAAGGAAAAGCTTATGAGTGATCTTAATGCTAATGGCTTGCACTTGCAAAGGTGTGACTCTATGGAGGAGATTCTCTTGAAGATCTACTGTTACTGGTAAGTAACCACTCTATCTTGCTTGAGGAGGACTGTACCTGTCAAACTGAGCTATACTGTATTGGGTTTAAAGCTGTTGAAATGAAAGCAAAACATATAGTACTGAGTCTGAAACATCCCCTAGGAAAAAATGGTATTGGTGCAAGGAAGTTTTAACCACTTCAGATAACTGAAACTGGCATCTATCTAGGCAAGAGGGTAATCTTCCTGCCTTGCAAATAAAGGAATGAGGCTCCTGTAAGAAAAAAGATTGAATCAGCTGCAGCCACTGAATTAAAAGGACTTCCATTGTCAAAACAGTGCCCAAAATCCTAACCATAAAGAGGTAAAATGTTTACTCTGCTCAACATACAACACCTAGGAAGGTGTTGGACTTTGCAGAAGCTTCTTCCAGATGAAACGCTGAAGATGAATAATGTCACCCACACCAGACATGCACAGCTAGAATTATTCTACACCTACACTAATAGAGCAAAAGGGCAAGAAAACTTTCTTCACTGACCCAGCAATCATCTCGGTGGACAACACTGAAAAGGCACTTGGAAAGAATTATAAAGGTTGGAAATATGAGAGAGTGGGCATATATTGGGCAATTACCTATTTCAGCAGAATGAGCTGTAATTCTTAACTTACTTTCTTCTTTAGAAGTGTCAGCTGATCCTGATAAAAATGTCAGTGACTTCACTACTAATTTGTTCTGCATCTGTATCATTAAAAGTGTAGAAAGAGTAATACAAGTATTCTTCACATTGAGATTCTGCCACCACTGTGCCTAGTTTCTGAGAATGCTCTTAGTTTTCCTTATTTTTTACCTCCTAAAGGACATTCTACACTTTGCATCAATTACCTCCACAACAATTTAAAACGGTCATTACATTTTAATCACTTATCCACTCTACAGGAAAATACACAGCTGGAATCTTGCCTAGACAGTGTCAAAATTAAATAATATTCACAGCATAATAAAAGGTAAAATATGGAAATTTTCTTTGACTTCTTCAACCAGTGTTTGTGGGGACCTGTTTCTAATCTTCTGTGGATCAATATCTGACTGACTCATCGTATACGAGGAGGCCCACCATCACCTCAGAAACCTTAGGGAAAACCATTTCTCACAAAACCAAAACAGTAGACTAATGGGCATGGAGTCTGAACTACCCTCTCACCTATGTGGTGGTCCCTCTATGGCAGGGTTGCTGTACATTGGCAAGGCAGAGTGAGACATTTTGCACTGTGATAACCTCTGCTGTACCTGTCATGTGGCTAAATGGAGGACTTCCGGTTCTGCTGCTGTCAATCCAGCACTTTTCATGAGTACTAAATTCACACACAGAAAAACAATAGATAAAATTAAGGACAGGACTACTGAGTGTGTCTGTTGCCAATGTTGTGGCTTTAAGCATCGATGGAAAACGGACTGCAGTGAATTAAAATGGGGAACTGGCTGAACTATAAGTGCAACCTTTCTACTGTTTCTCTTCTTTTGATTTTACCTGGGAGAATCACCTTTCTAGCACTGTGCTGAAGATTTCATTGTGCTCCTGGAGCATGTGTTGTAATGATTTTTACCTTTCTCTCTTTTTTCTTCTTACCAAAGATGCAGTTTTCTTGGCCCTTAGTGTCCCATCTGTCAGGTCATCTCTTTAGGGTGGACTGTTATTGACTCTTAACTCTGCCAGTGTGTCTATCCTCTAATTAATGTTCTCAAACAATGACACTTTATGATGATTGCCCATTGCACTCACCCATTTGCTCCCACTCGATTGCACTGCTATCCAAATTCACTATGCTCAACTGTAGTCTCTCACTGCAGAAAGAAAGAGTTCCTCCCTGCGAGTCTGATGCCAAGCAAATCACTGATCCAGTTATTAGGAAACACTATTGAGACTACTGTACAGCCCAATAATATCCAAGCAGCTTCTCACTGTTACAGAACGGTATGGTATTGCAGCATGTCATGGTGTTACACTATAATGTTGCATCAGTGGTGCTGAGCCCTGGCCCCTGTTCCAAGTACTCATTGGGGTCTAGTGGCATCCCCCTTCTACCTCCTGCATATTTTAAGCACTCAGTGTCTAGTGCCATCCCAACCACCTGTCATATTCCAAGTACTCCATGGTGTCTAGTGGCCTCCTCCTCCTATCTCTCATTCACCATGTTTGCATGCACACAGTTATCCAGTAAACACAGCATTACCGGTATACCCTATCCTGGTAGCATGTTCACTGGAAAACAATTAGTGGGAAACTGTGCCATTTACATGCAGATTTTGTTACAGGGATACACCTGAAAAAACATGTTAGATTCTGGGTAACCAAAACTGCATGTAAATTTGGCAATAGTGCTTTTCAAGGTATGTAGTGGAAGCCCTTCATCACTTGATCCAGGCCCCCATTACTCATTACCATCCCTTTGTGTCCCAGTGTTGTTTCCTGATCTCTCAATGCTGTCCCCAATCATCTAAACATGTCCCCTTTGTACATTTTCTATTGCCCTTCCTGTCCCCACATCCTGGTGGTATCCAGTGGGTCCCCCTTCACACTCTGTTCTCCAGCCCTCCCCCTCCCCCCACATCCCTCAGCTTGCATGGTTATGAGTGGACTCACTGAGTTAGAGCTGACAGTAGCTTAGCAAGTCTGCCACAGACAACATCCCAGGTTGCAAGGGATGCAATGTAATATGAATGGCTCTGTGGGCTGTTGGCATTGTGGGTCCCCCTCTTCTCGTGTGCTTGCCAGTAACATTGTAGAGTCCCAGAAAGTTTTGCTGTTAAAATTACTATACATTTCATTTTTAAAATTTAAGTTTTCCTTCCATGAGTTTACAGTAGCCTTTCACCAACATATGGTGACATTTACATTAAAAGATTGTAATTCAAATTTTCCAACTTCATACTGCACTTTAAAAAGGAAAAATGTGCCTCTCCCTGCCACCCTATAGTACTATCAGAAAAAGTCTCTGGTAGCATGAAAAAAAACAAGAGCCAGGCAATACAGGATGACCTATTCAGACTATGAAAGTGTTTCATTACTAAATTAATATTAAACTCCTGCCTAGCACAGCATGACTGCACTACACTTAACCTTTAATAAGGCTTACAATAATGGGTAACATGTTGAATATCCTACCTAGTGAGGTTGTGAAAGCTATCACTGTTAAGGATTTAAAAGCAGAACTGGACAAATTTCAGAGGGAAAATGCTGTTGAGAACAAAAAATGTCCACTCTTCCTTTGCTGCTTCTCAGTTCCATTGATGACAAATTCTGGGATGGAGACTGGGTGAAGAGAGGAATCCAGCAAGTTGGTAGGGATACTGGGGGACCCAAAGGAGCCAGTAAGGTAAGCTCACATTTGGTGAGTTACACAGTCCCCCTGCCAACCTCTTGACTTCCTCGTCAAGGTAAATTTTTGTAGCATTCTTTGGCATTGGCATCAAAACATTTACATTTCTAATACCAGATTCCTTTCTGAACAATATAATAAAGGTCAAAGACAATGCTGTGCATTGCTGCCTAGACTGGGTGCCTATCTATCCATTAATAAACAGTTGTAATTGAACGAGCATTAGGAAAACAAATACATTTCCCAAACCTGTCTGACTTGATTGCAGCATAAAGGGGGATGTAACACCGGGGCCATGGACTACATATAGGGAGTTATTGATGGAGGTACCTGGGAGTTATAAATGATTTTGATGATGGGCTTTACTTTACATCCAGAGCTTCTGGATAACACAGGTTCCTCCATGGGAAGTAGCTGTGCAGGTCCATCTTCCAAGTTTGTGTCCTCCACAACCACCTTGTCAAGAACAACAGATTCAACGTCAACATCCTGTTCAGTTCCTCCTACAGTATGTAGATCTCCAGTATGCCCCAGGTGGTGATTGTCCATACAATCACTTGTTCTGCTGCACATACTTTGCTGCCTCAGGGTCCAAGGCTGTTGGGAATGCATCTGATCCACTGTCCACTGGTGGTGTTCCAAAGGGCTGCAGCTCAGAATGGTACCATCCCATGGCTGACAAAGTAGGAAATCACAAACTATCATCACCCATGCAGGATAAATCACATCTTCATCTTCCTCAGAAATGTCCACAGTAGGTGCATTTAGTGTGATGCTATCAGTTACAGGTACATCAGAATGCTGTGTGTGGCTTCTTGTAGCCGGTGTGCACTTAAGGGACGTGGCCTCTCCATTTCTCTCTTCAGAAGCAATTGTACAGTGAGCAACAGGTGATTGTGAAGTACAGTTTCCCTTCTCTGCTCTTGCTTGATTATGTCGACTGGCAGATCGGGCAACTGCTCTTGTATGACATAGGGCTCAGCTGCTCAATGGTCCACACTTCTGTGTTTATCTTTCTGTAATATATTCCTGAGCAATACATGGTCTCCTGCTTGCAAGACCAGGTGCCTCACATTGATCAGACCTGCATTTGTTTAACAGGTTGATTTTTATTGTGTCCTCCAATGTCAGGTGATAAGCTTCCTGCAGCTGTGATCTCAATCTGTGCATGTACTTCAAGTAAGTTTCATGCAGGCACCACCAGATGAAACTGTGAAACACTAGTCCATTTGTAGTCATACCACCCTTCGAAACATAAGGCAAAATGTTGAAAACCCTGTGGCATGATGCTGGCCCAGTGGCGCTGAGGGCTGAGGCACTGGTCACCACACCTTGCGCCACGCCGGTGACCAGTGTTCGGGAACGAGCACGGGTCATCAGGGGTTGGCACGGGAGGAAAGAGATTGAGCATTCGATGGACTGCTCTCCCTCTCCGGGGTGGAGGGTCCACAACAGTCAGCGCCTGATTGCCCCCTGGCAGAGGCTAGGAGACAAGATGCTATGCTGTGCTCTGGGGAGGAGTTGGGGGCACACACCAGGAGGGACCGTATGCGTGCGCACTCCCCTCCACCGGCATCATTGCACACCCTTAGCTCAGGGGAATGAAAAGAGAGAAAATGTCTTCCTGATTGGGTGGCTTGATGGCCGTCCAATGGTGCACCAGCTCGGGGGAGCTGCCAATCTGGATCCAGATGGGTGGGTGAGTTGGAGGCTCCCCACCACCCCGCTGTGGGGGGTAAGCCGCAGAGGATACTGTCAATGTCTCCAGGAGTGCGGGGCAGTTGGATGGTGGCCGGAGTCCCAGAGGTTGCCTGGATGGGAGCAGACCAGGTAAGAGAGCAGAAAGAGAAAAAAAAAAAGAAAAAACCTGTGGCATCGTTCTAGGGACAGTTGTAAGCATGGATCAAATAACTCCCCTTTTGACTCCATATGGACTTTTGTACTTGGCTGAGGATACCAGATATGTCTAACAGGGTCCTGTTAAGCCATTCAAGCTCAGGGTCTTCTTGCTGTTTGTACAGAGTGGTTCTTGGCCTCTTTATCCCATAGGTCATAACAAACTTCTTCTCTAGTAAACTTTTGAAATTCCTGCATTAGTTAGAGTATATCTGTTGGGGCACACCATAGTGGTCTATATACTACTGCAATGGTTTTACCACAGTGGTAGTTCTCAGTTTTTGTGGGGTTATGCCTGGGTGTGATGATGTGTTATCACTAGGATGTTAGCCATACAGTATTTTTGCTTTAAAGCACAAAAGAGAATCCATATATACCAATTTAAGTAGCCCACTAGTGATGTTGACCAGAAGATGGCCCTCCTGAGCAGAATCTTTACAGCACTCAATATTCTTACAGTGCCAGTTCACTTCAACAGCTATCCTGGACTAGCAGAAGGCACCATGTATTATGTCCAGAGACCTGATTATGATCTTGCTGAACTTCCAAGGGAGTGCCAGCTGTTTCCATAGAAATAAAGGAGTGGCATTCTATGTGATGCTGTACAGGAATCTATCCTTTAAAGTCTGCTTACTCCAGTGCCTGAGCATAAGGTGGGAATTAGGGTGAAGTTCTCTCACTTGGGTCTCATCCTGCTCCTTCTCCAGTTCAATAACTAGTGCTTGCATGCTGGGGTAAATTTGTTCAGATTGTTTCAGTTCAGAATGGCTGTAGTAATGACATGAGGTACATTTTAGCAAGGTTAAAGTAAGCCCTTTTGCATACAGTGAAGTGCCTAGCACATCCATAGACCAGTCTGGATTAGCAGGTGTAACCCTCTTGTCATTCTCAAATCGCTAACACATAGTTTTGATGGTGGCTGCTGAAACAAATGTGTGTTGGTCCTCAGATTTCTGGTTGAAATGGGGATGCTGAGACAAAGCATCTGCATCAATGTTGCATGTCCATTTCAGAATTCTAACATGTTATCATAGATTAATAGAGCTGAAGACCACCTGTGGCCTGCAGCATCCAGCTTCACCATTGTCATTATGTAGGTAAGTGGATTGTCCATTTTTTTTCACCATGAATGTAGCTATATACAACTGGAAAAAGCTACAGGTCTGCATCCTTTAGGGTGATCATGGTATAGCATTGCACCCAATCCATTCAAGTTGGAATCATTGTGACATATGTAAGGGTTAGTGGGATTGTTAAAGGCCAGCACAAGTGCATTGCTCAGGTGTTATATAACCTCCCTGGAGGCTGCTTCACAGGTCTGGTATGATTGACCATTAAATAAAAGTGTGGCTCAGTTGGTAGAACATCCACTTCTGGGCCAGAAGGACATGGGATCTAGTCCCAAACAGGGACTGGACTCATACTATAAAAAATGGCACCTGAGTGCAGTATTAAGGAATGCGTTACTGTCAGCATGTACTGTCCTCTGGATGAGATATTAAACCGAGGTCATGCCAGCCTTTCTAGTTGTTGTTGAGGTAGACATTAAAGAGCCCATGATAATTCTCAAAATTAGCAGGGTATTTTCCCTAGTATCCTGGCCAAAGTTCCTCTATTTAATAAAAAATACCAAAGAGTAGGGTAATTTCAATGGTGTCCTGGCCAAAGTTCCTCCAGTCAATAAAAATACCTCCAACAGCTTAATCTAGTTTAATATCAGTTAGTTTACATCTGTATCCCCATTCCCAGTCTAGGATGGACCTGAAAATAAGAAGTATTGTCCAAACTTTCTTCTGCAGTCAACATAAACTAAACAAATTGAAAAAAAATTAAATACTTGTTCACTTTAAAGTAGTCTTTCAGTATCTTGTCTTTTTCTGGAGCTTGTTTGTAAGCTGGTGGGTATCCCTGTGTAAGGGGTTGGCCACAGTAAAAAAGACCTTCACAGATTATGTGTAATACCAGCAAAAATCCAGAAAAGGTTGCACCATTTTCAGTTTGTGTGGTCAAGACCCGGTGGCAAGTGCCTCTACCTTGGCTGGGGACTCATCTGCAAAGAGAATGTGCCCTGTATGCTTCTTTGATATCTGACAAAATTGGCACATATCGATGAAAACACTCAGGCCATACTCCTCTAGCCTGTCCAGTAGGTTCATAAGCCAGGCTTTAGGCTTCTCCAAGGTCATTTTACAGAAAATCAAGTCATCCAGGTAAATCACTACTTCTAGCAGAATCATGTCCCCAACTACCTTCTCCATCAGCTGCTGGAATGTGGCTGGTGCCATCAATATGGCTTGGGGGAGATGGCAGATGCAGTTGGTCTTTTCCTTGTAATCCTTGGCCATGGGCCTTGTTGTCTCCTGCTGCTGCTGGTAGGATTCACTTAATAGGGTTTGGATCTGTAGACATTTTAGATGGTGAGGACCCTCCAGTTCACAACACAGCTTGGCGAGGCAACCAAACATACCTGCAATGATTCCTATCATCATAGGCCTGTGAGCATAGAGTCCAGTCTCTAGGCACACAAGAACCAAGTTTCCAGGGGTTTCTTGGTCAACTTCTAGGGGAATTCCAGTCATATCACCACATATGCAAGGTATGGGTAGCTCTGTTCACTCAGTCCTTCCAAGGGGGAAAAGGGGCTATGTTTCAGATGCTGCTTGTACCACTCTTTCAATAGGATGGTCACCTGTGAGCCAGTGTCCAGTACAGTTTGATATTCAATTCATTCAAGTGTAACCTGGACCTCCATGGATGATCCTAAAAGTCTCTTGGGATTTCTTTCTTTGGAGTAACTGAGAACTACAATACACAGAGCTTCTCCTTTTGGTTACTATAACTCACCAAGGCTAAAAGCTGCTTGAACTTTCAGAGGCAACAGTACTTTTGGAGGAGATAGGTCAGCTCTTCGATGAGCTTGTCCTGGTATGACATTATCAACGAAACTATGATTGGTGTAAGAAAACGTTTTTACTTCATCACTGCAGCTCGAACAACAGACCTACCCCTCTCTTTAGGCTGGTAGATAAGAGTTTAAATCCAGACTGTCTGAGGTCTCAAGTAGAGTCAAATACATACATGAGAGAGGTGCAAGCAGTTTGCAGCTTTCTTCACAACCAACATTGGGAAAATCAGAAGGGATATCTCCTCTTCTGGTGTTACACATCAGTGTGGTGGAAGGAGCTGAGATAGATGAATCTCAGTTTCTGTAGTTATATTTTCAACTGATTGTGTACATATCCGGGCGCTTTCAGAGCTGCGCCAGTAGTCTTGGTCTTAGACCAGTCGTTGAGGCACATGTCAGGAAGCATAGGAAAACCAGGAACAGTTATAAAGTTTGCAAGTACAGTAGTGTTTTATTATTAACAATAACCGTAAAATAAAATAAAAAATGGTTCAGGACTGCTATTTATAAAGGCAGTACAAATAGAGAACACAAAGTCCTTCATCTGAGGGTATCTCTAATTTCTAAATTTCAATCTCTCTCTGTCTCTCTAACAAAAGATAGCTATTTTTATGAGAAATCTTTGCCTGGCAATTAATTTTGGTGTCCGGAGCTTGTTAACAAACATCCTGTTTCTCACAAAATGTATCAGAACTTTGTCAATTTATTTCCTTGCAGGTGCAACAAAATAGAAGATGGTGTTTCAGAACTAATCTGTTGACAGCTCTGCAAAAGAGTTCATGGAGGTCAAACTGCATCACAAAGTTAACTCCCTGAGTCCCAAATAGCTTTTTGCAATCCTTCGGACAATATAACTATCTACATTTTCAAACCAAAGGACCCCAGTTTCACATAAAGATCCACATATATTTTTAAAACCACCAATATGCAAGTGGAGAAGAAAAGATAGAAACAGCAAGTGAAGACAGGAAGCTAGCAGGAGGGGAGAATTGTGAGACCGTCAGAGTGATCAGTTCCTAGAGCTCACAAGAAAATTTGATTGCACAATCAAGAAGACAAGAGATAGAAAAGGAGAGGACAACATAACCTTGCTTGTAACTCTTTCTGCAAAACAAATGGGACAGGATCTTATTCAACCCTGTCTCATACCCCCCCTCCAAGAGGGAACCTGTTTTTAAAAATAAGGATTCCAAAACTTTCTTTTAATGCTCTTCTAACATTACCTTATAACCGGTACAGTTCTGCACATATGCTGTATCCTTTTTCCCATAACAACCAGTACAGCAAACAGTTAAGTTTAAACCAACACATTTTTTTCAACCTTTGGAATTCTCAATTCCTGATCCTTATCTTGACAGAAAATCAGCATTGACATTCTCTTTTCCAGAGTTACGCATCCCTTTGAATTTAAATATTTGTAATGCCAAGTACAGTAGGAACCTGATTATCCAAACAACATGGGCGACATCCATTTAGTTTGGATAATCGGGAGTTCATTGTTGAGGGAGTCCGTATTTTTAATATTGCTGTTTTTGGGGGGGTTTGTTGTGTGATGCATGTGCAAAGACTAATATTTGAGGTTATCTCTTGCAGCAGGTAATGCTCTTGGAGTTCTTGCCAGAATGTGCTCCTGTGCATGGTGGCTTCTCATCGGCAGTGTTTACCTAGGGGGCCCCCACACACATGACCTCATCAATTGAGTGGCTATAAAGATGTGGACAGCCCCAGGCATCCTCAATTCTTTTTCCCGCTGCCTTCAGCTCACTGCATGCAGTGGATTCATCTCTCCATGTGACCAAAGCCTCATCGATGAGAAATCGAACTGGGATCAGCTTTTCACTACTCCCTCCCTCATCGACGATACGGATGCCAGAGGATAAATCAGAATCTCCAGCTCTATTTCGAAAGTGTTGTTGCGGTAGGAAGATATACCATTCCGACAACCATTCAGCTTGTGTTAGGTGTCTTTGGCCTTCACACAACACCCTCACCTGCATTCATTGCCAGGTTTTCAACCAGGCAACCAGATGTCAATGACTACAGGCAATAGAGAGCTACCTTATGGAGCAGAAGCTTGCTCTTCTGGAGAAGGGTGCTCGTCCTAAAGACCCCTCATTGCTGAACCCTCACAAGCACTCTTCTAAGCACAAATCTAAAGACAAAGACAAATCCTCTTCATCTTCTTCGAGTAGGCACTCGTCGATGGCCACTTTTACCAGTGACCCACCATCGATGACCCACTGTAGACTGCCATCTTCATCGACAACTTTACCAGCCCAGCTATCAATGATGCTATCCTATGCCCTATCTGTGGTGTTGATGATGCCATACACAGCATCTTTAGACTCTCTGTCAATGGTGACCCGTCCCTCTCCAGTATGTCAACAAGGGCTATGTTTAGGCACTCTTCTTCATTGCCTTTTCAGTTGATGTTGACTTCAGGCTATGTCATAAAGGCAAGGCAAATTTTATTTTTAGGGCGCCCACTCTCTGAGGCCTGGGTGCCTAACAAGCATAACCGTAGAGTACAGATAAAAGCACAATAAAATCAATCAAGACAGCTATCAAAATTAGTAACTACTAACCAAAACGGTTTGTTTGGGAGTTCACTCAATGAAAGCCAAGCTAAAGAGGTGGGCCTTCAGCCTCAGCTTGAAAACACTAATTGAGGGAGCCTCCAGGACTGTAGATGGAAGCGAGTTCCACAGGGTTGGCCCAGAGACACTAAAAGCATGGTCAACCAATGTCTTGAGCAAAACCTTGGGAATGTCCAGAATGCCCCTCAAAGAGAAGTGAAGGGACCGAGTGAGCAGAGGTCAGAGGTAGCAGGAACCCCGACCAGCAGCCAGAACCCTGTCCATATAGGGGCTTATAGGTGAACAAGACCCCCCCTTGTAAAGGACCCTCTGCCTGACCGGCAGCCACAGCAGAGCACACAGGACTAGGGTCACATGGCAGGACCTGGATTGACCTGTCAGCAGCCGGGCCACTGCGTTCTGCACCAGCTGCAGCCTGCGGACGGTCCCTCCCATGACCCCAAAGTATAGAGAGTTGCAGTAGTCGAGCCTAGAGATCACAAAGGCATGTACCAGGGCCGGCAGATCCTCAGGCGGAATGAGGGGCCTAATCCTGGCGATGTTATGCAGGTGGTAAAAAACACTCTTCACTACAGATGATACCTGATCTTCAAAGGTCAGCCTGCAGTCCAGGATCACACCAAGATTATGCACCCTCTGGGATGCCACCAATGAAGCAGACCCCAGGAAAAACCCTGTGTTCGCTCCAGGTGACAACCCATCATGGCCATGACACGGCTCGATCACCAGCACCTCTGTCTAATCTGGGTTAAATCTCAGCCAGCTGGAAGCCATCTAGGCATTGATAAGGGCTTCTCCTTAACAGTTATTCCTAAACATCCTCCTTCCCAGGTGGTTACCCATAGCGGTCAGCAGATCTCTCTAGAGGCCCTGATATCTATACCCAGGCTCTAGACCACTTGCTGTACCCCACTCTACTCCATCCATAATTCCCTTGACTTCCCAATGGCAACCCCCTTTGCTTCACCTATGTCTGTTGACATGGCCACCGTTGTTCAAATGGTGTTACAAGTCATGCAGGGTAGCCAACCACCTCCCCCTAGAAAAATGTCTTAGGCTTCTCGCTCTCCCACCCCCCCTAAGCATTTTCATGAGGACAGGGACCCTTCTCTGGGAACTTCTTCCCAGTCCTTGGAGGAGGATTACTATCCTGATTATGAGGAAGAGCTACAAGATTACTTTGATCCAGAGGACGGTTCTCATCCTCCTTCTACGGCCTTGATCAGACCAGGTGTCCCAGACATATGAGCTCCTCACCTCCTAATAAAGATTCCCAATGCTTGGATTATATAGGGAAAAAAGTCTACCAAGCTGGTACCATGAACTTAAGAATTCTTAACTATATGGGTCACATGGTCAAATACCAGCTCACCCTATGGTCTTCTGCCATTGATTTGGTCTACAAGCTACCTCCTTCCCAAGAAAAGGAAAAGGCTCTTGGCCACCATCTCTACAGGCAGTTCCATCTCCCGACATCTGTTATGTTCCAGCTATGATGGCGTGGACACCACAGCCCGAACTTTGGCCATGGAGATAACCATCAGACAACACACCTGGCTTAGGGTTTTGGGATTCACTTCAGATGTACAGCATTAAATCCTAAATGTCCCTTTTAATGGTACTAAACTCTTTGGCTTGAAAACCCAGACTCAGCTGGATGACCTCCAAGCCTCAGGTAGAACACTACAAACTGTCCATGGCATGTACGATTTCTCGCAACAGTCAGGACAGTACCGTCCCCAGTCATCCTTTCAATTTCGACGCCCTGGTAAACAGAGGGGTGGCTACAAACAGTCTGCTCATGGAAGACAACAGTCTCAACCCATGTCCAGAACCGCTACCCCCACCTCTAAAGGCTCCCAGTACAACCCTCCCGGAGGATCTGGTCAGACCCCTGCTCTCTGACTTAACAGCTCTTTGCCCCAGCTTCCTCTTGCTGGCCTCGAAAACTGTGGGCGGTCGCTTTGCCCTCCACTTAGAGGCATGGTGCACCATCACTACAGACGAATGGGTTCTTCAAATAATCCAGATGGGTCACACTCTGGAATTTACATCCACACTGCCCCCTCGCCCACCCCTAATTCGGTCTCATATCCAGAAGAACATCTACCCATTCTCAAGGAAGAACTAAATGCCCTGATTCGAAAACAAGCTATTACATAGAAACATAGACTTTGACGGCAGATAAGGACCACTTGGCCCACCAAGTCTGCCCATTTCCCTACCTACTGGATAAGCTGCAGATTCTAGTTAACCAACAGCCTACTTCCTGCCACCCCCACTACAATTGCCTTGTGTCTGTCCCATGCATGTTTGAATTCCCCCACTGTTTTAGCCCCAACAACCTCCACAGGAAGGCAGTTCCATGCATCCAACACTCTTCCATGAAAAAGATTTCCTCACATTACCCTGAGCCGTCCCCCTCTATCTTTAAATTGTGTCCCTTGTTCTTACACATCTCTTTTCTGAAAGATGCTACCCTCCTGACTTTGTTGATTCCCTTGAGGTACTTGAACATTTCTATCATGTCCCCCATCCCTCCTTTCATCAAGGGTATACATATTAATCTCTCTCAGTCTCTCTTCATATGATTTCTGATGCAGACCCTGCACCATTTTAGTTGCCCCCTCTGGACTGCTTCCATCCTGTCTATGTCCTTGCGTAGATGGAGGTCTCAAAACTGCACACAGTACTCCAGATGGGGTTTCACCAACTGTCTGTACAGAGGATAACCACTTCCCTTTTCTACTTGTGATGCCCTTCCTATGCATCCCAGTATCCCCTGGCTCTCCTTACTGACTTCCCACATTGCTTACCCACCTTTAGATCATCTGATATGACTACCCCAAGTCCTGTTCCATTTTTGTTATTGTTAGTACCTCCCCTGCTATTGTGTACTCTTCTCCTGGGGTTTTGTTTCCCAGGTGCATTACTTTGCACCTGTTCCCCTATCAGAACAACACAAGGGGTTTTATTCCCATTTCTTTTTTTGTACCCAAGCATACAGGGGACCTGTATCCCATTCTGGACTTCAGACATCTAAATCTATTCATTCAGAACAAGAGGTTGCAGATGGTCACACTGGGCTCCATCCTTCCCATCCTGAAACAAGGGCACTGGTTTTGTGCCCTGGATATGAAGGATGCTTACTTGCATATCCCCATTCATCCGGCTCACCATCGGTTCCTCCAATTTCACCTATTAGAACAACATTACTAGTTTCAGGCTCTACCCTTCAGGCTATCCTCTGCCCCAAGAATCTTTACTAAATGTCTAGCAGTGGTAGTGGCCACATTGTGACAGGAAGGGCACTTCGTAGTCCCATATCTAGATGACTGGCTCATCAAAGCACCCTCCAGGTATGCCCTCCTGTCGTCCCTGCGGGCCACCCTTCAGCTATTCCAATTTCAAGGGACAGCCGTAAACTGGCCAAAATCCAACCTGTTTCCTACTCAGAGACTCCAATACATAGGAGCTGTATTGGACATGGGCCTAGGCAATGCCTTCCTCCCAGATGATAGATAAACAAGACTTCTGTTCCTCACCTCCCAATTTCAGGAGGCACGATAGCTTTCGGCCAGACAACTACTTTGCCTCTTGGGACACATGGCAGCAGCCATTCCCACAGTTCCTCAGGTGAGACTTCACATGAGACCCATACAATGGGCACTAAACAAGCAGTGGCAACAGAAAATGGGGACTTTTGATGCCATTATAGAAGTCACTCCCACCCTTCACGATGCCCTACAGTGGTGGACTCTCCATGACCACCTCAATCCAGGGATCTCCTTCCAATCTCCTCCCCAACACAAATCTTCACCATGGATGCCTCCAATCATGGGAGCCCATCTCGACCCCTACCGAACCTAAGGTCGGTGGGACCCTCTTGAGGCCTCTTTCCATATCAGTCTTCTGGAGACAAGGGCCATTTGGCTCACCCTTCAGGCCATTCACATTTACCTAATGCCAGGCCCTCTCCTGGTCCAGACAGACAACACCTTGGTGGTGCATTACCTCAACAAACCAGGAGGGACCAGGGCCCTAAGTCTCTGCAAGAAAACCACTCCAGTATGGCACATAGCCCTACACCTGAATCTCATACTGACAGCCATCCATCTATTGGGCCATCAGAATACTTTAGTGGACTCTCTCAGTTGCCACTCTTGGAATCATGAGTGGACTCTGCATCACAACGTCCTGCATACCATCTTTCAGGCCTGGGGCACTCTGAATCTGGATCTCTTTGCCTCCCCAGAAAACCATCGCCTCCTGATATACTATTCCATTATCCCAAACAAAAAGGGATGGTCTACAGATGCCCTGTCCCAAAACTGGATGGAACTATTCTTATATGCTTTCCCCCGTACCCAGGGTTACCACATTTTAAAAAGCCCAAAGTGGGACATTTCTTACTGAAACAGGATTTTTCACAGGACAATATGAAGTCTTGACCAAAGCAACAGACTTGTTTTCTCTAAATAATCAGAATTAAGATTAAGTGTTGTAGTTTTTTACCTGTTTTAGTGTGTCATCATTGTAAGGTATTTTTAGTTAAGGTATTATATTGTTTTGCATCATTTAGAGGAAAGTCAGAAAATATTTTTTTCTGCTATAATGTCAAGGCATGAAGTATTTTTCATGTTTTTTTTGCAGGACACAGCTGCCCAAATCAGGACTGCTCTGCAAAAATAGGGACAGGTGGTAACCGTACCTGTACCCCTCATTCAAAGGACCTTGCTGAAATTACAGCAGGAACGAGCCACAATGATCCTCATTGCCTCACTCTGGCCTCATCAAATTTGGTTTTCCTTACTACAATAACTGACAGTGGCTGACCCAATTCCACTACCCCTCCACCTGCACCTGCTGACCCAGTACCAAAGGACCCTGCTCCACCCCAATCTGAGATCTCTGAACCTTCACGCCAGGCTCTTGAGGACATTCTCATAGCTTGCCTCAATGTCTCCTCCTCTGTGGTGGATATACTGCTAGCATCCCACAAACCGTCCACCAGACAGGACTATATTTCCAAATGGACACGATTTGCCCTCTGGATGAACTCCAATTCCTTGGACCCTTTCTCGTGCCCTTTACCAGATGTCCTTGATTACCTGTCCTCTCTCGCCTCTACAGGCCTGAGCTACTCCTCTATTAAAGTCCACCTTGCTTCTATATCTGCCTTCCGTGAACCTTTGGAAGGTAAACCTCTCTCTCAACACCATCTAGCAAAGATGTTTTTAAGGGGGATGTTACATCTCAAGTCCCCTATCTAGAGACCCGTTCCTCAATGGGACCTGAACTTCATACTAGAAAAATTGACCCTCACTCCCTTTGAGCTAGCAGCTTCCTGCGGTCTCCATTTCCTGGCTTGGAAGACACTCTTTTTAGTGGCCATTACTGCAGCTCTGCGTATTTCAGAGCTGCAAGCACTAGTGTGTAGAGAACCATATTTGGTTTTTCACAAGGACAGGGTCTCCCTCGCACCAAACCATCCTTCTTGACCAAGGTAGTCTCAGAATACAGTCTGAACCAGTCCATCAAATTACCCATCTTCTTTCCAGAGTACAACAATCCAGGGGAGTCCCTGCTACACACCCTGGATGTCCACTGCATTCTCTGATACTACACATCACGCACCAAGTCTTCGAGACAGGCAGTCCAACTTTTTGTGTCTTGCCTGCTCCAGAGAGCGCCTCCCTGTTATTAAACAGACTCTCTCTAACTGGCTAGCTCACTGTATAACATTCTGCTATAACAAATACAATAAACTCTTACCTGGAGCTGTCCACGCTCACTCCACCAGAGCTATGGCCACTACAGCGGCTTGCTTTAAAGGGGTGTCTATCACCAACATCTGCAATGTCGCTATATGGTCCATAATACATACCTTCACGTAGCACTATAACCTGGGCATTGCCTCTAGATGCTGGACCGCTTTTGGCCCTGCTGTCTTGCAGGGTCTCCTGTCCTAAATTTTCTACTTATCACTTCCTTACTGCTTGGGAATCATCCCAAGAGTATTACCTGCTGCAAGAGATGCCCTCGAAGAAGATAGTACAGTTCATATTTACCATAACAGTAGATCTTCGAGAGGATCTCGTGCAGCAGGTATGATCCCTCCCTCCATCCCCCTCCTTCTCTAGAAGAGCAACCTTATTTAAAAAAATAAAATAAAAGCAGAGCATACCTAGTTCCACCTTGGTTTCCCTCGGTCCTCGCTCCACGAGCTTAAGCCGGTGGGGAACTGAAGATGCCTGGGCCCGCCCAAATTTTTATAGATCAATTGATGAGGTCACTTGTGTGGGTCACCCCTAGGCAAACACTGCTGATCAGAAGCCACTGTGCACAGTAGCACCCTCTGGTGAGGACCCCAAGAGTATTACCTGCTGCAAGAGATCCTCTCGAAGATCTACTGTTACGGTAAGTACGCAACTGTACTTTCGTGCTAGTAGTGCTTCGTGAGGGACTAGGGAGTGACAATTTCAACAGTACTGTATTTATTTACTTAAGTCAATGATGGGTTTTTGTTGTGTGATCCCACTTGTGCCCTTGTTGCTTGTGCTCGTAGATTTAGAAGTAGTAGTAGGTGCATTGGGTCACACTTTTCTTGGTTCTCTAGCCACGGTAAGCATTTATTAAAGAATTTTTCTCCTTCACTGTGGCTAGGAACTTAGTGGGGATATCAGTTTCATTCCCCTCCTCTCCCTCTTCAGCATCTTTCTTGCCTTGTCCCGTAGAAACATAGAAACATAGAATTTGATGGCAGATAAGGACCGATTGGCCCACCCAGTCTGCCTATTTCTCTACCTAATGGATAAGCTGCAGATCCTAGTTAACCAGCAGCCTACTTCTTCCTACCCC
This sequence comes from Neoceratodus forsteri, assembly GCA_016271365.2. NCBI lineage: Eukaryota > Metazoa > Chordata > Ceratodontiformes > Ceratodontidae > Neoceratodus > Neoceratodus forsteri. Next base: position 800,750,567 of record CM028129.1, read on the forward strand.
CACCCCCTAGAATTGCCTTATGACTGTCCCATGCATGCTTGAATGACTGACTGTCTGACTGTTATAGCCGCGATGATCATATCATCATCCAAATGTTCATGACCATCCTCTTTGAAGTCACAGCTGACCCATTCATTAATTTCGGCCACTGAAATGCTCATGGTCAGTTTGCTAGCAAGCTCTGTCAGTTTTTCAATCTCTGAGTATGTTTCTGTTTCTGCAGTGGAGACAGGATTATTAAAGGTCACCATACTGTCTCCTTGTGCCATGTCCTCAGCTTGTGATGTGACTTCTGCTTGTGAGGTGTTCTCAGGTGTTGATCTTCTTCCAAGAATACCCAACTTTTCCCATGTCTTTGTAATTGTGTCTGGCTGCACATTATCACATGTCTCTTCAGCCATGTACACTACATCTTTTAGTGTCAATGCCTTGATAATGTTCTGAAGTGGCACGTCATGGTTTCAGTCATCGTGCACTGTCTGAAAAGTCTTCTCTGGTAATTCCGCTTAAATATTTCCAGTATGCCCTGATCGTAGGGCTGGAGTTTTGAGGTGGTGTTGGGAGGGAGAAATAAACATGATATGGTGCTATCTCTTGTTTTAATAACAGGCATCTCAGCATGGGCTGGGGAATTGTCTAAAAGCAAAATCGCTTTAATTGGTAGGTTCTTTGACCACAGAAATCACCTTACACCTGGCAAGAATGAATCCTTGTACCGCAGAAAAATGCCACAAGTCATCCACAAATTTCTCTGGGATTCATATTGAAGGGGGAGGTTGTTCATGTTCACATGATGGAAACACCATGGTTCCTTCTACTTTCCAATGATTAATGACATTAGCGTGTGACTTCCTGTGGCATTTGTACAGCCAAAAATAGTCACTCTCTCCTTTTGTTTTTTGAATCCTAGTGTATCTTTCTCAGTGCCACCGACCTGTGTTTTGTCTGGGAGACATCTCCAAAACAATCCTGTCTCATCAGCATTATACAACTGATCAAGAGTAATGGATTGTTTTCTCATAATCTCTAGCAGTTGCTCAGTGAAAGGCTCAACACTATCATCAGCGGTACTTAGTTTTTCACTGCAAAGCCATAGCTGCCTTATGCTGTGTCTCTTTTTCAAACAGTCAAGCCAGCCACCACTAGCTACAAATGAAAACAGGCAGCCAAGTTTGTTGTGGAAAATCAAAACCTTCTCTTTTAGTACTGGCCCAGAGATAAGTGTGCCTTTTTCTGTCTCTTGGCCTGAACCATAAATAAATTGTGGCATCTCTGTCATCCTCAGCACACTCTCATGTTTTTACAGCTCTCAGTGCCAAAAGAGCCTTCCATAGTCATGGCAAACACAGTTTTTCCTTTGTATCCTTCATGTCTGTGATTGTTGACTTGCCGATTCCATATTCTGCTGCCAGAGCAACAGGTCATTCATCATTCTCCAGGTGGTCCAGGATTCTAAGCTTTTTGTGCCATGGTAAGCACTGTGTGCTTCTTCTTGGCAGACATTGTGAATGAATCAATCTAAAGGTCAGTTACAGTTCTCTTTTTTTAAGTGGGACTGTCCAATGATTAAGCTCTCTACAGCTGATTAAGGTACACGATCTGGTTACAACAGATTGAGTTTTCATTCCTGACAGCCTGCCTGATGTTCGCGATCACAATCGCACAACAGTGCCATTAAAAGTAGAAGACTTGGTTTGCTGGCCAAGGCACCTAGCTTCACCTGAGCTCTTTCCTTCTAAGACTGATTGAAAGGCAGAGTAGAGAAACTTACCAGAGCAAGGGAAAAGGATTAAGACTTAGTTTGGCTAAGCAGATTTACCGTGTGGTGGTGTTTTTATTTTTTACTCACAGGGATTGCTACTGTTTGTTGCTAACATTTCATTGCTTTATTTTTTATCTGATTCAAATTTTTGTTGCTGGTATACCTTCTTCTGCATTATTACAAGGTGTGCCTACAGGTGTGTGCTAACAGATTACTCCTGTAATCTTCTGATTCAAATTGTCTTTTGCAAGGTATATCTTCTGTTACTGCTTTATTTTTCTCTGGAGCAAAGTGTTTCTTACAGGGTATATCTTCTCTGAAATTACTGTATTACAGGTGGAGCTTACATTTTTGTGACTTTTTTATCATTGGGCTAAGCAAAATTACTGTTTCACACTGTGTTTTATTTTATTCTTGTTTGTTGTCTCAGAGGTGTTTCAGTCTCCTTCTCACATTGAAGGAGCTAATTGCTTTCCTCCCACAGCTCTTCCAAAGGATTAGGTGTGTATGTGGGTGGAGCTGGCAAACTGTCAGTAATTTCCAACAGAAAGAAGGGTTAAAAAGTCAGGTTAGTTCATATCTTGAGGTAGAAGACTTGGTTTGCTGGCCAAGGCACCTAGCTTCACCTGAGCTCTTTCCTTCTAAGACTGATTGAAAGGCAGAGTAGAGAAACTTACCAGAGCAAGGAAAAGGATTAAGACTTAGTTTGGCTAAGCAGATTTACCGTGTGGTGATGTTTTTATTTTTTACTCACAGGGATTGCTACTGTTTGTTACTAACATTTCATTGCTTTATTTTTTATCTGATTCAAATTTTTGTTGCTGGTATACCTTCTTCTGCATTATTACAAGGTGTGCCTACAGGTGTGCTAACAGATTACTGCTGTAATCTTCTGATTCAAATTGTCTTTTGCAAGGTATATCTTCTGTTACTGCTTTATTTTTCTCTGGAGCAAAGTGTTTCTTACAGCGTATATCTTCTCTGAAATTATTACAGGTGGTGCTTTACAGGTTTTACAGTTTTATCTAACATTAGGATAAGCTTTCAGGGTTACTGCATTTGTTGTTGACTGATTGTTTCTGCTCTTACCTCCTTGTTCTTTCATCCGTGGTTCTTCTTTTTAGGCAGGGGAAGGGCCCAGCCACCCACCCCCATCCCCAACCACCCCACGCTACACTCCTTTTATAGGGTACCACAGTTGTGACATTTCCTGTGGCAGAGCAGGAAGGGGCGGATCAGTGGGGCCTCCACAAGGTGATCTAATTTACAGGGCACTAGTAATTTAACTTGTTATAACAAGTTAAACAAAGCACAACTAAACCATTACTTGCATTTTTTTTTCCTTTTTTCTCCTTCTAATTACTCTGACTAGGTTACAAACCCAGCAACTTATTTGGAATGGATTTCATTAACTGCAGGTACTGTGGAACAATTTTCAGAAGGACAGTCTTACAGGATTTAGGACACTGTCCCACATGCTGGGCCTTTGAGATCTTAGGGCTCAGCTCGGGCAGCATGGGCAGAGATTGCACACCTCAAATTTCATATTGAAGAGGAAATACATTATAAGAACCACCCGCCATTTCCCCAGCATCCAACAGAAAAACCTCGACCGCAGAGGGTAGTTGGTCCAGGAGGTTGGCAGGTGGTTAGGAGGAGCAAATCAGGTGCCCATCACTCTCTGCTCTCCAACACATTACCAAAACCATATAAACACTACAAACAGGTATCTGCCTCTATCTCTGAAATCAAATAAAGAGGCAGAAGACACTGCAGAGCAGGACACTGCAGCACAGGAGCTAGCACAACAAAACTCACCCAAATCAGGAACCAAAACAAAAAAAGCAAAAAGGAAATCCAAAAAACTTCTGATCATAGGAGACTCCATGATTCGGGGAGTTGATACCCATCTCCAGCCAGGGGTGATGGTCAGATGTCTCCCAGGTACATCAGCATGGAGAGACACTGACCGCATTGCTAAAATTGTTCACAAAGCAAGAGAAAACATTGATGTCCTAGTACACATAGGGACTAATGATCTCACCAGCCGGTCAGTTGTGGAGACCAAGGAACACCTGACTAGGCTGGGTGACAAACTATCATCTATTTCGTCCAGCATCTCCTTCTCTGAGATCCTGCCAGTCTGGGAGAGGGGAGCAGATGGACGGAAGGTCAGAGAAGGGGAGATAGGGGAGCTAAACACGTGCCTCAAGGGCTGGTGCCAGGAAAAAGGACACAGATTTGTAGGAACTGGCAACAGTTCTGGGAGCGAAAGTTCTTTAAATTTGATGGACTGCATCTGACTAAAGAGGAGTCAGTGCATTGGGGCAGAAGTTTGATGTCTTTGCAGAATATTTAAACTAGCAATGGGGAGAGGGGTGCAGCACCCCATACGTCGAATGAGAAGAACACCCTCCCCCTCAGCTAGTGGTCAAACAGGAATTCAGCATGTTTGCCATTCATTTGCATCACCAGGTAAGAAAAAAGGTTTGTCTCCCCATACGACGCACAGGGGTAATGCCAAAATTCACCCAACAACTAACACACCAAAATCTGGCCAATGGAAAATCATGTACACAAATGCTCACAGCCTGGGAAATAAGATCCCAGACCTGCAGGCAATAATGTCAGAGGCTAAACTGGACAAAGTAGCAATTAATGAGATGTGGTTTACCAGTAACCACACTTGGGAGACTTCAGTACCTGGCTATGTATTGTTCAGAAGAGACCGAGGTGCAAAAGGGGGAGGTGGCCCTGTATGTTAATGAAAATATCAAAGCTACAGAAATTCAGAATACACATAAGGAGCCAGAAGAACTGTGGGTCACCCTGAAACAGGAAATGGGACAGCCATAAGAACTGGGGTTGTCTACAGGCCCCAGACCAGAGGGAGGACATAGACACATTACTGTTAGAAGATATACAAAACATGACAGCTAAAGGAGGTTCTGATAATGGCTACTAACATGCCGGATACAGATTGGTCAATACCAGCAGAAACATCTGCCAGAACTAGACTCATAGTGGATTCCGCAGGGAGGGCCTCAAACAACTGGTACAGCAACCCACAAGAGACAGGGCTATCCTAGATCTAGTACTGACTAACAAAGAAGGGATCACAGATCTCCAGGTAGAAGGTCACCTGGGGCCAGTGACCATCACATGGTATGGTTCAATTTGGCTACTACATTTAAATCATCCCATTCCAAGGCAAAATTATGGGACTTCAGAGGAGCTGACTTTGATAAGATGGCCAACAGAGTTAAGCTAGCCCTGGCAAAAGAAACACAGGTGAGGGGTACAGGCAAAGTGGGCAAGCATTAAGGATGCAATACTTGAAGCAACATCCATTGTGTTAGACAGAAAAGGAAGTGCAAAAGAAGAAGGAAACCACTTTGGTTCTCAAATACAGTAGCAGAAAAGGTCAGAGCCAAAAGGCTGGCCTTCAGGAAATATAAGGAACACAGCAGGATGAAGATAGGGAGGCATACCAAACTGCCCTAAGGAAGCAGGTAAGGCAGTAAGGCAGGCAACGCCCCAAACTGAGGAAACACTAGCACGAACAGTAAAAGAAGGTGACAAGACTTTCTATAGATACATTAGTGAAAGGAGAAAGTACACAGGGGTTATTGCTAAGCTTAATGGAGAAAAGGGAGCATGTGAGGAGGAGGACCCTGTAAAGGCATCTATCCTAAATAGATACTTTTGCTCAGTATTTACTGAAGAGAAGGTAGGGTAGGGCCCACAGCTCAGCATCATGGACACAGGGGGGAGGGAGGGAGGTGAGCACTACTCCCTTCACAAAAGAAAGGGTCCTATAAGAGCTTGCTAAGCTCAGGGTGGATAAGGCAATGGGACCTGATGGCATACATCCCAGGGTACTTAAGGAGCTAAAGGAGGAACTAGCAGAGCCATTAGCAGAATTGTTTAGTGAGTCTCTGAGCACAGGAGAGGTCCCAGAAGACTGGAGAAGGGCTCATGTGATCCCGCTCCACAAGAGTGGTAACAGGGAGGAGGCAGGGAACTACAGACCAGTCAGTCTTACCTCAGTAGTGGGCAAGATTATGGAGGCACGCCTTAAGGAAAGGATAGTGCAACACCTGGAATCCATAGGGGCACAGGATCCAAGACAGCATGGGTTTACAAAAGGAAGGTCCTGTCAAACTAATCTCATAGATTTCTTTGACTGGGTAACCAGAGTGGTGGACCAAGGGGAGCAGTTGATGTCGCCTACCTTGACTTCAGCAAAGCTTTTGACACTGTTCCACATAGAAGATTGATAAATAAGCCGGGTAGGCTCTCGGGTGGTCAGAAGTTGGTCAACTGGGTGGCAAACTGGTTGACGGGCAGAAAATAGAGAGTGGTGGTAAATGGTATACAGTCAGAAGAGATGCAAGTCACAAGTGGGGTACCTCAGGATCAGTTCTGTGCCAGTCTCTCTTCAACATCTTCATTAGTGACCTTGCAGATGGACTAGAGGGTAAGGCTTGTCTGTTTGCAGATGACACCAAGATCTGCAACAGAGTGGATGATCCAGATGGGTGGGCAGAATGAGAAGAGATCTGGATAAACTAGCAGAATGGTCAGAAGAGTGGCAACTGGATTTAATGCAAAGAAGTGCAAAATCATGCACATAGGGAAGAAACCCTGAAGCCACCTATAGGCTGGGAGGAGTTGCTAGCAGTCACAAAGGAAGAAAGAGACTTAGGCATCATCATCACTGATGACCTAAAATCATCCAAGCAGACCTCTAAAGCAGTAGGTAAGGCTAGGGGTGTTAGGTGTATTAGTAGGGTATCACAAGTCGTAGAGGGAGGTAATAATCCTCTGTACAAGACACTAGTTAGGCCCCATCTGGAGTACTGCGTGCAGTATTGGAGCCACACCTTCACAAGGACATTAACCAAATTGAGGCAGTCCAGAGAAGGCAACCAAAATGGTGCAGGGACTGCATCAGAAGACATATGAGGACAGATTAACGGAGCTCAATATGTATACCCTTGAGCAAAGGAGGAGAGAGGATATGATCGAGGCATTCAAACACCTTAAGGGCATAAACAAGGTGAAAGAGTCTAACATGTTTAAATATAAGAAAAATAGCAGGACAAGAGGACACAGCATGAGATTAGAGGGAGGCCGATTAAGGGGGAATGTGAGGAAATTCTTTTTCACAGAAAGGGTGGTGGATGCATGGAATGGTTTACCACAAGAAGTGGTGGCTATGAATACAGTGCAGGGCTTCAAACAGGCATGGGATAGGCATAAGGGAGCAATACAAATGACTATGAATAGATAGGCCACTGACAGACCAAAGGCCGATGGCACATTTATAAGGTAGAAAAAGAAATGGGCAGACTGGATGGGCCTTGCGGTCCTTATCTGCCATCAACTTCTATGTTTCTATGTTTCTATGTAAAATTGGGGGACACAGCCCAAGTTCATTATATAGGGAATTTTGGATTTCTGAGGTTCAGTTTATCGGGGTCCTACTGTACCACCTTGTGATTCTGGAATTTGTATCCTTCATTTGATTAAGCCAACAGAGAAGATTGTGATCTGTTATAAGTGCAAAGTCAGCTCCTAGCAAATAAAACTTCAGGGACTGCATGACTCACTTTGTCGCAAGGCATTCCTTTTCAATGGTAGACTACCTTTTCTCTTTGTCATGCAATTTCCTACTGATATATAGAATGGGATGTTCCTTCCCATCTATATTTTGACTCAAGACTGCACCTGGGTCTACCCCTGATGCATCTGCATGTAACAAAAATTGTTTCTCAGTTTCTGAGCTTTGTAAAACAGGGGCTGAACATAATGCCACTTGATGGCCTAAAAAACTTCATCACAGTCCGGGAAGCATTTCACATTATTCGGGAATCATTTCTTTATTGAGTTCGGTGAGGGTGGTTTCCAACTGGGCAAGGTTGGGAACACATCTCCGACAGTAACAAGCCAGCCCTAAAAATTACCTGACATGTTTGTTTTAGGGACAGGACTGTTAGCTACAGCTTCTGTCTTAGAAATCTCTGGCTTTACTTCTCCAGTTCCCAAAACATAACATAAATCTCTGGTTTCCTGCTTGCCCAATGCACATTTGGTAGGATTAATGCTCAGACCTGCCTTTTTGATAGACTGTATCACTGCTCATAGGTATTCCAGGTGGCTTTTCCAGTCTGGACTGTATACCACAATAACCAGTATAAGTAGCTAAAATTACATCCATGTACTACTGGAATGTAGCAGGTACACCATGTAAATCAAACAGCATGGTGGTGAACTGATAGTATCCAACAGGAGTGGTAAATGCAGCTTTGTCTCTGGATTCTTTAGATATGGGAATTTGCCAGTAAACCTTGGTGAGATCGAAGGTACTGATGTACTTAGCACTTTCCAATCTGTCCATCAAATCATCTATCCTGGGCATAGAATAACTGTCAAATTCAGACACTTAATTAAATTTCCTAAAATCAAGGCAGATTCTTACACCCCCTTCTTTTTTATTTACAGTCACCATTGGTGATGACCAAGAACTTCTCAGCTCTTCTATGGCACCCAGCTGTTTCATTTTTTGTATTTCCTTAACCACGTTTGCTTTAACCGCCCTGGTAATCTGTACATCTTTTGTTTGACAGGGCAAGCATTCCCTTTCACTATTACATGTTTGACCCCTTTTGCTTAGCCTGGCACTGTGGTAAAAGTACTGTTAAATGCCTTTACCAAGTTATGAATGTATGCGGTTTGTTTGGAGGTTAAGGAAACATTTACCTTTACAGCATCAGCAATTACAGTTTGTTCCAGTCTGTCATAAGTTATATCAATTTCTTCTGTAGAAGTTTCTGGTAAATTAACAAAGTACCTTTGGTGTTGTTTCAACCCATTTCTTCAGGAGGTTAGCATGGTATATCTTGATAGGATTATTCCTATAAGGGGTCTCAATCTCATAGTTAACTGTGCCAGTATGTCTAAGCACTTTATAAGGCCATTCCCACTTCATTAATAGTTTATTTTTGTAGTGGGCAACAGTAGCAAGACCTTTTCACCTGGCTCAACATTTGTTTCTTTTACCCCATGGTCACAATACACCTTCTGCTGGTTTGGGGCCTCTTCGTTATTACTATAGGCAATTTCAACATATTTTGCCAATTTCTTTCTCAGGGCACATGTATCAGATGTAATAGATTTTTTTTGATTGTGGTTATCTTCCCATATTTCTTTTATTACATCTAGTGGACCTCTAGGTTGTCTACCACACAACATTTCAAACAGTGAAAAACTTGTTGAGGCTTGAGGCACTTCTCTGTAAGCAAAAAACAGGAAAAGTAAGTACTGGTCCCAGTCTTCCCCTTTTACAAACTTCTATAGCATGCATTTTAGGGTTTGATTAAAATGCTCAACAAGACCGTATGTCTGAGGGTGATAAGGGGAGGTTCTTAAGACAGTGATATTTAGTAGTTGGTATGGCCCTTCCAGTAATGCAGCACCAAAATTACTACTCTGATCAGTATGCCCACCCTGCTGAGAATTTTGGCAAGCTCTGCTGCCACTTTTGGAGCTGTGACAATACACACTGGAACTGCCTCTAAGTATTGAGTAGCATAGTCACATACTATCAAAATGAATTGATTACCCTTTTTACCTTTGTCTAAGGGGCCAACCACATCTATTGCACTTCTCTCAAAAGGCCCATCTATCAAGGGTAGGGGCACCAGGAGCATCCTTGTGTTTTTTTTTTAGTCACTGGGACTATTTTCTGACATTCAGCACAAGAACTGCAATAGGTAGCAACATCTTCATGAATTGCAGTCCAGTAAAATCTGTACAGCAATCTTGCAAGGGTGAGATCCCTCTCAGAGTGACCAGCCATAGGACAATCATATACTATCTGTAACAAACTCAGATCTATACTTCTTTGGTATGTCCAATTTTCTATCTATTCCTGCATCTGAGGATTAGCCCAAACTCTGTACAGTAGTCCATTACATTTTTAAGCATAAGTTCACCCTGTTTTTTTTCACCCCCCCAGCTGCTTAAAAAAAACCTTGAAGAGAAGCATTGTTAGTTTGCTCTGAAACAAAATCACAATCAGTTATCAGTTTAGTTTCTGCATTTTCATATATTAACCCCTTATGTCCATTAGTCTTTTGTTGCCACTGTTTTTTCAGGCATCTTCTTTTTTTTTTTTCTGGACTTCTGGATCTTGGAGCTGGGCTCAAACAAGTCCAATCACAATCACTGAAAGGAAAAGATTCCCCAGCATCTGACAGTTTCTTTGCCTATGCTCCTGTAATCAAAGAAGCTGACACAACAGGATTTACTCCCTCTATGATAAACTTCACAAATCTTGGAAAGTCATTTCCAGTAATCACAGGTACACGTAACAGTTACTACCCCCACTTTCATTTGGTCTGACACCCCATTATATTCAGAGCCAATTGGGTGGTGGGATAGTATTCAGTGTCTGTGGATGCAGATGACACTAGTACCTGGTCCTTTTGCACAGCCTTTTTCCAGAACTTCAACATGCACTAGGGTCTGTCTGCTTCCCAAATCAATAAGTCCCTTCACAGTCTTATCTCCCACCTTGACATCTGTTAAATAAGTACCCAATTTGCTAAGGCCAAATCTGGTCCAGTATTATCCTCCTTATTTTTATGGCAGTTTCTTGCAATATGGCCTAGCTTATTACAGTTATAACAAGTAAAGTCTTTGGGTAACTACTCAAAGTCTGGCACTACCACTTCAAATTGAATGGACCCCATGCTCCTGTAAAAGTACCTTTGTTGTCTTTTATTTAAAATTGACAGACATATTAAAAATGCAGACATAGACCATGCCCGCCTGACATGTTTTGGACAGTTTTGTCCTTTATCAAAGGCTAAGGCATACACATTGAAGCTCACAATAAATAGACCAATTTTGATGACATCATTATGACGTAGCAATGAGACATTTTAAACAGCTAGTGTACAGATGCTTTTTTGTAGTGTTCTGCCTTTTGGAGTCCTTAGCTGTACACTTTAAACATCCTCCCTGTTAAGACTCATGGACACCATCCTCTCCGATATGGATAGAGGGATGATCTCCTCAGTTATATTTGTCGACCTCACTAAAGCTTTCAACATGGTCTCCCACCCACCCACTGCTAACAAGCCTCTCTATCTCAGCCACAAATTGGTTCAGCACCTACCTCTCTGGAAGAACACAATCCATAAGAATTGCTGATGCTATATCCTCCCCCCTCCCCATGACTACCGGTGTCCCCCAAGGGTCGGTACTCGGTCCCATCCTGTTCTCCATTTTCCTCAACAACCTGCCACAAGTCTGCACAAATTCATCTATACACATGTAAGCGGATGATACCATCCTATTCTCCACCAGCCCCTGAAGAAGTAGCATCCAACCTCCAGACAGGCTTCGAAAAAGTCCAGCTCTGGTTCAGCTCGCATCAGCTCTCTCGCAATGCAAAAAAAAAAACTGTCACCATGTCCTTCAGCACAAGACAGCGGTTAGCCCAACTCCCTTCCCTCCCCACGCTGGACAGGACAACCCTGGAGGACGTCGCTTCCTTCCAGTATCTAGGGGTATGGCTCAACTGTCACCTTACCTTCTCCAACCACATAGATGCAATTATCAAAAAACTACGCCCCAAGCTTGGAGTCCTCTACAGGAACCGCTCTAGCCTCCCCTTCTCAGCTAGATGGGAACTAGTACAGAAAATGATCCTCCCTTCCTTAGACTACTGTGACATAGTCTATAGTGTGGCACCAATATCCACCCTGTCTAAACTAGACCCCATTTTCAATGCATTCTGCCGCTTCGCTCTAGATGCCACCCCCCGTTCCCACCACTGTGACCTCTACCGCTCCCCTTGCCTACCCATCCCTAGAGAATCACTGAAAAACTGTACTGCTCCAAGTTTGTCTCAAACTCTGGCTTGGTGCTCTCCTCCTACCTTTCCTCAATACTGTTATTGGCTCCCACCCCCCATGCTCTCCGGTCCCTTGACTCCTGACTACTAAATATTCCCAGTCAAAAGACCTCTGCTGGACAAACAGCCTTCTTGCACCGATTCCCGAAACTCTGGAATGCTCTCCCCCCTCAAATTCACCACTCTTCCTCTACCCATTCCCTAGCAACTGTGCTGACAAACTACTTCGCTGTAAACTGTGTCTGCACACAATAATTAATCCCCCCATTCCCAAAATTCCTCTGCCTGACCAGTGGCACTGCCCTATCCTTGGTAGCTGGCATATATACCTATATCTATATATATATATATTAAAAACAAACAAAAAAAACAAATTGGCACTTACTGCATACCCTGGTATCTCTCTGGCCTGCCTAGCTCTAGCCTATGGTTCAATCTACAGCAGCAATCTGTGCTCCACAAATGTATGCAAGCATTGTATGCATGTATGTATAGTAGTTACATGTCTTTTAGCTGTCTATTACAAATTTGGTAACCAAGTAATATCTTTCTTTCCTGTGCAACTGTCAAATTGTTATGATAACCTGCATGTTATCCTCCCCTTGTACCCTTCCCCCAGGTCGCACTGGGAGACGAGCATCGTTTTGCCTAGTGTGCCTTTCCTGGTGAATCAATTCAATAAATGAATAAATAAAAAAACATTATGCTGCACTTTCTTACTTTGTTCCTTTGTTCGGATGTATCCTGTACAAACACAGTATTTGGTATGCAGCTGCCCGAAACAGTCCAGCTCTGTGGTCTGTGAGCTCATCTTGGCTGAAGGCAGAAATGACGTTGCAAGGGGGGAAGAAGCACTAAAGACAGGAACACTGAAAATTTTATAAATAGATAGACAGCTTGATTAAACACAGTGCATACACAATCACCACCTAGAGTTCTGAACCAACCACATCCTCAGAAGTGCAGCATTACATTTCAGCTCACTGTGTGCTTATTAGCAAGTACAATAATGAACCCTCACCAGTCAGACTGAATAGTAGTCCCCTCCTACACAGAAACACACCACCTCTACTGCTGGCTGCCAACTGGCGAGTCACAATCATGCAATGTACTCAGCTGATTACATACAGTGGACGTGTGATCACATGTTCAGCTGGCAGCCAGCCATGGAGATGAGCAGTGTGTCATTGCGATCATGGGGGGCATCCACTGGGATCAGACAGACTTGTCAGGGGATGTCAGACATGTGGAGGGGAGATGTAGGGGAAAGGTCAGGTGGGTAGGGGGGCAGTAGGATGCTATTGGAGCAGGTACACTGGCCTGATTTAACTGAGAGGGTAACTACATGTACAGGCTACAGGGTGCCCCACTATTCCAGCTCAGTTCCCTGGCTCTGTTTGGCTGCTGGGCATGTGGAACATAACAACAAAGTCCCACCAGGGCTCCTGACTGTGAACCTATCACCCTCCACAACAGTCCTGAGGAGAGCGGAGAGTGAAGACTGGATGCTGGAACGTGAGAAGGCAGCAAGCCCCAGATTTTGTGGGGCTTACATAGGTTGGTACAGTTTTAGTTGTCACTGTAACACCCACCCCATCCTGCCCAATGGTTGTGTTTATTTTCTGCCTGCAGTACATTTGTTCAAAAGTCATTCTGATACACAATCATCTTCAATACTGTATTAGAAAAACTAAGTGCAGAGTGTTCTCCCTCTCCATTCAGCCACCTCTATAAAAGAACAGCATTCCACTCCAACACAGCCCAGTCCAGATCTCTGCTAGTTTCCCCCTCCCAAATCCATTAACCTATGGCATGTTTCCTCCCATGGTGACAGGTATATCCCCTCCACTCACATCCATGGCCAGTCACTGTTTGAATGACAGTGTGCAACGCAGTCTGACTTTATAACCTGTTTATAAAGACAGACTCTGATTGACACTGCCATTCAAATGATGTCTGGCTGTGATGTGAGCAGATGGAATGTACCGTTGCCGGGGGTGGGTGGGATGGAGGACTTACATTAGCTTAGTGGATTTGGGAGTAGAACTAGCAGACATGATGACCGGACGGTTTTGGAGTGGGGATGCAGTTTTCCCTTACAAAGGTGGCTGAGAGGGGGAAACACTTCACATTTATTTGTTCAGCTACAGTACTGAAGATGATCGTGTACCAGATTTACTAGATTTACAGAAGGAAAAAAGTCTATCTGGCAGGATGGGGGTGGGCATTACAGAAAACAATACAAATACTTATCTATACAATACTGCAAAAATCGTACTTTGTGCTGTAAAGGACCCACACATAGGCTCCATTATCTACTCATTAAGTATGACAGCCCATAGCACAAGAACACAGTCATGACCCCCCATGTGTCACTTCTGGTCTGTACTTTAAAGGATGGGGCTGCACCTATGGTGAGTACCGGAAACATAAGAAATATTAAAAAAAAAAGTAGCTATCACTCTTAGTCACCTGATTACACCAAACCAACATCTTAGAACCTATTTAAAACAGCATACCAAAATGTAATCCAGTTAATCCAATCCACTAGCTCTTTAAATTCATTGGTCTAGCATTCAAAGGCAATTAGCAGACTGAATCAAAAATAAATTAAAATAGGACAAAATAGGAATGAGTAGGTGAACACAGAGCCATAGATAGGGGTGACCTAACATAAGCAACAGCAGCGCATATTTTGGTGATGACAGATGAAAGGGAAGACAAGTTTATGTTCCAAGCAATAGATGCGATTAATCCCAAACCAAGAAGTGATAACTTTAACAACTTGGTTTTAAAACAAGAGGCAATCTGGATAACCAGTTTGGAAGCTGCAAAGAAAATGGGTCTTAACACTTGGTTTGATATTAAACTGTTTTTAAGAAGTACATAAACTTTAAGTGATTCTGATATTTTATTAGACTGCTGCTTCTGTATGGGGGTACCTATGCTCATATGGCCGATATTACGGGTTACAACATTATGTCTAGCTTGAATGAGTTTTGATGATTATTCTGTCACGTTATTCATGGTTGGTGTGATTGTTTGGTCTGTTTTTATATTCATATGTTGCTGTTTGTATTATAGTTGCAAATTATTTATATTGTTCTGATTTCCTGTCCCTTTCTCCTTTTCCTCCCTAACACCCTCCTCCCCATTTCCTGCTCCTCTCCATGCTCTTTTTCCTATTTTACTTTATTTTTGATTCAGTCTGCTAATCACTTTGTATTGCTAGTCCAATAAATGTTAAATGTCTCATTGCTATGTCATGATGTCATCAATGTCAGTCTATTTATTGTGAGCTTCAATATGTATACCTTAGCCTTTGATAAAGGACCTAATGGTCTGAAATACATCAGGCAGGCATGGTCAATGTCTACATTTTAATATGCCTGATTGCCAATTTTAAATAAAAGACAACGGAGCTACTTTTCTGGAGCTTGGTGTCCATTCAGTTTAATGGTGAGTGCCTGACTTTCAATATTTACAGATTTTTCTGGTTGTTAATGAGCACCACTTTCCCAGTGCAAGTTTTTTGTTTGTTTTGAGCTTCAGTTTTCACGTTTACGCATGGGTTATGCATTTGAAATTATTACTGTATAAAACCTCATTAAATTGGAACACCGCTATAGCCCTTTTTAATAGTTTTTATAACTATGTCGCTAGAAGCCACACCAAATTTGAATTTCACCAGAACAACAGAGAACCCACTTGAGTATGTTAAAAAATTGCTTTTGACAGCCAGTGTTACTAATCCCTTTCTGCTGGAAAACAGCACAGGAGTCAATTTAACACCAGAGGCTCAATCATTATGTGAAGCCTTCAACTGACTAGAAAAATTAACCCATCAATTAAGACGAATTTACTGAAACGCTACCAACTTGGAAGTGTACGTTCAAGTGGCCAGAATTACAAGAGAGCTTAGAATCATAAAAAATCCCACCTATGGCCAAGAGAACATAGACTCTATGAAGCAGTGGGATGCTATTCTAATAGAAGCTAGTTTTAAATTGATTAAGCTGATTATTACATTTTGAATGGAGAGGGACTTGAAATTACTTGAAGAAATCAAACTAATAGAAAGAGAGGTTCTCAACTTCAGAAATCATGCAGATTTTGATTTGCTTAATGAGAGTCTAAAATAATATATTACCAAGTTGGATCTGGAATTCAGAACATTGAAACAAACAAAATTTAATAGAGAAGATTATGAGAATGAATGTGTTTATTCATAAAAAAGGAACAACCTGATAGGAATTTTAAAGAGGGATGGGTGTATCCTTCAACTTCGGCACCACGAGTGATATGAAACCAGAAGAGACTACCAGCCATCCTTTTTACATCTCAAGTGCCCAGAGGCTGATCCCCATTCCACCCAGCCACATCCCCAGGTTGAACAGACCCCAGGGAGAATTACAGCAAATGCACAAGAAGATACAGAGGGTGGAAAGGTGGCAATTTAATTAGACAAGGAGGATACAATACAAATGGACAAACAACAGTCAGGAACCAACAGACATATCAGGCAGACAGTGGTAACTGAAACTGACACTCTAAAGTTACAGGTAATTCATCTAGCTACACATTCTTTATCAGATACTGAAAAGGAACTTTAAGTAAAGGGTTAAATGTTGCCCCAACAACTCCAATTAACAAATTCCAAATGCTGATTGATCTGAATATTGCATGGAGGAATTTAAGCCTTAAATCTTTTTCAGTAGGAAGGTTTGAATAAAACTGAAGAAACAAATAAAATATCCCAGCCTACATTTACATTTTAAACTCTGTATAGTGCAGCAATCAGTATTTTCAAGGAATTAATGGAAAAGATTTGAAGGAACTATTTGATAACCTCCCTAGGCTGACATTTCCCAACTTATCGGCAAGTAAACATGCGGCCCTTGAAAGACTTCAGAAAACCCTAAAATGATTATCAAAGAAGCAGGTAAGGGGGCTGTGTAGTGTTAATGAATATAAGTGATTATGTCTGCAAAGCAAAAGACAACTTAACAATCAGGAATTTTATCAGAGATTGAATCAAGATTCTACCGGACTTTAAATTTTAGATAGATGTGACTATAATACTGCTTTTGACAAGGGTTATATAGGTGGTAATGTCAAAGAGCTCTTAATAACAGATGCACCAATCAGAGCTACATTTTACATCTTACCAAAAGTGCACAAATTATTTGAAAACACCGCCCTCCCCGGCTGCCCCATAGTCAGTGGTGTCTGTTCTTTGATGATACCCTTATCCCAATACATGGATTACTTCTATGCCCCTTTGTAAGTAATTTACCCTTATACCTACAGGATACTAGAAATGTTCTCAGACATTTTAAAGATATGACTTTGGCAGAAAAATGCCTTCCTGGTAAAATGGACATAGCATGGTACACCTATATCCCATAAGAGGGTGACCTGGATGATGCTGCATATTATTTAAATCAAAGCAGCAAAGATGCTGGTCCACTTACAGACTTTTTATTAAAACTGCTTAAATATGTGTTAAAAAACAATGTCTTTGTCTTTGATAGAGAAATGTATTTGCAAGTTAAGGACACATCTATGGGGGGCCACCTGTGCACCTTCTATAGCCAATTTATAAGGAAGGGAGTGGGAGAACAAATATGTCTGACTCTAATCCGAATCCTTTTTCCAAAAAGTGATTGTATGGTGGTGTTTTATCAACAACATGCTCATGGTATGGCAGAGGGACCTTGTGGATTTATGGGATTTTGTATGTTTTTGTTCTCAGGACAAATCCATATTTGAAATTTATATACACAGTGGATAAAAAATCTATATATTTTTAGATATTACTTTAACTAAATAACGAGATGGTTCAACTGCCACAGATATGTACAGAAAAGAAACAAATGGCAATACATTACTTTTAGTCACCAGTTGTCACCCTTGCCATACCATTCAGAACATACCCAAAGGTCAGTTTTCATCAGTCAGATGAAATTGTGGGACAGAAGAGAACTTCCAAAGGGGCATTACTGACTTATCAAGGAGATTTGAGGAAAGGGGATACAGTAAGAAAAATATTGCTGAAGCGAGGGAGTTTGCTTCCCTCAGAAACGGCTCTCACTATTGTAAAATCAAACTAGAAAGGAACATGCTGAAACTAGATTTAATTTTGTAACCACATTACTCTGCACTTGCCAGATATTTAGAAAACATTATGAGATAGAAAGATGTTGTACAGAACCCCCCTAGGATGTCACACTGGAGGGCACCCTCTTTAAGGAACATGATGCTTCACAGCCATTGTATGTAAGGAATAATAAAACTTGGTTAAATCAGAATTCAACTAGGTGTTACCCATGTAAACTATGCATAAACTGTAAACATATAATAGCAGGAGAAAGAATTCAAGTCATACAGGAAAGGTATTTGAGATCTGATAACTTATGATGTGTGACACCACTGAGGTTATCTATTTAGCAGAATACGTATGTGGTGCCTTTTATGTGGGTAAAATCAATGGCAGTTTTAAAACATGGGCCAAAGCCATAGACAGGTGACCTTACATACACAACAGCAGCACATGTTTTGAGGTGACTGATGAAAGGAACACAAGTTTATGTTCGAGCAATAGAACAGATAAACCCCAAACCAAGAGGTGGTAACTTTAACAATCTGATTCTAAAACAGGAGACATTCTGGATAATCCATTTGGAAGCTACAAAAAAACTAGGTCTCAACACTGGTTTTGATATTAAGCCATTTTTAAGAAGTAGATAAACTTTAAGGGATTCCTATATTTTATTATACTGCTGCTTCCATATAGGTGGAGCTATACTCTTATTGCCAATATTCTGGGTTACAACATTCCATCTAGCTTGAATGAGTTTTGATGATTGTTGTTTGGTGTGATTTGTCTATTTTTATATTCATATGATGCCGTTTGTATTACAATTGTAAATTAATTATGTTATTCTGATTCCCTGTCCCTTTCTCCTTTTCCTCCCTAATGCACTCCCCCTCCATCTCCCACACCTCTACCATCCTATTTTACTTTATTTTTTATTCAGTCTGCTAATTTGCTTTGCATTGCTAGTCCAATTAATTTGAAATGTCTCATTGCTACATCATAATGATGTCATCAAGGTTGGTCTTTTTATTGTGAGCTTCAATGTGTTTGCCTTAGCCTTCGATAGAGGATCAAATAATCTGAAACACGTCAAGTGGGCATGTTCTGTGTCTGCATTCTAAATATGCCTGATTGTCAATTTTAAATAAAAGACAATGGAGCTACTTCTTCTGATGCTTGTTGTCCATTCAGTTTGAGGTGGTGAGTGCCCAGCTTTGAGTATTTACAGATTTTCTGGTTGTTAAGAGCAGCACTTTCCAGTGCAAGCTTTTTGTTTATGTTGAGCTAAAGTGTTTGGGTGCAGATTTGTTACTCCCACTAGAGTTCTTATCTGACCTGGAGTTAAAGTGGGAAAAAGAGGGTCTTACCGGTCTTTGACTGTTACTTCGATGCTGCGTGGTCTGTCTGGCCATCTGATAGTCCTCGGCCAAATGAATTTTCTTTTCCCCACTTTCTGGTCAGTGTTCTTTTACCCAAAGTTGCACATCTGTAGACAGGATGTTGATTAATTGCTCCATTGCAAATATGTTAATGATATGTGGGACTGTTTTGCCTTCTGGTTGGAGCCATCTAATGAAGAGTTCTCCAAGTTGGGTGAAGGCTTCTCAAGGGTGGCCAAATGAGTGGTACTTCAGGGACTGGAGTCTTTGCCCATAGGTCTCTCCTGAGATGCCATATCTTTACAAGTTTCTTTTTTCACATGGTCATAGTTTTCTGACTGTGCAGTGTTCATACTGCTGTAGGCAAGTTGGGCTTTGCCTGTCAGGTAAGGTACCAGCCTGATTGCCCATTGCTGCTTTGGCCACTGGCAGGCTCCTGCGGCCCTCTCAAAAGTTGTCAGGAATGTTTCAATATCATCAGAGGGACTCAACTTTGTAAGTTTAATGTCTTTTAAGTTATTTGTGTTTTGTTGCTCTGCCGGACCTGTGCCAGATCCTTCAGCTTTGATAGCTTGCAAGGCATCCAGACATCGCTGCTCCTGTTGCTGCATCGGTTCTTTGCTGCTCCTGTCACTGCACCTCTTCTCTGCTGCTCCTGTCACTGTGTCTCTTCCTTTCTCTGCTTCTCTGTCTCTCATTGTTGTATAGCCCACCATTTGAAGAAGGCAGGCGGGCTTTCAGAATCTGTCCCTGCCTATTCTTCTTCCATCATTGGTTCCGGCTTTACAATCCAAGTTTGGACTTGTGTTTCTGCTTCTAGTTTGGCTGCCATTCTTCTGGTAATCACTCGTGAGTTTGCTGTTACAGGATCCATGCCTTTCTTCTATGCTTCCTTGGTACCAGGATCTTGTTCCCACACATAAAACTCCTGGCTTAGAATATGCACAGTGTAAATCTCACATAGTCTGACACCATCTGACTTTGAGGCACAGTCAGGAAGCATGGGAAAACCAGGAGCAGTTATAACATTTGCAAGTAGTGTTTTATTATTATCAATAATAGTAAAATAAAAACAATTGTTCAGAATTGTTGTATACAAAGGCAGTACAAAGAAAACAAATTCCTTCATCTGAGGGTATCTCTAATTTCTAAATGTCAATCTCTCTCACTCTCTAATAAAATATTGCTCTTTTTATAAGAAGTCTTTGTCTGCCATTAATTTATGTGTGCTGAGCTTGTTAACAGACATCCTGTTTCTCACAATATGTATCACAACATTGTCAGTTTCTTTCCTGGCAGGTGCAACAAAATAGAAGATGGCATCCCAGAATTAATCTCCAGTTGACAACTTCACAAAACAGTTTGTGGAGGCCAAACTGCATCTCAGAGTTAACCCCCTGAATTCCTAATAACTTTGTGCAATCATTTCAACAATATGACTACATACATTAAAAAAAAAAACGGATCCCATTTTCACATAAAGATCCACATATATTTTTATGAATGCAGATATACAAAGGGGAAAACATAGAACCAGCAAGAAACACCAAGTGAAGGCAGGGAGATAGCAGAAGGGGGGGGGGGAATTGTGAGAACATCAGCGTGATCAGTTCCTAGGTCTCACAAGCTTCTGAGGAAGGACTGGGTTGGACTAAGAGCTAAAGCATTTTGTTCTTTTTGTTACATCTATGTTGGTCCAATATAAGGTATCAAATCATTTGCTTCTGGATCTGTTCTTACAAGGACCAATATGGCAAAGACTAAATCTTAGGACTCACAAGAAAATGTGATTGCACAATGAGACAGACAAGGAGAGGATAGAAGAGATCCTTGCTTGTAACTCATTCTGTAAAACAAATGGGACAGGGTC
This sequence comes from Neoceratodus forsteri, assembly GCA_016271365.2. Lineage (NCBI taxonomy): Eukaryota > Metazoa > Chordata > Ceratodontiformes > Ceratodontidae > Neoceratodus > Neoceratodus forsteri. The sequence goes on from CM028129.1 coordinate 800,771,606, forward strand.
TTATTCAACTCTGACCATTCCATTTTTATTTGGGAAAGGTGGACTGGCAAATGCTATTTCCTGTATCTGTTTAGGGTGTTTTCCCAGTCCCAGAACAGCAAGAGGAAGGAGCTGCTGTTAGAACTTTACTACTCTACTGTACTAAAGAACTAGAACCCTACTACTGGAACTTCAATACGGGTAAAACAAACAAAAAGGGGTCAGTGTGTTTGTCTGAGTTGGGTGAAGGAATTGTTATTTGTGCAGTTAGCTAGGTGAAGAAAGAAACTATGAATTAGAGGAAGTGGCTTAAGGAGAAGGAAGCCAGGTGTTTGCATTTAAAAACTGACCTAGATAGCTTTTGGCAGAGAACAGCAAGAGGAAGGAGCTGCTGTTAGAACTTTACTGAGACACTATTGCTCTCCATCTCCCCACCCTCAGCCGGTTCTACTTTTATAGGCACAGGATTTGACTGACAACAGGAACTTCCTGTTTGAGAGCAGGAAGGGAGTGATCACAGAGGCACAAAAGACTCACCATCTTAGGAAGAAAAGAGTAGCTTTTCACCCACCCCAGCTGTTGAAGGTCTGACTCTGAGCAAGTAAGAAGGAGACTACTGAGGAATATAGGAACTTCCTGTCCCAGAACAGGAAGATCAGGAGCTTCAAGGGCACGGATGCAGTAGGAAAGTAGGGAGAAAAAAATAGATTATATAAAAAATATATATAAATAAACAGAGAGGAAACAGTAAGTATACAAAACAACAGTTAAGGGACCACAAATAAGACATGATGGGAGTGGTGCAGTGGCTGTGGAGCAGCAGTCTTCAAGGAGATGTTCTGGAGGATGTTGTATTGTCCCATCTAAAGGCACCTCTCTGGGCTGAGGAAGAAGGTTGCTCATCTCCAGGCTGAGTTGGCCAGGATTCAGGGGACCTCCTTTCCCACCCAGGGACCACCAGGGCCTCTGCTGCTGCCTCAGAGGTTGCCAAGAAAGAGGAGTGGTTGGACCACAGTGGGCTCAGGGAGGGTGAGGGTGGTGGAACACAGGCACATCCCTCCAGTTGTACCTCTCCACAACTCATATGCTGTTCTGGCAGAGTGTGGTTCCTCTATGGAGGTACCTGCAGTGGAGACCAAGGAGGATGTTGGGAACCTCCACAAAGGAGACCCACGGGAGGGTGGCATAGGACCCAACAGGGGAAGGAAACAACTCCTGGTGGGGGACTCCATTGTTAGGAGGGTAGAACTGGGAGAGGGAGGTAAGGTGCCTGCCTGGTGCCATGGCTTGGAGGGACAGGAAGCGATTCCTCAAGATTACGGGAGCAGCTGCATGGGGAAGAGAGCTGCATTGTCCACCTAGGGACAAATGACCTGGCTGGAAAAGGGATCAGAGCAGTGCAGGAGGAGTTTGTGGAGTTGGGGAGGGGCATTAGACAAGTAGCACACATGGTAACCTTCTCGGAGGTGCTGCCTGTCTATGGCATGGGTGAGGCTAGGGTGCTCCGCACCATGGGATTCAATCAGTGGTTGAAAAACTGATGCAGAGATCAGGGTTTTGGCTTCATTGGGGACTGGGGGTCCACCTGGAGGGATGCAGGCCTATAATGGCACGATGGTCTGCATCTGTCCAGAAGGGGAACCAGGAACCTAGGTGATAAGTTTAAATGCTTCATTGGCAAGCATTAAAACTAGCCAAGGGGGAAGACACAGAAAAGGAGAAGGGAAATCCTAGCCCCTCCACAAGAATCAGGGTAATTAGTGAGGTAAACACCAAGATAGAAAGGTCAATAGAGAGAAGGACAGGAGTAAATGGAGAAAAAGGCAGTAAGGACAGGGATGGGGCAAAAAGGGGTAAGGTCATCAAGAAATGGAGGGTAATGAGTACCAATGCCCATAGTCTAGGTAACAAGCTCCCTGAACTGGTGGCCTTGATGGAAGAGGGATGCCTCCATATCGTGGCAGTCACAGAAACTTGGTACACAGAGAACCATGACTAGGATGTCAACATACCAGGGTACACAATCTACAGGAGGGACAGGGAGGGTAGAAGAGGAGGAGGGGTAGCTAGCTATGTGAGGGAAGGGATCAAAGCAATGGAACTAAAGGGTAAACAGGGAGGAGAGGAGGCACTGTGGGTGACCCTGGAGACTGGAAATGGCACCACAATCTGCACAGGGGTTGTATACAGACCCCCATCGCAGGGAGAGGAAATGGACAAGGAAATAATAGAAGGCATCCTTAGGATGGCAGAGAAAGGGGAGATATTGCTGATGGGGGACCTGAATATGCCAGATGTTGACTGGAGCACCTTTGCTGCAGCCACATCCAAGAGTAGGACCATTCTCAATGCCCTACAGGGGCATGCCTCAGACAGATAGTGTTGGAACCCACTCGTAAGGGAGCAATCTTAGACCTGTTACTCTCAAATGGGGATGGAGAGGGATCTCAGATCTAGAAGGGGCAGCCATCTGGGAACAAGTGACCACCAAACAGTGTGGTTCACTGTAGAGTCAAGCCATACAAAAGTGAAGATACTGGACTTCAGGAGGACTGATTCTGTCAAAACAGGAGAGTGCCTCAGAAAGCACTAGCAAACAGGCAAGAAGGAGGGTGGAGCAACAATGGGGAAACATCAAAACTGCCATCACAGAGGCAACAAGCCTTTGTGTGAAGCAAATAAACAAATCAAAATGAAAGAAAAAAACACTAGGGTTCTCAAAAGAGGTAGCGGGGAAGGTTAGGGAGAAAAAGACAGCAATCAAGAAGTATAAGGAAACACAGAAGAAGCAGGACAGAGAACTTTACCAGTTAAAGCAGAAGGAAGCGGGGAAGGCAATTAGAATAGCAAAGGCCCAAACCAAGGAAAAGATAGCCAACTTGGTTTAGAAGGGAGATAAAACCTTTTATAGGTACTTTAGGGAGCAAAGAAAGACAAGGAGAGATACTGACACTGAATAAGAGGAGGGAGGGTGGGTGGACAGAAGCGACAGTGAAAAAGCAGGAATACTGAGCGAATACTTCTGCTCAGTATTCACAAAAGAAAAGGAGGGAGAGGTACATAATCCAGTCAATAGAAGCACTCTGGATAGGAGGTTGATAGTCCTTTCACAGAAGAAAGGGTTCTGTAAGAACTCCTAAAACTGAAGGTGGTCAAAGAAATGGTGCCTGATGGGATTCACCCATAATTCTAAAAGAACTAGGGGAGAACAGTAACAACCCTGACTACCCTTTTTAATAACTCATGGGAGGATGGTGTGTTACCTGAGGACTGGAGGGGCAGATGTGATTCCCATTCACAAAAGTGGGAGCAAGACAGAGGCAGGAAACTACAGACCTGTCAGTTTAACCTCAGTGGTAGGAAAAATGATGGAATCACTTCTGAAGGAAAGAATTGTTGAGTACCTAGAGGCCAGTGGGGCACAGGACCCAAGGCAGCATGGATTCACAGTGGGAAGGTCATGTCAGATGAATCTAATCCATTTCTTTGACTGGGTGACCAAAGTAGTAGACCAGGGAAAGGCTGTGGACATGGCCTACCTAGACTTTAACAAGGCATTTGACACAGTCCCACACAAAAGATTAATAAACAAATTAGCCAGCCTGGGAGTGGGTCCCAGGGTGGTAGCCTGGGTAAAACACTGGATGGACAACAGGACACAGAGGGTAATAGTAAACGGAGTCCACAGTGAAGGAAGGGAAGTTACTAGTGGGGTACCACAGGGTTCAGTACTGGGTCCGGTCCTTTTTAATGTCTTTATAAGTGACATTGCAGAGGGACTGGAAGGAAAAGTATGTCTCTTTGCAGATGACACAAAGATCTGCAACAAGGTTGATACACAAGGTTGGGTGGAAAGGATGAGAAAGGACTTGGCAAGGTTGGAGGAATGGTCAAATGTATGGCAGCTTAGATTCAATGCAAAGAAGTGCAAAGTAATGCACCTGGGAAACAAAAACCCAAGGGAAGAGTACACAATGGGGGCAAGATACTGACAACAACAAAAATGGAAAGGGACCTGGGGGTAATTAAATCAGATGACCTAAAGGTGGGCAAGCAATGTGAGAAGGCAGTAAGGAGGGCTGGGGAATACTGGGATGCACAGGAGAGGCATCACCAGTAGAAAACTGGAAGTTATCCTCTGTACAGACAGTGGTGAGACCCCATCTGGAGTACTGTGTGCAGTTCTGGAGACCCCATCTCTGCAAAGACATAGACAGGGTGGAAGCTGTCCAGAGGAGGGAAACCAAAATGGTGCAGGGTTTGCACCAGAAGACATATGAACAGAGACTAAAGGAGCTTAATATGTATACCCTTGAGGAAAGGAGGGAGGGAGGGGGGAACATGATAGAAACTTTCAAGTACCTCAAGGGAATCAACAAAGTCCAAGAGGGTAGCATCTTTCAGAAAAAGAGATGTGCAAGAACAAGAGTGAACAATTTGAAGATGGGGGATGGCTCAGAGGTAATGTGAGGAAGTATTTTTTCACGGAGAGAGTTGTGGATGCATGCAACAGCCTTGCTGAGGAGGTCATGGAGTCAAAAACAGTGGGGGAATTCAAGAATGCATGGGACAGATATAAAGCAATTCATAGAAACATAGAAGTTGATGGCAGATAAGGATCGCAAGGCCCATCCAGTCTGCCCATTTCTTTTTCTACCTTGTAAATGTGCCATCGGCCTTTGCTCTGCCGGTGGCCTATCTATTCATACTCATTTGTATTGCTCCCTTATGCCTATCCCATGCCTGTTTGAAGCCATGCACTGTATTCATATCCACCACTTCCTGAGGTAGGCCGTTCCATGCATCCACAGCCCTTTCTGTGAAAAACAAAAACTTCCTCACATTACCCCTTAATCGGCCTCCCTCTAATCTCATGCTGTGTCCTCTTGTCCTGCTATTTTTCTTCTATTGAAATGTTAGACTCTTTCACCTTGTTAATGCCTTTAAGGTATTTGAATGTTTCAATCATATCACCTCTCTCTCCCTCCTTTGCTCTAGGATATACATATTGAGCTCCATTAATCTGTCCTCATATGTTTTCTGATGCAGTCCCTGCACCATTTTGGTTGCCCTTCTCTGGAATGCCTCAATTTGGTTAACGTCCTTGTGAAGGTGTGGCCTCCAATACTGCACGCAGTAATCCAGATGGGACATAACCAGTGTCTTGTAAAGAGGGATTATTACCTCCCTCTTCCAACTTGTGATACCCCTACTAATACACCCTAACATCCCCCTAGCCTTACCTACTGCTTTAGTGGTCTGCTTGGATGATTTGAGGTCATCGGCGATGATGATGCCCAAGTCTCTTCCTTCCCTTGTGACTGCCAGCAACTCTCCTCTCAGCCTATAGGTAGCTTCAGGGTTTCTCTTCCCTATGTGCATGATCTTGCACTTCTTTGCATTAAACCCGAGTTGCCACTCTTCTGACTATTTTGCTAGTTTTCCAGATCTCTTCTCATTCTGCCCACCCCATCTGGATCATCTACTCTGTTACAGATCTTGGTGTCATCTGCAAGCAGACAAACCTTACCTTCCAGTCCTTCTTCAATGTCACTGATGAAGATTTTGAAGAGGACTGGCCCCAGGACTGATACCTGAGGTACCCCACTTGCGACTTGCATCTCTTCTGACTGTATACCAGTTACCACCACTGTTTTCTGCCCGTCAACCAGTTTGCCATCTAGTTGACCAACTTCTGACCCACCCTGAGCCTACCCAGCTTATTAATCAATATTTTATGTGGAACAGTGTTGAAAGCTTTGCTGAAGTCAAGGTAGGCAGCATCAACTGCTCCCCCTTGGTCCACCACTCTGGTTACCCAGTCAAAGAAATCTATGAGATTAGTTTGACAGGACCTTCCTGTTGTAAACCCATGCTGTCTTGGATCCTGTGTTCCTATGGATTCCAGGTGTTGCACTATCCTTTCCTTAAGGAGTGCCTCCATAATCTTGCCCACTACTGAGGGTAAGACTGACTGGACTGTAGTTCCCTGCCTCCTCCTGCTACCACTCTTGTGGGCGGGATCACATAAGCCCTTTTCCCGGTCTTCTGGGACCTCTCCTGTGCTCAGAGACTCACTAAACAGTTCTGAAAATGGCTCTACTAGTTCTACCCTTAGCTCCTTTAGTACCCTGGAATGAATGCCATCAGGTCCCATTGCCCTTATCCACCCTGAGCTTATCAGGGTTATACTGTAGGACCCTTTCTTTTGTGAAGGGACTAGTGTTCACCTCCCTCCCCTGTGTCCATGGTGCTGAGCTGTGGGCCTGCCATACCTTCTCCTCAGTAAATACTGAGCAGAAGTATCTATTTAGAATAGATGCTTTACATGGTCTTCCTCTCCACCCCCCTTATCTCCTTTGATCTTAGCAATACCCCCTCTTGACTTTTCCTTTCACTAATGTATCTATAGAAAGTCTTGTCACCTTCTTTTACTGTCTGTGCTAATGTTTCCTCAGTTTGGGCCTTTGCCTGCCTTACTGCCTTCCCTGATTCCCTTAGGGAAGTTTGGTATTCCTCCTATCTTCATCCTGCTGCATTTCCTTATATTTCCTGAAGGCTAGCCTTTTGGTTCTGACCTTTTCTGCTCTGTTTTGAGAACAAAGTGGTTTCCTTCTTCTTTGCACTTCCTTTTCTTTAACACAATGGGATGTTGCTTCAAGTATTGCATCATAATGCTTGCCACTTTGCCTGTACCCCTGACCTGTATTCTAGTAGGAGGAAGTAGGCTATTGGTTAACTAGGATCTGTAGCTTATCCATTAGGTAGGAAATGGGCAGACTAGGTGGGCAAGCAGTCCTTATCTGCCATCAAATTCTATGTTTCTGTTACTTAGAAACTTCTGTGAATCACTTCCTCAATAAAGGATATTTAAATCTAAACTACCTCACAAATCGCTGGCCTATATCTAACTTTCCATTTGTAGATAAGGTTATTGAGCAAGTGATGGCATTTGACCAGATACATGTAGGAGTATGAACTCAACAAGCCTCTGCAGTCTGGTTTCCATTCTCACTACAGCACAGAGTTGGCCCTGATCCAGGTGATGAATGATCTGCTCTGAAGGAAGGATCAAGAGAGCTATCAGTTTTGGTTCTCCTTGATCTGCCATCAGCATTTGATACTATAGACCATGGAGAGTTGGTTGAACACCTTAGGAGCATCTGTGGCCTGTACAGGGCTGTTTTGAAATGGTTCACGTCCTTCCTGGAAGACTGCTGTCAGACTGAAGTTTTGAGACATCGGCAATCCGCTCGCTTCATGGTCTTTTGCGGCATCCCTCATTGCTCTAGTTTCTCCCCATTACTGTTCCCATTCTATGTACTCTCACTGGAGGATGTTATCTGAAGGTAAGTGTGACAGGACAGAGGAACCGATGCGTTTATTATTATTATTATTATTATTTTCTGTCAGCTTAAAAATATTTCTCTGTTACAAGTTCAGTGAAAATGTCACTGTGACAGGATATGTGACCAGATGTACTGTCTCTCCTGGCAGCTTAAAAACAAAAAGCATTCTCTTGTACAGGGTCTGTTGCTGACTTTCTTGTGGGAAATTTAAACATACTTGCTGACAAGGTAATAGGCAGGAGGCAATAAAGTCTTTACACATTGTGAGAGTTTTTCCCAGAGACAGGTTCCTGTAGGTTGGACAATGGGCCCAGTTGCTTGTCCTAAAACCTTATAGAGACTGAGGAAATACAGAGGAGATGATGTCACCCATGTAGGGTGGGAACTGTCACTCAGAGGATGATGTCACTCCCCACAGCCAAGGGTATAAAAGTGGGGAGACAGGAAGCAGCCTCTCTCCTCTCTCTCTCTCTCTCTCTCACTCAACATCTGATGAAAGGGGTCCTGCCACAGAAAGCTAGCTGAATTGTGAGTAGAACACAGACTAGGGCAAGTGTCTCTGTAGCTGGTGGGCAGACAAAGAGTTTTAGGTAACGGAAGCTAAAATCTTTCTAAACATCAACTGTCTCTATAACTTGCTTTGTTTTCTATTTCTCAGTACAAGCGTAATCCTTTTGTTTCACTGTAAATATATCCTGTTTGTAAATACCTGTAGTAGTTTCTAGTAAACAATCTATTTTTGATAGAACCAGTGACTGCCTCTTTATTTAAAAAAGTAGTTTTATTATTTCTGCTGGACTCTGCAGTTTGTCTCTGAAGGGCATTCTACTAACAGTTATTGTGTTGACCTTCCTGACCTTGAGCAGGAAGGGCCAAAGGGTTATGACTTGTTCTAGGTAAAAATCAGGTGGTGGCAAAGGACTGGAAGTCCTGACAGAGAACTGCATGTAAGCAAGGGGCCCAAGGGACAGTTTTGCCACAACTCACAGTGATGTGGGATCTCTGTCTCAACTGGTGGCAGTACATTGAGGATCAGTACACAGATTTATATCCAGAGTTTGTGCACAGTGTGCTTTACTGTGAGGCAGGGATTCTAGAAGAGAGGTAAAAGCCTTAATTAGCACACAGAGTGACAGACTGCCAGCAGAAATATACCTTAACAGTCACGAAACAGGGTATATAAAAGGTTGCATTGTTTACTACTATTTTGTTTTTTGTTTCTAGACAGCTTAGTGCAGCATAGTTAGAAAAGATGAGCTCCTCAACCTACAGCAGCTTCATGAGCTGTGCACGGATGGTGGGAATGTCTATGAGGGCTTGACAAAGAATGGACTCATGGAAGCCCTGTCAGTGCATGACTGAATACAAGGGGGAGCAGATGGTTTCAAAAGTGCATGACCAAAGACCTGGGCTGTAGCGGGTCACTGAGGAAGGTGACCAAGGTAACGAGACTGAGGTTATAGCAACTGAGTCAGATGGGCACCTTGAAGCACAAGTTGAGGGAGCTGCACAGCCCAAACCTGAGCTAAAGCTGGTGCATCAGGGCTCAAAATCAGCTGGAGTTCCTGAGGATGGGGCTTGCACTGAAGGAGGCTGAACTGCAGAGGCAAGGCTGGAGGCTGAAAGGGAGAGAATAGGGACGTAGACTGCGGAAGAGTGAAGGCTTGCCAGCATGAGGAAAGAGATGAGGCTCACCAGCATGAAATCCTGATGAGGAAGAATGAGAAAAGAACAGCAGCACGAGATCAGGATGCTGAAACTGGACCAGCAAACACCGCAGCAAACCCAGTGATGGTGCAGGGGTCCACCACGAAGTCACAATAATTCAAAATATTTTCCATGATACCGGGAGGGGGATGATCTTGATTTGTTTTTAAAATCATTTGAGAGGGTATGTGTGCAGTTTAAATTGTGCAGGGCCTTGTGGATGACCCATCTTACACCACTGCTTACTGGCCGTGCTTTGCATGTATTTGCTAGAATGGATGATGAGGACTGTATGAACTACGATAAAGTTAAACAGGTGTTATTGAAATGTTTTGAACTGACTCCTGAGGCTTATAGGCAAAAATTCAGAGAATTAAGAAAAGGCCCAGGAGACAGCTATGTAGAACTGCAATGTCTAAATGTGTGCCTATCTAGACAGCTGGGTGGATAGGGCTAAAGCTAGGACTGTAGAACAGATAAAAGATTTGCTTGTAAGGGAACAATTTCTTACAATTGTACCTGAGGATCTGCGCATATAGCTGCCGGACCGGGCATGCAAATCTGTTAGGGAGGCAGCAGAAAGTGTTGATTTGTATGTGGCCAGCAGACCATACGCGCAGCATAAGAACAATGTGGTTGGGACTGCACATGGTTTTAAGGGGACCTGGGGGGGCAGACTAAAGTAAACCATCCTGCACCCTAGACCAAAACAAGGAGCCAGGGGCAAAGGAATGCTGGATTTGCCAGAAAGTGGGGCATCTGTCCTATGACTGCCCTAAAAACAGAAGCAAAGAGCAAAAGCCTGGGGGGAGGGGGTGACCAAGACAGTACTCAGCAGCTGGTAGGCTGTGCACACACTGCAGTGCCACAAAACTCCACCAAACATATGCACCCTATTCTAGTCAATGGGACAGTAATACAGGGATTGAGGGACATTGGAGCCTCCATCTCTATGGTGAGGCAGGATCTGATCCAGGTGGAGCAGATTCTGTCGGGATAGTTTTTCAAGATTCAGAGAGTCATGGGTCCTGTGGCCCAAGTGTCAATGGCTTGGGTCTTCCTGAGCTGGGAAGCTGGCCATGGGGTATGGGAGGTGGGAGTCGCACCTGATCTCCCAGTGGATGTGATCATGGGGAATGATTTTGACCACAGGAAAACCTTGAGTGTGTTACTACCCATAGCCAGGCAAAGGACAAGCTTCTGAGGGTGGAGGAGGAGGCGACACTGCCTATGCAGATCCCTCCCTCAGCAGCTAAGGAAACAGCTAGTGTGGGTGAGGGGCTAGCTAGGAGCAGCAGCTCTGAGTCCCAGCTGCAAACTGAGTAGGCATCTGCCAGTAACAGAATTCCTCCTGAAGGGGAGTTGGAGAGGGTCAGATGGGAGGAGATTGGCAGGGCTCAGCTGGCTGATCCTACTCCCAGAAACTGAGAGAGTAGCAGATAGTACTGAGGACTCTCAGGGAGTAAAAGTCAGTTTACTAGGAGAATGGGCTGTTGTACAGGGAATGTACACCACACAGACAGCTAGAGGAGAAGTACTCCAGCAGCTGGTAGTTCCTCAGGACTACCACAAGCAGATTTTAGCCCTGGCCCATGACATCCCTTTTTCGTGCCACCTGGTATTAACTGCACAAACGGCAGCTCGCCAACAACTTCTTTTGGCCAAGCATGTACACAGACATGGCAAATTACTGTCGGACTTCTCCACAGTGCCAGAGGGTGGGAAAGGTAGGGGACAAGGCTAAGGTGGCTTTGGTGTCCTGGCTATTATTGATGAACCCCTTAAGAGGGTAGCTGTGGACACAGCAGGGCCCCTGAGCACCCCAAGTCATGCAGGCAAAAGATACATACTGGTTGTTGTGGACTACACAACCAGGTACCCCGTGGCAGTGGCCATGTCCTCTGTTGAGGTGGAAAAGGTGGCTGATGAGTTCCTGGGAATCTTTAGCCAAGTGGGATTTCCAAAGGAGATTTTGTCAGACCAGGGACAAATTTCATCATTAATAACTAGTCTGTGGGAGTAGTGTGGGATGAAACAACTCCGTGCCTCACGCTATCACCTGAGACAAATGGCCTGGTCGAAAGGTTCACTGGGACCCTAAAAACTATTCTCCGGACATTTTCTGACCAGCACAAGATGGCATGGGTCAAATATTTACCCCATCTCCTGTTTGCATACAGGAAAATCCCACAGGAGTTCACAGGGTTCTCACCATTCGGGCTCCTGTTTGGTCACAGGGCGAGGGCGCCCCGAGATTTAGTCAGGGATGAATGGGAAGATGACCTTACTTTCCAAGGGGAATCTGTTGTGGAGTACATCCTGAATTTCAAGACCTGGTTAAAGGAACTCATGTGGCTCACCTGGGAGCACCTAGCTACTACACAACAGTGGCAGAAAACCTGGTACGACCACGGTGCCAGAGTCCGGGAGTACGAAATCGGACAGTGAGTGATGGTTTTTGTTCCAGTCTGACACAATAAACTGTAGGCAGCATGGGACGGCCCATTCTCCATAATCAGGAAGGTGAGTGAGGTCAATTAAGTATTAGGACTGTCTGACAGAAGGTGCAGGCAGAGGGTAATATCATGTCAACATGATGAAGCTCTACTACGAAGGGAGGAAGTGGTCCTCGTTGTGTGCAGCATGCCAGAAGAGGAAAATGAGGCTGACCCCTGGTGGACCTCCTTGGGGAGGTGCGGGAGAGATCCTCAGTGGATAACCTCACCCTCTAAGGGCAGCTGACCCCGGCAGAGGAGATGGGGATGTTGCGAGCATTTGGGGACATGATTACAGGGAAACCGGGGTACTCCATGATGGCTGAACACCATGTGGATACTGGAACCCAAGTGCCACTGAGGCAGTCCTCCTAAATTGTACCAGAAGCGCCTAAGCAGACTATGCAATAGGAACTCAGGGACATGTTGGCCCTTGGAGTGATCCAGGAGCCCAGTAGCCCCTGGGCCTTGCCTGTGGTCCTGATCCCCAAGAAGGATGGCACCACATGGTTCTGTGTCAACTACCAGAGGCTCAACAGCTGCACAAAGTCAGATGTCTACCCCATGCCCAAAACAGATGAGGCCTTGGAACGACTGGAGAGGAGCCTGGTTCCTGACCACAATAGACCTGACCAAGGACTATTGGCAGATACCCCTGACCCCTGCAGCCAGGGAGAGGTCTGCTTTTGTCACCCCTATTTGAATTCCGAGTAATGCCATTTGGGATGAGGAATGCACCTGCAACCTTCTAGAGGCTTGTGGATCGCATTCTGTCTGGGGCAGGTGAATATCGCTGGCATACATGGATAGCCGTAGCCATTTACAGCCAGACATGGGAGGATCATGCCACACATGTGAGGGAGGTGTTCCACTGGCTGACGGCTGCAGAGATGACTCATGAGGCAGAAAAATGCCAAGTAGGCATGGCCAAAGTGTCCTACCTTGGGCACTGGCTGGGCAGTGGATGTATTCTTCCACAGCCTGCAAAGGTTGATGCCATCCAGGCCTGGCCCACCCCTGCCATGAAGAAACAGGTGAGACATATCTGGGAACAGTCAGGTACTACAGCAGGTTTGTCCCTCACTAGAGTGATGTGGCCAAGCCCCTGACAGACCTGATGAAAAAGAAAATGCCAGAGAAAGTCCTCTGCACAGAGGACTATGAATCTGCCTTCCAACAGAGGAAGGAGGCATTATGTGGGTCACCCATGCTCGCTAGCCCCAACTATGACCTCAAGTTCATAGTGCACATGGATGCCTCGGACCATGGGCTAGGAGCTGTCCTGAGTCAGGTTACACTGCAGAGGAGGAACACCCCGTGTATCTGAGCTGGAAGCTTCTGGCCAGGGAGGAGGCATATGCCACCACTGAGATGGAGTATCCAGGGATAGTCTTTAGTCTTTTGTAACTGGGTCTTTGGTAACCCGGTGGGGCCCACTAGGCACAAGTGCCTGTTTCAGGGGCAACCTGGGAGCACTGGGCGGTTAAGTGACTTGCTCAGAGTCACACAGTATGCAAGTGAAGGCTGTGAGAATCAAACCCAGGTCTGGTCTGCTGGATATACCAAGCTTGTTCACAGCCCATTACTCTAACCGCTAGGCTATACTGCCAGCCCATAGTGTGGGCCCTTCAGAAGATGCAGCCATATTTGTACGGGTCATATTTGACTGCGGTCACAGATCATAATCCCATCACATGGCTCCACAGGACTAGTGGGCAAAATACAAATTATTGCACTGGAGTTTGATCCTGCAGTCTCATAACTTAACCACTCAGCACCAGAGTGGTGTGCAAAATGCCAGTGCAGATGGACTGCAGAGGCAGGGCTAAGTGCATGGCATGTTACTGTAGGCACTCCCCAGTCCTTACATGAATGGCAGTGTCTCTTGTGGATTGCCCAAAAGAGACATACCTTCATTTTCTGAAAGGGGGGAAGGGATGTGACAGGACAGAGGAGCAGATGCATGTATTATTATTATTTTATATCAGTTTAAAAATATTTGTTACAATTTCTGTGAAAATGTCACTGTGACAGGATATGTGGCCAGATGCACTGTCTCTCCTGTTAGCTTAAAAACAAAAACATTCTCCTGTACAGAAAGTGTTGTTGACTTTCTTGTGGAAAATTTAAACAGACTTGCTGACAAGATAATAGGCAGGAGGCAATGAAGTCTTGAAGCATTGTGAGAGTTTTTCCCAGAGACAGGTTCCCATAGGTTAGACAATGGACCCAGGTGCTTGTCGTAAAATCTTATATGAACTGAGGAAATTATGTCACCCAAGTAGGGTGGGGGACTGTGGGGAACTGTCACTCAGATGATGAAGTCACTCCCCACAGGCAAAGGGTGTAAAAGTGGGAGACAGGAAGCAGTCTCTCTCTCTCTCTCTCTCTCTCTCTCTCTCTCTCTCTCTCTCGCTCTCTCTCTCTCTCTCTCTCTCTCTCTCCTCTCTCTCGCTCTCACCACGCAACATCTGGCGAATGGGGCCCTGCCACAGAAAGCTATCTGAATGGTGAGTAGAGCACAGACTAGGCAAGTGTCTCTGTAGCTAGTGGGCAGGTAAAGAGTTTTAGGTAAGGGAAGCTCAGATTTTTCCAAACATCAACTGCCTGTGTAACTTGCTTTATTTTCTATTTCTCAATAAGAGTGTAATCCTTTTGTTTCACTGTAAATATATCCTGTTTATAAACATCTGTAGTAGTTTCTAGTAAAGAATCTATTTTTAATAAAACCAGTAACTGCCTATTTATTTAAAAAGGTAATTTTTTTATTTCTGCTGGACTGTGTTTGCAGTCCGTCTCTGAAGGGCACTCTACCAGGTTAATGGGCCCTATGCACTAATATCGCGGAGTGGCAGCTACCGCACAGCCATGATATGGCCACTCTGCACCCATTGCGTCCCCACATGGGATGCACTAGATGGGGCATGCAGCCCCTACACACCCGATCCCTGGTCACATGGACAGAAGCGAGTGGGGGGCATGCCATTCGCACGGGGGCACAACTGTCTGCATGATACAGAAGGGGGAACCCTACCATAAGTGCTTTACATGCTTCGGTGCACACAGACACCTGCCCGGTCCATCTATCACGGTACCAGCCATGTACATTGCCACACACTCCCACCGACCTGTGCCGCTCACCCCGTTTAGAGTTGTTCCTGACATAACAAACAGTGGCCACACGCACTGGGGGCTGTGGTGTGAAGGACACCCCCTGCCACTGTTCGTATGCTGGGAAGCCTCCTGGCCAGCTCCGCAGGGCTCCCAACCCCGGTCTCATTCCCCCCAACACTTAGTGGTAGTCCATGGCTCCCCCCACGGCACTGACACCCTCACCCGTACCTGCATAGCTGATGCCATGGCTGGATGGTCAGTAGCACAGCCCTCCGCACACCTCTTTGACTGCTGTCCATCCGAGTGATGCTGGGAAATCGCAGTCTATTTTTGGAGCACGTTCCCAGCAGCACATGAATGGCTGGTGGCGAGGAGGTGGGTGGAGTGCTGTGCCGCTGGTCATTCAGCCACGGCAGCGACTGTGCAGGTATGGGTGAGGATGTTGGTGCCATGGGGTGGGGTGAGCACGACTACCAATATTGAGGGTCAATGGGGACAGGACATGGGGTCGGGCATGTGGGACCATAGCACATGTGTGCTTGGGGGGGCCCTTGATGGGCACCAGGAGGGGGGCCCATGATGACCACCAGGACGGGGTGGCAATGGGTGGGAGGGCTGTCATGCTGCACACTTGGTGGCCATGTGTGAGGGCATGGAGCACTTAATTCTCAGAGGGACAGGGTGGCATGTGTGCATAGGGGCTTGCTGCATGGGTGCTGGGGCTGCCGATGGGGCATACGTGCAGCTGGCCTGCTAAGGGCTTGAGCCCCTACCCCTTCCGCCACTGTATGGACATGCGCAGAAGCCATGGTTGGTCTCAGGACCTGGGGGTTGTTTGGCAGGGGTTACTGTCCTTGAATTCCAAGCTCCAGCCCCTCATGCCCACCTCTTGAGAAGCCTCAGCAGCTGCCGTGTGTTGGAGGGGTGGTAGTGCAGCATATGGCACCCATGCTCCAGGGCCTCTGCCATGGGGTCTGCTACCAGACAGGGCAGGGCCCCGTGGGGTCTGGGTGTCCACTGGTGCAATTCATGCACCCGGACCCGCCCTGCTGTGCAAGCGATCAACTCAGGGCCCAGGATGGGCATCTGATTGGATGCCTGGCTGGGTCTGAGACTCCACCCCCGGCTGCCCCACAGAGTCCTGCACACTGGGTGGGCAGAGCTGTGGACAGGCGGCAGCCAATGGTGAATGCCAGCCATGCTCACCTGTCAGCAGGTGCAGAGCTACATGAGTGGGATGTGTGCCTCTGGCATGTATTTCCACCTGATAGTGCATAGGGCCCATTGTTTTGATCTTCCTGACCTTAAGCAAAAAGGGCAAAAGGCTGGTTTCCTGGTTCCAGGTAAAACTCCGGTGGTGGCAAAGGATTAGAAGTCCCTGATAGAGAACTGCCCTGTAAGCGAGGGGTCCAAGAGGCAGTTTTTGTCATGACTGGTAACAGTGGTGTGGGATCTCTGTCACAGTATGGCATGAGTTTTTGCTGCTATTTAGATGACACTCAGCCCTACCTTTCACTTAGACTCAGACATCCACCAGACCTGGGTATGATTCTCACAACCCCCACCTGTATATTGTGTGACTCTGAGCAAGTCACTTAACCTCCCCAGTGCTGCCGGGTCACCCCTGCAAATGGACCTTATGCCCTGTGGGCCTTAACAGGTTACCAAAGAAAAAACAAACAAACAAAAAAAAAAAGAATGCTGTCTCGGAGATCAGAGACTGGAAGAATGCCAGTTGGCTGAGACTCAGTCCTATCAAAACCAAATTGTTGTTTTTGGTGGGCCCAACCCACCTGGAGTCTGCTGCAAAAGCACATTATATATGGGCTAGGCTCCAGATGAGGTTTGCAGCCAAGAGTCATCTTCAAAGTTGAACTGACTTTGGTCTAACAAGTGACAGCCATGGTTCGTTGAGCTTTTTTCATCTAAAAAATGTAGCCAAATAGTGCCATTCCTTATCCACGGTGATCTGGCACACTATACAAGCTTTTGTCACCTCTCTAATTGACTACTCCAAGGCACTCTATGGCCTTCTACCTATTCAGCTTCTCCAGCTTCAGCTTATTCAAAATGTGGCAGCAAGGTTATTAACTGGAGTGTCAACATTTTAGCATATCACTGCCTCTTTGTGAGCTATGCTGACTGCCAGTGAAATAACAAGCTGAATTCATAAGCTAACAGAGCAAATAAATGAATAAGGCATGCTGATTCTCCACTGGGTCAGAACGTCAAACCCACACCTGTGACCTTTATACCCATGCCAACTGGCTCCAGGTCAGTAGCAGATTTCAGTACCAGACCTGCCTGCTGGCAAAAAAAGCAAGTCTAGGCATGCTACCCATAGGCGTCCAGAAGCTCCTCACCCCCTTTGAATGCAGCTGCACCGCAAGCAGCTCTGACAGCATGGTCTTCAAGGTTACAAGATGTCACACCACTCTAGGAAAAAGGGCTTTTGCCCACCAGGCGCCCAGATGGACTAACAATCTGCCACCAAGCCTCTTCGCTATTCCAACGCTAGGCCCTTTCAAACGTGGCCTACCATCATATCTGGTTACCAAAGCAAGTTGCTACTGTTTCCACTAAGGCCTCCAGACCCTGGCAGTTCGTCAACCTATGTACCTCCTGGCACCGTCTATACCCCCATTTCTTCCCTCCCTAAACTGTGGCACCCTCCTCCCCTTTACTTCTACCCCTGCACCGCCAGGCGCCTCTCCACCCCTACTACTTCCCTCCCTAACTGACTCAACCTCCTCCCCACACCTTCTACCCTACCTCCCCTTGTCCCCTCTCCACCACTCCCCTTCTGCTCCCATTCCCTCTTCCCCTTCTTATACTGACATCCTGCTCTGATCCTGCACTGCCACCTCACCCTCTCATCTGACACCCTCTGTTAACTTCCGCTACTGGCACTGCCAGCTCGGCGAATATAAGCCTCCCTCACCAGTGATGAGGCCCACATTCTGGGCTGATTTTCAGTATATATTCTCTCTTTTCAGTTTGTCTTCTCACTATTACCCCTCTCTTCCTGAGCCAACCCCATAGAAACATAGAAGCTGACGGCAGATAAGGACCGCAGGTCCCATCCAGTCTGCCTATTTCTTTTTCTACCTTATGAATGTGCCATAGGCCTTTGCTCTGTCAATGGCCTATCTATTCATACTCATCTGTATTGCTCCCTTATGCCTATCCCATGCCTGTTTGACGCCCTGCACTGTATTCATATCCACCACCTCCTGAGGTAGGTCGTTCCATGCATCCACCACCATTTCTGTGAAAAAAACTTCCTCACATTACCCCTTAATCGGCCTCCCTCTAATCTCATGCCGTGTCCTCTTGTCCTGCTATTTTTCTTATATTGAAACATGTTAGACTCTTTCACCTTGTTAATGCCCTTAAGGTGTTTGAATGTTTCAATCATATCACCTCTCTCCCTCCTTTGCTCTAGGGTATACATATTGAGTTCAGTTAATCTGTCCTCATTTGTTTTCTGATGCAGTCCCTGCACCATTTTGGTTGCCCTTCTCTAGACTGCCTCAATTTGGTTAATGTCCTTGTGAAGGTGTGGCCTCCAGTACTGCATGCAGTACTCCAGATGAGTCTTAACCAGTGTCTTGTAAAGAGGGATTATTACCTCCCTCTTCCGACTTGTGATACCTCTACTAATGCACCCCAACATCCCTCTAGCCTTACCTACTGCTTTAGAGGTCTGCTTGGATGATTTCAGGTCATCGGTGATGATGTTGCCCAAGTCTCTTTCTTCCCTTGTGACTGCCAGCAACTCCCCTCCCAGCCTATAGGTGGCTTCAGGGTTTCTCTTCCCTATGTGCATGATCTTGCACTTCTTTGCGTTAAACCCCAGTTGCCATTCTTCCGACCATTTTGCTAGTTTATCCAGATCTCTTCTCATTCTGCTCACCCCATCTGCATCATCTACTCTGTTGCAGATCTTGGTGTCATCTGCAAACAGACAAACCTTACCCTCCAGTCCATCTGAAATGTCACTGAAGATATTGAAGAGGACTGGCCCAGGACTAATCCCTTAGGTACCCCACTTGTGACTTGCATCTCTTCTGACTGTATAACATTTACCACCACTCTCTGTTTTCTGTCCGTCAGCCAGTTTGCCACCCAGCTGACCAATGTCTGACCCATCCCGAGCCTACTCAGCTTATTAATCAATCTTCTATGTGGAACAGTATCGAAAGATTTGCTGAAGTCAAGGTAAGCAACATCAACTGCTCCCCCTTGGTCCACCACTCTGGTTACCCAGTCAAAGAAATCTAAGAGATTATTTTGATAGGACCTTCCTTTTGTAACCCATGCTGTCTTGGATCCTGTGCTCCTATGGATTCCAGGTGTTGCACTATCCTTTCTTTAAGGAGTGTCTACATAATCTTGTCCACTGCTGAGGTAAGACTAACTGGTCTGTAGTTCCTTGCCTCCTCTCTGCTACTACTGTTGTGGAGTGGGATCACATGAGCCCTTCTCCAGTCTTCTGGGACCTCTCCTGTGCTCAGAGACTCATTAAACAGTTCTGATAATGGCTCTGCTAGTTCCACCCTTAGCTCCTTTAGTACCCTGGGATGTATGCCATCAGGTCCCATTGCCTTGTCCACCCTGAGCTTATCGAGCTCTTGTAGGACCCTTTCTTTTGTGAAGGGACTAGTGCACACCTCCCTTCCCCCTGTGTCCACGGTGCTGAGCTGTGGGCCCTGCCCTACCTTCTCTTCAGTAAATACTGAGCAGAGTATCTATTTAGGATAGATGCTTTTACATGGTCCTCCTCCTCACACGACCTCTTATCCCTTTGATCTTAGCAATACCTCTGGACTTTCCTTTCACTAATGTATCTATAGAAAGTCTTGTCACCTTCTTTACTGTTCGTGCTAGTGTTCCCTCAGTTTGGGCCTTTGCCTGCCTTACTGCCTTCCCTGCTTCCCTTAGAAGTTTGGTATGCCTCTCTCTATCTTCATCCTGATCGTCCTCTTATATTTCCTGAAGGCCAGCCTTTTGGCTCTGACCTTTTCTGCTACTGTGCTTGAGAACCAAAGTGGTTTCCTTCTTCTTTTGCACTTCCTTTTCTCACTAACACAGTGGGATGTTGCTTCAAGTATTGCATCTTTAATACTTGCCCACTTCGCCTGTACCCCCTCACCTGTATTTCTTTTTCCCATGGCTAGCTTAACTCTGTTGGCCATCTTATCAAAGTCATCTCCTCTAAAGTCCCATATTTTTGCCTTGGAATGGGATGATTTTGTTCTAGTGGCCAAATTGAACCATACCATGTGATGGTCACTGGCCCTCATGTGACCTTCTACCTGGAGATCTGTGGTCCTTTCCCTGTTAGTCAGTACTAGATCTAGGATAGGGAGTTGTTGTACTAGTTGCAGGGAATCCACCATTTGTCTAGTTCTGGCAGATATCCCTACTGGTATTGACCAATCTGTATCTGGCATGTTGAAGTCTCCTATTATCAGAACCTCCCCTTTAGCTGTCATGTTTTGTATATCTTCTAACAGTAACGTGTCTATGTCCTGCCCCTGGTCTGAAGGCCTGTACACAACCCCAGTTTGTATGGCTGTCCCATTTCCTGTTTTCAGGGTGACCCACAGTTCTTCTGGCTCCTTATGTGTATTCTAAATTTCTGTAGCTTTGATATTTTCATTGACATAAAGGGCCACTCCACCCCCCTCACTTTTTGCACATCGGTCTCTTCTGAACAGTACATAGCCAGGTACTGAAGTCTCCCAAGTGTGGTTACAGGTAAACCATGTCTCTCTAATGGCTACTATGTCCAGTTTAGCCTTTGTCATTATTGCCTGCAGGTCTGGGATCTTGTTTCCCAGACTTCGAGCATTTGTGTACATGATTTTCCATTGGTCAGATTTCGGTGTGTTAGTTGTTGGGTGAGGTCCGGCTTTTACCCCGTGCATCGTATGGGGAACCGGACCTTTTTCTTTATCTGGTGATGCAAATGAACTACAAACATGTGGAACTCCTGTTTGACCACTAGCTGAGGGGGGAAGGGTGTTCTTCCCATTCAATGTTTTGGGTGCTGCACCCCTCTCCCCATTTGCTAGTTTATTTTCTTTCCTCCTTGTTCTCTCTCTCTCTCTCTCTCTCTTCCTCCCTCTTTCCTTTTGTGTTGGCAAGAACCATTATATATAGTGTTTGCTTATTTCAGTCACCCATGTAACCTCTTGCCTAATATGCCTTAATTGTTATTGTCCTCTTACAGCCTCCCGTAAGCTGTAGTTTTATTTATTACTGTAATGACCTGACATGGAACCTATGTAATGAGTTAGTACACAAGGTTAATTCAAGATCTTAATAAATAATTATGCTGTATAAACATATACAAATCATATTTATAGAGATTTCTCCACCATCTCTAACACCAAGGGTACCCTGTGATTCACCTGGTAAAAGAGCGTGATCCAAGCTCACCTTGAAGGTATGTACTGCCTTCATACCCACTGTCTCTGCTGGTAGCTGTTACAGAGGTTCACCACACTCTAGAAGAAGTGCCTCCTAACATTAAACAGATTCATACATAGATACACAGATGTTCATGGAATGAAAAGATTCATGGTCCATCCAGTCTGCCTAGTGCTAACCAAGGTCCTTACCAGTCTAACACTGGCTAGACCTCTAAGCGGCTCAATCATCCCATAATTACACTTGAACTAACCCCTTCCCCATCTGCTCCAATTCCTTTCCCATTAACCTCACCAGTCCCATATGTCTATCCTACCCTTTCTTAAAGCTTGCCACCATGTTAACACTGAGCAGCTCCACTGGCAGACAGTTCCATTTTTTCACCACCCTCTTAATGAAGAAGTATTTTCTTTTATCCCTCCTATATTCACCCCCGCCACTTTATAGTTGTGATACCTTGCCAAGCTGAAACAGTTGCTGGCTTCCCACCCTGTTTATACCCTTCAGGCACTTTTAGGTTTCAACCATGCCTCATTTCCCTCTCTCCTGACCTCCAGTTAATACATATGAGGACAGTCCATCTTTCAAAGTCCTCCCCAGCTGGCCAGAATCTTTTCAGTCACTCTCCTTTGGATCAATTTCAAGTGGTCCTTGTCCCTGTTTAGGTGAATGTTCTCAAACTGTGCACAGTACTCCAAGTGCGGCCTCACCAAGGACCTGGACATGGGTAGGATCACCTCCTTCTGTCTACTTGAGAAGGCCCTGCCTATGCACCCCAGCATCCTGCTAGCTTTTCCATATGCCTTGTTACACTGGACTGAGGTTGTCTGATATTATAATCCCAGATCCTCCTCTTCTGAGTTCTACTCAGTTGTACCCCCTCCATCCAAATATCCAGTCCTTGAGTCCCTCCAAAGTGCATAACCTTGCACTTTTTGGCACTGAATTTCAGTTGTCAAACTTTGGATCACCTTTCCAATTTGCCAAGGTCCAGCATGCCCTTCTCACTGTCCACCCAGCCGCAGATCTTTGTGTCATTACTCCTGAATTTACCAGTGCTGGCCGTTAAGGTGTGTCCCTGTACTTTGCTGGAAGAGACCAGATTAAACATCTCCATATCTTCGACCTGGCTGATACCCTTCAGTATACAGAAAACATATGATGTCACATCGGCCTCCATTTCTCCAGGCTAATGTGTTAAGGGCCACCAGCTTCTCCACATAGCTCTTGTCCCCCAAATCCCTGATGCTTTTGCAGGCCTCAAGTTATGCCCTACTGACTGCCTCAATATCTTATTGTTGTATTGAGGAGCCCAGAATTGCACACAGTATTCTGTTTGGGGGCCTGGCTAAGGCCTTGTAAATTGGCATGATTACTTCCCCTGCAGTGCTGGTTACCACACGTTTGTGCTCTTCAGTACTTTACTACTTTGGGCCCTCAGAGCCCCTGCTTTCTGCTGGACTCTCGCCTCACTGCAGACTGTATTCCCCTCTTCCCAGGTCCTCCAGAATCTGGTGACTAGAGTAATCTTTCACTGCCCCGCCATGTCTACCAGATGGAGAGGAAGTAAGTCTGTCGGGGAAGCTGGCTGGTGTAACCACATTGGTGCTTCGTGTGGCCAGGTGGCATGAGGGGATCTTGAGGGCTGCCATTCATTGGGCAAGGCAGTGCTATGTCTCTGTTCTAGGTCCCTCATATAGTGCATACAATGTTGATATCTTGGGGGCAGTATCAGCTGATGTGTAGAATGCCAACAGGACATTTATTTTTTATTTTCGTCTTTGGTAACTGGGTAAGACCCACTAGGCACAAGTGCCTGTTTTCAGGGGCAACCTGGGAGCACTGGGCGGTTAAGTGACTTGCTCAGAGTCACACAGTATGCAAGTGGAGGTTGAGATAATCAAACCCAGGTCTGGTCTGATGGATGTGCCAAGCTCTTTCACAGCTTGGTACATCCAGCAGACCAGACCTGGGTTTGACATGCTACCTGGAAAATGGTTACTGCTGGAATATCACAGTAGTGCTGGAAAAAGTATGTTTGCTTTGCTATCCATAGCAAAAGCAGCAAAGTGGGTCTCAAAGTGAAGTTCGGTCACGCTCTGCTACTCCACGGAATAAAATTTTGAAATCAACCCAAAACTCTCCCCAGGTGGCATGACCACCACCCCTGCCCCAGTTATCCCCCACCCTCTCAAATCTTCCCATGTCCTCTGCCAAGAGTACCTCAATTCTTTTTCTGTTAAGGTGAGGTTCCTGGCACTGTCAGGTCTCAACTTTCCCAATCCTCAAAGGTGAAGCTTGGTCAACTATTGGAGCCCCTGAGCTATGATTTGGGGGATGTTAGTCTGCATAGCATCAAAAATAATGCAGACTACTCTGCTCCCTCCCCAGTTGCACACTCAGGGACAGTAATGTCATCATATATTAATTATGGAGTAGTTGCACTATAGAGAGGGATGAATGGTGAAAATGTGGATGACTGGTCCCTCAAATCATGAATCTGGCATCAAGAGGGTACCAAGCAGTTAACTAAGTTACTGTTGTGGATTGGGGTGATTGGAAGTTAGCCAGTACCACCAAGAGTACCGTACTGTGCAAAGTTCTCCATGAACTTTGTGATACCTACAACTATTTCACGGCATTATAAAATGATTTGCACTGTTCTATCTTATATCATTAGGGTTGCCACCTGTCAGGATTTTTACCTGGCGGTCAGGTTTTCTGGGTTCCTATCAGATAATCTGGTTTTACTCTGTGCTGGTCAGGTTTTTGAGCCATTTTGAGTGCTCACATACTTTTGAAACAAATTTTGTCATATCATTCATTGTTTCAGCTACATGTCCAGGTTATAAACAAGTTCTGTTGTCAATGTAGCCTTTTGTTTGTGAATGCAGTCAGCCTGGGAGGTGTAAAGTATGGCCATTAACTGCATCTTAAAGTGGCATAGCAGCACATCTGCCCCCATCATTTGTAACAGTAACAGAGCCAATTATCCTCCACTTTCATGTGCTGGAAAACATTTTCATCTCTAACAGAATTTAGGCATTTTTAAATGTTTTTAATTATTTTATTTCCTCAAGAAAAAAGTATAGCCACTTCTTTGGCTTTGAAATAGTACTGTGGACAAGAATAGGAAATGGAGCCAGAAAAATATAAAGTATGCATACTATTGTATACTATTTACAGTATTTCCTTGTCTCCCCAGATCATATCAGTAAATGAGTTGCATTTTATCTCTGTATGTTTATTTGGTTAACCAATGTCAATAAATAAATAAATATGTAAGTAATTACATAATTAGGAAGAACCTAGGAAAGTAACTTTAACAGGCACAGTACAGTATCAACATTTGTATTTAACTGCTGCTTTAAGTGTTGTTTTTATTGATATAACAAATGGATTTCTAGGAGGAACAATGCATGAGTCATGAAAAGGGTGGGGCTAGGGGCGGAGCTTAGGATCCGGTTTTTGCCTCATCCAAAGGTGGCAACCCTAAATATCATACTTGGGGCCAATGTGATGCTGTGTGTGATTTCAGTCTAATACTTAACACTTGATAGTGTGCATGACATGGGACAGGTTGACCCAGATCACTCTGGTAACAGTGTGCTTCTGAGGATTCCTTGCAGTCACACTATGCCACCACTGCATCCTTCTTTCAGCCTAGAAGTTATGACAGAAATGGAACCCATGACAACACTACAGAAAGGTCTTTTAGGACTGTGCTACAAGAAAGTGTACAAGGGTGAAAACATGAATAAAATATACATTATCATATGACGAATTAACTAGCTTATGTTTATTAAATAAAAACTCAATCATTTTCAGAATTTATTGATCTGGATCTTAGTTTGTAGATAAGTTCACAGTTGTAAATGAGAGTTTACTATCAGTTTGTCATATAGGGGATATGTGTTGGGCTGTGGTGGAATATGGGATTTATCTGCATGAGTGCACACTGACCTGCTTCACGAGTGGCGGAGCGTGGCTGAGTCATGAGTGATGCTAAGGTCAGTGCTCATGAATGCACATAATCCTATTCCAACACAATAACTGCGGTTGCACCTAATAGGGGTTGTGGTGGTTGTTTCCTGTTTTATAGTATTATTTTCATGTTGTTTACTGCTTTTGTTGGGTTTTGTGTTGGTTTTATCTGCCGTCTGTTGTGTGGTATTTTACTTTTTGATTGGTTGTTTGTGTCTTATGTTGGTATTCCATTGGTTGATATTGTTTCATGCTGTTATTTTATTGGTTGTTATGTGTCAGTGGGGCGGGACTTTGTCATGTTCTTGGAAGTTACAACGCTTTTACTTTTGCCATGACAGTAGTACTCAGTTTGTGGATATTTTTTGTTTTATTTTGTGGTGTCTATTTGGAGTATTTTGTCATGGGTTATTTATTTCATTACTTCATGAGATGGATTTTCGGTTTCTGAGGTATCGTGAGGGAGTTGTCTGTAAGTGGGGGTGCTTTTGTGCATTGTATTTTTATTCACATTCTTATATTTGTAACATTTTAATGCTGGTCAAGGTTGATTGTCACTGTGTCCATTGAGATTGAGATAGTTCACTTGTGTGTGCCATACTCTGGATCAAGAAGCAGTTCAGTGTCCTGCTTGAACTGCATTAGAATTTCTACAAGTTCCTCTTGAAATTTTATGCCCTCATTTCCGATGTTTCTGACATTTGAAAACTTTTCCATTTTGGCTGTTTTATAAATTACATTTTTAGAGGATTACTGAGTTGTGTGGCTAAGTTTCAGTATCCTTCTGGTCCGATTCTGGTTTCTGTTTTATGTATATGTGTACCTGCTTTATTGGCAGCGTTTTGCACAGGTGTTTGTCATTTAATTTTCCTGGGTTATTGCATGCTTTTTTGTGCTAGTGCTCTGATTTGTTGGTATGCGTGACGTAGATACTATGTAGATATATGTAGCTATTGTGGAGATACTGTGGACAGGGTGCCAGGCCCAGATGGCATCCGCCCCAGGGTACTGAAGGAGCTGGCAGAGGTCCTCGTGGGACCCTTGGCAGGCCTATTTAATGCCTCATTACACTTAGGGTGTGTACCTCAGGATTGGAGGATGGCTCATGTGGTGCCCCTCCACAAGAGTGGCCCCAAGGATGAACAGGGGAACTACAGACTGGTGAGCCTCACATCTATCATGAGTCAGTTGATGGAGATAGGGTTACCACCTTTTAAGAAGCCCAAAGTGGGACATTTCTTACTGAAACATGATTTTTCGCAGGACAGTACGTAACCTCAACAAATGCAACAGACTTGTTTTCTCTATATAATCAGAATTAAGGCTAAGAATTGTAGTTTCTTAGTTGCTTCTACGATTTCTTATCATTGTAAGGTATTTTAGTTAAGGTATTGTAGTTTTCTAGAACATTTAGTGGAAAGTTAGAAAATATTTTTTGTACTATAAAATCAGGACATTTAGTATTTTTCATGCTTTTTTGCAGGACACAGCTGCCCAAATCAGGACTGTCCTGCAAAAATCAGGACAGATGGTAACCCTAGATGGAGACTATCCTGAAGGAGAGGCTGGTGGCCCTCCTGGAGGCCAAAGGACTACAGGACAGCAGACAGCATGGCTTTATATGTGGTAGATCCTGCCAAACCAACCTGGTGGAGTTCTATGACTGGGTAACTAGGCAACTGGACAGGGGCCATGCAGTGGATGTCCTGTATCTGGACTTCAGTTAGGCATTCAACTCAGTGCCACATGGGAGGCTGAGAAGTAAATTAGAAGGTACAGGGGCGGGTGCAAAGCTGGTGAGATGGGTAGGGAACTGGCTTCAGGGAAGGCAACAGAGGGTGGTGGTGGGTGGGGAGCTCTCATCCCCAAGGGTAGTGACAAGCGGTGTTCCACAGGGCTCGGAGCTGGGACCAGTGTTGTTCTGGATATTCATTGCAGACATATCATTGGACATCAAGAGCAAGATCAGTCTGTTTGCTGATGATACCAAGATGGGAGTGGTGGTGGCTGACCTAGGGGGATGGCAGGGGTTGCAGGATGAGCTGGCAAAGCTAGAAACCTGGTCAGACACTTGGCAACTGGGGTTTAATGCCAAAAAGTGCAAAGTGATGCATTTTGGGGTGAAGAACCCAAGGAGGAGTTACCAGCTGGGGGAAGTGCAGCTAGCCCAGACAGAGGAAGAGAAGGATCTTGGGGTGCTCATTACAGGATCAATGAACAACTCGGCACAATGTAGGAAGGCAGCTGCGAAGGCCAACAAAATGCTTGGTTGCATAAAAGGTATATCCTCGAGGAGGAGGAGGTGATTCTGCCACTGTATAGGTCATTAGTTAGACCTCACCTGGAGTACTGCATGCAGTACTGGCACCCGTATCTGAAGAGGGACATTAAGTTACTGGAGGGGTGCAGCGCAGGGCAACAAAGATGATCAAGGGGTTGGGGGAGTTGAACATGTACTCGCTGGAGGAGAGGAGGGACGGGGGGACATGACTGAAACCTTTAAGTACATGAAAGGAATAAACAAGACAGGTACAGAGGGGCTGTTCAAAGTAAGAGAAGGGAGGGACACCCAGGGCCATGATATGAGACTGGAGGGAGGAAGGTCCAGGACACTTTTTTACAGAGAGGGTGTTAGCTGGGTGGAATGCATTACCGGCATAAGTGGTATCCAGTAGAACAGTGGACTGCTTCAAAAGGGGCTGGAAAAGGGCAAGAGGGAGGATCAATGGAGGGAAAGGGTGGAAGGGAAGGGCAGCTGCAGAATAAGGGGTGCTAGCTGCACATTCGAGCAAACCTGATAGACTTCTAGGCCTTTATCTGCTGGCAAATTTCATATGTTCATATGTTTGTATTTATTCCATGGTAGCTACATTTATCTCATGGTAGCTCAGGTTTCCGTGAATCAGTTTCTTTTATTTACCTATAGTTGGCGATATGGTGTTTTATCTAATACCATATCATTTCACCCCTATTGTATAAACCTTAAGTATTCATGAATGTCCATGAACAAAGTAATATTTAATATACTTACAGTACATAATTCAGTAACAGGTTTGGAAAACGTTGAAGGTTTGTGAACTCAGATTATAAACTGGTTTGGAAATGCTCATGATCATTTTACCTAGCAAAGGGAAATATTTTGATACTGCCAGGTGTTCAGCAGCTTGTGGGAGAGGAAGAAGGGTGAGATTATATCATTCTGCCTTCCGTAGAATGTTACAGTGCTGAGACCATAGGGAAGAGACAGCAGAGATAAAAACACTGCAGTGGTACATTTCAGCATATTTGTTGCAAATATATCATAGAAAGGAACACAAAACAATTTATTTTATATTAATGAAGTCCTTTACGGAAACTCATGGGAGGTCAAGCCCAGTGGCGCATCGGTAGTGCTACTGCCTGCCACGCTGGTGAACCAGGTTCAGAACTGATCTCAAGTCACATGAGGGACAACCAGGGGAGAGAGAAAGAGCATCTTAGGGACTGCTTTTCTCTCACAGGGAGGGGGGAAGCAGTGCTGTGCCATCCATCTGCCACACAGTGAAGGCTGGGTGGCTGTACGGTCAGAATATCTCATCGGGGTTGGTATGTTGGTGGAAACGCATATGCAATTTCACATGTAGAGTACATCACTGCACTGTTCAGCATGCCTTAGGGAGAAAATGGTGGTAATCACTGACCAGCAGAATGACATTCTGGTCCTCTGCTGGCCTGTATCACTGACTGGCAGCCTCCAAATCTGGATTGTGCTTTGAGGGACCAGCCAGTCCTGATGGCCCCATTGGGGTATTTCATGGGAAACTCATGGACAGGATATATTCAGGAGATGGTGAGTGACCAGGTTGTGGGGAACTGGGAGAGAAGGGGCCAGCTGACACCAGAAGGAAAAATAGACAGCTCAAAGGAGTTCATGTAGGGTTCTCCTTAATAGTTAATGGTCTGATACCTCATTAGTTTCAGATCAGCACAGCACCGCAAATAGGCAACAAGCACAGTCAATAACACTGCATTTCTGCTGCACCCTTTTCCCAAGCACCCACAGTGGTCATTGTGTACAGGCAGGAAAGGAGTGAAGGCTGCTATACAAATAAACAGCAGGACAGTACAGGACCATTCTCAAAAGGAGTGTCCCTCACTGGTTGAACACATGTAACTGTACCTCACCTGTTTCTGCTGTTGCACTTACCAGAACATGTAGCATGTATTGCCCTACGTAAAACTATAATTATCTGTATGTGCTGGTGAATAGACGTGATGGACAGCTAGAGAAGGTAGTTGCACCATTTTAATCATACATTATTTTATGTTAGTGACTTTGTGCAGGGAGACTTCTGAATTTTGTCAGTGGAACATGTGCCATGTCACGTGGATTTGAGTTTGTCCATCTACTAAGATCAGCGTCATTCTACTAAAAGAGGTCCATACAGCATAATGAACATCTTCAGAAAATGTTAATCCTTTATAGAAATAGTAAAGGTTTAACAGGAATGAATAGTCAAACCTGAAATCATTTAGCTCATATGGTAACACACAAGCTAGAGGCTTAAACCTTTGGTTCAGAAAATGAATCAATAATTTAAACGCTTTTATGAAAACTACCATGCTCATCATAATTTTCTTATTATTACCTTTGCTCTACTGTAAATTCTACCAGCCATGCTGATGTGTACCTCAATCTGGAGGTGTAAACTTCATTCTGGAGGTATACACCTCCTTGAGATGTACCTAATGAGCAGTTTTAGATGCACATCAACTATACCTCATGGCTATGCCCTGTCAAAGGTGTAGACCTCATTGAGATATACCTAATTAGCATTTTTAGATGCATATCAACTACAGTATATCTCATGGCTATACCCCTGTGGAAGGTGTACACCTCGTTGAGGTGTACCTAATACGTTTTTTAGATGCCTATCAACTACACCACATGACTTTACCCCTGTCGAAGGTGTACACCTCATTGACATGTACCTAACTAGCAGTTTTTAGCTGCATACAGTACCAACTACATCTCATTGCTTTACCCCTGTTGAAGGTGTACACCTCCTTGAGGTGCACATAATTAGCATTTTTAAATGCACACCAACTACACCACAAAAGCTATGCCTCATATGAGGTGTACCTAATAGTATTTTTAGATGCACAGTGACTACACCTAGTTTACATTGCAGTTGCAATGTAAACTATAGACCTATAGGCAAATATAGACCTCTGAGAGAGTAGAGTAGCTGAGTTGTCCACTTCATTTTGACCTTCAGAACACATCAAATACACATCAGTTGGGTCAGGGGTGCCTTATGACTGATGGTTTCACTACAGAATTTTAAGTTAATTTCAAAGAAAGTTTCTCAGGTAATACTGCCAGCTTTAACAATGATTACAAGGAAAGAGGGAATGCCACCCTCTTGGAGGTATGTCAATATTACTTTTCTGCATGTCAGGAAAAGATAGTACCCAATGCAGTTTGTATAGGCCTATCTCACTCTTGAATGCAGATCTTAACATTTTCACCTTAGCTTTAGCCAGCACATTACAAACTTATATTACCTCCTTAGTGCACCCAAATGAATCTGGCTTTGTTAAGGACAGATTCCTGCAGGATAATATTCAAACTTTATTTAATATTATAATGTCTGAGGCAATCCCAGCATCTCTGACCAGCTTTTTTATTGGTGAAAAACAAATCTCTGACTGGGTGGACTGGGAATTCTCATAGCACACACTGGGAATAATGAATTTAGGGCTTATGTTTTCAAGCTAGCCTAGAGGTTCTACACAATTCTTCTAATGGAGTGGTCAAAGTAAAGGGACTTTACTCGCCACAGATTTCCGTTGTGTAAAGGGACACTTCAGGGATGCCCTCTTCTCCTCTGCTATTTATGCTCCATATTGAGCCCTTAGTGCCTGCAATAAGACCAAACTCACAGATCCAAGATACCAGAGTTTTTAAGGTCTGAACATCAATCACTATTATATGCTGGGGAAGCCTTTTTAAATAAGCAAGCCAGAAGCTTCACTGCCAAAATGCAAAAGATATTAACTGAGTATGGGGTAATGTCAAGATATAAAACTAAGTATTCAAAATTGGAGGCCATGCAAATTAGTAACCATTGCACCTTGGGGTTTAAGGAGAATTTCATATTTGTCTGGGCTCCTGGAAATACTGTTAGATACTTGGCTGAGTGTTCAGATAATTCTGGAGACACACACACTATTTTGGTTAAATTTTAAAAAGCTGGTTGAGGACATTGAGAAAGACATTGCTCACTGGACTCCGCTCCCAGTCTTGGCTAGCCTAATCCCTACAGTTAAAATGAACATCCTTCCCAGCTTATTTTTATTTTACACTCTACCAATTCTTATACCAAACTGTTTCTAGAACAGGTTGCAAGAAAAATGGTACTGAAGTTTATCTGTGTGGGGAAGAGGACCTGGGTGGATCTCAGTACGTGGTATTTGACAAAAGAAGGAGTGGGAATGGGTGTACCAAACCTGAAATATCATTATCTAGCAGCCCAGATTTTGTTGTGGTAACATGTTAACCCACGTATTAAAATAAGGGCTACAAAGAATTTTAGTTTTTTCCTAAATTTTGTACTAAGTGTTAAATGTTCTAGCCCCTGTTCTGAAATGTAAATACTGGTTTACTGTTTACTGCCTTTCTCTGCCCCAGTAACAGGGAATCTGTAATTTTCTGGGTATATGCTGGGCTTATTGGTTCCCAGCACTTTCCAGGATTTTTGCTGCCTACCCTTCCAAGGCATATAATGGAGACATGGTCCTGCCAAAAAGGGCAGGACTAGTTCTGGTTCCAGGTCCATAAGTAACTGTGCTTTGAGTCATGAGGCTTGGGCACCTGTGGGGTGCCATACTCCAGCTGCAACCAGCTGCAAAAAGGACCATGAGCACAGGTTGGTGGCAAGGTCCCATGTCCAGTGTGGTTTGGCAGTGGTTCCCTTCATTTGGGCTTCCAGAGGCTCAGAACCTAGCCAGGGTCTGAGGTTAACCTGTTTGTGGTTCACCCCATGGAGGGCTGCCCAACAGCAATCAGAACAAGTGACCATGGTTCAGAAGGTAACCAATAGATTTCTTGTCAATTTTCCTGGCTCCCAAGAGGGGAGAGGAACCTGAGCTGAATGCAGAGGACACAAGAGGTAGGGTCGAGACATTGAAACCTGAGGGAAGAATAATATGAAATGAGTCCAGTTAACTCCTTTATAGTCCCCTTTTACCATACTAGGTTTGCTCAAAATTCATTCATTTATTTCTGCTACTAAGCTATATAATAATATACCCAGTATTATTGTTAGCTGTCCAAAGTTATCTGCCTATAAGACAAATCTCAGAAGCTACATGCTGACTAATTCTGCTTGTAAGTATTTTTTATTAATTTTAATTTTATGTATTGTATTTGTGTTCAATTGTATAACGTAAGTTATGTTTTTGTTGTTGTTATTACTGTATTTGTAACCACTGGTCATCTGTGAATATGGGCTTTAGACCATAGACCTATCAGTATAAAATAAATAAGAAATGAAATAAACCTCATAGCTGTTGTGAAAGTGGTAGTGTGACAAGACCTGAAAAAGGGTAAGATGCTGCAAGTTCATGTTCTACCTCATTTTGCTTGGTGCCCATACCTGGATACTGTTCCAATGCTAGCAAGGAGGCTGTATCTCTTAGCTTATTAATACAGAGGATGTTTTACTCTGTATTCCCATACTAATGGGGTAGGGGTATATCCTGTGGTAACCTTAGTTTCCTTGCAGCTGCGATGGGGCCTGTATTGCTTCCAAATTCTGTTCCTGCTGCCTACAGACATGGGGTCCATAAATACTTATTCCTCTAGAAGCCTAACAAGGGTTACAGTCAGTCTCTCGCTGTGTGATTCCTCTCTCAACTTTGGTACTCTGCACAATGCAATGTAAATAAATTGTTGAGTTTGCAAGCAAGTTTATGCTTCAAGCATGACTCTTTGTGTCCCATGTCACTGCTGTAAATATAGTAAAGGGAACAGAGTCTGAAAACAACTGAAGCATAGCTAAGGACGTTTGTTGTTAAAATAAATACTGCTGTTTACCCAAGTTATCTTGCCAAGACCTATATATAGTGTGGTGCAAAATAAGTCTACTTTTTAAATTATAGTCTAACATGTAATATAATTAGGACTGACTCAATAGACAATTTTTTCTGCTGTCATATTCTATGTTTCTGTGTTTTTGGCCTACCAAGGGTGGTTCTGAGGAGTAGCTGTTGCCATTGGGCCCCAGCAAAAAGGAGAAATAGATATGCCCAGAATTTCTGACAACAGAGCAGATGATGCTCAATACTAGTGGATCCTTCCTGTGAAAGGCACAGTTCTAAAATGGAGAGCGACTCCTGCATGGCACAGGGACTTATAGGCAACACCCAGCTAGTCACACAATGGAAGAAGGATGTAGCCAGAACCAAAACTGGGAATGACTGTGAATGATGAGGGATCAGCAAAGAAACTACAAAATCAATTACTGGTACTAGAATCATGGGCAAAGAAACATAAATTACAATTTAACGAGTCTAAGTGTAGGTTGATGTATTTTGGTAGAGGGAACAAGATGCATAAATACACCTTAAATGGTAAAATTATACAAGACACAGACAGCAAAATAGATTTAGGGGTATATATAACAAACACCCTTAGTTTTGATAAACACAATGCAGAGGTGGCAAACAAAAGTAATAGGGTCATGTGGAATATATTAAGGAACATAAAAAGTTAAAGTAAAGAAGTTCTGGCACCTCTGTACTCAACATTAATCAGACCTATGTTAGAATATGGGGCTCCATTTTCTGCACCACGCTCAGTAGCTGCTAAAAGTAGGGTAGAGAAGGTACAAAGGAATTTTACAAAAAAATAAGAAATATCAAACATCTTAGATACAAAGAGAGGTTGCTAAAGCTTAATCTTTATTCTATGACCTACCATAAACTGAGGGGTGACTTGTGCTTTGTTTACAAGGCCTTCAAAGATGAAGTTATATGGGAGACATCAGCATTAATAAAGAAAACACAAGTTGCACACAAAACTAGATCTCATACTAAGCAGCTTGTGGGGAAAGGGACAACACCGCCAAGAGAGCAAGGTGGTTTAACCAAAGAATAGTGAGAGTATGGAATCTCTCTCCTTGGAGGTGGTAAACACAGGCAGTATGAATAGCTTCAGGAAACTATTAGACATACACATGGGCCCAAAAATGGGAAAACTGACCACCTAGGTGGCAGGTTCTAGATTTGGCTGCATTAGTCAATTGAGCCTGAAAAACTTACCTATGTACCTAAAACTGTTTGCAAGTGTCAATCCCTGGCAAGACATTACTATCCTGATACCTCTAGACACAGGAGTTGCCCCTAAGCTATGGCCTGCCCCCTCTCTGAGACATGGTTAGGGCAGGTAAAGGGGGCCGAGGAGGGTTGTCACACACAGACTAAACAACAATGGGGCTTATGATATAAAACTAAAAATCATTGATCATTGCCTGTCCTTCTGTACATTTTACCTTGCCCTTTTTTACACTTTACTTTGCATCTAAATGGGTCTGGTAATTTGGAGAGATCTCAAACATCCATGGACTAAACACTCCTTCACAGTCTTACCAAAGGTCATAAAGCTCACCGTAAGTGAAGTTCCTCACTGTAATCAGAGTTGACCCAGGATTCCTCCAACTGATGACTGATTTAGGCTATCAGAGGTGGGCAGAGAAAAGCTGTTTAAATTTTCCCAGCTTTAAAGGTGAGACAGATCAAAAATACTTGCAGGTTACTTCATAGGGACTTTTTTTGTTACAGACCTGACACTATTTACAATCAGAAGGGAGGTTAGAGAAGGTCCCTGAAACCTCACGCAAAGGGGTGTGCTCCATATCCTGGGGGATTTCAACATAAACTGGCTTTCCAGTGCTACAGCCAAGATCCGCAACCAGGTAGCAGTCCTAAACTTGTCCCAACTGATCTAGGAACCCACACGACTGAACTCAAAATCAAGCAACCACTCTACTGGATTGGTCCCTTACCTCTCACCAGCATTGTATTATTGCCTCAGGCATCTTGCCTGACTCATTAAGTGATCACCACATAATCTACTCACTTCGTAAAATTTTCAGACCCATAGCCCCTCCCCCAGAACCATTCTCACAAGATCATACAAATCCCTGGACCTTGCCTCGCTGCTAAATGACTTAACAGCCACTGACTGGTCCTTCATCCCCCAGGCAACACCCATCAACGCTGCATTGGATTATTTCAAACTGAAGTTCTTATCGGTCTGGGACCTCCGTGCCCCTCTTTTTTTTTTAAACTTTATTTACAAAGCAGAGCAACTTATGATACAACATATGATGCATCATTTTGATAAGTACATTCCAAGACAGTCTTACTATACACATAGCTTTCCTTTAAGACTTATTCAGGTCTTGCCTGAGATACATTTTAATCGGAACACAGAAGTCAACTCCACATTTCAATTAAAAGAGTGGGAACCAAGTTTGTTGTATTGCATTCTCAAGGGGAGCCCACATCCTTTGATATTTATCCATCTGCCCCCGGACAAAGTATTGTGTTCTCTCAAGCTTCATACATTCCATAAGGGACTTAATCCATTCTACAATGGAAGGGATATCAGATAGTCTCCAGTATATGGCCAAGGCTCTAAGAGCTAATACATTGCCTAACCTCCATATACCCCTCGTGGAACTGGGCATTTTTTCACTCCCTCCTAATGGAAGGCCCAACAGAATTTCAGAAGGGTCTAATCTAAGGGGGATCTGCAGCGTATCAGATAAAAGCTGTTGGACCCCTTTCCAAAATTTTTGCACCAGTGGGCATGCCCAAATTAAGTGGAAAAAGGAACCCTTCTGACTCTTGCATTTGGGACACAAAGAAGAGGTTGAGGGATCAATTTTGTGAGCCAATCTGGGAGTAAAATAAGTCCTAAAATAACTTTATATTGTATTGTGTACAGTCTATTGTTAATTGAGCACTTAATAGAATTTTTCAGAATACTCAACCAGTCTCCACTGGTCAGACCTTCTGGTAGAATGTCTATCTCCCACTGAGTTTTAATTCTTTCAGGAGGGTCTGGCAAAGCACCTAGCAACATTGCATAGCACCTTCTGAGTGGTTTAAAGGATTTGTCTGCTGATTGGCCCACAAAACGTTCTTCCAAAGGTGAACGCTGGTCATAAAAGCCATCACCTGTAAATTGCTTAACCGTGACTCAGCCTCTTTAATGCAGAGATATAGAAAAAAGTGTGAAGCATTAACACCATAGACCAGATAGGTAAAAGGGGGGATCCCTCCGTCTTTCAGGAAGTGGTCTAGTAGAAATAGCCCATTGCTGTACCACATTTTTAGTACTTTTACATCTCTGGGTATGAGTCTACCTTTTTTTTCCTAATATTGTTAGTACTGGGGTATCTGAGGAGATCCCCATCTCATATAGAATAACATTATGGGCTAACTCACACACTCTCCACATTGTTTTTGTGCATGGGTTTTCTATTTTCAGGCTTGGCGTCCGTCCCTCTGTCCTATCATTATTGAATAATACAGGGTACTAATGAGAGGGACTCCAGCTCCACCTAAGCCGTGTCTTTCCCCTTTTCTCAAGAAGTCCCTTACGTGGAAAGCTGGGAAGAGATA
The DNA here is from genome assembly GCA_016271365.2 of Neoceratodus forsteri. Taxonomy (NCBI): domain Eukaryota; kingdom Metazoa; phylum Chordata; order Ceratodontiformes; family Ceratodontidae; genus Neoceratodus; species Neoceratodus forsteri. The sequence continues at coordinate 800,808,348 of CM028129.1, forward strand.
TAGTGATGTTTCACACTAGGAAGACTCAGGCCACCTTTTCTAAGAGGTAATATCAAAATTTGTCTTTTAATCCGGGGTTTCTTGTTTTGCCAAAGGAGTTGAATAATGGCTCCCTTCAAAGCCTTAACATACCTATTAGGAATCCAAAGTGGGACAGTTTGAAAAAAAAATAAATTGAGGGACCACAGACATTTTAACTAAATTAACTCTGCCAATTAGGGATAAAGGCAGGGCCCTCCAGGCAAGGCAGTCCTCCTTGACCCTATTCACTATATTTTTCATATTAATCTTAACTAAATTTGATAGCTTGGCTGGAATGATAATACCTAAATATTTAATCTGGCTAGAGGGGGCTATCATGGTGCCCGCTACTGAGATTGAATTTTTTTCTTTCCCCATAGGTAGCCATTCACTTCTACCCAATTAATTTTATGTCCTGATAGCGTACCATAAAGATTGAAAATATTAGACAAATGGGGTAGGGACTTTTCAGGGATTGGATGTATAATAAAACATCATCAACAAACAAACAAATCTGATGTTCTTTTCCTTCCCACATAAATCCTTTTATATCACTGTGTGCTCTAATACTCTGGGCCAATGCCTCTATGGTTAGAACATATAATAGAGGTGATAGGGGGCAGCCTTGCCTGGTTTCCCTTGTTAGTAGAAAGGGTGGGGAGATAAAATCGTTTATTAATACTTGAGCTTTAGGGGACTGATATAGGGTTCATATCCAATTCAACAATCAGGGACCCAGTCCAAATTTCTTTAAGACTGCCAGCATTAAGGGCCACTCGACCCGATCGAATGCTTTTTCAGCGTCGAGGGCCAACAGACCACCCTTCCCTTCCCTAGACCAATTATGCATAATATTGATGGTTCTTCTGATACTATATTTAGCCTGCCTGCCCTTCACAAATCCACACTGATCTGGATGAATCAATCGGGAGAAATGTTTCTAATCTAGTGGAAATAATTTTGGCTATAATTTTGTAGTCTGAATTTAAAAGTGATATCAGTCGGTAAGAGGAACACTTTAAGGGATCTTTGCCTTGTTTAGGGAGAACTGTTGTGGCAGCCAAATATTGAGAAGTGGGCAGCATACCATTTTCCAGGGCTTTGGTCACAACTCAGAGCATCAATGGGCCTAGAACATCCCATAGCTGCTTACAAAGTTCTGCTGGGATCTCATCTGGTCCCGGTGCCTTTCCCCTTTTAGCACCCCATACCACCTCTTTTAACTCCTCCAATGTCAATAGGTTATCTAATCTATTACTATCCTGTATTGTTAAAGAGGGCAGTTCAATGGTGTCTAGGTAAGTCAGAGGGTCAGCCCCTGCAGGAAACTCCGAAGTGTAAAGGTTTGAATAGTAAGTCTTGAAGGAGTCACTGATTTGTATTTGATCGTAGACTACTCCATCCATAGAATCCTCCACCCCAATAACAGTACGCTCAGATTTTTTCTTTTTTAACCAATTCAGCCAATCACTTGCCCGATTTGTCTCCATCAAAAAACATATTAGATTTGGTTACAAATAAATCTCATTCCAATTTCCTAGTTGCAATATGATTTAATTTACCCTTCAGAGTTTTGAGCTCAGATGCTTTCCCTGGTGACAAGGAACCCATACTGGCTCTTTCTAGTTTTTTAATCTGACGCTCAAGTTGATCCTCCTGATGACAGCACTTTTTTTGGCAAATGAAGAATAGGAGACTGCCTCACCTCTAACAAAGGCTTTCAAGGTGTTCCACAGTACACCAGTGTTGGTGGTTTCCATATCATTGATAGCAATGATATGAATGACTTCTTGAAGGTGCTGTTTGAGCTGTCGGATAAACTGTGGGTCTAATGTCAGGAAACGGTCCATCCTTCATTGCAGTGGAGCAGGAGTCCTCTCCTCCAAATCCACAACTACTCGAGGAGCATGGTCCAAAATAATCAAAGGTCCAAATTCAGCCTCCTTTAGGCACTCTATCATGGATGGGGAAGAAAAATATAATCAAGTCTGGTGTATAAATTGTGGGTGTGTGAAAAAGGAGTATTCCCAACCTGGGGCACTGGAGGGCTGGCCGGGGAGATGGATAGACGTCCCATGGATTGCTCTCCTTCTCCGGGAGGAGGGTGGGAAGTGCCGGAGCATCGGCGACCCTGGCGGAGGCCAGGAAGTTGCACGCTACGGCGCTGCGCGTTCGAGAAAAGCGGGGCAGGCGCTAGACGCCATTGCACTAATTCCGCCTCCCAGGAAAAACTGGAAAAGAAGACAGCTGCCTGCCGCCTTCCATGAAGCCCGCCACGGCTTCAATTAGCTCCTCAGGCCAGCCTCCGACCTAATCGACAACTGTGGCATGCAAGGGAGTGCCGCAGCCCACACTGCGGGTGAAGCCACGGGCTTCGAGGGCCGCGGTTGATTTGAGGAAGGAAGCTCGTGGGTCCGTGACTGGGCAGATAATACCGGTGGCAGGCAGCTCGGAGGAATAAATAAAGAATTTAAAAAAAAAAAAAAGGAGTATTCCGTTGTTGTTGGATGACAAAATCGCCAGGCATCTGTCAAGGCTCTTCCCTCCACCAGGCACTGAAGCACTACAGTGCTATGCATGGGGGACCACGCTTCAGACCACAGTGGTTGAGCATAGGGTCCCAATATGTGTTCATATCCCCTCCTACAATTAAATTATCTGGGAATGGAGCAAGAGTAGTTGCTAAATGGGTATAAAACTCAGGGAAATCAAAGTTTGGGCCATAGGTAGACACACAGGTTAAGGTTCGGCCCCCTACAACCACCACTGCTATAACATAGCTCCCCAGGGGATCTGCCATAAAGGACAAAACTTGGTGAGGGAGGCCAGACCTAACCCAGATGGCAACCCTTCGAGCTTTGGAAGTGAATGGAGCTGTTATGAAAGATCCACCCCAGGACTGGCCCAATCTATCAGCTTCCTCTTTTGTAGAGTGGATTTCCTGGAGAAGGGTCATGTCACCTTTCATCTTTTTAATTTGGTTCCAGATACATTTATGTTTCACCACACTATGGAGACCATTAATGTTCCATGAAATAATATTACGTTTATCCATTACTGTTAGGTGTTCTAAATTTTCCGACTTGATCAACTGTGCAAGGTTGTCTAGAAAATAATGAGCTCTGCATAGATTTTGTAAGACCCAACTGGGTTCTCCTCACCACCCTCCCTCCCTTTTAAACCCAATAAAACAGGAAAACAGCTTAACATAGTTAACATTTCAACATTCTCCTCGTACTCCAACCTCCCTCCAGTTCACATTTTGCCACAAAGTAATAAAAAAGTACTGTAGAACAGTAAAGACCCCCACCCTCCTGTTCCCCAACAAAAATCTCCACATCCTCTACTTATCGGGAGTTAGTGTTCATCCCTGTAATAACGGACAGATTCCATTCAGTAAATTACTAGTAATAAAACTTGTACCCTTTCCATCTCCGCATTGTGAAAGGAAGGGAATGGGGAATCGATATAATCACTACGTAGCTCCAGCAGAGCAAGCACCTCTACCGAGCTCCCCAGGAAAAACCTGTCCTCCTCGAGTTGGCGAGAACAGGCAATTCCCTGAATCAAATGCGAGAACAGTTTTATTGTTTGTAGCTCACACGCCCCAACCGAGAACCAAAAGGGAGTAAATCTGGGGCTCTCCCTCCACCCTGTTGAATGTCCCTAAGCTCTCCCCAACAACAAAAATCAACAATAGCATTTTTTTATATAAAGCATTTTAGCTTAATTAAGTGAGCTATAATCATTATATTTAATGGGACCCAGAAAGAACGTTAGGTCCAATATTTATACTTGATACTGTGAGAAACACCATTTAAAATAAATTGAACTCAGCATAGTATTCTGTTATGGTCCAGCTTTCAACTCAGTTCTCTTCACTGGTTAAGTGTCCAACTAAGTCCAAAAGAAGTAACTCAAAGTTCCAATCCTGTGGTTTTTCTAAATCAAATAAATCAGAAATAGTGGCCAAGGCCCCACTTCAGCCCAAAGCCTGCGCCCCTTAGCAAACACTGTGCACGCATAGGCATTAAAGATTAAGTTAAGTCTAGGAAAGTAGGTAAAAGTGAGAGGATCCCCTCCCCACAATGATAGGCCTCCATCGGAGTTGTGGGGTGAGGCGTTATCTTTCCCCTCGTCTTCCACCATAGAAAAACAACACAGTACCTGAAGTCAATTATTGCTTCAGCCAATTTGGCGATCGGCTAGGCCATCTTGTCTTTTTCGTTCCAGTTCTCGGGCGAACTCCAATGCAGCTGTTGGGCATGTAAAAGCTCTCTGATTTGAGCCCACTGGATGCACAATTAATCGGGCCGGGTACACTAGAGTAAGGCGCAATTAAGGGAATGGAGAAACTTCTTCAATTCTGTAAATGATTGCCTTTCTAGCTGGAGCTGGTGACAGTAATCTGGGAAGATGCTAACTCTGTTTTGTTGAATTGAGATGACCCCCTTCTTGCAAGCCGCATCCAAGAATCAATTGGCAATCTTGGTAATGTAGGAACTTTATTATTATATGCCTTGGTTTCTGGTCTTTAGTGGGTTTAGGACCGGGGACCGATGTGCTCTTTGTATTCTAGGTGGTTGCTGTAGGCAGCTCTAGGTTCGATTTCAGCCAGGATCGCATATACTCGGGCAGTCCCGTCCCTCCAGGCCTTCTGGCATGCCAATTATTCACAAGTTGCAGCGGTGCTCACAGTTTTCGTGGTCGTGGATACTCTGTTTAAGGGTCTCAATCTAGTTAGATCATTGCTGCACTGCCTTTGCCTCTCCTCTTGTTTCCCCACTCTGGTTTCCACTTCTCTCAGCCTAGAATCATGACTTTCCACCTTTTCCGACACATTATTAACCACCTGCTGGAGATACTGAATCTGGGCCGTTACGTTGTCAAACCCTGACTCCATACGCATCCCCGGATCATATTTTAGATCTTTTAATAGCCGTTCTAGGGTAAGATAAGGTTTCGTCATGGTTGGTTCGGTGTTGGAATGTAAAATCAGACACGAGGTGGAAGGGTTCTGCGGTTCTGGTAGAGAGTTTAGTTGAGCACCTGGTTTAGATAGGCCAGAAGCCTCCCCACCACTCCTGGTCGATTTATATGGGAGTTTGCCTTGTTTCTTGCTTGATTTCATGGCCGCAGACATCGGGATTTTTAAAGCTATCCAAAAAGGTAAGTTAAATCGCTATTAGTTAGGAGATGTTAAAGGATTGCAGGGGATGAACAGTGGAGCTCCTCTTCTAAACGTCCATTCCTCTCCACCGGCTAGGCCACCCCTCCGTGCCCCTCTTAGATGGACTTGTGTGAGGGTGCCCATCTGCCTTGGATCACTGCTGACATTATATCCATCATCAGAGCCAAAGACCAGGCATAGAAGTCTTTCAAAGCCTCAAACTCCCCTGCTGACAATGCAAAATACCACTCCATATGCAATGCCTGCACCAAGCAAATCAGACAGACAAAGTCAAATTACTTTAAAGCTTTCTTTCAGGCCAACACAAACCAATCATCTACATTCTGGAAAGTGGTCAATCCTCTACCCTCGACACTGCTGTCCACTCTCCCTCATCCCAGCGCAATCCCTCCCACACAGCCCCCCTGCTCGGGCCCCTCTCCCAGCCCCATCCTTCTCCTTCTGTCAGGTCACGCCTTTGAATGTTTTCAATGCCTTGATCACACTAAACCCTAACAAAAGCAAATGCCCCTCCAGGCTGGTCTCAAAGATGCTCCACCTAGCTGCTCCCACCATTGCTGCCCCATTGGCTGATCTCTTCAATCTCTCCTCCCTGGCTTCTATCCCCTCAGGATGGAAGCACACTGCTGTTATCACTCTCCCAAAGGGAGGTGATCCCTCTGTCCCTGGTAACTGTCATCCTATTTCCCTCCTACCTAATCTGGCAAAGTTCCAGGAGCACCTAGTCCTCACTCAACTTTCATCCATTCTCAACTCCTCCTCCTTCTTCACACTTTACCAGTCTGGCTTCAGAAAGTCCCACTCCACTGCCACCTCACTACTACGGTTCACCGACTCCATCCTTGATGGCATGGACAAGGGCCATATCACCTCCGCTATTTCTGTTGACCTAGCCAAGGCCTTCAACACAGTTTAACATGCTCTCCTACTTGACAAGCTCTCCATTGCAGGGCTCTCTATCAAGGCCAACAGCTGGTTCCATTCCTACCTGGTTGGCCAATCCCAATCTCCCAGTCTCCACAGGGGTTCCCCAAGGTTCGGTCCTCGGGCAGCTCCTAGTTTCTTCTTCCTAAATGGCCTCCCCACTGCCTGTCCACACACATCCATACACATGTATGCAAATGACATGGTTCTGTATGCTTCAGGCCCTTCAACCACTGATGTAGCAAACACGTTGCAGCAGGACTTCAATGATGTCCAGCTCTGTTTTCACAAAAATCAGCTTTTTCTCAATGCCAAGAAGTCTGTCTCCATGACCTTTGGCACAAGGCAGAGGCTCTCTTGGCTCATCACCACCCCCTCCTTCCACACCCTAGATGGGACCACTCTGGAGGCGTGCTCCTCCTTTAGATATCTTGGGGTCTGGCTGGACCAGCACCTTAACTTTTCTGTACATGTTGATGCAATCCACAAAAAGCTACACCTGAAACTGGGTGCCCTCTACCACAATCATGGATACATCCTGCTGTCAGCCTGCCGCGAACTAGCACAGAAAATTATCCTCCCTATCTTCGACTATGGTGATATAGTCTACAGTGCTGCTCCTAAGTCCACTCTAGCCAGACTGGACCCCCCTTTTCCACTCTTTCTGCCATTTTGCCCTTGATTGCCCACCCTCATCTCACCACTGCATGTTCTATCGGTCTCTCAGTCTTCCCTCACTCCATGACCGCCATCAGTCCTCACTGTGCCAAGCTCACGGCTAAGTATTGGTCCCAGTCCTTGCCCCCATACCTCTCCTCTGTGTTAGCTTTAACCTCCTGGTTACCCCCTCAGGAATTCTGACACTCACCTCCTGGTTATACCGCACATGTCCTCTTCAATTGGCCAAGTAGCTTTCAGACACCGCATACCTAAACTTTGGAATTCCCTCCCTGCAAGCATTCAGAAAGTGCCCCCGTCACATTACCTCAGCCACATCATCTATAAGCATTTCTCCTCAACCTGTGCTTGTGGGTAAGATGTGTCTATAAGTGAACTAAGGTCTTACTCCCACTATTTCTCTAACTGGAATCGTCCCTGCTTTATGATTCATTGTTGCCGCAATGCTGTTACCTCTTGTGTTGTTATGTAATTACTTATTAGCTACGCTTCTGTAAGACACACCTCTGTATGTCCATGCTGGAATATTGTACATTTTTTATGTTTTCTGGATTGTTGCTCATACTGCAGTATTGTACTTTTATGTATTTTGGATTGATGCTCTCTTAATGTTCTCTCCCCCAGGATGCACTTGGAATCAAGCAGTACTCTGCTCATTGTGCCTTCCTGGTACAACATTTAAATAAATAAATAAATAAATAAAGTCAGCAGGCACCACTGTTCTCTTGAAGTCTTTTTTTCACTGGGTTGTACTCTATCAAATAGACACTCTTATATATTTATGGTTTATACAACTCTTCTAGCATCACAAGATCACAACAGTGAAAACACAGTAGGAGTGAAGAAGAAGCAAGATGCCAAGATGCTGATCCCTATTTCAGAAGAAGAATAGAGAGTTATGTTGAGGTGCTGTACAAAAAAGATACCTGATACTCGACACCCAGGAGGAAGGCATCAGGGCTAGCATGGATTTGGAAAAAGGCAGTGGGGGGCATGAGGAAGATCATGAGGTTAGACCTAACGTAAGCTAGGAAATGGGTGCAGGGGGAAGACCAAGAAGATTATATAGAGGAGGCTCAAGGAATGCAGTAAGGAAAATTAGCAGGAAAAACAAAACTAGTAATGGGAGCTCAGCAAATGGTTGGATTGAGTGCAAGAGGTAGTACAGGCAGTGAGGAACAACAGGGGAGGGTCTGGGTAAGAGAGGAGATGGTGAGGGAATGGTGGATCAGGAGGAATGAATTGGATTAGGTGGGGGGGACAGATACAAAGACAAGGGTATCCAGAGGTGGTGCACAAAAACCAAGGGAATCTAGCAGAGTTCAAGTGATAGGGGACTCAATTGTGAGGGACTTAGACTGACCACAGGGGAGAGAGGATCCTCATAGGAGTGTTGTGTGCCCCCCAGGTATGACAGCTGAGAGGATCATGTCTGTGGAGCAAATGCTTATGAAAGGAGGAGGAGGGGAACCTGATGTGATCCTTCATTTTGGCACAAATGACCTCGCAGGGTGGGAGGTAGGTGATATACAGAATAGGTTTAGGTAACTTAGGAGGAAAGTTAGGGAGGTATCAAAGGCAGTAGCTTTTTCAGAGTTACTACTGATACCCAGGGCCAGCTCAGCTAGGAAGCTCCAGATCTCCAAATTCAATGAGTGTCTGGGAACTGGTGCAAGGAAGAGAACTTTAGTCATTTGGATGACTGGGGAAGAGTCTGAGATGAAAAAGCCCTGTACTTGTCAGATAAGCTACATGTCAGCAGGGGGAAGGGGGACAAGGGTACTATTAGGCAGGTTAGGGGAGTACAACAGGGAGTGCCTGAATTTAAACTGAGTGGGGAAAGGACTACCTGAGAGCACAGGACCTAGGGTTCACAACAGGAAGAGGCATGAAGGCCTCCCCTCAAGTAGAATGGACAAAAAGTAAAAAGGGAAAGGGTGAATGGGAAGGGTGAACACAAGAGGGAAAAGAAACAAGGAGGGAGCAAGATACTAGTGCAACCAGAGGAAGGAGGGGCCATGAAGGGAGAGGGTGGGGAACATGGGATGTGGAGAGTTATATCCACGAATGCCAGGAGTCTGGGGACCAAAGTGGATAACCTCTAGGCCATGATGACAGAGGGCTGAGCAGATATGGTGGCAGTCACTGGGACCAGGGCAACTCTGAACCATGAATGAGATCTGTCTATTTTTGGATATATTGTCTATAGGAAGGACAGAATAAAAGGTAGGCATGGAGGGTGTCAACCTATGTGAGGAGAGGATAAATGTCACAAGGGAGTATATGGTGGGAGGTTACAGAGATGCTATGGGGTACAACTGTAATCAGGGTGGGAAAAATAAGGAAGGGTATTGGTCTGACTGACCACAGGCAGGGAGCTGGGGAAGAGACACGAAAGGTTGTGGAGGAGGGAGAAGCAGTAATAATATGAGATTTAACATGCCTGATGTGGATTGGAGCACTCCATCAGCCAGCAGCAGGAGATAAGTGATGCTAGATGCATTCCAGGATGTTTTTCTGACACAAAGGGTGATGGAACAGACAAGAGATCAGGCCATCTTGCACCTAGTTCTGATAAATAATGTTCAAGTCAAAAACATCATGGTCACTGAGTCCCCTGGAGGCAGTGACCACCAGTCTGTGTGGTGACGTGGGATGCGAAGTTTGAACATGAAAAACATGTTCTTGACTTCAAAAGTGTGTATTTTGTATGCATGGGGACGACGGGAGGAGTGATTATAATATATGTAAGGGAGGATATCAAGGCCATGAATGTGCAGGGCACCTGGAGGAAAATCGAGGCCTGGCTGCTGTGGGTCATATGGGAGATAACTGCTGGGGCTGCTATCTGTAGAGGAGAGATATACAGACCTTAAGGGAGAGGAGTGGATAAGGCACTTGAGGAAAACATTACCAAGATGGCAAGTAAGGGGAGATGCTAATAGTTGGTGACATCAGTCTGCCACATCTGGACAGGGGTGTAGCAAATTCTCAGAGGGCCAGGGTGCAAGGGTATGTTATGGGGCTCCCAGGTTTTGAATAAAAATCAAAATTATGATTTGGGCCCCTCAAACCTCATGGGCCCGGATGCCACTGCACCTCCTGCACCCTTATAGCTATGCCCCTGTATCTGGATTATAGACTTCAACTGCAGTTTCAGCGAGGAGCAGGGCCATCCTTAACTCCCCACAAAGGGCTTTTCTCAGGCAGGTATTCAATGAACCCACTAGGGATGGGGCAGTGCTGGAACTGGTGCTTACAAACAGGAACAGCATTGCAGACATCACAGGGGACAGTCTTCTAGGTACCAGGGATCACCCATATAGTGTGGTTTAACATTCCGAAGGGAAGAAAGGCAAACCCCATGAGGATGAGGGTCCTGGACTTTGAGGGCAGATTTAAAAGAAATGATAAGCTACCTCAGGAACTGACTCATAGTGGGGGGTTGCCAGGAAGGTGCAGAGGGACAGTGGGGAAAAATAACAGAGGGCATAATTAAGGAAACCAGCCTCTGCTTGGACGAAGTTATGGCTCTTTAGTGAAATGGCCAAGCTAGTGAAGGAAATAAGGGTGGCATTCAGGAGGTGCAAGGAAACACAGAGGGAGGAGGACAGGGAGGTGTACCAAGTAAAACAGAAGGAAGCAAGAAAGGCAATGAAGGGAGCAAAGGTGCAGACAGAAGAAAGGACAGCCAAGGAGGCAGCTAAAGGGGAAAGACTTTCTTCAGGTACATAAGTGAGATGAGAAAGGCAAGGGGAGAGATAGTGAGCATAAGGAAAGCGGTGGGGGTGCACTCTGCTCAGTCTTCACTGCAGAGGGAAAGGGGATGAACCACCAGGGAGCAGCATGAACAAAAGGGGGAGGTGGACACAAATCCATTTTCAAAGGAAAGAGTCCTGAAGGGACTTGCAGCTCTGAAAGTTGACAAAGCTACAGAATCGAATAGGATACACCCAAGGGTGCTAAAGGAACTCAGGGAGCTACTGGCTGCCCCATTGATGGCCTTATTTAAACAGTTCTCTGGAAACAGGTGTGGTTCCGGAAGACTGGCGATAAGCTGACATAGTATCGCTACATAACAGCATCAGCAGAGAAGAGGTTAGCAACTATAGGCTGGTCAGTCTCAACACAGTGATGGCAAAATTAATGGAAACCCTGTTAAAGGAAAGGTTGGTACAGTATCCTGAATCCAATGGGCTACAAGACCACAGGCAGCATGGATTCACAGGGGAGTGGGTGTCATGCCAGCTGGGTGACCAGGGCAGTGTTGGACATGGCCTATCAGGACTTTAGCAAGGTCTTTGACACTGTGCCGCACTGGCAAAGAAATTGAGCAGCCTAGGGGTGGGATCCAATGTTGAATTGGGTTAGAAACTAGTTATCGGATAGGAGACACAGGGTGGTAATTAATTGCACTCACTCTAATGACGGAAGAGTGACCAGCAGTGTACCACAAAGCACAGTCTGGGATTGGTCCCCTTCATCATAAGTGACATTGTACAAGAACTGGAAGGGACAGTATGCCTTTTTGCAGATGACATCAAAATCTGCAATAGGGCGGACACCCAAGAGGGTGGAGAAAATGCATAGGGATCTAAGGAAACTCAAGTAGTGGTCATGAGCATGGCAGCTGGGGTTTGATACCAAAAAGTGCAAAATCATGCATCTAGTGCTTAGGAATGCAGGAGTTGGGGGAAGATACTGACAGTCGCTAAGGAGGAAAGGGACTTTGGGGTTATCATACCTGGTAACCTCAAAGTGTCAGGGCAGTGGAATGCTGGGATGCATAGGGAAAGGTGTCTGATGGAGAAGGAGGGAGGTTATGTTGCCACTGTACTGTTCACTGCTGAGACTCCACCTGAAGTACTGTGTCCAGTTCTGGAGGCCACACCTCAGAAAGGACACAGAATGTAGGCTGTCCAGAGGAGGGCAACTAAAATGCTGCAGGGGTTGGTTGCACCAATAGCCCTTTGAGAAGAGACTGAGGGATCTCAATATGTACACCCTGCAAGAAAGGTGAGTGAGATGAGAAATGACAGAGACCTACAAGTACGTCACAGGGGTAAACAGGGTGCAAGGGTGGAGTCTCTTTCAAATGAGAAAACACCTGGACCAGAGGGAACATGATAAAGCTGGAGGGGTGTAGTAGAAAAGGGGAAGAAGATCTGGTGGTAAAGTAAGGAAACCAAGACAGAGAAGGAACTAAGAATAGCTGAAGGGGTCAAAGAAGGTAATAAGATCTTCTTCCAATACATCCAGGAGAAAAAAAAAGCAACAAAAGGGGAAATAGTGAAGCTGAGAAGGAGGATAAAGTGGGTTGATGAAAACAAGGAGAAGGCAGAGGTACTGAATAAATACTTCTGCTCAGTCTTCACTAAGGAGAAGGATAGGCCACTACCACAGCGGAAAATAGGGACGGGTGCAGTGGGGATGAGGGTGGAAGCACTAACAAAGGACAGAGTCCTCAAAGGCGCAAGGCTCTCAGGGTGACAAGTCTCCAGGGCTGGATGGCATGCACCCGGGGTGCTGCAACAGCTGGCAGCACCTCTGACTGGCCTGTTCAACTGCTCACTGGATGCAGGGGTGGTTTGACGTGAGTGGAGGACAGGCAGTGTGGTACCCTGTGAGAGTTGACCTAGGGTTGAACTGGGGAACTATAGATCAGTCAGTTTCATATCAGTTGTTGGCAAGCAGATGAAACCATCCTAAAGGAAAGGTTGGTTGAGTTCCTTGTGGCACAGGGGCTCCAGGACAGCAGACAGCGTGGGTTCATGGCAAACAAGTTTGGTCAGCTTTGATTGTGTCACTAGAGCAGTAGACAAGGACAAAGCAGTGGTTATACTATAACTAGACTTCAGCAAGGCCTTTGACTCAGTCCTCCACAAGAGGTTGATCACAAAACTGGCAGATGTGGGGAAGAGAGAAACTAATGAGGTGAGTGGTAAACTGGCTTGAGGTAGAACGCAGCAGGTGGGGAGGTGGCACATCAGGATGAAAGAAGTCACTAGTGGGGTCCCACAGGGATCAGTGTGGGATAGGGAGGGGAGGAGGGGAGAAGAGGGAGAGGAGTAGCTCTTTATGTAAAGGAAAGGATAAAAGCAACTGAACAAAAGAGTAAACAGGGAGGAAAGGAGGCACTGTGGGTCACCTTAGAGACTGGAAATGGCACCACAATCTGCACAGGGGTTGTATACAGACCCCCATGTCAGGGGGAGGGAATGGACAAGGATATGATAGAAGACATTCTTAGGATGGCAGAGGAAAGGAATACTGTTGATGGAGACCTGAATATGCCAGATGTTAGCTGGACACATTTGCTGTAGCCACATCCAAGAGCAGGGCCATTCTCAATGCCCTATAGGTGGCATGCCTCAGACAGCTAGTTTCGGAACCCACTCATGAGGGAGCAATCTTAGACCTCATACTTTCAAATGGGGACAGTAAGAGGATCTCAGATCTAGAAGTGGGTAGCCATCTGGCAACAAGTGCCCATCAACAGTGTGGTTCACGATAAACTCAGCTACAGAGTCAAGCCATACAAAAGTGAGGGTACTGGACTTCAGGAGGGCTGACTTTGGCAAGATGGGAGAGTGTCTTAAAAAAGCACTAGCAAACAGGCTAGAAGGAGGGTTGGAGCAACAATGGGAAAACATCAAAACTGCTATCACAGAGGCAACAAGCCTTTGTGTGAAACAAATAAACAAATCAAAAGGAAAGAAAAAGCCACTTTGGTTCTCAAAAGAGGTGGCAAGGAAGGTCAGGGAGAAAAAGGCAGCATTCAGGAAGTATAAGGAACCACAGAAGGAGCAGGACAGAGAGCTGTACCAGTTAAGGCAGAATGAAGCAGGGAGGGAAGTCAGAATAGCAAAGGCCCAAACTGAGGAAAAGATAGCCAACTCGGTTAAGAAGGGGCATAAAACCTTTTAAAGGTACATCAGGGAGCGTAGAAGGACAAAGGGAGGGATAGTGAGGCTGAATAGAATGGACAGTGGGTGGGCAGAGAGGGACAGTGAAAAAGCAGGGATACTGAACAATATATTTCTTTTCGGTTTTTGGTAACCAGGTAAGCCTACACTAGTGCAAAGCTTTTTTCAGGAGCAACCTGGGAGTACAGGATGGTTAAGTGACTTGCTCAGGGTCACACAGTATGCAAGTGGAGGCTGTGAGAATCAAACTCAGGTCTGGGCTGCTGGATGTACCAAGCTCGTTCACACCTCATTCCTCTGAACTATACTGCCAGCCTGCTCAGTATTCACAAAAGTGGAGGACGGGAGGTGCCTAATCAAATTAACAGAAGCACTCTTGATGGGGGGGGGGGGATCGATCCCAGTCCTTTCACAGAAGAAAGGGTTCTGAAAGAACTCCTAAAACTGAAGGTGGACAAAGCAATGGGGCCTGACTGAATTCACCACAGAATTCTAAAAGAATTGAGGGGAGAACTAGTGAAACCACTGACTACCCTTTTTAACAAATCATGGGAGGATGGTGTGATACCTGAGTACTGGAGGAAGGCAGATGTGATTCCCCTTCACAAAAGTGGAACCAAGACAGAGGCAGGAAACTACAGACCTGTCAGTTTGACCTCTGTGGTAGGGAAAGTGATGGAATCCCTTCTGAAGGAAAGAATTGTTGAGTACCTAGAGGCCAGTGGGGCACATGACCCAAGGCAGCATGGTTCACAGCGGGAAGGTCATGTCAGACAAATCTAATTGATTTCTTGACTCGTGACCAAAGATAGACCAGGGAGGGGCTGTGGACATGGCCTACCTAGACTTTAGCAAGGCATTTGACACAGGTCCCACACAAAAGATTAATAGTCAAATTAACCAGCCTGGGAGTGGGTCCCAGTGTGGTAGCCTGGGTGAAACATTGGCTGGACAACAGGACACAGAAGGTAATTGTAAATGGAGTCCACTCTGAAGAAAGAGCGGGGTTACTAGTGGGGTACCGCAGGGTCCAGTACTGGGTCCAGTCCTTTTTAATGTCTTTATAAGTGACATTGCAGAGGGACTGGAAGGAAAAGTATGCCTCTTTGCAGATGACACAAAGATCTGCAACAGGGTTAATACACAAGGAGGTGTGGAAAGGATGAGATGGGACTTGGCAAGGTTGGAGGAATGGTCAGAAGTATGGCAGCTTGGATTCAATGCAAAGAAGTGCAAATAATGCACCTGGGAAACAAAACCCAGGGAAGATTACACAGTGGGGGTAGTAACAACAACAAAATGGAAAAGGAACTGGGGTAATCACATCAGATGACCTTAAGGTTAGCAAGCAATGTGAGAGGGCTGGGGTATACTGGGATGCATAGGAGAGGCATCACCAGCAGAAAACAGGAAGCTGTTATCCCTCTGTACAGACAGTGGTGAGACCCCATCTGGAGTACTGCATCCAGTTCTGGAGACCCCATCTCCGCAAGGACATAGACAGGATAGAGGCAGTCCAGAGGAGGGCAACTAAAATGGTGCAGGATCTGCAAGAGAAGCCATACGAGGAGAGACTAAAGGAGCTTAATATATATACCCTTGAGGAAAGGAGGGAGATGGGGACATGATAGAAACTTTTAAGTACCTCAGTGGAATCAACAAAGTCCAAGAGGGTAGCATCTTTCAGAAAAAGAGATGTGCAAGAACAAGGGACACAATTTTAAGGACGGGGGGTCAGGGGCAATGTGAGGAAGTATTTTTACAGAAAGGGTGGTGGATGCATGGAACAGCCTTCCTGAGGAGGTTGTGGGATCTAAAACTGTAGGAGAATTCAAGAATACATGGGACAGACATAAGGCAATTCTTGTTGGGGGTAAGAAGAAATAAGCTGTTGGTTAACTAGGATCTGCAGCTTATCCTGTAGGTAGGGAAATGGGTAGATTAGGTGGGCCAAGCGGTCCTTATGTGCCATCAAAGTCTATGTTTCTATGTTTTATGTTTCTATGTGGGTCCAGTCATGTTTAATGTCTTCATTAGTGACATTGGGGACAGCATCAAAGACAAGATATGCCTTTTCATGGATGGTATCAAGCTCTGAGGAAGGGTGGACACTGAGGAAGGTGTAAGGGATATAAGGGAGGACCTAGCAAGTTTGGAAAGGTGATCTGCATTCTGGCAATTGGGGTTCATTACTAAAAGTACAAGGTAATGCACACAGGGTATAAGAACTCTAGGGCACAGTACAGTCTTGGGGGTGAGTTTATAGTCTTGGAGGAGAAAGTCCTGGGGACAGCAATTACAAGTGACCTGAAATAATCAATGCAGCAGAAAGGTGGCTGGAAAGATGAACAGGATGCTGGGTTGCATATAAAGGGGGCTCTCCCGCAGGAGAAAGGAGGTAATTGTGCCCCTGTACAGGTCCATGGTGTATCTGCATCTGGAGTATGGTGTGCAGTACTGAACCACTACCTTATAAGAGACATAAACCAGAAAAAGGCAGCAGCAGAGGAAGGCTAACAAGATGATTCGGGGCAGCAGGACATTCTGTATGAACAGAGGCTGTGAACCTGTACATGTATTCACTGGAAGAGAGAAGAGAGAGAGAGAGAGAGGAGACATAATCAAGACTTCAAATACCTTAATTAAATACATTAACAAGGTTGACATATAGGATCTGTTTTGCAAAAGTGATAACAGAAACACCAAAGGGCACAAAACAAATTAGTGGTGAGGGGAGGGTACACAGAAGAGGCCAGAAGGCACTTCTTTATTGAAAGGGTGGTGGCAGGATGGAGTGCACTGCCAGAGGGGGTAGTAAATCACAGTACATTTGTGGGGTTTAAAAGAGGTGAGACAGATTCAAGGCAAATGTTAGGTGACGGGACAGAAGTGAAGCAATATGTTGTATATGTACATTAGCTCTGTATCGAAGTAGACTCATGAGACCTTAAGGCCTTCTTCAGCTGGCTTTTGTATGTTCATTGCAGATGTGGGAAGTAATGAAGAGAAGGTACAATTTTGGGTGTCATGGGGTAGAGGTACAAATGTTTGAGAGGTGTTGTATGGGTATCCATTTGGGAGGTGTGCAGTTGGGTACATGTCTTGGGGAATAAGGGTAGGGTACAAATGCTACAGGACAAGACCAGTTTTGGATCTGATGGCACTCCAAACAGAAATACTTATGGTGCCCCTGCTCCAACTGTCCCTCTCCTCTGTTCAGCCCCAACCTACATCCAAAAAGTGGTAAAAATTCTATAACTGAGGGTGACAACAATAATTTTGTGTTTTATACTGACAATTTTTTGCATTTCCAGCTGATCTCTGCTTATACTTTCTACATTATTGTGCCCCTTCTGTGCTGGTGCCCCAAGCGGCCACTTGGTTCACTTGTGACTAACATTGCTTCTGTTGTAGGGGCAGGGCACAAGTTTTGGGAGAAGCATGAGGGGTAAGTGTGCAAATTTTGGGTGGACTGCAGAGCAGGAGTAAAAATTTTGAAAAGGTTTCAATAGTTTTAAGGGTAATGGCACAGGTTAAAGGAGGCATGCAGATTTCGTGGAGCAGTGCTAATGTACAAATTTTAGGAAGAGTGTAGTGGTTAAGTATGAATTTCAAGAGGAGTGAGGGACATGGGGTACAAATTAAAAAAGAGTCGTGCAAGGTAGAGTTAGAAACTTGGGAGAGGGGTGTGGGCATTTTTGTGGAATAGATGCAAGGGACTGGCAATATCGAGGTGTATATTTTTGTATTCATTTGGGTAGAGACACAAAGGTAGTAGTACACATTCTGTGAGTGTTGTGGTATCACAGCAAATAGTATGAATCCGAATATGTTTATAGAGATGCTAGGATGGCCTCTTCTGAGCATAAAAGTGCCACCTCATGCATTCTTAGGGCAAGAAAAGCCAACTGAAGGTTTTATTTGCTAGGCCCCTTGTGTTGGCATAATGGCTCCTCACTCCTTTTGTCCCTCCCTGCCCCTACTCTGCCGTTCCTTCCTGATTCCATCTTTCACCCTTCCCTTGTCTGTGATACTGTCCTCACCCTTTTTATACTCCCTCTACCCACCCTCCTTAACTCTTACCTTAGCCTTAGAACCACTTCCTAATCCTCCGGTCCCTTCCTCCCCCTTATCCCTATGCCCTTCTACCCCTGGGGAATTTATTTCCCCTGGGCTTCTGCTCTCTGGAGGGCGGGGGGTATTCACTGCCTCCTTCATTTTTTTTTTGCATCTCCCTTGGCTACTTTAAATGCCTGTCGAAGTAGCACTTAAACCTTCCACCCAGGACTGCTGTTTCCCTCCAGGATGGAGGCCATCTCTGCTGTGCAAGCCTTCATTCCCCCAATTAGGAACTTAGTCCCTGAAGTAGCCAAATTCCTGTTCCCTATACCATGCCTTCAACCAGTCATTGAAAACCCAAGTGTGGTGTTCCCTAGCCTCCTCCCATCTGTACACAGGTAGCACCTCAGTCGAGGCCACTGCGGGAGATATCTGCTTTAGGCCCCTTCCCAGCTCCCTAAACCTATCCTGCACCACCCTATTGTATTCCTTGCCAGGTCATTAGTTCCCACATGGCCAATGACATCCAGCTCCCTCCTGTCCTGCCACCCTAGCAATCCTAAGGATCTGCTCTCCATCCATCCATGCTGAGGCACCAGGCAGCTCCTCATCTCCCTCTTTCCCTCCTGTCCTGTTCACAAAACTACTTCACTAATGATTGAGTCCCCCACAAGAAATTGCTTCCTCTTCTGCTGGGGTCCTCCATCTCCTGCCTTGGGACTCCCCTCTGGAGGACCCTGACAACCTCCCTGGCCACTACCATAGATGCCTCCACTTGGTAGTTCCATCTCACCAGAGTGGCAAAAGGGTTGTGTAGTGGCACTGGCTGAGGAACATGTTCCCAATCCCCCCAACCTCCAGAAGCCAACCACAGTCCAGCCAGCACTACATCCTAGCAACGGTGGTGGATTTTGTGGTCCCTCAGTAGGGGAAGAGGTCCCCCGAATCCTAACCATCTCAGACCAGAGTCTAGTGACCGCCTTTCTCAGACCAGAAGGGTGCATGCAGATTTCAGATTCAGTTTCCAAAAGGTCTCCCTGAAGACTGCCGTTACACAGCCACTGCACTGCACCACTCCCATCATTCCCAATAATACACTCCCTATGACCTGAAAAGAACTTGTGCTGTACCCCAGACAGGGTGTTTCTAGATTCCCCTTTTTGTTTTGTTTGTTGATGCTATACCCTAGATAGGGTTCTAATTAGCTTCCCAGTATGCTTTTAATAAGAGTTTACTAGCTTTCTCTCTTTGTTTAGCCTATCCCTTTATCACCTGACACTAGATAGTTTTTTTTTGAGTTTCTCCTTTGTTACTCTCTGCTTACCATTACCCTATACCCCTGCACCCTGCCTTTTGCAAATGACAGGTGGTATGCTGTTGAAGCTGACAGCAGTACTAGGTGGGGGACTGGGTTGGGAGGACTAGGTTACTCGGCACAAGACCTAGGTTTGGCTACTCTACAGGGGCACCCAAGTAAATCCGAACACAGGAAGCAATAACTGTAATGTCCAATACCAGGAATGGGATTCTAAAGTGTGGCTTTATTCACATTCAAACTGAACAAACAAAGCATAGACAGACCCCATGGGGCTACACCTCTGGTAATGCAGGTTAAGAGAAACAGAACACTTCCTCAACACTTCAGCCTCAGGCTCTGGACCCCACCAGGCACACAGCCCGGACTTGTATGCTGCTTTGGGTACACAGCCCGACTTGTACACTATTTGGGGTTTCCTGGCTCGGGTCCCCTGCCGGCCACTCGAACACCTTCCATTTGACATGGACATTTTCCGGTGGCTCCTAAACCACCTTAGAGCCGACTCCTTAAGGAAGTTTCCTTTCAATCCCATGTCTGGGTACTTCCTCAGCACTGGTCAAGTGCCTGAGGCAAAGTAAAAGGGCCACAGAGCAAATCCGTAGAGGTGAACCTGGTTACTAATGATGGGGGGTCTCCCGCCTCTAGCTTCCACAATTCATACCCGGCCATTTCTCTGGACATTAAACATCTCTTTCTGAAAAGCTTGGCAGTGTAGATTAAAGGGTAAATGCATAGGCACATTTCCTCTACATGTCTTGACTTTCCCCTTGTACTAGACTTGAACATACTTAAACATCTCTTTCTGAAATGCTTGGCAGAGTAGATTAAAGGGTAAATGCTTGGCACATTTCCTCTACATGTCTTGGCTTTCCCCTTGTGCTGGACTTGAACATACTTTTACTTGGCTTAGCCCATTCCTCTAGGCCTCCCACTGATTAAGCAGTCCAATCCCCACTTTACAACAGTTCAGGTGAAACATAGGCCCTATGTAAGAGCAGAACTCCCCCTTGGTTGCAGGTGCCCCACAGGCGATTCTTAGCTTCTGGTGCCACAGCACAACTTGAAAAATAAGGCAGCTTCTTCCCTAGCCAGAACCAGGAGGGTTGTCCCTGGAATAACAGGCAAACCTTTTACCCCCATACCCTCAGGGATGGGGCACAGAGACCAGTAACAGCGGTCTCCACCACTTCACGAATAGCTTACTGTGTTCCTCTTTTGGCGGAAACACACACCTTTCCCTTAAAGTAGCTCTATATCAGAGCTTTAGGCTCCAAGAGCCTGTGCACAGATTGCTGTGTTCCTCTCTTCAAGACTGGTCACATACAACTGATACTCATTGTTCAAAAACTCCCAACATTCTAAACTAACTCCCAACTGCAGATTCCAATGTGGCTTATGCAGCTGCTAAAGTTCTATGGTGATGTCATCCCTTTGTCTCAGCTGAGACTGAGAACAGAGTGAGACAGTGTGAAATCCATTTAACTGGAGTTTCACAAGCTGCCTTCCCTGCCTACTACTAGGTCTTACTGGGATTCTAGTAACCCCGGGTAACAGGGGGGTTACACCTAGAAAGTTTTTTTTTTTAAGTTTCCCCTTTGTCTACCCCTGTTTACCTTTATCCTATATAGAGTGTTCTGTCAATACCCCTTATTAACAGGTGCTTACAGTTCCTGCATTCCTTAACACAGGTGGCAACAAGTATTCAGGTAGTCTAGCTTACCTTACTAGACCAGCAGAGTTCCCTGTGTGACTGCTGTCATCTGCAGATGACTGCCAATGCCTAAGATGCCAATATGTATACCTATTCCAGTGTTGTTTTATTACACTCGTATTCTCGGACACAAATGTAAATGGAATATGTTAGGAGTGGTTCCATGTATCCTTGTTTTGGAACCGTCTACAGGCAGAACGATCTGCTGAGTTGCTGTGCCCTTGACCAGTTCCTTGGCTGCCATGTGACCCTCTTCTGCACCTTACTATGATAGAGAGAGAGAGAGAGAGAGAGAGAGAGAGAGAGAGAGAGAGAGACAGAGGGAGCATGCTTGAGGGGGCTGGTGTACTGAAAAACAAAAGGTCACGAGGAAGTAGATTAGTGTTAGAATCAGGTTCTGCACAAAATCAGTTTAAGTTTTGCCTACTGATAAAATGTCTCTACCCTCCATTATTTAAATCTCCACCCAAATGCCATTCCAGTTTCTTTTATAACCTCTCCCCTGCTGACTTTTAACTCTCCTGCCTGAACTGCTGTTCCAGATATGTGGCTGTTTTATTAAATGGACTTATTTGCTGGCTCCTTTGCGCCAAGTGATAGGGGATTGCTTGACATGCTGGTGACCAGAGTTCACGCCTGCACCTGGGAAGACAGGCTCGGAGACCAGCAGGGAGAGTTAGGAGCATCCATCAGACACTCTCCTCCCTGGGGGGAGGGAGGGAGAGAGAGAGAGAGAGAGAGCCTGTACTGCTTTACGAGTGGCTCCTGGTGACCCATAGTGGCAGCGTACTTTGCAGCATGGGTGACCATGCACTGCAGGTGCAACTCCCCAGCTGCTGCCTGCATGTTCTCTGCAATATGGGAGATGGGTGGGTTGTGGGAGAAAATGGAAAATGCCTACTCGCCGACAAAATGATGGTCGCCGGGTCCGCCGAACCATGCAGCCAGGGTGAGTGCCTCTAAGCCAATCTCCTACCATGTGCCCGATATAGCAGACTCTCAAAGCTCCCTTCCATGGGCCCTGGGAGGGGGCCTCTAATGAAGGGATACACCAGGCAGCTGGGGCACAGCACATGGGAGGATGGTACGAATCACTGAGAGGGATGGCTTGGTGGCAAATTAGGTCCCTAGGATGGCCTGAAGAGGGGTTAGTCAGGGCATGGGGAGCATAAAGAAATAAAGCAAAAACAAACAAATGAATGATTTAAACTGCTAAGAAAGATTCATAATAAATATTTATTTGCCACCAGGGGAGATTAATCATCTGCACCTGTCTATATTTATGGAGTGGGGGGGGAGGCTGTATCTTAACATCTGAAATAGAAACTGGTTCTGGAATGAGGGACTGCATTATACTCACAGAGACCCTCAAACCAGGAGCAGGAGCAGCCAGTATGGGGGTGGATATTAACTTGAAATGGAACTGTGTGACTATTCTGAGGAAGTAAGTACAAACTCAATACTGCCTGCCCCCGGTGTGGAGGGAGTCAAAGAATCAGGTGATTTTGTTAAGACCCAGGAGTAAATGGATTTGGAAATAAACATTTAAACATATGATGCTAATTAGGAGAATGTTAAAACTATTAGAAATAACTTATTTAAAATTATGTCTATGCTCAGCCCACACACCGAAAGTGCTGCCATTTATATATTTGAGCATCATGTGCAAAATAAAGTGAGCTCTGTGTTTTGGTTCCAAAATGCCCTGTCCAGGTGAAAAAAAGGCCTTAAAAATTTATCAGAAAATAACAATATAGTTAAACAAATGGCTAATAAGGGCAGTAACCATTTTGTTTTTGACAGGGTACATCAGCATCGTCTTGGTTTTAAAACTAAATGATGACACCAACTAGAGACAGCTGAGTCAAGACCTAGGGTATGTGTATGAAAGAGGATTGGTATACATGGTTGAAGAATGGGTAAACAACAGGTACATGTCAGAGGAAGATACAAAATTTCTCATGCCAGACTTCCGGTAACCACATATTCATAAACGTTGGTGTATCCTCCTGGCTATCATATTGCCTCTGGGTAGCAGGGCTAGAAATTCATTTTAAAAAGTGGTGTACTACACGGATTACCAGTTCCCCAGATTTAGTGTTCTGTCTCAGAAAGTGGTATGCCACTTCTTTTTGTATACCTGCTGTCAAAATGTCACCGACCATCAGTACATCGAAGTTTGACTAAATAAAGGTAATAAAAGGCAAAAACAAGTTCTAAAAATTCCCATTCATTTATTTTCTTTCTATATATTTTTTCTTTCTCTTTACCTCATTTTTAGATAAGGTGTTGAACTTCCACTTTATTCTGTGCACGTACAGAAAAGAGTGATGCACAGAATGAATAGTAACCAGGCATTTACATACATTTTCAAAGTGCTTTTTGCAGCACTGACTGACAGCAGTCTCATCACAATTGACAATTGACACAAGCTGCGAAAAAACAGAAGTCTCTGAAATCCATGCAGTAATGACACTCACAGTAAAGTTGTGTATGATGCAACTTAACCAAAAATGCAGCACAAAACCCTGGACAGTCATTTTGCTGTCAATGATGACAGTGAGCTTATGCACAGCTAAAATGTTCAAGCAGCAATTGACATTATTCAGAATGAGTATCTTTTTGTCTTCTTGTTTTTTGTCTACCCCATCATGATAAAGAGACTATGAAAAAATTAATCTGGCCAGTGTAAACAGAAGCTCGTGATTCAGTTATTTGACATGATTTGTTACAGCATGTGACAGTACGTGATAGTTTTATTACCGTGAGCCAGTTGACCAGATTTTACAAATTTAAATTACTCTGCTGTTAATCATGATAGATTTGTGTATTTTTTTCATGAAATCCAGTTTGGCCAGAATGTTACTGTATTGTTCAGTTATCAGATTTGCTGTGCTGAGTGGTCCAATACGCCACGTCTCTTGTTGGTGTGTGGATTCTCTGTGATTATTTTATTGTAGAGCGTCAGGGCCAAGAACACTGGGGAAGAAAAACGATGAAGACTGAAAGATACTCTGTTCACATACCCAGATTCTGGACTACTTGGTGCTCAGCTGCCTCCCTCACATAAATTCCAGGCACATTTAATTGTAAGATAAAACAGTACCTGATATGGTGCATTATTGTTCAGCTGCCTCACCAACTTGCACTTGACTGCTGATGGACTGCGTTAGGACTGGCTAATCTGTGCCGCTCCTCGACAAGTTAGCATTAGTCTAGCATGTCTGTTATAACAAAACTGAAATTAGTAGAACATGGACTGAGAGCTCACAGATTGACAAATTAGACTGTACCGATCTACTTTAAACCTACTGACTTGTAAATCTGGCGCTGCGACCAGGTAGTTATTTTTGCCATCAAAACCTGGAATGACACATTTTGATAACATTGCAAATAGCAATATTAAACCGTTTTGTAGGAAAAATGAAGACATTAGTCCAAGTAGGACTCAACAGTTGGGTGACAAAGAAAGGCCAAACCTGAAATCAGGGACATGATCACAACATCATGTCATCATCTGGACGAGAATCAGTGAAGCAAGAATCCCCCCTCACCCCACAGTTATCAGTTTCCTGCGAACTAGTACTAGGGCACCACACTGACGTGGGAGTACATTCAAGTTCTTCATCAGGTATAACATGAGAATCATCATCAGACAAAAGTTTTTTCAGAATAAGTTTCAAATGTGAAAGATTCATCTACATCTTTATCTACTTCTGACTCTGAGCTGTATCCCTCTTCTTCCTCCTGCTCATTGCTTTGTGTTTTTGTTCCGTGGACCATATGGCTGCAAAGAAGGCTTTTTCTGTCTACCACTTTTAACCAGTGGGAACTGGATCAAATTCCTGTTCACATGGTGTATGTAATGAGATCCTTATTAAGTCTATCAAACTGTCCTTTACTAATGAACTTCGCCAATCACATTTTATTCTTTTCATTAGGCTAAACCCACATACACAAACAGCTGTACTTGCTGGTAGAGTATGAATTAAGGTTACTAGTCTCAAATTGTTGGGGCATTGTCTTGGCAAGCCTGATGAATATCTGGCCTCTTTGCTTCTACAGCATTGGCGTACCTTTGGGGGAAAAAAACAAACATGATGTACCCTGACCTGACCTGTGGCCAGGCAGTACATTGAGAATTTGCTGATTGTTAGTGGTAGAAGAAGAAGAAATTCACCTTCTTTTTATATGATTTTTTTTAATTTGGTCCACTTTGCTACACATATGTCTGGATCTATGTTCTGTTCTGTGAGTACTGGTCTGAACTCCTCTATGACACCAGCTACTGCATCCTCTGCATAATCTGAAACAAACTGGATAAAAACTGTCTCACCTCCACCTTGCTAGGCTAATAATTCTCCCAGTGCCACCCAGTCAGAGTTATTTGCCCACTCTAACACACCTGCCAAGTCCACATGGCTTGTTGACCACTGTTTAAAGTTCACAATGTGGTTCATGGCCAGCGTATGTAGTCCAGCTGGTGCAATTCTTCAAACCTGTTCGTGACATTTAGGATCATAGCTGTCAGTGCTCTCTGTCAATGTAAAACTGGTCCACTTCATGAACAGGTAGGTGTGTGCATAGAATTCAGGTCCCTCCAAAACATTGAGGTTGTGCAAGTGCTTTCCAGGTCCAGAAAACAAGAACAAAAGGAAAAACACACATCCCTGGCCTGACCTAACTCCTGACAGAGAAATAATACTACTAGCAACAGTTTTTTTTCTGGCTAGGGTGGAGGAAAATAGTCTAGCTGAAACTTCATCATTCTGGAAAACAAAATTACCTGTTTTCAGCTTTACAAGGCAGTCCTTCAGGTCCTGAAGTGATTCAAACATCTCTCCCACTATAGTGTAATTTGCTTGAAGAAGCAGGCTGACTTTTGTGACCTCTTCCAGGATGTCTGCCATCAGGTGAATGTAGCATAGACATCTCCAGGTCTGCATGGTCTTCAGGTAGCCCTTGGCCTTCACTGCTTGGTCCCCTCAGGATCCGCTATGTTGCATCTGAGAAGACAAAATGGCACAAGTTGTTGCATTAACAGTTCCAATTTTAGAACAAATCTCTAGAAGACTGTGCTTAAAATGGAGTGGGACAGTACATACCTGTTGGAAGTGCAGCAAGATCCCGGGTAGTCTGTGATAAGCACTTTCGGTGCTGTTAATGTGTTGTGCCCATCTGGTTCCTCACACTGGTTGGAATATGGCATCTTACTCCCGCTGCCTGACAGGACGCTTCAGATTTTTATGGTTTAGTGGTGAAAATGATAAAACAGATAGATCCCTTGCAGTAGTTGGTCTATTTGTTTATGACATGTGATGTTTTTAAGACATCCTTCAGGGCTAACTCCAGCCTATGTGCATTGTAGTGGATCATGACTAGATTAGGACAATCCTTTTTCAGGAGTGCGCCCCTCCCTTCTACCAGTCATCACTGCTGCCCCATCGGTGGTAAGCCCTACCAATTTGTTTTTTCACTCTGCTGACTTTGTATGTGACAGTATTGCCTGATTGATGCATGCTGTGACTGATGTTGCATCAGCTTTGTGCGGATTTTCAAGGGACACAAAAAAACACCTGGCACCCCCTTGTTTACTGTTATTATGTAAATTATTTCCTGTTCTTTTATACTGGAATCTGTTGCACCATCTATCATTGCGGACATGAAGTCCGCATTCTTCACCACATCCACCAGCTTCGTACATTCCACCTCAGCGATATTACTAATGAACATGAGGCATGATTTGTCATTGTGATAGGTTTCCCAATATCAACCCGCTTACATTTGTCAAGGTCACACATCCACTGGAAGTCTGTATATGGCCTAGCATGTTTGGCCAAGGCATGTGCATTTCTAATAAGATCTGCACACGATGTACCACATTGGAATTGAGCATTTCGATTGCTCTGTCAGTAGCAGATGCCTGCTGGGATTTGGCTACAAATTGGGCATCAGCAAGGAGTGCTTCTTAGACTTGGCATGTTTTCGTGAAGACTGCTCAGTGAAATTATTGCAGCCCCTTCACAATATGCTGATATTGTATCTGCAATGTCTGGGAATTTCATACATCATTTACAAAACATTACATTTTCTCAGGGTCAAACTCAACCCAATGCGTACTGTGTTACCCAGTGTTCTTGAAAAGTACGCAGACATTTACTTTTGTCACAAGCAGCATCTCTTTCCTTTTTCCTAAGAGCCTCCTTCTCTGCTGCAAAGGTCTTAGGGTTATTTATTCCATTCCAAAAACACCACATCTTGTCAGTTCTGGCAATGTCTTATTAATTTTGCCAGCAAAGAAGCACCTGACCAAACAGGCAAGGGCAGTGGATACAGAACTGACTAGCTGGGATAAATCCACCTGTGACACCCCAAAGAGTGAGAGACATGGGCCCCATGACACCCTAAAGAGTGAGAGATATGGGTCCCACAGCAATCGAGAATTTTCTGTTCAAGGTGAATGTCAAGCAGATTTATTACATTCAATATCAATATTTTTAGCCCTGGGCTCGCTAAAATGCATTTGCTGTGTTGCACATTCAACTGCAGGCAGATGTGAGGGGAGAGTGTCGGGTTTTGTTATTCATCCTCAGACCAGGTAAGAAAATTTATATATTCTTGGCCAATTTAAAATTTGTTAACTGCCCAGAGTCTAATTTTCTTTTTTTCCCCCCACAGGTTGAAGTCTGCCCAGAAAAAAAAATGCGTAAGCTGCACAAAGCTGATTCAATGAAATACCTTACAGCCTAATGTCTTTTTTTCAATAAAAAAAATTAAAATAAATGCCTGGTGTCTTTTTTGAGGCGTCCCCAAAACAAGGGACAATGTCAGGACTTTTTTGCCTCGCCAAATCAGGGAGATTAGGGCATGATTATTGTACCAAGGCAAATTTTATCCTTGTTATTGCCTTCAGTTATTTTGTGGCACAGTGCCCCTCCCTGAAAGGCAATAAATCTGTCTCTGGGCTGAAAAACTTAATGCCCCGAGTACTAAGTCAAAGTCTGTTTTCCCTTGGCTTTTGTTTCCCTTCTTGCCTTTTGTGTTCTGTGCCAGAGATGAGCCCAAAAGGCTAATTCTTTTTCTGGCATGTTGCATTTTTTTTTAAGACAGTGCCCTTCCTGTAGACAAAAGTTTTCCCTTGTTGTCCTTTTTCGTTTTGTTCCTCCTTTTTTTAGGCAGCCTGCCTAATTTTTGAAATAAAATTGGCCAAGTTTGCAAAACGCAACAAAATGGCACATTTGCCCTCCCTCTGACTGTTTTCTTGAAGCTCACTGATGCTAATCATAGTCTCAGAAAATCCTTTCTCCCGATATCCATGGCCCACCGCACAAAATCCTGACTCTACTGTTCCCTTTTCCTTCACCCTCCCATTTCAATTAGCCCCCTTCCCTGATTTACCAGACCACCATGGAGTAGCAATGATGTCCGGAGTGAGGAGCAACAGCAAGAGAGTTCTGTCAGCGTGGTTGCCACCCCGGGAGTGAGGGAAATCAAGTGCACAACAGCTCAGTCTGAGACCGAAATCTCACTAGTGAACACATAATTTTGATCGGTCTTGGGCTGGGCAGACAGAATGCAGCATTCTGGTTGGCTGGAGCATCTTAGAAGGTGTCAAACAGTCTCTGGAGCTGAAAAACACTTAAAAAAACAACATTCAGAGGCAAAGCGGGTGCCCAAAGCAAAATGCAGGTGCCCAAAACAAAATGATGGCTGCTCGAACCTCGCTCCTTAAAGCGGTATACACTGCGGTTTACCAGGGGGCCAAATCTGGTGTTCTGTGCTTGGTCTTGGTGTGCACAGAACACCATTTCAATAGGAATTTTGAGCCCTGGGTAGGAACTCTGATGGACTACCTAATGAAGTTTATTGACTATTTTCTGTGTTAGCATGTACTGAATCTGTGATCCACTTCAGGGTACTAGGCAAGGTAAGGAATTTATCTTTATATAGCACCCTATCCAAAATACATTCAAAAGACAAAACACATCAATAAGATAAAAATATAGTGATTAAAAAGCAGTGCCTCAGCAGTAGCTAATTAAAGGCTAGAAAAAAGAGTGGGTTTTGAGTCCCTTTTTTGAAAGTCTCAACCGAAGGAGAACTCATCAGATTTAACAGCAGAGCATTCCAAATGGGGAGGGGGGGGGAGGCACCACCAAGAATGCTCTTTCTCCAAACATTTCAGATGTGCCCTTGGGATGGCCCAGAGAAAACCACTGGAGGAGCAGAGTGGGCAGTGGGGGCATACCAGTTGTCAGGCTCCAAAGCTTGCAGGGCTTTGCAAGTTAACAAAACTATCTTGAAGGTGGTGGGCCACCTAACTGGGATCCAGTGCAGTTGCAACAGCACAGATGTGATATGTTCCCTAAGTGAGGTAATCAAAATCAGCTTGGCTGCAGTATTCTGCACCAACTGCAGGTGGTGCACCAATATCACTTACAGTCCTAGGTAAAAAGGGTTACAGTAGTCCAGTCTCAAAGTTACAAAGGCACGGACCAGGGTAGCCAGTTCCTCTTGCACTAGACAAGGTTTAAGCCTAAATTGGAAAAATCCACTGCGAATCATGGCTGTCACTTGCGGCTCGATTTTCAATGTCCTGAAAATGCCACAAGCCCTGGTATGATGACATTTGGCGCATGGGGTCTTGTGGCATTCTCCCAGCCAATGACTGGGATTTTCAATCCCGAATGCCAAATGCCGCATGTTAGACCAGTTTTTCTGTGGTCTAACTTGTGGCATTTAGGGGACCATTTTTACAGGGTTTGTGCCAAATCTTTGGTGCAAGTTGCTGTAAATTGAGGAAACTGTCACAGCTGTGCCCGATGTACTAAAACT
The DNA here is from genome assembly GCA_016271365.2 of Neoceratodus forsteri. Classification (NCBI taxonomy): domain Eukaryota; kingdom Metazoa; phylum Chordata; order Ceratodontiformes; family Ceratodontidae; genus Neoceratodus; species Neoceratodus forsteri. The sequence goes on from CM028129.1 coordinate 800,838,011, forward strand.
GGGCGCTGTTACATCAAAGGAGTCTGGCACAGCTGCACTAAAAACAGGTGTGATGCAGGGCTTGATACAGGCCCTGTGTCACCCTTTGAAAATTGAGCCCATGATGTTTAGGTCAGTTCAGAGTCTACAGCAACTCCCAATTTTTACCCAGTCTACAGTAGCCATAAGTTTTCCATTCCAACAAGGCAACACAACAGCATTACACCTGGCTGCCAACCTATGAGAAACTGGCTCCACCAATAACAACTCCATTTGACCTGGGTCAGAAAATTTGAGGCCATCCAGTCTGCAATCTCCTGGAGACATTGCTCCAGCACCAACCCTGGCTATCTTGTGTAAAGGACAGATACAGCTGAGTGTCATCTTCACAACAGTGACAACTCACACCATACTGTAGAATGATCCATCCCAATGGTAGCATATACACTGTGAATAACACGGGACCAAGGCCTGTAGAACTCCATAGCTGATCACAGTTGGCTGCAATGAGAACTTTACCAACACAACTGTCTGTGATCTGCCAGTCAAAAAGATGCAAACCATTTTAATGCTGTCCTGGCCAGCCCCCCATGTTAAGCAAGGTTTCAACACTCCATTATCAATGATGTCAAACTATCATAAGAGACAGAGAACACTGAGACTAGATCCTCCTTCTCTGTACCTTGCTAGGATCAGGTCACTGAACACAGCTTCCATACTGTGGTGAGGCTAGAAACCCAACTGAGATGACTCTTAGATGTCATGCCTCCAAGCTGAATTGTCACCGCCTTCTCGATCCACCTTCCCCAGAAAGGAGTGGTTCACAATGGGTCTGCAGTTTGCTAGCAACTATGGGGGTTTAACACCAGCCCGGTGGTGCTGAGGGTTGAGACGCCAGATGTCACACCGCGAACCACGCCGGTGACCTGGGCTCAGGTTGCCGGGGGTCAGTTTTGGAAAAGAGGATTGAGCATCCAGAGGACTGCTCTCCTCTCCTGGAGAGAGTGGGCTTATGACTCCCCAGCAGCAGCAACTCCCAGTGAGGACTAGGTGTGCAACAGCCAGGATTATGTATGTACGGGATGGAGGCATCGTGGAATCCATGAGAGGGATTTGGGAGCTGCTGCCTCATGCTGGATGTCATTGCACGTCCACACCTGGGGGGGTCATGCTCATGTACAAACAAGGAAACACTCCACCTCCTGAGTAGACGATGGCCCCATGCTCACTACTGGATCCCGCCCACTCAATCCCCAATATCCTCCGATCTTCAGCCCACTTGCAGTGCTTGATTCAAGGAGCACCAGGGTAGTGGTGGGGTGCAAGCCAGGGGGCACATACTGCAAATAAGGGTCCTGAGGGTTCGAAGCACCGGGGGGGACTTGGGATGGGGGGATCTCAGGCTGGGTGGCAAGCTCATAAGTCTGAGGGAGTCTCGGGCAACAGTGATCAAAGGGAAAAAGAATATAAAACAAAACCAAAAAAAAAACTAGGCTTTTTTGATAGCACCAGAGAAACAGCCGTCCATAAGGGACAATACTAGCAAACACAAGACCCAGGGCCACACTGCAGTCCACCAACAGCCTCACTGGACCTGGGTCCTTCTCACAGCATGTGGGACAGACTTGAGACCCCCTCAACAACATCAGTCTCAGAAACTGCCTGAAACTCATTCAAACAGGCAAAATGACAAAGTGATACTTCTCTGGACCACTGCTAGCCACTGATAGGCCATCTGGAGGGATACCAGCCCAAATGAAATTCACTTTGTCCAGGAAGAATGGGCCAAACTTGTCACATTTTTGTTGTGGCAAAGCACCTTAAGATTATAGATCATGCTAATGAGTCTGTCCATGATGTGAAAGACTGAGCCGCATATTCATTCATGAAGCAATAACTCGGACAGGAATTCTGTTTTTCAGAGTTACTGCCTCTAACAATCTCTATAATGAGACCTCAGAGATATCCTGTCATTCAAACAGCCTGAACACTTCCAGGAACACTCCAACATCAGCCCTGTTGCCTTCATTTGTCACACTCACCATTATACCATGGCAAGCTATAGGAGGACAATGGGTGGACATGGATTGCGACATTTAGTACAGCGCAATAGAAATTGCCAAATTAAAGCCATCAGTGCCCCACACTGTATCTCCACCATATGCTGTCACCACGCCCAAGATGTCCAGTACATCCAGGAGCTTAAAACAACAAAAGTCAGTGCTTGCTGGTGCTGGAAAAAACTCAGTGTTAGACCAGTCACTACTCCCACATGCACAAAAAACAATAAGGATCAGCACATGAACTCCATTGAGACTCTACATAAAATGCAGTAGGAAAATGTTGTGGAAATTCCCGTCTTTTATTTCAGTCTATGACAGTGCACAAGTGCTCACACTCAACCGTTCAATTTGCTATTGCTATGCAAACCATACTGAATCCCAATGTGCATTAGCAACTACCACAGCTTATCTGGGCTTCATGTTACATACAGGATGATACCAGCAGTCTTCACAGGTGGGATGTAACTCTCTGGGGGACCCTGCATGGAACTGCACATAGGGTTCTGACCATCCCACAGGATACACTTTGACATCATAAATATCAATCCTGTGAGAGTAAACCAGCTTGAGTGTATGGCCATGTTCATGGGTAACAGTGGGAATCACCTGTGTGAGATCCAGTGAGTTGATAAACTGGAGGAATTCCTGAACAACCTGCAAGAATTCATCGACGACTCAAACACTGAAGTTACAGCACAATTAAGTTGAGGGAATTAAATGCAAAGTTGACAATGTAATCTGCAAATTCCCATAGAAACTCCTGGTCCACAGCAGGAGGTCGACAGACAAGGAGTATTCTACATTTCACATCCACATCACCCTTCATGGCCACACACTTAAAAAAGCTCATCTCTTTTAGTTGCAGGCAATATCTAAAATAGAAGGCCACCTCGCCCCTTCTGCACTCCTTACATGGGCAGTGTATCACTGAGTACCAGTCAGGGATGGCCATCTCCAGGACAAGCCCAGAGTCATCACCTAACCCGATCGTGGTGAGGCATACCAGATCCCCCAAGAGTCCATGATAACATCTGAGATCATGCAGAGCTTATTTGTCAGGGATCTGGTATTACACAGCATGCACTGAAGAGGAAGAGTAGAAACAGCCAGGCCCTTGACTACCTGTCCTCCACTCCTAGGGAGCTCCCTGGGGATTTGAAAGAGGCAGGAAGAACCCCTTGCTCTTCAAGCCTCTTAAACCAAGGGCACCTACTCAGCTTGACAATCCTAATTTTGCCCTTACACGATACCTACCCCTGGTCATGCCTCCAACCCTAGTTACTCCTGTTAAGAATCCCCAGCCCACTACACTGGTAATATGCTGAAGCCAGAAGTGAGGGGCCCCAAAGGGGCACAGCCTGCAAAGCAGTCCAGAGGACTAGGTATACCCAGGGACCACAATATCAATGCACATAGCTTACCAATGGGTAAACCTAAAACTATCACTAAAAACAACTCTCTCCTTACCAATTGTAAACCCTGACCATAATGTTCAGATAATCAAATCCTCCCACCAGACTAACACCCTTTCACACCACACTCAGACATTAAACAATATTTGGATAACTATCACTCACACACATCACTCATCCAAAATAACAATAGTTCCATGTAACAGACCAATCTATTAGTGCACCAGGTTTAGTTCACTTCAGCAGTGTCCTGTATTTAAAATCCGTGACTGCTGTAGATGTCCTAGACAAGTTTGACAAATTCAAATGGAGAAATAGTTATCTTTGGTATGTGATAGATCTTGAATGCTGCACATATGTATTAGGCATGCAGATGGTACTGAAGAGTGCTATTAGTTTAAACTCACAGTGACAATGTATAGGAAATACCTGTCTCCTTTATTGAAAAAGGTCTTGAATGTGTCTCGAGTCTTGACTCATAACAACTTTTTATTTGAGGATGACTTTTCTGTTCAACTACTGTTTGTGGGTCAGCTATGGCAACTGCAATGCACCAGCTAATGATAGTATTTTGGGGTCTTTGGGAATGGCATACCATATTCAATCCCACTGTTACTTGGAACACACACATAATGTCATCCAATGGTATAGACTCATTGAAGACATTTTGTTTGTGTGAGATGGCACTGAAAACAAAGCTATTAACTTCATGGAATGGTTAAATAAGAATGACTTGAATTTATGTTTTACCTACACCATGAGTTCTTCTGAATGAATGTTCTTAACATTCCTTTGCAAATGATGTAAATAATAAGATTAGAACTGCAGGGTACTGAATACTGCCACAAATAGTTTACTTAGAACTGACAGTAAGCCCCCCATCTAATTAACTCCATTACTAATTGCCAGTTTATCAGACTCAGGAGGAATTGCTCCACACAGGAGGATTTTGAATCACAAGCACAGGAATTTAAGGAAAGATTTTTTAAGGAAGGGTCATAATAATGCCAAGTTAGATGACACTCCTAATAAAGCTGACAACATTGATAGACTACTAAAACCTAAATTCAGACGGGAAGATTTTAATGCAATCACCTTTAGCATGGAATATAATCCAATTGCAACACAAATTGGAGCTGTTGTGAGAAAATATTTGTACATTCTCCACAGTGGTCTAGTTTAGGCAACAATTGTTGGCAGTTACCCCAGAATAAATGACAGAAGGGATCCCAAACTGAAAGACTTGCAGGTTCACAATTATCTAGAATCCCTTCGTGAGAGACCACTTAACTGGTTATTACCCTCCAGGTAGGTGCAAGAGATGAAAAAACTGTAAGACAGCTAAACAGGGCAAATAATTCCAATATCCTTATCAAGACTAGAAAATTGGATTAAGGGAAATCATTAACTGCACTTTGGATTTTTTTTTTGTATACATCATCTGTTCATGTTAAATACATGAAGGGAGAAAAATAAGACAACTGAAGACGTGCATTTAGTGTAGCAGGGATATTCTGAATATCATACTTGACACCCCACTCGGTGTCTATTTTTTTTTAACATGAGAGTAATCCTACTGAGTTGTATTTTAGTGGCATGAAAAGAATTAAACCAATGGGGGCAAAAGAACCAACATACTCCTACAAAAAGAAAGTAGATGGATCTATATACAAAAACCTTAGAACCAATTGATCTTAACCATGAATTGGTTTATAAATCATTTTTGTGAATTACTGTGACAAGTCTTTTTTTAATTTTTGTAGACTTTCTTTTTGCACTGCCCTCCACAAAACTCTCTCAGGTAGACCCCACTCACCGCAACCGCTCTACCACCCCGCCTGATCCTTACTCACTGGGAAATCGGGGACAGACACTCCCCACCCTACCCTGATCCGGCAACTCCCAAACTGAACCCAAGGCAAGGCTGGGGATCGGGAGAGCCAGCGAGAAGAGTTCAGTGCTGGCTATGTGGCAGCGGCACTGGAGGTTGCCATCGCCTATCTCTGGGGCCAGGGATTTTTCCTTACTGCTGTACGATCCCCTGGAGTGTGGAGATGCAGTGATGCCCTGCATGCGACGAGCGTGTTCCCGCACCTGCGCATAAGGCATCCACTGCCACTCCCAACCCCGGAAGAGCATGCCACAAGTTGTGCCACCCCCAGTCACCACCAAGAACCACTAGCACAGTGGCAAGCATACCCACCCACCCCAGGAAATGAGAGCAGTCCTCTGGATGCTCAATCCTTTCATGCCCCTGCTGACCCCCAATGGCCCAAGTTCACTCCTGAACCTGGGTCGCTGACGTGGTGCAAGGTGTGGTGTCCAGTGCCTCAACCCTCAGCACTACCAGGCTGGCTATTACTGTGACAAGTCTTAACCTCTTTCATTCTTTTTTTTATTTCAGAATTCAAGTTGGTTCCAAATATTATTTGCGTCCTTCTACCTGTCTCTAATATGTATTTGCCCCCTCTATACAAAATTCAAGGTGTTGTACATAGTTGCACAACCAAATACCTGTTTTTTTCTAATTCATACAATTCCAGTTTCATACATTTTCAGCACTTTACTTTTTATTTTATTTGTGTTTTTGATGTATTCTTGCTGTGGTATTTTGCCATTAATTTCTTGGATATAGGAGACGTTTTTATGAGAATACATAACTTTGACTTTGTGCGTGTCCTAGATTTTTTCATATGGTAGTATGCAAAGATATGTGTATCCATATGCTGCTTGATTATTTACTGTGTTTTCATTTGTTTTACATATGAAGTAATGGAAATTTGTTTAACTGTATACAGTTTGGAAAAGGTTTGCGCTTTAAGGTTTAATCCCTTCTAGCTTCACAACAGGAAACTTTACTCAAGTAACTTTCTTCGTTGACTTTATCAATTGATTTTGAGATGCTCCCTACTGAAAGACTACAAAGCAGACTCTGATTTACCCAGTCACTGCCCCTGGATGAAGAGGCAGTGTGATCTCGAAGTGCTGGGCCTACTGGGTTACCACTTTTTGCAGTACCACTTGGCTGTGTTCCTGCATTTTGATCTTGTATCTGTGGGTTAATAAACCTTTTTGTGTGTGTGTGTGTGTCAGGGAAAGAATCCGCTCCTATAAGTCATCCTTATTGGTGAATGCACTTCCAATTTTGCCTGGGTTTCTCTATTTGTGAGTTGACCTTCCTCTGACTGCTGACTGTTTCCTGCCAGTCTCTGTGCAACTCTAGTGTGCTGCTCTGGTTTCTCAGATTCTGGAAGGGGCAGGACCTCCCTGTTTTTGACAGCTTGTCAGGAGATCACATCAAACAGGTGAGTCCTTGATATTATTCAGGAGGATTAAGCTCTTAAACTGATCACACCCTTTCCAGAGCATTATATCAGCCCTTGTTACTATCCTCCAGAGCACTTATTAGTCCTGTAGATCAAAATCCATACTCTCTTGTATAAGAGGGTCATTCAGCCTGTATCCCTGGCTAAATTGAACTGGCATTTCTTTTAAAGATATCTCCTAGTCCCAAAGTTGATGGCTGTTCTTGCCCCATCTTGGACCTCAGAGGCCTGAATGACTACATTGCACACAAATGTTTTGCATGTCTCTTCAGTCCATCCTGGGGATTGACTTTGTGCTGTGGACATGCAGGATGCATAACTGCACATCAAGCTTTGGCGCAGCCATTGACAATACCTGTCCTGGGTCCAGTGTTGTTTGGGTTATTCATATTGGATATCTCACATGGCGTTAGCAGCAAGATCAGTCTGTTTGCAGATGATACCAAAATAGGGGCAGTAGTGGACTACATAGAGGGTGGCATGGTAGGGACTACAGAAGGACCTGATCAAACTGGAGGAGGTCGGAAAGTGGCAACTGAGCTTCAATGTCAAGAGTGCAAGGTTTTGTACTTCAGAGCAAGGAACCCAGAGAGGAGCTACCAGTTGGGAGGGGTCTGATGGTGGTCACAGAGGAGGAGAAGGACCTAGGGGTGATCATAACAGGTAACATGAACAACTCAGCTCAATGCAGGAAGGTGGCAGCTAAGGCCAACAAGATCCTGGGGTGTATTGCAAGAGGAATATCATCCAGAAATAAGGATATGATCCTGCTGCTGTACAGGTCACTAGTCAGGCCACATTTGGAGTACTGTGCGCAGTTCTGGCGTCCCTTTCTGAAGAAGGATATCAGATTGTTGGAGGGGGTGCAGCATTGGGCAACTAAGATGATCCAGGGGCTGGAGGGCAAAACCTATGAGGACAGGCTGACTGAGTTGAATATGTACACCCTGGAGGAGAGGAGGATCGAGATATGATTGGGACTTTCAAATATTTGAAGGGATTAACAAAATGGGCACAGAAGGATATTTAAACTGAGAAGAGGAAGGGACACCAGAGGGCATGGTTGCAAGTTGAGGGTGGAAGATATTGGAGAGAGATGAGGAGACATTTTTCACAGAGAGGTTGGTGGAGAAACGAAACACTCAAGGAAGTGGTATCCTGTAGCACAGTGGGCAATTTTAAAAGGGCATGGGACAGGGTGCGAGGGGTAAAGGTGAGGGGGAGAGGAGGAGGGCAGCTGCATTTATATGGTGCTGGCTGCACATTCGAGCAGACTAACTTGATAGACTGTAAGGTCTGTTTCTGCTGGCAGATTCGAATGTTCATATGTTTGTAATACCTGTGCTTCCTTTTGGAGGTCCGGCACTATCAACTTCATGTCTTGCACTTTGGCTTATCCTTGGTGCCATGGGCTTTCATCAAGTGCTTTCCTGTGGTAACCGCAGCCTTATGCCAACAGACCCTGCACGTATTCCCTTACCTGGATGACTGGCTCCTGACAGCACCTTGTAAAATAATGGCTATATAGAATCCATACTGAACTCACCAGTTTAACCAACTGGGTATCCTGGCCAACATACCCAAATCCATTCTGATCACCTGCCAACACCGTCAGTTTATTGCTTTTGTCTTTGACATGGCTCAGGTGCAAGTATTCATTCTGGATTCCTGTGCCAACACTTTGATGGCCTAGGTAGCACTGATCACCTCAAGTACCCAGATCCCTGCGAGATCTATGCTTCAGGTCCTAGACCTCATGGTGGCTGCTATTGGGACTGTTCCCATGGCACACCTCTGTGTGTGCATTCCTCAGTGAATGCTTCATGCCCAGTGGGCCCATGCTTTCCAATAGCTGGATTACCCTATTCTGATCATGGACACATACACAGAGCTCTTTGCTCGTAGCAAGACTGCTCCCATTTGATTCAAGAGTCCCCATTTCTTTCTATATCCCATGGGAGATCTCACCTTGGACACCTCCGGGATGGTAGGGGCCCATCCTGGTGCATTCAAGGCCCAGGATGTATGGTCTCTTCTGACTGCTCACCCACATCAAAGTTCTGACCTGTGGACCTTTATCCCTCATACAGGTCCTTCCTCTGATGGTACAGATTAACAAACTTTGCGTCATTCACTGCACCACAGAAAAGGTGTGTGAGTGTAGGAGTGAGCCCCAGCATACAATATGTACATCACTACCATATTTTTACTTTGGCACTCTGAGTGTCCTAGTGGACACTCACAGCAAGTCATTTGCTCAGTTCCCCAAATGGAACTCCTAAACTACATGGTCACAGACCTCTTTGACTATGGGGCAGTCTAGGGTGGACCTTTTTACATCCCTACACAGCACAAACCTGTTGCAATCCTGCTTGCTTGCTAGCAGGAATGGATTTTTTGGTGAGACATACTGTCTCTCCTGGAATGGAAGGTTTCTGTATGCCTTTTCTTGGACTCCTCTAATTAAATGAGTGTTGATCAAGCTTTGGGCAAATGGGGCCACAATGATACTGCCAGCCTCCTTCTGGCCCAACAAAGTTACTTACAATAAGAGTGGATATTCGAAAGAATCTCCTCCACTGAGTCACATCATGGAACAGTAAGCCGTTGGTGTCAGGACCACCCTGAAATGTTTGCTGGTTTGGCCACTTATGTTGTTGTTCCTCGTTGTTGCCTATATAATGTGGATGTCCCCAGTATGCCTTAGTTTCCTGCCAGAGATAAGCTTGGAGGATTACCGGACTGGCAGGGATGGAAGCAACCAGGACTAAGACCAGGCACACAGGAGAGGATATGGAAACCTGAGTAAACACACCAAATTAGGCACAAGAGGAGAACCAGCATATAAAAGCAGGCAGAATAATCACCTGTCACCCAACTGGGGAGGATGGAGGCAGGGAGATCTGTAGCTTGGTGGAGGAGATTCAGTCAAATAATTATTGTTATGGTAAGTAACTTTCTGTCTTCTCTGAGTCAAGGATGGAAATGAGAAAGGAAAAGTGTGGCCTACTGGGATTCGAACCTCAGATCTCTGGTATGCCGTTCCAGCGCTCTAACCATTAAGCTACAGGCTCACTGATCAAAGCGTCTGAGGAATTTCCTTACAGCCACACACACATTCCTTTCTCTAGTGTTGAGCAATTATGCAACTAGGAACCAATGTTAGAAATACCACTTTCTCTCAGTGCAGTTTAACCCCTGCAAGGTATACATATTTTTTTAAATCAAGGATGGAAATGAGAAAGGAAAAGTGTGGCCTAGAGAAAGGAATGTGTGTGTGGCTGTAAGGAAATTCCTCAGACGCTTTGATCAGTGAGCCTGTAGCTTAATGGTTAGAGCGCTGGAACGGCATACCAGAGATCTGAGGTTCGAATCCCAGTAGGCCACACTTTTCCTTTCTCATTTCCATCCTTGATTTAAAAAAATATGTATACCTTGCAGGGGTTAAACTGCACTGAGAGAAAGTGGTATTTCTAACATTGGTTCCTAGTTGCATAATTACATAACACTAGAAAGGAATGTGTGTGTGGCTGTAAGAAATTCCTCAGACGCTTTGATCAGTGAGCCTGTAGCTTAATGGTTAGAGCGCTGGAACGGCATACCAGAGATCTGAGGTTCGGAACCTAGTAGGCCACACTTTTCTCTTCTCATTTCCATCCTTGATTTAAAAATATGTATACCTTGCAGGGGTTAAACTGCACTGAGAGAAAGTGGTATTTCTAACATTGGTTCCTAGTTGCATAATTGCATTACTAGAGAAAGGAATGTATTGTATGGCTGTAGGAAATTCCTCAGATGCTTTGATCAGTGAGCCTGTAGCTTAATGGTTAGAGCGCTGGAACGGCATACCAGAGATCTGAGGTTTGAATCCCAGTAGGCCACACTTTTCCTTTCTCATTTCCATCCTTGATTTAAAAAAATATGTATACCTTGCAGGGGTTAAACTGCACTGAGAGAAAGTGGTATTTCTAACATTGTCTTCTCTGAGGACATTTACATTGAGCCACATTATGGAATGAGTCCCAAGCAGTACCAAAGCACACTGGTAGGAAGGCAGGGTCTAAGCACCCTGAGTGAGGAGGCCACTTACAGACAGTAAGGGCCGAAGCTGGCACACCTATGAGAGATCATGTCCACACTGTAATGTTTAGTAAAGCATGAACAGTACTCCAAGTGGCAAGCAGCACATATCCGCCATGGACACACTGTGAAAACAAGCCACTGAATTAGCCACCCCACAGGTGGAAAGACGATATTATGTGTAAGCCTTCACGCACAGCATCTAGGGTATGTCTGATGGTATAAGACGGAAGACAGAATACACAGCATTGACTCATTTACTTGCCTCCTGGGTGTCTGGTGACCTCCTAGCACTCCAGGACACACCAGGGCATACAGGCTGCAATGCAAGGGGTTAGAACACAGAACCACTCTCCAACAAATAGTAATGCCCAAATTTGGGAAGAAACTTCAAAACAGGGTCTTTTTATTAACTGACTGCTCATGAGCATACATTTAATTTCCCCATGGGGCAGGCTGCAGTCGTTCACTGTTCCTCATACTCAGCAGTTTCTGACCCCCATGTCACCAAGGGGTGACAGTAAAGGCCCTGATGGGACAGCAAGGTCCATTTTGTTGAACAGATGTGGTTGTTCCAAAGCACACAAGTATTGCTTGGTCATTTTCATTCACATTCACAACTGAACTCACATTTGAATTATCACACTGCAACTAACCAGAACTGCACAATTTACTGGGTCCTCTGCAGCGTGAACCCCCAAGGGCTCCTAAAGAAAGGCTCAGTATTTACACAACTGTGAGCATCAGGCTTCACCCTGCACAGCCTGTATTCTGCTGAAATGGGGTATTTCACTCTTTAGAGCTACCCGGGGAAAAGGCTGCCAACCTTCCATGGACCTAGTTCCCATTTCCCTCTACCAGCCCCAATCAGTGGACTTTTGTGGTAGAAGCCCCAGGTCCTTAGATTCACATATACTACACAAACTGTCAGCACAGTTTATATTCTAGTACCCATGGGGACTGGCTTCCCTGCACTATTTTCTCAGTCTAAACCAAGCTTGAGCTACAGGGGCAAACATCTGAATCCTTCTGCCTAGTGCAGGGAGAAAGAGCACGCTGGGTGTCATGTCGGTTCTGGGGTAAAACAGTTTTTATATCACTTCCATTTTTCTGTTTGAAATTTCTCTCAGTCCTCAGCTCCTTCTTCTTTCAGCCTTTGACTATGCTTTTCATGAATCCATGGGAGATGCCCCCCTCCGTGGATCCTTGCCAATGGCAGCTGCCACAATTTCTGGGCCTTCCACACAGGAACAGAGGTTCAGCACAGGGAGCAGGCACTGCAGGCTGGATGATCACCTCGCAGAACTGAAACTAACTTTCTGCAGCTCTCTCAATCACAGACAGTTCACTCCCCTCAGGAAGCTGGAGCAGGCCAGCTAACCCAGCCCACTGAGATTACAAGGGAATTAACCCTTTAGAGAATACTCACCAGGTCACGCAGACCTACATGATTTTAAACAGGCCCTGTAGACCTAAATAAGTAGCAGAGCTCCTTATGGGAGCTACAAATGCTTCTAGCAACAGAAATACAGCAGGCCAACCATTTGGAAAAGCCTTGCTTTGAAACGGCGGATCACGCCATCCAATGGGCAAAAGCCATAAACAAGGATTTTCTACAATCCTTTGTATGACCCAAGTACCAATGCAGCGTCCTAAGGACATCCAGTGTATGCAAACAACATTCCTACTATCCCTGGGAGTCGAGAATAAACAGGAAGGTCAATTGTCTCATTTAGTGTTCACTCAGACAATACTTTAGGTATAAAACTAGGATTAGTACGTGATGTAATTTTATCCTTGGAAACTAAGAAAAGGAGGATCTGCAAGCAGAGCCTGCAACTCAGATATATGTCTAGCAGACATCATAGCCACTAGGAACAGTGTCTTCCAAAAGAGGAAGCGGAGCTCACAAGTAGCAGCAGGCTCAAAGGGGAGTGCAGTAAGGGTCTCTAGGACCAAATTAAAGTCCCAAACCAGACCAGTAGTGTAGATGTAGGATACAGTACCTCGGAGCACCCTACAGGAAACCTGAAGCTGGGCCACCATTTTGCCGTCAGTGAGGGCATGTAGAGCTGACACCGCAGCCAAGCGGAACTTAACAGTGGAATATCTGAAGCTTGAGTCCTGAAGGGAAAAGAGGTAGTCCAGCAAGAGACCAAGTTGGACACATGAAGAGGTCCAGGGTACATGCAGCACACCAAACTGTACAATGTTTCCATTTTGCCATGGATGAGAACTACATCTCAGGAACCAGGTATGGATGTGCAGGGATCAAAGATCCAGAAGTACCAGAGCACCCTGCTCCTGCAACTGAAGTGCCACTCATATAGGAACAGGACAGGAGTTCCATCGCCAATTGCTGAAGCAGAGGAACAAAATTGTTTGGACCAGTACAAAGCCACCAGAATCAGAGTGGCCGACTTGACCCTCAGCTTGACCAGAACCCTCTGTATAAGAGGAACAGTGGAAAGGCATACATGATACTCCCTTTCCAGGGAGGGACACACATCTTGCAACAAACCTCCACATGCCCAAGTGTGAGTAGACATGACAGTTTTGCGTTGTATGGAAACACAAAAAGGTCTATGTCTGGGTGACCAATTTTATGAAGCGGCTAATCACAACGGAGTCTAAGAGCTCTTTATTCATGGCAGAGCACTCTAGACCAGCTGATACGATTCTCAAGAGTGTTGTGAATGCTGTGCAAAATCATAGATGTCAGGAACATGATGTGTTCCACAGCACGGTGCAAACTCTCATTGCCTCCCGCGGAATGGATATGAGTGGATTCCTGCCCTGATGGTTAATGTAATATGTAACCCACAGGTGGCACTATCCCAAGGGCTACTACCCTGCCTGACTACTGACAGGTTGAGGGGCCTAGGTCCAATGGCAGGTGCCTCCACCCGGAGGTCAGGGTTAATACTGTCTGATATGACTTGGTCACAGCCCTCTGGGACACTGCAACCCCCTTTTCTTCCCACTAGTGGCCCACACAATAGATCAGAAGTACTTTCACAGTATACACTTACCCCCAGGACTGGTTCGACCAGCTTGACTCTTGGGACCCACTGTAAAGCAAAATGATGTAATACAATAGCCACTGTATGATAGTTGAAGACAAACATATATCTTAGCCAGTGTAACTTTGCTGAGACAACCAGATCTGATTTATTTAGGGGATGGCAACAAGGGCAGGGGGAAATCAGGTTAATTAGATCAATCACACTAATATTCACAGACACTGTGCACAATGTTAAGAGTCCCTAATTGTCACTTTCATTGGGTACCCAAAATGGAGGGGGGCCAGCCAGGATCAGTGCAGCTGGTTGGGGCCCTGAGATGGAAAACACTTGCACAATACCCAATTTGTAATCTGGAGTCAGTTGGCTCAGTTCATGTAGCAAGAAAAAAAATCAGAAGAAACACTTGCAATTCAACGGTACAGCTGGCAGGGAGCTACCCTGATTTTCACTCACTACTTTTGGCTGGACACCTTTCACACAGCAGGAGAACACGGTTCTGTGATCAGAACACACCCACATATTTTATACATAAATGAAGGTTACCATACCAGGCAGCTGCTCTCATATCCCATTTGCACTTACTGCCAACCCGAGATTGTTTGGCGGCAGCTCACTCAGACAGACCAAGCGATGAAGTAGTTTCTCCAGTCCTCTACAGGGTAAGCCTGGTTCCTGGCACACAGCCTCCTCTTTCCTCAAACACAGTGGATTCAGTCCGAATCACCCACGGCAAACCACATACGCCGACTTTTGGCCTCCACACATTTCTTCGCGTGAAAGCTCAGCGGCGCGCAGGCCCAGAGCTCCTTCCCCAGTCACGGCCACAACAGATCTGCCTTCTCAGCCACTAGGCAGGGAATTACAGTCGAGCACCACCCAACCCAATTGGTGGGCTTCAGTTGCCAGTCACTCAAAAGCTTCTCCCATTGGTGTGAAAAGCGCAGATCCAGAACTTCACTTCCCGAATTACTGGCTATATCCCCATTGCTAGCCAGCTCCGAGAGAGTCCTGATCCTGGTTGGTCGCTCAATACTCCATTTTAGGTGCCTCTCCCTCCTGGTTGGATCTAATCTGCAGTCCAGATCCAAAATGGAGGGGTAAAGCACACAAAGTCCCAGCTGCAAGAAAAGCAGGTTAGACAATTGATATTTCCATCACCACTCTAACAGATCACTAGCAAACAGTTGCCTTCCTGGGTAGTGCTCAATCTGCTCACTTAGCGACAGCAGAAATGGAACAATTTGTCAGCAGCTCGAGTGGGACTCGAGCAAGGAACCACCAGCCCCCCTAGATTCCAACCCTGCCTGTAAGCAGACAGCTCTTAAAGAGACAATACCAGAGGCTCTAAAAGCACTCACAAATAGGTGGCTTAAATGCCAACCACCACCCAGGCTGGGGCCTTTAGGCAAGTTATTAGGGGACTTTTGGGAACCCTCATTTGCAGAGTGGTTACAAATACATCATGAATATTGTCTGCATGAATCAACAGCTGATGCCTGGGGGGGGAATAAAGTCCTGTAGGCCAAGCAGAACAGCCCTCATCTCTACAGTGCTGTTGTGCAAAACTGTATCTTAGTGGGACCACTGGCCTTGAGTCTGAAGGGGCCCAGATAGACATCTCAGCTCAAACCTGAGGCATCCATCCTCATCATCAGAAATGGAGATAGATGGAGAAAGGAGATCCCATCTCAAGATTGGAGTACTCCAACCACCAGAGCAGGGATCGGTGAAGTGGAGAGGTTACTGCTATGAGACACTCCAAATAGTTGGAATGTTGTGTCTACTGGGCACAGGAGGAACCACTATGGGATCCTCATGTGCATGCCAGATGGACAGTCATTATGGTAGCAGCCATAAGGCTAATGAGCCATAAGAGGCACCTGGAAGAGACACAGTGGCTGGTGGAGACCAGCTAGGCCTGGGCTACCAGTAGTGTAGCATGGCAATAGGGCAGGAAAGACCAACCCTCCCTTGTGTGTGTGGAAATAAACCACTATATATTGGAGGCATTGGCACAGAGTGAGAAATTACTTTGACATGTTCACCAGTATACCCAACTAGTCAAACAGCTATCAGAACCAAAACAGGGTATAGACTATGGCTTCCCATGATGAGGCCTTCAGAAGCCAGTCATTGCTATATGGGAAGACATATAGGCTCACCAGCAGATAGTGGCTATAGCCACTGCAAAACACTTGGTAAAGATGCATACACAGATACATAGAATTCTTTTTTTAACTTAAAAACTTTATTGAGAGCAGATCACAGAACAAATATATTACATACAGCTTTTCACCACTTATTACACCAAGTCAAATCATAACTCAAAATATATTCTTACATAATCCTCCAAAGAAAAAGACAGGTTTCTGTCACACTTGGACCACTGATTCTGATCCACGTATCAATTTTTTTTGTATTACATATCATTTATGTAAGGGAAGGGCAGTCAGAAGTCCACAGTCTTGCTGAACTGACACATCAAAAAAAAAAAAAAACAGGGATAAGTTCAAAGAACAGGACATAGCTAAATCTGCAGCTATTTAAAATGCAATTTCTTTGTTAAATTTTCTTTGAAGGCAGGAACTAAAGTATCCACTTTATAATGCCCTCAGGGAGATCCCTTGACTTGCAGTAGTTGCCAGGAAGAACCTGTGTGGGGGGAGGTGTCCCAGGGAGCCCTTGAATTACATCAGAAAGACCTTTGATGTGTAGATAACAAGGATCCAGATGAATTTGGAAGGTTCAATACACATTCCAAGGATACTTTGGAAGGACATCACAGAAACTGTGTGTGTGTGTGGCAGAACAAAAAACAGTTCTGTCCAATTAACTTGAGGAGAGGAAACTGAGTATGTCACTTTTTTTTTAAATCTTGTTGGGACATCCTGTACTGTAAAATATAACTTTTAATACTCCAAGGCGGAGTTTAATGACCTCAGAGAAGAGGCCATCTCAGGACTGCTTTTATCCAACTGAGCAAGCCTTAGATAGACACATTTTATTTTATTTCTGACTAAGAGAAGAAGGACAACATCAGCACTGTAGGAGATAAGTATTATGTGGATAAGAGAGCTTAGTTTGTACTTTAAAAACCTGTTTTGTTTTTAAGATTGTATGTGTTTCAGATATTTGTTCTGTATTTATTAATCTGTTTTGATATTTTAAAGTAAAGATATATTTTACAACAGAAACTGCCTGGAGTGCCTTGACATTTCTTTTTATTTAAGTGGAGCTTTTAAAGGCTACAGTTAACACTGTGTATGGGCTTATTGATATACCAAACTGGGAAATGGATAGAGTTCTCTAAAGTCTTGCATAGAGTTCTAAGGGTTCATTTGAAAGACCTGGTTGGGTGCCCGTAGGCAAAGATATCTGGCCCCCTGAAGACAGAATTATCTAAGCCTGATAATTGGGTACACTAACAAGAGCCAGTTTGAATTCCTCCAGAACTTGATACTAAGGTGACTTGAACCCACAAAACAGACAAGAGGGTTACCTTGTTCTGTTCACTGTCCACAAATCATATGCTCAGAGGTTGGTACTTTGGGAGTAGAGGGCTGACCGACTGATCAAGTTTGTGACAGTTTCTTCACAAAAAATGTATTTAATTCCATACTGTTATTTTTGTTTTTTCAGGCGTGTCAATGTTAATTTATCTTCTGGACCCTGAAGGAGGTAAAAAAAGGCTACCACAAGTTATTGTTGAAAGGGAACATTGTTAACCAGGAGTAGCACATTAAGGTGAAGCTTGTTTCTAGATGCGAGCTGGGAACACAAGGAAGTTAAGTGACTTGCTCAGGATCACACAGTATGCACAAAGGAGGGTACTGAAACCAAAGGGTACAGACTATTTCATCCAAAGTATGCTTGCCAGTTTGTTGTTGCCCCTATAAACACTGATTTCTCTTAGTAACATCTGCTGAATACTGTATTAATTACTGAACTGCTCTCTAAATAGTTATTCCATATATTGAATAAAAGTTTGTCAAAGTGCTCTCAGAACTAATTTCAACAGTATAACAATATATAATAAAACAATCAAAACAAAATATGAGTCCATTGCCTTTTTCTATAAGGTATATTGCATTTGGTAACTACTTCTCCTAAAATTTTTTCAGTCTATTGGAAAGGTAAGGGAATGTAGTGTCTATCCTTTATTACAGCTGTTACTTCTCTTCTAACTGGTATTTACTATACCTTGGCATCATACATGTTATGGGTCCACCTATTCCTTTGTACATAGCTATAGTTTCCCCCCCCCTTCTAGCTTAGTAGTTGCTCCAAAATGAGAACCCCCTCAGTTTTCTCTACATACTCAAAATATGGAAGCCATGTGGAATTATATTTGTCATCTTGCAGCTTTAATCTAGCCGTAGTAGCTTCCATACTTCGAATTGCCTGAAAATTGACATGCCACTGGCTTAATGATAGTGGGCTCTGGGTCAACTAATTTTGTCTCATCAATTTTAAGGCTGAGATGGTTAGGGCTAGGAATAAGAAGTTTCCCGTAGCTGCATGAACTTCCTCTGGTGGGTCACCCAATACCAGATGAGTAAAGCCTAAGGCTCTCCAGCCCAGATGCTCCATTCTGCTGAGGGATGCCTCCTTGGGGTTCCCAGGGTTGGGATAAGCATTCAGGAGACAAAGCATTGCATTGGCGCGCTACCTGTAGAACTCCTTACTTGATTATTTGAGGGGTTCTTCATGGAAGCCTTAAAGGGGACTAAAAGAAAAAAATTACTCATCTTAGTAATTATGTTTCTTCTAATGGAGTCTTGCTGTATTCTGACAATTGCAGTGATTCCCAACCTTTGAACTGCCCTGGGAACAAGAGTTAACTTTCTATGCAGGGCATAGAATGCTGAGCTCGAGCTCAGTTGAAGTCTCTGTCTGGAGTGATTCAAACCTAAACCATCAGATTCTT
Organism: Neoceratodus forsteri; assembly: GCA_016271365.2. NCBI lineage: Eukaryota > Metazoa > Chordata > Ceratodontiformes > Ceratodontidae > Neoceratodus > Neoceratodus forsteri. The sequence continues at coordinate 800,856,824 of CM028129.1, forward strand.
ACGAGCCCAACTAAACTAAAAATTCTATGTGGAAATTATAAAAATTCTTACTAGCCAACTGGCTGAAAAAAGTTTTGGATTCTCAAGGAAGACTCAAGTCAGGAAACCCAAAAACCAAAAACCAATCTACTATAAATAACAATAATAAATCAGCACCCAAACAAAAAAGGAGGAGGGTGCAAACCAAAAAGAAACACCCCTTGGGTGCAACACTGCACCTGCCCACCCACTTCCCAAAAACAGGTTCTGAGAGGGGAGGCAGGGAGGGAGGTCAGAATACAGCAAGACTCCATTAGAAGAAACATAATTACTAAGGTATTTTTTTCTTCAAACAACATGAAGTCTTGCTGTATTCTGACAATTGCAGACTATCAAGCAGTACCTCCAGGAGGAGGACAGAACCTACTTTGGGAATAGGCTCTGAAATACTGCTGTGCCAAACCAGGCATCACGCCTAGCCTGGAAATCCAGAGAGTAATGCTTGGTAAAGAGTATGGACTATCCAGGTGGCTGCTTGACAAATTTCTAGAGAGGGACATCCTGGCAGCAGCCAGGAAGCTGCTATACCTCTTCTGGAATGAGCCCTCAGGCCTGAGGGTGGAGTTTTTCCAGCTTTCATAGCAGAATTGTATACAAGACACAATCCACCTGGCAATAGATCTTTGGTGGCAGGTTTGCCCCTTTCCACTCTCCATAAGTGAGGAATAACTGGAGGAGTCAAACCCAGCCCCTTGGCACGCCTATGTAGTAACTAAGGGCTCTTTTGACATCTAAACTGTGTAGCCTTCTCTCCTGAGGAAGAATGATCAGTGAAGAAAACAGGAGAGACAGACTGGTTTAAATGAAGTCTGAAACCACTTTCGCAAGAACCTTCTATTGGTTCTAAGGACCACTTTATCCCTGTGAAATGAGATAAAATCAGGTTCCACCAACAGTGCTTGCAATTCACTGATATGCCTGGCAGAGGTAACGGCTACCAAGAACACAGTTTTCCAAGTCAAGTACTTAAGCTCTGCTGAAGACATAGGCTCAAAGGGGGGTTGCATAAATTGAGCAATGCAAACATTCAAATCCTAGGCAGGGGCAGGGTCTCTAAAAGGAGGATTGGTGTGAAGCAATCCTTTAAAAAATTTACAGAACACAGGATGGGAAGATAGTGAGGAAGGCTTCCCCACATACAAAAATGCAGAAACAGCTGACAAGTGTACCTTGAAAGTAGCTGGTCTGAGGCCTAGGCCATTAAGATGGACCATATAATCCAGAACCATAGGCAATTCAGCAGTGTCTGGAGAAATATGCTTCTTAGAACACCAATGCTGAATCTTTTCCATTTGGAGTTGTAAGTCTTTCTGGTGGAGGGCTTTCGAGAAGCCTTGAGGATACCAGAACCCCTTGGGAAAGATGCAGATCTGCAAACTCTAACTCTTCAAGAGCCATGCTTTGAGATTGAGAGATGAAGACTGGGGTACCAAATCCTTCCCTGACAGGATGTTAACAGGTTGTAATTCCTGGGAAGAGGCAGGGGAAGATGGACTGCTAAGGACAGCAACAGGGGTACCAGGGCTGTCTGGCCCAGTCTGGAGCAATCAGAATCACCTTGAATGGTTGAGACCTTATTTTTACCAAAACTTTGAACAGGAGTGGGAAGGGGGGAAAGGCATATAGAAACTTCCCCTCCCAATTCAGGATCAGGGCGTCCAGAGGGACTGAGCCCAGGACTAGAGGTCTGCAACAAAAGAGGGGGAGTTGGTGATTGTCTGGGGCTGCAAAGAGATCTATCTCTGGAGTGCACCACCTTGAAAAAATCACTTTCAACACCTGAGGGTCCAGGGACCATTCGTGATGGCCCTGAGAAATCCTGCTCAGTGCATCTGCTAGCACATTGTCCTTGCCTGGAAGGTGAACTGCTACAAGAGAGGTTTGCAGGGAATAAGCCAGGGACCACAACTTCATGGCTTCTGTGCACAAGGCTGTGGACTGAGTGCCCCCCTGCTTGTTGATGAACCACATGGTGGTGGTGTTGTCTGTTCTGACTTGAACCACCTTGTTCTGTACTGACTGTGAGAATGCTTTTAGAGCCAAGAAAACTGCCCTGAGCTCTAGAAGATTGATGTGGAGAAGGGATTCTTGGGGGGAACACAGCCCCTGGGCAGTAAGGGACCCCAGTTGGGCTCCCCAGCCCAGGAGAGAAACATCCATGGTAAGGACCACTGAACAAGGCTGAGCAACAAAAGGAACACCTTGTCTTAAATTGTCCTGATCCTGCCACCACTGGAGGCTTGGATCAAGGTCAAGTCACTGGGATCAGTTTGGTAAGGAGTCCTTTCTCTGAGACCAAAGCTCTCAGGTGGAACTGAATATCCCTCATTTGGAATCTTGCCCTTGGACCACTGCTGTCAAGCTGTCATGTGGCCCAAGAGCTGGAGGAATGCCTTGCTGGTCAAGATACCCAAAGGCTGAAGGAAGAAGCTATTCCATAAGAACCCTTGCCCTTTCTAAAGGAAGAAAGGCTCTTGTTTGAGTGTGTCCAGTTCTGCCCCTATAAAGGTAAGAAGCTGGACTGGTTCGAGAACTGACTTGGGAAGGTTGAGAAGAAGTCCTAGAGAAGTGAGCACTTGCTGGGTCACTTGCAGGTGAAACTTGACTTGGTCTAGAGACTGACCCACTATTAGCCAATCATCCAGATATGGAAAAATCAAAATCAACTACTACTGCCAGGCACTTTGGCCTAACCTCAGCCCCAAGGGTTTTTCACAAAGGGCATTGCTCTGAGCTGATAATGGCCTGAGGGCAACCCGAACCTGAGGTACTTTCTGTGGGAGCACCTGATGGGAATGTGAAAGTAGGCATCTTTGAGGTCCAGGGAGGCTAGCCAGTCCCCTGGCCTTAGAGAGGGAAGGATTATTCCCAGAGTTACCATCTTGAACTTTGGTTTTAAAAGATGTTTGTTTAGATATCTTAGGTCTAGGATGGGTCACCACTCCTGTTTTTTTTGTTTTTTTTTGGGGGGGGTCAGGAAATACCTGGAGTACCTTTGCCCCAGTATAGGGTAGGTACTCTCTCTATAGCTCTTAAAGCTAGAAGAGAAGAAACCTCTGGCTCTAGGGCAAGGGTTTCCGAGAGATTTGCAGGTGGAAAAGATCTGGCTCTCATCTTTGGAAACTTTTTGGAGCTGAGAACCAGTCCCTGGCTTACTACTTCCAGGACCCACTTGTCTGATGTAATAGACATCCAGTCCTGGACAAAGTAAGCCAGCCTGCCCCCCTACTGGAATAGGAGAGTCGACTCGGGCAGGCACATCAGGGTGTCTGCTTGGCAGGGGCTTTAGGCTAAGGAGTGGATGCAGCCCTGCTCATCCCCCTTCTGCCTCTCCCTCTGAAGAACCCCCTCTGAGAAAAGGAAGAAGAGACCTGTGCTTGGTAAAAAGGCCTTTGAAAAGGCCTGCCCCTGCCCCTAGACTGCTGCCTTCGAGGAGTTGCCTGCCTTTCCTTGGGCTGAGCACTCCTGTAAGTGGTCCTGTACTCATCCATTTTTTTTCATGTAATTCTCTGTATGCTCCCCAAACAGAGAATTGCCCACTACAGGAAAATCCATGGCCTTAGCCTGGGTGTCCTGCGAGAGGCTAGTACATCTGAGCCAAGCCATCCTCTGAAGAGCCACAGATGTAGCCATGACTCTTGATGACACATCATTAGAGTCCACAGCAGCATGAAACTGAACCTTAGATGCCTCAATCCCATTTGCAGCCACCGCCTCCAGCTCCTTGGCTAGCTAGGGGGAGGCCTGTTTAGCCAGTGCCAGTACAGTGTCCCACTTGGACTTCTGGTACCTAGCTGTATAGGCCATGTAATTCACCTGCCTGAGTCCCAAAGAAGATGCCATGTACTGCTTCTTTGCCATGGCATCAATCTTACTGAAGTCCTTGTCAGGGGGGTGTGAGCAAGGGAATATTTGCCTTGTCACAGGCAGCAGCCTGCACTACCCCAACATGGCTGCATTGTTGATATACAAACTCCGTGTCTGAGCCTGAAAGTGTATACCTTTGTCCATTCTTCTATCCACAGGAGGTATAGTGTTAGGAGACTTTAAGACTTTTTGTGTCTGTTTCCTAAAAGATTTATGGAGGGGAATAGACAGTCTCCTGGACTCTGGGATGTCCATCATCTCTGCATAATTAGGCTCCTCTTGATCTTCCACAGCCTCCTCCATAGGAAGCTGGAGGGTTTCAGCCACCTTTCTGTAAAACATAAAGTGAGAAGGGGACTCAGAAAGCCTAGGAGGGGAAACACCTGAAGGTCTGTCTGGGGAGATGTCCGGTTCCACAGGCACATCCAGACCTTCACTTACATCATCATCCTCAAAATTCTCCTTCCTCTTCAAATTACGGTTCATAAAAATCTTCAAGGGTATACTCTTGAACCTGGGGAACCAACCAAACTGAATCCCTGTCAGAAGGAGCCAGATTGGTCGGAACCAGACGGTGCAATTCCACAATCTGAATCGCCCTGGCTATCTCTTCGGCGGTCAGAACATGAACCTCTGGATCCGAACCGGTCAATTTATCTTTGCGCTTTCTTTTTGTCGGAACCGATCCCTCTGAATCGGCTCTCCTTTTGCCCGAAGAAGTATCGCCTTGGTCAGAAGGCACTCCTTCTGGTTCGGTCGAAAATTGATCCGGGCTGGCCATCTGGGTCAGTGGACTTCTTGGCCTCCTTTTCCCTCAGTCTACCTAATCTCTTCTCAAGGGTAGATTTGGGAAAGTTTTCACATATTTGGCAGTCTGAATCGAGGTGGTCAAACCCCAAACAATAAACACAGGTGGTGTGGGATCAGCCTTAGCAAAGACCTCCCACACACTGCAGTGTTGAAACCCAGTGGGCCTGCTTTTTTCTTGCTCAGACATGGCCAACCTAACTAAACTTACCCTTTTTAGGCAACCGCCAGGTGAAGACTCCTTATCGGTTCCTAACCATGTCACAGGTATTGGAAAAAAACGGTTCAAAACACGTTTTTTTTTAGAACCGATAAGAACCGGTAACCACACACTAAGTAAACAATTTCACTATCAAATGGCCGGTTCAGCCAAACCGAGCCACACTTTTACAAGTTCCACACAGAAAAACAGAACAATTCCTATCTAGTACTCATGGCACCACAGACAGAGACTGAACCGACTATCTGATACTTTTCTCGGTTTAAAACCGACAAAACTGAAAACTTTGACTTTCGAACCGAGCTGAAGGAGAAATTTCGGAGCGACCGTTCAGTGGGGCGGAGTAAAGAATCTGATGGTTTAGGTTTGAATCACTCCAGACAGAGACTTCAACCGAGCTCGAGCTCAGCATTCTATGCCCTGCATAGAAAATTAACTCTTTGTTTTCTGGGGCAGTTCAAAGGTTGGGAATCACTGCAATTGTCAAAATACAGCAAGACTTAATGTTGTTTGAAACATGCCTGTTCCAACTAGCTTTTACTGATTGATGCTGCTTTGAATAGATAAATGGGAGTTTATCTATCTGTATTTAAAATTATTTTTATTATATGTGTGTTTTTGTTGTTTTTAAAAAATTTGTTTTGTATTATGATTTTATTGCACAGCGCTCAGAGTCCCAGGAATTGAGTGTTTGATAAATAAAATATCTCTCTCTCCAACCCCAAAATGGATATAATTGTGTTTCCCCACTATCTTCTAGTATTGCTGAATTTTGGGGCAAGCCCAGAAGACATGGTAGTGTGTACTGTGTGACCCACACCCCCTCCAACATAAATCCCTTGGAAACATGGAATAGTACTTGGAAATTGTGGGGGGGGGTTATAAAATGCTGACCCATCACCTTCCACCTAAATTCCCTCCATATCCCAGAGGTTGTGGTTTTATGTGTATATCTCCATATTCTTTCCCATTCTAGTTCTGGTAGAGTGTCACCCCCTCCCTCTCCCATCTGTCTTGTAGATTCTGAATACCCAACTGCCCTATTCCCTTATTCATAATTTTATAAATTTGTGAGATCAGCTGTCTGGTGTTTGAAAGGGTGGCTCTTGTGTGGATTAATAATGCTACTTTGGCCTGGGGAGCTGTAAGGGTCTCCAACCCCCACTTTACTGGTTATATAAGTGGCAACACTGCAGGTATCTATAAAAATCCTGTCTTGGCTGACCAAATTCCCTTTGCATCAATAAATAATCCTTGATATCCTCCCCACCTATAAAGTGGTGTAAGTAATTTACTCCCAGTTTGGCCCATCTCTCAAGGCAGCCATCATTGCTGCAGGCTGGAAAGTCTGGAAGGTGCCTGAGAGGTACATATTGACATACATATGCTGGCATCTCCCAGCTTAACCTCATCCTCACCCTCAGCCACATGGCAATTGTATGCGTAGCCCAACAATTTCTGATCTTTGACAGATCTTTGTTCAACGTGGCCCATGGAAGATATTGTAAGGGGATGTTGGGGTGTGCCCCCTCCTTCAAAGCTACCCAGGTCCCCGGGCTCGATGGGTTTAATATATGTATCAAATAAGTGAGTTGTGTTGCTAGATAATACAATTACAAATTTGGATCTCCCCACCCCCTTTTTCCTTTGATTCCATCAAGATGTTGCTTTTGATCCATGGCCGCTTTCCCGCCCATATGAAATGTCCTGCTTTTTTATTAAGCTGTTTCCACTCAGATAGAGAGACGGCTAGTGGGAGAGAGGAAAACAAGAACATCAGTTTAGGAAGGACATTCATTTTGAGGGTATTAATGCTGTGGGAGAGGGGCAATGGCAACACCTACCATCTATTCAGATCTTCATAGATTTGTTATATTGATTTACCATAATTATAATGATATAGTTTGGATATGTGAGTGGGTATCCATATCCCCAGGTAACGTACCTTCTCCTTTACCCACTTAAAAGGCATCATTGATTTCAATGTGGAGTGGATTGTTCTTCCCACCAATAGTACTTCAGATTTATCCATATTTACTTTGAACCTTGATATGGCGCCATATGATTTTAGTAGTTGCAGCAGAAGGGGTAGTGAATCTTTAGGATTATCTAGATAAATAAGTGTATCAACTGTGTACATTGATACCTTGCATTGCTGCTGGCCAAATGATATTTGCTGTATCTCTGAACTCTAATTGCTGCTGACAGTGATCTAGGCTAAGCGCAAAACAATAAGGGTGATAGGGACACCCTTGTCTTGTTCCCCGTTCTAATTTAATTGTCTCATATTTCTAAGACATTCCACAGTTTCAGACACACCATTCCATGCTATTTATCTGAATGACCTGTAAAAGTGTAGCTAATATCATGGAATGTTCTGGTAGTACAAAACGAGAGCAGTGGCTAGCTGTTGAGAACTCAGAAGAGAAGTATTCAATGCAGTGATAAAGGCAATAACAATGTGATAATTAATTTAACAAAAATGGGTCTAAAACATCAGAATACAGAACAAACAAAAAGAAACACATGAGAACATATAAAGGTGCTAAAGCTGTTTCCTGTCAGCAGTAAAGACCATACTTAAAATTCAGAGTGGAAAGATTGGGTTAATTTACTGCTAATGGCCATACTTTACACCTCCCAGGCAGACTGGTTTTACAAACAAAGGCAGGTCTGTATGACAGCAGAACTTCTCTGTAACCTGGATATGCAATGAAGCCAAAACAGTGGATGATTTGATACATCAGTTTTAAGAGTATATGAGCACTCAAAATTGCCCAAAAAAACAGACTACATTTAATCAAAACTGGATGGCCAGAAAAGGACCCTAAAAACTGGATTATCCTGTCTAAAACCGGATAGGTGGCAACCCTAGAGCGGCCACTCTCCTGCCAAAATAACCATATATGACCCCTCATGGGGTACTGCATTCCTTTCTTCCCCGCAACAGCAGTTTAGCTTAAAAGTATCCTGTGGGGTAGGAAAAACAATCCTTTCTTAGCCTCCCTCCCTCTTTGGCCTCCCCAGGCCTAAGGAACACATGGGTAATTAGCACTCCCCTATGATCTTACGGTGGAGGCGCCTTCCATTAGTTTTTAACTGATTTAATTCCAACCAGGGTACCATTCAAGAAACTCAGCCCGGTAAGAGGGGATTAGGCAATGTTACCAAATTGTAACATAGAAACATAGACTTTGACGGCAGATAAGGACTGCTTGGCCCACCTAGTCTGCCCATTTCCCTACCTACAGGATAAGCTGCAGATCCTAGTTAACCAACAGCCTATTTCTTCCTACCCCACAAGAATTGCCTTATGTCTGTCCCATGTATTCTTGAATTCTCCCACAGTTTTAGACCCCACAACCTCCTCAGGAAGGCTGTTCCATGCATCCACTACCCTCTCTGTGAAAAAATACTTCCTCACATTGCCCCTGAACCGCACCCCTCTATCTTTAAATTGTGTCCCCTTGTTCTTGCATGTCTCTTTTTCTAAAAGATGCTACCCTCTTGGACTTTGTTGATTCCGCTGAGGTACTTAAGCGTTTCTATCATGCCCCCTCTCCCTCCTTTCCTCAAGGGTATACATATTAAGCTCTTTTAGTCTCTCCTCATATGGCTTCTCCTGCAGACCCTGCACCATTCTAGTTGCCCTCCTCTGGACTGCCTCTATCCTGTCTATGTCCTTGCGGAGATGGGGTCTCCAGAACTGGATGCAGTACTCCAGATGGGGTCTCACCAACTGTCTGTACAGAGGGATAACAACTTCCTGTTTTCTGCTGGTGATGCCTCCCCATGCATCCCAGTATACCTCCAGCTCTCCCTACTGCCTTCTCACATTGCTTGCTAACCTTAAGGTCATCTGATATGATTACCCCAGGTCCCTGTAAGGGCTGTTACCTCTTCCTCCCATTTCCATTCTCCATTGTCTTGAGAAGGCCCTCCACATACTTTTTAATTGTTCTCACAATTAAAACCAAAGACAACATGCAAGCGGTAGAAACAGAGCCCTCATTTAAGTTGTAATGAAATGAGAACTGTGTTTTAGCAGTTAGTCTCTATGGCCAAACCTGACCCATCGCTGGAAAAAAGACTTATTGCAGACTGAATAGCTCCTCTCAGATGTGGAATGAACATTTCACCCATCGGCGACCTGAGAAGTCACCATGGCCTCTTGATTGGTATTATAGTCTTTATCCGCCCTCTTCATCAGCTCCGAGAGGTCTGGAGCTAGCTGCCTCAGTAGTTGCCATGCAGGTCCTTGTTTCCTCCCTCTCACAATAAGGCCCCATGCTTCATCCACCAGCTTCTGCTCAAGAATTTTCATCCCTAGGTCTAGAAGTTGAACTTTGTGCTCCTTCAAAAATGGGACTGATTCAGCTAGGGAATTTAACACTTTTGTTCCTGCGTCGGATGTTCTCTTCAGATGAGCTAGGAAGAGCAATCAAGCCTTGATGCTCTTGTTCTCTCTAAGTTCCAAGTGACCTCTCTGACTTGATTGCAGTGTCTCTGTAATTCCAACGAATAATCCATGATCGAAGAAGACTATTATATCTTCATACTTAAGATTTCTCTGCCTCCATGCTTCTTGCAGGATGAGCTCCTTTTCTTGGTATTGTAGCATTCGCACTACCCAAGAGCAAGGCCTAGCTGCTGAGTCTGATGGCCGTTGCCCCAGAGATCTGTGTGCATCCTCCATGTTTAAGGTGAGATCGGAGGGCAGAGAGAGCAGTTCTCTCAGCAGGGTTTGAATAAAGTCTATGGCAGTCAGAAAGCCCTCCTCTGCTCTCTCCTTTATGCTGTAGATTCTGAAATTATTTCACCGAGTGTGATTTTCTGCATCCTCCAGGCGTGAGTGAGTTAGTTGGTCCCGTTTAAGCAGACAGAGAAGGATGCGCTCACTTGATTCTTGGGCCTACGCTACTTGCATGATCTTGTGCTCATTTGCAGAAACTTTTTTGTCCATATTTTTCAAATCCATTCTAAGATCCGCTATAGAAGATTCTATTTCGTTAACCATTGTTAAGATTTTATTCAGCGCTTGTTCCATCCTGGTCGGATTGCTATCTTCTTCAAGTTCCATTTCCAGTGAGGATTCTGAGGGCTGTCTGGAGCGCGACGCGGTGGTTAGGCTATCGAGAGAAAGCTGCTTTAATTTCATTTTATGTCTGTTTTTCTTGAACTCTTTTTGCTTCTGCACCTTGCTGGACATTAGAAGATGTAGTATTCTCCATTTGTAATCCAAATATGCTCGTTATTCGAGGGGATTGTAATAGATTTAATTCAGTGACCGCTTGGAGCTTAGGCATCAGTCTGCTCGCATGACAGTGACATCCCTGGAAGTCCGATACACAGAATATGATAGCAGATGAGGACCGCCAGGCCCACTTAGTCTGCCTATTTTCCTACCTGCTGCAAAATAAAGTTTGCATCTGCCTAGTGCAGAAGACAAACCAAAGGGCAAGACATGAAACTGATAGTGTGAGCCCTGGAACATGAAATGTAAGTACTTTCTGTTAGACTTGCAGATCTTGATATGGAGATATGGGTTTTCATATCCAAAGCAACCATGCAATCCCCTTCCAGTAATGGGGAGGAGGACTATAGAGAGACCACAAAACTTTTGTATCCTATGAACAGATCCAGTCTTCAAAGGTCTAGGATGAGCCTAAATCCATTTTGGGACCAGGAAGTAGTGAGAATAATAGGCCAGGTTCTATTAGGAATGGGCTGTATAGCTTTTTTGCTGAGGAGGTTTGAACTTCCTCCAGCAGGAGAGAAGAGATGTCCCGGCGTGTAATCAATTTGGTAAAGGGGGTGGGGTGCACTAGAGGGACAGAAAGAAGCTCTAGGGCATGTCTTAGCTGAACTACCTCTAGGAACCAGGCATCCATATTATGCTCCCTCCACTATAAGAGGGAGATGTGGCCTCCCACCAGAATTTCCTTAGGAAGTGGGGTTCGAGGAAGAGCAGGAGGGTCAGAAAGTGCCAGGGGTGCCACTGATACATGCACCTTTTGTGAGCCTGGCATGGGCACCAGGATGCAGAGTAGCCTGAGATGGGGAGAGCCGAGTTCTTTGGGAACTATGTCTGGGACCTCTGGAGTAGCCTTGGCCTGGATGAGCACAGAGTTGATGGAAAAAGCCGCTGCCCCAGCCTTTGGGCTTCGTGTTCAAGGTGTGAAGGGACCTCAGAGTCATCTTCAGTGTCTCTAGGTCCCTTCTCTACATCAGAGTCAAACAGCTTGGTGTACAAACTCCATACTAAGGGCAGGAGAGGGGAGGAAGCAGGGTGAATGGAAGTACTTTGGACTGACTGCTGTACATCAGAGGCAAAGCCTGTGACACGCAGTCAGGAATGGAGGTGCCGGTAGATACCAGAAGTAGTGATACAGCATCAGTGTCTGAGGCATCCGATACAGAACTCAGCAGATGCTTACTGGCTTCCAAACCATTAGCAACTGTCTGTTGAGCAATAATTTTGTCAGGGTCTCTTTTCAGTCAAGACAGCCATTGACTTCCACGGGCAATTTTCATACTTGATCATGTATTGGATGCATCGCTACGGGGCTCACCTCCAGAAGGAGGGAAGTGATACTCCCACTGTATAACTGCTTGATGAGGCCACACCTCGAGTACTGCATGCAGTTTTGGAGGCCATATTTAAAGAGGGACACTGAACTCCTGGAGAGGGTCCAGAGGAGGGCAACCAAAATGATTTGGAGCTTGGGGGATAGGACCTATGGGGAGAGGCTCGAAGAGCTAAATATGTACACATTGGAAGAGAGAAGTGACAGGGGGACATGATAGAGGTCTTCAGGTACATGAAGGGGGTAAATAGGGGAGGAGCAGTCAGAGTGCTCCAAAAGAAGGAGGGGAGGCAACTAGAGGGCATGGGTGGAAGCTGGAGGGGGGGAGATTCAAGGGAGAAAGGAGGAGGTGCTACTTCACTGAGAGGGTGGTGGAGCCATGGAATGCACTGACCAGGGGGCTGGTGGAGGCAGAAACAGTGGAAGGGTTCAAGAGGGGGTGGGACAGGTACAGGAGAAGGGTTCTGGAAGCAAAAACCAGTGCAGCGAGAATATCTGGGACTGGGAAGGGAGAAGCCAGAGAGGGAGAGGGGGCCAGCAAGGTCAGCTCCCAGGGTGGGGGTTGACCAAACGAGCCAACACGAAAGACCGTTAGGCCTATTCTGTTGCCATTTTAGTATGTTAATATGTATGCCTGATAGTTAACAATTCTCAGTCCTAGGGAAGCAGAAGAAATGTTCTTTTCCCCATTACATCAAGCTTCCTTAACTACTTGTGGAGAAAATAACCCATGTGTTTCAGGGCTTTTGACCTATCATGAGCAGCCATAATAACAACTAAATCTGTCTCCGGTTGAGAGGTATAGAGACAAAATATTATTTATCCATCATCCAAGAAACCTCTGGCAGATCACAGAGCCTGTGCCAAGCAGCCAAACTGGCATTCTCAAGGGCTGAGTGAATTGGAGGTGTTTGGACTGTTGAGGCAGACATCTCTAGACACTCATAAAACTCATATAGAAGTTCTTAGAAGAGTTCTTTGGCTCAGCTTCAAATCCTAGTTTGGTCTGAACCAACTTGAAGAACACCTGAAATAACACATCCTTAGGTGGAGACCTGGGAGTATTTTTCATTCTGTCCTCAGAACAAGAGGATATAGTGGAGCTGGAATCCACCACATCCAGAACATCCAGTTCTTCCTCCATACCTTCTTCCTCTTCTTTCATGTATTCTGGATTACATTCTAGCTTGTCGTCAATATTTATGGACATTGGTCGAGGGTCGACAGAGAGACATAGAAGAAGGAACCATCAATGGTAACACAGTAGATGGAGGATATTCTAGGCCTGGTATGACAGCAGGTACAGGAAACTTGTGTCATTGGCAAGATCTACAGAGGCTTCTCCGAATGCATCAACAGGGATAGCATTGATGATGGAGGTAATGGCATCAATAGGTGGAAAAACTCCAACACAGTTGGGTTTAGGAACTGTGCATCAACAGGCCCTGAGGGGGTTGAAGACGGCAGACCTGTTGACAGAACAGTGCCTGATGGTGATATCTGCTGCCAAGGGAATTCATCCTGTACCAGACCCCAACTTGGTGTTTGTGAAACAGTTGGAGGAAAGGGGCAGCAGAACTGGAGGCCTTGTCCTGGAACCCGTTTTTACTAGTTACTCGGTTGATGGACAAAAGAAGGCCGAAGCCCATCGAGGATGTCCTCCACACATTGTGGATCATTGTTAAGTTATGTTCTTATTTAAAAGCCATTTGTCAAGTTTAGCTTTAAAAATATTTATGGTCTGACTATCAGTGATATCCTGGGGCAAGGAATTCCAAATTCTAGGGTTCTAACAGTGAAATATTGTTGCCTTTTGTTCGATATTGTTCTATCAACTCCAATTTGCTTGTTGTGTATCCTAGCTATGGTTTTCTTGATGTAAAAGATAGTCCACATGAATTCATCAATGTTGCTGAATGAGAGATCTTGTATAACTGGAGGAGATCGCCCTTAATCTTCTAAATTTAAGTGAATAAAGCCCTGTTTTCTGTAATCTGGATTCATAATCAAGTGATGAGAGATGTGGTATAATTTTGTGGCCTTCCTCTGGACCTTTTCAATTCTGGCTATGTCCGCAACCAAGTAGGGACTCAAAAGGATGAACCATAATCCAAGTGAGGTCTGATATGAGTTTTATAAAGGGCCATAATACACTCCTCAGATTTAAGGACAAATGTATTATTGATTCTACGTAAAAGGGCATTAGCATGTTTAGCAACCTTGTTACAATGGTCAGTGGATGATAGCTTGTTGTTAACCAATATGCCCAAATCTTTTTCCATAATTGATTCCCTGACCATAATATTGTTAAGGTAATAGGTTTGTTTATGATTATTTTTTCCCATATGTAATACCGAACATTTAGACACATTAAATGACATTTTATTGGTTATTGCCCATGATTCAATTATTTTTAGATCATTTATAAGGATATTCCTATTAGTATCACTATCAACTCGTCCCCCCAGCTTGGTGTCATCTGCAAACTTAGATATGATATTATTGGATGAGATGGTTAGGTCGCTGATAAAGATATCGAACAGTGTGGGGCCCAACATCGAGCCCTGGGGCACACCACTAGACACCAACCCCTCATCAGACAGTTCTCCATTCACCCTTACAACTTGGGATCTATTGTAAAGCCAGCTCTGGACCCATGACACAATATAATTAGAAAATCCTAGGGTTACAAGTTTGTTTATCAATATGGAATGAGAAACCTTGTCAAAGGCTTTACTATAGTCAAGCAAAATTACGTCTACTGGGATATTTAGATCGAGGTTTATGCTGACTGAGTTATAAAAGGATAACAGATTAGTAGTACAGGAATGACCTGTTTTAAATCCATGTTGTGTAATATCATTTAAATTCAGAGACAGCATCTCTTCTTCAATTAAGTATTTAATCTTTTTCTCAATTTTATCATTTTACTTTCCTCTTTCAGCATTCATTTTAGAACTGAAATGTGATGGATCAGTTGTCCCAGTCAGCTCCAATGAGGTAGATTATTTTAGAAAAGGTGTGGGCCATTCAAGGATTTTGCAAACAAAAAGGTAATGGAGAATTTTGAAACCAGAGATGTTAGGAAAGTCTGGTTAAGAGTAAGTTTCTATAAGAATTGGGGGAGGGCATAGATTTGCCTGAAGAGTAAGGATAAAATGAATGTCTCAAGTCACTCTGTGACTTTTAAACTCCTTCTAATTGAGTCACTCTGTGACTTTTAAACTCCTCTAATTGTTTTTTCTGTCAGCAATGTCTCTTGTGGAAAAAACAAAAAGAGCCAGAAACATAACCTCCCAGGATATTGCCTCAGTAAAGCTGCCCTGAGAAAAATATGAATCCTACCTGCCTAAACTATCAATTTTTTTTTTTTTGGGGGGGGGGGGGGTGCTATCACAACCGTCACTGCCTACAATCAGGGTTTACTAGAACACAACTGCTTAGTTTACTGCTCCAACTATGGCTAAACTGTACACAGTCTTACCCACTCATGAATACAGCGCATTATTGTAACAGTCTGTCTGCAGGCACTGTAGCAGTCTCTTCCATCACAACAAGCTTTTTTTCCCCTTCCATTAAATGGTGGGGGTTGCCACTAAAGTGTGCACAGTCCTGCAGGCCTGGTGTTCCACTTGGTGTCTCTAGAAAGGTTAAGAAGACAGCCCATCAACCAGTACCAGGTGGGGTGCTAACCAAGGCAGCCAGACTGAGAGACAGAAAGTAATTCAGGGGGTTAGCACAGAATAATGGCACAACGCAGAGAACTTTGAAGATACAAAATACATTTATTGTGCCATAAAGCTACCAAAATCTGCGGTCACCAACAGAAACCCTTGCATTTTGATTAGGTCTTCCTTAGGGGGCAGTGTTGACCTAATTGGTTGAAGAGCAGGGGTTTCTGTTAGTGACCACAGATTATGGCAGCTTTATGGCACAATAAATTTATTTTGTATCTGCAAAGTCCTCCGCCTTGTGCCATTATTCTGTTTATAGGCAAGTGCTACCTTCCTGAATGACCCACTTGGGCATCTCTCCCTGCCCACCACACAGTACAGGGAAGGGGAATCTGTCAGGTATTCTGGCTGATTCGGCTGTACTTGGGACACACGCCATGCCCTGAGTGTGTTCTTTTGTGATGTTGGCAGCATTCGGCTAGCTTTGAGCTTCATTCAGACACACATCATGCTGTTGTTCACTGATGTCGGTGGCTCCACAAACTGGAGTGCTACTGCACGTTCATGTTCTCAGCGTGGTAGTGAGCACAGCCAGGCATTTGCATGTGTGGCCTTCCGACCCATTAAAAGTGAAACAGTGGGGATAGGCTGCTCCTGCAGCATGCCACTAGCACATTTCCATAGCCTGGAATGAGCACGTCTCTTTTTAGAAGAGATCGGAAACAGTCTGGGGAGGCAGTCTTTTCTTGATGTTGCTCTTCTCAGAGTGGCGGTGTTTGTCTGCTGATGGACTTATCCTTCTTTTTGGTGGAATCAGCAGCAGATGCCATTGACCATGGAGAATGGCAAGTCAAGGTGAACTGAGAAGAGAGGGAGCAGTTGGCCGATGGTGGCCTTTACCTTTGGCTGTGTTTTCTCCTCTGTGGCTTTATCTTTAAGTGTAGCTCTAAAGTTCCTTGCAACATTGCCTGGTGGTCTGGTGAAAGCCCTGGCAGATGTTGCATGCTTTGTTGTTGTGTTTGAGACCTAGGCATTGAATACACATGGAGTGGTCATCATCTTAGTAAATCTTCACAATGCACAATGACAGTACTGGAACAATAATTCCTTATCTTGGCAGTAGCATAAAAGTTTTAATTAAAATAAGCTTCTGGAAGTATCTGTGTTAGCAAATACTTGCAGAGTTGAACAGTGTTCCTCTGCAGTGGTGGGCTAATGAGTGGCTGATGACAGAAAAAAGAACTGAGGCATGCTGGGGATACCCACATTATATTGGCACCAGTGAGGCATGTCAAGGTTTTTTTATGCATTTATTTGAAAAGTGGTGACTGTGAAAGGCACACTGAGCCAAGGCTAATTTCCAGATGTGACCTGGGGAAAAGGGTACAGGAGAAATAGTGAGCGCAACATAAATCATATTTCTTAGTACAGAATAAAGTGCACAGTACAATATGTATGCTACACAGGTACACATCTTGGTACAAAGTACAGTACAGTATGGCATACCTGTTCAAGTGCAAAATAATGCCTCAGCAAAAGACAAAAAAAAAAAATAGTTGTTGTAAACTAGAAGCCTGCAAGGTAGGGGAGTGCCGTCTCTCTGTGCCACCAGGGAGAGCCACCTGTGGGAAAC
Organism: Neoceratodus forsteri; assembly: GCA_016271365.2. NCBI lineage: Eukaryota > Metazoa > Chordata > Ceratodontiformes > Ceratodontidae > Neoceratodus > Neoceratodus forsteri. Next base: position 800,873,651 of record CM028129.1, read on the forward strand.
AGGTGCAGGTGGTAGCGAGAGTTTCAACTGATGCCTGAGAGAGCCAGGAGAGGAGGAATGGTGAAGGGAAGAGGGAAGCAGGTTTCAGAGTGTTGGAATTTGATGGAAAAAGGCAGACTGAGGGAAATTACAGGACTTTAGAAACACATGAAATACTGTAAGATCCCTGAGGGGTACTATATGCCAGGCTTCTTGTTGGCCCACTAAATTCCCATCAGTGCAGGCCATTAGGATGAAAGACCTAAGCTCACAGACATCAGGACCCCAAGGCAGGGCACAGAATGCTTGTAACCAACAGAGTAGTGGGGTTCCCCAGCCCTCAAGATAGCCCCATACCCCAGTGTACAGTGCAGGTAACACATTAGAAGTGACAAATCCAGGAACATAGGATCTGTATAACCATATCTACCTTTCACCTAAATAATTCTAGTAATATGTGGCAATGTATAAAACAGGAATTTACCATATTGTTATTAGGTAATGTCAGGGAATGTTTGCATTTTCAAAGGCTTTAGCCCAACTAAAATATTGTCAGCCCAGGGTAAGATAATACAATGCCATGTGCCCCAAGAGCATTATAAGGAAGAGGGTGCTGCCTGGCTGGGAAAAGTAGACGCCAAAAATAATATATCATGACATACCATCCTCTTAAAATTAAGTGTCCCCACGGATGATACTTGATCAGGAAAGGAATTGATGAATTGTACTGAGGAACTGGTATACTTATGAACTGAAATTATTTATGTATTGAAACTGTATGGACCCTGCTATCTAGTCAGTGTGGATTAGTTGGTTGCATATCCATCTGCCTCTGAGTTAGAAGGTCATGGGCTGTCATCCCACTCAGAGACTGGGCTCATACCATAAATACTGGCACCCCAGTGCAGTACTAAGGGGATGCTGTACTGTCAGGGTGTGCTGTCCTTTTAGGTCATCACCTTTGGATTAGGTAAAACCGGATGCTAAACCACACCACAAACTCCACCTCTGTCCTCACCCCTGTTTATGACTCAAGTAGTATATCACTCCTCCTCCTCAGAAGTCATTTGTAATGTCATAATAGACATTTCTAGTGATATGAAATCATTTTATACTATTATTTTATTTGTTCAGTTATTTATTTTTATTCTTTGACAACCAAGTTAACTCCCATAGGCTCCATATCCCATTTTATAAGAGTGACCCAGGAGTACAGGAAGGTTAAGTGACTTGCTCAGGGTCACACAGTATGCAAGTGGAGGCTGTAGGAATCAAACGCAGGTCTGCTGGATGTGCCAAGCTCATTCACAGCTTATTGCTCAACCCTCTGTTAAACACACTTCCATTTTCCTTTCCATGTCAGTCATGTATTCTGATATTCTTTGACCAATGTTTGATAACTTAATTATTGGTGCTTGTGGTACCCTTAATACTGCACTGTGTTCTCCTTTACCTCAGAAGCTACTGCTCTTTCTTTTCATATTTCTAAGACATTCCACAATTTCAGACACACCATTCCACGCTGTTTATCTGAATGACATGTAAAAGTGTAGCTAATATCTTGGAATGTTCAGGTAAAACAAAAAATGAAAGCAGATGTAGTCATAAAAGCAATAAAAGATTATTAATTTAACAAAAATGGGTCTAAAACATACCAGAATATGACAAACAAAAAGAAACACGAGAGCACATAAAGGTGTAAAAGCTGTTTCCTGTCATAGCAGCAAAAGACCATATTTACAATTCAGAGTGGAAAAGATTAGGATAATTTACTGCTAATGATCTTAATGGCCATACTTTACACCTCCCAGACAGACTGGTTTTGCAGACAAAGGCAGGTTTGAATGGCTGTGACACCAGAAGTTCTTTGTAACCTGGACATGCAGTGCAGCCAAAACAGTGAATGATTTGATACAGCAGTTTTGAGAGTATATGAGCACTCAAAATGGCCCAAAAACCGGACTACATTTAATCAAAACCGGATGACTGGATAAGGACCCTAAAAACCGGATAGGTGGCAACCCTATGTCCTTTGGATGAAACATTAAACCGAGGTCCTTTCTAAACATCTCTGATGCTGTCCTGGTGGGTACCCAGGTAGAAGTAAAAGAACCCAAGACACTTTCTGCATGAGTAGGTGATTTATTGTGAGGAAAAAAGGAACAAACAAGTATCTGTGACAGTCAAACAAAGAAAAGTCTAAACAACCGCATATTAGAGAAATCCAAAAACAAAAGAAAAAATTTGAATGGAAAAGAAACAACAAATTAATATTCCATACATTATATAGATAATGAACTCATCTATAACAGAGAGAAAAGAGTAAGGAAACCAAAAGAAAGAAGACAAATAAATGTCATACAGGCAGTGCAGTAGTCACAGACTGTTAGGATCTGCTATCTAGCTACTTTTCTTACCAAAGACCACTTTACTTTTATGATTAACCTGGCTCAGTCACCTATTGCATACTATGCCATTTCTCACTTAATGAACCAGTGGAAAATGTCTTAGATTCTGACTTATAAATATGTTTCAGTTCTGCAACAGTTTTACACTGTAATTCCTGAATTGAAAAACATTTTTGTTGAAATGAAAAAAAAGACATCTATTAAACCAGATATGCCATTTAAAACATGAAAATACTACTTCAAATGTGCTACTGTTCCATCCCCCCCCCGCTGTATAACGTCAGTAGATCAAAATATAATCAATTGCTAAAAACAATCATTCATTCTACGTATTTTCAACTGAAGTCCAAAAACCTGTCATATAGGAACAATTGGAAGGCTATGCCTGTATTTCAATGGACAAGCAGCCAGCCACACCCACTTCCTGATCTATATAAGCAGTTCCTCTCAGCCTCCTTCTGACGCACTTTTTCTTTGCAGCCGGAGGCTCTGTCCATCTGTCCTTTGTTGCTGGCTGGGATCCCCGGTTTGGATTCTGCTTGTTTTCTGCTGGACTTCTTGTCTTTCTGATTGCTTTGTATTTAGCCTCCAGCTGTGTGCTTCTCTGCATGTTTGTTTCCTGTTCCTCTGTATTTCTGTGTCTTGTTTTGCTTTCTCTTTGGGGGGCTTTTGTCTAAACTCTTTGTGCATTGCTATCCAGGAGCTCATGTTATTTGCTACCAGTACTCATGTATTCTACTTAATTGTTTTCACCTGATTTGGGCCTTCTCTGTAATCAAGTCCATAGAACTCAGTCCAGAACTAATACATGAATATATTGCTGCAGGTATTGCTGCTGTTTTCCCTGCATTGTCCTTGGAACTAAACTGTGTTTCCTACACTAATACCAAGAAAGCCATTGTTGTTGATTCAGCACATTGCTTCTCTCTCCATTGTTCCCTGTTCATTCCGATTATTACACCCCTCCAAGCTGAAATTCATTGCTGCAAATGCTGCTTATTAATGGACATTGCTTTTTACTTGCATACTGCTTTATTATATTCTGGAAGTCAGCTGTGGCTACTGCCAGTGCTGTAAACTAGTTTTTAATGCTGCATGTGGGTTACGGCACTTCACCATAGCTTCCTTGTTTTTCCTACAATGGGGGACTGGGGGGTCTTGGTGAAGAGTTGTGGTCTCATGTGGCATATTGCTTTATGTTCGAATCTGTCTCCACCGCTAAAATCCTCTGAGTATTATGTCACCTTCTGATTGGCTCTCTCTTGACTTGGTTGGCTTGCCTTTGCTTATCTTATGTTCACAATAGCTTCTGCAAGCTGAATAACTTCAGCAAACTAAATAAAAAAAACTTTGGTATGCTAAATAAATGAATAACAAAAAGAAATAAACAAAACGAAACAAATGAAAAGAAATGAACAAAAAGAACTGATCAAACAGAAATGAACAAAATAAAAAAATAAAATAATGCACATATGTCATAAATACCTATGCGAATATAGCAGGTATGCCAACCTCGTCCTAGAGCTTTTCTGGCACAGGGTCCCCCCCTTTGTGCCAATGATCTCGCTCTGCACCACTAGTCCACATCTTGAGCATGCAAAGCTTGGGGCAGGGTCCTTCTCACCTGGCCCATAGCTAGGAGTGTCCTCCTGGTGGACCTCCAGTCGTCAACTGTACCGATGGCACCTCAAGTTGTAGAATTTAAGACTCAGCGCTGAAGGGGTGGGGCTCTCACCAGGGCCCCTTTAGCTGCCTGAGCAGGTTTGAGGCACCCTTCAAACTGTTCTCCCATGATTGCCTTGGTTCACCTGGTTTGTGTTTAAGGCGAGTAGGCCAGGTGAGTGCCTCAGCAGTTGTTGCTCTCTCCTCCCACCTTGGTTGTCCGATGTAGAGTATCGCTCGTGACCTTCCACGGCATCCTCATTAGAGGGACTGAGTGAGAGCTTGCCACCAAATTGGAATATTTTCTACCTTCCTTTAATTGGCTTTCCAAATTGCAGCGGCAGAGCCGTCACTAAACAAAATATCCCAAGCCTGAAAGGAAGGCAACCTAAGCCTTAGATCCCCAGAGATTTCCTTCTCAAAGAGTTTTTTTTTCTCTTCTCCGTGCCTCGGGTCATAACAGTTAGTTAGCACAGTTAGTGTTCCTTAGTTCATTTAGGTAGGTTCTGTTGTTGGATGGAAGCTGATGGGGTCTCTGCCATTCCCTCTCTCTTTAGGAGGTCCCCTTTCAATCCTCAATGTATCCAAAGCACTTATTCATTTTGTTATCTGTCTACCTCATATCATTAAGCTGCATTGTTGTCATTCTGCTCCTGTGCCTCATGGCCTGATTGCTTCTGTCTTTGGTGCTACTACTACATTCTTTTGGGGATCTTCCTAAGGTACCTTTAGCCAAGGAATCGTCCCATGGCACCTTTAGGGGTGGAACCCTCTCTGAGAGTTCCTTGCCTTTGGTACCCTACAGGGTGGTAATTCCTCTGGAATAGAGAGTGCCAATGGCCCAAACCTAAGTAATACAGTTGCACAAGCATAACACTATACTAGCCATGTAGGCTATTTAATTGGAAGGCTAGGCCTGTATTTCAATGGACAAGCAGCCAGCCACTCCCATGTACTGACCTATATAAGCAGTTCCTCTCAGCCTCCTTCTGAAGCACTTTTTCTTTGCTCCACTATCCTCCCCTCCTCCTCCAGCGGTGACGCCTCTCTAATTTCCTAAAGTACCTTTAGCCAAGTGAATCATCCTTCAGCACCTTTAGGGGTGGAACTCTCTTTGACAGTTCCTTGCCTTTGGTACCACCACAGGGTGGTAATTCCTCCGGAATAGAAAGTGTGAACGGCCAAAACCCAAGTAACACAGTTGCACAAGCATAACACTATACTGGCCGAGTAGGCCATTGAATCAAAAAATAAATGGTACACAGTTTCAACTTGATTGGAACAACCTGGTCTGGAACACATCGCTCCTGTAGCTGTTCATGCTGCTGATTTCCCTTAACATTTAATTTATTATGGCATCAAAGCCAAATTGTATTCCACATCATCTGCGGGATTCGAAAGACTATTAATTGTCAAAGCAACCCAGGTCTAAATGCAACAAGAATCTGCTCAACAGGAGGAGATTCCATGAACACAGTGGCCCAGATATTCAGACATGCACCCAAAGAGTATGCAATGACAGCGCAGCACAATGCAGATGTGCCACGTGTTAAAGGATGCCACATTCAGAGGATGCGCCACCGACATGTGCTGGCACAAGACAGGCTGCATATAGCAAGGATGCACTACAGCATAACCACAGATGCTCTGGCGCAACCAGGAATGTGCGGGAGCAGGTCAGAACACACAACTCAGTGGGCTGAGCAAGGGCAACAGGGACACATTGGCAGGGCTACACAGGGGCACAGTACCCCACCAGCATGACCAACCACAGACAACAGGGGCACACTGTCCTGGAGGCACCACAGGGCACCAGGGGATGGAAGAAACAGGACTCTGGGCTACCAACAGTGGCACAAGCACCAGGGCAACACATCTGTACCACCAGCATGCCAACGGCAGAGCCACGCAGTAGATACCCAACAGACCGTGGTACAGGAGGCCGTGACCATGGTGTCAGGATAACACACAAACACAGAGGACAGTGGCCCAGGGGTGAGGAGGCACAGGCCACCTAGAGGCACAGGCTGACACCTGGAGTGGAGAAGGGCACCACATGGCACACCAGTGGTGGACAGCATGACAGGCAGACAGAAGGGCAGTGCAGGCAGACAAGGGCACAAGGTGCAAGGGCAGGCACAGGCCAGCACAACACCACCACACAGGGACATGCACAGGACAGGGACTGTGCACACATGCCTGGTGCACACATGAGCAGCACCTCAAGGGGACAGCAGTGGGACACCAGGGACATGCCCAATCACAGCTCAGCAGACACCTGCAGCATGGTTCCACATGCCACCTTCAAAGGAAACACAGACACAGAAGATGTTGCAAAAAAAAGGGTTTATTAGGAACAAAAACACAAAATGGAGTCAACAGGGCAACCATGTACATAACAGAAAAAACTGAATGGGAGGGGTCAGGGGAAGCAGGGAATAGGGTCCTGGGGCTGTACAGTGGGATGTGGGGATGGGCAGGGCAACAGGAGAAGGGCAGGGCAAACAAGAACCGTGGTCCCAATGGTACCAGGGCAGGCTAACGCCTGCCACACACTGCAGCCTCTGACCTTCCTAGGTCCCTCTTCGTGGCCACTGTTGCCCGCAGGTTGTGCCATGTCAGGCCAACCAGTCATGCCATCATGGATGTCATCATCTGCTGCTGGTTCAGTATGGCAAAGAGGACCCTCACCATTTGCCCCACCTCCTCCATGGCTGTATCCTGGCCCAACCTAGGAGAAGGGACAGAACAAGCAATAACGACATGCCAGACAGAGCCCCATCCCACTCGAACATGTGCACTGGACAGCGGAGGCACACACCAGTGGACAGACCCTCAAAGTTCTGTGCACAGAGGGCTGCACCAGCCATCCACACAGTACACCACACCACACCATTGCAGACAGGCACACATGGCAGCGCAGTGGGCACAGCAGCACATATGCAAGGCACATGATGCGGACTGCAGGCACCATGGCCACACACACAGTGGAAACCGTGTGCACACCCCCCCCATCAGCACAGTGGATACGGGCATGGTACATGCACATGCAGTGCAACACCAGCACGTCTGCTGAGCCTGGTGCCCACGCAGGCAGTGCCCACACATGGCAACAGTGACCATGGCCGGAACCCTGTGATCTACAGTGACCCACAAATGCACAGTACAGCGGTGTGAACATGCTTACCTGGCTGTTGCTGTACCAATGCCCCAGCAGCCATCCCATTACCTCACCAGATGTCCGCGTCCACGGCTTCTCTGGTCCTCCTGCAGTCCTCTGGACCTGTGGATGGATGAGAGAGAGGTGGACTTGAGAGGACAGTCGTGCACACACACACACACACACACACACACACACACACATAGCTGGCATGGCGCAGGATGGGACACCGCCTGCATTTTGGCCCTGGCACCTGCACAATTGCAACACGCACAACAGCATTGCGCATATCACCCATGCAGGACACACAGTGGCTGCCGGAACTGTGGCCGCCCCCCGGAAGCTGCATATGCTGCGCTTCTGGACACCCAGTACAGGCACATCACGGGCATGTATGATGCATGGGAATGCTAACCTGGCTGTGGCACAGTGCACACTGCACCTGTGCCTGGAGCCATTGCAGCCATCTGGGATCACTCCTGCGCAGGTCCCCATAGAGGTGCCTGCACTGCTAGGTGGCACACAGCAGCCCCATGTGGCGTTCAAGGGCAGTGGTGACATGTGACCACTGTGTCCTTGGATGTGCAAGGGCACCTGCCCAAAGAGCTGGGGTGCATAGGGCTCAACCAGTGCAACCAGGTTGCACATCTCCACCTCTGTCCAGTTTACTGCCTGACTCATGCTTACAGTGCCCGCCATGGCTCAAGTGCATCCTGACTGTAGGAAGTGTTGCAGGCTACACAGCATGCACATTTATTTATTTATTTGTTTTTGTTTACGAGGTAAGCACACTAGACAACCAAGTGCCTATTTTCAGGGGTGCAACCCTGGAGATTACAGAGGTACATTCAAGAACATCAGGCAAAAACAAGTACAAGGCACATTCAGGGGAATCAAGGAGAGCAAGGGCAATACGAGACAGTGGCATGGCCTGGTGGGTGCACAGGGTCTTGGCCAAGACCCTGACAGCACAAGGCGTGACCCTGTGCAATGTCACATATGACCCCGCTCTGCGCTGTATGCAACATAGAGCAACCCGAAAGCAGCCGCGCCATGGCCATTGCACCACAATGACCATGGTTGCATGACAGGTGACCAACACTGCATGCTAATGGTGGTATAACGTGCACATGCGCACTGCAAGTCTACACACCGCACATGTGCTGGACTTGTTTCGTATGATTGCTCGTGCATCCTGCTTCAGCATGGCACAAAAGCACAATATTCACTCGCCATATGCAAATCACCTCATCAGGCTATGTGTGGCACAACCAGGATCATTAGCAGCTCATTACCATTGCACACAGGCTCATTTGCATGCTTTGCACTTGAAAAGCACCACACTGCAGCACAGACCACAGACCAGGATTGAACTGTGCCTGATGTAGGTGTCATGTGTACTCCTGGGGTGTGTGGTGCAGACATTGGTGATGTGCCCTGTGACATTGTACACCACCTAGCAGTTGATGGAGGGGTACCCCTTCCTGTTCATATATGCCACCCCCTTTGGCCTAGGTGGTGTGCACAGTGCAGTCTATGGCCCCTATCATGCCTGGCATGCGTGCCACCCTGTGGAAGTCCTGCATGTTTGCTGTATGCTCTACCTGTGTGCTTGGGAATCATATGAACAATGAAGCGCGTGGTAGCAGAGTGTTGAGGACCTGTGTGAGGAGGCGGGACGTGGCCGACTGGGTAATCCCTGTGGTGGCACCTGTTGGTCTCTGTAGGTGCCCGTGATGAGCAGGCACATCACTTATCACCTTGGTCTCCACAGACATGGCATGACTCAGTCTGGTGGGTGCCTGCAGCTCATCATTGCACAGCTCACAGAGCTGCCTCAGAACTGCCCTGTTCAGGTAGTACCAGACCACGATCTCCACATCGCTATAGTTCTCAAAAGTGAGGCAGGCATGGTACCGTCTGTGTTGGGCAAACTGCTGATGGGCGCTTCATCGGCCACGTTGATGTTCTTCCCTCCTCCTCACACCCCTCATTACCTGCTTCATGATAAATGGACCTGCCTTCATGGTGCTCTGTATTGGGCTCTGGGTTGAGCATCTGCTGTGTGTGCGTTTGATCTTTTTTTATAGGCTCAAGTCCGAATGGCGCATCCTGTGGTTTGCTCCTGACATGCGCCATGGTTTTTGGCTCTATGTGCTACTGCACCGCTTATTCATGGGTACACCCCCTTGCACTTGCGCTGCATACATTACATGTGTGCCACGGCACACTATGACTTGTGTGGCACATCTGCTGTGGTTGAATATGGCTCTGAGGCGCAATTATGTACTTGTGCCGGCACAACTGCTCTGAATATCTAGGCCAGTATCCAAAATTAACTGCTATAAAGACTTCCTAGGGGTAGTCCAAAGCTGTGCATAAGTAATTGTCCAGCTATGCAGTTTAACAAAGGCATATTTCATGTAGCTGGGTATAGTTCTAACTGGTTTCAAAACTCTGAGTTTACCAAGCTTCCCATGCTGCAAGCCAGACCAAAATATTAGAAGTTACCCAATCAGACCAAGGTTTAATGGTCGGAAGCACTAAAGGCCTAAAGTTAAAAAGGAAAAATATACTATAAATAAAAAACAAAACAAAAAACAGATTAACCATAGCTACACAGCCCTGTTTAATAGTAAATAAGTTATGTGTCTTTTAATCAGGTTCAAGTGACTGCTCCATAAAACCTGAAAATAACACTAAGTAATGGTTCCTCTAAAGAGGAAGGTAGGGGAAATATGTAACTTAGGTAAAGAAATACAGGGATTAAAACGGTTTTTCATTAAATATACTTGTTTTCTTCTTATTTTGTTGCTTCCTGTTCCAATTATTGACTTTTTGCCTGCCTATGTTTAATTTATGTTCCCAATTAGTTTCACCAAATCCCCATATTCAAACAGAATACTTAAAATTGTTATAGGCTTCGTTGAAAGTTTTATGTTATTTATTACATAAAGGCAGGAGCATCTATCCCCTGACTGACCAACATATTTGTTTAAATTTAATACCCCCCAAAGAAAATAACTGAAACCATTTTATGGCAATTCTTGCCTACACTTAATCCTTTACCAAAAGGCACACATTATCCACATATGCTAGAGTATTATAGACCATAGTACTTTCATCAGTACTTAAGGGTGAAATTCAGTAGTCTTCTATTTTCCTCAAAATGTGGTCTAAACACAAAATATACAACATAAGGCTTAAAGAATGGCCCTGTTTCACACCTTTATTCACCTGTCATCCGATGCCCTACTCCCCTTAATTACCAGAGTAACCGTGGACATCTGGTACACACTTTGTAACCACAAAATAAAAACGGTGGTGGTGGGGGGGGTCCATATTTCCCTAAAACAAACCATAAAAACTTATGAGCTATTAAATCATTTTTATCCATGGATAGCAAAACCCCTTCCATTTTATTTCCGTTACAACACTACCATTTCTCTTAGTAGAATTAAGTGATCTTTTACAGTCCTACCTAGAACTGAACAGGCCTGTGACAACAGGGATGCCAAATGCTTCATGACTTGCAGTAGTCCAGCTGTCAAAATTCTGGACAAAATTTTCAAGTCAGAATTCAAAAGACAGATCAGCTGCCAATTAGAGAACTAATTTTTATCCCCAGATTTATAAAGAAATATAACCAAAACATCCTTTGTGCTAAGAACTAACATATTATTACTAAGTGCCGAATGAAATATAGAAGTTCTTTTATAATAGCTGGGTAAACTAATGTGCCAATTCACTGGTTAGGCTGGCCTTACCTGGTGCCATATCAAAATTTAAGGAAAGTATTGCACATTCCAATTCTGATTCCGAAATTTTGTAAGTCAGTGTAGGCTGGAGATCTTTGCAGTATGTCTGGTAAATGTAGGTCCGAGAAAAATTGTTCTCTTCCACAATTCAGTGTAAAGTCGTGTCCAAATAATTTCTTGGTACTACCAGAAACCTCTTGTAAAATACTGTCTGTTTCAGTCAGTATGGTACTTTGTTCCTATTTTTATAATACTCATATTTTTCTTTTTTATCCTGTTTTGACGTGCCTTGTAAAGGCATATGACATACTGTTTCCTTGTGTGCCATATTTTGTACATGTAACTTCCGTGACATACTCAGATGACACTTAGTCATTTCAGATTTAAGTACTGAAATCTGACTCTGGAATTTGTGACCTGTCTCAATTGTTAGGGACTGCAGACTCTACAACTGTGTTCTATTCATAAGGTACTGTACTTAAAATATTCAGATTTCCCATGCCATCTTCCCCATTTAAGAAATAACTTTGCAGTATAGCGTAGTGGTTAAGGGCACTGAACTGCAAACCTGGAGATGTGGGTTTGAATTCCATCAGCCCCCACTTGTATATTGTGTGACCCTGAGTAAGTCATTTAACCTCCTTATGCTCCCAGGTCACACCTGGATACAAGCTCCAGCTTAGTGTGCCTTTCCTGGTTAAACAATTTCCACTATCCCTTCCCTATTTCTGCTTTTGTATCCTCCTGCTAAAACACAGGAGACTCTAACATAGCCACACAGATTTACAGGCAGCCAGAAGCTCCCCCAAAGCTGTCTGCATGTCATTATCCTTCAATAGTTCTGGGTGGAGTCTCCAAATTCCCGAGCCATGTTGTGATGATCTATTTCTGACTATCGTGACTGATAAGTGCCATATTGTGGTCTGAAAATTCCAGAGGGCATGAAATAGAAGATGATAATAAAAGAAAGTTTGAGGTAAAGAAAATAATCTATTCTTGTGGCTAGTGCCTCCACCCCCCCCAAAAAAAGTTGGAGTTCTTTCTCTATTAACATGAAAAAAATGCATCTGATAGCCCAGCTGGGGCAATAAATGAAGACAGAAAGTCCATGTCACAAAACTGCTTTTTTGTTTTAGTATTTGTACCCCTGTCTAAAGGGCTAAGACCACAATTAAAATCTCCTCCAAACATTACTGATTTTGAAGTAACAGAAAGGGGAAAGGGGAAATTGTTTAACCAGGAAAGGCACACTAAGCCGAAGCTTTTTCCAGGTGCGACCTTGTTGCACAATGAGTTAAGGACTTGTTCTAGGGTCACAGCAGTATGCAAGTGGGGGCTGTGGAATGAAACCCCAGTCTCCAGGTTTGCAGTGCAGAGCCCTAAACCACGGGTTAAACAGTTTTAAACACAACAGTCCTAGCTGCTTTAGACTGGTGGGCAGATAGATTTATAAATAGAATAATATATGGGGTTGTATGCGTAACTAGAATTTTACACACACCCAAGGTGTTAGATGTTACATAAACCCCGAGAGCGAAGCTCAAGGGATTTATTTACACATCCAATGCAGAGAGTGTGTGTGTAAAATTAGAGTTTTACACACAACCCATGCAGAGACATGCTAGCAAGGGTCCAGAGAAGAGCAACTAAAATGATAGAGGGGCAGCAGGACAGATCATATGTAGAGAGGTTGGGGGACTTGGGGATGTACACTATAGAGGAGAGGATGCAGAGAGGGGATATGACTGAGACATTCAAGTACTTGAAAGGAATTAACAGAGTGGAATGCAAGGGCCTATTCAATAAAGGGCCAAAAACCACCACCAGGGGGCACAACCTAAAACTGATGGGGAGAATGTTCAAGAGGGAGTAAGGCAGCACTTCTTTACAGAGATAGTGGTGACAGCATGGAATGAGCTGCCCCAGTAGATGGTGGAGACAAAGTCAGTGGAAGCCTTCAAAAGAGCCTGGGACAAACATAAAGGAAGGTCAGGTGGCCTAGTCAGGGAAAAGACAAAATTTAGGTTTGGAGAGGGGGAGTCGGGATAGCAGATGTAAACTTAAGGCTGGAACAAAACCATATTATTTCAAGCAGACAAGACAGACTGAGAGGTCTCCTTCTGTTGGCTATTTTCTTATGTTCTTATGTTCTCATCCCATGTTTTATTTTAGATAATTGCCCCCCCCAAAAAAAAAACTGCTTGAAAGACATTTTATACCAGACTCAGTCATAATGAAATTTACTGGAACTTTCCCCCAACCCCACCCTGTCCAAATCCCCTCAGAATCAGTGATTGGCTCAGGATCAGCAAGGATGGTGCATGTTTGTTTTAACCAAAACAAAATGTCAGTAATGGATAACCCTTCATTATGAAAAAGGATAGTAACAGTTTTATGGGATGGTTTAGTTAATGGTATTGCTATAAAAGAAGACCATACGGTGTGTTCTTCAATTTATAATATTGTAAACAAAACAATTTCAAAGTTCTTGGGGTTTTAAGGTTGACATCAAAGATCAATTCCTCACTCGCAGGTAGAAGGGCATAAATGTCATTTATCTGAAATTCCATAGACCCTTTGAAAGCTCTCGCCACAAAGAACCTGTCGGGTTTACTCCATTCCAGTGCTATATTTTAAATGGACAACACTGTGTCTCTTGGCAAGAAGAATGAGGGCATGAAAAAGAGAGCATATGGTCTTGGATTTGTTGGTCTCATTACCCTTTCAGGTAGGGTTACCATATTGTCAGCTGCATCGTTATCCCTGATGGAATTACTTGGGGAAGGGCACTGAAGGTTGAGCTTGCAAGCTCTGAGAAATAGACCTTTCCTAACTAATCTGCAGTTCTTTATCAGACATGAATTTATTTTGCATAGTCTGTCAGAGGCTATGGACTGCAATATCCATGTCCCCACCATTAATTTGTGAATCAGGAGTCAAAGTGCCAGAATCAGTGTTCACATAGCTCATAAGGGAAAGGACACTGCTTCCTGCTGGACACTGCTTACTCTCAACAGAATCACCCACTGCATACATATGTCCAGTTTGCCCCCATTTGTACTTATAGTAACCACTTGTCCCAGTGTTGCAGAGGTAGCAGTACAAACAATAATCCCAATAAATTTGTCTGTTCTTTCATTTTTCATTTAATTTCCTGCATCTCACAATGGGTTTTCCACAACACTTGGGTGTTAACCTCCGCCGTGCTGTCCTTCCACCCACATCTCACACCGCATATGGAGCAACTTAACTACATGTGCTGCCGTAAGACGCTGGCTTCCCAACCTGACCTACCCTGTGACCGAGTCCATCCAGCTGCCAGTAAGGCTTTTTTCTGGTGACCCACCACCAGCATTAGAAGTTCTGTTGGTGTCATGGTCCAACCCTTCATGGCATTCAGGTGCCTCCAACTGTGAAAAGACTTTTTCCAGGTTCAGCATGCGGGACCATTACAGAATGCACAGGCAGGTCGTCCACCACCCCAGGCTCATTTCCAGTTGTACCTTTGCCACATTTTGCCTCCGTAGCTATGGCCAGAGTTGCATCTTCTTCAGCCAGCATGCAGAGAAGCAGAGCTCTTCTTTTCTTTATTCCATCAGTCAAAGCATCATTTGTGGAGATGGGACTAACAGAGGTATTCTTGGCAGTATTTTGAGTCTCAGGAGTACAAGTCTATGAACATCATTCTCTCAGATTCTCAATACCATGCATGGTATCCAGTTTTACTTCATTTACTGGCATAACAGTTACCATACCACTTGGTAGAAATCCCAGGCTGTCGGGGATCTCCAACGAACTTTCAAAGATTAATTTTGAAGCAGCATTTGTGAGAATCACTTAATCCTCTTCTCAGCCACCACTGACGGGTCTGCCATCTTGCCAGACAGCAAGACTGACAGAGGTTCTCACTACAGGAAGAGTAGGGAATTTTTATTCAAAACTTGTAAGGAAAATTACATGTATAGTATTATAACTTTAACACAAAATCATAAACAAAAGTAAATCATAAATAAGTATTGCATCATACATTCAATACAAAACTCAAAAAAAAGTATTATATTATTTAAAATCATAAGAAAAAAAAACAAGAATCCTAAAAAGGATTACAACATACAATAACATAAAACTTAAATAATTCATAGAAATATAAACCCCCCTCCCAATCCTACTGTAATAGTGGAGGCAGAGCTTTATCTAAACTTGAAAATTAACCATACAGAACTGTATTGTCTTCATACAAAACCATAAGGAAAACAAAATCCTTTAAAAAAATTAAGCATACTTGAATATAGTACTACGTACTAAAACATATATGCATGTTAAAGCCTAACGGTATTAAACAAATACTTCCCAAAATGTGTACTAAGCAGAAAGGAAACAAATAAGTATTTTTATCTTATCTGAGCAAAGACAATGTGTCAGGAAGCAATGTAGTCCCAAAAAATGTATACCCACAACCAATTAAAAAAACTCAATACTATTATCATCCTGTATCCAGCCAACTTAAATGCTTCCAATATGTTTGAAACCGGACTTCTGGAACCCGAACCTGTTCAAACTGTTTAATTTTTAAAAGTGTGGCTTTTATTTTCCAGAACAGTTGTACTGGGGTCAAATACTGTTGTAAGGACCAGGTGCAATGTGCTTGCCAGGTGTGATATTTAATACAAGACAAAATTACATGAATTGTATCAGAAAAATAATGGCTCCAGGAGTGAGGTAAAATACCCCAAACAAAATGTCTTCAGTGAGTTTCTGCAGTGGTGTACCTACCCACTGGCTACCTGCATATGTCCAAAATTCATCCACATATGGGCAATCAAAAAAAAATGCTGAACAGTTTCAACTGGGGCTGTACACATTATGCCTCGTCACCCCTGTCCGAAACACCTTTATGTTTAAGATTTTCCTTAACATTTAATTTTAGGTGTAACACTAAGCCATACCACATCCACATATAGGCAGGAATCCTTTGGACATCAACATATTACCAATTTGTGCCAGTTGGTGGTGAACAACCAGCAAAGGCTGGAGAAAGGAAAAAAAAAACCTTTCCAGAATGTTAGCATATAATGTCTTCCTGTGATAAGTTTCAAGGTGAATTCTTAAGACACCCCATACCTTCAACTTTGAAAAACAGGATTTGAAGTACTCAGGAAGTCCTGCCAGAGACTTTTGTTTGTTTATACATTTAGAAGATTCCCAAGATTGTATCCAGAGGGAAATAGCATCCCATACCCAGCCCTCCCAGATTTTCCCAACCTTGTTCAAAAGTGGACAAATGTTTTTGTAACAAATAAGGAAAAGAAAAACACTATCGGATTTACTATTCGAATCCCACCTAATCTAAAATCTTGGTATAATATCCTCTCTTAATAGAGATTTAACCTGCTACCCTTATAGCAGAAAAGAATAATCCATAAATAACAGTATCTAAAGATGCAGGAGGGGGAAAAAACTGCCCCTAAATACAAAAACCTACTTGATAAAAAGGTCTTAATCATGTAGACTCTTCTTTTTGGACATCCCCATTTAGTCCATTGTTGAACTTTGAAACGAGCAGCCAACAAAAGAAGGTCCCAGTTATACCTAGCCGGGTCCTCCATACCCCCAAAAATCCCTAAAATCTTACAGGCACCAGTACATACTGGGATATCCAGAGAGTCTATTACAACTAAAGACTCTATATTTAGAGGAACATACTCTTTTTAAGATTCAATTGTGATCCTGAGCCCTCTGCATATGCCATCAGCAAGGCCGCAGTAGCATGGCACGATGGGATATCTGCCAAAATAATGCATAGGTCATCAGCATAAGCAATTGTTTTAATTTCTGCACAAGAGCTATTTATGGATAGACCC
The DNA here is from genome assembly GCA_016271365.2 of Neoceratodus forsteri. NCBI lineage: Eukaryota > Metazoa > Chordata > Ceratodontiformes > Ceratodontidae > Neoceratodus > Neoceratodus forsteri. The sequence continues at coordinate 800,890,479 of CM028129.1, forward strand.
TAATATCATCTGTAGCATTAATTCTGGTAAGAAGGGGTTCTAACATCAAAATATATAAGAGGGGACTTAAAGGGCACCCCTGCCTAACACCTCTAGTGACTACTACTGAGTTACCCATCCAGCCATTGACAAACGGCATTGCCAAAGCAGCTCTATAACAGGTTTTAAGCCAGGCTATAAATGTAGATGGGAATCTCATATGTTCAAGGCAAGCCCAAATATAATCATGGGAAACCCTATCAAACGCCTGTCTTTGGTCTAAGCTAAGGATAAAACCCATAAGTTCACCTGAAAGGCCTCTGGAAAATAATTCCCTCAACAAAATGAGACCATCCATAATAGATCTGTCTGGTACAGAACAAAACTGCGTAGGATGAATGATGTCTTCTAGACAAATAGATAAACGATCACTGAGAATTTTCATAAGAAGTTTGTAATCACTATTGAGGAGAGTTATAGGCCTCCAATTACTAATGGAATCCCTGGCACCCTGTTTATCAAGTAATATAACCAACCCCATGTTCATGCTGGAAGGTAAAGCTGCTGTCTGTAAACTACTTGAAAAAAAGACAAGCTAGTTCTTCTGCTAGCAAAGGTGCATTAATTTATATAATTCATTTGGGAGCCCGTCAGAACCCGGTGCTTTCCCCATTGGAGAGCGAGAAAAGACACCCCTAATTGTTTGTACTGAAATTGGTTGTATTAAAGCCGGAGTAAGATATTCTGGAAACAATCTAGGGGGCACGAAGCCAACCAATCTTGTATGTTTAAACCAGTAAGCTGTGGGTCTGCAGTAAATAAAGACCTAAAATGCCTCTCAACTTCTCCCAAGATATTTTCCTTGTTGTAAATGACGTCTCCTGTGGGTAATTTAAGCATTGTAATATCTTCACTTTGTCTAGAAGCATGACAAAAATCAAAAGGAGTTGTATGAGCACATGTGTGCCACTGACTCCAAACCTCTGCTCCTGCCTTAAGAAGAACATTCGGTCATATTGGAGTTTAGTAAGTTTGGCTTTTAGATTTTGAAGTACCTCGGTATCACACTCAAGACCTTTTAACATGCATTCCTGTAACATGAGCAAAGATCTTCTGGTTGCCAAATATTCTTGCGTCTTATATCTACCCAATAACCTTTCTATGGTTTGAAAAAATATCTGAAACTCCTTTTTCGTATCTTCCCACCATTCTTGTCTATTATCATATAAAAAAAGAACTGATTTATGGGCAATGATAATGGCCTGGAAACCCTCCATAACCTCTGGAATATCCAATAAGGACAAATTCAGCTTCCAATACCCTGATCCCCTAGAAGTTTTATGGCAATTTGAAAGAGTGACACCTAGAAATGCATGATCAGATGTAGCTACTAGTAATACCATGGGGTCTCTGGTCTGTAAAGAGGAAGACACAAACCAATAATCAATGCAGGAGGATTTCTTCCCCTGAAAAAAAGTATGACAGATTGTAGTATGTAAGGAATAAACATCAATCAAACCAGATTAGGTGAGCAAGGAATTAAAAAAAAAGTGTGTCACAATATAATTTTGAAGTGGCAATATATCTGTCTTGGGTCGTACAATTAATATTGAAATCACCCCCAAACAGAACATTTCGACTGGTAAAAAGAAAAGGGCACATTTGTTTTAATAAGGAAATTCTTCCAGATTTAGATTGTGGGCCATAAATATTAATTAATCTAAAGTCTATTGAAGCCAAAGTAACATCTAAAAGAAATGCGCGGCCAGGAAAAATGTCTACCATATGAGTAACCTGTACATGAGGAGTAGTAAAACAAATCCCTAGACCTGAGCAATGATCATCCCCCCTGACCAATAACTAGGACCGAATATCCATGCCTCAGAAGCTGTGGCAAACTCTTGCAATGAATACAATCTGGTATCTTGAAAAAATACTATGTCACAATAGAGTGCAAAATAAATCAAAAGTAGCCAACATCCTCATCTCAGAACGGATACTATAAGTATTGAAACTTCCTATTTTTAAGTTATAGCTAACAGGATCAACAAGTGAAGCAACGGGTTAAGTATCAGTAGTTGATAATCTTGAGCTTTTTATGGTACCTACCCTGGGTTTAGAACCATGTTTCTTCCTCACTGTACTAGGTGTAATGGTACCAGTTTCTGGGTCAGAAGCAATCCCTATTTGAGAGGAAGCCATGGAGGCAGAATCAGAATACAGATCTGCCCCTTCCACATTGACTAGTAAAACTGAAAATCTATTTTCAATGATGGGGACACCCACCACTGATGGTGGAATAGATTGTAATTTGGGCTGAGAACAGGGATCCTCTTCTCGATGAGAACCAGGGGAGCAGGAATCATCTGAGGTAGAGAAGGAGGGGCATAGACACACTACCATCAAGTTCATCCTGGGATTCACAAGGTGGGTCAGAAACCAAGAGTGGAGGCACAGTTACTATCTTTCCTGAGGATCTGGGGTTGTAATTACCACAGTAGACCCCAGAGAAGGGGTAGTGGTACCAGGGTTAGTACTGGTAGAGTGCCTTGATGACCCTGCTGCTTCCTCTGGGGTTGAGGATCAGAAGAAAAGGGAGGTGTAGAGACATGGGTCGATTTGGTAGCTCTAGGCACATAAAACTCTTTGTATATCATAATCTGCTTCCCAGTACTGTGTGCAGCCCAGGGGTACTCAGTAAAGTTATGACCCCTTCATCACAAAGGTTACATTTTGGAGTATTAACACAGTGAACACTTGAGTGCCCAGTATCCCCACAATACGTACATTGCTGAATGGTACAAGTGGAACTGAGATGTCTAGGAGAACCACATTTAAAACATCTTTTGGATTGGCCTGGGTTAAAAATGAAACCCTTGTCCCTGCCAATATAAAAGCAATTTGGTAAATGTTCCAGGCCTTCAGCAATTTGAGTTAGCTTTACTTTTAATTTTCCACCCCCCCATTCTAAAACCCCTCTGCATCTAATATGGGGTCAGGAGTACCCTGTTATTCACAATGCTTTTCTAGCCAATAAAGAATGTCAGAGATATTAACCCCCTCATTCCTAAATAATACTGTAATAACACGAAAATGCTGTTTTGTCAAAGGGATCACCTGAAAAGGTGTCCACAAGGGATTAGTCTTTACTGACATACGTTTGATCCAAAAACATTCCAAAAGGTCAGGAGTCCTGAAACTAACATCAAATGTATATTCCCCAGGGGCATGGATCAATGCATAAACCCTAGGGACTGTTTTAGTAAAATTCTCCCCACAAAGTATCTGTCTGGAGCAAGATCCATGCCCCCCAAATATCGACGTCTGATAGCGTTCCGTTGTTTGGCCAGTTCAACAGGTTTGCGGAATAAATCAGCATAAGAAGGATGTTGAGAATTCTCAGGCTGTTGTGCCTGGTCAAGTCCTTGTATGTCCATATGAACAGGCCCAATGTCTAAATTTCCCTCAAGGAGCTCGTTCTGCCCTTCAACCCCTGAGATAGAGGAAGAAGAACCCATAGGGTGGGGAAAATCATGGAGCATTAAATTTTGACCTGCGTCTGCGGTCCTATCCTCCACTAGCATATGCCCCTCCTGAAGCACAGATGCAGATTTGAAAGCATCCGGCGTCACCGATTTGGAATCATACAATGGGGGAACAGTTTCTGAAATAACTCCAGAGGCAGATTCTTCAACCAATTCAGGGTCGGCACTCCAATCTCCATTTCCATGCTGATGCTATCCAGCTTCTCGCAAGGCCCGAGCAGGGGACCACCCTGGATCACCTGGAACCTTGTACTGCTCCAAATTCGACCAATGTCCTTCTGGCAACACAGTATCTGCAAAAAACTTTTGGTAACTGGGAAGAAGCGCTTCAGGACTTCGCTTCCTTTTCTTATCCACCTCTACACAAACTCGTTCCCGATGTAGTTCTTCATCCAAAAGAAGGATTTGCTGTTGAAAGTAAGCCCATTTTTCTTCCAGTGTAAAATTTTGTTGTAACGAAGAGACCTGTGACTCCAAAGCATCTTCATTTATTATCAGTACTTGATAGCCTAAATTCTTCAACTCCAGTTGCCTCCAGAGCTTCCATCGCAGGGGAGGGATTGTGCTGATCACTGCCCAAAGCTAAACCAGCATCCTCCTTGCAAACACATCCAACTCCCTCAGTCACCAGCTCTGAACTGAGCCCCGCCATCTGTGCCGACAGACGGACAGCGCCACATGTCTGCAGAGTAGGGGAGTTTCCCCGGTGTCCTGACCAATATTCCCCTTCCCATAAAACAAGATCATGCAATTATCCAAGGCTGTGCATGGGTGTTTTTGTGTGAAATGACTGCCAATACACATTCAGTCATCTCACTGCCAGTCTCTCATTGTTCATAAAGTGCTTTAAGACACAATGCATATGAGAAGTGCTATACTATATATATTTATATTGATGATTATTCTTCTTAAAACTCCAAGAGAATTTTATTGAGGAACAAACTGTGTGTTGTTTTGTATTTACATGGTTCAATTCTGCACCTCTTACAAGCCTCCCATTGGCTGGGGCAAATGTTAGGTCTGTGGACGCTCCACATCCATTGCTCCAAACTCCCATTTTTGTTTTTACTGTTGTTTATTACTGGGAAATGACAGGTGGTGGGAAGGTGCTGCCACAGAGCAATCCGGCAGGGAAGAAGCTGACTATGTGTGCCTGCTTGTGGAGTAAACGAGGTTGCAGGGGCTGGATAGCTTGTTTTATTTTAAGAAAAGGTATGCTACCAGTTGCCTGAGAAGTGCAGCCTTACAAGACCAACTTTTGCCAGTATTTCTTCTTCGGTTCAGTTGTTTTTTTCTGTCCTTCCTCTGATATAGGAAGTGAAAACACCGCTAATCAGGCTAAGGTGGCTTGGAGGAGGGAGAGGTCAGTCGGGTGGCCGGGACTGAGAGTCAAGATGCAGCCAGTGTGAAGAGAATGTGAGACTGCTGTTTTTTTTTCTGTGCAACTGACAAGAAACAAGAAGTCGGAGCTCTGAAAGATACATAGGAAGCAGCTGTATATTAAGTGACTGCCACTAGAATTCAAGAAAAGTGAGAGAGAGAGAGAATCCTCCAACTACAGAACAGAACGGAAAGGATAGTATTCTTATATACTAATAGTTTTTTAAAAGGAAAAATTGTCTGCGTGCTTTTGCATACTTGTAATTTCAGCAGGTTTTAAATCTGATATCTGAGATATCTACTCACCATTTAGGCCTTTTAAACATAGTGTTTTGTTCTTATCTATCTCATACAATACTCATATTTACTATTTGTGTAAAGACTGCAGTTGTAGCCTGTTAGCTTTTTACTTTTTAATCTTGAAAGGGGTTTGTTTTTCACGCCAAACTGCAGAGTCAATTAGTCAGATCACATGGCTAGCAGTCTGCGTATAATGCACAGGCACCAAGGAGTGTTAGGATTCATTTAGGACATCATTTCGCACTGGTTACACACTAGCAAGAGGGAGGACTGATTTGTAATGCTTTTGCTTTGGATCTGAAATTGGACCATAGATTGTTTCAGCTGTAGCTGCATATCTGCTTAGGCAGGTTGAGTGGGTTGAGCTGTGGATGCGAGTCTTTGCAAGATAGCTTGAGTCCCCGATTTCTTGGCAGTCATGCTATGCTTGGCCTGGCTATTCTGTGGAGGAGAGTTACAGTCTCATTTAAAAAATGAATCATATCTCTACTTCTCATACTGTGGAGTTTTTGTGATGCTAGTTACCAGTAAGTTTTATAAGTTCAATTTGTGGGGGTTTAAAAGTTTTAAGAGGTCTGGAAATTTCATAGATTTAATAGTGATATAATGTTATAATATTACAGTCCCCCCCCCCCCACACACAAGTGCCGCTTGGCAATTAGTATTGTGTATGTTGCACAGTTGTACAGTGCTGCCTAGTGTTGTTTAAATGCTATCTAATAGAAGTAGTAGTAGTATAGAATAGGAACATAAACATAATAACATAGGGTGGTAATTAGAAAGCAATTAGAGGGCAACTATATAGCAATTAGACAGCAAGTAGATAGCTGAAGTTATATTTTATATAACTTTTCTTTTTGTGTGATATAAGTTGATATATATATATATAGGTGACATAAGCTGCGTACAAAAGGAAAGTTAGATATTCTGTCATTTTTGTATTCTTTGTCCATAGATAAATGTATAATTTATTGTATTAATTGAAATTGAAGTTAGTTTTTGGTTTTTCCCCTAGTGGTTTCTCTGGGCTATCTGGAACGAACCCTCTGCACTGCAAATTTCAAGAGAATAACTGATTTTCAAACTGCCTTGTTTCCACTCCCCCTATCAGTGGATGGACAGTGAGTGGCCAGGGAAAATAACTATTGGGATGAGGCCCTCATAATTTCATTTTTCTTTGGATATTTACCACATGGCAGTCCATATGACATTTTAAGGTACAATTTTTAAAAATATTGGGTTATCTAGTTATCTGGAAACATCTGTACCTGGCATTAGAGATCCTTTCTTTGCAATGTCCAAGAGTTTTTGGCTGTTGGAAAAAAACAGCTAAATAAGAATTGATCTGATCAAGAATTCCAAATTTGAAGTTTGTGCCTGTGGAGAGACGCCAGCTGTTTTGTGGGAGTTGCAAATGAACATTTGAACATTTTTTGATCAGATCAGATTGTATATTGTACTCTGTCTGCTTTGGATTTAGTCCATCTAGTTTATTTTTTTAATTTTGTTCATTCTTTGTGGACATTGTGGACACTGCTGATATACTATCTGTTAAGTGTATGTACTGATATTTTACTGCAGTTCTTTTTGCACTAGTGCCATATTGACATAAATACTGTACTGTTGCATAATTGCACTAAATGCATTATTTAATTATTGCACTTGAGATCTCTTTATACCTCTATAGATAGAATTATTCTCAACAAAGGAGAATGTTTACTGGCTTGTTAAAGACAGGCCATAAAACAGTGGATATAAAATGAGAACAAGAAATAAGGGAGATATGGGGGATCTTGAAAAAATTGGGAATAGAGAGGAGTCTGAAAATGTTTATAAGACTCAAAGAGGAAAAAGAAAGGGGAAGAAATTAGATAGAGAAAAATCTGATGGTAAAGAAAGGAAATTAGATAAAATAAACAGACAGAAAAAAATAGTAAGGAAACAAAAAGAGATGTAAAAGGACAATCTCTTATAACAAAACATTTCCAAAGAGAAGTGATTTTAGAGAACAGTTCAACCCCCGTCATAGATTTGACTAAAAAACAACAAATCGTAAGAATTCTTATGAAAAATCACCAAACTTGGTGACTGAGTCAAGTATAAATTGTATTGGGGAGGAGAATAAATATATGTAACTCTACATTGGTGATATTACTTACACCTGAAACACAAAACACACAAGATTTAAGTCACCCATTGCAGATTGAGTTAAATGAAAGTTATCAGCAATTGCCTGTAATTACTCCCAACAAGAAATGACAGGAGTAAGGGGGAAAAAGAATTAAAACAAATAAGGGGTGAAATGCAAAATACCATAGTTGTCCTGGAATATTTAATAGAGACTGTAGAAAGAGATCAGCCACAGTTTGATGGTGATGGTAAACCAACTGTCTACAATCACTTTCTGGATAATGACTTGGCTGAAGTTTTAAGACATCCCCATATTGCCAACATTGCCCTAATGGAACATTTAATACTAATCAGGAGTGAACTCACATCTTTAAAAACTGAAGTGGCTTCTAATACGAAGTGATTAGACATATTGTTACAGGATGATAGAATGAAAGTAAATAAGGGAACGAGTAAGGGAGAGATGCAAATCACTCCCTTAATTGAACAGAAAGATTTTCAGAAGGATGAAGTACAGAAGGTAGAACAAGAGATATAAGTTAAACAGAAAAATGAAGGAAATAACAAAGACTGTGAAAATAAAATAAAGCAAGGGTCTAGCAAAATGAACAACAAGACGGAAAAAGAAGGACAGTAAAAAAAGATATTAGTAAGAGGCAATGTATGGAGGAGGAACAAGAAATGAAATTACAAGATAAGGAGATATTAAATAATAACTTAAGAATACCCCACAGTATAGAATTGAGTGGAGGAGATGGAAATGTAGATGTTAAAGCTGGAAAACAAGAAAAAATTTTACAGCAAGGTGTGGATGAGGAAATTCTCTATGAAGATAAGACATCCGAGGACCAATTTAATATAAATGCAGAAGCTACAATAGCACTGAGAGGGGCCCAGAAGGAAATGATGGAAAATAGTAAAATTAGGATATAATTAGGGAAATTGTTATGCAGAGAGTTCTTGGATTTGGAGATACTGGATGATGATATTGTTGACGCAATAAGAGTAGATGATTTGACCGCATGGGATATTATATTATTTTTCTTTAAAAAGAGCAGGGTTGCACAATATATATGGAGAACCTCTGAAGCTCTAAGTAGGGTTGCTCTATCAATGGACTATCCTATAGAGATAGGAAATCTAAAAAATAATAAAATAATGACAGAATCACAGTTAATAGTGCAACTGAAAACCTCTTTATCCTTAAATGATCTTTGGGAGGAAAGTATTCAGACTGAGGTGACACTTTCAATTTTTGGAATAGCCTTATTAGGACTGAAACATATTCAAAACTAAAAACAATGATGGTCTGTTGAATTTCCAATCTTCTGGGCATTGATTTTTATGAAGATGATATAAATTAAGGTGGAACAGATATCTAGAGATTGGAAGGGTGAGAACCACATTGATTTAACATTACAAAGTAATGAATTGATTGAGAATATACTGCATGCCAGTATTAAATTGGATAACATGACTATATTAATTACAAATCTAAATGAGGTAACAGTAGAACAATGGGAAAAGGAAATTACACAGGAAGTAATTTATAATATAGAAACATCAAACAGGTTTGAGTCACTGGAAAAAGAAGATAATAGCTGACCATCAAAAAATAAAAGATCTGCACAGGAGATGGAGCAATTGCAGGAAAAGGACATCTTGAATGACAGTGGTTTTCAGTACTTACAGTAAATACAAATGTTGGTAAAATAGGTTTTATGACCTGGAATGTTGCTGGCTTGGCATCCTGATTTGTAGATGGGGAATTCAGTGAATTCTTAAGGAAAGTGGATGTGATAGTATTCCAGGAGACATGGCATGGGGAAGGTCAAGAAGAAAATATAAGCTTAAATGGATACACTTTGATTCATTCACCTGCAAAGAGATTTAAGAAATTGGGAAGGAGCTTGGGAGGGTTAGCTCTGTATGTAAAAATAACTAATGACCTAAAAGTGATTAAATACGTAGTTAAACCAAATTATATAATTCTCATGTTAACAGCATGGGAAGAGAAGTTAACAGTTGTTAATCTGTATAATCCACCAACCAATTCAAGTGTATATGATACATCTCTAATGGAAAAGCTAGTGAAGGATATTAGGAAACTGGATGATGAGAAATATGCAGAGCTTCTCCTCTTTGGGGATTTTAATGTTAGATTAGGGGAAGGAACAGACATGGAAAATGAAGAGATACTATATGCATTGAACATACCCAAAAGATGTGCACTAGATAAGAAAAGTACAAGCATGCATAAGCAAATGAAATATCTACTTGAGGCACTTCAGTTATTAGTCTTAAATGGATGCTTTGAATCAGATAATAAAGGAGAATTAACATGTGTCTCTACCAGGGGCTCAACAATAGTGGGCTACATGGTGGCCCCAATTTATGATTATAACAAATATGAAGACCTCACAGTAATAAATAGACCAGAAAGTGACCACTTTCCACTGGTGTTGTTTAGAAAGACAGACACATATGTACTAAGGGAAGAACAGTAACTAGTTTGTATAAACAACAAACAAGATAAAATAAATTGGGACAAACTTCCTGAGGATAAGAGTTCCAGTTTAAGCAATAAGTATGTAGAGGAACTAACATTAAAGATTGAGCATGAAATGGATCCTATAAATATATATGATACAATAATAATGCAGTATAATCACCTTGTAGGACAATGTATACAAAAAGAATGGAATAATTTCCAACAGTCATGCTATGAAAGTTGGTTCTATAAAAACTGCAGAAAGGAAAAAAAGGAGGTGGCTAAATTAATAAGGAAAGTTAAAAAATATCCAACAAAAACTAATAGGACTGAGTTGAATAAAATAAGGAGACAGTATAGAGAACATATTACAATACAAAGATATACAGCTCGGTGGCACTGAGGATTGAGGCGCTGGACGCCACACCTCGCACCACGCCAGCGACCCGTGTTCGGGAATGAGCATGGGTTGCCGTGGGTTGGCAGGGAGGAGATAGATTGAGTGTCTGATGGACTGCTCTCCATCTCTGGGGAGGGGGATTTCCTGCGGCCAGTGCTCACGTAACCCCCTAGCAGAGGCTGGGGCTCAGTAGCATGTAGCCACATGCCAAGGGGGCAGGATGCGGCAGACGCTTGATTGGGGCATGCACAGGAACATGCAGACACCCAATCACTGGCATCATTGCATGGGGTATGCCCACAGGGAAGAAAGGTGGAAAAAAGGGCATCCAGTCGCAGTGGCTTGATGGCCATGTCTGTGAGCACCTGTGCTGGCTCCAGGAGGGGATCACCAAGTGTGGATCCATATTAGGTGGGGGAATTGGCTGCCCCCTACCTCCCCGCCACAGGGGGTAAGCGTGGGGCAATTGGGTGGTCGCCCTCCACAGAGACTGGTACGAGTCAGACAGTGGTCAGAGAAAGGGATGCGAGGACAGATTGACTGACTGGAAGCCCCAGGAGAAACAATACCCACAAAAAAAAAAAAATACAAAGATATAAACATCAGAAAGAACTTTGAGACACAATGCAAAAAATAATAATAGATAAAAATGACAAAACATTTTGGAATCTGGTCGCAAAAGGGACTAACTCTTGAAATATTATGATGTCTATATTGAGCCAGACATATGGACAGAATACTTTAGAAACATATATTTAAATTAGGACAGATAACAACTAAGATGGAAAAAAATGAAATAGATGGTAATTTTGTTTGGTTCACAGAAATAGAAGTCAAATTAGCTATAGAAAATTTTTAAAAATCATAAATCTCTGGGACCGGATAATATAACAATAGACTTTATGAAAATAAACATAGATTGGTGGGTTAAAGTTATTTCTGATTTTTATAATAAATCAGTAATGTATGCTTATATACCTGATGGTTGGGAAGTCATATCATCCCCATTCATAAAAAAGGATTGTTTAAAGATCCTACAAACTATAGACCCATTAGTTTAATGGACACTGTAGCTAAAAGTTATGCTAAAGTACTGTTAAATAGATTAAATATATGGCTAGAGCAACATAAATGTTATTTCTGATCATCAAGCAGGATTTTGGAAAAATACTTCTTTTAGACCATATATTGGAAAAGTATTGTAAGATCAAAAAACAACCAATATTTGTTGCTTTCTTGGACTATACCTCAGCCTTTGACACAATATTAAGAGAATTTATCTGGGAAAAGATGGCGAAATTAGGGGTTGAACAGAATTTAATAGTACTCATAAAAATGATTTATCAGGATACCTGGACAAGAATAAAATACTCACCAGCTGGTGCACTAATGGGGAAAGTAACAATTGAAACTGGAGTAAGACAGGGCTGCGTACACACCCCAGCACTTTTTAATATCTCTATAAATGACATCATCATGGCACTTGATGACTCAGTGTTCCATATACCTTAAGCAGGGACAAGGAGATTACCAGTACTGGCTTATGCCAATGACCTGGCAATTATATCAACAAGTAGACTGGGATTGCAGAGGGCTTTAAAAAATAGATGGAGATAAGAGAAAGGCATAACCTAAGCCTAATATAAAAAAAGGTCATGGTATTTGGCAGCAATAACAAATTTAGAAACCTGACTCTATTAAATAAAGAGCTAGAATTTGTGAAAGATTTTAACTATTTGGGAGTGACATTCTCCAAAACTTAACATGGAATAAACATATACAGTAATGCACTAAGAAAATGCAGAACTCATTAAAAACACTGAAAAGATGTAATCACTTGTATGGAGGAAATATAGTTGCACCAATGATTAAAGCAGTAAATGCAAAAATTATACAACAGGCAAGTTATACCACTGAAATTTGAGAAGTGGATAGAATAATTAAGATAGAAAGTATATTAAATAAGACCTATAAACAATTGTTAAGATTACTGAACGGTACACCAAGTTCACTCATATGAGCAGAACTGGGACAAACAAGTTTTCAATATTTAGTATATGGTAAACTCATTAATTACTTGGTAAAATTAACATCAGAGAACAAAAACTCATTAATGGTGATATGTCTAAAAGAAAAAATACAATCATTAGAAAAAAAGAATATCGGTTGGTTAAGTACTATACAAAGGGTAATAATGGAGAATGATTTACAACACCTTTGGAAATGGGCTACGCAGAAGATTAACATAAGTTCAACATATATAAAATTAATTGCAAAAAACTCTGTTTTACAAAACCAGTTAGGGTTTCCATTACACCTTTAAAAGTATGGAAATTCAATGTTACAGTTAACACGTGTATCAGCACAACAACAACAACAATCTCTGCAAACATTAGAAACAACAGTTATTTGATATATCCCTTGGTGTCCTTCCACCTAACTCGTACACCATACAAATATATTGTTCTATACCACATGATTAACAGCTGAAATGGTGTACGAGTTAGGTGGAAGGACACCAAGGGATATATCAAATAACTGTTGTTTCTAATGTTTGCAGATATTGGTGGTGTTGTGCTCATACATATTAACCCTAACACTGAATTTCCATACTTTTAAAAGTGCAATGAAAACCCTAACTGGTTTTGTAAAACAGAGTTTTTTGCAATGAATTTCCTTACTTTTTGAGATAGGTGTGTAACAAAATTGCAACAAATACTCATAAGTTTGTCATTTCTTTCAAATTGTGACCCAAAATTTTCAACATAAACTTCTTATAACCCCACCTCATAACCCTCATACTGTATGTGCAAATTTCTTAATCCATGGCAAAATGCCATTCTGTGCCACAGCTGTGGAAACACATTTTCGACAGGATGTGAGAAATGATAGCTGTAGTATTCATGAGGTGCTGTGAAGAAATGGCTATGTTCAAACTTTGGAGTGAATATATAAATGATTGGCAGCTACATGCATGTGTAGGAAAATTTCATTGATTGCATGTAACTCAGGCATTCTTTGTTACTTTTGCTCCAAAATTTCATCATTGCCTTTCTGGGACCTTACATTATGAACACTGGCACTGTCATTTCATTACTCAATCCCTAAAGGTGATTTTGCACATCGACTGCACCACTGGTGCAAAAGCACATTTTGGGCAGGGTGTGAGAAATGCAGCTGTACTGTTCATGAGGTGGTGTGAAAAGTGGCTATGTTGAAAACTTGGAGTGAAAATACAAACTGGCAAAGTTACACATGTGCAAAGGGATAGATCCAGAAGCAAATGATTTGATACCTTTTAATGGACCAACATAGATGTAACAACAAGAACAAAGTGCTCTAGCTTTCAGACCAACCAGTCCTTCTTCAGAAGCTCATGGCAGTTGTTTAGAAAATACAATACTTATAACAGCTAGATAATGCAGAAAAACAGAAAAAAATCCCCATTGGTTAAAATACTCATTAAAAAAAAAACAGAAGATGATGTCAGAGAAGTTAAACAGTACAATACTGCCCCTCAGTCCGAATGAACCTTGGGTTAAGATGTGCTTGGTGCAACAAACATAAAGAATCCTACTACACATAAATTTAATTGACATAAGATAACACTGCTGAAGCAGATAACTCCCAAATCAAGCCATGAGTGTCACAGTCAGTATAAGGATGTGATTACTGAAAGGCAACCCCCACCCAGCTTAAAGACAAACTAAGATAGTTATAGGGCTCATGAAATTACAATGTATGCATTAAAGACAAGAATACCAGTAAAGTTGTCTAAAAAACATCAGTGCACACTGTGTGATGTGTAAAACCTAGCTAGACATGTCACCCAGCTGTATTCTCAAGCTAAATAAAAGGCCCAAGAAATTACAAAAACCTCAGGACTATATAAATGATAATATAAATATAAATTGATAATATTAGTGTTAAACAAAAACTCTAGTAGAGGAACCTCAAAGAATTCAGACCATGATTCCTGATATGTACTGATGTCAATATATACTGAGAATGTAGCAACTACATGTACCACAAGTGTCTAGGGAATCTGAAAAGAGATAAAAAGTAATTTATCTCCTCCTGCTCATACAAACAGTACAACCTAACCCACCCCACATCACAATAATGTGGGTGGGAGATACATAGCTTAAACGAGATGTTGTCTCTCTCTCTCCCCCTCCTTTCTCTGTCCCCACAGACACACACACACACACACACACACACACACACACACACACACACACATACACACTCAATCTCTCCCTAGTGAACCTATATTAACTTCAGTCACTGTAATTGTTCCCCAAAGGAATACAACTTGTAATGAAATTCTGAGTAAATTACTACAATATTAGCCTAATGTAAAAGATATGTGCAGGACCCCAAGCAAATGATCACACATCCCAATATGTACAGAGTTACAAAAATTATATATAACAGTATAAGATAACATCCTGTATGTACACTAGCAGGCTGGGTAAACTGAATATGGTGCAATGGAATCAACCCCCCACACACAGGCAAAGATAAAAAGTAAGGAGAAATTTGTTGTGTGAAATGAAAATAGTAACACATTATACCTCCATATAGCTAAATAGAGACTTACCTCAATGTGACAGCAAGCCCACATCTATTATATCACATACCTCACAGCACATACCCACACACATACATACACACACGCATCCACATCTCACACATGCTGAAGTCCTATAATATGTCAGCTTGAAGAAGAAAAGGTCTGTGGATGTTAATTTCTGTAGTGTCCCATAAAGCCAATATCCAAGTTCATCCCATCTGCACCATATTGAGATGTAAATAAGTTTAATCTCAAAGCTCGCCTCTGTTGTGTGTTTTGAGATTTCCTTTTAAGACCATTACTGACATATCTGAGACTGAGTGGTCAGGCTGGGAGAAGTGATGCCCCACTGGTTTTTCAGTCTTCCTTGCTGTAATAGTATGCCTGTGTGAGTTCATCCTAGTGCGGAGCTGTTACGTGTCTCTCTCCTACATAACCTGTTTGTGGACATCTCTTGCACTGAATGAAATAAACAACATATCGTGACATGCATGTATAACTCCCATGCACCTGGAATTGTCTGTTTTGTGATGTAACCACACAGTCTGAGGTAGAAATTAGCCCACAAGTCTTGCAGGGCGTTGATTGCAGGGTCGTGTGCCATTGTGTGACATGGTATTCTGTTCGTGAAAGTTTGCTCCTAATAATTAGGCTGGATAAATTTACGGTTGTTTAAAAGATAGTAGTGGGAGTTCCTTAAAATACAATTAAGGGTGTCATCCTCACTAAATATTGGGTGGAGATCTTTAATAATCTTACGCGAGACGCTCAAGGTCTGGATGATATGTGACTACCAAGGGTATTCTTTCTGTAGCTGTCTTTTCTTTATATTGAAGTAGTTGTCTTGGTACTTGCGTTGTCTGTTCTGTTATCCTGTCAATTTCCTGGAAGAGTGTCCCTGCTCCATAAAGGTGTTTTTCAACATAGCCAAATGTGTATCTCTGTCATCCTCATTTGAACAAATACGCTGACAACGAGTGCTTGACTGTATATGACAGATTTTTTGTATGATTAGGGTGGTTACTTTTCCTGTGCAGGTACCTCTGTCTGTCTGTTGGCTTCCTGTAAATACATGTATGTAAGGTTCCATCCTTAATGATGACTGTGGTGTCCAGAAAGTTAACCTTGGTGGTAGAGTACTCCAAGGTAAGCTTTATAGTAGGGTGGAGATTAAGTTTGTGATGAAAATCTTTGAGTGCATCTGTGCCTTTCGTCCAGATGATAAACAAATCATCAATGTAACGGAAATAAGCCAGTGGTTTGTGGGGATACTGCCTTAAAAAATCCTCCTCCAAGTCAGCCATAAAGAGGTTAGCATACTGTGGAGCCATTTTGGTGCCCATTGCTGTTCCCATAGTTTGAACATAATGTTTACCATTGAAGTTGAAGTTGTTATGTGTCAAAATGAATTCCATAAGTTCCCCACCACTCCAGGGTTGATGTTTTGGTCAGGTCCTTTCTCACGTATGTATTTAAGGCATGCTGCAATGCCATCTGTGTGTGGAATATTAGTGTAGAGGGATGTTACATCCATTGTCACTAAATGGTATCAGGTGGTAAATCCTTATAACCAGAAAGTACACGCAACAAGTGCGTAGTGTCCTGGATATAACTGTCTCTTTCCATAACCAGCGGTTTCAAATGGTCTCTATAAACCCTGAGATCCCCTCAGTCAAGGTACCATTACCAGAGACTATGGGTCTCCCTGGATTGCCAGGTTTATGTATTTTAGGCAGCATGTAGAATGTCCCTGGCTTTGGTTCAGCAGGAATGAGGTGAGCTAGTTTCTTTTGGACATGGTCAGGAAAAGTTTTAGTTAAGTCACATAGTTCATCTTTATATCTTGTAGTATTTTAACCAATGGGGATTTTTTTCTGTTTTTTTTTTTTCTGTTTTTCTCTGCATTATCTAGCTGTTATAAGTATTGTATTTTCTAAACAACTGCCATGAGCTTCTGAAGAAGGACTGGTTGGTCCGAAAGCTAGAGCACTTTGTTCTTGTTGTTACATCTATGTTGGTCCATTAAAAGGTATCAAATCATTTGCTTCTGGATCTATTCTTGCAAGGACCAATACGGCAACTACTAAATCAAGATTTCAACACGCAAAGGAAAATTTCAATGACCATGCCTAACTTGAGCATTTTTGGTATTTTGCACCAGATTTTCCACATGGGCTTTAGAGCCCCACCTCATGCACAATGGCATTGCCATTTCATTGCTCAGTCCCAAAAGGTGACTTCTTTTAGCCACAGTGAAATCATCTTTCAGGACAGAGTAACAAAATGACAGTGTCATTGTTCATGAGGTGGGGTCCCAAAAACTCCATGTTGAAAATTTGGTTCATGCCAGAGGGTGTAGACAGAATGAGGAGGGACCTACAGAAGCTTGACAAATGATCAAGAGTTTGGCAGTTGAAATCCAATGCAAAGAAGTCGAAGATAATGCATATGGAGCACAAAAACCCTGGAACATCATATCAGTTGGGGGGGGGAGGTGAGGATATAGCATGCACCAAGCAGGAAAGGGACCTTGGGGTTATCATCTCTAATGGCCTCAAGGTAGGGAAAAAGTGTGACAAGGCAGCAGGTAAAGCAAAAAGGATGCTGGGATGCATAGTAAGAGGCATCACCAGCAGGAATAGGGAGGTGATAATT
Source organism: Neoceratodus forsteri (assembly GCA_016271365.2). NCBI lineage: Eukaryota > Metazoa > Chordata > Ceratodontiformes > Ceratodontidae > Neoceratodus > Neoceratodus forsteri. The sequence goes on from CM028129.1 coordinate 800,907,935, forward strand.
TCAATATACAAGTCACTAGTGAGGCCCCACCTGAAGTACAATGTGCAGTTCTGGAGACCTTACCTCTGTAAGGACATAGACAGGGTAGAGAAGGTTCAGAGGAGGGCAACAAAGATAGTACAGCGACTGCATCACAAGTCCTATGAGTACAGACTGAAGGACCTGAATATGTACTCCCTGGAGGAGAGGAGGGAGAGAGGGAATATGATAGAGACATACAAGTACCTTACAGGGAGGAACAGGGTGCAGGAATGCACTATTTTCCAGTGAAAAAGATGTTCCAGAACTAGAGGGCATGGGATGAAGTTGGAAGGAGGGCAATTCAGATGAAACATGAAGAAGCATTTCTTCACAGAAAGGGTGGTGGACAACTGGAACACCCTGCCAGAGGAAGTGGTGGGAGCTAAAACAATCATGGGATTTAAGAATGCATGGAATAGACATAAGGACATTCTGGAGGACAGGGTAAGGGCAACAGACTTCTAGAAAAACAAAGTGAACTGACAAGCTCAACTGGGCAGACTGGGTGAGCCATAGACCCTTATCTGCTAACAGTGTCTATGCAGCTATGTAAAATACCTAAAAATGGCTGAGATATTAACATACAGTATGTTCAAAATGCCATTGACCACCTCTATATGGCACTTATCTTTATTCTTCAGTTCGCAGTTAGACTTTGAAGAGTGCAGACATGTCCCGATCCACAGAAGATGACAGCCGCGATCTCGGTTGGTAAGTATAGGCAAGGGGCTGTAGGGTGGTTGGTTGCTCAGTGGAGGGTCAGGATGCAAGAGGGGATGGGGAAACAATGAGAGACCTTTTTTTTACAGGAGTTTAAAAAAGATGTTGTGGACTTTTATTTTTTCACAGGAACAGTAGGACCATTTCTCAGGGCACTGGGGGTGGGTTCCCCAGTGTTCCACACTGCTCTGGGGGGGTACATCATAAATGGGTACACTATGTACACTGGGAGTGGGCTCCCTAGAGTCACACACTGCTGGTGGGGGTGAGTGTAGTGCTGAAATGGCAAAACCATTACATACATATTTCAGGACACTGGGAGTGGGTTCCCCAGTGTCCCACAGTGGGGGGAGGGGTGCTTTATCTGGGTCACTGGGAGTGGGCTCCACATTGTCCTACTGTGCTAGTGGTGGTGGAATAAGATATTGAAATAGCAAAAAGCACAAAAGACAGTAGCTCAATGGCACAAAACATTTAGCCTTCAAGTATGAGGTGCACTTACCAGGGTGTTAAACTCAGTTGAAAGGCACCAAGCTGGAAAACCAGCAAAAGGTCAGCACTTCATTCAGTCCTATAGTAAGTTTAAATCTCAGTTCACAGTGTTGCAGAGAACAAAGCCTGGCAGATCACCCTGGAGTGGAGATTATGTTTTAAAAACTCTAGGGGGTTTATTCAGCCTGGGGTGGGGCCCTGGGGCTGTAGAATAGGCAGGGTTGGTTGACTGTTTGTTTCTGTTCCCCCACTGTGTTGGTTCTATCTGCCAAAAGGGATTTAGTACTGCAAAATAGCATCCATGTTCAGTGCAGAATCCCTTTCCATACGGCTGCTTATACAAAGCAGAATCCTAGTTCAATGCAGAGTCCTGGGTTGAAGCACAATCCTGGTTCGAGTCAGAATCCTAGTTCGAAGCAGGATCCTAGTTTGAAGCAGAATCCTGTGTTGTGTGGGACATCTATTTTTCCCCATAGGAAATAATGGGAAATTCAGCATGTCATAACTTTGGAACAAATTTATATTTTACCACCAAATCTTCAAAAGGCACATCTGTGAGGCCAAAGCTTTCTACCCTGAAAATGTCAGCCCAGAAGCTAAAGCCAGTTCCATGATACAGGTAGACAGAAAAGTGTCAAACCCCACAAACCTTTATTTTTAACACTATCTCAGAAATGGCTAAAGCTATTAAGATATAATTTACCACTTACAAACACCTCCCAGGGTAATTACATGTGCCACATTTCAAAGAAATCACTTTAACCATTACAAAGTTACTAAAATCCAAAATTGCCCTTTAACATTAATAAACAAACAGCAAAACCCTCAAAAATCTTTTTTTTTTCAACACTATGTATCTCAGAAACCAAACAAGGGATTCAAATCAAATTTGTCAAGTCAAGAGACCTGTGCCCTAGGCATTTGCTTATCAAATGTCCTGCAAATCTATTGGAGTATTGCAAAATTATTCAGGTGCAAAGTATGCAAAACTGGATGACAGTGTGCGAAAATCACTCACTTTTACATCTATTTTCTCCGATAGGAAATAATGGCAAATTCAAGATTTAATAACTTTGGAATGGATTACTATTGTTTTACCAAACCTTCAAAAGGCACATCTGTGAGGCCAAGGCTTTCTACCCTAAAAAGTTCAGCCCAGCACCTAAAGCGGTTTCTGAGATACAGGCGGCCGGAAAAACAGCGAAATCTCTGTATTTTCAGCACTTTATATCTCAAAAATCTCAAAAGGGATTCAAACCAAATTTGGTACATCAACAGGCCTTCCCCAGTAGATGATGCATGCCAAATTTCAGGAAAATCTGTGAAACCAATTTAAAAGTTATTAACCAGGAAAATTGCTCTTTAACATTAAGCACTCCTACAAACCCTAACTATACTGTCCCTACAGGGCCAGTATAATATATTTCTAAAATAATGAAGGAAAAATCAAACAAAGTAGACCTTAAGAATCTAGCAACATTGAAAGTTGCTCCTTGGCTAACTAACAATACTAAAGAACATGGGCTAAGACCATATTTAAATCTTGTACAGGAATCAGAAAACAGAAATGTGCTAACCACATTTAGGTTTGAAACATTTCCTAGTAATATATTAGAACTAAGATATGATAAAGACAAGGAACAGAATAAAACAATAAATTGCTATTGCAATTTACAAGAACCGGAAGACTTAAAACATGTGGTCCTATGATGCCCATGGTACAAACATATTCAGGCGAAAAGATTGGGGGCGTATATTGGAACCCTGTATATGCCAACAACAAGATATGTACTTGATTTACTATTTAATGCAGAACATCCTGAAGTGTTAAATAACTTAGCTATATATTTAAGGGAGAGCATGAAAATAAGGATGAAGAGACTACAGGTATTTATAGTTATGAGGTATAAAAAAACTAAGGTTCTGTGGATGAACCTTTCTATAAAATTGTCGGTTCACAGTATCAAGCCATGTCTCTTCTTTTTCCAAAGATATAACGAAATTACATTACTTATTGATCTATTTTCTAAAATACGGGCTCATAGAAACCATCTCTGTCGCCCTCCTCAAGATACAAAAGAATTATACTGTCTCGTATGGACTATTTATGATAATAATCTGTAGCACTTTAAAAGTGAATGTAGAATGGATATTTTTATAAGATGTGTGCTGTATTGTGAGTATTGTATGTGAATATTAAGTTAATATTTTTGTAATGGTTTTATTTTTGTAGTATGTGTCAAACATTTTTGTAATAGCTTCATTTTGCTGAACAAATAAATTGATCACTGGGAAATTAAGTAAAGAAGTCAACAGCACTTTATTGCCTTTGTTTGTTTTTTTTTAATTCTTTACTGACAAGTGGTGAGTGTCATTCTTCATTTTTCTCTGGTTGTCCATAAGCAAACTGGCACCACTGGCCCTGTGCTCACCCACACCTTTACCTGCCTTTTCAATTCCGTACTTTGAATTATGCAGCAACACTTTTTGGAGTAAATCTATCAGCAATGCAGAAAGTTTAAAAAAATATCTAGCATCAGTCCTTTTTGAGAAATGTTTCTGTTATGAATTGCGTGTGCACTCCATCCATTTTAAGTGGTTTTTTTCCCCACTGTGATCTGCTGTTACTTTTATACCCATCAGGTTGCTCAGCACACCTGAGTTTATTTGAACCAGTTCTGTAGAGTAGTTGTGTTGTAAATATGCTTTCATAAACAGCAGTAGCAATCAAAGTGCTGGCTCCATATACCCCCGTCACAGTGCTCTCAGCGAAAAATAGTAAATGAAGGGACAGGAGCTTGGCACTCATATAGTCAGTCACAAAATCCTATTAAACACATTTATTATGTACAGATCACATGGATAAAAATACAGTTAAGCACACCTGCAGTGTCAACCACCAATGTTTCATGCCTAACACAGGTACTTTATCAAGGAGATAGTGCCCCTATAGTTAACATCCTTATATAGATTGGGGGGGGTGGCCGTATAGCCTAGAGGTTAGATTAATGAGCTGTAAATGAGCTTGGTACATCCAGCTGACCTGGATTCGATTCCCACAACCTCCACTTGCATACTGTGTGACCCTGAGTAAGTCACTTAACCTCCCAAGTGCTCCTGAGTTGCACCTTAAAAACAGGCCTTTGGCCTAGTGGGCCTCACCAAGTTACCAACAAGAATAAAAATAAATATACACAGTCAACAGATAAGTCAAATTTCTGTTCCTTCATAGACAGCAGTAGGTAAATAGGTAGCAAAGAAATATAATAGCTTTTTCTAAAGTTCCAACAACTGCCTCATGTAACAGTACAGGGTTATATGCCACAGTGCACAAGCCAAGTCAGTATGGTATCCACCGAGCAGCAATTTCAAAGTCTGCTACCAAGTCTTGGCACAGGCAGGCCCCTGCAAGGAGCACAAAAGAGTATACCAGTTACTGAGCTCACAGACTGACTTGTATTTAATATTTACCACTGGCTTGGAGGCCTATAGCAGTGACTGTTTTTTCTTGGGGGGTAAGGGAAATTTGTTTGGAGGGGGAAATGTTTCAGATAGCTATTTGTAGCTAACTGGACAGAAAGACTGTGCACACTGACCTCTTCCAAGAGTGCAACCACTACTCACATGCAAACTTTTAAAACAATAAAAGGGTGCACACACCGTTAGGCAGAGTCTGGTAGTTTCTTCAAGAACACCAACACATTGTGGCCAAACACCCCTACATAGTGCCTTCTGAACAAGGCTTCATCAGACCCTGCTTGACATTGTGTGTGTCATTTTTTGCCTTAAAAGACAGTTATTTGTGACTGTATCCATGAAGACTCTCCTGCACACAAAAGTAACAGGCGGGTGCAGACTAGCCGGCTGCCAGCCTGAAACAACCAGAGTTCCAGGTATAATGTGCACTCCAGAAGAAACTTCCTTGACACATTGCAGCTTGCACAAAAATCAAATTTATTTTGGGCAACAAGCTCTATATATTAAAGTCACTGCCAGTACACTCAGTGTGGTCTCACTTTGTAGTCCTGTGGTCGCATCAGAGGTCTTTTTGGCCCTGCTGAAGAACTGCTGCCAAAAAGGCCAACTTTCAGTCCACAGTTAGGGAAGTGTCCGGGGATCCAAGCCTGGGATCCATGAAAGGAGTACTGTTTTGGCAGGGACTCATCAAGACTTTTGTTTTTGTGCCTGTCAAATCTTCCAGGCCTTGCCCATCCCGCTTCACTGCTGGATGGCATGAAGACACACTGCAGCTCCAGGCCCAGGTCTCTGCCTGTGTTGCATACTACCTTTTGAAAGACAAATAACCTCACTTTAACATACAAAAGAAGGAATGGTGAGTACTGGCCCCTAAGCCCATGTATGTGTGTAATGTCGGACCAGGAATATGACACAGTCCTGCAACCTGGGACCAGGATAGTCATACAGCACCGCCACTGTTGTACTTTAAACAGTTTCAAGAGGAATATTTAACAGCATGAACATATGTCAGATGAGAATTCTAATGCCTTGTAGTGGCCATGGATTATTGCAATAAAATATCATGTCCATCTGCTGAAAACCTAAAACCTGCTTCCTTACTTTATGCTAAAAAGGGGGGTAGGGAACCTTAATTGTCTCCCTGCATTCATATGTAAGGGAGGTAACATTTTTTGGCAAAAACAAGGAAAAGGTGTATTTAAAAAAAAAAAATGTGCAGATGAGCATGGATACCACTTTTTATAGAGAGTGCCACCACTGGGTGTGGCATATAACTCCTTCTTCAGGACTAACTTGCACAGTTGTATGGTAACTTAGCTCCACAGCAGCAGGAGGCTAATCACATGTGGCAGAACCACTCATCCACTGAGAGGTTCAGATCTTCATTTTATGGTAATGGCTCGTGGAGTAGGGGAAACTTCCAGGTGGCGGTCACTGATGGTATGGAGGCAAGCTCTGAGGGAAGTAAACAAACAACAGAAGTCACTCGCTGCAGCTGTACATTTTCCCTTGTCCTGATCCTGTCGCCATACCTATAGCTGAACAAGAATTCTCACCACTGCAGCCAATCTTCTTGCCTTCTTCCCAATCGAGCCTAGGAGTCCCCATCCAAATCTGCTACACTAAGGGTTCCTACTCTCCACTTACGTAAACTGCTGCCTCTCCTGGCCCAAATTCATTTCTGTCTTCCAGACTAGGACCTCCTGCTGGCACTGCCTCTCCATTACACACACCGCTCCATTCTGCAGCACTAGCACTACAACATAAGTAGAAGAAAGATTTAATTTTTTCTAGTTCTGTGGTGTACACCTCTTTCTTCAGTAATAACACATAGTTTTATGGTAACTCATCTCCCATAGCAACAACAGGCCAATCACATGCAGCAGTACCACCCTGCCATTGAGAGGTTCAGTTCTTCATTTCTATGGTAACAGCTCACACACAGTAGGGGAAGCTTCCAGGTAGGCAATCTCAGATAGTATGGAGTCAAGCTCCAAGGGAAGTAAACAAACAGCAAAAGGATTCAAGCATTATAAAATTGGCAAAGCAGGAGTAAAAGAAAGTCAATGAGGGAAGGAGAATTACAATGCTTTATGGTACAATTAGCCCAATACTGATTTGCAAGCAAGGGGAAATATTAGATTTTAAAAATGTTGCTGTATTTGACAATGAGCAAGTTTGAATCTGTAACGTGTCACTGTGCTTTGAAATAAATACACAAGAGAGTAAGAGGAGAGCAGTGCCCTTCCTCCTTGACACCATATGCGAGCTTCCCAATGCAGAGTTGTTTGGATGGCGTGCACACCCTGGGCCATCTTGTGCTGCTTGTCTGAGTGAGTTCAGTCATGCCGTGATGTCAAGATAGCAGGAGTTCCTCTGCAAAGCCTCGGGTGCCAAGCCCCTTACCCCCCCATAACACTGTCTGTCAGACTGGAGAAATTCAAAACATTTTTTCCCCCTCACGGGTTCATTTGGTGCAGTAGTGTTGGTGAATTGGCACACAAGTTAGCAGGGGTGAGCTGCTGAGGATGACTCAATCTCTCTTTTCACTTTGTTTTCCCAGCTGAGCAGTCCATTTTTCCTACTTGAATCACATGCATGAAGTATGATACTGACTGGCTGAGCCTGGAGAGATTCAGGGCTCTGATGGCTCAACAGTAGGTCTAACTAGCTTGGCAGATATTAACTAATCTGGTGACTTGGAGAGTTCTCATAGTAGTGGAAGCAGGTAAAGGAGCATCCACTAGAGAAGGGACAAGGAAAGGAGGCAGCCCACAGTGTAAAGGGAGGGATTGAAAAGGAAGTGCAGGTCTTTGTCTGGTAGTCTGCCGCCTGCAATACTGTTTACTCTCCCACCCTGGACTGTCTGGGATATCAATGGGGACTGAGAGCACCATGCAATAATGTGTTGGGGACCTTTGTGTACTCAACAGATCCAGTCATCGAAAGTGGAGCCCAGGGCAGCAGTATTAAAGGTGAGGGTGACTTCTCTATCTCAGAGCAAGAAGATGGTATGGCGCTGAAGAAACATGAACACAGACAAAGTAGACCAATTCTTATAATTCTTCTCTTTATTGTATAAAAGTGGCAATAAACTCAACGTTTCACCTAGAAAATAGGCTTTTTCAAGAGTTGCCTTTAAAGTATAGTTTTCAGATGCACATAAAATTTTATATCAACAACTTGACTCTCTATGATGAAATTTCCATTCAGATTCTGTATCATGTAGATATAGACAGGTCTCAATTTCTTGGCAGCCTTCAATATGATTTATCTATTTCAGCCAGTTTGTTGTCCTTCAGGCTCATTACCTTCCTTGGAGTTTTCAATAGTGCATAGGACGCCAACTTAGACCGCTCGTGAATTCAAAACTATACTTTAACGGCAATCTCCTTAATCCTAGGAGAGATGTGTCTTAAACATTTTGATACCACATTGGAGGGATGAGCTAACTGTCTGGCAATGGCCACATTCCCTGTGTGAAGTAATGCAATCCATTCCCAGACAGGGCAGCGGTGACTGGTTGGCCCCACTGTTATGTTTGCTTGCACGCATGTGCAAGAAACATAGTGCCATCATCCAAGTTTTCCAGAGGTGTGTCAGCCTCTTCCAATTCAGTCAGTGTGTTTGCAGGCACGGTCACAGTGCGCCAATCACTGCTCCAGCTGTCTATGACAGCTGAAAATGCAGTGGCATACAGTTGAAAAGGAGAGCTCTGCTTCAGTGAGCAGAGCTCCCCTCAACATGCACGCATGCATATGCTATGCTGATGCGCTCCCCACACACATACAGTATGGCCGATCACGGTGCTCAATGCCCCGTCAGCTCCACCGCCCCCAGAAAAAAAGGCTTTCCTGGTGCCACGCTGAGAGCCCACCCCAGCGTGGTACAAATCCGTGTGCTGACAGGGTACCCAATCCCCGTCGGCACCAGCCCCCAAAACAGCCTTACAGCTGCCACGCTGGGAGCCCACCCCAGCGTGGCACTAGCCATATATATAACGGGGTGCCCAATCCCCTGTCGGCTCCTGCCCCCCAAACATCCTTTCAGCTGCCACGCTGGGAGCCCACCCAGCGTGGCAAACATCCCGCGTCCGTCATATATTGAAAAAAAACCTGTAAATTAAAAAACGGTCCCTTGCAGTCTCCCTACCCCACCCGCACCCAACCACTGCGCACCTTTCCTCCCCACACCCCCCCTGGCAATTTACACTACCTCTGAAGTCCGCACGATGATCTTCGTGGACCAGGAACACATCTGCACTCTTCAAAGTCGACCGCGAAACTGAGGAAATGCCGTAAGCTGTATAATGTAATAGATAGGGTTTTTCAACTTCATGGCTATCTCGGGCATTTTTGGAATTTTGCACCAAATTTTCAACATGGGGTTTTGGGACCCTTCTCGAATACTGTCACTGTCATGGCGTTATTCGGGCCTGAAGGGTGATTTCGCGAGTCACTGCGGCGAAATCACCTTTGAGGCTCAATGTACGACACTGCCAGTGTTCATAAGGTGGGCTCTCAAGCCTATTTTGAAAATTTGGTGAAAAGCTCAAAATGACTTTTACGAGCATCATTATTCCTACACACTGTCGTAAGTTCGCGATTTCAATATTTTCACTCCAGATTTTCAACATTGCCATTTTACACCTTCTTATTAGTAGTTCAGCTGTCATTTTTCACATCTCACCCAAAATGCGTTTCCGTCCATGTAGCGCACAATGGCACAGTCGGTGTGCGAAATCAATGTACAGGACACATTAAGAAAATCACAGTGACACTGGTCATGAGCAGAGGTGTTAAAATGGTTATGTTGAAAATTTGGTGAAAAATTCCTAAAATTACTGTTTCACGAGCGACGTGCAGAGTTCCCTCATGTGCTAAATGAGATTAACAATTACTAATTTTCACTCAGATTTTCAACATTGCCACTTTACCACACTCCTTATGAGCAGTACAGCTGTCATTTTTCACATCTTGCCCACAACGCAGTTCGCTCATGTAGCGCACAAATGGCGCAGTCGGTGTGCGAATCAATGTATGGGACACATTAAGAAAATCACAGTGCCACTGGTCATGAGCAGAGGTATATAAATGGCTGTGCTGAAAATTTGGTGAAAAAAATTCCCAAAAATGACTGTTTTAAGGCGCACATTGAGCAGTTCCTCGCTGGCTGGCAAGTTTGCAAATTTGTAATATTTGCACCAGATTTTCAACAGTGCCATTTTACTGCACTTCCTTATGAGCAGTACAGCTACCATTTTCACATCTACGCCTAAAATTGGTTTCCCGACATGTAGCACACAATGGTACAGTCGGTGTGCAAAACAATGTTTGGGACAGATTAAGAAAATCACAGTGACACTGGTCATGAGCAGAGGTCTTAAAATAGCTATGTTGAAAATTTGGTGACAAAACTCCATAAAATGACTGTGTTACAAGTGAGCATTACGTGTTTCCACGCACCGTAAGTTCATGAATTTGTAATATTTTCAGTCCAGATTTTCACCAGTGGCATTTTTCCACACCACCTTATGAACAGTACGGCTGTCATTTTCCACAACATGGCTGAAATGTGTTTTCACACTTTCAGCGCAGAAATGCGTGGTCGCTGTGGGAAATCATTGTTCGGGACAGATAAAGAAAATCACACTGACACTGTTCATGATTGGAGGTCCCAAAATGCCTGTGTTAACAATCTGCTGTAAAAAAAATCCCCAAACTAGTTACATTACGGTTGTGCGTTGCACAGTTTCTATGCAAGCTCGTGACTTCACCAGTTTTTTTTAAGATTTTCACACCAGATTTTCAACATTGCCATTTTTTACACCTCCCCATGAACAGTACCGCTGTCATTTTTCACATCCTGTTCGGAATGTGTTTTTGCACCTGTGGTGTCAAATGCTGTAGTCACTGTGCAAGAGCAGTTTTCGGCTAACAAACTGATATTGCCACTGTTTATGAGGTGGGGGTCACAAAAAAACCATGTTGAAAATTTGGAGTGAAAATACCAACGAATGCCTGAGGCGTTAGGGTTTCCGACCATAATGCCCCACCCTGTAGAGAATGACAGGCATCAGGGGTGTGACTTGGGATTCTTGCCTGTAATGCTCATACCATTCCACCCCCACCCACACCCTGCAGCCAGTGAGAGGCATCAAGGTGTGCCTCAGACTCTTCGGGCCCAAACGTTACCCCATTCTCCTATACCGCACCCATCTCACCGTGTTTCCTGATGGAATGGGGCGCGCATAAGGGCCAAAGACCCCAAGGCACACCGTGACACTTGTCAGTGTCTGTAGGGTAGGGTGTGGTGAAATGGCGAGTCGTTATGTCCGATGACCCAAAGGCACACCCCAATGCCTGTCACTCTCGCAGGGTGGTGGTGGGGTTGGTTCAGTTCAATACTTCGCTGCCATTCCTATTATGCAGCTCTGTAACTTCTACACTACCAATGCCAATGCCAGCAAGCAAACATTCGGCATTGAGAAATGCTTTTAGTTGGTGGAGAGAAGAAAGGATGGCTGACACTAGGGTATTAGATGGACTGTCACCTCTAGCAGACAGCGGTGTAACACACAATACAGCGTGTTTCATAGATTCCTTTATTTCTTCTCCACTTCTCCTTCATTACTTATGATACATCAAAGGCTAGCTCAGATTTTTGTAAGCTATGGGCTGTGTGACTTGGCTGACCGTGTTTTTTTTTTTTTTTTGAAAGAGTTTTGCCAAAAGGCCTGCCCAGTAGCGTGGAGGCTGAAGCATCATGCCTTACCTCCTGTCATGCCGGCAACCCGTGTTCGTAGGTCACCCAGGGAGGGAGAGGATAGAGCTCCAGAGGACAGTGCTCCCTCCAGGAAGGGGTGAGGATGGAGTCTGCTGCTTGCCTGTCCCTAGTGGCTGCTGAGGGATGATGCAATGGACCCATTGAAGGGGTGGATGGGGCAGACGTCTGGCATGCCACGTGCAGAAGCATCCTCGGCTCGGCCACTGGTGTCATTGCATACCTCTGCTCCACACTTGGGGGATGTGCGAATCAAGGAAATACACCAACCAGCAAGACGATACCAGCCCCTCGCAGGCACCGCACCTGGCTAGCTGGCATCTCGCTAGAAATAGAGAGGTAAGCCCAGTAGATGCCAGGGTGATGGGGCTGGGGAGGCAGTGGAAAGGGGGCCAGTTGGGAAGCGGGAGGAAAACAGAAGATAAACAAAAAAGAGTTTTGCCAAAATTGGCCAAAACACCATGCTCAATTCCAGCTGAAAGTCCTGGAACACAGTAAGATCACTTAGCAAGATCCCTTAGTACTTTTTCATGTAAAATAGGCACCAAGGCAGCAGGTAAAGGTGAGCAGAGGGATAGTGATGCCTAGTCCCAGTATGCTGAATGTCAAATCGAGAATTAAGGTCAGCATTCATCACTCGACTCAAAGGCAGAAAAAACACTGGAGCAGAAACTGGTGCCTCTCAAGTTTGCTTTATTCCATCAATATTAAAACAGGTGCACACACAAAACAGCAGGTTGGAAGCTGAGCGACGGATGTCACCAGGCCTGCTGACCTTATGCTTCAGCCCTCCCACTTCAAGACAGTGTGCTTCCCACATCATGCATGCATTAATAAATGCAGTGTGAATATTGGTGGATGTAGACTGCAACTTAGGCAAAGTACATGTATACTGTCCATATAGGCATCCTAGCCTTATATGCCAAACTTGCACTGGGAGTTGACAGATCTCTTGGTACAAACAGACCAAGCAGAGTACAGTGTACTGTCTTAATATATTGCAGGAATTCAAATGTTCACTGGTGCGGTTGGAGGGAATTCAGTATAGGTATTAGGGCAGACTGACAGACTTTTGTGAACTTTTAGGAAAGGCACCAAATACTGCTGAATCCACGCTCACCCCCTACACACAGAATCAACACCCACCCTACCACCAGAGAGCTGCCACCCACCCCCACACAGTCAGCGCTTACACTGTCACTGCTCACCATCCCCCATCCTCAGCTATAGCAGCATGAGACACAGAGCAAGTATCCTGGGATGAACCTCCTGCCCCCATACAGAGTGGGCACTCACCAGCAAAGAGTTGGCCCCCACATAATCATCACTCCCCACTCCTTTGTTTAATTTTAGTCTCTGTACTATCTATGCACTGTATGCACAACAACTACACAGCACATATAAGCAAGCAAACAGTCAGCATTGACAAACCCTTGTTTACTCCTCAGAGTTGTGTGCAATGCTCATTCTTTGCTGTACTACAGTGGCCATTTGGTGTTGCACATCCGTATGTGATGCAGCTTTGCAGTGCACTCCTGTCCTTTGTAGAGTCATTAGGCTGCTTAGGTGGTGTGGAGATTCCCAACGCAATATTTGGCACCAAGAGCAATGTACATTAGTTATGTTTGCTTTCAAGAGAGGGTTAATCAATATATAGAGGAAGAGGAGCCCACTGGAAAGTCAGGTACCAGCTTTGAAGTGCCCATAAGTATAAAGCATTTGGGTGTCAGTAGCTAGGGATGGGTGATCAGGACCCCAGCTTAAGAGGAATAGGGAGTTGACAGGGAAACTAAGGGGGGGGGTACATGAAATCAGATACATTTTTCACTTTAATAAGTTGGGCCGTTTTGGTTTATTCAATGCTGCAGGTGAATCCAGTTTTATATTGTGTATCTAGAATCTGAATCTGTTCCAAATGTGTTTAGCAGTCAAAGGGTTAAAACAGAAGGTAATAACTGGGCACATACTTTGTTATTCTATTTTAGATCACACTTTTCCTCCTGTCTCATAGGTCCCCCCACACACACACACGTTTTGAGTTTGCTTTAGCACTTTTCTTAGATTTGAAAGTATTAATAGTGAACATCATTACCTACAGCATGGCAGTCACAGGGTTTTCATCAACATTTTCATTATTTAAGCACCTTTAGTTTGACACCACTTGTTTGTGACTATGATAAACTAGCACACAACTGAAGCCACTCCCTGAGCATATTGGACTCTTGGGACTTCAGGAATAATTCCATGGCACAAAATCCAAGCTCTCACATGTAACAAAATGTATTTGACTCCTCGTCTCTCCTCTGGGCGCACCCAGAAATGAGCCTTAATACACAAGGTAAATATAAAATAAAATGTGGCACCATATAAATGGATTTGGAAAGAAAAATGAACAGCTTAGCTCAACATCAGCGTTACAAAGCATGCACAGTGAAGCAGATAACACTTTTTTTAATGTAAACTGCTGCTTTAAAGCAGTCTCTTGCTTCCCAGAGCATTACATTAGTTCTTTTAAAGAGGAAACCAGACTGGACAGTAAGTCTCTCATTTATTTTTTTCCAGAGTGCTTATGGATATTGGCCAGATAGAGGATCTTGCTGGTAGAAATGACCACGAGCAAATGTTGCACTATCAGCGCAGCTCTACTTTTTAGATGCCACGGACAGAAAATGCTGCATTTCAGAATTGCGTAGTTTCAGCAACCTTCTTTTCCTAGTTCTCTCATGTGTGACAGAAAAACATAAAATAATAAAACTACAGAAAAGATAAACTTTAATGTTAGTGATCAACTGCACTGCAAGCTTTAACTCCCTGGAGGACTGCATAATGGGGAATTACACCACCACTGACAGTTAAAAGTGCTGCACTGATGAGATAAGTCCATGTAACACAGCAGTCTACTAACAGAATAATTGATCTATTTCCATTTATAATTGCTTTTTAGTTAAAATTAAGAGACTCCCTTACAGAAAAGTGTGTAACATTTAAAATTTTAATGATCCTTTACAGTGCTAATGGCACTGGCATCACTATCGAGTGGTCCTGACATTTCACCTATAATGACTTGCAGTCTAACTGACATAGTGCAGACTGTTTAATAGATGTTTACACAGGGGGTAGCTCAATGGGCCTTTACAATGAGTTTAAGTGAGGCCCTACTGCATGGGCTTTTACAGTTGACACAATGGGAAATAGTCATTAAACAGATTAATTACAAAGGAAACAGCATTAAGAAAATGTTAGGGTTGCCAAAGATACTCCTACTGGTAAGGAAGCTAGAATTTAGAGTTGAAAAGACAACTTCATAGTTGACACTTTATTTGTTCATTCAAAACATACCATACCAATAAAGAACATAAATCCCATGGATTAAAACAAATCCACTAGGGGTGTGGCCTAACCAGGGATGGGAGTGGCAGTCCAAGTTTAGAGCTCTGTGATGCTCTGCAGATTTTCTTCACGATCCTTTCTTAAACTATTAATATTCTGTGCAATTCTTCTGAGAAGGTGCTCATAATGTCACACCCACCTACATTTGCACACCAGCAGACCCAGCTTGGCATTAAAAGTCTAAAGTCTCAGGGAAAAGGATGGGCCTACCAGCCCACCTCACAGTGCCACTTCTAAGGCTGTCTCCATCAAACTACTGGATTTGCCGACTGGAACAATGACCCAGTCTGCTTCTTGCAAGCCAATGCCAACTACAGAGACTCTGCTCTATGAATTAAAGATAGAGATGAGAGCTAGGTTTGAAAACATGAATGCCCAGCTCTGTCACATGCAGTACACCATTAATGGTATGGACAAGACTGCAGAGGCACATGGCAAGCATCTCTTCGAGCCAGAAACTAGGCTGATGAGCAAAAGGAGTGGAGCAAGGACCTCACTGCCAAACCCTGCTGCTGCCCACACAACGCTGGGGGGGAGCCAGCTGTGGGAATGCCCTCTCTTGGGGCCATGTGGTGGACCCTCTCCTCTTATGACCTAAACTCAGTCAGTGAGTTGGGGCTGAAGTTTTCTCCTGAGTCTGATGGCAACCTTGATATGACAGGTGACAGATCCCCAAGGCAGATACCTTATCAAAGTGGTGGAACTGGGAGGGGAGGTATTGACACTGGTGGTAGTGTATGGGCCAAATTATGACCACCCTGAGTGTTCCATAACCTGGCCCTCACCCTGGCTGATTTCTCTGCCTCTGTGATTATGGGGAGATTTTAGTACCTCCTGGGACTCTATTCTAGACTGCTCCACACCCCCATGCAGCAGCCTCTCCAGAAGCGGTGAAGATCTCTGGCTGCTGGCAGGGAGCATGCTCTGCTGGACCGTATGGCAGATTCTCCACTCCTCTGACAGGAAGTTTTCTTCTTCTCTCATGTACACTGATTATACTGCAGTACTGACCTACTGTTCCTCTCCTTGGACTTACTTCAAAATCTGTAGGCTGCAACCTACAGCTCCATCCTATATTTGAAAGATGCACCCCTCCTGGCACTGGCCCTCCCCCCAGCATGGCAGTGGTAGTTGGACCCAAGATAATTGTTGGACCCAGATTTTAAAACCTCTACGCCCTAACACATTTTCTTGCCCACAATGGTAGTGAAGCTTCATCAACCTCTACACTGTGGGATGCTATGAAGGCATTCACAGAGGGGTTGCCATTTCAGGTGCCTCAAATAAAAATAAACTCAAAGCCCAGCGAGAAAAAGAACTGGAGCACCAGTTGATGCGGTTCGCGAAGGAGCTCACGCAACAACTTTCCCCTAAGTTTTATGCTTTTCTCACTTCATGAAAGACAGGTTAAGTCAACTGGTTTCTGCTCATCTAGAATGCAAAACAATTCAGTCAAGGTGCTCTCAGGAAATACAGTGGTGCATGAGCACAAAAGCAGCCAGCTTAGGTATGATACAGAAAATAAAGGAGGCTCAGCACTCAAATTTCGTGATACAAAGTGCAAGATGCAAGTTTATTCTTGCAGGATGCCTCTGAGAACCAAGCCCTGTGCTTCAACCCTCAAGCTGGTCTTCCTTAGGGGCGGATCCAAGGGGCTCACAACTGTGATACCATTTATACAAAATTAAATAAAGTGACAGTGCTCCCAGTGCAAATAAATAATTAAAAATGAAGGGGAAACATTCTCTTTTAAGATTTGTATAAATGGTATCACATTTGTGAGCTCCTTAGATACGCCCTTAAGAAAGACCCGCTTGAGGATTGAAGCACAGGGCTCGGTTCTCAGAGGCACCCTGCCAGAATAAACTTGCATCTTGCACTTTATATCACGAAAATTGAGTGCTGTTCCTCCTTTATTTTCTGTATCATCTAGAATGCAGACTTCTCTTAAAGGAAAGTGGTCAACATTTCATGCTCCTGCCCCTGCAAGGCTTACCCTCCGGTCAAGCCTTTTAAGTCTTTCAGATGAGACGTTAAACCGAGGTCCCATCTGCCTGGATTGGTGGTAGTTCAGGTGGGTGTTAAAGATCCCATGGCACTTATCGAAAAGAGTAGGGGAATTTCCCAGTGTCCTGGCCAAATTTCCTCATTCACTAAAAATACCAACAGCTTAATCTGGTTCAAGGTCAGCTGGCATTCATCTGTATCCCCCTCCCCCGGGTCGTGCCTGAAAATAGGTAGGATTTGTCTTGTGCACTTACCCGGTCAACAAAAACTAAATAAATAATAAATAAGTATGTTGCAGCATTTTTCTTGCGCCGCAACATACTTTATTTTAATTTAAAAAAGTCTGCTACCTGGAAGTATGGCCGACACTAGTGGGGCTCTATTATGTGTAAAGGTGCGGCACTGCACCATTTGCTTCAATACATTTGTATTGAAACGAACAGTGCGGCACCGCACCTTTATACATAATGGAGCTCCACTAGCACCTGCCATACTTCCGGGTAGCAGACTTTTTGTAATTAAAATAAAGTATGTTGCGCCATGAAAAAAACGCTGCAATATACTTAAAAGGCTTAACCGGAGGGTAGGCCTTGCGGGGGCAGAAGCATGAAATGTCGACAGCTTTCCTTTAAACAGAGTTGAAGTCTACTTTGAGGATGATAGAGAGGGGGGTGCTGGCCAGCCTGGCAATTCAAAAGAGGCAGACAAAGCTATAAATACAATAACAGATGCCTCTTTATCTGTTACAGAACTGTAACTCCATTGAGGGATTCTGATATCATAAACCTTGAGAGGTTTATGAAGTCATCAGAATCCTGAAATGGAGTTATGCTCTGTAAGATAAACAGCCATCTGGTGTTTTTGTAATACATGGCTTTTTATCTATTTTGTGATTTTTAATTCAATGCACTCTTACTCTCATACATTCTGACTCACAGAGCAGGACTTGTGCAGCTTGCAGATTCTCCTTTATTTACACATCAACTGCTTGCAGTGTTTCATATAGCTCACAAATTTGCAGAGGTTGCAGCTTGCACATTCACAGAGGATGCAGTTTACACATCAACTCCATCCTTCACTCACCCTCAGCTTAGATGTTCACCTTGTTTTCTATTACCACCTGAATGCCATGCTCCAACAAAATTCAGGATGGGGAGAGCTATGTACATAACTGAAACAACAAACACTTATCACTTATGTTAAAAGTTTAAATCTTTACAGTTATTAAATGTCCAATGTCAAAAGCCCTAGTCTATGACCTGCAGTAACCAAAGCAGAATTCAGGCTGACTGGATAAGTTCCAGTTTCAGTGAGAGGAACGTATTCTAAAAAAAGTTCAGTATCATAATAACATCGTTCCAACATCAGATCAGTACTATTGTGACTTATGTCCGAACAATGAGTTTTCAGATGTGTTCAGTCTCTATGGGAAAACAATAGGACCCATACATTACATGAAGTATTGTGACCCCAGGGGGGAACACTATCCCCAAACAGCAGGATGTCAGGGCAGTCTTTACTCTGTGTGACAGGGAACTCCTGCCACTCTCGAGGACTGACCTTTTCTTAAATCTGTTGCAACAGTTCTTCTGTTTCTTAGCCTAATCTGTCCTTTACATAAGGTTGGCCACCTATTTGCACCCCCTTCCCTTTCTTGACTATTCTGTAGTACCTCTTTAATTTTCCTTTTTCCTCTCAGGTTCTCATACAGGAAGGTTACTGTGGTGACTCTCAAGCATATGTAAAACAGGTTGTGTTTATCGTTGTTGGATTTAGTATGTAATAAAATACTTTGATGTATATCTTGCTCTTCCTCGTTCCTCTTGGCACTTGGGGCTCCTCCCCCCACCCACCCTTGCGCTTAGCACCTTTCTAAGCAATCCTCACTGCTGACAACTGACTGGTACTTACCGTTGGGTACTGTAACCTGTATGTATGTTGACCTTTAAGACTTTTACTGTGTCTTGATTTTATATTGCTTGTTGTATACCTCTGTATGTTGCAATCCTCGCTTAAACTCACCTAACTGTTGTATTGTAAACTCCTGACATGGAACCTATGTAAAGAGCTCTGAGCTGAAATGGTTACTCGTGATTGTAATAAATAAATAAAGTATATATCTTAAGTAAATACCATGGCACTAGGTGTTTTTGATAATGGTAAAAGTACTAGGTGACTATTATAGAAATTAAGTTAGTTGTGTTTAAAATGCATGTAAATTGCTGTAAACTGAATGAGTCTGAAATTCCATGGTGATCTGCATATATCCCAAGATGCTCTGCATTATGGAAGTATGTATGATGTTGTACTTCTTTGAAACTTGGATTTGTTGTCAATGCCCTTGGGATAACCCTTCTTTCAGCGTTTCTGCACTTTTGTTTTAGCTTGTTTTGTTTTTTTTTTTGAGCTCCCACTACCCAAGAAACGGGGCCACATAGGGATGAACAGTTTCACTGAAAGTGGTTAGATCAGAGATCAGTGTCAGTAGGTGCTGGCTAAGGCAGAGAAAAGACATTCATAGTCTGTTGCTGCAAACTGATGTACTGAAGAAGGAATAAGGCATTGCAAATGCTTATTTCCTGTATTCTGAATAAACATCACAGAGATTGTGTGTTGAACTTGAAGTTCAGTGCCTGGTCCATCTGTTATCCCACAACTCCTCCACAGACTTGGTGTAAGAAGTGGGATGACTTGCTGGAAGCATCTGGACTGGCTGAAAAGGATGTTTTCGGTGGATATCACCCAGATACCCAGGTGGACCGATGCACCAGGAGTTGCCGGAGAACCTGGAAAAAAAAAGTCCGTGGAGTTCTGCCCGGAACCATGGTTGACAGAGAAGCTGCTTCCAGGACTGGATCTGGGAGCTCAGAGGAAGGCCAAGCCTGAAATCAATGAAGAGATGCAGGTCAAGGCAGACTGGAGGTGCAAGAGACAACACCCCAGAGGTGGAGACCCTGATGAGGACGAGCCGCTGGATGAGTGGGCAACCGCTGGAGGCAGACCGACTATGCAGAGAGGTGGAACACAGGTGCCAGGTGCTTGAGAGGTTCCTGCCGGAGATGTTGGATAAAGAGTCGGAGGAGGATTTTCCATGGGCTCAGTTTCAGGAGGAGCCCCTGACTGAGTAGGATATTCCTTTGTTTCCTGTGTTCCCAGGATGTTACCTGTTGGAGGTCGGAGATGCAAGTATGGAACTTGAATGTGAAATCCCAGGTAGACTGTGCCTAGTGATATTGTGCTGGGGTTGAAGACTCCAAGCAAGCAAGAAGAAGCCGATGAGGCTGAAGGGACTTTCTTGTATTGATGCAGCTAAATCTATTAACAGTATTGACTGGGGTATACTGCAGGCTAAAGATGCTAATATTGCCAAAATGTTATGATCAAGAAGGTGGTACATGTGCTTTATTTTGATGAAAAACCTACAGAGGAGGAGGTGGGTGGAAAATAAATTGGAACCTGTGGTGGGGTAACACCAAAAGAGTGTCTATCCTCAGGTGTCTGTATCTGTAGCAAGTGAAATGAATGAATCAAGAGACATAGTGGGTTTACGAGAGGGTTGAACCTAGGACTGGGCCCTGTTTAAAACCAATAAGTTTGGTGGGGTTGGAGCAGGTAATTACTCACCCCAAAGAAAGTCTTTCTGTGGTACTGGACTTTACAGTCATCCAGATGTTTGGTCAGTAAAATATGACAGACTTTCCCTAAAAGGACATGGGAAAGTACCGTTAGTCTCTGCTGAGAAATGTGTTAATGCCTCAGGGTAAAGAATAATGATATCCACTACGTTTGATAGAATGTTTATCATTCACAGGGAACCTGAGACAGAGCTTCTGAAGATGGATGGGTGGAAGCTCCATCCCTTCCTGGGGCAGGAAGATGGTAAGCAGTCTGAAATAACTGCTTCCCTCTTAAGGTGGGGGATATGTGACAGGGAGCTCCTGCCACTCTTGAGGAATGACCTTTTTTAAAATCTGTTGCAACAGTTCTTCTGTTTCTTAGCCTAATCTGTCCTTTACAATTTCTAGTCCATAAGGTTGGCCACCTATGGGTACCCCCTTCCCTTTCTAGACTATTCTGTAGGGCCCTCTTTAATTTTCCTTTTCCCTCTCAGGTCCTCATACAGGGAGGTTATTGTGGTGACCTCCAAGCGTATGTAAAACAGGATGTGTTTATCATTGTTGGATTTAGTATGTAACGGCTCTATGTCATAAAATATCTTGATGTATATACCTTATGCTTATGAAACCTGTAAATGTTGAAAATACCATGGCACTAGGTGTTTTTGATAATGGTAAAAAGTACTAGGTGACTATTATAGAAATTAAGTAAGTTGTGATATTTAAAATGCATGTAAATTGCTGTAAACTGAACAAGTCTGAAATTCTATGGTGATTTGCATATATCCCATGATGCTTTGCATTATGGACATATGTTTGATGTTGTATTTCATTGAAACTTGACTTATTGCCAATGCCCTTTGGGGTAACCCTTCTTTCAGTGATTCTGCACTGAGGTTCGTTTTTTTTTTCCCTTTTGAGCCCCCACTACCCAAGCAAACGGGGCCCACATAGGAATGAAGGGTTTTCACTGAAAACTGGTTATATCAGAGATCAGTGTCAGTAAGGGCTGGCTAAGTGCAGAGAAAGGATATTCATAGTCTGTTACTGCAAACTGATGTACTGAAGAAGGAATATGGCACTGCAGAAGCTTATTTCCTGTATTTTGAATAAACATCACACAGAGATTGTGTATTGAACTTGAAGTTCACTGTCTGATCCATCTGTTATCCCATATACACTTCTGGTAACAAACACTACCCCACCCGCCTCTTTTCTGAATACCCTCACAGTGTCAATCCTGGTGTCAGATACTGTGCAGGGACTGGAACAGACCCACACATGACTTGACTTCCACAGTGCTGTCCGCTCCCTTTCCTGAGGTAAAGCTCCAGGGCTGGATGGCCTCCCGGAAGAATTTTTTTTTTTTTTTTTTTTTTAACCTTTTGGGAGAGAGCACACAAGAACCACTGGAGGATATGCTCCTGAAGTTCCGTGGGGGTGCTGCCCCTTTCTCAGTGTCTGGCCATGATAACTGTACTGCCCAAACATGGTAAGGACCCCACCTAGTGCATCTCCTATTACCCAAATGCAGATTACAAAACTTTCAGTGTGCCACCTAGTGGGGGTCCTGCCAAACCTTATCCACCCAGACCAGGGAGGGTTCATTAAGGGGAGCCAGGCCAAGCATAATATCCAAAGATCTGTGGATATTATGTGGTGCTGCTCCTCCAAAAGAGGGCCACTCGGCCTGGTCTCCTGGCCCTCAATGCCAAAAAGGCCTTTGACCAGATTGAATGGCCCTTCATGTTTGTGGTCTTGGAGAAATCTGGGCTCAGATCGAAATTCCACTCCTGGATTGAGACCCTGTTTCACTCCCCCGAAGTCCAGGTTTTGACAAGTGGACAGCTGTCTCAGCCATTCCCACTATCCAGCAGTACGAGACAGCAGATGTCCCCTCTCACCCTGCTACATGTGCTCGCATCTTAGTCCCTGGCAATAACAGTTAGAGGACATCCCAACATTCAGCGATTAATCTTCAAAGGCACCAGTCATAAGATTTCTGTCTTTGTTGATGATGTCCTCCTCTACATGGCCAATCCACATACTGTTGTCCCAGCTCTGATGGACATCTTCTGGGTAAATGGTCACATGTCTAGCCATAAAATAAATTGGGCTAAGTATAAGTGGCTGCCTGAGGGTGGCTGGTTCCAGGTTTCAGGGTTGAAGCTGAAGATGGTTTCCAGTTTGAAATATCAGTGCCCATCTCCCACAAAAATGATCAACACTGGGGCAACTAAATTACTAAGCGCGCCTTCAAAAAAAAAAATCAAACAAGAATGTGACAAGTGGAAGGCTTTGCCTTGTCCTGATTGGCAGGATCAGTATATTTAACATGTACATCTCACCTCAGTGTCTTTACCTGTTCCAGGTGCTGCTGTTCACCTCTTCTTGATGTTCTTTACCTCCATCTGGGCTGGTGTGTCCTGACACAGACTGGTGTTAGTGTACCCTGAAACCAAATACCTAGAGGGCCTGCTCTTCCACAACCTTTGGCTACAGCCGCGCAGAGCGGGGGAGGTTATCAAGCATATTCCCAACCCCTTTACTAGGACCTCTGGCCAAGCCTGGCTAGCTGTTCATAGTTTGATTGAGTACCCCAGAGGCCTCTACCCCAGTGCAAATACCAAGTGTGTGCACTGCGGTGGAATACAGACCCCTGAACCCAATCATAGCAGCATTAGCTCCATGTTTCAGTTAGAGACTAACCAAAACAGGGCAACTCTTTGAAGGAGGAGTTCTCTCTAGATTTCAACACCTCTTGAACCATTTTGGGTTCTCAGGGATTTTCATTTACTTCTAGATTAGATCCAGAATTGACCTAGTGGGGTGCCAGACCACACAGGCTCCATCCCAGTCCTCCAGAGAGGTGATTTTACTGTCCACCTAAACACCCTGTAAACCCCTAAAACAATTCTATGGCATGTAGCTGGGCAGCTTTCAGGATCCCCCAGACTAGAATATATAAAATGGGACAGGGATATGGGTGGGTCGAAAGGACAAATGGAGACTGGGATTTCATCATTAAAGCTGGTATGTCCTGCTCTGTTAACAATCACCTTAGACAGACATTTCAACTTATTTATTTAAAAACTGGCAACCAGGAGAGGCACACTGAGCTGAGGCTCATTTCCAGGTACAACCCGGAGGAAAGGGAAGAGTTAAGTACAATTACAAACAAAATACAGCCAGTCCGGTGATGTGGTTACAATGACGATGACAAAGAGCATAAGCTAAGTGCAGTACAGACAAAACAGCAAAACACTGCATATGGAGGACATATAAATATGCATACAAATTATGTATCTGTGCAAACTGGGTAAACATAAAAACTGCTTAGTGCCAGAGTGAAAGGAGATTGAGCTGGTGCTAAAAGAAGGAGTCAAAAGAAATTGATAAACTACAACGAGGTTGCCAGGACTACGAGGTTAGGGGAGAAGAAGAGGTAAGGGGTGGTCAAAAGGTAGGCAAGGATAAGGAAGCGTTCAGGATGATGGCTGTCAGGAGCAGGGTGCCTACAAAGATTCCACTACTCCCCATCTTGAGCTCACCTGTTGGAAGATGTCCGCGGTGCAAAATAGAAGAAGGCAAATGACTCCATATGATATGGCAATGTGTTCTATGATTCGACTCTTCTGGGTCGAGATCACTGACATACTATCCTGAACACTGGAACTGTACTTATACTCCCTCAGTTGAGGGAATACTGCTGGGACTACCACCGGGTGGCCAGGAAGGCAGATGTCACCATTACCTCTATGGAAACTAGGTCTGACCACTGGTAAGTGCCTGTGAAAGTGCAAGTCTGACAAGCACCCTACGATCTCACATTGGACCTCTTTCTTGATAGATATTATACGACTGGAGAAGACCAAATACTCTGTGCTAAACACGGTATCTATATATGAAAAGATGTGGAGCCCCTTAGAACAGGCTGTAGGGGTCACATGGTTTCCAAACTTTTGACTACTGAACATGACTTCATTGCCATACTGGTATGATCTGAAACTTTTGGGGATGTGGGGCAGCACACTGTGCTGAATTTATCCTCAGATGCCTTTCCTGAATATTTTTATTTTTTACCATGCATACTAATAATGCTTGCAGTTGATTACTTGGTCCAATACTTTTTTCAATATTCCTGAACGACCTACCTGATGCCTGCTCATCTGCTAGTATCCATATGCATGCAGGTGATACCATCTTATTTGCCTCCGGTACTTCCACCTCGCAGGTAAACGACCAGCCTTCAGCTGGGCTTCAACGACGTCCAGCGCTGGTTTCGCTCCATTACCTTTCCTAAATGCCAAAAACAGTCTCTGTGACCTTTGGCTCCAGGCAAAAGCACGCCAGGCTTGATACCACTCCCTCCTTCCATGTCCTTGATAGTTCCATACTGTAAGATGTCTCACCTTTCAAATACCTCGGCTATGGCTCGACAAGAACCTCGACTTTGTGGTGTACGTGGATGCCATCTACAAAAGTTATTCCCAAACTCGGTGTCTGTACAGACCCCGAGCTGCCTCCCACTGTGAGCTCAGAGAGAGGTCATCCAAAAGATGATTCTCCTATCTTTGATTTCGGATATAGTCTATAACTCAGCTCCCAAATCCACCCTATCCAGACTGGACACCCTTTTCAACACCTTCTGCTGCTTCACTCTAGGCTGCTCAGTTCGTACTCACCACTGTGACCTTTACACTTTGCTTTCATTCCCTTCCCTCAGCTCTAGATGCCTTTCACATAACCCTTCTTTAATTGGTAAGTACTGGTTTGGCTCTCTTCAACCCTACTTACAATCACTCATCTCTGTCCCTCCCTGTACACTCCTTAACCTTGCCCACAGAGCTTTCACCCTCCACCCACCCCTGGCGTACCACTTCAGGGTGGACCACCTTCTCTTATCAATTCCCAAGTATCTGGAACTCCCTCCCATTAGAAATCCGCACCACTCAGAAAAATCCCCTCAGAGAGAGCAGTACAAGCTCCCTATCCCTCCTCCTCCAACAACACATAGCTCCCTCTTGTTATTGCATCTAATCCCCCCCACTTCCATTTCTTTCCCTCACCCTTCTAAGTTCAGCCATCTTTAGCATTCTAATCCTTTCCCTCATGCCAGTTCTCCGCCCCTTGCGGGGTTCATCTCATCCTGAAGGGGTGAAGGCCTTTGGCTGACCTAGTTCTGCTCTCAGCCCTTCCACTAAGCCTAGCCTACTTATTCATTCCATACCCCAACACCAATCCTCTGCCCCTTTGCAGTGTTCTTATCATCCTCAAGGGGTGAAGACCTTTGGATGTCCTATCTTCCCACTCTTCCTCTAGCTGTCCTATTCTCGTACAACATTGACTGTGCAAATACACACTAATCTGTTGGCTTTAGCACTTTCCCTGTTCTGTTTCCATCATGGAAATATAATTTTGGCACTGCAGTATGTTTTGGCTCTCACTGCAAATCAAATGTATATGTCAAACCCTAAGCTTGTGAGCTATCCCGGTGGTGCTGAGGGTTGAGGCGCTAGGCACCACACCTCGTGCCATGCTGACGACCCAGGTTCAGAAGCAAGCTCAGGGCGCCGGGGTTCGGCTGGTGGGGGGGGAGCAGGACTGAGCAGCCATCTGGCAAGCTCTCCTCTCCTGAGGAGAAATTCTGTGGTTCCTGATGCCACAGTGGCATCCAGTGGTGATGGAGTGCCTCTGCAGCTGGGACCACCTTGTATGGGGCATGGAGGAGGCAGAGGCCTACATGAGCCATGCAGGAGCGTGTGGCTGGATGTTCTGGCATCACTGCACATCCTCCTCCTGGGGAACAACACAGAAAAATCCCCTAGGAGAAAGCAGTATAAGACCCCAATTACCCAAGCTCCTGGTCCGAACGAAGCCTGGAGAGGGCGGGGGCTCAAGGGTGATGAGGTCTCTTCCCCCCATCCTCCCCCAAGGGAATAAGTCATGGTCCTTCCGTCGTCAAGGTGGAAGCCAGATCAGGTGGAGCTTGAGGGTCAGCGTTATAGGCCAATAGGGGTCAAGTGTTCTGCAGCTCAGGGTGCATAAAGAGAATAAAAAATAAAAAATAAAATAAGTTTGTTTCTTTACTGTATATAGAATTGTATAGCTTTCTCTATGAGTGTGTATGTGTCTGACTCTCTGCAAATCAATTATATACACACACACACACACACACACACACACACACACACACACACACACACACACACATATATACATACATACATACATCTATATGTAGTTTATATTGTGAGCTAATGTATTCTCTGACCTGTTTCCCATCGGGGAGGAGTGCACTGTATGCTCTGTATTTCACTCTGTATGGTATGCTTTTCTTGTACTCTCCTATGTAACAACACCCACCCCACCCCGGATGCATCTGAAACAAGCTGTTGCAGCTCTGTATGTCCTTACTGGTAAAACTTTTCAAATAAAATAAATAAATGACTGATAGTCTTTACAACTCAAGATGTTGTTCTGTTGCATGAGGTTGACCCTCCCTTATCTCCTTTCACCACTTGTATCCAGCATGCACTATCGATTTCATACATTTTGATGTATCAGCGTTCTCAATCAATTAACCAATAGAAGTGTTTACAAAAAAAATCCACTGTTACAGTACATATCTTACCCACAGTATGATTTCCATATTATTGGGGCTTACAAAATCATAAATAGAATGAGTGGCAGAGCCCGACTCTTAAAAGCAGCTGGCGTGTTCCCCCTCCGTAATGATGATGTAAGCGTATCATGGAAGAGCCTGTCTTAGATAAGATTTTAACTATTAATCTGTGAATGTTCTACCTGGCCTGCTGATGCTGAAGATACCACATCAAATTACTGCCATGCACAAGAACTACCTTTGTGCCCTGAATGCATCTTCAGACACTGGACCGAAGGTTCTAGAGTGCCCTGCAGAGGCAGTGCTCTTAGACTTCAGGTGTAGAAATAAAAACATACCCTCAATTGAACACTTTCTTTTGTGGCTCTGGGGAGTGACATTTAATGCTGTGGGAGACAATGTGATCTCCTGCCCTCCCCTGAGAAGGGATAGCATACTGGAGGTGAGCCAAAGACCTATAAGAGGAACAACATCAGTGCATGGGGGGGATGGGATGAAGCCTATCCATCAATGCCCCAATAAGCCATAGGTATCTCCGGAAGCTCCTGCTCCACACACTTAATCCAGAAGCAAAGCGAAAGCTCACATGAGTATGTGTGTTTGTGCTGACAGGATGCACGAGTTCATCAGTTGGAATGGTAAATTAGAGAATGACTGAGAGGTAACCATCAGTGCCAGGGCGGGAGATCAGTAAGAAACAATTACCCACTGTAGTAATATTTCTTCTAAAGGGTTTTTATATATATCGGAATTACAATGTCTTTGAGCCACAGGCTCATTTACAAAGGTTCCACGTTAAGGATACAAAAAAAAAAAAAAAAAAAAAAAAAAACACATACTTTCATCAGTAGGCGCAAAAACAGTCAAATTTAACAGTGTAGCAGAAACAAAGCTAGGTTGAGTGTGGTGGCCCTTATATTAACCTGTTATCCACGCCTTTATAGCACTTGTCACTTTGTAATTTGCCTAGACTACAGAATCGGCGTTTCCAACTTACCGTCATTCCCTAGCACAAGCTGCCTAGCCCTCAGTTGTTCAATCTAGGGCATGTTGTAGCTTTGGCCTCCTTAATGATAATGTTCATTATTAACCTACTGACTGGTTATGTTGCTTCCTATATGCTGGTGTACATTTATGTTTACAATATGTTTGTATACACCAACACGGATATTAGTGTCCTGGAATTCACGGGTATATGTACACTAATGTTCTCATAATGTTCTGTGTATACCAATGTTTGATACTTTTGTCATAGAATTTGTATGTAAATGGTTGTATTCTGCTGGGTCGTGCCTGAAAACATTGTCTAGCACACCTTACCTGGTAAACAAAAACAAAATAAACAAACTACATATTTGACTGGGGAAAACAAAAGCAATGAGTCTCATGACTCAAATCTATCTTGAACTGAACAGCTTCTGGAGAAAATACAAATATTGGGCCCTTTGCACTATGGCAACCCAGCTATGGCCCAAAGGCACATACCCGGGCTGTGGAACTCCACACCCGTAGAACAGTGCACACCAGGTGACATGCACTATGCTGGGCAGCCCATCCCTGGCCTCTCCCCACAAGTGGCCCAGAGATTGAAGGTGGCCATCTAACTGGACGGCCTCTCGTCTGCAGACTGGATCCCCTACGCCACACTGGGCAGGGCACTGTGGGATACAGATGGTCCTCTCAGGAAAGACATCCCTTAAGGGGAACCTACCAGTCCTGCAGTGTGACCCCACCATGCCCCCAGCCCTCACAGTATGATCGGAGGACTGGGGGAAGCAGGGTTGGGGTTGCAGATACCAAGGCTGAGTGTCTATGTGGCCGGTGGGACAGGGCACATAAGCAGTAAGACAGTTTCCTGTCTGTGTAGCCTGTGCCCTTCCACTGGCACTCTGCACAGCAGATGTGTTCTGCATGGCATAACCATGCTCCATACCAGGCTCCTCCAAGCCCACATGTGTAGCTCTGTGAGCAGAAAGAGGTCAGGTGCAGAAGGTACATGGGCTCCTTAAAGTGAATGTGCAAGGGATAAATATGCAGAAGCATACACTGTATACATGTGGTGACAGGCTTTGTGCATTTGGCCCAATATTACAGTAACCTCTCACCGTACCAACTTTTCTGATCAACTTGGACAGAAAACTTTACTTTGTCCTGACAACTAACATGAACTGCTTCTGGACTACTGTGAATTTACACAGTTCATCTGTTGAATGTAAGGAATGTCTTGTATAAGCAGACCATGGATTTTCTGGATCCAATCATTTATAGCTGACTGATGAACCGGAGACCTGTATGGGCAGGATACCTTTAGAAAAGATCAACCTATTACCTCCCACTAACCACAAGACTGGGATATTTTAAGGGCCTGGAGAGGCCTGGAGTCCATTTTTGTTAATGAATTTGATTCACCTTTCCATAACTTATCTAGCAGGAAACAGATGCATAAGAATGACTCAAAAGTAATTTGAACATTGAAATATATAATTTGTCGACTGAAAAGCGACCGCTCGCCCACCAGTCTGCAAGATCTTGCCCTAATCTGTCTCCATGAGACCCTAATTGCTCTCCAGGACCCCTCCCCGCCTCTATTTACTTGTAACCTCCTTGTGCCATGGGATGCCCGCAGGTCACCCGATTTGAAGGGAGGTTAAGTAAGTACTATACATATGGTGGTTGTGCTTCCTTCCTTAAAGATCAATGGCAACCATTTCACTCATTGTAAAAAAAAAAAAAAAAAGCATTAAAAAGCCTGAATTCAGGTCCCAGTTTCATAAGTAGTGTTTTCTGAAAATTACATGCTATTTGGTTTTGTGGTTTGCCTTAAAACAGCATTTCTTTACTTGTTCTGCCCTAACTGAAAACAGTCAGCCTGTTTCTGTCCCTCTGACTGAGCCTGGGAGAGTGATGCCATATTGGAGTAGGCTACAGCTTCAGCAGTGTAATTACCTGCTTGACTGATACACTGTTAATTTCCCAATTAGAACAATCTGTGAGGCATTTATTTGCTGTCCAGAGTTTTTACAAACTCAGTCTCTGGTGTTTGTTCAGATGAATTAGCTGAAAATCCACATTTTGTTCTTCTAAAGAGCAGTTCATTTAAGTTTCAGTGCTGAACTGAAGTGGTATGCATTTGAGAACTCAGCTTTTCTGTATCACAGCTGCTACCAGCTCTTTCTCATCAAAACTCTGTGTTTCTTGAGTTCCTGCATGCGCATCGAACTCCTTGGGAGAGTAGGCTTTGAGGGGTGTGACACTGTCTGTCCAATGCAGGGTGCTCTGCATGAGGCTTGACAGTATCACACCAATCCTCAGTCAGGCTGGTCCTGATGCTGTTTTGCCTGCAGTGGTCTGCACTTGAAAGGAAAAAAAACAGTGCCAATCAGGAGCTGGCTTTTTCCTTTCATCTGCAGGTCACCGCAGAGCAAACAGCTGATTGCGTCCTGACGTCTCTGCGCTGGCTGGGAGGAGGCAATTTCCTGCCTGCCACCTCCACGCTGTTCCCCACAGAATGCCCACTCCGTGGTCGGATGCACCACACACACACACACACACACACACACACACACACACACACACAACCTCCATCTTGGGTGCCCAATCCCCTGGTCGGCATCGAACTCCTGTTTTTCCGACACCGAGATGCCCACTCCTGGTGTCTGATGCATCCCCCACATAATCCTCTACCTTGGGGTGCCCAATCCCTGAGTCGGCATTGAAGCCCCCAGTACTCTGGCACACTGGGAGCCCACCCCAGTGTGTCAACATGCATAGTTTCCCTGTAAAATACAGAAAACAGACCCACAAAGTCTTTTTTTGGTTTTTAAAACCTGAAAAGACAGAAAACGGTCCCTCATTGTTGCTGCCAGCCCCCTCCCCCAACTCGCACCCTCCCTCTGCGCACCCGACTTCCCCACCTCACCCATACTTACCTCTGGAGATTGGGAGCAGCGATCTTCAGTGGACCGGGAACACATCTGCACTCTTCAAAAACTGACCGCAAACTGAAGAAATGACGGTAAATCCTATAATGGCAGTGAATGGGGGGGGGTTCAATTTAGGTTAATATCTCAGCCATTTATGGGAGTTTTGATCCCAAATTTTCAGCATCGGGTTCTTGGGACCCCACCTCATGAACACAGTCACTATAATTTCGTTTCTCGGTCCTGAAAGGTCATTTTCTGTCACTTCATGGAATCACCTTTCCAGGCTAATTAATAAAACAACAGTGCCACTGTTCATGAGTTAGGGTCCCAAAAGGCCTTGTTGCAAATTTGGTGAAAACTCCCAAAAATGACTGCATTATGGCGTCCATTGCATAGTTTCTCACCTTGCGCTTTCGTAGGTCATCAATTTTAAGATTTTTCACCCTATATTTCCAACATTGCCATTTTTTTTTTTTTTTAACACCCCTTATGAACAGTACAGCTGACATTTTTGTATCCTTCCAAATGTGTTTTTGCACCTGTGGCACAGAATGGCACGGTTGCTGTGCAAAATCAACTTTCGGGACAGATTAACAAAATTCCAGTGCCACTGTTCATGAGGGGAAGTCCCAAAAAGGCCATGCTGAAAATTTGATGAAAACATTCCAAAAAATGACTGCATTATGAGTGTGCGTTGTGCAGTTTCTACGCACACTTGTAAGTTCTCCACTTTTTCATATTTTCACTCCAGATTTTCAACATTGCCATTGCTTCACACCTCCTCATGAGCAGTACAGCTGTCATTTTTCACATTCTGCCCAAAATGTGTTTTCACACCTGTGGCGCTGACTGGCACACTCGCTCTGCGAAATCACCTTTTGGGATTGAGTAACAAAAATGATACTGGTGCTGTTCATGAAGTGATGTCCCAAAAAGCCCATGCTGAAAATTTGGAGCAAAAATATCAACAAACGCCTGGGGCATTAGGGTTTCCAACCATAACGCCCACCCTTAAAATGCAAGACAGAGAAATATACAGAGAAACATATGGGAGGCATGTACAAGAGCAATACCAACAGCGAATTCTTGGCATTGACAGATGCTTGTTTCTAGCTATAACACTGGGTTGTTTACTTAATGGATATAAAATAAGTCTAACGTTTGTTAGTTCATACATGTAGTTTGTCTTTTTAATGTAGTCTCGATAAATAGGTTCATGTAAGAATATTATTTTCCTCTTAGATTGACAGACAGGTGCCTGCCACACTCTGTTATTTCAGGCACATGTACTATAGTATATGAACTCACACATTTTAGTTCTTTGATGGTTTATGAGTTAAAATACATCATGCATATGTATAACTAGAAATACTACATGGCATCCTGATGCCCCCATCTCCTACCTTCAGTTGAGGCAGCAGCACTCTGCTGCCTAATGTTACCTGCCCCACATGTCCCCTGTCTCCTGCCCCAAATTCCAGGATGCTGCACCCTGCTGCCCACTCTCATCCCATAGAGTCAGGGCTGCTGCACACTGTTGCCCCATGTCCTGCCTGAACAATCAGGGCCTCAGCACCCTGCTGCCCCCGCCTGAACAGTTGAGGTTACTGCACCCTGCTGCAGCCCTTTGTCCCCCACTCCCTCAATCAGAGCCACTGCACCTTGTTCCCCTGTTCCTGTCACCATAGTAGGGTCTGCTGTGCACTTCTATACCCTAGAGTCCATGCCCCTGCTTCCACATTTGGGGCTGCTGTACCTTGATGCCCATGCCACCAGAGGGTGGGCTTTTGTGCACCCTACTACCATCCATTTCCCAAATGAGCAGGGCTGCTCACATGCATCCCATCCCACAGTCAGGGCTGCTGTGCTCTGCTGCCCCCCATGTTCTGCCCTCAATTAAGGCATCTTCACCACGCTGTAGTCTGTCTCCTGCCACCCTAGCCAGAGTTGCTGCACCCTGGTCCTGTCTTCACAGTCAGGGCTGCTATACCCTCTTGCATCCTACAGCCCAATTTCTCCACAGCCCCATGACTTTGCAGTTAGGGTTGCTGCATCATGCTGCCCCCTGCCACCAAAGACAGATTTGCTTGCTGCGCTGCCCAAAAGAAAAAAAACAGAAACATGCTTTCATCTTGTGTTATGGGGGTGAAAGACAGAGGGCACTAGGGTGCAGAAGTCTAAACTGTTTGGTCAGGAGACAAGGGAGGCGATAGGGTACAGCAGCCCAAACTGTGGGACAGGATACAGCAGCCACACCTGAGTGGAACTGACACAATTATGGGGCAGAGGACAGGAGGCAGCAAATGCCCTAACTCTTGTGGCAAGTGGCAACATGGTGCACCAGCCCTAACTGTAAAGGCAAGAGGCTCTAGGGCACAGCAGCCCTGCCTGAGTAGTCAAGAGCATGGTGCAACAGCCCTGGCTATGGTAATAGGGGGTCTGTGGACAGCATGGTGCAGAAGCCTTGACTGTGGGGCAAGACACAGGGAAGCATCAGGGTACAGCAGCCCTGACTGTGGGATGGGGTGCTCATGGCAGCAGCCCTGCTCATTTGGTACACTGGAAGTGGATAACAGGTGAAGCAAAGCCCCATCTCTGATGGCATGGGGCAGACATAGTGCAGCAGCCTCAACTGTAGAGGCAAGATACAATGGACCCTAGGGTGCAGCAGAGCTCATCAGCCCTGACTGAAGACGGGAACAAGGGGTAAAGGGTACAATGTCCCCAACTGTGGGTTCGGGGACAATGGATAGCAGGTTGCAACAACCCAAACTGTTCTGGCATGGGGAGGCATGGTGCAGCAACCCCAACTGTGTGGGAGAATACAGTGGGCAACAGGGTGCAGTGACCTTGAATGTGGGGCAAAAGACAGAGGGCCTGTGGGGTCAGATGACAGGGCATCAGAGCGCAGCTGCCTCAACTATGGTGCAGGAGACAAAGGGCATCAGGATGCTATATACTGTTTCTAGTTATACATTACATATTTTCACACAGAAACCATCAAAGAACTGAAATTTTTAAGTTTATACTGTACATGTGCCTGAAATAGCAGAGTGTGGAAGGCACCTGGTTGTCAATCTGAGAGGAAGAAAAATTGTTCTTACATGTACCTATTTTTTGAGGCTACATCCAACTACTTGTATGAACACACTTTAGATTTATTTTATATCCATTAAATAAACAACCCAGCGTTATATAGCTAGAACAAAAACACAGAGTTTAAATGAGAAAAAACTGGTAGCAGCTGATACACAAGCTGATTTCTCAAATGCATACCACTTCAGTTCAGCACTGAAACTCAAATGATCAGCTTTTTAGAAGAATAAAATGTGGATTTTCAGCTAATTCATCTGAACAAACACCAGAGACCGAGTTTGTAGAAACCCTGGACAGCATTCAGTTACCTCACAGATTGTTCTAATTGGGAAGTTAACAGCTCATCAGTCAAGCAGGTACTTACACTGTTGAAGCTGTAGCCTAGTCCAATATGGTGTCATCACTCTCCCAGGCTCAGTCAGAGGGATAGAAACAGCCTGACTGTTTTCAGTTAAGGCAGAAAAGGTTATTAAATGCTGATTTACAAACCACAAAACCAAATAACATGAAGTTTTCAGGAAACACTACTCATAACACACAGACTTGAATTCAGGCTTTTTGAACAATGTGTAAAATGGTTGCCATTGATCTTTAAATATCAGCTCCTACTCCTAGGAAGGGTGATAGGAAGACCCCACTGTTTTACCTCCACCACTTCTACTGGCAGTGTGTTCCAGGTGTCTACCACACTTGCAGTGAAGTAGTATTTCTTCACATCCTTCTTAAATGTCCCCCCTCCAGCTTCATCACATGCCCCCTGGTTCCGGTGCTCCTTTGCACTTGAAAAAGACTCCCCTCCTGTACACTGTTCACTTACATCCCCTCTCACTCTCCTCACTTCCAGGGTGTACATGTTGAGATCCCTCAGTTTCTTCTTGTACGGCCTCTTATGCAACCCCTGCACCATTGTAGCTGCCCTCCTATGGATTGCCTCCATCCTGCCTATGTCCTTTCTGAGGTGCGACCTCCAAAACCGGACACAGTACTCCGGGATGGGTCTCACCAGTGAGCAATACGGGGCAACACCACCTCCCTCCTTCTGCTGGAGATACCGCCTCCTATGCACCCCAGCATCTAATTAGCTCTACCCACTGCTATCTCATTGTCCTACAACTTTAAGGTTGTCAGTTATGATAACTCCAAGGTCCTTTTCTACTTAGTGACTGTCAGTAACCCCCCCAATCCTATACTAGGCTCCTGGTTTCCTATGTCCTAGGTGCATGATTTTTCACTTTCTCTCTTGACCAGTCCTTGAGTTTTACCAATATCCCAGTGTATTCTCTCCATCCCCCTCCCGAGTGTCCACCCTGTATAGATTTTAGTATCATTTGCAAAACATTTCCTTTTTTTTGTATTATCTTTTACTTTTATCCCCATCTGCCCGAGCCGACCTCTCCTTCAGGCGGCCAAGCCTCCACCGCCACAGTCCTCCCATCATCCATTCACTACCCCTCAAGGTGCCTCCCCCCCGACCAACCCGAGGTATCCCTTCATCAGGGGGACACCCCTCCCGCAGTCACGAACAGGAGCAGAGACTTTTCTGGGCCATAGCCCCCTCTTTAATCCTAGTCAGGGGCAGTGAGGATGCAGCACAGGCATCCCCGGCTATCGCAGGGATGGAAGGATGGGCTGCTGTCATCCGGACTGCCATTTTTCCAGTTTTTCTCCCCCCGCCCACTCAGAGGCATGCCTCGGCGTCCTGTTGTCCCGGGCTCGGGCATGAACCCAGGTCACTAGCATGCCATGTGATCCACCAATTCCCATCATCCAAAGGATCTTGAGCCCTTCATGCCACGGGGATCGCTTTTTTTAATTTTTTTTTTTTTTTAATACAGATTTTTAACCTCCTTGGCAGAATGGGCAGCTTCTCAGCCATGTCCCACTCATTACAGCCATCCCTTACCTTGTCCTAAGTCAGGGCACTTCTCCCCATGGATTCCCCAATGGTGGGGCCAGGGAGGAGGGCCATCCTACCTCGACTGAAACACATATCCTGATCCATCATGGACTGAGCGGCAGAGCAGGCTGCAGCATGGTAAGCAGGGTTTCATGAAGCATGTCCTCCATTTTCCTCCTTTGTCTCCCTTGGCCCACAGATGTGCAATGGGTTGGAGGTATGGCATGCAGCACTTCAGCCCTCCACCACTGGGCCAGCAGCATTTTAGTTTTCTAAAAGTACAAAGTGGTATACAGGGGCTAAGTAACCTTTAGGGGCATAAGACATTCTGCCTTGATCATCCATCTTGATCCCCTAGGGTTCAAATAACCAATGGTAACCCAAGCCCTGGTCATGCCTTAAACAGAAAGTCTCCTCAGCCTTTTATTCTGTTTCCCTGTGCAGTTTGTGGTCATGTGCAGTCATGATTGACTCTATTTCACCCTCCTAATTTCATCAAGTTTCAAATGTAAATGAAGGTACTTAAGTTTAATCTGAAAAGCTGCTCGGCTCCATTACAAAGTTCATGACCCGACTCATGTAAGACATCCTGGAATTTGATGATGTTTTGGTGCTAAAGCCTGTAGTACTTACACTGTATCAGTCAAGGCTGTTACTGTCCTTTGCACTCCCCATGTTCTTGTCTTATGCTGGCCATGAAACATTTCAAATCAAAACACAGTACGTGTACCCTGCTGTTTTCTGTAGTTTAAAGTGCATCTGAATTAGAAAAATAAATAGGGGGCGCTAATGAGCGGCTAGGTGAATAGACGTGCTTTCACACTGCTCTGCTTCTGCGGACAACTAAAAGTAAAATAAATTAAAGAAAAATCGGTATTTGTGGCAAAATTGTCAATGCAGCTTGTGTTGGAAGGCAGGATGGAGGAGCACCTGGTATCCGGTGGAGGGAAGGGTCAAAGACAGACTGGTAAAGCTGGAAAGAAAGCGGCGACTTCTACAGCCTCCTCTGCAGGGGACAACACGGAAGTAGTTTCACTCTTGGCAGCCAAAGTTGGAGCCCTGGGCCGCGAGGTGATGGGCCAAGTAATAGCGGCCTTAGAGCCCAGATTGATTAAGCTTGAGGGCAAGATTGACCTTAAGCTGCAAGAAATATTAGAGCAACAGGCAGCACACACAAATAGAATTGCTGAGGCTGAGGAGAGAATATCCCATCTTGAGGATGACACGGGGGAGCTGCCGAGTCAAGTAACACGCCTGCAAAAAGAGTTTGAGGAGTTAAAAGACACGATGGACTACCAAGAGAATTATTATAGGAGGCTGAATTTGCATCTTAGGGGGCTGCCAGAAGGAGCAGAAAGGGATGACATTATGGGCTTTTGTGCAAAGATCCTGCCGGAGCTTTTGGGACTACAGCCTAAAAACGGGAAGTTTAAATTAGAAAGAGCCCATCGTGCTGTGATGCCCAGGCCTCCTGGGGGTATGTCCCCACGACAACTTATTATCCGCTATCATTCCTATCAAGACAGAGAGGCGACCTTGCAGGCATATAGGGAAGCTGGAACGTTGGAATACCAAGGCACACGATTGCTTATCTCCCAAGACTACTCGATGAGGCTGCTACAGAAAAGAAAGGTGTTTAATGGACTGATGGCCCAATTGAGAAATTTAAAAGTCGAAAACTTCATGGTGTATCCTGCGATAGTAAAGATAAAGCATGAGGGAGTGACATACTCCTTTTTGGAACTGAACAAGGCGGAGCAGTTTGTGGCCGATCTACAAAAGAAAATAAGCAAATAAGTGTTGGACTGGTGTGAACTTGTGGGGCTCAGAGGAGTATTATGTTATCAGCACAAGGAAAGTTAAAGTTTCAGTTTTAGCAGTTTGCAGGAGTCCTCCTAAGGCCACCAAAACTCCCAGTGACACGAGGGACAGGGATGGGAAAGTCACTCTTAAGACTGGCGGAGAAATGGCGACTGAAATGGAGGACCACGAGGCGGCATGGCAGGTGAAAGCAGACGGGAGGCTGTGAATGGACGCTGCCTCGTGACCGGACTTGGTGGGAGGAACGGAACTAAGAAGGGCAAGGAAGATGTCTGCTTGCAGATAAGATGGCATGGTGGCAAGTACTGTGGGCTTGGAAAAGAGGGTGATGGGAGGTGTAGGAGGGAATAATCCAAGCATATGCCATAATAGTGCAAACTGCTGTCCTGGGGTCATAGCGGTGCTGCAACAAAGGGGTTTAAATTGCCACTCTGCTTGTCTGGAGCTGCAGCTGGGTGGGGATTGAAAGAGGGGAGATGAGCTCGACTATACATATGATGAGACAGCCATGGAAGCTTGGGTGGGTGTTCCCTCAGTGTCCTGGGAAGTTACTCGGCAAAGGTCGAGAAGGTGGAGGCTTAAAGGGGAGCTGCTTATTCTTCTTTTCACGAGCTTATTTGACAATATAAATGTTGATGTTAATACGATAAATGTTATGCATTATGGGTACATAAAGTAAGACAATAAAGTAGGGGTTGTCCGTGGACGGAGCAGCTGGGCACACATATTGTTAGGGTGAGGCATAGACACTTATACTTGATTTGCAAGTAGTGTAAAAAGGGGGAGACTAGATATGGGGTAAGATATACTAAAGGTGGTATAAAGACTGGGGGAGGTCGGGGGAAAAGGGGATGGAAATGGAGGGATGAAGAGAGTCACTATGGGGGGGATAGGTGGGGGGAGGGAGTGATGTTCTTGTTACTGGTATAATAGTTGGGCTGTTTAAATGTGTTCTTTATTGTTCGTTGACAAATGCATTCCATGTAAAACGAAGGCTAAAAAGAATTTGTGGATGGAGAGTTGGTGGTGGGACAAGAGGTGTGGGGACCCAGAGAGGGCCCATGATGGAATCAGCTAGGTGCAAAATGGGAATATATGATATGCCTAGATGGCTGACAAACAGAAAGTGGTGATAGTCTCCTGGAATGTTAAGGGGATTGCAAACCCGATCAAGCATACAATGCTCCTTACTGCACTGTGAAAAAAGGGAGCACAAATTGCTTTATTACAGGAGACGCACTTGTCGGATATTGAGCACACAAAATTGACATGGGGCTGGATGAGTAGGTGCTTTGCATCCTCTTATTCGTCTCGTAAGAGAAGGGTAGCTATCCTTGTGAATAAGAACCTACCATTGGAAGTGCACAGAATTGTAAAGGATAATAGGGAAGGCAGATACATATTTTTAATAGGGAAGCTTTATGGAGAGTCAATCACACTAGGGAATGTATATGCTCCGGCCCAGTATGACCCACAGTTTTTTTCCGGGCTTGCTGGATTTAATTACTAGAGAAAAATTCCCAGGCTTAATCATAGCAGGAGACTTGAATAGCACCTTGGACCCTTTATTGGACCATTCAGAGGGTAAGGGGTGAGCGCCAGAGGCAGCAGTCCAGTGGAGGGTGGGTATGTCAGAGAAGGACTTAATAGACAGCTGGAGGACGGTATACCCAGGGCTAGAGAATATACATTCTATTCCAATCCACATAGGACTTGGTCAAGGATCGATTACATCTTGATACCCAGGCGTGGCATGATAGAGTAATAGATGTTTAGCATAGCATTATTCATGTATCGGATCACGCTATGGTAGTGGGAAGGTTTAAAATGAAGGAAGAGGGGACACGAGGGTGCAGGAAATTTCCCTCTATATGCTTCAAAATAAAGATTTTCGAGTATTTGGAAAACCAGTGGAAATTATATAAAAGAGACCAATGGGGTTCGAGTACCTAAGGCAGTTTATTGGGATGCTGGGAAGGCCTTCCTCAGAGGTTCTTTAATAGCATACATGGCCAAAATTAAAAGGAGAAAGGAGATGAGCGACAAGGGTTGGAAAAGCAGTTAAAGGAACTAGAAAAGTGAGTTGCAAGGGGAAAGCGGACAGGTTGAGCCTTTTGATGGTGACAAGAGAGGCACTAAATTCCCTGTTAAGAGGGGAGGCCCGAGTTTCCTGGTTCTACTGTAAGAGACAGGTGTTTGAATGGGCTAATAAACCAGGCCCACTCTTGGTTAGGTTAATGAAGGGGGAGTGCCCTGTGAGGTTAACAAGGATTAAGGATAAGGAGGGAAGAGTGCAATGAGGGACAGAGCAGATAAGAGCGCGTTTTCTGGAGTTTTATGCTCATCTGTATAAAGCGGAAGGGATAGGGGGTAGACAGAAGATGCAGGATTTTTCGAATAAGGTGGAGCTACCTAGCCTCACAGAAGCCCAAAGGGAACGTTTGAGTCAACCCATAACAAAGGGAGAAATACTGAAGGCGATTGGGAAGCTTCAACATGGGAAAGCATGTGGCCCAGACGGCTACCCCGTAGAGTTTTATAAGGCTCAGGCGGGTCAGATGGCCGAGGTACTGAGTGAGGTGTTTAAGGTTGAGGAGGTACAGGAGGAGCCTTGCCTGCTGGATACATGTTATGATGCCGCGATCTGTCCGATTCCCAAGGAGGGCAGGGATCCTCTGGAATGTGCCTCGTATAGGCCAACTGCCCTGTTGAACTGTGATCTTAAAATTCTCACCAAGGCATTAGCTATGAGACTAGAGGAGTATCTGCCATCGTTGGTTCACCCAGACCAGACTGGATTTATAAAGGGGAGGTTATCATATCATAATGTACGTAGGTTACTTAATGTGGTGTGGAGATCTGGCCAAGATCTAGAAAAGACCTATGTTATATCAATGGATGCTGAAAAGGCATTTGACAGGGTGGAGTGGGAATACCTCTTTGAGGTGTTGGACCGGTTTGGTCTGGGTGACCCACACGTACAGTGGATTAGGGCAATGTACCGGTCCCCCAGAGCTAGTGTTTTGGTTAATGGAATCCCCACGGCACCCTTCAGGCTGGAAAGGAACCAGCCAGGGTTGCCCCCTTTCACCATTGTTTGCTTTGGCGCTGGACCAACTAGCAGCAGCGATTAGGCAATGCCAGAGTGTCCGGGGAGTTAAAGGGGCGGGTAAAACTGAGCATAAGGTTACACTACATGTGAATGATATGTTGGTGTTCTTAAGGGAGCCAGAGGGATCCATGATGTCTCTTCTGCAATTAATAGGGGGCTTCTCGGAGTTCTCTGGTTACAAAATAAATCTGAGTAAGTCGGAAATGCTGTGCTTCCCTAAACTAGAAGAAGGAGATGAACAGTGGGGTATACAGTGTAAATCTACAAGTATAATGTACTTAGGTATTAAGGTGGGGAGAACAATTGGGTCTCTGTATGGCCTGAATTATGTGCCTTTAATTAGAACAATAGAAACAGACCTGAGAAGGTGGATGCAGTTGCCCAATATCATGGATGGGGCAGATTAATGTATTAAAAATGAACGTCTTACCCAGAATAATGTATCCTATGCAGATGCTCCCTATGCGAATCACACGGGGGATTATTGGTAGGTTAGAAAAAGCCTTCGCTCAGTATATATGGAAGGGGACAGAAGCCGAGAATGCAGCTCCAGAGACTTAAGGCTGAGGTAGTTAAGGGTGGTCTTAATTTCCCAGACCTGCTAAATTATTACCTATCCATCCAGCAGAGATATATAGCTGACTGGGTGTTTCGACCAGAGGTAGCAAGCTGGGTGGCACTGGAGCAAGAGGGATGCATAGGGCAATTATCGGCCTATTTGCACAGTAAAGGATCACAGGCATATAGGAACCAAGGGGGTCGGAACCCTCTGGTAGGAATGACTTTGGAAGCCTGGGGGCTGCTTAAGAAAGCTAGGGGAATAACTAAAGGAGAAACTATACTGATGCCTATTAGCAAGGAACCCTTCTTCTTGCCAGGGTTAGAGGATAGAGGATTTAGAGAGTGGGAAGGGGGAAGTGTGGGTAGTATGATTAGTAGAGGGCGCTACTTCCATTAGAGGATATCAAAAATAATCTAAGCCTGCAGGAAACAGATGTTTCGATATCTTCAACTGAAAACATTTATAGGCAAAATGGAGAGAGAAGCTGGAGGGGCAGGGATGGAGGCTCGATAGAAATAATAATATTGGGGTACAGAGTGATCCTAAAGGGTTTATTGGAAAGGCTGCAAAATTGGCAAGCAAGGATGTGCATGGATTATACGCGAAGGTAAGACAACAATGGAGCAAGGATTTAGGAGAGAAACTTGAAGAGAATTGGCAAAACTATTGTTGGGACATAGGAGGCCTGTTGGTCTGCAATAAATTTAAGGAAGCCTACTTTAAGTTTTTACATAGGCTATACTATCCCCTGGCTGTGGTGCATAGGGTCCATCTGGCTGTCTCCCAGTTATGTGGGGGATAGAAAAGAGAGGTAGGGACATATATGCACCGTTTTTGGAATTGCTGTGTCCTGCGGTCTTTCTGGGGGAAAATATTTAAAGAAGTAGAGTTAATGGTGGGGACCCCCATCCTGAGGGACCCTATTAAGGGGCTGTTTCATTTGAGTGTGGATGGGACAGAGGATTGGGAAACAATGCCGTGCTGGATCAAAGTTCTCATGGTAATGGCCAGGCATTGTATCCAAAACACCTGGGTTAATAATGTTGCACCTACCATCCAGCAGTGGCGACAACTGATACTGCAAAATTTGGTGTTAGAAAGACTATCATTAGTATTGGCGAACAGGTCGGAGGCATTCTATAGAGAATGGGCACCCTTCCTTTCTTCGCTTGACAGACAAGAGATGGTTACCCTTTGTGAGGGGTTGGTCTAGGAGGATGGGACTTAATTGGATGGGTGTCCCCCCCGCCTGCGGTTATGCCACATAAGGATGTTATGTATTGATGTCCACAGGATACCTGACTTGTAATTAACTTGGATATTAGCCTACCCTGTTTTTTACTGCTGTCAGTGAGTATTAAGAATCAACTGATTGGAGGAAAAATCCCTGGATGTAAAATTAATTGTATGGAAGTGCATTTGTCTTTTTGGTTTTTTTGTATCAGTATCTGTTTATATGTGTATCTGTATGTTCATGTGTTGTGTATGTGTTGTTATAACTGAAAACAATAAGAAGGATTATACAAAAAAATATATATATATTTTAGAGAATACAGGAACATCACAAGACATGTAACAGAACTGAATGAAAGTATAACTTCTGCTGGTTTGTGCATGTACACATGTTCCACTCCCATGATGCCTTGCATGAGTGGGGTCATGACCTTTGGAATGGAGACAAGCACGTTTTCACAT
The DNA here is from genome assembly GCA_016271365.2 of Neoceratodus forsteri. Lineage (NCBI taxonomy): Eukaryota > Metazoa > Chordata > Ceratodontiformes > Ceratodontidae > Neoceratodus > Neoceratodus forsteri. The sequence goes on from CM028129.1 coordinate 800,951,173, forward strand.
CAGGGCAAAACAGAGTGAAGCAACTTTATCCATATTCAAATTAGGATGACACTAGGGGTTGCAAGAGAAGGAATCACTGTTCATACCTTATAACTACACAGGCAGCAGGAAATTGGCCGAGGGGTTCCCTTTAATGCTTAAAACAACTAGCAGCAATGGACCAAGAAATGGATTTGGTGCTTATCACTGATGGGAAGCTGAATCTGTTACAGAAATGGCAGTGGCAGTGAGAAAAGGAAATCAAATGTTAGGCTAACATATAAGGGGCTTAACATGCCATGAAAGAATGGGGTTCTGTCCCTTTACAGAGCAAGGGTGAGGCCACCCTTAAAGAGACTTGTGTGCAGTTGAGGTTGCCAAGGTAGAAAAGGGGTACTGCAGCAACTGGGAGGGTACAGCAAAGAGCAACTATAATGATTAGGGGAAAGCTTTTAAAATGACCATAAAGAAATCCTGCAGAGAAACCTTCCCCCATACTGCTCCCACAATAACCAGCACCCTCCCCCACATGATCTCCCCAAAAAGCCCACTTGTACTTAACTGAAAATTCTGACATCTTCAGGCAAAACATTGCATGCCCTGTGCTAGGCTTCCTTTCCTCCTCCCTAATCTTTGCAGACCCCCCCCCCCAGTCCTTACTGTCCCATTGGGTAGAGGTGATAACAGTCCTTTCCCCAGCGCCAGCTCCTCCTGTCAATGGCTTTTTCCATTATTTCTTTGAAGGTAACTTTACAGGACAGCCTATTAAGCTCAGACCAGAGGCTTGTTTACAGTAGGATCATGCTCAAAATGGCTAACAGTTGCACAAACAATGATACAGTACGATTATAGACTACAGTACATATTTCACAAAAATACATTTACAAAAGCATTCCTTTACTCCATTATGCAAAATGTTAATGCCATTTTCTGGTGTGTACCCTTGCCCATCTTTCCTACCTCAGTTCCAGTGCCCTGTTGTCTTGTATTTCCCAGAGCCAGTCCCCCATCTTTAATGTCCCTGAGCATGTCCCCATCCCCACATCACCTGCCCTCCACCAGGAATTTGATATAGCATCTTTTTTTTTTTTTGCGCAATTTCTTTTTTCCCTTCTCTCCCACAGAGCCGCTACCCTCGGTATCGCCTATTAAGCCTGCCCCTGCCAGCACCTACATTGCAACCTCCGTCCCTCCATCTAGCCGCGAGAAACTTCCTCTATGGGGTCGGATGACCCCTGAATCTTGAAATTTTCGTCAGAGTCCTGGGTTGCAGGCAGGTGCTGGCATATTGGTGCCAAGCTCAGTGTTCTGTCATCCTTGGCTCTGTGTCGCCCCCCATGTTCCTCATGGGACGTTACATGCTCATGCATCAAGGCGTCTCCTGGCAACCGTAGTGTCCCCACTCTCCTTCCGCAAAAGAGCAGCCACCGAGACTGATTGGTTGCAGGCGTAGGCCAGCAGCCAATCATACCCTAGAGACACCAGCTTGCTGTCACTTCCCCCAGTCTCCGCCAGGAGTCACCAGTCGCTGGACTGGAAGTCCCCCCCCCAAAGAAGGTGAGCTGTCCCTGGACGATCCAACCTATCTCCCCCCGGCCAACCCCCGATGACCTCAGCTCGCTCCGGAACCCGGGTCACCGGCCTGGTGCGAAGTGTGGCATCCAGCGCCTCAACCTTCAGCTCTACCAGGCCAGCTTGAATAGCATCTTTAATTAAAAAAAAAAAAAAATTCCAAAACATTTTAAAAGCCAGTAAGCAAGGAAAAAGGATTTTGCTGCCATTAGGTGTAGGGAGATTCAGAGAGTGGTGTCGACATGGAACGAGCTGCCTGAGGAGGTTGTGGCAGCACAGACAGCAGGACCATTCAAGACAGCCTGGGACAAACACAGAGGGAACCCTTGGGACCAAGAGAAAGGGTAATGGGAGGGGAGGGAGGGCAGGATCATTGGCATGAAGTTGTAAGGCCAGGCCCTGCATCATGTATTGAGCAGACTTGACAGACCAAGAGATTGTCTTCTGCTGGCTATTTTGTATGTTCATAACTGTCTATAGATATATGGGAGGGATTACAAAGTTGTGCACTACTTGGGAAATTAAGTGACTCTAGGGTCACAGTGAGCAAGTGGTATTTTATTTGTTTGTGGTATTTAAACCTAGGGCCACATTTGACTCCAGGCAGGTTCACATTCATGGCTCTGTGCTCTGCCTCTACCTCCATTCTCTAATCATGAGACCCCAAACTTTTGAACCTAGAGATTAAGGGATGAAAAAATTAAAAAAGGTCCAAAACTCTCTGGGGGCACACCACTGTGTGCTGCCTTTCTCTTACCACCTCTGTTCCAAGTGGCCCTTACCTCTGGTAACCCCACCTGAGCAGTCAGCCATGTCAAGCCGGCTGGCTGGGATCCAGAAGTCAGAGTCAGACTGTCCAGAGATGCTTACTGGACAACAGATAGGAGAACAGTCTTCACATATAGTTAGGACTACAGCAGACATGCAATTATTATTACTAAACTAGAATTGGAGTTAGAGTCAGGGAGGTAGGGTGGAACCAAGGTGCATACGATAAGAAAAGACATCCCTGGGTCCCCAATCTCTCTGTAGCTCCGCCTTTAGTTTGGTGATGGTTGTGTGTCAGGCCTGCCTCCTAGTTACAGTACACACTAGATGGGTGGGAAAGGTAGTATAGTTCAGGGAAGATTTGCTAGACCGCTGGTCTCCTTCAGTCATCAAATTCTATATTTCTAACATAATGGGCAGCTAGTAGGTCCCCATATTTAGAAGTTTAATGTGGCATTAATAGGTATAGTCCAATGCTAACTGGATTTAGCATGTCTGAATGGGGCAGGGGCCATATTCAAAGGGCCACCTGCACTGTGCACAGCATAACTGTGCCCATGCAGTGAAGGGTGTCCAAGGCATATCAGGCACTATGGTATATTAAGAGGGTTCTGGAAGCGCTAACAGGATATCAAAACAATGCTAATTAATGCTAACAGAATCCTGTTCTTAACACGCAGAGCGGTGCTAAACCCCCTGTAGCACCGATACCCACGACACTCACTTTCCCCTACCCGATCGCTGCGTGCAAACCATTCCCAATCACCTGCACAATATCTAGCAATCTAATGGACCCCCTTCCTAACCTGATCCCCATCTGAATATGAAATTTGTTTAAGCTGACAGTTTAATCCTGACTCTGGAAATCTAGTGGATCACCTACCTCTCAATTCCCATCCGAACATGATAGCTCTGTAATCCTGACCTTGGTAGTCTAGTGGAACCCCTAACCAGATCCACATCAGAATGAGATTTGTATTATTCTTGTCTGTGGCAGTCTAGTAGTACACACCTGCCCACTGTCAAACCAGAAGCAACCCCCCCTCTCTGGCCCATCCACTCAGCCCCCACACCCTCCCATCAGTCCTTGATTCACCCATCCAATCAAGGATGATCTACCAAAGGTCCTCACAGCACGACAGGCACAGACAAATAACTGACGCTACTATATTTATAATGTATGGTAGAACGTTTTTCTACATAGAAATCTATGTCTAAAATAGGCTTGTTGCACTATAGTGGGGACGAAAATGTTGTGATGTGTAAGGTATGTCACTAGTGTTGTTCAATAACTCTGAATCCTGTCGCGCAGCTACTCTATCCATGCTACATCTTTGTTCGGTGATGTGGGCTGTCTTATTTATTTAAAAAAAAAAAAAAAAAAAAGGTGTTAGCGATCAAGAATACCAGAGAATTCTGACTTCCACTGGACATCCCTTAACATGTGTAAACCCCTACAAATTGGAGTTTACTAAAATGTCTTCCTGGGCTGCCTAATTCCCACTGTCAGGATGGCGTCCTGTGTCTGCAGTAGCTGCATGTGTCTGCATGAGAGTGCTATAGAAAGCCTCCATTCCTGTCTCTTTAAGAGAGTCATTATGCTGTGTTAGAAATTAGTCTGGGTTGGGTCCGAGTAGTTTAGGGCTCATGACCGGCCAGGCGAGTGGCATTTCTGCTCCATTCTGCAGTTGTTATATGCGCAGAAGGAGCTCTGTTAGGAACTGTGTTCATTTACAGTTTGTCTGCCTTATTTTTTATTTATTTAGTTTTTGTTGACCGGGTAAGGTGCACTAGCCATAGCAATGACTATTTTCAGGCACAACCTGGGAGGTTACAGAACAAAACACTGGACGCAGTAACAGTACAATAATTACAGTACATAATTAGACAATTTGAGGAACAAAATACAGTACAAGCTAGAGAAATAATAATAGTATAGAAGTTTTGTTTAACCTGCTTCTCTTGCAGCTTGGACTTTTTGCATAAGAGCCACCATTTTGGTTCTGGACTGCCAGAGTTGGACCCATCGAACCTTGGGGACCTAAAATGGAGACCTGTCCCCAGAGGTCATGTGGGATTGAAATCTGTAGGAATTGTAGTTTTTAAGGTTTGGAGCCAAAATGGATCTGGAAGGGGAGCCCTTGCTGTGACAGACAGTTCTCTCAGCCAACCAAACCTTTTGGATCTCAGAGAGATCCCAGAACTGCCTGCAGCAGAGTCAGTTGTGAGCTGGAGTTTGGAGAGTGAACAGCTAGAGCCATTGATCAGCTGCTCCTGTGTAGGAGCACGGGAGAATTGACGGGAAGGCTGCGCTGGCCTGCCTGTCGCATCTTCCATTGAGAAATCCTGTGAAAGTGAAAGTTGGACTTAAATCTAATTCCTCTGTTTGAGATCTGAAGCCTGAAAAGAAAGAGAGTGATCATTGCCTAAATTTGGGACCGAAGACTTGCTCCAGATGCATTCGGCCTGCCAGGTACCGAAGTGAGTCACGGATTGAGAGGTTTGCACAGAACGTCTGCTAAATTGCAACCGAAATTTACCCAAACTGTGACTAAGAGTTGTGTTGCTTGTAAGTGTGCTAAAATGTGCTATGTGGGTCGCGATGTGGTCCCCCACCTTCAAGTGTGTTATGCTAGCTGGAAGCTGCTCCAGCAGTCACATGGACTAAATCCGAACTACCTGCTCTGGTCTGGGCCCTGCCATCTCAGTCTAGACTGCCGCCATCGTAGAGACATTTCTGACAAAAGATCTGCTCGGGGATTCGGCCCCCTGCTCAACACCATCGAACAGGTAGCAACCACCTCGGTGAGTTGTGTGGGCCCTGTTTCCTCTGGCAAACCAGAACACCATCCAGAGGTCTTCATCTTGTCAGTCCTGCCTCCTGGTCTGGGTAGCATAAGTACTAAACAGGGTAGCTCCCTGCAGCAAAGCTGCAATAATTGTGTGTCATCTGATTTACTTGTTTGGGTTTATTATCACAAACTGAGCCACCTGGCTCCAGATTACAAATTCTGGGTTGATGTGCATGTAATTATTTTCTTTTCTAAGGGCCCCATCAACAGCTGTAATGCCGGCCTACCCCGGGCAACACGTCAGGCTAGCCTACATTAACAACTGGGTACCCAGAGTGTACGATTGTGATAGAGGGACTCTTAGGCCCCATCCACACTACACCACTTACAGTCTGTAACGGTTCCAAACCGTTACAGACTGGAACTGTTACAGTGTGTCACACTGCCAGCAGACAGTCTCGATAATGGTTTGGAACCAGTACAGCCTGTCCACATTGTGGGTGCCGTGGTAACTGCTACAGTTGCACCCTATCCCACAATGCAGTTCGTGCTGCACTGGGGAATGCTGGAGCTACACGCTCACCCGATCCATACTATGGCCAGTAACGTTATAGGTAGAACTGTTTTCAGAATTTGTTGAAACCACCTCATAAGTGGTTTCAACAATGGTTACGAAAACGCTTTTCTATAAAGTTACAGGTATAAACACAAACTGTTGCGGTAACGGTTTGAGCCCTCTGTAACGTTAGAGGCATAGTGTGGACAGGGCCTTAGTGCATACGTGCTCTACCTAAATCAATCAGAGTTAACAATCACTTGCTAAATTATCGCCCCACGCCTGTCAAAGCCACTATATAAATCAGAATTTGTGCTTTTGCATTTAACCTGGCTAACATGAGCCTTTGTGATGGAGGTATTGTACTGCCATTGAACTGTTGTATTATGGATCTTATTTTACTGGGGGTCTCCAGGGCCCTTGCAGCTGGTCCAGCCCTAGTGGTAAGTGTACAGAGTATGGGTTTGAAAGTGTTACCATATGGTACATGTGATTGTTTATTTGCTGCTATACTGTTTAGGCCACTGAGAGGTTGGTGGGGGTTATAGCATCCCAGAGGGCTATACCAACAGCAGTTGCGCTACCCCAGAACCTGTTCACTGAACTCAGACCCCTCAACCTGTGCCTAGTCATGCAGGCAAGTGTGCTAGCCCGTGGTACAGCGCCACCTAGGGGTTACACATGTATGGTGCAAAGAGAAATGGGGACATTTGCCACTTTCGAATGGTTTAATTTTCAATTATCTATTCCCAAAACCATGACCTTGACAACCTCACCACCACTCTCCAAAGTAACTCAGATCGCTAGAAAGCTGGCCAATACTAGCCCCATACATGTAAGCATGCCAGCAACGATAATCTTAGCGCATTTATGCAGCTCCCCTCCCCCAATTTCATTAAATTCACCATAGACAGCGATGCAGCCCCATTCCCAGCCTCGCATCATAATTATGCTATTTTCAGGGATGGGGATGCAGCGCTCAGTGATCGCCCGGCTGGTATCAGGAAGTTACAAGCCAGGTTTTACAAGTGAAGTATCTTTAAAACCACGGGGTACAAAATATTAATTTATAGCAGAAGAGCTCCTAGAAACATACAGAACAGGCAACTACATATACAAGTTGCCTGCCAGGAGAAAACAAAACATGGCAGCTGCTCTTTAAGTCTCCTTTCCAGCATTCTCAGCTGGCAAGCCATCATGTGCTGTTAAGGCCACGAACAGGTTAAAATGAACTGCCTGATACAATGAATGTCTGCAAGGCTAAGGAGGAAGGGAGGACTGTGTGGAAGGGGACAAGGAAAATCAGACATCCTGAACAATTATTTTTGTTTGGTTTTCACAACTAAAGGGAGGTGAGGGACCACAGACCTGTGTCAGAGGCATCAAAGGAAGGGGCATGGACACTATTCTATTTACAGAGGACAGAATCCGGAAAGAATTTGCAAAATCTTAAGGTGACAAGGCAATGGGGCCAGATGGTTTACATCCAAAATTTGAGGGAGCTCTGAGAGGTGCTGACTGCAACTCTGACAGCCCTATTTAACCACTCAGTGGAAACGGGAGTGGTCCCGGAGGACTGGGGGAGGGCAAAATTACAGGCCAGTCAGCCTGATTTTGGGGGTGGGGAAATTAATGTAATCACTACTGAAAGAAAGGATTGTGGAATATCTTGAATCCAGTGGCTTACAAGATCTGAGGCAGCATGGATTCACTAAAGGGAGGTCATGTCAAACTAATGTTATAGATTTCTTTGACTGGGTAACCAGGAAAGTACATCAGGGTGGAGTGGTGGATGTGGCCTACCTAGATTTCAGTAAGGTCTTTGACACTGTTCCACATAGACTCATAAACAAGCTGGGCAGCCTAGGAGTGGGAGATTAAATGTGGTAAACTGCATAAAAAACTGGTTGGAGCATAGGAGAAAGAGGGTAAAGGTAAACAGAGTTCACTCTGAGGAAGGGAGGGTGACTGGCAGGGTGCCGCAAGGATCAGTACTGGGACCAATCCTCTAATATCTTTATAAGCGACATTGCAGAAGGACAAGAAGGGAAGGTGCATCTTTTTGCAGATGACACAAAATCTGCAATACAGTGGACACCCCAGGGGGGTGGAAAAAAGGAACAGATCAAGGTAAGCTTGAGTACCAGTCTGGCAAGTGGTAACCAAGTTTCAATGCAAAAATTTGCAAAATCGTACATTTGGGGCATGGAAACCCAGGATCAGAGTACAAAATGGGGGAGTGGTACTCTTGACCACCAAACAGGTAAGAGACCTGGATGTTCCCATATCTTAAGACCTAAAGGTGGCCAAAGAGTGTGACAAGGCAGTGGAGAGAGCCAGTGGGATGCTATGGTATATAGGGAGGGGTAACATCAGCAGAAAGAGGGAGGTGGTGATAACTCTGTATCAATCTCTGGTGAGACCCTAAACTAGAATACTAAGGTTCATACTAAGGTGCATGACAGCAAGGGGGCTTATGGGCCCATAGAAGCTCTTGGAAACATAGAACCATAGACTTTGATGGCAGATAAGGACCGCTTGGCCCACCTAGTCTGCCCATTTCCCCTATGTACAGGATAAACTGCAGATCCTAGTTAAATAGCCTATTTCTTCCTACCCCCACAAGAATTGCCTTATGTCTGTTCCATGCATTCTTGAATTCTTCCCCAGTTTTAGACCCCACAACCTCCTCAGAAAGGCTGTTCCATGCATCCACCACCCACTCTGTTGAAAAATACTTCTTCACATTGCCCCTGAGCCATCTCCCCCCTCTATCTTCAAATTGTGTCCCTTTGTTCTTGCACATCTCTTTTTCTGAAAGATGCTACCCTCTTGGACTTTATTGGTTCCATTGAGGTACTTAAAAGTTTCTATCATGTCCCCACTCTCCCTCCTTTCCTCAAGGGTATACATATTAAGCTCCTTTATTCTTGCCTCGTATGGCTTCTCTTGCAGACCCTGCACCATTTTAGTTGCCCTCCTCTGCACTGCCTCCATCCTGTCTATGTCCTTGCGAAGATGGGGTCTCCAGAACTAGAAGCAGTACTCCAGATGGGGTCTCACCAACTGTTTATACAGAGGGATAACAACTTCCTGTTTTCTGCTGGTGATGCCTCTTGCTATACATCCCTGTATCCCCCCAGCCCTCCCTACTGCCTTCTCACATTGCTTGCTAACCTTAAGGTCATCTGATATGATTACCCCAGGTCTCTTTCCATTCTTGTTGTTGTTACTACCTCTCCACCCCCCACCCCCCCACTGTGTAATCTTCTTCTGAGTTTTTGTTTCCCAGGTGCATTATTTTGCACTTCTTTGCTTTGAAACCAAGCTGCCATACTTCTGACCATTCCTCCAACCTGGCCAAGTCCCTTCTCATCCTTTCCACACCTCCTTGTGTATCAACCCTGTTGCAGATCTTTGTGTCATCTGCAAGAGGCATACTTTTTCTTCCAGTCCTCTGCAATGCCACTTATAAAGACATTAAAAGGACTGGACCCAGTACTGAACCTCATGTACCCCACTAGTAACTCCTCTTTCTTCAGAGTGGACTCCATTTACAATTACATTCTGTATCCTGTTGTACAGCCAATGTTTTACCCAGGCTACCATCCCGGGAACCTCTCCCAGGCTGGTTAATTTGATTATTACTCTTTTGTGTGGGACTGTGCCAAATGCCTTGCTAAAGTCTAGGTAGGCCATGTCCACAGCCCCTCCCTAGTCTACTACTTTGGTCACCCAGTCAAAGAAATCAATTAGATTCGTCTGACATGACCTTCCCACTGTGAACCCAAGCTGCCTTGGGTCCTGTGCCCCACTGGCCTCTAGGTACGCAACAGTTCTTTCCTTCAGAAGTGATTCTATCACTTTCCCTACCACAGAGGTCAAACTGACAGATCTGTAGTTTCCTGCCTCTGTCTTGCTCCCACTTTTGTGAAGAGGAATCACATTCGCCTTCCTCCATTCCTCAGGTACCACACCATCCTCCCATGATTTGTTAAAAGGGTAGTCAATGGTGTCACTAGTTCTCCCCTTAATTCTTTTAGAATTCTGGGGTGAATACCGTCAGGCCCCATTGCTTTGTCCACTTTCAGTTTTAGGAGTTCTTCCTTCAGAACTCTTTCTTCTGTGAAAGGACTGGGATCGACCCCCCACCTTATCCAGAGTGCTTCTGTTAATTGGATTAGGCACCTCCCCCTCCTCCTCTTTTGTGAATACTGAGCAGAACTATTTGTTCAGTATCCCTGCTTTTTCACTGTCCTTCTCTGCACACCCACCGTCCATTCTATTGAGCCTATCCCTCCCTTTGTCCTTCTACGCTCCCTGATGTACTCATAAAAGGTTTTATTCCCCCTTCTTAACCAACTTGGCCATCTTTTCCTCAGTTTGGGCCTTTGCTATTCTGACTTCCCTTCCTGCTTCCTTCTGCTTTAACGTACAGTTCTATGTCCTGCTCCTTCTGTTTCCTTATACTTCCTAAATGCTATCTTTTTCTCCCTAACCTTCCCACCCACCTCTTTTGAGAACCATAGTGGCTTTTTCTTTCATTTTGATTTGTTTATTTGCTTCACACAAAGGCTTGTTGCCTCTGTAATGGCAGTTTTGATGTTTTCCTATTGTTGCCCCAACCCTCCTTCTAGCCTGTTTGCTAGTACTTTAAGGCACTCTCCCATCTTGCCAAAGTCAGCCCTCCTGAAGTCCAGTACCCTCACTTTTGTATGGCTTGACTCTGTAGCTGAATTTATCATGAACCACACTGTTTGGTGGTCACTTGTTTCCAGGTGGCTACCCACTTTTAGATCTGAGATCTACTCACTGACCCCATTTGAGAGTACGAGCTCTAAGATTGCTCCCTCATGAGTGGGTTCCAAAACTAGCTGTCTGAGGCATGCCACCTGTAGGGCATCGAGAATGGCCCTGCTCTTGGCAGTGGCTGCAGCAAAGGTGCTCCAGTTAACATCTGGCTTATTCAGGTCCCCCATCAACAGTATCTCCCCTTTCTCTGCCATCCTAAGAATGCCTTCTATCATATCCTCGTCCATTACCTCCCCCTGACATGGGGGTCTGTATGCAACCCCTGTGCGGATTGTGGTGCCCTTTCCAGTCTCTAAGGTGACCCACAGTGCCTCCTCTCCTCCCTGTTTACTCTTTTGTTCCATTGCTTTTATCCCTTCCCTTACATAGAGAGCTACTCCTCCCCGTGTCTCCTGTAGGTTGTGTACCCTGGTATGTTAACATCCCAGTCATGATTCTCTGTGTACCAGGTTTCTGTGATCGCTACGATATACAGGCATCCCTCTTCCATCAAGACCACCATTTCAGGGAGCTTGTTTCCCAGACTACGGGCATTGGTACTTATTACCCTCCATTTCTTGATGGCCTTACCCCTTTTTGCCCCATCCCTGTCCTTATTGCCTTTGTCATTTTCTCCATTTACCCCTGCCCCTCTCCCTATCAGCATCTCTGTCTTGGTGTTTACCTCACTTACTACCCCGATTTTTTTTTTGGGGAGGGGAGCCTAGGATTTCCCTGCTCCTTATATAATATTATTAATAGTTAATATAGTTATTTAATATTAATAATAGTCAATTTGCCTGATAGTATATCTATCCAGACGATGTTTGAACATTGTTTTTGAACTGCTAGCGATTATGTCCACAGGCAATGAATTCCAGGGATTGATAGTTCGTACTGTGAAGAAATATTTTCTTGCCATCAAATTAAACGTCTTACCGCATAGTTGAAGCTGATGCCCTCTTGTATTATATGGATTATGCTTGAACTCGAGTCCAAGTGTAGTAATTAGATATGGATCTTGAATGACATCGTACATGAAAAGGAGATCACCCTGTAATCGTCTGGTGGTCATTGACATCAGATCCAAAGATTTTAAGTCTAAGTTCATAGGTTATTATTATATAGTCTTTTAATATGTTGTGTATTTTCTTTGTATCCTTTCTAATAGCTTGATATCTGACTTTTTAAAAGGGCACCATAACTGAGAGGCATACTTCAGATGAGGACGGATGTATGCTCTATACAGAGGCATTAACACCCTCCTATCCTTAGATTTCATATGGTGTTTAATAGACCATATTACTTTATTGGATTTTAATACTGTATCATTTATCTTGGATGATGGATGGAATCCCATGGAGATATTCACCCCAAGATCTTTTTCATTGGATGTAGTGGTTAGGATTTTTCAGGTTAATAAATATTTAGTTTGGGGATTTAATGTACCCAAGTGCATGACCTTGTATTTATCTGGGTTCATCAGTGTCAGTGGCTCAGTAGGTAGCACACTCGTCTCTGAGGCCGGCAGATCAGAGGACTGTGGGTTCAGTTCCCACATCTGGCACTTGGGTTAATATCCCAGTACTGACACTGTAGTGAGGCATGAGAGCAGTGCTGCACTTCTGAGGTGCCGTCTTTTGGAGATGTTAAACTGAGGTCCCATCTGCCTGGATTGGTGGTAGTCCAGGTAGATGTTAAAGATCCCATGGCACTTATCGAAAAAGAGCAGGGGAATTTCCCCGGTGTCCTGGCCAAATTTCCCTCATTCACTAAAAATACCACCAACAGCATCATCTGGTTCAAGGTCAGTTGGCATTCATCTGTATCCCCCTCCCCCGGGTCGTGCCTGAAAAGAGGCAGGATTTGTCTAGTGCACTTACCCGGTCAACAAAAACTACACAAATAAAAATAAATAAATGCATCTGCCATTTGGATACTGTCTCTAATTCCATAGTCCTCATCTCCGAAAGGACATACAGAGTTGAGGCAGTCCAGAGGAGGGCAACTAAAATGGTGCGGGATCTGTGTCAAAAGCCTTATTTGGAGAGACTGAAGGACCTCAGAATGTACACACTGGAGGAGAGGAAGGCGGTGGTATGATAAGAGACTTTCAACTATCTCAAGGGCATAAATAAGGTTCAAGTGGGAAGCCTTTTTCAGAGAAAAGGATGCACAAGAACAAGGGGTCATGCAGTGAGACTAGAGGGAGATATAATCAGGGTAAAAGTAAGAAAACACTTCTTCACAGAAAGGGTGGTGGATGACTGTAGCAACTTCCCTGAGGAGGTGGTGGAAGCAAAAATGGTAAGGATTTAAGAAGGCATGGGACAAGTATAGGGGAACCTTAGAAGCAAGGAAGGAGGGGGGTTAAAGCCGGAGATCAAGCAAGGTCTTCAATGTGAGAGTAGGTAGGGAACATGGGCAGATTAGGTGGGTCAAGTGGTCCTTATCTGCCGTCAAATTCTATGTTTCTATACTCTGCTGAATCTCCCCAAGATTATTCAGTTTAAGAGATCTTTGCTGTCTGCCCTTGCACTCCATTGCAACTGTAACTGTTTATTCAGTTTCTCTCTTTACATATCCTGTGACTTTTTATATGATCTATGTGGATTTTTTTCAAAACTGTATGTAACTGAGCTGTCTTAAGTGCTTTGAGCCTGACTGGACTGCATTTCCTCTGGAGCTGCTTACTATACTTGAAGTGTTTCTTGTGACTATATATTTGATGTGGAACCTTTGTAAATGACCACCTGTGATCAAAGATATTCTCTGAAGTGTTCGGCAAATAAAGAACTATATAAACTGTACAGCTGGGGAGTGGCTTACAGTGGAGAGTGTGACCAGTTGTCACCCAATGCGGCTTGTCAAAAAAGTGGTGAGTGGTCATGCTGGACAATTTGATATAAAAAAAAAAATGTCACGCGAGTGTGTAGGTGCCCATACACTATAAAAGGCAATGTATGGGCAGCCATGTATGGATAAGCCTGTATTGGTATACTGAGGTTCATACTAAGGTCATCAGTGCGGAATTACGCTATGGTGCCTATAAAATCCATTCCCCAATTCTCAGTGGTTGCAAAATTTAATATTTGTTTTTAAAACGTCTTGTCCTACTGCAAACAATCTCATCTGAGAGTATATTCCACATTACCACCACTTGTGTATGGAAATATTTTCTTTCTGTCCTAAATATCTTTCTTTTTTAATTGCAATTTGTGAACCCTGGTGTACGTGATTCACATTTAAGTTCAAGTCAAATGTCTGCTAACAATCCCGTATCCTGTACTGCATCAAAAAAGAAACAGCACATCACCTTCCTTTTTTCCCAGACTCATTCATTTGAGCCTGGATAATCGCTCTTTATAAGCTGAATTCTCTAAACCATCTAACTACGTAGTCCTGTCTTGGATCCATTCTGTTTTCTCAAGATCCTTCCTCAAAATAGTGGAACCACAGTTGTTATCTATAATGTATGATTGCTCTAAAGTAACCCCAATACAGTGGGACTGTAATCTTACTGCTTCTACTATGCATACCGACTCAGGGCGTCTCTGAACCAACAAGAGCCGAGGCAATTTTTGATCTGGTGCTCACAAATGGGGAGCATGTACAGCAAATAGGGAACCACTAGGAGGAAGTGACCATTGCACAGTGTGATTCCAGTTGGGTATGGGCAAGGAAAGCATCCCGACTAAGACCAAAATCTTGGATTTCAGGAGGACGGACTTAAGGAAAATGGGCGAAGTGCAAAGGAGCCATCTGGTGGGCATCAGAAAAGATATGGGGGTGGACTAAAGGTGGTCCGTCATTAAGGAAGAAATACTGGTTGCCACAGATGAGTGCGTTAGGCTCATGGGGAAGAACACAAGGGCCAAAGAGCCCAGTTGGTTCAGTTCTGGGGTTGCCCAGGCAGTAAGGAAAAAAAGGTTGGCCAATAGAAAATTCAGGAAGACCAAGAGAGAGGTGGATAGGGTAAATTTCCTAAGGTTAACTAGTGAGGCAAGTAAGAAAGTCAGGTAAGCAAAGGCACAGAAGGACCTGCAGATAGCTGAAGGAATTAAGAATGGGGAGAAAGCTTTCTTTCGCTATATAAGTGAGAAAAGGGACAAGAAGGAAGGGATTGTTAGACTTAAGAAAGGGGTGGAGTGGGTGGAGGATAATGGGGGGGGGGGGAGCAGAGATACTAAATGAATACTTCTGTTCAGTCTTCAGGTAGGATGGACCAGTGCCTTTAGGAAGGATAAGAGGAGCACCTCTTTTCTGGGTTTCTTGAATTTTCTATAGGCCAACCTCTTTTCCCTTACTGCCTGGGTAACCCCAGAACTGAACCAGCTGGGAGCTTTCATCCTTGTGTTCTTACCCCTGAGCCTAACACACTTATCTGTGCGACCACTATTCCTTCCTTAATGATGGACCACCTTTGGTCCACCCCCATATTTGCTCTGATGCCTGCCAGATGGCTCCTTAGCACTTCACTCATTTTCCTAAAGTCCACCCTCCTGAAATCCAAGATTTTGGTCTTAGTTGGGATGCTTTCCCTGCCCATATCCAACTGGAACCACACTGTGCAAAGGTCACTTCCTCCCAGTGGCTCCCTGACTAGTTTTTACTGTAGATGCTCCCCATTTGTGAGCACCATATCAAGAATTGCCTCAGCTCTCGTTGGCTCAGTGATGCCCTGAGTCAGGAACCCACTATGCAGTCCTTCCAGGATCTCCTGACTCGTAGCACATGTTATGGATGTTATGTTCCAGTCCACCTTGGGCAGGCTGAAGTCCCCCACAATTACCACCTCTCCTTTCCCCGCAGCTTCCAATATTTGAGAGCTCAGTTCCTTGTCTCTCTCCTCATCCTGATTGGATGGTCTGTAAACCACCCCCAACCTCACCTTTCTCCCTCTATTAGACCTTAACTGAGCCCAAAATGTCTCCACCTCCCCCTTCCTTCAGCTCCTCCCTTGTGCAAGTTATTCCTTCTCTGTTATAATCTGTCACCCCTCCCCCCTTCCTGACTACCCTGTCCCTGCTGAATAGTTTATATCCAGGGACTGCAACGTCCCAGTCATGGTGTGATGTTGCCCAAGTCTCAGTTACTGCAGCTATGTCCACCCTCCTGTCTGCTAATAGTGCCTGCAGGTCATCCTCCTTGTTTCCAAGACTCCACGTATTCAGAGACACCACCCTCCGCCTAGAATCTGACCTTCCTTCTCTTCCCTGTATTCTTCTATTCACATTTATCCCCTCTGTGTGCACCCCTCCACATACCCTTATGTGTTCCTCAACCATTCCACCTCCTCCCTCCAGACCGCTTCCATCACTGTTGGGGGGGGGGGTCACTAACCTCCTCTCAGAGTCTGTACCCTGTACTCAATATTGTACCCCATTCCCCTTCCCCCAGGATGCATCTGGAAATAAGCAATTTGCTCAGAATGTCTTCCTGGTGAAACTCTTAAATATCTCTGAAATCAAAGGGGGCAGAGGACACTGCAGCACAGGAGCTAGCACAACAAAACTCGCCCAAAACAGGAACCAAAACAAGCAAAAAGTAAATCCCCAAAACTTCTGATCATAGGAGATTCCATGATTCGGGGAGTTGATACCCATCTCCAGCCAGGGGTAATGGTCAGATGTCTCACAGGTGCATCAGCGTGGAGAGACACTGACCACATTGCTAAAATTGTTCAGGAAGCAGGAGAACACACTGACGTCCTGGTACACACAGGGACTAACGATCTCGCCAGCCGGTCAGTTGTGGAGACCAAGGAACACCTGCCCAGGCTGGGTGAACAAACTTATCATCCATTTCATCCGGCATCTCCTTCTCTGAGATCCTGCCAGTCTGGGAGAGGGGGGCAGATGGACGGAAGGTCAGAGAAGGGGAGATAGGGGAGCTAAACATGTGGCTCAAGGGCTGGTGCCAGGAAAAAGGACAAATTTGTAGGGAACTGGCAACAGTTTTGGTAGCGAAAGTTCTTTAAATTTGATGGACTGCATCTGACTAAGGAGGGAGTCAGTGCATTGGGGCAGAAGTTTGACGTCTTTGCAGAATATTAAAACTAGCAAATGGGGAGAGGGGTGCAGCACCCGATACATCGAATAGGAAGAACACCCCTCCTCCCCTCACCTAGTGGTCAAACAGGAGTTCAGCATGTTTGTAGTTCATTTGCATCACCAGGGAAAACATAAGGTCCGGCTCCCCATACGATGCACAGGAGAAATGCCAGACCTCGCCCAACAACTAACACACCAAAATCTGGCCAATGGAAATTCATGTACACTAATGCTCGCAGTCTGGGAAACAAGATCCCAGACCTGCAGGCAATAATGACAGAGGCTAAACTGGACATAGTAACCATTAGCGAGACATGGTTTACCGGTAACCACACTTGGGAGACTTCAGTACCTGGCTATGAACTGTCCAGAAGAGATCAAGGTGCAAAAAAAGGGTGGTGGAGTGGTCTTTTAGGTCAATGAAAACATCAAAGCTACAGAAATTCAGAATACACATAAGGAGCCAGAAGAACTGTGGGTCACCCTGGAAACAGGAAATGGGACAGCCATACAAACTGGGGTTGTCTACAGGCCTCCAGACCAGGGAGAGGACACAGACACACCACTGTTAGAAGACATACAAAACATGACAGCTCAAGGGGAGATTCTGATAATGGGAGACTTCAACATGCCAGATACAGATTGGTCACTACCAGCAGGAACATCTGCCAGAACTAGACACACAGTGGATCCCCTGCAGGGGGAGGGCCTCAAACAACTGGTACAACAACCCACCAGAGACAGGGCTATCCTAGATCTAGTACTGACTAACAGGGAAAGGATAACAGATCTCCAAGTAGAAGGTCACCTGGGGGCCAGTGACCATCACATGGTATGGTTCAGTTTGGTCACTAGAACTAAATCATCCCATTCCAAGGCAAAAATATGGGACTTCAGGGGAGCCGATTTTGATAAAATGGCCAACAGAGTTAAGCTAGTCCTGGCAAAAAGAAATACAGGTGAGGGGGTACAGGCAAAGTGGGCAAGCATTAAGGATGCAAAATTTGAAGCAACATCCCTTTGTGTTAGAGAGAAAAGGAAGTGTAAAAAGAAGGAAACCACTTTGGTTTTCAAAAACAGTAGCAGAAAAGGTCAGAGCCAAAAGGCTGGCCTTCAGAAAATATAAGGGAATGCAGTGGGATTAAGATAGGGAGGCATACCAAAAAAGGCCCAAACTGAGGAAATACTAGCACGGATAGTAAAAGAAGGTAACAAGACTTTCTATAGATACATTAGTGAAAGGAGAAAGTCCAGAGGGGGTATTGCTAAGATCAAAGAGCATAAAGGAGCGTGTGAGGAGGAGGACCATGTAAAAGCATCTATCCTAAACAGATACTTCTGCTCAGTATTTACTGACGAGAAGGTAGGGCAGGGCCCACAGCTCAGCACCATGGACACAGGGGAGAGGGAGGTGTGCACTAGTACCTTCACAAAAGAAAGGGTCCTACAAAAGCTCAACGAGCTCAGGGTGGACAAGGCAATGGTACCTGATGGCATACATCCCATGGTACTAAAGGAGCTAAGGGTGGAACTAGCAGAGCCATTATCAGAACTGTTTAGTGAGTCTCTGAGCACAGGAGAGGTCCCAGAAGAGTGGAGAAGGGCTAATGTGATCCCACTCCACAAGAGTGGTAGCAGGGAGGAGGCAGGGAACTACAGATCAGTCAGTCTTACCTCAGTAGTGGGCAGGATTATGGAGGCACTCCTTAAGGAAAGGATACTGCAACACCTGGAATACATAGGAGCACATGATCCAAGACAGCATGGGTTTACAACAGGAATGTCCTGTCAAACTAATCTCAGATTTCTTTGACTGGATAACCAGAGTGGTGGACCAAGGGGGAGCAGTTGATGTCACCTACCTTGACTTCAGCAAAGCTTTCGATACTGTTCCACATAGAAGATTGATTAATAAGCTGGGTAGGCTGGGTGGGTCGAAGTTGGTCAACTGGGTGGCAAACTGGTTGACGGGCAGAAAACAGAGAGTGGTGGTAAACGGTATACAGTCAGAAGAGATGCAAGTCACAAGCGGGGTACCTCAGGGATCAGTCCTGGGGCCAGTCCTCTTCAATATCTTCATCAGTGACATTGCAGATGGACTGGAGAGTAAGGTTTGTCTGTTTGCAGATGACACCAAGATCTGCAACAGAGTAGATGATCCAGATGGGATGGGCAGAATGAGACGAGATCTGGATAATCTAGCAAAATGGTCAGAGAAGTGGGAACTGGGGTGTAATGCAATGTGCAAGATCATGCACATAGGGAAGAGAAACCCTGAAGCCACCTATAGGCTGGAAGGGGAGTTGCTTGCAGTCACAAGGGAAGAAAGAGACTTGGGTATCATCATCACAGAGGACCTGAAATCATCCAAGCAGACCACTGAAGCAGTAGGTAAAGCTAGGGAGATGGGGTGTATTAGTAGGGGTATCACAAGTTGTAACAGGGAGGTAATAATCCCTTTTTACAAGACACTGGTTAGGCCCCATCTGGAGTACTGCATGCAGTACTGGAGGCCACATCTTCACAAGGACATTAACCAAATTGAGGCAGTCCAGAGAACAGCAACCAAAATGTTGTAGGGACTGTATCTGAAAACATATGAGGACAAATTAACAGAGCTCAACATGTATACCCTAGAGCAAAGGAGGGAGAGAGGTGAAATGATCGAAACATTCAAACACCTTAAAGGCATTAACAAGGTGAAGGAGTCTAACATGTTTCAATATAAGAAAAATAGCAGGAAGAGAGGACACAGCATGAGATTAGAGGGAGGCCGATTAAGGGGTAATGTGAGGAAGTTCTTTTTCACAGAAAGGGTGGTAGATGCATGGAACAGCCTACCTCAGGAAGTGGTGGATATAAGTACAGTGCAAGGCTTCAAACAGGCATGGGACAGGCATAAGGGAGCAATACAGAGGAGTATGAATAGATAGGCCATTGACAGAGCAAAGGCCGATGGCACATTCATAAGATAGAAAAAGAAATGGGCAGACTGGATGGCCTTGTGGTCCTTATCAGCCATCAGCTTCTATGTTTCTAAGATGCACTGCCTCTATTTTAAAAGCAGACATGGGTCCAAACCTGTTAGACCATATGAACACATGAAGAAGCCAGCAGAAGAAGGCCATTTGGTCTATCTAGTCTGCTCATATTGCAGAGTCCACAGCTTGAGCTACTGTTCCTGCTCTCTCACCCACATATCCCATCCTCCCTACCCATGATCTTTACCCCCCTCCCATGCCTATCCTAGCTTCTCTTGAAGCTGCCCACTGTCTTCAATAGACCACTTCTTCTGGCAGTGCATTCCAGGTGTCCATCACCCTCTCAATGAATAAGTGCTTCCTGATCTCCCTCATAAACCTCCCCCACTCCAGCTTAGGACTGTGCACCCTCATGTTAAGGTTGCCACTCAGCTTAAAGAGACCCTCATTTTCCACCTTATTTATCCCCTTCATGTACTTGAAGGTCCCAGTCATGTCCTCTCTCTCTCCCGTCCTCCAGGGAGTACATATTCAGGGCCCTCAACCTCTCCTCGTATGCCTTACCCTGCTGACCAGTGATAATCTTTGTAGCCCTCCTCTGGACCTTCTCCAGCAGGTTAATGTCTTTTTTTTTTTTTTTAAATCACATCATCCTTTATACTCCTGCATCATGACCTGCCTACATCCAGCCGCCACCTTCATCCCCGATCAGCCTGCAGGCTTACTCACATACCAGCTGGCAAAGTGTTGCACCTGAAGAGGGAACCCCCCCATGTCCCTCCGAGCCAGACCAGGAACAAATACCGCAATGCAATTCCACGACAGGCCTCCTGGTTGCTGAAGTGCGTCCATCAAGCTGCCTCAGTTGTCTGCCATTTTCCTCCTGTACCTCCCCCCCCCCCCCGAGAAGTGCGGTCGTGCAATGACGTCAAGGCACGACATGCCAATGACTGCCGCACTTCTCCCCATATGTATCCACGCTCCTGTAGTGCCCCAGATTTTCATCAGGGGCCACTGCAGTGTGGTGGATGCCCCAGACCCTCCCCAGGGAAAGGACAGCAGTCCTATGGATGCTTAATCCTTTCCCTCCCCAGTCAACCCCCGACGACCCAGGCCCATTCCCGAACCCGGGTCGCCAGTGTGGAGTCCAGCACCTCAACCCTCAGCACCATCAGGCCAGCATAAGTTAATGTCTTTTTTGACGTGTGGGCACCAGTACTGAACTCCATACTCTAGATGTGGCCTCACCAGTGACCTGTACAAGGGCAGTATAACCTCCTCTCTCCTACTGATCCCCAAAGCTATAACTCCCCTGCAACTTGTTTGCCATTGCTTTTCTTGCACTGTGTAGAGTGCTTCAGGTCACTAGTGATCATCACCCCCAGGTCCTTGTCCTCTGATGCAGATACCTGGACCCCACCCATGTAGTACTTTGTCCAGGGATTCTTGGCTCCAATGTACATAATTCTGCATTTCTTGGAATTGAAGCCAAGCTGCCAGATCCCGAACTACCTCCCCAGCTTTTCCAGATCATCCTGTAGGTCCTGTATCCCTTCAGCTGTGTCCGCTCTCCCACAGAGCTTGGTGTTGTTCATGAATAGGCACATTTTGCCCTTAATGCCATCTCCAATGTCACTGATGAAGACACTGAACAACATCAGCCTTGGCACTAAGCCCTGCGGGACCCCACTGGTGACTTCCCTGGTGCCAGATAACTCTTCCCCCACAACCACCCTCTGGGTTCTGTCCCTCAGCCAGTCTTCCACCCATCTGGCCATCTTATCCCCAACCCAGAGATCTACCAATTTCCTGATCAACTTTTGTGTTGGGCACAGAGTCAAAGGCCTTGCTGAAATCAGAGGATGTCTACCTCTTGGCCCCTGTCTACTGTCTTAGTGACCTAGTCAAAGAAGTTATTCAGATTCATTTGACACAATCTCACCTTTTGAACCCAAGCCGTTCACATCCCAGAAACCATGCTCCTCTAGCTATTCTACCAACCTTTGGTCTCCATGAGCTTGCACATGATTTTTTTTTTTTTTAAATCTAAGTTTTTATTGACATTTTTCAAATTTTACATAGTCACAGTTCCTTTCATCATAACATAAACTTTACTTATTTTTGACAGATATATATTGCATAGCATTTCATCATTGGAGTTAGTAGCTTTGTGCTGTTAAACAGACAAAGATGAAAAAGTAAAACCATTTCATTCTTTAATTTATACTGTTATCCTTTTTTAGCCTTTCCATGGAGTCTTCCCCCTCTTCCTTCGTCCCTCCCCACAGGGCACATGCCATTCCTCCGCTCCCACCTCTATATATTTATGTGCCCCTTCTATAAAACCCTACCCTAAGGGACAAAGGCTGGGTCCTTAGCCATGGCATATATGAGCCATCTATTCCATTTCATTGAACATACTACTGCTTTGTCATTCAGGGAATAAATAATTTTTTGTGAACTATAGATGCCATTTACTATATTCCTCCAAGTTTCTATTGAGGGAGTCTTGTTGGTAAGTCAACATTTAGTTATTCCTTTTTTTTTTTTTTTTTTTTGCAAGTAGTAGTACTCCCAGCAGGGGTGCATTGTAGGGGCCCCTTAATTCTCGGGGGAAGACATGCAACAGGAATAACTCTCCTGTCCAAGGGATCCCAGAGCCCCAGATTTCCTCCAGCTCCCCATGAAGGGACTCCTTAAATGGCTGCCATTTAGGACATAGCCAACACACATATGAGTGATGGGCGATTGTCTCTCCACAGAGACGCCAGCAGGTAGTTGGTGCGGCTCCACTAAAATGTGAGGTAATGGCGGGGGTGCGGATGTACCTATGGAGGAGCTGCCAGGAAAAAAGCCGCCATGCATAGGAGTTTTGTGGTTGTTGGTGATTTGTTTAATTGCTTCCTGCCCTGCTGCCTGTGCACCTCATTTCCTGCATTCCAAACCTATTGCGATAGTTTTGAGGCCAAGGATAGCCTCTAGTTTAAGGGGCCCTGCTGTACCTCAATGTTTCTCTTTAGTTTGGTTATGGCCTCCATCGCCATCTCGAAGGTTTGGTGCCCTTCGGTGAAGTAGATTATTATCTTGGCGGGATAGGGGGTGCAAAATCGGAATCCTGCCTTCTTGAGAGCTTGCATAACTGGTATATACTGATTTCTTTGGTTCATCACCTCAGGGGCATAATCATTCTCCAGATATAAACGCTGTGTCTGGAAAAGTACCTCCCCTTGTTTCCAAGCAGCATGCAGTAGTCTCTTTTTCTTGAAAAAAAATGGAGGAACCTTGCAAGTATGGTACAAGGGCGGGCCCCCTGTGTTGGCTTTGGGCCTAGGGTGTGACGGGCTCATTCCAGCTCAAGGGTCAGAGTCTTGGGAAGCTGTACAGCATCTTGAAGGAGCTGTCTAATGAATTTTAGCATGTCGGGACCCTCTGCTCCCTCTGGAACTCCTGAAATGTGGATGTTATTCTACCTGCTGCGGCTCTCGGCATCCTCCGTTCTTGCTTGAAGTCCCTGGATTTCTTGGTGGAGCAGAGTAATCGCACACTCTGCATAGTCAACTCTGCAGTCTAGCTCTGTGTCCTGCTCCTCCAAGGCTTCTTGCCGGGATTCTATCTTTGTAATGTCTGTACGGAGGGCAGTCATTGTTGAGCGCATCTCCTTGCAAAAGTCTTGAAGTTCTGAAAGGACCAGTGTCATCTGTCTCTGAATTGTGCTAAGCGGTTGCTGCTTGTCCCTTGATCTGCTGTGGCACGACGATGCCGAGGCTCAGCGAGCCAGACTCTCCAGACAATTCACCTCATCTCGCTTCATCTGGCTTAAAATTTTATCTTCCCTCTTCGGCATTTTTGGTACGTCTCCTTGCAGTTCCTGCCAATTTTCCCCTGGAAACCACTGTATTTAGGATTTTTCTTTTTTTTTTATTAAATCGGGGAGGTTCAGGAGACTACAGGACTATGCCATATGAAAAAGTTGTTAAAATTTGGTATTTGGAATCACTTCTTGGACAAAAAAAGAAGGTTTGCTGTGGTTAACTGTTAATTATTGTTATTGTATGTTAATGTATGTTTGTATTTTTTGTAGTTGTTGTAACTATAATTTTGTATAACCAAGGGTCACCATTTTAAATGAGTTTTACTCAATGGTCTAACCCATTCAATAAAAATGAAATGAAATGAATTAAAGGAGTGACGTCACCAGAAGTCCAGCTTGCACATGACTGAGGTCAGACTGACTGGTCTGTAATTCCCTGGGTCATCTTTGGGACTGCTTTTGTGGAGGGGCACTGCTGTTCTGTAGTCCTGTGGTACCACACCTACTAAATGTCCTAACAGCATCCAAAAACAGACACAATTGTGAGTTTCAACCAATTTGGATGCAATAGCATCAGTTTTCTGTTGCAAATTGTGACTTCTATCGTAAATGGATGAAACATATAAAACAGCAGCAAGGCTGTCTGGACAGATGTGGATGGATGCAAATGTAGCATGCATGTGTGTCGGACCCTTTTGGGAGACAGTGTAGATTATTAGAGTAACCCCTCCCCCGGGGGCTTACCTGTATTCGTCCCAGTTTCTTCAGTTAGCAGGCTGTCTTCTGTCCCTTTGGTGCAAAATCCATGGGATGCGAGCTGCCAGCAGGTTGTTTGGCTGGCACTTGCGCTGGGGCACTTTGATGTGCTGACCGCCACTGCAGTCAGACGAATTGGGGAGTTTGTCCATGGTCCCGGTACCCCTTCCATGTCCCTGGGGACTGGAGACCTGAAGGAAATTGGCCAGAAGTCCATACCTGATGGCAGTTGGGATTTTGGCAGTGGGGGCCGCTCGAGAGCTCATGAATATTAATGAGCGGCTCCCTGCATATTGAGGTTGCTGCCTGCGAGGGAGGCATAGTTTTGGCGGCAGCCAAATAGCTGGGAGTGGGCTCATTTGATAGAGAACCATTGGGGCTACATTCCAGTGGGGGCACTGGTGACAGTGAGCTAAGGTGTTGAGCCGCACCAGAGGTTGAAAAGGGAGTGACTGCCTAAACTTGAAAGGGACTCCATGTAAACTAATGGAAGCAGACATGTTGTGACATTTACCCCCTTCTAGTTCAGCCAATCGGTGATATAAGCACCCAAAACTATGACAGAGGGACTCCTGGGACAAGGAGGTGACTAATTCTGGCACCTAGATCATGCCCCAATAAAATGAGCAGGAAATACTGATCACTATGGAGATCAATTATTGAAAGGCTTCAACAGCCAATCGGTCCACAGGGATTTCGTCTGGTACGGTGAAGATTTACTGGGATTTTTTTCAGTCTGTGGCTGGACTCAGGACGAGTCAGGACTGTGCTGTGGGAGCAGAGTTTGGACTTCAGGGGCTTACCCATGCCCTAATCCGAGGAGTGTGGTTGCTGAAAGATTAGGTTGCAAAGGGGGAAAAGAGAAAGAGAGACTGAACTGTGATCCTGTTTCTCCAGGTACTGAAAAGTTGCTAAATAAGAGTTTGGAGAGACTAAATGTGGCAGATACCCTGCACTGGGAAACTGAGCAGATTATCAGAGTTTTACATTTGCTGCTGAAAGGTCATTTGCTTGCGTGGACTGCAATTGCATTTCTTCCTGAAGAGGCAGAACATCTCTGGTCGTGAGGGTGCTAGCCAGGAATTGTGTGTGTCCTGAGTGAACTGGTTAAAGTGGCTGACAGCTGAGGTTTTGCTGCAGCTGAAGAAAGGGTTGGACACCGCTACACTGAGAGTGTGGACTGGTGTGCAGGGGGGGGGGGCTGTTGCTGCTGAATTGCACTGGCATGGATTGAAACAGAGGCTAGCACCCACTCAATTTGGCACTGGACTTCATTGAAGCATCTGCCTGAAACCGTGACTGTTGCAAGCTCAGTGCAAGGACTGCAGGAGGACCCCCACCATTTGGGAGTCCTCACCCAGAGCCAGGGAGAGACCTTGCTAACCCCTCCTGAATGGGACTCGCTGTCTCAGGAGGTCATGGGTCTTGCACACAAGTGCTAGGGCGCTCCAACTGTGGGAGCCAGGCTGTGGAGCCACTTCCTGGTCTGGGCCTTCTAGGGCTGGTACTGATCTGCCACAATGCTCTGCAGCGGGCCAGAAGCGACTGAAGGTGACAAGCAGCCAGAACTACAATCACGGTGACCAGCTGCAAGATCCTCAAGCAGGTTCCATCTAGGAGAAGGGATTTTGGCCAGCCTGCCTCTCGATTTGCTGCACAACTCCAAGGAACTTCATTTTTCCCCTGGTGCTGAGAGCTTCAAACCGCATGTACCCAGGACCAGATTCCTGGGAGGGGAAAGGGGAAGTTATTTACTAAAGTTCAAGCTTTACAATTTTAGGCCCCCAACAGCTGGCCAATCGGCAGCACCGATCAGGCCTGCACCTAGTGGGTACCTCTAGTGACAACACAGGGGCACTGGTACCTGTGGGGGAGGGCTTGGCCTGCCGGACCACATTTTTTGAAAATTGCATATCTCACTGTTTCTTGCCTTCACAGCAATCCCACATCCAGGTATCCCCTTCCTTATTTCCTTACCTCCAAATAAAGCTGTGAATTTGTTGTTTGAATCTGCTGTGTTAGTGACATTCATTGCATGCACTTATTGCTGAAATATATTGCTTCTGGAGGAATAAGGTATTCAGGAACATAGTGTGCAGAGTGGTTGGTTGGGGAGGTGGATAGGCACAGTATCCCAGCGGGCTGTGCCAAGCAGATATCTGGTCCACTAATACGTTACTCTGGGTGGAGGCACCACACTTTTTTCACTATTTCTGGGGATGAACCCCCAATAGTCACTGTAGCAGGACCCAGGTCCCTTGGCGAGTATCAGAGACAGTCGACAATGGTGGGTAGTCCACTGGCATATGGCACTGGGGCTACATTGGGTATGCGTAGGAAGCTTGCTGTAAAAGCTCCCTGAATACAGTGCTGTTTTGGTCACGTGCCTTATTTCCATGCTTGTGGTCATCAGTTAGAACCGATTCTCAAAGACTATTCCCTCCGCAACAGAAACTTGATAGAAGCGTATACATTAACATTAAAACTGCTTAGCAAGGATATCCTTTAAATATATTCTTTTATAATATTTTAAATCCCTGGCCTCAGGGCGAGTAACTGGGGTGCATCTGCATCTCCAGTTTTGGACCGAAAATAGATTGCTCTTTTCATTTATTTCACTGACTGCTTAGGTCAGCACCTGACATTTAGCAGTACTCATTGCCCCTTGAATCTTCTGCTGAGCCTCACACCCCCCACACTAAACACAAAAGAAAAAAAGATTAGAAACATCTGCAAGCTGCTGTCCTGTCTCATACAGAGAGTGTTAAGTGCCTCCTAGTTCCCAGTCCCAGCATTGTAAAGCAGAGTAGTTATTTATTTAGCTTTTGTTTACCGGGTAAGTACACTAGACAAGTATTATGCCTATTTTCAGGAACGACCTAGGAGAATACATCATGAGGAACAACAGTCAAGGAGACATGGCAAAGAGAGTACAGTTTTTTGTCACAGTAAACAAACGTGGGAAATACATCATTTGACGCTAGGGGAAACATACAGTAGTAAGCACATTTCAGATTATACACTCTAAACTAGCTAGTTCAACTGAAATATATACAGGTCATCATACATAGAAGTGGAGCATAGCTCAAGGACTAGATTGGTCATAATATAACTTTAACATTGTCATATACACCCCCTAGGCTAGTTGGATCGCAGACAGGTATATACAGCTCACATTTTTCTAAATATGCACGTTAGACAGAAACAGAAACACTTGGTAGTACAAGTTTCTACCAAGTGACCAAGGTGCAATATGTCATGGTTAGCCTATGACCGTGGAGCAATAATGGGTGTAAAAATGCCCAAAGCTTTTTAGGCAGTAGTATTCAGAAGTCATTGATACAGTGGGGAAAATATCTCCAGGAATTCAATGGAGACACCCTGGGGAAGTTCAGACAAAACAATTTGACACTTTACTCTAGGGAGGTTTGGGGCAGTCACACTCTGATGCTAGTTTTAGGAAACCCCACAGGAATTTCAAAACTCAGATAGGAGGGGCAGCTCTGGATATCCACAGGCAGCGAATTCCAGAGTCTGGGTGCACTTATGGCAAAGTCCCGATCCCCATGAGGGTCCGGTAGGAGGGACTTTGAGCATCCCTGATGTGAGAGACCTAAGTTGGTAGGGGTGGGATTCAGTTTAGGCAGAAGCTGGGCCAGCCCGGGGTGCTAGTTCTGATCACTTTCCCAGAGAGACATCCCAAACCAAAATCAAGGTATCTAGCTGGTGAGAGCCAGCAGAGTTTCCTCATATAACTCACACGGTTGGGTGAGGCAGAGGCAGCCAAGGCAAAGAGCGACAAATGTTATTGTAAGCAGTGTACCATCGGGTGAGAAGCATCTTTGGAGAGCGAGCAAATAAGTGCAGCCCACAGCTGAGGGAGGGAAGGAGCACACCCTTCGCTAGGGCAAGCCTGGCTGCTGGTGTAAGGTTACACTTGGCCCTATAGGCCAGACCCAGTTTGCAGTTTGCCGCCCTGCAGATGTTAAGGATATGATTACCCATGTCAAGTTTGGGGTCAAGTGTTATCCCCAGATATTTGATGGAGCTCACTATGGATAGTGAGGATCCATCTGCTTGGTGACGTGTAAGCAGGTAGATGAGGCTTTGATTTTAGCCATTGAGCCAAAGAGCATAGCCTGTGTCTTTTTCAGGTTCGGGACCAGCTT
This sequence comes from Neoceratodus forsteri, assembly GCA_016271365.2. Classification (NCBI taxonomy): domain Eukaryota; kingdom Metazoa; phylum Chordata; order Ceratodontiformes; family Ceratodontidae; genus Neoceratodus; species Neoceratodus forsteri. The sequence goes on from CM028129.1 coordinate 800,979,401, forward strand.
GTGACTAGTAACCCATGACAATACCCTGTTAAAGTCATCGGTCAGGTTCTGGTTTAGGGTAGTGGCATTCTGGGAGTGAGCCAGGATTACCAGATCATCTGCATACATGGTGGCGCTACAGCTGGTAGTAACCATGGGTAGTTGATTGATGAAGAGGGAGAAGAGGAGGGGACCCAGTACCGAGCCTTGAGGCACTCAGGAGGTCACCGGTAGGGGCTCGGAGAGGACTTTACTGAAGCAGGTACGCTGCTTTCTGCCATGCAGATAACCCATTAGCCATTTCATGGCATGGGGGGAGAGGCCAAGTGACCACAACTGTGCACCAAGCAGTTTGTGGTCAACGAGGTCAAAGGCTTTGGACAGGTAGATAAATATTGCACCAGAGAGTTTGCCCTGGTCCATGGCTGTCCGGATACTTGATGTAACAGAGATTAAGGTTGTGGTGGTGCTGTGTCCCTTACGAAAGCCATGCTGGGCTGGGGACAGAAGTTCATGAGAGTGGATATATTCCAAAAGCTGCTCAGCCACTACCTTTTCAAGGAGCTTGCTAAGGGTTGGGAGAATGGCAATTGGTTGATAACTGTCAGACAGTTTGAGATTTCCTTGCTTCAGTACAAGGACAATCCTCACCTCTTTCCAGATGTCTGGGATGGTCCCCAGACCAAGGGATAGGTTGAAGATAAAGGCTACTGGTGAGGCAATGTGTGCAGCACCAAGCTTAAGGAGTTTAGGCTCCAGGTTGTCTAGGCCAGGACTGGAGTACTGGGAGAGGCCAGCTAGGCATTTCTGCAAGTCCTGAACTGATACAGCCCTGAGGTGGAACATTTGACGAGGAGGGTGACCCTCCAGCAGAGTGGAGGGAAGGGGGGTGAGACAGAGCCTCATCAGGTGAGAAAAGGGTTGTGAAGGCAGAGAGGTCAGAGAAGTAATTAAGGAGTTGGCAATAGTATGGGGATTATTGCAGGAGACTCCATTTATGACCATGTCCGTAACCCCCAGATGGGAGGATCTGCTGACAAGGGATTCAATATCTCTCCAGAACCTCCTGGGATTACTGGCAGAGCTTAGTAGGGCGGACTTGCAAAAGTCACTCTGCTGCCCTTTTTTGCACTTGTTCCTGAGGTGTCTGTACCTTTGAATAATCATGGGATCACTGGTACCTTTGGAACAAGCCCAACACTTATCTCTCTCCTGCATCTGGGCTAGGAGATTCCCATTTAACCAGAGGGTAGCGGACCCCCTCACCCTACGGGTGACCTTGGGAGCATGCTTGTCTTGCAAGGCCCCAAAGGTGGAGAGGAAGTAAGAGGTTGCTGCCGAGGGGTCAGTGGCACCATACACCCCAGACCAGTCAGTAACTCTTAGGTCCTCCAGGAACTCCTCAGTATCGAATCTAGAGTAGTTTCTGACATGCATAATTTTGTGTGGAATTTTGGGGGTGGGAATTTTCCATACACAGAAAACCGGTGAGTGGTCAGAGATGGAGTCAGATAATGTACCCACTGACGAGATCCTGTCAGGACGGTTAGACATGATCCAGTCCAGTGAGGTGCTGGAGGATCCATTTGCTGTCTGCCTAATTGGTTCCTGGATGAGCTGGGTCAAGGCAAGATTAGCAAGCAGAGGCTCAAACTGCTTAACATTACCACTATCCCAGTTAAGGTTTACATCCCCCAGGATCATGAGTTCATTATCCCCGACTCTGGGACCAATTTTGTCCATGAAGTGAGTTAATCCAGGTAGCCCACCTCTTGGAGGATTATAGGTGCACACCAGGTGCAGTTTCTTTGCGTCTCCAAGTAGCAGTAGCACATGTAGCAACTCACAGGGGGACACGTTTGAATCCTGGTGGGCAATTTGGGAGATTTTTAAGTGGCTCTTATGGTAGATTAGTATGCCAGCCCCCCTCTTGCCCCCAGCTCTGTCCAGTCGGGTGAATTCATACCCAGTGAGTTCACAGGCAGAGTCAGGGACAGAGGGTTTCAGCCAAGTCTCCGTCACTCCTAGGATGCCGGGTTTGTAGAGTGCAACCATGCTAATAGCTCATCACGATTAGGTAGCAGGCTCCTAATGTTAAGATGAGCTATTTTTAACCCCTTACCCATGCCCCATACGGGAGGGATTTTGTGGGTCAGATTTAATGGGCCAGGGTTGGTTTCAATATCACCGGCCAGTAGTAGTGCAAGTAGGAGGAACCGGGGGAGATACCACCTCCTATGCGCTTGACAACCTGGGAGTTTTTTTAGCATGGGTACGCTTTACCCTGCTTGTATACATAAGGCACCAAAGATCTAGACAGCAAGCAACACTGCAGTGCGCTTCGGAGATCACAAGGATATTGGAGAAGGTGTAGTCGGGGACCTCGTAGGTGGACGACCATCCTCAGTTGTCACCCAGTGTTACTGAGGGGGAGGTGACCATATGCAACAAGGGGAGTCCCATTATAAAACCTACAAGGCCTATATCTCTGCGGATGACAGCCAGCACCCTCTCTACCTTTAATATTTGAGTATCCCTATCCTCACTAGATGGATGGGAGGGGAACCATGTCCACATCTTGGCTGAAGGCATAGCACTAGCCTGTGAGATAATTATCAGTCAGCTAACAAGAACTGCTGTGAAGGGAGAGATGGATGTACTAAGGCTGGAAGGAAGTTAGTGAGATTTGTTATTGGTATGTGCCAAGTAAATATAAAATAAAGGCCTGCACAGTGCAATTCAAGGCTACCAGCTATGGACGCAGGGGCTGAGGTTTATTTCTGGGAAGGAGTTCCTGCCCTCACCCTTTGTAAGCACACTTACCACCTGTCGACAGTTATAAGAGGACAGAGTTTAAACAGCCAACAACCAAGCAGTGCAAGTGGGGTTAGGATTGGTATAATAGTAAATACTAGCAAGGTTGTGCTGAGCAGACAGTGTAGCAGGACTGGGATAGTTAGGCCCTACACCTTTTGTCGGGAGTCTGTTATAGTGAGGCCCTACTCCTTTTGTTAAGGTCTCTATTAGCAGGGGCTGAGACAGGACAGCCAGCAGGATGAGCAACACCTGTACAAGACTTAGGTTCTGACACAAGACAGAGCAGGGCAGTTTAGCAGACAGTGGTCGCAGAGAAGTAGGCCATCAGGATAATGTTGACAGGCAGTAGACAGTAGTGCGGTCAGTAGGCATATACCAGCATAAAAAATTTGACTCTATTTAGCATATACCAACATGTAAAAAAAAAATGTCATTGACTATTTAGTATCAGAGAGTAGGAAGGGCAATTAACCAGGGTAGGAGAAACAAACCAATTACCACTGATAATTAAGCAGATACTTCCCCTGTTGGCCGTTTGGGTGATACTGGCTTCCACAAAATAGAAATCAAGCTAGTTACCACTAACAATGAAACATATACCTTCCCTATTAGCCAACTGGGTGAGACAGTACATTAGGAGTGGAGCCAGTGAGCATTTAATGGGAGGAGGGAACGCGGTGGGCAGGTGGGCCGAGAAACCTGTTCAGCTTTCTCCTGCACCGGGGCAGGGGCCGGGAGCTTGTGCGATGCAAAGTCATCAGCTGAGGAGGCCCACCGGAGCAGCAGTAGCCCACGGCACCTCCACTCGGCAATTCTGCAGTCCTCTGGGTGGCGGGGGGCCTTTGGAGCAGGTCAACCTCGCCTCCCTCCCTCCTCCCTCCACAGGCCAGCTGTGTTGCTGGTCAGTGGGGCAGTTCTCCTTTCAGGAGCAAAGCGAGAGCATCACAGTCGACCAGTAGGCAATGGGGGATTGCACGTAGCATAGGTAAGAATAGAGTGCTCAAAGTCTATCTGATTTGAGTCTGAAGGGTGGATGGCAGACACTGAGGGCTTCCTGTTTTCAGCTGCAGAACTGTAGCACAGGCAGTTTTAAGGAAGTTGTCAGCCTGTTCAGTGAAGCTTAGGGGAACCTCAAACTACAACCTCCCCTTGTAGCAGCACGGGAAAGAAGTAGAATGATAATGCAGGACATATTGCCCACGACCGAGTACAGTGATTTGTGTAGAAAGACCAAGAATCCCTCTAGTGGCAGGTCTGTATAACCTGCTAATGGAAAACTAGCCAAAAAAAAAAAAAAAAAAAAAAAAAACCCACACACTTCTATTACACAGTTGAAATGTGCTTAGTTCTATTGAAAATCTACTTGTAAAAAGTGCCAGATGGCTGAAGTAGGGGAAAGTCCTGGCCAATCAGAGCGGGTTTGTTGGCTGGTTGCCGGCCGACCGTGGGGGAGCAGAAGCAGCCCTGTTCAAGGGCAGGCAGCTGGGAGAGAAGAAAAAAAGAGCAGGTCTTAAATAGCATAGAGGTTAGGATGGGTTAGATCTGAGCAGTTTAGTAAGACAAAAGGTAGTTAGACTTTTCAGCGCCAAGGTAGAGTGCTTGGATGGGGGGGGGTAGGGCTGCAGGAAGGGCACTGAGATAGAAGAGGTATAAACACTTTAAAACTCTAGTAGAAATTACAATCCAGCTAATACAGTTGAAAAACTATTACACAGTTGAAATGTGCTTAGTTCCATCGAAAATCTACTTGTAAAAAGTGCCAGATGGCTGAAGCAGGGGAAAAGTCCCGGCCCATCACAGCGGGTTTGCTGGAAGCACCCATGTTCCAATTGGCTGCGCTGTCCCGTACCTTCCAAGGAGCTGCAGGTGGGCGTCCTGGTCTCGGTCGGTGGCTGGCTGGGTGCCAGCCGACCATGAGGGAACTGAAGCAGCCCTGTTTAAGGGCAGGCAGCTTCCAAGGAGCTGCAGGCGGGCGTCCTGGTCTCGGTCGGTGGCTGGCTGGGTGCCGGCCGACCGTGGGGGCGCTGAAGCAGCCCTGTTCAAGGGCAGGGTTATCTCTTACATGACTGCAAAGCTGGTTGATAACGGCGTTAATTTACAGGTTTGGCAGAACATTTCTCATCTCCTGTTAATTTGAGGAGCCCATCCATGATCCATGATCCATCAGCCCTACCCTTAACAAATCCTTTGTCTGTGGATTCTGGGCATGACACCTAAATTATCTTCCTGCCTGTGCTGGACCCTCCAGGTCTACTCTCACCTCTGCAGCAACAACTGGTGAAATAAATAATTTTATTTGTGAAAGAATGTGTGACTCTGGCATGAAGTTTAGATTCAGAGAAGCCAGGCAAGGGGGGTATAAGATAGCCCCTCATCACAGCACCAATCCCATTTATCCTGCTCCTGACCGACTCCTTCATTGCTTAAACGCATGGGCTTTGCTGGTCAGGTTGTTTGGACCCAGATAGACTTGGTTTATTGCTTGCTGGGCTGGCTGCCCTGCTGCAGCTGGGACTACTCTCAGTCATCGATCCATCGTCCCACATCTCCACTGGTTAAGGCCGTTGTCTCTTGCTGATGTAAACTTTATATTCAATTTAAAATAATATTTTGTTTTTTTGCTGTAGAAAGTTGGCTGTGATTATTTCCCCTCACCCTGCTTGCTGGACCGCAGACCACTGTGTGTGAGTGCTGTGATACAGTGGCACTGCGAGCGAGTTCCGAGGGGACAGACCCTCAGGCCAGACTCAGTCCTTCCTTGTAGCCTAGCGGAGCTGTAAGTCACCCACCACCGCCTGCCAGCCAGCCACACTCACTTGCTTGTCCAGTTGGAGTTGCCATCGCTGATCAGTCCTCCAATCAGAAGTCCAGTCCACTCAAGTGTTTGTGAGAGGGAGTCAGGACTGTGGTCTTTAGCGCCACACAGTCTGTAGCAGTAGTGTCACTGGCTGCATGCGTTGCTGTTTGCCTTATATTAAAATTACCCTTAAAAATACTGGGTTGGTCACTGGACTCTGGCAGCGGTGACGGGACACCCGGTCAGACATCCAGTCAAGTTGAAGTCAAGAAGTCCAAGAAAAGAACCCACTCTGACCAAAGAGGACTTCGCTCTCCCTCTCTGTATGCTGCTGTAGCCGCTTGCCTGCTTCTGCTGCTCCCAGTACTACTCTGCTGTTGCCAGCCCATTTGCCAGCAACCAAACAGGTACACATTGATTTTTATTATTGTTCATTTTATTTTTTGGTAATCGGGTAGTAAGGAGGTGGAATGGTCCACGAGGCACAAGTGCCCGTTTTGTTCCACCCCCCCCCCCAGAGGTAGGTGACCTGTGTGTGTCCCCAGTCAGCAGGAGCAGCAGGGTGTTCATATACAGCATATGAATAATAGGCATTTAGTTTGGATGCGTCTCTGAAGATAGTAAATCAGCCCTGGACAAGGGGATAGTAAAATGCAGCTCCTATAGAAAAGGTGCAGTTTTTGAAGCAGTGTAGTCAGTCAGTACCTATGGTGATAGATATAAGGGATATGCAATGGAAGCAAGTGTAATAAATGATTTATCTGCACAAGAGCAGTTTGACCTCGGGTAACCTCAGGAGTGGCATACGCCACGAGTGACGTGTCCGAGGTCAAACTGCTCGAGTGCAGATAAATCATTTATTACACGAGTTTTCCATTTCATATTCCACGTATACAATTCTTTTGTTTTTGCTCTTGTGGGGGAACTTGTTAGCCAAAAAAAGTGAATAAAAATGACATTTTCTGCCATTTTTTGCTGATTATAGAAAATCTAAAAGGAATCTAGAAATGAAATTCTCATTTTGTAGATAATTTTACGCTGAACAACTTTTGTGCTCAAAGTACCATACTATCATTTTTTGTTTAAGCTATTCGCATTTGAATATGGTTAACTGCTACTGAAGCAGAACATTCTAAATGACATAAGCACTGTATACATAAATGAAATTTATGTACACAGTTACTCAGATAAAACGGATTTATCACACTGTTTATCGCCACCTCATTGCATAAATAATATCTGCAGATCTTTACAATAATTCAGTCAGTATCTCTTTAACTATTGTTTGTTTCAGCCAGTTTCTGCTTTTGTCGAGAACTAGTGAGGCAGGGCTGTGCTGTCCCAGATCAGTAGTCTAATTGATGTTTTATACACTGAGCTCTGGATCTTGGGTGGTGTTCTATTAGTTGCAGTGATTGTGCAGTGGAATTTCAGAACATCACTGTGTGTGTGTGTGTGTGTGTGTGGCGGGGGATGCACAGGAGGACTCAGCCACATTGATAACTTGTCTCTCAGAAGAGTGGTGGTCTACTGCACAAGGGACCAAGGATTCCCCCAGCAGCACTTTAGGATGAGTACTAGTTACTGGCACCAGTGGGATGTGGACGTGCCCTACAGTACAGATAAGCGCTGGCATTGTGATGGCTGCTGAGGCGGCCTGCACTTACATTTAGTTAGCAACTGAATGAGCACTGCAACAGACTTTGGGATTTTTTGGGTATACTACTGTACACCCTTGGGGCAGATGATCTGCAGTCCACAAAACAGGAGCTACTCCACAGCCCAGCCCCGACTGTCCCATCTCCGATTCCGAGGATGCTGTTTCTTTCATTCAATCACTCCCAATCAGCTAGATACAGAAGCTCAGCTTTCACTGTGCACTCCTTTAACAGCTCTGCTTCCTCATCCCCTGCTACTACACATAGGGTCACTGTAGCCTTGAGGAGGAACGCGCAAGTCAGTGGACCACAACTTTGGGATGGTCCCTCCCACCCATAAATATAAAGAGTCAAAACAGTATTGGAAACTCATTCTGGGTGCTCTGTTAAAAACACCAAAAAATGCATAAAAGACAAGGACAATGCACCATTATCAACTGATAATTATTGCATGCCAACATGTGTAAAAAAACAAAAAAACAAACAGAATCACATTGACAGTGTCATTTAAAGAAAAAGTGAAAAAAGAAGCAGTACTGGTCGTTCAGCCTCTTAGTTATGACAGTGCTTCAGTAAAGCCATTTCAGACAGCTGGCTTAGGGCTGCATTCAGTTCTACTGTTCATCTAGCAACTAACTAGACACTGACTAACAAGCTACAGTCAGACTGGTTAATCCATGCACATTTGTGTTTGCCAATTTTGTTACATAATACAAATCTACGTAGTAACCAGACAGTGATAATAAAGAGGTCAATAGCCCCCAAAAAAATCTTTATGTAGTGTTTTTCATTCAGATAGTCAGACATATGGATTAACAAGGCACGGATTAACCAGGTCTGACTGTACTATGGTAGTGTTAAACAGCTGCAACCCTGCAGTGTGTCAAAATATTATTTACAGTAACAATGCACATAGTACAGATGGAGTCAGACTCCTTTCCTGTGATAAACAGCACATTTAAAGATCTTTTCTGTAATTCCAATATGCACACTCTTAGATTTGCAAATATGTTTGACAGTGTTAAAATGACACCTCACTCACAAAACCCCACACCTTCAGTACATAATGAAACATTTATATGTTTGGACTTGCAATATAAGAGGGCATTACACTTTTTTTTTTTTTTTTTTTAATTTGAAGGCATTATTAAACGATAAGGTCGGAGTTTCCAGCAGTTTTTTAACGTGGGACTGGGCACTTTATTTTGAGGGATAAAACAGGACACATTTGAGAGATATTCACGAACACCTGTTTGCTGCTTCTGCCTTGCAAAGGTGGAGAAAATATAGGCTTGTAGAAGGGAACCTGATTGAAGGAGTGTGATATGTGATTAATGTAAACTTCATGACAGTTGCGATATGCAGGGCCAGATCCAAGAGGTTCAAGCATGCAACTTAAAACATTGTGTCAGGTTAAGCAATGGATGGTTCAGACTTAAAATGGAGCTATTTGAGGAAATGGGTCGACAGGTGCGCTCTTAATATAATGTATGGCAGTATAGCCTAGAGGTTAGAGGAACGAAGTGTGAACGAGCTTGATACATCCCGCAGACCAAACCAGAGTTAGATTCTCACTATTTCCACTTGCATACTGTGAGACTCTGAGCAAGTCACTTAACCACCTAGTGCACCCAGGTCACCCCTGAAAACAGGCACTTGTGCCTAGTGGGCCATACCCGGTTACCAGAGATGAAAATATAGAGGATAATGTATAGGACGCTATCTACAGTATAACAAGTTTGTAAACGCTTCCAGAGGTAGTCATGGCGATGCTTTGAACCTTGAGAGGTTCCGTCCCCAAGATGACCTCAAGAAGAGTTTTCAAACTTGTTAAAGAGTCCTATACATTATCTTTTATAGTATATGGACTGCTATATACAGTCATAATTTAGGAATATGTGGAGTCTGAAGCTGTATGCCTCCTGGAAACCACAGCGTGACCTGCAAACAGAACAAAAAAAAAAAAAATAATTTTAGAGCCAGAGGTCACATGAAGTTAGTACTATGGGGTTTACAAGAGTGGTTTACTCACCGTTTTCACTGGGATTAACACTGCAATTAGCCTGCTGTCTGCCTGCAAGATAATTAATGATTTTTACACTAACAGTCCCTTGCTGGAAATACAGTTTCCTGGATAAATGTCTCACGATTGGATAGCTCCGAAGAGAAAACAGCAGTCGGCATAGTTTTTTACTAGACTCGCATTTTGAAATTACCACACGGTTAACTGTATGATGGTGCTGTCCGCTGCGGTTTGAGAATGCAGCTTGAGCCATCAGATCTCAGTTCAGGGTTCTAAGTTGTTATGCTGCAGTAGCTAGGTATCTAGTGCAGCATAACAACTTTTTGTCAGGGATAGATTTTTTATGCATAACAACGTTCAAACATACATTATATATAGGATAGTGCATGAGTACCAATTAACAACAGGGCTATTCTTTCACAGTTGTTACTATGAGGACAGATTGCCTGGAGAGCTGCAGCTCTCGAGCTAATCAGTGGTCATAGTACCAAGGAGGTGAAAGAACAGCCCTGCCATTAAATGGCACGCATGCACTGTTCTGTATAGTGTACAGCGGAACGTCCTTGCCGCAAAAAAAAATAAAATAAAATAAAAAAAAAAATACTACATCTTTCTTTCTAAAATAAGACTGTCAGATTGCTGCTCGAGGACACCATGTGTGACGTCCGCACTGCTGTCCTGCGGACGTCACTTGGTTCTGCTGCACTACAAACGTCACTAGTGCTGCCGAACAACATTTTGACAGTGCTAGAGTTCAGTGAACAACGACGTTCCACTATACTTAAAATATTAAATATTCCTATATGGTATGACTGCATTCTTGCCCGAAAATAGGCAGGATTTGTCTAGTGCACTTACCCGGTCAACAAAAAATACATTAATAAATAACATTCTTAACATTATGAGCGTCATCATAAATGTGCATTCAGTTTGCTTCGGTATGGCAAAAACTGGTTTAGAATAAGTGCCCCCTCAGCTTTTACTGTTTTTCGGTGCCCATGCCTGGTCTTCATCAACTTCACGGCTATCATCATCTCTGCCAAAGTACAGTGAGATTTTTTTTCGTAACCGGCGGCTCCTCATTTTACCGGAGCCAAAGACACACAACTATATTTATGCTATACAGCAGCCCACTTCTAAATAACTGGGTATTTTTCTTCTGAGTGCCGCTTACGCTCCAGCTTCTAATCAGGTACGCTGATTCCTTGAGACACAATCCTAGGAGGCGCTTAATTGACAGTTCATTCGTCCAAGACGCCTCTCTTGCAACGTCCGCCCCTTTTTATGGCTGCGCTGCGTCACATCCAGGATCTTCCGTCCCGTCCCCATGACTACATATGTAAACCTTGCAGACCAGGAAAGTTGAACATTTAAGTTTGTAAGTAACAAGAACGTAAATCATTTGTATGTGCTATCAGTATTTTAAATTAATGGAACAGCTAGGCATGCACGTTATTTATATTTGACGAATTATTTTCATGTTTAATAACAAAATGGGCCCTGCGAATTTTTTTAGTCTCTGGAAAATATAGAGCTTTGACTGATACAGTTGAATCTCTACGAAATCAAAATGTAGCTATTTTTTTTGTTTCGGATGCATGCCAAAGGTACAACTCTGCACTATTAAAATTGTAGCAGAAAGCCCTGTCAATTGTTCATTTAGCTTGACCATCATCCTGGGCCTTGTGTGTATAGCCCATCTTCCCCATGGGATTTAACTGGCGCGATCTTTCCCAGGTTTTCTGCTGACAGGGCTGGCGCATACTTCTCAAGTGCCCCTAATTACGAGGGACATCCCTCATTTTGCCCCTTAAAATTGCCCTGTCCCTCATGGAAAAGGTGCTGCCCAATCAGAGTGTGCTGTAAATTCAGATTTAAAGCAGGAATTCTTAATATTCTAAGATACTAAATCCAGAATAAACTTTGTACAAGTAAACACTATGGTTTTCACAGTGTTCTGAGCTTGTATCTCCATGTTTGAGCATGTATCCCTCATTATGAGGGTCTGTGTCCCTCATTTTGAGTGTCCAAATATGTATATGTCCCTCATTTCAGTGACAAAAGGTTGAGAGGTATGGGCTTGCGTCATGCAGGCTGCACCATGTTTACCATTGATGCTATATGGCCCCCCTCCTGCTTATAAAAGTAAAATATTAAGTCATCCCTGGCTGTTTTATTTTGTTAGATCTCTGTAACTGGACAAGGCACATCTGGCCACAGGGCCCGTTTACAGGGGCAACCCGGGAGCACTGCACTGAGCTGTTTAAAATGACTTACCAGAGTCACACAATATGCAACTAGAGTTCATGAGAACCATACCCAGGTCTGCTGGTTGTACCAAGCTCATTAACCACTAGGTTATCCTCCATACGCACACACATTGTTTTTATATCTAATTCCCTCCTACCTTCCTCTATTCAGTCTTAGAAAATGGGATGGAGAAATCCTGGAGCCTGATTGGCTCAGGTCACCAAACAGCTGGTCCGGTATCAGGCAACAGAGACCGTGAAATAATGAGTCCCCATCTCATGATCGTGGGCCTGGAGTATATCTCATCTGCTCTATGAGATTTAAAAAGGAAGTCCCCTCAACCTATTTTCTGTATAACTGTGTAGTTGGTAGTATGACTAGTGCTTCTTTCTTTCTTTTGCAAGCCCCTAATTTCATCCTAATTTAAATATCATAACCGGATAGAGTTTTTTTCCATAGGGAAACATGGTTATAATTCACTGTTATAACCCTCAGGTTATAATGGCGAACATGCACTGGGTTTCCCACGGTCTACGCATATGCCAGCTGCCACTCTTGTCTTTGTCTGCACCATACCTTAGTGCCGGAGACTTCACTGCCACTCGCGCTCGGCAGCAAGTTAATTTAAAAATCATTAACTGGGTGTTTTCTGCTGTAAGGAATAAGCTTTAAAAAAAAAAAAAATTTGGTTTTACCAGCCACTGCTAACCACGATGAAACTTGACCAGACCACGGTTGAACAGTGCTGTATTTAAATTTTATATAATTGCTGTGGTGAAAAAACGCTCCCCAGCACTTATATAAAATAAAGGCTGGGTAGGTGTGTAAAACTCTAATTTTACACACACCGTCAGTGTGGGATGCCTTTATAAACCACTTGAGCTTTGCTCTTGGGGTTTATGTGGTACCCCACACCACGGATGTGTGTAACATATAAAATAAAGTACAGGGTGATGTGTGTAACGAGATTTTACACACACCCGAGGGGTTGGATGCCATTCGCTCTCGAGGGGTTTATCCAGGCATCCAACCCCGAGGGTATATGTAAAATTCGAGTTTACACACCACTCTGTATTTTATTTTATATAATTGCTGTGTTAGGCTTTTTCGCCACAGCAATTATATAAAATAAACGGGTTCCAGTGTATTCTCCAAGTGTATCCTGCAGTCGGTCCTTTTAGTCCAGTGCCAAGATTTTCGTTTTTTAAAACAAATTTTTTTCCTTTCTGTGGGTCTTTGTGTGTTCCCAGGGTATATGGGGGGGGAGAAAATAAAAGAAAACGACTTACCACCGAGTTCTTGTGGCAGTTCTGTTTCAGGCGACACGGAAGCGGCGAGCGGTCTCAACTTGTCATGCTGATGCGTGAGCATGCGCACAGCAAGGGAAATCATGTGCGTGTTTGCCATTATAGACACTCTTTTATAACAGCAAATTATGCCACGGTTTCCCTATGGGAAAAAGCCTAAGCCGGTTATTATATTCTCATTATAACCACCTACCTGGCTATTATTTTTTATATATATATATATATATATATATATATATCAATGAGTTTGCTTCACACTGTTTGCCCTGGTGTGAAATCTGTTTGTCTCCATTGCAAAGGTCATGACCCCATTCATGCAAGGCATCTGATGCCATCATAGGAGCTGATGATGCGTACCTGCACAAGCCATCAGAAGTTATACTCTTATTCAGTTCTTTTACATGTCTTGTAAAGTCCCTGTAATCTCTAACAGAATTTATTTCTAACTCGGATATATTTTAAAGTACAGAAAACAGCAGGGCATTTACCATGCCTTGACAAGTTTCATGACCAGCATAAGACAAGAACATAGGGACTGCACAGGGCAGCAACAGCACTGACTAATACAGTATAACTACTGCACGTTTTAGCACTAAAATATAGCATTTAAGGATGCCATACTTGAGTTTATTCATGGCCTTTACAGTGGAGTCTACCAGGTTTACACACCTTACTTAAGTATCTTCATTTACATATGAATCCTGATGAAATTAGGAGGGTGCAGTAGAGACAGTCATTGTTCATGCCTGCAGGCTACACAGGTAAACAAAATAAAAGCCTGTGGAGACCTTCCCATTAACAGGCTTGATCTTTTCCAGGTTGTCTGTTGTCAGGGCCTCCTTATGGCAGCTCCTACTGCTACCACAACAAAAACGGACTATGCACTCAGAAAATTGCTGTATTATAAATTTATTAAACAAAATGCTGTGTGCAAAATATGAATGCTTGTATATCTCAAAATCCAATCTGTTTTAGATCCTGTCTGCACTAGTGCTGTTAAACCATTACCGGTGTGCTGAACCATTAGGTTCTGTGGTAAAACGGTATTGCGTCCACACTGGTAACAGTTTAACAGCTGTGTTTGAAACCAATCTCAAGACCTGTTGAGAGGTGGTCTTGAGATCAGTTACAGTAATGTTTTGAATGTTAAATCGGTTCCCCTACCAGTGCGGATGAATGGCTTAAACGTTACCCATTGTGGAGTATTGGAGGCCGCCCACTACATTGTGGGATCACTGATGTCGCCATGCAGGAACCGGTTCAGGATACATCTCCGTTGGATATCAGGTGCGGATGGGTGGTGAACGATTTCAAAACTGGATTAAGGCAAGTGCTAACGCACTGTAACAGTAAGCCTTAAAATAGTTTTGAAAACGTTACAGCCGCAGAGGCAGCAGTGCAGACGGGGCCTTAGGCTAGATGGATATTAAGAGAATCTGACTTTGTGTCCAATCTGACCATTTGATAGTGCTCGATAGATCTTTGGATGTTCTAAAACCCTAATGGATTTGAGAATATATTAGGATATTCATATTTAGACTTTTAGGATATTCTAACACTTGAGTTATTATCCAAAGTTTTTGAAGAGCACCTGTGCACTTCAGCATGTAGTTTCATAAATAAAATGTTTCAGATGCTACAATTTACTAGAGGATACATTTTTCCATTTTCAGTGTTCCTCTCCAAGGTTTAATAGCACATCTTGTTAATCTATCTAAAAAGTTTGTATATAAAACCTTTTCCTCCTCTGTTAGCTTCACAGTACCTTTGTTTATGACATAATGCTCACCATCAACAGACTGTCATGTCTCAAGATAGCAGTTGTGTGGAAAGTAGGGGAGAGTCAATGCATTTTGAAAGACTCCGTGCAATAAGTACTGCATTGTACCTATATATATTATATTTAAAATACATATACATTGTGCCTGGAGAGTTGCTCTTTAAGATAGAGGATGTTGGGAACTAATATCCTCTAATTCTAAAAATAGATATCCCTATCTGTTTTTATAAACTAGATATCCGAGCAACTCACAAACTTACCACACACAGTTGTGCTCACAGACCAGAGATGATTGTCACACCCTGGACATACGACTGCCACAACACATTTTTCATCATGAGATGTCAGTACAGAGGGGTTTCTGTGTCTCTCCACATTGTCAGTGGGAATTACTTCAGTATGGGTAATGTGCACCCAAGATGGTGTCTCACTGGTACACCTACAACTTTTGTATGACTTTTTTTTTTTTTTTAATTTTAAACAAAAGACAGGTACAAATAAATTAAAAAATAATTGCAAAAACGTTGTTAATGCACCAGTTAGGGTTAAACCATAAAAACAAGGGAAATATGGCATTAGGGTTTCCAACCTTAATGCCCCCATCCTGCAGGCAGCAATAGGAGAAGCCATTACGGTTTGCCCTCTCCTGCATCTTCACAGATCAGGTGTGGGTGTGCCTCAGGGTTGTCAACCCTAACCCTAAAGCACTACATTTCTAAATCAACCCACAGAGTAGATTGGCACCATTTGTGTTTGGGGTCAGGAGGCACTACAGTTTCACTGTTTGATCCTGTATTTGCTTCACTTTTTATAGTGAACTGTACTCTCCTCCTGTTGCTAGAGGGTTTAAGGTAAGGAGAGTGTCCCACAGGTGGGGGTCTGAACGGGCAGGAGGTGAGGAGTTGACTAGTCTAAATGACGATTTTTGCTGAGGATGCATATAGAGTGGTTTGGGAAAGTGATCGTGGAAAAACAGAGCAAAGTTCAGCAGAGTTCATAATAAATTGTAGCAAGTCCTTTTTTTTTGTGTGTGTGTATGTTTGTGCATGTTTGACTAAAAGTACTAGCTTTTCCTCTTTACAGGGGAGATAGGAAGGTGGCTGAGAATCACAGCAGCCAAACCTGTGCCTAGAATGGGTACTAAAAAATGTAAAACTCTTGTTTTTGATTACTGAGTTAGCATGTTTTACATCAGAGGGTTGGGTGATTATGTCCATGGTTACAGGATTGCCCCACTCAGTGAGGGAGATGGGCAGGCAGCCGAGTCATACCACTGAATAACTACTGCACAGTTATCAGCTACTTCAGATTTCCCACCTGGTAGTCAGGAATGAGCACATACTAGAAACAAGCCATGCTACCCACTGCATTGTGGGAGTACAGTCAGGGACACCAAACATGGCGGCTGCAAATTAATATATAAAAAAGCTAAAAACTAAGCATAATAAACATGTTCTAGAAAAACAAATACAATGTACTAAAACTGGAATGAATGCCATAGCACACAGTGGGGCAAAACATGTACATTTATTTTTTATGTCTTTTCGTTGCACTGCTGCTTTAAATATTGTGACCCCAAATTTTCAACAAAGCCTTTTTATGACCCCACCTCATGAACAAGGATGGTGAAAATGTTCAAATCCTGCCCGAAAGGTGATTTTTCTAATCGACCGTGAAATTGCCTTTTGGACTTGATTTGTGAAATTCCACTGCCATTGGTCAAGAAGTGGAGTTCCAAAAAGACCATGTCGAAAAGTTTTGGTCAAAATATGCAAAAAATGCAAATTTCTGCATCAGAGTTCAAAACCACTTTGAAATGCACTGAACCGCATTTACTTTAGTTTGTCATATTGCAGTTGGTGGTTCTAGCAGCAAGACGTGTCTTCGAATGTAGAGTGTATCTTCACCCTGGGACCTGTTTAGGTTAGTGAGGGAGTGTGGGAGGGTGCAGGGTGGTGGGCGCTCAATGAAGGATAGGGCTGGGGGTTGGATTGGCGAGGAAGCATTTTCTTTTTTACAGGGGGAAAGACATCAAGGGACGATTTTCTTTATTACAGCTTAGTAAAATATGGGAACGGCGAGCGGAGGGTGGGGGGTACCACTAGACACCAGGGAGACATTCAGAAATATGGGGACAGGGATCAGAGGGGTAGGGGATGACACATGGGAAACATTGAAAAATACGGGGATGGTGATCGGAGGGTGGTGGGGTGCCACTAGACACCAAGGAAACAAAAAAATATGGGAATGGTAATCAGAGGGGTAGGGGGTGCCACTAGACTCCAGGGAAACATTAAAAAATACAGAGGTGGTGATCGGTGGGGTGGTGGGTGAAACTAGACACCAGGGAAAGAGTAATAAATATGGGGACAGCAATCTGCGGTTGGGGGGTGCCACTAGACACTAGGGAAACAAAGAATACAGGGACAACAGTTGGAGGGTGGGGGTGCCTCTAGACACCAGGGAAACATAAAAATGTACAGGGCCGGCCAGATGGCGCTGAGGGTTGAGGCGCTGGACGCCACACCTCGCAACATGCTGGCGACCTGGGTTTGGGAGCGGACTCGGGTCGCTGGTGGTCAGCGGGGGGGGAGATAGGCTTGCGCGTCCTACGACAGCTCATCTTCTCCGAGGAGGGTACAGGCTGATGCCTGCTTATTTGCCGCTCGGAGTACTGCAAGCCCCTCATGGGATGGCTGGCCGTGGTACAGCATGGATGTCGGCACTCTGCACCATGACATCAGGGGATTAGCACGCTGTACAGGGAGGGTGAAAATGGAAACTGAGCCTGCCACCACCAGGAAGATGGGGAACTGTTCCGTGCCCATGATATGCCTCTGCCCGCCTGATGGACCCAGGACTGACAAAATGTTAGTTACGGGGCATTCGGCTTCAGTCTCGTCCCTACCTGGGGGGCACATCCGCGGCTCCATGGGGATCTGGGGTCCGTCCGGGCAGGATGGAAGGCAGTGGGATGTCAGTTGTCTCCCCTGAAGGGTTGGGGGTGGCAGGCTAGGGAAAGGAGGCAAAAAAATGCAATTTCAACAAAAAGTTACAGGGATGGCAATCGGAGGGTGGGTGGGTAGAGTACCACTAGACACCAGGGAAACATTACAAAATACAGGGATGGCAGTCGAAGGGTGAGGGGGTGCCACTAGACACAGGGACACATTACAAAATATGGGGGTGGCAATCAAACATTGCAAAATACAGGGACATCAGTTGGTGGGTGGGGGGTGCCACTTATACTAAGGTTCATACTAAGGGTTGATAAGAGCTAGAAGGCCAAAGACCCATAATTGCTCACATGCTAACCTAATAATATGTCCTAGATTTGGCAGTTAATAGATATGTATCCAATCTGGTTTTAAATTGTGCTTTGTCTTTACTTATAATAACGTATAAGGGTAAACTATTCCATGGCTTAATCAGCCTTAAAGTGAAAAAATATTTTCTCCTAACTTGACACCAGGGGAAACATAAAAAAATATGGGGACAGCAAATTTTGAGGGAGTTATGGGTTTTAGAAGTTGAAATTAGGGAGAAAGTCTAAAATCCTTTTTTGTTTCTAGGAATCCTTTTTTGTATGAAATGAAAAAAGGAAACAAAAAAGGATCCCTTCAAACTATAAAAAAACTAAGCTCTAAATTTTTTCTATAGGGAGGGATCCTTTGTCGTATGAACGAAAAAAGCTTACGAAGAAGGATCCCTTCAAACGAAAAAAGAACTGGAGAAAAAAAAAATAAGTCCAAAATCTTTATTTGTTTGAATAGATCTTTTTTTGTATGAATGGAAAAAGCATACGAGAAAGGATCCTTTCAAACAGAAATAGAATATGAAAAAAAAAAAGCCCTAAATCTTTTTGCTTATGAAAGGATCCTTTTTCGTTTGACCGAGTTCTGTTTTTGTATGGCCATATGAAAAAAGCACAAGTGAGTCACAAAAAAGGATGTAAAAAGTGAAAAAAAAAATAAAAAAAATAATTGGGTTATTTTTACAAAAACTAAATGCAGAATCCACCTAAGGGGGGTCCTGATGAGCAAGATACACGTATTGGTGTCTGTAGCATGTAATTTTTGTGGGTTTTGAAAAATCTAATTTTGTTTAACAGAAACAAGATGGTGGCCAAACAAAAAAGGATTAGCCCCCATATGAAACAGAATTCTTTTTCATATGGCCAGATTTATTTTTTTCCAAGCAGCTATCCTGAAGTGCCCACTGAGCATGCTTAGAACTGAATTTTTAAAATGTAATAACTTTGGAACGGATTAATATTTTTTTAACCAAACCAATGAAAGGCACATCTGTGGGCCAAGCCCTTTCCACCCTGAACATTTCAGACCAAAATTACAAACCGTCTGAGTGCAAGCCCATGACCCCCCCCCAAAAAAAAACCTGTGATTTTTTTTAATTATGTTTTTGCACGATCTATCTCAGAATCTACACATCCAACCAGAACGAAACTTGGCACATCAAGAGATCTACTCCCCCGCCCCTGAGACCGGTACCAACAGTTTCATGCAAATCCATTGAACGGTTAGAAGATACTAAAGTGCAAAATTTGAGGTTTAAATGCCAACCAAACAGGCTGAATAGTAGAAATCAAGAGAGCAAAATCCAAAAATATAGAGCTGCAGTCTAAGTCCTTACCTGTCCTATCCTGTACTTTTTGTTCATAAAATCATTATATCAGCATTTTATCATGTTTTAAAAATGTAAACAAATTGTAGACTCTTTCAAAATGCCCGCGCTGGTAACAGCCTGAGATGGCTTCAACGTACTTGTGTTATTAGAGCCACAGTGCTCCGGAGCGATAATAGGATCTGTCTAGAGACCTGCTAAATGTATTTCTTTTAACACCCATGGAGTGCATATATTGGTAAAATCATTTACTGTACTGTACATGCACAGTAAAGGATTCTACCCGTTTATACAATCCAAATGTGTTGAAAAAAATATATTTACCAGGTCCCTATACAGATCCTATTATCGCTCCAGAGCATTGTGGCTCCAGTTACATCATCACGCAAGCATGTCATGGCCATCTTAGGCTGTTACCGAAGCGGGTGTTTTGACAGAATCAGCAGTTTGTTTATATTTCTAAAACATGATGAAATGCTGATATGATTTTATAGGCAAAATGAAAGCATATGACAGGTAAGGGCTTACTGACTACAGTCCTACGTTTTCAGATTTTGCTCTCTTGATTTCTGCTATTCAGCCTGTATAATTCTCCATTAACACAGAACCCCCTGATTAACCCTAACTATAGCCGCATGACTGAACCACTATAATAATCTTCAGTAAGAACCATGGGTACATTTCAGGTATGTAGGTCAGTGTGGAGGCAGTCCAGAGTAAGGCAACTAAAATAGTGCACTGGTTGCATGAAAAGCTCTATGAGGAGAGACTTAAGGATCTCAACATGTACACCCTGGAAGAGAGGAGAGCAAAAGGGCACACAAAAATTGATCTACAAGTATGTCATGGGGTGAACAGGGTGCAGCAGGGAAATCTCTTTCAAATGAGTCCATTTATTTTGGAACCGGACTAAATGTTTTTTTACTTTCCCTTCCAGGAACTGCTTTTCTGATCTTATCTGACAATTTTTGTTTTCTTTTTTTATACAAGTATTTCCTTCCGGAGGGCCAGTGGCTTGTGTCAGACGACCATACCGGACATCCGCGGTCCCTTCGGGGCCACCCCCACTTCCCAGCAGGACCACATTTTCTGCTTTTCCAGGGTTCACGGTTAACATTAATTTATTGGCCCAAGGCATAGTGCAAACTGCCTCGGCCAGTGTGATTTCCCCCTGACTTGCCAGATGGGACTAGTGTAACCTCCCAATCTCGCTTATAGATCTCACTAAGTGTTCAAAAGTGTGCAAATAAAACTTAGGAAACTACACTGTTGATAGTATCTTAACAGTCTCACCATGGGGCTCAAATGTCATCAGTCTCTCTCTGTCAAATGTTATCACAAAGGACTACTGGGAGAGAGTGCTGGCATTTGGGACCTGGCTGAGACTGTTAAGTTACTATAGGTGGCATGCTTCATGGAAGACTTTATTCACATACTTTTAAACTTTTGGCAACTTACTAAGTAGTCATGGGGAGGGAGGGTGGTGGGGCCAAGATGGGTTGGGAAGATTTTTTTTTTTTTGCCTTAGTTGTTAGAGTCAGATAGTGGCCAGACAAGATACATAGACAATGTCGGCAGATAAGGGCCTATGGCCCACCCAGTCTGCCCATTTGAGCTTGTAAGTTCAGTTTGTTTTCCTAGAAGTCTGTTGTACCTTACCCCTGACCTCCAGAATTCCTTTATGTCTATCCCATGCATTCTTAAATCCCGTGATTGTTTCAGCCCCCACCACTTGCTCTGGCAGGGTGTTCCACTTGTCCACCACCCGTTCTGTGAAGAAATTCTTTCTCATGTTTCCTCTGAATCGTCCTCCCTCCAACTTCATCCCATGCCCTCTAGTCCTGGAACATCTTTTTCGCTTAAAAATAGTGTTTTCCTGCACCCTGTTCCTCCCTGTAAGATACTTGTATGTCTCTATCATATCCCCTCTCTCCCTCCTCTCCTCCAGATGGTGAGTGGAGGGTTTGTTTCAGTTGCCACTAGGGACTAGTTTGGGGGTGGGATGCTTTGGGGAGTTGGGGTTGCCAGTGGATATCTGGGAGAACATATAGGGTAGGGAATGGAAGAGGAAGGGGGTTGCCACTGGACACCAGGGAGAATTTATCAGGAAGGGGAGAGGGTGCCACGGGACACCAAGAAGAACTTACGGGAAGGGGGGGGGTGCCACTAGTCAACAGCGAGGATTAATGTGGAAAAGGAGAGGGGGTACCACTGGAAAACAGGGAGTAATTGGAAAAAGGTGAGGAGACAGAGTCGCTCCCTCTCCCCAGTAATCCCCGTTATAACTTGGGGCAAGTGTAAATCTTGGGGGGCCACTGCAAATTTTTACCACTTTCCCAGCTGGTCCATTGCAAAAAAAAAAGTTAAGCGTGCCTCTGCTTTTCTGTCCCTTTAGTCCCCACAGCCCCAATCAAGGCCAGGCATGCGCGTGGAGGCGCATGTGCATGTCTTGGCTCGTCCGACTCCGCTCCTCCCACCCATGGCCTAACGCATGGCTCCCTCTCTGCCTGCACCATCATCATACCTCCACATGGTGGTGGTCATAGGTTGAGAGAGCTGACCTCCCTGATCTGGGAGAGGAGAGCTGCCAAGTGGCCACTCTATCCACTCCCAGCCCCCCAGCCGACCCCCGGCAGCCTGTGCTCATTCCCAAACACGGGTCGCCGGCGTGCTGAGAGGTGAGGCGCCCAGTGACTCAGCCCTCAGCGTCACCGGGCCGGCCCTTATCTGACAAATTAGTATGTCTGACCCAAAAATAGAATGAGAGCTATGGGCTTTTTAAAAGTATTTTAATCTCTTTGCTAATGTGGATGGCCACGATTTGTATCTAAGGTGCCTAGGTCCTAGTCGTATTTTTTCAGATTGTGAACTCTGTAGCAAATTTTGCTCCAAAACACTTAAAAAAAAAAAAAAAAAAGCCCAAATATTTCAGGATATTATGGCTTCTCAGTCGACCTCTGTGTCACCAAAGCACTTGGAAGATGCCCCTTCCTCCCATAATAAATCAAGGCAAAAGCCCTCTAAAGGCAAGAGCATGCTAAGCATAAAAGACCATCAAAAAAAAAAAAAGATAGAAAGAAAAACATATCACTATCTCTCCTGCTGAAAAAGTAAAGGAGCCATCAGTGGACTAATCAAAGATGCCCTCTATGGAGGACATGAATAAGGGTTGGCAGTTTGTTCTTTCAGGCTTTTCAAGCTGTGGATGCCTTAATGAGTATGTCGGTTCCCCCTCAAGCCCCTACCCCCCTCCCGGTTCTAGGAGAACAGGGGACTGAGATCTATTATGAGGGAGAGGAGGATGATGGGGAACTGATTGAACCTGATGGTTTCCTTGACCAGTAGTTTGGTTTCCCTTCCAGGGGTCCGGAGGACTTTTCCTCCCACTATACTTTGACCTCTCCACCCAAGAATTTGTATAGGATGAGGAGGCTGAATTTCTGAACATGATGGGGTTAACCCCAGCTAAGAGGTTGCTTTTACCTGTCCACAAGTCCCTTAAGAAAGCAACCAGTAAACTACCTCAAAGTCCTACTTTTTTTTTTATTTTCATTTTTGTAGTCCGGCCCCCATCCCTCCCCAAAGGGAGCACAACCCCACCTGCGTGTCATTTCCCCCATGCCCAAGCTTACCCTGCCGAGCGGGCACTCCCTTCCCACAGTCCGTTGAAGCATGCTCTGGCTTACCCTCCCCCACCAAAGTGGGGCCACAGGAGCGGGACCTCCCCCCCCCCCGGCGGACACTGTTGGCAGTGGGAGCGGCGGCAGAACAGGGAATCATACTGGGGGGCCGATACATTTACGAGTGTGGTGGCAGTACCTGGGGGTGAGGATGTGCAGTTACGACCCGCGTCTGCCCTGCCCCTCTCAGGTGACGGTGCCGGCACAAATGGATTCTCCTAGCCTCTGCCAAAGGTCTGTGGTGTGTCTACCCCCCAGAAAAGGAGAGCAGTCTCCAGGATGCTTAGTCCTTCTCCCCTCGGCTGGGCCTCTGACGCCCAAGTCCATTTCTGAATCTGGTCCGTCGGCGTCGCAGACGGACGCCCTGCCTCTGCACCAGAGGGCCAGCCTCAAACCCCTACTTCTACCCTGGGGTTGACAGAAGGAGTACCAACTGGACAAACATGATGCTAAGTACCACTGCTCGCATCTAGATCATGAAGGTGTGGCTCAGGCAGCTGCCTTTGACAAGGCCAAGGTTCCCCTTGCTACCCAGCCCCTGGATAAAGATTCTAGGAAATTGGACTGTATGGGGAAACACAGAAACATATAAACATAGATGTTGATGGCAGATAAGGACCACTTGGCCCACCTTGTCTGCCCGTTTTCCCTACCTGCTATAACACCACAGACCCTACTTGATCTCCAGTTTTACCCCCCTCTTTCCCTACCTCTGAGGTAGACGATGTATATGGCTTACACTGCTCAGTACCAGAAAGCCTTCTGGAGTGCTGTGCTGGCCATGAGCGACAGGGCCCAGGAGGACCTGGCACAAGATTTTTCAGACATGGCTAAGACTGCCCTTGATGCTACTAAATACCTATTCCATATGGCAGTGGATGCCAGTGACACTGGTTCAAGGGTGATGGCCCATGCTATCTCCCTACGAAGATTTGTCTGGTTAAGGACAACAAATTTGTCCCAGGACACTCATGTAAAAGCTGTGGACTTTCCCTGTGAGAACAATTCCTTATTTGGTGACAAGACAGAGGCATACGTGAAAAAGGTGGAAGAGTGCAAAACCACCTACAAAACCAATTCTGAGAAGGAAAAGACCTCTCCTTCCTACAGGCCTCATGGAAGGGGAGGTTGGGATAGGGATTATCACCCTCGTGCTTTCTTTCCCATGCCCTATGATTACTCTCAGATGAGAGGTTACATTAGGGGCAGGGGCTGATCAGGTTCCAGATCTTAAGGCTCAGCCCAGACAAAACCCCTGATGTGTTGGTACAGGTCAACCACCCATTGTCAGTGGGGGGAAGGCTGGCTCACTTCATCCAGGAGTGGGACAGCATCACCACAGACAAGCGGATCCTCAAAGTAGTGAGCCAAGGTCTCATCCTGCAGTTCAAAAGATTCCTCAGGATTCAGATTCACAGAAACATCCAACCTCCTACCTCCACAGAAAAGATTTTGCTGGAGTTTGAGGTCAAAAAGTTGCTGCAGGCAAATGCAGCAGAAAGAGTTCACCCTTCCCAGTGGGGAAAGGCCTTTACTCAAGGTACTTTATCACACGCAAGAGAAATGGGGTGTGGCAACTCATTTGGATCTCAGATTCTTGAACAAACACCTGAAAAGGGATAAGTTCAAGATGCTCACCTTGTCCACAGTGCTGTCCATGCAGCAGGGAGACTGGCTGGGATCCCTGGACCTGAAAGGTGTGTATTTTCACATCCCAATCGGACCCAGTCACACAGTCACAGAAAGTACTTAAGGTTCAGGCTGCCTTCTGGTCACTATCAGTTCACCGCCCCTCCCTTTGGTCTCTCATCTGCTCCTAGGGTGTTCACAAAGTGCTTGGCTATGGTGGTAGCACATCTCAGAAGACAAGGTGTGATGGTTTTTCCTTATTTGGACAACTGGCTAGTCATAGGAAAATCACATCAGTAAGTCAAGGACTCTCTGCAATTGACTCAGAGCACCTTGGAGACTGGATTTCTCATAAATGCACAAAAGTCCCAGATAGAACTGGTGCAAGTACTGGAGTTCATAGGAGCAGAGCTGGATGCCCTTCAGGGCAAGGCATTTTTGCCTCAAGAAAGAATCGAAAGCCTTCTGGATCTGGCAAGCTGCTTTGTCCTAGGCCAGCAAGGCACTTTCTTCAACTTCTAGGGCATATGGCCTCCACCACAGCTGTGGTACCAGGGGCCAGATTTCAAATGAGGGACATTCAGTATCAATTAAGGACCTATTAGTCCCTGGTCCCAGAAGCAACACCCTTTGTCATGGCTGGTGCTTGTGACAAAAACCCTGCTGCAGGCCTTGTACTGGTGGAAAGAAAGGGACAACCTCAGAGAGGTGTGCCCTTTCAGCAAATGGCTCCAACAGTTGTCCTATCAATAGATGCCTCCCTTCTGGGCTGGGAAGCCCACCTGATCGACCTAACAGTAAGTGGAGTGTGGTCTCCTCAGAAGTCCAGGGAGCATATAAACCTCCTGGAGCTAAGGACAGTCTTTCTTGCCCTCCAGTCATTTGCTCCCCAGGTAAAGGGCCAGTCCATCCAAATCAGGACAAACAATACGACTACCATGTATTACATCAACAAACAGGGAGGCACAAAACCCTCAAAGCTGCGCACAGAAGCTACGAAGTTCTGGAATTTGGCTTATTCATTTGAAGTGCAGCTGTCAGCAGTTCATCTCCCAGGAAAAGACAATATCCTGGTGGATTCCCTCAGCAGGATAAGCCAGGGTCATCACTAATGGTCTCTGAACAAGCAGGTGTTAATCTTGTGGTGATGAGCACGCCTGAAATAGATCTGTTTGCCTCCAAATAAAATTTCCAGCTCCTTCGCTTTTGTTGCAGGCCTTCGGCAGTGGGCACAGTGTGATCCTGGACTGGTCAGGGAGTTTCCTGTTTGTTTTCCCCCATTTTCTCTACTGCTACGAGTCCTCCTGAAATTGAGGAGCCAGTCTGCAACCATAATACTAATAGCACCAGTGTGGGCCACACAACTCTGGTACTCCCTACTTCTGGCTCTCTCACCAAACAGCCCATTTGCCTCCCTCTGAGACTCGATCTACTGATCAGGTCTCAGGGCAGGGTACCTTTCCAAACCTCAAGTCACTTTGCCACCAGGAAGACATATGCTTCCAAATAGAAAAAGTTTTCCCTGTGGTGCGCTCCTAAGCATCTCTGTCCCCTTCAGGCAGATCTTCCCATACTTTTAGACAATTTGGTGCACTTACAGGCTTTGGACCTCAGGCCTTCAACCCTCAGAGTTCACTTAACAGCTGTTTCTGCCTATGTCTCTGCAGGTAACATGAAAACTGTGGCTTCACACCCCATTTTCAAGAAATTCTTTAGGATCTGTTGTATTTGTATCCTCCTGTCAGGGAGCCAGTCCCTTCCTGGGATTTGAACCTATGCGTAGCCAAACTCATGGAACCTCCATTTGCGCCTATGGCCACTGTAGACCTGAAGTATGTCACCTGTAAGTCAGTCTTTCTAGTGACTATAACTTCTGCCAGGAGGGTGTGCAAGCTACAGGCTCTATGCACTTACCTAAACTACATTATATTCCACAGAGACAAGGTAGTCCTTCTGACTAACAGGACATTCTTTCCTAAGGTGATGTCTGAGTTTCATTTAAACAATCTTTCACTCTCCCAGTGTTCTTTATGGCACAGTCCAGTTCTAGTGAGCAGATGCTCCACAGTCTGGACGTTAATAGGGCACTTGCTTACTATCTAGACCAGGAGTTCTCACACTTTGTCATAGTAAGCCTCCCCCAAGCCTTGGAAAAGATCTTGAGCCTCCCCCTAATATAGAAATAATTTTGGTCCTCCCCATATTTAGAACAACTATCATACTTTGTACATTACAGGAAGAATACAATGAAGTGCATGTGAGTAGTTTATTCTCATTTTATTGAACTTATTATTCTCCCCCTCTATAGCCCCCCTCCGCAGGCCAGCCTACTCGCTCCACACTTGACTTTAGGACTCTATTTACCCCTTGTTGCAATACCTCCATGAGTCAGATTGCTTTCTTTGTCAGTTTTACCCTGCTCTTAAACACCTTCTCAGAGACCATTTTGCTCCCTCCTGCTCTTGCTCCTAGTATCTCTCTGCTTAGCCTTTGTATTTGTACTTTTCTGCAGCCTGTATAATGGGTCAGTTGTTACCTTGTTCCAATTCATTTGCATTATTTTGAATTTTGTTTTGCACAGTTTCCAAGAATTGTATTTTCCCCATGTCATACCAGGAAACAAGTGTTTGTTCAGCGTGTCTTTCCTGGTAACCATTTTGTACATAAATTTGCATGCCATTATTCGCTTTCAGTTTGCTGCATCTTTTCACACGAAGCAGCCAAAACTTGACGTTAAAATATAGTACATTTTAAAGCTTGCTTGAGCCTCCCCTGGAACAGGTTGGGGCCTCCTCAGGGAGGCTGGCCTCTCACCATTTGAGAAACCCTGATCTAGACCATACTAAGGATCTCAGATCTTCCCACTCGCAGCTGTTCCTCGCATGTGAATTAAGCAAGGGCAGGCCAGCTTCTAAGAGGACCAACACCCGCTGAATAGTCTCCTGTATCCAGTTCTGCTACACTAAAGCTGGTGAACAGCCACCACAAGGCCTCAGGGCACTTTCCACTAGTGGCACTGCTGCCTCAGTGGCAGCTGCAAGGGATATTCCCCTTGTAAGAAATTTGTAAAGCGGCTACCTGGAAAACTGTAAACACCTTTACAAAGCACTGCTGCCTGGATGTGCAGTCCAGAAGGGATGCCAGGTTTTGCACAGCTGTCTTGCAGAACCTTTTCCCTAAATAGGCTCTGTACCCAGCCTCACAAGGTACTGCTCTGTAGTCTGCATCAGTTAAGCATAATAAGGGATTCCAGGGGTTTAAAGAAAAAAATACTTACCATAGTAATATTGTTTCTTCCAGCGGATCTCTCAGTATGCTTAAATCTCCCACACTTCATCTGCTTCCATAACCTGGAAAAAGTTCTACAAGAATCAGTATTTGTTTATGTTTTTTTTTTTTTTTTTTGCTTGAGTATTACTTGTTCATTCACAGTTTTCTGTGTTTTATTTTAGTCTGCCATAACTTGGCCTGGATAGCCAATCTTTTATTGCCGTTTTAGTATTTTTTCATTTTCATTTTCATGTAGTTTGGGATAGATTAGTAAAATTCGTGGCTATTGGCCAGTAGGCTTCAAAATCTGAAGTTAGGCTGTAAAACACAGCACCACCTCGAGGCAGAGATTTGATCTCGTATTCTGGGTTCCATAATTTACATACATATATTCCACTCTCCAGGACAGTTTAACCTGACAGGCTAACTGCATTAGTTAAGCATAGTGAGGGATCCCCTTGAAGAAACAATATTACTAGGGCAAGTATTTTTTTCTTACCTGTTCAGTATGATTTTCCTAGTAAAACTTTACCAGCTCAGTATTACTTTCTGGTAAAACTTCTGAAATCAATAAATGAGTACATGTGACAGGACTGGGTGGGCCCTGTACCATTTGTGTTGTGTAGAGAGAGGTTGAAGCAAGGATTCTGCCTGTCTCTGTCTTTTCTATTGGACTGCGCAGTCAACTCTTGCCTTTAGGTGCTGTTCTTTCCTTTTCCCTTTATGCTGTCTCTACCTCTCTAGCTCGCTTATATAGTTATAAAGATTTGTATGAAACTGGGTTCCCTGATTTGTAAACTAGATGTAGTTATGTGATCATTTGACCTCAGGCTGGTGGAATCTGTCCGCAAAAGAGGCCAGCTAGCTGGGTCACAATGCTCTGGAAACTAGAGTCTGACAGGGTTCTGAAGTTCTGGGTCACAGTGCTCTGATGGAAGCTAAAAGCTGACAGGGATCCGAATTTTTGTTTGAAAAGAAGTGAGCAAGGATTTTCAGGGGGACTTGGAGACCAGATGCAACAGAGAGCTCCTTAGTTGTAGACTTCAATTCTGAATTCAGAAACTGAACTTGTTTTGCACTGTCTATGTTGAAAATCAGTCTGTACGTTTCTTTTTGGTGTAACCACTCAGTCCCCTGGGGGTTACAAGAATCCCATCAGTGCCAGTGCTAGGTAGGGACAGGCAGCTAGTGAATAGTCAGTTACATGGTTTGTTCACCTTTTCACTCTTGTTTACTTAGTTTCAGCTGAGAGGAGAGAGATGACGTTATTTTAGAATTCTCGCAGCAGCATGAGCCACAGCTGGCTGGAGTGTGGGGATGGAATGTTAGAATAGAGCTGAGAGTTTGAAGTGAGAGGAAGGGTAGAGCAGTTCTCTGCCTGTGGGCCCTGATTTTTCTTTCCCTATTCCAGCATGCCATTTGAAGTAGTGAAAACTGTTTCATTTAAGCAGTTTATCCCTCCAGGGTGTGGGTATACTCGAGGATTTACCACGGCTGGTGTGGTTTGGTCACGAGACTCAGCCGAATGAGCGAACCACACCAGTTGTGTTAAGTCCTCCAGTATACCCACACCCTGGAAAGATAAATTGTTATTATACAATGGCAAATGTTGTTTGTTTAAAGGAAACATAAACAGGGTGCCCAATCTTAGCCCAAAAACCACAGCAGCTTCAGTTGCTGTTTTATTCACATAACGCTGCAGTCTTTGTTTGTGAAGTTCGAAAACTCCTGAGCCAGGTTAAACACGGCACAGTGTAAACAACCGGTTCAGCTGAAACTGCCGGTTTCAGCCTTAAGATGGCACCACGTCGTACTGCCGATGATGGTCGTGTTTAATTATCACCTGAGAGCACATTGTATGGGGACCTTATATATATGATATTCCGCATTAGGTGTTGCCAGATCAACTTACTCTGCAGGTGACAAACTTATCACACCTGCACAGTATAGGATTTGATGCAGCAGCGCTTTTTTTAATGAAGTTATCATACATAATTTATAAGGTCCCCATACAGAATACAGTAACTCTCGAGAACGATGTTGCTTACATTACATCATTGCGAACAGACGTAGCCGCCATCTTAGGAGGCTACAGGACCGTCCGGTTTCAATGCAGACCGAGGGATTTGTTTACACTGTGCCATGATGTTTAAACCGTAGCGACTCGGGAGTGACAGACTTTACACACAAAAGGACCTCAGCGTTTTGTGAGTAAAACAGTAAACGACACTACTGTGGTTTTTGTTGGCTGCATTTCCTCGGCACTGTTTACAAGTCCTTTAATGTTTTGTAACTCACTGAGGTCTGTATAGTTCGAAGGGGGATGTCATTTTTATTTAAATGTACTGCCGTGTCTTAGCAAAGCGGCGACAGGAAAAATGGCATTGGGTTCCTTTGAAGTGAAAGCATCCTATTGATACACTGATTGGCACGAGATAAAGTTGGCTGGTACTTTTTCCAGTGGGTACACTGGAGGATTTACAACACTGGGAAAGGTACCAGCCAACCAATCAGGCTGCGGGATTTGCCTGATTCAATTAACCCCATTGTATAATACAGGATTTTTGCTGTCATCCCTAGGAAGGGGAGGGAAAAAGGACTGGTAATTTGTGTGGATTGCAAGACCATTCCATGTGCAGTCCAGGATGTTTTCTAGTTGCCTGAAAGGTTTCACAAAGCTTTTCTACAGTTTCTCCTCCTGAGTAGGAAGCCTGAACATTTCTGTGGGTCCAGTGTCTGAACCAAGACACATCTTCAAAGCTGTGAGTACACAACGTACAGTCTGTTATTATGCCAGGTTGTCTTAGAGGTGCAAAGTTCAGAGCAAGGGACTAGATCAGATCTTCCGGCACAATATTATGTTTTACAGTACAAGGTTAATGTCTGGGGATGCAGGCCAGTTTTCCAAGTGTAAATGCTAACCAGTTTTTATCAACACAGTGGTTTCTCAGGAAAGGATGGAAAGGTAGGAGTTGGGAGCAGAGAGTGGGAGACACCCCAGTTTTTGCAAACAATCCAGACGCTGACAGGATTCAGAGTTAGCACAGAGTAAATTCTGGAAAATGCTTTAAAAGTCTAAAGTACAAGTCTAGAAAACATGGTAACAGTCTAAGGTATAAGTCTACATCAGTTTAAATGGGGCTGTGTGACACAAGAGTGCTTAAGCAGAGGGGATGTGAAGTTTTTTTCCAGTCAGAACAAGGTTCCGCTGCCCTAAGAAGAGGAAATACAAATGCTGGTGCAATGTCTCACAGATACGATGTCCCACACCTGTGGGAGTATAGAGGTCATGGGAAAAGTAAATGTCCTGACAAGCATCTTGTTCTGCCAGGTATGTAATTCTGCCATGCAGGTTATTCCTGTTTAAATTCAGTGTCCAGCTGTAGCAAGCCTGTGGGGCCACTTAGATCTTTTCAATGCCATCTTTATATCTAAAATAAAGACCCACTGAAGAATCCCATCTAAATGTTTGGACATTGCAGTTATTGCTTCTATGTGGATTTACTGAGTACCCTTCCAGGTATTAGATCTAGCATGTGCCTAGCAAAATTCTCACCCCAGGACCCAGGATCTTTAATCTGACCCCACCCCCTTGTCCTGAATAGTGAGCCAGGTATGCTTTCCCAAAGCCAGGGTTTGATACCAAAATTTGAGTATGGGCATGCCAGCTAAGGATGCCAGGGATTCAGCCAAGGGTTGCTAGCTTAAGAATAAAGTAGCCGGAGTCAGGGTTACATTGTTTTTATTGTTTTGTAACTAATAATAATAAAACACTATTTGATGATTTTACAATTTATCCTGGTCTGGTTATGTTTCCTTACCCAAGGCCTCAGTGACAGTTGGTGTCAGAATAAGTGGATTTATGCCGTACATACTCTAAGGCCAAGTGTTTGTTCGTCGGTACCAGACCTGCTACCAGGGAAGCACAGCAGACCGGTACAGATCCAGTAACAGAAAGACCAGAAGTCATGACCAGAAGTATGGCAGCCAAGCTAGCACTGACACAAGTCCAAGCTGAGGCGGTACAGCCAGCACCAGAGATGGGAGGAGAACAGGCAGTAACAGAACCAGAAAGCCTTTCTGCATTTTTCAGGTGGTGGGCAATACAACAAAAAGAAACATAGAAACATAGAATTTGACGGCAGATAAGGACTGCTTGGCCCACCCAATCTGCCCATTTCCCTACCTAATGGATAAGGTGCAGATCCTAGTTAACCAGCAGCCTACTTCCTTCTACCCCCACCCCCTAGAATTGCCTTATGACTGTCCCATGCATGCTTGAATTCCACCGTTTTTGACTCCACAACCTCCTCCTCCGGAAGGCTGTTCCATGCATCCACAACCCTCTCTGTGAAAAAATACTTCCTTACATTACCTCTGAGCCGCCCCCCCATCTTTAAATTGTGCCCCCTTGTTCTTGCACACCTCTTTTTTTTTGAAAGATGCTAGCCTCTTGAACTATGTTGATTCCCTTGAGGTACTTGAAAGTTTCTGTCATACTGTGCTGCTAGTTTAAATGAAACATGGTCTATGTTAGCTGTGAATTGTTACTAATATCAGTAGATGAGTTGATTACAATTTAAAAACGAACAAATAAATATTTTGTTTTGTGAATTGAGCCCTGCGACTAAACCGGAAGCAGGAAGAGAGCTTGTAGTTCGGGACAAGTTTAAACGAACTACAGACTAGTAGATTTTAAGTGATTTTAGTGTTTTTAACTATTTTGGCACTTCAAAACCTTAGTTAGTCCCTTTAACAGCTTTGTGGGCTACAAATAGCAACTTCAGCAAAATTTGCACAACAAGGGGTTCTCAGGTTACTTCCGGTGTGTACATTATAAAAACAGCCACTCCGGCGAGCGGAGCATGCCGAGTGGAGTGCGAGTTGCGCGCGGAGACGCACGCAGAGACACGCTGTCACAGTGGTCTGCTGTGTCCGGCTGGGACACTGTTGAGGCACAGAAATGTGAAATTGGGAAGTGGGCTCAAATTTAACAGTTAAAAGGTCTTTAAATACCTAAATACACAAAAAAAAAAGGCCTATACAAGGCAAAAAAAATTGAAAGGCAAAAAAACATGCCGGGAATGCCTTATGTACATGGAGGACGGCTCTAACACAGAGTTTATGTGTGATAAATGTATTATAAATTCTGAATTACAAAAGAAATTACTTGAACTTGAGGCCAGAATACAAACTTATAAAGACATATCTAAACTAGAAGAATATATTGATGAGGCTGTATGTGATGTTAGCAGTAGACAAACGTTGATTCTGAACAATTCAGTTCACCTAGATAGTACAAATGATAAAAATGAGACAAGTGGAGTATCTCAGTCAATTATCACAGTAGATGTACTGAACAGATTTGAGTGCCTCGCTATGGACGACTCTGAAAACACTAGTAACAGTTTACCAAGTAAATTCAAAACATCTAAAAATATAGAATGTGTACAGGTACCAAACGAGGTATTAGACAGTAACATTAATCTGGATAACTCCACCTACCTTGCTGGAGAAAAACCATCTGGCGAAAATAAACCGATAGAAAGAGATATCTTGATAACAGGGGACTCAATTATCAAGGGTATAGATACCTATATATGTTATAACCGAAATGAACATACTACAGTTAGCTCCTTACCTGGAGTTAAACTACATGACATAGTTGGTATGCTCCATGGTCTATTTGAAAACACAGTTACCCCTCTAGTCATTTTACATGTGGGGACTAATGACGTAGGTAAAACTAACTGGAACTCCATGCAAAGGGACTACAAGTTCATTGTCGATACAGTAAGGAATTATGGTGGGGAAATTATTATTTCTGGAATAATCCCAATGCAGGGAAATAAATCATTCAGAAACAAACAGATATCAATAATTAATGGTAAACTTAGACAGTACTGTGTGGAAGAAGGGATTGGTTTTATGGATAACGTAAAAACATTCAGTAGAGCTTCTTTATACAGAAATGATGGTGTCCACCTAAACTATGCTGGAGTCAGGATTTTGGGAAAAAAGGTTCAGGAGGTTGTTAATTTCCATTTAAACTGGATAGGAAGGTGGGTACGGAAAACAAAAACTTAAACGAAACCCCATCTTCCTCTGTAGATATTTTGGGGTGGAATGCTATTCTGATTAATGCACGAAGCTTACAGAATAAATATGATGAGCTTAAAATAATCTTACACAGTAATAAAGTACATATAGCTTTGGTCACTGAAACATGGTGGGATGAAAATGATGAATGGGACAAGGAAATAGAGGAGTATAAACTTTTTTCTTACTGTAGAAAGTACAGAAAAGGGGGAGGACTGGCAATTTATATTCACAACGATATTGTCTCAGAAGAATTAAAATGGGACGTAGGCCAAATTGAACTCCTTTGGGTTCAATTATCACTGACTAATAGACCCAAAATCATATTAAGGCTACTTTATAGACCCCATCTATGTCACGTGAAGATGACAGGACTTTATTGAATATTTTTGAGAAATTGGACCCTAATACAAGATTATTGATAACTGGTGATTTTAACTTACCCAATATTGATTGGGTAAAAGGTACAGGCACTTGTCCCCTTGAAAGGCAGTATATAGACACAATGGATCACAGGGGTCTTGACCAGATGGTCCAAGAGAGTACAAGGGGCAATAATATTCTTGACCTAATTTTTACCAATATGGGGGTCATAGTAAATTCTGTGGTAATTGGTGCCCCATTAGGTAATAGTGATCATAATACCATATCTTTTAATATTAAGGAAACCGTAATTAGGAAACCCACGGGAGCTACTATAAAGCTAAACATGGGGAAAGCTGATTTCCATAAAATGAAAATTAAATTGGACTGCTGGGACTGGAGTTCTGAATTTGACAATAAACCCATACAAAGCATGTGGGATTCTCTTAAAGATAAATTGGAGGAACTAACTACTGAATTTGTCCCTGTAATAATTAAATACCATAAGGACAGATCTATAAGACCTGCCTGGCTCACCGCAAAAATTAAAAAGTTAATAAATAAAAAAAATAGACTACTTAAGAAGCTAAAAGTTTTCAAAACGGTTAAATTATACACAGAGTATAAGGAATGTTTAAAAAAAAGTTAAAATAAATATTAGGAAAGTTAAAACCTTATATGAGTACAATCTCGCCAAGAGAGTACAGGACAATAAAAAAGGCTTCTTTTCTTATATTAATAACCGGAGGAAGACTTCAAACAGTATAGGCCCCTTCCCTACTGAAGATGGATCCATAGCTTCTAACCAACATATGGCTAATATTCAAAACAAATATTTCTGTTCGGTTTATAATTCTAATGAAAATGATACATATAACACAAAGAAACCTCTTGAGCAAGAGATGATAAGTTTGAACCCAGATAACATATTCAAACAGTTAGTTGGACTTAACCCAAATAAATCCCCTGGCCCAGATGGTTTGCATCCTAAAATCCTAAAGGAATTGGCTAGAGAACTGGCCCATCCTTTGACACACATATTTCAAACATCTATAAATACTGGTTCTGTCCCATATGACTGGAAGTTAGCAAATATTGTACCCATCTTAAAAAAAGGACCTAGTACCCAACCAGAAAATTTTCGACCCATAAGTTTGACATCAATACTGGGTAAACTTATGGACAGCATAATTAAAGACATACTAAAAAAACATCTGGAGGGACAGGACATGAAGGATCCTATACAACATGGGTTTGAGAAGAACAGATCATGCCAGACTAATCTACTGTCCTTTATGAAAAAGTAAATAGAGAACTGGACATTGGAAACCCTGTGGATGTGGTCTTTCTCGATTTTGCTAAGGCCTTTGACAAATTGCCACATAAGGAATTATTGCTAGTGTTGGAAAATGTAAAATTGCCCAATAACATATGCAGATGGATTTCTGATTGGCTGGGGGACAGAAGACAGAGGGTGGTCATAAACGGGGAATACTCTGACTGGGCCTCAGTGACCAGTGGAGTGCCTCAGGGATTGGTGTTGGGCCCCAGTTTGTTTAATATATATATTTCTTCTTTAAAGATTAGTAACAATAACATATGGATGCAAAAGTTCGCCGACGATTGCAGATTGGGTGTGGTCATAAATAAAGACGAACATATATTAGCATTGTAGTACACATTGGACTCAATACATGAATGGACAAACTGTAATAAGCTAGGGCTAAACAAAACCAAATATAAAGTTATGCACATGGGGAAAAACAACAATGAAGCAACTTACCAAATAGATAACATCACACTAGGGGTTGTTACTGAGGAAAAAGACCTGGGAATTACAGTTACAAAAGACCTGAAATTCAGAGTGCACTGTAGAAACCAGCTCAAAAAGGCTAACCAGATTCTAAACTGCATATTTAGGCACATAGCGAGTAGAGCTAGGAATGTGTTGATACCTCTGTACGTCGTATTGGTCAGGCCGCACCTGGAGTATTGTGCAAGGGTTTGGTCACCCTATAATAAGGAGGACATTCAAAATATCGAGGGAGTCCAGAAAAGACTTACCAAACAAATAAAAGGATTAGAAAATAAAACATATTACAATAGATTGGTCAGTCTTAATTTTTATTCACTGCATTATCGTAGAATAAGGGGAGATCTATGTTTTCTATATAAGAGTATGGAAGATGACAAGTTACTAAAAGAACTGGGGTTCACATATAAACTTGGGAGAACTAGTTCAAGGAAACATAATAAACAATTGCACCTACAAAATTGGGAACATAACTTTCGGAAATATTGGTATAGTTTAAGAGCTGTGGGAACCTGGAATAACTTACCAATGAAAATTGTTAATAGTACAACTATGAATGAATTCAAAAAAGGGATTGATCTATTTTTTGGAGATAATAAATTCTTATGTCAATAATAATTGGAAGGCGAGCCTTATAGGATGGAATTTCTATCCTCGGCTTGAATGAACCTATGAAACCTATGTCCCCTCTCTCCCTCCTTTCCTCGAGGCTATACATATTAAGCTCCTTTAGTCTCTCTTCATATGTCTTCTGGTGCAAACCCTGCCCCATTTTAGTTGCCCTCCTCTGGACAGCTTCCATCCTGTCTATGTCCTTGCGGAGAGTGGGTCTCCAGAACTACATGCAGTACTCCAGAAATGGGTCTCACCAGCTGTCTGTACAGAGGGATACCAACTTCCTGTTTTCTACTGGTGATGCCTCTCCCTATGCATCCCAGTATCCCCCCAGCCCTCCTTACTGCCCTCTCACGTTGTTTGCCCACCTTTAAGTCATCTGATATGACTACCCCCAGGTCCCTTTCCATTTTTGTTGTTGTTAGTAGCTCGCCCCCCCATTGTATACTCTTCCCCTGGGTTTTTGTTTCCCAGGTGCATTACCTTGCACTTCTTAGCATTGAATCTAAGCTGCCATACATTTGACCATTCCTCTAACCTTGCCAAGTCCCTTCTCATCCTTTTCACCCCACCTTGTGCATCAACTCTGTTGCAGATCTGTGTGTCATCTGCAAAGAGACATACTTTTCTTTCCAGTCCCTCTGCAATGTCGCTTATAAAGACATTGAAGGGGATCGGTCCTAATACTGAACCCTGCTGTACCCCACTAGTAACCCCCCTTTCTTCAGAGTAGACTACATTTACTATTACCCTCTGTGTCCTATTCTCCAGCCAATTCTTTACCCAGGCTATCATCTTGGGACACACTCCCGGGCTGGCTAACTTGTATATTAATCTTTTGTGTGGGACTGTGTCAAATGCCTTGCTAAAGTCTAGGTAGGCCATGTCCACAGCCCCTCCCTGATCTACTACTTTGGTCACCCAGTCAAAGAAATCTATTAGATTTGTCTGACATGACCTTCCCACTGTGAATCCATGCTGTCTTGGGTCCTGTGGCCCTCTGGCCTCTAGGTACTCGACAGTTCTTTCCTTCAGAAGTGATTCCATCATTTTCCCTATCACTGAGGTCAAACTAACAGGTCTGTAGTTTCCTGCTTCTGCCCTGCTCCCACTTTTGTGAAGGAAAAATGATGGAATCACTTCTGAAGGAAAGAGACGGAGAAGCAGAGAGAAAAAGAGCTCCAATGCTTAGGGGCACAGAGAAGAGATGCAGCGACGGGAACAACAGAGAAAAGAAGAGATGCAGCTGTGGCTAGGTGCCATGCAAGCATTGTGCGTATCTTGCAGCTGGGCTGAAACAAGTCCTGATCAAAGATACTAAAAGGAAAACTGCCCTCATCATCCAAGTTTTTCTTTGCCTGTGCTCTTGTCATCACAGCTGCTGAAACTGCAGGTTTTTCTCCCTCCATAATTAACTTTGCAAAGCCTGAAAAGACATTTTCAATTATCACTGGTACAAGTAAGTTTAGTAACACTCCCAAACTGTTCACACACTGTTAATAAAGTGGCAAGGACCTTACAAAGTGCTTAGACATACTGGCACAGTTGTTGATGAGCTTGAGACCCCTGACTGGAAAAATCCTACTAAGTCCTATTTTATGGTGCCTTGGTTATGCAGTCAGCCGGGGAATCTGTCTTATCAAAACCTAAAGTTCTGCATAATAGAATTTCGCCATTTGCTGCTGGTGCCCAACCCAGGGACCAGCACTGTGATGTGCTCACCTCACTGGCATGGCCCCCCCCCTTGAAACCAGGATCCACTACCTTCTGCACTGTTTGACCTTTAAACTGTCGCAACCTAACATCCCTCTTGACCTTGTCTCCCTAATTCAGCCCAAACAACATGCCAGGACCCTTGCTGAACATTTCTAGGGTGTAGACTGCTGTTGGCAGTAGGTCCTTCTCAGCTCCGTCTCTGTGGAACTTCCCACCACCAGAGCTTTGTGCTGCCCCCAACATCACCCAATTTAAGAAAAGGCTCAAAGCCCTCTCCTGGGCCTCCACTCCTTGCCGCTGCAAATGTTGAACAAACTAAAAGATCCTACTCATTGTATTTCTAACTACTGCCTCAGCCTTTCTTATGGAAATCATTGGGTCACTACTCTGTGAATCCCTATGCAATTGCACTTATTTCATTGTCTGTAGCCATCTATTTGGGAATGTACTTAATGTGTCCTGTATTATATATGATGTACTCCTTCCCAAGCCTTGAACAAGTCCTTTGTGAATACCTATGTAATTTCACCTGATGTTTGTAACATACGCCATTGTTTTTTCTGTGTCTGATGTGATATAATATACACTGCTATTACCCAGAAAAAGGGACTCCATTGTCCCAGTGGGCCAACCCGGTCACCAAAATTCAAATAAATAAAATAAAATAAGATACATCATGCTAGTCTCCTAAAAAAATGGGTTGAAAAAACACCATGGGCTGCTTTGTTAGTATTGCCAGAAACTGAAAAGAAAGATATGGACATAGCTTATGGCAGGCTAGGATAAACTGTAACTTCTGATGCTCTAAAGATAAATGTTTCCTTAACCTCAGAGCAAACTGCAGAAACGTGTAACTTGGTAAAGGCATCTAACAGCACTTTTACCACAGTACCTGGCCATGCAAGGTGTCAAGCATGTAATAAGGACAGATAATGCTTGCCCTGTTAGACAAAGGCATACAGAATACCAGAGAGGTTAAGAGCAGATGTGGTTAAGGAAATACAAAAAATAAAATAATTGGTATCATGGAAAAGTTGAGAAGTGCTTGGGCATCACTAATGATGGCTGTATATAAGATGGAGGGGGGAGGTAAGAATCTGCCTTGATTTTAGAAAACTTAAGTGTCTGACTTTGACAGCTATCCAATGCCCAGGATAGATGACTTGGTGGACAGAGTGGGAAGTGGCAAGTACATCCGCATCCTTGATCTTGTTCCTAGCTCTTATAGTAGACACTGAGGTGGACCGTGTGGCCATCCTGGAAACATGGGCCACAAATAAGAATGACTGGGAGATGATAGTCCCTGGATATTCACTGTTCAGGAGGGATAGAGGAACTGGTAGAAGGGGAGGAGTTGCCCTTTTTGTCAAGGAAGGCATCACAGTGGTAGAAGATGGGTGCATTGGGGTAACAGTGGTGAGGTTGAGTCAATATGGGTGCAACTGCCGGCAGCCCCAGGCAGGAAAGTACGCTTGGGGGTGATACATAGGCCTCCAGGGCAAGGGAAGGAAAGGGACAGGGAACTCATAGAGGAACTTGAAAGAGGGGTAGCAAAGGGGCAAGTAGTGGTGTTAGGAGACCTGAACCTGCCAGGCATCAATTGGGAGGTCCCAGTAGCCAAGAGCGCTCGAAGTCAGGCCTTGCTGGATACCATCCAAGACTGTCTACTGGTGCAGCTAGTTAAGGAACCAACCAGGCAGACTGCAGTTCTTGATGTGGTGCTCACCAATTCAGAGATGATGGGAGTGGTGGGAGTAGGGGAGCCACTGGGGAACAGTGGCCATAACTCTGGTTTGAATTTGTCCTAGGGGCCGGCAAACCATAATTGAGAACTGAAGTCCTTGACTATAGAAGGGCTGACTTGGATAGGATGAGGGAACTGGTCAGGAATAAGTTAGTAGGGGTAGAGGATATAGGTGGGGTGGAGGAGAGAAGGGGGGGTAATTAATGGGGCCATCCTCGAAGCATCTAAAGTGTGTATAAAAACAGTAACAAAGACAAACAGGTTTAAGAGACCACTGTGGTTCTCAGCAAGGGTTAGGGAAGCAGTAAGGGCCAAAAAGAATGCCTTTTATAAATACAAGAAAAAGCAGAGGGGAGGTAGAATGGAAGGATTATCTACAGAAAAATAGGACTCAAAGAGGGCTGTTATGAAGCCCAAAGCAAGACACAGAGCTGTGTATCGCGGAGGGGGTCAGGAATGGAGAAAAACAATTTTCCAGATATATTAGTGAAAAAAGGAAAAAGAATGGGGGAATCGTAAGACTATTTGGGGGGGTAGGGTGATAAAAGAGTATGGGCAAAAAGGTTGCCACCTTAAATGATTACTTTTGCTCAGTTTTCTCTAATGTGGACAGCAGGTCCATGCCAGAGAGTGGCATCAAAAAGCGGCCACTAAGGGAATCCCGGAATTGAGACTGCCATTGTTTACTAGTGAAAGGGTTCTGAAAGGGCTGGCTGCCCTTAATATAAAGCCCCAGAACCAGATGGGTTGCATCCAAGGATACTCAGAGAATTAGCAGCGGAGCTGGCTGAACCACTGGTATGTCTATTCAACAGCTCATTTACGTCTGGGGAAGTTTCGAGGGATTGGAAGGTGGCAGACGTTGTACCCCTTCATGGGGGGGGGCGTGAGGAGCAACCACTAAATAACTGCACCAGGGATGAAGGTGTGAAAGTTACCAAGGGCTTGCAGCCTCAGTAATGAACCAAAGAGAAAATTAGCCATCAGTTGAAGGAGCACTGTCTGGCACAACTGCTGACACCAGATGTAATTTGAATCATTAATTTGATTCTGTGTACATCTCACTAGCCTCTGCGCTTCGTTCTGTGGAGCTTCCTTAGGGGGCCACCTAAGGAAGTTCCACAGAGCAAAGTGCAGGGGCTAGTGCAGAATGGCTGCACTCGTATCTTAAATCTGTAACAATAAGTTGCAGTTGTGCTGTTATGGTGCTGCACAGAATAAATTTGATTTGATGATTCAAACTACATTTGGTGTCGAGTACATCGTTGTGCCAGCACAGTGCTCCTTCAACTCCAGAATGTGGCTAGTTTTCTCTTTGGGGGATAAGGAGCAACCAGGGAACTATGGGCCTGTCGGTCTAACCTTTATAGCAGGTAAGCTGATGGAGTCACTGATCAAAGAAGATCTCATAGACTACCCGGAGAGCAACAGGCACCAGGATAGTAAACAGCATGGTTTCATGGCAGGAAGATCTTGTCAGACTAACCTGATTAAGTTTTGTATGACTGGGTGGCAAAGGAGTTAGATAAGGGCCACGCTGTGGATCTGCTCTACTTTGACTTCAGCAAGGCGTTTGACTTCGTACCTTGCAAAATGATTGCTCAAGAAGATGGAAGACCTGGGTGCAGCTAAACCCATAGTGAACTGCGTGGGTAACTGGCTAGAGGGGAGGCAGCGGAGGGTGGTGGTCAGTAGGGCTAAATCAGAGGAGAGGGAGGTTATGAGTGGGGTTCCACAGGGATCGATCCTGGGTCCGATCCTCTTCAACATGTTCATTAGTGACATTGGAGAAGGAATCCAGGGCAGGTTGTGTCTCTTTGCAGATGACACAAAAACTATGTGGGAGGGTGGATAGTGACAAGGGAATAAGGGAAATGCAGAGGGACCTACAAAAGCTAGATGGGTAGTCAAAGGTCTGGCAGTTAAAATTCAATGCTAGAAAGTGCAAGGTAATGCACCTAGGGAAAAAGAACCCCAAGACAGAGTACTGGATGGGGGGAGAGAGACTTATCACTACAACTGAGGAATGGGATCTGGGAGTTATCATTAGCAACTCACTTAAGCAAGCGAGTCAGTGCAACAAGGCCTATAGCAAGGCTAACAGGATGCTGGGATGTATCGGGAGGGTTATTGATAAAAGAACGGCAATAACACTTCTCCTCTATAGATCACTGGTGAGGCCTCACCTGGAGTACTGCTCCCAGTTCTGGAGTCCTTGCCTCAGTAAGGATAGGTTGGAGACGGTGCAGTGCAGAGTAACAAAAATGATTCAGGGCCAGCCGGGCAAATCCTATGAGAAACGCCTCAAAGCACTAAATATGTACTCATTGGAGACCAGAAGGGAGAGGGGAGATATGATAGAGACCTTCAAGTTCCTTAAAGGAATTAACAAAGTGAATTGAGGGGAACTATTTAGCCTGAATACTAATTCGCAGTCACATGGTCATGAATGGAAATTAACAGGAGGTAGGTTCAGGACAGATGTGAGGAAGTACTACTTCATGGAAAGGGCGGTGGCACCTTGGAACAGTCTGTCGGTTGAAGGGTGAGTGTGAAAACGGTCAGGGGATTCAAGCAGAACTGGGACATAATGAAAGGCATAGTGGTTACTGGGGGCAACAGGACCAAGGAGGAGGAGAAGAGAGAGAGAGAGAGAGGACAGGGAGGGTTAGTACCCTGTGGGAACAGTAGGTTCCAGGGATTATAGGGAACTTGGGCAGACTGGGTGGACCTCTGATCTTTTTCTGCCATCATTGTCAATGTTTCTATCTTTTCTAGGGTTACTGGCAAATCTCCCTAGCTAAAGAATCCAGAGACAAAACTGCATTTGCTACATCCACTGGATTATATCGGTTCACCACCATGCCATTTGGGTTACATGCTGCACCTGCCACATTTCAACAGTACATGAATGTAGTCCTATCCCCTTACTCAGGGTATTGTGCGGCTTACCTGGATGATGTGATGTACAGTCCATACTGGAAAAGCCATCTGGATCACCTGCAAGCAGTTATCCAAGCTATCAAAAGTGCAGATCTGACCGTTAATTCTACCAAATGTGCACTAGGCATCCAGGAAACAAGATATTTGGGGTAGATTTTGGGAAACGGAGAGGTAAAACCAGCAATTTCTAAGATAGAAGTTGTAGAAAACAATCCACTTCCTAAAACAGAGAAACATGCCAGGTCATTTTAGGGCTGTCTGGTTACTAATGGAGATTCGTCACTAACTTTGCCCAACTAGCTGTTCCCCTCACTGAACTTTAAAAAAGCCCAGACTTTGAAGAACAATTTCTGTTGCAAATAGGTGCATCAGAGGTAGGCCTAGGTGCAGTCCTTAGCCAGAAAATAGATGGGAGGGAACATACCATTCTATATGTCAGCAGGAAGCTGCACGATGGGGAGAAAAGGCACTCCACCATTTTTTTTTTTAACCAGGAGAGACGCACTAAGCTGAAGCTTGTTTACAGGTTTTACACCATTGAAAAGGAAGCCATTGCGGCCAAGTGGGCAATTTAAATTTGATTTGCTAAGAGCTGAGTTTTTACTTATAACTGATCATAATCCTCACTGTTGACTGAATAAAATGAAGGATAAAAATCCCAGAATCACAAGGTGGTACCTGGCACCACAGCCATTTAAATTCAGTGTTGCACAAATATGGAAAAGAGAATGTTACTGCAGATTTTTTGTCACGGTGTGGTTCAGGAATTGAGAAATCAGAAAGGCTAGAGAAAAAAGTAACTAATGATATACAGGATATGTATGTTCACTGAATTATATAATGTAACGTGATATAAAAGTGAGTAAGTATGGCAACATCAGAGAATTAACAATAATATGATGAAAGGAAAAGGAGGGAAGGTTTTGGAAACCTGTTTAAAAAAAAAAAAAAAAAAGATAAACTAGTTCCCTCTTAAGGGGGAACGTATATGTGACAGGGTTGGTTGGACCCTGTACCATTTATGTTGTGTAGAGACAGTTTGAAGCAAAGATTCTGCCTGTCTCTGTCTTTTCTATTGGACTGCACAGTCAACTCTTGCCTTTAGGTGCTGTTCTTTCCTTTTCTCTTTATGCTGTCTACTTTTCTAGCTTGCTTATATAATACTTATAAAAAATATGTATGAAACTGGGTTCCCTGATTTGTAAACCAGATGTAATTATTACTGTTGAAATGATTACAGAAACAGCTCTGAGTTTATTAGCAAAGTGTATCAGAGAGTGACCTTTTGACCTCAGGCTGGTTGACTGTCAGCAGAAGAGGTCAGCTAGTAGCTGGTTCGCAGTACTCTGTCTGGAAGCTAGAGTCTGACAGGGGTCGGAAGTTCTGTGTCACAGTGTTCTGGTGGAAGCTAGAATCTGACAAGGTTCTGAAGTTCTGGGTCACAGTGCTAGTGGAAGCTAAAAGCTGATAAGGGTCTTAATTTTTGCGTGAAAAGAAGGG
Organism: Neoceratodus forsteri; assembly: GCA_016271365.2. Taxonomy (NCBI): domain Eukaryota; kingdom Metazoa; phylum Chordata; order Ceratodontiformes; family Ceratodontidae; genus Neoceratodus; species Neoceratodus forsteri. Next base: position 801,024,025 of record CM028129.1, read on the forward strand.
AGCAAGTGTCTTCAGGGGGACTTTGAGACCAAATGCAATAGAGAGCTGGTTGATTGAAGACTTCAGTTCTGTATTCAGAAATTGGACTTTGTTTTTTTGGCTACCTATGCTGAAAACCAGTCTGTGCCTTTCTTTTTGTTTTTATTCTCTTATTACTAATAATAAAACACTGTTGAAAGTTTTACAATTTATCCTAGTCTGCTTATGTTTCCTGGCCCAAGTCTCAGTGACAGTACACACAACAGCTTGAGTATTTCAAAATTATTATAAAAGTGCTACATAGTTAAACAGGCATATTATCTGTTAATAAATAGGTTTATTATGAAGCATTCAGAAAAATGATCAGGAGCTTCTAGCCATACATGCAGATTTCTATTTCATTAGTCTATTTAAACTTTTCTGTTTGGCAAGGTATCGTCATTGCACCCACGTTCTGCGTGTTGGTAAGCATTTCTATAAGACATTTCCATCTTCTATCAAAGCTTGACATGTTATTACCTAGCAGCATGGAGTTTCTCAGTGCTCCATTTTCATCAGTCTTTTGTACCTGTGGGCTAGGTAGGGGCAGCAGCACTGTCAGAAAGTCCCTTGTCTAACTTACAGTCTTTGCAACTTTTGTTGTGTTTTTCTCTCCCTTGTTGAGTAATTCTAGCAGGTAGAGGTTGTTTGTTTATACAGACTGTAAATTCATTCTTGCCTGTCTAAAAAGGAGTTTAAGTAGGAAAGCCTGCGTTTTTATATTTGCTTGCTTGGTGCGTGAAGCAAACATATTGTTTTTTTTTTTTTTTTTTTTTTTACTTACTATGCTTTTTCTTCCGATGGCTTATCCCCGTCAGCTGTTCTACCACCGCTGATGGACCCAGCTTATCCTGGCGCAGTTCCCTGGATTGCCCCTAGGGCAGAACCTTCAGAGCTTTCAGAGCTTCCCTGTTGTAGCTCCATCTGTGCTCGTAGCGTATGCTGCGGGGGACGGGGGTACTATGGGGCGGAGGATATCACTCGGCATGTCGGAGACATTTTTTTAGTAAGGCGTGTCAATGCAGACGCCGGACGCAACCACATCATGCGTCCGACACGCCCCCACGGAGCTATGCTCACAGGTGCTTTGGTTGCGGTGCATCCCGTGGTCACCCAGGAGCACCGGACTGGAGTCACACACTACCCCTTCCCACCCCCACAGAGGTGGAGAGCGTGCTATGTTCGCTTAAAGGAGAAGTCCACCCAGAATGTGCAAAAACATATGTTATATAGAGTGTTTTGATATGTATGTTAAGTCCTAGTGTGTCCTTCCCTCTGTCTGCTATTAGGAGTTTTTCCTAAATTAGCCTGCTAGCTGTATGGTAGTTTTACGACCCCTGGGGATCTCCATCACAAATAGGTTTATTGGCTTTCTTTCTCCTACGATGCACCCTGGTTCATGTGACAGTGATGTAGCTATGCCCCTAGATTTAGCAGGGTCTGTCACAGCTCAGCCACAAAGATAATACTTCTTTCAGAGAAGAAGTCACATTGCTACATTTTGGGTGAGTGTAATCATTATTATTTTTTTGATATTAGTACCTTGTCCTGCTATGTTACAACCTATAGGGCGATGTTCAATTTTTGCTACTTAGTACTGGTGCAAAAACTGAAAATGGCTGAGAGGAATAGAGTAAACAGTGGTATGATTCACACACACTCGCGCACACACACACACACACACACTCAGCAGAGCATAGCAGGACAAGGTACTGATATCAAAAAAATAATAATGATTACACTCACCCAAAATCTAGCAGTTTGTCTTCTCTGGAAGAAGTATTTTCTCTGTGGCTAAGCTGTGACAGACCCTGTAACAAGATACTGGCTTACTGTAGGGGCAATTAGACATCACACCAAAGGGCACTCTGGGTAGACTAGAGGCCATAAAAGAAACCAGAATGGCAACCTCCAAGGGCAATAACACAGTTGGGGAAAGTTAGAAAAAACATCTCTCACAGCCAGAGGAAAAGAAAATGCTGGCAACTGGTTAGAACGCAGAAAAACAGACTACTACATATCTTTTTCTGATTTCAACATGGAGTTTTCCTTTAAGGAGTGGATTTTTCCCACTTCTTTGAAAAGGACAGTGGTGAAGCCTCTTCTTCTAAAAACATCTCTGGACCCTGACATTCTCTCAAATTACAGGCCGGTCTTGACCCTTCCCTTTTTGAGCAAGTTGATCGAGAATGTGGTGGTGGTGCAGCTGGAACAGCATTTGGAGACATTTGACATCTATGAGCCTTTCCAGTCCAGTTTATGGCCTCATCATAGTACGGAAACAGCTCTGGTCAGGGTGCACCATGATTTCCTCCTGGCAAGGGATAGTGGACATTGTTCCATCATGGTTCTGCTTGAACTTTCTTCTGTCTTTGACATGGTGGACCAAGGGGTGCTGGTGGCTCGACTGAGGCAATATGTAGGCCTCGCAGGGATGGTGTGATTCGAGTCCTACTTGTCTGTTAGGATGCATCAGGTGGCACTTGGCATTTTCATCTCAAGCCATGCTGCGCTTTGTTGTGGCATGCCTCAGAGGTTGATTCTGGCTCTCGTGTTGTTTGCTGTGTATACCTTGCTGTTAGGGGAGATCATTAGATACTATGGCTTGGGTTCTCATTGCTTTGCCGATGGTACCCAGCTGTATGTGTCTTGTGCTTCCAATGATAGGACGATTGTCTTGGAACTGAGCAGGTGCCTTAGGGAAATTCAGGACTGTATGGTGGCCAGCTGGTGTAGCCTAAACCCCTCAAAGACAGAGGTGCTACTGGTGGAGTGGGGTTGGTTTGGTTCATCAAGTGTTGAGTACTGGCATTATCCTACCTTTTTTGGATGGCGTTGTATTGGAACCCGTAGTCAGGGTGAGGAATCTGGGGGTTATTGTGGACTCCAAGCTGACATTAGAATATCAGGTGTCAGCTGTTGTCCGTAGCGTCTTCTTCCATCTCCGTAACATCTTCCAGATCAAGCCCTTTCTGGAACCGACTAACCTAGCAACGCTGGTGCATTCCCTAGTCTCGTCAAGGCTGGATTACTGTTCTATATACCCTGGATTATCTGTGAAGTTACTGCGTGAGTTGCAGGGAGGTCAGAATGTGGCAGCCTGGCTGGTGGCTGGGACCTCCCAGTTTGAGCATATCATGCCTGTCCTCTATGTTCTGCACTAGCTGCTGGTGTGGTGGTGCATCATCTTCAAGGTGTGCTTGTTAACTTCACAGTCTTTGTCCGGGTTAACCGAAAGACCTCCTGATCCCATGTGCTCCTGGCCGCCTCCTTCAGTCAGTGGATGAAGGCCATTCGTTTGTTCTGTGAGTCCACTTAAAGTTGTAGGGAGATAGGGAGTGGCTACCCCTATTCTCTAGCGTGCCCTTACTCCAGAGGTAAGTGGTGCTTCATCCCTGGCGTTGTTTATTTTTTTTCCATTTAGCTTTTTACCCCTCAGGTTGCTGACCACTCCAACCCCACCTCCCCGGACCGGCAACTACTTCCCCTGGGCTTATCTCTTGCATGGGTTCCAGCACAGATTCCACCCCTGCCGTGAACATATCCAGATTGTGGCTTGAAGTGCCCAGATGATGGTGCAGGTCCGAAGAGGTGTGCGGTGCACTGACTAACCCTTGGGTCCCATTTTCCATTTTCTGCCCCTGATCGAGCTGAAGCAACATGGGCGATGCCTGCACATGAAGGCACACACGTGATCTGGAACCTGCAGCTCTCCCCCCACTCTGGTGATGCAGATACGTTTGCCATTTGGGCATTCTGTGCTGCTTCCAGACCTCCACCTGGTGGCAGCTAAGAGCTGAGTCAGCAAGTCTCCCTGAGCTGGGAGAGGAGAGTTACTTGGTGGCCGCTGCATCCACTCCTGGCCCACCCGCGCTGACTCCCGGCGACCTGAGCTTGTTCCCAGACTCTGGTCACCAGTGTGGCATGAGGTAAGGGAATGCCTCTGCCCTCCGCACCACCAGCGCCACTGGGCCAGCTGCTGACTTTGTTTAAATCACACTTGAAAACACTCCTGTTTGTATTGTGTTTTGGGCCTGGTGTTGTTATTTCAGCAATAAGACATGACAGGGTGTACATTGTGGTGGGATAACGCCACACCTCGGGTATGTTGTGAGGCACAAGGCATTGCTAAGTGCCTTCAACCACCCAAGAAGTGCTGTTATCCCAGCACAGACCATGCCTTGGAGTGTCTTTTTGCAGTTATAAAATGGGTCTAAAATTTATTTGGGGGGGTGATTGCACAAAAATAAAATTATTTATTTTAATTTTCTTTTTTTAAAGTTCATCCACACAACTAAAATAGTCTCAGCACATCCCAGCACTGGTATGCCATCTCAGATTCAAATATAGTATATACTAGAGCATTGTTCTATATAGAAATCCATCCCTTTCAAAATGCTGTTGGTCTTGGAATGTCATTGTACCCTTCTGTGGTAGAACAGCATTCTAGAACCTCTAGAGACTGCACAAGTCAGTTTAATTGTGAAACAGAAAAAAACACAATGCACACATTTCACATAATATTATACACTATAAAAATATGGAATGAACAACTTTATGCATAACCAGTGTGTTCTGCCACCTTGGGGTTCTGATTCCCGTGGACCTCTTGAGCTTCACTCTCAAGGTCAGAGGGAGTCAGAACCCCTCTGTGGCAGAACATGGAGAATAATGGCTGAGTAGGGGGTTATAACAAGAATTTTACACCCCCCCAAAGGTGTGTGATGCCACATAAACCCTGAGAGAAAAGCTTGGGTTTATGAAGGCATCCCACACCGAGGGTGTGTGTAAAATTCAAGTTTTTACACACCTACCCAGCCTTTACTTTATATAATTGTTGGGAAGTGATTTTTCGCCACAGCAACTATATAAAATTAAGGTACATCTGTTGTGAGCAGCAGTCCAGTTGGATGAAGTGCGGTCCAAGGTGGCTAAAAAGTTTCCCCTTTTTTTCTTTTTATTTTTTTATTTTTTTTTTTAATTAAACACAGAAATTAAGCTCAGCTGGTTGATGTCTGTGTTTGCACCCTCCCTCCATCCAGTTGCTGTCACCTGTTCTCTCCTCCATTCCTTCCTGTTTGAGCAGCTTTCCTGCGGTTAACTGGCCGCTATCAGCTTCCCTGCGGCTGTCTGTCTGACCCCTGGCTTGTGTTTCCGAGTTGTCCCTTCCCTCCTAACTGCCTTTGGGATGCTGTTCTTTGTAATTATTTATTTTTTTATTTATTTAACTCACCGCTGAGTGCCAGGTGTGGTGAAGTGTCCTGTGTTAAGTTGTGGCGGCTGGCAGCTGAGGAAGGGGAAACCGAAGGTTGACGCATGCGTGGAGCGTGGGGAACCCAGCGCATTTTTGCCGTTATAACCAGCTGGTTATAAAAGCAAATTATAACCGGGTTTCCACTGGGGAAAAATCACCTCCCAGTTGTTATTATACAATAATGCATGGGGTAGTGTGTTTAACGAGATTTTACGCACACCCCGAGGTGTTGGATGTTACATAAACCCGAGGCGGCTCGAGGGTTTATAACATCCAACACGAGGAGTGTGTGTAAAATCTCGAGTTAAACATGCCACCCCATGTTTTATTTGATATAATTGCTTAGGATTGTTTTCTCACCACAGCAATTATGTAAAATAAAACAGATGCGGTCCCATGTGGATGAAACTCAGTCCGCGGTCTGTGGCAGAGCAGCTGTTGAAGCCTTTTTTCTTTTCTTTTTTTCCAGGTGAGCTGAGCTAAGATTACTGGAGCAAAATAAACAGCTGAGAGGCAATTTTTTTTTTTTTTATTCACTTACCGCTGAGTGATACTGGCAGTGTCCAGTCGATAGTGGCGAAGTGTCCGGCACCCCATGAGTGGAGAGGAGAGAGTGGATGCAGATGTATGCATGGAACACTGTAAACCCGGCATGTGTTCGCCTTTACAACCTGCCGTTTATAACGGCAAATTATAACTGGGTTTCCCAATGGAAAAAAAAAACGTTCCCCAGTTATTATACACTGGCTGTGCATAGTTGCCCATCCAGTATTCTCTATATTATGCATGGCAAAATACTTTCTTTTTTTAAATTTAGCCCTTAAACCCTCTGTTTTCCCAAACCCACCCCATTTACCCATTTCCACACTATTCCTCGTCCTTCTTTATGTAATACCGGAGTCCCCACCCCTGTCTTTTTACTAAAACGACAGGTGGCATGCTGTTGGCATTTGGCAGCAATACCTGGTGGGGGACCTGGGTTCGGGGAAGGATGAGGTGACCTGGCACAAGGGACCTAGGTTTGGCTACTCTGCACAGGGGCACCCAAGTAAATCCAACTACAGGAAGCAATAACTGTAATGTCCAGAACCAGAATTAGGATTTTTCAGTGTGGCTTTATTTATTAACTAACTGAACATAAACAAAGCATTGCATGGTCCCCCAAAGGGCTACGTTACTGTATGTGCAGATTAGAGGTTAACACAGCGGTCCATTTGAGGAATGAACACATTACTACAGTTGTCTGGCTTTGGACCCACCAGGCACTCAGCCCGGATTTTGCATGCGCTTTGGATACATAGCCCGACTGGCCCGGCTCCCCTGCCGGCCACTTGACTGACGGTCCACTTGAAGAATGAACCCAAACTTTACTTGGAAAGACATCCCATCAAACAAGGAGACTCCCAAACTGTGGCTCCCCACACCACTTAGAGTCTAGGACTCCTAGAGAGATTTGTTTTCGTACTTCCAATCGAACTCCCATCAAACAAGGAGACTCCCATCAAACAAGGAGTAATTTTCCCATCCTGTGGCTCCCCACACCACTTAGAGTCTGCGACTCCTAGAGAGATTTTCAAGTTGCGACCCACGTCTGGGTACCCACCCCATCACTGGCCAAGTGCATGAGGCAAGTAGCAAAACACAGAAGAAATCCGTAGAGGTGGACCTGGTTACTAAAGATGGGGTTTCCCACCTCCAGCTCCCACAGCCCATACCCGGCCATTTCTCTGGACACACAGAAAACTTTAGGACTTTAAAATGTAGATTGAACGGTGGATGACCTGAAGCACCCCCTCTACAGCGAACTTTAAATCCATTTAAAACTTTAAACTGTTTGACTGCTCCATTTGTTTGTCCTAGTGAACATAGTCCTCCCAAATAGCAGTCCACATTCATTTCCCAACTGAAGAAAACAATTTGTTTGCTCCTTCAAATGGAGCCAAACACTCACCCATTCGTTGCAGGTGCCCCACAGGCAAAGTACTGTAACCTTTGCTGTTATACAAAAACAGATTAAAATAAAACCAGGCAGCTTCCTTCCATGGTGGGAGAAGGGGATTGCCCCTGGAACCCACAGAGAACTTTTTCCCCCCCACCGGAGGGAGGGGGTACTGAGACCGGGGGAGCTGTCTCCACCACTCTAAAAAAGATAAAACACAGGAACACTTCCTTTTTCTTAGTGAGAGATCAAACAGCAGACTTCCTTCTTGCTTAAGGACAAACGGAAGACTCCCTTTGAATTTCCCAAAGTTCTAAACTCACTCCCTGAGCTGTAGATTCCAATGTGGCTCATGCAGCTGCGACAGTTCTATAGTGATGTCATCTCTCAAGTCTCAGCTGTGACTGAGGACAGAGTGAGACAGTGTGAAACCCATTTAACTGGAGTTTCACAAGCTGCCTTCCCTGCCTACCACTAGGTCTTACTGGGATTCTAGCAACCCCGGGTAACAAAGGGGTTACATTTATATTATTTTCTCCCTTTTCCCAACCTGTTTCTTTTTTGTCCTTTCTACATTCAGTAGATAGAATGTTTCTATGGATGGAATGCAAGAATTCAGAACTCTGCTCAGTTCCGATGGCAGAATGTTCACCTCCAACTTTCACACAACAAAAGGCCTCAGATGGAGCCAGGGATTTCTGTTTTAACTATGCAAGCAATTACACACAATGAAGTGCGGGTTATCGCCTGATAAGAGCACACCTAGGGGTGTACTAAGGCATGAGATGCTTGCACTGAGTGCCTTATACCCCTGGGCGTGTCCTTATCAGGTGATAACGCACACCTCGGTATGTTATTGCGCTTATAAAATGGGCCCCAAGTAGAGATGGAGAATTAAAAAGAGAAAAAAGCTGTTAAAATTAAAAAAAAAAAATGTAAGAAGCCTTTTTATTTAGTTGGAGGGATAAAGTAGTCCCTCTATGTAATGTACAGCACATTTTATTTGGCTTGGTTTGTAGTACAGCAAAAAACAGTTTTTCCCCATAGATGTACAGGTCTTGCGCCCATTGTTTTAAACTGCAGTCTACGATTTGCTTTGCTTGCAGTGTCTGATGTCCAGGATATTCCCACTAGCACTATGCTGTACTAATTACAGTTTTAAAAAAACTACACAATCTCTGAAGCCACACTCTCACAGAGCACGTTATATTTTAAAACATGAAAAAGGAAAGTGCTCTGTATGGCAGTTATTAAGGGACACGCTCGCTGTGACTGAAGCTGGACTTGGGGAGAAAAACAGGGTTTACAGTATGGGGAAAGTACCTGCCGGGTGGGGGCTTAGCGTGATGTTTCATGGTTATGTGACAGTGGCATCGTGTGTACGAAATGAAGTCTTTTTATGTGTCTGTGGGGAGTGAATTTTTATTTACATCGGGGATTTGTTTGAAATTGCATCGTGCCCGCAGGCACCGTGCTGATGACTTCGGGGATCGTTTTGTGGAGGAGAGGTGAAAGTGTCTATGAGAAATGTGGGAAAATGTTTTTAAAAATGTTTTGCGTTTTTTTTTTTTTTTTTTTTTATGTAGAGGTTGTTTTCTGTGCTGTGAAGGAGGAGGAGGGGCACAGAGACCAGAGCTGGGTCACAGGGATGGGATGTCGCGCTGTGAGCTGTGCCAGGCTGTGTTTCTGTTTTCAGCTGGCACAGCTCACTGATTCCGTAGTGTTGTAGGGCTGGGGACTGGAGGGTAGTGCCGGTTGGCTACTATAGCATCTGATAAGAACACGGCTCAGATGATGTAGTAGCCAATCAGGATGATGGATTTTTTCAGCCCATTTTATAAAGCAGGATAAACAGCAGAGATTTCCTTGTTTGACAGGTAAGTATAGGAGGGGGATTTTTCAGGGTCAGCAAAGAAGCACCAGAAATTAAAATTGTAAATACTCTAGTACTTCATTTTTTTTAATTTGTGTATGTGTGTGTAAGAAGAGGATTGTGAGGGAAAAATAATTAATTATTTAATGTTTTAATGTAGGCTGTTTTATTTTTAGGTCCTAATTGAACGTTTTTAGTGAGTAAGGTACAGTCATGTTTGTGATGATAATCAGGGATGTGTGGTTAGTATTGATTTTACTGTGAAGAGGCTGCTGGATCTTTATCCAGTGCTGCTGTTGTGCTGAGTTAACGGCACAGGTAAAGATGGCCCTCAGCCAGTTGAGTTTCAAGATGTCTGAAACCCATTTTATAATTAATGTTATTGTTGAAGTAGTTTTAGTTTAATACATTTTATATTTATTATTTTACTGGTATGGTTTTATTGTATTGCTTTGATTATTGTGAGGCACCTAGAGCCCCTGGGAATGGGCACCATATAAATAAAATATGCTTGCTGTGTATAATTTCTGTGTAATATTTCTGTGTATAATTGGTTGCTGTGTTTTGAAAGGTAAATTAAAATCTGGGACTTTGCAGTACAAGTTAAAAGCACTTTACAGCTATCGGTTGAAGTTTGTTAGCCCCTCTGGGTTGACCCGGTCATTCCAGCACTTACAGGACCCTGCAGTACTAGTGTATAAGCAGCTAAAAAAGGGCTTGGGTTTTAAAAGTCACCAGTTCATCTCTTACAGCACTCCTATTGTGATACATGGAGCTAGTTTTATAGCCTGCAATGCATACTTGTCATAATGCTTGACACTGGCTTAAGCAACTTATTGAACCACTAAACTTTTTTTGTTCATTGTCTGTTCCTGGGAATAATGCTGCAGTAAGTGAAAGTTTACTTCTGCCTCTCGGAGACATAAATTAAGTGCAGTAATAGTCCCCCCCCCCCCCGAGTCTTGCACAGAAGTCTATTACTGTGACTGTTTTGCACTATCATTGTACTTAGCAAACTTCTATGAACGTGTGGGATTAATAGGAAGAAAATCAAGAAGGTACCTCTTTAAATTATTACTTGTGAGAGACTGCCTGCTCATTTTGTCTTGGATGCTTTAGTTCTTTCTGAACAAGCTTATACTGTCATGAACTGCTATATGCAAATAAAAAGTGGAGTCCTCACAATAAAAACAAAATTCCTAAGAGGAAATTATTAAATGATGCCTAAGGGGGAATTATTAACTAGTTTACATCTGGCACTGAGGAACTCTCATAAAGCTAAGGGGGCTACCTGTTCATCTTTTTTTTTCTCTTTCTCCTTCCTCCTCAGATTCCACAGGGGCTGTGACACCTCCCTTGGAGGGGTTCATCCTCCAGTCCGACCCCCAGCTCATCCTCCCTCGAGGTTCCCCAGTGGATTCCCCCTCTGTGGCAGGGCCAGGTGGGGAGTGCTGGCATTCCCCCCCACCACCCTGGTACATCAAATCTGGTGGCTGGGGGAAGATTCGCCGGTGCGATCGGACCATCATGGGTCCTGTGGCGCTTGCAGCATTTTTCTGTTTTCTCCCACCCCTCCCTTTTGATGTGAGGATGTCAGCATCAAGGCTCCCAACCCATACTTCAGCGAGTGGGACGACTAGTACTCTTCCCCCAAGAAAGGAGAGCAATCCTCCGGATGCTCAATCCCCTCTCACCCCTGCTGACCCTCGGCAGCCTAGGCTCATTCCTGAAACCGAGTCGCCAACGTGGCGCGAGGTTTGGCGTCCAGCGCCTCAACCCTCAGCGCCACCAGGCTGGCATTACCTGTTTGTCTTTTTATACTGGATAAAGGTTGTCTTGAAGATGCAGTTAAAATCCTGTGCACATACCCCAAAACCGTAATGAAATGTCATTATTAGAAGGATCATTTAACTATGTAAACCACACAATGTCTATTTTTAAATCATGCAACTGCGCAAGTTTGCACTAAGCCCCCTACCACCACCAACCTAAACAGCCATACTTCAGAGGTAGCCACTGTCTTCAGGGGGCAGAATGTCGACTATGTCAGCTGTGCTGCATAACATTATGCAGATTGCAGTTCCAGATGTTAGTGTTTGACTTTGACTGTATGACCACTACTGTGCTGGAACTTCGGCTGTCCCTTTGTCATTGGGTGCTACTGAATCATACTGATGAGCCCCCCCCCTCTTTTAAGGCCTGCTTGTGATCAAAATAATTAGTTGGTCCCTTGCCGGTTTTCTCTGTTGGTCCTGTGCTCCCCAACCCACTCCCACTGTCCAAACTGACTTACAGGCATCCAGTGGATTCTCCCTCCCTAGCCCCATCCCTGAATATTTTGGCGATGTTTAACCAGTCTCTGTGCCCAAACAAACATTTTAGGTGTAAGGCAGCAACCCCTGAACTACTTTCAGTAGTTTGCTGCGCCTCACAACTGGGGCGGGGAGTTGCTTGGGAGATGCTGTGCTGCCTCCATACATAGAGGAGCCTTCCTTAGTGAGGGCTCCCCCATCCATTTCCCTGTGCTAGCTCACTGACCTCTGTGGCAGCACTGTGAAGTACTTGTGACCCCTTTGTTTATAGCACAAAGGTTGCAAAGTTGAACTGTGCAGCACAGGATGGTGGCTATCAGTGGCTGAGAATGGGTCCTATGGACATCTCTGCACTTTTCTGTTTTTCAGTGGCTGAGAATGGGGCCTACAGTATGTCTCTGCACTTTTCTGTTTTTCTGTTGATTTAATATGTAGAAACTCTTGAAATACATAGGCGCCGTCTCTTCAGACTTTATTGTGTATTTCTGTGGGTCTGCGTGGCCCCAGTTACACTGTGCTCCGAGATGGACTGACCACCCGATTATTAATTTTCTCTGGACTGTAAACACCTCATCCTTTAACACTTTGCTGTGTAGATTCTTGCTAAATGTATTTCACATTCAATCTACTTGTCTTGCTTCCCATTTGTGCTGGACTTGAACATACTTAAAAATAAGTGGCATTGTCCATTACTCTAGACACCCCACAGGTTAAGCAGTTCAATCCCCACATTCTTTCTTTCCATTTTGTGCTGGCCTTGAACATACTTATAAGTGGCTTTGTCCATTACTCTAGACCCCCCACTGAGTTAAGCAGTCCAATCCCCACATCTTCCAACTGTACTTGGCTGTCTTTTCCTGACCCCACAGCAACAGTCCCTTTAGTTTCCTTCTGTTTCAGGTGAAAACACTTGGCCCTTTTTCAGAGTGAACTCACCCTTTGGTTGCAGGTGCCCCACAGGCGTTTCCTCCTAAAGGAATCTCTTACAGAGCTTCTGGTGCCTCAGCACAAGTCAGACAGGCAGCTTCTTTCCCTTAGCCGGACCCAGGGGGGGTTGCCCCTGGAAAACAGGCAGACACCTTCCCCCCATCCCCTCAGGGATGGGGCTCTGAACCATTGAGAGCGGTCTCCACCACTTCAGTTACCAGTTCCTGTGTTCCTCTTCAGGTGGAAACACACACCTTGAACAAAAGTAGGTCTGAAACAGAGCTTAAAGCTCTGAGAGTCTGCACACACTCTGCTGCACTACAGTCTCTCACTCAGACTGCACACAGACTGCCTTCAAATTCCCCAGCGTTCTACTCTAACCTCCAACTGCAACATTCCAGTGTGGCTTATGCAGCTGCGACAGTTCTAAAATGATGTCATCTCTCAGTCTCAGCTGAGACTGAGAACAGAGTGAAACAGTGTGAAATCCATTTAACTGGAGTTTCACAAGCTGCCTTCCCTGCCTACCAATAGGTCTTACTGGGATTCTAGTAACCCTGGGTAATGGGGGTTACATGTAGATATGCAAGAAGCTATGTCTTTCTTTTTCTTATTTCTGTTGAATGACCCATATATGTTTTTATTTACAGTACAGTATTGTTTATAAATTGTTACTCAGGAAATGCCAGAACTAATTTCCAGCTACAGTGTGTGTGTGTGTGTGTGTGTGTGTGTGGGGGGTTGACTTTCTAGTGGTGACACAGCAAGTAAGTGGCAGTTGTGGGATTAAAACCTGGGTCTGCTGGTGGCACCGTACATTAAAGTCCTGTTACTAGTAGAAGTGGTCCTTATTATTACTACTTGGCTATAGATGTTGATTATTAGCTGGGACCCATTATATATCTTCCTACATCTGGAAAAAAGAATATATGGCACTGTTGTACTTAGAAGTGCCCCCTCACCCCATCATGCTGCAAGTTTGAGGCAGATTTCATTTGTGCATAATTCTGTTGTTTTGTGAATGTGACTAATATCTGCCTACATCTGAAAGACAAAACCATGGAAAATGTTATGGTAATTTAAGCACACACACATACACACACACACACAGACACACACACACACACACACACACACACACACACCAGACTTATTTCAAACAACATGAAGTCTTGCTATATTATGACTGATGCAGTTTGTCCCACCATTAGAACTGCTCCGGAGGTGAAAGAGTTAACTTCCATGCAGTGCATGGAACTTAGAGAGCGAGCTCGGTTAGAGAAGCTCTGTCAGGGTAATTTCAAACCGAAACCGTCAGATTCTTTACTCCGCCTCACTGAACAGTCGCTCCGGAGATTCCTCCTGCTGCTCGGTTCATTTTCTCGGTTTAAAGTGTTTTTTCTCGGTTAAATTAAACCGCGATATTCTTTATTTTAACCGCAAACCGATCGGTTCAAGCTCTGTCTATGGTATTGTAAGTAATAGATAGGTTTTCTGTGTGGAACTTGTAAATGTTTATCGGTTCGGTTTGAACCGATCAAATTGCATTTAAACTTCATTCTGAGGCTTTTTAAGGCTTGTTAGAGTGCGGTTCCCGGTTCTTATCGGTTCTAAAAAAAACGGATTTCATTACGGGTTTTTCCACGACCCATGACACGGTTGGGAACCGATAAGGGTGTCTTGCCTGGCACTGCCATCAAAAGGGCAAGTTTTTGGTTAGGCTGGCATTATGTCTGAGAAACCCAAAAGAAAAACCGGACCCACTGGGTTTCAACACTGTAGTGTCTGTGGGGAAGCCTTTGCCAAGGCTGACCCACACACCACATGTGTTTATTGTCTGGGGTTTGACCACCTCAATGCAGACTGCCAGATTTGCAAGAATTTCCCTGCAGCTACTCTAGATAAGAGAGTTGGTAGGCTCAGGGAACGAGAGGCCAAAAGATCCGCTGACCCGATGACAGCCCGGTTCGGTGCCAACCGAACTGAGGGAGTGCCCTCTGACCAGGCCAGACTTCTCGGCAACGAAAGCTGACTCTGAGGAGCCAGTTCCAGCAAAGAGAACTAGAAAGTCAGCAGTGTGGAGTCCAAACCTTCTCCAACTGCTGCAGAGATAGCCAGGGCAATACAGATTGTCCAGTCACTTTCCCAGTTCCTCCGAACCGCCACTATCTGGCAAAAGGTCGGTTCGTCGGTTCCACCGGTTCAAGAATATGATATAGAGGAGTTTTATGAACCAGAGGAGGGGAGGATGATTATGATCAGTGTGAATGTGACTTTGAAAGTCTGGATGTGCCCATTGAACCGGACATCTCCCCAGACAGACCTTTAGGTGAATCTCCCCCTAGGCTTGCTGAGTCCTCTTCTCATTTTCTGTTTTATAAAAAAGTTGCTGAAACCCTCCAGCTTCCTTTAGAGGAGGCTTTGGATGAGCAAGAGGAGCCTGACTTTGTAGAGATGATGGATATCCCAGAGTCCAGGAGATTGTCTATTCCTTTACATAAATCTTTTAGGAAACAAACAATAAAAATTTAAAAGCTCCTAATTCTGTGCCTCCTGTGGATAAAAAGATGGACAGGAGGTACACTTTGTCAGGTCCTGATACAGAATTTCTTTCACAGCAATGCAGTCATGTTGGAGTAGTTCAGGCTGCAGCCTGTGATAAAGCTAATATTCCCCTGGCTTCACATCCTCCTGACAAGGATTCCAGGAAGATTGATGCCATGGCCAAAAAAACAATACATGGCAGCGTCTTTGGGATTCAGACAAGCAAACTATATGGCTTATGTTGCGAGATACCAAAATCTAGATGGGATACTGTCATGGTTTTGCTAAACAGGCCCCTGGCCAGCTTGCAAAGGAGCTGGAGCAGGTGGCTGTTGATGGTATTGAGGCATCTAAGGTGCAATTCCATGCTGCAGTGGATTCTAATGATGTATCCTCTAGAGTCATGGCTACATCTGTGGCTTTTCGTAGATTGGCCTGGCTCAGGTGTACTACTTTGTCACAGGATACCCAGTCTAAGGCTATGGATTTTCCTGTGGTGGGAAATTCTCTGTTTGGGGAGTAGACAGAGAATTATATGAAGAAAATGGATGAATATAGAACCACTTATAGGAGTGCACAAGCCAAGGAACGGCAAGCCACTCCTCAGAGGCAGCCCCCCAGGGGTAGGGGCAGGCCTTTTCACAGGCCTTTTTACCAGACCCAGGCCTCCTCTTCAGCCTATGTTCAGAGGGGGTTCTTCAGAGGGAGAGGCAGACGGGGTACGAGCAGGCCTGCTCCCACCCCTCAGCCTAAAGCCCCTGCCAAACAGGCACCCTGATGGGATGCCCAGGGTCGGCTCTCCATTGCCTGTAGGGGGCAGGCTGGCTTACTTCGTCCAGGACTGGGAGTCTTTAACATCAGACAGGTGGGTCCTGGAAATAGTGAGCCAGGGTCTGGTTCTCAGCTTCAAAAAATTTCCAAAGATGAGAATCAGAGCCTTTCCACCTGCAAACCCTTTAGAGACTCTTGCTTTGGAAACAGAAGTCTCAACCCTCCTGGCTCTCAGAGCTGTAGAAAGAGTTTCCCCCTACACCAGGGCAAGGGTCTGTACTCCAGGTACTTCCTTACCCCAAAAAGACAGGGAGAGTGGCGCCCATCCTGGACCTAAGATATCTGAACAAGCACCTTTAAAACCAAAATTCAAAATGGTGACTCTGGAATGATTTTACCCTCCCTAAGGCCAGGGGACTGGCTAGCTTCCCTGGACCTCAAGGATGCCTACTTCCATGTTCTTATCAGAAGCTCCCATCGAAGTACCTCAGATTCGAACTGCCTCAGGCCATTATCAGTTCAGAGCAATGCCCTTCGCCTACCTCTGCCCAAGGGTATTCATAAAATGTCTGGCAGTAGCAGTTGCTCATCTAAGAAGGCAAAGATTGCCATCTTTCCCTACCTGGATGACTGGCTCATTGTGGGTCAGTCTCCAGACCAGGTCAAATCACACCTGCAAGTTGCCCAGCTGCTTACCTCTCTGGGCTTTCTTCCTCAATCTTCCAAAGTCAGTTCTGGAACCTGTCCAGGTACTCACCTTTATAGGCATGAGAACTGACACAAAGCAGGCCGCCTTCCTTCCCCTAGAAAGGGTAAGGACCTTGGTGGCCCTGGCCTCGTCCTTCACTCTGCAGGTCTCGACCAGCAAGGCATTTCCTGCAGCTCCTAGACACATGGCTGCTTCCACAGCTGTAGTGCAAGGAGCAAGATTTCAGATGAGGGACATTCAGTTCCATTTGAGAGCCTTCTGGTCTCAAAGAAGAGATCCCCATCCAAGCTAATCCCAGTGACTCGAACCCTGATCCAGGCCCTTCAGTGGTGGCAGGATCAGAGCAATCTGAGACAAGGGTGCCTTCATCCCTCTATCCCACTCCTTGACCCTTACTGCAGATGCGTCCTCTTGGGATGGGGAGCTCACATGGGCGACCTCTCCACCCAGGGGTTATGGTCCCCTCAGGAATCTCTGCTCCACATCAATCTGTTGGAACTCAGAGCTGTTTTTCTAGCACTTCAGGTTTTTTCTGCATCTGTTCAGAACAAGGTGATACAGGTCAGAACAGACAACACCACTACAATGTGGTACATCAACAAACAAGGGGGCACTCGGTCTTCGGCCTTGTGCACCGAGGCAATGAAGTTGTGGTCTCTGGCTTATCCCTGAACACTTCCCTCATAGCAGTTCACCTCCCAGGCAAGGACAATGTCCTGGCAGATGCTCTCAGCAGGATTTCCCAGGGCCATCACGAATGGTCACTGGATCCCCTAGTACTGGGGATAGTTTTTGCCAGATGGGGACCCTCAGATAGATCTTTTTGCAGCCCCAATCATCAACTTCCACTTTTTTGTTGCAGGCCCCAGTGTTGGGCTCAGTCCCCTGGATGCCTTTCTCCTCGATTGGGAAGGGAAGTTTCTCTATGCCTCCCCCTTCCCTCTCCTGTTCAAGGTGCTAGTCAAAATCAGGTCTCAGCCCTGCAAGATGATCCTGATTGCTCCAGACTGGGCCAGGCAGCCCTGGTACCCACTCCTTCTGTCCTTAGCAGTCCATCTTCCCCTGTGTCTCCCCAGGAACCACAATCTGTTAACCTGTGCTCAGGGGAGAGTCTGGTATCCGAATCTCAAATCCCTCAACCTCAAGGCTTGGCTCTTGAGGAGTTAGAGTTCGCTGATCTACAACTTTCTCAGGGTGTTCTCGAAATCTTGAAAGCTTCTAGGAAGTCTTCCACCAGGGCTACCTATAACTCCAAGTGGAAAAGGTTTTCCATATGGTTTTCTGGGAAGCATATTTCCCCGGAATCTGCTGATTTACCCACTGTTTTGGACTATATGGTCCATCTTAATTCTTGGGACTGAGACCAGCTACCCTGAAAGTGCATTTGGCAGCTGTCTCTGCTTTCATTCAGCAGGGAAGCCCTCTTCTCTTTCTGCTCACCCTGTATTTTCCAAGTTTTTTAGGGATTACGTCATACCAATCCTCCATTCAGGGACCCTGCCCTGCTTGGGATCTTAATGTTTGCATTGCTCAGCTGATGCAACCCCTTTGAGCCTCTGTCTTGCAGAGCTTAAGTATTTGACTTGGAAAACTGTATTTTAGTAGCCGCTTCTGCCAGGCGCATATGAGTTACAGGCTTTATCAGTGGAGACTGACTTTATTTCCTTTCACAGGGATAAGGTAGTCCTCAGGACTAACAGGAAGTTTTTGCCTAAGGTGGTTTTGGATTTCCACCTTAACCAATCTATTTCACTTCCAGTGTTCTTCACTGACCATTCCTCCTCTGGTGAGAGGAGGCTGCACAGCTTAGATGTTAAGAGGGCCCTAAGTTACTACGTAGAGCGTACCAAGGGTCACAGGTTTGACTCCCTCCAACTATTTCTCACTTATGGTGAGGTTGGGAAAGGAGACCTGCCACTAAGAGATCCATTGCCAGGTGGATTGTCTCTTGTATCAATTTTGCTATCAAAACTGGGTACGGTTCCCCTTCAGGCCTGAGGGCTCACTCTACCAGAGGTACAGCTGCATCTCTAGCTGCTGCCAGAGACATCCCTATCTTGGAGATATGTCAAGCAGCTACTTGGAAAACAGTACACACTTTCACCAAGCATTACTCCCTGGATATCCAGGCCAGGAGGATGCTCGGTTTAACACAGCCGTGCTTCAGAGCCTATTCCCTAAGTAGGTTCTGTCCCTCCTCCATGGAGGTACTGCTGTGTAGTCTGCATCAGTCATAATATAGCAAGACTTCATGTTGTTTGAAGAAAAAATTACTCACCTTAGTAATGTTGTTTCTTCTAATGGAGTCTTGCTATATTATGACCTCCCCCCCAGCCTGCCCCTCTCAGAACTTCTACTTTGGGTATGGGGTGGGCAGTCCACTGTTGGCACTTATTGATGCCCCTTTTATGTTTTCCACCCCTTCTTGTTGGGGTGTTTGGGTGTTGTGTTTTATTTATTTTATCTTATTGTTTCTGGTCCCCTGACTTGAGTCTTGGTGTTGGGACCAGGAAAATGTGTGAATATTTTAGTAGCCAGTTGGCTAGTGTAGGTTACAGCTTCCACACAGAGCCTTAGTGAGTTTTGCTCGTAAAGATCTGACGGTTTCGGTTTGAAATTACCTTGACAGAGCTTCTCTAACCGAGCTCGCGCTCTAAGTTCCATGCACTGCATGGAAGTTAACTCTTTCACCTCCGGAGCAGTTCTAATGGTGGGACAAACTGCATCAGTCATAATATAGCAAGACTCCATTAGAAGAAACAACATTACTAAGGTGAGTAATTTTTTCTTCTGGCTTAAATATTTAGGATGATATTCAGGATACTTATTATTGTGTAATATTCTTCAAAGGGTGACAGATTATGCATACTGTACGGCCAGTGTCAGTGGCGCAGTAGGTAGCATGCTTGCCTCTGGAGATAAAAATCATAAGGTCATGGGTTCTAGTAGGAACTTACAGCGATAGCCATGACTGATACTGTAGTGCAGAATTGGGGTGGGGAGGCTGCACTGTTGAGGTGCCATCCTTGGATGAGACACCAGACTGCGGTCCCTTCTGCCTATCAGGTCAGTGTCCAAGTGGACATTAAAGAGTCCCTGGTGACATTGCCAAGATGCATGTAGACTTTGTTGCTTGTTGCACACATTTTTAACAACTTAAACTCTCTTAAAGAGCAATTCAAACAACATGAAGTCTTGCTATATTATAGACATTAGCAGTTTGATCCAGTTCTAGAACTGCCCCGGAGTGAAATGGTTAAAACCATTCCAAAATAGAATTTTGGCACGAGAGCAGCTCTATCTGTGTCATTTCAAACTTGAACTGTCAGATTCTTTACTCCCTCAGTGAACAGTCGCTCCGGAGATTTCTCCTTCTGCTCGGTTCATTTCTCGGTTTAAAAGTGTTTTCTCGGTTGGATTTAACCGAGAATAGTTTTATTTTAACCAAAAACCGTTCGGTTCAAGCTCTATCTGTGGTAACCGGTGTAAATGAAGGTTTTGTCTGTGTGGAACTTGTAAGTTATCGTTCTGCTTTGAACCGATCAGTGGGTTTAAACTCATTTAAAACTAAAAGTTACTATTTTAGAGGCGGTTCCGTTCTTATCGGTTCTAAAAAACGGATTTATTACGTTTTTTCCAATACCCGTGACAGGTTAGGAACCGATAAGGGTGTCTTGCCTGGCACTGCCGTTAAAGGGCAAGTTTTTGGTTAGCTGGCATTAGTCTGAGAAACCCAAAAGAAAACTGGGCCCACTGGGTTTCAACACTGTGATGTTTGTGGGAAGTCTTTGCCAAGGCTGACCCACACACCACATGTGTTTATTGTCTGGGGTTTGACCACCTCCAGTCAGACTGCCAGGTATGTAAGAATTTCCCTGCAGCCACCCTGGAAAAAAGATTGGGCAGGCTCAGGGAACGAGAGGCCAAAAAGTCTGCTGACCCGGATGGCCAGCCCGGTTCGGTGCCAACCGAACCAGAGGGAGTGCCCTCTGACCAGGGCCAGACTTCCTCGGGCAAAAGAAAAGCTGGTTCTGAGGAACCAATTCCAGTAAAGAAAACAAGAAAATCAGCAGGTCTGGAGTCCAAAATTCCTTCTCCAACTGCTGCAGAGATAGCAAAAGCCATACAAATTGTCCAGTCACTGTCTCAGGGTCCGTCCGAACCACCACTATCTGGTAAAGGTCGGTTCGTCCGGTCCCAGTGGTTCAGGATTATGATATTGAGGAATTTTATGAACCAGAGGAGGGGAGGAGGATTATGAACAGTATGAATGTGGCTGGGAAGGTCTGGGTGTGCCCATTGAACCGGACATCTCCCCAGACAGACCTTTAGAATCTCCCCTATGCTGTCTGAGTCCCCATCTCATTTATGTTTTATAAAAAGTTGCTGAAACCCTCCAGCTTCCTTTAGAAGAGGCTGTGGATGAGCAAGAGGAGCCTGATTTTGTAGAAATGATGGATATTCCAGAGTCTAGGAGATTGTCTATTCCTTCATGAAGTCTTTTAGAAACAAACAATTAAAATTTTAAAGCTCCTAATTCCGTGCCTCCTGTAGATAAAAGATGGACAGAAGGTATACATTGTCAGGCCCTGATACAGAATTCCTTTCTCAGTAATGCAGTCATGTTGGAGTAGTTCAGGCTGCTGCCTGTGATAAAGCTATTCCTTACCTTCACATCCTCCTGACAAGGATTCCAGGAAGATTGATGCCATGGCAAAAAACAGTATATGGCAGCCTCTCTGGGACTCAGGCAAGCAAATTATATGGCTTATGTAGCTAGGTATCAGAAATCTAGATGGGATACTGTTATGCAATTGGCCTAAGCAGGCCCATGGCCAGCTGGCTAGTGAACTAGAACAGGTGGCTGCTGATGGCATTGAAGCCTCTAAGGTTCAGTTTCATGCTGCTGTGGATGTTAATGATGTTTCCTCTAGGTCATGGCCACATCTGTAGCTTTCTTAGTAGGTTGGCCTGGCTCAGGTGTACTAGTTTGTCACAGGATACCCAGACTAAGGCTATGGATTTTCCTGTGGTGGGAAATTCTCTGTTTGGAGAGCAGACAGAGAATTACATGAAGAAGATGGATGAATATAGGACTACTTACAAGAGTGCCCAGGCTAAGGAGCGGCAAGCCACTCCTCAAAGGCATGCCCCCAGGGGTAGGGGTAGGCCTTTTCACAGGCCTTTCTACCAGACTCAGGCCTCCTCTGCCTATGCTCAGAGGGGCTTCTTCAGAGGCAGGGGCAGACGAGGGGTGGGCAGATCTGCTCCCACCCCCAGCCTAAAGCTCCTGCGAAACAGGCACCCTGATGGGGTGCCCAGGGCCGATTCTCCTGTACCAGTGGGGGGCAGGCTGGCTTACTTCAGTCAGAATTGGGCTTCTTTAACCTCAGACAAGTGGGTTCTGGAAGTAGTAAGCCAGGGTCTGGTTCTCAGCTTCAAAAAGCTTCCCAAGTTGAGAAGCAGATTTTTCTACCTGCAAGTGCTTCAGAGACCTCGCCTGGAAACAGAGGTCTCATCCCTGTTAGCTCTCAGAGCAGTAGAAAGGGTTCCTCCCCGCATCAGGGCAGGGTCTGTATTCAGATACTCCTTCACCCCAAAAAGACAGGAGAATGGCGGCCCATCTTAGATCTCAGATATCTGAACAAGCATCTTTTGAAACCAAAGTTCAAAATGGTAACTCTGGCATGATTTTACCTTCCCTAAGGCCAGGGACTGGCTAGCCTCCCTGGACCTCAAGGATGCCTATTTCCATGTCCTAATCAGAAGATCCCATCAAAAGTACCTCAGATTCGAACTGCCCTCAGGTCATTACCAGTTCAGAGCAATGTCCTTCGGCCTTACCTCTGCTCCAAGGGTATTCACAAAGTGTCTAGCAGTGGCAGTGGCCCACTTAAGGAGGCAGTGGATTGCTGTTTTTCCCTATCTAGACGACTGGCTCATTGTAGGCCAGTCCCCAGAACAGGTAAAATCTCACCTGCAGGTCACCCAGAAGCTTCTCACCTCCCTGGGTTTCTGCTAAACCTACCAAAGTCGGTTCTGGAACCAGTCCAGGTACTCACCTTTATAGGGGCAGGAATTGGACACAAAGCTAGCCAGAGCCTTTCTTCCCCAGAAAGGGTAAGGAATTTAGTGGCTCTGGCCTCTTCCTTCACTCTGCAGGTCTCTCGACCAGCAAGACACTTTCTGCAGCTCCTGCACATGGCTGCATCCACAGCTGTTGTGCAGGGAGCCAGATTTCAGATGAGAGACATTCAGTTTCACTTGAGAACCTTTTGGTCTCAGAGAAGAGACCCCTCCAAGTTGGTCCCAGTGACTCAACCTTGATCCTAGCTCTCCAGTGGTGGCAGGATCAGAGCAATTTAAGAGCGGGGTCCCTTCATTTCCCTCTCTCGACTTGACTCTCACTACAGATGCTTCCCTTCTGGGTTGGGAGCCATGGTCGACCTTTCCACAAGGAGTTTGGTCCCCAGGAATCTCTGCTCCACATCAATTTGCTGGAACTCAGAGCTGTCTTTTAGCTCTTCAAGCTTTTTCTGCATCTGTCCATGACAAGGTGATACAAGTCAGAACAGACAACACCACAACAATGTGGTACATCAACAAACGGGGGGGGGGCACTCGGTCTTCGGCCTTGTGCACCGAGGCAATGAAGTTGTGGTCTCTGGCCTATTCCCTGAACACTTCCCTCACAGCAGTTCATCTTCCAGGGAAGGACAATGTCCTAGCGGATGCCCTCAGCAGGATTTCCCAGGGCCATCACGAATGGTCCCTGGATCCTCAAGTGCTGGGGATAGTTTTTGCCAGGTGGGGCATCCCTCAGATAGATCTTTTGCAGCCCCAGACAATCACAGACTTCCTCTGTTCTGTTGTAGGCCTCCAGTGCTGGGCTCAGTTCCCTGGATGCCCTTCTTCTGGATTGGGAGGAGAAGTTCCTCTATGCTTTCCCCTTTCCTCTCCTATTCAAAGTACTAGTCAAAATCAGATCTCAGCCTTGCAGGGTGATTCTGATTGCCCGGATGGGCCAGGCAGCCTTGGTACCCACTCCTTCTGTCTCTGACAGTCCATCTTCCCTGTGCCTCCCCAGGAATCACAATCTGTTGACTTGTGCCCAGGGAAGGGTTTGGTATCCGGACCTCAAATCCTCAACCTCAAGGCCTGGCTCTTGAGGAGTTAGAGTTTGCTGATTTACACTCTCTCAGGGTGTTCTTGAGATCCTAAAGGCTTCCAGAAAGCCTTCCACTAGGGCTACTTATAGTTCTAAATGGAAAAGGTTTTCCATTTGGTGTGCTGGGAAAATATTTCCCAGAATCTGCTGAATTGCCCATTTTGTTAGATTACATGGTACATCTTAATTCCTTGGGTCTCAGACCAGCTACCCTGAGAGTTCATTTGGCAGCTGTGTCTGCTTTTGTGTCAGCAGGAAAGTCATCCCCTTTCCTCTCATCCTGTGTTTTCCAAGTTTTTAAGGGATTACTCCATACTAATCCTCCCTTTGGGAACCGGCCCTACTTGGGACCTTAATGTTTGCATTGCCCAGTTAATGCAACCCCCTTTTGAACCTCTGTCTTCTGCAGAGCTTAAGTACCTAACTTGGAAAACTGTTTTTCTAGTGGCTATCACTTCTGCCAGATTCATAAGTGAATTGCAAGCCTTGTCAGTGGAGACTGACTTTATTTCTTTCCACAGGGATAAGGTAGTCCTTAGGACTAATAGGAAGTTTTTGCCTAAGGTGGTTTCAGATTTCCATCTTAATCAATCTATCTCCCTTCCAGTATTTTTCAGTGATCACTCCTCTTCGGGTGAGAGGAGGTTGCACAGCCTGGATGTTAAGAGAGCTCTTAGTTATTATATAGAGCACTAAAGGTCATCAGGTTCGAATCCTCCAACTTTTCCTTACCTATGGTGAAGTTGGGAAAGGCAAACCTGCCACTAAGAGATCAATAGCCAGGTGGATTGTCTCTTGTATCCACTCTTGTTATCAGAAGGGCAGAGCCTCCGGTTTGAGGGCTCATTCTACCAGGGGTACAGCTGCGGTCCTCTAGCTGCTGCCAGAGATATCCCTTTATTAGAGATTTGCCAGGCTGCTACTTGGAAAACGGTACACTTTTACCAAGCATTACTCCTGGATGTCCAGGCCAGAGAGATGCTCGGTTTGGCACAGCTGTTCTTCAGAGCCTGTTCCCTAAGTAGGTTCTGCCCCTCCTCCATGGAGGTACTGCTGTGTATTCTGCTAATGTCTATAATATAGCAAGACTTCATGTTGTTTGAAGAAAAAATTACTCACCTTAGTAATGTTGTTTCTTCTAATGGAGTCTTGCTATATTATAGACCTCCCCCCCAACCTGCCCCTCTCAGAACTTCTACTTGGTGGGGTGCGGGCAACTTAGTGTGGGCACTACTTATGTTCTTTAGCATTTTGTCCCCTTTGGGACTTTGGGGGTGTGTATGTGTACGCGTGTGTGTGTTTTATTATACTTATGTTCCATTTTCATATTATTAGAATGGTGTTAGTATTTCTGGTCCCTGACTTGAGTCTTAAGTGTTGGGACCATCAATGGTTGTTATTATCTAGGTAGCCATTTGGCTAGTGTAGGTTACAGCTTCCACACAGACCTTAGTGAGTTTGGCTCAGAAGATCTGACAGTTCAAGTTTGAAATGACACAGATAGAGCTGCTCTCGTGCCAAAATTCTATTTTGGAATGGTTTTAACCATTTCACTCCGGGGCAGTTCTAGAGCTGGATCAAACTGCTAATGTCTATAATATAGCAAGACTCCATTAGAAGAAACAACATTACTAAGGTGAGTAATTTTTTCTTATCGTGCTCTTAGCATATTTCCCCCCAAAAAGCACAAAGAACCCTTACCTGCCCCAAGAGTCAGTCCTTTTAATCTTTTCTTGTTTAAGTGCCCCATTTTAGAAAGGGAAGAGATTGTATTTTTGTTCCGAGGAGCCGCAGTGCGATCCTTCCACTTCCTTGTACCTCTGCACAGTGCACCCGCCCTCGATCTGCCCCCATGCTAGCATGTTTTGTGATATCAGTATATCAAGAGCACGGGGGCGTGCGCCTGTAGACATGAATAGGGGCTGTTATTTAAAGTTGTGCTCCCACGCTCTTCATATACTGATGTCACGAAACGTTCTAGCGCGTGGGGGGGGGTGGAGTGCACTGTGCAGAGGTGCATGGAAGTGGAAGGGATTGGTGCCACGGGGCTACTCGGAGCAAAAATATGATCCTTTGCCTTCCTAAAATGGGGCACTTAAACAAGAAAAGATTAAAAGGTTTGGCTTTCGGGGCAGGTAAGGGTTCATGGTGCGTCTTGGGGGGACAGCGGAAACAGTTGCTCTTCAATGTTTCATATTAAATATTCATAAGTAGTATAAACATATCCTTTTATCACTTTCTTTCATAGAAAATAATTAGTTACTTTATCTATGTATATTAAACAGTGATTTGAGGACAAATTGTCCTTTAACATAATAAGTGCCTTTTGACCTTGAGCACCCTACTTTTTCCCTTTCTTCCAGCATCCATGACAGTGATGCAGTGAAACAGTAATACAGAAGCAGCAACAGCCAGTCATTGTGTGGTCACACAAGTGTATCAGACCCGCCCCAAAAAGCCAAACTGATTGTTTGGATAATCTGGACAGAGGCTTATAACAGACAAAAGTGGGTTACACAGAGTAGTCTGTTATAACAAGCTTTGACTATATGTGATTGCCTCCTTCTTGCTGCTGCTGCTGCTTTCCTTGCTTTCTGGGTTGAAGGTCTGCTTGGAGACAAAAGCTGTAAGATCTTCCATGGCTGCCTGTCTACTAGTGGATATCCTATTCAAACCACAGAGATTCTCTGCCCGGTGCTGGGCTCTGGCCCTGGGTACACCCGGGGGTAATGTATGTCCATCTTTCGTTCGCCGGTGCGGTATATCTGATGGTTCAAGCTCTCTCCTGTCATGGCTTTCAACTACAGATGCCACTGTTTATACGTGGCTACCTCCGGCCAGCCCCCACCTCTGACTATCTGCAGCAATTACTGCTGCAGGCTCACCAAACTGAGCGCAGCTTTTGGCAGCAAACTCCCTGATCACTTCACCAATTCTCTTCTTATAATTACAAACATACGAAAAATGCCAGCCGTTACAGGCCTGATGGTCTGTCTAGTCTGCTTGAGTGTGCAGCTAGCAGTCTGTTACACTGCAGCTGCTCCCCCCACCCGCATATCCAATTTCATGCCCATACTAGCTGTTACCCCTCCCTCCAGTGCCTCATTGGCGACCTTCCCCATGACTTTGTCCCATCCCCTCTTAAAACTGCCCACCGTCTTCAAGGATACCACCCCCTCAGGCAGTGCGTTCTACCCTGTCACCACTCTCTCCATGAAATAGTGCTTTCTCATTTCCCTTCTGAATCTACCACCCTCCAACTTTAGATGGTGCCCCCTAGTGTCCCTCCTTCTCCTTAATCTTAAAATTCCCTCTGTACCATCTTTATTTATGCCTTTCATATATTTGAAGGTTTCTATCATGTCTCCTCTATCCCTTTGTTCCTCCAGGTAGTACATGTTGAGCTCCCTCAGTCTTTTCTTGTAAAGTTTGTCCTCCATACCAAGGATCATCCTAGATGCTATGCATTGGATCCCCTCCAGCAATTTAACGTCTTTCTTTAAGTAGGGGCACCAGAACTGCAAGCAGTACTCTAGGTGCGGCCTCACCAATGGCCTGTACAATGGCAGGATGACCTCTCCTCTCCTGGACATGATTCCTCTGGCAATAAACCCCAGAATCTTATTAGCCTTAGCTGCCACTTTTCTGCACTGCGCTGAATGGTTCATTTTCCATGTTATCACCCCAAGATCTTTTGCCTCCTCTGTAGGGGATAACTGTACCTCCTCCTCCCCCAAGTCCGGTAATGATTCCTTGGGTTTCTTGCTCCCAAGTGCATGACTTTGCACTACTTTGTGTTGAACACCAGCTGCCATGTTTCTGACCAGTGCTCAAGTCTAGCCAGATCATCCTGTAGCCACTGCTACCCCTCTGTGTCGTCCACTACTGCACCTGACTTTGTCATCTGCAGAAAGGCTGATCTTATTCTTAATCCCATGCAAAATGTCGGCAATGAAAATGCTAAATAACACTGGACCTAGTACCGGTCCAGTGGTACCCCACTGTTACGGCTGTTGGAGTTGAGAGTCCCCCTTACCCACTACCCTCTGCTTTCTGTCATTCTGCCAGTTCCTGATCCACTCCACCATTTTCTCCTTTTCTCCCTGGTATCTCTGTTTGCTATTTGGTGTCCCACGGCACCAAATCAAAGGCCTTCCTGAAGTCTAGATACAAGACATCCACCTCTTGGCCCCTGTCGAGCACCCTAATCACCCACTCATAAAAATCCACCAGGTTGGTCTGACAAGATCTTGCCAAGACAAACTCATGCTGTCTGTTGTCCTAGAGACCATTCATCTCCAGAAAGGTTACAAGCCTTTCCTTAAGGATAGTCTCCATTAGCTTCCTCACAATGGATGTAAGGCTGACTGGTCTATAGTTGCCTGTGTCATCCTTGGGACCACTCTTGTGGAGTGGCACCATGTGCACCATCATCCAGTCCTGGGGGATGCACCCATTTCCCAGTGAGATATTGAATAAGTTAACTACTGGTTCTGCCAGGACTTCTGCCAACTCCTTCAGAACCCTGGGGTGTAAGCCACCTGGGCCAGGTGCCTTATCTACCTGCAGGGCTTTTAGCTCTTCCATCACTGTTCGCTGGGATTTTCCCATGTTAACCCTCCCCATGCCCTGAGGTTTTGGGCCCAATCTTCTCCCTGGTAAACAGAACAGAAGTAGTCATTGGCGCTTCTGCCTGGTCTGCCCCTTTTCCACCCACCAGTCATCTTTCTTGAGTTGAACAATTTGATCTTTGCAGCTCCTCCTCTCCCTAATGTACTTGAAGAAATCCTTTTCTCCTTCTCTGATACCTTGTGCCAGTCTCGGCTCCCTTGAATCACAATTTATTTATGTCATTTGTTTAGAATGGGGAAAACGATCAAACTGTACAAAATACTGCCAAGCACCACAGCATAAAAGCTTTGGCAGATCTCCCATGTACCTGTGAGCAGAACGTGGTCAGCTTTGGTGCGTTTATTAATTATTTTTGTATCTCCAGTGATCCACATGCTCCAGCAAGGCTTTAAGCAACTTAGAAAAAAAATAAATTCAACTTTAAATACGGTATGTATGAACTACAGTTATATCAGAAGTGATTATCTACAGATTGCAAGGTTTTGTTGGTTCAGTTATCAATACTGAAAATAAAAATGTGTGACGTTTGATTTGAATGCAATGTGTTCAAGCACAGGTGTAAATTAGTATTCTGAGACGTGAAAGAGATGTTAGAATGCAAATAACAAGTCTTTCAATAGCTGGCTAGATAGCTAGGCAGACGGACTGTCAAGCATATCCATATTATGGAAATAAAGCAATCTTCTTCGAGGCTCTCTCCGTCATTGAGCCATATCATGAAACTGTAAGCCTTTGTCATCAGGACCACCTGGAAAGTTTTGCTGGCTGAGGCTGCCTATGTTGGTATGCCTCGTTTGTGCCTGTGTGATGTAGGGGGTTCCCAGCATGCCTCAGTTCTTTTCTCCTCTCCACAACTGTTTGTCCATCCGCCACTGCTGGAAGAACGAGTTGAACTTTTGTGAGTATTCGCTAATGCTGCCACTGTATTCTTACAGTTAGTTATTTTAAAGCTTTTATGCTGCCACCAAAGACAAGGAACCACTGTTCCATTATTGCCATTAGTGGCGACATTAAGATTTATAAAGACACGACCATTCCGCTTTGTCTCAGGGACATACTGGCTGCACCTCTGACAGTCCTGTTTAACAGCTTACTGGAAACAAGAGTGGTTCCAAAGGACTGGAGGAGGAGGATGCAGTCCCACTACACAAAAGCAGTAGCAAGGAGGAGGCTGGCAATTATAGGCCAGTCAGCCTGGCGTTAGTGATGGGAAAGTTAATGGAGTCATTGCTGAAGGAAAAGATTGCGGAATATTTTGAATCTAGTGGTTTGTAAGACCCAAGGCAGCATGGGTTCTCGGGGAGGTCATGTCAAATTAATTTGATAGATTTCTTTGAGCAGGTGACAAAGGATTTAGATTGGGGATCAGCGTGGAGCAGTGAATGTTGCCCGCCTAGATTTTCAGTAAGGCTTTCAATACCATTCCACATAGGAGACTAGTAAGCAAGCTGGGAAGCTTAGGAGTGGGTTCAGAGGTGGTGAACTGGATAAGAAATTGGATAAGGGTAGGTGACAGAGGGTGCTGATAAACAGAGTTCACTCTGATGAAGTTAGGATGACCAGTGGGGTGTTTCAGGGATCAGTGCTGGGGCCAGTCCTCTTTAATGTCTTTATAAGTGACATTGCAGGGAGCTGGAATGGAAGGTCTGCCTGTTTACAAATGACACCAAAATCTGCAATCTGGTGGATACTCCATGATGTGCGCGTGCGTGCGTGTGTGTGTGTAAAGATGAACAGAGACCTTAGAAAACTAAAGGAGTGGTCAAGGATATGGCAGCTAGGTTTCAATGCAAAAAAGTGCAAAATAATGCACTTACGGCACAGAAACCCGGGGCAAGTACAGAATGGTTGGAGTGGTATTGACGATTACCAGACAGGAAAGGGTTTTGGGGGTTATCGTATCTGAATACCTGAAGGTGGCCAGGCAGTGCAACGAGGCAGTCTGGAGGGCTAGTGGGATGCTGGGGTGCATAGGGAAGGGTATCACCAACAGAAGGAGGGAGATGGCATTTCCTCTTTATAGATCGTTGGTACGACCCCACCTAGAGTACTGTGTCCAGTTCTGGAGGCCACGTCTCTATAAGGACACAGACAGAGTGGAGGTGGTCCAGAGGAGGGCAGCAAAAATGGTGCAGGGTCTGCATCAGAAGACCTATGAGGAGAGATTAAAATACCTCAATATGTACACCCTGGAAGAGAGCAGGGCAAGGGGGGATATGATAGAGACCTTTACCTCACAGGGGTAAATAAGGTGCAGGAAGGAAGTATTTTTCTGAAAAAAGGTGCTCAAGAACTAGGGGACATGCTATGAAGCTGGAGGGGGATACATTCAGGAGAGATGTGAGGAAACACTTCTTCACAGAAAGAGTGGTGGATTCCTGAACAGCCTTCCAGCAGAGGTGGTGGAGGTGAAAATGGTGGGGTTTAAGAATGCATGGGATGGACACAAGGGAATCATAGTGGAAAGGAAGGTAGGAGGAAGAAAGAGCTGTAGATCAAGTACGGTCTGCGGTAATAATGTAGGTAGAGAAAAATGGACAGACTGGGTGGGTCAAGTGGCCCATTTCTGCTGTCAAATTGTATGTTTCTATGTTAGTATTGTGATTTACCCCAGGTTCCTGATGTGGGGCTAGAACCTACAACCTTTCATTCTTCTGGCCTTAGAGATGAGTGTGCAGCCTGCTGAGCCACTGACACTGCAACTGCAGTTAAAACTCATATTCTACAATTCCTCCGAACCTATTTCCTGAGGCATTATTTGTAACTGTGAACCATTGTAGCAGGCTAACATAAAGTTTGTCATTGTCTGCGTGAAAAAGCTAAGAGGATGTGTGGTTAATTTAGAATAATTGGCATGCTCCTTGATCCATATTTTATTATTATCATTGTTTTAATAAGCATGTACATGAACATCTCAATAATGAATCCTGCTGATCCACTGCACCCCCACCTGCTCCCTTGTAACATTTGCCCTGGCATTCTGTGTAACCACTCCCAAGCCCAGTGGTCTCTAACCTTAGGTGTGAGGCAGACTGCCTCTTCCTTGGATCCTTCCTGCTGGGTGAATCCCCAGTCTCAGTACTGCGACCCTCCCACTTACTGTATTGGTAATAGGCAGTAACCCTGAGAGATGGGGCAGGAGGCTGCAGCTAGATATACAAGGGGCTACCATGCTTTGTTAATGGCTTTGTAGACCATCTGCATGATGCCCTCTGCCTCCTTTCCACAGTCGCAGTACTGTTTGTAACCATGTGGGAGGGGGTTGCGACCACTGTTCAACATAGCTCAGTTGGTCACAAGAACCACTCGATGCCACCAATTGCTACTGAGAATAATAATAATAATAACTTTATTTGTACAGCGCCTTTCACAGTTATCAAGGCGCTTTGACATAAAATAACTAAAACACAATGAAGTTAAAACAAAGTATACATACAAAAATCAGTAAAATTCAGTAAGTACAATAAGATCAGTCTAAATAGGCTTGGCGCCATAAATACGTTTTTAGTGCCTGCTTAAAGCCCCCCAAGGTTGTGCAGTCCTGTATCTGACGGAGTAGAGAATCCTAAAGGCTGGAGCCACATACATAAATGCACAGGCTCCCGATGATTTTAAAAAATACCCTGGAATCTCTAGCAGAATGGTAGCTCAAGAGTTGACATATAGCAGAGAACATTGATAAAACCTGTGGCAACTATACAGTATGCTTAATTTCGCTCTTCAGTTAAAGTGTGGAAGATGTGATGCTCAATATTAATGCATGCTGCAGTAATCCTAATTTTATATCCTATTAGTTTAGTGACCCGAACTGCTAGCAACACTTAATTGGTGGAAAATGACATCGTACTTAGCCCAGGAAGTTGAACTGAGCAAGAGGCACGAGGCTATGTGAGTAAACTTTTTGTAGTACTGCTGTCCTTGACCTGCTATTCCCAGAATTCACCAGCTTCACTTGATTATTTTTGTTTGGTTTGAAAGTAGATAACAACAAATAAAAAAGGTTGAGTGTTTTGTTTCTCTCATCGTCTCAGTAATGCAAGGCTCTGGATGATAAGGTGAGTACCAACCTATTTTATTCACCTTGTTTTAGGAAATACTCTTCAGAAAACTTTTTTAATGAGTACCAATACTCACCCACCATTTGTAAATGTGCCACACTTCATAGAATAACATAACATAAGTGGTGATTCAAAAGGAGCACTTTTTTTTCCAGATTTACACCACTCGAATGCAACGTAAATTTGTTTTAATCACTATATTTTAAAACTGGTGAATAAATTACTCCTAATCACAATTTAATAAATGTATACAGTAACTGAAATGTTAAAATGTCAAATCTCAGTGTTACTACATTTTCGTGCCTCTGCTGCAGCATAGCAGTCATAATAGCATATTTCATACCATATATATAATCACTAATCGGTGCAATATTTGTTAGTGCATAATAATTAATATAATATGTTCAAGTAATGACTATATCATTAACTAGATTTGTCTAAGGATGAATATATTTTTGATCATTATAACTGATCAATGGAGCTAGCATCTTTTTTTTTTCGGGGAAGGTCGATGCATCCTCCTGCCTGCTAGTATTTACTCCTTCTTCAGGTTGTCTTGGCTTTACTGGAATCACTATGCTGGTCTCAACGGTCAACCACAAGTCCCTTCTGGACCTCCGCCATCTCCTCCATTAGAAACTCGATGTATACTGTCCCGGGGGCTTACCTATTGACACCAGAAGAGTAAGCACTAAAGCACCTATGTGACTCCAGTGTCTGGGGAAGCTGTGTAGCATCTGAGTGTTGGGTGAGATGGGGTAGCATGGTGACTGTAATCAGTTACACTAAGACTGGTAACATTTTTGCTTTCTCCCTATTGTCAAATACCTTTGAAACACAGGGCATAATGTGATACCAGGTAAGGAACCCGTGCTGCTGCCTGAGTGGAACTGCAAACTGCACGAACAAAGCCACCACACTCTGGAACTTCCAACAGTACAACACTGCAAAATCTTTATTAAATAAATAAATAACTAACTAAATATAAATATAAAGTGTACACCATGCCAAGACACCAACCACCCCAGTGCTTCGATTCAATCTGGACCCCCCCGACAAAGATCCAGAGTGGGTCCATTGCTGGGGTTGTTGAGGCCTTGGCATTGTGTGCTCGTTATGGCTACTGTATTTACTTAAGCACTTAGCAGTTCTGCTATTTGTGTGTGGTTTTGGTCACCTCCCTGTCAGTTGGCTCTTCCAGTGTTGCACCTTGGGGGTGAGGGACCTATTACATTGTTACCAACAATATCACTCCCAGGTGACATGCTTTGGGAGCCAGACATCGTCTGCCTCCCCTCCTCCCCCACCAGAATCTGAGAGCACTGTCTCTTAATCATGATTGAGTCGCAAACCCGACTCTTCTACATGGTTGTACTGGTTATAGTATGTGGTGGAACACTCTTTGTGTGCGGAGATCCATACACTAGAAAGAGTCATTCTGCTGCAGTAATGATGTTGCTGCCAATGCAGAATGACTTTTTGTTCTGCGTTAGAGATGTCACAATGCAAGTGACCCCATCAGCTCTGTTCAGAGGACAGTGGGCGGTTGGAGCGTCATGCATGCGAGCTGGCCTGTGGTGAAGTGCAGACAGAACACAGAAAATAAGTGATTTTGGCTTTTTTTCTACCATACACTACATAGAATAGTGTATGGTAGCCCAAATACACAACAGTGTTCTTCTTAACTTTGTGATTACCATGATGACAAAGGGACCCCTCGAGCTTCCCTCTCGAGGTCTTTGTCATGGTAATCACTGAGTGTAAAAATAATGTTGTTGTACAGTATATGGGCTGCCATACACTATCTTATATGTTCTGCTACAGCTATCGGGGTGGCACAGCATAAGTTTTTAATGAGAGCCAGTGTAAATTCTTACAGTGGACACAATGAAAAGTTGTTAGATCACTGGATAAGATAAATGCAGTATACAGATCTGGTTGCGGAACACATCACGTCTGTGTAACGTATGCAAGGATGTGAACATATACAATGATCTTACTTCGAGAGGGCTCTTGCAGTAGGTAATTGTATATAGGACTGAAGCCAGCAGGCGTCAGGACCTCACGGAAAAATTTCTAGCTAGCAGTCTCTGGCGGGGGATCGCCCCCCCGTTAGGTGACCATCGTCACGTGATGTCGGTATAAAGGGGCGGTCCCCCATGCGAGCCTTCCAGTTCTTTCCCACTGTTAACTTGTGAAAGTGCCTCGCAGTTAAATTCATCTGCTCGTCAGTCTATCGTCAGTCTTGTTTACCGAGTTTTTTCGCCGTTTTTCGATTTTCTTCTTAAACACGCTGTGTATGTCATCCCCTTCACCCTCCGAGTTGCATAAGAACAAGTGTGACTTGTGCGGATCACAGCTACCGCATAAGGACAGTCACTCCCTGTGCCTCTTCTGCCTAGGCCCGGAACACCACGTGGAGAAGTGTCAGCACTGCCAGCAATTCAACGCCGCCACCCATAAATGGAGGCAGCAGTCTCTGGAGGCCCACGTTTTAAAAAAGAGAATGGCCTCCATGGAGAAGGAGCTGAAGAAGCTTAGGCAGGCCTCCACTTCTCCCGAGGGACACTGTAAAAAGAAGGAGAAGCACCTAGACCGGTACTCCACCTCCACGGCTACCACAACTCCGGCTGGAGTCGCTGTACTTCAGGTAACATCCCTCCGAGGAACCAACCCTCGACAGCCATCTTGGAGGTTTCCAAGAAGGTGTCATCCCTCCTGTTGGGCTCGAGCTTGGGCCCCTCGGGTACCTCCAGGACAAAGGAGGTGACGCTCCCAGGAAGGCCACTGCCACGCGGCTTTCCGGGTCGAGTGGATCCGGTAAGCCAGGCGCGGGGCCTCCGACATCCGCTCGGACAGGACTGGTAAGACGCCGGCCTTTGGGGGGCGCTGGTCCCACCAACGCCTGCCAAAGTCGCCCCCACGAGGCTCTTTGCTGGGGCGCAGGATCCGGATAAGTCAGACGCCGCCCTCCGGCGCCTCCTGGATTCTGCTGGTAAGGTGGGCGTTGGCCTGGCTGATGAGCGATGGCGAAGGAGCCTCGATCGCTGACATGCTGAACAAGTCCGCCGTCCCAGGCTCGCCGTACTTGCAGCTGCTACGAGGTTCCAGGTCTCCTCTGCTGGGCCCAGGGATTTCAGTCCTCCTTCCCTGGTGATACAAAGGATTTAGATATGCTGACGTCAGGGCTCCCCCATAGGACCGGACCCCTGACGTGGATGACATCCCTTTGCTGGACACCGTTCCAACGCCAGGCCCGATGCCCGCAGGGCCGCCTGTACCTGGCCCTCCTGCCGGGCCTCTCCCAGGGCCGTCTGCTCCGGCAGAGCCCCTGGTTTCTGGGTACCCGACCATGTCTTATCCGGGACTGCAGTATCCTGCACCGCAGTAGTACCCGACGGCGGTATACCCGATGCCACAGAACCCAACGCCTCAATACCCGATGCCAGACCTCCCACTGTCGGGTTACGGATACCCTCAGTATCTGTATCCCCTTCCTTCTCGTCCTCCACTGCCCCCCCAGCCACTGGTGGATTTGAAGGAGACTCTGGCTGCCTGGTGGGCTGAGGCCAAGGCTCAGCTCACCAGGGAGGTGGAGAGCCATCTGCCGGTGCCAGACCCTGCACAGGATCCCCTTCGCCAGAGACGAGAGACTCCCTCCCCGACACCAGAGGTGAACCCTCAGGTGCCAGAGATGGGGAGGATACGCTTCCCCGAGGTTTGCCCAAGGGGTCCGTTCCTCTCCGCCACAGGAAGAGTCTTTCTACTCTTCTTTGGAGACCTCTGACTCAGACTCAGGAGGGTGCTCCGATCTCGATGAGCCATGTACTCCCAGACCGTCCCAGGCTAAGGACTATTCCGAAGTCTCCTCTGAAAGATCCTTCCTTCCTGGAGTTACTGAAAAAGATCCAGGAGGTCCACCAGTGGCAATCTCTGGAGCCAGATCCACAGTGGAAGAAGCTCGCTGCCCACTTGGATCTGCCCGAAACTGCTCCTACATTGATTCCACCCTGAATTGAGCCTCACGTCGACCTTGTTTCCACTATTTAGAAACAACCGTCCGCGTTAGCCCCCCTTCCGAGGAAGGCAGATCAGCTGTACCAGGCTCCTGAGGATGTAGATTCCTTGAATAAACACCCCAAAGCCGACTCGGTTGTGATTAGCGCCGCTCACGGCCCGTAAGTGAATCCAAAACATCTCAGCTTGTCTCCACCAGACAAGGAATCCTGTCTTCTGGACAAGTATGGGAAGAAAGTGTATGCTTTTTCCACACTGGCGATTAGGGCCCTGAACTATGTTGCGCATATGGGGGACTAAGAAGACTATCCTGAGTCAGGTGGAATCCAAATTGGACTCCCTTCCTGAGTCTCAGACCAAACAGGAAGTGGCTGTCCTCGTCCAGTCTGCTCATTTGACCAGTTGGCACATGCTCCGTGCTACATACGATGCAGTGGACACAGCAGGTCGGAGCTCGGCTTTCGCTGTAAGTCTTCAGCATCATGCCTGGCTCTGGGTGTCAGTATTGGTCCCTGAAGTGCAATCCACTATTCAGGATGTGCCCTTCAGGGGTTCTGTGCTGTTCAATGGAGATGTCAAGGACATCATCACCGACCTACTAGAGAAGGGCACTGCACTCAAGTGTGTTGACTCTTTGTACATGCCCCCTCAGGGACAGCGTCGCCGTTTTCGCAGACGTTCTCTGCCTAAACGAAACCTCAGGGCAAGTGGGCCAACAAACGTCAGGCCCCTCCGGCTGCCAAGCCCCCCCACCCAAAAAGCTTCAGCCACGGCATTGCCCCACACCTCTTGACTCCTTTCCTCTTCCACAGCCTCTGGATCCCCCAGAGGAACCAGTAGGAGGGAGATTCTCCTTCCATCTACCGGGTTGAGAGAGGATTACATCAGATGCTTGGGTGCTCCAACTGATAGCAGCAGGACACTCAATCGAGTTTCTTCAGAAACCACCCAGAAAAACACCCCCCAGGTTGTCTTACTCCCCGAAACATCTTCCTCTGGTTCTAGAAGAAATTTCCTCCCTTCTCTCGAAGGCGGCGATAGAGCCTGTCCCGACCCACCTTTGGGGGACAGGTTACTATTCCCATTTCTTCCTTGTTCCAAAGAAAATCTGAGACGTGAGGCCTATTTTAGACCTCAGCTCCCTGAACATATTCGTGGAGTACAAGCGCTTTCAGAATGCTCTCCCTGCAGAGCCTTCTGCCGCTCCTTCGGCAGGGACAGTGGCTGTGCGCTTTGGATATGCAGGATGCCTACCTACATATCCCCATCTGCCCTTCCCACCTCAAATTCCTTTGGTTTTCGTTCCAGGGGGACCACTACCAATTCAAGGCCTTCTCATTTGGTCTTTCCTTGGCTCCCTGAGTGTTCACCAAATGTCTTTCAGTGGTAGCGGCCCACCTGCGTACCCAGGGGGTGCAGGTATTCCCATACCTGGACAACTGGCTCCTGGCAGCCCCTTCCAGGGAGGAACATCTGCGCTCTCTTTCCCTTACCCTGCAGGTTTTCACCAGCCTGGGTATCACCATCAACCAGGCCAAGTCCCATCTGGTCCCTTGCCAAAGACTCCAGTTCATAGGGGTGATCCTGGACATGACCATCGGCAAGGTCTTTCTGCCTCTAGACAGGGTGGACACGCTCCAGGCTCATGCAAGTCTATTGTCCAGTCCCAGAAGGGTCAGGGCCAGGTCAGTCCTTCGCCTTCTCAGGCTCATGGTGGCTGCTATTCCGACAGTCCCTCATGCTCGGCTTCATATGAGGATCTATCAGTGGACACTTCAGTCTCAGTGGGACCAGACATTGGTCAGCCTAGACCAGGAAGTTCTGGTCTCCGATCCCATGGTCCGGGACTTGCAGTGGTGGATGGTGCAAGAGAACCTTTGCTGGGGAGTTCCCTTTTGCTTCAAACCCCGATCCCAAACCTTAACAGATGCCTTGGGAGAGGGTTGGGGAGCCCATCTAGGATCTCACAGGACTCAGGGCTCCTGGTCCAGACTCAAGCAGAATCGTCATATAAATTTGCTCGAGCTCAGGGCCGTTTTGTACGCTTTCCAGGCTCTGAACTCTTGCGTTCTTCTCGGCCATCTGACAATCCAGACGGACAACATCTGCATAGTCTGGTACGTCAATAAGCAGGGAGGAACCCGTTCCTATCCTTTGTTCAGGGAAGCAATGAGAGTTTGGAGTTGGGCTGTCCAACACAACCTTCACCTGACGGCAGTTCATGTTCTGGGAGTCGAAAACATGCTGGCGGACCACCTCAGTCGGTCGTCATCCAAAGTACACGAATGGGAACTGGATCAAGGGGTAGTAGATGATATCTTCCCATGCTGGGGAACCCCTCAGGTAGACCTGTTCACGTCCCCTTTAAATGCAAAACTTCCCGCCTTCTGCTCGCTCGCTCCAGGACGAGGCATTTTCTGGCAGGACGCTCTGTCTTTCGACTGGAAGGACAGATTTGTCTATGCCTTCTCTCCAATTCCCTTAATTCCGAGGGTCTTACACAGACTCAGTTAAGAAGGAGCCCGGATGATCCTCATCACTCCATTCTGGCCCAGGCAAGTTTGGTTCTCTCTTCTGCAACAGTTTTCAGAGGAGCCTCTGCTTCTTCTTCCTCTGTCACAACATTTGCTGACCCAGGATAAGGGGACCCTGGTGAACCAGGTCTCAAATCCCTACAGTTGCATGCGTGGCTCCTGCAGATGAAGCTCAAGCCCAGTTCGGGGTTTCTCCACTCGTCGCAGATGTTCTGGTGGAGGCCAGAAAGCTGTCCACTAGGTCCACCTATACCATGAAGTGGAAACGTTTTTCGATTTGGGCCTCTTCGAAGGACTTCGAGTCCTTCTCTTGCCCTGCCGAGAGAGTCTTGTACTATATGTGCCGTCTCTTTGACCTGGGTCTGAGTCATTCCTCTTTGAAGGTCCACATGGCAGCTATCTCGGCCTACCATGTCCCTTTTGGAAACAGGTCTTTCGTGCAGTTGGAAGTCTCTAAGACTTTCCTCAGAAGGGTCCTCCATTTAAGACCCCCCATCCACGTTCCTGCTCCTCCTTGGGATTTGAACTTTGTTCTTGAGAAGCTTACTCTGCCTCCTTTTGAACTGGCAGCTTCAGCAGACTTGAAGTTCCTTTCTTGGAAGACTCTCTTCCTAGTGGCCATTACTTCAGCTTGTCCAATTTCCGAGCTTCTGGCCTTGAAGTGCAAAATCCCTTACTTGATTTTCCACAAGGAATGTGTGGCTCTGCGCACCAACCCTAAATTTCTCCCTAAGGTGGTGGCAGAATCTACACTGAATCAATCCATTGAGCTACCTGCTTTCTTTATGCAACACTCCAGTCAAGGGGAGTATATCTTGCATACATTGGATGTTCACAGAATACTGAGATACTACACCACTAGGACTAAGGATCTCGGGAAATCTGATCAACTTTTTGTCTCTTTTGCTCACAAAAGAGAGGGCAATGCTGTTTCCAAGCAATGCTTATCCAAATAGTTGGCTCATTGTATCACTCTCTGTTACAGTCGTGGCCAAAATATTGGCACCCTTGCAGTTTTTTCTAATAATGCACTATTTCTTCCAGAAAATTGTTGAAATTAAAAAATATTTGGTATCCACATATGTATTTCTTTGGTTTGCAGTGGAATAAAACACAAAAAGCAGAAAAATATGCTAAGTTTTAGCTTATTCCACACAGAAATCCTTAAATGGCCCGGACAAAATTATTGGCACCTTTTAGAAGTAGTTAGAAATAATTAGATTTCAAGCAGGTGATTCTCCTTCACTTTGGAACTGAACTCACCTGTGGTGAGTTGCAGGTGCCTGCAATATAAAAATCACTCATTCAACCAGTTTGAATAGAGAAAAGGACTCATTCTCCTGTTTTGTGTCACTGTGTGTACCGCAATGAGCATGGAGAAAAGAAAGAAAGCCAGAGAATTGTCTGAGGAGGTCAGACAGAAGATTGTAGCCAAGCATGGACAAGCATTGCTACAGATCAATCTCCAGAGACCTTGATGTTCCTGTTTCCACCGTACGTAATGTTATCAGGAAGTTTAAGGCCCATGGCACTGTAGCCAACCACCCTGGACGTGGCCGCAAGAGAAAACTTGATCGAAGATTGCAGCGCAGGATTGTTCGAATGGTGGAGAAAGCACCTCGATCAACTGCCAAATGGATTCAAGCTGACCTTCAGACACAAAGTGCGACAGTTTCAACTTGCACCATCACGCCAACTCAATGAAAGGGGTTATATGGTAGGAGGCCCAGGAGGACCCTGCTGGAGAGAGAGAGACATAAGAAAGCCCGACTGGGTTGCCAAAACACACCTGAACAAGCCAAAATCCTTCTGGGAGAATGTCCTGTGGACAGATGAGACCAAATTAGAGCTTTTTGGTAAAGCACATCATCTCTATGTTTACAGAAAACAAAATGAAGCCTTCAAAGAAAAGAACACCTTCCCTACAGTCAAACATGGAGGAGGTTCAGTGATGTTTTGGGGCTGCTGTGCTGCCTCTGGCACTGGGTGCCTTGAACTTGTGCATGGCATCATGAAATCTGGAGATTACCAGGCCATTTTGGAGCACAATGTTGAACCCAGTGTCAGAAAGCTGGGTCTCCGTCGAAGGTCATGGGTCTTCCAGCAGGGTAATGACCCCAAACACACTTCAGAAAGCACCCAGGAATGGTTCAAGACAAGACGCTGGACTGTTCTGAAGTGGCCAGCAATGAGTCCAGATCTAAATCCCATTGAAAACCTATGGAGAGATCTGAAAACAGCAGTAGGGAGAAGGCACCCTTCAAATCTGGGAGAACTGGAGCAGTTTGCACAAGAAGAGTGGGCCAAACTGCCAGTAGAGAGGTGCAGGAAGCTCATCCATGGCTATTGGAAGTTGTTCATTGCAGTTATTTTGACCAAAGGCTGTGCTACCAAATATTAAGTCTAGGGTGTCAATAATTTTGTCAATGCCATTTCTTTTCATTTTCTGATTTAAAAGGATATATTAAATTCTGAATCAAAACAAAGGTTCTGTAATATTAACAGAGAAATAAAGAATTGTGGAGACCAAATACTGTTGTTAATTTCAACTTATGTTTAGAGGAAATTGTGAGTTATTTGAATAAAGTGCAAGGGCGCCGATATTTTTGGCCACGACTGTACGACATGTACAACAAGACCCTGCCGGGTCAGGTCGGAGGCACTCCACTAGAGGAGTAGCTGCCTCTGCAGCTTGTTTCAAGAATGTGTCAGTGGCAGACATCTGCGCAGTCGCAACTTGGACTTCTGTCCATACCTTTACGAAACACTACAGTTTGGACATTACCTCTCGCCGTAGAGCAGGCTTCGGGTTGGCTGTTCTGCAAGGTCTTCTCTCTTAAGACCCTTGCAGCCGGAGGCTGTATTGTTTGGTAGTTTTCCTCCTCTCGAGTGCTTTTCTTTGCTCCAGACTGCTTGGGATTCAGTCCTATATGTAATTACCTACTGCAAGAGCCCTCTCGAAGTAAAATAGTACAGTTACATAAGAATTTACCGTAAGAGTAAATCTTCGAGAGAGGTTTTTGCAGTAGGTAATGCCTTCCATACCTCCATCCCTCTTAGCTTTTCAGCTCCTTTTCCAGGAAGGGAAATATCTGCTCTCTCTCGCCTTGCCGCTTTTGGCCTTTGCCGGGAAAGAACTGGAAGGTGGGCGTGGGGAACCGCCCCTTTATACCGATGTCACCTGATGCCCGTCACCTGACATGGGTGCGGTCCCCCACCAGAGACTGCTAGCTAGAAATGTTTCCGAGGGGTCCTGATGCCTGCTGGCTTCAGTCCTATATGTAATTACCTACTGTAAGAGCCTCTCTCAAAGATCTACTGTTACGGTAAGTTCTTATGTAACTGTACTTTCCTGTAGTCTGGTAGAGTAACTGCCCAGCTGGGCTTCATTTGGCTACTTTAATTATTTGTATTTGTAAGACAAAGTCACAGTGTTTAGGTAGTTTTTGTGATAATGCATTAATATGATTCGAGAAACTAGAGCACAAATCAAGCCAAAGTCTAAGATATTTATGGCAAGGTTGGCCACGTTAAAACAAAATCATGGTTGTCATCCCTAGAGTACTGTTGCATCACTTTCCAATAAAATGGAATTTCAGACTATTCCATTCTTCATTACTGAGATGATTTAGATGAAAACAGAACCTTTGTTCAGCACTGGCGAACAGGTGGCAGCAGGAAAGGTGGACCAGCACTGGACGCCGGTTACCTGGAGGACATCAAAGTGTTTATGGGCATATTTGTCTCTATGAAAATACAAAATCACACATGCCCCCACAATGCAAAGCATCATGGGCTACATATGCAAATCACCACATATTTGTCTCTATGTCCATTGTGAAACTGCCAACTTATCGGATGTACTGGCTGAAAGATTCGGTGTTTGAAGGGTTCTATGCTGCCAACATAATGCCGAGAGAACGCTTTGAAAAAATACAGAAATACCTACACCTAAACCTTACAGATGCCACCCTTTCTCACAGCCACAAGTACCCTGACCGGATCCATCACCTGCACCCAGTGTACGACATTGTCATGGAAGCCTGCATCAGGGAGTACAGTTCGCACTGTGACATCTCTGTGGATGAAGCCATAGTGGGGTATCGGGGGGCGCCTGTCGTTCAGACAGTATATCTGCAACAAACCGCAGAAATGTGGAATTAAAATCTGGGTCCGGGCGGACGCCACCAATGGGTACGTACACAAGTACCAAGTGTACACTGGTAAGGAGCCTGGCACCAGTGAGGTGGGCCTGGGTGCCAGGGTGGTCAAAGACCTGACCGAGAAGATAAGACAATGGGCACCATATCTATTTTGATAATTATTTTACAAGCGTTCCTTTGCTGTCACACCTCTTGGCCAATGGTTGTTATGTGTACGGCACCATAAGAGCAAATAGTGGAATGGCCACACACTTTTAACAAAAAAGATTTCACAAAAAAAAGAAAAGGGCTATTATGAACAGCTGCAGCAAGGCCCCCTGCTTGTGATGGCCTGGATGGCTAGTAAAGCAGTATTTTTGCTGTCGACAAATCAGGACCCTGCTGCGGAAGCAACAAGCATTCTTCAAAAACCAAAAATGGAAACCAACTGCAGATCCCCTGTCCACCAGTGATCCCTATGTATGACAATTACATGAATGGCGTTGACTGTGCCAACCAAATGCGTACCCAGTACCCCACTCAAAGGATATCAAATAAATGGTGGCACTATATTTTTTTGGTTTCTTGTTGATGTCTGTATATCAAATGCATTCATTTTGTACAGAGAGTCCCCAACCACCAAAAAATCAGCAGGCGTGGTAATACAAAGGGCCAGTCGTAATTGGAGTTCAAAAAGATGGTGACCAAGTCCATGATGGGAAATTGCACATCAAAGAAGACACTGACTGGCACCTCCATTGCCCCATCTTTGCAGCAGGGACCCACTACTCCATGAAGGTAATGAAGTGCAGATGCAAAAACTGCTGCTCAGTGAAAAAAAAAAAGGGCAGAATCACGCCATATGTGTATAGCGCACCAGGTGACACTGTGGATGGACTGTTTCTATGAATACCACTCCAGGCCACCGGTGTAGTGACTGCCAGCCTTT
Organism: Neoceratodus forsteri; assembly: GCA_016271365.2. Lineage (NCBI taxonomy): Eukaryota > Metazoa > Chordata > Ceratodontiformes > Ceratodontidae > Neoceratodus > Neoceratodus forsteri. Next base: position 801,067,872 of record CM028129.1, read on the forward strand.
GAGGGACACACTTCAAAACTAGAGTACTCTCTGCAATACCTTGGTTCAATATTTCTTTGTGTTTTCATATTTTTTGCCCATATTTTGCCACTTCTTTTCACCCATCCCACTCTGCACCCCATCCCCCCACATCAACAACCATAATTCCACCAGGTGGCAGCTTAACTAGGAGGGGTGAGAACCAACCACCAAATAGAGGAGAGCTGCTAACGCGGATTCTAAATCCTGCTGTCACCACCACCCCCACCACCACCAACAGACCGAGTCCATACCCCGAACCTGAGTCACCGGCACAACGAGAGGTTAGGCGTCCAGTGCATCAGCCCTTACAATGAATTCAGAGTAGTGGCTGCCCCTATTTGAAAGGTCTCTTTCTCTTGAACAACTTTCATGCTGGATGTACGTGTCTAACATTTGTAGTTTTTGACTCCTACTGTGTTTGCACAGTGAGAAAAAAAGTGTTGCTGTTTGTGAGCGCAGTAGGAATAAGGCCAAACAAATGTAGTTATCTCAAACAACTGTAAATGTTACACATGTACATCCAGCATGAAAGCTGTTCAGGAGAAAGAGACCTTTCAAATGAGAGTACTAGTAATCTGAATTCATTATATTTTTTAAACTATGGCCTTCTGATGACCCAAAATGTCATTTTTTCTCGTTATTTTCACATTTCGGAAGGACATATTTAAAAAAAATATAATGAATTCAGATTAGTGACTACCTTCATTGGAAAGGTCTCTTTCTCCTGAACAACATTCATACTGGATTTTAGCAAGGCATTTGATACAGTCCCACACAAAAGATTAATACACAAGTTAGCCTGCCTTGGGGTGGGTCCCAAGGTGGTAGCCTGGATAAAAAATTGGCTAGACAACAGGACGCAAAGGGTAGTAGTAAATGGAGTACACAGTGAAGAAAGGAGGGTTACTAGCGGGGTACCACAGGGTTCAGTACTGGGAACGGTCCTTTTTAATGTCTTTATAAGTGACATTGCAGAGGAACTGGAAGGAAAAGTATGTCTCTTTGCAGACGACACTAAGATCTGCAACAGGGTTGATACACAAGATGGAGTGGAAAGGATGAGAAGGGACTTGGCAAGGCTGGAGGAATGGTCAAATGTATGGCAGCTCAGATTCAATGCAAAGAAGTGCAAGGTAATGCACATGGGAAACAAAAACCCAGGGAAGCGACAATGGGGGTGAGATACTGACAACAGTAAAAATGGAAAGGGACTCGGGTAATTATGTCAGATGACCTAAAGGTGGGCAAGCAATGTGAGAAGGCAGTAAGGAAGGCTGGGGGGATACTGGGATGCATAGGAAGAGGCATCAATAGTAGAAAACAGGAAGTTGTTATCCCTCTGTACAGACAGTTGGTGAGACCCCATCTGGAGTACTGTGTGCAGTTCTGGAGACCCCATCTCCACAAAGACATAGACAGAATGGAGGCTGTCCAGAGGAGGACAACCAAAATGGTGCAGGGTCTGTACCAGAAGACATACAAAGAAAGACTAAAGGAGCTTAATATGTATACCCTTGAGGAAAGAAGGGAGAGGGGACATGATAGAAACTTTCAAGTACCTCAAGGGAATCAACAAAGTCCAAGAGGGTAGCATCTTTCAGAAAAAGAGATGTGCAAGAACAAGGGGGCACAATTTGAAGATAGAGGGGGGACGACTCAGAGGTAATGTGAGGAAGTATTTTTTCACAGAGAGGGTTGTGGATGCATGGAACAGCCTCCCTGAGGAGGTTGTGGAGTCAAGAACAGTGGGGGAATTCAAGAATGCATGGGACAGACATAAGGCAGTCCTAGTGGGGGTAGGAGGAAGTAAGCTGTTGGTTAACTAGGATCTGCAGCTTATCTGTTAGGTAGGAAAATGGGCAGACTAGGTGGGCCAAGCGGTCCTCATCTGCCGTCAAATTCTATGTTTCTATGGATGCACATGTCTAACATTTATACTTTTTGACATAATTACATTTGTTTGGTATTACTCCTACTGTGCTTCCAAACAGCAACATTTTTTTTCTCACGCGCAAACACAGTAAGATTCATGCCAAACAAATGTAATTATCTCAACAACTATAAATGTAGACATGTATATCCATCATGAAAGTTGTTCAGGAGAAAGAGACCTTTCAAATGGGGTAGCACTACTCTGAATTCATTTTATTTTTTATACTATGGCCTTCTGATGACCCAAATTGTAATTTTTCTTACTATTTTCACATTTCGAAGGCCATATTTATAAAGATATAATGAATTCAGATTAGTGACTGCCCTCATTGAAAGTCCTCTCTCCTGAACAACGCTCATTTGAACTGTTTTTCAGATATTTAGATTTGTTTGCATTGTGTGCACATTGGCTTAGAATTCTGCACCTTGCATTGGGATTTTCATAGAAGAACATGCAGGTGTTCTGACTGCAACATTTTGAACACACAGTGAGACTGAATGAGTTAAAGAGCTTGGTGATATGGCTTTGCGGTTGTGTGTATCTCTTTAAGACCAGCCACTATTTTGCCATCATCACCACCACCACAGCACTGGGCCTTTGATAAAGCAGTTTTGTTAGTGTGAAATGCTTCAGGCAGCTAGTTCAAGTGGAGCCTGCTTTTTATTTTGTACCGAGACACTGCTGAAAATCTAAGATTTTGCACTAGCCAGTGTGTTTTTATTATCAGTTTGTGGCAGTGTTCTGATTTTCTCTTTTGCATTGACTGTTTTGTCAGCAGCACCTGTTCCTGTGGTGCGGTACCTTCCCGTATTTGCTATCAGGTGGGAAAACATTCTGATTAACAAAAGAAAAAGAAAATATTTCAGACATAAAAGGTAACCATTGACTGCTTTTAAAAATTAAAACATTGATTCTAGAAGGTGGGCGCAGGGCATGCCATGAAGCCTGTGTCCACCACCTCAAAGTCATCACAGTTGCACACAAAGCCCTCGGACGTCATGCTGTCTGATTCTGGAAGCCTGGCACAATTCGTTGAGTTGACGAGATTTACGGCACCTTGTGCCAAAGGATTGGCGCAAGTGCCACGATCCAGGGTGCAGTGCTAGCCCAGGGAGTAGGTGGTCTAACTCCCTTCTTGTGGTAGGGTGTTTGCGGCAAGCACCTTCTGGAATCACGCTCATGGCAATGTTTGATGCAGCTAGCAAGTTGCATCAAAACACCCTGCCTCAAGCCTGTGGCAACATCGCAACTCCTTCCAGAATCTGACCCATTGTCTTATGTTTTTGGGGCTACTTACTCTTAAACATACTGTAATTTAATTTTTTGCTAGTGCTAATGTTGTTATTGTTCTCACCTGGGAGAATTTCTTCTTTGGAAGAATGTTTCCAACAGTGTAGATCTCTGATTCGGTATGCTAACTTTCTTTTTTCCACTCCTCTCCCCTTCAAGAAATCTACTGGTGGCCAAGCTGCCACCTCATATAGTTTCCCTAAACTCTGGTCCTCTCTTCCCCTATCCATCCACTCTGCCTCTTCTCCTTTAAGTCTCTTCTTTGTGACTTTACAACTCTTTCCTGCAACTGTCCCTGGACCCAGACCTTGGAGGTTTCCCTGATCCTTTCCACGGATTGCCCAAACCTAATAAGCTGTCAAGTCCCCCTACTGATATGCTCCACATGGGGCTGTTTCACTGCCCCTGTCCAACGTAATGTTGATCTGCCTTAAAGCTACAGTATTTGTTAGTTGGCAGAAATTTTCAATATATATATATATATATATATATATATATATATATGTATATATATATATGTATATATATATATATTTTTAAGCAAAAATGTATTTCTAACATTCATATATCCTCAGTGTATTTTTTTAATTTTCTCATATTTTTAAAACCCTTTTATAGCTAATTTTGTATTTGTTGACTCACACAATTAAAGAGGGCCACCTCTTGGAAGTTTTAAAAATCTCTTCTGCTTAGGTAACCTGTTAAATGTACACACTAGATTCTTACTGTGGATGTATTAAGAGGCTGTTACCACATCTTTCTCATGGTAAGCAGCACAGCACTGCACCATCAATATATTTATTTTTACCATGGTGGAGATATCAAGGGAGCAGGAATTAAAAAAAAACAAAAACAACAACTTCAGAATCACATATCTTAACCCATGGAGGAAAGAAATGAGAAAGAAAATGAGTACATTGATGTTTTTGCTGTAAAATCATTATTTCTGGGGGACATAGTGAATAACAAATGCTGCTGCTTTAAGTACCTTGTACTGTTTCACCCTGCACTGAATTTTTGTTCATAAATGTACTTTATTTTTGCCCTCTGTGCTCAGCCAGCCCCAATCGGCCCCTCTGCTTCCAGCCCTGCCAACTATTGCCTTTGGGACTTACCATCCCGCTGCATAGTGCCCCATGGATTGCCCTCCCATGGCGGGCCACTCCCACCCCCTGCTAATCCCTGTAGGAGCTGGGTATCGGTTGTTGCAATAAGCAGCCCAGTAGATGGTGCGGGGCCTGTGGGGAAGTGCATCATCATCCCATCAGGCTTCAGAATTTTCTGCCCTTTTCTGTCCCTCACCACAGGAACATCAGTGGGTTGTGCCCTCCCTTCTGTGCCATGTCTCAGTTGTCTGACCACCGCCTGTAGTCACCAGGCAGCGTTGTCGCAACCGTGGCAACAACCCACTGTCCCCTGGAGGAGGAAAGCATCCCATAGGATGCTCAATCCTTCCCCGGCCAGCCTCTAAATGACCCAGGTTCATTCCTGAACCCGGGTCACCAACGTGGCAGCAGGTAAACAGTAATGCCTCAGCCCTCTGTGTCACCGAGTTGACCCCACACTGAATATATGTTTGAAATGTTCTGTGCCTTGCTCCCTTTCTGATGTGCTGTATTGCTTGGCATTGGCTATTGTTGATGCAGTGTCTGTTAGTGTACCATTAATTCTTTCACCTTGTTGTATTACTGTATTATCTTCCTCACCCCCACTCCAGACACATCTGGAAACAAGATATAAACAAGTACATAAATAACACGGAGCTGTTCTCAGCTCAGTATTATTTATTTATTTCATGAGTTTCACCAGGAAAAACATATCCAGAAGCAAATAGTTTGATTCCTTTAATTGGACCAACATAGATGTTACAAAAAGAAAACAATGTCTAAGCTTTCGGACTAACCAAGTCCTTCCACGGAAACTTATGACAGTTGTTCAGAGAGTCACATTCTATTAACACCTAGGTCATACAGTATATAAAAAAGACATTAAAAACACAGAAACAGTTCTCAATGGTTAAAAATACATATTTAAAAAATCAGAGATTTAAATGGCATGAACAGCATTCCATTAACTTGCTACTGCTGAGAATCTTTTCAAGGTCAAATAGCATCCACAGCAGATAAGCTGAACACTTAAGTAGACAAAACCTCTGACTGAAAAACGTACTGAGCTAACAGCTTGTTTTCAGATGTGTCTTGTAAGGAAATGTTCCAATTATAAAACAATAATTATAAAATGTAAAGTGTGTCTTACCTGGTAAAACGTTTGAAATCAGTAAATGAAACGTTTATATTTCATACACAGCATTTTGATATTTAGATGCCAAACTATGTTTTTCCGTCCTCACTGGTTGTGTTGTACTTCTAATTTATTTAGTTATGTTTCACTTGTGCATAAGCAAGTTAATTACTTGATAGCTTTGAGTTGTTGGATGGTAGATCTCCCTGCATTGAGGTTTGGAGCCAACAGCATGTTTGTTCAGATCACCTTAGGCTGATTTTTTTATTTTTGTTTAAATCAATAATGAGTCTTTTGGATGCATGGCAGTATAGTGAAATATGGGTCACCTGCCACTCAGAACACTGTGGGGACAAGTATCCATGATAATGTAACAGCTTTAAATCATCCTCTCCCTAGTTGGGAATGATGTAGTACCCAACATTTATGGCAAATCTCAACAACATTGGAACTAACAGAAGAAGAAATGATGATACAGTATGTCTGGTTCAATTTCTTCTTTTTCCCATATTGCTTTTTCTCCCTCTGTTGGCCTCCCCATTGCTTTGCTGGGTTTTCTGCCGTGGCTACCACCCAGCTTCCTCAGCCACTCCTTCCACCATTGTACCAGTGGAGATTCACAGAGGGGAGTCCTGTTGTACCAGTGACCACTGTTCTGCCAGTAGTGGGGATTCTTATTTTTTAAGTTTGTTTTTTTTTGTTTGTTTTTTATAATTATCACCCACATCTGTCTCTGGCTGCCCGCCAGCCTGCCCAGCTCCTTCTGTGGTTCTGTGGTGCTTAAATGTCTTCATGGTGTACTACACATGCATCAAAACCTGCTTGGGGGTTCCACTGGGATATATGACCAGGACTTCCCCTCACTGATCCGTGAAGTGTGGAGGAACACAGCCAGTTGGAATGGTGGGGCCCCGCGGGTATGTTGGTATCATGCTACCGCACTGGGGGTATCATTTTTGTTTCGTATACCCCTCGGATTCAACCATGAGGGCTTCACTGTGCACATGCACATACAGTTGCGTGGACAAGCTCCGATGCTACAGTATGTTGCAAGCTCCGTCCCATGAGCCTTTCCATTTGCACAATCACCTGTGATTACTCAAGTGGCAATATTGCAGCAGAAAATGCTGACCTCCCTCCCCAGAGGAAGAGAGCATCCAATGGGACACTTAGCCCTCCTGGTCCCTGGCATCCAGGGTTTATTCTTGGACCTGGATGAACAGAGTTTCCCTGCGATCAGCCAACATGTGTTTGGTTTTCTGTCCCCATTTTTATCTCATCTGCCTTTCTCCTCTGTGGTGCCCAACAGTGCCACTACAGGCCTCGTGTGCATGCAGTGTCCCTTCCGTGGAGGGAACAAGCTCCCTGGCCTACCACTGGGGGGGGGTGTTACAATGACAGAACATGGCACCTGACTACTAGGAGTGCTGCCACATGGCAGCGTCGCCCCAGGATGCCCAGCCAGCTCCCGTATCTGCTCACGAAACCTGGTCACTGACACTGGGCCATCAGGCCACCCCTCAGTTTCTTCTTTTTAAGCTGAGAAAGGAAATGAGGCAGTCTTAATACTAGAGGAACCAAGGTTCCCAGTTCCTGGAACTGAAAAGCAAAATTGAGAAAACACTAAAAAAGGAATCATATTAAACTGCATAGCACACCATACTGCACAAACTCAGATTCTAGGATCTCACAAAGAAATGATTAAGGTCAAAAAACAAACCCCAATAGCTAGTTTAGCAGCAAGTAAAACTCGGTGACTAATGTCTTTCGTGTACAGAAAGATTTGGCATTGAAAGGTTCAGAGGACATGAGCCCATGGCATTGTGCACAAACAGATTTAAATTGTTACAAGATTCTAAGGTACCAGCAGGTGCAGGCTAGGGGAAGTTGTGGGACCCAAGTAGTGTATTCCAGTTGTTAAAATGGTTAGAATGGATTTTCCCTTTTCTTAGGCTTAGGGCTAAATGTTTCAGAAACCCAAGGAAAAACAAATTGTCAGTTCTTTAAGAGAGGGAAATGTAGAAAGAATATTCAGGAATGTGATAGATGTATGGACTAGACTTCCATCTAGTGTAGTATCGTGGAAAACCATCCATGTCACAGTTAAGAGTAGATAAGTGCCTAGAGGGAAAAAAAAGATTAGAATATTATACCACTGAGCTGGTGAGGTAAAGGCTCAATTGACAAAATGCCCTTTCTCTCTTTTTTTAGGCTTGTATGTTCATTTTTTCAAATGTAATTTAAATGAAAACTGGACATTTATTGTTTTTAGACTGTCTCAGAGAGCTGCATTGTTCCAACAAATGGAAAGGCAGCTGGAGGACCAAAGGACTAAAAAGGAATTCCATGCAGTAGAAGCTGAAGCTGCTCATCAAAGAAATATAGCACTTTGGAATGTAAGTTGTTTCTCTACTTTATAAGGGTCCCACGTCAAGATAGTGAATACGGGAACAGCAAAGTGCAAAACAGCACTACATTACAGCGAGTGCCGTATCGGCGACCTTTCTATTTGCAGGGGGCTTCGCCCCCTCTTATGGGGATCTGTGCCCCCCACCTGCCTTTACTTAATATAACAACTCGGGGAAGGAACCCATCGGAGGAGGAACTGTCAGTCGCCACACGGGCACTTGCTGTAATTTGTGTACCGCTTTGACTCCTCGCTGTTCCATACTACCATCTTGACTGGCTACCCTTTGTAAGTAATTGTTCAAGAATTTATATAGTCAGAAAGCATTTTATTGCAGTCGGCTTGTTGATGCAACACCCAGGGTTCAGGAATGAGCCTGGGTCATTGGAGTCGACCAGAGGGAGGATTGAGTGTCTCAGAGGATGCTGTCCTCCCCAACAGGAAGGGTTGCTGCTCCACTGCAAAACTGCAATCTGGGTGAAAACAGGTGGTAGTGCAATGGAGCTATGGCTAAAGGAGGGAGGATGTCAACCCAGAGTCTGTGCTGGCATTCTTTGTGTCCAAGTTTGATTGGACTCCCTTGTGCGCCAACTACCTCAGGGCTGGGGGCAACAGAACACTGAGGGGCAAAAAGGGGCACAGCAGGATGATGCAACACAGTCTGACCCTGGCTGAACCAACCAGCCACCCTACCCTGGAAGTCCTCAAATAGAAAGACTGTCACCTTGTCAAGAGTGACCAGCCGGGGTAAGCTCCTCCTTAGGGGGGAGATAAGTTAGGGGCTGGTAAGGGGTACGTTTTGGAGATGGTGGGGTATGGAGTTGGGTGGTAGCCCCAAATGAGGGCAGCACCAGAGAGGAGGGGGAGCATATAAAAAAAGCATCTTTATTTAAAAATGAGATATTATTTATAAGTATGGAAATATATTAATTTGTTGTATTGTATTATAGGATTTAGAAGAAGCCATGGAAAGGCTAAAAACAAGAGCACAAAAGCAGTTGCTGCATCCTGACATGGTTAACCTTGAGGTACAGTTTTTAATAATAAATGTTACATTTTGTAGAATACATTTTCAAGAGGCACTGCTACATTTTGGGCTTTTTTCTCTGTAGGTGTTAATACTCCTAGCCAGATATGCCACGTCAGGACTGTTCACCTTATAGTTCTGACAACCCCACTTGCCTTCATCCATGCTAGTGGGGCTCTGGGGAGGGTATAGGGCCCAGTGGTTTTGGCTCCACCTCCCCGATGGATAGCTAGTATTTTTTCTCCTGCTGTTCCTTCACCCGTTTTTCCTGTCCTCCTGCACGGCTGCTACATGCACACAGCATGTCCTCAGGGGGACAAAGCTCTCCTACCCATCGCGAGGGGTCGCTTTGGCAGTGGAACACAGTGACGCCCTCTTCCAGCCAGGACATCCTGCCACTTGCAGCATTTCCCCAGGCTGGGTGCGTAACGTTGCAACATCAGACATCATGATGCTGAGCATCTGATGTCATCACATCCATTTATACACTGTCGAAAATTGGAAAAATGTGTATGCCCTTTCAAAATGTTATTTGCCTAAGGTAACTCATTCCACCCTGTGGAAGGGGTCTTAACCCCCAAACATTGGTGGTGTGTGGGGAACCCTTACAATTATCTGTGTGGCTCAAATAAGTATTTCATTATATTATAAAACAAAGCTGGGTGAGTGATTCATTTACTCCTATAACCTGTAGTTTTCATCCCAGCCATCCTGAACCTGAGCTGTTTCTTTTATCAGTAAATATTTTCCTATTTTCATTAGGGGTCATTTTAATATATTCAAATAAATGGTTACCTCATAAAATAAGCCTTTATGTAAGCGTGTCACAAATTACAAATGCTGGTTCCCCATTTTGAAGCTGTGACTTCTGTTTTTTTTTTTTTTCATTTTCATCCACTGCTTCAAAACAGAGGTGGCTTCCAAACCGCAGTGGCTACAGTTAGCAACAGCAAATCCGTTCTTACTTCTCTGCCAGCTGGCTCCAGCCAGACTGTCAGCAATGCTGATCCACTCAAATGCACTCAGATCTCACTGCCGATTCTCTTACTGATTTCGTGCTTCTCTGCACCAAGCAGCTCTGCTGACTCTCTGTTTCTATGTAACCATGGATGTTTCTGCTGTTCTGCGTAGTCGTCTGTCGACCTCCATGCTGCTTCATTTCTGTATGGCTTTAAATACACTAACACCTGCTAATAACCCCTGCACAATCTCTCCACTCTCTGCTGACCTCCTGCTGTGATCATTTCCCAGGCCCTGTGATTATACAGGTCTACTGTAATCCCAACATAGCATGACTCAGGACACGGTAGCATGGAGGTGGGCCACAATTTAGGCGGCTTCTGTTAAGAACCTTAAATGCATCTGCGGCTACAATTTGGGGGAGGCAGCAGTTCGAGGGCAGACCTTAAGACAGGAAAATACAGTACTTTGGGTCCCTGCTCAATCAAAACATATTGGTAGCACATTAATTGAGTGAGGGAATATGGGCGATTCAATTTGGGCAACGGAATTATAGTGACTTCTAAATGGGCGACTGTAAATTAACGGCGACTGGTACAGATGAGAGACTGTAAATTTATAACCTTCCCCCAATGTCCAGGTGCGACATGGTGTTGTAATCATAGAGGGGGGGTCTAGGGTACAGTCCTGTAAGAAAAGGTGCGGAGCCTCTGTCTAACATGGGCACAACTGTGGGTGAGTGGGAACCGTGCAGAAGTGATTGAGCTGAGGGAGAGGGTGAGGAGGAGCCCAGTAGAACAGCGAGATTCAGTGAAGGGTACTTACAGATAATCACTATATTTACCGTCGCAGAAAGGCATTGTCAGGCAAATTGTGTAGTCACTCTTCTGCATTCGCTCAAATTAAAGTCTCCCATTAATCCTCACTCTAATGACATGGAACCAAGCATATCCAAGAGTGGCCATATTTCTAACTTGGCATTTTGAATGGGGTCATAAGCAGTTTGGTTGGTGACACTAGAAAAGTTGTTGCTCTGAGTACTTATTAAATAGCAAGCAGTAGGGTGAGAGAAGGTGATAGTGGAAAATTCAGCTATGCTTCAATTAGGGCCCCCTTTTGGTTTGACTTTGAGAATTCAGCCAAAAACCTTGGCTCACAATTCAGTATTGGGCATTGAGATCAAGCAGGCTATAAATGGGTATGATACCCTCTCTGCCCCAACAATTTCCACTCAAACCCTTATCCTGTTCTCTGACTCATTACACACACAGAAAAAAAAATGCCAGCTCCTGGCACTATGCCAGAGTGAATCACATCTTTTAAATCCTGCTGTCCTTCCTATCTTGACCCCTCCTAACTCCCCAAACACTCATTTAAATGCTGCCCTCTCCAAAACCTTGAGCCACGATTTTCGAGGGGGGACACTAAGTAGTTTAACCCCCCCCCCCAGATCAATCTGTCTGCCTGGTATCATAAGTGAAGCAGATTGCTTTGCCTTCATCGCTTCCTCCTTTCTGACTACATGTCAACTCACTCCAGTGGCTTGCTTTACTTGTAGTGGAGGGAATGCTCAGAGTTAGTTGGGATTCAGACAAGCAGGAAATACCCCCACAGTCATTCATCGCAGTTCAGGTTGGGCAGCACTTAAATTTGAGTTTTGGAGGACTGGAGGGGTTCATGTTAGGAGGAGGACATTTAAATAAGTGGTTAGCTCCTAGCATAATGCCAGGATTTGGCCTTTTTAAATAAAATAAGATAAAATGAGCATGGGAAAGAGCAGCGGTTGGGGAATTGCTGGGGTGAGTAGTGGGGCACCTTGAGAAAGTTTAACAATTTTTTTTAAACATTAATTGGCGAGCAGGCTCTGTGGCACTATGTGATTGGGATGGCTATGGCATTTAGTGACCCAAGTTCAAACCCCCAGCCCTGGAGACATCAGGAGTGGAGGTTGGCAGGAAGGGCCTGGACCGTCCATGAGAAGTCTCTGTTCCCGGGGGGGGGGGGAGTTGATGATGATGCTCACTCTTGGTAGGATACCTAGGGGTTGCATGATGGCGGTGCTGCTGGACACGTGGGTTGCTATGCATCAGCTGGCAGTCCCCCAGAACCGTCGCCTGGTGCCCTCACTTACAGAGGGTGCAGGGCAGGATGTCAAATGCAGTTAAAAAAAAAAAGTCTGTCTTGGTTAGTACCATGTTATGCTACCAGAGTCCACCTGTGTCCAGTGGGCACATCTGATAGGCAGTTCTCCGTAGCTGCTCCCGCTGTAAGCCTGTGTGCAACACTGGAGTACACCATGTGGTATTCTGGAAATGGGCACCCTGTGTTGGGGGAATCCAGTGGATTAGTTAGGAGCAGTGCCATTGGATGGTCTGTCCTAAGTAAGCAGAGACCCAGGACAGGAGATGTATCCAGGGTAAGGCAAAAGTAAGTTGAATGTGGTGATAAAGAAATAAAATAAAAAAAAAATTAAAAAGTAATTGGAGGAAGGTGTATACTTCCAAAATGCCCTAAAACTTCAACATTGCCTATCTGAAGTAGAAATTTATGGTGTTTGGCCCTGCCACTAAAGTCCACTACGGCCTTGGCTCAGTGCCAGGTAGCATCCCATTTCTTGATGTATTTAAATTTGAACTGAGCAGGTTAAATTTATCATTAAACAATATACAAAGAGATGCACTTGATGTCTCAGAGTTAAACACCTTATAAATTGGTTATGTGTTCACACATCAAACTTTTTAATTTTGTTTTATTTTTCCTTTATTCAGGAGGCCCTCTGTCATTTTTCTGCCCTGGTCACAGCCCCGGGCTTCTACCTTCTGCCTATACCCTAATTTCCAGTTACTAGCTTACCCCGGAGAATAGAGCCGCAGCTCAGTTCTCCCAATTCAGGCTGCGTGCATATATCTGGTTGGGAGTGCGGTGACAGTGACAAATTAAAAGCCGGGGAGGCTTCATAAAGCGGAGGCTCTCCCCTCCATTTGCTTATTTTTCCTCCTGGGAGGCGGGGCGTGCAGTGGCGTCTGGCGTCCTCCCGCCTCCACTGCATTTTCGAGCACCGGCAGCTGGGCTCAGCCTCCGCCTGGGGTCCTTCTTATGCGTCGGGCACTCACCCCACCCCCAGAGAAGGAGGAGAGTGTCCAGGATGCTCTATCTTCTCTCGGGCGGCTCTCCAGCTACCCGAGTCCATTCTCGAACCCGGTTGCCGGCGTCATAGCGAAATCCAACCACTGCACCGACGAGCCAGCAGTCACACATCAAACTTTATATCTGCTCATGAAGCGGGGTGGGGAACATGATGACCTAGAGTCCTTTAAATTGTTCACACAAAAACCCTGTTTTCAATTTTGAAACTTACAGATTGATCTTCCTGTATATATCTTCACCATTCATCACTGGTGGGTTATATGCTAGAGGCGCTATGACCCCATGGGAGCTTACAGCTTGGAAAGTTTTCTAGGGGGAGGAGTCAGCACTGGGGATAGCGCCACCACGAGGACGATGCACAGCGTGCTGCTCAAACACTGGCCAGAAACCAACACCGACTCCTTCACCTCAGTTCTGTCTTTCCCCCTGTCGAGAGTGCACCTCGTGGGAGCTGAAGAGCCGTTACTACACAGTTGTAGTTCGAATTGTCACCGGAGTTCTGTTCATCGTTACTCAACACTGTAGATCTTCACTCGGGTGAGACCATTTCTTTTCTTATATTATTTCTGGTTTCTACAGTGCGAGTCTTTCCCTAGTTTTGTTTTATTTTGTGTGCAGTCGATCATGTCTGGTCCAGGGCCTAAGTTGAAGGCAGGATGTGTCCCCATGCTGCGTTCCCCTGTGGTAAGTCCATCTCCATAACGGATCACCGTGATCGATGCCTGTCTTGCCTGGGCCCTCAACACAACATGGACAACTGTGACGCATGCTTCTCTGTGGACTGCAGGGTCCTCAAAATGTGTGTGTGTTGAAGGTGGGTCAGAAACCTCCCACCTTCAGCGATGGCGTTGATCCAGGGATGCCAAGGCAAGAACTTTGGACCCTTCCCCCGGGTCGTCCCCCGATACTGTATGTACCAGTGGGGAGCGGGCTGCGGTCAGTTCTGGACTCGCTGGAACTTCTGGTTCACCAGAGGGGTTGGGTGGACAGTTGGCCTCCGGGGGGGGGGGCCGTTGAGCACCCCTCTTGGTTGTCGACCTCCTCTGAGGTGCGATCACCCCCAGTGTCGCGGTCATGCTGTACGCTGGACCCAAACCGGTGGGACCCTCAGCTCTGTCTGCTGACTCTGCTTGGGCTCCTAGCCACGTTCCTGGGGTTGGTGAGCAGGGCAGGATCAAGCTTCAAGCTAGGGCTGCTTTGGATGCCGCCAGCGGCACCGGACCCAGTAGAGTAACGGGGGTGGCCTCTCTTTCATGGTCGTCCTGGTCTCCTTCTCTTCGGAGGAAGATGATGGGGATGACCCAGAGTGATTACCCATCTCCAGGAGTCTCCCGATTCGAGGAGTTGTGCGCCTCACCTAAGCCTAGTGACGAGGTTCCAGAGGTATCTTAGTTTTCTGCCTCCCTGGCTGGGGCTGCCCTTGGAGACCACTCTTCTGACACCCATTGGTGATTCTGGAGGACTCTCACGGTGCTGACCCGGCACCAAGGAGGAGGGTGGCACTGGGGATGGGGCCAGATCTGAGATGGCGCTGCGCCTCGAGTTGAGTCGGGCACCGGCACCACCTTTGGTGCCGGGTCTGGCATTGGCACTGGGGATGGTACTGATCTAGGCTGTGTTACAGAGGTGGGTTCGGGGATGGTACTGACTGTTTTGTTTTAGGGTCTGGAGCCATCACAGAGCTCCCTCTGTTGGTACCTCAGGGACGGTCAAGGGGCAGGTCCCTCTCTGAAGGGGAGGGTTTGAGAAGGCCTGGGGTGGTTCAGGGGCATACTCCCAGAGCTGCTGGTGGCTCGGGAGGAGCCACAGTGCCGACCCCTCGCATTTTCACTCTCCTCGGTGGGGAGGGGGATCTGCATCAGGTGAGACTAGGGGCTGCCTGCAAGGGCCAGACTGTCCTCGATCTTCTCATTATGGGGCCTTTTCCTTAGGGCACCACTTGGACCATTCCTGCATGGTTGGGCGACCTATAGTGGGCATTTTGCACAGCCCCACCCTTCGGGAGGGGTCGCCTGATCATTCTCTAAGCCCTAGCAGGGATCCTTCTCTGGCTCACCAGACTTCTCCTCCTCCTCCCTCGGATCCAGTGCCTCACCCTCCTGCTCTCCCAGGCATTTTGGGTCCTGTGGAGCCCTTGTCTTGGGACCAATTCAGAATCTTGGCTGTAGCTTTTCCTCGCTACTTAAGAGCTCTGGACCAGGTCATCTTCAGACCAGAAGCCCCTGCTGTGCCAGAGTCTGAATCAAGCTCTTCTACTTCCTCGTCTTCCTCCCCAGAGGAAGAAGACTTGTCAATCTTCTATCTTCTGACGCTGATATCACCAGCTATCAGCTGTTCTTGTCGAGGATGTTGGAAAGAACTCACATATCTCACTTTGCAAGTCACGATCCTGCTCATGTGACGTTATCTTCTTGGGGAGTTCTCCTGGGATAGTATTGTTATTCCTTCGTGGCCTGTTCCATTTCTGTAGGTGTCATGTCACCCTCTGCCCCTTCCCTGATCTGAGGGACTTCTAGCACAGATATCGCACCCACAGGTCTCCAGGTTCCAAGCCTCACCCCACTTGGATAGAATTACTGGATACCCCCTCTGGGCATCATCGCCAAGGTGCCACTGCCTCCTGAGTCTGACTCAGCTGGTTTGACCGCTAGTGAGAAGGCTTTTCTCCATGGCACGCTCTCTTCCTCTGTCCTCAGCTCATCAGGCCCATATGGCTGCCTGTGCACCATTTATGGATGGTGCTAGGACAGCTCCTAGCCACTCTGCCTGACTCTTGAGGCAACCAGGCAAGCCATCTGCCTTTCTGCTAGTGACCTAAAGCTGGCGAGGCACTTGTCAAGAGCTGCCACACGATGCTAATGAGGTAGCTTCTAGGCAGGCAGGCAGGAACTGTGGTCTGCATAAGGTGGATGGCATGGCTAGCCTTTCCAGGTTATCAACCTTGGTCCGGCACAGGATGATTGCCTCCCCTTTCCAAGGAGCCCAGTTTTTTCTCCCGCGGTTTGAGACGGGAATTAGCAGGGCGTCTTCCTTCTCCCATTCAATGGGAGTCCCTGTCTTGCCCTGAAAAGTCGTGGGTCTTGCCAGACCCATAGGGGGCTTCTTCGCCCTGTGATTCTCCCCCACAGGAGGCTGAGGAAAACTCTTCTCTCCGGGAGGAGCCAGGTCCCCTTCGGGGGGCTTGGTACTCACTCACCAGTGATGAATGGTGAAGATACATGCATTGAAGATGTGAAAATTACGTACCTACTGTAATTCTTGATCTTCCTGTATATCTTCACCATTCATCACTGCTTCCCACCCACCTTCCCCTCTTGAGCCTCAACCTTTGGGCAATGCCTCCTCCCCACTTGCTTTCCCCCAGTTGAGGTCGATCAGAGCAGAGTCTGTTGACTTTGTGGGTTCACTGGTCCCTCAGTTGGGTGCCAGTGACCCTTCTTTTTCTTTTAAACTTTTCATTTATTAAGTTTTTCCAGTTCAGCCAAGTAATACAATACATTAGGGTATGTGTTTGAAGGTTATACAGTCTAGTCAGAATATAATAACAGGAAAATAAATATCCTCATATATGAACTATCAAAATGGCACTCCATGTAGTATAAAGGAATAATAAAATTAAGATAATGCTAAAAATGATTTGATGTGTTTATATACACATGGATTGGCCCAGCCATTTGTTGGCTATACTAATTGGTTTAGTCCCAAATGTCCCTGAGGATCAGTTAACAAGAAGGAGAAATGTTTTCCCCCCTTGAGCTTCTGGGAGAAAGTGGAGGCCACCGAGGTGGACAGCGAAGACCCTGCAAGTAAATGTTCTTCAGGCCACATCTCCAGTAATCATTTAAGTTCTTCTGATGGTACTCTCTTCCAAGGAGAGTGACCGAATTCTAAAAAAATGGAAAAGGGGGATATATAACATTGGGAGGGCTGGCTGGCCCAACTGCTCGAACCTCAATATGTTCCACCATTCCCCGGGTCTCTCTGTCTTATGGAACCAAGTTTGGTCTCGACTGGGAGATACTTAAGAACTAATTTGGACAACACTTCCTCCAGTTGATGTCTTCTCTGGGTCTGACACAGGTGGTCACTTCCACTACTCATAGACACGGCCACTCCCTTGACTTAGTCTTCCTCCTAGGGATCGAGCTTCTGATTTGGAGGTGGATCCAGTCGGGTGTTCTGATCACTGCACTGTGGGGTTTAGCTTTTTATACCCCCGGTTGGCCTACCCCTATGGAGATGGTCAGGTATCGCCCTTTACGAGATATAAGTTCTCAGAGCCTAATGGCGGTTCTTGATCTATTGTCCTCCTTGTTTGCCAGCAGTGATCCTGTGATACTCGTGACGGTCTATAACTTGGCCGTATCGACAGCTTTGGATTCTGTTGCCCCATCCGCGCTCGGCCTCTCTCCCTTCTTCCTCAATCTCCCTGGTTTGATGGGACTTTGAGGAAGATGCAGAGACTAGGTCGAAGGTTGGAGCATTGCTGGAGGAAGTCCACCCTTGATGCCGACTGCCTTAGATTGTTGGAACATTATCAAGTCTACCAATCTGCAATCTCCCGTAAAAAGGCAGAATTCCTGTCAAGGGAGGTTGCAGTTGCTCAGAATTGACGAGCTCAGCTTTTCCGTACTGTGGACAGACTGTGCAACCCAGCCTGTCTTCAGGTGCGGAGAGCTTTTTCGCAATTAGAGTGCAATTACATTGCTCGATTCTTTGCAAATAAGGTGGTTGACATCAGGGCAGGACTCCGGCCGGCACACTCTATGGGCGCTGCTATTAATCAGTGTGAGGTTACTACATCTCGGTTGTCTTGAGTACCTTTGGCCATCCGAGTTCACAGATGTCATGCAGATCATCCAGAGTGTCGCCCCATGCTGTAGATTGGATCCTGGACCTACTTCCATAATTTTGGGAGGTATTGAGGTTATGGGTCCGGTCCTGGCATGGATTGTCTGGTGCTCCTTGGAGTCTGGAGAGTTTCTAGCTCTCTGAAAGAGGCGGTGGTGACACCTCTCTTGAAGAAAGCTTCCTTGGACCCAGACTGCCATGCAACTACAGACCTGTCTCTAACCTTCCTTTTATAGGGAAGGTTATTGAGAAAGTTGTGGCTGCACAACTGGAAGACCATTTGACCATCCATGACATCTACGAACCACTCCAGTCTGCTTTTCGTAAGAGACATAGTACCAAAACAGCACTGGTTCAGGTGCTCAGTGATCTCCTGATGGCTAGAGATTGGAAGAACCGTTCCATCTTGGTCCTTCTAGATCTCTCTTCAGCTTTTGATAGCGTGGACCATGAGATGCTGTTGGGTCGTCTGAGGTTCATCTGTGGACTGTCGGGAAAAGTCCTCAGGTGATTTTCATCTTTCTTCATGGGTAGAACTCAGAGAGTGGTGTCGGGGGTTTATTCCTCGGACCTTACTTCTCTGTCATGTGGAGTCCCTCAGGGATCGGTCCTCTCACCCATGTTGTTCGCGGTGTATATGCTGCCCCTCGGAGACACTGTAAGAAGGTATGGGCTAAGGTTTCACTGCTATGCTGATGATACCCAGCTGTGCCTATCTTTTGCACCCGACCAGAATGGAGCTGTATCGGTCTTTAACAACTGTCTGAAAGAAATCCAAGACTGGATGGATTCTAGCTGGCTAAAGTTGAACCCTGACAAAACTGAGGTGTTGGTTGTGGATCCAGGTCGTCGGATAGGGGGGTTGGGGGAGGGTGCGCCCTCGGGAATTTTTCTGGGTGGCGCCTCACTCACGACCTCTGAACGGGTGCGTAACCTGGGGGTAATTTTTGACAAAGGACTGACCTTGCATTCGCAGGTGTCGGCGGTCATCAAAACTTCCTTTTACCATTTTAGGACTGTCGCCAGGATTAGTCACCTTGTTTCGTCCGATGACCTTCCAACATTGATCCACGCCTTTGTTTCCTCTCGCTTAGATTATTGTAACTCCCTTTTCCTAGGGCTTTCTGGGGAAGAAATCTGCACCTGCAGCTGGTGCAGAACACAGCAGCCTGGCTTTTGACGGGGTCTTCGTGATCTTGTCATATTTCACCGGTGCTGTGCAAGCTGCACTGGCTGCCAGCTCAGTGGCGGATCACCTATGAAGTCGGCTTGCTGACTTTTAAAAGCCTCACGTGGACTAGGCCTGGACTACCTGAAAGAGCTTCTGATTCCCTACCAGCCCGGTCAATCCTCCGCTCATCCAGCGGGGCGGGGTGGGTGGTGGTTGCTAGAGGTTCCAAGGGTATGTTTAAAATCTTCGCGCAAAGAGCTTTTGAGTTCATTGTGCCTACCCTTTGGAATTCTCTACCCTGTCGGATTTGGAAGTGCGCAACTGTGAGTCATTTAAGCAGGATTTAAAGACTTAGTTGTGGCTTCAGGTTTTAATAATTGAGTTTACTGTTTATATTATGATATGTGTATAGATTTTATTGAATTTGTTATGATTTTATCATTGTTGGTGTTTTAAAATGTGAGGCGCCTTGGTTTTGGATAAGGCGCCATATAAATAAATGTTGTTATTATTATTGTTATTATTATATAACCATGGAGTCCAACAGTTCATTAGCTCTGGGACTTTATTTTGGAGTTTGGTCATGAGGGATTCCATTTTGTAAATATCATAGATGGTATTTTCCCAGGATTGTATGTTAGGGGGTTCTGGTTGAAGCCATAGACGGGTGATGCATTTCTTAGCTGCGCCAAGAATGATGCTAAGGAGGTAAGTAAGGAGCTTTTTCTTGCGATATGATTTCGGGAAATGTAGGAGAAGGGCCATCTCAGGGGTGAGAGTACTCAGTTCCGAAGCTAACTCCCTTAGTTTGTTAGTTATCGCAGATCATATGGGTTCAAAGACCAGACAGAACCAAAATACATGGGAATGTGTCACCACCTCACATCCACACAACCTCCAGCAGGTTGAATCTCCAGAGTGTGAGTATTTAGCTGTCTGTTGTGGAGTTAGAAAATATCTAACTGCTACCTCAGGAGCATTCCTCCAGGTGTAAGAATTTGAAGCTTCGTTGGTGTCTCCAAATGTATTGCCAGTTCACCAGGGTAAAGGATGTGGTCAGTTCTGCCTCCCAGTGATACCGGATCAAGTCCATATGTTGAGAGTTATCCCCCTTGAGTGCCCTATATACCCGGGAGACCAGGTGAGTTTGATCTCCCATCTCTACAGTCAGGAATATAAGATCACTTACAGGGGGGATCTGCTGAGACACAATGTTGAGACCTAGTTTCATCTCGAAGAAATGTCTCATCTGAAAGTATCAAAAAAGGTCTTGTCATGCGAGGGAGAATTCTCCCTGCAGCTGATCAAAAGTTTAAAATATTCCCTTATCATAGAACTGAAAAGTGTGTTTTAAACCCCTCTGGGCCCATCTATTAAAAGTGTGGTCGGTCTGAGTTGGTAAAAAGGCCTGATCTTTAGCTACAAGGCCTATCCAGCTTGCCAAGAGTCTGTTATCTATTATGGAAAGAAATGTTTTTTTTTCCAACTCATTTTTATTCAAGAATTTGAAATACATACCATACAATAAAAAATATGAGGCGAACATAGACATAATTTGATCTCTGGATTACATATGCACAATTATAGTTTTTTGGATCTCTCATACATACTTTTTTTTTCCTTATTCTTTTCCTTTTTTTTTTTTTTTTAATACAATAATCCATTATCTAGAGTCAGGTAGCAGTCATTATCCCATTATCCGGCATCTAGACTTAAGTATAATTGATCCTTCAATACTTATATATAGTGCAATAAGGAATAGTTGTTCAGCTCATTACAAACTCCATTTTCTAACCTAACCTCCTTTCAACACTTAATATGGAAACAAAGAAAAAGAAAAAAGGGGGAAAAATAAAAAGCCATGACAGTAAAACAGGAAACTAATCTACACAGATTGAAGAGGGGGAACAGACAAATAAACTAACAGTAGGGGACCATTCACACGGACAAGTTTCATTTATTATTTTAATCCCTCTTTTTCTCTTTTCCCTTCCTTTTCTCTTTTTTATAAATTTATTTGTGAGGGGTGTTTTCCTTAGGGAGTGAGTGTTAGAGATGAGGGTGGAGACTGAGCGGGGGGGGGGTCCTATTAGGCCCAAGGGGGGAGGCATCCAGCTCTGCCCTGCTTGTTCTCCCTTTTTTTTTAGATTACCCTGTTTTCTCCCTCTCCTCCCTCTCGGGGATCTTCTACTACCAGACTAGGGCCTGAATTCCGAAGAAGCCAGGGATTCCACACTTCCCTGAATTTCTCTTCTCGGAGATTCAGCCTCTCTGTAAGGCGTTCCATCTCACAAATAGAATCTACTTTGCCACACCATTATGCTACTGTGGGTGGGTCCTTTTTTGAGCCAGTGGCGTGTTGAGACATTTAAGAGCTGCTACCATAAAGTTCTGGGCTAGCTTTCTCTGTGGGACTGGAGTTGCAAGGCTGTGGGTAAGCCAAACACCCATTCGGTCATGACTCTGGGTATGTTCATTTTCACTATGGCATTGGTAGCCCTTCTCACCTCCTCCCAAAACCCCCGGATACCCAGGCAATCCCAAAGATGTGCAGATGGGACCCTCTGAAGCCACATTCCCTCCAACATTTATCCAGATGGATCTTTGAAAATGCTTTCTGACTTTTGGGGTATAGAAAAACTACACTAAGACCTTCCAGTAGAATTCTAGCCAATTAAGTACGAGAGGCTACTCTCCAGCCATGGAATCCAGTCTTCTCCAGACATCATCTGGTATAGGATCTTCCCCTCTTTTATGCCAGCCTCTTTGATATTTTCTAATGGAATAATTTCTTCTGGGCTCAGACATGGGTAGAGGTCTGAGATACATTTCCTTTTAGATTTATTTTCACTGTATGATATATAAAATCCTCCCAAACGTTCTTTTGTCTACTCACCAGAGTTAAATAGCCCGGCATGTTCAGGTAGTGTCTTATCTGTAGATATCTGAAAAATTCAGATCTAAGGATTTTGAACTTGGTCTGGATCTGTTGAAAAGACATAAGGACCCAATTCTCCACTAACTGAGCAAATCTGGTAATTCTGTTCCTCTCCCATCTCTCATACCCATAATCTGTCTTTGGGGGCAAATAGTCTGGTGTATGTCTAATAAGTGAGAGCGGGCCCAATGTCTCCCTCCCATCTTGTATCTAGTTAGTTGTATCATCTCCATGGTATGCCGCGTCCACAGGTTCTTAATTTGATTTATGAATTTTCTAGAAAGGTTCAGACTTGGGAGAGCAAATAGGGGAACCGGGCAGTCTCCACAATTCTCTGTCTCATACCACCCTGAATCTAAACGTTGTTTTACCCAAGTGGTCACCGCTCCCATCTGGGCAGCTAAATAATAAGCCTTAAGTTAGGCAGCCCTAGGCCCCCAATGATTTAGGTTTCTGAAGTGTAGACTGTCCAATCCTGGTCTGCCCCCAGATGTATCTGATAATTCCTGAGTTTGTTTCCTGCCAGAATTTCTTAGGGATCTGGACAGGTAAGGAGGAAAAGGAACAAAAATCTTGGAAGTAGATTCATTTTCACTGAGTCTATTCTGACAGCCAGAGTCAGTGGAAGCAGTGACCACCTAGCCATGTCCCTCTGCATATCATTCCATAACCTGTTGTAATTTATAGCAAATAATCTGAATAACTTTGTGGACACCAGCACTCCAAGGTACCTGATCTGATTCTGTTTTGCCCAAGTAAATGAGAAAGTTCTCTTGAAGTCTGGAGGCATGTTCCAGCCAAGACCAATGCTTCTGATTTGCTATAATTGATTGGTATCCTGATACTGCTCCAACTGAGCCGAGGATCCGGAGCAAGTGTGGCAGGGAGGTTTCTGGGTCTCTCAAAGAAAATATGGAGTCATCAGCATATAAAGCTATTTTATGTTCTATGGTCCCTGTTAGAACCCCCTCTATATTCTTATTCTGGCGGATCGCTACTGCCAAAGGTTCAAGAAAAATAGCAAATAACACTGGGGAGAGTGGGCAGCCCTGCTTGGTGCCTCTATGAACAGGGAATCTACCGGTATTTATTCCATTAACTCTAACTTGCACCTGAGGATCTCTATATAAGCTTTTAATTACTTGTAATAATTTAGGGCCTAATTGCATCTTTTCTGTTGTTTTGTAGAGGAATTCCCAATTTACTCTATCGAACACCTTTTCCGTGTCCATCGATATTGCCAATTCAAATTTGTTTTGGTTTAATTGAGCCAAAATAATGTTTAATAAACGCCTAATATTATCTGTTAAGAATCTTCCTGTTATAAAACCTGATTGGTTCGGGTAAACCAATTTGGGGGCAACCTTCTGCAGGCGATCTGCCAGGATTCTGGTGAATAATTTAAGGTCTACATTTAACAACGATATCGGGCAGTATGAGCTGCACTGCTCCGGGTCCTTGCCCTCCTTATGGATCACTGAGATCTGCACATATCTCCATGAGTTAGATATTTCTCCTCCTTCTGAATATGATGGAAACAGGCCAACAGGGGGGCACTACTTTCTCCTTTAATGCTTTGTAAAACTCAGAGGGGAGGCCATCTAAACCTGGGGATTTTCCATTTTTTAAATCTGCAATCTTCTGCAGTAACTCCTGTCTAGTAATTAACACCTCTAAGCCCTCCCTCTCATCGGTCTCCAGGCTCCTCAAAGGCAGGGGGTCCAGAAAATGATCCACTGCCGCTTGGTGAAGATCCTCCACTTCCGAGCTATACAGATCCCGATAATATTCCGCAAAAGTCTCCGCTGTTTTTACTGGGTTTTCCGTCTTCACGTTACCATGTCCCTGTCTCTTAATACTTCCTCTATTTACTATCTGTTTTCTCATCGCTGCTGCTAGCACCTTGCCGGCCCTGTTGCCTTCTACATAGTACTTTTGATTAATTCTATGCAGTATCCCTCTCCTGTCTTGCTAGAAGATTTTGAAGCTCTGTTTTTTTTTTTTTTGCAACCAATGATCTTTGTCCCTAGGGTCTAGAGTAATTTTGTGCCTAAACTCCGCTTCCTGCAATTCCTGCTCTAGCTTTTTCTGATTTAACTCCCTTTTTTTCTTCTCCCTAGCACTATAGGATATAATCTGCGCCCTGAGGTATGCTTTAAGTGAGTCCCAGACTACCGATGGGGAGGAGGTTCCACCTGCATTAGTCTCCAGAAACATCTCCACCTGTCCAGACATGTTCTCTTTGAAGTCTTCAGAATGTAAGAGCCCGATATTCAGTCTCAGTTGAATTTCTAACTGTCGGGCCAATTTAAAATCATTTGCAGGGGGGCATGGGTCCGACCACGTCACAGGTAAAATGTTAGAGGTCTGTACACAAGATTGGTATTCACTTGATAACCAGAACATGTCTATGCGGAGTAGCTTTGATGTCGTGAGAGAAAAGGTAAAATCCTTTCTCTCGGTGTCTGTACCTCAAACATCCCTCAATCCCAACTCTTCCATAAGGCGTCCAAGACCCTCCCCTCCATTTCCTATCTGTGTACCCTGGCCCCTTGTCCCTTGGTGGAGGCTACGTTATTAAAATCCCTCCTACAATATGTGCAAGACCTCTGGTTCATTTAAGGTCTTCAGTAGCTCTTTCTTAAGGAATCTTCTGTTTTCCGGGATTCATTTGGAGCGTATATATTTAATAATATACAGCGCACTCCATATATTGTTGTCTGAAGCTTAACATAGCAGCCTTTAGGGTCAGCTTCCACCCCTAAGACTCTAACTGGGGTGTTTCTTCTAAGCAGAATTGCAGTACCTTTCTTATGCGGGTTCTGCAGCCACGAGGCACTGTAGACCTCTGCTACCCACATTCTACGAAGCTTAGAGTGCTCTAACTCATTAAGGTGGGATTCCTGTAT
Organism: Neoceratodus forsteri; assembly: GCA_016271365.2. NCBI lineage: Eukaryota > Metazoa > Chordata > Ceratodontiformes > Ceratodontidae > Neoceratodus > Neoceratodus forsteri. The sequence goes on from CM028129.1 coordinate 801,092,767, forward strand.
GAAGGCCATGTCAGTCCGGTATTTTCCTAGTTCCTGCAGGATCCTAGTCTGTTTAACTGTGCTGTTAAGGCCCTTAACATTATATGAAGTAAATGTTGCAGCCATCCTATGCTATTGGTAAAGCAGGCTACTTGAAACTTGATCTTCCCCACCCAGACCCCTCCACCCCTCCATCCAGTCCCCTCTTCTCCCCTCTCAACTTCAATCTTTCTGGGCATTGTATATCTATAACTATAAACTTTTTAACAACAACAGAACTCAAAGGGGAATATTACCCAACAATCCCCCTAATTTGTAACAACTTTAATCATTGACTTCCAAACGTGTTCGCAGAACCTACCCTTCTTGATGCCACTTAGGTAGGATGGTGCAGTAATAACAACTACACCCAGCCCACGCCCAACTGGGCTAAGGGAGCACAAAATCCCGCCAGCACTTGGTTAGACCAATTCCCTCTTCCCATCTCCCCGAGAACCTCCCCAGCCCCAACCCCTTCCATATTTATCTAAACCGTCTGTATATTTTTATTATAGTAACCTCATCACTGCTTATCCTGATGGACATCGACTCCTTTTAATGATCCCAGTAGAAAAAACAGGGAAACTACTATGGAAGAGACAGGGCGGGTATGGGATTCGACCTTAATATGCCTGTAAACTCTCACCCATGTAGTCCAACTGAGTTCCAGGCTCCCTGCTCTTAGGCTTCTAAATCAGGGAGTTGAGAGAGAGAACAGATCCCCCGCCCACTTCATCTATGCAAGTATGGAATTCCACCTTCATATAACCACAAGCTGTCCCTGAAAGTCCATGACTGACTTAGAACCCCTGTAAAATTGTCCCACAGGTTCGCAGTTTCTCTTCAGTCCACCCCTGCAGGTACGTTCCGCTGTGCATCTCTCCTTTTCGGACCCTTATTGTGCTTGTTACTTCTATTCAATCATTGAGGAAGGGAGATAGCTTGCGCAGGGGTAAGCTGTGGCATCCTCAAGTTGTTCGAGCGGGAGGTTGTCTATAGTGTTCCTTCCAGCCTGCCACGCAGTTTTTCCTCTCGGGCCTACCGCTGTATACCAGCACCTCCCCTCCAGCTCTCGAATGGTCTCCAAATCCAGCAAAGAGGTAACTGAAATGTCCCACTGCTTCAAAAACTCTGTGGCCTCTGAGATCTTAGAAAAGGAGCGAACCCCTGAATCGGTAGTTATTCTTAATGTTGCAGGGTAGTCTAAGCGCGCTTTAACTCCTTTAGCCCAAAGTAATTTCAATATTGGGAAGAGCCTCCGTCTTCTATCCATCGTTGCAGGCGCATAGTCATGCTCAAAAAATAGCCTTACATCTCCAAACACCGCTTCTTTTTTCTTACAAGCCTGCTTTAAAACTTCAGATTTAGTGACGATAGTCCAAAATGCAACAATCAACGATCTTGGTCCAGCTTTTGGATCTGCTGGCTTAGCGATTAATGATCTATGTGCCCTTATGATATTTAAGGAAGTCCTTTCCAGGCCCAAAACTTCTCGGAGAAAGCTTTCAGTAAAGAGGTCATCTCACCCGACTCAGTCCTCAGTACTCCGTGAATTCGGATGTTTACCCTTCAGGATCTATTCTCCAAATCCTCTAGCTTTTGCTGCAGCCATATTTCCCGATCATGAAGTTGGAGGATGGCCCCATTATGTAGGTCCACCGATTTTGATAACTCTGTTGTATTCAGTTCTAAATCGTTGATTTGTTTTTTTTGTTCCTTCTGTTCTGATTTTACTTCGAGAGATCTTTTTGTATGCGGGTTAGGGTATCTCCCAATCGATGTAATTCTCTGTACAATTTCTTTGAAGTTATTGTAAATGCAGCCTCCTCCTCAGAGCTATCGCTCGAGCCAGGATCCGAGCTTGAGGCACTCGAGCCAAGGGTGATCTGTGGCCTTCATCCTGTTCAGCAGAGTCTTTATTGCCCTGACCTGTTTTCTCATTTTCAGCTGTAAATTCTTTCAATCGCTGTCGAGTCTTTGCCATCATATCATCCATTTTCGTTGCTTTTCTCTAGAAGCCAGTGTGAGGCACGGATGGGGCTAGATTTGGGAGCAGTCCCGGGGAGCTACCACAGAATCAGTCTGCCATAGATGCTGACGTCACCGGAAGTCTTATGGAAAGAAATGTTGACCAGTCTCGCAGTAAGCCCTTTGTGAAGGTATGGGATCGGACCCGGGGGAACACTGTATTCAGTTGACAAATAGGCTGGAGATCCAGGGAGGAGTCAGAGAAATTAGATTCTATTGTTGCCAAAATCGGGGCCTGGTGTTTGGTAGGAGCCAGGTCAGCATGTAGGAGAGTAAGGGAAGCTGTCAATATTTGGAAAATATGGGAGAGCTAATCCTCCTTGTCCTTGGGTAATCATAGTTTATCTGTGGCTATTTGGGGTCTTTTCCTGACCAAACATATTTCCTGATAGATTTGTCCCATTGGTTTAGGTCTTGTCGAGAAGGGGAAAGGGGATACTCTGCATAAGGTGTAGGAGTTTGGGTAGAATATTCATATGAATACTCTGGACTCGGGGAAATAAGAGGTAATGGCAGAGGCAGCCATCTGTTAAGATCCAGTTGTATTTCAGCGAAGAGGGAATTGTAATTTAAAGGATAGAGATCTTCGGGTTTAGGAGGAATCTGAATGAGGTATGATATAAAGGGTTTATGCCACTTATAATTATATTGCCTCAGGACATTCTGAGATAGAGTTCCTTGGACAAGCAGGGCTTCCGATTAACCTTGATTTATAGTTTAGCCTGACACCACCTCAACCTCCTTCAGTGATTTGGCGAACGTCTCCAGGGATTCCTCTGGTTTGGTGATATATAAAAGCAGGTCATCTGCGTAGTATGCTAATTTGTGTTCTGTGTTCTGTATTGTATATCTGTGTAGTAGGTAGTTGTCGCAAAGTTTCAGCTATGGACACGACAAAAAGGGCAAGAAAATAAGGGGATAAGGGGCATCCCTGTCTAGTGCCTCGGAAGAGGTGGAATCTGTCAGTCTGTGTACCGTTCACTTTCACCGTCCCTTCTGGGGTCTTATAAATACCCTTGATGATGTTCCAAGAAGGAATGAGGGAAGGCAAACTTCGACAATGTGGCTAATAAAAAGGGCCAGGACACCACATCGAAGGCTTTCTGGACGTCTAGGCCCAGAATGAGAAGAGGGGAATTTGTAATCTTAGCATGATTTATCAAATAAAGAGTTCATTTGATATTATCCATGGTCTTGTGGGATTTTATAAAGCCTGATTGGTCTGGGTGTATGATAGCAGGAAGAATATCATCCATTCTATGAGCAAGGATGCTAGTGTAAATGTTGTAATCCTGGTTTGGACCAAGATAGGGCGATAAGAATCACATAAGTGAGGGTTTTTTTTTAGGTTTTAAAATAACTGATATTGCTGCTTGTCGCCAGGAGTCCGGGCATTCTGCTGTTTTATGAAAATTTCGTAGTGCCTCTAACAGAGGATCCGAAATTAGATGTTGAGCGTTTTTATAAAATTCTGGGCCAAAACCATCTGGCCCTGGACTTTTCCCATTCATTAAATTTTGGATGGTCAACATCAGTTCAGATGATGTGATGGGGGAAGAGAGAGCCTCTCTGTGAGTGGGAGATAGGGTAGGAAACTTGATCTGGGAGAGAAAGTCGGGTATCGTTTTAGGGTCTATTTCACCCAGGGAGGAATATAGGGATTGATAGTATTTTTGAAAGGCTATCAAAATGTATTTGGCGGCAGGGACTGCTCTCCTTCTCCCGGGGGGAGGGTGGGGACACCGTCTGGTGATCGACGGACCCCTGCAGGTGGCTGGGGGTACCACAGCGACTGGCGCTCAGCAGCATTTCAGAGGCGGGGCAGACGCAGGTCATCATTGCAAGTCCCCGCCTCCCGCGCAGCAAAGCAAGGTGGAGAAAAAAACACTCCTGCACCCGCTGGCACAATGAAGCCCACTCTGGCTACACTAGGTGCTCAGGCCGACGGCCACCTCTCCCAAGTTCACGGCACCCTTGGTCAAGGTGCCATGACTCCGCCCTGGGGGAAAAGTCAGGGGGTTCAAGGGATGACTGCTAGAATGTGAGCAGCCACAGCCGGAGTCCGTGACCGGGCTGATGGTCTCGGTGTGGGAATGCAGGGGGTAAAAAGTGTAATTAGGAAAAAAGAAAAAAAATGTGTCTGGTGGAGTAATGAATTTGGCCTGTTTGAGGGTCTTTTATTTTTGAAATAGTATTTGTTTGTATCTGTTGGTGAAGAAGGTAGGCCAAGACCTTAGAGGCTTGAGCACCACCCTCATAAAAGCGTTGTCTAAGTCAAACCAAAGCTTGTTCGGTCTTGGCTGTTAGGAGCTCCTATATGGTCAGTTGCGTTTGTTTCATTAATATAGTCACTTCTTGATCCCCCTGCATATGAGCCTGATGTAAGAATCTAAGCTTATGCTGGAGATCCTCAAGTTTATATTTCTGCTTTCTTTTCTTAGAGGTAGTGTATGCTATAATGTAGCCTCTAAGGACCGCCTTGATGGTGCCCGAGAGCAATTGTGGGGAGGTCTGGGAGGAACAATTATCAGAAATTATTTCTGGGATCTTCTGCTCCAGGATGTCCCAAAATTCTGGATCCCGAAAAAGGAAGGGGTTAAACCTTCAGGTTGTTCGCCTTATCTCTTGTGAAATTGCCAAGTCTAGAGTTATTGGGGCATGGTCAGATAGACCGATGTTCATTATGTCAGCCTTATGGATTATGTCCTTCTGTTCCTTACTGATGCAAATACAGTCCAATCTGGTATAATGTTTATGTGAGTGTGAGTAGAAGGTAAATTTCCTTTGATTGGGGTGAAGCTGTCTCCAGGAGTCTATCAAACCAACATCTTTAATTGGACATCCTAAGTGGCGTTGCCCTGCAGTCTGGGGGGGGAAGGGGATCGAGAGGCGGAAGTATCCATGGAAAGATTCAGTAAACAGTTAAAATGCCCTCCCAAGACCAAAGTGCCTCTTTGATGTGATAAAATAGCATCCATTAGTTGCTGAACCGTGGAGGCATCTGCATTAGGCGGGGCATATAAGTGTGTAGTGTGGGAACTGGCCCACCGCTATGGCTAACCTGACTTCCTTATCAGAGTATTGCTCAGAAATCCTAAACTGGGGGTTCTTAGGATTAGTATTACCATTTCCCGTCTCCTCCCATTTTGATGGGCTGATTCGATGATATGGGAAAAGCTCAATTTGAGTAGTTTCTGATGCTCTGTGGAGGATAAATGTCTCTCCTGCAGTAGGAGAATATCCGTTTCTGTTTTTAAGAGCCTGTATTGTTCGATACCTTTTGATTGGGCCAGCCAGCCCATTTACATTATGTGATATTATTTTCACGGGATCAACATATTACATCCTCCAGTCCCTCACCACCCGAGGCCCCCAAAAAAAGCCCAAGACCAAACTGCTTTTATACATACTCATTTGTAAGCCAAAGTCATGTCCCAGCTGAACTGGTCTTTGAAAGGCTAAAAGAAAAAACAGGGAAAGGAAATCATGTGGCCAACTGGGCCAAGAGGTAACTTGAAAAATTATGTACAAGTCAACTATGTTCTGTATATGGGTGACTTCCATAATCTGACCCCTTCTAGGAGGGGGAGATATGGGCAGAGCTATGTGCTGCTGTTTGGAGGGTAGATCCTCACTCTTGAGGATAGGTCTCCAGGGGATACTCTTGCCCCTATTAGGTATAGATGTGGGTGATAGGAGGGATAAAAAATAAAATGGAAAAAAAGTACAGATCAGGGAAGGTGTGGGAGTTGGGGTGGGATAAAACGGTGCTGAATGCCTCTGCAACTCCGCAGTACATCCTGCTCCGGACCTGCTAAGTGTAGGTTCCGAGTCAGGGAGGAGTCGTGGTTAATAATACAACCCAGGTAAGAGAGGGGAGATACACATGGAGACTGGGGAGTCTCATATATGTAGGGGTCAGGAGGGGAACCCAAGGTAAAACTGCCCCCCAGTTTTAGACTCTATCGACTCCCCGCAGCGAGGGGTGTGATCAAAAACCATAATCCTGTTCTCACTGCCCAGGGACAGTCTGTTCTGGGTGGGGCATTGAAGCCTCAGACCAGTACAGGTGCGCTGTAGCAAAAGGAAACAGCAGGTGCGTCAACGCCACCACCAGCATATTCATTTAATTATAGTGAGCCAGTGTTAGGGCAGCCAGCAGGTTGCAGCACTCAAACCTGTTATCTAAACAAGGGCTATTCAGCCTGGCACCTTGCGGCCACTCTCAAAGTCTCCCATGGGGAGAATAACCAGGGCAACTGGAAAGTCATGCCTCAATATATTGATTGCCACAGGCGACCAAGGACACCCCAAACTATCTGCATACCCTGCCACAAAAGACTAAAGACACAAAGCCTGACATTACCCAGACAGCGTGAGTCAAGGAGAATAACTAGGCCACCCGAATTCACCACTTCGGCAAGTCAGGGGCCTCCCCCCTCCAGCCAAATGCCTTCTCATGAGAGTCTCTCTGTGCAGGGACAATTAGCAGCTGAGAAATGATACATCACCACCCCCTGTTTAACGAGATATTGTGGTGTCTGTGATGGCGAGGTGAGCCAGGCCTGGCACCCCAGTTGTACAAGAGGAGAGCAGAAAGCCATGCCCCACAGGCCTGAGCCCAACAGGGTACAGCTTCCCACCCCTCGGTTTAAGCGTGTTCCCCAATTTACAGAATTTGGCCATGTTACTCTTTAAGGTGCCCAGCTCAGACCCACCGCCAGGCTTCCTGACGCCTCCTGCTGCCTCTCTTAAAGATATGCATAGGAGGTGAATAGCCTTAGGGCAGGGACGCCATCCATAAAGTTAGTAGGCCTAACATTGCACGGTCACAGCACATGCATGTAGCATCGGGGCCCTCCAGTCACATGCAGACTCTAATCACGGTTACCTCAGCCCCCCACCCGTCCCTAGATCCAGTGAAAATGTGCCCCTCTGAGAAAGCGGAGAGCAGCTACCTTCCTCAGCTGGGCCATTGCCTCATTCTTCTGCAGGGACTGAGATGTGTACAAGCCTTTGATAAGAATAGCAGGGCTCATGTCGCCCCAGGGCCAGAGGAGTCACCTTCAGAGCCAGTAGAATGAAAAGGCTAAATCAGGCATTTCACAGATGGCCTTGAGTATATGAAAGCAGAAGTAAAGAGAGGCAGTCCCCATCTCCTCCAAAGAGCCTTAAGATAAATTAAGTAAATTCCCAAGTCTCCCCAGGTGTCCCAGGATGGTGCCCTGCCTCTGCTATTGTCAAGTGATTTCTAACAAGCAAATTGTCAGAACAGCTGTTTAATTCCCTCCAGAGTAGATTGCTGTGTCTGCTTCCCAAGGACTGCTGCAGCTTGTAAGTCCAGATTAGTCTGAGGGCCCTTTGTAGTGGTTGCCGGGGGGGGGGGGGTGCAAGTCATCTAGCCTTCATGTCCTGAATGGCCTCATCGGCGGAATTGCATGTCTGTCAGCCTGTTGGATATTGGACCACCAACTTTTGTGGATAGGGCGTTCTGAATTGTTGTTGCCTGAGTGCTGGGAAGATGGGAATGTAAGCTCATCTCCTCTGCATTGTCAGCGGTGCATAATCATTATCAATAAAAATTCATTGTTGCCCATGGAACACCCTTGCCCTGGATCCAGGGTGTTTTCAGAATAAGCTCCTTTGTTTAGTATTTGTGGAAACAAACTATAATAGACCGTGGCCTAGCATCAGACCATGTGGGCTTAGGGCCCAGCGCCCTGTGTGCTCACTTGATCTCAAGGGGCATATCAGAATCCAAGGCGAGGGCCATGCACTGTAGTGGTTCCAGAAATTCAGACATGTTGGTCCCCTTGCTTCCCTCCGATATATTGTATATGCGAATATTTTTCCGACAATGCTGGTTTTCTGCATCTTCCTGACGTTCCATGGTAAGATTGCACAGTTCAGTAATTTGGGTTAGAGTGGCTTGTATTTGCTGGGTCATAGCTGTCTGTTCTCTCACTGTGTGCTCGAGGGAGGAGACTGTAGTACTGGTCTGCTCTAATTCAGCCTGTATGGCCTTTTGAGTTTGTTTTAAATTGGAAAGCTCCAATTTGAAGTCCCAGAGTTCACGCAGGATACAGTCCAGCTTTTGATCGGTCTGTGAAGAATTAGGAGAATTTTTCCTAGATTTTTAACTGAATTTAGGCGTGTGGTTTGGATGAATTTCTCCGAGGCCTCAGAGTCCGAGTGATCCGACAGTCACTGATCGGAGGTTGGAGCTATCGGCAGAAATCTGTTGTTCCTCTCTTCAATTTGCTGGTTGCCATCCCTACTGCATACAATAGGTATGTTAATTGTTGAATCACGATATTCCAGGTGTTGAGGGGCTGTTTCTAGATAATTATTAGCGGGTTGGGCGTAACTATGGATTAGGCTGCCATTTGCCGCTAGAGCTGCATCGAGTCCTTCAGTGACCATTCTTGGTGGGAGGACAAACGGGGCTGCTTGCCCTCTTCTAATGTGGGCTCCTCAGGACCCCTTCTGCGGCGATCTCTGAATGAGGACTCCTTGAGTTCGCTTTCCCTTGCAGGGAGGGGATCAGAGTCCAGACCGGTGTCCTGGACTTGGGACCCTGGCAGATCATAGAGGAGTTTAGGGGCCCGGGGACCCTTCCTTTCTCCTATTTGGTTAGCCTGGCTGGTTAATCTGGGCAGTTTCACTTTTCTTCTCTTCAAGAAGAAGCCCTTGGTCAGCCTATTCCTTCCTTGCCCGCTGGCTCGGAATAGGTAAAAAAAAATAAAATCCTAGGCCTTTCTGCTGAAAGGTTTGGGTTGAGGGAAAAGGATCCTGCCCGAGGGTGGGTCCTGTCCCTACCTCCGTGTCCTTAGGACAGACTTGAGAGACCCTGGCACCCACCCTCTATGGGTCGGAAGAGTACGACCTCTAGGTTGACTCCACCTCCAACTTCTTTCTGAAGTGCCTATCATGTTCAATTGGTCTTGACATTCTTCCAAATGACAGACCATTCTGATCATCTCTCCCCATCCTGCTGGGGTGGTTAGGGAGAATGGAGGCAGGTGTTGTTCCTTCTAATACCAAGATGCTCCCTGGCATCCCTAGGGAGTAGGGTGCCAATTGGTCTCTTATTCTTTCTTCTTCCTTCCTTCCTTCCTTCCTTCCTTCCTTCCTTCCTTCCTTCCTCCTCCCTCCCTCCTCTCTGTGTTCTCCTCCTCCTCCTCTTTTTAACCCCACCTCTTCACTTCTCTATTCCCTGGGACTGCCCAGTAGTTGGGGCCTCCCATGCCACACCCTTAGGTAGCCTCCCTCCCCTCTTGTGTTGGCTTTGTTCTCCTTTCTGTTTTATATCTTTTCTTTTTCCTATCACGTGGGCTTACGTGCCCTACCCTGTTTCTTCTCTATATCTGTTTTTCACTCTCTGGCGGACAGAACTGAGGCGAGGGATGAGTCTGTAATGGTTACTGGCCAGCGCTCGAGCAGCACACTGTGCGTTGCCAGCCCCGGCGCCAGCTTCTCCCCCTAGAAACATTTCCGAGTTGTAAGCGCCCTCGGGTCATAGCACCTCGGGCATATAACCCACAAGTGATGAATAGTGAAGATATACAGGAAGATCAAGAATTACAGTAGGTACATAATTTTCATTTTTTGCACTCTTCATTTTTCCAGTGACTAGTTGCTATCATTGATAAAATGTGCAAGCAATAATATTCAACGGGATGGGTGGTATTGGACTATACTGGCCTGCTCAGGGGCATGTCCAGGGGCATAATGAGACCCAACACCGAAGGCAGAGGGCCATATTCCCCTTGAAAGGTCCGGTATATCCGTACCATCAACCTGGATGGTATGCAGAAAATAGACTATAGGTAATGGTTTTATAAATATTAAAAAGTGAAGACTAGTCTGTTCTGTTATAAAGTAGTTCCTCTACTGGTCTACTTGCCATTCTTGCCAGTAGAGGGTGCTTCCGCTGTTTGCAGTTGTTTGTTAATTTTTCCCATTTTTGTTTTATTGTTTCATAGATTTTTCCATTTTTGTTTATGTAACACTCCCATTGCCAGCAAATACATTAGCGCTGTATTTTAGGGTTTGTGGTTCTTCTATCCAGACTACACCCCATGTTGCTGTTCACTGATTTTAGAATGAATGTGATCACAGTAACTTGAGGCACCTACTAGTAAATGGTTCACGACACGCTGCTGTTCACTTTGCTGTTAAAGTTTATGCTGCTCCCTTCCATACCCTGAAGTTGTTGCCAGCGCTTTGTTGTTTTTTAAGGTTTGTTTTGTAACTGTGATCGGAAAGGACCAAACATTTGAAATGGGCTGCCCCGCTTTTAAGTGCAGCATGATTGTCTTGTGATAAGGTATGGATGTGACAAGTTTGCTTTTAAACTCTGTGTATTCTGTTGGATGTTGTGAGAGGAGCAGACTTGAACAAAAAAGGCAGTTTAGTGGTTTGTTGTCCCCAAAATCAGTTGGCACTGGCAAGGCTGTCGGTACCTCAGTAACTGTATTCATGGCGCTGCATTTGTGGTTCTCTTGTGTAACCACCAGCCATTAGGGCTGAGTACAGATGGCAGTGAAAATGTATTGTGAGGTATGGGGAGGACAAAAAACTGTAATGTGGCTATTTAAAAAATAAATAAATAATAACATGGGACTGATACTGAGACTGGAGTTGTTGGAAGGTGGCTTTCAAGAAACTCACTTAGCTAAGTGAGAAAAAAAGCGTCTGTCAGGTTTTAAATTCCATGGTGCACAGTGTTATTTAATGTTGCAGAATAGTGGACCAAGTGGTTGGTGGCCTTGACCAATCGGGCTGAAGAATTTCCCCAGCCCATTTTCTTAATGTAAATCATGGCCTTGTGCTTTATGTTGTAACCTATGGTATATGCTTTTACCACTATTTCTGTGGGCCATCTTGTCCGAGATGTAGTTAAAAGTCAGATTTTTGTCTTGGTTAACTTTCCCAGGTAAACAACAAATAATAATAATATTACTTTACTAAAAGAAGAAACTGCAGTGGATGGCATGTAAGTAAACCACTAATGTTGTTACTCCATATTGCACTATCTCATTAAAATGGGCCATAAAATGCATTAAAGAGTAGCTGACACCATCTGATTAAAAAGCTTTTTAACATACACTCATGTCGAGCATACTTCCTATTGGCTCCGAAGTCGCTGAGTGCCAGCCGCAGCCCCATCCAGAAAACCACGTTTTGATGGTGCAAAGTGGGGATGGGGCTGCAAGGCTATAGATTGCATTGTAATGCTATCGGGGGCAGCGGTGGCCTTTGCTTGCTATGGAATTTCTAACAGGCACTAGTACATGTAATGGAGGATAGCACATGTAATACTACCCCTCTTAACATGTATAACTGCCTGTTTGAAATTCCAGGAGCATGCAAGGCCACCACTGCCCTCCACGGCATCTACAGTCCTGCAGCCCCTTCCTCACTTCTGTGTCATGAAAACATGGTTTTCTGAATGGGCTGCGGTGGGCTCTCAGTGGCTTCAGGACTAATAGGAATTATGCTCAACATAACTATAAGTAAGGCATTTTAATCAGATGGCAAAAAGTGCAGAACAGGGCTATTTTAGGTCTGGGTGGGCAGCTACTGGAAGCAGTTGCCTGCCCCAAAGGTGTCAACTGCTCTTTAAAGCCACAGTATTTGTTAGCTACCATGTAGTTTATTTTAACAATAGTGAATTTCTGGCAAATACATCAATATATCCATTTTTTTTATTGTATGTCATTGTTGAACTGAGATGTGGGATTTTGAAGTTTTTAAAAGTTCTTGCTCCTGTGCCACACTCAGCATAATCAAAATAAATACCTTGGTGTGGTGCTGTGCTGCTATCAGAAACATGTAGTGGTATCCTCCTAATGCATCCACAGCATGACTCTGGTATGTACATTTAGAAGGCAACCTCATTGGAAGAGAGATTTTAAAAATTGTGAGCAGCGGCTGTCTTTAATAACCTGTGACATTAATTAAACATTAATTATACAAGTTGTTTTAAATTATACAATGGCAAGGAACTTTCCTGTATTCTGATTGGTCAATGGGTGTCTGAGACAGTGATGTTATTACACAATAACATCACTGTATGGATTTACCTGACCATATTGACCACTTTATTTCCTCTTCAAAAACACAAATCTACTAAAAACATTTTTAATGTTTTGTTTATTTTGTATAACATCGAGCCATTGTATAATTGCAAAAAGGCACTCCAAGGTGTGTGTTATTGTGCAATAATGTCACTCCTGGGGTGGTGGAAGCACTCGGCTTCGCCTCGTGCTTCAACCCACCCCAGGAGTGACGTTATTACACGATAACGCACACCTTGTCATGCCTTATTGCTTAAATATCTAAAGGAATTAAAAACATAGTGATTATGAAGCTAAGGATTTCAGAAATACATTGTTGCTAAAAAACACTATATAGTGATTTTTTTTTTGCTAATAAATACTGCTGCTTTAAAGTGCTGCTGACACCTCTGGGAAAACTTTAGAAAACCTAATATTTATACACAACTCAATTTGTGTTTTCATACATCTTCTGTAGACTAGCTAGGGTTACTAAAGTTAGTCAGGGACAAGAATAGACCTAATGGTTCTTCTTGCATATTCCCGACTACTCAGTGGACAGCTCTGATAACCTTTAACATGTAGCTATCTTAAGCCTTTAAAACTACCAATGTTCTTTTCTTGGACAATTTAAGCTAGGCAAAGCACTCCATAGTCTCACTACTCTTTGCATAAAATACAGCCCTCTGGTATTTGTCATGTAACGTCTCCCTTGTAGCTACTAGTAATGACCTCTTACATTATGAGTACAATCTTTAAATACTGATCCCATGGCTGCACACAAATGTTTGTCTCTACGTATATTGTAAAATAGTAATAAATCACCTCTCTTTCTCCTTTTTTCCAAACTATATAATCCTAGAGATTCAAGTCTTGATTTATAATCCTGCCTCTCAAGACCATATATGCACTTGGTGAATCTCCTTTCCACTTTTTTATGTTGTCTTGCGCATGTGCAAGTAACATCTTGCGTTAGTAGCACATTCAGAGGTGTGTCAGTGTTGGCGAATGCAGGGACTGCTTTAGTGGGTGCGTCCGTCAGCCACCAATTAGCGAGCATGCTGGCGATGACAGCAGATGATAGCAGTTTCAGAGAGAGCCACAGAGTTGAAAGAAATCTGCCACTCCAGTGAGGTGCAGTTTCCTCATTGGAGCGTCAGATGACAAGGCTCCATTACATGCCTTTCCTGGTGAATCATTCCAATAAATATGGTGGCTCCTGCTGCTCGCCACACAATCCCCACAGAGCCGACATCGGGGATGCCCAATCCCCGTGTTGGCATGTCACCACCCCCCCCCCAGTTCAATTTGTTTGCCGACGGGGGTGCCCAATCCCTGTCAGCATCATATTCCTCCCCCCACATACTTGCTTTGCCGATGGGGGGGTGCCCAATCCCCATCGGCATCATGCCCCTTCAACTCGTGGCACACTGGGAGCCCACCCAATGTGTCCAAATCATTTTTTTCTACCTGTAAAAGAAAAGCGTGCCCCAATCCGATTTCTTTTTTTTTTACCTGTAAAAGAAAACTGTCCCTTGTCCTGCCGCACTCCTCCCCAACCCACCACCCTCTGGGCACCCACCTCCACACACCATCACCCCATACTTACTTCGAGGGCCGGCTCTGCAATCTTATGTGGAGCAGGAACACGCCTGAACTCTTCAAAAGCCGACTGAAATTAAACAAAATGTGGTAAGCTTTATAATGGCAGGCAATCAGGGGTTTCAACTTAGGTGGATATCTCAGCCATTTTTGGGAATTTTGGTACCAGACTTTTAACATGGGGTTCTTGGGACCCCACCTCATGAACACATGCACTGTCATCTCATTACTTGGTCCTGAAAGGTGATTTCGCTGTCATTTCGCAGAATCACCTTTCGGGACCGATTAATGAAACGACAGTGTCACTGTTCAATGTAGAATCCTAAACCATGTTGCAAATAGTGAAAAATTCCCAAAAATGTTTACGTAGCGTGCATTGTGCAGTTTCCACCCATGTTTGTAACTTCTACAATTTTTATAGTTTCACTCCAGATTTTCAACATTGCCATTTTTCCACACCTCCTTATGAGCAGTACAGCTGTCATTTTTCACATCTTGCCGAAATGTGTTTTCGCACCTGTGGTACACAATGGCGCAGTCACTGTGGGAAATCAACTTTCAGGACAGATTAACAAAATCACAGTGCCACTGTTCATGAGGGAGGTCTCAAAATGCCTATGTTGAAAATGTGGTTAAAAATCCAGAAAATAATTGTGTTATGGCATGCATTGCGTAGTTTCTATGCACACTGTGATTACTAGTTTTCATATTTTCACTCCAGATTTTTTCAACATTGCCATTTCTTTAAACTTCCGCTGAACAATATAGCTGTCATTTTCACATCCTGCCAGAATGTGTTTTCACTTGTGGCACCAAATGGCGTAAGTCACTGTGCAAAATCACCTTTCGCTAATGAACTGATAATGACACTGTTCATGAGGTGGGGGTCACAAAAAGCCAATGTTGAAAATCTGGAGTGAAAATACCAACAAACGTCCGGGGCATTAGGGTTTCCGACTGTAACGCCCTACCCTGCAGAGACTGACAGGCGTCAGGGGTGTGACTTGGGATCGTCTTCTGTAATGCTCATGCCATTCCACCCCCACCCTGCAGCCAGTGACAGGCATTGAGGTGTGCCTTGGAGTCTTCAGCCCTAAAGTTCACCCCATTCTCCTATACTGTGCCCATCTCAGTGTATTTCCTTATGGAATGGGGTGAGCATAAGGCCCGAAGACCCCAAGGCACACTGCGACACATGTCAGTGTCTGCAGGGTAAGGTGACGTGAAATGGCATGAGCATTATAGCCGATGACCCAAAGGCACACCCCAATGCCTGTCAGTCTCTGCAGGGTGGGGGTGGGGTTGGAGCCAGTTCAATACTTCACTGCCATTCCTATTATGCATCTCTCTAACTCCTGCACTACCAATGCCAGTGCCAGCAAGACAACATTCGGCATTGACAAATGCTTGTCTAATATTTGGATCTGTCTCTTCAGTGTGGGTGCCCAAAATTGAGAGCAAAAACCCAGGTATGGTCTAGCGAGGGATCTATACAAGGGCATGATAACATCTCTATGTCTACTGCAAAAAAATAATATTTTTATGTTACCTAAACTTCTGAAGTGCTTTATTACTGATTTGCTTATTATTATTAATTGAGAATGACAGACCAGGCTGTATAATAACCCCCAGATCTTGTTCCTGTTTTACACTACTTAGGATATTATTACCCAGATGATATTACTTCCTGGGATTTTGTTTACCAAAATGTATAATACAACATTTGTCTTGATTAAAATTCATACCCCATGTATCCACATAAGCTTCACTTCCCCATTATTTGTTACAGAGAAAATGTGCATGATAATAGGATCTGGATCCCGTACAGTTCATCTTTTCTTGCAGATTTTTCCCCACTTGAAGTCATAATCTCTCTTTTTTTACATCACAGTCTGTTTCTGAGGAATAACTGATGTCACAAGCAGACTATTGTGACAGGTGGGAATACGAAAAAGGAGCTGATAGACTCATAAGGAACAGAGATCTTTATGTCTTGAATATAACTTTAGAAATAAGTAGTGTGGATGAGAAATGCAGAACTAACATGAAATATAAAGTGTGTCCAAATATTGTTTTTCAAAGTTCTCCTGGAGGTGGCAGCTCTTTTAGTGAGATAGTGCCTTTTTAAACATTCTTGACAAGCAGTTGAACAGTATTATTTACAGATAATGTCCTTTATCCCTTTGCAGTTTTATAAATAGCTTTTACAGAATACTGATGTAATACCTTTATGCTCTTATAACAGAACCACAGATCTTGACTGTTTAAGAAAAAATGTAATGACAGATGTCTTGCCACAAGATGGCACACTTTACCATTGTAGTACAAGTCCACAAATTTATGTGTTGAAGATAGGCTTGCAGGGTATCCATTTCAAAATTCAGAATTATTTATCTGTATTTGTCCCCTTCTGCCTTTATGCTATGTGTGAAAGTGAAGCTTTCTGTGTTCATTAAAATGTCTCCTATTATTACAAGTATGCATCCTTACAATCCATACAGAAGTTAACATATCCAAATGAGAAATATTCTCTTGTCTTTTGCTGATCTGTCAGCATAAGTATATATTTTTATACAGGGTGATTGTAAAAATTATTGCTGTTTAGGTTTGATAATTTTGTTGTTGTTGAGTATGCTTAAGATTTCATGAAATAGGAAGTGAACTTTTTACTTTATGTTTCAGGGCAGTGGTATACTTACAGTAAATGTTTCAAAAAACATATTGTGAGGGCCAGCCCGGGGGTGCTGGACGCTACACCTCGAGCTATACCAGCGACCTGGGTTCAGGAACGAGTCTGGGCTGGCAGGGGAGAGGGAGGATTGAAGCGCCCAGAGGACTGCTCTCCTGTCTCGGGGAGGGAGGGTTGCCATCCCGCTCATCGATCTCCCTCTTGCGGTGGCCAGGGGAGATGCGAGTCAGGAGGCACGTTGCTGACGTGCGCCATTGGCAGGGAGGGGGTGGGGAAAAACTGGAGGAAAATGGAGCTGGCAGGCTCCGTGATGGCTCTCTTGCACCTGTCCCGGCTTCCCCGACTATCTGGATTTTGTTCCGGGGCGGGGGAAGGCTGGCGCCCTTTCGCCTCAGCCCTGTCATGGGGGGATAAACCTGTGGGGGATGTAGGGGAAGTCGGGCGGGGAATGGAGAGCCGGACACTGAGTCCCTCCAAGAGAGGGACCGGAGCCACCTGCCATGCTCCCAAGTGCATAAAAAGATAATAGAAAAAAAACATACACAGTGGAACCCTTGTATAATGGACACGTTTGTGCAGGCACGTTTTGTCTATTATAAGGGGTGTCCACTATATCCTGAAGTCTTAAAATGTTACTCTCCTCTACTACAGCTCATGCATAAAAGTAAAATCAGAACATGCCTCCTCCTCTGCCAACCAAGGGTATGGGGAACTGCTATTGGTAGCTAATTGGGAACTGAGCAGTAAACAAGAATGGAAAGATTTTGCTGTACAGTATTTGTGCTGATTGGGGTATCAGGGGGCTGAGCAGTAAATGTAATCAGATGACAATTAGCCGGTTGTTTGGAGCATGTAACAGTGTCACAGAGGCATTCACAGTGTCCGCTATACAAGGGCTGCAAAGTATGGTATAAATGTGATTTTTAACATTACAAACATAGTTTTTGGTGTCTGGCAAGGCAGATCCGTCCATTGTAAGTGGCGTTCTGCTATAAGGGTTGTTTATAAGTGGATTCCACTATATATGTATTTATACTTATTGTGGATGTCATTGGCCCAGTGGCTCTGTGTTGCCATGCCGGTGACCCAGTTTGAGAATAGACTTTGTGGTGTGTGGAGCCGAGGGGGGCTGGTAGCACTTCCTGCCTTAGGGAGAGGATGGCACCCCATCCCATGCTGTATAGACCCCTGTGGCAGTCAAGGAAGTGTTCTTCCTTAGAAGCGCAGTTGCAGTGACCATGGCCTCCACTAGGCTGGCAGCCAGGTCTAGAGGGTGGAAAGCGGGAAGGAATAACTGGAGAAAAAAAAAGTGCAGTCTTAGTGTCATCCAGGGTACATTTGGACCCCGCAACATGGATCCAGTTAACCACCAGATCCTGTTTGCCAGGGGCCTGGCCATGAGGGTAGGGGAGCTGTTGAGCAGATTGGGCTGGGTGGTTGTCCTGACTTGAGGAGGGCAATGTGCATCAGTGTAAAGGAGGAAAAAACTGGATAAACTGTTTCTAAGTGTGAATGCATGCACAAATCCCTCAGAATATTCAGCATTCCCTATATATTGCTTTATACCTCATACCCAGCTAGTGTTAACTGCCTGATCCATTCAGTTCCTTTTTGGTTTTCCATTGTGTCACACCATTATGTTCCTCTCGTAGCTTAAATGAAACTGTCCAGTGGAGCTGGACAAGCATCCTACTGCCACAGGACATAGTGGGGGTAAAGACTGGGGATTTTCAAGCATGCGTGGGATGGGCATATGGGCATATTAGTTATAGGAACAGGGGGAGAAGTGAAACCTATGATTAACTAGGGTCAGTGGTGATGGAATAAGCAGGGACAAGGGGCAGACTTGATGGGCTTAAGGGTCCTTTTCTGATGACAAAGTCTATATTTCTGTGTTTCTTAAGCAGATGACCTCTGGTAAAGAATTCCACAGGACGGGCTGCAACGTGAAGGTGCGAGTTCCCCTGCAGATTTCAGAAGTGAGAGTGAGACTCACAGAAGCCTCTGTCCTGTAAACTTGGTCAGTCTTCCATGAGTTAGGGAATTGGAAGCCTGCAGAAATAATGCGGCCCAGGTTGTTACTTCTTTCAATGTCAACTAACATGGAAGTTTGACTAGTAAGCTGAGAAACCTGGAGCGGGGCAGAAACTGGTTGGATGGGTTAGGAGCTGGCTGCAGGACAGACAGCAGAGAGTAATTGCAGGAGGAGAACTCTCGACCCCAGAGCTGTAACCAGTGGCGTCCCACAAGGCTCGGTACTCAGACCGGTGCTATTTAACACCTTCATTGCTGACATATCCGATTGGATTAGGAGTAAGATCAGCCTTTTTTGCAGATGACACAAAGATCGGTGTGGAGATGGACAGTGTTGAAGGGGGTCAGGTACTACAAGAAGATTTGCAAGACTTGAGCGCTGGTCAGACACATGGCAGCTGGGGTTCAACGTTAAGAAGTGCAAAGTCATGTACATGGGAGCCAGGATTCCTGGGAATTTGCTACTGGCTAGGGGGAGTGCAGTTATCCACTTCACTAGAGGAGAAGGATCTGGGGTACTAGTCACAGGGGACATAAATGACTTAGCACAGTGTAGGAAGGCGGTGGCCAAGGCTAATAAGATGCTGGGGTGCATTGCCAGGGGTATCACCTCTAGGAGAGAGGAAGTCATTCTGTCGCTGTACAGGTCACTGGTGAGACCTCGCTTGGAGTACTGTGTGCAGTTCTGGTGCCCCTAATTAAAGAAGGACATCAAACTACTGGAGAGGGTCCAGAACAGGGTGACAAAGATGAACCTTGTGCTGGGGAACAAACCATATGAGGGAAGACTGGGGAGCTCAACATGTATTCCTGGAGGATAGAAGGGAAAGGAGATATGATTGAGACCTTCAGATACTTAAAGGGCATGAATAGGGTTAGTACTGAGTGCATGCTTAGGTTAAAGGGGGAGGGACACAAGGGGCCACAGTCTGAAACTGAAGGGTGGAAGATTCAGGATGGAAATGAGGAGATACCAGTTCTTCATGGAAAGGGTAGTAGCGAGGTGGAACACACTGCCAGAGGAGGTAATATAATTGAAATCTGTGGGCAGTTTTAAGAGGGAGTGGGACAGGGTCAGAGGTAAGGTGAAAACTGGGGGGAAGCTGGGGAGGGGGGAGTCAGTAGAAGGGGGGGTAAATCAGATGGATGGGCAAGGGGTGGGGGCAGCTGCAGTAGATTAGACTGGGAGCTGCACACTCGAGCAGTCTTGATAAACCATATGGCCTGTATATCCTGGCATTTTCGTGTGTTCCTATGGAACAAAAGGACCTTGTGTTCAAGATATCGCCTAACTGGCAGCCAGCCCAGAGTGTGCAGCAGTACAGTAATGTGATCTGACCTCCAGGAGGAGTACAGCAACCTCGCTGCTGCATTGTGAACCAGCTGCAGTTGGCAAACCTAACAGTAATGTAAGCCCTTGTATCGCACTTTACAGTTGTCTGACCTAGAGGACACAAAGGCCTGTACCATTGTTCACAGATTGGCTGGTGATGTTCTTCAGATAATAACAGCAAACACTTGAGATCTATGCGCCAGATGACTGAGAATGACTGCTCCTGGACTGTAAGCTTGCCTCAGCACCTCAGACTGAATTCTATCAAGAGTGGCAAGCCTGAATCAACACCTGAATGCTGGTACTGTAGCTGATTATCTTGTTCCACTAGTAGCCGCTCTAGCCTCCCTGAGTTAAGTGCCAACCACTCAGAGGACATCCAGTCTCTGCTTTCCTCAGAACACTGCTGTAAAACTAGCATGGACATCTGCCTGTACAATGGACCGGTACAGCTGGGTGTTTTCTGCATAGCAGTGAAATGCCTTGATCAACCCATTAGTGATCTCTCCCAGTGACAGTGTGTGCACTGAGAACAACATGATGGACAAGACACTCTTGAAGAACACCACAATCTTGAGAAAGCTGGCTTAACTGGCTAGAGCCAGCTGTAACTGACTGCATCCTTCCTGTGTTTCATAACCAGAACCATTAATGAACTACTCAAAAGTCCCTTGTGCTCCATTAGTCTGTCAGCCAGCTCCCAGTGGTTGATAATGCCAAATGCCAGTTTTAGGTTGAGGATAATTAGGATAGAAATCTCTTTATGATCCCTCGCTAGGAGTTCTTTGCAGACCCATACTAGTGCTCTGTCAGTGGTATGCTACTGATGAACTCCAGAACAGAGTGACTTCATGAGTGTTTTCCTCCAGAAGATGCTCAGAAAGCTGCTTCACCACAACCTTACCACAAGATAAGGATACCACAGGTTGTTTCTTATTGTATTAGTTATTGTTATTTATTTATTATCTGATTCTAGAACTCTGAGCTGAGTGGCTGTGTTTGAGAAAAGCTCCCAAAGCCAAGTGTTTTTTACTATATTTTTCAGTTTAAAAATTGTTTTGTTTTATGTAAATTTAGATGATTATGAAAGATAACCTTGTATGCTCCAGGAAGATATACTGTTTGTGTGGTAGATATTGGTTGGAAGTCAGAAGGATCAACACATTTGTTTAGTGTGATCTTTCAACTCTGATGTTAATTTTAATACTATAGTTTAAACCTTTCTGTATGTGCTTTTGGTAGTGTCTGATATTGAGAATCTTAAGTGTTATTTGTGGGTATTATGTCTGTTTTGGTAGGTACTTTATGTTCTATGTTAAACAACTGAATATACCTATTGGCTAATACTTTAAAGTACATTATATCTGTAACCCCCCCTTTACCCCTGCCTTTTTGCAAATGACAGGTGGTATGCTGTTGAAGCTGACAGCAGTACCAGGTGTGGACTGGGTTCGGGGAGGACTAGGTTACTTGGCACAACGGCCTAGGTTTGG
Source organism: Neoceratodus forsteri (assembly GCA_016271365.2). Classification (NCBI taxonomy): domain Eukaryota; kingdom Metazoa; phylum Chordata; order Ceratodontiformes; family Ceratodontidae; genus Neoceratodus; species Neoceratodus forsteri. Next base: position 801,114,025 of record CM028129.1, read on the forward strand.
CTACTCTGCACAGGGCACCCAAGTAAATCCGAACACAGGAAGCAATAACTGTAATGTCCAATACCAGGAATGGGATTCTAAAGTGTGGCTTTTATTCACATCCAAACTGAACAAACAAAGCATAGACGGACCCCCACGGGGCTACATTCCTGGTAATGCAGATAAGAGAAACAGAACACTTCAGCCCTCAGGCTCTGAACCCACTAGGTACACAGCCCGGACTTGGACGCTGCTTTGGGTACACAGCCCGACTTGTACACTATTTGGGTTTTTCCTGGCCCGGCTCCCCTGCCGGCCACTCGAACCTGTCCATATGGCAGTGGACACATCTTCCTGGTGGTTCCCTAAACCACCTTAGAGCCTTCGACTCTATAAGGGAAATTCCCTTTCAATCCCATGTCTGGGTACTTCCCTCAGCACTGGCCAAGTGCCTGAGGCAAAGTAAAAGGGCCACAGAGCAAATCCGTAGAGGTGAACCTGGTTACTAAAGATGGGGGGTCTCCCACCTCCAGCTTCCACAATCCATACCCGGCCATTTCTCTGGACATTAAACAACTCTTTTTGAAAGCTTGGCAATGTAGATTAAAGGGTAAATGTATAGCACACTTCCTCTACATGTCTTGGCTTTTCCCTTGTACTAGACTCGAACATACTTAAACATCTCTTTTCTGAAAAGTTTGGCAGTGTAGATTAAGGGTAAATGTATAGCACACTTCCTCTGCATGTCTTGGCTTTCCCTTGTGCTGGACTTGAACATACTTTTACTTTGGCTTAGCCTATTCTCTAGGCCTCCACTGATTCAGCAGTCCAATCCCCACTTTAAAACAGTTCAGGTGAAACAGGCCCCATGACAAGAGCAGAACTCACCCTTTGGTTGCAGGTGCCCCACAGGCGAATTTTGACAGCTTCTGGTGCCATAACACAACTTAGAAAATGAGGCAGCTCCTTCCTTAGCCGGAACCAGGAGGTTGCCCCTGGAATAACAGGCAAACCTTTTACCCCCACCCCCGAGGGATGGGGCAAGCAGAGATCAGTATCAGCGGTCTCCACCACTTCAAGAACAGCTTATAGTGCTCCTCTTTTGGTGGAAACACACCTTTCCCTAAAATAGCTCTATATCAGAGCTTTAGGCTCCAAGAGCCTGTGCACAGACTGCTGTGCTCCTCTCTTCTTCACTGCTCACACACAACTGCTGCAGCTCACTGTTCAAAAATTCCCAACATTCTAACCTAACTCCCATCTGCAGATTCCAATGTGGCTCATGCAGCTGCAATAGTTCTATGGTGATGTCATCCCTCCGTCTCAGCTGAGACTGAGAACAGAGTGAGACCGTGTGAAATTCATTTAACTGGAGTTTCACAAGCTGCCTTCCCTGCCTACCACTAGGTCTTACTGGGATTCTAGTAACCTCAGGTAACGGGGGTTACATATCTTTTTGTGCTGTCTCTGATTTTTTTCTTCTTACTCCAATCGTTCAGAGCTGTTTAATTACTGTGGCAGTGATGTGTGGTACTGTGTTCTTTCTTGTCGTTCAAGGTGCTTTTGGGACTGCTGATTTCTACTGGTTTAAAAGATTACATTTTTTTTCTGTTTTTTAAAAAAGCTACATCAGCTTGGTATGTTATGTTACATGTTTGTTGTTGCTAAGTAGCAGATGTTTTTGCATTGTGTTCTGGTTCTGTGATGGAGTCTGTATTAGAAGGTAGATTATCGTGATTGTTGATACCTTTTGATGGTAAAGTAAGATAGAAATTTATATATTTTAAATATTATAGTTATTTTATAGTTATGTGTAACTGGAGGGTAGAAGAAGCTGGGCTTGGAGAAGTGGGGAAATAGGTACATGTATGGGAAGCAGGAGAGTGGTAAACTGCAATAGCTGTGGGGCAGCAGTCTTGCACCACTGTCTGGAAGGAGGGAGGAGGCAGGAGGTCAGGTAGGAGGTCAGGTTGAGCCAGGGTTGAGAGTAGGGGTGCAGGGGAGGGGAAGGAAGTAATCAGAGTGAGCAGGGAAGAGGAGGCGGGCAAAACAGTGGAGGGGGAGGGAAAGGATGAGGGAGGGAAAACTGAAAGTAGATACAGATAGTCAAAAGGGGAGGGGCAGATTGCGAGATGGAAAAACAGTTAAGGGGATAAATTGTGGATGTGGAGATAAGTTTACCAGGGTGCAGAGGGAGCAGTTAGGTGGGGAAACAGCTAGTACCGAAGGTAAGAAAGGAAGAATGGGGAACACAGATGCAGGGAATGGAAGGGTGGCAAACATAGGGGACTCCATAATTAGGGGTATTCACTGGGGAAGGAAAAGGGACCCAGATGCAAGCAGGAGGGTGGTTTGTGTGCCAGGGATGACAGCGGGGAAGGTGGACCCAAGAATAAGGGAAATAGTAAGGGAGGTTGGAGGAAAACTTAATTTAATTATACATTTGGGAACCAACAACCTAGCTGGGGAGGAGGTGGAGGTAGTGCAAAGTAGGTTAAGGGAGTTAGGGAAGATCTGCAGGGAGGAAGGAAGTTCACTGGCCTACTCAGAGGTGATACTAGTACCAAGGGCCAGCACAGCCAGGAAAAGAATAGAGGATTTCAGTGACTGGCTGAGGAAGTGGTGTAGGGAGGAGATGTTCTTCTGTATTGGGGACTGGGAGGAGACCTGGTCAAACAAAACACTTTTTTCACCACACAGGTTACTCCTCAGTAGGGAGAGTTTGAGGGTACTCTGGGACAAACTGGGGGAATACATAACCACTACACTTAATTTAAACTACTGAGGGGGACAGTGGGCGCAGGCCCCAGTCTCCCAAGAGGAGGAGATCAGTGAACCTCCCCCACAGTGATGGAAGAGGTCTGGAGGAGGCGGTGGAAGGGCAAGAACACAGTTAGCAAAGGGTGAGGGGTGAGGACACATTTTATTTATTTAGTTTTTGTTGGACCGGTAAGTGCACTAGACAAATCCTGCCTATTTTCAGGCATGACCTGGGGAGGGAGATACAGATGAATGTCAACTGACCTTGAACCAGATTAAGCTGTTGGTGGTATTTTTTAGTGAATGACGGAAATTTGGCCAGGACACTGGGGAAATTCCCCTACTCTGCTTCCTGTGAGCAGGGGACCCATTTTCCTGTGGGACCAAGATGGGGGAGGAGGAGGACAGCAGAGGAGGACATGCTGTGGCTGGTGAGTTAGCAAGGCTCAGTGGGGAACATGATACAGCTGGAATGCACCCTCAGGGTGGCCAGCATATCGTACCTCAGCCCCCACTGCTTGCTGTGATAGCAATGGGTGGAGGATCCACTGAAAATGGAGTTTTGCTACACTCCTCTACGATGGTGACACTAGGTGTTACAGGAAGTCCTGGAGCAGGCCCCATACCTGTGGAGGGCGATGAAGATATAGACGCAGTGGTCCATGTGAAACAGGACCTCTTATTACAGGCTGAGGCTGATTACAGAGCAGCTAAACTGCATGCCGAAGAAAAAAAGAGGAAACGCTCGATTCAGGGTTCACCATCGCCTGCTACGGCGTCTACAGCAAAAGTTTTTGCAGCGGGCCCTGTAATAGAGGATACTACATCTGGGAAAGACACAGGATTGGAAAATCACTCACAGCATGATTCGGCATGGTCTCCGGAATGGGCACTGGAACGAGCTGGTTGGATCCAAACAGAAACAGGTCAGTGGGTTGCGGATCCTGATATTCCGCTTCCAGGTTCGGGGAGTGTCACGGGGGTACTGGGGGAACTCTGGATGGCCTCCTACACAATATGCACAGGCCTGATACAGTCCTGTTTACTAAACCATATGTGCTAGCCTTAGACCCTGTTTCAGGGCACACTTATCTGCTAATACAGATGCAGAGATAGTTATGATGGACTTGCCCATTTCACAAGCGGATTCTGTTTCTCTCCCTATACTGTCTCCAGCACAGCAGGGCCTATGGAAAACATTACTGTGGCTAGTGATTCCCCAGTCGGAAGAAGTGCTGGGATCTATTCCTGTAGTACATCCTGACAATGGAGTCAGTAACCCCAGCCCTGACAGCTCCCACTTTGCTAGTTTATTTCAAAACCTGTTTCTTTAGCTAAGCAGGAATGCAGTTCAGCTGCGGTTTTAGGACCAGCGGATCGATGCCAGACCCGCTTTTATGTGGGGAAAGTTCTATTGAAGCAGATGCTGGGTTTTCTCCCTCGAAGTGTATGCTTTGATTCATACACTGGGAGAATCTACATATGACATAAGTTTTCGCTCTCTGACATCCTGAATCGCTTTCTGGATGAAGTATGCCCTGTTTAAAACGAACCCAGCTTGGACCCACTTTCAAGCTATACCTTTAACAAAACAAACTTTTAAAGTGATCACTGTCTTATTCAGGAATGAAGGGGTGAATATTATGGACATTTCATACTGGCTGGAGAAACGTTGTCAAATACAAGGGAATCTGGAACCAATTTTAGATTCTGAAGGTTTTTGGAATGGAGGGTGGAGGTATAAGGTGACTTTACCACAAACGGAGGATGGACTTCAACATCTACCAAGTTGTTTTTACCTGGGTCGTGACAAGGGTTTTATTTTTTATCCTGGACAGCCACGCCATTGTTATAAATGCGGTTCCAGTAGACATTTGAGTCGAACCTGTGATACAACGAAATGTGCTCAATGTGGGGACGTGGGGCATATTATGACTGACTGTCATCATCCTCCCAAGTGTAGTCTTTGTGAGGAACAGCATTCCTTTATGGATTGTCCTTGGGCAGCCCATAATACTGCGAACAAGGATTATACCACTCAGGATTTTTATTTGAATACTGCATTAAAATTGGCTTTGAAATAATATGGGCTCCCCTACCTAAGAGGGCACCTCCTGAAAGGCCTATTAATCCCCCTTTGGAGGCCTTATCCACTTCTGCTTTGGTTTCTCACATGCCTCCATCTGAGGCAGAACCTTTAGTACTAGAGGTATCTGGTGATGTAGGTTCTATGCCTCCCCCCCTTCCACCAGAAGGTGCCTTCACTGTAGTTAATAATCGAAGAAGGAGTTTACGGAAGAAAACTGCAACATCTGTTTCAGAAGTCTTCCATCTCCCAATGCAAAACACCTTTTCCACCTTGCAGGTTGAAGAACCTGATGTAGGTACAGAATCAGACTGGTTTCGTTCACTCCTCTCAAGCGGATGGAGGATCAGACACTGAGTGTTCTACAGAGGATTTGACTATCCCTCCAAAAAATAAATCTAGGATGGGTTCCTGTAAATGGGTCAGGAAGAAATCCTAATGTTTTTAAATTTTTTTCCAGGATTAATTAGTTCTCCTTTAGTTAACACTTAATGTTTTTTTTTTTTTTTATACGCAATGGATACACTATTTAGCATAACCGTGGCCTCTTTAAATACTAACAATATTCAGTCAGATAGAAAACAACTTTTGGTATATGCTTTATTTGATTCCTTTTTTTATGATGTGGTATTTTTTCAAGACACTTGATTACATAGCAGACAAGAGATGGATAGAGCCTCTGTGGGATGGAAATGGGGAGTGACATATTGGTCTGTTGGAGAGGATCTTTGTTGTGGGGTTGGAATTTGTTTAAATTCCCCTTTGGCACAATCTATACAGGTAGTAGACAGAGCCCCGTGCTTTGTTATTGGATGTCACGTTAAATAAATTGCACTGTCGATTTATTAATGTATATGCCCCACAAACAAAGACAGCTAGAACTGAGCTTTTTAACACTATACAGCCTTATTTGTTTACATCTCGTTATGTTTTCTTGGGAGGAGATTTCAATTGTGGGTTGTATTTAAAGGATAGGGGTCCTCAAACCCAAAAATTATATTGTGATACCAATTGCCTGGCTGCTTTGATTTCACAAACTGGTTTGGTTGATGCTTGTGTTTTTTTTGGCCGGCCAGATAAGACCTATTTCAGAGGTAACCTAGCTACTAGGATCAATTTCTGGTTTATATCTCCTGCCTTGGAGATTAAAAATACCAGGACCCGTCCAGTTGCTCCATCTGACCACGCCGTCATAGAACTGACAGTCTCTAATTATGATGATATGCAACAAGGGCCTGGGTATTGGAGGTTGAACTTGGAACTGTTGTCTCTTCCAACTGTTAAGGATGGTTTTATTTCCTTATTAGAAGCACATAAATTGGTTAAAATGTTATATGATACTTCACAGGAATGGTGGGAGGATACAAAGCTAGATATTAAAAGATACTTTCAACATATAGATAGATTAAATGGGAAATTTAAGAGGGACCAATATTGTATTTACAAAACACAGTTTCAGAATTTAGTGTTTCAAGCTTCCAAGGAGATAAAATGATTCTTGCAGAATTAACAGAAACCAGGCGAAAAATGAATGATCTACAATATAATAGACTTAGATCTTCAGAACAGGAACAGAAATTTGGAACCCTGGTTCACAGGATTTTATGAATCCATTTCAATTCTGTGCTCAACAACAATATCAAAAGCGGATGTCTTTAATTCAGGATGCTAAGGGGTGTCTTTGTTCCAAAAGGTATGAAATTATGACAGCCATAGAGGAGTATGTGCAGTCTTTATTTAGTCATCAGGAATCCTCCCAGGATGGTCATAAGGTTTGGTTGGAAAAATGTATTTTACCACAAGTTTTGTCATCCGATCAACAGGTACTGGTGTCACCACTTACTCAATCTGAAATAATGACCACTTTTGCAATGGTTAAAAAGAATTCTACACCTGGAACAGATGGAATTCCATATGAATTGTACAGGGTGATTCTGGAGTTTTGTTACCTGAAATCTTAGAGTTATTTCAGGATATGATGGTTTCAGGGAATTTGCCTGATTCAATGGGTAATGGATTGGTGGTTTTTATGTATAAATCTGGGGACAGGACTGACCTTTCAAATTGGTGCCCCATCACATTATTAAATACTGATTTTAAATTGTATACCAAATTGTTGAATAACAGGTTGTTGCTTTGTGCATCTACTCTGATACATTCTTCTCATACTTGTACTATTCCTGACCGGAGTATAATGGATGGGTTAATTTTATTAAGAGAAATTTTGTCCTGGGGGGAGACTGGAGAATGAACTGGTTTCATTCTTAGTTTAGATCAGGAAAAGGCCTTCGACAGGGTAAACCATGAATATCTTTGGGACTGTTTGGCTAGTTATGAGATTCCGGGTACTTTTATTTTTTGGATAAAATCTTGTTATTCTAATGTTAAAGCTTTAGCATACTGTATTGGATGGATGGGGAGGGCATGCATGGTTACCCGGGGAGTTAGACAGGGATGTGCCCTGAGTCCCCTTCTCTATCTTTTTACACTGGACCCTTTAATTCATCGCGTTAATGATACTATTGCTATTCAGGGGGTTTCTTTTTCTAGCACCTCAGAAAAAATTAAAAGTATTGCATATGCAGATGACATCTGGTTTCTTGTGGGGGATTTACCTTCGACCTGTTTAGTGGGACAAATACTTTGGGAATTTTCCGAATTCACGGAGCCAGAGTTAACTATAGGAAAAGTAAATGCCTTCCTTTGGATTAGAAAGTTTTTAGAATCTACAGTAATTGGGATCCCTGTTGTGACAGGGACCTGTACAATTCTTGGACTTCTTGGTACAGGATTTGGCCTTCTTAAATTGGACATTGCACATAGGAAAATTTTACTGTGGAATAAGTGGAGATTGTCCAAATTAAAAAGGGTATATATGATTAAGACCTTCTTACTCCCAATTTTTTTGTATTTAGCTGCAATTTTTTGTCTACCCCCTAAGCTGGAGACCCGGATGTATGGTTGTTTTTTTTTTTTCAGGCATTTGGGCTAGTAGACTGAATCCAATTAAACGGTGTTTACTGTTTAGAGAGAAAAATGGGGGTATTAAATGATTAATCCCATTGTTTCTTTTTACAATTCTTGCTAATGTAAACTTGAGACCATTATTATTGAAATCTGAGGGTATTTGGATCCCATGGGTTTGGATTCTTGGCAGGGATACTCCTTTCTGGCTTCCTCATTCATGCATCCCAAAACAGCGTTTTGTATAATATTCCAGAAACTTTAAGGTATGTTTGGGAAAATAAAACTTTAGTGTTTAGTACCGAACATTTTTCACAACAGGACGGAAAACACTATATACATCTTCTATCTACTTTTTCACGATACAGCCTGTTTTGACTTTAAACCTATTTCAGATAAAATATTGATTGGGAAAATGTTGACATCTACCCGCATACCGGTTTATATGTGGGATGTTATGTGGCTTTCCCTACATGGGAAACTCAATGTCAAAGGAAACCTAAAACATTAAAGTGTAGAACATCGTTACTGCCCTAGGGAGACTTGTGTTGAGGTGGTGGAATCCATGGACCATTTTTTCTTTCTGTGTCCTTTAGTAAAATGGTTTTGGAATTTTTTACGGGGTAAATGGCCTACATCACCCTTTTGTGATTTAACCCCTGAGATTTTATACTTGGGTATTCTTCCATTCAAATGTACTAAACATGATAGGGTTACACTTTGGTTATTTTTGGTGTGTTTTAAATTCTATATATGGCATGAACGGTGTAGGCTGACACTGCAACAATTAGAATATACAGAGGAACAATTATTTCATATGATTACTACTGCAATTCTTAGTCATAAAAATACTGAAAGGAAGTCAGTGCCATATGAAATCTTCCAGTCTTGGTGGTACAGTATAGATTGGCTATGAGTTGGTAGGGTATATTTTGAGATACATTTCAGTCATTGCATAATTCCACTTTTGCTTATGACAAGTAATATGTGGTACTGAGTGTTTTTCTTTGTAATTTCACTGTTATTTTCTTCTGGTCTTAATTAATGAAAAGTGGCAGGTTCTGGTAGAAATGAATTATTTTCTGGTGAGGAGTATTCTTGATTTTGAGTTTGGTTTAATTAAAAAAAAATACAATATAGGAACATGAAGAATCCGTATATTATGGAAGTGTATGTTGTGGATACTAGTTAATTCTATATGAGGTGATTTGGGTTGGGAAAACATACTGTCTATAGTGGTATGCTATGTGCCGGGAGGTTATTTCAGCTTACTATGTATGGGATAATGTTGTGTTTATGTTTTTCATCTTATTTTCACAATTTATTTTTTCTCCCTTTACGTTTACAAGGGACAAAAAGTATGCCGTATAGTTATTTTTCTTTTTGTTTTTTTATTTTGTATTTTGTCATACAATTTTTGGTATTTTGGTTCTCTCATAGAATCCCTGGCTCCTTTAAGTAAGGGGGGGAGAACTTTCAGCATTTACTATTTGGGTTTTAGGACTCTAATGACAGAGTTTTTCTTTTTTCCGTTGCATGTATGATGAAATACATATTTCTGTTTATTATTTGTATTATAATTTAGTATGTAGTAATACTTTTGTACATATAATTTTCTCATATTTTTGTTTTAGGGGAGTTTTTTTAGCTTTGGTTATTTATTCTTCCTTTTTTTGGACTTTAAAAATGTTGATATTTGTTTTTGTTCATTTGGATGCTGTATTACCTTTTATATTAATTGTTTAATTTTGTATTATGATTTGGTGTGCTGTAACACCTTGTGTATTTAGTTTGCTTTTCAGTCTTAATAAAAAATTCCCCTACTCTTTTCGAGAAGTGCCATGGGATCTTTAACATCCACCTGAACTACCACCAATCCAGCAGATGGGACCTTGGTTTAATGTCTCATCTAAAAGACGGCACCTCAGAAGTACAGCACCCCTCTCAAGCTGCACTGCAGTGTCAGTACTGGGATATTAACCCAAGTGCCAGATGTAGGAACTGAACCCACAGCCCTCTGATCTCCCGGCCTCAGAGGCGAAAGTGTGCTACCTACTAAGCCACTGACACTGTTTTTGCAACACAACAAGGGTACATGGAGGGGTGCACACAGAGGAGATAAATGTGAATAGAAGACTAGAGGGAAGAGAAGGAAGGTCAGATTCTAGGTGGAGGGTGGTGTTTCTGAATGCACAGAGTCTTGGAAACAAGATGGAAGACCTGCAGGCACTATTAGCGGACAGGAGGGTGGACATAGCTGCAGTAATCGAGACTTGGGCAACATCACACCATGACTGGGACCTTGCAATCCCGGGATATAAACTATACAGGAGGGACAGGGTAGTCGGGAAGGGGGGAGGGGTGGCAGTTTATATCAGGGAGGGAATAACTTGCACAAGGGAGGAGTCAGAGGAAGGGGAGGTGGAGGCATTATGAATTCAGTTAAGGTCCAATAGAGGGAGAAAGGTGAGGTTGGGGGTGGTATATAGACCACCCAGTTATGATGAGGAGAGGGACAGGAAACTGAGCTCACAAATATAGGAAGCTGCGGGGAAAGAAGAGGTGGTAATTGTGGGGGACTTCAACCTGCCCAAGGTGGACTAGAGCATATCGTCCACAACATGTGCTAGGAGTCAGGTGATCCTGGAAGGACTGCAGAGTGGGTTCCTGATTCAGGGCATCACTGAACCAACAAGAGCTGAGGCAATTCTTGATCTGGTGCTCACAAATGGGGAGCATCTATAGTAAATAATAGTCAGGGAGCCACTGGGAGGAAGTGGTCATTGCAAATTGTGGTTCTGGTTGGATATGGGCAGGGAAAGCATCCTGACTAAGGCCAAACTCTTGAATTTCAGGAGGGCGGACTTCAGGAAAATGGGCAAAGTGCTAAGGAGCCATCTGGTGGGCATCAGAGCAGATATGGGGTGGACCAAGGTGGTCCATCATTAAGGAAGGAATACTGGTTGCCACAGATGTGTGTGTGTTAGACTCGGTAAGAACACAAGGGCCAAAGCACCCAGCTGGTTCATTTATGGGGTTGTCCAGACAGTAAGGGAAAAGAGGTTGGCCTATAGAAAATTCACGAAGACCAAGAGAGAGGTGGATAGGGAAAACTACCTAAGGTTGGCTAGTGAGGCAAGTAAGAAAGTCAGGTGAGCAAAGACACAAAAGGAGCTGCAGATAACTGAAAGAATTAAGAAGGAGGAGAAGGCTTTCTTTCTCTGTATAAGTGAGAAAAGGGCAAGAAGGAAGGGATTGTTAGGCTTAAGAAAGGGGTGGAGTGGGTGGAGGATAATGGCGGGAAAAGCAGAGATACTAAATGAATACTTCTGTTCTGTCTTCACCGGGGAAAAGGATGGACCAGTGCCTTCAGGAGGGAAAGAGGAGCGGAGGGGGGGACACAGATGTAGTGATAGAGGAGGAGAGTGAGGGAGAGGCTGCTGGCATTGAAGATGGACAAATCATCAGGCCCGGACGAAGTACATCCAGGGGTACTAAAGGAACTGGCTGAGGAGCTGGGAGGGCCACTGGCAGACCTATTTAATAGTTCACTGGAGACAGGCATAGTACCAGAGGACTGGAGAACAGCACATGTAGTGCCGCTCCCCAAAAGCGGTCCCAAGGATGACCCAGGGAATTACAGACCAGTCAGTCTGACCTCCATTGTGGATAAGCTCATGGAGACCATACTAAAGGAAAGGTTGGTGAAATATCTAGAGGAGCATGGTCTCCAGGATGTGAGGCAGCATGGGTTCATGGGGGGGGGGAGATCATGTCAAACAAATCTGATTGACTTCTTTGACTGTGTCACTAAGACAGTAGACGGGCCAAGCGGTAGACATCCTCTCTCTTGATTTCAGCAAGGTTTTGACTCTGTGCCTCACAGAAGGTTGATCAGGAAGCAGGTGGATCTTAGGGTTGGGAAAAGATGGCCAGATGGGTGGAAAACTGGCTGAAGGACAGAACCCAGAGGGTGGTTATAGGGAGAGTTATCTGGCACAAGACAAGCAACCATTGGGGTCCCACAGAGCTCGGTGCTGGGGCCGATGTTGTTCAATGTCTTCATCAGTGACATTGGAGATGGCATTAAGGGCAAAATGTGCCTATTCACAGATGACACCAAGCTCTGTGGTAGAGTAGACACAGCTGAAGGGATGCAGGACCTACAGGAAGGTCTGGAAAAGTTAGGGAGGCAGTCCAGTATCTGGCAGCTTGGCTTCAGTGCCAAGAAATGCAAAGTTATGCATATTGGAGCCAAGAATCCCAGAACAGAGTACTACCTGGGTGGAGTCCAGGTATCTGCATCAGAGAAGGAGTAGGACCTGGGATTGTTGATCACTAGTGACCTGAAGCACTCCATGCAGTGCAAGAAAGCAGCAGCAAAGGCAAACAAGATGCCGGGGTGCATATCTAAGGGGATCAGTAGTAGGAGAGAGGAGGTTATACTACCCTTGTGCAGGTCACTGGTAAGGCCGCATCTAGAGTATGGAGTTCAGTACTGGTGCCCACACCTCAAAAAGGACATTAACCTGCTGGAGAAGGTCCAGAGAGGGGCTACAAAGTTGATAGCTGGTCAGCAGGGTAAGGCATACAAGGAGAGGTTGAGGGCACTGAACATGCACTCCCTAGAAGACGAGAGAGAAGGAGAGAGGACATGATTAGGACCTTTAAGTATTTTAAAGGGATAAATAAGGTGGATAAGGAGAGTCTGTTTAAGCTGAGTGGCAACTGTAACATGAGGGGGCACAGTCTTAAGCTGGAGGGTGGGAGATTTAGGAAGGAGGTCAGGAAGCATTTCTTCACAGAGGATAGTGGACACTTGGAATGCGCTGCCAAAAGAGGTAATCTTGTTGAAGGCAGTGGGCAGCTTTTGGAGAGGCTGGGACAGGTATAGGGGGAGGGTAAGGGTAGTGGGTAGGGAGGATGGGAGGAGTAGGGAGAGGGGGCAGGCTCAGTAACTCAAGCTGTGGACCCTGCAACATGAACAGACTTGCTAGACCAAATGGCCTTCTTCTGCTGGCTTCTTTGTATGTTTGTATTTATCATTTGCGCCTTTAGCTACTAGAGCCGGTACAGATGTTCAAAAGTATTTCTACTCTGCAGTACCAGGCTATTGGTGGGACCAAGTGACCCACCAGTCCTAACATGCTCTGAATTATCTGCTTCCAGGGACTGCAGGCAGAGAACATAAGAAGCCATGGCTGACTATGAGCCTACAGGTCGCACGGTGAGGGCCCCAAAAAACAAAAGCAAACAAAAAAACCCCAAAAGAAACAGGACTTTGGTGGTAGGAAAGTCAGGTAAAAGACTTCAGTATCCTGGCTCCAGATCAGGGAGGGTAGTTGCCTCCAGTGTGTGACAGGCAACCAGCTGAGATGATCAACATTCACACGCAGCAAAGGAGGGAACTGTCACACGCTTGTGCAGGGAGTGGTGGGTGAAGTTAGTCAATTTCTGAACCACCAATGCCTGAGCCCTGGCTTTGACAGCTGTCAAATAGGTTTGGTGCCTTTTTCTGACAGACAGCTCCCTGATTGTTCAGTCAGTTGAAGGCTAACAAGGAAAAGAAATAAACCTGTGACATCACCATAAATTGGTGAAATCAGCATTCTGTCTCAGGATGGTAGGGGAACCCATTCACATAGTGTCAGAAATTGCTGGCCTTATTGTTTCCCCCCCCATCTGCCCCTCTAGAACAAGGAACACTTCCCTCACTCCAATATTGATCCTCCCCCAGGGAAATTCCCTCCGTCAAAGTTTGCAAGTGGCAAATTAGGGTTGTAACAGTGACATTCAGCACATTTAAAAGTAAAGACAGGGTGCCACAATTACATGACTAATTGCAAAAATTATTGTGCACAGTTGGCAAATGATATGACCCCTGAAGGGACTGTAATGCAGTTCTGTTTAGAGTCAGCGGCCTTTTGCTATAAAGCAGTAGTAAACTCTGGAGCCAATGCTCCGATAATGTTGGCAGGTAGGTAATTTACTCACCAGTTTTAAAATATAGTGAGTAAAACAAAATTGGATGAATAGGAGTGCAAAACTGGAAAAAATGCCCTTTTGAATCACCTGTTATGTTATGAAGTACTATTCTTTGGAGTGTGGGGTATTTACAAATGTTGGGTGAGTACAGTTACACATTAAAAAAATTTCTGAAGAGTATTTCCTAAAATGAGGTGAGTAAAACAGGTCTGTACTCCCTTATCTGGAGCCCTACCTGGATCTGAGTGCTAATACTGTCCCAGTTCTTTGTTCATGTGCCTCTTGTCTTTTGCTGGGTAGAGTAAAAGTTTCTTGGGAGGAACAGTTGTTCATTTGATCATGTGGCTTCTGGATGCTGCTGGGCAGGAGATCAGGGTGTCTGTTAGTTTGCAATAGGAACTAGCCCTGCCGCTGGGGGCCCCGGGGCTGTCTGGGCGTAGTCAAGGTGCAACAAAGCTAAGCTGGATCTCTCTGTTGGTGAATATTCTGAAGATGAGACCTCTGCCGAGTTTCTTGAACCTCCGCTGTGGCTGCAATATCTTGGGGCAGTTTGGGAGTGAGTAGTCCTTGGAGTGATGGCAGCTTCGTGGTGATTGCTCCTCTTTTTCTGTCACTGTTGTGGAGGAGCAGAACTAGTGGAGAGATGCTCACTGTCTGGTTGCGCAACCAAATTTTCCTGTGAGACCTAGGATTTGATCACCCCGACAGTCTTGCAGTTCCCTGCCTCTCACTGTCTCTCTACCCTCACCTGCTGTTTCTGTCTTTTTCTCCCTTGCATATCTGCTGGTATAAAAATATATGCAAGTCGTCATGTGGAAATATAACTGATATTGGGACCCTTTGTTTAGAAATTATTTAGTGTTACTGTTGAAATGTGTGTAATTATAATTTGAGATGATTGCAAAAGCTATTGGGAACTCAAGGGGTTAACCTGAGAGCATTTTTAAGCCTTTACAGAGCTGTGGAGAAGGGGCCTCAGTTCTGGGACATTGTGTTCTTGCTGCACCTGCATGAAATTGACAAGAACATTTTATAAAAATCAGGATGCTTGTTAAGAAGGGGGTGCAAAGACTTATAAGAGAAAGCTTCAATGTTTTGACACGGAGATTGAAGGAAAACTCGGATGGATCTTCTCTGTTTATTCTGCCTTTGTAAATAGTTATTCTGAACAATTTTATTTTTGTATGTTTCTGCTAGTACTAATAAACACTTGTTGCGAATTTACAACTGCTTCTGGTTTTTCCTATGCTTCCTGACCTGTGCCTCTCGATGACAACGGGCAAAATGCCACTGTCCTTAATGATTGTATTAGCTCAGTTTTCACTAAGGAGAACAGTGGACCCTTGCCAGAAAGTGGCATCAGTGGCCACTAAAGGGTCCCAGAGATGAGGCAGCCAATACTAACAAGTGAAAGGATTCAGAAAAGGCTGGCAGCACTAAAAAAAAGGCCCTGGGACCAGATGGGTTGCATCCGAGGTTACTCAGGAAGCTGGCAGCAAGCTGGACAACCCTGGAGTTCTGTTCGCCATGACTCTAAGGGTGAGAGTAGTTCCAAAGAATTGTAGGGTGGTGGACATAGTTCCGCTTCATATCAGTCTTACCTTTGTTGTAGGGAAGCTGATGGAGTCACTGGTCAAAGAGGACCTCATGGACTACTTGAGAGTAATGGGTTCGGGATAGTAAACAGCACAGATTCATGTCAGGGAGATCTTGTCAGACTAACACAGTAGTTTTCTTTGACATCGTGGTGAGAGAGGTGGATAGAGGCCATGCTGTGAATTTGCTCTAATTGACTTCAGCAATGCTGTTGACTCTATGCCTCACAGAAATTTCTGAAAGAAGATGGAGGAGGTCTAGAGGTACGGCTGAGGGCATAGTAAACTGGGTAGGTAACTGGCTAAAGGGAGGGCAGCAGAGGGTTGTAGTCAACAGGGTCAAGTCATCAGAGAGGGAAGTCATGAGTGTAATACCACAGAGATCTGTTCTGGGACCAGTCCTTATCAATATGTTCATTAGCGACATTGGTGAGGGTATCCAGGGCAGGCTGTGTCTCTTCACAAATGATACTAAGCTTTGTGGGAGGGTGGATAGCAACAAGGGAATCGGAAAAATGCAGAGTGATGTACAAAAATTAGAGGGGTGATCTAAGGTTTGGCAGCTGAAATTTAGTGCCAGAAAGTGCATGGTAATGCACATAGGGAACAAGAACCCAAGGACAGAGTTCTGGATGGGTGGGGTGAGACTTAGCAGTACGGCTGAGGAACAGAGCCTTGGAGTTATTATCAGTGAGTCCCTCAAGCAATCAAGTCTGTGCAACAAGGCATATAGCAAAGCGAGTAGGATGCTGAGATATATTGAGAGGTATTGATAGTAGAAGGAGGAGGTAATACTTCCCCTATATAGATCCTTAGTGAAGCCACACCCAGAGTACTGTGCCCAGTTTTGGAGTCTTCACCTCAGGAAGGACTGAGATAAGCTGAGACAATGCAGCGCAAGGTAACAAAAATGATCCAGGACCAACAGGGCAGGTTCTGTCAGGAGCACCTCAAGGCACTGAACATGTACTCGCTAGATACGTTGCAGGCGCAGGGTAACAGAATGATTCGGGGGTCAGTAGGGCAGGTCCTATGAGAGCATCTCAAGGTGCTGATTACTTGCTGGGGACCAGAAGGGAGAGGGAGCTATGATAGAGAGCTTTTAGTTCCCAAAAGTATTAATAAGGTGAGCTATGGAGAAATATATATCTTGAATACTAGTTCACAGTCACGTGGAGACAAATGGAAACTGACAGGAGTGAGGCTCAGAAGCTGAAGTTTATATTTTAACAGGATTGGGTACTGGGCAAGCTTGTTTTGGACCATCCTGTATTTAGGTGTAACCCTAGGTGGCGCTATCCCAAGGGCTCCTACCTCTGCCTGTTTGGCTACTAACAGGTTAAGGGGCCTGAGTTCTAAAATGGGTGCCTCCACCGGAAGGTTTGGGTTGGTTGTGACTAATCTAACCAGGTCACAGCCCTCTGGGACACTGTGACCCCCCCTTGTCTCCCACTAGTGGCCCACACAGTACACAATAGTAACTTTCCCAATACCCCAGATATGCAAACCACATACGCTTGTACTTGCCACTTACCCCCAGGACTGGTTCCTTCAGCTTGGCTCTGGGGAACCCCTGTAAAACAAAGTGATGCAGTACAACAGCAACAATGCAACACCTTTAGCATAAACTGACACCACAGTCAATGTAAATTTGCAGAAACAAACAGATCTGATTTATTCAGGGCAGCTGTAACAAGGAGGGGGAAATCAGGTTAATTGGTTTAAACACAATAATAATCACAGTACTGTGCATGCACTTAGAGTCTCAATCAGTCTCGTTCTCTGGGTACCCAGGACGAGAAAGGGGCTGGCCAGGTCTGTTGCAGCTGGTTGGGGCCCTGTGATGGAAAAAGTACATGCACAGATAATTTGTAATCCGGAGCCAGATGGCTCAGTTCATGGAAAGAAAAGCACAAACAATCAGATGACACACTTTAATTAAACAAAAGTTGCAGAGAGCAACCCTGATAATTACTCGCTATACCCAGGCTAAACACAGGAGGGCTGATGGATGAACTCTTTGGATTGCCAGAGGAAACTTGGTCCCTCGACGATGGATCTCCCTGTGCAGCAAGGTAGTGAGGCAGGACCCTCGTGGCAGGCCTATCTGTGTCAGGCAGCACAGATGCGATCCGATTTGGGCTGGGAAAACTACTTCCAGCACCAGCACAAAGTTCACAGCAATTGGGGAACCAGAACACGATCCCTTCCAGCACATAGCGCATTTATATGTAAAGAAAGTTCACTGTACCAGGCAGGTGACTCCTTGGTCCCAATTGCAAAAATCACAGCAGTTACCTGGGAGCACTACTGTCGCTAAAGTCCTGACAGGCCGATCACTTTCAGCAAAATCTTCGATCTTCTACAGGGTGAGCTTGGTAATAAAACAGCAGCTTTCTTCTTTCTCTGCAAATTTGAATTCAGTCCGAAAACACCTTCTTCTGTCTCTCTCTCTCTCTCTTCCTCCACACATTGAACAGGCCGGAATTTGGGCCTCACATGCACCTCCACGCGACTACCACGAGCTCAAACACAGCAGAGCTCCTTAGTCTTCACTCTCTAGCTGGGATGTGGCTTCCCAACAGACAGCCCAGGGTCTTTCACTTAGATCCAAAAGGTTTGGTTGGTCAGTTCAGTTGTCAGTCACAGCAGGGCTCCCTCTATAGGTGCAAAAGGTGCCAAGGATCCAAAACTACATTACCCAGAGGCACCTTCCATACAGTCCCCTTTAGTAGGCTCCAGACAAGAGTCCTAGTCCCCATTGGCCCAAAGCAAGCTCCATCTTAAAGTCCTCACATACTGATTGATCCAATTCAACAGTCCGGGGCCGAAATGGAGGGTACAATAGAAACAGTTCGTGCTGCAGGAGAAACAGGTTAGACAAACTGCATTTCCATTAAAACTCTTCATTTCTCCCCAGAATTAGTTACATCTTTCAGGAGTGCTCACTCTGCCCACTTCTTTCAGGAGTGCTCACTCTGCCCACTTAGTGACAGCAGAAACGGAACAATCTGTCAGCAGCTCGAGCGGGACTCGATCAGGGAAACATACATTAATTATCACTGTAAACAGGCAGCCCTTAAAGAGACAGTACTCGGCGGCTTTAAAAGCGCTCACTGGGAATCACATTTTAAACGGCTTAGATGCCGAACACCTCCAGGCTCTGAGCAATTAGGCAAGCTTTTGGAAGACTTTTGGGAACCCCCATTTGCAGGGGGGTTACATAGGCATACATGGTTACAGCAAAATGGAGTAACAACATACATGGTAAAATAGCAGGTTTTACAAATATTCAAGTACAGTCACATACAAACATGGACCATTTAATGAGTAAGTAATAAGCCACGACAGGGTGTGCATTAAAGGATTTTAATGCACACCCCTCGAGTGAAGTGAGGCATGATGCCAAAGGCCAAGTGTCCCTATGGCCCTGGGAAGTGCATCAAAATCCTTTAATGCACACCCTGAAGTGGCTTATTACACTTATAAAATGGCTCATTGCTAATTTGAGCTGAAAAGCTAAAACATGTATTTTAATGAAATAAAATGATTAAAATAAACATGAAATGGAAAATATTTCATTTTCTAGTCCTTGGTTTTTGTGTAGCCAGCTGATGCCAGCAGGTGACGCTTACTAACCGTTTACCCTGTCCTCTTGTGTCTTAGCTCTGCTTATTTTGCTGATTTTCTATTCTTTACTTTTTAACTTTGCCCCTCAACAGGTCTGTAATTGGATAGCCGCCATCCCCTCGCTCGCGCGCGCACACACACACACACACACACACACACCCCCGACAGCTCTAAACATATGGAAGAGTTAGCATGTATTATTTAAAATCGGGAGACACACCTGCTCCAGCTCACTATTAAAGACACAGAATTTATTATCACCGATGCTGACCTTGTTTCACCCACCTTGCTTCGCTGTCTGCTGTCTTTTTTAATTGAACATGCTTTATTTATTTACATAAAATAACACAAAATAACAGGACAAGGCATAAACAAAGTCTATAAGTAAAATATACTGGAATGGAAATATTTACAAGGAAAAGAAATCAGTCAGAGAACATAATAATTAATACTTACTTTAACAAACCTAACTACTCCCCCACCCAATTCGTAGTGCACTTAACACTAGCCTATTATGGCTATGCTAAATGAAAACTCGAATGATTAGCAATTATGTAAGAAGAGAGAACAAGGAAAGGCCAAGGAAAACAAAAGGAACTCAAAAAGGAAAAAAGAAAAAACAAGAAAAAGAGGGGAGTGAGAGGCCCATGAAAACCCAAACCATTATTAAAAGATGATTGACGGTGGCACACGTTCACAATTAAATGTTCAGCATGGAGTGCAAAGGATATTTCATGCAGCCATTCTATATAAGAAATAGGGACTTGATCCATCCAGTGTCTAAGCACTAGTTTTTTGACCGCTAGTGAGATTAGAGCCATATGGTATCTTCTTTCCTTCACCGAGATTCTAGAGTAATCTCCCAGAATGCATATGGTGGAGGAGAAAAGATCTTGCAGCCCCAACAGAGGGTCTAAAGTTGTTTCAATTTGTTTCCACAAGGGAGATACTTTTTCACATGTCCACAGTATATGCAAGAGCGAACCTTCCTCTTTATCGCATCTAGAACAAATGCTAGAAGGGAGGCATTTCATTTGAGCCAGTTTAATGGGGGTATAATACATATTATTTAAGATACAATATTGCGTTACCCTATAACGATCTTGAGTGTGATATATATATATAAATCCTTCCATAGACGTTGAGAATTAATATCTTCATCAGGAAAAAACCTTGCCAGATCTTAGAGCCGACTGCTGATGGAGGTTGTGGTCATGTATGAAGCAATTTATAAAGAGTAGAAATGCCATGTGGTTTAATTGCTGGGATGGTAATTTGTTGAAGAAAAGTACCAATAAAGGAGGGTTTAGGTTCCCTCCCAAATATTTTAATTAGAAGATGCTTAAGCTGAAGAATTTTAAAGGCTTCCGATGGTGGTAAACAAAATTTGGTTAAAATCTCTTGTGTGGACAAAATAGAGTCCTATGAGTAAAAGTCAGTAACAGTATGTTCAGGAAATATTGGTGACCAGCTTCTAGTTATGGGAACAACTCCTATTTTGAGATTTAAGTTAGCACAGATTGGTTGAGAAAAATCAGAAGTCGGAGATACCTTACAATAACTAAACAACTGAAAGAGATTGCAAGGCTTTTGGTATATTCTTCATTGGCGTGTAAAAGAGTGAGGTTGAGGCTAGTTTGTGGGAAGCAAACATGTCCGATTCAATTTGCAGCCATATTGGAATGTAGTCATGATGAGTAAGAAGTTCAGGTAAGGACAGCCATTTCCCACATTTATACAAGTGACTGGCCCAGTAATAAAGTAGAAAGTTAGGGAGTCACAGCCCTCCTAGCTCCTTAGGTTGGGACAATTTGAGATAAGCTTCTAATTGCCTTGTCCCGCCAAATAAATGAGTTAACATGTGAGTGAATATGTTGAAAGAAGGATACAGGTAACCATATATGCAACATATTTAAGGGGTAAAACAGTCTAGGCAGGACATTCATCTTGACAATATTAATTCTGCCCCATAATGAAAGTGGGAGATTTTTCCATCTTATTAGGTCCTGTTGAATGTTGTGCCATAAGTCCTCCAAATTAAGATTCCGTGGTAAGAACAGGTCAGAGGTAACATAGATGCCTAGATATTTAATAGGCCAGGGGGTCCATTTCATACCAAATTTATTTAGAGCCAAATTAAATGTTAAATGATTAAGGGAGTAAATTTTGGTTTTACTAAGATTAAGTTTATAGTTCGAGAGTTCCCCAAAAGTGTCAATAATATCCAGTGCCTCTGTTGAGGAAGAGACCGGATCCGAAAGGTGAAGCAGTATGTCATCTGCATAGACCGAAAGCAGTGGGGCTCTGTTACCTATGGGTATACCAATAACTAAAGGAAGAGATTTCAATCGCCTGATAAGGGGTTCAAGATATAAGTTGAAGAGGAAGGAGAGAGCGGCACCCTTGCGCGTACCTGAGAAAAGAGGAAAAGCATCTGAGTACACCATTGCAGTGTATCTTGGCCAAGGGGAGAAATATAAAGCTTGAATCCATTTAATAAAGTCACTGGGAAGCCCATTACCTGTAACGTGCCACAAGAAATTCCAGTCCACCCTATCAAAGGCCTTTTCTGCATCTAAAGAAATTAATGCCATTGGGGTAGGGGAAGTTTTTGCCATCTGATTAAGATATGAGAGTTTATGGAGGTGATCAGCTGGGGTTCTACCGGATACAAATCCTATTTGTTCTGGGCTAAGAAGGTGAGTCCAGATTTGTTCAATTCTACTAGCGAGTATCTTGGCTAGAATTTTAATATCACAATTTAACAGGGAGATTGGACGGTAGCTCGCTGGGAAATGGGGTGGTTTGTCTGTATTAAGGAGAAGAATAATTAAGGCCTCTAATAGGATGGGTCCTGAATTTGCCCGAAAGCATATATTGATACAGGCGTAATAAGCTAGGTGCAAGGTCTTTAGCAAAGACTTTGTAAAAGTTTGAAGGTGGGCCATTCTGGACCTGGAGCTTTGTCCATTGCTAAATTATTAATAGCTGATATTACTTGAAGGGAAACAGGAGGGATAAAAAGGACTGGTGTGCAGGTGAAAGAGTTGGTAGTGACGAGGCAGTCAAATATTCTAGTAACTCAGTTTGTGTTGAGACAAAGAACATTTATGTAGAGGGAAGAGTAGAATTGTTTAAAAATAAGTGCAATGTCTCTGGGATGAGTTTTAATGGTCCCATCCGGGGCATTAATGGCAGAAATGATCCTTGACGCCCAGTTTCTCAGACGCAGTTAAAAGGTGACCTGCTTTCTCTCGATGATCTATATATTTTGTCTGAGTTCTTAATATGGCAACCCACTTTTCTTGTAATAAGGAAGAATATTGGTTCCTTAACCGTAATAATGTTCTCAATAAATCGGGGAGAGGGATTGTTCGAGTGAGCAATTTGAGCCAAAAGTGATGTGATAGTAGCCTCTCTTTTCCGTTTACTGGTGGTGGCAAGCCTAATAAACTCTCCTCTCAAAAAGTACTTCAAGGAGCACCATTCGTGGTCCGTTCTCCCGACAGCCACGGTTATTAGTAACGAATGATTGAATGAAATTGGAGACTCTGGTGATAACCTAATCTTCCTTTAGAAGTTGTGTATTTAGACACCATACTGGGTCTCTTTGGAAATTATGGTCTAACAAAACGGTGGCCCAGGCAACAGCATGATCCGATATAACTATTGGTTCTATAGCGGTATCATTTTAGCTGGTATAAGTTTAACGACTGAGTAAAATATAGTCCAGACAGGACCAAGAAGAGTGCACCGGATTGAAAAGAGAAAAATACGGGCTGTGGATTCTGTAGTCTCCATGGGTCACACAACCCAGCAGAATCAAGGAATTCATATAACGCTTTCTTGGCATTGAGAGGGCTTAGCGGGGAGTTGGAACAATCCAAATCCTGGGTGGGTGGTAGGTTCCAATCACCACCAAGTATTAATGGGAAAGATGAAATGATTGCAGTTTACTCAACAGGTCTAGAAAAATTCAGGTCCCCCCAACCGCCCATACACTACCCTAAGGACTAGTTCAGTACGATCTAATAGACCATGAACCAGCACATATCTCCTTTGTGGATCTGTGATTGTCATCTTTGGTCGAAAGGCTACTGACCGGTGGATCAGGATGGCAGTCCCCCCACTAGCCATCGACATGCCAGATGCATAGACTTGCCCAACCTCCTGCCTACGCAAACTAATAGCTTCCCCAGGGAGGAGATGGGTCTCTTGGATAAAAGAGATATTGGCATACAATACTGATAAATGTTTGAGAATCTGGAATCTTTTGTTAGGTTTACGAGCCCCTCTAACATTCCAAGTTATACATTTTTTAATACCACTAGCCATTAACTCTATGAACCTTCTTATATAGCCAGTTTCTTGTACTGGTAAAGTGCACCACAGACTTCCTCTATGAAAATATTCCTCAAAAATTAGTTATTGTGATCCCCTAGACCAAACAAACAAGTAGCATTAACTCAAACTGGCAAACATTTACAATATATCAAATTCGGAAAACACTAAATTTAAGGGATTGTGGAACACAGTAATTATTGATAAATCTCACCCCCCCATAAACCATACCCACTTACAACTATTTACAGTTAATTCTCTACCAAGCGCCAATATCCACTAACATGTAACAATGCCATTGAAAGGTAGAGATCCCTCATGTACTGTAATATGACTACCCCCCATAAACACATCTAAACATATATAGCAAGGATGGAGTAATCCATATATATTATAATACGCTAAACATGAGTTAACCACAAGAAGATTCCACCCTAAAGCCCACAATATGAAACAAGAAGTGGCATGAATTATAATAGTATTCCTGAGGGTAGATAGGTACTCCCTCCCACACACCAGTACATGTGGTTGGCTAATGTTATCCCTCTACCCCTCCCGGAACCCAACCAACAAGTAACAACAATATCATAAACATGAATAAAACGCAGTGCAATTGTAAAAGAACCAACCATATAATAGTTATGATAACTGACCTGTTACCAGCTTAGTATCAAATAGGATGCCTTGCAGAAGCTCTCGAAGTTAAGAACAGATTAGAAAAGGAAATAAAAGCTAGGGATATAGCCATAGATGTAGTATGATTGTAGGCAGGAAACTCTAGTATAAAAAGAGGCAAGAAAACTTAGAAAGTAAGAGGAGGAAACAGAAGTCATGGAATGAAAAAAATGTAAGAACTAACTAGGTGTGAAGGACTATAGCCAGACATTGTTTGCCAGTATGTCAAAACTAAAAGATAGCAGGAGAAGGATATATAAAGCAAATAGAAACCAATAGCAAAAGTGAAGGAGGAAAAGGGTATTTTAAATGAAAGTGACTCTAGTCAAACAGATGTGGCATACGCCCCAGCATGGTGTAGATGTTTCCAGGGAACCATAATGTCAGCGGACTCGCGCACGCAGAAAACAAACCCCAGGGAAACAGCAGACTGGGAAAAAGGTCCTCAGGACTAACAACACGGCGAGTTTAGGTTTTCCCAGAACCACAGGCCACGGGGCGTCTCCTCCAGGATCCACCAATGCCATTCTGAAATCAGAGGCCACTTCCCATCGTGCAGGCTCCATGCAAACTGGTCACGTCCAAGGTAGGCAACTTAAAAACATTAACCAGGAAAATCTAGGGCTTCTAGTATTGTAACCCACATCATGGGGATTTAAACAATGAAGGGAGCTTCTTGCCCAATTCTGCCTGAGCTTGAGCAGCAGATTCAAAGGAGAGCCATGATCCGTTTACCAGCACCTGTAGATGAGCTGGGTAGGCTATCCGAAATTTAATACTGGCTGCAATCAGTTTACTAACTGTGAAAAGCGGCTGTCTTCTGGCGGGTTTCTAAAGGCAGGTCTTGGGTGATACGGAGTCGCTTGTCCTCCCATTGAATGGTATGCAGTTCTCTGATTTTTGAGAAGATGTGCTGCTTTTCTAAATAATTAAGCATTCGGATAATCATCGGGCCGGGGGGCAGACTCCTCCGGTTTCAGGCGTAAGGACCTGTGTGCCCTTTCAATTAGATAGGTGGGGTTATGTGGAGAGGTGCCTACGATCTTGGTAAAAGCTTCGGATGAATATAATAGCAGAGAATCTCCGCTTCTAATATTAGGATATTGTTTCTTCTACTAGTCCTCTAGATCTTCTGTCTTGAGTTGTAGTTTTATTATTTGTTGTTTGAGCTTTATTATATCAGAATCTGTGTTGTCTCACCAAGCTTCAAGAGAGTGAGCGTGCTTTCAGTATCTGCCTCTCGCATTTTAAGATCAGCCATCTCGCTACGTATATTTTTAAAGTCTGCAGCTATGTCCTGTAGCGTTTCTTCAAACTGTTGCAGCTCTTGCAGGAATCATTCTTCTGACAATGGAACAGAAGCTGAGAGAGCGCTCAGTTGTTTAGCTGAGGTCTGCTGTTGAGACTTAGCTTTCTTGGCCTGCTTATCAGGTGAGACCAGGGGCGTATGTCTGGGTAAGGCTGTTTTCATTTCTGCCTCCATCTCGGTTTAATTGCCTGTAGAAACACCAGAAAACCAGCCAAATGATCTCCCCAAGTATGCAGGAACAATATCAAAGAGGCAATCACTGCAAAACTGACCCAATATAAGTTGATTAAAGTGGATTTCCGAAGGGGGGAAGCAGGAGCCCAAGGAACAGCAGCTAGCAAGCCAGACCCATCACATGATCTCCTGATGTCTTCTGTGACTCTCCCCACCCCATGTGGTGAATTAATTTTCACTGCCCTTTACACACCGCCATGCCATCGGTCCAAGGTATGACATTGGGAACAATGAACATGTGGCCCCCTCCTTCTGATCTGAGCAACTGAAGATGGGGTCTCGCAGTTTGAAGAGGCAGCGTCTCCCATTTCAAACTACATGAAGTCTTGCTATATTATGACATATGCAGTGAGTCCCAACCTTCGAACTGCTCCGGAGGTGAAAGAGTTAACTTTCCATGTCGGGCATGGGACGCTGAGCTTGAGCTCGGTTGAAACTCTGTTGTTCTTCAAACTCAAACCGTTAGATTATTTACTCCGCCTCACTGAACAGTCGCTCCGGAGATTTCTCCTTCTGCTCGGTTCATTTTGTCGGTTAAAGTATTGTTTTTCTCGGTTTTCAACCGAATTTAAACCGCAACCGGTCGGTTCAAGCTCTGTCTGGTATTTGTGAGTACTATTAATTCTCTTCTGTGTGGAACTTGTAAACAGTTTATCGGTTCGGTTTGAACCGATCAGGTTGTTTAAAATATCTTAATCTGTGATTTAGAGTGTGGTTACCGGTTCTTATCAGTTCTTAAAAAAACGGATTTTATTACGTTTTTTTTCCACGACCCGTGACACGGTTGGGAACCGATAAGAGGGTCTTACCTGGCGGATTGCCATAAACGGGTAAGTTTGGTTAGGACTGTCACTATGTCTGAGAAACCCAAAAGAAAAACCAGGCCCACTGGGTTTCAACACTGCAGTGTGTGTGGGGAAGTCTTTGCCAAGGCTGACTCCCACATCACCTGTGTTTATTGTTTGGGGTTTGACCACCTCAATGCAGACTGCCAGATTTGTAAAAATTTTCCTGCAGCTACCCTGGAAAAGAGAGTTGGTAGGCTCAGGGAAAGGGAGGCCAAAAAGTCCGCTGAACTGGATGGCCAGCCCGGTTCGGTTCCAACCGAACCAGAGGGAGTGCCCTCTGACCAGGGCGAGACTTCCTCGGGCAAAAGGAGAACTGACTCTGAGGAGTCGGTTCCAGCAAAAAGGACTAGGAAATCAGCTGGTGTGGAGTCAAAACTTTCTTCTCCAACTGCTGAAGAAATAGCCAAAGTGATTAAAATTGTCCATTCGCTTTCCCTGGTTCCGACCGAACTGGCACCATCAGGTAAGCGCCCGGTTCGGCCGGTTCCACCGGTTCAAGAGTATGATTTAGAGGAATATTATGAACCGGAGGAGGAGGGGATGAGGAGTATGAGGAGAGTGAATGTGGATTTGAAAGTCTGGATGTGCCCATTGACCCGACATCTCCCCAGACAGACCTTCAGAAGTGTCTCCTCCTAGGCTTTCTGAGTCCCTCTCATTTTATGTTTTATAAAAAGTGGTTGAAACCTCCAGCTCCCTATGGAGGAAGCTGTGGATGATCAAGAGGAGCCTGGCTATGTGGAAATGATGGATATCCCAGAGTCTAGAGAGACTGTCTATTCCTTGCATAAATCTTTTGGAAACAGACATTTAAAATTCTAAAACTCCTCACACTATACCTCCTGTGGATAAGAGAATGGACAAGAGGTACACATTGTCAGGCTCTGATACGGAGTTCCTTACACAACAATGCAGCCATGTTGAGGTAGTGCAGGCTGCAGCCTGTGACAAGGCAAATATTCCCTTGGCTTCACACCCCCCGGACAAGGACTCCAGGAGGATTGATGCCATGGCAAAGAAACAGTACATGGCAGCATCCTTGGGTCTCAGACAGGCAAATTATATGGCTTATAGTTATGTTGCTACTGTTATGGCTCTAGCAAAACAGGTCCCTGGCCAGCTTGCCAAGGAGCTGGAGCAGGTGGCTGCTGATGGTATTGAGGCATCAAAGGTGCAATTCCATGCTGCAGTGGACTCAAATGATGTGTCATCAAGAGTCATGGCTACATCTGTGGCACTTCGCAGAATGGCTTGGCTCAGATGTACTAGCCTGTCACAGGATACCCAGACTAAGGCCATGGATTTTCCTGTTGTGGTAATTCCTGTTTTGGGAGCAGACAGAGAATTACATGAAGAAAATGGATGAGTATAGGACCACCTACATAGGGTGCACAGGCCAAGGAAAGGCAGGCCACTCCTCAAAGGCAGCTTCAGGGCAGGAGCAGGCCTTTTCATAGGCCTTTTACCAAGCCCAGGCCTCCTCTTCTGCTTATGCCCAGAGGGGTTCTTTAGAGGGAGAGGCAGGCGGGCACAAGCAGGCCTGCTTCTACCCTCAGCCCAAAGCCCCTGCAAGCAGGCACCCTGATGGGTTGCCAGGGCCAATTCTCAGCTACCTGTAGGGGCAGGCTGGCTTACTTTGTCCAGGACTGGAGTCTCTGACATCAGACAAGTGGGTCCTGGAAGTAGAGCCAGGGACTGGTTCTCAGCTTCAAAGAGTTTCCAAAGATGAGAACCAGATCCTTTCCACCTGCAAATCCACCAGAGGCACTTGCCCTAGAGGCAGAGGTCTCTTCCTCCTGGCTCTCAGAGCTGTGGAAAGGGTTCCACCCTACACCAGGGCAAAGGGTTGTACTCAGGTACTTCCTTACCCCAAAAAGACAGGAGATAGGCGACCAATCCTGGATCTCAGATACTTAAGCACCTTTAAAACCAAAATTCAAAATGGTGACTCTGGAATTATTCTACCTCTCTCTAAGGCCAGGGACTGGCTAGCATCCCTGGACCTCAAGGATGCCTACTTCCATATTCTCATCAGAAGCTCCCATCCGAAAGTACCTCAGGTTCGAGCTGCCCTCAGGCCTTTACCAGTACAGAGCAATGCCCTTTGGCCTCACCTCTGCTCCAAGGGTATTCACAAAATGCCTGGCAGTAGCAGTTGCTTCTCTAAGAAGGCAGAAAATTGCCATCTTCCCTTACCTGGACGATTGGCTTATAGTAGGCCAGTCCCCAGACCAAGTCAAGTTACACCTACAGATAACTCAGCAACTGCTCACCTCTCTAGGTTTCCTTCTGAATCTTTCAAAGTCAGTTCTAGAGCCTGTCCAGCTCCTCACCTTCATAGGCGCGGAGCTGAACACAGAGAAAGCCAGAGCCTTCCTTCCTTTGGACTGGGCAAGGACCCTGGTCTCTCTGGCCTCCTCATTCACCCTGCAGGTGTCTCGACCAGCAAGGCATTTTCTACAGCTCCTGGGGCACATGGCTGCTTCTACAGCAGTAGTGCAGGGAGCAAGATTTCAGATGAGGGACATTCAGTTCCATTTGAGAGCCTTTTGGTCTCAAAGGAAAGACCCTCTAACCAAATTGATCCCAGTGACTCGAACCCTGATCCAGGCCCTACAGTGGTGTCAGGATCAGAGCAATCTGAGACAAGGGGTTCCTTTTGTCCTCAGTCTCACTCCTTAATCCTTACTACAGATGCATCCCTCTTGGGGTGCAGGGAGCTCCATAAGGGCCTCACTGCAGGGTTGTGGTCCCTCAGGAATCTCTGCTCCTCATCAATCTGTTGGAACTCAGAGTAGTTTTTCTAGCACTTCAAGCTTTTTCCAAATCTGTTCAGAACAAAGTTGTACAGGTCAGAACAGACAACACCACCACAATGTGGTACATCAGCAAGCAAGGGGCACTCGGTCTGGCCTTGTGCACCCGAGCAATGAAGTTGTAGTCTCTGGCTTCCTCCTGAACACCTCCCTTCCGGCAGTTCACCTCCCAGGCAAGGACAATGTCCTGGCAGATGCTCTCAGCAGGATTTCCCAGGGCCATCACGATGGTCATTGGACCCCTGGTCTTGGAGGTGATATTTCCCAGGTGGGCCCCGCGAGATAGATCTTTTGCAGCCCCAGACAATCACCAACTTCCCTTTTTGCTGCAGGCCCCAGTGTTGGGCTCAGTCCCTCTGGATGCCTTTAGTTCTCAATTGGGAAGGAAGTTTCTCTGCTTTTCCTCCTTCCTCTCCTGGTCAAAGTGCTAGTCAAAATCAGATCTCAACCCTGCAAGATGATCCTGATTGCTCCAGACTGGGCCAGACAGCCCTGGTATCCACTCCTACTGTCCTTAGCAGTCCATCTTCCCTGTGTCTTCCAGGAATTACAACCTGTTAACCTGTGCTCAGGGAGGGTTTGGTACCGACCTCAAATCTCTCAATCTCAAGGCCTGGCTCTTGAAGAGTTAGAGTTTACTGAGTTACACCTCTCCCAAGGTGTAATGGATATCCTGAAGGCTTCTAGAAAACCTTCCACCAGGGCTACTTATAATTCCAAATGGAAAAGGTTTTCCATATGGTGTTCTGGAAAGCATATTTCCCCAGAATCTGCTGATTTGCCCACAGTCCTGGATTATATGGTCCACTTAAATACCTTGGGGCTGGAGGCCAGCTACCTGAAGTGCATCTGGCAGCTGTGTCTGCTTTTATTTCAGCAGGTAAGCTTTCCTTTCTTTCTGCTCACCCTGTATTCTCCAAGTTTTCAAGGGATTGCTTCACACAACCCTCCATGCAGGGACCCTGCCCCGCCTGGGATCTTAATGTTTGCATTGCTCAGCTTATGCAACCCCTCTTGAGCCTTTGTCTTCAGCAGAGCTTAAGTACTTGACTTGGAAAACTGTGTTTCTGGTAGCCATCACTTTGCCAGGCGCGAAGTGAGTTACAAGCTTTGTCAGTGGAGCCTGATTTTTATCTCCTTTCACAGAGATAAGGTGGTCCTCAGGACTAACAGGAAGTTCTTGCCTAAGGTGGTTTCAGATTTCCACCTTAATCAATCTGTATCTCTTCCAGTGTACTTCACTGACCATTCCCTCCTCTGGCGAGGAGGCTGCACAGCTTAGATGTGAAGAGAGCCCTTAGTTACTACATAGAGTGTACCAAGGGTCACAGGTTTGACTCCCTCCAACTGTTCCTCACTTATGGTGAGGTTGGTAAAGGGAAACCTGCCACTAAAAGATTCATTGCCAGATGGATTGTCTCTTGTATCCAGTTTTGCTAGAGAAACTGGGTAAGGTTCCTCCCTCAGGCCTGAGGGCTCACTCTACCAGAGGTACAGCTGCTTCCTGGTGCCAGGGCATCCCTATTCTAGAGATATGTCACAGCTACCTGAAAACAGTTCACACTTACCAAGCATTACCCCTGGACATCCAGGCTAGGAGTGATGCTCGGTTTCAACACAGCTGTGCTTCAGAGCCTATTTCCTAAGTAGGTTCTGTCCCTCCTCCCTGGAGGTACTGCTTTGTAGTCTGCATATGTCATAATATAGCAAGACATGTTGTTTGAAGAAAAAAATTACTCACCTTAGTAATGTTGTTTCTTCTAATGGAGTCTTGCTATATTATGACCTCCCCCCCTGCCTGCCCCTCTCAGAACCTCTGTTTTTGGGATGTGGGTGGGCAGTGCAGTGTTGGCACTTAGTAGGTGCCCACCTTGTTGTTTTTCACCCCTCCTTTCTTGGGGTGACTTGGTGTTGTGTTTTTCATTTTTTGGGTCTCCTGACTTGAGTCTTTGTTTTGGGACCAAAAAATGTGTTATTATGTTTAGCAGCCAGTTGGCTAGTGTAGGTTTACAGCTTCCACACAGGACCTCAGTGAATTTAGCTCATAAAGATCTGACAGTTTGAGTTTGAAGAACAACAGACAGAGTTTCAACCGAGCTCGAGCTCAGCGTTCCATGCCTGGCATGGAAATTTAACTCTTTCACCTCCGGAGCAGTTCGAAGGTTGGGACTCTCTGCATATGTCATAATATAGCAAGACTCCATTAGAAGAAACAACATTAGTAAGGTGAGTAATTTTTTCTTTTGACAGCTTAAGTTTGTGTAAAGGATTGCAGCTCATTAGAAGAGGCCATTGAGCTGCCTACTGGGTGATTTTGTTATGAAAATGTTGTGGGGTTATCTGATAGTCTTTCAGCGGGAACCAAGTCAGAAGCGGCGCACTGGAAGCTGGGGAGATTAACTTCTCACTGGTAACAGGTAATGAAGAGTTACAGTATCATGCTCCCCCCTCTGTCTGCCCGCTAATTTGTGAATTAGAGTTGAGTTCCCAGGCAGGACACATTACAAACTACAGGCAGTAGGACTGTGTCTCTCATAAACAGCACACTTGAAAAATGTGTGATTTTTTTTTTTTTTGTGCTCGCCGTGCATGCAAGCACAGTGAATGCTTTGGTATGAGAGTGCCTTTTGAGGGGTGTGGACACTGTCTGCCCAATGCAGAACAGTGTTGCAGGAGCACAACAGTGCTACACCAATCAGCACCTAGGCTGACTATGATGGAGCTTCATGTTTGCTGGGCGGGAACGGTCACCAACTTCAGAAGAAGCTGCCATCCCCTTGATCCACGCCGCCCAGCAAGCCAGCCTGATCTGTCATGGAATGTGTGCCTGCCTGTCCATCGATGTCTGTTTCTGGTGGCCCTAACTGTCCCCCAACGCTTCCCTTCCTGTCAGCACCCCCCCACACGCACACAACCAGTAGTGACACTGGGGGTGCTCAATCCCCCAATGTCTTTCTGTAAAATAAAGAAAACTGTCTCTTGTCATGTCGTGGTTTTTTTTATGCCCCTAAAAATAAGAAAACCATGCATCGATATCTGTTGCACCCCCAACATAACTCAGTGACACTGGGGTGCCCAATCCCCAGTGTCCTCCATTAATAAAAAAACTGTTCTGGAAATAAAGGGAACTGTCCGTCATCGTTCTTTTTTTTTTAACCTGAAAAAAGAAAATTGTCTATCGTCTGCTGTGCTGTTACCCACCCCCACAGACCCTCCCACTCAGGACCCCCCACCGCATACTTATCCACCGCAGGTCCGTCACCATACTCTTCTCTGGACCGCAGATACATTTTCACTCTTCAAAGCCCAACCGCGAACTGAGGTAAGCGCTTCAATGTATTACAAGGGGTTTTCAGTTTCAATGTATTTCAATGGGGGGTTTCAACTTAGTGGTATATAAGTTGACTGTTTGTTAGTATTTTTGCCCCAGATATTCAACATACCTTTTTTAGGACCCCACCTCATGAACAATTAAGTGACACTGTGCAGTTCTGTCCCAAAAGGTGATTTTGCGGTCCCTGTACAAAATCACCTTTCGGGCAGGAGTTGAAAGTTTTCTCCACTTTTGTTCATGAGGTGGGGTCATAAGATGGCTATGTTGAAAATTTGCTGTACAAACATTCAAAAAACAACAGTTATGAGCCTGCATTGAAATTTGCGAATGCAGGCTCATAACTTCAGCAATTTTCAATATTTTGACCCCAAATTTTCAGCATAGCCATTTCTTCACAACATCTCATGAATGTGACAGTTGTCATTTTCAGATCCTGGCCAAAATGTTTTTGCATCCCAAAGGTGATTTTTGCAGTCACTCTAAAATTGCCTTTCGGGCAGGAGTTGAAAATTGTCTCTAAATTTGTTAATGAGTGGTGGGGTCATAAGAAGGCTATGTTGAAAATTTGGCCCAAAATATTAACAAACAACAAAGTTATGAGCCTGCATTGAAACTTGCGAACGCAGGCTCATAACTTTGGCAATTTTCAATATTTTGAACAAAAATTTTCAACGTAGCCATTTCTTCACTGCACTGCATGAATATGACAGCTGTCATATTTCAGATACTGCCCCAAATGTGTTTTTTCATCCAGACAGGCGATTCCGCAGTCACTGTGTGAAATCATCTTGCACTTGCTCATGAGGGGGATCATAAGAATGATATGTTGAAAATTTGCACCACAAATATTTACGAACAAGACAGCTACACTGCCCAACATCATCACTTCTACTCTGTATTCTTAAATGTTAGTAACATAGAAACATAGAAATTGTTGGCAGATAATTGCTGCCAGCTCATGTGACTGCTACATTTAACCAGCCTCCTTATTCTTTTTCAAATCAGCACCATGCACTTATCCCACTGGCGACTCCTACATATATCCAGCCCTACCTATGATTACCCTCCTTTACCCCACGCATTATACCCAACCCCCCCTTTATCCCTCTTCCCTTACCCCTTTTCTTTCTCCCCTTCCTCCCCTTTCCCCCCCCGTTCCTTATATGTCACCCTCTACGCCCCTCTTTATGTCTGACAAATGCCTTTGGCTGCTCTCCGCTCCCACAGTATCTACCCTCCCCACTGTGTCCCCTTCCACTTTCCATTTTGTCTTCCCCTATATGATCCCACTTTTATACAGCTTATCCTACCATCTGCATTGTATATCTCCTTGTTGTATTGTGTTGTACTGTAATTGTCGTGGAACCTTTGTAAAAGAGCCTTGGCTCAAAGGTACTTGTAATCCTAGACTTAATAAATAGATAAGGACTGCTAGACCCATCCAGTCTGCCCATAGGCCCTATACATTGTATGTGGCCACTGACCCTATGTGATCAATGGCTTTTCATCACTCCCTCCCCTCTCAAGCTTCCCCCGTGCCTGTCCCAGTCATGCTTAAACCCCTCCACTGTGCTTGCCCCCACTACCTCCTGTGGCAGACTATTCCAAGCGTCAACTACCCTTTCTTTGTAGAAAAACTTCCTCACATTACCTCTTAATCTACCCCCTTCCAATTTCATATTGTGCCCCCTTGTTCTAGTACTTTTTCCTACATTGGGAAAGATCCTCCACTTGGACCTTATTTATGCCCTTGAGCTACTTGAAAGTTTCAATCATGTCCCCCCGCTGTCTCCTCTCTTCCAGTGAGTACATATTGAGGTCCATTAGTCTCTCCTCATATGTTTTGTGGTGCAAGCCCTGCACCATCTTTGTTGCCCTTCTCTGGATAGGCTCCACCTTATCTTTGTCCTTGCGAAGGTGTGGCCTCCAAAACTGCACGTAATACTCCAGGTGAGGCCTTACCAATGTTTTATACAATGGCATCACCACCTCCCATCTCCTGCTAGTGATACCCCTGCGTATGCACCCCAGCATGCCACTGGCCCTCCCTGCCGCCTTTGTGCACTGCTTTGATACCTTAAGGTCAACTGAGATAATAACCCCTAGGTCCCTTTCCTCTTTGACAGTCAGCTCCCCCCCCTTCAACCTGTAGCTCTCCCCAGGGTTCCCTCTTACAGGTGCATTATTTTGCACTTCTTTGCATTGAACCTCAGTTGCCACATCTCCAACCATTTTTCAAGCTTCTCCAGGTTTCTCTTCATTTTCTGCACCCCTTCTGGAGTATCCACCCTGTTGCAGATCTTTGTGTCCTCTGCAAACAGGCAGACCTTTCCTTCCAGCCCCTCTACAATGTCACTAATGAAGACATTGAACAGGATTGATCCTAGTAGTAATCCCTGTGGTACCCCAATGGTCACCCCCATCTCCCCAGATTGTACCTCATTTACCACCACCCTCTGTCTCCCGTCTGTTAACCAGTTCCTAACCCACTTTTCCACTTTGTCTCCCATGCCCAGACTACCCATCTTGTTAATCAGCCTTCTGTGTTGACGGTCTTGAAGGCTTTGCTGAAATCTAGGTAGGCGACATCTACTCTCCTCCTGATTTATTTCCCTAGTCACCCAATCAAAAATCTGTTAGATCTGTTTGTCAAATCTTCCCATTGTGAATTTGTTTTGCTTCAGATCCTGAACACTGCAGGATTCCATATGTGCCACTATCCTTTCTTTCAGCAATGTCTCCATGATCTTACCCACCACTGAGATGAGCCTGACTGATCTGTAGTTCCCTGCCTCCTCCCTACTGTCACTTTTGTTCAGTGGAACTACATGTGCCATCCTCCAGTCCTCTGGAATGACACCCATGTTGAGTGACTCTGTAAACAGGACCACCTAAGGCCCCATTAGTTCCCTTCGCAGCTCCTTCAGTATCCTCTGGTGGATGGCATGTGGCCCAATGGCCTTATCCACCTTCAGCTTTGTGAGTTCTTCCAGAACTCTCTCCACTGTGAATGGACTAGTGTCCATTTCTCTTCCCCCCCCCCCCAATTGCCTCTGCAGCCCAACTGTGGTCCTTGACCCTCCCGCTCCTTAGTGAATACTGAGCAGAAGTATTTGTTCAGTATTTCTGCCTTGTCCAGATTCCCTTCCTTACACTCTTCCTTCTCCCCTTTGAGCTTCACAAACCCCCCCCCCATTTTTCTTCTTTCACTGATGTACCTATAAAATGCCTTATCCCCTTTGTTTACAGACCATGCTAAGCCCTCTTCTGTCTGCACCTTCACCCTCCTAACAACCTTCCCTACTTCCCTTAGACATTCAAGGTACTATACACCTCTCTGTCCTCCTTCATTTGGATCCCCTTATATTTCCTGAAACTCAGCCTTTTAGCCCTGACTTTGTCCCCCACCTCTTTGGAGAACCATAGTGGTTTCCTTCTTCTTTTCCCTTTGGCCACTATCCTAATGTATTGGTTTGTTATCTCCACTATGGCCTCCTTTCAGTTTCTCCCATTGTTCTTCCATCTCCTCTATTACCTCTCCCTTCCTCAGGAGTGCTTGTATACATCTACCCATTTCAGTGAAATCCACCCTCCAGAAATCTAATACTCTTGCCCTTGTGTGGCTTAATTGAGTCCATATCTCCATGTTGAACCACACCATGTGATGGTCATTGGACCCCAGCTGCCCTTCCACCTGTATTTCTTCGACTCTGTTCCCATTGGTCCATACCAGATTCAGAATTGACTTGTCCCTGGTTGGCTCGTGCATCAGCTGCCTGAGTCCAACCGCCGCTGAGATTCCAGGATGATTGTGCTTCTGGCTGAAGCAGCCATTTGGGTGGCCCAATCCACGTCCGTCATATTGAAATCCCCCAGTAGCAGGATTTCACCTTTAGCTGCCATATCATGTATGTTCTCCACTAGTTCCCTGTCTACTTCCTTCCCCTATGCTGGAGGTCTGTAGATCACCCCTGTGCGTATTGCTGTTCCATTCCCTGGCTCCAGGGTGACCCACATTACTTCGGCCTCCCCTTGTCTTTTATGAACTTCTGTAGCCTTTATACCATGTGTGATGTACAGGGCCACTCCCCCACCCTTTTTTCCCTTCCTCTGTCTCCTGAACAGTGTATAGAATGATACATTGACTTCCCAGCCATGATTAGCAGAGTACCACATCTCTGTTATTGCTGCTATGTCAAGATCTGCATCTGCCAACAAGACCTCCAGGTCTGGAAGCTTATTTCCTAGGCTACGGGCATTCGTTAGCATGACCTACCATGTTTTACAGTCTGCCCTCCCTCTGCTGTTGTTCTCCCTCTTCAGTGTCTTCCCCCCCCACCCCGGTTTCCTTTCTCATATGCTGTCCCCACCCCTCCGTGACACTTGATCTTACTTTGACAGGGTTCCTTCAAGTAGGTCATTACATATAGGACTGGCACCACCTGGCGTCGGGCTGCACGGTAGACTTTTCTAGCAATCCCTGACGGGGGACTGCCCACCTGACATCACGTGACCGACGTCAGCGTGGTGGTATATAGTGGGCGGTCCCCACACCCACCCTCCAGTTCTTTCCTGTCGTCGCCTCGTGTCAGTCACATTGCAGACTTCTATACAGCGATTGTCGTGTTAGTTCTTGCATTAGATTTTTCCTTCACCAAATCTTTATTTTCTATATTCCTCTAGTTGATGTCTTCACCCAAGAAGAACTGCTTGTCCTGTGGCACACAGATCCCTCATAAGGACGGTCACCTAAAGTGCATGATCTGTTTGGGCCCAGACCACCCTATCTCCTCCTGCTTGGAGTGCCAAACTTTTAATCGGGCCACCAGAAAGCGGAGACAGCAGGTTTTGGAGGCCCACCTTTTAAAGGTCCGCTTAGCTTTTTTAGAAAAGCAAATGGATCGCTTTAGAGAATCCTCTTCTGAGAAATCTTCTCCCTCAAAGAAGCATCATAAGGAGAAATCTTGGGAGCGGGAACACTCCACAGATGAGACCTCGTGGCCCTCGACGAGGAAGGCCCAACCACTGCCTAAGAAAACCTTGGATGGTAAGTCTGGCAAATCTTCCATGGGTCAGTCGACCGTCGGCTCCTTCTTTGACTGCACTGCTATGGCAGCTAAGCCGGCCGCCGGCTCCTCCAGGGACCGGATGGCCACCGGTAAGATGGCTCCCCAGCCTTCGGGGACCTGCCCGGCACTAGTTGCAGAGTTGGCTGGGGGCTCCTCCCCTGCACGCCCGGCTCCGCCTGATAAGATGCCCATCTCCGATGACCGCTCAGGCGTGGTTCTCCCGTTGGAGCCTAGCAGCGCCTCAGCCGATGACCGGCAGAACCAGGAGAAGAAGGCCCCTCTCCCCCTCCTTCTTCGCCCTAACTCTCCCCCTAACTCTCCCCTTCTCAGGTGGGTACTTCAGGCGAAGACAGCATGGAATCCCTCTTTGATAGGTTCCTCAGGGTCTGTCCCATGCTTTTCTGATGGGGTCATGGAGAAGTAGGCTCCTCCTCAGCCGTCTGGCCTTCCAGCGGAGGCCCCCTCCTCCTCCTTCAGGTGGGATCCCGTTGGGGCCGGCGATTGTCCTGGTCGATCCCACCATCAGATCAGCAAATCCAATTCGATGCGGATATTCTGATGACTCTTCCACAGCCAGGGCCTGTGGTCTGCCCCAGCTTCTGGCTCTGGCCAGACCAGGTCCTGCGTCGGGGCACGATCGCCGTCCGGCACCAATGCCAGCCCCTCTGACACCGGATCCCTTCTGGCACCGGATCAGGTGGTGCTAGTCCTGACATCAGTCCCCTGACATTGGCTATCCCGAGCCGGACCACCTTCCGATTTATACTACAGCGGGTCCGACGTGGGTACCCCCTCCATCAGGTCTGACAATGGGGATTTATACAAAATCCTAGACTGTCCCACATTACCCTTTCGAGTATCTTGGGGACCACTTCTTGACTGGTCCTCCTCCTGAATGGAACTCTTTTGGGAAGTACTACCCTGGTTATAACCCCTACCACCATTACCTGGGATACCAGGGTTACCATTACCCACCCCCAACGGTTTTGCCTCCTCCACCCCCTCAGCCACAACCTCCTCCAGCTATGCTGGATTTTAAGACAGTCATCCAGTCTTGGTGGCAGGGGGCATGCTCACAGTTGGTTTCAGACCTGGAGACAAGACTCCCTCTTCTGCGGTCTCCTAGGTCTGCATTCCCGAGAAGCTCTTCTCCATCCATGGTACATGTCTAGGGGGTGGCTCATCAGGACATTACCCTTCCCGACATCCGTAATCTTCCTAACGAGGGGGAAGATGATGATGAGGAGGAGGAGGATGCCGACAAGTGGGTGGAGGACGACTTTGAGGAACCAGAGGGTCCGAAAGGCAAGGTTTCCCCCAAGTCCCTCCAGAAGACCCTGCCTTCTCTGACCTTCTGAGGTCCATGAAGGATTTCTTTGACTGGGAGTCAGAGGAACAAGACCCAGTGAGACAAAGGCTAGCCAAACACCTGGACTTAGAGTCTCTGTCTCCGGTCCCCATTCCTCCCTGGATCGAACCTCACCAGGACCTCACCTGTATGGTCATGGCAGATGCCTCATTCCCTCCTGGCAGTCCCCAAGAGGGCAGACAGGATTTACTGGGCGCCAAAGGACGCTCCGTTCCAAAAGATGCATTCTAAGGTGGACTCTGTTGTCATCTCAGCTGCTCATGACCGCTCCTCTGCACCCAAGCACATGAGCACCTCTCCTCCAGACAAAGAGTCGAGGCAGATGGACCAGTTCAGTAGAAAAGTTTACGCCTTGGCCAAATGCGCATTTAGCTTACTCAACTACGTGGCCCACATGGTGTCCCACCAAAAGGCTACCCTGGCTATGTTAGAGGCTCGTGTCCGGTCTATGGAACCCTCGAGCCTCAAAGAGGAGCTTGCCAAGGCCCTCCGCCTCTCTCGCTTTTCATGTAGGCATGCCTTGCGGGCTACATACGACTCAGTCGACTCTTTAGCTCACACCTCAGCAACTGCCGTTGCCCTAAGACAGCATTCCTGGCTTCGCATCTCTGGCCTTGCCAATGAGGTACAGTCAGTGATTCAGGATGCCCCCTTCCGGGGCTCGGTGCTTTTTGGTGGAGGCACCAAAATATATCATCACTGATCTCCAGGACGAGGCCTCGCCCTCAGATCAGTGAGGTCTATGTACCGATAGGGCCCTCAACAGCAACAGCAGCCCTTTCGGAAAAGGACCTGGAGGAAGAGGAAGCAAACCCCAGCTCGGCACCAGGGCAAATGCAAGTCCATGTGTTCCACAACTCCCCCGGCCTCCAAGAACCAGAGACGCGTAAGCGGCCCTCCCCCTGAGCGTCCTGCCACTTCCTGACTAACTATCCCCACTACCTCCTCAGTTTCACAGCGAGGAACATTTGGAGGTGAGGTTCGCCTGCCATGCGCAGGAATGGAAGGCAACAACCTCTGATGCACGGGTCCTGCAACTAGTGTCCATTGGACACACCATAGAGTTTCTGGAACTTCCTCCAGAATCTCCACCAAAAAGGTCTTCTTACTCCAGGGATCAGGCTCTTCTCGTCCGAGAAGAAGTTCAAAGCCTCTTGCTGAAGGAAGTAATAGAGGTCGTTCCCCCCCTGGCAAAGGGGCAGGGGATTTTACTCCGATTTTTTCCTGGTTCCAAAAAAGATGGGAGACTTCAGACCCATTCTCGACTTAAGCAACCCCAATCAGTTTGTAGAGTACATAAAGTTTTGGATTTTGACACTCCAGAGTCTCCTCCCACTCCTTCTGGAAGTTCATTGGCTGTGCACTCTGGACATGCAGGATGCTTACCTGCACATCTCGATCTTCCCCAGCCACCGCCGTTTCCTGCGGTTCCAGTTCCAAGGGACACTTCCAATTTCGGGCGCTCCATTTGGTCTGTTCTCAGCAACGGGTCTTTACCAAGTGCCTGGCGGTGGTGGTGGTCCTCCTTACACAACCAGGGTATTGCAGTTTTCCTTACCTGGATGACTGGCTGATCTCAGCCCCATCCAGGGACTGTTCACTGGAGTCTCTCTCTTTCACCTTGGACCTCTTTGGCAGACTAGGGATTACTTACTGTATTCCTAAGTCAACCATGATCCTGTCCCAGAGACTACAGTTCATTGGGGCAGTCTTGGATACTGCCCATGTAGAGCCTTCCTTCCTCCAGACAGGGTGGAGACCCTGATCCGTCAGGCTTGTGAGTGGCTTCATCCAGGACCATCCCGGGCCGGGAGATCCTCCGCCTTCTTGGCCTGATGGCAGCCTCCATCCCTACTGTTCCCCTGGCAAGGCTTCTCATGAGAGTTACTCAGTGGTCCTTGCACGTGCAGTGGGACCAACTCCTGGATGACCTGGACCATCTGGTACAGGTCTCTGCAGTGGTTCAGAAAGAATTGCTTTGGTGGAGGGACCCCTGCAACCTTTCCTTAGGTCTCCCTTTCAGGATCCCTGCTCCTCTGGCATCTCTAACTATGGACGCTTCCAACATGGGATGGGGAGTGCATCTGGGAGAGCACCAAGTTCAAGGACTGTGGTCCAGCTGGGGAAGCACCTTTGCACATCGGTGTTCTGGAGATGAGAGCGGTCTTTTACACCTTGCAAGCCTTCCAGACCCTCCTTCCCAAGGGATCACTGCTGGTCCAAATGGACAATATGTCAGTAGTCTGCTACCTCAACAAACAAGGAAGAACCCGATCGTAGCCCCTGTGCAGGGAGGCAATGCGGGTGTGGAACTGGGCTGTCCAGCACAATGTGGCTCTGTGGCGCGGTAGTTCTGGTGTTCTAAATGTCTGGCGGACAGTCTTACAGGTCTTGGACCCTAGCTTATGAGTGGGAATTACATCAGGAAGTGGGAGAATCTCTCTTCCTAAATTGGGGGCGTCTGGAAATCGCCCTTTTTGCCTCTCGGTACAACGCAAAACTTACCAGTTTTTGCTCGCTCGTTCCAGGGTATAGTGCTTTATGGCACGGCGTGCTGTCTCTCTTCTGAAAAGGGAAATTTTTATATGCCTTCCCTCCATTTCCCATTCTCCAGAGGGTCCTTCTCAAGCTTCAGGCAGAGAAGGTGAGGATGATTCTCATCGCTCCCCTCTGGCTGAGACAAATTTGGTTTCCGCTGTTACAACAGCTATCCAGGGAACCACCGGTTCCACTTCCAGTGACCCACGACCTCTTGACCCAGGATCGAGGTCGTCTTGTACAGCTCAGGACGCTGCATTTTCATGCATGGCTCCTGCAGACATAGAGATTTCTCACTTTGGGGTCTCCTCCCGTGTTGCTCAAGTCCTTATAGAGGCTAGAAAACTCTCTACTCGTTCCACTTATGCCATGAAGTGGAAACGTTTTTCCATTTGGGTGACTTCCAAGAATTAGAACCCCTTTTCTTGTTCTGCCCCTCAAATCATGGAATACCTTCTTCATCTGTCAGACTCTGGTCTGTCATATTCTTCTTTGAAGGTCCACCTTTCAGCAATTTCAGATACCATGAGCTGGTGGATGGTAAACCTGTGGCTCAGTTGAAAGTCTGAAAACCTTTCTGAAAGGATCCTCCATTTGAAACCCCCATCCTCAGCCAACTCCACCTTGAGACTTGAACTTTGTGTTGGAGAGCTCACTCTTCCCCATTTGAGCAGGCCATGAGCTGTGATTTGCACTTCCTTTCCTGGAAGACATTATTTTTAGTTGCCATTACGTCAGTCCAAAGGATTTCAGAGCTTCATGCTCTGGTTTGTAAGAAGCCTTATCTTATTTTCTACAAGGACGGGCAGTACTCAGGACAAATCCTAAGTTTCTTCCCAAGGTGATGTCAGAGGCCACACTGAACCAATCAGTGGAAACTTGCTTTCCATCCTCTTCCAATAGAGGTGAGGCACTCCTGCACACCATGGACATCCATTGAATCCTTTGTTGCTACATACACTGGACCAAGGATTTCCCTAGCTGCGATCAGCTTTTTGTTTCTTTTGCCCCCAGGTCTAAGGGCAAACCGGTTTCCAAGCAGTGCTTTTCCAAATGGTTAGGCAACTGTATTCGGTATTGTTACCAAAAGTGCGAAAAACCTCTACCGGGTCCCATCAGAGGTCATTCTACTGGGTGCATGGCTGCTTCCGCTGCCTTTTTGTGGAACGTCTCTGCGGCTGATATCTGTGCCGAAGCCACTTGGAGTTCTGTCCATACCTTTACCAAACACTACAGTTTGGACATTGCTTCTAGGCAGAGGGCTGGCTTCAGCCTAGCTGTCTTGCAGGGCGTTCTGTCCTAGGCTGGGTCCATTCTGGTTCCCAGTTTCTGTTGGAGCTATTTTCTCCTCCTCCTCCCCGGTTTCTCTTTGGAGGGACTGCTTGGGACTCTGTCCTATGTGTAATGACCTACTGAAAGAATCCTCTTGAAGTAAGATATTACAGTTACGTAGAACTTA
The DNA here is from genome assembly GCA_016271365.2 of Neoceratodus forsteri. NCBI lineage: Eukaryota > Metazoa > Chordata > Ceratodontiformes > Ceratodontidae > Neoceratodus > Neoceratodus forsteri. The sequence goes on from CM028129.1 coordinate 801,157,016, forward strand.
CCATAACAGTAGATCTTCAAGAGAGGTTCCTTCAGTAGGTCATATTTTTCCCCTTCCTCCTTCCCCTCATTTTGTTTCTTACAGGGACTCCAAATCATGTTCGCTCCTGCTGTCAGGCCTCTTCCTGGCTCGGTGGGAGGAGGTGGCGGATCGGGGACCGCCCACTGATATAGCCACGTGACATCGGTGGGCGATTCCCCATCAGGGTTTGCTAGAAAAGTCTGCCGTGTGACCCGGCGCCATGTGGCGCCAGTCCTATATGTAATGACCTCCTGAAGGAACCTCTCTCGAAGATCTACTGTTATGGTAAGTTCTACATAACTGTACTTTATACATTCTTCACCTGTCTGCCCCTCCTCTGCCTTTAGCTGTTCCTGTAGTCAATTTATATTCCTGCATTTTCCATGGAAGTGTTCCTAAGCCTACTGACCCTCCCGACTCCTCCTTGGCCAGTTTAAATGATCACAGCTGAAGCATTTAAACTTCTCACTAAGGACCAAGGGCCCCTTCTCAGACAGATGCAGGCTGTCCTCCTTATATAAGCTCACATCTGTCCAGGTCAGGCCCCAGTCCCCAATTAAGCCAAAACCCTCCCTTCCACACCAGTCCTTCAACCAGGAGTTGAAGGTACAGATGTGGAGTGCCCTAGTAGCTTCCCTTATGCCCTGGACAGGTAGCACCTTCGAGAATGAGACAGAGCATGCTGTCTGTTTCAGGTTTTCCCCCAGCTTCCCGAAATCCTCCTGGACTCTGGCTAACTGCACCCTTCTCCTGGCCAGGTCACTGGTCCCCAGGTGGACAATGACATCCCGCTGCTCTATCCTGGCTATTGCCATAGCGATCCTATTAATCTGTTTCCCATCCCTCCACACAGTGCTTCCAGAGAGGCACTTGACCTCCCTCTCTCTCTCCCCTGCTAGGTGTCCCTAATTCCACTCCCCGAACAATAGTGTCCCCCACTAGGAGAAGCTTCTCCCTCCTCTGGGGTCCCCTGCCTCCCTTCCCTGTTTCTCCATCCTGGAGGACCCTACCATTCTCCCTGGTCCAAGCTTCGGGTTGCTGAGAGGGGCTTTCCCGTTCCTCCAAAACAGTGTAGGAGTTACTAAACAGGACTGGTTGGGGGATGTGCTTTCGACCCGCTCCCTCATCCTCCCTAAGCCCACTGTAGTCCAGTCACTCCCCTTCCCTGGATCCTTTGATGTACAGGAACATGATTCCTTCACTGAAGCAGTTTTCAAACACAGACCCCTATGACTAAAGTTCACACAGCGAACATTCGGCATTGACAAATGCTTGTCTGTTATGTGCTGAGAACAGACTAGTTGGCATTCTGCATGCTTAGGAGGGTTAAGTTAGCAGTGGATTGGACAAAGTCAGTGATTTTTTTTTTTTGAAGAAGCCACACACTTTAGTTTAAGTATTTAGAGAGGTAAAAGGTTGTATTTAAGTTATATGTTTTCCTAAGTGCTTTAAGCCTAAATGTGTAGTTCGTTTTTTATAATTTTGTGAGCAGTTAATGATAAATTATGGATAAATTATGTCCCCTTTAGCTTGGAGGCTCCTGGCCATGCGTTCCCCCCGGATTCGGTGGCATGGCTTCTCCTGCAGCGTCTGCCCACTTCCACACCTGTCAGCCAGCCCTCTTACATCCCTGAAAGTTCAGAGGCCCCTGACCGGGCGCTCACCACTGTATTTGGCTGCACGGCTTCTCCTACTGCCGCTGCCTGCTTCAACACCTGCCAGCCAGTCCTCTTGCATCCCTGAAAGGAACACTAATCTGAGAAGCCACCTCCTCACTTGAATTTCTAGCGCTTTTGCTTTTTCTCACTGATTGGCCAACCCTCCAAGGTTGAAGCTGCTCATTGGTTGGTTACTATTTGGACTCTGAACTCTTGAGGTTTCAACTGCACTGACCACAATTGTATTTACCTGCTATAACTACTGCTTCAGTATTTTAACTTCAAATGTGTACCATTTATTGCCTGCCATATACCTGTAACATTGTTGGACTTGTTAGCTAATTATTTTTAGATACTGTTTTAGGTAAATTGATAGTTTAGTTCTAATTTTCTCAACCTCTGCTCCTTCTGGCTGTCTCGTATTTTACCTCAGCTCTGCTCTTTCTAGCTTTTCCTTCTAACTTTTCTTCTACTTGTACCTCAGCCCTATGCCCTGCTCCTACTAGCTTTTTCTACTTGTACCTCAGTCCTATGAGACCTGTCCCTTCAGTTACTTTCTGCCTTGGCCGGCCCGCATTCCTGCTCTTGCAGAACCTGCCATTTTCCCCTCCCCCCCGCTGTGATTATCTCCTCCCTGTCTACCCCCTCCCAATGTTACCGGCTAGACCCTCCCACCGATTTAGCTCTCCTGCCTCCAGGCCCCCTACTGACTCTATGTCTCCTTCTATGGCTCTCCCACGCCCACTGATTAATCAGCCCCCAAGTAAATTGTCCTTGTCTCTCTTCTTCCCTTTAGCTTGAAGGCCCCTGGACGGGCGTTCCCCCCTGGATTCGGCAGCACAGCTTCTGTTACAACCACTGCCTGCTTCAACACCTAGCAGCCAGTCCTCTAGCATCCCGACGACTCCTTCCTATCTGGGCAATTACTTATATAGGCTTGTATAGTCACAGGACCATGTTCACGCTCCCCTCCCCATCCCAGCTCACTATTGATGGCTTTACCTCCACCGACCCTGCCTGCATTGCTAACTGCCTTAACACCTCCTTTACTGACCTTAGCTCTGTCTCCCCAGTAATTTCTTTGACCCTTCCCCCACCCTACCTCCCCCTGTCCTCCAACGCCCCAGTTTCCACCTACGTAAGGTATCTGCCCAGGAAGCCAGACCCCTCCTAATTAAAGCATTAAATAGCAATAGTCCCGGCAGCAACTTCCTGGACTCCAGTTTTCTCCGGCTGGTGCTGGATGAAGTCCTTGCCCCACTCACCAGCCTACTTAGAAGATCCCTCTGCCTGGGGCAGTTCCCCACTGCATGGAAAATAGCCATAGTCACACCCATTCATAAAGGGGGCGACAGGTCCTCCGCCGGTAACTACCGACCAATCTCCACCCCCCCCAAAGCCCTAGAAAAAATGGTGACCATTCAAATCACTGAATATCTGACTAAGCATGACACCTTATGGCCAGAGCAGCATGACTTCCGTGCTGGTCTGGTACCCGGCACTGCTGGTTGAGTCTCAATTTCCTACACTCCTCCTGGATGCCAGCTCCTAGCTGATGCAGTGTCCATTGACCTCTCAAAGGTCTTAATTGTCTCCACCCTCTTCTGCTGGATGCCCTCTGCCACACTGGTTTCTCTGCTGGCCCTCTGCCTGGTGCACAAGCTATCTATCCACTTTGGCTATGATAATGTGAAAAATCAATGGATACTCTCTGAAACTAGTCCCATCTGCTCAGGGGTACCCCAGGGCTCCATCCTGGGCCCCCTACTCTTTTCACTCTATCTAAACACCCTGCCCAGTGCATGCTCTGGCAAAATTCTTATGTATGCAGACGATGCTGTCATTTTTGCCACCCATCTTAATCCCATCTCCCTCCAGGACACCCTACAACAATCCTACAATGATGCCGGAGCCTGATTTAAAGAGCATAGACTCGTCATTAATCTCAAAAAAACCAAAACAATACTTTTTGCCCACCCCCAAAACAAAGCCTGCAACTTCCCACTCTCTATCCTCCCTAGTACCGAACAACCACTTGAACAAGTCTGCTCCTACAAATACCTTGGGATTACTTTCGATTCAGCCCTCACCTACCACACCCACATTGATGCCCTTGCATCCGCCACTAATACACGGCTTGGCATCCTCTACCGCTATAAAAACTGCCTCCCACTGATGCTCTCTGACTTGTGATTATGTCTTCAATACTGTCCCTTGTTGACTATGGCCTGCCAGTCTATGGTGCTGCTGACACTACCGCCCTCAAGAAAATTCGCCTTAACCTAAATAAGGCCTGCAGGCTGATTACTGGAGCCCCCAGGCTCACACATACTTGTCAACTCTATGACGAGGCAAAACTACTTAACCTAGATGAACGGCTACGCTGTCAAACCTGCCTCCTCACAAAAAAAACTCTACTCGGGCTCTCACCTCCCGGGGTGACATCCTCCATCCGCCACACCCAACCAACTATCGCAAGCCGAACCTCCAACAAGACCACTCTACTGGTCCTCAAATCCAAGACCACCCATGGTCAGAGGTCCTTCTGCTACAGAGCTCCATCCTGGTTTAACTCTCTCCCTGCTCCCATCTCCAATGCCCCCACAATCTCCAACTTCAAAACCACCCTTCGGAGCCACCTGTTTAACACTCGCAGCTGCTCCTGTCTCTAAATGTGGCCTCAATCTCTCCACACTTGACAACGCCCACTTGGCGGCACCCCACCTCACCCCCCCACTTCTCCCCGTTGCATCTTGCCTCTGTTATTTACCAGCATGTGCTCTGCTGTATCATTGTAATTGCTACTAAATTGTATAAATGTATGAAACCACTCTGTGTAACTGTAAGTCAGTGACCTTTATGCTGTAACCTAAAGTTGTTCTGTCTGTCCTCAATGTGATGAGGTAGGTTTGGAAATGAGCCTCTGGCTCAAAGGTTGTAAACCGATGTACGAATAAATAAATAAATAAGAATAAATGAAGTGCTGTCTTTCCCATTAACACATTATATTCTGCTACCACTAGAGGGCACAGAACTACAGCCTACCTCCTCTTTGCCAGTCCTGATTAGAACCCCTTAAATTGAGCTCATACCCTAAAGTTTCAGGCAAACCCTCCTAATCTCATCAAGGAAATGGAAACTGCATATCTGATCCCATGTCTGTTTGTCCTGCTAACAATATTTACCCCTGCAGGCTTCTTAGGAGCCCGGAATCTGACACAGCCCCATTATGCAATCATAGAGAAAGAATACTATGCCCGTGGTACTATAACCACTGTCTTTATAGCAGAAATTAACAACCTGTCTACTCAAAGGTGGCCGCCAGCACCTCCACAAGGGTGGTTGTCCCATAGTATCTAAGGATCTTACACCCCCCCATCACTTCTGCCTGGTTTCACTCTCATGCGGCAAAAAAGCTGCCTGAGCTCAGTCCTGAGACGGAAGAGCTCACTAAGTTACAAGCAGCTAAAGATACACCTGCTGAGGCTCATTTGATGTTACTGCTATTGTCTGGCAATGTACACCCCAACTCGGGTCCCCCAACACAAAAATCACACAGTGGCATGAAAAGGTTAGGAATGCTCACGCTGGCATTCATCAACATCTGCAGCCTTCTTTCTACATTTGATGACCTCCAAGTCTGGGTCAACCAGCACAACCCAGATATTCTCTCTATTGTTGAGATCTGGCTCTCACCCAAGATCTCGGACACTGCAGTCACTCTACCAGGCTACACTTTATTTAGGCAGGACAAGTTAACTAAAAGAGGTGGTGGCTGTGCAATTTACTTTAAGGATATACTCGTGGGACATGACATGACATGTCATACTAATGCTCAGCATTGGGAACTCAATACAGGTACTTACTATCAAAGTGCTGCTAGGTGCCAATAACAAAGCCCTTACCGTGGCATTGGTGTGTATATACCACCAAAAGGGCATGTTGTGGGCTTTAATACAATCATGGAATATATTCACAGAATGCATCACAGCTCAGAAACAATAATGATGTGAGATTTCAGTGATAACTGGCTGTCACCTGAGGCAGGCTACTACAAGGATGCTATTTATTTATACTAAATATTGGAAGCTGCGGGGAAAGGAGAGGTGGTAATTGTGGGGGACTTCAACCTGCCCAAGGTGGACTGGAGCATAGCATCCACAACATATGCAAGGAGTCAGGTAATCCTGAAAGGACTGCAGAGTGGGTTCCTGACTCAGGGCATCACTGAACCAACAAGAGCTGAGGCAATTCTTGATCTGGTGCTCACAAATGGGAAGCATGTACAGGAAATAATGGTCTGGGAGACACTGGGTGGAAGTGACCATTGCACAGTGTGGTTCCATTTGGATATGGGCAGGGAAAGCATCCCGACTAAGACCAAAATCTTGGATTTCATGAGGGTGGACTTCAGGAAATTGGGCGAAGTACTAAGGAGCCGCCTGGTGGGCATCAGAACAGATATGGGGTGGACCAAAGGTGGTCCATCATTAAGGAAGGAATACTGGTTGCCACAGATGAGTGCGTTAGGCTCAGGGGGAAGAACATAGAAGGGCCAAAGTGCACAGCTGGTTCAGTTCTGGGGTTTCCCAGGCAGTAAGGGAAAAGAGGTTGGCCTATAGAAAACTCAGGATGGCCAGGAGAGAGGTGGCTAGGGAAAATTACCTAAAGTTGGCTAGTGAGGCAAGGAAGGAAGTTCAGCGAGCAAAGGCACAGAAGGAGCTGCAGATAGCTGAAGAAATTAAGAAGGGGGGGGAGGCTTTCTTTTGCTTTTTAAGTGAGAAAAGTGACAAGAAGGAAGGGATTGTTAGGCTTAGGAAAGGGGAGGAGTGGGTGGAGGATAATAGGGGGAAAAGCAGAGATTCTAAATGAATACTTCTGTTCTGTCTTCACCAGGGAGAAGGACGGACCAGTGCCTTCAGGAGGGAAAAGAGGAGCAGGGGGGAGGAGAAGGCAGAAGTAGTGATAGAGAAGAATAGCATGAGGGAGGGGCTGCTGACATTGAAGGTGGACAAATCACCAGGCCCAGATAGAGTACATCCAATGGTACTAAAGGAACTGGCTGAGGAGCTGGCAGGGCCACTGGCAGACCTATTTAATAGTTTACTACAGTTAGGCGTGATACCGCAGGACTAAAGAACAGCACATTAGTGTCTCTCCACAAAAGTGGTCCCAAGGATGACCCAGGGAATTACAAACCAGTCAGTCTGACCTCCATTATGGGCAAGCTCATGGAGACCATGCTAAAGGAAAGGTTGATGGAATATCTAGAGGAGCATGTTCTCCAGGATGTGAGGCAGCATGGGTTCATGGGGGGAAGATCGTGTCAAATGAATCTGATGACTTTTTTGACTGTGTCACCAAGACAGTTGTCAGGGGCCAAGCGGTAGACATCCTCTGTCTTGATTTCAGCAAGGCCTTTGACTCTGTGCCCCATAAAATGTTTATTAGGAAGTTGGTGGATCTCTGGGTTGGGGAAGAGATGGCCAGATGGGTGGAAAACTGGCTGAGGAACAGAACCCAGAGGGTGGTTTTGGGGGGAAAGTGATCTGGCACCAGAGATATAACCAGTGGGGTCCCACAGGGCTCAGTGCTGGGGCCAGTATTGCTTAATTGTTTAGTGTCTTCATCAGTGACATTGGGATGGCATTAAGAGGAAAATATGCCTATTCATGGATGACACCAAGCTCTGTAGGAGAGTGGACACAGTCCAAGGGTTCTGCCACTCCTCCGGCCTCCAACAACCAGAGACTCACCCTCCCCCTGAAAGTTCTGCCACTTCCTGACTCACTGTCCCCACTACCTCCTCAGTCTCACGATGAGGAGCAGGTGGGGGTGAGGTGTGCCCCCATGCACAGGAATGGAAAGCATCAACCTCCGATGCTTGGGTCCTGCAACTAATGTCTGTCGGGTACACCTTAGAGTTTCTGGAACTTACTCCAGAAACTCCACCAAAAAGGTCTTCTTACTCCAGGGATCAGGCTCTTCTCATCTGAGAAGAAGTTCAAAGCCTCTTGCTCAAGGAAGCAATAGAGCTTGTTCCCCTCCGGCAAAGGGGCAGGGTGTTTTACTCCCATTTTTTCCTGGTTCTAAAAAAGACGAGAGACTTCAGACCCATTCTCGACTTAAGCAACCTCAATCAGTTTGTCGAGTACAAAAAGTTTCGGATGTTGACGCTTCAGAGTCTCCACCCACTCCTTCTGGAGGATCATTGGCTGTGCACTCTGGACATGCAGGATGCTTACCTGCACATCCCGATCTCTCCAACCACCGCCGTTTCCTGCAGTTCCAATTCCAAGGGGAGCACTTCCAATTTCGAGCGCTTCTTTTTGGTCTATCCTTGACACCCCGGGTCTTTACCAAGTGCCTGGCAGTGGTGGCAGCTTCCTTACACCACCAGGGTATTGCAGTTTTCCCTTACCTGGACGACTGGCTGATCTCAGCCCCATCCAGGGACTCTTTACTGGAGTCTCTCTCTTTCTCCTTGGACCTCTTTGGCAGACTAGGAATTACTATCAGTATTCCCAAGTCATCCATGATCCCGTCCCAGAGACTACAGTTCATTGGGGCAGTCTTGGATACAGCCCAATGCAGAGCCTTCCTTCCTCCAGACAGGGTGGAGACCCTGATCCGTCAGGCTTCATGAGTGGCTTCATCCAGGACCATCCCGGCCCAGGAGATCCTCCTCCTTCTTGGCCTGATGGCAGCCTCCATCACTACTGTTCCCCTGGCGAGGATTCACATGAGAGTTACTCAGTGGTCCTTGCGTGTGCACTGGAACCAACTCCTGGATGAGCTGGAGCATCTGGTACAAGTCTCTGCAGTGGTTCAGAAAGAATTGTTTTGGTGGAGGGACGCCTGCAACCTTTCCTTGCGTCTCCCTTTCAGGATCCCTGCTCCTCTGGTATCCGTAACTACGGACGCTTCGAACATGGGATGGGGAGCGTATCTGGGGGAGCATCAAGCTCAAGGACTGTGGTCCAGCTGGGAAGCACCTTTGCACATCAACGTTCTGGAGATGAGAGCAGTCTTGTATGCCTTGCAAGCCTTCCAGACCCTCTTTCCCAAGGGATCACTGCTGGTCCAAATGGACAATATGTCGGTAGTCTGGTACCTCAATAAACAAGGAGGAACCTGATCATAGGCCCTGTGCAGGGAGTCAATGCAGGTGTGAAACTGGGCTGTCCAGCACAATCTGGCTCTTGTGGCCATGCACATTCCAGGTGTTCTTAATGTCCTGGCGGACAGTCTTAGCAGGTCATTGACCCTAGCTCATGAGTGGTAATTACATCAGGAAGTGGGAGAATCTCTCTTCCTAAATTGGGGACATCTGGAAATTGCCCTTTTCGCCTCCCTGTACAATGCAAAATTTCCCAGTTTTTGCTCGCTTGTTCCAGGGCATGGTGCTTTCTGGCATGATGTGCTGTCTCTCTTCTGGACAGGGAAATTTTTGTATGCCTTCCCTCCATTTCCCATTCTCTAGAGGGTCCTTCTCAAGCTTCAGGCAGAGATGATGAGGATGATTCTCATTGCTCCCCTCTGGCCGAGACAAATTTGGTTTCCGCTGTTACAACAGCTATTCAGGGAACCACCGGTTTCACTTCCAGTGACCCACGACCTCTTGACCCAGGATTGAGGTCTTCTTGTACATCCAGGGCTCAGGACACTGCATCTTCATGCATGGCTCCTGCAGACATAGCGATTTCTCACTTTGGGGTCTCCTCCCAAGTCGCTTGAGTCCTTCTAGAGGTAATAAAACCCTCTGCTCGTTCCACTTACGCCATGAAGTGGAAATGTTTTTCCATCTGGGCGACTTCCAAGAATTGGAACCTCTTTTCTTGTTCTGCCCCTCAAATCATGGAATGCCTCCTTCATCTGTCAGACTCTGGTCTGTCATATTCTTCCATGAAGGTGCACCTTTCCGCAATTTCAGCATACCATGATCTGGTGGATGGTAAACCTGTGGCTCAGTTGGAAGTCTCAAAAACCTTTCTGAAAAGGATCCTCCATTTGAAACCCCCCCTCCGCAGCCCAACTCCACCTTGGGATTTGAACTTTGTGTTGGAGAAGCTCACTCTTCTCCCATGAGCTGTGATTTGTGCTTACTTTCCTGGAAGACATTATTTTTAGTTGCCATTACATCAGCCCAAAGGATTTTGTAGCTTCATGCTCTGGTTTGTAAGGAGCCTTATCTTATTTTCCACAAGGAACAGGCGGTCCCCTGGACAAATCCTAAGTTTCTTCCCAAGGTGGTGTCAGAAGCCACACTGAACCAATCAGTAGAACTTCGTGTTTACTTTCCATCCCCTTCCAGTAGAGGTGAAGCACTCCTGCACACCATGGATGTCCATTGAATCCTTAGGTGCTACACACACCAGACCAAGGATTTCCCTAGCTGCAATCAGCTTTTTGTTTCTTTTGGCCCCAGGTGTAAGAGCAAACCGGTTTCCAAGCAGTGCCTTTCCAAATGCTTAGGCAACTGTATTCAGTATTGTTACCAAAAGTATGAAAAAACTCTGCCGGGTCCCATCAGAAGTCATTCTACTAGGGCCATGGCTGCTTCCGCTGCTTTTTTGTGGAACGTCTCTGCGGCTGATATCTGTGCCAAAGCCACTTGGAGTTCTGTCCATACCTTTAGCAAACATTACAGTCTGGACATTGCTTCTAGGCGGAGGGCTGGCTTTGGACTAACTGTCTTGCAGGACCTTCTCTCCTAGGCTGGGTCCATTCTGGTTCCCAGTTTCTGTTGGAGCTATTTTCTACTCCTCCTCCCCTGTTTCTCTCGGTTTCTCTTTGGAGGGACTGCTTGGGACTCTGTCCTATATGTAATGACCTACAGAAGAATCCTCTCGAAGTAAGGTAGTACAGTTACATAGGAACTTAGCATAACAGTAGATCTTTGAGAGAGGTTCCTTCAGTAGGTCATATTTTTCTCTCCCTCCTTCCCCTCATTTTCTAAATCCTGTTTGCTCCTGCTGTCAAGCCTCTTCCTGGCTCCGGCGAGAGAACTGGAGGGCGGGCGTGGGGACTGCCCACTATATACAGCCATGCTGATGTCGGTCACATGATGTCGGGTGGGCAGTCCCCCATCAGGGATTGCTAGAAATGTCTGCCGTGCGGCTCGACGCCAGGTGGCACCTGTCCTATTTGTAATGACCTACTGAAGGAACCTCTCTTCAAGAACTACTGTTATGGTAAGTTTCTACTTAACTATACTTTATACATTCTTCACCTGCCTGCTCCTCCCTGCCTGCTTTAGCTGTTCCATTAGTCAATTTATATTCGTGCATTTTCCCATGGGGAGGGTGTTCCTAAGCCTCCTGACCCTCCTGGTTTTCCTCCCTTGGCCAGTTTAAATGATCACAGCTGAAGCATTTAAACTTCTCACTAAGGACCAAGGCCCCCTTCTCAAACAGATGCTTATATAAGCTCACATCTGCCCAGGTCAGGCCCCAGTCACCTATGAAGCCAAAATCCTCCTTTCCACACCAATCCTTCAACCAGGAGTTGAAAGTACAGATATGGAGTGCCCTAGCTTCCCCTATGCCCTGGACAGGTAGCACCTTCGAGAATGAGACAGAGCCTGCTGTCTGATTCAGGTTTTCCCCCAGCTTCCTGAAATCCTCCTGGACTCTGGCTAACTGCACCCTTCTCCTGGCCAGGTCATTGGTCCCCAGGTGGACAATGACATCCAGCTGCTCTCTCCTGGCTATTGCCATAGCGATCCTATGGATCTGCTTCCCATCCCTCCACGCAGTGCTTCTGGGGAGGCACTTGACCTCCTTCTCTCCCCTGCTAGGTGTCCCTAACTCCACTCCCCGAACAATAGAGTCACCCACAGGAGAAGCTTCCCCCTCCTCCGGGGTCCCCTCCCTCCCTTCCCTATGGCTTCATCCTGGCGGACTCTCCTATTCTCTGTGGGCCTAGCCTTGAGTTGCTGAGAGGGGCTTTCCCGATCCTCCAAAACAGTGTAGGAGTTACTAAACGGGACAGGTTGGGGGATGTGCTTTTGACCCACCTCCCTCATCCTCCCTCACCCTCCCTGGACCCACTGTAGTCCAATCACTCCTCTTCCCTGGCATCCTTTGAGGTACAAGAACATGGATTCCCTCAAGAGTAGTTTTCAAACACAGACCCCCATAACTAAAGTGCACCACGCGAACATTCGGCATTGACAAATGCTTGTCTGTTATGTGCTGGAGAACAGATTAGTTGTCATTCTGTGCATCCTAAGGAGGGTTTAAGTTAGATGGACTGGACAAAGTCAGTGATTTTTTTTTTTGAAGAAGCCACACACTTTAGTTTAAGTATTTAGAGAGGTAAAAGGTTGTATTTAAGTTATATGTTTTCCTAAGTGCTTTAAGTCTAAATGTGTAGTTTGTTTTTTATAATTTTGTGAGCAGTTAATGATAAATTATAGATAAATTATGTCCCCTTTAGCTTGGAGGCTCCTGACCGTGCGCTCCCCCCTGGATTTGGCACCATGGCTTCTCCTATAGAGTCTGCCCGCTTTAACACCTGTCAGCCAGTCCTCTTGCATCCCTGAAAGTTCGGAGGCCCCTGACTGGGCGCTCCCCACTGTAGTTGGCAGCGTGGCTCTCCTACAGCCGCTGCGCACTTCAACACCTGCCGGCCAGTCCTCTTGCATCCCTGAAAGGAACACTAACCTGAGAAGCCGCCTCCTCACTTGAATTTCTAGTGCTTTTGCTTTTTCTCACTGATTGGCCAACCCTCCATGGTCGAAGCTGCTCATTGGTTGGTTACTATTTGGACTCTGAACTCTTGAGGTTTCAACTGCACTGACCACAGTTGTATTTACCTGCTATAACTGCTGCTTCAGTAATTTTAGTTCAAATGTGTACCATTTGTTGCCTGCCATTTACCTCTAGCATTGTTGGACTTGTTAGCTAATTATTTTTAGATACTGTTTTAGGCAAATTGCTAGTTTAGTTCTAATTTTCTCAACCTCTGCTCCTTCTAGCTCTCATATTTTACCTCAGCTCTGCTCTTTCTAGCTTTTCCTTCTAGCTTTTCTTCTACTTGTACCTCAGCCCTATGCCCTGCTTCTACTAGCTTTTTCTGCTTGTACCTCAGCCCTATGAGACCTGTCCCTTCACTTACTTTCTGCCTTGGCCCAGCCCGCATTCCTGCTCTTGCAAAACTTGCCATTTTCCCCTCCCCCCGCTGTGATTATCTCCTCCCTGTCTCCCCCCCTCCCGACGTTACCTGCTAGACCCTCCCACCGATTTAGCTCTTCGTTCTCCAGCCCTCCTACTGACTGTTTGTCTCCTTCTCTAGCTCTCCCACACCCACTGATTAATCATCTCTTCTTCCCTTTAGCTTGGAGGCCCCTGACCAGGTGTCCCCCCCCCCACCCGGATTCGGCAGTGCAGCTTCTCCTACAGTCACTGCCTGCTTCAACACCTAGCAGCCAGTCCTGTAGCATCCTGCCAGCTCCCACCTATCTGGGCAATTACTTACATAGGCTTGTACAGTCACAGGACCATGTGTAAGAATAAACTTAAGTGTTGTCTTTCCCATTACCACATTATATTCTGCAACCACTAGAGGGCACAGAACTACAGCCTACCTCCTCTTTGCCAATCCTGAATAAAACCCCTTAAACTGAGTTCATACCCTAACGTTTCAGGCAAACCCTCCTAATCTCCTCAAGGAAATGGAAACTGCATATCTGATCCCATGCCTGTTTGTCCTGCTAACAGTATTTACCCCTGCAGGCTTCTTAGGAGCCTGGAATCCGCCCAGCCCCATTATCCAAACTTAGAAAAAGAATACTATGCCCCTGGTGCTATAACCACTGTCTTTATGGCAAAAATTAACAACCTGTCTACTAGAGGGTGGCTGCTAGCTCCTCCACAAGGGTGGTTGTCCCATCTGCCTGGTTTCACTGTCATGCGGCAAAAAAGCTGCCTGAGCTCAGTCCTGAGACGGAAGAGTGCACTAGGTTACAAGCAGCTAAAGATACACTTGCTGATGCTCATTTTGATGTTACTACTATTGTCTGGCAATGTACACCCCAACTCAGGCCCCCCAACACAGAAATCACACAGTGGCATAAAAAGGTTAGGGATGCTCACGCTGGCATCCATCAACATCTGCAGCCTTCTTTCTACATTTGATGACCTCCAAGTCTGGGTCAATCAGCACAACCCGGATGTCCTCTCTTTTGTTGAGATCTGGCTCTCACCCAAGATCGCAGACACTGCAGTCACTCTACCAGGCTACACTATATTTTGGCAGGACAGGTTAACTAAAGAGCTGGTGGCTGTGCAACTGACCTTGAGGATACACTCATGGGACGGGACATGACATGCTATGCCAATGCCCAGAGTTGGGAACACTATACAATCTGTTTCTTACTTATGCAGTAAGGTTGAAATGCCCTCTTTTTGGTGGCATCGTATATATACCACCAAAAGGGCATGTTATGGGCTTTAATACAATCATGGAATATATTCCTAGAATGCATCACAGCTCAGAAACAATAATGATGGGAAATTTCAGTGTTAACTGACTCTCCCCTGAGGCGGGCTACTACAAGGATGCTATTTATTTATACTAAATATTGGAAGCTGCGGGGAAAGGAGAGGTGGTAATTGTGGGGGACTTCAACCTGCCCAAGGTGGACTGGAGCATAGCATCCACAACATATGCTAGGAGTCAGGTGATCCTGGAAGTACTGCAGAGTGGGTTCCTGACTCAGGGCATCACTGAACCAACAAGAGCTGAGGCAATTCTTGATCTGGTGCTCACAAATGGGGAGTATGTACAGGAAATAAGGGTCAGGGAGACACTGGGTGGAAGTGACCATTGCACAGTGTGGTTCCATTTGGATATGAGCGGGGAAAGCATCCCGACTAAGACCAAAATCTTGAATTTCATGAAGTTGGACTTCAGAAAAATGGGCGAAGTGCTAAGGAGCCACCTGACAGGCATCAGAGCAGATATGGGGTGGACCAAAGGTGGTCCATCATTAAGGAAGGGATACTTGTTGCCACAGATGAGTGCGTTAGGCTCAGGGGGAAGAGCTCAAAAGGGCCAAAGTGCCCAGCTGACTCAGTTCTGGGGTTTCCCAAGCAGTAAGAGAAAAGAGATTGGCCTATAGAAAATTCAGGAAGACCAAAAGAGAGGTGGCTAGGGAAAACTACCAAAGGTTGGCTAGTGAAGTAAGGAAGGAAGTGCAGTGAGCAAAGGCACAGAAGGAGCTGCAGATAGCTGAAGGAATTAAGAAGGGGGAGAAGGCTTTCTTTCGCTATGTAAGTGAGAAGAGTGACAAGAACGAAGGGATTGTTAGGCTTAGGAAAGAGTAGTAGTGGGTGGAGGATAATGGGGGGAAAGCAGAGATACTAAATGAATACTTCTGTTCTGTCTTCACCAGGGAGAAGGACGGATCAGTGCCTTCAGGAGGGAAAAGAGGAGCAGGGGGGAGGAGAAGACAGAAGTAGTGATAGAGGAGGATAGCATGAGGGAAGGGTTGCTGGCATTGAAGGTGGACAAATCACCAGGCCCGGATAGAGTCCATCCAGGGGTACTAAGGGAACTGGCTGAGGAGCTGGTAGGACTACTGGCAGACCTATTTAATAGTTCACTACAGTCAGGCATGATTCCGCAGGACTAAAAAACAGCACATTAGTGCCCCTCCACAAAAGCAGTCCCAAGGATGACCCAGGAAATTACAGACCAGTCAGTCTGACCTCCATTGTGGGCGAGCTCGTGGAGACCATACTAAAGGAAAGATTGATGGAATATCTAGAGGAGCATGGGCTCCAGGATGTGAGGCACCATGGGTTCATGGGGTGGGAGATCGTGTCAAACTAATCTGATTGACTTTTTGACTGTGTCACTAAGACAGTAGGCAGGAGCCAAGCGGTAGACATCCTGTATCTTGATTTCTGCAAAGCCTTTGACTCTGTGCCCCATAAAAGGTTTATCAGGAAGTTGGTGGATCTCTGGGCTGGGGAAGAGATGGCCAGGTGGGTGGAAAACTGGCTGAGGTACAGAACCCAGAGGGTGGTTTTGGGAGGAGAGTGATCTGGCACCAGGGAGATAACCAGTGGGGTCCCACAGGGCTCGGTGCTGGGGCCGGTGTCGCTAAGTGTCTTTATCAGTGATATTGGGGACAGCATTAGGGGGAAATGTGCCTATTCATGGATGACACCAAGCTCTGCAAGAGATTGGACACAGCTGAAAGGATACAGGACCTACAGGATGATCTGGAAAAGCTGGGGAGGTGGTCCAGGATCTGGCAGCTTGGCTTCAGTGCCAAGAAATGCAAAGTTATGCATGTTGGAGCCAAGAATCCCAGGACAGAGTACTACTTGGGTGGGGTCCGAATATCTGCATCAGAGGAGGAGAAAGACCTAGGAGTGATGATCACTAGTGACCTGAAGTACTCCACACAGTGCAAGAAAGCAGCTGCAAAGGCAAACAAGATGCTGGGATACATATCTAGGGGGATTAGTAGTAGGAGAGAGGCGGTTATACTGCCCTTGTACCGGTTACTGGTAAGGCCACATCTAGAGTATGGAATTCAGTACTGCTGCCCACACCTCAGAAAGGACATTAACCTGCTAGAGATGGTCCAGAGGAGGGCTACAAAGATGATAGCGGGTCAGCAGGGTAAGGCATATGAGGAGAAGTTGAGGGCACTGAACATGTACTCCCTGGAAAGGGGGGGGGACATGATTGGGACCTTTAACTACTTGAAAGGGATAAATAAGGTGAATAAGGAGAGTCTGTTTAAGCTGAGTGGCAACTATAACATGAGGAGGCACAGTCTTAAGCTGGAGGTTTGGAGATTTAGGAGGGAGGTCAGGAACACTTCTTCACAGAGAGGGTGGTGGACACTTGGAATGCGCTGCTGAAAAAGGTGATCTCGTTGAAGACAGTGGGCAGCTTTAAGAGAGGCTGGGATAGGCATAGGGGGAAGGTAGGGATCATGGGTAGGGAGGGAGGGCAGGGACAGTAGCTCAAGCTGTGTACCCTGCAATATGAGCAAACTAGATAGACCAAATGGCCTTCTTCTGCTGGCTTCTTCATATGTTCGTATATATCTCCGCCATCCACTATACCCAACTAGTTGACTCCTCTACCTGAACGAACTACAGGATGGGGACAAGTACACTACTGGGTTGGTTACTCTTCAGTCACCTGGAATGCATTTCGAATCTAACTGTCCTCCCTGACTCAGTTAGTGACCATTCTCTGATCTTATATAACTGGTTGAATAAATTCATTAAATCTCTTCCCAAGACAATATCTAGCAGGGTGCTAACCCGAGGGCACCTTGAACCACTAAAATTGCACCTAAGAAGGCATGATTGGTCGCCAGTTGACTCTGCTGACGATGCTGACACAGCGCTAGAGTATTTCATCAGTTGCTTTAATGCTCCGGTGACATCTATGCCCCCTTAAAAAACTGAAAGTCAAGGGCACCATTAATCTATGGAACACACCAGAACTCTTTGGTCACATAAAAACCAGAGATCACCTTTGGCATCGAGCGTGTGCCACTGGCAGGGAGGCAAATGTTCAATGCTAAAGAAAAGCAAGGAATAAATGATACCAGGGCTATCCGCCTTGAAAAAAACAAATACTATAGGGAAGTGCTTACTAGCTCATGGGGTGATGACAGGAAGTTCTGGAACAACATTAAGGATGTCACAGGGAAAGACCCCAAACTAGTACCTTATGTGCTTGACATTGATGGCACCCCATCACTTGACCCAGTAACCATTGCCAACACATTTAATAATGCCTTTATGGACCTCAGTAGTGTCCTTCCTCCTCATATTTTTGAGACTTCAACCTCGACTAACAACATTGGGAATGATGACCAGACTCAGGAACCATCCCCCCTTCTATTTTAAAGCGGCTTCTGTGCAGGAGGCCAGAAAATACATACAGAAGGTAGTCGGTAAAACAAGACACAGTGGGGACTCATTAGAACTTAAATGAGTTGCCTTCACCAGTGAAGAAATACTAGCACAACTAACCAAGATATTGAACCTTTCGCTGAGGCTAGCCCAGTTCCTCCAACAAAGGAAATCCGCCGTGGTAACCCCAGTTTACAAAAGTGGAGATAGGGCTCAACATGTGAACTATTGACCTATCTCCACCCCCCCCCCCGGCTATCCAAAGCACTTGAGCACAGAGTTGCTGACCAGGTGGTTGAATATTTGGGCAAATATAAGAACCAATGACCCCAATAGCATGGGTTTAGAAAAGTGCATAGTACCACCTCCGCACTGCTTCAATTCACAGGCTTTATTCACAGCTCTCTGGACCATGGTCAGTTGGTGGGAGCGACCTTTATAGGTTTGACTAAAGCCTTCAGTACATCACACCCTACAACTTGAGCAACTGCCCAGAACAGGGTTCTCTAAGGAAACCACTGATTGGTTCAGAAGCTATCTGGAAAACTGTACACAACAGGTATAAATGTCTGATACCCTCTTTGAAAGGCAGCCAGTCCACTCAGGTGTCCCAGAAGGGTCCATTCTGAGCCCCCTCTTGAATAGTCTCCCAGGCTCCTGCCGTGAACAGATCCTACTCTGTGCAGATGACGCTGTTATCTTCACAGGAAACCCTGATCCAAAGCTCCATCAAAAACTGACTGCAGCTCAGCTTTGTGAGTGTGGAGGAGTGGTTTAGTAGGCACAAGCTGACACTAAACTATAAAAAGACCAAAATTATGCTTTTCAGTAGTTCCCATAATAAGCATAAATCCCACTCACTGATCATTAGAAACTGCATGGGCACCACCCTTAAACAGGTCCAACACTTCAAATACCTCAGTCAAACCTGGACATTGTAGCCATCACAGAGACCTGGTGCAATGATAACCATGACTAGGAGATGGCCATATCTGGCTACAGCATATTCAGAAGGAACAGGGCAGGTAGGAAGGGAGGAGGAGTGGCACTTTGTGTGACAGATGGCATAAAGGCTACAGAGATCCAGGAGGAACAAAATGGGGGTGAGATACTGTGGGTTAAGCTGAAAAGGAAAATGGGGCCAGCCATCTGCACAGGGGTGGTCTAGACCACCAGCCCAGGAGGAAGAAACTGATAGGGAGCCAATGCTAGCCATCCAAAGGATGGCAGACAAGGGTGAGGTGGTGCTGGTTGGAGATCTCAATGTTCCAGACATGGACTGGAGCCTCCCAGCAACAGCAGCATCAACCAGGTGCATATTTATCCTGGACTCCCTTCAAGGGGCCTTCTTCAAGCAACTGATCATGGAACCAACTCAGCAGAAGGCAATACTGGACCTTGTGCTCACAAACAGGGACAGTGGGGGAGCACCTGGGGAACAGTGACCACCAGTCACTGTGGTTTGACATCACAGAAGGAGCTGAACCAAACCAGACAAAAGTACATATCCATGATTTTAGGGGGCAGACTTTGGGAGAATTGGGAGATGCCTGAAAGAAGCATTAATGGGAATGGGACAGGAGTCAGGGGTTGAGGAACAGTGGGCAATAGTTAAAACTGGGATTACAAGAGCAACAGAATTATGCATTAAGCAGGTTAGCAAGGGGAAAAGGAAGAGGAGGCCATTATGTTTTTCCAAGGAGGTAGCAGAGAAAGTGAAAGCCAAAAAGACTGGATTCAGGTAATACAAAAAGATGCAGGCAGAAGGGGATAGGGAGAAATACCAGGAGAAGCAAAGGGAGGCAGGGAGGTCAGTAAGGGAAGCCAGAGCTCAGACAGTACAGTGCAGTGCAAAATCAGGGGTAGAGGGGACAAAACCTTTTACAGGTACATAAGTGAAAAAAGAAAGGCAAAGGGAGGGTTAGTGAGACTGAAGGTGGAGGATGGGGGCTGCGTGGAGTATGACAACAGTAAAGCTGACATATTGAACAAGTATTTTTGCTTAGTCTTTACTGAGGAAGATGAAGGTAATGGGCCTTAAGGGAGTACAAGCTGTGGGAATGGCACAGGAATGGACACAAGTCCCTTTACATGAGAAAGGGTCCTGAAGGAACTGGAAGGAAAAAGAGTTGATAAAACAATAGGGCCAGATGGGGTGCACCGCAGGGTCCTAAAGGAACTAAGAGAGGTGGTGGCTGGGCCTCTGGCAATCCTGTTTAGCCGATCACTGGAAACGGGAGGTACCCAAAGACTGGAGGACAGCAGATGTAGCTCACTTATACAAAAGCGGGAACCAAAAGGAAGCGGGCAACTACAGACCAGTCAGCCTCACCTCAGTAGTGGGGAAGATCATGGAAGCACTACTGAAGGAGAGATTGGAGGAACATCTGATTGCCAACGGACTACAGGACCCAAGGCAGCATGGTTTCACCAGGGGGAGAGCATGTCAGACTAACCTCATTGAATTTTTCAACTGGTTGACAAGGGAGATGGATCAGGGGAGGGCAGTGGACATGGCCTATCTGGACTTCAGCAAGGCCTTTGACACTGTGCCACACAGAAGGCTATTAAACAAACTAGGGAATATGGGAATGAGCAGGACAGTGGTGCGGTAGGTAGGTAACTGGCTGGGTGACAGGACACAGAGGGTGGTGGTAAATGGCTGTCACTCCACAGAGGGAAGAGTGACCAGTGGGGTACCACAGGGATCAGTCCTGGGACCGGTCTTATTCAACGTCTTCATCAGTGGCATTGCGCAGGACCTAGAAGGCAGAATTTCCCTGTTCGCTGATGATACAAGGCTCTGAAACAGAGTGGACACTCCACTGGGTGTAGACAGAATGAGGAGGAACCTGCATAAATTTGAAGAATGGTCAGGGGTTTGGCAGTTGAAATTCAATGCAGAGAAGTGCAAGATAATGCATATGGGGCACGAAAACCCTGGAACAACATATCAGTTTGTGGGGTGAGGATATAGCATACACTAAGCAGGAAAGGGATCTTGGGGTTGTCATATCTGATGACCTCAGGGTATGGAAACAGTGCAACAAGACAGCAGTTAAAGCAAATAGGATACTAGGATGCATAGTCAGGGGCATCACCAGCAGGAAAAGGGAGGTCATAATTCCACTATACAAGACACTAGTGAGGGCCCACCTGGAGTACAGTGTACAGTTCTGGAGACCTTACCTACCTAAGGACATAGGATAGAGAAGGTTCAGAGGATGGCAACAAAGATGGTACATGGATTGCATCACAAGTCCTATGAGGTCAGATTGAAGGACTTGAATATGTACTCCCTGGAGGAGAGGAGCGAGAGAGGGGATATGATAGAGACATACAAGTATCTTACAGGGAGGAACAGAGTGCAGGAATGTACTGTTTTTCAACGAAAAAGATGTTCCCGGACTAGAGGGCATAGGATGAAGTTGGAGGGAGGGCGATTCAGAGGAAACGTGAGGAAGAATTTCTTCAAAGAACGGGTGGTGGACAAGTGGAACACCCTGTCAGAGGAAGTAGTGGGGGCTGAAACAATCACGGGATTTAAGAATGCATGGGATAGACATAAGTGAATTCTGGAGGTCAGGGGTACGAGGCAACAGACTTCTAGGAAAACATAAAGTGAACTTACAAGCTCAAATGGGCAGACTGGGTGGGCCATAGGCCCTTATCTGCCAACAGTGTCTATGTATCTATGTATCTGTGTACCTTGAGGTAACTTTGGATACCACTCTGTCATACGCGCAACACATTGAAAATGTTGCCAAAGCAGTAAACATACGAATTGGACTGCTGCACACTCAGAAGCGCAGCGTGACACCGGAGGCCTCAAGGCTGGCAATACACAGCTCATTCATTTCTATTATGGATTATGGGCTGGTCATTTATGGCTCAGCAACTGATACTGCCCTCCAGCGGATCCCTATAGTGCTTAACAAAGCCTGTAGACTCATCACTGGAGCAGCTCGTCTCACACATATGTGTGACCTCTATGCTCAGACTGGCTGGCTGCAGTTAAAAGGTCAGATTAAATACCAAACCTGCCTGCTTGCTAAAAAAAACAAGTCTTGGTCTCACACCACTAAGGGTTCAAAATCTGCTAAGCCCCTCCTCTAACCCACACTGTACACGAGTCTCAGAAAACCAACTGTTCCTGGTCCCATGGTATCGCACTTCACAAGGGCAAAGATCATTTGAATATAGAGCCCACTCTGGACTAACTCACTACACAGAGACAATTCTGCTGAAGTCAAACTGGGCCTGTTCAAATGTAAGCTCTGACAACACCTCACAGCAAACAGTAGTTGTGACGGTTTCCCATAGCCATCTCTACTACCCTATGCTATGTCCATCAGGCACTTTTAAACTACCCTTACCTCACCAACACCAACCTCCTATCCTTCCTTATTTTCCCTCCACTCCCCTATCCTTTGTCCTTCCTCCTGCACTCTCTCTTCCATCTTCCCTCTCCCTACCTAGCTCTCCCTTTTAGCTATATAACAGTCTTGACAAGGCATTTTAGGCTGATTCCCTTAGCTTTTTCTTCTTTTGTATCTGCTGTTTAAACCAGGCACTCATGCAATTTCGTTCAATTTCAATATGTTCTGCTCCTTAAATGTGTTATAATTTTCTGCTCTGTATGTTGCCTCTGATATTTGTGCTTAATTCTACTGATGTGGAACCTTTGTAAAAGAGTTTTATTGCTCTAAGACGTTGTAACCTATTTAATAAATAAATAATAATTAAATGTGTAAGTATCAGTGTAGTAAAGGCTACAATTTTCAATATGGCAGCTACTAGACTTCTTTCTCTTTGCAGGCTTAGTGATATTGTTCTGTAAGTAGGTTTTTGGTGGGAGAAAATGAGATTCGTCAGCTGACCGTGCATTTAAAGTTTTTTAATGCACAGTCAGCTGTTGTCTCTCGTCCAGTGAAATTACTAGATTTTTTCTTGCCATTTTATAACTGCTATTATATGAAGGAAGACTTCAAGCTTTGGAGGTAACACATTCAATGCTGTAGTTGCTATAAAGTTGAATGACATTGCACCATATCGTAACCTTGTCTTTGAAACTACCATGGGTCATTAAGAGGTATTATTTTACAGAAAGGGTGGGGGAGCCGTGGAACCGTTTGCCTGCCGAAGTGGTGGGTGCTAAATCTGTTAGTGGGTTCTGGCACAGTTGAGATGGAATGATGTAGTGGTTGCTCAGGGTGGCAGAAGCTGGGAGAGGAGGTGGGGAGAAGGATGGGAATGGCTAAAACCCTCTAGGGACAGTAGGTTCCAAGGTAAATAGGGAACTTGGGCAGACAGGATGGACTGTGTTATTTCTGCCATAATTGTCTATGTTACTATGAAGTAGAGTAGATCTGCTTCCTGTCTCCTGTATATCCCCTTGCGACCCAATCAAAAAGCAGTATCAGGTTCAAGCAGACTTGACAGACCAAACAGCCTTATGCTCACTAATTCATATAAAACCTCCCTGACACACATCCATGCTGCTTTTCATCCTGTAGTCCATTGTCCTCTAGGTAGGTCATCAAACTCTGCATCACTGTGGTCTCAATTTGCCTAACTATGATGAAGGTAAGGCTGACAGAACTTCAGTTGTCTGGATCCCCCCATGAAGGGGTACTCCATTGCAGATCTCCAGTCCACTAGCACCAGTTAGGACTGAGTTGTTGAATAGACAGATTAAGGGTACTGCCAGTACTGCAGTTAATTTCCAAAGCACATGCGGGCACAGGTTATCCAGGCCTGACACCTTGTCCACCCTAAGAGCTTCTAGTCTCTTTTGTACCCAGTCTACTAAGATCTGTACTCTGCCCATTTCCTAGACACTTCTGCTTGGCGTGACCTTGATACAATTATCTAGCAGAGGACCGTTGTCCTCTACTGTGACTATGGAGCAGAACTGTTCAGTAGATTTGCTTTCTGCTCTTCATTCTTCACTATGCTGTAACCCCCCCCGTAGCCTAACTACCCTTTTTTTTATGTACATTAAAAAATAATTTTCCTTTGCCTTTTATTGCCTTGGTGATCTGCAGCTCTGTGTCTGTCTTTTCTCTCCTGACCTCTACCCTTCCTTCTTTGAATTTAGCTTGATGCTCTTGCCGGGATTCCTCACCCTTGTTCCTCTTGTTCTAAGTGAAGGCCCTTCTTTTTGCCCTCCCTGCATCCCTCACCCCCTTTGAGAACCTGATTGTCCTTTTGTGCGTGCCACTTCTGGCAACATTTTTTTACACAAGCTTCAGTCCCCTCTAGGCTTGTCTCCTTGATCCTGCTCCATTGTCCTTCCACCCCCTCTAGCTGGTCTCTGTCTGCCATTCTTTCACTAACTAGGTGCTGCATCTTCCCAAAAGTCACCCACTTGAGGTCTTGGACCACTGTTTTCTAGGAGGGTCTGTTGTCTCCACTATCGTTTTGATCTACACAGTGTTATGGTCTCTGGACCCCACTGTTTCTCTAACAGTCATCTCTCAGCACGATCTCAGAGCTGGTGAGTATCAAATCAAGCATGGTATCCTGCCACATGGTATCCTTGATCTGTTGCTTCAGCAGACAGCTCTCCAGTAAAGCTAGCACTGCCTGGAGTGAAATAAGGTTCTTTAGTTGGATCCAGGTGTAACCCCTAGATGGCGCTATCCCAGGGGCTACTACCCCTGCCTGATTTGCCACTAACAGGTTGAGGGGCCTGGATCCAATGGCGGGTGCCTCCACCCAGAGGTCAGGGTTTGCAATAGTTAAACTAACTTGGTCACAGCCCTCTGGGACACTGCAACCCCCCTTTCTTCCCACTAGTGGCCCACACAATATATCAGAATTACCTTCACAGTATACACTTACCCCCAGGTCTGGTTCCGCACTGGGACCTCCTGTGAATGAGATACAGTGCAACAATCACAGTACAGTACTTTAACATAGACAAATACCTCAGGCAGTATAACTTTGCTGAAACAAGCAGCTCTGATTTATTTAGGGGATATAACAAGGACAGGGGAAATCAGGTTAATTAGCTTATCACTCTAATAATTCATTTATGGCTCTGTGCACAGGCCTATCCCTATCAGTTACTGTCCCTGGGTACCCAAGCCCTAGTGGCTAGTCCAAACCGTGGCAGCTGGTAGGGGCCCTTTCACACAGAGAAAAGGAGAATTAAACAGTCAGCAGTACAGTAATTCCATTTGGATTTAATGTGGCAATTCAACAGGGAGCACCCTGAATTAGTACTCACGACTCCAAATAAGATAGGGTCCTCAATGTCAGCAGGGCTCACTTGAGGTACACAAACCTCTTCACACATCCATATAAAAGAAAGCACTATACCAGGCAGGCTGCATCTGTATCCCGATCGCAATTACTGCACAATACCCGGGAGAACACACAGCAGATTCAGTTCCTGACAGACCAAGTGCAATTTTCAGCAATTCCTCCAGTCTTCTACAGGGTGAGCCTGGTTTCTACTCTTCAGAGATCCTTTGATTCTTTTCACAGGACGGATTCAGTCCTAACAAGCTGTTACACAAGCTGCAGACCGGAACTCTGGGCCTTACACACGTTTTTTTGACTGAAACTGTGCACTGAAGGAGCACAGGGTTTCTTTCCCCTTCACTGCCAGATCTAAACTGAAACTCCAACAGACAAAACCGGGCACTTCCTTTGAGTTCCTCCCAGTTCTTGACTGGATTGGTTGTCACTCACAATAGACTGCTGCTGTTGGTCCCAAAAGGCGCCAAGTCTAAACTATACATCTCCCAGAGTCACTGCCCATACAATCCTCTTGTAGCTGGCTCAGATTATGAGTCCAAGTTCTGATTCGTCCAAGGCACCATTTTAGAGCTAGCTTACCCCACACTGATTGGTCCAGTTCAGCAGTTCAAAACTAGAATGGGGAACTAGGCAAACACAGTTCTGACTGCAAAGAAAGCAGGTTAGACAAACTGTATTTTCATTATTACTCTAAATTATTTCTGGCAAACAGTTACATCTTTCAGATAGGTTCCTTTGTATCCTAGTGACTGCAAAAATGGAGTGAATTGGCAGCAGTTCGAGTGGTACTCAAACAGAGAAACACACAGTCCCCCTACAAACTAATTATGTCTGCAAGCAGACGGCTCTTAAAGAGACAGTACCAGAGGCTCTAAAACACTCACTGATAAATGGCTTAAACGCACAAACACCATTCAGGCTTGGGCATTCAAGCAAGCTCCTGGAAGTCTTTTGGGAACCCCCATTTGCAGGGGGTTACACCTTCCTAGCCTGGGAAAGCTTGACGTCCATCAAGCAAGTACCTAAGTTTCAACTGCAACCATATACATTTGCATTAGGCTCACACATGTAATCATCAGTCAATACATCATTTTACCAAGAACACATTTCTGAAACATTGCAGTACGTCACTTTTACACAGTATTACACACATTGTACCATAACTCAGTTATTACCTCTTGTACATGAAACCTGAAGAGAGGGCCCTTCCCTATCAGTTACCTTGGGGCTGGACGGAGCAAGGGCACCATACTTAGAGGGCAACACAAGTAACTTGAGTTAGCACTGACGCTCAGTTTGGGCAATGAGCTCTGGGACACATACACTTTATGGACAACATTGAGAGGCAAGTCCACAGGCCTCCCAAGTGAATCATAACTGAGGTGCACCACAGGCTTTACAGCTCGACCAGTCTTTCTAGGGGGAACTGTTATAGTCTCTGCACTCTGAGCCTCATTTTCAGCATTGTCCTCACTTGTCAGGGGAGTCTCCATGGGGGTAGAGAGGCTAGAACTTGGGGCACTTTCAGCTCCAGGAGTTACAGTTTCTGAGTCCACAACATTTGGCTCGCATGGAGAGCTTTCGGACACTGGCAGTGGACTGTCAGGGCACTCAAAATACTCTTCTTGTTCGGTATCACCAGTCTGCCCAATCTATCATTTTCCTCCCTGAAAGCTCAAACAGTTCAACTATGCACAATGATTCCATTTCATCTGATCTGATGCTTTGCACTTCACTTTCTGGGAGCATTGGCTCCAGGGATGAAGCTGGGGGCTTAGACAGTCCAGAAGGCCCAGCTTTGTCTCCAGTATTGACTAGGGATTGCCCCAAACAATTGACTCAGTTCTAAGAAGGATAGTATTCAAAGTCACTCTCACTTTCTTCCGATATGGACTGACAGTCATGCTCAACTGGGACTTGTGGAGGGAACACTTTAACTTTGCTTCTGTAGGTGCAGACTTTCTTGATCTTTTCTTAGCAGCAGCTCTAGTCACTGGTCCAGAGGGGCATCTTCTAGGGCTCAGACTCAATTAAGATTTGTCCAATGGGCAGTAAATGATTTCTATGCAGTGTTTTACATCTTTTGAATTATTCTCAGGCCTTACTTTGTACACTGGCAGATCATCTAGTTTGCCCACTACAATGTGAGGAGATGGTGCCATCTGTCAGCAATCTTGTGCTTGCCATGCAGTCCCAGATTTCTTAGCAATCCCGATCTCCCTCCTGGAGTTCCTGTGCTTTCACCTTTTTATCATACCTTTCTTTGTTGGCCAGATTTCTTTTGGCAGCCATGGTTTGAGCCAGTTGGTACGCATGAGTTAGCTGGGCCTTTAACTTTTGCACATACTGTAAATAGTTGTCAGCTTGAACCCCATCAGGAGAGACCCCAAAACACACATCTATTGGTAGTCGAGCTTCTCTTCCAAACATCAGGCGGTAGGGAGAATCCAGTGGCATCACTTTGGTGCAGTTATAAGCATGTACCAGGGTGCTAATTTGTTGGCTCCATCTAGGCTTGTCCTTTGGGTGCAGGGTGCCTAGCATATCTAGCAAAGTACGGTTGAAACGTTCAGGCTGTGGGTCCCCTGGGGTGGTAAGGAGTGGTTCTGGACTTTCGCACTCTCACAGAGAAAGCATCTCTTTGATCAGACGACTCTCAAAGTCTCTCCTTGATCAGAATGGATTCTTTGTGGAGCCCCATAGTGAACAAAAGTTTTCTACAAGTACTTTGGCCACAGTGGATGCTTTCTGGTCTTTGGTGGGAAAACTTGGGCATATCTCGTGAAATGGTCAGTGACCACCAGCACATTACTGATATTTCTTTGATCTGACTCCAAACTCAGAAAATCAATACAGACCAGCTCCATGGGTGCACTGGTGGTGATGTTAACAAGGGGCAGCCCTCTGGACAAAGCTTTCCTCTGTAAGCAGCGACTACAAGTTCGAATGTGTTGCTCCATCAGCCCCATCTTAGGCCAATAGAATCTGGATCTCACCAAGTCAAGTGTTCTGTCTATACCAAGGTGCCCATGTGGTTGTGCAAGGACCTCAGTACTGAGTCTTGAAAGGCAGTGGGCAGCACTAGTTGTTGTTTGTCTACTTGTCCCCCTGTCTACTGTTTCTCTGTATAACAGTTTATTGATCAGTTTCAACTTAGGACCTTCTTTGTATAACAGTGCAGTTCTCAAATCAGTGGGAGGTAATTTGGACACATCTTTTCCTGCATAGAGGGCTTCTAAAGCAGCTTTGATCATGGGATCGCGATTGAGCCCGCCGAATACTGTCATTGTCCAGCTGAGGCAGTGCACCAATGTCTGTGCAGAAAAGTGGCAATAAGCAGCAGGTATGCAATTCTCAGAGGGTCCCAAGCAATCCACCATGCAGTCCACTGCGTCCGTGGACATTTGTTCCTCCCTGTCAAACTTCCGGCAGAGTGCCCGAATGTCAGGTTCTGCTAATCGGACCCAATCATTCTGGGGAACAGGCCTCCGGGAGAGAGCATCAGCATCTATGTGGTTCAGACCTGCTCGGTATTCGAGAGCATAGTCATATGTAGATAATGCAGAAAGCCACCTATGGCCAGTGGCATCCAACTTAGCTGAGGTCTGCACATAGGTCAAAGGATTATTGTCAGTTTTACTAGTATTTTAGCCCCATACAAGTACTCATGGAATTGGTCAACAATAGCCCACTTCAAAGCTAGGAACTCTAACTTATGTACAGGATAGTTCTTTTCGGATGGGGTCAGGCTTCTACTGGCAAAGGCCACTGGTCTCAGGCCATTCTCGTGCTCTTGGTACAACACAGCCCCAATCCTTGCAAGCTAGCATCAGTGTGCAGGACGTAAGGTTTTCTTGGATCGGCATAAGCCAGCACTGGAGCATGGGTAAGTTGATATATGATCTCATGAAAGCAGTCTCATAATCAGAGTCCAGCGGGCCCCAAATACTTCACTCGGATGAAAATACACTCTTTCAATCTTGAGGGACGCTGACTTTTGGTATTTTTTGTGGGTTGGGGGATACCCTTGAGTAAGGTTAAGTAAAGGGCGGATCACTCTTGAATAGTCCTTGATGAAGCACCGATAATAACCACAGAATCCCAGGAATCTTTGCAGTTCTTTTAGATTTTTGGGCTGTGGCCAGGTGGTCAAGGCCTCAACTTTACTTGGGTCGGTCTCTATTCCCTCGGTGGATACTATGTGTCCCACATACTTTACTGATGTTTGAAAGAATTGACACTTATCAATGGACAGTTTAAGGCCAAAGTCCTCCAGTCGGTCCAATACCTTAAATAATCTGCTCTCATGTTCCTCCAGTGAGCTGCCAAACACAATAACATCATCTAGGTATACCAGGCACTCTAGTAAGTTCATGTCCCCACTGCACGCTCCATCAATCGTTGAAAAGTGGCTGGGGCACTGAAATCCTTGAGGCATCCTCATGAATTCATAGAAGCCAAGCTGACAGATAAAAGGCCGTCTTCTCACGGTCCTCTGGGGCCATCGGGATCTGGTAGTACCCACTCGGAGATCCAGCACAGAGAACCACTTGCTCCCGTTTAGGCAGTCCAAAGCATCCTGAATGCGGGCATTGTGTACTGATCAGGGATAGTCCGCCGGTTTAAGGTGCGATAATCCACACACATCCTTACTGTTCCATTCTTTTCCTCACTACCACAATGGGGAAGCATAAGGGCTTCTGGATTCTTGTATTACACCAGCAGCTAACATCTCTTGCAGATGCCGTCTCACATCATCTATGTCAGCAGGTGCCAGGCGTCAGACCTCTCACGAAATGGTCTTTCGTCATGCAGCGGATATTGTGCTCAGCTCCTGCACGCATCCTACATCCCATTCCTTTAAAGAAAACACCTGGTCTCTCTGGGCAAGCTTCTCACTGATCCTCACTTTCCATCAGCTGGCAGCGGGAGTCGCAAATCAAACAAGTCAGGCGTTACTCTGTCATTCTTCCTTGAACTCTTGCTGCTGGGTAGCACTGCAGTGTCTGCACAATGCACATTAGCCAGGATGCAACCTCTGTTTACTCGAATGTCTCTTTCAGACACATTATGAACTTGGACCATTACCCTTCTGGCATAAGCATGGGCTCTAGCGGGCAAAATACTAGGCTTGACCAGCAGTCCCTCTGGCAATTTTCCATCGCCTGGTGCATCCAACATTAATATTTTATTCTTAACATCCTTTCTGATACGGACCTCTCCCTGTAAGGTACACTGGGCATTTGGCGCCAGGATCAGAGACTCAGGATCCTTCTTCCATACAATTCCGACCGGGTTCCTCTGGTTCTGTTTTTCAGCATCTCTCTGTGCCTCATAGGCCTTCTTAATTAAAGCTGAACTCTTAAAGCTCTACTAGTCTTTGACCCCGTTTTTCATATAACACAGCTGTGCCAGCCTTCCAACATATGAGCATTTGTTTCAATCAACAAAGGGACACCATCATACAGTCCAGTGGGGACACACTAAGGCTAGGGTCTCTACTTGTTCGGCCACTCCAGCCACGGAGGTGGGGGAAAGACAGCCAAATTGGATATACCGGAATAGGGTAGGCCTTCTCACTTAACCCCCATACATGCAGTCCTTCTAATGGTTGTAAGGGTACGTCTGACAAATGCTTCTGATACCAATCCTGGAACATAATTGTCACTTGGGAGCCACTGTCTAATACAGCTCTTGTAGACACTCCATTCACCTTTACAGTGGTCTCCATGGAGGGACCCACTATTCTGGACCAGTCTGGAGAGGCGGTAGTGGGGCCTGGGCAACTGACCTTGCCACAAAAGGACGTGAATTAGCATTTTGGTGCCCTCACTGGGATCATGTCGCACCTCTTAACCACTGATTTCTTCTCCGAAGCTCTCCTTGTAGCCTATATGCAACTTTGTCAGTGTCTTTTGGGGACTGGCATTCCCTTTCATGTGCCCATCTTTCCCACAATTATAGCAAAACATACTTTCTGGAGTTTGAGCTGGCCGAGGCGCCACACTGGGAGCCAGGGCGGGGTATTACTAACTGGAAACCTGGGTGCCATCTCTGTCTGCGGGCGTGATAAGCATTTGGAGACATCTTGTCAGTTTCTCCACTTCCATGGTCAAGGAATTGAGTTTGGAGCTGTTATCAGCAGGAGATACATGGGTGGGTACCCCACCCCATAGCAGATGCAGTCGGATATAGGTCAGGGCCTGACTTGCAGGCGTGGCCTTCATAAAGGACTGTTTTGAATTCCCGGATCTCCTCAACAGTTCGCCTCATTGTGGCATATCTTTTCCTTGTCAGAGCACTCATTGACTGTCAACCTCTGCCCCTGAACTTCACTTGATGGGTCACCCTCAGTCACTCGGGTCGTAGCCACAGCTGTTGGTGCAGGTACCTCCCGAGGTCGCCTTTTCTCAACTCCTCAATTTCTCTCATTAACTCATCATAGGAGGGTGGGGATTCCAGTCGATTTGCCAGTAATTGAAGCAACAGCAGTTCTGAGAAGGGGCAGACTTAAGGATTCTGTCCAGTCTGGTTCGGTCCAGTTCAATCGCTGGCAAACTACCCTTTCTGAGGCATTCTTGCAACAGTTTTTCCAGCTGAGAGACATACACAGACAACAACTCCTTGGTACTGTTGTGCATTTCTTACTCTCCACCATAGGTCCTCATCAGAATCTGGGCTCCATACACACATTCTCCAAGGCCTCAAGATAGGCCTGTGCAGTCGCTTCAGGGTTACTGGCCCGTTTGCTGCGGATGGTAGCCAGGGCAGGACCTCGAGGCTCTCACTAACCCTCTTTCGCTTTTCCTTCGACATTGCCATGCTAGCACTTGGGGGCAACATAGTCTATCCAGGTCTCCCAGTCATCCTCCCTTGGGGGTGGGAGGGTGCCAGAGAAGATCCTCAACCTTCGGTAAGAGTCGTGACTAATGGCAGGTGCAGAAATAGGAGTCTGCATTGGTTCAGCCACCATTACGGGCACTGGAGCAGGAGAGGGTGTTGGGGAGGAACACCCCAGGTGGCAAGAATAGTTTCTTCAAGTCCTCCACAGTTTTCCCTCTCCAGCAACCATTCAGCAAATTTCTCCTCAAAAGTTTCAGATAGTGGTGGGGCTGATTCCCCGGTCTTTACTGTCCTTAGTTATCACTCTCCAAGCAGTGAGGCTCCCTCTGGGGTAATGGTCTGTGGCACTTTGGAGCTATCTATGGGATCCTTAAACTCTACTAGGGCCAGGAAAGTGTGGGTGAGCAGATTAGCATGCCGACCCACCACCACAGGGTTTGTAAACCTTCCACCTTGGAAAGTACTCCTGCACAGTGTCCGTATTGATACCCAGGGGGATGTCCAGGATAAGCATAGCATTTGGGGGTCCGATCTCCTCCCAGTACACACTCCACCAGCCGGATTGCACAGCCACTTCTGTCGGGTACCCATTTTTATTCTTAACAGTGGTTCAAATATGGCCACTAGAGGACACACAATCCCAGCGGTGAGCCTCCAAGATGTAACCCCTAGATGCGCTATCCCAGGGCTACTACCCCTGCCTGATTTGCCACTAACAGGTTGAGGGCCTGGATCCAATGGCGGGTGCCTCCACCCAGAGGTCAGGGTTTGCAATAGTTAAACTAACTTGGTCACAGCCCTCTGGGACACTGCAACCCCCCTTTCTTCCCACTAGTGGCCCACACAATATATCAGAATTATCTTCACAGTATACACTTACCCCCAGGTCTGGTTCTGGCACTGGGACCTCCTGTGAAATGAGATACAGTGCAACAATCACAGTACAGTACTTTAACATAGACAAATACCTCAGGCAGTATAACTTTGCTGAAACAAGCAGCTCTGATTTATTTAGGGGGATATAACAAGGACAGGGGGAAATCAGGTTAATTAGCTTATCACTCTAATAATCTACCTATGGCTCTGTGCACAGGCCTATCCCTATCAGTTACTGTCCCTGGGTACCAAAGCCCTAGTGGCTAGTCCAAACCGTGGCAGCTGGTAGGGCCCTTTCACACAGAGAAAGGAGAATTAAACAGTCAGCAGTACAGTAATTCCATTTGGATTTAATGTGGCAATTCAACAGGGAGCGACCCTGAATTAGTACTCACGACCTCTAAATAAGATAGGGTCCTTCAATGTCAGCAGGGCTCACTTGAGGTACACAAACCTCTTCACACATCCATATAAAAGAAAGCACTATACCAGGCAGGCTGCATCTGTATCCCGATCGCAATTATTGCACACCCGGGAGAACACACAGTAGATTCAGTTCCTGACAGACCGAGTGCAATTTTCAGCAATTCCTCCAGTCTTCTACAGGGTGAGCCTGGTTTCTACTCTTCAGAGATCCTTTGATTCTTTTCACAGGGACGGTTCAGTCCTAACAAGCTGTTACACAAGCTGCAGACCGGAACTCTGGGCCTTCACACGTTTTTTGACTGAAACTGTGCACTGAAGGAGCACAGGTTTCTTTCCCTTCACTGCCAGATCTAAACTGAAACTCCAACAGACAAAACCGGCACTTCCTTTGAGTTCCTCCCAGTTCTTGACTGGATTGGCTGTCACTCACAATAGACTGCTGCTGTTGGTCCAAAAGGCGCGAAGTCTAAACTACATCTCCCAGAGTCACTGCCCATACAATCCTCTTGTAGCTGGCTCAGATTATGAGTCAAGTTCTGATTCGTCCAAGGCACCATTTTAGAGCTAGCTTACCCCACACTGATTGGTCCAGTTCAGCAGTTCAAAACTAGAATGGGAACTAGGCAAACACAGTTCTGACTGCAAAGAAAGCAGGTTAGACAAACTGTATTTTCATTATTACTTCAAATTATTTCTGGCAAACAGTTACATCTTTCAGATAGGTTCCTTTGTACTCCTAGTGACTGCAAAAATGGGTGAATTGGCAGCAGTTCAGGTGGTACTCAAACAGAAACACACAGTCCCCCATACAAACTAATTATGTCTGCAAGCAGACGGCTCTTAAAGAGACAGTACCAGAGGCTCTAAAACACTCACTGATAAATGGCTTAAACGCCAAACACCATTCAGGCTTGGAGCATTCAAGCAAGCTCCTGGAAGTCTTTTGGGAACCCCCATTTGCAGGGGGGTTACACAGGTCTCCAACAGAGTTTTTTCTAATCTTTAGTGTTGGGTGCCTTGCTGTCCCGTGCTCTTTGTGTACCTTTATCTGAAATGAGCATCATGTTATGTTGCAGACGCCTTCCTTCTTTCCAACTAGAAAACATTTCAGTTAAATGCAATTAATATAAACCTGTTTTTTTTATTGTTGTAGAAACCCACTTCTTGCAGCAAATGAACTGAGACTCTGCTGTAGTCATTGTACTGTACAGTAACAAGTGAACTGCATCAGGTCCTAGCATCTTGTGACTAATGTGAACCCCCTGTAGTGAGTCTGAAGGCCTGATTAACTCATCCAGGTCAGTACTCATGTTGAAGATAAAGACCAGTGGAACATTGTGTTTGTCTTATGCCTCCCAGACAGCCACATTTATTGGGGGCTGCGCACAAAAATTAGAAATGCCTACACGCCACATAATTGTGGCCAGTAGGTAACCCTAAGTCTTAAAACTTAGGACCCACTGGCAGCATTCATGGAAGGGGTGTGAGCTACAGGCACAGATGGTCCAGGGAGGTGTCCAAGGCGGCTCGGCACTTGCCCCATTCACAAAGGCACAGAGTGTCTTGGCGAGGGGGACACACTCTTTGTACAGGCTACTTGGGCAGGTATCCTGCTGTAGCGGCTCTGTGCCTTTCACAAAGTACACCTGCCAGCTGTGGTGGGAAAGCAAATGCAACCTGCCATCCCACCCCAACCCTTCGACCAGGCGGAGAGGGTTGGGGCCGGCCACTCGGGCACTCACCTGACAGTTGTGGATTTTGAGACTTGGCTGTCCCACAAAATTCCCTGCTCCACGTGGAGCAGGGGATCCACTACCAGACCAGGATGGGTATCCAATTGAATGCCTGCCTGTGTCCTCTAATCCACCCCCCTGTGCACCAGCGCTGTGGGTTCAGAACTGCGAGGGCTGGGTATGCTCTACTCATATATACCTGGTTCCCATTAGTGCAGAGCCCTAAATGTTTGAAAAAAATGTTAAAACCTGAGAAGATTCCCCATCCCCACTTGCAGTGCTTCCTTTGGAAGCTTGTTCCATAGGTTTACCGCTCTGTGTACAAAAAAAATACTTCCTCACATTACCCCAAACTCTATCCAGCCTTGTGTATAGAGTATGCTATCTAGTTCTACTGCCCTGAACAATCTGAAAACATTTCCCGTTATCCACCTTGTTTAATCCCTTTCAGATTTTAAAAACTAATATCATGTCTACTTCTAGTGGCTAACACTTTCAGGAGAACTTTAACAAGACCTACTACTTAGACTCAGTTTAGCTTATGTTTCCCATTATTTCTGTGTTCCCCCTCCCATTATTTATTACTGAGGTCATTTGCATGAAAACAGGATCTTTCTTTCTGAAACGTTTATGTATTCCTGTTGTTTATTCCCTCCCTGGGGTCATAAGTCACTGTCTGTGACATCACAGTTACTGCCATGGCAACAAATTCGGATGCCAAAATGGAGGGTTTATGACTTCAAGTAAGGAATAAGTTATAGAGGCATATATAACGGATAAGGATCATGTTTTCATGCAAATTTCCACAGTTATAAATAATCAGGAGGAGAAATATATTTTTGCCTAATTGCTCATCACTCCCAAGTCTTCTTTTGCTATCACAGTTTATTTGTTCGCTGCTTTCATTAATTCTAATGTCATACTATGCTGTATATGTTAATGCTGCCACAGACGAGCTCTCTGTCTCCTGCCACTCGGCATAATCTTTGCAAACTATCCTTCTAGTCTGCTTCAGCTTGTTCCTGATCTATTCTCTTTAATCAGTACTGTTGCTTCATTTGTTTTTCTTGGCTTATTCCTAGTCTTCCGTTCCTCCTACTTAGGTCCCTCACCCTTCCCCTCTCGTCCCTCTTCTGTCTCCCTCATCTGTCATCCTTTGCCCCTCCCCAGACTCCCAATCTGGAACATTTTCATCCTTCCACTCTCTCATTTCGCCCTCCCCACTCTCAGTCCTGACGCTTCACAACTCCCATTCTAGACTACATCTGGGTTCCTCAACCTCCTTTCTCCCTCCCTTGCTCTGCTCTTAGATATCCGCCCCTCTTTTGCTTGAACATGCTACCACCTTGTGCGACACTCTTCTGCCTTTCCCTCTTTTTTTTCCTTCCTACAACCTCTCTCCCTCCTACTAGCTTTCCTGCTCCCCCTTTCCTGCACCGTCTGCTTTTCATCCTCCCTCACCTTCCCTTCCTCCTGCCTCCCTCCCCCCTTCCCCTCCCCTGGCTTCCAGGCTGCCCTCCTCTCCTCCATTACTTCCTGGCTCTACCTGGTCTCCATTAGGACCTCCCTTCTTTCTCATCCTCCTGTTTTCCCTTCTCCCCTCTGCCTCACAAATGAATCTCTGGCCACGTAAAGCTCAACATATCTTTGTTACTCCTCATAGCTGGTGACATTGTGCCTAACCCTGGCCCTGCACATGCCCTTGTTTCCGACCTCCCCAAAGACCTCCCATGTGGCCCACATAAACATCCGTAGTCTCCTGCCCAAAATCGATCTACTGCAAGCCCTCATGGTCTCCCTTATCCCTGATGTCCTGATAATTTCATAATCTTGGCTCTCCCCTAAGATTCCCGACTCTGCTTTTTCCATCCCTGGCTACTCCTTCACTCAACAAGACCATGCCAGAAAGGGTGGTGGTATTGCCATTTACCTCTCTTCCTCTATTCAGTCTTCTCCCGTGCACTCTGTAATCTCTCCAGCTGCCTTCGAGCTCCATATCCTCAAACTCTCCCTCCCTTTTTCTGTTCCCATCTTTGTGGCCAGTGTCTACTGCTGCACGGGGATTTCTCCTTCTTCTGTTACCGAACTTCTAACCACTATCACTTCCCATTCCTCCTCCAGGGAACTTCTCATCCTAGGGCACTTCGATACTAATTGGCTTTCCCACTCTCACTCTAAACTCTGCCAAAATATTAAATCCCTGCAACTCAACAACTTATCTCAGTCCTCACCCACCACAGTTCTCTATTCGTAAACCATTCACTACTGGACTGAGTACTGACAAAACACCCACACTGCATCATTGATGCTGGCACCCTCCCTGATGTACTCAGTGACAACCACTTGGTCTACTGCATATGCAAAATTCACTGCCCCAAAGTCCCCCGTAAAATTATCCAGATCAGGTCCTTCCGGTGACTTGACTTATCTTTGTGGAATGCAGATTTGCAAGCCACCAACTGGTTTCCTATCTCTGTTGCCAGCAACATCAACCATGTACTTGAATACTTCCACTCCAAATTCTTATCAATCTGGGACCTGCATGCCCCATTCTGGAAAACCTGAGTCAGAGGTTCTCACCCCCAGTGGATCTCAGCCACACTGTTAGCCTGCTTCCATGCACATGACTTGGCATGGAAGGCCTTCAAGTCCACTGGTGTGCCGGCAGACCATAACAGGTACCATGCCCTAAGACTGAATTCTTTTCCACCACTTTCCAGAACAATCTTAATCACCCCTCTCAGGTTCTGAAAAGTTGTCCACACCCTTTTCTCCCCCCCCCCCATCCAGTCCCCCCAGTCCTCTAGGTGGGTGATTCCTTCATATCCGACCCTCCTTCTGTGGCCTCTGCTTTCAACTCTTACTTCACCACCTATGCTTCCTCCCTCCTGTCCCCCCCAGCAACACCCCTTTTCCCACTCTCTCCCACACATCTCCTTCACTCCCCTTCCCCTTCTCACCAGTTTCCCCTGCTACTTCTTTAAGAGCCCTCCTGACCCTCAACCCACACAAAAGCATGAGTCCTGATGGTAGATACCCCAGACTTCACCTCTCTGCCCCGGCCATTGCCTTCCCTATCTCCTCCCTTCTCAACCTCTCCTTCTGTTTTGCCTCAGTCCCAAACACCTGAAAGCATGCAACAGTCATTCCCCTTCCCAAAGGAGGTGACTCCTCCTCTCCTGGCAACTACCGCCCTGTCTCCCTCCTTCCAACCTTATCTAAACTACAAGAGCACATAGTGCTGTCACAACTGTCTCCATTCTTCCACTCCTCCTCCGTTTTCACACCCTTCCATTCCAGCTTCCACAAACATCACTCCACCTCCTCTCTCCTCTGGCTCACTGACTCCATCCATACAGGCATAGACCAGAACCTCCTCACCGCCTCCATCTTTGTTGATTTAGCTAAGGCTTTCGACACTGTCTCTCAACCTCTTCTCCTTGTCAAGCTAACGTCAGTGGGTCTCTCTGACTCCGCAGTTAACTGGTTCAGCTCTTACCTTGAAGGTAGAACCCAATCAGTTAGAATTGGTGAGTCCCTATCTCCCCCCCATTTGCACTGGCGTTCCCCAAGGCTCCTTCCTTGGCCCGCTTTTCTTCTCTGTATTCCTCAATGACCTTCCCTCTGCCTGTTCATCTGCATCCATCCACATATACACAGATAACACAGTCCTATTTGCCTCTGGATCCCCACTGGGTGAGTTAACTGCCAGGCTTCAACTTGATAATGACTCTTTTCGGCATTGGTTCAGATCACATAAATTATCCCTAAATGCAAAAGAAAAGGTCTCTATGACCTTTGGCATGAGGCAGAGGTTTTTCAGGCTTCCATCCCTTCCCTCCTCCCACACCCTAGATGGGGTCACCATTGACGAAGTGCCCCCATTCAAGTACCTTGTAGTATGGCTTGACCAACACCTTGACTTTTCCCAGCACGTAGATATCATTTATAAAAAAAAAATAAATAAATAAATAAAACTTCACCCCAAGCTCCGCACCTTATATAGGAACAAAAGCTGCATTCCGTTACTGGCCTGCAGAGATATTATTGCTAAAATGATGCACCCCATAATCGATTATGGTGATATTGTCTGCGGTCTGCGGTGCTGCCCCAAAGTCCACCCTGGCCAGAATGGACCCTCTTTTTCACTCCTTCTGCCATTTTGCCTTGGACTGCCCACCCCGCACTCACCACTGCTCTTTGTACTCTGTCCTCTCCCTCCCCTCTGTAGAGGATCATCGCCTAACCCACTGTGCCTCTTTCTTTTCCAAATTCTGGCTGGCATCTCTCCATCCCACTTCACCCCCTACTCACCCCTTTGTTCCCCTCCTCCTACTCCCTCTGCAACTCAGGCTTCCACTGTCCTGCACTTCTCTCTTGTAAATCCCTTGCTGGTCAGGCTGGCTTCTCCTTCCGCTTTCCCAAACTTTGGAATTCTCTTCCCCCTACCCATTTGCTCTGCTTCTTCCACATGATGTCTCCTCTTTACTCCAAGCACACACCATGCCCACCTGTAATTGCCCTTAGTCCAATCCCTGCCCTGCTCCTCTTTTTCCCCCTCTCTTTTCTCCTACTCCTTATCCTCCCCAGCACCCTCCCCTATTCCTCCCCTTCCCTCCTCTCTCTTGTCCCTCGTCCACTCTCCTTTCACATTACTTCTCTACTTTCCTTATTCCTCCACCTCTGTGTGCTTTCGCTCTGTACTCTACCTCCTACTGCCCTCCGTGCTATCGTTGTCTCATTTTCCTAGTGAAATGCCTCCAGCCTTGTCCTGATTTGATATGTACATTTCTATACATGCCTAATGTACTAAGCTTAGCACTGTATATTTATTCTCAGTAAGTTGATGTTGCCTTAGGTTCCATGTGATAACGGTGATCGCAGAAAGGTGATCACCATTATGGCAAGTGTACATCGCCGAAAATCAGTTTTGGCAGTGTACACTCCTGGTGCACAGCAAAAGGGCACTGAAGACTTGGATTTTTTTTATTATGTGCCCCCCACACACCCCCCCCAAAGGATTCTCAACTCCAGGGGTGTATGTGTGTGTGTGTGTGTGTGCAAACATGAAAAATAATTTCCGGACCAGCTAAAACGAGCTGCGCCCAGAACCGAACCCGAACCCTCAAAACTCTAGCCTGTCACTTACCCACCACACCACACAGCCAGCTCAGCAGCCCAATGCTGCACACACCCCACATACCCTCCCTCCTTTCGCCCGTCACAAGGCGTGGTCCTCCTCCCTCCAAGACATGTACATATAGCGACGCCCTGTCACTATATTCGCCATTCCCCATCCGGTCGTCCCTCCTCCCTGTCCGGTAGCCCTGTGCACAGGTGCCATGATTGAGTCGCCCTTTTTGAAAGCGCTCAGTCATGGTCACCATCATCACAGGCTGCCTTGTTTTATTGTATGCTCTGTTGTGGCATTATAAAAAGTATTGTAAAATCTACTGTACTACTCTGTATTTATCCCTCTACCCCCTTCCCTCTGCTCCCCCCTCCCCGGATGCATCTGGACATGAGCTATTGTAGCTCAGTATGTCTTTCTTGGTGAAACTTTTAAAATAAATAAATATAGAAGATACAGGACATACAAGCTTAGTTATTTCTAAATCTTATGTTTCTCAAGGCAAACTAAAACTACATGCGGTGCACCCACCTTTGTTGCGCCCCAGTAGCACTCATATATTCATCCATAGGTACCAGTATTCAAAAGTCAGAGAAAAGGGATTGTTGTACTTACGTACCATTTATTGCAAATTTCTTCCAAGTAGCACAAACATCCCATAGACATATATCAAAAAAATTGATCAACAAACTGGTACCAAACACACAAAGCAGGCTATGGCAGTCCCAAAAATGCTAAAGCAGTCACGTCATAGAATGGCGAGGTAAAGCCTCAATGTTTCACCCTGGCTGGGCTGTGCTTCTTCAGAGGTGTGCACCCTGCAAAACTGAGTTAGCTTTATACCCATGTCAATTAATAAATTACAATAAAGTGCATGTGCATATGTGAATAAATTATGTGATGCTAGTAGTGATGCTACAGTAAACACAAACACATTAAAAAGATTTAACATAGCATATAGCCCTAATAGCCATCTTATTACAAAGTCCATTTAAATGAGACAGGTAATTTTTTCTTCTTTGTATCTTCTAGTTCCCATCAGTGAATATCCCATTAATTTCCTATTATTATTGGCTTCATGGAGCTGGTCCATCACTGCATCTCATCTTAATGTAATTGATTTTCAATCCAATATTGCTTCCTCACATTTTCTCAATGGGCTTTGGTCTGGGGAAAAAAGGAAACCCATTAAGCACACAGCTATATGGAATAAACAACTACACAAAGCACTTGGTTCTCTAATTCTAATATTACATATATACAAGTGATCTCCTAGCTCATTGCATCTGTGAGTTACCCCTGAACCGTACAAAATGTAAAACTGAATAGATTTAAACAGGAACTGCTATGTACAAAGTCCAAAATGTTATAGAAATTACTATTGCATTATGCAGTGTAAGTACAGAACCTGAATAATTAGAATAAAATACTGTTTAGAAATCTCACTCTGCCTCAGGCGGCCATTTTGAATAAGGTTAAGCATAGAACATTTCTACTCACATGTGAGTTCTGGGGCTGAGTGGCACACCATCAAACGCAGTACGGGTAGATGTAAAATCCAGGCAACTGAGTTCTAACGTATTTTTTAAAAAGCCTGCTTGCATGTTCTAAATTTTACAGGATTATTGAGCAGAACTTATAGATGTATATAACAAAGGCTCACCATACGAGTCCAGAGGGGGACTTTCCCAGAAGCACCAAAAACTATCAAATTAAGTAACTATTAAACAAATGGGGGTGACGATGAGTCCCAGGATACAGTCACACAGTATTTCTAGCTGATGTACAAGTATGTGGCACATAAACAAAATTCCAAGCTGCTGTTGCAGTCTTGACTCTCAAAAATAGCTAGAGAAGTTGAACATAGAGGAAAATGTTTATTGTTGGGAGATTAGAAGGCAAATCGGCAGGGCTAAACGCAAAGCACAAGCATATATAAGTTTGCT
The DNA here is from genome assembly GCA_016271365.2 of Neoceratodus forsteri. Lineage (NCBI taxonomy): Eukaryota > Metazoa > Chordata > Ceratodontiformes > Ceratodontidae > Neoceratodus > Neoceratodus forsteri. The sequence goes on from CM028129.1 coordinate 801,198,815, forward strand.
CAAAGCAATATTGTCTACTGGTATGCCGAATAAACTTTAGTGCACATAGTGAAGATCACTCCGTGGACTGGGTGGTTCATAAAATATCACCCGAAATCCACTGGATGTGCCTGTGTTATACACGCCCATATTTCTGCAGAAATTTCCTCAAATACAGTTTTTTTTTTTAAATCCAGCATTCTGCAACAAACCTTAATTAGAACAACTGTGTATCTGGTTTCATTACATCACTGTTCATAACAAATGCTTCAGTTCAATGAAGTCATTAAGACCTGGTGGAAAACAAGACCACGTTCTAAAAATCCATCTGGTTTCCTTTGCACTGACATATCCCTCGCAGTCACCTCCCATAGTATTTTTATGCACTTTTTCGATTGCAGAAAATTGAATGGTATGATCTTACTTTGAGAGGGTTCCTTTAGCAGGTCATCACATATAGGACTGGTGCCACCTGGCGACGGGCCGCATGGCAGAATTTTCTAGCAATCCATGATGGGGGACCGCCCATTCAACATCATATGACTGATGTCAGTGTGACAGTATATAGTGGGTGGTCCCCACGCCCACCCTCCAGTTCTTTCCCGCCGTCACCTCATATCAGTCGTATTGCAGACTTCCATACAGCGATCGTCATGAAAAGAGTCTTGCGTCGGATTTTCCTTTGCCAAATATTTTTTTTTTTTTTTTTTGCATGTGTACATTGATGTCTTCACCCAAGAAGAAGTGCTTGTCCTATGGCATGCAGATTTCACATAAGGACGGTCATCTTAAGTGAGTCCTCTGTCTGGGCCCAGACCACCTTGTCTCCTCCTGTCCAGAGTGCCAGACCTTTAACCAGGCCAGTAAGAAAGGGAGACAGCAGGCTTTGGAGGCCAATCTCTTGAAAGCCCACCTGGCTTCTCTTGAGAAGAAGATGGATCGATTAAGAGAGTCCTCAGCAGATAAATTTTCTCCATCGAAGAAGCACAAGGAGAAATCTTGGGAGTGGGAGTGCTCCACGGACGACACGTGGCCCTCGATGAGCAAGGCCCAGCCGCCACCCAGGAAATCGGACTGTAAGTCTGGTAAGGCCTTAGTGGGTCAGTCAGTCGTCGGCTCCTCCAACGACCACAGCGCGCCAGCCTATAAGTCGGCCGCCGGCTCCTCGGGGGACCGCGCGGTCACCGGTAAGCCAGCTTCCCAGCCTGTGGGGACCCACCCGGCACCCGTTGATAAGTCAGCTGGGTGCTCCTCCCCGCCCGACGCCACCTGTTAAGACACCCATCCCAGCCGGTCCTCAGGTGTGGTTCCCCTGTTGGGGCCTAGCAGCACCTCACCCAATGACTGGCGGAACCATGGGGAGAAGGCCCCTCTCCCCCCGCTTCCTTCGCCTGTACCCTCCCCTTCTCCGGTGGGGACCTCCAAAGACACAGCGGGAACCCTCGACGAGTCGAATCTGTGGGGTCTATTCCACGCCTCCCTTTGGGTCGGGGAAGCAGGCTCTGCCTCAGCTGGCTGGCCTACCAGTGGAGGCCCCTTTTCCTCCTCCGGGTGGGATCCCTATAGAGCTGACTCCGGCCAACATCCCGCCAGTGGACCTGGCGAATCCTGCTCCGACTCCGGACGTCCCAACTACAGTTCTTCAGCCAGGACCCAGCAGTCAGCCTCAGCCGTTGACTCTGACGCCGGACATCCTGACGATGGTTCCTCAGCCGGGACCAAGTGATCGGCCTTGGCCATTGGCCCCGACGTCAGATCCAGTCCTACCATCAGGGCCCCTTCATCCGGCTCTGACGCCTGCCCCGTTTCCGGCACCGGATTGGGTGTCGCCGGTTCCGATATCAGTTCCCCTGATGTGGGCTGTTTCAGCGCCGGACCCCCAGCCTATTTATACCATAGCAGGTCCGACATGAGTACTCCCACCATCAGATCTGGTGATGAGGATCTACTCTAGACTCCGAACTCTCCCCCATTACCCATTAGGGTTCTCTGGGGACCATTACCCGGCTGGCCCCCCTCCAGACTGGTGCCACTATGGACAGTTTTACCCTGGGTTCAATCCCTACCCTCATTACCAGGGATTCCAGTGTTACTATTATCCACCACCACAGGAAATACCGCCTCTTCCTTCAGCCACAACCTCCTCTGTCACCCCCTTCACCTCCTCCAGTTACACTGGACATCAAAACCCTAATCCAGTGTTGGTGGCAGGGGGCTCGGTCAGAGTTGGTGTCAGACCTGGAGACAAGACTCCCTCTCCCACGGTCTCCGAGGTCCCCATCCCCAAGTAGTTCTTCAGTGGCTATGGTGCAAGTTTTGGGGAAGGCTCATCAGGACGTCGCACTTCCTGATATCCGTCACTGTCCTGACAAAGGGGCAGACGACGATGATGATGAGGGGGCTGATGATTCTGTGGAGGATGTCTTGGAGGAGCCTGAGGGCCCATCAGGCAAGGTTTTCCCAAAACCCCACCAGAGGACCCTGCCTTTTTGGACCTTCTGAGGTCCATGAAGGATTTCTTTGACTGGGAGTCAGAGGATTAGGAACCTATGAGACAGACTCTCAGAACACCTGGACTTAGAGTCACTGTCTCCGGTCCCCATTCCTCCATGGATTGGACCTCATCAGGACCTCACCTCTACCATCTGGCAGATGCCTCATTCCATCCCGGCTGTCCCCAAGAGGGCAGACAGGCTTTACTGGGCGCCGAAGGATGCCCTGTTCTTGAAAGCGCATCCTAAGGCCGACTCTGTTGTCATTTCTGCTGCTCATGACCACTCCGCTGCACCCAAGCACATGAGCACCTCACCTCCGGACAAAGAGTCAAGGCAGATGGACCAGTTTGCGAGAAAAGTTTATGCCACATGTGTTCTCTAGTCCCTTAACTATGTGGCCCATGTGGTGTCTCACCAGAAAGCTACCTTGGCCAGGTTGAAAGCTCGGGTCCAGACCATGGAACCCTTGAGTTTTAAAGAGGAGATTGTCAAGGATCTTTGCCTCTCCAAATTCTCATGAAGGCACACTTTGCGAGCCACATATGACTCTGTTGATTCTGTGGCTCGCACCTTGGCAACTGCCGTTGCCCTCAGACAGCACTCCTAGCTTTGCTTTTCTGGACTTGCTAACAAAGTGGTCAGTGATTCAAGATGCCCCCTTTAGGGCCTTGGTACGCTTTGGTGGGGACACCAAGGACATTATCATAGACCTGCAGGACAAAGGTCTCGCCCTCAGGTCAGTGAGGTCCATGTACCGATCGGGCAACAAACCGGCCCTTTCGGAAAAGGGCATGGAGGCAGAGAAAGCAAGCCCCAGCTCGTCGACAGGGAAAGCATAAGGCCACAGGTACTGCCACCCCTTCTGCCTCCAAGAACCAGAGATGTGCAGGGGGCCCTCCCCCTGAACGTCCAGCCACTTCCTGACCTGCTATCCCCATTGCCTCCTTAGTCTCTCGACAGGGAGCAGGTGGGGGTGGTTCACCCACCACGTGCAGGAGTAGAGGGCAATAACCTCCGACAAATGGGTCCTGCAGCTAGTGTCCATCAGACACACGATAGAGTTTCTCGACTTTCCTCCAGAAACTCCACCAAAAAGATCCTCCTATTCAAGGGATCAGGTTTTTCTTGTCCGAGAAGAGGTGAACAGCCTCTTGCTCAAGGAAGCAGTAGAGCACGTTCCCCTCTGGCAAAGGGGAAGAGGGTTTTATGCCCATTTTTTCCTGATTCCAAAAAAGATGGGGGATTTTAGACCCATCCTCAACTTAAACAACCTAACCCAGTTTGTCGAGTACAAAAAATTTTGAATGATGATACTCCAGAGCCTCCTTCCCCTCCTTCTGGAGAATCATTGGTTGTGCGCTCTGGACATGCAGGTTGCTTACCTGCATATCCCCATCTTACCCAGCCACCGCCGGCTCCTGCAGTTTCAGTTCCAGAAGGAACACTTTCAATTATGGGCACTCCCTTTTGGTCTGTCATCTGTACCCCAGGTGTTTACCAAGTGCCTGGCAGTGGTTGCAGCCTTTCTTACACCGCTGGGGTATTGCAGTTTTCCTTTACTTGGACAACTGGCTAATTTCAGCTCCGTCCAGGGACTCTTTACTAGAGGCTCTTTCTTTCATTTTGGACCTTTTCAACAGACTAGGGATTACTGTCAGTATTCTCAAGTCCTCCATGACCGCGGCCCAGAAACTTCAGTTCAGTGGGGCAGTATTGGATACGGTCCATTGCAGAGCCTTCCTCCCTCCAGACAGGGTGGAGACACTGATCTGTCAGGCTTCCCAAGTGGCTTCTTCCAGGATCATCCCGGCCCAGGAGATCTTTCGCCTTCTCGGCCTGATGGTGGCCTCCAACATCACTGTTCCCCTTGCAAGACTCCACATGAGAGTAATTCAGTGGTCCGTACACGTGCAGTGGGATCAGCTCCTGGATGACCTGGACCATCCAGTACTGGTCTCCTCAGTGGTTCCGAAGGAATTGTTTTTGTGGAGGGATCCCTGCAATCTTTCTTTGTGTCTTCCCTTCTGGAACCCAGCTCTCCTAGCATCCCTAACCACAGATACCTCAAACATGGGATGGGAGCACATCTAGGGGAGCACCAAGCCCAAGGACTGTGGTCCAGCTTGGAGGCTACATTACATATCAACATTCTGGAGATGAGGGCTGTCCTGTATGCCTTACAGGCTTTCCAGACCCTCCTTCCCAAGAGATCACTGCTGGTCCAAACGGACATGTCAGTAGTTTGGTGCCTCAACAAACAAGGAGGATCCCGTTCGTACCCCTTGTGCAGGGGGGCGATTCGGGTGTAGAACTGGGCGTTTCAGCACAATCGGACCCTCATAGCCGTGCATGTACCAGGTATTCTAAATGTCCTGGTGGACAGTCTCAGCAGATCTTGGACCCTCGCTCACGAGTGGGAATTACATCAGGAAGTGGCAGGATCCATCTTCCTACATTGGGGGCATCTGGAAATTTACCTTTTCACCTCCAAATTCAATGCAAAACTTCCCAGTTTTTGCTCGCTCATTCCAGGGCATGGTGCTTTCTGGCATGACATGCTGTCTCTCTCTTGGACATGGAAATTTTTGTTCACCTTCTCTCCATTTCCCATTCTCCAGAGGGTCCTCCTCAGACTTCAAGCAGAGAAGGCAAAGACAATTCTCATCGCTCCTCTCTGGCCGAAACAGATTTGGTTCCCGCTGCTGCAACAGCTTTCCAGGGAACCACCGATTCCACTTCCAGTGACCCACAACCTCCTGACTCAGGATCAAGGTCAACTGCTACATCCGGGGCTCAGGACTCTGCACCTTTATGCATGGCTCCTGCAGACATAGTGATCTCTCGCTTTGGGGTCTCCTCCCGGGTTGCTCAAATCCTCCTTGAGGCCAGAAAACCCTCTACTCGATCCACTTATGCCATGAAGTGGAAACAGTTTTCCATCTGGGCGACCGCCATGGGTTGGAACCCTTTCTCATGTTCTGCTCCTCTAGTCATGGAAAATCTCCTTCATCTGTCAGACTCCAGTCTTTCCAGTGGCCACCAAACAGTGTGGCTCATGATAAACTTAGCTGTAGAGTCAGGCCATACAAAAGTGAAGGTACTGGACTACAGGAGGCCTGATTTTGTCAAGATGGGAGAGTGCCTCAGAAAACCACTAGCAGACAGGCAAGAATTGGGGTGAAGCAACAGTGGGGAAACATCAAAACCGCCATTACAGAGGCAACAAGCCTTTGTGTGAAGCAAATAAATAAATCAGAATGAAAGAAAAAACAATATGGTTCTCAAAAGAAGTGGCGGGGAAGGTAATGGAGAAAAAGATAGCATTCAGGAAGTATAAGGGGAAACAGAAGTAGCAGGACAAAGAATTGTACCAGTTAAAGCAGAAGGAAGTGGGGAAGGCAGTCAGAATAGCAAAGGCCCACACCAAGGAAAAGATAGCCAACTCAGTTAAGAAGGAGGATAAAACCTTTTATAGGTACATTAGGGAGCAAAGAAAGACTAAGGTAGGGATACTGAGGCTGAGTGAAGAGGAAGGTGGTTGGGCAGACAGCGACAGTAAAAAAGCAGGGGTACTGAACGAATACTTCTGCTCAGTATTCACAATGGAAAAGCAGGGGGAGATACCTAATCCAGTCAATAGAAGCACAATGGATAGGGGGGTTGATATTAGTCCTTTCACAGAAGAAAGGATTCTGAAAGAACTCTTTAAACTGAAGGTAGATAAAGCAATGAGGCCCAATGGGATTCACCCCAGAATTCTAAAAGAACTAAGGAAAGAACTAGTAACACCACTGACTACCCTTTTTAATAAATCATGGGAGGATGATGTGGTACCTGAGGAATGGAGGAGGGCGGATGTGATTCTTCTTCACAAAAGTGGGAGCAAGACAGAGGCAGGAAACTATAGACCTGTCAGTTTGACCTCAGTGGTATGGAAAATAATGGAATCACTTCTGAAGGAAAGAATTGTTGAGTACCTCGAGGCCAGTGGGGCACAGGGCTCAAGGCAGCATGGATTCACAGCAGGAAGGTCATGTCAGACAAATCTAATTGATTTCTTTGACTGGGTGACCAAAGTAGTAGACCAGGGAGTGGCTGTGGGCATGGCCTACCTAGACTTTAGTAAGGCATTTGATACAGTCCCACACAAAAGATTAATAAACAAATCAGCCAGCCTGGGAGTGGGTCCCAGGGTGGTAGCCTGGGTAAAACACTGGCTGGACAACAGGACACAGCGGGTAAAGTAAATGGAGTCCACAGTGAAGACGGGGGGGGGGTTACAAGTGGGGTACCGCAGGGTTCAGTACTGGGGCCAGTCCTTTTTAATGTCTTTATAAGTGACATTGCAGAGGGACTGGAAGGGAAAGTATGTCTCTTTGCAGATGACACAAAGATCTGCAACAGGGTTGATATGTAAGGTGGGGTGGAAAGGATGAAAAGGGACTTTGCAAGGTTGGAGGAATGGTCAAATGTATGTCAGCTTAGATTCAACGCAAAGAAGTGCAAAGTAGTGCACCTGGGAAACAAAAACCCAGGGGAGGAGTACACAATGCGGGGTGAGATACTGACAACACCAAAAATGGAAAGGGACCTGGGGATTGTCATATCAGACGATTTAAAGGTGGGCCAGCAATGTGAGAAGGCAGTAAGGAGGGCTGGGGGGATACTGGGATGCATAGGGAGAGGCATCACCAGTAGAAAACAGGAAGTTGTTGGCCCTCTGTACAGACAGTTGGTAAGACCACATCTGGAGTACTGTGTACAGTTCTGGAGACCCCATCTCCGCAAAGACATGGACAGGGTGGAGGCTTTCCAGATGAGGGCAACCAAAATGGTGCAGGGTCTGCACCAGAAGACATTTGAAGAAAGACTAAAGGAGCTTTAAGATGTATAGCCTCGAGGAAAGGAGGGCAAGGGGGGACATGATAGAAACTTTCAAATTCCTCAAGGGAATCAACAAAGTCCAAGAAAGTAGCATCTTTCAGAAAAAGAGATGTGCAAGAACAAGGGGCACAGTTTGAAGATAGAGGGCGGATAGCTCAGAGGTAATGTGAGGAAGTATTTCTTCACAGAGAGGGTTGTAGATGCATGGAATGGCCTTCCTGAGGAGGTCATAGAGTCAAAAACAGTGGGGGAATTCATGAATGCATGGGACAGACTTAAGGCAATTCTAGTGGGAGGGGTAGGAGGAAGTAGGCTGTTGGTTAACTAGGATCTGCAGCTTATCCGTTAGGTTGTAAAATGGCAGACTAGGTGGGCCAAGCGGTACTTATCTGCCATCAGATTCTATGTTTCTGTGTTTCATATTCATCGTTGAAGGTCGATCTTTTGGCAGTTTTGGCGTGCCACATGCTAGTGGATGGTAAACCCATGGCTCAGTTGGAAGTCTGTAAAACCTTTCCGAAAGGGATTCTCCATCTGAAACCCCCCATCCGCAGCCCAACTCCGCCTTGGTATTTGAACTTCATTTTGGAAAAGCTCACCCTTCCTCCTTTTGAGCTGGCTATGAGCTGTGACTGGCGCTTTCTTTCTTGGAAGGCATTGTTTCTGGTTGCCATCACGTCAGCACAGAGGGTCTCAGAGCTTCACGCTTTGGTTTTCAAGGAGCCCTATCTTATTTTCCATAAGAACTAAGCAGTTCTTAGAACGAATCCAAAGTTTCTTCCCAAGGTGGTGTCAGAAGCCACGCTGAACCAGTCAGTAGAGCTTCCTGTGCACTATCCATCCCCCTCTATTAGAGGTGTTACACTCACCGAACTAAGGAATTCTGTAGCTGTGATCAACTTTTTGTATCTTTTGCCCCCAGATCAAAGGGCAAACCGGTTTCTAAGCAGGGCCTTTCCAAGTGGTTAGGCGACTGCATTAGTTATTGCTACCAGAAGTATGAAAAACCTCTGCTGGGTACCATAAGAAAAAATTACTCACCTTAGTAATGTTGTTTCTTCTAATGGAGTCTTGCTATATTATGACATATGCAGTTTGTCCCAGCCTTAGAACTGCTCCGGAGGTGAAAGAGTTAACTTTCCATGCCAGGCATGGAATCTTGAGCGCGAGCTCGGTTGAAAACTCTGTCTGTTGTTCTTCAAACTCAAACTGTCAGATCTTTACGAGCAAAACTCACTAAAATTCTGTGTGGAAGCTGTAAACCTACACTAGCCAACTGGCTACTAAAATATTAACACATTTTTTGGTCCCAAAACAAAGACTCAAGTCAGGGGATCCAAAAAATAAAATACAACACCCAAACACCCCCAAAAAGAGGGGTGAAAAACACAAGGTGGGCATCTATTAAGTGCTAACATTGCACTGCCCACCCACATCCCAAGAGCAGAGGTTCTGAGAGGGGTATGGGGAGGTCATAATATAGAAGACTCCATTAGAAGAAACAACATTACTAAGGTGAGTAATTTTTTCTTCAAACAACATGAAGTCTTGCTATATTATGACATATGCAGACTACACAGCAGTACCTCCATGGAGGAGGGACAGAACCTACTTAGGAAATAGGCTCTGAAGCACAGCTGTGTCAAACCGAGCATCACTCCTAGCCTGGATGTCCAGGGAGTAATGCTTGGTGAAAGTGTCAACTGTTTTCCAGGTAGCTGCTTGACATATCTCTAAGACAGGGATGTCCCTGGCCGCAGCTAGGGACGCAGCTGTACCTCTGGTAGAGTGAGCCCTCAGGCCTGAAGGGGGAACCTTACCCAGTTTTTGATAACAGAATTGGATACAAGAGACAATCCACCTGGCAATGGATCTTTTAGTGGCAGGTTTCCCTTTACCAACCTCACCATAAGTGAGGAACAGTTGGAGGGAGTCAAACCTGTGACCCTTGGTACGCTCTATGTAGTAACTAAGGGCTCTCTTTACATCTAAACTGTGCAGCCTCCTCTCGCCAGAGGAGGAATGGTCAGTGAAGTACACTGGAAGAGATATAGATTGATTAAGGTGGAAATCTGAAACCACCTTAGGCAAGAACTTCCTGTTAGTCCTGAGGACCACCTTATCTCTGTGAAAGGAGATAAAATCAGGCTCCACTGACAAAGCTTGTAATTCACTTATGCGCCTGGCAGAAGTGATGGCTACTAGAAACACAGTTTTCCAAGTCAAGTACTTAAGCTCTGCTGAAGACAAAGGCTCAAAGGGGGGGTTGCATAAGCTGAGCAATGCAAACATTAAGATCTCAGGCAGGAGCAGGGTCTCTGAATGGAGGGTTGGTGTGAAGCAATCCCCTTGAAAAACTTGGAGAAAACAGGGTGAGCATAAAGAGAAGAGGGCTTTCCTGCTGAAATAAAAGCAGAGACAGCTGCCAAATGCACTTTCAGGGTAGCTGGCCTCAGCCCCAAAGTATTTAGATGGACCATATAATCCAGGACTGTGGGCAAATCAGCAGATTCTGGGGAAATATGCTTTCCAGAGCACCATATGGATAACCTTTTCCATTTGGAATTATAAGTAGCCCTGGTGGAAGGCTTCCTAGAAGCCTTCAAGATATGGAGTACACCTTGAGAAAGATGTAGGTCAGCAAACTCTAATTCTTCAAGAGCCAGGCCTTGAGGTTGAGGGATTTGAGATTGGGATACCAAACTCTCCCCTGGGCACAGGTTAACAGATTGTGATTCCTGGGAAGACACAGGGAAGGTGGACTGCTAAGGACAGAAGGAGTGATACCAGGGCTGTCTGGCCCAATCTGGACAATCAGAATCATCTTGCAAGGTTGAGATCTGATTTTGACTAGCACCTTGAACAAGAGAGGGAAGGGGAAAGGCATAGAGGAACTTTCCTTCCCAGTCGAGAAGGAAGGCATCCAGAGGGACTGAGCCCAACACTGGGGGCCTGCAGCAAAAAAGCAGAAGTTGGTGATTGTCTGGGGCTGCAAAAAGATCTATCTGAGGGGTGCCCCACCTGGCAAATACTACCTCCAGTACTAGGGGATCCAGTGACCATTCGTGATGGCCCTGGGAAATCCTGCTGAGAGCATCTGCCAGGACCTTGTCCTTGCCTGGGAGGTGAACTGCCACAAGGGAGGTGTTCAGGGAATAAGCCAGAGATCACAACTTCATTGCCTCGGTGCACAAGGCCAAAGACCGAGTGCCCCCTTGCTGGTTGATGTACCACATTGTAGTGGTGTTGTCTGTTCTGACCTGTACCACTTTGTTCTGAACAGATGCAGAAAAAGCCTGAAGTGCTAGAAAAACAGCTCTGAGTTCCAACAGATTGATGTGGAGCAGAGATTCCTGAGGGGACCACAATCCCTGGGTGGTGAGGTTGCCCATGTGAGCTCCTCATCCCAAGAGGGACGCATCTGTAGTAAGGGTCAAGGAGTGAGATTGAGGGATGAAAGGAGCACCCTGTCTCAGATTGCTCTGATCCTGCCACCACTGCAGGGCCTGGATCAGGGTTTGAGTTACTGGGATCAATTTGGTTAGAGGATCTCTCCTTTGAGACCAGAAGGCTCTCAAATGGAACTGGATGTCCCTCATCTGAAATCTTGCTCCTTGCACTACAGCTGTGGAGGCAGCCATGTGCCCTAGGAGCTGTAGAAAGTGCCTTGCTGGTCGAGAGGCCTGCAGAGTGAAGGAGGAGGTCAGAGCCACCAGGGTCTTTGCTCTTTCTAGAGGAAGGAAAGCTCTGGCCTGCTTTGTGTCCACTTCTGCGCCTATGAAGGTGAGTAGCTGAACAGGCTCTAGAACTGACTTTGGAAGATTAAGAAGAAAACCTAGAGATGTAAGCAGCTGCTGGGTAACCTGAAGGTGTAATTTGACTTGGTCTGGAGACTGACCCACTATGAGCCAGTCGTCCAGGTAAGGAAAGATGGCAATCTTTTGCCTTCTTAAGTGAGCAACTGCTACTGCCAGGCATTTTGTGAATACCCTTGGGGCAGAGGTGAGGCCAAAGGGCATTGCTCTGAACTGGTAATGGCCTGAGGGCAGTTCGAATCTGAGGTACTTTCGGTGGGAGCTTCTGATGAGAACATGGAAGTAGGCATCCTTGAGGTCCAGGGATGCTAATCAATCCCCTGGCCTTAGGGAGGGTAAAATAATTCCCAGAGTCACCATTTTGAATTCTGGTTTTAAAAGGTGCTTGTTTAGGTATCTGAGATCCAGGATGGGCCGCCATTCTCCTGTCTTTTTTGGGGTAAGAAGTACCTGGAGTACAGTCCTTTGCCCTGGTGTAGGGGAGGAACCCTTTCTACAGCTCTGAGAGCCAGGAGGGTTGAGACTTCTGTTTCCAAAGCGAGAGCCTCTGATGGATTTGCAGGTGGAAAGGATCTAGTTATCATCTTTGGAAATTTTTTGAAGCTGAGAACCAGTCCCTGGCTTACTACTTCCAGGACCCACTTGTCTGATGTTAAAGACTCCCAGTCCTGGTCGAAGTAAGCCAGCCTGCCCCCTACAGGTAATGGAGAATCGGCCCTGGCCATCCCATCAGGGTGCCTGTTTGGCAGGGGCTTTAGGCTGAGGGGTGGCAGGCCTGCTCGTACCCCGTCTGCCTCTCCCTCTGAAGAACCCCCTCTGGGCATAGGCTGAAGAGGAGGCCTGGGCTTGGTAAAAAGGCCTGTGAAAAGGCCTGCCCCTGCCCCTGGAAAGCTGCCTCTGAGGAGTGGCTTGCCTTTCCTTGGCCTGTGCACTCCTATAAGTGGTCCTATACTCATCCATTTTCTTCATGTAATTCTCTGTCTGCTCCCCAAACAGAGAGTTACCCACAACAGGAAAATCCATGGCCTTAGCCTGGGTATCCTGTGACAGGCTAGTACACCTGAGCCAAGCCATTCTGTGAAAAGCCACAGATGTAGCCATGACTCTTGAAGATAGATCATTAGAGTCCACTGCAGCATGGAATTGCACCTTGGATGCCTCAATACCATCAGCAGCCACCTGCTCCAGCTCCTTGGCAAGCTGGTCAGGGACCTGTTTCGCTAGAGCCATAACAGTATCCCATCTGGATTTCTGGTATCTTGCAACATAGGCCATATAATTTGCCTGTCTGAGTCCCAAGGATGCTGCCATGTACTGTTTCTCTAGCCATGGCATCTATCCTCCTGGAGTCCTTGTCAAGGGGGTGTGAAGCCAAGGGAATATTTGCCTTATCACAGGCTGCAGCCTGCACTACCCCAACATGGCTGCATTGCTGTGAAAGGAACTCCATATCAGAGCCTGACAATGTGTACCTCTTGTCCATTTTTTTATCCACAGGAGGTATAGTGTGAGGAGCTTTTAAAATTTTATTGTCTGTTTCCTAAAAGATTTATGTAAAGGAATAGACAGTCTCCTAGACTCTGGGATATCCATCATTTCTACATAGTCAGGCTCCTCCTGTTCATCCACAGCTTCTTCCAAAGGGAGCTGGAGGGTTTCAGCCACTTTTTATAAAACATAAAATGAGAAGGGGACTCAGAAAGCCTAGGGGGAGACACTCCTGAAGGTCTGTCTGGGGAGATGTCCGGTTCAATGGGCACATCCAGACTTTCAAAATCACATTCACTCTCTTCATAATCTTCCTCCCCCTCCTCCGGTTCATAAAAATCCTCTATAACATATTCCTGAACCGGTGGAACCGACCGAACTGACCGCTCACCTGATGGTGCCGGTTCGGTCGGAACCGGGAAAGCGACTGGAAATTTTGATCGCTTTGGCTATCTCTGCAGTGGTTGGAGAAGGAAATTTTGGCTCCACACCTACTGATTTTCTAGTCCTTTTTACAGGGACTGACTCCTCCGAGTCAGCTCTCCGCTTGCCCGAGGGAAGTCTCGCCTGGTCAGAGGGATACTCCTCCGTTCGGGTTGGCACCGAACCGGCTGGCCATCCGTCAGCGGACTTTGGCCTCTCGCCCCTGAGCCTACGAACTCTCTTATCCAGGGTAGCTGCAGGGAAATTCTTGCAAATCTGGCAGTCTGCATTGAGGTGGTCAAAGCCCAGACAATAAACACAGGTGGTGTGTGGGTCAGCCTTGGCAAAGGCTTCCCCACAGACACTACAGTGCTGAAACCCAGTGGTCCCGGTTTTTCTTTTGGGTTTCTCAGACATAGTGCCAGCCTAACCAAAAACTTGCCCGTTTACGGCAATCCGCCAAGCAAGACACCCTTATCGGTTCCCAACCGTGTCACGGGTCGTGGAAAAAACCGTAATGAAATCTGTTTTTTAGAACCGATAAGAACCGGGAACCGCACTCTAAATGCAATTTAACAAAGTTTAAACACAACCTGATCGGTTCAAACCGAACCGATAATATCGTTTGCAAGTTCCACACAGAAATAATGTAAAACCTATCTATTACTTACGATACCACAGACAGAGCTTGAACCGACCGGTTGCGGTTAAAATAAAAACAAAATGCGGTTTAAAAACTGAGAATTACACTTTTTAACCGACAAAATGAACCGAGCAGTAGGAGAAATCTCCGGAGCGACTGTTCAGTGAGGCGGAGTAAAGAATCTGACAGTTTGAGTTTGAAGAACAACAGACAGAGTTTTCAACTGAGCTCATGCTCAAGATTCCATGCCTGGCATGGAAAGTTAACTCTTTCACCTCCGGAGCAGTTCTAAGGCTGGGACAAACTGCATATGTCATAATATAGCAAGACTTCATGTTGTTTGAAGAAGTCATTCTACTAGGGGCATGGCTACTTCCGCTGCCTTTTTACAAAATGTCTCTGCAGCTGATATCTGCGCTGCAGCCACTTGGAGTTCTGTCCATACCTTTACCAAACTCTACAGTCTGGACATTGCTTCTAGGCGGAGGGTTGGTTTTGGCTTAGCTGTATTACAGGGCCTTCTGTCCTAGGCTGGGTCCATTCTGGATTCCATTTTTTCTGTTGGAGTTATTTCTCCTCCTCCCTAGTTTCTCTTGGTCTCTCTTTGGAAGGACTGCTTGGGACTCTGTCCTATATGTGATGACCTACTGAAGGAACCCTTTCGAAGTAAGATAGTACAGTTGTGTAGGAACTTACCATAACAGTAGCTCTTCGAGAGAGGTTCCTTCAGTAGGTCATATTTTTCCCTCCCTCCTTCCCCTCATTTTGTGTTCTACAGGGACTCCAAATCCTATTCGTTCCTGCTGTCAGGCCTCTTCCTGGCTCCGGCGGGGGAACTGGAGGGCAGGCGTGGGGACGCCCACTATATACTGTCACGCAGAAGTCAGTCACGTGACGTCGGGTGGGCACTCCCTCATCAGGGATTGCTAGAAAAGTCTGCCGTGCGGCCTGTCGCCAGGTGGCGCCAGCCCTATATGTGATGACCTACTGAAGGAACCTCTCTCGGAGATCTACTGTTACAGTAAGTTCCTACGTAACTGTACTTTCTTTTGTATCTTTCCCCAAAATATGTCTTCTTATTGCATATTTTAGATTTACATTCCTCCATGCTCAAACATGTTCCCCTGTCCGAAGTTTGAATTGTCTGATGGTGTGTCCAATAGAAAAAGCACCTCATTTACACAACAAGATGTCTACCACACCCTCAGTATTGCAGTTTATAAGTGTGTTGCAATAAACATCTCTTTCACCCCTTGGATGAGGAATTGAATTACCCTGTATCACATATGTGCAATAAGTACATTGGCTACATCTTTTGTTGATATGGGGAAGTTTCCAAAAAGTGTTACTACTCACCTGTGGTTGATAGGTGGTCTTAACCACTGTATCCCTGATATTTTGGGCTCTTCTAAAAACCACATTAGGGTTATGCGGCAAGATTTTTTGTAACCTAGTGTCCCTCATTAAGATAGGCAACCGCTTGTTAACTATTTCTTTAAGACTACCTACTCCATATGTATAAGTAGGCACATTAATACAAGCTTCTTTGTAAATCTTATGTTTCTCAAGGCACTTTAAGCTTCCTTTTTGAAGGGAAAGTATACAGGTACCTATCCTGTTTAAACAGGAACAGCCTTCCCCAAATAGTAATTTATAGTAAATCCGAATTAACTGGTAGGTTGGTTCTACAGGGATATAATATGAACTGCTACCACTGAGTTGTGGAAAGCAGTCTCATTGGACCTTTTAATTGTCTTTTGCCTTTCTTTTTTTTATAATAACATTTTTATTAGGCACAAGGACATTTGTACATTATACAAGACATTTTGCATAGATACATTCGTTCAGTTTATATAATTATACATTGGACTTTAAAAAAAAACAAAACTCTCACCCAGCATCAGGACTAATTAATCGTATGAACTAGACAAGTCTCATTTTAACAGTTCTCCAGTATTGATTTGATTAGCTTCAGGGAACAAAGTCTGAATAGGTGCTTAACTGATACATAATCCATTTTCTCCCTTTTGTATCAAATACCTCCACTCTATCCCATACTCTGGCCGCCATCCTCTCCATCCTATATATCTCTCTTGTCGAGTTTAGCCACGCTCCCTTAGTTGGCAGCCTATTCGTTCCCCATAGTCTGGTTATTACCTTTTTTGCTGCCAATATTAGCAATGTAGTTTGCAGGAATATATTCTTCTCTACTTTTAGACCAAATGGGGTAGTAGCTGTCAGTATATACCCAGAGGTAAAAAGGACTGGGTTTTCATATATTGCCACCAGCTCCTGCACTACCTCCCCCAATAAAGACCCAGCATGCTGCAATTCCCGAATATATGAGTCTGGTCTACATGTACTGCTCCACATCCCCTCCAGCACTTTTCTTCAGGATCGCCTGTAAAACTAGCTACCACAGCAGGAGTGCGGAAAAATCTATATCGTAATTTCCATGCAAACTCTTTCCAATATGGGGATCCCGAGGCCTCAGGCATAAGTGGGGAGGCCATCTTCCTGTTAGTAACCAGTAGGTCAGTCCCCAATTCCAAGGACCAGTGGGCTTTAATCGACTCAGTAGAGTCTTCTGGTTTCTCTCCTAAAGAAAGGTAGGCCAGACTGATACCGTGGTCTAGAATGGTACCTTGTCTCTGTGATAGAAGTAATTTTATTATTAGTGAGGGGTTTTCAGCAACTGCTGCCAGTGCTTCCTCCATTGGTTGCAAATAAGATTTTAGCTGCAAATACTTATGAAAGAAGCCCTGGGGTATTTTATACTGAGCCTGGAGCTGGACAAATGAATAAAGGCCCTGTGGGCCTAATAATTGAGAAATATGTTTGATATTATATTTATACCACCGGATTAAGGATCTATCCAAAGAACTGGGTGGAAAGGCACTGTTCACCACAAGGGATCTCAGAAAAAATGCCTCTATGGGCAGTAATCTTTTATTGAGTACAGTCAGCCACTGCTTAAACATCTCTGCAGTATATTGTGGGAATTTAGAGAGAGATATGCAACCAGGAGACTGTCCAAAGAGACAATCCGTCAGGTCTTCTATGCCATTCCAAGTCATCTCAAACTGCTTCTAGGGCATAATATAATTGGTGTTCATCCAGGAGAGTAAGATCTGTAATTTAGAAGCTTGGGCATAATTCAGGAGATTCAGTAAATTCTCTCTGTGTGGGGTAACAGTGACGCCAGATGTCTACCAGCCCCAAAGAAGCAATTGTACCCCGTAAGTACTTCTGAAGAGGGTTAACCCTGTGAGAAAGATGGACTGAGACATCCCTTGCAGGGTTCAGTGTAGTATTCAGGTCGCCCCCCCCCCAATCAGAAGTTGCCCCTGGAGGATCTCCAAACGCCGTGCAAAAAAAGTCTGAGCCAATCTCTTTGAATTCCCGGATAAATGGATGCCAGAGTAACCAGGCGAGCATGAAGCATGCCTGTTGCAATAGCGAATCGTCCCTCTAGGTCTGTTACCTTCTGATGGAGGTCGAATGGTACCTCACGTCTGATTAGGATGGCCACTCCCCGTCTCCTACCCGAGATGTGATATGAAGCTATCACTGTGCAAAACCCCCATTTGGTGAATTTTTCATGTTCAGGAGAGGATAGGTGAGTCTCCCACAAAAATATAATTTCAGGATCGTCTCTTTTAATAAATTGTATCATACAGGATCTCTTAACTGGGCTGTGGATCCCATTAATATTAAGGGGAAATATCAGTGATGATTTCCCCATTTTGTATCATTAACAAGTATTTTGTGTTGCATAAGCCCAGTTTCCTACTGTTCTCCTTGTAACCCAATACAGTAAACATCTCCTCTCCATATATTCTCAGCCCAAATTGCTGGTAAGCAGTTTCAGTCCAGAGCAAACGCACCCAAATAGCCTCTTGTATGTGAGCAAACGCACCAAAATAGCCTCTTGTATGTTTGAGTCCTCATTGCCTAATTTTAACATATACAAAATAATATACCCATAAGATAGGGTACAAATGTTCAAAACATATTTGCATACCTTACAAAAGATCAGTAATAGATGACAGTATTTATCCCCCTCTAGTGGTGATTTGGTGGTACTCCCAACCATGTATTGTTTCCAGCTAGGTTTAACACTTATCTTAATTCGTGTTAGCCTGCGGGAGTAACAAAAGTAAACGAATATTGGTTCGGGGGAGAATTTGTAACTTTCATGCCTAGGTTTCTCATCATGACAGTTAACATTAACTTATTTACATGGATTACAGACCAAGTCTGCAATGACTCCCTAGGTAGGGAGGGATCTGTACTCCCTCCTGTGCAGGGATGAATGTTATTTCCCTGTGGAGGAAGCTCACAAGGCCAACATGGACCCCCCCCAGCACCATGTACAAAAATTCGTAACATGGAGCAGGCAAACAACATGCACAGCTCTGGACTGCACCAAATAAATTCATGCTGTCCCGATATCCGCTGCACGTGACTGTTGCCATGTTGCCATCTAGCTGAATGCATCTCCATTAGCTCGCCGCATGGGACCCAACAGTATTATTTAAAAAATGAGTTTTAGTAGGGGAGCTCGTCAACAAATGAGGAATCATAGCCGAGGCTATTTACAGAGGTAGATATAAATTGCAGGGGGGGTAAGATAAAGTTTTCAGTTGTTCCACCATAATTATCCCAGTCTCTTTTTTTATAATAAACAATAAAAATAAATCAGATTACTATGCATAAATCACTTGAGTCTGTACTTCAGCCCCCATTTCCCTTGATTAATAGCTCTGACTAGCATTCTAAATTACAAAGATTCAGTCCTTATAACATTGAACCACCTCGGCTAGTTTTTTAGATGGCTCAAACAGCCACTCTAAAAGTAAGTGCATGCCCAGACTCTCGTCGTGGGCTGGAAAGATTACCAGAGCCCCTTTCTCAGACAGTCAATCCGGGGCAGTCCTCTGAAACTTGAGTAAAAGTTTTTTAACATCCTGTAATGTGGAGTAGCCTTGTCTCTTTCTGGTTTGCATGTTCTGTGCCTTCTCCTACATGATTCCTGACATGAGTGCCTCGAGGTCTCGAGTTTCCAATGTTATCAACTGGGGTACTACGATGTTCTTGGCCTGGAGAGCTTTGCTGGATTCCTCTGGAGTTGCAAATGTTTGTGGACCTTCAGGAAACATTATTATAAGCTTTGCAGGATGTGGTGTAACAAACTTCAACCACTGCTGTTTCAGGGAACTGTATCAATTAAAGCAGAAAGAAGTGGGGAAGACAGTCAGAAAAGCAAAGGCCCAAACCGAGGAAAACATAGCCAACTCAGTTAAGAAGGGGGATAAAACCTTTTTATAGGTACATTAGGGAGTATAGAAAGGTTAAGGGAGGGATAGTGAAGATTAATAAAGGAGAGGGGAGGTGGGCAGAGGGAGACAGTGAAAAGGCAGAGATACTGAATGAATACTTTTGCTCAGTATTCACAAAAGAAGAAGAGGAGGAGTTACCTAAACCAAACAATAGAAGCATTCTTGGTAGTGGGGTTGACGCCAGTCCATTTACAGAAGAAAGAGTCCTGAAAGAACTCCTAAAACTCAAGGTGGACAAAGCAATGGGGCCTGACGGGATTCACCCTAGAATTCTAAAAGAACTAAGGGAGGACCTAGTGACACCCCTGACCACACTTTTTAACAAATCATGGGAGGGTGGGGTGGTACCTGAGGACTGGAGGAGGGCAGATGTGATTCCCCTTCACAAAAGTGGGAGCAAGGCAGAAGCAAGAAACTACAGACCTGTTAGTTTGACCTCAGTGGTGGGGAAAATGATGGAATCACTTCTGAAAGAAAGAATTGTTCAGTATCTAGAGGCCAGCGGGGCACAGGACCCAAAGCAGCCTGGATTCACAGCAGGAAGGTCCTGTCAGACGAATCTAATTGATTTCTTTGACTGGGTGACCAAATTAATAGACCAGGGAGGGGCTGTGGATGTGGCCTACCTAGACTTTAGCAAGGCATTTGACACAGTCCTGCACAAAAGATTAATAATCAAGTTAGCCAGCCTGGGAGTGGGTCCCAGGGTGGTAACCTGGGTAGCAAACTGGCTGCACAACAGGACACTGAAGGTAATAGTGAATGGAACACATTTTGAAGAAAGGGGGGTTACTAGTGGAGTACCTCAGGGCTCAATACTAGGTCCAGTCCTCTTTAACGTATTTATAGGTGACATTGCAGAGGGTCTGGAAGGAAAGGTATGCCTCTTTGCAGATGACACAAAGATCTGTAACATAGTTGATACACAAGGGGGGGTAGAAAGGATGAGAAGGGACTTGGCAAGGTTGGAGGAATGGTCAGGCATATGGCAACTTAGATTCAATGCAAAAAAGTGCAAAGTAATGCAACTAGGAAATAAAAATCCAGGAGAAGAGTACACAATAGCAGGGGAGATACTAACAACAACAATAATGGAAAGGGATCTGGGTGTAGTCATATCAGATGACCTAAAGGTGGGTAAGCAATGTGAGAAGTCAGTAAGGAGAGCCAGGGGAATACTGGGATGCATAGGGAGGCGCATCACAAGTAGAAAAAGGGAAGTGGTTGTCTCTCTGTACAAACAGTTAGTGAGACCCCATCTGGAGTACTGCGTGCAGTTTTGGAGACCTCATCTACGCAAGGACATAGACAGGATGGAAGCAGTCCAGAGGAGGGCAACTAAATGGTGCAGGGTTTACATCAGAAACCATATGAAGAGAGACTGAGAGAGCTTAATATGCATACCCTTGATGAAAGGAGGGATGGGGGGCATGATAGAAACTTTTAAGTACCTCAAGGGAATCAGCAGTCCAGGAGGGTAGCATCTTTCAGAAAAAGAGATGTAAGAACAAGGGGCACAGTTTAAAGTTATAGGGGATGGCTCAGGGTAATGTGAGGAAATTCTTTTTCACGGAGAGAGTGGTGGACGCATGGAACCGCCTTCCTGGAGAGGTTGTAGGGTCCAAAACAGTGGGGGATTCAAACATGCATGGGACAGACATTAGGCAATTATAGTGGGGGGTTGCAGGAAGTAGGCTGTTGGTTACCTAGAATCTGCAGCTTATCCAATAGGTAGGGAAATGGGCAGACTGGGTGGGCCAAGTGATCCTTATCTGCCGACAAAGTCTATGTTTCTATGGGTGCGAAGTATCTGGCATAGGCCCTTCTCCTTGCTGCTATTTGTGGGGAGTAGTCATTAGCAAAATAAAGACATTTGCCCTTGTATTGAATGTCCCCCATGCACCATGCTTTTGACAACAACTGTCTTTTTACTGCATAGTTTAATAGCTTGAGCACTACAGAGCGCAGCCTCTGATCAGTATGTTGAGGTTTTGGGGTGAGGGCTCTGTGAGCTCGTTCTATGTCTAGTTTGGTGGCTGGATCAAGTTGTGGCACCTCCCATAATGAAGTATCCACAACTTTATGCATATCATGTCCTTCTTCCTCCTCTAGTACTCCTTGAAGGCGTAGATTATTTGTCCTTGATCTATTCTCAAGGTCTTCATATTTGTCTGTTAATAGCTTTTATTCATTTATTAAATGCACCACAACTCTCTCCAGGCTCTCAGTTCTTGTATCAATTTCTGTGTGAGCCGACTCGAATTCAGATACCTTCTGATTTATTTTAACCCGTTTTGTGAATAGTTCAGCGCGAAAGGAGCGAACTTCATCTCTGAATCCTTTGAGTTCTGCCAGGATTGTCCATTAGGAGATGTGGGGGCTCCGCCATGTCTGGTAGGCCGGAATCACCAGTCTGAGAGTTTTTCACTTGTCTGGTCTGCTGTGCTGCTAAAGCAGTTGATTTTTTCTTTTTTCCGGCTCCCATTCAGTTCTGTAACTCCTCTAGCCTCATGTATAAAATGTTTTTTCTGGTTTTGATCTGTTTTGTACTGGTTCTGGGAGTTTTTTTGTCATGTCCCTGGAGCTTGATCTTTCAGTGTTGCATTCCAGCCGACAGCTCAACCGGAAGTTGTCTTTTGCCTTTCAGACCTTATTAGAAAGTCTCCATAGCTCAACTTCTCAATTTCCTTATTTTTCTAGCTGTTCTCTGTTGTACTTCTCAATTTTTGCAGTATCCTTTTTATATTGTGGTGACCAGAACTGTACACAGTAATCCCCAAGTTGAGCCTCACCAGTGCCCTATAAAGGGACAGAATCACACCACTTTCATGGCATGTTATACCTCTTTTAATGCAGCCCGCATTGGTTTTGCCTTATACTGCACTGCATATTCTTGCTAGAGCTTCAGCTTCCCATAAGTAAAGACCCTCCCACCTCTGGTCCTATCAGCAATCTGTTGCTGCTAGTTGTTTTCCATTTGAAAAGTACCTCTGACCTAAATGTATTCTATCTAAGCGAAGGATCTTACATTTGCATACATTGTTTCATTTTCCTCTTTTTGAACCACTCCCCCAGTACATGTCAGTCCCTCTGTTGTCTTTCTCTTCTCAAGAATCTGCCAAGCCAAGGCTCATTATCTTTGTGTCCTTTGCCAGTCTGAGTACCTTACTTGAGATCCCTGACTCCAGGTTATCAGCAATAATATTGGAACACTAGGTGTCCTAGTACTGACCCTTTAAAGAACCCATTGGTGACTTCTTTCCAGTCTGGTGCCCTTTGTGCACCACTACCCTTATCTGATCTTTCAAAAGTTCAAGGTTGTGCTTTGCCTCGTGTGAAGTTCCTGCTAAAGATGTTCTCAGAGTTGTATGTGAACCAGTTCTTTATGTTGTATATTTTTCCCCCAAGGCTTCATGGCTTGGCTAGGGAACATATCCTGTGTGCACTTCTTATCCACAGAGCACTGCTGATCTACAAACAGCATATAGTGCAATTTTTTGGTGACATGCAGCAGCTGCTAGTGACTTAAACTTATGTGTCTAAGGACAGACAGTCAGCTATGCAGACAGTTGCCAGGTGGGTCACTTCCTGTATTGCCTATGTATTGTTATACTTTGGCAGGTAAAGAGCTTCCTGTGGGTCTTTCTACCAGACATACTACTGACTCCGTTGCTTCTGGCAGAAGTATTCTCATCGTTGAGATCTGTAGAGCTGCTACCTGGATGAGTGTGCCCATGTCAGCTTCCTGTTACTGCATCAGTCTACTGAGCCATAGAAATGCTGCTTTTGGGACCTCCGTCTAGTGCTTGATTTTTGTAAGAGACATTTGCCTAGCCCTCTCCTCCAGGAACACTGCTGCCATTGAGACATTGGAAAATTAGGGACTAAATCAAAGGTCCCATCTTGACGTTGGTGATTTAGCTTGCTCGCATTGGAATTCCAGTCTGAAACTAAGAGGACCCACTCCTCACGTGGAGCTTAAAGTAAATATAGCCAATTTTGGCAGTGGAAAGTTTAAATGTGCTGTGTTGTGTGGGGGTTGGGGTGTGCGCTGGTTCTTTTGGATTGTTTGTTGTATGCCACAACCCAGCAGCATTCCTTAGAAGAAATGTAAATTCAAACAACATGAAGTCTTGCTGTATTCTGACTATTGCAGTTAGGTCCTGCCTTTCAACTGCCCTGGAGAACAAAGAGTTAACTTTCCATGGCCAGCATGGAACATTCAGCGCGAGCTTGGTTGAAGACCCTGTCTGCTGTTGTTTAAACTCCAACCGTCAGATTCTTTACTCCACCTCACTGAACAGTCGTTCCGGAGATTTCTCCTTTACTCTGTTTAAAAAAGTCGGTTAAAGTGTCGTTTTCGCTCGGTTCTACCGAATTTCTGCTACCGAATCTGTCGGTTTAAGTCTCTGTCTGTGGTACTGTGAGTACTAGATAGGTTTTACATTTAGTTTCTGTGTGGAACTTGTAAATTTCGGATCGGTTCGGCTGAACCGATCAGTTTAGTTTTACAAAGTTTGTGAATTTACTTAGAGTGTGGTAACCGGTTCGTATCGGTTCTAAAAAAAACAGATTTAATTACGTTTTTTTCCAAGACCCGTAACATGGTCAGGAACCAATAGGGGAGTCTTGCCTGGCAGATTGCCGAAAAAAGGGTAAGTTTTGGATAGGATTGGCCATGTCTGAGAAACCCAAGAAAAAAACTGGACCCACTGGGTTTCAACACTGCAGTGTGTGTGGGGAAGCCTTTGCTAAGGCTGATCCCCATACCACCTGTGTTTATTGTCTGGGGTTTGACCACCTCGATTCAGACTGCCAAATTTGTAAGAATTTTCCCAAAACTACTCTGGATAAGAGAGTAGGTAGACTGAGGGAAAGGGAGGCCGAGAAGTCCGCTGACCTGGATGGCCAGTCCGGTTCTGTTCCGACCGAACCAGAAGGAGTGCCCTCTGACCAGGGTGAAACTTCTTCGGGCAAAAGGAGACCCGATTCTGAGGAGTCAGTTCCAGTTAAAAGGAAGAGAAGAGAAAAATCATGCGGTTCGGATCCAGAAATTCATACTCCAGCCGCTGATGAGATAGCCAAAGCGATAAGGATCGTGCAATCGCTAACTTCTTCGTTTCCCGCCAAACCAGCACCATCTGGCAGGGGCTCGGTTTGGTCAGTTCCCCCGGTTCCGGATTACACTTCAGAAGAATTTTATGAACCGGAGGAGGAGGAAGAGGAGGAGAGTATGAGGATAATGATGGTGATTATGAAAGTCTGGATGTGCCTATTGACCCGGACATCTCCCCAGACAGACCTTCAGGTGTTTCTCCTCCTAGGCTTTCTGAGTCCCCTTCCCACTTTATGTTTTACAAAAAAGTGGCTGAAACCCTCCAGCTTCCAATGGAAGAAGCAGTAGAGGATCAGGAGGAGCCTGATTTTGTTGAAATGATGGACATCCCAGAGTCCAGGAGACTCTCTATTCCCCTCCATAAATCTTTTGGGAAACAGACAATTAAAATTCTGAATACTCCTAACTCCATACCTCCTGTGGACAGACGAATGGACAAGAGGTACACCCTTTCAGGCTCGAACACAGAGTTCTTTTCTCAACAATGCAGCCATGTTGGGGTAGTGCAGGCTGCTGCCTGTGATAAGGCAAATATTCCTTTGGCATCACACCCCCCAGATAAGGACTCCAGGATGATTGATGCCATGGCAAAGAAGCAGTACATGGCAGCATCTTTGGGACTCAGGCAGGCTAACTGTATGGCCTACACAGCTAGATACCAGAAGTCCAGATGGGACACTGTGCTGGCTCTGGCTAAACAGGCCCCTGACCAGCTTGCCAGGGAGCTGGAGCAGGTGGCTGCAGATGGGATTGAGGCATCCAAGGTGCAATTTCATGCTGCTGTGGACTCCAGTGATGTTTCATCTAGAGTCATGGCTACATCTGTGGCCCTTCGGAGGATGACTTGGCTCAGATGTACTAGCCTGAGAGTCACGTGGTGCAGGTTTCATGGCGGCTGCCTGATTGTGTTTGCCCCGGCCTCCCGCTCCATTACGAACCTACTTTACCCAGTTAAGAAGGACTTACACCAACAGCAATTAACAAGTTGTGAGCCTGAATATTGTTAGAACACCTTGTGAGACTTTCCACAGCCGAAGGAAGCAGAGATGAGAAAACCCCCGACGAAGCACACCCCGCCGGCGTCCCCTGCCAAGGCCTTGCCCAAAAAAGCCAGAACTTCTCTGCAGGCAGGAGGACCAGAAAATGAAAGTGGCAAGTCAGATAAGGAGCCCCTGACACTGGCGCAATTCTTAGCTGAGATCAAACCCTTCCGCTCCAAGCTGTGCTCAGTGACTGAGGAACTTAAGGCAGTTACTCAGGCGTTGGAGGACCTATCTCGCCAAACGGGAGACACGGAAGTTAGGGTCACCTCGCTAGAAAGACAGATGGAGAAACAAGAGCCCGAGCTAATTCTACCAAAGCAAAAACTCAACAAAATGGAGATGAAGATAGAGGACCTGGAGGGAAGAAGCAGGCGAAATAACATGATCATTGTTGGTCTCCCTGAAAAGGAAGAGGGCCCTGACGCTATCGCGTTTATCCAGAAGTTCCTCCATCGGATTGCAGGCCCCACGCCTTTTGGGGGCAACTATACGATAGAGCGGGCTCATCATACTTTAAGGGCCATGCCTCCTGCCGGCTCTCCGCCTCGCATTTTGATTTTCCGTTTTCTAAATTACCAGGAGAGACAGTATGTCCTAACAAAAGTCAAAGACCTCAAGGAAGTTAGGTGGGAGGGGTCTTTGCTGAGAATCGCCCAGGGTCTCCCACTAACTGTACGCCAAAGGAGAGCGGAATATCATCAGGTAGTTACCAAGCTGATAGCCACAGGCATCCGCTTCCGTATGGGGTATCCAGCACGTCTGCAGGTGGTCCTGTCTGGCCAGCGGAACAGCTTCGAAAATGCTCATGCTGCGGAAAAAGGATTGCAAGAGGCCCTTCCGGATTTGTTCAAAAAAAAGTAAATACTATATCAATGTAGTATTGCAGGCTCGTCATGAAGTGCAAAGAAACGTATCGCAGTAGCACGAAGTGGAGAGGAGGATGTACCCACGGGGCAGTATGTAGGAATTTGCTGCAAGATGCTATTGTTGTTAGACCCCGAAATAGACAGTTTTACTAGAGAGAGGAGGATCGTTTAAGTGTACCTCAAGGGATGTCCCTTTATGTTGTTTATTTTTTGCCTTGGACTTTCTGGATCAGTAAATGAAACCCGAGATTAGATTGGTCTGCACCTAAGTTTTCTGGGAGTTGCAATCCAGTGGGAAGGTGGCAGTTTATTACGACACCCCGGGAAGCTCCACTTAAGCATCGGCGTGACCTGCTGAGACTTGCTTTAAATATCATGGTGACATCTCTCAGCTTGGCAAGTTTACTCGGGGGCTGTTGAAAGTGCACTTGGGGGAATGTGTGCCTGTTTTCACCAATGGCAATGTCCGATGGACTGGAACCGGAGCTGTGGGGTTCCGTATACGGAAATTTGTGGACCGAAACTTTCCTGTGTGGTTTCATTGGACGTTGGTAAGGTCGTCCTGATCGGTAGCCACCAGAGGGAGCTTCAGTATCACGTCCTTCACCGTGAAGCCTCTGCAAGTGAGTTTCGATAGTTTATTAACCCTGCATTCCCTGGTTTCTGCAAGCTGCAATCTTAGTGCCTCACTCCCCCTGGGTCACAGCTCTTCTTCCTTTTTTTTTTTTTTTTCCCTTTATTGTTGTTGCCCGTTTGTTTACTCCCATTATAGGTACCCGGAGACCACTTGAGGTGCTGTTTCTTATTTGGAGAAGCCAGTCTCATTGGGGAGTGTTCAAATCATGCCATGTGTGTGTCTCCCCACCAGTTGTTTGTTATTGGACTACATGGACACGAGCTTCTGGACATTTTTCGTACGGATTTTCAACATTTAAGTAGTTAGTGTGTTCTGTATTCCATAGAGTTGTTTAACTGCCTGGTAAACGGGCTGATAGTTTAGAAGTACAGTAGTATGGGACAATTGGGTGCATGCAGAGTAGTTGGGGCAGTGTTTTCTTCCCCCAGTCTGCAAGGAGGGACCATCCCTTTTTCATTTTACTGTTAATACTTTACCAGGTCAGGGGAAGTTCGGATTGTTAAGTTTCCTATTCTGAAGAGCAGCAGACCTGGTGCAGAATTGCCCCAAGGAGGACTTCATTCTGGGATGCTGGGTGGTTCTTTCTTGGGGGTCGGTTATGTCTTTTGGGCATGGGGAGGTACAGTTATAGGATTTGTAGTAGAGTAGACTTTTTTCCGATAGGTAATTGTTCTTGCGGACAGTGGGAGGGGGAGGCTGGAGGGGAATCGGGAGCCTTGGAACTTGCAAACTCATGGGCCGGGAGGTTGTTTTGTGGGTGGAGGAGGGTAGGCTTCCTTATCAATCTAAGTTAAGGTTCTGGTCATTTGACGTGGGGGTGAGCAGGGAGATAAAGGGGGTTACCTAGAGGTTAGAGAAGGGGAATGGGAGATTAAGGGGGACTGGGTTGCATTAAGGCTTGAAGGTAATGGCTTGGGGGGATCTGCTCGTGAGGGAAAGCCTAGGGTGGAAGGTGGACTTGGAACACAGTCAAATATAGGTAGACTCCAAATAGAGTACAGGGACAATGGGTAGCACCCAGGAGTTCATCACATGGAATATTAAAGGGGCTAGGAAGGAATTGAAGCGCTACTAGGTTCTGCGACACTTGCAGTTGCAGAAGGCCCAGATAATATGTTTGCAGGAAACACATTTATTGGAGAGGGAAGCCAAGGCTTTGAGACGTCAATTTGTGGCTCAGGTATACGCTGCAGGCGATAGCACCGCCAGTAAGGGAGTAGCCATTTTAATAACCAGGAATATCCCTTTTGTATGTGAGGAAAAACTGGCAGATCCTGAGGGTCGGTACATAATAGTAGTTGGGCGTATTAGTCAAACAAGGATGGTGATAGGTAGTATATATGGTCCAAATGGAGACTCGCCCCAGTTTTTCGCTGACTTACTAAATGTCCTGTCCCCTTTTCTCCATCTCCCAATGTTGTTGATAGGTGATTGGAACTTGGTATTCAATACGGATTTGGATAGAGAAGGTAGGCGAGACAGGGGTCTCTCTCCGGCTCAAAGAGCCCTTAGGGAGCTGGCGGACAATTTGGGCCTATGCGACCCGTGGAGGGTCTTGTGCCCCTCTAGGAGGGAATATACATTCCTGTCTGAGGTCCACAAAACCAGGTCTCGAATCGATTATTTTTTAATGAGTCAGTGCATGCTCCCTGGTCTGATAGATTGTACAATCACGCCGTGGGTCATCTCGGACCACTTCATGATCCGATGTTCCCTAAATCTTGTATTTAACACTCCCAAGCAAACCATTTGGAAGTTAAACAATCAACTCCTCAGTGTACCGGAGATTAGAGACAGTATAAGCCAGAGTATAGTACAGTACGAGCAAGAGAACTGCAACACGACGGGTAGGGGCGACATTGAATGGAGTGCGCTAAAATGTGTATTAAGGGGGGAGCTTATCAAGTTAGCTGCCGCTAGGAAGAAAAAGAGAGAGAGAGTTTGGCCAAGCAATTGCTCACCCAGATCAGGGATATAGAGAATATTCTTTCAAAGACTACACCAACGGCAATTAGAGAAAAGTTGGTTAGGCTCCGACACCAATATGACGACATTCTGAGAGAAAAGGCAGAGTATGCCATTAACAAAACGAAAGCCCTATATTTAGATCAAGGGGAGAAGACGGGACATCTCCTTGCCATGCGCCTCAAAGCGGCCGAAACATCCAGAATCATTCAAA
The DNA here is from genome assembly GCA_016271365.2 of Neoceratodus forsteri. Taxonomy (NCBI): domain Eukaryota; kingdom Metazoa; phylum Chordata; order Ceratodontiformes; family Ceratodontidae; genus Neoceratodus; species Neoceratodus forsteri. The sequence goes on from CM028129.1 coordinate 801,227,725, forward strand.
GTATATCATCCCTCACTGATGGGTCTATCAAAACCACCCCCCATGAAATTGCTAAAGAATTTAAAGACTACTACAGAGATTTATATAGCCCCATGCCCAATAGACCCAGTGACGAGGAAATTAGGGCGTATTTGTCTGCGTGTAATTTACCTCAGATAATGGAAGAACAGAAAGTAATGCTCACCTTCCCGGTTTCAGACTCTGAAATCCTAAATGCGATTCAGACGCTCCCTGCTAACAAAGCTCCCGGACCGGATGGTTTCTCTCCGAATTTTTATAAATGTTTCAGTAGGCAGTTAAGCACAGGATTAAAACGGCTATTTCATAGTATTTTTACCTCCGAAAACATTGATAGTCACCTTTTTGAATCCCTGATAGTGCTTATCCCCAAAGAAGGGAAAGATCGAGATAAGGTTCCAAATTATAGGCCCATAGCCTTAATTAACTACAATATAAACATTTTGGCAAAGATATTAGCAGCTCGCTTAGCGAAGGTCCTCCCTAGGTTAATCCATCTGGATCAGGTGGGATTCATGTCTGGTAGAATGGCATCAGACCATCTCCGCAAACTATCCCACATCTTCTCAGCCTCCAAAGACAGTAAAATCCCATGTGGTTTGTTGTCTGTCGATGCTGAGAAAGCATTTGATAGGGTGGATTGTTTCTGTCTTTGACCATGGAGCATTTTGGCTTTCCGGTCCATTTTATCGATATGGTGTTTGCGTTATATAGATCGCCTGCAAAATATACTGCAATGGAGTTTTTGCAAGCCTGCCTTTGCTATCGGGTACTAAGCAGGACTGTCCTCTGTCCCCTCTCTTGTTCAACCTCTATTTAGAGCCACTGTTGTGTAGTATTAGACAGAAACCTAAAATTAAAGGGATAAAAATTGGGTCGCTGGAGTTTAAGGTCTCTGCATTTGCGGACGACATCTTACTTCATATTAGCCATCCCCGAACCTCCATTCCAGTCGTGCTCGACCTTATCGTATCCTATGGCAAACTATCCAACTATAAAATCAACATAGGGAAAACTCAGTTTTTTCCCTCTTAATGTGAAGGTTTACAAGTCAGATATCTCGAAGCTGGGGATTCATTGGACCCCTCTCACCTTGAAATATCTTGGCATCACTTTGGCCACTTCAGAGGCCAAAATGGTGAAACTTAATCTGGATGCCCTTAAGGTAACTATAAAGCAAGACCTGGAAAGATGGGGCAAACTTCCGCTCTCTCTCTGGGGAAGGGTCAATATAATAAGGATGAATGTGTTGCCGAGGATTTTTTACTCTTTAAATATGCTTAATGTATGGTTACCCTTAAAGTGGCACAGAGCACTTCATTCAATTATCTCAGATTTCATCTGGGGAAAGAAAACACCCCGCAGAGCCTATCACAAACGCGCCGCTCCTAGGGAGAAGGCCGGTTTAAGGCTCCCGCACTTTGGACTATATCACTGGGCAAGCAACCTCTGTAAATACATGCGCTGGCTCCTGCCCCCCAGGGATTTGGAACTTTTATCGTATGCTCCTTCCTGGGTTAAGTTGGAAACAGAGTTAATAAAGGAGGCCGGCGTGGACCCGGAGGCTCTTCTTTTCATCCCACTAAAATCTCTCCTCTAGCCTAGCAGCTACCCCAATTAAACTCTCCTACGTACGATATCCAATTGTGTGCCTCTTCGCTACTCCCGTGTGCAGATAGCAATCAGCCAATATGCCATAACCCTAATCTGAGGATCGGGGAACATGATAAAGGAATCCTGGCTTCCTTTTTGAAAGGGTTAAGGTGGCTGATATCATGCAAGGGGACAGGTGCCTAAAAGTCGCAGAAGTTTTAACAAAGTACAACATAGGGCCTAACCAATCTTTTCAAATATACCAGCTTACTCACTTGTTGGGGAATTTCAAATCTAAATTAAAAGAGAGAAAGATCAATGGGACATGGTTTGAACCCCTGATCTGCTGGGTTTGGGAACTGCATGCAGTCTCTAAGGTTTACAAAGCACTATTTGAACAAGTCTACACAGATACTGGTAACAAACCGAGGTTTTGGGTGGACCGCTTGGGAGATCAAGACCGGAACTGGGACCTTGTTTGGCGCCATATGTACCAGTATATTACCCAGGACAGATTGCGTATTATGCAATACCATTTTTTAAACAATTTGTTCTGGACACCTTCCAAGTTATACAAGATTGGGCGTACCCCAGACGTCCTATGTACCCGGTGTCATCAAATGGTGGGAGACCTAAAGCATATCTTTTGGGATTGTCCACCGGTAAAAGAGTTGTGGGACCAAATTAAATATAGGGCGGATTCGGTATTGGGCATTGAACATTGCTTCACTCCCGAAATCTGTCTAATAGGGGATTATACTGGTATTGCTGTCAAGTCCCGAAGATACTATATGGCCTTGATTTCATCTTCGGTCAAGAAAATAGTGTTAAGGCACTGGTTGGATAATACCTCACCCAGTTATGTGGAATGGTTACAAGAACTGCTTTTTAACTTAAGCATGGAAAAGTTTGGGGCTGCGAGGAGGGGTAGTCTTTCGAAATTCGACCGAGTGTGGGGCCCCCTCCAGGCCCTTTACTTGCTCCATTCATAACTAGCCTTTGCTGGGTTAGTAGACCCTGGTTCATTCCCTCATGAGCAGATCTACCTCAGTCTTTGCAATCCTGGGGTGGGTGGGCAAGGGAGGTTAGGTGGGTAATTAGGTCGGGGGGAGTTAATAATATTAAATTGTTTTGGTCATTTACTAATGGAACACTGTAAGTGGCACTGTGCTGTCACGGATCATCTTCTGTAAGGTTTGGTTTTTTTATCTGTGTGCCGACTGTCTGTCAATAAACTTGAATTAAAAAAAAAAAAAAGATGTACTAGCCTATCACAGGGTACCCAGGCTAAGGCCATGGATTTCCCTGTCATTGGTAATTCTCTGTTTGGGGAGCAGACAGAGAACTACATGAAAAAGATGGACGAGTACAGGACCACCTACAGGAGTGCTCAGGCCAAAGAAAGGCAAACCACTCCTCAAAGGCAGCAGTCCAGGGGCAGGGGCAGGCCTTTTCAAAGGCCTTTTTACCAAGCCCAGGCGTCCTCTCCTTCCTATGCTCAGAGGGGGTTCTTCAGAGGGAGAGGCAGATGGGGAATGTGCAGGCCTGCTTCCACCCCTCAGCCTAAAGCCCGTGCCAAGCAGACACCCTTATGGGTCTGCCCGGGCCGATTCTCCAATACCTGTAAGGGGCAGGCTGGCTTACTTTGTCCAGGACTGGAAGTATCTAACATCAGACAAGTGGGTCCTGGAAGTAGTAGCCAGGACTGGTTCTCAGCTTCAAAAATTTCCCAAGATGAGAACCAGATCCTTTTCACCTGCAATCCATCAGAGACCCTTGCCTTAGAGGCAGAGGTCTCTTTCCTCCTGGCTGTCAGAGCCATAGAGAGGGTTCCTACCCTACACAAGGGCAAAGGATTGTACTCCAGGTACTTCCTAACCCCCCAAAAAACAGGAGAATGGCAGCCCATCCTGGATCTAAGATATCTGAACAAGCACCTTTTAAAACCAAAGTTCAAAATGGTGACTCTGGGAATAATTCTGCCCTCTCTAAGGCCAGGGGACTGGCTAGCCTCCCTGGACCTCAAAGATGCCTATTTTCACATTCCCATCAGGTGCTCCCACAGAAAGTACCTCAGGTTCGAGTTGCCCTCAGGCCACTATCAATTCAGAGCAATGTCCTTTGGCCTAACATCAGTCCCAAGGGTGTTCACAAAGTGCCTGACAGTAGTGGTTGCTTTCCTAAGGAGAAAAAAGATCTCCATCTTTCCATACTTGCACGACTGGCTCATAGTGGGTCAGTCTCCAGACCACGTCAAGTCACATCTGCAAATAACTCAGCAAGTGCTCAGTTCCTTAGGATTCCTCCTCAACCTTCCAAAGTCAGTTCTCGAGCCAGTACAGCTCCTCACCTTCATAGGGGCGGAGCTGGATACAATAAGGGCAAGAGCCTTCCTTCCCCTGGACAGGGTAAGGACTCTTATGGAACTGGCCTCTTCATTCACCCTTCAGGTGTCTTGACCAGCAAGGCATTTCCTGCAGCTTCTGGGCCACATGGCAGCCTCTACAGCAGTGGTCCAGGGAGCATGATTTCAGATGAGGGACATTCAGTTCCACTTAAGAGCCTTCTGGTCCCAAAGAAAGGATTCCCTTACCAAACTAGTCCCAGTGACTCGAACCCTGAATCTGATCCAGGCTTTGCAATGGTGGCAGGATCAGGACAATTTGAGGCAAGGAGTTCCTTTTTGTCACTCAGTCTCATTCAGTGATACTCACCACAGATGCCTACCTGCTGCGCTGGGGAGCCCACCTGGGGGATCTTACCACCCAAGGGCTGTGGTCACCTCAAGAATCTCTGCTTCACATCAATCTCTTGGAACTCAGAGCAGTGTTTCTAGCACTGCAAGCCTTTTCCCAAATCTGTACAGAACAAGGTGGTCTAGATCAGAACAGACAATACCACCACAATGTGGTACATCAACAAGCAAGGAGGCACTCGGTCTATGGCCTTGTGCACAGAAGCAATGAAGTTGTGGTCCCTGGCCTATTCCCTGCAAACCTCTCTGATAGCAGTTCACCTCCCAGGGAAGGACAGTGTCCTAGCAGATGCTCTTAGCAGGATATCCCAGGGTCATCATGAATGGTCTCTTGATCCCCTAGTTTTGAAAGTGATTTTCTCGAGATGGGGCACTTCACAGATAGATCTTTTTTGCAGCCCCAGACAATCACGAACTTCGTGTCTTTTGTTGCAGACCCCCAGTCTTGGGCTCAGTCCTTCTGGATGCTCTGATTCTGGATTGGGAAGGGAAATTTCTGTATGCTTTTCCCCCCTTCCATCTCCTGTTCAAAGTGTTAGTCAAGATCAGGTCACAACCATGCAAAGTGATTCTGATTGCTCCAGACTGGGCCAGACAGCCCTGGTACCCTCTGTTGCTGTCCTTAGCAGTCCACCTTCCCCCTGTCTCTTCCCAGGAATTACAACCTGTTGACATCCTCTCAGGGAAGGATTTGGTATCTGAACCTCAAGTCTCTCAATCTCAAGGCATGGCTCTTGAAGAGTTAGAGTTTGCTGATCTGCACCTTTCTCAAGGGGTTCTGGATATCCTTAAGGCCTCTCGAAAGCCTTACACCAGAAAGACTTACAACTCCAAATGGAAAAGGTTCACTATTTGGTGCTCTGATAAGCATATTTCTCCAGAATCTGCCGGATTGCCTACAGTTCTGGACTATATGGTCCATCTTAATGGCTTAAGGCTTAGGCCTGCTACACTTAAAGTGCATTTGGCAGCTGTTTCTGCCTTCTTGTCAGTAGGCAAGCCCTCTCCTCTGTCAGCTCATCCTGTGTTTTGTAAGTTCTTCAAGGGATTGCTGCACACCAATCCCCACTTTAGGGACCCTGCTCCTGCGTGGGACCTTAATGTTTGCATTGCTCAGCTTATGCAACCTCCCTTTGAGCCTTTGTCCTCTGCAGAGCTTAAGTACTTGACTTGGAAAACTGTGTTTTTGGGTAGCCATTACCTCTGCCAGGCGTATCAGTGAATTGCAAGCCCTGTCAGTGGAGCCTGATTTCATCTCTTTCCACAGAGATAAAGTGGTCCTAAGAACTAACAGGAAGTTTTTGCCTAAGGTGGTTTCAGATTTCCACCTTAATCAGTCTATGTCTCTCCCTGTTTTCTTCACTGACCATTCCTCCTCTGGAGAGAGGAGGCTGCACAGCTTGGATGTTAAATGGGCCCTCAGCTACTACATAGAGCGCACCAAGGGTCACAGGTTTGAGTCCCTCCAGTTGTTCCTCACATATGGAGAAGTCGTAAGGGCAAACTTGCCACTAAGAGATCTATTGCCAGGTGGATTGTCTCTTGTATACAATTCTGCTATGAAAAAACTGGGTAGAACCCCACCCTCAGGCCTGAGGGCTCACTCTACTAGAGGTACAGCTGCTTCCCTGGCTGCTGCCAGGGATATTCCAATCTTAGAAATTTGTCAAGCAGCCACCTGGAAAACAGTCCATACATTCACCAAGCATTACTCTCTGGATATCCAGGCTAGGAGTGATGCTCGGTTTGGCACAGCAGTACTTCAGAGCCTATTCCCAAAGTAGGTTCTGTCCCTCCTCCATGGAGGTACTGCTTGGTAGTCTGCAATAGTCAGAATACAGCAAGACTTCATGTTGTTTGAAGAAAAAATTACTCACCTTAGTAATGTTGTTTCTTCTAATGGAGTCTTGCTGTATTCTGACCTCCCCGCCTCCCCTCTCAGAACCTGTTTTTGGGATGTGAGTGGGCAGGAGCAGTGTTGGCACCCTAGGGGTGCCCCTTTTCACCCTCCTTTACTTTGGGTGTGTGTAGTGTTTTGTTTTTTGGGTTTCCGACTTGAGTCTTTGCTTTGAAACCAAAAAAAACCTTTTTAATAAATTTAGTTGCCAGTTGGCTAGTGTGAGTTTTACAGTTTCCACACAGAACTTCTAGTGAGTATTGCTCATAAAGATCTGATGGTGGGAGTTTAAACAACAGCAGACAGGGGCTTCAACCGAGCTCGTGCTGAACATTCCATGCGGGCCATGGAACGTTAACTCTTTGTTCTCCGGGGCAGTTGAAAGGCAGGACCTAACTGCAATAGTCAGAATACAGCAAGACTCCGTTAGAAGAAACAACATTATTAAGGTGGTAATTTTTTCTTCTAGTGTGAGAAGCAACATTAAAGGTTTGAGCATACTAATTTTGGATTTACACTGCTGGAAGTCTGCACATTGTGGACGGGAAAATGAATGCATGCAGTTGAAAGGTTACTTACTTGTAGGTGTAGTTTTAATGGTGACATTCAGTCCTTATCCACACAACCTACATGTCCACCCCTGGCTAGTCTTGCTTCTGGTTTAAGCATCATGATCTAGAAGGATGAGGAGACTCGAGGCCATGTTGTCAGGTGCTAGGAGTCAGCTTGGAATCCTTCTTGAGTCACTGAGAGTGCGCAGTAGAACTGCCGTATTGTGGATACAAACTAAATGCCTACTATAAAACTATGGCTCTTCGAGGATATCTCTTCCCCGTAGGCCACACCTTTGGAACTATTCCTGTGTCAGACTTAGGACCACATGGAAATTTTTGGCAGCCGGGGCCTGGCCACAACAATGTCATGTGTCAGCATCTACATAAACATGGGCAGCCCTATCTCTCTTCAGTTCTTTTCCAGCTGTCAACTACTCATTGGACTTGCTGTGGAAACAATTAGGCCTAGCCATTGTCATTTATATTTTCTTGTAAAGTAGTCACTAATAATTTAGTGATACCATCGACTACTGTATGCTTCTGAAACCAATGACGTTGTTATGGTACTGTAGCTGCGGTGAAAAAATATACAAGGACGACACCCACAACGTGTGTGTCTACTGTTTGGGCCTCTCTCACAACATCAGGACTTGTGAGATTTCCCAGGGCTTCAATCAAGCAACAAGGTGATGCAGAAATAAGTTGCTCGAGAAGTTTTTGTTAGAAAGAAACTCTTAATAGCCATGCAAAAAGCCCAGGGTCAGAAGGCTGCATCGCCAGCTCCATCAGCTGAGTCATGGTCATTGAAGTCAAAAGACTGCAAAGAAGAGAGGTTGTCATCAGGACATAAGCATAAACATAAGGATATGGATAGATCATCTCCCCTGTGAGTTCCAGGTCACCTCTGCGGCCTGCACCATCATAGTCTGCCCGAGCAGCAGTGATGACTGCCTACTGACCGTCGTCCAGACACCGAGGTTGGGGTATGGCTTAAGTACTACTGTACCTACTAGAAATGGTACATCTTCATTGTAGATGAGAGCAAGCCTGTCATCAATGCCAGCAGTCACGACCCATGGCCAGGGTTCATCAGTGCACAAGCAGTGCTGGTGTCATTTTCAGATATGGTACAGCACATACTGTCACGCTTGTCTTTGCAGCATGCACTGCTGTCAACAGGGGTTCCTGCATCGCAGACCTTGTCAAAAACCTTGATTAGTACTTGGCAAGTGCCTGTTGAACAATGTCCTGTGGCATTGCCTTCAAGGTCCTCCGTTCCCATAGCCAGTTGGGACATTGGCGACAAGGAGTAGTATAATCCTGACCTTATAATGGAGGATTATGAAGAGGAACATCATGATCCATGTTCCAGCTCCACCATGTCCTTTTGCAGTGAGGATTCTGTGGTGTACATACTCAGATCTCCTCCTGCAGACCCCTCTTTTCAGACAATGATGTAGCAAATGCAAACTTTGCTGTAGCAGAAGGGGATTCTTCTAGAAAGAATTTGATGGAGTTTTTGGAGATACCCTGCACTCCCTCTGCCATTGTACTTCCAATTTATCCTGCCTTAGAGAATGCCACTTTTTCTGCTTGGTATAAACCAAATGCCATACCAGCCGTCCCTAGAAAGACTGACAAGCAGTATCGTGCTCCCTGCTGCCAAGCCTTATTGTAGCCAACCTGTCAGAAACAGATTCTACAGTCATCATGGCTGCCCATTGTCACAAACCCACTCAGCAGGTCAGCCCTCTATTCCCAAAGTGCCAGCCTCTGAGTGCAGTCTTGTGAACAGTTAACAGAAACAGGGTAACCCTCCTGTCTGTTTTGTGGATTCGAATCAACCTTTGGTCTCAAGTCTTGGAGGGATTCAAACTGTGAACCTCTTGTTAACGTACCCAATGTACAGGCTCAGATAATTCTGCTCTTTGGGGGGCCAGATATCTTTTGCCTATGGGCACCTAACCAGGCATGCAAAATGAACCCTTAAAACTCTATTAAAGACCTCAGAATAAATTCTTACCTTTTCCCAGTTTGGTAAATCAGTAAGCTTTATGCAGTGTCAACTTTAACCATGTATGCTTCCCTTGTCAAGAAAAAGAAATTCAAAGGCACACTAAGTAGTCTCTAAAGTGGAGGTTTACTTCAAAATAGATAAAAAATGTAAAATGTAAATACAGAACCATATTATCACAAAACATACAAATCACTTAAACGAAACAGGTTTAAAAGTGCAGACCAAATCTCCTACCACAGTACTCTTAGAATTGTCTTTTCTAAGGTATTCTTATCTCACAGTGCTGTAGATGTTTCTTTTTCAGAGTCCAAACATTTGTGTGTAAATGGAAAACAGAATACTGTTTAAAAACTGGCTTTGCCAACCTCTTTGCGTGAGGTCACCTAGCTCCTCCCTGTCAGAGTATAAAAAATATATATCTATGCAAAACAGGATGTCTTATCAAAGGTAAATTCTGCGATCTCAGCACAACACATTTTCTCATATGACTTTCTTTGATCTTATGATCAGCTTCCCCTTTCCAGGACATCAAAGGACTTGTTCAAACAACATGAAGTCTTGCTGTATTCTGACTAATGCAGTTAGCCCCAGCCTTTAAACTGCCCCGGAGAACAAAGTGTTAACTTTCTATGCTGAGCATAGAATGCTGAGCTCGAGCTCGGTTGATATCTCTGTCTGTTTCCCTTTGAAATCTAACCATCAGATTCTTTACTCCGCATCACTGAGTAGTCGCTCCGGAGATTTCTCCTGCAGCTCGGTTCGAAAGTCAGTTGAAGTGTTGGTTTACTGTCGGTTTTTAACCGAAATTTATTTTCCGCTTAGTTGGTTCAGTCTCTGTCTGTGGTACCGTGAGTACTAGATAGGTTTTGTACTGTTTTTTCTGTGTGGAATGTGTAAAAGTGTGGATCGGTTCAGCTGAACTGATCAGTTGTTAAATCTTGTATCTTACTTTAGTGTGTGGTTACCGGTCCTTATCAGTTCTAAAAACACCATGTTTGATACGTTTTTTTCCAACACCCATGACACGGTTAGGAACCGATAAGGGAGTCTTGCCTGGCGGTTGCCAAAAAAAGGATAAGTTGGTTACGTTGGCCATGTCTGAGAAACCCAAGGAAAAAAACAGGCTCACTGGGTTTCAACACTGCAGTGAGTGTGGGGAGGCCTTTGCTAAGGCCGATCCCCACACCACCTGTATTTATTGTCTGGGGTTTGAACACCTCGATTCAGACTTCCAAATTTGTAGGACTGGTACAAAAAGGAGGTGTACAGCTACATTGGAGACTGGGGGACCACCTGGGAGAATAAGGATCTTTACAGAGGTGATGGCCTGCATCCATCCAGGAGGGGAACAACAGTCCTTAGTGGACAGTTTAAGTGTTACTTCGATGAACAGTTAAACTACGTGAAGGGGGTGGTGGTAGAAATCAGGGAGGTAGAAACTGCCCCCCCACCCCCACAGGCTGAGATAGAGAGAGTAGGGAGATCCCTGATAGAGAGAGAGAGTCCCCCAGGGTGCAAGTTAATCAAGTAAGCGAGGTGATAGGAAAGGAGAGGGGGGAAAAGAAGTATTCAGAAAAGAAGGGGGAAGGAGGGGGAGCAAAAAGAAACAGGGGCGCAAAAATCTGGAATGGAATGTCATGTGTGTTAATGCTAGAATTCTGGGGTGTAAGATCCCAGACCTAGAGGCCATCATGGCAGAAGCTGACCTGGATATTATGGCCATTACCTTTTTCAAATAAATAAGTTTTATTGCAGTTTTCAAGTTTCAGTGGCATAACTTGCAGTAATGCAATGATACAGTATGTAAAGAAAAAGAACAGAAATGACCTAGCTAGGGAAATCCACTTGAAAATACAATTCTAAAACCCCTATAGAAAGAGTTTTTTTTTTTTTTTTAACTTTATGTTTATTAATTTTCTGTGTAAGCAGACAATTAACATCCATAAAATGTCATACAGGGCATAGGAAACATATTTCACATTTACAGATAGTTGGTATACATACGACTTTACCCATGTATTCTGGTACAATAGGAGTAGGGGGTAATCCTGGATGGAAAGTCCTGTAATTTAAAGTTCCAAAAAGTCTCTCAGAAATTGCCAGCCTCTTCAGCAGTGTAAGGTATGTTCAGTAGGGATAATTAATATAAAAATATTAACACAATCCTAAGATTGCTGTTTAAACCTGTTGCATGACTAGGGAGTATACACAGAATAATAATGACCCCTTAAAGCAGCAGTACTACGAAATCAGGAAGTGAGCTATCAAAATTCTGTTTTTCGGCTGTAAGCATGCGGCCAAAGTTCCAGTTTCCATATCTGTAAATGTTTTTTTTCCAGTTGTCTTTAGTTTTTTAGATATTTGCAATTTATTTGAAGTGTTGTAGCACTATAACAAATATGGCGGCTGACTAATTTCAGCTGTGCTTTTTCTTTAGATCACGTCATGTCTTTTGACAACAGCAGAGGGACCCTCTGCTGACCATTCCCGATGTCCCTGCAAGTCATTCACATGTGCTGTTGGCAGCAGAGGGGATTCCAGTGCAACATGCTGGGTGGCAGAAATGTAAAAAAAGTAGAGAATAACTGAGCAAATTACTCAGCGATAGTACAGTGCAACTGAGTATGAAGTTCCTTCCAGGCCCTCAGGGGACACCAATCAATTTAACATTTTGCCAGATCTGTCTTCCAAGTCATTAAATTGTGTACAGAGTTCTTTAAGAAGTTTAGCATGCTGGTCAACACGATCATTCAGGGGTTCACATTTGTCTTCCAAATTGCTAATTCTCTGTTCTACAGCATCCGGCCTAATAGACATGTGTTGCAGTTTGTCTGTTATGTCTCCCAGGGAGATAGAGAAATTTGTCAGGGGGCATTAACTGAGGCAAAGCCTGCTTGGATGTCCTGACATATCTGTGCCTTGAGCTTCGTAAACATAGCCATATTTACCACCACGTCTTCCCGCACTCTGTCGTAACTGATGAGGCTGGATATTGGAATTTTACACCTTATCAGAGTTAGTCAGCGTAATTACTTGTGTAGGTGTTTTATCATCCTATAAGTGAGAAGCCTTAACCTGCTGTTGAGCTTCAGATTTTGAGCACTGACTATCTTTTACGGCATCACAAGCATTATTGGATAGCATAGCAGCCACCGGGCTGCATTCCAGAGAACTAACAGATGGTTCATTTGGAAGGGCACCCACATTTGTACTTTGCCGAACATCTTCAGCAATCACACTGGTACCCGAAATGCTAGGTTGCAGGTCAACCTCCAGACTCTTGGAATGTTCGCCTCTGACTGAGAGTCCATGTGAAGTGTTGACTCTGGTATGGTAATGGACGCAGCCATTTTTTCCTGACATGAAGACTCTGGAACACTTGAGAGCAGCGCTTTTAACTGTAAAGGACCAGAGCTGAACTTTTGCTGCTGCAGTCAGGTGTGCTAAATAACTTCTTCAGGTTTGTGATTTTGGTTTCCTGGTGGATTTCTAACTCTCTTCGCCCTTTTAAAAGTTTTTGTGCATTTATTTATTTGTAACTCTTCGTCGATTTCCAAGCACTCACTGGATACTCCAGAGCAGCGGACCGATTTGGACATTGTATCTGGCATTCACCCATGGGGTAAGTACAGCTTTCCCCTATACTTCGGGTACGGGGTGATAATAAAGAGATCCGTGGCACATCCAACTGGCACAAAATGAAACAATGGAGATAACAAATTAACTATGTGGCATTAAAGCAGAACCTCCCGTGCAGCCGCCTGTTGAGAGCCCTCAGTATGCCATGTCACTGGCCGTTTTGTTTGTGTATCTCAGTGATAGGCACAGCCCATCTGTGTCATTTTAGTTTACTGGTAGCTGATAGTTAGGAAGAGCTGTGACTGTTATGAAGGTGAAGCAAGCAGCACGGTTTTAATTTGGGGACGTGGGTCAGTGATTGAGAGCCACACATTATGTTGCAGGTGTCTGGGCTGCATGAGGGGTGCTGGGGCTGTGGTTTGTAAACTGAAAGCCAGGTGGCAGCTTGCAGTTCTGAGAGCCGTGCAGTTCAAACCGAAACACTTTCACTTATGAGGCAATTGGGAGTTCCAGCTGGGTAGGGAATCCTGATACTAATGACGTGGGCAATAACAAAAGATAAGAGGATGACGTATGGTACTGTGCAAGATACTGTAATATTATATTGCACAGTGGATGAAGATAACACTTTTTTATCTTAGTGTTTATTCTCACACACATGTTGTATAAATATATAGATAGATACATAGATACATAGACACTGTCGGTAGGTAAGCTTGTAAGTTTCCTTTACGTTTTTCTAGAAGTCTGTTGCCCCTTACTCCTGACCTCCAGAATTCCTTTATGTCTATCCCATGCATTCTTAAATCCAGTGATTGCTTCAGCTCCCACCACTTCCTCTGGCAGGGTGTTCCACTTGTCCACCACTCTTTCTGTGAAGAAATTCTTCCTCATGTTTCTTCTGAATCGCCCTCCCTCCAACTTCATCCCATGCCCTCTAGTCCTGGAATATCTTTTTTACTGGAAAATAGTGTATTCCTGCACCCTGTTCCTCCCTGTTAGGTACTTGTATGTCTCTATTATATCCCTGCTTTCCCTCCTCTCCTCCATGGAGTACATATTGAAGTCCTTCAGCCTGTCCTCAGAGGACTTGTGATGCAATCCCTGTACCACCTTTGTTGGCATCCTCTGAACCTTCTCTAACCTATGTCCTTACGTAGGTAAGATCTCCAGAACTATGAACTGTACACTGTACTCCAAGTGGGGCTTCACTAGTGTCTTGTATAGTGGAATTATGGCTCCCCTTTTCCTGCTGGTGATGCCCCTGCCTATGCATTCCAGCATCCTATTTGCTTTACCTGCTGCTTTGTTGAACTGTTTCCCTACCTTGAGGTCATCAGGGATGATAACCCCAAGGTCCCTTTCCTGTTTGGTGCATGCTATATCCTCACCTCCTAACTGATACGTTGTTCAAGGGTTTTTGTACCCCATATGCACTATTTTGCACTTCTTTGCATTGAATGTCACCTGCCAAACCCTAGACCATTCTTCAAGCTTCTGCAGTTCCCTCCTCATTCTGTTTACACCCTCTAACGTGTCCACTCTGTTGCAGAGCTTCGTCTCATCAGCAAGCAGGGAAATTCTGCCTTTTAGGTCCGGCGCAATATCACTGATGAAGACGTTGAATAGGACCGGAACCAACACTGATCCCTGTGGTACCCCACTGGTTACTCTTCCCTCTGTGGAGTGACAGCCATTTACCACCACCACCCTCTGTGTCCTGCCACTCAGCCAGTTACTCAACCAATGCACTACTGTCCTGCCCACTTCCATATTCCCCAGTTTGTTTAATAGCCTTCTGTGTGGCACAGCGTCAAAGGCCTTGGTGAAGTCCAGATAGGGCCACGTCCACTGCCCTCCCCGATCCACCTCCCTTGTCACCCAGTCAAAAAATTCAATGAGGTTGGTCTGGCATGACCTCCCCCAGTGAAACCATGCTGCCTTCGGTCCTGTAGTCCGTTGGAAGCCAGATGTTCCACCAGTCTATCCTTCAGTAGTACTTCCATGATCTTCCCTACTACTGAGGTCAGGCTGACTGGTCTGTAGTTCCCCGCTTCCTCTTTGTTCCTGCCTTTGTATAAGGGGACTACATCTGCTATCCTCCAGTCTTTAGGTACCTCCCATTTCCAGTGATCAGCTAAACAGGATTGCCAGAAGTTCCGCCACCACCTCTTTTAGTTCCTTTAGGACCCTGGGGTGCATCCCAGCTGGCCCCATTGCTTTATCGACCCTTATTCCTTCCAGTTCCTTTAGGACCCTTTCCCTTGTACAGGGACTTGTGTCCATTTCTGTGCCATTCTCACCCCTTATACTTCCTTCAGACCCATTACCCTCCTCCTCTTCTTCAGTAAAGACTGAGCAGAAATATTTGTTCAGTATGTCAGCTTTACTGTTGTCATCCTCCATGCAGCCCCTGTCCTCCCCTTCAGTCTCACGATCCCTCCCTTTGCCCTTCTTTTTTCACTTATGTACTAATAAAAGGTTTTAAACAACATGAAATCTTGCTGTATTCTGACTATTGCAGTTAGCCCCAGCACTCAAACTGCCCCGGAGAGTAGATGGTTAATTTTCTATGTAGAGCATGGAACGTTGAGCTTGAGTTCAGTTCAAACCTCTGTCTGCTGCACTTTGAATTGCAACTGTCTGATTCTTTACTCCGCCTTACTGAACTGCCGCTCTGAAGATTTCTCCTTTGCTCACAGTTCATAAGTCAAAGTCCTCGGTTTTTCCGATTATTTTTCTCAAGTTTCGGTTCAGATCTCTGTCTGTGGTACAGTAAGTACTAGGTAGTGAACTAGACATAGTAAACTTGTGGAAATTGTAAAATTGATTTTTCGACCGGTTTAGTGATTTATATATTCTATCTTTGTTTTTAAACTTAGAGTGTGGTTACCAGTCCTTATCGGTTTTAAAAAAAAAAAGCATTTTCCTGTGTTTTTTTCCAACACCCTTGACACGGTTAGAAACCGAGAAAGGTGTCTTGCCGGGTTGTTTGCCATAAAAAGGATAAGTTTGTGGTTAGGATGGCTATGTCTGAGAAACCCAAAAGAAAAACCGGGCCCACTGGGTTTCAACACTGCAGTGTGTGTGGGGAGGCCTTTGCTAAGGCTGATCCCCAGGCCACCTGTGTTTATTGTCTGGGGTTTGACCACCTCGATTCAGACTGCCAAATCTGTAAAAATTTCCCTAAGTCTACCCTGGAAAAAAGATAGGCTCAGGGAGAAGGAGACCGTGAAGTCCGCTGACCTGGATGCCAGCCCGGTTCGGTTCCGACCAAACCTGAGGGAGTGCCTTCTGACCAGGACGATACTTCTTCGGGCAAGAGGAGAGCCGATCCTGAGGGATCGGTTCCTACAAAAAGAAAAAGAAAAGAAAAATTGGCCGGTTCGGTTCCAGAGACCCATTTTCCGACCACTGAAGTGATTGCCAATGCGATAAGGATTATAGAATTGCTTTGTCCAGTTCCGTCTGATCCGGCGCTTTCTGGCAGGTGCTCGGTTCGGTCGGTTCCTCCAGTTCAAGATTATGACCCTGAAGATTTCTATGAACCGGATTTGGAGGGGGTTGAAGATTATGATGATGACGATGGTGTGGGAGGTCTGGTTGAGCCCATTGAACCGGACATCTCACCAGACAGACCTTCTGGTGTTTCCCCTCCTAGGTTTTCTGAGTACCCTTCCCACTACATGTTTTACAGGAAAGTGGCAGAAACCCTCCAACTCCCTGTGGAGGAAGCTGTAGAGGAACAAGAGGAACCTGATTATGTGTAGATGATGGACATCCCAGAGTCCACGAGACTGTCTGTTCTCCTTCATAAGTCTTTTGGGAAACAGACACAAAAGATTTTAAAAACTCAAAATTCTGTACCTCCTGTTGACAGAAGGATGGACAAAAGGTACACCTTATCAGGTTCTGGTACAGAGTACTTGTATCAACAATGCAGCCATGTTGGGGTTGTGCAGGCTGTAGCCTGTTATAAGGCTAATATACTCTTGGCTTCACACCCCCCAGATAAAGATTATAGGAAGCTGGATGCCATGGCCTGTGCAGCCAGGTACCAGAAGTCCAGGTTGGACACTGTACTGGCACTGGCTAAGCAGGCCTCCCCCAGCTAGCCTCAGAGCTGGAGGGGGTGGCTGCTGATGGGATTGAGGCATCTAAGGTACAGTTCCATACTGCTGCGGACTCCAATGATGTGTTTTCTAGAGTCATGGCTACATCTGTGGCTCTTTGGAGAATGGCTTGGCTCAGATGTACTAGCCTCTCACAGGACACCCAGGCTAAGGCCATGGATTTTCCTGTAGTGGGTAATTCCCTCTTTGGGGAGCAGACAGAAAATTACATGAAGAAGATGGTTGAGTACAGGACCACTTACAGGAGTGCTCAGGCCAAAGAAAGGCAGGCAACTGAAAGGCATCAGTCTAGGGGCGGGGCAGACCTTTTCATAGGCCTTTTTACCAAGCACAGGCCTCTTCTTTTTCACAGAGGGGGTTCTTCAGAGGGAGAGGCAGAAGGGAGATGAGCAGGGCTACATCCACTCCTCAGCCTAAGGCCCCTGCCAAGCAGACACCCTGATGGGCCTGCCCAGGTCTACTCTCCTATACCAGTAGGGGGCAGGCTGACTTACTTTGTCCAGGACTGGATGTCTATTACATCAGACAAGTGGGTCCTGGAAGTGGTAAGCCAGGGACTGGTTCTCAGCTTCAGAAAATTTCCAAAGATGAGAGCCAGATCTTTCCCATCTGCAGGTCTCTCAGAAACCCTTGCCCTAGAAGCAGAGGTTTCATCTCTGCTGGCTTTGAGAGCCATACAGAGAGTACCTACCCTACACTGTGGCAAAGGTCTGTATTCCAGGTACTTCCTTACCCCAAAAAAGACAGGGGAGTGGCGACCCATCCTAGACCTAAGATACCTAAACAAACATCTTTTGAAACCAAAGTTCAAGATGGTAACTCTAGGGATACTCCTTCCCTCTCTAAGGCCAGGGGACTGACTAGCCTCACTAGACCTCAAAGATGCCTATTTTCACATTCCCATCAGGTGCTCCCACAGAAAGTACCTCAGGTTCGAGTTTCCCTCAGGCACTATCAGTTCTGAACAATGCCCTTTGGCCTAACTTCAGCCCCAAGGGTCTTCACAAAGTGCCTGGCAGTAGTAGTTGCCTTTTTAAGAAGGCAAAATATTTCCATTTTTCCATACCTGGATGACTGGCTAATAGTGGGTCAGTCTCCAGACCAAGTCAAGTCAGACCTGCAAGTGACCCAGCAAGTGCTCACTTCTCTAGGATTTCTTCTCAACCATCCCAAGTCAGTTCTCGAGCCTGTCCAGCTTCTTACCTTTATAGGGGCAGAGCTGTATATGGTCAAAGCAAGAGCCTTTCTTCCCCTGGACAGGGCAAGAGTTCTTATAGAGCTGGCTTCTTCCTTCAGCCTTCAGGTGTCCTGACCAGCAAGGCATTTCCTTTAACTCTTGGGCCACATGGCAGCCTTTACAGCAGTGGTCCAAGGGGCAAGATTCCAGATGAGGGATATTCAGTTCCATCTGAGGGCCTTTTGGTCCCAAAAGAAGGATTCCCTAACCAAACTGATTCCAGTGACTTGGACCCTGATCCAAGCCCTTCAATGGTGGCAGGATAGGACAATTTAAGGCAAGGGGTTCCATTTGCCACTCAGTCTCATCCAGTGGTCCTTACAACGGATGCTTCTCTTCTGGGCTGGGGAGCCCATCTGGGGGCCCTCACTGCCCAGGGACTGTGGTCCCCTCAGGAATCCCTTCTCCATATCAAACTCCTGGAACTCAGGGCAGTTTTTCTGGCCCTGCAAGCCTTCTCTCAGTCAGTACAGAACAAGGTGGTTCAGGTCAGAACAGACACCACCACCACCATGTGGTACATCAACAGGCAGGGAGGCACTCAGTCTACAGCCTTGTGCACAGAAGCCATGAAGTTGTGGTCCCTGGCGAATTCCCTACAAACCTCTCTGATAGCAGTTCACCTTCCAGGGAAGGACAATGTGCTAGCAGATGCACTGAGCAGGATCTCAGAGGGCCATCACGAATGGTTCCTGGACCCTCTGGTATTGAAGGTGATTTTTTTCAAGGTGGGGCACTCCAAAGATAGATCTTTTTGCAGCCCCAGACAATCACCAACTTCCTCTCTTTTGTTGCAGACCCCCAGTCTTGGGCTCAGTCCCCCTGGATGCTCTGGTTCTGAACTGGAAATGGAAATTTCTGTATGCCTTCCCTCCCTTCCCCCTTCTGTTCAGAGTTTTAGTCAAGATAAGGTCACAACCTTACAAAGTGATTCTGATTGCTCCAGACTGGGCCAGACAGCCCTGGTACTCCCTGTTGCTGTCCCTAGCAGTTCATCTTCCCCTGTCTCTTCCCAGGAATTACAACCTGTTAACCTCCTGTCAGGGGAGGATTTAGTACCCCAGTCTTCAGTCTCTCAATTTCAAGGCATGGCTCTTGAAGAGTTAAGAGTATGCAGATTTGCATCTGTCTCAGGGGGTTCTGGATATTCTCAAAGCCTCTCGAAAGCCTTCCACCAGAAAGACTTATAACTCCAAATGGAAGAGGTTCAGCATTTTGTGTTCTAAGAAGCATATATCCCCAGACGCTGCTGAATTGTCTACAGTTCTGGATTATATGGTTCATCGTAATGGCCTTACCTCAGACCAGCTACTCTCAAAGTACATTTGTCAGCTGTTTCTGCTTTTCTGTCGACAGGAAAGCCTTCTTCACTGTCATCTCACCCTGTATTCTGTACATTTTTCAAGGGATTGCTTCATACCAATCCCCACTTTAGGGATCCTACCCCTTCGTGGGATCTTAATGTTTGCTTTGCTCAGCTTATGCAACCCCCTTTTGAGCCTTTGTCTTCAGCAGAGCTTAAATACTTGACTTGAAAAACTGTGTTCCTGGTAGCTCTTACCTCTTCCAGGCCTTTAGGAGGGCTGACTTTGGCAAGATGGGAGAGTGTCTCAGAAAAGCACTAGCAAACAGGCTAGAAGGAGGTGTGGAGCAACAATGGGGAATTATCAAAACTGCCATCACAGAGGCAACAAGCTTTTGTGTGAAGCAAATAAACAAATCAAAACGAAAGAAAAAGCCACTATGGTTCTCAAGAGAGGTGGCTGTGAAAGTCAGGAAGAAAAGATAGCATTCCAGAAGTATAAGGAAACATAGAAGGAGCAGGACAGAGCTGTACCAGTTAAGGCAGAAAGAAGCAGGGAGGGAAGTCAGAATAGCAAAGGCCCAAACTGAGGAAAAGATAGCCAACTCAGTTAAGAAGGGGGATAAAACCTTTTATAGGTACATCAGCGAGCGTAGAAAGACAAAGGGAGGGATAGTGAGGCTGAATAGAATAAACGGTGGGTGGGCAGAGGGGGACAGTGAAAAAGCAGGAATACTGAACAAATATTCCTGCTCAGTATTCACAAAAGAGGAGGGGGAAGTGCCTAATCCAATTAACAGAAGCACTCTTGATAGGGGGGTCGATCCCAGTCCTTTCACAGAAGAAAGGGTTCTGCAAGAACTCCTAAAACTGAAGGTGGACAAAGCAATGGGTCCTGATGGAATTCACCCCAGAATTCTAAAAGAATTAAGGAAGGAACTAGTGAAACCACTGGCTACTCTTTTAATAAATCATGGGAGGATGGTGTGGTACCCGAGGACTGGAGGAAGGCGGATGTGATTCCCTTCACAAAAGTGGGACCAAGACAGAAGCAGGAAACTACAGACCTGTCAGTCTGACCTCTGTGGTAGGGAAAGTGATGGAGTCACTTCTGAAGGAAAGAATAGTTGAGTACCTAGAGGTCAGTGGAGCACAGGATCCAAGGCAGCATGGGTTCACAGCAGGAAGGTCATGTCAGACGAATCTAATAGATTTCTTTGACTGGGTGACCAAAGTAGTAGACCAGGGAGGGGCTGTGGACATGGCCTACCTAGACTTTAGCAAGGCATTTGACACAGTCCCACACAAAGATTATTAGTCAAATTAACCAGCCTGGGAGTGGGTCCCAGGGTGGTAGCCTGGGTAAAACATTGGCTGGACAACAGGACACAGAAGGTAATTGTAAATGGAGTCCACTCTGAAGAAAGGGCGGTTACTAGTGGGGTACTGCAGGGTTCAGTATTGGGTCCAGTCCTTTTTAATGTCTTCATCAGTGGCATTGCAGAGGGACTGGAAGGAAAAGTATGCCTTTTTGCAGATGACACAAAGATCTGCAACAGGGTTGATACACAAGGAGGCATGAAAAGGGACTTGGCAAGGTTGGAGGAATTATCAGACGTATGGCAGCTAGGATTCAATGCAAAAAAGTGCAAAATAATGCACCTGGGAAACAAGAACCCAGGGGAAGAATACACAATGGGTGGGGAGGTAGTAACAACAACAAAACAGGAAAGGGACCTGGGGGTAATCATATCAGATGACCTTAAGGTTAGCAAGCAATGTGAGAAGGCAGTAGGGAGGGCCGGGGGTATACTGGGATGTATAGGGAGAGGCATCAGCAGCAGAAAACAGGAAGTTGTTATCCCTCTGTACAGACAGTTGGTGAGACCCCATCTGGAATACTGTGTCCAGTTCTGGAGACCCCATCTCCGCAAGGACATAGACAGGATAGAGGCAGTCCAGAGGAGGGCAACTAAAATGGTGCAGGGTCTGCAAGAGAAGCTGTATGAGGAGAGACTAAAGGAGCTTAATATGTATACCCTTGAGGAAAGAAGGGAGAGGGGGACATGATAGAAACTTTCAAGTACCTCAAGGGAATCAACAAAGTCCAAGAGGGTAGCATCTTTCAGAAAAGAGACTTGCAAGAACAAGGGACACAATTTAAAGATAGAAGGAGGCGGTTCGGAGGCAATGTGAGGAAGTATTATTTCACAGAGAGGGTAGTGGATGCATGGAACAGCCTTCCTGAGGAAGTTGTGGAGTCTAAAACTGTGGGAGAATTCAAGAATGCATGGGACAGACATAAGGCAATTCTTGTGGGGGGCAGGAAGATATAGGCTGTTGGTTAAATAGGATCTGCGGCCTATCCTGTAGGTAGGGAAATGGGCAGACTAGATGGGCCTAGCGGTCCTTATCTGCTGTCAAAGTCTATGTTTCTGTGTTTCAGGCATATCAGTGAATTGCAAGCTCTGTCAGTGGAGCCTAATTTTATCTCATTCCATAAAGATAAGGTGGTCCTTAGAACTAATAGGAGGTTTTTACCTAAAGTGGTTTCAGATTTTCATCTGAACCAATCTATGCCTCTCCCTGTGTTCTTCGCTGACCGTTCTTCTTCAGGAGAAAGAAGTTTACACAGTTTGAATGTTAAAAGAGCCCTTAGTTACTACATTGAGCGTACTAAGGCTCACAGGTTTGACTCCCTTCACTTGTTTCTCACTTATGGGGAAATGGGTAAGGGCAAACCTGCCACTAACAGAACTATTGCCAGGTGGATTGTCTCTTGTATTTAATTCTGCTATGAGAACCTAGGAAAAATACCTCCCTCAGGGCTCATTCGACTAGAGGTACAGCTGCTTCCCTGGCTGCAGCCAGGGATATTCCTTTGCTAGAGATATATAAAGCAGCCACCTGGAAAACAGTCCATATATTTACCAAGCATTACTCCCTGGACATCCAGGCTAGGAGTGATGCTCGGTTTGGTACAGCAGTACTGCAGAGCCTATTCCCAAGGTAGGTTCGATTCCCTCCTCCATGGAGGTACTGCTTGGTAGTCTGCAGTAGTCAGAATACAGCAAGACTTCATGTTGTTGGATGAACAAATTACTCACCTTAGTAATTATGTTTCTTCTAATGGAGTCTTGCTGTATTCTGACCTCCCTCCCTACCTCCCCTCTCAGAACCTGTTTTTGGGAAGTGGGCTGGCAGATGCAGTGTTGCACCCAAGGGGTGCATTTGGGTACTCCCTCCTTTTAGAGATGGGGAATGGGTTATATTATTAATTTAACAGTCTTAAGTTGTTCACTACCTGGTTTTTGATTTTGGATTTCTTGACTTGAGGCTTTTGGGGATCCAAAATATTTGGATGCCATTTGGCTAGTAAAAAATGTTACAATTTCCACATAGTACTTAGTATTAGCTCATAAGAATCTGATAGTTGCACTTCAAAGTGCAGCAGACAGAGGTTTGAACCGAGCTGGAGCTCATCGTTCTATGCTCTGCGTAGAAAATTAACCATCTACTCTCCGGGGCAGTTTGAGTGCTGGGGCTAACTGCAATAGTCAGACTACAGCAAGACTCCATTAGAAGAAACATAATTACTAAGGTGAGTAATTTTTTTTTGTCCCTGCTACCCACTGATTTTGCGATGCGCTCTTCTGTCTGAGCTTTGGCTTTCCTTACTGACCTCCCTGCCTCCCTTTGCTTCTCCTGGTAGTTCTCCCTATCCCCTTCTGCATGTGTGTTTTTATATTGCCTGAATGCAGTCTTTTTGGCTTTCACTTTCTCTGCTACCTCCCTGGAAAACCATAATGGCTTCCTCTTCCCCTTGCTAACCTGCTTAATGCATAATTCTGTTGCCCTTTGAATCCCTGTTTTAAATATTGCCCACTGTTCCTCCACCCCGGATTCCCTCCCATTCCCATTAGTGTTTCTTTCAAGCATGTTCCCATTTTCCTAATGTGCCCTCCTAAAATCCAGCATACATGTTTTTGTGCGATTTGGTTCTGTTCCTTCTGTGATTTCAAATCACTGTTCCCCAGGTGCTCCCCCACTGTTACCCCTATCACACTGTCCCTGTTTGTGAGCACGAGGTCCAGTATTGCCTTCTGTCGAGTTGGTTCTATGACCAGTTGCTTAAGGAAGGCACCTTGAAGGGAGTCCAGGATAAATCTGCTCCTCGTTGATACTGCTGCTGGAAGGCTCCAGTCCACATCTGGAATATTGAAGTCTCCAACCAGCACCACCTCCCCCTTTTCTGCCATCCTTTGGATGGCTAGCATCAACTCCCTATCTGTTTCTTTCTCTTGGTCTGGTGGTCTGTAGACCACCCCTGTGTGGATGGCTGACCCCATTTTTCTTTCCAGCTTAACCCACAGTATCTCTCCCCTATTTCGTTCCTCCTTGATCTCTGTGGCCTTTATGCCATATTTTACACAAAGTGCCACTCCTTCTCCCTTCCTGCCTGCCCTGTCTCTTCTGAATATGTTGTAGCCAGGTATGTCCATCTCCCAGTCATGGTTATCATTACACCAGGTCTCTGTGTTGGCCACAATGTCCAGGTCCGATTGAACCATGGCAGCCTCCAGATCCTTCATCTTGTTGCTAAGGCTCCTGGCATTAGCACACATGGCTTTCCATGATGTGAACTCCCTGGACTGTTAGTTGTTCAACTCCAGCCCCCTCCCTGGTTGTCCTTTATCCCTGGTTCTCCCTGCTGTCTCCCTTTCTGTTGAATTTTGCCACCTTTCTGCCTATCCAACCCCTTGGGTGCTTATCTCCATCTTTTGCACACTGCTTTGTAGAGATATCCACTTCTCCTGTTCACTGGTTCCTCTGCTAGCTGTGGGGGGTGGGTAGTTAGGTACCCTTCTTGCTGGCCTGCCACCCCCCTTGGCTAGTTTAAATGCTTGTCCATGTAACAATTAAACTTATCATTGAGTGCTTGGATTTACCTCCAGGACGGATGCAGGCCGTCAGGCTTGAACAAGCCCTCATCCCTCCAGGTGGGTCCCCAGTGACCAATGAATCCAAACCCTTCCTCATAGCACCAGTTCTTCAACCATGTGTTAATGTTCCTGGTGCATGCCCCTCTACACTCTCCCATGCCTCTCACAGGTAGTATTTCCAAGAAGGTGATAGATGTAGCTACATGCTTGAGACCCCTCCCCAAGTTCCTAAACTATTCCTGAACTTCCTTAGGCTCCCCGTTTGCCAGGTCATTAGTACTTAGGTGGATATTAACATCCTGCTCACCCTCCAGTCTTGCCTCCCGGCGATCCCCAGGATCTTCCTCTCATCCCTCCATGCCGAGGCACCTGGTAGGCAACTCACCTCTCTGTCCTCCCCCTTGAGTGTTCCTAGCTGGATCCCTCTTATGATTGAGTCCCCCACCAGGATTCGCTTCCTCTTCCTTTGGGGTCCGCTGCTCTCCCCAATGAGATCACCTCCTCGATTGACCTCCACATCCTTCCCTTCCACTTCTCTGGGTGCCTCTGTTTGGTTGTCCCCACTTGCCAGTGTTGCATGAGTTCTGGAGTGGAATAGGATTTGAGATATGCCTTTGCCCGACCTCCCTAACCCTTCCCGAGCCCACTGTCATCCAAATGCTTCTCGTTCTAGGCATCCTTTGAAGTAGCGGCATTGGACCGGATGGTCTCTGGCTACCTTGTCCCGCAGTCCAGAGAGATGCCTGCAGATAGGACAGCACCTCAGCGTCCAGAAGGTCTGCCTGAATACGGCTGCCCCGCATTCACTGCATTGCACCACTCCCCTCATTATACTGCACTTTTACTGCTATTCCAGTAGTTGTCTGTTACAGAAGCTGTCTTTGTAGTGCCCTCTTTATTAATTTACTGCCCTGAAAATTCTGCCACCAATCCTCAGATACTTTTTTTTTAAAAGAAGGAAACAACAACAAAAAATGAGTCAAAACACGTGTACTGAGGGTGGGCTTCCTCCCCCTTATGCCCCTCCTACTCCACAACAACTGCTATTCTCTGTACTTGGCTCCTGTCCATCAGATTTAACAGGGCATATAATTAAGAGTGGGGGCAGGGGAGAGAGGTGGGTGAAAATTTGCAGCAAGTATAGACAGCAAAGGAAAACAGCACCACTAAAAGCACATCAAACTAGGTTTTAAATTTTCCAAGTAAAGACAGCAAAGGAAAACAGCACCACTAAAAGCACACCAAACTAAGTTTTAAATTCTAACAGCCCCAAAACAATTCCAAGTAAAGACAGCAAAGGAAAACAGCACCACTAAAAGCCCACACATCTAGGTTTAAAACAAAAACAGCAATGAGCAGTCACAGCACTGCACTGAAATGAATCTGGATCCTTCCCCTTCTGGCCTTTTCTAAGAAAACAAAAATCAACTTGCTACCTCAAATCTGACGTTGTCCCGCCTCCAGTTATCACGTAGCTGATGTCAGAGGTAAAACAATTAGCACCTCTCTCCCAAGCTACAAGGCAAGACAGACAAGACAAAATGTGCAGCAAAATGGCAAAGGAAAACAGCACCACTAAAAGCACACCAGACTAGGTTTTAAATTGTCCAAGTAAAGACAGCAAAAGAAAAGAGCACCACTAAAAGCACACCAAACTAGGTTTTAAATTTTCCAAGTTAAGACAGCAAAGGAAAACAGCACAACTAAAAGCACACCAAACCAAGTTTTTAATTTTCAACAGCCCCAAAACAATGCCAGGTAAAGACAGCAAAGGAAAACAGCACCACTAAAAGCACACCAGACTACGTTTTAAATTTTCAACAGCCCCAAAACAATTTCAAGTAAAGACAGCAAAGGAAAACGGCACCACTAAAAGCATACCAGACTAGGTTTTAAGTGTTCAACAGCCCCAAAACAATTCCAAATAAAGACAGCAAAGGAAAACAGCACCACTACAAGCACAGCAAACTAGGTTTTAAATTTTCAACAGCCACAAAACAATTCCTAGTGAAAACAGCACCACTAAAAGCACACAAATCTAGGTTTAAAACAAAAACAGCAATGAGTAGTTATAGCTCTGCACTGAAATGAATCTGGATCCTTCCCTTTCTGGCTTCTTCATATACTGTATATAATTTTATATAAGTTGCAAAAAAACTTAATTAATGCTCCAGTTTGGGTCAAAGTGACAAATATTGGAAAATTAGGCATTAGGGTTTTTCTAACACCCCACCCTCCCAATCTAGGCAGGAGAGTACGTGTGGAATGTGCCTTGGGTTTTTCAAGTCTAACACTCACCCCATTCCATTTATAAATAAGGTCAGCTGTGTAGACTTTATGAGAATGGTGTGAGCGTTAGGCTTGAGAAGCCCAAGGCACACCCCACACCTGCTCTCCTGCCTGGTTTGGGGGTTAGGGTGTTAAGGAAACCCTAACGACTCATATCCCAACTTTTGTCACTTTGACCCTAACTGGAGCATTAACAAAGTTTTTTGAAACTTATTTCTTTACTTTTTGAGATTGTATAATAGTATCCTTATTTTTGCGCTCCCATTCCTCCGTAGATGTGTCTATGTATGTAGCTGTGGAAGTACAGGGTCCTCTGGGCCCTGCACTTCCATTTATAGGACAACCATGAGCAAATTGTCAGCATAACCATCTTATTACCCCACCTCATGTACCTGATACAGAAAATTTTTGAATCCCTGCCAAAACGTGATTCTGTCCAGCTGCAATGCCATTTCGTGCCACAGGTGCGAAAATGCATTTTGGGCCAGGATTTGAAAAATGACAACTGCGACATACATGAGTTGGGGTAATAAGAAGGCTGGGGTCAAAGTATTTAAAATTTCTGAAGTTACAAGTGGGCATAGTAGCCAAATTGCAGTAAATGGTCATAACTTTGGTATTTTTTCATATTTTGACCTCAGATTTTGAACATAGTCTTCTTATGACCCCGTCTCATAAACTGTGTAGGTGAAAATGTTCAAATCCATGTCAAAACGCCATTCCATACCACAGGTGCAAAAGCACATTTCGGACAGAATGTGAAAAATGACAGCTGTACTGTTCATGAGGTAATGTGAAAAAATGGCTATGCTGAAAAATTTGGACTTAAAATATTGAAAATTACCAAAGTTATGCGCTTGTGTTGAAAATGTCAACAAATGCTCATAACGCGGCCATTTTTAAGAATTTTTTCACCAGATTTTCAACATTGCCTTTTGGGGACCCTGCCTCATGAACACTGGTGGTGAAATTCCGTTATTTGGTCCCGAAAGGTGATTTCTTGCAGTGACCATGAAACATAGAAGTTGACGGCAGATAAGGACCACAAGGCCCATCTAGTCTGCCCATTTCTTTCTCTGCCTTATGAATGTGCCATCGGCCTTTGCTCTGTCAATGACCTATCTATTCATACTCATCTGTATTACTCTCTTATGACTATCCCATGCCTGTTTGAAGCCCTGCACTGGACTCATATCCACCACTTCCTGAGGTAGGCCATTCCGTACATGCACCACCCTTTCTGTGAAAAATAACTTCCTCACATTACCCCTTAATCGGTCTCCCTCTAATCTCATGCTGTGTCCTCTTGTCCTGCTATTTTTCTTACATTGAAACATGTTAGACTCTTTCACCTTGTTAATGCACTTAAGGTGTTTGAATGTTTCGATCATATCACCTCTCTCCCTCCTTTGCT
The DNA here is from genome assembly GCA_016271365.2 of Neoceratodus forsteri. Taxonomy (NCBI): domain Eukaryota; kingdom Metazoa; phylum Chordata; order Ceratodontiformes; family Ceratodontidae; genus Neoceratodus; species Neoceratodus forsteri. The sequence continues at coordinate 801,255,457 of CM028129.1, forward strand.
CTACAGTATACATATTAATCTGTCCTCATATGTTTTCCGATGCAGTCCTTGCACAGTTTTGGTTGCCCTTCTCTGGACTGCCTCAGTTTGGTTAATGTCCTTGTGAAGGTGTGACCTCCAGTACTGCACACAGCACTCCAGATGTGGCCAAACCAGTGTCTTGTAAAAAGGGATTATTATCTCCCTCTTATGACTTGTGATACCCATACTAATTTTATTTATTTATTTAAATTGGATGACTGGGAAAGGCACACTGAGCCGAGGCTTGTTTCCAGGTGCAACCCGGGTACAGTTTGTACAGGTAGTATCAAGGGAAACAGGAAGTACAGGCAGTTATCACAATCATAGAAATACAGGCAGTTAACGCAAACATTAATTAGACAGTACAGTACACAATTCGAATATGTATACTAATACACCACAACACTCCCCTAGCCTTACCTACTGCTTTAGTGGTCTGCTTGGATGATTTCAGGTCATCTGTGATGATGATGATGCCCAAGTCTCTTTCTTCCCTTGTGATTGCCAGCAACTCCCCTCCCAGCCTATAGGTGGCTTCAGGGTTTCTCTTCCCTGTGTGCATGATCTTCTACTTCTTTGCATTAAACCACAGTTGCCACTCTTCCAACCATTTTGACATTTTATTCAGATCTCTTCTCATTCTGCCCACCCCATCCGAATCATCTACTCTGTTGCATATCGTGGTGTCACCTTCCGGGACCAATTAACAAAATGATAGTGCCAGTGTTCATGCATTGGGGTCCCAAAAAGGCCATGTTGAAAATTTGGTGAAAAAATTCCTAAAAATGGCAAAGCTATGAACATAACTTCAAAAGGCCATTGAAATGCATTATATGGCACTTACCTTGATTCCTCAGTTTACGGTTTGGCTTTGAAGAGTGCAGATGTGTCTAGGTCAACAAAAGATGACAACCTCTGGGGGTAAGTACAGAGTAAGGGGGTGGTGGGGTGGGGTGGTGGGTGTTCAGAGGGAAGGTCAGGATGTTGGGGGGCATCCAACACCAGGGGTGGGCATCCCGGTGTCGGATTATATAAATAATATTTTCTTTTGTATTGTTTATTTATAAGTTTCATAAAACACTTACAGTAAAGAACCATGCACTGAGGGATACATAAATTGAACTTAATAGCAGTACCATTATCACAAAGAAATGAAACCCTCCCAATTGATGCATCAAAGGGGGAAGTACCCATAATAAGAAAAAGAATAAGAGTTAACACCTGTCCCAAGGCTTATCACAGCTCAGAGCGATACAGGGATACCAGTACAGAGCAATGAAAAGACAGTATCAAATATTACCATCATGGCAAAATGCCTATAAGTATCTCTCATAAACTGTACTGTAGCAAAACTCTATATCAAGATATAACCCCAGGGATGAACCTAGTAATAGAACAATACCTGTAATATGGAACAATCATCGTTACAATTAGGCTGTAACCTAAATGATAGAAACAAATACAGTACAGTACAGTGCTACCCCGTGAAGTAATCCCAACCTGCTCTCAAAATTGTGAATAACACATGCAACTTGCAAAGTCCAATTAAAGTTCACTAAGAAAGAGGGCATATACCACACAGGAAAACAGATGGGGATAATGAACCAGAAAGACGTCTGTACTCCACCATGCAGAATGCACCCCACCCACCCAACACGACTCAGGGATAGAAAACTGGTAATTTGGAAGCCTCCAAAATGAACTGCTGGGTTGCTAAAGTGAATAAACATAGAACTAGACAAACTAAGTGCCAGCAATGAATCACCAAGTAGGAGAGACAGTCCCAGGCTACAGTCAATTATAGTTCATACAAACAAGAGTGAGGGAGGGGGCACTCTCAGAAATAAGCAGTAGTCCTGACAATTTCAAAGTTCCAGGGCAGCTGTGCATTTGCTCACACAAGCAAAATCCATCACATCCATGCAGTATTCAATCCGCTCCAACATCTTCCTCCTCCGACAAAGTTCCTGCTGTCCCAGCCATGTCTGTTTCGATCCGGGTTAATAAATAATATTAAATATAAATAAACCAGGGACTAGGGGACAGCGATCAGAGGGTGGGGGTGCCACTAGTCACCAGGGAATATATCTTTAATTTAGGGGGACAGTGATCAGGGAGTGAGGGGTGGCACTAGACACCAGGGAGACGGCAGCTCACAACTTACAGTAGTGGACACAGACATTGGCAGCTATTTCCAGATATTTCGCAAAATTTCTAAAGAGTTTCTCTCTGCTGCCCTTACTGTAGAAACGGTGAAAGCATTAGATATATCTGGAAATATCACGGAAATTTCGGGAAATAGCTGGCAGTGTCTGTGGCTGCTACTGTACATTGCAGCCGGCAGCAGGAGTTCAGCTGTGGCTGCAAAACTAAAGAAAATCCACTGTTCTCATACAGAGAATGCGGCAGAAGACTCCTCACGCGAAGCTGGGCACCCTGGATTTCGGGTGCCCAGAAATTGTATTTCTGGCCCTAATTGAGAAAAACAAACACCAAAGTCTAGCTAAACGGGGCCGTTTAGGTAAGTTCTGGTGTCTGATTTTTAAAATGACAACATTTTTATATATTTTCCACACATTTTAGTTCATGGAAAAAAGAAAACAAGATGGTGACTCACAGAAAAGGATTTTCACTCACGAAAAGGAATGGATCTTGAGAGAAAGAATCCTTTTTCACAAGATCAATCCTTTGTCAAACTTTTTACCTCTATCCTGGAAAGTGATCTTCTCATAGGAAATAATGGGAACTTAAAAACCAAATAACTTTGCAACAGATTAATATTTTCTCACCAAACAAAGCATGGCAGTACTGTTATCCAAGTTCTTTCTACCATAAAAAAAAAATGACACTAAAATTCCACACTGTCTGGGCACAAGGCGATCAAGGAAAAAACTGCGAAAAAAGTGGCAACTTTTAAGGTTTTTGCACTATCTGGATCTCAGAATCTGCACATCCAACCGGAATGAAACTTGCCATATCAAGAGATCTACCCCACAGGACAGTACATACCAAATTTTGTGCAAATCCATTGATCGGTTGCAAAGGTATTAGTGCAAAATTTGATGTTTAACATTGAACAGGCTACTTAACCCTAACTATAGTGGCATTATCACGCCACTATAATATAGAGATGTACCTGTATGAACTAAGTATTGAAATGCTCTCTTACCTGTCACACCATATTTTGCTTGTCAGCACCAAATAAATCAGTGAGGAGACTGCAGTGGACAACTCCGTCTTGTACCCATAGCAAGCCCCATGGATGTGCCGGCTCTCTCCATCTGACATTAGCGCATGCTTGCATATACTCACTGATGAGCAGCGCATTAAGCTGATGTAGCAATTTACCAGTTGACTTCACCACACTCAGTCTCTCAATCAGAAGCTAAAACTGCAAAGTGATTCTTTCACATAGTGTAGTGCCTGCCTCTGGTATTATTACACACAGTATGGCCTAAAATGCTGGCCATATTTTTGCGATATAGCATACTTCTTTGGTTGTACTTACCTTTTATGCATGTTTTGTGTATCTTTTATAAATAAAACAGGCAAGTACTGATGGTTTGTGAGTGTGTGTGTATATGTGTGTGTGTGTATATATGTATATATATATATATATATATATATATATATATATATATATATATATATATATATATATATACAGTATATATATAGTCCATATTACATAAAGCCTTACACTGCAGAGAACAAATGAAGTAAACTGGTGCATCATACTTTTTCTTTTCTTTCTTTTAATATAGACACATTATTGGGCATCAGTAGAAGAAAATATTCCTAAGTGGGAACAGTTTCTTTTGAGAAGGGCGAAATCTCCCACTGGTGTGAAAACAAGAACTTACCAGAAACAGGAACAGAACATTAGCCAACCGACAAGTCCCAAAGAGAAGCACAAAGCAAAGGCTAGAGATTTACCACCTTCTGGCTTAACCTCCAAGCCTACACCTCATCAATATAGATGAGACTATACCATACCATAGACGACTATAGAGACCATAGATGAGGTATCATAAAACAAGAGATGTGGCAAACTCTATTTTCTCAGGATTTTCATGGGTACATAAATATTTTTATTCTGAAAATGCAAAGTGAACAGCACAGTAATTCAACTTTTCTTTTTGCTGTTAGAAGTGGAGTCTCATAACAAGTTGAGGACAGACACGTTAGCCTGAGATTCTTGCAATTATGCTAAAGCTGTCATTAGGCAGTAAGGCAAGATGGGAGGGGGTGGCTTAACATCACATAATTACACCAAACAAATGGACAGAACTATAACTCACCTCACCTACATCAATTATGTTGCTGCTGTTAACTTTTTTTATTTAAATTTAAAAAAAAAACACATTAAAATGCTCACCTCTTTCTTTCCGTGAGCACTCTTAGGTCATCCAGTAATAGAGTTTTATAAATGGCCCATACAGAGATCAATATCTTATCTGTTAATGCTGGTTGTTTTTCAAAAATCATACTTCATATAGAATTGTGAGTAATAGCTTTTTGAGAATGTGAAGAACAAGAAAGAACATGAACTGCATGATCTGACTTTGAGGGGGAGCTTTTGCAGCAGGTAATACCATTAGGTCTAATGCTGCCAGGCATTAGCCACAAGATTTTCCGTGGGATCCTAGCAGTCTGTAGCGGGGGACCACCCCCGACGTCAGCTCTGCCTGACATCAGACGTGGTATAAAGGGGCGGTCCCCCAGTACCATCTCAATTCTTTTCCCGCTGTTGACCCGCTTAGTTCGGCTCCACGGATGCCTTTTAACTCAGTCGACCGCTACTAAAAGAATTTCAAATATTTTCGGTGTTTCTTCAATTAGCCATCCTTCTCCGTTTATGTCGTCGCCATCTCCACTGCGACGCAAGTCTAAGTGCATGGGCAGCAAACAGATTCCAGCCAAAGATGGCCACGCAGTCTGCCTCATCTGTCTAGGCCCCGACCACTGGCCTGCTGACTGCCCGCACTGCAAAATGTTCAATCAGAAGACCAGGACTAGGAGAGTGAACGCCCTGAAAGCATATCTCCCGGAACAGAAGGTGGCGGCTATGCAGTGGTCCTCAGATCACAGCTCCTCCTCTCCTGCCAAGGACTCCCCTCCCAAAGATAAGTCATCGGGGGGGGACACCACCATGACAGGGATAAGGATAGGGCCATGTCTGAGTCCCGCCCTAAGTCACCGGCTGAGAAGCCTTCATCTTCAGCCCCTGGAGGGAGGTTGGGCTCGATCCGAGGCCCATAGGTCTAAACAGGTTCCCGCCTCTTCTCAGGGCAAAGTTAAGGAGCCTTCATCCTCCGGACATTCACCCTCCTGTTCCTCCTTGGCCCACCAACCCCACAAGTCCTCTTCTTGGTTGACCCAGGAGGTTCGTTCACTTGCCAGTAAGCCTAAGGACGTAGGCAAGCCAGGCGGCTCATCGGGGAAAAGTGCAAGTGCATGGAGGACTCTGACAGGCGGTGGGAGGACGTTCGTTACCAGATGCCCCCTTCCCACCACCGGCTAAGGTACACCCCTCTGCCCCCAACCAGTGCCCTACTAGCTGATCAGCCTTGCTGATAACTCACTCCCCAACTCCAGACCGTGAACGGTCGCTGGCAGAGACTCGGACGCCCGCCCCACCTTTGGGGTTCCAGTTGCCCATTGATCCTCCTCCAACCCTGGATGCTGGGTCACCTGGCAACACAGAACCCCAACTGCCGGACAAGTACAATCAGGGCCCTATAGACCAGATGCCTGACACGAAGGAGCCTCAGACGCCTGGTCTGGCTAACCCGACGCCTGCCCCAGTGGTCGTCCCAGTGGCGGACATCAGTCCGCTCTTTACATCGTGGTGGAATACGGTCAAAGGAGGCCTTCTTTATAGGCCCCCAGACCCTACCCCGCAACCTTCTCCTATGGGTCTTCCTCCTCCACCCCCCCACCCTGGAAGGAGAAGAGGTAACCCTCCCAGACAAGGGCAAGCGCAGAATTCAGCATTCTGCTCCAGTCCCCTCCTCCAGCAGACGTCCATTCTCTTCCAGATGACAGGGACGCTAGCCCCTCATCTCAAGAGTCCTCAGAGGAAAAAGACTTTGTTCCACCCTCTCTGGGCCCTAGGGACTTTCCAAGGTCCCCTCCAGATGACCCGTCATTTTTAGACATTATGCGTCACATCCAGTCTATCTATTAACGGGACACAGAAGAGCTGGACCCAGAATGCAGACGCCTGGCTAAATATCTGGGGTCCAAGGATCCAAAGCACCTGGTCATCCCGCCTCTCATTAAGCCATTTCAGGATGTCACCAGAATCACATGGCACAAACCATCGTCCACCCCTGCCGTCCCAAAGAAGGCAGACAGACTGTATAAACCTCCCCAAGGTGGAACCCTTTTTGGGGGAGAACACAAAGGCCAACTCTCTGGTGCTTACAGCCGCTCACAGTAGAAGTAGCCAGCCTAAGCACCTGAGCTCCCAACCACCGGATTCTGAATCCAAGAGAATGGACAGTTGGGGCAGAAAGGTTTTCACCTCAGCCACGGGCTCAGTACGGTCCTTAAATTTCCTCGCCCATATGGTGACATACCAACAATCCTTATGGGAAAAAGCCCTAGAGTTGGATAAGACTGTCCTGGACTCCGACACAAAAGAAGAGATCTTGGCCTATGCCCAATCAGGTGCTGATGTGGACAAGCATGTTCACAGATGTTCATACGATTCTGTGGATATGGCTTCCAGGGCCATTGCAACAGGTGTCTGCCTGAGGAAACATTCCTGGCTCAGGCTCTCTGGGTTCAGCCAAGACCTCCAGGACTCTATCCTGGACGCTCCCTTCCAGGGCCCCATTTTGTTTGGCCCAGAAGTTGAATCGTTGATCAAAGGACTTCAGGAGTTGGGCAAAGCCGTAGTGGATGTACATCGGATATACAAGTCAGTACCCCAGGGCCCCTGTCGCCATCCCTTTCGTAAAGGTCAGGGACGAGGGGGTAAGCAATCCCAAGGAAAGGGATTCAAAAGACATGGTCACCCTGTCCCTCTGGGTGCCCCAGGCCCCAAGTAGCCCAGAGCTCCTAGGGCACAGGGTCCCCCTCCCTCCACTGCCTGACTTGCTGCATCTCCCTCCTACCCCTCAGGAGATGTAGGACAAGAGGGTGGGAGGGAGATTCTCCCTTTACCATGCAGAATGGTCCAGCATAACCACGGACCAACGTGTGCTAGATACCATTCTAAGAGGTTATTCTTTAGAATTCCTCAGCATTCCACTAGACAATCCCCCCCCCAGTCTGTTGTCCACCAGCCCACGCAGAACTACTGGCAGCCGAAATCCAGCAGCTGCTCTAGAAAAGAGCCATCCAGCTGGTTCTTCACCATCAATGGGGCAAGGGTTTTTACTCCCATTTCTTTCTAGTCCCGAAGAAAACGGGACACCTTCACCCCATTCTGGATGTAAGTCGGCTCAATCTCTCCATCAAATACCAGAGGTTCTGGATGGTGATGCTGGCAAGCCTGCTTCCCGTCCTCCAGCAAGGAGATTGGTTATGCTCCCTAGATATACAGGATGCCTATGTGCATATCAAGGTCTTGTGTTCCCCCAGAAGATTCCTTCGATTCAGGTTTCGGGATCAGCATTACCAATTCAGGGTACTGCCATTCAGCCTTTCTTCGGCATCCAGGGTCTTTACCAAGTGCCTGGCAGTAGTGGCGGTGGCTCTCAGGAGGAAAGGCCACTTTGTCTACCCTTACCTAGACAACTGGCTTCTGTCATCCAAGTTAGCAAGCCACCTGGCAGTGACCCTAGAAGAGATGGAGAACCTTTTTCTCTCCCTGGGCATAACCATAAATCAGCCAAAATCGCAACCCAGGCCTTCCCAATGGTTGCAATACATAGGGGCCATCCTGGACACTGTGCAGGTGAAGGCTTTCTTGCCTCCGGACAGGGCGGTTCACTTGATGGCCCTGGTGCACAGAGTCCGAGCAGCTTCCTCTATTCTGGTGAGGGTTATCCTTCAGCTTCTGGGCCACATGGCTACAGCCATTGTTATGTTCCCCTCAGCAGACTTCCCATGAGAGTTCTGCAGTGGCAGCTCAAGGTCCAGTGGGACCAAGCGGTGGATGACTTGGACCAACAGGTCCGAATCTCAACAGCGGTCCGTTGCTCCCTGAAGTGGTGGCTCCATCCCCCACATCTAGAGGGAGGTGTCTCCTTTTAGAGACTGCCCCCATCACAAACTCTTAACTACAGATGCCTCATTGTCAGGATGGCGGGCTCACCTAGGGGATCACAGAACCAGAGGGTTGTGGTCCCCCACAGAGCGCTCTCCACACATAAATGTTCTGGAATTGAGAGCCGTTCTGTACGCCTTGATGGCTTTTCAGGACCAGATCCCTCCAGGTTCTCTTTTGGTGCAGTCAGACAACACCCCGGTTGTCTTCTACATCAGCAAGCAAGGGGGCACTCAGTCATACCCCCTGTGTAGGAAGGCCACTAGAGTGTGGGACTGGGCAGTAGAACATCGTCTGGATCTCACGGCTGTACACCTGCCAGGAAAACAGAACATTCTCGCGGACAGTCTCATTTGCTCCCGCTCTCTGAACCACAAGTGGGAATTGCTCCAAGAGGTCACACGCAACCTCTTCGGTCACTGGGGCTATCCAGAACTGGACAGCTTTCTGTCCTCGTGCAGCACCAAACTGCCAAATTTCTGCTTGCTCGATCCAGGGCCTGGTGTTTTCTGGCGAGACGCATTGTCCCTCTCCTGGACAGGGAGGCTTCTCTATGCCTTCCCTCTCATTCAGAGAATGCTGCTCAAATTGCAGTCAGAGGCAGCCAGAATTATTCTGGTAGCCCCTCTTTGGCCTCGGCAAATTTGGTACCTGCTGCTGCAGCAACTGACCTTGGAACCTCCTGTACAGTTGCCACTCTCCACCCACTTGCTCGCTCAAGAACAGGGGATACTAGTCCATCCTGCTCTGCAATCTCTTCATCTGCATGCCTGGCTCCTGCAATCTTAGCAGAAGAAAGATTAGGAGTGTCAAGCAGGATAGCAGAGGTGAAACCCTCCACTAGGGCAACTTATGCCATGAAGTGGAAGCGTTTTTACCTCTGGGCAGTGGCTCGTGCCCTAGATTCCCTGAATCGTCCAGTCAAGCATGTGTTGGATTATCTTCTCCATTTCTTGGACTTGGGCTTAAGGTCCTCATCCATCAAGGTACATATGTGTGCGGTATCAGTTTACCATGCACCATATGGGGAAGAGGACTCTGGCACAGCTTAACGTGTGCAAGACCTTTCTTTGAGGGGTTCTTCACATTAGACTCCTAGGAGGGACCCTGTCCCACCATGGGACTTGCTTTTCATTCTCGAAAAGCTCACCCTGCCTCCCTACGAACCAGCTGTGTTTTGCGAGCTACACTTTCTGCCTTCGAAAGCGTAATTTTTAGTTGCTATTACTTCCGCTCAAAGGGTTTCCAAGTTTCAGGCCCTTATGTGTAAGGAGCCTTGTCTTGTTTTCCACAGGGATAGGGTCACCATGCACACAAATCCTAAGTTTCTACCTAAGATAGTGTCCGCTTTGACTCTGAACCAGGACATTAACTTTCCGGTACATTATCCAGAGTTCTCTAATCAAGGCGAGGCCTTGTTACATACTCTGGATGTGCATAGGATTCTTTGCTATTACATCTACAGAACCAGTGCAACTAGGAAGTCGGACCAATTGTTCGTGTCCTTTGCACATAGGATGACAGGGCTCCTGTCTCCAAACAGTCTCTAACACATTGGTTAGTGCACTGTATTTTCTTCTGTTACCAACATCATGGTGAGCCCTTGCCGGGCACGATCAAGGGTCATTTCACCAGGGCTGTGGCTGCCTCGTTCGCTTCCCTAAGGAACATATCCTCGGCAGATACTTGCGCTGCCACAACATGGAGCACAGTCCATACCTTTGTTAGGCATTACAGCCTCGACATTGCTTCCAGGAGGAGAACAGGTTTTTGGCTGGCCATCCTGCAGGGCCTGCTCTCTTGAAGCTATTCAGCCTCTGTTTCTCTTCTCCCCCTCCCGTCAGATCTGGGTCTATTCTTGGGTACTGCTTGGGACTCAGTCCTAATGGTATTACCTGCTGCAAGAGATCCCCATCAAAGTCAGATAGTACAGTTACGTAAGAACGTACCATAACAGTAGATCTTCGAGAGGAGCTCTTGCAGCAGGTGGCTTTCCCACCCTCCATCCCCCAGGAATTTGTGTCGTACCCTTATTTAGGGTTGGGGAGATCCTGTCCAGTTCTCCTATCCTTTCAGCCGGGTCTCCGGCTGGAGAAGCAAGATGACACTGGGGGACTGCCCCTTTATACCATGTCTGATGTCAGGCAGAGCCAACGTTGAGGCGGTCCCCCACTACAGACTGCTAGCTACAAGATTTTCCTTGGGGTCCTAATGCCTGGCGGCATTAATCCTAATGGTATTACCTGCTGCAAGAGTTTCTCTCAAAGATCTATTGTTACGGCAAGTTCTTGCATAACTGTACTTTTCCATGTAGACCACGGAAGCATTTGCACAGAAAATGCCTCGTTTGCCAACATTGCTTTCCCTGGCTCTGTGGAAATGATTCAGACTGTCCAAAATGATACCCTTATTTTACGTTTCTTTCCCCTAATGGTGACTGAATGGACCAACTTGTTAAACAATATTAGTTGTGTGGCAGTGTGAGCACCCTACACCCCCCCTTATGTTTATGTGCAATACAAATGTTATTTTAAAACTACTCTAATCCCAGCTGTTTGTAGCGCACCACACTGCTGGTATATCCCTTTCAAAATAATGTTACTTCTAACAATACTTCTGTTTTACAACAAAGTATGGTCCCTCAGGTATATAAATCTCTTCATTTGCAGATCTGTAAGAAAAATTCCACAATGCACACCACCACAAAGTGTTAAAACATTACAGATACATTGACAATACCTTTATTTTTATGATATGGACAGCAGGAAAGAGAGAACTTAAAACATTTTTCTGATAACTTCAGTAAATTCTGTCCTTCAATAAATTAAATGTATAAACTTCTCTACAGTGTGTGCACTTCTTAGATAAAGCCACTCAAAAAATGGCAAACTACAAATATCTTTGTACAGGAGACCTACAAACAGATGCAGTTACCTGATTTAAAATACATTGTTTCCCCCCAAAAAACTGTAGTACAAGAGCCCAACAGTAACAAAATGGCTATTGTGCTAAAACAGCTATGTCAAAGGTCAAATTACTGTTCCTGTAATGGGAACTGATTAATTAAGGTAAAAGGGCACAGGCAGGAATGGAACGCGAAAGCCATCCGCTTCCTGTAACTGTAAAATCAAAAAAAAATGAAACCACTATAAAAGTAAGTGGAAAGGTGGTGTAAAATTTAAACAGTAGTTAAAAAAAAAAAAGGAAAATGGGTAGCCAGTTAGGGTAGTCTTTTGTTCCTGGGAATCGATCTAGAACTCGAGAGAGCAAAGTACAAAAGTAACTCTCTAACTAATGCAGAGTATCAAGAATCTAATTTTAACAGTAACAATTAAACTTTTAAAATAAGTAAGTGACTGGAGAACCAGTGATACTGGAGCTGATTTCAGGATGATTGTTGTCTTCAGGCAGAGAAGCAAATTGCCTTGAAAAAAGCACTTTATGTGAAACGGTCATTGGTGGCGGCTGGTGGCTGCTTTGCTGTATTTTAAACACTTAATAAATGTTTTTTATCATTTTCAAAGATTTGGATTTTCGTGTCCTTACTGTGAGCCCGGCTTTTTGACTTCAGAGAAACAAATCTGACCAACTGTCAGAGTGAAGCTTGACTGCAGAGTTTGAACCAAGACTCTAAACTCCATAATTAAAATCGGTTATGTCTCTGGGGGCATCTGTCTCTATGGAACTAGATGCTAAGTGCAAACATCCAATGAGGGATTCCTGGGGTTAGAACAGAACATTTACAGCCACTACTACATGAGGGTGAAACACTAAAAATCAAAACAGCATTTATTGATAAAGCACAGCAACTGGGAAAAACACATCAGGCACCATGTCCAATGGACCTTTTTACTTTGATATGGCACTTTAATTAAGCTATAAGGCACGACAAGGTGTGTGTTATCGTGTAATAACATCACTTCTGGGTGGGTTGAAGCACGAGGCGAATCAGAGTGCTTTCACCACCCCAGGAGGACGCTATATATAGAAAAGTATGGGTCGGGTAGATCGAGATTTTACATTGACATCTAGCTGTGGGATGTCACATAGACCCCTGAGGGCTTAAGCCCAAGGGTTTGTGAAAAGCAGCCCACAACGAGGTATGTGTAAATCGAGTTTGATACCCGACTATTTTTATTTTATATAATTGCTGGGTTTGCCTTTTTTGCCTCAGCAATTATATAAAATAAAGAGGTATGTGTATCCTGCCAGTGTATGCCAAGGTCAGTCCTTTTACTCCGGTGCCGAGATTTTGGTATTTTAAATCCCCCCTCCCCCATTTCTTCAGGTCTTTCTGTGCAGGGTATAACGGGAGAAAAGAAGAGGACTTACCGCTGAGTTGTTCTGACGGTTCGGTCTTGTGTAACATGGAAGCTTAGAGTGCTCTTGGCTGGTAGCGCTGCTGAGCATGTGTAGAGGAAGGAAAATGCTGCGCGTGTTTGCCGTTATAAACGCTCCTTTATAATGGCAAATTACACCACGGTTTCCCTATGGAAAAAGGCAGAGCCGGTAATTATTACACAATAACACACAGCTTGGAGTGCTTTATTGCAATTATACATTGGCTCGATGTTATACAAAATAAAAAAAAAAATTTAAAAAAGGTTTTAGTAGATTTTTAGTGTAGCAGTATTTCTTTTTTTCTGAAGAGAGAGCCAAATAATAATCCAACTAATCAATACAGTGATGTTATTGTGTAATAACATCACTGTCTCAGGCACACGCTGACCAATCAGAGCCCTGGGAATTTTCTTGCCATTGTATAATTAAGCAGTAAGGCACAACAGGGTGTGGTATATCATGGGATATCATCACGCCTCGGGTGGTTGGGCACGAGGCCGCAGGCCAAGTGCGTCCAACCATCCGTAAAACACTGAGAATAATTCTTCCCTCTCTAAGGCCAGGGGACTGGCTAGTCTTCCTGGACCTCAAAGATGCCTACTTTCATATTTCCATCAGGTGCTCCCACAGAAAGTACCTCAGGTCTGCTGCTCCCTCAGGCCATTATCAGTTCAAAGCAATGCCCTTGGCCTAACATCAGCTCCAAGGGTCTTCAAAGTGCCTGGCAGTAGTAGTTGCCTTCTAAGAAGGCAAAGGTTTCCATTTTTCCATACCTGGACGATTGGCTCATAGTGGGTCAGTCTCCAGACCAAGTCAAGTCAGACCTGCAAGTGACTCAGCAAGTGCTCACTTCTAGGTTTCTCTCAACCTCCCCAAATCAGTTCTCGAACCAGTTCAGCTCCTTACCTTTATAGGGGCAGAGCTGGATACTGTCAAAGCAAGAGCTTTTCTTCCCCTTGAAAGGGCAAGAGTTCTTATAGAACTGGCTTCGTCCTTCAGGTGTCCCGTCTAGCAAGGCACTTCCTTCAGCTTTTGGGCCACATGGCAGCTTCCACAGCAGTGGTCCAAGGGGCAAGATTTCAGATGAGGTACATTCAGTTCCATCTGAGGGCCTTTTGGTCCCAAAGGAAGGACCCTCTTACCAAACTGGTTCTAGTGACTCGGACACTGATCCAAGCTCTTCAGTGGTGGCAGGATCAGGACAATTTAAGGCACCTTTTGTCACTCAGTCTCATTCGGGGGTCCTTACCATGGATGCTTCTCTTTTGGGGTAGGGAGTCCATCTGGGGGATCTCACAGCCCAAGGACTGTGGTCCCCTCAGGAGTCCCTCCTTCATATCAATCTCCTGGAACTCAGGGTGGTTTTTCTGGCCCTGCAAGCCTTCTCTCAGTTGGTGCAGAACAAGGTGGTTCAGGTCAGAACAGAGAACACAACCACCATGTGGTACATCAACAAGCAGGGAGGCACTCGGTCTACGGCCTTGTGCACGGAAGCCATGAAATTGTGGTCCCTGGCTTATTCCCTGTATACCTCTCTGGCAGCAGTCCACCTTCCAGGAAAGGACAATGTGCTGGCAGATGCACTGAGCAGGATCTCCCAGGGCCATCACGAATGGTCCCTGGACCCTCTGGTTTTGAAAGTGATTTTTTTCAAGGTGGAGCACTCCAGAGATAGATCTCTTTGCTGCCCCAGACAATCACCAACTTACTCTGTTTTGTTGCAGACCCCCAGTCTTGGGTTCAGTCCCTCTGGATGCTCTGTTTTTGAATTGGGAAGGGAAATTTCTGTACGCTTCCCTCCCTTTCCTCTACTGTTCAAAGTCCTAGTCAAGATAAGGTCACAACCTTGCAAAGTGATTCTGATTGCTCCAGACTGGGCCAGACAGCCTTGGTATCCCCTGTTGCTGTCTCTAACAGTCCATGTTCCCCTGTCTCTTCCCAGGAATTACAACCTGTTAACCTCCTCTCAGGGGAGGATTTGGTACCCCAATCTTCGGTCCCTCAATTTCAAGGCATGGCTCTTGAAGAGTTAGAGTATGCAGATTTGCATCTGTCTCAGGGGGTTCTGGATATTCTCAAAGCTTCTCGAAAGCCTTCCACCAGAAAGACTTATAACTCCAAATGGAAAAGATTCAGCATTTGGTGCTCCAAGAAGCATATTCCTCCAGACACTGCTGAATTGTCTACAGTTCTGGATTATATGGTCCATCATAATGGCCTAGGCCTCAGACCAGCTACTCTCAAGGTACACTTGTCAGCTGTGTCTACTTTTTTGTCAGTGGGAACGTCTTCCTCACTATCATCTAATCCTGTGTTCTGTAAATTTTTCAAAGAATTGCTTCATACCAATACTCCCATTAGGGATCCTGCCCCTGCCTGGGACTTAAAAATTTGCATTGCTCAACTGATGCAACCTCCTTTTGAGCCTATATCCTCAGCAGAGCTCAAGTACTTGACTTGGAAAACTGTGTTTTTGGTAGCCATTACCTCTACCAGACGTATCAGTGAACTGCAAATCCTGTCAGTTGAACCTGATTTTATCTCTTTCCATAGAGAGAAAGTGATCCTTAGAACGAACCAATAGGAGGTTCTTGCCTAAAGTGGTTTCAGGCTTCCACTTGAATCAGTCCATGTCTCTCCCTGTCTTCTTCACTGATCATTCTTCCTCAGGAAAGAGGAGGCTACACAGTTTGGATGTTAAAAGAGCTTATAGCTACTACATAGAGCATACCAAGGGTCACAGGTTTGATTCCCTCCAGTTATTCCTCACTTATGGGGAAGTGGGAAAGGGCAAACCTGCCACTAAGAGGACTATTGCCAGGTGGATTGTGTCTTGTATCCAATTCTGCTATGAGAAACTAGGGAAGATTCCACCCTCAGGCCTGAGGGCTCACTCTACAAGAGGTACAGCTGCTTCCCTGGCTGCTGCCAGGGATATCCCTCTCTTAGAAATTTGTCACAGCCACCTGGAAAACAGACCATACCTTTACCAAGCATTACTCTCTGGATATCCAGGCTAGGAGTGATGCTCTCTCTGGCATACAGCAGTACTTCAGAGCCTATTCCCAAAGTAGGTTCTGTCCCTCTCCATGGAGGTACTGCTTGGTAGTTCGTAATAAGTTAGAATACAGCAAGACTTCATGTTGTTTGAAGAAAAAATTACTCACTTTAGTAATTATGTTTCTTCTAATGGAGTCTTGCCGTATTCTGACCTCCCTTCCTGCCTCCCCTCTCAGAACCTGTTTTTGGGAAGTGGGTGGGCAGGTGCAGTGTTGCACCCCAGAGGTGCCTATGACACACCCTCTTCTTTTTGTTTGGGTGTTTTTTGTTGTTATTGTTATCCTTTATTGGGATGGGTTTTTGGTTTTGGGTTTCCTGACTTGAGTCTTTTTGGGAATCCAAAACTCCTTGTTGCCAGTTGGCTAGTAAGAAATTTTCAATTTCCACATAGGATAGTTAGTGAGTTTTTGCTCGTAAGAATCTGATGGTTGAGTTTCAAAGGGAAACAGACAGAGACCTCAACCGAGCTCGCGCTCAGCACTGCATAGAAAGTTAACCCTTTGTTCTCCGGGGCAGTTTAAAGGCTGGAGCTAACTGCAATAGTCAGAATACAGCAAGACTCCATTAGAAGAAACATAATTACTAAGGTGAGTAATTTTTTCTTGCCTTCCATCAGCTACCAAGCCTGAAGCAGGAAGTAGTGCAAAGTAAACACTCCACAGAGCGTCAACAAGGTGAGAAGTGTACAAAATCATGCTAAATGACTTGCTGCAAACTGTATACACATATACCTCACAAGCCGTTTGTGAGTCGCATGGGAAAAAACATTAAAAATCCAAAACTCATACTATATCCAGCAACATGATATATATGATAAGATGTACAAAATTTAATGATGATTGCTATAGTGATGAAACTGGACAGTAGTTCAAAGCAAGAACAACATTTCACAGATAAAGTCACCCCCAAAGATGAAAATACGCCAGAACATTTATCAGAAACAGGCCACTCTTATCAGTGAACTGTCAGGCTATTAAAAAGTAACCAGAGAACCACTTGGGAATAGCAGACATTTGAAATAAAAACGGTTTAAGTGTTTGACACTAAAAGAAGAGGACTTAATGAAGATGTTGCTTTTTTTCTCCATAAATATTTTTCTTGAGATGTTGAAAGTTTTACAAGTCAACCAAAAAGACAGACAAATTAGCTGCAATGTGTGCTATAAAAG
This sequence comes from Neoceratodus forsteri, assembly GCA_016271365.2. Classification (NCBI taxonomy): domain Eukaryota; kingdom Metazoa; phylum Chordata; order Ceratodontiformes; family Ceratodontidae; genus Neoceratodus; species Neoceratodus forsteri. Next base: position 801,272,268 of record CM028129.1, read on the forward strand.
GAGTCCAAAGAATAAAAAAAAAAGTTGCTATACCAACATACAGTTGCTGTGGAGTATATAGAGCAAAATTGCTTTCATTCAGCTCAGTACCTTAAACCAAAAGTACTGAGAGTATAACCTGAACATAGTGAGAGTTTTAAAAATGCTACTGGTCGATGGCCATACAGAAGGACACCTTAGTCCAGACTGTCAGGTAGAAAAGCAGACTAAAACAAGATAAAACACATAGAAACACGGACAACGTCTGCAGAAAAAGACCATTGGTTTATCCATTCTGCCCAATTTTACACTACTGTACCCTGTGACTTATTGTCTTCACCCTCGCCTTCCCCCTCTCTCCTTACCTTGCTGCTACCCCCTGAGTAACTACTAACCCTTTACGCTGTCCAAACCATGCTTGAACCCCCTTTATGTTTTTTTTTTTGTGCACACCACCTCTACCAGAAAGCTCTTCTACAGCTCACTGTACAATATGATGTAACATGATATGGGGTAGTACAAATACAAAAGCACTTCTACCTGCAGAAAATGTTAATTGACTGTAAGTAGGGTCAAGAAAACATCACTGTCACATCTATAAAATGTGTATTGACCATATGTTATTACAGTTCATAGTAAGGCAAGAAGACAAGAAGGAGCAAGTTGGAGGCCACACTGGGCTAGCCGCTTGAGAACTGCTCCGCTTCGTTTTGTTTATTTTGCCTTGCCCACTCTATTTTATTTGTTTGTAATTTCGCTGCTCTTTTAAATTCTGCTGCTGCGTATTTTTATTTTGCTATTACCTGGCTTTGTTTGCCCGCCTTTGTTCCAAGGTTAACAGACTCGTCCGCTTACGCTGCTTTCTCCGCTTTTGGTTGGGCCTCATTTTGTGTTCTATCTTACAGGCCGGGACCTTGTTCGGGGTTGGATTGTGGAAATCTGGGACGAGCTGTGGTGTTTCGGAGCCGAGGACTCAGTGAGACCCGGTGTGTTCAGAGCTTTAATGCTGAACAACACGAGTTGGGTCTTAGTTCAACGAAATGGACTTTTGGCGTCTGGGAAGAGACTTGATGCTCCGAGGGTGAAGACCTGGAGAGTCTTGTGTTGTGTTTTCGGGGAGTTCTGAATGAATCCTGGTATTACTTAGCAAAGTGTCCCAGAGTCGTCGTTCATTTTTTTTTCTTTGAAGGATTTGGATCGTGTCCTCCTGTGTGGTTTGAATTATTCATTTGTTCTAGGAGAGGACTGTTGATCTGTGGCTATTTGGCTTATTTTAAGCTCTGCTCTGAATTAATAACCTGGATTTATGGATTTTATCTATGTGGCTGTGTTCCCTGTATATTTCTGGACTTATTCCTGGTCAGTTGGATCGTGGGGATTAGTGATTTGACAGAGCTGTCCCGAAGAGCCTGCAAGATAAGTGACTTTGAAACTTTAATGACATTTTCGACTGTTTAAACGTTATTCTGAGAAACTGACTTTACTTGGTCTATTAGTTGGGCTTGCAGTGTTCTGGTGGGCCCTGGGTCGGTGTTACACACAGAGGTGGGGAGTGGGGTAGGCTGGAGGGCCTGTCCTTAATCTCGCCTTCCTCTACACTCCTGAGGTGGCCGGCCGGGGGACTGGCCTCTCTTGGAGTGGAAGTAGTGGGCCACTGATCTTTTGGGCTGGCTGGATCCTGTGGCCTGCTGGTGGCCTTTTATTCGAGCCAAACCGATGTGGATTCTGAAACCCTGGATTTTCGGAAACTGATCTATACTTGTTGATGTTGGGCCGGTTACATTATATTTTATTTTGTTGTATATAGATAGGATGTTTATTGTTTGCAGTTATGATTTTGTTTAGTAATTATAATTCATTTGAGGGAACAATTTGAGCAGTGAGAGTGCTTTATTACATCTTTTATTCCACCTGTATCCGGTTCGGTGAGAGAGTCCCGGAGGATGGTTTTTAAATTATTCCCTCTGTTTACTATTTTATCATTAGTTTTATGATTTAATTATTATTGTTTTTTGTTTTAAGTACCAGGTAGTGAGAGGACCTGGGAATAATTTAGAATTGTGTTGGTTAAGTTTTGATTGTCCCCCAGGCCGTGAGAGGGCTTGTGGGATAAAATAATTAATCAGGTTTTGTGTTAGAGTGCCGGTTAAGTTTAATTTTTTATTTTAGTTAGTTTTTAGTTGTAGGAAGATTATGGGTTGTTTTATTATATTTATTGTTTTAATTTTGAGCAGCTTGATGTGCCTGCCTGCCCGCCTGTCTTGTGCTATTAGGCCTCTGCTCTCCATGCCCTCCGCCCCTTCTCTTTGCCCCCTGCCCACTCATATCTATTATCGGTGTCAGGTGCTAGGGATTGCTCGAAGGGGGAAGGGGAACTGGGTGGGGTTGGGGTTGCGGACAGCAGAGTGAGCAGTGCTTTCCCGTAGGGGTGGTTAGGCCTAGAAGACACCCTGGGGGCGAAATGGCTTCTGGAGCGTGGTAATCCTGTTCTGGTTCCCATACCCAAGGGCACCTCCAGTTTTGGAGGGCAAGTGGTTGGGACAACTCGCCAACCTCGTCCAACTCGGGCATTGTTGTGCAATGCCAGATCTGTCTGCAACAAGACTGGTCTTATTGCAGATTTTATTGCAAGGGCAGATCTGGCTTGCATTACCGAGACCTGGTTGGATGGGAATGCGGCCTCCTTTTTAGAGACCGCTGTTCCCACCAGGTACTCGGTTATACACCGACCGAGATTGGATCGCGGGTGGGTGCGGGGTCGCGGTCTGTTTCAAGACCGAATTGGGCCTAACTGGTGTACCAGTTCAGGAGGCCAGGTCATTTGAGTGTACTGTGGTAGCTGGTGTAGAGTGCAGGATTGCTCTCATTTATCGTCCACCAGGTCATGAGAAGCTTTTCCTGCAGGAAATAGCTGATTTTGCCGCCGACATGGCCTTGGAGTCACCCAGATTGATGGTTCTGGGCGACTTAAGTGCTTGGGTCGACGACGAATCTTCGCTTTTTGGTCAACATTTCCTCCAGGTGATGACATCTCTGGGCTTTGCACAGGTTGTTTCTGCAGCTACACACAAGGGAGGTCACTCTCTTGACCTGGTCTTCCTCCTGGGGATCGAGGCTTCCGATTTGGTGGTGGAACCAGTCGGTTGGTCCGATCACTACTCAGTTGGGTTCAATTTTGAGGCCCCGTGAGGTCGGCCCCTGTGGAGTTGGTCAGGTATCGCCTTCGGAACGTTGTCCCTGAAGACCTGATGGCGGTTATTGACCTCTCGTTGTTTGATGAGTTTTGCACTGATCCTGAGCAGCTGGTAGTGGCCTATAATAGGGCCATATCAGTGGCACTCGATCAGATTGCACCAGTCCGTGTTCGCCCCCTTCCCACGTCGTCCCGTTGCCCCATGGTTTGATGGGGCTTTGAGAGGGCTGCGGAGGTTGGGGCGTAGGTTGGAGCGTCGTTGGAGGAAGACTGCCTCTGATGCCGACCATCTTATTTTGCTAGAGCATTATAAACTCTACGAAACAGCAATTTCCCATAAGAAGGCAGAATTTCTGTCCAGGGAAATTTCTGTCACACGGAATCGACCGGCTCAGCTCTTCAGAACTGTTGACAGACTGTGCAACCCAGCCTGTCAGCAGATCCGTCGAGCTTTTATGCAAACTGATTGTGAGGAGATCGCTCGATTCTTTGCGAATAAGGTTGAAGACATCAGGAGGCAGTGCCTCCAACCTCACTCCAAGGTTGTTGCAGTTGATCAGTGTCTTGTCGCAGAGCCTGGAATTTCCTGGAGTACCTTTGACCTGCCGGACTTCATAGACACTATGAGGATTGTCCATGAGATGCGTCCAACATGCTGTAGTTTGGACCCTGGCCCTACTTCCCTGATTATGGGTTGTAGTGAGATCATCGGCCCGGCCTTAGCTCGGATTATCTGGTGTTCTTTAGATACGGGAGTCTTCCCTAGCTCTCTGAAGGAAAGGGTGGTGACCCCCCTTCTGAAGAATGCTTCTTTAGACCCGGATGACCTAGCAAACTACAGACCAATCTCTAACCTCCCTTTTGTGGGGAAGGTTATTGAGAAAGTTGTGGCAGTCCAACTGGATAACCATTTGACCATCCATAGTTTATACGAACCTCTCCAGTCTGGTTTTCGTAAGAGGCATAGTACCAAGACTGCTCTGGTTCAGGTGCTCAATGATCTCCTGATGGCGAGAGATCAGAGACACCGTTCCATTTTGGTTCTCCTTGATCTGTCATCAGCTTTTGATACTGTGGATCATGGGGTTTTGTTCGAATGTCTGAGGTCCATTTGTGGACTATCGAGTACGGTCCTCAGATGGTTTTCATCTTTCCTCGAAGGGAGAACGCAGAGAGTGGTCTCGGGTTTGTATTCATCTGGGGCCTTCTCTCTGCCTTGTGGGGTACCTCAGGGCTCGGTGCTTTCCCCCATGTTATTCGCAGTATATATGCTACCCCTCAGAGACATTGTAAGATGGTATGAGCTGAGGTTTCATTGCTATGCCGATGATACCCAGCTCTACCTGTCTTTTGCACCCGACCAGGTTAGTGCTATCTCGGTACTGAACAACTGCTTCGCTGATATCCAAGACTGGATGAACACCAGCGGTCTAAAGATGAACCTGGGAAAGACTGAGGTTATGGTGGTGGACCCGGGTCGCAGGGTAGAGGGTTGAGGACTGGGTTCCCCTCTGGATTAATCCTGGGGGTGGACCAGATCCTCACCTCTGTACGGGTGCGTAACCTGGGAGTGGAGCTTGACACTGGTCTGACCCTCCGTTATCAGGTGTCTGCAGTTGTCAAGACTGCATTTTTTCATCTTAGGAACATTGCCAGGATTAGGCACCTTGTTCCACCTAGCGACCTGCCGGTTTTGGTCCACGTCTTTGTGACATCTCACCTTGATTACTGTAACTTCCTTTACCTAGGACTTTCTGGGGTTGATATCCACCGCTTGCAGCTAGTGCAGAATGCGGCAGCACGTTTGTTGACTGGGGCATCCAGAAGTTCTCATATTACCCTTGTGCTGCGCACTCTGCACTGGCTGCCAATACTGTGGTGGATCACCTTCAAAGTGGGTTTTTTGACCTACAAAGCCCTACACGGTGTAGGTCCCGACTATTTGAAAGAGCTCCTGGTGCCCTACACCCCTCTGAGACAGCTCCGCTCAGCTGACGAGGGGTTGCTGGAGATTCCGAGGGTAAATTTGAAGTCTTCTGGAGCTCATGCTTTTGGAATCGCTGCACCTACCCTCTGGAATTCTCTGCCCCGGGAGAGCAGGACGGTGGGGAGCTTCAAGCAGGCTTTAGACTTTTCTATGGGAAAAGGCATGTTCAGTTTTGTTTTAACTGTATATTGTAGTTTTGTAATATTCATTTAGAGTTGTTTTACTGTATGTATTGAATATGTCTGTGTTTTTCTTGATGTACAGCGTTTTGAAAACGTTGAAAGGCGCTTAATCAAATAAATTTTATTATTATTATTATTATAATATTAAACCGTAGATCTTAGGAACGACAGAACAGTGATAGAAAAGTATTGAAGTAGGTGGATCCCTAACAGCTTAGAAAGCTAAACCACGCAAAAAGTGGGGTGAAAATCATGCAGGGATTCCTTCCATTTCATCAGTGAAATGTAGTATACTGGGTACTGAAAGTCAGTCTGGGCCACACACCCTGTGCTGTTCAAGGGGATAGCTGTGGGAGACATTTCATATATGGTTTCCAAGTCATGTAGAGGGACAGCTGCCCAACTGCCTAAAAGCCTGTACACTCATGCAACTGCTGTGTGTCTCATTTGAATCAACATCCAACTTGTATATCTGGCATGAAATTCAGCTGTTTCCAGTGACCAGATGAAGAAACTGCAGTATAACTCTCAAAGTTAGTCTGAAAAACAATTTTGTTAGTATAAAAAAAAAAAAGTATTGTGCATTGGATATGGGTTCTTTTCCCTGCAACTTTGTCTAGGCTAACATGGCTGCTTCATTTCTTTGTCTTCCAGTTCTTTTAATTCAGTAGTAATAGTATGTCTTCGCTTTGGTAAGAGCTGGTTGTACAATAGAAGTCAGAGGGTGGTGGTAATAGCGTCCACTCTGGAGAGGGCAAAGTGACCAGTGGGATGCCATGAGGGTCAGTACTAAGCCCAGTCCTCTTCAGTGTCTTTACAAGTGACATTGCAGAAGGACTGGAAGGGAAGGTATGCCTGCTGGTGGATGACACAAAAATCTTCAACAGAGGAGACACACCAGGAGCGGTGGAAAGCATGAGAGAAGATAAAAAAAAATAAAAAATGGAGGAATGGTCACGGATTTGGTAGTTGGGCTTCAATGCAAAAAAGTGTAAAATCATGCACTTGGGGCACAGAAACCCGGGGGCAACATATCAACTGGGAGGAGAAGTACTAGCAGTCAAAAAAACAGGAAAGGGACTTGGGGTTAATCATTTCTGATGATCTGAAAGTAGCTAAACAGTGTGACAAGGCAGTGGGAAAGGCTACCGGGGTGCTCAGATGTAAAATGGTGCAGGGCCTGCATCAGACGCCCTATGAAAAAAGGTGTAAGGAATTATAATAAGCATGCCACTGTCATCCCTCTTCCCAAGGGTGTTGACCCCTCCTCCCTAGGCAACTACCGCCCTATCTCCCTTCTCCCCACTCTTGCTAAACTACAGAAACACTTAGTCCTCTCTCAGCTTTCCTCCTTCCTTGACTCAACCTCGTTCTTCACCCCTTTCCAGTATGATTTTAGGAAGTCCCATTCCACTACCATCTCCCTCCTAAGGCTCACCGATGCCATCCTCACTGGCATAGATAAATCCCACATCACCTCACCCATCTTTGTCGACCTTGCTAAGGCTTTTGACACTGTCTCACACCCTCTCCTTACCAAACTCTCCCTAGGTGGGCTCTCCAGCTCAGCAACCAATTGGTTCCACTCCTATCTGGTGGGTTGGACTCAATCCGTAAGGATTGGTAACTCCATCTCCTCCCCACTTCCCACCTTTTCCAGAGTCCCCCCAAGGCTCAGTCCTGGGACCACTGCTGTTCTCCATTTTCCTAAACAACCTGCCCTCTGCCTGCCCACGCACATCCATTCACATGTATGCAGATGATACTGTCCTGTATACCTCAGGCCCCTCTACATCTGATGTGACTAGACTACAATGAAGTTCAGCTCTGGTTTCATTCAAATCAACTTTTCCTGAAAGCCAAGAAAACAGTCTCCATGACCTTTGGCACAAGGCAGAGACTATCTCGGCTCCCCTCTACACCCACTTTCCACACCCTGGATGGGACAAAGCTTGAGGTTTCCTCCTCATTTAGATACCTTGGGGTATGGCTTGACCAACACCTTGATTTTTCTGTACACAACGATGCGCCCTGTAAGAAGCTGCACCCATCGCTTGGGGCCCTATACCGGAACCGCAGTTGCATCCCGCTACCGGCCAGGTAGGAAATCGTATAGAAAATTATCCTCCCTATCTTTGACTACGGAGATGTAGTCTATTGTACCACTCCCAAGTCCACCCTAACCAGAATGGACACCCTTTTCCACTCCTTCTGTCCTTTTGCCCTTGACTGTCCCCCCAGCACACACCACTGCTCCCGCTACCTGAATCTACATCTCCCCTCCCTGCAGGATAGGAGGCTGTCCCACTGTACCAGGCTTACGGCCAATTTCTGGACCCAGTCCCTGCCCCCATACCTCTCTAGTGCTCTGTCTATACCACCCCCCACATTTGCACTCCCTTAGGAATACTGACTATCATTCTTTGAGTATCCCTCATATGGCCACCACTGCAGGACAGACAGCATTCTCATATCGCATGCCCAAACTATGGAATTTTCTCCCACTGGCCATTTGGCAAGCCTGCTATGCCAACCAACTCAACTCCCTCCTTAAAGCCCATTTCTGCTCTGCATGTACATGCACCTAGACTACATACTCTGTACCATGACTAGGCAGGGATCCTAGTCAGGAATGGTATTTCACCGCTTGTCAGTGTGTAGCTAGCTCCAGCTATATGCAACTAACTGGGCTGTCTCACTCCACCTGGCAAATCCAATCTGCCCATGTGATGGCTATGTTATGGATCACTTCCTGATTAACTCTGTGCAAAAAAAGCTGTACCTTAACTATTGCTGTGGTGCTGACATACTAACATACTAGACGCCAGCAGAGTAGGCCTATTGGTCTATCAAGTCTGCTTGTGCTTCAGCACCCTGATTGGGTACCATAGCCCTCTATCTGTCTCCTTCCACAGTTACTCCATCTCCCAGTCCTGCTCCCCCCCCCCGGGGAAAATCAGCCTCTGCTTCACCCCTTGCCTATACCTGTCCCACCCTCTCTTGAATCCCTCCACCGTAGCTGCCTATACCAGCTCCCCAGGCGGCGCATTCCACGGTTCCACCACTCTCTCAGTGAAGTACCTCCTCCTCCTTTCCCCCTTAATCCTACGATCCTCAATCTTCCAACTGTGTCCTCTGGTGATCCCACCCTCCTTCAGTTGAAAGATCCTATCTCGGCTTACCTTATTTACTTCCCTGAGGTACATGAAGACCTCAATCATGTCCCCCTGGTCCCTCCTCTCCTCCAGCGAGAACAGGTTGAGCTCCCCTAGTCGTTCCTCATATGTCATATCCCCAGGCCCTGGATCATTCTGGTTGTTCTCGTCTGAACCCTCTCCGGGAGTTGGATGCCCCTTCTTAGATGTGGCTTCCAGAACTGCACACATGTTCTGTTTTTCAGTGTACTGCCAATTATCCTTTCAACAATTTATAAGCTGTCTGCATCTTAATTTTCACCTGTATATTCTTGTACACAATATGTCCTGTACTCAGCATTGCTGTTTGTACTTATGTATTATTGTTGTATTTAAACTCTGCATGACTCCCTTGCTCCACACACCCCAGGTCGTGTCTGGAATCGAGCGGTAGACCGCTCAGTATGCTCACCTGGCAAAACGTTTGAACAAATAAATAGGCAGGCTTATCACCAGCAGAAAGATGGAGGTAATAATAGTCCTGTATAGCTCACTAGTGAGACCCCATCTCAAATACTGTGTCCAGTTCTAGAGGCCCCACCTCCGAAAGGACATAGGCAGGGTAGAGGCAGTACAAAGGAAGGCAACCAGAATGGTGCAGGGCCTGCATCAGACGCCCTATTAAGAAAGGCATAAGGAATTATAATATGTACTCCTTAGCAGAAAGGAGGGGATGGGGGGATATGATAGAAACATTCAGATACCTCACAAGTATAAACAAGGTACAGGAAGGGGAGCATTTTTCAGAGAAAGAGATGCTCAAGCACAAGGGGTCACACTATGAAACTGGGAGGGGCTTAGAGAAAATGTAAGGAAGTACTTCTTCAGGGAAAAGGAGATGGATGCTTGGAACAGCCTCCCAGCGGAGGTGGTGGGGGCTAAAACGGTTACATGATTCAAGAAAGCATGGGGTAGACACAAGGGGATCTTAGAACTAAGGCAAGAGGGGTGCAAACTGAAGACCGAGTAGGGTTTGCAGTGGTGTACTGTAGGTAGGGAAAATAGGACAGACTTGGTGGGCCAAGAGGTCCTTATCTGCCAACAACGTCTATGATCTTCCTTGTCGATCTTCACCATTCATTACTGCTGGTTAAGCTGCGGAGAGTGCGCACCTGTCACGGGAGATTTTTTTGAGGAGAAGTCGGCACCGATGGCGTCACCATGAGGCCAACGCAGTGTGCGGCGCATGAAGGTTAGCTTTAAGGCGCCGCATTCTCCTCCCCCAACCCAGTTCTGTTTCTGCCGCTGTCAAGGTCGCACCTACTGCGCAAGTGTATAGTGTGTTTTGTCTGCGTCATCAGGCCTACTCCGACATTCAACGCTGTTTGCTCCATCCCGGTTCTGGCTCACCCGACCCAGTTTTGAATCCCGGTAAGACGGTTTCATTTATTTCTTCTAATGGTGTTGGGTCCTTTTGCTGTAGTTTGTTATTGATTTCATGTCATGTCTGGTTCAGGGGCTAAAAGAAAATCCAAAGCGGGCCATGCCCCCATGTGTTGGTGCCCCTGTGGCTGGCATTTTTCCGTTACGGACCGACATGACATTTGCTTGCAGTGCCTGGGTCCCAACCACGATATGAATAACTGCAATGCCTGTTTCTTCATGGACCTCCGCGTTTTGGAAATCTGCATATTTAAAGTTGGCAGGGCCCCGCCAACATTTGGAGGGTGGTGTCGTTGTAGGGATGTGATGGCAAGATCACTTGACCCCACCTCCGGGTCCCCTCCCGGGTCTATACGGCCTGGTGAGGAGGAAACCTCTTCGGATTCTAGCCTTGCCATAGAGGTGGTTTCTTCCACGGTACTGGAGGAACAGCTTGGTTTCCTGCAGAGCCGGGTTGGGAGCACCGACATGGCAGTCACCTCCACGGAGGTGCAGGCTCCCCCTGTGTTGTGGCCCACGGTTATTGGGCCTGGCACTGGTGGACCCTCAGTGCCACCTTCTGGTGCTGCTTCAGATCCCAGTGCTGTTCACTGCGCCAGTGATTGAGATGGTGCTGCGGGCAGTGCCTTGTCCCACGATGGCGCCTTTTGTGGCACCATTGCTAGGAACTCTCCCGGGGTCGCTAGTCTGGTGGTATGCCTGGTTTCTTCCTGTTCAGAGGAGGATGACCCAATGGTCGATTTGGACTGGCGTCCTGACTCCTTGGAGTCGGAGAGTCCTCTGGGACGCGGCACCAGGCGGCCCAGTGTTCACCTCCTGGACTCCCCAGAGCCTGTGGTCCGGGTAGCCCCCCATGCCGACACCGGTGTTGGTAATGCTGCAGTGGACAGCAGTCTGGGGGGGCCTGCTAGGGCAGTCTCATCTGTGGAGGCCATGACGGCTGCCATCTTTGGTGCTGCCGTGGCCTCCTTGATGGAGACGGGGCCCCCCTCTTCTACAGCCTCCCTCAGGGGGTCTGCAGGATTGGGGGGGGTCCCCTTTTGCTGGGTTTGAGGAAGAGGGCAGCCTCGGAGTCCGAAGGGTGAGAGACCCCCTGCCGCTACCCTGCCGGGAGTGGGGAGGAGCCGAAGCGCTGAGCCCTGCCTCTCCTCTGAGGCTTCAGGGGTGCCCTTAGTGGGCAGTGCTGAGGGTTGCCCTTCTGGAACCATGCAACCGCAGTCACACCACAGGGGAGATTCTTCCTCAGGGCTCATTCAGGGTTTGTTTCCACATTTACAGTGCCCGCTGACTGGATCGACCCCTGGGTCCCCCACTTAGGAGGACCTGTTGCTGGGTCCCAGAGCCCTGGCAGACACTGGGCACTTTCTGTGTGGTGCCCTTCCCCAATTCCTCTGCAGACACCCCCCAGACCATGTGGGTCCTACAGGTCCTTCAACCTGGGTGATGTTCAGGGCCACTGCGGCGGCTTTCCCAAGGTATGTTAGAGCTATGGACGAGCAGGTATTTCGCCTGTCTCCTCCGCCGCAGGAGGACCCCGAACACCTGAGCTCCTCTACATCCTCAACTTCCTCTTCAGAGGAAGAGGAATGTTCTGTCCACCTTTCCTCCGATGCTGATTTCACTGAATATCAGTGGTTCCTCTTGAGGGTAGTTCAGGAGCTTCACATCTCCCATGTGATAAGTAGCAATATCGAGAGAGAGACGCACTCATTTCTGAGTGAATTTAGTGCTCACCACCTGGTGATGCCTTCCTGGCCTGTTCCCTTCCAGGAAGTGTCCGTCTGCACCTGGCAGTCTCCAGCTGCCTCTCCCCCAGCCACAGCGGACTGCAGGAGGAGGTATTGCACTCCCCAGGAGTCTCTAGGTTCTCTGCCTCACCCGCCTTTGGGGCTAACGGTTTTAGATACTCCTGGGCTTCAGCATCCGGCGTACAACTGACTTCCGGATCCGGATTCTGCCAAATTCGACCGGTGAGGAAGATGAGTTTTCTCTTTAGCTTGTGCGTTACTTTGTATCAGATCACATCAGGCTCACCACACTGCCTACAACCGGCACCTGTGGTCAATGTTAGCGCAGGTGTTAGCATCTCTGCCTGATTTGGAGGAATCTAGACAAGCCATCACCATCTCTGTGCAAGGTCTGGAGCTTGCAAGACACCAAGCAAGGGCAATGAGGTGGCATCCAGACTAGCAGGGACATGATCTGCATCAGACGGGTGGCATTGCTTCATCTATCCAGGTTGTCACCCATTGCCCAGTGTAGGGTGATTTCCTCCATTTTCCGGGGGACCCATCTTTTCTCCTGCAGGGCAAGGAGGAGCTTACAGGGCGCCTCCCATCCCCCTGGCCACAGGGGACACATTCTTGTCTTGACCAGCCTTAGACAGTAGGCGGTCTAGTAGGGCTATGGGATCTCCCTCTCCTGCGCCTCACCCGCGGGAGGCTGAGGGAATCTGTTCTCTCAGGGCTGTGCCAGGTCCCCTCGGGGGGCTTGGTACTCACCCAGCAGTGAAGACTGACAAGGGAAGATATGAAAATTACGTACCTTCCATAATTCTTGATCTTCTCTTGTGTCTTCACCATTCATTACTGATTCCCGCCCACCTTCCCCTCATGGGTCTCAGTTTTTGGGCATCACCTCCACCCTGCTCGCCTTTCCCCCTCTTTGAGGCCAACTGGGGGCAGAGTCCCCCTGGTATCTCAGGGCTGTCTGTTTCCTTCTGTAAAGTCACAGAGCAGTCGACCTAGGAGGACGGTGAGTAGGGTCTTTGCCCTGATTTCGGAGGGAACTCCGTGGGATTCTCACTAGGGTGTACTGTGGTGTCCCCCTTTTTGGCCTGGGTACCCCTCTTGTTTTTTCTCACCTTCTTGCTGTGGGTACTGTGTTAGTGCATTTCATGGGAGAGCCTGTAGGGATTTTCCTCCCTCTTTTCTCGCTCATTGCACGGATGTCCCGTGGTTCTCTTTTTCTGAAGTGGGGAATACGTCAGTACTCTTGTGAGGGAACCTGTAGGGTTTCCCCCCCTCTGTTCTCTCCTCATTGACTCTCCTCTACTTTAGAGGTCAATCTGGACAGAGTCCTCATTGGACTAAGGGCTGTTCCCCTCGATTTTCCAGGGGATAGCCTGTGAAGGGCCATGCTCCAGGATTTTCAAAACATATGTGGAGAGAGGATAGGAAGAGAGGTCAGTCTCCACCAGTGGTTTATGTATCCAAGACCATTTCAAATTTCCTCTTCTGGGCCTCGGTCCAGTGGTCCCTGAAACTGGTGGGATCCTTGCTCCCTTGTTTTCATACCTTCAGGTTTTTGAAGCATTATTAGCCAGTAGTCTTTCAACTAAGATGGCAGAGAGCCCTCCTTCCCTCTTTTCCCTTACACATATTGTCTCTTTCTCGCTTCTCTTTCTCTCACTTTCTCTCTCTTCTTTCCTGTGCAACCTCCCAAGGATTGGGGCTCTTTGGCCACTTAGGACAAGAAGTCCAATCCCTCTGTCCTCTGGTCGGCTTATTCTTTTTTCAGTTGATAACCTTCCTTTTCCTATTCCTCATCTCTCCTGCCTCACCTTAGTTTTCTCTATCCCTGTGTCATCCTCTCCTGCAAAACAGAACTGGGGTGGAGGAGGAGTCTGCAGTGCCTAACAGCCAACCCTTGTGTGCCACACAGTGCATCGGCCTCATGGGCAGTGCCATCTGTACCGACTCCTCCCTCAGAAAAAAAAAAAAAAAATTCTCCCGTACAGGTGCGCCTCCAGCAGTTTACCCAACAGTAATGAATGGTGAAGGTACAAGAGAAGATCATGAATTACGGTAGGTGCATAATTTTCATTTTCTGTGTTTCACAGATGACAACTCTCTGGTGGAGTTGACAGCATGGAGGGGATAAAGGAACTTCAAAGAGACCTGTAAAGGCTGGAAAATTGGTCCAGAGTGTGGCAACTGAAATTCAGTCCCACAAAATGCAGAGTAATGCATTTAGCGAACAAAGATCCCACAAAAGAGTATTGAATAGGAGGGGTTCAGCTGGACACAAAATCAGAGGAAGGAACCTAGGAGTCATCATTAGGGACTCCCTTAAACAAATCAGCCAATGCAACAAAGCCGAGGGCAAGACAAACAGGATGCTAGGGTGCACTGGGAGGGGGTTCAACAGTATGAAACAGGAGGTACTTACCTCTGTATAGGTCACTGTTGAGACCACATTTGGAGTATTTTGCTCAGTTCTGGAGTCTTCACCTGAAAAAACACAGGAGCAGGCTAGAGAAGGTATAACATAGGTTAACCAAAATGATTCAAGGTCAGGAGTGCAGATCCCATGAGGATAGGGTAAAGGTGCTGACCGTGTATTCACTTAGAACCAGACGGGGGTGGGGGGGACATGACAAAGACCTAGTTCCTGAAAGGAATAAACAAGTTGATCCGTGAAGAGCTATTTACCAGGAACAGAGAAGCTAGGACACAGGATCACAAGTGGAGGTTAATCGGGGAAGCTTTGAAAAGGATGTGAGGAAGTATTTTACAGAACAAGTGGTTGAGTCATGAAATGATGTGCCGGAAGAAGTAGTAGGTACCAAAACCACAGATGGCTTTAAACATGGCTGGAACAGAGCCAAGTGTATAGTAGCTACTCAGAAGAACAAGGGAGGCAAAAAGAGTAAGAGCACACACACCACAAACGCACACACTGAGCACAAATGTAAGGATGTTAGAAATACATTTTTGCATAAAAAAAAAAAAAACCTAGATGAAATTGTTTGCCAACCAACAAATACTACTGCTTAAAAAAGGGAAAATTTGATATTTAGTAATAAAAAGCTATGGAAACTTTTTGGGCAAAACAGGGTAATAAACTATCAAAAAAAAAACAACAACTGGTGCCTGTAAAAAAACGCCCTCTCCTGCCACCTCAACGTTTTGGTGACATCACAGAGCCACTTGAGCTTCACTCTCATGGCACTGTAAGTCACCATGCATGCCCCTGGCTCTGTTAAACACAAAGGTTACAGCCAATCCAAAGACCAGCTTCTTCCTGTCAGGTTTATCTTTTCTAAAACTTGTGTCCAAGGTGATCCAGTGGTAGATCACTGTGTTCCTTTATTGGGAGATGGTCTGGGCCATTCAAGGATCCAAAAGATCTTTCATTAACAGATTTGTTACTGTTTTTTAAACTAATGCAACATGCGTAGCATGCATGTAGCAGGAAACTAAATCAATTTCAATATAAAATGGGCAAGGAAATTCCTGTGTTCTGATTGGCTGAGACTTGGTTCTAGCCATGGCAGTAAGAGAGTACCACCAATGGCTAAAACAAATCCCTGCCAATAAGGGCAACTCACATAATTCATAAACCACCTATTTCCTAATTTTCATCACAAACATGGCTGCAGCCTTTACTCGTATATAAAAAGCCTTAACTACCGGTAGGCCCTAAAAATAAAAGTCCATTAAATTAAACAGCCAGCCCGGTGGAGATGAGGGTTGAGGTGCTGGACGCTACACCTCACGCCGTGCCGGCAACCCGGGTTCGGGAACGAGCTCAGTCCGCAGGGGGTCAGCAGGGGAGAGAGAGAGAGGATCGAGAGTCCCATGACAGCTCTCCTCTGTCAGGGGCAGGTAGGTACGTCATCCTGCTCTATGGTTGCCACCTGGTGGAAGATAGGGGCAGTGTCGGACAACAGGAGACACAAGAACGTGGCATTGGGACATGCGCACCTCCATTTGCGCGTTCTCGGCCGTGGGGGTAAGGGTCACCAGGAAAAATGACTGCCGGCTTAATGAAGCCCTGCAGTGCTCTGGTGTCTCAGCTTCACAGTGTCTTCAGGCCTGCTCCAGACATCACTCGGGAGGGGGCGGATGGCCCACCTTCCTTCTGCCCTGCCATGGGGGGTAATCCGTGGAGATGCTGAGGTGCCATAGCAGCCGAGAGTGACTGGCAGAAGGGTGGATGCATGCCATCAGGTCGCAGTAGGAAAAATGGCTTATAGAAAGCTGAAGGCTCTCGGCCTGTGGTCTTATGCCACACTATGCCTCTGGGTGTGCGGTTATCTCAGTACTACCAACACCCAGCCATGTCTTATTGCTTACATACTGTAACATTGGATGTTCTGTTAGAATATAAACAGAGTTCTTAAATCATTTACTTAGACACACAGAACATTAACGTCAGATAAAGGCCTCCATAACTACTCTGCTGTGGCCCTTGTGAATGTCTTGCCCCTCAGTTTCTGTCCCCCCATCTCTAAGTAGGCCTGTATGCCTGCCCTCCCCTCCCAAAAAAAAACTGCTGGACAGTTTGGCCCTTACCACTCTTCCCAGTGGCTTGTTACACTAGTCCACTTATGAACTGCAGCTTTTCCGCATATGTAATGGCCTCCCAGACCTTGGACCATCTTGCTTCATCTGCACTGTACTGCTTCCGCCCTATTGCAGTCTTCTTCCGATGTGGACTCTAGTACCTTGCAGTGTTCCAGTGGGGTCTTGCCAACAAGCTTTACAGTGGGAGTACTGCCTCTGGACTTCTGCTGTAGATCCCTCTCCCGATACAGCCTAACATCCTATTGATCTTACCCACAGCTCTGTTACAGAGAAACAGAAACATAGAAGTTGACGGCAGATAAGGACCGCAAGGCCCATCCAGTCTGCCCATTTCTTTTTCTACCTTATGAATGTGCCATTTGCCTTTGCTCTGTCAATGGCCTGTCTATTTATACTCATCTGTATTGCTCCCTTATGCCTATCACATGCCTATTTGAAGCCCTGCACTGTATTCATATCCACCACTTCCTGAGGTAGGCCGTCCCATGCATGCACCACCCTTTCTGTGAAAAAGAACTTCCTCACATTACCCCTTAATCGGCCTTCCTCCAGTCTCATGCTATGTCTTCTTGTCCTGCTATTTTTCTTATATTGAAACATGTTAGACTCTTTCACCTTGTTAATGCCCTTAAGGTGTTTGAATGTTTCGATCATATCACCTCTCTCCCTCCTTTGCTCTAGGGTATACATATTGAGCGCCGTTAATCTGTCCTCATATGTCTTCTGATGCAATTCCTGCACCATTTTGGTTGCCCTTCTCTGAACTGCTTCAATTTGGTTAATGTCCTTGTGAAGGTGTGGCCTCCAGTACTGCACGCAGTACTCCAGATGGGGCCTAACCAGTGTCTTGTAAAGAGGGATTATTACCTCCCTCTTATGATTTGTGATACCCCTACTAATACACTCCAACATCCCCCTAGCTTTACCTTCTGCTTTAGTTGTCTGCTTGGATGATTTTAGGTCATCTGTGATGATGATACCCAAGTCTCTTTCTTCCCTTGTGTCTGCCAGCAAGTCCCCTCCCATCCTATAGGTGGCTTCAGGGTTTCTCTTCCCTATGTGCATGATTTTGCACTTCTTTGCGTTAAACTCCAGTTGCCACTCTTCCAACTATTTTGCCAGTTTATCCAGATCCCTTCTCATTCTGCCCACCCCATCTAGATCATCTATTCTGTTGCAGATCTTGGTGTCATCTGCAATCAGACAAACCTTACCCTCCAGTCCATCTGCAATTTCACTGATGAAGATATTGAAGAGGACTGGCCCCAGGACTGATCCCTGAGGTACCCTGCTTGTGACTTGCATCTCTTCTGACTGTATACCATTTACCACCACTCTCTGTTTTCTGCCCGTCAACCAGTTTGCCACCCAGTTGACCAACTTCTGACCCACCCCGAGCCTACCCAGCTAATTAATCAATCTTCTATGTGAAACAGTATTGAAAGCTTTGCTGAAGTCAAGGTAGGCGACATCAACTGCTCCCCCTTGGCCCACCACTCTGGTTACCCAGTCAAAGAAATCTATGAGATTAATTTGACAAGACCTTCCTGTTGTAAACCCATGCTGTCTTGGATCCTGTGCTCCTGTGGATTCCAGGTGTTGCACTATCCTTTCCTTAAGGAGTGCCTCCATAATCTTGCCCACTACTGAGGTAAGATTGACTGGTCTGTAGTTACCTGCCTTCTACCTGCTACCACTCTTGTGGAGCGGGATCACATGAGATCTTCTCCATTCTTCTGGGACCTCACCTGTACTCAGAGACTCACTAAACAGTTCTGATAATGGCTTTGCTAGTTTCACTCTTAGCTCCTTTAGTACCCCTGGGATGTATGCCATCGGGTCCCATTGCCTTGTCCACTCTGAGCTTATCGAGCTATTGTAGGATCCTTTCTTTTGTGAAGGGACTAGTGCACACCTCCCTCCCCTCTGTGTCCATGGTGCTGAGCTGTGGGCCCTGCCCTACCTTCTCTTCAGTAAATACTGAGCAGAAGTATCTATTTAGGATATATGCTTTTACATGGTCCTCCTCCTCACATGCCCCCTTATCCCCTTTGATTTTAGCAATACTCCCTCTGGATTTTCTCCTTTCACTGATGTATCTGTAGAAAGTCTTGTCACCTTCTTTTACTGTTTGTGCTAGCGTTTCCTCAGTTTGGGCCTTTGCCTGCCTTACTGCCTTCCCTGCTTCCCTTAGGGAAGTTTGGTATGCCTCCCTATCTTCATCCCGCTGCGTTCCCTTATATTTCCTGAAGGCCAGCCTTTTGGCTCTGACCTTTTCTGCCACTGTTTTTGAGACTGTTACAGTGTGCGGTGGATTTTATGTTTTCCTTTGTTGTGTATTCAAGTATCACCTCCACCCATTTCTTACTGCATCCTTGGCAACTTTCCCAATGTGCAGTACTTCACATTTTTTTGCATTGTAGCATAGCTGCCATGACAGGTCTTTGATTGTTTTGGCCAGTATTAAGGATAAAGGAGGTGGGTATAGGGCAAAATTGTTTATAATTTAACTAAGAAAAAATGAAGTTTCTGCAAGTCATCCTTGAACCTGACTTCCAGGTAGTTTTATTTTTCTTTGGCAGTGACAAAAGTGTCCAGGCCAGTTATTTCTTCCACTCATATGCAGCTGCTAATAAGGATATATGCCTTGGGTAGGAAAGACCCTAATGCTATATCTGTGGATAAGGAGGAAAAAATAGGAGGTTGGGTTTACTTTTTAACAGCCCCTTCATATGCTTTGCCATTTTTATGTTTGCTTGCACGCATGTGCAAGAAACATAGTGCGACAATCCAAAATGCAGTGCCGTACAGTTGAAAGGGAGAGCACCGCTTGAGTGAGCAGCGCTCCCCCTCCCCTCACACACACGCGCGCGCACACACATTCCGTGCTCATGCGCTTCTACCTCCCCCTCACACACACTGTATGGCTGACGGGGGTGCCCAGTCCTCCATCAGCTCTACTGTCCCCCCCCCGCAGCCTGTATGGCCGATGGGGGTGCCTAATCCCCATCGCCTCTACTGTCCCCCAGACTATTGGGTGCCACGCTGGGAGCCCACCCCAGTGTGGCAACAGGTCCTACGGCCGACGGGGTGCCTAATCCCCATCGGCTCCACTGCCTCCCCAACAGCCTTCCAGCTGCCATGCTGGGAGCCCACCCCATGTGGCAAACGTCCGCTGTAGTACAAATAAAAAAAAATGAAAGAAAACCTTCCTCTCTGCTGTCTTCACCCCTGTCTCCCACCCGCGCCCACCCACTGCACCCTGCCTCCCCACACCCCATCTCACCCCATACTTACCTCCTGAGCTCGGTGCCATTCGATCTTCGGACCAGGAACACGCTCTGCACTCTTCACAGCCGACTGCAGAACTGAGGAAATGCCGGTAAGCTGTATAATGTAATGAATAGGTTTTTTTTCAACTTTGCTGCATATCTCAGGCATTTTTTGGAATTTTGGCACCAAATTTTCAACATGGGTTTTTGGACCCCTCCTCATGAATTCTGTCACTGTCATGGCGTTAATCGGGCCCGAAGGGTGATTTCACGGTCACTCCGCAAAATCACCTTTCAGGACCAAGTAAAGAAATGACAGTGCCATTGTTCATAAGGTGGGCTCTCAAAAAACCTATGTTGAAAATTTGGTGAAACAATTCCTAAAAATGGCTGTTTTACGAGCGTGCATTGCGCTGTTCCTACGCACACTCGTAGGTTTGCGAATTTTCAATATTTTCACTCCAGATTTTCAACATTGCCATTTGACCACACTTCGTTATGAGTAGTACAGCTGTCATTTTTCACATCTCACCCAAAATGTGTTTCTGCGCATGTAGCGCACAATGGCACATTCAGTGTGCGAATTCAATGTTCGGGACACATTAAGAAAATCACAGTGACACTGTTCATGAGCAGAGGTGTTAAAATGGCTTTGTTAAAAATTTGGTGAAAAAAATCCCAAAAATGACTATTTTACGAGCATGCGTTGCGCTGTTCCTACGCACGCTCGTAAGTTCGCAAATTTCAATATTTTCACTCCAGATTTTCAACATTGCCATTTTACCACACCTCCTTATAAGCAGTACAGCTGTCATTTCTCACTTCTCACCCAGAATGTGTTTCTGCGCATGTAGCGCACAGTGGCACAGTCGGTGTGCGAACTCAATGTATGGCATACATTAAAAAAATCACAGTCACACTATTCATGAGCAGAAGTGTTAACATAGCTATGTTAAAAATTTGGTGAAAAAATTCCCAAAAATGACTGTTTTACTAGCGTTTGTTTAGCTGATCCTACGCATGCTCATAAGTTCGCAAATTTTCAATATTTTCACTCCAGATTTTCAAAATTGCCATTTTACCACACCTCCTTATGAGCAGTACAGCTATCATTTTTCACATCTAGCCCAAAACATGTTTCCTCCCATGTAGCGCACAATGGCGCAGTCGGTGTACTAAATCAATGTATGGGACACGTTAAGAAAATCACAGTGACACTGTTCATGAGCAGAGGTCTTAAAATGGCTATTTTGAAAATTTGGTGAAAAAATTCCTTAAAATGACTGTGTTACGAGTGAGCATTGCGCAGTTTCCACACACCCTCGTAAGTTCATGAATTTGTAATATTTTCAGTCCAGATTTTCACCAGTGGCATTTTTCCACACTTCCTTATGAACAGTGTAGCTGTCATTTTTCACAACATGGCCGAAATGTGTTTTCACACTTTCAGCACAGAAATGCATGGTCGCTGTGGGAAATCATTTTTCAGGACAGATAAAGAAAATCACAGTGACACTGTGCATGACCAGAGGTCCCAAAATGCCTGTGTTGACAATCTGCTGTAAACAATTCCCAAACTAATTACATTACGGGTGCACGTTGCACAGTTTCTACGCACGCTCATGACTTCACCAGTTTTTTTAATATTTTCACTGCAGATTTTCAACATTGCCATTTTCTACACCTCCTCATGAACAGTACAGCTGTCATTTTTCACATCCTGTTCAGAATGTGTTTTTGCACCTGTGGTGACAAATGCCGTAGTCGCTGTGCAAAAGCAGCTTTCGGCTAACAAACTGCTATTGCCACTGTTCATGAGGTGGGGGTCACAAAAAACCCATGTTGAAAATTTGGAGTGAAAATACCAACGAATGCCTGAGGCATTAGGGTTTCCGACCATAACACCCCACCCTGTAGAGAATGACAGGCATCAGGGCTGTGACTTGGGATTGTCACCTGCAATGCTCATACCATTGCACCCCCACCCACACCCTGCAGCCACTGAGAGGCATCGAGGTGTGCCTTGGACTCTTCGGTCCCAAAGTTCACCCCATTCTCCTATACTGCATCCATCTCACAATATTTTTTGATGGAATCGGGTGCGCATAAGGGCCAAAGATCCCAAGGCACACCGTGACACTTGTCGGTGGCTGCACGGTAGGGTGTGGTGAAGTGGCATAGCCATTATGCCTGATGACCCAAAGGCACACCCCAATGCCTGTCACTGTCTGCAGGGTGGTGATGGGGTTGGCTTCAGTTCATTACTTCACTGCCATTCCTATTATGCAGCTCTGTAAATCCTACACTACCAATGCCAATGCCAGCAAGCAAACATTCAGCATTAACAAATGCTTGATCTTCGAGATACAGCTCTTGCAGCAGGTTACACCATTAGGACTGAAGCCCGTCAGGCGCCAGGACCCCTCGGAAATCTTTCTAGATATCTATCTTCAGCGGGGACTGCCCCCGGCGTCGGTCCCGCCTCCGACGTCAGGCGTGATACAAAAGGGGGGCGGTCCCGCCAGAATCACCAGTTCTTTCCCGCCGTCGAACTGCATGCCTCAACCCTACGGTTCTAGTCTAGCGTGCGACGCGTGGTACAGAATTTCCTTCGAAGAATTTTCTTCAATCAAAATTACTCAGACATCTGATGTCCTCTCCGACCTCCGGTCACTTATCTAAGTGCGCGTGCAGCAAGCAGATCCCCTTTAAAGACCCGCATTCCACGTGCGTCCGGTGCCTGGGCCCAGACCACGACATCAAGGCCTGCTCCCTGTGCCAGGGGTTCAACAGTCGCACGAGGATCCGCCGGCAGAAGGCCCTCCAGGCTTACTTGTTGGAAGAGCAGCTCCGGGCAATGTCTTCCAAGGGGGAATCGACGCACAGGCACGGAGAAAAGAAGAAGAAGCAGAGGGATCCTCCCCGGTCGCCAGTTCGGGCCTCCGAGTCCCGCAGCTCCGGTTCTCGGTCAGACCGGTCTCTGTCCAGGGCCTCGTCTCTTCCCCCGGCTGCGGTTCCAGTCGCCAAGCCTGCTCAGGCCTCTTCCGCCAGGCCGTCGTCATCCTCTGCCCAGAAGGCCGTGGCGAAGTCATGGAACGCCACCATACCACCACAAGTCGGGCTCCACCCTCCGCCCCGACTTGGTCTTCCTCGGTCCCCTGAAGACCTTGACCTACGCCGCTGAGGAAGCCGGTGGATCCGCGCCAGCCAGACCGTCATCGCCATACGCCACCGCTCTTCTGAGCTCGCCATCGGCCGGCCGGCCGGCCGCCTCGCCAGCGCATCGGACGCCAGTGGGGGGGGTCCGACGCCTGCGCCCGCCTGAGCTGAGGGTTCCTGCGCCCGACGCCGGTCGGACAGGAGTCCTCACAGGCGAGGATCTGCCCAGCCCAAGACCAGGCGGGCGCTCCCGGCCGCGAACAGTCTCCCAGGGGTCCTCGCCACCGCCCGAGGCCCCCATGGAGCCATCGCTGACCCGACGACCGCCCTCGCCTGGACGACGCCGACTGTCTTTGGCCGAGGTGAAGGACCTATTTACTTACTGGTGGGACACCATTAGGAAGGACGTGGTACCCCCAGTTCCTCCTCCTCCACCTCCTCCTCCTCTTCCTCCTACTCCAGCCCTGGCCCCACCTTCACCTGTGGGGTCAGCTGGCCGTTCTGTCCCCAGGGAGCCTGAAACTCCTCCCAGGGGCCGACATTCCAAGCGGAGACCTCCATCCAGATCTTCGTCTTCTGGATCACCCAGCCCTAAGAAGTCCAGAAGGCGACGCCGGTCACCGTCGACGGAGGAAACGGGATCATCCGGTTCTACGTCTAGATCCCCGTCTCCGGTCTCGCTTCCTTCGCCGGACCCACATGAGACTCCACGGTCTCCCCCGGATGATCCATCCTTCATGGATATCTTGAGGCATATCCAGGAGAACATGGAATGGGAAGCAGAAGAGTTGGACCCCGAGAGGTTACGCCTGGCCAAGTACCTTCGGCAAAAGGACCCTAGCCTGTGGTGGTGCCACCCTTGGTGGACACTTTCGTGGACGTCACCAAGGCTGCGTGGAAGCATCCACATTCACTCCCGGCGGTGCCGAAGAAGGCTGACCGGTTGTACAGGGCCCCCAAGGGGGACCAGTACCTGTCACAGCACCCTCTGGCTGATTCCCAGGTAATCACAGCCTCACATGACTGGTCCCAGAGGCCGCAGCATTTGAGCACCCTGCCACCGGACCCCGAGTCCAAGCAGTTGGACTCTTTGGGTAGGCGCACCTATGCTTCCGCGACTTGCGCCATTAGGTCCCTAAACTACCTTACCCACATGGTGCAGTTCCAGAACGCCCTGTGGGAGCAGGGCCTTGAGGCGGCGGAGACTGCCGGACGGTGAGCAGAAAGAGAGATGCTTTGCTTCTCCATGGGTTCAGACGTGGGGACCTGTTTTGAGGACCGTGATATGACTCTGAGGACTCTTCAGCCAGAGCTGCTGCATCAGGCGTTGCCTCGGAGGCACTCATGGCTCCGTGTCTCGGTTTCACCTCGACGTCCAGAAAACATCATGGACACCCCTTTGAAGGTGAGGTTCTTTTGGTAATCCATCCAACAGATAATTACCAAACTTCAAGAGGCTGGAAAGGCAGTCCGTACAGTCCAGGCGATGTACCGGCCGAGCCTTGGTTCCTTCGTGAGGAGCCAAGGCCGTTTCCATGAGGACTCAGAGGCAACAGCCCGTTCCGCCACACAATACAGGGGTGTGGTTTTCAAGGACCCAGGGAAACAGCTCACCAGCAGGGGTCAGCGACTTCAAGGCCACCCAGCCGGCGGGTCCTTCAGCCGCCACAGCATGACTCTTTCCGCCCCGCCTCAGGATCAGCGGGATGTTTCGGTCGGGGTCGCATTGCGAACTTCCTGTTGGGATGGCAGGCAATAACCACCGACAGGTGGGTACTTCAGCTGATCAGCATAGGCCACTTTTTAGAGTTCGCAGAACAGCCACCCTCGAGGCCTCCTCCGCTCTCCCGGTCTTCGGGTCAGCATCGCGACTTAATTTGGCAAGAGGTGATCGCACTCCTGGACAAGGGGGTGATCCAACCTGTCCCAGGAAACCAGAGAGGACTAGGGTACTATTCTCACTTCTTCCGGGTTCCCAAAAAGACAGGGGACCTCCGTCCTATTCTGGACCTAAGTGACCTCAACTTGTCAGTCGCATACAAAAGATTTCGCATGGTGACCCTTCCGGGTCTAATTCCCATGCTGAAACAAGGCGCCTATTTAGCGTCCCTAGACATGCAAGATGCCTACCTGCACATCCCCATAGCTCTAGCGCATCAGAGGTTCCTGCGCTTCGAGTTCTTAGGCCACCATTTTCAATTCTGAGCTCTTCCCTTCGGACTGTCATCCACTCCAAGGGTTTTTACCAAATGCATGGCAGTCGTGGCAGCTGCTCTAAGGAGGCAGGGCCACTACGTGTTCCCGTACCTCGACGATTGGCTTCTCATGGCCGTCTCCAGAGAGGCACTCCTACAAGCGATCCAGGATACTCAGGTCCTGTTCGGATCACTTGGGATTCTAATAAACCACGAGAAGTCCATCTTGGTACCGTTGCAGAACCTGCAGTTCATAGGTGCAGTGCTGGACACGGTCCAGGGGAGGGCTTTCCTCCCAGTCAACAGGGCGGAACGCATCAGGTCCCTCATAGAGGACCTATCAGCGAACCAGACCGCTCCGGCCAGGTCGGTCCTTCGCCTGCTCGGTCACATGGCTGCGGCCATTCCTATGGTACCCCTCGCGCGGCTCCACATGCGGATAACGCAGTGGATGCTCAAGGCGCAGTGGGCTCAGAGGCAAGACCATTTGCAGCACCCAGTCAGAATCACGAGACGTGTGGTTCAGGACTGGCAATGGTGGTTAGCCCCCGGGTCGCTCTCCAAGGGCGTCCCTTTTGCAGCGCCTGCCCCGGAGATAACCCTCACCAGACGCCAGGTCTCGGGTGGGGAGCTCACCTGGATGGGGTGAAGTCTCAGGGTGTATGGAGCCCACTGGAAGCTCATCTTCACATCAATGTTCTGGAGATGAGAGCGGTCCTCTATGCACTCCAGGCTTTCCAGTCCATGATCCCACCGTGTACCATCCTGCTCCAGACGGACAACACGGCGGTGATGTATTACCTCAACAAACAAGGAGGCGCACACTCTTACCCCCTTTGCAGGGAGGCCATGAGAGTGTGGGATTGGGTAATCGGACACGGCGCAAGCCTAATCGCGGTGCATGTTCCCGGAGTGGACAACACGATCGCGGACGGTCTGAGTCGCACTCAGGCCAGAGTCCACGAGTGGGAACTTCTTCAGGAGGTAGCAGAGGATCTGTTCCTTCGATGGGGAACTCCAGAGCTAGATTTATTCGCATCCCCATCCAACGCAAAACTGCCCAATTTTTGCTCGCTAGATCCAGGGCCTGGAGTTTTCTGGCGAGACGCGTTGTCCCTCTCCTGGGAGAACAGATTCCCCACGCTTTCCTCCTTTCCCGTTGATCCAGAGAGTCTCCTCAAACTGCGCAGGAGCACGCGGTTGATTCTGGTGGCCCCATTCTGGCCCAGACGGATCTGGTTCCCATTGCTGGCTCAACTATCCGGGAACCTCCGCTCCGCTGCGCGCAGTTCTCACCTTCTGTCTCAGGAGCAAGGTTCTGTTGCACTCGGATCTGCGTTCTTTGAACCTGCACGCATGGCTCCTAGAGACGTAGCCATCATGCGACATGGGGTCTCGCAAGAGGTTGCGGAAGTTCTCTCTGCAGCCAAGAAGCCGGCTACACACGCTACTTACGCCATGAAATGGCGCCGGTTTTGTCTGTGGTCACGAGCCCGTGACCTCTCCCCTTTAGGTTGCCCTGTGGGGGCAGTCTTGGACTACCTCCTTTCCCTTTTTCACTCGGGGTTAGCCTACTCCTCTATTAAAGTACATCTTTGCGCTATTTCGGCCTATCACCTGCCGGTGGGTCAGCGCACTATTGCTCAGCTTGACGCTTCTCGGGAGTTCCTGAGAGGGGTGTTACATCTAGGCCTCCTATCAAGGATCCGTCCCTCCTTGGGATCTCCTTTTTGTTCTGGAGCAGCTCACGCTTCCTCCTTTTGAACCAGCAGCGGATTGCGTAGCTTTCTTGTCGTGGAAGGCGTTGTTTTTAGTTGCAGTTACTTCAGCCAGAAGGATTTCTGAGCTTCATGCCCTCATGTGTAAAGAGTCGGATTTGGTTTTCACCGAGACAGAGTGTCTCTGAGAACAAATCCTAAGTTTTTGCCTAAGGTGGTCTCAGCTGTCACCTTGAATCAGGATATCGACCTTCCAGTCTACTTCCCGAACTATTCAAATAGAGGGGAGGCTTTGCTCCACACTCTGGATGTTCACCGCAGCCTGAGGTATTACCTCCATAGGACTAAGCCCTTTCGGGCTTCTGATCAACTCTTTGTTTCTTCCGCACAGAGAATGAGAGGACGGCCAGTGTCTAAGCAATCCTTATCCCGCTGGCTCGTGCAGTGTATCTCTCATTGCTATCAATCCAAGCAAAAGCCTCTCCGGGTTCCATCCGGGGCCATTCCACTAGGGGCGTGGCCACTTCCTTTGCAGCCCTCAAGAATGTCTCAACCTCAGCTATTTGCGCTGCTGCTACTTGGAGCTCTGTGCATACCTTTATCAGGCACTATAGTCTGGATATCATAGCCTCTAGGCGAAGGGCTGGTTTGACAGGCTGTGTTGCAGGGCCTCTTATCCTGAATCGGAACAGGTTGGTCCTTCTCCGTTTCTTCCTCTTCCTCTTCCGATGTTTGTGGGACAAGCATTATTGCTTGGGAATCAGTCCTAATGGTGTAACCTGCTGCAAGAGCTGTATCTCGAAGTAAGATAGTACAGTTACGTAAGAACTTACCATAACAGTAGATCTTGAGAACAGCTCTTGCAGCAAGGTACTCTCCGCCCTCCGTGTCCCCCCTTGGAGGAAGGATGGCTCGTGGCTGTTTTTAAAAAAAAAAACAACAACAAGAACAAATAACATATTATCGGGGAAAAAAAAAAAAGGGGAGGAACCCTTTTTCCTCCCGAAACGGCTGAGCAGCGTAAGTCGGATATTCACTTGGGAAGGTGAATTGAGTTTGGTTGCCTTCTGACGGTGGATCCTCGGTCTCCCTTTCTAATGTCATCCTGCAGCCAGGAGTCTCCGGCGGGAGAACTGGGGATTCTGGCAGGACCGCCCCCCCTTTTGTACCACGCCTGACGTCGGAGGCGGGACTGACGTCGGGGGCAGTCCCCGCTGAAGATAGCTAGCTAGAAAGATTTCCGAGGGGTCCTGGCGCCTGACGGCTTCAGTCCTAATGGTGTAACCTGCTGCAAGAGCTGTTCTCGAAGATCTACTGTTACGGTAAGTTCTTACGTAACTGTACTTTGTTCCTCTAATCCTCCTGTTCTAGCAAAGGAAATGTGATGGAAATTGTCTCACTGTTTGAATCAAGTCTGCACCTTTGAGAAGCCATAAAATCTTGGCTCATTTCAAAGGATTTGCTGCATTCCGCTGGTCATGAGCTCTCAAGCCCTCCAACTGCAGATCTTAAGTTTCCACTTAAGAAACTGGTTAGCTCAGATCGTAGCACCACCATTTTGCTTAGCAAAGTTTATTATTTTAATGTGATAGTAATGCTTTTTATAAATGTAGTAAATATAGGCTGCTGTCTGTTCCCACAGTTTTCTCACTTTTTGAGTTTTGTCACCTTTTTTATTGGTTCCCAGATGGTTCAAAGAATCATGATATGTGCTGCTTTTTTACTTGGTTCACAATGACTGTGACTGAATTGTGGTTGAGATATACTCAAGGCATACTACTGTTTTTCTGTGATGGGCTGAAAAATTTTGAAACATAGAAACATAGAATTTGATGTCAGATAAGGACCGTTTGGTCCACCTAGTCTGCCCATTTTCCTACCTGATGGATAAGCTGCAAATCCAAGTTAACCAACAGCCTACTTCCTAACCCCTCACTAGAACTGCCTTATGCCTGTCCCATGTATTCTTGAATTTCCCCACTGTTCTTGACTCCACGACCTCCTCAGGAAGGCTGTTCCATGCATCCACAACCCTCTCCGTAAAAACATATTTTCTCACATTACCTCTGAGCCGTTCCCCCCTCTATCTTCAGATTGTGCCCCCTTGTTCTTGCACATCTCTTTTTCTGAAAGATACTATCTTCTTGGACTTTGTTGATTCCCTTGAGGTACTTGAAAGTTTCTATCATGTGCCCCCTCTCCCTTCTTTCCTCGAGGGTATACAATGATTGCTTTTCACCTTGAAATAAGTACAGACTGTAAAAGTCACTGGCTGTCAATGACAACTGCCAGTATAACCTAGATGTTAAATGAATAAGCTGTGAATTAGCTTGGTATATCCAGCAGACCCATGTTTGATTCCGACACCTTTCACTTGTATACTTTGTGACCCTGAGAAAGTCACTTAACCTCCTCGTACTCCTGGGTCAACCTGTATAAGGGTTTTGTGTAGTGGCCTTACCCAGTTACCTCCCTTCCCTCCCCCCCCAAAAAAAAACATTTAACTAATGACAGATCAGTTAAAAAAGTTATCTGGTAGTGCAAACCAATAACACTGACACTTGAGTGGTTTTTTTTGTTTTGTTTTGTTTCATTTCTTATGCCTGAGCTCAAAGTTTAAAATCTAAAAAGAAAGCAGGACCCCAGATTTTAAAAAGTGTCAGTCTTGTGGGTGGTGTGTGGATACGGCAGATAGTCACATACTGTGTTTGTAAGTGTCTAAGCTCTAATTACGATTTTAAAAACTGTGATTCATGTAATGTTTTGGTTCTAAGACAGAAGAAATGAGAAATAATAAAAGCTTATCTTTATTCACCTTCACTGGTATCGTTAGCAAATTCCCAAGAGAGTTCCTCTGTAAAACAGGCTGTGTACCTCTTGCAAAAAATGCCCAGTGATACCAATACTCCAAAAGAGTATCAAAAACCAGAGAAATTTGGTGAAGAGTATAAATCTGATGGTGAGGTATGCTCTGAATAATGTGGCCTCTAAATAAAAAAGACACAGAGGAAACTACTCATCAAGTGGAGAGGAGTACTCAGGGACTGGGACTGGTGCTGGTGCCACTGCTTCTTAGCATTTTCATCAGTGATCTGGAAGCTGGGGTCTTCAGCAGCATGACGCTAAGCTAGTCAGGGTGGTGGACTCCCACGAGGATGGAGACCCGCTTTAGGAGAAGCTGAACAAGCTGGGTGATTGATCCGACTCCTGGAGTCTCGGATTAAATATAGTCAAATGTGCTGGCGTGTTGGTACAGTGATAGAGCTACCTTACATGATGCCAGTGACCTGCATTCATGCCTCAAGTCTGGGTTGTTGGAGGGTTATCTGGGGGGGGTGGGAATTGAGCATTCTATAGACTGCTGTCCTACAGCTGTGGTGCCTAGCATTAGCTTGGCCCCTAGTGGCAGCTGGAGGGCAGACTGCTTGGGACTATAGTGCAGGGGCAGATGTGTGGCAGATGTCTGCCTTGCTTTATATAGAAACAGATGCAGCACTGACATTGATATTATTGCATGCCAGCTCCTCTGCACCATGGGGGAAGGGAGGAAAACAAATTGCCCGAGCTGGCAGGATAATTCTCTGACCTCCTCACAAACCCTGCACTGGCAAACTGGCACAGCTTCAACCAGATCTTGTTTGTCGGTTTGAGCTTGGCTCTTTGCCACTCTGCCACGGCGGGTAAGCCGTGAGGGATTCTGGAGCCAGTAGGTCAGGGGGATGCTGGGTGATGGGGAGGGGAGGATCAGAGGGGAGAGAAGCATGAATAACAAAAAAGATAATAAAAAAGCGGGGTTATGGTTATAAGGCACTTTCTTTTCCAGAGGTTGGTAAATTGATGGGACAGCCCACCAGCGCAGACAGTGACAGTATAGGCTTTTAATGATGAGCCTGGACAAATGTCTGCTCATCAAGTAAATCACTAGGTGTCTAGGATAGTAGAGTGGGTAGGGAATCCCCATAAATTGGTACCTGTTAGGTATGTGACAGGATGAAACTGATGAAATAAAAGTCACATTATATTGTGGTTATCATTATAACATAGTACTGCAGAGTAAATTTTTTTGTAAAAGAAAAAAAAAGCCTCGTCAAACTCTTTCACTGGGGAGAGGTGGCGTGGGAGAGTAGTAGTCCCTCAACCCCAAAACAATTAGTTAAAAGGCTTGTAAACTGCAGTATACTGTGAACTATTTATCGTAATATAGGGGATTACCCACAGTGTCAATAAAATGACTTCTGATACCATGATATACCGTAAAACCATGATACCGTAACATTTTTACTGTTTGCACAGCATGCTTATTTCATTTCTGCTTGTGAGGCAGACATGATGGACCATGAGTTCCCTCCAGCCTCAAAGTACTATGTTAGCTTTCTGGAGGTAAAAAAGAAAGGAAATATATTTAGAACCATAATAAAAATCTCTGAGGCTGAGCCAGTTGTAGAGCCTAGCCCTGATAAAGAGCTACCGTGTATGGAAGATTGTAAACAAATGTGTCAGTTCTTCCAGGCCATGAAGGAGCAGGCAATAAAAAAAAATCCTGTAGAACCCTCATTCCAAAGCTTGGTAGATGAGAGCAATAAGAATAACAGTTAGCATTTATATTGCTTTTCTTATACACTGTATCCCAAAACGTTTACAAGCTATGCTGGAATGGTAGTGAAATGACTGAACATGTTGTGGCAGTCATTTCACACATCAATACCCTCACACAGTTTATTTACTTATGTATGTATGTACTGTATGTATGTCTTTGATAACTGGGTAGGTGGACTGATCCATAAGGACCGATTTCAGCCATGACCCGGGCCCCAGAGAGGGGCAGCAAGATGGACATTGGAAAGATTGTACAAAAGTGCATATCCAGCAGTAATACAAGTACATGTAGAGACAGTGAAACAATTAGGGCACAGAGAAGTAGAGGCTGGGTAACAAAAGGAGATCTAGGTCTGCAGATCAAAAAAGTATGTATAAATTTCACATTACAGAAAGCTTTTTTACAATAGTTGAGCTGTCATACATATAGACAGGGTTGCTAAAAAAAAAAACATTTGACTGTAATACAGCAGTTTATTTTGTCACTTATACAATATTAGACTATAGGAAGGGGACTATTAGCTAATATACCAGGGAAAGTTCCCTACTCTTGCAAAAAGTTTTTTTTTTTCTTTTCCAATTGTTTAACCAGGTGAGACACACTAAGCTGAAAGCTTGTTTACAGGTGTAACCTGGGAGCACAGGGAAGTTAAGTGACTTGCTCAGGGTCGCACAGTGTGCAAGTGTATACTGTGGGATTCAAATCCAGTTCTCCAGATTTGCAGCTCAGAGACTTAAACCACTGCGCTATACTGTCTCCCTAAGTGCCTTGGGTTCTTTTACTTCAACCAGAACACCCACCAGGACAGCACCAAAGATGGGTAGAAGGGACCTCGGTTTAACATCTCATCCAAAGGATGGCACCCCCCTTCCTGACAGTACAGCACTCCCCTAATACTGCACTTGGGTGCCAGTGTTTAGGTATGAACCCAATTCCGGTGTGGGACTAGAACCCATGACCTTCTGACCCAGAGGTGAATGTGTCAGCCACACTGACACTTTGAGTAACCTGTCTCCCTGGAAGTCACTAGAGATGAGGAAATAAGCTCACCACACAGGGTACTGGACAATTTTTTTCTACTATTACAGTTTTCTAAAAGAAATAGCTGTTACAGCAAAAATCCCAATTGTTGAAACAGGCTGATGGAGAATCTTTTCTGAAAATGTTGGGTCTGACTTCTACCATAAGAGTAAACATATTCGGTTAAGAAAAGAAGTAGTGGGCCAGACTGATGGCCCAGCGGTAGCACTACTGCCCACAACAGAGGTGACCAGGGTTTGGGTGCAGACAGTGGTTATCAGGGGGACAGCTTGGAGAAGGAGTATTGAGCATTCGAAGGACTACCCCTCCCTCGGGAGGAGGGGGTTGGATATCCCGCTTGGCAGTCATTTCCTGGTGAAGACCATGTGGCAGTGCAGCAGGGAATCCCAGAAGTACAGAAGCCAAAGGTGCTTTGACCTGTGTGCCGAGGCACATACATGCATTTCTGTCATTGCACCAGGTGGCCCAGGGGAGTCTGCAGCCAGAGGATAAACCATTGGGAAGCAGGATGAGCCCTGACCAACCACAAGCCTCACACCACCAACTGGGCAGGGTGCTAATATCTGGATATGGTCACGAGGGGGCAGCCCTCCCCTCCCTGGCCCCGCCACAGGGGGCAATCTGTGGGGAATTTTCAGGACCGAGGTAAGCCCGGGACAAGGTGGGTGATGGGGCTGGCTGGGTTGGAAAGGAAGGGGGCTGCTTAGACAGTAGGAGGATAAAAAGCTTGACCATAAAAAGAAAAATTCACAGCTGTCAGCATCAATAACTGCTTCTGACAAGAAGACTGAAAAAGATACATGATAACTAGATAAGGGTCAGAGTATTTATATGCACATCCTAACCCAGACAGTCTAATGCAGTGATGCAGGTGAGAAGGCTTCAACTAATTTCTCAGCAGCACTACCTAACAAAGATTCTCAGAAACCTGAAGCTTCAGAGAAAAAAAAAAAACTATTCATCATCGACCCAATCAAATTGAGTAGCAGAATGGAATAAACTTCCAGACACACTCACACATACTGACATGGTGGGAGGTTCAGGTTCAGGAGAGGATTGGGCAGACATCTGGTTATATTCAGGTTGGATATGCTAGGGTGAGGGCAAAGGGAGGTCAGGTGGACTGACAGAGGCTCAGTCCAACAGATAGGTAGACAAAGACAGACTTGATGGGCCTCTGAGTCGTTTTCTGCTGGCAATTACTGTGTTAACCCTGCTACTGAGAAAAGCTGTCTTCCTTTTAAAAATTAGAAAAATGAATAAACAGCTCATTACCAAGAAGCACTTTGGAAGTCTTTAATGACATTCTGTGACAGTCTGCCAGCTGATGAAAGCGCTCCGAGGTTACAGACTGTCAAGGCTGGCCTTGATGCAAGAAAACATCAGTTACAGCTGTCCATTAATATTTGCGCTGCTGCAACAAGGTCACTTTCTTTTTGTGGTTATTCATTTGTATTAAGAACAAAACCATGCAACAAACATATCACAGGTAGCATTGGACCAGAAACAAATGTATACACCATTGATAACATTTGAAATAAATCAATTAGGTAACACAGTAGAACCTTAAAGCACATAATACCAGTAATAGAGGGGGAGCCAAAGCTCCGAAAGGAACTACTGCTAAAGTCCAAATCTGTCATAGTCCATCAAAGGTGGGGTGGGACTTCCCCTCCGATAAACCCTCCACCACGGGTATAGAGTTGTTGTACAATTCATATTCCTGGTACAAAATTGTAACAATACTTCACACTAGTGATGGAGAATCCTACTGGAGGCCAGTAGGTCCAAAACTTCTAATTTGGCTAGCCTCAGGAAATTACACATATGCATCTGACAACACAAAAACACTGGAACAGGACAAAAAGAAACTGAAAGAAGAGGAAAACGTTCATAGGTGCCTGAAAACTGTGTTTGTGTATGGGGGGCAGGGTTCAGTCTGGGGCTTTATGTAGCTAGCAAGTTCAAGAGCCTTTCATAGGTCACCACTTACCCAGTAGCCATAAGTCCCTTGGTCACCAGTGGGATTTCTTGGGTTCATCTGCGCAGGAGGCATTTGACTGCGACCCTACTAAGGTGAGCCTTTGCTCCATGATGCGGTTCTAGGGATAGAAGTCTGAGTGCGCGCCCAGTAAGAGGGCTTCAGTCAAGGAATGGATGGCTCCTCCTGCGATCTTGTCACATACTGACTGGACCTTTTGTCAGAAGGGCTGCAGGTGTAGCCACCACCATAAAATACGCATAAGGGTCATTCCTGGTGCTTGCCACCTCTAGCAGGAGTCATTGTTCAGGAGGCCTGTGGAATGAAGCACCTGAGGGGTGCGGTACCATCTGTGCAAGTTCTTATTCTGGATCAAGTTTGCTCCTGCTGTCCCTACAGGCTTTATGGAATCTGTCCCAGCACTGGCTTCACTGCACAGAAGATATCTGGGTGCCCAACTCTTCTTGCCATTGTGTCTTGGCTGTGTGAAGGGGCATTACTAAGAGTTTTGTAGATCAGACTGGCTCTCCCATGATGTAGTCTAGTCCACCTGTGCAGGGGGTGAGCAGAGGAGGAGATATGTGTACTGTGGCTTTCAGATTTGTGCACTACATCCCGAAGCTGTAAATACTGCCAGAAGTCTTGCTTTGGTATTTTAAATGTTTGGGCTAGTCCCTCAAAGGAATCGAGGCGTGCTTGCCTGGGGGAGACTAGGTCTTTAATGAAGTGGATGCCTTGTTTTTCCCCATAGGTGCCAGTGTAGTTTCTGTCTCCCAACGTGTATATTGGTATTGCCCTACAGGGGGGTCTGGTTTTATATGATAACAGTGACTAAAGAAGAGTGCTGACCGCAAAAAAACGAACAAAACATTGCCCGACGTCAAAAGGGCGACCAGAATTATAGCAACTGCCAAAATAGCAACTGTCGCTTACATTATAAACTGCAGCAATAAAAAATAAAAACATGTTTAAGCAGGGGGCTACATCCCCGCACCCCCCAATTTTATAATAGCTCCAGGGGGAGGCTACATGGGAAAGAAGAAAAACAAAACAAAAAAGTCTACCACAGCCAGACCCAAACCCATGTCCACCAGCTGTAGTGGCAGTGACTCAAGCCACTACACCAAACGGCCAGCTCAGAAGTGCTTGGCTGAACACAGCCCCACAGCCTGCTATAGCAGGTGTAGCTCACTGCTACACTTGCTATACACAACTTCTTACTACATTTTCTGACTCACTATTCCTATGGGCCCAAATTGAGTGGCCAGTTTGACTCCGCCCACATCACATGCTACATGGGAGTCCATGCCCAGGGGTGGGTCTTCACACTAGTCGACAGGTGATTTTGTCCCCTGTACCCTGGAGAGCAATATGGGGGAGGCAGGTTGCATGGTGACCCGTTCTTGGAGTATAGTGTAGTGGCAGGGGAGTGCCCTTCTGTACGGTCTGCATCCAGTTGCCTCGGGGCTTCAGTTAGGTCTGTCTGAAACCAGCGAGCTGTCTGGGCAGAGATAAAGGTCACATAGTATCCCTGAAACCATAGAAGGCCCCAACCCCCTCTGCCTTAGTGGCTCCTGAGTACAGCTCTGCTGTACCTCAGGGGTTTGCCTTCAAAAAGGAAGTTCCACATGACCCTATTTTCTGGAACCATAAGGGAGGGATTTGAAGGGGAAAGTGGGCCAGGAGATATAGGAATCTAGGGGTGATTATCATTTTAATGGCTTCTGTTTTGCCTGCCAGTGATAGTTGCAGGG
The DNA here is from genome assembly GCA_016271365.2 of Neoceratodus forsteri. Taxonomy (NCBI): domain Eukaryota; kingdom Metazoa; phylum Chordata; order Ceratodontiformes; family Ceratodontidae; genus Neoceratodus; species Neoceratodus forsteri. The sequence goes on from CM028129.1 coordinate 801,308,214, forward strand.
CCTTCCATCTCTGCAACTCAGTTTTGATGGAGGTTTTTAAGGGCTTCAGATCCCTTGCCACCATTTTCGGTAGATCTCTGTGGAGCTTAATTCCCAGGTAGATAATACCATCCAGTGGCCATGACAGTTCTGCAGCCCTGAAAGCCTATGGGGTACAGGTGACATTCAGGGGTAGGGCTTCAGTTTTACTTTAGTTAGCTCTGAGTCCAGACATTCTAGGGAAGTTATCGAGCAAAGCCATGACATGTAGAACTGCCTCCAGAGCACTGATGTGTGTAATCGGGTCATCTGCGTAGAGGAAGATGGTATATTCCTTGTCCCACACCTTGGTGCCCTGAATGTGTGAGTGCTCCCCTCAGTTGCTAGGATTAACAGCAATGGCAAGAGGGGACACCCCTGTATGGTCCCCTTCTGCAGAGGGAAGGGGGATGAGCAGAGCCTATTGATGAGGATGAACCCCATGGGGGAGGTGTACAGGAGTTGGACCCATTTCTGGAAGCTAGGGCCACAGACCATTTCCTGGAGTGTGTTGAGAAGGTACTGCCATTCGATCGAGTTGAAGGCCTTCTCAGAGTCAACAGCCAGTGCTGCTGCACGGGAGTTATCTGATTGTACTTTATGTATTAGTGATACTAAGGTCCTGCGGTGGTCAGAGCCCAGCCTGCCTCTTACGAATCCCACCTGGCAGGTGAGTGAGTCTTGAGAGGACTTTTTCTAGTCTGGCAGGTAAAGCTTTCAACAGGATCTTCATGACTGCGTTAGTGAGATCGATGGTGATTTCCTTGGGAGGTTGGGGCCTTCCCTTTATGGGGAGTACCATAATTACTGCTTCCCTAATGGACAGAGGGAGAGATGATGGTGAAGCGAGTGATTCTTGAAAGACTTGGAGAAGGAATGGTGTGTGCTCTTCAGTGAGCAGATGGTAAAAATCAGACATTTAAAAATTCCCCGGGAGCTCTGTGCAAGTTGAGAGCATTTATGGCTTGTGTCACTTTCTGTGCAGTAATGGGGCTCTCAAGCTCAGAGGCTTGGGTGGGTGGGAGAGTTGGAATGGGTAGTTTACCAAGGAAGTCCTCTACTGAGGACTCACCAGGAAGGGAGGGAGAAACATAGAGCACCAAGTAAAAGTTTTTTATAACAGAGCTGATGTCCTTAGGAGAGTGTCTGGTGACCCCTGAGGCATCTTTAAGGCCAGCAATCAGTTTGCCGGCTTGTTTGTATTTCAGTCTGTGCACCAGTAGCTTGCTGGATCCCCCCTTCCCAAAAGGAATAGCGCAGTTGGCTAATCACAAACAGCCTTCCTGGTGAGGAGGGTGTCCAGCTTGGTCCTAATGTTATTTACTATGGCTATCAGCTCCTGGTGGAGGGAGGCTTGAGATTTGCCTCCACCTCTTGAAGGTCTTTTTCCAGGTGTACTTATTTCACCTCCCTTGCCCTTCAGTGTGGCCTTGAGCACTTCCTACTTGGTGGCATCTGACACCTCCCCTGTGTCATTAATCTTCTAGTAGGTCTGGACCTCAGTTTTGACACAATATTTTAATTCCTGGTTCTCTAATAGAAGAGGGTCCAGCCTTCATGCCAAAGATTTCTGTGGGGTGGTTTCCCAAAGCACCTTAATCCCTGTCAGGGCATGATCCAAGATTACTACTGGGTGTATAGTGACCTCAGTTAGTTGGGATAGGACATACTGGCTCACCAGTCACATATCAAGTCTGCTTACAGAACCATGAGCTCGTAAGAAATAAGTGTAATCCCTGACATTAGGATGTTGGGCCCTCCAGTTGTCTGTCAAGTCATGCTCTGCCATCATGGTGTCAATGGCTTTCACTGACCCCACAAGGGGTCCACAGGACCTCCCACTCCTGTCCACCATAACATTTAGTGTAACATTAAAATCTCTTCCAGGAGCACTGGAGCCCGACTGTTGTTGAACTCTGGTAAAGCCTGGCTAAGACTATGGAGGAGGCAGGGTCATCAGAGTTGGGCCCATAGAAAATGACCAGTACCAGGGCACCTGATAGAATGGTTACCTTCAGCAACACCCATCTGCCGTCATTGTCAGAATTGCATTGTCCATTTTCCATGCTTCAACCACCCCACCCCAATGTTTTGTGTATCGGGATAGAAACTCCCCATTTAGATGTTGTGGCCGCACTGTGTACTTCCTCCCCCACCCAGTCTTTTATCAATTAATGTGTCTTTGAGGAGGAGAGCTTTGTCTCCTGCAGGAATACTAGGTGTGCCCTTAGGCATTTTAGATGTGACATTGCCTTCTGACTCTCAGGGACTGGAGTTGTGTCCATGGCCTGGGGGAGTTCTCCCTCATGGTTATTCTTTGAGAATGGTCTGTATTTGTGAAGGCCCATTTTCGGTCATCATGACTTCAGAAAGAGTTCATCTGATTCTGGGATCTCAAAGGAGCAGGCAACTCTGTTTACTGTGATCCCGAGTATGGCTGGGCAGTGGCAGGAGTAGGAGAGGCCAAAGTTAGCACATAGCCTCTGGACCATCATGAAGGCTCTGTGGTGCTCTGACAGGGCCGGTGAAAAGTCAGCAAAAATGTGAATGCTATTGCCTTGCCACTGCAGATCTTTCTTATCCCTTGCATATTTTTTTTTCCATAAAGCTTTTTTTATTCCAGTCTTGGTTTGGCTGCATGTGAGCTCTTTAGCTCTGTCCCTGTCTACTTCTGTCCTGCGGCCACCTCCTGTAAACAGTGGGACCTGAGGTCCTCCATGGATTACAACCTGTGGCAGGGCTGGGAAGGGGTGGGTCATCCTTACCCCACTCGGTGACACTCATCCAGATTGGGCTCAGTGGTCAGGAGGTGGCTCAGGACGGATGCAGGCAGGCATGGCTGCATATATGCTGCGCCAGCCAATTTTCCATTTTCTCCTATTCCCCATGGATATGACACCCACAGTTTGCACATGGGTGTGGAGGCACTTGTGCACCAGAACCACAAGCCCCACTACACCGACCTGGCTTGATGTCAACCCCCCAAGCATCGACATTACCACCAGAACTCCATCTGAAGGAGGTCAAGACCCAAGAAGGCTTACCTTCCCAATCTGAGACAACCGCTCTCTCCTCTTCCAGCCCCCCTCCAGTCGACCCCAAAAAACCTGAGCTCAATTTGGAACTCAGGTCAGTGGCATGGGAGAGGTAAGGCACAGTACAACACCTCAGCCCTCTATACCACCGAGCCAGCTTATCCTTGGCTAATTGCATGATCAGCTCCTTGTCCTGGAACTGAAGGAAGCGAGTCAAGAGCGGGCATGGGCAGTCACCTGGGGCTGGCTTCAGGGTGAGGGAGCAGTAGAAGCAGTCAGTTTTGAAAGATCCTCATCATTTTTGGTCCAATAGTTGTGGGATGGTATTCTGTAAAATGTCCAAGGCACTCCGTCCCTCACAGCTCTTGGGAAAGCCCACAAACTGGACATTATTCTGGCGTTCCCTATTTTCCATATTCTCCACTCTGTTCCTAAGGTTTCTTGTTCACGGATGTTGGTCATCCTTTTGTCAGTGTGGTCCCCCATGTCTGGGATACATTGCTCTGCAACATTAACTGTTAATTGTCCAGCATATCTCAATTAATTTGCTGGGTTGCAAGTTCAGCTTTGTTTATTTGCCCGATGAGTTGCTGGAACATATTTTTAATCTCTTGTAGGTTTGAGTCAGGAGGAACAGCAGTGGCCATTGCCATTATGGCGGCTTTCCATACTCAATTTCAGCATGTGACCAGATGTGCAATGACGGTAGAAGCTGCAGCTTACCAGGAGTGGATATACCTCAGTTTAGCACCAGCAGATGCTGCAGGTAATCAGCTTCAACTTTGGAGCACTAGGGTCAATCTGATGCGCAGATAACAGCAACAGTATTTGGTGGATTATAACAGGGGCTTAACAGAGCTAAGACTTAGGTAGCCGTCTTTGTTGGTGACCAAGCCATGACCCCACAAGGTCACTTTCTAATACCATTTCAGTTAGGAGATATGCATGGCTTCAAACCGCAGGACTGTCTGTTGACATGCAGAACAAGACTGCAGACTTCCGATTTAAGGGTATCTTCCTGTTTTGGTGACCAAACAGAAACCTATATTAGTGAAGTGGATATAATTAAAACCATTTAAAAAATCTGGTTGGGGCTGGCACAGTGGCGCTGAAGGTTGAGGCACGGGATTCCACACCTCGAGCTACGCCAGCGACTCGGGTTTGGGAACAGGATCAGGTCAGTGGGGAGAGGGAGGAATGAGCATCCCAACAAATGCTCTCCTCCCTCTGGGGAGGGATACCGGGGTGCTGGCAGCACCTGACATCCCAAGAGGACCCGTGGAAGCACAGGCTCTTGAGGGCTTGGCGGCTACACTCGGTGGAGTCGAGGAGGAGGGATGCTGTTAGGTGCTTGGGAGGACGACGTGTGTCAGCACGTCACCTTTCTGGATGTATGTCCTCGCACTGGCGTTCCAGGGGATTGGGACAGGGGTAAGGGAAGAAAAATGGAAAAAAAAAAAACTCGAGCCAAGATGATGACCAATCCACCTCAGGATCCCCGACTCGCAGGACAGACCCCGTTGTGCAGGCACTCCTCGGAGTAGGAGAAGGTAGGAGTGTTAAAGGAGCTTGCCTGGCACTCTAGGGGAAGATTCTGTGAGAGGGACCTGGAGGATTGATCAATGGTCAGAAGGAATGGGTCGAGGGGGTAGTAAGAAGGGATAAAAAGAAAGTAAAAAAAAAAAAAAAAAATCTGGTTAAAAAAATCCAGAGGGTATTACAAGCCTCATAAAAGGGGAGAGATGGGAAGGGAGTTATTATAATAAGCATTATCAACAGCATGACTTAAGTGCCCTCATAGGTTCTTACAGAGGAAGAAAGGGTGCAAGACAGCAAGCAGTCCATATTGGTACCACTTGGGCAAACCAAATCCCATCCCTGACAAGTTTTTTTTTTTGTTACAGTTTTTGATCAGGAAAGACACTTAGCTGAGGCTTGTTTCCAGGTGCATCCTGGGAGCACAGGGACATTTTTTATTTGTTTATTTGTATGGTTGGAAGCACACTTTTTAGCATGTGTGCTCGTTTAGAAAGGTTCCATGTCAGATTGATATTATATAGATTGAAATTACATTATTTACAGAGATTAATGACACAGATAGATACCAGGGTAGTATGTAGTTACAACACAGGTACATAACATAAGTTACATAACAGGTAGTGTTTTGGCAGCTCTCAATGAGCATTGTCAGATCATAAGGTTTAGAAATATTTGCACTTTGAAAGACTGAAATGACATCATTTACAGAGATTAATGACACAAATAGATCTCAGGGTAGTATGTAGTTACAACACAGGTACATAACATAAGTTACATAGCAGGCAATGTTTTTGCAGCTCTCAATGAGCATTCTTAGATCATAAGGTTCACAAATATTTACACTTCGGAAGTACAAGGTATTACCCTTCAGTACTGTATTGCAGTTGTCTTGTAATATATTAGGTACTCCTTTCAACAGGTATGTGCAGCCAATTCTGATTCAACATAAGATGCTTACATACAAAGCATGGCTGTTTCTGGGGAGTGTTGAAAGGAGTCAGAAACAAGAGAGAGATCAGCTGTGGCAGTCACAGTTGGCACCATGTAAGAGAGCCTTTTTTAGTATAAATCTGAAGTGGGCATTTTTTGGGATGTCCATCAGGGATGCAGGCAGTTTGTTCAGCCACTGCAGGGCCCTTATTGCAAAGGAACATGTGGCTAGGCTTGTACAGTGGAAAGACACTTGTAGGGCAGACCGGGCCATGTTTCTGGTGGTGTATTGGTTGTAGGCTGGTTGCAGTAGGTTTTTGATAGCCAGTGGTGCGAGGCCTTGAAGAGATTTTTTCCCCAGGATGCAGGTCTGATGTTTATCCTGTCCTGGAAGGGAAGCCATTGGGTAGTTTGGTATAGGGAGCATGTGTGGGTGAGCCTGATTGCCCCAATGACACATCGGCATGCCTTATTAAGGACTAGTTTTACCTTATCAAGAATGGAGACAGTGGCTGTTCCATACACTGTGTGGCCATAGTCAATCATGGAGAGGATGGTGGCTGATACAGCACTGTGCTTGGCATCAGGGGTGAGGTTGTGTCTTTGTTGATAGACATCTCCCAGTTTTTTGTTAACCGAGTTTACTAGCATGTCCACACGCAGTTCAAATGAGAGGGAAACATCGATGGTAATGACTAAGTATTTGAAGCTGCTAACCTGCTTCAGGGTATCCCCTTTCTCATTTGTTATTGCAAGTGGATGGGTCTTTTTCCTCATCTGTTGTCTGAAAAACAGCATAGTTTTGTTTTTTTATGGTTAAGTATTAATTTATATAGCATAACCCAGTTTTCTAGAGAACTAAAGGTATCCTGTAAGGTACGGATGAGTTGCTCCTGGGAGGGGCCACTGTTAAAGATGACAGCGTCATCTGCATAAAGAATCAATTTAGAGGAGGGACAGGCTTCTCGGAGGTTATTTGTGGAAAGACTGAGTAGTAAGGGTCTCAGTACAGAGCCTTGTGGAACTGCGGTATAGACCTGTTGGGTATCCTGTAGGATTCTGTTGATCTTTATGCGCTGGGTGCTGCTGGTTAGGTAACTTTGGAACCATGACACTGTGTCTGAGGAAAGGCCTATGATTCAGAGCTTTATGAGTAGTGGGGAGTGGTTAACTACATCAAATGCTTTGGTGAGGTCTGTGTGGATGGAGCCCATCAAAAGGGTTTTGGCAAGTGACTCATGCAGGTAGTGAATTCTACTAATGTGGTGTTGGTGCTGTGTAGCTTCCTGTAGCCACGTTATTGCTGGCATTGAAGGTTGTATTTGCCAAGGTATTCAACCAGCTGGTCTGAAATGATTCTTTCAAGTGCCTTAGACAATGGGGAGAGGATTGATATAGGTCTGTAATTGGAGACAGTGGCACGGTCACCACTTTTGTGGACTGGAGTGACTAGCATGAGTTTCCAAGTGCTGGGGAACTGGGAGTATTGCATAGAGAGACTCAATATTTTAGTTGGGTGGGGGGGCAAGCTTATTTAGGGACAAGGCAAAGAGCTTAATGTCCATGACATCACTACCCATTCTGGTTTCACCCAGAACTCTTTTTATGTAGCTGATTGTGTCCTTAACAGAGACAGATTTGAAATGGAGCATATGGTGGTTGGAGCTATAGGAAGAGGGAGAGCTCTACTCCTTATATATTGGTGGAGTAGGGTTAAGGGACTTACTCATGATCACACAGTATGCAAGTAGTAGCTGTGGGAGTCCAACCCAGTTCTTCAGGTTTGCAGCTCAGTGCTCTAAACCACTATGCTGTACTGCCTCCAGTTACTGGTGTCCACAAGTCATTTTCCAGTGGAAACCTCTCTCACAATCTAAATGACAGAAAATAACTAACAAATGGGTTCTGGAGATAGTGAGAGAGAAGGTCTGACCTTGTCAATCAAAACATTTCTAAAGCAAAAACGTTTTCAAATCAATCCTATAAGAGGAAATTATTGAAATGTGCAAAAACTGTTGTAAAATGCAGTCTGTGGAGAAAATTCCAGTCTCCCAGCTGGGGTAAGGTTTTTTTCTCCCGATGTTTGGTGTTGTAAATATAGGTATGAGCGTGGCTCAATTGGTAGCACATTCACCTCTGAGCCAGAAGGCTATAGGTTCTAGTCCCACACCAGGATTGGGCTCATACCTAAACGCTGGCCCTGGGTGCAGTATTTTTTTTTTGGGGGGGGTACTGTCATGGTGTGTCATGCTTTGGATGAGACCTTAAACTGAGGTCTCGTCTACCCATCTCTGGTGCTGTCCTGGTGTGTGTCCAAGTAGAAGTAAAAGAACCCAAGGCACTTTTTGCAAGAGATGGGAAAGTTTTTATTAAGAAATAACAAACAATAACAACCATTTAATCAGCATGGTAAAACAGCAAGGGCTAAAAGGTATTATAGAAAAACAACCTCAGCCCTCAATCCGCAGAATAGCAGATAAAAAGAAAAACAAAATATCAACAAACTATCCAAATCATAAAAACAAGGAAATTAATAATAACAATCAAAAAGGAAAACAAGATAAGGGACAGGCAACTAGCCTTAATGACAGCAAGGAGACCCCCCCCCCAATAAGGGGGGGGCCCAGCATCAACCGGAAGTGAAGTAAGGTAGACAGCCATGCCACTTAGTAGCCAAGGCTCTAGGGGAAAGCGTCCTACTATCTTTCCAATACAGGCTGGCTAGTTCAGTTGTGACCATATGGAGAAGGACCACTGGAAGGGTGGTCTGTTGTTGAAACAAAAAGGCACAATGAGAATGCCATAAGTAATACTTAAGCGTTGTAAAAACCAAATGAAGAGCAGGGACTGAATAGGAAGAATGGCAAGGAAAAGAGCCTAAGATGACATCAGAGTAAGAAAGGATGGATCAGCAGGGATCCCCTCACGGGCATATGGGCAGCTCAAAAGAAAATGAGCTATAGATTCGAAGTGAAGAGCACAACCAGGCCTGGGGCAAAAACGCTCTTCCATACATATGTGTTTGGCAGTCGCCTTAACACTTAAATGACCATGGCAACAAAGCCAAAGGACGTCCCACATCTTGGCGGGGGTAGAAGTATCAGTTAAAATGGAACAAACCAAAGGGTAAGTTGTTGGAGGGATATCCGGATGAACTGGAACTGCAGAAAAATATCCAGCCATATAATGCCATACAAACTCCTGGAGAAAGATCATACCACTGTATCCTTCACGGTCATCCAATGATGGAGCTTATCGACCATTGCACAGACATAAGGAGTGGCCTGCCATGCCGTATAAGGGGTCAGCAAGCCAGCCTCCCACACAAGAAGAACCACATCCAGCCAGGGGGCCACCCAAGGGTGCCAAAGCTTTGGGGACCCCACCAAGTAGGACTTGATGGACCAAACTAAAAATTAACAAAAGAAAAGAACCAGGGGAATTAACCATCTGCAGACCGCCGTGGGTGATGGGGAGATAAACCATCACTCTCTTCAGGGGGTTCAGGCGACTCCCTCAAATAACTTGAAAAAACAAACTAAAAAATCTCACCTCCAAGGATTTAGGAAGGGGAAACACCATACTTAAATACGTAAACTATGAAAAAAAGAATTCTCAGAACCGCCACCTTTTTCTTTTTAGTCCATTTCCAAGACTTTCACATTTGCACCCTAGGGGCACAGGAGGTCAGCTTGGCCTCCCAGTTCAGGAGAACCATGTCACCAGCACCAAGGATGACACCAAGAATTTGAAGCAGCTCCATTGACACTGGGATATCCCCAATGTCTATCACCGAGGCAACCCCAACCCCAATTTCAGGCAGCGGCACTTTTGGACATTTAACCATGCCACGGAAATAGGGGTGAAAGAATGAAAAACATCAAGGGCCATACTACCAGATGGAGGGTCCCGAACAAAAAGGGTGACGTTGTCTGCATAAGCAGTGAAAGTCACCGAATCCAGTCCATTCAGGACCAAAATCCCATGGATCTGCGTAAGGGACTGGATTTTCTGTATAATAGGGTCAATGCAATACACATAGAGAAGGGGGCTAAGAGGACATCCCTGACAGACACCCATTCTTACTGAAAAGGCTATACCCAAATGCCCATTAATTAATGGGATAACCGAGGCCATCCCATACAGCCATCTCAACCAAGTACAAAACGTCGGGAGAATACCATAATGCCGGACAACAGTGAACAGGTATGGATGGGAAACCCAATCAAATGCCTTCTCCTGATCCAAAGTCAGCACATAGTTTACTTCTCCAGCCAACATCGCCGAGGCAACCACCTCACGCAAAATGAGATTGTCCGCGATCTGTCGGCCAGGGACCGAGCAAGTTTGGGCTGGAGAAATAACAGTACGAAACAAGAGACCAGTCAGGAAGTCAGTATCCCTTCAAATCGGTATTTTAACATGCAAATGGGCCGCCAATTATAAAGATCAGTGGCATCTCCCTTCTTAAAAAGCAGGATTTGAATAGTTTCCCTAAATGGGTTTGATTCATAGTCCATAGTCAGGAGCCATTTAAAGACTTGCTGCAAAATCTCCATCAGAATGAAAGAGAAACATTTGTAAAATGGACGTGAGGCCATCCAGCCCAGGGCCAACTGAATTGCCAAGGCCAGAAATAGCCTGACTAAGCTCCAATTTGGATATGGGCAGTGTCAAACAGTCAAGCTCCCCAGGAGGGATACGGGGTACAGGGAACATACTTAAAAACGGGCCAGCCGGCCCAGAAGGGGAATGGACCCCAGACATAGAATATAGGTAGGAATGGACGTGGGACAGAATCCTGGGCCCAGCTGTAATTGGGGCACCAAGCAGAGTTTTCAGCTATGTCAAGTGCCTATGTCACACCTGCTCTTTACAGGTTAAAAAAAGGATTGCCTATACCATGAGCTCCCCGGGTACCCGCCATGTGTTCCATAAATAAAGATTGATTTCTATCATACTACAACGAAAACATATGAGCTTTCAGGGTAGCAATCAGTGGGCTGTAATCACCCAGTCCATGATGAGACAGGGACAAGGCCTAGGCCAGTTGAATCCAAAGGGAAAGATAGTCAATATAGGCTGTTTTATGATGGGCACAGGCCTGATACCTAGTTAAGCACTACACCGCCAACTTAGTATCTGACCACCAATCTAGGAGGTCATCAGTCATGCAAGTCAAAGGTGCTCAACCCAAAAGAAGATTCAACACCTCGGCATGCACGAGAGGATCTTCCAAAAGAGAACTATTCAACCTCCAATAACCCAGGGCAAGGGAGGGAGAAACTGAAAAAGTACCATGCAACAAAAGGTGGTCAGACAACTCTGTCAGGGTCAAAACAAAGACAGAAACTTGTAAATGAACAGAAATAAACAAAAAATCTATGTGGGTGGCCAAACCAGAACAGAAGTATGTAAAACCACTAGCCAGATACAATTTCCTGTATCCACCAAGCTGGCCGTACGAAGCAGGATCTGTAAGCTAAGGGAATCTGTGAACATTTTTTCAGTTCTTGCCCCCCCCATGATACGATCAAGATAACAAAGTCTCCTTCCAACACAGTATGACGGGAAGTATACAAAAAGGGTCTGATCTTACTAAACAGATCAACCCTAGCCTTTTTTTGGGGCGTATACTGAAATAAAATGGAGCAAAGTTCCCTGAAAGAGGGTATCTAGTAACAGAGCCCTGCCAGGCCTGATGTCCACCAAATGGAGTTGTAAACTGCAGACATCAGAAACAGGATATCTACCCCCATCACTGACATCAGGGCCTGTAGACCAAAAGATGGGCCCCTGCACCAGTGATGTTGGGCTGAAGACATATCCCCTGCTGTGGTCAGACGTGTTTCTTAAAGAAACACATCATCACTGGCAAGATCCTTAAGCAGGCAAAAAAGCAAAGTACATCTGGTCACATTCTTAATGCTATTCGCATTAAGAGTAGCTAGACGTATGGGGGAAGACATAAAAATTAGTCAAGAAGGAGAACAAAACAAACAATCCATCAAGGATCACACTCTACTGGCAGAGCTGATGTCTTCTTAGAGGCCAACTTAAGTTTCCTCTGGGGTTCTCTTTAGTCTTGACCAAAGGAGGGTCCTCCTCAGCATCCGAAGAATTAGGCACAGTAGTCGTGGCTGCAGAAGAAGACTCTTACTGGGACCCCAAGTCAGAATCTGAACCATCCTCGGCCAGTACCGCAAACTTATTCTCCAACTGTATGGAGGAGTCCAGAGCACCCTGGTGCAAGGGCAGAAGGCCAGTCTTATGGGACCAAAGAGAGTGTTTATGGTTAACAGCAAGTATGCCTGAGGGGACATAAGCAAATCATCAGGCAGCCGAGCCAAAGGAACAGCTCGATTAGGCAAAACAGGCAGGGTAGCAATAGAAGGCCCCAGAAAAGCAGAAGGGTTCTCAGGAGTAGAAACCAAAGGCTGAAGGGACTGTGACAGTGGAAAAATCAAGTCCTGGTAAGGGGGGCACCAGGCAGGAGGACTGTGGGAGGGGGGTCCTCAAGATGGGCCACAGCAGCCACCACTTCCTTATGGTGTTGCTGTTGAGCCAAATGAGCTTGCAACAAAAGGGCATCCTGAGTATCCACATCCATTTTATTATGTTGGGCCCAGGGGCAAGCTCTGTAGGAGTATCCCAATTCCTCACAAAGGTTACAACAGAGGGCATTGGAACAATGCGCCCCCATATACCCCAGTGTCTGACAGAGATTACAGTCGATGGAATCACACGCATTGCTCAGGTGGCTATCGGATCCACAACAAAAACATGTTTTTGGCTGCCCAGGATAGAAACACTGGACCCTATCCCTGCCCAGGAAGAAAACATTGGGTAAATGTTGTAAACCATAATGGGCATGGCGGAGCTTGACTATAAACCGCCAGTGCCCAGTCCAAAAAAGTTCCTCATCTAGATTTGGTTCAGCAGTACCCAACACCTCACATCTTTGAGAAAGCCAAAAACGAGCATCCTAAACCTTCACCCCCTCATTTTTCAGCATGATGGTAACTGTCCGGACCGCGAGTTTGGTAAGAGACACAGCTTGGAAAGGCAGCCACAATGGAGAATCCTTCACTTTGTCATAAGCTGACCAGAACCTGTCCAGATAAACTGAAGTTTGGAAGCTCAAATCAAAATACCCATCAGCGGATGAGTGTAATAGGGCATAAAGTTAATTTGGGGTGACAAGCGAGGAGTTCTTAAGCAAGTGTTTACCCACATAACCCCTGTTGGGAGGAGGGTCAACGCCATCTTTGTACAGGTGGCAGACAGCGTTCCTTCATTGTGCTGGGGCTGGAGACTGGGAAAAGATAGATTTCTATTGAAACCGTGCCAGGGTGGAGGGGTAAAAATGGTGGAGGGTAGAGACATCCGTAAGCATAGCCCCCTTAGCCAATTCCACCTGGTCCGCCCAAGAAGGGGAAACATCCGAACCAGCAGCAGCAACCAGAGTAGACAGACCCTTCAGAGATAGAGCGTCCCGAGGCACTGAACCCTCGGACAAGAGGGCAGATGAATCAGGAAGCATAGCAGGAACTGGTAATACAGGCTTATCAATAGAGGGACCAATTGGGAGGGGGGGGCTGCATTGTCCGTAGGTGCAGGGAGCTAAAGAAATAGGGCAGAAAGGTCAAGTTCGGTAGCGCCTGACTCCGGGCCAGAAGAGAGTATCATCGAAGAGTCATGTGAGGAAGACACCAGGAGAGAATCCAACACCCTGCCATCAGTGATTCCTGAAGCAAAATCCGAGGGCATAGGGTCCAACAAACAAGAGGGAGCCACCGGTTCCTTTGGGAGAGTGGAATGCCAACGTCCCGTGGCATCCCGGGTCCAACCAGCATCAGTTAGAGCCTTAACTGGGGACCATTACCCCAGTGGATAAGGGGTCGGGCCAGTCTGAAGTGGAGACTCTGGAGCTTTAACAAGTTTAGTAGCAACAACGGGCACATCAGTATGGCGAATTTGTAAAATAGAACGTGCAGGCAAAGGCAGGGCACCAGTAGACTCTACAGGCACCCCGGGCTGTAATCCACTGGAAAGAAACCCTGGTATAGACAGTCCTGACCCTGGAACCACAGGGAAGAGCTGAGGTTGCTGCGATTTTTGAACAGTTTCTGCAGGTGGACAGGGAGCAGACGAAAGAGCAGGAACCAACATGTCTGCCTGCCATGAACAAGCCTCCTCAGAATGCGGCCGGAAATTCAGGGCTGCCAAAATAGGGGTCCGAGCGCCCATCACAGTCTGCCCTTCCGGAAAAAATGGCTTCGTCCAACCCTCCGGTTCACCCAGAGCTCCAGTAGCCAAAAGCAGAGGCGGACCCAGCAGGCGAGCCACAGAACGCCAAATCAGCACCTCCTGTCCCCATTCAGCAAAGAGCTGCTCCTTCTGGACCAGATAAGCGGCATCTTTGTCTGCCAGTAATCTCAACAGAAAGTTCCATTTCAGAGGAAGGGCATTCTGCAAATGGGCATCCTCCTTCAATTGCACAGAATCCATTAATATCGGCAGCGGGTTTCTGCGGCAACAGACCCAGGGACCACCTCAGGCACCCCTCAAGCCATCAAATGAGCCTCAAGAGGCTTCGAAGTGTAACCCCTAGATGGCGCTATCCCAGGGGCTACTACCCCTGCTTGATTTGCCACTAACAGGTTGAGGGGCCTGGATCCAATGGCGGGTGCCTCCACCCAGAGGTCAGGGTTTGCAATAGTTAAACTAACTTGGTCACAGCCCTCTGGGACACTGCAACCCCCCTTTCTTCCCACTAGTGGCCCACATAATATATCAGAATTACCTTCACAGTATACACTTACCCCCAGGTCTGGTTCCGCACTGGGACCTCCTGTGAAATGAGATACAGTGCAACAATCACAGTACAGTACTTTAACATAGACAAGTACCTCAGGCAGTATAACTTTGCTGAAACAAGCAGCTCTGATTTATTTAGGGGATATAACAGGACAGGGGAAATCGGGTTAATTAGCTTATCACTTTAATAATCTACCTATGGCTCTGTGCAGGCTATCCCTATCATTACTGTCCCTGGGTACCCAAGCCCTAGTGGCTAGTCCAAACCGTGGCAGCTGGTAGGGGCCCTTTCACACAGAGAAAGAGAATTAAACAGTCAGCAGTACAGTAATTCCATTTGGATTTAATGTGGCAATTCAACAGGAGCGACTCCTGAATTAGTACTCACGACCTCCAAATAAGATAGGGTCCTTCAATGTCAGCAGGGCTCACTTGAGGTGCACAAACCTCTTCACACATCCATATAAAAGAAAGCACTATACCAGGCAGGCTGCATCTGTATCCCGATCGCAATTACTGCACAATACCCGAGAACACACAGCAGATTCAGTTCCTGACAGACCGAGTGTAATTTTCAGCAATTCCTCCAGTCTTCTACAGGGTGAGCCTGGTTTCTACTCTTCAGAGATCCTTTGATTCTTTTCACAGGACGAATTCAGTCCTAACAAGCTGCAGACCGGAACTCTGGGCCTTATACACGTTTTTTGACTAAAACTGCACACTGAAAAAGCACAGGGCTCCTTCCTTCTTCACTGCCAAAGCTCAACTGAAACTCCAACCGACAAAACTGGCACTTCCTTTGAGTTCCTCCCAGTTCTTGACTGATTGGCTGTCACCACAATAGACTGCTGCTGTTGGTCCAAAAGGCACTGAAGTCTAAACTACATCTCCCAGAGTCACTGCCCATACAATCCTCTTGTGGCTGGCTCAGATTATGAGTCCAAGTTCTGATTCGTCCAAGGCACCATTTTAGAGCTAGCTTACCCCACACTGATTGGTCCAGTTCAGCAGTTCAAAACTAGAATGGGAACTAGCAGACACAGTTCTGACTGCAAAGAAAGCAGGTTAGACAAACTGTAATTTCATTATTACTCTAAATAATTTCTGGCAAACAGTTACATCTTTCAGATAGGTTCCTTTGCACTCCTAGTGACTGCAAAATGAAGTGAATTGGCAGCAGCTTGAGTGGTACTCAATCAAAGAAACACACAGTCCCCATACAACTAATTATGTCTGCAAGCAGACAGCTCTTAAAGAGACAGTACCAGAGGTTCTAAAACACTCACTGATAAATGGCTTAAATGCCAAACACCATTCAGGCTTGGAGCATTCAAGCAAGCTCTGAAGTCTTTTGGGAACTC
The DNA here is from genome assembly GCA_016271365.2 of Neoceratodus forsteri. Taxonomy (NCBI): domain Eukaryota; kingdom Metazoa; phylum Chordata; order Ceratodontiformes; family Ceratodontidae; genus Neoceratodus; species Neoceratodus forsteri. The sequence continues at coordinate 801,323,917 of CM028129.1, forward strand.
CCCATTTGCAGGGGGTTACACCCTTCCTGGTTTGGGAAAGCTTGACGTCTGCGCCAAGTAAGTACTCTATAAGTTTTAACTGCAACCATATACATTTGCATTAGGCTCACATGTAATCATCAGTCAATATATCATTTTACCAAGAATACATTTCTGAAACATTGCAGTACGTCACTTTTACACAGTATTACATACACATTGTACCATAACTCAAGTTATTACCTCTTGTACATGAAACCTGAAGAGAGGGGGCCCTTCCTATCAGTTACCTTGGGGCTGGATGGGGTAAGGGCACCATACTTAGAGGGCAACACAAGTAACTTGGAGTTAGCACTGATGCTCAGTTTGGGCAATGAGCTCGGGACACATACACTTTTATGGACAACATTGAGAGGCAAGTCCACAGGCCTCCCAAGTGAATCATAACTGAGGTGCACCACAGGCTTTACAGCTCGACCAGTCTTTCTAGGGGAACTGTTATAGTCTCTGCACTCTGAGCCTCATTTTCAGCATTGTCCTCACTTGTCAGGGGAGTCTCCATGGGGTAGAGAGGCTAGAACTTGGGGCACTTTCAGCTCCAGGAGTTACAGTTTCTGAGTCCACAACATTTGGCTCGCATGGAGAGCTTCGACACTGGCAGTGGACTGTCAGGGCACTCAAAATACTCTTCTTGTTCGGGTGTATCACCAGTCTGCCCCAATCTATCATTTTCCTCCTGAAAGCTCAAACAGTTCAACCATGCACAATGATTCCATTTCCTCTGATCTGATGCTTTGCACTTCACTTTCTGGGAGCATTGGCTCCAGGGATGAAGCTTGGGGCTTAGACAGTCCAGAAGGCCCAGCTTCATCTCCAGTATTGACTAGGGACTGCCCAAACAATTGACTCAGTTCGTAAGAAGGATAGTATTCAAAGTCACTCTCACTTTCTTCCGATATGGACTGACAGTCATGCTCAACTGGGACTTGTGGAGGGGAACACTTTAACTTTGCTTCTGTAGGTGCAGACTTTCTTGATCTTTCTTAGCAGCAGCTCTAGTCACTGGTCCAGAGGGGCATCTTCTAGGGCTCAGACTCAATTAAGATTTGTCCAATGGGCAGTAAATGATTTCTATGCATTGTTTTTACATCTTTTGAATTATTCTCAGGCCTTACTTTGTACACTGGCAGATCATCTAGTTTGCCCACTACAATGTGAGGGAGATGGTGCCATCTGTCAGCAATCTTGTGCGCTTGCCATGCAGTCCCAGATTTCTTAGCAATACCCGATCTCCCTCCTGGAGTTCCTGTGCTTTCACCTTTTATCATACCTTTCTTTGTTGGCCAGATTTCTTTTGGCAGCCATGGTTTGAGCCAGTTGGTACGTATGAGTTAGCTGGGCCTTTAACTTTGCACATACTGTAAATAGTTGTCAGCTTGAACCCCATCAGGAGAGACCCCAAACACACATCTACTGGTAGTCGAGCTTCTTCCAAACATCAGGCGGTAGGGGGGAGAATCCAGTGGCATCACTTTGGTGCAGTTATAAGCATGTACCAGGGTGCTAATTTGTTGGCTCCATCTAGGCTTGTCCTTTGGGTGCAGGGTGCCTAGCATATCTAGCAAAGTGCAAGGAACGCTCAGGCTGTGGGTCTCCTGGGGTGGTAAGGAGTGGTTCTGGACTTTCGCACTCCCACAGAGAAAGCATCTCTTTGATCAGACGACTCTCAAAGTCTCTCCCTTGATCAGAATGGATTCTTTGTGAGCCCCATAGTGAACAAAAAGTTTTCTACAAGTACTTTGGCCACAGTGGATGCTTTCTGGTCTTTGGTGGGGAAAGCTTGGGCATATCTCGTGAATGGTCAGTGACCACCAGCACATTACTGATATTTCTTTGATCTGACTCCAAACTCAGAAAATCAATACAGACCATCTCCATGGGTGCACTGGTGGTGATGTTAACAAGGGGCAGCCTCTGGGGCAAAAGCTTTCTCTGTAAGCAGCGATCATACAAGTTCGAATGTGTTGCTCCACATCAGCCCCCATCTTAGGCCAATAGAATCTGGATCTCACCAAGTCAAGTGTTCTGTCTATACCAAGGTGCCCCATGTGGTTGTGCAAGGACCTCAGTACTGAGTCTCGAAGGCAGTGGGCTGCACTAGTTGTTGTTTGTCTACTTGTCCCCTCTGTCTACTGTTTCTCTGTATAACAGTTTATTGATCAGTTTCAACTTAGGACCTTCTTTGTATAACAGTGCAGTTCTCAAATCAGTGGAGCGAATTTGGACACATCTTTTCCTGCATAGAGGGCTTCTAAAGCTGCTTTGATCATGGGATCGCGGGATTGAGCCCGGCCGAATACTGTCATTGTCCAGCTGCAGTGCACCAATGTCTATTGCAGAAAAGTGGCACAAGCAGCAGGTATGCAATTCCTCAGAGGCTCCCAAGCAATCCACCATGCAGTCCACTGCGTCCGTGGACATTTGTTCCTCCCTGTCAAACTTCGGCAGAGTGCCCGAATGTCAGGTTCTGCCAATCGGACCTAATCATTCTGGGGAACAGGCCTCGGGAGAGAGCATCAGCATCTATGTGGTTCAGACCTGCTCGTATTCAGAGCATAGTCATATGTAGATAATGCAGAAAGCCACCTATGGCCAGTGGCATCCAACTTAGCTGAGGTCTGCACATAGGTCAAAGGATTATTGTCAGTTTTACTAGTATTTTAGCCCCATACAGTACTCATGGAATTGGTCAACAATAGCCCACTTCAAAGCTAGGAACTCTAACTTATGTACAGGATAGTTCTTTTCGGATGGGGTCAGGCTTCACTGGCAAAGGCCACTGGTCTCAGGCCATTCTCGTGCTCTTGGTACAACACAGCCCCCAACCCTTGCAAGCTAGCATCAGTGTGCAGGACGGAAGGTTTTCTTGGATCGGCATAGGCCAGCACTGGAGCATGGGTAAGTTGATATATGATCTCATGAAAAGCAGTCTCACAATCAGGAGTCCAGCGGCCCCAAATACTTCACGGATGAAAATACACCTTTTCAATCTTGAGGGACGCTGACTTTTGGTATTTTTTTGGGTTGGGGATACCTTGAGTAAGGTTAAGTAAGGGCGGATCACTCTTGAATAGTCCTTGATGAAGCACCGATAATAACCACAGAATCCCAGGAATCTTTGCAGTTCTTTTAGATTTTTGGCTGTGGCCAGGTGGTCAAGGCCTCAACTTTACTTGGGCCGGTCTTCTATTCCTCGGTGGATACTATGTGTCCCACATACTTTACTGATGTTTGAAAGAATTGACACTTATCAATGGACAGTTTAAGGCCAAAGTCCTCCAGTCGGTCCAATACCTTAAATAATCTGCTCATGTTCCTCCAGTGAGCTGCCAAGCACAATAACATCATCTAGGTATACCAGGCACTCTAGTAAGTTCATGTCCCCACTGCACGCTCCATCAATCGTTGAAAAATGGCTGGGGCACCTGAAATCCTTGAGGCATCCTCATGAATTCACTAAAGCCAAGCGGACAGATAAAGGCCGTCTTCTCACGGTCCTCTGGGGCCATCGGGATCTGGTAGTACCCACTGCGATCCAGCACAGAGAACCACTTGCTCCCGCTTAGGCAGTCCAAGCATCCTGAATGCGGGCATTGTGTACTGATCAGGATAGTCCGCGTTTAAGGTGCGATAATCCACACACATCCTTACTGTTCCATTCTTTTTCCTCACTACCACAATGGGGAAGCATAAGGCTTCTGGATTCTTGTATTACACCAGCAGCTAACATCTCTTGCAGATGCCGCCTCACATCATCTATGCAGCAGGTGCAAGGCTTGAGACCTCTCACTAAATGGTCTTTCGTCATGCAGCCGGATATTGTGCTCAGCCCTTGCACGCATCCTACATCCCATTCCTTTAAGAAAACACCTGGTCTCTCTGGGCAAGCTTCTCACTGATCCTCACTTTCCATTCAGCTGGCAGCGGGAGTCGCGAAATCAAACAAGTCAGGCGTTACTCTGTCATTCTTCCTTGAACTCTTGCTGCTGGGTAGCACTGCAGTGTCTGCACAATGCACATTAGCCAGGATGCAACCTCTGTTTACTCGAATGTCTCTTTCAGACACATTATGAACTTGGACCATTACCCTTCTGGCATAAGCATGGGCTCTAGCGGGCAAAATACTAGGCTTGACCAGCAGTCCCTCTGGCAATTTTCCATCGCCTGGTGCATCCAACATTAATATTTTATTCTTAACATCCTTTCTGATATGGACCTCTCCTGTAAGGTACACTGGGCATTTGGCGCCAGGATCAGAGACTCAGGATCCTTCTTCCATACAATCCGACCGGTTCCTCTGGTTCTGTTTTTCAGCATCTCTCTGTGCCTCGTAGGCCTTCTTAATTAAAGCCGAACTCTTAAAGCTCTACTAGTCTTTGACCCTGTTTTTCATAACACAACTGTGCCAGCCTTCCTAACATATGAGCATTTGTTCCAATCAACAAAGGGAAACCATCATACAATCCAGTGGGGGACACACTAAGGCTAGGTCTCTACTTGTTCGGCCACTCCAGCCACGGAGGTGGGGAAAGACAGCCAAATTCGGATATACCCGGAATAGGGTAGGCCTTCTCACTTAACCCCATACATGCAGTCCTTCTAATGGTTGTAAGGCACGCCTGACAAATGCTTCGATACCAATCCTGGAACATAATTGTCACTTGGGAGCCACTGTCTAATCAAGCTCTTGTAGACACTCCATTCACCTTTACAGTGGTCTCCATGGAGGGACCCACTATTCTGGACCAGTCTGGAGAGGCGGTAGTGGGGGCCTGGGCAACTGACCTTGCCACAAAAGGACGTGAATTAGCATTTTTGGTGCCCTCACTGGGACCATGTCGCACCTCTTAACACTGATTTCTTCTCCAAGCTCTCCTTGTAGCCTATATGCAACTTTGTCAGTGTCTTTTGGGACTGGCATTCCCTTTTCATGTGCCCATCTTTCCCACAATTATAGCAAAACATACTTTCTGGAGTTTGAGCTGGCGAGGCGCCACACTGGGAGCCAGGGGCGGGGTATTACTAACTGGAAACCTGGGTGCCATCTCTGTCTGGCGGCGTGATAAGCATTTGGAGACATCTCGCAGTTTCTCCACTTCCATGGTCAAGGAATTGAGTTTGGAGCTGTTATCAGCAGGAGATACATGGTGGGTACCCCACCCCCATAGCAGATGCAGTCGGATATAGGTCAGGGCCCGTATTGCGAGTGGCCTTCATAAAGGGACTGTTTTGAATTCCGGATCTCTCTCAACAGTTCGCCCCATTGTGGCATATCTTTTCCTTGTCAGAGCACTCATTGACTGTCAACCTCTGCCCCTGAACTTCACTTGATGGGTCACCTCAGTCACTCGGTCGTAGCCACAGCTGTTGGTGCAGGTACCTCCAGGTCGCCTTTTCTCAACTCCTCGAATTTCTCTCATTAACTCATCATAGGAGGTGGGATTCCAGTCGATTTGCCAGGGCGAACTGAAGCAACAGCAGTTCTGAGAAGGCAGACTTAAGGATTCTGTCCAGTCTGGTTCGGTCCAGTTCAATCGCTGGCAAACTACCCTTTCTGAGGCATTCTTGCAACAATTTTCCAGCCGAGAGACATACACAGACAACAACTCCTTGGTACTGTTGTGCATTTCTTACTCTCCACCATAGGTCCTCATCAGAATCTGGGCTCCCATACACATTCTCCAAGGCCTCAAGATAGGCCTGTGCAGTCGCTCAGGGTTACTGGCCCGTTTAGCACGGATGGTAGCCAGGCAGGACCTCGGAGGCTCTCACTAACCCTCTTTCACTTTCTCGCCCGAGCATTGCCATTCTAGCACTTGGGGCAACATAGTCTATCCAGGTCTCCCAGTCATCCTCCCTTGGGGTGGGAGGTACCAGAGAAGATCCTCAACCTTCGTAAGAGTCGTGACTAATGGCAGGTGCAGAAATAGGAGTCTGCATTGGTTCAGCCACCATACGGGCACTGGAGCAGGAGAGGGTGTTGGGGAGGAACACCCCAGGTGGCAAGAATAGTTTCTTCAAGTCCTCCACAGTTTTCCCTCTCCCAGCAACCATTCAGCAAGTTTCTCCTCAAAAGTTTCAGATAGTGGTGGGGCTGATTCCCCGGTCTTTACTGTCCTTAGTTATCACTCTCCAAGCAGTGAGGGCTCCTCTGGGGTAATGGTCTGTGGCACTTGAGCTATCTATGGGATCCTTAAACTCTACTAGGGCCAGGAAAGTGTGGGTGAGCAGGTTAGCATGCCGACCCACCACCACAGGGTTTTGTAAACCTTCCACCTTGGAAAGTACTCCCTGCACAGTGTCTCATTGATACCCAGGGGATGTCCAGGATAAGCATAGCATTTTGGGGTCGATCTCCTCCCCAGTACACCACTCCACCAGCCGGTGCACAGCCACTTCTGTCGGGGTACCCATTTTTTCTTAACAGTGGTTCAGAATATGGCCACTAGAGGACACACATCCCAGCGTGTGAGCCTCAAGATGTAACCCCTAGATGGCGCTATCCCAGGGGCTACTACCCCTGCCTGATTTGCCACTAACAGGTTGAGGGCCTGATCCAATGGCGGGTGCCTCCACCCAGAGGTCAGGGTTTGCAATAGTTAAACTAACTTGGTCACAGCCCTCTGGGACACTGCAACCCCTTTCTTCCCACTAGTGGCCCACACAATATATCAGAATTACCTTCACAGTATACACACTTACCCCCAGGTCTGGTTCTCGCACTGGGACCTCCTGTGAAACGAGATACAGTGCAACAATCACAGTACAGTACTTTAACATAGACAAGTACCTCAGGCAGTATAACTTTGCTGAAACAAGCAGCTCTGATTTATTTAGGGGATATAACAAGGACAGGGGAAATCAGGTTAATTAGCTTATCACTTTAATAAATCTACCTAGGCTCTGTGCACAGGCCTAGCCCTATCAGTTACTGTCCCTGGGTACCCAAGCCCTAGTGGCTAGTCCAAACCGTGGCAGCTGGTAGGGGCCCTTTCACAGAGAAAAGAGAATTAAACAGTCAGCAGTACAGTAATTCCATTTGGATTTAATGTGTAATTCAACAGGAGCGACACCTGAATTAGTACTCACAACCTCAAATAAGATAGGGTCCTTCAATGTCAGCAGGGCTCACTTGAGTGCACAAACCTCTTCACACATCCATATAAAAGAAAGCACTATACCAGGCAGGCTGCATCTGTATCCCGATCGCAATTACTGCACAATACCCGGAGAACACACAGCAGATTCAGTTCCTGACAGACCGAGTGTAATTTTCAGCAATTCCTCCAGTCTTCTACAGGGTGAGCCTGGTTTCTACCTTCAGAGATCCTTTGATTCTTTTCTCACAGGACGGATTCAGTCCTAACAAGCTGCAGACCGAACTCTGGGCCTACACACGTTTTTGACTAAAACTGCACACTGAAAAGCACAGGGTCTTCCTTCTTCACTGCCAAAGCTCAACTGAAACTCCAACCGACAAAACCGGCACTTCCTTTGAGTTCCTCCCAGTTCTTGACTGGATTGGCTGTCACCACAATAGACTGCTGCTGTTGGTCCAAAAGGCACTGAAGTCTAAACTACATCTCCCAGAGTCACTGCCCATACAATCCTCTTGTGGCTGGCTCAGATTATGAGTCCAAGTTCTGATTCGTCCAAGGCACCATTTTAGAGCTAGCTTACCCCACACTGATTGGTCCAGTTCAGCAGTTCAAAACTAGAATGGGGAACTAGCAGACACAGTTCTGACTGCAAAGAAAGCAGGTTAGACAAACTGTAATTTCATTATTACTCTAAATAATTTCTGACAAACAGTTACATCTTTCAGATAGGTTCCTTTGCACTCCTAGTGACTGCAAAATGAAGTGAATTACAGCAGCTTGAGTGGTACTCAATCAAAGAAACACACAGTCCCCCATACAAACTAATTATGTCTGCAAGCAGACAGCTCTTAAAGAGACAGTACCAGAGGTTCTAAAAACACTCACTGATAAATGGCTTAAATGCCAAACACCATTCAGGCTTGGAGCATTCAAGCAAGCTCCTGGAAGTCTTTTGGGAACCCCCATTTGCAGGGGGGTTACAGAAGCAATGGTACCTTCAGCCCCAGCAAGCAATACAGCAGGGAGAGGGGATTAAATATGGGATACCGCAGGGCTCCATCCTGGGCCCGCTCCTGTTCTCGCTCTTCATCAATAACCTCCCTTCCATCTGCCAAACCACCTAACTAGTCATTTACGCTGATAATGTGGCCCTCTACTGCAGCGACACTAACCTGGATACAATGTTCAGTTACTTGCAGGCTGACTTCAGCAAGCTACACACTTGGTTCTCTGCAAAAGGCATGGTTCTCAGCTCCAAGATGACCAAGTTTATGATCTTGTCTGGCCCAAGAAAAGCCCCAGTCATGGGCTGATCCCTCTCAGACAATTTTGGTAAAATCATAGAACTAGCCTTGGAATTCAAATATCTTGGTCTGTACTTGGACCCTCACCTGACTTACAATATCCATATTACCAACCTCATCAAGAAAATCCATATGAGGCTAGGTCTCTTATACCGAATCAGAAAGTTACTTATCCCCGTCTCCAGACTACACCTCTCTAGCTCCCTTCTCCTGCCCCTCCTTGATTATGGCTCTGTTGTCTACTCCCCCCCCCCCAACACATCCCCCCTTTTCTCCAAACTCAGGACTACACAATAATATTGCAACGCCAGACCGCCCCAACTGGAAGATCCATCACTGTACCCTCTATGCCTCCCTTAACTGGCTCACCTTTGAAGGCAGGTTCCAACTTAAAATGCTCTCTTTCCTACACAGAGTTCACTGTAACCTACTGCCAGTCAGCATTAACTTCCTTTTCCCCTTATCGGTTCCCAAGTGCAGTACCAGAAGGGCTGCCTGTCATATCTTTGACACACCTTTTTATCGCACCAAGCATGTGCAGAACTCCATTACATACAAGGGCCCTGAGTTTTACAATCAACTGCCCCCTGAACTTCAGGCCTGTAGTTCAATTGGCTCATTCACCTCCTCCCTCAGGACCACCTCCTCCAATCCACCACCTGTGTCTGCCCCAGTAGGTAACCCCCCTGAATGTCCACTAACCCTTGAGTTACCTTAGAGTTTATATGTATCTGTATATTGGCCCTGTTGTTGTGTACTCTGTATTTTTTTTTCTCTTTTCTTTTTCTGTTCTAGATGTTCCTGTCATATACACTGTTCCTAGTCTAAATATATAGAAACATAGAAACATAGATTTTGACGGTAGATAAGGACCGCTTGGCCCACCCAGTCTGCCCATTTTCCTACCTATTGGATAAGCTGCAGATCCTAGTTAACCAGCAGCCTACTTCTTCCTACCCCCACCCCCTAGAATTGCCTTATGACTGTCCCATGCATGCTTGAATTCCACCACTGTTTTGACTCACAACCCCTCCGAAGGCCATTCCATGCATCCACAACCTCCTGTGAAAAATACTCTTAAATTACCTCTGAGCCCCTTCTATCTTCACATTGTGCCCCCTTGTTCTTGCACACCTCTTTTGAAAGATGCTACCCTCTTGGACTTTGTTGATTCCCTTGAGATACTTGAAAGTTTCTATCATGTCCCCCCTCTCTCTCCTTTCCTCGAGGCTATACATATTCAGCTCCTAAAGTCTCTCTTCATATGTCTTCTGGTGCAGGCCCTGCACCATTTTAGTTGCCCTCCTCTGGACAGCCTCCATCCTGTCTGTATCCTTGCAGAGATTGGGTCTCCAGAACTGCACGCAGTACTCCAGATGGGGTCTCACCAACTGTCTGTACAGAGGGATAATAACTTCCTGTTTTCTGCTGGTGATGCCTCTCCCTATGCACCCCAGTATCCCCCCAGCCCTCCTTGCTGCCCTCTCACATTGCTTGCCTACCTTTAGGTCATCTGATATGACTATCCCCAGGTCCCTTTCCATTTTTGTTGTTGTTAGTATCTCACCCCCCATTGTGTACTCTTCCCCTGGGTTTTTGTTTCCCAGGTGCATTACCTTGCACTTCTTAGCATTGAATCTAAGCTGCCATACATTTGACCATTCCTCTAACCTTGCCAAGTCCCTTCTCATCCTTTCCACCCCACCTTGTGCATCAACTCTGTTGCAGATCTTTGTGTCATCTGCAAAGAGACATAGTTTTTCCTTCCAGTCCCTCTGCAATATCGCTTATAAAGACATTGAAGAGGACCGGTCCTAATACTGAACCCTGTGGTACCCCACTAGTAACCCCCCTTTCTTCAGAGTGGACTCCATTTACTATTACTCTCTGTGTCCTATTCTCCAGCCAATTCTTTACCCAGGCTGTCATCTTGGGACCCACTCCCAGGCTGGCTAACTTTTGCAAATATTGTTTTTACCTTTTTCTCTGTATTATCAAATTTTTGTACCTCTGGATGTTTGTGAAAACAGGCATTTTTGACCACATACCTTCCAGTATAAAAATGAAATTGAATTGAGAGGGGCCAGTCCTTCCTCGCCAGCAGTCATTTCCATATTGACTCCTCGGGAAGCTGCCAGTAACCAGGACAGCAGCGCCCCCTACCAAGAGTAGGGGACTTTCCTTAGCATCCTAGCCAACAGTTCCCTTCCCATAGAAAAGCATTTCATGCAATTGTTCAAGGTTATGTGTGGGTGTTAATATGCAAAATGACTACCACCACAATATTCAATCACTTCACTACCTGTCTAGCATTGCCTGTAAAGCGTTTTGGGATACAATGCATATTTAAAGTGCTCTATAAATGCTGATTATTATTATTCTATTTCCTAACCAGAAAGAATAATGGAGAGTGGGGACCAATTTTAGATCTCAGATGTCTAATAAGGAACAAAAAAAAAGAGAAATTTAAAATGGTATCTCTGCAAACAGTGATTCCATCACTTCAAATGGAACTGGGTATGTGCACTGATTATACAAGATGCATATTTTCACATCTCAGTAAGGTTCAAAAACAAAAAATACCTGAGGTTCAGGATAGGTAAGTGCTAGGGCCATGCGAGTCGGCAAATTTGGCCCTACAGGCCAATTTCAAGCCAGGCTGGGCAAAACTTGAATTGGCCTGAAAGTAAATGAGGGATTTTGAAGGTCAAATACATTTTATTTTAAATGGCTTATCATGTACTATTAAAATATGCTGTTAAAATGCATAAAAGGCTATGCACAATAACATTAAGCAGAACCTTCATAATGAGTATGGCAGGGTACCTTACCAAGAGTCACTTTCCTCATCTACTGTTCCAACCCCAACCCACCTAGTCCTGCTTCCCTAAGTAGTACTGCCAATGGTGGAACTGTTGGTGGGGTCAACAGTCAAAAAAATGAGAAAGCTATGAACACAAATCTGCCTGCTGACCACAGCCCAATACCACAACTATTAACCTGCAAAACTAAAAGTTTCTTTTTTATTTTTAATTTGCCTCTGACTAAGTTCAGGCACAGCTGGCCCTCTCTTGGCCTCCCCAGGCTCCAGCTCCCCAGCCCCTCCAAACTGGGACTGCTGCTGTCTTTGTCTCTTTTTTAAGTTAGCGATATATGTAACCCCCCTACAAATGGGGGTTCCCGAAAAGTCTTCCTTGAGTTTGCCTAAATGCTCACTGCCAGGCTGGTGTTCTGCGTTTTAGCAGTTTAAGCGTTATTGCTAGAGAGTGGCTGTATAGCCTCTGTGTACTACCCCTTTAAGAGCTGCTTAGATTGCAGTTGTAATTAATCTGGGCGGGGGGCTGAGTGTTTCTATGCTCGAGTCCTGCCTGGACTGTTGGATAACTGCTCCATTCTGCCATCACTACTTGTGCAGAGGGAGCTCTGTTAGAAGATGTACTTGTTTGCAGATCATTTGTTAGAGTAGTAATAATATTGCAGTTTGTTTTAACACGCCTTCTTTGCAGCATGGATAGTTCTGTTTGTTTCCATCATCTTGGTCCTGGACTGCTGAAATGGGCCAGTCAGTACCTTTGGGGACTCTAAAATGGAGCCTGTCCCCAGGGGCTTTGTGGGAGCCAAATTCTGTAGGAATTGTAGTTTTTGCATTTTGGTGCCAAGACAGACCTGGAGGGGGAGCCCTTGTTGTGACTGACAGACAGATCAGCCAACCAAACCTTTTGGATCCTGGGGAAAGTCCCAGACTGTTTGCAGTTTCAGTCAGTCTGAGTTGGGAAGTGAAAGAGGTAACAGCTTGATTGATTCAAGCAGTAGCCCCTGCGTAATTCACGCGGGAGAACTGTGAAAGGGCTGAGGTTTGGCCTGCCTGTCTGCTGTCCCTGAGAGGGAAAATAGAGTTTATTCAGACCGCATCTGAGTTGTGAGAATGAATTAATGCCACTGAACTGTGACCAGGCTTGAAATCTGAAGAAGACCGAAGATTTGCTGAATGCGATTGGCCTGTCAGGATTTCCAGCCACCTCTGAACTCCCGGTTTGTGCAGAGACTTTGTAATTGTGACTGGATAGCAATCTACCTGATATAGTGGAATTTCTTACATGTAAATGTGTTGTGTGCTGTTAGAGGGTTGTGATTTGGTTCCATACTGTGTGTTGAACTGTGTTCTGCTCTCTGGAGGCTGCATCCAGCTCCAACAGACTGAATCTATATTCATCTCCTTTTGGCCTGGGCCTTGCTGCACTGACCCAGCCAGAATACCTGTTGCACAGAGAAATCTGTCGACAAGAGACCTGCCTGGGGATCAGCCCCCTGCTCAACGCTTTAAACAGGAACGATGCCTCGGTGATTCGTGTGGGCCCTGCTTCTCCTGGCACTCCAGCTCAACAACCTGCAGTCTCAATTTTGTCCTGCCTGTGTCCTGCATCAGGCATCGTGAATAGACATCAGGGTAGCTCCCTGCAACAAGAGCTAAATCTAAAGTGTTGTCATCAGATTGCTTTGTTGTCTTTTCTGTCACAAACTGAGCCCACCAGCTCCGGATTACAAATAGTGTGTGTTGTGCATGTTGCTTTCTTCCATCACAGCGCCCCAACCAGCTGCAACACCAGCCTACCCTGGGCAATGATCCTGGCTAGCCCACCTTCCTCCTTCCTGGGTACCCAGTGTGTGTGACTGTGTAGGGACTCTAAAGTGCATGCATAACTGTCTGATTGATATAGTGTTTAAGCAAATCAACCTTATTACGCCCCTCCCTTGTTCAAGTCCCCTGAATAAATCAGATCCAACTCTTTTTGCATTTAACCTGACTGTGGTTCCAGTTTGTGCCAAAAGTACTGTACTGTTGCTGTTTGCTGTGCTTAACCTTGTTTTACGGGGGTCTTCAGGGTCGAGCTAGAGGAACCAGCCCTGTTGGTAAGTGCAAACAGTGTGGGTAATTGCCCGATGAATAAGGGTCATTATGAAAGTGATTATTGTGAATTGTTCAAGCCAATAGAATGGAAAGAGGGGGGTTACAGTGTCCCGGTGGGCTGTGCCCAGGTTAGCTTGATCACTAACAACCCTGACCTCTTGGTGGAGGCACCCGTTTCAGTACCCAGGCCCTTTAACCAGCTACTAGCCAGTAAGGCGGGGTAGTAGCTCTTGGGATAGCGCCACCTAAGGGTTACATATATAAAAAATTAAGAGAATTATTATGAATATTAGTCAGTGACTGCTGATGATTTCAAGAAAAGAACTGAAGATATTCAACACAGTGAAGCACCACTAGGAACAACGTGCTCTACACTGCTCTCTGACACAAACATGCTGCCTATCCAAATCATGCTGCTGTCTGGCTGCTGTGTAATGTGAGAGGGTTTATATTGCCTCTCAACATCACTATACTTGCTCCAATCAATCAGCAGCACACAGTAGCAAGGTGGCAACAACGGAAAGAAAGCAGCTATGATTGGACTGCCATTACTGCAGTCACATGATCGCCTGGTTTCAATGGCTCGAGGATTGGAGGATGTGAGAGTTGAGAGGAAGGAATAACACGGCAGTGGCTGTCAGTCACACATTCTGTAACTGTAAGTAAGCCCTGTGCGCCTGTGTGTGGTGCAAAGTCTTCAAGTCTGAATGCATCCCCCCCCCACACTGTGCAGCATACTCCTCTGGTCCCCCCACTGTGTGCCTGTGTGGTGTGATCGCGGTGCAGCACTTGATCTTGGAGCCCGATCTGCAAGCTGGAGTGCTGCGGGAGTGACATGGGATGCTTCCTAAGGTTGTTGCTGACATTTGCTTCTGCCTTTTCATTTTTGTGTTTCCATTTCAGGTTTGGCAGAGTGAAACCCAATTCGGATCATTAATTCCGAACACTGCCAAACTCAAATGGCCCAAACTTGTGACCCGACCTGATGCCCAGCCCTAGTAAGTGCTAGTATCGGTGCACAGCAGTGCTCTTTTGCCAGGCCTCATCATCAAGGGTGTTAACAGAATATCTGTCAGCAGTAGCTGCTGTATTTCACAGATAAAGAATCACAATCTAGTCATACTTCAATGACTGATTGGTATGCAGAAAAGGAAAATTCTGACTTAAACAGCCATGAAAGTAATTATGACGATAACGGGAACACTGGATTTCCTCCTAAACCTGGAAAAGTCCCACTTAGAATTAACAGAAGTGCTGGATTTTATAGGTGCAGAACTGAACACAACAGAAGGGACAGCTTTTCTTCCTCAAGAAAGCTCAGACTAATTCAGTATGCAGCATCTTTTCAGGAAGGCATCCCAAGAACTGCAAAGGAATCCCTAAGGACACGTCCTCATGTCTTCAACTACTACAATGGAACCATGGGATACACTGTACATGAGACATACAGTATAGTGTTATCTCAAAAAGGTCTGGTGTCAGATAACTCTCTCTGTGACTCAAATGATCCCAGTTCATCTAAAGCTTGTCCCCTCACTAAAGTAGTGGCAGGAAATACAGCTTCTAAGGAGAAGCATCCCTTTCTGTCAGTCACAACACAACATGGTCTTCACCACAGACTTCTGTCTGCTTGGTTGGGGAGGGCACATATGAGAGAAGACACTGAAAGGAGTATGTTTTCTACAGAGATTGGAGCTGCGGGAGTGACATGGGATGCTTCCTAAGGTTGTTGCTGACATTTGCTTCTGCCTTTTCATTTTTGTGTTTCCATTTCAGGTTTGGCAGAGTGAAACCCAATTCGGATCATTAATTCCGAACACTGCCAAACTCAAATGGCCCAAACTTGTGACCCGACCTGATGCCCAGCCCTAGTAAGTGCTAGTATCGGTGCACAGCAGTGCTCTTTTGTCAGGCCTCATCATCAAGGGTGTTAACAGAATATCTGTCAGCAGTAGCTGCTGTATTTCACAGATAAAGAATCACATCTAGTCATACTTCAATGACTGATTGGTATGCAGAAAAGGAAAATTTGACTTAAACAGCCATGAAAGTAATTATGACGTATAACGGGAACACTGGATTTCCTCCTAAACCTGGAAAAGTCCCACTTAGAATTAACAGAAGTGCTGGATTTTATAGGTGCAGAACTGAACACAACAGAAGGGACAGCTTTTCTTCCTCAAGAAAGCTCAGACTAATTCAGTATGCAGCATCTTTTCAGGAAGGCATCCCAAGAACTGCAAAGGAATCCCTAAGGACACGTCCTCATGTCTTCAACTACTACAATGGAACCATGGGATACACTGTACATGAGACATACAGTATAGTGTTATCTCAAAAAGGTCTGGTGTCAGATAACTCTCTCTGTGACTCAAATGATCCCAGTTCATCTAAAGCTTGTCCCCTCACTAAAGTAGTGGCAGGAAATACAGCTTCTAAGGAGAAGCATCCCTTTCTGTCAGTCACAACACAACATGGTCTTCACCACAGACTTCTGTCTGCTTGGTTGGGGAGGGCACATATGAGAGAAGACACTGAAAGGAGTATGTTTTCTACAGAGATTGGAGCAAATCAGTTGGTTAGAGCATAGAGCAGTATGCTTATCCCTGAGGTCTATTTCTTCATTAGTACAAACATAATGTACTTAACATGTGGACAGACAGTAGTTATGTACTTTACATAAGGACAGACAGTACAACAACTAAAGAAGGAGAGTTCTAAAGATAGAACTCTTAGCATCATGAGAGAACAAAAATTTGAATTTGCTCTGCTGCAGACTGTCGTTTTTAGGCACTATACCAAAAGATTCTCTTAACATGTTTTAGAGGAACAAATATATATACGTTTCTAAGGGCATGGATGCAGTTCCCTATCCACACTATGGCAGTTCCTCTGGAACAGGCTGATTCATCAGACATCTTCAAGCTAAGCTCCCCTACCACATGGACAGTGCATCCTCCAGCTCCGCCCTGTGACATTAGATCTTTCTTTCCACTGAAAGGGAGAGATCTCATTCAGAGCTCTGCAGCATTTGAGAATTTCTTTGAAAGTTTCACGCCATGGTGGGTAACTTGCTTCATTTCAGTTACCTACTTGTTCTGGCTCTGACTTCAACTGCCTTGACCTCAGCAGTGAAAGAGAGGAAGCAACAACATGGCTTCAAGTTCTGTTCAGTGTTGACAAAAAATGTTGAACACTGACCCCCATGTGTCCTGCCTTTACAGTTGGGGAGTGCAGCATGACATGGAGGATTATGGACTTTACCAGACGATGCTTCCAGCATCACTGGAAGATCCGTGAGTCAGACTTGTCCTTGGTTGACCCTTGGAATGGGACCCCAAGGATTGACCTAAGAACCACAAAAAGGTCTTGGCAGCTGCTGGGCCAGCTTCCCAGCTTGTGGTTCTTGACGAGGAGGCGGCTGCAGCTGTGGGCAGGTCCTCATCAGGCTTGGTGCTGCTCCTGGCTGAGGTCAGCGTCAAAGGGGCCTTTCACAGAGGATTGTTGTGAAATGTGTTTAGTCTCATGAAAATTAGGATGAGCCCGTTTGACTGGGCAAAACATCATAAGCACTACAGTACCAACACAGGTCATGAGACCAGGACAGATTGCGATTCTCACGTTCCCTTGACTCCCTGACCACTCAACTGTGATCGTGCAGCCTTCGGTTGAGGGTCTGGTCGAGAGCCCATCAGTACCCTTGTCAGGCTTGTAAACTTTGGCGCCAGTCAAGCTAGCAGTCAAGATCTTTCTCAAGCCTGTTGACCAGCTGTCAGAGGAGAGCAACGAGGAGTCAATCTTCATATCCCTTGTGCTTCCTGTCCGCAGTCAAGAGGATGTGGGTCGGGTGGTGTCCCTAACTGAGTCACTATGGGACCAGCCTCAGCCAGTGGTCATGCCTCCAAAGCCGATGCTTCTGAATGTTGTTTGGCATATGGTGTACCATGACTCTCTGGAGGCCTCTCCTCGACATTGGCCCCCATGTCAGCAGTCAAGATCGAGACACTGCTCACGCTCTCGCTTGACCGGGAGTCACTGCTGTTGATGCTCCTCAACCTCCATTTCCTCAGGCGAGGGGAAGCGCCGTCGCAAGATGCGGTGGTACTATGAAGAGCTCCTATGGCAGCAGTGAGCCTTGCCCTCTGGACATTTGGTCTGCTGACAACTGCCAGTCATGCCTTTGCTGGTCCATCCACAACAGATGTCTTCAGTATTGCTTCTCCACCCTGGAGAGTAGAGTCACCACCACTGCAGCCCTTTGATGGGAGCTCTAAAAAGGACTCTCGTGCAGCTGCCGGCTTGCCAGGTTGGCTGTTGATGGAAGTCACCCAATCTGAGGATACCCAGGTGGTTTATCATGACAAACATTTGATGGCCATTTTCAAGGAATCCTCAGATGAATCAGAAGGGTCATCCATGCTCTAGTTGACAACCCACACTTTTCTTCGGGGCTCAGTTAATGATGTGTCCAGTAACCATAGCCCAGTGTCATTCGGGGCTTTACTCCACCTCATGTCAAAGTCCACGAGTGTGCCCTTGAATCCAGTGCAGAAGAGGGCTAAATACACCTTCACTGACATCCTGGACAGGGACGAATCCCCAGAAGTTTCAATCCCTATGGCTGAGGCCATCCTGGGACTGGCTCTGGCGCTTTGGCAGCATTCTGCCTGGCATCCACCATACATATCGCCTGCAAGTATGTGGTCCCTACAGGGTCTGTTTCAGTGTCCTTGGACCACCCTTCATCTGAAGGACTTATCTCAGAATTTACCTTCCAGAAGTTTGTGGCCAAGGGGACGTGGACAAACCCACAGACAAGGCATCTAAAAAGCTTGACCATGCAGTAAAAAAAAAAAGTCTATCTTACCTCTTCTATCAGTCCTCACAAAGCAAGAGATGCCATCATGGTGGCCAGCCTTGGTCACTCCCTGTTGGGAGTGCTAGATGATGTCCTTCCTCACCTTCCTGCTGACCAGCAGCTTGAGATGAAGTTGGTCAGAGACAAAGGTCAAGTGCTGGCTAAACACCAGCTTCAGATTACTTTGGACATGGGTGACTCTTGTGTCTGTGCCGTGGCATTAACTGCTGCGATGCATCACAGAACCTGGCTGTGGCTTTCCACTTTCATTGTGGATATCCAGCACAAACTGACTGATGTCCCATTCCTGAGCACCAGCCTCTCCAGCACTGGTGTGGAGGGACATTTATTTTACCACCCTAGATTATGTTACATCATCCCAGAAGGACCCTAAGGCCCAGAAGCCTAAGAAGAAGACCTTCCGGTATAGGTCCTTTTAGCCACAGCAGCCTTGGCAGCAGTCTCAACAGAGGCATTACCATGCCTGGTGCCCAAAGCCCAAGTTCAGAGGCCAGGGGCTGAAAAGAGGCAGGGGTAGGGGAAGTGGTGCCCCTCCAACCCCAGCAGCCAGTGCTCCTTCCAAAGCTGCCCTGTAATTGTTCAGGTGGTGTCATCCTCCTGACCGTCCAATCTCTGACCCAGCTTTCAGGGTGGGTCAGGCACACCACTTCCAGCCACATTGATCCGTCATTACTACAGACAAGTGGATACTAGAAGTGGTAGGCAGAGTGTTGTCTGTAGACTTCAAGGCTGTCCTCCCTTACAGACGCCACACTCCTTGGAAGTGCAGTGTAGCATGACATGCCATCTGCCCTCAGAAAGGATGTTGCTCTGCTCCTTGTGAAAGGAGCAATTGCTTATGACTCAGATATCCTGGCAAATCAGGGGTACATGTCCAGGTACTTCCTGGTCCTGAAATGGATGGGTGCTGGTGCCCATACTAGATCTGCATCACCTGAACCAGTTCACGCAGAAGCGCAAGTTTGGGATGATCACTCTTAAATTAGACCAGCTCTGGAGCAGGGCATGTGCTTCTGCTCTCTTGATCTTCAGGATATGTTCTTTCGCATCCCAGTCCATCTGTCCCACTGGCAGTACCTATGGTTCCATGCAGAGGAAGTTTTCTATCAATTCCTGGTCATGCCCTTCAGACTCCTGTCTGTGGCCTGGGTCTTCACCAAGTGCATGACAGGGGTGGCAGCCTTCCTGCAACACAGGGGCATAAGGGTGTGTCCCTGCCTGGATGACTTACTGATAGCCAGGCCATCCAAGGAGGCCATAGAGCAGTCCGGGGAGCTGGACCTTAAGACCTGCAGAGATTTGGGCTTGTTGATCAACCCAAACAAGTATGAACTGATCCCCTGGCAGTTGATCAGATTAATCTGGGCAGAACTAGACTCCCTGTAGGCCAAGGTTTAGGACCCTACCTCCTTTGCTTGCATCCTGTCTGGGATTTCCTGAGGCTGGTGGGGTACATGGCATCCACCACCAGTGTGGTCCATCAGACACACTAGTGTATGTGCCACCTGCAGTGGGAGCTGGGCCACCAGTGGTCTCAACACATAGGTCATATGGACCAGCTGGTGCTTGTGACCCAGCCTATGTGGGACTCCATCCAGTGGTGGTCGGTCACTCAACATCTGAAGGAAGGAATTTGGTTTGTCCTCTCAGAACCGACAGTCATGCTCATGACAGACACATCTCTAATGGGATGAAGAGCACACCTGGGGAAACCAGAGAGCCCATGTGTTTTGGTCACCCTAGGAGTCCTGTCACCACATCATAGCAAAGACAAAAAGGACAGCATGTGCTCAAGAAAATGAGCGGGTGCTTGCTTGGCACAGAGACACAGGAAAACACAAAATAAATCAAAGCCACAGCACTAACCCCAGTGCAGTGGCTTTGGTTCATTTTCTCACCCTGGATGTCTTAAGTTTGTAACTTATTTTTTAACTGTGCACTGTATTTTCCTTGAGTGCTGCTTTTTGTGTTTTCCTGTCACCGGCTGCTGGTGCTCTACGCAGTGCGTCTGGTTCTAATGGAATTTGCTTCTTTGATCAGGGATCAGATCATGCAGTTCCAGGCAGACAATATCACAACCATGTTTTACGTGAACATGCAGGGCAGAACTCATTTCCCTCTCTTGTGTTGGCTCATGCGCAGCCTGAGGGCAGATCACCTCTAAGACCCACTTGTGATGACACTAAACGCTGTAAAAAGGTGTGATGGATAATTGGCACTCAGATGATGAATTGCCCTTTTGTACCAATGGCCACACCGGAATTAAAATTTCTAACTTGGAAAATGTTATTCCTGGGGACCATAACATCAGCTATGAAGTCAATTGAATTGCAAGCTCTTAGTGTTTGCCAAACATATTTGGTTTTGGATAGAGAAAAAGTAGTCCTTAGAACAAATGTGCAGCTCCTATCAAACAGTGTCAGCATTTTTTTTCTGCTATAGAAATATTTTATTCCTAAACAGACTCCTCCACTTTTTGTCAGCCCAAGTGCCCACAAAATCCCAGCCCCATCCGCTGCTTTCCCCATTCTTGGAGCCAGTAGCGATCCACATGATGTAGGGCCTAAGAGTACCAGTGGCCATCATTAGAGCTGCCAAGGGTCATAGGTTTTTTGGGTTTTCTTCCTTGTCCCTGGATGCTCCACCTCCTCAAGGTTAAGTGGTGCCAATTCAGGCCTTGTACTCGGTTTTATGTGATAAAGGCGAGTCTCAAAGACCACCTATCACATACTAATTGCCAGCAGATTAGGTCTTACAGTCTATCGAGTCTTCTCAAACCTCAGATCCCTAGTTGGGTGCCGAGGCCCCCCCCCCCCTTGTGTTCCAGAAACCCCTATCATCCATCCCCACCCCTGGGACAGGCCATCATCTGATACATCCGCTTTCTGTGTCTGTCCCACCCTCTCTTGAAGCCCTCCACTGTGGATCTCTGAATCAGCTTACCAGGCAGCGCATTCCAAGGGTCCACCACCCTCTCAGTGAAAAATCTCCTCCTCTTTTCCCCCCTCACCCTTCCAACTTCAAACCATGCCCTCTGGTGATACCTCCCTGCTTTAGTCTAAAAATCCCCTCCATGTTTACCCTATTTATTCCCTTGAGGTACTCGAAGACGTCAATCATGTCCCCCCTGTCTCTCCTCTCCTCCAATGATACTAACATACTAAAATAGAGCATAGAGCGAGCAACCTTGAGTTCATAGTCAAAAGGGCAACACATATTGTACTGACCGTTGCAAATGGCCGAAGGTCAGTACAATACTTGATAAATCAGACAGTAATCTTTCTTTTATGCATGGGGCTGTGCATGTGCCCCCTCTGTGAGGCAAGCCCCGCACCCCAAACTTAACCAACTAACCCGAGGGGGGTGCGTACCACGAGGCAAGTTACTGGATCATGTAAAAAAAAAAAAAAAAATTACTGCCTGTAGCTGAACCCAAACTCAGGTCTGCTTGCATTGCCAGCGGTGGTGTACACCACTGTGCTATGCAAGCAGCTCGGTGGGAATCGGCCGAAAAGGATGCTATATCCTGTATAGTGAGTACAGCTCCTTGCTGTACTCGCTATTCAGGATATAGCAAGGTGTTGCACCACTCTCTCTCTTGTAGTCTATCAAATGTGCAGCGCTCATTAATAAGCGCTCTACATGGGTGCTTCCCTTGTACACACATAGCAACACCCCTGCGGAGGGGGCTAGCACCCTGGCCAACTGAGGAGCTATGTTGGTAGAACCATATCACCATCCCTTCCAGGCTGGGAGCACTACTGAGTGGCAGCGCAACCCCTGCCTCAGAGGTTGCCTGACTCAACTCCTGCACTGGCTCCTGAACCGGGGTTGCTGGCTCGGGTGTGCAGTGCAGTGCACTGCTCACTGATCCATCAGGCTGCTCATCAACATTTCAGTTGAATCAAACAGTAACTCTGCCTATTTGCATAGACCACACACCAACAAAGGAGAGAAGTAACTCCTTTTATTGGATATCAAGATCACTCTGTTTCTGTAAAAGAAGAAGAGGTGAGCAAGGGGAACAAATAGTTTTTTGTCACTTTTGTAGATTTTTCAAAAGGACAATCAAGATGGTTAGTAACCAATGCTGAATTTTGCTACAAGAAAATAGATAGAATTCCCCATGAGGGAGCTAAGGCCTATTCCAAAAGGGATACAGCTGCATCTGTGGCAGCAATGAGGGATGTCCCATTACTGAAATCAAGCTACCTGGGCATTAGTATAGATACACACATTCACATCACATTACTGCCTGGACATCCAGACAAGGAGGAATGCCAAATCTGGCAACTCAGTACTTCAGAACCTGTTTCTAAAATATATATTTTAGAGCCCTCCTCCCAGGTACTGTTAGGGGTCTGCAAATACTGTGACATTGTCCATCATGTTGCTTTTCTTAAAAGGGTTACCACAGTAACCATGTTTTTTTCTAAGGGATGATGAGGATAGTCACATCAACCCTTCCCTACCTTTCCATCTATGATATTAATAGATTCCTCAGTAATAGTTTCTAATGTGTTTATGTATACTTGAGCAATTAATGACTTTTTCTCTGTAACATGATTACACATCATCTATGTCAAAACATTTTTAAACAATTATTGTTGTACAAGGTTACACATTTCCATATCTGTTCAGCTAAAAGGCCTGTTGTTGCAGGGCTGGGGAGCTTGTGATGAGTACAATGAAGAGGGCATCCTTTGAAATTATATAAGATTTATGAACATACGAAAAATGCCAGCAGATACAGGCCATATGGTCTATTGAGTCTGCTTGAGTGTGCAGCTATCAGACTATTATTCTGCAGCTGCCCCCCCTACCCCCACCTTTATAGCATTGACCTTCCATCTCACCCTGTCCCACCCCCTCTTAAAACTGCCCACCAACTTTACGGATACTACCTCCTCTGGTAGTGCATTCCACCCAGCCACCACCCTTTCTGAAAAACAGTGCCTTCTCATTTCCTTCCTGAACCTTTCACCTTCCAATTTCAGGCAGTACCCCCTAGTGTCGCTCCCTCCCTTTAATTTAAGTATCCTCTCTGTAATAACCTTATTTATTCCTTGCATGTATTTGACAGTTTTGATCATATCCCCCCCATCCCTTCTATCCTCCAGGGAGTACATGTTGAGCTCCATGACTCTCTTCTCGTAGGGTTTGTCCTCATTCCGAGGATCATCCTGGTTGCTCTGTGCTGGACCCCGTCGAGTAGTCTGAAATCTTTCTTTAAGAAGGATCTCCAGAACTGCACGCAGTGCTCTAGGTGTGGTCTCACCAGCAATCTGTACAGTGGTAGGATGACCTCATTCCTCCTGGAGGTGATATGTCTGGCAATACACCCCAGCATCTTGTTAGCTTTAGCTGCTGCCTTCCTGCACTGTGCTGAATGGTTCTTCTGGCCTGTTATGAGCACCCCAAGATCCTTCTCCTCATCTGTAGTGGATAACTGCTCCCCCCCAGCTTATAGCAATTCCTCATGTTTCTTGCTCCCAAGTGCATTACTTTGCACTTCTTTGCATTGAATCCCAGCTGCCATGTGTCTGACCAGTGCTCCAGTTTTGCCAGATCTTCCTGTAATCCTAGCCACCCTCTGCTTTGTCCACCTCTGCACCAATCTTGGTGTCATCAGCAAACAGGCTAATATTGTTCTTAACCCCATCTGAGATATCTTCAGTGAAGATGCTAAACAGCACCAGACCTGACACAGAGCCTTGTGGTACCCCGCTGATAACCAGCCTCGGAGCTCAGAGTCCCCCCCTACCACCACCACCATTACCCTCTGCTGCCTATCCCACGGCCAGTTTTTTATCCACTCCACCAGCTTCTCCCCTGCCCCAGGTATCCCAGTTTGTTAATCAACCTTCTACTTGGCACTGAATTGAAGGCCTTGCTGGACTCCAGATACAGGGCATCAACCACCTGGCCCCTGTCAAGTGCCCTGGTCACCCAGTCATAAAAGTAAATCAGGCTGGTCTGACATGATCTACCGAAGATGAACCCATACTGCCTGCTGTTCTGGAGGCCATTTTTCTCCAGGAGGACTACTAGCCTTTCCTTGAGGATAGTCCCCATTAGTTTTCCACAATGAGTCAGCCCAGTGACATGGAGGGCTGAGGCATCATGCCATAACTCCTGCCATGCCGGTGACCCATGTTTGCGGTGCAAGCGGGTCGCCAGGGGTCGGCCTGGGAGGGAGAGGATCAAATGTCCGGAGGACAGCTCTCCTCTCTCGGGAGGGGTGGGGACAGAGTCCGCTGCTTGACTGGCCCCTAGCGGTGGCTGGGAGCCAGCACAACAGTCCCACACAAGGGGGGGGGCAGAGCTGAGCTAGACACCCTGCGTGCTGCCTCTGGAAGTCTGCGCGGCTTGGCCATTGGCGTCATTGCATGCCTTTGCACCACGCTCGAGGCGGGAAAACAAAAAATGGAGGAGAAAAAGTCAACCGGCATGATGAAGCCGGTCTCCCCATCGCACCGGGCCAGCTGGCTCCTCAAATCTGTGACAGGTGATGGCCAGCATGTCGTCCGGTGGCGGCAATGGGGGGGGGTGGAATGGTGCTGATTGGTGGGGGGATAAAGAAAAAAAAAAGTTTTTCCACAATGGAGGTGAGGCTGATTGGTCTATAGTTCCCTAGTTTGTCCTTGGGCCCACTTTTATGGATGGGCACCACATGTGCCATCTTTCAGTCCTGGGGCATGCAACCAGTCCCCAGAGAGATGTTGAATACATCCACCAGTGGTCCCGCCAGGATCCCTGCCATCTCTTTCAGAACCCTGAGGTGTATGCTGTCTGAGCCCGGTGTCTTATCCACCCTCAGGGCTGTTAGGCCTTCCAGCACCCTACTGTCTGGGATTACCCCCTCCGTTACCTCCACCCCCCTTTGCCCACCCTTCCCCTGTGGCATTGGCCCTTGCTTCTTCCTAGTAAACACAACAGAAGTAGTCATTGAGTGATTATGCCTGTTCTGAACCCCTTTTTCACTCCCCCTCTGTCCTTCTTGATCCTAACAATCTTGTCCTTGCAGCTTCCTCTCTCCCTTATGTATTTGAAGGAATGTTTTTCTCATTCTTTGATCCCCTGTGCTAGCCTAAGCTCCCTTGTTGCCTTGGCTGCCCTGACCATTCTACTCACCTCCCGTGATTTCTTCGTGTACTCTTCCTTATCCTCCTCCTGCTTGGACCTTGTGTATTTTCTGAAGGCAACCCTTTTTTCCTTTACTTTCCCTAACACCTCCCTGTTAACCCAGCTTGGCCTCTTAGACCTGGACTTCTTGCTTTGGATTTTTGTGCAAGTGCTGGTGGCCTCTGCTACCTCCCACTTGATAATATCCCATTTCTGGTTAGCATACATGTATGGGTGTATATTGGCGAGGTAGCCCCCCAGTATGTCCCTCATCCTCCCAAAGTCTGCCCGCCTGAAGTCTATCACCTTTGCCGTGGTTCTGGCTGCCTCCTTGCCCATATCAAGTGAGAACCACACTGTGTGGTGGTCGCTCCCTACTAGGGGCTCTTCCACACCCAAATCATGGACATTCTTGCCATTTGTCAGCATGACAAATAGGGGGGTCGATCCCAGCCCTTTCACAGAAGAAAGGGTTCTGCAAGAACTCTTAAAACTGAAGATGGACGAAGCAATGGGGCCTGATGGAATTCACCCCAGAATTCTAAAAGAATTAAGGGGGGAACTAGTGAAACCACTGACTACTCTTTTTAATAAATCATGGGAGGATGGTGTGGTACCCGAGGACTGGAGAAAGGCAGATGTGATTCCCCTTCACAAAAGTGGGACCAAGACAGAGGCAGGAAACTACAGACCTGTCAGTTTGACCTCTGTGGTAGGGAAAGTGATGGAGTCACTTCTGAAGGAAAGAATAGTTGAGTACCTAGAGGCCAGTGGGGGACAGGACCCAAGGCAGCATGGGTTCACAGCGGGAAGGTCATGTCAGACTTAATCTAATAGATTTATTTGACTGGGTGACCAAAGTAGTAGACTAGGGAGGGCTGTGACATGGTCTACCTAGACTTTAGCAAGGCATTTGACACAGTCCCACACAAAGATTAGTAGTCAAATTAACCAGCCTGGGAGTGGGTCCCAGGGTGGTAGCCTGGTAAAACATTGGCTGGACAACAGGGCACAGAAGGTAATTGTAAATGAGTCCACTCTGAAGAAGAGGGTTACTAGTGAGGTACCGCAGGGTTCAGTACTGGGTCCAGTCCTTTTTAATGTCTTTATAAGTGACATTGCAGAGGGACTGGAAGGAAAAGTATGCCTCTTTGCAGATGACACAAAGATCTGTAACATGACTGATACACAAGAAGGCGTGGAAAGGATGAGAAGGGACTTGGCAAGGTTGGAGGAATGGTCAGAAGTATGGCAGCTAGGATTCAATGCAAAGAAGTGTAAATAATGCACCTGGGAAACAAGAACCCAGGGAAGATTACACAATGGGGGGTAGTAACAATAACAAAAAGGAAAGGACCTGGGGGTAATCATATCAGATGACCCTAAGGTTAGCAAGCAATGTGAGAAGGCAGTAGGGAGGGCTGGGGGTATACTGGGATGCATAGGGAGAGGCATCACCAGCAGAAAACAGGAAGTTTTTATCTCTCTGTACAGACAGTTGGTGAGACCCCATCTGGAGTACTGCATCCAGTTCTGGAGACCCCATCTCCGCAAGGACATAGACAGGATAGAGGCAGTCCATAGGAGGGCAACTAAAATGGTGCAGGGTCTGCAAGAGAAGCCGTACAAGGAGAGACTAAAGGAGCTTAATATGTATACCCTTGAGGAAATAAGGGAGATGGGGGACATGATAGAAACTTTTAAGTACCTCAGTGGAATCAACAAAATCCAAGAGGGGTAGCATCTTTCAGAAAAAGAGATGTGCAAGAACAAGGGGACACAATTTAAAGATGGGGGGGTGGTTCCGGGGCAATGTGAGGAAGTATTTTTTCACAGAGAGGGTAGTGGATGCATGGAACAGCCTTCCTGAGGAGGTTGTGGGGTCTAAAACTGTGGGAGAATTCAAGAATGCATGGGACAGACATAAGGCAGTTCTTGTGGGGGGGGTAGGAAGAAATAGGCTGTTGGTTAACTAGGATCTGTGGCCTATCCTGTAGGTAGGGAAATGGGCAGACTAGGTGGGCCAAGCGGTCCTTATCTGCTGTCAAAGTCAAAGTCTATGTTGACCAGTATGTTCCCTTCCCAGGCTGGCTCCACCACCATTTGCATCAGAAAGCCATCCTGGAAAGCTTCCAAGAGGACCTGTTCCCTGACACTTGAGGTGGCTGAGGTGCTCCAGTCTACCCCAGGCAGGTTGAAGTCCCCCACTATTACGGTATTATTCCTTGCAGTGACCCTCCTAATCTGCTTCCTCAGCTCCCTAGCAGTATCTTCTCACTGAGATGGTGCTCTATACACCACCCCCAACCCAACCCTCCTTCCTTTTGTATCCTGGATTTGTACCCATAATGCCTTTGGCCTGCCTTCCTTCCCCTCCTCCTTGCTACATAGTATCCCATCTGTTACATAAATAGCCACACCACCCTTCCCATTTTCCCTATCCTTCTAGTACAGCTTGTATGTACCCAGGGACCACCAGGTCCCAGTCTTGGTATTGGATGGCCCGTGTCTCAGTGATGGCAGCTATGTCCACCTCACCTTCTGCCATCAGTGCCTGCAGCTCTGCGTTCTTGTTCCCTAGGCTTCTCGCATTCAGGGAAACCACCCTCCAGTATGTTCTACTCCCTTCGTTGCCCTTCAGAAAACCTTTGTTGCCCTCTCTATATGCCTTCTCCCCCAAACCCTCCTTAATAGCTTGGGGGGAGGCCTATCGGCCTCCCTGGCCTGGAGACATAGTTTGTCCTCCAGCCTGTTGCCCCCACTTAGTTTAGCTGAATTCTAGTTGCTGAATATTTCTCCAGCCTCTGCTTCAGGACCTCTGAGCCTTCCTAACTCGAATGTAACCTGTCCAGGGCATACAGGGCCTTGTTTTTCCACATTGCCCCCATTCCCCCACCACACTGTGCCCCGTGGATTTACACCATGTCCACAGTCATGTATTAAACTCTGCTATCCTCTGTTTCCTGTCTGCACTCGCCCTTGGGATTGGAAGAACTTATGAGAAAGCAACTGATCTCCCTTGTTTGTCACAGTCACCCTGCTTCCCTGAACCTTTTCTGCACCTCCTCGACTGTGCTTCCTTCCAGATCATTCGTGCCCAGGTGCACCACTATATGAGGTTTCTCCCCTTCCCTCCCCACACACTTATGCATAAACTGCCCCATCCTTCCTGCTGTCATCCCTGGCATACATTCCACCGATATGCGGCTTTTCTTGGTTCCCTTGCCCCCCACCCCCCCATCTCACCCCTTTCAGTACTGAGTCACCTAACACTATGACTCTTCCATCTTCTTCTTGCTCTCCTCCCAAATAAGTCTCACTATTATGGTCCCAGTCCTGATCTATGTCCTCATTTCCTGTGACCCTGTTTTCTCCCTCCCCACCTGTTCCCTGCTTTACCCCTTCTCCACTCCTGTCCCCCCACCTACCACCACCTCGGCCTGCCAGACCAACTTTCTCCCACTGTGCCCACCACCATCCTGTTCTCCCACTCTCTTCTTTATCTCTGCCCTCCCACAAACCACCACTCTACCCCCCTTTCACTTACGTTCTCTATGAGATCCCCCCCGATCATCTAGGGTAGCCAACACGGTGAACCTGTTGCTTCTCTCCCTTGCTCTGCCCTGAGCTCCCCTCGTCCTCTGTTCTGTGGTTTCCATTCCTGCTCTGATCTAGGTCTTGTTCTCCCCCTGTTCCTTACCATTGTCCACTTTCCTGCCTCTGCCCCCTTTTGTTCCTGAGGATATGGTGGTGCTAGTTAATTACAGCCCCCACCCCCAAAGCTGTCAGCTATGCTGTTCGAGTGAACTTTCTTATGATCCCACCTAGCCCTACTGCCCCCTTCCCCTAGCTCCCTTCTCAGCCATCCAATCTCATCCCTGAGTAGCTTAAGCTGCCTGCACACCAAGCACGCCCAGCCCTCCATGCAATCCCATAGAAGATGGCTGCCCCGCAGCCATTGCAGCTTACTACCCTTCCTACCTCCCCCTCCCTATCCTTGCCCCTCCTCATGAAGCCTGCCTATCCCATTCCTCTGGTCCCTCCATCCTACCAGGTATCCCCATTTAGCCCTCCCTGTTCCAGCCTCTCTGAACCAATGTTTTGGATCAACAGAATGTTTTTTTTTATTATTATTATTATTTATATTTAACTTCTCCTTCTTACCCCCTCTTCTCCTTACCTTACTGTGTGCTCCCTTATATGATAGCATCCTGAGTCTTAAGTTCTGTTGGGACCGTTGTATTTGGGACATTACGCAGGAATAAACTTGTTACAAATAGTGTGAGTATCCATCCCATCCCTCAAGGGAAACACAGTTATGGTACAATGATGAGTAACCTGTTCTTCCCTTCCATGAGTTCTGGGTTGTCACATCAACGTCAGTCCATTTGGCCCCAAGGATTGATGTATGGATGCTGCTTTTTCTCTGTGAATGTACTGTTTGTGAGCCATACACTGGTGGTGGTGTTGGAATGCCCATATTATGGGTGGTTCCATACCACCCATGTACCCCAACAGTACCGCTTATGATTTGTATGTTACTTGTGCTCCCACAGCTGGAAGCAGAGAGCCTATGTTCTTGATGGGTCCAGTCTCACAAACGGCAGTGGAAGGGTGTTGCTGACGTCATTTAACTAGCTTGCTGACAGTTTTTTTTCTAATTAGAACACTGTTAAATGCATTTTGAATAATTTATAGCTACTATTTCAACATGTTAAATAATTTCTTATATTTCTGTTGTGCACCAGCTTAATGATTGTAGTAATTAAAATGATACAGTATTAGTTTTAGAGCAATGTTTTTTTTTTGTTTTTTAACTCTGCTAATGCATTTCACAGTTTATGAGACTTTCTGCCCTTCAGTATTTGTCTCACAGTGTATCTGCTATCAGCTGGGTCCTTGTGCTGCCTGGCATGGCTTGAGAGGCAGGGTGGTCTAATGGTTAGAGCACCAACTTGGAAATGGGGAGATAATAGATTCAAAACCTGTTAGAGCCAAATACTCACTTTGCACCCTTGGCCAAGTGACTTAACCTCTCGGTGCGCCTGTCCACCCAGCTGCAGAAATGGGTAAAAGCATGTCCCACTGGAAATGAGGTGTTGCATTTTGTCTGTGTTTTCCAGGGCAAATAAATGGCAAAAAATATGGCTTTTAAGAGTAAAAGAAACATTAAAATATATGAAAATGAAATCATGTTGTTTTTCTTATACTTGTATAAAGAGAGAGGGAATGAGACATTTCATTCCTTGTATATTAGCCTGGGATTTTTTTTGTTCCAGGTAATGTGTCTTATCCTGCAAAAATGTTTTTTTTTTGCGTAATTGTGATATTTATTGTGAATAAATGAATCTAAAGTGCCATGCAGTGAAATATCTGATGTCATCCAACAGTATGTTAAATACATTATATTTCTACCCACAGATTTTTAGATACAGAACTCTAGTTTTGAACAAACCTGCCATTCACAGTAAATGTTTGTTTATTTAGTTATTTATGTATATATGTATGTATTTATTTATTTGATGCAGTACTAAATCGCACCTGGTAAAGTTAGGTGCCATAACATTCATATTCTGCGATCCATCTGCAACACCATATGTTGTACGATGAGTTCATTAATACAAAATATTAGGTGCTGTGAATAAATTTATGCAAAATCCCATGAAGCAGGTGGTGTGTCATGACCTTTAATGTTCTTGTGTCTGTCACTCAAAAGATTTCAGAACTTCTATTACTGGCATATTGTTGCTTTTAAGTTTATACAACATATCTAACCAGCTACACCTCCAAGAATCAATATTTTAAAGAACATCAGTTACTTATGAAAATTATGACAGCTTTTTTTATTATTCTTTGCTGACATTTCAATAAAACTGACATTAGTCTCTTGCTCCAGCTGAGATCTTACTTCCAGCTGGCAGGGCCATAAGGTGACATGACTTGTGACACTGAAGAGAAGCCTAATGCTCTGGCTAATTTGTGCTTTTTCTGCATTGTTCAGCGTGCCAGAAAAAGGGAAAAAAGTATTCTTGAGTATAAAACCCAGAACTGATAAAATTAGAAACATCAGCAAGTGCCCACAGTTGTAATGTTTCAGTTAATATGAACTATTTCTAGTAAAGAGACCAAATACATCAAAGCCCCCTTTTTGTAGTTGCTGTGTACAAATATATTATATCTATGCCTCTGCGCCTGCCCACCTCCCTGATCACCCCCCCTCGAAGAATGTGATCCTATTAGTTTAGTGTGATTTGTCCCAGATAAAGTCACGCTGAGATGGGACGAGAACCTTAGCCTCAGTCAAGTGTCCATTATTCTGTCCTTGATAATGGATTCCGGAACCTTGCCTAGCACCGATGTCAGGCTGACCGGCCAATCTGTAGTTGCCTGGGTCTGACTTGGCCCATTGCTTGAAGATGGATCCACATTGACTACTTCCCAGTCCTTCAGAATCACATAGTCTTGTGCATGAGACATTAAACAGAGGGCCCATCTGCCTGTACTGGTGTTTGCTCAGGTGGCTGTTAAAGATCCCATGCTACTTCTCAAAAAGAGTAAGGGGAAACTTTATTCAAAAGAAAATGATATACACACACAGGTGTAAAAATCAAACTACAATATCACAACAAAGTATTGCATTAGAAAATCATATTCAATTATACAGACTTATGTAATTGGAAAATCAGAGTCTGTTATCATGGTAAACATATCCATCATTCCAACAGTTTGTCTGTTTGTACAGTTTTCAGTTCTAAAAAAATAGATCTGTTTCAAATCTTTGGTAATTTTCCCCATCAGTTCCTGATAAGATGTCGGTCTCTGTTGTAATGTAAATAAATAGCTTGCTGTACAAATATGCCACTTAAAAACTGTAAACATAACACATAGGGTGCTCTTATGCCATCTTCCCCAGGGGGCAGTAAAGTCCCCATATACTATATTGATATAGGACACTGTATTAAAAATTGGATCAACCAAGGTGTGTGCTACAAACTTCCAAAAATCTTGTATGAAGGAACAGTGAAAGAATGGATGTTCCATTGTTTCTAGTTGCTGTATACAGGAAGGTCTACTACACAGTCTTTCTGACAACTGCTTGTGTTTGTGGTTGGACTTCACATTAATCTTTTCATGGCAGCTGAGCCAGTGTATGTTCCATGTGTGTGTGTGTGTGTGTGTTGGGGGAGGAGGGGACAGTATCCTAGGATTTTGTAAGAAGAGCAGCAAAGCAGGTCTGTGACTAATGGGACATTTTTCAAATACTTTTGGCACATTACAATTATGATCTAGTAGATGCGCATATGTAGTTTTCTTGTGTAATGTCATGATCATATTAGTAGTAATATTCCATTATCTCAACCTACTAAAAGTATCCCTCAAGTATCTAGGAGCTGAGGGGACTTTTTGATAATCCTTAAAATGTTTGTTTCCCATTGTGAAAATCCAGGCCTACAGCTATTATAGAGCATGATTCCCACCCCTTACCTACATTAATAAGAAAATGTTTGAGATTGGCCACAAAGAACATACTGTTATAAAAAAAACAAAGGGTGAATCATATTTAAACCCCCCTTTTAATGAGAAGGTAGGTGATGTTCCATTTAATGGGATTCAAGCAGCTACCCCATAACGCCTGAAAGTAAATACTAAAAATGCTAGTTTCTAGGCTTTTGGGGGAAGGAAAACATAGTTAATATATAAAAATCATGGTAGAAGAAATGTTTTGATTAAATTAATTACTTATTTTTTCCCCAGTTTCCATTTGTGCCATCGGACCACTTTATTTTTTCCTTGCATGATCTTCGGTTCCCAATTCAACATATTCAGTTGTCTATCACCAAACTGGATTCCCAAAACCTGTATGGGCTCAGTGGTTATAGTTATACCATTAGTAGTAGTAGGGGAATTGGGGGGGGGGGTTGCCCGAGTTGTCTGGCAACACATTTTACTAAATTTAGAGAAGCCCCAGATATGTTCCCAAATTCAATGCAAAGTCTTAAAGCTTCTGTGACAGAATTGTCATCTGCTACCAACAGACTCATATCATCTGCATAGGCCAGGACATTGTAAGGGTTGTTACCGACTTAAAAAGAGTAAGGGAATTTCCCTGGTGTCCTGGCCAAATTTCTCCCATTCACTAAAACCTCCAACGCTTAGCCTGGTTCGGTGTCAGTCAGTACTTTCTGCCCCCCCCCCCAACATGGCTGAAAATAGGAGAGTTTTACTATGCTCCTTTCCTGGTCAACAAATAAACACCAGGTACAGTACAGAGAGACTCATGAAAGATTACCACAAGAGGCCCCACCAGTTGTTCCTTTAGCTCTGCTATGATTCTGAGATATATTCCATCTGTCCTGTTGGATTTACCTGACTTAGTCTTCCCAGGTACTCAGCGGCCAGGGGAGACATGATGTTCAAAGGTTGCATCAGAAACAGCATTTGATGACAGGTAAGGACCGCTTGGCCCATTCAGTCTGCCCATTCCTCCCTACCCACACTATTACCGCAGGCTGTAACCAATCTATAGCTCTTTCTCCCTCCCCCAGTACCTTTACACTATGATTCCCTTGTGCTTACCCTATGCATTCTTCAACCTCACCACTGTTTTTGCCCCCACCACCTCTGCTGGAAGGCGGTTCCAGGAATCCATCACTTTTCCTGTGATGAAGTACTTCTCACATCTCTCCTGAATCTACCCTCCTCCAACTTCATACCATGTCTCCTTGAGCACTTCTTTGAAAAATACTTTCCTCCTGTACCTTGTGTACCCACATGAGGTATTTAAAGGTCTCTATCATATACTCAATCTCCCTCCTCTGTGCGAGGGTGTACATATTGAGGTCCTTTCATCTCTCCCCATAGGGCTTTTGATGCAGGTCCTGCACCATTTTAGATTCCTGCCTCTGGACCATCTCCCCTCTCTCTGTGTCCTTCTGGAAATGTGGGACCCAATTCTCAAAGATCCCTTAGAGCAATCTAAAGTTGTATCACTCCAGGGCTGTGGGAAACCCTGGGTGCACCAGGGACCCTGCTTCTGATTTTATAAAAATCAGGGTTCTGTGCCAAACTCCTTAAGTTTGCCGCAAGTCGACTGCAGTGGCAAACAGTTGGCACACCTGCGGGAAGTGCCACAGGGATCAGGCCACCCCTCCCACCTGGTGCAACACTAGAGGGGCCAGGATGGTAGGGGGAGGGAGAAGCTCCTGGACAGGAAGGGGCCGGGGGCAGAAGGGTCACAGGAGGTGGTCTATGGGGAGTCAGGGCACAGTTGGGATAGTAGGATTGCTGTAGCACCAAGCGGGGTGTGTTTGCTGTTGTATGCAATCCCATAATTCGTATTAATACCTGTGTTGAATACCGCAACTACTGTATGTAGTATCCTGTATGGGGTGGTCCAGGATCAGACAGTGCAGTTGCCAGGGCTGTGCCAACCTGGAGCCATGGCACATTCTGTCCTTGGAACCCCCCCCAACCCCGTACAATATAAGAAATAGGTATAGTACTTGCGGTACTGTAATAGGTATTAATACAAAGTGCTGCAGTCCCACCCAGCCCAATCCCCGATGTCCCCCATAAATATTTATTTCTCTTCCCTGCAAGTCTAGCAGACCCTTCCCCATCCCCATGTCTCCCATAAATATTTTTATATCTTCCCTGGTAGTCTAGTTGACTCCCCAATCCCCAATGTCCCCTGTAAAGATTTATCAATATTTATATATCTTCCCTGTAGTCTAGTGGATCTCCCCCCAGATCAGTTATATAATATTTCCCTGGTGGTCTAGTGGAACCCCCCCACCCGGGAGACAATGCTTCACCACCCCCTCCCCGTCCCTTCCAGCAGGCCAGTGACTGGCACAGCCCTCCACTTTTGCTATGACTGGCCTCCAGCTGAGGCATCAAGGAGCACGTATTGTATATAATGCAGCGGCGCCTTAACAGCTTCATCTGACATCCAGCGTGAGCAGAGCAGAGAGGCTCTGCCGTGTCGCTGGCTCATGGAAGGGATGGGGAGTAGTGGTGGGGCACCGCCTTCCAGGGTGGGGGTCCACTAGATCACCAGTGAATGTTATATAATGGGTTTGGGGAGATCAGGATTGGGGGTCATCTAGACTACCAGGGAATATATATAAATATTTACAGGAGACATCAGGAATTTGGGGGGGGGGGGTCTGCTAGACTGTCAGGGAAGATATATGCATATTTATGGGGAACATCAGGGATCAGGGGTCTGCTAAACTACCAGGTTCATCTCCTCTCCCTTGTTTTCAGGGGCCCAATCCCCTTCTTTATCCACCTCATTACATTTATAAAGTAAAGGCTCCTACTGCTGTTCTGGTTTCCGGACCCTATGTGGCTTCCTTAAGTCCATCAGTGTTGCTGTGTACTCTTCTCTTGCCTGGAAATAAAAAAAAAAAAAATTTTTCAAACCTGGCTGCATGTTAGACACCAAAGGGTGACAATAAATGGCAACCTATCGACATGGAAACGGGCTTCGTTCTGCACAGTAACAAGGGGCAACAGAGGAAAGGTACAATTGATAGCAGTAGGTAATGGAACATAAGGTTAGTTATGGGAGTGGTGCAGTGCAGTGGATGAGGAGCAGTGGTTTTACAAGAGACATTCTGGAGACCGAGGTGCTGCTCCATTTGCACACACCTCACTGGGTTTAGGGAGGAGGTCGCTGATCTCTGACCCAAGCTGGCAAGGATCTAGAGGATTTCTTTCCCCACCAAGGGGTCACCAAGTCTACTGTAATTGCTCCAGATTTTGCCTAGAAGGAGGGGCAGCTGGACTGTGGTGGGCTCTGGAGGGGTGCAATTGGCAGGTCAGGGGCACATTCCTCAGCCTGTGTCACTACAGAATTCCTTTGCTACTCTGGTGGGATGGGACTGCCAGGAGGAAGCACCTGAAGTAGTGGCAAGAGAGAATGTGGGGGTCCTCCATAGGTGAGGCCCAAGGTGGAAGGTAAAGGACCCCAGCAAAGGAGGAAGCAGCTTCTGATGGGGGACTCAATTGTTAGAGGGGTAGGTTTGTGAACAGAAAGGGGTTAGGAGAGGGAAGTAATGTACCTACTTGGTACAATAGCTTGGAGCAATGGGCAGCGGATTCCAAGGATCACTAGGATGGCATGGCAGAGTGGGGAGCCCACCAACAGACTAATGACATAGCAAGGGACAGGGCTGGGTATTGCCAGGGAGAGTTCAGGGAACTAGGGAAGGGCCTATGGCAAGTAGCCTGCACAGTGTCTTTCATCGAGGTGCTGCCTATCTACAGTCGAGGGAAGGAAAGGGTAATCCGCACCAGGATCTTCAAGTCGTGGTTGAAGAAATGCTGCAGAGAACAGGGGTTCAGCTACAATGGGGACCAACCTGGAGGAATATGGACTCATACAGAGGTGATGGCCTGCATCCATCTGGGAGGGGAACCGCAGTCCTCAGTTGATGGTTTAAAAACTACTTTGATGAAAATTTAAACTAGCTGAGGGGAATGACAGAAAGGCAAAGGGAGTCATAAACTGCTCCTTCCCCCACAGACTGAAGTAGTAGAAAGGGAGGACCAAAGGGGAGGAGAATCCCCCAGGGAGCAAGATAATAGGAACAGCAGAGAAGTAGAAGAGAGGGGAAAATGAGGCGGGGCACAAGTGGAGGAAGGGGGTGTGCAGGCAGTTCGGGAGCAAGGTTTGGGGGGCCATGTGTGCAAATGCAAGGTGTCATGGAAATAAAATTCCAAACCTAGAGGCCATCATGGCATAGGCAGACCTGGATAGTGTGTCCATTGCTGAACCATGGTGCACTGATAGGCATGACTGGGACATGGCCATACCGGGCTCTACTAAGTTCAGGAAGTAGTGGATGAAAGGGAGTAGGGGTTGTGCTCTATGTAAGGGAGAGGTGTTTAGGGTGATGGAAATGCAAGGGAACCAGGGGAAAAAAAGGCTGGCGGTAGTGTGAGTCACCCTGGAGACAGGAGCCACTATTTGCACTGGGGTCACATACAGACCTCCAAAATGGGAAGAAACTGGATAAGGCACTGGGGGAAGCCATCATCACAATTGCAAAAAAGGGGGAGGTGCTCCTGGTGGTGGACTTCAGTCTGCTGGATGTAGATTTGAACTTTCCAGCTGCAGCTTCAGCTAAAAGCGGGGACATCCTAGACTTCCTGCAGGGGTGTCTGTCAGGTAACT
This sequence comes from Neoceratodus forsteri, assembly GCA_016271365.2. Taxonomy (NCBI): domain Eukaryota; kingdom Metazoa; phylum Chordata; order Ceratodontiformes; family Ceratodontidae; genus Neoceratodus; species Neoceratodus forsteri. The sequence continues at coordinate 801,361,457 of CM028129.1, forward strand.
AGTCAGTGAAACCACTCATGATGGAGCAATACTGGACCAGGTGCTTACAGCCAGGGACGGTACTGCAGACATCAAGTTGGGATGCTGCCTGGGGACCAGCGATCACTGTACAGAATGGCAGCAGAAGCAAACCACACAAAGAGGAAGGTTGTGGACTTCAGTTTTTAAAAAAAGGGGGAGTACCCTAGAGACAACCTAGCAGGGGGAATTACCTAGGGTGGAGGAACAGTGGGCCAGACTAATGGATGGCATAGTGAAGGAAACAAACCTCTGTACAAAGTAAGTGAGCAAAAACAGTAGGAAAGAGAGACTACTATGATTCTCAAGGGAAGTAGCTGCAAAGGTTAAGCCTAAAAGGGTAGCATTCAAGAGCTACAAAGAGAAGATGATAGAAAGATGTACCAGGAAAAACCAGGAAGCAGGGAATGCAATGAAGTGCACAAAGGAGCAAACCAAGCAAAGCATAGCCAAATGGATAACTAAGGGGGACAATACCTTTAATAGGTACCTAAGTGAGAAGAGAAAAACAAGGGGAGGTATTGTGAGATTAAGAAGGGCAGAGGGAGAGTGTACAGAGGAAGATCAGGAAAATACATATGTCCTGAATAGATACTTTTATTCAGTCTTCACAGTGGAAGGGAAGGGGGATGGACCACAGAAACACAGCAAGAACGTGAGCGGGGGAGGGAGGTAGGCACAGTCTTGAAAGGGCTTGCAAATCTGAAAGTGGATAAAGCTATTGTACCGGACGGGGTACACCCAGGGGTGCTGATGGAGTTCAGGGAGGTACTGACTTCACATCTAACAGCTGTATTCAAAATTTCACATGAAACAGTAGTTCCAGAGTCCTGGAGGGGGGTAGACGTAGTCCCACTTCAGAAACGCAACAGCAGGTAGGAGGCTGGCAACTATAGGCTGGTTAGTCTGACATCAGTGGTGAGGAAGTTAATGGAAATGCTTTTAAAAGAAAAGCTTATGGAGTATTTTGAATCTAGTAAGTTACAAGACCCAAGGCAGCACAGATTCAGAGGTGGGAAGTCATGTCAGATGAACCTGATTGATTTCTTTGACTGGGTGACCAGGGAAATAGAGCAGGGTATGGTGGTGGATGTGGCCTTCTAAAACTTCAGCAATCCCTTTGACGTTGTACCATATGGGAAGCTCAGAAGGAAACTGGGCAGTTTTGGAGGTAGGTCCCATCCCAAGGTAGTATCAAATTGGTTAATGGCTAGGCATTGGGTAGCAGTAAATAGTACTCGCTCTGGGGAGGGGAGAGTGACCCATGGGGTACCTCAGGGCTCAGTACTGGAACCATTCCTCTTTAATGTCTTTATAGGTGACATTGCAGAAGAGCTGGAAGGGAAGGTATGCCCCTTTCCAGATGACAACAAAATCTGTAATAGGGTAGACATGCCAGAGGGGGTGGAGGTAATGTGTAGGGACCTGAAAAAAACTCAAGAAGTGGTCTAGGGTATGACAGCTGGCTTTTCAAAAAAGTGCAAAATCATGCACCTAGGGTACAGAAACCCAGATGCAGAGTATAAAATGGGTGAAGAGATATACTGACAGCCACTAAACAGGAAAGGCACCTTGGGGTAATCATATTGCATTACCTCAGTGTGGCAAAACAATATGACATGGCATTAGACAGGGACAGTGGGATCCTACAGTGCATAGAGAGTGTATCACTAGCAGAAGGAGCGAGGTTATGTTACTACTGTATACCATAGATCATTGGTGAGAGCCCGCCTGGCACCTGGAATACTGCATCCAGTTCTGAAGACCACATCTCAGGAAGGACATAGACAGGGTATAGGTTGTCAGGAGGAGGGCAGCAGAAATGGTGCAGGGACTGCATCAAAAGTCCAATAAGGAGAAACTGAGAGATCTTAGCATGTACACCCTGGAGGGGAGGAGGGACAGTGGGACATAATAGAGACAAAGTTGCAAAAAAAGCGGAGCACACACCACCTCTCATTAAATGGACACCTTAGATGTGTTAAAAAAATTACATGTTTTATTTATAAAAAGCACAAAAATGCCTGATGCATTTTGGATCAAATACGATCCTCTTTCAAAGGCTAATTACATAGAAATGAACACCATTTAAATAGTACACCACAGTGTGACATCATAATGACATCGGTAAAAACGTTTCAAATTCATTGGAGAATTAACACCACATGATCACACATAACATCAGTGCTTTTGCCATACATAATAGATTAATCTTAAAACAGAAGTACAAATAGATATACCCTTTATCTCATACCCCCAAGTTTAATGATAATAATAATATATATATATATATATATATATATGGCAAAAAACTCTGTTTAATGGATCAGTTAGGGTTGTTCCACAGCGGCAAAAGTGAGGAAATTTGATGTTAGGGTTGAAAACCCTCCTCCGCACCCCCTCACCCCACTAACCGGCATTAGGGTGCACTGGGTCGTCAGCCTTAACTCTCACCCATTCCATGTGTAAACAAGCTGAGATGGTGAAGTATAGGAGAATGGGGTGAGAGGACTGACGACCCCGATGCACACCCTGGTGTTGGTTGGGGGTGGGGGGTGCCAGGGGGGCTTTCAACCCTAACATCAAATTTCCTCGCTTTTGTCAATGTGGAACAACCCTAACTGATGCATTAAATGATTTTTTGGCCATGAATTTCCTTCTTTTTTGAGAATGAGGACTATAAATAGTGAATGGAATGTGGTGGTGGGAGCGCGGGCCTTCGAGCCCCGTCACCCCACCACGTGATTTTTGGTCACATAGTAACGGGTAAGTGAAATGTCGTTAAACTGTTAATACACATGGTGATGCAAAAGTAAATGGTAATGCAACGCATTAGAAATGTGCATGCAAAGTGACACCAAAGTGAACAGTGACACAAGCGGAGTGCAAGCGCACGCAGCACACTGGAAATGCAACTGGTAGCACGCATGTTCAACGTTCCCGCAATTGGAAACACAAATGAGTAACGGTAACAGCAACAATAACACCAATGGAAACAGAAACAGAAAGGCAAATGCAAGCACGTACAGAAATGCAAACCGTAACGTGCACAGTCACGGTACTGCAATTGGAAATGCAAATGGTAATGGTAACAGCAACAATAATGCCAAAGGAAACAGAAATGGCAACGCAAACGCAAGTGCATACGGAAACGCAAACCATAATGTACACAGTCACGGTACCGCAATTGGAAATGCAAATTGTAACGGTAGCAGCAATAGTAACGCCAAAGGAAACAGAAATGCAAATGCAAGCACGTACGAAAATGCAAACTGTAATGCACACGGTCATGGTACCACAATTGGAAATGCAAATGGTAACGGTAACAGCAACAATAAAACCAAAGGAAGCAGAAACAGAAATGCAAACGCAGCCACGTACAGAAATGCAAACTGTAACATGCACGGTCACGGTAACGCAATTGGAAATGCAAATGGTAATGGTAACAGCAACGATGACGCAAAATGAAAGACAAACACAAACGCAAACGGAAGGGTGGCCACAAACGCAAATGGTAATGCACACGGTGATGCAAATCGAAACGCAAACAGAAACAGTAGTGGAGATGCAAATGGTAACAATAATGCAAATGCAAACAAAAACGCAAAGGATACGCACATGGTGGCGTACACGGGAACGGTAACACAAATGGGTACGGAAATGGAAGAGAAAACGCTAAGTGTAACAGTAAGTGGAACGCACACCCTGGTTTTTCCCAACAGCTGCATAAAGAAACATAGTGGCCCAGATATTCAAACTGCGCCAGGCTGTGGCGCAAGCTTGGGCGCAGCTCAACTTGGCTGCGCAGGGGTGTGGACTGGGCGATATTCAATGGAGCTACACCATGGCTCAGCAGTGTTGAATATTGCACCCTGGCCACCCGCAGTGTGCATGGCACAGTGACACTGCGCCAGCGCAAGTGGCCAGAGTGGAGCATGGGGATGCGCTAGCGCAAGTTCCATTGCGCCATGCACAGCAATATTCAAAACTTGACATGCAAATGGGGCCATAATGTATGCAAGGTGCAAATGAGGCCATTTGCATGTCATTATGGCCCCATTTGCATGCAGGTGTGCCGATCCCCGATGACTTGCACCTGGCACCCTGCCAGGCAGCAGCCGTGGGGGACTGACGCCCCCTGCAGCCGGCAATGTGCTCCACAGCCCGATCGTGGGCAGTTGTATTAAAAAATAGAAACTATGTCCAATATCCCTGGTGGTCCAGTGGACTGCTGCCCGCCCGATCACGGGCTAAGTAATAAAATTAGATCCCCAAAATCCCTGGTGGTCCAGTGGACCTGCCCACTGGATCACAAGCTAAGTAATAGAATCAAAAGCCCCAAAATCCCTGGTGGTCCAGTGGACCGCTGTCTGCCCGATCACGGGCATCTGTATAAATAAATGACTAAGTCCAATATCTCTGGTGGTCTAGTGAATGGCTGACTGCCCGATTGTGGGCATTTGTATTAAAAACAGACCTATGTCCAATATCCCTGGTGGTCCAGTGGACCGCTGACTGCCCGATCGCAGGCATTTGTATTAAAAAAGTAATACTACCAATCTCCCTGGTGGTCTAGGTCCCCTCCCACCCGCCCACTGAGCCACTGCCCGCTCCCCGGTCAGCGGCGGGCGGAAAGCACCCCACCGCCTGCCGCTCCACCGCCGCTGACTGACACCATCGGTAGGGCTATACGCCCATTGGTCCACAACGTGAGCCAATGGTCGTACCCCGGCTTCGTACCCATCCCACATTCCAGATATATCTCAGGAACTGTAAGGACATAGGAAAAAAAATTTTAATTTCAAGGATTCATGACTTTCCTGGCTAGTTTTGCACTTAGCCCCCTAGCGCATGTTTTAGACGAAAAGTCTATATCTTGCACCGTTTCTGAGATACGGGCCCCGAAAGGCGCGGCAGACGCTGCAGTGTTAGTCTATGGGGAAAAGCGCCAATTTTGGAGTACCGTAACTTTATATCCCTGCAATATTGTTTCACCAAACCACCAAAAGGCACATCTGTGGGATGTTGGCTTTCTTCCCTCTAAATTTCAGCCCAAAGGACCAAACCGTTCTTTTGCAGCAGGGCAGCAAACAATTCCTGCTATTTTGGCCATAGTATTGCAAAGAGTGGCGTGCGTGATCCGAAGTGGCCAAGTTCGACACTACTTTACACACTACAGATTACAAAAATTTAAAAACATATTTCTAGGTGTTTAACCCCCCAAAAAAGACATGGCTAGCATCCTTAGGACTCGACTAGGTGAACACAAAAAGGATTGTGTCTCTAGAGGGTCCCACATTTAAATGCCAAGCATTTCTGTGACCAGTAACTGAAAAAAAAATGGCTGACTCACGACACTACAGGGGTCACTTGCAACACTAACAACTGCATTTGTGACACAGTCGAACTTTTTGTTAACTTTTCCCATAGACTATAATGGGAAAATTGTTTTTTGAATAACCTTTGAACCGTTTAATATTTTTTCACGAAATCTTCAAAAAGCACATCAAGGACCCCGGCTGGATGTTCCCTGAAGTATTTGGACTGGTCGCGCAAATCGTGTGACCTGTAGGTACGAGCAAAGAATGCCCCAAAAAGCGTAAATGCATTATGGAATGTCGCATAATAACTCCGCAACCGTATACCCAACCGGTACGAAACTTGGCGGATCCCAAGATCTATGCTACTGCTCCATGCCTGCCAACTTTTAGGCAAATCTGTTGTATGGTGGCAAAGTTATTAAGGTACATAATTTCACCATTTGACCTTAAATGGGGTATTCAACCCTAACTATAGTGGCACTACCGTGCCACTGTAATATATATATATATATATATATACATGTATAACAGCTACACACTTTCAAAAGATATTATGTACAACAATAATTGTAGCATAGACTAGATTAGGGGGAGATGGAAGAAAGGAAAAGAAGAAAGAGACAGAAAAATGGGAGGGAAAATAATTTTTGGGAAGGGGATTGAGGGAGGGGGGAAGAAAGGGAGAAAGTAAAACATAATAAGAAACTAAAAAAAAAAAAAAAACGAAACAGTAAAAAAGAGGAGAAAGAAAGGAAAGGGAAGGGGGGGTAGGAAGAGAAAGGGAAAAGAAGGGAGGGGCCACAGCAGAAAATAGCATTTATTGTGATAGCTCCATATCTTTATTTATTAATCCATTTTATTTTGTTTTCCTAAGGTATGGTCCAAGATCCCAAACCAAAACTTAGACCAGTGGTTTTGTTTGCTTTCCGTGTTACAATCCAAAAATTCTCTTTGTTTAATACTATATCATTAAAATTACCACCTTTGGTGGAGCAGAAAACCCTCTCTATACGCAATTTAAAAGAATGTTGCTGGCCATCTGAGGTCTGTGCAATATGTTTTGCTGTTGCGTATGTTTTATCGCCTCTTTGTATGGCACGGTAATGTTTACTCACTCTGGTTTTTAAGCGCCTGGTTGTTTTGCCCACATAGAAAGCCTGACAAGAACAGCATGCCACATATATTACCCCTATAGTATCACAGCTGTCTTATTTCATATTCCTTTGTTGCATTGCAACTTGTGAATTTATTACCACTAGTAATGTTTTTACAGTTAATACATCTCTTACACTGTACACAGCCATTTATTCCCTGATTTAGCCATGTTTTATTCAGTTTTGGTTGAGAGTAAATGGCTATATACTAGTATATCTTTAAGTGTTCTAGCTTTTCTGTAGGCCATCCTGGGTGGTTGTGAAGCCAATTCTTATAAGCCAGGATCACTAGCTAAGACTGGCCAGTGTTGCTTAATAATGCGTTCAAGATCATAAGCCTGGCCAGAAAGAGTAGTTACAAAATTGTAACATTTAGGTGTTGTCACATCATGTATCTTGTCCTGTAAAAAATGTTCCCTATCTTGAGTTGTTGCATATTCTCTGGCCTCCTGAATATTCTTTTGGCTATAGCCCATTTCTTGAAATCTCTGAGTCATCTCGTTCATACTGGCAACCATAGCTGATTATGTACTACAGTTTCTCCTGGCCCTCAAGTACTGTCCTTTTGCTATATTAGACACAGTGGCCCAGATATACAAACTGCGCCAGGCTGTGGCGCAAGCTTGGGCACAGCTCAACTTGGCTGCGCAGGGGTGTGTCCTGGGCTATATTCAAAGGAGCTATGCTTATGGCTCAGCAGTTTGAATATCACACCTGACCTCCCACTGTGCATGGCACAGTGTGCTCTGGCTCAGCATGAAGTAGCCAAGTGGAGCATGGAATGTGCAGGCATAAAATGCCATTGCGCCATTCACAGCACCCGTGATATTCAAAAGGTGACATGCAAATGAGGCCATAATTTATGCAAGGCACACATGGGCCATTTACATGTCATTATGGCCCCATTTGCATCCCATTTGTATGCAGGTGCACCGATCCCCGACGACTTGCTCCTGGCGCCCTGCCAGGCAGCAGCCATCGGGGACCAATGCCCCCTGCAGCCCGATCGAGGGCATTTGTTTAAAAATAAAGTCCCCGTCCTATATCCCTGGTGGTCCAGTGGACCGCTCTCTGCCCGATCGTGGGCATCTGTCACAATATATGTCCTCGTCCAATATCCCTGGTGGTCCAGTGGACCACTATGTGCCCGATTGCGGGCATCCGTTATAATAAAAAAAAAACCATCCAATATCCCTGGTGGTCCAGTGGACCGCTCTGTGCCCGCCCCCCCGTCCAATATCCCTGGTGCTGCCCGATCGCGGGCATCCGTTATAATAAACCCCCGTCCAATAACCCTGGTGGTCCAGTGGGCTGGCTGCCCGATCATGGGCATCTGTTTAAATGAAAATCCCCAGCCAATATCCCTGGTGGTCCAGTGGACGAATGCTGCCGATCACGGGCATCTGTTTAAATGAACCCCCGTCCAATATCCCTGGTGGTCCAGTGGACCAAATGCTGCCTGATGCGGGCATCTGTTTAACAGAAAATTTCCTATTACCCTGGTGGTCTAGGGTACCCCCTCCCCACCCGCCCGCAGGACCACCGCCCGCTTCCCCGGTCAGCCGGCGGCGGCAGCACCCACCCGCCTGCCGCCTACCGATGATTATTGGAGATGCTACTTGGTTCACAGAGTGCGCTAATGGGCGCAGCCCTACTGCATTTACACATTCCAGATGTGAATGATGAACATAGAAGTTGATGGCAGATAAGGACTGCAAGGCCCATCCAGTCTGCTCATTTCTTTTTCTACCTTATGAATGTGCCATTGGCCTTTACTCTGTCAATGGCCTATCTATTCACACTCATCTTGCTCCCTTATGCCTATCCCATACCTGTCTGAAGCCCTGCACTGTATTCATATCCACCACTTCCTGAGGTAGGTCGTTCCATGCATCCACCACCCTTTCTGTGAAAAAGAACTTCCTCACATTACCCCTTAATCGGCCTCCCTCTAATCTCATGCTGTGTCCTCTTGTCCTGCTATTTTTCTTATATTGAAACATGTTAGACTCTTTCACCTTGTTAATGCCCTAAGGTGTTTGAATGTTTTGATCATATCCACTCTCTCCTCCTTTGCTCTAAGGTATACATATTGAGCTCTGTTAATCTGTCTCCTATATGTTTTCTGATGCAGTACCTGCATAATTTTGGTTGCCCTTCTCTGGACTGCCTCAATCTGGTTCATGTCCTTGTGAAGGTGCGGCCTCCAGTACTGCACGCAGTACTCCAGATGGGGCCAAACCAGTGTCTTGTAAAGAGGGATTATTACCTCCCTCTTTCGACTTGTGATACCCCTACTAACACACCCCAACATCCCCTAGCCTTACCTACTGCTTTAGTGGTCTGCTTGGATGATTTCTGGTCATCTGTGATGATGATGCCCAAGACTCTTTCTTCCCTTGTGACTGCCAGCAACTCCCCTCCCAGCATATAGGTGGCTTCTGGGTTTCTCTTCCCTATGTGCATGATCTGCACTTCTTTGCATTAAACCCCAGTTACCACTCTTCCAACCATTTTGCCAGTTTATCCAAATCTCTTCTCGTTCTGCCCACCCCATCTGGAACATCTACTCTGTTGCAGATCTTGGTGTCATCTAATAATATGGTGACACTCCTGTTGGAAGGACCAGTTTTTTTTGTACAATGTCATGCTGTACTGATGTACCTTCTGTCACTATACATGGACATTACTTTTCTATTGTGAAGGCATTTGCCTGCCATTCCAGTGTTTCATACCCCTGTTAGTGGGCATACGGTGCAACATCTAGGGGTGTACCATACACTTCAAGAAGGTACTGTGCACCTGAGCCCATGATTGCAAACCGGTATAGATATCTTATTTGCAAAAAACTTCATAAGTGCACCAGTTATTTATTTATTTAGCTTTTGTTGACCAGGTAAGCACACTAGACAGTAAATGCCTATTTTCAGGTATGACCTGGGAGATTACAAAGGAAATAATGTACAAACATTGTAACAAGGGCAGGATAACAATGTACAAATATACAAACATTGTAACAAGGAAAGGGTATGCAAGCATAAGGGTTGAGGCTGTAGTACAGTAAGGAAGGCTAAATTACTGTAAGTTAGGGTAACTTAACTCCACAAAAGTAGGGAAATGTGGGGACAGGGTTTCCAGCCCTAACTCCCCACCCCATTCCCCCAAGCAGCAAAAGGAAAAAAACAGGGTTTGGGGTCTCTGGAGTCTTGGGGAATCAGTGGTGGGGTCTTCCTTAGGGTTGTCAACTCTAATGCTCACCCCATTCCGTGAGCAAACAATGTCACACGTGATCTCTTATAGGCCCTGCATGAAGAAAAACTGCAACAGATTCTTCTAGTAGCATGCGGCGAGACATACTTCTCTATCTTTGATGAGTGTATCAATATTAGGTAGTGGCCTGGAGCTGCACCTTGTGCTTTGGATTGGAGCCAACGAGCTGGGGGGGTGACTGTTAGGGATGTCAACCCCAAGGTAGACCCCACCATTGATTCGCATAGACTCCAGAGACCCAAAATCCTAATGTTTTTTTCCTTTTGCTGCTTTGGGGGGGCAGGGGTAGAGAGTTAGGGCTGGAAACCCTATTGCCACATTTCTCTACATTTCTGACATTATGTTACCCTAACTGGTGCATTAACAAAGTTTTTTGCAAAAAATGTCCTTTCTTTTTGAGCTAGTGGAATTGTATCCTTACTGTGTGAACAGCTGCAGACGTGCGTGGCCATATGGGCTGTGTGCCAAGGGAAAGACTCCATCTGCCTACAGAAGTGCAGGGCCCTGCTGACCCTGCCCTTCTGTGCAGCACCAGATGTCAGAAATTACCAAAGTTGTGAACCTTTGTAGGAAAATGTCAATGTAACTTCATAACTGTGTTGTTTTTTTAATATTTTGACACCAAATGTTCAACATTGCCTTGATATGAACCCACCTCAAGAATCCGGTAGGTGAAAAATGTGACATCTCAGCCAAAATGTCATTCAATGGCACAGATGCGAAAACACATTTCAGCCAGGTTTTGAAAAATGACAGTTTTCATGTTCTTGAGGGGATATGAAAAGATGGCTATGCTGAAAATTTGTGATTAAAATATTTAAAATTACCAAAGTTATGAACATACGTTGAGAACTTTCAATGTACGCTCATAACTTTATTTTGTACTATTTTTACGTCAAATTTTCAACATAGCCTTCTTGTGTCCCCACATCCTGAATAGGGGTGGTGAAAATGTTCAAAACCTGACCTGCAGTGACAGTGTCTTTCCTTGCTACATGTACGGAAACACATTTTGGGCAGAACCTGAAAAATGACAGCTGTTACGTTCATGAGGTGACGTGAAAAAATGGCTATGTTGAAAATGCAGGGTTAAAAATATTTAAAATGACCAAAATTAGCGTGTGTTTCAAAATGTCAACGGGCGCTTGTAATTTTGCTATTTTTAAATATTTTAAGCCCACCTTTCCAAAATAGCCTTCTTCTGACCCCACCTTGAACAGGGGTGGTGAACATTTTCAAATTCTGCCTGAAATGTGATTTCACTAAGGGACTGTGAACATGCTCTTCGGCTGGATTTGCATAATTCCCCAGCCATTGTTCGTGAGGTGGGGTCCTGAAAAAGCCATGTTGAAAATTTGTGCTCAACATATGCAAAAATAGCAAAGCTTAGCATCAAAATTGGAAACCCCATTGAAATACTTACCTTAGTTTCCCATGTTGCAATTGCCGGTTCCAAGAACAAGACATGTCTTTGATTGGAGAGTGGATCTTCGCCCTGTGACCTGTTCAAATGAGTGAGGGTGTATGGGGGGGTTTAGTGGAGGTGTCAGATGGTGAGTGCTGAGTGGGAGGTCAGGGTGGGGGGTGGGTCTGATCGGCGAAGGACTGTTTTCTTTTTTGCAGGTTAAAAAAGAAATCACAGAGGGATGGGTTTCTTTATTACTGGTTAATGTCTGACACTGGGATTAGGCAGCCCAGTGTCAAAGCTATGGAATGGAGCAGGGTCGGATGACCTGGAGAGGAGGGGGGTCCAGAGCAGTGATACTGGGAGTGGGCTCCTCGGTTGGCTTACAGTTATTTAAGTTGTAGTAGTAGTAAAACTGTTACTCATTTTGTCAAATGAATAGGAAAATTCAACTGAGCCAAGGCTCATTTTCAGTGAGATCCAGGAATGGCATTTACAAATACACATTTTTTTTTTTTGGTTTTTTTTTTAGTTGTTTAACCAGGAGTAGCACACTAAGCTGAAAGCTTGTTTTACAGGAGCGACCTGGGAGCACAGGGAAGTTAAGTGACTTGCTCAGGGTCACACAGTATGCAAGTAGAAGTTGTGGGATTCAAACCCAGGTCTGGTCTGCTGGATGTCACCAGATTTGCAGCTCAGAGCCTTAAACCACTGCACTATACTGCCTCCCCACTTACAAAAATGCAAAAAAAAAAAATCAATTAAGCAATGACAAATTACATTCGTGACAAAATATACATACATAAACATCCATAATCTAATACAAATAAGATAAAAACAGTTAATTATTATAAACACTATACAATAATACTAGCGTTTGGTCCAGTCACCAAGCTCTTAGAGCTGTTAGAGGTGAGAGGGCCCATTGCTAAAATTGTGCAAAACTAACTTTATCTTAACTAGGCATATTGCACATCCTAATACAAGTTAAACATAAAAAACAAGAAAAAAAAATTACGTATCATGAGATCCAGAACAACACTTTAGATTCGCTTGCGCTTTTATTTTAAACTACTGCTCTACTGCACCCAAAGTGCTATTCAGGTTTAATGGTCTAAGAGTAATAGGCATGGAATTCCATATATGGGGTCCAAAGTTAAAGAAATGTGATCTACCAATTTCAAACCTACAATTTGGTTGAGCATATTCTAGACCACTCGCACATCTGTGTCCTTCTTTTATATGCCTTATGTGCAATTTATCCAATACATACTCTGGGACTTTGGTCTTGAACATATAGGCCAAAATATGAAATGTTCTTCTGTCTTTAAGGTGTAACCAATTTAGGGCTTTATACATTAAGTATCTATGAGCCTGTCGTGGGACATTCAATATATACCTAGCTAATCTATTGTATATTATCTCCAATTTTGATAATTCTAACCCCAGGAATCACTCATTATGATTAAACTTAATGCAGTCATCCTCCTGTGTTGAACTGCCCAGAGAAATGGAATTTTATGCAAATTATGGAATTCTCAATTGGCTCATACCACTTTCAAACTGCTGCCCTAGCAACTGCTGCACTCTAAGTGCTTCATATTCTTTACTCCACCTGCCTAGTCAGGACATCCCGGAGAGCTCTCCTTGAGCTGTCTTCAGAATAAAGTTTATCTGTAGATAAATACTCATTTTAATTTAAATTTAAAATTGCTGCCTTAGAAACATTGTTTAGTATAGTTTATTAGTATTATAGTAGTTTTTTGTCTCTATTCGCGGTTCCCTCACGGTTCATTGGAACCAAGGGTTCTGTGTCTATTTGGGAGGTTTTTACCTCAGTTTTCTTTATTTTTATATATTTAGCAATCGGTTCCTTCAACCGCTTTATTTTTGTTTAAATTACTGTATTTTGTCTGTTCCTTTTTTCTTCAGGAACCGAATAGCGTTCGGTTCCAGGAACCGTTAGCAGTAGTTATTTTAAAGAACCTCCGGTTCCGAGGTACTTTAAATAATGTTTTTTTGTAAAGTAATCTTTTTGTCTATCAATGTCAGAGGTCCATTTAGATAAACCTAAAAAATGCACAGGACCCACAGGTTTTAAATTTTGTGAGTCTTGTGGGCAACTTATAGTAAAAGCAGATAGACACTCTCTGTGTATTTCTTGCTTAGGTGCAAGTCATATTTGCCAATTGTGATATTTGTAAGACCTTTTGTCCTAAGACATTAAAGAAAAGGTCTAAAATTTTAGAAGAGATGGCTTCTGCTTCTAGTGTGGATAATTCTGCTTCTTCCTCTTCCCACAAAAAGGATGGAGGTAAAGCCAAGGATCCTGACAGGAGTTCATATAAATCTGAACAAGGTATAACAAAAAGGTCTGGGGAAACAGGCTCTGACCCTGTTCCATCAAAGAAAAAGTGTAAAGAAAAACATGTCGCTGCGCCTCTGGACGAGAAGGCTAAGGAGATCCCAGCAGACAAGCATAGTATGCCCTCGGTTGAGGACATTGCTAAGGCACTACAAGTGTTACAAGCCCTACAGGGTGCAATCCCAGTTCCTACACCGGCTGCCCCAGTTCCTCCTATAACCCCAGCAAGGCAAGAAGTGCTGGAAGTGTATGGGGAGGAGGAGGATGTTTTTGAAGGGGAACCTATAGATCCAGAGGTCTCCCCTGAGCAAGAATTTGGGTCCCCTCCTGGGGGTCCTGAGGAATACTCCTCCCACTATGCTTTTGTTAAGAGCATGGTGGAAACCCTGAACCTTCCTCTTCAGGAAACAGAAGAGGATATGGAGGAAACAGACTTTCTGGCGATGACGGGGTTAACCCCCACAAAACGTCTGCTTCTGCCCATGCATAAGTCCTTAAAAAAGGCTGCAGTGCAGATTTTTAAAACTCCAGCCTCTATCCCTGGTGTGGATAAGAAAGCTGACAAGAAGTATCAGCTGGACAGAACTACAGCTGGTTTTCTGTTTACTCATCCTGATTCTGAGGGAGCAGTACAAGCTGCTGCCTGTGACAAGGCCAGGATCCTCTTGGCTACCAATCCACCAGACAAAGATTCAAGAAAAATGGTTGCTGTGGGAAAGAAAGGGTACATGGCTGCCTCTTTATTAGTTAGGCAGGCCAATTACATGGCATATTCAGTGCAGTACCAAAAAGCTCTATGGAACACTGTTCTAGCTTTAGCTGATAAGGTCCCAGGTGAAGTGGCTGTAGACTTGCAGGATACAGCAAGGGCTGCACTTGATGCTACCAAGTATCAATTTCATATGGCAGTGGATGCCAATGATACTGCATCCAGATTAATGGCTTTGTCTGTTTCACTCAGAGCCACCAACCTGAATTTAGACACCCAGGCCAAAGCAATGAGAACAACTCCTTGTTTGGGGATAAAATAGAGGCATACATGAAGAAGGTGGAGAAATATAAATCCACCTATCGGAGCAATTCCAAGGATAGGCCCTCCACCTCTTATAGACCCCAGATTAGGGGAGGTAGGTGTTTTTACCCCAAACCCTTCCTTCAGGCTCCGGCCTCTCAGCCTCAGCAGCAGGCCAAAGGTTATTTTAGAGGAAGGGGCAGGAGAGCCATGAGAAGAGCGGCTCCTGCACCACAGGTTCAGTCACAGCCCGCACAGAATCCCTGATGGGCTAGTGCAGGTTGCATCCCTTATTACAGGACCACCAGTAGGTGGCAGACTGGCTCATTACCTTCACGCTTGGCATTCCATCACCACAGACAAGTGGGTGTTGGAGGTAGTGAGCCAGGGTCTGGCACTCAGTTTCAAATCATTTCCAAAGCTGAGAACAAGAACTTTTGCTCCAACAACAGCTGCAGACAGGATTCTGTTGGAAGCAGAGGTAAAGCATCTGCTGGCAATCAAAGCACTAGAGGTAATGCCTCTAATAAGCAGGGGCAAAGGTTTTTATTCCAGGTACTTCTTCATAAGGAAGAAAAATGGGGATTGGCGACCTATTTTGGATCTAAGACTTCTGAACAAGCACATGTTGAAACCAAGGTTCAAAATGGTCACTCTTGCAATAATCATTCCCTCATTGCAAAAGGGAGACTGGCTAGCCTCCCTAGATCTAAGGAATGCTTATTTCCACATTCCCATCAGACCATCTCACAGAAAATTGTTGAGATTCAGGCTGGCTTCAGGCCATTATCAGTTTGCAGCTCTCCCTTTTGGACTGACTTCGGCACCAAGGGTTTTTACAAAGTGCCTATCAGTGGTGGTAGAGTTTTTGAGAAAACAAGGTGTAACAGTCTTCCCCTACTTGGACGACTGGTTAGTAGCAGGACAGTCTCTGCAGCATGCAGTACAGTCACTGGCACTAACAAAATCTACACTAGAGTTCCTGTGATTTCTGATAAATGAAGAAAAATCTCAACAGGTACCACTTCAGGTGCTGGAGTTTATTGGAGCAGAACTAAACACCAGACAGGGCAGAGCCCTCCTGCCACAAGACAGGGTGGCAAGCATTCTGCAGATTGCAAAATCCTTTGTGTCCGGGAGACCCAAATCAGCCAGAGAATTTCTCAGGCTACTGGGCCACATGGCATCTGCCACTGCAGTGGTAATGGGCTCCAGATTTCAAATGAGAGATATTCAGGTCCATCTCAGACAGTATTGGTCTCAAAGGACGGATCCTATGTCCAAACTGGTTCCAGTCACAAAAAGCTTAGTCCAGACTTTACAGTGGTGGCTGGATGAGCACAACCTCAGGGTGGGTGTACCTTTTATAAGGGAACAACCCTCAGTGATCCTCACAACAGATGCCTCTCTTCTAGGTTGGGGGGCCCACATGTTAGAACACACAGCAAGTGGCACATGGTCCCCCCAAGAGTCTCTGTTGCACATAAATCTCTTGGAGTTCAGGGCTGTTTACCTGGCTCTAAAAACATTTGTTCCTTACCTACAAAACAAGGTGGTGCAAGTCAGAACAGACAACACCACAACCATGTATTACATCAACAAGCAAGGAGGTACCAGGTCAGATCTGCTGTGCACAGAAGCAATGAGACTGTGGTCCCTGGCATACTCCATGGGAGTATCCCTGTCAGCCATACACCTCCCAGGGAAAGACAATATGCTGACAGACTCTCTAAGCAGGTTAAGTCAAGACCACCATGAGTGGTGCCTGAATATTCAGGTACTCAGTACAATTTTCAGGAAATGGGGCATTCCAGAGGTGGATCTCTTTGCCTCCACAGAAAACCACCAGCTTCCAATGTACTGTTGCAGGCCTCCTCTAAGGGGCACAATTCCCCTGGATATCATGGCCCTGGATTGGACAGGGAAGTTTCTGTACACATTCCCTCCCTTTCCTCTGATATTCAGGACCCTACTGAAATTGATGTCCCAACCAGCAAAAATGATACTTGTGGCTCTGGATCGGGTGAGACAGCACTGGTACTCACTTCTACTGTCTCTGTCAGTGGGTCCCCCAATCCACCTGCCCAGGAGGCACAACCTGTTAACCTCCTCTCAGGGCAGGATCCTGTACCCCAATCTCAAATCACTGAGGCTCAAGGCGTGGCTCTTGAGGACTTAGAATTTGCTAACCTTAACCTATCAGAACAGGTGCTGACAGTGCTTAGGGGTTCCAGGAAGCTTTCTACTAAAAAAACATATTCCTCTAAGTGGAAAAGATTTACTATATGGTGTACAGGTAAGGGTGTGAGCCCTTTCAGGGCTGATTTGGCTATTCTTCTAAATTACCTTACACATTTACATTCCTTAGGTCTGAAGCCTTCCACCCTCAAGGTCCACTTGGCTTCAGTCTCTGCTTACCTGTCAGTTGGTAACGAGAGGTCTATGGCCTCTCATCCAGTATTTAGAAAATATTTTAAAGGCCTTAATCTTCTGCACCCTCCGCTAAGGGAACCGGTTCCGGCCCGGAATCTAAATGTTTGCATCACTAAACTCATGGATGCACCATTCGAACCTATGGCAACCGCAGATTTGAAGTATGTCACTTGGAAAACTGTTTTCCTGGTTGTTATTACTTCAGCCAGAAGAATCAGTGAATTACAAGCCCTGTGCACAGATGTGGACGACATCTCATTCCACAGATACAAGGTGGTCCTTAGGACTAATAGAAATTTCCTTCCCAAGGTGGTATCTGATTTTCACTTGAATCAGTTTATCGCTCTACCTGTCTTCTTTACAGACAACTCCAGTTTTCCAGAAAGGAGACTACATTCTCTTGATGTCAAAAGGGCACTTAGCCACTACATTGACAGAACCAAGTCTCACAGGACAAGTCAATCACAGCTCTTTCTCACATATGGTGAAGTTGGTAAGGGCAGAGCTGCAACAGAATGTACAATTGCTCGCTGGGTAGTGGCATGTATACAGTTTTGTTATAGTAAAGTGGGTAAACAGGTACCTCTGGGCCTGAGAGCACACTCCACCAGGGACACAGCTGCTTCAGTGGCAGCTTCAAGAGAAATTCCACTACTGAAAATCAGTAAAGCAGCTACATGGAAAACAGTACACACCTTCACAAAGCATTACAGCCTGGACTTGCAATCCAGAGGTGATGCTAGGTTTGGTACAGCAGTACTGTAGAGCCTGTTTCCAAAATAGGTTCTCTGCCCAACCTCCAAAGGTACTGCTTGGTAATCTGCATTAAGTTTAATCATAATGAGTGATTCCTAGGGTTAGAAGAAAAAATTACTCACCGTAGTAATCTTGTTTCTTCAAAGGGATCACTCATTATGATTAAAGACCCTCCCTACCTCCCCTACTAGAACCTATAGAAGTTGCTCTGCATCCCTGCATTAGGGTTTTTGTTTTTCTCATATATTGGTTACGGTAGAGACTCACTTTGTTTAACCAGTTGGTGTCCAGGTGGTCTTAAAGTTTCTTAGGTTTGTTGGTTAAGGATGTTTTGACCTGAAAGGGCAAAAATGTTATTTTAATGTTGTTAAATTTTAGCTAGTGGGTCTTTTACCCAGTTAGGCTCCGTAAGAATCTGAAGCACTTAGAGTGCAGCAGTTGCTAGGGCAGCAGTTTGAAAGAGGCATGAGCCAATTGAGAATTCCATAATTTGCATAAAATTCCATTTCTCCGGGCAGTTCAACACAGGAGGCTGACTGCATTAAGTCAGTGCATGAGTGATCCCTTTGAAGAAACAAGATTACTATGGTGAGTAATTTTTTCTTCCTGTTCGGATGTACCAACAAATATCAAGTCACCATAGTCCAGCAGTGGTAACACAAAGGCATTCATTATATTAGTCCTGTGTTCCAATGTCATACAGTTCCTAAATCTATAAAATGCACCTAACTGCATTCCAGTCTTTTTAAATAAATAATCAATGTGTATATCCCATTTCAAATTATCATCAAGCCATATGGAGCTCACTGCAACATCCAGGAGCCTGCCACAAGCTGCCGACAGGTACTGAGAAGCTCACAGCCTACTGCACTAGTGCAGCCCATCGACGCAAGTTCGTCAACTGCCCAGCCCCTAAATTTATTGTCAGCAGAGGTCACATGACCTATCATGTGACCACCCTCCTTACTATTTTCTAAGTGCCTACTTCATAACTTGCAGCTTATACTTAGTGACCTCTAGGTGTCACTGCTGTGCCTCTCTCTGTCATCTGTTCTATTTTCAACCCCCTTTCTCCACTTCCCTAGGTCACTACCTAGGGTACATGGATAACGAGGTAGGGAGGACAGAATAATGAGTGTTGAGGGACTTAGCAAGTGTAGAGGGAGGAGGTTAGGTCATGAGTGTGAGTGGGCTGCTGCCAAGCTGGGCACCTGGTGTGGCGGTTATGGTCACCGTCCATGGTGTGCATGGTCCTGGGTTCGAGACTGCATGCAGGTATGTACTAATTTAGTTTTTGGTGTTGTGGGTTACTTTATTTTTTTTTTACACACCTCCTGTTCCCCCAGGTTGTTCCCCCACCTGTGGGTTGTCCCTTCCCGCAACGGTTGCCACCTCTTGTGTTTTCTTCTCTCCCCCAGTGTCTGCCCGCCCTGGAGATGAGAATCTATAGCTTGGTGGGTGGAGGGCTTGCCCCCACAAAGGGGGTTGTGGGTGGCATAACCCCCGCTTAAAATGTAGGTTTGTAATGTCACTGATATTGTATTTGGCATAGTGCTGTTCGACGATTTTGTTTTCGGCATTTAGTAGTCACCTTTATGTGACTCACCATTTAAAACTCGCCCATATCACATGGAACCTTCACCAAGTATTACAGTCTGGACAGTCCATCAAGAGCCCATGCAGGATTTGACAGGGCTGTGTTACAGGGACTTCTGTTTTAAGTTTATGGAGAGTCTTCCTCCCAGACTGTCTGTTATGCACTTGTAACTGCTTGGGACTCATTCCTATGGTGTTACCTGATGACTGAGACACCGCCGAAGAAGATAGAACAGTTATGTAAGAACTTACTGTAACAGTAGATCTTCGCGGGGATCTCAGTCATCAGGTATATTTTCCTCCCACCATTCCCCTTCTTGGGGCTCCTGTCTAGGAACTGGCTATCTGGTGTATCCAACCTTTCATTTAGATCTGGGCACCTCTAACTCTCCTCGGTTCTCCATGGCAAGAGCCTAGCTCCCTTAGTCTCTGGGGGAAAGAACTGAGGTGGGAGCAAGGCCGCTCATGCCTATATAAGGTTGTTGATGTCGACAGACATCCCCAGTTGTACTGCTGAAAATGCTGGATGATTTCAGGTCATCTGTGATGATGACGCCCAAGTCTCTTTCTTCCCTTGTGATTGCCAGCAATGTCCCTCCCAACTTATAGGTGGCTTCAGGGTTTCTCTTCCCTATGTGCATGATCTTGCACTTCTTTGCATTAAACCCCAGTTGCCACTCTTTCGACCATTTTACCAGTTTATCCAGATCTCTTCTCATTCTGCCCACCCCATCTGGATTATCTACTCTGTTGCAGAGCTTGGTGTCATCTGCAAACAGACAAACCTTACCCTCCAGTCCGTCTGCAGTGTCACTGATGAAGATATTGAAGATCACTGGCCCCAGGACTGATCCCTGAGGTACCCCACTTGTGATTTGCATCTCTTCTGACTGTATACCGTTTACCACCACTCTCTGTTTTCTGCCCGCCTACCAGTTTGCCACCCAGTTGACCACCTTCTGACCCACCCCAAGCCTACCCATCTTATTAATCAATCTTCTATGTGGAACAGTATCAAAAGCTTTGCCGAAGTCAAGGTAGGTGACATCAACTGCACCCCCTTGGTCCACCACTCTGGTTACCCAGTCAAAGAAATCTATGAGATTAGTTTGGCAGAACCTTCCTGTTGTAAACCCATGCTGTCTTGGATCATGTGCTGGATGCTGATGTAGAAGTAGAATATAATCCCAACTTCATGGTGCTAGAGGAGGATTTAGAAGTAGAGTATGAGGGAGAACGATATATGCCACCTCAGTCTAGTTCTACCCTGTCATCCTGCAATCAGGACTCTGTGTTATATACCCCGAGGTTTCCTCCTGAAGATCCTACTTTTCAAGTCATGATGCAGCAAATGCAAACTGCCATGGGTTTTGCTGTGGAAGAGGAAGACTCCACAAAAAGAAACCTCATGGAATTTTAGGAGGTGCCCTGCTCCCTCGCCATATACTGCATTTGAGGATGATACCTTTGCTGTATTGTACAGACCTAACTCACTGCCTATGGTACCCAGAAAGGCTGATAAGCAGCATCCAGTCCCATCTGCTAAGCCTTGTTATGCTAACCAGCCAAAAACTGACTCTGTAGTCATAAAGGCTGCTCATGAGAGGTCTAAGGCACCTAGACACATGAGTACTTTGCCTCTTGAAAAAGAATATAGAAGGCTGGATATGATGGGCAAGCATGCGTGTGCCTTTGCCTCACTAGGCCTTAGAATTGCAAACTACTGGGCCCATATGATCACATATCAAAATAACCTGTGGAAAGCTGCAGAAGCTGCAGCCTCGGCTTTGCCTGAGGGCTCTGCTAAGAATGAGTTACTTTAAACTTTGACCTCTGGTGCTGAGGTTGGCAAACATTTGCTCCACTCAGCTTATGATGTCTCTGATGCCTCTGCCAGGGCTGCTGCTTCTGGCATTTGTATGAGGAGATATTCTTGGCTTTGGGTTGCTAGTTTTGCAAAGGATGGGAACAAGTAGTTTTAAATGCCCCTTTCAGAGGGGTGGAACTGTTTTGTTATGATGTGGAAGAAGCCCTAAGAGGTTCAAACATTAAAAATGACTCTAAGATCTGTCAAGTCCTGTATCCCTCTAAAGTTAGGGGTCAGGGAGGGGCTCCCATCACCAGCCTGCTGGAAGAGGTGGCTGTGCCTACCATCAGCAGGGCAGAGGTAGGGAAGATGGCACCCTGCCAGGTCCCCTTCCCCCAGGTGCTCATACAAAGCACCCAAAGCAGTATTTATTGGTGGCACTGGCACCACTGGTTCCACATGACTATTTGCAGGATATACCCCCACTCCCAATATTACATCAGGGAGTGGCTGTGGGGGGGGGGCAGACTCTCTGTGCATCTGAAACAACAGAGGAAGATTCCCCTGACAAAAACAGGTAACTGGCTTTGTTCCCTGGACATTAAGGAGGCATACCTTCATATCAAAATCAGAAATGCTCACAAGCAATGCCTCCAGTTTGTCCTGGGGAGGAGTACTACCTGTTCAGAGTCTTGCCCTCTTGCTTGGCTTCTGCACAATAGGTCTTTACCATCTATTTGGCAATAGTGGTAGCAGCCCTTCACAGGGAAGGCCCCTATGTCTTTCCTTCCCTGCATGACAGGCTGCTGAAAATCAGTTCCAGGGAAACTCTCCTACATACATTGTCTTGGACAAGACACTTGTGTGAGGATTTGGAAGTCAAAGTACATGTGTTAACACCTGTGATTACTCCTTGCCACTCACTGCAGTACATAGGAACAATTTGGACACAGAGGAGGGTATGCTTTTCCACCACAGGACAGGGAAGAAAATCTGATTGCCTTAGCACAGTTGGTATACAGGAGTCTCGTAAGTCTCTTGGCTGTTGCCATTGTCATGGTGCCACTGGCCAGTCTTCATGTGAGAATTCCTCAGTGGAAATAAGGGTCTAGTGGGCAATGAGACTATGGTACTGGGCTCTGGCCCATGGCCTAACACTATCAGCCATGCATCTCTCAGGTCTCCAAAATGCCTTAGAAGACTGGTTACACAAGTCACAGTCCAAGATTCACAAATGGAAACTGTTGACCTGAGTGATAAATGACCTCTTTGCAAGATGGGATTGTCCAGAGTTGGACCTTTTTTGTGTCCTTACACAACATAGAACTGCAACATTACTGCCTACTCTCTCCAGGACATAGCATTTTCTAGTGAGACACGTAGTCCCCCTTTTGAAAAGGGAAATTCCTATGTGGATTTTCCCCAATTCCTTTAATACAGAGGGTATTGGCTTAAGCTGCAGATGGGGAGTGTCACTCTCATACTCATTGTTCCATTATGGCATCACCAGATATGGGCTCCGCTTCTGTAACAGATGGCAGTGGAACCTCCTGTCCCCTACCACTATGCCAGGGCCTGTTGTTGCAGCACAAAGGATCCATGGTCCATCCAAACCTGAAGTTCCTACATCGGTATGCAGGACTCCTGAAGACATAGCCTTGCATGTTATGAGGTCTCCCCTAAAGTTGTTGATGTGCTGGTTGTGGCTAGCAAACCTTTAATCAGACATACATATTCCTTGAAATGGAAGTGGTTCATTCTATGGGCTGCTGGAATACTTGTCACTCTCAGACTCTTGTCTAGAGTATCCCTTACTTATTGTGCATTTTGCTGCTATATCAGCTTTCCGTTCCCCATTTAATGATCATACGGTGGCCCAATTAGAGGTGTCTCATATCTTTCTGAGAAGTATTTCTCATATGAAACCTCCTATCTGCAATCCAATCCCACCTTGGGACTTGAATTATGTGCTTGAGAGACTGACTTTGGCTCCTTTTGAGCTGGCCGCAAGTTGCGGCCTATGTTTCCTGTCATGGAAAATGTTATTTTTAGTTGCAATCACTTCTGCTCAAAGGATTTCAGAGCTTCAGGGAGTGGAAGCAGTATAGCACAGGGGGTTAAGGCTCTGAGCTACAGATCTGGAGACCTGGGTTTGAATCACACAGCTGCTAGATGCATATTTTGTGATCCTGAGCACATCACTTAACTTCCTTGTGCTCCCAGGTCACATCTGGAAACAAATATCAGCTTACTGTGCTACTCCTAGTTAAACAATGTTCTAGAGACATGGATATGTTGTTCATCCACACTGTCTGGCAGGTTCCTTGCCACTTTAAATCTTGCCGGAAGGTCTTCAAGCTGGCTCCTCCCACCCACCTGGGTGGTAAAACTCTCGGCTCTGCCCCATGACACCAGATCTTCCTTACCGTTTGGAAGCTCAGGTTCCCTCCTTAGCGCTCTGCATTTAGACTGGATCCAAACTCTTCGGTTAACCTGAAACGAATTTTAAAGTTTACAAGAACTTCGGTCTGTTTCTTCCTTCGCGGCTGCGGTGGATAAATCGACTCCCGGTTTTCGGCAGTGCCTATGCGGGCACAAGATGTCTTGGACCGATCTGCACTTCACGTGCATCTACTGCCTCGGGCTTGACCACGATCCGCAGGGCTGCGATTTGTGCAAGTCCATCTCGGCAAATGTCCTCGAAGACCGTGCTGCCAGGCTCCAACTTGGGCACCCCGAGAGACGTATTCTGCCGGTGAAGTCAAAGAAGGCCCGTTGGGTGGTTTCCGTGGCGGTGGGCTTGGCTGAGCAACTTGAACAGATGATCGCCCTCAAGGAGGAGGCAGCCCAGGCCGCATCTTCATCTTCCTCGGTCGCGGCATTTATTCCGCTCTCCTTGGGCTCCTCCTATACGGCTTCTTTTAAGGAGCTTTGTCAGTCCCTCTCCACGAAAGGTGAGGGTCCATCGGGACACTCCTCTCTGTCCAAGAAGAAGGACTCGAAGGGTAAGTCCCACCATTGGTGTTGGTGGGAGCGGGAGAGGTCCCCCTTCCCGGACAGTCAACTTTTGACTTCGGTCAAGGTTGCGACTAAGGCCGCTGGCTTCACGGTGTCCCCGTCAGGTCAGCCGGCCGAGACACCCGTCGACGCGGTCGAGATCTTTCTCGACCCATCGGACGGGCTGTCGACTGGACAAGCCGACAACCCTTCTTCACTGGTTCCCTCGGTGGAAACTGAGGACTTGCCTGTGCCTCCTGTGCCAGAGTCCCCGGTTAAGGCTCCCGAGCCGAGGGAGGATCAGGTTTCCCCCGCTCCCTCCCAGATCCACCCTCAGAAACACTGGCGGTCTTGGTCTCGCACCGAGGGAAAGCGGCGAACACCTGCCCCGACTCTTCCCTCCTGAGGAAAGGCTCGATCTAAACGCGCCAAGCCACGAGGACTTAATGTGGCAGCAGCCCTTCTGACGGGAACAATCCGACACGTAGCCTTCCCGGCCATTAAGTGGCTGTCACCTGAAAGGCCGAAACAACCCCTCACAGTTGTCGAGGAGCCTAAACTGGCTGCGCCACCTATTGTGGTGGAACCCCCACCTCCGAAACCTAAATCTGGGGCTCTGTCCAAGGATTCTCAGTCGGGTCAGGGACTGCCCCAACGGTTGTCAGTCACCCTCACTCTCGACCGTCCTCATCAAGTGGAGGGTGGCTCAGGCCATAGGCAGCTATTCGCAGACTCCTCGGAGTCTGATGACGACTCTTCCCTGTTCTCCAGGCCCCCTGACCTGGAGTCCTCTGGGGGACAGTGGATGGACAAAAGCTCATCCTCGTTCATGGGTTTGCTTCGGCTCATCTCAGAGTCTACTGGGATGCAGCTCGAGCCCGTATCCAAGCAGGCCAAGTATCCCCTCACGGAGATACTGGACCGAGGGGATTCTCCCACAGGGGCCTTTCCAGTGGCTAAAGCCATTGTTGGCCCAGCCTTGGAGTTATGGCAGCGGCCGGCTTCTTGTCCTGCTCCTTCGGCCAGGATGGCCAGGAAGTATGTGATCCCCACTGGGTCACTGTCCGGTTTCTTGGAGCACCCCTCTGCGGAGGGGCTGGTTACCGATAGTGTTTTCCAGCGTTCCGGGAACACCAGGGACGTGGACAAGCCTCCTGACAAAGAGTCCAAAAAGCTGGACTATGCTGGGTGTAAAGTGTACACTGTGTCCTCCCTCGGCCTCTGTCAGGCCAGTTCGGTTGTACTGATGGTGCACTTCTCCCACGCTTTTATGGGCTCCCTGGATGAGGTGATCCCTCATCTCCCGGCTGACCTCCAGACTACGGTCAAGCAGGTGCGGGATCAGGGAAGGGCAGTGGTGAAGCAGCAGCTCCAAATGGCTCTCGATATTGGAGACTCCTGTGCCCGGTCAGCAGCGGCCGCTCGCCGCAGAGCTTGGCTGTGGATCTCCACCTTCACGGCAGATGCCCAGCACAAGCTGGCAGACATCCCCTTCCTGGGTACCGATTTGTTCGGGCCTGGGGTGGAAGGCCACCTCCAGCGGATCGAGAAGTCCAATGCCACCTTGGACTCAGTCACGTCTGCCCAGAAGGACAAAGGCTGCTGGCAACAGCATAAGCCCTTTCGCCCTTCTGCCCCTGCAGCACATCTGGCCCAACAATACCAGCATCAGGGCCAGCAGGCTCGCACTTGGCACCCCAAAGCCAAGCCTGCAGCTTTGTCCAGCAGGAAGCTGGGAGGAAAAGGCCCAGGAGGTCCCTTGGCCGGTTCTTCCTCCAAGCCTGCCCAGTGATGGGTTGAGGGGTGTCGCCCCCAGTCACGTCTCTTCCCCCTGGGTTCCCCCCATGAGGGGACGGCTCCGACACTTTTTTATCACCACGGACCGCTGGGTGTTGGAAGTGGTAGGAAAGGGTCTGTCTGTGGAGTTCGAGCAGGCCCCGCCCTTCCGAGCCATCACCCCACGGGGGGCTACAGGGTCCACAGCCTCTCTGTCAGCCTGTCGAGCTGACATTGCCCTGCTCCTCCAGAAGGAGGTGATCAGGAAGGTCGCGGATCCTCCACCAGACCCAGGGTTTGTGTCCAGGTATTTCCTGGTTCCGAAACGGACAGGGGGCTTGCGCCCCATTCTAGACCTGCATGACCTGAACAGGTTCCTAAGGTCTCAAACCTTCAGGATGGTCACTCTGGCTCAGATCATTCCATCCTTGGAACGAGGCATGTGGTTCTGTTCTCTGGACCTCCAGGACGCATTCTTTCACGTCCCAATCCGTCCATCCCACCAGCGATTCCTCTGCTTCAGAGCAGAGGGGTCCCTTTACGATTTCCGGGCCATGCCCTTCGGCCTTTCTCTAGCTCCCAGGGTCTTCACCAAATGCATGGCAGTGGTGATAGTATTCCTGTGACGCTGAAGGGTCCGGGTGTACCCTTACCTGGACGACTGGCTGATTGCGGCCTCCTCCAGACCGGAGGTGGAGCGGTCCAAGGATCTGGCCCTCCAGGTTTGCTCTCAGGTTGGCCTCCTCATCAACGAGGCCAAGTCGGAACTCATGCCAAAGCAGGTGATCCAATTCATCGGGGCAGAGCTCGACTCTTTGTGAGCCAGAGCACGGCTCCCGGCGGACAGGGCCGAGGTTCTTTCCTCCTTTGCCCAATCATTTCAGGTTGGGCAATTGCGCCCTGCCCGGGACTTCCTGCGCCTCCTGGCGGCCTGCACCAGTGTGGTCCATTGGGCCCGTTAGCACATGCATCCCCTACAGTGGGGACTGGCCAGCTAATGGTCACAGCGCTATGGTCCTTTGGACCAGCCAGTGGCAGTGACCCAGGAGATGTGGAACGCTCTCCAGTGGTGGATCTTTCCAGCTCATCTGCAGGAGGGGCATCCCATTTGTCCGCCTCAAGCCGATGGTCTCTCTATCGACCGACGCCTCTCTGATGGGTTGGGGTGCCCATCTGGGGGAGCACAGAGCACAGAGCCTCTGGTCCCCTTGGGAGTCCCGATGCCACATCAACCTGCTGGAGCTTCAAGCGGTTCATCTAGCCCTCATCGCCTTCACTCCTTTTGTACGGGTCAAGTGATCCAGGTCCAGACGGACAATACCACGACCATGTACTACCTAGACCGCCAGGGTGGGATGCGCTCCATGCCTCTGTGCAGGGAAGCTCTCTGCAGTAGGTCCCTCATGCACAGCCTGGAGGTGGATCTCCTTGCCATCCATTTGGCAGGAGCCTCCAACATTCTGGCCGATACCCTAAGCTGGATAGGAGCTGCGTCCCACGAGTGGTCTCTCCTGCCCGGAGGTAGTACAAGATCTGTTCTCCCACTGGGGCATGCCTCAGGTGGACCTGTTTTCCTCCAGGGAGAATGTGAAGCTGAGGCTGTTTCATGCCCGCCCCCCTCAGCAGGGCTTGCTGCAGAGGGATGCCTTCTCGAAGCCGTGGATCCCGGGCCTTTTCTACACCTTTCCCCCATTTCCCATGATCCACAAGGTGCTTCTCCAGGCGAGGAAGGACAAGGCGCAGGTGATTCTGGTAGCCCCAGACTGGCCCCACCAGTTCTGGTATCCAGATCTCCTCAGCCTCAGCTCCAGGCTCCTGAGGCGGCTTTCAGCCCGCTCGGACCTGATCTCAGTCAACCAGGGGAAGGTATTCCATCCGGACCTTCAATCCTTGCACCTGACGGCCTGGTTCCTGAGCGGCTAGAGTTCTAGGCCTTGGGTCTTTCCGACGAGGTCCTCAACGTCGTTGAGGCATCCCGTAAGGAGTCAACCAGGAAATGCTATGCCTTTAAATGGAAGAGATTCTCCATCTGGTGTCAGG
This sequence comes from Neoceratodus forsteri, assembly GCA_016271365.2. Lineage (NCBI taxonomy): Eukaryota > Metazoa > Chordata > Ceratodontiformes > Ceratodontidae > Neoceratodus > Neoceratodus forsteri. The sequence goes on from CM028129.1 coordinate 801,389,407, forward strand.
GCAAGGGGCTGGACCCTTCCTCCTGTTCCTTGGCAAGCATTCTGGACTACCTGTGGTCCCTTTCTCAGCTAGGGCTTCAGTCGACGACCCTTAAGGTGCACCTGTCAGCCATCTCTGCTTAGCGGGCGTGGGCCGGGAAGCAGTCGGTGTCACAGGAGAAGGTGGTCGGGTGCCTTTTCAAAGGCCTTGATCACATATCCCCTACGGTGCGAGAACCTCCACCTCCATGGGATCTACTGCTGGTACTGGCTAAGCTCATGGGCAAGCCATTCAAACCGATGCACAGGTGTGCATCGCCACTTGTCGTGGAAGACCGCTTTCTTGGTGGCTATCACATCAGCCAGAAGGATGGGAGAGCTCCAGGCGCTTCCATCAAGTCTCCTTATCTGGTCTTCCACCGGGACAAGGTTGTCCTGTGCCCCACCGAAATTCCTTCCGAAGGTGGTGTCGGAGTTTCACCTTAACCAGGTGTTGACTCTGCCGGTGTTCTACCCCAATCACACCTCGGAGGCCGAATATAGGCTCCATACTTTGGACCCTAGAAGAGCGCTCTCTTTATTATAAGGAGCGAACGGCTGAAGTTCGGGGAGAGGTTTGACAGCTGTTTGTCACCTATGCTGAAGCCGCACCTGGCAGACCTGCAGCCAAGTGGACGAGAGGCAGGTGGGTCACCTTCTGCATAGATCTCTGCTACAGGTAGGCGGGCATGGAGCCTTCCAGAGGGATAAGAGATCATTCTACTCACCATACTGCTGCTTCGGTGGCTGCTTTCAGGGACATCCCTATCCAGGAAATCTGCAGGGCTGCTACCTAGAAGTCAGCACACACTTTTATTACCCATTACCCCATCAACCTTGAGTCACGCCGGGATGCTGGTTTTGGGACCTCTGTTCTCCAGTCCTTATTCCCTAAGTAGGGGGTTTGCGCCTTGCCTCCCTCCTCCCGGAGAACTGCTAGGAGTCTGCCAGACAGTGTGGATGAACAACATATCCATGTCCCTATAAATACAGGTTACTCACCTGTAACAGGAGTTCTAGGAATGGTATATTTGTTCATCTACATTCCTGAGCCTCCCAGCTCGACCATAACCTGGTTTCCAGCGGGCTAGATCTGGCATCATGGGGCGGAGCCGAGTTTTACCACCCAGGTGGTGGGAGGAGCCAGCTTGAAGACCTTCTGGCAAGATCTAAAGCGGCAAGGAACCTGCCAAACAGTGTGGATGAACAACATATACCATTCCTAGAACTCCTGTTACAGGGGAGTAACCTGTATTTCCCTTCCCTTCTGGCTCTAACTTATGAGCCTCCTCGTTTGTTTTTCCGTAAAGACAGTCTCTTTTCTTACAAATCCCAAGTTTCTACCAAAGGTGGTATCTGAATTTACATTGACTCAAATGATATATAGAATAATAGACCATGACGGCAGAAAAAGACCAGGGGTCCTTCCAGTCTGCCCATATTCCCTATAATCCCTGGAACTATGTTACTCCTGTATCTACTGTTTTAAATGACTGTGAACTCTGCTATACAATTTAGTTGTTGTGCACTCTGCCTTATGTATAATTTTGAGTCAGGGTAAATTCAGATACCACTTAGGCTTCAGCAAGGCCTTCGATTCCATGCCATACGGGAGGCTAGAGGGAAGCTGGAGTATATGGGGTGGGTACTAAGATGGTCAAATGGATCACTAACTGGCTGAAGGGCAGGCAGCAAAGGGTGGTGGTGGAGGGGAAACTCTCATCACCAAGGGCAGTAACAAGTGGGGTGCCACAGAGATCGGTACTGGGATCAGTGCAGTTTGGGATATACATAGTAGATATTTCACATGTGACCCAGAGTAAGATCTGTCTGTGCGCAGATGTTACCAAGATGGGAGCTGTGGTGGATGACATCGAGGGGTGGAGGGGACTGCAGGAAGACCTGACTAAACTACAGGAGTGGTCGGAAACATGGCAGATGGTATTCAATGCCAAGAAGTGCAAAGTGCCGCACTTCGGAGCTAAGAACCAGAGGAGGAGCTATCACCAGGGAGGGGTACAGTTGGGGAGCACAGAGGAGGAAAAGGAGCTGGGGGTAATTATAACGGGGAATATGAAAAACTCGGCTCAGTGCAGGAAGGCAGCAATGAAAGCCAACAAGATGCTGGGTTGTGTAGCAAGGGGAATTTCCTCTAGAAGTAGTGAGGTGATCCTTTCCCTGTACAGGTCACTGGTCAGGCTGCACCTAGAATACTGTGTGCAGTACTGGTGCCTGTTCCTGAAAAAGGACATCAGATTGTTGGAGGGGGGTGCAGAGTAGAGCGACTAAGATGATCCAGGGTTTGAAGGGGAAATCCTACGAGAAAAGATTGAACATGCTTAACATGTATTCCCTAGAGGAAAGACGGGATAGGGGAGATATGATCGAGACCTTTAAGTACCTGAAGGGGATAAACAGAACTAATACAGGAGAGATACTCCAGATCAGAAGAGGGAGGGATACAAGAGGGCATCAACTGAGGCTGGAGGGGGGAAAATTCAGGAGCGAAATCAGGAGACATTTTTTCACTGAACGGGTGGTAGGCAAGTGGAACACTCTTCCTGAGGAGGTGGTTTCCTGTTGGACGGTGGGCTGTTTCAAAAGGGGATGGGACAGAGTGGGGGGGATGACTGTGAGGGGGGAGGAAAGGGTGGGGCAGCTGCAAGTTGAGGGGCTAGCTGCACAATCGAGCAGACTCGATAGACCGTAAGCCTGTTTCTGCTGGCATTTTCGTATGTTCACATGTTATGTTTCATATGAGCCATATTTTTTTTGCCCTTTATATGTTTAATTGTTCCTGTAATCCAATTTGCTGCTAGTAACTGTTCTTTTCATTGTTGTACCACACATTGTATTCTTATTGAACCAATTGTCACTTCCACTGTTTTACTGTCCTTACTGTCCCTCTGTTGTATTCTCCCAGGTCGTGCCTGAAAATAGGCAACTGCTATTGTCCAGTGCACTCACTTGGTAAATAAAAACAAAATTAATAAACCTTCCCTGGAACCTATTGTTCCTCCAGGGTACTAACCCTCCTCATCCTATCCCCATTCTCCTCCCTGGTCTTGTCGCCCTCATTCTATCTCATGCCTGCTGGAATCCCCTGACTGTGTTTGCACCCACCACATGGGTCAACAGACTGTTCCAAGGTTCCACCATCCTTTCTGTAAAGAAGTACTTCCTCACATGCCTCCTGAACCGTACTTCTGTTAATTTCCCCTCATGACCCCGTGACCCTGAGTTGGTATTCATGGTAAATAATTCCTCCCAGTTTACTTTGTTAATTCCTTTAAGGGACTTGAAGGTCTCTGTCATATCTCCCCCTCCCTTTTGGTCTCCAGTGAGTACATATTTAGTGCCTTGAGGCGCTCCTCATAGGATCTGCCCTGCTGGCCCTGAATCATTTTTGTTACTCTGTGCTGCACTGTTTCCAACCTATCTCTGTCCTTTTTGAGGTGAGGGCTCCAGAACTGGATGCAGTACTCCAGGTGAGGCCTCATCAGGGATCTGTATAGGGTAAGTATTATCTCTTTTCTTCTGCTATTGATACTCCTTCCAATATATCCTAGCATCCTGTTAGCCTCGGTATTGGCCTTGTTGCACTGGCTCATTTGTTTAAGGTAGTTACTAATAATAACTCCTAGATCCTGTTTCTCTTCTGTAGTGCTAAGTCTCTCCCCTCCCATCCAGCACTCTGTCTTGGGGTTCCTTTTCCTTGGGTGCATTAGCTTGCACTTTTTGGCATTGAATTTTAACTGCCAGACCTTTGATCACCCCTCTAGTTTTTGTAGGTCCCTCTGCATATCTCTTATTCCCTCATCACTGTCCACCCTCACACATAGTTTTGCGTCATCTGTGAAGAGACACAGCCTGCCTGGATTCCCTCACAAATGTCACTAATAAACATTTTGATGAGGACTGGACCTAGGACAGATCCCTGTTGAACCCTGCTCATAACCTCCCTTTCGTCTGATTTAACCCCACTGCCCACCACCCTCTACTGCCTTCCTTCTAGCCAACTTCCCACCCAATTCACTGAGATTTTAGCCACACACAGGGCTTCCATCTTTTTGAGCAATTTTTTGTGAAGTACTGAATCAAAAGCATTGCTGAAGTCAAAGTACAGCATGGCCCTTGTCTACTTCCTTGGTCAGCCAGTCCCCAAAAAAATCTGGGGGGGGGGGCGAGGCTTGCAGCTGACTATGGCGGACACAGCCTAACCAAGCCCCTGTGTGCACTCAGCCTAATCTGTGTCAAATAGGAGTACTCATCGGCAATTTTAAACTATTATTGGTGGAATCACTGGTTGAATTTGATGGTTTTGGGTAGAAGTAAAAATGAACAGTCTAAGCTGCAATTCGGCGCTTCAGAACAGCCTAAACAACAGCGCAGCGGCCTAGAAGAAGCAGTCAACTTTGGGAACTCACCAATGGCATAGGAGAGTGTCTCAGAGCTTGAGAGGTCCCTTGCTGTGGTGCCTGCTACACTGGCCCTCATACAACACGATATGAAGGCTGACTTCGATAATATTACCTCACAGATTTCTCATCTTAAGTCAGTCATGACCGGGCTCTCTGAGACTTCGGCAGCTCACACAACCCAGATTGCAGAACTAGAGAGCCATGTTGGCTTGCTGGAAGATTCACTGTCCGAAGCTACAAGTGATAAACAATCCCTTAAAAAACTGGTGGAAGATCTCTCTCTGAGAGAATAGATGATCAGGAGAACAAGTCGCGTTATTCCAACCTTCGGATAATTGGTCTCTCCGAGGGGACTGACCCAGAGAAAATGTTGCATGCCTGGCTAACTGAGCACCTGAATCTCACCCCCCCCCCAAACTGCAGCAGTGTGAGATTGAACGGGCGCACTGAGTTGGCCCTAAGTCCATGAGCTCTCGCCCTAGACATTGCCTGATAAAGTATCTTCATTATGTGGACAAGTAGGCCATATTGAGGAAAACTAAGGAGAACGGCCCGATTGTCATGGGCAACCATAAAGACTTTGTGTTTCAGGATTACAGTAAGCAACTTCAGTAGAGAAGGCAAAATTCAACAAAATCAAGGGCCGTCTGTATAAAATGGGTTGGTCTTTTGCGCTTCTTTATCCAGCTAAGCTAAAAATTGATCGACCTGGTAGAGCCCCACATATCTTTTCTTGTCCCAGAGAGGCTATGAAGTGGGTGGATGATATTACTAGAAATGGGGGCTGGAGTGAATTCATCGCAACATCAGGAACCAGAGGAATGCTGATCTCTCGAGTTTGGCTTTGTCTTTTCAACCAGTTCCCCACTATTTGAAGTTTGAATGAGTGGGGTAATTTATTGGGCTGCGGTTCTCATATGGGGCAGCCTCCTGCTCCCATCTACTCCCCCCTTTGCGGAACCTAAAGTCAGCTCAGCATTGCAGATGTTTGGACCACATTGCTGATGAGTGTCCTACAGAGGGACTGGAAGGAAAAGTATGCCTTTTTGCAGATGACACAAAGATCTGCAACAGGGTTGATACGCAAGGAGGCGTGGAAAGGATGAGAAGGGACTTGGCAAGGTTGGAGGAATGGTCAGAAGTATGGCAGCTTGGATTCAGTGCAAAGAAGTAAAAAGTAATGCACCTGGGAAACAAAAACCCAGGGGAAGATTACACAATGGAGGGGGGGAGGTAGTAACAACAACAAAAATGGAAAGAGACCTAGGAGTAATCATATCAGATGACTTTAAGGTTGGCAAGCAATGCGAGAAGGCGGTAGGGAGGGCTGGGGGGATACTGGGATGTATTGGGCGAGGTATCACCAGCAGAAAACAGGAAGTTGTTATCCCCCTGTACAGACAGTTGGTGAGACCCCATCTGAAGTACTGCGTTCAGTTCTGGAGACCCCATCTCCGCAAGGACATAGACAGGATGGAGGCAGTTCAGAGGAGGGCAACTAAAATGGTGCAGGGTCTGCAAGAGAAGCCATACGAGGAGAGACTAAAGGAGCTTAATGTGTATACCCTTGAGGAAAGGAGGGAGAGGGGGACATGATAGAAACGTTTAAGTACCTCAGTGGAATCAACAAAGTCCAAGAGGGTAGCATCTTTCAGAAAAAGAGATGTGCAAGAACAAGGGGACACAATTTGAAGATGGGAGGGACGGCTCAGGGGCAATGTGAGGAAGTATTTTTGTCACAGAGAGGGTGGTGGATGCATGGAACAGCCTTCCTGAGGAGGTTGTGGGCTCTAAAACTGTGGGAGAATTCAAGAATGCATGGGACAGACATAAGGCAATTTTTGTGGGGGGTAGGAAGAAATAGGCTGTTGATTAAATAGGATCTGCAGCTTATCCTCTAGGTAGGGAAATGGGCAGACTAGGTGGGCCAAGCGGTCCTTATCTGCCATCAAAGTCTATGTTTCTATGTTTCTATGTAGCCAGGAGTCAGTCGTTACTTTTTTTTTTTTCACAGTTAAAGATTGAAACAAGGATTGTTGTTGGCCCTCTGATGGCGGTTCTAGAATTCTTTTGCTCTCAACCTGATCTGGGGTTCAGGGTATCAGCGAGAGTTAATAGTCTGCCTTGGTGACTTGACCCCTGGAATATATAAACCATTTATGTTATCCAACTACAATGGAATTTCGGTTCTATATTTTTGGACACTCGGGTTCTGCTTTGGGGGGGGCATTTGGGACAGCGGCTCAATTTACTTAAAATCTACTTAAAGTTGTCTAAATTTACATATATGCTGTCCTTTGATAGCAAGTAGTTGCTACTCTTCTTATGTTGTTATTTAGGGTACTCCTATGTAGGTAGTATGGTTTTATGGAGTGAAATACGAATTAGACAATATTTCAATGTTCGCCACTTGTTTGCAGGGGTTTTTGGGATGGGCCCTTCGGCCTACTGGGTGGGTGGGGGTTCTTAGTGTTACTATTTTTGTGGGGTTGTTTGCAGCGAGGGTGAAAGGGGTGGGACGGAGGGCTGTGGTCCGTGCTGTAATTTCACTCGGGAGACAGCCGTTTCGCTGTGTGGGCCTGTTTCCCGTTTTGGCGTACACTGATATCCTTCCTGTGAGAATTCATATTGGTCTCCATGGATTGGATGTCACAAAGGGAAAGGGGAGGTGGGAAATTTATTATTAAAACAAGGCTGGGATACAAGAGCAGAACAGGTGATTTATCAGCTAACTATACTGCATGTGTGAGGGATATGCATTGGTAGTCTAAATTAGTTATATGGCATCCTCTGAACTACATTATATGGCCAGTACCCTGAGAGTGGTAACTTGGAATGTCAATGGGTTGAAATCAGTCATGAAAAGAAAGAAACTTTTGGCTGAAGTGAAAAGGGCTAAGTGGCAAGCAGTTTTAGTGCAGGAGACTCATATGTCCAGGGTAGAGGCCCTGAAAACAGAGGTCTTTATGGGAGGGATCTGGATCTCTGCTAACTTTTCAACTAAAGCTAGAGGTGTTGCAATATGGTTACCCTGGGGGTCACAGGCCACAGTGGTGGATAGTCGGGTGGATCAAGCTGACAGATATGCCCTTGCCAAGGTAATGTTCCTGGGAATCGGCACTCTTAATCTGGGCTTGGTGTATGCTCCCAATACTGAGGAACCTCAATTCTTTCAGAAACTGTCTTTGGAGTTAGTCTCCTGGTCAGGTCTGTAGGTTTTTAGTGGGGGCTATAATTGTGTGCAAGACGTAGTCCTGGATAGATCCAACGCCACCCCCATACCAATCTCTAAAAATGCCAGGGTCTTGTGGGTACTGGAGGAGGAAGTGGGCCTAGTAGATGCATGGAGTCATCTATTTCCTTCTGGCAGAGACTACAGCTTCTATTCCCATGCCCACAAATCATATGCCAGAATAGACTGAATTCTGATTGGTCCAGCTCTTTTACCAGCCCTTAAAGGGGTGCGCTATTCCCCTATTTTAATTTCAGATCATGCCTCTCTAACCGTGGATCTATCCCTTGGGGGGGGGGGGTTGCTCCTGGGAATAGACCATGGAGGCTGGATCCGTTATTATTGAATGACCAAACATATGTGGATCATATGAAGAAATGTATTTGTGAGTTTTTGACTTTTAATAAGAAAGGGGACACCTCCCATACAATCAGATGGGAAGCACTGAAGGCCTATGTTCGTGGCCAGACCATCTCGTTTGCTGCAAACAGAGCCCGGACAACCGCCAAAGATGTTGAGGCTTTGAGATCATGGATTGAGGCATGTGAGCAGGCACACAAGGTGACCACCACTCAAGCACTGTACAACACCGTACAGAAGGTAAAATGGCAATATAATGCTATATGTGGAGCTCGACTGGAAAGAGCTATTTTGCTATCCCAGGCAGGCCAGTACTTTGATGGTGATCACGCAGTGAAATTGATGGCTTTGCAACTGCGTAGAAAAAAGGGGAAAGGGTAGTGTACCAGATTTCATGATTCAGCTGGAGTCTTGGTGGATGAACCTGAAAAGGTGGGGCAGGCATTTGGGGACTATTATAAACAGCTTTATGCTTCTGAGGTTTCTCCATCGCCTGAAAAAATACATACATTTTTGGATAAGGCTGCCATGCGCTCACTTACTGAGCAACAAGCTGTTGGTCTTGAATCTCCATTAACTAAGGCAGAAATTAGTATGGCTATTAAAGCCCTAAGGGGTTGGAGAGCGCCTGGATCCGACAGTATTCCAGTGGATTTTTTTGAAATGCTTCCACGATCTGTTACTTGAGCCCTTGGGTGATATGTTGCTCGAGAGCTTGGCCTCTGGAGAATTGCCACCCCTCTACCCAGTCTGCCGCTATAACTATCCTCCCAAAGGCCGGCAAGGATCCGGCCTGGTGTGCCTCGTACAGGCCTATCTCACATTTAACAGCTGATTATAAGGTGTTGGCTAAGACTCTGACTTCCAGATTTGACCCTTTGCTCCCTGAGATAGTCCATAATGACCAGACTGGCTTTGTGAAAAGCCAACAAGGGAAATACAATATCTGGAGAACCCTAAATATTGTCCATCACTGGGGGAATTCTAACCATAAACATGGGGCGGCTATTGTAGCACTGGACGCAGAGAAGGCCTTTGATCGGGTGGAGTGGGGGTATCTTTTCATTACCTTGGAGAGATTGGGGTTCGGTCCTCATTTCATCTCTTGGATCAAAACCCTTTACACGGAACACACAGCTCAGGTGATAGTGAATGGTCGCTTATCTCCTAGGTTTGCTTTAGGTCGGGGCATGAGACAGGGCTGTCCCCTTTCCCCTCTTGCTGTACATCTTATCCATAGAACCACTAGCAGGGGTCATCCGAGAGAGTACAGATATTTTTTGAATGAATGAGCGTGAGCATAAATTAGCAATGTATGCTGACGACCTCCTTTTATACTTTTGGAGTCCGGCTGAAGACCTCCCTAGGGTACATAATGTCCTGCAGGAATATGGTTCTCTGTCGGGTCACAAGGTCAGTTGGTTTAAAAGTGAGGTCTTACTGATTTGCACATTGAACAGGCAGCTTTTAATTCACCACCTGAAAGGGTTACAGCTGGTCCCCAAAATGAAGTATCTTGGTATTTATACTTCTGGTAAGACCCATGCCATTTATGGTCTGAATTTCAGACCCCTTCTTAGGACGATATCAGATGACTGTGAGAGATGGACAGCCCTGCCGTTGTCGTTAATGGGAAGAGTAGGGGTAGTTAATATGATGATTTTACCTAAACTTTTATATCTGTATCAGTCCCTTCCGATCAGAGTCTCGAAGAATCATTTTAAAAGGATTGACGCCATTATGCATAGATTCATTTGGCGGGGTACATCAGCTAGGGTCCAAAAAGCAATTCTTCAGTTGCTTCAGAAGTGGGGTGGTTTGGGTCTTCCACATTTTATATCATACTACCTAGCGGCACAGCTTGCTGCTCTCCCCACTGGATCAGAAAATGAGGTCCTGGGGTGGTTGGAAATTGAGGAATCGAGCTGTGATTGGAGTGTTAAAGGGGAGCTACTTGCTGAAGTGTTGTAGACAGGAGTGGTACCCGAACATCCCAACCCTTTTATGTCATCGACTATTAATGCTTGGTATACTGTACATTGCCTTACTGGGAAACTATCTGCCCCTACCAGGCAGACCCTTATACTAGAGGCAATCAAACTTGAGCCTTCCCCTACCGTAGCTATGGTGCAGAGATTGAAAGACTGGTAACGTAGAGGCCTTAGATGGGTAGGTCAGTTATATGAGGGGGAGCAGCTAGGGAGTTTTAATCATCTAAATATAAAATGGAACATTCCCAGAGGAGACTTATTATTTTTCTTAGATTGAGAAATTTATTTGGCATTACCTTAGGCTTGGAGGATGGCTGGGCCCCACTTACACCTTTTGAGAGGGTCTTTTCTATCCCCAACCTGGTGTCAAGCTAATGTCCGCATTTTATTGCTCTCTTAGGGGAGGGGAGTGGGCTGTCCTTTCAAAAATAACTTCAAAATGGGGAGCGGACCCTGGGTGCACTGTTGATGTACATTTTTGGAATCGTGCATGTAAACATCTGGCCATCTGCTCTAGAAGTAATAAGCTATGGCAAGTGCAGTTTAACTTTTTACATCAGGCCTATTTTACTCCAGTCAAATTACACCAAATTGACCCCTCAAAATCAGATATCTGTCCTAAATGTAATGTCGTCCAGGGGGACTTTTTGCATCTTGCCCTATTACGTCCTAAGGTTACTCCCTTCTGGTGTGGAGTTCATGCTATCATGTCCTGTGTGCTGTGCTTCTCACCCCCAGCAAGTCCCACTGAATTTCTACTGGGAGCTGATCCCGACCACCCTAGGGGGACAGGTCCTGGGGCACTCTGGTCTTTGGCATTAGTAAATGCCAGAAAGATGATCGCACAATTTTGGATTGCAACCTCCTCTCCTACCAGTCAACAATGGGCTAACAACTGAGGATGTACGTGTCAATTGAGAGAGCACAACTCTCTGCCTAAGGTTGACAAGAGTCCTTTTTGAAATTGTATGGTCCCCTTGTGACAGCTATTGAGGCTGACGTATTCCCCCTTTGATGATTTAGCCCTCGTGTAAGTCTGGTCTCTACGATATGACTCCAGAAATAATAGTTCACTCTTGTTCTTGCATTGGCTGTAGTCTTGTTAATCCTTTTATTTTCACAACTCTCTGTATTTCACCATTGATGTTCTATCTTAATTTAGATTTACTGGCTCCAAGATGCACTGATGTATGTTCTGTCCACACTGTAATGGATTTATACTTTTTATGTCTTGTGCCAATGTTTACTCTGTACCACCTTCTCCCAAGTCTTAATAAAAATTATGTAGACAAAAAAAAAAAAATCTAGTTAGTCTGACAAGACATTCCCATCACAAAACTGTGTTGTTTACCGTCCTGGAGCCTGTTGCTCTTCAGGTAGTCCACGAGGTCCTCTTCGATTAGTGATTCCATCTGCTTCCCCATGATGGAGGTCAGACTGACAGGCCTGCAGTTTCCTGGTTGCTCCCTGTCCCCCCCCCCCCGTTACGAAGTGGTACAACGTTTGCCATTCTCCCATCTCTTGGAACTTCCCCAGACTTATAACCATATTTGTAGGACCTGATGGTAAAGGTCTGGAGACAAAATGCCATAGGAAACAAACTGTCACTAACTCCCTACTTAAGTATGAAAGTGCCCACTCAGTTTCCCTCAAGAAATCTCTACCTTATGGACAGTTTCTAAGACCTCATAGAAACTGCGGTAATCCCAAAGATTTTGAAGCACAATCTAGGGAATTAGAGAACAGATTTTCCCACAGAGGATATGATAAGGAATTATTAAAGAATTCAAAGGAGAGAATGATAAAACTGAATAGAAAGAATTCTTATTAAAGAAAAAAAAGAAGAAATATTACAACCAATTGACAAACTATCATTATTTTCACAGAATGTAATAGCATGGCAGGTAGAACTGGTCTATATTACTATCTGATGAAACAGTAGGATTGGCTATTGGATCCAAGCCAAGAGCTACATATAGAAGGGCTGTTCTAACATGCATATGGGGTTGAGCAATTAAGACTTTAGTTTGTGGTTCTGTACAAAATACCCCAATATTTCCAGTTATTAACTTTGCCTTTAATAGCTTATCAGTGAAGGAGAGATTGTGGAGCTTATAAACTAAGATTTCAGTCTGTGGATCTGCATAAAATACTCCAATACTTTTAGTCCTGTACTCTGCCTTTAATAGCCTGTCAGCGAAGGGGAGTTCATTTAAAGTTTTTATTTCATTGTGGCACATACACAAATTCAAGTATGAGACCAGCTATATAACCAAATAACCCAGGAGACTGTGAATTTAAGCTACCAAAACTTGTTTTTGAGGCACTCATCTCATTTGCTGCAGAAGCAAATTTTGCATGACCTCCTTTTGAATTCTGAATTTGTAAGAACAGCTCTGGGACAGTTTCATGTTTCTGGTGAAATTCGCATATATGTATGACTACTAACACTGCACTTGGTGATCTGGACACTTTAGAACATATTTATCTCTTGCACTTTACTTTTGAATGTTATAATTGTCTACAAACATTTGACTATGAAATGTGGGTCCTGTAATGTATGTTGGAATCATTAATGCCTCAAAGGAAATATTGCAGTGAAGTTTGTTATTCTGTAACAAAGGTAAAGGCAATTGAATGTTATTTTGTTGGACTGAGGACACACAAAAAAATTGTTTTCTTTCTGAAATGAACCTAGAAACAACTAAATCAATTAATTTTGGAATTTCATAAAATAAATAGTACTGGTTTGGTGCTGGCATTTTTTCAGGCTGTTGGAGTAGGAAGTAACCTGGTTTCTTGAATACAGAAGAAATCATGTCATTAGCCTGATCATTAATTACTCATTTATTTGTTTTAATTTTTATAATGATTAGAAATGTACAATAACACTTTAACCAGTTTCTGTGTGTTCTTTTTCTTCTAGATCATCTATGGCTCCTAAGTGTTTTGGACCTTGGTGTAGATCGACTTATGAAAAGCCTGAAAAGAGTACTGATCGACCTGGCTCCATTATTGCATTAGCCCACTGTTTCTTTTTCACCACTATGCCTTTCTTCTCCCTTCCAGTCCACTTATAAACCATTCCTTACTATTTCTGATTCCATTGTAATCTACCCGTCTTTTTTCTATAATATACTTATCAGTTTTCTTTGTAATGTTTCTAATAGTTTACTTTCAGTTGCAGTCTTTTGAATGCCATTGAACACTCATAATTAAAAATAGAGATTGTTTCACTGACTGTCATTTGCAGCACTGCATAAAGATTTAGAAATTAATAATTGTAGTCTATACAGTATGGAATGAATGTACTTGAAATCCAGAAATAGAAAAAAGTGCTTGCAATCTGTTTTTAAAGTTTTAACGTCACAGATTTTGTATTCTTACACAGCATTGCTAGTGGATTAATTGGTGTTGGAGAATGAATGTATATAACAGATATGTTTAATTTGTGAATATATTTAAACTGTGATGTGTACCTTGCTAAACCATGCCTCCTGAGGAAGGGTTGTTGAACCAGAAGCGCTGGGGCAGTGTGGTTTCTGTCCTGCTGTTTGCCTCTGTTTGTTGTCTGTTGCAATACAAGTTTTGTTTGGCATCAAATCCTCATCTGCAGTTGTTTGTATGCAACTATAGCTCATAAGCTGAGGAATTATCAACAGTATCACTGCAAGCAGACTTTGCCTCTACAACAATGGGCAATTAAGGACATGTGTCTATGATTTCAGTTACATGCTGGAGTGCACCAGTTTTCTTGGTTTGATACTACATTTGTCTGGGGTGAACCCCCTTGTTTGTTTGCACCCTCCTTTTCCATAAGTTCCCAGAGCCCCTGTTGGTTTCAGTCATTGGTTCAGTCAGTTCTGCTGCTAATTCCCTCAGTACCCTTAGATGCAACTCATCTGGTCCTGGGGACTTATCTATCTTAATGGCTGCCAGCCCTTTCAGGACCCTCTCTCTAGTAAGTACTGGCTGCCTCATTTCCTGAACTCCCTTAGTGGCTGCTTTGATTCCACTTTCTTGCAGGAACCCACAGTCCTCCTTAGTGAATACTGAGCAAAAGTAGTCATTCCAGATGGCAGCCTTTAGCTCATCCTCCTCTATCACCCTACTTCCCTCAACTAACAGTGTGACGCCCCCCTTTTTTTCCCTTCTTTCACTTATATATCTAAAAAACTGATTTTCTCTGTTCTCGAACCCTTCGGCGATATGCAGCTCTGTGTCTGCTTTCACCTCCATGATGACCCTCTTTGCCATCCTGTTTTTCTGTAAATAATCCTCCCTTTCTGCCTTCCCTGCTTTTCCTTGTATTTATAGAAGGCTATCTTTTTTACCCTAACCGCTTCCCTGACCCTAGCTGAGAACCAAAGTGGTCTCTTAAACCTGTTTCTTTTTATGTTTGCTTGTGTGCGCAGTGCACAAGAAACATATTGAGGTAGTAGAGCATTGCAGAGGTGTGGCAGTGTTGTGGCCAGTCCAGTGAATGTTTTAATGGGCTCGTTCATTGGCCACCAATTAATGCTGAAGCTGCCAATGACGGCAGTTTCAGAGTGAGCGCTGCACTTGAAAGAAATCTACTGCTGCAATCAGGGGCAGTTTTGTCATTGCAGCAGCAGTTCCCCCTTCCTCCCAACCAGTCACACAGCAGGACAACAAATAAGTTCCCTCCCACTGCTGCTGCCCGCCCCACACCCTCCATGGAAATCTGCTGCTGCAATCAAGGGCAGTTTCATCATTGCAGCAGCAGTCCCCCCTCCCTCCCAACCAGTCACACAGCAGGACAACAAATTAGCTCCCTCCCACTGCTGCTGCCAGACCAGCACCCTCCGTTCTTTGTCCCCTGCTGACATTGGGGTGCTCAATCCCCATGTCAGCATGTATTCCCTCTCCCCCTATTAATGTGGCACACTGGGAGCCCATCCCAGTGTGCCATAAAATACTTCTTTGATGCTTCTAACACTGGGATGCCCACTTCCAATGTTGTTTACACTGCCCCCCCATGCCCCTATGTTCTCAGCCTACCTCAGGGTGCTCAATCCCCGGGTCAGCATTGATCCCCCTCCTCTGACACTGGGAGCCCACCCCAGTGTGCTGAAATCTGCTTTGTAATATTTTACCTGTAAAAGAAAACAGAACCACAATGTATTATTTTATGAAACCTGAAAAAAGAAAATGGTCCCTTGTCTTTCCCTTCGGCCCCCCTCCCCAACCCGCACCCCCACCTCCCCCCACCCCTTTCATCCATACTTGCCTGTGGAGGTCGGGAGCAGCGATCTTCTGTGGATCGGGAACACGTATGCAGTCTTCAAAAATCAACTGGGAACTGAAGAAATGATGGTAAGCCCTAGAATGGCAGTCAGTGAGGGGGAAGGGGATCAATTAAGGTTGCTGTCTCAGCCAGTTTTTGGAGTTTTGATCCCAAATTTTAACATGGGGGTCTTGGGAACCCACCTCATGAACACTGTCACTGTCATTTTGTTTCTCAGTCCTGAAAGGTGATTTTGTGGTCATTGTACAGAATCACCGTTCAGGACCAATTAACAAAATGACAGTGCCACTGTTCATGAGGTGAGGTCCAAAAAAGCTCTTGTTGCAAATTTGGTGAAAAAACTCCAAAAAATGACTGCGTTATGAGTGTACATTGTGCAGTTTCTACACACGCTCATAACTTCATCAATTTTTAATATTTTCACTCCAAATTTCCAACGTTGAAATTTTTTTTTCACACTCCCTTATGAGCAGTACAGCTGTCATTTTTTGCATCCTTCCAGAAATGTGTTTTTGCACCTGTGGCACAGAATGGTGCGGTCACTGTGAGAAATCAACTTTAGGGACAAAGTAACAAAATCCCAGTGCCACTGTTCATGAGGGGAGGTCCCAAAAAGGCCATATTAAAAATTTGGTGAAAACATTCCAAAAAATGACTGCACTACGAGCAGGCGTTGCACAGTTTCAACGCACACTCATAACTTTGCCACTTTTCATATTTTCACTCCAGATTTTCAACATTGCCATTTCTTCACACCTCCTCATGAACAGTACAGCTGTCATTTTTCACATCCTGTCCAAAATGTGTTTTCGCACCTGTGATGCCGAATGGCACACTCACTGTGCAAAATCACCTTTTGGGACTGAGTAATGAAATGATACTGCCACTGTTCATGAGGTAGGGTCCCAAAAAGCCCATGTTGAAAATTTGGAGCAAAAATACCAACCAACGCCCGGGGCATTAGGGTTTCCAACCATAATGCCCACCCTGTACAGACTGGTAGGCACTGGGGGAGTGACTTGGGGTCATTGGCCATAATGCTTGCCCCATTCCATCCCCACCACCACTCTGCAGCCACTGACAGGCATTGAGGTGTGCTTTGGGGTCTTTGGCCCTAACTTTCTCCTCATTCTCCTATACTGCACTCATCTCAGCTTATTTTCTTATGGAATGGGGATGGGGTGAGCATCAGGGCCGAAGACCTCAAGGCACACTACGACCCCTGTCAGTGTCTGCAGGGTGGGGTGAAGTGGAATGGCATGAGTGTTATGCCAGACAACCCAAAGGCACGCCTCCAATGTCTGTCAGTCTCTGCAGGGTGGAGGTGGGGTTGGCGTTACTTCAGTACTTCACTGCCATTCCTGTTATGCATCTCTCTAACTCCTGCACTACCAATGCCAATACCGGCAAGCAAACATTTGGCATTGACAAATGCTTGTTAGATATTGTTCTTATGCTTGTATTTGATGCCTTGAGGATACAAACATATGAAGAAGCCAGCAGAAGAAGGCCATTTGGTCTGTATAGTCTGCTTGTATTGCAGGGTCCACAGGTTGAGCTACTAACTCTGCTCCCCCACTCATTCCATCCTTTCCATCCTCCCTGCCCGTGACCCTTACCTTCATACAATGCTATCTTAGCCTCTCTTGAAGCTGTCCACCATCTTCAATTAGACCACTTCTTCTGGCAGCGCAATCCAAGTGCCCACCACCCTCCTCTCTGTGTAGAAGTGCTTCCTGACCTCCCTCCTAAACCTTCACCCTCAAGCTTAAGACTGTGCTCCCTTTATTGCCCCCATCTCTCATCTACCCCCTTGTGTCCTCCAGCACTACTAACATCCCTGACCAGTTCCCTCAACTTATCTAAAGTCCACCCTTCTGAACTCAAGATACACCTTCTTGTTTATTACCCTGAGCATGCCAATCAGGGTGAGGCACTGCTCCATACTCAAGATGTACTAAGAATACTCATATACTATGCGAATCACACCAAGGACTGTAGAAACACCTCTCAGCTTTTTGATTCAATCATCCCTGAGAAATAAGGCACTCCTCTGTCTAAACAGTGCCTGTCCAAATGGCTTGGACACTCAGCTTTTTGTTTTGTTCACCCCTGAGAAAGAGGGCAGTCCTTTGTCTAAGCAGTGCCTGTCCAAATGGCTGACACATTGTATTATGTTCTATTATATAAAGTACAGTAAGAAACTTCCAGGTGCAGTTCATGGTCACTCCACCAAGAGAATGGGCACTTTGTTTGCTTGTTTCAAGAATAGAAACATAGAAACGTAGAAACATAGAATTTGACGGCAGACAAGGACCGCTTGGCCCACCCAGTCTGCCCATTTCCCTACCTAATGGATAAGCTGCAGATCCTAGTTAACCAGCAGCCTACTTCTTTCTGCCCCCACCCCCTAGAATTGCCTTATGGCTGTCCCATGCATGCTTGAATTCAGTCACTGTTTTTGACTCCACAACCTCCTCCGGAAGGCCGTTCCATGCATCCACAACCCTCTCTGTGAAAAAATACTTTCTTACATTACCTCTGAGCTGCCCCCATCTTCAAATTGTGCCCCTTGTTCTTGCACACCTCTTTTTTTGAAAGATGCTACCCTCTTGGACTTTGTTGATTCCCTTGAGGTACTTGAAAGTTTCTATCATGTCCCCCTCTCCCTCCTTTCCTCGAGGCTATACATATTAAGCTCCTTTAGTCTCTCTTCATATGTCTTCGGTGCAGACCCTGCACCATTTTAGTGTCTCCTCTGGACAGCTTCCATCTTGTCTATGTCCTTGCAGAGATTGGGTCTCCAGAACTGCACACAGTACTCCAGATGGGGTCTCACCAGCTGTCTGTACAGAGGGATAACAACTTCCTGTTTTCTACTGGTGATGCCTCTCTCATGCATTCCAGTATCCCCGCCTCCTACTGCCCTCTCACATTGCTTGCCCACCTTTAAGTCATCTGATATGACTACCCTCAGGTCCCTTTCCATTTTTGTTGTTGTTAGTATCTCACCCCATTGTGTACTCTTCCCTGGTTTTTGATTGCTAGGTGCATTACCTTGCACTTCTTAGCATTAAATCTAAGCTGCCATACATTTGACCATTCCTCTAACCTTGACAAGTCCTTCTCATCCTTTCCACCCCACCTTGTGCATCAACTCTGTTGCAGATCTTTGTGTCATCTGCAAAGAGACATACTTTTTCTTCCAGTCCGTCTGCAATGTCGCTTACAAAGACATTGAAACGGACCGGTCCTAATACTGAACCCTGCGGCACCCCACTAGTAACCCCCCTTTCTTCAGAGTGGACTCCATTTACTATTACCCTCTGTGTCCTATTCTCCAGCCAATTCTTTACCCAGGCTATCATCTTGGGACCCACTCCCAGGCTGGCTAACTTGTATATTAATCTTCTGTGTGGGACTGAGTCAAATGCCCTGCTAAAGTCTAGGTAGGCCATGTCCACAGCCCCTCCCTGATCTACTACTTTGGTCACCCAGTCAAAGAAATCTATTAGATTTGTCTGGCATGACCTTCCTGCTGTGAATCCATGCTGCCTTGGGTCCTGTCCCCTCTGGCCTCTAGGTACTACAATATTTTCCTTCAAGTGATTCCATCATTTTCCTATCACTGAGGTTAAACTAACTGGTCTGTAGTTTTCCGCTTCTGCCCTGCTCCCACTTTTGTGAAGGGGAATCACATCGGCCCTCCTCCAGTCCT
This sequence comes from Neoceratodus forsteri, assembly GCA_016271365.2. Lineage (NCBI taxonomy): Eukaryota > Metazoa > Chordata > Ceratodontiformes > Ceratodontidae > Neoceratodus > Neoceratodus forsteri. The sequence goes on from CM028129.1 coordinate 801,408,415, forward strand.
CAGGTACCACCCCATCCTCCCATGATTTGTTAAAGAGGGTAGTCAGTGGTGTCACTAGTTCTACCCTTAGTTCTTTTAGAATTCTGGGATGAATCCCATCAGGTCCCATGGCTTTGTCCACCTTCAGTTTTAAGAGTTCTTTCAAGACCCTTTCTTCTGTAAATGGGCTGGTATCAACTTCTGTATCCAGAGTGTTTCTATTGTTTGTTTTAGGTACCTCCCCCTCTTCGTTTGTAAATACTGAGCAAAAATATTTTTTTAGTATCTCTGCCTTTTCACAGTCACCCTCTGCCCACCCTCCCTCCCTTTATTAAGCCTCACTATCCTCCCTTAGTCTTCCCTTCGCTCCTGATGTACCTAAAAGGTTTTATCCCCTTCTTAACTGAGTTAGCTATCTTTCCTCAGTTTGGGCCTTTGCTGTTCTGACTGCCTTCCCAGCTTCCTTTGCTTTAACTGATATACTTCTCTGTCCTGTTCCTTCTGTGATTCCTTATACTTTCTGAATGCTTTCTTTTTCTCTTGAACCTTCACTGCCACCTCCTTTGAGAACCATAGTGGTTTCTTACATCGTTTTGTTTTGTTTATTTGCTTCACACAAAGGCTTGTTACCTCTGTGATGGCAGTTTTATTATTCCCATTGTTCTTCCACCCTCCTTCCTGCCCATTTGCTAGTGCATTCCTTAGGCACTCACCCATTTTAGCAAGTCAGCCCTCCTGAAGTCCAATACTTTTGCCTTTGTATGCTTGACTCTATTGCTGTGTTTATTTGAACCATACTGTTCGGTGGTCGCTAGTTCCCAGATGGCTACCCACTCTACATCTGTGATCCTCTCTCCATCTCCATTTGAGAGGACCAGGTCTAGTTGCTCCTCTCGGTGGGTTCCAATACTAGTTGTCTAGGCATGCCCCTGTAGGGCATCTAGAATAACCCCACTCTTAGAAGTGGCTGCTGCAACTGCACTTCAGTTAACATCTGGCATATTCAGATCACCCATCAGCAATATCTCCTTTATCCGCCATTCTAAGTATTCATTCTATCATTTCCTTGTCATTTCCTCCCCTGAGGGGGTCTGTGTCTAACCCTGTGCGGATTGTGGTGCCATTGCCTGCCTCCAAATTGACCCACAGTGCTTCTTCTCCTCCCTGTTTACCCTTTTGTTCTGTTGCTTTGATTTCTTCTCTTATGTGAGAGCTACTCCTCCTCGTCTTTTACCCTCCCTGTCCCTCCTGTAGATAGTGTATCGGTATGTTTCGTCCCAGTCACTTGGTTCTGTGTACCATGTTTCTGTGACTACCACGATATCCAGATCTTCCTCCTCCATCAAGGCCACTAATTCAGGAAGCTTGTTACCCAGACTACAGGCATTGGTACTCATTGCTCTCCATTTTTTGATGGCTCTATCTTCTGTAGCAGCATCCCCCACTGACCTTTCTACCTTGGTCTTTTTCTCATTTAGTACCCTGTTTTGTAGGGGGAGGCTGGGATTTTCCTGCTGCTTATCAGTGCCTCCCCCCTTGACTAGTTTAAAGGCTTGCCAATGAAGCATTTAAACCGATTTCAAAAGACTTGTTCCTTCCTGGACAGATGCAGACCATCCTGCCAGTATAGGCTGGTGTCCTCCAGGTGGAACCCCAGTCCCCAATGAAGCCAAACCCCTGTGCTCCACACCATTTTTTCAACCATTTGTTAAACTGCATGGTGCAAAGTACCCTCGCCTTACCCATGCCACTGACAGGCAGCACCTCTGAGAAAGATACTGTGTGTGCTACTTCTCTTAAGCCCCTCCCCAACTCTACAAAGTCCTTTTGCACTGCTCTAATCTCATGATGAGCTAAGTCATTTGTCCCTAGGTGGACAATGATATCCAGCTCAGACTCCCGTGCAACTGTTCTCGTGATCCTAAGGATGCGCTTCCTGTCTCTCCAAGCCATGGCACCAGGCAGGCATCTTATTTCAGTTTTCCCTGCTCCCCCCAGTTCTATCCCCCTAATAATTGAGTCCCCCACCAGGAGCTGCTTTCTTTCCCTGTGGTGCCCTCTGCCTCCTTCCTGAGGGCCTCCCTTGTGACAGTTGTCTGTACCCTCCTTAGTCTCCTCTGCAGGTGCATCCATAGGGGAACTATGCTCCTCCAGAATGGTGTATGGATTGTGGAGTGGAACAACTGACTGGGTGTGCCTCTGTTCCACCACCCTTACCCTCCCTGAGCCCACTGTGGTCCAACTGCTGTGCTTTCTCGCAACCTCTGAGGTAGTGGTGGTGGCTCTGGTGCTCCCAGGATGGGAGGTTCCCTGCCACTGTCCAGTGCGGCCTGAAGACGGGCAACTTCCTCCCCAGGGCAGATAGTTGTCTGCAAACAGGGCAGCATCTCAGCCTCCAGAAAGACTCCCGAAGACTGCTGTCCCACAGCCATTACATTGTACTACTCCCCACATAACTGTCTACCTTGTTTAGTTTTTTTTTGTGTGTGATTGGTGCATTATATAGAAATATATGTATTTATATAATGTGTATGCTTATATTGTCAGTGCAGTGTGCTAGAGAGGATATGACAGTGATATGTACCTTGCCCTCTTGAGGAAATGATGTCAGAACCCCAGGTATAAATGAACTATTTCCAGGGGTGGGAAGGGGTTGGGCCTAAACTGTGCCCTCACGAAACAATCAGCTAAACGCTCTGACCTACCGATGCGATGAGTGCCTTCCTGTCAGCAAGATGCCATACACAATTTGTAATACCGCTTCAAACCAATTTGACAGAGAAAATACCCTGCTAATCAAACAGAGAAAAATCCAAACATCCACGTCAGACACAGGTAAACCTCCCAAGTCCCAAAACAGCCTGGTGACTTGTGCTCTGAAAACAGTCAGCCCCAAAACACGTCAGCTGTGCAGAAGGGCAGACACAGAAAACAGTATTCAGCCTATGTGGGTTTAAACTCTTCCTGCACTGAAAACCTTAACAATTGTAAGAAAGGTAAAGCAAACTCCTCCTCCCTCTGTTGATTGAAAGACTGCCTTTTCTGATAATTCTAAGTTCCTTATTTCACCCTTCAGTTAGAGTATCCTCCACCTGAAGAATATTAACTTTCCTAAGGAATCTGCTTCAAACCAAAGACAATTATAGAATTGTAAGTTCACCTCCTCTGTTGTGAGCACTACTCGCTTTCTTGCAAATCTTAAGTCCAGTGTTGCAGCTTGCAGCCAGAGGTAGCTTCACCTGAAGACTACAAGGTTATCTGATGAGCCTGCTAAAATTAGTACTTTTATCAAGGTCTGTAAGATTCTTCCAGAGCTATTGGCTGTTAAGTAGCTGTGATGTAAGCACTTCCTGACACAGTCTAGTCTGGCCGTATAAGGCACACGGAGGTAAACAAAAGAAAAACCAGTTTCCACCCCCTAAGCACTGTCTGGGTCCAATACACAGCCTGTAACCTGCTCTCAATTCAGGGCTTATGACAAATTCTTAGCCCAGTGAATACTCACAGTATTACAAATATTGCAATGCAAACAGTCAATCACTAACTCCAATCAAGTCAGAAGGGCAGAAACACAGAAAACAGTAAAATCTTAACAACTGTAACAAGTAATAATTTACAGTTGACATTTGTGCTGTAGCCACATGGAGTGCTGTCCACACCTTCGCTAAACTTTACAGTCTGGACACAGTCTTGTGGAGATGTGCTGGTTTTGGTCTTGCTGTAATGCAAGGCCTGCTATCCTGGATATACATAACTGTAACCACCTCCCAGTTGGTGTTTGATACTGCTTGAGAACCATTCCAAAGATGTAGACTAGTAGAGTACATAAACACAGGCAAAACAGCTCCATTGCATCGAGTGTGCTGCATAAAAATCAAACAATAAAGAGCAATACCAGCACCACTCAAGCTGTACGTACTAAAAAGCTTTATTTAAATTACATTAAAAGCATACCAATTCAGGCAGTTCCAAAAGATATCAGGCCCTAGCAGATAGACCCCGACTGGTTTCACAACTAGTGCTTAATCATGGGGCTGATTTCCACACTGTCACATGCTGTCTTAAATAGTCAATATTTAAAGGGACAGTGTATTCACACACGTAACAAAGTGTTCAGTGCTAAATTTCATAAATATAGATATAGGTACAACTACTTAAGCCCAATATTCAGTTCCCATAATGACATTTAAAAACAGAATTATTAAAAATGCGGCAGGATAAATAGTACTTGATAATAATACTTGCATCCATGTCCCTAATGCTGTGTCACCCTAATAATTCTCGGTGCATAGGAAGTTTCTTCTTGTTATTTAAGCATCTGGAATAAGATACACAGACAGTAAAACATCAGTAACCATATGAGGAATTAATCTAAGTACTAAAAAGAATTAGAGCAACCAAGGGATTCATCATTATTTCCTAATGCATGACAGTAACTCACTTCTATCATTTAAACCTGGGGACGTTATAGCCCCCACTGTAAAAATCCAAAAGGATTCTCTCTAAATTTATCATCCAGATTACCTCCCCACGGTCCCAATACCGCTTTTTCAATCCCACAAAACTTAAAACTATGTCCAGTTCTGCCGACCACCTTGCAATGATTGGCCAGTGCATTTCCTATGTCATTTGCCAATACTGAGTGTAAATATTCCCCTATACGTGTCTTAAAATGCCTGGTAGTTTTACCAACATAAAACGCACCACATTCACAAGTAACAAGATAAACCAGATGTTCAAACAACATGAAATCTTGCTGTATTCTGACAAATTGCAGTGAGGTCCAACCTTCGAACTGCCCCGGAGATGAAAGAGTTAACTTTCCATGCCAGGCATGGAACACTGAGCTCGAGCTCGGTTGAGACTCTGTCTGTTGCTGTTTGAACTCAAACCGTCAGATTCTTTACTCCACCTCACTGAACAGTTGCTCTGGAGATTTCTCCTTTGCTCGGTTCAATTTGTTGGTTAAAGTACCATTTTTCTCGGTTTTCGACCGAATTTAAACCGCAACCTATCGGTTCAGTCTCTGTCTGTGGTATTCGTGAGTACTAGATAGGTTTATATTTTTTTCTATTCTGTGTGGAACTTGTAAACGTGTCATCGGTTCAGTTTGAACCGATCAGGTTGTTTAGAAATCTTTACTTCTACTTTTAGAGTGTGGTTACTGGTTCATATTGGTTCTAAAAAAAACGGATTTTATTACGGTTTTTTCCACGACCCGTAACACGGTCAGGAACCGATAAGAGTGTCTTGCCTGGTGGATTGCCGAAAAAAGGGTAAGTTTGGTTGAGGACTGGCCATGTCTGAGAAACCCAAAAGAAAAACCAGGCCCACTGGGTTTCAACACTCTAGTGTGTGTGGGGAAGTCTTTGCTAAGGCTGATCCCCACACCACCTGTGTTTATTGTCTGGGGTTTGACCACCTCAATTCAGACTGCCAGATTTGTAAAAATTTTCCTGCAGCTACCCTAGAAAAAGAGTTGGTAGGCTCAGGGAAAGGGAGGCCAAAAAGTCCGCTGACCCGGATGGCCAGCCCAGTTCGGTTCCAACCGAACCAGAAGGAGTGCCCTCTGACCAGGGCGAAACTTCTTCGGGCAAAAGGAGAACCGATTCTGAGGAGTCGGTTCCGGTTAAGAGAACAAGAAGGGAAAAATCAGCGGTGTGGATCCAAAAGTTTCTTCTCCAACCGCTGATGAAATAGCCAAAGCGATAAAAATTGTGCAGTCACTATCCCCGGTTCCAACCGAACCGGCACCATCAGGAAGGCGCTCGGTTTGGCCGGTTCCACCGGTTCCGGATTATGATTTAGAGGAATTTTATGAACCGGAGGAGGAAGGAGAGTATGAGGAAAGTGAATGTGATTATGAAAGTCTGGATGTGCCCATTGACCCGGACATCTCCCCAGACAGACCTTCAGGAGTGTCTCCTCCTAGGCTTTCTGAGTCCCCCTCCCATTTCATGTTTTACAAGAAAGTGGCTGAAACCCTTCAGCTTCCTATGGAAGAAGCTGTGGATGACCAGGAGGAGCCTGACTATGTTGAAATGATGGATATCCCAGAGTCCAGGAGGCTGTCTATTCCCCTTCATAAGTCTTTTGGGAAACAGACAATAAAAATTTTAAAGACTCCTAATTCTATACCTCCTGTGGATAAGAGAATGGACAAGAGGTATACTCTTTCAGGCTCGGATACAGAGTTCCTTACCCTGCAATGCAGCCATGTTGGAGTAGTGCAGGCTGCTGCCTGTGATAAGGCAAATATACCCTTGGCTTCACACCCCCCAGATAAGGACTCTAGGAGGATTGATGCCATGGCAAAGAAACAGTACATGGCAGCATCCTTGGGACTCAGGCAGGTCAATTATATGGCCTATACAGCTAGATATCAGAAATCTAGATGGGACACTGTAATGGCTTTAGCTAAACAGGTCCCTGGCCAGCTTGCCAAGGAGTTGGAGCAGATAGCTGCGGATGGTATTGAGGCATCCAAGGTGCAATTCCATGCTGCAGTGGACTCCAATGTTTCATCTAGAGTCATGGCTACATCTGTGGCCCTTCGTAGGATGGCTTGGCTCAGATGTACTAGCCTGTCTCAGGATACCCAGACTAAGGCCATGGATTTTCCTGTTGTGGGTAATTCTCTGTTTGGGAAGCAGAGAACTACATGAAGAAAATGGATGAATACAGGACCACCTATAGGAGTGCTCAAGCCAAGGAAAGGCAAGCCACTCCTCAGAGGCAGCATCCTAGGGGCAGGGGAAGGCCTTTTCATAGGCCTTTCTACCAAGCCCAAGCCTCCTCTTCTGCTTATGCTTAGAGGGGGTTCTTTAGAGGGAGAGGCAGACAGGGTACAAGCAGGCCTGCTTCCACCCCTCAGCCCAAACCCCCTGTCAAACAGGCACCCTGATGGGTTTGCCAGGGCCGATTCTCCACCACCTGTAGGGGGCAGGCTGGCTTACTTTGTCCAGGACTGGACATCTTTAACATCAGACAAATGGGTCCTGGAAGTAGTAAGCCAGGGACTGGTTCTCAGCTTCAAAAAGTTTCCAAAGATGAAAGCCAGATCCTTTCCACCTGCAAATCCTTCAGAGGCACTTGCCCTAGAGGCAGAGGTCTCTTCCCTCTTGGCTCTCAGAGCTGTAGAAAGGGTTCCATCCCTACACAAAGGGAAAGGATTGTACTCCAGGTACTTCCTCACCCCCAAAAAGACAGGAGAATGGCGGCCCATCCTGGATCTCAGATATTTAAACAAGCACCTTTTAAAGCCAAAGTTCAAAATGGTGACTCTGGGAATAATTCTACCCTCTCTAAGGCCAGGGGACTGGCTAGTCTCCCTGGACCTCAAGGATGCCTATTTCCATATTCTCATCAGAAGCTCCCATCAAAATACCTCAGGTTCGAGCTGCCTCAGGCCATTACCAATTCAGAGCAATGCCCTTCGGCCTAACCTCTGCTCCAAGGGTGTTCACAAAATGCCTGGCAGTAGTAGTTGCCTTCCTAAGAAGGAAAAGGATTTCCATCTTCCCATACCTGGACGACTGGCTCATAGTAGGCCAGTCCCCAGACCAAGTCAGGTTACACCTTCAGATAACTCAGCAACTGCTCATGTCTCTAGGTTTCCTTCTGAATCTTTCAAAGTCAGTTCTAGAGCCTGTACAGCTCCTCACCTTCATAGGCGCAGAGCTAGATACAGTAAAGGCAAGAGCCTTCCTTCCCCTGGACAGGGCAAGGACCCTTATTACACTGGCTTCTTCATTCACCCTACAGGTGTCTCGACCAGCAAGGCATTTTCTGCAGCTTCTGGGGCACATGGCTACTTCTACAGCAGTGGTGCAGGGAGCAAGATTTCAGATGAGGGACATTCAGTTCCATTTGAGAGCCTTTTGGTCTCAGAAAAAGGATCCTCTAACCAAACTAATCCCAGTGACTCGAACCCTGATCCAAGCATTGCAGTGGTGGCAGGATCAGGACAATCTAAGACAGGGAGTCCCTTTTGTCACTCAGTCTCACTCTCTAATCCTTACTACAGAGGGAGCCCACTTGGGAGACCTGACCACCCAAGGGTTGTGGTCTCCTCAGGAATCTCTGCTTCACATCAATCTATTAGAACTCAGAGCAGTGCTTCTAGCACTTCAGGCTTTTTCCAAGTCTGTTCAGAACAAAGTAGTTCAGATCAGGACAGACAATACCACCACAATGTGGTATATCAACAAGCAAGGGGGCACTCGGTCTACGGCCTTATGCACAGAAGCAATGAAGTTATGGTCTCTGGCCTATTCCCTGAACACTTCTCTTACAGCAGTACACCTCCCAGGCAAGGACAATGTCCTGGCAGATGCTGTCAGCAGGATATCTCAGGGCCATCACGAATGGTCACTGGATCCCTTGGTTTTGAAGGTGATCTTCTCCAGATGGGGCACCCCACAGATAGATCTTTTTGCAGCCCCAGACAATCACCAACTTCCCCTCTTTTGCTGCAGGCCCCTAGTGTTGGGCTCAGTCCCCCTGGATGCCCTAGTTGTCAATTGGGAAGGGAAGTTCCTGTATGCTTTTCCCCCCTTCCCTCTCCTGTTCAAGGTGCTAGTCAAAATCAGGTCTCAACCCTGCAAGGTGATTCTGATTGCTCCAGACTGGGCCAGACAGCCCTGGTACCCTCTCCTGTTGTCCTTAGCAGTCCACCTTCCCCTGTTTCTTCCCAGGAATTACAACCTGTTAACCTGTGCTCAGGGGAGGGTTTGGTATCCGAATCTCAAATCTCTCAATCTCAAGGCCTGGCTCTTGAAGAGTTAGAGTTTGCTGATCTACACCTCTCTCAAGGTGTTATGGATATCCTAAAGGCTTCTCAGAAGCCTTCCACCAGAACCACTTATAATTCCAAATGGAAAAGATTCTCCATATGGTGCTCTGGGAAGCATATTACTCCAGAGTCTGCTGGTCTGCTCACAGTCCTTGACTATATGGTTCATCTGAATAGCTTGGGACTCAGACCAGCTACACTAAGAGTGCATCTGACAGCTGTCTCTGCTTTTCTTTCAGCAGGAAAGCCTTCTTCCCTTTCAGCTCATCCTGTATTTTCTAAGTTTTTCAGGGGATTGCTTCATACCAATCCGCCATTCAGGGACCCTGCCCTGCTTGGGACCTTAATGTTTGCATTGCTCATCTTATGCAACCCCCTTGAGCCTTTGTCCTCAGCAGAGCTTAAGTACTTGACTTGAAAACTGTTTTCTTGGTGGCCATCACTTCTGCCAGGCTTATAAGCGAGTTACAAGCCCTGTCAGTGGAGCCTGATTTATCTCTTTCCATAGAGATAAGGTGGTCCCAGGACTAACAGGAAGTTTTACCTAAGGTGGTTTCAGACTTCCACCTAACCAGTCTATGTCTCTTCCTGTGTTCTTCACTGACCATTCCTCCTCTGGTGAGAGGAGGCTGCACAGTTTGGATGTGAAAAGAGCCCTTAGCTACTACATAGAGCGTACCAAGGGTCACAGGTTTGACTCCCTCCAACTGTTCCTCACTTATGGTGAGGTTGGTATTGGAAAACCTGCCACTAAAAGATCCATTGCCAGGTGGATTGTCTCTTGCATTCAATTCTGCTATGAAAAACTAAGTAGGATTCCACCCTCAGGCCTGAGGGCTCACTCTACCAGAGGTACAGCTGCTTCCCTGGCTGCTGCCATGGATATTCCTATCTTAGAGATATGTCAAGCAGCTACCTGGAAAACAGTTCACACTTTTACCAAGCATTACTCTCTGGATATCCAGGCTAGGAGTGATGCTCGGTTTGGCACAGCAGTGCTTCAGAGCCTATTTCCTAGGTAGGTTCTGTCCCTCCTCCATGGAGGTACTGCTTGGTAGTCTGCAATTTGTCAGAATACAGCAAGACTTCATGTTGTTTGAAGAAAAAATTACTCACCTTAGTAATGTTGTTTCTTCTAATGGAGTCTTGCTGTATTCTGACCTCCCCGCCTTCCCCTCTCAGAACCTTTGTTTTTGGGATGTGGGTGGGCAGTAGCAGTGTTGGCACTCAGGAGGTGCCCCACCTTTTTATTATCACCCCCTTTTTCTTTGGGTGAGTGGGTGTTGTGTTTATTTCATTTTTTGGGTTTCCTGACTTGAGTCTTTGTTTTGGGACCAAAAAATCTGTTTATTATATTTAGTAGCCAGTTGGCTAGTATAGGTTTACAGCTTCCACACAGGACTCTCAGTGAGTTTAGCTCGTAAAGATCTGATGGTTTGAGTTTAAACAACAACAGACAGAGTCTCAACCGACCTCGAGCTCAGCGTTCCATGCCTGGCATGGAAAGTTAACTCTTTCATCTCCGGGGCAGTTCGAAGGTTGGACCTCACTGCAATTTGTCAGAATACAGCAAGACTCCATTAGAAGAAACAACATTACTAAGGTGAGTAATTTTTTCTTCTGTATTACAATTAAAGAAACCTCTATCATAACGTTTTGTGCTGTTACATGTTGTGAATGTGCTACTTCTCAGGACTGACTGACTTACAAAATTTACAGTTACCACAGTGGAATTTGCCATTTGGTAGAGGTGGCAACCAGTTATCCTGGGAGGGATTAGATGTATCCCCCCTGTGGTAACTGTGTACTAACCTGTCCTTCAGGTTTGTACCACATCTATAAACCATCCTTGGTCATTCCTTTGTGGCTTCTTTCAACAGGGGGTCAGATGCAAATATATTCCAGTTGTCATTAGGAATTATTTGGATATCTTTTGCATGTCTCGTATATTGTGTCACAAAATTCATTCTGGGGGCCCCTTGCTCTTTTTCTTTTACAATCAACAGGTCCTCCCTGTTTATTTCCAGCATTTCACTACATGCCTGTGTCACCATACCTTTATTATACCCTCTTGCAACACACCTCTGATACATGTCTGAACCATTTACTAGGAAGCTACCATCCTCACTACAGTTCCTCTGTACCCTCAACATTTGGGCTTTGGGTATGTTTTCCACCATATGGTGTGGGTGGCAGCTGGAAGCCAATAGAAATTAGTTCCTATTGGTCTTTTTTCTAAAAAGATTCATTTGAAAAATACCATCTTTTTTTAGTGATGGTTAAGTCCAGGAAGGAGATGGACCAGACATCACACTGAACTGAAAATTTCAGGTTCGGATTGCTATTTTCCAAATAGGAGACAAAGTCTCCCAATTCTTTCCTGGTGCCACACAACACCATAAAAATGTCATCTATAAAACGATGCCAAATGTCAGTCCTATCATTAAAAAGGATTTGGCTGGCTATCATAGACGTGTTCTTTTTCCCATTTACCCAAAAAGTGGTTAGCATAATTAGAAACATAGAATTTGACGGCAGATAAGGACCGCTTGGCCCACCTAGTCTGCCCATTTCCCTACCTAATGGATAAGCTGCAGATCCTAGTTAACCAGCAGCCTACTTCTTTCTACCCCCACCCCCTAGAATTGCCTTATGGCTGTCCCATGCATGCTTGAATTCAATCACTGTTTTTGACCCCTCAACCTCCTCCGGAAGGCCATTCCATGCATCCACAACCCTCTCTGTGAAAAAATATTTGGGGGCAAAAGTTGCTCCCATAGATGTCTCCTTAAGTTGAAGATAGTATTAACCCTGAAAGAGGAAGTAAATTTTTGGTAAGACCATGCTCAGAGCATTCTAACAAAAATTATTTTCCCTGATCCATGTCCACATCATCATCAAACCAATACCACAGGACTTCAAGGCCCTCCCCATGGGAAATATTAATGTATAAAGAACAAATGTCTGTGGACACTAAGAGCCAATCAGATTCGGATTGTATTTCGCTAAGCACCCCTAATGTGTGCATAGTGTCTTGTATGTATGATGGCAGTGAAAAAACATACTTCCTAATGTGTCCATCAACATATCTTGACAGATGTTCCATCAGGGAGCCACTGTTGGGCACCCCGGTGGATCCTGCAAACTTTTATGAATTTTAGGAAGCACATATACACTAGCTTTAACTGGACATGAAACAGTAAGATGCATAAATTCATTGTGGTAAATAATACCCTCTGATTCAGTGGAGAACAAAAAGGAATCAAACTCCATTTTACACTGAGCAGTAGAGCCTCCCTTAAGTTTCTTATCAAAGGCAATGTCAGATAATTGTCAATTTATTTCTGTCACATGTTGTTTAGTGGACATTACCACAATTGACCCTCCTTTATCAGCTGACCTAATTATTAAAGTTTTGTCTTCCTCCAGGGATCTTAAAGCCACTGATTCTTCTTTCATAATATTCAAATAGTCCAGTTTCACATCATTTGCTAGTAATGCCATAATACTGTTCTCACAAGTACATTCAAACACCCTGTCTCATTGTAAGGTGGCAAGAAGGACAATGGAGGTTTAAAGGACCTTACCTCTTGATGTCCTGTCATTGCAACATCCTCTGGTTCTATCTCAAATTGCATTCCTCTACACATCTTTTGTTTTTCAAAATTAACTTTCATGTTCAAATTCTGGGTGAACCTATGAAGACCGATGTATACATCAGATAGTTTAGAATCCACAATCGGTATGAAGAAAAAACCCTTCTGAAGTACTGATAGTCCAATGTAAGTTCTTTATCCGAGATGTTAAACACTGTAGTCTTCTGGTTCACCTTATTCTCCTGACACAAGACTTGTTTCTTGTATTTTCTACCACCCCTCCTTGTCCTTGTCTGTTTCTTGGGCTCAGTGCTGGCATTATCTGGATCTGACCTCTCAGTTGTCTCACCTCTCTCACTGGTTTTTGGAACTGAACAGTCTGATCATTTCATCTGTGGTTCAATTGGTCCTCTGGTTCCTCCTCTAAAAAAATATCTTCTACTTCTGACTCATTGTTGGAGGTATAGATAGGGGACTGGCTCCTGTTCTTTAGTATGAATCTGTGTCATTGCTATGACTGTGGCTGGGATTGTTGGGCCTGTTGGCCCTGTTGACCTTGCTGACTGTTGTGCCTATTCCAATTTCTGCCCCTATTATTCCTTTCTTTATTTTTATTTTTATTCCAGTCAAACACTCAGTCCATCAAGTGATCTTGCTTGTCCCTTTCAAATTTCCTGAGCTTTGTTTGTTTAATCTTTTTCTCCTCCCTTTGCATGTTATTTCTCAATTTTTTTCTTAAAAGTCTGAAAGTCAGGGTGTTCCTTGAAGGTCAGTACTGCTGCTTCCTTCATCTATATTTGTACTGTTACCTCCAGTTGCTGAGTCTGACAGTCTTTTAATAAGGGCATCCATTCCTAGCCGTAAGGAATCTTTCCAGTCATTTATAAACAGGGTTCTTTCCCATGCATAACCAGGTGTGTTAGTTACACATAGGCCTCTTGGCAAGCACCCAACTTTCAGATGTGCCTCAAGTGTTGAGCGCCCCCAATAATGCCTGTGCCCCCGATGATTGCTGTCTCCAATTCAGTAAAAGCAGATTTAATGTCCAGTACCTGGGCTCTGTCGCTTTGTGAGTCATTGTGTTGCTCCTCTCCATTCTCCCTTTAGTAGGCCCCTTCCATAAATAAATCCTCTTTTCCTGCTATATTAAACACATGTGCTGCAAACTCACCTGCTGCTTCCTTCAAAAATATCAGAAGATACCCCAGGGCAAGGAAGCACCACCCATACATTTCAAATGGAGTGCCCTGACAATAGTTAGACCCTTTGTGTAGAGACCAGCATATCACCTCACCTGCTTACAAACTCCTAATGCCAGTGCCCAGTACGGAGTTACCAACTGTCCAGAAAGCTGTTTGGAACACCAAACAACTGTGGTATGCAAAACTAAGCTTACACTATAGCTAGCAGCGAGCAAGTCAATTTAATTACAAAAACACAGGCAAAACAGCTCCGCTGCATTGAGTGTGCTGCATAAAAATCAAACATAAATGCATCAGGATAAATAGTACTTGATAATAATACTTGGATCCATGTCCATAATGCTGTGTCACCCTAATAATTCTCAGTGCATAGGAAGTTTTTTCTTGTTCCTTTAGCAATTGGAATAAGATACAGACAGTAAAACATCAGTAACCATATGAAATGCAATCTGAATCTGATTGGCTCTTAGTGTCTATGGGTATTTGTTCTGTATACACTAATATTCCTCATGGGGAGGGCTTTGAAGCCCTGCGGTATTGGTTGGATGGTGATGTGGACATGGATCAGGGAAAAGAAGAATTCTTGTTAGACTGCTCTGAGCATTTTCTTACCAAAAATGACTTCTTCTTTCAGGATTCATACTATCTTCAACATAAGGAGCCAGCTATGGGGCAACTTTTGCCCCCCCAATTATGCAAACCTCTTTTTGGGCAAGTGGGAAAAAGAACACATTTATGATAGCCAGCCCAATACTTTTAATGATAGGATTGACATTTGGCATCACTTTATAGATGCCATTTTTATGGTGTGGCGTGGCAGCAGGGAGGAATTGGAAGACTTCATCTCTTATTTGGAAAATAGCAATCCGAACCTGACATTTTTGGTTCTTGGCTCCTTCTTGGACTTAACCATCACTAAAAAAGAAGATGGTACTTTTCAAACTAATCTTTTTAGAAAGGAGACAGATAGGAACTCACTTCTATTGGCTTCCAGCTGTCACTCACACCATATGGTGAAAAACATACCCAAAGCCCAAATGTTGAGGGTACAGAGGAACTGTAGTGAGGATGGTAACTTCCTAGTAAATGGTTCAGAAATGTATCAGAGGTGTGTTGCAAGAGCGCATAATAAAGGTATGGTGGCACAGGCATGTAGTGAGGCTCTGGAAATAAACAGGGAGGACCTGTTGATTGTAAAAGAAAAAAAAACAAGGGGCCCCAGAATGAATTTTGTGACACAATATACAAGACATGCAGAAGATATCCAAATAATTCTTAATGACAGCTGGAGCACACTTGCATCTGACCCTTGTTGAAAGAAGTCACAAAGGAAAGACCGAGGATGGTTTATAGACGTAGTAGAAAACTGAAAGACAGGTTGGTACACAATTACCACAGAGGGGATACATCTAATACCTCCCAGGATAACTGGTTGCTACCTCTACCAAATGGCAATTTCCACTGTGGTAACTGTAAATTGTGGCAGTCAGTCCTGAGAACTAGAAGATGCACAACATGTAACAGCACAAAAAGTTATGATATTAGAGGTTTCTTTAATTGTAATACAGAATATCTGGTTTATCTTGTTACTTGTGAATGTGGTGCTTTTTATGTTGGTAAAACCACCAGGCATTTTAAGACACATATAGGGGAACATCTGCACTCAATATTGACAAATGACATAGAAAATGCACTGGCCAATCATTGAAAGGTGGTCAGCAGAACTGGACATAGTTTTAAGTTTTGTGGGATTAAATAAGTGGTATTGGGACCGTGGGGAGGTGATCTGGATGATAAACTTAGAGAAAATCATTTTGGATTTTTGCACTGGGGGCTATGAAGTCCCCAGGTTTAAATGATAGAATGAGTTACTGTCATGTATTAGGAAATAATGATGAATCCCTTGGTTGCTCTAACTAATTATTTTTAGCACTTAGATTAATTCCTCATATGGTTACTGATGTTTTACTATCTGTGTATCTTATTCCAGATGCTTAAGGAACAAGAAGAAACTCCCTATGCACTGAGAATTATTAGGGTGACACAGCATTAGGGACATGGATGCAAGTATTATTATCAAGTACTATTTATCCTGCTGCATTTTCAATAATTCTGTTTTGAAATGTCATTATGGGAACTGAATATTGGGTTTAGGTGGTTGTACCTATGTTTATATTTATGATGATATTTAGCACTGAACACTTTGTTACATGTGTGATTACTCTACTCTTTAAATATTGACTATTTAAGACAGCATGTGATAGTGTGGAAATCATCCCCATGGTTAAGCACTAGTTGCAAAACCAGCTGGGGTCTGTCTGCTATGGCCCGATATCTTTTGGAACTGCCTGAATTGGTCTGCTTTTAATGTAATTTAAATTAAGCTTTTTGTACGTACAGCTTGAATAGTACTGGTATTGCTTTTTATATATAATGGAGTACATACAGTCAAAGAAGATAGAACAGTTACATACTTACCGTAACAGTAGATCTTCAAGAGAATCTCTTCCATTAGAACATGCCTTCCCCCTGTCCCCCTTCTGCTTCAGGGAGGGTTACATCAGATGTGCAACTGAACCTTAAATATGTGTTATATATCCAGCCCTATGCCTCACCTTGTATGCTTTGGCTGATCTTATCTCCTGGTTCCCCACAGTTGTAAGGCCTCTGAATCTAAGCTCCAGTGGGGAACTGAAGAGTGAAGGGGCTGCCCACATTTATATGCTGATGCATTATGTCATCATGGGCAGCCCCTTGATAGCAAAAGTTTCTGGGTGGTCCTAGTGCCTGGTGGCTATAGTTCTAATAGTGTGGCCTAATGGGGGAGATTCTATCGACAGTCTGCTTTTATGGTAAGTACTTAACAGTTTTTTTATCTTGAAACCATTTCTCCAAGACCCTCTATTATGCTGTCCGTAAGTTTGCCCATAATTGCAGTCAAGCTCATTGTCCTGTAGGTCCCAACTAAAGACAGTGATCCCTTTTTAATACCTGAATGGAATCAACAAGGTACAGGCACAGGATCTCCTGCAGGTAAACAACTGCACCGAGACCAGTGGCACGCTATGTGCCTAAAGGGGGGCACGTTCAAGAGCAACACAAAGAAGTTCTTCTTTACAGAAAGGGTGGTGGACCCTTGGAGTGTCCTCCTCACACAGGTGGTGGGGTCAAAGACAGTCAGGGAGTTCAAACTGGCATGGGACAGGCACTGTGGAGAACTTAACACAGTGGCCTGAACGGGGGGGGGGGAGTAGTATACATGGGCAGACTAGATGGTCCACACGAACCCCATCTGCCGACACATTCTATGTTTCTGTGTTTTTGTGTATAGGAATATCCATGTCATTCCTCCAGTACCTGGAGACTCTTCCTACTGTAAGTGATGAGTTAGAAACTGTGGTTATTGGATCCACTAATTCTGACACTATTTCATGTCGTACTCTTGGGTGTATGTCATCTGGGCCAACAGATTTGTTAGTGTAACCCCCGGACCCCTGCCTTTTTGCAAATGACAGGTGGTATGCTGTTGAAGCTGACAGCAGTACCAGGTGGGGACTGGGTTCGGGGAGGACTAGGTTACTCGGCACAGGGGCTTAGGTTTGGCTACTCTGCACAGGGGCACCCAAGTAAATCCGAACACAGGAAGCAATAACTGTAATGTCCAATACCAGGAATGGGATTCTAAAGTGTGTCTTTTATTCACATCCAAACTGAACAAACAAAGCATAGATGGACCCCAACGGGGGCTACATTCCTGGTAATGCAGATAAGAGATAACAGAAAACTTCTTCAACACTTACAGCCCTCAGGCTTCGGACCCACCAGGCACACAGCCCGGACTTGCACGCTGTTTTGGGTACACAGCCCGACTTGTACACTATTTGGGTTTTTCCTGGCCCGGCTCTCCTGCCGACCACTCAAAACCTTGTCCATATGGCAGTGGACACATTTTCCTGGTAGCTCCCCAAACCACCTTAGAGCCTTCGACTCCTTAAGGGAAATTTCCTTTCAATCCCCCATCTGGGTACTTCCCTCAGCACTGGCCAAGTGCCAGAGGCAAAGTAAAAGGGCCACAGAGCAAATCCATAGAGGTGAACCTGGTTACTAAAAGTGGGGGGTCTCCCACCTCCAGCTTCCACAATCCATACCCGGGCCATTTCTCTGGACATTAAACAACTCTTTTTGAAAGCTTAGCAATGTAGATTAAAGGGTAAATGTATAGCACATCTCCTCTACATGTCTTGACTTTCCTCTTGTACTAGACTCGAACATACTTAAATATCTCTTCCTGAAAAGCTTGGCAATGTGGATTAAAGGGTAAATGTATAGCACATCTCCTCTGCATGTCTTGACTTTCCCCTCGTGCTGGACTTGAACATACTTTTACTTTGGCTAAGCCTATTCCTCTAGGCCTCCCACTAATTCAGCAGTCCAATTCCCACTTTAACACAGTTCAGGTGAAACATAGTCCCTTTGACAAGAGCAGAACTCCTCCTTTGGTTGCAGGTGCCCCACAGGCAAATCTTGACAGCTTCTGGTACCACAACACATTTCAGAAAATAAGGCAGCTTCTTCCTTAGCCGGAACCAGGAGGTTGCCCCTGGAATAACAGGCAAACCTTCCACCCCCATCCCCTCAGGGATGGGGCACAGAGACCAGTATCAGCGGTCTCCACCACTTCAAGAACAGCTTACTGTGTTCCTCTTTTGGCGGAAACACACACCTTTCCCTAGAAGTAGCTCTATATCAGAGCTTTAGGCTCCAAGAGCCTGTGCACAGACTGCTGTGCTCCTCTCTTCAAGACTGCTCACACACAACTGCTTTCAAAAACTCCCAACATTCTAACCTAACTCCCATCTGCAGATTCCAATGTGGCTCATGCAGCTGCGATAGTTCTATGGTGATGTCATCCCTCACTCTCAGCTGAGACTGAGAACAGAGTGAGACAGTGTGAAATCCATTTAACTGGAGTTTCACAAGCTGCCTTCCCTGCCTACCACTAGGTCTTACTGGGATTCTAGTAACCCCGGGTAACAGGGGGGTTACACTCGCCCTGTCCAGGAAAATGACTGTCTGCAGTCATTATTTACCCGGCTTAGGCCATCCCACCCTATGTGCTACCTGCGGAGGGGGGTGATCAGGCCCCCTTCTACCATGTGCTAGCACAGGCAGGCAACACTAAGGGCCTAGAGGCCTTTGGCTGACATATCAGCCTCTACTCTACCCACTAACTATGGGTGCCTAGTGGCTCTGGTAGAACTGTCCAGAGCATAGCCCTAATAGCTCAGCACTGCAGTCCCTATGGCCATTCAGGACCACAGCCTGTCTATCCCCCTAGCCCTCTAGGGAAAATCTGTCTGCCTCTAACTTAACACCCCAAAACAAAAACAACCCGGGGACCTCCCCGACCTTGGGCACCCTGCAACCACACACTAAGAACTAATACCATCTATTACATTACATTACTGCCTCCTACCCCCACAACCACACCTGTGGAAGGAAATGGTTACCATAGTAACAACAACAATAACAACAACAGTACTTTAAACTCTACACACTAAAGCACTAGTGAGGAACTCTGATGAGCCCCTCCTCCTCTTCTTGTCTTCTATTCTATCTTCTTCAGGAACACCTGCAAGAAAAAGAAAGACAACACACACTCCTAATCTGCATACACAGTCTATCTAAAACCCCTACCATCAAAACACTGGAGAATCCCAAAAAGATTTTTTTTAGAAAAGGTAGAAAAACAGTATATACACTAGAAAACAGTAGAAAAACAATGACATTATTTACAATACACCTTTGGGAGATGGAGTGCCCTAAAAGTCCCATCTAGTGACCACAGTGTCCGAAGGTTAGTCCATTAAAGAGTCTCTCCTGGGCCGGAGCCCGGTGAAGCACAGTTCTAACAGGCCAAAGTCCCGAAGGGGAGAGTCTTTGAGGACAGTTCACACATTTGGAGTCTGCTAGTGTAGGGTGTGTACTGCAATGTCATAAGGATAGAAAAGTTTGGACTTACCAGCCCCTTGTAGAAGGAATAATACACACCGACCTGCTCCTCAGCCGAAACTCTCCCTGGCAGCATTCTTCCGATACAGCTGGGCAGACATCTTCCAGGAACTACAGAATGGCACATCTGGAAACTGCTGGGTGGATGTCATCTCTGGAGAGGGAACCTTGGAACAGGAACAAAAGGAAAACAGCTGGTCTGACGTCATCCGATTACCAGGCGATGGATCAGGATACAGCTGGGCTGGTGTCCTCTCTGGATCTGAAGTCATCTGGTGGGCCAGTCAATGGATTCTGGAAAGGCCAGTACACTGAAGAACTGAGGAATGTGGGGCACCTGAGTCCTGGATGTCCATACTGGCGGATCAACAAAGGCACTGCAATGGCTGGTGTGGCAGTATTGACTACCACTGCTCTGCTTTCCATCTGGTAGGCATGGGCACATTTGCAGGGAGGTCCTTGCATTGAGACCAATAGTACAGAGGGTCAGGAGCTTGAATTATTACCCCATCTGGGTGCACATAATTCACACTGTGAAAGGTTTCATGTCCCTCTCCATCCACTATTCGAACAGTGTCCATAAACAGAGTCCTGCCTCTTTTCCACTGGGTGTATTTTTCATGAAACAGTCCGTTCCTGACATGCTTGTTTGCACCAGGATGCACACATTTCATTGCTTCAGCCCAGATCCAGGATTTTCTGCTGTTCTCTATCTCCTCCCAAACTCTCCGAGGAAAGGTAGGAAAGGACATCCCATAGATTTCATTTGCCTTCCTACGAACCAGTCTCTCCTCTTTACTAGCTTTGGTCAACCTGAGACCGCTGGCCTGGCTTGGGGATGGCCAGTCCTGGTTCTGCCAGCTACGCATTCTCAATGAGATGAAAAATGGATCCCTGACTTCTTCTTCTTGCACAGCCAGGGCAGTGGCATCACCACTCTCGTCCATGCATTCCTCTGAGGCAAGAGCTTGAGGCTGTGTACCCGTTCCTTTTTCACAAGGCCACATAGGTTCCCCCTCTTCTTCTTCTTCCTCACTGAGAATCTGTGCCCAGGAGTGAGCAGTCGTCCTCATTCCTGAGACTATCCATTCATCACTAGGTGCGGAGGTCAACACCTCCCATTCAAAGGCCTCCCTCATCTCATCTTCTCCTATGAGACTTGGGCTAGCCCCCCCCTCCAGGGGTCTACTGATGCTCTGTCTGAATTATCTCTATGCGATCCAGCATCCAAAACATCAGCATATGGTTCTGTCTGCAAATCTGCACCCTCTAGCTTTGTGCCACACTCCCCTGAGTGGCCTTCTCCAACAGGCTCCGCCTGGTGCTGTGTGCTGCCAACTACAGATTCCTGAACTTTTGTCCATGTAGGAGCCAAACGAATCTTGGGCACTTTATACAAGCTGTATTTCTCTAGGCACCCAGAACAGTGAGATACCATGAAGACATCCCTTCCAGCATTTAAGCATATTAGACACACTTGCACTGGATATCTAGGAATCGCCACATGAGAAGGCAGTTGTCCTCCACAGCAACACCTTTCAATGTCCCTTAACTTATTTACTTCTGTTGCTACTGCAGCCCGGGCATGATCCGGGTAGCGGGCTGGTCCTGAGGCCATGACTGCAGGGGAAAAACAAACAAATGCTCACTGTTACTTAAAGTCCCACTTCACTGAACACTTTCTTTTACTTTTAAAATGGCTCCTCTGCTGCTGTGTTTACATTACTACCCCACCCTGTAATGGCGGTGGCAGCAATCCTGCGCATCAACATTCAGAAATTGGGTCAAGCCACTGCGCATCCGATTTACACACACTACTGATAACTTTGCTCAAAACTGTACAAACTTGCACTGTTCTTTTTCCTAGCACATTTATATGATTTGCCACGGACTTTTCACTTGCTGAAAACATTTTTTTTAGCACACAGTCCCTTAAAGCCTCAGGATTTCAAGCACAGGATTGCCTGTAACTAGTGCTGCATATTTTGCTACAACTCACAGTCTCTCCACTGGCTTTGAAACTTTATGCTGACGCTGAACTCATAACTATGCTCACAGTCGATGCAGGGGTTGACAAATTTCAAAATTACATGCTAGTCCAAGGACAAATGGCCTAGCCAAAAATAGTAGTCCCAGTGTTGCGAGTGGTAGTCCATGGTTAGAAGGCTAGAATTTTAGGAAAACTTAGAAAAATATACTTAGGAATAAAATACATGGTTTAGAGGTGGCATTATGAATACTGTGTAGCTGTAGCTACTAAAAAACAGGAAATAATTATGCATTTTCTGTTAAATTACAACAGGTGTCGGGTGGCCGGGGGTCGGCAGGGGGAGGGAGGATCGAGGCGTCCCAGCGGATGCTCCTCCCTCAGGGTGAGGAACCAGAGCAGCTTTGGCGTTCTGCATCACCCTCACAGCCGGTGGAAGCACCGACAATGAGGGGATGGAGGCGGCTCCATTCACTGGAGCCGGGGAGGGGGGACGGTGGCACATGAGGGCTTGGCATGCATCAGCACGCCACCATTCGGGACGTACGTCCTAGCGCACGACGTCTCAGAGGGTAGGGGAAAATCAGGGGAGAAAATGGAAAAAACCTCTCGGCAGCCCTAGATGATAGCCTCTCGGGTACCATCCGGACCACCAAAAAGAGGGACAGACCCCACTGTGCAGGAGGGAAGAAGGAGGCACTCTAGGGGCAGATCCCACCGGAGGTGGAATGGAGGGATGAGAGGAAGGAAGGAGTGGGCTCCGAGAGTAGGGAAGGAGATAAAAGAAATAAAGTAAAAAAAAAAAAATTACAACAGGTGGATGTGGAAGTGTGAGTCAAGTGACAGTCCCAGAATAAAGTTCAACAAACTAACATAAGTACTAGTACATCAGGAAAATAATTTAGAACTATGTACATACGTATTTATTTATTGATTGTTTTGTGATGCTAATAAAACCTGTTCCATAAAGCCTCTGTGTAGTGTGTGTATTTTCTGGTGGCACATGTAATCTAGAATGGGAGAGAAAGGGAACTACCAAACACTAATAAAAAAAATTGTCTTTAAGTAAAAGGCTGCAAAACTAAGCAAGACAGGAGGCAGAGTGGAACGGGATATGGGTAAAAAAAATGGCAACACCAAAAGATTTCTCTGCAGGATGGTGTTGTTTGCTTTGATGTTTACTTTTTTTTAATTCTGTTTTTTTTTTACTTTTTTTCCCCTTCCCTGGGCCCTGCTTGTACATTGTCCAATGCCAGCCCCACACCCTCACCTAAGACACTCCAGAGGTAGACATTACCTTCCGGTTCCTAGCACACCCCAACCACAACAACAAACATTACATTATTTTATTGTTTGATCCTTATACTGAAGCAGCTTATCACACTCTGCCTTTACTTATGTCAGGGCAACAAAGCCCAACTCTCACTCTCTTCTTCCTTGGCTTTACTGCTTGATCTTGTCTTTTACTTTAGGCAACTGTCACCCAATTTTAGGTCACATTACTGTCTGCCCTTCACTTTCTCATCAGGGCAACATGAAGCCCAAAGCTCAACCCTTGCACTCTGTGACTTTCCTCTGACTCCCAGTCCTTAGACTTTTGGGGGCCAAATTTGCTCAGTCAGTTGCTGTATATTTGTAACAGTTAAAGCTGTTACCTTTTTCTGCAGTTCAGATCACTTAGTTTGCAAATCTTAATCCTTTCTTTTCCTGACCCATTCTTTAATAGTTCTGGAGCGTCTGGATTTAACCTGGCTCTATCTGTTCTCCTTCTCGCTCCTCCTTTACTGCTGCTCTGTGTCCCTGTCCTCTATATCTGTCCCGATGGTTCCAGCCCTTGCCCGATCCAAAACCAGCAAATTTTCTTCCCTTTTTTGTCAGTTCTTTAGTTTACTTTTTTTGAGGGGGCAGATTTCCTTAAGGTAATGCTTAAAGGCAGCCTGAGTCGGCACAGTGTGCTCTGCATTAGGCAGGCAGACCGATCTTACCGCACATTGTGGCTCACGCCCTTTCCCTCCCCCAGCTCACTACCAGTATTTCAGGCATCCTCAGGCTCCCTGTCAATATCCCCCACCCCAACACAGCTCAATCTCCTATTCACAAAAGTACCATTCCCTGGTACAAAATGGGCAATAAAATGAAGTGCTATTTTTGCTTTTCAGCTTACCATGGTCCACGTTGAAGCACACGATCTTGTCCGCATCCTCTCCATAGTTAAATTAAAAGAAAGCGCGCCTCTGATTAACCCCAGTCTGTGCCATGGCCAGTAGTTCTCTCCCCAGGCTGATGATGTTATTGGCAGTACGACCTGCCATTCTGACTGCTATGTTCCTCCCTGTTCAGTGCTGGCTGATCCGATGACTGTGGCTCTTCCGTTTGCCGGCTACTCCCCGTATTCCCTGCTCGCTCTCACTCATCTTGTCGGCAAACTCTTCTGCGCACTCATCACTGTAGATCAGCTCCCTCGCAACCCGCCAGTGTACCCTGCTGGAAAACCTAAGGAACTGCTAGAAAAAATGTTTTGGGGGTGTTTAAAACCCTACTTGTCCACGGACAGGTAGCTCTCATCAAAGTGCTTGTCCCCGAGTTTAAAATGATAGCCCGGGACATCGGGCTATAGGATTTGTCAAGCCCTGAGTCGATGGCTTAACAGACTTGCTCTTGCTGGTAAAACTTGACACAGTCTTTATTTGCAAAGCGACTACACTGCTGCACACATATTCAGCTGGCTTTTGGCAGAAATCACTGTTTTGAGCAATTATCACTGTTGGTACTCACTGTTATCAGTAGCTGTTTACTGTGATGGAAAAATGGCCTGCAGCCAGTCTTGGAGGCCTCAGAAAGGAAGCGGGTGGGCAGTCCTGCTGATCGCTTCTCCGATCACCACACTCACAATCCAGTTGATCGAGATGCGGGTTGAGCCCGATTTTAAACAGCAAAGTCTATTTTTAATACTTTTACAGCACTTTTTAATTACCGCGACGCTCCTCCACTAAGCCAGTACACGCACTCCACTCACACTCCCTCTCGAATGCTGGGCAGTCACTGTAGAGCTGGCTGGGGGGCAAGACTGATGGCAGCCTCACCAATCACACGACGCCATGCAAATGAGCCTCTTTCCCTCACAAGTGCTCTTCTTTTCACGGCGATCATTGAGCAGGCAAATTTAAACTGCAGAAACCACTTTTTTTTTTCTTAACTGACTCCACGGCGGGAGCCCATTTCAACCATTTAGCATGGCCATTAACACAGCAAGTCTCTCAGTTTACTAAAAAGCATTTACAATGTCCAGGGCACAATTTTCCTGTTGCTACCCCTAGTCTTCCACACTTTTCTTTATCACAACAGTTCTTTAGAAAGCATTTCCATCGTCCAGGGCACAATTTTCCTGTTGCTACCCCTAGTCTTCACACTTTTCTTTATCACACACAATTTTTTTAAAAGCTGGCAAAAACACTGTAAATATTTGATGCAGGACAAGGGCATACTCTTTCAGCTTTACTGCTCCTTGGTAAACAGTTGGCATTTTAACAGCAGCATATGAACCACAGCACACAGCAACACACTAGTTAAACTTGCTTCAGCTTTTTGGGCTACCCACTGCCAGATAACCAAAACGCTAGCCCCTTGCCCAAGCACCTTTCCTCCCTAAATTAAAATCCAAAGCGGTGCCTCCATTTTGTAACCCCAGAATTTCTATTGCAAATGACAGGTGGTATGCTGTTGAAGCTGACAGCAGTACCAGGTGGGGACTGGGTTCAGGGAGGACTAGGTTACTCGGCACAGGGGCTTAGGTTTGCTATTCTGCACAGTGGCACCCAAGTAAATCCCAACACAGGAAGCAATAACTGTAATGTCCAATACCAGGAATGGGATTCTAAAGTGTGTCTTTTATTCACATCCAAACTGAACAAACAAAGCATAGACGGACCCCCACGGGGCTACATTCCTGGTAATGCAGATAAGAGATAACAGAACACTTCTTCAACACTTCAGTCCTCAGGCTCGACCCACCAGGCACACAGCAGGACTTGCATGCTGGTTTGGGTACACAGCCCGACTTGTACACTATTTGGGTTTTTCCTCCCCCTCCGGCCACTCAAAACCTTGTCCATATGGCAGTGGACACATTTTCCTGGTGGCTCCCCAAACCACTTTAGAGCCTTCGACTCCTTAAGGGAAATTTCCTTTCAATCCCCCATCTGGGTACTTCCCTCAGCACTGTCCAAGTGCCTGAGGCAAAGCAAAAGGGCCACAGAGCAAATCCGTAGAGGTGAACCTGGTTACTAAAGGTGGGGGGGGGTCTCCCACCTCCAGCTTCCACAATCCATACCCGGCCATTTCTCTGGACATTAAACAACTCTTTGAAAGCTTGGCAATGTAGATTAAAGGGTAAATGTATAGCACGTCTCCTCTACATGTCTTGACTTTCCCCTTATACTAGACTCGAACATACTTAAACATATCTTCCTGAAAAGCTTGGCAATGTAGATTAAAGGGTAAATGTATAGTACATCTCCTCTACATGTCTTGACTTTCCCCTTGTGCTGGACTTGAACATACTTTTACTTTGGCTAAGCCTATTCCTCTAGGCCTCCCACTAATTCAGCAGTCCAATCCCCACCTTAACACAGTTCACGTGAAACATAGGCCCTTTGACAAGAGCAGAACTCACCCTTTGGTTGCAGGTGCCCCACAGGCGAATCTTGACAGCTTCTGGTGCCACAACACATTTCAGAAAATAAGGCAGCTTCTTCCCTAGCCAGAACCAGGAGGTTGCCCCTGGAATAACAGGCAAATCTTCCACCCCATCCCCTCTGGGATAGGGCACAGAGACCAGTATCAGCGGTCTCCACCACTTCAAGTACAGCTTACTATGTTCCTCTTTTGGGGGAAACCCACACTTTTCCCTAGAAGTAGCTCTATATCAGAGCTTTAGGCTCCAAGAGCCTGTGCACAGACTGCTGTGCTCCTCTCTTCAAGACTGCTCACACACAACTACTTTCAAAAAACTCCCAACATTCTAACCTAACTCCCATCTGCAGATTCCAATGTGGCTCATGCAGTTGCGATAGTTCTATGGTGATGTCATCCCTCAGTCTCAGCTGAGACTGAGAACAGAGTGAGACAGTATGAAATCCATTTAACTGGAGTTTCACAAGCTGCCTTCCCTGCCTACCACTAGGTCTTACTGGAATTCTAGTAACCCCGGGTAACAGGGGGGGTTACATAAGCCTTCAACATTTCTAGTCTTTCTAAATCTATATTCTCAGAGATTATAAACTAATCTCATATTTGTTTTTCATAATGTTCTCATTTCCAGGTACCAGAGTTACTAAAGACAGAACAGAAGAAATTATGGAACTGATTTGCCATCTCCTAGTTGCCACTAACTGTTACCCCTCCATTCTTTAATGGTTCAACATTCCTCTCTGTTTGCCTCTTGCATTTAATGTACTGTAAGAATAACACTCTTTGTAATTGGTTGTTGCATTTTGGGGAATTTGTTCTTCCATCTTGGCTTTTTGACTTCTAATTGTCCTTTTACATTCCATCTGGACTTGTTTATGATTCTCAGTTACTTGGCCTTCACCTCGTAAGTTATTGATATAATTTCTTTTTCTTTTTAATTGGTAACTTGGTAATTTTTTAAACCATTTTTTGATCCTCCCTAAGTAACTTCCATTGACTTTCCACACTATTGGTAAATTACTGATTCCAGTTCCGTGTTGCAGCCTCTACCCTCATTCATTTAAAGTCAGCATTCTTGAAATCATTATAAACTGATGTCACAGATTCGCTAATAAAGCTTCTTTTAATAGTGTATGTGACAATGTTATAGTTACTACTGCCTAGAGGTTATCTTATATATCACAGGTATTTATTAATGTATCTGAATTAGTTCTGACCACATCCAAAACTGAGTTTTCCCCTAGTTGTTTCCTGCACACTTTGATTAAGGTTATAAATGTTCATAATAGAGTCAGAGTCCATTTCTTGCCAGTTACTTCCTCTGTTACTTTCACAGTTTATTCCTAGCATATTTAGAGATATATAAGGGATACGCAATCCTCCTACTGGAAATATTGTTGATATTTTTTGTTTGAGTGGCAATTGACCTGATAACATCACGAGTGGCGAAGCCACGAGTGATGCTATTGGGTCAATCGGCATGAGAACAGAAAATATTGACAATATTTCCAGTAGGGGGGTTGCGTATTCCATTTATGCCATACCTCCAAGAAGTGAAAAAAATGTAATTTCTTGCCATTTTTTGCCGATTATAATAAATCTAAAATATATCTATAAATGAAACACCACTCATTTTGTAGATATTTTTATCCTGATCAATTTCTTTGCTCAAACTACCATGCTACCATTTTTCATTTGAAAGTTATATGCATTTGTTTGTTGTGAAACGTGAAAACATTGAATTTTCTGCTGTTTTTTGCTAATTATAAAAAAACTGCATGGCATCTATAAATGAAAGATGACCATTTTGTAGATATTTTTGTGTTGAACAAATTTCATGCTCACAGTACCATGCAATCATTTTTAGTTTTAAAGTTATTCACATTTGTTTGTTGCAAAATGTGAAGAAATTTAATTGTCTGCTACTTTTTTTTGCTAATTATAAAAAAACTAAAAGGTATCTGTAAATGAAACACCACTCATTTTGTAGATATTTTTGTGACGAATAAATTTCGTGCTTGAAGTACCAAGCTATCATTTTTCATTTTGAAGTTATTTACATTTGTTTGCCGAAAAAGTGAAAAAGAATTGAATTGTTTGCTGTTTTTTTTGCTAACTATAACAGAATATAAATTAGCTAAAAAATGAAACACCACTCATGTTTACATATTTTTGTGCTGAACAACTTTCGTGCTCACAGTACTATGCTATCATTTTTCATTTTAAAGTTATTCGCATTTGAATACGGTTAATACTGCTACTGAGACCAAATATGCAAATGAGTTCCAAATAAGCCAATCACTACCTACTGTGTGGATAACTACAGTGAGAATATCACCTACTCTGAGGATAAATGCAATAGCCTCACTGTAGGTCAAATGACAGTTAAAATATTGCTTATATTTGTCCCCTGATATCTTCACAGGTATGGCATACAAGTGTATCCCTTGTCTGTACTAAGGTACATATAATATTGAAAAACTTGTTTTTGTTATTGTCCATGTCTACAGGTCTGTAGAAGACAGCAGTGATGCTCTGGTAGAGACCCTGCATTACTTAGCTCTACAGCTATCTCAAAGGTTATTGTGTCCAAGTCCACCTCAGTCTCTTTGATCTTAATATGATCATATTTTTGTCTCTGTCTAGTCGATTGTTATTGTACATATTTTTCAGAAATTCCTGCTTCCTGAGTGTATATATTTCAAAAAACTGCTACTGTGAGAACAAACTGAAAATCAAGCTGATTAACATTTCTGCATGATGTGAGGAAAAATTACCATGGATGCCAGAAATTCTGACTAAACACTGCAAGCAGTTTGCTATTTTATAGGCATCAGAACTCTCAAATCAGTTCTCAAGTTGATTAGCATTTGTCCCAATTACATGCTTGAGGCCAGATATTCAAAACTTTTGCTGGCACAAATCCTAGTTTGTCCATGCAAACCAGGTTTTGTGGGAATTACCTATATTCAAAAGCCTGGTTTGCGTAGGAAAACAAGGTTTGCACTTGGTCAAACTGTGGAGGGGAGTGCAATGTAAATGGAGGGGTGGGGACTTGAATGTTGGTGCAGTCCAATATTCAGAGAATTTGCCCCATGCAAGGTTGTTTTGCGTGGTCTGCTTGCACGGTGCAGATACTGCTGACCTAAATCCCAACTTACTCCCACGTGACCTTAGGAAATGTGGCGGCCCCTTCTATGCTGGTCCTGAGCCACCAAAACAGTGTACCTGGTATCTTGTGGTTCTTTCCTGCACCCACACCCATACCCAATGTAAACACAATGTCCCTGGTGTCCAGTAGTCCCTCCCTGGTTCTGATCCCCAGCCCCATAAACATAACTATTTTCCCTGTATCCAGTAGTCCGTTCCCCCACCCAATGTCCTTCCGACATTAAAGTTATCTTGCCCTGGTGTCCAGTGGTCCCTCCCCCCACACGATCCCCATCCATGTACTGAGGAAAGCCCTCCAGTTGGTCAATACTCCCCTCTTTGGCGATTGCCAGCCTGCCACTGCCATGCAACATGCCTTTTGTAAGGAAGTTCCACCCAACAAAGTCCCTGCCCCGTTCCCAAACAGTGATCATGGCCCTTCAGCCCATCCCTCGGTGGTGGCTAATGGCCCCCCACGGCACTGACAACCCACCCCCCTGGTCTCCCCAGACTTGCCTATCACTGCCATGGTCAGCGGATGGTGAGTGACACAGCTCTCCAAATACCACCTTGGCTGCCTGCCATCTGACAGGAGCAGGGAGCATGCTGTGTATTTATGTGGCATAAATAAGCAGTGTGCTCACTGCTTCTGTCAGATGGTGGGCGGGTGAGGTAGTGTGTGGTGGGCTGTGTTGCTCACCATTCACTGCACCAGCAGAAAGGTGCGGGGGACCAGGGAGGTGGGTTGTTGATGCCGTGGGTGGTAGGGGGCCACTGACTACCACCGAGGGATCAGCTGGGGGGGCCGCAATCACTGTTCTGGAACTGGACTGAGGGCTTTGTTGTGGGGGTGACTTCCTTATAAAAGGCATACTGCAAGGCAGTGGCAGGCCATCGATTGCCTTTTGTGGGGATATTGACAAATTGGGGAGGCTTTCCTCAGTACAGGGATGGAGATCGGGTGGGGGTAAGGACCACACTGAATATCAAGGAAATTTTAATTTAATATCGAGTGGACTTTAGGTGGGGGAGGGACCACTGGACACCAGGGAAAGTTAACTTTAATGTCAGGCGGATATTGGGTGGGGTTAGGAACCACCAACCACCAGGGAAAGTTAAATTTAATGTCAGGTGGACATCGGGTAGAGGGAGGGATGACTGGACACCAGGAAAAGTTAAATTTAATATTGGGCAGACATTGGGTGGGGGGAGGGACCACTGGACACCAGGGAACTTGATATTACATATTGGGCACAGCATCAGGTGGGGGAAGGGACTACTGGACACCGAGGACTGAGTCATAAAACATAGGCCATGGGTATGGGTGGGGAGAGGAACCGCGAGCTACCAGAGAATACTACTTTAAACATCTGGCATGGGTGGGGTAGGGACCACTGGATACCAGGGAATAATACTTTAAATATCAGGCATGGGTGGGGATGTGGAAGAGATCACTGGACACCAGGAAATAATACTTTGAATATTGAGCATGGGTGCAGGTGGGAGAAGGGATCACTAGACACCAGGGACATGGTCATTTCTATTTTGGACTGGGATCGGAGGGTGGGGGGGCACCACTAGACACCAAAGACATGTTATCTTCTGTACAGGGATGGGATCTGAGGGAGGGGGAGACCACTAGCATCAGGGATAGCTCTCTGAGACTGGGCAATTGGAGGGGGGCCGTGCCATCTATACCAGCCTCACTCCCCATACAAATGAGCCCATAATGGACATATATACGGCCACTTAGTGCCTTGCATTCCCAATGGGCTCATTTGCATGGGACCGTTTGAATATCAGAAATTTAGCACGGGTGCAAGCCATTGTGGTGCCCTATTTCAGATGCTTACCAGTCGTGGCTGCCCTAAGTGAAAAGCAGTGATGCTGACGCTGCCTATATTCAGTTGTATAGTGCTAGTGCACAATTCCACTGAATATAGCATCTTCGGGCACCCGGGCTATCGCAAAGCACAGTGCAAATATTTGCACTTCGATTTGTGCATTTTTGAACATTGGACCTTGGTGTTTTAGCTGTCTTGTAGTGATTGTTTAGGGAACTGGGTCTTTTGGATTTGATTATTAGACTTTGTTTAATTATTCTCAATGGGGTATTAATTGGTTGTGTATTGTGGTGATGTTTTTCATGTGTTTATGTACTTTTTCTTTTAACTATTTAAGTAGCACCAGATAGCCTGAGCTTCAATCTAGAAGAAGTGCCTGTAGCACAAAATGTTGAGTGATCTTTTGTATGCTGCTTTAATCTGCTATTTTCTTTTTTATTAACTCCTTGTTATGGAGCTTTAAAATAAAATTGTGAGTCACATTTTACTGTCTACTTTGTGACTGTGTGACTTATTTGTGGCCTGGACAGAAATGGCATTTTTTTCTGCTGATTTTCCTGCATGCTTCTCCACTCTTTCTATTGACCCTAAAAGTGCTTCTGAAAGTCAGGTTGCAACAAGTAGCCATGATCCTGGAGGTACCATATTGGCACAAACAGCCATGGTACTCACTGCTATGCCAAATGTCCACGAGGGCTTACACTCTACCCCTGTGTAGAACAGTTAATTACCATAACAGTAGATCTTTGAGAGAATCTCCTCCATTGAGCAGCATCATGGAACTGTAAACCATTGGCATTAGGACCACCCAGAAATGTTTGCTGGCTGGGGTCTCCCACGTGGACTCATCTCTTCAGTGCCTGTATAACATGGGCTTCCCCAGCATATCTCAGTTCCCCCAGCAGAGACAAGTTCACAGGATCATCAGACTGGGAGGGGCTGAAGCAACCAGGAACAAACCAGGTACACACAGGAGAGGATATGGAAACCTGAGTGAAGATGCTGAAAGGGGCAGTATAGGAGAACCAACTTGTTAGAGCAGGCAGGATAATCACCTGTCACGGGGGAAAGGCGGGAGGTAGAGCCATGGCTCAGTGGAGGAGATTGTCTCAAAGAAATGCTGTTACAGTAAGTAACTATCCTGTCTTCTTCAAGGGCATCTCCTTCCAATGAGCCACATCATGGAACAATTCCCAACAAGTACCAATCACTGAGTGGGGATGGCAGGACCTAAGGATCCTGAGTAAGGAGGCCTTCCAGGACAGTAACAAAGCCTGCATGTCTACAAGAGATGATGTCCAGACTGTAATGTTTAGTAAATGTATGAGTAGTACTCCAAGTGGCTGCAACACATATACCAGCAGTGGACACATTCTGGAACTGAACCACTGAATTAACAACCCCACAAGTGGCATGGGCACAGACAGAACCAGGAAGCTGCATAGTGCGGTTCCGGTAGCAAATAGTACTACAGCTAGCCAACCAGTTGGCTAAGCCTTGCTCAGAAATGGGTCGCCTATGATCTGGGGGGGTGGTGAAAAGTCACAAACAGTTGTGAGGATTTCTGTGCTTAGTAAGATCCAAGTCCCAGAGCAGCATCCTGCAGATGTTCAGCGTATGTAAATGACATTCTACACTATCCATGGGAGTTGGAAAATAAACAGGAGGGTCAGTAATCTTATTCAGATGAAGTTCTACTTTACTGAGCAGGTGGTGGAGCTATGGAACAGTCTGCCTACTGAGGTGGCAGGTGCCAAGACTGTGGAGAGCTTCAAGCACGGGTCGGACAGAGTAAGGGCACAAAAAAATGAGCTCTGCTCCAAGTACGAGAGTGAGGAAGGATCAGCTGGGGGGGGTCACTCCCTTGATTGACACTAGGTCCAGGGCAACTTTGAGCAGACTTGATGGACCCTTGGTATTTTTCTACCATCATACATAGATACATAGACAATGTCAGCAGATAAGGGCCTATGGCCCACTCAGTCTGCCCATTTGAGCTTGTAAGTTTACTTTTTGTTTTCCTAGAAGTCTGTTGCCCCTTAACCCTGACCTCCATAATTCCTTTATGTCTATCCCATGCATTTTTAAATCCCATGATTGTTTTAGCCCCTACCACTTCCTCTGGCAGGGTGTTCCACTTGTCCACCACCCGTTCTGTGAAGAAATTCTTCCTCACGTTTCCTCTGAATCGTCCTCCCTCCAACTTCATCCCATGCCCTCTAGTCCTGGAACATCTTTTTCACTTAAAAATAGTGTATTCCTGCACCCTGTTCCTCCCTGTAAGGTACTTGTATGTCTCTATCATATCCCCTCTCTTCCTCCTCTCCTCCAGGGAGTACATACTGTATTCAATTCCTTCAACCTGTCCTCATAGGACTTGTGATGCAATCCATGTACCATCTTTGTTGCTGTCCTCTGAACCTTCTCTACCCTGTCTATGTCCTTACATAAGTAAGGTCTCCAGAACTGCACACTGTACTCCAGGTGGGGCCTCACTAGTGTCTTGTATAGTGGAATTATGACCTCCCTTTTCCTGCTGGTGATGCCACTGCCTATGCATCCCAGCATCCTATTTGATTTACCTGCTGCCTTGTCACACTGTTTCCCTACCTTGAGGTCATCAGAGATGATAACCCCAAGATCCCTTTCCTGCTTAGTGCATGCTATATCCTCACCCCCCTACTGATATATTGTGCCAGGGTTTTTGTGCCCCATATGCATTATCTTGCACTTCTTTGTATTGAATTTCAACTGTCAAACCCCTGATCATTCTTCAAGTTTCTGCAGGTCCCTTCTCATTCTGTCTATACCCTCTGGTGTGTCTACTCTGTTACAGAGCTTTGTGTCATCAGCAAACAGAGAAATTATGCCTTCTAGGTTCTGTGCAATGTCATTGATGAAGATGTTGAATAGGACCGGTCCCAGCACTGATCCCTGTGGTACCCCACTGGTCACTCTTCCCTCTGTGGAGTGACAGCCATTTACCACCACCCTCTGAGTCCTGCCACCCAGCCAGTTACCTACCCACCCTACTACTGTCCTGCCCACACCCATATTCCCCAGTTTGTGAAATAGACTTCTATGTGGCACAGTGTCAAAGGCCTTGCTGAAGTCCAGATAGGCCATGTCCACTGCCCTCCCCTGATCCACCTCTCTAGTCACGCAGTCACAAAATTCAACGAGGTTGGTCTGACATGACCCCCCCCTGGTGAAACCATGCTGCCTTGGGTCCTGTAGTCCATTGACAACTAGATGTTCCACCAATCTCTTGTTCAGTAGTGCTTCCATGATCTTCCCCACTATCGAGGTGAGGCTGACTGGTCTGTAGTTCCCTGCTTCCTCTTTGTTCCCACTTTTGTATAAGGGGACTATATCTGCTATCCTCCAGTCTTTGGGTACCTCCCCTGTTTCCAGTGGTCAGCTAAACAGGATTGCCAGAGGTTCAGCCACCACCTTTCTTAGTTCTTTAAGGACCCTGGGGTGCACCCCATCTTGCATCATTGCTTTATCAGCTCTTATTACTTCCAGTTCCTTCAGGACCTTTTCTGCACCATTCCCACCCCTTATACTCCCTTCAGACCCACTACCCTCCTCTTCCTCAGTAAAGACTGAGCAGAAGTACATGTTCAATGTGTCAGCTTTACTGTTGTCATCCTCCATGCGGCCCCCATCCTCCCTCTTCAGTGTCACTATCCCTTCCTTTGCCTTTTTTTTTTCACTTATGTACCTGTAAAAGGTTTTGTCCCCTCTGCCCACTGATTTTGCAATGTGCTCTTCTATCTGAGCTTTGGCTTCCCTTACTGACCTCCCTGCCTCCCTTTGTTTCTCCTGGTACTTCTTCCTATCCCCTTCTGCCTGTGTCTTTTTGTATGGCCTGAATAGAGTCTTTTTGGCTTTCACTTTCTCTGCTCCCTCCTTGGAAAACCATAATGGCTTCCCCTTCTTTTTACCCTTGCTAAGCTGCTTAATGCATGATTCTGTTGTTCTTGTAATCCCCATTTTAAATGCTGCCCACTGTTCCTCAACCCCTGATTCCTGCCCCATTCCCCTTAATGCCTCTTTCAAGCATCTTCCCATTTTCCCAAAGTCTGTCCCCCTAAAATCCAGGATACATGTTTTTGTGTGGTTTGGTTCTGCTCCTTCTGTGATTTCAAACCACAATGACTGGTGGTCACTGTTCCCCAGGTGCTCCCCCACTGTTACCCCCATCACACTGTCCCTGTTTGTGAGCACAGAGTCCAGTATTGCCTTCTGCTGAGTTGGTTCCATGACCAGTTGCTTGAGGAAGGCACCCTGAAGGGAGTCCAGGATAAATCTGCTCCTAGTTGATGCTGCTGTTGGGATGCTCCAGTCCACATCTGAAATATTGAGGTCTCCAACCAGCACTACCTCACCCTTGTCTGCCATCCTTTGGATGGCTAGCATCAGCTCCCTATCTGTTTCTTCCTCCTGGGGTGGTGGTCTATAGACCACACCTGTGCGGATGGCTGGACGCATTTTCCTTTCCAGCTTAACCCACGGTATCCCCCATTTTGTTCCTTCTGGATCTCTGTGGCCTTTATGTCATTTTTCACATACAGTGCCACTCCTCCTCCCTTCCTGCCTGCCCTGTCTCTTCTGAATATGTTGTAGCCAGGTACGGCCATCTCCCAGTCATGGTTATCATTACACCAGGTTTCTGTGATGGCCACAGTGTCCAAGTCTGACTGCACCATGACAGCCTCCAGATGCCTCCATTTTGTTGCTAAGGCTCCTGGCATTGGCACACATGGCTTTCCATGATTTGACCTCCATAGACTGCTTAGCTGTTCTACTCCAGCCCCTTCCCTGGTTGTCCTTTATCCCTGGTTCTCCTTGCTGTCTGCCTTTCTGTTGAATTTTGCCCCTTTTCTGCCTATCCACCTCTTGGGCAATTATCTCCATTTTTTGCACACTGCTTTGTAGAGATATCCACTCCTCCAGTTCACTGGTTCCACTGCTAGCTGTGGGGGGCGGGCAATTAGGTACCCTCCTTGCTGGCCTGCCACACCCCTTGGCTAGTTTAAATGCTTGTCAATATAGGATTTAAACTTATCATTGAGTGCTTGGATTCCCCTCCAGGATGGATGCAGGCCACCAGGCTTGAACAAGCCTCCATCCCTCCAGGTGGGTCCCCAGTCAACAATGAATCCAAACCCTTCCTTACAGCACCAGTTCTTCAACCATGAGTTAAAGTTCCTGGTGCATGCAGCCCTATGCTCTCCCATGCCTCTCGCAGGTAGTACTTCTGAGAAGGTGACAGAAATAGCTACTTGCTTGAGACCCCTCCCCAATTTTCTAAACTCTTCCTGAACTTCCTTTGGCTCCCCCATTTGCCAGGTCATTAGTACCTAGGTGGATATTGACATCCAGCTGATCCTCCTGTCTTACCTTACCAGCGATCCCCAGGATCTTCTTTCCATCCCTCCATGCCATGGCACCTGGTAGGCACCTCACCTCCCTGTTCTCCCCCTCCTGTGTTCCTAGCTGGATCCCTCTTATGCTCTATCATGGTCTCTGTTTCTATGTTTAGTGTTCTCTTAGACATTACTTTTGGAAGAAAACAAGGATTAGTACATAATGTAACTCTGTCCTTGTGGAAAATAAGGAAAGGAGGGTCTGCAAATATAGCCTGCAGCTCCAACATGTGTCTAGCAGATGTCATAGCCACTAGAAATAGTGTCTTTGCCATATTGGTCCTTGTAAGAACAGATCCAGAAGCAAATGATTTGATACCTTTTATTGGACCAACATAGATGTAACAAAAAGAACAAAGTGCTTTAGCTTTCGGACCAACAAGTCCTTCCTCGGAAGCTTAATGACAGTTATTTAGAAAATCCCATACTTTAGACACCCAGATCATGCAGAAAAAAAACCCTATTGGTTTAAAATACTCATTTAAAAAATAACAGAAGAAAATGTCAGAGAAGTTGAATGGTACCAGTATGTTGGGACTCTTGTCTTACATACATACTGTACATTTACTTCTAGTTAACCTTACCCTGGGGAGGGTGGAAGTTTTATTTCATTGTAGTTCTATTCAGAATCCTTGGACTGTTACTGCACAGATAGTAGTATGGTTATATAGTGTTGCATTTTGAACTCTGTACATATTAGGATACATGATCCTTTTTACTTGGAATTTCATGACCAGTTGAATTCCTTTGGGAAACAGTTGCAGTGATTGATGTGAATGATAGTGCATTAGGATGCGTGTGTATGTGTGTGTGTTGGCCCAGATGACCCCTGCAGTCACCAGACCCAACAGGAAAAACCTAGAGCGTAGCTCCCTCCTGGATCTAATGTTAGTTAACAAACCTCACAACATTTTGCATGCCGGGGTGTTTTTCAAAGACCTTAGTGATCATTGTGCTTTAAAATTAAAATCAGCCCCTAAATATAAGCTAAAAAGGTGTTTGAAAAAGTTTTGCCAGCATGCCTTCCTTAATGACCTGAGTAACATCAGATGGCAAGACTTCTACCTGGACTCTTCCCTCAGTGAGGCATTTAATATCTTTCATAGCCTTCTAATGGGTGTTTTAGACAAACATGCCCCCCTAAGACTGATCAAGTCCAAGAAAAGATCTCCTGGATGGTTCTCCCCCATCCTAAAGAAAGCCCTCAAAGATAGAGACTTCTGGCAGAAAAGAGATAGGAAGACACACTCTGATGCTGATTGGCTTGCTTTTCGTGTATCTTGAAATGCCTGCACCAAACTAATTGGGACTGAAAAAGCTAGATTCTTCCAGTCAGCACTGGAAGACAACAAAAACAATGCCGCCAAATTCTGGAGTATCCTCAAAGAAGTTTAGGGTCATACCACCGACGCCTCCCTTCCAGCCAAAATAGTGTCCGGGGACACCACTTTCAAGGATAGAGTGGATATACTTAAACAACTCAATGATCACTTTGCCACAGTGGGGCTGGCATTTGATGTCTCTCCATTCAGTAATATCAGCCTTCACGGGGATGACACTGATGCCACAAGCCCCAACATCAACACCAACCAGAGCTACTCCTCCCCCTTCAGCTTCCGCCCTATATTCTTCAAGAAAGTGAAGAACCTCCTACTGTCTTTAGATACTAAAAAAGTGCTGGTGCTGACCTCACCGAACCTTTCTTCCTAAAATTAGGCCATTATTATCTAACTGCCCCCATTGTCCATTTATTCAACATCTCCCTAACTCAGGGTGAGTTACCCTTGCCGTGGAAAACTGCTCACATCATCTCTTTGTTCAAGTCCGGGAACCCTAGCGACCTGAACAACTATTGGCCTATTTCTATACTAGCCTTCCTTTCAAAATTATTGGAAAAAATCATTGACACCCAAATCAGGGAGCACCTGGATTCACAGAATCTGTTAAATGCTGCTCAGTCGGGCTTCAAAGCCAAACTTAGCACAGTGTCTGCCCTTGCTAAAGTAACCACCGACTGGCAAATTGACTTGGATGCTAAGATGCATGTGTTTGCACTCTTCCTTGATTTTAGTAAGGTGTTCGATACTGTGGATCACAACATTATGCTTACTGCATTAAGTACTGTAACATCAGTCTCGATATTTCTGCCATTAAATGGTTCACCAACTACCTTACTAACAGACTACAATGAGTCAAAGCTCTGGGAGAACTGCCCCCACTGAAAACACTACCAAGAGATGTCCCTCAAGGCTCTATTTTGGGCCCAATCTTATTTGCAATCTACATCAATAACCTTGATTCACACCTGTGCACAGCTAAAGTGCACTTATCTGCAGATGATACAGTCCTCTACACCGCTAACTCTTCTCTAGGCATGGCCCATGAGGATTTACAGTGAGATTTTATCTCTCTCCAATTTAATCTTATGAAGCACAAGCTACTGCTTAATGCCAAAAAAAAAACAAAGTCATGATCCTCTCACCAAATGCCACCCCAGGACCAACATGCAACCTGAAGATTCTAACTTTATTAGGTGAACCCCTTTTGAACCGTTGTTACCTTTAAATACCTGGGATTCTGGCTGGACAACAAGCTTAATTTCCTATGCCACCTGAATGAACTTTCGAAAAAATTAAGAAAATGCTTAAATCAAATCAACTTTATTTTTATAGCGCCTTTCAAAGCCAAGGCACTGTACATAAAACATATACATAATGATAAAAATTTTAAAACAGCATTAAAATATAACAACCATAACTAAATAAATGCTAAACTAAATAAATATGTCTTCAAACCAACTTTAAAACTATCGACGGTTGAGCATTCTCTCAACCAATGAGGTAGAGAATTCCACAGGGTTGGTGCTGAAAAAGCAAAAGCACGAGATCCAGATGTCTTCAATCGAACCCTGGGAATCTCCAGCAATCCCTCGTTGGTGGAGCGGAGAGGATGGAGGGGGCAGTAGGGAATCAGGAGATCTTTCAGGTAACCAGGTTGCTGGTCATGTTGGGCTTTACAGGTTAGTAAACCAACCTTCAAGGTGATCCACCACCTAACAGGCAGCCACTGCAGTTCACGGAACACAGGTGTAATATGATTGGTTCTAGAAGTCCCAGTCAAAAGCCTGGCCGCCGTGTTCTGCACCAGCTGCAGGCGGCGGATATCAACCCCAGGTAGCCCTAGGTAGAGGGAACTGCAGTAATCAAGCCGGGTAGTGACAAAGGCATGGACCAATGTTGGAAGATCACCCAGAGGAACCAGGTGTTTCACCCGGGCGATATTCCTCAGATGGTAAAAAGAGGATTTGACGACAGCTGACACCTGGGATTTTAGGGTCAGACCGTCATCAAAAATAACGCCCAGATTTCGTACCTGATCGGAGGTAGGGAGCCGCATACCACCAAGGAACAAATCTGATGGTTGTCCAGCTCCCAAACCCGCCCCCGGACGACCTGGGTCCACTACCAATACCTCAGTCTTATCCGATTCAGTCTCAGCCAGCTGGAACTCATCCAAAGTCTGATCTCAGCAAGGCAGTTATTCAGCATGGAGAGTGCATCATCCTGGCTGGGCAGAAAAGACAGATACAGCTGGGTATCATCTGCATAGCAGTGAAAACCCAAACTGTATCACCTGATGATTTCTCCCAATGGCAGCATATACACTGCAAACAGCATGGGAGCTAAAATGGAACCCTGCGGTACCCCACAAGGCAGGGAGTGAGCGCCAGAGGAATAAATTCCAGTGGCAACTCTCTGAAACCTGTCTGTGAGGTAAGAATGGAACTATTTGAGGACTGTACCAGACAGCCCACAATAAACCTACAGGCGATCCAATAGCACACCATGGTCTACAGTGTCAAATACAGCAGAGAGATCGAGAAGGACCAGAATGGTACATGCCTTTCGATCTCTAGCCACTAGGAGATCACTCAATACCCGGACAAGGGCAGTCTCCGTGCTATGCTTCTTCCTAAAACTAGACTGGAGAGTATCATAGACATTGTGAGTTATAAGATGATCATCCAGTTGCAACGCAACCGCCTTTTCAATAACCTTACCAACAAATGGCAGGTTAGAGATAGGCCAGTAGTTAGCTAGACAATCTGGATCTAAGGAGGGTTTTTTAAGGAGTGGTCGAACGACTGCCTCCTTGAGGGGGTCAGGGAAGTACCCCCTCTCCAAAGACTTCCAGACAATGTCAGCAAGGATTGGGCAGATAACTTCTACACATCCTACTAAGAGAGGTGTAGGGCCCGGATCCAAACTGCAACTGGTTGGTCGCAATGTTTGGATGATCTTCACAATGTCACTGAACTCCAGCCGGTGAAACTCTGACCAGACAGACCGAGTACATGCCACTTCCCATCGACCACTGCAGTCACCCATAGGAGAGGTCGGACCTATGCCAGACCTGTTGCTGGCAACCTTATCTGCAAAGAACCAAGCAAACTCCTTGCATCTTGGCTGAGAAAAAGCTTCTCTGGGCTGGAGGCAGATTGGATTGCACAATCTGTCCACAGTCCGGAAAAGCTGAGCCGGTAGGTTCTGTGCAGCAGAAATCTCCCTGGACAGGAACTCAGCCTTCTTATGGGTGATTTCTGATTGATAGCCATCATAATGTGCCATCAACCTAAGCCTGTCAGCATCATTACCGGACTTCCGCCAGACTCTCTCCAACCTTTGGCCAATTCGCCTTAACTCTTTCAAGGAGCCATCAAACCAAGGGCTCCTTGGACGGAGGGTGAGAGGCTGAACACGAACAGGAGCAATTTTGTCCAGAGCATCTCCCACAGCCTTGTTATAGGCTAGTACGATATCATCTGGACTCATGCATTCACTCGACAAGCCAGATAGATCCAGTATCGCCATTGGGTCACTGGGGTTAATACCTCTTAAAGGGAGGTACCGAACCATCTCCGTAGGGGCAGACCTATTGGGGGGGCCCTGAAACTGAACCTTATGGTGTGATGGTCAGACCAGCTGACTGGTTCCACCCCCAAATCAGCGATCTCCATACCCAAAAGGAAGATCAGATCCAATGAATGACCCCTTACATGGGTCGAGGAGGTAAGCACCTGTGTTAGGCCCAGCATCATCATCAGCTGGAGGAGATTTTGACCAAAATGTGAGAGTTCATTGTCGACCCAGGCATTGAAGTCCCCCAGAACTATCAGTCTGGGAAACCTCAACATCATGTCGACGATGAAGTCTGCTATCTCCTGCAGGAAATCTCCACCATCACCTGGTGGACGGTAAATGAGGAGAATCCCACAGCCTACACCCTCTCCCAGGGTATATTCAAAGGATCTGGTACTTCCCAGTGGCACATCCACAAGGCCCAGCTCAGTCTTAAACATAATGGCCACACCCCCGCCCCTGCGATCCAATCTTGGACAGTGTATCACCGAGAACCCAGCTGGAATTGCCGCGGCCAATATAGGACCTGGATTTTCATCCAGCCAGGTCTCAGTGATGCAAGCCTGATCAGTTGATCCAACAAGATCAGCTATAATAGCTGTCTTGTTTTTAATAGATCTGGCATTACATAACATCGCCAAGGAAGAACTTGGCACCTGTCCATTAAAATAGGAACCCTTGGGTATGAGGACAAGACAAGAATAACCCCTATCCTGACCCCATTTTGCCCCAGGGCGTCTCCTGAACCCCAAAACCCCAATCCGCCTGCCCCCCCTCCTGTCCCCCAACAGGCCCAGCTCTCCACCTTCGCCTATGCTTCCTAAGAATGCCCAACGCACGACACCTAAAATAGGTGTCAGATGACAAAGAGGGACACTCAAAGGGACATAATTCCCTGAGCCTGGTGGGGGAATAACAGCCAACCATCGTCAAACCTCCCCAACACATTATAAATAAACAAATAAACAGGAGAGGAAACAAAATTAATAACAAAATTAAACATATCAATATCAAATAACCAAAAGAATATAATAAATTCACTCCTTACTCTCTCTCACAGAGGAAGGAATCAAACAAAAACCAAACACTATTGCACATTAAAGACAAAATAAAATAAAATCCAACCCAAAATATAACCCCAAATAACAATAAAGTACAATTTTGATAACTGCAACAACAGTTTGATCATCTGTTACTGTCCAAAAAACACAATGTCCAGTATATTCATGAGTTGCTGAGTTCATCTGAGAAGTTGTAAAACAGATAATAATAAATCCAAAGTGGTATATTCTACCTCATTAAACATCTACTTACCAACGAAGCCAGAAAGAGACTAGTGTAATGTACATTCCTGCTTTTATTGGATTACGCTGACTTCCTCTACATTAACTGCCCTTCTTCAATGATCCATAAACTTGACACTCTTTATCACCAGGCCTTGAGGTTCATTCTGAATCTGCCTTTTTGCACCCATCACTGCCTGCTGTACCAAGAGATGGGATGGACCTCACTTACTACAAGGAGGAAAAGAAATGCCTTCCTATGGATATATAGGGCTTTATCTGATAAGCTACCAGCACACATCTTGAGCTTATTTGAGCATGTCAAAGGGTCGTATGGTTTGAGATGCTTTTTCTTAATCTGCTTTCATATACCTAGAGTAAGATCATCTCATGGCTTGGCTGCAATTAGCTTCTCCCTTCCTTCCATTTGGAATATTATGCAAAGATCCATAAAGCTTTCAACCCTTCCTGTTCCCCTCACCTTCAAAGCACTGATTACATAGTGCCTAAAGGAAACCTGCAACTGTTATAGATGATCAGTGCATCCCTATTCTCTTGTTGAATACCCTGACCCTCAAGTAACTCCCTGCCCGCAGAAGCCCCGAACCCGAGACACACCAGAGACCACCCCGCTCCCCTGAGGAGACCGGAGGTCGCGAGGGCCTGCTCTGAAGCCCTCCCTGCCCGCAGAAGCCCCGAACCCGAGACATACCAGAGACCACCCCCCTTCCCTGAGGAGACCGGAGGTCACGAGGGCCTGCTCTGAAGCCCTTCCTGCCCGCAGAAGCCCCGAACCCGAGACACACCAGAGACCACCCCCCTCCCCTGAGGAGACCGGAGGTCGCAAGGGCCTGCTCTGAAGCCCTTCCTGCCCGCAGAAGCCCCGAACCCGAGACACACCAGGTAATTTCTACCTTGATCC
The DNA here is from genome assembly GCA_016271365.2 of Neoceratodus forsteri. Taxonomy (NCBI): domain Eukaryota; kingdom Metazoa; phylum Chordata; order Ceratodontiformes; family Ceratodontidae; genus Neoceratodus; species Neoceratodus forsteri. Next base: position 801,452,227 of record CM028129.1, read on the forward strand.
AGGCTGCTGCTACCATCTTTGGCCATCTGGCGCCTTTTCTGAAATGGCCACAAGCTCCCCTGCTTAGCGCATGAATCCCGGCCAGAGTAGCACCTCGAGTTGCTGCCCAGGCTCAAACAGAGCAGAACTGTTACTTTTGTGCCTGATTTTGAAACTTTTAAAACGAACCAGCTAAAACTATTTGCATTTGCCTGTAACTGTATTTAAAAGCTTAGAGTCACTGCACACGAGACACACCAGGCAATTTCTACCTTGATCTTTCTTTTTTTTTTTTTTTTCTCCATTAGCTCCTTATATTGTTTTGCTACTAGAGGGAGCCTGATTAAGTTTGAACAATTTGCTCCCAATACCTCACTTGTCACATTTTACTGCTCTCTAGTAGCTGTTTTCACTTGGTGATCACCCCCTCATCACTCCCTCATCATCCCTTCTCCAATCGTAGAAAGCTATCCCGACATTGTGCACTCCCCAGATCAGCCCTCCTCCTCCTGCTCCTGTCAGGCAATGTCCACCCCAATCCCAGGCCTGGCAGCACTGGTCCTCCCCCTGAAATCTCCTGGGCTGCGCATTGCTTCTATGAACATCTGTAGCCTCCTGAAAAAACTGGACTCTCTACACTGCTGGGTGACGCTTCATAAACCTGATGTTGTTGCCCTGGTTGAAATCTGGCTGTCTCCCTCCACTCCTAACTCTCATGTCTCTCTCCCCGGCTACACTCTCCACCGGTTGGTCCGTGTCGGCAGGAGAGGTGGGGGCTGTGTCTTCTATTTGAAGGAGTCTCTCATGGGGCTACCACTCCCCCCGCCTGACCTCGACCATAAGGCCCAGGCACTTACTCTAAAGCTGTCCCCTGACCCAGCTAGAGGCCCATTATTCCCAACCGTAGCCTACATACCCCCAAGAACCAATCCCAGGCCCTGGGCCCACTAATTGACTACCTCCTCCTCACCCAACTTGTCGGACCAAATCTTGGTGGGCGACTTGAATATAAACTGGCTCTGCCCTCATCCTCCTCCCACCGTGAGGCTTTGATTCAATTGACCTAACTCAACTGGTCTCACAGCCTACTAGAAAACCCTGGGGGACAGCACCCTCCTGGATGTGGTCCTCACCAACAGGCCAATCCATCCACAATATCCAAATCCTCCCTGACTGCCTCAGTGACCACTCCCTGTGCTTTTCAACTGGGAAACCCCTCGGCTCTCATCCCCAGTCAAAATCACCTCTCGAAGGCGGCTTAGGCCTGGGGGACTCATAGGCCTTAAGCGCTTCCTTGTCCACACTGATTGGTCCCCTCTGACGAGGGCAACCAACATTGACTTGGCCCTGGCCTTCTTTGTAAGCGCTTTCAACTTTGCCTGTGATATCTTTGCTCCCATAACTGCTAGGAGGTCCAAAGTGAAACATGCCCCTTGGATCACCCTGCCCTGCTGGCAACTTAAGCAGCGACAATCTTTGGCACCTTGCTGTTGCTACTGGCCGTTCAGCTGACAGGCAGTCCTATGCTGCCGCCCGCAACCAGTGCACCTGGGCCATCCGCAAAGCAAAGGCGGAATACTACCAAGCCTCTCTTACCTCCTCCTGGGGGAACCCCAGGTGCTTCTGGGACAACATCAAGCAACTGAATGGTCACTCCCAGTCCCCCTCTCCTTCTCTTCTCAACATCAATGGTACCGTCTCCTCTGACCCTGCCCTCATTGCCACCCACCTCAATAACTCCTTTACCGACCTTAGCTCAGTACTTCCTGGTAACTTTTTCAGTCCACCTCCTCCATCTGTACCACCACCCATTGCCTGCCCCTCTTTCCACCTGTGTCGTGTCACCATGCAAGAAGCTAGGCCTTACTTGCTAAAAGCCCTAAAAGGTAACACCATCGGTAATGACTCACTTGATCCCTGCCTTTACGTCAGGGTCCTGGATCAGGTCCTCTCACCTATTACATGCATTTTCAACAAATCACTCTGTCTCAGACAATTCCCTCTGCCTGGAAGATTGCCACAGTTACCCCTATCCATAAAGACGGTGACAGGACTCTTCCGGTAGCTTCCGACCCATCTCAATCCTCTCCCCCTCTCTAAAGGCGTTAGAGAAAATTGTAGGCGTCCCAAGTCTCTGACTACCTCTGTAAGCATAATGTTCTCTGCCCTGAACAACACGGGTTCAGAGCAGGTCATAGTACCAATACAGCACTCCTGGAATTTTCCAACTTCCTCCATGCCTTCTTGGACTCTGGTGCCCTGGCTGGTGCTATATTCATTGACCTGTCTAAAGCATTCGATACTGTTTAGCATCCTCTTTTGCTCTCCACCCCTCGACCTAATAGGCTTTGCCTCAGGACCTGTTCCTGGTGCACCAGCTATCTCCGCCCGGCTCCCAATGTGTGAAAGTCAACGGTGCTCTCTCTGAAACATGCCCCATTCAGCTCTGGGGTGCCGCAGGGCTCAATTCTTGGACCCCTACTATTCTCACTCTTTCTTAACTCCCTACCCAGCAGTTGTATGGGTAGATGCTCTCTATGCTGATGATGCTGTTCTCGTGCCTCCCACAATGACCCCATGCTGCTACAGAACTCCTCCAACTAGTCTTTGACTCTGCAGCTACCTGGTTCACTGAGCACCGACTTGTTATCAACCTTAAGAAAACAAAATGATGCTCTTCTCCCACCCCAAAATAAGTACAGCAAGTTTCCTTAGCTGTCCACTCCACACCCAATCTCGTCATTGACCAGGTGCAGTCCTATAAATATCTTGGTATAACCTTTGACCCTGCACTTTCATTCCATGGACATATATCTGCCCTAAATTCTGTTGCCAACTCACGGCTAGGCATTCTTTACCTGCACAAGAAATGCCTCCCTCCTGATGCCCTCCGCCTAGCTGTCACCTCCTCTGTCATGTCTCTCATTGACTATGGCCTTCCGGTCTATGGCTCAGCAGATCAGACTGCCCTCAACAAGGTTCGCCTCACAGTTAATAAGGCCTGCAGACTTATCACTGGTGCTCCCAGACTCACTCACACATGTGAGCTGTACACCCTGGCTACCCTACTCAACCTGGAAGAGCGACTCATGTATCAGACATGCCAGCTCACCTTTAAAGCCCTGCGTGGCCTATCCCCCATAGGCCTATCCAACTCCATTCGCCATACTGCACCGACCCTGATCACGCGCAGCTCATCAAGAGCTACCCTAGTTATTCCGAGAGCCAGGACCTCTCAAGGTCAGAGGGCATTCCCCTACTGTGCGCCCCACTGGTATAACTCCCTCCCTGCCAGTGTCTCAAACTCACTAACCTTAGCTTGCTTTAAGCCCAGGCTCAGAAACTTCCTGCTTAGTTCTCAAATGCAACTGCGCTAGCCTAGTGCAAAAAATAAATATATATATACTCTGTTTGACAATGCTCACTGAGCGGCCACCCCCTTCCTTCGCTACTAATTCCTCCTCCCTATCTCCCTCCCTTCTACCCCCACCAGCTCTCCCCCGACCATAAGTTTTGCACCTTTTGTTATCTTTTGCTTTGTTGGAGATTGTATTCTATTGTAACAAAATTGTAATTGAACTGTAACTTTTTTGTTTGTAAGTACTGTGTCCCTTGTACTACTGTTCTGATGTCCTCTTTGTGACGAGGTACCTTTGTAAATGAGCCTCTGGCTCAAAGGTTTCTAAACTGATGTTTAACTAAATAAATAAATAAATAAACTCGCAGCTCCCACCTTCCCTCATTAATGGAGCTCCAGCACTTTTAGCATCCTCTTCTCCCAACCCCTCCAGCCAACCTCACCCTACCTACCACCCTCTTGTCTTCTATACCTCCACACTCCCTATCCCTCCTTCACACAAGTCCCATACTAGAATAACCAGTGGAATTGAACTGTCCTAACCTTAAATTTAGTATGGTTGTTGTTTAGTGTGCAGTAACTAGCTTTTAACTATGTTAACCCTAGCTGTTTAGGCCTGTGTTAGCCCTGCATATGTATAGTGTTTATTTTCCTGTCTTGTACCTCCCTGTGATACATTTTTCCATGTCCAGGACCATCTTGAAAAAAAGCCTGCTCAATGGTGTTATGCCTGGTTAAATAAAGTTTGATTGATTGATTGTGTGTGTGTGTGCACGTGTGTGTGTACACGTATATATCTTCTTAAAACTAGTTATCTTCCCCCCCCCAGATACGGGGAGGGGGGTGAGAGAATTTAATTCCTATGATTTCTTATTCAGATTCCTTAGACATTTTCAGTACATCAAGTTGTTATATTATACACTGAGAATTTATTGAAATCTGTACATATCCGGCTGCATGGTCTTAATTTCTTGGTGGTCCTTGACAAGCAGTTTTTTGTTTGGCACTTATACTGCCAATTTATATTAGCATTTATAAACTCCTGTACTACACTATAGGCCTTACGGTTTATGGGGCATAATAACTAGTTTGAGAGTGTAGTTGGTTAATGGTGCCAGCTAAGTTTTACATTCCATATAATCTGAAACTTTTGCTCACTTTAGGTAAACAGTACTGTTTACTCTTTGTATGCCGTATATAGATACTTTTTGTAGTTCTATTTTGTGGGGCTTATTTCTAACTTACAATTTTAGTATGTCTTTAATCCGGGTGGGTTTTGCTTTTCAGTAACTGCATTCTTTTACACACTGTGACACTCATAATTGGGTTTAGGAGCTCTCTGCTCGAGTAGTTATCTTATTCTGAAAGTGTCTCTAAGTCATTTTAATTTATGTGTAGTGCACTCCTTGCATGTTGCTATGCCCTAAGCACATCTAACCTTTAGGCCCTTTCAGCTGAAGGTGAACTGGCACCATTCAGCTTCTCTGACTTTTCTTTTATTTTTTAAATGAGTATTTTGAACCAATGGGAATTTTGTTCTGTTTTTTTTTCTGCATGATCTGGGTGTTAAAAGTATGGGATTTTCTAAATAACTGTCATTAAGTTTCCGAGGAAGGACTTGTTGGTCCTAAAGCTAAAGCACTTTGTTCTTTTTGTTACATCTATGTTGGTCCAATAAAAGGTATCAAATAATTTGCTTCTGGATCTGTTCCAAGAGAGGAAGCACTGCTCAAAAGTAGTGGCAGACTTAAAGGGAGGTGTAGTAAGGGTCTCTAAGAACTAATTAAAGTCCCACACTAGAACTGGATCCAGACTGGGGGATGTAACAGGAGGATACCTCTGAGAAACCTATGGGAAACCTCAAGCTGGGCCACACTCTTACTGTCCAGGAGGGAATGAAAAGCTGACACTGTGGCCAAGTGGACCTTAATAGAGAAATACTTGAGGCCCGAGTTCTTAAAAGAAAAGAGGTAGTCCAGTACTAGATTAACTGAATTCATAAAGAGATCCAGGATATGGTCAGCACACCAAACTGTAAAATGTTTCCATTTTTGCGAGTAGGTGTACCATGTAGACAGTTTTCTAGCCACCAGCAGAATGGCAGTAACAGCCGGGGCAACCCTGAAGTGTGAGAATTCTGCATCTTCAGGAGCCAGGAGTGGAGGTGCAAGGACTGCAGATCCAAATACATCAGAGCACCCTGCTCCTGTGTCAGAACTCTGGCTTGCAGAGAAAGTGGGACAGATTGTTCCACTGCCAGTTGCTGGAGCAGAGGGAACCAAATTTTTCTGGGCCTGTATAAGGGCACCAGAATCATGGTGACCAACTCGGCTCTTAGCTTGACCAGAATCCTATATATTAGAGGGAGCAGGAAGGGAACTTGGAAAGGCATACATGAACCTTCCTTTCCAGGAGAAGGACGCGCTTCACCAGTAAAATCCAGGCCCTGGAGTGAGCATGCAGAAACGGAACATTTTTGTATTGTATGGAGATACAATCGGGTCTATGTCTGGGTGACCCCAGTTTATGAAGTGGTTGGTTATGACAGAGTCTAAGAGCTCCTGCTTGGAGCACGGCACCTGGGACTGACTGAGGCAATTTGCTAAGGCACTGAGGGTACTGGGCAGGAGCAGGGCAGCCAGAAAAATGTTATAGTATATGGTTGCCTCTTATTGTGCACTGAAATCAGAGGCTCTCACAAAGTTGTTGTAGGGCAGTTCAAAGGTCAAAAAAGCTGCTGTACTAGCGTTCTGACGTCACATCGATAGTACAACAGCTTTTAGCCTTTACCTGCCACCAAATTGGCTGACACAGTGGGACATCCCAGAAAAGCAGCGTAAACATGGCGATATGATTTAGCGAGAGCCAGCAACGGACCCTCCGGAGCGAGCGAGCGGCAGCGGCACCACCGATTTTTTTCAGAAGTCGGGACTTGAATAGCCACACACATCTTCGTGTGGCAATTCGTTTTTTCCCCAAAATTTTAAAATAAATGTTGCAGTCACAGTTGAGGGCAGTTGGAGAGTAAGCGAGAGCGGCACCACAGAGAGTGGAAGCAGCACGTAAGCGAGCAGGAGTGACAGCAGTAGCAAACAGCAAGGTAAAGGATCTCGAAGACGTAAAACCACACAAAGAACCATATACTATACAAAACAGTGGATGGGAGACCATCCACAACAAAGACTGTATTTCCATCTCAGGAGTTGATGACATCAAAAACCTCTCAAGCTTCGCTCTCGAGATCTCTATGATGTCATCAACACCTCGATGGAAATACAGCCTTGTTGTGGATGGTCTCCCATCCACTATTCTATATGTGCTCCACCGCCCAGTGGTAAACTCTCATCGCCTCTCTGCAGAGAGGATACGAGTAACATAGACTTTGATGGCAGATAAGGAGTAGATGTTGCCCTGTTGGTTGATGTAGTGCTTCACTAAAATATTGCCTGTATGGATCAGCAGCTGATGCTCTGGAAGGAGGGCAGCGAAGGCCTGTAGGCCATTCAGAACAGCTTTCGTCTCCAGAGTGTTGCTGTGCAGAACCATATTCAAAGGGGTTAATTGGCCCTGAGTTCTGAATGGGCCCAGTTGGGCACCCCAAGCCTGAACCCAAGGCATCTGTCACCATCACCAGGAGAGAGGATGGAAGAAGAAATGAAAATACCATCTCGAGGTTGAAGCAGTTCAACTGACAGAGCAGGGAGCAGTGGAGTGCAAAATTATGCACCTCGGACAAAGGAACCCTGGGACGAGCTATAGGATGGGGGGGGGATTGCTGACTATCACCAAGGAAGAAAGGGACCTAGGGGTTATTATTTATGATGGCCTGGAAGTGTCAAAGCAGTGTGCCAAGGCTACAGGGAGGGTCAGTTGCATGCTGGGGTGTATAGGCAGGGGTATCACTAGCAGAAGGCAGGAGGTAGTCATGTCTTTGTATAGAATACTGGTCAGGCCTCACCTGGACTACTGTGTGCTGTTCTGGAGGCCACATCTTCAGAGGGACATTGACAGGGTGGAGACGGTCCAAAGAAGGGCAACTAAGATGATACAGGGCTTGCACCACAAAACTTATGAGGAGAGATTGAAGGACCTCAATATGTACCTGCTGAAGGAGAGGAGAGAGAGACCGGGGACATGAGAGAAACATTCAAGTACCTAAACAACATAAACAAGGTGCAGGGAGGAGACAACTGCCAATACAGGAGGATTACAAAAACGAGGGGTCATGATATGAAATTGGAAGGTGGCAGGTTGAGAAGGAATGTGAAGAAGTTTTTCTTCATGGAAAAGGTGGTGGACGCATGGAATGGTCTGCCACAGGAGGTGGTGGGAGCAAGCATGGTGCCTGGATTTAAACATGCCTGGGACAGGCACAGGGGAATCTTGGAGGTAGGGCAGAGGGAGGGGAAGTCACTGACCAGATAGGGTCAAGCATAGGGCTAACAGGCAGACTAGATGGGCCTTGTGGTCCTTATCTGCCAACAATTTCTATGTTTCTAGTTGCTTCTGTGAGACAATCCAACTCATCAGAATGCTGTGCACTCTGTGCCCAGAGGAACCATTGTGGGATCCTCATGGGCAGACGTGCCAGAGGGACAGTAAGTAAAGCAGCCACCATGAGGCTGATAAGCTATAGCAAACTTCTGTCTGAGACAGAGTTGCTGGAGGAGACCAGCTGAACCTGGACCCCATTGCCTTAGTACAGTCCAAGGGCAGAAACACCCAACCCAGCCCATGTTCAAGACAGCCCCTACGTATTATAGGTACTGGCACAGAGTGAGACCCTTCAGTTCCTTGACCAGGATACCCAACTGGTCGAACAGCTGTCTGGCCCAAAACAGTGTATTGACTATGGCCTCCTGCAACAGGACATTAAGAAGTCAGTCATCGATATACGGGAAAACATAGAGACACTCCTTGCGGAGACTAGCTGTCACCGCAGCAAAATACTTGGTAAAGACATGCGGTGCAGAAGATGAACCAAAGGGCAAGACACAAAACTCTTATTGCAAGCCCTGGAGCATGAAACACTGATACTTTTGATTAGAATTGCAGATCTCAGCATGAAGGTATGCATCCCCTTCATATCTAGAGCAACCATCCAGTCCCCTTTAATAAAAGGGGAAGAAGGACTGCAAAGATATCATTTGCAACTTTTTGTATTTAAATAAGAGATTCAGTCCTTGAGGGTCTATTATATGCCTTAAATCCCCAGTCCATTATGGTACCAGGAAGTACCGGCCATAATAACCCAGGTTTTGTTTGGAAAACAGGATGTGGTCTGGAGCTTTCTTGTGGGAAGAGAGTTTGCACCTCCTCCTACAGGAGGAGAAGATGTCCTGGAGGATATTGGTCTGGCAAAGGGGGCCGGGTCACTGGAGGAGCAGAAAGGAGCTCTAGGACATGTCCTAGCTGAACTATTTCCAGGACCCAAGAACCTGTAGTGATCTCCCTCCACTTTTGTTAGAAGGGGAAGATGCAGCCTCCTACTAGAACCTCCTGATGCAGTGAGGCTGGAGGAAGAGAAGATGTGCAGGACATGCCTCGATCTTTTGTGAGTCTGGCATGGGCACCAGGTGGCAGGTCTAAGGCCTGGGACTGGGATGGCTGAGGTCACAGGGAACCATGTCCCTGACCTCTTGAATAGCCACAGACTGGATGTGCATAGGGCCTGTGAAAGAACCTCTGCCCCGATCATGGGGCTTAGGACTTCAGAGTCATCTTAGAGGACTGAAGGTCATGGAGGGCATTTTCCACATTGGATCCAAATAGTTGTTTCCCTCTGAAGGAGGCATTAAGGACCGACTGTTGTAGGCAAAACCTGTGACACACAGTGAAGAATGGTAATGTGGGCAAAGCATAGAGGCTGCAGCATGGACAGCAACATCCAAGGAATCATAAGTAGATCTGACCAAATGCTTTTAGGCTTCTAGGCCATTAGCTGTCTGTAGAGTCATACTCTTATCAGGGCCATCTAGCTACTTATCAGCCAAAGAGGCTATCAATTTCCATAGACAATACTGATACTTTATCAAGTATGACTAATAGTTAACAATTCTTAGTCCTAGGAAACCAGAAACAAAGGTCCATCTTCCTTATTATGTAGTTTCCTGCTTCCTTGTCAGGAGGAAGAGGACTCATATATTTAGGTGCCTTTGGCCTATCATGAACTGCTGTAATGACCACTGAGTTTGACTCAGGCTGAGAGGAATAGCAAGGTTTGACAGTAGGGGCAGAGTATTGTTTATCCATCTTCCTAGGGACAGCAGGGTATTGAGCAGGGTAATGGCAGGCAACCAAAGCAACATCTTCTAGAGCCAAGTGGACAGAAAGCATAATGACAATTGGGGAGGCAGACAGCTCCATGAACTTATATAGGTTCTTTTTGGAGGAATCCTCCTCCTTAGCATCAAAACCCAGTTTTGCCTGAACCAGGTCAAGGAACGCCTGAAAGGAGCCTCCTCTGGAGGAGATCTGGGAGTATTTTTCACACTCTTCTTTGAGAAGGAAAACATAGTGGAGCTGGATCCTACTACATCCAGGACTTCTTCAAACTGTTCATCCCTTCTTTCCTGCTCTTCCTGTATGTATTCTGGATTGCATTCCTGTTCGCTGTCAATGCCGACCATTATAGGCTCGACAGGATGAGGAGACAGAGGAGGAATTGATGGAGGCCATTCAAGGCCTGGCATGATGGTGGAGACTGAGAACTGCTGTGTTGTCAATGAGGTCGATAGCAGCCTCTCTGAAGACGTTGATGGAGTTGTCAACGATAGAGGCGATGGCATAAGTCATTGAAAAAGCTTGGGCATTGTTTTTTGTTTGTAAATCTTAATGTCGACATAACATCATTATCAGAACCTCAGATCTTCTTCAAAGATATTTACCTCCATTGAGCCACATCATGGAACTGTAAGCCGTCAGCAGCAAGACCACCCAGAAATATTTGCTGGCTGAGCCACCCACATAGACATGCCTTGTCAGTGCCTACATAATGTGGGTGTCCCCAGCATGCCTTAGTTCTTTCTGACATTATCAACCACTCATTGGTTGTACACCGTTGCTGAACAACATCGTCAAACTTTTGCAAGTATTCACTAATGCTGCTACTTCTCACAGTTTATTTTAAATCTTTCTTTTATGCCACTGCCAGATGACAAGGAACTGCTGTTCTGCTATTGCCATTGTGGCAACATTAAGATTTATAAAGATGATGATCACTCCATTTATATCCATTACCATGTAGAAACCATGACATTAAAACCTGATCAATCTGCCAGAGCTTTAACCAGGCAAGCAGGACAGGTTGCAAGAAGGTTTTAGAGTTTTTTTTCTAAAGTTTAAAGTATGGAGAAACAGGATGCATGGAAGGTGGCTTCACTGTCATCAACCACATCTGTTCCAGGATCACCGTCAGTCTGGTGAGACCCACGGTCAATGGTGGCTATCACTGACTCATGGAAGAAAAAGGAAAAGTCCTCCAAATCAGCAAAGAAACACCACCATTTGGAAAAGGATAAGCAGTGTAAGGACAAGACTACTTCTCCAGACCATTCCCATTCATAACTATCAGATGGAGTAAGTCTACTGAAAAAGATGGGTCCCTGGTTCTGGGTGTCAGTCTTGCCACCCCCCCAACCATCTCTGAGATGTATAGGTCGGGGTCTGGCATTGGCTTGTCTTCCCTGTGGGGGATTCGCAGTCTATTCCACTGTCGGGCAATGTCTCATCGATGGTTCAGCCGTTGTCCACACCTTTGGGGCCCATTGACTCACAGATATATCAAATAATCTCAGAGCTGTTTCAGTGCTTGCTGCCTCTGCCACCATCATCACCCATTCTGCTCCACATTCTTGGCTGATCTGTCATTGACATTACCATCGACAATTCAATTCTCTGTTGCTGCCACAGTGCTGGCCCATGAATGGCCTCCATCGATGGGATTCCCATCAACGGTTCACCCATATCAGTGCAACAGTCATTTTGTCAGGATATACTATATAAAACTGAAACTTGGTACCCGATGCTCAGGATACTGAGTTTATGGCTCCGAAATTTAGAGCCCCGAACTGATCAGGTGCCCGACAGTACAATGTCTGGCATTGCACCCCACCCCCCATTACTTAAATATCTAACTCCGAGGGGGAGCAGACCCCAGAGAAAAAAATATATTAGTTATGTGGGGGTGAGGTCTATAAAAGGCTGTAAACTGGACTAGAACCCGGGTCTCACAGAGCACACTAGCCAAGCTACTAGTGGTTCATCCCTCCACACCACCGGAGCAGCTTGGGCAGCATCCCCATCCAGCTGTCCTTTCAGCTACAGCAGAAGGGGTAAGGTAGCATTCCATCACATATGCTACCTTACCCCATCAGGAGAAATACCATAAGATTAATTACCGTTGGGATTCCTCATCTATCGGGCAATGTTGGCCAGGGTACTGGGTGTCGGCATAGTGAATTTCTGGATGCCATAATTATACCTTTTGTCAACACCGATATGATGCAGGCAATATGTCGCCTGACATTTCTGTGCCTGGTATTGCAGCTCCCAGGACGGAGCATGCCAAAGCTCTGTCCTGGAAAACAGTCATGTTTTACAGGTGGTTTTGCTCCCCGCATTCCCCACAACTAAATATAACCTCCTCTGGGGCAGGCATGACCTGGAGGGGGCAAAAATTGTGTGGGCAGAAAGGGTGGCATTACTGAGGGGTAATCTAAAATCAAGATTGCTCCTGTCATTGCCCTTATTGAGGTGCCCTAATTCTGGTGATAAAATCCAGTTGCCGTTCTAATGATATACCACCATCGGCGGCCCCTCCTCAATTATCTCCTCGTTCTGTTGACCCTTAGCTTATGGCAGTCGATGTCGATGATAAACTCAGATATAATCCAGAGTACGAGGGGGAGGAGACTGTGGATGAAGAAAAAGCAGAGGCCATAGATGTGGTGGGCTTGAACTCCACTCTATCCTCTTGCTCAAAGGAGAGTGTGAAAAATGCACCAAGGTTTCCATCTGAGGATGCTTCATTTCAAGCCTTACTTAAACAGGTTCAGGCCAAACTGGGGTTTCAAGCAGAGGAAGATGATTCCTCCAAGAAAAATCTCTAGGAGTTCTTGAAGGTTTCTGCTACTCCTACTGTTACTATTCCTTCTGTGCATTCTGCACTTGAGGATGTGACTTTGGCAGCCTGGCACAAGCTTGCTTAACTGCCTGCAGTCCCTAGAGAGGCTGATAAATAATGTGCAGTCCCTACTGCAAAGTCTTATTCAAACAACATGAAGTCTTGCTGTATTCTGACTATTGCGGTTAGCTCCAGTGCTTGAACTGCCCCGGAGAGAGAAGGGTTAAAATTCTATGCAAGGCATAGAACGTTGAGCTCGAACTTGGTTGAAAACTCTATCTGCAGTACTTTGAAACCTAACTGTCAGATTCTTTACTCCGCCTCACTGAACAGTCGCTCCGGAGATTATCTCCTTTGCTCGGTTCAAAAAGTTGATTAAAGTTGTCAGTTAGTCCGAAATTATTTCCGTTTTGTCGGTTCAGGACTCTGTCTGTGGTACTGTAAGTACTTAGGCTAGTTCTTGTGGAAATTGTAAACGAGATCTGTATTTTTTGGTCGGTTCGGCTGAACTGACCCTTTTAGTAGTCTTGTGTGGGAACATTTGGTGTGTGGTTACTGGTCCGTATTGGTTTTAAAAAATATGTGATTTAGACTTTTTTTTCCATCATCCGTAACACGGTGAGAAACCGATAGGGGAGTCTTGCCTGGTGGTTGCCGAATAAAGGGTAAGTTTGTTAGGTTGGCCATGTCTGAGAAACCCAAGAAAAAAAAATGGGCCCACTGGGTTTCAACACTGCAGTGTGTGTGGGGAGGTCTTTGCTAAGGGCCGATCCCCACACCACCTGTGTTTACTGTCTGGGGTTTGACCACCTCGATTCAGACTGCCAAATTTGCAAGAATTTCCCAAAGTCTACCCTGGAAAAAAGGTTAGGTAGACTTAGGGATAAGGAGGCCGAAAAATCCACTGACCTGGAAGGCCAGCCCAGTTCGGTTCCTACCAAACCAGAAGGAGTGCCCTCTGACCAGGGCGATACTTCTTCAGGCAAGAGGAGAGCCGATCCTGAGGGATCGGTTCCTACAAAATGAAAGCGCAAAGATAAATCGTCCAGTTCAGATCCAGACCTTCATGTTCCGACCGCCGAAGAGATAGCCAGAGCAATTCGGATTGTTGAATCGCTTTGTCCGGTTCTGACCGATCCGGCGCCTTCTGACAGGGGCTCAGTTCGGTCGGTTCCCCCGGTTCAAGATTATTCCCCCGAAGACTTTTATGAACCGCCAGTTTGATGAGGAGGTTAATTTTGAAGAGGATGGTGAAAGTCTGGATGTGCCTGTGGGACCGGTCATTTCCCCAGACAGACCTTCTGGTGTTTCCCCTCCTAGGCTTTCTGAGTCCCCTCCCCACTATCTGTTTTACAGAAAGGTGGCTGAAACCCTCCAGCTTCCCATGGAGGAGGCTGTGGAGGACCAAGAGGAGCCTGATTTTGTTGAGATGATGGACATCCCAGAGTCTAAGAGACTGTCTATTCCCCTCTATAAGTCCTTTGGGAAACAGACACAAAAAATTCTAAGGTCTCCTAACTCTGTACCTCCTGTTGACAGAAGAATGGACAAGAGGTACACCTTGTCAGGCTCAGATACAGAGTTTTTCTATCAGCAATGCAGCCATGTTGGGGTAGTTTAGGCTGCAGCCTGTGACAAGGCAAATATTCCCTTCGCTTAACCCCCAGACAAAGACTCCAGAAAGATAGATGTCATGGCAAAGAAACAGTACATGGCATTATCTTTGGGACTCAGGCAGGCTAACTATATGGCCTATACAGCCAGGTACCAGAAGTCCAGGTGGGACACTGTACTGGCACTGGCTAAACAGGCTAGCCAAGGAGCTGGAGGAGGTGGCTGCTGATGGGATTGAGGCATCAAAGGTGCAATTTCATGCTGCTGTGTACTCCAATGTTGTGTCATCAAGAGTCATGGCTACATCTGTGGCTCTTCGGAGAATGGCCTTGCTCAGATGTACTAGCCTTTCACAGAACACCCAGGCTAAGGCCATGGATTTCCTTGTGGTGGGTAATTCTCTGTTTGGGGAGCAGACAGAGAATTACATGAAGAAAATGGATGAGTACAGGACCACTTATAGGAGTGCCCAGGCCAAGGAGAGGCAGGCAACTCCTCAAAGGCAGCAAGCTAGGGGCAGGGGCAGGCCTGTTCACAGGCCTTTCTACCAAGCGCAGCCCTCTTCTCCCTTTTCTCAGAGGGGGGTTCTTTAGAGGGAGAGGCAGAAGGGGGATGAGCAGGGCTGCATGCACCCCTCAGCCTAAGGCTCCTGCCAAGCAGACACCCTGATGTGTCAGCCCAGGTTGACTCCACCATTCCGGCAGGAGGCAGGCTGGCTTACTTTGTCCAGGACTGGATGTCTGTTACCTCAGACAAGTGGGTCCTGGAGGTAGTAAGCCAGGGACTGGTTTTCAGTTTCAAACATTTTCCGAAAATGAGACCCAGATCCTTTCCACCTGCAAATACATCAGAAACCCTTGCTCTAGAGGCAGAGGTTTCATCTCTACTGGCCTTAAGAGCCATAGAGAGAGTTCCTACCCCATACAGGGGCAAAGGTCTGTACTCCAGGTACTACCTTACGCCAAAAGAGACAGGGGAGTGGTGACCCATCCTAGACTTGAGATACCTGAACAAGCATCTTTTAAAGCCAAAGTTCAAAATGGTGACTCTGGGAACAATTCTTCCCTCTCTAAGGCCAGGAGACTGGCTAGCCTCCCTGGACCACAAAGATGCCTATTTTCACATTCCCATCAGGTGTTCCCACAGAAAGTGCCTCAGGTTCGAATTGCCCTCAGGCCATTATCAGTTCAGAGCGATGCCCTTTGGCCTGACTTCAGCCCCAAGGGTGTTCACAAAGTGCCTGGCAGTAGTGGTGGCCTTCTTAAGAAGGAAGAGAGTTTCAGTCTTTCTATGTCTGGACGATTGGCTCCTTGTGGGCCAGTCCCCAGACCAAGTCAAGTCAGATCTGCAGGTGACTCAACAAGTTCTCACTTCTCTGGGGTTCCTTCTCAGTCTTCCCAAGTCAGTTCTTGAGCCTGTACAGCTTTTCACTTTTATAGGAGCAGAGCTGGACATGGTCAAGGCAAGAGCTTTCCTTCCTCTGAAAAGGGCAACAGCCATCTCACAGCTGGCCTCTTCTTTCCTCCCTCTGGTCTCTCGACCAGCAAGGCATTCTCTTCAGCTTTTGGGCCACATGGCAGCTTCCACAGCAGTGATCCAAGGGGCCAGGTTTCAGATAAGGGACATTCAGTTCCACCTGAGGGCTTTTTGGTCCCAAAGGAAAGATCTTCTTACCAAACTAGTCCCGGTTACTCAGACCCTTATTCAGGCCCTTCAATGGTGGCAGAATCTGGACACTCTGAGGCAGGGAGTTCCATTCGTCACTCAGATTCACTCTGTGGTCCTTACCACAGACGCTTCCCTCTTGAGGTGGGGAGCCCATCTGGGGGCTCTCACAACCCAGAGACTGTGGTTCCCTCAGGAATCCCTTCTTCATATCAACCTTCTAGAGCTCAGGGCAGTGTTTCTGGCCCTGCAAGGTTTTTCTCAGTCAGTACAGAACAAGGTGGCTCAGATTAGGACAGACAACACCACCAACATGTGGTATATCAATAAGCAGGGAGGCACTCGGTCTACGACCTTGTGCACGGAAGCCATGAAAATATGGTCCCTGGCTTATTCCCTACAGACCTCTCTGGTAGCAGTCCACCTTCTAGGAAAGAACAATGTGCTAGCAGATGCATTGAGCAGGATTTCCCAGGGCCATCACGGATGGTCCCTGGACCCGCTGGTTTTGAAAGTGATTTTTTTCAAGGTGGGCACTCCAGAGATAGATCTCTTTGCAGCCCCAGACAATCACCAACTTCCTCTGTTTTGTTGCAGACCCCCAGTCTTGGGCTCAGTCCCTCTGGATGCTCTGATTTTGAACTGGGAAGGGAAATTTCTATATGCCTTTCCTCTACTTTTCAAGGTTCTAGTTAAGGTAAGGTCACAACCTTGCAAAGTGATTCTGATTGCTCCAGACTGGGCCAGGCAGCTTTGGTGCCCCCTGTTGCTGTCTTTAGCAGTCCATCTCCCCCTGTCTCTTCCCTGGAATTACAACCTGTTAACCTCCTCTCAGGGGAGGATTTGGTACCCCAACCTTCGGTTTCTCAATCTCAAGGCATGGCTCTTGAAGAGTTAGAGTATACAGATTTGTATCTGTCCCAAGGGGTTCTGGATATTCTCAAAGCTTCTCGAAAGCCTGCCACCAGAAAAATTTACAACTCCAAATGGAAAAGATTCATCATTTGGTGTTCCAAGAAGCATGTATCTCCAGACACTGCTGAATTGTCTACAGTTCTGGATTATATGGTTCACCTTAATGGTCTAGGCCTCAGACCAGCTACTCTCAAAGTGTATTTGTCAGCTGTTTCTGCTTTCTTGTCAGTGGGGAAGACTTCCTCTCTGTCATTTCACCCTGTATTCTGTAAATTTTTCAAAGGATTGCTTCATACCAATCCCCCCTTTAGGGATCCTGTTCCTGCCTGGGATTTGAATGTTTGCATTGCTCAGCTTATGCAACCCCTTTTGAGCCCATGTCCTCAGCAGAGCTCAAGTACCTGACTTGGAAAACTGTGTTTTTGGTTGCTGTTACCTCTGCCAGACGTATCAGTGAATTGCAAGCCCTGTCAGTTGAACCTGACGTCATTTCATTCCATAGAGATAAGGTGGTCCTTAGAACCAATAGAAGGTTTTTACCCAGAGTAGTTTCTGATTTTCATTTAAATCAGTCTATGTCTCTTCCTGTGTTCTTCACTGATCATACTTCCTCAGGAGAGCAGAGGTTGCACAGTTTGGATGTTAAAAGAGCCATTAGTTACTACATAGAACGTACAAAGGGCCACAGGTTTGACTCCCTCCAGTTGTTACTCACTTATGGGGAAGTAGGTAAGGGTAAACCTGCCACCAAGAGAACTATTGCCAGGTGGATTGTGTCCTGTATCCAATTCTGCTATGAGAAACTGGGAAAAATTCCACCCTCAGGCCTGAGGGCTCATTCTACTAGAGATACAGCTGCATCTCTGGCTGCGGCCAGGGATAATCCTTTGTTAGAAATTTGTCAAGCAGCCACCTGGAAAACAGTTCATACCTTCACCAAGCATTACTCTCTGGATATCCAGGCTATGAGTGATGCTAGGTTTGGAACAGCAGTACTTCAGGGCCTATTCCCAAAGTAGGTTCTGTCCCTCCTCCTTGGAGGTACTGCTTGGTAGTCTGCAGTAGTCAGAATACAGCAAGACTTCATGTTGTTTGAAGAAAACCGAGTCTTGCTGTATTCTGACCTCCCTCCCTCCCTGCCTCCCCTTTCGAAACCTGTTTTTGGGAAGTGGCGGGCAGGTGCAGTGTTGCACCCCAGGGGTGTCTTCAGCCCACTTTCTGTTGTTTGGGTGCTTTGTGTTTGATTAGTTAAGAATTTTATGCTTTATTACCTGTTTTTTTGATTTTTGGGTTTCCTGACTTGAGTCTTTAGGAATCAAAAACTTTTGTTACCAGTTGGCTAGTTGAAATTTTACAATTTCCACATTCTTAAAGTCTGTGAGTTTTAGCTCATTAGAATCTGACAGTTAGGTTTCAAAGTGCTGCAGAGTTTTCAACTGAGCTCGAGCTCAACGTTCTATGCCTTGTATAGAATTTTAACCCTTCTCTCTCCGGGGCAGTTCAAGTGCTGGAGCTAACTGCAATAGTCAGAATACAGCAAGACTCCATTAAAAGAAACATAATTACTAAGGTGAGTAATTTTTTGTCATTCCTTATAGCCTGAAATGGACTCTGTGGTAATTATGGCTGCTCATGATAGACCTAAAGCTCCTAAACACATGAGCTCTCTTCCTCCTGACAAGTAGTCGAAGAAGCTAGGGGAAGAGAACTTTTGCTTCTGCTTCACTGGGCCTAAGAACTGCAAATTATCAGGCATATATGATTAAATATCAGAGTTACATTTGAAAGACAATGGCCAGACTGGCTGAAACATTGCCATAGGACCAGGATAAAAGAGTGGCACAGCAGACAACTGCTAATGGCCAGGAAGCTGATAGGCATCTGCTGCAGTCTGTGTATGATTCCTCTGATGCTGCTGCCAGGGCTGCTGCCTCTGGGATATGCTTTTGCCACCACTCTTAGCTAAGGGTAGTTGGTTTTGCTTCACATGTTCAACAATCTGTAATGATTTCTCTAAGTTTGGCACTGATGTTGAGAATACTGCACGGGATTTACAGTTCTCTAAAATGGTCTTATTTCCTGCATACTCTGATCCATAAACCATGGGGAAGAAGTTGCAGTTCTTTTTGCAGGCCCTATGTCCATCCAGGCCATGGTTATTCAAGGGGCCCCAGACAAGGTTCCCTGAGGCCCCAAAATACCACTTCCCCATCTGCCAACCTGCCCCAAGGTGCCCATGCCAGAATTACAAAAGGACAGACTGTTACAGGCACACATGCTACCTGGCACTGACTCCCATCTTCTTCCTCTCACTTCACTGCCTCAGGAAGCTTTGGTGGGGGTTGCATCACCCTCTTTCTTCAAAAATGGAGGAAGATCACTACATATGCATGGATCTTGTAAATGGCTCGACAAGTACATACCTTAGAACGCTTTACTATTCCTCCAGTCACCCTCAATTGCCCAACAGGTATCCCTTGGGACATCTTTCCCTCTTGCTGGAGGAGGTTCTAACCCCCTTTCACAAGAGGGCTATGGAATTAGTCCCATTTTCAAAATGAAATCAAGGTTGTTATTCCTGATACTTTCTGGTTCCAAGTGGACTGGGATTTAAGGCCAGTACTAGACCTTTGGGGACTGAACTTTTTCATAGAATACAAGAAGTTCAGAATTTTCTCCCAGCAGTCACTCCTTCTTTTCCTACTGAAAGGAGATTGGATGGTTGCACTGGACATGAAGAATGTATACCTTCATGTAAAGATCTGAAAGTCTCTCAGAAAATATCTCTGTTTCATGTTCCAGGGTTCACAATACCAATTTTGTGTTTTGCTCTTTGGTTTGTGCTCTGTACCGCATTCCTTTACCAAAGTATTTGCTGCTGCAGTGGCTGCTTGCTGTCCTCTGCAGGGAGGGTTTCTATGTCTACCCCTATCTGATGACTGGCTGTTAAAGGTCTCATCTTGGGAAGACACACTGTTTCAGACTCAGCAATTGTTCGACCAGCTAGGCATGCTGGTCAATCAGTTAAAGATGGTCCTTACCTCCTGCCACAGGCTCTAGTACATAGGTGCCATCCTGGACACAGGGCTGGGTCAGGCCTTTCTATCCTCAGACCATGCCACAACAGTGGTGGACCAAGCACAGCTGGTCTCCACAAGTGATTATGTCTTGGCTTGATGTTTTCTAAGACTAATCAGCCTGCTGGCAGCTGCCATCCTGACAGTTCTTCCAGCCTGCCTACATATGGGGATCCCTCAATAGTTCCTCAGGGCACAATGGACACAGCATTCAGATGAGTTGGAGTGTCTAATATAAGTAACTTCTCCACTTCAATGCTCCATGCTCTGGTGATTGGAATTCTTCAACCTAGAGATAGAATCTCTGTTCCCTGTTCCCCCTGGTGGGGGGCTCATCTGGGCCCTTCCAGAACCCAGTGCCAATGGAATCCTCTGGATGTGGTTCTTCACAGCAACACTCTGGAGATGAGGGCTGTTATGGAATCAGCTATTGATCCATTCAGACATTGTCAGTGATGTACTACATCAGTCGACAGGGTGGTGCTCAATCATATACTTTCTGTAGGGAGGTAATGAGAGTTTGGCATTGGGCAGTGGAATAAGACAGATTCCTGTCAGCAATGTTCCTTCCCGGTACCCTGAGTGCACTGGAAGATCACCTCAGTCAATCCCATGCTCTCTGCCCTGAATGGGAACTCTCAAACTCTGTCATGGTTGCCCTGTTAGTAAAATGTGGGTTGTTTGGACATAGACCTGTTTACGCCTCAGTACAATGCAAAATTGTCGCATTTCTGCTCACTTGCTCCAGGGCTTGAAGTTTTCTGATGAGACGTATTGTCCCTCTCTTGGAAATGGAGGTTTCTGTATGCTTTCCTCCTTTCCCTCTAACACAGAGGGTTCTAGTCAAGTTACAGAACAAACCAGGAAGAAAAGAAAGATACTCATGTAAAGCTTGAGGGGCCCTGCACTGGAAGCCATCCACTTCCTATGAGCCACTAGTCCAGAGGCTACCGCGGCTGAATACCTCTCTGCATTGGAAGGAGTTTTTGGAAGCACTGAGTCGGGGGACGATTTACTGTGGAAATTCAAGTCTGCCAAGCAATGGAAAAATGAGAAGTTGTCTGTGTTTGTTACTAGAATTGAGAGGGCTCTGCAGAGGTTTCACAGAAAAGGAGGGGTGTCGGTTAAGGAACTGAACCAAGTCAGATTGGACCATATTCTAAAGTCAGCCAGGTACTCCAGTGTGATGATGTTAAAACTTAAGTTGCAAGACAGGAAGGCTAATCCTCCCAAGTACTGTCACCTTATGAAAGAGATTCGTGAGGCAGAGAATGATGAAGAGGGCTGGGAGCCCTATGCTGGGGTTGTTGGTACCCACCAGACCCCTGAGAGAAGTGATGAAGATGAGGTGCAGCAGCTGAGAGAGTTGATTAAAGAATTGACAGAGGCAACCAGAGAACCCAACCTCTACCAGGCACCTCCTGAGGCAAAAAGTGGGGTGGGGGTGCATGTTGTCTCTTCAGAAACCCGGACTGAGGGTAACCTACTAGAAGTAGGATGAGGGGGAACTACAACGAGCCACACAAAGCCCCAAACCTGGTGGAAGTCCAGAGGATCAAGAATGCAAGTCGCAAGTCTGGGAAGTCAAGGAAGAACTGCAAAGTGCCCCTGATGTACCCAAACCGGGAGACAGCCCATGACCTCCCAGAGACCCTAGAGAACCCACATTTTGCTACCACTGTGGGGAGGATGGACACACCTGTTTCTTTTGTCGCTCACCAGAGAATCTGAGGAAGGTCACTACTAGATTACTAGCCTTGATTCGACAGAACAACAACCAGCCGCCAGGTGGAGCCACTCGAAAAAGTTACCCTTCAAAGGCCGCTGCCAAGTTGACATCTAAGTCTGCACCCCCTGAATGGTCCAAAGTGGTGGGTTCTTCAATGGAAACAGCAGTAAAGGTGAATGGTGTTTCCACCCGGGCCATGCTTGACAGTGGGTCCCAAGTGGCTATAATGTTTCAAGACTGGTATTAGAAGCACCTGCCTGATGTGCCCCTACAATCTTTGGAAGGCTTGCATGTCTGGGAGTTGAGTGAGACGTCGTATCTGTACTCCGGGTATATTTGGATCTGGCTGTCTTTCCCTACTTCAGTGGCTGGAGTGGATGAGCAAGTCGAGACCTTGGCCTTAGTGTGTCTCCCTACTGGACTGTATGATGGGGTCCCCCTGCTAATTGGGACCAACGCTCATATGTTTGGGAGAGTGGCACAACTCTGCTACGAGAAACAGGGGCACCGGAATGGGAGGGCTGTAAGAATTCCAGCTCTGATCAAGAGGGCCTATGATTTGCAGCAGAATCCTGAGGAAGTAGACCAGGATGAACTGGTAGGGGTCGTGTGGAAGAAGGATCCTGATTCAATGGTGCTGGCTCCTAATGCCTAGTGTACCATCCAAGGACAAGTCTGCCTGCGGAAAGATGTCAAGAATAAAATACTGATACTGGATGTGCCAGGTGATGGAAAATTGTCAGAAGGATTATTGGTCAAGCCCAGCATCTTGCCAGCTCATGCTCATTCCTATGCACGACGAGTGATGGTTCAGATTCACAATGTGTCAGATTGGGAGATCCGTGTGAACAGGGGCTGCACCCTAGCTACGGTACACCGTGCCGATACGGCAGTGTTGCCCAGCAACAAGCACCCTGGTGAGACAGATAGAGTGAGTCCCGACTTGTTTGGCTTTGGTGACTCCATTGCCAGCTGAATGGAAGACTAGAATTAGCAAGAAACTTGCCCAGAGAGATCAAGTGTTTTCGTTGAAGGAATGGGATGTGGGATGTGTTCAGGGTACAGAGCATCACATATGCCTGCATGATGAACTGCCATTTCAAGAGAGTCTCGATGCCTAGCCCGAGCAGACATAGATGATGTGAGAAGACACCTGCAGGAAATGCTTGTGGCTGGTGTAATACAAGAATCCAGCAGCCCATATGCTTCGCCATTGTGGTTGTGCATAAGAAGAATGGGTCTGTGAGAATGTGCGTCGATTATCGAACCCTGAACTGGCGGGCCATCCCCGATCAATACACCATGCCCCATATACAAGATGCTCTGGACTGTTTGAATGGGAGCAAATGGTTCTCGGTGTTGGATCTTCGCAGTGGGTACTACCAGATTCCGACAGCCCCAGAGGACCGTGAGAAGACAGCCTTCATTTGTCCATTGGGGTTCTACAAATTCCTGAGAATGCCACAGGGGATATCAGGCACCCCGGCCACCTTTCAGCGACTGATGGAATGTGTGGTGGGAGATATGAATTTGCTGGAATGCCTGGTGTACTTGGACGATGTCATTGTGTTTGGAAGCTCCTTAGAGGAGCATGAGAGTCGACTGTTCAGAGTCCTAGACTGACTGGAAGATTTTGGCCTTAAGCTGTCCATTGACAAATGCCAGTTTTTCCAAACCTCCATGAAGTATGTGGGGCACATAGTATCCACAGAGAGGATAGAGACTGGTCCCAGTAAAGTTGAGGCTCTGATCACTCGGCCTCAGCCCCACAATCTGAAAGAACTACAGCGCTTTTTGGGGTTCTGTAGCTACTACCGCAGGTTCATAAAAGACTATTCCAAGGTGATTCGCCCACTCTTGAATCTTGCCCAGGGTTACCCTCCCACCAATCGTAAATACAAAAAAGGGGCCACCCCAGGACCAGAAGGAGTATACTTCTGCCCAGGTGAACTTTTCGGGCCCTGCTGGATGCCTGACTGTGAAGCAGCCTTTGACGAAATCATATACCAGCTCACCCATGCCCCCATACTCACCTATGCTGATCCCACCAAACCCTATGTGCTGCATACTGATGCTAGTCTACAGGGTTTGGGAGCTGTGCTGTATCAAATCCATGAGGATGGTTTGAGACCAGTGGCTTTCGCTAGTAGAAGTCTGATCCCATCTGAGCGAAACTACCCTGTGCACAAGTTGGAGTTCCTGGGGCTAAAGTGGGCCATCATTGACCAGTTCCATAAATACCTCTATGGGGCAAAGACATTGGTGAAGACTGACAAAAACCCATTGACCTATGTGCATACTTCAGCTAAGTTAGATGCCACAGGGCATCGGTGGCTTTCTGCATTATCGACCTATGATTATGCTGTTGAATACAGGTCGGGCCTGAATCATATTGATGCTGATGCTCTATCTTTGAAGGCCCACTTCCAAGAGTGACTGGGTCAGGCTGTCTGAACTTGGCACCTGAGCATTGTGCCAAAAGTTTGATCGAGATGAACAGATGTCTGCGGACACAGTGGACTGCTTAGTAGATTGTTTGGGCCCTTCTGATACCTGCATACCAGCTGCGCACTGTCAGTTCTCTGCTCTAGATATTAGTGCACTACCTCAATTTGAAAATGACAGCATTCCGTGGGCTCAATCCCAAGATCCTATGATTCAGCCAGCACTTGATGTCCTTCGTGCAGGGAGAGATGTATCCAAGTTGTGTTCCTCTGACTTGCAAACTGCTTTATTGCTTAAAGAAGGCCCCAGGTTGAAGCTGCTTAATTAGATGTTGTATAGAGAGACAGTAGATCGGAGTGGCCAAGTGGACAAGCAACAATTGGTCCTATCCACCGGCTTCAAAGATTTGGTACTGAGGTTCCTCCACAATCATATGGGCCATCTTGGTATCGACCGGACCCTTGACCTAGTACGATCTTGATTCTACTGGCCCAAGATGGGGGCCGATGTTGAGCATCATGTAAGGACTTGTAGTCGCTGCCTGCAGAGAAAAGCCCTGCCTCAGAGGGCTGCCTCCCTTGTCAACATTAATACCAGCACCCCAATGGAACTAGTCTGCCTAGACTTCTTGAGTTTAGAGCATGATCAGCGAAATATTGGCAATGTGTTAGTGGTTATGGATCATTTCACATGGTATGCACAAGCTTTTCCCACCAAAGATCAAAAGGCATCTACCGTGGCCAAGGTGTTAGTGGAAAATTTCTTCGTCCACTATGGTGCCCCCCAGTGGATTCATTTTGATCAAGGTAGAGACTTTGAGAGTCAGCTAATCAAAGAAATGCTCTCTGTATGGGGGGTGTGAAGGTCAAGAACCACCCCCTATCACCCGCAGGGGACCCTCAACCAGAACGCTTTAACCGTACCCTGCTAGACTTGCTAGGCACCCTCCACCCAAAAGATAAGCATAAATGGAATCAGCAGATTAGCACTTTGGTACACGCATACAATTGCACGGAAAATTATGCTACTGAGTTCTCTCCCTACCGCCTCATGTTCGGGAGAGAGGCCCGGCTGCCTATTGATGTCTGTTTTGGGGTTTCTCCAAATGGGGTCCGAGACTAAAACTATTTGCAATATGTACAAAAACTGAAAGCCCAATTGAACCATGCCTATCAACTGGCCCAGACATTGGCCGCCAAGAGAAATTTAGCCAACAAAGAGAGGCATGATAGAAAAGTATAGGCTCAAGAGCTTCAGCCTGGAGACCATGTGTTGTTGCGAAATTTGGGACTGCATGGTAAACATAAAATTGCTGATCAATGGCACCATCTTCTCCATGTAATAGTAGGAAAGTTGGATGATTTACCTGTGTACAAAGTGTGCCCAGAGAACAACTCTAAAGCCATTAAGACCATGCGCCGTAACCACTTGCTACCTATCGGCCAAGTCATGATTGAGGCTTACCCTACAGAGATCGATCCCCCTGGACCGGTGACTCATGCTGCGGCAAGAAAAAGAGAGTCAACCTACCTCAGTGGTCCCTGATTTAAGGTTTTCTCTGCAGCAGGCCCAGAAATATGGTGACTGTCAGTCCATCTCTGATGGAAGTGAATGTGACCCTGCCTATTACCCCTCATATGAACTGAGTCAGCTGTTTCAAGGTAATCCCATGATTAATCATGGGGATGAAGCTGGGCCTTCTGGACTGCCTAACCCCCCAGCTTCATCCTTGGAGTCAATACACCCTGAGAGTGAAGTGCAAAGCATCATTTCTGAAGATGCTGAGTCTCTGTGTATTGTGGAACTGTATGATTTACCTGAAGAAGGGGCTGATGGTATGAGTCTTTCTGGTGACATGCTGGAACTTGAAGAACGCTGTGAGAGTGATGACATTCCTCCTTCAGTGTCAGAGTGTCTTCAAAATGAACAAAGTATTGTGGAAACAGAGCCTACAGAGCAAGGGGCCGACAGTGTTCCAAGTTTGGACATTTCTGCCCAGGCAGAGGTGCCCCTCCCTAGTGTTGAAAGTCCCAGGACCAGTGTTGAGAGTACAGAATCTGTGATTGTTCCCCCTCAGAAGAACTGGCTGAGCTGTCAAGCCCGTGGTACACTTTAGTTATGATTCCCCTGGGAGGCCAGTGGATTTGCTTCTCAATGTGGTCCACAAAGGGGTTTATGTCTCTCAGAGCTCACTGCCCAAATGGAGCCTAAGTGCCAACTCCAGGTTGATTGTTCTGCCCTCTAGATATGGTGCCCCTGCCCCATTTAGCCACAAGTGAGCTGGTAGGGAAGAGCCCCCTCTCACTCTGTTTAATGTACAAGAAGTCATTACATGATTTTGCATAGTAACGTGTAAATTACCAGTGTGAAATGTGCATGATGTATTATCAGAATGGATATAGTATTGTGAAGCGCAAAAATCCACGGTTATTTCCATGCGGTTGGGCCTTGCCATGAGGGCCCTGCCAGACTGCCCCACTGCACAGAGAAAAGCCATCAATGAGAGACCTGCCTGAGGATCAGCCCCCTGCTCCATGCTCGTACAGGAACGAAGCCTCAGCGAATCGTGTGGGCCCTGCTTCTCCTGGCTCTCCAGATCAGCCACCTGCAGTCTCGATTTTCGTCCAGCCTGTGTCCAGTTCTGAGTATCATGAGTAATCATGAGGGTAGCTCCCTGCAACAATAGCTTAATCTAAGTGTGTCATCTGTTTGTCTTTTTGTTCTTTTTCTTCCATGAACTGAGCCCTCCGGCTCTGGATTACAAATAGTGTGTATTGTGCATGTTGTTTTATTCCATCACAGGGCCCCAACCAGCTGCGATGCCGGCCTTCCCCGGGCAATAGTCCTGGCTAGCCCATCTCTTCTTCACCTAGGTACCTAGAGGGTGTGACTGCTTAGGGAGTCTGAATGCATGCATAACTGTTTGACTGATAGAGCATTTAAGCAAATTAACCTGATTATGCCCCTCCCTTGTTCAAGTCCTCTGAATTAATCAGATCTACCTTTTTCTGCTTTTAACCTGACCGTGGTTCCATTTTATGCTAAGAGTACTGTACTGTTGCCAATTGCTGTGCGCAACCTTGTTTTACAGGGGGTCCCCAGGATCAAGCCACAGGAACCAGCCCTGGTGGTAAGTGCAAACAGTGGCGGTACTGGTAAGGTCTATCAGGGGTATTGTAAAAGTGATAATTGTGTATTGCTTCGGCCACTAGCAGGGAAAGAGGGAGTTACAGTGTCCCGGAGGACTATGCCCGAGCTAGTTTGACCACTATCAACCCTGACCTCTGGATGGAGGCACCCGTTTCAGAACTCAGGCCCCTTAACCTGCTACTAGCCAAGCAGGCAGGAGTAGTAGCCCTTGGGATAGCGCCACCTAGGGGTTACTCATGGTAAGCAGCTTCCTGGTCTCATTCTTGCTAATTTCAGCAGAAGGGTGGCTACCTCAGTAGCTTGTTTTCAAAATGTGTCCGGTACTGACACTATGCTGCTTCCACTTGGAGTACTATCCTTACATTCATTAAACACTACGGTCTGGACATTGTCTCTTGTAGAGTTGCCAACTTTGACCTTAATGTTTTGCAAGACCTCCTTACTCAGGGTCATTAGGTCCTGCCATCCTCCCTCTGTCCTAGTTACCACTTGGGAATCATTCTGTGATGTGGCTCAGTGGAGGAATATATCCTTGAAGAAGACAGAATAGTTACCTACCGTAAGAGTAGATCTTCAAGAGAATCTCTTCCATTGCACCACAGCTCTCCCTCCTGCCTACCCCCCTTGTCGGGCGATGGGTGTCAGTGCTGCCTGCTCTCACAAGCTGCTTTCCTATGTCTAACACAGCATTTATATTCAGGTTTTCATATCCTCTCCATGTACCTGGTGTGGTTCTGGTTGCTTCAGTCTGTGCTGTTCCAGTGATCCTCCTAACTTGTCTCTATGGGGGAACTGAGGCATGCTGGGGGCACCCATGTTATATAGGTACTAATGAGGTATGTCAACATGGGCGGCCCCAGCCAGCCAAAATATTTGTGTGATCCTGACATCGATGGATTACAGTTCCATGATGTGGCTCAATGGAGGAGATTCTCTTGAACATCTACTGTTATGGTAGGTAACTAGTCTTTCCTTTTCTTTTGGTGGCAGCATAAAAGTCTAAATTTAAAATAAACTTTAAAAAGTAGCAGCATTATCAGTACTTGCAGAGTTTGACAGCATTCTTCAGCACTGGTAGACTGATGAGTGGTTGACGGCAGGAAAAAAACTGAGGCATGCTGGGGATGTCTACATTATATAGGTGCTGATGAAGCACATAGACGTGGACAGCCCCAGCCAGCAAAAATTTCCTGGTGATCCTGACGCAGATGGCTTACAGTTCCATGATGTGGCTCAATGGAGGGAGATGTCCTTGAAAAAGATTGACACCTTCTGACAATCTCAAAAGGTCAAGTTATCCACCTAGTGTGGATCCCTCCACCTGAGGGTATGGTTCCTGAAGGGATACAGTTTTCAGACTTTAATCTCTTTACCCAGGTGTTACAGGTCCTTATGGTGGCTAGAAAACCAGACAAAATGAGAACATATAATTCAAAATGAAAAAGACTCTCAGTCTGGTGTGTGTGTGTGTGTGTGTGTGTGTGTGTGTGTGTGTCTGCGTATGTGTGTGTGTGGGGGATTCCCATTCAGAAGGGAATGCGTAGATTTCACTAATCTTGGATTATCCATTACCTTTAAAATCCATGGGTTTAGGTTGGGCTGATCATTTGCCAATTTTCAAATGGGTTAGAATGATGCAAGGGACTTGCATCAAAAGAGTTTACAGCAAAGTGGTGATTTACTCGCGCGTCCAACTGTTCCCTCAAAAGCAGCTTGCATCTGATCCAGACACTGTTGCACCAAAGCCCCTTGCACCAGGGTTGCATCAAACAACCCAGTACACCAGGTCGTAGGGGTTTGCACCATGGCTGGCTGCAACATCCCCTTTTTGGGGATTTTAATAGCTCCACCATGGACGCAGGAGAGTTCACCACTTAGACCAGCTAGTAGGTGGTCTTAAGTGGTTGCGTTGGGGGGGTGAGGTGGGACAGAGGGAAGTAGAGGCACACCAAGGGCATAGGAGGTGGTAGTGGGGTTGGTAAGAGCACAGGTGGACAGCCATCACTATGATGTGGCACAGGGCAGGGTGCCACCATAGTGTGCTGTAAGCTTTGTTTTATGTTTACTGTGTGCTCATACTGTAGTTATCCCTGCCATGGTAGTCTAGTGGCCCCCATACCCAATGTTGACAGTGCTCCCTGGTAATGAAGTGGTCACCCATCACCAATCCCCAATCTTCCCCGGTTATAGGGAGAAATCCACCCTGGTTCTATAGTGCCACCCCAATCCCCGATTGTACCCACATAGCAGTGCAAGTTCCTGGTAGTCTAGTGTCCCCACCCTCCCACCCCATCAAGCATTGCTCAACCACTCTGCTCCTCCCCATCCAGGCACAATCCTGTGACAGGCATTCTGCAGCTGGCTGTCATGGTGTGTGGAGTGTTGTGCCGGTCGCAGGATCCTGCTGGGATAGGGGGGAGCAGGGTGGTTGCACAGTGCTTGACAGGGTTGGGGGCCACTAGACCACAGGTACTTGCATTGCTATGTGTGTGTGGGTGCAATAAGGGACTGGGGGGGTGCTATGGGACCGGTGCAGGTTTCTTACTATAACTGGGGGAGATAGGGGATTTGTGGGAGTGGGGACTACACCACCAGTGAGCACTGTCAATATCGGGGATGGGGGGGCACTAGGCTACTAGGGCAAGGATGACTACAGTATGGGCACACTGTAAACATAAAACTATTCTTACAGCATACCAAGGGGGCACCCTGCCTGGTGCCACATCATAGTGGTGGATGTCCATTTTCTGCCTTGGGGCTGTGCTTGCTGCAAGTTGGGGCATCTGGGCTGTTCCCTGCCATTGTGTGCAGATGCACTGGGCACTTGTGACAATCCTGCTGACTGTGCCAATATTGCTGTCACAGGATGCAAGTTGTGGTAATTCCAGATCATTTGGCACAATTTGCATACTTTCTGGAATAGCCAGACTTGTGTTTGGTGCACCTATATCAGGAGGAGTCCCCGGGTTTGTCGCAAGTTGTGTTTGCCACATTCGGCTTCTAAAATCTGGCCCATTGAGTTCTGAAGGATTCTTCTCCCATTCAGTCACCAACTGCTTCAGTAGTTGCTCTGCATACTCCATTTATTGTATGAAAGAAAATCAGATAAGGATGGTATTCTGATTAGCATTCCATGCTGATTTCATGCTATTATTAAAAAAAAAAAAATTGCATGCATTTATGATCCCAGATCATTCATTTTGCTAATTAGTATATCTCAGCACAATATACCATTCAGTGTCAGTTGATATTACTGTGACTAGTATCTCTGCATGATTTCATGCAATTGTTGAAAAAATTAAAAATAAAAGATTGGACATTTGCATGCACTTTTGATCCCATATCATTCATTTCACTAATGAGTGTTTCTGAATACAATTTTACTATTCAGTGTATGCTTATATTATTGTGATTAGTATCCCCACATGATTTCGTGCAGTTATTCAAAAATAGTTGACCATTTGCATGCATTTTTGATCCCATATAATTCATTTTGCAGAACAGTATTTCTGAACACAATTTTGCCACTCAGTGTATGTTTACAATACTGTGATTAGTATTCCCACGTGACTGCATGCAAGTGTTCAAAATAAGCTAACCAACTGCATACTGCTCTTTTCTTGTTTCTTTATTTAGTTCATCGTGCATGCAGTGTGGAAACTCATCATTATGATGTTCATGTATATCCGGAATATGATTCATTATGCTTCTCCATTTGGACACAGTTAACTCTCCCCATTGTTTTGCAGTGGATACAGCACACCAATATGTATAGTTACTGATTGATGAACGCCTTAGTGCAATGCCCTCACAAGCTTTCTGCTGACCCAATGTGTCCATTTCTCACCATCTGGATGGGAAAAAAAGAATTCTAATAAATTACAAAATGTTTTGTTTTCTTTTGTTTGATGTACACTTGGTTACATGGCACATTAATAAACACACTCATTAGTTATTGTTTTGCATCATCACTTTGGTGATAAATTTATAGTTTTCACATTTGAGCAATTTGATTAATTAGTAATGTTCCAGCTGACCCACATTAATCTTTTAAGTATATGTTACAGTAGCCATCCACTTAATAATAAAAATAAAGTACTGTCTTGGTATAGGTGATACCAGGGAAGTCTTTCTCAGGGAAAGCAAATAGTAGTGCATCTCAGGAAGCTGCTAAAGGGGTATAGATAGGGTCAGTCAGCCTAAATAATACAGCAAGCAAAGATCTGCACTCAGGTGAATAAAGGAGGAACCAAAATATAAAAAATTAAACATATAGCTTTATTGTAGCAAAAAGGTACCCAGAAAATAAACTAGCACCTGGTGCCTCCACCTCTGCAGGTCTTCTGTGGGAGCTTGGGCAACTCAAAAGCTATCCAGGCTTTTATTCTCATACAATTAAAGACACAGTGTTATATAATGATGTAATTAAGTTCTTCATTGTCAAATTCAATATTGTGCCAATAAGAAATAAGGCAGTGAAGATGTATTTACATGGAGGAAAAACTAGACAAAAATAACCTTGAAAACAGACAATGCCAAAGCACTCTGAAATTTAATTATAAGTGAAGAAAGCAAAAGAGTCAAGCAGAGGTCAGCTAACTGGAACATTATAAAAATATATTTTACAAAACATTTATGAAAAGCATTTAGCCAAGCTCACAAGCGACATCTTGTACAGCATCTACTGACCACAGAGTGGTAGAATATTACCTCTCTGACTAAAAAAAGAGAAAAATGGAAATGACTGAGTAGTAAGTGTTAGAGCTGCTACTAACCATGCAGCATCACAAGTGGGTTACTTGTTTCTCTTTTTGTATTCCCTTCTGAAAAAATATCTTCATAAAAAACTATAAAATCCCAGATTTTTAGTAAGTCAGGAGGACACTCTGAGCAAGTCCTTCAGGAAAGACTGCTGGTTGTCTTAGCAGGCATTGGCTGCAGCTGCTGAAAGGGCCACATAGAGTGGTAAGAAATGTGATAAGCTCTTTGCTTGTAGCACTGACAGCTTCTCATGTAAAATATTAGTAGTCACAAGCTACAGGACACTAAAGACAAATTCAAACTGGAGAAGTGCACACTAGGGATGGTGATGCTCATGAAAAAAGTCAGTAAAACATGTACATAGCATTCAGGCACTTGCCACCTCCAAAAGACAGGCACCAAACATCTCAAGTTAATAATATTAAAAAATGATTTATTGACAAAGACCAGGAGTGAAACAACACTTCTACACACGTCCCGCCTGATGCATTTTGGACAGGTACTGTCCTTTATGAGTCAGGTGGGATATGTGTAAGGGTGTTGTTTCCCTCCTGGTCTTTGTCAATTAATTACTTTTTTTTTTGCAGTTAATCTTTTTATTAGAAAATAAAAAGCATTTTCTATATTATCACACAATAATACCATGCAGACATGAATATAATACACAATGTAGTATGACATTTTACACAATCCACATTTTGATTATACAGAATTGGGTTAAAATTAGTATAATGGTTTTATATATACATTATATATATATATATATATATATATATATATATATATATATATACACTACATGTCATGATATGTAGTGGCATTCATTGCCATTGATTCTTATTTCTGCACAGTATATAAAATAAACACAATACTCTGCTAAATAACAGTACATCCTATCTATATTGTAGGGAAACACAATCTGTCTATTCTATAAAATATTTTAGAATCCATCTAAAGGAGAAATCTACAGGTGTTTCCTAATCCTCCAGATTCCAGAAAATTCAAATAATCCTGCCAGCACAATTTATATACATTTAGTTGGTCTAAAGTCAAATAAGATATATATTCCAGGGATGCAATTTGGATTAAGCTATTAAGAATATCAGTAATTGCAGATATTATCTGTGACTTCCAGTTAATTAAAATCAAATGTTTTACCTGCATAAATAATATTTGTGGCCATCTATGCTGGTATCTGCACAGTTTAATATTTTTGTCAATAATCCCTAGAATAAAGTACTTGGGGTCAAAAGGTATGGAGCATTTCACGATATTAGAAACCAAATGATGGACTGAATGCCATAATATAGATATGGAACTGCAAAGCCACAAAATGTGGAATAAATTACCATTAGATGAGTGGCATCTCCAACATATATAACTTGGTGTAACTCCCATTTTATATAGTAAGGCTGGTGTTCTGTACCACAAGTGAAGAATTTTATATTGAATAAGTGCACTACGCACATCTCTAAATTTGCTATGGCAAACAGTCCAGCACTGGCTCCATTGAGATTCAGTTATATTTTGTTGCAATGCTAAGCTCCATTTAGTTTTGGCTAAAATTGATTGATTTGGTAAATTGTCCCTGTTCATTTTATAAATTTTACTAACTAGCCCGGATGAGGTATTCATCCATGAGGTGATATTTAGGTTGGAATAAGTTATTCTATGTTTATGCTGTAATATAGGAGCTAATGCCGCTCGAATTTGTAGACATTTCCAGAAATCCTTTTTATTTATATCCCAAATGGTTTGTAAATTTGAGAAAGAATCCAAAATATTACTATTTTTGATTAAGATATCACCCAAAAATACTATATTTTTATGTTTCCATGAGTTGCAAAACAATGGTTGGCCATCTACGGTTATACATCACTTTCCCCATATAGGAGAGTAAAATTTAGGAACTGGGTCAGTTTTTAACCATCTATGTAATTTAAGCCAGTAATAAATTGATAGAGCAATTGTAGGATTTTTTTAATTTTTGTGGCAAAGAATTGAAAATAAAATTGGTAGGAATGTTTCCCAGTATCCAGGAGGCTTCCATATTGAGCCATAAAGGAGATTCATTATTAGGTTTAGTAAACCATTTTGTGGTTTGTGAGGCATGAAATGCCCATAGATAGGCCAAGAACCAGGGAAGAGTAAACCCACCCTGGGACCAATGGGTACGTAGCTTATTTCTACTAAATCTTGGGATATGACCTTCCCAGATAAAATTCCCTATCAGTTTATCAATTCGAGAGATAAAAACAGTGGGCAAAATCAACAGTATGTTAGAAAAAAGATATAATATATTGGGAGTAATAGACATTTTAATTGCGTTGATTTTACCAATTAATGTTAGGTTAAGATTTTTCCACCTTTCAAGTGTTGTTTTAATTTCTGAGAGGATAGGTGTAAGATTTGCCTCCCATATTTTTTCAGTATCAGTTAAAATTTTAGTTCCTAAGTATGAAATGCCCTGGGATGCCCAACCAAAGCCAAGGACATTATTCATGTAGGGTTTACAAAATGTGTTGAGTGGTAATATTTCAGTTTTTTTGTAATTAATTGCAAGACCAGAGAGTTCCACAAATTTATATAGTAATTGTATAAGTTGGTGGGCAGCTAATTCTAAATCTTCTAGTAAGATTAACATATCATCGGCATAAGACAAGGATGTATATTGTGTATTGCCAATCAATATACCTCTGATTTTTTCAGATTGATGGAGAGCAGCTGCCAAAGGTTCTAAGGCTAAAATGAAAAGGGATGGGGATAAGGGACATCCTTGTCTAGTGCCTCTATTTAATTTAAAGGATTGAGATAAAGTAGAATTAGTAAGGACCCTTGCTGTAGGGGAGGTATATAGTAATTTTATATATGAACAAAAGCGGTCACTAATGCCAAAGTGAGATAGAACTAAATAAAGAAAATTCCAATTCAAAGAATCAAAAGCCTTTTCAAAATCGATGGCAATAGCGACTGCAGGGGATTTTAGTAATTTAGCTTTATACATGAGATTGAATAAAGAGTGAAGATGATCTGAACCCATCCTACCCTTGACAAAACCTGTTTGAGATTTATTAACTAATTGGGGAATGAAGAATTTAAGATGAATAGCTAATAGACTTGCGAAAATGTTACCATCTACATTAAGTAATGATATGGGACGATAGAGGGAAGAGTAACATCCTTATCCTTTTTGGGGAGCACTGTAATGATCACATCCATTATGTTTGGAGGTAGTTTTTCCTACAGTTATGGATTCATCAAATACCCTGTATAATAAAGGGCAAAGTAAACCAGCCATACTTTTATAAAACTCCACTGGGAAACCATCGTCACCAGGGGCACGTCAAGTTTTGAGGGAAGAGAGTGCATGGTGAACTTCTTCTATTGTAATTGGTTTATCTAAAGAATGTATTGCATCATGTGAAAGTTGGGGAAGCGCCAATTTATCCAGAAAGTTGTCAATCTTCAAATTTGCTGCAGAGGTAGTGGATATATATAACCTTTTATAGAATGAAGACATGATCTTATTAATGCTAGGGTTATCAGTACATATTTGCCCAGTAGTGTTTTTAAGACCTGAAATGCATCGCTCCGACTGTTGTACTCTTTATAAGCCAGTAGCTTGCTACCTTTTTCACCCCCTCCCAATACTTGTGTGTAATTCTAAGTAATGAGATTTCAGTCTCTCTTTCTTTTCCTATGTACAGAAAAACTGATGATTTTGCCATGAAGAGTAGCTTTGAGCACCTCCCAAGTAGTGCCCATAGACATTTCCTCTGGGTTATTGAGTAAAATAAATTCCTAAGTTTGTGTTTTTAACCAAGGAATAAATTCTGGGTCTTTAAGTAAGAGTGGGTCTAATCGCCAGGAAGGTGATTTCAAAGGGGGGGAATTCCATAACAAGTGAAGTTTAACTGGAGCATTATCTGAAATAAGAAGGGGTAGAATGTTACAATCTGTAATATTAGCTGTGATAGTTGGGGAGGTTAACCAATAATCAATTCTGCTGTATGACTGATGTATTGGGGAATAGAATGTATACTCTTTATCTCTAGGGTGAAAAAGTCTCCATATATCCACTAATCCCAGGTCTTTCATTAATAATGAAAGTGCAGCAATGCTCCTCGGATGATCATCTAACGAAGCATTGCTTCTGTTAAGATATGACTCTAATGTAAGATTAAAATCACCACCAATTAAAATTGGGGTATTTAAATTTAGAGAGTTAATTGTTGGGCCAGATTGTGAAAAACTTCGGGCTGAGAGGGCATAGTGGAGGTAACCATAAGGATGATGGCAGTGTTAAGGTTCTGTTATTGGGAGACTCGATGATTAGGGGTATCCAGTGGGAGGGACAGGGGGGTGGATGCCATAGCCAGGTAAAGGTAGTGAGTATCTCTGGGCTGACAGTGCATAGAGCAAAGTTCATGGTGTATGAAATGGTTAGGGATTGTGGAGGGAAACCGGATTTCTGGGCATTTGGGAACTAACGATCTAGAGGGAAATAGTGTTTTGGAAATCCAAGCAAGTTCCAAGAACTTGCCAGAGTCTGTCGGGATAATGGATGCAACATTTCCTTTTGAGATATTGCCAGTACCAAAGGGCCTCAGTGGAGAAAATGAATGCTCACAGAGGTAATGACTGGCTCAGGAAGTGGGGTGAAGAGAGTGGGTTGGGGTGTTAGGGAACTGGAAAGGAGTTTGGGAGGATAAGGACTATATGCCAAGGACAGGCTTCATCTTGCCCCATTAGGGAAGGAAGTCCTAAACAGGGATGGCTGACTACATTCAAGAAAGGTGGGGTTTAAACTTGTGAGGGGGGAAGGATAAGGGAGGGCTTGACCAGAAGCCCTCCCTCCAGATGAGGGAGTAGCCTCATGCCCAAGGGGGAGGGGAAACAGACTGGGGTGGAGGTTTCAGGAGGAGCAGAGGAGGATGGAAGTATAAGGAGTCTGGGTGGGGTTCACAAAGAGGACTGTGGATAAGGGTGGGGTTGAAGAATGCCAGGAGCTTGGGAAACAAGTTGCCAGAGTTCCAGGCCATGCTGTTCGAGGGGGGGTTGGATGTGGCAGCGGTCACGGAGACGTGGGCCAACAAAAACCATGACTGGGACCTAAACATGCAGGGGTACACTATGCTTAGGAAGGATAGAAAGGAGGGCAGAGGGGGTGGAGTGGCAATGTTCATTAGAGATGACATAGAAATATCTAAGGTAGAAGAGGCAGAGGGAAATGTGGAGGCATTATGGGTCACCTTATGATCCCCAGCAGGAGATAAGGTCAAGCTGGGTGTAGTACATAGGCCCCCCGGGATGAGTGATGTTCTAGAGGATGGTTTGCTGGACAACATCATTGCCCAGTGTGTACCAAAAGGGGAAGGAGTGGTGTTGATGGGGGACCTTAATATGCCAGGTACAAACTGGGGAACCATGTCCTCTAAGGTGGCCAAGGAGCAGAGGCTGCTGGACGGCTTCCAGGATGTGTTCTAACACAGCATGAGATGGAGTCCACAAGGAGGCATGTCCTGGACGTGGTTCTGGCAGATGGGGATCTGTAAGGGACCTGGTTGTACAGGACCCCCTGACTGGGAGCGACCACAATACTGTCTGGTTTCAAATAAGCATGGGGAGGGGGGAGATCTAGGACACTGGCAGTGGACTTCAAGGGGGCAGACTTTGTGGGCATGGGAAATATTCTCAAGGATCATTTGAAGGGGATTACATCAATGACAAGTGTGGAAAGGAGGTGGGAGGTCATAAAACGGGGACTTCATGAGGCAGTCAGGATCTGCGCTAAGTTGAAACGTAAGGGAGCAAGGTCACATAAACCATGCTGGTGGTCCAGTGAGGTACAGGTAGCAGTCAGAGAAAAGAAGGCGGCCTAAAAAAATATAAAACAACAAGAGGGGATAGGGATAAGGAAATGTACCATCTTGCATCTAGAAAAGTCACCCGGATGGTGAGGGGAGCAAAGTCCAGTAAAGAGCAGTGGCTGGCACAGGGGATACATGGAGGGGAAAAGGGGTTCTTCCGGTACATTGGGGAGTGGAGAAAAACTAAGGGCCATCTCAGTAGATTGAGATCAGAAGGAGGGTGGGTGGAAGAGGCAAGGGACCAGGCAGAGGTATTTAATGAGTACTTTGCCTCTGCATTCACTAAGGAGGAGGATGGGATATCTACAAAGCAAGGCATGAAGGGGATAGAAGCGGCAGTGAGTGGGATCAGGGGAGCAACAGAAATGGAGCAAGAGGGAGGGAGAGGTACCCCAGGGGTGTCACATCTGGATAAGGATAAAAAGGCCAGTAAGGTGGAGGGGACGGATGATGCTATCTCCGCCAAAAGGGTGTGGTTAGCCCTCAAGGCCCTAAAGAAAGACAAATCTCCTGGGCCGATGGCATTCATCCGAGAGTACTATGGGAATTGGCGTGACATATTGGCTGCACTCTGGCGGAGCTCTTCAACAGGTCACTTGAGACAGGAGGGTAAATTTAGGATTGGAGAGAGGCACATGTGTGCCAATCCATAAAGGGGGTCGAGGGAAGTACCAGGTAACTATAGACCCATCAGTTTGACCTTGGTGGTGGAAAATTAATGGAGAGTATACTAAAGGAACGATTGGGGGTATACTTGAGGAGGTGGGAGGTCTGGATAGTCGGCAACATGGGTTTTGCCAGGTAGATCATGTCAGACCAATCTTGTGGAGTTCTACGAATGGGTAACATCAGAACTGGATAGGGGAAAGCCTGTGGATGTATTATTCTTGGACTTCAGCAAGGCGTTTGACTCTGTCCCCCACAATGGTCTGGTGGAGAAACTGATGGGGTTAGGAGTAGACCCTTTGATGGTCAGATGGATTGAATACTGGCTAGCTGGATGCACCCAGAGAGTAGTGGTCTGTGGGGAGCTCTCGAACCCTAGAGAGGTTGATAGTGGGGTACCGCAGGGCTCGGTCCTGGGTCCGATCCTGTTTAATGCATACATATCGGACATCAGGGAGGGTATAGGGTGAAATGAGTCTCTTCACAGATGACTCCAAGATGGGAGCAGAGTTGAGGGAGAAGAGGGAGGTTGGCCCTGCAAGGACCTGGACACCCTGGAAAGCTGGGCTCACACATGGAAATTAAATTTAATATCACCAAGTGCAAGGTGTTGCATCTTGGTCGGGAAACCCTAAACACAGGTACACCCTGGGAGGAGGCGCTGGAGGCCTCAATAGGGGAAAAGACCTAGGGTCATGGTGGATGCATGTATGAATAACTCTGAGCAGTGCAGGAGAGCGGCTAGCAAGGTAAACAGGATGTTGGGATGCATCGTAAGGGGGATCACCTCTAGGAGCAAGGAAGTGATTCTGCCACTGTACAATGGACTGGTTAGACCACACCTTGAGTACTGTGTACAGTACTGGAGACCACACTTGAAGAGGGACATACAGCTCCTGGAGAGGGTACAGAGGAGGCAACTAAGATGATACGAGGGCTAGGAATTTGACGATGAAGACAGACTTGAGGAGCTCTGCCTGTTTTCATTGGAGGAGAGGAGAGATGGGGACATGATTGAGGTCTCAAGTACCTCAAGGGAATAAATAGGGTAAACATGGAGGGTCTTTAGACTAAAGCAGGGAGGTATCACCAGAGGGCATGGTTTGAAGTTGGAAGGTGGAAGGGTGAGGGGGAAAAAAAGGAGGAGGTTTTTCACTGAGAGGTTGGTGGACCCTTGGAATGCACTGCCTGGCGAGCTGGTTCAGAGATCCACAGTGGAGGGCTTCAAGAGAGGGTGGGACAGACACAGAAAGTGGATGTATCAGATGATGGCCTGTCCCAGGGGGGTGGGGATGAATGATAGGGGTTTCTGGAGCACAAGAGATGGGAGGGCCTCGGCACCCAACTAAGGATCTAAGGTTTTAGCAGACTTGAATGACCGTAAGGCCTAATCTGCTGGCAAATAGTATGTTAGTATCTGAATTTGGGGCATAAATGTTAACAAGGGTTAATGGACCAGTTATAGAATCAAAGGTAACAATCAGCCATCTGCCATCAGCGTCTTTCTTTATATTCAATACTTTCCATTTTAAACTTTTATGAATTAAAATTGCAACCCCATATTTCTTGGTTGTAGCAAAAGCGGCATAAATTTGACTAACCCAGTCATTTTTTAATCTGTCATTATCCGCCTCTAATAGTTTAGTGTCTTGTAAAAAGGCAATTTGTGCTTTTTTTCTTTTAAGATGATTTAAAACCTCTTTACATTTGCTTGGTGCATTGAGGCCCTTGACATTCCATGTATATAGTATTAAATCAGACATTGAGGAAAGGAGGGAGAGGGGGAACATGATAGAAATGTTTAAGTACCTCAGTGGAATCAACAAAGTCCAAGAGGGTAGCATCTTTCAGAAAAAGAGATGTGCAAGAACAAGGGGACACAATTTGAAGATGGGGGGGTGGCTCAGGGGCAATGTGAGGAAGTATTTTTTCACAGAGAGGGTGGTGGACGCATGGAACAGCCTTCCTGAGGAGGTTGTGGGGTCTAAAACTGTGGGAGAATTCAAGAATGCATGGGAAAGACATAAGGCAATTTTTGTAGGGGTTAGGAAGAAATAGGCTGTTGGTTAAATAGGATCTGCAGCTTGTCCTCTAGGTAGGGAAATGGGCAGACTAGGTGGGCCAAGCGGTCCTTATCTGCCGTCAAAGCCTATGTGTCTATGTTTCTATTGAAATGATTAATCAGTAATGGCGTCCATGTCTGGACTTCAATGCACCGAGCAAAAGTGAGGCAGACACTACAGATCAAAAATACATGACTGATGATTATAATCCAGTTTGGGGCAGGAGTATTAACTACTAGAATAAACAAGGGAATCCAGAAAATGCCTTGGTACCGTTTGTTGTAAATCTCCCTAACTATTATAACAACAGTAACTAACAACAAACTTATTAACAAGAACACTATAATGGTCATTTGAGATGAGTAGAGGAGTATAGGTCGGTTAATATACAGCACTAAACCAAGACCACTCCTAAGCTCTCTAGGACATGTAGTGAAACATAAGGAAAGAAGAAAATCTGAAACTCTTTAACTACTACTAAAGGTTGAAACTATCTACATATACTAATGAATTAACAATAATGAGAAACAATTGTTCCCATAAACAACAAACAACCAGCATCATTCGTGTTAGATATTGAAATAATGATTTAAATTTTGAACCACGACTAAAGAAGGAGATAAGTGGAAAAAAAATATATATATATATTTATAGTTTGAATCTGATAAATGTGTTTTCCTTCAATGAAATAATTTATAATAACAAAAAAATTAACTATAAGGTAGGCTATTAACATGTGAATTAAGCTAAAAGAAATACCAATCCAAAAAACAATAAAGTAAGAAATGGTTAACTTTCACCATTACAATAGAAAATATATCCAGTTTTGCCTTTCTCTTTCAGCAATTCTTAAGGTATCTTAAACCACTAAAGAATATAATGATATGTACCAGTTCTATAGAAGCTGAAAATTCATAAGAAAATAAGCATTGTATATGCAGCCAGTTCAATTAAGAGAAATAATAAATAATATAATGAAATTAGGTCGATACTGCCAGATTTCGAGCATACTGAGAAAGATGTTATAACCTATTGTAAGGATTGATTGCATCTCAGTTGTTCAAAAATTGCCTTCACAGTTTACCCTACATCAATCCAATTGCAAATATCAGATTCTCTCTTAGGGTAAATCATTTTCATTGTGACACAAAATTACTTGTATGTTATTTACCTTTCTTAGTAACTTAGGCAAAACATATAGTCAAGCAGTAAGCTGAGATCTACATCAAGTAGTTAACTAGGACCTTATTTACTGGTGAGCTTTGCCACATAGGAACCAAGTTTCAAATTGTATGACTACCCCTTACAACTCGCCAATCAGAGTCAATGGCATAGCACATCAGACAGGAACCCATCGGCATCCGTGAAAAGATCCAGATTCATCAATGCCACATTCTTTCAAATACAAGCAAGAGACGACAAAAAGACTGATTAAGTTGTCCTCTTTGCAGCAACTGCATCTGATCTGTTCTTCCCTCTGCTACGGCATTTTTTCTTTGGCAGTTCCAAAGATTTTTGTGGCGAACTCGCTACTGCTTCTGACCACAAAACATCAACAGATTCTTCCTCAGCTTCAGGGACACTCCACAAT
Organism: Neoceratodus forsteri; assembly: GCA_016271365.2. Lineage (NCBI taxonomy): Eukaryota > Metazoa > Chordata > Ceratodontiformes > Ceratodontidae > Neoceratodus > Neoceratodus forsteri. Next base: position 801,494,234 of record CM028129.1, read on the forward strand.
GCCTCCATAAAAGCTGAGTCTCCGTTATCTACAGTTCCATGATAGTCGACCTGAACATCACATAGAACCTCGAACCTGTTGCTTAAGGGTATAGGTGATGAGACCGCAGCGCTGGTATGAGGTTCAATATTTTTTGCATTTATTGATTTCTGTATGCAGCATTGGAGTTTACAGTTCATGGGTTTAAATGAATTTTTTTTCAGCAGTCGGGCAGAATGCCTCATGTTTAAATCTGCGAGACGCTCCGAGATGGTTGTGTTTAAGTCAGCAGGCTCCGAAGCTGTCTGAACACTGGAATCAGGGCTATTATTAGTTTTACTAGAATGGCCTAGAGATGCATCCAAGTATCAGATGTGCTTACCAGGGGTAACTCAAATCTGCTTAGGAAAGACATCAGTGATTCTGGGGTATTATAATTTTTATGGGAGCTGCCGCTGAATACTCGGATTGTTGCAGGGTACTGCATCGAGAATCGCAGTCCCAATTTGTGCATCAGTTTCCGAGCCAGTGTAAAGGCTTTCCTTTTGTTTAAAACCTCCTTTGAAAAGTCTCTATATAAGTATATTTGGTGATCTTGCCAGGTAAGGTGCCCAATTTCTCTGGATTTCTGTAGAATAAGTTCAGTGTGTGAGAAATTCAGAAATTTGGCCACAATTGATCTGTGTCTGTAATCGGGAGGAGGTTTAGGGCCTAACGAATGATGTGAACACTCAATAGTTATGTTATGATCAACAGGAAGGTTCAGCATGGCTGGTAAGACACGCAGCAAAAAAGTAGTAGCGACTTTTGATTCAGAATTCTCAGGAAATCTGAAGAATCGTAAGTTATTCCTTCGACTTCAGTTTTCAATATCTTCAATTTTGTATTGAAGCTCTTTGATAGTATGATCTTGCTCTCTGATAGTAGCTTTTAGATCTTGTATAGATGTCTCATTCTGCTTGGTTTTGAGCTCTGTATTGGCAAGTCGAGAGTCTATATCCTTTAATGTGGTAGTATTATACTGTGTTGTGATTTTTAGATCACTTATATCTGTAATTAATTTCTGAAACATTCTTTCAATTTTATCCAGGGAAGCCGATTTTTCTGCATTTTCAGCCATGATTTAGGGCCTAAGGTTTATGCTTCCAGAAGAAGTCTGTTAGAGTATAGCCCAGTATAGATGAAATATAATAAAAAATACCTTAACAAAGTGCAGTATTGTGGTCCAGAGCACTTGATTTTCTAGTTTGTCTTGCAGAATTGACTTAGATGGCTGAAGATGATGCTATATTGTTTATTGAATTTCAGAGCTCAGGATTCAGACCTCCATATTTGTTCAGAGTCAGGCCACGCCCCTCAATTAATTACTTTTTAATGATATTAACTTGAGCTGTTTGGCCTCCATCTTTTGGTGGTGGTGAGTGCCTGAATGCTAAGGACACTAAAGGCTACTGTTTAGGATATTGCTGCTTCATATCGTGTAGGTTATTTTAGGATAACTGCTTTATGACAGAAATATTGCATTGCAATGCGAACATTGGTAGTAAAGCTAACACACAATGTGGGTGTGTATGTATATGTATGTAACCTCCACATGTGTTTATGTATATGTATATAATATAGATACCCACATAGCTTAGCTAGATTAGGCTATTTTATACCTCAGATTAGAAGTCTATGCTCTAAGCCAAAGAACTGCAGGGAAAAATAGTTATTTGCTTATCTCTTTTACTGGATAAAGAAGAGAATAATTTCTGTCATGATATTTCTAATGAATCCTTCTGATATGAGATTGTTAACACTTAATGTTCCCTAGTTTAGCACTACAAATCTGTAATAATAATGTCATACAACCCTGGCATTGGTTCTGGTAACAGTTCTGGTTCTGGTACTGGTTCTGGCAACATTTTGGTGCCCGAACAGTTAAAAGTGGTAAAATGCGGGAGTTAAATTGAATTGTAACATGGCAATAAATGTTAGACACAAATAAGCACTTTTCATTGGAGCAACAGCAACAGCTGACCAAGGAGCAACCAGGCATTAATTCCCTACAAATGCCCTGTTGCTCTTTGTGAGCCAGAGTAAATTCTTTGTTCAAGTGCATTTCCCATGGCAGCCCAACAGGTGGCTATAAAACAGTGCTGTGCTGCTAGCATTGTTTCACAGCCATCTGTTGGCCTGCCAAAGGAACTGCAGGCACAAAACATGAAAATGTACCCTAGTATGGTCCCATCATGTAGTGCAACCCATATCTTGTAATACATGCAGCCTAAATTGAAGTACGTAGCACCAATCCTGACAGTAAATTACGAGAAAAAATGCCATATTAGTAAATGTAAAGCTAATATGTATAGAATTACTGGTTGAAAATCATTCAGTTTCTACTCACGATATTACAGTTATCAGCAATCACAGCCATCTGTTGGCCTGACAAGTGTACTGCAGGAATAAAACATGAAAATGTACTCTAGCATGGCCGCATCATGCAGTGCAACCCATATCTTGTAATACACACAGATGAAAATGGAAATACCTAGCCCTGATCCAGACAGTAAGTTGGGAGAAAAAGTACCATAATAGTAGAAATTATAAAAGTATATTTGGCAATAACACCAAACACCATGCATTTAAATCAAAATGTTGTAAAGTAATGCCTCTCTACACCCACAATATATGTAAGACAGGCTACATTCATCAGAATGTATACTATCAATTCAATAAGAAATATAATAACTGTATGTGTGTCTTTTTTTGCATTACAAGTTAGCAGTACAAATAATAAATCTGCTTGTTTATTAGGAGGGCAGCAGCAAGGGCAAATAGGATGCAGGGATGCATCGCCAGGGGGATTACCTCCAGAAAGGTGGACGTGATCCTTCCACTGTACAACTGCTTGGTTAGGCCACACCTTGAGTATTGTGTACAGTTATGGAGACCACATTTAAAGAGGGACATTACACTCCTAGAGAGGGTCCAAAGGAAGGCAACAAAAATAATCTGGGGCCTGGGGAGAGGAGCTATGCGGAGAAGCTCAAGGGGCTTGACATGTACACCCTAGAGGAGAGGAGGGACAGGGGGGACATGATAGAGGTCTTTAAGTACATGAAAGGGATCAATAAAGGAGGCCCAGTCAGGGTGCTCCAATGGAAGGAGGGTGGGGCAACAAGAGGTCACGGGTGTAAGCTGGAAGGGGGCAGGCTCAGAGGGGAGATGAGGAGATGTTATTTCACTGAAAGGGTGGTGGAGTCATGGAATGCACTGCCCAGGGAGCTGGTAGAGGTGGAGACTGTGGACGAGTTTAAGAGGGGATGGGACAGGTACAGGGGAAGGTAAATCTGACCAGGCCCAACACAGGTGGAACATCTGGGACTGGGGACAGTAAAACCCAAGGGGGAGGGGGGACACCAAGATTGGCCCTCAGTGTGGATGCTGTAAATTGAGCAGACTCGAGAGACCATTAGGCCTATTCTGCTGGCATTTTAGTATGTTAGTATGTTATTTCTGGAAATGCTTGCCATGTTACAAGCACATTAGGCCACTCCAAAGGAGGGTTCTACTGGGGAATTAATGCCTGGTTGGGTGGTTGGAGGCACTCGGTCTGTGGCCTTGTGCCCCAACCTCCCCCCCAAACCAGGCATTAATTCCCCAGTAGAACCCTCCTGTGGCATGGCTTAATGCTTACTAATTCATAGTGGAATTGGTAGGATTAGTTCCTTTATTGCTGGGGTCCAGACAGCCCAGAAAGAACTAAATGATATTTAAACAGTTTTAACTTTGTGTATTTTTTTTTTTTTGCAATTTACTTCTCTTTTTTCTGGCTGAGCCCCCTAACCCCGTGAAGCAGGCTTGTCCCGGCCACAGTACACAACCCTTACTCCGGGAAGCTCCCCTGGAGTGCAGCCGCCGAAGCAGAACTGTCATGGCTGAAGGGTCGGGCACTGTTCCTGGCTCATACGCGGGGGCCGGTGATGATTTTTCTAGACAGAGTCCCCCTGGAGCTAGGATGTGCAATGGTGCAATGGTGAGTGCATCTGTCCTAGCTCCACCCTATGTCTAGGTGCAGCATGCTTTGTGCCCCAGCCTCTGCTAGAGGGAAATTGATGCCGACACTCTAAAGTCCCCCAGTAGAAGAGCAGTCCTCCGGATGCTCGAACCTTCTCCTTCCCTGTTGACCCCCGACGACCCGTGCTCATTCCTGAACATGGGTCACTGGCATGGCGTGAGGTGTGGCGTCCAGCACCTCAACCCTCAGCGCCACCAAGCCAGTCTAACTTTGCATATTACAACCCCCCTTCCCCAGTTTTTGCTGCTGTTCTGTTAAGCTGTCTGCATCCAGGCAGATTGTGCAACTTCTGAGCAGCTGACATTTTCTTTGTTACAAATCCTCCCTCCCCCATTTGTGTTACTGTTGTGTTAAGTTTCCTGTGTCCAGGTAGACTGTGCACCATCTGAACAGTTTGCAATTTCTTCACTGCAACTACCCCCTTTGTGCTGTTGTTGTATTAAGCTGTCTGCATCCAGACAGACTGTGCACCTTTGGAGCAGTTCACATTTTCTTCACTGCAACCTCCCCCATTTGTGCTGCTGACACTAGACCCAGAGAATTAGTTAACATTGCAGGTTCAGAATACAATGCTCTTGCAGACACTGGGTCTACCCATACTTCAGTTAATTTGCATATAGTACCAGGAATGCCAGAATTTTTGGAAGGGCCTCAAATTATAGGGATAAATGGAAATTTGTCCCCCTCATAGACAGTCGTTGTGACCATAACATCACAGTTTGGTACCCATAACATTGAAGTGTTGTGGGTGAGCATGACAGAAGAAGTGGTCCCGGGAATGGATTGGATACTGCAGGTCTGAAATCTGTTTGAAGAGACCTGCTTGGTTGCTCCCCTAGGTTGGGAACAGATCCTCATGCATTGTTTACACACACACACACACAGCTTGACAAACTAAATCTCAATAATGTCACTATATGCACTGGAGTAAAAAAACAAAAACAAACAGGCAGTACAAGTTAGTATAATTACCTCAGTTAGAGATATTACCAAACCCCTTTTCATTCAGATCACATTAGGCAATGAGTCCTATTTTGCAACGCTCATGCAGTGCCAAACCTCTGACAGGGAGGTACTTCAGTTTACAGGAAAGACATTCACCCCAACCAAAAGTAATTTTACAATTGAATATGATTTTAGTGGCTATTACTCAGGGACTTGCAGTTTTCCAACCCAGCTACCAGCCAAAGCTTATTAAGTACTAGTTCCAGTCCCTATCCCCATCCCCAACATACTCCAAAGGAAAACTGACACATGTAGGAAAGCTGGGGACCAAAGGTGTTATCTGTGGGAAACACTGGTAAGTGACCCTCTTTTTGCACTTTGAATACAGCCCACAAGAAAAAACAGTTCCTTGCACTAATTAAGCAGGAGGTCCCCGCTACAGCTGAGGGGAACCTCCATCCATCACAGTTTTGTTTTTTTTGACAGATTCTACCAACAAGTGTAAAGGCAATGGCAGGGCAAGAATTGGTATAGTAATAAGGAGATGCCAAAATAGCAAAATAGCTTAGGGTGACTGGATTTCTCTTTTGGTTGCAGCATTTTTGACACAAGAAGTGGAGGTCTGTGCCCTAGAAAAGGCAATTGTTACTGTTGGTAGTCCACCTGAGGTACTAGTACTTACTGACTCAAATTATTGCCAAAATGCCTTCATTCCCTATTCCTTCTTTTTTACGTATTTTTCTTTCTTTTTTAATTTTCATTCCTATTACTTACTACTTCCCCACCATAGGTTAGACAATATAATAGGGGACAAAACCAGGAGGGGGTTCTATGTGATAATGGCGAAAGCCTAAAGGTGATCGCCATTATCGCGCAGTCAGAGTGCAGAAAATATTTTTGGCACTCTGACACTCAGGGCGCAGACAGGACAATGGCACTGGGACATATATTTCAATGTTTTGTGAGGGGGCTTTGCCCCCACATCCCCCTACCAAAGGATTCACAACTCCAGGGGGGGTGCACGTTGAGGGGGTGAAAACTTGTAAAATTAAAGGTTTGGGCCAGGCGCAATAAAATCGCACCAGCACCCGAACCCGGTACCTCACCCACCCCAACCACAGGCCAACCCCTGATGCCATGACGCAGCTCAGCAACCCAACCCAGCACCACCCCCTACAGCTCCTCCACCCCCTCCCAGCCCACGCTCACCATGCTCGCTTCCCCTCCATGCACGTACATATAGAGACATTCTGTTGCCCATTTTGCCCACCCCCCATCTGGTCACCCTATCCTCCCATCGCCATGAGGGATTTAGTGGGGAATGAGCCACTGTTACAGACGGCACCCTTCCCCATGCACCCTTCTCACGGGATACCCCAGGAGGCGGTATACATGTTGAGATGAATGCTAGGGCAGATAGATTAGCAAAGGAGGCTTGCTATAAAGAGCTGACCACTGCTGTGGCCTATCATGCAGTCCTGACCTGATGGCAAGTCAAACTCCTTACTGGCCAGAAGGACAATTTCATGGTGCAGCCAACTCCCCCATCTGAGGAACACAATCATAAAGATGGCCACCTCCATAACCTTCAAAGTCATCAGCAGCAGCCAGCCCTGGGATAACTGGATGTGGAAGGTCACAAAAAAGATCCCTTCTATTAACATGAGGGGGTGTTAACAGATCAAGCACATTTAAGTGCAGGGGGCTTACATGGTTCGCTTGACACCACTAGAATTTTATTGGACAATTTGTGGTGACCAACTAAAAGTAAGGACATCAGAACCTATGTATATAATTGCATTCCTTGTATATGCAACAATCCTAGTAGAATACTAAGGGGAAAAATCCATCTACAGTAAATGTTCCTGCCTTTGGAATTTGGGCAGAGTATATATGGACTTTATAGAACCATTACCAAGAGCCAATGAAGGATTTAAACATGCTGTAATTGTAGTACACCAATTGCATTTTCTGGCTACCCTTTCATTTTCCCCATCTAAAGAGAGAGTAGAGCTACCACTGTTATTAATCACTGGTTAAGACACTCATCCCTGATAACGGGGTACTCTGCATTATTAAAACAGATGTGGACATTTTGCAAGTGACATTGTTAAAGGCATTTGGGAAGCCTTAGGGGCAAAACAGATAATGCATGTCCCGTATCACCCAGAAAGCTTAGAGAAAGTTGAAAGTCTGAACCAATCCATTAAAACTGCTTTAACAAAACACTACGATCCGGAGGCACAAAATGGACAGCTCTGATACCTTGAGTTTTGATGGGGTTACAAAATCAAGTGCATCCAGCAACCAATTTTACAACATTTGTACTATTTTACAGTTGGAAGATGAACACTTCACTATGACTAGCCTCTGTTTCTTTTTCAGTCCCTTCAGCAATTGTCAGCCTGCTTAAAGACATTGAAACTGCAGGTGAAGTTGGACTATGCAATTACCATAGAAACATAGACATTGTCAACAGATAAGGACCGCTAGGCCCATCTAGTCTGCCCGTATACCCTACCTGTACCAGCTATCACTGATCCTACTTGGTTACCAGCCTTAGCTTCTCCTTCCCACTTCTAGGGTTCCCTTATACTCATCCCATGCATGTTTGAAACCCCCGCACTGTGCACGCTCCCACCACCTCCTGGGGTAGGTTATTCCATGCATCCTCCACCCTTTCCATGAAGAAGAATTTCCTCACATTCCCCCTTATCCTGCCCCCCTTCAATCTCATATCGTGCCCCCTCATTCTTGTACATCTCCTATATTGAAGGATGTCTCCCACCCGCACCTTGTTTATGCCTTTGAGGTACTGAAGGTTCCTATCATATCTCCCCATTCCTGCCTCTCTTCTAGTGTATACATATTTAAATCCTTTAATCTCTCCTCATATATCTTCTAGTGCAGGCCCTGCACCATCTTAGGTGCCCTTCTCTGAAATGCCTCCACCCTGTCTATATTCCTACGAAGATGCGGACTCCAGTACTATACACAGTACTCCAGATAAGGCCTTACCAGTGTTTTGTACAGTGGTATCACCACCTACCTTCTTCTGCTAGTGATACCCCTACCTATGCACCCCAAAATGCCACTGGCCCTTCCCCCTGCCTTTGTACACTGCTTGGCTACCTTTAGGTCATCTGAGATAATTATGCCCAGATCCTTTTCATCCCTGGTGACCATCAGCACCACCCCCATCCTGTAACTCTCTACAGGGTTTCTGCACCCCAAGTGCATGATTTTGCACCTTTTTGCATTCAATTTTAGTTGACACACCTTGGACCATTTTTCAAACTTTCCAAGATCCCTCATCATTTTCTCTACTTTCTCCTGAGTGTCTACCCTATTGCAGATCTTTGTGTCATCTGCATGTAGGCACACCTTCCCTTCCAGTCCTTCAGCAATGTCACTAATGAAAACATTTAGAAGGACTGGCCCCAGGACTGATCCTTGAGGTGCCCCACTGGTCATCCCCCTTTCCTTGGACTGAGTCACGTTTATCATGACCCTCTGCTTTCTGTCCCTCATCCAGTTTCTAACCCAGTTCTCCACCTTGTGGCCCAGCCCCAGGCTACTTAACGTGTTCACCAGCCTATTATGTGGCACGGTGTCAAAGGCCTTGTTGAAATCGAGGTATGTGACATCCACCTCTCCCCCTTGATCCACCTCCTTTGTCACCCAGTCAAAATAATCTATCCGATTTGTTTGACATGACCTTCCTGCCATGAATCCATGCTGCCTCGGATCCTGTGCTCTGTTGGATTCCAAGTGTTCCACTATCCTTTCCTTAAGCAGTGCCTCCATAATCTTGCCCACTACTGAGGTGAGGTTGACTGGCCTGTAGTTTCCTGTCTCCTCCCTGCTTCCACTTTTGTGAAGAGGAACTACATGTGCCCTCCTCCAGTTCTCTGGAACCACTCCTGTATTGAGCGACTCACTGAACAGGGCTGCCAGTGGTGCTGCTAACTCCATCCATAGTTCTCTTAATATCCTAGGGTGTATGCCATCTGGTCCCATAGCTTTATTGACCCTCAGTTTTGTGAGCTCCTCTAGGACTCTCCCTTCTGCAAATGGGCTGGTGTTTATCCCCCCCTTTGTTTCTACTACCTAGTTTTGGTCCCTGCCCCCTCTTCAGTGAATACCGAACAGAAGTATTCATTCAGTATTGATGCCTTTTCCCGGTTCCCCTCCATACTGTCCCCTTCATCACCTCTGAGCCTTACAATCCCTCCCCTGGACTTCCTTCTTTCACTGATGTACCTGTAGAATGTCTTGTCCCCTCTCTGCACCATATGAGCTAATCTTTCCTCTGTTTGTGCCTTTGCACTACTAATTGCTTTACCTGCTTCCCTCTGCCTATTTCGGTACACTATCCTATCCTCCTCCTTTTGAGTCCCCTTATATTTTTTGAAAGCCAGCCTTTTGGCCCTTACTTTCTCTGCCACCTCATTTGAGAACTATAGTGGTTTCCTCTTTCTTTTGCCCTTGTTTCACATCCTAATGCACTGATTCATGACCTCCACTATGGCTCCTTTTAGGTAGGCTCACTGCTCCTCAAACTCCCCCTTCATCCTTTCTTGCCAGGGCTTCCTTGATATGTATCCCCATCCTAGAAAAGTCCACACTCCCAAATTCCAAAATCCCCACCTTTGTGTGACTCAGCTGTGACTGTTCTCATAGTAAACCACACTGCATGGTGGTTGCTGGATCCTATGTGCCCTTCCACCTCTACTTCTGTGATTCTGTGATTTTGTCTCCACTGGTCAGTAGTTGGTCCAGAATCATCCTTTTCCTGGTGGGTTTCCACACTGACTACCTAAGGTCTGCCCCCTGTAAGGATTCCAGAATGTCATGGCTCCTGGACAGGGCTGCCACCAGGATAGTCCAAGCCACTTCAGGCATATTAAAGTCACCCAGCAGCAGTACCTCCCCTTTTGCTGCCATCTCATGAATTTCTTCAACTATAGACCTATCCACCTCCTCCCCTTGCGCTGGAGGCCTGTAGATCACACCTGTGTTTATTGCTTTGCCATTGCCTGTCTCAAGGGTGACCCACAGTGCCTCAGCCTCCCCTTGCCTACCCAGAACTGCGATTGGTTTTATGCCCTCCCTGACGTGAAGTGCCACCCCCCCCTTTTTTGCCCTCCCTGTCCCTCCTTAATAGAGTATAACTTGTTACACTTACCTCCCAGTCATGATTTCTAGTGTACCTTGTCTTGATTACTGCCACTATGTCCAGGTCAGCCTCTGCCATCGTGGTCACCAGGTCTGGGATTTTATTTCCCAGACTGTGAGCATTTGTGTACATTGCCTTCCATGATTCCCTGCCTGTTCCCCTTCTATCCTCGCTTTTGCCCTCTTCTCCCCTCTTCCCAGCTCCATGTTCTTTCTTTTGCTGCCTACCTTCCTCTGACCTACCCCTTGTAATGTGTTCAGGTGTCCTTGTCCACAACTTATCTTCCTGATCTTCCCTGCTGGCTCTAACCTGTGGGGGTGGGCTGCTTGAGTTTCCCTCCTCCCATCACCCCCACCCTTGGCTAGTTTTAATGCTTGCTGCATTTAAACTGTTCATTGAGGACTGCCGTCCCCTTCCTGGACAGATGAAGGCCATCACCCTTGTACAAGCCCCCATTCTCCCAGGTGGGGCCCCAGTTCCCAGTACCAATTGCATTATCAGGACTCAGATCCCCCTAAATGGACTCCACAAATGGGAAATCTGGGGGTCTGGAAAACACACTTTAAAAAGAAGAAGTCTTTTCAACCAAGATACTATCCACTGACAACCATTTCAAGATTTTAAATGCAAAGACACCAATAGTATTACATGAAGGACTTGAGAAAGCTGTTCTGTACCACAACTGAAACCAGTGCCAAAATGCTAAAAGTTTATTATTTATTTGTTGTTTTGTTTTTGCCATTGTTCTTTGGTTGGGATCTGTTGTAATTTTGTGTTGTTAAAGTTTCCTTATACACATCCTATTCTGAGCAAAGGGAGACACCGCCCAGAGGAAATGTCACATGTCACAGTGACTACCCTTGCAATGTAACTAACTTTACTACACATTTAGATCAAATCCTGGAAACAGAACACTTTATTGTGTCCACCCCCTCTATGATACACCATATCTCAACAGTAAAGAAATTGTCTATGATCACTTGCCATATCTGATATATTATAGTGCGCGCACATTTGTAATACCTGTTATAAAATGGGCAAAGGATTTCATGCAATCTGATTGGTTGTTAGCCATGCATTAGATGTGTCTAATGCACAGCTAAAACTAGAACCCCTTTAGAATACACAGGCCTATTTTATAAGCACAATAAACCACTCTGGGGATGTGCATTAGACAGTTCTAATGCACAGCTAGGGGGACGTAGTGAAGCACGAGGCCACAGGTGGACCCAGTGAAGTTGTACAAACCGATGGTTAGTGATTCAAGCTATAACACCAGATTAGTAACCAATGATTCAGCCACAGGTACTTTATTAAATTCCATCAAACAGAACATTAATAATTTCCTCCCTACTTATTACCGATGCATCCCTAATTTGGATTTTACTTTTCAATACCCTCATTTTGATGAGACCAGGTGGACACATTTGTGTTTTTATACTTTTGGATTGTGTTCGGTCATAGATCTCAAAAACATATGCAAGTACAAAATCATGTACCAAGTATGTATTCCGGGTTGCCCATTGGAACCAGTGATCCAGGTTCACTGGACCACTTTTAATAATGACCAGTTTATTCTGGCTTGTCCTAGCCTGTTGCACAACTTCTGGAAACTCATATCAAAATTTCCAGTTTGTTTTCTGTATGGACAGTGTAAGTTTTAGTACTATCCAAACAAAGGATGGACCCTATCTTTATTGCACTCCTCAAGAACACTCTAAGAAACTAGATAACATTCAGGTAATCCACCCCAGATTACCGTTATGAAAGAGAAGGGGGAAAAAGCAATGTGACCATCCTAGGGCCCAGAGAATTAAGTCAACAGATATTAACCTCAAACTGCAGCCCATTCCACCCCCCCAACCACCACTGTCCCCACTACAAAATTTCCTCCTACCCAGAGGCAGCAGTCTGGAGGACATAGGATACATCATTTGTGCGTGTAAGCCACAACATCCCTTATGTTTTCATGAGGATTTGAATTTTAATAATATAACCCTGCTGGCAAAACAATGTGTTGAAGATAACTGGGGAAGTAACAGAATCACAAAGGCGTTTCAGAACTGCAAAGTAAAGCAGCTTAGGGAAATTAGTCGTAAAACTCAACGTTACTTACCCACTGAAGGTAATTGTTGAGATGAGCCAAAACAGCAGAGTAAAAGGTGTATAGGGGTCATAGCAGCAGCACTAGGGATATATCACACCCACCAATCATGCCATCAAGGAAAAGCTAATAATGACTTGATTACAACCTCCTTCAGTCTCATACAGGCCATCAATAAAACACACACAAATCTCAAGAAGGTGGTTCAAGGAATTGAAGTCTCCTTTAATATTACCCAGAAAAAACATTCTAGAAACTCAGCATGACAGTGTTATATACAGTAGTCTACCATACACTCATTGATGGAGACCTCAGTCTTTGACTTGTGGAATGGGTTAATACCAATTGAGCTCCTGGAACCTCAGTCCCTTGAAACATTACTAAGTAACTCCTGTTATGACTCCTTGTCAGACAGGGAGCTTGATGTCATAGCATATGCAGCCACAGTTTACCCTTATCAGTCCTTCTCTGCAGCTGAGTACTCCCAACTAGAGTTTGTTATTCAAATACCGATCCTTTATACAATCCAATATGGTGCAGGCTTCTCAGTCCATAGTAGGGGATTCTATTCACCAGACTATAGCCTCTTTGCAAACCTAAAAGTTGTTTATGACTTTATTACTTATTATGACTCTGCTTGGAAAGGGTTTTCTAGGGAACAATGTACTACTTGGCATAACAAGGTCCATATACAGCGTATGCTCTGGCGAGGCCTCATCAGTTGTGTGAACTATCAAAGAACTGTTCTCTTGTCATACACAATGTTATTTTTTCCAGTCTTTCTCAATGCAAATGACTCTTACAACATTCTTAATCCTTGCAGTAGTTCGATACTGAAGTCCCCAGCACCTGTGTTTCTGACATTCTCAACTCACCTCACTGCCTGTAACTTTGACGTTTTCCCAGCCCCTTAAAGTCATACATCAGATCTCCAGCAGTTTCACCCATACATTTTATTGAGGTCCCTTATGGTCTTAAAGATTTTCTGCTTCTAAAAGAAATTCTAGAGCTTGAACCTGTATCGGCAGAACTTAATGAAGGCCTTAGACAACTTCAGTCAGCACAATCTCATATGAACCAAACACTTCTGTTTAGGTGTGAAACCCTATGGAATGCCATCTCTACAATACCTTCACATATATTTTAGGCAACCTCATACCTGGGTTAGGTAGTCTCTGGACATAGCTGTGGGTCATATTGGTTGTTAATGCATTCTTGATTGTATTGCAATTTACTGTTCTCCAACAGGGAAAACACCCCACTTTGAATCTGCAACCTAGACATACAAGACTGTCAGAACCCACTCCTCCATCTTACTTTACATCACCAACACCATTCTCATGACTAAAGGAGTCTTCTTTCTAGCCATGGAAAATGAAGAACTGGAGAGATGATCTCTTAAAACTATTTAACATTAAAATGGGCAATATCTTTTGGGAGGATTCTGATGTCATTACCTTTATATAGTTAGACATACTAGTCCATCACCTACCATTCAGTTCTAGGAATGTAAGATCACCTGCCTGGATATATTACACCCCTTACTATGGTTGTATACTTATTTATTCTTCTTTTATAAAATGTGACATATTTTAGATGGGTCAGTGTCAGTGGCTCAGTAGGCAGCACACTCGCCTCTGAGGCCGGGAGATCAGAAGGCTGTAGGTTCAGTTCCCACATCTAGCACTTGGGTTAATATCCCAATACTGACACTGTAGTGCAGCATGAGGGGGGGTGCTGCACTTCTGAGGTGCTGTCTTTCGGATGAGACATTAAACTAAGGTCCCATCTGCTTGGATTGGTAGTAGTTCAGGTGGATGTTAAAGATCTCATGGCACTTATCGAAAAAGAGTAGGGGAATTTCCCTGGTGTCTTGGCAAAATTTCTCCCTTTCACTTAAAATACCACCAACAGCTTAATCTGGTTCAATTTCAGTTGCTTACCATCTGTATCCTCCCCCCAACCCCCAGTCGCCCCAGAAAAATGGACTTCTAGGCCCAGTGGACTTACTGAGTCAACAAAATTCAATAAATGGGTTAAAATACATTGGTGTAATAACTATGTCCTCACATCTTAAATTCACAGATATCTGTGACCATTCTCGCATCTGCCTCCCCAGAGCCAGAAGGCCACATGAGGGGGTAATACCAAGGAAGTCTTTCCCAGGGACCCAGACCATTCAGACCAGAGCATACCAAGGAAAAAATAGACAAAAAGGACCTTGAAAACTGACAAGGCAAAAGCACTCTGAATTTTAGTTATAAATGAGACAAGTAAAAGAGTCAAGCTGAGGTCAGCTGACTTGAACATTATAAAAAATATCTTTTGAAAAACATTTTTAAAAAGCTTTCAGCAGTGCTCACAAGCAGCATCTTGTATAGCATTTACTGACTACAGAGTGGATGAATGTTACCTCCTCTGATAAAAAAAAAAAGAAAATGGAAATGACTGAGTGGTAAGTGTTAGAGCTGCTACTAACCATGCAGCATCACAAGTGGGTTACTGGTCCCTCTTTTTGTATTCCCTTCTGAAAAAAAAACCTTCACAAAAAACTATAAAATTCCAGATTTTAGACAGTCAGGAGGACACTCTGAGCAAGCTCTTGGGAAAAGACAGCTGGTTGCCTTAGTGGGCTTTGACTGCAGCTTCTGACAGGGCCACACAGAGTGGTAAGAAATTTGATAAGCTTGTTGCTTGTAGCACTGACAGCCTCCCATGTAAAATATTAGTAGTCACAGGCTACAGGACATTAAAAACTACTGTTTAGGATATTGCTGTTTCATATTATGTGTGTGTGTATGTGTGTGTGTGTGTGTAGGTTAGTTTGGGATAACTATAACTGGTAAGTGGGGAGGTTGGGGTTAAGTGTATTAGCTGTAACAAGTTTAGTCTGGAAGAGAGATCAGATTTAAATCATAATACTGGAAAGCAATGCTCAGAACTAAAGGACCTAAGGATCAGAATAATAGGGTTGGAACTAGAATGGAAATTTGTAAAGAGTTTGTCATCTGGACATTCTACAGAGTTACAAAGCAAAAGGAAAGTGTTAACATGGAAAATATTACGGAAGGTGCTGGAAAAAGACAAAGGGAGCAGGATGATGGGGAAGAACAATGTAGTTCTGAAGGAACTATAAACATAAAGAAGGGATGACGTGCAATGGAATTCACAATCCCTACAAGTATCCAGTCACATCTCTTCTGAATCTATTAGAAAGTATAGACGATCACAAGAATGTATGGAAAATGGAAAATGCCCACAGTCTGGGAAACAAGATCCCAGACCTGGATACAACAATGACAGAGGCTAAACTGGACATAGCAGCCATTAGCGAGAAATGGTTCACCAGTAACCACACTTGGGAGACTTCAGTACCCGGCTATGTACTGTTCAGAAGAGACCAAGGTGCAAAAAGGGGGGTGGGGTGGCCCTTTATGTCAATGAAAATATCAAAGCTACATAAATTCAGAATACACATAAGGAGTCAGTAGAACTGTGGGTCACCCTGGAAACAGGAAATGGGACAGGCATATAAACTGGGGTTGTCTACAGGCCTCCAGACCAGGTGGAAGACACAGACACATTACTGCTAGAAGATATACAAAACATGACAGCTAAAGAGGAGGTTCTATTAATGGGAGACTTCAACATGCCAGACACAGATTGGTCAATACCAGCAGGAACATCTGCCAGAACTAGACACATAGTGGATTCCCTGCAGGGGAGGGCCTCAAACAATTGGTACAACAACCCACAAGAGACAGGGCTATCCTGGATCTAGTACTAACTAATGGGGAAAGGATCACAGATCTCCAGGTGGAAGGTCACCTGGGGGCCAGTGGCCATCACATGGCATAGTTCAGTTTGGCCACTAGAAATAAATCATGCTATTCCAATGCAAAAATATGGGACTTCAGAGGAGCTGACATTGATAAGATGGCCAACAGAGTTAAGTTAGCCCTGGCAAGAAGAAATACAGGGGAAGGGGTACAGGCAAAGTGGACAAGCATTAAGGATGCAATATTTGAAGTAACATCCCATTGTGTTAGGGAGAAAAGCAAGAGCAAAAGAAGGAGGAAACCACTTTGGTTCTCAAAAACAGTAGCAGAAAAGATCAGAGCCAAAAGGTTGGCCTTCAGGAAATATAAGAGAATGCAGCGGGACGAAGATAGGGAGGCATACCAAACTTCCCTAAGGGAAGCAGGGAAGGCAGTAAGGCAGGCAAAGGCCCAAACTGAGGAAACACTAGCATGAACAGTAAAAGAAGGGAACAAGACTTTCTATACATACATTAGTGAAAGGAGAAAGTCCAGAGGGGGTATTGCTAAAATCAAAGGAGAAAAGGGGGAGTGTGTGGAGGAGGACCAAAGAAAAGCATCTATCCTAAATAGATACTTCTGCTCAGTATTTTTTGAGGAGACGGTAGTGCAGGGCCCACAGCTCAGCACCATGGACACAGGGGAGGGAGGTGTGCACAAGTTCCTTCACAAAAGAAAGGGTCCTACAAGAGCTCGCTAAGCTCAGGGTGGACAAGGTAATAGGACCTGATGGCATACATCCCAGGGTACTAAAGGAGCTAAGGGTGGAACTAGCAGAGCCATTAGCAGAACAGTTTAGTGAGTCTCTGAGCACAGGAGAGGTCCCAGAAGACTGGAGAAAGGCTCATGTGATCCCGCTTCACAAGAGTGGCAGCATGGAGGAGGGAGGGAATTACAGATCAGTCAGTGTTACCTCAGTAGTGGGCAAGATTATGGAGGCACTCCTTAAGGAAAGGATAGTGCAACACCTGGAATCCATAGGAGCACAAGATCCAAGACAGCATGGGGTTACAAGAGGAAGGTCCTGTCAGACTAATCTCATAGATTTCTTTGACTGGGTAACTAGAGTGGTGGACCAAGGGGGTGCAGTTGATGTCGCCTACCTTGACTTCAGCAAAGCTTTTGATACTGTTCCACATAGAAGATGGGTGGGTCAGAGGTTGGTCAACTGGGTGGCAAACTGGTTGGTGGGCAGAAAACAGAGAGTGGTGGCAAACGGTATACAGTCAGAAGAGATGCAAGTCACCAGTGGGGTACCTCAGGGATCAGTCCTGGGGCCAGTCCTCTTCAATATCTTCATCAGTGACATTGCAGATGAACTGGAGGTTAAGGTTTGCGTGTTTGCAGATGACACCAAGATCTGCAACAGAGTAGATGATCCAGATGGGGTAGGCAGAATGAAATGAGATCTGGAAAAATTGGCAAAATGGTCAGAAGAGTGGCAGCTGGGGTTTAATGCAAAGAAGTGCAATATCATGCACATAGGGAAGAGAAACTCTGAAGCTACCTATAGATTGGGAGGGGAGTTGCAGGCAATCACAAGGGAAGAAAGAGACTTGGGCATCATCATCACAGATGACCTGAAATCATCCAAGCAGACCACTAAAGAAGTAGGTAAGGCTAGAGGGATATTGAGGTGTATTAGTAGGGGTATCACAAGTCATAAAAGGGAGGTAATAATCCCTCTTTACAAGACACTGGTTAGGCCCCATCTGGAGTACTTTGTGCAGTACTGGAGGCTGCACCTGCACAAGGACATTAACAAAATGGAGGCAATCCAGAGAAGGGCAACCAAAATGGTGCTGGGACTGCATAAGAAAACATATGAGAACAGATCAACGGAGCTCAATATGTATACCCTAGAGCAAAGGAGGGAGAGAGGTGATATGATAGAAACATTAAAACAGCTTAAGGGCATTAACAACGTGAAAGTGTCTAACATGTTTCGGTACAAGAAAAATAGCAGGACTAGAGGACACAGCATGAAATTAGTGGGAGGTTGATTAAGAGGTAATGTGAGGAGGTTCTTTTTCACAGAAAGGGTGGTGGATGCATGGAATGGCGTACCTCAGGAAGTGGTGGATATGTATACAACGCAGGGCTTCAAACAGGAATGGGATAGGCATAAGGGAGCAATACAGATCAGTATGAATAGATAGGCCATTGACAGAGTAAAGACCTATGGCACATTCATAAGGTAGAAAAAATGGGCAGACTAGATGGGCCTTGCAGTCCTTCTCTGCCATCAACTTCTATGTTTCTATGTTATGGATATTGTTATTGACAGGAATTTACAAAACAACTTCCAGGATGTTACTAGTAATCTTAATAGATCTAGAAAGCAAAATAACATGAATGAAAACTAAATAAACCCTAAACATCCAGTATTCATCTTTGGGGGACTCAGTAGTTAAATATACAGATCAGTTTACCATTAAAGAGCTGCTGGCGCTTCAAAGAAAACTTCAAAAAACATCATATTTAGGTACAGCGCAGCTTGTATTTCATATGTAATCTATATATCTCTCCTCCCCACTACTTATTACTGAGGAAATGTGCATGAATACACGATCTTTATCACTTAGAATTCATCTGCCTCAATAGCTTACTCCCTACTTCAAGTCATAATCCTCTCTTATGACATCACAGTCTGTTGCCATGGGAGTAAACGTGATGTCACACACACTGCATTATGACCTCATGTAGGGAGAAAGCAACATGGACAGATAAACTCTTCAGAAGCAAAGATCCTGTTTCCATGCAAAAGACCTCAGTAATAATTAATGGGGAGGAGAAGTACAGTACTAATGTGAAATACAAACTGAGTTATGTCTAAATATTATGTTTTGTTAAAGCTCTCCTAAAGACGTCGGCTGCTCTTTAAATATAACAAAGACTCTGTCACTAACAATTGCTTCCCTGGAGCAGGCACTCAGGATATAAATTCCCTATTACCAGATATCCTAAAGAAATTGCAACAAAAACCCCTGGTACTTATCCATGTAGGGACAAATGATGTTAAATTTAAGACAGAAGAAGAAATATTTAATGGCCTGAAAGAAATACATACTATGCTGAAAAACTTTAAATGTGAAACAATTGTTTCTGAAATCTTCCCGTTCCCAGGGCAAATTCTTGGATAAACAAGAAAATAGCTGAAATCAACAACTGGTTGAGGCAACAGAGCCTTATTAAAGGGTTATCATGTGTGAAAATATGGGAAAAATGGGAAAAGAGATTTGTTCTGTCGAGATGGGCTCCACCTTAATAGAAAGCCCTCTGGGCTTGCACTGCAACCCATGGCCTGGAACTGAAGCCTGGAGTTCCTCCATGGTGCGAGGAGAACTGCTGCCACTCACCCCCAAGACTATCCACCAAGCGCAGTTCTCCACAGCCCTCTGGGCTTGCACCGCAACCTGCGGCCCCGACTGGAAGCCTGGAGCACCTCCACGGCAAGAGGAGAACTGCTGCCATCTGCCCCCCAAGACTATCCACCAGGTACGGCCACGGCCCTCCTAGGCTTTGAGAACTGACTCAGACTCTGGCGCCTCTAAGGGACTTGCTGTCATTGGATGCTGTGCACCCAGGAGTTCCCTGGTTGGCCAGGCTGCTCTGCATCTCCAATTTTTAAACTGGGCTCAGACTTGTAGTGCTCTGAACCTTTCACTCTGCAAAATTTTCATTTTAGCAGTATTGTCTGGGCTTACTCCCAGCCCCTAGAATTGTGCATGTATTGTTGTTCTTACTTAGAGCACTAAGATCTCATTGTGGTGCAGATTCTTTCTTGTTTAAGTAACTGTTTAGCCCGTAGCAATGATCATGTACTGCAGTTTAATGTAGAGGACTAAAATTGCCTGTTGGGACTGATTTTTTCTTGTTTAAATAATTGGGTCTAGCCCACAGAATTGTTCATGTACTGCAGCTATATTTAGAGCATTTTAAGTTCTCTAGCAGGGCTGGGCATTTATAGATTAGAAACAGTGATTAGTCCAAAGACACTCTTGGACTGTTTACTGCTGGTCCTACATGTCTGGAACTCTTCCCACGCCCTCCCCATGGCCATCACAGTCCAATGTCTGTAAATTTAACTTTGCTAATTCTACCGGCACCAAGCCTGCCGTCTGGAGCCAGCCCCCCCATCTAGCCCCTTTGAGCCTGATTGATTGCTTGCCCTCTTTTGTTTTTACTGTGCCCTTCCTCTTCCTGTTGGACTATCTAATCCCTGTATCCATTCCCTCTCTCCGCCCTCTGGGCTTACACCGCAACCCATGGCCCGGAATTGAAGCCTGGAGTGCCTCCATGGCCTGAGGAGAAGTGCTGCCACCTGCCCCCCCAAGATTATCCACCAGGTGTGGTCACGACTCTCCTAGGCTTTGAGAGCTGACTCAGACTCTGGCGCCACCAAGGGTCTCGCCCTCACTGGATGCTCTGCACCCAGGAGTTCCCAGATTGGCCAGGCTACCCTGTATCTCCAATTTTTAAACTGGGCTCGGACTCGTGGTGCTCTGAACCTTTCGCTCGGCAAAATTTTCACCTGCCCCCCACCCCTTCTCCAACCTTAATTAATTACACTTTGGCCCCACCCACCCACCAACACATACAGAGAGTATTGAGTTCCATACATGTCCCTCTTAAAGGGCAGCAACCACTGAACCTAGTACCATCTACTAGGGTTTGTGCCTGTCCCTACCATTGTATTTTATATTCTGTCCACTCCTCCACTAGCTTAGCTCAACCACCAAATGCCTACATACAGACACGCACTCTATCTACCTGGAATGCAGACTCATATTCACTGGACACTGATCCTAATTCTCATCTGCTGGCTGAAATCTTACCCTCACTGGGGTTACAAAACCTCCCTTAATACAACCCCTGAATAACATGAGGGGAACCTCCTCTGACCAGCTCCTGGCAACTGCCTTTACGGTCCCCCCGAACCAGTACTTGCCAGTAGTACCTAGTCCTGTCTCTATAGCTGCCTTACTGCATGGGCAGACCTCTGCAGCTTCCAACAAATACCTCAGGAACCACATGCAAAATCAAGCCTGCTAATCTTGGCTGCTCTCACTACGATCCCTCAGAAAATTGATCTTCCTATTGCTTATATTGTCTGGCAATGTGCACCTAAACCCAGGCCCTGGATGTCCCTCAGCAGGAGACAACTTTAGGCTGGGCCATCTAAGGATAGTATCCCTGAATATTGGAAGCCTCATGCCTAAGCTCCCGTAATTCCAGGCATGGGTGGAATCGATCAAACTGGATGTTATTGCCCTCACAGAGATGTGGCTGTCTCCCAAGATCCCTGATACAGCAATAGCCCTTGATGATTTCACCATATTCAGGCAGGATAGGCTGTCCAAGAGAGGCGGTGGCTGCCTGGTGTATATCAAATCTGATATAAGGGGTCAGGTTCTACTGGCCAGTCTGCGTAGCAAGGATGCACAAATTCTCAGTATTAAACTCTCTATTGGTCAACAAAATAAGGTCTTCATGCTCTCAACCATATATCTACCCCCTGGTAAACAGGGGCCCGGACTGGATCACTTCTTTAGTAACCAAGGGCTTATCAGTCAAAACTGGGAACAGCTCATAGTTGGAGACTTCAGTGTCAATTGGCAATCCCAAGATGCAGCAGCAGCTAGAGACAAAATACTTAGCCTCTACCTCACACAATTGGTCACACAAGCCACACTTATTGATTGGCTCCTATCCACCTGCCCTGACCATATCACGGAGGTCTCTGCACTACCTGACTCCCTAAGTGACCACTCCCCAGTTATGCACACCTGGTCCAATAAGCTCACAAAGCATTTACCTCAGAACACCAGAACTTGCATGCTAAGACCCAGTCTGCTAGAATATTTCTGACAGCACCTAAGGTTAATTGATTGGTCACGTCTTGACACTGCCAGAGATAGTAACCAAGGCCTAGATTACTTCTGCTCAGTCTTTACGAACACCTGTAATATTTTCACCCCCTATAGCTCAAAAAAAGTAAGAGGGGTCAGAAATCCTTGGCTCTCTGGAACCCTAATCGACCGTATGCAACTCCGGGACAACCTCTGGCATAGGGCCAAAGCATCAGGGAATATGGTCGACCTTACTGCCTACAAAGCAGCCAGAAATAAATGCACAATGCTTATCAGGCAGGCCAAAGCCTCCTGTTACAAAGACCTTCTAAACAGGAGTTGGGGAAATGGAAAGGAATTCTGGAACTCAGTGAAATCCTTTACAGGCAGGACCACCAAGGCACACCCTGATCTTCTAGTTACCCCATCAGGGACACTCCAGGATCCAAGTGATATTGCGAATGCAATTAATACTGCTTTCACTGACCTAAGTGATGTGCTTCCCAGGGAATACCTCCCCTCCACCCAGACTGGACAGCCCCCTAACTTGAGCTTGCCTCCTACTACACCCAGTGGCCCACCGCCTTTCTACTTCAGACAGTTCTCCAAGGCTGAGACCAAATGGTATGTCAAGTGGGTACTGGGCAAGACCAGGATGGGGAGTAATGCCATCGACATGAAGCTAGTAGCCCTAACACTAGCTGGACCACTTACAAAAATCTTTAACACATCCCTTCAAACGGGCGTATTCCCAGACAAGTGGAAGGCAGCGCAAGTCACTCTGGTCCACAAATGTGGAGACTGAGCTTACCTCTCTATCACCCCATTTCCATTTTACCACCTCTCTCCAAAGCCCTGGAACTTGTAGTATCTGACCAACTTACTGAGCATTTAGAGAAATACAACCTGCCAAGTATGCAGCAGCATGGTTTCTGCAAACATCACTCCACCCAAACAGCCCTGATAAACTACACCACACAGATCTATGAGGCTCTGGATAATGGAAGGGCAGTAGGATCTATATTCATTGACCTCACAAAGGCATTTGACACTGTTAACCACCAACTCCTACTACAGTGTCTCCTCTCCACAGGCCTTTCATCTAGCACTGTTACCTGGTTCGAAACCTACCTCTCATGTAGAACACAATGTGTGAAGATCATTAACATTTTCTATGAGCCTAGGGAGGTCAGCCTTGGAGTCCCCCAAGGCTCCATACTGGGTCCACTCTTATTTAGTCTATTTATAAACTCACTACCTGTTTTCTGCCCAGCAAAAAGTGTGCTTTATGCTGATGATGCTGTCATTTCTGCACCTGGTAGGGACCCTTGTATTCGGACACCGGTTGGCTTCCCTTCCATCACAGAATCAAATACTAGGCTTGTCTACTTGGGAAAAAAGTATTGCTTGGCCTTATGCCTGAATCCACCTCCAGACTATACAACTACACCCAACCAACTGTGAACACCAGAAGTGCTACCAAAGGAGTGTTCCTAGTGCCTTTTAAATGTACCACACTCACACAACGATCCCTCTCCTACAGGGGCACTAAATGGCTTAATGACCTACCTACTGAACTCCTTGGGTCCAGCAAAATCAGCCATTTCAAATCTGGACTTCACAACCTGCTGGCACGTGAGATCACCTGCAACTATTAGCCCTTATCAATGCCACCAGAAGACCTTCCACATTTCCCAGCACCCAATACTGCCCTGAACAGCTCCCCCTACCCCATATCTCACCCACCCCACCCACTCCTCACCTGACAATGCCTTCCTGGCTGCACCCCCCCAACTTATATTGTCCTTGTCCTGGATCTGTCCAGACCCTCTAATTCCCCTACATGGCAATGCCTCACTACCACAGACAAGTGGTTGCTTTGCCATGCACTCTCTAATTGCTCTGCCTATTTCTGCCCAATTGCACTTAGAAACCTGTTCATTGTACTTAGTAACCTGTACTTTTATGACTGTGGGCAGAGCCTACAGGAGTATTGCATGTACAAAAGGAGGGAATTCATGTTTTCTGTCCGTGGAACTGACTGAAGGTGTAAATAGTCTCCTCCACCTTACCCTCCTCCAAGAAATGTTTTCTTCCCTCAAATAAATACACTTTCTTGTTAGTCAATGGTTGCAGGGTACTATTTTCTTTCTTAAATGGGTGGTACAAGAACTGGAACCTGAGTAGTGGGAAGCAGCATTGTTTTTTTGGGGGAAGTAAGGTCCACCCCACCTCCACCCAAGAAGCTCCAAAAGGTCCATCCCACCTTTTTTTATTTATGTGCGAGGGGCATGAGGTAGATCTATCATACTGAAAGAAGACTTACTAGAGTTTGGGGTGTGGACCAAGGAACAACAAATTTGTGGAGTCCCTGCATTTTGTTAAGGACTAGGAGAACAGAAGATACTTAAATTGCCTTCAAACTGATTTAAAAACCCTTGGAACAAAGTATTATCAGAGTCACCTGGTGTCTCAAAAGGAAACACTAAGAAGTGTCTGAAACTACAGCTTAAGGATTCAACTTCAAGGAAAATAGACAGCTTTCAGGTATTTCTTAAAAATGTATATAGTAAAATGGGCACAGTACTTGGTAAATACAGTCTGTGATGAAGTGTATTTTTCTTTTTAAGTTTGAGAAGTGGAATTGACTTGCACATGTTAAAAATACCAGCTGCAATTAGCAACTAGTTGTAGAAACAAAATGCTGTTTTTTTATTTACTTTTTTCCTGGCTCAGTTTATATCAGTGAAAAGAAAGACTGGAACAAGTATCAGAGCTGCCATCCAACTGGACAAGCTATTTATCACTCATTTTTCATTTAAAATAACATAAATGTAGTTTCACATTTTTACCATGAGGGAAGCAAGAAGATAAACCAACATGGTTAACAAATACATTCATTGACACCTGTGAATGAATGGGGTAGTTTTTTCTAACATTCCTTTTGAGTTTATTACTCCTTGGAACCTGTTATTCCAGTTTTTATGACTGTGCTCCTGGAACTTTCTGCATAACAAGTTCTCTTAGGCATCTCACAGCACCTCATTAAGCTATGTGACACCACCATCTTTGCAGGACATTGCATACTGTAGCAATTCATAACATGCTGTATTGTGATTCAATGAACTGATAAATGGGGATTTTGGTTTCTTTTACAAATTCATTTTTACTGACCATGGTTATACTAAAACAAAAATTTCTCAACAAAAATGTTTTTAAATAAATTATCTGGTTTGGGGGGGGGGCTGCCACAAGCAGAATGGGACTTCACAGGTGAGGGAACTCACATCAGCAGAAAAAAGAAGCATGTTGCAGGGTTTTAAATAATTGATTAGCAGTTTTTTCTTGAGACAATACTAACTGTACAGAAAGTATTTATATAGATTTTCTAGAAGTGTTGTGTTTGTTAAACACAGTGAGGCAAGAGCTATTCATTTTCACAAAGTTTTAGCACTTTTATGAGCAAAACGCTAATCAGTTTTTAGAGTTAAATAAAACCCTGATGTTGGCATTAAGAGCTTAGTGGCGTGGATGTAGAGGCCCCAGTATTTAAGCATGACTTTGGAAGAGGATAAATTGTGACTGGGGGATGAGGGAGGGAGTGAGTCTTGATATTTTTAGCATAATGGTTTTATGAAACTTCAGCCTTCAATGGGTTAGACTGTGTAGCCATCTGTACAGTATGTCACTAAGCCACATGCAGTGGGGTATGGGTAAAACCCACATCACCAGACCCAGGCCAGAGCTGTAAAATCTGGACTGGGCACAGCTTGTGCAAATATTGATGATCCGGTGGAGCAGCAATAAAAGATAAACTATGCAATACCCTCAATAGCACACCTACCCCAGTTTACATTTACCTGATGCCCATTTTTAGGCCTTATATAGTAATATCTTCCTTCAAGAGAACAGCTTACAATGAAATGTGTCGAATTTACATTGGCATTTGGGCATATGCACTTTTATATTATATGAATTTTGTGTGTGAACTGTATATCAGTCTCAAAAAAACAATTAAACACATCAAATGTCTTCAAAATCTTGTCTCAACATTGTGTTTATCTTCCACCTTGTCACAAGATATAGTTGTCTCAGCAGTGTTTTCAGTTAGGGTATAGTACCTTTATGTATATGATGGCCTGGTTCTGTTGAGTTGATTGCTATAACAGTGCATAGAATAAAATGCAAAACATATAGGTAACTGTAATACAGAAGGTGGCATTATTTTTAATTATACAATGGCAAGGAAAAATGTAAGAAGCTGATTGGCTGCTGACCCATTGAAACAGTGATGTTATTACACACTAACATCACCATAGCTTTGGATATGCATCATTCCTTGCATTTTCTCTTAAGAAATATTTTTCCACACTAACAAAAACATCCTCTAAAATGTATTTTTTATTCTGTATATAATAACAAACCATTGTATAATTGCAATAAGGCACTCCAGGGTGTGTGCTATCTTGTAATAATGTCACTCCTGGGGTGATGGATGCACTCGGCTTCACCTCATGCTTCAACCCACCCCAGGAGTGACATTATTACATGATAACACACACCCTGTCATGCCTTATTGCTTAAATATGCCCTTTCTCAATGTACTGTACTTTGATTCAGTTAGTGTATATGCAACAGCCTTCATGTGAACACTCTGGGCTTCTCTTTGACTCCTGATGTCTATTTTTATTTATTTATTTTTTTATTTATTTAGCTTTTGTTGACCGGGTAAGTGCACTAGACAAATCCTGCCTATTTTCAGGCACGACCCAGGGGTGGGGGATACAGATGAATGCCAACTGACCTTGAACCAGATTAAGCTGTTGGTGGTATTTTCTTTAGCTATAGTATATTATTTGAACTGCTTTGGTCTTCTTGATTGGTGCCTGTGTGGCTAAACTATGTAATCAGTTTATCTACTGCTACCCATGTATCTCCAGTGAATGAGTGTTATAACTGTCTGCTCTCTGAGTCATTGTTTCTTGACTTGTTAACTGTGCTGTCTTTGTATTAGTTTTGATGAGGTGCCTTTGTAAATGAGTCTCTGACTCAAAGGTTTGTAAATCTGTAATTTTTTTAAATAAATAAATGTTTATGTTTAAGCACGTGAAACACCCTTATCTAGTTAATGCATTCATAATCGTAGTGGCTCTGCCAGAGCTTGTTTGTTATGTAGCCACTAGCTGTTTCACTTTCATATGTTTATTGTTGTCTAGTGTCACCCTTGTTCCTCTCTCTGTACAATGTTTTCAATGATGTAACTCAATGGCTCTGTATTGTGTCACCTGACTTGGAACCTTTGTAAATGAGCCTCTGGCTCAAAGGTATTAATCTGAATCTTAAATAAATAAAAAAATAAATAAAGGGCAGCCAACTACTACATGATAGCTTTTTAAAACATATTAGCAATGATTTAAACTAGATAACATGGGGAGAGGGGACTCAATAGTGAAATATAAGTCATCTGTTACAATGGACGATGGGATAACCACTCATGCTCCCCTGAAGTAAAAGTTAATAATGTGACAATAAAGAAATTAAAATGCTATTAGTAAATGCAAGAAGCCTCCAGAATAAAATAGAGGTACTGAAATACAAATTATACAAAGATCAGATACAAATCTGCACTGTGACTGAAATCTGACTTATAGATCAATGATTGGGCTATGTAAATCTAAGGGTATAATTTATTTCATAATGAGTGCAGGGAAAAACGTGGGGGAAGGATTGCATTCTGTATATATCTAAAGATATCCTGGCACATGAATTTACTTTTAACACAGATAATGCAACAGAAACTGAACTTATGTGGGTTGAATTGAAGTTAAAAACAAAGAAAAGATCACAGCTGGAATAAGCTATCATTCTCCTAGCCTCAATAATGAAGAAAATAAAAGGTTTCTTGATAACATTGAAAAAATAGATTCAAAGGGGGATGATATACAGTACTATTGGGGGACTTTAATTTTCCTCAAATTAAGTGGCATACTTTGAATGTAACTAATCCATTAGAAAATAAATGTATTGAAATTATGCTGCATAAAAACCTGGACCAATTAGTACAAGAGAACACCAGGGGAAGAAATACACTTGATCTCATTTTTTGCAGTTTTGTAGATGATACAAGCAGATTAAGTGTGGTGGAACCCCTTGGGGACAGTGATCATAATATGATCAGTAGAGCAATAAAAGTAGCCTTGGAAAATGTTAAGGTGGTTACCATATTGAAATGTTATCACAAAGCAAACTATGATATGATGAGGTCGTACCTGAACTCATGGAACTGGGAGAGGGTTATGAAGGGACAAACATTACTATCAATATGCAATATGTTAAAGAAGAAAATTAACTATTGTATTAATACATAGGTAGCAGAGGTTAGAAAGTACAATCGATCTGGAAGAGTTCCTCAATGGTTTGGAAGAAACATTAAAAAAATATTAGAAGGAAAAAGAAGGCATTTAAAAGATATAAAAAAAACATCATAGAGAGGATAGCTGGAATGTATATAAAAATCAGGCAAACATATGCAGAAAACTGATAAGAAATGCAAAAGTAAAAAATGAGATTAAAATGGCAACTATGATCACGGGCAATAAGAAACAGTTCTGTAACTATGTGGACACTCTCAAAAGTGGTCAAAAACTGGTAGGACCACTGTTTGATAGTGGAAAATTAGTAGTTGAAGAACAAGATATGGTTACAGAATTTAATTATTTTTAAGTGTTTTTCAGCAGAAAGAAACAAATATTAAAAACAATAACAATGGAGAACCTGGCAATGCAAATGGCATAACAATAACTGAACTAGAAGTTTATGAAAAGCTTAAAAAAATTAAAACAAACAAGTGAGCAAGGTCAGATGGGATATACCCCAGGTTCCTTATAGAACTGGCAGATGTCTATGTTATTTAATGCCTCCTTGAGTGAGGGTAGTACCATTGCAGAGTGGAGTGAGGCAGATGTGACCCCCATTTTCAAAAAAGGTGACAGGCATGAAGTAAAGAATTATTGGTCCATTAGCCTGACATCAGTACTAGGGAAGATAATGGGAGGGTTTATAAGGGATACAATAGATAAACATATCATGCTGAATGGACTTTCAAACATAACCCAACATAGGTTTAGTCCAGGGAGATCATGCTTGACTAACCTTCTGCAGTTTTTTGAGCCAGTCAGCTATGCAGTCAACAAAGTATTACTGTGGATGTTGCATATCTGGACTACTCTAGGGCCCTTGACTCTGTCCTGCCCCGGGAACTGATATAAATACTTATTAATATACAATTGCATCTAAAAATCGTATCCTGGGTCACTTCTTGGCTAGGGGACAGGTGTCAGAGAGTTGGTGTCGGGGGTTATTTTTCTGAATGGGGTGATGTCTCTAGCGGGGTGCCACAGGGTTCAGTGCTTGGCCCCACACTTTTTAATGTATGTGTCTCCACAGTGCAAACATCAGATAGTACATGGGTTTGTAAATATGCAGATGATAGCAAAATCAGAGCTGTTGTAAACAACCCAGAAGCAGTGGCAAAGTTTCAGGAAGACCTAATTCAACTCAAATTTTGAGCCACAAAACATAAACTTAGTTTCAATGAGGATAAGTGTAGAGTTATGCACTTTAGACATAATATATAGAATAATACATGGGGTGGTGTGTTTAACAAGATTTTACACACACCCAAGGTGTTGGATGCTACATAAACCCCAAGAGCGAAGCTCAAGGGGTTTATTGAATTATACAACACCGAGGGTGTATGTAAAATTCGAGTTTTACACATCACTCTATGTTTTATTTTATATTATTGCTGGGGAGTGATTTTTCACCACAGGAACCATATAAAATAAAAATGTGTTGCTGTTCGGCCAGTGTTGGACTGAACACTGTCCATCCATGCCCCAGCCCATGGTCCATTAAAGTGTTTAAATTCTTAAATTTGTTTGTGATCGATTAGCTCAAGTAAAAAAAAAAAAAACAAAAAATACAGTGCACAAAATTTAACTTCAGAGTCTGAAGACCTTTCTTAGACTCACTGGCTAAGGAGTCTGAGTTAGGAAGTGCAGCCATGGTCCTCAGGTTTATGTGAGGAAGTGAAGACTGTGGGCAGCTCATGCATGGAACGAGAGAAACCCTGCGCGTGTTCGCCGTTACAACCCATAGGTTATAACAGCGAATTATAACTATGTTTCTCTATGGGAGAAAATGCTCTCCAGTTGTTATAACCCAATGATGAATTACAAACTAAATAATAGGGTACTCCAGCCCACTACAAATGAAAAAGATCTGGGTATTACTATAACAAACAGCTCATCTTTCAATATCCATGCTAAGGAAACTGTTAAGAAGTGTAATAAGATTCCGGGGTGCATCTCACCCCGCTGTCCCATAGACATTACATTCAATCCCTCACTCTCATATCTAAATTCTGGTTCAATATGCTTCCCTCCTACCTAATGGATAGTCTCTCCCCGGGTTCTGACTCCCGCTATGAACTGAGGCATAGGAATGGTAGATACTTTTCCCTGCCTCTTCCAGCTTCCTCATCTGGCAAAGCCACTTTCTTCTACTGGCTCCCCAGTCTATGGAACAATCTCTCCCCCCTCAACAGGAACTCCTCCTCCTCCTCTCATCTTGCCTGTAAGCAACAATTTTGTCTCCTTCTGCCCCCCATCGCTGTTATAATTGAACCACTCCTGCTCCCCTCCACTCACTTTCCTGACTCCTGCTTCTTTAAGCATTTACCTAGCAAAGACCTCCTCTTTAAGCAGTTACCTAGCAATGACCTTGATGTTTGCACACTTACTTTGTAAACCTTTCTCACCTGTCTCTTGTAATGTATCCTGTATCTTGCTCTTTAAGATTGCCCTATGTAATTGTATTTGCACTGCTATACCTACCTGTTGTGTTTTTTTTAATCATGCTGTATTGTGGATTATTGTAACTTGGATATGTTGTATTCCTCTCTCCCCTTCCCCCAGGTTGCACCTGGAATCGTGCCTTGGCTCAGTGTGCTTTTCCCGGTTACCAAATGTTTAAATAAAATAAATAAATAAATAAAATCTTTAAGAATATCAAGAGCAGGGACCCAAGTGTTACTATTCTACTTTTCTCACCATTGGTTAGACCGTACTTAGAATACTGCTCCTCTTTCAGTGCACCACACAGTATTGATAGTATAAAATTGATAGAGAAAGTATAATGAAAAACAACTTAAAGGATTAACAATTTGAAGGATAGGACATATGGGGATAGGTTAAATTAGTTGGGCCTATACTCCCTGGAGTACAGGAAAATAAGAGGAGACCTCTGCTTTGTATACAGTGCTATAAATAACAAGAAAATATGAGCAAGCACAGGGTTATGCAAAAATTTGAATACTAAAACAACTAGGTCCCATGGGCTACAGATAAAAGGAGAAACATATAATACTAGTAAGAGAGGAAGATGATTTAGCCAAAGGGTGGTGGTGGTACGAATGTCCTACCAGAATCTGTGGTTTTGAGTAGCTCGATGGAAACATTCAAAAAATACCTAGATGACTATATGGGTAATGACCGAAGCAGACAATACCACTGATATGTGGTGAGTCTAAATAGGTCTATGGCCTCCTGACTCGACTCTTACCTATGAATCTATGAACTGCTTTATAGCAGAAATACTGCATTGCAATATGAACACTGGTAGTAAGGTTAACATATAGTGTGGGTATATATGTACACGTATGTAACCTCCACATGTGTATCTGTGTATGTGTATGTAATACAGATACTCACATAGCTTTGCTAAATTAGGCTGTCTTGTACCTCAACTTGGAAGTCTGTGTTGTAAGCCAAAGAACTACTGGGAAAAAAATAGTTATTTGCTTATTGCTTTTACTAAGTAAAAAAGAGAGTAATGTATGTCATGACATTTCTAATGAATCTTTCTGATATGAGATTGTTAACATGTAATGTTCACTAACAACTGCTTCACACACACCTTCACACACACCTGCTCCCTCTACAGTACCACCAACTGGCTAAACTTAGACAACAGAATCAGGTATCACACCTACCTAATGACCAAAAAGACAATACTAGGCCTCACCCCCCTGCCCTGGACCAAATTATACTCCCAACACCACCAGGCAAAACAACCCGTAGCTCGAACAAACCGCTGCTATGGGCAACCCGTGGCCGGACTTCCCAATTCCAGTGAACTTTCAGTTACAGAGCCCCTTCCTGGACTAACGTGCTCCCCAGCCTAATAACTGAGGAAGCTAGGCTTGGCTCTTTCAAAACCAGATTAATGAATCACCTACAGGCGTCCAACCTTTGTGACTGCAGATGACCCAGAACATCCTTGAGTCCTCCATGCCAGTGGCCTCTACGAGCCAACCTTTTTGGACAAACAGCCCCTCAGAACCTCTCTGCTACCTTATGGCTGTACAAATCACTTGTAAATCATGTTATCTGGAAGGGTATTTCACTCTCTGAACAAATGTGTAAACTATGTTAAATAATTGTAAGATAATGTATTGTACAGCAACCTGTGAAAATATTGTCCCTGTTTCTGTTCTATGTATGGCGTAGAACCTTTCTAAATGAGTTTTTTATAGATTCATAGATTCATAGAAGTGTGACGGCAGAAAAGGACTGAACTAGGCCCACCAAGTCTGCCCATTTGCCCAGCTATCTGCTTGGACCTGTGCCTCCCCCCTTTAACACTCCCATGTGGTTGTCCCATGCCCTTTTGAATCCCTCCACTGTTTCCTCTCCAACGACTGCTTCTGGGAGTCTGTTCCACTTTTCTACAACTCTCTCTGAGTAATAGTATTTTCTAATGTTACCCCTGAACTGTCCTTCCTCCACCTGCAGGCCATGCCCCCTCGTCCTCTGACTTCCTTTCATCTTGAAGATGCTCCCCCCGGCACCCAGTTTATACCCTTAAGGTACTTGAAGGTCTCAATCATGTCCCCCCTCTCCCTCCTCTGCTCCAGGGAGCACATGTTCAAATCTCTCAACCTTTCTTCATAGGATAGGTGGCTTAACCCTTTTACCATTTTTGTCGCTCTCCTCTGAACCCTCTCTATCCTCCCCACATCTTTCCTGAGGTATGGCCTCCAGAACTGGCCTCCGTACTCCAAGTGTGGTCTAACCAAATGGATGTACAAGGGTACTATGACCTCCCTATTCCTACTGGTGATCCCCCTTCCGATGCATCTCAGCATTCCACTCCCCCTGGCCACTGCCCTCCCGCACTGCCCTTCCACCTTCAGGTCCCCTGATATAATGATGCCTAGGTCCCTTTCTTGCTCCATCTCCTCCAGCTCTCTGCCCCCCATACGGTATCCTGCCTTCTGATTTCTGTAGCCCAGATGCATGATTTTACATTTTTCTGCATTGAATTAAAGCTGCCACCTTTTTGACCATGCCTCAAGTCTCCTCAAATCTCTCTGCATTTGTTCCACCCCTTTCTCCATGTCCACCCTATTGTAGATTTTGATATCATCTGCAAACATACTCACACCCCCCTCAAGGCCATCCACGATGTCTCCTAAGAATATATTGAACAGTAGAGGCCCCAGCACTGATCCCTGAGGGACCCCGCTCATGACTTTGCCTTCTCCGGATGCCATCCCATTTATTATGACCCTCTGCCTCCTTTTCCCCCATCCAGTTTCCCACCCATTTGACTACCCTCTGCCCATTCCCAGTCCTCCCATTTTACACAGCAGCCCCCCATGAGGCACTGAGCCAAACGCCTTTCTGAAATCCAAATAAGCTACATCTACCGCTCTACCTTGATCTATTTACTTGGTGACCCCGTCAAAAAAACTCTATCAAATTTGTTTGACAGGATCTGCCCCTAGTAAAACCATGTTGTCTTGGATTCATCAGGCCTTTTGTCTCCAGGTAGCTGGTGATCCTGCCTTTTACTAGCTTCTCCATGAGCTTGCCTACCACTGATGTCAAGCTCACGGGCCTGTAACTTCCCACTTCCTCCCTCCTTCCCTCCCTCTCCCCTTATGCAGAGGGACCACATTTGCCTCCCTCCAGTCCTCTGGCACCACCCCTGTTTTCAGGGACCAATTGAAGAGTGCAGTCAAGGGTACTGCCAATACCTGCTTTAGCTCCCTTAACACCCTCGGGTGCACCCCGTCTGGCCCCATTGCCCTGTCCATCTTCATGCAGCCCAGTCTTTGACTCAAAGGTCTTTCTGAATATCTCAGTAAATAAAAAATAAATAAAATCAGTGCTAAAAATCTGTAAAAATAATAACAACCACGTGAATTAGGCCAGTACACTCCAGGTCTGTTCTATAAAATACATATAAAACTGTGTTCTTATATTTTGTCATATGAACTGTGGCACTGGTTTTGGTACCCGGTTCTAATTCTGGTACTGGTTCTGGTGACAGAGTTTACAGTTACTGCTAGTCAGCTCATGTGGGCATGGGACACACAGCAACACTATGTGCAATGTTACACACCAAGTGTATGTGTGGAGGGGGAATAAGAGCATTAGCATAACATATACTCTTAGTTTATTGCATAAAAAAACTGTAAGCAATAATACCCAACATTGTGGGTTGCATTGGGCTATACTGGACCTCCCAGGGGTGTAATGAGACTCAGTGCCACAGCCAGATGGCCATATAGCCCATGTAAGGTCTGGTATAGCTCTTACCATCCACCATGGAGGGTATTGTTGCACATAGGAAATGGGCTACACGTGACATTCTAATATGATTAAAAAATTAAAAATAAGAACATTAAAAAAAGGTGTATAAATTAATTTTAATTAAAAAATGGGTAGAAAAAAAATCAGTGAAAACTGGGGTCCCAGATAGGATAAAGCACACCTCATGCCCATGCATTATCCCACAATGACTGCATGCATCCCACTACGACTGCACACCTACAGTTCTTTCCATCCCTCAGAACCTTCTTACTAGCAGTCTGGACAAGATGATCATGCCACACCTGATACACACAGGCTGCCACATGCTCATAGCTTATCATTAACAACCATAACCAAGAAAATGTTTGTAACTGACCTGCACTGCAGACAGTTATCTGGTGTGTCCTATCATGATTCTGGTACATTCAAAGTGATAAAAAAAAAAAATTCACCTTGTCTAAACTCAGTTCAGTTAGTTTTGTCTAAAACAAGTCACTGAATGTACAACATGGCGAGTGAGCAAGTTGGTGGCTTCAGCAGTGTAGATGCAACAAGCTTGCTTCTACACTTGTGAAGTTACCAACTCACTGGCTCTCCTTGCTGTACACTAGGTAGCTTTTTTAGACAAAATTAACTGAGCTCAGTTTAAAACCACACAGCTTTCATCTTTTTGCACAAAAGCTTCCTGATTATAAATCTTTGCCAGCATTTTGTTTACCGCATTGGTTGCCACTCAGTCACACTACACTGGAACAAGACAGTGAAAGTCATTAGACCAGAGACAGTATACAAATGGCAGGATCAATCAGATATGGTTTTTTTTTATCATTTTTAAACTATCAAAATCATGGCAGGATCAACCACATCACCAAAATGAAACTTCAGTTTCTGCCAGACATGGACTACTTTCTGCCTCTCCCAAAAAAGATTTCTAGCATTTTATAAGATAGATAATCCACTACAGGGCATGCAGTCATGCTCTGATATATGCACTCCTTGGGTGGATGAATGCACAGCAAGGCATGCATTTATCTGTGCACAACTGCATGCTGTGTAGTGGATTATGTATTACTTATACAATGGTGAAAAACATTCCTGGGCTCTGACTGGTCATTGCTGACCTTCAACGGTGATGTATTTTAAAAATGCATTTGTCATCTTTTTCTCTTTACAAGCAGGCCATTATATAATTGTAGAAATACACACCAGGGTGTGTGTTGTGGGGATAACGTTACTTCCTGGGTGTTAGACGTGCTCAGCCTGTATCCTTGTGTGCAATCACCTGAGGCATGTTATCCTAGCACGACACACACCCTTTCATGCATTATTGCTTCTGTCATTTAATGGAAAGGTAGACATTCTAATGATATACCTGCCAGTAGAGGGCACTACAGTGTTTGAACACTTTTTTTTTCCATTTATCTTACTGGTACCAGTTGTCTTGTCAAAAATTGTAACTGGGTGTCCTAAAAAATACAAAAATATCTGTTCAGATGGTGCTTAAAAGAATCATGAGCCAGGCTGTGCACATGAATATGTAATTATACTGATCTTTATCAATTATAATGTCAGTACTAGTGGTGGGCGAAGTGCATTAAATTCACTACCTGTAGTATTTCACGTATAACCCGAACTTTGGGCCATACAATGGGTAGCGAAATGAATAACTACGCATCCAGAAGTATTGCGAAGTTCCCATTTATGAGGGTACTTTGCATTACTTTATGATGCGTAAAAAGCTTGTAGTTGGTTTCCCTGGTGTCCAGTGGCCCCCTGTCAGGTAGTACTCCCACCCGCTCACCCCAACCCCAAGTCGGATCCTTTTTAAATCTCCCTGGTGTCTCATGGCCCCCCACACCCTGTCAGGTAATACCCCCACTCTGCTCCCCCAACCCCAACCAGAGCAGGTCACTGGCATATCCTCCACTCACCTCCACAGCCAGCAGCCCACCTGACTCAGCTCAATGAATGAGCGCTTGCTTGTACAAGCACGCACTCATTCATTGACAAGTCGAGTAATGTACTTCCTCCTGCAGGCTTCTACAGAAGGGTAAGGGGCTGCTCCAGTCGCTGGTGGTGGGATGGGGGAATGGATCCACAATGCCATTCCCCCATCCTGCCCCCCTTTGAGACACCGCAGCAGCCCTCTCCCCTTCTGTACACCCCTGCATTGGGAAGTAAATACAGTGACTTGCAATGAATGAGCTGAGTTGGGCGGAGGTGAGTGGAGGGATGTACTGGTGGTGGTGGGGGTACTACATGACAGGATGGGGGGTGGGGGCCACTGGACACCAGGGAAAAAAAGATCCGACTTGGGATTTGGGGGCAGGGTGGCAGTACTACCTGACAGGGTGGGCCAACTAGACACCAGTGAAAACATTTATTTAAAAGAATCTGACTTGGGTTTGGGGGTAGGGGGTGGGGTACTACCTGACAGGGTGGGGGTTGGGGGCCACTAGACACCAGGGGAAAAAAAAAATTTTTTTAAAAGATCCAACTTGGGGTTGGGGGAGCGGGCTGGGGATACTACCTGACAGGGTGAGTGGTGGGGGTGACTAGACACCAGGGATCGATCAAGGATGATGTTGGGGGGAGTCTCCATTTGTACCTCTACTTGCTTTTTGCATTTAGAACCCCCAAAGCAAAGCAAAATCACAAATGGCGAATCACGTTTTTTTGGGGGGAAAATCACGTGAAGTTCTACGCGGGGCGAAATTGTCGACTTTATGGCAATTTCTCCCGCGTAGTAAAACTTTGCTGTATCTCTAGTCAGTACTTACATTTTGCAGCATGCCATGTCAAACTTGTGTTTGGTTTCTGGTAAAGTCTCCCATATCAACTATCTTATTTGTTGATGTCTGTCGGTGATAACTGTGTCTACTGGATGTCCATTGCCCTGTATGAGTGTTACTGTCCATTTTAGCTCTTCAAGTTCACAGCAGGTTGAACTTTTAACCTCATTACTCTGTAAAGGATAGAAACAGGAAGTCAGATACATCACAATGTAAATATCTGTATAAAATGTATGTCCTTAAGGTTAGCCATCATGTTAGTGTGCATGGCAGAGCTAGATGTGTCAATGACACTGTTACATGCCATATGCCTCTGGGGTCAACATGAAAGAGGTACATCCTTATCACACAAAGTTTTGCTAGGTAACATCATGCTATGCTCCTGCTGACATAAGATAGTCTGGTGGAAACATAGAAACATAGACTTTGTTGGAAGATAAGGACCTCTTGGCCCACCCAGTCTGCCCATTTCCCTACCTACTGGATAAGCTGCAGATCCTTGATAACCAATAGCCTACTTCCTCCTACCCCCCCCCCACAAGAATTGCTGTATGTTTGTCACATGCATTCTTGAATTCGCCCACTGTTTTTGGCCCCACAACCTGCTCAGAAAGGCTGTTCCATGCATCCACTACCCTCTATGTGAAAAAATATTTCCTTACATTGCCCCTGAGCCATCCCCCCCCCATCTTCAACTTGTGCCCCCTTGTTCTTGCACATCTTTGTTTCTGAAAGATGCTACCCTCTTGGAATTTATTGATTCCCTTAAGGTACTTAAATGTTTTTTCATGTCCTCCCTCTCCCTCCTTTCCTCAAGGGTATACATAGTAAGCTCCTTTAATCTCTCTTTGTATGGCTTCTGGTGCAGGCCCTGCACCATTTTAATTGCCCTCCTCTGGATTGCCTCCATCCTGTCTATCCTTGCGGAGATGAGATCTCCAAAACTGTATGCACTATTCCACATGGGGTCTCACCAACTGTCTGTAAAGAGAGATAACAACTTCCCATTTTCTACTGGGGATGCCTCTCCCTATGCAACCCAGTATACTCCCAGCCCTCCTTACTGCCTTCTCACATTGCTGGAACTGATTAGCATATCAATAAGTAAGTACGTAAAGTGAAATGTATTTGTGTAACACCCCATCCTGGAAGCTCTGGGCGCTGTACAGGTAGGTAGGTAGGAATCAAAACAGCATATATCAATACAAAAATATGAGACAGAGCAACAATAATTTTATAATAATATCAGACCTCTATACTACACAGAATCAGATTACAGATCTTGGTAAGGTTGCCCCAATCATTATATAGAAAGGCAGTGGGGGGAGGGGCATATGGGATGTGTGACTACCACAGTCTGAAATGGCTACAGGAGGAGAACTGACCAGATATTGCAAGCTGCTGTAGATGAGAAAGGTCTTCCATTCACTAATGAGATATTAATCTCCACAGCACAAAGATATGTTTAAAGAGTTTATAAAAAAATGTGGTATAAATCTCCATAGTACAAAGATATGTTTAAAGAGTTTATAAAAAAAAATTAAATAAAAGTACATGATTTCAAAAACTGTAATCAGGGCCGGCAGGGAGGAATTGTACAAGCATCCACTGGACGCTTCCCTCCCGGGGGTGTGTGGGTGGGTTCTGCCTTGGCACCTCCGGGCAGATTGGGTGCATGCTTGTGGGGATGTGTGGCCTTGACACACCCCCTGCATACCCCCGCCTGAGGATGCCACCACCATGGGCCGAGAACATGGTGGGGAGGGGCAGAAAAAACATGAAAAATGGTGCATCGACCTATCAGGTGATGGCTGCCTGGACCTTTGTCTCCGTGGAGCCCATGGACCACCAAGACCAACCTCAGCAGCACCCAGGGCCAAACTGAGCAGTCTGATAAGGTTCATTCTCTCCATAGGAAGAGGACCCGCCCTATGCAAGGCATAATTTGGGTTACCCTGAGAAGGGCTGTGATGTGGGGTGTTGGGTGGATGGAGGGGTTGCCCGGGGCTGGACCAGTCCTTGGTAGCTTGAAGGAGGGACCTGCAGGTGCACGGGGGTGGAGCATAAATAAATAATACAAAAAAACAACTAATCAGATTTATTTGTAAGTGGACTTTGGTCATAATATACCTGAATACACTTCAGTATAGTTCTTATTTTGCTGTTTAAAAATGTAGATACCAATTATCTACACACCTGAGTCAGTTCTACATTTAACACTTTGTTGACACACTGTTCTATGGCAGTATAAGCACCAAACATGGTGCAGTGCCCAGGGCTGTCTGATCTCCCATCTCCTGAAATAACTAGATTATCAGGCAGGCTAATAATATTATTCACAATGTCCATCTGCTGAGATTTCCAGCTCTTGTATATAATTGAGTGTAGGTGCATTCTCTGATGCTTAAAGAAAGTACCTTTGTTAATACATGCCACATTTAAAAAGTTAATTAGTTGCATTGCTCTTGATCGGATATTATCAGAAAACAGAATAGCACAAGAAAATAATAAGTTGTCAGCAGGAATATGTCCAATGTAAGGTTGGCTTGCCCGGTATTATTAAAACCACCTGAACTACATTGCTGAGAAATATGTACAGGAATTACACAGCATCGAGAAACTCTTGTTAATCATCTTAGATTTGCAACAAGAACACAGGGAAAACAATGGAAATAACTATGTCTTGAAAACAATTAATTTTATTCTTCATATTGGTGTGGATATATTGAGCTTTCACTTCTGTGGAATAAAAAACATAAATGGTAGTAATAACATATGGTACACTATGTGTAACAACATGGGGAGGAGTATCGTATAGCATTAACATAATTGTGATGTTATTCCATAATAATTTTTCTTGGGTATAATGAAATGATACATAATGACAAGTTGTTCATTATGGTGAGTTAAAAACCCAACTCAAGCGGGTTGTAGCATGATGTAGAGTCAAGTAAACTCACCACCCAAAAAGGGTCAGTAGCCCAACATAATTCACTCCCTTGAGTGCCGTATTGTGATTACAAATTGGTTCCTTTTTAGAAATTTGTATGTATTTATTAAACATATGTTTGTTGAGCTGCTTTCAGGTGGGCCATAGTGCTGTGATTACTGTCTAGCTGAAATTATCTCTTGGTCAATCAGGAGTTATCATTCTTCATACCTTTTTCATAATTTAGCAATAATGCATGACCAGGTATTATGTTAATGGATTATTAATCACACTTGACTATAATATTGTAATGTTGCAAGTGGTGTAGCCTAGTACCATATTCCACCATAGTGTAATTTACTAATCATTAACATAATCATTATGATCATTTTAATACAAAAAAAATTAAAAAAGAGAATTATGTATAGGTTCCGGTGCAATACTGGTGAGTAACACCATTGAGAGGTTCTGGACACGTAGGAACCTCGAGAGCAAAGCTTGAGAGGTTCCTCTGTCTAGAACCTTGAGATGGTATCACTCACTATTAATGCACTGGAACCTATATGTTATTTTTTTTAATATATGGATCTGATTTTGTTTTATTATTTTGTTATGGGTAGTCAGCCGCTGCAGTGAAGGACTCTCAATTCAGGCCGACTGCTGTACCGTCTAGCTCTCACCCCTGTCTCCACCTTCACCCATGTTGTAAGGAGAAGAATTGTAGGTAGGTCTTCCTTTTCTCTTTTTTGTGGCACTGGAGGTTCATCAAAATAATTAGTTTTATTTTTTTTCCTCTGAAGAATAAAAAAAAGGAAAGAAACATGGACATGCAGTGCAGCCTCGCTAATTGAGACAGTGAGCCACCTTGTTTTTAAAATAGCTTTGCCTGCCTACATAGGAAAAGAAGCCAATCCGAAGGCATGCTTAGGACAACGTTGTGCCCAGACTAGCATGTGCGCTCTTGAATTTTGTTGCTAATACTATCATTCCTCTGCTTCCATCCACATGTTAGAAGATGACACCATCCTGTATACCTCTGGCCATTCTCTCACTGATGTTGCATCCAGACTTCTGCATGACTTTGAAAAGGTTCTGCACTGACTATGCTAAAGTCAGCTATTCTTAAATGCCAAGAAGACTGTCTCCATGACCTTTGGCACAAGGCAGAGACTGTCTTGGGTCCTCTCACTTCCCTTCTTCCATCCTACAAGGGTCAACCCTGGAGGCCACCTCCTCCTTTAAATACCTCAGGCTTTGGCATGACCAACACCTCGACTTCTCTGGACATGTGGATGAAGTCCTCAAAAAAACTGCACCCCAAGTTAGGTGCCCTGTACAGGAACTGGAGTTGCATTCCTCTATCTGCCAGGTGAGCAATGGTCCAGAAGATGATCCTCCCAGTTTTAAACTCCGGTGATGTAGTCTATGTTGCCACTCCCAACACTTTCTTAATCAGACTGGTCTCCCTTTTCCACTCCTTCTTCCACTTTGCCCTGGACCCCCCCCCCACACTCACCACTGTGCTCTCTGCCAGTCTCTCTTATTCCCCTCTGTTGATGACAGGTGTCGTTCCCACTGTGCTAAATTTCTATCCAAATTCTGGTTTGGCTCTCTTCCCTCCTACCTCTCCTTCTCTTTATCTCTCCCTCCCCCCCACTCCCTTAGATCCCATTACACTCAGACCCTGGCAGTCCCCTAGATCCTCTTCAGTCAGCCGGGCTGCTTTCTCTCACTGTTTCCCCAAACTGTGGAATTCTCTCCTTCCTCCCATTGACCATGTCTCCTCCCCTTTTGCCATCCCTTCCCTTCTACAAAACATCTTTAACTCTACTTGCAAATGCTCTTAATCACACCCTGTTCCCTTATTCCCTCGTTACTTCGACCCTCCCCTGTGTACACCCCCTCTCCTCCTGACTGGCACTTTCCACCAAATGACCCATCTATGATGATGTTGTCGACTCTGATGCTGTCATACATGACCACAGTGCACCAAGTCCACTCTCAGCACCAGTAGAGCAGTCTCTCCTCTAGTCCCTATGCCTGTACACTAATTAGGACTGTAACTGCTAACTAATTTGCACTTCTCATGATTATATGCATAACTGTGATATGTTTAAACGTGCATTGGGTGTACATCTGCAATTCTCTTCCTATTACTAGTTGATACCCGGACAGTGTTATTGACTTCTCTCGCCATTCAATTTGTACAGAATATTGTGATTGTTACAGTACTGTCTTCAGACACACTACCATATTGTGCTTTCCCTGACTGCAATATTGTAAAATGGATCAAGCACTTATGAATGGTAATCTCTTATTCTACTACATGTAAAACTGGCTGTTAGCTTAATTTTGTCTAATCATTCTGTTTGTTCCCCCTCCCCTTTCCCCCAGGATGCACCTGGAAATGAGCAATGGCTGTTCAGTATGCCTTTCCTGGTGAAACTTTGAAATAAATAAATAAATTACCGTCCTTTAGTATTTAATACCATTCACTAATATTGTTACTCATCAATGATCCAGGAAAGTCAGGCACTCATGGATGATAACCTAGGCTGACCAACAAGTAACACAGACACCAGAAAATTTCAAAATGTGAAAAGATTTTAACCCAGACAAAGATAGTAGCGAGAACAATATTGTAAGACACATCTCAGCCACACAGACACCCTAAGGAATCAGCATTGTTTGGGGTCAGGGATCAGTCCTGGGGCCAGTCCTCTTCAATATCTTCATCAGTGACATTGCAGATGGACTGGAGGGTAAGGTTTGTCTGTTTGCAGATGACACCAAGATCTGCAACAGAGTAGATGATCCAGATGGGGTGGGCAGAATGAGAAGAGATCTGGATAAACTAGCAAAATGGTCGAAAGAGTGGCAACTGGGATTTAATGCAAAGAAGTGCAAGATCATGCACATACGGAAAAGAAACCCTGAAGCCACCTATAGGCTGGGAGGGGAGTTGCTGAAAGTCACAAAGGAAGAAAGAGACTTGGGCATCATCATCACAGATGACCTGAAATCATCCAAGCAGACCTCTAAAGCAGTAGGTAAGGCTAGGGGATGTTAGGGTGTATTAGTAGGGGTATCACAAGTCGTAAGAGGGAGGTAATAATCCCTCTTTACAAGACACTGGTTAGGCCCCATCTGGAGTACTGCATGCAGTACTGGAGGCCACACCTTCATAAGAACATTAACCAAATTGAGGCAGTCCAGAGAAGGACAGACAAAATGGTGCAGGGACTGCATCAGAAGAGATATGAGAACAGATTAACGGAGTTCAATATGTATACCATAGAGCAAAGGAGGGAGAGAGGTGATATGGTCGAAACATTCAAATACCTTAAGGGCATTAACAAGGTGAAAGAGTCTAACATGTTTCAATATAAGAAAAATAGCAGGACAAGAGGACACAGCATGAGATTAGAGGAGGCCTATTAAGGGTAATGTGAGGAAGTTCTTTTCACAGAAAGGGTGGTGGATGCATGGAACGGCCTACCTCAGGAAGTGGTGGCTATG
This sequence comes from Neoceratodus forsteri, assembly GCA_016271365.2. Lineage (NCBI taxonomy): Eukaryota > Metazoa > Chordata > Ceratodontiformes > Ceratodontidae > Neoceratodus > Neoceratodus forsteri. The sequence goes on from CM028129.1 coordinate 801,538,076, forward strand.
AATACAGTGCAGGGCTTCAAACAGGCATGAGATAGGCATAAGGGAGCAATACAGATGAGTATGAATAGATAGGCCACTGACAGCAAAGGACGATGGCACATTTATAAGGTAGAAAAAGAAATGGGCAGACTGGATGGGCCTTGCGGTCCTTATCTGCTGTCAACTTCTATGTTTCTATGTTTCTATGGGATTAGCTACCTCCTGCCAAGCACCAGACCCCTGCCGCCATAGAGAATACTCACTCCTGGAGTGTTGGTCATTTGTTTTTAATTATCACCATGCTAAATTGCTAGGAAAATACAGAAATAAAGTAGAATACTGTACTTTGATAGTTCAGATGATATAGCATTGCAAGTGTCATCTGTACTTGCCTGATGTTTGAACACATCTTCTTGTATATCAGAATTTTCAATGTGTGATCACTGTCAATAGTTGAACATATACATTGAACTGATACCTGACATCATTCAATGGTGGTGCATTAATTAAATTGTACTGGATCTCAACAGATCTAGTATGCACTGTTGCCTATATTCCTACAATTGATAACATAAAAAAGTGTATATGAAGTTATTCAAGGGGAGAGAGAGAGAGAGAGAGAGAGAGAGTGTGAGTGCAGTGTCTTTCTTGGTTAGAAAGAGATGAACCAACTTGAGGGTAAGGCGGTTCTTGGACTATGTGGCTGTAAGAGGGAGGTCTCACCAAAATGGAGAGGCCGGAGGCACAACTCACAAAAAGGACCAGTTTATTGAGCAATGGAACCTCAGAATTCAGAACAAGCAAAAAGGAGTGATCAACAAATACTGTAGTTTCACTTCTAAATGCTCTAGTATCACGGCTAGTTAGTTAACATCACTGCTATAACTATAACTGCTAAGATCACTATTATTATAAACAGTACTAATCTATATTGCAAAACATCTGTGACTCTAAAATGTTTACAGTTTTCACCTCAGCGTTCAAATGGATCCATTGGGTGCCATAGATGATGTGTTGCAGAGGAAAGTGAACTAGGAAAACCTCTGCACATGTGCTTTCCATTGCCTGGCTTGTAGAACAGATGTAGAGCAAAGAACTTGGACACTGGACATTGACAGCGCCCATATGAGCAAAACAAACACATTTGTATTCCACAGAGGACCACCAGGCTGTCACAACAGACTCCAGGAAAGAACAGGACACTTATATTTCCAAGAACATGTCACAAACTATAGAGCTTCTGGGCAGTCACCACTGATCCCAGGAAGAGATTTGAAGAACTGAATATCTAGAATGCTCCTAGGCTGTCACCACTGACCAGGGGAAGATTTGAAGAATTGAAGAACTGAATATCTGGAACAACTCCTTTGGAGAATCTCTGGAGAGCTGAAGACCTGAAACAAAACCCAACCCACAGGGCATCAGATCCCTATTTGTGAAGCTGTGTGGCTCCCTGCACTACCTAGCTCACTGTTATGGAGGGGTTGGCTTGAAGACTCTGAAGAAAGTAAGTGACAGGGAGTTCCATAGCTGGCTGTGCTATTCCTATTCTGATGACCAGCCCCAAATTGTCAGGATACAGCTGGGTGAAACAGTCTCTGGATCATACAGAAGAAATGGTGAGCATGCAGTTAAGCAGAAATACAATTCATTCTTTACACAGACTGTTATTCACTTGATGGTTGCAGGTACTGGCAGTCTTTGGATCAAGCAACCATCAAAGCAAACAATAATACCCAACAGGGTGGGTGGTATTGGGCAATACCAGACTGCCCAGCAGTGAAATGAGGCCCAATGCTGTAGGTGGAGGGCATTATAGCCCCTGGAAGGTCTGATATTGCCCATACCACCCACCCTGGAGAGTATTACTGTGCTTATAAAATGAGCACTGTAAAAAAAATAGTTTAATAAAAATGAGTTAATAGGAAATTAGTTTAAAATAACTTTTATAATAAAATAGTTCCTCTGCCTGTATTAAAATGATGTGTGTTTTTTTTGGAGCTATGGATTTTTGTTCTAGGGAACCCTATGATAGAAGCTGGTTGCCATGGTTACCCTCTCCCACACAGACACACATGTAACCCCCTTGTTCCCAGGAGTTACTAGAATCCCATCAGGATCAGTGGCAGGCAGGGAGAGGCAGCTAGTGAAATGCCAGTTAAATGGATTCCACACTGTTATTCTCTGGTTTCAGTCTCAGCTGAGCTGGAGGATGATGTAATCATGGAACTGCTGCAGCAGCATAAGCCACACTCAAGATAGCAGTTGCAGGGAGTTAGAATTAGAAAGCTCAGTTAGAGTGAGGGAGTCTGCAGTTGGAGTCAGTGGAGGAGGATGCAGGTAGTGCATTTCCTCTCCTCAGCTCTGTCAGAGAGCTACCAGTAGCGTTTTTTGTTTGTTTCTTACCCTAATGTGAGCCAGTACAGCCTAGTGTGAAGTGATGGAAACCAAGCCAAGTGGTATTCACAGTGCCCCATCTCAGGAGAGATGGGGTGGATTCCAGGATTCAGGGGCAATCCCCTGGTCCAGTTCTAGACTGTATTGAAGCTGCCTGAGATTCAACTGCTCTGTGAATACTTGTGAGTATTGTGTGGAAAAACCCTGGTACACCTGCATCCCTTTTGGTGAATTTTCTCTGACAAAAGGACCCTGTCACCTAGACTGTTTTCTTTTTAAAAGTGTCTGCTAAAGTTGGGGTCTAGTGAAGAAACAGTGCCAATTCCAGAACTTTTAACTTTCTGACACCTCAGAGGTGTGTAATGTAGTATGTTAAGTGTGAAAGACATTTCAAGACAGCATCTACAAGTTTTATGTGAGGGTGTTATTAACCAGAAAAATGGCTGAATATAAACTTGGAAGCAAAAGGTGGGAGTCTTCCCATCTGGAGTAACCAGTTTATCTCTCTGGGTTTAGTTTGGGTACCTGTGTTTTCTTTCTGTGTATTTGGCCAGTGCCTGAAGAAAATAATTTTCCCAGATGTGGGTTGGATTCTCTATGAGGCTGTATGTGCTCTTTGGTGGTTGAGGGTGCCACCAGCAATTCCTCATGAAATATGAGAAAGTCTCCTAGTACTGGCAGTGTGTGTCAGTCTCCTAATTCAGAACCAGAAAGTTCGCTGTGTAATTCAGAACCAGAGAGTTTGCTGTGTAATTCAGAAGAGTTCGCTGTATGTGTTCTTTAAGCCTATGCTAAATGGGAATTCAGGAATGTCTGTACCTCAGTAATCTGCATTACCATTTGGAGTAGCCCTGTGGGGGTCCATCTTCGCTTTGTGATTATTCTCTGTGTATGTGAATAAAAGCCACACTCTAACATTCCAACCTGGTTTGAACAGTACTGTTATTGCTTCCACTGTGTCTGGATTTACTTGGGTGCCCCTGACCAGAAGTACAAACCTAGCATAATTGTGAACAAACGTTTTCTCCCAGGGACCTAGGTTGATGGCCATGGCAAAGTGGTCCCACCTGGTGTGAGCCAGGTAGTTGCCACACTTGGTTTGCTTGTCTGTGTATGGCAGGCTCGGGAGGAAACATACTAGTAAACTGTTTATGTACACCCCCATCCCTCTCTTGGGCACCATGTGGTGAGAGGAGCAGCCCTGCTAGTTAAATGGGGGGGGGGCTAGTGGGGGGTGGTTACATACACATATAGGCAGAAATTGCATGTCACATTTGCTTAGTTTGAAGAAGTTTGCTGTACATCCCCCCACCGCTAACACATTAAGATCTACATGCTGTGATCCATTATTTTTCATCTGGTATTGGTCCGTTCCCCCTCCCCCCTTTGCTTCTATGCATTGCTGAGAAGTAAGGGAATGATGAGGCAAAGGACAGAGAAAAAGGTAGCTTTCCAGTTTTTAATAAAAAAGGTGAAGCTGGTATGCCCCCCCCCTTTCTTTTTCTTTGTGACCCTGTAAAGCAGCAAGTGAAAGGCGGTCATAGCGAGAGGCAAGGGCCATGAGAAACAGCTGAGAATATACTGCTGATTTGTTTGGAGTGGAAAAAAAAAGATTTCTTTCTTCATTGCTGATTTAGTTTTAGTGCCTGTTTGCTGTTCATGTGGACCTCTAATGAGACTGCGAAAAACAAAAAGTTGTGGGCGAGAACACTTTGCAATTAAATGTCTTCTCCCCCTCACCCCCGAGTTGCTGTGTTTTGGATTGTTGCCACAATCCCAAAAGGAGTGAAACTCTATCAAGCAGCTGCTGCTGGTGCCTGATATTTGGTGATAGGAACTTGGGAGGGATGTTGTTCATTTCCCCTTCATTTATAAGGTAAACTGCACAGTTCGGGAAAGCGAGTGGATGGTGGAGCGGAGCCGCTCGCTAATGAACAGAGCAGCCCGCACTGTGGAGAAGGAGGAGGAGCGAGAGCAGGGAGACTGCTGCTGTTGGAGATGAGCACAGTTGAGAGAAATGCAAGTTTCTTTTTGCCTCTGACCACTAAATAAAAATCATCACTGTTTCTAGTGACTAGAGACTGGCAGGGTGGGGGAAAGGTGGCAAGCATCAGTCAGTGTTTCTAAAAAAAAAGTGAGCACTGTGCTGGATGGGCATCTCTAACTGTTGCCAAGCGAGAAAAAAATGGTGGCAATTTCATATTCAGTTTAGAAAGTTTCAGCTAGTTAGGAAGCAGGGTGGGCAGTAGTATATTTCAGTGGGTGAGGGGGCACTACAGGGTGGTACTTGATATTTAGAGGGCTCTATCTGTAAGTTAATGTACCCCTGGCAGCCAATGAGATTTCTTATATTTTAGAGCCCATTTTCTAAACGATAGTTTGCAACATCAGGGTAGTCCAATAAATTGCAGGGCAGTTCAATAACATGCAGGGCAATTCAATAACATGCAGGGCAGTTCACAAGTTCCGAACACATTTAGTCACTTTTGAGAGGAGCTCACAGCATGCAAGAACAACATCTTAGTCTTGGAGCATGCAATGACTTTGGTGGGCAACTTTAGGGGTATAAGCAGTCATGGAGTAAAACAGGGCAAACTTACTGCAAGTGAGTCAAATTTAGTGCATGCGGGGCAATTTCAGTCTCAGAGCATGCACTGGCTTTGGGTGCTGTCCCTGTAGTTAACAGTCTTAGACTAATTACATTTTTTTTGTCCTTCTCAAAAGTGTACATTCAGTTTGGCACTGTATCACTTTAAAATGTTAATCACAGTCACTTGGTATAATAGTTGCTCTAGGACAGGTGTTGCATAAGGAGAACCTGGCTAAATGCTAGATATACCTAGCTATGCAGGGATCATGAGCTATGTCCTCCCTCCCACAGACATATGCTTGAGCCCTCACAGTAAACAGCAGTTCTGCTCTATTGACTGATGGCCCTCTGACTTAGCCTATGTGCTACAGGTCCCACGCTAACGGTCAACTCCCTTGCTAGGGGATCTGGATCAGTTACACACTTTTAAATTGCAGGTTACAAGCCCTTGTTTAGGGCTGAGACAGCTACTGTATGCTGCTGTGGTGGCTAACTGGCCAGTCCACTCCCTCCCCTTGCTCCAGGCTGGAGCTGGTACCACAGTACACTTAAAGTGTTAAATTATGAGCCATTTAACACTAGCCCTTAGCTTGGGCTACTGGCGTCTTCTAGATTACTAGCCCACACTTGTGGCTGATGTATTTAAATAATAAAAAGGAAAATGAAACAAATTGTGGGTTGCTAGCTCCTGCCCACATAGGTAGCCCACCTAAGCTGACATATTTAAACTGGGGTCTTGCCTGCCCATGCTCCTCCTGGAATCTTTTCTTACTCAGATTAGGGCCTGCTCCACCTTTTGCTCTTGGCTGGATCCTAATTTATTCAAACGTGGGTCTGCTGCCCAATTAGCCCGCCTTCTGCTCTCTGCTGCCTTGCTGGGGGCTTAATTTACATAGTGCCCATCCCTGCCCTATGCTCCCTTGCTGGAGCTTTTTATAATTTAAAGTTGGGCCTACTGCTCTCTGAGCCAGCACTCGAGGTGTCCCTTAAAAATGGGGCCTTGCCCCACCCCCTCACAACCACAGCCAAATTCAGAGTGCTGTCCACTGCATTAAACAATGAATTAGATATTTTTTTATTTAATTAATTGTGGTGGTCAGCACCTGTCCATTGGTGCTGCTGCAGACTCACCACCATGACCTGGAGTGAAGTTAGAGGAGGAGGAGGAAGGGTGTATTGGCTGCTGGCTGCAAGCTGTGGGAGATGGTGCACTCAGGGATCCTTGCTGAGCTGGTTGTTGTGCCGCAACACTCCACCTCACGTGACTGCTACTCCTGCTCTCTCTCTTGTGATGTGGCCCCACTTCATGATGCTGCCAGCAAGGGACCAGAGCAAAACTTTTCTTTAACTCAAAATAACAACAATGCAGCTGACTGACTGCTGCGTCCAACTACCAAGAGGACCGCTGTACCACTGAGGAACTGCCTAATGACAGAGGGATGAGAGGAGGACAGCAGGTAAGCCCTTTCTGAAACTATTTTCCCGAGTTCCCTCTGTCTCTCGGGTCACAATCCTGTCATCCTCTTCAGAGCACCTAAAAGTGCTTTCTGACCGAACTGCCCCACCAACGATCACTGATGGCCATCCTTAAAGCCCCCATTAAATCAAAGGAAATTCCAGTACAGCCAGCCTCGGAAATAGAGAAAAACTCAATAAGGGAGTAGCCACTTCCAATCAAGGTAACGATCAATACAGAAATGCATGTTGGAAAAACAAGGCTCACTCACCCATAGGCTTCAAAAAATGTTTTCTTCTTAAATAAAGAACCATCGCATAAGTAGTAACTATGTTTCAGAGATATCTTCCTTCCTCAGGGTTACACTGGCATTCTAATGTAAAATTCATATAGTTAACATATATTCATATTGGTTTGGCAAGAAAGGTGTGTTAAAAAAAAAAACCTAAACAACAACATATACTCACCTCAGTTCATATACAATCAAATGTACTGTCTATTCCCTTTCTTTCATGCACCTATTGAGTGACCACAAGATTTAGTCATTCCTTCACTGGCAACGTTATACATGTAAACAAATTATAATAGTAAATATTAAAATGAGCTACCTTACATTTTTTCTGAATGTCTGTCTTATTTTATCTTCAGCTTTAGGGCTAGATTTATAAAACTGTTTTGGGACTAAAGGCTCATTCACACAATCAATTCTATGGCATTCTTGGAGGTGCACAGCAGCAAGATTGTTGCCGCTGTGTACCGATGAACTCTGCAGTTTGGCTGTTTCGGGTTCTGTTTCACTGTGGCCATGATCCCTGTTTCCTTGGGTTTGCATGGTGGTGTGGGCATTTCACAGCATTTCACTTTGCTGTGTGAACATCATGTGAGTTGTCAGCTCATTTACACTAACATCCTATGCATGTCAGTGTCAGTGGCTCAGTAGGTAGCACACTCGCCTCTGAGGCTGGGAGATCAGAGGGCTGTGGGTTCAGTTCCCACATCTGGCACTTGGGTTAATATCCTAGTACTGACACTGTAGTGCAGCATGAGAGGGGTGCTGCACTTCTGAGGTGCCATCTTTCAGATGAGACATTAAACTGAGGTCCCATCTGCCTGGATTGGTGGTAGTTCAGGTGGATGTTAAAGATCCCATGGCACTTAACGAAAAGAGTAGGGGAATTTCCCCGGTGTCCTGGCCAAATTTCCCTCATTCACTAAAAATACCACCAACAGCCTAATCTGGTTCAAGGTCAGTTGGCATTCATCTGTATCCTCCTCCCCTGGGTCGTGCCTGAAAATAGGCAGGATTTGTCTAGTGCACTTACCCGGTCAACAAAAACTAAATAAATAAATACCTCACATAGATACAATAATAAATATTCAATAAATACTAAACATGTAAAATATAAACATTTCATATGGTTCAAATATTGCAACATTTACCATATAACAGATCAAATATACAAAAATAAAATAAACTATCCCAATTACAGCATACCAACTAACAATACCATTTGACTATCTCCCACAAACACAGTTTTCTTGTTCTGTCATCATCAGCCACTGCAGAATATTATTTAAAGGGAGCAAGCTCCAGAACTAGGACGTAGAAACAAATGGACTGAGCTCCAAAAGTTTGGGTACTGCCGATAAAGTTTGCCCTTCCCTTAATGATAAAGGTGCGTGGCACCATAAATTCAATGCCTCCCCCCCGCTCAGATCTCAGACCTAATCTAAGTAGCCTCACTTGCAGGATGTCTGATGTTTCAAATGCAAAGATTTTAAAGTGTGTGATTTCCTCCTAACACTGAGGAAAACCCAACCTGCCCGGCAGTACAACACACACCTATGAGTTCCATAAGGGGCACCAGTTATAAACCTAGTCATATGGTTAAAGATGACATCCAACCTACTATGTTGAGTAGCATTTGCACCCCTATAAACCAGATCCCCATAATTAATTAATGGTAAACACACAGTATTAACAATTTTGGATCTGGATTTATAGGGGAGAGCATTACAAATTCTAAAAAGAGCTTATAATCTTTGTCTAACCCTACTAATTACTGAGGAAACATGTGCTTCCCAAGATAGATGATAATCAAACCACACCCCAAGATACTTGTATGTAACCCCCCCCATTTGGAGAGCTTAACTTAATGCCTCCCATTTGCCTCTGTTTTTCTCTTGGTGTCCCCGCCTCATCACCGCCACAACCCAAGTTCTTTATTGTTCCCCAGGGCCCCTGAGTAGCCTCTGTGATTATCTGCCCCTTGCTTATGATTATTGTATGATATTGGTATTACAAATACATGGTCTGTGTATGACATTTCAGTGTGAGGAATTTGGCCTGTAACTTCAAGGTGTCAGTGGCTGAGAACTACAGGATGTGATTAAACTGACCAGGGGAACCATTTAATTGACTTCCTTGCAAAATGGCATTTTATTACCTTTTTATGACCTGCCCAGGCTTTTGAAGTTAAAGCCAAATGTGACTTTATGACATCAGAAAAAGAACGTCATTAGGCTGATTCCTGTTGGCTTTTTAACACCTTGGTGCCAGTGTATGATTGTTAAGTTCAAAGAGAAATGTTTAATTAAAGACTACCATATTTGGGAAATGGCTAGTTACAGATTTTTCAAGGAAATGGGCAGACTGGATGGACCTTGCAGTCCTTATCTGCCGTCAACTTCTATGTTTCTATGGGGTTAGCTACCCCATGCGAAGCACCAGACCACTGCCACCATAGAGAATACTCACTCCTGGAGTGTTGGTCATTTGTTTTTAATTATTACCATGCTCAATTGCAAGGAAATTACAGAAACAAAGTAGAATACTGTACTTTGATAGTTCAGATGATATAGCATTGCTAGTGTCATCTGTACTTGCCTGATATTTGGACACATCTTCTTGTATATCAGAATTTTCAATATGTGATCATCACTGTCAATAGTTGCACATATATATTGAACTGATTTCTGACATCATTCAATGGTGGTGCATTAATTAAATTGCACTGGATCTCAACAGAACTAGTCTGCACTGTTACCTATATTCCTACAGTTAATAACATAAAAAAGTGTATATGAAGTGATTCAAGGGGAGAGAGAGAGAGAGAGAGAGAGAGAGAGTGTGTGTGTGTGAATGCAGTGTCTTTCTTGGTTAGAAAGAGATGAACCAACTTGAGGGTAAGGCGGTTATTGGACTACGTGGCTGTAAGAGGGAAGTCTCACCAAATTGGAGAGGCCGGAGGCACAACTCACAAAAAGGACCAGTTTATTGAGCAACGGAACCACAGAATTCAGAACAAGCAAAAAGGAGTGATCAAAAAATACTTTCACTTCTAAACGATCAATATCACGGCTAGTTAGTTAACATCACTGCTATAACTGTAACTGCTAAGATCACTATTATTATAAACAGTACTAATCTATATTGCAAAACGTCTGTGACTCTAAAATGTTTACAGTTTTCACCTCAGAGTTCAAATGGATCCATTGGGTGCTATAGATGATGTGTTGCAGAGGAAAGTGAACTAGGAAAACCTCTGCACATGTGCATTCCATTGGCTGGCTTGTAGAACAGGTGTAGAGCAAAGAACTTGGCCACCGGACATTGACAGCGCCCATATGAGCAAAACAAACACATTTGTATTCCACAGAGGACCACCAGGCTGTCACAACAGACTCCAGGAAAGAACAGGACACTTATATTTCCAAGAACATGTCACAAACTGTAGCACTTCTGTGCCATCACCACTGATCCCAAGAAGAGATTTGAAGAACTGAATATCTCAAATGCTCCTAGGCTGTCACCACTGACCAGGGGAAGATTTGAAGAATTGAAGAACTGAATATCTGGAACAACTCCTTTGGAGAATCTCTGGAGAGCTGAAGACCTGAAACAAAACCCAACCCACAGGGCATCAGATCCCTATTTGTGAAGCTGTGTGGCTCCCTGCACTACCTAGCTCACTGTTATGGAGGGGTTGGCTTGAAGACTCTACAGAAAGTAAGTGACAGGGAGTTCCATAGCTGGCTGTGCTATTCCTGTTCTGATGACCAGCCCCAAATTGTCAGGATACAGCTGGGTGAAACAGTCTCTGGATCATACAGAAGAAATAGTGAGCACGCAGTTAAGCAGAAGTACAGTTCAGTCTTTACACAGACTGTTATTCACTTGATGGTTGCAGGTACTGGCAGTCTTTGGATCAAGCAACCATCAAAGCAAACAATAATACCTGACAGGGTGGGTGGTGTTGGGCAATACCAGACTGCCCAGCAGTGAAATGAGGCCCAACGCTGTAGGTGGAGGGCCTTATAGCCCCTGGAAGGTCTGATATTGCCCATACCGCCCACCCTGGAGGGTATTATTGTGCTTATAAAATGAGCAGTGTAAAAAAAATTAGTTTAATAAAAATGAGTTAATAGGAAATTAGTTTAAAATAACTTTTATAATAAAATAATTCCTCCACCTGTATTAAAATGATGTGTATTTTTTTAGAGCTATGGATTTTTGTTCTATGGGAACCCTATGATAGAAGCTGGTTGCCATGGTTACCCTCTCCCACACAGACACACATGTAACCCCCCTGTTCCCAGGAGTTACTAGAATCCCATTAGAATCAGTGGCAGGCAGGGAGAGGCAGCTAGTGAAATGCCAGTTAAATGGATTCCACACTGTTATTCTCTGGTTTCAGTCTCAGCTGAGCTGGAGGATAATGTAATCATGGAACTGTTGCAGCAGCATAAGCCACACTCAAGGTAGCAGTTGCAGGGAGTTAGAATTAGAAAGCTCAGTTAGAGTGAGGGAGTCTGCAGTTGGAGTCAGTGGAGGAGGATGCAGGTAGTGCATTTCCTCTCCTCAGCCCTGTCAGAGAGCTACCAGTAGTGTTTTTTGCTTGTTTCTTACCCTAATGTGAGCCAGTACAGCCTAGTGGTGAAATGGTGGAAACCAAGCCAAGTGGTTTTCACAGTGCCCCATCTCAGGAGAGATGGGGTGGATTCCAGGATTCAGGGGCAATCCCCTGGTCCAGTTCTGGACTGTATTGAAGCTGCCTGAGATTCAACTGCTCTGTGAGTACCTGAGAGTATTGTGTGGAAAAGTCCTGGGGCACCTGTATTCCTTTTGGTGAATTTTCTCTGACAAAAGGACCCTGTCACCTAGACTGTTTTCTGTTTAAAAGTGTCTGCTAAAGTTGGGGTCTAGTGAAGAAACAGTGCCAATTCCAGAACTTTTAACTTTCTGACACCTCAGAGGTGTGTAATGTAGTATGTTAAGTGTGAAAGACATTTCAAGATAGCATCTACAAGTTTTCTGTGAGGGTGTTATTAACCAGATGAATGGCTGAGTATAAACTTGGAAGCAAAAGGTGGGAGACTTCCCATCTGGAGTGACCAGTTTACCTCTCTGGGTTTAGTTTGGGCACCTGTGTTTTCTTTCCGTGCATTTGGCCAGTGTCTAAAGAAAATAGTTTTCCCAGATGTGGGTTGGATTCTCTATGAGCCTGTATGTGCTCTTTGGTGGTTGAGGGTGCCACCAGCAATTCCTCATGAAATATGAGAAAGTCTCCTAGTACTGGCCGTGTGTGCCAATCTCCTAATTCAGAACCAGAGAGTTCGCTGTGTAATTCAGAACCAGAGAGTTTGCTGTGTAATTCAGAACCAGAGAGTTCACCATGTGTGTTCTTTAAGCCTTTGCTAAATGGGAATTCAGGAATGTCTGTACCTCAGTAATCTGCATTACCAGTAGGAGTAGCCCTGTGGGGGTCCGTCTTCGCTTTGTGAGTATTCTCAGTGTATGTAAATAAAAGCCACACTCTAGCATTCCAACCTGGTTTGGACAGTACTGTTATTGCTTCCACTATGTCTGGATTTGCTTGGGTGCCTCTGACCAGAAGTACAAACCTAGCATAATTGTGAGCAAACATTTTCTCCCAGGGACCTAGGTTGATGGCCAAGGTAAATGGTCCCACCAGGTATGAGCCAGGTAGTTGTCACACTTGGTTGTCTGTGTATGGCAGGCTCAGAAGGAAACATACTAGTAAACTGTTTATGTACATCCCCATCCCTCTCTTGGGCACCATGTGGTGAGAGGAGCAGCCCTGCTAGTTAAACAAGGGGAGGGGGCTGGTGGGGGGTGGCTACATACACATACAGGCAGAAATTGCATGTCACATTTGCTTAGTTTGAAGAAGTTTACTGTGCTTCCCCCCACCGCTAACACATTAAGATCTACATGCTGTGATCCATTTTTTTTATCTGGTATAGGTCCGTCCCCCCACCGCCCTTTGCTTCTATGCATTGCTGAGAAGTAAGGGAATGATGAGGCAAAGGACAGAGAAGAAGGTAGCTTTCCAGTTTTTAATAAAAAAGGTGAAGCTGGTATGCCCCCCCCCCTTTCTTTTTCTTTGTGACCCTGGAAAGCAGCAAGTGAAAGGTGGTCATAGTGAGAGGCAAGGGCCATGAGAAACAGCTGAGAATATACTGCTGATTTGTTTGAAGTGGAAAAAAAAAGATTTCATTCTTCATTGCTGATTTAATTTTAGCACCTGTTTGCTGTTCATGTGGACCTCTAATGAGACTGCGAAAAACAAAAAGTTGTGGGTGAGAACACTTTGCAATTAAATGTCTTCTCCCCCTCACCCCCGAGTTGCTGTGTTTTGGATTGTTGCCACAATCCCAAAAGGAGTGAAACTCTAACAAGCAGCTGCTGCTGGTGCCTGATATTTGGTGATAGGAACTTGGGAGGGATGTTGTTCATTTCCCCTTCATTCATAAGGTAAACTGCACAGTTCGGGAAAGTGAGTGGGTGGTGGAGCGGGGCCGCTCGCTAATGAACAGGGCAGCCCGCACTGTGGAGAAGGAGGAGAGAGAGCAGGGAGAGTGCTGCTGTTGGAGATGAGCACAGTTCAGAGAAATGCAAGTTTCTTTTTGCCTCTGACCACTAAATAAAAATCATCACTGTTTCTAGTGACTAGAGACTGGCAGGGTGGGGAAAAGGTGGCAAGCATCAGTCAGTGTTTTTAAAAAAAAACGAGCATTGTGCTGGATGGGCATCTCTAACTGTCGCCATGCGAGAAAAAAATGGTGGCAATTTCATATTCAGTTTAGAAAGTTTCAGCTAGTTAGGAAGCAGGGTGGGCAGTAGTATATTTCAGTGGGTGAGGGGGCACTACAGGGTGGTACTTGATATTTAGAGGGCTCTATCTGTAAGTTAATGTACCCCTGGCAGCCAATGAGATTTCTTATATTTTAGAGCCCATTTTCTAAAAGATAGCTAGCAACAGTCAGGGTAGTCCAATAAATTGCAGGGCAGTTCAATAACATGCAGGGCAATTCAATAACATGCAGGGCAGTTCACAAGTTCCGAACACATTTAGTCACTTTTGAGAGGAGCTCACAGCATGCAAGAACAACATCTTAGTCTTGGAGCATGCAATGACTTTGGTGGGCAACTTTAGGGGTATAAGCAGTCATGGAGTAAAACAGGGCAAACTTACTGCAAGTGAGTCAAATTTAGTGCATGCGGGGCAATTTCACAGTCTCAGAGCATGCATTGGCTTTGGGTGCTGTCCCTGTAGTTAACAGTCTTAGACCAATTACATTTGTTTTGTCCTTCTCAAAAGTGTACATTCACTTTGGCGCTGTATCACTTTAAAATGTTAATCACAGTCACTTGGTATAATAGTTGCTCTAGGACAGGTGTTGCATAAGGAGAACCTGGCTAAATGCTAGATATACCTAGCTATGCAGGGACCATGAGCTATGTCCTCCCTCCCACAGACATATGCTTGAGCCCTCACAGTAAACAGCAGTTCTGCTCTATTGACTGATGGCCCTCTGACTTAGCCTATGTGCTAGAGGTCCCATGCTAACTGTCCCTCCCTTGCTAGGGGATCTGGGTCAGTTATACACTTTTAAATTGCAGGTTACAAGCCCTTGTTTAGGGCTGAGGTAGCTACTGTATGCTGCTGTGGTGGCTAACTGGCCAGTCCACTCCCTCCCCTTGCTCCAGGCTGGAGCTGGTACCACAGTACACTTAAAGTATTAAATTATGAGCCATTTAACACTAGCCCTTAGCTTGGGCTACTGGTGGCTACTAGGTTACTAGCCCACACTTGTGGCTGATGTATTTAAATAATAAAAAGAAAAATGAAACAAATTGTGGGTTGCTAGCTCCTGCCCACATAGTTAGCCCACCTAAGCTGACAAATTTAAACTGGGGTCTTGCCTGCCCATGCTCCTCCTGGAGTCTTTTCTTACTCAGATTAGGGCCTGCTCCACCTTTTGCACTTGGCTGGATCCTAATTTATTCAAATGTGGATCTGCTGCCCAATTAGCCCGCCTTCTGCTCTCTGCTGCCTTGCTGGGGGCTTAATTTACATAGTGCCCATCCCTGCCCTCTGCTCCCTTGCTGGAGCTTTTTATAATTTAAAGTTGGGCCTACTGCTCTCTGAGCCAGCACTTGGGGTGTCCTTTAAAAATTGGGCCTTGCCCCACCTCCTCACAACCACAGCCAAATTCAGAGTGCTGTCCACTGCATTAAACAATGAATTAGATATTTTTTTATTTAATTAATTGTGGTGGTCAGCACCTGCCCGCTGGTGCTGCTGCAGACTCACCACCATGACCTGGAGTGAAGTTAGAGAAGGAGGAAGGGTGTATTGGCTGCTGGCTGCAGGCTGTGGGAGATGGTGCTCTCAGGGATCCTTGCTGGGCTGGTTGCTATGCCACAACACTCCACCTCACATGACTGCTACTCCTGCTCTCTCTCTCTTGTGATGTGGCCCCATTTCATGATGCTGCCAGCAAGGGACCAGAGCAAAACTTTTCTTTAACTCAAAATTACAACAATGCAGCTGACTGACTGCTGCTCTCAACCACCAAGAGGACTGCTGTACCACTGAGGAACTGCCTAATGACAGAGGGATGAGAGGAGGACAGCAGGTGAGCCCTTTCTGAAACTATTTTCCCCGAGTCCCCTCTGTCTCTCTCGGGTCACGATCCTGTCATCCTCTTCAGAGCACCTAAAAGTGCTTTCTGACCGAACTGCCCCACCAACGATCACTGATGGCCATCCTTAAAGCCCCCATTAAATCAAAGGAAATTCCAGTACAATCAGCCTCGGAAATAGAGAAAAACTCAATAAGGGAGTAGCTACTTCCAGTCAAGGCAACGATCAATACAGAAATGCAGCTTGGAAAAATAAGACTCACTTACCCATAGGCTTCAAAAAATGTTTCATTCTTAAATAAGGAACCATCGCATAAATAGTAACCATGTTTCGCAGATATCCTCCTTCCTCAGGGTTACACTGACATTCTAATGTAAAATTCATATATTTAACATATATTCATATTGGTTTGGCAAGAAAGGTGAGTTTAAAAAAAAAAAACCTAAACAACAACGTATACTCACCTCAGTTCATATACAATCAAATGTACTGTCTATTCCCTTTCTTTCATGCACCTATTGAGTGACCACAAGATTTAGTCATTCCTTCACTGGCAACGTTATTCATGTAAACAAATTATAATAGTAAATATTAAGATGAGCTACCTTACATTTTTTCTGAATTTCTGTCTTATTTTATCTTCAGCTTTAGGGCTAGATTTACAAAACTGTTTTGGAACTAAAGGCTCATTCACACAATCAATTCTATGGCATTCTTGGAGGTGCACAGCAGCAAGGTTGTTGCCGCTGTGCACCGATGAACTCTGCAGTTTGGCTGTTTCGGGTTCTGTTTCACTGTGGCCGTGATCCCTGTTTCCTTGGGTTTGCATGGTGGTGTGGGCATTTCGTAGCATTTCACTTTGCTGTGCGAACTTCATATGAGCTGTCAGCTCATTTACACTGACATTCTATGCATATTTCACATAGATACAATAATAAATATTCAATAAATACAAAACATGTAAAATATAAACATTTCATATGGTTCAAATATTGCAACATTTACCATATAACAAATTAAATATACAAAAATAAAATAAACTATCCCAATTACAGCATACCAACTAACAATACCATTTGACTATCTCCCACAAACACAGTTTTCTTGTTATGTCTTCATCAACCACTGCAGATTATTATTTAAAGGGAGCAAGCTCCAGAACTGGGACACAGAAACAAATGGACTGAGCTCCAAAAGTTTGGGCATGGCCCTTAAAGTTTGCCCTTCCCTTAATAGTAAAGGTGCGTGTCACCATAAGTTCAATGCCCCCCCCTCAGATCTCAGACCTAATCTAAGTAGCCTCACTTGCAGGAGGTCTGATGTTTCAAATGCAAACATTTTAAAGTGTTTTGATTTCCTCCTAACACTGAGGAAAACCCAACCTGCCAGGCAGTACAACACACACCTATGAGTTCCATAAGGGGCACCAGTTATAAACCTAGTCATACGGTTAAAGATGACATCTAACCTATCATGTTGAGTAGCATTTGCACCCCTGTAAACCAGATCCCCATAATTAATTAATGGTAAACACACAGTATTAACAATTTTAGATCTGGAATTATAGGGGAGAGCATTACAAATTCTAAAAAGAGCTTATAATCTTTGTCTAACCCTACTAATTACTGAGGAAACATGCTTCCCAAGATAGATGAGAATCAAACCACACCCCAAGATACCTGTATGTAACCCCCCCCCATTTGGGGAGCTTAACTTAATGCCTCCCATTTGCCTCTGTTTTTCTCCTGGTGTCCCGGCCTCATCACCGCCACAACCCAAGTTCTTTATTGTTCCCCAGGGCCCCTGAGTAGCCTCTGTGATGATCTTCCCCTTGCTTATGATTATTGTATGATATTGGTATTACAAATACATGGTCTGTGTATGACATTTCAGTGTGAAGAATTTGGCCTGTAACTTCAAGGTGTCAGTGGCTGAGAACTACAGGATGTGATTAAACTGACCAGGGGAACCATTTAATTGACTTCATTGCAAAATGGCATTTTATTACCTTTTTATGACCTGCCCAGGCTTTTGAAGTTAAAACCAAATGTGACTTCATGACATCAGAAAAAGGAAGTCATTAGGCTGATTCCTGTTGGCTTTTTAACACCTTGGTGCCAGTGTGGGATTGTTAAGTTCAAAGAGAAATATTTAATTAAAAGACTGTCATGTTTGGAAAGTGGCTAGTTACATATTTTTCAAAGAAATGACTCATATCCACTGAGACACTTATGTCAGAAAATTAAAATGGGAAGATCCTGCTGACCTCATCCAAAAGGGGGTGGAGGAAGATAGAGTAAAAACATGTACATTGCATATGAAGTTAGTTATATATCATCTTGGGCTTGGAAGAAACAAACTTCTCTCTAAAATCAGCACTTACAAAAAAGTAATACTTAGATAGCAAAGATCTAAAGTATTGTGGTAGGAGTTTTGGTTCTGTAATTTTCCCATTTTCTTTTGTGACTGTGCGCTCATGCTATTTGTTTTCTATTTTGTTTTACTTATTTTACAATTTTTAGTAAATGTTTTCTTTAAGATACTGCCTGTGTCTCCGCAGTCATTTTTACATGTCATTGTTGAACTGATATAAGTCTGACAGCTGTAAGAGCTTGCATGTGTTACTAAACTGGAAAAAGGTAAGAACATCCTAGGTCTCTTATAGAGTTAAAAGGGGTTCATTTTGGATATCTGGTTAGGTGCCCCTGGTGAAGGATTGTACCGCATTCCCTGAAGAGGGTACTTATCCGAGCCTGTTAATTGGGTATGCTAGCATAAGGTTCATAGTATGACTCCCTGCAGAACTTGAGACTAAAGGTGATTCATGCCCAAAGCAGACAGGAGGGTTACCCTGTCTGTTACCTGTTCACACTATTGCACTCTGACGTTGGCACTGTGGGAGCAGAGTGCCTGACCTGTGGAGTGCATTTGTGACAGATTCAATGTTTGTTTTTAACCCAGCTGGGCTCATGGAGCAAGATTGTAATCCTCCAGCATTCCTCAGGCTGGCTGATGGTCATGCATGCACCAAGGAGCATTCAATTTTTCTGACTGCTGTAGCGGTCCAACAAATGGTGTCCCAATGATTCCAGTGCCCTTGTTTATCTAAATGGGGACTGGGAACCAAAGCAAGGGCTAAGCAAGCCCTCTAGATATCTTAAACAATGAGCACCAAGAAGTGCTAGGAAGGGGGCTATGAATAATGCATAACCCCTCACAAATATAAATGAGGGAGGTGCCTGCTTCTAGGGGCACTGTATTACTGGGGAAGTGACAGGGAAAGTTCTGGGCATAAATGTAAATAATTGTGGTCACTAAACAGGGTACAAGTAGGGCTACTTAACTGTGAGGCTAATGTAAATATAAAGTTCTTAGTCTGGCTGCACCAGAACTCTAAAATGGGAACTGTATGGACTGTTTGGGAAATTGTGCATTTATCAGTCATCTTTGCAGCCTAACAGCCAATCAGGAGCCAATATTTGCCAAAGGGACTCTTGGGACTTGCCAGAGACTGTTGGGGAAAAAAGGAGGTACAATTCTTGGCACCCCAAATGTAGCCAGTGAAGGGACTTAGACCATTTTAGACAGCTTGGGCATCCGATTGTATTGCTGGAACTTTGCTTCTTATTTATAGAGGGACTGCTTGAACTGTTTTAGTTTGGTGTGGGCTTCCAGAGCAAGAAGGTTCCCTGCTACTTGGAGTAAATTTGGGAAGAGACCTGCTTTGCCTTTCCTTGGCCTGAATGCTTGCTTTAAGTGTAGGACTGCCAAGTCTGCAGAATGAATTGAAATCCTCCACAAGGCAGAGAAAGAGGAAAAGATTCCACAGAGCTGAAATACCAGACTGAAGTAGGATCAGAGCTCAAGAGTTCCCCAACTTGCATCTCAGTGAGAAGCTGCTTTGCCTCAGAGACTGTGGTATAATTCACAAGCCTGTGTTCACCAGAATTGCATCCAGCCAATTTTCCAGTGGGATACCTGAACTTCTTCCTTTCCAGCTTACATTTCCAGGACTGCAGATTACTAGTGGGTAAGCTATGCGGTCTATGCCAGAACTGTACCAAAACTGAGCCTGTGATGCTAAATAAATTGCTTAAGAGACTGTTGCTGCCTGTGAGACCAAAGCTACTAGATGGTCAAAGAAGAGACTCAGCTCCTGTGATGAAGATCATCATGGATTGTGGCCACCCTTGGGAGGGATGCCTTGAAGTGGGGGTGAGTCGTGCCAGCCCGGGTCCTTGTATCCTGGTCCTTGCCAAAAAGGACGAAGTCTTATAGCCTGTAGCTACATGCCAGAGAACTGAATCTTGCCTCGAGAGAAGTTGACCTAGAGATCATCCCAGATTCTGAGGTCCTTGTTTCAGTGAGTAACAAGAGGGCCTGTCCCTGCAACCAATTTAAAGTGTGTTTGCCATCTGATTTGCCTATCAGTTTCAAGTTGCTGTTTAGACTGCTTTTCAGGCCATCAGGCCTGGGAATTACAATATTCTTGGAAATAACATGTGGTAAATGTTGTAAAAGCTGAAAGTAGCCAAATTACTAATCAATATTTTATTTCAGGTCCCCAATCAGCTGCAACACTGGTCACCCCGTGGCTACACATCAAGCCTGCATCTAATTAGACTCTGGGTATCCAGCAGCTAAAAGAATTGTTCTATAGAGGGTCAAATTGTTATGTTTGCATATTGCTCCAGATTTAATAAGTTCTGGCAGAGCCACTGTGGCTGGAAATGCATTAACTAGATAAGGGTGTTTCATGGGCTTAAACATAAACATGAATTGCATTTAGTAAGGCCTACGATACCATTCCACATATGACTTGTGAACAAGCTGGGCAGCCTGAGAGTGGATTACAATGTGATAAACTGGGTTAGGAACTGGTTGAATGACAGAAGATAGAGAGTCATGGTAAGCCAACTAACTGAGATGCTACCTAAACATTACGACTTGGGCAGAGCACAACTGTGCTCATACTCCTCCTGTTCTCACAGCATATAAAAAAATGGACCATTTAGGCCCACCAGCAAAACAGGGTGAGCACTATAACTGTGCACTCCTTTCAATTGCACTGGGCCCACTCTATCCAAACTGTGACTCCTCCTTATTCTAACTGCTAGCCTTACAACTTGCTGCCTGGAGCGATGAATTCACGCTGCACTTCTTCCTACTGACTGCAATGTTTAATACTGTATTGTAATACCTGTTTTTGATATTGTTGTCTTACAATGTCCCTGTGTTCTGGTCACTTTATATTAACTCTTCACTACTATTTGCCCGATGAAATCTGATGCTTGTAAAGTCCCTGTTGTGCTAATTCTATGTAATGTAATCCTCCACTTGTATTTGCCTGATGTTCATGTATGTACCTTGTAACGTACCTTGTAATCTCTCAGGTCGCACCTGAAAATAGGCACTTGGCTGTCTAATGTGCTTACCTGGTTAACAAAAGCAAATAAATAAAAATGGTGTTCGATGTAAGGAAAGAAGTGTGACCAGCAGGGTGCTATAGGGATCAGTCCTGGGCCCAGTCCTGTTTAATGTCTTCATAAGTGAAATTGCAGAGGGGCTGGAGGGGAAAGTGTACCTCTTTGCTAATGACACTAAGATCTGCAACAGGGTGGACACTCCGGGAAGGGTGGAAAAAATGAGGAGAGACTGACAGTAGGTAAACTGGAGGAATGGTCTGAAGTGTGACAGCTGAGATTTAATGTAAAAAAGTGCAAAATCATGCATTTGGGTTGCAGGAACCCAGGAGAGGATTACGGGGGGACTGATGGTCACCAAACAGGAAAAGGATTTTGGGGTAATCATACTGGATGACCTAAAGGTGGCTAAACAATGTACCAAGGCTATGGGGAGGGCCAGTGGAATGCTGGGGTGTATAGGGAGTGGTATCACTAGCAGAAGGATGGAGGTGGGGGTGCCACTGTGCAGATCACTGGTGAGGCCTCTTTTGGAATTAGGTGTCCAGTTCTGGAGGCTGCATCTTCATAAGGATGTAGACAGAGTGGAGGCAGTAAAGAAGGGCAACAAAGATGGTGCAGGGCCTGCACTGAAAGTCATATGAGGAGAGACTGTGAAACCTCAATATATATATATACCCTGAAGAAGAGAAGAGACAGGGTTGATATGATAGAAACCTTCAGATATCAAAAAGGCATAAAAAAGGGTGCTGGAGGGTAGCATCTTTCAGAAAAGAAGATGTCCAGGAATGAGGGAGCATGACATAAGCTGGAAGGGGGTAGACTGAGGGGTACCGTGAGGAAGTATTTCTTCACAGAAAGGGTGGTGGAACCTTTAGAGACTTCACAAGTCAGTTTCATTATGAAAGAAAGAAAAAAACACAACTGACATTTCACATAACACTACTATACACTAAAAAATACAGGATGAGCAACTTTATGCATAACAAATGTGTTATGCACAAGTGTTTTGACTCATTTATTTATTTATTTATTTTCTAAAGTATCTGAGGATCAGTGGCAGGATTTTTAGGACAGTAAATTAATAAAAAGGGAACTAGGAGAGCTTCAGTAACAGACAAACAGTGGAATAGCAGTATAATTGCAGTATAATGTGGGGAGTGGTGCAATGCAGTGGCAGCGGGGCAGCCATATTCAGGCAGACCTTCTGGACACTGAGGTGCTGCCCTATCTGCATGCATCTCTCTGGACTGTGGGATGAGGTAGCCAGACTCAGAGAGGAAGTAAACTGGGTCAGGAATACCATCACCCCTATCCAGAGACCACCCAGTCCAATGTCGCTGCCTCAAAGGATGCCGAGAATGAGGAGCACTTAGATGACAGTGGGCTGTGGGAGGGTTAGAGCAGTCAGGCAGAGGCACATCCCAGATCCTATTCCACTCAAGAACTCATATGCCACACTGGCAAATGGGGAAAACCAAATAGAGGTACCCAGAGAAGTGGAAGGAAAGGATGTGGAGGTTAGTCAAGGAGGTAACCTCAGCGGGGAGAGCAGTGGACCACAGAGGAGGAGGAAGCAAATCCTGGTGGGGGACTCCATCATAAGAGGGATCCAGCTAAGAACACAGGAGGGGGAGGACAGGGAGGTGAGATGCCTACCAGGTGCCACGGCATGGAGGGATGGAAGGAAGATCATGGGGATCACTGGGAAGACAAGATGGGAGGGTGAGCTGGATGTCATTATCCACCTAGGTACTAATGACCTGGTAAATGGGGAGCCAAAGGAAGCTCAGAAAGAGTTTAGGAAATTGGGGAGGGATCTCAAGCAAGTAGCTACTTCTGTCACCTTCTCAGACGTACTACCTGTGAGAGGCAAGGGAGAGCATAGGGGTGCATGCACCAGGAACTTTAACTCATGGTTGAAGAACTGGTGCTGTGAGGAAGGGTTTGGATTCATTGGTGACTGGGGACCCACCTGGAAGGATGGAGGTTTGTTCAAGCCTGACAGCCTGCATCCATCCTGGATGGGATTTCCAAGTACTCAATGATAAGTTTAAATGCTACATTGACAAGCATTTAAACTAGCTAAGGGGGGTAGCAGACCAGCAAGGAGGGTACCTACTTGCTGACCACCCACAGCTAGCAGTGGAACCAGTGAACTGGAGGAGTGGCTATCTCTACAAAGCAGTGTGCAAAAGATGGAGATTAGCACCCAAGAGGTGGATAGGCAGAAAAGAGTCAAAGTTCAGCAGAAGGCAGACAGCAATGAGATCCAGGGATAAAGGACAACCAGGAAAGGGGCTGGAGTAGAATAGCTAAACAGTCTAGGGAGGTCAAATCATGGAAAGCCATGTGTGCCAATGCCAGGAGCCTTAGCAACAAGATGGAAGATCTGGAGGCTGTCATGGTGCAGTCAGACCTGGAAATTGTGACCATTATGGAAACCTGGTGTAATGATAACCATGACTGGGAGATGGCCATACCTGGCTACAACATATTCAGAAGAGACAGGGCAGGTAGGAAGGGAGGAGGAGTGGCACTGTATGTGAAAAATGACATAAGGGCCTCAGAGATCCAGGAGGAACAAAATGGGGGAGAGATACTGTGGGTTAAGCTGGAAAGGAAAATGGGGCCAGCCATCCACACCGGTGTGGTCTATAGACCACCAGCCCAGGAGGAAGAAACAGATAGGGAACTGATGATAGCCATCCAAAGGATGGTAGACAAGGGTGAGGTAGTACTGATCGGAGACTTCAATATTCCAGACGTGGACTGGTGCATCCCAGAAGCATCATCAACTAGGAGCAGATTTATCCTGAAGTCCTTTCAGGGTGCCTTCCTCAAGCAACTGGTCATGGAACCAACTCAGCAGAAGGCAATACTGGACCTTGTGCTCACAAACAGGGACAGTGTGATGGGGGTAACAGTGGGGGAGCACCTGGGGAACAGTGACCACCAGTCATTGTGGTTTGAAATCACAGAAAGAGCAGAACCAAACCACACAAAAGCACATATCCTGGATTTTAGGGGGGCAGAGTTTGGGAAAATGGGGAGATACTTGAAAGAGGCATTAAGGGGAATGGGGCAGGAAGCAGGAGTTGAGAAACAGTGGGCAGTATTTAAAACAGGGATTACAAGAGCAACAGAATTATGCATTAAGCAGGTTAGTGAGAGGAAAAGGAAGAGGAGACCATTATGGTTTTCCAAAGAGGTAGCAAAGAAAGGAAAGCCAAAAAGATTGCATTCAGGCAATACAAAAAGACACAGGCAGAAGGGGATAGGGAGAAGTACCAGGAGAAGCAAAGGGAGGCAGGGAGGTCAGTAAGGGAAGCAAAGCTCAGACAAAAGAACACATTGCAAAATCAGTGGGTAGAGGGGGCAAAACCTTTTACAGGTACATAAGTGAAAGAAGAAAAGCAAAGGGAGGGATAGTGAGACTGAAGAGTGAGGATGGGGGCCGTGTGGAGGGTGACAACAGTAAAGCTGACATATTGAACAGGTATTTCTGCTCAGTCTTTACTGAGGAAGAGGAGGGTAATGGGTCTGAAGGGAGTACAAGGGGTGAGAATGGTGCAGAAATGGACACAAGTCCCTTTACACGAGAAAGGGTCCTGAAGGAACTGGAAGTAATAAGAATTGATAAAGCAATGGGGCCAGATGGTGTGCACCCCAGGGTCCTTAAAGAACTAAGAGAGGTGGTGGCTGAACCTCTGGCTATCCTGTTTAGCCAATCACTGGAAACAGGGGAGGTACCCAAAGACTGGAGGACAGCAGATGTAGTCCCCTTATACAAAAGTGGGAACAAAGAGGAAGCGGGGAACTACAGACCAGTCAGCCTCACCTTGGTAGTGGGGAAGATCATGGAAGCACTACTGAAGGAGAGATTGGTGGAACATCTGGTTATCAATGGACTACAGGACCCAAGGCAGCATGGTTTCACCAGGAGAGGTCATGTCACACCAGCCTCATTGAATTTTTAGACTGGGTGACTAGGGAGGTGGATTGGGGAGGGCAGTGGACATAGCCTATCTGGACTTCAGCAAGGCCTTTGACACTGTGCCACATAGAAGACTATTACACAAACTGGGGAATATAGGTGTGGGCAGGACAGTAGTGGGGTGGGTAGGTAACTGGCTGGGTGGCAGGACACAGAGGGTGGTGGTAAATGGCTGTCACTCCACAGAGGGAAGAGTGACCAGTGGGGTACCACAGGGATCAGTGCTGGGACCGGTCCTATTCAACATCTTCATCAGTGACATTGTGCAGGACCTAGAAGGCAGAATTTCACTGTTCGCTGATGACACAAAGCTCTGTAACAAAGTAAACACACCAAAGGGGGTAGACAGAATGAGAAGGGGCCTGCAGAAACTTGAAGAATGGTCAGGGGTTTGGCAGTTGAAATTCAATGCAAAGAAGTGCAAGATAATGCATATGGGGCACAAAAACCCTGGCACAATATATCAGTTGGGGGGTGAGGATATATCATGCACCAAGCAGGAAAGGGATCTTGAAGTTTTCATCTCTGATGAACTCAAGGTAGGGAAACAGTGTGACAAGGCAGCAGGAAAAGCAAATAGGATGCTGGGATGCATAGGCAGGGGCATCACCAGCAGGAAAAGGGAGGTCATAATTCCACTATACAAGACACTAGTGAGACCCCACCTGGAGTATAGTGTACAGTTCTGGAGACCTTACCTATGTAAGGACATAGACAGGGTAGAGAAGGTTCAGATGAGGGCAGCAAAGATGGTACATGGATTGCATCACAAGTCCTATGAGGACAGGTTGAAGGAATTGAATATGTACTCCCTGGAGGAGAGGAGGGAGAGAAGGGGACATGATAGAGACATACAGGTATCTTACAGGGAGGAATAGGGTGCAGGAATACACTATTTTTAAGTGAAAAAGATGTTCCAGGACTAGAGTGCATGAGATGAAGTTGGAGGGAGGACGATTCAGAGGAAAGTGAGGAAGAATTTCTTCACAGAACGGGTGGTGGACAAGTGGAACACCTTGCCAAAGGAAGTGGTGGGGGCTGAAACAATCATGAGATTTAAGAATGCATGGGATAGACATAAAGGAATTCTGGAGGTCAGGGGTAAGGGGCAACAGACTTCTAGGAATACATAAACTGAACTTACAAGCTCAAATGGGCAGACTGGGTGGGCCATAGGCCCTTATCTGCCGACACTGTGTATGTATCTATGTATCTATGTTCTGTCACCTCTGGATTCTGAGTCCCATGGACCTCTCGAGCTCCGCTGTCCTGGTCAGAGGGAATCAGAACCCCTCTGTGGCAGAAGACACTGGTTGTGCATAGTTGCCCATCCAGTATTCTCTATATTTAGTGCTGCATTGAGGATTTCTAAGTAATAAACCTGTCCAATACACTTGCTTTAAATTAGACCAAGATTCTGGTCTATTCAATTCAAATTTTTAAGATGAGGAGCAACATTTTTGGAAGAAACTAAAGGAATAACAACCCTATAAGTCAGGAGGTAATGTCTTATAAATTATTTTCTATATAGGTGTGAAGGGCTACCCAGCTGTCAGCTGTCCGGCAATATCAATTTTGAGATCTCTGCAATAAAGCAATAAAGAAAGGCAGAAGACATTTCACAAAACCTTGAGACAAAAATTGATGCCAGAGTTTAGCTAGCAATATGCTGCCCAGCAAAGCTTTATCAATTGCAGAATCAGTTTCAGTCTTCTGGTTCTATGAAATGGCTACTGCCTTGATTTAAGAGAAGACTGATTTAGACAGGGATATGCCTGGACAGCTGACATCTAAAGGTAAGCCCAATACCTCATTCCCTTTGCAACTATGCTCCACTCTAGAAATTGAGTATTTTAATAACTTTGTTTAATCCTTTACTTCCTACCAGTTGCACAATCACAGTAATCCACTGCACAATGTGGAGTGCACTGGGACTTATGCATGCCTGGCATTTTTGGTCACTTGCCAGGTGTGGGTAAATCCCATCCCAACTCATACCTTGTTGTGGATTATTAAAGGAAAACTGCATGTTAAAATCAGGAAAATATATGAATTATTACCTTTTTTTGTGTTCTTACTTCATCCCAGTGTATTTTTTTCTGCTCGAGCTGTGAGAGAAGTTTTTCCTAAGTTTCCCTGGCTGTTTTATGGCCCCTGGGGGCTGCCATTCAGATTTCTTTTATTGCATCTTGTCCCAGAAAGTCTTCCCAGAGTGCCCTTTGCTCTGATGTCTAACAGGCCCTGCAGGAGGCCAGTGTCTTATTACAGAGTCTTTATTACAGCTCAGCCACAGCAGAGAGAACACAGCTGCCAGGAGTCACATTGCTAGTCTTTGAATAAGTGTAATAAGTTTCCTAAATATTGGTACCTTATCCAGCTGTGTTCTGCTTAGGGTATTTCATGTGTGTGTGTATGTGTGTATGTGTGTTTGTGTTTAAGCATGTCACTGTTTAAAATAGTTTTGTCTGCACTCATTTTGCTATACCCCTTAGTCCCTTTCAGTTTTTGCACCAGTACTAAGTAGCAGAAATGGAACAGCACCATATAGTTTGTTTGAGTAGCCCCTAAATGAAATAATATACGCAGCATTGGAATGGTTTATACAAACTAGTTTAGAAACATCATGGAGCACATGAAGCTATTTATAAAACAAGTCTGTGATTGCTCCAATGATGCTCCTCCCCCCATTGCATAGCAGAAGGCACATCAGTTTATCTCAGCAGTAGTTTCTGCCACATGCAAGCTGTATATAAACTCTGTCACTTCGCGCAGAAACCTGCTCCCCCCAATTTTGATCAACATATTATGTACTTTTGATTCAGTTGCTTGTGTCTTGCATAGAAGACAGTGCTTGTAGACAAATGTAATCATTTTGCAGCTGTGGTCATCCAATGGATAAGCAGGCTTTAGGATTGCTTGTGTTTATGTGATTGACTCCAGGAGCCCATTGCATGACTTCTTCAGGATTTATTGTTAAAACCAGCTAGTACCATATAAACTGGAACTTTAAAATATTTAAAGAGCTGCTTGCTAATGGCATATTCTTCCAATTTGTGTAAGTGCTGCCAGATGCTATATGGTTTCTGCTTGTGTTGGTATGTGGTGGGGGAGAGGGGAAACTGAGGTGGTTGGATCATCTACTCAGCAGTTACTGCTGCATGAAATCTGAATATAAATTGTTTCACTTTGCCCATAATCCTGCTCCCCCCAGTTCTGATCAACATATTATGTACTTTTGATTCAATTGCTTGTGTCTTGCATAGAAGACAGTGCTTGTAGACAAATGTAATCATTTTGTGGCTGTGGTCATCCAATGGCTAAGCAGGCTTCAGGATTGTTTGTTTTTATGTGATTGACTCCAGGAGCCCTCTACATGATTTCTTCAGGTTTTATTGTTAAAACCAGCTAGTATCATATTAACTGGGACTTTAAAATATTTAAAGAGCTGCTTGCTAATGGAATATTCTTCCTATTTGTGTAAGTGCTGCCAGATGCTATATGGTTTCTACTTGTGTTGGTGTGTGGTGGGGGAAAAGGGAAACTGAGGTGGTTGGATCATCTACTCAAAACATGAGGCTTTCATATTGTGGGAGAACCAAGCAAGTAAAATCAACCAGCTTGGTTAGGAAACAAAAGAATTCACACCTCTGGATGAGTGGGGGAAGGGATACCAGCAAAGCAGGAGTTTCTCAGTTTGCAAAATGTAATAAATTAAGCACTGAAACTTAAACAAAGAAAAGGCCCATAAAACACTTTGGAGGAGGTTTCAATGTGCAAAAAAAGGCAATGCTGGGGAGGGCTCAATTGTTGGAGGAGGTTTCAACTTGCAAAAAAAGGCAGTACTGTGGAGGGCTCAATTAACTTCTTAAGCCTGAGGAAAAATAGTGCTGTCAAGCTCCCATGCAAGCACAGGTAGCATAGTAATGAGGCTTCAGCGGAGGACATTATTTTTAGCACTCTATCATGTTGTTTGGAAGGTAATTTATGTAGGGATTCCTTTTCTCAAAGCAAAACATCTACAGTAGGGCTGTGTGAATACCTTTTCCTGAACATTCGGTATTTGGGTCCCAAGTATTCGGTATTCATTATTTGGTATTCGGCCAGAAAAGGTGTTTATTTAAGAAAACTTTAAAAAAGCACTTCAGCAACACCATTAATCACCCATTGAACCTGGTATACCATATACACCTCAATGACACTTCAACCACCAACATAGAGCTCTCACTAATGCAACACAAGCTTCATGTGGCACACTCGATCCACCACACCACAGACATAGCACTCTGAAAATGATATCAAGAATTGTATTTGGTCAGCACTAGAGGGTGTTCATGGTCACAGACACGGGGTAGAAGGTGCTTGGCCATGGGCATAGGAATAGTGGTAGCAGTGGATGCAGTAGTGGTGACAACTGAAAGAGTGGCTGCTGTAAGAATGGCACTGGTGGTTGTGGGTAACACACTGGCTTTGGATGTAGCAGCCATAGTGGTAGCAGTGGGAACACTGGTGGTGGTGTCTGCTGCTTCCTGCATAAAGCATGTATGCTCTAATGTCCCCCTTACTACTGCACAACAGGATGTGACAGTGAACGTACAGATGGAACAGGTGGTGACACGTGTAGTAGTAGTACTGCTAATGGTATTAGTAGCAGTAGTACTATTACCAATGCTGCAAGAACTAAAAGGCTTGTTTAGGGAGAACAATATTTGAGCCCGCCGAATAAAGAGAGACACCTGTATGTCATTGTCTATGTACTATGTAGGGAGAGGCATCAGCAGCAGAAAACAGGAAGTTGTAATCCCTCTGTACAGACAGCTGGTGAGACCCATCTGAAGTACTGCGTCCAGTTCTGGAGACCCCATCTCCGCAAGGACATAGACAGGACAGAGGCAGTCCAGAGGAGGGCAACTAAAATGGTGCAGGGTCTGCAAGAGAAGCCGTATGAGGATAGACTAATGGAGCTTAATAGGTATACCCTTGAGGAAAGAAGGGAGCGGGGGGACATGATAGAAACTTTTAAGTACCTCAGTGGAATCAACAAAGTCCAAGAGGGTAGCATCTTTCAGAAAAAGAGACGTGCAAGAACAAGGGGACACAATATAAAGATAGAGAGGGGTCAGTTCAGGGGCAATGTGAGGAAGTATTATTTCACAGAGAGGGTAGTGGATGCATGGAACAGCCTTCCTGAGGAGGTTGTGGGGTCTAAAACTGTGGGAGAATTCAAGAATGCATGGGACAGACATAAGGCAATTCTTGTGGGGGGTAGGAAGAAATAGGCTGTTGGTTAACTAGGATCTGCGGCCTATCCTTTAGGTAGGGAAATGGGAACACTAGATGGGCCATGCGGTCCTTATCTGCCGTCAAAGTCTATGTTTCTATGTTTCTAGTCTAGTTCACCACCTTCTCTAGAATTGTATTATGTATCAGTAATATACAGTGGAGCAAGACAAGATGCAATTCAGTACTTTGCAGTAAATGACATGCCACAAAATATTGGATGACTAGAGGGCTTAATTGCCATGAAATTACACTGCTCCTTGCAGCATGCTGTAGCATTTTGCAGTAATTTTGCAAGATACTGTATTGCATACTGTCTGGCACCACTGTATGAACTGTTTTATAATCTTGATGCAGTGTTTCCTCCTTGGGTATGTTAGTTGTGGATTGTTTTGTTACAAGGGCATCTCAGTAGCATTCATTTTAACTTTACTTATTTATGGTGTGTGTTTCTTTAAGGGATGTATATTCATAGTATGTTTGTATGTTCCCGACATGCACCCTGACAAACACCAGGTTCTGGTCAAAGCACCAGGGTCCTATTGGCATCCTCCAGCCTTAGCACAAACAAATGTATTGGCAACTTTATGCTCCACTGGTCTTAACTGTATTTTGTTACCCCCCCCCGTGCTTCTTTTGTTCTACATAGATTGGGGGTTTGGCAGCCAAGGGACAACACTAGCAGTAATTGTCTGGATGTGCTGTACGTTTGTGGGTCTATCATCCTGTCCCTCACCACTTGGAGCCAGCGGTGCAGATGCTTTGCTGGGGCTGGACCAAGCATGTTTGCAAGATTGCAGAAGATACGATGGATCAGGTCACTAGTGGTTACTGTGTAAAACACAAACTTTTACTGCGTAGTACCTGTGTGTGTGTGATGCTCTACTTAGTGCTTGTGGAACTACAGTAATACACCAACCGTTCCAGTTATACTGCACCACAAAAATGTAGCAGTAAAGAAAAACACTGCTACTAAGAAGGGGAAGAAAAGGGCAACCTATTTAGTCAAACATGGAACCGAACAAAGAACAGACAGATGACATACAGTCAACTCAGTGAGACAGGCCTGACCCAGTAAGTGCAATGGTTTAATTAACAAAACAACAAACAAACAAAAAAATGCATGTGCACAGCTGTGTACGAACAAGGCACAGACTCACGGGGGGTATTTTTAAGCACAGATTAATTGTGTGCAGTGGGCTGAAGAATTGGGGGGGGGGGAGTCAGCCAACACACACTCCTCATGTGTACAGGGATTTATCCCCAGAACCAGAGGACTAACAATAATAATTCAGTGAGTCAAGCCTGACTGACATAAAACTGAAGAAGTTTATTTCAAAATCTTTGTGCACACAGCTGTGCACACGTGTGGCCCTGCCTCATGAAAAAATATATTGAGCATGCACATGCTGGGTGAAGCCTCACAAAATCAAATATTATGCACATATACAGTAAATCATAAGCAGTGACCTGCAGGAGGGGGAGTTAGCAGGCACCCTCATCAGTCACACAGGGAACCAAGCCTGGAATTAGACAACAGCAAAAAAAAAGCAAAAACAAAAAAAAACACAAAAATAAAATGTGCTTCACCCAAAAAAATCACACTGGAGCTATGTCAGACAGCAGCAGAGAAGGGGTGTTAGCAGACAGCACACTAGTCCCTGTAACAGAGTACAGCAATAAGGACAAAATATCTGTCAGAAAGCCAAACATAGCTTTTCTGACACTGATCAAAAAAACTATACTGACCCAAAAAAGCCTGTGAAGCAAAAATCGAATTCTTTTTAGCAAGTTTAAGGTCTCAAAAGTACTGCAGAGCAGCTGTCAGAAACCACTGTCTCCTATCTTCCACCAGCTCAGAGTAAGAAAGTCACATGGTGTGCTTCCCTTTGAGCTCAAGAAACAGTTTTTTACTGCCCAACAAGGCTCTGCGAGACTTGGAAATCTCACCGAATAGCAGTTCCCGAATAGTGACTGAATACTGAACTATTTGGAAAATGCATCCTAATATTCAGGAAGCCTACTATTCGTGGTATTCGGAAAATACAATTCGGCCCATGCACAGCCCTAGTCTGCAGGGCTATGCCCACTGCAGCTGTAAAAATCAAGTATCTTAATTGTTTATCTAAATTCATGCCCTCGCCCTTGTTCAATTCCCCTAAATAAATCAGTTTGTTGTTTAAATGTTAACTTGGTCCATCAGCATATTATTATTGAGTACTGGGTTAATTCAAATAACTGCAAAGTATTGTGTGGACATTGCTGGTAACTATTTCTTTGCAGGGGCACAGAGTATATGCAAGAGTTCCAGACCCTGTTGGTGAGTGTGGTCATCATGAGGATATTATTAGCACTCTCCCTTAATTGTAAATTGAATGCAAAGTAAAGTGTGTTATGGGAATTTATGTGTAAGGTCACTAGGTGGGGCTGTGGGTAGGTACAACTTCCCAGAGGGTTGTACTAGCTTAACATCTAACCCACTTAAAGAATTCTCTGGGTGGCGGCACTGTGTTAATAAAATAGAGTCCTTGGTAACAACTAAACCCAAACCCAGGCCCCTCAACCTGCATCTAGGTAGGCAGGCAGGCAGGGGTAGTAGTCTGTTGGGAAGTGGCTCTCAGGTTATATGTACATTTCCACTAGCTCCAAAATCACAAGATCTTGGGTTTTAATCAATAGTTGGGCTTCCTGCACATCTAATTGCTTGGGTGAACCAGAAATCATAACCTGGGTTTTCTTGAAATTTAACAAAAGTTTACTGTTAACCAAATAATCACGTATCTTGTCACAATTGTTTTTGAGTAACCCCTGGACCACACCCCTCTTCTCCCTGACAGTAAATAACCATATCATTTGCATAAAGATGCACATTTGCATTCTGTAATTTCTCATCAATAACATTAATAAACAGGGAGAACAGGAACGGGCCCAAAACTGATCCCTGAGGGACTCCATTTTCAATGGGCTTAAAATCAAGTTATTATCCCATGATACTCTAGTGTCTTTTTCCTCCCTCCAAGATAACTTGCAAACCATTTATTCACTTTACCCTGGAAGCCTATCACACTCAGTCTGTCCAACAATAGTGCATGGTTGATTGTGTAGAACAAAACTTAATCCTCTAATGACATATATAGCAATAGAGAGAGGGATTGCTAGAGATTCCCAGGGTTTGTTTGAAGACCTTCGGGGCTCGAGCATTTGCTTTTGCAGTCCCTACCCTGTGGAATTTTCTACCTCATTGGGTATGGAGGTGCCTGACTGTGGAGAGCTTTAAATCAGCACTGAAAACTTATTTATTTAAGCTTGCCTTTTCTAATAATTGAGGTGTGATTTCTGCTGTTAGTTTTTGTATTTTAAATATTTAGGGCTTTACTGTTTTAATTTTGTAAACGTGCTTTGATGCATGTGAATTGCACTTTATAAATAAAGATTATTATTATTACTTTACCAGAAAATGCCTTGAAATAAATGTTTACCTTTTTTTGTATTTTTATTTTATTTTTGAAACCCTATATAAAAATGTCATACATAACCCACTATAAAATGGATGAGGAAATCCCTGCATCCCTATTGACCAAGACTGGGTTCTAGACATTGCCTTAAGAGCACACTACCAATAACTAAGCACAAGTCCCTGCCATCCATGGCGCAGTACATTCCATAGTTATGAGCTAGTATGGAAAGTTGAAGTTTGAACTGTCAGCCATTTTTCTTCCTCCCACTACTGTTATGTCACTGCCAGCATATACATACCTGAGGTATGCTGTTCACCCAACCCATTGTAGGGATTTTTTTTTCATAATTTGCTGGCCTGATGCTCCTAGCCTGGCAACTCACTTCTCTCTCTCTCCTGCACAACTGCCACCTGCCCATTCACTTGCTCATAACATACAGGGCAACTGCTTGCTCACTGTTCTCACTCATTCTGACAGCGGGTCTCTATCTGCGACTGCAGAAGTGAAGAAAGTACCACTGGTTTCACCCAGCTGGTGGCTTTCTCACTACTGCTGACATGACTGGCATCAACTCACTCATTTCTACAGGCCTCCTCAGTTCACCTTTCAAATCACCACAAATGTAATTTTTCACCTCATACTTTGTTTATCCTCTGGGGCTATGACAAGGGAGGGCTTCCTTTCAGTCGGTGTGCACCCTTCTCTAATGTCCACTATCTCCCCAGGACCTCCTGGTGGTGAGGGTAGACCTACAAAGGGAGGTTTGTCCTCCCTCCAAAGTACATGATCCAGTGCCTTGCTGCAGGCCATCCCGGTGACATGGTGGGTGCAGGTGTGGCGAGTGGGTGTCATATGCCCCTTGTTGTACCCTTACTTTTTCCTTTGGCTTGTCTCCCATACTACTCCTCTGGGCCTCAGCAAACTTGGTCACTCGTGCACATGGAGGCATACATGCATACTGGTACCAGCGGCCCCATTCCCCCCAACCCTCCTAATGCCAGCTCCCCATTTATGTGGCACTACCTATAGAGCCTCCCCTCAGTCGCAACCAACTGCCAGGAAGACCAACCTCCCCAATCTGGTCGAGGAGAGCGGCATGATAGCTGCTCAATCTTACTTCCAGCCCTGCCCCTGTCGACCCCCAGTGGCCTGAGCTCATTCCGAACATGGTTCACCAGTATGGGAGAGGTAAGGTGCTTTAAGCATCCCAGCCCTCTGCACCACCAAGCTGGCCAAAAATTTTAATTAAATATTGTCACACCATAACCGTGAATACAAAAACAGGTGCAGGATTTTCTGGTATTGTTGGAGTGCTCACAAGGTAACTGCCACTCACATCATGCTCACCACTGACCTCTGCAGCAAACCCTGGGCCAATACAGTGGTTTAACCTGCATGCTAGCAAAGGTTGTAAATGTAACATTTATTTGAACTTGCTTAATAGGTGGCATAGAGACACATCAAAGGGCATTGTTTTTATAATAAACATTTATATATATATATATATATATATAATGCCTGATCCACAAATATGTTCATCATTAGATGGGTAGGAGAGTTATCAACATAGCACCCCCTAGCCCATGGAAAGGCAATGGAGTGGGCTGGGGGGGATGCTGGGGTGCATAGGGAGGGGCATCACCAGTAGAAAACAGGAGGTGATGATGCCACTGTACAGACAATTGGTCAGGCCACATCTGGAATACTATGTTCAGTTCTGGAGACCACATCTCTTGAAAGACATTGACAGAATAGAGGCAGTCCAGAGAAGGGCAACAAAAATTGTGAAAGGAATGCACCAGAAAACATGAGGAAAGACTGAAAGACCTCAATATGTATACCCTGGAGGAAAGGAGGGAGAGGGGGGATATGATATAGACATTTGAGTACCTCAGGGGAATCAACAAGGTCCAGGAGGGCAGCATCTTTCAAAAAAAGAGATGTGCAAGAACAAGGAGTCACAATATGAGGCTGGGGGGGGGGACTCAGGGGTAATGTAAGGAAGAATGTTTTTCACAGAAAGGGTGGTGGATGCATGGATCAGCCTCCCAGTGGAGGTCTTGGAAGACAAAATGATTGGTGAGTTAAAGAATGCATGGGATAGACAGAAGGTAACCCTAGTGATAGGAAACAGAGGGTAAGTTGCTGATCACTTAGGATCTGGAGTTTAAGTAGGTAGGGGAACGAGCAGACAAGGTGGGCCAGGCGGTCCTTGTCTGCCGTCCAAATCTATGTTTATATATTTCAATGGCTGCGGAGAATCTTTTTAACCTTGATTGTAAATATTTCAGCACTTTTTTCTATATTTACACAATTTATTTTTTTAAATCCATTTTATATAAGCAGCAAGGCATGATGGGGTATTGGTTGTACTAGGTTTAACCCCTGTCCAGGAGCCGAAGGCACTTGGTTTCACCTCATGCCTTTATAGGCGCTGGCCATGGGTAAGCCTAGTACAACAAATGCTCTATCATGCTTTTATGCCTAGTGGGCTGTACCAGGCCTTCCACAGTTAATTCCTCTGCCTGTGACATCTGATATCAATATGCTGTTGAGCAGTCTGCTATAGCCTATTAATACCAACTGTGTCAGATATTACAGACTACTTCATGTATCTATAAATGTATTAAGACTGTGAATTTACTTTAAGAAAATACTTACCATAACTTCACAAATGTTGTCTGACATTGCTCTGTATACCCCTGGTTATTTTCAAAATACTGCTGTCTGAGACAGTCTGTGATTTTACGGTTTCATTTTTTGACTCTGCAAATGGTAACTGTGGAAGTTCACAGGACCGTCATTCTCAATTTGCACTTCTACAGCTTCCCCCACATCAATACGTAAATCAGTTTCAGCAGCAACTGATAATGCCTCACTAGCTGATCTGCATCAGTAGACATATGCAGTATAGAATCCTCCTGAATCCCATGAGCAGTGTGAGTGTTGCTGTAGTTTCATTGATCAAGCTGTCTCACACTTCCTGAGGAAGCCTTAGGATGAAATCAGTTGAAGTTTGTGAGGGCCCTGTCTGTTCCTGAATTTGGTACATTTGCAGTGTTTGAGGTTAGCACTCTTTTCTGTCTGTACACTTATTTTATCTTAATAAATTGCTTGCATTTGGTGAGCTTGTGGTCTGCCTTTGTGGAGGGTTGTGCTGGAATTCTGAGAGTTACTGAGTTTATTTCATGTGCACACCCAGCTGGAAGGGTGACTTTCTAAGAGTTTTTGATCAAGCTGTCTCACGGCAGATATTTCCTAAATTATATAACAGATAATAAATGAATACTTATATATGCTTTTAGTAACTTGAAAGATATTGGTGCATTTTTTTATTTAATAACTTCTGCTTCTACAAAACATCAGACGTATGCCAATGCAGTGTTGGAAACACCCCAAAAATATGTCTGTTGGGTGACAAGGGCTGTTCACATGCATTGTTGTGGAATAATAACTCCAGGAAAGGCTGTAGATGCTGTATGATGAAGTCTGCATGGCACTGAGCGCATTAAAAAAAGTTGTTCACGGCCCTTATAAGAAAGTGGACCAGGATCTAACAACTACAAACTCTATACTCACCAGGTGGAGCTGCTTTGCATCAGCTTCCAAAAACTGTGTGACAACACAAACCTACGACTAAGCACCCATTTATGAAAGTCTCACACTGGTCAATATACACTGGACAATATGGACTTCAAGGGAGTAGATTTTAAAGAAACATAGAAACATAGAAACATAGAAACATAGAAGTTGACGGCAGATAAGGACCGCAAGGCCCATCCAGTCTGCCCATTTCTTTTTCTACCTTATAAATGTACCATCGGCCTTTGCTCTGTCAGTGACCTATCTATTCATAGTCATTTGTATTGCTTCCTTATGCCTATCCCATGCCTGTTTGAAGCCCCTGCACTGTATCTCATAGCTACCACTTCTTGTGGTAAGCATTCCATGCATCTACCAATTTTCTGTGAAAAGAATTTCACATTCCCCTTAATCGGCCTCCTCTAATCTCATGCTGTGTCCCTTGTCCTGCTATTTTTCTTATATTTAAACATGTTAGACTCTTTCACCTTGTTTATGCTCTTAAGGTGTTTAAATGTCTCATCATATCACCTCTCTCCTCCTTTGCTCAAGGGTATACATATTGAGCTCCGTTAATCTGTCCTTATATGTCTTCTGATGCAGTCCCTGCACCATTTTGGTTGCCCTTCTCTGGACTGCCTCAATTTGGTTAATGTCTTGTGAAGGTGTGCCTCCAATACCTGCATTAATACTCCAGATGGGGCCTAATCAATGTCTTGTACAGAGGGATTATTATTTCCTCTTACGACTTTGTGATACCTCTACTAATACACCCTAACACCCCCTAGCCTTACCTACTGCTTTAGAGGTCTGCTTGGATGATTTTAGGTCATCAGTGATGATGATGCCCAAGTCTCTTTCTTCCTTGTGACTGCTAGCAACTCCCTCCCAGCCTATAAGTGATTAGGGTTTCTCTTCCCTATGTGCATGATTTTGCACTTCTTTGCATTAAATCCCAGTTGCCACTCTTCTGACCATTCTGCTAGTTTATCCAGATCTCTTCTCATTCTGCCCACCCCATCTGGATCATCTACTCTGTTGCAGATCTTGGTGTCATCTGCAAACAGATGACACCAAGAAATGGGAGGCTGTCTTATGAAATGCTTTGAAGTAAGGGTGTAGGGAGGCATACCCTTTGTAAACATTTATGTACAGTTTTTAGTGCCTGTCCCAAACCTTATGCCTTTTTGTTACCATTGTCATCCTTATCTAATGTATTTGATTTAGTGTAGACCACTGAATAGTTTCGGTGTCTGTTTAAACCATCTGTCGTGTAGGACATAGATATGTGTTCAACCTGTTTAGAAATTAGATGAGACATATGACAACAATCAGTTTTGTTTTGTATTGTGGGCAGCAGCTGGAGAGAGTGTGTAAATTTGTACAGCTGCATAACAAAGTTATGCTAACATATTGTGATTACAACAGTAGAAAAAGGGAGGCTTTGGGATGTCTGGAATGTTGGCAAACAGCACAGCCTGTCTCCTTCCATGGAGTGGAATTGAATCACATCTCTGTGTGTCCTTTCCATTCGGTACAATGCCCTCCTCTGCTGCACTTTTTTCTTGCTCCTGACTCCACTGCATTTGTCAAAGCAAACTTTTAAGTTTCTGAGTTTTCAGCACCAGCTGCTGACATCACTGTTTGCAGAACATTCAGCAGCTGGCATTGGAAAGTGAGCTAGATCTATCTATCTGTCTATCTATCTATCTTATTTGTTAAGTGGACAGAGTGCCCAACCTTGGTACTGCTTTTTTCTCTCCCCCCCAACCAGGTCAGCTGCCTGCTCTTCACAATCTTTCCTTTTTTTTGTTATATCTTTAAGCAGACCAAGATGTCCACCCTTAGTATTGCTTCTTTGCCCCCCCCTCCCTTCCAGATCACTTGCTTCTGTTCCTCAAAGAGAAGCCTGACACTGGGGTGCCCAGTCCCCTATGTCAGAAATTAGACTTTAAGCTGTAATAAAGAAAAACTGTTCTTTGATGATTTTTTTTAACCTATAAAAAAGAAAATGGGTCCTCATTGATCTAACCCCCCCAACTGACCTCCCACTCAGCACCCACTACCCCACACCCCCACCGCACCTCCACACACCACCCTCACTCACCTGAACAGGTCCCACTATGTAGATCCACTCTTCAGTTGAAGACACTTCTTGTTGCTGGACCTGCTGACTGCTCATGAGAAACTGAGGTAGGTGCAGTTCAATGTATTTCAATACGGTTTTGAACTTTGATGCATAACTTTATCATTTTTGCATATTTTCACTCCACATTTTCAACATAAGGACCCACCTTATGACCTGTGGTGGTGGAATTATGCAAATCAGGCCTGAAAGGTGATTTTGTGGTCTCTTGGTGAAATCACCTTTCAAGCATAATTTTAAACTTTTCACCAGCCTTGTCAATGAGGTGGGGCATAAAGAAACCTGTGTTGAACATTTGGGGTCAGGATATTTAAAATTACTGAAGTTATGAGCAAGTGTAGACAAATGTCAATGTACGCTCATAACGTTGTTGTTTTGTAATATTTTTACCCCAAATTCTCAATATAACTTTCTTATGACCCCACCTTTATGAAAAAGGGCAATGAAAATGTTCAAATCCTGCCCAAAAGGCAATTTCACCAAATGACCATAAAATTGCCTTCTGAGCCTGATTTGTATAATTCCAACACCATAGGTATTGAGGTGGGGTTCCAAAAAGTGTATGTTGAAAATTTGGGGTGAAAATGTGCAAAAATGACAAAAGTTATGCATCAAAGTTCAAAACCCCTGTGAAATACATTGAACAGCACTTACCCTGGTTTCTCATATTGCGGTCGCCGGTTCCAGCAGCAAGATGTGTCTTCAATCAGATAGTGGATCTATGCCATGGGACCTGTTCTGGTGAGTGAGGGTGTGTTGGGGTGTGTGGTAGTGGGTGCTGAGTGAAAAGTCAGGGTGGGCGGCCAGATCAGTGAGGGATCATTTTCTTTTTTACAGGTTAAAAAATCATTGATGGATGGCTTTCTTTATTACAGCTCTCAGTCCAATTTCTGATACTGGGAATTGGGCACCCAGGTGTAGGACTGCTCTTTGGAGAATGGGGGCAGGTGACCTGGAGGGGAGAGAGGGTCCAGAGAAGTTGTACCTGGGGTGGGCAACCCAGTCTGCTGATATATTAAAAAAAAGGAACATTGGGAAGGGTAGGCAACCTGGGGGAGAGAAAGAAGCAGTACCAAGGGTGGGCATCCCAGTCCACTTAATAAATACAGTACATAAATAGATAGAAACATAGAAACATAGACTTTGATGGCAGATAAGGACCACTTGGACCACCCAGTCTGCCCATTTCCCTACCTACTGGATAAGCTGCAGATTCTAGTTAACCAAAAACCCACTTCCTGCAACCCCTCACTATAATTGCCTTGTGTCTGTTCCATGCATGTTTGAATTCCCCCACTGTTTTAGACCCAACAACCTCCTCAGGAAGGCTGTTCCATGTATCCACCACTCTCTCCGTGAAAAAAAATCTCCTCACAATACCCCTGAGCCATCCCCCTCTATCTTTAAATTGTGCCCCCTTGTTCTTACACATCTCTTTTTCTGAAAGATGCTACCCTCCTGGACTTTGTTGATTCCCTTGAGGTACTTGAACATTTCTATCATGTCCCCCCTGTTCCTCCTTTCATCAAGAGTATACATATTAAGTTCTCTCAGTCCCTCTTCATATGGCTTCTGCTGCAGACTCTGCACCATTTTAGTTGCCCTCCTCTGGACTGCTTCCATCCTGTCTATGTCCTTGTGTAGATGAGGTCTCCAAAACTGCACACAGTACTCCAGATGGGGTCTCACCAACTGTCTGTATAGAGGGATAACCACTTCCCTTTTTCTACTTGTGATGCCCCTTCCTATGCATCCCAGTATCCCCCTGGCTCTCCTTACTGACTTTTCACATTGCTTACCCACCTTTAGGTCATCTGATATGACTACCCCCAGGTCCCTTCCATTTTTGTTGTTGTTAGTACCTCCCCTGCTATTGTGTACTCTTCTCCTGGGTTTTTGTTTCCCAGGTGCATTACTTTGCACTTCTTTGCATTGAATCTTAGTTGCCATATGTCTGACCATTCCTCCAACCTTGCCAAGTCCCTTCTCATCTTTTCTACCCCTCTTGTGTATCAACTCTGTTACAGATCTTTGTGTCATCTGCAAAGAGGCATACCTTTCCCCAGACCCTCTGCAATGTCACCTATAAAATGTTAAAGAGGACTGGACCCAGTACTGAGCCCTGAGGTACTCCACTAGTAACCCCCCTTTCTTCGGAATGTGTTCCATTCACTATTACCTTCTGTGTCCTGTTGTGCAGCCAGTTTGCTACCCAGACTACACCCTGGGACCCACTCCCAGGCTGGCTAACAGTTATTAATCTTTTGTGCGGACTGTGTCAAATGCCTTGCTAAAGTCTAGGTAGGCCATATCCACAGCCCTCCTTGGTCTATTACTTTGGTCACCCAGTCAAAGAAATCAATTAGATTCATCTGACATGACCTTCCTGCTGTAAATCCATGCTGCTTTGGGTCTTGTGCCCTGCTGGCCTCTAGGTACTCAACAATTCTTTCTTTCAAGTAGTTCCATCATTTTCCCACCACTGAGGTCAAACTAACAGGTCTGTAGTTTCCTATGTCTGTCTTGCTCCCACTTTTGTGAAGGGGAATCACAGCTGCCCTCCTCCAGTCCTCAGGTACCACCCCATCTTCCCATGATTTGTTAAAAGTGTGGTTAGTGGTGTCACTAGGTCCTCCTTAGCTCTTTTAGGATTCTAGGGTGAATCCGTCAGGCCCCATTGCTTTGTCCACCTTGAGTTTTAGGAGTTCTTTCAGGACTCTTTCTTCTGTGAATGGACTGGTGTCAACCCCCCTACCCAGAGTGCTTCTATTGTCTGGTTTAGGTAACTCCTCCTCATCTTCTTTTGTGAATGCTGAGCAAAAGTATTCATTCAGTATCTCTGCCTTTTCACTGTCTCCCTCTGCCCACCTCCCCTCTCCTTTATTAATCTTCACTATCCCTCCCTTAACCTTTCTATGCTCCCTAATGTACCTATAAAAGGTTTTATCCCCCTTCTTAACTGAGTTGGCTATTTTTTCCTCGGTTTGGGCCTTTGCTAGTCTGACTGCCTTCCCCACTTCTTTCTGCTTTAATTGATACAGTTCTCTGTCAGTGCTCCTTCTGTGATTCCTTATACTTTTGAATGCAGCCTTTTCTCCTCACCTTCCCTGCCTCTCTTCTGAGAACCATAGTGGTTTTACTCTGCTTTGTTTTCTTTATTTGTTTCACACAAAGGCTTGTTGCCTCTATGATGGCAGTTTTGATTTTCCCCATTGTTCTTCCACCCTCCTTTTTGGTCATTTGCTAGTGCATTTTCAGGTATTTACCCATTTTGCCAAAGTCAGCCTTCTAAAGTCCAGTATCCTTGTTTTTGTATGGCTTATCTCCATGGTTGTGCTCATTGTGAAGCACACTGTGCAGTGGTCGCTTGTTCCCAGATGTCTACTGACTTCTAAATTTGTGATCCTCTCTCCATTTGAGAGTACCAGGTCTAGTATTGCTCCCTCCCAAGTGGGTTCCAACACTAGCTGTCTAAGGCCTGCCCCCTGCAGGGCATCGAGAATGGCTCTGCTCTTGGATGTGGCTGCAGTACATGTTGTCCAGTTAACATCTGGCATATTCAGGTCCCCCATCAACAGTATCTCCCCTTTTTCAGCCATTTTGAGAATGTCCTCTATCATTTTGTTGTCCATTTCCTCCCCTTGAGACGAGGGTCTGTATACAACCCCTGTGCGGATTGTGATGCCATTCCCTGTCTCCAAGGTGACCCAAAGTGCCTCTTGTCCTCCCCTTTACTTTTTAGTTCTGTAGCTTTTATCTCTTCCCTTATGTATAGAGCTACTCCACCTCCTCTTTTACCTTCCCTGTCCCTTCTGTAGATTGTGTGCCCTGGTATGTTGACATCCCAGTCATGGTTTTCGGTGTACCATGTTTCCGTGACTGCCACAATATCCAATTGTTCATCTTCCATCAGGGCTACTAGCTCAGGAAGCTTGTTTCCCAGACTATGGGCATTGGTACTCATTGCCCTCCATTTAATGTTGGCTTTATCCTTTTTTCCCCCATCCCTGCTCTTATTGTCCTTGACAGATGGAGGGATGGCCCAGTGATCTGGAGGGCTGAGGTGGTGGCACCTTACCTCCTGCCGCACTGGTGACCTGGGTTCAGAAATGGCTGGAGGTTTGCCAGGGGAGGGAGGATTGAGCGTCCTAAGAACGGCTCTCCTCTCTCAGGGATGTGGGTTTCCATGACCTGCTGCAACACTGCCATCTGGAGATGTCCAGGTGGCACTGCAGGTCTGGGTACATCAGGAGGCAGGGCCATGGCTAGACATGTTAGGACATCTCCGTGGAGGTAGAGCTTACCTGCCACACACATTGCACAGTCCCAGCTCTAGGGGAAACCTACAAAAACCAAGGTGGAAGAAAATTCTTGGCCGCAGGATAAAGTCCCATCCCTCACAGGCCCTGTACTGCTGATCAGACACCTTGCTTCTGTCCAGAAGCTAGTACATCAGTGGGAAGGTAAGACTAGGAGAAGCTGGGTGATGAGGCTGGGAG
Source organism: Neoceratodus forsteri (assembly GCA_016271365.2). Lineage (NCBI taxonomy): Eukaryota > Metazoa > Chordata > Ceratodontiformes > Ceratodontidae > Neoceratodus > Neoceratodus forsteri. Next base: position 801,581,833 of record CM028129.1, read on the forward strand.
GATAGGATAGAAGGTGTGTGCCAGGAGCAAACGGGGGCATACAATGTATATGAAAAAAATGGATGGATGGATAGATAGATAGATACATAGAGGGATGGATGGACAGACAGACAGTAGCTCAATTTCCAGTGCTGGCTTCTGAATGCTCTACAAGCAATGACATCAGCAGCTGGCACTGGGAACATAGGAGCATAACACTTGCTGCACACAGGAAAGGCTGGCAGGAGCGCTGGAGTCTGGAGATAGACTGCAAAGAAATGCCTTTATTTGAAAAAATGGAGATTCCATCCAGAATTTACATGCATGCAACATGTAAAGTGGACCAAGGGGGAAAAATAGGTACTATAAATAAGCTGAATTGGCTGAACTGGTCCTCTTTAGGAGGACCAATTCAGCCTGGTTCTAATTGTCTGTTTTCAGCAAAGTCCATTGCACTATAAAAAATGTTTATGTCTGAGGGTATACAGGGGTCACTACACTATAAAAAAATGTTATGTCTGATGGTATACAGGGGTCATTACACTATAAAAAGATGTTATGTCTGATGGTATACAGGGGTCAACCTTAACCTTTTTCTTGCACTAACCAGTAGGACAGGATGATTCAAAATTGCACTAGCCCACAAATGGTTGCACTAGGCCACAATTATAATGGTACATTTTGATAACTTACACAGCAAAAATTGCAAGCCAAAAAATACTCTGATTATTGCACATTTATTTTGCTACCACACTGCTTCCTGTCCATCAAAAAAAAAAAAAAGACTGTAATGCTATCACACACAGTGTGCTCCCCCTTGTTTTGTACCAAGGCCCCCTCTCTTCATCTTTCTGCACCCACTGAACCAGAGGATCCCACAACAGCAAATCAGTCAAGCATTCCTAGCTTTGTACACACAATAGTGATTGCAGTCAGAAAGCCTCCATATAATGATGTCACAGAGTCATGTCACATGACTTTCTGACAAGCTCATTTTACAATCATTGGTTATGCAAAAAACCACATAAGTAAGAAAGGGAAAAGTTAGCTTAAAGTTACAGATGTAGAAAGCAGGATTTAATTCATGCTTGACAAAACTGCCTGAATTGGTCCTCTTTACAGAAACACCAGTCTTTTTTTCATCGAGAACTGAACAGCTTTCTAGTACAAGCACACTGTTCCAGATTACATTGGCAGATTAAATTGTAAGGGCTACTATAATGATAAAACCTTCTCATAGGTCCAGCCATAGCCTGCCAAGGTGTTGAATTAATCTTATTCATTTATATGTGACAAGCAGAGACTTGTTAAAAAACAGACCTCAAATCCATATTGTTTGTGTAGTCATTTGCTGTATACATTTGTTCTTTGTGGATCTCAAAAACAGTCCCTTATGGCCTCGTTAACCTGTTGCTCCAAATGTGGCTCTATTGAGCTCAACATCAAGTAAAAAAAAATGTTATGGAACTAAGAGTCTAAAATTCAGATGGCTCCCATAATCTGTGAAAAAACATTCTTTGCTAAATGTAATGTAATCTAGTTCATAAAAGAACTATCCTGGCATGTGTGCATTGCCACAGATTTAACTGTTAGTGTAAATCAGAGTTATGCAAGCTGTCATTAAGTGGGCACATCTTTAAATATGCCTATTGAATTTTGCTGCTCAACCAGATCTCTTCCTATTAAAAATCTATCAGTTTACAATTCTATATTGATTTGATCCCTTCTTTTTCGTGCATGAACATCACAATTCATTTTACAAGCATCTATGTGAACTTACGGAAAAAAAAACACATGAACCTTCAATCTGATTATTTTTCCATATTGACTAATTGTTATACACTAATAAATCTCTTCTTTGACTCTAGTCATTAAATTACAGGGTAATTATTAGGCTTGCCTCAGTTATTATTCCAACTCTGTGCTCAAAGTTTTATGCACCCTATTAGCCTTTAATGGTGTTGGGATAGACTCTATATGTTATATGCATGGGTATAATCATCCAGTATTTAACTGGCTTCAGCCTAATCAATTTGTGCTAAAAATATGTAGTTAAAGGTCATAAATATTTTACATAAGTTTTTATAATTCTTTGGGTGGTTATATGAGTGGTCAAGGCAAAATACCTGCTGTATTATTTTCAGGTATAAGCACTTGCTTGTGTATACTGTGTCAGTGGATTGCAGGCATGTACCCTGTGCCAAGATCACATACTAATAAGAACTAAATATTATACTGTATTTACGTTGGTATTAGTTCCTGTTGTGACCCTAGATTTCATGACTGTTTAGCCTATAGAATACTGGCATATTACACTTGTGCACATAATTTAGGGTAATACCCGAAGTCTATAAATCCTGAAAGTGTGCATAAAACGTCTAGCACAGAGTTGGAATGATAACTGGGGTGAGCCTAATAGCTACCATATACCTTCATGACCAGAGTCAAAGGAGAGATTTATTAGTGTGCAACAATTAGCACAGATAATGAAGGATTGAAAGCTCATGTATATTTTTCATAAGTTCACATACTGTAGATGCTCTTAAAATGAATTGTGATGCTTACGTATGAAACAGAAGGGATCAAATCAATACAGAATTGTAAACTGCTACATTTTTAGTAGGCAGAGAGATGGTTGAGTAATAAGATACAATAGGCATACAGTATTTAAAGATGTGCACGCTGAATGGTGGCTTGTGTAGCTTTGATTTACATTAACAGTGAAATATGTGCCAATGTGCACGTGCCAGAATAGTTTTTATATGAAATAGACTATGTTACAATTAGCTTAGCATGTTTTTTATAGATGGGAACCATCTGAATTTCAGATGCTTAGTTCCATAAAAACTCTTTTTAATATGAGTCTGAACTCTATAAAGCCAGATTTGGAGGGTAAGATTAACAAGGCTGTCAGGGACTGCTTTGGAGATACACAAAGAGCAAAATGTACACAGTAAATGACTACATAAATTATATGGATTTGGGGTCTGTTTTTTGACAAATATCTGGTTATCGCATATAAAAGAATACGATTTATTTAACACCATGGCAGGCTGTGGCTGGACCAATGGGAAGGATTTATCATTGTGGTGGCCCTTACAGTCTAATATATCAGTAAATTTGGGACAATGTGCTTGCACTAGAAAGCTGTTCAATTAACGTTCTTAAGTAAATAGAAAAATACATGGTATTCTGTAGCCTGAATATTTTACAGAGTGCAGGACTTGCCATGTGAGTTACAGATATGTATTTAAAGTTATGGCATTTAGAAATAGAGAGCATACTATAAGCTGTATGAGGTTATAAATATACTCACAAATGGCATTTATAAATATAAAAAGAGACATGTGTAAATTCAGAGTGTGGGTGTATCAGGCTCACACAGTCTGCCCAGCAACTGAGCAGATTGTCCTCTTTTACATGGGGGGTGGGAGTGTGCAAATAGAATTATAAAAAGTATAGTCTTCACCAGTCATCAGAAGTAAATCATGGCCTAACAGTACAGTGAAAAAAGAACTTCAAGTCTCTCATTATGGTATTTGGTTGCTTGGAATCTCAAATGAAAGAAACAAATCACTATTGTAAAAGGAAAGACCAATCCCCCTTTACAGAGGAAGGGTATGTGTTCTGCTATAGTAAATCATAAAGTTGCATCCTAGTAGTTCTGTCCTTTGTAAATAAATTGTAAAAAAAATTCATGTGCATGTTTCAGGTAGCAAATGATTTATTTGAAGGAGCAGACATCACCCCATGAGTATTTACACAGGCTATAACAGCTAGGATGCAACCAGCATCAGTAATATGATTATGCAGCCATACTGGTTCTGACCAGAGTTTGTTTGTTTTGTAAGGGGTAGTAGATGGATGGAGTGTGTACAAAATGGAAATGTCTGGTTACCCCACTACTTTGATGGGTAGGTAGCTGGAGGGGGTGGTGGATGCCCAATGTAATAGAATAAAAAAGGGAATAACTGAGGTAACTGCAAGCTGTTTAAAAGTAATAAACAAGGGTAAGAGAAGTGAGAGAGAGCCCACATTGGTTCTTAAAGGATGTAGCTAAAGTGGTAGAGGAGAAAAAAAGGCTTCCAGAAAGTACAAGGAGAACCAAATGGTGGAAGACAGGGAGGTATACCTAGAGCAACAAAGGGAGGCAGAAACGAGGGTACAGACAGCAAAGGCTCAAACAGAGGAAAGGTTCACCCAGGATGCAAAGGGATCCATGACAGGAGTCTGATAAACATTTTGTCGAATGCCCCGTCAGTGACACCGGCAGGTCGACTGCAATTTGCAGTTGGCTGCCGGTTCGCTATTTGTTTTGTTGTTTTCTTAGGGGGGGCTTTGCCCCTCAAACCCCCCATGCAGGGGATTGCACCCCCACAACCCCCACTTAAGGATTCTCAACCCCAGTCGGAGCTGATTGGGGGGATGCAGGACCCCTGACAGACAGCGCGGGGTTCCAGCGGGTCTCCCACCACGGCTAGGTGCTGTAGTTGCTGTGGGGGACCTCGTTGGTAAAATGTTGCTGTGGGGAGGTAACTGGATGCAAAGAATGGGGAAAATACTTTCTTCAGGTACAAGAATGAGATGAGGAAGACACAGGATGGTATAGTGAAGATAAGGGTACCAGTCGGGAGTGATTATTCAGAGGAGATCAGGAAAAGCTAACATTTTAAACAAATACTTCTTTTGATATTCACATAGTAAGTGGGGGACAGGCTGACATGCATTAACAGGTACCTGGGTAAGGGATGGTGGGCACAAGTCAAGTCCTTTCATGGAAAAGAGAGTCTGCTGGGGTTTAGTAGCCCTAATAGAAAAAAAAGGTGATAGGGCCAGACAGGATCTACCCAAGAGTACTTAAGGAACTAAGCATGGTGCTAGCAGCCCCTCTAGCTACACTATTTAACATCTAATTGGAGATGGGGTGGTTCCATATGAATGGAGAAGGGCCAATGTCCCTCTGCAAAAGAGCAGCAGCAAGTGGAGATCATCAATCACAGACCAGTCAGTTTCACGTCAGCAGCTGGGAAGTAAATGGAGTCCCTACTGAAGGAGAGACTGATGGAATATCTGGAGAAATATGGGCTGCAAAATCATAGGCAGCAAGGCTTTATGGGGGGGAGGTCATGTCAGAGAAATCTCATGTTTTGTTTTGATTCGGTAACTAGTGAAGTGGATCAGGGAAAGGCAGTGAATGTGGCTTATCTGGACTTCAGTTAGGCCTTTGGCTCTGTACTACACAGGACACTGATAAAGTAACTTAGCAGTCTGGGGTGGGGGAGAAGGTGGTGTGCTGGGTATTAAACTGGTTGAAAGATAGGAGGCAGAGGGTGGTGGGAAATATAGACACTTGGTGGATGATAGAGTGACCAGTAGAGTACCACAAGGATGGGTACTGGACCCTGTCCACCTCAGTGTCTTTATAAATGAGGAAAATTGCTGAGGAACTGGAGGGGAAGGTGCGTCTCTTTGCAGATGACACAAAAATCTGCAGCAGCGTAGACACTCAGGAAGAGATGGAGAAATGGGCCAAACAATGCACTAATTCAGGCTGGTACCTAACAGAAAGTGCATCAATGGAGGACTAGGCCCTATGGACCTTACCATTGAACAGCATTCCCCCACAAATTTGGACCCATACAGACAACCCTTGGATTAAACACTTGCTACACATACTCCTCCACCTTCACAGAACCACAAATACCCCTAATGGTCTAGGCCCCTTGTCCCATATTCGTCACAAAAGTTATTTTTTCTCCCCAAGTTTAGACTCCAGCTATCTCTACGGGGTGGACCATAAACTGACTATGTTCTTGCAATTTATAGATGAATATGGGTTTCTCCCATTTGCTCACTTACAAACCAAATATTCTGTCAAGAAAGAGGACCACTAAAGGTATTTACAGGTCCGACACTTTATCATGACAGCAGGGGCCCTTCACAAGATCTGTAGAGAGTGCTCTGAATTAGAGTAATTTTTTTGCCATGCTATTATCCTTAAGGATAATTTTCACTACCTTTCTAAACTATACTCAATCTGAACACTCTCAAAAGACCTCCCATTGATGGCACAGATAGAGAAATGGAGCAGAAAGATGGCTCCAGCATAGATCTGTAACAATGGGTACTAAGGTTAAAATGGGCATGGCAGGTAACAGCTTCCCCATCATGGTGCAAATTCAATTGGAAGGTGCTCGTCAGATTTCTCCACACACCAACAATCACCAAACATTATAACACCACTCACGTAGATGTCTGTTTACAGAATTGCGATACTTGAGGCACACACCATCATATTTTTCAGGCTTGTTCCAGACTTCATGGGTTTTGGCAGGCGATACTTTCAGAGCTCCAAAAACTGCTGGGGCTTAATATTCCCTTTAGTTTTATGGATTTAGTTCTGGGTTTCCCAACTCTCCTGTCCTGCCCCACTTCCATTAAATGTCTTGGTCAGATTTTGCAAGTGGCTGCCCTTAAATGCATTACGGCCTATGGTTGTCCCCTACCCCACCCACCTTGTCCTACTAGAGGACTAGGGTGGCAGACCTTGAGCGAATGGAAAACATAACCAGTCAATTCTGATTGCAACGTTAAATTCCTTGAAATATGGTGTCTATAGTATGAAGCTCAGGATTAGGCCAACTCAGATTAATATACCTTATTTGCATATTGACAGTGTGGTGGGGGGACAAGTACATGCACCTATGTTTATATGTTAATTACATATTTACACGTTCATGAGTTTATTGACATGTAGACTTATACATGTGTATGTTTACAGATCCATATGTTTATATACTTTTTTAATTAGAATCATTGTTCAGAAATTATTATTGAGCTCTTTAGATCAATAACATAAAGTGGTTCAAATTACAGCAGTATTATCTTTAACCTAATTAAAAACTTCTTGTTTATTAATAACTAGTGGCATACCTTCCCGGGTTAACTGTACCCAATCCAGAAGTGTTTAAGAATGTCATATACTTGGCTGTCCCCAAAAAATGAAGGAGTACTCTCAATGTTGAACTTATAATATTATGTTTATAACAAGGACTGTTATCAAACCATATGGGACTTTATTCACCATAGAAACTTGGGATATTCTTCCCTATAATGCCCAGGACATGGGGGAAGGGATGCAAACGTATCCCGATACTGCAACACAGTGGTCCATATTGAAGCTTCCCTTTTATCTTATTGACTTTTTACCCAATATCTTTTGTTAGACTGTATTTGCATTGTAACTTTACTCATCATAACTAGAGACTGATGGAAGTTTTACTGCTGTACAATGCTGCTAATTGATATTTCTTAATAAAAAGATTCCTGAAGTTTAAAAAAAAGGAAGGGATGGAGAGAATGCAAAGGGATCTGGAGAAACTAGAGGAGTGGTCCAGAGAGTGGCAGCTGGGTTTCAATATCAAAAAGTGCAAAGTCATGCACTTGATGCGGGGAAATGTGGGAACTGTGTATATGATAGGGAGAGAGGTATTTACAGTTACCCAGCAAGAGAGAAACCTAAAAGTGATCATACCTGATGATCTTTAGGTGTCAGGGCAGCAGGTAGGGTGAGCCAGATGTTGGGATGCATAGGGAGGTCAATCTCTACCTGAAGAAGGGAGCTGGGATTGCCTCTGTATCACTCACCGGTGAGATTACACCAGGAGTACTGTGTCCAGTTCTGGAGGCCACACTGCTGCAAGGAAATTCACAGGGTGGGGGCAGTCCAGAAGAAGGCCATTAAAATGGTGGGGGGTTTGCATAAGAAGTCATATAAGGAGAGACTGCAGCGCTCAACATGTACTGCCTGGAAGAGAGGAGAGGAGAGCAAGAGGGGACATGATTGAGACCTATGAGTACCTCATGGGGGTAAACAAAGTATGAGGGGAGCCTCTTTCAAATGAGGAGAAGCACCAATACACGGGAGCATGCTATTAAACTTGGGGGGGGGGAGTTTAGGAGGGATATGAGGAAATATTTCTTCACAGAATGGATGGTAGACTCATGGAACATCCTGCCAGGAAAGGTTGTAGGGGCAATGACAATGAGAAGGTTTAAACATGAGTGGGATAGGCACTTGGGTATTATAAGTAAAGATAAGGGAGAGGGAGGAGGGAGGGAGGGACACCTGTGACCAAGTAGGGTCCAGGATGTAATGTTAGGTAGAGACAATAGGGCAGACTAGATGGAGCTACTGGTCCTTTTCTGACAACATTTTCTATATTTTTATATAGACATCAGGTCCTGTCAATGAAATAGTTAACATAGAGGTCATTTATCTGTATCTGCTGAAAATGTAGTATCAGAGAGCTGGTGGGGAGAGGGGAGGTGGTGGTAGAGGAAGGAGGATCAGTTGTCCAGAGGACTTTTCTTATCCTTCAAGGAGTGCCTGCAGAGCACAGAGTTTGCATGTTACCTAGCAGACTGCAGTGGAGAATCATCCTGGACAGACTAGAATGCAATAGTGGGTGTAATAGACACTAACGTGTGGTATGCAGGACTAAACAGCACATGTTGTGGCATCATTGCATGCCACGTCATTGGGGATGTGGGTATTTGGGGGGGCGGGGAGTTGAGAAATGGAAAAGTGAAAATACAAAAAAAGGTAGTGTAGTCAAAGGACAGGTGCAGCTCCCAACCCGACCAGATTGGATAGTCAGACCAGTAACTGGATATCATTTCTTTCTTGGAAAGGTGGTGAGGCTCCATTGACACAGCAAGGGTGGGTCAAGTCCTGGGGGTAGAAATACTGGCTGGCATATAGTTCCCTACAGACATTTGGGTGACAGGACTGTGGTTTCCAGGCAGATGGGAACTGTTCATTATTGGGAAGAAACAGAGAATTTTTTAAACATTAAGATTAATTAAACATACATGGCTAATTTGCAGTTTTGCAGCTGCCATCATTTTATGATGAGGACTCACCTTTGAGCTATTACTTGACATTTTAGGTTTCTTGGTTGGGATAACTCCAGGACTCAAGTATAGTTTCCTTATAAAGCCCATCTTTCATTGATGGAAGCTCACAAAATCATCTGCTACAACAAAATGATTTCCCTATATGACTGATGTGTTATCATCCCCCCCACACACCCAGAAATGTCTTGTAGATCTAACAAAGTTGTCTCAGTTCCTGCATAAAGTACAGTTATGTAGGTACTCACTGTAACAATAGATCTTTGAGAGAATCTCTTGCAGCAGGTCACACACATAGGAACATCCCATCCTCAGGCTTGGTTTCCAGCCTCAAGATTTCACCAGCAGTCAGCATAGGACCGATCACGATGACATCACGTTGTTGTACCTTGTGATATATAAGCATGGCTGGTGCCAGATTCTCCTTGGTTCTTTTCCTGTCAGCAACCGTACGTCACTGGTATTGCTTACAAGGCCTCCATGGGGAACAATGAAGTAGGTGGGAGTACCCTGCCTTGGTTGAGGGAGCAAGAACGAATCTCTCTCCTAGAGCAGAAAGTGAGGGGGGTAGAGGGAAGGGCAGCATGACCTGCTGCAAGAGATTCTCTCAAAGATGTACTGTTATGGTGAGTACCTATGTAACTGTACTGTCTTCTTTAAGGATATCTCTTACAGCAGGTCTCACACACACACACACACACACACACACACACACACACAGACACACACACACACACACACACAGAGGAATGAATTCCTAGCAGTTGGGAGAAAATGGCTGATGGCAAAAAAACAAGAAATTATGGTAATAGTTATTGCAGGACTGCATGGGCAAAACTGGCCCTTCTTTTGGACCCTATGTTCAGGCTGTAATGTTTAGTGAAGGTATGAACCTTCGACTAGGTTGCTACCTCTCAGAACTCTGTGGCCTAAACTCCTTTAAAACATGCTGCTGAGGTCGGCGTCCCATGTGTGGAGTGAGGCTTTACAACACCTGGGAGTTGTTTTCCATATTTGTTATAACAAAAAGTAATGCAGTTGGCCAACCATGTGGACAAGCACTGCTTGGAAACCAGGGCCGCAGTAATGGGGGGGGGAGTTGGGAAGTTGTCTGGGGCCCCGAGCTCAGGAGGGGCCCACCTGAGGAGCTGGCATTACTATTGGCATTAGCTGGTTTGGGAAACGGGGGCCCATTTCGATTGACTTGTCCCGTGCCCCAAAATTCATAGCTGCAGCCCTGTTGGAAACTGAACTGCCCTCTTTATCTGGAGTGAAGGAAATGAAAAGTTGTGCTGTCTTGTGCATTTCTTTTGTACGTAATAGATAATATCATAGAATTCTATGTACCTCTAATGTGTAGAGTAATGCCTCTCCTGGGTTAGCAGGTTCCACATAGTATACGGGCAGGAGGATAGACTGGTTCAGAGTGAACTCCAATACTACCTTTGGGGGGAAGTTAGGATTGGTGCATAATGACACCCTGTATTTGTGGAATTTTAAGTAAGGTTCCTTACACATGAGGGCGTGCAATTCTGATATACGTCTAGCAGATGTGATTGCCACCATGCATTGTTCTTTCCAGGAGAGATACCACAGCTCACATGTAGCCGCTGGTTCAAAAAGTGGTAAGGTGAGTTTTCTAAGATGAAGTTTAGGTCCCATGGAGGTAAGGGGTTATGCACTGGAGGTTTGAGGTGCAGGACACCCCTCAAGAAGATTTTCATAACCTCTAATTGGGTCAAAGGTCGGTTACCCACTGAGATGTGAAAGGCTGATATTGCCACAAGCCAGAAGGAGGCATGGAAAGGATGAGAAGGGACTTGGCAAGGTTAAAGGAATGGTCAGAAGTATGGCAGCTAGGATTCAATGCAAATAAGTGCAAAATAATGCACCTGGGAAACAAGAACCCAGGGGAAGAATACACAATGGGGGGGTAGTAACAACAACAACAAAAAGGAAAGGGACCTGGGGTAATCATATCAGATGACCTAAGGTTAGCAAGCAATGTGAGAAGGCAGTAGGGAGGGCTAGGGTATACTGGGATGCATAGGGAGAGGCATCAGCAGCAGAAAACAGGAAGTTGTTGTCCCTCTGTACAGGCCGTTGGTGAGACCCCATCTGGAGTACTGCATCCAGTTCTGGAGACACCATCTCTGCAAGGACATAGACAGGATAGAGGCAGTCCAGAGGAGGGAAACTAAAATGGTGCAGGGTCTGCAAGAGAAGCTGTATAAGGAGAAACTAAAGGAGCTTAATATGTATACCCTTGAAGAAAGAAGGGCGAGGAGGGACATGATAGAAATGTTAAGTACCTCAGTGGAATTAACAAAGTCCAAGAGGGTAGCATCTTTCAGAAAAAGAGACGTGCAAGAACAAGGGGACACAATTTAAAGATGGGGGGGTGGTTCAGGGGCAATGTGAGGAAGTATTATTTCACAGAGAGGGTAGTGGATGGATGGAACAGCCTTCCTGAGGAGGTTGTGGGGTCTAAAACTGTGGGAGAATTCAAGAATGCATGGGACAGACATAAGACAATTCTTGTGGGGGGTAGGAAGAAATAGGCTGTTGGTTAACTAGGATCTGTGGCCTATCCTGTAGGTAGGGAAATGGGCAGACTAGATGGGCCAAGCGGTCCTTATCTGCCATCAAAGTGTCTATGTTTCTATGTTTCTATTAGTCTGGCATCTGAGAATGGCAAGAAATAATCAAGAACACATTGCTGGGGACAGGTGTATGGGTCAAACCCTTGATCAGCTGCCCACACAGCAAAACATTTCCACTTCATGGAGTACATTGCTCTGGTTGAAGACTTATGAGCTGCTCAGAACACCTCAGCTACTTGAGGTGAAACTTGGAATTGGGATAGAGCTATGTCTTCAGGAGCCATGCATGTAGATGCAGGGAGCAAAGATTGGGATGGAGAAGGGTTCCCCAAACTTGTGTGGGGAGGGTGGGACAAATTGGAAGAGGTAGATGTTCCTGAATGGCCAGCTGCTGCAGTAGAGGAAACCAGACCTGTCACGGCCAAAGAGGAGTTATGAGGATCATGGTGGCCTGATCCTGATTCAGTTTGAGTAGTACCCTCTGAATAAGAGGGAATGGAGGAAAGGTGTAAAGAAATGCTCCTGTCCAGGAAAGAGATAACGCGTCTAGCAACAGAACTCCAGGACCTGGCTCTAGTGAACAATAGTGTGGCAATTTTGCATTGAGAGGAGAGGTGAAGAGGTCCAACTCGGATTGACCCCAATGATTGAAGAGTTCTTTGACAACTTCTTGAAGAAGCTCCCATTCGTGCATCTGGGTTTTGGAGCAACTGAGTGCATCTGCTAGAATATTCTTGTTGCCTGAAACATGCATTGTAATCTGGTGCAACCCATTCTGGATCACCCAATAATATACTCTCGTTGCCTCTCTGCACAAGGGGTAAGAATGAGTACCCCCCCTTGCTTATTCAGATAATGGACTACCGTGGAGTTGTCCATTTGAATCTGAAGGCAAGCCACTGGCAATAGATGTTTGAATACCTGTAGTGCATAAAGACTTGACTCATCTCTAAAATATTGATGTGGAGATAAGCTTCTCCTTGGTGTCATGCTTCCTGAGTTTGTAGGTTGTCCAGATGTGCTCCCCAGCCATGAGAGGAGGCATCTGTGGTAAGGATGTGTTATGGGATGGAAGCCTAGAATGGGGAGCCCCGTAACAAGTTGTCCATGTTCATCCACCACTGCAGAACATGAACCACAGGAGTTGAGACCATGACTTCTGCCTCTAGATCATTTGTTCTCTGGGTCCACTGCACCCTCTTGGTCCACTGTAGTACCAACATATGTAAACAGGCATAATGGACTGTTGAAATGGCTGCTGCCATATGTCCCAACAGCCTTAGATATTCTCAGGCTGAAACGGACCTGTTGTTTTTGATCTGTGATGCCAGGTTGCTTAGTTTTTCCGCCCAATCACGTGGCAGGAAGGCAGAGCCTATTAAAGTGTCAGTATGACCCCAATATACTGGAAGAGCTGAGTGTAATCCATTTTGGATTTTGGTATATTGACCCTTATTCCCAAAGATGCAAACAGGGTGAGAGTTTGAGAAAGAGTCATTGCGAGCTGTTGTTTGGATGAGGCCTTGAGGAGACAGTCATTCAGGTAAGGAAAAACATAGCAACCTACTCTCCTGAGAGCTGCCGCCACCACCATGAGGCACTTCATGAATACCCTGGGTGCTGAAGCCAGGTTGAAAGGTAGTTCCCTGAACTGGCAATGGGGATGGCTGAAACAGAAGTGGAGATACATTCTGTGAGCTGAGTGCATCATTATATGCAGATATGCGTCTTTCATGTCTAGTGAGCAAAGCCAGTCTCCTTTGCTCAGCAGGGGAATGAGAGTTGGAAGAGTGACCATTCTGAATTTTTCTGTACTGTATAAAGTGGTTTAGTTTTCTGAGATCTAGAATGGGTCTTAGATCTCCCAGGACTTTCAGTACCAGAAAAAAGTGGGAGTAAACTTCTGTTACCAGCATTGCCTTGTGTTCGGGAGGGAGGAAGAGATCCTTGGAGGCATACTGTAAGGAAAGGCCATCAAGTCCAAAGTGTGGCCTGACTGAATCAACTGAAGTGCCCATACATCTGTCGTTATGTTTTGCCAACCCTGTAAATACAGGGAAACCTGCCCCCTACCTCCGTGTGCTGGGGCCCTAAAACCATGGACTCTGGGGAATCCTCAAGCTGTGGAATGTCCCTGGTGAGGGACTGCTGGGGCTGGACAAGTGACTTTTGAGGCTGGGGTAGGTCCAAGTAAGGAGACTGTGGCCTTATGTTTGGTGGGTTGCTTGGTGGCAGGTTTTTGTCTATTGGAAGGCTGGCAAAAATTCCCTTTATAGTAGAGTTTTGGCTGAGTGTGGTAAAAGAGTGCACTGACTTCAGTGTACATTCTGAGGTTTGAAGAGAGGTTAAGATGTCCTGAGTCTGGGGCCCAAAGAGTTTATAACCCTTGAAGAGCACATTCAAAATAGAATGCTGGACATCAGGAGCAAAGCCAGAGACTCTGAACCATGAATGCCTTCTGAGACAAATACCAGCAGTAGACGCCTTAGCTGTGGAGTCAACAGCATCATAGACCACTCACAAAAGATGTCAACCAACCGCAGAGCAGTCTTTATAGTATTTGTGAGTTCCTCTTTAGGAGCTGTGTCTGGTAGTGTCTGGATGGAAGCCTGATTGGCTTTTCATAACTCCTTCTAACACTTGAGTAGATGCCCCATGTAATTAGGAATCCTGAGTGTCACTGTAGAGGATGAAAACATTCATTTTCCCATAGCATCAAGCTTCCAGGATTCTTTTTCAGGAGGAAGGGCACTAAGGTGTTGTGGTCTAACCGACCTGTCGTGGGATCACCACTGGATCAGCCTGTGGCAGAGTGGTGAAATAAGGATGTTCTGCTGGTGCTTGATAGGTCGTATCAGCCTTTCAAGGTGTTGAAGATATATTGAAGGGCTGCTGCTATGCTGCTAAAATGGCATTCTCATATACTTCCAGTAAAGGTGGAATGACCAAGGAAGGACTTTCTGGTAGGCCTAAAAGGCTGACAAGTTTGCACTTAGAGGCATCTTGCTCAGTGTCCTGAAATCCAAATGTCTTTTGGAGATGCTGCATTATGTCAGAGAAACTCGGATCATCCAGAGGAGAGCACAGAAGATATGGTGCAGTCTCTTCTTCCTGTAAGGATGCAGAAGAGCTAGAGGAAGGAGAAAAAGTCTCCTGATCAACCTCCTCCTCCTCTTGGTCCTCTTGTTCCCAGTTGTGTAATTATGGGTCCTCCTCCATTTTAATGTCCTGAGAGGGGCCAAAGATAGTGGGGAAAGCACTTGCAGTTCTGGAGGCAGAGGAGCACTAGGAGGCAATGAGACAGGAGCAGAACAAACTCCTGTGGTAAAGGTAGTGTTTTTCTGTGTCAAGTCCAAAATAATATTGACTAGGGCATGTACATCCACCATAGCCAATTGAGAGGTTCCCATAGTTACAGGGGTAGTGTGAGTAGGCTAAGCACAGAAAGGGGCCACGCTCAATCCCTTAGAAGAAGTAGTCTGCCAAACATAGATTGTTTAGAAATATAAAAGAATATTTTATTTTCTCCCCACATAAAAGCAGGTACACCACCCTCTTGAGATCCCTTAAAAAGCACCTGCAAAGATACAAAACAATTGATGGGTGTTCCTTTGTTTTTTTTCACCCTTGGGGGTGGTGTACCTGCTTTTATGTGGAGATAAAACAAAAAAAAATTTTATATTTCTAAACAATCTATGTTTGGCAGCCTACTTCTTCTGAGGTATTGAGTGGGATCCCTTTCTGTGCTTAGCCTGGTACTTGTTTGACTCAATGGACTGCCAATTTCCAGGGACAGCTCCATTTTTGTGTCGTACTATGAGTAGGCCCTTTAGGAATAATAAAATATATCAGTGCTGTTTGTGGCACCAAATGGCTTGTCAATGATGGACTTGATGAGTGTTACAAATGTGACTCTCGGGTCATCAACAAAAAGGCCATCCTTGATGAGGATGATCCATGGGAACCTATGACGCAATGTCCTTCACCAGGAGTCAGGGTCATTGATGACCAGGTGGAATCCAGGAGGCGATTATACAAAGACTCCCTTGAAGGTAGTGGCAGTAGAAATAGCTGTAACTACCATACCCTGCAAGCTCATCGATGAAGTTATCATCAAGGGGTGGGTAGAATCAGAAGGGCCTGGAGTCATCGACAGAGCAGATGATCACTGTTTGAGGCCCTCTGATAGAGCAGATAAAACTGCTCTAGTATTAAGAACTGCCTGAGAAACTGAAGTAGGCAGGTTGGATGTTGGGAGAGGAGACGTGCAGAGAATGTTTACTCCTTTCTTGGGAGTGTTTATGTTTCTCCTTTTTGTCAGCCTTCTCCGATGATAAGCAGTCCTCGCTGGAATGGTGGTAACTGGAGAATGACGACTAAGATGCATGGGCATTTTTAGATTGATGCTCCTGTTCTAGGAGGGCGATTTTTGTTCCATAAGGTGCTCCCTCAACTGTTGTAGTCATTGTCTTTTGGTAGCTTTATTAAACCGTTGGCAAAGAGCACAGACTTGAGTGTTGTGTGTAGGGACTAAGCATCATACACAACGTTCATGAAGGTCCTCTGTGGCAATCTTCTGGACACAGGCACATTTTCTAAATAAAGGGTCTGAAGACAACATGGAGAAGGCACAACGATACTGGAAAACAACATGCCTAAGTTTGTATATGGGTATTCTTTCCTTCTTCATCGACTGTAGCTAAACTCTGAACTGGACACGTAGCATGCAGGTTGGTGGCAGGAAAAGAACTGAGAAGCATCTGGGATCACCCACGCTTATCTACCATAGGGTATGACATGTGATGCCATCATGGGTGGTCCTAGGTTGACTGCTGGTGAAATCCTCTGGCTGGAAATGACACCTGCGGCTGGGAAGTTCCTATGTGAGTGATCTGCTGTAAGAGATATCCTTGAAGAAGATCTTATCATCTTGTGGCCAAGTGTGCAAACTAACATCAACTTTATTTAAGTTACTTCAACTGCTAACTACACAGTGAGTAGACAATTTTTTATATGTAACAGGAATATTTTGTTATAGCATATAACTTGAATGAAAAAGCCAAATATCTAACAGACAAAACTATTCACAGTCCTAGGTACATACTACATCTGCTCCAATAGTAAAATATGTACATCTACTGTATACAGTTAGGGCTGAGTAGGGTGTTTAATGTTAACCCCCTAATTTTGCACCTTAATTACTTTGGCAGCATTTGACCAAATCAGCTGACATTTTGCATGTGTTGTCTAGGAGGCAGGATCTAAATCTGTGGAAAGCTTTGTGATGGCAGCTTGTGTGGTTTCTGAGATCTGCATGTCATTCTTTGGTAGATGTCTAATTGTTTTCTATACTGAACATGCAATATTTTTTGATCTCACCTACAGCCTACACAGAATGGAATTTAGTTCCCCAAATTTTCAGGGTACAGGTGTGATGTCTTAGGGTAGTACCTTTGAAAGGTCTCATGAAAAAATATTAAATGGTTCCAGAGTTATAAGGCTTTAGGCCCAGATATTCAAACTGCGCCATTTTGTGGCGCAAGCCCCTTCGCCGCTCAAAATAGTTGTGCAGGGGTGTGGCCAGGGCGATATTCAATGGAGTTGCTCTATGGCGCAACTTCTTTGAATGTCGCCCCCTGGCCACACCCACTGTGCATGGCACAGTGGAACTGCGCCAGCCGCAAGTGGTCAGAATGGAGCATTGAGATGTGGTGGCGCAAGTTCCATTGTGCCATGCACAGCACCTGCGATATTCAAAGGGTGACATGCAAATGGGGCCATAATTTATGCAAGGCACACGGGGGGCCATTTGCATCTGATTACGGCCCCATTTGCATGCCATTAGCATGCAGGTGCGCCGATCCCTGATGACTTGTGCCTGGCACCCTGCCAGGCATCAGCCGTCGGGACCGACTCCCCCTGCAGCCGGATCGCATTAGGTCCCGTAAGAGACAATGCATGTCTCCAATCCCTGGTGGTCAAGTGGACCCCGAGTAGCCCAATCGTGGGCAGAACAGTGTCCCCAGTGGCCGATTGCGGGCAAAACAGTATCCCCTCACCCCGAGTAGCCCGATCGCGGGCAGAAATATACCAATCCCCGGTAGCCTGATCGCGGGCAGTAATGCCTACCTACCCTGCAGTAGCCCAATCGTGGTGATATGTACCTCCACCCCGAGTAGCCCGATCGTGGGCAGTAATGACCCCACCCCCAAGTAGCCCGATCTGGGCGGCATTCCTCACCCCCAAGTTCGAAAGCCCTGGTGATCTAGTGCCTCAACCCCACCCGCCCACGGAGCCCCACCACTCGCCCCCGTCAGCCGGTGGGCGGCAGCATCCACCCGCCTGTCACCCGCTACCGCCGACTGACAGCTCAGTATGCACTGCCCATTGGTTCAGTGCATGAGCCAATCGGTGTGCAGCCCATACCATACAAGTCAGTTCAGATATGTGAATGAATGAATTCATTCACATATTTGGACTGACCTGTACCGTATGGGCTGCATGCCCATTGGCTCATGCTCTGAACCAATGGGCGTGCAGCCCTACCGAGCTGTCAGTCGGCTGGCGGCAGGGCGGCAGGCAGATGGGGTGCTGCCGCCTGCCAGCTGATGGGGGGAGCAGGGTGGTGGGGCTCCATGGGCAGGTGGGGTGGAGGCCACTAGATCACCAGGGCTTTCAGACTTGGGGGGTGAGGAATGCCACCCGCGATCAGGCTACTCGCGGTCCACCAGACCACCAGGGATATTGGACTTTTGGTGGAGGTCTGATGCCCACGATCTGGCTACTTGGGGTGGGGATACATCTGCCAGCGCGATCAGGCTGCTCAGGGTGGGGAGTGCTGCTGCCCGGTCGGACTACTTTCGGTGGTGGGGTACACTTCTGCCCACGATCGGGGCATGGGGTGTCGCCAGGTGCTGTAGGAACAGGTCGAGGGCCACCCACAGGTGGCAGCTGCTGTGTTGCGCCCTGCAATGTGGCAGCTCACCTGTGGGTGGCTCTCGACTTGTTCCTTTTTTTTTCAGCTTAACTTTGTGCAGGCGCAGGTAGGGGTTGCACCTGCATAACTCTGCACGGCCCGGGCTGAATATCGGGCTGTGCAGTTTATGCATGGTTCCTCCCCCTTCAGTTTCGCATGCCTTCATTATCATTGCACTGTTGCTCAGCATGATTTCAGGGGTGCAACTGCCTCCTGCTGAATATCGCAGAATGGCGCATTTCGGACTTGCGCAGGTGCAACCCTATTGTGCATGGCTCAACTCTTTTGAATATCTGGGCCTTAATGTTTTGTGTTTTTCTTTCTGTTCTGAGCACACTCAGTAATGTTCTTGGGATAATGTTCTGATACACCACAAATTCAGTGTCCCAAGATCATTTTTGGTTTCTCACCACTTGCTTCTCGTAGTATGAAGTATTTTTTTGTGTCATGAGAGCCATTATCTTGTTTCTTTTCCCATCAAAATAAAAAACATGGACAATACATAAAATGGTGTCATTTTAAAAGAATCATCACCTAAACCTAGCTAAATGGGACCTGTTTAGCTAGATTCTGGTGTTTGTGTTTTAAAATATTTGCCAGAAATACCTTTATTGAGCACCCCAAAATCCAGGTTGCCCAACTTAGTGAGAGGAGCTGTTCACCCATGTTCTCTGTATGAGAACAGCAGGACATTCTTGAGTTCTGCAGCTGCAGTTAGAGTCCTGCTGCAGACTGCAGTGAGAGGCGTGAGCTGCCAATCCCCCATTCTGTCTGTTTCTATGTAACTGTCTATCTGTCTATCTATTTGTTTTATTATACTGACTGGAGTGTCCACCCCCGGTACCACTTCTTTCTCCCTCCTCTACTCCAGGTGTCCTGCCCGCCCTTCCCAATCTTAATATTTATTTTTTAAATAACTATAGGTAAGCGGACTGGGGTGCCCACCCCCAGTACCCCTTCTGTGGAACCCTTCACCTCTCGATCATCGGATCCCATTTTCATACAGTGCTCCACCTGATACTGGGGTACCCAATCCTGGTGTTGGACATTAACCTGAAATAAAGAAAACCATCCTTGGTGAATTATTTATTTTTTTACCTGCAAAAAAGAAAACAGTCTCTTGCCATTCTGACCCGGACACCCCAACCTTCCACTCAGCACCAACCACCCCACACCCACCCTCACTCACCTGAATGTGTCCCAAGGCATAAGATTCACTCTCTGATGGAATACACATCTTGCTACTGGAACCGGTGACTGCAATATGAGAAAGTAAGGTAAGTGCAGTTCAATGTATTTCGATGAGGGTTTCAACTTTGATGCATAACTTTGCCATTTTTGTACATTTTGAGCCCAAATTTTTAACATGGCCTTTTTTGGGACCCACTTCATGATCAAGAGTGGTGGAATTGTGCAAATCATGCCCAAAAGGCATTTTTGCAGTCACTTCAGGAAACCACCTTTTGGGCAGTGCCTGACAATTTCCACTTCCCTTTTTCATGAGGTAGGGTCATAAGAAGGCTATGCTGAAAATTTGGAGTCAAAATATTTAAAAATGGCAAAGCTATGAGTGTACATTGAAATTTTGCAATGCATGCTCATAATTTTGGTAATTTTAAATATTATAACCCCAGATTTTCAACATAGCAAATTTTTCATATCACCACATGAACATGACAACTGTAAGACCTGACCCAAATGTGTTTTCTCACCTGTGCCATGGAATTACATTTTGGACCAGATTTGAACTTTTTTACCTACCAGGTTCTTGAAGTACGTTCACATCAAGGCTATGTTGAAAGTTTGGTGTCTAAATACTAAAAAATAACAGTTATGAAGGTATGATGAAATTTTCCTGCACATGTTGATATCTTTCATAATTTTTGACATCCAACGCTGCACAGAAGGGCAAGGTCAGCTGGGCCATGCACTTCCATAGGCAGATAGAGTCTTCCCTTGGAGCACAACCCAAATGTCTGTACGTGTTTGCATCTGATCTTGGGTTCCATCTCATAACAACGATCACTGTTACAGTGAGTATACATCGCCAAAATGTATACTCCCCAGTGAACCCGATAACAGCAATGGAAAAACAATGTATCTATGCAGCGGGCTATGCTCCCCACACCCCCTGAGGGGCTTCACCCCTTGCACCCTCCTAAATTAGGATTCTCAACTCCAGGGGGTGCATGTCGGGGAGGGGGAGAAACTCGGATGGAAAAAGAAAATTAAGTGATGCACAAGTTCAAAACAAAATAGAATCCCTACCCAGCTTGAACCCTGGATCTCCTGCACTACAGCCCACCACCATCACCACCACACCAGAATGGCAGCTCTGGAGCACACCACCAATCTACACCCCACATACCTTCTCCTTCCTGAACCCTCCTCTTCTGGTCCTTTTCCCTCCTAGTATCTTGCTTTTTTTCCCTGTACCTTAGCACTATAACCACGCCTTGCTACCCTTTCAGGGTAGCTCACATCACAGGTGCTGAAACTGAGTCGCTCAAAATGAGTCGCTCAATTTCAGTGCCATCATAATGTGCTACCATGGTCATGCAGGTCTAGAAGGGACCTGTATGAATGAGGATATGATTCCACTATCTCAAAAAGAAAGGAAATTCCCTGCAAAAAAAGTTAATTAATGCACCAGTTAGGGTAAGTTAACACCACAAAAGTAGCACTAGGGTTTCCAGCTCTAATGCCCACCTCTACTCCCAAGCAGCAAAAGGAAATAACATTAGGTTTTTGGATCTCCAGAGTCTTGATGAATCAGTGGTGGGGTCTTCCATGTGTCAACCCTAAAGCTCCCCCATCTCCCCAGCCCATACCCTCCTATCCAAAGGACAAGGTGCAGCTCCAAGCTACTGCCTCACAGTGATACACTCTTCAAAGGTGAGAAGTATGACTCACTACATGATGCCAACAAAATCTGTTGGAGCTTTCTTCATGCAGGACCTGCAGAAGATCATGTGCGACATTGTTTGCTCATGGAATGGGGCGAGCATTAGGGTTGACAAACCATAGGGAGATCCCACCACTGATTCACCAAGACTCCGGAGACCTCAAACCCTGTTTTTTTTTTTTTCGTTTTGCTGCTTGGTGGTAGGGGTTGGGAGTTACAGCTGGAAAACCTAACACCACATTTACCTACTTTTGTGGCATTAAGTTACCTTAACTGGTATATTAACAAAGTTTTTTTTGCAAAGAACTTGTATATCTATATTTGCAATAGATAAATTGACATACAACATCAGGTTGCATGCATTTTCCACAGTACTTATAATAAATGGTTCAAACCTTGTGAAGGGAGATTTCAGTAAGTGTAGATGTAGAAAGTGCTTACAATCAAAAATTCAGCTTTAAAATATTAAATGTAAAATCTTAAAACTGAAAAGTGTAAAAACAAGCACAGCTGTTATACACATTTAAATACATCAGACACATTTTAAACAATGTCTGAATCAAAAGTTTGTTCCCGTGCTTCACTTGTATACATAAACAGAAGTATTCCACAAGCTAAAGATACTGATTTACACTGACCCCACCACAAATCTATCAAACCAGATACTTAGCCAGTTATTAAAACCATATACTTTTATTCATGATATTTCCAATAATAAAATAGTTTTGCAGATTGAAAACTCAGAAAACTGAATAAATCCTATGCTTCTGGATTTGAAATGATGTGAAGCAATGACAGATCATTCTCACGTGGCTTAATAGATTCTCTACACTGGGGAATTGTATGACAATATCAGTAATAATAAAAATAATACTCTTTATTTCTAAAGCACAATTCAATAAATATCAAAGAGCTGTACAGGTATAACAATAAAACATATAAAAAATAAAAACAATTAAACACAGTGCAATCCAAATCTTGCACCACTTTGCCTAAAAATGATATATTACCTAAAATCCCCAAACACAAGATAAAACAGATGGGTTTTAAGGCCTTCTTAAAGCTCTCCATGGTCTGGCACTCTCGAACCTGATGAGGTAGAGAATTCCACAGGTTGGGGGCCGTGTACATGAAAGCTCGCGACCCTGAAGTTTTCAGTTGTACCCTGAAAACCTCTAGCAATCCCTCGTTGGCTGAGCAGAGAGGTCAGAGGGGGCAGTAAGGAAACAGGAACTCTTGCAGGTAGCCCAGACCCTGTCCATGTAGGGCCTTATAGGTCAGTAAACCAACATTGAAGGTGATACACCATTGCACAGGCAGCCAGTGCAGTTCACGCAGCACAGGTGTGATGTGACTCACACGAGAAACCCCCATCAATAGCCTCACCACCATGTTCTGCACTAACTGCAAGTGGCAGATATCAACCCCTGAAAGCCCTGGGTAAATGGAGTTGCAGTAGTCAAGGAGCAAAGTCACAAAGCTGTGGATCAGCGTTGGAAGGTCACTAGTTGGAACAAGATACTTAACCCGGGCGATGTTCCTCAGATGGTAAAAGGAAGACTTGACTACTGCAGACATCTGAGAATGCAGTGTCAGCCCATTGTCAAGAATCACCCCCAGATTCCACACCTGTTCAGAGGGCAACAACTGGCCACCTCCGAGCCAATGCCCAAAGGAAAGCCCCACCCCTGACCTCTCTATCTGGTGACCTGGATCCACCACAATACCTCAGTCTTATCAGAATTCAACTTCAACCAGCTGTCCTTCAACCAGTCCTGGATTTCTGTGAGGCAGCTGTTAAAGACTATGACCGCACTGTCCTGGTCAGGCACAAAAGACAGGTAGAGCTGGGTGTCATCTGCACAGCAGTGAAACCTCAGTCCATACCATCTCACAATGTTTCCCAATGGCAGCATATACACCATGAAAAACATTGGAGACAGCACAGAGCCCTGGGGAACCTCACATGGCAGAGAGAATGAAGCCGAGGAATAAATCCCAGACTCCACCCTCAGAAACCTGCCAGTGAGCAAAAATTGAAACCATCTGAAGACCATCCCAGACAGGCCACAGATATCCCTCAGGCACTCTAGCAATCCCCCATGGTCCACGGTGTCAAAGGCTGAAGAAAGATCGAGAAGGACCAAGATGGAGCTGCACTTCTGATCTCTTGCAATCAGGAGATCATTGAGCACCTGAACCAGAGCAGTCTCAGTACTATGCCTCTTCTGAAAAATGGACTGGAGAGGATCATAGATGTCATGGATGGTCAAATGGCTCTCCAGCTGCTGGGTGACTACTTTCTCAATCATCTTCCCAGTGAAGGGAAGGTTAGTGAACCCAAGAAAACCGAGGGGTAGTGACCATGCCCTGACCACTAACAGCCCCCATAGAATGGGTTGATCGGATCTCTGCCCTGATGTCAGCCACCTTATTAGCAAAGAATCAAGCAAACTCATCAGACTTCTCCTGTGAAAATGTTCTTCAAGCTTGTAGACAAGTTGGATTGCACAACCTGTCCACAATTCGAAAGTGCTGAGCTGGTCGATTCTGAGCTGCAGCAATCTCCCTGGACAGGAACTCTGTCTTCTTATGGGATATTACTGATTGATAGTAACAATAATGTTCCATCAATCTAAGGTGGTTGGCATCCAGGGCAGCTCTCTGTCAGCACTGTTCTAGCCTTCATCCAACTCATCTCAGCTCCCTCAAGGTCCCTCTGAACCAAGGGGACCAAGGGTGAAGAGTGAAAGGATGAACGCGGACAGGAGTGATAGAATCCAGAGCCCCCGCCACAGCCTTATTATAGGCTTGGACCAGATTCTCTAGACCCTTGCTAGCATCTGGCAATCCTGATAGGTCTAATGCTGCCAAAAGGCCATCAGGGGTTATGCTTCTCAAAGGGTGGTACCTGACCATCTCCACAGGGGCAAGACTAAAGGGAGGAGCCCAGAAATTGAACCTTATAGTGTGATGGTCAGACCATCCAACTGGTTTCACCACCAGATCGGAGGCCTCCATCCCCAGGAGGAAAACCAGGTCAAGTGAGTGACCCTGATTGTGGGTTGCGAGGCAAATACCTGTGTGAGGCCCAACGAGTTCATAAGTTGGAGGAAGTCCTGGCCAAAATGTCTATCACTACACTATACCACTGTTTCTTTTCTTTCAAATACTGTAGATAATTTTTTTGCAATTTTTTGACACACTTTAATCGGTTCTATTAGTTCTACTGAGACAATATAGCTTAAGTTTCCAATTAGAAATGACGTGAAGCAATGACATCTCATTCTTAGATAGCCTAAATAGCTTCTCTGCATTGTAGAACTGTGTAACAATATCTACCATGTCTGTCTCTACAATATACCATAGTTTCTTTTCTTTGCAAACATTATTTTGCTTTAAGTTTTTTGTATACAGTCTGAGCTGTTCTATCAATTCTCCTCAGTCTACTTAGCAAAAAGAATGAGGCAAACAGTGCACAAGTGGCAAACTCAAACATGCTGAAAGTGACTTTCTTGAACTGATGTCATATGTGTTTGGGTTTTGAGGAGATTACCAAATGCACCATTTCACTGCGAATCCACATTGCTCATTCACGTGTCTTTAAAACAAATGGAAAAAACAGCAAATCAGATTACATGATTAGAGATGGCAAGAAAGGATAATCAATGAAGGTGTCAGCAGTAAGGCAAGTCATATTTTCAGCTATTTAAATAAAGTAGAAAATTGCTCTTTATAGGTAATAAGCAAGGGTAGGAGGATAAAGAGGCCACTGTGGTTCTCAAAGGAGGTGGCTAAGGTGATAAGGGAGAAAAAAACAGCTTTCAAGAAGTATGTGGTGACCCAAACAGAGGCGGACTGGGAGGTATATCTAGAGGAACAAAGGGAGGCAGGAAGGAGGGTAAGAAGGATAGCAAAGGCAAAACTGAAGAAAGGATTGTCCAGGAGGTCAAGAATGGGGATAAGTCTTTCATCAGGTACGTGAGCAAAAAGAGGAAGGAAAGGGGTGGTACAGTATGCTGAAGATCAGGAGATCGGGGGGGAGGGACTGTGCAGAGGAAGACCAAGAAAAAGCTAAAATTCTAATGAATACTTCTGCTCGGTTTTCATAGTGGAGGGGGTCTGACTTGCAATAATAGGCACTGGGGGTGAACTAGACACAATCAATTTTGCAGTACAGAGAGTTTGCCAGGGGTTAGAATCCCTAAAGGAAAACAAGGCAATGGGGCCGGAAGGGATCCACCCAAAGGTACTTGAGGAACTGAACACAGTGGTAGCTGCTCTTCTAGCAATACTATCCGGCACCTTATTAGAGATAGGGGGTGGTTCCAGAAGACTGGAGGAGGGTCGATGTGGTCCCTCTGCACAACAGCGACTTCAGGGAGAAGGTTAGGAATTAAAAAACAGTCAGTCTCACATTGGTGGTGGAGAAGTTAATGGAGTCCCTGCTGAAGGAAAGACTGATGGAGTACCTGGAGACATGTGGGCTGCAGGAACACCAGCAGCATGGCTTCACAGGGAGAGGTCATGTCAAATAAATCTCATAGATTTCTTTGAGTGAATCAATGCAGCGCAGTGGATGTAGCCTACCTGGACTTCAGTAATGCCTTTGACACTGTAGCACACAGGACACTGATAAAGAACCTTAGCAGCCTGGTGTTGGGGGAGAAGGTGGTGAGCTGGGTATCTAACTGGTTGAAAGATAGGAGACAGAGGGTGGTTGTAAATGGCAGTCACTCAGAGAATGGGAGAGTGACCAGTGGAGTACCACTGGGATTGGTACTGGGCCCTATTCTCTTCGCTGTCTTCAAAGGTGACATTGCTGAGGAACTGGAGGTGGTGCTGCATCTGTATTGCTCGCTTCTGAGACACCACCTGGAGTACTGTGTCCAGTTCTGGAGGCCGCACCTCCACAAGGACATTAACAGGGTGGAAGTGCTCAGAGGAAGGCTACTAAAATGGTGCAGGAGTTGCACAAGAAACCATATGAGAAGAAACTGTGGGAGCTCAACATGTATTCCCTGGAAGAGTAGCAATCGAGAGGGGACATAATTGAAACCTATAAGTACCTCATGGGGGTGAACAAGGAGCAGGAGGGGAGTCTCTTTCACAGGAGGAGGAGCACTAGAACATGGGGCCATGCTATGAAACTTGGGGGGCAGTTTAGGAGGAATATGAGGAAATACTTCTTCACAAAAAGGGTGGTGAACAGCTTACCAGATGAAGTGGTAGGGGCAAAGACAGTGGGGAGCTTCAGACAAGTGTGGGATAGGCACATGGGTACAATAAATAGAGGTAAGGGAAAAGTGAAGAACATCTGTGACCAAACAGGGCCCAAGGTGTAATATTAGGCAAGGAAAAAAAAAGCAGACTAGATGGGCCTACCGGTCTTTTTCTGCCGATACATTCTATGTTTCTATGTTACACACCTATTCACACTGATACAGAGCATAAAGTAACAATACATGGAAACAAAATACATTTAAGCAAGTAACATTATGCAGCTTTCCTGCTACTGAGTTTGTTCTTTGAGTGGTTCTTTTGTTTTTCCTTTCATCTTACTATAACAATTAATTATTATAAGTTTTTCTGATATCTTATTTCATTGTATTTTTTTGTTTGTTTGTTTATGACTGCCTAGACCATTCCTTTTCCCTCTGGCCTTTTCTGGTTCTGTTTGCCAGTAACTGAGTTGGTCCCATTGGGCAAGGTGTCCATGTCTTATGTGCTTTTTGGCATTCTGTCTCTCTGATGGTTTGCATTTTATTTTTCTTGTTACTCAACTTCACAGTCACCTCCAATGCTGCCACCTGGTCCAATTTTCACAGAACTGAAAACTAGATATTGCATCTCAAATTGGATATCCTAGGTAAATTGTAGAAAAAAGGGAACTTATGATGTTGCAACTTTTTTACAGGCTGAGGCTCACTTACAATGCTGTTGTGTGTCAAGGCTGTCGGACTTCAATGTCACCAATGTTCTGGAGTTTCTACAGGGTCCTGGTGTCAACTAGTTCAATAACACAAAGACTCTGTGGAACAAAAACTCACAAAGAATACCAGTTAATAAATTAATAACCTTTTAAAATATATTATACTTGAGGTATGGATCCATATTGAACACAAACACAATTAGTGCAACATTAGCATACAAAACATGAGGAAAGCACATTAAAACAACATGCAGCACAAAGAAAAAAGGTTAAACTGACATTTAGCCAGCAAGCATTCATCAGGGAATAATTGCAGAAAGAGAAAAATGATTTTATATAAATATGAAAGCATTTCTAAATTACATTAGGTTGGAAAAAATAGTCAGTGGTATATTTGAAGTGGTAGTCAAATTTTTCTCTCTCTTTTTAGCTGTTTAAAAAAAGACACTGCTGTTTTTTTTACTAAGAAAACAAATCAGGCTTAAGCCATTTTGTCATTTAAAAGTCATCATGAGGAAGAAAAAAAAAATGAAACTAAGCAAAAACTGGTGATTTCTCAACTGAATAGTTTATTTTGTGAAAGCAAAAGATTTTTAGACATTTAACAGTAGAAATCAGTGTATTTTATGGTGTGGTATATAAGACCGTGTTATTTTTATAAGCTGAATGCTTTAGCTCCATAATCAGTACTGGTAAAAGCAAACAGTTAAGTTATATTTTAAAAAGAATTTGTCAGGAGTATTTATGGTCAAAAGTTTCAGGGCCAGATATTCAAAACATTGCACTGCTTGCAAAGCATTTGTGCAGAGTTAGCACTGGGTTTGCACAAGTCCACTATAGTCAAAAGGTGAAATAGTGCAGGCAAACTGCATTAGTGCAGGGCAAAAGTATAATGTATGCAGGGGGCAAACTGAGGGGGCATGTACAAGAATACAAGCGCAATGCAATATTCAACGCATTAGTGCCATGCAAAGTGTTTTTGTATGACTTAGCGTGACAATTTGCACAGTGCAAATTACCACCCAGGAAAAGGTAGTCTTAACTCTGGGCAAACCAGCTTTGCTCAACTTTGTGGCTTTGAGCTGCTTTGCACAACTTTTGCACTGTTTTGCATGACCCTAACCAGTAAATATTAAACATAGAAAGAATCCAGACATGGAAGAAACATACTGCACATGGATGGTACCTCCTATGATGCCATCATCTGCCACTGGTCCCAGCCATGCCAGGCAGTAAGTAATGACCCAGTGCCCAGTGGACACCATGATAGTGTGTCCATACAGCACACACCTGCAAACCACCCTTCTGTGGACACCAACACAAGCCAGCACACACATGCAGCACTGGGGGCATGGAAGGTGTTCAGGGGAAGGTGTATAGGTGACCAGACTGCACCACATACTGAGTGTTGCCACAAGGCTGGGACAATCCACGCAGTGTAAATGGTCCAGTGTAGGAAATACCCCAACACCAGTGTACCTGTCTGATGGTATGTGCCCCCACAGCCACATACCCCACATCTGTACAGACACCACAGCACACACAGCCAGCCATGTATATGTCACTGTGAGTATCCCATGCCAGTGGTGCAGCATTTGTGGGTCGCACAACAGCTTAACAGTAATGTCCACTGACAGTACACATCTGCAAGATGGGCCTGTCACTGTGTAAAGTGCAGCAGTCATTGATGTCCTACACACCATAAGCATTGCTGTGTCCCTCACACTACTGACTACCTTGTTACTGTAGTGTCTGCTGTGCACTGTAGCAGGAACTACAGTTTGACTATTGCATGCAGCACCACCACCTGTGCCTGTGCTGTGTAGTCCCCTGGGACACAATATTCTATGTGGTTCTGTACAAATGTAGCCTGCAGCTACCACCATGCACTTCCAGACTGACCTACACGTGGAACTGTGGGCAGCCCCAGCCAACCCCTGTACTTCCAGACTGACCTACAGGTGGAGCTGTGGGACTCTTCAATAGTGCTGGGCAAACTGCATACACATCGGACATAATGAGATGCTAATCTGGATGTTTGCCCACAGACTGCCTAAGTAGGCTCATTTGCATGTCTCTTTTGAATATAGCAAATTTTTGCCCCGGGCAAATGTGATAGCTTAGCTCTGCGCAAATGTTTCAGAAACATGGTACATTTCTGCAGAAATTCACATGCCCTGGTGCTTGCAGCTTTAATGAATCCACTCCTTTGCTAGCACACACATTGGCCACATAGTTCACCTTTACCTTTCTTCAATCAAATCAAAAATCAATCAAAATGTTATTTATAAAAAGGTGCTTTTCCTGCATTCAAAGTGCCTGTACAATAAAACCATAACATTGTAAAAACGATTCATAAAAACATAAACACATATAAATAGTTTTATGTGCCCATAAAAGCTGTAGAAAACAAATACGTTTTTAATGCAGATTTAAATTCTTCCACGGTCAGGCTTTCACAAATCTGGCAAGGTAGAGAGTTCCACAGGGTTGGTGCCATAAAGGCAGAAGATCTTCCACTAAACATCTTCAAATTCACCATGGAACCTCTAGCAATCCCTCACCAGAGGGCAGGAGACAGTAGGGAGAAAGAAGGTCCTTCAGGTACTGGGGTCCCGGTTCGTGTAAGGCTTTCTATGTCAGTAATGTGACCTTGAAAGGGATATGCCATTGTATGGGCAGCCAGTGCAGTTCATGCAGCACAGGTGCTAAATGACTGGATCTAGGGGTTCCAGTTAACAACCTGCCCTTCACGTCGCTGTGCACTGGGCTGCTGTTATGGTTTGCACCTCCTGATTGCTATATTCAGAGCTGTCTTATTTCCTGGGCTATTTTTGCACTGCACTCCCAGCCCAGTTTGCCCAGCTTCCTTAGCATGCTATATTCAGCAGGTTTAGCACTGGGGCTATCCCTTTTGAATATAGAGGGCTATTGGTTCTGGGCTAATTTAGTACGCTGGGAAGTGCTAATTTAGCCCAGGGTAAGGTTTGAATATCTGGCCCTCAATCTCTTATATCCAGAAAGAGAGTGGTGCTGTGCTGAAAAGGAGTGCAAGTGGTAGCTATATGAGGTAGGCTGGTAACCACTGCCTTCAATAAACACTTCACAGAGAACACAGGACACCAGCCTCCCAGTGCATCCTGCTGACAGCATACAGAGCAATCCCCCATCACCAGCATGCTGAACAGACACCTCATTGCTCAGTGCCATGTTGCCAGAGCAATCCTTTTAACTCTTTTTATCCTATTGTCACTTAGAATGTTCAGGTACCCTCTGCCTGCTGCTAGAACACCTGTGTTCCTGAAGGGGTTTTAGATCTGCAGCATTCATACAAACACACTGTGCTTAAACCTACATATCTTAAAAACCATACAATTTTAAAACCGTAAAAAGCAAAGTTTTTCAGGACAAAAAGTTTTTGAAAATGAGTGAGGTTTAGTAATGTCTATTTAACTGGATTTAATGTTGTGTAAGGTTGTTTTCATATTTTAATAAATTCTGATGATTTTATCTAAATACAATTATGCTTTGTTTACTTAGCATGCAAAAATATTAAATGTCTGTAAAACTGTTGGTTAAAATTTTTAAAAATATACAATAAACATCTGTCATTGTCTAAATATAAAGTCTGCAAGTTTTTTACCATTTGTTTAGTCAGAAATCAATATCTGAATCTCTTGTTATTACAGTTTAAGTTTTTTGTTCCACTCCACTGGTTGGAATTTTTGCAGTGTTTAATTCTTCTTACCCACTGATTTTAGTTTATGAATCTGATTATCAGTTTTTTTGCTTTTCCCCTAGTTTAGTAGGAACATATTTACACATTACCTTAGAAGGACATATCAGGAAGTGATGCAGGAAGGAAGTGCTTTGTGAGGTCAAGTGATATAAATAGGAAGAACACTTTGGCCCGGATATTCAAACTGCGCCATTCTGAGGTGCAAGCCCTTGCGCTGCTCAAAATAGTTGTGCAGGGGTGTGGCCGGGGCGATATTCAAAGGAGTTGCGCTATTGAGCAACTCCTTTGAATATCACCCCCCAGCCACAGCCACTGTGCATGGTGCAGTGGAACTTGCGCCACCGCAAGTTGTCAGAGTTGAGCATTAAATTTGCGGTGGCGCAAGTACCATTGTGCCATGCGCAAATTTCCGATATTCAAAAGGTGACATGCAAATGGGGCCATAATTCATGCAAGACATGGGGGCCATTTGCATGTGATTATGGCCCCATTTGCATGCCATTAGCATGTAGGTGCGCCGATCCCCGAGGACTTGTGCCTGGCTGCCCTGCCAGGCAGCAGCCGTCGGCGACCGATGCACCCTGCAGCCCGATCGCGGGCAGTATGTATGCAGACAACACCCCCCCAAACATCTCCCGATGCCCGATCGCAGGCAGTATGTATGCAGACAACACCCGCCCAAACATCTCCCGATGCCCGATCACAGGCAGTATGTATGCAGACAACACCCGGCCCCCAAACATCTCCCGATGCCCGATCGCGGGCAGTATGTATCAAGACAACCCTCCCCAGTGCCCGATCACGGGCAGAGCGTGAAACAACCCCCAGTGCCCGATCGCGGGCAGATGTAAAAAGCCCCCAACCCGAATATCTCCCTGGTGGTCCAGTGGACCGTAATGCCCGATCACAGGCAGAATGTCGGTAGAAACCCCCAAACATCTCCCTGGTCTGAGTGTCCCCACCCACCCACCACGAAGCCTCCACCCTCCCCCGGCAGCGGCGGGCGGCAGCATCCACCCGCCTGCCGCCCGCGCGCCGACTGACTGTCGGTGGGGCTGCCGCCCATTGGTGCAGAGCTAGAGCCAATGGGCATGCAGCCCATACCGTACTTGACAGTCCAGATTTGTGAAACTAGACACCAGGGAGATGTTTGGTGGGGTTGTCCTGGACATTCTGCCCGCGATTGGGCATGATGCACTGGACCACCAGGATATTCCGGGTTGAGAAGGCTACATTCTGCCGTGATCGGGCACTGGGGTACGTTTCACGTTCTGCCCGTGATCGGGCACTGGGGGTTGTCTTGATACATACTGCCGCGATCGGGGTATAGGGAGCTGTTGGGGAGGTGTCTTGATACATACTGCCGCGATCGGGCATCGGGAGCTGTTTGGGGGTGTCTGATACATACTGCCCGCGATCGGGCACTGAAGGTTGTCTTGATACATACTGCCCGTGATCGGGCATTGAAGCTGTTTGGGGAGGTGTCTTGATACATACTGCAGCGATCGGGCATCGGGAGCTGTTTGGGGGTCTGGATACATACTGCCCGCGATCGGGCATCGGGAGCTGTTTGGGGGTGTCTGGATACATACTGCTCGCGATTGGGCTGGTGGGGGGCACAGGGACTGAGTTGGGGCCAACCACGGGTGGCAGCTGCTGTGTTGCGCCCTGCAATACAGCAGCTCACCTGTGGGTGGCCCTCAACCAATCCTTTTTTGGCTCAAAGTTGTGCAGGTGCAGGTTGGGGTTGCGCCTGCACAGCTCTACCTGGCCCGACTGAATATCTGGTTGTGCAGTTTATGCATAGTTCCTCCCCTCATGTTGAGCATGCATTCATTTGCATTACGCTGTTGCTCAGCCTGTTTTCAGTGGCGCAACTGCCTCCTGCTGAATATCGCAGAATGGCGCAATGTAGGACTTGCGCATGTGCAACCCTGTTGCGCATGGAGCAACCCTTTTGAATATCTGGGCCTTTGAGTATAGGTCAGTGAGCTGACACAGGAAATGGATATATTTTTAGTGCTGGAGGTCTCTCTATGATTAATTACATATTTGTTGTAGTTAAAATGTGTAATTTCATTGAAATAAACTATTTTATTGTATTGTGTAATACAATCCCGTAATAAATCGGATCCCCACTGTACAAGTCCTCCCAGACTCTCTCAGTGATCACTCCCCCATTCTATTCCACTGGTCATCCTCAGTCCCCAAACCCATAGCACAGTCCACATGCCGGCGGCGTCTAATACCTCGTGGACTGATAAAACTTAAGGAACTTCTGTCCCAAATTGACTGGTGTCCTATACAGGCAACTCCTGACATCAACACAGCTCTCCTTCTTTCCCAAACTTTTAATAATGCCTGTGATATCTTTGCCCCAATGTTGACCCGCCGTTCTAAAAGGCAGAATGCCCCCTGGGTAACCCCAGCTTTGATCCACCAACTTAAACATAGGGACAACCTATGGCACCGTGCCATTGAGACTGGCCAGCCCAGTGACAGGCAGTTATATGCTGCCGCCCGAAACAAGTGCACTTGGGCCATCAGAAAGGCCAAGTCTGAGCACTATCGGTCCTCACTCAATGCCTTATGGGGGAACCCCAGAACCTTCTGGGATAACATTAAACAGTTAAATGGGAGTGCACACTCCCCCACCCACCAGATCAACATTAATGGTATGATCTCCTCAGACCCAACCCTCATAGCCAACCACCTCAACACCACATTCACTGACCTTAGCCCTATCCTCCTACAAATTTTTGGCCCTCCTCCCCAGCACCTACCGTAAATCTTTCTCGCCCTTATTTTCTCCTCCGCCCGTGTTTCTGCCCAAGAACATAGGCCGCACCTTGTCACTGCCCTCAAGAGTAATAGTACAGGCAGTGACACCCTGGATCCGTGTATCCTACGGCTGGTCTTAGACACAGTCCTTACCCCAATCACATGCCTATCAACCACTCTCTTTGCCTGGGGAAGGTTCCAACTGCCTGGAAAGTTGCCACTGTCACCCCTATCTTTAGAGGTAGTGATAGGACTGTGGCTGGAAACTATCGGCCAATCTCCATTCTCTCTCCTCTCTCCAAGGCCTTGGAAAAAGTGGTGGCCTCTCAAATCTCTGACTACTTCTCCACCTACAATGTCCTATGTCCTGAGCAGCATGGCTTCCGAGCGGGCCACAGTACCAACACAGCCCTCCTAGAGTTCTCCAACTTTCTCCACTCCTCCTTAGATACTGGTTCTCTGGCTGGTGCGGTCTTCATTGACCTCTCTAAAGCTTTCGACACTGTCTCCCACCCCCTCCTTCTTGATACCCTTAGTCTCTCTGGTTTTGCTGCTGGACCTATCTCCTGGTGCACCAGTTATCTGTCTGACCGCTCACAGCATGTAAAAATGAATGGGACCTACTCAGACATCTGTCCCATCTTTTCTGGGGTTCCCCAGGGCTCCATTCTGGGCCCCTTACTATTCTCCCTTTACCTTAACACCCTTCCATGCTCTTGCTCAGGGAACATTCTATTGTACGCTGATGATGCAGTCATCTTTGCCTCAAGTTGTAACCCTATTGCCCTCCAGAACTCACTGCAGAAGTCCTTCGCTGAAGCCGAGGGCTGGTTCAAGGAACATAGATTGGTGATAAATCTTAAAAAAACCAAAAACATGTTCTTCACTCATCCTCAAAACAAGTCCTGCAACTTCAAACTCCTCATTCACTCTGGGTCCTCTTTCCCACTTGAACAAGTTTGCTCCTATAAATACCTAGGGATCCATTTTGACCCCTCCCTCTCCTTCCATGGACACATAGCTGCCCTAGCCACTGCCACTAATATCCGATTGGGCATCTTATATCGGTATAAACACTGCCTCCCCAGAGCTCTTGATTCATGATCACCTCCTCTATCCTGTCCCTAGTGGACTATGGACTGCCAGGTGTATGGTGCTGCTGATCAGACCGCCTCCATAAAATTCACACTACTCTGAATAAGGCCTGCAGGTTAATTACTGGGGCACCTAGGCTAACACACACCTGTCTACTGTGCGCTAAAGTGCTGGTACTTGATCTTGATGGCGCCTCAAATATCAGCCTGTACCCTTACAAAAGATCCTCCTTGGGCTATCCCACCAGGATTGACCACCACCATACGCCGCTCTGTCCCACTAGTTCATACTTGGACCTCTGGGAAAACCTCTCTTGTTATCCCTAGAGCTAGGACCTCTCACGGCCAAAGAGCCTTCAGCTTTAGGGCCTCCTCCTGGTTCAACACACTGCCCCCCTCCATCTCCGAAGCTCCAACTATATCGTGCTTCAAAACTTTCTTACATAACAACCTTATTAACACCAGAAGCTGTAATTGCCACTAGTCAAAGCCGTACTCAATACTTATGACAAAGCTTACTACTAAGCTGCTAAGGACAACATAACTCTGGTATTGTTTGCATCAATTCTACCTGTACCAGCTTGTTTGCATCTATGTCTTAAGTTACTGTTATACTGTGTTGTACTGTTATACTGTGTATTTTCGTTTGTCTTACTGTAACAAGGTACCTTTGTAAATGAGCCTATGGCTCAAAGGTTTTCCAAACTGCTGTTTAAATAAATAAATAAAATAAATAAATAAAATAAATATATGAAACTGTATTTAATTTGTGCTGTTTGCTTTGTCATACTGTAAATAAAGCATGATGTTGTTCATGTAAAGGTTCACAGTCTCAGTAAACATCGTATTACATAAATGTGTGTATTATTTAATTTCCTGGCATAGTTTTTGGAGGGTTGTATTATGGGATGGTTTAAGGTGAGGGAATGACTGTATAATAAAGCACCCTGTGTTAGTGGCGGGGTGTGTGTATGTGTCCTGCATTCATAATACATGCTTAGATGCACTTCATATGTTCTAGGGAAATGAGAGGGGCTGTATGCATGTAATAATGGTGCTAACAGACACCGTAGATACATTATGGGTATACGTTTAGGATGATGAAATTGCTGAAAAGGCACTGGTAATTTGGGGTATTCTGTGTCACGGGGAAGGGGGTGGGTGTGCCTGTACCATGGAATGATGCTCATAGGCACTGCAGTTATTTTGTGTCATGAATTGGCACCTGTCCTTGGGGTATTCTCAGTTGTACTGTAAGGAAGCAGGTGGGGCTGCCTGCACTTGGTAATGGTGTTCATATGCCATGCAGAGACATTGTGGGTACGCATACAGGGTGATGACATGGGCACCTGTAAAGGTTGTGTACTATGTGATGTGTCACATGGTTTGCCTGCATACACATGTGATATGTTGCAGCATTCAGTATGGCACACTGTGTGGGTGGGAAGGAGTGCGGCTATGCCTGCACCATGGGGTGATGCTCTTTGGTGCACATGTGTTCTATGTGCTATGTTTCATTTGAATGGACTGTATAAGTCATACATTGGCACTGATCACATCACAGTGCATCAAAGGTAATGGCTGGTCTGAAGCATTATGAGCACAAGGGACTAAATAAGTGGTTGTGGAGTGATTCAGACTTGAATAGAACATTACAGTGCATCTGAGGGTAGTGTTGAAATGAATTTTGATGTGTAAAATGGACTACACCATGATGACTGAGGAGGGATCCATATCAGTAATGCACATCAGAGTGTCAGAGATAAAGGTTGGACTGAAGACTGATGAACAGATGGACTAAATCAGTGACTCTGGTGGGATTTGAACTAGAACAGCACTTTACAGTGCAGTAGAGGTTGGGGCTGGACTGACACCAGATCAGTCAATGGACAACACCATTGGCTGTGGAGGGATCTGAACCTGAAATGCACTTCACTGTTCACTACAGTTTGGGGCTCAACTGACGCATGATAAGGAGATAGAGCTTACAAGTGGCTGTGGAGGGATTTGAACCTGAAGAATACTTTACAGTGCATCAAAGATTGGGGCTGAACTGATGTCATATGAATTGATGGACTACACCAGTGGATTTGGAGGGTTTTGAACATGAAATGCACTTCACAGTGCATTATGGAATTGGTCTGGACTGATGCATGGTAAGTTGATGGACAACACCATCAGCTGAGGAGGGATCTGAACTTGAAATGCACTTCACTGCTCACTACAGTTTGGGGCTTGACTGATGCATGGTAAGGAGCTACATCTTACAAGTGGCTGTGGAGGAATTTTAACCTGAAGAACACTTTACAGTGCATCAGAGGTTGAGTCTGGACTGATGTCACATGAGTCGATGGACAACACCAGTGATTGTGGAGGGATTCAAAACTGATTTGGCCTTTACAGTGCATCAGAGATTGGGGCTGAACTGATGCCAAATGAGTCGAAGGCAACACCATTATTTTTTTCATTTTAAACAATCAGCAACTACGTATTAGGGAGAAAACTCAAGTGCAGAGCATGAGACAAACATGCTACTGATCCTAACCTGCTTATCATCCATAACGCAGGGAGCAACATGCCACACAGATTTTAAGAGCCATAATCCAAACATAAACTCTTTAAAAAGTAACAAAAGGTGCTGAATTCATGTGACCTCATCTAGTACATGCACAACAAACACTCTCTTCCATCAGGAATGCCAGCCGGATCCATAAGATGTGATCACACAGGATGACCAGAAATTATCCCAAAATGAACAAAGTGATGAATATGAAAACTTTTATCATAAATAAAAATAAAAACAAATAAAGTAAATACAGATTACAAATCGAGGTTTTGGCACCAAAATGAAGTGAGCATTTTGGGATAAGAGCAGCACCTCCATCTTGAAACAAAGTTTCCAGTCACCATACTCTTCCTGTACCAGTGTGTGCTCTGACTGGTTAATGGAAATAGTGATGTGTGCAATAAGCATAGAGGAAGCATGGCAACAGAGAGGATCAATATGAACAAATGGTGCCGCACTACAGAGTTAGGGCGGGTGCAGGTGAGGGCTGTGAGCCCTAACTGAAACATCAAAAAAAAAAAATCACTGTACATGCCAGAGCCCGGAGAGCCACTTTTCCTCCAGTAACGGTTGTAAAAAAAATTCGAGTCCTTGAATGCTAAATAAGGATTTAGTCTAAAGTTTCAGGCACACACATTGAATAGCACAGTGGAAGGCACAACAAAAAGATCAGCATGCAGGTTCCCTGGTGCCTTGACAACTAAGGCTTAATCAGCGGGATGGTGCCTGCATCTAAGACAATCCCTTTATACGAATTAAATTCAGAATTAATGATGTCAGAAAATCCAACCAATCACAGAGCTCGATTTTTAAATACAGAAATATTCAGCTCACTTAGTGGTATTAATGGACTAATAGTTATAACAATCATGATATCAGTGACAACATGTTATTGTAGAAAAATACCCCAAAAGACATAAAAAATACACCAAAAGTGGTGACAGCCAATCGGATTGCTCAAATAAAAAAAAATATAAGTTCTGAAATTAATTATAGTGTCAACCTGATCAGCTTAACATGTTACACTAAAACAAGATGATTTGTTGTTACAAGACAAATTAATGGCAGAATGAACATAATAAACATTTTTCACAGCACATGCAAAAAATAGTAAATTTATTTATTTATGTATTAAGGTGTGTTTTCTCAAAAATAGCCAAAGGGAATGCATATTATATTAGGTAAAATCAGTAAGGGTACGATGTCCCCTATTGGCTGGTACAACTCAATTCATCAAATGTAAACAAATGCTCGAGCTGCACCAAGAGAAAGACATGGATGCCAATCGGCATCATCAGGCACTATAGCACATGATTTAGGACGCCATATGGCGTCATCAGGAAAAAGAGGTGTGTTTTTTATGACACCATATGATGTCATCAGGACAGAATGAGTTTTAAAACTTTAAAAACTGCAATCATATCTTCTGTTAGCCAAATTTTTCCAGAGAAAACCTATCTATCCTGTCTAGTTGTTTCCCCAGTTAACCTGTCCATTTTCCTTTATCATTTTAGTTGCTCTCAACTGCACCTTTCACTTGATGCAATATCTTTTGAATCCTGAATATCACACAGTACTCCAAGTACAGCCTTATAATGAAGTCCACAATTTGTTGTGTCTTACTTGCTGCTGGATAACTTCAGCATCCCATCAAAGATGAACCCCAGGTATCTTTCATGGCTCATCACACTTATTAATTTCTGATTTAAGAAATACTGCTAACCTGATGTTTTTTAGCCCTAAGTGAAGGACCTTACACTTGAAGGTAGAGGGGGGGAGAGCTTAGGAGCAATATGAGGAAGTACTTTTTCACAGGGAGGGTGGTGGATGCATGGAACCACCTTCCTGAGGAGGTTGTGGAGTCAAAAACAGTGAGGAATTCAAGAATGTATTGGACAGACATCATGCAATTTTTTTTTATCGTATAATATTTTATTGAGTTTTAAGATAATGTAAGGTTACCATACAACTTGTACATACATGGTCTATCTATCCATACATAAGGAGTCAGATATACACTTAATCTCAAAGATATGTAATAATATCACAAATCATTCCTAAGGTATCGCCAAATCCAGATTCATGCTGTATCATGTTTCTATAAGGATCATCTAACCTAGATAATAACCTAACTAGATGCTTACACCATCTATGTTACCCATTACTGAGAATAAGTCGGAGGGTTAATTGGTGGTGGGGGCAGTTTACACATGTCAGAGGCCAAGTAAGGACCCCATTTATCAAAATACCATGCCAAGTTTCCCTTGTGGGAATATGATAATCTCTCAAATATGGACGCCTTTGCCAGGGCTGCATGCCATGTTGTTCTAGTGGGCAGAGTCTGTTGACACCAATGTTGAAGTAGAAGGCATTCAGCTTCCAGGAGGGCTGAAAGGATCCAATCCTGGCGTGGTTTGGAAAGGAAGGCAATTGAGGAGGTATCCCCCAACAATAGCCTATCATCCGGAAATGCTACTGGTGCTTGGATTACCCTACCTAGATCTGTGAAGACAATGTTCCAAAACTGCCTAGGGTAAGAGCATGTCCATAGGATATGGAGAATATGCGCATTAGGTTGAGAGCATCTCCAACAGTTGGCATGGTTCAACAGCCCTCGCCTGTGGAGTAGCTCTGGTGTGCAGTGCCAAAGAAACAATATTTTAAACTGCAAAAAATGACTTTGTGTATCCTTATGTACACGAAATGTATTCTTAATGTATAATTCCCACTGGGCCTGCTCGATGGGTGTTGTTAGGTATGTTTCCCAGTGTTGTTTGCAAGTTTGTCTTACCAGGGGTTGCGAATCTCTCCATGTTGAATAAAACTGTCCTATTAAGCCCTTAAAGGTAGGGTATTTTTGTTCTGTATGTAACCATTGCCAAGGCAGTTCCAGGGGTAAGGTTTGCAGATGGGGCTGTATGATACTTCGGATTTGGAGGTATTTCCAGAAATCTCTCTGAGAGAGGGCGAACTGAGATTGAAGCTGAGTAAAGGACAACAAATGACTTTTCCCGGGTGCATATAAGTCTTGGACTGTGTTAATACCTTTCATGGACCAGCTCGGCCAGTAGAGGGAGGCTCTGTCAATTTTAAACAGGGGATTGTGCCATAAGGGGGCAAATTGAAAAGGGGGTGGCCATGCCTGCCTCAGGGTATTAGTCCTAACTTTCAGGGATTTCCAGGCCATGATTGTACTTAGTACTGTGGGAGGCAGTGTGCGCAGATGGGGGGTCTGAAAGGTAAGTAGAATGAACAACGGGGTTGTTCCTACCAAGTCTGATTCCAGTTGAACCCATATTGGGGGGTCACTTCGACTGGGAAAGAACCATCTGGCCACCTGCGCAGCCAGGCAGGCCCAGTGGTATGCTTGGGACCAGGGGGCATTAAAGCCTCCTCTGGACCAGTGCATTCTTAGCTTTTGCCTGCTCCATCTAGGAGGTTTGCCATCCCAGAAGAAGATCGAAATTAAGTGCTCTATTTGAGAGAACAGCTTACGAGAGAGTTTGATAGGAATATTATTAAACAGATACAGAAGACGGGGAAACAGGAGCATGTGTACGGCTGCCACCTGCCCCGATAGGGAAAGATGCAGTTTACACCACCTTTCAATCTCCGTTGTGAGCTGGTTTATCGGAGGAAGAAAATTGTCTGCCTCCAATGTAGACCAGTTGGTGGGCATCCAGATTCTCAAATAGAAAAAGCCGCCTGCCGACCATACCAGATCAGTACCTTGCACACAAGCTGGCGTGCATCATGGGTTGAGGGGGGCAACAGATGTCTTCTTATGGTTGACCTTTAAGCCCGACAGCGTAGCAAATTCCCGTAATACATCATGGGCTGCGGGTATAGACTGGGCAGGGTTAGAAAGGGTCAGCAATAGGTCATCTGAATAGGTCACTACCAGGTAGGACCGTTGGGCAACCTGGATACCCTGCACCTGGTGCGATGAGATCAAAGCACGAATTAGATGGTCCAAGGCTATTAGAAACAGCAGAGGGGAGAGAGGGCATCCTTGTCTCGTGCCTCTGTGGAAAGAAAAGGAGGGGGAGATATCACTATTTGTGAGAATGCATGCTGTCGGGGAATGATACAAGGTCATGATCCAATGTTTGAAGCTCTCCCCAAAGCCACAGATGTCAAGGACTTGGTGGAGGTATGGCCATTCTATGGAATCAAAGGCCTTGGAAAAATCCACAGCCATTGCTACCATCAGAAGGGCCACCTTAGTTGCAAACCATTTAAGGTGGAGAAGAAGCCTAGTATTATCAGATCCCGTTTTGCCTTGCATAAACCTTGTTTGTGCTGGATGAATAATAGACAGGAGAATGGACATTAGTCTCATGGCTAAGGCTTTGGCCAGTATCTTGGTGTCAACTGATAGTAGGGATATCGGTCTGTAGTTGGTGCAATCTAGGGGGGTCTAGTGATTTTTTTGGGAACAATATGATAAGAGCATCTCTCATCATTGTTGGGAGAGATCTGGCTGTATGCGCCACTTGTAGGGCTAAGTTCAATGGTGGCAAAATATCTGGTCCCAAGGCTCGGTGTAGTTCCACTGTCATTCTGTCTGGCCCCGGTGCTTTACCACTGGCCATACCTGCCAAAGCCTGGCGAAGTTCCTCACAAGTTAAAGGGGCATCCAAGGTTGCTAACTGGGCCTGAGAGAGGGCTGGCAGGTGAGTTTGTTGGGCGAAGTTGAGAATACGGTGGTGAAGTTGAGTATTGGGGATAGCACCCTGAGATTGGTAGAGAGCCTTGTAAAAGGCTTTCATAACCTCATTGATGCCCTGGTGATTGGAGATGGTGCCGCCAGATGGGGAGCGGAGAGAGTGAATTTTGGTGGCGGCCCGTTGTTGGCGCAGGTGAAATGCCAAGAGTTTACCCGATTTTTTGCCTCCGTCCCAGTATGCATACTTTGAACGAAGGAGAAGCCATTCAGCTTTCTGATGGAGAATGCTGTTTATTTCATATTTAAGCCCTACAATGTGGCACTGCAATGAGTTGTCCCTATTGTTGGGCACAGTTTGCTTGAAACGTTGTTCTAGCTCTTGGAGCTGTGTTTGTAGGTTGGATCTATGGGCCTTATCATGAGCCACCACAAAAGAGATAATGTGACCATGGAGGACCGCTTTGAATGCCTCCCGTACTATGTCCAGCGCAACTCCACAGTCTGAATTCAATGTAAAATACTCCTCAGATGCCTGTTTGAGCATTAGTTGGAACTCCGGATCTTGAAGAAGTAATGGGTTGCAATGCCATCAAACCCTACGTGAGAGGGTGCTAGAAGGGAGATATGAGAGTATAGCTGGGGCATGGTCAGATATAAGGATCTGTCCTATAGACACATTGACTGTGCCTTGGGCTGCCAGATCGTTGATGAGCCAGAAGTCAATACGGCTATAAGAATTGTGCGGGGGGTGGGAATAGAATGTGAAGCCCCGACCTGTAGGATGATCCCTTCACCAAACATCGACAAGGGCCCATTCCTCAATCAGGTCCTGCAATGCTTGCCTACCCTTGGGTATGGTGTGAGGTGTAGGGTGAGATTTGTCCAGAAAAATGTCACTTACCATGTTAAAATCTCCACCAAGGATTATGGGTACATGAGCCCCTAGAGGGTTTAAATCCACTAATGCTTGGCTAATTGCTGGAAAAAAATTGGAATGGTCTTTATTAGGTGCGTATAGGTTCTCCAATAGTAACGCACTTCCTGAGGAAGAATGTTTGGTCACCACCCACTGCCCCTGAGTATCTCTTCTGACATCATCTACTTTCCATGATGAGGAACGTCTGATGAGGATAGCTACTCCTTTCGTCTTATTCGTTGCTGAGCTGGCTACTACCTCTCCCACCCAAGCTTTTTTAAGCCATGTAGTGGCTCGAGAAATGAGGTGGGTCTCCTGCAATAAGGCTATCTCTGCCTGAAGAGAGTTCAAGTGCTGTAGCACTTTTGTGCACTTAACCGGGTGGTTTAGACCCTTCACGTTCCAAAACACCCAGTGTGTCATATATGGTGCAACACTACCCTTTGCCATGATCCCAAGGAAAGGATTAGAAAGTGTACTTACTGTGGTCCAATAACTGGGAGGGATAGAGGTACCCTGGAAAGATGAGGAATCACTGCAGCCCAACTAGAGAACTAGAACCAATCCAAAGTAAGAGGGTGTAAGCATCACTAGGTAACAAGTATCTTTTTAAATTTCTGAACACACTATACAGAACAAGACAAAAAAGGGAAAAAAGAACAACTGTAATATGTAATACTTTCTATGTATGCTGAAATAATTCAAGTGAATAACCACTTAGAGGATGGAGGTGAAAGCACAAGAGGGCTAAACTGTGCCCTACCACTATGCTCTATCCGCCACTCAAGTCGGGTTTGCGTGGAGGTGTAGTTGAACAGTTCCTCCCATGCTAAGCACCCTCGGGGGGCCATCTCCATGAACTCATGGGGGGTAGGACAGAGGGAGGTAGGAATGGGGAGGGAAGGAAAGCAGACCAGCTGGTCCATCGATATTGGACAAATGTGCTTGCTAGGCGCTAGGCCATTCAGCACCTAGGTCGGACTGAGCCTATATGGTTCCACATTCAGGGAGACAGGAAGGGGGGGCTATAAAAGTGCCCCTTCCTTCTGTATAGTAACCAACTAACACAAAAAGAGAAAAGGAGGAACCATGCAGAAATGTCTACTGGGTTGAATGCCCCAGCTATAAGGATGCCGAAAAAGTGAAGCATGCAAGGGATCAAGTAGCCAGTCCTTCAGCCTGCTCATGAGACAATGGAGTCAGGGCTTGAACATTAGAACTTGCAGCGGTAACAGCAGCTGCATATGTGAAGAGTCCCGGTTTAATTGGCGTAAGGTGATCCATCTCTTCCAGCAGGGTAGTGTCTGAAACATCTGCCCAGTCACCAGAATGTTCCGTGTTCATATTGGGTAGTACATTGTTCCTCGGCTCCAGTATAGCAGGTGCATTGTTCTGACTGATTTTGGCGGGGGGCAGCTGCCCCTTTACTGGTGGAATTCTGCGCATCTCTCCTCGTTCGTTTATGGGAGCGAGAGAAATAGTTGTTGTCTCTGGGAAGAGGAGGTGTTGAAAGAGATGGTGCTGATTTAGTGGCATCTGCATAATCTGGGCAGGTAGGTGATATGTCCATTAGCGGTAGGGGACCGAATAATGTGGGACCAGTATGACTGAGCCGTCAGGCAATTTTGTCCCCAGGGAGCTGT
Source organism: Neoceratodus forsteri (assembly GCA_016271365.2). NCBI lineage: Eukaryota > Metazoa > Chordata > Ceratodontiformes > Ceratodontidae > Neoceratodus > Neoceratodus forsteri. The sequence continues at coordinate 801,626,552 of CM028129.1, forward strand.
GAGGTGCAGAAAAGTTCCTGTCAGCAGGGGGCTCCCAAAGCATTCTGGGAACTGTAGTCTGGTTCAGTAGTGAAGGCCAAAACCTAGCCAATGAACGCTCTAGGTCCCTAGGGTGAGCTGCCACTATTTTTTCTCCCATCTTTGGCCACTTGCAGTTTGGTAAGGTTTTTAAACTGAAATTTAAAGTTGTGTTGGTGTAAGAAACGTTTTATTGGGCCGAAAGCTCTTCTCTTCACCGCGGTTTCATGGGCAAAGTCCTGATAGATTGTGATACGAGCCCCTTTCCATCGCAACTTTCCTAGTTCCCTGACCACTCTGAGAATTCTCTCCTTCGTGGAGTAACGTAGAAGGTAGGCAACTATAGGTCTTGGGGATGATCCAGATTTGTTAGACCTAGCTGTTATGTGGTGAGCTTGTTCCACCTCAATGTTACCCTTCCCAGAGCTCCCACAACATGATGGGTAAATTCTCATTGAGGAACTTTTCCATTGAAGTGCCCTCAGCCCCTTCTGGAAGTCCTAAAATTCTCAAGTTATTCCTGCGTCCCCTATTCTCCTGGTCCTCCACCCTCTCCCAGAGGGCTGCCAGCTGCTTCTCTTGTCTGTCTAAGCACTGCTACATTTGTTGCTGTTGTGTCTCTGATACCTCAATTCTTTGTTCAGCTACATTCATCCTGTCCTGCAAATTGTGGACATCAGCGACAGTTCCAGTCAGGGTGATACTGATGTTATCTATATGCAGAAGCACCGTCTCAAGCATCCTGGTGATGTGCTGCAATGAGTCCCCTACTGAAAGTTGTTGCGTGGATTCTGCCCCAGCCGGGCTTACAGGGCCGTTGGCTCTGATGATGGTTTGGGGTTCCATTCTAACAACCCCTGGGTGCTGTGCTGAATTCATCCTTGCTTTTAGTATATAATATAATACAGCACACTTAGTCCTCGGGACAACTGTGTAGGTACATGATGAGGCAAAAATGTACGTGGCCTGTTCCAGCTGATTACACACTCTGGTACAAGTTCTATTTGTGTATTGCCTTAGCCGCATTCCTCCAATACTGAAGCCAGCTGGTGAGTAAGACCCACGGCGTGTTGCACTACATTTTCTGGGTAGGGGATCCGCGGGATCGTGGGGATGAAGTCCCGATACGGCACTAGCGGGGCAGAGCTCCTGAATTAGGCAGCCATCATATCGGCGGCTAAGCCATGCCCCCCGACATAATGCAATTTTAGTGAGGGTAGGAGGAAGTAGGGTGTTGGGTAACTGGAAACTGCATCTTATCCAACAGGTAGGAAATGGGCAGATTAGATGGGGGGGGGGAGTGGTCCTTATCTGCTATCAAAGTCTATGTTTCTACCAACATGGAATTTCATTTTCTACATTTGTCATATCCAAACATTACATGTAAATCTCTCTGTAGACTTTCTCTTTCCTGAAATCTACCACCTGCCTTATTGTTATATGATTTGCAAATTTTATTACTTTATGTGTGACCACAGGATCCACATCATCAATAAAAATGTTGAACAGTCATGGTCCTAGTATTGATCCAAGGAGAATCCCAGAGGTGATTTCCTTCCAGTCTGATGCTGTCTCAAACCTCACAGCGTCATCATCTGTATTGCAGAGACAGCAACAAGGATTGTAGCACACACTAGGGTGCGGTGCCTGTGCACATCAGTATGCCCAATCCAAGCTCTATGCTACAAACAAAAAGGTGGCTCATGAGGAGGTAGCTATGTAAGCAAAACTCAATCTTATTGTGAGCAAGCCACCAAAAACAATGGCACAGGTCACACAATGGCCCTGGCACTTCAAACTCGGTGGTCTTCATCAGTGGTGTGGCTTATTACGATACTAGTTCTCTGCCCACTGTGTTATAGTTTCAGTAATTCTAAATTTCCTCAACTTCAGTACCAAATTCTTAATAAGAATTATGTTGAATGCTTTACTAAAATCTAAGCATGTTACATCAACTGCCATTTCCCATTTAGTGCTTTGCTTTCTCAAAAAAACTTCAACAAGTTAGGGTGGTGTGATATCCCCTTGGCAAACCCATACTGATTCTCCTTTAAACAGCTAGAATTTGTTCAGATGTTCCATGATGTGATCTTTGAGAATCATCTCCTTATTACCCCTCCTTTCAAGATCAGGCTTATTCCTATGGAAACCTAGGTCAGTACTACAGTACTCTGCTCTATCCACCCCTCCCCCCATCTACCACCTTCGCTTAACGCCAGTGTGAGCTCCTGTTCCATTTTCCAGAGCTGCTTTTTCCCTCTTTAACTTCCGCCCTTTATTAACTACCACCCTCTTTTATCCACCACAATTTAGGATGTATGGAGGTTGGCAGATAAAAGAGGGAACACTGCACTTTCCCTTTTTAGGGCTGCAGTGGGCAGAGCCTTGTTGACCTCCTGCGATTGAAAAAGGAGATTTTCCAACTGAACAACAGTGTAGAGTTGCCTCACAGTCACCTCCACATCCATAAAGCACTCCACACTGTCAATGCACTCTTCTCACAGCACTATTTTATACCGACTTTTGCGCATGTTCATCCATTTTCTTGCCAGGATAGTGGCATATCAGGAGCTCCCCGGTGTTCCTGGACCCTGAGATCAGTTAGTTGGGGTCTGGAGACATGAGGGGTGCAGTGGAGAAGCCATGAAAATATGTATGTAAAGAGTGCCAATCAGTGGTATGAAATGGAATTTATACATCATAATGATCCGTTCATGAATATTAATGAACACTGCCTGCCTTCTGCTTATTGGCAGGGTTCATAAATATTCATGAGCAGATCATTAGTATGTATAAATGGAGTTTCATACCACTCACTAACGATCTTCAAATATATATTTTTCGCAACTCTCACTACTTTATAATCTCTGGACCTCAACCCTTCCTCAACCCTCCACAAACCTATAACATTGACACTTGGGTTGCCCAATCCCCCAGTGTCACTGTCCCTCTCTGTTGTTGTTACCGGTAACACTGTTTCACCCACCTGACCCTCCCTTTCAGCATCCACCACCCCACAGGCCCCTCCAACAAACATAAAACTGACACCGGGGGTACCTAATCCCCCTGTGTCATGACCTGAAATAAAGAAAACCTTCCCTCATAGTTTTATTTTCTGTTTTTTAATAAACCCTGTAAAAGAAAACCACCCATCAATGTTTGCTGCAGCTGTTACTGTCCCCCCACCCAACCTCCACTCACCACCCACCACCTCACACCCCTAAGCCCATACGTACACCACCGGGGTCCAGCACTGTAATTTTCAGTGGACCACAGACATATCTTCACTTTTCAAAGCTGCACTGCAAACTGAAGAAACAGGTATGCGGTTCAATGTATTTCAATGGGGTTTTGAGCTGGCTGTCCCTCTCTGCTGTTGTTACCACAACACTGTTCCACCCTCTCAGCACCCACTACCCCACCCCCCTGAAAAACATAACACTGACACTGGGGGTGTCCAATCCTCCAGAGCCATGACCTGAAATAAAGAAAACCTTCCCTTGTAGTTTTTTTTTGTCTTTAATACACCCTGTAAAAATAAAAATGTAATTGATATCTGTTGTAGACATTACTGTCCCCCTACCCAACCCTCACAGCACCCACCACCCCACACCTCCCCCCAAGTCCTTAATTACCCACCGGAGGTCCAGCACCATAATCTTCAGTGAAAGTTGGACCATGAACTGAAGAAACAGGCATGTATTTCAATGAGGTTTTGAACTTACTGGCATAACTTGGCCGTTTTTGCATATTTTTGCCCACATTTTCAACATGCCTTCTTTTGGGATTCCACCTCATGAAGAATTGCACTGACATTAGCATATCTGTCCTGAAAGGTGATTTTGTGGTCCCTGCATGACATCACCTTTTGGGCAGGATTTCCCTGCACTTGTTCAGGAGGCATAGTCATAAGAAGGCTATGTTGAACATTTGGTGTAAAAATATTAAAAAACAAAGTTATGACCCTATGTTGAATTTTGCAAATGTAGGCTCATAACTTTGGTAATTTGCAATATGTGTCCCCCAAACATACAGCATAGCCATTTCCTTACAGCACCTCATTAATATGACAGCTGTTATTTTTGAAATCCTGGCCAAAATGTGTTTTTACATCCCGAAAAGTGATTTCATGGTAACTGCGTAAAATCAACTTTTGGGCAGGAGTTCAATTTTTCTGTGCCCTTCTTCATGAGGCAGGGTCATAAGAAGGTTATGTTGAAAATGTGGTGTAAAAATATTTAAAAACAACAAAGTAGTGAGCCTACATTGAATTCTGTGAATGCAGGCTCATAAGTTTGGCAATTTTCAATATTTGTACCCCAAATTTCAACATAGCCATTTCTTTGCAGCACCTCATGAATGTGACAGCTGTCATTTATTGCACTCAACTGCAGCCATTGTGGCTTCTGCCAGAGTTTGTTTGAAAAGAAGTGTCACATTTGCCATGTTCCAGTCCCTGGCACTTCACTGGTTTCTGATGACTTTTGCAAAATCAGTGCCAGAGTGCATGCTATTTTATACTTCAGCTCTCTGAGTAACCTCGGATGTACAGAGCAACTATGCTAGTTGTGATATTTATTGTGGTGCAAGTATTCTCTGCTCATCCCTTGAATGCCTGATCCAGAAGTGGAAAGTCTCCCCACACCTCTATAGTAACTAATGAAGTGAAATATTCATGTAACTGTTTTGCTTCCAAGGCATTATCTGATATTGTCCTCTCCTGAGATTCTGTCTGAATGTGCCCCAGGGCCTACAAGAGGATGGTATCCCAAATGAGAGATGGCTGGACTGGGCTACTGATTTGAGGATTGGGTCAACCAGATGTGAACTTTGGCACACATGCACACATAGCCAACATAACGATATATAAATGCCATAAAGTCTCACTCAGCAAACAACATATCCTTTACTGTCTCAAATACATTTACATGGATGGCAAACATTTCATTTAATTTCCTGATGTATGCTATCTATTCTTCAGTCCATTACATGTTGGATCTCCTATGTAAACTCAGTGGTGACCATTTATACCCTCTCTGCCATGGCACTAAACTAGTGCACCTTGGGTTCATTAGGATAAGAAACCACCTACCTTCTTCATAGGACAAAGCTGGGTCAGCCTGTCCCACCAGTCCTGCTTCCTTTGTTGTTCTAGCTTGAAGGCCTTTTTGGGTCCTTTTCTCCTGTATCCTAGTCCTTTAACAACAAGGTAACTATACTTTATCTCTCCATTCCTTTTACTTTGTGGCAGAGTTACACCATTGGGAATTTAAATCTTTGTTCTCCTATTGGGTCCTGCAACTCTTCTACAAGCCACACTGCCACCCTGGCCCAAAATCCCTTGGGCCACCTTCCATGAAGGGAGAATTGCCATAGTCCATCCTTCCTCTGAAGCTACATCCTCCCAGCCCAAGAGTAAAGCTCTTACATACCCTCTTATCTTCTGGGCTCTTTCCACTTGCAACATGACCCTGGTAGCCTTATTCCTTGCCAGAACAGGGTTGGACCTCCCAGGGGAGACCTAGATCAGAAATATAACACTCCCACTCCCTAATGGAGGGAAGGGTGTGTTAAATGTGCTTAGTGATCAAAATCTTTCCTTAACTTCACTCTTCTGAGATCACTAAAGGATTATTTTTATTATCTTTATGGTTGCACAGTCATGTGGCAAAATGGCCCAGCAGCAATGTATCATACTGCCATGCTGGTGCCCCAGATTTAAGAGTGGACTGGGGAAGCTATGTCAGGGTGAGGCTGTGGGCTGTAGTAGCTGCCACACAGCTGGATGCTCTGCAAAGGGACTGCTGTCTGATAGTTTCAGTGCTGTAGCAACACCTACAGGAGGGCCAGGGAGTTTGCCCCCCCTATGGTACATCATGCACTCATGGTGCCAAAATGGCTTGTACTCATGCCACGAGGTGGACAGCAGGTTCAGGTAGAAAATAAAATATGCAGCTTCAGTCAGAATGATGGTTTTGTCCTGAGACAGGGTGTATCCCAGGAATTGGTATATTCTTGCTAGATGATCAGCTGGTCAGGAGAATAAACATCTATATATAAAATTAATTGCAAAAAACAACATTAATGCACCAGTTAGAGTTAAAGCCACAAAAGTAGGAACATTTGGTGTTAGGGTTCCCAACCCTAACACCCCATCCCCACCCTTTAGGCAGCAACAGGAGAAATCATTGCAGTTTGCAACTTCACAAATTGGGTGTGGGGTGTGCCTCAAGGATGTCAGCCCTAACACTCACCCCATTCCATCATTAAACAAGCTGAGATATGTGGAGTACATGAGAATGAGATGAGTGTTAGGGCTGACAACCTAGAGACACACCCCACACCTGATTTGTTAAGATGCAGGAGAGGGCAAACTGAAATGATTTCTCCTGTTGCTGCTTGCAGGGAGGGTTAGAGTTGGAAACCCTAATGTCACATTTCCCCACTTTTGTGGCCTTAACCCTAACTGGTGCATTAACAAAGTTTTTTGCAATGAATGTCCTTACTTTTTGAGAGAGTATACTTGAATCTTCATTTCCCTGCAATCTCATCCATTCATAGATGTGTACTATCCCTTTACATTATGGGGAGGACAAGGAAATATAAACAGTGCAAAACACCAATACATTAATAAGAGTTCACATACAGTATATAAAAAAAACATAGATGTATGCCAAGGTACAATGGTATAACTAGTTACAAAAATTATATAATTTGTATAACCACACCATGTGATAGGAACAATATCAATGATTCCAGTGCAACTGTCCAATAACAATAATAGCTAGCAGATACAGTTATGGAAAGGTGACATGAGGAGCAGTGGATAATATGAGCAGGCAGTTGAGAGAAGGGTAGGGTTAAGAGGGGCCAGAGGCAATTACAGGAATTAGCTGAGAAGTCCCAGAGGAGGGTTTTGAGAGAGGAGTTCAAAAGAGGCAGACTGAATAGCAAGGAGAGAGAGTAGACCAGAGCTTAGGGAATCTGAAGGAGAAGGAACAAGATGGTGTTTGTCATGACACAAAAAAATGCCAAGAAGTGGTGAGAAATCAAAAGGGCAACTGTGGCATAAAATTTTTCATTTTGGGACATCAAATTTGTTATTTCACAACATCAAATTTTTTATTTTGGTACATCAAATTTTTCATTTCATGACATCAAATTTTTTATTTTGGAACATCAAATTTTTCATTTTGGGACATCAAATTTTTCGTTTCACACCAATACATTACCTCAGAAACCCTACTGCACATGCACAGGTTGGAAAAAACAAAATTTTAAAGCCTTATAACTCTGTAATCCTTTAGTATTTTTCCACTAGACCTATCAAAGGTGCTGCCTTAGGCTATAACACATGTCCCCTGCTAGTTTGTGAAAAAAATGCCATTCCATGTAGGAAGGCAAAAAAAAAAAAACATGTTAAGTGTAGTAAAAAAGTTAGCCTTGTACAACAAATGACATATGCTGATCTCCGAAACCACACAAGCTTCTGTCATGAAAATGTCCGCAGATCAAGACCTTGCCTCCTAGACAACACATGCAAAATGTCAGCTCATTTTGTGGAACAGTGCTAAAGATATTAATGTGCAAAGTTGGGGTTTAACATTGAACCCTAACTATAGTGGTGTGGTATACTGCACCACTATAATAAGAAAAAGAACCTTAGGTAAAGAGGTGGAATAGCCTTCTGTCTTAAAAAAGCACTCAAAAATGTATCACATATTCAACTCACTCCAAACTGAAGGTACCCCAGAAGTAAATTCCTGAGCATTTCTTTGGGCAATATTTTTCTATATCTGTGCTGTGTGTATAGGCCACCAAGTATCCTCAAAGTACACTCTGCACCTTATATTGGACAGGCTATGCAGTCTCATGCCTAACACTGGGATCATCATGCTGGGGAACTTTAACATAGATTGGTCAAAGCCATAGATAATCTGTTGCTAGGGATTTTGCTGCAGACAACAATAAAACTCAACTGATCAAAACTGCAAGGCTGCACAGTAAAACCAAGAATGGTTCTTGCATTGAGTTGGTCATAACAAATTGGTCAAACAGAACTGTCAGCTCAGGCATGAACCTGAATTTTCTTAGTGACTATAATACATTGGACCAGAGTAATACTAACAATAACTAGACAAGGTACCCTGGGAACTAAGGGTGGGAGAAGTGGGTTAGAGTCATGTTTGGTTTGGCTTTAAGTTGGGGCCTGAAAATTCAATTAAGTTTCACCATTTAGGCAGGACCATTTCAGCTCAAAATGCAGTAATCTGCATAGTGTAAAAGAGAATACAGATGGGGGGAAGGGAAGCCTTGAAGTCAGTAATGAACATTAATTATTGTAACTTACTTTTGTCAGGTGCTGTTGGTATACATCTGCTGTGCATTACCATTAGTGGTGTTGTGACAGAGTTGCAAAACCCTCTAAGACCACCATGACCTTGTGCGAGCTACAGTAATAGTTACTATTCAATGCTGACCCCAAGGCATATACCCCCATCCCCTGTATTCTCTGGCATTCTGGTTTCCCTCATGCCAGTTACTACATTCTCCCTTGCAGCACCATAGATTTTACAATTATATTTTTATTTTAGATTATTTTATAGTATTTCTTTTACTATTTTTATGTTACATGTTGTGTATATTACACAATAAATAGTGATTTGATGATAGTAATATGGTGTAAAAACTATTTTTTAAAATTGTTATAGAAATGTTATTTATACTACAAGAAAACATGATTTCTGAATGAACACATCATGAGTTGTGAAGATGATAATAAATACTGCCTCAAGGTGGGGAGGCAATTGTTTACACCCAAGTCACAGAGGTCAATAGGGAGAAATGCAGGGGTAAATGGAGAAAAAGGCAAAGGCAGTAAGGACAGGGATGGGGCAAAAATGAGTAAGGCCATCCAAAATGGAGGGTAATGAGTACCAATGCCCATAGTCTAAGTAACAAGCTCCCTGAACTGGTAGCCTTGCTGGAAGAGGGATGCCTGGATATCGTGGCAGTCACAGAAACATGGTACACAGAGAACCATGACTGGAATGTCAACATACCAGGGTACACAATTTATAGGAGGGACAGGAAGAGTAGAAGAGGAGGAGGAGTAGCTCTCTATGTAAGGGAAGGGATCAAAGCAATGGAACTAAAGAGTAAACAGGGAGGAGAGGAGGCACTGTGGGTCACCCTGGAGACTGGAAATGGCACCACAATCCGCACAGGGGTTGTATACAGACCCCTATCTCATGGGGGAGGAAATGGACAAGGAAATGATAGAAGGTATCCTTAGAATGGCAGAGAAAGGGGAGATATTGCTGATGGGTGACCTGAATATGCCAAATGTTAACTGGAGCTCCTTTGCTGCAGCCACATCCAAGAGCAGGGCCATTCTTGATGCCCTACAGGGGGCTTGCCTCAGACAGCTAGTGCTGGAACCCACTCGTGAGGGAGCAATCTTAGATCTGGTTCTCTTGAATGAGGATGGAGAGAGGATTTCAGATCTAGAAGTGGGTAGCCATCTGGGAACAAGTGACCACCAGTTTGGTTCATGATAAACTCAGCTGTAGAGTCAAGCCATACAAAAGTGAAGGTACTGGACTTCAGGAGGGCTGATTTTGTCAAAATGGGAGAGTGCCTCAGAAATGCACTAGCAAACAGGCAAGAAGGAGGGGTGGAGCAACAATGGGGACACATCAGAACTACCATCACAGAGGCAACAAGCCTTTGTGTGAAGCAAATAAATCAAAACAAAGAAAAAACCACTATGGTTCTCAAAAAAGGTGGTGGGGAAGGTTAGGGAGAAAAAGATAGCATTCATGAAGTATAAGGAAACACAGAAGGAGCAGGACAGAGAACTGTACCAGTTAATGCAGAAGGAAGTGGGGACGGCAGTCAGAATAGCAAAGGCCGATAGCCAACTCGGTTAAGAAGGGGGATAAAATATTTTATAGGCACATTAGGAAGGGAAGAAAGACAAAGGGAGGGATATGGAGGCTGAATAAAGAGAAGGGTAGGTGGACAGAGAGGGACAGTGAAAAAGCAGGGATACTGAATGAATACTTCTGCTCAGTATTCACAAAGGAAGAGGAAGGGGGAGGTACCTAATCCAGTCAATAGAAGCACTCTAGATAAGGGGGTCGATATCAGTCCTTTCATAGAAGAAAGGGTTCTGAAAGAACTCCTAAAACTGAAGGTAAACAAAGCAATGAGGCCTGATGGGATTCACCCCAGAATTCTAAAATAACTAAGGGAAGAGCTAGTAACACCATTGACTACCCTTTTTAACAAATCATGGGAGGATGATGGGGTACCTGAGGACTGGAGGAGGGCAGATGTGAGTTCCCTTCACTAAAGTGGGAGCAAGACAGAGGCTGGAAACTACAGACCTGTCAGTTGTTTGACCTCAGTGGTAGAGAAAATGATGGAATCACTTCTGAAGGAAAGAACTGTTGAGTACCTAGAGGCCAGTGAGGCAAAGGACCCAAGGCAGCGTGGATTCACAGCGGGAAGGTCATGTCAGATGAATCTAATAGATTTCTTTGACTGGGTGACCAAAGTAGTAGACCAGGGAGGGGCTGTGGACATGGCCTACCTAGACTTTAGCAAGGCATTTGACACAGTCCTGCACAAAAGATTAATAAACAAATTAACCAGCCTGAGAGTGGGTCCCAGGGTGGTAGCCTGGCTAAAACATTGGCTAGACAACAGGACGCTGAGGGTTATAGTAAACAAAGTCCACAGTGAAGAAAGGGGGATTACTAGTGAGGTACTGCAGGGTTCAGTACTGGGTCCAGTCCTTTTTAATATCTTTATAAGTGGCATTGCAGAGGGACTGGAAGGAAAAGTATGTCTCTTTGTAGATGACACAAAGATCTGCAACAGGGTTGATACACAAGGTGGAGTGGAAAGGATGAGAAAGGACTTGGCAAGGTTGGAGGAATGGTCAAATGTATGGCAGCTTATATTCAACGCAAAGAAGTGCAAAGTAATACACCTGGGAAACAAAAATCCAGGGGAAGAGTACACAATGGGGGGTGAGATACTGACAACAGCAAAAATGGAAAGGGACCTGGGGTAGTTATATCAGGTGACCTAAAGGTGGGCAAACAATGCGAGAAGGCAGTAAGGAGGGCTGAGGGGATACTGGGATGCATAGGGAGAGGCATCACGAATAGGAAACAGGAAGTTATTATCCCTCTGTACAGACAGTTGGTGAGACCCCATCTGGAGTACTGTGTGCAGTTCTGGAGACCCCATCTCTGCAAAGGCATACAGCAGCGCTCCAAAATGAATACAAGAAAGTCAAATAATTCAACTAAATTGTTGATTTATTCACACCACGGTGAGAGCCCCTAGCTCCTAGGCAACAAGCCTTCAAAGGGGTCGTAAGCTATACAAGTACGTGTCAATAAAAAAGCAGAGTATAACTTACAGAAACATACATAGAAAATCTATTAACCCTTCATATAACTTTATATTAAACAACATCATATTGAACATTCCTTCTGCATTTAAATCTAGTGAATTAATATATTTTCACATTATGATATTAAATTATCATGCTTTAAGTGTAAAATTCTATTCACTTTGATTAAACCAGCTAGTCCATATTGCAATAACAGAAAAAAACTCAAAAAGGCAAACCAAAAAGTATTATAAATGATGACAGAAAATTCAAATAGTTGTTCATATAACAAACTGTTAATTTCTTTGCTTCTAGGGATCTCCAAAAATGGGATACACCATGGAAAATTTACTTACGAAACACTATTAGATAATGAAATATAAACTAACATCTCTATATTTTCATTAAAATTATTTTTATATATACAGCTTTAACTTAAACCCCACAGGCTAAATATAAGTAAGTAAACAGGTCTCCTTGTAATTTCTCATGAAAACATATCATTTTTATATATACAGCTTTTACTAAGACACCACAAGTTAAATATAAGTAAGTAAACAGATCTCATTGTAATTTCTCAAGCAAATACATCATTAACTAGAAAGCATATTTCAATGGAAAAATTTCCTGCATCCCAGATAATATTTCATTGCTGGAAATAATTCCTTGGCCATCTATACTGGAAAAGACCTAAATGGACAAAAAGGAAAGAAAAACATTTGAAATTACTAACATTGATTATACATAAATATATATTCATTCATAAATTCATTGATTAACAAGAGAGAGAGGCAAGGGGGAAGGAGAAAGGGAAAGGAAAAGGGAGTTTGGAAGGAGGGGAAGGAGGGATGGGGAAAAAGGAGGGAGGGAAAGGGGAAGGAGGAAAGGAAAGGAAAGAAAAAGGAGGGGGGAAGGAAAATGTGGAAGATTTTATAAAGTTAAATATCTCACTTCTTCAAACACGGCTTTAAATCCCATCTATCATTGAGGCCTTTAGATCTCACTGTATCTGCTTTAAAAATCCAACAGCTCTCTCTTTGCATCAAGAGGTTCTGTCTGTCACCTCCTCTTGCTGGGGCATGTACGCATTCAAGTCCCATAAACTTGAAACAACTGGGATCACACTGGTGTGCTTCTGCAAAATGCCTGCTTACAGGCTTATCAGTTTTATGATTTATAATGTCATTGAGGAAATAAAAGGAGCTGCTGTTTGCAAACTGAAGAGAGAATAACCCAAGTGGTAACAAAAGTGGACAAGACTGTTTTGGGTATGTAAGTGAAAAGAGGAAGACCAGGGGTGGGATTGTAAGGTTAAAAAGGGAAGGTGGGACTGTGCAGAAGGGGGACCAGGAAAAGGCAGATGCCCTGAACAAATACTTTTGTTCAGTGTTCACAGAGGCAGGAGAAGGGGAAGGACCAGAAAAAGTAACATAATCTTTGGTGGGAGGGAGGCAGACACTAGTCCATCTTTGGAGGAGATAGTCTCACGGTGCTTTGGTGCAGCTTGTGACTCATTCCAGGATGTGGCTCAATGGAGGGCGATTTTCTCGAAGAAAATAGAATAGTTCCTTACTGTCACATTAGATCTTAGAGAGAATCTCCTCCACTGAGTCACAGCTCTCTCTCTCCATCCTTCCCCCTTTTTTGGTGACAGTGGTTATCCTCCAAGCTCTTGCATGCTGGTTCTCCTCTTATGCCTGAATTTGGCATATTTATTCAGGTTTTCATATACTTGCCTGTATGTGCCTGGTTTGGTGCCGGTTGCTTCAGTCCTGGCTGGTGTGATGATCATCCAAGTTTGTCTTCAATGGGGCTCTGAGGCATGATGGAGCCACTCATGTTATACAGGCGGCGATGATGCACAGCTGTGTGGGTAGGTCCAGCTAGCAAAAAGGTGGTCCTGATACCAATGGCATACAGTTCAATGGAGAAGATTGTCTCAAAGATCTACCGTTATAGTAAGTAACTATTCTTTTCTTTGGCTATACCATCATGCACCCAGCAACCCTTGTTCTCACAGCCCACAACCATAACTGCCAGTCCCTGTTCCCCCATGATGAGCTCCTATCTAACCTACAGCTGCTTGCAAAACCTATACTTGGTAGAACTGGCACAGTGGAACATTTTTGTGCTCCCTCTCCCATCTCTTTCTCATGTTTTTCTCTTTATGTATTCTACATGCATTAACGCATGCAGAACAGATGATGACACAATGCATCCACTGCTGTATGCTAGCAATGATTATACTATAGCTGCTGGTGATTCTTAGATGCCCATGTTACATGCATGCCACACACTTATCGCACAGACAAGCAGCAGTGGTGCCTTAGTTGTCAGGTAATAGGGAACGGTGACTTTACCAAGCCACAATCCCCATCATGACAGACCACATACCACCCCACTGAGAGACCTTGTGACCTTGGTTTCTCACACAGCATTCAACTTTGCTTTTTCCTCACTAACTTGCTGGTAGGTTGACACACAGAGACAAAAAATTAAAAGAATTTTGCCCCTTTTGCAGGCTGGAAGTGCTGGAATTGTTAACAGAGAGAAGAGGAAAGGAGAGTATGTACCCATTTTTAACCTACAGGTGTGTGTGTGTGTGTGTGTGTGTGTGTGTACATACATTCTTTGCAAAAAAACTGCTTTAATGCACAGTTAGGGTACATCTTAATGCAACATATGTAGGGAAATGTGGCATTAGGGTTTCCAACCCTAACACCACACTCCACCCCCGCTTCCTAAGCAGCAAAAGGAAAAAAAAAATTATACTCTTCCCCTCCTCCCAGACCATAGCCTCCTGTCTGAAGCACATGGTGCAGCTCCAAGACAATGCCTCATACAGATACATTCATCAAAGGCAGAGAAGTATGTCTTGCCATCAGTTGCCAACAAAATGTTTTGTAGCTTTCAGAGATCACATCTGATTTTGTTTGCTCAGGGGAGGGGATGAACATTAGGGTTGACAACCCCAAGTAAGACCCAGCCACTGAGTCACCAAGACTCAGGAGACCCAAAACCCTATTTGTTTTCTTTTGCAGCAGAATGGGCAATAGAAACTGTCCCTCTTCATAGAATACAAGAAGTTCAGAATGGTCACTTTACAGAGTCTCTTTCCATTACTGCAAACAGGGGATTGAATACGTTCCCTGGATATGAAGGATATGTACTTCCACAGCAAGATCCAGGAACCTCACAGAGAATCAGTGTTGATGCCCTGCCAGTGACTGCAGTATATAGGGGCAGTCTTGGGCATGGCCCAGGACTTGGTTTTCCTGCTTCTGGACAGGGCCAGTTGCCTGATTGTTAAAGCTCAGCCAGAGCATGACAGCTATTATGTCTCAGCAAGGATCTTTTTTACAACTGCTGGGACTCATGGCTGCAGCCATTGTCACAGTACCACTGGCCAGAATGCATGTGTGGATTCCCCAGTAGTCCCTAAAAGTCCAGTGGAACCAGCTCACGGTTGATCTAGAACAAATGGTTCTAGTCACATCCCCTCTGCGCAAAATGCTCAAGTGCTGGATGAAGTGCAGCAATCTCCTCAAGGGATTTATTTTCCTGATCCCCTTCCCTCTTCAGATCCTCACCATGGATGCTTCAGAGTTGGGATGGGGGGCTCACATGGGCCATCACCAGAAAGAGGTCATGTGGACCCATGTGGAGTACACGTTGCACATCAATTTTCTGGAAATGCAGG
This sequence comes from Neoceratodus forsteri, assembly GCA_016271365.2. Classification (NCBI taxonomy): domain Eukaryota; kingdom Metazoa; phylum Chordata; order Ceratodontiformes; family Ceratodontidae; genus Neoceratodus; species Neoceratodus forsteri. The sequence continues at coordinate 801,641,680 of CM028129.1, forward strand.
AGTCCAATATGGACTCCAGGCCTTCCAGAATCACTTGTCCCCAGGTCCTCTGTTAATACAGATGGACAATGTCAGTGTGATGCATTACATCAACAAACAATGGGGTACTCATTCCTATCCACTGTGCAGAGAAGCAGTGAGGGTTTGGTATTGGGCTCTGTAACACAGTCTAGTACCAGGAGGGCATATTCCAGGTGTCCAAAACATCTTGGCAGACAAGCTAAGCAGGTCACCATCCAGAACACATGAGTGGTAACTGCTGACCTTGGTGGTAGATGACCTATTTGAAAGATGGGTCATCCATAGCTGGACTTTTTTGTGCCACACACAATGCAAAACTCCACTTTTCATCTCGCTTGCTCCAGGGCCTGGAGTTTTCTGGTGATATGCTTTGCCTTCTCTTGGAAAGGGAGGTTTTTGTATGCCATCCTTCCATTTCCCCAATTCAGAAAGTACTGCTCAAGTTGTAAATGAAGGTGGCAACTCTGATACTCATTGCTCCCCTATGGTCTCAACAGATTTAGTTCCTCCTGCTGCAACAAGGCAGTGAAACCACCAATACTTCTGCCCCAGTGCAAGGGTCTGCTGTCACATAAACAGGGAACCCTGGTCCATCCAGACCTGAAGTCTCTTCATCTGCATGATGGCTCCTGAAGACATAGCCATAGCTTGCTCTGTAGTTTCCCAAAAAGTGGTGGATGTTCTGGTGGCTGCTAGAAAACTCTCCACCAGAAATACTTACTTTATGAAATGGAAGCAGTTTACTTTATGGGCTGCTTTACATAACCTGGATCCATTTATCTGTCCAGTCAGCCAAGTTCTATAATACCTGCTGTCCTTATTGAACTCAGGCCTGCCATATTCCTCACTCAAAGTGCACCTGGCTGCCATACCAGCTTTCCGTGTGTTGACTGATGGCTGTACGGTTGCTCAGCATGAGGTAGCCCATATGTTCTTGAGAGGCATTTTACACATAAATCCTCCCATCCATAATCCAGTCCCGGCTTGGGACTTGAATTTTGTTTTGGAGAAGATGACACTGCTTCCTTCTGTGCCAGCTACGAATTGTGGTTTATGTTTTCTTTCTTGGAAAGCATTATGTTTAGTTGCAATCTTTAGTTGTAATCACTTCTGCTTGAATAATTTCTGAGCTACAGGCTCTAATGTTTGAGTCTCCTTTTTTTATTTTCCAGAAAGACAGGGTGTCTTTGCGTACTAATCCTAAATTTCTCCCAAAGGTGGTGCCTGAGTTTACTTTAAATCAGACCATCCACCTGCCAGTTTATTATCCAGAGCATTCCAATCCAGGGGGAAGAATTGCTCTGTACCTTAGATGTGCATAGAGTACTCAGGTACTACACACACCATATGAAGGACTACAGAGAGTCCTGGCAGCTTTCTGTTTCATTGACCCCTGGGAAATAGGGTGCCCCAGTTTCTAAACAGTGCTTGTCCAAATGGCTAGCACACTGTATTATGTTTTGTTATAGGAAGTATGGAAGGAAGTTCTTGGTGTGGTTTGTGGTCATTCCACCAGAGGCATGGCCACCTCTGTTGCTTGTTTCCAGAATGTTTCCACTGCAGAGATCTGCATAGTTGCTACCTGGTGTACTGTTCCCACCTTCACTAAACACTACAGTCTGGACATTGCCTCTAGTAGATGAGCTGGTGGTTTTGGCCCAGCTATGCTACAAGGCCTACTTTCATAAGCCTATAGGCTCCAGCCACTTAGACTGCTAGCTTTTGGTACTGCTTGGTACTAATTCCAAAGGTGTGGCCTGATGAAAGAGATATCCGCAAAGAAGATAGAAGAGTTACATACTTACTGTAACAGTGGATCTTTGAGAGAATCTTTTTCATCAGGCCATGCCGGCACAACTCCCTTCCCCCTTTTTGGGTCTGCAGTAATGGATTCAGGTGTTGCTATCTCCATTTCTACATTTTCCAGCTCTCTGTCTCAGCTGATGTGTGGAGTGCTGAGTTCTCTCCTGTCTCCCTTGAGTGAGGTCCTCCAACCATGATCTCTAGCAAGGAACTGAGGAGAGGAGGGGCTGCCCACATTTATCTATATGCTGATGTCTGACATCATTGTGGGTGGCCCCTGGCTGCCTGCTTGCAAACATTTTCATGTGACCCTAGTGCCTGGCAGGTACAAGTTGTAAAGGTGTGGCCTGATGAAAGAGGTTCTCTTAAGATCTACTGTTAGGGTAAGTATGTAACTGTTCTTTCCTCCACCAACCCACTTACACTGCTATTTTAAATATGGAGAGAAACTATATACTGCTAGGTTTAAAGGGACACTGTCAGCTTTTTCTGACTCTTTTTCAAAGTGTTAAAAACGAGTGCATCTTGCCATCTAAATACACAGTGATGGCATATAATGGGTAATCAGTAACAAAATAATATACAGGATTGAAGTATTTTATGAAAAATGTATATCTAGAGACCCAACTGTAACTCACTCAATCCACTCCTCCTGCACTTCCCCAAAGGATAATGGCACCAGAGCACCAGAAAACTGATTCATGAACGAGTTTAGATTTTTTTCAAGGCATACAGTACATGTTTAACAAGAAAAAATACAATCTATGAAGTACTCTGAACTGACCAGTGTTAGTAATTTTGTATAACATGCACTCTTTGATATTTAAAGTTGACTTTGAAAAGTAAAGGCTTGAATCTGGGCATGCATACCAGCCTCAGTGCTAATGCCCATATTCAGAGTTACAGTGGGTAAAACAAAAAGAACATTTAAAATCTTCACTGGGGAGGACGCCAGAGCAATGGAGCAGGGTGATCTTGAGAATGCCCTTGTGAATCACCTGCCGAGATTGAGAAATAGAGCAGAGCATGTAGTGAAATACATTGGTATTGAAAAAGTGGCCTCACCAGTGAGAGGGGGTTCTCATGAGAATAAATTGCTAAAATGTAAGGTTTTTGGATTATCATGTTGGGGGCAAGAAGCTATCCTGGTCTCAATGACCGTTTAGACATAGCACCTTTTCTAAAATCAGAATTTATTTTACATATTGATTCTCTGGTGAATACATTATTCTCTTGTCTAAAATATTAGAATTATCTAATATAAAGAATATTTGTATATAGGGTTTCATAGTTTTATCCTGTTTCCTCCCCTCCTCCTCATTCCCATACCCCCTTCCCCTTCAACTGTTATTTATTTGTAATACCATTATTAATAACATTACAAGGAACATCCTTATCTAGTGTTCAGACTTTTTTGTCTCAGAACCCGCACCCCCCATTCTATTATGCACATCCTCCTATCAGTGGTACTAGGAATTGTGCATTTGCATTGGATCAAGAGGGAGCTTTCCTTCGGACTGTCTTTTTTGAGACTGCCATTGTTATCTGTGTTTTTAAGCATCTCCATATACTAGGAGGGTTGGAGTGGTGCTAATATATGAATTGAAATAATGGGGAAATAATTGCAAAATGACGTACTGCCTGTACAACATGTGTATTCACTCTGCTCTTTTTGTTTATATCTGTAAAGTTTTGGACTGCTGTGATTTCTGTGTTCAAGTGCACTTGCACTTACCTCGAATGGCATGTAAGTCTGGTCTCGAAGTCAGGTCCTGAAAAAGTGCAACCACAATCTATGGAATAGTTGCTGCAATATGAAAAATATAACATATTCAAGGGACTTGTTACTTTTGGAACTGACCGTTTGGCTGTATAATGTAGCATGATTTGATCCTAAGAATCATAGCTTAATCAGTGAAATACATGATAGCCATCCAGGAATACTAAATAGTGGATGTTTTTAATTAATACTTTTTGGTATTGTATTACTGTATTTTGTATTTGTATAGGTAATTAGCCTTCTTGTATTTTTTTACTGAGCACTTTATTCTCTGTTTGCACATGTCTCGCTTTTACTGGCCACTTTAGATCAATCAAATATGGTTGCCAATACAGCTCAGGGTATATGCCATGGGGCTAGTGTATGGTGTGCGTATCCCCTTGAAAAAATGCCATGTGCAGGTGCAAAACATCAGAGCAGGCACCAGTTGCACCTCTGCACTTTGTTTTAACTGCAATTGACAACAAGTGTTTTTTGCATGAAGAATATAGTATTTTTGCATCTGAACTTGGAATCCATCCAGTTGCTTTAATCCAGCCAGCTACAGAAAGTGAGTGCTATAGCTTTTCTGTTACTACATTGGCTTCTCTTTAGCTTACTGGACACCCATATAACCTTAGTAGTGGCACAGCTGCCTCTCTTCCAGATAGTTGTAGTCAATGTGATATTAGATGTAAATGTTTATTTGATAAAAGATACAGAAAGTCATAAATGACTGCTGGTAGTATTTGAGGCATAGGTTCTTTACTCCCACTTGACAGAAGAAGCCATAAAGAGAATACAAAACAACATCCTTGCAAAACCATTCGCATCCAGAGGCTGCTAATTTATTATATTCTGGATGTAAATACATATACAGGATGGATACAGTAAAACTGAGGACAGCTACAATGGTTTGTTTAGTTGTAGTAACACCAGATTGAATACCACCATAGAAACAGTACATCTCATACACTGTTGTCACTGAAAGGATATCAGTAGACCTGAGGTTACCATAAATTAGTGCAAATATTTAATGAGGAAGAAGTCACCCTATAAGACGATTTCCATCTGTGCAGTAGCGGCAAGAATTGTCAGTATCACTACCTAGTGATTAACATGCTACATAACAGGTGCACTGAATGACATCACGTATACAGTTCTTTTAAAATTGTTTTAACTGACATATTTATAACAAGACTTTATATTGTAATTGTGTGTGACAAACAGGATCAGAGGATGAATATGAATCTGATAGCTGAAGGCCTGTATGACTTGCCAGAAACTAATAAGAAAAGGATATACTTTATATTTACTACCCAAATATTTGTCTAGTGATGTTTTGAAGGCATTCATAGAATTGCTTTGGACCACATCCACTGGTAGACTGTTTCAGATGTTCATCACTCTTTGGTTACATAGATACATAGACAGTGTCAGCAGATAAGGGCTTATGGCCCACCCAGTCTGCCCATTTGAGCTTGTAAGTTCAGTTTGTTTTCCTAGAAGTCTGTTGCCCCTTAACCCTGACCTCCAGAATTCCTTTATGTCTATCCCATGCATTCTTAAATCCCATGATTGTTTCAGCCCCCACCACTTCCTCTGGCAGGGTGTTCCACTTGTCCACCACCCGTTCTGTGAAGAAATTCTTTCTCATGTTTCCTCTGAATCGTCCTCCTCCAACTTCATCCCATGCCCTCTAGTCCTGGAACATCTTTTCGCTTAATAATAGTGTTTTCCTGCACCTGTTCCTCCCTGTAAGAGTACTTGTATGTCTCCTATCATATCCCTCTCCCTCCTCTCCTCCACAGTACATGTTCAGTTCCTTCAACCTGTCTTCACAGGACTTGTGATGCAATCCATGCACCATCTTTGTTGCCCTCCTCTGAACCTTCTCTACCCTGTCTATGTCCTTACGTAGGTATGGTCTCCAGAACTGTACACTGTACTCCAGGTGTGGCCTCACTAGTGTCTTGTATAGCGGATTATGACCTCCCTTTCCTGCTGGTGATGCCCCTGCCTATACATCCCAGTATCCTATTTGCTTTACCTGCTGCCTTGTCACACTGTTTCCTACCTGAGGTCATCAGAGATGATAACCTCAAGATCCCTTTCCTGCTTGGTGCATGCTATATCCTCACCCTCAACTGATATATTGTGCCAGGTTTTGTGCCCCATATGCATTATCTTGCACTTCTTTGCATTGAATTTCAACTGCCAACCCCTGACCATTCTTCAAGTTTCTGCAGGTCGCTTCTCATTCTGTCTACACCCTCTGGTGTGTCTACTCTGTTTCAGAGCTTTGTGTCATCAGCGAAAAGTGAAATTCTGCCTTCTAGGTCCTGCGCAATGTCACTGATGAAGATGTTGAATAGGACCGGTCCCAGCACTGATCCCTGTGGTACCCCACTGGTCACTCTTCCCTCTGTGGAGTGACAGCCATTTACAACCACCATCTGTGTCCTGCTACCCAGCCAGTTACCTACCCACCACACTACTGTCCTGCCCACACCCATATTCCCAGTTTGTGTAACAGTCTTCTATGTGGCACAGTGTCAAAGGCCTTGCTGAAGTCCAGATAGGCCATGTCCACTGCCTCCCTGATCCACCTCCTAGTCACCCAGTCAAAATTCAACAAGGTTGGTCTGACATGACCTCCCCCTGGTGAAACCATGCTGCCTTGGATCCTGTAGTCCGTTGACAACCAGATGTTCCACCAATCTCTCCTTCAGTAGTGCTTCCATGATCTTCCCCACTACCGAGGTGAGGCTGACTGGTCTGTAGTTCCCTGCTTCCTCTTTGTTCCCACTTTTGTATAAGTGGACTACATCTGCTGTCCTCCAGTCTTTGGGTACCTCCCCTGTTTCCAGTGATCGGCTAAACAGGATAGCCAGAGGTTCAGCCACCACCTCTCTTAGTTCTTTAAGGACCTGGGGTGCACCCATCTGGCCCATTGCTTTATCAACTCTTATTACTTCCAGTTCCTTCAGGACCCTTTCTCATGTAAAGGGACTTGTGTCCATTTCTGCACCATTCTCACCCTTGTACTCCTTCAGACCCATTACCCTCCTCTTCCTCAGTAAAGACTGAGCAGAAATACCTGTTCAATATGTCAGCTTTACTGTTGTCATCCTCCACACGGCACCCATCCTCCCCTTCAGTCTCACTATCCCTCCCTTTGTCTTTCTTTTTCACTTATGTACCTGTAAAGGTTTTGTCCCTCTACCCACTGATTTTGCAATGTGTTCTTCTGTCTGAGCTTTGGCTTCCTTACTGACCTCCCTGCCTCCCTTTGCTTCTCCTGGTACTTCTCCCTATCCCTTCTGCCTGTGTCTTTTGTATTGCCTGAATGCAATCTTTTTGGCTTTCACTTTCTTTGCTACCTCTTTGGAAAACCATAATGGTCTCCTCTTCCTTTTCCTCTTGCTAACCTGCTTAATGCACAATTCTGTTGTTCTTGTAATCCCATTTTAAATACTGCCCACTGTTCCTCAACCCCTGATTCCTGTCCCATTCCCTTAATGCCTCTTTCAAGTATCTCCCCATTTTCCCAAAGTCTGCCCCCTAAAATCCAGGATACGTGTTTTGTGTGGTTTGGTCCTGCTCTTTCTGTGATTTCAAACCACAATGACTGGTGGTCACTGTTTCTAGGTGCTCCCCACTGTTACCCCCATCACACTGTCCCTGTTTGTGAGCACAAGGTCCAGTATTGCCTTCTGCCGAGTTGGTTCCATGACCAGTTGCTTGAGGAAGGCACCCTGAAGGGAGTCCAGGATAAATCTGCTCCTAGTTGATGCTGCTGCTGGGATGCTCCAGTCAACGTCTGGAATATTGAAGTCTCCAACCAGTACTACCTCACCCTTGTCTGCCATCCTTTGGATGGCTAGCATCAGCTCCCTATCTGTTTCTTCCTCCTGGGCTGGTGGTCTATAGACCACACCTGTGCGGATGGCTGTCCCCATTTTCCTTTCCAGCTTAACCCACAGTATCTCTCCCCCATTTTGTTCCTCCTGGATCTCTGTGGCCCTTATGTCATTTTTCACATACAGTGCCACTCCTCCTCCCTTCCTGACTGCTCTGTCTCTTCTGAATATGTTGTAGCCAGGTATGGCCATCTCTGATACGTGGTTATCATTACACCAGGTTTCAGTGATGGCTGACAATGTCAGATCTGACTGCACCATGACAGCCTCAGATCTTCCATCTTGTTGCTAAGGCTCCTGGCATTTGCACATGGCTTTCCATGATTTGACCTCCCTAGACTGTTTCACTGTTCTACTCAGCCCCTTCCTTGGTTGTCATTTATTCCTGGTTCTCCTTGCTGTCTGCCCTTCTGCTGCATTTTGCCCCTTTTCTGCTTATCCACCTCTTGGGCACTAATCTCCATCTTTTGCACACTGCTGTGCAGAGATAGCCACTCCTCTGGTTCACTGGTTCCACTGCTAGCTGTGGGGGGTGAGCAAGTAGGTACCCTCCTTGCTGGCCTGCCACCCCACTTTGCTAGTTTAAATGCTTGTCAATGTAGCATTTAAACTTATCATTGAGTGCTTGGATTCCCCTCCAGGATGGATGCAGGCCATCAGGCTTAAACAAATCTCCACCCCTCCAGGTGGGTCCCCAGTCACCAATTAATCCAAACCCTTCCTCACAGCACCAGTTCTTCAACCATGAGTTAAAGTTCCTGGTGCATGCACTCTATGCTCTCCCTTGCCTCTCACAGGTAGTACTTCTGAGAAAGTGACAGAAGTAGCTACTGCTTGAGACCCTCCCAGTTTCCTAAACTCTTCCTGAACTTCCTTTGGCTCCCCATTTGCCAGGTCATTAGTACCTAGGTGGATAATGACATCCAGCTCACCCTCCCATCTTGCCTTCCCAGTGATCCCCAGGATCTTCCTTCCATCCCTCCATGCCGTGGCACCTGGTAGGCACCTCACCTCCCTGTCCTCCCCCTCCTGTGTTCCTAGCTGGATCCCTCTTATGATGGAGTCCCCCACCAGGATTCACTTCCTCCTCCTCTGGGGTCCACTGCTTTCCCCGCTGAGGTCACCTTGGCTAACCTCCACATCCTTTCCTTCCATTTCTCTGGGTACCTCTATTTGGTTGTCCTCATTGGCCAGTGTGGCATATGAGTTCTTGAGTGGAATAGGATCTGGGATGTGCCTCTGCCTGACCACTCTAACCCTCCCTGAGCCCACTGTCATCCAAGTGCTCCTCGTTCTCGGCATCCTTTGAGGCAGTTGCATTGGACTGGGTGGTCCCTGGATAGGGGTGATGGTACTCCTAACCCAGTTTACTTCCGCTCTGAGTCTGGCTACCTCCTCCTGCAGTCCACAGAGATGCATGCAGATAGGGCAGCACCTCAGTGTCCAGAAGGTCTGCCTGAATATGGCTGCCCCACAGCCACTGCATTGCACCACTCTCCACATTATACTGCAATTCCACTACTTGTCTGCTACTGAAGCTCTCCTAGTTCCCTTTTTATTAATTTACTGTCCTAAAAATCCTGCCACTGATCCTCAGATAATTTTTTTTTAAAGAAAAAGAAACCAATAAATAAATAAATGAATCAAAACACTTGTCGTGCTGAGGGTGGGCTTCTTCCCCCTTATGCCCCTCCTACTTCACACCCCTTACTATACCCTTTGTTTAGCTCCTGTCAATTAGATTTAACAGGGCATATAATTAAGAGTTGGGGGAGGGAGGGGGGGGAAATTTGCAGCAATTAAAGACAGCACAGAATTACACCACCACTATGTTTTAAATGTTCAACAGCCCAAAAACAATTATAAGTAAAGACAACTAAGAAAGTATAGTGTCACTAAAAGCCCACAATCTAAGTTTAAAGAAAAATAGCAATTACCAGTTACTCTAAAGCACTGAATTGAATATGTTTCCTTCCTTCCCCTTTGGCTTCTTCTGAGAAAATAAACTCTACTTGCTACTTCAACTCTGACTAAGCCCCACCTCCAGTTATCACATAGCTGAGGTCAGAGGCCAGACAATTAACACCCTTCACCCAACTACAGGGCAGTCAGACAAGCCAAGATAAAATTTGCAGCAATTAAAGACAGCACAGAATTACACCACCACTATGTTTTAAATTTTCAACAGCTCAAAAACAATTATAAGTAAAGACAACAAGAAAGTATAGTGTCACTAAAAGCCCACAATCTAAGTTTAAAAGAAAAATAGCAATTACCAGTTACTCTAAAGCACTGAATTGAATATGTTTCCTTCCTTCCCCTTCTGGCTTCTGGTTGAACCATGTGCCCTTTTTATTTATTCTTAAGAAGTTTTATTTTAACTGGAAGTTATGTAACCTGGTCTCTCTTTCAATTAAGTTCCTCTCAAGCCCAAGACATTCCAAGAGGTCCTCATTATGAAAGGCTTTATAAACTAGACACATCGCCCCTAAGTCTTCCATACATCAGTGAATACAAGTTTAAGTCCAGCAATCTCTCCCTATAAGACTTATTAGATAGTGTCCTAATACTTCTTGTAGCCTTCCTCTGTACTCTTTCAAGTAGCCCAATATTATTTTTTGTATGCGGTGCCCAGAACTGGACACAATACTCCAGATGAGGCTGAACCTAGGCCTTGTACAGGGCACCGCAACCTCCCTTTCTATACTCCTAATGTTATGCAGGATACAGCTCAAGATCTTATTACTCTTACTTACATACCATATAGCATTCTTATAAACACATCAACCCAGTATCCAAACAAAAAAAATAGGTAAACAAACTCAAAGACACACAAACTGAAGTTAAAAGACAATAGAACTACATTTATTAAACATTTGTGAACTTTCACTCCAGACAACCCCCCCACACACACGCAAACTGAATATGAAAATTTACAGTATCGCACCCTCATGTTGTTGACATGCACCTGTAGTATAATTGAATGCTTTAGATATTCTTTTCTATTTTTATGCAGAGCATTATATTCTTATTATGGAACAAGATAGTAGAGCTGCAGTGTGTATCACTAGTGTTTGCAAACCATGCAGAATGAATCATTGTATGGATGAAATAAATTAAATTCTTTTACTTGTGTATATATATATACACACACATGAATATAGACATGACTACATATTAAGTTAGAGCTGTATTAGCAATAAGGACACCACATATAAACACTGTTGTGATTAAAATAATATGTTTCTACAGAGTCTTGTAAAACACAATAGTTTTATTTTAGCCAAACTTGTCCATTGCCAGGAGGAATTACTGTACTTCTGGGTGTGGTAATCAAACGTAGGTTTCACACAATTCAACATTCAAGCTTGTAGACATATGCGATTACTCTGCCCCCTACTGTAACTGTCCCTGACCCCCCCATTATTGCCCCATACCTTCCTCTTCCTCTGGCTTTCCACCCCCTTCTCTCCCCCACACCCTGACTCTCATACTACATATCTCCCCCTCTGTCCTCCCCCATTGCTCTACCTCTTCTGCTTAGCCACCCTAATTCTGAACCTCCCTTGTCTCCTTCCCATGATCTACCTTCTCCTTCTCCCCCTCTCTACTCTTTGCCCTTTGCTAGACTACCCTTAGCCACTTGCACTAACCTGGTTCATCCCCTATTCTTGCAGGCAAATGTTACTCACTGCTGCTGCTGCATTTTCTGTAAATAATTCCAATGTATATGCTCTTGTACATTCAGTGTATGTTACTCAATGTTTAATTTATGATATAGTGTATGAAAGTGTGCCTTAATATGAGTGTACATTCTCTGTATATATTTTTATGCTGTATGGATATGTATTTCTCCCTCTCCCTTCTCCCCCAGGATGCTTCTGGAAATGAGTTGTTTACAGCTCAGTATGTCTCTTCTGGTGAAACTTTTGAAATAAATAAATAAATAACACTTGTAACCACCCAGTCCCCTGGGGTTACTAGAATCCCCTTAGTAACAGTGCTAGGCAGGGAGAGGCAGCTGGTGATTAACTAGTTAAATGTATTTTCACCTGCTCACTCTTTTGTTTACTTGGCTTCAGCTGAGATGGAAGTGATGAGCTCATTTAGAACTTTTGCAGCAGCATGACCCTTGTGCCAGCTATTGAAGTGGGAGATAGCATGTTGAGATGGGAGTCAGCTGTAGTTGTATTTTGGAGTGTTTAGAGTTGGAGAGAGGGAATGAGAGCTGCTCTGCTAGTGGGCATTGAGATGAGAGCCCTGAGTTCTCACTGTAGTTCTGTTATTCTCCAGCTTACCAAGAGAAGTGGTGGAGACCTTTTCTAAAGCAGGATTTCCTGATTTTCATCCCTGGAGGGGTGAAAAGGACTGCCAGTGGATGGATCCAATGGGCAATCCCCTTTTTGGTCTAGGATGTTTTGAAGCTGCCTGCAATGTCTAACAGAGAGTGAATTCTGACTTTTGCTACAGAAAGCAAGTATCTGTTCTGTTGTGTTCCATTCCCAGAGGGAAGGCAGACTTTATTTTCCTGTAAGTACAGACATGCAAGACTGTCTTTGAAGTAAAGTTGGCTGAGGTGATGTCCAGAGGTATGACTATATCACACTGTTTGGGACTTTTTACCTTTACACTACTGAGGTGGTGAATTGAATTCTAAATGACCAGTTTCATTCAAAAAGCAATTCAAAAGGTTTCCAAATGTTTAAGGTATAACTAAAAGAATGGCTGAGTATGGATTTGGGCACACAGGTTGAGCAGAACCCCATCTGGAGTAACCAGGTCAGGACTAACTGGTTCACTAAGGGGGCCTGGTTACTTTAGACAAATGGCCAAATGTCTGAAGAGAATATTTTTACCCCTGGAGTGGGTTACAGTTTCTTCTCTGGTTATGAAGAATGGTGCTAGCATTAGCAAAATGTGTTTTCAGTTGTAGCCAATATGCCACTGGAAGCAATGTTCTGTGCCTACGACATGTGGGAATAGAAAATGTAAGTGTCCTATGTCCTACTGTGGAGAGAATACAAAGAGTGACTGTCAGATATGGTCTGATTCTGTTGTTCTGCAAGTTCCTAGTGCCAAGATGTGTAAACCTTGGGGGTCCACCCTTACTTTGAAGAACATCTTTTAAATAAAGTCATACTCTAGAAACCCAACTATGGTCTGGACAGTTACATTATTGCTTCCTGTGTGGAGTTACTGCGTACCCCTCCAGAAGATAGGTCTAGGATATGCCTAGCAAATAAATCTCTCCCCAGGACCTGGTTTTGTAAATACCAAATAGTTATGCTTTTGTACACCCCCAACCCTTGATCACTAAAAGAATGAGCCTGGTATACATTCCCAAAGTTAGGGGTGGTACCATTTCTAAATGTTTTGAGTCTGTGACCAGTATGGGTGCCAGGGGTGCTAACTGCATAAAGTAGTGGGGGGGGGGGGAGTTACAAAAAATGGGGTCTCATCCGGTGATGTTTAATTTGGGAAGAGGACCAGAATTTTTGCTGAGGGTATGTTTAGCATCTTTCTGTCTGGTAACGGTGTAGCCCAAGTAGAAAGGAAGCATTGGAAAAGTGATTTGTACCCAGAAAAATGTCACCCAAATGTACTGCTTGTGTGCCTCCAGTTCAAGTAAAGGAACAGTGCTCTGCTTGTGTGCATTCAACTAGTAATGGGCAGTAAAGTATTGAAATGTGTGTCCTAGTCTCTGCATCAAAAAGTGTTTAAAGACAAGGGTGCCAGAAGATAGTAAAAGCTGAGGGGGCAGAGGATCAGAAGGGCACTTATGAGGGTACAAAATGCCCTTTTTCTAAACTAGATTTGCCATAGAAAAATAAAAAGTGGGGGGGGAGCTGCGACCCCTCTCGTCCCCCCCTTCCCGGTTCCTACACCTATGCTTGAAGAACTTTTAAAATGCAATGTTCAAATGCCAAAAGTATTGTGGACTTTAAGGAACAGACTCAGATATTTCCCCTGAAAGTTTCATGTGCTTAGTGTGCAAATTAGGGGAGTTGCTAAAGAAGATATCCAGAAACTGTAGCAAAAATGGTCAAAATGGTGCTCCCATCACTGAAAACTGCAGCTGAGAAAAAAAGTTACAGTTTGCAGTTTAAATTTGCTCCTGCTCGACAATTGCCATGAAGGAAGAGCAAGCAAGGAGAGAGAGAGAGAGAGAGGCTCATTTGCATGGCGTTGAGTGATTGGTGCAGCTGCATCCAGTCCCACCCCCTAGCCAGTGTCTGTGTGCTGCAAAGTGTTTGTGGAGGAGAGAGAGAGAGTGACTGTGCGCTGGTTAGACCAGGATCAACCAACGAGAAGCTTGTGAATATTTTAAACTTTAGCAAACAGACTTGTAAAGTGTAATTTCAGGTTCAACCTGTATTCTGACCAACTGGAGAGTGATCGAGGCGATCGTGACTACTATCGGCGGGACCACCAGCCCATTTCACCCCAGAGGCCTTCCTTGAATAGGCAACAGGTTGAGGTTTTCCATTGGAGGGAACCAGCTACTGAATACAGTGAGTAAACAAGTAATCTATGCAAACAAACTGTGTGTGAATGCAAAGCCAACTAAACCTGTGTGCGAATAGTGTGATTTATGTGCAAAGAAGGACTGTGCATTGTAAAAGCAGGTGCAGCAAGCAGTAAATTCTAAACAATAGACTGTGAGCAATGAGACATGGTTACAGCAACAGTAAATTTCTAAGCAGCAGGACTGTGAGTTGTAGAAGTAGGATGCAGAAAACAGGCAAACCTGAGCAAAGAAAGACTGTGGGGCTTACAAGTGACTTTGAGCAATTGTAGGTATGTAAATAGAATTTTCCCTGAACCATGCTGATCATAAAGTCAAGTTACCAATGCTAAATCAGTATGAATGTGCTGAGATGTACCATCAGAGACAATCATTTGCAGTTTAAAGTAATTTCAGTAGCCAGAAAGATTGGAAACTCAGTTTTTTGAGCAAGTTGAACAGAGCGTGATGCATGAGAAAAGTTACAGATGCCATGACAGGGGTGGGGTCAGCAATGTAAACTTAGCAGCAGGCAGCCATTTTGTTAGACAATATGTGACTAGTGAGCAATTCAGTAACGAAAGATTTGTGTGTTTGCTTTCAGACATGGCTTTGGGAGCACCCCAATACCCAGATCATGCCTGAGCTATGATCACAGAGGAGGTAGCAATACTGGCGGAGGTAGAGAGATCCTACTATGGTGAAAGGTTACCTCCGGATGTAGCAATTCCTAGCTATCCAGTGAGACTGTGCATTGTGTGTCTAAAGGCTGGAAGGGATGTGTTTCTAATACCCCACTGCTAGGACTGTCTTGCAAAATTTAGAATGAGCAGGAGTACAGCTCCAGAGAGGGCAACAAGAATTTGGTTGGCTCCCGCATGGACCCTGGCAGGGGACCCCGCCAGCAGCAGCAGCAGCATGCAGCACCAGGCTGAAACTGTTAGGGAAAGTTCTACTGAGTGTGTTACAGAAAGAGCAAGTAAATTTGATGTTGATCCATTGCAAGGGTAGGAATGGAGAGAGGTTCCCACACCTGTGTCCCAAATGGACACTGCCACAGAGAATCAGTTGACCCCTGGAATCAGGGTCTGAGTCCTAGCCTAGTGGGGGAGGATGAAGTACAAGAGACAATGAATTGGGAGGTGTCCACCTCCACGCCCAGTGAGGAATGGAATGTCTCAGGAGTGAGGACGTTTGCTCACTCTTGGGCTTATTTCATGAGTGATAAGGAAGAGGAGGATGAAGAAGAGTATCTTCATGATGAGGGCTATAAGTCGCCCCAAGCTCTTGCCTCAGAGGAACCAGTGACAGTAGAAGAAGCTCTAACAACTTGTCCAAAGTAGTAGTGGAGGACAAGTTCTTTCTTTCTTTGAGTTTGAAACACTGGCTCAACAAGGACTGGCCACCCCCAAGCCAGGCCAATGGTCATAGATTAGTAAAGAGTAATAATTAGGAGAGACTGATTCGTAGGAGGGCTGATGCTATATATGGAAGTCCTACCCTATCTTTCCTCGCTGAGTCTGGGAAGAGATTGAACAAAACAGGCAAACCTGACTTATGGAAGAAGCAAGGAAGAACATGCATCCAGATGCATCAGCCTGTGTAAGGGACAAAATCAGTAATGACCGCCTTAGATTCTGGAGACTGGGCAGGATTCTGTTCATTCACACTGTGCGAATTGTGGATGGGGCTGGGCAAGAGATACTTCACAACATCAATTTGGAATGCTCAGATGGGGTCATAGTCCTCGCCCCACACCCTGAGTGTTACTACTATTAATGGTACCATTCCCTGTGAATATGCCCAGCGTGCCTTAAGGAAGCAAGCAGTGGCAGGCCAAGTGTTTGTCATCTTAAGCAGCAGTATCTATGGAGGAAGATGCAGCTCATCTGGTATTCCAGGATTTCTTTAGGTGTATCCAGATTCGTCAGCCCAGCAGTTTCCTGTTCCATCATCTGGCCTTCCAGGACATCATCAAAGCAGTTTTCCTGTTTCATCATTTGGTTTTCCAGGACATCAGCCCAGTAGTTTTCCTGTTTCATTATTTAGTTTTCCAGAAGCATCAGTTCAGCAGTTTTCCAGTATCATTGTCTGGCCTTCCAGGACATCATCCCAGCAGTAACCAAAGATTCCATCTGGTCTGAAGGGAGAAGGTCCTCAGCTCATAGAGTAAGATTAAACTTTTTTGTTCTTCAAGGAGCTGGTAAGACTAATCATTTTTGTTTACATTAACTGACTTTGCACAACACATCCTACTTTTGAAGACTATCCAAGGAACTTTAATTTTCATCAAAGATTCTCCCCCTGGATTGCAGTGCTATACAGGCCCTGTCCTGTCCAAGAACTGTTCTTCAGCAGGCTTCCGCCTAGAAGAGACTCTTTAATGGACATTGCCTATGGGCACCAGTGACATTGGTCCCTAGATCTGGACATTGCAGGAATTCCATCCCCAAACTGTGTTGTATACATGTCTTCTTTCAATTTTTTAATTTTATACTTTCACTAAAAAAATGTTTTTTGGAGGTTCTTTAGTGTTAGATGGATGTTTAGGCACTGTGTGGAATGCAGAATGTGTTTTGTGTTTTTCTTCTTTTGCAGATGTTCCTGGAGATGAAAAGAAGAACAGAAGAGGATGTTGGAACTCATCCAAGTTCCCTTTCCTTAGTGCTTTTAGAAATGTTATGGTTAACAAGGTGTTAACATGTTTTCTTCACAGGTGTGATTTTTGGGAAATATAATGCAATGTAGTGTATGTTTTCCTTTCCTTTTTGTTGTCCACAGGTACCCTGGTAAGTTTTGGGGGATAGATTTTTCCCCAGTAGGTAGCATGGGCCAGATAGATTTTCCCTAAAGGGTTAGGGGGATGGACAGGCTGGAGGTCTTAACTTGAGTACGGGCTTTCAGTTATGTCTGTCAGGGCATGCTTCAAGCAGTTTTTCTTGGAGCCACTAAGAATCCATAGATGGATCATTGGATAGGGGATGAAGTTTCATCAGCTGGCCTCTGTTCCTTTAGTGTTACCTGCCTGTGCCAGTCACATGGTAGGGGTGGACTTGTGCAACCTTCTCTTAGGTAACATGGAGGGTAGGATGGCTTAGTGCTGGATGGAGATATGACTGTGGACAGTCAACCGTTTGGTATGTGGTGAGCGTAACCACCTAGTCCTCTGGGGTTACTAGAATCCCCTCAGTAACAGTACTAGGCAGGGAGAGGCAGATTGTGATTAACTAGCTAAATGATTTTTCACCTGCTCACTCTTTTGTTTACTTGGCTTCAGCTGAGATGGAAGTGATGAGCTCATTTGGAACTCTCACGGCAGCGTAATCCTTGTGCCAACTGTTGAGGTGGGAGATATAATGTTGAAATGGGAGTCATTTGTAGTTGTAGTTTGGAGTTTTTAGAGTTGGAGAGAGGGAATGAGAGCTGCTCTGCCAGTGGACTCTGAGATGAGAGCCCTGAGTTCTCACTGTAGTTCTGGTATTCTCCAGCTTGCCAAGAGAAGTGGTAGAGACCTTTTCTACAGCAGGATTTCCTGATTTTCATCCCTGGAGGGGGTGAAAAGGACTGCTAGTGGATGGATCTAAGAGGCAATCCCCTTTTTGGTCCAGAATGTTTTGAAGCTGCCTGAAATGTCTAACAGAGAGTGACTTCTGACTTTTGCTACACAAAGCAAGTATCTGAGCTGTTGTGTTCCATGCCCAGAAGGAAGGCAGACTTTATTTTCCTGTAAGTGCAGACATGCAAGACTGCCTTTGAAGTAAAGTTGGCTGAGGTGATGTCCAGAAGTATAACTATATCACACTGTTCGGGACATTTTACCTTTACACTACTGAGGTGGTGAATTTGAATTCTGAATGCCCAGTTTCATTCAAAAAGCAATTCAAAAGGTTTCCAAATGTTTAAGGTGTAACTCTAAAAGAATGGCTGAGTATGGATTTGGGAGCAAAGGGTGGGCAGAATCCCATCTGGAGAAATCAGTTCAGAACTAACAGGTTCAATAAGGGCACATGGTTACTTTAGACAAATGGTCAATTGTCTGAAGAGAATATTTTTACTCCCTGGAGTGGGTTACAGTTTCTTCTCTGGTTATGAAGAATGGTGCTAGTATTAGTAAAATATGTTTTCAGTTGTGGCCAATATGCCACTGGAAACAATGTTCTAAGTCTTATGATATGTGGGAATACCAAATGCAAGTGTCCTGTCTCCTACTGCGGTGGGAATACAAAGAGTTTCTGTCAGATACAGTCCAGTTTGGGTGTTCTGCAAGTTCCTAATGCCAAGATGTGTAAGTCTTGGGGATCCACCCTTACTTTGAAGAACATCTTTTGAATAAAGTCACACTCTAGAACCTCAACTATGGTCTGGACAGTTACATTATTGCTTCCGTTGTGGAGTTACTGGGTACTCCTCTAGAAGATAGGTCTAGCATATGCCTAACAAGAAAATCTCTTCCCAGGACCTGGTTTTGTAAATACCAAATAGTTATGCTTTTGCACACCCACACCCCTTGATCTCTAGAAGAATGAGCCTGGTATACATTCCCAAAGCTAGGGTTGGTACCATTTCTAAATGTTTTGAATCTGTGCCCAGTATGAGTGCCAGGGTGCTAACTGTGTAAAGTAACGGGATGGGGGAGGGGGTACACACTGTTTTATGAATGCTCAACAGGAATCACTAATTTTTGTACATTTTTCTACAACTCATCAGAGGGTAAATATTTCAGTTTAATGCTCATTTGAAAATCTTGATATGGTCTACATTTTTTTGAAAAGATTGCAGCTTCCTTATACAGTATATGACACACACACCTACAGTATTTATGGATAGGCATCAGGAAATTCATAATTACAAAACCAATGATACTCATCTAATTGCAATGTATACAAAATGTTTTTTAATTTACATGTGGAGCAGCATACTCAGGCTAATTTTATAGATTCTAGACAAAAATATGTATTTTTTTAAATAAATATTTACATAAGTCTGAGTACAGATGCCTAAGAATTAGAGATGTAGTGAATTTAAATTCCGCCAGTGAAGTGAACGCGAAGTGAGCACTTCGCATTGCCACTCCGCTGCATGGAGTGGGCAATGCAAAGTGCTCACTCTGCCTTGTCATTACCACTTTGCGTTAAGGCGGAATGGCAATGCAAAGTAAGGCGAAGTCATTGTTTTTAATGGACTTCGTGTTAATCATTATGATTCTAAGTGATCCACTTGGTGTTTTTAGATTTGGCAGCCCCCCCCAACACATCACATGGCTTACAGTACTGTAAGTCACATGCTTTTTAGCTAGGCAGGAAGAAAGTGAGTCATACAAGCAGACAATTTTACTTTCTCCTGTGCAGACGGAGAGAGAGTAGTGTTTTGTGACTGCTGATACTTTTAGATCAGAGCAAGGAGGAGATTTAAACTTTGATTTAGACCCAACAGCTTTTTTAAAAGCTACATTTTTATTGTCTTTTCTGTACTCTTTTTCACTTAATTTGTTCTTTCTGTAAATGTTATTTTTCTTACCTTTATAAGTAGTTAGTTGTTTGTCTGTGTGACTGTGTGTGTGTGTTGTGTGACAGTGTGAGTAGAGATTGCTCAGACTGAGGGAGCTCAGTAGGAGAGATGGGCCAGGGTGAGGGAATGTCTGGGATGGGGCAGCTCTGGGAGAGCGTGGAAGTGGTAAGCATCATGCTGTGTACATGTGTGGAGGGCATGGGCGCCCATTCCTGTTGGACCGCTCAAAACCTGTGAGTACCCCCCCCCGGAGCAGGACCAGCACTGCCCCCTGTCCTGACTCTGAGGCAGTTGAACCACCACCACCACCACCACCAAGTCCAACACCAGGTCCTCTGGAGCAGGATGTGCCTGTTCCTCTAGGCCCAGGTGTGGATCCCATCCCTGTTCAGCACCGTGACCAGCAGGCTTACAATACATCCAAGTAACTATTAAAAAAAATTTGTGTTGTGATTCATGACGTGATTGTAAATTGTGATTTGTGACTGTATTTGTGACCGTGATGATGAAGAAACGTGAATGCCTATGGCTGTACTTCCCCGGGCCCCGATGAGCTGTAGCTTAAAACTCCCAGACTTAAAAACATGTATCAATGAGTACAATGGTGGAATGGTGAAGCCTGGAGAGATACTACAAAACAGGCTTACAATACATCCAAGTAACTAGAAAAAAAATTTATGTTGTGATTTGTAACATGAATGATCGTGAATCGTGATTCGTGACTGTATTTGTGACTGTGGTGATGAAGAAACGTGAATGCCTACTGCCTACAGCTGTACTTCCCTGAAGAGCTGTAGCTTAAAACTCCCAGACTTAAAAATACGTATCAGTGAGTACAATGGTAGGGTAGTGAAGCCTGGAGAGATACTGCAAAAGAGGCTTACAATACATCCAAGTAACTAGAAAAAAATTAATGTTGTGATTTGTAACATGAATGATCGTGAATCATGATTTGTGACTGCATTTGTGACCGTGATGATGAAGAACATGATTTGTATCATGAGTGACTCGTGATGACGGTCCTAACTTAAAAACGCATATTAATGAGTACAATGTTCATGTAGAATTAAGCACCACACCTGTCCAGTACTCTGGAAGCCAAAGAAACAACCGTGACTTAAGTTACAGATGGAGATTGGGTCCTAAGGAGATGCAAATGCACAGACAGATTAAGATTGCGCTGTGCACTGAAGAGATGCAGATACAAAGGCACAACTCCTAACCAGTGCTCACCATCAGAAATTCAAATCTGGAAAAGAATACCTTTGCCAGTTGGGGAGGGCCGCACGGGTGGGGGGGGGCAGTGTACTGTACTGCTGCAGTACAAGTCACCAGTACTAGTACCAGTAAAGATGCCACAAAGAAGTACAAAAATCACACAGCTGCAGTGGATAGCAGCTTCACATTGCTGAAATTATTATGTGGCACAATTAAAGGTGTCTGATTTGATGACATGCGTCACACACATCCTCACACACACACTAAGTAATGCATAGCAAATTGAAAACTTCAGTAATATAACCACATATTTTAAACAAGCTAAAATTATGCACTGCTGCACCACAACAATCAGCAAAAAAATGGCAAGAAATATTGAAAATATTACTGTGTGTACATTAACACAGTTAAACAAGAAAAATATCACCAAAACAGAAAGCACTGTCTTTTTCTCCAAGTTAATCTACCTATACCACAGATACACCCCTTCCCCAAAACACACTTCAACTGTCTCTCAGTACACAGACTGAATGTTGTACATTAACATTCAAAATCCATACACAAACAATAAACGCTCGATGATATGAGCACAGGAGGGTTTCCTATAATCGATGAACTAAAGTTTCAGCAAAAAAAATTACTCAAAAAGGCTTTTTTAACAGTTTTTTTGAAGGTTTGACTCGCAGAGAGCTCTCAGAGCAGATTGTCTCCTACAGCTTCCTACACATACTGCCCCAAACTGAGGCTGTGCAAAACAATCTAGAGCCCATGTGACCTGAAATCCCATGAATCACTGCAAAATTCGCCTTTGGAGCTTAAAAACAAGGCGAAGTGAGGCAAAGTGGAAGGCGGAGTAACGCAAAGTCATTGTTTTCAATGGACTTTGCGTTATCCATTATAACATGAAGTACTCCACTTCACGTTGTGGAGCACTCCACGAATTTGCCTTCACTCCGCGAATCACTTCGCGGAGTGAATTGGGGCCACTTCACCCATCACTAATAAGAATACAGCATATTCACATACCTAGGCTAAGTTACCATGCCCACATTAATTATTTTTCTCTTCATCTTAGTACCTAGGTAATGAAAACTCACTATCAAGCAATGTTCTACTACAGGACATGTAGAAAAGCAGCAGTACAGCCAATGACAGAACTTTTTTTTTTTTTTTTTAGTGTGGGGAATATGTATGGGGGGTGGTCAGACAAGCAAACACATGTATTACACTAGGACTATCAAGATCATTTACATGATTTGAAATATGAATTTGTGAGTGTCATAGAATGAGGAAAAGACGCAGCGCAATCACACAAACACATCATCATCACACAGTCACATCGTTTGTTGCATTTATTGGGAGAGGGTCTGTGACAAATTAGTCTGCTGTGAGGTAAAGTAATCAATGTAGCTATACTCTAATATACTAATAATTTGGTGGTGGGATGGCTTAGAACCAGGACTCCATCCCTCTAAATTTGTCATGTTCTGCACATATTCCTCTAGTCAGAGTATGGTATAATTTCCTAGGGTACACAGCATGACACAAATATTGTGAACTACAGAAAATCCAAAGACTCCTGAATTGCAACAATTTGCATCTGGCATCTTAGGACTGGTACTTCACCAATAAGCTACATCTTTTTTTTTTTTTTTACATGTCACTCTTTAGCCACCTCACTTGTGGAGCGGTGGCGAGTTGTCCGACCGCCGGCACCTGCACCCTTGGACTAGATCTGGCCAGCGACATGCTCTCTTCCATGCAGGCCAGCACACACAGAGCCCCCCCCCTCAGGGACCCAGATCCAGACACCTGGAGGGGGTGCATTTCATGGGTCCGGAGGTGCAGGACACGGCAGTCAGCCACCACGATTGCTCCAAAATTTTCCACCATCTTTTACTCCCCTTCTTGCCAGTCATGCAATGGCGTGCCACACTAACGTGCTGATGCCTGCCACGCTCCACCCTCCTGTTGTGCACACTAGCTGCAGGGCCCCTGGTTTCTGCCAATTGCCACTGCAGAGTGAGGCACACCCCCTGCCCTCCCCAGAGGAAGGAGTGCAGTCATGGGACACTCAATCCTTCCTCTCCCCTGCCAACCCCCAGTGACCAGAGTCTGTTCCCGAACCCGGGGTTGCCGGTGTGGTGTGAGGTGTGGCATCCAGCACCTCAACCCTCAGCGCCACTGGGCCAGCAATAAGCTACATTGTTTTACAGAAAAACTCAGAAAACTGCTCATACAAGTGCTAGAATCATAACATATGTGAACATTTTGAGTAAATGCTAGACACTACTCACAGCATATATATATATATATATATATATATATATATATATATATATATATACTTTGCAAAAAATGTTTTTAATGTGCCAGTTAGGGTTCAGTTTGAAGTAACCAAAGTAGGAAAATATGGTGTTAGAGTCCGTGAAGTTGTTTCATTCATACGAACAAGGATGCCTTCATATGAAAAAGATTCTGAAAAAAAAACTAAATCCAAATTATTTTTCTTAGGAAAGGATCCTTCATCATATGGCCCAATATCTTTTTTGTATGGCCATACGAAAAAGAAAATTGAGACAAGAAAGATATATTTTAAAATGTATGAAAACACCTTTCTTTATAATTTTTCCAAAAAGTAACTATAGAATCCACCTAACAGGGTCACGATTAGCAAGATACAGTGGTTGATGTCTCTGCAGGATCTCATTTTTATAGGTTTCAAAAAAAATTTAAAAGAAAAATAGGATGGCAACCATTTGAAAAAAAGATTTTTTTCTCATGAAAAAATATTACCCTCATATGAAAAGGATATTTTTTGGTATGGAGTGCCATATTAGATAAGTACACATACATGAGTGCTAAATCATATCAACAAATGATGATTCATGAATAAAGACACAACAAATACATTCCTTATGTTTAAGAAAAGGCATATTTATTTCCTTTGTCTTTAAGGAACAGTTAGGTTCCTGTGCTTGAAGTGCTGGAATTGCTGACAGAGAGAGAGTAAGCACTCAGCTTAAACCTATAGGTAGCTATATATTCTCTCCATATTTAAAGTAGCAGTGTAAGTGGGGAGGTGAAGGAAATGGGTTTTTAGTCAGTGTTTGGGGCACTTTGAGACTTTTCTTCAAATTTGTAACAGATAGTGTTGAGAATCTAGCTCAGGAAATTAATCTTGGGGGTGAGTAGATCCACCCTGTGTATCAGGTGTGTGACTGAGGTGGAACTGCCAGAGGCATAGTGGGAACAGGCAATTGCGGGACATCTGGAAGCAGGAAGGAGAGATAAAAGGATTAACACTCATCATGTCCCATTATGCTTGTATCCCAGCATAAGAGTGGGATAGCACTGGAGTGGAGCATCTGCCTTAGGAGTTTCTGCACAGCACTGTACATAGTCTGCAGGAGACTCTGCAGAGGGGACACCAGACCAAGGTAATGAGGTATTACATTACTGTTTATTGTACACAACCATCAACAGAGAAGGTAGCTGCAGACTGTTGATATACAATATCTGGGAAAGTAGCAGTAGACACCCAGGATATGGTAGGTACAGGTAGGAGGGTTAGAAAGGGAAAATGTACACCCTGTCTAGGGTAGGGTAACAAATAAGTTTCAGGCAAGCAAAGGCTATGGGAACAAAATTCAGGCAAGTGGGTAAGAGTAGTCAACACCAGGGCAAGTTAGGTAAGAGTTAGGTGGGACAGAGCAGGAGAAAATAGACACCTCATCTTGTGTAGCATAACAAATAATTTTAAGGCAAGCAAAATGAGAAGCAGGAATGCAACAGTAGTAGAAAGGAGGCATGGGGTTATAAAGAAGTTTTAGCAGACACCAAGTAAAGGAAGGAATGATCATGGAAGTGGTGTAGTGCAGTAGGTGTGGGGCCACAATGTTTTGGAATACCTTCTGGAGACTGAGGTGCTACCCCATTTGTACTCATCTCTCTGGGTTGAGGATTGAGGTTGCTGGACTCTAGAAGGAACTGACAAGGGTGCAGAGGATCCCTGCCCCACCCAGGGGCCACCAATTGTGCCAAGAATTACCCAGAAGGTGTCTAGGCAGAGACAGAGTGGCTGGACCTTTGTGGGCTCTGGAAGAGTGGGGTGGCAAGAAGGGTGAATGCTCCTCAACCTTTACCACTGCAGACCTTCTCCATTATACTGGTGGGACATTGCAGCTGAGAGGGACACCCATAGCAGTGGGAAGGAAGGAAGTGGAGGTCTTCAGACAGGGAGGCCCCAAGGAGAGGAGGAAGAGGCCCCTAGCTGAGGAGGAAGTAGCTGCTGGTGAAGGAACTCTACTGTTAATGTGATCAGCTTGGAGCAGGTGAAGGAAGAGAAAGGAGGTTAAGAGCATGAAAGGTGCTTCAGCTTGGAGGATGGAGAGCATATTCAGAGGACTGCTAGGGTAGCAGGAGCTGGGAGGAGCTAAATATAACTGTCCACATGGGTCAAATTACCTGGCAAGGGATGGAGAGTAGTGCAGGAAAATTTCAGTGAACTGGGAAGGGACTCAAGCAGGTGGCATGCATGGTGGCTTTGTCCAGGTGGTACTGTGCATGGCTGGTTAAAAGGTACCCAGCAAGCAGGGCATTTAACAGTTGGTTGAAGGCATGGTATGAGGAGGAAGGCTTCCTACACTGGGTACTGTAGACCAACCTGGGAGGATATGGGACTCTTTAGGGAGGCAGCCATCCTTTTAAAATGGAGATCACAGTCCTTAGTGAGTGGTTTAAATGGTACTTGGATGAGCATTAAAGTAGCCAGGTAAGGGGGCTGTAAAGCCAAAGGAGGCAACAACTGATCCCTGATGATGTATCATTAGGGAGGAGGGCCCTAAGGGAGTAAACTCCCTTAGGGCAGGGGATCAAGAAGACAGGTGTAAGGCCAAGGCAGAGGAAAGGGGTATAATTAGGTAAGCAAGAATAAAGAGTAAAGGAGACAGAAAATAAATGAGGTAAAAAGGGAAGGGTGGGTCAGGTGAAGCTTCTGGGAATAGCACAGGAAGGGAGGGGGTAAGGAAAAGAGGTAGGCAGGTATGGAGGGAGTAAGGTATAGAGAGCCATGTGCACCAGTACAATCAGCCTGGAAAATAAAATTGTGGACCTGAAGGCCATTGTAGCAGTGGCTAGCCTGGATCTGGTGGCCATAATGGAGCCATGGTGCACTGAGCACCACAACTGAGACATGGCCATACCTGATTACTCTCTGTACAGGAGAGACAGGGCAAAGAGGAAGAGAGGGTTGCATCATATGTGAGGGTGGGAATCAAGGTCATGGAGATACCAAGTCACATGAAGTAAAAGGAAGGGCTGGAGGTGCTATGGGTCATCGTGGAGACAGGCTCTGGGATGACTATCCAACTGGGATTGTGTACAGATCTCCAACACAGGGAGAGGAGTTGGATAAGGTAAGAAGGAAAGCCATCATCAGAATGACAAGTAAGGGGGAGGTGCTGCTTCTTGATGACTTAAATCTACCAGATGTGGAGTGGAGTCTTCCAACAGCAGCTTCGACAAGGAACAGGACCATCCTCGACTCCCCACAAGGTGCTTTTCTAAGACAGCTAGTAAAAGAACCTACTGGGGACAGGACAGTGATAGACCTGGTACTTACAAAGAGGGACAGCATTGCAGACATCACAGTGAGCAGTCCTCTAGTACCAATGATCACTATACAACATGGTTTAACATAAAGACAGGAGCAGAGGTAAACCATATGAGGACAAGTGTCCTGGACTTTATGAGGGTGGATTTAATAAAAAAATGGAAAACTGCCTCAGAAATGTCTTCGGTGGGGGGTTGCTGAGGAGGGGTAGAAACACAGTGGGAAACAATAAGGGGGCATAATTAAGCCAACTAGTCACTGTGTGAAAGAAGTGAATCAAGGCAGAAGGAAAATAGATTGTTATGGTTCTCTAGGGATGTGACCCAGCTGGTGAAGGAAGAAAGGGTGGCATTCAATAGGTATAAGAAAATGCAGAAGGAGGACAGGGAGGTATACCAAGTAAATCAGTGGAACGCAGGAGAAGCAGTGAAGAAAGCAAAAGCACAAACAGAGGAAAGGAAAACCAAATAGGTAGCTAAAGTGGATAAGACTTTCTTCAGATAATGAGAGAAGGAAAGCAAGTGAAGGGATAGTAAGGATCAGAACGGTGGCAGAGGAGACTGCATAGAAGAGGACCAAGAAAAGCTGCCATCCACAACTGGTACTTCTGCTCAGTCTCCACGGTGGAGGAAGGGGGTGGAGTAGCAGAAACAAAGGGGATGAGGTGAATACAGGTCCATTTCCAGAGGAAAGAGTCCTGAAGGGACTTACAGACTGATGGTGGACAAGGCTATTGGACTGGATGGGCTGGGATACACCCAAGGGTACTAAGAAACCTATGTAGGTGCTAGCTACCCTACTGACAGCCTTATTCATCAGTTCACTGGAAACAGGCATGGCTCTGGAGGGCTGGAGAAGAGCAGATGTGGTCTTTCTACATAACAACAGGAGCAGGGACACGGTTAGCACCAATAGGCCAGTCAGCCTCACTTCAATGGTGGGGAAATTAATGGAAACCCTGCTTAAGGAAAGGTTGGTAGAGTATCTTGAATCCAGTGGGTTGCAAGACCACAGACAGCATGAATTCATGGGGGCAGGTCATGCCAGATGAATCTGATTGATTTGTTTCAACTGGGTGACCAAGAAATAGATCAGGGAGGGCAGTGGACATGGCCTATCTGAAGTTTAGAAGCGCCGTCAACACTGTACACAGGAGACTGAAAATGAAACTAAGCAGCCTAGGGGTGGGATCCAAAGTGGTGAACTGGGTTAGAAACTGGTTAATGGATAGGTAATAGAGGATTGTGGTTAATGGCTCTCACTCTAATGATGGGAGAGCTACTAGCAGGGTGCCACAGGGCTCAGTACTGAGACCAGTCCTTTGCAATGACTGCAGAACAACTGGATGGGAAGGTATATCTTTTCCAGATGATACCAAAATCTGTAATAGGCTGGACACTCAGGATGGGACAGAGAGGTTATTAGTTAGAGGAAAAAGACCAGAACTTGTTTTGTTAGGCGAAAGAAGGGAGAGGGTGGGTGGGTGGAGGATGACCTTGAAAAAGCTGAGATACTGAACAAATATTTTTGCTCAACATTTACCAAGGAAGAGGCAGGGGAAGGGCCAAGCCTCATGAGGAAAGATGTACAGGGGGAGAGGTGGACATCAGCCCATTTACAGTGGATAGAGTCTTGGAGGAACTAGGAAAAGTAAAGACAGACAAGGCAATGGGGCCAGACGGGATTCACCCTAGAGTGTTGAAGGAACTCAGGGAAGTCCTAGCAGGTCCACTGACAATCCTCTTCAACCAATCACTAGAGATGGGGGAGGTACCTGGGGACTGGAGGAGGGCAGAGGTGGTCCCCCTGCACAAGACTAGAAGTAGGGAGGAGGCAGGCAATTACAGACCTGTAAGTCTGACCTCAGTGGTAGGGAAACTGATGGAGTCCCTGCTTAAGGAGAGGGTAGAGAGGTTCCTGGAGTCAAATGGTGCAAAAGACCCAAGGCAGCATGGATTCACTGAGGGAGGTCCTGTCAGACTAATCTTATTGATTTCTTTGACTGGGTGACCAGGATGGTGGATCAGGAGGGGCGGTGGATATGGCCTATCTGGATTTCAATAAGGCCTTCAACACTGTTTCTTCATAGAAGGTTGCTTAACAAATTGGAGAATCTGGGTGTGGGCTGTAAAGTGATAAAATGGGTTAGAACCTGGCTAAAGGCAGGACCCAGAGGGTGGTAGTAAATGGCATAAAATCAGAAGGGGAGAGGTGACCAGCGGGGTTCCACAGGGATTGGTGCTGGGTCCAGTTCTATTCAATGTCTTCATAAGTGGCATTGCGGAGGGACTGGAGGGGAAAGTATGCCTGTTTGCAGATGACACCAAGATCTGTAACAGAGTCGACACACAGGAGGGCTAGATAAAATGAGAAATTATCTTAGACTACTTGAGGAATGGTCAAGGGTCTGGCAGTTGAGTTTTCAACACTAAGAAGTGCAAGATAATGCACATGGGCCACAGAAACCAAGAGAATACAGAATGGGAGTTGGAGTTCTGTCCACCACAGGTCAGGAGAGAGACCTGGGGTTATCATATCCGATGACCTGAAGTCAGCCAAAAATGTGAAAAGCAGTGGGAGAGGCAAACAGAAAGCTGGGGTGAATAGGAAGGGCATAACCAGTAGGAGGGTGAAGTGGTGATGCCACTGTATATATCACTGGTGAGGCCTCAGCTGTAATACTGTGTCCATTTCTGGAGACCACATCTCCGGAAGGACATAGACAGAATGGAAGCAGTCCAGAGAGGAGCAACAGAAATTATACATGGACTGCAGCACAAGCCTTATGAGGAAAGACTCAAGGAATTAAACATCTATTCACTGGAAGAGAGAAGGAAGAGAGGAGATATGATAGAGACTTTCAAATGCCTTAGAGGAATTAACAAAGGTACAGGAGGGAGCATATTTCAGAAGAAAGTGCACAAGGACAAGGGGACATAACATGATGCTGGAGGGAGGGTGGCTTAGGGGAATGCTAGGAAGTATTTTTCACAGAGAGGGTGGTGGATGTGTGGAACAGCCTACCAGTGGAGGTGGTGGAAGAGAAAACAGTACGGGGATTCAAAAGTGCATGGGATAAGCATAAAAGCACCCTGCTGTACAGCAGAGTGGGGGAAAGGCAGTCCAGATAAGAGTAGGGATTGCCAAATCAAGTAGGGAAATGGGCAGACTAGGTGGGCTGTATGGGACTTATCTGCTAACAGATTCTATGTTTCTATAGAGAATGTACAAGGATCTTTGGAAACTCGAAAAGTGGTACAGCATCACAGTTGGCGTACAATGCCAAAATATGTAAAATCATGTGCCTAGGCATAGGAACCCAGGAGCAGAGTAGAGGATGGGGGTCCTGACAGTCACAGACCAGGAAAAGGACCTTGGCTTCTCATATGTGATGACCACAAGGTGGCAGGCAGTGTAACAAAAAGTGGGTAAAGCTAGTGGGCTGCTGGTGTGCATACGGAGGGTACCTCCAGCAGGACCGTTTTACCTCCCTCTGTTGTAAAATCACGGAAAGACTTATCTCCAACAGAATAAAAAGAGAAATAAATTACAAAAACCTTAGAGATTTTACTCATCATGGGTTCACCAAAGGGTACTCATGTACCACAAATCTAATTTCCTTCTACAATATGGTTAGTGAAAATACGGACAAAAACATTCCAGTCGATGTTATTATGCTAGGATTTCGCTAAGGCCTTTGATAGGGTTCCACATAAAGAACTAAGAAAACATTTGCAAAATGGGTTTAAATCATAATATCACCAACTGAATTAATAATTGGTTAATGGACAGGTCTCAATCTGTAAGAGTCAATGGATTTGCGTCTGAATCCAGACCAGTCACCAGTGGAGTCCCTAAGGATTGGTCCTCAGACCGATGATATTCAACCTTTTCATTTTGGATATGAACTTAAATATAAAAAATTCCTTACTACAGTTTACTGACAACACCAAATTAGGTGGAGTTGTAAATCTCCAGCCAGAATATATAAGTATGGTCAAGGACCTAAAGACCATAGAAATGTGGTGTTCTGAAAATAAAATGGCGCTCAATGTTGATAAATGCAGTGTGTTACATTTTGGTCGACATAACCCCAGATACAATTATACTCTAAACAACAGGCAATTGAGGCAGGTAGATAAAGAAAGAGACCTCAGCATAATAATCAACAATCAATTGTCATCTGCTGACCAGAATAAAAAGGCTGCTATATCTTCCTCCACAATATTAATAATAATAATAATCTTTATTTATATAGCCCTCTTCACTGAGTACCAGAGCGCTGTACAATGAACAAAACCATAAAATGCTAAAATACATGTTCCAGTAAATAAATACAACTCAATAATAAAAATCCAGTTACAAGACAGCACCAAAAGCAACTTCAAATAAATAGGTTTTCAAGGCAGCCTTAAAGCTCTCCACTGTCAGGCACTCACATATTCAACGAGGCAGAGAATTCCACAGGATTGGGGCTACAAATGAAAATGCCCGTGATCCAAATGTTTTTAATCGTACCCTGGGAATCTCCAGCAATCCCTTCGTCGATCGAACGGAGTGGTCGGAGGGGGCAATAAGGTTTCAGGATATCTTGCAGGTAGCTCGGTCCCAGTCCATGCAGGGCTTTGTAGGTCAGCAAACTTACCTTGAAGGTGATCCACCACTGAACTGGCAGCCTGTGCAGTTCTAAGTGGATCGGGATGCTCCAGACAACAGCCTGGCCGCAGCATTCTGCACCAGCTGTATGTTACTTAAAAGCCTCTCTGTTCCTAAGGGCCCTGTTATTTTTTATTTTTTTTGCATTATTTATTTACCCCGGATCCTTCTGCCAAGGAGCTCTCTGTCCTCCACTCTGATCCCACCCCGCACCAACTTCCCAGTCTCATATGACACCCAGCCCAGGGTAGCCAGGTTAAGAGCTCATTCACCTGTAGGAACGAACAGGTTATTCTTTCTATCTACAAATCATATATTCGTCCCCATTTTGATTATGGCTCCCCCTTTTGGTGACCAAACTTGAAACAGGACATTGAATTATTGGAGAGGGTGCAGAGAAGGACTACTAAGATTATTTCTAGACTAAGTAACCTATCCTATCCTGAAAGACTTAGACTAACAGGGTTGGTTAGCTTTGAAGAAAGACAGAAAAGGGGAGACCTACTCCAATTATTCAAAATCCTGAAGTAGAGAGATCTAAAAACATCTTGTGGACTTCAATTTCAAGTTAGAATATTAACTTTCTTGGCCACTAAACAACTTTATACTCCTAATGTGCAAACTGTAAAGAGAAATAACTTTTCACCATCGAAGTGCTAAAGAATGGAATAAGCTTCCTCAATATCTTGTGGATTCTCCTATCTTCGTGACATTTAAAGAAAAGTTAGATTATCATCTTGGAAGGAAACAACTCTGTAGGGCCAGATAATACACCCAAGAAGTCATGGGAGACATTCTTGATGGGCGCATGCCTTCTTATGTCTAAAACCACCTGAGTAACCTGAGGAGGAGGGAGGTGGTGCTACTACTGTGTCACTCACTGTGGGACCTACCTGGAGTACTGAGTCCAGTTTGGAGGCTGCACCTCAGAAAGGACATAGATAGGGTGGCGGCAATCCAGAGGAGGGCAACTAAAATGGTGCAGGGGTTGCATGAGAAGTCCAAGAAGAGTCTCAGGGATTCCAATATGTATACCCTGGAAGAGAGGAGAGCAAGGGGGGCATGATAGAGACCTACAAGTACCTCACAGAGGTGAACAAGGTGCAGAAGGGGAGTCTCTTTCAAATGACAAAGTGCACCAGGACCACAGGCCATGCCATGAAACTTGAGATGGTAAGTTTAAGAGGGATGTGAGGAAGTACTACTTCACTTATAGGTTACTAGATGTCTGGAACTGACTGCCAGCAGAAGTAGTGGGAGTAAAAACAGTAGAGGGCTTGAGGCATATGTTGGAAAAGACATAGTGTAATATTATTAAACAGGGAGGAAGGAGGTTAGCATCTGCAGAGACAGATTAAGCAGGAACATCCAGGCAGATGGGGTGGGCCAAGTGGTCATTTCTGCTAACAAATTCTATGTTTCTATGCCACCAGTATTCTGCAAAAAAGTATTTTGTCAAATAAATATTTTAAAATCACCCTGCAGCTTTCCCAGTTTATATATGACAGACTACTACTGTATGGACTAGTTAGAGTCAAGGTACGGCACAATAGGTTCAGCCAGAACCTGCTGGACTTCTACTGAAAAGGTAAATCCTGGTCCATTATAACCCTTCTCTACAAGATCATGGTTGGGAGAAGTACTGTCTGCTAAGAAACAAGGTGATCACTCCTATAAAGAAAGCCAAAATATACCACTAGTCTAAAGACTGTGAGACATTCAGCAGCTCTTCTAAAAATCCTTGAGCTAGCATCAACACTATGCTGGGGAAGAATTTGCTATACCTCATGTGTTTCCACGAAGGCAACTGAATCACTAGCAGCTGTATAAATAGTAAACTTCAGGAACATGCATTTCACACCCGTTACCATCATTTTCTCAGCTCTGCACCCCCTATAGATTCTGGCACAAGAAACATAGACTTTGACAGCAGATAAGGACAGCTAACCCACCCAGTCTGCCCATTTCCCTACCTATTAGATAAGCTGCAGATCCTAATTAACCATCTAGGATCTGCCCTCTCTTCACATTGATCATGTTTCAACTGAAGAGGTATTACAGCAACTGTATAACTGGGACACTATAAAAATGCTAGTTCAAATGATATTAACCCATCAATGCTAAAACTTGCAGTAACAACTAGACCAATTTTCTATTCTGTAAAACCTATCTCTCTACACTGGGAGCATCCCTCAAACATGGAAAGGTCCATTTAACACGCTTGATGAATCTGGAATAACATCTTACCCAAACAACAAACATCCAGGCTCAGTACTATCAACCCACATGAAGTCTTCAAACAATTAATGACCCATATTCTGGCCAATCAGCTCGCAGAAGAACAATCCAGATTCAGACCTCAACATTTCACAGGGGCAGCATTTACAAAGGTCATCAAATGTATTGCATTGGCATCAAACACTAGATACTTGATGGGTGCCATAGTCAACAATTTAACTAAGAATTCAATGTCCTGTTTTATTTGAAATTATTTTATTTGAAAATTAGTACTTGGGAAAGGCACACTGAGCCAGATATTGTTTCCAGATATGATGCAGGGGATAAAATGATGTTTTCTTTGGTTACACATGCTTACATTTGCAATTTTTGCACATCCTTCTTTTGTGTATTTTATTTACACACCTATGGTGCTAGTTTTGCACTCTTTCTTGTTTTTAAAACACTATATATATACTCTGCACTTGATTTTTGCAGTCTGTATCATCTCCTGCTCCCTCTCTCTCTCTTTCTCTCTCTGGGTCACACCTGGAAATGAGCTTAGCTCATTATGCCTATGCAGGTCACCAAGTTTTAAATAAATAGTATACTCCTTGACAAATGTCAGCACCCACGATTGGCCAGTACAGCATGAAACTGGTTTGGAGACTACCTCTCCAGAAGCTCTCAAGTGGTCAAGGCATGTGACTCATCATCTAATCCCTCCTTAACCTTGAGTTCCTCAGGGTTCCATCTTAGGCCAAATACTGTTTAGCTTATTTGTCAATGACTATCCCTAATCTGTGCTAATACCACTTCCAACATCCATCTACAGTATATGGAAAAGGCATTATCACTTACACCAGAGCCCAAACTGCCAGTGACCTTAACAGTCCCTTCAATGCATTTTTTATCAAATGCAGGGTTGGTGATCCTGTGGTCTTCTTCTAAACAGCATCAATGAAAGCTTTGTGCTTCACCAGTAAACTGCAACAACCCCAAGCTCTCCAAATCACAGTTCTCAATGGAGTCTCCTCAAAAATATCCAGCTCTTCAAACATCTAGGTCTATAGTAGGATCTACTGCTCATGTACAATGATCCCATTACCATGACAGTTAGGAGCTCTAACAAAGAGCTAGGTATTCTCTAATGCAACAGCAACTGTCTCAGGCTAAATTCCAGGCTGCTACTCCTATTGTTTACTCTACAGCCAGCTTTTGAACATCACAGGCTTGTGAAAGCCTTCAACAACCTGTACAAATTTACAATTGGTTGTAACAGGAAAACTCAGTATACAACGTACAGTCTATTGGATCTACAGCCATCAGATGAAAGGCAGAAGTTGAAATGGAACATGCTGATCTACAAGAGTGTGCAGGACGTTTATCCTATCTACATCACTGGTCAAAGACGTACTTCTAGGAATGCAGGACCACTAAACAATTGCTGATAGGGCCTTCTCAGTTGTTTCCCTAGCCACCTGGAACTCAATCTGTGACAGTGTCAAGAGGTGTGAAATCTGGTACACTTCAAAAGGCAATGCTGAGCACATCCACACTCACAGATTATGCTCCTAATCTTTCAAGTTCCTGCCTTGATCCTTGTCCCACTACTCTGGATCATTCTTCTTCCCCTCACTACGTCTGACTGTCTACCTAACATTTCCTTCGAATGTTGGACACATAGTGCATTAGTTGCATGTACAGTTTGTGGACAAATATTACATATGTTACACTGGAATGCTAGTACATACATAAATAATAGAGATTATTAGGTAATATGTGGTGTGGTGACATCAGTGGAAGGCATTAACACTGATAACATTTGTTAAGGGAGCTCTATGTCAAAGAACCAGACATTTATGGATGTGGTAATGGCAGCTGACCAATACAAGGTCTCCAGTGAATTAGCAGGTGATTCCGGCTACAGAGGCCATGAAAGGACTGGCTCTGATACTGCATCTAAGAGCAGGGAGTCCAAAGGTTCTTAGACTAGACAGGCTGGATCTAAGTCAGAAGAGGTCCATTATATAGTTTTATGTATTTATTTAGATTTGTTAACCAGGTAAGTGTACTAGGCAATATCTGGCTATTTTTAGGCATGGGCCGGGGGAGTGTAAAATGGATAGTAGGTCAAGATTCAAGATTTTTATTTAAAACTGGACATAAGGTTTACACAACCAAGACAGTCAGATCAAGACACTCTTAATACACAATAAGTAAATAGTGACATACTACAACATAGAAAAATGCACTTGTAACATAAAGTGAAATAAACAGTAGCACAACTATTGCTAGCAGAACATAGCATAATAGCATATTATAACAAGTTAATGACCACAGAGTAAGGTAGCAGCACAAATACTAAGGAGAAACAAGGAGTCAAAGTACAGTGATGCACAGGGTATAGATTAACCACTGGGCACAAGTTTAAGGTACAGGTACAGACATATGTGGACAACAGATAATCCCTGAAGTTAAGTCTAAATAGTTAGTGAGTGGATATAGTTCACAGTTCCAAGGCAAAGTATTCCAGAAATGAGAGGTGAGGAAGGAAAAGGCTTTCTCCCCAAAGTTGATGGACAGTTTAATGATACAAAGTTAAGACATATTGAATGACCTGAAGGGGTGAGTACTAGAATGGTAATGGAGTATTTCAGCCAAGGAGGATGGAACTTAAGATGGGAGTTTTTTTTCTTCTATGAAGCAGACAAGAATAAAGGAACATTTGTTAGTGGACGTAGCCAACCCAAACCAGTATACAGCAAACAATGGTGGGTGAGGTGATTAGCCACCAGGGTCAAATGACATACATTATTGTACTCTATGTCCAGTTTAGACAGGTTTCCTTAGGAGATACTAAAGTAGGCCAATAAACCATAGTGCAAGAGGGGCAGAAAGATATCATGGGCAATCATTAGATGAGCTTTGGCATAAGATTCTGCCTCACTCCATAGACAAGGCTCAGCTAGGAGCTGATAGATTTGCAGACAGCATTACGATAAGTAAAGTCAAGTGAGAGGTCCAAGGTGCCAACCTGACACTTACAGAGTATGACACTTCCAATTACAGATCCATCAATGTAGGGGGATGTTTAGCACATTTGAGCATGTGCAAAGCTTCTGACAAGAGTCAAACAGCATGGAGTTAGTTTTATTGGCATTAGGGACCAGTTTATTAAGGGTAAGCCAAGCCTGGTCTGTAAGGAAATTAGAGTCCAGCAGGCAGTTTAGGTCAGAGAGGTTTTTTAGAGTTACTATGGTACAGGTCATAAGTATGGAAAAGAGAAAACAAGAGGCAGACACACAAGAGTTTATTAATAAAGAGAGAGAGTAGGTGATCATGGTGGAGCCTTGAGGGGCACCAGTTTGGATGGCAGCCAAACTAGAAGGGAGTGATCAATTTTCAAATCTTGGGCCCTATTGTTAAGTAACTTTTGAATCAGGATAAAGCTAAAGTAGATATCCCAAAGATCTGGAACTTGAAAAGAGTAAGGTATGATCAGCCAAGTCAAAGGCCTTAGACTGATCTACAAACACCATTCCAGATAACATGCCATTGTCCATTCTGACTCTAATATCATTAGTCAATTTTACTAGTGCAGTGTTAGTACCATGTCCTTTTCTAAACTATGTTGAGCTGGGGACAGAATGGCGTGCAAATAAAAACAGGTAGTATATAGGTGAGGCCAGCTTTTCAAGAAGTTTGCTGTGGATAGATAAAATAGCAATAAGCCAATAGTTATCACAGACTTATGATCACTGTTTATAAACACAGAGACCACCTTAGCAACTTTGCAGATGTTGGAGTTAGAGCTGTGGTAAGGGAATGGTTGGAAATGTGAGCAACCGGTGGGGTGAGATCAGGGGATAGCATGCTTAAGGAGCCTCAGTTCCAGCCCATCAAAGAGAGGGTTATTATCTAAGGAGACAGAGCACAAAGAGATTAAGGACAGCCGGGGAGGCAGAGTTTTAAGTGAGATAGGGGATGCTCAGGTAGAGTGGTTGTAGTAGGAGGGAGGACTAACCAGAGTCTACCATAGCAGTGGAGAAAAGTGCTCATTGAAGGCATTGGCAATGGTGACTGAATAAATATATTTCACACCACAGTTAGTAACTATCTACTTGATACTTATGCGTATGACTTGAATAAGATAGATCTCCTTACATATGGTAAGGGGGTTCACCTTAGTCTTGTACAGAGATTGCAATGATGGAATTCCATTGGTAATGAAAAGTATGAAACAGGCTTAAAAATTACAGATGACATCCAACTTAACAAGGTGTACATTTGCTGCATTTCTGTAGAGAAAATCACCAACAGTGCAGTATTGGCACTATTGTAGTATTTATAAGTTGGAGACACATTATCATAGTTAAGCAATCTTTGTTTTTACAGTATACAGATATCCAATTTAGGGCTTTCACTTATCAGCACGGTGCCAAATATGATATGTCCATTAGAGAGTAAAGTCTAGCCAGATGACCAGGTAATAATAATTGAACAACTGATTCAGAGCTTTCTGATTTTTGGTCACAGTTTCTAAGTCTGCACACTTCCTGAGTCAGGATTCACAGCCAAAACGTTTATTCATCCCAATTTAGCACCAGCTTTCTTTTTTAAGTTGGTACTATTGTAATACATTAAAGCAAGGATATCTGGACCATGCTTAGTTTACATATCTGTAAGAGGTTTAGATAACTAGGGCAATTTAAACCTGTACATTGTAAATATTCTAAAATGTAAATAATGTAACTGAACCACTGTACTCCTCTCATGCACCCCCCCCCCAGTTCTCTTGGAAACTGGGTGAATCTCCTAAATGAAGCTACCCTGTGGTGCGCAAGTTCTAAGGAAAATAAAAAAAAAATACTGCACCAGTGTTAATTTATTCGGCTAGGAGTAAACTTGGTACAGCCATTTAATAATAGTACTTCTTGAGTATTACAATATCAGCTATGATAACCTAAATATTATATGTGTTATGGTTTGTGATTTGCTCATACACTTTAGCTATATCTTAACAACCACCCACCTGTGGTCAAATGTGGTAGGCATGGATCTATTAACAGCACTTCTTAATGGTACTATAACCCAGGCGGCTGGTGACTAGTGCTGGACAGAAACTGCAAATTCAAATGTATGAAAATGTCATGAAATTTTTTGAAATTTTGAAATTCCAACTTTGGCAAATCCAAATCCACATCAGAATGTGTTTTGCAAATTTTCACCATATGTTCTGCAAAATTCTTTTGCAGTTCAATACACCAGTCCACAAAACATGCAATCATTCTGGCATTCAGTGATTACTTCCATGAAATTTATTTCTGCAGTTTAATACATTCATCTACAGTTCATACATTGATTCCACCATTCTAAGTCAGAATTTTGCAAACGTTGCCAAAGTGCATTCTGACATTTTGCAGAAGCAAAATTTCATCTGTCACAGTAATTCTTCTGGTGGAATTTTATTTTTGCACAGCACTAATGGTGGCTTAATTATACATGGGTTCTGGCTTGAGATTTGCTATTACAGTTTTGGTTTAAAGAGCCAGCAGAATCAAAATTAGCAAGCAGAAAATGTTACTAGTTTTAAAAATAGTCTGTTATTGCTTTATATTTCTGAAGTAATTTTCTTCTATTTGCTCCTCAGAGGTTTTCTAGCTGATAGTGCTACTTGTAATGTAAAGTCTAGGGCTCTGTTCTCAAAGGATGGCGCGGGTGTACACTTGCCCGGCACTGATGGTGCAATTGCCCAGAATGCTTGATTGCATGGTGCACCTGTTTCTTACATGCCTTTTGCATCACTACACTCTTTACAGTGGCTTGCACCAAGTACTTGGAGGCGAGCCCCGTAAGGCTGTTGATGTTAGACCATCTAAAGCTGGTGTAACTTGTCGTGTTTGACACATGGAGGGCTTGGGGTTTGAGAATCTCAATCACAGCCCAGGGATTGTCCCAATCCCCTTGTGCCATGTGTTGGGCACACCCAAGGCTTCTGGCAAATCCAAGCCCTTGGTTTTGAAAATAGAACCCCAGTACTTTATCTGGAGACTAAAATATCTAATTCTGTTCCTCTTGCCTCATCTGCATTGTCACCTCGCTCATTGTGACATCACAAGTGACTGAACTTGCAGTAAGTGATTTGTTCTTCTTGGTGAACTGTGATGTCACGGACAGTGAGGTCATTGGGCTGATGATGTCTGAAGAGGAACAGAACTAACTATGTCAGC
The DNA here is from genome assembly GCA_016271365.2 of Neoceratodus forsteri. Classification (NCBI taxonomy): domain Eukaryota; kingdom Metazoa; phylum Chordata; order Ceratodontiformes; family Ceratodontidae; genus Neoceratodus; species Neoceratodus forsteri. The sequence continues at coordinate 801,681,137 of CM028129.1, forward strand.
CTACAGGTAGAATACAGTTCTCCATGTCACATCAAGTATTATCAGGTAGACTCTTCCAATTACCAAAAGGAAAAGAAAAATACTTCAGATAAAGGAGTAATAATTTACTACTTTTGAAAGCTAGTATTACTATCTGACAGAAAAGAAGGTCTTTAATTTTGAGAACTACTTCTCTAAGTATGAACTAACTTGTGCACACCATTGAAACCACTGCTCAGGGGTACCACAGCCCTCAGCCTCATGACCTAATTGTGGATGAGTTTTTGCTCTAATTATTTATTTGTTACTGATACCAGATAAGATACACTAGATGTACATATGCCTGTTTTCAGGCACAACCTGGGATAATTACAGGTTAACAGTAACAATAATTTACAGCAACATAATCTTCTGAGCCATGGATCCAACTGTGATCAACCATGCACTAAATACAGAATAATGCATGGGGAAGTGTGGTTAACAAGGATTTTATGCATATCCAAGGTATGTGATGCCCTATGGGCATCACACACTGTGGGTGTGTATACAATCCTCATTAACCACACTTCCCCCATGTTTTATTTTTTATATTTACTGGTTTTAAGAAGTTGGGAGAGATAATGCCTAAATGCTTATTCTAGAACATCTTTAAAAAGCAGAACAAGTCAAACAAGTAAAACCTTTTTTTTTATGTTTTGAGGTAAAAACACATCACAACACATGCATTTTAATACTATTTCAGTGAATTTTTAGCAATTTAAAACAGTTAGAACATTGCAGTTCATGACACTAGTGAGATGTTACGAGACTATGTCTCGTCAGTTCATATAGCAAGAGCACACTGTTTGCTATCATCGATCAGTCTGGTATCAGTTTTTGTCATTAAATTTGCACTTATCTGAAGGAGGTTTTCATTTTTTCTTTTTGTTCGAGGTGTGTATTGAGGGTTGTGCTATTGACAATTTTGCATCATTTCCAAGGACCGATAAGCTCCATTCAGGTGCTTGGTTGCTGAAGAAGCTATGGGAGAGAGAGGGAAAAGAGCAGCAAGCATGACATTGTTGCCATGTGATTTAAATTAAAGTAACTTTTTGTGATAGGGTGACCCCTGCCATAGTGGACACCCCTGGGATAAACTGAAACCCCATCCCCAAGCAGTTTATATATTTTGTATAATGTCCAACATGCTGCTTGGCTGGCTATAACAAAACTAAGAATACAGTTACAAAACTAAGAGGATTACCATAAGAATAACAAAAACTTGTCTGCTTTTTCTAGATGTTAGCAGCCCCCTTCTAAGATATATTTTACAGCAGACAGCATGAGGTACTATGACCCTGCAAGAGAGTTTTAGAGAGCACAGAATGTTCTTACCTCGGTTCTGACCTTTAATAATGTTGTAAATAAAGTTATGTAATGTGCTCCAGGTGCCAAATAACTGTTCGCTATGGTGCAACAGTGGCCCCCAGTGCTAGTTTTAATTGTTTGCTGTTACTCAAAAGGCAGGGAAATTATTTTTCCAACTTCTAGTGAGCTTATAAAAGACCTACCTCAGTGCTGAGAGAGAATAGGAGAGATAGACAGGAAGGTGAAAGACCTCCTTGTAGTGTGTTCTTTTGCACTGTTTGATTCATGCTAGGTCTGAAGAAAAGCCTTAGAAACTGTTGAAACTAAGCAGTTGTCTGACTTATCATTTTTTTCTGTATATTTTACTTGATAAAAATAAAATGATATAAATGCAATATAATGTTTTTATGCACCTGACTTTTGGTCTGCCTGAAATTGTGTTATCTTAAACCCACCCCAGTGACATATGGTGTCAAAAGTGGGATCTGACTGAATGTCCATAGTAACAGGGGAGTTCAGTCAGTTGGTGCCAGACCTGCTACCAAGGAGACATGCAGAGGTGCATAGCACCAGGTGAGATATGGACAGTTCCAGATGGAGCTGGTGACCTGGGCTAGGCACCATGAATGGGATGAGATGGACTCGATGATCAAATAAGACCCTGATACGGCTTCTTCACTGGATGAATGGAGATGGCTACAGGCTGATTGACACCAAGAGAGGTGGAGAGCAGATGCCAGGAGCTACTCAAGAGGTCCCACTTGGAGGATGTCGAGGAAGAATCAGTGGAGCAGGATCCATGGGCTCTGAAGGAGGAGGACTCCCTGATTGAACATTTGTGACCAACGTTTTGGAGATCCCATTGTTGCCCATTTTTCAGGCTGCTATTTGGTGGAAGACAGTGAGCAGAAGAGAGACCCCAGGTAAGACTTTGATTGGCAATGTGATACTGGGGGAGAAGACTTCAAGCAAAATGGAAGAATACATTCTGGCTGAAGAGAATATGTAAAAATCATGGATGGGAGACAGGTTAATGGTGGTGTAGGGGAAAGGTTATGGCAGTTTGAACTTAGGAAGGAAGTTCTATATCATACGAGGCCCAACCCCTGGACAAAGCAAGTGGATGCCCAGGTAGTGGTACCTGTGGCGTATCAGGAAAAAGGTGATGGAGGATGCGCACTCCAGTCACTCAGGGCATGTGAGCCATGGGAAGGTTTTGGCTAGACTAATCCTCTATTTTTATTGGCCGGGCATGTACACCATGACTGAGACTGTAATACCCGACTTTTTTTTATTTAGTTTTCTACTGGTTTGTAATGTTCTGTGTGACTGTTGAGAAGCTTGTCTCTTGCACCGACTGCTTCAAAACCTAGCGTGAGTGGGCATCCAGTGTGAGGAAAGCTTCTCCGATGGCTTTTACAGGTGCTGCTGAGGTTTTATTGTGGCCATGGTTTACGGAGCTCCGTAATTCACATATGTGAATTACAGCGCTGTTGAGGTCCTGCTGGCAGTGGTTAATTAAGACTAATCAGTAAATATAAATTCATTATCAACACTCATTGGGGTATTACAGTCTCAGTCATGGTGTCCTAATTATGGAAGAATTCTGACTTGAGATTTCCTGTAATTTTGGTGTGTGTCTTCACCAAAGGGCATGATGCAGATACAGGGGAAAACAGATGGAAGCACACCAGAACAGGAGGCACCAGAAGTTCCTGTTTGTGGCCCTCACCAGAAACAGGAACTGTGACTGTGAGACCTGAACCCCCACACTCTTCCCTCCTCTTCCCTGCTACCCTCATTCTAACCTGCACTCTTGCCTTCTCTCTTCTTGCTAACTAACACTAATCTAGTAGGCTCCAGGTCCCAGCCTCAGCACTTCCCCAGTGAGTCTATCCCTCCTTTATGACTATGCTCTTAGCACTTAAGACAAAAGAACTGGTGCCCATCAAGTTCTTGCCTCCTTGTGTTTAGTATTAGTTCATTATTTTACAGACTATAATATCCTCTGTTCCCTACCTGATTCGCTCTATATCCTGCAGATTCTCAGGTTGTTCACTAACCTGTCAACCTAGCCTGCTTTAAATTATGTGTATGTATATTTTTACTTATGTAATTTCTGCTGTTGTAATTACAGATGAAGCAGCTTAATTGAGACACTGGTATGGACTTTTGTCCCTCATTAAGTGGGTCAGTCTCTGTTGTAGAAGCCATTGAAATGGCTTAGGTTATACACAGCACAGCCACACTGGCATCTGAACTGTACTGTACTGTGTAGTGTCCCCTTTATTTGATTTTGATCTTTATTGCTAATTCTTAGCAGCACAGCATAGTACTTGTTACCTGGATCAGACTCCACCTTCATACTGAAGCTGGTAACAGGAGCTCGGACGGTAAAAGGAGAGACCGCACTTTGATTCGGGGAGCCAAGATGGCACAGCAAACTGTTAAATAAGAAACGAGTAGAAAACATGGATCTCTCTCACAATTTAAATGGACATAGAGAGAAAGAGAGAGAGAGCTATCACTCGGTTGTGGTGTGGTTGCGACTGTGTGTGAGGTAGCATGCGAGAGAGAGAGAGAGAGAGAGAGAGAGAGAATGAACAAGCAAGACAGGAGCAGCACATCCATCGATTCTGGAGAGCTGAACACAAAGTGGGACAGAAAGAGAGGAACAGCACATCAAACAAGAGAGCCGAACAACTAGTGAGCATACTCTCTCTCTCTCTCTCTCTCTCTATTCCCCACTTAAACAAAACTGCAGACATCAGTTGGTTGTGGCTGTGTGTGAGGCAGCGCACGCGAGAGAGAGAAACCAAGCAAGAGAGGACCAGCACATGGTGAGCGGATTTTTATCTCACTCTCTCTCTCTCCTTCAGCTAGAGCCATCAGAGTTTGGTTGCATTTCTGTCTACCCCACTCAGGTTGCTCAGCAGTTATTTAGTTGTTTGAAGGAGGAGGAAGGAAAAGTTTTGGCGAGGAACAGGAGCCGCTAATCCTTTTCACACATAATTAGGTGTGATAAAGGATTAGTTATCAGGAAGACTAATCTGGCTACAAATCATCCCATTTATGCGCGTGGGGCATCCCTTTAAACTGATAAGAGCCCCATGATAACATAGCCACTTAATCGAGCCTCAGGACGCCCCAATAAAGCGGACGTCCCTATTAACTGCGTTCCGATTAAGTGGCTTCTACTGTGTGTAACCTCTGTAACCTGATGTACTCATGTCTTTCTAGGCATGGAACCTCCTTGTATCTTCTTATGTACTTGTAACCATTATAAATGACGTTATGCCCATGTATTACTACGATGTGGAACCTCTGTAAAAGAGCCTTCGGCTCAAAGGTACTTCCTAGAAATAAATAAATGAAAATAAAAAAAAGAGATGGGGGGGCTGTGTACAGTTTTGGAGTCTGCATGTATATAAGGACAGAGTGGAGGCAGTGCAGAGGAACTTAATCAAGACAAACCATGGAAAGCAGGGAGGACTTAAACAGAGAGGTTGGCAAATCTGAACATATAGAAACTACAGGAAAGAAGGGGGAGAGAGGAGATGACTGGAACATACAAATACTTCCACAGTGTAAATAAAGTAGATAGCAGTGAATTATTCTTACTGGTAGGAACACAAACGAAAGGGGCAACTCCATGAAGTTGGTAGGGTGGGGGTTAGAGAGATATCTGGGAGTACTATTTCATGTAAGGGGTTATTAAGGGTGAAACAGGCTGCCAACAGAGGTGGTCTGTGCAAAATCAATGGAGGATTCAAGCATGGGTGGGACAGATACATGGGCTCGGTAAAAACCATATTAGAAAATGAGGGGGGAGGGAGGAGAGTGAAGAGCCATTGGGTCTGTTTCATTCAACATTAGTTAGGTAGGAATGGGCAGACATGAAAGGACAATGATCCTTTTTCTGCAGACAGATTCTATGTTGCTATGTGTAGGGTGAGGAAGCATGCAAGGGTAGCTATACTAGGTTAGCAGAGCTCCAACAAGAACAGCACTGTCCAAAACAGCGCAGCATAAACAGTGCTGATAAATACTGCGCCAGTGCAAAACGGCGGTAAATGAAATAGCACCAATGGTAGTGGTCAGAAACCACACCAACCACCACTACCATTACTAAATGACATGCTGTACACTTTATTTTTGTAGGAGACTTTGCCCCCAATGCCCCACCATGCAGGGGGCTCTGCTCCAATACCCCCACACACAATGGGGGCTGTACTTTACCCCCTGTATAACCTAACTCAGCGGCGGATCATGGGAAAATTTACAAACTTGTGAAGTGGTTAAATTCTATTTCCATGTTGTCCCCTCCAAAAAGCAACACTTGGGGTGGGAGAAGACAAAAAGCATGATTCAGGAGACTGGGAACAGAACCTTGGTCTCCTGATCTGTGCTAACTGAGCTACTTCTTGTTCAGCCCTAGAGCCACCACAGGAGCAGCTCAGCCAGTTTCTGCATTGTTTTTCATACTTATCCACTTCACTAATGCCTAGACGTTGCTGGGGGTAGCAGTAGTTGACATTCGCTATTCTACCCTGTCTCTATTCAGGCATTATATGGTTCCTACAGCATAGTTTAGACAGCTATTTAGGAAAGTGCTATTCTAACCTTGTAGGGCTATTCTCATTATCATACAGGTGAATATGAGGTATGCCATCAAAATGGGCAAGCTCAGAAGCTAAGACAAAATTTAGTGGCACTCATAGAGTCCTGGTAGAGGAGAAAGAATGACTGGGACACCACGATAAAGAGATGAGGCTGAAAACAAAAAGTACTTCATAGCTCTCCTTTCCCAGTTAAAATTAAATAAATGAAAAATAGTGGGATCCTGCTTTTTCTGAAGGGGGTGGGTAGGTCCCTAGGTATGGGAGAGTCACTGTGAAGAATAAGGACATCAGATGGCATCTATGCATTGCCGCCACTACCACGTTCTTTTGTCAAGATATCCTCCTCCACTCCTTCTGTCGTTTCACAACAAACTCCCCTCTTAGGACTCACCACTGCTCCCTTCTCTCCTCCTTAAACCTGTCCCCCTCCCACACAGAAGATACCTCCATTCCCTAACTTTCATTGCAAAGTACTGGTTTGAGTTCCTCCCCCTTACCCTCTCCACTGCCCCTGCTCCCTCCTACTCCCTCCACTCTTATCACCCCCGCACCTTTTCCATTCTTTACAACTGGTCCTCCTCAGTCTCCTCCACTTTCTCATCCGACCTCCCCACATCTGAAACCAACTATCCCCTACCCTTTGTGACTCTCCTTCCCACCATGCCCTCAAGCATCTAATTAAGTTCATCCTTCCCTCCTTGCACTTGTCTCCTCTCACCCATGCCTCAACCCCCCCCCTTGCTAATCCAGAGTTGCCTCTCAGGACTTCTGGGTGAAGTTCCATATCTCTTCTGCCAATTTCAACCTTTATACACATATTCCTCTAAGCTGTCCATGAACAGTCTCCTGTTATTTCTTTCTGTATATTTTGTAATTACTTGTTATGTATTGCAATAATCTAGCTGTTCTTGTATAGTCCCCTGTATTTCTTTCTGTATATATTGTAATTAATCTGTATGTATTGTAATAACCTGTATTTTCATTACTATTCCACTGCGTTTGTATATTCTGAAATTGCATTCTTGTATTCCTTGTACCCCCCCCCCGTTTGCCTCCTGCTTTCCCTCTGTACTATGGGATTTCTGTGTGAGTTGTGTTTTTAGCAGCTTTCTATGTCAGTATTTCATTTTTCTGCCTTCCTGGCTGCAGTTTGTGCTTCCTGCTTCTCTCAGCCAATTACCTCTGCTGCATTCCTGTTCTCTTGTAACTCCTGTTTTTATGTTTTGATTCTTGTATGCTTAGTACAGTAGTTTTCAAAGTGTCCTGCCTTTGTCATTCTCAGCTTAACTGTGCTATTTCAGGCATTAAATGTTGCTGTTTGTTCCAAACCATTTGCTATCTCTCAGTTCAGCTACAACCCTTAAATGTTTACACCTGACTGCTAGCAAGGTAGCCATTCCCTTTTGTGTTCTGGTGGATTAATTAGTTGCTCAGTTCAGCTGCATGCTGCTTCCTACTGTTCAGTTCTCATATGGTCCTGTTTTTCCATAGCAGTTTTATTTGTTGTTCTCTACTGCCTCAGCCTATCTGGACTGCAGTGCACTGGCAACTAACACTAACCTCCCTTATGGAACTGGTTGGCATGCATTCACCATTCAGTCCAGTCACATATCATTCAGTCTAATGCATTGTCCTAGCTGTCATTTGATATCTCCATCATTCAGCCTTGCCTATGTTTTGTTTCTACTTTGTGCTCATGGCTATCAGGCTTTGCCATCTACCTCTGCACTCGGACTCATGCCAGCCACCACCATAGCATGGCTTCTGGTGCTCCCTGCCCTTTACATGGATGATCTTGTTCTGCTCCCCTGAAGTCCACATCTTGAGGGTGGGTCCCTTGACTTGGGCAGGATCCTTCTGTTTCTGCCATTCGGGTGAAAGTGTCCTATGCTTTGGGGGTGTGGTTTGGCCATGCAGATCAAATCAGCTGCAGCTGTTGATGTAGCATGTACTGTAAGACTTCAGCTGCTGGACAGTGGGACCTCTAAGTCTATGGGGCTTCTTTTGCTGTGCAGACCATGTCAGCAGCACCTTAAGCTATTCCTCCCCATGGCCACCTATTGTTCACCTAGTCTTCACCTATTTCCTTCCTCTGCTCCTTAAGGGTGACAATCATATAATTAGAAACATAGAAACATAGACTTTGTGACGAGATAAGGACCACTTGGCCCACCTAGTCTGCCCATTTTACTACCTACAGGATAGGCCGCAGATCCTAGTTAACTAACAGCCTATTTCTTACTACCCCCACAAAATTGCCTTATGTCTGTCCCATGCATTCTTGAATTCTCCCACAGTTTTAGACCCCACAACCTCCTCAGGAAGGCTGTTCCATGCATCCACTACCCTCTCTGTGAAATAATACTTCCTCACATTGCCCCTGAACCGCCCCCCATCTATCTTTAAATTGTGTCCTCTTGTTCTGCACGTCTCTTTTTCTGAAAGATGCTACCCTCTTGGACTTTGTTAATTCCACTGAGGTACATAAAAGTTTCTATCATGTCCCCCCTCTCCCTTCTTTCCTCAAGGGTATACATTAAGCTCCTGTAGTCTCTCCTCATATGGCTTCTCTTGCAGACTCTGCACCATTTTAGTTGCCCTCCTCTGGACTGCCTCTATCCTGTCTATGTCCTTGTGGAGATAGGGTCTCCAGAACAGGATGCAATACACCAGATGGGGTCTCACCAACTGTCTGTACAAAGGGATAACAACTTCTTGCTTTCTGCTGGTGATGCCTTGCTCTATACATCCCAGTATCCACCCAGCCCTCCCTACTGCCTTCTCACATTGCTTGCTAACCTTAAGGTCATCTGATATGATTACCCCCAGGTCCCTTTCCATTTTTGTTGCTGTTACTACCCCCCCATTGTGTAATCTGCCCCATGGTTTTTGTTTCCCAGGTGCATTATTTTGCACTTCTTTGCATTGAATCCAAGCTGTCATACTTCTGACCATTCCTCCAACCTTACCAAGTCCCTTCTCATCCTTTCCACACCTCCTTGTGTATCAATCCTGTTGCAGATCTTTGCGTCATCTGCAAAGAGGCATACTTTTTCTTCCAGTCCCTCTGCAATGTCACTTACAAAGACATTAAAAAGGACTGACCCAGTACTGAACCCTGCGATACCCCACTAGTAACCCCTTTCTCTTCAGAATGGACTCCATTTACAATTACCTTCTGTGTCCTGTTGTCCAGCCAATGTTTTACCCAGGCTACCACCCTGGGACCCACTCCCATGCTGGTTAATTTGACTATTAATCTTTTGAGTGGGACTATGTCAAATGTCTTGCTAAAGTCTAGGTAGGCCATGTCCACAGCCCCTCTCTGGTCTACTGCTTTTGTCACCCAGTCAAAGAAATCAATTAGATTCATCTGACATGACCTTCTCATTGTGAACCCATGCTGCATTGGGACGTGTGCTCCACTGTCCTCTAGGTACTCAACAATTCTTTCCTTCTGAAGTGATTCCATCACTTCCCTACTACAGAGGTCAAACTGACAGGTCTGTAGTTTCCTGCCTCTGTCCTGCTCCCACTTTTGTGAAGGAGAATCACATCTGCCTTCCTCCAGTCCACAGGTATCACACCATCCTCCCATGATTTGTTAAAAAAGGTAGTCAGTTGTTTCACTAGTTCTCCCCTTAGTTCTTTTAGAATTCTGGGTGAATTCCAACAGGCCCCACTGCTTTGTCCACCTTCAGTTTTAGGAGTTCTTTCAGAACCTTTCTTCTGTGAATGGACTGGGATTAAGCCCCCTATCCAGAGTGCTTCTGCTAATTGGATTAGGCACTCCCTCCTCCTTTTTGTGAATACTAGCAGAAATATTCATTCAGTATCCCTGCTTTTCACTGTCCCTCTCTGCCCACCCATTGTCCATTCTATTCAGTCTCACTATCCCTCCCATTGTCTTTCTATGCTCCTGATGTACCTATGAGTTTATCCCTTCTCTTAGCTGAGTTGGCTATCTTTTTCTCAGTTTGAGCCTTTGCTATTCTGACTTCCCTCCCTACTTCCTTCTGCCTTAACTGATACAGCTCTCTGTCCTTCTGTGTTTCCTTATACTTCCTGAATGCTATCTTTTTCTCCCTAACCTTCCCTGCCACCTCTTTTGAGAACCATAGTGGCTTCTTCTTTCATTTTGATTTGTTTATTTGCTTCACACAAAGGCTTGTTGCCTCTGTGTTGGCAGTTTTGATGTTTCCCCATTGTTGCTCCACCCCTCCTTCTAGCCTATTTGCTAGTGCTTTTCTAAGGCACTCTCCATCTTGCCAAAGTCAGCCCTCCCCAGAGTCCAGTACCCTCACTTTTGTATAGCTGACTCTGTAGCTGGAGTTAATCGTGAACCACACTGTTTGGTGGTCACTTGTTCCCAGATGGCTACCCACTTCTAGATCTGAGATCCTCTCACTGCCCCCATTTAAGAGTATGTGGTCTAAGACTGCTCCCTCACGAGTGGGTTCCAAAACTAGCTGTCTGAGGCATGCCACCTGTAGGGCATCGAGAATGGCCCTGCTCTTGGATGTGGCTGCAGCAAATGTGCTCCAGTTAACATTTGGCATATTCAGGTCTCCCAGCAACAGTATGTCCCCTTTCTCTGCCATCCTAAGAATGCATTCTATCATATCCTTGTCCATTCCTCCCTGTCATGGGGTCTATATACAACACCTGCGGATTGTGGTGCCATTTCCAGTCTCTAAGGTGACCCACAGTGCCTCCTCTCCTCCCTGTTTACTCTTTTGTTCAGTTGATTTTATTCCTTCCCTTACATAGAGAGCTACTCCTCCCCCTCTTCTCCCCTGCCTGTCTCTCCTGTAGGCTGTGTAACCTGGTATGTTAAAATCCCAGTCATGGTTCTCTGTGTACCATGTTTCTGTGACTGCTACAATATCCAGGCATCCCTCTTCCATCAAGGCCACCAATTCAGGGAGCTTGTTGCCCAAACTACGGGCATTAGTACTCATTACCCTCCATTTTCTGGTGGTCTTACTCTTTTTTGCCCCATCCCTGTCCTTACTGCCTTTGTCACTTTCCCCATTTACCCCTGCCCTTCTCCCTATCGACATCTCTAACTTGGTGTTTACCTCACTTACTACCCTGACTTTTTTGGGGGAGGCTAGGATTTCCCTGCTCCTTTCCAGTGCTTCCACCCTTGGCTAGCTTAAGTGCTTGTCAATTAAGCATTTAAACCTATCACCTAGGATCCTGGTTCCCCTCCTGAACAGATGCAGACCATCACTCCATTATAGGCCTGCATCACTCCAGGTGGACCCCGAGTCCCCAATGAAGCCAAATCCCTGAGCTCTGCACCAGTTTTTCAACCACTGCTTGGATCCCTTGGTGTGGAGCACCCTAGCCTCACCTTCACCATAGACAGGCAGCACCTCTGAGAAGGCTACCGTGTGTGCTACTTGTCTAAGACCCCTTCCCAACTCCACAAACTCTTCCTGCACTGCTCTGATCCCTTTCTTAGCCAGGTCATTTGTCCCTAGTTGGAAAATTACATCCAGCTCCCTTCCCTGTGCAGCTGCTCCAGCTATCCTAAGGATTCACTCCCTGTCCCTCCAAGCCATGGCACCAGGCAGGCACCTTACCTCCCTTTCCCCTTCCTGCCCACCTTCCTAACAATGGAGTCCCCCACCAGGAGTTGTTTCCTTCCCCTGTGGTGTCCCTTGCCACCCTCCTGTGGGTCTCCTTTGTGGAGGTTCCCAGCATCCTCCTTGGTCTCCACTGTGGGTGCCTCCATAGAGGAACCACACTTTACCAGAATGGCATATGAATTGTGGAGAGGTACAACTGGAGGGATGCACCTCTGTTCCACCACCCTCACCCTCCCTGAGCCCACTGTGGTCCAACTGCTCCTCTTTCTTGGCAACCTCTGAGGCAATGGCAGTGGCCCTTGTGGTCCCTGGATGGGAGAGTAGGTCCCACAAATCCTGGCCAACTCAGCCTGGAGATGAGCAACTTCCATCCTCAGTCCAGAGAGGTGCCTGCAGATGGGACAACACCGCAACCTCCAGAACTTCTCCCGGAAGACTGCTGCTCCACAGCCATTGCACTGCACCATTCCCATCATGTCTTTTTTTCTGGCCCCATCACAGTTGTTTGGAATACTTACTCTTTCCTCTGTTTATTTTTTTTCACCCTACTTAGTTACTGCCTCTGTGCCCTTTAAGCACCTGATCTTCCTGTTCTGAGACAAGAAGATCCTATATTTCTCAGTAGTCCCCTACTTGCTCAGAGGCAGACCTCCAGCAGCTAGGGGGGGATGAGAGCTACCTTGTCCTTCTAGGATGGTGAGTCTTTGGTGGCTCTGTGATCACTCACTTCCTGCTCCCAAACAGGAAGTTCCTGTTGTCAGTCAAATCCTGTGCCTATAAAAGTAGACCTGGCTTGGGGTGGTGGGGTGGTGGGGTGGAGGGGAAGGAAGGAGTCCCAGTAGAGAAAGCCAGTCACAACAGCAGCTCCTTGTCCTGGTGTTCTCTGACAATTCTCTGGCAGAAGCTATCTAGGGCAGTGCTTAAATCTGGCTTTAACCTGGCTTCCTTCTAGCTAAGCCACTCCCCCTACTTAACAGATCTTTCCACACTTAGTTAAATTGCACAGATAACAATCCCCTTCAGCCACCTGAGATTAACATCTAGATAACTGCTCAGATAATTCACTTCAGCCAACTCAGACAAACACACTGAGTCCTTGCCTTCAAGGGCCCAGCTCCTATGCCTTACCCCTCAAGGGGTTGGCTTCTTCTGACGGTCTCCCCTCAGAGGCCAGGTGAGTGCCTTTCAGTGGTTGTTGCTCTCCTTCTCCCACCTTTTTGGGGGGGCTCCTTCATGGGGAACCTCCTTTAGCTGCAGTCATTGGCTTGTCACACCCACACGGCATTCATGTTAGGAGAATAGAGAGAGCCCTTCCTCTAAAATGTTCCCCTTGAAGAGGGTCTCTAAAATTGTGGTGGCTGAGCCATCACTATTTTCATCCCAAGCCTGGAGGGAAGGCAACCAAGACCTTGGATCCCTAGAGGTTTCCTCCTCATGTTTTTTTTTCTCTCTTCCATACCGAATGTCATAAAAGTAGGTAGTCACTGCAGAAGGCTGTCCATAATGTAATACATTTGTATAGTATAGTGTTTACCCTGGTAGGTTTTTGCTATAAGATGGTGTTAGATGGTGGCGCTCTTTCCATCCTGCCCTTCCCTATCTCATTACTGAAGTCATGCCTCTGTCTTCTGTCAGTTACCAATTACATAGAAACATTATGGCAGAAAAGGACTGCCTGGCCCACCAAGTCTGCCCAACATGCCTAGCAGAAGGATAGGACTTCCTCCAACAACCTACTTCTCCCTGTGGCGCCCTCTTTTCCTCTCCCCACCCACTCCTGATACCAGACCCACTTGGCCATCCCCTGCTCTCTTAAATCCCCTTATGGTTGCCTCCCTTATAACCTCCTCTGGGAGCTCATTCCATTTATCCACCACCCTTTCTGTGAAAAAGTTCTTCCTGTTGCTTCCCCGGAATCTGCCACCCTCTACCGGTAGCATATGTCCCCTGGTCCTCTTGTGCCCCTTTAGTTTAAAAAGCCCCACTTCTGGTTCTCTGTTTATCCTCTTAACATATTTAAAGGTCTCAATCATATATCCCATCCCTTCTCTGCTCCAGGGAGTACATTCCCAGTTCCCTCAATCTATCCTCGTATGCCAAGTGACTAAGCCCTGCTACCATCTTAGTAGCTCTTCTTTGCACCCTCTCCAGCTTGTCCATGTCTCTTCTCAGGAATAGCCTCCACAATTGCACCCCATATTCCAAATGTGGTCTAACCAACTGTTGATATAAGGGGATGACAACCTCTCTCTTCCTGCTAGTGAATCCCCTCCTGATGCAGCCCAACATCCTACTAGCCTTGGCTACTGCCTGCTCACATTGCTTAGCTACCCTTCGGTCCTTGGAAACAATAATTCCCAGGTCCTTCTCCTTCTCCGTCTCTTCCAGGGCCAGACCCCCCAGATAGTAAGTCTCATTCTGGTTTCTCCTCCCTAAGTGCATGATTTTGCACTTTTTATGTTGAAGGCCAATTTCCATCTTTTGGACCAAGCCTCTAATAATTCCAGGTCCCTGTGCATATTCTTCCTCCCCTCCTGGTTATCCACCCCATTACAGACCTTCACATCATCCGTGAAGAGACACACCCTACCCCTTAGGCCCTCCATCATATCCGCCACAAATATGTTAAACAGCAGTGGACTCAACACCGAATCCCTGGGAACCCCGGTTGTGACCTTTCCCTCCCATGAGGCAACCCCATTTACTGTTACCTTCTGACTCCTACCCATTAGCCAGTTTTGCACCCATCTAACTACTCCCATCCCCAGACCTATTCCATCCAATTTAAAGATTAGTCCCCATGTGGTACGAGAATCAAATGCCTTCCTAAAATCAAGATATCGATATCCACTGAATCCCTTGGTCCACCTCCTAGTGACCTAGTCAAAGAACTCTATTAAGTTAATTTGACAGAACCTCACCTTAGTGAATCCATGCTGATGCTTATTGATAAGGTCATTTTCCTCCAAATACTGCAGAATCCTTACTGTTGGTCATTGCTCAGTTCAGTCTCTATCTGTTATCAATCATTACTAGTTGCTGTTAGTCTGTCCTTACTCATGTTATGTGTTCATCACCTGCTGCACAGTACTTACTGCTCTTTCCTAAGTAACTTTGCCTAAAGGAATTATCTTCTTGTAGCACTTCTAGGGGTGCAATCCTCCTCAAAAGGGTTCCATTGCCTTCATGGTATCACAGAGAAGGTAATTGTTCCCCATGGGACAGAGAGTGCGAACAGCCAAAATATCCACATATGACAGTCAACAACACATTCATTCAGATACCTTCAGATTATAAACAAAGTTGCACAAGCATAACTCCTCACTAAGCTGTGTACACCCATTGAATTCAAAAGCTATTCTTGCAGCTCAGTTTTGTGGGAGCAACCAGGCACACCTCCTGCCTGAGCTATATAAGCCAGCTTCCTAAAGTCTCATTCAGAAACAATGTTTCTTTGCCCAACCATCCTCCTCCCCTCCTCCTCCTCCTCCAGCTGCACACCTCTCTCCTTGGGACTCCTTCCTAAGGTACCTTTAGCCTAAAGTAATTATGTTCTTATGGCACCTCTAGGGGTGGAACCATCCTCATCAGGGTTCCATGGCCTTCATAGTAGCCTGACAGGGTGGTAGTTCTCCAGTTAATAGAGAGTGTGAATGGCCAAAGTAGCCATGTATGACAGTCAACAACACATTCATTTACATACCTTCAGACTAACTGCAAAGTTGCACAGGTGTAACTCCTCACTAAGTTGTATATACTCACTGAACCAGTAGGAGGCAGTGATCATAACTGAGTAACCTTCTTTCTAGTGACAATGAAGGCTAGTTGATAGCCACCATTACACAGAACTTTAGAAACAGGACTTTGCAATGATCAAGGACCAGGTGTCCAAGGATCAGGAGAATCGACATAAGTATGGTAATGCAGAGCACATATTGGAATTATTGAAGAGAGTAGCTCAAAGCAGATACAAAATCTGCATCCATCTAAGCAATAAGTGAAAAAGAGCCACGCAGTGCCCTCCACCCCACCATGGGCCCAACAAGGACCTAAGACAACTGATCTTGAACAAAAAAAAAAATGACCGCTGGAAAGAGACAGGTTGCCTCTAGGCCAGAGAGGAGTACAGAACAGTACTAAGGGACTGCACAATATTATCAAGCATGCTAAGAAAGGTCTAGAAGCCAGGCTAGCTGTAGGAACTGTGGACAACACCAAATCCTTCTTTCAGTATATAAATGGAAGGAGGAAAGTAAAGGATGGGACTGAGGTCCCTAAACAGTGGAACAGGGAAGAACATGTGATAGCATCAAGTGTGAAGGTGAGATGCTGAATGAATACTTGTCTGTTGAGTTCGCTAAAAAAAACAAAGAGGGGTCTCATTGGGAGTGCCATACCATCAGTGTAGCCATGATGCTGCCTGCAGAACATCACACCCACACTGGCAGGTGATTACTTGGGAAACTTTAAGAAGGATGGGATAGACAAATAGAACTGGCTAGGTCAGCAAAGAGGAAGAGATGGAGCAAATGGGGGAGGCTGTTAGTTCAAATGTAACTATGGGATGATTGATCTGCTAGAGGCTTAGCCTGTGGTAGAAAAATAAGGGCCTACAGTAGGTATGAACCAGGCATACTGGATGTACCATGAATATTTTCTGCCTGTAAATATCTATGTATATATTACCATGAGTAGAGAGGTGTACTAAGCAATGTCCCTTAGAGATGAGTGCAGGGACCACTGCTCTTCAATGGTGTACAGCGATGTGAGCGAGTATCATTGAGCGTGCTTAATTTGAGCGACTCAGTAATCCCGCCCGTACTGGGAGTGAGTATGAAAGAACAGCAATCGGAGGTAACAGTGAGTATAGCAGTAAGCTACACTTGCTGGAATAGGATATCAGCATTTGTTTGGGCTAAGCCCTGTTGAGTTGGTTGTCTGGTGTAGTGGCTAAAGCCACTACCACTTGAGCTGCTGGACTCAGGTTCGGATCTCGGGTCTGGCTACTGGAGAAATGTTTTTTATGTTTTTCATCATTCTCCTAAGTCTACTACCCCTGGAGTTGATAATCTGTATTTGGGGGGTGCATGGGGCTTGCCCCCCCCACACAAAGCAGGGTGTGAGAGGTTTGCCCTCCGCATGAAAACCATTTTTTTTTGGCACACGTGGAAAGTAAGCAACTTTCACTGTTTACGGCTGTTGCTGATATGCTACTTGCCCATTTGATGTTGGGCGCTACTGTATATGTTTTGTGGTTTGTGGTCAGCAATGTTCAAGAATCACCCTTATCACATAAAACTCTCTTCAACATCTTTATCAGTGATCTAGGATCTGAATCTCCAGCAGACTGCTTAAAGAACAACTGTACACTTTTACATTTGCTTTCATAAATAAGATGTTTCTGCTATTATAATTCACTAGAGAATATGTTTTTTGTCATTTTCAATGTTCCTTTCCAAAATTTACAACACATCTTGGTAGTCCATCTAAAACATCTGTATACAAAACATTTGCATCTCCCCTGTTAACCTCACAGTGTCTTTGTTTATGACATCATGCTGCTCACCATGACAGCAGACTATGATGTCACACACAACATTTGTGAGGTTAGCAGGGGGGAGTCTGATACATTTTGAAAGACTCAGTGAAATAATTGCTATATTATCTACAATATTTAGTAACCCACAGCAGGAGCAAACAAAGCAAATAAACAACTAGAAAACAAAGTTAAAACATAATTGGTGTAAATCTAGTGTTTTCAAACTTGTTATTATAATATTATTATAATACAGGGTTGCTCTTTAAGTTCACTGATGACAGTAAGTTGGCCAGGGTGGTGGACAAACTTCAGGAGGACATGAATAAGCTGAGTAATTTGTCAGACATCAACAGTCTTGGATTCAGTGCAGTGAAATCTTAGGTACTACACTTGGGGAGGAAACCAAAGCAGGACCTACATATTGTGTGGGCCTCCTTTTGTTTCAGTTACGGAATTACCTAGGAGACTTACTAGACAGGTGGCTGAAGCAAGACAAGTAATTCATGACTGCTGTCAAGATGGTTAGTAGAATGCTGTGGTCCCTCAAAGTGGGGTTTATCAGCAGGGCAGTGGAAGTAATGCTACCACTTTACAATGTCTTAATCAGGCCTCACCTACAGTATTGTGTGCAGTTCTGGGCACCTCAAAAAAAAAAAAAAGACACTGGGGTGGTTGAGAGGGTGATATGCAGGGTTCCCAAAACTGTCTGGGGTTTGTGAAACAAAACAGCCTGGTGCTCCTCAACATGTTCATCTTGGAAAAAAAAAAAGTTGAAAGGGAACACAGTATCAGCCTGCTACATACTAAAGGGTCTTGGTAAGACTGAACAGAGATGTCTGATTTGGTGTCCTCCAGCAGGATAAGGAGGGGTAGATCCTGAAGCTCCAAGGTGGTAAGTTCAGGGGTAATGTAAGGAGACTTCTCATAGAGGGCAGTAAACTTTTAGAGCACCTTTCCAGTAGAGATAGAAACATAGAAACAGAGAAACATTACAACAGAAAAGGACCGCCTGGCCCACCAAGTCTGCCCAAGGTGCCAAGCAGAAGGCTAGGACTTCCTCACACAACCTACTTGTCCCTGTGGCCTCCTCTTCCCCTCACCCCTCCCGCTCCCAATACCAGACCCATGTGGCCATCCCAAGCTCTCTTAAAGCCCTTACGGTGACCTCCCCTATCACCTCCTCTTGGAGTTCATTCCATTTTTCCATCACCCTTTCACTGAAAAAGTTATTTCTGGTGTTTCCCCTAAACCTGCCTCCCTCTATCTGTAGTGTATGCCCCCTGGTCCTCTTGTGCCCCTTTAGTTTAAAAAGTCCCTCTTCTGTTTCTCTGTTTATCCCCTTCATATATTTAAAGGTCTCAATCATATCCCCCCATCCCTTCTGTGCTCCAGGGAGTACATTCCCAGTTTGCTCAATTTATCTTCGTATGTCAGGTAACTAAGCTCAGCCACCATCTTAGTCACTCTTCTCTGCACCCTCTCCAGCCTTTCCTCGTCTCTTTTCAGGAATGGTCTCCAGAATTGCACCCCATATTCTAACTGCGGTCTGACCAGCCGTTGATATAAGGGGATGATAACCTCTCTCTTCCTTCTAGTGAATCCCCTCCCGATGCAGCTCAACATCCTGCTAGCCTTGGCTACCATCTGCACGCATTGTTTACCTACCCTTAGGTCCCTGGAAACAATATTTCCTAGGTCCCTCTCCTCCTCAGTCTCTTACAGTACCAGACCCCCCAGGTAGTAAGTCTCATTCTGGTTTCTCCTCCCCAAGTGCATAATTTTGCATTTTTTTATGTTAAAGGCCAATTTTCATCTTTTGGACCAAGCCTCCAATAATCCTAAGTCCCTGTGCATATTCTCTCTCCCCTCCTGGTTTTCCACCCCATAACAGATCTTCACGTCATCCGAGAAGAGGCACACCCTCCCCTTTAGACCCTTAGTTATATCCGCCACAAATATGTTAAACAGCAGTGGATCCACCATGGACCCCTGCGGAACCCTGCTTGTGACCTTTCCCTCTCCTGAGGTGACACCATTTACTATTACCTTCTGACTCCTATCAGTTAGCCAGTTTTGCACCCATCTAGCTACCCTCACCCCCAGTCCCAGTCCATCCAATTTATAGAGCTGTCCCCCATGCGGAATGGAATCAAATGCCTTCCTAAAGTCAAGATACGCAATATCCACTGATTCCCCTTGGTCCACTTCCCTAGTAAACCCGTCAAAGAACTCTATTAAGTTCATTTGACAGGACCTCCCCTTAGTGAATCCATGCTGATGCCTATCGATGTTATATAGTGGACATGAAGACATGAAGACAGAACAGACCTAAAAAGTGAGGCTGGGCACCTTTCTGCTTATGGGGGGAATCGCAGGGAACTCTGCCTAGCAGTGGTAGAGCACTCCCTCTTAATTAGTACATATTTGAACAGCATATTTAGTCATCCCTGCTTATGAGGTGGGGGTGAGGTGGGGACATGACAGACCTAGATATTATTCCAACCATAAATGTTTATCATTCTGTGGTGATTTGCATATGTAGCCCATGATGCTTTGCATTGTGTGGGCATGTGTGATTTTGTATTTTCATAAATGTTTATGTTACTATGACTTTTGAAATTCATGTATTCTGTTGCCATTAGACATGGGGCTTGATTTTCAGAGGGGCCGGGAGATTAATGCAAGATGCAGCTTAATGGCACCTTGCATTTATTCCTGGTGTTCCAGGGACACTGCACCAGATTCTGGTACGGGAGGGGCCCAGTGCCAAACACCCTAAAGTTGCCACAACCACTTCTGTGCGCCAAACACTTGATGCATGGGAGGGGTTTGATGGAGGCTGCTGCAGCCCCAGGCTATGAACACTTTGGTTCCCTAGTGCCCACCCTATAGATGACTGGCTAGCACAGCCGACACACTGTGTCAGCTGTATGGCAGCAGATACAGGTGGGACCAGCTGCAGCATTGCCACCCCCCCCCCGCCAGTGTGCAACAAAGTGCACCAGTGTACATTTGTATATGTGGAATCAAGTAACCAAACCCTGAAATGCACCAGCACTCCCCTGTGCTGATAGAAACATAGAAACATAGAATTTGATGGCAGATAAGGACCGCTTGGCCCATTTAGTCTGCCCATTTTCCTACCTAACAGATAAGCTGCAGATCCTAGTTAACCAACAGCTTACTTCCTCCTACCCCCACTAGGACTGCCTTATGTCTGTCCCATGCATTCTTGAATTCCTCCACTGTTCATGACTCTCACGATCTCCTCAGGGAGGCTGTTCCATGCATCCAAAACCCTTTCCATGAAAAATACTTCCTCACATTACCTCTGAGCCATCCCCTCTAGCTTCAAATTGTGCCTCTTGTTCTTGCACATCTCTTTTCTGAAAGATACTACTCTCTTGACTTTGTTGATTCCCTTGAGGTACTTGAAAGGTTCTATCATGTCCCCTCTCTCCCTTCTTTCCTCAAGGGTATACATATTAAGCTCCTTTAGTCTTTCTTCGTATGTCTTCTGGTGCAGACCCTGCACCATTTTGGTTGCCCTCCTCTAGACAGCCTCCACTCTGCCTGTGTCTTTGTGGAGATGGGGTCTCACCAACTGTCTGTACAGAGGGATAACAACTTCCTGTTTTCTACTACTGATGCCTCTCCCTATGCATCCCAGCATCCCTTCAGCCTTCCTTACTGCCTTCTCACATTGCTTGCCCACCTTTAGATCATCTGATGTAATTACCCCAGTCTCTTTCCATTTTTACTGTTGTCAGTCCTCACCCCCAATTGTGTACTCTTCCCATGGGTTTTTGTTTCCCAGGTGCATTACCTTGCAGTTCTTTGCATTGAATCTGAGCTGCCATACATTTGACCATTCCTCCAACCTTGCCAAGTCCCTTCTCATCCTTTCCACTCCATCTTGTGTATCAACCCTGTTGCAGATCTTTGTGTCATCTGCAAAGAGGCTTAATTTTCCTTCCAGTTCCTCTGCAATGTCACTTATAAAGACATTAAAAAGGACTGGTCCCAGTACTGAACCCTGCAGTACCCCGCTAGTAACCCTCCTTTCTTCCCTGTGGACTCTGTTTACTACTAGCCTTTGCATCCTGTTGTCTAGCCAATTTTTTATCCAGGCTACCACCTTGGGACCCACTCCAAGGCTGGCTAACTTGTGTATTAATCTTTTGTGTGGGACTGTATCAAATGCCTTGCTAAAATCTAGGTAGGCCATGTTCACAGCCCCTTCCTGGTCTTCTACTTTGGTTACCCAGTCAAAGAAATCTATTAGATTCATCTGACATGACCTTCCCATTGTGAATCAACTGCTGCCTTGGGTCCTGATGAACCCGACCAGTCACCATGCACAGCAGTGACCTACCCATGCACGCAAGCCACATACAGATACACCACTCGCAAGGCAGCAGGCAAACATACATGGACAAAGACTGCCATTGCCGTATGCAGCAGCCCAGTGCCAAAGATGGCTCGCACCCCTGCACACTGGAGAACTGAATGCAGGCTGATGTGCAGGGATACTAGCAACATGTCTATATCTTTCAGCCCTGCTGAGCAGTGCCAGTGATTTCATGCCCCCTCCAATCACCAAGCTCCATGGCACAAGTGCCCACCAATGGAGTCTCACTCACACATGGCATGGGATTTGAGTCTGGCATCCACAGTGAGTGGCACAGCACCCCTGCATGTACACCCTGCTCTAGTGTCCTGCATGCTAATTCTGTACAGGACACACGCTATAGTATGAGCACACTACCATAAATGGCACCAAGCTGTAGCACCTAGCATAAAATGGATGGTTAGACTCATACTAACATACTAACAGACTAATTGCCAGCAGATCAGGCCTTATGGTCTATCGAGTCTGCTTGAACCTCAGAACCCCTATTGGGAACCAAGGCCCTCCCCCCTTTGTGTTCCGATACCCCTTTCTGTATCTGTCCCACCCTCTCTTGAAGCCCTCCACATTGGAAATCTGTGCCAGCTCACCAGGCAGCACGTTCCAAGGATCCACCACCTTCTCCGTGAAAACCTCTTCCTCTTCCCTCATCCTCCTCCTTCCAACTTCAAACCATGCCTTCTGGTGATACCTCCTCCTTTAGTCTAAAGATCCCCTCAGTGTTTACCCTATTTATTTATTCCCTTGAGGTACTTGAAGGCCTCAGTCATGTCCTCCCATCTCTCCTCTTCTCCACAGTATACAGGCCAAGCTCCTCAAGTCTGTCCTCGTATGTCAGCTCCACCAGTCCTCGAATCATTCTGGTAGCCCTCCTCTGTACCCTCTCCAGGAGCTGTATGTCCCTCTTTAAGTGTGGTCTCCAGTACTGTACACAGTACTTGAGGTGTGGCCTCACCAGCCCATTGTACAGCGGCAGAATCACTTCCCTGCTCCTAGAGGTGATCCCCTTACAAGGCATCCCAACATCCTGTTTACTTTACTAGCCACTCTCCTGCCCTGCTCAGTTATTCATACATGCATCCACCATGACCCCTAAGTCTTTTTCTCCAGACGAGGCCTCCAGCACCACCCCTCCCAGGGTGTACCTGTGCTTGGGGTTTCCCCACCCAAGATGTAACACTTTACTCTTGGTTGTATTGAAATTTAACTTCCACGCGAGAGCCCAACTTTCCAGGGTGTCCAGGTCCCCTTGCATGGCCAACCTCCCCTCTTTCCCTTCAACTACTGCTCCCACCTTGGAATCATCAGCGAAGAGACTCATTTCACACCCTATACCCACCCTGATGTCAGATATGTATGCATTAAACAGGATCGGCCCCAGGACCGAGCCCTATGGAACTCCACTACCGACCTCTCTAGGGTTCAAGAGCTCCCCACCGATCACCACTCTGTGTGTGTGCATCCAACTAGCCAGTTTCCTAACCATCTGACCATCAAAGGGCACACCCCCAACACTGTCAGTTTCTCCACCAGCCCATTATGGGGGACTGAGTCAAACGCCTTGCTGAAGTCCAAGAATATTACATCCACAGGCTTCGCCCTGTCCAGTTCTGATATTACCCATTCATAGAACTCCACAAGGTTGGTATAACATGATCTACCTGGCACAAACCCATGTTGTCTACTTCAGCCCTCCCTCCTCCTCCTCCAGGAACACCCCCAGTCATTCCTTCAGTATACTCTCCATTACTTTTCCCACTACTGAGGTCAAACTGATGAGTCTATAGTTACCTGGTACTTCCCACAACCCCTTTTATGGATTGGCACCACATGCATCTCACGCCAATCCCTAGGTACTGTCCCTATCTCGAGCAACCTGTTGAAGAGCTCCACCAGGGGTATGGCCAATATGTCCACCAAATCCCATAGTACCCTCAGATGAATGCCATCTGGCCTAGGAGATTTATCTTTCTTAAGGGCCTTCAGGGCTTGCCACACCCATTCGGTGGAGATAGCTTCATCCATCCCCCCTCCTTGCTGGCCTTTCTATCCTTGTCCTGATATGAAACCCCAGGGGTTCCTCTCCCACCCTTATGCTCCCTTTCTATTACTCCCCCGATCCCACTCAATTTTGCTTCTATCCCCTTTGTGCCATGCTTAGCAAATATCCCATCCCTCTCCCTAGTGAACACCTGGGCAAAGTGCTCATTTAATACCTCCGCCTGCTCCCTCGCCTCTTCCACCCACCCACCATCTGTTCTCAGTCTACCAAGCTTGCCCATAGTTTTTCTCCACTCACCGATGTACGAGAAAAACCTTCCCCCCTCCCTGAATCCCCTGTGCCAGACACTGCTCTTTACTGGACTTTGCCCCCTGCACCATCTGGGTGACTTTCCTAGATGCAAGATGGTACGTTTCCCTTTCCCTTTCCCTTCTCAATGTTTTGTATTTTTTGTAGGCAGCCGTATTCTCCCTGGCCGGCTCCCTGAACTTCACTGGTCCACCAGCAGGTTTGTGTGACCTTGCTCCCTTGCGCTTCACCTTAGCACAGGTCCTGACTGCCTTATAAAGTCCCCGTTTTGTGACCTCCCATCTTTTCCACTTCTGTCATTGTTGTAATCCCTTTCATGTGATTACTCCATCCACAGATCACTGCTCTAAGCACCTGTGGGCCACCAGACCATGAGAGGATCACTGCATGTGCACATCCCAATGTCTGCCATTACCATGACATGATAGCCTCAGCTGCAGGATCTATGTGGCCATCTGTCAGCCACAGCTGGTGGCAGCAGAGGGGCCATTATGCTAGCTTTAGGTGGTCTAAACATGGATGCAGCATGTGGCCACTGCAGGGATTTGAAAACCTGTGGTAGAATATTGCAGCCAAGTAGTGCCACAAGCCCCCACAGCACCATGGCGCTGCCTCCAGATTGCCAGCATGCCTGGCGCAAGACTGTCAGATGCAATGGGTTCTGTTGGAGCCACAAGCACTGTCAGAAAATCAGGAACGATGGAAGGTACAGCGTAATGTGCCCCATGTGTCACATCTCTTTGACGCAAGCACCTTGCATCATTCCCGACCTGTTGAAAATAGAGCCTATGCTGTATTCCAGATGTTCTAAAGCCTGAAACCATACTGGACATTTCCGCTACTCACTCCTGTCTAACACACATTATGTGCCTTTAGGGGGAAAGCACAGTCCTATCATTTACTCACACCATCTTTGTGTTCGATCATGAATGTTTCTGACATGCTTGATTTTTTTTCAGGAAGTTGTGAGACAGCTATGAGACTGCGTGACAGCAAACAAAAAAAAAGAAGAATCCACTTGACAGAGTTAATACATTTATTAGGCTAATGAATAGTTATAGCAGTCAGGCTTTGAGATCTTATTTATCAGTTATGTCTAACTTTTTGTACTAGTAAAACATCTCAAAAGCTTTAATTTGTAAACCATCCATTATCGCCATAATGATATCACCCTACCAAATAGATTCTTTTCTTCTTTAGAAACTGATGTTTAGATCATTACGGAAAGGGCAATGGGAGGAGGGATTACATAAGGATGGAAGACATGTGCCTTTGGGGGGGGGGAGCACAGTACAGGTACCTGCTTAATATCGATTATAGAGTGAGCACTTGCAGTTAAGTGTGAAACAGTGTAAACTGTACATCTGACATTCTCACTATTAAATAGTATGCACCCTGTTCCACTGCCACACAGATAGGACTTATACCAAGGAACAGTTCAACTGACTTTCTCTCTGGCATGTTACCCCTATGCTATCTTTTTGTGCACCTCTTGGGTATGACTTACCTGTATTGAGGTTACTCACAGGTATCCCTCAGATTCTCTTCTCCAGGCATACCACACTGCTTTGGATAGATGTGTCTTCAAAGAGCAGCTTCCACTGCATTCTGTATGATACTCAGCCCACAAACACATGATATTAACAGAAAACAGCATCTCTTTATTGGCTATTTACAGAGGTTGGTTGCAATACACGCAGGCTGGTTTGAAATGTCTGCGCTATTGAGATGTACAGTATAGCAAGCAGTACAGGGTTTAATTTTTAGACTGTCAGTGTGGCTTTTAATGGCCACTGGACCCCACTAATAGATTTTAAAGGGCCACTTTTCAATGTGTCTCCAGTCATTCAGGCTCCTCGGGAGTTAAAGAAAATGACACCTCAGATTGGAAACATAAACCTCCACATACCATAAGTTAAAAGAACAACTAAAAAGAAAATGACTGCTTTTTGGAGCAACAGGCTACAGCTAACATCTAGCTACAACTGCATATGTAAAATGGAATGTCACACAATGCTAAGAATGGTTCAGTTGCAAGGACCTCTTGAAAGGAAGAAAAAGAATGGACTCAACCAACACATTTTTAATTATGTAACTCATTGTGATTTACTAGGCCATTGTTTTGGCTGTAATTTTGCTTGGTTGCCAATGAAGCTGCTGGACAATTGGGTTGTGGTCATTTGTAATGCACAGAAATCAAAGGTTTGACAAAATGTAAAACAAATCCTATGACAATATGGCCTTGATGAAGATTTTCTGTTTTCTGTTAGTCTTCCTGCTTACATTTTCACTTTCATTAAGATGACACTTACATTCGAATACTACGAATAGCTTAAATTCAAATCCGTTATATTTAGCACTTCGTAAACCTGTCATGTTCATGTCATCTTATTTTCACTGATGGAACACTGATGTTGTTGTATAGTAATTCACCAAACATTCACTGTCTTTTTATTTTGCTCTAATATGAAACCAGTGAAAATAGAAAACATAATAATAATAAACAGTGACAATGTTCTGTTATACAGTATCCTCTTTAGAGCTGGGCAAGCCAGAGTTGGCTTAAGCTTAGTGCCTGGGTCGACTGGGCTCAGCCTCTATAAGCAATCGAGAGCCAAGTTCAAGCTGAGCCAGTCATGGTCAAAGTTAGCATTTTTGTCAGCCTGACCAGGTAGTATAGTGTCTGAAACATTCAATTCCTATATAGAAAACGGCCCGCAGTAGCCAGGGCTCCACTTGTGTTTTGGCTCCTAGAATCAAGACAGTCCCTTGGCTTGGCTCTGGCTTGCCTCTAGGTGAAAAAATCCTGGCTTGCCCACCTCTAATCCTCTTTTGGCATTTCAAAAGCTGAGGACCCCATATATATCTTAAGGGCACAGACCAATGATGTGAAGCAAAAATCTTGGTTTAACTTGGTTTTTGTACTTCTATTATCTTGTTCCCATGGTCCAGTGTAACAGATTTAAGAAGATTCCATGCATAAATGTTACAGGATCCTATTCTCCCATGAGCAGGACATCCCACATCAGAAGATAGGAGGAGCAAGGCAACAACTGATGTGCAATCCTCCATTAAGGCAAAATGATTCATACATAAATTGGTGACAAAATCTAGTAATCTGGTTACCAAGAGCATCGTATGACCGCCCAGTTATCAAGCATAACCAAACCACTCTGGTGAGATGGTTTATTAAAGGAATACGACGACAGGGTGTAAATGTGATGACCCGCCACTTGGGGTTAGCATTTATATCAAGAGGTCTAGTGCGTCTAATGTCCATGTGATGCTATCCCAAACGACACACACCCTGGAGTGCATTATTACTATTATACAATGGCTCGTTGTTATACAGAATAAAAAAAATAATTTTAAAGATGTTTTTGTGTAGAAACATATTTTTTGGTTTTAAGAGAAGATGAAACAATCAATAAGATGGTCAGGAGCAGGTTCACAGTGCTGAGACTAGACCTGTGGTGACGTGCTGGAATAACGCCATGGGTCCAGCCCCAAACTGACCAATCACAGTCCAAGATTCTTTCTTGCCATTGTATAATATTTTTTAAATAATGTTGACTAACACACTTCAGGCTGTCCCTTTGTACTAGATATATGGACCCCTCTGGTGGCTGAACACAAGGAACTGAAGTGTTCATATACTGCACCTCAGCCCAGCCAGATACTAGAATGTGTTAATTCTTATAAGGACTAGGAATCATCCGCATTATAACTTTTTACAGTTGTATAAGACAGATCGCTTTTCTTTTCTGAGCCTTCTATTTTATTTGGTTAGAGTCAGACCATTTCCGTCCAGAGAATTTTATTTGCCTTTCCAGCTACAATTACTTACTGCACTATCTAGGTCCGTTTTGTTTTAGACAAAGTGCACTTTACCTTATAGTCGAAAAGACCCGTTCCAGATTGGTCTTTTATGTTTGACATAAAGAATAGTAGTTGGCTAATTCCATCTTTTCAACACTGTTCTCCAGGACTAGATCCAAGCTGCTTGTCAGATGCTCATTAACTTCCCTTTGGCTCTTTCCAGTGTGTCTTCTAAGCTCATTGTGCCAAAACTAACGCTTTCTTTTACAACTAATACAACTCGCTTTCTGGGCTCCATCAGGGAGACAAATTACTTTCCAAAAGGATCTCAGGGATGTTTTAATGAGAATTTCTTTAGACTAATGTGGAAAGCGATGTAGTTACATATCGCTGGACTTAATTGACTTTTCTTTTACCTCCTTTAAATTTTGAAGCTATCCTGTTAATCTCTCATTTGTAATCAATTGTGTTGACTAAACAAAAGTCTAGGTCGTCCTTTCTTCCTATCCCAGACAATCCTTTGTTGGCTCTAAATGCCTTATTCTTGAGTGATCCTGGTAGTGTAGATGTACTCGATTGTTGACAGTTCATTATTGCGCTTTTGTCCATTTAATCTTTCTGGCTGTGTTTTGCATGTGCATGCCTTAATGAGCTCCGTTGTCAATTAACATGTTTCTAGGAGCAAACTGGTTGCTCAGACGTTTGAGAGTGAATCGCAGAGAAAAGGCCAACGCGGTTGCCTTGAGGTTGTTTGCTTTCCAGCACTTTCTCAGTGTCGCCCGTCCACCTGAGCCTGGTGCAGAGGCTTCTCCCACAGCTTGTGCTCAAGAGGCGCACAAATTGCGCCACCCCACCCGATTAACCACAATGTATTTATTTATTTTTTTATTTACTTATTTAAAATTTGGTAGTCGGTAAAGGCACACTGAGACAAGGCTCGTCTCCAGGTGGGACCACAAAAACACAAATAACTGGCTAATTAATTACATTTCCAACTGGAAATGTGGTTGTTGAGAAGTATATCTTTACCAAATGGGGAAAAGATTATCACCTGTCTCCCAAACAGTTTTGGAATTACACTTTACGAGTTTTGGGAGCTAGGGGGCCCAAAGGGCGCTATCTTTAAATTCCTCATTATAAGTCAATGGCAATTGCAGTGACGTGTAAAGTAGGAGGCTCATTTCAGAGCTAGGGGGCCGAGCCCTGGCAAGCTCCCCCTTCAGTTCCAACACTGCTCCCAAGCCTACCTTGAAAAAGTATATTTAAATTTAGTTGATTCATAGGGCCGGATATTCAGACTGCTTGCCAAGCGGGGGTGCAAGCCTCAGCACAGCGCAACTGGGACACCAGAGCCTGATCTCAGGATGTTCAAAGGTGCTGTTCCATGGCTCAGCACAGTTGAATATGGCAGGGTGGCCACCGCATTGCACTTGGGGCAGTAGCAGGAACAGCTATATTCAGTGGTGGGTATGCAAATGGGGCTATTTGCATGTAATTATGGCCTCATTTGCATGCAGGTGCATGGATCCCGGTGACTTGCACCTGGCGCCCTGCCAGGCTGCAGCCATCAGGGATGACCCCCCTGCAGAAACACCCGGGATCATAGGCTTAATATTTGTAAAGAATCCCTAGTGGGCCAGTGGACCTGCTCCCTAGCCCCATCTCGGGTGTAGAAATTTAAGGACTCCCTGGTGGTTCATCGCACCAAAACCCTTCCTGATCACAGGCTTAGTAATGGTAAAGACTCCCTGGTGGTCTAGTGGACTGTATCCCAGCCAGATCCTGGGCTCAATAAATTAGAATACATCCCTGGTGGTTCAGCCTACCCCTCCCCACCACCCACCCCTCCCCTGGTCAGCAGTGGGTGGAAGCTCCCCACCAACAAGCGGCTGGGACTGACAGCATACAGTATGGTTCTAGGCCCACTGGTCCACAGCCTGGGACAATGGGCGTGCAGACCATACTGTACTACAGAGTCCCGATATGTGAATGGACTTCATTCACATACTGGAACTGTATAGTACAATATGGTCTGCATGCCCACTGGCCCATGCCATGGACCAAGGGGCATACAGCCCTACTGTATGCTGTCAGTTGGTGGGCAACTTGGGGGTGGACAGCTGCCACCTGCCACTGACCCAGTGGAGCGGGGTGGGGAGAGGGGTACCGCTGGACCACCAGGGATGTATTCTAATTTACTGAGCCTGCAATTGGGCCGGGATATGGTCCACTAGACCACCAGGGAGTATTTTACAGTTACTAAGCCCGCAATCGGGCAGGGTTTCGGTCCATTAGACCACCAGGGAGTCTTGTACAATTTCTAGCAGCGATTGGGGGGGGGGAGGGCAGGTCCACTAGACCACCATGGATTCTTTTACACTTATTAAGCCTGCGATTGGGCTGGGGAGCAGGTCCACTAGACCACCAGGGAGTCTTTTACAATTACTAAACCCGCCATTGAGCAGGGGAGCAAGTCCACTAGATCACCAGGTATTCTTTTACAATTACTAAGTCCGATGGGGCTGGGGAGCAGGTCCACTACACCACCAGGGAGTATATATTCTATTTCATCCCTCTATGTGGCGTGGGGGGGGGGCTGATGCCCGGCGTGTGGCTTGGGTGGCCACCCACTGCAGGTGGGTGCTGTGTTGCGCCCAACAATATGGAGGCCAGCCCAGGCGTGTCCCCCAACTTGTCCTTTTTGGGCACATCTTTGTTGCACCCCTGTGCCCCTGTGTGCCTGCATATGTGCCTCACATCCCTGGCTGAATAGCAGGATGCCCCCCACCACCACCACCACTTGAGCTGCACACATTACTGGTACACCTGGGGCATTGGATTTGCACAGCACAACATCCCCTTTTGATTATGACCTGGGGGCTTCAGTGGGTTGCACATGGCCTAACACTGTTGCGCCATGCAACCCCTTTGAATATCTGGGCCCCAGTGTGGCTGTTGAAATATAAAGAATGTTGCTGACGAGAATTAAAGAATCAGAAGGGAATCTTAGGAGACACGAGAAAATTAAACAAGGAAAACAGCATGGCCTACCAACTAGAGTACTAAGATATCTGAATTGCATTAGCAAGCCAGCCAATCTTTTCACTGTTGCTTGCTAAGGTTCACTATAGTGAGAGGTTAAATATATCTAATTGCATTGCATAACAATGGCAGCCATCACAGGTGCTCAGTATAACAAAAAGTCCTTATAAAGATGATTCCCATAGTGAGGGAGCACTGTACTTTCTTAAGCGTTTGGCATCGAGGCACGAAAATTTTGTTAAAACGTGCCAGCAATTTGGAAGTACTTGGAGGGAAGATTGATGCCGCTGTACAGTCACTCTTCCTGCAGCAAGAGGTAGAACTGCAGTACTAACTCACACACACCCACCAACTTCTGGTTGCGCGGCGGGGAGTAACTCACAACTATGCCTCATTGCAAGGAATAGTTCCTTTTTTACGGCACAAGGCCCCTTTTCCACACTGAGCGGATTTATCTCACATTCAGTGTTAATTTTAAAACAAAAGCCTTAATAAATAATGTGAAAATGTATGACTCAATTAACAACAAACGTTATGAACATAAAGGCATATGTTTTAGCAGTGTTCTGAGCTTCTTGGTTAAAGAATTGAAGAAGTGTCCCATATTTTGTCTATTTGTTCCATATTTTGAGAGTCAGTGTGTTCCACATTTGGGGACGAAAGGTTGAGGGTATGGGGACGATTATTAGTCTATGTGGAAAATCAATCAGACGGGTCATGACATCAGCATTGCAGTTCTAATTTTTATGTGTTTATGGTCAGAAACAGCATGGAAACTCTGCAGAGGGATGTGTGGGGGTGGGGTATATCCATTTCATCTGCTGTTCAACTGACAGCACTTTGAGAAGTTTGAGTTATACTTCAATGGGACGTGTATGAATCTCTGTTATGAACAGTGTGCGATTTTTTTTGCTTTTTTTTATTTGTTTGGTTTTTGGTGTTTGCATCTCACAAATGTCCCCTATCTAGACAGGTGTGCTCTATAATTGGGCAACAGGACTGATAAAAGCCTCTGATGTACTTCACCAGAGTTGATTGTGGTGTAGGGATCCACCAGGAAAGTTGGTACTGGGGCCAGCAAAATTTCGCCATGCCAATTCAGTTTGTTACACTGTGTGTGCCTTATGTATGAGTGCTCATAAAAATTACCACTTTAATGAAAAAAATAAAAGTTATATAGAAGGGTCCCACCTGGAAATTTCAAGGCACTCCAGTGGCTAATCAGATATTGTAACCCTATCAGAGAACTCCGATTTCCTTCGGACTTCCACTGGACTTCAAAACTGCAGAAGTTCATTTGAGCCATGGCAATAGGAGACGGGGTAGGTACTTGGATTGATAACTGCACTTCTTATAAACAATAATACTTAAAACACAAACGTATTTAAACAAAGTAAGCTCGATTCTGAGTAGCTGCCCTATTAGCTTTGTTTCTTTCAGAAAAAGCCTTTGGAGGGTTTCTTACCAATTGGATGTCTAGCTTATTGTATGTAATAACGCATGAATAAGGACAAACCGTTCATTATATCTGTCGCAAGATATGGGAAAGCAACTCAAAACGATCTTTATTGTGATGCTGGGGCCGATGTCAAACCTTTAGAAAAATGTGACATTATAAAGTATACACATTACTTGTACTTGTGTTTTCATTATATTTATAAATGAATGAATGAGCATAGCTTTTGGCACTGTCATTTTCTGAAAGGCAATCTGGACAGGTAGACAGACAGAGAGTTGTGCTCTGTATACTGTATTCAAGAGATCTATTCATAACAGACCTACATATATTAATTTACTTTTCTTTGTTTGTTTTTGTTACCTGTGATATCCAAGCTGAGATGAAAGCATATCGTTTCCATTACAGGGTCCTGCTACTACCCTTTTTCAGATGGGGAACTGGGACACTATGTTGATTGACTTCCCAAGGTCACTCTGAAAGTATTTGGCTGCAGAAAGGTTTGAACCCGTGACACCCCATCCCCGTCCAATACAAGATCGTGTTACTATCCATTTTTGTGATGGGTGAACTGGAGCACTAAGAGGATAAGTGACTTGCCCAAGGTCACTCAGTGAATATTTGGCTCTAGCGAGGTTTGAACTCGTGATCCCCCACCCTCTTAATCCAATACAGGATCCTGCTACTACCCACTTTTCTGATGGGTAAACTGGAACATAAAGAAGTTGAGTAACTCGACCAAGGTAAGGCCACTGGTGAGTATTTGGCTTGAACCGGCGTTGAACCCGTAATCCTCTCCGGCTCTCAAGCTGGTGCTCTAACCAC
Source organism: Neoceratodus forsteri (assembly GCA_016271365.2). Classification (NCBI taxonomy): domain Eukaryota; kingdom Metazoa; phylum Chordata; order Ceratodontiformes; family Ceratodontidae; genus Neoceratodus; species Neoceratodus forsteri. The sequence continues at coordinate 801,714,085 of CM028129.1, forward strand.
TAAACCACACTTCCCCTGTCTGTTTGTCTGTCTGACAGTTAACTGAAACCAAGTGCAAAAACTGATTTAAACGATACAATAAATAGCTATACAAGAATTAAAACTGTTTTTACAGGTTTCTCCTATTTGGCAGACACAGTGTCTGTCGGTTTCTGAGCTCTACTCCTGTTTTCGTTCATGAATTCTCTAAAAGCTGAGATGAACATATTGAAGGCGAACTGAAAAGCTGGAGAAGGCGAGAAATAAATTCTTTGCAGTGTTAGTCAGAAAACTGCTTGTTGGCTAATGGCTCGGTAATTAAAGCATGCAGTTTAGGTCTCGACAGATACATGAGATAATTTATTGTGGCCTGTGTCCTCAACCCAGCACTAGCTCCCAATTTAGCCACTCCATTAAGTGCAAAGCAGGTGCTCATGTTATTGTCCTATTATTGTTAGCCTTTCAATAAATCCCTGGACGGTGGACCAAATCTGCAGTTATTCGGATTTTCATTGGCAAGCTTAGCTAGAGCAGCACGCCCATGGACCCGACGCATGTCTGCTCGGATGCGGTGGGATGAGGTTGTCCCATGAAGGCGTGGGCAGAATGCACGATTTGATATTAGAAAGACGAAGTGCAGAGTATTGTCGCTGCACATCGAGTGCTTGATTATTCATATTCTAATCAAAAAGGCTGGTTGAGCCTGACCACCCCCTGGGAGTGTTTAGATGATTAACGTAATACGGTATGAAGGGTCTGTGTGTTCTCTCTTAATTTGGGTCATTACTTTGAAACCAGGGATGGAATCATTTCATCAGAATTCAAAATGGTATACCATTCTATAGATACGTCAGGAAATTGTTTCAAGATGTTGTAACGAGAAAAATTATCGGGGAGACATTTTACATAATTTGAGACTACAATTATTGCTCTCAGTTGTCAGATAAGCACATTCACAAGAGTTATTTTAAAATACACGCCTTTTTAAGACTAAATGGTATAAATGGCTGTAACAATCTGGTGTATTGTGTTTAAATTATCAACAGCTATAATTATTTAAAACACCACTGCAATAAGTTTGTTTTTCATTCCTTAGAAATACTTTCTTGACCTATCAACGCACTCTCTGCTTTTCCTTGGCGTTAATCCATATAAGTGGCAACACACTTTGCCTGTCTGATTGTATCTCATTTTCCATTTGCCGGGTTTTTCTTCCTAAATTTTAAAACTGAAAAAGTGAGATTATAGGCCGGGAGATCAGAGGGCTGTGGGTTCAGTTCCCACATCTTGCACTTGGGTTAATATACCAGTACTGACACTGTAGTGCAGCATGAGAGGGGTGCTGTACTTCTGATGTGCCGTCTTTTGGATGAGATGTTAAACCGAGGTCCCATCTGCCTGGATTGGTGGTAGTTCAGGTGGATGTTAAAGATCCCATGGCACTTATCGAAAAAAGAGTAGGGGAATTTTCCCGGTGTCCTGGCCAAATTTCCCTCATTCACTAAAAATACCACCAGCAGCTTAATCCGGTTCAATTTCAGTTGCTTAACATCTGTATCTACCCCCTTCGCCCCTGAAAAGGGACTTCTAGGCCCAGTGAGCTTACTGGGTCAACAAAATTCAACAAAACAAACATGACCGCTAGAAAGTTATTCAGTCGTGGGAGTTGTACTTTAAGACACTTGGGGTGGCTCTAAGATTTTGTAAAGGTGTTAACAATTTTATTAAAGGTACTGCACCCAGATTGTCTGCTTTAAAAGCTCAGACTTGACTGACACAACTAGTAGACCCAAATAAAGGTCAGAGTGGAAATCTGATCTGCTAGTAAATTTAAATATAAACTGTTTAAGCCCTCAAAAAACAAGAAGAAATGTTTTTTTCTTCCATCAGAAGAGAATACAGATGTGACAAATCTTAAAAAGGCTTTTCCAAAATAATTTGACAGTTTGAAAAGCAGGCATACTTCTTTTTTTCTAAATGAAGTGTGTACAAAACCTGCACCACAGTTACCTAGTTGAGTGAAATATTTCCATTTTGCTGTTCACTTTACCTTCAATTAATTCATGGAGCAAATATACATATATACACACCTATATAGATGTGTGTGTGTGTATATATTGTAATTATGTTTAACAGATATATATTTTTTTCTAAGTATTTATTCTTTGGTAAGGAGTAAAGTCCACTAGGCACAAGTGCCTGCTTACTTTCAGGGGCGACTCAGGAGCACTTAAGATGTTAAGTAACTTGCTCTGTGTCTCACAGAATGCAAGTGGAGGGTGTGGGAATCAAACCCAGGTCTGCTGGATGTACTAAGCTCGCTCACATCTTGTTACTCTAACCTCTAGGCTGTACTGGCCACCCTTAATTGCATCTGTGTTTTAACTTGGCGTCTGCTGTATAGCAAAAGTTTTGTTCTTTGCTAAAATTTGTGAGTGGCCTTGCTTCTCCTCATGTTCCCACTCTTTCCTCCTCTCCAGTGCTATACAATAACTACAAACTAACATGGCACAATACAAAAGCTCAACAATATTAAAAATATATGTAGGTAGACAGAAAAGTGAATGCTTGATTGATTTTGATTATGGCGTTTGCTGTACAGCAAACTGCATTTATGTCTTAACTGGACATCTGCTGTTTAGCAAAGTTTTGTTCTTCGCTAAAATTTGTGAGTGGCCTTACTTTTCATCATTTCCCCTCTCTCGCTTTCCAGTGCTATACAATAACTACAAACTAGCACGACAAAATATAAAAGCTCAAAAGTATTAAAATATATGTAGGTAGATAGAAAAGTGAATGCCTGATTGATCTGATTATTTGAGCTTTTATGTGTTCGTTTTTTTTTTTATTTTAAAGCTAGACTTATAAACCCTTAGACGAGCATCTGTTCCATTCCTTTTGTTTAACACTATAGATCGAACACATTGCAATAACAAACAACACCAATTTCAGGTCATTATTTAGACCCAATGATGCCATGAATGTCGGCTGCAGGTATGCTGAAATAGCTACAAGTATAATCTTCCGTCTCCCCTTTTAACTGTAATGCACTCAAAGCATGTCTTCATACTAATGTTTTTATTTCAGCATATTTATATATACTGAATCGGATATGCATTTTACATTTCACTTTACATAAATGTATAAAGGTTATTTAAAGTCAATGTTCGACAGGTCGGTGCGCAGTAAGAACTTACTAGGTTAAAACCAAATATATGAAGTTTTAAATAAGCTCAATATATACAAACTAATTTCAAATATTTTGTCCTTGTATTAAAATGTGCATCTTTAAAAATACGAGGAATTTTGGGTAGACATGTATACTTCAAGTAGGCCTTCACCTTTCGATTTAGTGTTCTGGAGTTACAAACTGAGGTATATACAAAGTTGTCTGTCGCTATGAACACTTGTGTGGCAACTTCAGTGTAGTTCGTTTTTAGAGTCCTTAGCTCTGTGCTGCAGCAGCAGGCGAGAAATGTCCTTGAAGTTGCAGCAGGTACACTGCAGGAGTGGTTGCTGTCGTGCAATTTCCTGACATGCTTTTTTAAATCAAAGTTCCGACAGAATCCTTTGCCACAAGTTCCGCAAGTGAAGGGTTTCTTGTCATTGTGGGTGTATATGAAAAGTCAGATTATAAATCTGATGGAAGGCTTTGTTACAAATCGTGCACTTGTACTGCTTCTTCCGCTGTGGGTCAACTTGTGGTTCTTGTAGTTCCTAAAAGACATACAAAAGAAACAAAATGATGACAGAAATAGGAAAGTCAGCTATTTCAAGTTTCTTTCAGCAGACCCAAGTTCCCAGTCCAGACGAGGGAATGTGGCGAGCCTTCATTAGGATGTGTTCTACAACTGAGAGTCAAGAAGTTGTCAAACTTGATCAACGTCAGTTGAGAACGGCATATAACTGTCAAATAAAAAATTCACGAGAGGTCAATGGTCTGACCTAGAGAAAATGAAGGGAGCGAAGTTAGTAGAACATGACATGTCTTATTTAAAACCGTTTAGTAAGGGCAGTCGGCCTTGTTTGGAAAGGCTAGTGTGGAGAGGGAAGGAGTCGAGCAGAGTACTGCTGGCTTCTGGATGAGCTGTAAGTCTGATTTCACGTTTACGTTCAGCCTCTTGTGAACTTTAATTTGAGCGTATGTAAGTCGATTCACTACTGCATTTACAAGTCATTACACACATCATTTTAAAATATGCCTACTATTACTACTGCTTAGTCACCTACAAACATCATTTACATTTTCGCATGATTTTTAACTAAATTCATCTGCAACTGCTGGTAAAAGGTTTCGACACCCCAGTCCCCCACCCCACACCACCACCACAAGGAACATTATTTAAAGTGAATAAAGTTTTACATCTTAAACGTTCGAAGTCGGCATTATTTTAAAGGGAGTTCAGTGAACTTCGCTTGCTTACTTATTCACCCGCCAGATTGCTGGAGAACCATAAAATCTCAAAGCAGGTTAACAATCTACACAGTTTTTTAGACAGAAAAACACGCTAATTGAATATTACCTACATACATAGGTTATGGGTGTAATAAAGGCATCCTGAATCAAGTAAAGGATAACCTGTAAAAATATACCTTTTTGGTGAAATCCTTTTCCACAGAATTCACAAACAAAAGGTTTGTAGCCAGCATGAATTCGAACGTGAGTGTTTAAAGTCGAGCTTCGGTTAAACGCTTTTCCACACTGATTACACTTGTGAGGTTTCTCCTAAAACAAAATTACATAACGATAAATACATAACTAAATAAATAAACCAATAACGCAACTATAGAGGAGATATGCATGATGAATTGTGAACGAGCTGATTAGGTAAAGCAAAAGTCGTCAAATAAACACGGAGACTAAGGTAAAAAGTAGCAGAGACAGCAGATAACCTTACAAATGCAAAACATCCCACCAACCAAGAAGAAAAAGGGTGAGGAGAACACATACCTGGGTGTGGATTATTTTGTGCCTACATAAGGTACTAGCCTGCCGAAAACCTTTGCCACAAACTTTGCAAACGAATGGTCTGGCACCGGTGTGTACTGGCATATGGCGGGTTAAATTATAATGTGCATTGAACACCTACAATAAAGATATTGAACTCGTTAAATGTTTTAGATAACAAAATCAAAAGTAATTAAACACAAACATGTTTATTTATCCAGACAAAGTTCTGATGTGGAAATGATGCACTCACGACAATGCTGCGGGCCCTTGCAGTACATTATTTACATGTCTCATCTTAATAATTTTAATTCGAGACTACATAACCTATTAAGGAACGCCAGTTATAATTGTTTAATATGTTTATCCCACCTTGCCGCAAACTTCGCACGTGAAGTTTTTCGGTTTCCCGTCAGCTGAGCTGTTAGACTTGCTGTGGGGTTTGATCCCGTTCTTGTCACTTACATTCGTGTTCTCCTTTATGACTTGATCTAACTGTCCAGGGAGCCGTTCCTTGTGAAGAAACTGGCCATTTGGGTACTTTTCCGTTGACAGACTGGCGATTTTAGCATTTTCCAGTAAAAGTAATTTCTGATGAGCCGAAAGGGACGCTTGAGTCTGAGAACTTAAAATGCTGGTTGGGAACAAGTGTCCATTTAAAAGATTTGAAGGGTGGTATGAGCAGTCCAGGTAGTTAAAATAATATAAAGATCCATTAGCAGGCATTGTTACTGTTTGGCTTATAGCTTGAGGTTTAATCACCCTGTTGGTGGCAAAGGAATGTCCCAAACTCAGCTCGGTCTTGCAGCACACGCCACAGTTACTTTTGCATAGACCGGTTGAATTACAAGAGGCGCCTCTCAGGTTTGTTTTCCAGATTTCAGAATAGTTCACCAGAGTCTTAGAATGAACCTCATAACTCACTGGCTGGATGGGGATCATGCATGGTATCGGTGAACAAAGGTTTATCAGTTTCTTGCATTCGGCTGTCTCCGTTCTGGTCTAGGCACGAAAGGCGATTTGGGTTCTGAAGTCTTTGCCATTATTCTTTCGATGGAGAAGGCCAGTGTCTTGGTGGTAGTGGAAGCTCCATTTCTGGACTCACGTCTTGGACATGAGGGCATGACTGTCTCTAAAGACGCTGAACTCGCCATCCTTGCTGAACTTGGTGTGCAGCAGCCGACTAATCACTCTCTTCCACTCTGCATTCCAGAAAAGCCAGTACACAAATCAATTTAATAAGCACCTTGCTTTTGCCATGTCACTCATTTACATTCAAATGAACATATCCAAGAACAATAGCACCCAGGGGTACCAGATTAATGCTCATTAACCAGAACACAAAAGGAACAGGACAAGGTGGATCTATTTACTAAACGCTAATAATTCTATTTAAAAGCATTTTTAATTGCAAATTTGATTGCAAATTAGATGTTATAATAAGTTACCTTTCTAACGCGCTCCGATAGACGCATTCATGAAGTGCTGTGTGTCTGCGCTGTCACATTTTGATAGCAAACATCTTCATCAGCGTGAGATCACTGTCTTCTACATCTAGCTGACATCACGTGAAGTCACTTAGATCAGAGTGACATGGAAATGCCACCATGCAACAGTCGCTTTTAAAAGCACACCACCCATTTTAGTAGTATTGGCCATATAGTGCAGAATGTCAAATACACTGTGTATTGACTGGGCTTATTAATTTACACCACTTGTTGTAGAAACATATTTTGCACAAACACGTATATTTTACAGGTCGGCATGAAGATCTGCATTCACATTTGTAGGTGGCTCCGGACTATGAACATCTACACACTGCTTCAAAATCATAGCTAAATGAGGTAAATAACATTTGTAATTATTGTGTATCTAGGTGAATTTGACCCATCCATTTATCCAAGTATCTGCTTTCTGCACATCATTTATATTATAACTAGCTGCTAAGTCTAGGAAACATTACACATATGCTGTAATAACATCGTTGATTCACTTTCTGGAATATACTGATTATCTAAAATAACCTGTAATAAAGTGTGTGTGTTTTCTACATATACATAATATTGCTTCTTACAGACATATGCCATTAGTATAAAAGGCAGTTTAAGGAAAGTTAATGCTTCCTGAATTTGGGAGTTCTAGAAACTAATCTGAAGGCTTTACTATATTTAATACATTTCCTCAAAAGAGTGGTGAGTGCGCTTCTCCATTTCTACAAACATTGACTCTTTCCTAAAAGCTGCACCACCGCCACAGTGCCCTTCCCAACTTGCTCACTATATTTAATACATTTTCTCACTCTGGGACTCCCTATTTTCCCTCCAGATTTTTACTTATTGCTTGCATAATACAGAAAGTCCAATTCCACCTGTTTAAGGAACAGCTTGCAGTAGCTGAACCTCCCCAGGATCTTATTAAACGTTTTCCTCTCCACCTATTCAGAAGAACCAATTTTCCGAAGTGATTCATCGAGCTCCGTTCAGCTAAAGCAGCTCTTTCACTTTTAGCCACTAAAGCACCGCGTGGAACTCGGTTTTGTGTTTTTCTTAAATAAAGAGAGGATTAAGCAGGAAAAGAAAAGCTTTAGCTCAACTAGAGGTAAAGAAGCAATGAAAAGCCTTCTTTAGCAAGCCTTAGAAAGTTTGCAGGAATTCAGCCTTGTGTGTGCTTGCTACAATGACATAGTCCTCCCTCTTCATTTGGAGTAGTTGAATTCATCTGTTTGCAGACCATTTCACCTGCGAATCACAACAAATTACAAATACGAAATTCATTGAAAGGGACTATGCAATTTAACTGTCTGCCTCCATCAAATTGGGGGGGGGGGGGACTTTTCGGAACTTAAATATGAGCCTCACATCAGAATCGGAGTGGAATTGTGTCTTCAGATTAACCTGTTTGTGTTGCACTTTTGATATCAAAACAACTCTTTTAATGTAATCTTAAGAACGCATTTATTCTTTTTTTGTCTAGCCTCTAACTCCCGAACCTCCCCACCACAGCATAACATACCACTGTCTGGGTTATCTGCTGAACTGCACTATCATAGAATCTATAGAATATATTGTCACATTCATTACAAAGATTTAGTAGTAATTCCTGAACCATTTTATTGCCCATTTGTCTGCTACTTCTAATCTTACTGTCAGTCGCTTTAACTGACATATCCTACCGATTCTGCAAAACGTTGTGAGATACTCTGACAGCCCTTATATAACAATAAATTACATTCTATTGCTAATGCACTACAATATTACATCCCAATATCCGTTTGATGAAACATGAGTTTGAATAATAAAACAGTAACCAATATTAAGGTGGTGACAAACTTGAAAGTATTCAGTCCCAGATATCCTCACACAGATGCTGATTTAGGAAAGGCACTGACACCTTTGCCCTCAGAAGGTATGGTAATTCAAAAGCGTTATGTTACACTTTTTTTGTACTATATTTATTAGGCTATGATCATTTTTGTACTTGCTACAAGATTTTATTTAGTTGATCTTCCTCGTTACCACTTTAAGAGACATTTTGGACATCTTTTTTATTATCTGAAGTATACAATTATATCTGCAATCTATGTTGCCACAAGAGTGAATATGAAAACGTACATTTCGGTATATATTTATAATCGCATCAAATGCAATCCTGATCAAGATAATTTACAGCATTAACAAGTTGTCTAACAATATGTTGCTACATTTAAAATATGTCGCTCAGTTTAACTGATGTAATCCAAATAAATTAACTAACGCTGGGAGTTACAGAACCACTGATAATTTCGGGGCGGGGGGTGACAAATTATAATACAATATTATGTTATGATCTCATTATTGGTAGGCGCATTTCTTATACTGAGACTTTTGAAGGGGAACCCATTGAAGGGTTGTGCACATTTCGATGGCCTCATTCTAGGATGCCGATATTGCTTATACACACACACACACACACACACACACACATCAGCATTACGGAGCAATCTATGATGAGTGCTTTAAGGCGGATTTCTTATTTCCCAGTGCTTTACAGTAAGGTAATTTACTTGTCCCTTTGAAGCAATGCTACTTAATCCAGACAATTGGCCCCGGTTCCTTAACAGTTCCTTGTATTGCACTCACACCTGTTGGTTACTGATATTTAGTGTCTTTCTTCAGCTTGGAATGTTGCGGAACAGTCCCCTCTCGTGTCAGACCTGCTAACCTGAGATTATTTTAGAGATGGAGCAATGCAACCCGACTTCGAAGGTGCAAATGGGAAGTGTAACACATTGCGGAACGTGTAAGTAAGGAAAGGTGTAGCGATATGCCATCCCATATGAGACAGTTAACCCTGAGCCCCAAGTTTATAGACTTTGGTGGGGGCACCACAACATGACTTGACCCTCACTTTTCAAAAGCTACAAAACCAGACATGGATTTATAAAATGGCTCTGCTCTTTACAAATGGGGATGGAAACATGGTCGGGGGAGAGACCCCCAAGCAAGCTAGAGTACCGTTTGCTCTCGCCCTGTCATCGCCGACATTGAAGTGGAAACTGGGGACTGTGTCTGCAGGTTCACACCTTGGCACTCGCGTGGTAATGAAGCTCTCAGTCGAACCCTCTTTGCAGTTTATTCAAGCCCTGCTCTCAACAACTCCCATACAATGAACTACGCTCAGATACTTGGGTCGCAGGCTACATACATCACTCAAGGTTAGCACATCGAATCATCAGCTTCAGTATTAGTGGAAACAAATAGCTTATGTAAACTAGAAGATTGCAAACTGAATAGAAGAGAATAACTCGATAAAGTACAGAAAAACGAGTTGCCGATCCAGTAAATTACATTGCAGATCAGAAAAGGTCATGGCGTTCTGGTCACACAAAAAGCTCCTGTCATTTCAGGGACAACTCTGGAGGGGAAAAAAAAAACGTATTTTGTATACATAACACTGTTTAGATTCCCTCATGTAGTTTCTACATGTTGCTTCGTATTTTTTATTATGGCCAAAAGTGAAGAGAATCATTGTCCATTGGACTCCACCTTCTTTGGCTGCTTACACATGAAATGTCAACCATCCTCCCGTTATGATTACCTGATGTTGATACGATATGCGAATTCCTGAAGAAGAGTTCAGTGTAAGCTCCAAAGCTTGTGCACTGAAATGTTTATCCAATAAAATGTATCGAATCGTCTGCTTTGGGTATCTGCTGATATAAACATTTGCAAAGAAAGAAGCTGTGATGTTACGAGTAGGTAAAGCACACATAGGGACAGTTGCCCTGTATTCTTTGTAATAATTGTAATGAAGAAAGGAATGCTTATTTCAGAAGTACACAAAATACATCACGCTAAAATGAGTCGAATTATATTTATATTTGTCAAAGTTTTCTCTGACACGACTGGGCTTTCTTTAATTCCGCTTTATTTTCTGGTTAAAAGGTAGTATAAAACAAATGCAGATCTTCATCCTTACCAGGAAAGGCCAGCTTTGTTGGAAGCCTTTTTTTTTTTAGCAGTCGATATCTAGATTTCTTTTTCAAATACAGAGTTTGAAATAATAGGGCTACTGAGTGTCCTTATTACAAGAACATAAGAATCCCTAACATGCACCTGACACCTACAATAGTTCTTATAAGACCAGGTGAGTCTCCTCATTCCTGCTGTGCTTTCAATCTGTAATGAGTTGGGGGGAGACTCTTCCTGGTGAAAAAAAACAGAAATTGTATGGACAAGAGTCGGTGACGCATCTCCATATTGTCTTGGATGAATGTTTATACATTTCATTCCGAACTCTGCCTCTTTTCAATTACAGTCGCTCTCCCTTCATGGAAAGTTTGCCCAATATTTTTTTAAGCACCAGGTCTAAATCAAATTAGAACAGTTTCACCATGATGTTCCATAAAGTTTACTTAGAGTTTCATGATAAATTAGGCCCACAGTTTGTCAGGTCCTGGGGCAGAATCAAAGAATTCATTAGTATTGTGTACGCAGATGAAAGGACAGGTTCTGCCACACAACAATGTCGTATATGTATTTTTTGTTTCCACATTCTAAGGGGAAGCATGATACGGGATTTATAAAGCCAAGCAACATGTAGGTATTTATTATATGCAAATATTTGAAATGGTTATAGATGCGATTGCTATGCATGTTCAAATATGGAGCCAGTTTGTCAACTTCATTAACTTTAAACAATTGGCGAGGAATTTATGCACTTTCATGCCCATTACATCTTTATTGGGCATGTACAATTAAATTAATAGTTTTCCAACCGTTTTTGGATAGATTTTTTGTCATACTTTCCTAATCTGCGGGTTAAGATTCCGTTTGACGACGCGTGGATTATTCCAAACCTCTGTTTGTGACATTTTCAGGGATAAAGGCATGGACGGGGTATATTGCAGTCTCTGTGGAGCCAAGAAAGAAGGCGAGGCCACTGGGAAATAGTCGTGAACTTTATCTTGTCACGAAGTCTAGCTGATCTTCATAAGGCATAATGTGCCAGCTATTATCAACTTGAAGTGTGGTGTTAACAATATCAAACATTAAGATGGTTAGAGTGAAAACTCACAGGAAGTTCATACTAGTAATAGTACATGCAAATCGCATTTCTCTGCAAAGGAAAATCGAGTTTCAGTGCAACCTGGCAGCCTCTATGTTGATTGAAAACACCAGCAACAAAAGGTATGGATGGTTAGTGGAAGTGGAATTAATGTAGGATCCCTGCATAGGCCTGCACATTAAAGAGTCAATGGCCTCTCAAAGTAACTTAAAGGAGAACTGTGCTGAATCTTTAAGTCACTTGTTCCACTAGACGAAGTTTTTTTAAATACTGGTTCAAATTCTGTTATTGCTCTGTCTAGCTATACATGCATCTTAGTTATCCTAGTGGGTGTTCCTGCTTTACAAGCTGTTAACAAGAACCCTTTTAGTACATTGGGATGCAGTTTATGTTCCTGTTCTGCTCTTCTGTTGTTGGCACAATGCATTCATGATGTACTTCAGAACACTGTGGCTGTTAGGTACCTAAACTACATCATACAGTTCTGAAATTGTACTTACTACTAGACTAAATAAAAACACCCACTGAGGTTAGTAAAATGCCCATGTAGATGGAACAATACTAGAATTTCAACCAGTATTTAAAAAAAAAAAGCATCTTTGGAAAAAAAAGGATTTACAGGTTCAGTACAGTTAGTAGTAGTAGTAGCAGCACATTTACAGGCTCAGTCCAGTTCTTCTTAAAGTGCATGTGATTTAGACACAATTCAGTATAATGATGGTCTGCATGTAGCACCCCCCCCCCATACATTAAGACATTATTATGGAAACCACATTCAGCCCTCCTCTGGCTACTTGATACCTCCCATCATATTTGTTTTTTTGCTTGTGGCATCATAATCATCTGCAGAACAACAGAATGAGATATAAAAAACTGAGGATTATGATGTCAGGATAAACAAACACCAATACATATTAACTCTAAGTGGCAATGATGCTGGTTTAAGTTAAAGCACTGCTATTAACCTTTAACCTGTGTCTTTTGTAGACTGATATTTCTAATGCTATTTTCCATTATTTTATTGTTTAATTTTTACCAGCCTTTTCGTAAACTCAGTGGGGATTTCTAATTTATACTCTGGTTGTAAAGAACACTTTTGATTTTTAGTTTATATCCTTGGTCAGCTCTGATGTTGTTTACACTAAATCCATGTTTTACATGAATACCATTGAAAATGAACACTACTGTCTTGTGTTTCCTTGTGAAAATTTAGTTTTATTACACATACCACTACTTCCAGTATTGAACTATGTGGGTCAAAGGGTTATGAACTATATCAGTCAGTTAAAAAATTGCCCTCACCACTAATGAGTAAATCCTAAACATCCGCTAAGTTTACTGAAAGATCCAAAAAGATAGAAGAATAACAGCATTTGAATCACTATTTAAAAACAGCTTCCACAGGAACAATTTACTTACAAGTCTAACACATGGGGATAACAAGGGGTAACTGTCTTGATGGGCAGTACAGCTGACTTCTGCCCCAGAGACCATGTAAGTAATAAGACACAACAAAGCAAACAGTGTTAGGATATATCCGAAAGCTCAGGAGCTTAGTAAAGCCCAACACCACAGGTAGGAGGCCTTACAGCCCCTGGAAGTGGAAAAAAAAATATAGCCCAACATGATCCAGCCTGGAGTGCCTTACTGTGCATAGAAAAAGGGGGCAAAATACAACTGCATTTTTTTATTATTATTAGAACATATATGTTTACTTTTTTCAGTATTTAAAATAGTCCCTCCACTCCACTAATTTAGGTGGTGTTGTGCAGGTCAGCATGAAGGCAGCGTACACAAAGGTGACAATGGCTGGCACTTTCATGTGCATGCACTGCCCACCTGATTTCATGTGCATGCCCGCCCAACTGAGTTTCATCAGTTTCCAGTGAGCTCACTTGGGCTTGCTGTCGCTCTGCTCTCTCTCTCTCTCTCTCTCTCTCTCTCTCTCTCTCTCTCTCTCTATCTGTCTATGGTGGTTCAACTGACTGAATTTGTTTATACATGGTCCACTCATGATGGCTGTCTTTCTCTGTCTCTGTCAGTTGTTCACCCAGCTAGCAGCAGAGAAAAAAATAGTGACTGATTCAGAATTTAAGATTCCAAGTCAGTGCACATGGATCATCAATGTTTCAAGGCAGACTAGTACTGGGGCTGCTTTTTTTTTTAAAGGGTGGTGTTGGCACATAAAGACATGGCAATGAATGCTGTTAGCCAAACAGAAGCAGGAATTTTCTGAACTTCTTTTCAGAAACTGTATAACACACAACAGGGCATGTGGTTATTAGGTAATATACACATGCATAGTATATACATGCCTCATGAAAGACCGACAGGCCTATTCTGCAGGCTTTTAGTATATTAGTATGTGGTTGTTAGGCATGAGGTGTAGTCAAATACTTATAGCCACCTGAGAAGGGCATATAATCTCTGCAACTGTAGACCTTGAAGTCATATGGGAGAGGGGCACATCACCTGACATCACCAAGGCATATGCACACCAGCTGTCCCTTTCTATGCCATCCAAAGAATAGAGAAATAGGCTGGAAGTATCCTAGCCAAGGCAGGATGATGCTGACCACCACCATTTCACAGAAACATCGAAGTTGATGGCAGATAAGGACCACAAGGCCCATCCAGTCTGCCCATTTCTTTTTCTACCTTATAAATGTGCCATCAGCCTTTGCTCTGTCAATGGCCTATCTATTCATACTCCTCTGTATTGCTCCCTTATGCCTTTCCCATGCCTGTTTGAAGCCCTGCACTGTAGTCATATCCACCATGTCCTGAGGTAGGCCGTTCCATGCATCCACCACCCTTTCTGTGAAAAAGAACTTCCTCACATTACCCCTTAATTTGCCTCTCTCTAATCTCATGCTGTGTCCTCTTGTCTTGCCTTTTTTCTTATATTGAAACATGTTAGACTCTTTCACCTTGTTAATGCCCTTAAGGTGTTTGAATGTTTCTATCATATAATCTGTCCTCATATGTGTTCTAATGCAGTCCCTGCACCATTTTGGTTGCCCTTCTCTGGACTGCCTCAATTTGGTTAATGTCCTTGTGAAGGTGTTGCCTTCAGTACGGCATGCAGTATTCCAGATGGGGCCTAACCAGTGTCTTGTAAAGAGGGATTATTACCTCTCTCTTCCGACTTGTGATAACCTTATTAATACACCCTAACATCCTCCTAGTAGCCTTACCTACTGCTTTAGTGGTCTGCTTGGATGATTTCAGGTCATCGGTGATGATGATGTCCAACTCTCTTTCTTCCCTTGTGACTGCCAGCAACTGCCCTCCCAGCCTATAGGTGGCTTCAGCGTTTCTCTTCCCTATGTGCATGGTCTTGCACTTCTTTGCATTAAACCCCAGTTGCCACTCTTCTGACCATTTTGCTAGTTCATCCAGATCTCTTCTCATTCTGCCCACCCCATCTGGATCATCTACTCTGTTGCAGATCTTGGTGTCATCTGCAAACAGACAAGCCTTACTCTCTAGTCCATCTGAAATGTCACTAATGAAGATATTGAAGAGGACTGGCCCCAGGACTGATCCCTGAGGTACCCTACTTGTGACTTGCATCCCATATGAATGTATACAGTTTACCACCACTCTCTGTTTTCTGCCCGTCAACCAGTTTGCCACCCAGTTGACCACCTTCTGACCCACCCCAAGCCTACCCAGCTTATAAATCAATCTTCAATGTGGAACAGTATCGAAAGCTTTGCTGAAGTCAAGGTAGGCAACATCAACTGCTCCCCCTTGGTCCACCACTCTGGTTACCCAGTCAAAGAAATCTATGAGATTAGTTTGACAGGACTTTCCTTTTGTAAACCCATGCTGTCTTGGATCCTGTGCTCCTATGGGTTCCAGGTGTTGCACTATCCTTTCCTTAAGGCATGCCTCCATAATCTTGTCCCCTACTGAGGTAAGACTGACTGGTCTGTAGTTCCCTGCCTTCTCCCTACTGCCACTTTTGTGGAGTAGGATCACATGAGCCCTTCTCCAGTCTTCTGAGACCTCTCCTGTGCTCAGAGACTCACTAAACAGTTCTGATAATGCCTCTGCTAGTTCCACCCTTAGCTGTTTAGTACCCTGGGATGTATGCCATCAGGTCCCATTGCCTTGTCCACCCTGAGCTTATCGAGTTCTTGTAGGACCCTTTCTTTTATGAAGAGACTAGTGCTAACCTTCCTCTCCACTGTGTCCATGGTGCTGAGCTGTGGGCCCTGCCCTACCTTCTCTTCAGTAAATACTGAACAGAAGTATCTATTTAGCATAGATGCTTTTACATGGTCCTCTTCTTCACTAGCCCCCTTATCTCCTTTGATCTTAGCAATATCCATTCTGGACTTTCTCCTTTCACTAATGTATCTATAGAAAGTCTTGTCACCTCCTTTTACTGTCTGTGCTAGTGTTTCCTTGGTTTGGGCCTTTACCTGCCTTACTGCCTTCTCCACTTTCCTTAGGGAACTTTGGTATGCCTCTCTATCTTCATCCCACTGTGTTCCCTTATATTCCCTGAAGGATAGCCTTTTGGCTCTGACCTTTTCAACCAAAGTAGGATGATGCTGACCTCCACCACATGCTTTGCACTGTTGACCGAGAGATCCTCCTGCTTAGTTCATTCTCCAGTGAGGACTGGCAACCCAGAATGGCTTCACAATGAGGTGTAAGTCATGGGAGATGTAGAGGGGAGGATTCAAGAGATCATGGGTGATGGAGATGAGGGTGGTTGGATGAAGGGGTCAGAGTGGCAATGTGGTTGATGAAAAGCTATGCTAAGCAACAAGGAGAAAAAGGTCCAACTAATACTAATATTGTTTTATTTATTGCAATGTTTTTCCTCAGAATAACCCCACCTAGATGCAATATATTTTCAGTTTGGTCCTTCTTACAACCAAATGTGTAGCTAGAAGGGCTGAGTAACAAGAACATTTAATGGACAGTCACTCCCATAGGCTTCAGATTGTCTCTAATTTAAAAACACGTTATTATTTCCCACCTTCTGCAGATCTTGCTCATATAGCTGGTTGTTTTGCAGCACATTCCTTTTTCTTGAGAGGAAACACTGGCTGTGCACGAAACATGTTAGTGTTACCGCACCAGAATCTGTTTACAGTCCTTTATTTACACTGAATACATCTTTAAATGTGGGAACATCCTCATACTGTCTAGCCAGTCATGATGCAGTGAGAAGGAACTGCTAAATCTTGAGTGGCTGGATTATGTGTGGGTTTTCCTAAAGTTCCCAGCATCTACCATAAAATAACATTTCAGGGGGAATTTGAAAGCTTACACTTATATGGTTCACGAGTGTGGTGGTAAAAAGTTTTTGACAGAAAAAGTAGGCAAAAATAATAAAATCAAAGAAGTTATGAATTAAAGAAAAAAAACACTGAGACCATTTCATTTCAATAAAGTCATTGGTTGGAGGAGCAGCATACTGAGGGATATCGATGAGTTGGCATCAAGGGATAGAGTAGCTGCAACTGACAGAGATGGGTACCACTGCCCAATCAGCTGCCGGCCACCAAAGCAGACCATGCTTGTCCTCCACAAGAGTGATGGAAACCAACCATCTGCCCACCTCTGAGGCAGGCCATCCTGCTCCCTGACAGGAGTGGAGATAGGATTCACACTCTGAGTTGAACCAACCTGTCCTCTTCCAGAAGGGGGGGCATTCTTAGAGGTGCCACACTCAGTGGTGATCCAGTCAGCCCCTTCTGGGTGAGAGGGGGCACCCATATATAACTTGCTGCCTCTCTACTTCTGCCACCAGCTCTCTGCTGTTCAACACCATGATACCACAACACTCCCAACTTCAAACTCCATGACTCTTGAACACCACTCTCGGTTACACATTCTGTGATGCTCTAGACTGCAGAACCACACTGCTGCCCAATGCCATTCTTAACACAGTCTAAAGGATAGACTACCACATCCAGGTCTCCATTTACAGGAAGACCGTACACTACAGAAACATTATTGGGACAAACAGACACACCAGAAATTCCTCTATACTATGGGAAAAACATTAGACCAATACACACAAATTCAAAAACAAGAAAAGATCTTCAATGTAATCAACTGTAAAAAGACAGTCATCCTATTGTATTACAGTATATAAAATAAATGCTAAGTAAGTGTGCTGTAATGCAAATATACCATCTTGGGGTCTACTGAAATTATAATGCCCCTTATCCTCTGGGCTTAAGGGATTATGGTATATTTTCCTATATACCACATTTACATGTCACTTATTCTCCCTCTTCATCTAGCTATTTACTATATCTAGCTATTGCAAAACAAACAAACAAAACACTGCATTAATGCACCAGTTAGGACTCAATGTAATGCAACAAAAGTAGGGAAATGTGGCATTAGAGTTTCCAACCCTAACTTCCCCCCCCCAGCAGCAAAAGGAAATGACCACACAAGCAACCACAGTCATCATCAGTTAAGACAACAACATACAGCTGTTTCCAGATGGAAAAAAAAAGCATCCATCATCAGGGTCCAGCATTTCTGCAGCCACAAATATACATGCATACTGCAAAACACACACACACACACACACACACTCTTCTGGCTGCAGATAGAAATCCATGATACTCAAATCACAACGCTACTTCTGCAGCTACAGATACCCAAGCATAGTGCAAGACATACATACATACTCAATTCTAGCTGGAGAAGCACAAGCCTCTGTGAGGCCTGCACTTCTGCAGCCATAGATACAAATCCATGATACTCAAATTACAACACCACTTCTGTCTGCAGAAGCACTGACCCCTGTGGTGCCGGTACTTTTTCCACTGCAGATACACATGCCCACAGCAGGATATACAAGTACACTTTTGGTTGCAGAAATGCTAGCCCCTGAGGGGGCTCTATGTCTGTGGCCACAGATACAAATCCACAATACCTAAATTACAGCACTTTTTCTGTCTGCAGAAGTGCAGACCCCATGGAGCCAGCACTTCTGCAGTCATAGACACACATGCACAGTGTATGACAAACACTCATGTGTGGCTACAGATACAAATCCATGATATCCAAATTACAACACTACTTCTGTCTGCAGAAGCACAGGTCACAATGGGCCTGGCACTTCTGCAGCCACAGATACACATGCATAGTGAAAAACACACACACCCACTTCTACAGTCACACTATTGTTTTCTAAACAGCAGCACTGATGGTGTATATTGCATATTTTTAAAGGTGCTACATTAGTGCTACTGCATTTGTGTCATCTGGAAACAGTTGTATGTTATCTTACCTGATGAAGGCTAACTGTAGTTCTTGTGTAGTCTTGTTATTTTGCTGCTTGGGGGAGAGTTATGGTTGGGAACTCTAACACATTTTCCCACTTTTGTGGCATTAAGTTGAACCCTAACAAGTGCATTAACACAGTTTTTTTTTTCAAATACTTTCTTTTCTTTTTCAGGAAGTTAATAAACTAAAATTACAACAGTACTTCTGGCTGCAGAAGTGCAGGTCTCTCTGGGGCAAGCACTTCTGCAGCAACAGATATACATTCACACTGCAAGACATACATAGCTACTCCTGGCTGCAGAAGCACAGGTCCCTGTGGGGTCTGCACTTCTGCAGGTGGAGATAGAAATCTTCAATATGCAAAGTACAACTCACTTTGGGATGCAGAAGTGCATCCCTGCTCATGTGTAATATGGCTGTGTGATATGTAAATACCATACAACAGCCTTATATACGTTAGTTTAATGTATGTATGAGCTGTTCCATGTATATACAATTTGTGTAGCACACTTCAGTCCCCACACATAAACCTTACCATGGTATTATGTGCATTTTCAGAATTTCCATAGGGCCCCTTTGGGCCCTACACAAATCCTGCAATTTACCATTACATTTGTACCACAGCACACTTTCCATTTTTGAATATTTATGTTCCAGGTTCTCAGAACTTAACAATTTTGAGGCTCTGCAATATCCACTTGAGTGACAGACTTGCAGTATGACCTTTTAAATGTTTTTTATGAGAGCTGTCCTGCTGGCACAGTGGTAGTACTACTGCTTGCGATGCCAGCAACCTGAGTTCAGGAATGAGCCCAGAGAGTTGGCGAGCCAGCTGGGGGAAGAAGGCTCAAGCATCCATGGATCACTCACCTTCTCCAGGGAGGGAGGGGGATGAGGCTCGGTGCTTGACTGACCTCAGGTGGAGGCCTGAGGTACAGCAAGCACCCAGCCATAGAGATGGGGAGCATGACGGATGTCAGCGGGTCCCACCTTGACATCAGGGTGCATGTCACTTCCAGAGAGAAAACTGCAAAATAGCTCCCTGCACTGTGGGAAGACAGAGCTCTAGCTGAGATCCCTAATGTCCCCTGCCTGCTTCGACTGGTAGCCATAATGAAATTCAAGTGTTTAGGGTGCACAGGCCTCAATTTGTCCCTGCCTGGCACTAAGGCTACACGAGGGACTACTGTGAGCTCCAGGCAGGAAGGAAAAGAGACAGATGCCTGGTGTTTTCCAATGAGGCAGAGCACTGGGGGGAGGTGAACATAAATAGAAAGTTAAAAAATAAAATAAAATAATATTTTTTTTATGGCATTACAGTATAAACATTTACAAGTGTAAGTGACAATTCTCACCCACTGTGTTTGTGTAGTGGCCCTGAAAAATAAGACTGTTGAAAATTTGGTGAAAAAATGTAAAAAAATCAGCTGAGTTATTAATAAAAATACAAAGTACAAATTTGATGGCCAAATAATTCTTTGTTCAAGCATAAAAAATGTTATCTAGTGCTAAAACTGAATTTTTATGTGTGAACAAAGAATTGTTTGTACTTTCTTGGTGACCAAAGATATGAATTCTTTTTTTTTTTTTTTTTGCACTGCACACTGCTTCTTCCCTTTTTCTGCCCAAACTCCTGACCCCTGCCTCGCTTTCCACAGACTTACCCTCAGATACCCCCCTGGCTTACCCCCCATGGTAGGACCACAGCACCAGTGATACTCTCAGTGAAGGAGAAGGTGTCAGTGGGGATCGCCCACTGACATTGCCTCCCAAGCTTCCCCCAGGGCAGGGTTCAAGGCTACTAGAGCCTCAGATGTCAAAATTGGTTGGCGGGAGAGCTGGAGGAAGTGACCAGAGCCAGGAAGTGGGCATCTGCAACTTTGTTGGTAGGCTATTTTTCCCCTAGGGTCAGGGATGTGCAATGACATCCTGCATCTGGTCCACTTCTCCAGAAGTGATGGCACCAGCGTGGAGGTACCCCCAGCCTCCTCCAGGGGTCTGCATTGTGCCAAACACTCTACCCTCTCCCCCCTGGAGATGGAGAGCAGTCTCTAGGATGCTCAATCCGTCTCTCCTGGCTGTTCCTTTGATGTTCTGAGTCCGTTCCCAAATCCAGGCCATCGGTGTCACAGACAGGTGCCCTGCCCCTGTGCCAGTGGGCCAGCCCCCAAGAATTGAATTCTTTGTTCATACTGTAGACCTGGACCATCCCCACAGTTCTGCATTAAGTGAGCATATGGTACACATACATTTATTGGTGATATACCAATTGGTATATTGATGATATACTTAGTAAGGTAGTATGACAAGGAGCCTTTGTAAATGAGTCCCTGACTCAAAGGTTTTCAATTCCAATTTCTACTAAATAATAAATAAATAAATAAATATATAGTCGCAGCCAAAGACATGGTCAGATATTTCTCAAAACTTCTGTGATACTCTCCTGCTTTCTGCAGTTCCACAGTAGGGGTAGCAGAGAGAAACTCTTGAAATTTTGCAAAATATCTGGAAATATCTGACCATGTCTTTGGCTACTACTGTAGTATAGTACTATGTGATAGTAACAAACTATGTGCATATGATTATAGCATGGACTGGTGGTACAGACCAAATCTCAACAGGGTTATGTGCTGGTAACCTCTGGCCCTAACAGTATTAGCATTGCTTATGTAGGCCTTTTGGCACGGTTCTTTATTAGCTATGCAGCTGCTATTATTGTACAATACTAAGTATTTTTGTATTGTTACCCAAAACTAGTTTTAGATAGTTTTACTCTTATCAGAGAGTACGTGCAGAGAGAGAAAGATGAGTTAACTGTCCTCTGAGTTGACCTTCTACCAATGAGATTTCCATGGTTTGTAATTTTACCTTATTTGGCAGGCCATTACCTAGTAACATACATTTCTTATCTAAGAGTATAAGAATGATGTGAAAGTTGTTTTATGCTGAGTTTAAATACAGTTTAGAGTCATATCATGATAACTGTGGTCCTGTTCCTGACTCCCAGCAGGTATTTGTTGTGTGTTTGTGTCATCTGGTAATAAACTATTTCTTTCCTGCCATATCTTTGGTTCTGTGTCATGTTTCACCTACAGGTCTAGAACTCTGCCCATAACAAAGTGGCGACTGCAGCAGGACCTGTTTGGATGGAACCAGCGCCAAGATATGCAGGTGTAAGGATTGGATAACGACAGGTGTTGATAACCTCCACCCCTTTTTGGTTCATAGGATGGTCGCTAGTGGCCTCCACTGCCAGAACACATGGCTGTCTGACTGCCAAGACCGAGGTGGGCTGGTATGCCTCAGATCTCTGGTCTGTACAGTTTACAAAGGGAAGACCCTGATACAATGGACAATAATTCTGAGCTCAACCTGGACATCCTACAGTATCTTACCTCCCATGGAGGTTGGAAAGGTTCGCACCTAATGTGAAACACCAGGCTGACCCACTATAGTATATAGGAAAGCTATATACTGAAGTCAAGTCTAAAAGTAAGAAACATGACTAAAAGGGTACAATGGTCACTGCTTTGTATGTTTTATGTAAGACATTGGTGCCTGAGGTTTCGACTCTGAAAAAGAGTTGAGATTGAAATCCAGTGAAGTGTGTACGTTAAAGGGAGAGATTGGGACTGTTAAAAGAGAGAAAAACAAGGAAGTTAACAAGTTGCAGGAGGAAAATGATAGGTTTCAGCAGGATAAGGTACAGATTTTACAGTTGAATGGTGTGCTTACGAGCATGAATGTGTTGCTGAAAAGTGAGTATAATGAGTTGGAGGAGAAGTTTGAAAGGTGCCAGAAAGAGGAAAGGAGATGGTGCAAAACCATGAAAAAAGCACAATATACAGGGTGTTGCAAAACAACGTTAGTAAGGGAACATTTTGAGGAGGTGTGGATAATAAGGAGTGAAGACAGCTGATTGCAAAATTACATCAGCAGCTGGTGATCCTAAAGGGTCACGTGAGAGTGATGCCATCAGCTTTTTGTCTTGTTGTCCTCTGGTGATGATGATGATGATGATGCTCCTTGGGATGCCAGAGAATACAGGTGCCACCCACCGGTAGCCACTCTGATCAAGGAGGATAAAACTGAGGTAGAGGGCCTGATCTCTAAAGTTATAGTAAAAAGTGAGTTGTCTGACAAGCAGGCAAAAGCCTTACAGAAGGCATGGCTGATGCTGTGAAAAAGGAAGTGGAAAAACAGACACTTATCTGGGGCATGGCTACCACTGCAGCAGAGGCAGTCAACAAATGCATCATCCCCAGGAGTTCAGAACGCCAGTTGAACCACAGAGCTCTACAGTCCGCACAGGCTGTTCAAAGCATCGCAGACAAGATTAGCCATATGGCCCCGGGTGACAGTTTGAGTTGCAACCTGGAAAAAGGTGCAACAGCACTGCCAAAGGCTTAGCTTACTGCCTGAGCATCAGGTCCAAGTCCTCAAACAAACTTTGGAACCCATGTTGTGGGTAAAACTACTGGAAGAGGTCTGAAGTGACACCAATTTTTCCATGTGGTCACCACCCAGCTGCTTGCAGCCCATGATCCAAATATGGTCAATATAATGCTGGCTACGCAGGTAACACAGCTTAACAAGGAAACCCAAGCCCAGTAGGAGGGCCAGCTATGGGTCACTTTCAGTACCGGCAAAGCACTTGTGTGAGAATGGGTCGATAAAGACTCAATAGAGTACAAATGTCTTTTTGCAAAACCTTCTCCCAGCTCTATGGGAAAGGGTAGAAGCTACAGTCTTCCCTAAGCGAGACAGATTTGACCACATTCTGGAGTGGGTGGAATGCATTTACCAGGTCCATGCCAAGGACCTTGGTTTGGGCTCTAAGTCCAAAATCACTGCTGTGCAAAAGGGCACAGATCCAATTAGTCAGTATGAGGTACAGGGAAAACCAAAGAACCTGCAAACAGAACAAATCCTCATACAACAAGGAAAATTGTCGAAGACCGAATCAACAGAATATGAATGGAGATAAAGGGCAAAGACAATAGGCTGGACCTTCATACTGGGATTTGTTGAACAAGATAGAACAGCTTTGGGCATACAAGTCCAAATTCAAATCGATGAGGGTCATGGCAGCCATCCACGGAGAGAACTCTACATCAGGAGAGGGCAAGCCACCAAAGGCCCTGTATTCCGAGGTGAGACAAATGATCCATGAAATGGATCTGACACTTTTTGACACCTTGCAAAATCATGAGGACTCAGCCAGACAGTGTCAGACCCTGGTTCACATTCTTACCTGTCTGGTAACCGATGACTCTGGTCGCCTGTATATGGAAGTGCTGGTTGGGGGCCGCCAGCTTGAAATGCTTCTAGATACAGGAGCAACCATCTTGGTCATGCATCAGACTGACCCTCAATATCCTCCATGGTCTACCAAAAAAGTCCAGTTCCACTCATACCTTTGAGGGGACAGTAGTGACAACCTATTGGTCAATCCCTATGCAAGTTGTCATCGGAACCCTGGAGGCCAAACACCACTTTGACCTCATGCAGCTTCCCCATCATCAAAGCATCCTGGGAATAGATTTTTTTCTCCCAGCATGGGTACATGGTGGATCTAGCCAATTGGCTGCTCCTCCAGGCACCAGGTCTTCATTGCATGCTGCTTATTTCTGAGTCACATGTAGTGGCAGCCATAAAGGAGAAGGATGTGGAATATGATGTCCTCGTCATGTTCATGCCACATTCCTTTTTCGATAGGTCGAGGACTATTTTGGAGCAACATAGGAACACCTTTGTTAAACACAAGCACGACTGTGGAAGGATGGACACCCTTATACAGGTTACCAGTGGGAACCCACCACATCAAAAGCAGTATTGCTTCCCAGCAGAGGTGATTTCATCACTCAGGGACACTATTGAATCCCTTTTCTTTTTTTAATGATTTATAGTGCTTTTTTTCCTGTTGTGTTGCCCCACTCTCATGTCCTTGGTGGAGCATGTGTGTTTAGAGGCACATACACATCATACACTGTGGGATGCCCCACCCTACCAGTCGCTCCATAACCACCTGTGCCTGTAACTGGACCTCCATCTAGTGATGGCGAGACTGCAGATGGGTGACCCTCCTCCCAGGAGAAGAGAGCCACTACTCAATCCTGCTTCCACCCACTCCAACCAGTGTTGGCACCCTGGTGACCCAAGGTCATTTCCGAACCCAGGTCACCGGTGTAATATGAGGTAAGGTGTCCAGTGCTTCAGCCCTCTGCACCACTTGGCCAGCCTATTGAATCACTTTTAAAGTAGAAGGTCATCAGATCTTGTGTCTCCACTGTCAACTCCCCAATATGGCTTGTAAAGAAGCCCAGTAATACCTGGAGACTGACAATAGATTACCGAAAGCTTAATCAGGTGACCCCCAGCTGTGCACCAACCATAGCTTCAGCTCCAGAAGTGCTAAAACTCTTAATGCCTGGACACAAGTGGTTCAGTGCCTTGAACATCTCCAATGGTTTCTGGTCACTACTGTTTGCCCCAGAGAACCAATACAAGTTTGCCTTCACCTTTGAGGGATGTCTGTACACTTGAACATGCCTCCCACAGGGCTTTCATAATAGCCCCTTCCTCCCTCTTTCACATCCACATGCAGGATGGAATACAGGGGTTCTCTACACCTGAATGTCTCATACAGAGCCCCGCCCATGACAAGGTACAAGTTACTCATGACTTGCCACTGCCACTGCCCACCAGTGTGTCCACTCAGATGCTTTCTGGCATGGTAAATTGTTTGAGGGATTTTATCCTCAAGTTTGCCCCAAAAGCCACACCATTGTATGAGTTGTTGAAAAAGAATGCCTCTGGAGGTGGGGCCCAGAACATACTGCGGTAGTCACTGCCTTAAAACAGGCCTTAGCCACAGCCCCTGCTTTGGTTAACCCAAACCCTGATTTTCCCCTTCCATTTGGAAACTCACCTTTGATATGGCTGTGTCCGCCATTTTAGCTCAAAGGGTGCCTTAGGCCCATCGTCTATGCATCCCAAGTCTTTTTGCCAGTGGAACAAAAATACTTTCTATGTGAGAGGACTTTGCTGGGTACTGCTTGGGCTGTGAAGCACTTCACTTACATTATTGGACTCAGCCCCATTGTGTTGCACACCAGTCACACTCCTACCAATTCCTTGTTGTCAGATTGAGTAAAGGATGGAAATGTTTCTAATGTAAGACTTGCCCACTGGTCACTAGAGATGTTGGGAAATTTTATTTCACCAATGAAATTGCAGCGAAATCAGCAATTTCACTGCATGAAATATTTCATGAAATTGTGAAATTTCACCTGCAATTTTGCTTGCAAATGTGCATTGTTATTTTTTGTTATTTATACCCCTCCCTGGTGTCTAGTGTTCTACTCTGGCCAATCACTAGCTGAATTAAAGAATCCTTCCCCCTGAGTCCACTAGACACCAGGAACAGGGGAAGGGATTGTTTTTTCTTTTAAAGATTAGAGGCTGGGATCATGGCTGGAGAGGGGAAATAACTCAGGGTGACTTGGGGGAGAGTTCTTCAATTCAGCTGGTGATTGGCTGGGGTATCCATGACACCAGAGAGTTTTAATTCATGGCAAAATTTCACCCATGAGTGGCAAATTTCACCAGTTCAAGGGTGAAATTTTGCCCGCTCTGCAGGTGAAATTTCGCATTTCACCCTGCAAAATATTTTGCAAAATGCACAAATTCCATGAAATATTTCACCAGGTGAAATTTTCCAATTTTGCACAACACTACTGGTCACTCCTCTTGCAGGATCAGGATATTGCTGTGTACTCCACCAAAACCCCTTCCATTTTGGCCCATGGGCTCCTTTATAATAGAGACCCACATAAGTGTGGACTGGAACCTCCTTCCTTACAGGAATCCATTTCTGCCTGCCAGTGATGTCATCTTGGTGGACCCCCAGACATGCCACATATTCGCAGATGGTTCCTATTTTTATCATGAGGGACACCAGGTAGTAGGATTCAGAATCTTGATCCTCTACCACGAGGGGGAGACTGTAGAAGCAGCCAGACAGTGTACCATCAGAGCCTCACAATATGCAGAACTAACAGCCATTGCACATGCAATGGAACTGATACAGGAGGAACAAGAGGGGGGCACTATCCTTTTTTCTGACTTTTTGTGGGTGTGCTACCCCCTCACAGAGTTTCTGCCCTTTTGGAAGACCCATGGGGATGCTTCCTCAGAAAGTACCCTGGTCAAGCACCTGTTTCAATACATCAGAACTTTGGCAGAAAAAGTTCCCTGTAAGCTGCACATCCACAAAGTAAAGGCCCACTCTAAGTCAACACATTTTCATGAGCAGAATGACTGAGCCAATACCTTGGCCAAGGAAGGCACATGGGGGGGATGTGGGTGATTACAGTCCTTACAGAGGCACAGCCAGTGGCTGCACAAAGAAGAAAACAAGCTATTCCATTAGATTTGGCCATAGTGCAAATGGGAGACACAGAAATAACAGAGTTAAACAACCATCTCTTGCAGCAGACAGAGGTGTTTGATAACAACTCCCTGAAGAGACTCCTCAACCACCTCTCCCTTTCCCCAGATCAAAAGCTGGTTTTGTATAACCAAGGGGACACCATACTGTGAGTGATCCCCAAAGATCTTAGATCAGAGTTCATCCATGAAGTGTATAACAGAAATACAGGTGGACAGCAGGGTGTAGAAAATACCCTTCAGAGACTGAGAACAATAGGGTGGTGGCCTGGTCAAACAGTAGATGTCCAATGTTACCTGGGCAACTGTATCACCTGTGCACAAAATAACCTGACACCTTGCAAGAAAAATGTCAAGTTGCTGCAACAGAGATAATCAGGTCCCTAGAATGCAAGTCGAATGGACTTCATTGGACCATTGCCTACCACTAGCAGGAACAACAGGTATGCATTGGTCATCACTGACCTATTTGCCAAATGGGTCAAGGCCTTCTCTTGTGAGGCCAATACTGGCAAGGCTACTACAAAAATCCTAGTGGAACATGTATTCACTGGATGCATCCTACCTCTTAAGATAGACTCTGATAAGTGGATGAGCTTTACTGGCCAGGTTATGCAGGAAGTTCTTGAAATGTTAGGAGTAAGGCAGAAGTTCCACATAGCTTATCACCTCAGTCATCTGGTGCTGTAGAGAGAACCAATAGGCAGATCAAGGTAATGTCAAAGTTTGTCAATGAAAATGTAAAGAATTGGGATACTCTGTTGCCCTTACTCCTAATGGCAATCAGGGCTACCCCATCAGCAGCTATGCAGTACACACCCTTTGAAGTGATGACTGGTCAGCAGATGCAGCTGCCAGAACACTTGTGGATGGATGTTCACACCCCTACCATGGATAGAGTGTTGGTTGACACCTATGTAAAACGGTTACAGGAAAATGTGGTTGAAATTCATAATTTTGCTGCTCAAAGCTTGGCCAGTGCCAACAAAAGTCCAAAGAGTACTTTGGCAAAGATGTCAAGGAAGTCAATTTACAACACTTACAGTCACATTACGACTGTGTCTCCTCCAGGCAAGATGGCAGCCATGCTTGGTTGTCATCTGTGAGGGCTGTGTTTTGAGCCAGTTTTTGTGATTTTGCAGTTCCCCCTGCTGCTCCTGTCAACATTTCTAGGAGTAATTTTTGGGAGTCAAGTTATTCGAGACTATAGCTACATACAGAATACATTTTAAACTTTTTTTATAGAAAGTAGGTGAGGTAAATAGTTAATAGGTAGGGTCAGGTAGTGAGGCAGGTGCAGGAAGTAACGTTTTTATTTTTAGAGTCTAGCAGTGTTCATTATCTGTGCTATGGTGAAACACACAGGGGCTTTAAAATTCTGAGAGTTGGGCATGTTAAAGCCTCACCTTACTTGAAATTTCCTGAAGTAGTAGCTGGAACATTATTGTCAAAGAAATCCTTAAGCTATCTGGAGTTGCTGGCTGGAAAATCAGAGCTGCTGGGAAGCAGAAGTGGCTGGCTGGAATATCTATCAGAGGAGCATAAAGACTGTGGCATCTGTTGGGGAGTTCTCAGAGGTGTGTGTCAGTGATCGTTTGAGGGGAAGTGTCTCGGGGTAACTGGGAGGTGCAGTAGTGGGAGTGCTGCTTCTGTCCTGGGATGACCTGAGCCTCCTCCCTCTGTGGCAGCGACTAGAGCACTCAGCTGTACACAGAGTTTTTGATGTAGTCTACCTAGCAGAAACAATACGAATCATCAAAGGAATGCTTGGACTGTGTGCCTGGAAAGAAGTGTTTCAAGGTGTGTGTGTTGGCTGTCATGGGATGGGGATTATTTGGGGTAGTCTGGAGGGGCGGTATTGAATATTCTGTCCCTGTCCAGAGAGAACCCAATTTTTCCTCCCTCTGCAGCGCAGACTAGAATGCCAAACTGAAGCTGCCAAAGCCTCTGTTGAATCCACTCAGTGACTGCACTGGCTCATGTCAGGTCTTTGGACTGTTGTGAGTTTTACCTCAACCACCAGTGAGAGCAGTGATTTGTTTTCCACACAGACTGATATGCGAGATGAATGTATGGTAAGAAGAACTGACTTTTGCTACCATTGGTAAACTGACTTTGGTGTTAGTGAAAGAAGAGTCAAACAATAAGGAGAGCCATTGACTTGACCTGTTTTGCAAATCCCCCTCCCTTTTCTGGTGCTTTTACCTCCCAGCAGATGGAAAGAATGCTGGTCATATAAGTGGGGTGGTGGTGTGAGCACTGCTGTACTCTTATCTTCTTTCTTTGGAACACTATTCACTGTCAAGTGCTTAGTGGGACTAAGGAGCCATTTCTGCTGGGATAGTCAAAGTGTACTTTCTGGATCAATCTCTTCAAATTCTCATTTAAACTCTTGGACATTTTAGCTCCACACAGTAGCAGAATACTATCCTCGCACCACACTTCTTTGGACACTTTTATATCTGACTTCACCACTGTCATAGTTTTGTTTTATTTTAATTATTGAGTGTTGGTGGATGGTGTAATGTGGGTAAGAGATTAAGGGTTTAGTTAGTGTATGGTTGTGGTGTGCATGTGATTAGGGGTTTTGTTTGTACTTGGAGAGTGTCTGGTGAATGTATGATTAATTTAGGTGTTTTTCTTTTCTTTCTTTTGTCTTGGTTAGATAAATTTAAGAGGATTTTAAGTTGTGGGAAAATGGAGAATATGTATAGGTCTCAGGCCCCTTCTTATCACCTGTGCTGCTTCCCTGCTGTGTGACCTCCACTCTTTTGTAGATGTCCCACTCCTGGTGGTTGAGGTGAGATGGTGCCGGTTGGTGGTTATTGAGAGGGGGGCAGAAGGGCATGTGGCAGAGTACTGCTAACATAGCAGAGGTGAATAATATTGGGTTGGTTTGGAATATGAGGCACCCTGGAGTTAGACAGAGCCTCGAGAGGGGCCCTGCATGTTTGGTTTCTGTCCTCAGTGCTTCCACCAGACCATGTGGACAAGTAGCTAGGGGGCCAACAGTCTCTGCTAGTCCCCTTCAGGCGGTGCTGTGCTATGCCAGGTTGATGAGGAACAAGACAGCTGTTATGGCGAACTTAATTTCTTCAGTCGACCTGGCTTGCATTACTGAGACCTGGCAGGGGGGGATGATGCTGGGCCAGTATTGGAGGCATCAGTACAGCTGGGTACTCAGTGGTGCACTGCCTGAGGAGGGAATGCAGGGTCAGGGGAGTGGCCATCTGTTTTATATCCAGCCTGAGCTTCTCTGTGCACCCAGTGTCTTCTACCTTGTCATTTGAATTTGTGGCAGTGTGTTGGGGTCCAGGTGCAGGTTACAATATTCTTCTCATTTATAGTTCTCTGGGATGGGGGGGGTGGAGATTTCCTGCAGGAGGTAGCAGACTTCCTCTCTGACAGGGTGTTGGAGTCCCACAGATGGTTAATTCTAAGGGAATTCAATGCCTAGATTGACAAAGAATCCTCACTTTTTGGTTATGAACTCCTCTAGATGATGACATCTCTAGGCCTGACACAGGTAATTATCTGTGCGACCCACCAACATGGCCACACCTTGGACCTGGTATTCTCACTGGGGCTTGATGTTACTGATATTGAGATGGATCAGGTCATTTGGTCCAATCACTGCACCATGGAGTTCTTGTTTGGGGCTCCCCTGAGGGTTCCCCCCTGTTGAGAGAATCAACTATCACCCTTTAAGGTGACTGTCCCAAGGGGGACTTCTGATGGTAGTAGATTTTTCTGGCATGACTACTGCCTGTGTGATTGACATGGGTGAGGTGGTGGCAGCCTATAATAGGGCTGTTACCAAGACATTTGATGCCATCACACCAGTCCATATACAACCCAGGTCTTCTTGCTTGAGACCCCCATGGTTTGATGGGGCTCTCAAGGAGATGAAGACCAAGGATCAGAAGTTGAAGCATTGCTGGCAGAAGACCCAGTCTATGGAGGACAGACTGTCCATGAGAAATCATTATAATGACTATCAGAAGGTAATCAACTGTAAGAAGACAAAATTCCTGTCCAGGGAGATTCCTGCTGGGAAGCATAGACCAGCTCAGCTGTTTTGGACTATGGACAGGCTGCTATGTCCAGTCTGTCTACAGCCAAAAAAAGCATTTCGATAGTGTTGTGTGCAGAGTTTGCTCTATTCTTCTCAGACGGGGTGTACTCCATTCAGGCAGGGATCTCCTAGTGGGACAAAATTTGTCCCACAGTGGTCAGCCTGGTTCAGGCAAAGGCATTCCAATTGCTTCGGGTGAGTTTTGGCCAGTTAAGGTGGCTGATGTTGTTGAGGTGATTTCAGAGCTGCAGCCCACATACTGCGAAGTGGACCCTGACCTGACCTATCTCCTAGTGGGAGGGGCTGAGGCCATTGGCCCAGTGTTTGCCAAGATAATCTGGTGCTCACTCTCAGAGGGTACTTCCTCAGCATCTTGAAGGAGGCACTGGGGAGGCCCTTTCTGAAGAAACCATTGCTTGACCCAGATGTCCTGATGAATTATAGACCCATCTTCAAGCTCCCATTTGTAGGGAAGGTTGTTGAGAAAGTAGTGGCTCTACAGCTCAGGTGCACCTCTTGGCCTCTGACATTTATGAGCCATTCCAGTCCAGCTTCACAGCCAGGCATAGCACTGAGACGGCATTAGTTTGGGTGCAGAATGACCTTCTCAGGATAAGGGATGGAGGAGAACAGTCAGTTCTCATTCTCCTCAATCTCTCCTGACACCACTGAGCACATTGTGCTAGTGGATTGCCTTAGAGTGTATTGTGGACTCACCAGAAAAGTCATTAAATGGTTTGAGTCCTATCTCTCCAACAGGAGGCAAAGAGTGGTGATGGTGAATTTCTCCTCCTTCTCGAAGCCCCTGTTGTGTGGAGTGCCTCAAGGTTCGATCCTTTCACAAATGTTGTTTGCATTGTACATGCTGCCCCTGGGAGAGCTCATTAGATAATACAGTCTGGGGTTTCACTGCTATGCAGATGACACCCAGCTGTATTTGTCATTTGCTCATGGAACTGGAAATGCTGCCAAATTACTAAATAAATGCCTGGCTAAGATTCAGGATTGGATGCCCTCAAATTGGCTGAGGCTGAACCTCCAAGAAGATGGAAGTGCTAGTGATTGAGCCTGGTTGACTGCATGATGGGGAGGCTTCTGGGGTGGTAACAGGTTTGGTCCTGGGATCCACCCCATTGATGGCCTCCCCCAGGGTGGAAAATGTGGACATTATCCTTGATGACAGACTAACTCTGGAAGCTCAGGTGTCATCTGTCATCAAAAGTGGCTTTTACTACTTAAGGAATATCACCCAAATTAAACCCCTGATTCCACCCAAAGACCTGCCATCACTGGTACACACTTTTGTGACTTCCAGGCTGGTCTACTGTAATACTTTCTATGCTGGGGTCAATGGAGAGATCCTCTACCAACTGCAGCTAGTGCAGAGCATGGCAGTCAGGCTGCTGGTGGGCCAAGCAAAGTCCTGCCATGTGACCTCAGTCCTGTGGGATCTGCACTGACTGGCTGTCAGATGGAGGATAATCTTTAAGGTGGGCTTGCTCACTTACAAGGCCCTATACGGCCTGGGCCCCGGTTATCTGTCTGACCTCCTAACTCCTGCCATCCTGGTACATTCCCTCCTCTCCTCCACAGAGGGCCTCCTGATGATTCTGAGGGCCAGTCTGAAAACCTTGGGGGTCCATTCCTTCGAGGTGGCTGGCGCGGCCCTCTGAAATTTGCTGTCAAGATCTCTAAGGGAGGCCCCAACGGTGGAGGCATTTAAAGGGGGTCTTTTTAAGAAAGCATTTTATGAGAACTGATAAATGATTTTACACATCTGGTTTTAGTAATTTGTGAATTTTGTCTGTACTGTCTGAATCTGCCTTTGACCGTAATGACACCCAGAGCCTCCGGGATTGGGCACCAAAATAGGAATAAAGTATTACTTACTTACTTTACTCGATTGGCAAGTGGGTGACAGAGTCATGGTGTTGCAATATTCAACATGCGCCCACTCCCAGTCCAGAAAATGGGCTGGTTCATTTGAAATTGATAACAAACTCAGCCCCTCTATCTATCAGGTGTGGTTACCAAACTGTAAGAAACCTATTGACAAATGGTATCATACCAATCAGCTGAAACTGTTCAAGGGATCTGAAGGCCCTGAATAAGTGATTCACTGGAGCTTTGTGGGGAAGGTTGTACTTTTATCTATTTCTTCTCTTTTACTTCAGAATAATGCTACTTATAGTGGTTCTCTACTGTCCTGTTCTGGGCACTGCAGAAGAGTTCCTGTTCCCCAAAGGAGAATGGCTGCTGACAATCTTGTCGTGCATATATGCCTTTGCAGTCACGGATGAGATCCATGAGGTTATCTATCTCTGGGGTACCATGGTACCCAATGGTGTCTCCTGGCGAGAACCTGCTGATCCAGATCATCATGCCTGGCAAAATGGACAGCCAGACCCTTCCCCATTCTACAAAACTGAGTGGTGGGATACTCAAATGGCTCCCTCCTGATAAAGAACGTACAACAACAAGATCAGAGGATTTGGAGTTTTGAAATCATTATGCAGCTTCCGGAGTATAAAAAACCTATACCAGTGTTTGGTTCCACAAGCTTGATTTTGTACCCAGCTTCTACAACTCTTCCCACTACTGTGCCCAACACAACTCTTTTCATATCTCCGGAGACCACCACTTCTCCACTACAGCCTTTACAGTGCCCTACACTGGAGCCAGGTAACCTAGTGGCTTGACTGCAACTTCCATTCCTGGGACACTTATTAACAATGTTCAATTTATGCATGTTTCTTTTGTTTTGAATATATCACACTGGAACATGGCTGAATATGGTCACTGTTTCATGACCAATGTTTCTAGGTTTCATGCTACTATGTTGTTAGATATCATTGAAGCTTATAAAGCATGAGCTCAGGACCCTGTAGCTGGGCAGGAAACTGCCCACATTAAGGGATGATCCAATCCAGGTGCCCTAAATGGGACCTGAGTGCAGCAGGCCTGGTGGGGAGTATACCAGGTTCAGGGCCGCCATTATGGGGGGACAACCGGGACTTTTTTCCCAGGCCCTGAGCTCTGGGGGGCCCACCTCTGCTTATATGCTTGTTCTTTTTTTTTTATATTTAGTTGTTTTTTATTGCTGCGCTGCCAATGCCAGAGTAATTTTCCTTGTTGCTGTCTGGGTCTGGGTGGAGTCTATACGTAATCACGTGACGTAACGTGGGTGCATTTTGTAAGGTCGGTGGGATTGGGAGCTACTCCTTAGAATGCTTAGTGCATGCTGCTGTGTCTCGCTCGCTGACCCTCACCCCACAAATATCAACTGAAATATGTTGACGAGTGTCATTAGGCATTGGACTATTGAAGTGTTATTTTATTTTTTTTGTCAAATGAATGATGCTTGCATTACAGAGTGCACGGAGAAGTGATTGTCTGGTGCATAATGTCATGATGGTTTGTCAGAAGGAGTGGGGAATTAACTGAATGACAGACAAAAAGAATGAAGGAAGGCAGCTATGGTGGCTGGTGTTGTGGCAGTTAAAATGGAGCTGTGCAGCTATTTTTAAGGTACGTTTCATTTAAAGGGCTTGTCTGTGTTCAGAAATTGATTTGGGGGTCTTGTGGTGCTGAAGAGTCGGGAGGAGCGGAGTACGAGTTGCAGGAGTAAGACATCGAGAGGAGTGAGTGGGCTGGTGAGGGAGAAAGACAATTTAAAAAGAGCTGCATTAAAAAAAGTTTGTAATTGGCTTGTGTACAAAATAAAGTGCATAATCTAATTTAATAGTGGGAGAAGCAGTATTTCAGTGGTCAGTGATGCTGTGTGAAGGAGTGACTGCTTATGAATTGGTGGTTGTAGTGGGTGCCTCAAATTTCAAGGGGTAAAAATAAAAACATATTTTACTGTAGTTTGGAATTTTATTTGTAGTTTGTTAAAGTTGGTGGGGGCTGTGGCTGGCTAACTGGTTGTGCTGGTGTGCTCAAGGTGGCATCTGAGGTGAGAGAAGTAAATGGCAGTGAAGCTGGCTGGCTTTTTTTTTTTTTTAGGTTGGGGCTTCAGAAAGTAGTCCGGCACTGTATGTATAAATGGTCACTGTATGTATACATTTATTTACACATACAGTGACTAAGATAAATGTGTTTATGTAACTAAATATATGTACACCCCATTGATACTGGGATGCATAGGGAGAGGCATCAACAGTACAAAACAAGAAGTTGTTGGCCCTCTATACAGACAGTTGGTAAGACCACATCTGGAGTACTATGTACAGTTCTGGAGATCCCATCTCTGCAAAGACATAGACAGGGTGGAGGCTGTCCAGAGTGTCATGAGTGGTACCACTATAGCTGTGTTGACCGTCCAGCTGCCATGTCACATGGGACTCGGCTTGCTGGAGATGGGTGACTCTGGTGGTTAAAGTGCTGCCTTAAGCACATTTCAGCTGGTGTGGGATGGAAAGCCTGCTCCCTCTTGGAGGGGGTCCTGATTCTGATATATTGTGGTACAGGATGCTGACTGAGGAAAAGCATTAAATAGGTGGAAAGACCAAGGGTCACCACCTGATGGATTATGTTGATGAGCCTGGGCAGTAGGAGTAATTGGGGAAAAATACCCTACTCCCTGTGCCAGCATCCTCATGGAATAGGGAAAAAATTGGGGAAAATTGAATACACCCTCAGCTGATTGAGCAACATGAAATAAGGGGAATCCTGGTGGCAGAACCTGGTGGATGGAGTAGGAGGGGGTATGAGGCCCCCTTTGAAGCTGAGGAGCTTGTCAAGTAAAAAATAAAAAATAAATTCTTTCATGGATTATGGGTTAGTGAAAGTTCCACAAAATCTTGTTTTTAGCTTCATTAAAAGCCACAAAACTCACCAGAGAGCATCAAAAACCCCAGAACTTCTGGTGTCCTGGCAGCCCCCAGACCCACGGCTTATTTGGCTATGGACACAGGTGCCCTAATCAAACTACCTATCAACGGCCCCAAAATTCCTAGCTGCAGCCCTGACCAGGCTTATTTGGATTGGGTGTCAATCAATCAATCAATCATTCAATCATCTTTATTTTACCAGGCAAAACACCACTGAGACAAGCTCATTTACAAGGTGGACCTGGGATGGTCAATAGTACAAATACAACATACACAATAATTACATAGTGATAAATAATATAGCATAAATAAAATAACAGGATGAACAGATATGGTAGTCATTGATACATACAATATAAGTATAAAATCGAATAACAGTAGGTACAAGATCAGAAATCATTGGCAAGAACAAGTAAAGTAACAGTACATTAGCATAGTAAACAAAAACATGGGCATCTACTAAATCATGACAGTCAGCAAAGGGAAGAGCAGCAAGTCAGTATAAGGCAGAAGCAGGCACAAGTCCCATATTATGCACTGGATGCACAGTAAGAAGTATGGTGAGAGGGGTAAGGAAAGATAGGGATTATGGGAATGCTGGGGAAGAGACCTAGGGTGCCATGATAAGAAGGGTAGAGGAGGATAGAGACCTAGGCCAAGGGAAGGGTATGAGAGGAGGGAGCCTAGAAGAACTGTAGGAAGGAAGGAAGGGTGGAAGAGCAATGGAGTGAAGGAGCACCTCCACACAATACTACCAGGTTGCCGGGATTTTGGGTGGTTGGCACCTAAATTTAGCATTCACATGAGATGTATGTCGATCTGAAATAGGGATGACATTGAACAAATCAAGAACCATATTAGTTATTTTTGAAATCAAGAAGCTGAAAATGTTCTGAAGCCTATGCTGCACAGTATTGCTGGCTTGGCCATGGAGGAAAGGTTCACGGTGTATAATATGCTCAACACTGCATATTTATTTAATGAAATGCAGGCCAAGATTAATCAGTTAATCACCACCAATTATGCGGAGGCTAGACAGCAACACATAGGCAGGGAAATTATTTGTGTCGCCTACAGTGGTTATGTTTTAACTACTGTCACTAACCTCTTCTGAGATCTGGAAGCAGGGCATATCCCTGACATTGTCAAGGATTCATGGATGACCTAATGGTATTGCCCTCATTGCCGGAAATCAGCCTGCACCTCCAAATGTATGGATGACTCTTTCACTTTTTTCCTCACAACAGCTATAAACTTAATTTATGTTACACCACATCCAAACCAAGAACCTTGCTATTCAAAACACTGCTGTTACATCTAGGACACCATGTACATTTCATTTACTGTGTCCTTGCCAGTGTTCGATATGGACTCTTCAGTCTTCAACAGAATGGCACGTGTTCACTCCATGGGATATCTGGAGGGGAGATATCTACATGGAACAGATCGATCTTCTGCCACTGCTGGTTTTCCACCCCCAACTGCAAGCCTGGCTAGCGCCTCATATAGACTGTTATTCAGTGAAGAGCTACCAATACCTGTGCAGGTGTGATGTTTTTGAAGTCTCTCTGCCAGTGTGTGGCTATTTCATTGACTGGCCCAATGAACACAGTTTTACTGCACCTTCTGTAAATGACGCTGACACTACAAACACAACAGTACCAATCCAGACATCTAGCATCCAGCAAATGGACACTATCAGATCAACATGTTTGTCACATATCCCATACAGCTCACCAAGTGGCAGCTTCCTTTAAGTCAAGGTTGCGTATAATATGGATGGACAATATTGTATCTTGACGAATCTCTAGAACTTTTCTTATGGACTCATCACTTGTGGGGTTTAATTACATTCCTAACTTCTGCGTTGAGCCTCATGAATGCACCATTATTGGTCAATCTGTGATCTCTCCTGTACCTACCCTGGAACAGGATTATGTTGACAGTGACCATGACTATCCAAATGCTATAGACCAATGCATACCAGTTTTTAATGTGCATATCGATCCACTCACCCTAAATCTCAAATCCCTGTTAGACAGAAAAGGTACTCATCTTATACATATTAGTAATACTATTCAAATGCCTGAAAAAGATTTCAATGATTTAATACATGATGGTGAATTACATCTTGTTTTAACTGATACTTTAATAGAACTTTCTTCTAAAGCCTTTGCTATTTTGCAGGCTACCGTATTTTGTTTTTTATTCTTATTGTTACCATTTGCTGCTTGTTCTCCACCCTTAGGCATCATCACAGACAGCTACACTTTCTTTATGCCCAGTCCACAAAGTTTGTATCCTAGCTCACATTTGTGTTTCCAGTTTAGCAGGCAATGGGTGAGGGGTGTATGTAGACCTGGACCACCCCCACAGTTCTGTATTTAGTGCAGCATATAGTGCACATACATTTATTGGTAATATATTTAGTAGGGTAGGATATAGTATAGTACTATGTGTTAGTAACAAGCTATATGCATACGATTATAGCATGGGCTGATGGTAAAGACCAGATCCCAACAGGGCTATAGGATGGTATCCTCTACCCCTAACAGTATTAGCATTGCTTATGTAGGCCTTTTGGCACCATTTTTTATTATCTATGCAGCTATTATTATTGTACAATACTAAGCATTTTTGTACTTTTATCCAAAACTAGTTTTAGCTAGTTTTACTCTTATCAGAGGATACATGCAGAGAGAGAGAGAGAGAGAGAGAGAGAGAGAGAGAGAGAGAGAGAGAAATTAATTAACTGTCCTCTGAGCTGACCTTCTACCAATGAGATTTCTGTGGTTTGTGATTTTATCTTATTTGGCAGGTCGTTACCTAGTAATGTACATTCCTGTCTAAGAGTATAAGAATGATGCGAAAGTTGTTTTATGCTAAGTTCAAATCCAGTTTGGAGTGATATCGTGATATCTGGGGTCCTGTTCCTGACTCCCAGCAGGTATTTGCTGTACATTTGTGTCATGCTTGACTCCACTCTTTCTTTCCAAGAGCACATAAACCTGGTCTGTAAGGCAGTTAACACCAGGATTAGCCTTCTCTACAGATATAGGGCTTGCATGCCAGCTCATGCCCTTCACCTAACTGTAACCAGTTTGATCCTGTCCATAGTTGATTATGGCATTGTCATCTATGGTTCAGCTTCTGACACAGCTTTAAGCAGAATTAAGGTCACTTTGAACAAAGCATGTTGACTCATGGTTGGCTGTGATCGGTTCACACACACCTGTGACCTGTACAAATGAACTAAATGGTTAAACATCGAGAGAAGGCTCTTGTATCAGACCAGACTGCTAGCAAAAAAGACAGCTCTTGGTGTCTCCCCTCCTGCTACCCATCATCTCCTATCTCCTGCCCCCAGCTACTCAGGCAACCAGAAGCTCCTCTAAAGCCCCCAATCTTGTCCTTTTCTGTAGGACATCTATGGGGCAGAGGGCTTTCATGTTCAGGGCTCCTCTCTGGCTGAATGGCCTGCCCCCTGAGGTCTCTTCTGTTGACAAACTAGGTCCATTTAAACTTAAACTCCAGCAGCATCTCCTTGCCTCTTGTTGCTATAACTGTTAATGGCCTCATCTGTTATCCTCCCTCCTCTGACCTGCCCCTCTTCCCCTTTTCCTCATTTTAGTTAAGACAAGGTCTTCTCTGACTGAACCAAGTACTTTTCTCCACCTTCTCTCACCATCCCTCTACCTGTCCTTCTTGATTCTGACAAGGCCATTTTTGAGTGAACCAGTATTTCAATCCCTTTCCTCCTCTCCATCCCTCTCTTCTGCTCTCCCTCTGCTCACCCCCTCCTTCCTCCCCTTATTTCTCTGCCCCTTCCACCCCTGCTCTCCCCTGCTCACTTGCTTTCCTGACCTATTCTCATCTTTATTTATACTCCAGCTTGTTACTTGTACTAAATGGTATGCCTACTTTGCTTCTTTGTATATTATTACATTGTATG
This sequence comes from Neoceratodus forsteri, assembly GCA_016271365.2. NCBI lineage: Eukaryota > Metazoa > Chordata > Ceratodontiformes > Ceratodontidae > Neoceratodus > Neoceratodus forsteri. The sequence goes on from CM028129.1 coordinate 801,754,143, forward strand.
ATTTGTATTGTATGATCTGTATATTTTTGCTTACTGTTTGTAATCTGTTCTTGCTCTGTTACCTGATTTGCATCATGTATTTTGTTGTGATCTTCTCTGATGTAGAGCCTTTGTAAAAGAGTCTCTGATTCAAAGGTTGTAATTCCTAGACTTCAATAAATAAAATAAATAAATCTAATAATAAACTATTTCTTTCCTGCCATATCTTTGGCTTTATATTGTGTTTCACCTACAAGTCTAGAACTCTGCCCATAACAACATATAAAAATTGTTATCCGGCATGAAAAACAAATTTTTTATGTGCAAACAAAGACATTTTTGTTTGTACATGCTCATGAACAAGAATTCTCAGTTCACTACAATAAAATAGCAACTTTCCCTAAGCTGGAGACCTAAGATTTTTGGGGTGCCCAGAAAATGTACTTCTGTATCATGTTTCATCAAACAAACCCCAGAATCTAGCTTAACATTCTCACTCACCTACTGTAGGTTCAGCTGTTTATTTTTCCAAAAGGCATTATTTTTGTGTCTCTAGAAATTGTTTTTTTGGCACAAAATCAAACAGTCAGCACTCTCAACCATAAAATATTTTCTTGCAAATATAGAAAACATTTTCTCATGAAAATAAAATAGACTTGCGAACATAAAGTCTTTTGTTCAAACCAGACAGTTATAATGAAAACCTGACAGAGCCTGTCCAGAAGCCAAATTTTAAAACCTTATAATGCAAGAACTGATTACTGTTTCATCACAAAACCTTCAAAATGCATGCCCTTGGGCCAAACCTCTTCTACCCTGAAAGTTTTGGAACAAGTTTCCAAACCAGTTTTACTCCACAGGTGAGCACAAAAACTTCAAAAAAGTGTATTTTTAAAGGCTTTTTGAACATCTGGATCTGGGAATCCAGATGAGCGACTGTCATAGAACTCTAGTATTAGGAATGTGACACCTGGATTGTATATGCAAATTTTCATTCAGTTTCATTGAATGGTGCCAAAGTTAACACATGGATGGGTCTTTTTCCCTATAGAAGTGATTAGCAGTTCTTTACCTGCATAGAAAATTGCAATTAAACTAACAATAACCATCCCAGTACATAAAATAAAGATGGGTAAGTCCACTATACTTGGAAATGAAACCATTGAAGGGGCTAACCCAATCATAACAGCCACGTCCTCTTCGGGCTCATGGCTTTATTATTTGGTTAGCACTTACCCATCATTTATTTTATATATAAGCTCTTGTTCTCATGTAACAAAAGCTGGACCTGTTTCGATGACTTGCAAAGGCCTAATCTGATTAATACTTTTAAATCTGTTCCTTTTTTAAAAGGAAAAAAACCCTTCAAGAATCACTCTTACGCCCTACCCTATTGACCACAGAAGTTTCAGGCTTAACTTCCCATACATTTTCTTGTTTTTGATGTGCAATGGTTTCTCTTGTTTTATTTCTTTTACATTTTAATGACCATGAAGGCTCACAAAAGTGTGTTCCTACTTAAAAAAACTGACTCATCAGGGTAAGAGCACAGTGAGCACCTTGGCCGATGCATGCTACCACACTGTGGAGGAGTGAGGAGAGCAGGATATCTAGTACACACTATTCTCTTTATTAAAAGGTATGCAATTATTGCCTTGAGCTGTAAAACAGAATTTGATTTTATTGTTACAGGAGAAGATTAGCTATTTTACCAGACCATCTTGTGAGGCCTTGTCAACATTCATTTTCCCCTGTCATGTCTTCCTTTTGCAGAGCAAGGAGTCCCAAGGTGGCTGTAGGAGCCTGTTTGAGTGAAGAAGTTGCAGGAAGACCCTTGGGAGGTACAGTAAACAGGAGAAGAGTAACACCAGGGAAGGAGCAGTCAGAATGGATGAACAGAACCGATTTCACCAGTGGAACTCCCCCCCCCACAAGTTTTAAGATGCCTTAAGTTGTAAATGTTTTTTTTTTTTTGTTGCTACGGGGGCATACAGAAAGAGCCAGTGAAGTCTTTTTCTGCAACTTGGTGCTGTGCTCAGTAATTCTAAAGAAAGTGCTCGTATGAAACTTTACAAACTTTAAAATTAATTTGTTTTATATAATATCATTTAGATGTAGGAATGGTCTGGATTAAAAAAAAGGGCTTACTCTCCATTTTGGAAAACACCTGTACATTGCCAGAGATTTCATCTATTCATATATTTATTCTTTTAATAAATTAAATTGCTTTTTTATTTTATGTGGTTTGAATTTGATGCACCTGAGATCATGTGATCACTCTCTTTAAGTATGCAGGTGTGGTGTCTCACAGGCAGATCACCATCTTGCTCAGTGGAAAGAAGATGCATGCTGGTGGTAGTTTGCTAGCATGGAGGAACCTTTTAAAAAATTCAGTGTCCCATTTTTGGCTCTTTCGATTTTAGTTTTTTCAAATATGTTGAAGGACACGTAAGTGCAGCAGCTCTAATCACCTTTAATCAGTTCTGGTGACTTTCTGCTTTAGAGCTCTTATTAGGCGATTACCACACCACTTATCTTTATTTAACTACTGTCAGTTCATAGCTTTTATATTAACTAAGTAAATAACATAAATCTGATTCTAAAATAAAAACTGAATGAATAAAATTAAAATCAAATTTTTCACTGTCTGCAGAGAGCTCAAGGTAAAACTATAAGATTAATGAGTTACATACTTATATGGTCAGCAAGGGATTGAGTGGGTAGCTTCAGGGGAAGTTTTTCTTTAACTTTAGGCCTCGGATGCATACTGTATATTTACATATTTCTTTTTGTTTTGTTGTTACAATATAAAGGTATATAGCACATCTGAAGCAAGTCCTGCTAAATATCTCAGAACTGCAGGTTCTTAGAGAGTTTCTACTCTGGCCTATAGCTCCAGAGGCCAAGTTTTAATTAAAAAAAGAAAAGCTGGGAACTTAAATCCAAAAGGGGTACACTGAACTGTTCTGAAGTCCTTTTTGAATCGGACATTGGTTTTAGTTGAGAAGCAGCTGGAGCCCTGGAGCTATTGAGAGAAGGGAAGCAGGAAGCAGGGAGTCAGGAGCCTTAACAAAAGAAACATGGAAAGTGCAACTTGAAGGAGTGAAAAGCACCAAAGGACTTAAAAGAGTAGTGCACCCAGAATTTGTAAAAACATATGTTGTGCGGAAGGTTTTGATTTCTGTGTGAAGTCCTAATATGTCCTTCCCTCTATCTGCTGTCAGGAGTTTTTCCTAAATTAGCCTGCTACCTTTATGGTAGTTTTATGACCCCTGGGATCTCCATCTCAGTTAAGTTTATTGCTTTTCTTGTACCTACAATGCATCCTGTCTCATGTGACAGTGATGTAGCCAAGCACATAGATTCAGCATCAAGCACTGCTTTACAATACAACAGCAAAGATAGCTATATTTTAAAAACTGTACAGAGTTCAGCTTGGAGACTACCCTTATTGTAAAGGTCTTTGTGGTAAACAATTTTGACACTGGTTGTGTATGTGTAACTTCTATGGTTTTCAAGATATTTGCATTTGTTTGGCACATCTACTTGAGTGTTCACTCAGAGAGAAAAAAAAGAATCTGCTGTTTGTAAGCACATTAGTACACATGGCAATCAAATTTAAATGTCTTGAAAACTATACAAGCTATACAAAAACAATAAACAGCAAAGATTAAGATTAGATTAAGAAAACAAGTCCCCTGGTAAAAAAGCAAATGAAAATATATTCCCTACTAATAAAAAAATAATAATAATAATTATACTCCATAAAACTGGAAAAATTAGCACCTCCACTGGTGATATTTTGCATAGGATGGATTACACAACATCAACTCCAAATGTGCTAACCTTGGCACAGACCTCCTCAACTAAAAGAAGGAGCCTGAGCCTGTCTCCAAAAATCTTTGAAAGTGCTTCATCCAGTGTCATAAACTTACAGAATGTAAGAGAGGTACTGTAGGTAGGGTTTAGAAATGAATACAGATCTGAGTCTAAAATAATCAAATAATCTGGCACGTACGTCAGATGAAACTCTGGACAGTCATGGGTGGGCATCAAAAGAAGATCAGGCTAACCCTACCTCACCCTTTAGCCATTTAATTAATCAAAGTAAAAATAACACCAGGACTCCACAGACCATGGGAGATTTGGGGAAAAATGATGGTCTTACAGAACTGATAACTGAATTACAAAATACCATACAAGATCTCATAGGTTCTATGTCATTTGGGTGAATCTATTTAAGTAAACGCAATGTGAGTGAATCTTTTACAGTGACTGTCATTTGGGTGACTGCAAGCTACAGCGAGGTACATTTCAGCTACAAATTTACATCACATCTGTAGCTGTCCCCCGTTCCCTTCCAGTTCTTGCCTGTTCTCCATTGTTCTTTCCCTGCCCCTACCTCCTTTTCCAGATTTGTTTGTCCCCTTCCCCTGTTTTTTTCTTTTTTTTGGTGTTTTACTCCTTTCAGAGCCACCACTCCATTTCTGCATGTGCTTCTGTATTCTGCATGCTCATACATCCACTCCTCCACAGACATCGCTCAGGAGCACAGGAACCTCCTGCACCTACTGCACATCTGTGTTTATGCAGGGGGGCTTTACTCCCCCACACCTCCCTATTTCTAGAATTCTAACACAACAAGGCACATTGATAGTAACTGTTGTTGTACCTATGTAGGTGCACAATTTGTGCAGCCACTGTAATGTGCCGGTCACTCATATTACTGTCGCCCAAGATACTTCACTCCATTTAATTCACCCAAATTGACTTACTCAATTGACATGCTACAGGTATCAAAACAATAAAGAATTAACTAATAAAAAACTGACATTGGGGCCTATTCATGACAGGATTCTGTGGCTACGCTCCATGTAACCTAGGTATGTAGCCAATGCACAGCTACCTGCACTCACTGTACTCCCTGTGTCCCATTTCTGAAGCTCATGCACCCCCCCTTAGCACCCAATACCCAGGCCAATTGCAGAGGGTGGGCTGGGGGTGTGTTAGGGGGGTGAGCCAGTACTCTGCAGCATGCATGACCTCGTGGAGTGCTGTGTGCAGGGGCTTCTGGGTTCATGTCTTGGAGGCAGCCATAAACCACCAGGGCCAGTTATGTGGCCCCCTGGGGAGGCTGCCTCTGGATGTGGCAAACTCGGTGGGGGGCATCAGCTCCCCAACAATGCTGCCCCTACTGTCGGGGCATGTCAGGAGGCCAGGGTCGGGTGGATGGGGTAGACCTCCTCTCCAGTACAGTCAGTGCACTGTGGCCTGGCTGGCAACATGGTGTCCATAGTACACAAAGGATCCACTGCAGGTCCCTGCCTGGGCTTCCAATTGGCTGCCCACCAGGATCCACACTCCGCACCTGCCTACCCCCATGGATCTGCATACCAGGGGACAGGGATGCATAAGGGAGCTTGGCGGGGGCCGGTGTTCATTAATGTGGCCCCCACATGGAACTCACTCAGGCGTGGAACTGCATGCCCCAATACGTACCACTTGCATGCTTTTTAGCAAATAGGGCCCAATGTGAAAATAATGCAATTAGAACAAATAAATGCAGGGGAAGGAGAAAGAAATAGATTGAGAGATGAAAATTACCCTACTTCATTAAGTCAGGATATTATTAGTATCATGAGAAATCAACATGCAGCTAATCTGGTTTTGATGGAGCAATTGATTGTCATTAGAGCTGAACTTGATACTCCCAAAGAAAATAGTGCACTTATTGGTGCTAGAATGGATGATATACAATGAACACTTAACATTTACCCCCTGAGAGACTCATCTTCTATTCCTTTAGTAGAAATAAAAGAGATGGAAGATCTACTGCTGCAGTTGGATATCAAGAAGGGTGTAGGCTCTGATTCCATAGAGACCTTCTTTCTGAAATGTGCATACCATGTGTTGGCAGTGCCAATCATGCAACTCTTCAACTTGTCATTATCCCAGGGGAGCCTCCCCTCTGAATGGAAAGTAGCACATGTCATTCCCTTGCACAAATCAGGTGATACTTGCGACCTTAACAATTACAGGCCGATCTCCCTCCTTCCCATTCTGTCTAAGTTACTGGAAAAGATAGTTAGTGGTCAGCTAAGGATGTACTTTGAATCCAGGAGCTAATTAAACCCAGTGCAGTCTGGATTCAGAGCAAAGCACAGCACATAACGGCCCTAGCAAAAGTGACTAATGATTGGCTCCTTGTGCAGTTTTTTTGATCTAAGAAAGGCCTTTGACACAGTCGCTCATAGTCTGCTTCTTTCCATCCTGTGTAGTATAGGTCTAGACCCTATCTCAATGTGCTGGTTTTCTGATTACCTAGCAAGAAGACAACAACAGGTTAAGGCTGAAGGCAATCTTTCACCTCTTAAACCATTGCTAAGAGGTATGCCTCAGGGGTCTATCCTTGGTCCCCTGCTGTTTGCTGTTTATATTAATAACATTGATGACAAAATCAACAAGGTCAATATCCACGTGTTTGCAGACGACACAGTGCTGTAAGTCGTCCATCACCGGCAGTAGCTTGTGAAGACCTCCAAGCCAAATTTAATCTATTGCAGAATCAGCTCTTAAGCAAAAAGCTTCTGCTTAACGCAAACAAAAACCTAAAGCGATGCTCTTTTCCCCTACTTCCTTTGCAGCGAACCCTGCTTGCATTGGGGCTATCCCACAAATCATCACAGTACTAGGTGAAAAACTTGAGTTTGTGTCAAAATTTAAATACTTGGGAGTGTGACTCTACTACAGACTCTCCTTCTCTGAACATCTCGAAGAGAAGAAACTAAGATAGAGATTAGGCCTATTCTACAGATTTGACCAATTCCTTACTAGTGATGCTAAGCTGCGGCTAGTTCAAGGATACCCTATATCATAGAGCAATCAGGTTCATAACTGGCCTTCCCACTTCCACACATCATTGTGCCTTGTATACTGCTGTGGGTTGGACTTCTCTCCACTACAGGAGAATTAGAAATGCCATTCTATGGGCATTCAGAGCAGTTACCAAAAAGCTTCCATCATATTTCTTGGATTGTATTCCCCTGAGTGTGTAAGGTTTTTATGCCCTAATAAGCCACTCCCTAATTGCCCTGCAAATATCTAAGGTCAAATCTTATTTTGGTAGAGCAGCTATAAGTTTTACACTGCCATCATTATGGAACAATATGCAAAAAATCTTGAAGTTGAATTGTCCTGTTAGTCTGAATATTTTCAAGTTGCTCTATGACCACTCCGTGAAGGAATCCTGCAATTGTTTCCCACATCGCTAGTTCACCTCCCTTCCTGTCTCTCTCTCTCCAATCCAACCTTACCTCCCTTTTGCCTGGCCTCCTGCCTCACTCTCCCTCTCCGTCTCTCCCCTGTCTTAGTCCCCTTACAGACTCTTTCTGGATCCATCAGTTGCTGCCTTGGCATTGGCCAGGTGCCACTCCCCTCCCTGATGTATTCCGGTTAACTTTACCGACCCCATAATTATCTTTCTAATCAGGTGCTCTCCAGTAAACTTGACAGCTACATCCAATTTTCAAGCCTATCCATTGAAAAGGCCACTCTGCTCAATATTAATGTATATATCTCGATTATATGTACTGTATGAATGACTCTATTCTGTACAAATGTATATTCTTTACTTCTCTGTTTGACACTGCACTTTGTTTTACCATGTTACTGTAATATGATTTTTGTTATGACCAGGTCCATCTTGCAGATGAGCCTTGCTCAATGGTGCCCACCTGGACAAATAAAGATTTGATTGCTTGATTGATTGATTATATACTTTGTTCCCCATCTAGTTACCACATATTTTCCTCTTTGGTAATAGACTCAAGATCTGAAAGTGACCATGCCCCCTTTTGTTTAAATATATCAACAGGAGATGAGGCTCAGCAAGAAGATATAATTCAAAATCCTCTGGCCGTGCTGTCCTCAGTTAAGAACAGGAAACTTTATATGCTTCAAAATATGCATGAGCACGGTAATGGAAATTATGAATAAATGGCAAGATCAGTTTTTTTTACAGATAACTGGACAAATAAAATAAATAGTACAGACTTGCATCAAAAAATTTCCAAATTAAACAGCAAAATTATTAAAAAGATATATGTTCATGATACCAGAGACAAGAAGGAGTTTAAGAAATTATGGTTTGATGTAACATGTAAAAGTGAAAAGAAAAGATTAAGCAAACCAATTAGAAGGACCAAAAAACATCCCTCAAGAAATAATTTTAATAACCTTAACAAAGCCAGAAAACAATATAACAAACATTTAAATAATAAGAAAGAGGAATTTAAACAAAAGACAGTAGAGAGAAATGCTCCTAGTTACTGAAAGAAAAGACAATAAGAACTTTTGGAATCTGGTAAATAGAGGAATGCAGGATTATCAGCCATTGCTAGCGATGTACAGTATATCCCTAAAGAATAGCGGAGAGTGCACTTTAAAACTATTTTTTTCCAAAATGCCAAACATAGTAGAAGTCCAGCTTCTCCTTACTGTCTGTTCAGCTGCTACAGTCTGGGTGCAGAGATAGGGGTTGCTAGCCCCAAACTGCAACATATAGTCCAAGGCTGCACTGCACTCCAAGTGCAAATGAAGCCAGGATACCTCATTTCTTTCCAAATAGATTTATTGGTAACAAAAATACAGATGCATTTCACTGCATGCTCTATGCTGTGGAACTGGTGTGTCCACTACCAAACTCACTCCCCAGTACTTTGACCAGGGGTGTGGTCTTCCTCAGGGGGTGGAGTAGGCTTGGTCTTACCTCCTTAAACAGCCAATTCTGTCTCTATTTGGGAGTCCCCGGTGTTAAAAGACAGATATATCACTTTCAGAAAGATAAGTGGCTATGGGAGAATCTGGACCTTAACACATAATTTTCAATTGTTATGATTTTTCTATCAAACTTTTCACTTTTATATTTATATGTAAAAATAAAATAAAAGCAAAAACTGTTATGCATTAACAGGCATGCTCGGAGTTCATTAAGTGCTATAATTTGTATGTGCTAACTTATAATATCTTTTTATATCAAGTCAATAAATGTTATTTTCTAATCATTATAAGATTATAACATTTTAGAATTATTCAGTTTCAACAGTTATGCACATACCTCTCAACTGCTATGATTTTCACACTCAAATTTATCCTTGCTCCTCACAAGTTTACCGATGTTCCTCCTAATGTTAGAGCTATTTCTGGACGCACACAGTATTAAATCATTGAACTAAGCTGATAGAAATATTCCTTATCACTTACTATATGGGGTCCACTATCTGTAGGCATAATATTGTTTAAAATAAGAAAGTGCTCCACATTCTGACCCTTTGCTATGATTTTTGAAGGCCAGTGCTATGATTTTTAATGCTGAGAGGTTGAGAGGTATGGTTATGCACCTAATTTGAGTCCTCCGCCAGCTAATGGCTCTGCTTGACTAAGCAATAGAGATAACCACAAAATCACATAATGCAAAAAACAAAAGCACACATTATTCCCATATCTTGAGCATAAACTGTTAGTTCTAAATTGCTCACCTTGAACATCACCCACAATTTCAGTGGTGCTCATGTATATATTTAGTATCCATGAATTCATCTTGGCTTCTCTTAAAAATTTCCAGAGTAGGTGCCATAAACTGCCTCTGGTATCAATAATTCATTCCACCTGACAACCACCCTTTGTGTATAAAAATTGTTATGAATTATTTCTTAAAATGTTCATGTTGCACAACAGTTTTTGTGCTTTTCACTGGTTTTCAAAATCTTTGTCATGTATAAACTATTTCTTAAAAGCATTATGATGTGCAATGGTTTATGTGTTTTGTGCTGATTTTTAAAATCTTCATGTGGTCATTAAGTATTTGTAAAATATTTTGTGCTGCAAAGTGATTTTGAAAATCTACGTGCTGCTCAATGGTTTTCAAAATGTACATGATGCACAATGGTTTTTAATATTTTCATACAAATCCTTTACAAGGGTTTTGAAAATATACATGCTGCATGACGGTTTTCAGAATCCATGTGCTGCAGGACAGTTTTGACAATATATGTTCTGCTCAGTGGTTTTCAAAATCTACATGCTGCACAAAGATACCGGTAATTATTTTGGAAATGTATGTGTTGTGCTAAACTTTTTAATTAATGAACAAAAACTTTACTATAACTTTTAGATTCTTAAAGTTAAGGGTGATATTTTATTATTTGTGATGGAGAGGTATACATAGACACACAATTGTCCCTGTGCACAAAGTGCATTTACCAAGGCACCAGTGAGTGCATTATGCATCTGCTACCAGCTGGGCATGTGAGGCTATGATTCACTATCCATGGCTGGACTGATGCATTGCTGTCTACCTCTGCACAATGTGCAGTGCCACCTGGGGGGGCAGCCTTAGCCCATGGGAGCAGGGGATTATGGTACGCATTACTTCAAACACAGAACAGGTTGGTGCACATGGTGCTGGGGCTGGTGTACTTCCAAGGTCAGCTCAACCCAAAGGAGTAATACAGGAATCTTAAAGAAATGGAAGTGCACTCTGAGATTTAAAATGCACTAGCTTTTTGCACAGTAATGGAATGGTACCAAAAGATTCCACATAGACCAATAGATGCTATAGTTCAGTATTATTTTCCAAAAATGCATCAATAATGGAAAGAAGATATCAAGTGCATACTTTTAGTTGGTATGTGGAAAACAACACCCTGCTAGGTATATTACATACTGTACTGCACAGTGCAATAAAAATACAAAAACACACAAACCTCACATTTGGCTAACAAACCAACCAGTCCTGACACTTTGCCAATGGAGATTAAACACAGAAACATAAAATTTGTTGGCAGATAAGGACTGAAGGATCACTTGCACCTGCACAGTTTGCCACTTTTTTCCCTGCCTTTACTTTCACTGCAGACCCTACCTGATCTCCGGCTACCCCCCCATTTCTCAACCAAGATTCCCTTGTGCCTATCCCATGCATACTTGAAGCCCCCCCCACTATTTTGGCACCAACTACCTCTGCTGGAATACTGTTTCAGGCATCCACCACTCTTTCAGTGAAGAAAGGTATCCAGTGATAATAGCAAGGGAAAGGCAGTGAGTGTAGGAACAGCTACTACACAATGTAGATTGGTGTAATGTGGAATTATAAAGAATGGTGCATGCAGAATACTCACACATTTGTACATTGGCAACCTGTCTCAATGATGAAGAGTCATAAGGGCAAAAGTGTCACAACAGTGAATTGCCATTTGGGTGACCCATCAAATGGGTGAGTCCTGAAATGGCGATTGCATGCACATGCGCGCGTGCACACACACACACGCCCATGTATGCCCCCAGTAGCAGCCACCAGCACACCAGTGCCAGTGCCCGGAACACCCCCTCATCCATCAGGCCACATACAGAACACCCCTTCTGGGCACACTACAGCCCCTGCAGGCACATCCATGCCCGATACACCCGCCCCAGCTGGCAGGATGCAGACCACAGCATGGGCAACAACCCTCCCTGCCTGAGTACACTGCAGCCATGAAAATCAGTGCCTGATGGTGCTGTATGTGGCATGCCCTCATCGCATACAGCAGTAGGTGTCAGTCAAACAGGTAGTCTAGGGATGGATGCTGCTGCGGGTCAATGGTTCAAGGCCCTGCAGCGGCAACAGTAAAACCAACAGAGGCACATATGATGTTCGACACTAACAGGGACAGTGTGTGTGGGAGAGAAACACTGACCTTCCGGGTGACAAAGAGTTGGTCTATGGAAGGCCTCCACAATGGTGCACACTCCTGTTTCATGCCACAACACCAGTCCTGTGCAGCAGTCATGCTGCCTATGCCACTAATCATGTACTGCTGAACCCTCACTGTGGGTCAAGCATTACCTTTTGACTGCACGTCACACATGGTGGGCATTCTCATGTTGGAACGCCCCACCTGTCAAGCCCCACCAAATGACAAACACAGAAGGTATAAATGCAGCTCACTGACTACATGGGTGTCTCACAAAGACAGTAAAAGGAAGAATGGAAGCTCCGCAATTCCCTAAAAGCTGGAAGGGTAGACCCCTACTATCCCTGATCACCATTCCCCCTCTGTGCCACCTTGCCGTGCTCTCACATTCATGCGCTGTCTTGCCAGTTGCCCATCCTTGTTTACTCTTATGACATGGAACCATGAAGAAGCAATTGCTCACATGCCTCCTAAATTTCCGCCTTTCAGCTTAATTATATGTCTGCTTGTTCAGGTCCACGTTCTCCTCTGAAATATACTCCTCTCCTGTACCTTGTTCAACTCCGTGAGGTATTTATAGGCCTCTATCATATCCCCCCTCCTCTCTTCCAGTGTGTACATAATGAGATCCCTTAGACTCTCTTCATAGGATGTCTGATGCAACCCCTGCATCATTTTAGTTGCCCTTCTCTGAACATTCTTCACCCCGTCTATGTCCTTCTTGAGATGTAGTCTTCAGAATTGGACACAGTACTCTAGGTGGGTTCTCATCAATGATGTATACAGTGGCAACACCACTACCTTCCTTCCTTCTGCTGGTGATACCCCTCCTTATGCACCCCATCATCCAACTGGCCCTACATACTGCCTTGTTGTACTGCCTTACCATCTTGAGGTAATCAGATATGCTCACATACAGGTCTCTTTCCTATTTGGTAATCATCAATACCTTTCCCTGATATTATACTCTGTCTCTGAGTTTCTGTGCACTAGGTGCATGATTTTACTGTTTTTTGCATTGAAACTCACTGCCATACCCTTGACCATTCATCACATTTTCTCAGGTCTCTGCACATTCTCTCTGCCTTCTCTGTAGTGTCTACCCTATTGTAGATTTTGGTGTCATCTGCAAAGAGGCATACTGCCCCTTCTAACTCTTCTGCAGTGCATTTATAAAGACATTAAAGAGGACTGGACCCAGTACTAAGCCCTGAGGTACCATGCTTGTGACTCTCCCTTCCCCCAAGTGAATTCCACTTACCACCACCCTCTGTCACCCATCTATTGACCTATTTTGTACCCAGTTTACCAACTCAGGAGCTACCCCCAAACTTCCCAGTTTCCAATCAGCCTTCTATGTGGTACAGTGTCACAGGCCTTGTTGAAGTCTAAGTAGGCCACTCCTCTGCCCCAATCTGATCTTTTCCCCCTGGTCACCCAGTCAAAGAAATCTATCAGGTTCATCTGATATGATCCCACCCATGTGAATCCATGCTGTCTTGGGTGTTGTAACCCAAAAGATTCAAGATACTCCAAAATCCTTTACTTCAAAAGTGACTCCATCAGCTTCTCCACCACTGATGTCAGATGGACGGATCTATAGTTGCCTGCCCTGTACCTGCTATTGCTTTCATGAAGCGCTACTACATCTGCCTTCCTCCAGTCCTCTGGAACCACTCCTGTTTCCAGTAAGCTGTTGAATAGGGGTGTCAGAGGTGCAGCCAGTACCTCCCTGAGTTCCCTCAACACCCTTGCATGTACCTTGTCTGGTGGCATAGCTTTGTCCACTTTCAGATTTGCAAGTCCTTTCCATATTCCCTCCTCTGTAAATGGCGTTGTGTCTACTTTCCTTTCCCCAGTGCTCCTGCTGCCTTTATGTGGTCCATCCCCTTTTCCTTCCACCATAAAGACTGAACAGAAATATCTGTTCAGGATATTTGCTTTTTCCTGATCCTTCTCTGTACAGTCTCCCTGCCCCTTTTAAACTCACAATCCCACCTCTTGTTTTCCTTTTCTCACTTATGCACCTAAAAATGTGTTGTACTTTTATTACCCCTTAGACTCTCCTTTCCTCTGTTTGTGCTTTGGGCTCTTCACTGCTTTCTCTGTTTCCTTCTGTCTTTACTAGTAGACTTCCTATCTTGTTCCCTCTGCATCTCCTCATACATTCTGAATGCTACCCTTTTAGCATTAATCTTTTCAGCTACTTCTTTTGGGAACCATAGCAGTCTCTTTTTTCTTTTGTTTTTGCTCACTTCTTTTGTGCAGAGGTTTGTTTTCACTATGCCATCCTTACTTTGGCCCACTGTTCTTCCACACCGTCTTGGCTATTCTCCCCTGCTAGGTCATCTCTGAGGCATTCAACCTTTTTTAAAGTCTGTCCACCTGAAATCCAGGACCCTGGTTCTTGATGGGTTTGCTTGTGCTGTGATCCTTATGCTGAACCACACTGTATGGTGATCACTGGTTCCCAGGTGGCCTCCCACCTTGATGTCTGCAATGTTGTTCCTGTTAGTGGGCACCAGATCCAATATTGCTCCATCATGACTGGGCTACCTGACTAATTGCCAGAGAAGTGCCCCCTGCAGGGAGTCTAGGATGTCCCTGCTTCTAGCTGAGGCCATGGCAGGGAGGTTCCAATCTAAATCTGGCAGATTGAAGTCCCCCACTAGCAGCACCTGATGTTTTCTGCCATTGACATATGCGGTGTAACAGAGAGCTGGTTCAAAGAAGGCAACTGGTGCACAGAAATCCAGGGTGATGAAAAAATAGAAAAGACCCATAAGCATTCACAAGGAGGTGGTATAGCATTATATATCTCTCAGAATCTAAAACCCCACTAACTTCAACAAAATTCTACATCAGGTACAGAGACTGAGCTACTATGGGCATCCATTCCTCTCCTAAATAACAAACTTACCATAGGCCTAGGTTACTGGTCTCCCAACCTGGATAGCAATGAAAATAACTCATTTATGAATGAAATAAGAAATCTTGAAGTTGATGGAGATTTCATTCTAATGGGGGATTTCAACTTCCTAAATATCAACTGGGACACTTTGACACCAGTGAGTAGAACTGAAAGTAGATTTATTGATTCCATAATAATAAATAACCTAGAACAACTAGTTTAAAGTCCCACTAGAGGGAAAAACTTACTGAATTTACTTCTAACAAATGTTGATAAAGAAGGAATTAAAATAAACATAATCCACCCCTTAGGTAACTCTGACCATAATACGATACAGGTAGACATAAATATTCAACAGAAAACACATATCATTGGCCACACAAAAATCAAAGATTACTTCAAGGAAGATGATAGGAAGATAACTAATTTCCTGTCCAAATGGAACTAGAAAACTGAACTGAAAGATTTAAGTCTTAGTACTATGTGGCAACTAATAAAAGACAAAATTACATTTTGCATTGATTCATGGGTCCCAGATAGGATAAAATATAACAAAAATCATAGAATACCACAATGGTGGAACAAAAATGTCAAGCGTAACATCAAGAAAAAACAGAAACTGTACAACAAATATAAAAAAGCATCCAACATCATGCAATTTGTCTATCTATAAAAAAAGCAGCAAACAAAAATAAAAGCATAATCAAAAAAGCAAAACAACAGATGTAAATTAGATTAGCTACAACTATAAAGGATAATAAAAAGAAATTGTTCAACTATATTGGTTCCCTAAAGAGAAACAACAACGGTATTGGGCCACTACATACACAAACCAGTATGATCTCGGGGGAACAAGAGATAGCCACAGAATTAAATAACTATGCTACTAGTATATACACTGACAAAGAAGAAGTAAATCTGGATCATTTAACAACTACAGTCCCTTTTGTTCCATTTCATGAATCTGATGTTCTTGAAGCAATTAAGATCACTAAAACTAATAACTCAGCAGACCCAGATGGGATAACCCCAAAGTTCCTTAAAGAAACTGCAAACCAATTAGTCGGTCCCCTAACATTACTATTCAACACATCATTAATAGAGGGAAAGACACTCCAAGAATGGAACATGGCCACTGTTACGCCCATATGCAAAAATGGCAGTAAATATGATGAAAACATTATCGACCAATAAGTTTGACATCAGGCTTGGGAAAACTAATGGACAAAATGCTAAAACAATGTATTACTTTACATTTACAAGATGAGGGACAAATGGATGAAACACAGCATGGTTTCATCCATGGTAGATCATGCCTATTTGCAGATGACACCAAGCTCTGTGGGACAGTGGACACAGCTGAAGGGATAAGGGACCTACAGGAAGATCGGAAAAGTGGGGAGATGGTCCAGGATCTGGCAGCTTGGCTTCAATGCCAAGAAATGCAAAGTGATGCATATTGGAGCCAAGAATCCCAGGACAGAGTATTACCTGGGTGGAGTCCGAGTATCTGCATCAGAGGAGGAGAAAGACCTGGGAGTGATAATCACTAGTGACCCAAAGCACACCATGCAGTGCAAGAAAGCAGTAGCAAGGCAAACAAGATGCTGGGATGCATAGCTAGGGGGATCAGTAGTAGTAGGAGAGGAGGTTATACTGCTCTTGTACAGGTCACTGGTAAGGTCACATCTAGAGTATGAGGTTCAGTACTGGTGCCCACACCTCAAAAAGGACATTAACCTTCTAGAGAAGGTACAGAAGGGGGCTACAAAGATGATAGCCAGTCAGCAGGGCAAGGCATACGAGAAGAGGTTGAGCGCACTGAACATGTACTCCCTGGAAGACAGGAAAGAGAGAGAGGGGACATGATTGGAACATTCAAGTACTTGAAAGGGATAAATAAGGTTAATAAGGAGAGTCTGTTTAAGCTGAGTGGCAACCATATCGCAAGGGGGCACAGTCTTAAGTTGGAGGGTGGAAGGTTTAGGAGGGAGGTCAGGAAGCACTTCTTCACAGAGAGGGTGGTGGACACTTGGAATGTGCTGCTGGAAGAGGTCTTCTTATTGAAGATGGGGGGCAGCTTTCAGAGAGAGGCTGGGATAGGCATGGGGGAAGGTAAGAATCATGGGTAGGGAGGGCAGGGACATTAGCTCAAGCTGTGGACCCAGCAATACAAGCAGACTTGATAGACCAAATGGCCTTCTTTTGCTGACTTCTTCATATGTTTGTATGTTTAACAAACTTGCTACATTTTTTCAAACCTGTCTGCTTTGGACAACGGACTATCGGTTGATGTTATTTTCCTTGATTATTCAAAAGCATTTGATACAGTATCACATAGAGTTTAAATAAAACAAATGATCAGCCTAACTTTTCATCCAAACATAGTTAAGGGGTTAAATTCATGGCTGACAAACAGAAAATAATGCATAGCCATTGGGGGCACAAGTCACCATGGAGTACAGTAACAAGTGGTGTGCCTCAGGGTTCGGTTTTGGGCCCAGTACTGTTCAATATTCTTGTAACATCTATGCTACCACTGAATAACTTCTGGCTCTGCAAATATGCAGATGACTGTAAAATAGGAGGTATTATAATGGGCAAAGAAAGAGCACAACACTTTCAAAACAACCTTACTCATCTTGATAATTAGGCAAAGAGAAATAAAATGAGCTTTAAAGCAACTAAATGTATGGTTATTCATTTTGGATAAAACAACCTTGGGTATAACTACATACTTAATAATACCGTATTACAAACAACAGAAAATGAAAAAGATCTGGGTGTAGTTATATCACAGACATTATCATTTGATACACACTCCAATAATATTTTGCTGTTGTTAGTATCTCACCCCGATAGTGTACTCTTCCCCTGGGTTTTTGTTTCCCAGGTGCATTACTTTGCACTTCTTAGCATTGAATCTAAGCTGCCATACAGATGAGTATGAATAGATAGGCCACTGACAGAGCAAAGGCCGATGGCACATTCATAAAGGTAGAAAAAGAAATGGGCAGATTGGATTGGCCTTGTGGTCCTTATCTGCCGTCAACTTCTATGTTTCTATACAGTTAAAAAAGGCAACAAATATTAGGCTGTATTTTAAAAAATATAAAAAAGTAGACAACCAGAAGTACTTGTGCCACTCTACACTAGTTTGGCAAGGCCACATTTGGAGTATTGCTCCTCTCTATGTTCCCCAATTTTCACTAGAGAGAAGAAATTAATTAAAAGGGTACAGAGGAATGCTACAAAGAAAATTACTAACCTTAAGAACATAGACTATGTCGACAGACTCTAGACACTAGTGTAGAAACATAGAAACATAGAATTTGATGGCAGATAAGGACCGCTAGGCCCACCTAGTCTGTCCATTTCCCTACCTAATGGATAAGCTGCAGATCCTAATTAACCAACAGCCTAATTCCTCCTACTCCCAACCTCTAGAATTCTTGAATTCCCCCACTGTTTTTGACTCGACAACCTCCACAGGAAGGCTGTTCCATGCATCCACAACCCTCTCTGTGAAAAAATACTTCTTCACATTACCTCTGAGCCATCCCCCTTCTTCCTTCAGATTGTGCCCCCTTGTTCTTGCACATCTCTTTTTCTGAAAGATACTACCCTCTTGGACTTTGTCAATTCCCTTGAGGTACTTGAACATTTCTATCATGTCCCCCCCCCGTCCCTTCTTTCCTCAAGGGTATACATATTAAGCTCCTGAAGTATCTCTTCATATGTCTTCTGGTGCAGACCCTGCACCATTTTAGTTGCCCTCCTCTGGACTGCCTTCATCCTGTCTATGTCCTTGTGGAGACTGGGTATCCAGAACTGCATGCAGTACTCCAGATGGGGGTCTCACCAGCTGTCTGTACAGAGGGATAACAACTTCCTGTTTTCTACTGGTGTTGCCTCTTCCTATACATCCCAGTATCACCTCAGCCCTCCTTACTGCTCTCTCACATTGCTTGCCCACCTTTAGGTCATCTGATATGACTACCCCAGGTCCCTTTCCATTTTTGTTGTTGTTAGTATCTCACCCCTTCCCCATAGTGTACTCTTCCCCTGGGTTTTTGTTTCCCAGGTGCATTAATTTGCACTTCTTAGCATTGAATCTAAGCTGCCACACATTTGACCATTCCTCCAACCTTGCCAAGTCCCTTTTCAGCCTTTCCACTAGACCTCCACTAGACCTTGTGTATCAACCCTGTTGCAGATCTTTGTGTCATCTGCAAAGAGGCATACTTTTCCTTCCAGTCCCTCTGCAATGTCACTTATAAAGACATTGAAGAAGACTGGTCCCAGAACTGAACCCTGTGGTACACCACTAGTAACCCTCCTGTGGACCCCATTTACTATTACCCTCTGTGTCCTGTTCTCCAGCCAATTTTTTTTAAATTCAATATACTTTATTAAATTTCAGCAGCATAGACAGATGGACAGACCATTAATACTAGTACAGCTGCAACAGACACTTAACAAAAGACAAATATACAAGACCCCGGCCCAATCCCTGCCCCCAACCCGACCCTCCCCTCAAGCCAGCATGCCAGGGTTACTAAAAATTGATAGCTATGGTAAGAGGTAATCAGGCTGCCACAGGGATAGTAAAGTCAAGAGAGGCTCCCATAATAAATTATAAGCTGGTGCCATGTGCCGGATGTTCGCAATATGCCTCTAGTTGAATGGTTAGTAAGATCTCATGGTACTATTCCAAGGTCTAGGGTAAGGCTTCATCTTTCCAGTGCCCAAGTATGATTAGCTTAGCAGTGGCAGCAACTAGAGCTAAGTGAGCTTTCCTAGCTTTAGGTGTGCCTTGCATGAAAATAGAGAATAAGCAGGATTCTGTGGTAAACAAGGGGTCTAAGCCGAGGATCGGGTCCAGGACATGCTGAATAGCTCTCCAGAAGATTTGAGCTTTTGGACATTCCCACACCATATGAAAAAGGGAGCCTGCTTGCCTCCCACATTTGTGACAAAGGGGGGAGGCCAGTCTCCCCATAGCGTGTAATTTAGCTGGGGTATAGTACAGATTATGCATAGTATTGAATTGGATAAGCCTCAGCCTGTCCTGTTTAATGAATGTATAGCTAGTTTCCTGACTTTGCTCCAGTAATCTGATTCATCTGGAAGGGAAAGTGTTTGTGTCCAATAGTGACAGACACCCTTAGGCAGTACAGGGTCAAGAACTTATAAAAGCTTATATGCTCCTGAGACTGCATGGGGTTGTTTTTCCACCTTCAACACCACAGGAAGATCTTCATGAGGTAGAACCCAGGGTTTGGGGCCCAAAAAGGTGAGAACAACCTGTCTAATTTGCCAATATTTAAAGAACTCGATGCTGGAAAGTTGAAACTTTCCTTGTAATGAAGAAAAGGGTAATACAGAGTCCCCATTACAAAGGTCCCCAAGTGTACAATATTGTAGTTTGGGGCAGAACGAGCGTGGAATTGTGCGGTTACCTACCAAGAAGTGGGGACTGTGGAAAAGGGGCTGACTCAACGAGTTATGCCAACTAAGAGAGAGGTGAGTCTGTACCTGGTGGAAAGTATGGAGAGACCAGACTATGTGAAAGTGTTTGAGGTGATAAGGAATACAGGAGGGGGATTGGTATAGCAGAACTGGGAGGGAGACTTGAATGTTTTTCAGTAAGTCATGTTCAATCTCCACCCATGCGGGGATGTAAGAGGGACCCTGGAGCGTGATGGCATCATCTGCCCATTGAGCCAACTTACTAAAATGTTGAGCCCCATAATAGATAAAAAAAAATGGAAGGGACAGACCTCCTCGCAGTTTAGGTGCGGTAAGCTTGGCATATCCCCTTCTGACACTTTTATTTTTCCATAAAAAATTATTGATCAATCTCCATAATTGGTTAAACCAAGTTTTGGGAAGGAAGAGGCCCAGCATACCCATTGGGTATAAAACTTGCAGGAGAACATTCAATTTTGAGGACATGTAAGCATTCCCAAAGGGACATTGGCAAAGCACTCCAACTGTCCATGTCCGCTTTAAGTGCTGAAATGAGCTTGGTAAAATTATCCCTCATCACTGAAGGTAGATACCTAGCAATCCTAATCCCCAAATAGGTCAGAGTGTGTGGTACCTATTTCAAACCCAGGCAAGAGAGCTCCGCTTTCGAGGCATGGTAATTAGGGGGAAAATCTGGGATTTTGAGAGATTAAGCTTGCAATAGGAAACTTTAGAGAATGAATTCAGCTCACCAAGCAAAGCAGGCACAGTTGAAGCAGGATTTTCGAGATGAAGCAGTAGATCATCTGCATCAGCTGAAAAAAGGTATCTTCTGCCCTCGAGTTGTATGCCCTTTAAGCCAGGAGAGTTGATCATCCTATGAATCAGGGGTGCAGGTAGAAATTAAATAGGAGAGGAGAATGCAGGCACCCTTGATGGGTCCCACGTTGAAGAGAAAAAGAGGCTGAAAGGAAACCATTGCACTACACTCTGGCCAAAGGGCCGGAGTATAGTATCCAAACCCATTGAATGTAGTCTTTGGGAATCCCAAACCTGGCAAGGGCGGAGAATAAGAAGTTCCAGAAACTCTATCAAAAGCTTTCTCAGCATCGAGGGTGACCAAGGCCGAAGGAACTTCAGATGAACTCGACGCTGAAATCAAGCGCAAACGCTTCCTCAGGTGATCTCCCGAGGAGCGGCCCGACATGAAACCCACCTGGTCAAACCCAATGACCTCTCCCATGAGTGGGGCCAGGCGAGAGGCCAGAATTTTCACCAGGATTTTAACATCTGTATTGATTAAAGAGATTGGTCTGTAGTTACCTGGAAGTAGGGGGTCCTTGCCAGGTTTGGGAATGAGGGTTATTAATGCTTCCAAAAAAGGAATGATCACTCACTCCTCCACTAAACCAGAAGTTATACATGTCAGGCAGTAATGGGGCCAACTGGGTACAACAGGACTTATACAGGTTGTTTGTAAATCCATCCAGACCCAGGGCCTTGTCAAGAGGTAAGAGATTAATGGTGTGTTCTACTTCAGTGGCGGTAATGAGGGATCTGAGGCCTGCTACCTGCTGGGGTGAGAGACAGGGTAAAGTAACTGAATCCAAGTAGTTAGAAATACTGGCATCCTCAGGGAGGGGTGAGTCATCGATCGAGTAAAGGGATTCATAGTAGTGACCGAATATTGCCACAGTCTCTTTTGGGTCAGAAGAAGGCTCCTCATCAGAGGACGGATGCAGGCTAGGAATAAATCTGGTACCTTCTGTCTGCCTAAGCCTAAGAGCCAGGAGCTTCCCTGCTCTCTCATCCAACTCTAGGTAATTCATTCGAGTGTGGTGCAAGGACAGGTCTGCCTTTTGGGCCATTATGCCAATGTATTAAGACTGGAGGTGGTGAAGCTCTGCCCACTTGGAGTCAGGGGAGGCACGGTGTAAGGAATGCTCAAGATGCTTTATGTCTTCCAGAATAGAGTTTAGCTGAGCTTTATCTTGCTGAGCCTGTGTAGATGCCACACAAATAAGTTCCCCCCCGAAGCACACATTTAAGAGCTGCCCAAACAAGATCAGTCTTAGCAACAGAGCCTTTGTTCATCTCCAAAAAGAAGGATATGAAGTTTATAATGTGTTCAACCAGGGAGGGCTTCCGTAACAGTTGTGCTTTAAGGCACCAGAGGGAGTCCCTCTTGAGTCCCGGTCCGATAAGAAGGGACACCCTAACCGGGAAATGATTTGACAGGACCCTGGAATGAATGTCAGCTCTGAGTACCCCCAGAAGAGAGGTAGCACTCAAGAGGAAGTAATCTATATGTGAGAAAGTATTATGAGGTGGAGAAGAATACGTATATTGATGACTCAAGGGATTCAAAATGCGCCAGATGTCCAGAGTCCCGGTACCTGCCATAAGGTCCCTGAAAGCCCTTTGAGTAGGGGAAAGGCATACTCTTCTACTAGCTGAATGGTCCATTTCCGAATGAGGTACAACATTCCAGTCCCCTCCAAGTATGGTGAGCCTAGGAGGGTCGACTGCTAGCACTGAACTCAAATCAGTTAAAAACTGTGGATTTTCTGTATTCGGGCTGTAGTTAGAACTAATAAGTATAGGAAAAGATTCCAAGGTGCCCTGAAGGATGACAAAGTGTCCTAATGGATCCCACCATTCCGGTGCCAATACGAATGGTACTGATTTGGCCAACAGGATCACCATTCACTCCCTTATAGAAGAAGCTCCAGTTCCATAGGCTTGTCCCACCCAAAGCCACTGCAAAAGTGAAACATCAGCTCGCTTGAGGTGCGTTTCTTGAAGACACACAAAATGGGCCTTCAACTGGTGAAGATGCTTTAAGATCATAGTGCATTTACGGCGGTCCTGGGCCCCTTTAATAATCCAACTCACAAAATTATATTCACTGCTCATGGAGTCTAATCAAACAAAAATTGCTGAAATTAAACCCCTTCACCCTTTTAAAACCATTCAAGGCTTGTGGAAAAACTCTGTCATAGAACTCTGGCACATCTGGCTTACCCCCCATTCATGTCCCAGCAAAAAAGAATAGCAAAAGCTTGAATCAGAATACCCACGCTAAGAGACAAACAACCTTTAACTCTCCTAACTCTCCAAATCCTACCCACCCCCCACCCGTTCTCCCTTCCACCAATAAACTATATACAAGAAACAAGCCCCCAGCCCAGGTGGCCATTCCACCACTTTAACCTGGCCTGTGATGAACAAAACCATCAGAGCGAGCCTGACCCCCCCCCAGCTCTCCTTAGAGTAATCTTAATGCAGTACATTAAACACCATCTAAACCCCTCAAAAACTGTAATATTATTCATGTCTCAATGTAACACAAAAGTCCCTTAGAAAAACAGAACGCTATTAGTCCCTCCCACTTCAATGAAATTATATTAAGAGAAAAGGTTCTAAATTAACCAGGCATCTACTTAAGTTTTCTTGGGCGCCTACTCCAGGCATTAAAGGTTCAATAAAAACTTCTTTGATGTCCGCCAACTGAGGGCTTAGCTGGATTACGCACCATGTCATTGCAGGACCAGACCTGAGGCTTCCCCAATGCAGAAGGAGGGGCCAGGCCTGCTTGAGCTAGGATGGCTCCTCCACTCATCTACAAAGTCAGGCTTCCTTACAAAGCAACTATGAACCACTTTGGATCCACCCAGGACTCACCATGGGGTGAATGTCAGCTAGTACCCACAACCCTCCAGATAAAAATACCTGTATATTGGGGCTGCCTAGGCCAATTATAGGTTTATATCCTTGCCTTTGACATACTGCTCCCAAACCAGTTCACTCACTTAATCGACCCTCCTTAGCTGTAAATAGGCCTGGGGGGGCATGCACATTACACCATCCCAACCCCCACCTACCATCGAATTATAGTATTATTAAATAGTGATGTCTGGGGAGGGGTCATGCAAGAACCAGCCACATCAGCAAGATAGATGCCACAAATTCCCAAGTCAAAAAGGAAGCCTGGGCGAAGTGCCAAAGCACAATCTGCCTCTAAGACATGCAAAACTGAGCCTTTAAGGTCCCCGGGCTATGCCGGAAAAGTCCTGACAGTGACATGTGGAGGAACCCCAATTCTGCAACCCTGTAATCCCCTCACCCCACCATTGAACCTACCGCATATCTAGTGTCACAGACACTATGCGTCTCCGTCCAGGCCCTAACCTCTGGCATACCCCTTCAAGGACGAGAGTCTGTGTAGACAGAGAATGGGATCTTGTCAGAAGCTGGGTATCGCCAGGCCATCTCAGGTCACATTAGCTTGTCAACAGAGATCTGAAGCTGAACAACAGCAGGAGTGATAAGCAGGGTCAGCAGGGTGCAGTACCTCCCGGTGAATAAGGTTAAATCCTTGAGAAATCAAAGCAGGCTGTAGGGGTTTTGTCAGGGCAGAGTTCCCAGTTAACACAGAATGAAAGGTCATCAAAAGAAAAGAAAACCACACTAAGCTTAAATTGGGTCAGAAACAGTGGAATCAAAGCCTTTAATTAAGTACATAATTTAGTGGCCTGAAACAAGTCGGGGAATAACAGTGGCAGTTCTTTCCTGGCTTGGTCTTCTGAGTCAAAGGATTTAGGTGCCCCTTGATACGTGATCTGAAGCCTAGCAGGATACAACATCCTAAAGTGAACTCCAGCTGCCATCAATTTGGAGATGGTGTGATTATACCCGGCCCACTTCAGTCTGATAGACTTGGGCAGATCCTCTGAAATACCAAGTTTAGCACCTTCCCATGTTAACTCTTTCATTTCCTTTACGTTAGCCAGAATGTGTGCCTTATCCAAATAGTTTAGCAGCTTGAAAATAACTGGGTGAGGTGGGGCATTAGAAGAGGGCACTGGCCTAAGTGCCCTCTCAATCATGTAGCTAGGGGCGTTGAGCGAGGGACCCACTATTTTCATACAGAAGAGCTGCACAAACAAAATAGGATTCTGTCCCTTGGCCATCTCTGGGAGGCCGTCGATGAGCAGATTACTCCTCCTGTCATGGCCTTCCAAGTCCTCAGTTTTGTCTTCAAGTTTGCTTATTCTGCGCCAAGCTGCTGTGACCTCTGATTCTTGTCTTGCACGCCAGTCATCCAACGAGTCCACCCTGGCTTCAATATCCCTCATGCAGCAGACCAGGGTTTCGGATACCTGCTGAAGGCTGGTAAATTGAGTGGTTATGGCAAGTAGGGCCTCCTTTAAAGGCGACATTTTGGAAAGAAATTTTTCTTCCGATGGGGGTGGGCGTTGTTATGACCTTAGGTGTGGCTACCAGCTGGCTCCATGATTTCTTGGCAGCCTTTTGTTTGTCTGGTGAAGTCAGTGGGGTGTGAGAGGGACCCGCAGGCCAAATTTTTGCCACCAAATGCCTGAGTATTCACAAACTTTGTGACTATCTGGTTGGAGCCCAAATGAGTACAGTCTAACATGGTTATCACTCGATGGTTTTGGGGGCAAAATGGCAATTTTTAATCAGTATTAGGAGAGCTAAGGAGTGGAACCAAAGCAGACATGTCTTACTTGCTCCAACGCATCACATAACCTCCTCTAGCCAATTTTTTACCCAGGCTACCATCTTGGGACCCACTCCCAGGCTGGCTAACTTGTATATTAATCTTTTGTGTGGGACTGTGTCAAATGCCTTGCTAAAGTCTAGGTAGGCCATGTCCACAGCCCCTCCCTGATCTACTACTTTGGTCACCCAGTCAAAAAAATTATTAGATTCGTCCGACATGACGTTCCTGCTGTGAATCCATGCTGCCTTGGGTCCTGTGCCCCTCTGGCCTCTAGGTACTCAACAATTCTTTCCTTCAGAAGTGATTCCTTCATTTTCTCTATCACTGAGGTCAAACTAACAGGTCTGTAGTTTCCTGCCTCTTCTCTGCTTCCACTTTTGTGAAGTGGAATCACATCTGCCATCCTCCAGTCCTCAGGTACCACCCCATCCTCCCATGATTTGTAAAGAGGGTAGTCAGTGGTGTCACTAGTTCTACCCTTAGTTCTTTTACAATTCTGGGATGAATACCATCAGGCCCCATTGCTTTGTTCACCTTCAGTTTTAAGAGTTCTTTCAGAACTCTTTCTTCTGTGAATGGGCTGGTGTCAAATCCCCTATCCAGAGTGTTTCTGTTGTTTGGTTTGGGTACCTCCCCTTCTTCACTTGTGAATACTGAACAAATATATTTGTTTAGTATCTCTGCCTTTTCACAGTCACCCTCTGCCCACCTCCTCCCCTTTATTAAGTCTCACTATACCTCCCTTGGTCTTCCTTCACTCCCTGATGTACCTATAAAAGGTTTTAACCCCCTTCTTAACTGAGTTGGCTATATTTTCCTCAATTTGAGCATTTGCTGCTCTGACTGCCTTCCCTGCTTCCTTCTGCTTTAACTGATACAGTTCTCTGTCCTGCTTCTTCTGTGATTCACTGTACTTCCTGAATGCTATCTTTTTCTCCCTAACCTTCTCTGCTACCTCCTTTGAGAACCATAGTGTTTTTTTTTTACATTGTTTTGTTTTGTTTATTTGCTTCTCACAAAGGCTTGTTGCCTTAGTGATGGCAGTTTTGATTATTCCCCATTGCTCTTCCACCCCTCCTTCCTGCCCATTTGCTAGTGTATTCCTTAGGCATTCACCCATTTTGGCAACGTCAAAGGAGATTACAAGGAAATCTATGTCTAACATATGCTGCAATACGTAATGATGCCACATCTAAAACTATTGGATTAGTTTAAAACACTACTAATAATATTACTAGATCTCATCATTTAAAATTAAAGGGAGACCATTATTAAACCACTAAACATAGTCAATGGTACACCCAAAGAGTTGTATCACACTGGAATGCCTTACCTAAAAGTGTTGTGGAAAGTGAAACCATGTCTATTGTTAAGAAGAGACTGGACATACATACATATGGGAAACAAAAAATTTAAATACCACCATTAATAGGGTGGCGAGTTCACAAAAAGCCCCCAAGCCTCCTGAATTGTTGACACACTATGAAACTGTTGTGCTACTGGCTTCCCCCAGTGCCTTATCCAGTTCTTTTACCTGTGTTGGAGTTTTGTAGATCATCCCAGAGCTTTATCATGGTACACAACCCTCCTAACAGGTGACTCTATCGTGGGGGTTGGGGGGGCTCCTATTAGAGGCATGAAATGTGCAGAAAACAATGTTCTTCTTATATATGTTATCTATTAATACTCATATCTTGATGTTTCACCATTTAATCTTCACTTCTTCAAGTGACTTTAATCTGGGAACCAAACAGCAGCAAACACTTCCTTAAAATTTTGACCCCAATTACATGTTAAAATGTAACCTACTGTATATAGTACCATTTAGCCTTCCTAGGCTAAAAAATGTTCAGACATGTGAAAGTTTTACGCCTTTATAAAGCTTACTCTGTTTAAAACTTTTAAATCAGTTTCTTTCTGCAACAAAATACAGCAAAAACTTACACCCAAATATAAAAACACAAAACGAAAGTTCAGTGATAATACAAACAATGTTTTCTCTGAGAAAATGCTTAACTTATGGATCTGCATTGCTTAAAACTAACATATCTTGGTAAAAAAAGAAGAAAACTTTATATGCACAATTGCTTGCAAAATAATTCAATATTTTATTCAGTGCTTACAATAATCTGTCCAACTTTTCTAATAGGATCACAGGTATTATTTCATGAACTCATTGGCAGCTTGTCCTATTAAAGCTGTAATCTATATGCATTCCCAAATTAACATATGCCACAACAATACACCTGCCGGTATCTGAAATTAGTTTGGCTGTAAACTGTGTCTTCCAGTACAGGGTGACTTCTATTACAAGTCTACTTTTTCCAAGTGTCTTGTAATAGAAAACAGCTTCTATTAGAGGGAAGCTTCTAAATGAGGAAATATTAGAAACATAGAAGTTGATGGCAGATAAGGACTACAAGGCCCATCTAGTCTGCCCATTTTTTCTACTTTATGAATGTGCCATAGGCCTTTACTCTGTCAGTGGCCTGTCTATTCATACTCATCTGAGTTGCTCCCTTAAGCCTATCCCATGCCTATTTGAAGCCCTGCACTGTATTCACATCAATCACTTCCTGAGGTAGGCCATTCCATGCATCCACCACCCTTTCTGAGAAAAAGAACTTCCTCATATTACCCCTTAATCACTCTCTCTCTAATCTCATGCTGTGTCCTCTTGTCCTGCTATTTTTCTTATATTGAAACATGTTAGACTCTTTCACCTTGTTAATGCCCTTAAGATAGTTGAATGTTTCGATCATATCACCTCTCTCCCTCTTTAAATAAGGTAAGCATTCCATAGTTATTGTTATTAGGATTACACAAAGCAAATACATCCTGTGACTCCCACAATCCACTATGCACTAAAATGTAAAAACATTTAGAAAGGGACAAAACTACCTAGGATCCTGTCACCACAACAAGTGCCAACTACCTGACTGCATGTGAATTTCTCTAATCATTTTTTCAATAGCTCCTTTTTAGCTTCAATTTCTTAGCTTGTTCTGAAAAAAAGGCAACTCATAAATACCACTTGTGAAGCAGTTTAGCCAACCTATAAAATCTGTAAGTAAATCACTCACTTGATTCCTTCTGTGGCATCTTGTTCCAATGTGCAGCCAAAGGTTGGTGTTTGCTGCAACCTTCAGTATGCACCATCAGGCCCGACATGCTTGACATCACATGTGACATCATGATGCATGCACGTGTGCCGATGCTCATAATGGAGACTGTCATGATGCAAAGCTGGATTTCTATGTAACCTGCAACAGACGACTAGGTGGGCATAGTCTGCGAGTCCCAGTGATGAACTTGTTTCCTAAAAGGAACACAAAACATAGAAGCTGTGATTGTGGATTATCGTTTGTGTCTGTCACTCTCTTTCTTAATGGTACCTGCTTCAAGAATATTTTATTTAAGATGCAGATAAAAACAGTTAGGATTTTAGTCTGCCGTTATGATACTTAGTTCAGTCTGGGCAGACTTATTATTATTTTTATATATATTTTTTTCCATGAAAGTTTTTATTAAGTTTATATTATAAATGTGTACATATCAAAAGTAAGTGAGTAAGTAAAAATGTGTTTTTATTGTGGCGCCCAATCTCAGGGCTCTGGGTGCCATTACAATTTAAACAGGGCACAACAGATTAAAACAAGCATAATTAAACATTAGCATACAAATATTCTATAGTTAGATAAAATAAAGGTTAAGAAAAAAATTAAAAACTATCTCGGAAGGCTTGATTAAACAGATAGGTCTTTAGGCCCCCCTTGAATACCCCCACCATTTGGTCCTCCCTCAAAGATCTTGGCAGTGAATTCCAGAGCGCCGGGCTGGCCACCTCGAAGGAACGATACTCCAAGGTCTTCAGCCTGGCCCTCGGAATTGCCAGGAGGTCCTCGGTGGAGGAGTGGAGGGAGCAAACTGGGTTGGCTGGAGTTAGGAGGTCAGACAGGTAACCAGGGTCTAGTCCATATAGGGCCTTGTAGGTGAGCAAGTCTACCTTGAAGAGAATCCTCCTCCTGACCAGTAGCCAGTGCAGATCTGCAGGACTGAGGTCACATGGCAGGTTTTTGGTAGGCCCACCAGCAACCTGGCCTCTGTGTTCTGCACTAGCTGCAGCCCAAAGAGGGTCCCTTCATTGATAGTGACGTATAGAGCATTACAGTAGTCCAACCTAGAAGTCACAAAGGCATGCACCACTGATGGCAGGTCCTCAGGGAGAATCAGGGATTTAATTTGGGTGACATTACTTAGATGGTAAAGCCCACTCTTGATGACAGACAAAACCTGGGCTTCCATAGTCAGCCTGTCATCAAGAAGGACACCTAAGTTTTTCACTCTGGTGGAGGCCATCAATGGGGTAGAGCCCAGGACCATCCCTGTTGCCACTCTGAAGGCATCTCCATCATGCCAATGACCAAGCTCAATCAACAGTACTTCTGTTTTGTCAGGGTTAAGTCTCAGCCAGTTCGAGGACACCCAGTCCTGGATTTTGGGCAGGCATTTATTTAGCACATCAATGGCATTCCCAGTTCCAGGGGCATATGACATATACAGCTGGGAATTATCTGCACAACAGTGAAAACACAGACTGTATTGCCTAATGAGCTCCCCCAAGGGCAGCATGTACACCTCAAGCAACATTGGCGAGAGGATAGAACCCTGAGGTGCTCCACATGACAGGGGCATCAAGGAGTAGGAGAAATTCCCCATCACTACTCTCTGCCTCCTGTCTGAGAGATAGGACTCAAACCATTTCATTACTGTTCCAGTGAGTCCTCAATACACTTTAAGGCAATCCAAAAGCTCAATGTGATCCATAGTGTCAAATGCTGAGGAGAAATTGAGCAGAATGAGAATTGACCATTCTCCTCTATGTAACAGTTTTCTACAATAAAATACATGTACAGTAAACAGTAATATCAAATGAGGTTCAAAGAACTGGATCATAATAATGAAATAGAATTTAAAATAGAAAAAGGTACTGGAGTTAATGTAGGATTGTATAGGACATCAAGTAGAATGTCCCAGATGGGAAGATCAAGCAATACCTATATAACTCTGTAAACAGATAAGGCTAATACATGAGTACTAATAAATCTATAAAAGTGAAAATGATGTTGCGTGACATGGCCACCTGGGTGAAGGGGTATTAAGGGTCAGGCAAGAGGTAGTTAAGAGGTGCAGGTAGGGTCAAAGGCTGAGGAGAAACTAAGATGTGCAACAACATCTGAAGTGTGGATGTTGCTGATCCATGGGGGGAAGGAAAGGAGGAGAGGAAGCAAGAAAAATTAAGAAAGAGAGCGAGAATGCCACAATGGGCACCACCGATGTGGTCATTGCAGTACGAGGGGGAATCCCTCATGTAGGCAGAGTACAAGGAAATCAGGGGGATAAACCAAAAATACTGGGACCTCAAGTATTTCACCTGTGAAGGGCAGGAGTGAGAGGATTGTCAGTTTCCAATGAAGGAAAGGGTTCCAGATTTTATCATAATGGGATAGGGTCCCAGTGGCACTATGTGCTACTGTTTCATAGCATGCTGTAAGTGATAACAGATTAAACCATCCTGTGAAAGTAGGTGGTATGGTGTCCCTCCAATGGCATAAGATGACTCTTTTAGCAGCAGTTAAGGCACCAATAGCCCAAAGTTCTTGCAAGGAGGTCATAGAAGTGATGTCCAACGGAAGGCTCAAAAGGGTGAAACAGGGATCCTTCAGCACTGGAAGAGGAACAGTGTTCCCACAGAATGTCCAAACTGATTTCCATAAAATATGCACACTGCACCCATGTGATTGAAAAATGATTTCCAATAGTGGTCTAGAGTGGGGCAGTGCCACAGGATGCAATAAGGAGGCCTGTAGAGATGAACATCTCCAACAGTCACTGTGAGGGAGTAGCCCAGCTTTGTAAGTCTTAACAGAGTATGGTAGGCCCTGTGCATGATCTTGTATTGAACAGTTTTAGCTTGAACTTCTCTGGAGGCTTTATATATACAGGGCCAAAGCTGATCCCACTCTGTTTGTGTAACGGAGATATCTAATTCACATTTCCAGGCTTCATGTGAATCAGCAGAAGGAGGTGTGCTTGAGAGAGAATACTGGAGCAATGTGAATTTGTGGGATGAGTGTTTCAGGGAGGTAAGAGTAGTGAGTCATTGGTCCAGAGGAGTAATGCATGGTAAAAGATGTTCCTTGGAGACTGTTATTTTAAGGAGGTCATGTAGTTTTAGGTATTGCCAGAACTGAGTATGGGGAATGGCGAACTTATGGGAAAGTTTCACAAAGGAGCACAGGACTTCAGTATGGTATAAGTCTCCCAAGGAGTTGATACCCTGACACATCCAGGTACTCCAGGCTGGGGGCTGGTCTGCAACACATAGTGTGGGGTTATGCCAGAGGGGATGGCTGGGTGCAGTTTGAGGAGACCAATCTAAGGGAGCAGACATTTATTGCCAAATAAGCCAAGTAAATTTAATACTGGGAGGTGACTCCTGAGGTAGTTTCCATTCAGGGAAGATAAGCACAGGGGGTGGGCGGTTTGTGTTCCTTCTAGGGTAAGTCTTTGAGGTGGCAAAGGGGTAAGTTGTGGTTTTAGGCAGACAATAGCTTGTTGGAACTCTACTAGTTCATGTTGTATCTTACTGCTAGGTAAGCTAAGCCTGCCTTCTCTCTATGGTCTCATTACTGTTTGTAGTTTTTTTCTTGGTGCTTTCCCATTCCAGATAAAGGCTGACATTTTAGACATAAGTGTTTTAAAAAATGTAGAAGGAAGTGGTACAGGTAGATTGCCTAAAATGTATTGGATCTTAGGAATTGTAATTAGTTTAAGAGGATTAAATCTGCCACAAATGGAGAGGGTGGATTTCCAGTTACTCAAGTCAGTAAGTAATTTGTTAAGAACAACGGTGGTATTAGCTGCAACAGTGGTGGCGAGAGTGGGTTTGAGCTGAACCCTAGACATGTTATACCATCTGATGGCAACTGAAAGGGGTACAAGGAAAATAAAGCTGGAGTGCAGTAGAGGTTAAGGGGAAGGATCTGGGCCTTGGCTGCATTTAGCTTATAGCCGGCCAAGTTGGAAAATTCAGTAATGATCCTCTGAAGGGTCCAGAGGGAGATAGGAATATCAGTAAGAAAAAGAGTAATGTCATCTGCGAATAAAGCAATTTTATGAGGGGCACCTGTCACAGGGATTCCTGGGAAAAGAGGACAAGCTCTAATTTTGAGCACCAGGGGTTCTACAGCTAGAAGAAAAAGAAGCGGTGATAGGGAACATTGCTACCTGGTCTCCTTGTGTAAAGGGAATGAGGGAAAGATCACAGAGCTTCTAAGGACAGTGGCTGAGGGATTAGTGTATATGAGATAGACCTTGTTTACAAATATCGAGGCAATTCCAAAACAGAGAAGTGCATCAAGCAGATATGGCCACTCCACCCAGTCAAAGGCCTTTTCTGCATCCAATGACAGGGTGCAGTGGGTTCAGTGAATCCCTTACTTGCCACAGCAGGTCTAGCATATGCCTAATATAGTCTGACCCCAGGTGGCTAGGGACAAAACCCACTTCGTTGGGGTGTACCAAGGAGCCTATCATGGGTTCCAGGTGATGGGCCAATACCTTTGCAAAAATGTTGGCATCAGCATTAATCAGGGAAATGGGGCAACATTGAGAACATAAAACACTGTCTTTCCCTTTCTTGTGTAATAAAATAATGAGAGCCTGCATGAAGGAGGGATGCAGTTCGCCTTTCTCATGGGCTTCATTGAAGATTCAAACTAGTTGAGGTGACAAGATCTCTGCAAAGGCATGGTAAAAGTCAGTGGTAAAGCCACCTGGCCCTGGGGATTTGCCTAGGGAAAGGGATCTTATAGTCTGGGAAACTTATTGAGTTGAAATGGAGGCAACAAGGGATTAGATGGAGTCAGGAGTTACCTGGGGTAGGGAGATGTCTACATAGAATTGGTCAGATTCAGCTGAAGAAGGGTCCATTTCTGACAAGTACAAGGTACTATAAAATGAAATTCTGCATTGATAAGTGATGGGGAGAAAATGGTGATATCATCAGCCCGCTGGATAAGGGTGATATACCTCTTAGTCTCTCTGGAGCACAGAGAGTGGGCTAAAAGTTTGCTAGGTTGCTCCACAGCTTCTCAGTAGGATTGATTGAGTTTGAATAGGACATATTCAGTTCTGTGTTGAAGCAGGTCCTCCAGGGCAGCTTTGACCTCAAGAATTTGGGGGTATAAAATCTCTTATCTCTCCGGGTGCAATGAGAATTCGTGTTTCAAATTCTTTAAAGTGGATTCCTGCTGTCTAGTTAAGCAGTCTCTTTCTTTTTGAAGTTTAGATGAATGAGCAATAAGTTTGCCCCAAAGGGTGGCTTTCATGGCTTCCCACTGCATGGTAGTAGATGTGTCAGTGGTCTTATTTAAATGGAAATGCTCATTAAGTTCCTGCGCCACCCATGTGTAGAAGTCAGGCTGCTGGAGTAGAGTGGAAATGAATAGCTACTTATTTTGAGGAGAGGACTGACTGCTCCATGCAATGGATGAGGTTACTGGGGCATGGTCATTAATGAGAATGTTGCCTAGAGAAGTGTGCTAGATATAAAGAAGAATGTTGGTGGGAGACAAAATCACATCCAAATGACTGCATGAGTCATTTACTGGCAAAAAATAAGTGAAGTTTTGGGCAGTAGGGTGAATCGTTCTCCACAAGTCATGAAGACCCACAGTTCTGAAACTGGAGCTGGCATGTGTGGAAGTTAGGATTTCTTTCCTATCTGGGGTCCCGTCCTGTCTAAATTGGGGTTAAGGGCTAGGTTTAAATCACTTTCCAGAATAATACTGGCAGGGCCATCAAGGAGTGATCTGATTGTGTCAAAGAAAGCATGGTCCAGGGAGTTAGGGGCATATAAACTGCCAAGAATAATAGGTTCTACTTAGTAGGTGCCCTGTATCACTATGAGCCATCCCTCATTATCAGGCATTTGCTTGTGGATGCCCAGTTGGAGCTCCATTTGGCAGAGGATAGCTACTCCACAGCGGCGAGAGGAGATGGAGCTGTGGTAGACTGCTCCTTCCCAAGAAGAGCATAGATGAGGAGCATCCTCTTCAGTAAGGTGTGTCTCCTGGAGTAGGGCAATGTCACGCTGCATATAATTAAGTTTCACTAACAATTTATGCCTTTTTAGCAGACAGTTAAGGCCCCTGGTGTTCCAGAAGATGATTGTCAGATTGCCAAAGGCAGCCATATTAATATCAGATATCAAAAGCAGTTGCAAAGAAGATGTGGGGTCATGAGTGTCTCCCCCAAGACTCCCACATCCCAACAGCACAATACCAAAAAGTTAATAGTAATAACATTGAGATATCACAAAAGTTGGGAGATAAACTATGAAGTCTCCCACCTAATAGGGAGAGAGGTAGACTAACAACACAATAGGAATAAACATATCTCCTTCACTAAAGTAAATAGATAAAAACTAAAATAAAAAGTAATAATAATTGAGTGAGTCCAACTGTTGGGGGCACACTGGATGTCCCTACTAGTTAGTGACAAGGAAAGCACTTAAGCACTCGCTTACACGGAACCTGTGTTTGACCAAGGGAGTGCTTAGGCTACCCTCAGACTGTGCCTGTAGAGTGAGAATATGGAGGAAAGGCTAGGTATTGTTGTATTAGAGGGGAGGAGAACAAGAAAGAAGGAGGCGGGGATAAAGGTCAGAGAGGAAAAAATCCCTTTATAGAAGGAAGGGGAAATGAAGGGGGGGGGAGATTGAAAGACAGCAGTGTGTAAAGGGAGCGAGTATAAGCATATCTGAAAAAGAAGAAGAGAGCATTCCAATAAATAGTAAATAAATGGGGCTAGCCCTCAGCATTCCCACTCAGGCATTATTCAAAAACCCACTCCCACTTATGGAGAATCAGTTTTGCAAAACAAAAAAAGCATTAGACATAGCTCAACAGTAATATTGTTCCAAAGCATACGTGCTGGTAGAATAAAGTTTTGTGTCACAAACATCGTGTCAGCTTGGGATAACCTGTTGAATCCACAGGGTCCTGTTTCCGTGTCCTTCGCTGGGCAGAAATCATAAAGAGAGGAATAAAGATACCAGAAGAAGCTATCAGTTACGTACACTCTGCATTTAAAAAGTAAAGTTAGGCTATGCAATATACTATGGCATAGAAATCAATTAAACTGCATCACAGGCATGTGTGTATGCTGAGATTAAGTACAGAGCAAACAAAATGGAAGCATTCTGGCCTTGGAATAAAGTACAGTAGATGACCCCAAGAGCATGCCTGAACCATGAGAGCAAGCCAATGAACAGAATGGTGTTAGGGCCAGTTGGAAGAACAGCCCTCTTAGGATCTTCGTCTTAACAGGAGCTAGGGGTAAAAAACATTACAGCCTGGGACAGCCTGTTAACTCCACAGGGTCCTGTTTCTGTGACCCTCACTGCTCAGAGGCCATGGAGAGGGGATAAAAGCCAGGGGAGAGAAAACAGATTCCTGCTTACCCTGTCCAGGGAAAAAGGCAATAACAGTTTGTGTAGTGGCTCGGTGCAAACAGTGCGATTGAACTCAGCAGTATGCACTTGTCAGCTGCTGCAACAGATAGATCCAACAAAGGAGGTGGGTCAAACAGGGAATTACAGTACCTTTTCTCACATACACATTAGGCCCCAATGCGCAGAGTAATAACATAACATATTGACCCTTTGAGACCCTCCTGTCTCCCAGAAGTTTACACAAATCATCCATTCCCAATGCAAAGTATAAAAAACAGTCAGGGGAAGCAATGAGACAGATACTGGCAATAGAACTTGTAATTAATGTACTTGGTACCTGCCCAAAGTGCTCCGAAAGGGAGAGGGAGTGTTTCTTCCGTTCTTAAAGTGGCATTCAGACCCAGAAAGTAAGCGGACAAATTCACTAGCTGCTGTCAGAGAGGATAATGGAACAGCCTGAGGTGACCAGTGTATCTTACAGGTACTCACCTCTGTGTGCCTCATTCAGTGAAATCAAAAGGAAAAGGAAGGGCTGTAAACCAAAGTAAAGGCATGTGTTCCAGTTTCCATAAATAAAGACATTAGCCAACAACAAAATCAGTCCATGTGGTAATTACAGTTTAAATGCACAAGAGGTGCTGGCCCACTCACAGAGAGGTGGATATATTATAACAAGCTGAAATAATCCACCACAAAAGAAAGTACATAATCCTCAGTATGCAGGGTATCCTGTTAGTCACTACATGGTCCAGAGTAATAAAACAGCTATCACAGAAAGCTTCTCCAACCCTCAAATGACTCATAATTGTGGTCAGTTAGTACTCATGGTTTCAACAGTCACCTATTTACTGCAGGGGGGACATTTGTGACATCCATGAGTTCAGACATGGAGGATGCTGAAGGGGAAGATGGTCTTTGGGGGCCAAGGTATTGCTGGTAATAGACATCTGCCTCCTCTGGGGTTTGAAAAGTAAGTCTCTAGACCCTGAAATTAACAGCTAACATCACAGGGTATAACAAAGAGTAGGTGAGCCCATGGTTTCGGAGGCCCTGTTTGATTTTATCAAAGACCTGCCTCCTCTGAAGTACTGTCGGCAGATAATCAGGATAGAACAATAGGTGGTTACCTTCCACGTATATATCTTTGAGTTCACTGGTAGCCTTTAAGATGAGCTCCTTGTCTTGGAAATGGAGGAGCTTAAAGATGAATGGGGGGGGGGGAGCGTTGAGTAGATGCTGAGGCTTTGCTGGAGAACTGGATTTGGTGGGCCCATTCAATTTCAGAATTGTACATCGTTGGGTCTAGTTCACGCCACAATGAAAGGCTGGTATATAAGACGGTGACTGGATCATTGCCCTCTAAGCCTTCTTTTGATCCAAGAATGTGCAAATTATTTTGGCACACATGTCCTTCTAGGTCTTCTAATTTAGCCATTATCCAGGCTATATGAAGTTCCGTAGTTCAGAGATGAGTGGCATGGTTGTACTGGGTGGCCATGAGGGAGGTCAGCTGAGTTTCAGTACGGGTGACTCGGCCTGCAAGTTTATCAGGCTTGCCATTTGTGCCTACTGTATGACCATCTGCTTAATCTGTTCCACACTTGCTGCAATCTGCTGTAGGAGGGCACTGGAAGGAAGCTTTGCTTGTTTGGGGAAGGAAAGGCGCATTCTGGTTCCAGTGCTGCCATCTTTGCTGTGGGAAGAGTGCTCTTGGGGGGGGGAATTTTCAAAACTGAATTTCCTTTTTGTATATGGTGATGGATTCTCAAAATCTACAGTCAGTCAACATAATCCTCACCTTCACTGCCGATAAGCCAAATGATTATCCGAAGAGGAAAATATCAATGGATGGCTGAGGATCTTATGGCGGCAGCCCAGAGAGAAATGATTGGGCCGCCATCTCAAGCAGGTGCACATGTGACCTCCTTAATATTATATATTTAAGCCTTAATGCTTTTCGACCACTCTGTGCTGCTATTGTAAACAAACATTTATTTCATATTCAGAAACCTCTATGGTTCTTAAGTATAACTGATTTGAGGACAATGCTGGTTGTTTAGGGTGTGTGTAAAATATGGGGGATTAATGTTAAAGTTTTAATACAATAGGAAATGGGCCCATTACAGGAAGACCTTAAATCTCTCAGCTTTGCTGAATTATAAGCAGGCTAGAAATAATTGTAAAAAACTTATTTCTAAAGCAAAAAGGGAATATCATAAAGCAAAACAGTTGAACTTTGTTCATGACTGTCATAATCTTTGGCGTACAAGCAGAGATCTCACTAGTCACGGGAGGGAGGACGAGCTTTCCTCTATTTCCTCGAACGGTGTGATTAAGTAACCCTATTGTAGTGGTCGAAAAGTTCAACATTTTTTTTAATGATGTGTCTTCTTATAGAGTAGGGGTTGAAAAGCATGATTGTAATGCTAATGGTGTTTAGAATTTATTATCTTACCCAAAATTCTTTTTTAAGATACTTATTCTTGAATTGGTCCTGCGTTATTTGGACAAATTGAATCCACCAGCACCTAATAGTATTGACGGTCTGGACTTTAAGATTATTACAATGGAAAAATATATCATTGTTTTCCCTCTTAGTAAGTTGCTGAATTTTTCATTGTGCCAAGGAGAATATCCTATAAGCTGGAAACAAGCCATAATATGTTCCATATGTAAATCTGGCTCTAAACAGATAGTCTCTATCTATAGGCCCATTTCCTTGTTGGGCCCCATCTTTAAACTTTGTGAATGAATAATTATGGATCAAATTGATGAATTCTTGTCAAAATAGTGTTAATTCATGTACAACATGTTTTTTGTGTACTATGTAATACTAAAACTGCCTGGTGAGATTCACAAACTACACAGTTCACAGATTCTGGGAATCTAGTGGCCTTTATGTTCGTGGACCTCATCAAGGCATTCAGATTAGTTGATCATGGCTTGCTTTTACAGTCATTGTCACACTGTAATTTTTCTAGGGATGTTATTAAATTATTTGGGGACTATCTTTTGGGCCATGAACACAGAACTATTAATCAGTCTCACCATTCTAGTTTTCTTAAAGTTAGCTATGATGTCTGACAGGGCTCCATCTTGAGAACCATACTGTTTTCCCTCATCTTAAGTGATCTGACTTCAGCTTGCCCTTCCTCTGAAATGCTACTATATGCAGATGATGCAGTCAGTTTTAGGAGTGGGAATGATGTGGGGCCCTTAATGACATCCTTCAAAAAGAGTTTATTAAATTATAATCTTGGTTCAACACTCGAGGGATGGTCCTCAACACTAAGAAAACTAAAACTATGGATTTTGGTAGAACAAAACAAAAAAAATAGGGAATAGTGAATTTTTGTTGAGAGACCTTGATGGTGAGTCTGTTGAAACAGTTAATCAGTTTAGGTGCTTGGGAGTTATTTTAGACAGTGCCTTGACCTATGATTCACATGTTGATAGTATGATAAAAACAATACACCAATGTTTTGGTACACAGGGTCTGGAGTAATCATTTGCCAGAAAATCATGTTCTTTTGACTGAGGTTTTTGTTATTGGTCTTGGATTATGGATTATTACTTTATTCAGGTGCGTGAAGTGGGGTATTAACTAGGGTAAGAGCAGTTTATAATTCAATTTGTTATTTTATTATTGCCCTTCTGTTTAACACTCATCACTGTCTATTGTATCAGGCTGCACAGTTACCTTCATTGGACGACTGGATATAGACACACATTTTTTCAGAAGGTCATCCTGGGTAAGGTTCCTTGCTCAATAGTAGAACTATTTCCAATACAGCATACAAATCATTGTACTAAATCCCAGGAATCAATTTTGTTTAAAATTATTTTTTGCAAACCTGCTTTGAAAAAAGTTTTTGATTTTGTTGGACCATGCACTTACAATCATTTAGCACAATCAGTTAAGATTATTATATCACTACATGTTTTTAGGAAACATTTGTTAAGTTTTAAGATGATCAGTCTTCTTGTTACTGTAAATTATGTGTTTTTTACATCATGTATTTTTATGTAGTAAATGCTGGTCACACTTGAAAGAGGGCAATATTGCTCAATGTGCTTTTCCAGAGTAAGTAATAAAATGAAATGAAATGTTACAGTTCAAGGTGGGACAACATACCTCCTAACCAGGTTCAAGAGGGGTGGAGGTGGAGGCATCTGGACTGGAGTGACAGGTATGGCAGTGTCATTGTGTAGAGATCAAACACATGCCTTGCTATTTAGGATAGTTTCCTTTGAAGTGCACAGCATTAGGAGTCAGAGATTTCCTCCATTCCACTAAATTTTTATCCTTATTCATGCCAATCTATCTGTCTAGTGTTTGTAATTCATAGATCTCTTTCATTTCTATTTTTCAAACAGTCTGTTATAATCATGGCTTTGTTCTGGTGGTTTTACTGCTTCCAGGCCCCAAAAGTGTAAAGATGCACCTGTGTGTCCTTCCTGTCTGAAATGCTCCGCAACAGGGGAATCTGCTACTTTGTTTCTAATATCTCCCTTATGTTCATGCATCGCGTTAGGAGTGCTCTTATCATTTAGCCACATATATTTTATCTCAAAGACATTGCAGGACATAGATAAGCACCCTGGTTTCATGGTTTATATGTTTTAATGGGATATTCTTTATCGGGTTGTAGATGTTCAAAATTATTATTGCTCATTGGACCACACACTGAGCAGCATCAACAGGGCACTGACCCTGCTTTTAAAGGTCCAAGGAGCAGCTGGCCCATTTGAGTTCTGGGGCAATATGTTGTGCATGAACCAGTTTGTCCCCGATTGTTGGGAACTTCTTTTCTACCACTAGAAGTCTGGTTGAGAAACCCCCCAACATTGGCTGGGTATTGTTGCAAGATGGATCTGTGCTTGTTGATAATACTTTTAATCTCTCTCATTTTTTCATTATGTCTTGTAGTATACACTGCTATATCATGTTTGTTCTTACTACAAATTTGTGGTGTCAACATTTCTGAATTGTTGACCTCTGGCACTCAACTGGTGGCTTTGTTAAGTGTGGCTCTGGAACAACCCCTCTGAAAAAAAGATCTGTTTTTAGTGACAGCTAGCTGGTCTTTAAAATCTAGCTCTGAGCTACAATTTCTCCTAATTCTCAAAAAACTGTGAATAGGGTGTGCTCTTAAAGGGCACCTAAACAACCTATTTTTATAAGAAACAATTTTGAAACTCTGGCTTCATACACACATAAAGAAAAGGCTGCTGTTTACATTGATGCTACAACTACATTTATGTAAATGACATAAATGCAGTTTCATAGCAGTTGAAAAATGTAAACATCAGCCTTCTAATCTCAAAAAACCTGCACTGCCTGGTCCCTAAAATGGCTGCCAAATGTGTTACGTAATTACATCATTGGAGCCAAAGGCAGAGAGTTACATGGCTCTACAGTGCTAACTAGGTCCCCCCCCCCTTTGTTTAGAAGGGTGATGAGCTCACCAGTTTTTTGGTGTGGGGAGCAGGAGTGAAGAATGACCAGCAGGGCACATCTATATTCAGGGAAGAGAAAGAAAGAAGGGGGCAGGTGAGCAGATCACTGTGAGATACAAGATGTGGTCTGCCAGCACTATGATCGCTACCTGATCATGGATGAGAGCAGCCAGTGATGAAAAATATTTGGAGTGGCAGGGCAGTGCCTGAATTGGTACCTGGACTCCATGTATGGAGAGTACCTTCAGGGTGTTTGTTAAGATTTGTTGAGGCAGTATCAAGGGGACTGTGTGTACCACATTCAAGATTCAGAAGAGTGGTGAACAAGCCAACTAGCATTGTGGATGAAGGCACAGACGTTGACTGGAGGACTGCTAAGGACTGTCCTGTGGAGTTCCACTGATCACAGATAAGGGAGTAGACTGACACTGGAGGTCGGGTGGATTCACTCAAGGCGTTAGTATGCCCCTTCTGTCTAATAACCTTGTTATTGATAGTAAGTGTAGTCCATATGAGGGTATGAACAGAAGTTTTTCTGGTGTGTCTTGGTGTTTATTGCTTGACCATCCTGAAAGACCTGGTTGTTGGTTAATGCATCAGGGATAAGAAAAAAAACAAAAAACAGGGGGACTGCACATACTGCCTTCATTGTGCAGAAAGATGGTGATCCTCCCAATGTTTACTGCGGGAGCAGAACTGAAACATTGCTGGAAAAGGACCGGAGAGTGATTAGGGAAGCATCTTTTAACAGTGCCAGCTGATGAAGTGTACAGGTATCTGTATGGGTGTGTGATACTCTCTGAGGTACATGATTATGATATGAAATGTGCTAATTCTTTTGGGACTGGCAAGCTGATATGTGGCACCAGGCATTATTAAAGAGGACAGGAAATAATTTCTAATTGACAGCTGTTGATAATGTTCCCATTTACAGCAATGATATCCATAATACTAAATAATCCATATTTAACTGTTCCCGAACAAAAAGTGGTGTGAAAAACTGCATTTTGCACTGTTTTGTTTTTATGGGCAGCACTCTGCACAGATCTCTTCACGGAACCAATGATTTGGAGTTTTAACCCAGTTTGAGTAAAGAACTCTAATCATGGTTCTGATAGGACAATAGCTCACGTTTAGCATACTGTACATAAACCAACACAGTAACAACTTCAAATTACTGGTTCCATGAACAGAATCCTGCAGAATGTTGTCCATAAAAAGAAAACAATTGAAAACACAGTTTATTAAAGGTACAGTTAAATATGGTTCATTTTGAGGCAACTCTCATTTTTCTTACTGGGAACACTACCAATTAGCACATATTTCCTGTCCCCTTCAAGGATGGAGTGTGGACAGCACAGTGTATAACTATGGATGGGCTGTATGCAGGGGAGCTTATACCTAAACACTGGCACCCGAGTGCAGTACTAGGGGGGTGCTGTACTGTTGGGGTGTGCTGTTCTTCAGATAAGATGTTAAACCAAGGTCATTTCTACCCATCTCTGGTGCTGTCCTACTTGGTATCCAGGTGGAAGTAACAGAACCCAAGGAGAAGGGGAATTTTTTATTAAATCTTCAAAATCAAATAGTTACAAACATGTTAGGTTCACATTAAATTAATATACAAATCAAAAACACAGGGAAAGCCAATAATCATTTTAGGTACACCCCTTTCATTTCACATCAAAATGAATATACAAAACAAATAGTCATAATGAAATAGAAAGAAAGCTATACTCCTTCCTCCCCCCTACTAAGAGAGAAGGGGAATTTATTATTACATCTCCAAATTCTAATATACACAAATCAAAAATGTATCACTTAATTCGTGCAACAAAGAAGAAAAGAAAAGAAAAGAAATCGAATTAGTCATTTAAACATACCTATTCAAATGTCTGCAAATGCTGAAAAAAACCTTTAGAAAATTAAGAATAAACCATAGCCCCCCCCCCCCCCATGGCATAAAGACTTATTTTAAATCTCTACTTCACCATTTCCCATACCCAGGAAAAAACAATTGTGTTTTCTTAAACAAATAAATTAGCATCATTACACTTCATTCCCTTTCCTTCCCTCACATAATTCCTGGATGGAATTAAACTCCTATTGCCTTTAAATGTGAAACAATATTTTATACTGTTATCCAATGAAGAAAGTAGTCTTAAGGAAGCTCATAATACACAGTTTTCTAGTTTGCTTCTATCTCATATATGTATAATTTATACCATGCTTTCCTGTAATGTGAACACTTCATCATTCTGCATGTAACCAAGACATATTCCTCCAAAGTTTTTGAAACATATCACCATTATGAAACTTTTTCCCTGTCTGCTTTACTGTTATGACAGCAGATTTTATAGCACAAAACAGTTAGTTTCTCAGGGGTTGTATTTTTCTGTTGTAATGAAAACAGTTATCTATATTGTCAAATATAATATTTTATACAACCCCAAATCACATGTATTGTGCTAGAGTCATATTTTTGCCACACCCTG
Source organism: Neoceratodus forsteri (assembly GCA_016271365.2). Lineage (NCBI taxonomy): Eukaryota > Metazoa > Chordata > Ceratodontiformes > Ceratodontidae > Neoceratodus > Neoceratodus forsteri. The sequence goes on from CM028129.1 coordinate 801,798,238, forward strand.
GGAAGGATGCCCAAAAATACAAATTGTGGTGTTATTGCAAGCAGTGGTGAATGTTTCCATCTATCATGCAATAATGTCCAAAATGAGATGATATAAGGACAATTAAAAGATAAATGTTCCATGGTTTCAATAACTCCACTGCAAGTGCCACCTCTAATACGTACTCTTTCCTTTTGGTCTTTATGTTTTAAATTCCCTTTCATGTTAAGTTTACCATGGGCACAATGCCATTGAACATCACACATGTTTCTCTGGAAGCCTTGGATTTGATAACATTGTGTTTATTTGTTGAACCTCCTGTGTGGCCCTATTATAATATCTAGGGGTCTCTATGTAACTACTTGCCATTATTTTCCCATAAACATCTTCCTGTTATCTTTATGTAATGTTTGTTTTGTAACTTTCCAAAATTTTAACTTACTAAAAACCTCCTGGAAATATACCAGCAATCCCCCTAAATATTTTTGTTTCAGGACTGGGTTATGTATCTCCCACTCATTACAAAATTGATATATTCTATCTAATACCCATGGCGCCCACATCTGTCTAGCTGTTTTTAAGATAAGTACTATATTTGCATATATAAATATACTGAAAAAGAAAACTATAGAGTTCACCATGCCAAATGCCCCCTTCTGTCCTTGTCAAGTATGTCACCGCTTGCTTAATGGGATTTAACCTGCTCCCTCAAATACACTTAAAATAATAGCTGTAAATCACCATTTCCAACTGCTTAGGAGGGGGAAACACTACACTGATATAAAGGAATATTGGGATTAGAAATGCTTTTACCATGTAAATACATTTTTTCTTTGACATATTCCATCTATTCCATAAATTGACTGTGACTGAGCCTTCTTTAATACTAAGTCCCAATTATATTGTCCCATGTTACCATGACCAAAATACCCCTAAAATGTTACAAAACTCCCTTTTAACTGGTATTCTCATAATCTCTGTCTATTGTTGATCCATATTACCTATCTGAAGACATCTACTCTTATTATAATTTATTCCAGACCCTGTACGTGTTGAAAAAAAAACTCTAGTACCCCCTCTGCAGCATTTCAAGATCTAACATCAGTTAGTACCAAGCAAATGTTATCTGCATAAACTATAGTTTTGATTTCTTGATCGTCACAGGAAAAGGATAACCCTCTAATACCCTCAGTATTGTGTAGTTGGTGCAACAATGGGTCTAGTGTTAAAATATGCAATAAGGGGCCATCACAGGAAAAGGATAACCCTTTAATATCCTTAGTATTGTGTAGTTGGTCCAACAATGGGTCTAGTATTAAAATATACAACAAGGGGCTAAGGGGGCACCCTTGTCTAACCCCTCTATGTACTTCACACTGTTTTCCTACCTATCCATTAATATCAGGTTCTACCCTTGGTCTTCTATATCATGCTTGTATCCACCCAATAAACTTCTCCAGGAAACCATATGCACTCATACATTTCCGTAAATATTAATGCGAAATTTTATCAACCACCTTACTCTGATCTAGGCGAATTAGATAGCCTATTATTTCATCAGAGTTACCTCTATCCATGATTTCCCTCAGATGAATTAATCCATCTGAAATTTTCCTGTCAGGAATGCCACAAAACTGAGATGGATGCATGATTAGGTCCAAAACCTGAGCTACTTTCTTACGTAAAATTTTCATTAATGTTTTGCCATCTGAATTCAGGAGTGTTATGGGTCTCCAGTTCGTAAGGAGAATCTTGTCTCCTATGTTATATAATAATATGAGAGGCCCATTTCACATGACATTTGGGAAATTTTCTGAGTTTAAGAAATAATTATACATATCCATTGTTTCATCTGATAGGTAAACAGTATTTCACATAATTCATTTGGTGACCAATCCTTTCCAGGGGCTATTTCAGTTTTTAAACTTTTAATAGTATTTTCTACCTCCTCTTTCAAGATTGGTTCAGCTAGCATCCCAATCTCTGAAGGTAACTGAGGGATATTACAAGAATGTATCCATTCATCCATCCTCTCCTCCTTTAGTATGGGTTTCTGCACCATTGTGTACACATAATTTCTACTTTGGTCATAATCCTTTTTTGTGAGTTCACAACTGTTCCAGTGGATGTTTTAATCTTATTTAGGGTTTTCTTATCTCTAAGACAGGCACAACACTCAAAAGGATTTGTGTGACTTTGTGTCCCTTGTGTCCCAAAGAGCTGTTCCCTTTCTAAAGACTTCATCCTATCATCCTGGATATTATTAATTTCCTCCTTAATTTGTTGTATATGTTCAGAAAAATTAATCTGTGTTTCAATTTGTGAGGTTGATAATTTATGTAATTCCTTTTGTAGTTCCATATAATGTTTATTCTTCATTCTTCCATTTATTTTCCCTATTGTTTGAAAAAACTTTCCATCATATAGAAAAAACAGATTTCTAGCTTCTAGTATACTTTTTAACCCTTCTTTTACTTCAGAAATTTATAGTAAACTGAGGTTAAGCCTCCAATATCCTGGACCCCTTTCCTCATAACTGGAAATTACACATGACAAAAGATCATGATCTGAGGTATTAACTTGCTCTACCTTAACTTCTTGAAAGGGTAGGGTATCAGAAATAAACCAATAGTCAATTCTTAAGTAGAAAGGCAGCCCCTATAATAAGTACGGGGGGCCTTTTGATATCTAATTTCAAAAACATCAATTAACACTGTCTATGTTATTAACTTGCTTAAAGCTACTGAATCACTAATTTTTTTTTCAGTTTTTAACCCTCTGTCACTAATCTTCCTTCTACAATTAAAGTCCCTCCCTAGTAACATATTTTTTGATGTAAATAAGTAGAGCTATATGAGTTGTAGCATTTGGACTCTGCCTGCTTTTGATTGTGGGGTATAAACATTGATTAACCTGAAATCTGAGTTCCCCAACTTTGCATTTAACAGAAGGATGTCCACCATATGTATAAGTTGTACTGAGGGATCAGTGAAACATATCCCCACACAACTACAGGTATCTTCCTGCTAGACCAAAAGCTAGGTCCCCAAATCCATGCCTTTGTTGCAGTGTCTGTCTCATAGGGGGAATGAAGTCTAGTATTTTGGAAGTGTACTACTGTATATCAAAATGCTTTCCAGCAAATATCTCATACGTGGCCAATCTTTTCCTTTCAGATTGTATACTATTTACATTCAGCGATGCAACAGACAGTTTATAATCAACACAGGACATGAGATAATCAGTCAAGTTTTTTCTTCACAGTAGTCCTCATTCCCATTCTTCATTTTTTTGACTTGCCATCTGGTACACTTGTGACTTCCTGTTCAGATTCTCTATCTGTAGATATCGCATGCACGTCCTTATCCACTTCTAAGTCTCCCCACTGTAAAGTGGTAAATTTATTCTGTGTTGGAATGGGCTCTATCTGTTGTTTTCTTGGGGGAGGGTGGATTTCTGCTTGGCTTTCCCCCATTTTGTTTTAACTTGCTGTAAACCTGTCTCTACTATAGCTGGTGGTGGGGGGTGGAGGCACTGGAACTTGCACTATTCCTTCCTCCTTTACTTCCGGGGAAGGGGAGTTCTGCAATCACCTTGACTGTTGGGGCTTGTTCCTTATCCACCAGCCTAACAGTCTGGGCTGATGGTACCATATTTGGTATGTTTAGGCCTGTTCCTTGGTTTCCAGCCTTAGTGATATAATAGTCCTGTACTCTGAAATCAGCATCTTCTGTATTATGGGCCACCCATGGACAGTTAGAAAAAGTATGTCCCTCTTCATCACAAAGGTTACACTTGGGAGTCTATGTACCATGGCTTCTGGAGTGCCCTAGTTCCCCGCAAAAAGATCACATCAAGATTTCACAATTTGTACTGGTGTGTCTCAGGGACCCACACTTGTAGCATCTTTTGGGTTGCACAGGATAGAAAATGAACCCCTTATCCCTCCCAATATAAAAACAATTGGGGAGGTGTTCCATATCAATCAATGCTTGTCTCAGTTTGACTTTAAATGTGATAGGACTTAGCTTTTAGACCTCTAGATGCCCTCTAGTTGTTCTTTTATTGGCTACCAACTGTTCTGATATGTTTTTGACCTTTTCTGTTAAATTAATAATCTAATTTTGTTGCCTTTGTAACTACCCTGAATTCTTCTGTGCTCAGCAGTTGCTGCTCTGTTTTCATACTGCCTGAACATTCTATTACATCAGAAACCCTCATTCCAGGCCATTCAGATGAATAACATGGAATGGGTGTTCTTGATGTCATACTGTAGACTGTCTTAGAAATATGAAAATCAAGAGCAGTAGCTGGTGAGGAGAGTGGTACTCAATGTAGATCTAAAGGCACTCCAAAGCTAGATTATTTATTTATCACAAAATCATCAAAGCATATCAGAATACATAATTGGCATGAAAAGAAAGATGGCAGGGCAGTTAACTATGTAAAAATCATTTCCTATCTCCTTTAAACCTCCATCCCCTATTCCAGAAGCCTTATTAGTCTATTATGGGTTCAGGGTTCCCTTGAATGCTGCAGCATTGTTCTAACCAGTACATTATATTAGAAACATTAACCCCTTCATTCTGGAACAGTACTGTTATAACTTGAAAAGCTTGTTTAGTTAACATAATTACTTGAAAAGGGGTCCACAAGGGATTGGTTTTTAACGTGGCATGTTTACTCCAGAATCTTTCAAGCAGGTCTGGAGTTCTAAAACTTATGTCAAAAATAATTTCCCCAGGTGCATGCATTAGTGCATAAATGTCTGAGGGGGTAAACCCCAGGGACTGTTTAACATTTTGTCCACATAAAATCGGTCTAGAGGGGTGTCCATGTCCCCCAGATAATGCAGTCTTATTGCATTTCATCTTTTTGAAAAAGTCTATTGGTTTATGGAACAGGCTAACATATGTTGGCTGAGTTGTGTTTTTAGCGTGGGGGGTACCTTGTGTATCAGAAATACCACCTTGGGCATATGCTGTCTTATCTCTCCCTTGCCCCACTGTCATAAATGTATCTGCCTTAGAAACTGTCTCTGGGTTTGCATCTAGGGTTGCATCATAAAATATATCCCTGTGTATCCAGTGGAGAAAATGAAATAGTACCTGAATTATTATTCACCTTTGCAGATTCTAGGTTTGATGGTCCCACTTCTGAATGTGTTGTCAGCTCTGTGTTTGAGCCAGGTAACAGAATCCCCAGATCTGGAATCCATTCACCAGACTCAGACCGAATCCATCCTGCCCCCTGCATCACTTTCTCTAGGGACCACACCTTAAGATTAGGTACTTGCAGTGTTTTTCCCTGGATTTGTAGAACTTCTTTAGCCACTTGAGGGCTTGTTGCACTGGCACTGAAAACAAACAATTTTGACAGACCTGCTGAGGCAATCTCAGCCTGTGAATCAGCTGCTTGTTTCCTTTTTTTTGTCTTCTTTGTTTTTCCACCTCTTCTCACATATCTATTGATTAATAATGTCCAACTGAGCCTGCAAAACTGCCCTGGACATTTCCAGTGCCACTGTTCCCTTTTCTTGTTGTAAAGGTTGATTGTTCTCCAAGCCTCCTGGGTTTTGTTGTAAATGGCTGTCATTTCTTTTTTTTTTATGGTTCTCTACTCCAGAGCCTTGTGATGCCAAATCTTCATCCCCTGAGTGATCTAAGCCACCCCTGGCCATTGCATAACAATCTCCTACTCCTCTGACTCCATCCTGAAGTCTGCACTCCAAAACACAAACCGCAGTGACCCCTACTGCCAGAGTAGGGGAATATTTTATTAAGAAATCATAACAAAAATAGTACAGAAATAGAAGGTACAATAATCAAAACAAAATTCAACCATGAAGACCTTCACAGCGTAAGATACACTTCATCAACCAACCATTCAAAATTAAACTAAAAGAAAGTACAGTAACTGAAAGGTACACGTAAGATATGTGAAAAAAGTAAACAAAAAGAAATATGTACATGTATATACCAGTTGTTGTAGATCTCTCATCCAATTTTATCCTTCACGAACAGCACTGTGTTCCATCTAGTCACTCCCACTGATCATTGACTATGTGACTTATCATACAAACATTGTGAGATTAATTCATTTTCCAAAAGCTGAATCACTTGAAAGGGTATAAGCATCTAGTTTGCCAAAGTAAAAATTTAATACATATAAAGATGAGCCTGACAGTACCTAGATCCATTTCTAGAAACTGGAAAGTAAAACCTCCTACCAATTTACTATATGTAATGTACCTCCATCTAACATCTTTCCATGTCTGTGATAACAAGTGCCAGAAATCCATTGCAAATGGACAAGTAATAAGGAAATGCTCCTTTGTTTCTTTGACCAAACTACAAGAATTTCTGGGGCATGTTCTTTCTGCTACGCTTCTATGTTTGGCATTACCTTTTACACTAAGTCTCCCATGACAGCTTAACCATATAATATCCCACATTCTAAGGGGGGGTCCTTGGATCTTTCAAAGGTTGTAGAATCTTAGGGTGATGCATGTCTGGTAAACCTCTGAAGGTCAGTGTAATTGAAAAAGCTTGATATTGAATAGTCTGACAGACCATCCTACGGGGTATACTGACTAACTGCAGGGGGACCAATTTCCATTTCCTAAGTTTTGATACCACAGGTTTACAAAATAGAGGAGCGGTATGAAATGTAGCAGGAAGGAGTGAATGCCTTGTCCAACAGTCATAAAACGAGCCATACCAGGAAACAGCAAACACTATCCACAGGGCAGGAGAAGGGGTGGCTAGATTCCAAATGTTTGTTCTTCTAAAAATACTGTAAAAATGAACAATCAGGTTCAATAACACTAGTCCTCCTTGTTGTATTGGTAAGTACAAGATTTCCGTTTTGATGGGGTTCAAGCAGCTACCCCAAATGGTTTGGAACACTAGACTCAGCAAGATCACTTCCATTGTTTGTGGAATCGGATATATCATAGTCAAATATAAAAAAATGGGAAAAAAAATGTTTTCAATAATATCACCATTTTCTTTTTTGTCTGTTGCCATGTTTTCCATAGTGTGACCTTCTGTTTTTCAATTTACAATTTGTCAGTCCAGTTTAATAGTGAATTATCCCCTCTACCAAATATAATCCCCCAAATTATCAAAAATTCTGTGGATATAGTTAGACCCTGGAGGTCTCACAATGGAGCTGTAGAAGGACTCAGAATATAGCCTGTACTCTTGCCTTTATTTATGGATGCACTGGCTATATCCGAATACTTCTTTATTTGGGCCAAACCTGCTCCCCTGAAGTCTGATTCACCAATAAAAAGAAAAGGCAGACATTGTCTGCATACGCTGCCACCTTAACTTCCAGGGAACCAGCCACTGGGTGAACACCCCTGATAAGATCTGACTGCTGTAGCTGTCTCAACAAGGGGTCTAGGCAATAAATATGTAGAAGAGGGCTCATCAGGGCTTCTTTACCCTACTCCTCTACAAATGGGAACTTATGAACCCAAATGGCCATTAATCAGAGGATAGCAGTGGCTGTACCACATAAAGTAACTAACTAGGAGCAAAACTCGCTTGGTATGCCATAACTTTCCAATACTCTTAACAAAACGGCATGGGAGACCTTATCAAAGGCCTTTCCTTGGTCAAGGGAAAGGATATAACCATGCAACAGATCTTCTTTCCCTTGTTCCACCATTTTCCTTATAAGTAAAAGGTTCTCAGAAATAGACCTTCCTGTTACTGAACAAGTCTGTGCAGTGGAGATTACATAGGAGGTTATCTTAGCCAGTCATAAAGTTAATATTTTCATTAAGATCTTTAGATCGGAATTTAGAAGGCTTAAGTGCCTCCAATTATTTATATTGGTCTTCTCACCTTTTTTATACAGAAATATTTGAATTGCAATACAGAAATTGAAATCTATAGTAGAGGATAATAACATCCAATTTAAGACTGCAAAAGGAATCTCAACCAACTCTTCTCTAAACTTTTTATAAAATTCAGTGGAAAGGCCATCAAGGCCTGGTGCAGTGTTGTTTTTAAGGATTTTATAGCAGTTCAATTTCCAAGCGAGAAATAGGTGCCACTAGTTCACTTAGCCTATCTGCTGGGGGGGGCAGGGAGGGGTTGACGAAAGCTAGATAAGACTTTATATCAGAGTCCTGGAGACCAGGTGGAGCATACATGCCAGCTAGATGTGACTGTACCACTTTCACAATCTCCAAAGTCTTGGTGACAAGGTTACCAGCCGATGTGGTTAATGCAGTCATAGTTCTATATTCAGACCTGGACCAGCAACTAGAAAAAACATCCCCAAAGCTATTTTTTTCCTGGGGATGCATATCCTATGTTCAAACAATAAAGATGTCACCCTAGAATATTGCAAGGACTCCATTTCTTTTTTTACTGTAGTAATTTGTGGGGAAATGTTCTGATGCCCCTCATTAATATGGGGATATAATGTGTCCAAATGATTACGTAGTGTCAAATATCGTTTGTATTGTGTGATGTGTTTAATCGAGGCATGTTTGCTAAACAGAGATTGTAAGTCTGCTTTCGTTTCCATCCACCAGAAACTTAGATCATCTGATAAACAGGCAATAAATATATCTTCTTTAAGCAATTCTCGGACTTCAATACATAAGGAAATAGAATCCAGTAATGTATTATTTAGTTTCCAAGAGCCTTTTCCTATAGGTACTTGTTCCTCTCTACCTATTTCTAAAGCTAATATCTCATGGTCTGATATTTTTGAAGGATAAATCCGGGCAGTATGTACCCTAGTGTATTAGGATACGAAGATAAAATCAATTCTAGAAGACAGACATCCTTTGTGGAAGGTATGTCCCCCTTGGTGATGAAGTACCCTATATGTATCAGCTAGTCTAGACCTGTGAATAATAGATTTAAGACAGTTGGTATCACAGAAATCTTTTTGTGTCATAGCGCCCCGATCCTGTTTCAGTAATACACAATTAAAATCACCTGTTCATATGACATGTTTAGTAGTAAATAGGTAGGGCTTTATGGTAGTAAAAAGCTGAACTCGCTCCTTTTTTTTTTCAGGGGCGTATAAGTCTCCATGCCGTATTACCTGTATTAAAATCCAACAGTAGCACACATCCTGGAAGGATATCTAGCACTCTAGTGGCACAAAAGCCATATTCCTGAAACAAAATTCCCACACCATCACATGCATATGTACCATATGAGAAATAGGAAGAACCCCAACACCATAGCTTTTTTGCTGAACATATTAGAGAGGAGGTATTCAACCTAATATCCTGTAGGAAACATAAATCAAATCTCAAATCATGAAGTGTGGTAAAAGTGACAAGTCTACGTCTTACATACCTTATACTGTTTACATTAATGGTGGCTATCTTTAGTTGGGAAAAGGACAGTGTTTAGGGAAAAGAAGAAGTTCAGAGTTTATGGGACTTTCCCAAGTCTAGAACTCCTGCAGAGTGCTTTCCCTTGAGTGAATCTCTTTTCCCTAGAAGGGGTTTGGGGGGCGTGATCCCCCTCTGAATCCGCGAACACTACCTGTTGTGAAAAACAGTTGAAGAGGATTCAGATTCATCTCCCTGGTGAGATTCAGTCTGAAGGGATGTGAGGATGCCATAGTTATTGGACACCGGAAGCCCCTGAGGGGAAACAGTGGATTTTGCAATTTTTGGCTTAGGTCTGGTTTGCCTTGAAGCCCTCTTCCTAGTGATCATGATCAGGTTGGGGGGAGCATAACTACAGTGACATCCTCAGGAGGAGGGACAGTAGCTGGTTCCACTTGCAAAGGAACTGGGTCAGTAGCAGCGGCATTTGAAACAACAGTAAGTACAGTAGGTTCATTTTGGACAGAAGGCAGAATAGTGACTAGTTCTTCAGGAGGTGAAACTTCATTCAAGGGGGGGGACAGCCTCATACAGTACAGCCGGGGGTACAGAAACCAATGAGGTGTTCAGTTCAGGCCCAGCAGCTGTTGGTGTTGCAGTTTGGTTTCTGTGGGCAGCAATACTTTTTTTTTTTGAGCTTCAGCAATGAGGGAATCCTGATTGGGCTGATCAGACCTGTTATGTATAGCCCAGGGGCATGACCTATAGGAATGGCCTCTCTCTTCACAAAGATTACTAGTCATCTCATTTAAGCAAGTAGAACTAGTATGACCATAGTTCAGACAGACTGCATTTAAGCTGATCACAAGTGGAACTTAAATGGAGAAGGGAGCCACATTTAACACAGGTCTTAGGCTGACCAGAGTAAAAACAGTGACCCTGATCCTAGCCCAAAACAAACTACTGGGGAGATGTAAGGGACTAGTGTTTAAACTCTTAAGTGTAAGCTTATAACACCACCCCCCATCCAAATATGCTCTTCATCCATTATTGGCTGAGGGGGACCAGGAAGGTCACGCCGCTTCTACAACCAATGGGTGATGTCATGCACAGCCACACTCTCATTACGGAATAAGATAGTGACTGTTTTTATAGTTGGTCTTGTAAGAATATACCTTAAAATGGCAACCAAAGAGCAAAATACCTCAATTTTTCATATTTGACCCAGAATCTAACTAGCCCCTGGGTTTTTTTTAAAGCTGATGTCATACAGTGAATCCCCAGAGACATGTTTTAGAGCATACAGTAAAACTAATGATTCTTTAATCAATTTTCTTCCAACATAAAGTTTAGCAGGAATATTGTCCAGGCCTCCAAGATACTGCTGTCAAACTGCATTACAACGTTGTGCAGGAAGAGGTTGTTGAAAAAAATGGTCTTTTTTTCTAAATGATGCCGAAGTTGTTTTGGCCAGTTCAGCCGCTGAAGTGGGGGGCAGATAGCTCAACATCCATTTGGTCACCCCAAGTCCGAGTGTGTATGCCAGGACCCTCATCTCCTGAGTCTGAAGATGAGTCATGAACAGGTGCTGCTGAAGGAGCCTTGCCCCCATCAGTATCTGTAACATCCTCAGCCTGTATATTCAGATCAGATTCTGTGATAAAGTTAGTTGAAGTAGTTAAGGGCCCTGAACAAGCTTGTAGACTCTCCCGTTGAGCTTCTCTAGCCAGGAACCCAGGAATATGACTACGAGTGGGGTCTGGGAGCCATTGGTCTTTTGGCATTTTTTTCCATTCTGTTTTTTACAGTGAATTTTCAAGTGCCCAGTGCAGCTTCTGAGGTAATGGCCCAGGTGCTTGCCGCAGTTGTGAACCAGCACGCTCTTGTCTAAGTCCAAAAGTTTTCACTGCATCTGAAACAGATTGCATATGTGTAGCTGTACTCACATGTCTGGCAGGGAAAGGAAGTCCTGAGTCCTTGGGAAGCTGTATAGTACAACAAGGCAGTATCGTTTGCTCCACAGCTGCTGCATTTCGTAGTGATGAGTCAGACGGGCCTTGAACACTTTCCTTTGAAGTTACAGCATCAGCATCAGCTGTAGTTGGATTGACAGGGCCTTCCAAAATGTCAGGCCATTGTGAAAGTGCCGGTGGGATGGCATCAGGTGTGGCTATTAGGTTTTCCTTGGTTTGTTCAGATGATTCAAACTCCATATCCTCTATTCTCGACAATAAAACCACTGGGCTGGATACCGGAGGTACCGGGATAGTAGTAACAGTAGTTTGGTCCTGATTAAGTAAAGTCGACATGAATTGATGTTTTTCTGTACACAATTTCCTTAGTCAATCTTCTTCACTCAGATCAGAATTCTGTTGTGATGTATTTCCAACAACCATATTCATGGACAAAGCACTCTCCAGAGCTAAATCACTATCTTCAGTTACAACAGTCTCAGAAGGCAAGATCTCCAAAGCTGGACCTTCAGGGAGGGAAATCTGCTCACCTGCAGGTACACCAGCATACTGGCCACAGGAACAGAGGCCATGGGATCAGCAGCTCCCCTTGCCAATGAGTAGGGGAGTTTTATTGAAATAATAGACATAGTATACAACACATTAATATAGTATATATAAGTTAAGTTACATCATCTTAACAAAGAAGTAAACACATATTCTCTTGTTTCACTTTATGCCAAAATTCACTTAAATTTTATAAAATGTGTGAAACCCCTCCACCATTTCTTGATTTTATTAAAGCTAAACATTTGTGCTTCCCGTGAATAGATATTTGAAAGTTCATTAGTAACTAAAATGCTATAACAGTCATACAACATTTTCTGTTGATAAAGTACCCATTGGCATCTTGCCTGCCATAAATAATATCTCACACAACCAAACAATAAATATAAGGTACTGGTATGATATTGGGAAAAATTAGAAGGGTAAACCCCTAACACAAGTATTTCATATGAAACAGTAGAAAAACTTTTAAAGTTCCATAGATTTGCCAAGTATGCCCAAAAGCCTTTTGCATAGGATCAGTATATAAAAAAATGCTCCATAGTTTCTTCAGAATTTATGCAATCTAAGTAAGGACAATTTCTTTCTTCCTTAGCTTTGTATTTTGCATTCCCCTGAACATTAAGGCATCCATGCATTATAAGCCATTGAGTTTCCCATTGGCAAGGAGGCAACCTTTTATTGTTAAGCTGTGCTAACACCAAGGGGTTTAGGGCTGATGGGCAATTCTTAAAGCAAGGAACTTGTGGGTAAATATTCCCCATAATCAACTTATACATGGTCTTAGTAGTATTATTCAAAACCATCACTTTAGTAACTCGCCATCTGTACAATTTCTGTACTGCATATTTAAAATATAAGGGAATGTGTATATGGGGATTCATTTTAGGAGCTATATTGTGCCAAACTGCAAGGTATCTGCTTAAGGCCCCTTTAACCCACATTTTTTCAAGGCTCTCTACTTGACCTAAAACACATTTGATAGTGTTCATGATAAAAAGGATATGCAGAAATACTATTGGATCTATCATTCCAAGTCCTCCAGATTTTGTATCCAAATAGGTGTAGTGCCTTTTAACTGGGTTTAACCGATTCCCCCATAACATCTGGAAAAAAATGCTATACATTTTAGTTTCATGCTGAGGTGGTAAAGGGAAAATCATTACAATGAATTGGAAACAGGGTATAATGAATTGTTTTATAATGTGAATGCGTTTGAGTTTAAAGGATTTCCAATGTCGCCATCTGTTCACTTTCTTTTCCACTTTCTCTAATACTAAGTCTCAATTCTCTACTGGTAGGTTTTGAGGCCCAAAAAGAATTCCTAATATTTTCAAAGGGTTTCGTGATATGTAAATATTATCTTGTACTACCTATGCTGAACCAACAGCCCCAATAAATAGCCCTTTAGTTTTCTGCAGATTCAATTTGGCATTGGAAACTTTAGAGAATAATGTAAAAAGCTCAAAAATGTATGGATTTATACTTGGTCTGAGAAGAATAAATTCAAATCATCAGCATAGGCAAGTAAATGTATCTGACAGTGAAGCCCCTTCCCCATAATACCCATCCACTGTGGTGAATGTACTAAACACTGCAAAAGGGGATCCAATGAAAAAATGTATAGGAGGGGACTCAGGGAGCAGCCTTGTCGAACCCCAGTTTTTTAACAGAAAACTCCTAGCAGTGTGACCTTTCCAAAAAGGAAAGACTGCATTAGATTTATAAAGTAGCTTGATAAGATTAATCAACTGCATAGGAATCCCATAACTTTCTAAAACTAAAAAGAGATAAGGCAAATGCACTCTATCAAAGGCTTTCTTGAAGTCTGCCATAATAATGCACCCAGATTTACCAACCAATGATAAATATTCGATAATATCTCTAGTGATCATTAATGCTGATTGTATTCTCCTATCTGGTATACCACAAAATTGATATGGGGAAATAACCAGCTTGGCATATTGTTTTAGCCTATTATTTAAGATATTAGAAAAAAAATGTTGTAATCAGTGTTCAGAAGGGTTATGGGTCACCAATTCTTAATATCACTCCTGTCACCTGATTTAAACAGTTGCATCAGTAGTCCTCCCGTAAAAGCAGGAAACATTAAATTAGTAGCCAGAAAGCATTGAAATAAGAGTTTTAAGCACTCACTAAGTTCTTTCTGAAAAGTTTTATACAGCTGATTAGGGAGACTATCTATCCCTGGTGAAATATTAGGTTTTAATTTTTGAATAGTCTCCTCTATTTCTGCACTATTAATTGGCCCTTAAAGCTCCAAGGCCTCCTTAGGCGCTGAGGGTAAGTCTATAGAGCTTAAATAGGAATATATTGTGAGCTGGGTTCTAGGGAATGATAGTGTTGTCTGATTATGTCCCTTATTTGATCTAATTTCTCTAATCTGGATCCATCACAGTATAGCAAAAAATCTATATTTGAGGATTCCTTTGAGGATTTACAAGCCTCAAATGGATCTGCTATGGGAGATGCTTTTGTACCATTAGAAAGAATGACCTGCAGCATTTCTACCCTATTATATTGATAAGATTTCATGTTAGTTTTAAGAACACTGATCTGTTCAGAATAATCATATCTAGAAGCATATGAAATTGAAATGAGCCTTTGTAATTGCTGTCTTAAAGATAAATATTTTAAAAAATGATGATCTTTTGTTACTACTCCATACTTTTTAAACCATTTATGAAGATCTATTTTAGTCTCCTCCCACCATGCTCCTATATCTGTGTATAAAAAAAACACTGACAAATGAGCATGTAATATGAACTTAATACTGGCTATAACATGGGGGAATTCAAAATAGAAGTGTTCAATTTCCACCTCACCTGTCTACTACAGGCCAGGCTTACCGGTTGAAAAGAACTGAGTAGTAGTAAATGATCAGAAAATTCTATAGGCCTCATTTGAAAGGAAGAAACCTGTACTGACTGCGAAACAAACATGTGGTCTATTAAAGAATGCATTTTACCTTTCTTAAAGGAAAATAGGGGACCCTGAGAAAAATAAGAGATACAATTAATCAAACCAGCTGTTTTGCTTATAGATTCTAAGGCGTGAGAATCACAATAATTTTTTTTCCCCGTTGAGGTTGATTAGTGAGACTGCAATTAAAATCCCTTCCCCATAATACCTTAAGCGAGGTAACCAAATAAGGTTGCACTGCCCTCATAAAAGTCACCTTGTCAGCGTTAGTCTGTGGATTATAAATATTAATAAACCTATAACCAATATCATGCCATTCCCATCCAAAATCAGAACCCTGCCCGGAATAAGGTCAATTAAATTATGAAGCAAAAATTAAATGAGTTAAATAAGATATCTATGCCATCAGCACAGTCTGTTCTGAAAGACCAATAGGAAGGTACCCAGGGCCAATCTTTCTTAAACATAGATAGCTGTTCTATAGAGAACATCCAGGTTTCCTGTAGAAAACTTACTGAAATTTTATTATCATGAATATATTGGAAAAGTGCTTGTCTTTTACTAGTATTCAATAAACTATGTGTGTTTAATGATCCCCAAGAAGACAGCATTTAGTAGTCCGTAAGGTGCAATATTCCCTTATTTTTTCTGTTGTCTTACTTCCATGGGGGGAAAGGGGGGGCAGATGGAAAGCCTGCTGCATCTTGAGCTTGCTGTATCAGAAGGTCAGGACTAACGCAGGTAGCCTTATTCTTTGCAGCCCAAGGACAATCCCTGAAGGCATGACCATATTCTTCGCATAGGTCACATTTGGTGTGATTAGCACACTGCATAGTAATATGGCCAATTTCCCCACAGTTGTCGCACCGAGGTTGATCACAAACACTTGATAGGTGAGTCCTAGAGCCACACTTGTAGCAAGCTCTAGGTTGCCCTCCATAAAAGCAGACCCCTCTATCCCTGCCTAACAAAAAATTAGGTATGTGCTCAATTCCTGCATCTGATTGCCTCAGTTTAACTTTATATTTCCGACCCCCAGTCCAAAATTGCTCAGAATCTAGAAGAGGTTCTGGAGAGCTCAAAACTTCACATTTCTATGACAACCAGAAAGTTATGTCTTCCACATGGACCCCCTCATTCCGAAACATTATAGTTACAAACTTTATTAAAGGTTTAGTAAAGGGAATGACCAGGAAGGGGGTCCATGTGGGAGAGAACTTTACCTGCCTATACCTTTCCCAGAAAAGGTCCAAAGCATGTGATGTCCTAAAACTGACATTGAAATTGTTGTCACCAGATATATTTATAAAAGCAAAGACTTCCTTTGGTGAAAAATGTAGATAGTCTTTTAATAGAGTTTTGCCAATGTAGTGCCTGTCAGGCCTATCTTCCAAACTCCCTTTAAAGCATATGCGTTACTGCGTTTCTTCATGGGGCAGCTTCTCATTTTGCATTAGAAAACAGTTCAGACATCAAGAGCTTCTGTTCCTGTGATTTAGTGGTTTTTAGCTGTGGTAAAGCAGCCTGAGGGTGGGGGTCAGAACCTCCTGTGAGCGCAGTACACTGCAAATCTGGAATTTCTGAAGGTAGAGTGGAAGGTTTAGGTTTATAGTCATTAATCTGTGTCCCTTTTCATGAAGCATCTGCTCCTAACATAACGTTTACACCCGGTTTCCAAACAGGGGAATTTTGTGTAAGGCTCAAGTCAATATCCTACGCAGGGTCAGGCAACCAAATGCCTCAGAATGCCTGTTTCCATCCAGCCCCTACCAGGGCCTTCCCCGGAGACCAGGATCCTTCCATTTGATTAGGAGCAGTAATCTCTAACCCTCAATTGCAAAGGTTTGGATTTATCTGAAGAAACATAACCCTTGGTTTGCTGCTGTTTAGTTTGAGCCATGGGAAAAACAAACTCCGTAACCCCTGCTTGGGATTCTGTCTGTGTTTGATATACAATTGCAGGAGAGCAAACAGTCTGTCCACTTACTGGTGTTTTAAACACAAATCTCGCTGATTTAGTAAGTGGAATGTCCTATTTTGGTATGAAGTCAGTAATTTTAGAAGAGGAAAGAACCTTTTGCTGAGATGAAAAATCAACAGTCTCAGAACAAATGCTCGTTTTGCTTTGCAGTGGCTCAGGCTTTTGGTACTCGTTAGCTCTAACGACATTACTGCCAGCCTGATTCTCAATTAAGTTAATTTCAGAGGGAAACATTTTGTTAGAGGAATGTGCTGACTCACCGCGCCTCGCAGGGCCTGTTGTTGTCTTCTCCTCAGCTGGCAAGCTGACAGGATTAGCGCTGTTGATGACAGAGAGCGCTTCCTCATTCTGCGGATTCTTCGCTAGTACAGTGACTTGCAATTTACCAATCTCCTGCTGCTCGGTTGATGCTCCAAGGTCTGCACATACTGCAACTTCCCCCAAGATAGGTTCCTTAGGGGTTCTCTCGATTACTTTCTCCATTTCCTCTATAGAGATAGGAGCTTCATGAAACTCCTCGTCTGAATCAACTTCAGCATTATATAGTAGATTAGCCTCTGGCTTTACAATAGTGGGAGATGAGGCAAGCGCTTCCACTGTGCAGACGTCCTCTCCCTCCAGCGTCTCACTCCGAGTGGCCATCATACAGACAGCCTGTCCCCCTACTGGACAAGAGTAGGGGAATTTCTCCGGTGTCCTGGTGAACATTCCCCTTCCCATATAACCAGTTCATGCAATTGTCCAAGGCTATGTGTGGGTGTTGATGCGAGAAATGACTGCCACTACACTTTCAGTGACATCACTACCAGTCTGGCATTGCTTGTAAAGCACTTTGGGATACAATGTTTATAAAAAGCACTATATAAATGCTGATTATTATTATTCTTATTTCCCATGGAAAAAGAAGATAACAAGACAAGCATATGTTGTGGATTACCATGAAAGTAAGAGCTTTGGCATTGGGCTAGACCAGAACTTTGCTACAAACAATAGGACATCACCTAACCACTAAACCACCAGGTATTTGAAGAGCTGTACTGCATTGTGGTTTGCCAAAGAGAAAGTTTGATGGATTACAACACAATTTCAGCACGCTAAAGTAATCAAAATGAACAAAACCATAGCCTAACATGTACTGATCAAAATAAAGCACATGGTTTTGGCCATTTTGGTGAAACAACTCTAAACAAATGGGAAAAAGGAACTAGTATGCACCATACCTCTCAACTGTTATGAATTACACATAGCGCTATGATTTGCACACTCAAATATACCCTTGCTCCGCATAGGTTTACTGATGTTCCTCATAGTGTTAAAACTTTTTCTGAACACATAAACTATTTAAATCATTGAACTAAGTTGATATAAACATTCCTCATCACTAACTATATGGGCCCACTATCTGTAGGCATATTATTGTTTAAAATATGAAAGTGCTGCACATTCTGGACCTTTGCTATGATTTTTGAAGGCCAGAGCTATGATTTTAAATGCTGAGAGGTTGAGAGGTATGGTAAGCACTACAGAGAGCCATGTAGATCTTTGCCTCTAGCTCCAATGATGTAATCACTTAACACATTTGGCAGCCATTTTAGGGAGCAGGCAGGGCAGGCTTTTTGAAATTGGAAGGCTGATGTTTACATTTTTCAAATGCTATGGAACTGCATTTAGGTTAATTATATAAATTTAGTTTTAGCATTAATGTATACAGCAGCCTTTTCTTTAGTCCCTATGATGTCAGATGTTTGAATAATTTGTCGGCAAAATGTTGTTTAAGTGTCCTTTAATAAGACATTTGGAGCGGGAACTGCTGTCTTGTAAAATTGTATTCCTTTCCTTGGGCTTGTGCTATATGTTGGTTTCCAAGGTTTGTGCTGCTATTTTGATATTCAAATCCAGGTATGGTAATTCCTCCCTACTGTGACTAAGTACAAATTTTAAGCAACTAATACAGTTATTCAAGCAGCTCTGAAATTCCGTCAGTGATGCCACATCACAGTTCCATATCAAAAGCATGTTATCAGTATATTGCTTGTAACAAAGAATATGTAAGGGTGGGGAGTCCTCCATGTCTAGGGTTATATGATGGCATCTTATCCAGGAGAGCACAGGCATTATGCCATAAAATACTGCTACTGCTACACCAGTCACCTTGCCATCACGGGTCATGGGAAATGGGGACCAGGGACATCTTAACACCATACCCTGAGGCATGAAAAATATGACACCACACCCAAACTACAATGTACATACAGAGTTGGGATCAAGCATGGTGGTGTTTATTTGATAGCTGCTTTGGTTGTACACAGTACTCTGGGCATTTCCTGGGCCATATAACTTATTTTCTCATAATAGTACTTGGACACACTATACTACAACTTCTGTCCAGGGCCATATCCTGCACATAAGTTAATTCTCATATTCCTGGGGCTTTTACATAACTCCCAAGCTATAGTATGTGTCTTTCACTACTACTACTACTATAGGCAGTCTGGTGTTACCCATCTGCTTGTGGGGCCTTTTTGCCTACCCCATACTACAAAAGTTTCCAGGTTTACCCCCTGAACCAAAGGCATAATTACATTCTACATATACTGTATACTGGGTCTCTTTTAACCCTACAAAACCCTTACCTCTCTTGGAGTTCCTGGAGCCCTGGCACTCCCCAGACCACTTGTGCAATGGCGCCATTCCCAGGCAGATAAGAGGGGAACAAGCTGTGCTGACACATGTCTCCATGTGTGCAGTAGAACAATAAAAAAAGTATTGGCAGACGGTATGATACCACTACTTGTTTCATAAAGCATGGTTGGTCTGGCCATGTGTGCCTCCATTTTACACTTGACTGATGGCCCTAGAGGCCCAGAAGTTAGATTCCCATGTCTGGCCCCTTGCATGAAGACTTACCAATCCCAACCCTTATCAGGTCCCCTCCTACCTGATGCCCATTCATTTGGCTACCTGCCAGGGGGTTTCACTACAAACTACCTAGGACTTTACACAATGATCATTTCTTTAGCAAAGTTAACTTAGTTTTGCTACAGACCACAGACTTCTCCCAGTTCTTTCTGACTCTCAGTACTGTGTCCAGGAGTGAACCCGCAAGGGTTCTGGTGGCCTCCTTCGAGCAGTGGCCCGCCACTGTCTCAAGTGTGCATTTCAGGCTATGTTCTCTGTTCCTCTTGAGGTGAGTCCCTGGGGCTTTCATCTCTTCACCTACACCTGATGTTCTTCCCTGGAGACCTGGCAGAAGGGGACAAGTGTCAGCTGATCCTAGGAACCTTGTCACCATCTCTGGGACCACAGGCCCTCAAGGCCCAGTCACAGTCAAAGAAGCTAGACAGCTTCTCTCTCTCTCTCTCTCTCTCTGTTCCCAGGAAAAAGCCCAGCTGTCCTGGCTGCTGTCCTGGTACCGTCCCCTTAAACAGAGTATCTGGGGAAGGGCAGAACTATGCATATGCACGCTCTAGTTTTATGCTCTTACCTACATCTGGTCACAAACAGCTTGAACATTCAGACATCCTGTCTCCAGGCATCCCCTCTCCAGAGAACAACTCTCAGGGTTTGGCTTAACCCTTTGAGTGCTCTCTGGTAATCTGCCTTGAGCCAACTGAGTAAAGAGGCTGGTTACACTCTCTCTTGCCTTGAAAGGATCTCCCAAAACTGATGCCATCTCATTTTTATGGGTGGTACTGCCCTCCTGGTGCTCTAATGAGGTAGGTTGCCCTAAGTATCCCTTTACCTGAGATCTAGCCTAGGCCAGAACACTCAAGAGCCCTAACAAGTGTACTTTGTGGGTCTATGTATCATATGTCCTATTTGTAGGAGAAGCAGGACACATACTGTCTACACAATCCCCAACATACAGCACATTACGTTACTTGATCTACAACACTAGCACACTTAAAACTAGCAATTTAGCATCTATGAGCCAGAATGTATCCAAGTATACCTTGCAGTAGTCTTCACTTTCTCTACATCTTCAGCCTCTTTTCCTTTTGCCTGTCTTCCTCTGTTCCTTCCGCTCTTTTGAGGGACACAATGGTGAGACCCAGCAGCGGTGTAACCAGGAGTTTAAAACTTGTACTTGAGTGCTGACAGAACTGTTGTCCCCCTCCCCATAAACACAAACCAAAAGATGTTCTGTCCTGCCACACAAGCATTGCCCCACCCCTGTTTCAATCAATAACATGTAGTAAGCCAATGATCCTAATAGATTCACATGTTATTTTATCTAGCATGCACACTACCAATCAGACGGAAGTTGGCTGGCTTTTAGTTACAATGTTTAGGATACATTGTGAGAAGCCTCCGTAACACATCAGGGTAGCCAGCCTTGCAGATGTCTATTCACACCAGCACTCATACATACAGTATGTGATCAGATCACTCATACAATTATGGTCTCCAAGTATAGCACCCATATGTCTTCCAAGGATCATTCACAAACTCACACAAAAGCATCCAAAAAGGGGGAAAACAGTTCTTCAGGTACATTAATCACTGTTTGTGTTTGTTGCCCTGGCCTGATCTCATGTTGCTCCAGGGTTTTCCCGATTTTACTGTACTCAGCAAAGTATACTGAGTATGCCTGCTGACAACCATGAGGTCCAGCTCCACCATTTCAAAATATAAAATTTTGGTTTAAACTAGGTAAGTGATGAAGTCCACAACAACACGGTCTATGTGAGTGCAGCAACTTTCTTCAGGTAGGCAGGTCTCCCTTGAGAGATCAATAAGTGCTTTGAACGGATGTAACAGGAGGTAGTTCAAAGTGACCTTCTACTGTATTGTCTTTTATGGGGGGACCAAGCAAATTGTAGCCAGAGAGAATGAAAAGCCACACACTGCTCCCATGCAGAGTTCTTTCTTCCTTTATTGTTGTAGAGAAGCAGACACAATTAACTTGCAAAAATTACAAACCTGAAGCTCCTTGACTGCAGTCAGTACCCCTCCAACTTTCACTGATTTGTTGATTTACTCTGGTTTTCATTCACGGAAGTCCAACATTTTGTTCATACATAATGGCATGGATGAGACTTCCAAAGTGTTTTCTATCAGGTCTGACTACCCAGAAAAAGTAGTCAGCCTGTTGTTCATCCATATTCATACAACTGCTTCCTTCAGTGTCCCATGTGTGAACGTTAGTTTTGGCAGTTCGGTCTATTTGATCTTTTTGGCCAAATAGTACAGATGGCCCACTCGAGCAATATCTTTCTTTGCATTTGTAAACAAAATTCTTGCACAGTGAAATTCCACCTGTATTTTGATGGCTGTGTCAGCTTGACATATTTTTCAAAGCTTACAGATATCACAGCCCGGTGGCAATCAAGGTCCACGATTCCACTGCCTCATTTTGTCCTCTAGGGCCAATTGCTCCTCAGTCTTTTGCTCTGCCTGGGGTTCCAAAGGCACACTTGTTGGGGCAATCACAGGTACTTGTTTGGAGACTGCTGGTGCCGCAGTACTTGAAAATCATGAAGGGGAGGATGTAAGTTCACTGTGGAGGATTTGTGCATAAAAGCTTTGCTTTGTTGTCCTGGTCATCTGTTTCCTTGGCTTCCACAACCACATCTGACTCTTCACTTTCATCCTGGCTGCTGTTGATCTTCTTCTCAGGCTGATGGGGGACTGACCTCTTTAACAGTCACAGGAATGGCCAATGCACCAGTGGCTGAAGCCCTGAAATTTGAGGGTGTCATTAGGTCCAGTGTGCAGCTGTGCCAGTCTAAACTGCCAGCCATTCTCACTTTTGACCATGATCTACTCACCCTGGCAAACTTACCACACTCCACTTTCAGTGCAAAATGAACCAGGGAGGACACTCTAGACCACATCTGGGACTGCACCTGATTAACATCACACTGGTCAAGTTTCATCCCCTGCATCCTAATGGTTGTCTCCATCACACTACGTGAGCTGGCTAGGTGTGCACCTCTTCCTCAGTGTTGGCCTTTGTCTCAGACATTTTCTGCTTCCACTAGGCCATTGACTCAGGATGCAATTTCATTGGGGGCCAGCTTTGTAGTAGTTGGGGCCAGAGTGTTTGCTTTACTCTGGTTACAGTTCCCTAGTATCCATAGTGTAGGCATTCCTCCTAGGGAACAAGGTGAAGTTGAGACATATGATCACGGTATGGCATAGTCATAACAAATGTAACACACTTTCACTGTCCATACCTTGCATGCATGACCAAAACAATGGTTAAAGTACCCTGAGGGCATCACATTGTCAAGCAACCCTACAAGGCCTGTGGTTTATTCCTCCAAGAACTGTTCTAGGGCTTTTCCCAACTTCTACATGCAGAGAGTCCTCTTATGTTGATGGCACAACCACTCGGTCATGCTGTCATCAAGGTCTGATGACTGTGTATGTTGGTCCTCTCCCCATGACACACTGACTTTGTTTCTTTTTGCAAAAGTTCAATAACTTTCAATATACGAAGTTCATACCACGTGCACATCAGAGACTCGATGCAGTTACTTGCAGTTACTGTTTTTTCAGCCTTGTTTCCTTGCTCTATCTCTCTTTATAACTTTAGGTAGTACCTGGTTTGAATCCCCAGTAGGTGGATTTGAGGTTGGAGTCCTTTGTTGTGGTTTCCCAGCAAATGTGAGCAGGGGCCTCGGATGGGTTTTCTTCTTCCGGGCTAACAGTGTTGAGGTTAAGGAACTATCTAGGTGGCTGATGACTCCTGGGGCACAGTTGCTATAGCTGCAGCCATTGATGGATCCTTGCTGTCCTCAGATATCAGTCAGAAGGGTTAGAGGATATACTGCTGGTCAGTCATCTTGATTATTTATCTTGCTGCTTTCGTCAATCCACTGGGGCCTTTCTTCCTGATCTGTGTATTACTACCAGAATAGACATGCTTCATCTCTGATGTGTGAGTGGCACCTCATGCTCATGACCATTGTTCAGACCCTCTTCTAGCCCTGCTCAATTTGTATTGCAGTGTGGGCTTCCAAGCTACAGGCTCCAATCATACAATGGCATTCAAATTCAGGTTACATGTTCTGACTTGCTTCTCTCCCAACAATACACATACAGGAAATCAGCGGGGAAGACAAACTGCAGAAAATGACACTTTTTTTCAAAGGCAGCAAAATGTTTGTGGCTCATAAAATTTTTTAACTGATTTGCCCCAAATAAACTGCAAAAGGTGAGGGAGGTCAAGGGGCACCCTGAGCATAGTGCACCCTAATTCCATCACCCCCCAAGTCCCAGCAGACAATCCCACAAGTATAAGGACCTGGCACCCCCTGTGCCTAGGGGTATATGAGGATATCTCATCCAAGAAAATGCATGCCTTGCACCATAAAATACCAGTACTGCACAGCACAAGTCACCATGCTAATGTGGATAAGGGTTATAGGAGTCCGGGGCACCATAATGCCATACCCTAGAGCACCAAAAAGATAAGGCCACACACAAACTGTAATGCCCATACAGAATCTGGGATCAAGCATGGTTGTGTTTATTTAATAGCTGCCTAGGTGATACACAGGTCTCTGGGCATTTCCCTGGCCATAAAACATCTTTTCTCATGTTGGTGCTTGCACACACTATACTGCAACTTCTTTCTTACATCTCTTTCAACCCTACGAAACCCTAATCTCCCTTACAGGGTCCCAAGAGCCCTGCCATTCCCAAGACCATTTGTGTGGTGGCACACTCCAGCGGTAGGGCAAGCACTTACCTGCAGGGCAAACTGCACTGGCATGTGTCTCAATGTGTCCAGCTGGACTACAAAACTGATAGCCCTAGTGGCCCAAGAAGCAGAGTCCCATGTCTGGTCCCTAACATGGGGACATACCAACTCTAACACTTGTCAGACTCCACCCTACCTTACATCCATTCATTTAGCTACCTGTGAGGAGTTTCACTGTAAACTGCTTAGGGCATTACACAATGATCATTTATTTAGCAAGATTAATTACAGTTTTGCTCTGAACCACAGACGTCTCCCAATCTTTCTCACTCATTATTGCTTCCAGGAGTGAACCTGCAAGGGTTCTGGTGATCTCCCCAAAGGGTTGGCCAACCAGTCTCCCAAGGGTGCCTTTTGGGACTGATGTTCTCTGCTCCTCTTGAGGTGAGTCCCTGAGGCCTCCATCCCACCAGCTGCTCCTGATGTTCTTCTTCTTCTTAAGAGACCAGGCAAAAGGGGACCAGTGCTATCTGATCCCTGGGATCCTGCCATCATCACTGAGATTGTGGGCCCCCCAAAGCCCAGTCAGAGCCAGAGAGGCTGGAGTCCCAAACTGAGGAAACACTAGAACGAACAGTAAAAGAAGGTGACAAGACTTTCTATAGATACATTAGTGAAAGGAGAAAGTCCAGAGGGGGTATTGCTAAGCTCAATGGAGGAAAGGGGGCATGTGAGGAGGAGGACCCTGTAAAAGCATCTATCCTATATAGATACTTTTGCTCAGTATTTACTGAAGAGAAGGTAGGGCAGGGCCCACAGATCAGCACCATGGTCACAGGGGGGAGGGAGGTGAACACTACTCCCTTCACAAAAGAAAGGGTCCTACAACAGCTCACTAAGCTCAGGTTGGATAAAGCAATGGGACCTGATGGCATACATCCCAGGGTACTTAAGGAGCTAAGGGTGGAACTAGCTAGCAGAGCCATCAGAAGTACTGTTTAGTGAGTCTCTGAGCACAGGAGAGGTCCCAGAAGACTGGAGAAGGGCTCATGTGATCCTGCTCCACAAGAGTGGTAGCAGGGAAGAGGCAGAGAACTACAGAGCAGTCAGTCTTACCTCAGTAGTGGGCAAGATTATGGAGGCACTCCTTAAGGAAAGGATAGGGCAACACTTGGAATCCATAGGGGCATAGGATCCAAGACAGCATGGGTTTACAAAAGGAAGGTCCTGTCAAACTAATCTCATAGATTTCTTTGACTGGATAACCAGAGTGGTGGACCAAGGGGGAGCAGTTGATGTCGCCTACCTTGACTTCAGCAAAGCTTTTAACACTGTTCCACATAGAAGATTGATAAATAAGCTGGGTAGGCTCGGGGTGGGTCAGAAGTTAGTCAACTGGATGGCAAACTGGTTGACGGGCAGAAAACAGAGAGTGGTGGTAAATGGTATATGGTCAGAAGAGATGCAAGTCACAAGTGTGGTACCTCAGGGATAAGTCCTGGGGCCAGTCCTCTTCAATATCTTCATTAGTGACCTTGCAGATGGACTAGAGGGTAAGGCTTGTCTGTTTGCAGATGACACCAAGATCTGCAACAGAGTAGATGATCCAGATGGGGTGGGCAGAATGAGAAGAGATCTGGATAAACTAGCAAAATGCATCCCCTTCAAGTCTCACGCATTTTGCGGGAGTCTGCCGCATTCCAATGTCACTCTCAGACCTCCCGAAAGCTTAAAATCGAGGCACCCTTCTGTGCTGGAGTTCACGACCTCCCGTCAGTTTTTTGCCTGTCTACATAAGTTTTATGGCTATTGCAAGGCAAGCTGCATTGCATAGCCACTGAATAAACTGACCATGCTCCCGTTTAACTCAGTCCTAGAGCGTGAGGCATTGAAGGGGCTGACTCATTGATTGGGTGTAACTTAGAGCCGCCGATTACTTATGGCCAATCAGATAATTGGCACCTATGCGGTCGGCACGAGCTACTGCTGTCAGGCAATTGCATGTGGTGACGTCACAGTTCCTTTCAGCTGTTTACAGGCGGCAATTCACCGAGTTAGCCCCGTTGTCTTCTCAGAGCAGCCTTTGACAGAATAATTGCCGAGAAAACTTCTTCAGTTGCAGTGTTGTTGTGGCAGTGAAAAATTTGGTTTTGGCTCCTTGTCAGCCCAAGCCGCTACTTTACAGGATAAAAGTATGTTTGATCTGATCATTGTGTCTATTGCTATCTGGCGCGTAAGTAACCCGATCAGGCATCTGATGTTAAATTGTCACAAGTTAGTGGTACGGTGAATGAGTTGCTTGACTGAAAAATGAATTTTGTGCGATGTTTATCCACTTGTCCTGAGGCAGATTTGTTCTTTTTGCCAAAATGTTCAATTATGCTTGTTTTGTTTAGCGTGGGTTCAGTGGCGTAGATTGCTGGGGGGGGAGTTGCCCCAGAAATATTATTGTCACCGGGACTTTTAAACGCTCCGTTTTATTTATTTAATTTTTTTTCACGAACTTGTGTGGACCGTGGACCAGGACCTGGCTGGTGGGGTGGGGGGAGTGTGTACAAAAAAAAAATGCCCTTGGTGCTGACTGCTCGGTGTGGCCATTTCTGGTTGGCTGCACGATGTTTAGCAGCCTATCACGATTCACCGAGCAGCATGCTGATTCGTGAGCGAGTGGCGGAGAAGCAGAGCTGTCTTAGGTGTCAATTTTCGGAGCGATTCAGGTAGAGTCAACCCCCCTCATTCCAGTCATTCCTCTAACCCACTAGGCTATACTGACAGCTTGGCTTGGACATCATCTATGTCTTAGTCTTCCAGTCAGAATCTACACACAAGCAGTTCCACTCTTAATGGTATGTTTTCTTCAGCATTATGGGACCCCCAGTGACACACTGTGTGGAGTACTATGGTGGAGGCTTTGGGCTGGAAGGGAAAAGAATGGCAACCAGCTGTGGGTGTAGGTAAGGGGTGCAAGTGTAGGACTTTGTTGTCCTACACGCAGCTGCCTCGGTGAAAAGGGTGCAAAGCAAGATCCTGCGGGACGGGTATTGTTATTGGTGTTATTTATTAGTGAGTGAGAGCCTCGCTGAAAACGCCATCATGTCTTTGCTGGGACCAGGGCAACTGCTGCCTGAGCAGAGGTGGGTGACCACCAACATCCAGGTGACAGTGCTGCAGGCCCGACAAGTTCCTAGGACAAGTCATCCTCCACCTGAGTCACGTCTTTCCCAGGACAAAGCGCGCCCAGAACAGCGGTAAGTGGGGACTGGAGTTGGAGCCTCCCAGTGTTTTGCGGCTGCAGACATGGTCTTGGAGCGTCACAGTCAGATCAACGTTCAACCGGATTGCCGGACATTTTCAGGAGGGGGGGATCGAGGAATAACAGATATTTACTTTGGAAAAAATCCCACATTTTTCAAGTGTTGCAGCTAATATTAATTAATTACCCATGGGAAGCTGCCCTATGTACGGCTGGCTAAGCCATGATTTCTGAAAATCGCATTCAGTACATTGCTGAAGGACATGTATTGCTGTCCCGCATGTTCTGTTAACTGCTGCTTTTGTTGGAGTTAGGCAGTGACTACACATTGTGAAGAGTTCCATTAATTGTTCATGAAATACCATATACTTCTTCTCTTCCTCAGTCAGAACTGTTACTGAAACAAGTAATTATTAATATCAGCAGAACATAGGACACTGATAATGATGCATTCAAGGTACTTGTGCATGGGAATACAAATAAATTGTTGACACACACTAAACATGCTATTATTATCTCTACATTAAAGATCGGCTCATAGTATCCGTTCCCCAAACATCTCTGACAATTAGACTGACCAGGAGTTGCAGGTACAAATCTTTAAGCCGACTTCACCATTTTTTAAAAGTTATATCACTCAGAAAACATGGCTACTTCCAGAGACTGAAGCAATGCCCAAGCCAGCACACCAGAGTGGATCCATGCTGAAACTGAACTCTGATGCTATAGTATAACTAATATGTTTACTAGGTGGATGTAAAAGATGGAAGACAAAGCGAACATGGATCATTAATTTTTAAACCAGAGATTAAAGCACAAGCTAATCTTTTGTCTGTCAAGTTACAGTACACGACAGAAAACCTAAGTACTTTATGATCTAGAATTGTGATTTATTTTACAAACTAATCTGTATAAAGTGCTCCCTCACTGTTCAAACCCCATTATGAGGAAACCCCGGCTATAATGGTGGTGCAGCAAAAGTTTATTCAGAGCCAGTAATTTAAATTCTAATGTGGTACAAAAGGCACTAGGGTTAGGCAGTACTGTATTTCAAACATTGCAGGCTAAAAATTGGTTCAGAATTATTACAGCAAGAAAATACTCAGAGGTGGTAAATTTGTATAGACTCAGTGATATCAGCTGAGAAACAGAGCCTGCAGTAGCGCAGACAACTTAGCGAACAGAGAAATGGGGATGTACCCTTCCCCCTGAATATATTGAGCTAGAGTGCTACTCTTCTGTAAGTGTCCTTGATAAAAGATGAGACACCCAGATATTAGTAACAGTCAGGAGACAGGATTTTTTTTATCATTTGTAAATTACAGTATGTGGAAGTAATTCACTGATTTCTGTGTTCCCAATTCTGCTTTTTTACACATGAGAAGAAAATGTGACAGATGCAGCATTGGAAATGCAAAAAGCAGTGAATTACTTCCACATACTGTAATTTACAATATATTAATGAGCCAGCACCGATCTGAAAACTGAACGACCGACCACAGCAAAAAAAAACTCCAAAGGGAGACAGCAGCTCACAATTACTGCTCCCTTTACAAATGGACAGTTGCCTATTGGTCTCCTTTATGTTTCTAGTAACTCCCAGCCTTAATCCTGTATCAAGTCATGCAATGCTAGTTCAGTGAAGCAGGAGCAAGCATTAATGGAAAAGTGTAGAGACCCATTTTGTAAGGTCAGTAAACAAAGGCTGTGTGCACACTCCATTAATTGGAATCGGTGCTAGATTTTACTGTTTCCTGACAGCACAGAATAATGCTGCGTGCGCATGGGAATGTGGCTCTGTTGGTTCTGTTTTTATCTGCACGGACTTCGACTGAAATTACGAGTGATATAACTTTTAAAAATGGATGAAGCTGGCATAAACATTTGTACCCAATGACGCCTGGCCAGGTCAGTTGTCAGAAATGTTTGGGGAGTACAAACTAATAAAATAATGAGCTGCTCTTTACTGGTTATAAGTGCAGCAAATTGTTGGTTCAAAACAGCATATGTTTGCTCCTGAGCACAGTGTGGACAGAAAGTATTTACCAACAGCAGAACCTGTTACACTGGACAGCCACCAAGCAGTAACAGTCACTTCCCAATACACCATACCATCACCCACACCCAAGCACTGGCAAGCATCAGGTACTCCACCACCCGTGCTATGGCACCTACGTGCATGGACATCATCTAATGTTAATTCTCAGCAATAATGAAACTTAGAATGTCCGTCATCATGTCTCTTCCAACAATACCTTGTACACTGGTCATTTGTATGCTGCTTGGAGAGTCCAAATATAAATAGGCAGGGCACAACAAACAA
Source organism: Neoceratodus forsteri (assembly GCA_016271365.2). NCBI lineage: Eukaryota > Metazoa > Chordata > Ceratodontiformes > Ceratodontidae > Neoceratodus > Neoceratodus forsteri. The sequence goes on from CM028129.1 coordinate 801,828,200, forward strand.
CACTCCAGACCACTGGTTCATCCTCTGGGTCCTGGGTCAGACTCTTGTCCTCCTCCTGCTCTTCAGAGGAGCCAGCAACAGCACAGTAGAGCATGTCCCACCCATCTCCCATGAACCACAGTACAATCACGTTCTTGTGGCTTGTGAGCCAACTGGACTTTTAAATCTTTTTTAAAATTTGGTACACAAAAATCAGGACTTTTTGGTTAGTTTGCCCCCACTGAAAAAAAAAAAAAAGTACGTCACTGCGTGGGTTTCACTTGATGACAGCAGTCATTCAATGAGAGTCGGAAGCATACCTCTCAACTGTCCCTGAATTTCAGGGACGTCCCTGATTCTGCTTCAAAATTTTACTGTGTCCCTCCTAAAAATTGTGTTTCCATGACCAAACAGTAGGGGTTGTAAGCACAAAATAATGTCAAACATTAAAGCTACAAACTTGTTATTCCTTAGAAAATGCATTTTACACTAAGCCCTTTATTCTACCAGCTTCCTGAGTGAATAACACCAATTTTGAAAATGTCCTGATTTTGGTCCTTCCCTGATTTTTTTTTAAACCTTGTCCCTGATTTATGAGGCAGAAGGTTGAGAGGTGTGGTCGGAAGAACCAACTAAGAGCAGTCACTTTCTTTCTCATATTTTCCAGCTATTCCGTTGTCTGCTACTTGCTTTGCATTATTTAATTTCTAGTTGTCCTAAAGGAGGGATTTTGCAGGGTTCTAAATAATTTCATCCCCAAACTCCTCCCTTGATGTCATCCTCTGGAGACGGTCCTGTCACTTCAACTTCTGAAATTTTCAGAATGTGTTCTGTCATTGTATGGTCTACTGAAGTATACTTATTGGTTTGCCCAATCCCTTTGGCTCAGTTCCCCAGACACCCAGGTGGCATGCTGGGAGCCCACCTAGTGCACCAAAAGCGTCCCATAGTCTTAAAAAAAGTTTTAATCATCTAAAAAAGAAAAGGTCTCTCTCTTTGAGTAGTCCTTGCCTCTCCCCACCCTGCACCCACCCCTCTGCACACCCACCTCCCCAAACCCCTCTCACCGACACTTATCTTCGGAGCTCGGCACAATGATTTTCAGTGGACCGGGAACACGTCTGCACTCTTCAAAGCTGACCGTGAACTGAAGAAATGCCGGTAAACTGTATAATGGCATAAATAGGTTTTTTTTCAACTTTGGTTCATATCTTGGTCATTTTTCCAAATTTTTACACCAAATTTTCAACGTGGGGTTCTTGGGATCCCATCTTATGAATTCAGTCACTGTCATCTGGTTATTCAGTCCCGAAAGGTTATTTCACGGTCTATGCATGGAACCACCTTTCAGGACTGAGTAAGGAAAAGACAGTGTCGCAGTTCATGAAATGGGCTCACAAAAAGCCTATGTTGCTAATTTAGTGAAAACATTCCAAAATGACTGTGTTATGAGGGTGCATTGCACAGTTTCACGCATGCTTGTAACTTTGCAAATTTTTAATATTTTCACTACAGGTTTTCAACATTGACATTTTTCACACAGCTGTCACTTTTCATATCCTGGCCAAAATGTGTTTTGCACTACTGCTGCAGAATAGCACGGTTGCTGTGGAAATCAGCGTTCAGGACAGATTAAGAAAATGACAGTAATACTGTTCATGAGCAGAGGTCACAAATGCCGATGTTGACAGTTTGGTGAACTTATTCCACTAAATGACTGTTATGAGTGTACATTGTGCAGTTTCCATGTATGCCGTGCGTTCCAACATTTTGAGTATTTTCACTTCGGATGTTCTATTCTGCCTTCCCTTCATCCTGCCCAATCTGTGTTTCGCATCTGGCGAGAATGACACAGTCGCTATTGGAACTCATAACCTGTGACACATTAACAAAATCACAGTGGTTTTCAGATATATAGATACATAGGAATGTGACAGCAGAAAAGGACCACCAGGCCTACCTTGTCTGTTCACTTGTCTAGCTGTCTGCTAGGACATGCCCCTCACACTCAAAAATCCTTTGTGTCTGTCTCATGCTGTTTTGAAGCCTTTCACTGTGGTTTCTCAAATCAACTCCTCTGGGAACCAAATCCACTTATACACTTCCTTCTTTGAGAAACAGTACTTCCTAATGTTACCCTTGAACTGTTAACCATCTTTGTTGCCCTCCTCTGAACTCGCTCCAGACTCCCCACATCCTTCCTGAGATATGGCCTCCAGAACTGGACCCCACACTCCAATTGTGGCCTATCTAGATGGGTATACAAGGGTACTATGAGTTCCCTCCTCCTACTAGTAATCCCTCTTTCGATACAGCCCAGCATTTTGCTGCCCCTAGCCACTGATCCCTTGTAGTGCTTTTCCACCTTCAGGTCCCTCACTATAGTGATGCCTAGGTCCCTTTCCTGTTCTGTTACTTCCAGATCTCGCCCCCCTTCCCCCATACAGTGCCCCATCCTCTGGTTTTTGTATTCAAGATGCATGATCTTACACTTGTCCGTGTTAAATGAAAGTACAAAAAAAAATGTTTCATACAAGACAGGAAATAAGTAGCAATGTAAAATACCATGAAAAAGCGTAGGTTCAAAATTTTCATCAGATTCTTGCACTGCTGCTTTAATCTAATTTTTGTGAGTGCCTATTTGATGTTATAAAAATTATTCCAAAATAATAGTATAATTTTTGAATGTTTCCATTATTTAGAGGGAGCTTTTAGTGACACCATATTAGAAGATGGCATCAAGTGACAGTGATCAAGAGAGTGGACCTCCTACACCTAAGAAGGCAAAATTTCAAGTAGTGAGATATAAGACAAAGTTCAGACCTGAAATTAGTCACAAGTATCCATGCATCATAAAAGGGAGTTCAGACTATGAAGCTAAGTGTACAGTTTGTGACAAATGTTTTGGTGTTGGGCACCAAGGAAAGAGAGATGTAGAAAGGCACATGAGTAGTGCAAGTCATATTAAAAAAGTGAAAGAAAAAGAAGAAAATACCTCAGTCACTCAGTTCTTCAGGCCAGTTACTGATGCAACAGACAGACAGGTAAGCATCTAGAAGCTAGATTTCTATATAGCAAAGTTCAGTAGCTAAATTAAATTTTGAATGAAACTACATAAAGACCTAGTGGAGCCAAAATGGCAGATAGGTAAATAATACAAATTTTAAAAGTGATCAGCTGTAGCATTTTTAATTATGAACTATGTCCTTTTCCTTATTTGCTTAGTAGAAATACTTCTCAGTAATAATATAATGTTGGATGTGTGAAACAGCTCAGTCTGACAGTTGTCCTATATAGTTCCAAGAAATATGACAGCAGAAGAGGGACTGACGGCCACATAGTCTGCTCATTTGCCTAGTTATCTGCTAGAACATGCCCACCCCCACACTCAACAGTCCCTGTGTCTGTTCCATGCAACTTTGAACCCTTCCACTGTTGGTTCTCCAACCAACTCCTCCGGATCATTTTCCAATTATCCACCACCATCTCACAGTACTTCCTAATGATCACCTTGTACTGTTCCCCAACAATGTGCAACCCATGCCCCCTAGTCCTCTGATTTCCTTTCAGCTGGAAGATGCTCTCCAATGACATTTGGGTTATACTTTTTAGGTACTTGGATGTCCCAGTCATGTCCCTCTCTTTCCCTCATGCTCCAGGGAGTACATGTTCAGTTCCCTTAACCTTTCCTCATAGGAACCCCTTTGCCATCTTTATTGCCATCCTCTGAACTCACTCCAGCATCTAAGCAGCTCAGGAACAGTCACTCAACAGATGCAAGGCTGGTTACTTGTATATTGGCAAAGTAAGGGACATAATAATGTTGAGGGAATATGAAGATGCATAGATGTAAATGTGGTACCTGCCAGATAAATCAGCTCACCACATCATACATACAGTAATACTAACTTGTCAACATTTTACTGTCGGATAATCTTGTGGCTACCTGCACTTTAACGACTTGTATGTTAACTTTGCTAATCTGTAGATTTGTGATAAGATCACAGTTAATTATATTTATTCTGGTTTCAGGTTATGAAAGCTGAAGTAATGTTCATGAGATTTCTTCTGAGCACAACCTCCCATTTCAAATTTCTGACCATACAGGAAAATTATTTAGAAATATGTTCTCAGACAGTAAGATAGCCAAGGTGTTTAGCTGTGGACATACTAAGTCATCTGTATTGATTAACGATGTGATAGGTCCAAGCACTGTAGAACCTGTTGTGAATTTTGCACGTGACAACCCTTTTTCTATTGCCATTGATGGTGGAAATGATAATGATATAAAGAAGATGTATCCTGTGTCAGTTCGTATTTATGATGTGAACAGAGGAAAAGTTTTTCCTCATCTTTTGAAAGTTGCCATGGCAGCTGGTGCTACAGCACAAGATATTTTTGATGCTGTTGATGGTGTGATGGAAGAGCTCAGTATAATCCCAGTGTATAGATATATATGTTCCTTGACTATGTATTTTCAGTCTTATTATTTTTATTGAAAAGCCATGCTTTTCTGGTATAAAAATATGTATATATACACTGTCTAAGTCAACAAACATAAATGGAGGAAAGTTTTGAAAGTGCAACAGCTGTCATAATGTGTGTATCTGTATATAATAGTAAAAGACGGAATAACTGACTGTTCAGTAAAACTGGCATTTAGAAAAACATCACCACAATGTAGGGTTTGTTATATAGAGGATAATGTATGGTCATCAATGGTTAACTGGTTTGTTAACCATCAATAGGTTGCCAGGGCGACCATGTAAACCTCAGGAGCAAAGCTCGAAAGGTTTAGGTCGCCATGGCAACCTCGAGACAAGTTAAAAAAAGGTTACCCATCGATGTACTGTACATTACATTTTATAGTGTATGGTATAATTTAGGTTTTTTTACAAAAGAAAGCAGTTCCTGACTGTATTTTTATGTTGAGTGAGGGGGGGACTCAGCAGGCTCAATAGACCTGTGTTGGGACTGCCAGATTTCTGTGGGCAGAAAAAAGCCACTCAACAGAGGCAGAAGCCCAGTACAAAAGGGCAGTCTGCAGCGCCAGGAGAAACAGAATGAGTGAGTGAGAGAGGTGGAGTAAGCCACTTCAATGTAGCTCTGTTGGGACAGCAGTGGATTTCTTAGTGGAGAGAACAAGGTGCCAATGCAGGCAGGAGCCCAGTACAAAACAGCAGCCTGCAGCACCAGAAGAAACAGACCGAGCGAGTGACAGAGGGGCAGTGAGCGAGCTCAACACACCAGCGCAGTCAACATTTGGCATTGACAAATGCTTGTTTTTTATGTTGCCACTGCACTGCCCTCACTGCCACGGCTGTTTCAAGCCCATCCAATCCATTTGCATGCATGCCCAGACTGTTTCCGGTTGTTAACCATAGATGTGACGTACCATCGATGGGTTAACAACATCATGATTATGACATTGATGATAAAGCGTTGTTATAAAAGGTAGGATTCTACCTATAACAACATTCTACCATACCTTATAAAAAATAAATACTACCATGTGAACTGGGTAATACAATAGATCTGCAGTACTACCAACAGAATAACATAAAGAACAGACAAATAATTTACATGGAGCAAGGTGTGGTGCAGTACTGAACAGTAGTGCAGTTTACATTCAAAATAAGCACTTAAATGCACCACAGAGCATCTAAAACCCTGAGAGCTTTTGGCCCAGCGGCCCCAGATCCCCGGCATTAATAAGTATTTTCTCCATCATTATATGTAAATCTCCAGCAAAATTACTCAAATTGTCCAGCAAAGCTGCAGAACTACCTTGGAGGGTATGAAAATGGTCAGAAGAGTGGCAACTGGGATTTAATGCAAAGAAGTGCAAGATCATGCACATAGGGAAGAGAAACACTGAAGCCACCTATAGGCTGGGAGGGGAGTTGCTGGCAGTCACAAGGGAAGAAAGAGAGTTGGGCATCATCATCACTGATGACCTGAAATCATCCAAGCAGACCTTTAAAGAGTAGGTAAGGCTAGGGGGATGTTAGGGTGTATTAGTAGGGGTATCACAAGTCGTAAAAGGGAGGTAATAATCCCTCTTTACAAGACACTGGTCAGGCCCAATCTGGAGTACTGCATGCAGTACTGGAGGCCACACCTTCACAAGGACATTAACCAAATTGAGGCAGTCCAGAGAAGGGCAACCAAAATGGTGCAGGGACTGCATCAGAAGACATATAAGGACAGACTGATGGAGCTCAATATGTATACCCTTGAGCAAAGGAGGGAGAGAGGTGATATGATCGAGACATTCAAACACCTTAAGGGCATTAACAAGGTGAAAGAGTCTAACATATTTAAATATAAGAAAAATAGCAGGACAAGAGGACACAGCATGAGATTAGAGGGAGGCAGATTAAGGGGTAATGTGAGGAAGTTCTTTTTCACAGAAAGGGTGATGGATGCATGGAATGGCCTACCTCAGGAAGTGGTGGATATGAATACAGTGCAGGGCTTCAAACAGGCATGGGATAGGCATAAGGGATCAATACAGATGAGTATGAATAGATAGGCCACTGACAGAGCAAAGGCCGATGGCACATTCATAAGGGAGAAAAGGAAATGGGCAGACTGGATGGGCCTTGCCGTCTTTATCTGCCATCAACTTCTATGTTTCTATATTTCTATGCTCTCTCTCTCTCTCTCTCTGTTCCTAGGAAATGCCTCAGCTAGTTGCTGCCTTTATATACAGTATTGGGGGAAGGGCAGAACCATGTATATTCATGCTCTAGTTTCCCCCTCTTAGCTATGTCAGGCCACTCACAGCATGAGCATCCAGACATCCAGTCTCCGGGACCCCCCCCACCCGAACTGCTTTCAGGGTTTGCTTAACCCTTTGAGTGTTGTCTGGTAACCTGCCTTGAGCTGGTTGAGGAGAGAGGCTAGATCTGTACAATGGGTTGTTTTTCTGGAGATAAAACAAAATTTGTTTCAGACTCATATATATATATATGTATATATATATATATATAAAATGGTAGCACTGTAGTGCTACCATAGTTATGGTTAAGTAGCACTTTTAAGGTTAAAGGGTGAAACTTTGCACCTTAATAACTTTGTCACTATTCAATGGATTTGCCTGGAATTTAGCAGGCATGGGTGGGCACAATAGATCTTGGGATCTGCCAACTTTTGTATTGGTCAGATATACGGCTGAGGAGTTATTAAGCGACATCCGTGTGTGCAGTTATACTTTTTTGAGAATTATTTGCTCACGCCTATAGGTCACATAGTTTGCATGACCAGTCTGAAAACTTCAGGGAATGTATGGTCGGGGTCCCCAATGTGCCTTTTTGAGATTTCATGAAAAAATACTGAACAGTTCAAAAGTTATTCAAAAAACAAATTCCCATTATAAGTCAATGGGAAAAGTTAAAAAATTCAACACTTTCACAAATGCACTTTTTAGTGTCGCAAATGACCCTAGTAGTGTACAAATCCACCATTTTTTCAGTTGGTGATCAGAAAAATGCTTGGCATTTGAAATTAGGACCCTCTAGGAACACAATTATTTTTGTGTTCACCTAGTGGGACCCTCAGGATGCTAGCCATGTCTTTATTTTGAGGTTAAACACCCCCAGAAATATGTTTTCAGACTTTTAGGAAAGAAGTAATTATGGCACTTGGCATTACTTTTTGCAAATTTTGTGGCTTTCTAAAATTAAACACTACTTTTCCAGACTATAGGCAAAATGACAGCAGTTCTTGACACCCTGCTGCAAAAGAACAGTTTGGTCTTTTGGGCTCAAATTTGGAGGGATGGCAGCCAATATCTCACAGATGTGCCTTTTGGTAGTTTGGTGACAAAATGTTGCATGGATGCGAGATACGGAATTTTCGGTATAAAGTATGGAATGTGGGTTACTGGAAAACCAAAGGTAAAGAGTCAGATAAATTAAATTATAACTAAGTTTTGGTATATATTAGAAACAAGAGTAAACAAATATGATTTTATAGTGAGTTTTTTTGTATACTTGCTGTTTCAGAATTTGAGGACTTAAATGTGAAATTAATTTAATTTCAAAGTAGATAGAGTGGTTCCAATGCATTATATTAGGTATGTGCTACTAAAATTGGTCCCAATAAATACATTTAAGTTGTTTGGCTATTTCTCCTTGGTACCAGAGTACAATTTGTAAATAAGATTATTATTTTTAAAGCTTTCAGGTTCTGAAGAAGGGAACAAAGTTGAGTCCTGAAATGTTAACTAAATAATGAAAGCTGTGTGATGAATGGTTCTTATGTTCATCAGAAGAAATTAATAATTTTTACTTGAAAGAAATATCACAAAAGCAATTTTAATATGAACACAGAAAACATAAAAATGAATACTGGAAAAGGATAATTCTGTTTGAAGATACTTTATTTTAAGAGGGTTGAGTTACAATTGTGAAAGGAGCTATGCTGTTGTGCACAAATGGGCAAGTTAGTGGGGGCATGGGGCTATGCTGTTATACAGAAATGCCCAAGTTGGTAGTAGCATGGGGCTATGCTGTTATGTAGAAATGGGCAAGTTAGTGAGACTGCAGGGGGGCAAAAGGCCCTGCACTCCCACCAATACGTATGTTTTACTACTTACAATATGCCATTATGTAGAAGGGTGTATGCGCCCAAGAAACTGGGTTGGCAGCAGAAGCGATACAGTTGGTGAAACATGATGATGGATGTCTGTTGTGGTATGTTTAAGAAGTTGTATGTTATCTCTGTTGCGTTATGGTGTATGTCTGCGATTGGTTGTCTTGCCTTGTACCACTCTCCATAGTTGTGTGTTCTGTGTGTCAATGTATGTGTCTGTGTGTGTCTCTATGTGTGTGTGTGTGTGTGTGTGTGTGGCAGTGGGGTGAAGTCAGAGTTAGGGTTGAAAACCCTAATGTCGACTTTCCTCACTTTTGTTGCTGTAAAAAACCCTAACTGTTGCATTAATGCAGTTTTTGGCAAAGAATTTCCTTACTTTTTGAGAAAGAAATAAAAATGAGTAGGTTCTCTTACAACAGTACATGTAAACAAGATTATGAAACCTTTGTAAAAGACAGATTTGCAACAATGCCTCAGCCAGGCAATGCTCCCACCACCACAGACCAGGTACTGCATCCTGAGTGCAGAGCCACAGCCCAACTAAAGCCATGAACATCAATGGTGTACCTCTCTGATACCAGCTGCACATGAGTTAGAACATTTAGGAGTTGCACGGCCTCAGCCAGGCAATGCCCCCAACCCCCCAGACCAGGTACTGTATGCTGAGTGCAGAGCCACAACCCAACTAAAGCCATGGACATCAATGGTATACCTCCCTGATACCAGCTGCACACATATTAGGACACTGAGGAGTTGCACGGCCTCAGCCAGGCAATGCCCCCCCACCAGGTACTGGATCCTGAGTGCAGAGCTACAGCCCAACTAAAGCCATGAACACCAATGGTATACCTCCCTGCTACCAACTGCACACTAGTAATGACATTGATGAGCTGCACAGCCTCAACCAGGCAATGCCTCCCCCGACCAGGTACTAGATCCTGAGTGCAGAGCCACAGCCCAAGTAAAGCCATGGACATTAACAGTATACCTTCCTGATACCAGCTGCACACATGTTAGGACACTGATGAGTTGCACGGACTCAGACAGGCAATGCCCCCAACCCCCCAGACCAGGTACTGGATCCTGAGTGGAGAGCCACAGCCCAACTAAAGCCATGGACATCAACAGAGTACCTACTTGATACCAGCTGCACACATATTAGGACACTGAGGAGTTGCACGGCCTCAGCCAGGTAATTCCCCCAACCCTCCCAGACTAGGTACTGGATCTTGAATGCAGAGCCACAGCCAAAGTAAAGCCATGAACATCAACAGTATACCTCCCTGATACCAGCTGCACAAATGTTAGGACACTGAAGAGTTGCACAGTATCAGCCAGGCAATGCCCCCACCCTCCCAGACCAGGTAGTGGATCCTGAGTGCAGGGCCACAGCCCAACTAAAGCCATGGACATCAACGGTATACCTCTCTGACACTAGCTGCACATAAGTTAGAACACTGAGGAGTTGCACAGCCTCAGCCAGGCAATACCCCCCCAGAACAGGTACTGTGTGCTGTGTGCAGAGCCACAACCCAAAGAAAGCCGTGGACATCAACAGTATGCCTCCCTGATACCAGCTCCACACATGTTAGGACACTGAGGAGTTGCACAGCCTCAGCCAGGCAATGCCCAACAGTGGTAGAGCCAGGTTTGGGAGCATTTGGGAGTTGGGGGGGGGGGCATTTAGTCAATTATGGGCTCCACAATGGGCACTAAACAGTGAATAAAGATGCTGGTGGGGCACCACTACTCACACTGCACCAGCCAGGAGGGGCGACCACTCCCCCAGCCCCCCTCTAGCTCCGCCACTGATGCCCCACCCCCCTAGATCAGGTACTGGATCCTGAGTCCAGAGCCACAGCCCAACTGAAGCCATGGACATCAATGGTATACCTCTTTGATACCTACCATATATAAATAATACTCAAGATACATAGGATAAGGTTTAAGATGACCTTTATTTGTTAACTATTTAAATATTTTTAGGCTGAATTGTTTGGTTGTTCCTGGGATGGGCAAAAAAACAGTTCCTTACAAATACTCATAATTATTTGTTCTCTTTTTTAGTCTTGCTATTTCACATTATCTTCCTTATTAGATATTGAACTTTGAATCTATATAGACCGACTAAGTAATCACCAATGTGACTTTATGTAACAGAAGATGTATCGTACAATTTCAGTTTTCACTTACATCTATTGCTAAAGCAGTATTAATAACATCTCCATCAACACTACTGCACAAATTCAATAGGCTACCTACTTAGACATTTAGATAGTCAACACTAACAATTGATAACTGTTCATATGAATGTCAGTATTTGGCACCTATTTAAACTGAGTCATTAGAAGAAACATATAATTTGCCTGGCTGACACCTGTGCAACATTCAGTTTTTCACTGCTTACCTACATGACACACTAACAAACATTTTGTGGTTCACATGACCACATAAAGATATTGTTTTTAAAGATATACCACATGTGTGGCTGACGTTAACAGTGCTTTAAGAAGTATAAATATTCTTCATATGATTAGAAAGGTAAACTTTGACGCCAACCAGAAATATAAAGAAGTAGCATATGTCTTAATTTATAAATTCTGTATAAATAATTTTGATGTAATTGTTAAATATCCTATATTGGCAATTATCATATTTTTTAAGAAATCTGTTAACATCTTTTCAGACTCTTTCTAGTTTATTACCAATTATTTATTTGAAACCGGACCAACTAATAGCAAGAAGTCAAAAGGAAAAAAACAAAGATAAATAAATAGCACACTGTAATGCTCCTTGTTTTCTGTTGTATTCAAGCTGAGTTTGCAGTGGTCAATTAGCCATGGCTTTCGATTCTTCACATGCGAACCATCAAAACCAATAACTTTATATATGTTCTTCTCTGGGTCAGAAGAAACACCCCACTTATAATCATACCATTGAGCAACTTGATAGAGACACAGATCTTCCATTGCACTGTGGTGCTGTGGATAGTAGTTTTCATTTAAGTTGCTCTTCAGAATATTAGTGGATGTTGGTCTTGTAGCTGCCAGATCCTCAATCTCATCATGGATCTTAAGCACACAGTGTCTGTTCTGCTTGTAGTTCACATTCAAATAATGAATGGACTGACTTTCAATACAGACATATCCCTGTAAGGCGGTCACTTGCTTCATAAGCTCCACACTCATGGTGTGAAAGAGTCCTAAGCCCAAGCAACCACAGTCTAGAAGAAATTGACCTATTGCAGTTTGACAGTTCTTCTCACATTTCTTGCAGGCATGTCTGCTCATGCTTAGTGATGTATAATATCACATACCTCACCAAAGCCATTGAATTGTCAGTGACATACTGAACATTAATGTTTGCCTGCCACATCAACAGAAAAGAAGGGCTATATTCATTGATATAGACTTTTGATTCCCTGTGAGGCAGTTCATACACTCACTTTGTTGATTTTGCCCTTAAGTGGTGTCGCATAGCAGAAAAGACATCATTCAAACAAGCATCCATACAAGCTCATCTTGGAAAACCAAAACGGAACCGTGTGTACCACTGTCCTCTGTTCTTCACTTTTCTACGACAGTACTTTCCACACAAGTGTCATTGGAATGTCTGAACCAACTCTTAAAGTGTTGAACTGTCATACTTGCCTGGAATCTGGCATGTAACATATTTCAAAATGAAGTCCAGAATTTTAGTTGTCTCACTGTCATCAATGCGTGGGGCATCTTTAATCTACATAGACAGTGTTGACAGTTAAGGGCCTATGGCCCACCCAGTCTGCCCATTTGAGCTTGTAAGTTCAGTTTATGTTTTCCTAGAAGTCCGTTGCCCCTTACCCTCACCTCCAGAATTCCTTTATGTCTATCCCATACATTTTTAAATCCCGTGATTGTTTCAGCCCCCACCACTTCCTCTGGCAAGGTGTTCCACTTGTCCACTACCCATTCTGTGAAGAAATTCTTCCTCACGTTTCCTCTGAATCGTCCTCCCTCCAACTTCATCCCATGCCCTCTAGTCCTGGAACATCTTTTCACTTAAAAATAGTGTATTCCTGCACCTGTTCCTCCCTGTAAGATACTTGTATGTCTCTATCATATCCCCTCTCTCCCTCCTCTCCTCCAGGGAGTACATGTTCAGTTCCTTCAACCTGTCTTCATAGGACTTGTGATGCAATCCATGTACCATCTTTGTTGCCCTCCTCTGAACCTTCTCTACCCTGTCTATGTCCTTATGTAGGTAAGGTCTCCAGAACTGTACACTGTACTCCAGGTGGAGCCTCACTAGTGTCTTGTATAGTGGAATTATGACCTTCCTTTTCCTGCTGGTGATGCCCCTGCCTATGCTTCCCAGCATCCTATTTGCTGTACCTGCTGCCTTGTCACACTGTTTCCCTACCTTGAGGTCATCAGAGATGATAACCCCAAGATCCCTTTCCTGCTTGGTGCATGCTATATCCTCACCCCCAACTGATATATTGTGCCAGGGTTTTTGTGCCCCATATGCATTTCTTGCACTTCTTTGCATTGAATTTCAACTGCCAAACCCCTGACCATTCTTCAAGTTTCTGCAGGTCCCTTCTCATTCTGTCTACACCCTCTGGTGTGTCTACTCTGTTACAGCAACATGTGTATGTGTGGAGCTAACCGAGACTGGTACTCAACCCTCTAGAAGTAGTGTTCAACAACCCCAAGAGGAGGATTTATTTTGGGCAGTATGAACTTCAAAAGAGCCTGGAATCGGTGGTGGAAGTAACCTGAGATGGACACTGGATCAAGTGAGCACATCTCACTGAGAGTCATACTCTGTATGTTATCAACAACAGAGTTTGCCCATCTGAGAAAATCAAGTAGATCATCCCAATAGCATTCAGCACAACTCAGTGTCACAAACCATGTTGCTGGTCCAAACTCCTTCAGCATGCACATCACCTCAGAGTGTCATCTGTACCAGTATTCTTTAGTACCACGCATGCTGGACAAAATAGAAGAAAGACTAGACTTGCAGTGTCTCATCTTTGTTCTACAACTTGTGTAGTTACTGTGCAGCTGTCATATTACTGAACTCTGTGCCAAGTCTCAATGTATGAGCAATACTAACAGACAAGACACAAGTTCATTTTCCCAAAGAAGATGGAACAGGTATGCAATGTTTCAATGTTACAAAATTTGCCATCCTTATGTAGAACTCTTGAGGTCCTATACTCAGCTCCTGGAACATGAACTTCTTGCTCGTCTAATCACCCACCTGCACCAAGTGGAAAGAGATCTGGAAAACAATGTGCCTCAGGTTTAACCTCTCATATGCTAACAGGATTGCCCTTCACTTGCTTCATCTGATACAATTCACCACTGGTTCATTCCCATGCAATGGATGTATGGTGAATTGTTCATAAAATGTTCACGATCAAAGCGACTCGCGATCAATAAATTTGCACACTCGCGATCAAAGATTGAAAAATACGATAAAATGTAAGAAAACTTTCAAAAATCATTATCACTGTAAAATCCAGGTCTCATGAGCCATAAAAACACATATAGCTACATACTCTGCTTGTGTGCACCTAGTATCATGGAAGTATACCATTGATGTCCATGGCTTTAGTTAGGCTGTGGGTCTGCACTCAGGATCCAGTATCTGGTCTGGGGAGGTGGGGGCATTGCCTGGCTGAGGCCATGAAACTCCACAGTGTCCTAATTTGTGTGCCCTGGTATCAGGGAGGTATACTGTTGATGTCCATGGCTTTAGTTGGGCTGTGGCTCTACACTCAGGATCCAGTACCTGGTTGCGGGGGTGGAGGCATTGCCTGGCTGAGGCTGTGCAGCTCCTCAGTGTCCTAACGTGTGTGTAGTTGATATCAAGAAGGTATACCATTGATGTCCATGACTTTAGTAGGGCTGTGGCTCTCCACTCAGGATCCAGTGCCTGATCTGTGGGGGGTGGGGTAGGGGCATTGCCTCAGGATCCAATATCTGGTCTGGGTGATGGGGGGAGCATTGCCTGGCTGATAACATACAACTTCTCTGTGTCCTAACTTGTGTGCACATAGTATCACACAGGTATACCATTGATGTCCATAGCTTTAGTTGGGCTCTGGCTCTCAACTCAGGATTCAGTACGTGGTCTGGAGGTGTGTGGGCATTGCCTGCCAGAGTCTGTGCAGCTCCTGAGTGTCCTAACTTGTGTGCAGCTAGTATCAGGGAGGTATACCGTTAATGTCCATGGCTTTAGTTCAGCTGTGGCTCTGCACTCAGGACCAGTACCTGCTCTGGGGGGGGGGCATTGCCTGACTGAGACCATGCAACTCCTCAGTGTCCTAACTTGTGTCACCTAGTATCAGGGAGGTATACCATTGATGTCCATGGCTTTAGTTGGGCTGTGGCTCTCACTCAGGATACAGTACCTCGTCTGGGGGGAGGTGTGGGCATTGCCTGCCGGAGGCTGTCCAGCTCCTCAGTGTCCTAACTTGTGTTCACCTACTATCTAAATGCTGTATCCTCCCACATATTTGCCCAATACTTTCCTGATTAGCAATACACAACCACAACAACCATGGTTACCATGTACTTTGTAGTTCCGTGTTAGTGGTACTTGTCATTGTAAAAGTGGTATACATGTAAATAAGATACAAAATCTGAAAAATATCAGTCTTTTTAATACAATAGTACAACACCTCACCTTTTTCTCATAGTCATTGTCTATTTTTTTCAACAGATCACCAAACAGCAAAAAGACAAATTTATTTTCAAACAACAAAAAAGTAAGTCATCAAATATTCATTTTTGTTTTAATTGTCTACAGCTCAGAATGCAAGGATGCTAAATACAATAACAATGTGAGGAGCATTACAATTGTCTATTTAGCATCCTAATTTTTTGGGCAGTGCTGCCACTGGTGGTGATGGAGGGAACAACTGTACTCAAACAGTGATGTGTTAAATATTTTCGGGGCTGGAGCTCCAACAGGAGACAGGGAGG
Organism: Neoceratodus forsteri; assembly: GCA_016271365.2. Classification (NCBI taxonomy): domain Eukaryota; kingdom Metazoa; phylum Chordata; order Ceratodontiformes; family Ceratodontidae; genus Neoceratodus; species Neoceratodus forsteri. Next base: position 801,843,754 of record CM028129.1, read on the forward strand.
ACCACTATCAAACCACAGCTTTGTTTTATACTCTGTTTTGGGTGAGGCAGATATGGGCAAAACAGAACCACAAAACCACCTGGAGCCAGATTGGGTGATAGGTGGTATAGTGCCGTGGGCTGCCTGGGGTGGTGCATGGACTTGCAGGGTATGCAAGCTGTTGTCCCGCTGTCTACAGTATGGCAGCCTGCCTGTGGGTGGCCACCGAGATAAGTCTAGTGGAATTACACTTATCTTTTGGAGGCGCATCCTCAGACTAGCCCTGGTGATGCACCTTTGACTTGGGCTGTGAATCGGACTGTGCCAGATATGCATAGGCACACCCTCTTCACTGCTACTCCAGATGCACCGCATATCATTAGTGGGATTGAGTGATGCATCTACAATGTACTGGCACATCAAGTTTGTGCTGCCGCATGACTGCCCTACCTAAAGTGCTTTCAACACATGCCAGGAATGTGACAACACATCTCACATGCACTGGGTACATATCCTTTGTGAGTCCTACCTGAACAGTTAAAGTACAATAAATCTTATATTCCATGGTTTTAAACAAAAAAGTTTATTTTTCGCAGAATTAAAACATGTCCAAATCCTGGAGTGAGAGGGAAGTGCTGGCCCTAGTTCAGGTTGTGCGCTGCCATGCCACCCCAGGGTTTGTGATGAAGGCCAAAAACCTCACTCTAGCACAGACCTGGAGTAAGGTATGTCACATTTTAAATTTACAATATGAAAATATTTGTTTCTTATCTATTAAGTATAGTAGGATAATAATAGCTGCGGAGCAATACTGTAGTAATACACATATTAGCAAATAGCAGACTGCTTAGAGGTGTGATAATTTCAAGAACTATAAGCACAAGGTGTTATAGACCGGGGCAATCTTTCACTTGAGCTGTGGTAAAAAAAAAAGTATGCAGTGTTCCCAAGGGTTCTGAGCGGCCACGGCCGCATGTTTCAGTTCACCCAGTGAAGGCTTTTACCAGTGAGAGGGCTAAGAGTGGAACAACCATGAATTTCCAATACCACAGATTTGCACCTGCTTAGCAGGTATTCAACATGGCGGTTTCTGGCCACTAATGTTCGGTGTCAAATTTATTTAAGAAAGGTGGCTGACTGCCACCTTTTTTCATTGGTAATGCTAGTTTTACAATGCCTGAAAGGTACCAGTTAGCAAGAGTGTCCACTTGTTGAAGCCATTGTATAATACTGCATAATAAACTGTTGTTTTTGTGAATTAGACAATCCATGAGCCAGGTACTCTCATTATATACATTTACATACAATGTAGTAGTACAAGTTAAGTGCAAAAAAAAAGTTTTATCTCTCAGAGTAACACTTACTACAGTACCTGATGTCTTAGCACTAATACTTAAAATTGAATATTTTAACATTTTTCAATGAAAGAAATTAAATAATTTGCAAAGAGGGTGCACTAGATGAGAGGAAGGGTGCCACAAAACTTCAACAGCTCACTTGCTAACTGTAAATATGTGTAAAATCCCAAAGCAGTACACATAAAGTTGCACTTGTAATACAGTAATGTATAAATTCACCTCATTCAAAACCATTACTAAATCATTAATTGCTTATTTCTTTTGTATCTTTTTATACAGGTTAGCTGTGCCTTGGGGAGGCAAGAAATAGAAAAGTCGGCGGATGACTGTAGGAGGAAGTGGAAGCTCACCCTCCAGACCTTCTATAGAGTGAAGGCAGTGGCGGGTGAGATGCGCAAGAGTAGCCGGGAGTGGTATGACATAGCGTTTGCTATGTGGGAGAAAGCAGGAAAGTCAGATTTTGGCGAATGCCATCATGCTTGTAAGTACATCTTTTAATGTTGTTCAATGTTTAAAATGTTATATCTTCAACAAATCTGTCGGAACAGTTAAATGAATCCAATGACAACCTCAGTATCTCAGTAAGCTGGTGTCAGAATCTTTTTAACTAATGTCATACAGTATATGGCACATAACAGCATTAATAAAGTCTAATTGTACTCCAATACAGTATTACATAAAAAAAGAAGTGTGATTGTCGCCTAACGAGATAGTAACATTAGAATGTTTCAGCATTAAACCACTCTTATGTACTCTGCCAATCTCTATGTCCCATACATACATTTTTCTCACATTTTGAAATGTTTTGAAACAACTTGTTAATCCTGTAGAATTGCTTAGTCACTAACATAAACCGCCCAAACTGCTATTCAAGCAATATACCTCAAGAGGCTCCTGGCTGATGTCAGGATTTACCCACGGCTGATGTGTTGTTCGGTCCCAAGGCACAGGCAAGGGACCAGCAACATATCAGCCGTGGGTAAATCCTGGCATCACCCACACCCTTGAGTGGAATATTGCTATTATACAATTAGGATTTTTTAAATTAAATGTTGGTATTAGAGGTGTTATTAATTGTTAGCAGAAAGTGATTGATACAGTGATTTATTGCTGTTAAGGAAAATAAAAATAGTTCATCATAGAACTGTAGCTATTGGTGCCGGTTCTGAAACACTCGCAGAGGCTGGCTGGTCAAATGCTAAAACTGTGGTGTGAGGTATCTGCTAAGCAGAGTTGTGAGACATTGTTTTTGCTAAGAACGTTTTCAGAATGTTAGGAAAAATTGCTTCAAGCTCAGTCTGATCTATCAGTTCGAAGGAACATTTCATGTTTATTCTTTTTTAAATTTACTGCAGTCAGTAGCAATGGTATGCAAGATGGCAGCAGAGGGCTTTGAAGTTGCATGTCGGAGGGATTCTGATAGGGTATAGGGCAAGGGAGTGAAGCTTGGACTTTTTCCCATTGGTTGCTAGCAGGATTTACACGTTGTTAATCCTGTTCAATAACGAATCTGGAGCCAGCTTTTGTGTTTCCTATTGTATTAAGCGTATAATACTATAAAACCAATAAGACATGATAGTACATGTGTCATGGTGAAATAACAAAATATCTTACATATGTTATACATGAAACCACAATACCTCACAAACAGTGTTATCCCACCATGACTCAGCATCTGAACTGCCTTATCTCAGTTATGATATATCTAATTTTTAGCTGGTGTACTTGCCTTTTCCTATTTATGTAACTTCTAACTGTCCCACTCAGCTAAGATGAAAGGTGATATAAAACATGCTGTTCCTAGACTATAAGCTAACAGTTTAAAAGCAGTCAATGATATATAGTACCATATGTAAAAGTGTGTGTTAGTTATTACTGTGTTACATTGACATGTAACACATGCTAATATAGTGTAGTGTAACAGAATGTTTCAGTAATAATGCAAACACACCTTTGAGTACTACTAAAGTGAAATCACGCTGTATACACACACATAAAAGGCATTCAGTATTTGCTTCTTTCTCCCTCAGTCACTGAAGCCACCTTCTCTGCTTCCTCCCAATGCGTGCAGCTTGTACCACTCCCGGAAGGTGAGGACCGAGGGGCTCCAATAGAGCAGCTGCTAGTGCTTGACTCTGCTGGTGCATCACAATGATATAGTGGGGATTTGTCTTTGCACTCAAGCTCCAATACCTGCTCTTGCCTGCTGGCAGCATTGCCTGGCAGAGGCCATGCAGCTACTCAGTATCCTAGCTTGTCTCACCTGGTATCAGAGAGATATAACGTTAATGTTTCAGCTTTATTTGGGATGTGGCTCTGTACTCAGAATCTTATACCTAGCCTTGGGGGGTTGGGGCCACAGTCTGCTGAGCTCATCCAACTACTCAGTGTCCTAACTTGAGTTCAGCTAGTATCAGGGAGGTATACCATTGATGTCCATGGCTTTAGTTAGGCTGCGACTCTGCACTCATGATCCAGTACCTGGTCTGGGGAGGTGGGGGCATTGACTGACTGAGGCTGTGCAACTCCTTAGTGTCCTAACTTGTGTGCACATGGTATTAGGGAGGTATACTGTTGATGTCCATGGCTTTAGTTAGGCTGTGGCTCTCCACTCAGCATCCAGTACCTGCACTGGGGGTTGGGGCATTGCCTGGCTAAGGCTGTGCAACTCCTCAGTGTCCTAACTTATGTGAAGCTTGTATCACAGAGATATACCATTGATTTCCACAACTTTAGTTGGGCTGTGGCTCTGCACTCAGGATCTAGTACCTGGTTGGGGGTGGGGGCATTGCCTGGCTGAGGGCGTGCAACTCCTCAGTGTCCTATCTTGTGAGCAGCTGATATCAGGGAGGTATACTGTTCATATCCATGGCTTTAGTTGGGCTGTGGCTCTCCACTCAGGATCCAGTATCTGATCTACGGGGGTGGGGGCATTGCCTGGCAGAGGCATTGCAACTCCTCAGTGTCCTAACATGTGTGCAGCTGGTATCAGGGAGGTATACCATTGATGTTCATGGCTTTAGTTGGGCTGTAGCTCTGCACTCAGGATCTAGTACCTGGTGTGAGGGGTAGGAGCATTGCCTGGATGAGGCTGTGCAACTCCTCAGTGTACTAACATGTGTGCAGCTGGTATCAGGGAGGTATACCATTGATGACCATGGATTTAGTTAGCCTGTGGCTGTGCACTCAGGATCCAGTATCTGGTCTAGGGAGATGGTGACATTCCCTGGATGAGACTGTCCAACTCCTCAGTGTCCTAAACTGTGTGCAGCTGGTATCAGGGAGGTATACCATTGATTTCCACAACTTTAGTTGGGCTGTGGCTCTGCACTCAGGATCCACTACCAGGTCTGTGGGGGTGGGGGCACTGCCTGTCTAAGGGCATGCAACTCCTCAGTGTCATTCCTTATGTGCAGTTGGTATCAGGAAGGTATACTGTTGATGTCCATGTCTTTAGTTGGGCTGTGGCTATGCACTCAGGATCCAGTACCTGGTCTGGGGGGGTGATGGCAATGCCTAGCTGAAACTGTGAAACTCCTTAGTGTCCTAACTTGTGTGCAGCTGGTATCAGGAAAGTATACCATTGATCTCCATGGCTTTAGTTGGCCTGTGACTTTGTACTCAGAATCCAGTACCTGGTCTGGGGGGTGAGGGCATTGGCTGGCTGAGGCTGTGCAGCTGCTCAGTGTCCTAACTTGTCTTCAGCTGGTGACAGAGAGGTATAACATTAATGTTAACAGCATTACTTTGGATGTGCCTCTGCACTCACAATCCTGCACCTGGTGTTCAGGGCTGCGTGGCACTTCCCAGCTGAGAGCATGCAAGTACTCACTGTCCTAACTTATCCTCAGCTACTATCAGAGAGGTAGAAAATGAATGATTCTGCCTAGCATCACAGTACAAGTACTCAATATCATATGTATTGGGAGCACATATTGCTGGTAGTGCAGGGCCCTTTGGGCCCCAAGCTCACATCAACATGTGCACTTCTCACCAACATTGCACTGCAACTACTGAAAATCATATGTGTTGGAGAGTGCACATATTGGTGGGAGCGCGGGGCCCTTTGGGCCCCATGCTCCCACCAACTTGTCCATTTATGCCTAACATCTCAGTGCAAGTACTAAATATCATCATATGTATTGCTGAGAGCGCATACTGCTGGAAGCGTGGTGCCCTTTGGGCCCCAGGCTCCCATCAACTTGTCCACTTCTGCCTAACATCACACTGCAACTGCTGAGTATCATACATATTGCTGGCAGCATGTATTGGTTGGAATGCCGGGCCCTTTGGGCCCCACACTCCCACCAAATTCTCTATTTCTGCCTAACATCACAGTACAAGTACTAAATCTCATATGTATTGCTGGGAGCACATATTGCTGGGAGCACAAAGGCCTTCAGGCCCCACACTCACACCAACTTGTGCACTTCCCTCTAACATTGCACTGCAACTACTGAAAATCATACGTATTGGTGAGAGCACATATTGGTGGGAGCATGGGGCCTGAACTTGTCCGTTTCTCCCTAACATCACAGTATAAGTACTAAATATCATATGTATTACTGAGAGTGCTTAGTGCTGAAGGGTCCCACACTCCCATCAGCTTTTCCACTTCTGCCTAACACCACACTGGAACTACTAATTATCATACGTATTGGTGGGAGCACTTATTGATGGGAGCGCAGGGCCCTTTGGGCCCCACACTCACACCAACTTGTCCATTTCCACACCTGTTTACATTTCACACACCTAACCACTGAAACTGCCCTCTGTGGCAGTAAGCTTAGCTACCCTATAAATTTCAAGCCACTAGGACAATGAAGAATTCTATCCACAAAATATAAAGATTGTCACACAATATCTCTGCAGCAAATTAATTTTCCAGTACCTAAACACCATAATTAACATCTATAGGAAATCCCCTCAACACTCTTCAAATTTCAAGTTAAAAGACCAAACCGTTTCTGAGATATTTAATTTTAAAGTTTTTGTAACTTTAAAAATTCTTTGATCGTGAGAATCGATCGCAAATTCGTGATCAAAGACCATCTTTGATCATGAGGGGACATCTGGTCATGAAATTTAGACTATCTGGTCTCTCCCAGAGACATCTGGTCCAGCAAAAATCTGGCCATCTTGTCCCGACCACACGAATGAAGCTCATGATCAAATACATCTTGCGATCAAAGAATTTGCAGGCTCGCAATCAAAGAATTAAAAACATTAACACTCTATTTTTTGCCACAATTACATTAAATCACAGGCATGGCTCGATAGAGGGAAGCCCCCTGAGCAAAACCCATCCTAATTTGACTTCACAAGTCACCCCTGAGCTGAGATATTTGATTTTTAAATCTGGCTATCTCATCCCTCCCTCACGAATGAAGATCGCGATCAAAGAATCTTGCGATCAAAGAATTTGCAGGCTCGTGATCAAGATCGTTAGCAAGCCGTGATCAAAGAATTTAAAACTCTATTTTTTTACATAAGTACATTAAACCACAGGTATGGATCGATAGAGGGAAGCCCCCTGAGCAAAACCCATCCAAGTTTTGCTTCAGAAGTCACACCTGGGCTGAGATATTTGTTCTTTTCCAACCTCAAACTGAAAACAAGATGGACACCGTCACGATCAATAAATTTCTCGCAATCAAAGATTCTTTTATCATGATCCTGCTTATTCTTTGATCGTGAGGAATGACCAGATGGTCAAAACCCCATTCTTCTTTTGCAAAATAACCATATACATTTTCCCATAGCCTTATAATGGGAGCTAAAAAGTTTAATAACTTTTGAATGGATTAATATTTTTTCACCAAACAAAAAGTGGCATATTCCTTGAGCCAAGCTCTTTCTATGTGACAGGTGTCAGACTGGCAAGCCACACAGCAGCTGCGCAGTGTCATGGACAAAATCCGAAAAACTGCCCACAAAAGTGGCGAAAAGTGCATTTTTCAGCGATTCACTGCGTAAAAACCATATGTCCAATCAAAATGCAATTCAGCACATCAAGAGATCTGCCATGCCCCACCATGTATGCAAAATTTCATGCAAATCCATTGAACAGGTCCAAAGTTATTAACATGCAAAATTTCAACTTTAACATAAAGTGCCTTCATAACCCTAACTATAGTGGCGCGACCGCGCCCCTATTTATATATATATATATATATATATATATATATATATATATATAGTTGGTGTCCCCAGGATGAAACACACTTTTAACGCACTCTGCAGTATGCTGCAGCAGACTTACTGAATAAAGCAATGTAATTTCAATGGCAATTAGTCTCCTTTGTCATGTAGGAAACTGTGGCATTCACTTAATCCTGGCAGTGTTACATTTTCCTGAATGACAACAGGGACCAATTACCATCGAAATTACATTACTTTATTCAGTAGATCTTCTGCAGCATTCCGCAGAGTGCTGCAAAATGCTGCAGAATTGTGTTTCATCCTGGGGGATGCCACTGTGCGTGTGTGTGTGTATGTGTGTGTGTGTGTATATATATATATATATATATATATATATATATACATACACAGTATATATATATATATATATATTAGAGGCAAAAACTCCGTTTAATGTATTAGTTGGGTTGTTCCACAGCAACAAAAGTGGGAAATTCGCTGTTAGGGTTGAAACCCCCTTGGACCCCAGCCCACCCCCAACCCGGCATTGGGGTGCGCATTGGGATCATCAGCCCTAACTCTCACCCCATGACATGTGTAAAGCAGCAGAAGTATAGGAGAATGGGGTGAGAGTTGGGACCCATGATCCCAATGCGCACCCCAATGCCGTTGGGGGTGGGAGGTCCAAGAGGGTTTTCAACCCTAACAGCGAATTCCTCACTTTTGTCGCTGTGGAACAACCCTAACTAATGCATTAAATGGAGTTTTGCCTCTAATTTCTTCTTTTGAGAATGATAATGAGAAATAGTGAATGTAATGCAGTGGCGGAGCGTAGTTTTGGCGGAGCGTGTCAGGCTCGCATATTTCCTGCATAATGCGCTGTGGCATACCAACAGGGACAGCAACGCAAACAGAAATGCTAACAGTGGCGCACATGGTAACACAAGCACGAATGAGAACAGAAAGGGTAACGCACATGGTGGCGTAGACGGGAATGGTCTGCCACGAGATGTGTTGTCACATAGTAACATGGTGCCTGCAAACAGAAATGTCAATGGGCATGGTGATGTAAAGTGAAACAGTAAGATAAACAGTACTATAGACAGAAATGGCAAAAAATAACAGAAACGCAAGCGCAAATGAAAACGCAAAGGATAACGCACATGGTGGCGCAGACGTCAATGGTAAGTGAAACCGGTACGGATCCGCAAGCGGAAAGGGCAACAGTAACAGTAATGTAAGTGCACAGGCTGGTTTTCCCAAAACCTGCATTGAGAAAGACAGTGAGTACAAATAATGTATGCAAAATAATGAGTATCAAGCGCAGAAAATGAGATCTTGGAATACTAAATACATTATATCTCAGGAACCGTCTGACGTGAAAAAAATGTAAAATCATATTATTTACAACTGTCTGGCTAATTTGAATCTTAGCCCGTGGGGCTAAGAAATTTTCACGACGAAAAGTCTGTATCTCGCACCGCTTCCGAGATACGGGCCCTGAAAGGCTGGTGAATGCCAGAATATTATCCCATGGGAAAAAGAAAAGTTCGGAGCGCCATAACTTTGCCTCCTGTAATTTTTTTACCAAACTACTGAAAGGCACATCTGTGGGCTGTTGGCTGTCTTCCTCCAAATTTCAGGAAAAAGACCTAAACTGCTATTTTGCAGCAGGGCTCCAAATGATTTCTGTTAAGTGTCGGGCTCCGTAATGTTATCCTATGGGAAAAAACGTCAATTTTGGAGTGCCGTAACTTTGCCGCCATGTGATATTTTTTCACCAAACTACTGAATGGCACATCTGTGTACTGTTGGCTGTCATCCCTCCAAATTTCAGGAAAAAAGACCAAACCGTTATTTTGCAGCAGGGTGCCAAAGGATTCCTGTAATGCTTCGGGCACCGTAATGTTATCCTATGGGAAAAACTGTCAACTTTGGAGTGCCATAACTTTGCTGCCGTGTAATATTTTTTCAATACAACACTGAAAGGCACATCTGTGAGATGTCGGCTGCTCCTCCAAATTTCAGCCCAAAACTCCCAACGGTTATTTTGCAGTGCAGTGCCAAAGAATTGCTGTCATTTTCCCACAGACTAGAAAATTACTGTCGCAATTTATAAAGCTTCATAAAAATTATGCACACTTTGTGAGCATGAAAGTACCTTATGAAGTACTTTTTCCAGAAATTTGAAAACATATTTCTGGGGTGTTTTACCACAAAATAAAGACATGGCAAGCATCCTCAGGGCCCGACTAGGTGAATATAAAAAAATAGGTTGCTAAAGGGTCCCAAATTTAAATGCCAACCATTTTTCTGATCACCAACTGAAAACAAAAGGGCTGATTTATGAAAGTAACAGGCCCATTTGCGAAAGTAAAATGCATTTGCGAAGTGAACTTTTGTTAACTTTTCTCATTGACTTATAATGGAAACTGTTTTTGAATAACTTTTGAACCGTTTAATATTTTTCACAGAAATCTTTGAAAGACACATGGGGACCCTGGCTGCACGTTCCCTGAAAAGATTTGGGCAGTCCGCAAACCATACATTATGAAGCGCGACCACAGAATTCTAGAAAAGCGTGAACGCTACAAGACAGATCACACTTAATAACTCCGCAGCTGTATATCTGACCAGTACAAAACTTGGCAGATCCTAAGGCCTATGGTTCTTGATCATAAATTCCAAATTTCAGGCAAATTCATCAAACGGTTGCAAAGTTATTAAGTGCAAAGTTTTGGGGTTTAATATAGAAATGGCTCTCATCCCTAATTATGGTAGCACTACTGCTACCATAATATATATCCATAATATATATATATATATATATATACACACACATACATATATATATATGCATATATACATAATATTAGAGGCAAAAACTCTGTTTAATGCATTAGTTAGGTTGTTCCACAGTGACAAAAGTGAGGAAATTCGCTGTTGGGTTGAAAACCCCCTTGGACCCCCGCCCCACCCCCCAACCGGCATTGGGGTGCGTGATTATCAGCCCTAACTCTCACCCCATGACATGTGTAAAGCGGCAGAAGTATAGGAGAATGGGGTGAGAGTTAGGACCCACGATCCCAATGCCCATGATGCTTTGCATTGTGGGGGCATATGTGATTTTGTATTTTCTTGAAACTTGGCTTCCCAGCCAAATGCCCTTTGGGGTAATCCTTGCCTCAGTGTTTGCGCACAGAGGTTCTTTTTTCTTTTAAATAGTTTTTTATTTTAATGGGTTCACCACAACATATCCAAGACACACTGTTTTAGGGTAGCTGGTCCAGTCCACTGGGGTGTCAAGCAGATGAGGCATACTGATGAGTCCTGGTAGGGTGAAACACGTGTCTATGTCTTCTTTTAGCATCCTTTGCAAACTGTGTGAGAGGCCTTTCGGCACCATGCAATTCTGCTTAAAGTTGGACCAGCATAACATTCTGTGGTGATTTGCATATGCAGCCCATGATGCTTTGCATTGTGAGGGCATGTGTGATTTTGTATGTCAGGACACTCACTGCACAAACATCCAGATATCCAGTCTCCAGGCAAGCCCTCCTCTCCCCCAGAGAACAGTCTCAGTGTCTGGATTAACCCTTCGAGTGCTCTCTGGTAACCTGCCTCAAGCTGGCTGAAGAGATAGGCTGGTTACAAATATACTGTATGCGTAGAATGGGTAGTTTTGTGGAGATAAAACTAATTTTGTGTCATACTCATACATATAGGTGTTGGCATAAGCCAGGGCCATGGTGGAGCCCATTGCTGTATTACACATTTGCTAAAACAATTTCCTTCAAAGGAATAGTATTTTATTGATAACATGAATTCTGCCAGCTCTTGTAATACTCATGTGTGGATGATGGGGAATCACTTTCAAATCCAACATCATTCCGATTGCATCGACACCTTCAGTACTTTGACTACTGTAGTGTGCTCTACCTTGGGCTCAGGGGAGGTGTGCTGCAGTACTTGCAGCTGTTGCAGAATGCCGTGGCCTGGTTATTGATTGGTCTTTTGAGATACAAGCATATTACACCAGTGCTGCGCGAGTTGCACTGGCTAATGGTGCAGTGGTGCATCCCCTTTATGATAGGTCTGTTGACCTATAAGGCCCTACATGGTCTGGGTCCGGGCTACCTGTCAGAGCTCCTTCATCCTTATGCCCTGAGATGCTCTCTTCACTCAACAGGGGAGGGCCTCCTGGAGGTCCCCAGAGCCAGGCTAAAATCTTCAGAGGATCGGGCATTTGAAGTGGCTGCCCTGGTCCTCTGGAATTCATTGCCTGGGTCCCTGAGGATGGCCCCTTCTGTGGAGATTTTTAAAAATGGTTTAAAAACATCTCTTTTCACCAAGCCTTTGAGTTTAATAATGTGAGTTTTAGTTTTATTTCTTTAGGGAAGACTATTATGTTAAGAAGATGTTTCACTGCTCAGGATATAGTTAAATTTTATGTAATGGCGCCCTGGGCCTTTGGGGAAGGGCACCACAAATAAATAAAATCTACTACAACTACAACTACTACTACTACTTCTGCATGAGAGACTGGTTTACAGATCACATACATCAAGTGTGGCTAGAATGCAACCATCAACACCTTTTTGTTCATTGATCTCTTTAATTATTTGCAAAATGTGTGTGGTATCTTGTACATAGGTAGTCACTGTTTCAATCTGTGGTTGTAGGTGTTGATTAATATATGAGGATACTGGTTTGCACAGTGAGCTAATACCAGATACGACTGATCTCCTGGATGGTTTCTTGTAATTTTTATGTATTTTAGGTAAAGTACGTGGGATTAATTTTACAGGTCAAGTGGGGACAGCATACTTCCCCAAACTTTACAACCCCCCAACAAACAGCATTAACTGCCCTCAAATCAGTTATATTTAAGGCCACAGAGGTTTGAATATGAAGTAAACGTTTGTTTAGAATAGGGGCACAGAATGGGTGAAAACATTATGGTTTAAATATCTAACTATAATGCTGAATCTGCCCAGACTTCACAAAGTATCATAATGGCAGACTAAAATCAATTTTTATTTGCATCTCAAACAGAACATTCTTGAAAAAGGAACAACTAATGTACAGAGTGACAGACCCAAATGTAACGATAATTAAGCAATAAGGCATGACAGAGTGTGCATTATTAAAGGAATAGTGCACAACAGGGTGGATGTTATGCTGGGATAACATCCCGCCTCGGGTGGTTGGGCATGAGGCTGCAAATGCATCCAGCACCTGAGCAGGAATGAGATCCCAGCATAACACCCACCCTGGAGTGCATTATTCCTGTTATACAATGGCTTCCTATATTTAGAATAAATAAAATACAAGGAATATAGTTTTAAATTTTTTCTTTTCTTTTTTTTTTATTGAATACTGGTGTGGAGGAGCATGTAAAGAAAAAGAAGTTCCTTTTGTGCTTGTCCAGCATGTGGCATGCTTACTGTGTGCTGTCTTTAAGTCTGTGTTGTTCCTGTCACCCCCTGCCCCCATGCTGTCTTCCACTGTTGTTTCGTCTCCATTTCTGTGTTTTTGCTGGCCCTTCTACCTTTCCCTTCTGGTAAGTTTAAGTTATATTGTTATGTTTTAAACACCAAAGAAAAGAAATAGACAGCGGTTTGTAGATCAACTTTGAGAGTGCAATGCTATTGACTCGAGCATGTGCTAACCTCCGAGTAACCATGTGGATTTCAAAACAGTTTGTTCTTTTATGTTCTCCTGGTACACTTTCTAATATTTCTATTTTGTAACTGAAGAAAGCTCAGCAGCCCCATGAAAGTGCTGGGTGGTAAGGATGACTTGAGGCAGGTTAGGGAATGGAGGACGTACGGGTGCAGACATTACCAGAAGCTGCTCAGTGTAGTGCCTTTGCGGAGTGGAACAGGGATCATAGAAGCCTGTGGTAGGGATGGCTGTGGAGTGATTTTTTAACATTAAATATGGTCATGATTGCACTGGGACTAGAATCAGGATGTTAGGTTGGGATAACATCCCAGGTCTAGACACAGACTGACCAATCAGGGACCAGCATTCTTTCTTGCCATTGTATAATGTGGGATAATGGCACACCTCGGGAAGTGAAGCCCAAGGCAAAGCTGAGTGTTATCCCTCTCTGTGTGAATTTGATTATAAAATGGCTTCCCTGATTTTTTTTAAATTTTAGAACAAAGTAATGTGGTTAAAAAAGTTAAGCATTTCTGACCTATGCTGTTGTACTGGAATAGCAACATGGTCATGTGACTGGATTTCACCAATCACAGTATAGTATTTCTTTTAATCATTTTATTTATTTATTTTGGACTTTGGTAACTGGGTAGGCCCACTGAGACTATACAGTCCCTTTTTCAGGGGTGACCCGGGTCAGGTACAATATTATAACAGGGTTGCAAACATACAGTTCATTAACAAATGCAGAAATGGTAGAAAGGAGAGGAGGCAAAATACCACCAATTACACATATGACAAATATACGACAGTTATACATATAACAAGATTGAGCATTAATTATAGCTTGAAACATTATTATAACATTTTCCAGCGCAGGAGAAATGCAGTAAGGACCCAAGTAATGTCAGGTCAGGTGTTCTTGGAGGATCAAATATCAGGAACTGAGAGAAGTGAAGTAGATTAGGCTAGGCAAGTGCAAGGTTTAGATTACAAGATGTGCACAGAGAGGGAGCACTTGAACAAGGCCAGTGAGGTGAGGGAGATAAATATAAAGGGGAGTGCATTCCAAGAGGAAGGTGCAGAGTAGACAAATGACCACTTGCCAATTGCTAGATGGGATAAGGTGTGCAGAGTAGTGGGGTTGAGGGGGACCTAAGTATACTGGGGAAGGTTTGAACTGCAGTACATCTCTCAGGCATTGGAGAGAGAAAATAAAGACAAGTATAAAGGTAAAGGTAAGGGTGGCAAACTGCAGTCTTTGGTCATAATCAGGCCAATCTAGTGCAGTTAACACATTGCAGTGATAAAGGTGAGGATGGGCACAGGGAGCGAAACTTTCCACCCTGTGATATAATGTTCTAAGGTGGAAGAGTATGGTGGGTTTGACAGCATACCATAGAGGGGTGCTGTAGATTAGGATGGGAAGGAAGGAGGAGGTTGTGATTTTATGACACAATGCATGAGAGAGATGTGGATGAACACGGTAGAATAGGCCGAGTTTTTGGTTGAGTTTTTTGGTAGTTTGTGTTAAGTGCTGCTCAAAAGAGAGAGGTATCTAGCACCATACCTAAGTATTTGAATGTCTGAATAGTTTCGAGAGCATCCCCAGAAGTGGACGTAATAAGAAATGAGCCACACTGATCAATTTTTACGGTAGTTTCAAAAGAGCATAGCCTTGTTTTTTTTGGTATTGAGGACTAAATGGTTCTTAAGAAATCACTTCTCTAACACATGGAAGTCTGGTGCCGAGTTCTGGTTTAGCCATTGGATATCACATGATGATCTGTATAAGATAGCATTGTTGGCATAAAGTTGCATCTTGGACTTACTGCAGTGCAGTGGTAAGTTGCTGACAAAAAGCGAGAACAGAAGTGGTCCCAAGATGGATCTCTGGGGGACGATGTGAGAGATGGGCTGGAAAGAGGAGAGGGTGCCTGACCATTTACTCCCTGTGAGTGGCCAGACAGATAACTGTTAAGCCATGAGAGTGAATGCCCATCCAGGCCAAGAGAGTGAAGCTTGTCCAGTAAGATGCTATGGTTAACTAAGTTGAAAGCCTTTGTGAGATCCATGAAAATGGCACCAGTAAAGAGCCCTCTGTCAAGAGCATTGAAGATATCTGAAGAAACCTTAGTTTGGGCTGTTAAGGTACTATAATTCTTTCTGAAACCGTGTTGGCAGCCAGTTAAGATATGATGTTGTTTCAGATATGATTGAAGCTGGTTAAAACTATATGCTCTTGTATCTTAGCTAATGGGCACAGGATTGAAATAGGCCTGTAGTTTTCTACAGCATGCGTGCCACCCTTATGCAGTGGAACTACTATCAGCACTTTCCATCTTGCTGGAACAGTCCCACTGATGAGAGACCTATTTATTAGTTCATGGATGGGTACTGCGAGGGCTGGGGCACCAGGCTTTAGGAACTGAGGTTCTAGTGAGCTGTAGCCAGAGGAGCTTTCCACCTTTAATTTTAAGGGAAGTTGTAACACTTCTTTGCGGGTAGCTAATTTTAGATGAAATTGTGGGCAAGAAGGTAATTGCCTGGGGTGGAGGGAAGTGGGGTCGAAGTTTGAGGGAGGGGTTAAGTGTGAGGTATAGCTGGAAAGATCAGTGAAGAAATGGCTTAAGCCATCAGTGATAGACTGGTGGTCTGAGAGAGTCGAGCCATGATCATGTAGGGAGCTAGGTGCTGCTGGGGAGTGACCTTTCTTTAGAATATTGATCTGTTTCCAGAAAGCCTTCACATTACCTAGCCACTCCATTTGCAAGGAACGAAAATAAATCCATTTTGCACTATGTAGTTTACTTTTACATGTGTTGCGAAGGTGCCTATATGTTGTCCAATCAAAGGGGTTGCGAGACTTTTTGAAGTTTTTCCAGGCTGAGTCACGGAGGGACATGAGATGTCTTAGATCCTTACTAATCCAAGGTGCCTTTAAACCCTTGAACCTCCTTTTAGTGAAGAGGGCATAAGTATTTGTTATGCCAGTTAAGGTACTGGTGAAGTATTCCAAGGCCTGGTCTGTATCTGGCATGGTTCTGATGGGGTTCTAATTGGCAGCTGATAGGGAAGATAGGAATGCAGTGGTGTCAAACCATGACATGTTTCTCAACATGGTGATTTTAGGGGGAGGGTTAGAGTATTTGTCGTTCCAGATGCAGAGAGTGGGAGAGTGGTCACTAATGATATCAGGAAGCACCAGAGCCAAATGAATCCTGTGAGGACAATTTGACACAACCCAGTCAAGCAGTGAGTGGTTACCAGACTTAATATTTAGTCTAGTGGGATCAGAGATGTGTTGTGTAAGGTTGGAGTCGGCTAGGAAAGAATGAGCTTTGTTAATAGTAAGGTTCAGCCAATCAATATTAAAGTCACCACAGAGTTAGAGGTCATGTCTGGGTGGGTTGGTAGTAGAAGCTATGAATTAGGGAAAGCATCCTTCGGGGGAAAGTAGATGCAACCAATCGTAAGTTGTTTGACTTTGCCTAGGGTTAATGAAAGGAAAATACATTCAACAGGAGGAGAAACATGGTTCCACACAATAACTACTGCTGTTTGATGTGTTTCTTTAAGAAACAAGTATACTGTTTTACTAGCAGTGCTGCATCCTAAGTGATACAGTACTCACCACCAGGACCCACAGGCTACACCCACCTAATAGTCTGTTGTGGCTTGCATAGCAACCCAGCTTGCATCATGATGCTCGACATCATGAGCATCACTGTGCCTGCATGTGTCATGATGTCACATGTGACATCATGTGCATTGGGCCTGGCAGTGAGTACAAGGGGTTGCAGCAAATGGCAGCCTTTTGCTGCAAGTCAGAATGAGATGCTGCAGAAGGAACTAAATTGGTGATTTAGTTACAGGTTGTATAGACTGGCTAAACTGCTTCACAGGCGATATTTATGAGCTGCTCTTTTTTTACAGAACAAGATAAGAGACTGAGGGCCAGATATTCAAAACTTTGCCCCTGGGCTAAGTTAACGCTGCCCGGCGGGCAAACATAGCCACAAAGCAGGCTATATTAAAAAGGAATAGCCCAGGGCAAACACCTACTGAATATAGCATGGGAATGAGGCTGTGCAAACTGGGCTAGGAGTGCAAGGCAAATGAAGCCCTGGAATAAGACAACACTGAATATAGCAACCAGGAAGTGCAAACCACAACAGCAACACAGTGCACAGCGACTTGAGGGCAGGTAGAGATGGACTATATGGCCAATGTGTGTGCCAGCAAATGAGTGGACCTAGTACAGCTGCAGGCAGCAGCAGATCTGGAAGAACAGCAATCAAAACTGTATAATATTCCCCGAACTGTTAGAGCCATGCTAACACAATAGCGCGGCATTAGCACAGAGCTAAGCTATTTGCCTGGTGCAAATACTTTTGCCCGGCGCTAAGATTTGCCATATTCAAAAGTGACATGCAAATGAGCCTACTTAGGCAGTCTTTGGGCAAACAGACAGATTAGCGTCTCATTATTCCCTGATTTGCATGCAGTTTGTCCAGCGTTACTGTAGGGTCCCACAGCTCCACCTGCAGCTCAGTCTGGAAATACAGGAGCTAGCCAGGTCTGGCCGCAGCTCCACCTGTTGGTCAGTCTGACAGTGCATGATGGTTGATGCAGGCTACAGGTATGCAGTACAGCATAGCATTGTGTGCCCCAGGGGACAACACAGCATAGGCACAGGCAGTGGTGGTGCTGCATGTAGCCATCACACTGTAGGCCATGCTATAGTGCACAGCAGACACTACAGTAGCAAGGGGGCCAGTAGTGTGAGAGACACAGAAATTCCTATGGTATGTAGGGCAGTGATGACCACTGCACTGTACACAGTGACAGGCCCAGCTTTCAGGTGATTACTGACAGTGGACAGTACTGTTTTGCTGTTGTGTGATCCACAGATGCTGCACCTGTGGCATGGGATGTTCACAATGATATATACATGGCCGGCTGTGTGTGCTATGGCATCTGCACAGTTGTGCGGTATGTGGCTGGGGGGGCATGTAAGATCCGACAGGCACACAGGTGGTGGGGTATTCCCAATACTGGCCCATGTGCACTGCATGATGTGTTCTAGCCTTGTGACCACACCTGGGCTGTGGTGATGTCTGGCCACCCATACACCCTCCCCTCAATGGCCACCATGCCCACAGTGCTGCATGTGTGTGCTGGCAACTGTTGGTCACCACAGACATACGGTCTGCAGATGTGTGCTGTATGGCCACACTACCATGATGTCCCCTGTGGCTTGGATCACCCCTTACTGCCTGTGCTTGATTGGGACTGGTGGCAGCTGTTGGCATCATGGTGGTGCCATCAGTGAGCAGCATGTGACCTCCATGTCTGGCATTTTCTAAGTGTCATGATCATATGTTAGGGTCATGCAAGCCACGCTAATCCCACGCTAACACTGTGCAAAGCACCAATGTCATGCAAAGCTGTTTGCCCAGGGTTAAGACCAGCTTTTCCTAGGCAGTAATTTGTACTGTGCTATGGGTCACGCTGTGTCACACTAAACACCTTAGCGAAGCGCTAGTCGCTGAATATCTCATAGCGCCTACATTCATGTTCACTTTGCCCCTTACATATAATTATGGTTTGCCCGGTGCTAATGCAGTTTGCACGCGATACTTGGCCTTTTGCATCTGGCAGACCTGCGCTAATCCCATGCTAATCCTGCATAAACAGTTTATGCACCATGCAAAGCTTTGAATATCTGGCCCTGAGGCTCAAGAGGAGTTATTGACAAATTGAATCGAGAAATCCATGTGTAGACAGGTAGTTGGCACTTGTGGTGGCAGGGTCCTAGGTAGTTTTGTCCCTTTCCAACTATTTTCACATTTTGGTGACATGAATGATTGCTGTAATCCTCATAGCAAAAACTATACAATGCTTATGAGTTTTCTTTGCATTTTGTTGCAGAGAGAAACTGACTTAAATGTTTTAAATAGAGTAAGTTTTATAAAGGCATACAGCTTTCACAGGTCTGAATGTTTTTTAGCCTAGTAAGGCTAAATTGTACTACAGTATGTAGGTTAAAGTTTTACCTCATAATTGGGATTACAAGTACAATGAAGTGTTTATTGTTGTTTTAGTTCCCAGAGTGAAGTTCCTTGAAGAAACCAAGATTAAGTGGCGAAACGTCGGGATACAGGCATTAATAAACAATGGATAAAAGAAGAAAATTGTTGTCTGTGCATTTACTGCCTCTCTTATGAGCCCCCTCAAAGAGTCTACTGAAAAGACATCCTAGAGGAGCTCCACCTGAAGAGGACTTCTTACTGGAATATTATTTCCTGCAGTAATCTGTTTCTGGATTGGTTGTACTCCTTACAGAAGGACTGCTGTCTCCCATTCAGCAGAAGTCCATCTGGCTTTTCACAGACCAGAAATGGGACATATTTTTTTTTCGGGGGGTGTATATGGTTCTCTATTTATGTGATACTGTGGGTAGGGTGCTCACTAAGCTACTCCCCATGTTTGGGTATTTGAAATTGGCTGTTACAGACATCTAATCATTTCAAGGCAGTGTTAGTGACTCAGTAGGTAGCACACTTGCCTCTGGGGCTGGAAGATCAGATAGTTGCCACACCAGGTGCTTGGGGGCAATACAGTACCTGCAACTGACATGCTAGTGCAGTTCAGGGGTGGGGCTGGGGGCTGCATGACAGAGGTGCCATCCTTTGGATGACACATTAAACTGAGGTCCCTTATGCTCATCTCTGGTCACTGTCCAGGTGGAAGTAAAAGGTCCCATGACACTTATCAATAAGGAATAGAGGAATGTTTATTAAAATAAACATGAGGTAAAGAAAACATAATATGTACCGTACAGATATTACAGGTGTGTGGTAGCGCCCCTCCAGTTAGGGTTGTACAAGCACTTCTATGTTAAATGCAAAATTTTGTACCTTAATAACTTTGGTATGTTTTGACAAAATAGCCCAACAGGTGGCAAGCGTGGTCACTGTGCCAGTGTCTCAAGATGTGGAAAGTTTTGTGATAGTACCTTGTATGGTTTTTGAGATATGGAGTGGTAAAAACAGGAAAAAAAACACTTTTTTCCCATTGGTTAACATGGGATTTTTTTTGCCCACATCTACAGCTCAGATGGAATGACATTTTTTCTTGAAATTTTCAGGAATTATGGGGTCTATATCAAGGTTATGCATTTGGATAGTGTGGTGAGAAGATATCTCACCACTTCTGAATTTTAGCAGTTTTTGTGATAGCTGCTAGATAGGTAGCTAAATGAAACCAGTTCAAACTGTTAATTGTTACGGATTTATTGTTCATGCTCAGAGAAATACTGTTTGTGCTTCTGCCATCTTGTTTTTTTTTTCCCTGTTTTAAAAACATTTTTCTACCCAAGTACTGCCTGTTAACTAATGAACAAGACCTGTATCAGGTCTCCTTTACATACTTTGTTGGATTATTTTATTAGTATTTTAAAATCTACACTGCAAATATTAGTTAGTGTGTTAAGAATAATTTCCCCATCACTTGCTTAGGTAAGGACATTGTGATCAGAAAATAACCATTCGCAGTTCTTTACAGTTCAAACTTTACTGTTTGAATTTCAAGGACTGCAAACAGTAAAGGTTCATGACAGTTCGAACTGTTATGTGTCTAGTGGCACTCCCTCATTCCCTGGTGGTCCAGTGCCCCCCTATTCTCTGATAACTGTCCCCAATATTGTTTTTTATTCCTTGGTAGTCCAGTGGTCCCTCCCCATTCTCTGATTGCAGTCCCTGATATTGTCTTCTATTCCCTGTTAGTCCAGTGGTCCCTCCCCACTCCTCTGTTCTCTGATCACCATCCCTGATGTTGTCATTTATCCCCCTGGTAGTCCAGTGGTCCCCACTCCCCATTCTCCAATCGCAGTTCACAGTGTTGTCATTCATTCCCTGATAGTCCAGTGGTCCCTCCCCCCTCCCATGTTCTCTGATTGCCATCCCCAATGTTGTCTTTTATTCCCTGGTAGTCCAGTGGTCCCTTTCCCATTCTCAGATTACCATCTCCGATGTTGTCATTTATTCCCTGGTAGTCCAGTGGTCCCACCCCTCCCCCATTCTCTGATCACCATCCCTGATGTTGTCTTTTATTCCTTGGTAGTCCAGTGGTCCCTCCCCCTTCCCCATTTTCTGATCTCCATCCCTGATGTTGTCATTAATTCCACGGTAGCCCAGTGGTCTCTCCGTCTCTCCCTATGACTAACAGGGAAAGGATCACAGATCTCCAGGTAGAAGGTCACCTGGGGGGCCAGTGACCATCACATGGTATGGTTCAATTTGGCCACTAGAACAAAATCATCCCATTCCAAGGCAAACATATGGGACTTCAAAGGAGCTGACTTTGATAAGATGGCCAACAGAGTTAAGCTAGCCCTGACAAAAAGAAATACAGGTGAGAGGGTACAGGCAAAGTGGGTAAGCATTAAAAATGCAATACTTGAAGCAACATCCCATATGTTATTGTGAAAAAGAAGTGCAAAAGAAGAAGGAAACCACTTTGCTTCTCAAACACAGTAGCAGAAAAGGTCAGAGTCAAAAGGCTGGCCTTCAGGGAATATAAGGGAACGCAGCAGGATGAAGATAGGGAGGCATACCAAACTTCTTTAAGGGAAGCAGGGAAGGCAATAAGGCAGGCAAAGGCACAAACTAAGGAAACACTAGCACGAACAGCAAAAAAAGGTGACAAGACTTTCTATAGATACATTAGTGAAAGGAGAAAGTCCAGAGGGAGTATTGCTAAGATCAAAGGGGATAAGAGGGCATGTGACGAGGAGGACCATGTAAAAGCATTTATCCTAAATAGATACTTCTGCTCAGTATTTACTGAAGAGAAGGTAGGCCGGGGCCCATAGCTCTGCACCATGGACACGGGGGGAGGGAGGTGTGCACTAGTCCCTTCACAAAAGAAAGGGTCCTACAAGAGCTCAATGAGCTCAGGGTGGACAAGGCAATGGGATATGATGGCATACATCCCAGGGTACTAAAGGAGTTAAGGGTGAAACTAGCAAAGCCAATATCTGAACTGTTTAGTGAGTTTCTGAGCACAGGAGAGGACAAGGTCCCAGAAACTGGAGAAGGGCTCATGAGATCCCACTTCACAAGAGTGGTAGCAGGGAGAAGGCAGGGAACTACAGACCAGTCAGTCTTACCTCAGTAGTGGGCACTATTATGAAGACACTCTTTAAGGAAAGGATAGTGCAACACCTGGAATCCATAGGAGCACAGGATCCAAGACAGCATGGGTTTACAAAAGGAAGATCCTGTCAAACTAATCTCATAGGTTTCTTTGACTGGGTAACCAGAGTGGTGGACTAAAGGGGAGCAGTTGATGTTGCCTACCTTGACTTCAGCAAAGCTTTTGGTACTGTTCCACATAGAAGATTGATTAATAAGCTGGGTAGGCTTGAGATGGGTCAGACGTTGGTCAACTGGGTGGCAAACTGGTTGACGGTCAGAAAACAGAGAGCGGTGGTAAACGGTATACAGTCAGAAGAGATGCAAGTCACAAGTAGGGTACCTCAGGGATCAGTCCTGGGGCCAGTCCTCTTCAATATGTTCATCAGTGACATTGCAAATGGACTGGAGGGTAAGGTTTGTCTGTTTGGGGATAACACCAAGATCTGCAACAGAGAAGATGATCCAGATGGGGTGGGTAGAATGAGAAGAGATCTAGATAAACTAGCAAAATGGTCAGAAGAGTGGCAGCTGGGGTTTAATGCAAAGAAGTGCAAGATCATGCACATAGGGAAGAGAAACCCTGAAGCCACCTATAGGCTGGGAGGGGAGCTGCTGGCAGTCACAAGGGAAGAAAGAGACTTGGGCGTCATCATCACCGATGACCTGAAATCATCCAAGCAGACCTCTAAAGCAGTAGGTAAGGCTAGAGGGAAGTTGGGGTGTATTAGTAGGGGTATCAGAAGTCAGAAAAGGGAGGCAATAATCCCTCTTTACAAGACACTGGTTAGGCTCCATTTGGAGTACTGTGTGCAGTACTGGAGGCCACACCTTCACAAGGACATTAACCAAATTGAGGCAGTCCAGAGAAGGGCAACCAAAGCGGTGCAGGGACTGCATCAGAAAACATATGAGGACAGATTAACTGAACTCAATATGTATACCCTAGAGTAAAGGAGGGAGAGAGGTGATATGATTTAAACATTCAAACACCTTAAGGGCATTAACAAGGTGAAATAGTCTAACGTTTTAATATAAGATAAATAGCAGGACAAGAGGACACAGCATGAGATTAGAGGGAGGCCAATTAAGGGGTAATGTGAGGAAGTTCTTTTTCACAGAAAGGGTGGTAGATGCATGGAACAGCCTACCTCAGTAAGTGGTGGATACGAATACAGTGCAGGGCTTCAAACAGGCATGGGATAGGCATAAGGGAGAAATACAGATGAGTATGACTAGATAGGCCATTGACAGAGCAAAGGACTATGGCACATTCATAAGGCAGAAAAAGAAATGGGCAGACTGGATGGGCCTTGCGGTCCTTATCTGCCATCAGTTTCTATGTTTCTATGTCTGGGCGCTGTCTCTGTGGCAAAACATTATTTCTCTGGTGGTCCAGTGGTCCCTCCTCCATTCTCTAGACACCATCCCTGTATAATAAATATAAAGTCCTGGTAGTCTAGTGGTCCCTCCCCCTCCCTCATCCTCCTGTCACTGTCCCTGTATAATAAATATAATGCACTGGTAGCCTAGTGGTTCCTCCCCTTCCCTCGCCCATTCTCTGATCACCATCCCGTAAGTTCTATACTTTCATTGGCGGTCTAGTGGTCCCTCCCCAGTCCACCCATTCTCTGATTGTCCTCCCCATGATGCCCTTGTTGGCCCTGTAATAGAGAAAAAACATCCGTCTATGTTGTTTTTGTTAAGCTTGAAAAAAAAGGTCCCGCAGCAATCAGCCCACCCCCACCCCCACCTCCCATTTAGCACCCCTCCAGTACACCCTCCACACCTTCACTCACCCTTCGGGCGCTGCACTCCCACTACTGCATAATGTAGGGCTCTGTTCTCCCATTCTTGCATAATGGGATCCAAATGTGGGAGTGCCCATGTACCAATAAGTATAGAGACATAGTGCATGCCTATAACCATTCCAGGTAACCCTTGTGCTGCCAAAGTTGTAATATCTCAGGAACTGTAGGAACTTCGGAAAACCATCCTTCACAGTTGTATTCATGGCCTGGCCACCTCCAAATATACTTAGTACACAAGCTACGCTTAGCAACAAATCTGTATCTCAAACAGTTTTCACGATATAGCCTCCGCAAGGTGCTACGACCACTGTAATGTTATCCTATGGGAAAATTCACAACTTTGGAGTGCTGTAACTATTGAACTGGTGTCCATTTCTTCACCAAACCAGCTAAGAGCACATCAATGGGGCAAGGGCTTGCCAGCCTGCAATTTTAGCCCAAATGTCCTAACCATTTTCTTGTTATGATGTGGCAAAGAAACTGGTTTTTGGGGGTCATTATCTGCTTTCACTTTCAGATCATATATTTTTTCCCCATAGGCTATAATGGGAAACTTTAAAGTTTAATAACTTTTGAACAGATTAACATTTTTTTCACCAAACTTTCAAAAGGCGCATCTGTGAGGCCAAAGCTTCCCACCCTGAAAATTTCAGACCACAACTGAAAGCCATTTCTGAGATCCAGGTGGACAAAGAAATGTCAAACACAGATTCTTCTGTTTTTACAACACTCTATGTCTCAGAAACCACAAAATGGATTCTCATGAAATTTGACATGTCTAGAGATCCACCCCTAGACATCATTTGTGCCAAATGTCATGCAAATCTGTTGAACAGTTCCAAAGTTAATAACGTTCAAATATTGGGGTTTAACATAGAAGTTACCTCTCACCCTCACTAAACTGGTACTACCATGCCAGTATAATATATTCTTTGCAAAAAACATTGTTAATGTATCAGTTAGGGTGAATACCATAGTGATAAAAGCAGGGAAATGAGATGTTAGGGTTTCCAACCGTAACGCCCCAACCCCAGGGTTCCCATTCATGCCACCCCACCCTCCACACACCAACAGGCATCAGGGTGTGCCATTGGGTTGTCAGGCCCAACTCACACCATTCCACATGTAAACAAGCTTATATGCTATAGTATAGGACAATGGGGTGAGTATTAGGCCTGACAACCCAATGGCACACCCCAATGCTTGTTGGTGTAGAAGGTGGGGGGGGATGGTGGTGAGGTGGTAGGAGTGGGAACCCTGGGGGTGGGGCATTAGGGTTGGAAACCCTAATGCCTAATTTCTCTGCTTTTGTCACTGTGGTATTCACCCTAACTAATACATTAATGAAGTTTTTTGCAAATAATTTCCTTCCCTTCTTTCTCAGATAGTTTAATTGCATCCTCATTTTACTATGGGAGTGCAGGGCCTTTCTGACACTGCTCTCCCATCCCTCCATCCAGATAGTACAACATAGTACAACAGTATCCATATGTCACGGTGGGAGAGCAGGGTCTGAACCCTGCATCAGGATAGTACAACAATGTCCATATGGCACTTCCATCCCTCTGCTGAGATAGTACAATGTGGTATTCACCCTAAGTGATGCATTAGCAAAGTATTTTGCAAAGAATTCCCCTTCTTTTTCAGATAGTATAATTGTATCTTCATTTTGCTGTGGGAGTGCAGGGTCCAAATCCCTCCATCCAGATAGTATAACAGAACTCCCGCACACCCATCCTTATATCCAGATAGTAGAACAGTATCCATATGTCACAGTGGGAGCGTAGGGTCCTTTGAACCCTGCGCTCCCATCTGTCCATCAAGATTGTACAATTTTGTACCTTCTTTCTGTTATATAAACATCATTTGTTATTAAGAAATATCAGTAACATTCACATCAATAAAAAAAACTGAAGAAATGAGCTAAAAAACAAGAATTTTGCCAGTGTTTAAATTAGGAAAAAAGTGTAACTCATCAGATTTTAACCCAGGATGTTTCACACTGCAACTCTATGCACTACCCACCACACCACTGCAGCACTGTAGTTGATTTCTGCTTTTCTATGTATTAGTATCTGTCACTGTGGAAGCGGAGAAATGTTCAAAATAAACAGAATGCTTTTGAAAGCAGACCGGACAATTTTCGTGAGCAACAGCACATCTTTGGAAAACATCTGAAAATTGAAGAAAATGGTCGAAAAGGCACCCTTTTTTCCAAAACAACACAAAAATATTTGAAAATGCTCCCTCGCTTATGAAAATGGAACACTTCCATTTCCACAAACGGTACTTCATAACATGAGAAAATTGGAGAAAATGGTTGAAAAAGCACCTTTTTTTCCAAAAACAGCACGAAAATGTTGAAAAAACGCTCTCTCGCTTTTGAAAATGGGACGCTTCCATTTCCGTAAACAATACTTCATTTTCAGAAAAGAATGCCCCATTGTCACAAAAACTGCCAATCTTTGAACAGAAAATTCCCGATTTTCACAAAAAGCCAAATTTTCAAGCAAAATGCCCTATTTTCACAAAAAATGCCCAATTTTTCTAACAAAAACGCTCCATTTTTACAAAACATGCCCCATTTTTGAACAAAAATGCCCAAGTTTTGCAAACAATTACCAATTTTCAAACAAAAATTACAATTTTCACAAAAAATTCTCAATTTTTTCAAACAAAAATGCCCAATTTTCGAACAAAAATGTCCTATTTTCAAAAATAAATCAAAAAAATTATATTTTTGTGCTGAACACCTTTTCCCATAGGAAATAATAAGACATTAAAAGTTTAATAACTTTTGAATGGATTAATAATTTTTACCAAACCTTCAAAATGCACATCTGTGACCCAGATCCTCCCTACTCTGAAAATTTCAGCCCACAACATACAGTGAAACCATTTCTGAGATACTTTATATCTCAGAAACTACTCAACAGATTCCCACTAAATTTGCAGGTCAAGACACCTACCCCTAGAGATTACTTATGCCAAATTTCATACAAATCAGTTGAATGGCTCCAATGTTATTAACCCTTAAAATTTTAACTTTAAAATAGAAGTGCACTTTCACCCTAACTATACTGACACAACAACACCAGCATAATACAGTATATATACATTTGCAAAAAACATCATTAATGCACTAGTTAGGGTCAAAGCGACAAAAGCTGGGAAATGTGGCATTAGGGTTTCCAACCCTAACACCCCATTCCCCACCTCTGGGCAGCACAGCAGCTGTGGGGTGTGCCTTGGGCTTCGCAAGCCTAAGGCTCACCCCATTGTCATACAGTGTGCACATCTGACTTTACATATGAAGAGGGGGTGAGGTGTTAGGAACCCTAATGCCACATTTCCCAACTTACTCTTTGATCCTAACTACTGCATTAACAAAGTTTTTTGAGATATATATATATATATATTAGAGGCAAAAAACTCCGTTTAATGCATTAGTTAGGGTTGTTCCATAGCGACAAAAGTGAGGAAATTCGCTGTTAGGGTTGAAAACCCCTTGGACCCCGCCCACCCCCAACCGGCATTGGGGTGCGCATTGGGATCATCAGCCTAACTCTCACCCCATGACATGTGTAAAGCAGCAGAAGTATAGGAGAATGGGGTGAGAGTTAGGACCCACAATCCCAATGTGCACCCCAATGCCGGTTGGGGGGGTGGACGGGGGCATCCAAGGGGGGTTTTCAACCCTAACAGCGAATTTCCTCACTTTTGTCGCTGTGGAACAACCCTAACTAATGCATTAAATGGAGTTTTTTGCCTCTAATTTCCCTTCTTTTTGAGAATGATAACGAGAAATAGTGAATGTAATGCAGCGGCGGGAGTGCGGGGCCCAACATGATGTGTTGTGGCATACTAACAGGGACAGCAACGCAAACAGAAATGTTAACAGTGGCGCACATGGTAACACAAGCACGAATGAGAACAGAAAGGGTAACGCACATGGTGGCGTAGACGGGAATGGTCTGCCACGTGATGTGTTGTCACATAGTAACATGGTGCCTGCAAACAGAAATGTCAATGGGCATGGTGATGTAAAGTGAAACAGTAAGATAAACAGTACTGTAGACAGAAATGGCAAAAAATAACAGAAACGCAAGCGCAAATGAAAACGCAAAGGATAACGCACATGGTGGCGCAGACGTCAATGGTAAGTGAAACGGGTACGGATCCGCAAGCGGAAAGAGCAACAGTAACAGTAATGTAAGCGCACAGGCTGGTTTTCCCCAAAACCTGCATTGAGAAAGACAGCGAGAACAAATAATGTATGCAAAATAATGAGTATCGGCGCAGAAAATGAGATCTTGGAATACTAAATACATTATATCTCAGGAACCGTACGACGTAGAAAAAAAATTTAAAAGTCATATTATTTACAACTGTCCTGGCTAATTTGAGTCTTAGCCCCATCAGGGGGCTAAGATGTTTTCAGATGAAAAGTCCGTATCTCGCACCGTTTCTGAGATACGGGCCCTGAAAGGCGCGGCCAACGCTGTAATGTTATCCTATGGGAAAAAAAGGAAAGTTCGGAGCACCATAACTTTGCCTCCCTGTAATGTTTTTTCACCAAACTACTGAAAGGCACATCTGTGGGCTGTTGGCTGTCTTCCTCAAATTTCAGGAAAAAAGACCAAACCGTTATTTTGCAGCAGGGCTCCAAATGATTTCTGTTAAGTGTCGGGCGCCGTAATGTTATCCTATGGGAAAAAACGTCAATTTTGGAGTGCCGTAACTTTGCCGCCATGTGATATTTGTTCACCAAACTACTGAAAGGCACATCTGTGTACTGTTGGCTGTCTTCCCTCCAAATTTCAGGAAAAAAGACCAAACCGTTATTTTGCAGCAGGGTGCCAAAGGATTCCTGTAATGCTTCGGGCGCTGTAATGTTATCCTATGGGAAAAACTGTCAACTTTGGAGTGCCATAACTTTGCTGCCATGTAATATTTTTTCAATACAGCACTGAAAGGCACATCTGTGAGATGTCGGCTGCATTCTCTCCAAATTTCAGCCCAAAACTCCCAACGGTTATTTTGCAGTGCAGTGCCAAAGAATTGCTGTCATTTTCCCACAGACTAGAAAATTACTGTCACAATTTGCGAAAGCTTTCAAAAAGTTCGACACTTTCGTGAGCACGAAAGTAATTTGCGAAAGTACTTTTTCCAGAAATTTGAAAAACGTATTTCTGGGGTGTTTTACCACAAAATAAAGACATGGCAAGCATCCTCAGGGCCCGAATAGCTAAATACAAAAAGAATTACGTTGCTAGAGGGTCTCAAATTTAAATGCCAACCATTTTTCTGATCACCAACTGAAAACAAAATGGCGGATTTGGCGAAAGTAACAGGCCCATTTGGCGAAAGTAAAATGCATTTGCGACACTGTCGAACCTTTTTGTTAACTTTTTCCCATTGACTTATAATGGGAAACTGTTTTTGAATAACTTTTGAACCGTTTAATATTTTTCACCAAATCTTTGAAAGGCACATCGGAGACCCTGCCTGCACATTCCTGAAGATTTTGGGCGGATCGCATAAACCGTCACGTGACCTGACGCGACCATAGAATTCCAGAAAAGCGTAAACGTGCGCACAGATCATGCTTAATAACTCTGCAACCGTATATCCAATCAGTGCAAAACTTGCCAGATCCCAAGGCCTATGGGTCTTGATCATACATTCCAAATTTCAGGCAAATCCATCAAACTGTTGCAAAGTTATTAAGGTGCAAAATTTTGTTTAACATGGAATGGCTCCTCAACTCTAACTATGGTAGCACTACGTGTTACCATAATATATATATATATATATATATATATATATATTATAATTAGGGTTGCATTGCCATTTCTATGTTAAACCTCAACTTTTCACATCAATAACTGTTGAATCATTTGTCCTATTTGCCTACAATTTGGAAAGTGCAAAGATCTACCATAGCTCTCCAGATCTGAAAATTTTATGTCAGTCAGATGTACTGTTTTGGAATGGTAGCACACTCAAAAAGTGAAAAATCCCCAAAGTTGCGGTTTCTTTGTCCACCCATAATGCACTGAAGAATGCATTTGAGTGGGTTCAGATTGGGTTGTCTGCATTGTTCTGGGCTGCACTGGTGCATTTTGAAGATTTGGTGAAAAAGTATTGCTCCGTTCAAAAGTTATTGCATGTTTTCTGTCCCATTATAGCCTATGGGAAAATTTATATGTGCACTGCAAAAACAATCACGATCACATCGATCGAGCTTGCCCAAAAATGTTGTCATGCTGCCGTCATCTTGTTTTCAGTTAGCAAGAGAGAAAAATGGTATAACTCAAAAAAATACTGTACTTTTCAACACACCAACCATTGGGTTTACCTAATCAGGCCCCGAGGAACATGTCCATGGTATTACTTTTTACCCAGCTAGTCTGGCAATATGTTTTAAAATATTTTCCATTTTTTGATCACGCAAATATTTTTATTGCCATGCAAACCTAAATATGACCGTGATAACATTTTTTTGTGCATGCTAACATTTCCATTATAGAGATAAAAGAATTTTGCTATGTGTTGCTTTATTTGTCACTTGTTTGTGGGAAGGTGGATTGTGCTCCTGGCCTGACATTTTTAGGGTGGGAAACCCTAGTGCCACTGATGTGCCTTTCAGTGGTTTGGTTCAAAAATGTTCAACAGGCCCATAGTTACAGCATTTCAAAGTTTCACATTTTCCCTATAGGATAACATTGTGGTGGTTATTTTCTTTGTCACTTCATTGCGGCAAAGCGGATTGTTCTGGTTTGAAATTGTCACGGTGGCAAGCACTACTGTCACAGATGTGTCTTTTGGTGGTTTGGTATGAAAACATTGAACAGGGCCATAGTTACAGCATTCTGAAGTTCAGAAATGTTCCCATAGGATAACATTGCGGTGCCCGTGATGTCTTTCGCAGCTCGTATCTTGAAAACGGTTCAAGATATGGACTTTTCATCGCAAAAGTTTTTAGTCTCCCCTATAGGGTAACTGAGTAGAGAAGTAGGTTGGAAAGCCATGAAACCCATGAAATTTGAATTTTTTTTTACCTTGTATGGTTCTGGAGATATTTGCAAATTACTGTTCCAATTGCTCATTTTCATGTACATAGGCCACTGTTATGCCTTTAGAGTTAGCAGTCAGAGCGATTTTCAGTGCCTGTATCTCAGAAATGATGCAAGGTATGGGTTCCTTCATTTATGTTACGTAAACTACTCACTGTCATGAGTATAGCGACACTTGAATTTTTTTTCTAGCTGCTATGGTTCCCAAGATATGGACAAATTACTATTACAAGAGCTCCTTGCCTTATAGGGATGTGGTATGGCTCCATAGCAATGTGTAAGTGGGAGTGCAGGGCCCAGAGGGCCCACGCTCCCAGAGACACATACCATTCTGCACAAATGGGCAGCTTGGTTGGAGTGGGCCCCACGCTCCCACCAACACATTCCATTTACTACTTACTTTGCACTTTTAAAAAAAGAAAGGAAATTCTTTGCAAAAACTTCAGTAATCCATCAGTTAAGGTTGTTTCCACACTGACAAAAGTGTGGAAATTCCACATTAGGGTTAACATCCCACCACCCCACCACCCTCCACACACCACCAGACATTGGGGTGTGCATTGGGGTCATTGTGCCTAACTCTTACCCTGTTCTCCTATACTGCACCATCACAGCTTCTTTATATGTGGAATGGGGTGAGACTTAGGCTGACAACCCCAACACACACCCCGATGCCTGGTGGTGTGTAGAGGGAAGTGGGGTGGTGGGGTGGTGGGGTAGTAACCCTAATGTTGAATTTCCACACTTTTGTCAGTGTGAAAACAACCCTAACTGATGCATTAACAAAGTTTTTGAAAGAATATAAGTATATCATGAAGGAAAATCATATACAGGCTAGCTCAAACAGAACTAAACAAAACAAAGAGAGGTCTAAGAAACAAAAATGTACATATTTAGAAAAACCCTCTACATATTCAAAGACTGTCTCAGAAATATACAGACATTGTTCTACAAAAGACTTTCTCCTTAAAGAAAAAGAAACATAAATAAAGGAACATATTTAATCAGAGCTCACCCAAATTTTCAGCCAATTATAGTAATTCCAGTGTATCTCAAACCATAAAGTTGCCTTAGTGATGCTGTATTCTTCATTTTAAATACAGAAAATGGAGGCACTCACCAGTTTTATTGCTTCCATTTGTGAATATGTTTTCTGCTGCAGAGCCAACCCACAGCTCCCTGCCACAAAAATATTCCAGTATTGCTAAGCAAACTCTTAAGGAGCTTGTGTTCAGTTTTGCCCAGTTATCCTTAAATATATTCAAAACTAAAATTCCGTAAGTCATGGTAGTCCATATACTGTTCCCCCATTTCATACTAACAAAATTCCAAAAGTCTACAACGTATGAACATTCCAGAATAAGGTGCGACTGAGATTCTGTGACATCTACACAGCTATACCTTGAGCATAGTCTTCCTTACATAGATTTATGCTTCCAATAACCTCAAGCCTGTTGTGGCAGCAAAGCCACTGCACATCCCATGTACTGCATGTCTAGGTATCCTAACATCTGTCAACACCTGCAATACTGATACGTCCACACTAGAGGGGCAGAGGGGGAATGCAATATGTGATGGAGCAGCAGAGATCAGAATATGAAGATGAAGAGTAGGGGAATCTTAATAAAATGAAATAAGTGATACAATACATGCAATGTCCTGTGCAAATAACAAAAATAACATAGAAGGAAAACATACTCAAATGTACATGATGCCATACAAAAGTAATACTAAATGAAGGAAATAAGGCTGTTAACCAACAAAAAAATACATACAATTCACAAAGAAAAAAAACTAGAGGATAATGGATGAGCAACAGTTAACAAGAATGCTGTGTTCACTTCAAGAAGTTGTCATGACAACCAAGTAGACTTCAAGAGTGAAGCGCGAGAGGCCTACAGTTGGCATTACAATGTCGAGACGTGAACTCTGTGTTGTTGCTTACTTTTGCCCATCCATTGTCTTTTACAGTGTATGGGCAACAGTTAAACAATAACAGTGCTTTTCTTGAGCATTGTGCAGCTGTTTTAGACTTTCTCCACTTCCCCATTATGAAGCCCCACTCCGTCCACTGCTCACACAGACTCAATTTCTTTTTTTCACAAAACAAATTGGAACAAGACTACAATTCTATCCATGAATCCACTGTGTCTCTGCACATCTTCCAACCCATTACTTTTCCAGTACAGCCTAAACAAGTGAGGTTCAGCAGTAATCGTAAGTCATATAAAAAAAAATTAAAACATATTTGAATGGTGTTGCTGTGATCAGAGGCAGAAGCAGCAGTGTGTACCAGTTTTTGATGTTGTAACATCCTAATGACATGCTCAAGAGGGTACAACAACCTCTTGACATCACTACGATGGTACAACAACATTAGGATACCACTGAATTCCATACACAATAGTTCTTACCCATACACTATACAGAGAATACTTGATGGGTAATTATGCACAGCCACTGTGTTCTGCCACAGAGGGGTTCTGATTCCCTCCAATCGTGAGAGCGTAGCTCGAGAGGTCCATGGGAATCAGAACCCTGATGTGGCAAAACACACTGGTTGTGCACAGAGTTAATCATCCTGCATTTTTTTATAGTGTATAGTACTGTGTGAAATATGTCAATCAATCAATCAATCATTTATTGTTGTTTGGTCATTGACCATTACAAAATAAATAGTAATAAATACATACATACGTGCATTCATATATACATACATATCACATAACTATAAACATCCATGATTAAAAAGACAAAAATCAGAAATTTATACAAATTCAAATAAATACTTTACATACATTTAAAGTCCTAAATATTGCAAATCCATTCCTATGACTCCTTTTTCCTTTACAATTCAGTTATTTTTGATAATTTGTCAGTTTATGTGATGCTTTATCTTATTAGTGCAATATTCTTTAGCTAAGAAACATAGAAACATAGAATTTTATGGCAGATAATGACTGCTTGGCCCACCTAGTCTGCCCATTTTCCTACCTAACAGATAAGCTGCAGATCCTAGTTAACCAACAGCTTATTTCCTCCAACCCCGCACTAGGACTGCCTTGTGTCTGTCCCATGCATTCTTGAATTCCCCCACTGTTCTTGACTCCATGACCTCCTTAGGGAGGCTGTTCCATGCATCCACAACCCTCTTCATGAAAAAAATACTTCCTCACATTACCTCTGAGCTGTCCCCCTCTATCTTCAAATTGTGCCCCCTTGTTCTTGCACATCTCTTTTTCTGAAAGATGCTACCCTCTTGGACTTTGTTGATTCCCTTGAGGTACTTAGAAGTTTCTATCATGTCCCCTCTCTCCCTTCTTTCCTCAAGGGTATACATATTAAGCTCCTTTAGTCTTTCTTTGTATGTCTTCTGGTGCAGACCCTGCACCATTTTGGTTGTCCTCCTCTGGACAGCCTCCACTTTGTCTATGTCTTTGTGGAGATGGGGTCTCCAGAACTGCACACAGTACTCCAGATGGGGTCTCACCAACTGTCTGTACAGAGGGATAACAACTTCCTGTTTTCTACTATTGATGCCTCTCCCTATGCAACCCAGTATCTCCCCAGCCTTCCTTACTGCCTGCTCACATTGTATGCCCACCATTAGGTCATCTGATATAATTACCCCTAGGTGCCTTTCCATTTTTACTGTTGTCAGTATCTCTCCCCCCATTGTGTACTTTTCCCCTGGGTTTTTGTTTCCCATGTGCATTACCTTGCACTTCTTTGCATTGAATCTGAGCTGCCATACATTTGACCATTCCTCCAACCTTGCCAAGTCCCTTTTCATCCTTTCCCCTCCATCTTGTGTATCAACCCTGTTGCAGATCTTTGTGTCGTCTGCAAAGAGACATACTTTTCCTTCCAGTTCCTCTGCAATGTCACTTATAAAGACATTAAAAATGACTGGTCCCAGTACTGAATCCTGTGGTACCCTGCTAGTAACCCTCCTTTCTTCACTGTGGACTCCGGTTACTACTACCCTTTGTGTCCTGTTGTCTAGCCAATTTTTTATCCAGGTTACCACCTTGGAACCCACTCCAAGGCTGACTAACTTGTGTATTAATCTTTTGAGTGGGACTGTATCAAATGCCTTGCTAAAATCTAGGTAGGTTATGTCCACAACCCCTCCCTGGTCTACTACTTTGATTTCCCAGTCAAAGAAACCTATTAGATTCATCTGACATGACCTTCTCATACTAAATCCATGCTGCCTTGGGTCCTGTGCCCCACTGGCCTCTAAAGCAACCTGATTGATTATATACTCATCTTGGGTTGTAAACATAATATTCATCAGTAGTATGTGGTCCTTGGTCTGGACTGAATTTCAGATAGCAACAACCACTGTTTCCTCTGTTCACTACACCATGAACAATTGATCATTACATGTTTCAGACCTTCCGGTTCAGAGCAGGAACAGTTACAACATTTATCCTCTGATTTCAGTGCTTTTGAATATCGAGCTTCTAATATTTTACTATGGAATGAACCAAAATGGTATTTTGTATATAGCTTTCTTTTATCCTGTTCTGTGGTAGCATCCAGATAATATCTATGTTCATGATTTCGTCTTGTGACACCAACTAAGGGGGAATTTTTAACTTGGATGCTTTTATCAAATCATTTTCTTTATAAGAATTTATTATTTTATTAGAAATATGTTTGATATATTGGGTACTAATTTGTATCCCTGTATGTTTTTAATGATTTAACATGTCCAAATCATATTTTTTCAATAAAGCTGCAATGTTTTTTAGCCAGATTGTTGACAGTTTCTTTTCTTCCATTCATATTTTTCTTTGAGACATAAAGAAGGTACTCTATTTTTGTCCATTCTTGTCAGTTTTATCCAGTATGCAAGTTTCATAACATCCATTAAGGCACTTGGGGAGACCATACCTAATTCTGCTCTTATTAAAGCATTTGGAGCAGAGGGTCCTTGTCCCACAGCATCTTTATAAAGTTTATTTAATGATGTTTCAATAATATCACATTTTGTTAAATTCCATACTTCACTCTGGTAAACTGCTTGAGGAAAATATTTTGCTTTTATTGCAGTTAGTAGAAGAAAGGTGGTATTACCCCCATAATTGTAATTGAAGTTTTGCAATGACCCTGCTGTTTGTTTTAATTTTAAGTTTATGAATATGTTTTGACCTGTTATCATTTGAAGATAGTGTGAAACCTAAATATTCATATTGCTGTACCATTTTTAAACTTTTGCCATTTACTTTCCAACTTGTGTTACTGCTTTCCCCCCAAGAAAACATAATTTGGCTTTTTTTGTTCATGTATCTTTAATCCATAATCATCTGCAAATGCCATAAGTTTAATTAATTTTTTCTGCAGACCAGATTTTGACAGTGCTATTAGTGCCAGATCATCTGCATAAGCAAGTGCGGGGCAGGAGTATGTACCTATCTTTGGGGAGTCCATATATTCTTCACTATATTGGATTAGAAGTTTATTTAAGTAAATATTAAATAACAATGGGGCTAAAATACACCTGGCCTAACACCTTTATTTGTGGGGAAAGGCTTAGAGGTTTGCCCAAACTTACCCCATCTTACTTGTGCCCATTTTTGAGTGTACAGTTCTTTTATTATACTAATTAATATAGGATCAGTTCCCCAGTTATACATGGACTGCCACAATTTGATTCTGGAACTAGAGTCAAATGCTTGACTGAAGTCTATAAAGACTATGTAAATGTTTTGTTTCCTGAGATTAATGTATTTTTCATATAAATGTACTAATATGAATAAGTTATCTGTTGTTGAGTAACCACTTCTGAAACCTGCTTGGAGTTCTAATAAAACTCCACATTACACATCACCATGATGGTATAACAACATTAGGATACCATGGAATTCCATACACAGTAGTCCTTACCCATACACTATAAAAGGATATAGCACAACAGTGTTAACTTCCATGCAAGGAATAAGAAAGAACTGGGAATGACATATAGATAGTACAAAAAGCAAGCACAAACATTTGCAGTATTACTTTTTAGAATCAACCATAATCTGTGATCCATGTGTAGTGGCTCCACAACTTCTCAAACTGTGCACCAGATAATTGTGATTTTGTGTTACATATTCTTCTAAGACAATTTTGAACCATAGCCACTATGTTAGCTGTAGTGGTCACCTTGTGTTGTAGGGTGTAAGCACACCTTGACTGCCACAACGAATATTTGCCCACTGCAAAATGAACACAAGATGCTGTTGTCATACTTTTAACATTGTATGTGGATACAACCCAACCATTACCATCTCATATGTTAGTGGGCAAATCAGTTTTTGTCATGCCAAGCTGTAATAAAGCATTCCAAAAAGCTACAGAGATGGTACATAATAGAAAACAATGTTCTTAGATCTCTAACTGTATCACAGGTAGATCTGGGACAGACTCTCTCCTCCGCTGTTTTATGCTTTGAAGAGTTTTTAATGCCTAACTTGCTGTGACAGAACACTCAATAAATATCCTACATGGTCTATGGGATTCTTTTGTCAGTCAGCTGGAAGAAAACAGTTTGCTCATGCCCTTGTGGGCAGAATGGAAGCTGAAACGGGGGAGAGAATTTGGTTTCCACCACCAAGGTTTAGAACTATTTCCTAGTTTAAGATGTTATATGAGTAAACAACAAATGCCACTGTCAAGACACAATCCTTCCAGGTACAGGTGGTCCAGCCATTCTATGTGGGAGTCTTAAACATCTCCTTTCCTATTTATCTCTAAATGGGGATAATCATTCATTGATGAATGATATCCACAGTTTAGTTTTTTTTTTAATAAAACTGGCCTAATGTTAAGTATACAAAACAGGGTATATTAAAAAAAAAAAAACAGGATTAAGCATTCAGATCCCACCTTTGCCATAATCAGGGTAGGTATGTTCCCTCTGGATGAGGTTAAGTCTGCTCCCCCGCAACCCTGAAAAAAACAGACTTTATATTTCAGTATCCAGTGCTAGTGGGGGGTGGAGACATGAGCGATATGTAAACATAGGGGTAGGATGAGGGTTTAAGGAGGCAGACCCCTTTCCTTTTGGAAAATATATATTTCCAGGTCAAAAGTTTAGTAGTAGCTAATGCCAATACCTGCTCCCAATTATACAGAGCATCATCGGGTGTCCCATAAATCACCCCAAAAATGTTTAAGGGATTATTATCAATAGCAATTTGGATGATCTGTATAGGGGGATCAGCTACAACTACTGGTCCTGTCATTATTCCTCTGCTTTTACCATAGCTAAGCTTAACACCAGAGGCTTTTTCAAAGTGAGTGATCACTTGGGTGATGGCTGGTTCAGATGCAGTATCCTTCAAACAGAGGCACATGTCATCTGCATAGGCCAAGATTTCGACTGGGGGTTCATCAGGCTATGCCTGAATGCACTGAATGTCAGAGCACTCGTACAGTCATCTGATCAAGGGGTCCAAGAAAAATATGTACAAAAGCAGGCTTAATAGGCACCCCTGGTTCACACCCCTGCCAGCCATAATTTCATGACTCCTCCAGCCACTAACTGAGGTCAAAATAGTGGCATTCTCATATAAGGCACTTATCTAACCAATGAAAACCGGTGGTATTCCATAATGTTCTAACACTCTAAATGTACAGTAGTATGTAGGTGTGACACTTCTAGTCATACACTTTCTTGGTCTAATGTCAGCAAGAACCCAGATGACTGGTTAGTTCTACTCTTTTACAACAGTTCCTTGATTACAATGAGGTTATCAAAGAAGGACCTCTGGGATATAGCACATGCCTGAAAAGGAGAGATCAGGACCTCAGCTGCCTTGACTAGCCAATGTATTAAAAACCATTCTAATAGCATTTTAATGCCTGTGTTTAGCAGACTGATGGGCCTTCAGTTAGCTAAAACAGACTTATTGCCTTTCTTAAATAATAATAATAATAAAAATAATTATAGCCCTGGACATTTCCTGAGGGACAGACCCCATCTTCAACATTCCATTGATGGTGTCAGCTAAAGCAGGGGCAAGGGAATCTACAAATTGTTTGTAAAACTCAGCAGTCAAGCCATCCTTCCTTGGAGAGGAATTGTTTGGTAGCACCTTAACAGCCTGTAAGACTTCATTCTCAGTAACTGGATTAACCACACTCAATTTCATGGAGTCTGACAATGGGGGAATTCCTAATCTGGCCAGGAAGGAGTCATCCCATTGTGTGTCTGATGCACAACTGAAGGAATTCTGAACAAAAGTGTATACTATTCACAGAATTTTCTCTGGGTCAGTAAAATAGGCTCTTGGTCATATTCTGTTAGACTAGACATATGAGTTTTGCCTACATGGGCAGCACACCCACTGAACATATCAAACTCTTTTTTTTTTTCCTTGTGTCCCACACTGAAGTTCCAGCCCCAGGGATTAAGCCCTGTTATATAGAACTGAAACAGCCAGCAGCAAGCCACTCTACACATCAGAAGGGTGGCAGAGGACTAGTAGAGGCGTGAACAGCAGAAAAGACAAGAACCCCGGAGGCAGTTGACTCAGATAAGTACATCCCTATCTAGCCTACAGTATTTCAGGGGGATAGTATGTTGACGTTGTGATTGCTTGTGCTGTAGAACATAGCCAACACCCTCTCTAGGGTGGGCCTATTTTCAAGTTAACCAAGTTGTCTACTAAATTGCCTTTGCTACAGGGGGCTTTTATCTTAAGGTTGTGCTCTTAATATTGCCTGTTGCCTATTCTATAGCTGTTAAGGTTTCAGTGTCTCCTCCTGTTTTCTAGTTGGCTAATCAGACACCCTAATTGCCTTAGTTACAAGGAGGGATTATCCTAAGGTAATTTTTTTTAATTGCCATTCCTGTTAGCTACTACTGTTTGTTGTAGTACAGTTCTGTAAAACCAAAGGTTGAGAGTTTGATATTGCATCTATTATATAGGGTTATTATCCCAAGGTTGTGACTGTGAATCTGGGGGGCGAGTTTAATATTGCATCTGCTATAGGGGGTAAGTTCCCTAAGTTTGTAGGAAGAAAGAAAGGGACAAAAGAAACAAACAAAACAAAACAAAAATTAAGCAGTCATGGGTTAAGGCAGAGGGGTAAGGTAGAGAGGAAATGTCAAAGGGTATGGTCTAGCAACAGGTGAGTAGTTATATTGGGAGTGGTGTGGTGCAGTGCAGTGGCTGTGGGGCCACAGTCTTCAGGGGGACTTTCTGAAGACTGCATTGCTGCCCTATCTGCATGCACGTCACCAGGCTGAGTGAAGAGGTGGCCGGACTCAAAACCAAGTTGGCTTGGATTTGGAGAACCTTCTCCCCCACCAAAGATCCACCTAGTCCACTGCTACTTCCTCAGGGGTTACCAAGTAGGAAGAACAGTTGGATGACACATGACCCAGGGAAGGTTAGGGTGATGGAGCATAGGCACATCCCACAAACAGTTCCACTACAAAACTCCTATGCCACCCTGGCAGGGTGGCATTGTCCCACCAAGACACCTGTAATAGTTACTGGAGTGGATGTTGGGGTTCTCCACAGCAGAGACCCCAAAGGGGGAGTGACTGAGGACCTCAGAGGTGGAGGAAATGAATCCGGGTAGGGGACTCCATAGTAAGGGGGATAGAGTTGGAAGTAGGTAAAGATGAGGAGAGGGAGGTTTGGTGCTTTCCTGACACCACGGCATGCAGGGATGGAAACAGGATCCAAGGGATCGCTGGGGCAGCAGGACAGGAGGGAGAGCTAGATGTCATTGTCCATCTATGGACAAATGACCTTGATAGGGATGAGCCAGCCATAGTGCAGGAAGAGCCAGGGAGTTGGAGAGGGGTCTTAGGCAAATAGCATTATCTGTGACCTTCTCAGAAAGGCTACCTATCTATGTCAGGGGGGCTGAAAGGATTCTCCGCACCAGGAATTTCAATGTATGGTTGAAGAAATGGTGCAGAGAGAAGGGTTTTGGTTTCATTGGGGACTGGGGCCCCACCTGGAGGGATAAGAGCCTGTATAAGAGTGATGGTCTGCATCCATATGGGAGAGGAACCGTAGTCCTCAGATAGTGGTTTAAATGCTACATTGGCAAGCATTTAAACTAGCCGATGGGGGAGGAGGAATGAGGCAGGGAAACATAACCTATCATCTCCCCACAAGCTCAAGAGGTCAACTATAGGAATCTGGAGGGAGATAAACCACAAAATAAACCAAAAAATAATGAAATCCAGGGGGAAGTCTTCAGGATCCAGGGCAACAGGGGTTCATGGGGGAAAGGTCTTGCCAGACAAACCTGATTGAGTTCTTTGACTAGGCAACCTAGGAAGTAGATCAGGGAGGAGCAGTTGATGTAGCCTACCTGGACTTCAGTAAGGCCTTTGACACTATTCCACATAGAAGACTGGTGAGCAAGCTGAGAAGCCTTGGAGTGGGTTCTAAACTGGTAGAGAGGTGACAGACAACAGGAGTCAGAGGGTGGTGGCAAATGGCATCCACTCTGGAGAGGGCAAAGTGACCTGTGGGGTACCACAAGGGTCAGTACTAGGCCCAGTCCTCTTCAATATCTTTATAAGCGACATTGCAGATGGACTGGAAGAGAAGGTATCCCTGTTCGTGGATGATGCAAAAATCTGCAACAGAGTAGACACACTGAGGGGAGAGGGTGGAAAGAATGAGAGAAGATCTAAAAAAGCTAGAGGAAAGGTCATGGATTTGGCAGTTGGCCTTCAATGCAAACAAATGTAAAATCATGCACGTGGGGCACAGAAACTTGGAGGCAACGTATTAACTGGGAAGAGAAGTACTAGTATTCACAAAACAGGAAAGGGACATGGGGTAATCATTTCTGATGACCTGAAGGTAGGTAAACAGTGTGACAAGGCAGTGAGAAAGACTAGCAGGATGCTGGGATGCATAGGCAGGGATATCACCAGCAGAAAGAGGGAGGTAATAATACCCCTGTATAGATCACTAGTGAGACCCCACCTCAAGTACTGTGTCCAATTCTGGAGGGTCCATCTCTGACATGACATAGACAGGGTAGAGATGGAACTAATGAGAGCAACCAAAATGATGCAGGACCTGCATCAGAAGCCCTACAAAAAAGGCTTAAGGAATTAAATATATATATTCCCTAGAAGAAAGGAGGGAAAGGGGGATATGACAGAAACAATCAAATACCTCACAAGTATAAACAAGGAAAAGGAAGGGAGCATTTTCTAGAGAAAGAGATGCTCGAGGACAAGGGGTCACATTATGAAGTGGGGAGGCTAAAAGGAAATGTGAATATGTACTTCTTCACGGAAAGGGTGGTGGATGCTTGGTAAAACCTCCCAGTGGAGGTGGTCGGGGCTAAAATTGTTACAGGATTCAGGAAAGCATGAGATAGACACAAGGAGATCTAAGAAGTAGGGCAAGGGGAAGGAGTGCAAACCGGAGACTGAGCGGGGTCTGCAGTGGCACTGTGGGTAGGGAAGATAAGGCAGACTAGGTGGGCTAAGAGGCTTTTATCTGCTGACAACTTCTATGTTTCTATGTTTCTATTTACTGCTTTACATTTTTAATGTGGGAGGTTAGATTTCACTTCTCTTCATGTACTCGAGATATTAATTTATGCAGATGAGATCGGAGTTCCAAGAACTAAAAATACTTGTCCTGGGACAACTTTATTGCTTGTTTAAAAGAAAGCCTGAAACTCATGTTTTGAAGCAAGACACCACTCAAGGCAGGAATTCAGGGCTGGATTAAGTTTGAAGGAGGCTCGGGGCTGTTAAAGTTTTGGGGGCCCCTCTTTGCATATTCATTTCCTTCCCGTTACTGTTTTATCACCCATTGCCAAACACACTGTTGTTAATTTACTATGGTTATTTCTGTTCTGGTTTTTAAATTTGATATGCCAATTGTAAAGCTGAATCAAAGTTAAAACGAACAAAACCATTTTAATTTCGGCACATACTGTAACTAGTAGTAATACTGTATAGACATAGTGATGTTATGGCTTTAATTACCTAATTACCTATAGGATTTATCATAGTGCTATACTTTTGCATTTCAACCATTATGAAGCAGTATATTTTAATAAGGGTAAACATTTAAAACACAATGATGTGAAGGTAAAATCAAACAAGGTCTTCATTACCTTAGTAGAAAAGCTGTTAAATCAGTTTCTTCCTACTCTTCAAGGCCGAGAAGTCTTCAGTGATGTCATTGATATCCAGCTGGTGAAGCAAGTCACACTTGAGTAACATTAATGTCAAATTATTCAGTCTTAGCCCATCCATATTTGACCTGAGTCAATATCTGATTAGCACCAGTTTTGAAAAATGAGCGTTCACCTCCAGCATTAGTTACTGGCAGTGTCAAAAAAATTTGTAAAGCAATGTCTACGTTGGGAAATACAAACTGCAGACTCTTTTGTCGTAACAGGTGAAGAAAGTTATTTGGAGATTTGTTGTCCTCATTTGTTACAAACTCTCTAAATTGGATCAGTTATTCTGCAAAATACTTGTATAAATCCATGTGGTTTTTCTCTTGTAGTTTAGTAGCAGAAGTACGTATCTCAGATGCAGACAGTTAATTAAAATTAGTAAAAAATCTGAAGTGGGCACATACTTCATTATATGCTTCATACATACATTACAGCTGTGTGACAAGTTTGTCAATACTAATGTTGAAAACCTCAACACAAAATTTTTCTTGCCCTGCCAACATGCAATCTGGCTCCTCAGACTCACCGTACTATTCTTTTTCACTTTAGCTCACAGCTCTTTTCAGTCTTATATTCTTGAGAAACACATGTTATTGTTTTAGCTGCTGTTTCCAAGCTGTCAAATTGAGCTTGTAGGTCTGCCACAAATTCCTTCAGTGAGCCCAACAACTTTACAGCAGTAACTAGGTCTAGTTTAACAGTCTGATGAGTGTTACCCATTGGCTGA
This sequence comes from Neoceratodus forsteri, assembly GCA_016271365.2. Taxonomy (NCBI): domain Eukaryota; kingdom Metazoa; phylum Chordata; order Ceratodontiformes; family Ceratodontidae; genus Neoceratodus; species Neoceratodus forsteri. The sequence goes on from CM028129.1 coordinate 801,887,896, forward strand.
AATCTCTATAGAATTGTGTTACAAAAGATGCAAAGAAAAGCAATTTCCAATGTGTCCATTTTGCTGTGCAGAGACTGAGCATCACTGCACATGCTTGGGTTCTGTTTTGAATTGTCAGCTAGACTCTTCAGAGATTCCTGGATATTGCCATAATTAAGACAAAATGCTTTTGTAACCTGGCCATTGGCAGACCGTCTAGTACCAGATAGATCCTACAGTGTTTCAATTCTCTAATCCTGCTGTAACAACTTGCCAGTGATGGGTTGATGAAGACCAGAAATTTATTTATTTATTTCTTTATTCAATTTTGGTAACCGGGTAGGCCCACTGAGCCCTGAAGGTCCCTTTTTCAGGGGCGACCCGGATTTAGTTACAGAGGTATACAGGTACAGTATTTGATTACAGAGGTGTTTTGGTATAGCATTTAGTTACAGAGGAGTACAGGTACAACAAAGAAACAAGTTCAGAGCAAATTCAAGAGGTGTAATTGGTACAACATTTAGCTACAGAGGAGTACAACAAAGAAACAAGTTCAGAGCAATTCAAGGAGAGTAAATACTTGGATAAAACAAAGCTGACAGTGTGCCAAAATTAGTTTACAGGGGATGGCAATTACAGGGATATGCTTGGGTAGGAGTGCAGCAATCTGGAGGGAAGGTAGTACTTTATAGAGCAGTGCATGTCTAGGCTAGTGAAGGATTGGCCTAAGGTTGGGCCCCTCATTGACAGGAGCAGACGCTAGCTTCTAGTAGGTGAGCCCGAAGTCCCTTACGGAATTTTTCAAGGGAGGGGGCATCCTGAAGGAAGGGAGGAAGCTTATTCCATAGGACAGGGGCCATGGTGGCAAAGGATTTACTGCCGGCCGTGGTCCGAACTCTGGGTTTAACTAGAAGGTTACGCCCAGTGGTTTGTAGTGTACATGCTGAGTGCTTGGGAACCAGAAGACTGGCCAGACTGACAGGGGGATTGTGGTGTAAGAGCTTGTGTGCATAGCACAGCAGAGGGTATTGGAGTCGACCCTCAAGGGAGGGCCATTGTAGGGCAGCAAGGGCTTCACAGTGATGCCATCTTTTGTGGGACTGTGACACAAACCGAGCAATTTTGTTGTAGAGAACTTGCAGCCTATTCATCTCTTGTTTAACCAATCCCTGGAGAATTGGGGCAGCATAGGTCAGTGTTGGCAGGAGTAGGTTATTGGCAATGGAGATTCTAGACTCGGGGATGAGCTGGTCATTCAGGCGGTACAGCAGGCCCAGTTTGTGGTGAATAGCTTTAGTTACTTGGTCTAGGTGAGATTTGAGGGTAAACCCTTGATCCAGGGTTAGCCCCAGGTGCTTGAGGGAACTCACAACCTCGATGCGGCAGCCTGAAGATGAAGTCAGAGGGAGCATGGTACTCCAGACTGCACCTAGGTTTCTCTGACCAAATACCATTGCTTTGGTTTTTGTGGTGTTTAGAACTAGTTTGTTCCCAGTGAGCCAGGACTCTAACTTGGTAAAGTCAGCTTGAAGATGGGGTCCCAGGTCTGATGGGTTGCTCGGAGACCAATAGATAACAGCATCATCTGCATTTTGAACGACTGAGCTGCCACCACAGTGGGATTTAAGGTAGTTGATGAATAGCGAGAAGAGGAGGGGACCAAGGATGGAACCCTGAGAGGCACCCCCTCACTTAGGGGGAGTGGATCAGAGGTCACAGACTTCCACCTGACCTGCTGGGAGTGACCAGATAGGTAGCAGGTGAACCAGGTGAGGGAATGCTGATCCAAGCCGAAGGAGGCCAGTTTGGCTAGCAGGAGTTTGTGGTCCACTAGGTCGAAGGTTTTTGACAGATCGATAAAAACGGCTCCTGTGGGGAGTCCTTTGTCCATGGCCTCTAGGACGTCAGTTGAGAATTTTATGAGGGCTATATCAGTGCCATGGTTCTGCCTAAAGCCATGTTGCATGGAGGCTAGTAACCAGTTAGCCTCGAGGTAGTCATGGAGTTGACAGTATACAAGTCTTTCTTGAATCTTGGCCTGGGCACAAAGCAGTGAGATTGGCCTGTAGTTGCTGATGGGTTCCCTGGGCCCTCCTTTGGGGATAGGGATCACAACAGCTTGTTTCCAGGTATAGGGTACAGTACCTTCGAGCAGGGATTGGTTGATAAGCCATGTGAGGGGTAGGGCTATGGCAGGTGCCGCCGCCTTTTGTAATTTAGGGGTGATGTCATCTGGACCTCCAGAACCTTTGTCTTTGAGGATCTTTAAGAGGGGGAGTACCTCCTTGACCTTTACTAATCGAAGGTGAAACAGCGGCCATGTGGGGCAAGGTGTCACAGAGCAGGAGGGTTCCAAAGGGGTAGGAGTAGAGCTGGACTTGTGGTCATCAAGGTTGGTGAAGTAACTGTTGAAGGCAGCAGCAATTTCATGGCAGTCATTAGACATAAGGCCATTGACTTCAATAGGACCTGAGGAGGGGTTCTTGTTGCCCTTTATCAGGCCATTGATATTGGACCAGAATGACCGAGGGTTGGTCAGAGTAGTTCACTGGAGACACTTGACATACTCTCTTTTTGCCATCTTGGAGGTGTGCTTGCACTCATTCCGAAGCTTTTTATAGGACACAATGTCTGCAGGCAACCTGGAGTATTTGTAACGCTTCCATGCCTTATCCCGGTTTACCATCAGAGCCTTGAGCTCTGTGGTGATCCATCTATGGCAGCTTCCTTTAGTTCAGAATTTCCTAAATGGGGCAAGCAGGTTAGCTGCAGAGCTGGAGTTTTGGAAGCACTCCAAGGCTTCATCTAGTGTTGGGAGGAGCCGTAGTGGGGTCCAGTCGAGGTTCCCGAGGTACCCGTTGAATTCAATTAAATTAAATAAAAAGAGACTGAAGAAACCCCAAAGAATTCTTTGCTTCCAAGCAGCAGTTTATGTTAGTAACCCCAACTATAACTGAGAGAATGAGCTGTGCATGGAACCCACTCTACAAGTGGATTAGTCTCTTGAATTCATGCTTGTAAACCTCTGTACTGTATGTTCCAGACATGTTACGGGCATTGTCATAACACTGATCTCTGCAATCAGATGTAACCCTGGCACAACTATACCAAGGGTTACTACCCCTGCCTACTTTTCTGACTGCAGGTTGAGGGGCTGGGGTTCAGGAATAATAAGTACTGAGGGATGCCTACCAACAGTAGAACTACAAATATTGTGTCTCCACCCAGAGTAATAATATGTAAATGGATTGATAACCAAGCTGGTATAGCCCTCTGGGAAGCTATAACCACCCACTATCCCTCCTAGTGACCTTTCATGCTTTGTTTTGTGACTGCAACCTTTGACACAGTGAACATAAACAATTACCAGCATTAATGATATGCTCATGCGCCTTCCACTTGCCAGCAGGGTTTAGTCTTCTGGTCTTCTCCCTGCAACCCCCTGTAGGAGACAATTTCAATAACAAAACATGCACTTTCAATATGCTTTGCAGTACTTCAGTTACTTTAGACCCAGAAATAATATTCTCATAAGACAGATTAACAGCCAAATGGTAAATCAGGTCTATTAAGGGGGTGTGAACAAGGGAAGGGCACACATCTAGGCAAATGATTACTTTGTTGTATTTAAAGCAGATGATGTTACTTTTTATCACTTTTGGTCCCTGAATTTATCAGTCTGGCAACTACTGGGTACCCAGGGTGGAAAATAGGCATGCCTGAATTGGGACCTCAGGTTGGCCAGCGTTTCAGCTGATGTTGGGGCCCTTGATAGAAAGAATGGTGGTTCCAGGTGTCAGATCCCAATTCAGACCAAACTTAGTTCCACTAAGCAAAGGGACCTCAGGAGGAAAAACAGGCCTTCTCTGTGGTGAATCTCCTCAGCCTACACATGGCTTCTGGCCTCTTGGTGTCTCAAGCAGGTCTCTCTGAACACAGGCTCCCCCCCTTGCCCTGGCTGAACTGCTACTCTGTTCAAACAGTTTTCAAGCTAGTCTGGGTTTTTCGGTGTTTTAGTTGGCTAAGCATGCTGTCAATCACAGCCTGGAGGCTCTTCCTCCTGAGGAGGTCATAGAGTCAAAAAGAGTGGGGGAATTCAAGAATGCATGGGACAGACATAAGGCAATTCTAGTGGGGGGTAGGAGGAAGTAGGCTGTTGGTTAATTAGGATCTGCAGCTTATCCATTAGGTAGGGAAATGGGCAGACTAGGTGGGCCAAGCAGTCCTTATCTGCCATCAAATTCTATGTTTCTATGTTTCTATGTAATTTAAGTGCCAACCTGTAAAATTCACAGTTTCTCCCACAAAGTGCTGTAATTAGGCACCCTTGAGAAGACCCTTTGGCTCTGATTGGTCAAACCAGGACATCCCAGACCAAAACATCACAGCTTCCATTGGAAAAGCTAGTGCTGCTGTGCTGGCAGTCCAAATAAGCTAGTTTATTTAACAACAGTAGAGAGTCAGCAGTACGTATTTACAGAACTGTGAAGGGCTCCCTTTGCTTCAGTTAGTGACAGCAAAGGTAGCTGATTTGTGATTTGCCTGGCTTGTTGCGAGTTCCATTGTACTTGGACCCAGCCCAGGCTATGAACACTGTACACAATGGCTCGAGCTCTTAAAGGGATAGCGTGGTGGCATTGAAGCATGCACACATGCAGAGCAACAGCAGGACATCACTGTACATGAATTTGGCTTTCTTTATGGACATCTGCCAGGCAGGGGGCATTGATGAAGCCCAAGGGAATACATGGAGGCAAGCAACTCAAAATGGGGTTGGTGTTACACTCTCCCCTGCCCAGGAAACTTGGTGTCCAGGTCAAGTCTATAATACAAGCAACAATGACTATAAACCCCCTTTAATATTCACAGATCTAGACCACATACTTGCTATATACAAACTCTGCAGATAGGAAACAATATATACAGTATTGCATGCTTTACTTCTAAACGATATACTATATATATATATATATATATATATATATATATATATATATATATTTGCAATTGCATAGGTAACAGCAGTTTACATATCATCAGGACAGTTCATATTTTTTCAGATACCTTTGTTCTAATCATTGTACCTTAGGAATTATACTTTTACCTAAGCACTTTCAAACAGTGACCCCTGGTAGACAATAGGTCTGAGCTTTTCATCTGACCCTTGGAACTTTATATTGAGAACCCCTGGGATACTGACTGAAGAGTTTAACTATTATCTTAGATGAGGTAGTGGATACTAGCTTAGGCAGAGAATTGGTAGTACCGTACATCCCTTTGTGAACTACATTCATGAACAAGTCCACAGGCTTCCCTGGTGAATCATAAGTGAGACAAACCACTGGCTTTACAATTCTACCTGATCTTCTAGGTGTAGGAGGCATTGGCACTGACACTTCAACATTAGCATTTGGGTTAACTACTCCTGACTCGTTCAGCAACAAGACAGCTTTCAAAGAAAGGGGTGCCTCTGCACTCTCGAGAATCAGTACTGACTATAGAGTCTTCCCTTTATTCATTACTATGGTTCTCTAGTTTTGGCAGCTCATTTTCATCTGAAAATGGCATTTCAACAAAGTTTGAGTCATTCAACATACACTGGCATTCCCAAGAACAGCATTGTCTCCTTGTTCATGAAACAGTTCACTTAGCACACTCAATCCAGCATCACTTTTTTGCTCACTTCAAACTTCACCATCTCCTTGCAGCCTGTTAGCTGAGTCACTATCTTTTTGATTCGTGTCAGTTACCTCGAGGTCAGACAGTTTCACTAAGCAAAGGGAATCTATTACATCAGAAGTCACACTTTGTGCATGACTCGCTGACAGTTCAGATTCCACTGACAGAGCAGAGTTGTCAGGGATCTCTGGAGCATTGGAAGGGAGACCAGAAGTAGGAAAGTAAGCTCCTTGAAACAATTGTCCTAGTTCAAGAGACGGGTAGTAAGCAACACCACATTCACTATCGGTGTCCTCAGAATCAACATCATCTTCTGTAGTAGCACTTTGAGCTGGGAGCTCTAGCTGTTGAGAAGCAGAAGGCTGACTTGACTGTTTCTTGCGAGCAGCAGAACATGTGACAGGCCCTGTTGGAGCAATGTCTGATGGTGCAGGATAGATAATTTGACCAATGGGTAGGAGGTGATTCTTACGTATTGTCTTTACAGCTCTGGGATCTCCTTTAGGTCACACTTTATACACTGGTAGGTCATCCAACTTGCTGATTACAATATATGGTGTCTGGCTCCACTGGTTGCTTTTTTATGTTTCTCTTGAAACCCAATATTTCACAATAACACGCAATCTCCAACCTTTAAGTCATAAGCCTTGACTTGCTTATCATGACGGGTCTTATTAGCAAGATTTTTCTTTGCAGCCATGGTGTTAGTCAATTGATAGGCATGACTTAGTTGTGCTTTCAGTTTCTTTACATACTGGAGGTAGGTATCAGACTGAATTCCATCTGGTGAGACTCCAAAACAAATGCCAACAGGCAGATGTGCCTCACGGCCAAACATTAGAAGGTATGGGGAAAATCTGATCACATCATTTTTGGTGCAGTTATATGCATGCACAAGACAGCTTATTTGTTGACTCCACCTTGGTTTGTCTTTTGCATGAAGAGTGCCTGGCATGTCGCGTAGAGTCCTGTTAAACCTTTTTGGCTTCGGATCTCCTTGCGGGTGGTAGGGGGTGGTTCTGTATTTTTGTACACCCCAGAGAGACAACATCTCTTTAATTAATCTGCTTTCGAAGTCCCGGCCTTGACCCGAGTGTATGTGTTGTGCTGCACCATAGTGAACAAAGAATTTTTCGACCAGAACCTTTGCTACTGTGACTGCTTTTTGGCCTTTGGTTGGGTATGCCTGAGCATACCTTGTGAAATGATCTATCACCAGCAACTCATTACTAATGTTCTTGGAGTCTGATTCTAGGCTTAAGAAATCTATACACACAGGCTCCATTGGTGCACTGGTGGCTATGTTGTCCAAAAGGGCTGCTCGCTGTGGTTGTGCTTTATGTTGGAGACACTGGCTACCTGTGCCCCAGACAGGCACCCAGAAAGCAGACAGGTAGCAGGGATGGGTGCTTGGAATACTCTTTTCCACCCCCAGGGTAAGCAGTGAGATCCGCAGATAAGGTAGCCCTAGGGAGCCTACCCTCTAAAGCTGGTAAAACAAAAGATACTCAGAAATATTTGAATGAAGGTACTGGAAATACTGGTGGAAGTTATGGAGGGAGCATACCCTTCCCCCCTGCAGACCCCCAGGTAGTTAGGAAATGTACAAGGTTGAAGGTTTATATATGTTTGCTACAGCTTATATGGTTAACAAGATTTGTTGAAAAAAATGCCCTCAGGTGGAGTAAGGGACCACAAGGAGATCCCCTTGCCATTGCCCAGGAGGGAAGTGGTACATCCGGCATGAAGATAGGGCAGCTAGGAGGGGAGCACGGTAGCATGGGAGGGCACAAAAATAGAGATGTGCAAGAAAGTAAGAAAGACAGGTCAGTAGGGTCTAGAGGTGCATGTTCAGACCACAGGCAAACAGACAGAGAATACACAGACACTTGGGACAGAATTACAGTAAACCGGGCAAGGGCAAGCAGGGCAGATACCTTAAATGAGACAGCAGTATACTTCCTTCAGTATCAAAGATGTAAACATGCAATATGGCCTCCTCCATAGATGGTACTGCTACCTCATGGAATGTGAGGGGCTTAAATTCACAGATTAAGAGGAAGAAAGTGCTGTCTCATTTAAGGAAACTGCATATGCAGATAGCCTTTCTGCCAGAAAAGAAATGAAATGAAAGGGAAGCAAAGAAATTGAGGAGGGAATGAGTGAGATGGGAGGTACACAGCGCGGCAGCTTCAGCAAAATGTGGAGTCTCAATACTAGGCCACAAAAATCTGAGATGGAGGCTAAGGGAATCGAAATCGGACAAACAGGGTAGGTGGGTGGGTAATGGCAAAACTGGATACCTCAAAAGGCCCCCTGGTGTTAGCTAACGTATATGCCCCAAATGAGGACAGTCCTGAATTCATGGACACCTTGCCCAAGCCATACTGGACTGGTCCCAGGATGACCCAGACATTATCCTGGGTGAGGATTTCAACTTCACTCTGTGCTATATCTTGGACTGTTCCAATTCAAGGCCAGAGCCTCACATACATGTCCTGGCAGCCCTCAAGAGCCTAATGGCCCTGCACCAGCTAATGGATGTATGTAGAACATTACATCCCACAGGCAGGGACTATACATTCTTCTCTGCAGCAAGAGCCATGGCCAGTTGCCTGGACTATTGGCGTATGCCCCCGGGTATAACTAGGGCTGCTCCAGATATGAATGTTGCCCAGATCTATCTCTTAGATCATGCCCCTGTAACCCTCAGATACGCGCTAGACCCATCCCAGACCAAATCCACATAGTGGAGATTGGATCCTCTTCTGCTCCAGGATACAGAATTCCAAGCCTGGCTGACAAAGGAATACTAGCATTATTTTGAAGATAACCCACAGGGATCGGCATCCCCTGCAGGGATATGAGAGGTTTACAAGGCAACCATGAGGGGAAAAATTATTAGTAAGGCCTCCTACTGGTGAAAACAGAGGGAGAATGAGGTGACAAAACTGGAAGCTGATCTAGCACAAAAAGAGAAGCAGTACAAAGAGGATCCCAGACAACTGGCAAACCCACAGCTGATATATGAGCTTACAGCCCTCAGGATAAAACTTAACACCCTAGCCACCAGAAAAGCAGAGTTCTACATCCAGCACACTAAATTCAAGTATTGGGCCCAGGGGGAAAAAAAAAACAGCAGACTGTTGGCCTATCGCCTGCGCAAACAACAGGTAGAAAGGCACATAACCCAACTTGCTGGGATGGTCGGCATAATACAAACCTCCCCAAAAGCAATTAATGAAATCATGCAGATATTTTACAAGGAGCTGTATGCCTCACACACCACATGGGAGGGCCAAGCCTTTAAAGGGAAACATTAGATGCCCCCCTTACACTCCAAGAAATAACTACAGCCATTATGGCCATGGCCCCCAACAAGGCCCCAGGGAGTGATTGGTACTCTGCTGACTACTATTAAGTGGTTGCTACATCAGTGGTGGCCCCTCCCCCCTCTCCGGATGCTTGAGGATTCCCACAAATAACACTCTCTACCATCGACCCTAAGAGAGGCCATCATAACGGTGCTGCCCAAAGAGGGCAAGGACCCCATCAGCCCAACCAGCTATCGTCCCATTTTGCTAATCAATGTGGACACCAAAATATTGGCAAAAGTGCTGGCTTCCAGGTTGGCGCACCTCCTACTGGGCATGATACACCCAGCACAAGTGGGCTTCATATAAGGAAGGGCAAGCTCTGACCATATGAGGGCCTTAGTCACCCTCATTCAGAAGGCTAGCAGCCTTACGACACTGGCGGTGGCCCTAACTGTAGACTTCGAAAAGTCCTTTGACTCCTTAGAATGGGAGTACCTGTACCATATGCTAGTAGAGGGGAATTCTGGGATTGGCTTTTGTGGATGGATCCGTACCTTGTACAAGGCCCCAATGGCCAGACTACTAACAAATGACACTTTCTCGGACACCTTGCAATTATACAGAGGCACAAGGCAAGGTTGCCCCCTCTCTCCCCTGTTATTTGTATTGGTTATAGAGCCACTGGCACAGGCCCTTAGAATGTACCCTGGGATAAAAGGAATAAGGATAGGGGAGGAGGAGGAGTACATCACCAAATTATACACGGATGATTGGCTAATACTTACAGAAGATATAGATGCCAGCCTACTAGCAATGCTGGGGACCCTAAAGAACTTTGCCACACTATCAGGCCTGCATATAAATATAAATAAATCCAAGATTCTACCCCTCAGTTATATTACAACCCCCTCAAGTGTGTTAGCAGCGGGATCACTAATGGCAAAGGGTGGCAAAAAATATCTGGGAGTTCGGATATCAAACAAAGTTAACAGAATAGTAACAGTCAATCTCACTCCCACCATGAATACCCTCCGAAGGGAGACAGAAAGATGGGCATTGCTTAATCTCTCCCTAATGGGCAAAATAGAAGCCATGAAGATGATGGCGGCCCTTAGGATATATTACTTACTGTCACACCTTCCAGTGGAGATTCCTAAAGCCTGGTTTGGCAAAATAAACAAAATTATAAAGAATTTCCTATGGGACATGAGCAGGGCCAGGTTTAGCTGGGAAAAATTAGCAGCCCAAAGAGACAGGGGAGGCTGGAACATGCCGGATTTTCACCACTTTTCTATTGCTTGCAACGTGGCTACATCAATCAGAATGATTAGGGAAGCCAGCCAGGATTGCCCCGCATGGGCACAAATAGAGGTCTCAGTCTTGAAGGGAGCACACCCTGCAGTATATTTTACCTCCCTCTTACCAAAAACATTCGCATCTTGGCAAACTATTAAGGTAGCTCACTTAGCTGTCTGGAGGATGGGGAAGCTGCCTAACATTTGTATGCACCCTGGTACTTACACACCACTATGGCTTAACCCCACCCTCCAGATAGACAAACAGAGAATAATGCGGAATTCCTGGAAAGCCAAGAATATAAATAAAATAGGGGACCTGCTGGACCTGAATACTGGAGGGTTGCTCGTGTTCCAAGACTTGAGGGATAAGTATGATATACCTACCTCTGACCACTGGAAATTTCTCCAAATAACAAGCATGTACACAACCTGGCAAAGAAGTAAATGTAACTGTCAATCATACAACAAAGGAAAGGTACATGCCCTCCAGCTCATCACCATAGAAAATTGACTACATAGGCCCAAGGGCCTAGCAGGCTGAATACAGGACATAATAAAAAAAACAGACACCCAACCAAATCCTGCAGGCCAGAATATGGTGGCAGACAATGCTGGGCAGAACTATATCTGAAGAGGAGTGGGTAGGGTGCTGAAGAATGGCTCAGAAAGCCTGAAAAGACCCAAAGAGCCTGTTAATACACAAGAAAATACTACACCTGTGGTACCGTACTCCCACTCTCCTGAAAAGAATGGGCCTACTCCACACAGACCAGTGCTGGAGATGTAATAGGGATAACGCCAACCTCCTTCATGTACTCTGGGACTGCCCAGGCATACAGCCATTCTGGGCTGAAGTGGTGAGGGAATGCTCAGTAATCATGGGTACCAGTATTCCATGTCAACCAGCCCTCCTCCTCTTAGGACTTCAGGCCCTAAATGGGCACCTAAAAACCCTGCAGCTACAATGGCTGGTGCAGGCCTCAGCAGAAGCCAAGAGACTGATCCTGAAGATGTGGAGAACACCAAACATCCCAGGGGTAGGAGAGTGGTGCAAAGCATTGGAGATCTTAGCAATAAATTCAAGGCTACTGTACTACTCACAACAGAACCAACAAAGATACCACTTGGTCTGGGGCACATATCTGCAATATTTAACATCCAGAAGCCAAAAGAATACAGCAGAATGGAGAAAAGACCTTCTGAAACCACCCTGAGAAAAGCGTCCAGGGGCAGAGGGAAGCCTAGCAATAGCAGGGAAAGGAACACCATCCCACTCCCCCCCATGTATATCTCTCTGCCCTATAATTTACCCTCATTATACAACCACAACATCCTTACTCAGGGGGTGCTGGTCAGGCCCACTGCAATAAGCATAATGTATGATTAAAACAGACCCTACTCAGAGATGGCCGAATGCCCGGCCTACCGGTACTAAGAAAAAAAGGGATCGGAGAACAGGGCCTGGATGTTAAATATGTACATGTGTTGCCTGCTAGCCTGCAATGCCCAGTTGACAGAAGGATGAATGTATCCCCTCACAGACAGAGAGTGGTGGTAAATGGTATACTGTCAGAACAGAAGCAAGTCACAAGTGGAGTACCTCAGGGATCAGTCCTGGGGCCAGTCCTTTTCAATATCTTCAGTGACATTGCAGATGGACAAGAGGACATGGTTTGTCTGTTTGCAGATGACACCAAGATCTGCAACAGAGTAGATGACCCAGATGGGGTGGGCAGAATGAGAAGAGATCTGGATAAACTAGTAAAATGGTCGGAAGAGTGGCAACTGGGGTTTAACGCCAAGAAGTGCAAGATCATGCACATAGGGAAGAGAAACCCTGAAGCCACCTATAGGCTGGGAGGGGTGTTGCTGGCAGTCACAAAGGAGGAAAGAGACTTGGGTGTCATCATCACCGATGACCTGAAATCATCCAAGCAGACCACTAAAGCAGTAAGTAAGGCTAGTGGGATGTTGGGGTGTATTAGTAGGGGTATCACAAGCCAGAAGAGGGAGGTAATAATCCCTCTTTACAAGACACTTTTAGGCCCCATCTGGAGTACTGCATGCAGTACTGGAGGCCACACCTTCACAAGGACATTAAACAAATTGAGGCAGTCCAGAGAAGGGCAACCAAAATGGTGCAGGGACTGCATCAGAAAACATATGAGGACAGATTAACTGAGCTCAGTATGTATACCCTAGAGCAAAGGAGGGAGAGAGGTGATATGATTGAAACATTCAAACACCTTAAGGGCATTAACAAGGTGAAAGAGCCTAACATGTTTCAATATAAGAAAAATAGCGGGACAAGAGGACACACCATGAGTTTAGAGGGAGGCCGATTAAGGGATAATATGAGGAAGTTATTTTTCACAGAAAGGGTGGTGGATGCATGGAATGGCCTACCTCAGGAAGTGGTGGATATGAATACAGTTCAGGGCTTCAAACAGGCACGGGATAGGCATAAGGGAGCAATACAGATGAGTATGAATAGATAGGCCATTGACAGAGCAAAGGCCATTTGCACATTCATAAGGTAGAAAAAGAAATGGGCAGACTGGATGGGCCTTGCTGTCCTTATCTGCCATCAACTTCTATGTTTCTATGTTTCTATCCCTTGCACCATCTAGTACAAGGGAATAATGAGCAACAGCTGCACTGTTTGGGATGTCAGTTGCTTGTATGTTGTAAGCCCAGGTTCTGGAACACAAATGTCTGAACTCTGTGTCATGTTTGATTGTAACATATCTGTACCATGTCTCTGTAAAACTTACACTCAAAAAGATTAACTGTAAAGACAAAAAAACCAAAGGCCACTGGCAAACAAGTATCAGTAGGCCACAAGAAATCAGCTAGGCAGTTCACAGTCTCAGTAGGTGTTTCTTACCTATCAAACTTGTGACACAGTGCTTTCACGGATTGTTCTGACATTCATACCCATTCTTGGTTAGTAACAGGTCTTCTTGCGAGAGCATCAGCATGAATATGGTTGAGGCCTGGTACTCCACAGCATAATCGTATGTAGACAGTGCCGAGAGCCATCTATGCCCAATAGCATCAAGTTTTGCAGAAGTTTGGACGTAGGTTAATGGAGGATTGTTGTCTGTTTTGACTAATATCTTAGCACCATAAAGATATTTGTGGAATTGTTCCGCAATGGCCCACTTGAGAGTGAGAAATTCCAATTTGTGCACTGGATTGTTCTTTTCTGAAGGAGTCAGACTTCTGCTGGCACATGCCACTGGGCACAATCCTTCAGTATACTCCTGATAGAGCACAGCCCTGAGACCACTTAGGCTAGCATCAGTATGCAGCACAAAAGGTTTGGAGGGGTCTGCACAGGCGAGGACAGGTGCATGAGTCAGTTGATAGATGATCTCATGAAAAGTCGTATTGCAATCGAATGTCCATCTCGGGTCAAAGGGTTCATTAGGCCGAAAATATGTTTTTGAAGTCTTTGCCTCTGTGTTTTTCCTGTATCTTTTCTGAGTAGGGGGATACCCTTGCATTAGATTCCTCAGTGGACACACGACCTTGGTATAGTCCTTAATGAATCGTCTATAATAGCTGCAGAAACCCAAGAATTTTTGTAGCTCTTTTAAGTTGTTTGGTTGTGGCCAGTCAGTTAACACTCCCCACTTTGCAAGGATCTGTTTGAATGCCTTCTAATGACACCATATGGCCTACATATTTCATGGAGCTTTGGAAAAACTGGCATTTGTCAATTGATAACTTTAAAACAAATCCTTCGTCTGTCCAGCAGTTTGAATAGATGAGCATCATGTTCTTCAAGGGTTTTACCAAAGACAATGGCATCATCAAGGTATAGTAGGCACTCGAGAAGATTCATATCTCCCACAGTGCACTCCATTAGTCTCTGGAAAGTTGCTGGTACACTGGATATGCCTTGGGGCATACAGAGGAACTCTGAAAATACCAATGGGCAAATGATGCAGTCTTTCTCTATCCTCTGGTGCCATCAGGAATGTATAGTACCTGCTGTGGAGGTCAAAGACTGAAAACCATTTGCTCCCATTGAAACAGTCCAAAGCATCTTGTATGTGTGGCATAATACATTGGTCTGGCACAGTTATCTTATTTAAAGTTCTGCAATCCACACACATATGGACTGGACCATTCTTCTTCCGGACTACAACAATTGGAGAAGCATAAGGACTGTGTGACTCCTGGATGATACCAGCCACAAGTATTTCTTGTAGATGGCACCTGACGTCGTCAATGTCAGCCGGAGCTAAGCGATGTGATCTCTCCCTGAAGAGTCTTTCGCTGTGCAGGTGGATATGGTGTTCAGCACCAGTGACATAACCAATGTCCCATTCTTTAAGAGAAAACACTGGTTCGCCATGCCAGTTTTTGACTGATCCTCTTTTTCCAGTTGTCAGGTACTGGAGACTCTCTGAAATCAAATAAGTCTGGTGACACTTCACACTCTGTTCCATTTTGGCACTTAGATGGCAACACGGCTGTATCAGCACAGTATACAGTACAAGTCACATTAAACTGTTCCACCAATGAGTTGGTTTAGCATTGTTTTTTACAGTTGGCAATGCATTGGCAACTCATGTAACATTGTTTTTCAGTGCTTAACCAGCACAAGAGCAATGTTTGTAAAATGTTTTTGCAACTCATTGGGACTGCATCAGCAGTCCAGTCATAATGCAATGCAAAACTGAGTTTTAACTCTTAAGAAACAGTTTGTGCAGGGCTTTGTACTGGATCCAGCAACACTTATGCAACTCGATCACAAATGCTAAAACAAGTCATTGGAGGAATTATTTAATGTGACTTGTACTGTACCTTGGCCAGGGTGCAACCTCGTTTAACTTGGATGTCTCAATCCGTGACATTTTGAATTTGAACTACCACTCTCCTAGCATATGCATGCACACGGACAAGCAGTATACTGGGTTTAACCAGAAGTCCTCCAGGCAGTCTTCCTTCCCTCCGAAGCATCCAGCATTAGTATCTTCTTGGTTACATCTTTGCACAATCAGACCTCTCCACTGACACTACATTGAGTATTCAAAGGAAGAAAAAGAGGTGACAAATCTTTCTTCCACACTATTCCCACAGGCTTGTCCTGCTCATTTTCATCACGCTGCATCTGCATTTCGTAGGCCTTCTGTACAATGGTATGGATGTATAAGGCTCTCCCTGTCTTGTACCCTTGCCTCTCTTGACACATTTGGGAAAGGCGCCCAAACATATGTGCGTTGGTACCTATCAATACTGGAATTCCATCATACAGGCCAGATGGGGGACACACAAGAGCTAAAGTTTCCACTGGATCTCCAACGCCTGCTACTGATGCGGGGAAAGAAAGCCACACTTGAAGGAAACCAAGATAAGGATATGATTTGTCACTCAACTCCCACTCATGCAGTCCATCAAGGGGTTGCAGAGGATTATCTGAGAGATGCTGCTCTTACCAATCTTTGAATATTATCGTGACCTGGGATCCACTGTCTAACACGAATCTGGCCGGGATGCCCTCAATATGCAATGTAGTCTCTATGGATGAACCCACCATTTCTGGCCAGTCAGGAGGAACATGGGTTTTAGGATGCCTGACAGCATACCATCCAACATAAGGCTTGTGGAGAAGTTTGGACTGAGGCTTTAGGCTGCTCTGCCTCACTTGGTTAAGTAGCTTGGCTGGTACTTTTCACGAATCCTCCAGAGAATTACATTCTGTTTTAGTGTGCCCATCTTCCCCACAGTGGTAGCAGAAGACCTTCAACCTGGGATTAGATGCTTGAGTCTCTTCAGTTTGGTTACGACTGGGGTGAGGACTAGACTTGTACTGATCTTTGGACCGGGGCCTGGATTCAGCCTCACCAGATCCCCTCCAAGTGGTTGACTGCCGAGACGTTTGCGCAAGATCACTTATTAAAACTCTCAACTCTCTCAGTTCCTTCAACATATTGTCACTTGGTTCCTACACAAGGACTTGAACACTTGCACTGGTGGCAGACAAGGGCACCTCACTGACAACTTCAGAGGCAGAATTTGATTAGTTTGACCAGCAGATCAGTCAAGGCTTGGCACCACTCTGTCAGCACCAGCATAGGGGTCGCAGAACTCCTCTTCATTCTTGGCCTCTCAAATTTCTTTCATCAGATAGCAACAGGCCAGAGGATCATCTCTGCGATCCTGGAACTTCAGCTTAAGCATCAGTACACTAGAGAATCTGGTAGACTTAAGCATATGCTGTAATCTTATTCTATTTAAGTCACTAGCCAGGACTCCACCATTGTGGTGTGCTCTTTGAAGGGCTCTCTCTTGTCAGGTCACATAAGCGAACAAACATTCATTTTTCGACTGTTTGTTGGACTTGAATTTCCACATTAAATATTCCCTGGATTATGTACTACCGAAAACACCTTCTAATGCCGATAAATACTCATTTGCTGAGGTATCAGAGTTTGTGGATCTTAGAAATCTGATTGCTTCCAGTACAGGACCCCACAAGCTCTCCATTAGCCTCTTTCTCTTTTCAGGTTCTGCACACTGCTACTCTTGAACTAAGGGGGATGCATAGTCCATCCAAGTCTTTAAGTTATCCTCTCCACTGGGGTAGGAAGTGTCAGAAAACACTCTCAATCTATGATATGAGTCCAGATTCACTGAGGGTATAAGCACTGGTGAGGGCATAAGTGAAGGTGCCAGTGAAGGGGCTGGTGAAGGAGCAGGGGAGGGATTTGTAGGTGTACCACCCCCTGGGCTGTCTAATGCCCTCTTTAAATCTTCCCAGGTTTGTCCCTCAGTTGCCAAAAGTTTCCCAAACTTTTTCTTAAATTCTTCTAACTTAGGGGACCCATTAGGTGTGAATGCCCCACTATGCATAGTGATCACTCTCCAACCCACTTAGGCCTCATCAGGGAGAATGATGGGGGGGGGTACCTGCTCTGGGTCTACTACAATGCTGCAGGCCATTAAGGATACCAAACTCTGGCTAAACAGATCCAAGTTTCACCCTTGCACAGTGGCTTTCCCTAGGCACTTGACTTTACTTACTGCCTCTTCTGTAGCAGTCTTAGTGGTACCCAGCAGGATGTCTAACAACATTAAGGCTTTATGGGGATCAGCCTCCTCAGCTTCACACCACCCCATCAGTTGGTGCAGAGCCATTTTGTGGGCAGGGACCCAAACTTTGAACCAGCTCTGTCCTCCATTTAAATACCAGCACTCATAAAGGAAAAAAAAATGCAGTTTTGTATTTTGGCCACTGGAGGGCGCTAATCCCAGCAGTGCTGCCAAGCTGTAACTCTGGCACCACTATACCAAGAGCCACTACCCCTGCCTACTTTCCTGACTGCAGGTTGAGGGGCCTGGGTTTGGAAATAATAAGTACTGAGGAATGCCTACCAACAGTAGAACTACAAATATGGTGCCTCCACCCAGAGTAATATTTAAATGGATTGGTAACCAAGTGGGTATAGCCCTCTGGGAAGCTATAGCCATCCACTATCCCTCCTAGTGGTCTTTCACGCTCAGTTTTGTGACTACAACCTTTGACACAATGAACATAAACAATTACCAGCATTAATGATATGCTCAAGCACCTTCCATTTACCAGCAGGGTTTGGTCTTCTGGCCTTCTCCATGCAGTCCCCTGTAGGAGACAATTTCAATAACACAACATGCACTTTCAATATGCTTTGCAGTACTTCAGTTACTTTAGACCCAGAAATCCAAGCAATACTCCCTACAAATCCTGAGGTGCCACACTATTCAAGGTCAAAGATCATTCTCCTACAGGGCACCCAGCTGGCTTAACTCCCTTAGTAGTGACATCTCTGCTGCACTGACGTTTGGAGCTTTTAAGTCCAGACTAAGACTCTCGCTACTTGCCTCCAGCTATTGTGACTGCTCACCAAATTAGTCCACCATCCTCCTGCCTATTCCCCCACAACAAGCACTTTGGTCTAAATGCTGCCACCCTAACCTAGCACTTTAATCTGTCTGTCCTTGACAAGGCCCATTGGCTGCCGCCCCCTTCCTCCTGCCTCCCTCCCAACTACTCCTACCTGCTTCTCTCCTCCCCTTCATCTCAAACTCTCTGATCTCCCTCCCCCTCATCCCTACTCCTTCCTACCTTGCTCCCTCTTTCTCCAAAATCCTTTACCCCTAACTGTATTTGCACATTTAGCAATTGTTAAATGGATATTTACTGTTTCTTATTGTGTACCATCTGACATGGAACCTTGGTAACAGAGCCTCGGCTCAAAGGTATGGTGCTAATCCTAGACTTAAATAAATAAATAAATAAAATAAATAGAAGAAATAATATGCTCATAAAACAGATTAACAGCCAAACGGTAAATCAGATTTATTATGGGGGTGTGAACAAGGGAGGGGCACGAATCTAGGCAAATGATTACTTTAGAAACATAGAAACATAGAATTTGACGGCAGATAAGGACTGCTTGGCCCACCTAGTCTGCCCATTTTCCTACCTAACAGATGAGCTGCAGATCCTAGTTAACCAACAGCTTACT
This sequence comes from Neoceratodus forsteri, assembly GCA_016271365.2. Taxonomy (NCBI): domain Eukaryota; kingdom Metazoa; phylum Chordata; order Ceratodontiformes; family Ceratodontidae; genus Neoceratodus; species Neoceratodus forsteri. Next base: position 801,906,691 of record CM028129.1, read on the forward strand.
TCCTCCTACCCCCCACTAGGACTGCCTTATGTCTATCCCATGCATTCTTGAATTCCCCCACTGTTCTTGACTCCACGACCTCCTCAGGGAGACTGTTCCATGCATCCACAACCTCTCTGTGAAAAAATACTTCCTCACATTACCTCTGGGCAGATCCCCCTCTATCTTCAAATTATGCCCCTTGTTCTTGCACATCTCTTTTCTGAAAGATGCTACCTCTTGGACTTTGTTGATTCCTTGAGGTACTTGAAAGTTTCTATCATGTCCCCTCTCCCTACTTTCCTCAAGGGTTTCATATTAAGCCCTTTAGTCTTTCTTCATATGTCTTCTGGTGCAGACCCTGCACCATTTGGTGCCCTCCTCTGGACAGCCTCCACTCTGTCTATGTCTCTGTGGAGATGGGGTCTCCAGAACTGCACACAGTACTCCAGATGGGGTCTCACCAACTGTCTGTACAGAGGGATAACAACTTCCTGTTTTCTACTATTGATGCCTCTTCCTGCATCCCAGTATCCCCCAGCCTTCCTTACTGCCTTCTCACATTGCTGGCCCACCTTTAGGTCATCTGATATAATTACCCCCAGGTCCCTTTCCATTTTACTGTTGTCAGTATCTCACCCCCTATTATGCAGCTTCCCTGGGTTTTGTTTCCATGTGCATTACCTTGCACTTCTTTGCATTGAATCTGAGCTGCCATACATTTGACCATTCCTTCAACCTTGCCAAGTCCCTTCTCATCCTTTCCATTCCATCTTGTGTAACAACCCTGTTGCAGATCTTTGTGTCGTCTGCAAAGAGACATACTTTTCCTTCCAGTTCCTCTGCAATGTCACTTATAAAGACATTAAAAAGGACTGGTCCCAGTACTGAACCCTGCGGTACCCCACTAGTAACCCTCCTTTCTTCACTGTGTACTCCATTTACTACTACCCTTTGCATCCTGTTGTCTAGCTAATTTTTTATCCAGGCTACCACCTTGGAACCCACTCCAAGGCTGGCTAACTTGTGTATTAATCTTTTGTGTGGGACTGTATCAAATGCCTTGCTAAAATCTAGGTAGGCCATGTCCACAGCCCCTCCCTGGTCTACTACTTTGGTCACCCAGTCAATGAAATCTATTAGATTCTTCTGACATGACCTTCCCATCGTGAATCCATGCTGCCTTGGATCCTGTGCCCCACTTGCCTCTAGGTACTCAACAATTCTTTCCTTCAGAAGTGATTCCATCATTTTCCCTACCACTGAGGTCAAACTAACTGGTCTGTAGTTTCCTGTCTCTGTCCTGCTCCCACTTTTGTGAAGAGGAATTACATTTGCCCTCCTCCAGTCCTCGGGTACCACCCCATCCTCCCATGATTTGTTAAAGAAAGTAGTCACGGTGTCACTAGTTCTACCCTTAGTTCTTTTAGAATTCTTGGGTGAATCCCATCAGGCCCCATTGCTTTGTCCACCTTCAATTTTATTAGTTCTTTCAGAACCCTTTCTTCTGTAAATGGACTGGTATCGACCCCCGTCTTCAGAGTGTTTCTCTTGTTTGGTTTAGGTACCTCCCCCTCCTCTTCCTTTGTGAATACTGAGCAGAAATATTTGTTCAGTATCCCTGCTTTTTCACTGTCACCCTCTACCCACATTCCCTCCCCTTTATTAAGCCTCAGTATCCCTCCTTTGGTCTTTCTTCACTCCCTAATGTACCTATAACTTTGTTATATTTAAAGCAGATGATGTTAATTTTTTTCACTTTTGGTCCCTGAATTTATCAGTCTGGCAACTTCTGAGTACCCAGGTTGGGAAACAGGCATGCCCGAATCGGGACTGTAGGTTGGCCGGCTTTGCAGCTGATGTTGGGGCCCTTGATGGAAAGAATGGTGGTTAAATGGTAGTAACACAGTTGGAAAACATGGCTGGATGGCCTAGTCATTTGCAAACACATTGAATAAGCAAACCAGATCAGATGGTACCATTTACAAGTGATGATTGGTTGCAGGGAGCTACCCTGGTTTCACTCACTGTACCCAGATGAATGAAGAAGGCACTGGTGAAATGAAGACTCACTGCTTGCTTCAGCTGTGGATGGGGACCTCGGCTGACATGACTCACCTCCACTTCACGGCCTTTCCCTGTAGGTGGTCACAACCTATGATCGATTGCTGTGCCGGGGGTTGAATCCCCAATCCTGGTCTCTCACCAGGTTGAAGAAGGCACAGGAACAATCTGGATGGGCCAGGATCAGCATAGGCCCAGACAGAAGAAATCTTTCTGTTCAAGTCTGAGTTTAGTCTGCATGCTGGTGAACCCTCCAGCTGGGCTTTAAAAGAAACAAGTCTATCCAGCAGCGAAGCGTCTCCTGATTTCCTTTAGAAGTCCAAGGATCTGTGATGACACACGTACAGTAGGCCTCAGCTCGTAGCTGAAGACACAGCAACTTCTGTACTTACAGTTTCTGGCCAGTTTCCCCCAGCTCTAAAACAGGCCTTCCCTGTGGTGAATCTCCTCAGCCTACACACAGCTGCTGACCTCTCGGTGTCTTGAGCAGGTCTCTCCAAACACAGGCTCCCTCATTCAAGAGAGTCCTGGCCGAATAGCCACTCTGTTCAAACAGGTTTTGGACTAGTCTGGGTTTTTCTGGGTTTTGGTTGGCTAAACTTGCTGTCAATTACAGTCTGGAGACCTCCATTGGTTAATTTAGGCGCAACCTGTAAAATTCACAGTTTCTCCAACAAAGCACTGTAATTAGGCCCCCTCAAGGACCCTTTGGTTCCAATTGTCCAAACCAGGAAGTTCCAGACCAAAACATGGTGGCTGCCTTTGGAAAAGCTAGTGCTGCTGTACTGGCAGTCCAAACAAGCTAGTTAGCAGTCCAAACAAGCTAGTTTATTTAACAACAGTAGAGATTCAGAAGTAAATATTTACAGAACTGTAAAGGGCTCCCTTTGCTCAGTTAGTGACAGAAAAGTCAAGCTAATTTAGGCTTTGCCTGGCTGGTCGCGAGTTCTGTTGTACTCGGACCCAGCCCAGGCTATTAACACTGTACACGATGGCTGCAGCTCTTAAAAAGATAGCGCGGTGGCACCAAAGCACGCACACATGCAGCGCAACAGCAGACATCACTGTACATGGATTTAGCTTTCTTTCTGGACATCTGCAAGGCAGTGGGTATTGATGAGGCCCAGGGGAATACATGGAGGCAAGCCTCTAAAATGGGTGGGGGGATTACACAGATATGTCAATGTTCATCTCCTGTAAAACTGTAAGAACAGAATGAAAAAGCGATTCTCCAGTATGACTCATTATAGGCATAGATTTCTGAAAATGCTATTGAATCTACCCATCTTGCTCATCTTGTGATACTTCTTGGGATACATAGCATACAGTGAACATAAGCTGGTTTTATAGTGTAGGCTACAAAAGATTTTGTAGCCCAGACTACAAAAACATTTTGTCTTAATTATGGCAATATCCCGGAATCTCTGAAGAGTCTAGCTGACAATTCAAAATGATTCCTTGATATGGGGTGCACCACAAAGATGAGGGGAGGGGGTGGCTGTTTATGTGAGGGATGGGATACTATGTACCAGGGAGGAGGGGGAAGAGGAAGCCAGAAGCCATATGGGTACAGCTCCAAAACTCCAAGGGTAAGAAAATTAGGATGGGGGTGGTGTACAGGCCACCCTTACAAAATGAGGAAAGGGACCGGGAGTTTGGGGAGCAAATCAGTAATGTCAGCGGCAGAGGGAGTACAGTCATAGTGGGTGACTTCATCCTAGCTGGAATTGAATAGCGGGCTGTCACTACCACAAATGCCAGGGAACAAGTTCTGCTAGAGGCTATCCAAGACAGCTACCTAGTGCAGTGGGTGTTAAAGCCCACAAGGGAGGATAACATACTGGATATTGTGTTAGTAAATGGGGACCAGGTCCAGGATGTGGTTGTATAGGACCCGCTAGTGGGAAGTGATCACCGCTCAATGTGGTTCTTGTGCTACATGGATAGGGAGTTAGCTAGGATCAGGATGAGAGTGTTAAAATTCAGGAAGGCAGATTTTGCCAGGATGAGCAGCATCCTAGGGGGCATCTTGCTGAAATTTGCCCAGGGATGGATGCTGAACAGAAATGGTCTATTATAAAGAGGGATCTATCTTAAAGATGGATCTGACAAAGGCCACAAACACATGTGCCAAGTCACAGAGTAAGCAGTCTAGGTCTAAAAAAACCTAGTTGGCTCAGCAGGGAAGTGGCAGGAAACGTGAGGGAGAAAACAGTGGCCTTCAACAGGTACAAGAAATCTGGACAAGGAGAGGACAAGGAGGAGTACTTGAAGAAATCTAGGGAAGTGAGTAGAGGAGTCAGGGCAGCAAAAGCAGAAAGGGAGGTGAGATTGGCTCAGGGGATCAGAGAGAGGGATAAGGACTTCTTCAAGTACATAAGAGAGAAGAGGAGTTGTAGGGATGAGATTGTTAGAATCAAAAGAGAGAGGGGTTGGGGAGAAAAAGGGGAAGACCAGGCAGAGGCACTCAATGAGTACTTCTGTTTGGTTTTCACTAAAGAAAAACATGGGCTGATACCACAAAGGAAAGGAGGGACAGGCAGGGGAGGAGGCAGAGCTAACGGACGGGGTCATTCAGGAGGATAGGGTTCTACAAGGTCTTAAAGCCTTGTGGGTGGACAAGGCACCTGGACCTGATGGTGTACATCCTAGAGTCTTAAAGGAATTGACAGTGGTATTAGCAGGCCCTCTGACAGACCTGTTTAGCACCTCCTTGGAGACAGGAAGTATGCCCATGGACTGGAGGATGGCTCACGTGGTTCCCCTCCACATGAGTTGTCCCTAGAATAAACCGGGCAATTACAGACATAGTGGGGAAGCCAATGGAGACCATTCTGAAGGAGAGGCTGACAACCTTCCTGGATAATAATGGAGTCCAGGATGAAAGACAGCAGGAAGATCATGTCAGACTAACCTAATCAACTTCTTTGATTGGGCAAAAGGGCGGTTGACGAGGGCCATGCTGTGGATGTCCTGTATCTGCACTTCAGCAAAGCTTTTGACTCGGTGCCAAACAGAAGGTTATTGGGCAAGCTGAGGAACCTGGGGGCAGGGGGGAACTAGTGGGTTGGGTTAGGAGCTGGCTGCAGAACAGACAGCAGAGGGTAGTTGTAAGGGGGGCGACCTCCAAGACAAGACCCGTGACTAGTGGAGTGCCGCAGGTTCAGTGTTAGGCCCTGTTTTATTCAATGTCTTTATCGGGGACATTGCAGAGGAGGTCAAGAGTAAGATCAGCCTGTTTGCAGATGAAACCAGTATATGTGCAACAGTGGACAGAGGGGAAGGGAGGCAGGAACTCAGGGAGGATCTGGCTAAAGTCGTACACTGGTTAGATGTGTGGCAGTTGGGGTTTAATGCTAAGAAGTGCAAGATCATGCACCTCATTGCCAGAAACCCCAGGACTAGCTATTGGCTGGGAGGTGTGCAGGTATCAACTACAGAGGAGGGGAAGGACCGAGGGGTATTAGTCACTGGGGACATGAAGGTATCAGCACAGTGCAGGGGGAGGCAGCAAGGGCCAATTGGATGTTAGGGTGTATTTCCAGGGGTATCACCTCAAGAAAAGAGGAAGTTATCCTGCCCTTGTACAGATCACTGGTGAGGCCACACTTGAAGTATTGTGTGCAGTACTGGTGCCCTTACCTAAAAAAGGACATGAGATTGCTGGAGGGGGTGCAGCATAGGACAACAAGGATGATCATGGGGCTAGGGGAGAAACCCTATGAGGAAAGATTGAGGGAGCTCAACATGTACTCCCTGGAGGACAGGAGGGAGAGGGGTGACATGCTAGAGACTTTTAAATACTTGAAAGGCATAAACAGGGCCAGAATGGGAGGATTGTTCTGCTTAAAGGGAGGAAGGGTCATGAGGGGGCACAGTCTGAAGTTGGAAGGGGAAGATTCAGGAGGGAGATGAGGAGGCATTATTTCACAGAGAGGATGTTGGCTGGGTGGAATTCACTGCCGGAGGAGTTTATCCCACTGAAGACAGTGGACAGTTTTAAATGGGGATAGGATAGAGTCAGGAGGAGGGTACGTACAGACAAGAACAATAGGGGGGAAAGTCCAGGGAGAGGGAATGAGGGACAGGGAATGGGGAAGGGACAGCTGCTGGAGAAGTAAATTGCAAGCTGCACACTTGAGCAGACTTGATAGACCTACGGGACTTTTTCTGCTGGTGACATCACATGTTTGTATGTTCATATCATAACACAGGAGATGTCTGGAGTGGAATCTACAATAATTTAAAAGTACTTTGCAATCTACAACTGACTAATTATTTCAGAAAGTACTTTTACTCCATTAGAGAAATAAATTCTTCACAAATAGTTGGTTATATGTACAAAAGCTTTCCTTTACCAGCATTTCCATGTTTTTTATATGTTCATTAAGGAAAGGATCAAACTGACTCAACAATTCCAATATTCCCAAATAATTGCCATTATGAAAGGAGCAGACAGTTTCATTATCTCCTCTAAAGGGATGACCACACTCAGCAAAAAAACTTACAACCACAACAACCCATCTAAGCATGTCTCTCCAATACGTCTGCTAATTTTCAAACAGTTTTTTCAGCTTACAGTCTGCCTGGCCTTTGGTTTGTGTCTGGGAAATCCAAGTACATGTATCGCCCCCTCCCCCCAATGAGGCTTACCTTAAATGTCTCCCATTTCTCCTGGTTTCTGCCTTTGGTGTCCGCCCGCATTTCCCCCATTTTACACCACCTGGTCCGAATCCATTATTGTGCCCCAGGGCCCCCAAGCAGCCCCAATGCCTTGTTTCAGCCCATTTTGGACTTAAAGTATTTCGGAGGTCCTGGTGCCCCTGCTTGCCAAATTGGAGACTGGTGACCAGAATGAGGAGGCTCAGAAGCCTCAGTAATCAGTAAAAAATGTAGTTTAGAATGGGGCATACTCAGGGCTCATGAATATTAAGGAGTGCCCATATGAATATTTATGAGGAGCTGCCTGCCACCTAGGGGGTCTGTATTTTGGCAGCAGCATCAGGAAATCTACTACAGATAAATGTTTAGTAAGAGCAGCATTTTGTAGAGCACTAAGGGGACTATTGAACTGTGGGGTTTATAAAAATGAAAAGTGCTAAATCTGGCTGCACCAGAACGTTGTTCTTTGGGGACTGTGTGAACTGCTTAAAAACTATATGTGCAGAAGCCATCTTTGCAGTCTTTTAGCAAATCGGGAGCCAGAATTTTCCAGAGACTTTTGAGACTATGACAGAGACTTTTGGGGGAAAAAGCAGGGACAATTCTAGGTGCCCAAATTCTGGCCAATAAAAGACTTGAACTGTGATTAACAGCTTGGGTGGCCAATCAGATTTCTTGAACTCTGCCTTCAGTTTGAAGAGGGACTGTTTGAACAGTCAGTCTGGTTGGAGCTTCCAAAGGGTCAAGAGGCTCTTTGAGCAGCTCAGGGAATTTGGGGAGAGGCCATCTAACCTCTCCTTGGCCTGAATGCCTGTTCAGTTATTGGGACTGCCAAGTTCTGCAGACCAACCTGCAACTCTCCAAGGAAGGGAAAAAGAAGAGATTTTCCCCAAAGCTAAAATTCAGAGTGAAGTGGGGTCAGAGTGCCTGTGAGATCCCTAATCTTTATCTTGGTGAGAAACTTGTTTTGCCTCAGGCACTGCACCTAAACCTAATGCCTGGGGCTACCAGAATTGTCTCCAGCTTGTTTGCCAAAAGAGGGAGACCTGAACTTCTGTTTGCCAGCTTACATTTCAAAAACTGCAACCTGCAAGTGCGTAAACTGTGCAGCCTTTGCTAGAACAGTACCAAAAGCTGAACCCGTGATGCCAAATCATTTGCTTGAGAGACTGTTACTGCCTGTTTATCTAATGTTGCCAGAAGACTAGAGAGGGGAATCAGCTCCTGCGGAGAAGATCATCGCGGGTTGCAGCTACTCTTGGGGGCTATGCGTTGACAAGGGGATGAGTCGTGTTAGCCCTCGTCCCTGTGTCCTGGTCCTTGCCAGAAAGAACGAAGTCTTGCAGCATGTAGCTACGCTCCAGAAAGCCAATATCCTGCCTCTAGCTAGGAGAGTTATCCTGGAAATCAGCCCAGAGCCCGAAGTTCAAAGTTCAGTGAGTACCACAGGGTTTACCCTGCAACACCCATTAAAAGTATTTTACCAGCTGATTTACCTTTCAAGTTCTCATTATGGTTTAAACTGTTTTTGTGCGCCATCAGGCCTGGGGATTACAATTGCTTTGGGTTAAAGTGTTTGTGAATGTTGCAAAAGCTAAAAGTAACAAAATGAATCATAGCTTATTTGTTCAAGAGCCCCAACCTGCTGCAACGCTGGCCAACCCGTGGCAATGCTTCAGGCCTGCACCTAATTAGATTCTGGGTATCCAGCGGCAGTTCTGGACTGTTCCGGGGTACTAAATGCACTCATGTGTTTATCAAAACTTAAAACCATATCTTAACGCAAGATTTGATTTACAGCCCTTTCCCCTGTACAAATCCCCAAATAAATCAGTTATCTGTTTGAATGTTAAATGGGCCTCTGAGCATATTATTACTGAGTGCTGGGTTAATGTCAATAACTGAAAGGTATAGAGTTGTTGTTAAAAATCTTTATTTGCAGGTGCACGGGGTGTATACCAGAGGCTGAAACCCTGTTGGTAAGTGTGGTCACCATGAGCATATTATTAGCACTCACCATTATTGTGCCATTGAATGTCAAGTAAAGAGATTTATGATTCTCCATGTGTGGGACCATTGGGTGGGGCTGTGGGTAGGTACAACTTCCCAGAGGGTTGTTCCAGCTTAACATTTAACCCACTTAAATAATTATCTGGGTGGAGGTGCCACACAAATAGCATCATTGCTAGTATTGCACCCCTTGTGCTAGGTAAAACAGAACCCAGGCCCCTCAACCTGCATTTAGGAAGGCAGGCAGGGGTAGTAGCACATTGGGAGGTGGCGCCCGCATTACATAAGCATTGCATTTCGATGAGAAACACTACTCTCATACTCTACAATGTGAACTGTAGCATGTTTCCAGTCATTAAATCCAGAATCACTAAATGCAGTTGCACAGTATATATCTCCAAATAATCAGCACACAAAACAGAACATTGGCCCTGTTGATGGTGAAGTAATAAGCCACTCATGACGTACAGATTCTCCATTTTTCAGAGAGCGCGTGAACAGGGTTTTTGATAAGCACTGCTTCTGATATTTGTAATTTTTTTTAAAGGCTGAAAAATTGCAACTTTTATTTTGACAGGACCGAGGTCCTTTTGTAATCCAGTAAGATCACAGGTCTCAGTTGCTGGGTCCCAGAGTGCAGCATCAGTGTTATATGGATCGATTTTTATTATACAATGGCAAAACAATTTCCAGGGCTCTGATTGGTCAGTGTGTGCCTGAGACAGTGATGTTATTACACAATAACATCACTGTATTGATTTGTTGGATTCTTCTTTGGATCTCTCTTCAGAAACACAGATATATTGCCACACTAAAAATCTACTAAAACCTTTTTTAAATATTTTTTTTTATTTGTATAACATTGAGCCATTGTATAATTGCAATAAGGCACTCCAAGGTGTGTGTTATTGTGTAATAACATAATTCCTGGGGTGGTGGAAGCACTCGGCTTCACCTCGTGATTCAACCCACCCCAAGAGTGACGTTATTACACGATAACACACACTTTGTTGTGCCTTATTGCTTAAATATCCACTACATTTTTGCTTTCAGAATCATATGTGATGATTTCACTCTCTTCCAGTAATGATCAGGGACTCACTGCTGGAGAATGTAAAGTTAGGAGGACTTGCCAGTAACTCACATTGTAATCCATTAGTGTCAGTCATTTCCTCCTGTTGATTTTCTCCTATGTATTTTTAAAAATACTGGTAGTTCTGCATAGGTTTGCTCAGATTTTATTAAAATAGCTTTGGTGTTTTGTTTAACATAGTTTCCTTGTGAAGATATTTTAATCATGCTTTCCACTTTTTTGCACCACTCTCATACTTTCTAGGTGCTCGACTGTCAGGCATTTTTACAGATGCTAAACTGTCAAGTTCGTGACATGTGGCCCACGTCACAACTGACAGGTGACTTGACTGCATGTCAAGTAAGTCATATGATCAGGCAGTCACTGCTCACAACTACTGAATATGGCTTGACTTGGTAAAACAGCCATATTGTTCTGATCCAATACAGTCACCACCTCACACGCGTGGTACCTCTTTATTTGATATGTTTTTGTCTTCTGACTAAACAATACATATTTTCTGGGACCCCTTAACATCTGAGGCCCTGGGCTGCAGACCCTAAAGCCCTGCATTAATCTGGCCCTGCAGGAATTACACGCACAATGAATAGATAGTCTTGCAACAAATAGTCTCAAGCATGCATTACAAAGAATTTCCTGTTGTAATAGGGTGCTATTAAGCTCCAGTGCTACATTTTGTTGTTAGAAGGCTGAATCCCTGGGGTGCAAATGCAGTACACTGCTAGGTAGTCCGAGGTTTCAACAGCCACTGTACATGCCCCTGAACAACAATGTTCTGCAACAAGAATAAAAAAATCAATCCAGGATGCTAACACACCCCACACATAAGTTTTTGCCCCTGATGAGCGTTTCGCTTTGTACCCATCCTGTAATGTTGCTGTATAAATTATATTTACTAAAAAGGAGGTATCACTATAGGTTTTAGTAGTTTGATCTCCTCTGTCATCAAGTGACATGCCACAATTAAAGTCTCTACCGACAATGAGTAGTCTATCAGTAAGCAAAAATCAGCTGGATTTTCTTAAAAAGTTCTACTCTAGCGGATATAGCTTGTGGGTATATAAGTTTACAAAGCGATACCTCAGGTTAGAAAGTACAGCATCTACCATCAAGGCTCTCCCTGGATGTATTTCCACCATAGGGGTACAAAATATATATATATTTCAAAGGATGGCTACCACATCACAGGTATCTTCACCTCTTTGTCCATAACAGTTTGGCCTGAAACACTTCAAGCAAGGTTTTTAATTCTGGTGTCTTTAAAAACATGTTATCAGGCAGATTTTATAAGGTATTTAAGGTTGCTACCCTCTTTTTCTACCCCTTAATACTACTTTCATTAAGGGTAAGGGGTTCAGAATAGGTCCCCAACATGTAACATATTAAGGGGTTGTCTCAGATCAGATCAGAATAAGATCTTGTTCTCCCCTGTAAAAGCTTGGCCTTCAACACATGTAATTGAGAATCAGAGGATCAGTCCATAAAGGGGTAGCTATCAAGGAAGCATCAGAGTCTCCATCTTCTTCCTCAGTGTCTCACCACTGGGTTTTTTTGCTAAGTACATTGAATAAATTTCTAGTTGGTACAGGAAGAGGTTTATTAAATTTCAGTTTCTGCTTCCGAGATCTACCTCTAATTGGCATTGGGATGTCCATTAACTGTGGTTCTGGAGGAAGAGGAAGGGAGCATTGGCTCTGTACCTGGATCTGGGTCTGTGGCTCTCATGGGCATTTCAGGTTGGGTTATGTCTACCTCAGGGAAAGGTACCTTCTCAGGAGATGCATGCTCTTCCATGGTGCCCTCTGATCTTTGGGAGGGAAGAGGTGGCATAGGAATTACAATAGAAGGCCATCGTGATCTTGGGGAATTCTGCACTGCATGGTCAGAATCTCTTGTAGAAGAGTGAGATGTTTCTCTGTGGAGGGGAGGGTTGGCCTGTGGGATCCTGAGCATGAGCTTGGGACTCGGTGATAATCCAAGTTCAGCTCTGGTTTGCTTCCTATCAGCTCTTCCTTAACACCAAGAAGACATTCTCCATGACCTTTGGCACTAGGCAGAGAATCTCAATGCTACCTGGCTTGCCCTCTTTCCACACCCTGGGTAGGACTATCCTTGAGGACACTACCTCATTTAGATACCTTGGGGTTTGGTTGGACCAACACCTCAACTTCTCTGGACACATAGACACCATCCTGAAAAAACTGTACCCTAAGCTTGGCACCTTGTTCAGAAACTGTAGCAGCATCCCTCTTACGGCTAGGCGTGAACTTGTCCATAAGATGAGTCTCCCCATTTTTGACTACTGTGACGTAGTCTATGGTGCCACTCCCAAATCCTCCCTGGCCTGATTGGATACTCTCTTTACCTCCTTTTGCCGTTTTGCTACTTGATGCTCCCTCTCATTCTCACCACTGTGATCTCTATCATGCCCTGTCCTTTCCCACACCGGCAAATAGATGCCTTTCCCATTGCGTCAAACTGACCTCTAAATTCTGGCTTGGTGAACTCCTTCCCTACCACTCCTCATCTCTCTCCATCCCTCCCCCACCCTGCCATTCCCTCCAATCCTATGACACTCACACTTTGGCTATCCCCCCATCACTGTACCCTCATTGGTCAGTCTGGATTTGCCCACCAGTTCCCTAAAATCTGGAACTCCCTCCCCCCTCAAATACGTCACTCCTCCTCCTCATACTCCCTCAGCTCTGTCCTCCAAAACTATCTCTCCTCTGTCTGTTCCTGTTATAATCCTCCCTAACTTCTCTCTTTACCCAGTTCTTATTCCTATATTAATCCCTCCTCCTCAACTCCTCCTTTCCTCCACTGCCCTGCCCACCCCCCACATCCCCAAATATCCAGCCTTCCTTCTAAATACTCCTTCTGTCTCTTCCTGCAATCTATCCCCCTCTTCTCCAACTTGCCTACTCACTTCCTCTTTCTCCTCCAACTTACCTACCCCCAGTTCCCTTGCAGGGTCCTAAACATCCTGGAGGGTGAATGGGTTTAACCTCCTCCACAGTGCGATCTCATCAAAATAAAGCACTTGCTCATCTTCCCCCTTCCCTGGCACTTTATCTTTTTGTCTCTGAGTATTAACTCTGAAACTCTATTGCATTCTGATGTACTGTGCCTCATTATCCTGCCTGTACTACTTGTTTCAAGTCCAGTCTTTCTCAGCTGTTGTACTGTATATATTTTATTTATTTATTTATTTAAACATATTTGTTAGATAGGAGATTCTTTCAGGAACCCCTGCAGATAGCTAAAAAATGGTGGGAAAAGGATATGGGGGAAAAGATAAGTGAAGGTAATTGGAATTTACTATTAGAATCACATGTAGGGTTATTAGTTTGTAATAAGTATAAAGGGGCACAGTGTAAATTCATACAACGACTATACTACCCCCCACATATGGTACACAGATTTTTCCCTGAGGTGTGACCAATATGTAGTAAATGTAATGCTGCACAAGGGACATATCTCCATTATTACTGGGGATGCCCACTGATTGAGCAACACTGGAGAGGGTTATCGAGATAAATATCATTAATGAGAGGCCAATCTGTTGAATTCTCTCAGAAGTCATTGCTTTTAGGAATTGAAGGGCTAGAAAATGAGGAATGGGTCTTAGATCCTAGATGGATAAGAGTACTTCTGGTGGTTGCAAAACAGGGAATTCAGAATGTATGGACTACAAGCTCGGGACCTACATTGGAACAATGGAAGGGGCTTGTTATACAGATACTAACTGTGGATAGGCTAACATACAGCCTGAAAGGAACATAAGTTCAATTTGAAAGGGTCTGGGCTGGGTATCTTGGTACCTGGGGGGGGGGAGCTCTCTGGGCAGGAAGTGGGCTAGTATGATACAAAATACAACGGGACCACTGTATGACAAATAAAAGGGAAAGATGTTAGATACTATTCTTAGAACAAAAGCCAATTAACTATGACACAGACACAGACCACTTAGTTTTGCTGAAGTTTACCATCATAGTTCTTTTTTTATTATTCATTTGTTAGACTCTAACAAATTATAAAATTGACAGTAAGTGATAAGAAATTGTACTACTTGAATACCCGATGTAAAGCAAGCTTGTTACAAGTGACACCTAGTACAGGATTATAAAGTATGTCCTATGTTGTACTAGAACTTTATGTATGATGTACAGGCCAAGGTATTGTAATATGTATACTGTCAGCAAATAAGTATATTATACAAAACAAAAAAGTTTTTACTAGGAAGGCATACTAAGCAGACTACCGCTTGATTCCAGATGCATCCTGGGGGGAGGGGAGCATGGGAGACAACACAGAAATAATACATCAACAATGTATAGGAACAGCACACAACATACAGTGAGATGGCTGGAAGATAAATACAATACATTGTAATACAATGACAATGCTATCAAATTCTGGGAGAATACAAACAAGTAGAGTAAAGTGAACTGCCAGACCGTAAATGACCAATCGGAGCTTCAAGCTGGCAACGGGGTATGTTGTTCCAGACCTGCCCGGTTAGAGTGCCCTAGCTAAGTCCAGGACTGGTGGGAGTTAGGCGCATGCGCAGACAGAGCAGAAGTGGGCCTTGAGGAGAGTGTTGAGTTGGTGGGCAGAAGGGGCATGCCGAATGGCTGGGGGAGAGCATTCCACAGTTTAGGCATGCAATAAGAGAAGGCTGCCTGGCCTCCTGTGGTGGGCATGCATGGGACAGTCAGGGAACGGGTGTCTGGGTTTCTGAGGGAGTGAGAAGGGCGTGGTAACGACAGTACAGTGGAGAGGTATGGGGGCAGGGACTGTGTCCAGATTTAACCGTGAGCCTGGCGCAGTGGGACTACCTCTTATCCTGCAGTGAGGGAAGGCACAAGGTCTGGTAGAGGGTGCATTGGTGAGTGCTTGGAGGACAGTTTAAGGCAAAGCAACAGAAGGAGTGGAAGAGGGTATCCAGTCTGGTTAGGGAAGTTTTGGGAGCGGCACTATAGACTACATCCCTGTAGTCAAGGATTGGGAGAATCATTTTCTGCACAATTTTGTGGTGGGCTGGTAGTGGGAGGCATCCACTGTTCTGGTACAGGGCTCCCAGCTTCGGATGCAGCTTCTTGTGGATAGTCTCAACGTGTACAGAAAAGTCGAGGTGTTGGTCTAGCCAGATCCTGAGGTATCTAAAGGAGGTGCAGTCCTCCAGGTTCATCCCATCCAGGGTGTGGAAAGTGGGGAGGAGGGGAGCCAAGAGAGTCTCTGCCTTGTGCCAAAGGTCATGGAGACAGTTTTCTTGGAATTCAGAAAGAGCTGATTCAAGCGAAATCAGAGCTGGACATCATTGAAGACATGCTGTAGTCTGGATACCACATCAGAGGTTGAGGGGCCAAATGTGTACAGGACTGTGTCATCCACATAAATGTGAATGGATGTGTGTGGGAAG
This sequence comes from Neoceratodus forsteri, assembly GCA_016271365.2. Lineage (NCBI taxonomy): Eukaryota > Metazoa > Chordata > Ceratodontiformes > Ceratodontidae > Neoceratodus > Neoceratodus forsteri. The sequence continues at coordinate 801,921,924 of CM028129.1, forward strand.
GCAGAGGGCAGGTCATTGAGAAAAACTAAGAACAGTAGTGGGCCAAGGACTGAGCCTTGGGGTACCCCAGACGAGATGGGGAGGGGAGAAGAGATGGAGTTTGCAATCCTGACAGATTGAGTCCTACCTACCAAGTAGAAGTGGAACCAACTGGTGGCCTTGCTGGAGAGCCCAGCTAGGGAAAGTTTGATGAGGAGGAGAGGGTGTGCAACAGTGCTGAAGGCCTATGCAAGGTCGACAAAGATAGTGGAGGAAATATGGCTTTGATCCATTTGGTAAGGATGGCATCACTGAGCCTTAGAAGGGAAGTGGGGGTGGTGGAGTGGGACTTCCTAAACCCAGACTGGTAAGGAGTGAAGAAGGAGGTAGAGCTGAGGTAGGGAGAGAGCTGTGAGAGGACTAGGTGTTCCTGTAGTTTTGCAAGGATGGGGAGGAGAGAAATGGGGCAGTAATTTCCAGAGGAGGAGGGGTCTCACCCTTCAGAAGTGGGATGACCGTGGCATGTTTCTATTCAGGTGAGATAGAAGTGAGAGTGGAGGAAAGATTGAAGAGTGAGGCAAGGGGGGATGCGATGGCAGGGGCTGACAGGAAAAGCATTTTTGAATCCAGCCCATTGGGGCATTTGCCTTTAGATGGGTTTAGTGCAAGCAGGGCATTATAAACATCGGCCGTGGTAACATGGTGGAAGGAGAAAGCATGGGGACTGGCTTGGTCAGCATGGGGTGGGGTAGATTGGGTTGGTGAGGTAGGTGAGGGGGAGGACAGTAGTGATGCTGCTCAGTTTGTGAAGAAAGAGTTGAGCTCTGTGGCCACTGCTAGTGGGTCCGATACTGTAGAGCCTCCTGTATTAATGACAGGGGTTGGTGGTTGTGATGGTGGGAAGAAGAGCAATTGCACCACCTTCCAAAATTTAGAAGGGTGATTTATGTTGGTGAGGAAGGTGGATTGGAAATAGTTTGCTTTAGCCTGGCAGATTTATCTAGTACAAGCATTACATAGTGTGCATTACTTCTGGTAAGCCGAAGTTGAGCCGGAGGCTTTATGTGCCTTCCAAGCCTGGTCTCTGGCTCTAAGGCTGACCAAGATATCAGTGGTGACCCAGGGCAGGTGAGCCCCCTGCACTGGGTTCATCTGAGTGGGGCGTAGGTGTCCCAGACCAAGAGGAACTTGGATTTGAAATAGTCTGGTGCTGAGTCGATAGAGGAGGCATGAGAGATGAAGGACCAGTCTATATTCACCAGGTCATTTAGTACAAATGTTAGGTCCAAGGATTTGTAGAACTGAATCAACAGGGTTCTGGGGGTGGGGGCCTTTGGCCTATAAATTTTCCTTTCTGAGTAAATTAGATGGTGGTCGCTGAGGGAGTCGGGGAAGAGACTAGTGGATATTATCCAATGTGGGTGGGAGGTGAGATACCAGTCTAGTAGTGAGTGGTTCTGGATTTTGGGGGTTAGGCGGGAAGGTTCCATAATCAGTTGTGACAGGTTTAGTGTGGGTACATCATTATGAATTTTAGAGCTGGAGGAGGCAAGCCAGTTTGCATTAAAGTCACCCAGGGCATGGAGCTTACCACCCAATGCTTGGGATTTGAGGGCAGTTAGATGGTCCCTGAAAGAGGACACAGGGGAATCGGGGGGGGTAGTAGTAGCCAGCTATAAAGATGGTAATGAAGTGGGGGAAGGAGATCTTCACCAACAAGGAGTTTATAGACTGTGTAGGTGGTAGAGCTAGTGGCACGGGAGTGAATTGAAGGGCGGAACCGATGTACATGACTATGCCACCACCTCTCTTAACACTGGGCCAGTCATGCCGAATGACCGTATAACCCTGGATTGAGATGCTAGCATAATTTGTGTGTGGTTTTAGCCATATCTCTGTAATCATCAGAATGTCTGTTTTAGAGGTAAGACAGTCGGTTGGAGCTGAGTGATTTTTGGGAGGAGGCTACAGTGTGCCATCCTTAGACTACGTGGGAGTTGTAGGGGGGTGGCTGGACCGGGGTTGGGTTTGATGTATCCTGCCATCAGTAGCAGCATAGTTACCAGGGTCCTGGTCAGGGCTAGCTTAAACCTTCTGTTGTAGGGAGTTACGTGTTGAGGTAGTGCTGAGGTTGACTGAGAGGAGAATGTTAGGGCGAGCAGACCAGCACGGAAACTGGGGGGTAGTAAGGAAGGGCCAAATGACCAGGAGTTTTTGTGGACAACAGCTGGAAGCTGGAAGGGGGAGGTAGCAGAGTTTGGTGGGGAGGGAGGCATTGGTCACATTTCATCAATCTTAATGCCTGCTATCCTCGACCCTTCATTCCCTCCCTTCTACACTCCAATTGTATAACAATGCTGTCTACCTGCTGCTTACCAAACACAATTAGTCGGTCCCTGTAAAATTGTATGCATCTCTGTGTACTACTGCTTAATTTTTGCTATCAAATGCAACTGTTGTTTTCTGTTAAATTGTATGAATCTCTGTTTCCATCCTCATTGTACTCCCTCCCCCTGGGTCGCACTGTGAGATGAGCAACTTGCTGTTCAGTGTGCCTTCCTAGTGAAACATTTCCATAAATAAAAATAATCATCTCCTGGTCTTGTGCAACCCAAGCCAAGCATTTATGAGCCACCCATGGGCATTGTCTATAGGAATGCCCAATCTCATCACAGAGATTGTATTTGAATGGGTTGGGGTATCGCAACCTGATGTGACTGTATTCCAGACATAAATTACATCTGGGCCTGTCAGAGATAGAACTCAAATGGGTTCTAGAACTGCATTTGTAGCACATTTGGGGTTGTCCTGGATAAAAGCACAGACCACAGTCTTGTCTGATATAGAAACTGCCTGGCAAGTGACTGATGCCTGTGTTAGTTTGCTATAATTTCACTTTTAAATACCACCTACCTGTCCAAATGCAATTTTCATCTAAAAAAGGTACAGGCTATTCAAGCACCTCACATATTTGCCTCAGCCAGTAAAGCACATCATTAATGTTGATGTTTTTGTTCCTAAACTGCAATTACATTGTTTTTACTGTGGGTTTGGTTAAGGGTATGGAAATAAAGTGGGGGCCATAAGGGGGAGTTCTTCACCTGATCATATTTCTGCCAGAACCTTTCTAAAGACTGGATGGTCTTGAAACTGACATTGCACACAGATTCTGCCCCCCCCCATGAATCATTACATATAGGTATATAGGTCCCCTGGCCCAAACTCCAGAGAGGATTTCAGCAGCTGCCTAATAACATAATCTCCATCAGAAATTTTCTCAGGTTCTCCTTTATATTTTAGACTGGCAGCATTTCTTCTTTGGGCCAGTTTCCTAGACCCAGAGAAAAGGTCCATTACCCAAAATGGACCTTAAGGTGGTTACTCTGTCCCAGAGTTCTCACCAGTATTAGCCATCTCTCTTTGTCTCTTCTGACTATTATTATAAAAAGTGGGCTCATTGTCTTGTTGCCGTTGTGTGGACGTACCTTCTGCAGGAGTCTCAGGTTGATTCAAGACCGTGGGGGGGTGACTGTCTTTATGGTGAACTCAGTAAGCCATTTTCTGGTTGCCCAGGTGTTGCAGCATTATCATAGTTTGTGTGTGTGTATATGTGTCTAGTCTGCAAAAGGAGCAGGTGGCATAGAGGACAAAGCTGCGTGATTTAGACTGAGACTCCCCAAAATAATGTGATCTGGTTCCATGCTGGCAGTTTGTGGTGTCAATTCTAGTGGTGTGTGAAATGTCAGAAGCTCAGAGGATGCTGACAGTTTCGTCACAGCTGGAGCCGGATGTGCAGAAACACCAGTGGCGTTTGTGTCAGAAGTGGTTGGGACAGCTGTTGTAGGGTTGTTTGTCTTCACTTGCAACTGTTTCTGTTTTGCTAGAGATACCTTTTTGGTGGCCATAGCAACCATGGGTGAAGTTCATCTGGATGCTTCCTTCACCCATCCAGCTTCTTTCAAGGCTTTTTCAGGGCTCTAGGGGAGAGAAGGATTCACCTGAACTTCATGAGTTGGGTCCAGCCTACCACATCGCAGGTTGAGTGCAGTTCTTGCATCAGCTGTTGTCTGAAAGGAAATGCTTTTGATGTTGCTGCTGTCTTTGCCGACTGAATGGGAGTGGTGGCACCAACCCTAGGCCTTGCAGGGTAAGTTCCCAAGGATTGAGCTTCGCTTTTCAGAGTGCTCTGTTTAGCCATTTTTTTTATTTTTTCTTTTTTTACCAACAATTTGAGCAGATGAGCTTTGTGTCTGGATATGGCCTCTTGCAGTATTTTCTCTTCTTGCTCTGGCAGCTTGTCATCTGATCCTGTTACCTCAGCAGTTTCAAAATCTGTATTGAGAGATGTGGGACTGGTCCCAGAGTTGCACTTTATGCCAAACTGCTGTCCATAGATTCTGCAGCCTGAGAATCTGATACAAATCCATGATTTCTTGAGAGCTGGAGGATGAACTCAGCAGACTTCCACCACCTCCACCATCATCATCCATGGTGTCTGCCATCTTGGGACAGGTGGACAGGGGCTTCCTCTGCAGTAAGAAGGGAGGACTTTTTTTTTGCAAAAAGAAACATACAGTATTACGCAGAAATCAAAAAGTGCTGTAGAATTTCATAGTGAGAACTCAATCATCAAAACACTAAGTACCCCTCCCCAACAGACAGTAACACACACTAAATAACACTAAGTTATAACAAAAGAGAAAAGGATTATATACATGGTTCTGTCAATGGCACTTTGTGGTACTTGCAAGAGTCAATGTATCATGCAGGGTAACTGATCCATGTATAGGGCTTCCATAGCTTTGAAAACTGGTGTGGTGGATACTATTAGACTTCTGGTTCCGGCTTTGAAAATGGTGGCAGCATAGTTCTTGAACTCTGGACCCCCATTTTAAAAACTCTACCAATTCTCAGCTAATAGCCTAAGTTCCCTCGCTATTTCTCCTCTTAGTAGCAAGACGAGATGGCTCCTAAATCATCGAAAGCTAAAGGATCGAAAACAGCTCTGCACCATCCAAAATTAAAACAGCTTACTTTGGATGACGATATGGAGAGTCAGGGAATCAGGCCACGTGGCCTTCAATCGAACTCTGAGTCTTCTCAGGAATCAGGCACTGAGGATTCTTTATTCTCCCACAAAACCGGCAGGACTTTGAATAAAATATTACACTCGGTTCAGAAGATAGAGTCTTCTTTGGCTGATCTTTGGCAGGATGTCCGAAGCATAGACAAGAAGGTAACAGAAAACAGTACCAAGATTAGTGAAATTTCAGAAGCACAGGACTCAAGTGATTGAATGCTGCTGTACTTACTTAAGAGAGATCTGGAGATTCACGGCTGCATAGAGGACACAGAAAATTGTGCCCAGAGGAATAACTTTCAAATACATGATATTCCGGAGGGAGAGGAAGTGGGCTTCCCTACCACGATTGATTTCATCCAACAAGTGCTTCATTCTGTGATGGAAATTCCACCAGATCTCGATATTACTATGGACGAAGCACATCGTTCCCTTGTTCCTAAGCCCTCTAGCCCAACAGCCTGACCAAGATCTTGGGTGATCAGGATGTCTCTGTATCAAAGCAAGGAGTGGATATTACGAGAGGCCTGGAGATTGAGAAATTTAAAGTATAAAAGCCATTCAATCTACTTTGAGCAGGACTTTTCAAATGCTCTGCAAGCGGAGTGGCAGAAAGCGCGGGCTGTTGTGAAGGAAATCCGTGAAAAGAAGAATCTGTGCGGCCAACTGCTGTATCCAGCCAGAATCAAGCTTTTTTTTGAGGAAGGTCCTAAAATCTACAGTGGTCTCCTAGAACTCATGCCTTTGCTGGTGGAATGGCAGATCACCCCACCCAATATGGAGATGGCGAGACTGGAAAGATACCTGGTAACAAACTCCTGGACAGTATTGAGTAATGATCACACCTGGTCGCAGCCAGGATCTCTGCCAAAATCCTTAGCAGGTGATGTCACTCGCATTATACATCAAGAAGACAAAAGGAAACCAGGGAATCGTGGTCCACCTCATCCGCTCTCTCCAAAATGTTGAACTATGTGCAGACAACTACAGTTTGTAATCCACACTGATTGACTGTAAGGCTACTTACTTGATGACTTCAGTGGGTTTAACCCTTCAAATTATTTCCTCCTGATTGCTTGTCAGAATACATTAATATACTGTCAGACTTAATATGGGAAGCTGGTGGTAAATATCAGAGAAGGGAAGGGGATTGGGATGGGGAAGGAATAGCCTGAACTTCTGAAATGGGAAAATGATTCTACGATCTATCATGAGGCAGGAACAGGGCATTCTGACATCAGTTGTTAAGAAATCTGGGATGAGTGCTACCCCCATATAAACAAGCTGACTGTGGGGATACGCTCAGATAGAATCGGAACATACAAGGGAAATGTGAAAAAGCCCATGATTGTTTGATGGGGGTGAGGGGAGAGAATAATTTGGGACATAAGATCAATAAAAGAGGGGGGGGAGCTCGTGCACTTGCTGTCTGACTAGAGTCTAATGCTGGTGAGGCGCGACTCCCCTTGGAAGTTGGTACAGATTTGCAGTCTTTACATCTGGCTGGGACTTGTTTCCTTAAGAGTCCAGGAGAATCGAGCCACATGTGTGACTCTTCATTCTCCGTTTCAGGCAGATGTCAGTTTCCATCAGTATGCCTGGAACGCCAGGGTGCCTAATGTATGGCACCTCTACTTGGAGGTCGAGTTGTAAATAGTTTCCTCTCTGTTGGTGGTCTATCTGTTAGATTGGCCTTCATGGGGAGAGGCTTTTTATGTGTTTTGTTATGTGTTCACTTTGTTCTTTGTTTTTTAGAAGTTATTCAGACTTATGCCACAATTACAAGCCTGAGTTTTAAGGGGGTGCTGATTTCGGAGAGCCGAGTGCATTGTTGCCCTTCTGAGGATAAGAGGCTTCAGATTAGAGTTGGGGGGAAGTTTGATTTAAGAAAAAATGAGACCCTGGGTGGAAATAGGACTCTAAGATCAGTGGTTTTCCCACTAGTATTAAAAAAATGGCTGAGGGTCAGAAAATTACTATTATTTCACAAAATGTGAATGGGTTAAACAACCCAGTGAAGAGGCGGAAGGTGCTCTCGGCTCTTGGAAAGCATTCTTCCTTTGCTATTTTTTTACAAGAGACACATCTTAGCAGCCCAGAGCATGATAAGTTGGGGAAGTTTGGTTTCTCACATGTGGTGGCCTCATCATATGGCAGGGGCAATATGTGTGGTACTGCTATATTAGTCACTAAAGGTTCCCACCTGCAGGTTACATCCACATATAATGATCCAGAAGGGTGCTTGGCTATTTTGGTGGGATAATTAGAGGGCACCCCAATAACATTAGTTTTAATTTATATTCCCCCGGGTTCTACAATTGCTGTAATAAGGACCATACTACAAAAAATCACGGAAATGCATAAAGGGACACTGATAATGGGAGGGGATTTGAATCTGATAATGGAACCCTTAGACACATCAAATCCAGTACAGCAAAAGGCAACTCCTGCTAGTAAATTAATAAGGACTTACATGCAGAAAACCAGCTGGATTGATGCTTGGAGATTTCAGCATCCTGGACAGAGGGGTTACACACACTTTTCTCTCCCACATGGCTCTTATGCCAGATTAGACCATTTTTTAGTATTGTGTGAACACCGATATAAAATAACGGATTGCACTCACACCCCCTCAACCTTATCAGACCATGCTTATCTCACCCTGATGATAAAATGGGATTCCGCTATTAGGCAAATGCTCTGGAAGTTCAATAATTGTCTATTGAACCTAAAGGACTTCAAGGAGCTTATTAAGAAATGCATTACTCAAATTATACAGGATAATGATCCTGACCAGATCTCTAGAGCCACATTGTGGGATACTATCAAGGTGGTCTTAAGGGGGGGAAATGATTAAATATGCATCTCAATACAAGAAACAACAAATTAAGACTCTGGAAATACTCCAGAAACAACTGCATGACTATCAGATGGCCCATGCTGGGGGGGATGGGAGTGTCTGGCCCTTACTGCAAGCAACCAAGCAACAAATTCGAAAAATTATTGCTATTAAAACAGAGCAGGCATTGCAACGCCTTCGGCACAAGCATTATGAGATGGGTCCGAGGGCTGCCAGATTACTAGCCCATCGATTGCAACAGCATACCATTCAATCTGCAGTAACACAGATAAGGGTCCCCAGAACAGTCCATTTGAGGAAGCACCCTAGTCAGATCATGGAATCTTTTAAAGAATACTATAGGACCCTATACATGCCAGAACAAACTGCAGAAGATTCCAAAATACAGTTGTATTTAGCTCAGCTTAGGCTCCCGAGACTAACCCCTGAACTTAGGACAAAGTTAATTGAACCACTCACCCTGCAGCAGTTAACAAGAACAATAACTACATTAAAAACTAATAAGGCCCCGAGTCCTGATGGCTACACACCGGAGTTTTTTAAATTCTTTAAGAAACAGCTGGAGAGACCTCTGCTAGATGTCTGTAGGACTTCTCAGTTGGGGGAAGACTTGCCCCAAACCTGGATCTATGCAGTCATTACTAGCTTACCGGAAGCGGCCAAAGATATAACCCAGTGTAACTCATATAGGCCTATATCTATACTAAATATAGATTATAAAATATATGCATGTCTTGTAGTGAAGCGATTTGAAGGGGTTCTTCCTAGGTTGATTGACTTTGACCAGATGGGTTCCCAGACATCAGACACAAGACAATATAAAGCGGACCTTGTCCCTTTTGCACCATGCCGCCTGGTCGGGGTTCCCCTTTCTCCTGTTGAGTTTAGACGCAGAGAAGGCCTTTGACCGGGTGGCATGGAACTTTCTGGGGCTAACCCTGAGGGCATTTGAATTTCCCAATGCATTTATTAAAATCATTAGTAAAATTTACTCTAACCCAAAGGCATATATCAAAATAAATGGGGAAGTCTCAAGTCTGATATTAATGTTCCGAGGCACCAGGCAGGGATGTCCCCTTTCCCCACTCCTATTTGTCCTATATCTGGAGCCATTGGCATAGGATTTGAGACAAAGGGAGGGCATTGAGGGTCTGTGGGTTGGGGGAGAAACTCACAAACTGGCCCTGTATGCAGACGACCTTTTGATATATCTTAGTAATCCAGACCAGGAGTTGACCCCATTATGGGACACATTAAAATAATTCAGGAAACTGGCTGGGTATAGGGTCAACACCAATAAAACAGAGGTGCTGGCGGTCTTTTACAACCCATCTGATACAATTAGAGCTGCCTTCCCCTTTAAATGGGACAAAGGATATCTCAAATACTTAGGAGTCTACTTGTCATTGGATAATTCTCAGATCTTTCAACTTAATTTTGTCCCTATCTTAGAAAAATTAAAAGGAGATTTGGAGAGATGGGCCCTTATATCAATCCCATTCATTCAGAAAATCGAGGCAGTCAAAATGGTCTTACTCCCCCAGATTCCTATACTTGTCACAGACCCTACCAATATATATCCCAAACACATACTTCAGTAGGATGAATGGGGGGATTTCCCACTTTATTTGTGGATCCTGGAGACCCAGAATTCATCTCTCGGTGCTACAGACCCCAAGGGAGATGGGGGACTTTCCCTACCTAACTTCAAATGGTATCATAAAGCCTCTCAACTACGCACTGTATTTTATTGGTTATCCACTGAATATTTGGCCAAATGGAAAACCCTGGAAATTGGGGGGTTCCCGAACTTGAACAGACTTCTCCTGTCTGGGGAGGAGACTTCTTCTTGTGAGAGCAATGGAAATCCATATACATTATACAAGTTAAAAAATTGGTGGGAGTTGCTCGGAGATAAATCCTTGAAGAAATGGATGCTATTGTTAAAAGTATTTTTCTATGAACAGGCCTTTGGCCCAGCTAGCTGGGATTCAGGTTTTTGCTAATGGGAAAGAAGGGGTCTCTTCTTGGTCTGGCATTTTTTAGGAGCAGGGGGGATACATTCATTTCAAGAACTGGTGGTTCAGTATGGAGTTGTGTGGCAGGATAGGTTCAGGTATTTCCAGGCCAGGGATTATATACAATCTCTTGATCTGCCCTCCTGGAATGTAGATCCTCCCCCACAAATATTATCATTAATAAAAGAGGCACTAGAGAACAGAGCGCCGCAGGAAAAGATTATCTCATATTTGTATAAAGTCCTCATTGATTGGAGGGGAGACTCTTTGCAGACAATCAGAAGGGCCTGGACACAGGACTGAGGTACGCCAATCCCTGAGATAGTTTGGACCGGGCCTTAGAGAAGACACACTGGGGGTAGCCGCTGGGAGTTGAAGAGAGTTCTCTTGGAAGGTGCTCTCTAGATACTTCAGGGGTCCGTCAATAACCGGGAAGTATGGTAGGGGACAGTCCTCATCCTGTTGGAGGGGCTGTGGCCATTCTCCAGCAACTCTGTTACATATTTTGTAGGGGTGTCCCCTCTTGGCCCCTTTTCTCCCAGAATTACAAATAGCTATTCATACTGTCTTTGATCCAAATCTTGATTTAACCCCTACACTCAACTTCTTTTTGGATTTGCCCCCTGGATACAGGGGTAAGGATACAGCTAAATTGCTGAAAATCATGCTTTTAGCAGCACAAGAAGCGATTACGAAAAAATGGCTTACCAACACCAAAATCACCAAAGACCATTGGCATGATCTAATGATCGATTTGTATAAGATGAAGTGTCTTACGGCCACTCACAATAAAAGACAGCCACAATTTGAACTTCTCTGGAGGAGATGGGTCATATACATCATGTCACAGAGACCTGAATTTAAACCTTAGAGAAAGATCTGGCTGGGAGGTTTCATTAGTTCTGCATATCAGTTACTGAGGTGATGATGCTGAGAAACCTCAGATGGAGGGTATCTTCTACCTTGGGATATTAACTGGTTGTATCCTGGTGCAACTGTTATCTATTGTATTAAGTATTCTGTTTGTCTTTGTTGATAATGGCCGATGCCACTTATGTCATGTATTGACCCCAGGACACAAGAGTTATGAGCATAGACATGAAGTAGCATTAATTTAATGGCTCTGGATGAAATTATATGCTCTTTTTAAGTTATGTAAAAAAACAAAGAAGGCACAGTCTGTATTAGTTTATGTCGTTGTTAAATGTTCTGTCTGTGATTGTTTGTTAAAACTGCTATACATAAATAAAGCTTAAAAAAAAAGAAAACTGGTGTGGTGGTTGAGCACCCCTTTCATACCTACATCTTTTTTTGTAATGTACTTTTCACTGTTGTAGCTATTTGACTAGCTGTCATCAACTTTTGATGTAATGTAAAGGCACATTGTACTTGCCAGGGATAATATCTACACATGATAAAATTCAGGCACAGTGAACTCTTGTGAAATTTCAGCATTCTTGGGGGATATAGTACAAGCACCACCATTTCATACATGTTATGTGTGGTTCATAGCTCACTGCTTGCTGCGTACAGTAGAGCTGAATGATGTAAGTTGTGCTTGGATATAGAGGCCAGAACAGTATGTGGGACAATGCCTGCAAGGTATAAGTTGTATGAAATGATTAGTGCTTAGATACTTCAGCATAGACATGAGCAAGTTAGTGATCATAGTACATATGAGCTGGATAGTATATGCATAGTGCTTAGATGCTTTGACTGATGAGTAACTTGTTATGACTTGATGTTTTGGCATTTCTCTGTATCCCACTATATGAAGGCTGCTTAGTCGAGTAGGATGAAACCCCCCCCGGTGGTATAAGAGTGCCAGAAAAGGAGAAGGTGTCAGGGGAGGATGGAGGGTGAGTGCTACTTGCTCTAAGCAGAGCGGCGAAGCCTGAATGCTTATGTAGGATGTGGGGGAGGAGCTCTTCCCCCATATAACTACAGGCATACACCTTTCAATTATGTGTGGTTCATAGCTCAGTGCTTGCTGCGTACAGTAGAGCTGAATGATGTAACTTGTGCTTGGATACAGAGACCAGACCAATAGGTGGGACAATGCCTGCAAGGTATAAGTTGTATAAAATGATTAGTGCTTAGATACTTCAGCATAGTCATGAGCAAGTCAGTGATCGTAGTACATATGAGCTGGATAGTATATGCATAGTGCTCAGGTGCTTTGACTGATGAGTAACTTGAAGTTTGGGCTTTTCTCTGTATCCCACCATAGGAAGGGTGCTTAGTCGAGTAGGATGAAACCCCCAAAGAAATTATGATCATCAGTACGATTATCTCCTCCAACTCTGGAGAGTGTGGCCAGCAGCACACAGGAGAGGAAACCCCCCCTTGGGGGGAAACCTCTGAGGACACATGAATACTGACCTTCCCGTCCTTCTGGGCGTACTAAAAGAGAATAATCCTAAATTAATGATATTAAGTTGAACTTCCTGTTTAGGGGCAGGAAGTGAGTGATCACAGAACCACCAAGGACTCACCATCCTAGAAGGGCAAGAGTAGCTCTCCGGCCCCCTCTAGCTGCTGGAGGTCTGCTTCTGGGCAAGTAAGTGGTCTACTGAGAAATATAGGATATTCTTGTCTCAGAACAAGACAATCAGGAGCTTAAAAGGCACACAGACAGAAAGTACAGAGAGAAAGAAAAAAAACAGAGGAAAGAGTAAGGATTGCAAACAGTTAAGGGGCCAGAAATAAGACATGATTGGAGTGGTGCAGTGGCTGTGGAGCAGCAGTCTTCCAGGAGATGTTCTGGAGGATGCGGTGTTGTCCCATCTGCAGGCATCTCTCTGGGCTGAGGGAGGAGGTTGCTCATCTCCAGGCTGAGTTGGCCAGGATTTGTCGGACCTCCTCTTCCATCCAGGGACCACCAGTGCCACTGCCGTTGCCTCAGAGGTTGCCAAGAAAGAGAAGCGGTTGGACCACAGTGGGCTCAGGGAGGGTGAGGGTGGTGGAACAGAGGTGCATCCCTCCAGCTGTACCTCTCCACAATTCCTATGCCATTCTGGCAAAATGTGGTTCCTCTATGGAGGCACCCACAGTGGAGACCAAGAAGGATGCTGGGAACCTCCACAAAGGAGACCCACAGGAGGGTGGCAGGGGACCCTGCAGGGGAAAACAACTCCTGGTGGGGACTCCATTGTTAGGAAGGTAGAACTGGGGAGGAGGTGGAGAGGAGTAAGGTGCCTGCCTGGCGCCATGGCTTGGAGGGACAGGGGCAATCTCAGGATTGCGGAGCAGCTGCACAGGGGAGGAGCTGGATGTCATTGTCCACCTAGGGACAAATGACCTGGCTAAGAAAGGGATTAGAGTAGTGCAGGAAGAGTTTGTGGAATTGGGGAGGGGCCTTAGTCAAGTAGCACGCATGGTAACCTTCTCGGAGGTGCTATCCATCTATGGCATAGGAGAGGCTAGGGTGTTCCGCACCATGGGATTCAATCAGTGGTTGAAAAACTGGTGTGGAGCTCAGGGATTTAGCTTCATTGGGGACTGGGGGTCCACCTGGAGTGATGCAAGCCTATACTGGCATGATGGGCTGCATTTGTCCGGGAGGGGAACCAGGATCCTAGGTGATAGGTTTAAATGCTTCATTGGTAAGCTTTTAAACTAGCCAAGGGGGGAGGCACTGGAAAGGAGTGGGAAAATCCTAGCCCCCCCAAAAAAGTCTTGATAGTAAGTGCGGTAAACACCAACATAGAGATGTCAATAGGGAGAAGCGGAGGGGTAAATGGAGAAAGTGACAAATGCAATAAGAACAGGGGTGGGTCAAAAAGGGGTAAGGCCATCAAGAAATGGAGGGTAATGAGTAGCAATGCCCGTAGTCTGGGCAACAAGCTCCCTGAGCTGGTGGCCTTGATGGAAGAGGGATGCCTGGATATCATAGCAGTCACAGAAACATGGTACACAGAGAACCATGACTGGGATGTTAACATACCAGGGTACATAACCTACAGGAGAGACAGGCAGGGAGAAGGCGGAGGAGTAGCTCTCTATGTAAAGGAAGGGATAAAAGCAACTGAACAAAAGAGTAAACAGGAGGGAGGAGGCACTGTGGGTCACCTTGGAGACTGGAAAGGGCACCACAATCCGCACAGGGGTTGTGTACAGACCCCATGTCAGGGGAAGGAATGGACAAGGATATGATAGAAGGCATTCTTAGAATGGCAGAGAAAGGGAGATACTGTTGATGGGAGACCTGAATATGCCAGATGTTAACTGGAGCACATTGCTGCAGCCACATCCAAGAGCAGGGCCATTCTTGATGCCCTACAGGTGACGGGCATTAGACAGCTAGTTTGGAACCCACTCGTGAGGAGCAATCTTAGACCTCGTACTCTCAAATGGGGCAGTGAGAGGATCTCAGATCTAGAAGTGGGTTGCCATCTGGGGACAAGTGACCATCAAACGAGTGTGGTTCACGTTAAACTCAGCTACAGAGTCAAGCCATACAAAAAGTGAGGGTACTGGACTTTAGGAGGGTTGACTTTGGCAAGATGGGAGAGTGCCTCAGAAAAGCACTAGCAAACAGGCTAGAAGGAGGTGTGGAGCAACAATGGGGAATTATCAAAACTGCCATCACAGAGGCAACAAGCCTTTGTGTGAAGCAAATAAACAAATCAAAATGAAGAAAAAGCCACTATGGTTCTCAAAAGAGGTGGCTGTGAAAGTCAGGAAGAAAAAGATAGCATTCCGGAAGTACAAGGAAACACAGAAGGAGCAGGACAGAGAGCTGTACCAGTTAAGGCAGAAAGAAGCAGGAGGGAAGTCAGAATAGCAAAGGCCCAAACTGAGAAAAGATAGCCAACTCTAAGTTAAGAAGGGGATAAAACCTTTTATAGGTACATTAGCGGCGTAGAAAGACAAAGGAGGGATAGTGAGGCTGAATAGAATAAATGGTGGGTGGGCAGAGGGGACAGTGAAAAGCAGGAATACTGAATGAATATTTCTGCTCAGTATTCCAAAAGAGGAGGGGAAGTGCCTAATCCAATTAACAGAAGCACTCTTGATAGAGGGTCGATCCCAGTCCTTTCACAGAAGAAAGGGTTCTGCAAGAACTCCTAAAACTGAAGGTGGACAAAGCAATGGGTCATGATGGAATTCACCCCAGAATTCTAAAAGAATTAAGGGAGGAACTAGTGAAACCACTGGCTACTCTCTTTAATAGATCATGGGAGGATGGTGTGGTACCCGAGGACTGGAGGAAGGCAGATGTGATTCCCCTTCACAAAAGTGGGACCAAGACAGAGGCAGGAAACTACAGACCTGTCAGTCTGACCTCTGTGGTAGGGAAAGTGATGGAGTCACTTCTGAAGGAAAGAATAGTTGAGTACCTAGAGGCCAGTGGGGCACAGGACCCAAGGCAGCATGGGTTCTGGCAGGGAAGGTCATGTTAGACGAATCTAATAGATTTCTTTGACTGGGTGACCAAAGTAGTAGACCAGGGAGGGCTGTGGACATGGCCTACCTAGACTTTAGCAAGGCATTTGACACAGTCCCACACAAAAGATTAATAGTCAAATTAACCAGCCTGGGAGTGGGACCCAGGGTGGTAGCCTGGTAAAACATTGGCTGGACAACAGGACACTGAAGGTAATTGTAAATGGAGTCCTCTGAAGAAAGGGGGTTACTAGTGGGTACTGCAGGGTTCAGTATTGGGTCCAGTCCTTTAATGTCTTCATCAGTGACATTGCAGAGGGACTGGAAGGAAAAGTATGCCTTTTACAGATGACACAAAGATCTGCAATAGGGTTGATACACAAGGAGGCATGGAAAGGATGAAAAGGGACTTGCAAGGTTGGAGGAATGGTCAGATGTGCAGCTAGGATTCAATGCAAAGAAGTGCAAAATAATGCACCTGGGAAACAAGAACCCAGGGAAGAATACACAATGGGTGGGAGGTAGTATCAACAACAAAAAGGAAAGGGACCTGGGGGTATCATATCAGATGACCTTAAGGTTAGCAAACAATATGAGAAGGCAGTAGGGAGGGCTGGGGGTATACTGGGATGTATAGGGAGAGGCATCATCAGCAGAAAACAGGAAGTTGTTATCCTTCTGTACAGACAGTTGGTGAGACCCCATCTGGAGTACTGTGTCCAGTTCTGGAGACCCCATCTCCACAAGGACATAGACAGGATAGAGGCAGTCCAGAGGAGGGCAACTAAAATGGTGCAGGGTCTGCAAGAGAAGCTGTACGAGGAGAGACTAAAGGAGCTTAATATGTATACCCTTGAGGAAAGAAGGGAGAGGGGGGACATGATAGAAACTTTTAAGTACCTCAATGGAATCAACAAAGTCCAAGAGGGTAGCATCTTTCAGAAAAAGAGACTTGCAAGAACAAGGGGACACAATTTAAAGATAGAAGGAGGCGGTTCAGGGGCAATGTGAGGAAGTATTATTTCACAGAGAGGGTAGTGGATGCATGGAACAGCCTTCCTGAGGAGGTTGTGGGGTCTAAAACTGTGGGAGAATTCAAGAATGCATGGGACAGACATAAGGCAATTCATGTGGAGGGTAGGAAGAAATAGGCTGTTGGTTAACTAGGATCTGCGGCCTATCCTGTAGGTAGGGAAATGGGCAGACTAGATGGGCCTAGCGGTCCTTATCTGCCATCAAAGTCTATGTTTCTATGTTTCTATGTTGGCTAATCCGAATTCCAGAGTTGTAGATCCTGATCCAGTGAAAGCAGGGAAGCTGGAATTGAAGTACTGATGGCTGAGTGTTTGGTGAAGATGGCAGCACATCCTTCTAGTGAATTCCTAGTCCAAGAAATCCATGTTCAGGGCAGAATCTGATAGTAGATTGGAATCCATGGTTGATCATAAACAATTCAAAGCATCGAAAGTAACATTAGTCAAGCAATCCAAAAAGCGAGGAAGTCTTCTCCTAGATAACATGCAACCAATGACTAAGTCTCTAGACCCGGAATATGATGACTGGTAGTTGATGTTCCAATTGGCGAGCTTTGCAAATGAATGCCTTGGTGATGGAGCACAGGTAGATGCAGGCTACATGATCTGGAGAGGGCGGCGCAGTAGGAATCTCCGGTCTGGAGTGGATGAAGCAGGTAAAAGTGAATTGGCAATACATTTTAGTACAAATAGGTAGACATAAAGCTTGCTGGACCTCCAGGCTCCGAGGGGTGAAGCAGGTCGTAGAAATAGTGAAACAGTCTGTGATGAACCTCCAGGCCCTGTGAGGGCGAAGCAGGTAAGTATGAGCAGATTGAGTAAAAAGTGGACCTGCACATAGGTCAGCAGTAGTAGTAGTAGTAAATCAACCTGCATGATGCAGACGTAGTAGCAGAGGAGTAGCATTGAATAGATTATGTATGGTACACAGCGAAAAGCATTGGGGGAATGTAAGTAAGCATGTAAATCAAAGAGCTTCTCGTTTGCTGAGCAATATAACTCAATAGAGCAACGTAAATATATGGTTAGAGAAGCCAGGATGGTAGCAATAGTTGGAATTAAACTTGTAAGAATGGTCTGACAAGTCCTGAATTGACGTGCTCCTAATAGTCATGGATGGTAATAGATGAAGGAGAGGACTGAATCGAATGAAGTAGCGATGTAACAGGATCTAATAAGCCTTATAGCACTGGAGTAGAATAATGTCGTGGCCTAACTCATGAGATAGAAGGTCTTCCAGATAGGGCTCAGCTAAGCGTCCTGGCAGGAGTGTAGTAGTAGTAAATCCTTACAAACTGAAGTGGCAAGGCTGAAGCATCCAAAGGAATCGATGGTGAATGTCCGAACTTATCCAGATGTATGTCCATAGTGGAACAGGGAGCTCCTTGAAGGCTAGCAGACACGGCGGGCAGTCAGGAGTAGAGTAGAATATGCGATCCTCCAGGCCCTGATGCTGGGCAAGAAAGATATGGAGTAGAAGTAGTCGAACCTCCAGGCCCTGATGTTGGGTGAGGCAGGTATAGAGTAGTAATAATGGAATCTCCTGGCCCCCAAGTGGGGGCAAAGTAGGTGTAAGTAGGAGCAAACGCAGGCGAGCAGCTGAATAAGCAACGATGTGTTAAAATTGACATAGGCAGTAAGCCAAAACTTGCAAGGTTGAAAGCAGTCCAGAGATAGCAACATTCCAGATCAAAGCCTGGTGAGAAGTAGGCATGAGGTGATGATTTACGTAAACAAAGAAAAATGAGTTCATAGGTAAGCCTGGACCTGCACGTAGGTTGGGAAGTGTCAATAAGGGGACCAGCACAGAGAAGCACAGAACAAGGCAACAACAATAGTCAAACCCCAGGCTCCGAGTTGATGGTGGCGATGGTCCTGTGGAAACAAAGTCCTGATGATCAAGAATGGCAGAATGCAGAAAGATGAAGGTGGATGAGCTGGCAACATGAACCACAGTTAATAATCATATGGCACTGAAACAGGTTAGATTTGAGGCTTAAGCCATGATAGGAAGGCACAAAAGAAATAGAGCTCAGCTAAGAATCCAGGCAGGAAGTGGGAGTGGTAGTAGATCCAAATGAATTGAAGCATCCCGGTAGGAAGCAGTCAAGGAAGTGTATGAAAGCTAGAATCCATACGAGGAGTAGGATGAACAGCTGGACCACATGTAGGTCAACCAGTGGAATGAGTAGAGTGGCAGCTAGACCTCATGAAGGTCAGCAAGACCGCAAACTATGCACTGGGCAGCAAAGAGCAGGGATGCTTGCCAGGTGAAGCCCCCGTGTGGCCGGCAATATGGTCAGACCCCACGTAAGTCAGGCAAAAAAGAAGAGTCAGTCAATCTAGACCCCGCTTAAGCTAAGTGACAATGTCGTCACCACGGAAGGCAGCCCCAAGCAACTGGTGTCCCAGGCAGAAGCCGAGGGGGGCAGTAAGCATTCTAGGCAAGAGGTGGTCTGGCCAGGCAATATAATAATCAGATTCATGTGGAATGGCCTAGGACAGCTGATAGTGGGTAGCAGTCGAAGTAAGGTAATAGTGCCATGTATGGAGTAACAAGGGTAGAGCAGTAGCAGGAGGAAGCTGAAGTGAGACCCCTCAATAGGGAGCCTTTGAGGCAGCACTGGTAAGGCAGCAATATTGCAGCAGTATGAGTACAGAAGTAGGCAATAGAATAGCTAGCAGTAATTGTACGAGGATAGGTCTACCCATGTGGCAGTCTCGGCCGTAAAGGAACATGGTCACTGGCTGCAGACTTAGTACTTTGGTCTTGTAAGCATGTACAGATAGGTCCGTATACGATAGACAGCTGGGCCAGTGTTCATTTCAGGCCGCGGGGTCGCGCCAATGGCGCGCCCGGCGGCAAAACTGGCCACTATTTAAACTGCTCTGTGAGCCTTTTTAGGCTATTTGTGTTGTTTAAGGACTCAAGGCCAGTGCACGCCGCCACGACAGGTCAGAGTCTGTGACTCGTATATCTTTATCCCGGAGGCATTTTAGGGAGGTACCGAGCTAAGCCCTTAAAGCAATACAGACGAGGATGGAGCGCTGTTGAATGAAGAATGCCTTGGGGCTGGGGCATGTTGCAGTCTTCAGCAGCTGTAGATTGGAGGAGTTCGTCCCTCCATGAGCTTGAGAGGCACACTGACTGTGCCAGGCAAGAACGCACTTTGGGGGCGTGTCTCTCAGCGGCTCTCTCTCACAATAACTGGTGCCCATAGGTCCAAGACACATCACCAGCCGAGATGGGCAGATTGGGGCAGGAGTTAGCACCTTCATCAGCCACGGAGTGGTTGAAATTGTTTGATGGGCAGGCACTTTCGATCTGTACCATGTGATGTGCACAGAGACGCATCACATGGTACAGATTGAGCTACCAAGACCGCGCGGTTTACAGTTGCTTGCGCAGATGGTTGGAGACGCGTGGAGTAAGCAGGCAGCACATTCCCATCGAGCGACAGTTCTCACTTCAAACTTGATCTTTAGTTAACATAGGCTATTACAGCTTCTCGTATTAACAGCCACACCAGTCGATAACTTTATTTGGCAAAAGATTTTGGCTTTGAGCAGCAAAGTACTTTAGTAGGAGCCAGGGCTGATTGGGGGTCTCTGCCTTAATGATCTCCAGGCAGACCAAGCTCCTAAAATCAGTGGTTGGGTGGAGGCAGTGTGTGTTCAGTGTGGGGGGTAAAACTTTGGAGAATTGAGTCTAAGAACTCTGTGGACAGTGATGATGCAGCTTAATCTTAAGGAGAACAGGGAGGTTATTTGAATATGAGACAACAGGGATAAGAAGGGTCACTTCATCAACAAGTCAAGTGACTAAAGAACTAAATATCAGCAAGGAAATCACTGAATAAAATAGATCAGTTGGTGGCTGTGCAGTGTGTGAAGTAACTTGGTCGGGGTTCTTGTCACAGAAAGCCACAGCAGTCTCAGACTGTTGATAAAACTGAAGGGGAAAAAAACAGAAAAAACAAAAAAATAGATAAATTATAACACTTGAGCAGAGGAGTGTGAGGAGGGGGCTGTCACAGTAATTTTTCACTTAAAAAGGTGGCAGTTAAGTCACAGTGAACAGAAAACAAGAAAAAGAAATAAAGCAGAGGAAAGCAGTGTGTTTTTGTTAACTTTAATAGTTTGTAAGAGGCGAGAAGTTAGTGAGCTTGAAGTAAAGAAGCAAGGGGCAGGGCTCTGTCTTTGCTTCTACACATTTTGGAGTGGAGAGTTGCATTATTACAAGGAATGGTTAAAAAAAAATATACATATCTGCAATTACATTGCTATAGAAAAGAAAGGAAAAATAACTTTAATTTTAGGAAAAAGCAGGGTGGGTGGGACAGAAAATAAAGGAGCTGCAAGCAGACAGTGACTGCTAGAGTTCTGAATTCCTCTGACTGTACTACCTTGTTTGCATATGGTGTAAAATAAAATAAAAAGTGGGACACAGACATCTGTCAAATTGTTTTTATTAAAACATTTTGTCAGTGACACAGACACGTCAACCATATTATTTGGGCATTCTTACTTACTTTCTCAGTCACCCTCCTCGTAAGAATATAAAAAACAAGGCCTGTTGAGATTTTGTAAAATAAAGCAGTCATGGCAAAAAACAAGTGAACATTAAAACATTTTTCATGTCTTCTGCACCTAGAGACTATGTACTGCTGCATCAGGATCAGGGTCTTCTAAAAATTCAAATGGGAGCAATGTGGTGCCAGTTCTGTCCTCTGAGAAGCAGACTGTGTTGTCCGTCACTGTGGCGGACACACAGTTGGAACCTAGTGACAGTACTGGCCAACTTGATTTAGACCAGAGTCTGCTGCTTGGAACTACTCAGTAGCCAGTCCCATGTGGCCAGTATTAAACGTAATTTTCAGGGCCACTGGCTCACAATGTACAGGTGGTTGAGATATAATTCAGAAAAAAATATGATGACTTGTGCTGTGTGCATCAGTAGAAAGAAACAAAATACTCTGACTTCTGGCACTGACAATTTCAGGACAAGCACCCTGACTAGGCATGCTGACTCGGCAGATCACAGAGATGCTATGGCAGCTGAAAATATGCAGGGGGCTTTGCAGCATACATTCAGAAAAGCTATATCTGAAAAAGAACAAGCTATTCTAGTTGCCATGAAGAGTGTTTATTGGATGGCCAAAGAAAACTTGCCAGTTCATAAATATACAAGTTTAATGGAATTTTTGTCTAGTTTAGACTGTCCTTTTGTTGACAAACTGTCTGTGGCCAAGAATGCCTCATATTCATCAGAATCTACAGCCAATGACATCCTCGAATGCATAGCCTTTGTAATTAGGCAGGAAACTAGTAGAAAATTAGAAAATAGCCCATACATCACATTAATTTGTGATGAGAGCACAGACATCACTGTCGCAAAAAAACTAGTATTGTATGCAAGAGTGCTTGATCCTGAAAGTTTTGTACCATCTACTCATTTTCTAGAGAACTTACAGATCTCTGATGCCCACTGGAGCAGGGATAGCTAAAGAATTAAAGCAATTCTAGCCAGGAAAAAATCAGCATGAAAAAGTAATGGGATTGGGAAGTGACGGAGCAAAAGTCATGACAGGGACTGATGAGGGAGTCACTGGGCACATCTGCGTGAAACCCAATGCTAGTAAATATACATTGTGTTGCTCATAGGGTTGCGCTATGTAGTTCACAAGCAGCAGACTCTGTCCCTACCTAAAAGAATACCAAGAGGTGCTAACTGGTGTTTTCTACCATTTTAAAAGATCAGCCAAAGAGTTGACAAACTAAAACAAATACAAGAAATGCTGGAGGAACCAACTCTAAAAGTGAAGGAGGTCCATGATGTGAGGTGGATAGCAGTTTACAAAGTGGTTGAGACCGTTCATCACACTCTAGACTCCTTCTCACTTTTTTTCTGCAATGAGACAGATGCTAGAGCAAAAGGTTATGCCTTAAAATGTCCAAATATGACTTTATAATGTCAACCTATATGCTAATGGATGTACTTGCTGTAATTACCCAGCTTAGTGTAGTGTTTCAGAAAAGAGATCTGGACATCTCGATGGTCCATGTCAATCTGGAGAAGTGCTTCTCTGATTTAGAAAAAATAAAATCTGGAACAAAGGAAAAAATGTATCTACATGAAGTGGAGAAGGATATCCAGGAAGATGAGGAGGGAAGGCTGGTGTTCAAGGGGCATCACATACTAAGGGGAGGCAAAAACTTTTCAATCAAGGACCATTTCATTGACCATTTGGTTGCAAATTTAAAAGACAGATTCCCTGGGTATGACAGAAACAAGTTGGCTGCTTTTGGAGTACTGGGTCTTAGGCCTGTCAGCAGCCTTTCTAAAGACGATCTTGAAACCTGGGGAAATGAACAAATCTGCGTGCTGCTTGATCATTACGGTCAAGAGCAGAAACACAAACAGTTTGAGACAGTGGCACCACCACTTGTGGATGCAGACCACACCAAAGCAGAATGGAACTGCTGAAGTCACTTGTTGTGAGAGAGGATACCCAGGGACAACATGCAAACTCTTTGAGGGTTCATTAACAAATATCATAAGTCAGACTTCCCAAATCTTTGACACTGGCTGCATTGGCATTAACTGCCCCAGTCCATACAGCAGACTGTGAGAGGGGCTTCAGTGCCCAGAACATTGTAAAAACTAGCATGAGAAATAGACTGTCTGCTACTAGAGTCAGTGATCTGCTGACTGTTGCAGTTGAGGGATCTTGCCAGGCTGAATTTGATTTTCTTTCTGCAATCAATATTTGGAGGGAAAAAAAACAGAGGCGGTTATTCCAACATGGGGACTGCACTGACTGACTTATAAGTACACATAACCGAACTGTGACTGATATTTTAATTTATCCCTCTTGATATCATGCTGCGGCTGGCTTATATTAAATTAATAGGGATATTATAGTTAGCTGAGGGAGGCTGTATGTTAGATCTGTTACTGTAAACTGCCATCAGGACTCTACTAGGGCTGTTAATGCCTGTGTATTCTTCCAAAATGATCAAATATCTCTTATCTCTTATCTCTTATCTCTCTCTCTCTCTCTCTCTCTCTCTCTCTCTCTCATAAGAGTGCAAGGGTCTCGTCTGGTGCTTTTTTATATTTTTTGCTGGCAAAAATTCACAGTTTACCACATTGTGAACACTCCAGACACAACTACTGGATGGACACACACGACTGTGGCTGTTGCCTGAGGCCTATGATCGTCGATGCTCGGCAGTGACAGAGATATCAGTGCCTTCTCTTGTAAACTGCTATCCACCTCTGACATCATAAAATGCAATTTATTTTCTGAGTCACAAGTTACACCTCCCAGTTGATCTGCACTTGCTAGTTCATCAGCTTTGCTTATGATACTGATGCCGAGTTAGTTAAAATTCTTTCTGTATACAATTTTTTTAAAGAAATGTCATGTATGACCCCACATTTTCCTAAAATGACCCACCTTTTCAGTGGTCAGTGGGTCATTGACCCACCAAATTTGGTTCCTAGAATGAACGCTGCTGGGCTATACAGATGCAGCAGGCTGGATGGAGCTTTTCAGGAAAGATCAGTCGCTGGTTTCCTGTACCATAGTCACATCCTTTAATTAGCTTGGCAAAGCTAGCTCCACGGAAGTCGAGTGCTAGGAGTTGTAGTATCTCAAGGATCCAAGTTATGATTATGTCAAATGTTTCTGAGAAGTGGAATGCCAAGGAATAGAGCTTAGGATTGGCTTACTAACTGTATAAGACTGGGTTTGGGTTTTCATTTCATACTTCGAGCAGACATGAGCTGACATAATCAAGGAGGATGGCATGCCTGTAAGCACTCCCAGTGGACTGCTGAAAAGGGAGATTGTAAGGTATATTAGTTTGTTACTGCATCGGTTTGCTACATACAGGAAGGGGACTCTTGCGGGCCTGGCATTTATATGGCTTACTTGAATCCTTAGACTAGCAGTGTGCAGCTGAATAGCAGTTTAAACCAGTCTCTGTGGCATATAAATTGGTACTACGAGTGTAGAGGGCTATGGTATTTGGAAGGTAACACAATGAACAGTTGACAGTTCTAGGTAGCTGAAGAACTAGCGCAGTGTCAAAGAAACACCCTTCAAATAAATGTAGTGTCTTTGTGCCCATACATTATGGACAGTGGCTGGTAGGTTAAGTGATACAGAGTCAAATGAACAACATACTGTGAAACTTGGATCCAAACCAAACGCCTGTGTTGGGGCTTGTAGTTTAAACTGAATAGTAAGTGTTCTATGGCAGGCGGTTTGCTGAACAAGCTGATTGATCCGGAAGGCACAACAACAAGTTGGAGGTAGTGCAAGTGACCTCAACTGAGAAAGAGCAAACCAAAGTGCAGTTCTGGGTGGCAGCATTCAGCCATGCTGGAGATGGAGCAGTGCAGCGCAGGAGTGGTGATTTGAAGCTGTAGACAAGGGAGCAGTGGAAACTGAAGGTACAGGACTCAGTGGCTGCATGGCAACCGCTGCTTGAAAAGCAGGCGGAGGCAGGAAAAATGAGGTATGCAAGGCAGAATCATGAGCAGGGTAGAGAAAGCAAAGGGCACAGCAGGCGAAGAAAAGTGAACTCCCCAAAAAGCAAGGAGAACAAAAACTGCACACACAGCAACAACGGAGGAACGGGGGAACAAACAAACAAGCAGAGAGAGGCACAGGGCAGGAGGTCACAAGAAAGGGAATGGAGGAAATACAAGCCAAGCACCAGCAGTGCCACGCGCAAGTGTGACTCGCTCTAAGCAGAGTGGCAGAGCCTGAATGCTTATGTAGGATGTGGGGGAGGAGCTCTTCCCCCAAATAACTACAGGCATGTGCCTTTCAGTTGGTCTAGGGCAGTTACGTTCCTCGATTGCATTGTACTTTAATGAGATCCTGACCCATAACTTTCTTTGACAGGACAGCCAATTAATATCCCACATGTGAATAGGAATTCTTATATCAGTTAACTGATGAAAAGCTTCCTCTTCTAAATCTACTGGTCAAAAAGGGAGCTGTAGAGTGGGACTAAAACTGGAGGAAATTACAGATGCTTAAATCTGTTTCCTGGTGTGAGATATGTTTTGTGTGACTGATGTTTTCCATGTCCTAATTTTGCACACTGCTGCTGGAATTCTTATGGGGACACGCCCTGTACTGGATGTCTACGACATTTTCATGCATCTTTGCTCCCATTTTTCCCTCACGGGAAGTAACCAGTCACAAATCCAAGCAAGAGTAAGACCATGAATTTTGCAGTACTGTGCCAGTGCACAAGGGAAACAGGTCGACGAGCCCTACAACACAAACATCAAGTAGCATATACCTTGTACACTCATAGCTGGCTGAGAAAAATATCACTAACACAAAGTTATCTCAGTGAAAATACTAGTACAAGCTGGCAGAGCTAGAATAGTGCTAGTGCAGGCTGACCTGCGTACCACTATCGCCCCAGAGCTTCAAGTCATGAGATGCCCTCTGACTTTCTTAGCCAACTATAAATGCACAGGGTATCTGCTACTCAAAGTAACCATTTAGCACAGAGATGACTCCACGGCTTACCTTGTCCTCTTAATACCAAGCCAACATTTATTCTAAAAACATGCAGTGTGAGAACACTATGGGTCCTTAAGAGATTTATTTTTTATATGGCAATAATACTGACAATTTATATTATCATGTAAAAAAAATATTGTCACAGCACTGTAGGTCTTAATATTTATGGAGTGTGTTAACTGGTTGAAAGAATAGTTTAGAAAATGTCTCCAGATAGGTGTTATTCCATATGAATGTTTTAAACAGCTGTTCACACAAGGTACATTTTCCTTATTCCCTCTTATTTCCATACATAAATTTCTGTTATACAGTTTATTATCATACAATACTATCAAATTTTAACTTGGACATTTGTGGTATTAAATCTAAAGGTCTTGCTTTTAATTATGAATGTATTTTCATAACACTCATTCATTAACAATTTCAGTTAGAGGTTTTGTCTTCTTGAGAGTTTAGCTCACCTGCTTTTTATGTCATTTGACCTTGGGAAGATTCTCAGCAATAGCAAGCTAGTGGAATGCTGTTCATTCCATTTAAATCTGTGATTTTTAAAATAGGTACTTTAAACTGATGAGAAATGTTTCAGCTTTTTTATGTATGATCTATGTGTTAATAGAATGTGATTCTCTGAACAACTGGCACAAGTCTCCAAGGAAGGACTTGGTTGGTCCAAAAGCTTAGACGTTGTTTTCTTTTTGTAACATCTATCTTGGTCCAATAAAAGGTGTCAAACCCTTTGCTTCTGGATCTGCTCTTACAAAGACCAATACAGCAACTTATCTATTTCTGTATGGCCTCAGATAAATCAGCATGTCAAACATTGACCAGTTCAGAACTACATATATCTGTACTGGGGCTGCTAAGATATCAGCCACTTTTGTTAGTCTGCCTGCCAGAATCCTGGCTGAGAGCTTAAAGTCTACATTCAGGATACTAACCAGTCTCCAGTTTTCTGTTTTATATTTGTCTCCTTTTTAAAAAATAAACATAATCATGACTTGGGACATAGTGCTGGGCATAGAATTCTGTGTAAGAATTATATTAAAAAGAATAGGTAGTAGGGGTCCTAGATGTTCACTAAATGTTTTATAAAATTCAGAAGCTAGTCCATCCCCCTCTGCTGCAGTGTTGGCACTTAACTTTTTAATGGCCTATTGAACTTCGTGTGCTGTTATGGTGGCTAGTAACCCTGACTTAAGGTTCCCGGCTAATTGTAGAACACATCTTGTAAATGTTATTTGTTTCCTTGTCAACTGACAACTCTTTTTGTGTAGCTGTTGGAGATATATATGTTTGCTTTAGTTAATTTTCACTGTTCATATCAGTCCCTGTAACTAACCCAGGAGTCTAAATTTTCTGGTTCTTGAAATCTCATTGTGCCTGAGAGCTGCATTAGCATGTGAGAACATGATATGTCAGTCAGTACTCTTTAGACTCCACAGTATGCCTGTCTGCTTACTTAGAATTCAACGAACACGTTGTAGCAAGGTGTGAAATATCACATTTACCTTCACAAACTGTCTTACATGTAATGCAGGGTTTTTACCTTTAAATTGCATTTAGTCTGTGTATTTCCAGAGAGTTTTTTTTTCAGGTTATATGTACTTTCAGCAGAGAGATACTGTACATGGTGTAAATAGGTGATTTGGCATGTTCTCATATGCTAGTGTAGCACTCAGGGACAATGAGATTTCAACAAGAAATGGAGACCCCCCCCCCCAGGCCAGTTATAAAGGCTGACATGAACAGTGAAAATAAACCAAAGCAAATATATATATATATATCCCCAATGGCTACATGAAAAGAGTTGTCTATTGAAAAGGAAACAAATAACATTTGTGAGATATGAGGGTGTGGTACTTCTTTAATGTTGGGGCTCTATTGTATTGGTATCTGAACATTCTCAGCTTTTATGTCATGTATGTAGTAGTAGTAGCAGTAATAAAAGACATTATTTTTATACAGGAGAAAGCATGTCTTTAGGTTGGTTGACCTAGTTTGCAAGACTTTGCTGCCTTAGGTTACATTTCTCCTCATAGGCTCCAGAGATGAGTCTGTAGTTTAGTTCATAAGTTTAAATACTGGAAGTATTTGTCTTGTTTTAACACCCTCTTTGATAAAAAAGCTCCTTAAAATCAAGTTTTGAGTCTATCCACCAGTCTGTCACCGAGTCATGGGCCCAAAAGATGTACCTGAAACAAGGCTTTCCATTTTACAAACATTTTGGAGTGTGCTAGCAACTGATCATTTAATTTCCATACTGACTGCTTTACCTTTCTAAATGGAGTACTGGGTGTACAACTACAGGACACAGCCACATGATCAGGTGTTTCTATGGGCACTATACATGCACCTTATATCAGTATGTTTTGTGACAAAAATAAGAAGTCAATGCAGGTAGCCAATACACTTGTTTAATAGGTTTTAGCCCAAACCTTGTGGTATCGCCTTATATCCATCTTGTAAATGCGCTGTTTGGATCATGTTCCTCAGACAGTTCAAGTCATTATATAATTTGGTCATCATCCCAACCCTATGCTTCACTGCCAATCTGCAATTGAAATCCCTCCCAAAAAAATTACCATTCTATTCATGTAAATATATGGGTGGATTTGTTCAAATAATTCTACTTGGGCAGAGATTGCCTTTAGTGCATAAATGTTAATAAAGTGATACCTTAGGTTGCCGTACATAGCATCAAGCAATAGGGATCTTCATGGGAAGACAGCCACCAATCTTTGAACAGTAAAACTATTCTCTTTTAATAAAGTAGCCACACCAACATAGATCTGTTCACCCTAAGACCAGAATAAACTACCCAGTGCCCACCACTTTTTTGCCTGGGATAATTTCACATGCAGATTTTAACCTAGTATCCTGTATAAAAATGATATTACCAGCCAGACTGTTTAAACTGTATAATATTGTGAGTAGAGATGCTGTGAAATTAAATTTTGCTGGTGAAATTCCAGCAAAGCTGGCAGTTTTACCATGCAAAATATTTTGCAAAATTCGGCCATTCTGCAAAATATTTCATTATTATGTAAACTGCAAATTTAATTGTTACATGCAAAATTTTGCCATCCATGGGTGAAATTCTGCATTTTGCTTCTGCGATAAATTTTGTGAAACAGCAGAATTTCACGCAATTCTGCAACTTCACACATGTCTAGTTGTGAGCCATTTTTTTATGGCCCTTAATGCTGCTAGCATTAAGGTTCATGGGATTCAAATTCAGTCCTCTTCACATGGGGAACATTAGAGATCATCAGGTCATTCTAGACTGAGACCTAGTTCTCCCTTTCAGTCTTTTGTCTTTGATACATTCGATTGATAGCTGGAAGAATAATCTATTAGGGATGAGGCCACAAAGGATATATCTGAGTACCTGTCCCCTTTCTCTGTGTCTCCTTTTAACTTTCTCTTACTTAGGACACTGTACTTCTATGTAGGAATTGGTTGTGGTTAGTCATGTTTCAAAAATGTCCTCCTGGTTAGGCCCTTTCTTTGTGTTAGCACTTCAAACACAGGTTCACTAGGGGGAGGTGGGGGGCATGCACACTTCCCTATTCTCCACAGTCTGAACAACTGAGTCAGGATAGGGCATAGGAGCATGTGTTTCTCCCCAAGGAGGACCACTGCTGTCAGGGACAGACACTGCAGGCACTAACAGTACCTCCTGCTGAGTTTCTGGGGCTGGTTCCGCATGCCCCAGGGGAGCTGGCAGAGGGATTAGCTGATAGTTGTAACAGAGACTGCAAAGCCAAAGGTTCTGATCTGGGCCCTGGAGATGAGGACCTATTCTTGGACTCAGATGAGAGTTGATGGTGTTATTTTGGACCCTGTGCATGTGCCTGGGATTTAATAATTATTTGTTCCTGGTCTTGTACTACACTGTCTAGGCAGTTGTGTGCAGCCTAGAGACATTTCCTATAGGAGTGCCCTGCCTCACTGCATAAGCTGCACCTGAAAAGGTTTGTGTACTGTAGACTAACATGCCCATAAGCCACACAAAAGTTGCAGCGGGATTTGTCACACCTTGAGCTCAGATGAATTTGTGACCGACACTTGTGATAGATTCTGGACCATCCTGGCTAGAAACAAATTCCCTGGTCTCAACCTATGTAAAAACTGCTTGGGAGGTGACTTAACCTTGAGTTTGTCTGCATCAATTGAACCTTAAGTTTCTATCCTCCAGTCCACACACAGTCAACGTCTAAACTAGGGGCAGGCCAGTCCAGAACTTCACATCTCTGCTGTAATCAGTATATGACACCCAATATTTTTAACCCTTCATTCCTGAACAATGGTATGTTTTTTTTACCATAGGTTTAGTTAAAAGTATGGGAGAAAGGTATCCATACTGGACAGTCTTTAACCTGCTCATATTTGTGCTAAAATCTCTCCAACACCTATACTTGTATAAAACTAACATTGAACACAGGTTCTCCCCCCACATGAATTAAGGCATATAACTCCCCAGCTCCAAATCCCATAGGCATTTTAAGTAGCTGATGAATAACAAATTGCGTATCTAGGGTAATTGCCATACCACCTTTATATAAAAAGTGGACTGCATTTCATCTCTGTGTAGGCTCCACAATTGCTGTAAACAAGTCCAACAGTCTTTATCAGTGTTTGGGGCCCCAGGAGTCTGTGTGTCTTCTCTTGCATTAGCTGGAACACTGGTGGCATTAGTAGGGTTTTATTAGTTACAGTGTCATTTGAGCTGCCTTCCATTGCAGAGTCACTATTTTCCAAGTCGCCACCTTGTGGTTTCAGGTCAGGGATGGTGCTATCAGTAGGGGCAATGTTCACATGGGGAGTTATGGTTTTGTCTGACTGAACATCACTGTCTGGAGCCACTGGGGAGTTAGTGTTCTTGTTGGGCTGCCAGTGAACAGTATCTGGCCTTGCAGGAGATGTAACAGGCTTTGGAGACCCAACCAGGTGAGTCCCATTTTCTGTCAGTGATACCAATGCCAACACACTTCCATTGCTGACTGTTATCAGCTGATGGTTATTTTAGCTTTTTGAGACCAATCCCCAAATGTTTTTTCTCAAGCCCTTCTCAATGGCCAGCAGGAGAGGAAGACTGAGGCACTATGTGCTTTCTTACTTAGGGTCTGTTCTTCACTTCCGCTGCCATAATCTCAGCCACTGAGACAGCACCTGGTGACATCAAGCCTTTCCCATCTTCCATTTGCTTCCATCCAGTGGTGTGCAGTACTGTCTTCGGACTTCAGGACAATGACTTCACTGTGTTGGGTGTGGGGTCAGACCAACCACAGTGCAACTGTAAGCTGGCAGGATGTGATGGGTTGGTTAGTCAGCTATTTCTGTCAGACCCTGCCACTGTCACTTTGCCAGCCGACAGTTATCTTTGGGCTACAGATTCAGATTTTTGAACAGTTCTTTCAATTTTGGGAGACAGCCACTTAGAATCAGCTGCCAGGCCACTGTTTCCAGTATGTTCATGATCTTGGCCACAAGGAGAATGATACCTAACAATATTCTCCTCCTCTGCAGCCAAACATTGAAATAAATGGGCTTTCTTCTCAGACATTGCCTCCTCAAGAACTCTTTTAGCTTGCTCCATTGTCTCCTCATCTTATCCAGTGTTCTCTACACTATCAAATTCTGTTTCAGAAGTGGTCATGGCTGTGTCTGGAATCTTGGTGGATGCTGGACTTCCCAGACTAGTACAGGTCAATATAGTTCCACATCCATAGCTTCACTCACTGGGATGTCAGAAACAGTATCAGCAATAACAACAGGCATGTTGGGTTTCCCCAGATTAGCATTAGAAGGCTCCATCCTTCCTCCACCTCCTTCTGCCATGTTCACCATCTTGGCTAGCCAGGCAGAGAAAGGCTCCCCCTATTAGCAAGAATAGGGATGTTTATTAAGAAAGAAAACTAAACTAAACAAAACAGTACACAGAACAAGCAGGTATCACATGTATACAAGGTAATCCAACAGTGTAGTGTGCATGACAAGAAAAGGGACAAAAGCAGAAGAAAATAACATTGCACGTATCTGAGGAAAAGAAAATGGTACAAAATGAATATACAGGTGAGTAAATATAGAACAACTGTTTACAGATTAAGTGACAGGTTAGTCCAAGTCTGTAATCCAAAGTAAGATTCTTCACTGTTTATCCAGCACGGCAGAAATGGTCACTTGTGCTTCTTTACAGTAAATCCTACAAAGCACAGAGGTAGTCTTAGCCAGAAGTTCAATATGAGTGATATATTTCTGCTGTAAAATGAAGAGACATCTAGTATTCCAAATGTACCACTTGAAAATAGCAAAAATGTGTCTCTAGGTGCTTTTCTCCCATTTACTCCATGATCCAAAAAGAGTCCATATACCAATATGTCATAATTCACCATTCATCTGCCACAAAATTCCAAAAATGTGAAATAAGGGGATAATAAAAAAAAGGTGCTCCTTTGTTTGCAATTGCTAAGAACAGGAGACTGTAGTATAAACTTGATCAGTTAACTGCTTATGCTTTTGGTTAGCCTTAACATTTAACCTTCCACAACAGCCGAGCCACTGAGCCCAGGATAACGCATGTGTAGTGGTATCCTAGGTTCAGTAATATACTGCTGAAGAGAAGGAAGTAAAACTGGGGGCAATGTCTAAATATGTCTTGGGCTGGGAAACGTGTATTCATAATCCAGGTATAGATGGCTTTTTTTGTGGATGTCAAAATCTGGTGACTAGAGATAAGCCAGATTCTTAGTTTCAGAAAGAGCTCCCTTATATACAGTGGCGCCAGAGCTGAAGCTTTAACAACTTTCAAAAGACCAGTGTCCCAGAGTTTTAGCCAAGTCTGGCAAGTAACATAAAACCAAGGTTTCCATCCTTTTGGCTTACGAAACAATAGAGGTCATAAATTAGCAGAAAAAAAATACTGTAAAAAAACACATTTGGGTTAACCATATTCAAACCCCCCTCATTTGAGGGGAAGGTATGTAACATTCCTTTTAATAGGGTTCAATCCACTTCCCTACAGAGCCTGGAAAATACACTCAAAATGGACATTTCTACCATTTTAGGCAGGGGGAATATAGCTAAGACACAAGAATAAAGGGATGAGATATGTTTTAATAAGAAATACTCTTTTTTTTCCCATCTGCCATTTATTCCAATATGCCAGTTTTATCTTACCTAGTGACAGTTTAGATTTCCAGTTTAATAAATTGAAATTCCCTGTGTCAAATTTAATTTCAGGGATCTGAATTGACTGCTGTTGTAATTTGACTCCCACAATCCTGCAAAGTGGGGCATGTGAGTTACCCAAAAATCTAGCTACACATTTGTCAATACAGTATTCAAAGTCGATTCAGAGAAATGACCAAATGAGGAACAGATGCTTAAAACCTGCCATACAGAATGTTCATCTTGTATTAATAGACTAATGTCATCAGCATAAGCAATTGCCTTGTAGGGGACAATCCCTTCCTCATTACTTAAAGGAACCAGCAAGGAAGAAGAGTTCAGAGTCCTTAATTAAGGAATCGAAACAGAAGGTGTATAAAATGAGGCTTAGGGTGCAGCCCTGCCTCACTCCACTTTCAACACTGATAAGTGGTTCACACCAATCATTAACCACAGGGCCACTGACAAGATTTTTTCAAACATCAATTAACTCTGGGGAGGTGCTGGAAATCTGGTGACAAGCAGATGTGATCCCAATTTTTAAAAAAGGCTCCAGGCAGGATCTAGGAAACTATAGGCCCATTAATTTGACTGTGGTACTGGGGAAAGTTCTTGAGGGGGTCATCAAGGACCATGTAGAAGATTAGATGCAGCAAAGGGGGGATATCGATATCACCCAATATCGTTTCACTAAGGGCCACTCCTGCCAAACTAGCCTACTTGAGTTCTATGGTAAAGTCAGCAAAGCACTTGATAACTTGGATTCAGTTGATATAATTTTCCTTGACTTCTGTAAGGCATTTGATAAGGTTCCACATGGTGAACTCATGGATGCCCTCATAAATCACAACATCAAGGGCAATATATCCATATGGATAGCATCATGGCTGTCAGGAAGGAAGCAGAGGGTGTGCATCAGGGGTACATATTCCAAGTGATCAGAAGTGTCCAGTAGGGTACCCCAGGGTTCAGTGTTTGGACCATGCCTTTTCAATGTTTACATTTCATCATTAGCCAATAAAACTGATATCTGGGTTTCAAAGTTTGCAGATGATACTAGGCTAGGTAGAATAGTAAATAACATACAAGACACAGCTACATTACAAGAAGCCCTCTATGAAATGGAGGAATGGTCCAGGAAATATAGCCTATCCTTTAACACAGATAAATTTACAGTGATGCATTTTGGAAAAAATAATATCATTACACCTTATTGGTTAAATGGATACATCTTGAAATCAGTAGTGGAGGAAAGGGACTTGGGCATCCGAATTATGCACAATCTAAATTTTAAACAACATAATAGCATGGTGGTTAAAAAAGAAGGCAATATACTACACTGCATTACAAGGCATATTAGGAGTAGGGATTGGGGTACTTATGCCACTGTATACCTCCCTGGTGAGGATGCATCTGGAGTACTGTGCACAATTCTGGTCCCTGGATACAAAAATGAGATTAATGCCATAGAAAAAATACAAAGAAAGGCTACTCACATGATATCGGATTTAAAGAACAGGGAATACAGGGAGAGACTGGGTGAACTGGGACTGTACTCCCTGAAGTACCAGAGACTCAGAGGGGACATGTGAGTGCTTTATCGGGCTTGAACTATGAGATCAGCTTGGCCTGGTTATTAGGGAAAAAGGGTACTATACCAGAGCACACATATCCCAGATAACACTGTCAAACTTTAGAATCAATATAAGGAAACACTGATTTAGTGTTAGGGTAATCAAGCTTTGGAACCACCTTCCAGCTCAGGTGGTGGGGAGCAATAGCATGACCAAGTTTAAAACAAAATTAGATACATACTTCAAGCAAAAAAAATAAATAAATCCAGGGATATAGTTAATAACCTGAGGCGAGCTCCATGGACTTCGGTCTACGGTGCTCTGTGACAACCTATGTAACCTATGTAACAGTGGAAACAGTAGTAAATTTATAAAAAATATTGCAACCATGAAATAAAAATATTGAGTATCTTATAATGTTTTAACGCATGCCATAAATATTAATGAGTAACAGAGTCGAATGCCCTACCCTGATCCAAGAACACCAACAAGCCTTGTAATCTATCTGTATTGCACCATTTAATTATTTCCTCGTAATAAAATCAGATGATCTCAGATATGCCTATCTGGTACAGGGCTTACTGTGCTAATGTGATTAAATGTTTAATGGCTTGCAGTAGGCTACTTTTAAGAAGTTTAGCTAAAATATTGAAATCCCTATTCAAGAGGCAAATACAGTAGGTCTCCAATTTTGCATGAGCTGTTTATCCCCTTTTTTGAATAAGTAGATTAGCATACCATAATTCATTTCTAAAGTTAACAGCTGAAGTGAGAAAATATGATTAAAAACTATAGCAATCTCCATCTTCAAGTTTGGGCTTATTCATTTATGCAACTTGTAGGTCAAGCCATTCTTTCCTGGGTCAGTAACAGGCTTTAGAGAAAAAATAGCATTTAGCAACTCCTTGCCTAGAATATCCGGGGTTAACACAGTGTTAACCTCTTTAGGGAGACTTGGAATAAAGACATTCTGCAAAAAAGTCTGTATCATGTAAAGAGACTTCAGGTACTTGAAAATGTTAAGAGGTATATTGGGTGACTACATTTAAAATGCCTGTGGTATTATTCTCAGAAATACTGTGGTGGTCAAGAAGACCTTCCATCATTTTTTGTTTTATCCTGTCACTACAGCCTTCATTAGGGCAAATGATTCCTGACCTCCCTTTGGTTCTAAATGCTTGTTGTACCTTTAGGCCTTCTGCCTGCTGCATATGGAAACATGCCATATCCCATTTAAGAATATTAACTTGTTTGGTGTAGTCTTGCCTCATTTCATATGATAAAGTTAATAACGTGTAATTGTTGTCTTTTATCGAGGTATCTAAAATAGTTGCATGTACGATTCGTTTTACAGAGTGATTTAAGCAAAAATTTCAATTCCAATTTAATGTCTTCTCACCAAATTGAAGGGTCCTCATAAAACATAAAAACTGATTTTCTGGCTGCTACAAATTGCAATATGGTTTGGGTGTCCCGGGTCTGCTGTAATAAAGCAGAATTAAATGTCCATGTCCCTGGACCATAAGGAAGGACCATGTTGTGTTCCACCTGTAAATGCAAAAGAGAATGGTCCAAACATTCTGCAGTGTTAAGCATGGCAGAGTAGACTGATAAGTTAGCATTGATGAAGAAAAAATCTATTCTCATAGCTAGTGGACCATTATGGAAAGAAGGGTCATGCTTTCCAGTAGCTGTAAAATAAGCATCGATAAGACCCTCTGTATGAATTAAGTTAGATAAAAAATGCATGTCACAGAAAATTTTAGTAGTTTTAGTCATTTTATTCCTATCTTGGGAAGAAAGCCCACAATTAAAATCTCAACCAAATAAAATGTTATGAGAAAAGAACAGATAGAACTGTACCTCTTTCAGTAAGTCTATCCTGTCTGTCTTTGAGGTGCATATATATTAATGAATCTATACAGAGCATGCTGAAACTTCATGTCAAGTATCAGAATCCTACCAGGTACCAGATCAATGAGTTTTAATACAGTAATGTCCCACCTATTAAACAAGACACTTATAGCTGAGCACTTATTTGGTCCTATTGACCAAATAGATGGTCCAGTATACCAGGCCTTTTGTGCCTGTGAAATGTCCCAAAGAGCGTGGAAATGTGTGTCTTGCAAAACATAAACCTCCAATTGATTTAAAAGGAGCTGGGAGAAGACTGCATCCCTTTTCTGGGCAATTACCTATGTAATCCCAAAATGCAGTCTCCTGACCTACACTATGCCGAGGTCGGGAGACTGAAAATCAAAATCCAGATGAGGAGTTATGTTATGCAGGGGGCTGTGCCCACCACACCCTCCTAACTAAAATAACCAACTCTGAGAGGGAGCGGACCTCAGAGTTGGTTGTAAGGTTCGAGGGAGTGAATTTTTTTTTTAAAGTTCCTACTGTGGGAAGAGAACCACATCCCCGACAGCCTGCTGGCCAAGCTGTAGGAGCATTAGTGCTCCACACCATGGGGCTGCTTAGCCAGCACCTCACTCCGCCATCTTCATATGGTTATGCAAGGTGGAACCATGTTCCACAGGTGTAACCCAGCATTTCACCAAGCGAAATGACATTTCACTGTTGGGCTGAAATGTTGGGCATCCTTAATTTCAGGATACCGATGCTGGGCCCATACATGTTGGGACCCTCTCTTTGGTATCCAATAAGGGTACCGTTCCAGGCATTCTTAATGTTATTTACATTGATGGAAGAGATATGAAAAGTGGGAACCATTGAGGAATGGGAGGGCTTGGTTCGAGGTTCAATGTGGGGAATAGCTCCTCCTGCAGCCACTACTTAAGTCTTCCATTAATGCACCTTCCTTGCTTAGGGAATGTTTTTTCCCTGAGCTCCCTTCGTGGCTTGTGTGGCTGTGCTGTCTCCTCCTGCTGCTTGTCTAGTTTGTTCCTCTTCCCTGTTTGTCTCCCCCTTCCCTCTCTTGCTTGATTTTTATTCCAGTTTCTTTGTGCTTGGGTTCTTTTTGTCCTGGCTGGTGTCCTCTCAGCGACTCCATTCTGCCTTCACTCTCCTTACCTCCACTCCTATCCATTCCCCACCCTGCTTGGGGTTTCCCATTTTGTTTCTTTTTTGAGGTTTCTACCTCACTAACCCACACAGCGCCCACACACCTTGCTGCAGCTGGAAGCCATGTCTCCTTGTCTAGGGAGTGGATGTGGATGCTTCCCTCGACGCCCCATGACCAGATTGTCCCATACCTGTACTTGTCCACCTACTTTCCCAGCGAAGCTCTGCCTTTTCACCAAACCTGCCTTGTAACCCTAATATAGAACTGCATCATTGTACCTATGTTCCAGTGTTTCTTGGTTTCCTGTAGGCTGGTCTCTGATGCCGAACATCCTATGAGGACCACGCTTTCCTTTTCAGATGATATCAGGTTGGACACTCCTCCCACAACTAGCGCATTATGAACAACCGCATTCTGCTCATGCTCAGCGCCTTTCATACTCCCCCGTTCCTTACCCACCATTCCCAGAACTGAACCCTTCCAAAGGCATGCACGTTTCCTGTCCACCTTCAGTTCATGTCCCCTCTTCTTGACTCCTCCAGCTCTGCAAGGTTGGACCCGAACTGTGGCATACAGTGTCGGTGGGTTTCCTGATCTTCCAATTGTATTGCTTTTCTCCTGGGTGTCCCTAACACTTCAATGTCAGTGTGACAAGTGTCTGCTACAGCTCCTTAGTAAGTACCACAATACATTTGTTTTTGCTGCCATTTCCCTTTTGTTGATGACATGGGCCCTGAATTTTTTAATTTCCCATGCACCTCCCATGTTTTCACTGCTCTACCTTTGGACCATTATACATACGCCTACATCCTGAATTACGCTGCTATTGGAATTTCAGTACTTACTCTTATGAGACTCATATCAAAGTTCACAAGAAAACAACCTATGGCCCAGTACACTTTTCCTGGTTGAAAAATCCCCTTTTTCCTTCGCCTTCTTAAGGTTGCTGCTGTTCCCACTCCTCCAACCATGTCTGGGAGGGCCTGGACATTCTGTTTCTCAAATGGCTCATGCCTGTCCTACTCAAGTCACTACATGTGCTACACCATCTCCTGACATGATTTCACACAAACTATAGGTGGGGGGGGGGTGTAAGCTCCTGTCACTTAACTGTGTGACTGCATATCATGTCTTGCCTGCATTTACTGTTTGCTAGTGTCACCCTATTGACCACGACTGATGGACTTCAACTTCTGCATCTGCAGCAGGCCTAAGTCAATTACAGTGCATGATTGAGGGGGGTGCTCCCACTTGCTCCCACTCCATTGAACCTAGTTGCTCCCAGTCATGCTTCCCTCACTGCCTATGACCTTGATATCTACATTTCCATTTTTCTCTTCCCTGATTCCTACTGTAATCTATATGGGGGTCTTCCTTTCCTTCTGTTGTCATGTTCCAAGGCCAGCCCCTTCCTCTCCACATTATGATTGTTTATGTGCCTACTATTCCTATCATGCTAAATATGTCTTACCATATCGTGTACTATTTATCATGCTATTTCACCTCAGTTCCCTTATCTACTCTCTATCTACAACAGCATTCTGTGCTTTCAGCCAGCCCATACCAGCAGTACTCTGGACTCCATCCCTACCTCACACCTTCTGAGATGCTGAGTGAAGGTAGGCTTCCCCTGTTTACTGGGGATGGGATTCCATTACATTCACTACCTCCACTACTACTGATTGATATCCTCCATCCCTAACTCTGCTG
Organism: Neoceratodus forsteri; assembly: GCA_016271365.2. Lineage (NCBI taxonomy): Eukaryota > Metazoa > Chordata > Ceratodontiformes > Ceratodontidae > Neoceratodus > Neoceratodus forsteri. Next base: position 801,961,319 of record CM028129.1, read on the forward strand.
GACTAAACCTCACTTTCAGATTCTTGACGATATCGGGAATGCAAGTAATAACAGATACGTTGCATTAGAGTAATAAACAAGTTTATTACTACCAAAGGGATAAATCACAGTTGCCCTAAGCAGTTCTTACCAATACAAACCGTGAGCCAGTGCTAAGCATTCCCTACACCTTGAGGTTTCTCTGTAGTCTCTTGGGGTCTCTCGGGTCTCTGAGGTATAAAGCTTGTGCATTACATTATATATCTATGATAATTACTATGGTTACCAAAGATAGAAGCATTTCTAGTTACAGAGATGAGCCCTATTGGCTAAATTAGAGGTGGCTCCACGGTCCAAGACAACATTATACAATTCTGTAAAGTCATCAGTTTGAGAACAAAAGAGTTATTATACAGAGTCTTACATAACTAAGTGTAGTAGTACAAATCACCAAAAGATGGCAATGCCATCTTACATATTATAATTACTTCAAGGACAGGTATCTTGGCATCTAACAAGTAAGAAATAGACAGAAAATACATGGTAAAATATATGTGTATTAGCAAGCAAAGTGGATTACAACAATATGCATTCATGTCCTGACATCTACTCTTATACGGTAGAAGTCCTTAGCCCTATATGTTAGTATAACCTATGCTTAAGCATTAGCTGTCTACGGTGTACCTCTGAGGGTACCAATTAGGGTGCAGGGACCTCATGTAACAATTCCCCCGCTTGTTGCCTCTAAGGGCAACACAGGCAAAAATGCTAGGGAAAGGACAGGAGCAGTGGTCGTTTACAATCCCGACACGTGAGCCTTGTAAAGGAACTCGAGCTGCTCATGGTGTTGGTGTAATGTACGTCGTAGGCAGCAAAACATAACTATCAAAGTGAAAATCAAAAATGCTTGTATAATAACAAAACCTTTAAAAGTAATTTCTAACCAGGTGTTAGTTAATGCATTATTCATATCTCCATCGTTAATCAGGTCAAGAATGGCTTCATTGGCTTTGGTAATATTATTGCTGATGTGGATGAGGTGTGTGTCTTTCCTGTCTGAAACTGATTTCAGTGTAAGTGTAAGTGGGTCTATGTGTACGTTAAAGTATGGCAAGCATTCTGATAGTGTGAGTAGGTAATCTGGGTTACCATCGATAATGTCTGCATCCATGAGGGGGATGGGGGTTATAACAGTATGTCCAATAACAGTCTTCTGGTGGGGAACAAAACAGAAACTGGGGTAATCAATAGCACAGGTAACAGAACCATATGTGTAAGTCTTATGATTAGTGACAATGCAATATTCTCCATCAGAATTATACTGTCAGCGCACAGTAGGCAGTCTCCACTTTTGCAACTGGACAGGACAGGTGTATGTCGTTTTCGAAATCCATGTTGACAGGCGATGACCCTCCTCACGATGGAATTGGTACAGTTGATCCGGAGCCAAAGTTGAGTCGAAAGAGTTGGTGCCATTTTCAGTGATGTCATCATCCATAGCGAAAGTCCAGTCAATGCTGTCAGGAGAGTAGCCACAAACAGGCCGTATTACATCAAACACATCACATCGGCACAGATAGATATATTGCTTTTTCGCACAGCAGTCCGTGTGCGGAGCCACCCAGGCATCCAGGAAAGAATGGTAGACCAGTAGAGATGGTAGATCCAGGCATTCTCTGTAGATGTCTTCGTCCAAATGCCCTATGGAGTGTACCAGTGCAAGCTTGTCGAACAAAGCAGTAGTAGGATCAAAACGTGGTAAGGAGACAGTGAAAGAAAGAAACATGGTATCTGTTATGGAACATTTCTTAGCAGTAAAACAAAGACCAGTATTAGGGTGCCTGGTCACAAACCCCAAATTCCTAGCTGTGGAGAGAGGAATAGTCAAAGTCTGTTGCATACACATGGAAACACAGCTAGTGGTTTTACGTCTTGGACAATACCATTTGGAAATGCGTCTATCATGTATGATGTCAGGGATTCTTCCAGATTCTAAATCATGGAAGAGGTTGTTGATGGTAGTGATAACGTAGGAGCCATAAGCAGAGCAGAGTATCTCTCTAGCAATGTATTGCTTATCTGCTTCTCTGTGATTCTGTTGTATGAGTGCATTAATCTTGTCTTTAGAATCAGTAAATGCCTTTGCAATGTCATGCATGTTGTATACAGTGTATCTTTCTTCCTGACTAAGGCCATCCACACTATGCAATAATGGAGGTAAAACGTTATTAACCAAGCCAGTGGAGAACTTGGCAGAATGACTTTTGATAGCGGCAATGTCTGCTTTATTCCAAATAGACATAGCAGTACCAAAAAGACCTGTGACAGTACCTGTGGCACCTGTGACATCAGAACTGTCAACTTCACGTTTGTTACATTTATGATTCAGATTATCAGGAGAGGGCTTCCTCCTGAAGTTGCCTCTATGTTCAGTAGAATAGACCCCAGCAAAAGGATCCTGCGTACAAATCTGAAATGCAGCTAAACTATCAAGCAATAATGTACTATAAAATGCTGATGTATTAGTATTGTGACACATACCAAACTCTTTCATATTCCAGTAAGTAAGATTAAACAAAACAGGTATATGCATAAACTGTAAGTTATTAATCAAAGAACCTTGGAGGGCAGTGGCTGTGAGACCACTACGGGGACCAGGGTTATGCTGTGGACATTCCAAAAGCTGTTTATCAGTGGGTGGTAACACAGAGAGGTACACGGCTGCAGAAGCCATGTGGTGTATAGCACAAAATCTGTGAGCAGAATCTTTGGACAAAGAATTACAGTAAGAGGGATCTATTGAGGCAGTTATATTGTACAAACCAGAATGTCTTAATGCAGTTTGTAACAAGGACAGTGAACCATTTAGGGATAATTTAGCATTGGGCCAACCCTGGAAAGTTCCTTTGGAGAGTTTAGCCACAGGGAGAATTTGTCCTTGTGATGTGGTTTGCCACTCAATTTGAAGGGCCAATTTATCAGGAACAACAACTGAGGCAGTGAGGTAAGCATCGGAACCTTCCTGGACAGTGATCATGCTATCTGGTATATTGATGGATACTCCCTCTGGAGGAGGTGCTGGAGGGTCGAGGTGTCGTAGGAGGTCCAGTACTGTGCCTTGGATGCAGGGGATCACTCCTGAGAGGAGGAAATAAAGGAACAAGATAGCCATCTTGTCAGTGTATCTGAAAAGGAAGATCAAAGATTAGTATGTTAGTACAGTTCCGCCCAATGGGGTGAGGAAAAGTAAGTTAAGCTCCTTTATACAGTTTCAGCTGGTTTGCATGTAACCATTTGTCAGTCAATTTGTTGTTGTGAAGGAGTCTAACCTGATAGACTGCTGGACTGAGCTTGTTAACGATGGGGTATGGGTCTTCCCACTTATTGGAGAAGGAGTGGGTGGGATGTGCAAATCGAAGTACCATTACCTGATCTCCAACTTGCCAATTCACTTCTCGTGCGTGTTTGTCAAATTGTATTTTGGATTGTTGCTGGGCTTTGCCCATGCAATTTGCAGCGTACAAGTGTGTTTGTGTATGAGGTCTTTTCTGAGTTTTTCCACATACTGATCCACAGACACACAGTCTGCAGTAGGGGTGTGCAGGTCAAACAACAGGTATTCGGGTAATCTCATCTGTCTATCAGTCATCACCTCAAAGGGCGTGAGCTGGGTGGTGGCTGAAGATGTGCCCCCGAGTGCCATAAGGAGTAAAGACAATAGGGAATCCCAGGTTTTGGGATTGTCCTCAATAAATTTGGAAAGCATTTGCTTAATCCGTCTGTTGGCTCTTTCTACTTGACCTGAAGATTGAGGATGGTAAGGTATGTGGAACTTCTGCTGAACTCCAAGGAGTTCAAGAGATTCTTTCATTAACTCATCTGTAAAACTGGTTCCTTTGTCAGAGTCTACCTTGAGGGGTAGACCCCACCTGGAGAAAATCTGTTCCACAAGGATTTTGGCAGTAGTCTTTGCTGTACATGTCTTAGTGGGGAAAGCCTCTACCCACTTTGAAAAAAGGTCAGTTACCACAACAGCATACTTATTATTTCTACTGGTATTGGTCAGAGGGCCAATGAAATCAATTTGGATGGCATGCCAAGGGCCAGAATGTCTTTGTGGTAAAAGTTTGGCATTTCATTTGGTTGGGATGGGGTTGTTTTGTGCACAAACAAGGCAGTTGTCTATGTATTGTTTAACATCTTTGGTGATACCAGGCCACCAGGCGGTGGTCTTGAGTCGCTGGAGGGTATTCTCTGCTCCCTGGTGTCCACCAGTAGGAGTGTCATGCACTTGGTGCAAGAATTCAGATCTTAGGTGTCTGGGAACAACCCATAAATTGTTGGGAGAGTCATCTGGTTGAAACCAAATGAGCTTGTCATCAGGTGACAAGCGTAACTTAGCTTCATGTCTCCGATAAGGGTTATGTGTAGGAAGTTTTTCTTTAGTATCTTTGTCAAGTTATATGAACACTTCTTTGAGTTCAGTGTCCAGCTGTTGGGCTGCGGAGAGGTCCAAGGGAGAAAAAGATTCAGGTTTCTTCTTGAGTGCTGCAATGTGTACAGTTGCATTAGCCTCTGGATGTTCCATCATCCAGACGTCCCCCCCTCGGGCCCCTTCCTTAGCAAGGGTGTCTGCTGTGTCATTGAAGGCATGATAGGGGTCATGAAGAGAGTGGGCTTTAACCTTGTGTACATAGAGTTTGTGTGCAAATTTCTGTGCCAGTGCATGTATGTATATTACCAATTCTTTGTACTTCGCTGGACTGCCATCAGAAAAGAGGAAGGAGTTCTTCTGCCAGAAGGGAAGAAATTCTGTAAGGGAACAACAAACCCAGTTAGAGTCTGTAAAAATGATGGTATCCTGGGTTTCATGTTGGATGAACTCAAGGGCACAGGCCACCACTGCCATCTCTGCATACTGTGATGAAGCTACACTACAGGGTTTAGATATCTTGACAGTGTTTCCATAAGGGTAGATCACCAAAATACCCATCCCTGCAATCTGTTCTCCCTGATAGTAGGAAGCAATGGGGCCAGATGGGGTGCACCCCAGGGTCCTTAAAGAACTAAGAGAGGTGGTGGCTGAACCTCTGGCTATCCTGTTTAGCCGATCACTGGAGACAGGAGAGGTACCCAAAGACTGGAGGACAGCAGATGTAGTCTCCTTATACAAAAGTGGGAACAAAGAGGAAGCAGGGAACTACAGACCAGTCAGCCTCACCTTGGTAGTGGGGAAGATCATGGAAGCACTACTGAAGGAGAGATTGGTGGAAGATCTGGTTGTCAACGGACTACAGGACCCAAGGTAGCATGGTTTCACCAGGGGGAGGTCATGTCAGACCAACCTCATTGAATTTTTTGACTGGGTGACTAGGGAGGTGTATTGGGAGGGCAGTGGACATGCCTATCTGGACTTCAACAAGGCCTGACACTGTGCCACATAGAGACTACTACACAAACTGGGGAATGGGTGTGGGCAGGACAGTAGTGTGGTGGGTAGGTAACTGGCTGGGTGGCAGGACACAGAGGGTGGTGGTAAATGGCTGTCACTCCACAGAGGGAAGAGTGACCAGTGGGTACCACAGGATCAGTGCTGGTACCGGTCCTAGTCAACATTTTCATCAGTGACATTCTGCAGGACCTAGAAGGCAGATTTCACTGTTCACTGATGACACAAAGCTCTGTAACAGAGTAGACACCAGAGGGTGTAGACAGAATGAGAAGGATCTGCAGAAACTTGAAAAATGGTCAGGGGTTTGGCAGTTGAAATTCAATGCAAGGAAGTGCAAGATAATGCATATGGGGCACAAAACCCTGGCACAATATATCAGTTGGGGTGAGGATATAGCATGCACCAAGCAGGAAAGGGATCTTGGGGTTATCATCTCTGATGACCTCAAGGTAGGAAAACAGTGTGACAAGGCAGCAGGTAAAGCAAATAGGATGCTGGGATGTATAGGCAGGGGCATCACCAGCAGAAAAGGAGGTCATAATTCCGCTTATACAAGACACTAGTGAGGCCCCACCTGGAGTACAGTGTACAGTTCTGGAGACCATACCTACGTAAGGACATAGACAGGTAGAGAAGGTTCAGAGGAGGGCAACAAAGATGGTGTATGGATTGCATCACAAGTCCTATGAAGACAGGTTGAAGGAACTGAACATGTACTCCCTGGAGGAGAGGAGGAGAGAGAGGATATGATAGAGACATACAAGTATCTTACAGGGAGGAACAGGGTGCAGAATACACTATTTTTAAGTGAAAAGATGTTCCAGGTCTAGAGGGCATGGGATGAAGCTGGAGGGAGGACAATTCAGAGGAAACATGAGGAAGAATTTCTTCACAGAACAGGTGGTGGACAAGTGGAACACCCTGCCAGAGGAAGTGGTGGGGGCTGAAACAATCACGGGATTTAAGAATGCATGGGATAGACATAAAGGAATTCTGGAGGTGAGGGGTAAGGGGCAACAGACTTCTAGGAAAACATAAACTGAACTTAGAAGTTCAAATGGGCAGACTGGGTGGGCCATAGGCCCTTATCTGCTGACACTGTCTATGTATCTATGTATCAGTAAAGATACGGCACAAAAAGGTACTCTCGAGTACTTGTGGTGTGGCAGGGAAGAAAGGACCTGGATCTGGAAGATCAGGTGACTGTAGTGTACAGTCATGGGGTTCTCCCTGGAAAAGGAGACCATGAGCTAGCATAGATGGAACTTTAGTCAGTGGACCTGTATGTCCCTGTCCTGGAGAAGAAGTGACCAGTGTGTCAGCCTGGTGTTAGAGACTGACCCATCCTTCATTCTGTCTGAGAGCAAAAAGGTAGTTGGTGTATGGTTAGTGTTAATGATCAGTGGTGAGTACCCAATGATATACAAAAAGTGCTTGACAGCCCAGTAGGTGGCCAGAAGGTTCCTTTCACAAAGGCTGTACTTCTGTTCCACTGGGGTCAATAGCTGTGAGGCATATGCAATGGGTCTCAAGGTGCCATGCACCTTCTGGGCCAGCACTGCTGACATGGCAATGTCAGAGGTGGCACACTCCAGATGGAACGTTAGTGCTGGATTGGGGTTTACTAGTGCTGGGGCAGAGGCCAAGGCCTGCTTCAGTGATGTCACAGCCTGGGTGTGAATAGGGCCCCAAGTCCATGGTACATCCTTTTTGAGTAATTCATACAGAGGAACAGCTTTCTGAGCAAAATCACAAATGAAGTCTCTCGAATAGTTTACCATACCTAGGAACCTTCGAAGAGTTGTCACACTGATAGGTAATGGCAAGTCTTGCTATCCCTGTACCTTCTTCCAGGTAGGGCTTCGACCTTGGTCAGTTATTTTTAGACCCAGAAAGAGTACTTCTTTCTGACACAATTGTGCTTTTGCTGGGTTACATTTCAGGCCTGCTTTCTGAATGAGAGTCAATAATTCATCCAAGAGATCCAGATGTTGTTCCTGTGTGGCTGTGGCCAGCAACAGGTCATCCACATATTGTAAAAGACATTGGGGGGTAGAGAAACTCTTGAGGGCATCCATCATATGAAGATGGAAGAGGGATGGACTGTTATGGAATCCCTGTGGTAAGCATGTCCACGTGTACTGTCATCCTTCAAAGGTGAAGGCAAATTTATATTGACTCTTAAGGGCCAATGGCAGTGACCAAAAACCATTGGAGATATCCAGGGCACTGAACCATTTCAGGTCAGGGGTCAGAAGTTGTAGCACATCTGGTGCTGATGCCACAGTTGGGGAACAACTGGGGGTGACCTGATTCAGTTTCCTGCAGTCAATAGTAAGTCTCCAGGCGCCTCTGGATTTCTTCACGGGCCATACTGGGGAGTTGGCAGTGGAAACACAAGTTCTGATTACTCCTTGTTTTAGGAGCGACTTAATTGTTTCTCTAAGGGAAGGCAAGGCCTCAGTTGGGAAAGGATACTGCCTTTGCCTCTCATGTGCCGGGTCTGGCACTTCAATGACGGTGTGCATTCTACCACAGTCATGTTTGTTAACTGCAAACACTTCCAAATGTTGTTGCAGGATAGGTAGGAGTTTTGGAAAAAGTTCATGATTCTTGAACAAATCTATGACGTCATACTCTTTGTCATTGGAAGATATCGTTGCCACAACGTGTGAATCAGGAATCAAAATAGTATGATATTGACCTTGAATCTGTATCAGTAGCATGTTAGCTAGGTCCACCACACAGCCATGTGGTGCAAGGAAGTCGATTCTATAATACTAGGATGATCATGCAATACCATCAGTTGGAAAGTGTGTGAGGCCTTTAAGTGGCCTAACTCTACCGGTAAGGGCAGAGAACGGTGTGTAGGCAGCCTAGTACCATTGACTCCTGACATATTGGCCTTCCGTCCGGTAGACCAAGGGGACATGTCCAGGTATTCATCATGTAGCAGAGATACAGCTGCACCTGTATCTAGCAAAATGACTAGTTGGTGGCCCCAGATCTCGGCCTCGGTGCAGGGCCTTCCGTTTGTATCCAAGACCAGCTTGTTTACAATACGGACTGGGGCCTGTAATTGTCAATCTGTATTACCGGAAGCATGCAGAGGTTGGGCCTGACTTGCGTGAATGACTTCACCATGCTGTACAGATGCTATATAGGGAGGAGCTTCTGGGTTCAGGCCTGTGTAGGCTTGAGGGCCTGTACCTTCGGTGTCTCCATGGCCAGTTGTGGCCTAGGCTGCCGGTTGTACCGACGCAAGGGTCTGAGCGGGAACAGCATCCGCCACAGAGCGCACTTGTCCCAGAAGCTCTCAAAATTTCTGATTTTCTTCAGCTATCTCCCTATATGAAGGACACGTTCTCTGTTGTGGTTTACCTCTACCCTTATGCTTCCTGTTCTTATGCCAATTCCGGTTCCCACCCCATTGCTGTTGTTGATGCAGTTGTTGTTGGGCCTGTTGGGGGTGTTGATTACCAGCTGGAGGGGCTGATGGATGTTGGGCCTGTTGGCGTTGAGCCTACTCTTCCACTGTGTAGTGTGTCATGGTCCCCGAAGCAGGTTCCATGGCAGCTACCTTCTTGGAACCAGAGCCCAAATCATGGATGTACAGTTGATACACCCTCTCGGTTTTCCGAAGAATATCGGCAAACCTATCCATATTTGGGTAAGTGGTTGGCTCTACCTTTTCTCGTACTGCTGGAATCATGTTCCTAAAGAACAAGGTCTTATATTCAATAAGATCTACAACTGCAGCTTCTTGTGCCAGATGCTTTCCTGCTTGGTAGGCCATCCAGAGTCTCTGGTGGTAAGTCGCTGGACTTTCTTTTGCACTCTGCTTCACAAAATATGCAAGGATCACTCCTACTATACCTGGACTGTGAGCAGAAATTAGCTCAGCTGCAACCTCATCAAAGGTAGCATTCCCATCCTGGTGAACAGCTTCCGGGAGTTTGGCCCATAAACCAAGATCGATGGTCTGGCGTAGTATTTGGACCTGATATTCTGCAGCGAAGCTGAGCATCTCGCATTTAGAATGTACCTTTTCCAAATGACAGCTGAGGTTGTCGGACAGGCTCATCCGACCGATACTGTCAGCAATTTGCTGAACAGAGTAGGCCATTTGTAGGGGAGTAGTGGGTGGTCGATCAGGCAGAGGTAGAGTGTCTCGAGCACCATCCAAGGCTGCACGAGCTGCAGCTTCAGCTGCAGTGCGGACAATACCTTCCTCAGTGCCAGCTTCTTGAAAAAGCTGTCTAATCTGACTTTTAATAGCCTTCATGCTTCTTTCAGGAAGAGGTACATTGCCTAACGCTCTATCAATCATGGTTTCTATCTCTTGCCTGTCTTCCACATTAATAACGGCTACCGGAGGCGCCGTCAGGACCAGTCTTGAGCCTGCTCCCCCCCATCATGGGCGCCACCATGTTGCCGTTTCCCATGATGAGCATCACACGTCATCGACGTGTGACCTGGGGAGTTGGGGGTGGGGACCCGCCATGCTGTGGATGGCTGGGTGGGGAGTCTGGGCCATAGTAGGGGCATGACTGGGCATTGTATTGTGAAACGTCACCATCAGATAACTCCCCTTCTGATGATGAATGAAAGGCAGGGGCTACGCCTCCCATTGCCTTAACATGTCCAGCCAGAACCTCTCACTGATGGCGCAGTGTCACCATCTTAGTTCTACATTCATCGTGATTCACACTTGCAACATCCATATCAACCTGTTCTTGCTTTTGCTTTTGCAAAACTCAATACGCGGCGCTCAATTCGCGATTGTCCCTATAAGCTACTTCTAAGTCATTACATACCTGGTTGATCTCGTCCTGAAGCTCACCCATTTCGTCACTCAACTGAGCATTCGCAGCACTCAGCAAATCATTCATTTGCACAACCTGTCTCTTATACTGTCTCAAACTTTCACACTCCTGCTTCAACATACATAGTTCCTGTTCACCTGCCTGGGCTGAATGATGCAATAGTGAATTCTTTTCGTTCCGAAGAGTTTGGAGTTCAGTCTCCAAGTTCTGCTGCAATCTAATACATTCTGTTTCCTGCAAACCCATCTCTTGCTTAAGAGACGAAATTTGCAGATCAAGGGTTCGAAACCTCACTTTGGAGGCTTCCAAAGCAGCATAGAGAGCCGCGACCATCAACCCTTTAGTGTGTCGCTTATTGGTTGATTGTCTCGTCTCTGTGTACTGGGTTGAGATCCCCAGTACAGGGTTATCAGATTGAGTTGTGTCCCACACGAAGTCAGCCCATCCTCCATGACAGGCAAGGAAATTCGAGACATTGAGTCTCAGTTCTGCGCAGATATCTGATACTGTGGCCATTACGTGGGAGGGAATGAAAATTCAAACTGTGAAAAAGACAGCGTGCTGCATATCGATCCACAGCATGAGTACTTTAAACACAGCCAGGCTACTGTATTAACTGCAGGCTTGCAATTCAAAGCTGCTATGGAGTGGGTTGAGACAGCATCTACCACACCCAAAAAGTCAGCCAGACTTTGCAAGTGACTACAAACTGGTTTTAAAAATGGGAGAGGTGTTACGGGAGTGTACACCTACTGTCCCCGTGGGAAAGGGAAAAGGTTTAAGCAACAAGTGAAAACTTGCAAACACCAAATATCGCCTGCACATTGTCGCCAATTTGTTGAGAGGTCTAAACCTCACTTTCAGATTCTTGACGAAATTGGGAATGCCGGTAATCACAGACACATTGCATTAGAGTAATAAACAAGTTTATTACTACCAAAGGGATAAATCACAGTTGCCCTAAGCAGTTCTTACCATCCGAACCGGAGCCAGTGCTAAGCGTTCCCTACACCTCGAGGTTTCTCTGTAGTCTCTTGGGGTCTCTCGGGTCTCCGAGGTGTAAAGCTTGTGCATTACATTATATACCTATGATATTTACTATGGTTACCAAAGATAGAAGCATTTCTAGTTACAGAGATGAGCCCTATTGGTTAAATTAGAGGTGGCTCCACGGTCCAAGACAACATTATACAATTCTGTAAAGTCATCAGTTTGGGAACAAAAGAGTTCTTATATAGAGTCTTACATAACTAAGTATAGTAGTACAATTCACCAAAAGATGGCAATGCCATCTTACATATTATAATTACTTCAAGGACAGGTGTCTTGGCATCTGACAAATAAGAAATAGACAGAAAATACATGGTAAAATATACTGTATGTGTATTAGCAAGCAAAGTGGATTACAACAATATGCATTCATGTCCTGACATCTACTCTTATACGGTAGATGCTCTTAGCCCTATATGTTAGTATAACCTATACTTAAGCATTAGCTGTCTATGGTGTTCCTCTGAGGGTACCAATTAGGGTGCAGGGACCTCGTGTAACAACAGCATCGAGTGAAGGTTGGCTTGCCCCGACTACCTGGCATGGGAGTCATGTCTACAATCTACTGAGTCATACCATACCCTCTCTACCTCATGCCAGTTGCTGCTTCCCTTTGGGATCAGAACTTCTCTGCCTATGTGCCTTCAACATCCTACACATGCCTAGCTCCCTCAAGTCAGGATCAGTCCACCTCAACCTTCATGATGTCTGCATGAGTCTTTACCCAACTGCCTACTCCTTTCGCATTTTCATCCTGGTACCCAGATGCTGTTCCCATTTCGGACAAGGGTTTTGCCCGACTTGCGTCCTTCATCCTATCTGGTCTACAACCTCGATTCCCGGTCCTATCACTCTAACTTCCATGACCGGGAGCTCAAATCCATATTGGACCGTTTCCATTGTCTGCATCTGCTTCCTGCTGCAAGTTGCTGTTTCCCTTTGGGGACAGAATCTTCAAATGCATACTCATCATCCTATCTCTCCCACCTGCATCCAGTCCGGATCTTCTTGCTTCGTCCGTCACCAATGGATGCCCGAGTTTCCCTTCCACTGTTTCACATGTGTCCATCCGTGAACTACTATCGGATACCGTAACCTGGCAGGATCTGGACTTCCTCCTGCTCGTAGTCTCCGTGTTTTCTTGCCCACAGCCTTCCCTCAAATCTCATTGCACTACCCTACCTGGTCAACAGCCTGAGCTGGCATCTCTGTTTCAGCTTTCTGCATCCTATATCCGATACTGGCCACCGCTTCCCTTCGGGAATGGGACCATTACCCTCCAACTGCCTTCCACCTTCGGCTGTGCCTGGAGACATCAACTACACGTCATCTCATCAATATCACAGTGTGGTAGCCCAGTCTCTGGATCCACTAGGTATTGCCTCCCTTGTCCTCTGCCCGGTTGCCGCTTCCCGTCTGAAAAGGACCTATGCAATTTGTTTGCCTCCATCCTCCTACCTCAGCAGAATGGTTTTGAAGGCTAGTTCTGTCTCCTTGCCTCCCAAGCCTGGAAGCTTGATCCTACATTCATCTGTTTTGATCGCATTTGCTCTCCACTGGACGTTCGCCTGCTGCTCCCTCCTGAACCTGAGCATGTACCACTTGTGCCTTCACCCTCAACTGGTATCTGAAGCATCCTGCTTGTCTTCTCCCCTCACCTACCTCGGTCTGGAGCCTACTTCTGCATTTGCTGGTCCCTCCTCATGTGATTTCCATTTCCTACTTGACTACCACTTCCCTCTAGATTCACGACCCATTTCCTCCAACTACCTTACGTCTTCACCACTCGCCATCCTGCTCATCTGTGGACCATCATAGCCTCCTTTCCCTCATGATTTGGATCTTGCCAGCTGGTCTAGTATCTAGCTCGATCCAGTTTGACTGCCTCTGGGACTTCCTTGCTGCAGGTCACCCATCCAGTTGATGTCTGAGTTTGTTTTCTCCTTCAGATGTGGGAACTTTGTACTCCTTCACTCAAGCACTCTCGTTTCTTCACTAGGGGTTGAAGCCTTCATCAGTTGTTGGTCATATGTAACTTCTTCCTGTTGCTGTTAGTACTTCGCTTTGCTCCTCGGCCCGCCATGGGTCATCTTCTAGTGCCTGCTACAGCCTTTCTGAATTTTGCTACCATTCGCTGAGAAGCTGACCCGATCATGTTCCTTCCCGCACTGTATGACATCTGACTTCATTCACCTCGACCACATCCTGTGAAGGAAGTGGTGGGGGCTGAAACAATCACGGGATTTAAGAATGCATGGGATAGACATAAAGGAATTCTGGAGGTCAGGGGTAAGGGGCAACAGACTTCCTGGAAAACATAAACTGAACTTACAAACTTAAATGGGCAGACTGGGTGGGCCATAGGCCCTTATCTGCCGACACTGTCTATGTATCTATGTATCCTAGATCAGTCCCTCAGTCCATCGGGATTTACACTGAACTTTCCTTCCATCTTTGGATAGCGACCTTTCCATCTCCTACTTGCTGGCTCAGGGCTTCATCCTGTTTGTTGTGGCTCTTTTGGGTATCCTACCATACTTGGCCAGTATTCCTACCCAGTCATCTACTACTCCAGTCCATTCAACTTATGTCCTACTCTGGCCATTCTAGCAGCTGTCATCCATTACTTGATGGATGACTGTACATTTTACTTGAGGACACTACTTTTAACACACATTTATTGGATAACAAGCCTCAGAAACTCTTATGTTACTGTAGAGATTTCCATACTGCCCAATTAGCTCCCCTAGGTCATTTCAGGATCTCATTCGACTGGACACTAGAAAGATTCCCATCTCTTTCTATTGGATACTGCCTTTGAACCTCATCTATTCAGTCTCTGTGGACTTCCTCATCTACAGTGCCTCACAGGATATCCTCCTGCATGGAAAGGACTTCAATTCTTCTGTCACACCCTGACTTAATCTCTATTATTGCTGCTTCGGATACCAGGACTCACAAGATACCTCACGCCACATTGGACATTATCCTGTCACCTTTTGCAGCCTCTCTTACCATCACCAACTTTGTTGACTGTGTTACTTGACTCCTATTTGCTCAACAGATGTTGCTTGTTCTACTACCTTCCAGCTGCCTTGCAGAACATTCATCGTTGGATCTCCAATGCCTAGCTACTTACTAATGTCAGTCTATCTGAACCATCATTTTTTGGCTCCTGGACATTGCCACATCTCATACAATCATCTGTATTTCTTCGTCCATTACCTTCAGTTGAGTTAGCGTCCTTCCAGTGGATTCTCCAGCTGTCCTTCACAAATTTTCTCCATTAATCTCTCAGCACCATGTACAAGCTCCTTCGAATTTCTATCCGGAATTACGCAACAGTTACAGTAAATTCACTATCACAGTCCTGCCTCCTCACCAGTCTTATTCAGCCGTAGCATTAAGATCATCTGGCTTCCACACTACTCGACTTCCTATCTAATCCAGCCACAGATGCTTCCATATATCCATCTCCAAGCTGCTCTCTAGTATTTCTGCATCAGATTAACTGTAACCCTAACCTGCTATCAGCCACAGCAGTGCATCTCATGGACAATCATGCCACAGAAATACCCATCATTACTCCAGCCAGCATACCAGCAGAGTATTTACAAGTATAGTTACCATATCATGCTCATAAAAGTCATCCCATGCCCTATACCAAACTTCAAATCATTCTTTCTACATATTCGGTCACTGTCTAGCCTGCATCTTAAAATTTTCCTTCATTCTCTTACTAATCACAATGGTATTACTCCCATTAGGCAGTCAAAGACTCTCTTCTACTCATTTTCTACATCATGGATGCTTATTTAGTGACTCATTGCTCACTACTAAATTCTTTGCCTCCAGACGTTACCTTGAAAGTCAAAACTTACCGAAGTTGGATGATCCACCCATGACTTCTTTTATCATAGCATGTCCACCGTTCAGTGCCTAGTACCCTATTGATCAATTCATGCTCTCTCTGCTCATTACACCCATGCAATCCCGAGGGACAAGCATCCTTCATCACCATGGAAACCTGGTCTTCATTTGCCCTTCTTCAACTGGATCTGCTTCACACTTTGAATTCTACTGCTTCTTCAGAAAAGACCTACTGTTCAACTTCAGGATCCTCATTCAATCTGCATTGTCCATAAATCAAGGATGGCCACCATCTCACCAAGAAGCTCACCTTCCTCAAATTAGCTATGGTTGCTAGAACCTAGGTTCTTCTCCACTTAGTATGCCCAGAGGATGGGCAGACATATGGCCATGGGTCCTCAGAAGTTTCCTCCACCTGGGTTTTTTTTCTCTCTTGAGTGCCAGGGGTCATACTCTCCATGAGTTGGAGGAGGTATTTTTGGGGGCCTTTCTATTCCCTACAAATTACTACCTACATACCTACTACTCAAGGGTGGGAATAGAGTAAAGCCACAAAATGTACTACAAGTTACACAAGCATTATATACCCCATTGCTATCCCACAAACATTGAATGGGAGGACTTGGCCTGAGGTTCAATGTGGGCAATAGCTCCTCCCACAATCTCTACTGAAGTCCTCTACTAATGCACCTTCCTTGCTTAAGGAGTGTGTTTTGTCCACCACCATCCCCTCCTCCTCCTTCTTCTCTGGTGCTCTTCTCACCCTTGTTCATGGGTCTTCTATTCCCTACAAATTACAACCTACATACCTACTACTCAAGGGTGGGAATAGAGTAAAGCCACAAAAAATACTACAAGTTACACAAGTACTATATACCCCATTGCTAGCCCACAAACATTCAAGTGATGGAAAGAGCACAGCATAAAAAAGAGACAGTAGCTGTTCAGTTTTCTGTCCTGTCTTGCAAGCTTTATTTTTTATTTTGGCCTTTGCCTTCCTTTTGTGTTTCCCCAAAGGTTTTGGTTCTTCTGTATCAGTCATAAGTTCAGGTTGAGAAGACCTCATTGAAGCAGTGTCAGATTCCAGTTCTGACCCCTCAGAAGGGTGCTGTAAGGCTGCCTAGTGATTTGTAACTGTCACCTGAGTAGTTCTGTGTGATTGGAGATGTAGGAGATCCAAGATTTGCCTGTGTCTTCTAACCATTCAAAATCCACTTGGTTCATGTTCATGGGGGGAGGCATATTATCAGTATTAGGAGGCACAGGCTGTGCATCCAGAGAGATGACATTCAGGATGTCTTGCGAAATGGCACTCACTGCAGGTTCAACTGGTACATCAGTTTGAGCAGGTGTAATGTCTGACAATGTATGCTGCATGGGAAGGGCAGAGTCAGGATCTACATCTGCAGTAGAGCTAGTTTCTGGGTTAAGGCAAGGGTCTGGTTCAGGTGCTTGATGTGCAGTCTCTTGAGTAGAGTGAGAGACTATACAAGGTGGTTTCGCTGTGGACTTGGAATGTTGTGCTAATGCTACATACAATCTTTGTTCTGCTCCATCCACCTGGTCTGGTTGGTTATGAGCTGCCCAGAGGCAACTCTGAAAAGAATGCCCAAATGAGCCATCGACCCACACTTGTAACATGCCTTTGGCTGTCCAGCATAAAGCAGAACCCCTTGATCCCAGCCTAGATAAAAGCTGTTCAGTAGGTGAGAAAGCCCTGAGTCTGATGATGTTATCATCACCTTAATTTTCCAGCCCCCGCCCAAATATTTTTGAGTCAATGATTGCTTTAAGTTCTACCAGAACAGTGCACTGCTGTTTCATTTGAGAAGGAGGAATTAGGGATGGGTTCCGCAGGAAATGAACACTTCTTTTATGTTTATGTTGCCATTACCGATGTGTTGTTTATGCAAGATGGTGAGCCCATTTCTAGAGCAAAAAGTGGGCGGTGCTCAAAAATTATACCTGTAGACAGTCTTTTCCATATTCCAATATTCCTTTTATTTCTTAAAAATGGCAAGCCTCAACGTTTCACCTAGCAAGTAGGCTTTATCAAGAGATGCCCTTCTAAATAAATATATAAATATATATATAATTAGATAACTGTCCACAACCACATATATAAAATCCATGACACAATTTGAAAAACAGAAAAACAAACAAACACTGATGCTACTTACTTATTTTTATATTTATAGCTCTATAATTCCCTTATTCAGTTATTGTTTGAGATCATAATCCTAAAAAATATATAAAATATTAAATCCTTGATCTTATTACATCTTTACAATTATTCTCATATAAGGGTTAAATACAGGACCAAGGAACCCATCACCAATCACCACAACTTAGTGAACCAGATACTAAATAATTGGATACATGTTCATTTATACCTGTATCTTCTGAGGTATTTATATGGCTTAATTTTTACTTCTTGCAACCTTATTCTTTATTGAATTCGCCTTATGCTTCATTTCATCCAATTCATGGCTATAATCAAGCAAGGGAAACCATTCATTGAAATCTCACAGTCATATATTCACAGCATGTACCTTAAAGATCTTATAATCTTATATATTAACACCATATACGCTTCAGTGTTTCCTTCCAGGAAAGAAAATATTTGCAATAACTGACTACAAAGTGTCAGTAAGCATGAAAGCGCTTCTAGTGCAATAATATCATTCACTTTAAGAATTCCAACATTTTTTTAAAAAACACTTCAATCTTTGCTTCCAGAAAATATTTACAATAACTGGCCTCAAAAGTATCATTAATTACAAATACATTTCTAATACACTCATATCCTTCACTTTAAAAATTCCAGCATTTGCCTCAAAACAAATGAATCCATCTAACTTAAATATAATCATTTGATTTTTTGCAGAAAGTTTTTTCTTTTTTCCCAAATTAGAGAGAATGGCCCAGAAATTCAAACTGTGCTCAGCTGTGGTGCAAGTTTGGGCGCAGCTCAACTTTGCTGCACAGGGGTGTGAACTAAACGATATTCAAAGGAGCTCAGCAGCTTTGAATATCGCACCCTGGCCACCCCCAGTGTGCATGATGCAGTGGCATTGCACCAGCGCAAGTGGCCAGAGTGGAGCATGGAGATGGCTAGCGTAAGTTCCATTGTGCTATGCACAGCACCAGCAATATTCAAAAGTTGACATGCAAATGGGGCCATAATGTATGCAAGGTGCACATGGGGCCATTTGCATGTCATTATGGCCCCATTTGCATGCAGGTGCTCCGATCCCTGATGACTTGCACCTGGTGCCCTGCCAGGCAGCAGCCATCGGGGACCTATGCCCCCTGCAGCCCAATCACAGGCATCTGTAAAAAAAGACAACCCCAAGCTCTATATCCCTGGTGGTCCAGTGGACCGCTATCTGCCCGATCACGGGCATCAGTAAACACAGACAACCCCAAGCCCTATATCCCTGGTGGTCCAGTGGATCGCTATCTGCCCAATCGTGGGCATCAGTAAACACTGACAACCCCAAGTCCTATATCCCTGGTGGTCCAGTGGACCACTATGAGCCCAATCACAGGCATCAGTGAAAAAAAATAATTCCAATATCCCTGGTGGTCTAGTGGTCCCCACCCACCCACTGGCCTCACTGCCCTGCTCTCCAGGTCAGCAGTGGTCGTCAGCATTCTCACCATTTCAGCGTTTTCAGCACTACTGATCGACACTCAGCTGCATGCCCATTGGCCCGCTGTGAACCAATGGGCATGCAGCCCTACCGAGGTGTCAGTCAGTGGGTGGCAGGATGGCAGGCGGGTGGGGTGATGCCGCCCACCGGCTGACCAGGGGGGAGCATGGTGGTGGGGTTCAGTGGGCGAGTGGGGGAGGTACCACTAGACCACCAGGGATATTGGAATTATTATTTTTTTTTACTGATGCCCACGATCGGGTAGATAGCGGTCCACTGGACCACCAGGGATATAGGACTTAGGGTTGTCTTTTTTCACTGATGCCTGTGATTGGGCATGGTGGTGCTGCCAGGTGCAGCCGGAACTCGAGTGGCCACCCATAGGTGGCAGCTGCTGTGTTGTGCCCTGCAATGCAGCAGCTAACCTGTGGGTGGCCATCAGTTGTTCCTTTTTTTGGCTTAACTTTGTGCTGGCACAAGTAGGGGTTGCACATGCATGGCTCTGCACATCCCGGGCTGAATATCAGGCTGTGCAGGTTATGCATGGGCATGCCATCGTACCTGTGCCTGTATACATTACTGATGTGTTCCAACGCATCGGGATTTGTGCAGCGCACTTTTCCCTTTTGAATATCGCGCTGCGGTGCATCAGTGGGTTGCGCATGGTGTAACACTGTTGTGCCATGCACAACCCTTTTGAATATCTGGGCCAATGTATTTAAATAAAATCTCATATTTGTATTTTAGCACCACGTGCATTAAAATGCTTCAATGTTTACTTTCCAGAAAGCATTTACAATCACGTGCTGCAAAATATCATTAATCACATAGGCAGTTCTAATATATGTGCTTGTGATTTATGATATCTGATAGTACGCGAATGTCTGTAGTAACTAAGGACAAATATATGATTGAAGCCAACTGAGATGGGTTTATTTCCTTGTTTGCCTGTGTGGGGATAAAATGTTGAAATCTTTAAAGCATATGATGCCTCTATATTAGAACTGCTTATGTGATTAATGATATTTAGCAGTGAGTGATTGCAAATGCTTTCTGGAAAGTAAACACTGAAGCGTTTTAATGCACGTGGTGCTAAAATACAAATATGAGATTATATTTAAATGCATTCTCTCTAACTTGGGTAAAAAAAACCTCTTTATGCAAAAAATCATATGATTATATCTAAGTTAGATGGATTCATTTGTTTTGAGGCAAATGCTGGAATTTTTTAAGTGAAGGATATGAATGTATTAGAAATGTATTTGTAATTAATGATACTTTTGAGGCCAGTTATTGTAAATATTTTCTGGAAGCAAAGATTGAAGTGTTTTTTGGAAAAATGTTGGAATTCTTAAAGTGAATGATATTATTGCACTAGAAGCGCTTTCGTGCTTACTGACACTTTGCAGCCAGTTATTGCAAATATTTTCTTTCCTGGAAGGAAACACTGAAGCGTATACGGTGTTAATATATAAAATTATAAGATCTTTAAGGTACATGCTGTGAATATATGACTGTGAGATTTTCATGAATGGTTTCCCTTGCTTGATTATAGCCATGAATTGGATGAAATGAAGCATAAGGTGAATTCAATAAAGAATAAGGTTGCAAGAAGTAAAAATTAAGCCATATAAATACCTCAGAAGATACAGGTATAAATGAACATGTATCCAATTATTTAGTATCTGGTTCACTAAGTTGTGATGATTGGTGATGGGTTCCTTGGTCCTATATTTAACCCTTATATGAGAATAATTGTAAAGATGTAATAAGATCAAGGATTTAATATTTCATATATTTTTTAGGATTATGATCTAACTGAATAAGGGAATTATAGAACTATAAATATAAAAATAAATAAGTAGCATCATGTTTGTTTGTTTTTCTGTTTTTGAAATTGTGTCATGGATTTTATATATGTGGTTGTGGACAGTTATCTAATTATATATATTTATATATTTATTTAGAAGGGCATCTCTTGATAAAGCCTACTTGCTAGGTGAAATGTTGAGGCTTGATATTTTTAAGAAATAAAAGGAATATTGGAATATGGAAAAGACTGTCTACAGATATAATTTGAGAGCCTACCACTTTTTGCCCTAGAAATGGGCTCACCATCTTTCACTGCTGTTTCAGCCAGTAGACCAAATCATTCACACTATTCCCTTCATTTCAAAACAAAACCATGATGTTTTTGTAAGCTGAGTAAAACAAAGGAATTACAGCAAATCTTGTCCACAATGACGAATTCTTCACAGACTGGTATTTAATCCATAACAATCTAGTGCATTAGCAGTCTTAAAACTTACATCAAATGTTGTCTCAGCAGAAACGTGAATTAGGGCATAAATTTCATTTGCAAAGAACCTCATTGACTCATTTAAAAGGGTTCGGGCCACAAATATTCTGCAAGAGGGTTCCTCCAGACCACTTTTGTAATGTAAGCAGATCACATTATGACACTTGGCAGGATAGGGCTATGAAATAAAGAGGCACATGGCCTGGGGTTGGATTTCTGCTGGAGCAAAAGAGGAGCCTCGGGCAGGTTGTGGAAAGTCATATTTATCAAAGGTACAGGGCTACTGTCACAGCCAGGGGTATGGTCAGAATTCAAAAGTGCAACATCAAAAGGCTAGGCAACCACTAGAGTCATAACTGAAGCAAGTGAATGATTCTGGAGGGGGGAACTTCAACCTCTGTAGCACTGAGATTAAAAATAGGATTTGGTGTGAGCCATAGCACTTCAATGTGAAATCTAAATTTTTGCACCTTAATAACTTCGGCATTTTTTGATGAAATAGCCCAACGTTTGGCATGCGTGGTCATTCTGCCAATGTCACAAGATTTGGAATGTTTTGTGACAGCATCTTGTATGGATTTTGAGATAGGAAGTGGTGAAAAACAGAAAAAAATGTTTTTCCCCCCATATGTTAACATGGGAGTTTTTGCCATCTCTGCAACCCAGTTGGAATTAAAAATTCCTCTGTAATTTTTATTGATGTTGGGGTGTGTGCCACATCTATAATCCAGATAAGATAAAAAGAACATATAGCAGCTATAGAGAGGCAACCATCTCTGACATCACAATGATGACAACTGACATCTTGATTAATGGCAAGAATAAACCACTTGTTATATTACATGTTGGAACAAATAATGTTAACAAAAGTAGTATAAAACAAGAGTACACCATATTAAGTGAACTTCTGTTATCCAGAAATTGTGACATTTCCATTTCCGAGATACTACCAGTCCCACGAGAGACAGATGCTATGATCACTAAAATAAAAACATTAACAATTGGTTAAGACAATGGTGCCTAATCAAAGGCTTCAATTGCATTACTCACTGGGAAGATTTTCATGACAGGCATCATTTATTTGCCTGGGATGGGTTACATCTTAATAAAAGAGGAAGTAACATGTTGGGTAGAAAAACAGCAAACGTAATAACAGATAATTTAAACTTATAACGGGGGAGGGAGGGATCTCATCACAAGAGCATTCTTAAGTATAGTAGTTGTAATATACTTACTACAAATGCAAGGAGTTTAAGTAAGCAATAATACCCAACAGGGTGGGCATTATTGGGAAATACCAGACCGCCAAGGGGCGTGATGAGGCCTGACGCCGCAGGCGGAGGGCCTTATAGCCCCTTGAAGGTCCGGTATTTCCCAATAATCCCCACCCTGGAGGGTATTATTGTGCTTAGAAAATGGCCATTTTTGTGCATTTTAATTCATTGGTAAAATAAGAGGGAACAGAAGTGTAAAAAATTTATATATATATATATATATATTTATATATATATGTTTTGTTTCAAAAAGTAGTCCACAGGCTGTTACAGGTCTGTTACCCCTCCCCACTAAGCTGTTCTGGAGGATTGTCACCCCCTCCTCCACCCACTTTATGTATGTATGTATGTATTTTTGTGTGACGCAACTGTGTATAAAACATGGGGTGAAATTAAATGCTTAGCTGCTATAAATAATTGTGTGTAGCAGTTGATGAAATGATCGCGGTTTTTTATATGCAGATCCCCGTTTTTAGTTTGGGAACAGTCAACTGCTTGTTTAGAAATATTTGATCTTCATTAGAGAAAAATGAAAATAAGGAGTCCATGAGCGATGTAAGTTAAACCCGCCACAACAGTAACTGTCCCAGCTCAGTTTGCCTTTCCAGATCGACAACGACAACTAAACAGCAAATCGATGTTTGTGCATAACAAAAATGGAAAATATGCCATATAAATGACAAGATCCCCAAAAGGTGGTGTGTTTGATCGCTTGTCTCATTGGTATCATAGACTGTACAGATGCAGTCAAAGGCGGTTTTATATGGAACGATGAAATTGGGGATGGTGTTCAGTAGAAACATTCACACTGAACAGCTGATTGATCTTGAAAGTCAATGAAGGCATGAAACTACAGTACTATCAATCTGGAAGTTGCAGTGCAGCCTGCTTCAGAGGCTATTACCTGAATCTAATTGAACAAGTTCTTGTAACACCATGGTTTCATGATGCGGTATCTTTTAGTATGCGGTTTTCCGTTTATGCGACTGTCCGGCAGTGTTTTGAGGTTCTCTAGAAAACAAGCCCTACTGGAAAAAACGTTCCGAGAGAGATGGTGTAGCGCGAATTAGAAAATGGGCTTGGAAGGGGATTGGGGGAGACTTGGCCACCCACCAACTTGCTGATCAACCTCTCGCTAAGCGAGAAAAAAAATGGTGACTAGTCAATTAGGAAATTTGGGGTGCCCAATAATATGCAGAGTAATAGGGCACCTCAAATTGGCACTTGTTTTCAGTTGGGCATCTACTGAAAAATAAATGCATGCCTGGCATGGCTGTTCAGCCAATCAGCATGCATTATTTTTCAAGCCCATTTTCTAAATAATAATAAAAAACTTGAATTAGAAGTATTATTGGTCCAACAAGACATACATATTGCTACAATTACAGAAACATGGTGGGACCAGGATTCAGATGGTTTCACAGATATAGTGGGTTATAAATGACATAGGTGTAATAGGGAAGGAAAACAAGGAGGTGGAGTCTGCATTTATATGCATGACTCTCTACTATCCTATAGTCTTGCCCCCCCACTGTACTCAAGTGTCAATTTAGAGTCAATATAGGTAAAAGCAGTATTCTCGGGAAGGAAAACTGTTATTTTTGGTAACTGTTACTGACCCCCTGCAGCCACAAATGAATATAACATAATGATGAAATCTATAAAATGTCCTCACTGGGAGATATTATTATCATGGGAGACTATAATTACCCAGGAATCGATTGGATGAGAGAGATTTCATTGAACTATGTATAAATAGTGGATTAGATCAATTAGTTGATTATCCTACCAGGAATAGAAATATCCTGGATTTAATCTGGACAAACATGAAAAATGAAGTTACAACCATTAATATCGGAGCAGCATTAGGTAACAGTGACCATCAAGTAATTACCTGTCATTTGGTCAAGGGGAAACAAGAAAACATACCCAAGACTTTAATAAGAGATTATTATAAAGCAGATTTTGATATAATCTTTCAGACCCTTTCTGACATAGACTGGGGTGTTACACTTGGTCCTGGGTCAACACGATATGCTTAGGATAAATTCATGGAGATTTTAACTGAGATTGAAAATCACTATATACCACTTAGTGATAAATATAATAAAAAAGGTAACATCCCAGCGTGGTTAAACTCCAAAATCAATAAACAGATCAAATATAAACAGAAGACTTATGTCAAGTATAAAAACACACTAACTGAAGAGAATAAAAACAGATATCTTCTAGCACAAAAAACATTAAAAAAAACGGACTGGCAAAATCACAATTAGAATTTAAAATAACCCATTCAAAAAATAGGAAACTGTTATATACATAACCACCAGTTGTCGTAGTAAAGCCAGCTGTGTAGGACCTATTATAGACAACAAACAGGAAATTCATGATAACAATGTCATTGCAAATAAGTTTAATAATTATTTCTGCTTAGTTTTTTCTACACCATCATTATCCCTACTGCCAAAATTACCAAACTATATTTTGGATACCTTTTTCACAGTGGAAGAAATTAAAGATCTGCTAGTCAAACTAGACTGTACCTCTAGCCCAGGACCTGATAATATAAATACCATCTTACTAAAACAAGCCATCACTGAATTGGTGGGCCCCCTCTCTATTATTATTAATTACTCATTAAGGGAAGGTCATGTACCAGATGATTGGAAAAGGGAACTGGTGGTGTCAATTCATAAAATGGGAAGTATGGGAAAGGTAGATAATTATAAGCCCATTAGCCTGACCTCTCAGTGTTGCAAACTAATGGAGCATCTTATTAAAACCAGACTAGAGTTACATTTAGAAACCACAGGGAGAATAAACAAAAATCAACATGGTTTTACTAAGGGTAGGTCTTGCACCACTAATTTGATAATGTTTTATGATAACATTAGTAAATGTTTAGATGGGGGTATCCTTCAGATGTAATACTACTTGATTTTTGAAGATATTTGATAGAGTGAGTTATGAAAAATTTATCAAAAAACTCATAAATCTACAGGTTAATAGTAACATCATAAAATGGATCTATGACTGGTTGTTTGACAAGAAACAAAAAGCATATATTATTGGAATTACATCAGAAGAAGGATTAGTGGGCAGTGGCATTCCCCAGGGCTCTATCCTTGGACCCATTCTTTGTAGTGTCTATGTTCAAGATAGGGACGCCAGTATTATGAATCCTATTAGTAAGTTCGCTGATGACACTAAACTGGGGGGAGAGGTTGATACCATCCATAAGTTTTTAACCCTGGTTTCTGATCTGGCTAAAATTTAAATCTGGGCAAAGGAAAATGGGATGAAGTTCAACACAGATAAATGTGTTGTGCTCCATATTGGTAAAAAAAAACCAAACAGGCTACTCATACATATTGGAACAGACTATATTAAAGTTGGTTCCATGGGTATGGGACTTGGGTGTTACTGTTAATGATTCTCTTTCCTCCACTAATCATTGTTTAAGAGTGCCAAAACAGCTCAGTCTTTAGTAACCAAGATCAGATGGACCTTCATTAATAAAACTAAACAACTTATCTTACCCATCTTTACTACCTATGTACGGCCAGTCTGGACTATGGATCACAGTTCTGGGCACCATATTTGCAAAAAGATATTAGGATCCTAGAAGGGGTTCAAAGAACAATCACCAGACATGCTCCTAGATTACAGCCCTTTGATTATCCAACACAATTATTTAAGTCCGGGTTACATTCATTAGAGGCTCGCAGACAAAGGGGAGATCTGTTTTTACTTTACAGGTTAATTCAGAACACTGAAGTTATGAATGAAACTAAATTACAATATAGTAATTCAAGAAAAAACCTGTGTTCCCACAATAAAAAAAATGAAATACAATATTCGAAGACAGTTAAGAGAGAACACTTTTTTACAATTAGAGCTCAGTGGTCTGGAACAGACTACCACAGTCTGTGGTGGGCTGTACAAGTCTACTATTGTTCAAAAATAGTCTTGATGAAATATATTATAGCAATCAGAGGTTGGTATGATTAATCCACACATGTGGGAAGACACATTTTATGGGCCAATAGACTCCCTTGAGTCTTGAAGATTCCTAGTCATCCTAGTAATTATGCAACTCCCACCCAAAATGTGATTTGCGGTCGGCTGGTGAAAACACCTTTTGGGTGTGATTGGAAATTCTCCTGACTTTCCTGAGGTGGGGTCATAAGAAAGATATGTTAAAAATTTGGGGTCAAAATATGTAAACATGGCAGACTTATGACCATTCATTGCAATTTTGCTACACATGCTCATAATTTTGTAAATTTTACATATTTTGACCCCAAATTTTCAACATAGACTTCTTATTACCTTACTTCATGTATGCTACAGCTGCCCTGTTTCAAATCCTGGTCAAAATGTCTTTTTGCACCTGTGGCACAGAATGGCATTGCAGTTGTGCGGAATTACATTTTGGCGGGGATTCAAAAATGTTCAGTACCTGGTATATGAGTTGGGGTAATAAGATGTTTATGCTGACAATTTGGTCACTGTTGCCCTATAAATGGAAGTGCAGGGCCCTTCCTTAGCTATAGACATATATGCATTTGCACTTCCTCAGGCAAATAAGGATACAATTACTCTATCTCAGAAACTATACATGGGTGTGCTTTGCACTCCCGAAAGCAAATAAGGCTACAATTACACTATCTCAAAAAGTAAGGAAATGCATTGCAAAAAACGATGTTAATGCATCAGTTAGGGTTGGTATTAAAGCATCAAAAGCTGGGAAATTTGACATTAGGGTTTCCAACCCTAACTCCCCACCCCACCCCCCAAGCAGCAAAGGACAAGACCACACAAGCAACCACAGACAGCCATCATCAGGTAAGATAAAAAACATACTCCAGTTGTTGCTGCAGATAGAAATCCAAAATACTGGTGGACGCCTGGAACATCCTCCCAGCATGGGTGGTGGGAGCAAATACAGTAACAGGATTCAAGAATGCATGGTGTAGGCATACAGGAACCTTAGTGGTAAGGAAAGGGGGGAGCTGGAGATCAAGTAGGGTCTGCAGTGTTACAGTAGGTAGGAAAATGGCAGTGCTTCAGTTAGTTGAGACAACTGCTTAATTGGGATGAAGTGGCTGCTATACAGCCATCCTGATTAAGCAGCTTCATCTGTACTGCATTTGTGCCATCTGGAAACAGTAGTATGTTGTTTGTCTTACCTGATGATGGCTGTCTGTGATTGCGTATGTGGTCCTGTCTTTTGCTGCTTGGGAGGTGGAGAGTTAGGGTTGGAACCCCTAACACTGAATTTCCCAGCTTTTGTCACTTTAATACCAATCCTAAATGATGCATTAATGTAGTTTTTTTGCAATGAATACATATGTTATAGTGGCATATTAGAACCACTAGAGTTAAGAGTTGAGTGGGCACTTTAATATTAAACCCCAGTTCTTGCACTTTAATAACTTCACAACTGTTCCATGGATTTGTACAAAATGTTGCATGTGCAGTTTCTTAGAGTAGATCTCTGGACATGCCAAGTTTCATTCTGGTCAGATGTGTGGATTCTGAGATGCGGATAGCAAAATAAAGCAGAAACTCACCATTTTTTGCTGTTTTTTTGTAATTGCGTAGCACCCAGATGACTACAGAAATGCCTTTCACTAGATTGGTGCAAAAATATTAATCCTTTCCAAAGTTATTACATTTAAAAAATGTGGGTTCTGAGCATGCTCAGTTAGCACTTCAAAATAGCTATATGAAGTTTTCCTATGTGACTGTGTGTCATGAAGTGTTGTGAGTTATTTCATATGCAGCCATCTTGTTTTCCATTAAAAAACACAACAATGGCATCATATGGGGAGACCAACACATTTATGTTGGTCATTGGGACCCTGTTAGGTGGATTCTGTAGATAACTGTTGCTAAAATGACACTCAAAGGTGTGTTTTTTTTAAATCCTTTTCGTGACTTGCTTCTGGTTGTTTCATATTTTGTTGATGCAAACAATTTTTGCTTGAACAGTGTTTTGCAGCTTTTTATTTGTCATCGGCTTGCAGCCAGATGGATTGGAATTTTGGTCTGACAATTTCAGGATCGAAAGGGCCTGGCCTGCAGATGTGACTTTTACTGGTTTGGTGAAAAAATATTAATCCATTGCAAAGTTATGTAATTTACAATGCCAGTTTTTCGTGACTCGCTTCTGTGTGTTTTGTATTGGTCCATTCACATTTCCCTGCTGTCTAGTGACACACCACATGCTCTGATTGCACTCCCTGTAATTAAGTTATATTCCCATGCTGTCTAGTGGCACCCCAAGCCCTCCACTTGCCCTTCCCATATTAGAATTGTATTTCCCTGGTGTCTAGTGCAACCCCCACCCTCTGTTTGCTGTCCCCATGTTAGAATTGTATTTCACTGGTGTCTAGCAGCATCCCAATTCTCTGATGTGTGTCCCCATATTACAGTTGTGTTTCCTTGGTATCTAGTGGCACCCCTACCCTCTACTTGCCCTCTCCATAATTACATTATATTTCCATGGTGTCTAGTGCCACCCCCCACTTCTGATTGTCCTCCCATAATTATATTGTATTTCCCTGGTGTCTAGTGGCACTCCCCCATCTGATCGCCATTCTTGAGGGCCCTGTGTTTCTACAGCAACATACATTTATACATCTATGGAGGGATGGGAGAACAGGGCAAGAGGGATGGTAGAACAGGGCCTGGAGGGCCCTGTGCTTCCAAAGGCAAATAAGGATACAATTACACTCTCTCAAAAAGTATCAATGGATGGAAGTGCAGGGTTTTGAGAGCACTGAACTCCCACAGGCAAACGAGGATGTGATTATAGTACCTCAAAAAGTAACGAAATTCATTGCAAAGGAACTTCATTAATGCACCAGTTAGAGCTAAATTGACAAAAGTAGGAAAATATGGCATTAGGGTTTCCAACCCTAACACCCCACCTCTAACCTACAAGCAGCAACAGATGTGGTGTGTGCCTTGGGATTGTCAACCCTAATGCTCAACCCATTCTCTTACACTGTGCCATCTCAGCTTATTTACACATGGAATGGGGTGAGCATTAGGATTAACAACCCCAAGGCAAACCTCATGCTTGTTGCTGCCTGTAGGGCAGGGGTGGAGGGGTTAGGATTGGAAACCCTAATGTCACATTTCCCTACTTTTGTCACTTTACCCATAACTGGTGTATTAGCAAATATTGTTTTCAATGATATTCTTTGCAAAATACTGTACATACATATAATGTTTTCAAAAAACTTTGTTAATGCATAGTTAGAATTTTAGCATCAAAACTAGGGAAATGTCACACCTCACCCCCACCCTGCAGGCAGCAACAGGTGGGGGTGTGTGTGTGTGCCTTGAAGTTATCAACCCCAACGCTCACTCCATTCCATGAGCAAATAAGCTGGGATGGGTACAGTACATGAAAATGGGGTGACTGTAAGGGTTGACAACCCCAAGGCACACCCCATGCCTGTTGCTGCCTGCAAGGTAGAAGTGGGGTGTTAGGGTTGGAAACCCTAACATTACATTTTCCTACTTTTGACACTGGAACTCTAACTAGTGCATTAACAAAGTTTTTTTGCAAAGAATTTCCTTACTTTTTGAGATAGTATAATCATATCCTTATTTGCCTGTGGGAGTGCATAGCTCTGTGGGCCCTGGGCTCCCATCCATGCATAATTTTTGAGGTATTGTAATTGTATCCTATTTTTCTGTGGGAGAGTAGTGCCCTCTGGATTCTGTGCTCACATCAGTCCCTAATGGAATCCATATTTGATTGTGGGATCTCAGGGCCCTCTTGGAACTGCACTAGTACCCATCCATAATTTTTGAGATATTGTAATCATATCCTTATTTCCCTGTAGGGGCCCTGCACTCCCATCCATCCATAATTTTAAAGATACTGTAGTCGTATCCCATCTTGTGTTGCACAACACCAAAGAGAGAACTCACATTGCAATGTTATCCTATGAGAATCACAGGAAAATTTGAAACCTGTATAACTCCACACCAAATGAATATCTTTAGGGCAAGCCCTTTTTGCCCTGAAAATTTCATACAAAAATTGCAAGTCATGTCCTCACAGCAGAGTGACAAAGAAACGACTTTGTACACAGCACATTACAATGTTATTCTATGGAAAACAAAGGAAAATTTACACTCTTAGAACTCCAGAGCAAAGTAATCTTCTTTCACCAAACCAGCAAAAGGCACATCCGTGGAGCAATCCCTTCATACCCTGAAAATTTCAGACCAAAATTCCAAACCATTTCTTCACTGTGAAGTAAAAAAAAAACAACTGTATCAAAATTCTTTTTTTCACAAATTGTGAAACAGGATCCTGTTTCAAGCATTTTTTTTCACAATTTGTGAAAAAGAAAAATCCTTTTTGTTGGCAAATTGTGAAAGAGAATCCTGTTTGGCATTCTTTTTTTACAATTTTGTGTGGAAAAACTGAATTTTCTGCAAATTGCAGAACAGAATCCTGTTTCATGTTTCTTTTTTTTAACACATTTTGGAAAAATGATTTTAGCATGTTAAAAAAAACACATTTTCAGGTGATTTATGAAAAAAACTAACACCAGAATCTGATAAAATTGGTCCTGATTAGCAGACCACATGTATTGGATACTTCAAAAAACATAATTTTTGTTTGTTTAACTTTGTTTGCCTTGCTAAGAAAAAAACAAGATGGTAGCATCATGAAAAAGTATTCCCCATTTGCAACAAAGGATTACTCATTTGTGACACAGGATTGGCCATTTGTGAAACAGAATCCTGTTTTGTGGCCCACATCTAACTTTTCCCATTAAAAATAATGGCAAATATTAAAATTTAACAACATTTGAACAGATTAATATTATTTTTTTATATTTATTTTTCTCCTCCATGCCCTGCACTGTCACCTGACTAACCCACCATCCAAAAAACTCCAGAGGAGGACCCCTCTCGGACCATTGGTTTACCCTCCAGGTGGGCATGAGATAGGAGGGGTCCCATGGCCCATAGACCTCCCCAATGGCTATACTTTCTTGTCTGCACCAGTGTCCTCTCCAAGTCACTTGAGCTGGCAGGCTGAGGCCAATTATTGACTTCCTTGCTGGTGTCATGTTAGGCTGGGTGTTTTTCCATGTACACCCATCTGGAGATACAACATGTGCTGATGCCATGGCAGAGCTGGCTTCTGTCACGCTCCACCCCCTATGTGTAGCTTTAGCATGTTGGTCATCCAGCCACCACTAGAGGCCAGTAATGCACCAAGCCATTATTCTCCACACCCCCCCCGGAGAAGATGGGCAATCCATGGGATGCTCAAACCTTCTACCCCAGCCGGCTCTCTGGCAACCCAAGCCTATTCCTGAATTCGGGTTGGTGGTGTCGCGAGTGGTAGCGCTACTGCATCACCAGTGGGCTGGCACAACGGATTAATATTTTTTCACCAACTCTTCAAAAGGCACATCTGCCTAAACATTGCAGACCAAAATCTCAAGCTGTATTTGCATAGCTGCATGACAAAGAATTTTACAAAAACATGGTAATGTTTACATTTTTTTTACACTCTGTATTTCTGCACCAACACATTTAACTGGAATGAAGCTTGGCACATCAAGAGCTCTTTGGTTGCTGATGGCACATGCAAAATGTCATGCAAATTGGTTGAATGATTATCAAGATATTAACTTGACAATTATAGAGTTTAGCATAGAAGGGAAGGTTGAACCCTAAACTATAGGGACATGACCTTTAACACTCTGTATCTCTGCACCCACACATCTGACTGTAATAAAACTTGGCACATCATGATACTTTTGTTCCCTGATGGTGCAAAATTTTATGCAAATTGGCTCAATGGTTGTGAAGGTATTACAGTGCAAAAGCCTGAAAAAAGAGTCCCCATTTGCGACAAAGGGAAATTTCAAAATGTTATAACTTTTGAACCGATTAACATTTTTTTCACTAAATCTTCAAAAGTCACCACTGTGACCTAAGAACTATACACCTTAAAAATTTCAGACTAAAATTCCACACTATTTATGCATTGTGGCATGACAAAGAATTTGATAAAAAACAGTAATTTACACATTTTGTGACAATCTGTATCTTCGCAGCCACAAATCCGACCAGAACAAAACTTGCCACATCAAAAGCTTTTTAGTCCCCCATGGCACATGCAATCTTACATGTGAATCGCTTCAATATTTGCAAAGTTATTAAAGTGAAACTTTTTAGTTTAACATAGAAGTGAAGATTTAACTCTAACTACAGTGGTGTGACTGCGACCCATATATATATATATATATTCATTGCAAAAAACTTCATCAATGCATTAGTTAGGGAGCTTACTAAAGTGACAAAAGCAGGGAAATTGAAAGCTAGCTTTTCCAACCCTAACACCCCACCCCCACCCTGCAGACACCAACAGATGTTGGGGGTGTGCCTTGAGGTTATCAGACATAACGTTCATGCCATTCCAGCACACCCCAACCCTGCAGACATTGACAGGTGTTGGGGTGTGCCATGGGGTTGACGGCCATAATGCTCACCCCATTCCTTAAGTAAATAAGCTGAGAAGGGTGCAATATAGGAGAATGGGGTGAGCATTAGGGTCAAAAACCCCAAGACATACCTGACACCTATCAGTGTCTGCAGGGTGGGGTGTGTGCTGGAATGGTGTGAGTGTTATGGCCGATGACCCCAAGGCACACTCCCAATGCCTGTTAGTGTCTGTAGGGTGGTGGGGTGTTAGGGCTGGAAACACTAACACCCCATTTCCCTGCTTTTGTTGCTTTAGTAAGCACACTAACAGATGCATTAACAAAGTTTTTTGCCATGAATTTCCTTATGTTTTGAGATAACATAATAGTATATTTATTTTACTGTGGGAGAGCAGGGTCCTTTTTACCCTGCGCTCTCTTCCCTCCACAGATGCGCATATGTATATAGCTGTGGAAGCATCTTTAGGGATCCTTTGGACCCTGCTCTCCCACAGTAAGTCAGACACCAGCACAGTGCCCCACAGACCCTGTTCTTCAATTACTTTAGGGGTGGGAGTGCAGGGTCCCTCATACTCTGTCACCTCCATCATCGATTATGGGCTAGCAATTTATGGGTCTGCCTCTGCCTCTGCCCTCTGCAGAATTACAGTTGCACTCAACAAAGCATGTAGGCTGCTAACTGGGGCTGACTGACTTACACACACTTGTGACCTGTACACTCTGGCAGGATGGCTTCCTCTCATCAGCTGGATACAGTATCAAACCTGCCGCTTAGCCAAAAAAGTCCTCCTCGGGGTCATGCCCCCGGGCATTGAAAAGCTCCTCATTGACCACCACAGCACCCAGTGAACTAGAAGTTCACAGCAACTAACCTTCCTTGTCCCCAGATGCCGGACTACCATGGGCCAGAGGGCCTTTGCCCACAGAGCACCACAGTGGTACAATACTCTCAACAAAGAAACTCTTACTGCTGCTGCTCTTGGCCCTTTTAAGAGACAACTCCAACTTCATCTCATTTCAACTAGTCATTGTGACTGCCTCGCCTAATCAGGGGCCCACTGCTCACTGCCCTCCACTTCAGTCTTGACAGCTACCTCTCCCCTTGCCCACTTCTACCTGCCTACCCCCTTGCCCCCTCTCCCTTTCCTCTCCTCCTGGGCATTTCCTGACTTTTATCCCTCCTCCTCCCCTATAGAGCTCTTACCTCACCCTCACCCTCATGACAATGGCCTTCCTGCCTGCATACCCCTTGCCTGTCACTTGCAGTGCTTATTTCTAAGATTGCCCTTGGCTGGTATGTCATGCTACCTAACATTTAGCACATTTTGAATTATTTGGAATTTCCTATGCCTCAGTCTCTTACTTCTTTTTACTGTGTAACTATATTATTATGTTGACCTTTGCATGTATGTATACCAGCCATTCCTTCAACGTGGAACCTTTGTAAATGAGTAGTTCCTGCTCAAAGGTATTTGTAATCCTAGATTTCAATAAAATGAAAAATAAAAAAAAAATACCCTGGGTTCCCACAGTATATAGGGCACTATCAGAGTGGCCCACATACCTTGTGTCTACAATGTCTTTAAGGGTGAAAGTGCAGGGTCCATTGGACCCTCCACTCCCACAGTATCACAAGCAGCAGCACAGTATCCCACAGACCCTGTGTTGCAACATCATAAGGGGTAAGATAGCCGGTCCAGTGGCACTGAAGGCTGAGGCACTGGACACAACACCTCATGCCACACTGGTGATCCAGGTTTGGGAATGGACTTGGGTAATTTGGGGGTTGGCATGGGAGATAAGGATGCATCCAGAGGACTGCTCTCCTTCCTTGTGGTGTGGGGTTTGTGTGCTGTGCGTTTCAGCACAATAGGGGTTTGACCCACACCCAGGTGTGCTTGGTTGCTTCTGCAGAGGCAGAGACAGCTGCTGCACCCATTGCATGGGTGCAGGGGCAGGGAAGAAAAAATGTAGGGAAATACCGGGACCTTGCAGGACCTATGATGGCCCTGATGTGGTACTGTCACTTCATTACTCGGTCCAAAAAGCTGATTTTACACAGTGACGATGCCATTCTGCACCACAGGTACAAAAACATTTTAAGCAGGATGTGAAAAATGAGAGCTATACTGTTCATATCGTGGTGTGAAAATATGACTATGTTGAAAATTTGGAGTACAAATATTAAAAATTACCGAAGTTACACGTTTGCTTAGCAAAAGTTTGATGACCATGTGAAACTTGGGCATTTTGGGGTATTTTTGCACCAAATTTTCAGCATGGGCTTTTGGGGACCCCACCTCATGAACGCTGGTACTGTGGATTCATTACTTAGTCCTGAAAGATGATTTCTCACAGCAACCACAAAATCACCTTTTGGGACCTCGTAATGAAATGACAGTGCAAGTGTTCATGAGGTGGGGTCCCAAAAAGGCCATGTTGAAAATTTGGTACAAACATACCAAAAAATGGCTGAGATAGTAACATAACTTCAAAATGCCATTGACAGCCATTATATGACACTTACCTTGATTCTTCAGTTTGCAGTTTGGCTTTGAAGAGTGCAGACATGTCCCTGTCCACAGAAGATGACAGCAGATAACCTCCGGTGGTAAGTACAGGTCAAGGGTGTGTGAGTGTGGGGTGGTGAGTTGCTCAGTGGGAAGGTTGGGATGGGGAGGGTATGGGGAAGACGATGAGGGATCATTTTCTTTTTTTTTAGGAACAAAAAGAAATTGGGGGACTGTTTTCTTTTTTCACAGGTACAATTAAACAACATTTTGGGACACTGGGGGTGGGCTCCTCAGTGTCCCACAGAATGGGGGTAGGACATAACTGGGGACACTGGGAGTGGGCTCCCCAGTGTCCCACACTGCTGGTGGGAGGTGGGGGTTATAGTGCCAAAAAGGGGGCTGGGCACCCCGATGTTGTCAAAAACAGTTTTAAATTTTTAAAACTATTTCAGGACAATGGAAGTGGGCTCCCAGTGTCCCACCCTACTGGAGGGGGTATATATGACTCAGGACACTGGGAGTGGGCTCCCCAGTGCCCCATGCTGCTGGGGGAATATATGACTTAGGACACTGACAGTGGGCTCCCCAGTGTGCCACACTGCTGGGGGGATTATAGGATTCAGGACACTGGGAGTGGGCTCCCCAGTGTCCCACAGTGCTGGGGGAGGGGATACATGACTGGGAGGTGCCACTAGCCACCAGGGATAAAGGACAATGGGCTGGGGAGATGCCACTAGACAGCAGGGAAAACAGGTGGCTCAAGGATGACTCTGCAGCCAGCAGCATGAGTTCCAGCTGTGGCTGCAGAAGTCAAGAAAACCCCAGTGTTCTCATACAGAGAATGGGGTAGAACTGGTCCTGTTGGTAAACTTGCCACCAAGATCTTGGGACCCCTCCTCATAAACACTGTCACTGTCATTTTGTTTCTCAGTCCCAAAAGGTGATTTTGCAGTCGCTGCATGGAATCACCATTCCAAGAGTAGATAAGGTGATATGGGTACAATATATAATAATGAGGTGTGCATTAGGATTGACAACCTCAAGTCACACCACATGCCTGTTGCTGTCTGCAGTGTGGGGGTGGGCATATTTCCCTACTTTTGTCACTGTAACCGTAATTGGTGCATTAATGAAGTTTTTTTTGCAATGAATTTCCTTTCTTTTTAAGATAGTGGAATCTTATCCTCATTTGCCTGTGGGGGTGGAGTTCCCTCTGGGCCCAGCACTCCCTTCCATCCATACTTTTTGAGATAGTGTAATTGTATCCTTATTTGCCTGAGGGAGCACAGGGACCTCGGAACCCTGCTCTCCAATCCTTCCATAGATGCAAATATGTATGCATGGAAGCACAGGTCCCTCTTGGCCCTGTGCTTCCAATTTTAGCTAACCACAACCAAATTGTCACCATAGCATTTTTATTATCCTACCTCA
Organism: Neoceratodus forsteri; assembly: GCA_016271365.2. Lineage (NCBI taxonomy): Eukaryota > Metazoa > Chordata > Ceratodontiformes > Ceratodontidae > Neoceratodus > Neoceratodus forsteri. The sequence goes on from CM028129.1 coordinate 801,998,165, forward strand.
TGAACCTGGTATGGAAAATTTCCAAATCCCACCAAAATGTGATTCCGTGTCATCGCAACTTCATTCTAAAGGTGTAAAAAGACAGTTCGGCTTGAATTTTAAAAATGACAGTGGTCATTCATGAGGTGGTGTAAAAATGTATATATGTTGAAAATTTTGGGTCAAAATATTTAAAACTATTAGAATTAAGACTGAGCATAGCAAAATTTCAATGCATGCACATAACTTTACCATATTTACAGATTTTTAACCCAAATTTTCAACATAGCTTTCTTATGACCCCACCTCATGAACAAGGGCAATGAAAAATTTAAAATCCTACCTGAAAGGTGATTTCACCAAGTGACCATGAAGTTACCTTTCAAACTGGATTTGTGGAATTCCATTGATATTGTTCTTGAGGTGGGGTCCCCAAAAGGCGATGGTGAAAATTTGGTGTCAAAATATGCCAAAATGGTCAAGTTATGCATCAGGGTTGAAAACCCCATTAAAATACATTGAACTTCATTTACCTTAGTTTCTCATATTGAAGTCAGTGGTTCCAGCAGCAAGACATGTCTCCCATCAGGGACTGGATGTTGACCCTGGGACCTGTTCAGGTAAGTGAGGATGTGTGTGTTGGGGTGGAGGGTGGGGGTGCATGGTGGTGAGTACTCAGTGGGAGGTCGGACTGGGTGGGTCTGATTGGAAAGGGATTTTTTTCAGATTCTACAAAAAAAAGACATTAAATGAATATTTTCTTTATTGCAGGGTGGCAATCGGAAGGGGGTGCCACTAGACACCAGGGAAATATATAGAAATTACAGGGATGTTGATCAGAGGGTGGGGGTGCCACTAGACACCAGGGAAATATATAAATAATTAAGGAGATGGTGATCAGATGGTGGGGGGAGTGCTACTCGACACCAGAGAAATAAATAATTATGAGTATGGTGATTGGAGGGTGGGGGGGTGCCACTAGACACCAGGGAAGTACATGAAAGGGATCCTTTTCTGTATGGCTGAATTATTTTTCCATATGGCCATACAGTCACAAAAAAGTATTTAAAATAAAAAAAAAACTAACTCTGGGGGTAATTTTAAAAGTAGTAAAGTGCAGAACCCACTTGGGTCCCAAAATGCAAAATACATGTGTTGATGTCTGTGCAGGCTGTCATTTTTGGCAGTGTTGATTTTTCTTTAAAGGAAAACAAGATGGTAGCAAATAAAACAGGATTCCCCCCACAAAAAAGGATGATGGCAATATGAAAAAAGAGGGGGTTAAGGGCACTGAGGGTGGACAAAGCACCAGGACCAGATGGAGTACATCCAAGAGTGCTGAAAGAGCTGGAAGAGGTCCTGGCAGGACCCTTAGCAGAATTATTTACTTCCTGTCTAGACACAGGATGCGTACCCCATGACTAGAGACTGGCTCACGTGGTTCCCTTCCACAAGAGTGGACCCAAGGATGAACCGGGGAACTATAGGCCAGTAAGTCTAACATCCATAGTGGGGAAGCTAATGGAGACCATCCTAAAGGAGAGGCTAGTGGCACTACTGGAGGTGAATGGGGTGCAGGATGGGAGGCAGCATGGCTTCATCGAGGGCAGGTCATGCCAGACCAGCCTGATGGAATACTATGGCAGGGTGACTAAGCAAATTGATGGGGGCTATGCGGTGGATATCCTGTACCTAGACTTAGTAAGGTCTTCGATTCAGTACCACATGGGAGACTTGGAAGCAAGTTATGGGGCACTGGGACAGGAGCAAAACTGGTGGGGTGGGTGGAGAACTGGCTAAAAGTTAGGCAGCAGAGGGTGGTGGTAGGTGGAGAATACTCATCCCCTAAACCTGTGACAAGTCGTGTTCCACAGGGGCCAGTGTTGGGCCCAGTGTTTGCCATATTTATTGCAGACATCTCAGAGGGCATCAGCAGCAAAATCAGCTTATTTGCGAATGGTACCAAGATGGGAGTGGTGGTGGATAACCAGGTTAGGTGGCGGGGGCTACAGGAGGATCTGGCAAGGCTAGAGGCATCTTCTGACAGATGGCAGCTGGGGTTCAATGCAAAAAATGCAAGGTACTGCACTTAGGAACAAAAAAATCAGAGGAGAAGCTACCATCTGTGTGTGTCTGTGTGTGTGTGGCTGGAGGTAACAGAAGAGGAGAAGATCTGGGGGTGCTCATCATGGGAGCAATGAAGAATTCTGTGCAGTGCAGAAAGGCAGCAGCATTACCCAACAAAATCCTGGGGTGCTTTGCAAGGGACATTACCTCAAGAAAAAGAGAGGTTATTCTACCATTATACAGATTGTTGGTTAGATCCCACCTGGAATACTGCATGCTGTACTGGCACCCGTACCTACTAAAGGACAATAGGCTTCTGGAAGGAATGCATCATAGGGCATCGAAGATGATTCAGGGCCTGGGGGAATTGCCATATGAGGTCAGACTAGGACAGTTAAACATGTACACAGTGGAGGAGAGGAGCGGGGAGGGACATGATTGAGACCTTCAAATACATTAAGGGGATAATCAAAACAGACACAGAGGTTCTATTCAGGAGGACGGTAGGGAGAGACACTAGGGGTCATGACATGAGATTGGAGGGGTGTAGATTCAGGAGAGAGGTGAGGAGGCATTTCTTTACAGAGAGGGTGGTGACAAAGTGGAACGCACTACTGGCTGAGGTGGTGGCATTTAACACAGTGAAATGCTTCAAGAAGGGGTGGGACAGGGCAAAGGGGAGGGTAAAGGGTGGGAAGGTGGGTGGGGCAGCTGCTGAATAGGGAGCTAGCTGCAAACTCGAGCAGCCTAACATACTAAGATTTAAATGCAAGCAGAATAGGCCTAACGGTCTTTCGTGTCTGCTTGTTTGGTCAGCCTCCACCCTGGGAGTTGACCTTGCTGCCCCCCTTGCCCTCTCTCGCTTCTCCCTTCCCAGTCCTGGATATTCTTGCTGCACTGGTTTTTGCTTCCAGCAGCCCCCTGGGCAGTACATTCCATGGCTCCACCACCCTCTCAATGAAGTAGCATCTCCTTCTTTCTCTCCTGAATCTTCCACCCATGCCCTCTAGTTGTCCCCCCTCCTTCCTTCGGAGCACCCTGACTGCTCCTCCCCTATTTATCCCCTTGATGTACCTGAAGACAGTATCAGTGGCTCAGTAGGTAGCACACTCACCTCTGAGGCTGGGAGATCAGAGGGCTGTGGGTTCAGTTCCCCCATCTGGCACTTGGGTTAATATCCCAGTACTGACACTGTAGTGCAGCATGAGAGGGGTGCTGCACTTCTGAGGTGCCATCTTTCGGATGAGATGTTAAACCGAGGTCCCATCTGCCTGGATTGGTGGTCGTTCAGGTGGGTGTTAAAGATCCCATGGCACTTATCGAAACGAGTAGGAGAATTTCCCCGGTGTCCTGGCCAAATTTCCCTCATTCACTAAAAATACCACCAACAGCTTAATCTGGTTCAAGGTCAGTTGTCATTCATCTGTATCCCCCTTCCCCGGGTCGTGCCTGAAAATAGGCAGGATTTGTCTAGTGCACTTACCTGGTCAACAAAAACAAAAGGTCCCCCCGGTCCCTTCTCTCTTCCAATGTGTACATATTTAGCTCTTCAAGCCTCTCCCCATAGGTCCTATCCCCAAGCCCCAAATCATTTTGGTTACCCTCCTCTGGACCCTCTGTAGGAGTTCAATGGCCCTCTTTAAATGTGGCCCCCAAAACTGCATGCAGTACTCGAGGTGCGGCCTCACCAAGCGGTTATACAGTGGCAGTATCACTTCCCTCCTTCTGGAGTTGAGCCTTCTAATGATGCATCCAAGCATCCTGTTGGCCTTTGCCGCTGCTATCCTACAAGTCTCTGAGTTGTTCATCTTGACATCCACTACCACCCCCAGGCCCCTCTCTGCCATCAAGACTTGTAGCATTCCCCCCCCAGGGTGTACACTTGGCCCAGGTTTCTGGCTCCCAGGTGCAGTACCTTGCATTTCCCCTGCATTGAACCTCAGCTTCCACTTTCTAGACCACCTTTCTAGAGCCTCCAGGTCCCCTGTAGGGCTACCCTCCCTCCTCCCCCATCCACCACTGCCCCAGTTTTGAGTCATCCGCGAAGAGACTCATCTCACTCCTGTTACCCTTCCTTATGTCAGAGACATAGGCATTGAACAGGAGGGGCTCAAGGACCTATCCCTGAGGGACTCCACTAATGATCCTCCTTGGGGATGAGACTATCCCGCCAACCACGGCCCTCTGGGTCCATTTCAGATAGACCAGAATGGCCTTTTGTGGCTGGCAACTTTTGTAGGCTTGTATGTTCGTAACATTCTTTTTTTTTCATTTTATACAGATATTTTTAATTGCTAATTTCAAAATGAAATAACTTTGGAATGAACTAATATTTTTTTCACCAAACAAGAAAAGGGCACATCTGTGGGCCAGCTCATTTTTACCCTAAATATTTCAGACCAAAATTCCAAACCGTCTAGGCACTAGCCATCTTGACAGAAAAAACAGCAAAACCAATGAGAAAAAAAATCCCCAAAAATTCACTTTTTGCACTTCCTGGATCTCAAAATCTGCATGTGCTACTGGAATGAAACATTAAAAAAAATGGAAACAAGATGGTGACCACATGAAAAAATATTTTTTTTTCTCATGAAAAAAGATTTCCCCCATGTGAAAAAGATTTTTTGTATGGATCAAATTATTTTTTCATTTCAAACAGCTATCCAAAAAACTGCTAAGCATGCTTTGAACCAAAATTTGAAATATGTATAACTCTGGAAAGGATTAACATTTTTTCACCAAACATGTGGAAGGAATGGCTCTGGCACAAGCCCTTTCTGCCCTGAAAATGTCAGACCAAAATTTTAACTCATCTTGGCACTAGGCGATGACAAAAAAAAAATCCCTGACTTTTTTTTTCACTTCTTTGCCTACAGCATCTCAGAATCCTCACATCTGACTGGAATATTTGGCACATAAAGATACCTTTCTATGAGACAATGCATGCAGAATTATGTGCATATCTGTTGAAAGGAGGGTGAGTCAATGAAAGTGCAAAGTTTAGGGTTTGGTTTAACATAGAAATGCCTACTGAACTCTAACTATAGTGGCAATATTGTGCCAATATTTTATATACATATATTCATTGCAAAAAAAAAAATGTGTTAATTCATCAATTAGGTTTAGCTTAAAGCAGTCAAAGTATGGAAATGTGGCATTAGGGTTTCCATCCCTAACTCCCCATCTCCCAAACCAACAAAAGGACAAGCCCACACAACCAGCCACATAAAGCCATCATCAGATGAGGCAAACAACAGACAACTGTTTCCAGATGACACAAATGCAGTAACGCCGATGTGCTGCCTTCATGGATTTGTATGAGCAGTGTGCACAACACAAGACATGCACACTCACTTGTTGCTGCAGATAGAAAGCCAGGATATTCAAATACAAACAGTGCTTCTGTGTGCAGAAGCAGAGCTCCTGCAGCCACAGATATAAATCCATGATACTAAAATTATATGAGTTATTTTGTGCGTAAAAGTGCAAGGCCAGCATGCCAGCGCTTCTGTAGCTCCAGGTACTCATGCACACTATAAGACTTACACACACTTGATGTGCTACACCTCTGCATCTGCAAGTGTAAGGCATATAAACTGACCTCTAGCTGCAGAAGTGTGGGAGCCACAAAATCCATGATACCAAAATTGCAACAGTACTTCTATCTGCAGAAGCACAGGCCCCCGAGGGGCCTGCACCTCTTCAGCCATAAGTGCAAGACACACACATTGACTTCTGGCTGCAGAAGGGCAGTCTCTTGTGGGACCAGCTGCTACACAGATGGAAGTACTGTTGCAATGTGGGAACCATGATTTCATCAGTGGATCTAGAAATTGTTCAAGATCATTGTAGAGTTTAAGTTATGCAGCTGTTACACATCAGTGCTACTGCATTTGCGTCATCTGGAAACAGTTGTATGTTGTTTATCTTACCTGATGACGGCTATCTGTGGTTGGTTAAGAAGGCTTCTCCTTTTACTGCTTTGGGGAGTGGGGAGTTAGGGTTGGAAACCATAATGCCACATTTCCCTACTTTTGTTGCTTTAAATGAGTAGTACACTTTCATATTGTGTAAATGTTATTTATTAATTGTCAACAGATAACTCTTGTCATATAGGTGTTGAGGATATACAGTATGTGTTTGCTTTAGTTTGTTTTCACTGCTCACACCAGCTCCTGTAACTAGCCTGGGGTGTCCATTTTCTAGTTGTTAAGATCTCGTTGTCCTTGAGAGCTGCATTAGCATATGAGAACATGATGACACAGCACCCATTTACACCATGGGCCTGATTTTCAAATCATCAGGAATGGCACACAGTGCTTGCACCAACAAGAACTGGTGCAAGGAGCATCTTGCACCACACCATGCACCATTCCTGATTTTCAGATGCCCCCTGCACCAACTGGAAGGGGGCCACCTGCACCAGCTGGGTTTGCACTGCCCTTGTGATGGATGCACCAGTGTAGCAAGGTGGAGGGGGGCTTGTGCCAGGACAGCACTGTAGTATCCCTTTAATTAGGATTCTGCAAGCCCCTCCAATGGGTGCATGGGCTGCCAGAGTTAGATCAGCCAGGAGCTGATCCAACAGCCCATGTACCACTCCAAGTGTTGTGGCATGATGGGAGGTGGTCCATGCCCCCTGTTGTGGCCATATCAGTGGACATCTGCTGCCCTCCCACACCCAGCCAAGTGCTCTGGTAGTGGTGGGGCTATGGCTGGTGACTTCCAGGGCCTCCCCCTTTAGGAATATGATAATTTGGTATAAAGAAAATATTTTAAAGTGACTACAGGAGAAGGAAAAGGGTTAATGAGAATATGTTCTGTTCTAAGGCTTTCTTCCTTTTGTGCTAATATCCTTGCTATTGCAAAAATAGAGTTAGTAGGTGGTACAATGTGCACAACATGTTACTATGATAAAATGCTGAACATACACAAAATTAGAGATAGCAAGGGCTATGTGAGATGTCATGCAGTCTCAGATGGGAAAAATACAGTAATGTACCCAGTGAAATATTACCTTGTATAGACATATGTTAGGTTCTGTAAAGATAACAGCTAGTGAAAAGCATATAAAATATTGATTGTGAGAGGTGAAGGGTGAGACGCTACAGACCTAAAAATGAAGTGCTGAAGCCTTTACACCTATTTGGTTTGTCTGCCAAAGGAAGGGGTTCTACCATACTGCAGTAACATGGAATTTGCTGACCATCAACACAGTGACTGCACAACACTGCCAATTGGTGTTGTGCCGTCGCTGGGGGAGCTGGTGTTTTCTGTGGGGAGGCTTGGCACTCCACACCCCCATGTGTGGGCTCTGCTCCCCACACCCCCCACACTTAAATTAACCAACTCCAAGTTGGAGTTGTTTTGAGGAGGGGTGAACACCCCAGAGGCAACAGTGTTGGGAACCCAGCAGACCATCACAGCGAACTGCCAAAAATGTCACTGTGATGGTCTTCACTGTATTCCTATCACTGTTGTGACATGATACCATGAGGGTGTAACTGATGATTACTGGTACCTTGAAAGCTGGGCTGCCGGGGCTAATGCAGTATATGTTTGTCCAATAAACCTTAGTTTGTGGTGTGCAATTCTTCATTTCCAGTGTAATTATTGAATTGAATACCCAACAGCCTTCCCACCATGAGTCACAGTACCACCCCCCTGCCCAGTGTTTGGCCACTGAGGCAGTCGTGCCATTGTCCCATCTAGGAACCATTGCCACTCCCACCCCAACTCACCCTGTCCAGCTGGCAATGGGCCCTGCCAGCTGTTGGATGCATGGCTGGTGGGTCCCTGCCATGGCTGCCACTGCTGCCTGAAAATGCCATGGCTTGTGGAATTCCTCTTCCATGCACCAATTGTGCAGCACACAGGATGGCTTGTGGCAAACTCAGGGGTTTAGCACTGGGACCCTCATCTTTGCAAAATTCAGTGCAGGGTCACTGGCACACTCAAGCTTGCCACAGTTGGGACTTCAATGCATGGTGCACCAATCACAGGGAAGCTTCTAAAATTGGCCTCATGTATATCTATGCTGAAAGTACATATAACCTAAAAAAAATTTCTAGAAACACACAGATTGAATGCAGTTTAAAGGGAAAAAAAAACTTGCATTGTATCTAAGACAGTTTGTATGGCTAATTGAGGGTAAATGTGGCATTTCACACCTTGATGCAGTTTGTTTTGTTGAATTCTAAGTAAGCAGACAGACATACTATGGAGTCTAAAAGGGACTGACACATAATGTTCTCATATGCTAATGTGGTTGTCTGGGACAAAGAGATTTCAAGAACCAGAAACTGGAAACCCCCGATTACTTACAGGAGCTGGTGTGAACAGTAAAAACAAACTAAAGCAAACACATACATCCCCAACAGCTACACAAAAATATACAAACATACGAATTTGCCAGCAGAAATAGGCAACCTGGTCTATCAAGTCTATTCAAGTGTGCAGCTAGCACCCTCCCCTTGCAGCTGCCCTGCCCTCTTTCCCAATTACACCCCTCTCACCTTGTCCCATCCCATTTTGAAACTACCCACTGTCTTACAGACTACCACCTCCTCCGGTAGAGCATTCCATACTGACATGAACCTCTCCATGAAAAAGTGTCTCCTTGTTTCCATCCTAAATCTTCCTCTCTCCAATCTAAGACCATGCCCTGTCATATCCCTTCCCCTCCTCAGCAAGAGTATCCCTTCAGTGCCTGCCTTGTTCATCCTCTTTATGTACTTAAAGGTCTCAATCATATCCTCCTGGTCTCTTCTCTCCTCCAAGGAATGCATGTTCAGCTCTCTTGGCTTTTCCTCATATGGTCTGTCCTCTAATCCCTGGATCATCCTTGTTGCCCTGCATTGTACCCCTTCCAGTAATTTCATATCCTTCTTCAGATATGGCTGCCAGAATTGCACACAATACTCCAGATGCAGCCTGACCAGTGCCCTGTAGAGAGGCAGGATTACCTCCCTGCTCCTCGAGGAGATCCCTCTCATGATACAATCCAACAACCTGTTCTTCACTGCCACCTTCCTACAATGCTCTGTATTGTTCATCATCCCCGTTATAACCACCCATAGATCCTTCTCCTCCTCGGTGGAACCTAGCTGCACTGCTCCCAGCTGGTAATCCCTCCCAGGGTTCTTTGCTCCAAAGTGCAGGACTTTGCACTTTTTCACATTGAACCCAATTGCCATGCTTCTGACCACTCCACCAGATTGGTCAGGTCATCCTGCAGCACGAAACATTTGTCTGTTGACAAGGAAGCAAATAACATTTACAAGATGAGTGGGTGTACTACTCCTTTATGTTGATCCCTAACTTGTGCATTAATTAGTTTTCCGCAATAAATTTCCTTTCTTTTTGAGATAGTGGAATTGTATCCTCATTGAACATATCCATCTAGCTGCAGAAGCAGAGGGCCCTTTGGGCCCTGCACCAAATGTGGACTCCATCAGGTCGCAGAAACAAAGGACTCTCTAGGCCATGCACTTCTATGCAGTTACAGATGCAGAAGTACAGCACTGTGAGGAATCTGTTCAGGTGCAGAAGTACAGGGTCCTGGGGACCCTGCATTTCCATAGCAAGTGAGAAGTCCATCTATCTGCAGAAGCATAGGGCCTTCCAGATGTTGCACGTATGTGAGGCTACATATACAGATGCACAGGGCCCTCCATACCTGTGCCAAGTGAGGAACCATTCTGGCTGCAGAAGGAGCCCTGTGCATCCATGTGGCTACAGATGCCAATGAGGAGGACCCAAATGTGGAGTCCATCAGATTGGAGAAGCACAAAAAAATTTCAGTGTTTAGTCACAACATGGACAGTTTACCATATTTTTATATCAGACTTTCAACATAGCTTTCTTATGACCCCACCTCATCAACTCGGTATATTAAAAGTTTTAGATCCCCACCCAAATGTCATTTTCCACCACAGGAGTGAGAACACATTTTGGCCAGTATATAAAAAAAATGACAGAAAATGACTGCTGTCACATTCATATGGTGGTGAGAAAAAATTGGCTATGTTGAAAATTAAGGGTCAAAATATTTAAAATCACGAAACTTATGAGAGAGTATAGAACAATTCTAACTTATGGTTATAACTTTGTTTTTAATATTTTGACCCAAACTTTCAACACCACCATTTGATTACTCTGTCTTATGAACCCAATAGGGGAAAGTTCTCAAATCCCCAACCAAAACATCATTTCACACCAGAAGTACAAAAACACATTTCAGTCAGGATTTGATGTTCATGAGGTAGTATGAACTACTAAGTTGAAAATTCAGGGTCCAAATATTGGAAAATTACCAAAGTTATGAGGCTGTATTGAAAAATGTCAACATATGCTCAAAACTTTGTTGTTTAATATTTTTACCCCACATTTTCAACATAGCCTTCTTATGACCCACCTCATGAACAAAGTCAGAGAAAATGTTCAAATTCTGCCTGAAAGGTGAATTTGTGCAGTGACCATAAAATTACTTTTGGGATGGAGTTGCATAACCTTACCACCTTTGTTCAAGAGGTGGGGATCCCAAAAAGACCATACTGAAAATTTGGTGTAAAAATGTTAAAAAATGACAGTTATAAATAAAAGCTCATACCCACTTACTTTATGTTCTCATATTGCAGTCGCTCGTTCCAACAGCAAGACATTCTTTGGTCTGAGAGTGGCTCTATGTTGTGGGACATGTTTAGGTAAGTGTGTGTGTGTGGTGGGGGTGGGAGCTGAGTGGGGGAGGTCAGGGTGGTGGTGCTGGAAGTGAGATCACTGATCAGTGAGGGATCATTTTCTTTATTATAGGGGGACAGAAGCTGACACTGGGGTATGTGCACCCCAGTTCTGGATGATCTTCAGTGGCACCATGGGTGGACACCCTGGTGAAGCCACCTATTTTTTGGTAGGGGACAATATGGAGGGGAAGGGTGAAAGAAGGGTTAGTGAGAGTGGGCACCCCAGTCCGCTTTTATTGTATAAGGAAGGAGTGGGCTACTTGGAGGGGAGGGGAGCAACAGAAACAGTACTGGGATGGGCATGCTAGCCCTCTACTAGTTAAAATAAAAGGATTGGGGATGGACAACCTGTTGGAAGAAAGCAGTAGTACTGGGGAAGGCACCCCGGTCTGCTAAAGAGAAAGAAAGTGAGAGATAGCTAGATAGATAGGAAGGAAGCTAGGTTGGTAGATAGTTAGATAGACAGATAGATCTATAGATAGATAGATCTATAGACAGACAGGCAGACAGACAGACAGACAGACATAGACATAGACATAGATATAGATATAGATAGAGCAAGAGAGAGAGCAGCTCATGTCTCTAATAGAATGTCTGTCTCTATCTATCTATCTATCTATCTATCTATCTATCTATCTATCTATCTATCTATCTAATCTATTTTTATATTTTTCTAAAGTGGACTAGGGTGCCCACCCTGTTACTGCATCTTTTGCCCTTTCCCATCCAGGTCAGTTGCCACCCTTTCCAATGTTTTTTAACTAGTGAGCAGACCTTGGTGCCCAAGCATGGTACCACTTCTCTTTCCCCCTCCTCTCCAGGTTGCCTGCGCCCTTTCCTTTAATTTTATATAGGTGGTGGCACCAGAGTGCCCCCTTCCAGTGCTGCTAATGATCATCCCAATACTGGGGTGCCCAATCCCAAATGTTGGCTATGGTCTCCCTACAGTAAAGAAAACTGTTACTCACCTATCCTTTTTTCCTCACCTGAAAATAAAAGAAAACCATCCATCTGTGATCTGCCCCCACACCTCTATCCACACCACCCTGACAACCCACTCAGAACTCAACCCCCCACATACCCTCACTCACGTGAACATGTTCCTTGATATAGATCCACTCTCTGATGGAAAACATGCCTTGTTGTTGGAACCGATGATTGTGATATGAAAGAATATGGAAAGTGCATCATGAATAAAAATTCAGACACCCCTAAAATACATTACATCGCACTTACCTTTCTCATATCACAGTCACCAGTTCCAGCAGCAAACTGTGTCTTCAACTGGAGAGTGGATGTACATAATGGGACATGTTCAAGTGAGTGGGAGTGTGTGTGGGATGGTGGGTGCTGAATGGGGGATCAGGGTGGAAGTGTGGGGGGAGTCAGATTGCCAATGGACCATGTTCTTATTTTCAGGTTACAAAAAAAAATAAAGATCAATGAGGGATGGTTTTCTTTATTGTAGGGGGATCGAAGCTGACACTGGGGATTGAGCACCCCAGTGTTGGAATGATCTTCAGCAGCACTGGGGATGGGCACCCTGGTGAAGCCACCTATTTTTTGTGTGGGTCAACCAGAGGGGAAGGGGGTTGAAAGAAGTGGTACCAGGGGAAGGAACCCTGGTCCACTATTATTCTATTATATTAAGAAGGGTAAGTGGGCAACTAACAGAGGAGGGGATCAAAAGAAGCAGTTGCTGGGGTGGGCCCTCCGGTCTGCTTACTACTTAAAAAAAGAGGATTTGGGAGGTCAATGACCTGATGGGGAGAAAGAATTCTTTCACCCCCTCCCATCCAGGTCACCTGCCTCCATCCCAATTTTTTTAACTAATAAGTAGATCATGGTGCCCACCATAGTACCATTTCTCTTGTGTCCCCTGTCCAGGTAAACCACGCCCTTTCCTTTAATTTTATATAGGTGGTGGCACCAGGGTGCCCTCCCCCTGAACTGTTGAAGAGGATCTTGACACTGGGGTGCCTAATCCCCATTTTCGGCTATGGTCCCCTTACAATAAAGAAAACTGTTCCTCATTGATCTTTTTTCCCTAACCTGACAAAAAAAGAAAACCGTCCATTAGCAATCTACCCCTCCTACCCCAACCCCCTCTCCCCCACTTAGCACCCCCACCCCTCCAACCACGCTCACTCACATGAACATGTCTCACTACATAGATCTACTCTCCGATAGTGCTGCATGAAAAAATGTTATGCTGGCTGAATTTGTGCGAAAGTTAGACTTTTGCTTCTGTGAAAGTTTGTAAATCATTTTGGCAACTTTCATGGAAATTCTTACTTAGAACAGTAGGCAATTCATGCATTCATTCCACAATTCAGTGAGTCACTGAACTGTGGAATGAATGTATGAATTTGAATTACCCTCCTTGGTGTCTAGTGGCCCCTATCCCTGAGCACCCATATCCTTGTGTCCAGTGGATCCCCGCATCCCTGGTCCCCTGTAAAATATTATAGACCCACTCATTGATGTCCAGATGTCCCACCATCTCTGATCCCCTGTAAAATATAACAGACCTACTCCCTGGTGTCTAGTGGTCCCCTGATCCCCTGTAAAATATTATAGACCCCACTCCCTGGTGTCCAGTGGTCTCCTCCACCCCTGATCCTCTGTAAAATATTATAGACCCACAGCTTGGTGTTCAGTGTTCTCACCCATAATCATCTATATAGCAGAATTAAACCCACTCCCTGGTGTGCATCACTCCCACATCCCTGATTTGCCTGCAAGGAGAATTAAACCCATTCCCTGTTGTCTAGCAGACTCCCTACAACCCACTCCAACATGTATTTCCCCACCACCCTGCTTCTCCCATCCCATCATTGTGCTGGTACCTGGCACAGCCCTCTGCTCTCCACCACAGCTGGCAGCTGACTGAGCTGTCAGTGAGCATGTACTATGCAGTCAGCTGTTACAGTGCACACTCATTGACAGCTCAGTTGGTGGCCAGCCATGGTGGAGTGCAGAATGCTATGCTGATCACTGGCTCAATGATGAATTGGGGGAGTGGGCTGATGGGACACTGCCTGTTGGAGTGGGGGTGTGGGGGTCCACTAGACATCAGGGAATGGGTTTCATTCTACTTCACAGGTGATTGAGGATATGGAGGGGGGAACACTGGACACTTTGGAGTAGGTTTAATTCTACTATATAGTCAATCAGGGGAGAGGGGACACTGGACACCAGGGAATTGAATTAGAATATTTTACAGGGGATTGGGTATGGGGAACCACTGGACACCAGAGAGTAGGTCTGCAATATTTTATACTGGAAATACTGGTTTTGGTCCCCTTAAGGAAGGCAACCAAATACTTAGGTGTGAGCAAGAAATGACATCAGCTCTAAATACATACTTAGCCCACACTTACCAACTGAAAGATGTATATTCTACAGGGTCAAGTGAGAAACTGAATGTGGACCATGAAAATATAGTAATTACTGAGCACATGGTCAAAGCTCAGTTACTAAAGTTAAACCCAAACAAATCTCCTGGATCTGACAACTTGCATGATGCTCTTCTTAAAGAAGTCCCTGATATATACTGGCAGGACTGCTGGCTGCCGTATTTAATTGTTTATTGAAAGAGAGAACTGTAATTAGAGCATGGAAGGATGCAACTATAATTCCTATTTATAAAAAGGGGTCCAGAAGTGAATGTGGTAACTATAGACCCATTAGTCTGATCTCAGTTGTTAGCAAGGTAATGGAGGGAGAAGTCAAGGATCTGATAGACACACATATATCCAATACAGGTTTTACTGATATTACCTAGCATGGCTTTGTAGTGGGCTGAATGGTTCCATGCTATAATCGTGAATTTAAAATCGCATACGGCATTACAGTGCTGTTATTTTAGTGAGAGGATTAATAGCGGCTATAGATTTCAGTGACTAAAAATTATGCTGCCACATAATAATAGTGATCTTCGGTGTGGATAAAGTTTTACTCATGCCCCTCTCTCTCCGCACTCCCATCATCGAGCTCCATTATTTACTTCCATGTTCCTTGGTCCCTCAATGCAGCAGGGGCCTGAACATGTATAAACAAATAAAATGGGGCTGTCCAATTGTTGAGTAGCATGTTGCAGCCTATTAAATGAAACAAGCAGCACAGTCTGTTTAAATGGAGCACCTGTTGATGTGCACTCCCAGTCATACTCCTCTTACTCCTACTGCCAGCATGGAGGTCAAGCATATCAGTAGTCAGAAAGGTAGGCCACTTGCTGTTTTTGTGGGGTTTATCTATCCATATATATATCCAGGAGACACCCTGGGGTGAAATGGATTCCAGAACGTGGTCCTCCATATCTGGACTCCATACCCAGGGGCTCCAGTGTTTCTGGGCCGGTAGCCTGGCTTGCCCTGGAATCCTGTCTGACTCAAGCGGTGCTGTGCAACACCAGGTCTATTAGGAACAAGATGGCTATTATTGATGATCTTGTTGGGACAACAGACCTGGCTTGCATCACTGAGACCCGGCTGGATGATAATGCTGGCCCCCTTCTGGAGGCAGCTATTCCAGCCGGGTTCTCATTGATACATCGGTTGAGATTGAACCACTGCAGAGGGGGTGTAGCCATTTGTTTTAGATCAGAATTGGGCCATATGGGGTGCCAGCTGAGGAATCCAGATCTTTCCAGTGTACTGTGGCTGCAGGTGTGGGGTGTAGGATCATTCTCATCTACCGTCCACCTGGGGGTGAGAAATTGTTCCTATAGGAAGTCGCAGACTTTAGTTGTCGACATGACATTCGAGTCATCTAGGTTGATGGTGCTGGGTGACTTCAATGCCTGAGCTAATGATGAACTCTTGCAATTTGGTCAGGACTTCTTCCAACTTATGAATTCATTGGGCTTCACACAGGTAGTTGCCTCTACAACCTGTAATTATGGTCACTCACTCAATCTGGTTTTCCTCCTGGGGATGGAGACCTCTGATTTGGTGGTGGAACCAGTAGGATGGTCTGATCACCACACCATAAGGTTCAATTTCCAGGCTCCCCCCAATAGGACTGCCCCTGTGGAGATGGTCAGATACCACCTTTTGAGAGATATAACCCCTGATGGTCTTTTGGCAGTATAAGACCTATCAGGACTGCCAGGTGCAAGTGACAGTCCAGAGAGTTTGATTCAGGCCTATAAAAAGGCCATAACATAAGCCCTGGACTCGGTCCTGTCTGTGTTCTTCCTCTTTGTCTTTGCCCGCGGTCCCCTTGGTTTGATGGGACCTTGAGGGAGTTGAGATGAGTTGGAAGAAGGTTAGAGCGATGCTGGTGGAAATACACCCTGAAGGCTGACCACCTTAGATTGATGGAGCATTTCTGGGTCTATCAATCAGAAATCATCCATAAGAAGGCAGAGTTCCTGTCCGGGGAGATTGCTGCAGCTCAGAATTGACCAGCTTAGCTCTTTTGAACTGTGGACAGGTTGTGCAACCCAACTTGTCTGCAGGTCCAAAGTACGTTTTCACAACTTAAGTGTGAGGACTTTGCTCAATTCTTTGCTGATAAGGTGGCCAACATTAGGACCAAGATCTGACCAGCTCACTCTATGGGGGTTGGTGGTAGTCGGTGCTTGGTCACTGCTCCTCGGTTTTCTTGGACTTGTTTCAACCAGCCGAAGACCGCAGATATCATGTGGATTGTGCAGAATATGCAGCTGTTGTGCTGTAGTTTGGACAAGGGCCCCAAACACCTTATAAAGGGGCGTGTGGACTCCATTGGCCCCGTTCTTGCTAAGATTGTTTGGTAATCCTTAGAGATGGGTGAGTTCCATAGCTCCCTGAAGGAGGAAGTGGTGACACCGCTCCTCAAGAAAGCTTCTATGGACCCAAACTGCTTTGCTAACTACAGACCTATCTCTAACCTTCTCTTTGTAGGGAAGGTAATTGAGAAAGTAGTTGCACTGCAGCTGGAGAACCATCTTACCATCCATGATATCTACAATCCTCTCCAGTCTGGTTTCTGGAAGAGGCATAGTACTGAGACCGCTCTGGTTCGAGTGCTCAGTGATCTCCTGATGGCTAGAGATCAGAAATGCCACTCCATCTTGGTGCTTCTTGATCTCTCTTCAGCTTTTGACAACGTGGACCATGGGGTGTTGCTCGAGCACCTGAGAGTCATCTGTGGCTTGGCAGGGTCAGTCCTCCAATGGTTTCAATTGTTCCTCACTGGCTGATCTCAGAGGGTGGTGTTGGGGATGTTTTCCTCAAACTCATTCTCTCTGCCATGTAGGGTCTCCCAGGGCTTGGTGCTTTCCCCAGTGTTGTTCAGTGTATATGCTGACTTTGGGAGACATTGTGAGGCAGTGTGGACTGAGGTTTCATTGTTATGCAGATGATACCCAGCTCTACCCGTCTTTCATACCCAATCAGGATAGTGCGGTCTCAGTCTTTAACAGCTGCCTCACAGAAATCCAGGACTGGATGAAATCCAGCTGGCTGAAGCTGAATTCTGATAAGACTGAGGTGCTGGTGGTGGATCCAGCTTGCCAGATAGAGGGGTCGGTTGCAGAGTCCTCTCCGGGCTCTGGCTCAGGGGTAATCAGCTGCCTTCCTCTGAATGGGTGCAAAACCTGGGGGTGATTCTTGATGATGGGCTGCACTGCATTCACAGGTGTCAGCAGTAGTCAAGTCCTCATTTTATCATCTGAGAAACATCACCCGGGTCAAGCACCTTGTTGCATCTAGCGACCTCCTGATGTTGAGCCATGCCTTTGTGACCTTGTGCCTGGACTACTGTAACTCCTTTTTTCTAGGGCTTCTGGGGGTTGATATCCACTGCTTGCAGCTGGTACAGATTGCTGCCTTATGGCTGTTGATGGGGCTCCTCGTTCGAGCCACATCACCCCTGTGCTGTGCGAACTGCACTGGTTGCCTGTATCATGGCGGATCACCTTCAAGGTCGGTCTTCTGACCTACAAGGCCCTGCATGGACAGGGTCTGAGCTACCTGAAAGAGCTTCTGAACCCTTACTGTCCCAGCTGACCGCTCCGCTCAGCTGATACATAGATACATAGACAGTGTCGGCAGATAAGGGCCTATGGTCCACCCAGTCTGCCCATTTGAGCTTGTAAGTTCAGTTTGTTTTCCTAGAAGTCTGTTTCCCCTTACCCCTGACCTCTAGAATTCCTTTATGTCTATCCCATGCATTCTTAAATCCCGTGATTGTTTCAGCCCCCACCACTTCCTCTGGCAGGGTGTTCCACTTGTCCACCACCTGTTCTGTGAAGAAATTCTTTCTCATGTTTCCTCTGCATCGTCCTCCCTCCAACTTCATCCATGCCCTCTAGTCCTGGAACATCTTTTCACTTAAAAATAGTGTTTTCCTGCACCCTGTTCCTTCCTGTTATGATACTTGATGTCTCTATCATATCCTTTCTCCCTCCTCTCCTCCAGGGAGTACATGTTCAGTTCCTTCAACCTGTCTTCATAGGACTTGTGATGCAATCCATGCACCATCTTTGTTGCCTCCTCTGAACCTTCTCTACCCTGTCTATGTCCTCATAGGTATGGTCTCCAGAACTGTACACTGTACTCCAGGTGGGGCCTCACTAGTGTCTTGTATAGCAGAATTATGACCTCCCTTTTCCTGCTGGTGATGCCCTGCCTATACATCCCAGCATCCTATTTGCTTTACCTGCTGCCTTGTCACACTGTTTCCCTACCTTGAGGTCATCAGAGATGACAACCCCAAGATCCCTTTCCTGCTTGGTGCATGCTATATCCTCACCCCCAACTGATATATTGTGCCAGGGTTTTTGTGCCCCATATGCATTATCTTGCACTTCTTTTGCATTGAATTTCAACTGCCAAACCCCTGACCGTTCTTCAAGTTTCTGCAGGTCACTTCTCATTCTGTCTACACCCTCTGGTGTGTCTACTCTGTTACAGAGCTTTGTGTCATCAGCGAACAGTGAAATTTTGCCTTCTAGATCCAAGCAATGTCACTGATGAAGATGTTGAATAGGACCGGTCCCAGCACTGATCCCTGTGGTACCCCACTGGTCACTCTTCCCTCTGTGGAGTGACAGCCATTTACCACCACCCTCTGTGTCCTGCCACCCAGCCAGTTACCTACCCACTACACTACTGTCCTGCCCACACCCATATTCCCCAGTTTGTGTAATAATGATGTAATGATGAGGGGTTGTTAGAGATTCCCAGGGTACAGCTGAGAACCTCTTGGTCCTGAGTTTTATGTATGCAGCCCCTACCCTGTGGAATTCTCTACCTCATCAAATTCAGGAGTGTTGGACCATGGAGAACTTTAAGACAGTCTTAAAGATCCATCTGTTCTGCCTGGCCTTTGGGGATTTTATATAATAATCCTGTTCTTATATTTGTATCTGTATTTTTATGTGATCTGAAATTGGATTATTTTATTATCTTATTTGCTTTAATTTGTCTCTGTTTATAATTCTGTACAGCACTTTGGTTTTGGAATTGTGCTTTATAAATAAAGGTTATTATTTATTATTATTATGATTGTGATTATTACTACTATATCTACAGAAAAGATAAAGAGAAAGGCGAAAAGGAATACTGGCAATGTGCTGATACCCATAAATATAGTTGCCTTGCCAGACTCCATACTGTTGGCAACACAGTGGCAGCTCAGTTAAAGGAACATACACATGTTCCAGATGCTGGGGATGTAGGGGTACACAAGATACTGGCTGATGTGCTAGACAGGGCAAGACCAAGTGTGGAGACAACTACACAGGTGGTTGTTCAGTGTACCAGAGCAGTCTCAGATGCTTTGGCAGGCCATTTGCCTAGGGTACCTCTGATTAAAAGAACAGTTTTACTAGTGCACTTGCCGAAGCAGAAGTAAATAGCCAGATTCAATCACAGGTTGGAGATTTTTTTTGTGTGTACAACAGTCACTATTTTGACATAAGTGCATCAGCACCAATGTGCATGCCAGATGTCATCAGGTGGGATGCAATGTAGTGGCTAAAATAATATCAGTGGAGCTGCCGCAATGTAGAGTTGACAGGTAGGAGTACAAGACGCAGTAACATCAGTGGAGCAATGTAGAATATGCTCATGTAGGTGCCATTTCATTCCACTTGCTATTTTGTGTATGTCACAGTTTAAAGCGTCACTTTTATGTAATCGCGATTTTGCATTCACTACAATGCAGTCACAATTATCACGGGCTACTGACTGAACTTGCCAGACAAATTTGTTGAATTTTTTTAATACAGTGAGCAGTGCACTAGACATGGGTTTTCCCATTGATGTTTTGTATTTAAACTTTTCAAAAACCTTTGATACCTTATGCCATGCACCTTTTTAAATGAAATTACAAGATATAAGTTTGGATAGAAAGATCAATAACTGGATTGCATCCTGGCTAGACAGACAAAGAGAGTAAGTGTCACTAGCCATTGTTCAGATTGGACTGAGATTACTAGTGGTATACCGCAGGGTTCTGTATTGGGACCCACATTATTCAGTCTTTTTATTGCAACTTTGCAGACTTCATCTGGCAGCTGGTGTTATAAGTCTGCAGATGACATCAAATTGGGAGCTATAGTTAATGATGAGAAAGTCACTGAAACTTTCCAGAACAAAATTAATAAAATTGGAGACTGGATTAAGCAGAATAAATTATCTCTGAATATAGAAAAATGTAAAGTAATGCACTTTGGTAAAAAAACAGAGGTGCTACATACTATCTGTTTGGGAAAAAATTACCAGTGACTGACAAGGAATGGGATCTGGGAATCTAAATTACTGGAAATATCTCTCCATCTGAACAGTGTAAAGTAGCAACCAGTAAAAGCAATAAAATGTGGGTCTGCATTCTTGCAAATATTAAAAGTAGAGACAGATAGGTAATGCTGCCATTATATACCTCCCTGGTGTGGCCACACTTGGAGTATTGCATGCAGTTTTGGGCACCCCACAAAAAAAAAGGACATTAAAATGTTGGAAAAGATGCAGAGATGTGCTACTAAAAGATGTGCCACTGAAAAATGTAGATACTTGAAAGATGTGTCCTATGATGGAAGATTAAGGGAGTTGGGACTGTACTCCTTGTAGCACAGGAGACTCAGGGGAGATCTATGCCTGATATATAGGGCAATTAGAGATGGGGTCCCATGGGACTGTATAGGATATATGGCCAAAGATATAACAAGAATCAATAGTCTACATCAATATCAAATTGCAAGGAGAATTTTTCAAAACAAATCTATGTGGAAACTGGCTTTCTCAAAGGGTGATAAATGTTTAGAATAAACTACCCAATGAGCTAATATGAAGTAGAACACTGTCTGAATTTAAACTCTACTTAGATAATTATATGGTGGACAATAAGTATACTTTCCTTGGATAATTGGTTGAGTCAAAAAGGCCAGTGGCTACTGATTTGTACTGTTCTATAAATCTATAATATTTTATAGAGGATTGGGAAGGGGGAACCACTGGACACCAGGGAGTGGATCTATAACATTTTACAGGGAATGGGGACCACTGGACACCACGGAAAAATGCTCAGGGATAGGTAGGTGGGTCTGCTAGACACCAGGGAAAAAATAGTCTACGGGTGCTCAGGGATTGGGAGAGGGCATCTGCTAGACACCAGGGAAAAATTCATTTATGGGCACTCAGGGATGGGAGGGTCTGCTAGACTCTGAGGTGGTGTTATTTTGGGTGCCACTAGATATTCAGAAGATTTCCGATTTTGCCATTGGTGGAGGTTCAGAAACTTCTGCAAAAATTGTGAAATTTCATGGAAGTTCTGTTAAAGTGAAATTCACAACTTTTGTCCAGCTCTTGAAGGAAGACACATCTTGCTTCTCAAAGTGGTGATTGCAATATGAGAAAATATGGTAAGTGCATTATGAATAAAAATTCAAACCCCACTGAAATACATTAAGCCACACTTATCTTATTTTCTTATATCATAGTCGCCAGTTCCAGCAGCAAGATGGGTCCTCGACTGGATAGGATGTGTGAGGTGTGTGGGGTGGTAAGTGCTGAGTGGGGGGTCAGGGCAGAGGTGTGTGTGGGGGTCAGATCACCGATGGATGGTTTTCTTTCTCAGGTTAGAAAAAAAAGATCAGTGAGGGATAGTTCTCTTTATTCTAGGGGGACCATAGCCAACAGTGGGGATTGGGCACCACAGTGCCAGGATGATCATCAGCAGCACCAGGGGAGAGCACCCTGGTGTTACCATGTATATTAAAGGAAGGGGGCAGTTGACCTGGAAGGAAGGGTGGCAAGAGAAATGGTACCGGGGTGGGCTCCCTGGTCCACTTACCACTTCAAAAAATCATTGGGATGGTGGATGACCTGGAGGGGAGGGGGGAAATGAAGTAGGGTTCTGGTGGTGGGCACCACAGTCTGCTTAACAAAAATACGACAGTACATTTATTAGATAGATGGATAGATAGATAGATACAGGACAGTTCTTTCATGGGATCTCACGAAAGAACAATGGTTCTTTTGTTGGACCTCAGGACAGAACTGTGAAAACACACTAAGACATACCTTCTTCTTCTCTTGTGCATTCTTTGATGACACATCAAAGAGGAAGGTCGATTCACAAAAGAAGATGGTGGAACTCTATTTTTTTTTTCATGGTTCTTTGGTGAGCTGATCTCTTCTTTCGTGAGTCAAGAAAGAAGTCATGAAAGAAGGAGTTCATCTCATGAAAGAAGATGGTAGGACTAAGGTATTTTTCATAATTCTTTTGCAAGACAACCTTCCTTTGTGAGTTCTTTCATGACTCACAAAAGAAGGGGGTCGTTCATAAAAGAACTGTGAAAAAAAGTAAGTCCCCTAATCTTCTTTCATGATCTGAGATTCTTCTTTAGAGAGGCCCATGAAAGCAGAATCTCGGCTCGTGAAAGAAGAATCAGGACCCCTCACTAAGCCTTCCAGCTACGATTTTAGGAATGTCTCAAAACACATTTCAAGGTCATTTCCAAAAAAGAAACACCTGACTCTAGCTAAACAGGTTCCATTTAGCTAGATTCATTTTTTTGTTTCTCTCCAGGGCATCATGTTTAAGGGTTTTCAAAATGTTCTTTAGAAAAAAATAAAAAACAAGATAGCTGCCATGTGAAAGAAGAATTCTTCTCACAAAAGAATAATTTAAACTCACAAAAGAAAATGTTTTCACTTTTTGCACTATCCTGATCTTGGAAACCAGACATCTGATTGGTACAAAACTTGTCAAATCAAGAGACCTTGGCCACCATACTGCATGAGCTAAATGTTTGTGCAATTCAGTGAAATGGGGACAAAGCTATTAAGGTGCACAGTTATGGGCCTAACATTAAACCCCCTACTCAATCCTAACTATAGGGGACACTTCTGTGCCCCTATTTTATATATACATTCTTTTCTAAAACTGCATTAATGCATCAGTTAGGGTTTAACTTAATGTAACAAAAGTAGGGAAATATGGCATTAGGGGTTCCAACTCTAACTCCACCCCCATTCCCAAGCATCAGAAGGAAAAACATTAAGGTTTTGGGTCTCTGGAGCCTTGGTGAATCAGTGGTGGGGTCTTCCTTGAAGTTGTCAAGCCTAATGCTCACCCCTCCCCCACGGACCATAGCCTCCTGTCCAAAGCACAAGGTACAGCTACAAGCTAATGCCTCATAGTCCTCATAGTGATACACTCTTCAAAGGTAGAGAAGTTTGTCCACCACATGCTGACAACTGAAACTGTTGTGGCTTTCTCCATGCTGGGGCCTATGGGCCCTGCATGAAGAAAAGACATCACATCTTGCTTTGTTTGATCAGGGGAAGGGTTGGGCATTAGGGCTGTCAACCCAATAAAGATCCTGCCATTGATTTGCAAGTTTCCAGAGACCCAAAACTATGTTTTGCTACTTGGGTAAGGAGTTAGGGTTGGAAACTCTAATGCCACATTTCCCTACTTTTGTTGCATTAAGTTGAACCCAAACCAGTGCATTAACACAGGTTTTTTGCAAAGAATTTCATTTCTTTCAGAGATAGTGGAATCATATCCTCATTCACCCAGGTCCCTGGGCCATGGAAATACTCCGTCTGCCTATGGAAGTGCAGGACCCTGCTGGTCATACACTTTTGTGCAGCAACAGACTTCAAGAATTCTTGGGGCTGCTTGGTGGGCTGCAGAAGCACAGTGCCATCTGGGCTCTGGGCTTCCACATGGTTGTAGACACAAACACAGAGCAAAGAGTCTATCTCAGCAAATGCACATGGCCCTCTGCCCCCCATGGATGCAGAGGTGCAGGCCCATATGCCAAGAGAAGAGTTGTCATCATTATATGGTACCTGGTTGGTAACCCAACTGGAGCATAACAGTGTGTGGAGGGGGGGACTTCAAGGAAATTGGGGCTGGAGCAACCATTGGAGGGGAGCGAGGGGAGGCCACCAAGGTCTGAAATCAGGAATGGGTTATTGCCTAGTGTAAGAATTGGCTGGCCAAACTCTTCCACACTATAGACAGGCTGATTTATTCAGCCTGCCCACATACGACTTGGAAAAAATGTGAATTTTATTCACAGATCCAGTGTATAAACTAAAGTACAAACTCAGTCAGGTGCCCCAGCACTTTGAGGTATGTTTCCTCTTTATCAGGAGGTGTGTACACTGAATTTGTGAATAAAATTCACATTTATCTGCAACTCACATGTGCACTGGTTTTGCTTTCCTTGTATTGCATTGCTGTTTTTCTGAGCAGCAAACATCTGTACCTATTCTGAGTACTGTATCATTTTATTTTTTGTTTTGTGATTCATCCAGCCTGCCTGCAGTCCTGGGGAGTTTTGTCACATTAAAAATGAGACACGTTTGACCAGTTCTTGTTGTGCATAAGTGTTCTCCATCAGAATTGGTTTCATTCCATTTGGTCTGTCAGCAGCTAACAGTAGTCATGTTGAGAGGCATGAGGGCACTTCTTGGGCCTGGAATGAGTTTCAGCCAGTTTCTGTGAGCGATGCTGTGTGAGAGATGTTCTTATGGTGGTCTTAGCTTTGCATCCCACATGCTATGAGTTTGACCCAGGGCCTATACAGCTGTTGGTGGACTGCTGTAAGACTCTGGGTCCAGTGTTCATGGGAATTATTCAGTGTTCCCTCTCAGAGGGTTGTTTTCCTGAGACTCTTCAAACAGCATTTGTAAGGGCCCCTTGAAGAAGCCATCCCTCGATCCAGAAGTGCTAGCGAGCTACAGACCTGCCATGAACATTCCCTTTTTGGGGAAGGGGATTTAGAAGATCGGTTGTGGTGATGCAGTGAGAGATTTGACATCTATAACTCTGAGCCATTTCAGCCTGGTTTATATCCTTGCCACAGTAGAGAAACCATGCTTGTAACCATGTATAATGACCTGCTCCAAGTGAGGGATGGGGTGAATGATCTATAGTTGCTCTCACTGATTCCTCATCAGTGTTTGACACTTTGGATGATGGTTTGTTGATGTTATTCCTTGCGATTAAGGGGGACTCAGTGGGATATCTCTGAAGTGGTTTGAGACTTTACTGTCCAGCAGATTACAGAAGGTCATGATGAGAACTTTCTCATCAGTGCTAGATATGCTGCAAAGTTTTATTTTGTGAGCAAAGTTGATGTGAAGTCAGGAACTTCATGCTTCATGAACACTTTTCAAAGCTTCCAGAACTGTACCAACTTTGCTTTTAGTTCTGTTTATTTGTGTTGTTTAAACAAACAATAAAACTACTCCACTCTCTCAGTCAAGTCTTTAAGCCCCTTCCAACATGCCACATGTTATAATATAGTAGCACCCTTCCCACCCTTCCCCTAGCTAGGGTACCATATCCCTCCTCCCCTCCTTACTCAGTGAAGTTTGTAAAACAATAATCAGTCACTAACGTACTACTTCTGGGATCTGCATCACTCACTACTTATTAGCTTAAAGACTTGAACATGAGAGGTGAGCTCACTGCTTGCACTGATGGGAGGTTTTCCTTAATACAGGTTAGGGATGGGCCTGGGAATTGGGGTTTGGGGGTTTGGGTGGGAGAGCAGTTGTTTACTGGCAAAGGGTGGTAATGGTGGGAGGGGTTGTATCATACAATAAAGGGATGGGTGGGAGGGCAAACTTGTTTTTGTCAGCAGGAGAAAGGATTTTATTGACAGTGTTGCCACTGACTATTGCTTTAAAAACTTCACTGGATACACGGGAGGAGGAGGGAGGTTAAGGGCCTAGTGGGGGTGGGGTGGTGGAAGTGTTGTGTTACTATTTTATAATATATGTGGCATGGTGGGAGAGGAACTGGGAGACAAGAGTGTGAGGGCAGCAAGTATTTTGCCTTTTAAAAATGGCAGTACAGCTACTAGCAACTTTGCATAATTCTTTGACTAGCAAAATTCTACTTACTTTACTCAGAGAAGTAGACACTGTGGTAGGCAACAAGCTGTACAAAGCAGGCACTTTGCAGTGTCATGAAACACTGCAAACTATTTCATGAAGCGAAGTGCCCCAACTTCACAAACCTCTAGTTGTATCTGATGGTGGTCAACTGTGAGATTCTGCAAGGCTCAGTTCTGTCACCCTTGTTATTCATGGTGTATATGCTACCATTGGGGTTGGTATTCAGGTAGTATGGTGTGAATTTTCATTGCTTTGCTAAAGACATTCAGTTTTACCTGTCATACTCTTGATGGACAACTGGTGTTCTGGCAGTTGGCATTCTTAGTACTGAAGCAGTGCCTTCAGAAGATAGCAGACTGGATGGCTTCTGACTGGCTGAGCATAAAACCGTTCCATTATGGGGTCATTACTGATGAAACCAGGTTCTCTCAGGTTAGCAGCAAGATGGGATACTGTTGCATGGCCATCTTTGAATGACATGACTCTGGAGGTCATAGAAAGGGCTAAGAATCGGGGTGTCATTGTGGACTCTGGCCTTACTCTTGAACATCACATGTCGGCCATGGTCTGTAGTGGATTTTTCCAACTCCAAGATATGTCCAATATTATACCCTGTCTGATGCAAGATGACCTGGGGACCCTGGTACATGTATATGTGATCCTGAGACTAGATCTCTGTAATACTCTTCACCAAGAGCTATCAGGAAGGTTGGTATGCTGCCTAAAACTGGTTCACAATGCCTCAGCCAAGTTGATCTCTGGATGAGCATACACTAAACATATTACGCCTCTGCTGCTGCAGCTGCACTGTCTTTCTAGTTAGGTGGTACACCAGCTTCAGGACTGCACTGTTAACCTACAAAGCCCTGCATAGGTACATTTACATGCAGTGGTCTGTATCAGAATGACCAATACAGATCCACTGAAATGGTACCTGTCTGTTGTGTAAAGGCAGTTCCCTTCACAATCAAAGTGAGCGTTCACGGAAATCACGTTCCCCACTTTTCTGGGTTTGTGGTCATCTCTTGCTGTGTAGTTGTGTCCTGCCTCTCACTGCACCATGATCCTTTGCTTTACTTTTATTTCCCAGCCAACACCCCTAAAGGGCAAAGACACCGATGCAAGGTGGCATGTGTAAAAGGGACCGGGAGTGAAAGGTGGTGAGTGGAGCAGAGCGCATTACAAATCGAGTGCTAAAAATAAGCACCTTGTAAAAATGTCTCATGGTATGGGGCCTGGCTGTCTTAAAGACCTCTTAGCCTGGTATGCTCATGATTAATCATACCACTCCACCGTGTTCTCTTTAGCCATCCTGAGAGTGCGTCTTAAACTTTCTGGTGATAGGGCATTCCTGGTGGCAGTCCTAATGATCTGAAACTCCCTGCATGCCACCTTAAAAGTTTCTTCTCAATGGAGGCATTCAAAAAGGGGCTGAAGAGCTATATATTCACCTTAGCTTGCAATCTGTATATTTAACTTATGACAGTTTTGGTATTTAATCATATTTATTATATTTTTTCATTTATGTATGTGTGTTAAGTTTTCTGTTAAAATGATGTCCTTTGTTATGTTTGATTTGTAAAATGCTCCACGCCCTGGTGGATAGGGTGCTATTGAAAAAATAAATGCTTTGCCTTGCTGGAGACTATTACAAAAGCCAGGTAAACCAGCCCTCAGGGCTAGTCACATCATTTTATTCCTCTGTCTGCCACATTTCCTCCTCTCCATCACCCTGATGTGGGAGAGGTGGTCTTGTTTCCTTTAGCACAGGCTTCCATACCTGTGCACCTGGTACAAGACGTACACATGCAAGCAAACCACCAAATAGCACATTGCACTGGAGTTCATACATCCTCATTGGCTGCCACAGTGAACTTAAAAATAATAGATTAAAGAAAGTGCATTTGTCACCTTTTTAAAAATATTTATCAAAAATACCTTTCTGCCCTTTTGTGAAGCTTGCAGATTTACTGTATTGTGCTCATTTAACTATTGACTAATTCTTGGCTGCCATCCAGAGCCAGCACTAATGTGTGGCAAAATGCTACTTTAGTATAAGGAAAGGTAGCCACATCACCACAGAGGCAGCATGCTTGTTGACAATTGCTGGGTAACTTCACAGACAAAGTAGCTCTGGCTGTGACAAAAAGGCTCTAGACTGTATTTGTTGCCCAAAATGATAGTAAAGCAGATTGAAAATTGGGAAAATGGCATCATAAAAGACAGACAAAAAGAGAATCTCTTGGGTCATGCCTGAAAAAGGTATATGGTGCCAGTGCACCTACTGAGTTATCAAAGTATAAATAAAATGTATTTATTTTTTCCTCTCCTGTCCCTTGGCACTGATCCTCTTCCTGTTGTGACCACTGTTTAGCCCTGTTGCCTGATTTGAACCTCAGAGGGTCCCCTTACCTCACCCACCACACATGGTGGATCACCTTCCTCCTCCTCCATGTTCAGAGACAGTAGTAGGGAACCACGTAGTGCTGGACAGAAAGTTGGCACAGGTTCCAAACATGCAGCAGCATCATCATCCAACTAGGCCAAATGTGGGTTTCCTCCCAACCCCTGAGACCCCTGCTTAACATGCTATGACATGCAAGCAATGGGTGTGCACAGAGCTCAGCCAAATGTCTCCCCCCTCTCAGACAATAATATTTGGGCCAATTTCATGCACATTTGATTCCGTGAGTTATTTAATCTAATTTATATCTGCTTGCACTCTAATTCACTGACTTCCATAGTTGCTACCTAGCTCTCACCCTCAATATATAATCATTCGCAATAAATTGTTTTACCACAAAACACATTCTTTTAACTCAGCCTTGTAGTTACTCACTGGCACAGTCTTCAGAGACACCAATGCTTTTGTGCTTCTAGTACCAAGGATCTTGAGTACACACAGCAAGGCTGCAGCTCACACAGCACCGTGGCTCGCTTTCGCCCCAGCTGACTGCCAGCTAACTTGTTCGCTTGAGCAGACCTTAACTACCCTGCACCCACAAGTGAATTGTGTCATTACAGGTTCCTTTGATAAAATGACAGGGGAAAATTGGCTTCTTCTAACAGCAACTTCAGCGTTTCAAAAGGCATGTGACTTCCCCATGCTTATTGTGTTATGTTGTATATTCATTGCACTCCAGTCATTACATCATGAGTTTTAGCACTCCAGGAGTCCCTGTGTGTTTCTTTGTTCAACTGAAGGTAGGCCTTAGTCTTTGAACCAAACTAACACAGTCACCTTTACCAGGTGAGTAAACACCCATTATCTAACCCACTGGTGCTGGCACATTTACTTTTTTGTTCTCTCTCATGCTTCTGTAAAAACCTTATGAATATTAAAAAAAGTTAAAGCAATCTGAAAGAATAGTCCTAAACAACTGTGTGTGTGTGTGTGTGTGTGTGTGTGTGTGTATCTGTGAATGGGGGGACGCACTCAGAACAACAGCAGTTTAACTCTAGAACTACAGCTATGGAGGCCACAGTGGGCAAATATGCTAAGGCAAAAAAAAATTAAAAAATTAAGCAAAACATTTTAATGTTTACATATTTAAACCTTTTTAAAACCTAACATCATGCGAAACAAAGCCACATTTAATAAGTGCACTAACACACTGGGGGAGTACATTGTTACATATCTAACCACACTTCCAGGGGCTGTAGGTACGCTGTGTGCAGCATTGCACATGTATGATTGGACATGTACAATGCACATATCCCCCATGTCTTATTGCTTACATCTAAAATACAATAAAACAAGGATAAGTAAAAATTTAATTGTACTAGTCACAGCTGCTGTAGTGACAATGTTCAACATCATTTTCTTTTTCTATAGGATCTGAGTAAGTCCTGCCCCTTGGATTTGAACTTGACGCCAGGAGTGATTTCTTTCTGCACAGAGCTAACCTGTGTCAAGTCTGTACAATGGTTTATGACTGGAGCTGTACTGAGTGCCACATAGTATGAATACAAAACCCAGAGGACCCATAATCATGATGTGAGCAACTTTTTCAACAGGGTTGTATAGAGAGTTACATACCTTATTTGGACAAATGTCTCACATTTGCAGCAGAACTGCTTTGATAATGATTCTTTTAGTAATATTCTAACCAGTCGTAAGCAGTTATATCACAAATTGCTAAAGCTGTAACTTGACAATATGCCAATTTTGTGGAGAATGAGTTCTTGTTTTCCAAAAATGCAATGTGTAGAGGCAGTGCAAGAAAGTTGCTCCATGACTTTGAGGATAACAGAGTTTTTCCCTGGTGAATATTTCAAATTCAAATTATTTCTGAATCATTAACAGTGAACATATTAATTTTCTAGTTTTTTCGCCATATTAGAGAATTTCAATAATTATACCATTAGCTGTGCAGTAAGAGGAAATTAATTCTCACGTATGATGACAAGTTGTACCAACGTCTCTGCAGAAAACAGTGCAAATGAGAACCATTGGGAGCTAACCATGAACCATTTTTAATCATGAGACTTAGTCTGATTCCTTGGAGAAGGTGTCAACTATTATCAATTAAAATGTAAGTGCTAAAATTATCAAACATCAGATGGCTGAAGTGAAAACTATATCAATCTTTCTGAACTTCACACCCATGAAAAGTTAGACACATCTTGTATCCTAATACATTTTCCCAGAGGCACAACATTCTGGTTTCAGATCAGTTATCATTCTGGAGCATGGCAATGTTCACAAATACAAAGTTCTGATTTGCATCACCTTTAGCCTAGCCTACACTTAAAGCTTTCAGGGATAGACAGAACTCACTTATCATTTTCCTTGTCAAAATACATAGAAACATAAAATTTGTCATCAGAAAAGGACCGCTTGACCACCCAGTGTGCCCAGATGGTCCCTGCCTGGTTTGATTCCGCAGATCCTAACTGGTCTCTAGCAACCCTTCCTCCTTCCTGCTAGTTTACTAATATTCCCCTATGGCTATTCCATGCATGTTTGAAGCCCCCTGCTGTTTTTGGCTCCACCACTTCCAATGGCAGTCTATTGCAGGTGTCTACTACTCTTCAAGTGAAGCAGTACTTCCTCACATCCCTCTTTAACTACTCCCAGCTTCAGCACATGCCCACTAGTCCTAGTGCTTGTTTTGATTTTCAGGATACTCCCCTTCTGCACCCTGTTCACCCCTTTGAAGTACTTGTAGGTTTCTATCATGTCCCTCTCACTCTCCTCTCTTCCAGGGTTTACATGTTGAGATCCTTTATTCTGTCTTTGTAGGACTTTTGGTGCAACTCCTGCACTATTGTAGTTGCACTCCTCTGGACTGCCTCCACCATGTGTATGTCCTTTATGAGGCACAGCCCCAGAACTGGACACAATAATCTAGGTGGGCTACAGTATGTGTCACTTAAGTAACCTTTAAAGGTGAGGAAATTAGCAAAATGTGGGAAATCTCATAAATACAGGGAGAGAAAATGGCTCCTCCCAGCCTCATACCATGAGAGCTACTGTGCCTTTGTTCACATGCCCAGTCAGGTGACCAGGCCAAGCTGGCCTGGAAGGGGAAGTACTTTGACCCTATCTGAGCCAATCGGGAGCATCTAGCACGTGATCAATTCTCAAGGATATCCTGTATAGGGAGGGGCTCATACTCCGATTTGAGACTGGGTCAGGTGCAATCAGCCTCTTTGTTTGGCTGGAACCACTATAATCTTATTTCTGTTGTCTCCAGGTAAGCTCTCTTGCTTCTTTCCACTCAGTGCTGGTTCCTCAGTTCTTATGCAGGTCTCATTCCCCCTATTTGGGTTAGGTCCACCCCCTTTCCATCTACGGGTTCCCACCTTTCCCAGATTTCCATTCATATCCCTTCTACCTCACACAGTTTCTCCTTCCCTGAGACCCTTCTGCCCAATTCTGAATTCCTTCCCCCTACACTCTCTTTTCTGCTTTCTCTTGCTGGTGTCCTGCTGTGCAATTCTTTCCTCATTGCTCTTTTTTCATTCCCCACTGGTCCATATCCACAGCTTACACTTGCAGTTTTCCTCCCCCAAATATCATTCTCTTCCCCTTGTTACCACTGCAGCTTTTTCCTATCTGCAGCATCTCAGTGCTTGCTCCTCCACTAGAGGTGTGCATCACATTCAAATCTGCAGTCGAATACCTTGAATACCAGACATATTTGATGAATACCCGAATACTGAGGTGTACTCAAAGTGTAGTAGAAGCTGCTTAATTGTGACACCTTGGTGGATACTCTTTCATCCTGATTAAGTAGCCATCCCAATAAGGAGTAGTCAATGCATTCTAATGACAAGCCAGTTTGCCTCAGTCCTACCCTCACTGCACTGTACAGTACCTCCACACGAAAACCCATGAGCAGTGTTGCTATTGATTTGTTGTAGCAGAAGGAGAGTTATCTAAAATGTAAAGGTTAATAAAGTTTAAATGTTAAAAGTGAAAAAGCACCATACTGCTGAGTTTATTTATTTATTTAATTTTTGTTTACTGGGTAGGTACACTAGACAGAAACTGCCTGTTTCAGGTACAACCCGGGATAGTACATCATTAGAAGTGCAATACGTGACTTATTACAACGTATGAACAACATGTACAGGAGGATAACATACAATTGTACAATAGTGAAGGGGAATTTATACATATCCAATATATAGATGATGTCCTATTTACAAATTGAAGCAAGTACAGCAGTACAACTTGATGCAAGTACATCAGTAGGTCTTCCATTAAATACACATTGACATTTGCACAGTATCCATACATAGATATCCAGTTACCTATTGGGGGAGCATTTGCACATAGTGGTAACTAAAAGGTGCTTCTGAAAGATTTTTTTGAAACCCACATATGTAGTGGTAGCTTGGATCCCAGGTGGAATATTGTTCCACAGCCTGGGACTTTGAAAAGCTACCTTCCCCACATGAACTGATGTGCTTTCATCATCACGGATGTCTTTTCACCTCTGTCAACCTGTGCATCACTGAGTGGGAATGGGGAAATGTTAAAAAATATGGCAGAGCTGGGAAAAGTGGATTGGATTGGATTGGAGTTGGATACAGGATGGAACATTCTGCCTGCACAATTTAGAAAATAGCGCTAGCTCTGGCTGTTCATTCTGCACACAGACAACTCTGAATAAACTGTCTCAGGCTGCAATGGGGCGGTGTTAAAAAATATTAAAATATGGCAAAGCTGGGAAAGTGAATCAGAGTGGACAGGAGTTGGATACAGGCTGGAACACTCTGCCTGCACAATTTAGAAAACAGTGCTAGTTCTGGCTGTTCGGTCTGTGCATGGACAAATCCGGAGAAACTGTCTCAGGCTGCGACTCTCTCTCTATGGACTCTCTTAAGCTCCTGAACCTGCTAAAAAAAAAAACAGGCAAAAGAAACTCTCATCTCTCTTTGTAGTAGGTATGAACTGGGAATGCAGAAGGTGGAGAAGGGGAAGAATGCTGATTCCATGTCACCACAGTGACAGGAAATTTACTGACCATCATTACAGTGATGGCACAATGCCGACAACTGGCATTGTGCCATCACTATTCTTATCTTTTGCAGGGGCTTGTTCCTGCACCCCTGCACTATAGATTATCAACTTCGAGTTGGAGCTGGTTCAGGGAGGGGGTGAACTCCACAGAGATAGTAGCATTGGGAAGCCAGGGGATCATTGCAGCAAACTGCCAATTTTGTCACTGTGATGGTCTTCACTATTTTCCCATTGCTGTTCAAATGTGATACCAAGAAGGCTTAGCTGCCACAAAGCAGGAAATAAGTGATTAGTTAGGGATCAGTTATTATCATTGCAGTCAGAGATGTGGCAGTGACTGACACCTAATCAAGGGCTGGGCCATTCAGCCAGTTTGTGTGGGACTCAATCATCCCAATTAACTGGGGGACCCATCCCAATTAACAGGCACTAATCACCATTGAAATCTATGACCACCTAATTGGTTCCCTGTAAGATGTCCCAATAAAGCGGACATCCCAATTATCCGTGTCCTGATTAAGTGACTTCTACTGTAATTGATGGTGTGTATTTGATGAGACTTTGTAATCTCATGAGATCATCTCAGCCAATCCCCAGGCTGCACTAAAAGCTTTCCAGAGCTGTACTGTGTGATCTGTGTTAGTGCAGAGATTCACACGAGCTGAGAGGAAGCTGTTGTTCTCTCTCTGAAGAAGTGTGCTTTTCTGAATCAGATTTAGGAAACAAATTGTCTTTGCTGAGTTTTTTTATACTCTTCTGTTTACTGAATCTTAATGGAGACTGTGGTGCTGCACTTGGATAACTGACTGCTAAGCAGTTTTTTTTTTTACAACAAAACAAATTGTGATGTAATCTGCAGGCCAGGGCCTGTCTGCAATTGCAGGCTAGGTTTTTGCCTAGGTTTTGCTTTGCTGGATAGCTGGCTGAAAAAGGGCTTGTTCCTGTGGCTTCTTCAGACTTACAGTGCTAAAAAATATATATTTTGTATTTAGCAGTAAATACTACTGCATCTGTGCAAAAACTTAAGTGTGAGTTTCCTGTGTGCAGATGCTACTGCAGTTGTACAAGTGCAGCAGCTTTGCTTCCTTATCTGTAACTGCTTTAATTATTCTCACTAAAAAAAAAAAAACATATTTTTTTCTCCTGATGTTTTGGCAGTGCACTTAGTCATTTGCTGCCTGCCTGCCACCACTGCAGTCAGTGCATAATGTATCGAAAGCAAGGGGGATCACTGCCATCTTTGCCTTGCAGCTTTATTGCAAACAACAATATAAACAAATTGTTGAAGTCTCTACTGTTTTTGTCTCTGGATGCCACAGCCATTATCTGTCCAATAAGGTAGGCAGGGCAGGGGCCAGGGATGCACCTTTGTGGCCTAGACTTAGCATTCTGACTGTTGTAAAAACAATAAAAAGTTGAAAAACAACAATATAAAAATATTCTTGAAGTCTTTTTGTCTCCAGACCAGACACTACATACTTTATCTGTGCCCTAGGGTAGGCAGGGGCCAGGGGGACAACTTTGTATGCAGCCTTGAGTTAGCTTTCTGACTGTTAAAGTAAAAAGTTAGACAACAATATAAAAAAAATTGTTCATATCTTTATTCTTTTTATTTCCGTATGCCACAAGTGTTAACGTTGCCTTAGGGTGGGCAGGGCAGGGGTTGATGGGGCACCTTTGCAGCCTAGACTTATCTTTATGACAGTAGTTGACATTACAGTAAAAAGTTATGAACAGGAATATAAAACAAGCATTTGTCAATGTTGAATGTTGGCTTGCTGGCATTGGCATTGGTAGTGCAGGAGTCAGAAAGATGCATAATAGGAATGGCAGTGAAATATTGAACTGATGCCAACCCAACCCCCACCCTGCAGAGAATGACAGGCATTTGGGGTGTGCCTTGGGGTCCTCGGCCATAACGCTCATGCCATTTCACCTCACCCTACCTTGCAGGCACTGACTGGTGTCACCGTGTGCCTTGGGGTCTTCGGGCCTTATGCTCACCCCATTCCATAAGGAAATATGCTGAGATGGCTGCAGTATAGGAGAATGGGGTGAAGTTTGGAGCCGAAGACTCCAAGGCACACGTCGATGCCTGTCACTGGCTGCAGGGTGGGGGTTGAATAGTGTGAGCATTACAGCTGATGATCCCAAGTCACCCCCCCCCCCGATGCCTGTCAGTCTCTACAGGGTGGGGCATTACAGTTGGAAACCCTAACACCCTGGGCATTTCTTAATATTGTCACTCAAAATTTTCAACATGAGTTTTTTTTTTTTAAGCTGCTGTGGTATTTATTGTCTTAATCTGTTGCGTATATATATTGATGTATTTTATTTATCATGTTGTACAAGTGCCTTGATTTCAAGAAAGGCACTTTTTATAAATAAAATTGATTGATTGACTGATTGATTGTGACCCCACCACATGAACAGTGGCACTATCAGTTCATTACCCGAAAAATGATTTTGAACAGCGACTGCACCGTTTGGCACCACAAGTGCGAAAACACATTTCGGGCAGGATGTGAAAAATGATAGCTGTACTGTTCATAAGGAGGTGTGAACAAATGTGAATGCTGAAAATCTGGAGTGGAAATATAAACAATTGTCGAAGTTACACGTGTGTGTAGAAACTGTGCAATGCACACTCATAATGCAGTCATTCTTTGAAATTTTTTCACCACATTTGCAACATTTCCGTCTTTCGGATGAGACGTTAAACCGAGGTCCCATCCGCCTGGATTGGTGGTAGTTCAGGTGGATGTTAAAGATCCCATGGCACTTATCGAAAAGAGTAGGGGATTTCCCCGGTGTCCTGGCCAAATTTCCCTCATTCAGTAAAAATACCACCAACAGCTTAATCTGGTTCAAGGTCAGTTGGTATTCATCTGTATCCCCCTCCCCCGGGTCGTGCCTGAAAATAGGCAGGATTTGTCTAGTGCACTTACCTGGTCAACAAAAGCTAAATAAATAAAAAATAAAAATGAATAAAACATGGGCTTTTTGGGACCTCCCCTCATGAACAGTGGCATTGTTGTTTGGTTAATCAGTCCCCAAAGGTGATTTTACGCAGCAACCATGAAACCACCTTTTGAGACCGAGCAATGAAATAACAGTGACACGTTCGTGAGGTGGGGTCCCAAGAATCCCATGTTGAAAATTTGGTCCAAAATTTGAAAAAATGGCTGAGATATCAACCTAAGTTGCAACCCCCCGACCCATTATAAAGCTTACCATCATTTCTTCAGTTTGTGGTTGGCCTTTGAAGAGTGCAAACATGTACGCACCACAGAAGATTGCTGCTCCCGACCTCTAGAGGTAAGTATGGGATGGGTGGCTGTTGGGAGGTGGGTGTGCAGCAGGAGGGTGCGGGTTGGGGGAAGGGGACGGGGAGATCACAAGGGACTGTTTTCTGTTTTACAGGTTAAGTAAAATAAAAACACCACAGGGGACATTTCTTTCTATTTTACAGGGGTAAACAATAAACAAAAACATTTAGACACAGTGGTGTGGGCTCCCAGTGTGCCAAAATGGGGGGGCACATGCCATTGCTGACATGGGGATTGGGCACCCCATTGTCAGCAAAGAACTTAGACGAGTTGGGAGCACATCAAGTACCGGGAGTGGGCATCCCAGTGTCAGAAACAATTATTTCAGCACACTGGTGTGGTCCCTCAGTGTGCCACATTAATGGGGGGGGGATACATGCTGACAGAGGGATTGGGCACCCCCAAAGTTGGCTTTGTGAGACTGTGTGGTGGGAAGCAGGAGCCACCATGTTTCGACACACTGGGGTGGGCTCCCAGTGTTCCACATAATGAGGGGGGAACATGCCAACATGGGGATTGGGCACCCCGATGTCGGATTTCTGGGGAGTGTGTGTCGGGTGGCAGGAGTAGTCATTGTGGAAAGCCGTGCCATGGCTATTTTACTTATTGAAATGTTTCACCAGGAAAGTCACAGTGAAACTCCACTGGTAACTCTGGCTATGCGCATTACTGTGCACTGTAATGCACATGGCCGAAGTCTTGTTATCTGTCACTGCAATGAGGGAACTGTCCCTCATTGGAGCAACAACTTTCTTTCAACTCTGTGGCTCTCTTTGAAACTGCTGGCATCACCAGCATGCTCACTGATTGGCAGCTGAGGGACACACTCACTTAAGCGTCCTCTGCATTGGCCACAACACTGACACACCTCTGAAATGTTGACATACCTCTGAAATGTGCTACTACCACAAGATGTTGTTTGCGCACATGCAAGCCAACATAAAAATTGTTTAGGTCATTTTGTCTTCAGAGTACAGACTTTACAGAAGTAGTTTGAGCCATCGGTTACATTGCTGACTGCCACCGCTGGCTAAGCAAAATATAATAATTCTTCCTGTTTCTGGTTCCTGCTAATGTAAAAAAAAAAAAAGCATCAGACAAATAAAATATTAATAAGTAAATATTTGAAAATATTATTACACTTTTTTTTTATAATTTATCTGTGGACCAGCTCCTCCAAAAGTGGTTCAGACAGGGGTTGGTGTCCAACATGTATTCACTGTCCTGCTGTCCCCTTCACTCCAAACAGACCAGTTGCTACTTCAACAAGTGCTAGCTCTGCTAGTACCCCTGCCACCATCACTGTTTCAGTGCAAGTCTCTGCCTCTGTAGTGACTGATGTTGTTGCCACATCAGCTGCCACCATAACCACCTCCACTGCTGCTGCCAGTGCCATCATCAGCACTACCTCCAGTACTGCTACTACCACCAACACCACCACCTCCACTACTGCTGACACCATTATCATCACCACTAAATCCACTAGTACCACCATGACCACAGTTCATGATAAAAGTATTCAGCCATGGCCTTGGCAGTTAAATCCTAGCAGTTCCTCTAAGCATGATGAGAACAGTGAGGTGCAATGTATTTTGGTCAGAATGTGCTCCCTTGCCAGAAGATTTAAAAAGGCTTGAAGATGTGTTGCATGACACATCCTCTGACAACAATGTCCTGAGTGAGTTTGAGGATGCCGGAACTGAGTCCTCACCTCATTCGGCAAGCAAGCACTCAGGCCAAAAACAATCCCCAAAAATCAGCTGCTGAAGCCAGACTCATAACATCTGCCACTGTTCCTCCTCATCTGTCATGTCAACCTGTTGCTAAAAAAAGAAAAAAGCAGTCCATCTTAACTTTTGCTCATTCTAGTGGTTCTGATACTGCATCTGGTGTCAGTTCACAACAGTTCTCTACACCATTCCAAACTGAATCTGGTTGTCGTGGGTGCAAGCAGCATACCAGAGGGTTGAGGTCAGGTACAAGTTCATGTTCCAGTAATGTCTGGACATATTTTTCTGAGCAGGAGGATGATAAAAGGAGAGATGTGTGTTCACACTGTAGCCAGAGTCTCAGCTGTAGTAAAAGTCTTGATGAACTGAGCACATGTCTTTGGAATCACCTTCTGAAATAGCATCCTGAGGTGGCTCACTTGGATAAAGCCCCTGCTTGTGTTGTGTCTTCATACCACTGCATGCTGTATTTCAAAAAAGCAAAACCAGTTCCTGACTCTGTTGATGGTGCTGCTGGTGGTGATGGTGGCAGAGGCAGTCAGCAAGTGACTGAACACCAGCAATAATCTTGTTTCCAGTCCTTGCCCAAGTACTCTGACAGATACTACACTAAGTCCCTCACAAACCAGTTCAGATGGTGAGACTGCAGATGTGCAGCTTGTGGTGCCCTCCCTCCCCAGCCAAAATCGCCTGCATTTGTCCACTCTGGAGCCAGGGCAGGAGCAAGACTATGCCTTTTCAAAAGCCTACTCTCACAATAAAGGAAGCATTTCAGTCCCACACAAAGTTCTTGCCAACTCAATCTACAGCTATTAAGATCCTACAGCTCACAGGTGAGATGATTGCTCAGGATTTGCAACTTTATTCTATTGTTAAAGATACTGGATTACGTAGACTTCTAAATTTTGTGCAACCTTGATACCACCATATCTCTCAACTGTCCCTGATTACAAGGGACATCTCTCAGTGTAGCCCTCAAAATTGCTTTGTCCCTCATCCATCCCTCCCAGAAAAGATGCTGCCCCCACAGAAAATGTGCTTTAAATTCAGACTTTAAAGAAGAAAATTCTTAATATTCAAAGATGTTAAATCAGAAATAGACTTTTGTACAAGGAAATATAATGGTTACCACAGTGTTCTGAGGTTGTTTCTCCATGACTGAGGATGTGTTCCTCATAATGGTCAGTGTCCCTCAATGGGCCCTCATTTTGAGTGTCTGTGTCCCTCATTTCAGTGACAAAAGGTTGAGAGGTATGGATACCACATCCCATCGCAAAACTACTTTTTCTCAAATAGTCGTGCCAGATATCTACGAGGCATACCGCAGTCAGGTGGAGAAATTTCTGAACCAGGCTGTGGGCATGGTTTTCAGCTGCATATCTGATGTATGGACAAATACAAACTCACTATATGTATACCTCTCACTCACAGCACGCTGGTCTTCACCTACACTAGTGGCACATGGTGGCATAACTGCTATCGACTCATCCTCCTCTTCCTCTGACCTTGGCTGTAGGTATTGATCATGCTTTTGTGGGACCACGAGGTGGCAATGTTAAAAAGATTCTAATTGAGAAGGAGTCATTTTGGATCTATAAGTTGGGTGCACTTAAATTACCAGGTTTAAATGATGATATTGATTTAATAGTACATCTTCATAAATAGACACCTAGGTATGAACCAATCTTAGTCATAAGACTTGGGAACTGTTTCATATTTCATGGTAAGCTGTAAATAGGATGAATACTATAATTATATGAACAGTGGTAATAGTTATTAATGGATTTGTATACATGAATACTTCAGGATAGCTCATTGTTCTTCCATCTGTTGGTTGTCTAATGTGTGTGTGTGTGTGTGTGTGTGTGTGTGTGTGTGTGTGTGTATATATATATATATATATATATATATATATATATGTATATGGGGTTAAAATATTAGATAAATATTTTTGATATACACACTGTGTCTGAGGATTAAATGTGGGCTGAAAGTCCCAATAATTATTTCATTTATTTCACACTATTTATTATTTTTTATTTTTCATATTCATGTTTGAATATATTAAGGTGATGGGATGATCTAAATTTGGTATAAAATAATTATAGATATTAAAGTTGTTTTTTTAGGGGTGGTCTTACACTATTAAATACTGTAATATGTTTATATATATATATTGGTAGTAATATTAAAAGATTTATTAAGCAAGTTATATATTGCTATATTATCTTGAAGGTATTTAATGTGATGACTTTTCATAGTAATGCTATATATATATATATATATATATATATATATATAAATATATAAATATAACAAGGACATAAGTGAGGTCCCCTTTAAGATAGTGCTTTAAATTGCCTTTGCTGAAGAACCTTGGGATACTTCCTGAAGAGGCTACTGTGAAACCGGTAGAAGTCAGTTGGGCCCTGCCCTGCTCTCCCAGCCTGTGCCAACAGCATGTATAAGGTTTGTGGATTTTGCACCTTCTGTGTTTGAGGCTGTGTTAATAAGCTGCAAATGTTTGGACATTTCATTTTTTGTCATTGTCTTTTTTTAATGGTGGGTAGTGCTGGCCTGTTCTGGGTTTTTTAAGTACTGCTGTTTGATAAGCACACCCTGGTGTGGGGCAGCTGGATACAGAATATTGGTTTGCTTGGCTGTAGTAATACCTATTCCAACTGGATTTGTGCTCTCTTTAGTGTTGCAGTCCTTCCAAGCGAACACACCAGTGTAAACATTCTTATGTCTTTGCAAGAAATACTCAACTCCTTAGCACAACAGATTTGTGTGTTGTGTTCTTCATTACAAATAACAGGCAGAACATGATAAAAGCAGTTCATGATGGGTACTTCCAAGGAATCCACTGCTTTGACCATACATTGAACCTTGTGGTCACTGGTGCACTCCAGAGCAGTGTGGGTGCTTTTCTTATTGTTGATATCTCAAGAGATATCTAACCATTTCCATAATTCTGCTACGGTAACCAGAGAGCTGCAAACTGTTCAGGACCAGCTTGGTTTACCAAACCAGCGGCGAACCCAAGATGTCAGTACACAATGGAACAGCACATTTTATATAGTTCAATATTTGCTGGATCAGGAGTATGTTCCACATGAGTTATCCATCAAGCAGGATATTGGTGGGATGCTGCTACACCAGGACTGGAGCATCATTGAGGGCATGGTCCAGATTCTGCCTCACTTTGAGAAATGCACCCATGACCTAAGCTCCAATACACCTTCACTGAGTCAAGACATTCCAGCTGCCCATTTTCTCATGTCAACCATGGAGAGTTTCCAGGAGTGCAGCTGTATGTACTTGTTTCCAGAACCCATCAAATAACTCATTAAAGGACTTACTAGGGAGTTAAGATCACAGTTTGCAACTGTACATGACAATACCAGTTATGTGTTCACAACCATGCTAGACCCAAGATTCAAATGTAAGAGAGACTGTGCCTGGCCATACAGAGTCACAAAGTGATTGGGTACCAGCAGCAACTGTATAGTGAACATGAGGGAGTCATGAGGGAGATGGACCTGTTCCATTCAGAGAATGCTGGTTGGTCAGACAGTTCTGGAACAACTGGAGTGAGTGGCACTGGCAGCCCAAGTGACAGTGGTGTTGGTGATGGCATGCCACTGACAATGAGGTTGTCTTCTGATGCAGGAAGACAGGGTGAGTCAGCAACACAGGCTCATGACACTGCTCCTGAAGTTACAAAAGCACATCATTATGATTGATCACTGCTCATGAACTCGCCACTGAAGAAGCAATGTCAGAGGACGTTTGTTGCCACATTCTGCTGAGCAGATGTTCAGGAATTATTTGGATGAGCCAGTTGTGGACTTTAATGCTGATCCTCTTGCCTTCTGGAACACCAGAAAGCAATCATGTCTTGCTTTGTCTGAGGTAGTATGTAAATATCTTGGGTGCTCCCCTCGGAGCACCTCTTCAGCACTGCAGAAGCTAATGTTCAGCCACATCACTCTTGTTTGCAGCATGGGCATGTGTAGCAGCTTCTGTTTATTAAGCTCAATATGCATCTGCTTGATTCTTTTAAGTGAATAGTGTGTACTAGTCACAGCCTGACAATATGCTGTCACTGTCTGCCAGCATTGAATATTGAAGTGTCTATTATATGTATGACTTTCTTATCTCTGCTCTTCATTTTACTGACAAAGATTCTGGAATAATGATGTTGGATGAGGTTACACTTGCTGCTTGGTGTTTTGACTGCTCTTATGGCTTTATGACCACTGCTGCTGTTAAAATGACTATGATCTTGGAAATTATTGAAAATATTTTTCTCTCTTTTTTTAGCAATATGACTTCTCCAATCCTGGTATTGTATACCCAGGCACTGGGTTATTAAATTTACTTATTATGCCATTAACTTTCAGGCCAGACAGCTATCAAAATAATTGTATGAAAAATAAATAAATAAAACAGTTTAAAAATATAGTAATAAAAAAAATGAAAAGCTGAATATTTGCTTCACTGTGCAACTCAGCTTTGCTTTCGTGTCTCCAAAACAAGCATAGTCTTTTATTTTAAAATCCTTTCTCTGGACTTCCGGTTCCACCTCGGAGATCTATGGCTGCATAGATGACTCTCTTAACCCCCAGAGTTATTTTTCCCTCCGTCAAGTGATTTTTGTAAATCAAGCCATCTTTAGCAATGAATAGGAGGGGAAACAAGGGGAATGAGCCCCTAATGGCTCAAAAACTGGAAAATGGTCCTGGAGATGAAGAGCGCTCTGATTCTGATATTACGGACATGGTACCACTTGGCCTCAGCCCACCTTAAATCCACTCCAGCATCACAGAAAAACTCCAAAGCAAGGAAGATAGTCAAACTGGACACACTATACAATGAATGATGTGCATTTCACGCTGATATCAAACAACTGTATATTGAAATGCGTAGAGATATTACACAGCTAGAGCATAGAAACATAGAAGTTGATGGCAGATAAGGACCGCAAGGCCCATCCAGTCTGCCCGTTTCCTTTTCTACCTTATAAATGTGCCATCAGCCTTTGCTCTGTCAGTGGCCTATCTATTCATACTCATTTGTATTGCTCCCTTATGCCTATCCCATACCTGTTTGAAGCCCTGAACTGAATTCATAGCCACCACTTCTTGAGGTAGGCCATTCCATGCATCCACCACCCTTTCTGTGAAAAAGAATTTCCTCACATTCCCCTTAATTGGCCCCCCTCTAATCTCATGCTG
This sequence comes from Neoceratodus forsteri, assembly GCA_016271365.2. NCBI lineage: Eukaryota > Metazoa > Chordata > Ceratodontiformes > Ceratodontidae > Neoceratodus > Neoceratodus forsteri. The sequence continues at coordinate 802,042,081 of CM028129.1, forward strand.
TGTCCTCTTGTCCTACTATTTTTCTTATATTTAAACATGTTAGACTCTTTCACCTTGTTAATGCCCTTAAGGTGTTTGAATGCCTCGATCATATCACCTCTCTCCCTCCTTTGCTCAAGGGCATACATATTGAGCTCTGTTAATCTGTCCTCATATGTCTTCTGATGCAGTCCCTGCACCATTTTGGTTGCCCTTCTCTGGACTGCCTCAATTTGGTTAATGTCCTTGTGAAGGTGTGGCCTCCAATACGGCACACAGTACTCCAGATGGGGCCTAACCAGTGTCTTGTAAAGAGGGATTATTACTTCCCTCTTACGACTTGTGATACCCCTACTAATACACCCTAACACACCTCTAGCCTTACCTACTGCTTTAGAGGTCTGCTTGGATGATTCCAGGTCATCAGTGATGATGATGCCCAAGTCTCTTTCTTCCTTTGTGACTGCTAGCAACTCCCCTCCCAGCCTATAGGTGGCTTCAGGGTTTCTCTTCCCTATGTGCATGATCTTGCACTTCTTTGCATTAAATCCCAGTTGCCACTCCTCTGACCATTTTGCTAGTTTATCCAGATCTCTTCTCATTCTACCCACCCCATCTGGATCAGCTACTCTGTTGCAGATCTTGGTGTCATCTGCAAACAGACAAGCCTTACCCTCTAGTCCATCTGCAAGGTCACTAATGAAGATGTTGAAGAGGACTGGCTCTAGGACTGATCCCTGAGGTACCCCACTTATGACTTGCATCTCTTCCAACTGTATACCATTTACCACCACTCTCTGTTTTCTGCCCGTCAACCAGTTTGCCACCCAGTTGACCAACTTCTGACCCACCCCGAGCCTACCCAGCTTATTTATCAATCTTCTATGTGGAACAGTGTCAAAAGCTTTGCTGAAGTCAAGGTAGGTGACATCAACTGCTCCCCCTTGGTCCACCACTCTGGTTACCCAGTCAAAAAATCTATGAGATTAGTTTGACAGGACCTTGTTTTGTAAACCCATGCTGTCTTGGATCCTGTGCCCTATGGATTCCAGATGTTGCACTATCCTTTCCTTAAGGAGTGCCTCCATAATCTTGCCCACTACTGAGGTAAGACTGACTGGTCTGTAGTTCCCTGCCTCCTCCCTGCTACCACTCTTGTGAGGCGGGATCACATGAGCCCTTCTCCAGTCTTCTGGGACCTCTCCTGTGCTCAGAGACTCACTAAACAATTCTGCTAATGGCTCTGCTAGTTCCTCCTTTATCCTTAAGTACCCTGGGATGTATGCCATCAGGTCCCATTGCCTTGTCCACCTTGAGCTTAGCAAGCTCTTGTGGGACCTTTCTTTTGTGAAGGAGTAGTGCTCACCTCCCTCCCCCTGTGTCCATGGTGCTGAGCTGTGGACCCTGCCCTACCTTCTCTTCAGTAAATACTGAGCAAAAGTATCTATTTAGGATAGATACTTTTACATGGTCCTCCTCCTCACATGCTCCCTTTTCTCCATTAAGCTTAGCAATACCCCCTCTGGACTTTCTCCTTTCACTAATGTATCTATAGAAAGTCTTGTCACCTTCTTTTACTGTTTGTGCTAGTGTTTCCTCAGTTTGGGACCTTGCCTGCCTTACTGCCTTCCCTGCTTCCCTTAGGGCAGTTTGGTATGCCTCTCTATCTTCATCCCGCTGTGTTCCCTTATATTTCCTGAAGGACAGCCTTTTGGCTCTGACCTTTTCTGCTACTGTATTTGAGAACCAAAGTGGTTTCCTTCTTCTTTTGCACTTCCTTTTCTGTCTAACACAATGGGATGTTGCTTCAAGTATTGCATCATAATGCTTGCCCACTTTGTGTACCCCCTCACCTGTGTTTCTTTTGCCAGGGCTAGCTTAACTCTGTTGGCCATCTTATCAAAGTCAGCTCCTCTGAAGTCCCATATTTTGCCTTGGAATGGGATGATTTAGATGTAGTAGCCAAATTGAGCCATACCATGTGATGGTCACTGGCCCCCAGGTGACCTTCTACCTGGAGATCTGTGATCCCTTCCCTGTTAGTCAGTACTAGATCTAGGATAGCCCTGTCTCTTGTGGGTTGTTGTACCAGTTGTTTGAGGCCCTCCCCTGCAGGAATCCACTATGTGTCTAGTTCTGGCAGATGTTCCTGCTGGTATTGACCAATCTGTATCCGCATGTTGAAGTCTCCCATTATCAGAACCTCCTTTAGCTGTCATGTTTTGTATATCTTCTAACAGTAATGTGTCTATGTCCTCCCCCTGGTCTGGGGGCCTGTAGACAACCCCAGTTCTTATGACTGTCCCATTTCCTGTTTCCAGGGTGACCCTCAGTTCTTCTGGCTTCTTATGTGTATTCTGAATTTCTGTAGCTTTGATATTTTCATTGACATACAGGGCCACTCCTCCCCCCCTTTTTACACCTCGGTCTCTTCTGAACAATACATAGCCAGGTACTGAAGTCTCCCAAGTGTGGTTACTGGTAAACCACATCTCACTAATTGCTACTATGTCCAGTTTAGCCTCGGACATTATTGCTTGCAGGTCTGGGATCTTATTTCCCAGGCTGTGAGCATTTGTGTACATGATTTTCCATTGGCCAGATTTCGGTGTGTTAGTTGTTGGGTGAGGTTTGGCATTACCCCTGTGCATTGTATGGGGAGACAAACCTTTTTTCTTACCTGGTGATGCAAATGAACTGCAAATGTGCTGAATCCCTGTTTGACCACTAGCTGAGGGAGGGTGTTCTTCCCATTCGACGTATGGGGTGCTGCACCCCTCTCCCCATTTGCTAGTTTAAATATTCTGCAAAGATGTCAAACTTCTGCCCCAATGCACTGACTCCCTCCTTAGTCAGATGCAGTCCATCAAATTTAAAGAACTTTCGCTCCCAGAACTGTTGCCAGTTCCCTACAAATCTGTGTCCTTTTTCCTGGCATCAGCCCTTGAGCCACGTGTTTAGCTCCCCTATCTCCCCTTCTCTGACCTTCCGTCCATCTGCCCCCCTCTCCAAGACTGGCAGAATCTCAGAGAAGGAGATGCCGGATGAAATGGATGATAGTTTGTCACCCAGCCTGGTCAGGTGTCCTTGGTCTCCACAACTGACCGGCTGGTGAGATCGTTAGTCCCTATGTGTACTAGGACATCAATGTTTTCTCCTGCTTTGTGAACAATTTTAGCAATGGGTCAGTGTCTCCCCATGCTGATGTACCTGGGAGACATCTGACCACCTGCTGGAGATGGGTATCAACTCCCGAATCATGGAGTCTCCTATGATCAGAAGTTTTTTGGATTCCCTTTTTGCTTTTTTTGTTTTGATTCCTGATTTGGGTGAGTTTTGTTGTGCTAGCTCCTGTGCTGCAGTGTCCTGCTCTGCAGTGTCTTATGCTTCTTTGTTTGATTTCAGAGATAGAGGCAGATACCTGTTTGTAGTGTTTATATGTTTTTTGGAGTTAATATGTTGGAGAGCAGAGAGTGATGGGGCACCCGATTTGCCCCGCCTAACCACCTGCCAACCTCCTGGTCCAACTACCCTCTGCAGTCAAGGTTTTTCTGTTGGATGCTGGGGAAATGGCGGGTGGTTCTTATAATGCATTTCCTCTTGAATATGAAATTTGAGGCATGCAATCTCTGCCCATGCTGCCCAGAGCTGAGCCCTAAGATCTCCAATGGCCCAGCATGTAGGACAGTGTCCTAAATCCTGTAAGACTGTCCTTCTGAAAATTGTTCCACAGTACCTGCAGTTAATGATATCCATTCCAGATAAGTTGCTGGGTTTATAACCTAGTCAGAGTAATTAGAAAGAACAAAATGCAAGTAATGGTTTGATTGTGTTTTGTTTTTGTTTAACTTGTTACAACAAGTTAAATTACTAGTGCCCCTGTAAATGAGCTCACCTTGTGGATGCCCCACTGATCTACCCCTTCCTGCTCTGCCACAGGAAATGTCACAACTGTGGTACCCTATAAAAGGAGTGTAGTGTGGGGTGGTTGGGGATGGGGGTGGGTGGCTGGGCCCTTCCCCTGCCGAAAAAGAACAACCACGGACGAAAGAACAAGGAGGTAAGAGAAGAAACAATCAGTCAACAACAAATGCAGTAACCCTGAAAGCTTATCCTAATGTTAGATAAAACTGTAAAACCTGTAAAGTACCACCTGTAATAATTTCAGAGAAGATATACATTGTAAGAAACACTTTGCTACAGAGAAAAATAAAGCAATGAAATGTTAGCAACAAACAGTAGCAATCCCTGTGAGTAAAAAATTAAAACAACACCACACAGTAAATCTGCTTAGCCAAAAGAAGTCTTAATCCTTTTCCCTTGCTCTGGTAAGGTTCTCTACTCTGCCTTTCAAGCAGTCTTGGAAGGAAAGAGCTCAGGTGAAGCTAGGTGCCTTGGCCAGCAAACCAAGTCTTCTACCTCCAAGATATCAACTAACCTGATCTTTTAACCCTTCTTTCTGTTGGAAATTACTGACAGTTTGCCAGCTTCACCCCTCACATACACACCTAATCCTTTGGAAGAGCTGTGGGAGGAAAACAATTAGCTCCTTCAATGTGAGAAGGAGACTGAAACACCTCTGAGACAACAAACCTTTTCAACAAAAAAACAAGAATAAAATAAAACATTGTCAAACAGTTATTTTGCTTAGCCCAGTGATAAAAAAGTCACAAAAATGTAAGCACCACCTGTAATAATTTCAGAGAAGATATACCCTGTGAGAAACACTTTGCTACAGAGAAAAATAAAGCAGTAACAGAAGATATACCTTGCAAAAGACAATTTGAATCAGAAGATTACAACAGTAATCTGTTAGCACACACCTCTAGGCACACCTTGTAAGAATGCAGAAGAAGGTATACCAGCAACAATTTGAATCAGAGAAAAATAAAGCAATGAAATGTTAGCAACAAACAGTAGCAATCCCTGTGAGTAAAAAATTAAAACAACACCACACAGTAAATCTGCTTAGCCAAAAGAAGTCTTAATCCTTTTCTCTTGCTCTGGTAACAGTCTCTACTCTGCCTTTCAAGCAGTCTTGGAAGGAAAGAGCTCAGGTGAAGCTAGGTGCCTTGGCCAGCAAACCAAGAGAGCAGATGATACTGAGAGACAGATCACAGCAAATGAGAACAAAGTGGATGATCTGGAGGACCTTGTTCAACAATTACAAGATCACCAAGAAATGTTAGAGGCTTGACAAGAGGATGCAGAGAACAGGGCGAGAAGAAAGAACATTATGCTCTACTGCATTGCAGAAGGCTTTGAGGGAACAGATATAAAAGCATTTATTGTGACTCTGTTAAAAACCTCCCTGGACTTGCCACCTGATACGCAGCTGGATTTTGAATGCATACATCAAGCTCTGGAACCCAAGTCCACTTCTCCTACAGCCAGTCCCCGCTCTATCATAGCTCGCTTTGGTAGTCATGACATTAAAGAACAGCTACTATTATTAGCATGGCACAAAAAACAAACCTTTTATGGCCAGAAACATTTCTACATAGATCATGACTATGCACCGAAGACAATGCAACTTCATAGAGCATACCTTCCACTGCTGCCTACATTAAAAACTCAGGGGATAAAATTTACTACTCCATATCCTGCAAAATGAATAGTCCACTTACAAAATGGGAAACAGAAGTTTGACACGGCAGAAGAGTTGTGCGAGGCTCTCATTAAACATGGCTTGGTCTTTCTAGAACATGCAGAAACACCTGTAACTCAGAAACCTCAACCTCAGCAATGGCAGACCCACGGAGGAAGATGGCACAATAGAGAGAGCAGCAATGTTACAACCAAAGACCTGAAGCAATGCCTGGTGGAATTTTGTAGAATGGATGATATCAAACAGAATACCCGAGAAGCCAGAAATACTATAAGGACAGTATTATGTCAGAGGTACCCTTGTTTTGAGGGAGAAGGGGGGAGTTCATGACGGAGAGGGTGGAGGTGATCAGGTTAGGCCTGTTCTACCCAAGCCATAATGGTGGGCCCAACGCTAGACCACAAAACAAAGATATATTAGACCCTCTAACTACCTGGGTTCCTTGTGGTTGCTTGTTGTGGTGACACCGTATGGCCTTTCCCTTCTAGATCCTCTCTGCATGTCCCCTGCACCCTAACTGAAAAGTTACACAGCGATTACATGGAGACTCTCACATTAATGACTTGCTAAGGTGATGATCCGTTCACACCTATAAAGCAATATTGGGGAACTGATTGATTTAATGGCTACTTGAATCTATACCAATGCTGAGTGAGGACAATATTTTATACTGGATACTGTTTAATTTAATTTTTTTACATCTGCTGTGACTAAGGGACAACAAAACATTTATTCAATAAATTTGTTTATTGGGCCAGGGAATTCTACCTAAGCTGGTTATTTTGAAAGGAGATCTTAGATTGGGGGAAGGTGAGTAACCAAAGCTGAGTTCCGAGGTGCTTTTCCAGAGATATTTCTCTGGACTACCTTTACTATACCTCACCCTTTTCTGTTTACTAGTCCTCCAATGTATATTTTTTTGTTTGGACTTAAACAGTCTGCAGGGGTCCCAGAGCCAGGTGAGCCCTGGATTTACCTCCTCTTCTGCTTTGAAACATGATTACAACCAAATGTTTCCAGAAGTGCTAGGGAAATTAGATGTAATTTCCCCCATCTTGGAAGTCTGTTTTATTATTTGCTGGAGACTGAATACAACCAATGGGTTGATTATAATATTATTTACTATTAATAGTTATAAGTTAACCCAGTTGGCTACTAGTTATTTAATGGATAAATTACAATCAATATTACAAGCAAAAGAAGATATACAGAAGGTTATAGATGATATAGACATAATAAAAGGTCTGAGAGATATGACGATAAAGTGCGATTCATTTGAAGGCAGGACCATGCTTCGGGGGGAAGGGGATACATGGCTTCTATTACAACAGGAGAAGATGATTAGGGAAAAATGGGTAGAGACAGATTATATAACCGGCTTAGGGAAGACTTCTTGTCATGGGGAGACCTACTTTAATATCATCCTTTAATGTAAATGGCATGCATGACCAAATTAAAAGGAGAAGATTAGTCAACTTATTTAAACAAGAGAAGCCAGATGTAATTCTCCTTCAGGAAACACAGTCTGAACATCTTAAATTTAAATCATGGGGTTATCAGGTGGTGGTGGCCTCCTTGCATAAGTCTGGCTGGCGAAGGGGTACTGCAATACTGATACCCCATGGGGTTCCTTTTCAACTTGAACAAGAGATTCTGGATGGGGAGGGGAGATATGCTATAGCAGTGGGTACTTTATATGGTACTCAGGTTGCTTTAGCCTCAGTATATCTCCTTCCAAGCTCTAAAATGCAAGCAACTGATAAATTCCTGGATGACCTTTTCCCTTATGTGCGAGGTATGTGTGTTATAGGGGATGATCTCAATGTTACACTCAATCCTAAATTAGATACTAGTTCTCTCTCCAAACATAGATTCACACCATTACAAAAATACCTTAAAGTATCCCTCCCTAAATTAGGTATGGTGGATATCTAGTGTCATTTTTTCCCCTCTGTAAAGGCCTATACCTACCATTCTCCCAAAATGCATACATCTGCTAGATTAGATTATCTATTTACCTCAGTAGAGCACCTAGACTTAGTGCGAGATATGACAGTGGGATCCCCCATCCTTTCAGACCACTCCCCATTATATATAAAAATGGACTTAGTCCACCCGCAGAAGAATTCATTTTGGCATTTAAACTTAATGCATCTACAGTACCCAGAGTTTCTTAAGCTAGTTAAGACACTTATACCCAGAATTTTAAGGGAAAATTACATGGGCAATGTTACTGCTGGGGTAAAATGGGATACTCTTAAAACTATATTACGGGGGGGGGTGGATTATTAGATTCTCCACACACAAGAAAAAAGCTAGAGAAAGTTACAGAAGGAATTAAACGGAGAGTTACTACAATTATAGACTAGACAGTTTCAAGGAGAAAATGCGCTCAGTGATCAGATCACTAAGTAAAACAACAACTACAGAAATTAGCGGATCAACAGATAGAACAACTGCTGTATTTGAAGCTCAGTCATCAGGAAGGGGGGCCCCGAGGTGCTAGAAAATTAACAAGATGTTTGAGAGGAGCTAAAGCCCAAACAATGGTGATAAAACTAAGGGACTTCTGTTCTGGTCATATGTTATGTCACCCGGGTGAAATAAGACAGGCGATGGCTATATACTACCAGAACTTATACTCTGAGGAAACTCACCCTACTGCTGGGCAGTTAAATACTTATTTGCAACATTCCCCTGTACCTAAGCTTTCACAAACCCAGGCAGAAGAATTACTTTGCCCTATTACACCCACTGAAATATGGGAGCCTATCAAACTGACTAAATACCAAAAAGCACCGTGCCCTGATGGATACCCTATGGAATTTTATAGAACATTCCATAAATTATTGATACTGCCTCTTCTTTGCACATATGTTAATATTCAGAACAAACAACTTCCCCCATCCACCTGGAGGTATATGGAGATAGTGTCCATCCCTAAACCTAGAAAAGATCCCTCCTTAGTAGCTTGCTATAGACCCATTTCGAGGCTTAATTGTGATTATAAAATATTTATGTCAATATTGATCCATAGAATGGTTCTCTTGCTTCTAAATGTAATTGGTGGTGACAAAGTGGGTTTCATAATGAAGAGACAAGCACATGATGCAGTCAGAAGGGTGCTTCTACTTACAGGATATGCATCATAGAGGCAGATCCCCCTTGTCCTTCTTTGCCTCGATGCCAAGAAGGCATTCGATAGGGTCTCTTGGCCCTATATGTAGGCTACCCTAGAACAATTTGCATTTCCAGATGGATTCATATCTCAAATTAAAGCAATGTATCAGATGCCTATGACCTATCTCAAATTGGATGGCATGCTCTCCCCCCATCCCTTTAACCAGTGGTACAAGACAAGGATGTCTTTTATCTCCCCTACTTTTCATCCTTTATTTAGAGTCATTAGCGGCTAATATTAGGGCACAAGATAAAATAGAAGGAATCCTGGTGGGAGGACGGTTACACAAATTGACATTGTTTGCAGATGACATCCTACTAACCCTCACCTCACTAGAGACCTCGATAACAGCGGTTTGGGAACAGCTAACTATGTTTGGCAAACTGGTAGGATACAAGATTAATGACACCGAGATGGAATTCTTGGCATATTCCTTTCAACCCCCTAGGACCCTTACAGCAAAGTTTCCATTTTGCTGGAATAGAGTGGAGATGAGATATTTAAGCATTAAAATACCGTACGCACTGATACATCTGGAAATTATGAATTTTGAACCAATTACCCAACAAATTACTTTGGACCTGTCCCATTGGACTTCACTTCCTATAGGAATCATAACTTGGGTTGAAACAATTCAACAAAATGTGTTACCACATTTACTTTTCTTTTTATAGACCCTCCCTATAGTACCATCAGATACATATTTTCAAACATGGGATAAGCTATTCTCTAGATTTATATGGGGAGGTAAGACACCTCGAATAAGGTATCATACTCTGCAGTTATCTAGGGTACAAGGAGGTCTTAACCTCCCTAATATGAGGAGATATGCTCAAGCAGCTCAGATTCACATATCTTTATTACATGTGATGGCCCAATATAGGACATGTTGGAAAGAGATTGAGGTCACACTCAATGGATTAGAACATTTCTCCTACTTTATTTTGGGGGAATCATTGAGAAATACACCTTTAACAAGGTTTATGCAATACACCTCAGAATTTCTCAAGAGTTGGCAACAAATTGTAAGATATACCATATCCCCCTCAGAACGTAGATATCTTTCTAGGATTCCACATCAGCAATGGGAGAAATTAGATCTCCAATATACTTTTCAGCTAGTGGGGCCTATGGGACTCTATTCTTTCGCTAAATTGCAATTGGAGCACAAACTTCCCTTAGACCAATATGGAACATATATAAGAAACAAACAACATCTAGTGCCCTTTGAGAATACTCTTTCAGAGGTAGTGGAATCTCCTTCGACCCTAGTTCAGATGGTGATATCTCATTTAAAGGAACAGATACAAGAACACATAATTGGGGCCCTATATTCAGTACTCAGAGGGTACAGCACTGATTCACTGGAGTATTTTAGAATTAGATAGTCCAGGGAGTTGGGCTTAGACTTGGAAAAAGATCAGTGGCAGGTTTCAACAATCATGTGCAGTATTCCAAGCGTTCTTCCAATTTGTACTGGAGGGAGTACGTGTGGAAAGCCAGAATAAGGTTTTTCAGAACACTTGATATAACAGCACATTTCCATGAAGGGGAACATAACACATGTTGGAGGGAATGTGGCCAAATAAAAGCGGGATGGGGACATATAATATGGTCATGCCCACTGAGAGGGGGCTATTGGCAAGACGTTCTACAATAATTAAATGCAATATATGAGAGACCAGAGGTGCTTAGCCAGACTTTTATATTTACAGCAACCCCACCTAGTGGAGTGCAAATTCAAAAAGGGCTGTACAAAATTTTGACACGTCTCATACTTGCAGCTAAGAAAATAATTGCGAGACTTTGGCTTTCCACGTGAGTCCCAACTAAGGAAGCTTGGAGAAAACTAACACATCAGATTTACTATTTGGAAAGAATATCATCCAGAATAAATAATAGGACTAATCATTTTGATAGTCTATGGAAACAATGGACCCTATATCAATTGGAACATTACCCAGAATTTGTACATTGAATCTGTATCATAAAGACTGGAATATTATAAGGTTGCAGGAAGGGTGGGGGAAGGGCAAATTAAATTAGAAGGTATATTAGAAGATTGAGCCTTATTTAAACAACTATCTAGTCATGTATTCCTGAGTTATCCCCATGGAGATATGTCCCAAGCCCTATGTCTATGTCTATATTTATACTTATATTTATCTCAGATGGAATTTAGAATATAACCTAAAGCTGTATCTACTGTGGAATCTGAATTTAACTGACTGTTATAACCACATCCCTGTTATTTTAATCATGGATGTATTTGGGTACTAAATAAATAAAAAAATAATGAAATCCTTTCTCTGTGTGCTGTGCAACTCTTTGCTTTGGTGCTTCCCTCCTGGTGTGCAAAACAGATGATTTCTACATTTTTTGGTACACCTATCAGACAGAACAGAAGATGTAAAGAAAATGTCAAATCTGTTAAAGGAAAACACTGGTTATCTTTGTGCACTGTCATGTCAGTGTATATGCCCTCAACATTTCTGAGTAACAAAATCTGTTTTCCAACAAAAGTTTTGACATTTTGGCATTAGAACTTAAGTTTGAAAAAGTGCTCAAAACGTCCATGTAGCAAGGCTGCTGGCAGCAACCCTATGGGAGCTACTTACTCCCATGCCTTGGATATACTAATGTTTGCCATAAGGAACGGGGGCACATAAACTTCAGTCAAAACACTGAATACGTTCTTCTGTATTTTCACTTTATTCCAAGTAGTTCAAAAAGGCATAGGGTCAATCCTCTATGTTTCACCCAATATTAAGGGCTTTCTCAAGAGAATGCCTTAAAGTCTAAAGCTAAACATAAAACATTTTTACAGTCATCATTTATACCATTACATATATTTCTTGTATTGACATTTTTAACACATGTTTCTACTACATTTACTCACAGTTAAATCACTGTTCTCAAAGTCCCTTTTGGCTTTTTAATTTGTGGTACTCACATTATTAGACCTATAACAAAACATTTACAGTTTTTCATTATCAATTATGGTTTTAGTTTTTTATGTATTTATTGTGTCCCCCCCCACTACAGGCAAATAAACAAACTGTGCCATAGATTTGAAATTTTATTTGGCAGGTACCTCACTCTCTAATGTCATATTTTCTGAAGGCCAAGTCCATTTGTAATTTTGGCTCCTGAAACAACAATTAAGTTCTAAACAACTTTCTGAAGTAGAGGAAGGCCTATTATTAAAGGCTTGTCATTTGCTATAATTACTAATGTTAATAAGTTTGAACTTGAATGTAACCTTCAAAAAATTCATTAGAACTTCGAGGCTTAAAACAGTTTGTTGAAGAAACTAACAAGGACTTTTTTCTGCAGAGTATAAACAAGCATTTGTCAATGCAGATTGTTGTTTTGCTGGCATTGGTAGTGCAGGAGTTAGAGATGCATAATAGGAATGGCAGTGAAGTATTGAATTGACACCAATCCCACCCCCACCCCGCAGAGACTGACAGGCATTGGGGGTGTGCCTTTGGGTCATCAGCTATAACGCTCATGCCATGTAACCTCATCATGCCCTGTAGACACTGACAAGTGTCATGTTGTGCTTTGGGGTCTTTGAGCCTTATACTTACCCCATTCCATAAGGAAATATGTTGAGATGGGTGCAGTATAGGAGAATGGGGTGAACTTTAGGGCCAAACACTCCAAGGCACACCTCGATGCCTGTCACTGGCTGCAGGGTGGGGGTGGAATGGCATGAGCATTACAGCCAATGATCCCAAGTCACACCCCTGACGCCTATCAGTCTCTACAGGGTGGGATGTTACAGTTGGAAACCCTAACGCCGTGGGCATTTGTTCGTATTTTCACTCCACATTTTCAACATGGGCTTTTTGTGACCCCACCTCATGAAGAGTGGCACTATCAGTTTGTTTGCTGAAAGGTGGTTTTGCACAATGACTATGGCATTTGGTGACACAGGCATGAAAATATATTTTGGGCAGGATGTGAAAAATGACAACTGTATTGTTCATGAGGAGGTGTAAAAAAAATGGCAACGTTGAAAATCTGGAGTGAAAATATGAAAAATTGGTGAAGTCATGAGCAGGCATAGAAACTGCCCAACACACGTCTGTAACCCAATTATTTTTGGGATTTTCCCCCACATTTTCAACATAGGCATTTTGGGACCTCCCCTCCTGAACAGTTGCATTGTGATTTTGTTAATCTGTCCCAAAAGTTGATTTCCCACAGCGACCACGCCATTGTGCGCCACAGGTACAAAAACACATTTTGGGCAGGATGTGAAAAATGACAGCTGTACTGTTCATAAGGAGGTGTGAAAAAATGCCAGTGTTGAAAATCTGGCACGAAAATATTGCGAATTTGGGTACAAGGGTGCGTGAAAACTGCACAACGCACGCTTGTAACAGTCATTTTATGGACTTTCATCACCAGATTTTCAACATAGGCACTTTAGGACCTCTGCTCATGAACAGTGTCACCATCATTTTCTCAAACTGTCCCAAAAACTGATTTCACACAGCGACCGTGCTATTCTGCACCAGATGTGTGAAAACACATTTTGGCCAGGATATGGAAAATGACAGCTGTACTGTTCATAAGGAGGTATGGAAAAATGCCAATTTTGAAAATCTGGAGTGAAAATATTACAAATTCATGAAGTTATGAGCGTGTGTGGAAACTGCACAATGCACACTCGTAAAACAGCCATTTCTTGGATTTTTTCCACCAAATTTGCAACATTGGCTTTTTGACAGCCTCCATCATGAACAGTGGCACTGTCATTTTGTTAACCAGTCCTGAAAGGTGATTACGCATAGTGACCGCGAAATCACCTTTCAGGACTGAACAACACCATGACAGTCCCTGAATTCATGAGGAGGGGTCCCAATAACCCCATGTTGAAAATCTGGTGCCAAAACTCCCCCAAATGCCTGAGATATGCACCAAAGTTGAAAAAACCTATTTATGCCATCATACAGCTTACCGGCATTTCTTCAGTTCGCGGTCAGCTTTGAAGAGTGCAGACATGTTCCCAGTCCAACAAAGATCATAGCGCCATGCTCCAGAGGTAAGTATGGGGTGAGGAGGGTGTGGGGAGGCAGGGTGCACAGAAGGTGGGAGCGGGTTGGGGGAGGGCCATCGGAGTCAATGAGGGACCATTTTCTGGTTTGCAGGTGTAAAAAAAAACAAAACATTGTGGGATGGTTTTTGTTTTACAGGGGCATTTGGCATGCTGGGGTGGGCTCCCAGCATGCCACTTGACTGTTTTTTTGGGGGTACTGTAGCCAACGGGGGAGTGGGCACCCCTGTCAGCACATACCAAAGGGGGGGACAAGACCCAAGGGGAATTAGGCATCCCCCTTGGCACACAACAAAAGCGGTAGGATCTTTATGCCAATGGGGAGTGGACTCCCCTGTCAGCAAAATAAACGAGGAAGGGGGACTGAAGCTGACAGGGATTGGGTCCCCCGTCAGCAAAGAAAGACTGTTTGGGGGGGCGCCTGATGCCGAGGGGGATTGGGCACCCCCTCAGCATACACTTAAATGGGAGGGGGGCATTATGCCAATGGGGAGTGGGCTCCCCTATCAGCAAATGAAGTGGGTTGGGGCACTCTGCACGGCGGCAGTCAGTGCTGCCATGTTTATTAAACGGCTTCACCAGAAAAGGCACGCTGCTGCATAATGAGCTTGGCTCTCATTGCAGTGGGTCTTTTCTTAGATCTGGTGGCCAGTTGATGTGTTGCTGGTGTCAGTGCCTGCAGCTGCCTTATTGGGGAATGAGGGTCACACCTACTGATGTGTGCCCTGCATTCGCTTACAGTGACTGCACCTCCAAATCTGCTACTACTGCCAGGGGTGGACTGGCCAGGTCACAGGCCAGGATGCTACAAAAGTAGGACAGGCCACATTTGCATGAGCAGCCAGTTGGCGGAACATATCTACATGAAACGTGACTATTGTTCTTACAGTACTAATCTGGCCAGGGATGTCTGCGGGGGGTGCGGTTCTATAGCTACATAGGGGAGAAAAGAAAAGTGAGAGCACAGATCAGCAGGATTAGAACTGGGGGAGGATGGGCGCAGGAAGCTGCGGAACAAGCAGAGGTGCTAAATGAGTACTTTGCCTCTGTCTTTACCATGGGAGGTGGGGGATCCTTCCAACCCGATTAGAAGGAAGTGGAGACCACTGAACCAGGAGCAGGAACACATGAGCCCTTCTCCAGTCTTCTGGGACCTCTCTTGTGCTCAGAGACTCACTAAACAGTTCTGATAATGGCTCTGCTAGTTCTACCTTTAGCTTCCTTAGTACCCTGGGATGTATGCCATCAGGTCCCATTGCCTTGTTCACCCTGAGCTTAGCGAGCTCTTGTAGGACCCTTCCTTTTGTGAAGGGACTAGTGCCTACCTCCCCCCACGTGTCCATGGTACTGAGCTGTGGGCCTTGCCTTACCTTCTCTTCAGTAAATACTGAGCAGAAGTATCTATTTAGGATAGATGCTTTTACATGGTCCTCCTCCTCACACACACCCTTATCTCCTTTGATCTTAGCAATACCCCCCTCTGGACTTTCTCCTTTCACGAATGTATCTGTAGAAAGTCTTGTCACCTCCTTTTAATGTCTGTACTAGTGTTTCCTCAGTTTGGGCCTTTGCCTGCCTTATTGCCTTCCCTGCTTTCCTTAGGGAAGTTTGAAATGCCTCTCTATCTTCATCCTGCTGCATTCCCTTATATTTCCTGAAACCCAGCCTTTTGGCTCCGATTTTTTCTGCTACTGTTTCTGAGAACCAAAGTGGTTTCCTTCTTTTTTTGCACTTCCTTTTCTCTCTAATGCAATGGGATGTTGCTTCAAGTATTGCATCTTAATGCTTGTCCACTTTGCCTGTACCCTCTTACCTGTATTTCTTTTTGCTAGGGCTAGCTTAACTCTGTTGGCCATCTTATCAAAGTCAGCTCCTCTGAAGTCCCATATTTTTGCCTTGGAATGGGATGATTTAGTTGTAGTGGCCAAACTAAACCATACCATATGATGGTCACTGGCCCCCAGGTAACCTTCTACCTGAAGACCTGTGATCCTTTCCCTGTAAGTCAGTACTAGATCTAGGATAGCCCTGTCTCTTGTGGGTTGTTGTACCAGATGTTTGAGGCCCTCCCCCTGCAGAGAATCCACCATGTGTCTAGTTATGGCAGATGTTCCTGCTGGTATTGACCAATCTGTATCTGACATGTTGAAGTCTCCCATTATCAGAATCTCCCCTTTAGCCGTCATGTTTTGTATATCTTCTAACAGTAATGTGTCTATGTCCTCACCCAGATCTGGGGACCTGTAGACAACCCCAGTTCTTATGTCTGTCCCATTTCCTGTTTCCAGGGTGACCCTCAGTTCTTCTGGCTCCTTATGTGTATTCTGAATTTCTGTAGCTTTGATATTTTCATTAACATACAGAGCAACTCCACCCACCCTTTTTGCAACTCTGTCTCTTCTGAACAGTACATAGCCAAGTACTGAAGTCTCCCAAGTGTAGTTACTGGTAAACCATGTCTCGCTAATTGCTACTATGTCCAGTTTAGCCTCTGTCATTATTGCCTGCAGGTCTGGGCTCTTGTTTCCCCAGACTGTGAGCATTTGTGTACATGATTTTCCATTGGCCAGATTTTAGTGTGTTAGTTGTTGGGTGAGGTCTGGCATTTCCCCTGTGCATCGTACGGGGAGCTGGACCTTTTTCCTTACCTGGTGATGCAAATGAACTGCAGACACACTGAACTCCTGTTTGACCACTAGCTGAGGGGGGAAGGGTGTTCTTCCCATTCGACGTATGGGGTGCTGCACCCCTCTCCCCATTTGCTAGTTTAAATATTCTGCAAAGACGTCAGACGTCTAACCCAATGCACTGACTCCCTCCTTACTCAGATGCAGTCCATCAAATTTAAAGAACTTTTGCTTCCAAAACTGTTGCCAGTTCCCTACAAATTTGTGTCCTTTTTCCGGGCACCAGCCCCTGCCGAAAAAGAAGAACCACGGACGAACAACACAAGGAGGTAAGAGCAGAAACAATCAGTCAGCAACAAATGCAGTAACCCTGAAAGCTTATCCTAATGCTAGATACAACTGTAAAACCAGCAAAGCACCACCTGTAATAATTTCACAGAAGATATATCCTACAAGAAACATTTTGCTACAGAGAAAAATAAAGCAGTAACAGAAGATATACCTTGCAAAAGACAATTTGAATCAGAAGATTACAGCAGTAATCTGTTAGCACACCAGTAAGCACACCTTGTAATAATGCAGCAGAAGGTACACCCAGCAATAGCAATTTGAATGAGAGAAAATAAAGCAATAAAATGTTAGCAACAGTAACAATCCCTGTGAGAACAAAATAAAAACAACCACTCACAGTAAATCTGCCTAGCCAAAATAAGTCTTAATATTTTTCCTTACTCTGGTACGGTTCTTTGTTCTGCCCTTTCAAGCAAGCTAGAAGGAAAGAGCTCAGGTGAAGCTAGGTGCCTTGGCCAGCAAACCTAGTCTTCCACCCTTCACGACTTTAAGACAGCAATATGTAGATATGGGAGGCAGTCAGTTTAATGCTCAAGTTCAGTTCCCATCTCCACATGGTCCTTCAGTGCTCTACGGAATCTTTGTGCCAGTTTTAAGTTTTTTGCTAAAAATGGATTAAAGAACTATAGGCCCAGCCATTTTTATTTTGACACACACTTTTAGCCCTGTACTCTGTACTTAATACTATGAAAGAGATCAGAGAGGATAGGAGGAAATATGGAGAGGAGACTGGAGGAAAAAAAAAAAAAGCAGTGGATAACTGAAATCCACACCAGAATTAAAAGCTACCATACCATTCTCATAATCAGAGATGTCCATCATTTAACCCATACAAGCTCTGCACCATGTGGAAAAGATAGCACACCATTTTTTAGACAGACTTAAAGCCAAAATTCATAATACTTCTGGATGGCCAATTCAGACTGAACTTTAGAACACCACCACACTAATTTCTAGTATATATTCTAAGCCTGGGTGAGGAAAGGTAGGGAGAGATGCCAGCTATGCAACTCAAGTGGTCCTACAGGTGGTCAAAGGAGGAGATTACACAAAGCAAAAAAAAAAGATTTAGACAAAACTCTTTAGCAGCAATTCATGGAGTTCAGAGCTACCACTGCTAAACTTCTCAGTACTTCAGCAGTAACAGGGAGAAAGCAGGTGTGTCTGGTTTGGCTCTGCTGGGTGGGTGGGGAACAAACACCTGAAGTGTGTGTATATATATATTTTTTTAAATCATGGGTCTCTTTCTGCAAACTGTATTAGAGCTTGGATACCACTTCATATTAATAACTATGCATGCAGGATCCCGTTTTCTCAGGCCTGAAAGTACAAAATAAAACAGTTCTGCTGCTTTTCTCTCCTAGTGAGACATCGGCTATTTGTGAGGTGAAAACCAAACTGTAACGTGAGACGGGCGCACCTGAGTTAGGATTTCAACAGCAATGCTAACTGCATTTTCATCAGAATTGACTGAATGCACTACAAAAAATAAGTTGGCAGAGAAATTCTGCAGATGTAAAAGTGCAATTATTCGCAAGGAAGACGAGTGGAAATGAAGCCAACTCATATAGTGCCTAAACAGCCACTATTTCAATCCACCTACAATGCATCAAGGGTCAGGGGTGTAAGGTTGCATTTCCTTCCCTCGAATATAAATAATTTCAATTTGAAATACTCATTTCTGAAACAGTTAAGGTTTAGCATTGTTTACTTACCTCGATATTCTTCCCCTCTTCAGTGTGTGTTATCGAAAGATTCCTTTTTACTCGTCAGGCTCCCATGTTGCATGAATTAAGAAGGAACATGGATGTCAAAGAATCCCAGGAGGAGGGGCACAATCGGGCTTCATAGAACAGCAAATATTTAGCACGTTAATGCAATAAGGTGGAAAAACTGGCAAAATTAAACCATTTTTTCCAGGAAGGAAACTCCAGCTAGTGATAAAAAGCCCCGGTAGGTTTTAGTTTTCTGCACGTGTATACAGCACAAACTGTGCCCAATAGCAAACACCACAGTCTCTGAGAGGCGTCTCCCATCATTCGCGACTTGTCTCCTCACGCCATGGTCACCTTTTCTGGTGATGTACCATGCTGTCCCTGCCTGTCCGTGATGACTTCCACCCACCACACACAGGCACCGAACCAGTCCCTCCACTTAAGGGCGGCAACACTCAGCGATCGCGATCGATCTGAGCAAGCGAGCGGCTCCGGGTGGCTGATTAGGTGGCACTGAGGGAGGGCTGAGCTCCACAAGCAACAATGGTGCTCTCACGCAGAAGTCCCTCTACCTTTACAAGAACAATTGCCGCCAACCAAACAGCGCATGCACGCGCGAGCCCACAGCCCTGCCTATCTTCACTGTCCATTCCTCTGTTTAGGCACACTGCAGTCTCTCTCAGGTGGGGGGGGCACGCACGACTTTAGTGTGCCGCTCATGGTTCATCGAATGGAAAGAGCTAGGAGGCAGTACGGCACTCTCCTCTGTGGCTACTTTACAGACCTGACCCCCGCCCCCAGAAAAAAAAAAATTAGTGACCAAACCCGACAGTCGGGGCAGTGGAGAAGAAAAAAAAAAAAAAAAAACGCAAGAAGTGCAGGCCATTACTTACACAGGTTAGGACAGGCCAGGATGCAATTAGCATCCCAGGCATCCTGGGCCAGTCCGCCCCTGACTACTGCAATATGTTGGCTGTCGTGCATGTGTGAGCCAACATAAAAAGGCTTTGAATGTAAAATCCACATATAGTTCACAGATTGAACATAACCCTTCTGTAGAAACCTATGCAAACATTATCAGGATTGAAGTACAGGCCCTCTTTACATAAAATGAGGACATGAAATCCAAAATAGATAGTTTAACTTGCAGGGAAAGGACAGCTTTAAACAACTTATGCAAAGATAAACAGATCATCATTAAGCCAGCAGACAACTAATGCTATCTAGGGGACTTTGAGAACAGTGCAGTTTTGAACTGTGAGCAAATGCAGTAGAAATACATGTTAAA
Organism: Neoceratodus forsteri; assembly: GCA_016271365.2. NCBI lineage: Eukaryota > Metazoa > Chordata > Ceratodontiformes > Ceratodontidae > Neoceratodus > Neoceratodus forsteri. The sequence goes on from CM028129.1 coordinate 802,061,898, forward strand.
AATTTCAATTCATGAAATGTATGTAATGGTATAAACAATGATTATAAAAATGTTTTATGTATATTTTACTTTAGACTTTAAAGCATTCTCCTGAGAAAGCCCTTAGTATTGGGTGAAATGTAAAGGATTGACCATATGCCTTATTTAACTACTTGGAATAAAATGAAAATACAGAAGAAAGTATTCCGTGTTTTAAGTGAAGTTTAAGTCCCCCCCCCCATTCTTTATGGTTAACAGTTGAAGTGCAGCATCTGGGTGGCAGCAAGTGTTAAAATATAGACATTACCCATGAATTTCCCTACAGCAGGGATCTACTTTGGATTTATTCTAATGTTCCTCTGCCAACTCAGTGCATTGGCTGGTGGGGCACATTAACATATCCTGGATGAGAGAGTGAGTGGCTTCCACGAGATGGCTGCAGGTGGTGGCAGCCTAGCTAAACAGATGTTTTTAAGCATGTTTTTAAACTGGAGTTTTAATACCAAAATGCTTGCTGTTGGTTCTCTAGTAGTAGGGGGTCTGGGTCCCCCCACATTAGTTTTTTTGACCTTCTTTTGACTGGAGGGACAGAATCATATGGGATAAATGAATGAGCCATGAGGTTTCAGAAAATATGAATACCATCAAATTGCCTTTTCATATTTGATTGCACAAATTGCACAGTGGCTTTGACTCATTGGCCAAAACTGTAGTGGTATATTGCCTTTGAAAGTTTTGTTAATAGCAGTAGAATGGAGCATCTGGAAGTTCTCAGCAAGGCGGAGGGGCATCACTGACACCAATGGCGGGGATAGCTCTAGGGTGGAATCCAGACTTTTTTGTAGTGGTCCAATGTCTCATGGAGCTGGGGAGCCCAAACTGGATGCAAGAATAAATGAGGCTTACTTATAACTCACAAAACTTTGGCACAGACATGGGAAACACAAAGCAGGATGTGAGCTGGGAACCATCCAGGACTTGTGGGCACACAGGCAAAAGAAAACTAAGGAAGGGATAGCTGGTAAGAGTTCAAACAAACCAGGGATGAAGAAACTGTATCAAACAAAAAAAAATCACTTCACCAGAATGGTCCATGACTTAGCAACCAGCAGCAGGACCAACAAATATAGGCTGGCACCAGACCTCCAAAGTATTGCAGATGGACATGACACTGAAAAGGAAGCATCAACTGAGGAGCCTAAGGTTGGCCCAAAGATGGTGAGTACATGGTGGTGAGGCTTAGTGATATTTTCTGTGCTGCCATGACACATCTCCTATATCTTACACACTATAATCGAGAGCTACATCAACATTCCTCTGTACAGTACTATAACAGTCATCCATAATTAGAAACTACTGATGGCTTTGTTCTTGGTTTGCACAATCTATATTTTCACTGACCTTCACATCTGTCATCAGAAAGTATCTTTATAGCATTGCATGCTTGGGCATTAACTCAGTTTCAATATATGTTTGCCAGAAATGAAATTTAAACAGAATCCCTTGGGTTATAGCTGCATCACACAATATCTTAGCATAGTCTGAAAACTGGATTTTGGTAATGCATAAGTTTTGTGGTCTTCATAAGTACCTTACTATTTTGAACCACACTCAGTATTGTCACAAAGTTTTTCCCCCATCAAAATATTGTATTGACCAGCCTTATACTGGTTTTAGGTACCAGGAGTGTCTGCAGTGGCCCCCTACTCATGAGAAATGGGCAAACAGTAAGGGTATACACACCCATTTTTAAACATTGTTTTAATTTACTAATTTAACTATTGTATTGTTAACACAAAAAATAGGGAACATCTCTGAGCTTGGCAGAGCCTTCTAACATGGTACAATAATGTAATGAAATTACTGGCTATGGTGTTCCCAGCCAGTCAGAGACTGACAGAAGGGATGATAGAACAGCATCAGGTCCTAACATTGCTGCTTCTCCTAAGAAAATACATAAAGCTGTTTTTGATTGAACTAAAAATAAAATGATGCTCATATGGGAATAAAGTAAGAGACATTGCCATAGCAGATTGTGTAGTCAACTGCACTGACTAATCTCATTTAAGCTAGTGGTGTGCGAAGCTGAAAAAATTTTGCTTCACAAACTAATTTATGAGTTTGCCACAATTCATTAAGTTAATCTACCTTGAGAAGTGCTAATTCACAGTATAGGAATAACTTCAGCTATTGCAAATTTGATAACTTCTTTGGTGAAGTGGGGCCCACAGGCAAAGTTTGCCATGTACTAAGGGATTGGCAGTCACATGTTTCTGAAATGAGCAGTATCCCATGCTGAGACTGTGCAGAATGCAGTCTCCTGAAGAGAGAGTTGGTGAGAAGTCTGTCCCTGCTTGTCTAAGCAATGAAACCTTTAAAATCAATTCAAAAATTTAGTATTTTGAAACCACTCACTAAAAAAGATCTAGAGGAGTTATTTGTTACTGATTTTGCTGATTTATTTGGTGTAAAGTAATGGTTTTGTTTTGTCTAGTGAAGCACTGCTGTGTTGGGTAGTGGAGGTCTTTCTGCTATCAAGGCAGCCCATAAAGATTAGTGGCCTCGTCTGTGTGCAGAATTATTTTTGTCTGTGGTCTGTCATTTTTCATTTTATTTCGGTAGCACTGTTTCGTGTGGTTAAGTGAAGTATTGTGTATGTCCCTTTCTATATTAGGTATAGTTATTTAATTTAGTTCTTAATGTATCATGGTTACTTATGTAACTTTTTAAATACCCCTGTCATGTGTGTTTTGTTAATCCCTGTAGTGTTAAAAAAAAACTTGTTTTTGGGTGGTTTTACTGTAGCTGCTATTAGCTCAGTAAACTGTTTCATTCAGAATCAGATCACACTGCTAATCCCTTGTGGGAGGTGTTATCTGCTGCTGCTGCTGCCACTTAGTTTTACTGCAGGGTCTCTTTAAATTTTTTCTCACTATATTATAAATCTAAATAGATAAGACATATAAAATGACTGGGAATAGATGCTTGGACTAAAGGGGGAGGTGCTGGGGAGGCAGCAAAGAAGTTCATATGTTTTGTGGGGCAAAAGGGTGCCTGCAGCAACAGGATTTCCTCACCCTAGTGATAAATACCTGAAAGGAAAGAAACCAAAACAAAATATGGTTAGAAATACACTGTTTCCTCATCCCCAGAGCCAAAAAATAAAAAAATAAATACTTACCTTTGCTGGTAGGACACACCATGATACTTGAAGCTCATTATTTGGATGTGTCCCAAACAGGCATTTTCATTTCATAAGAAAATATCCAGAATTTCTGGTCATTACAGTTTATTGGGAGAGGTGCTGTGGTGGGATAGTTGCACAGTGCAGAAGCAGCATACTGTATTAATTCAGTGAATACATCTCATTTTGTTTTCTAATGTGATCATTTCCAAACAGGATAATTTCTTAGATTGAGTATTTCTGGGCACTAAAGTTGATCCCTTAAAATGCATTACAAGAACTGTGTTGGTGGGACTGACACACACCACAGCTTCTTGTAGCAGCATGCAGCAGCCTCATGTATTTATTCTGGTAGTTGAGAAAAATTCTGGGAGCACATAACTTATGTAAATTGTGTTTTTTTGCACCATTTCCCCTAAAATGCATTACAAGAAATGTGGTGGGGTGACTGAGACATAGTGCAGGACATTGCAGCAGCATGCAGCATCTTGACATATTTATTCTGGTAGTAGAGAAAAATTCTGGGAGCACAGTTTATGTATATTGTGCTTTTCACACCTTTTCTCCTACAGTACAGTACAAGAATTGCATTGATGGGACTGACACAGAATGGCACCATGTAGTACCAAACAAGAAGCAGTCAGACATATGTTTTCTGGTAGTTAAGAAAAATTCTAGGAGCACAGAATTTATGTATATTATGCTTTTCACACCATTTCTGCTATAGCACACTACAAAAATATGGTGGGGGGGGGACTAGCACACAACATAGCACCATGTAGCAGCATGCAGCAATGTAAGTTATTTATTCTGGTAGCTGAGAAAAATTCTGGGAGCAGTAGTGGTGGTGGTGGTACTAGCAGTACATTGTGCTTTTCACATTCACATAAAATGCATTGCAAAAAATGTGACCGGGTACTGATACACACTGCAATACCATGTAGCAGAAGCAGCAGTAGTACATTACCACCATTTAATAACTTCTTGTTCAAGAGAAAATGTCAAGAAGTGAGAAATTTATATATATGCTTGAGCACTTGTGTCACCTAATGTGCTTGACCAATACTGTCTGAGAGGGTGAGCTGAACAATGCAGCAGTAGTTACCACCATTTAATCATTTCTTGTTTGGGGAAAATTCCCGGAACTAAGGACAGTGAAAAAGTGTCTGTGTGGAGGGAAGGAATCAGTCCAACAGGGCAGCTGGGTGACTGATGTAGTGCAGCATCAACTGTTGGACAGAAAAAAAAATTATTATGGGAACAGATAATTTTTAATATGGTGCCTTTTAAATGTACTATATATGTAAAAAGCAGTACTTTACAACAAAAACAGTAGTAAGAAATACAAGAATGATATGGTGCATAAACAGCATCATTAAAGAAAATATCAATAGAAAATATAATTATTTTTTAAGAAGTAAAGTAAACTGAGACAGAAATCAAGACGAGAAAGAATGGAGTCAAACAGTAAAAGTAAAAGACAGAAAAACAGATTCACTCTAGAGATGAAAAGACTGAAAACGGCATGATGGAGTACAAGATATTAATGCTCAAATGGAACAGGATCCACACCACCAAAACAGAGCTCATTCATTCCCTCTATCACCACCTGCTGGTTCTCAAGTAACTTCTAGAGTGTTTCTTCCATCAAAGAAACTCTGCGGTGGAGGTTCCCCATTTCTGCTCGCAGTTTGCCAACTGTCTTGCAGTGGTTGTTGGTGGTGCGGGTGCCAGTGCTGCTGGTGCATCCTGTGCCCCTGTCCCTCACTAAGGTGTAACTGTCATCAATGAACTATGCACTGCCTCCTCAGCAACACAGAAGGACCACTGTTGACAACACCACCTCTTGCCAATTCCCATTGTCTAGCCTCTCACTGGCTCAGGTGGGGGATTTTCATATGGCTACATTGCCTACTGGTGCCTAGATGGCAGCCCTTCTTCCCACAGCTGACCAGTGTGTTGCATAGGCTGCATTTGACAATGCTGTCATTGCTGGGGTCAAGGGTGAAAAATTCCTGAATAAGCAAAGACCTGGGCTGATTATTTGCATGTGACACTAAAGACCCAGTATATGAAAAACTAGGATGTGGCGCTCTGGTGGAGCATCCAGTGGCAGTGGTGGTGCTATGGGGGGCACAGGGTGCTCAGGCTGCTGTTACAGAGCTGGGGGCTGCTGCTGTGGAGCTGGAGGAACTGGGGACTGCTGCTGCACTGGGGCTGGGGGTTGCTGTTGCTGCACTATGGGTTGCTGTGGTGTTGTGAGGAGAGCTTCTGGATCACCCCTTCTGCTGTCCCTACTTCCTGCAGCAGTGGGAGGCAGGGGCAGCAGAAGGGGTGATCCAGCAGCTCCCACTGTCCCTACTTCTTGTGGTAGTAACAGGTGTTGCCTAATCCACACATAACTCTGCCTCAACTCTACCATTAACAAGAGAAAGAGAGAGAAAGAGAGAAAACAAACAAATGAAAAAGGGAAATAGAGCTCTCCAAGTAAAGGTTGTTACTGAAAAAATATAGGTAAAATATAGAAGAAACAAAAACTAAATTACTACTAAGAACACAAAGAATTCCATAAAAATGAAAAAAGAATAAGAAAAAATCTGTTAAAATAATTAAACCTGTTTAATTTGGAATTGAATTATAGTGGGAAAATGCTGCTTGATGTGCAGCATCATACCTATGCTCTATGCAGTTTTCTGCAAAATCAGCATTTTCTCTCTCCAATAGCACTTTGATACCACCTGATAAAGTCTATAGTAGTGCAATAATGTTGAAGCGCTTACGATATTTTCAGAATTTTACTGTGCCAAAAGTTGCTCCTTTGGATAAGAGGCTCTGTCTCGAGAAAAGTGGCTTGGTGGTGATAGGAGAGAGAACCTGAAGGGTGGAACAGGAGCCAAAAAGACAGTGGCAGTGGGGTTGCAGTCAACCCAATAGACTGGCATGATTACTTCCCGGTGACCCGCATTGCTTGACATTTAGTAGTCTCCTTGCTGGGGTGGCTGCCTGACAACCGAATTATACCTTGTGTAAAGTGATAAATGAGATGCTGAGAGTGTCCGAGTGAAAGAGAGAGAGAGAGAGAGAGCTTGTGAAGTTTAAGAGCTGTGTAGAGTGGGACCATTTTTGAGAGAGCTGGATGTGTGAAAAAGCCAGTTCAGGGAGTATGGACTTGACAGCTGAGTTGCTGCTGCTGCTGAATTGATCACATTGCACAGAACTAAGCATTAAATGGTATACCACCACTGCCTAACGGCACTTAATTTTCACTTGCTTCTTTCATTTCATTTGGCCATTTACTGCTGCTGACTTTTTTCTTTTCCTTTTTAACAGAGGAAAACTGATTTTGAGTGAGAAATGGGAAACCTCTATTCAGCTGGGGTATACACTCTTGAAGCCTAGTGGAGCCAGTGGTCAAGGTGAAAGTGACTTGTCTTGGAGCTGGTTGAGATGAGTAGTGAGAGAGAGAGAGAAGAGAGAGAGAGAGAGAGAGAGAGAGAGGGAGAGGAGAGAGAGAGAGAGAGAGAGAATGCATGGGGAATAGAGAGAACTAAGAGCTGATTTAGTTGGAGTAGAATACCGTTACTGTTAACAGCAGTGCACTACAACACACAATTTACATGCAAACTCCTCTGCAAACTATTTCTTTTTTTAGTAAAATGCTTTCCATGTTCCGAGCCAATGTTCTCTAATAAGATGTCATAAAATGACATGTGCAGCTAAGTTTTTAAAGCTTGTTTTACTAGATTTTATATTGACAATGTTTTAAACTCTAAGTAATTTAAGTAAGCAATTTAGGACTATTTATTAAAATTATTTGAATAATTTTATAAGGGTATTCATAAGACTTTTTTTTTCTCTATTATAATAGCTATACAGATCAGCTACCTTTATCTAGTTATGAACATATATTTACTATATATATATATTACAGACCTCAATAGGTGACTGAAGTCTTTTCCATTAACCATTAACTGTATGTCTAAATACTATATACTTATTACATACTAATTACTTATTTATATATTGTTATTTAGATTATTTATGACATTTAGATTGTCACTTATACATTTGTGTTTACATAGAAACATAGACTTTGATGGCAGATAAGGACCACTTGGCCCACCTAGTCTGCCCATTTCCCTACCTCGAGGATAAGCTGCAGATCCTATTTAACCAACAGCCTATTTCTTCCTACCCCCCACAAAAATTGCCTTATGTCTGTCCCATGCATTCTTGAATTCTCCCACATTTTTAGACCCCACAACCTCCTCAGGAAGGCTGTTCCATACATCCACCACCCTCTCTGTGAAAAAATATTTCCTCACATTGCCCCTGAGCCGTCCCAACTCTATCTTCAAATTGTGTCCCCTTGTTCTTTCACATCTCTTTTTCTGAAAGATGCTACCCTATTGGACTTGCTGATTCCATTGAGGTACTTAAACATTTCTATCATGCCCCTCCCTCCTTTCCTCAAGGGTATACATATTAAGCTCCTTTAGCCTCTCCTCATATGGCTTTTCTTGCAGACCCTGAACTATTTTAGTTGCCCTCCTCTGAACTGCCTCCATCCTGTCTATGTCCTTGTGGAGATGGGGTCTCCAGAACTGGATGCAGTACTCCAGATGGGGTCTCACCAACTGTCTGTACAGGGGGATAACAACTTCCTGTTTTCTGCTGGTGATGCCTCTCCCTATGCATCCCAGTATCCCCCCAGTCCTTCCTACCGCCTTCTCACATTGCTTGCCAACCTTAAGGTAATCTGATATGATTACCCCCAGGTCCCTTTCCATTTTTATTGTTGTTACTACCTCCCCTCCATTGTGTAATCTTCCCCTGGGTTTTTATTTCCCAGGTGCATTACTTTGTACTTCTTTGCATTGAATCCAAGCTGCCATGCTTCTGACCATTCCTCCAATCTTGTAAAGTCCCTTCTCATCCTTTCCACACCTCCTTGTGCATCAACCCTGTTGCAGATCTTTGTGTCATCTGCAAAGAGGCATACTTTTCCTTCCAGTCCCTCTGCAATGTGACTCATAATGACATTAAAAATGACTGGACCCAGTAATGAACCCTTGCGGTACCCCACTAGTAGCCCCTCTTTCTTCAGAGTGGACTCCATTTACAATTACCTTCTGTGTCCTGTTGTTCAGCCAGTGTTTTACCCAGGCTACCACCGTGGCACCCACTCAAAGGCTGGTTAATTTGACTACTAATCTTTTGTGTGGGACTGTGTCAAATGCCTTGCTAAAGTCTAGGTAGACCATGTCCACAACCCTTCCCTGGTCTACTACTTTGGTCACCCAGTCAAAGAAATCTATTAGATTCATCTGACATGACATTGCTGCTGTGAACCCATGCTGCCTTGGGTCCTGTGCCCCACTGGCCTCTAGGTACTCAACAATTCTTTCCTTCAGAAGTGATTCCATCACTTTCCCTATCACAGAGGTCAAACTGACAGGTCTGTAGTTTCCTGCCTCTGTCTTGCTCCCACTTTTGTGAAGAGGAATCACATCAGTCTTCTTCTAGTCCTCAGGTACCACACGATCCTCCCATGATTTGTTATAAAGGGTAATCAGTGGTGTCACTAGTTCTCTGCTCAATTCTTTTAGAATTCTGGGGTGAATTCCATCTGGCCCCATTGCTTTGTCCACCTTCAGTTTTAGGAGTTCTTTCAGAACCCTTTCTTCTGTGAAAGGACTGGGGTCGACACCCCTCTCTGGAGTGCTTCTGTTAATTGGATTAGGCACCTCCCCCACTTCCTCTTTTGTGAATACTGAACAGAAGTATTCATTCGGTATCCCTGCTTTTTCACTGTCACTCTCTGCCCACCTACCATCCATTCTATTCAGCCTCACTATCCTACCCTTTGCTTTTCTACACTCCCTGATATACCTATGAAAGGTTTTATCTCCCTTCTTAACTGAGTTGGCTATCTTTTCCTCAGTTTGTGCCTTTGCTATTTTGACTACCCTCCCTGCTTCCTTCTGCCTTAACTAGCACAGTTCTCTGTCCTGCTCATTCTGTGTTTCCTTATACTTCCTAAATGCTATCTTTTTCTCCCTAATCTTCACCACCACTTCTTTTGAGAACCATAGTGGCTTTTTCTTTCATTTTGATTTGTTTATTTGCTTCACACAAAGGCTTGTTGCCTCTGTGATGACAGTTTTGATATTTTCCCATTGTTGCTCCACCCCTCCTTCTAGACTGTGTGCTAGTGCTTTTCTAAGGCACTCTCCCATCTTGCCAAAGTCAGCCCTCCTCAAGTTCAGAACCCTCACTTTTGTATGGCTTGACTTTGTAGCTGAGCTTATCATGAACCACACTGTTTGGTGGTCACTTGTTCCCAAATGGCTACCCACTTCTAGATCTGAGAGCCTCTCACTATCCCCATTTGAGAGTATGAGATCTAAGATTGCTCCCTCATGAGTAGGTTCCAAAACTAGCTTTCTGAGACATGCCACCTGAAGGGCATCAAGAATGGCCCTGCTTTTGGATGTGGATGCAGCAAAGGTGCTCCAGTTAACATCTGGCATATTAAGGCCTCCCATCAACAGTATCTCCCCTTTCTCTGTCATCCTAAGTATGCCTTATATCATATCCTTGTACATTCCCTTCCCCTGACATGGGAGTCTGTATACAACCCCTGTGCAGATTGTGGTGCCATTTCCAGTCTCCAAGGTGACCCACAGTGCCTTCTCTCCTCCCTGTTTACTCTTTTGTTCAGTTGCTTTTATCCCTTCCTTTACATAGAGAGCTACTCCTCCCCCTCTTCTCTTCTGCCTGCCTCTCCTGTAGGTTATGTACCCTGGTATGTTAACATCCTAGTCATGGTTCTCTGTGTACCATGTTTCTGTGACTGCAATGATATCCTGGCATCCCTCTTCCATCAAGGCCACCAGTTCAGGGAGCTTGTTGCCAAGACTATGGGCATTGGTACTCATTACCCTCCATTTCTTGAAGGCCTTGCCCCTTTTTGCCCCATTCCTGTCCTTATTGCTTTGTCGCTTTCTCCATTTACCCCTGTGCTACTCCTTATTGGCATCTCTATGCTGGCATCTACCTCACTTAGTACCCCGATTTTTTTGAGGGGGCTAGGATTTCCCTGCTCCTTTCCAGTGCCTCCCCCTTGGCTAGTTTAAATGCTTGCCAATGAAGTATTTAAACCTATCATCTAGGATCCTGGTTCCCCTCCTGGACAGATGCAGACCATCACGTCAGTATAGGCCTGCATCCATCTAGGTGGACCCCCAGTCCCCAGTGAAGCCAAATTCCTGAGCTCTGCACCAGTTTTTCAACCACTGATTGAATCCCATGGTATGGAGCACTCTAGCCTTATCCGTGCCATAGACAGGCAGCACCTCTGAGAAGGTTACCATGTGTGCTATTTGTCTAAGGCCCCTCCCCATCTCCACAAATGCTTCTTGCACTGCTCTGATCCCTTTCTTAGCCAGGTAATTTGTCCCTAAGTAGACAATGACATCCAGCTCCCTCCCCTGTGCAGCTGCTCCTGTGATCCTGAGTATTTGCTCCCTGTCCCTCCAAGCCATGGCACCAGGCAGGCACCTTACCTCCCTCTCCCCTTCCTCCCCCAGTTCTAGCTTCCTAACAATGGAGTCCCCACCAGGAGTTGTTTCCTTCCCCTGTGGCATCCCATGCCACCCTCCTGTGGGTCTCCTTTGTGGAGGTTCCCAGCATCCTCCTTGGTCTCCACTGTGGGTGCCTCCATAGAGGAACCACACTTTTCCAGAATGGCATAGAAATTGTGGAGAGGTACAACTGGAGGGATGCACCTCTGTTCCACCACCCTCACCCTTCCTGAGCCCACTGTGGTCCAATCATTCCTCTTTCTTGACAACCTCTGAGGCAATGGCAGTGACTCTGGTGGTCCTGGGTGGGAGAGGAGGTCCCACAAATCCTGGCCAACTCAGCCTGGAGATGAGCAACATCCTCCCTCAGCCCAGAGAGGTCCCTACAGGTGGGACAACACTGCATCCTCCAGAACATCTTCCAGAAGACTGCTGCTCCACAGCCACTGCACTGCACCACTCCCATCATGTCTTTTTTCTGGCCCTTTAACTGTTTGGAATACTTACTCTTTCATCTGTTTGTTTATTTTCTTTTTTCTTTTTTTCTTCCCCTACTTACTTATTACCTTTGTGTCCTTTTAGCTCCTGATCTTCCTGTTCTAAGACAAGAAGTTCCTATATTTCTCAGTTTAACTGATTAAAGCAGCTGGGTATATTTAAAAAAGTTCTCAGAGCTTAGCAGTAGTAAAACTTGAAGTACTTAAAATGAGGACAAGATGTAAGGAAATTAATAGCAAAGATTTTTAATTAATTAGTGATGAAGAAGAAATAGAAGAGAACAATAGACAATATGGCAAAAACATAAAAATCAGCCAGGTTAAAACCATAAAAATAATAACCTAAAAAATTACAAATACAGAAGGAAAAATAGATGGATTGGGCCTGGTCAGTTATTTGTTGACCATTTAAAATGGAACACAAATAACAGTATAGAAGTGGCTAAAGGATCCAGCATTGTAACATCTACTCCTGTAACTCATACACACACACACACACACACACACACACATGCACAATTTCAGATTCCTGGAGCCTCAAAGGGAGCAAAATCCCCAAATATTTTAGAGCAGATGCTTAATAGCTCACTTGAAAGAGCCACATTGATAAGATCTGAAAGTCAGCAAAGAATCAGTATTATAGAACCACTTCTAGAGGGCTCAAAAGAAGAAATAAAAAAATAATTATTACAGGCCAGCTACCAGAATTTATCTGTCCCAACACTGGAAAAGAGTGAACCTCAGGAGAGACTGGACACTAATGGGACTGATCTCCATAAAACTAAAACTGAAATCTCAGAAATAATACAGGAGCATCAAGAAACAATTATGGGATTAAATGAGATTGCTGACAAAATGAAAATTCATGAAAGGAAGATTAAAACTGAGAGGCAGATTACTTACTCTCCCTTTTTAGATGATAACTTGGTGGATGTTCTAAAAATCACACATGTGGCAAGTATAGCCATATTGGAGTAACTAGTAACATTAAAAAATGAAGTAGCAGCCCCAAGGGAGGGTGTTGCAATTCATGGTGCATGATTGGAGGCACTATTAGACTTTTAGAGAAGAAAAAAATGGCAAAAATAATCCTCAATATCCATAATATACAATAAAATAGATCAAGATAGTAATGAAAATGAAGTACAGAGGCTATATTTCACAACCTTAGACACACCAGAGGAAGTTACTTCGAAAGCGGAGAAAAAGAAGAAGAAAAACCCAAACAATAAAAATCAACAACAAACAAAGCAAAACAACAACAGCAATTAAGCACCCTGCAAAATAGCTAATTATCAGAATCCTGGAGGAAATACAAGTTGATGTTTCAAGGTCCATGCAAAAGGATCATTTAAAAATAAAACAAACAAACAAACAAAAAAAAAAAAAACAGGAACCAAGCACTGTAGATATTGTGAAAACTGCCCTCTCCCTCAAACAGAAACAGTGTAATACTGAAATTTTAAAGCCAGACAACTTAACAGAAGAGGAGGCAATAATTACATTGAGAGAGTTTTGTAAAGAGATTCCAGACATATTGGTCCTTGGAAAACAGGAGATGATGGAAGGTTTGATACCTTTCATTGGACCAGCAAGTGTTTTGTACAAAGATAGAATTATACACAAGCTTTTGGGGCCTCACAGGTCCCTTCTTCAACTGAATAGCAAAACTGAACTACATAAGCAGTATTTATGTCCACTGTGGAGCAACTGAAAATCAGGAAGTGAAGTAGGAAGGTGATAAAGGGGACTAGAGATACAAGTCTAAGATGCAAAGTAAAAAAAAAGTCAGAAGAAATGGGGAGAGGGGCTAAGTAGGAACAGGTCAGTAGGAGATGAAAGAAAGCTAAAAGGAAGACAAAGGCACATAGATATGATCTGAGATCAGAGGCTGGCTGTAAGGGTAGAATAAACAGAAGATGTGTAAGAGATACAAGAAAGTCAAGAAATTAGGAGAAACAAAAGAACAAAGGCTTAAATAAACAGAGTGTGTGGTAATAAAAACAGAGGTGTGAAAACAATAGGGAGTGGGTGGGACTGAGCTAAAGAGTTAGTAGGAGAGGCAGGGAGGATGTGAGGTACAGGTAAAAAAAAGCAGATTAGGCAGAACTCAGAAAAATGTGATAAATAGTGACATGATTTACTTCACAATAAAAAGGGAATACTGTTTACCATAGTGTGTGTCATGAAACCTATGACCTGATTCAGTCCAGAAATGTTAGATTTAAATTGTTTAATATATTTAATTCCCATGTCCTTCTGTCCTGTGTGCTTCTGAAGTTGCCTCTTAGTATCAAGACAGATACATCCAAGAGAGTGATCTGTTTGTGAAAAATGGTTTCCTATGGGTGTGCTGCTAATCTGGTTTACTATTGTGTGATGGTGGTGATTCATTCTGGTTTTCAGTGGTTTCCTAGTGTCCCTAATATAGCATCCATCTGTGCACTTCTTGCATTGAATTAGGTAAACTACATTTCTGGATTGACATGTGTAGGATCCATTAATTTGTATTATGTGACACACTAGCTAACAGAGTTTCAAAGAACGGAATATGAAAATCCAGTGATGTGATAAGATATCATGATCTTACAACAAAGAATAACCTTCTGATCTTGTTCAAATATGCAAGAGTGGCACACTATGTCTAGTGCAATGTGACTAAGCTACATACATTTAATTTAAGAATGGATTACCCTATATAACTGAAAGCAAAATAAGAGATGGGAAATCCAGAAGTTATGACCAAGTCTAAGCTGGTTATAGAACTAGCAAAATTTAGAAGGACGTTTTAATTATATCAACAAAAAAGACACTGCATCCAACATAGTTTCATTCAATATTTGGTATTGCACATATTGGATAGGAACATAGAAAGAAGTTAAAACATATAGTTTGTCATCTATTTGGAAACTTTCTGGGGTTAGAGTTCTACATGGAAGATATAGTGGCTATTTAGAGAACTCTCAAATGTTGGACACAGATCAAATTGATCTAATTCTACAAGATCAAGTGTTGGCAGACAATATATTAAGGGCAGCAAGTAAACTTGACAGTTTGGGTATTCTAATTGCTAATTGTGATCTGTTGCATGAGCAAAAAAAAAAGAGAGGTGCATACAAAGAGTAGATAGTAAGCAAAGGAAGCAATCAGTTCCAAGTATTGGCCAGTGTAGATAACTGACTATTAGATTCAACAACTGATAAGAGCAGAATAGATGTAAGGGAGGAGGCACTAGATCAAAATCAATCAAGGGTAATAGAAAAATGTTTTATTATCTTTGAATAAGAATAAATAAAATCTTGGTATACTATATTGGAATATTGCTGGACATGCCTTGAAGCTAATTGATTCAGAATACTCAAGATGTCAGCAAATACAATAAATTGGCAAGAAACTTGGCATTGCAAAGAAAAAATAAATTCAATAATCTTAATGGCTGTCAATAGTTTCTAATCCAGGCACAAAAACTGGCAAAAAAAAAAAAAGAATAGAGGCTGTGAAGGTTTGTACGTATGTTACAATAACTGAATATTTTGAAGTCAAATAATTCATCAATAATAAGCAACAATCGGTGAAAGAAAATTGGATGGAAAATAAAGGTGAGCTTTCTGTTTTGCCAAATATATGCAGTAGTGTGGGAGAAAAATTGGGCGAGGATGGAGAAGAAACGGAGCAGGTGGAGGAGGCATGGGGAAAGCAGAGTGGCAGTAGTGATAATGGCAAGGCTGTCTGAAACAGATCAGAGAGAAGGAGGGCTGCACTGGTACTAATGGAAATGATACAGGAAAAAATGAAGGTAGATCAGTTATATCTACTGAGGAAATTAAAAATTAAAATGAAAGTGCTGCAATAATGGAAAAGATAATGGAAGGGGCAGTATATGAAGAATCATTTAGGAAATACCCACAACCTCAAATAACATTAAAGAGAGCAAGTGTGGATGAACTCAGTTTACAAAACTCACCCAAATCAGGAACCAAAACAAAACAAGCACAAAGGAAATCCAAAAAACTTCTGATCATAGGAGACTCCATGATTCAAGGAGTTGATACCCATCTCCAGCCAGGGGTGATGGTCAGATGTCTCCCAGGTACATCAGCATGGAGAGACACTGACCGCATTGCTAAAATTGTTCACAAAGCAGGAGAAAACATTGATGTCCTAGTACATATAGGGACTAATGATCTCGCCAGCCGGTCAGTTGTGGAGACCAAGGAACACCTGACAGGCTGGGTGACAACCATCATCTATTTCATCTAGGCATCTCCTTCTCTGAGATCCTGCCAGTCTGGGAGAGGGAGCAGATGGTCGGAAGGTCAGAGAAGGGGAGATAGGGGAGCTAAACATGTGGGCTCAAGGGCTGGTGCCAGGAAAAGGACACAGATTTGTAGGAACTGGCAACAGTTCTGGGAGCAAAGTTCTTTAAATTTGATGGACTGCATCTGACTAAAGAGGGAGTCAGTGCATTGGGGCAGAAGTTTGACGTCTTTGCAGAATATTTAAACTAGCAAATGGGAGAGGTGCAGCACCCCATATGTCGAATGGAAGAACACCCCCCTCAGCTAGTGGTCAAACAGGAATTCAGCATGTTTGCCATTCATTTGCATCACCAGGTAAGAAAAGGTTCGCCTCCCATGCGACGCACAGGGTAAGGCCAAACTTCACCCAACAACTAACACACCAAAATCTGGCCAATGGAAAATCATGTACAAATACTCACAGCCTGGGAAATAAGATCCCAGACCTGCAGGCAACAATGTCAGAGGCTAAACTGACATAGTAGCAATTAGTGAAATGTGGTTTACCAGCAACCACACTTGGGAGACTTCAGTACCTGGCATGTATTGTTCAGAAGAGACCGAGGTGCAAAAGGGGGGGGGAGGGGCCCTGTATGTTAATGAAAATATCAAAGCTACAGAAATTCAGAAAACACATAAGGAGCCAGAAGAACTGTGGGTCACCCTGGAAACAGGAAATGGACAGCCATAAGAACTGGGGTTGTCTACAGGCCCCCAGACCAGAGGGAAGACATAGACACATTACTGTTAGAAGATATACAAAACATGACAGCTAAAGGGAGGTTCTGATAATGGGAGACTTCAACATGCCGGATACAGATTGGTCAATACCAGCAGGAACATCTGCCAGAACTAGACTCATAGTGGATTCCCTGCAGGGGGAGGGCCTCAAACAACTGGTACAGCAACCCACAAGAGACAGAGCTATCCTAGATCTAGTACTGACTAACAAAGAAGGGATCACAGATCTCCAGGTAGAAGGTCACCTGGGAGCCAGTGACCATCACATGGTATGGTTCAATTTGGCTACTACATCTAAATCATCCCATTCCAAGGCAAAATATGGGACTTCAGAGGAGCTGACTTTGATAAGATGGCCAACAGAGTTAAGCTAGTCCTGGCGAAAAGAAACACAGGTGAGGGGGTACAGGCAAAGTGGGCAAGCATTAAGGATGCAATACTTGAAGCAACATCCCATTGTGTTAGACAGAAAAGGAAGTGCAAAAGAAGAAGGAAACCACTTTGGTTCTCAAATACAGTAGCAGAAAAGGTCAGAGCCAAAAGGCTGGCCTTCAGGAAATATAAGGGAACACAGCAGGATGAAGATAGAGAGGCATACCAAATTGCCCTAAGGGAGCAGGTAAGGCAGTAAGGCAGGCAAAGTCCCAAACTGAGGAAACACTAGCACGTAACAGTAAAAGAAGGTGACAAGACTTTCTATAGATACATTAGTGAAAGGAGAAAGTCCAGAGGTGGTATTGCTAAGTTTAATGGAGAAAAGGGAGCATGTGGAGGAGGAGGACCCTGTAAAGGCATCTATCCTAAATAGATACTTTGCTCAGTATTTACTGAAGAGAAGGTAGGGCAGGGCCCACAGCTCAGCATCATGGACACGGGGAGGAGGTGAGCACTACTCCCATCACAAAAAGAAAGGGTCCTACAAGAGCTAAGCTCAGGGTAGATAAGGCAATGGGACCTGATGGCATACATCCCAGGGTACTTAAGGAGCTAAAGGAGGAACTAGCAGAGCCATTAGCAGAATTGTTTAGTGAGTCTCTGAGCACAGGAGAGGTCCCAGAAGACTGGAGAAGGGTTTATGTGATCCCGCTCCACAAGAGTGGTAGCAGGGAGGAGGTGGGGAACTACAGACCGTCAGTCTTACCTCAGCAGTGGGCAAGATTATGGAGGCACCTAAGGAAAGGATAGTGCAACACCTGGAATCCATAGGGGACAGGATCCAAGACAGCATGGGTTTACAAAGGAAGGGCCTGTCAAACTAATCTCATAGATTTCTTTGACTGGGTAACCAGAGTGGTGGACCAAGGGGAGCAGTTGATGTCGCCTCACCTTGACTTCAGTAAAGCTTTTGACACTGTTCCACATAGAAGATTGATAAATAAGCTGGGTAGGCTTGGGTTTCAGAAGTTGGTCAGCTGGGTGGCAAACTGGTTGACGGACAGAAAACAGAGAGTGGTGGTAAATGGTATACAGTCAGAAGAGATGCAAGTCACAAGTGGGGTACCTCAGGGATCAGTCCTGGGGCCAGTCCTCTTCAACATCTTCATTAGTGACCTTGCAGATGGACTAGAGGGTAAGGCTTGTCTGTTTGCAGATGACACCAAGATCTGCAACAGAGTAGATGATCCAGATGGGGTGGGAAGAATGAGAAGAGATCTGGATAAACTAGCAGAATGGTCAGAAGAATGGCAACTGGGATTTAATGCAAAGAAGTGCAAAATCATGCACATAGGGAAGAGAAACCCTGAAGCCACCTATAGGCTGGGAGGGGAGTTGCTAGCAGTCACAAAGGAAGAAAGAGACTTGGGCATCATCATCACTGATGACCTAAAATCATCCAAGCAGACCTCTAAAGCAGTAGGTAAGGCTAGGGGTGTGAGGGTGTATTAGTAGGTATCACAAGTCGTAAGAGGGAGGTATTAATCCTCTGTACATGACACTGGTTAGGCCCCATCTGGAGTACTGCGGCAGTATGGAGGCCACACCTTCACAAGGACATTAACCAAATTGAGGCAGTCCAGAGAAGGGCAACCAAAATGGTGCAGGGACTGCATCAGAAGACATATGAGGACAGATTAACGGAGCTCAATATGTATACCCTTGAGCAAAGGAGGGAGAGAGGTGATATGATCGAGGCATTCAAACACCTTAAGGGCATAAACAAGGTGAAAGAGTCTAACATGTTTAAATATAAGAAAAATAGCAGGACAAGAGGACACAGCACGAGATTAGAGGAGGCCGATTAAGGGGAATGTGAGGAAATTTTTTCACAGAAAGGGTGGTGGATGCATGGAATGGCTTACCACAAGAAGTGGTGGCTATGAATACAGTGCAGGGCTTCAAACAGGCATGGGATAGGCATAAGGGAGCAATACAAATGACTATGAATAGATAGGCCACTGACAGAGCAAAGGCCGATGGCACATTTATAAGGTAGAAAAAGAAATGGGCAGACTGGATGGGCCTTGCGGTCCTTATCTGCCGTCAACTTCTATGTTTCTATGTTTCTATGTAAAGGAGGCCTGTAACCAGGAAAAATCGTGAGAGGGAAAATCTGTGTAAAGAAGGACAAAGCAGATATAATCACCATAAAGAAAATAGGAAAGAAAGAACAAGAGGACAGAAGACTACATAAAAAAGAAGGGAAAGACACAGAGGGGAAGAAGAGTGAACATTTTTAGGCTAAGGAATTATGGGAGTTATTTTGGAACAAATGGAATGATTTAAACATTTGGATGATAAGCTGGACAAACTACAGGATGAAATGAAAGGAATGAAAGCTGAAATTCAAGATTTAATTAACAGGATGGTACAGTTTGAGAAAGGCTTTTTGCACTAGAAGGTGAATTGACAAAATTAAACAAAGAACAGAGACACAAATCGCAGAGTTGAAGACTCTGCAAAATAAGGTTTTGGATTTAGAATTAAGATCAAGGCAGGATAATTTATTTATTTAGTTTTTGTTGACCGGGTATGTGCACTAGACAAATCCTGCCTATTTTCAGGCACGACCCGGGGGAAGGGGATACAGATGAATGCCAACTGACTTTGAACCAGATTAAGCTGTTGGTGGTATTTTTTTTAGTGAATGAGGGAAATTTGGCCAGGACACCAGGAAAATTCCCCTACTCTTTTCGATAAGTGCCATGGGATCTTTAACATCCACCTGAACTACCACCAATCCAGGCAGATGGGACCTCGGTTTAACGTCTCATCCGAAAGACAGCACCTCAGAAGTGCAGCACCCCTCTCATGCTGCACTACAGTGTCAGTACTGGGATATTAACCCAAGTGTCAGATGTGGGAACTGAACCCACAGCCCTCTGATCTCCCAGCCTCAGAGGCGAGTGTGCTACCTACTGAGCCACAAATGTTAGGCCTCCCTGAACAGAGTGGAATTACATACTAGCATTCTATGAACAGTTTTAACTGAGCTCCTCAGAAGAAAGTGTCCAGAAGAAAAAAATAGAGTTGCATATAGCACACAGATCTCCAGCAAGACAAATCCACACTTACAATACCCTCTGATTATTTATGTGAAGTTCCTTAAACAACAAGAGAGGAAAGGTGTCTTGCTGGCAGCTAAGAAAAAGAAACCTTTGATGTATATGAACACTCAGATATTAATATTTTCAGATCAGGTCCCAGAGACCCAGAAAAAGAGGAATGCTTATAGAGACATGAAAAGATTCTGATGGGTAAATCATATTTCGTTCTCACAACCAACTCTGACTGCTCTGAAGATAACCTATGCGGGGGAAGCAAAGATATTTGATACTCCCTGTGAGGCTGAAGAACATGTGTTCAAAGAATTGAAATTAGTGGCCTCCAGAAATTGCTCAGAGTCAGAGAGGCCTACTAGAATGAAAATAACATGTTATTGTGGGGGTGGAGAAAAAGAAAGAAGGAGGGAGAGTTGTCAGGACCTCCTTCTCCAGCCTTTTTTTTTTTGAATAGGCATTGAAGAAACACAGGAGAGCATCTCTATAGAAATCTAATAAAAGTAGGATACAGTAGTTAGATTATAAATATAAGAGAACTGGGGAGTGGAGAGCCGGATGTGGAATGGGTACTATTTTGTGAACCAATCTGGGGTACAGGGTCAGTTGGGAAGAAGATTCTGTGAATGGGGTGGGAAAGGGAGGGATAGGATTAGGGGGATGTGGAACATACAAAAATAGGGAGAAAAGGGGAATAAGTAAAAGGGGGAGAGGCAGGTGTATGAAGTTTCTTTCAATAAAGATACAGTATCGAATCACTATAAGGACATTAATGACACAGAATCTTTACAAAAAGAGTAGAATTCCATGCTCAGTGATTGATAGTAATTTAGCAGAGGGTACTACCTGGTATTGGAACTTCTCTAATATGGAATATTTAGGTGGGTACTAAAAAGTGGGGTTTTAAGGGCCTCTGTGCTTGGCTCCACTAGATCAGAAATAAGACTGTGATGAAAGAGATAAAAATTATGTCCTGGAATATAAATTGGATTAAAAATCCAATTCAAAGGAAGAGGACAGTAAATCATGTAAGGAAAATAAGTATTGATTGTCTGCTGCTACAGGAAACCCACCTTACGGAGCCAGAATTTGAAAAATGTAGGAAAGTACGGGATGGGTTAGGACTATATGCTAGCTGTCATAGTAAAGCCAGATAGGTAGTGATTTTGTTCTCTAAAAAAGGGGAAACTAAAATTAAAGATACCTACAAAGAACAAGATGCAGATTCTTAATTTGCAATGTGATTATTAAATCAATTGAGGCTACTTTAGCTAGTTTATATGAACTGAATGATGATTATCTGGAGTTTTTTTGCAGATTTTTTTCTTCAGCTAGTGGAATTTTCTGAACCTTATGTGATAGGTGGGGATTTAAATACAGATTTAAATCCAGTATTGGACAGAATGGGCCAATGCTCCACTCTGTCAAAGGTAGCCAAAAACAAATAGTAAAATGGAAGCATTGAATTTAATAGATTTCTGGAGAAATTCAAACTTTAATGTATGCAAATTAGCCTTCTGTTCAAATAGACATCAGACCCATTTCAGGATAGATATGATGCTGGGATCACACGCTATACAGCAGAAGGTGATAAATATTTTTTTATGAAGCTGCACTACTATCTGATCATTTCCCTAGTATAACAGTAATACAAGGGGAGAACAAAAAAGTAAACAAGCACTGGGTGATGGATCTGCTACTTTTTAAAGATAATAATATTTTGTGAGGTTCTCAAGGAAGACGGTTTTCTTGAGATGGAAAATAATAAAATACACAAGTAACACAAAGAAAGAAAGAAAGAAAAAGAAAGAAAGAAAGAAAGATGCACCAAATACATACAAAGAACTGGACTTCAAACAATGGGAAGAGTTAAAATGAAAGTATAACACTATAATGAATGAAAACAAAACAGATTAATGCTTCAAACTAGGGCTAAATATTGAGCACGATCAGATAAATCTGAGAAGATCTTAGCCTATTTACTTCAGAAGGAGAAAGTAGAAGAGTGAAAAAAGATATTAGTAGCCAGGGCAAAATATTAATTAATCAAGGTAGTATACACAAGGAATTTAGAAACTATTATGAAAAATTATATTCATCAGAAATAAATTACAAACTAAAATATTATGAGCAAATTACATATTCCACAGAATAATACGCAAGATAAGCAAAGACTTAATGAAACAATAACTGAAGAAAAAGTAAAACATGCAATCAGGCAATTAAATAAGCATTTGTCAATGTCAAATGTTTTCTTGCTGGCATTGGCATTGGTAGTGCAGGAGTTAGAGAGATGCATAATAGGAATGGCGGTGAAGTGTGAAACTGATGCCAACTCCACCCCACCCTGCAGAGGCTGATGGGCACTGATGCGTACCTTTGATCC
This sequence comes from Neoceratodus forsteri, assembly GCA_016271365.2. Lineage (NCBI taxonomy): Eukaryota > Metazoa > Chordata > Ceratodontiformes > Ceratodontidae > Neoceratodus > Neoceratodus forsteri. The sequence goes on from CM028129.1 coordinate 802,084,066, forward strand.
GTTAGCCATAACACTCATGCCATTTCACCTCACCCTACTCTGCAGATTCAGACAAGTGTCACGTTGTGCCTTGGGGTCATTGGGCCTTATGCTCACCCCATTCCATAAGGAAATACATTGAGATGGGTGCAGTATAGGAGAATGGGGTGAACTTTGGGGCCAAAGAGTCCAAGGCACACCTTGATGCCTGTCACTGGCTGCAGGGTGGAGGTGGGGGTGAGAGTGGAATGGAATGACCATTAAAGCCGACAATCCAAAATCACACCCCTGACTTCTATCAGTCTCTATAGGGTGGAACATTATGGTTAGAAACCCTAATGCCCTGGGCATTTGTTGGTATTTGCACTCCAAATTTTCAACATGGGCTCTTTGTGACCCCACCTCATGAAAGCATTTGGGACCTCTGCTCATGAACAGTTGCACTGTGATTTTGTTAATCTGTCCCGAATGTTTATTTCCCACAGTGACCATGCCATTCTGTGCCAGATGTGTGAAAACACATTTCAGGCAGGATGTGAAAGATGACAGCTGTACCATTCATAAGGAGGTGTGAAGAAATGGCAATGTGGAAAATCTGGAGTGAAAATATTAAAAATTCTTGAACTTACGAGCATGCATAGAAACTGCACAATGCATGCCTGTAACAGTCATTTTGTGGAATTTTTCACCAAATTTTCAACATTGGCATTTTGGGACCTCTGCTCATGAACAGTGTCACTGTGATTTTCTTAATCTGTCCCGAAAGGTGATTCCATGCACTGACCGCAAAATCAACTTTTGGAACCAAATAATGAAATGACAGTGACTGAGTTCATGAGGTGGGGTCCCAAGAACCCCAGGTTGACAATTTGGAGCCAAAAGTCAGAAAAATGACTGAGCTATCCACGTAAGTTGAACCCCCCCATTGATGCCATTATACTGCTTACCATGATTTTCTTCAGTTCGTGGTCAGCTTTGAAGAGTGCAAGCGTGTTCCTGCTCCACCGAAGATCATCGCTCTGGAGGTAAGTATGGGGTGAGGGGGGTGCAGGGAGATGGGGTGCGCAGAGGGTGGGTGCGGGTTGGGGGAGGGGACAGTGGTGACCATGAGGGACTGTTTTTTTGTTTTACAGACTGAAAAAAAAATGAATGTCACATGAAGGTTTTTTCTTTCAGGGTGTGACAACCACATTTTGGCACACTGGGGTGGGCTCCCAGTGTGCTCCCTGTGTTCTTTGGGGACAGGGGATTGAAGTCGATGGGGATTATGCCCCCTGTTGTCAAAGAAAGCAAGTCTGTGTTTGGGGGGGCATGATGCTGAGGAGGATTGGGTACCCCCCTCGGCAAACAAAACAAGGGGGAACATTATGTTGACAGGGATTTGGTTTCCCATTGGCAAACAAAGTAGGGAGGGGGCATGCTGACAGGGGGATTGGGAACCCCCGGCATTGGCTTTCACGGGACTGTGACAGGCAGATGGCGGCAGCCACCACCATGTTTATTGACATGTTTTAGCAGGCAAGGCATGCTCTGCAATGATGGGGCGCTCCCTCATTGCAGCGGCAATATTCTTTCAAGTTGGTGGCACGCTTCTGACCTGCTGTCATAGACAGCATGCTCATTCATTGGTACCATGGAGACCTGACCAAAAAAGCAGTGGTGCCATTGGCCACAACATGGCTGCACCTCCACAACCTGCTACTCCAGCAAGCTGCCACAAAATTTTGCTAGCGCTGTGCTCACAAGACAACATAAAAAGGGGAAGGCTTCAGGACTAGATGGCATACCTGCAGAGTTTTACAATCTATGCATTTCAGAGCTGGCTCCAATCTTAACAGATCTTTTTAATTATTTCCTAAAAGATGGTAGTTTGCTGGAATGTTTTCAAAAGGTACTAATAATTTTGCCAAAAGAGGAGAAGGACCCAAGGTTATGAGCTCATATCATCTGATCTCCCTATTGAATTCAGATGATAAAATATATACTAGCTAATAGACTGGAGAAGGTGTTACCTTCAGTTAAACATAGTGATCAAACTGGATTTATCAGAGAGAAATAGTTTCAATAATATCAGAAATGCTATAAATATGCTGGCTACTGAAAATCAAAAAAAGGCAATGGTCATATTACTAGATGCAGAAAAGGCCTTTGACAGGGTGGAGTTGGCATATCTGATCCAAATAATGGAGAAAGCAGACATGGGCTAACATTTTATAAACTGGGCTAAATTCATTTATAAATCTCCAACTGTAAAAGTCTTAATAAATTATGATATTTCAGAGTTTTAAATTAGAAAGGGGTACTAGGCAGCGCTGCCCTTTGTCTCCCCTTTTGTTTGATCCCACCACTGATTCGCCAAGACTCAGGAGACCCCAAATCCTAATGTTTTTTTATTTTGCTGCTTGGGGGGGTGGAGGTGGGGACTTAGGATTGGAAACCTTAATGCCCCATTTCCCTACTTTTGTGGTATTAACTTGAACCCTAACTGGTGCATTAATGTAGCTTTTTGAAAATAATTTCTTTTGTTTTTGAGATAGAGCATGTCCAAGGTATATTGGGGGTACATCATGTCTAAGAGAGTTGTAGGTCCACAGATAAAGGTTTTTGAGATAACTGGTGGAGAGTGAAGATCAGCCAACAGCTGTGTAGAGGGTGTAGTGATGCATTCTTGTGGGCAGCCAGTAATGAATCTAAGTGCCCTATGTGTAAGCACCCCATGTTTAGGGGATTACTATTAGTTACCCTCTCTTGCCCCCTGGGCTGGCACTTTAGGTGGGTAGGGTTATGGTGGTGTCCACCTTGTGAGTGTGGCAGCCCTTTTGGCAGGATATAAATTTGGGCTGTGAGATTAGGGATGAGGCCAGTGGGTGGAGATGATCTCAGTTGGTCTGGGGGGGTGGTCGAACCCCTGGCCTGAGGGACATTGCAGTCTGTGCTCAGCCATGCAGTGCCAGCTCTCAGTCTTGGATGGTGTGCAGGGATGCAGCCAGTGGGGTGAGACCCCATATGGAGAAGGAACCATGGCCTGTAGGAGAGGTGTCAGACCAGCCTGTGCTCCACAGTACTAAGGCAGGTGCGGGTCCTGTCCAGTGTAAGGATCAGCAGGCAGTGGGGATGCAGTGGTGGTGAAAGGGCTGCTGTGTGGCCTTTCCAGTGGTGGCAGAACCATTGGGCCATTACCTGTAAGGCACGCTGCCTCGGGTGTGTGAGCCTATCTGTAGTGGGGTAGTTGGGTCCACCTCCCCCGGTTTACTACAGAGGTCTGGGGGACAGGTGGTGTCCAGGTGTACTTGGCCCATGTGGCAGGTAAAGGTTGAAGAGTTAATGTGGCCAGCTATAATTTAGACCTCCCTGTTCTGGAGGTAGTCATGGGCCGGGTGATCCAGTAGCTGCCTGGCCCTTTGTGTTCCTGGGGACATGCTTGGAGAACTCTGGTGGTTGGTGTTCTTGGGCTTGACGAACTGTTGTGCTGTGATTGAAATCTAAGTCTGCCAGTTCTTTGTGCTGGTGGAGCCCATTTCTTCGCCTGCTTAGGCCTAAGTTTTGTGCTGCAGCTTAGTGCTGCCGTTAATACCTTTTTGCTTCTTGAGCCCGCCTGTTTGTGTCTCCAACCCCATGGAGCTGTAATTGTTATTCTATTAATTTTACATTTATTAAAATGATTTTATTCTTTTAATTCTGTGTGCCTCTCATGACCTCATTGCTGCTGTCTGTTCTAACCTGCTTTGCCCTTGCAGTAAGTGTGCTAGTCTTGCCTGCTTGCTTCATGCATCCCAAGTTGTAAGAATGCCTGCCTATGCTGCACCTTCTGGAGGTAAAAGACTGCCGGCATCTTCCATTCTCCGGGTGAATCTCTCCAATTTCAGGTAGGCTGAGCAGTTTATTTTGTTTACTGGGATCTATGTCTGGTTCTTGGCTTGTGCCCCCTCTGCTTTTACATCAGGACCCCTAGATACTCAGAGGGAGGGTTACAAGACAACCAATTTTGCAAGCTGACCAGCAGCAGCACCCCTATAAATAAGAACACTATAATCTAGCAGGGGTAAGAATGTAGCCCTAACTAGGGTTCTGTGCACATCTAGGGGTAAGTCTAATTGGTTTCAGTGTTCTGTTTTTTTTTTTTTGAAAGGTGCATAACTTTTCTGTTTTACACTATTTTTAACCCATTCTTTCAGTGATGTGCTTTATAGCTGGCACCCTCATGAACACAGTAGTGTCAAATTTCAAATCTCACCCTAAAAGTTTCAAGCATCCCTTTATAGTGGGATTTGCAAGTTGACACCAACTGTGTTCATGAGGGTGAGTGCCATAAAGCATCTGACTGAAAGAATGGGTAAAAAATAGTCTAAAACAAAAAAAAAAAAAGTTGTGCACCTGGCAAAAAACCAAACAAAACCAAAAAACATTGAAATGAGTGGGCCCATTGAAATGAATGGGACTATTCAGTTCAACGAGCCCATACTTATGATATCAGATACAATATTATATGATATGAGATATGATTTCAGACATCGGGAACAGTTCTCAGAAACAGTTCTCTGTAATATACAGAGAACTGTTCCTGATGTCTGAAATCATATCTCATATGGTAGTGAAATCATGTCTGATATGGGAGTAATCACTTGCAGGACTGCAGTTCTGTGCTGGTTTGCAGTGAGATGCTGTCTGTCTGTCCCTGTCCCTGTCTCTGTCTCTCTGTCTCCCTGCCTCCTTCCCTCTTTGGTCCAGCAGAAGCTGTAAAATCACTGCTGCTTTTTCATTTGCTGAGTCATGGTTCACAGCCCTAAACACTTAGGCTAATCAGTACATCAGGGGACAGGGTCTTACTCTGCAGCCTTTTTGGGCTCTGTATTTCTAAGCCATTAGAACCTCAAGACACAGATTGAGGTTGGCACGTGATGGCTGCCTGAGCAGATGCTCCTTACACTGCTCCCACTTCTCCTGTTACAAACTTTACTTTTTGCAAATGCTAACCTCATTCAAATAATAATCCTGGCATGTCGGGGTCTCTGGGAAAAACCATCATCCCTATGGAGCAGAAAGCAAATTGGAATGGAAGAAGAAATTAAGGATTCATTACTGCAACACACCCCTCCTACAACACCGACATGAGACAAATCAGCAAAGCGTCCTAAAGCCCAAGCTACTGGAGCAAGCCCTACTGCAACTCCCCAGGTCGCACTTAGAGGTTAAATTCTTGGAAGGCCTGACTTCTATAAAAGCTACACTGGACACACTGACTCATGACATGCAGAATATTATGATATCGCTAGATTTACTCACCAGGCGTACCAGAGACAATGAAGTGAGAATCTCCTCACTGGACGACTGGAGAGCTATAGTAGATCCGGACATGGCACAATTGAGAAAACGTCTCAAAGCGATGGAGGGGAAAATGGAAGATCTTGAGGGAAGGTCCTGGAGGAATAACCTGGTAATTCTTGGTATTCCTGAGAGTGAGGAGGGGTCAACACCAATGGTATTTGTGCAAAAGTTTTGCAAAAAGATTGCTGGACTCTCCCCCAATGGCCCAGAATACATTATTGAGTGAGCCCACAGATCGTTACAGCCCATCCCTCCTCTGGGATCCCCTCTGTGACCAATAATCTTCCGACTGCTAAATTTCTTGGACAAGCAGTTTATCCTCAACAAGGTTAGATATTCACATGAGCTCCAGTGATAAGGATGCCGCATTAGAATTGCCCAAGACCTCCCTAAGTTGGTGAGGGTGAGGAGGGCTGAAATGCACCAGACAGTAACCAAGTCGATTGCCGCAGGGGTGAAGTTTCTAATGAGGTACCCAGCTATGTTGCAAATGCTGCACTCCGATACCTGGCACAATTTTGAGACTGTGGAAAAAGCCAACACTATCCTGAAGTCACTGTACCCAGATTTATTTAAGTGAAGCAACTATGGGCTACAGAAGGTAAAGCCATCAAAAAATGGAGAGCAATGAGTACCAATGCCCGTAGTCTGGGTAACAAGCTTCCTGAATTAGTGGCCTTGATGGAGGAGGAAGATCTGGATATTGTGGCAGTCACAGAAACATGGTACACACAGAACCATGACTGGGACGTAAACATACCAGGATACACTATCTACAGGAGGGACAGGGAGGGTAAAAGAGGGAGGAGGAGTAGCTCTCTACATAAGAGAAGACATCAAAGCAACAGAACAAAAGGGTAAACAGGGAGGAGAAGAAGCACTGTGGGTCAATTTGGAGGCAGGCAATGGCACCACAATCCGCACAGGGGTTGTATACAGACCCCCCTCTCAGGGGGAGGAAATGGACAAGGAAATGATAGAAAGTATACTTAGAATGGCAGATAAAGGGGAGATATTGCTGATGGGTGATCTGAATATGCCAGATGTTAACTGGAGTGCAGTTGCAGCAGCCACTTCTAAGAGTGGGTTATTCTAGATGCCCTACAGGGGGCATGCCTTAGACAACTAGTATTGGATCCCACTCGAGAGGGAGCAATCTCTAGACCTGGTTCTCTCAAACGGAGATGAAGAGAGGATCACAGATGTAGAAGTGGGTAGCCATCTGGGAACCAGCGACCATCGAACAGTATAGTTCACAATAAACACAGCAATAGAGTCAAGCCACAAAGACAAAAGGTACTGGATTTTAGGAGGGCTGACTTTGCCAAAGTGGGTGAGTGCCTAAGGAATGCACTAGCAAATGGGCAGGAAGGAGGAGGGAAGAACAATGGGAATAATAAAACTGCCATCACAGAGGTAACAAGCCTTTGTTGAAAGCAATAAACAAACGAATGAGGTAAGAAACCACTATGGTTCTCAAAGGAAGTGGCAGTGAAGGTTCAAGAGAAAAAGAAAGCATTCAGGAAGTACAAGGAATCACAGAAGGAACAGGACAGAGAACTGTATCAGTTAAAGCAAAAGGAAGCTGGAAAGGCAGTCAGAACAGCCAAGGCCCAAACCGAGGAAAAGATAGCCAACTCAGTTAAGAAGGGGGATAAAACCTTTTATAGGTACATCAGGGAGCAAAGGAAGACCAAGGGAGGGATAGTGAGGCTTAATAAAGGGGAGGGAGGGTGGGCAGAGGGTGACTGTGAAAGGCAGAGATACTAAACAAATATTTTGCTCAGTATTTACAAAGGAAGAGGGAGGTACCTAAAACAAACAGTAGAAACACTCTGGATACAGAAGTTGATACCAGCCCATTTACAGAAGAAAGAGTTCTGAAAGAGCTCTTAAAACTGAAGGTGGACAAAGCAATGGGGCCTGATGGGATTCATCCCAGAATTCTAAAAGAACTAAGGATAGAACTAGTGACACCACTGACTACCCTCTTTAACAAATCATGGGAGGATGGGGTGGTACCTGAGGACTGGAGGAGGGCAGATGTGATTCCCCTTCACAAAAGTGGGAGCAAGGCAGAAGCAGGAAACTACAGACCTGTTAGTTTAACCTCAGTGGTAGGGAAAATGATGGAATCACTTCTGAAGGAAAGAATTGTCGAGTACCTAGAGGCCAGAGGGGCACAGGACCCAAGGCAGCATGGATTCACAGCAGGAAGGTCATGCCAGACAAATCTGATAGATTTCTTTGACTGGGTGACCAAAGTAGTAGATCAGGGAGGGGCTGTGGACATGGCCTACCTAGACTTTAGCAAGGCATTTGACACAGTCCCACACAAAAGATTAATATACAAGTTAGCCAGCCTGGGAGTGGGTCCCAAGATGACAGCCTGGGTAAAGAATTGGCTGAGAATAGGACACAGAGAGTAATAGTAAATGGAGTCCACTCTGAAAAAAAGGGGGTTAGCAGTGGGTACCACAGGGTTCAGATTAGGACTAGTCCTCTTCAATGTCTTTATGTTTACATTGCAGAGGGACTGAAGGAAAGTATGTCTCTTTGCAGATGACACAAAGATCTGCAACAGAGTTGATGCACAAGGTGGGTGGAAAGGATGAGAAGGGACTTGGCAAGGTTAGAGGAATGGTCAAATGTATGGCAGCTTAGATTCAATGCTAAGAAGTGTAAGGTAATGCACCTGGGAAACAAAACCCAGGGAAGAGTACACAATGGGGGGTGAGATACTAACAACAACAAAAATGGAAAGGGACCTGGGGGTAGTCATATCAGATGACCTAAAGGTGGGCAAGCAATGTGAGAGGGCAGCAAGGAGGGCTGGGGGGATACTGGGATGCATAGGGAGAGGCATCACCAGCAGAAAGCAAGAAGTTATTATCCCTCTGTACAGACAGCTGGTGAGACCACATCAGGAGTACTGCGTGCAGTTCTGGAGACCCAATCTCAGCAAAGACATAGACAGGATGGAAGCTGTCCAGAGGAGGGCAACTAAAATGGTGCAGAATCTGCACCGGAAGACATATGAAGAGAGACTTAAGGAGCTTAATATGTATAGCCTCGAGGAAAGGAGGGAGAGGGGGGGACATGATAGAAACTTTCAAGTACCTCAAGGGAATCAACAAAGTCCAAGAGGGTAGCATCTTTCAAAAAAAGAGGTGTGCAAGAACAAGGGGGCACAATTTGAAGATAGAAGGGGGGCGGCTCAGAGGTAATTTAAGGAAGTATTTTTTCACAGAGAGGGTTGTGGATGTATGGAACAGCCTTCCAGAGGAGGTTGTGGAGTCAAAAACAGTGGTGGAATTCAAGCATGCATGGGACAGTCATAAGGCAATTCTAGGGGGTGGGGGTAGGAAGAAGTAGGCTGCTGGTTAACTAGGATCTGCAGCTTATCCATCAGGTAGGGAAATGGGCAGACTGGGTGGGCCAAGCGGTCCTTATCTGCCGTCAAATTCTATGTTTCTATGTTTCTATGGGCACGCTAAAAGGTGAAGTGGACTACCTTAGTTCTTGGCTGATTGCAAGTTACGCTTAAATTGCAATTTCATACAAGCCCTCAGGATAGTGGCTCCAGCTAAACAACAAAATGGATTGTAGCAGGTGGCAATTGCACTTCTCTTTTTTACCTACTTAACCCCTTTTTGTTGATTATCGATCGACATCTAGGGGGCAGGATCGCTCCATTGCGTTGCTTGAAGAAGACTTCCCAACAATTGTACAGTGTCCTTTGATGCCAATCAGTGACTTTGCCTGTTGTTACAATGCTTTAAGGTACCCCAGCCTGCGATTTGTTTTTCTTCTTCTCGTCTGGAGACTCTTTTGACCTTCATATTGCCGGATGGGATGGCTTTGAGTACCGGTTGGTTTCACGAATTACTTTGTGAAGCAGCACTCGCTGTTCTGGTTATTGATTACACTACTAAGCTCTTAGTTTTAATGCTGCTTCTATATTCATTACTGCTACCAACTGCCTTTGGTTAGCTTCATGTAAAGTAATTTATCTTTAAAATTGTTATTTGTTCACTGGTTTACTTTGCTCCAATATGGACTTAGTGTTGGGACTTTATATCTCTCCATACTGAAACTGATGGCAGCCTCTAAGATGTAGAAGAAGTTGTTTTAGAAGTTTTAATACTATTAACGCCCCTCTGTTTATTTAATTAGTCCCCATGGTAATCAAGGGGGATCAAACTATTTAATTTGTAAATATCAGGGGAGGAGCAGCCCGATAGAGGGAAATGTTTAATTCCAGTGCATGTTGTTTACATGATTATTTGTTGCAATATCTGTTGGCTGCATAGCTAGTTCTGCATGCTTTCAAACCTTGTTTGTTCATATTCTAGGATTCAGGGAGGTTAGTACTATATCAAGGGAGGAGCTGGAGTTGGGGGGGAGTTGTCTCTATAGGGAGTGAAGTGTCACATTGCGACCAGGAAGATGAAGGAGATGCAGTCTTTAGGACTGGGGAAACAAAGGGTTTTGTCTGGATATTATTTGTTTAGGGGAAGGGATAGTAGGTTTTATGGATATGCTTTGTTGTACAATGTTAGTAAATTTCAAACATGTTCTGGAGAGACTAGGAAGGGTAGAGGGGATTTTCAAGGGGTTGGGACCAGGAGAAAGGACATTACCAGTACATCACAAGCTAACTGCTGAGTGCCTATTCTCTACCCATCAGTGGTTTACCCACAAACGAATACGCTTTTACCATGAGATACATCTCATGGAATGTTAAGGGTGCAAGGGGAAGAGGGAAGCGGTATCAAATCATCAAGCATTTAAACCTCTTCTCCAATGTAAGATGGCCTTCCTACAGGAAACCCATCTCCTTGCCACTGAAAATGTGTTTCTTTCATCGGCAACAGGTGGGCCAAGTATATGCTGCAGGCAACTCCACTCAACAAAGAGGGGTGGCTATCCTGATATACAGAGGGGTTAATTTTAATATAACGCAAAAAGCGTAGCTGACCCACTAGGTCGATATATTTTACTTCATGGGGTACTAGATCATTCAGAACTCCTGTTAGTATGCATCTATGGGCCAAACTCCCTCATACCGGAATTCTTTTCCCACCTTATTGCCCTACTTGCCCCGCATGTACATATTCCAATGCTACTTGCAGCAGATGTCACCCTTACCTCTGATCTAGATAGGTCACACTGTCATTCTGTAAAACTTTCCCCTACCCAAGTAGCCTTACATGAGTTCATTGCAATGGGGGGATTGTGTGATCCATGGAGGGTGTTACACCCGACCGAACAAGAGTTTACATTCTACTGACCGGTCCATAAATCGTACTCCCGTATTGATTTTTCTTGATCAGTATCAACTCCCTGCCTGGAATTATTGATAGTGGGATCTCGGCCCAGGTTATATTGGATCACTCTCCTGTATGGCTTGAGTTTACCTCTATTCCTAATATTGACAGGCACCATATCTGGAAATTAAATACACAACTCTTGAAAGACCCCCAAATATTATCCAGTATTAAAGATTTCATTTACCAATATATGGAGCAGAATGACGGTTCTATTCCTGATTTTGATAAGATCTGGGGCTTCCTCAAATGCTCCCTGACAGGAGAATTTATCCTCATTGCTGCTACACATAAAAGGAAACGAGAGGCCAAACTACAAGACTTGCTGGTGCAAATCACTGCTCTGGAGTGTGACCCACTTTTGGACACCTCCGAGTCTAAACAAAAGGATCTCTTAAAGTTCAGACATCAGTATGCTGAAGCCTTGAGAGAAAAAGCTGAATACGCTATCCTCAAAACCTATTCTACATATGTAGATCAAGGAGATAAGGCGGGTCATTTACTAGCCCTCCGTCTTAAACAACAAGAGGCCTCCAGGTTAATTCCAGTCTTGCTTTCCCAGATAGATGGAACCCTTAAGACATCTCCAGTGGAAATAGTACAGGAATTTAACCAATTTTATGCTGAGTTGTACTCCTCTCAGCCCAACCTCCTGCCCAGGAATTGGTCCAAGAATATTTGAGTTTGGCCCAATTGCCTGTCTTGATCCACGACCAACGGGTACTTCAGAAACACCCCATTTCCTGCCTGGAAGTCTTAGGAGCCATTAGGTCTCTTTCCTCTGACAAGGCCCCTGGTCCAGATGGCTTCTCCCCAAACTTTTATGTCTTTTGTGGGGGAGCTTGCCCCCATTCTTCAGCGAGTATTTACTTTTCTTTGTCAGGAAGGTATCACAGATGGTTCCCTATTGGAAGCCCTAGTAATAGTTTTACCCAAACCAGATAAACCTACAGATAGGGTCTCCAATTACCGTCCCATATCCCTCATGAATTATGATATGAAAAGTTTTGCAAAGATTATTTTCTCCAGGATTATGGGGGTATGGGATGGTCTGATTGGACCAGAGCAAGTCGGATTCATGAGGGGTAGGACCTCTGCAGACCACATTAGGAAGTTGTCACACATCTTCTCAGTGGCTGGGAATGCCGGTACATCTATGGCGTTGGTGTCCCTGGATGCGGAGAAGGCATTTGACCGTGTCCGATGGGATTTTTTGTTTCTGGTTCGAGAAATTCGGTTTTCCAGAACAATTTATTAAGTGAATTAAAGTGCTGTACTCTAACCCCAAAGCAAAAGTATATTGCAATGGTGTGTTATCTATCGGTTTCTCTCTATTCTCAGGTACCCAACAGGGATGTCCCTTATCACCCTTGTTATTCAACCTCTACATGGAACCTCTGGTTTATTTTTTGAAAACATCCCCTCAGAAATCGGGCATCCAAGTGGGGACCTTTGAACTTAGAATCTCGGTGTACGCAGATGATATTCTGCTCCATCTATCAAACCTACGTACATCTCTGCAAGAGGTACTCCATATTATTTTAGAATTTGAAAGAGTTTCAGGCTATAAACTTAATGTAGGAAAAAACACTGTCATGCCCCTGAACTCCTTAACTATTTCCGCTGATTATGTTCACCTGCAGTTAACCTGGGAGAAACAGATGAAAAACCCTGGCATTCACCTGTCTCAGAGTTTAGCACTAATGAAGCAATTTAACCTTAATAAAATTGCTGAGTCTATCAAACATGACCTTAAAAGATGGAACCACCTACCTCTTTCCCTACAAGCACGCATTAGTATAATTAAAATGAATGTGCTACCCCATGTATTCTACCCTTTGAATATGTTAAACATTTTTTCCCCCATAGCTGGTTTCAACATTTGCACTCTGCTATATCCAATTTTATCTGGAAGGGTAAAAAACCCATGAAAGCTTGCATCAAGTTAGGAGCCCCAAAGCACCTAGGAGGACTCAAACTTCCCAACTTTTTTCACTATTACTTAGCTAGTCACCTTTCCAAATATGCAAAATGGGCTATGGACTCACCGGAATCCTCCTACACTCCAATATGGCTACAAGTTGAATTGCAGCAGATTCGCTCTTTAAATCTCTCCCCTTCAAGCCTTTTTTCTGTACTTCCTAGCAAACTCCCAATGACCCCCAAAGGGTCTAATACACACTTCTCAATGAGTACATGCTCAAATGTGTAGAGCTATGAAGTATAACAATGCAAAAGACATTTCCAATCCACTTTTTGGGAATTTAAATTTCAAAATTGGGGGCATGTTGCTATCCCACTTGAGCCACCAGGAGATGACTGTTAAAAAGGTCTCTGACCTTCTGAGGGGGGAAAGATACTCAATAGTAGAGAGATACTGGACTTCCTCCATATTCCCATAAATTGTATTTTCAAGGTACTCCAGCTGCGGCACTGTTTGGTGGCGTGGTTTGGGCAGAGTAGCTGGACCATTGACCAAGGAGACTTCATCTCCCAGGTTATAACACTATCCTCACAACAGCATGCTGTTTCCCACTAGTTCCCCTTTTGTTTGATCCTATTTGCCCAGGGGTCACAGGTGAATCCCAATATTGGGTATCCAACTTCCCCAATTCCCATATTAAGTGGGACGTCCTTTGGCTAAATATGTATCATTTTGTCTGTAACGATAAATTACGTCTCATGCAGTTGTACATTTTACACAACATATACCTTACTCCTTGTCACCTGAACAAGATGGGCAGGCTTCTAAGTAGCCAATGCATGAGGTGCGGTCTGGTGGAAGGGAACCTTCTTCACATTCTCTGGGAATGTCCCAAGGTTACACTCCTTTGGGAGAGAATTAAGATGGACCTAGATCCCCTCTTAGGTTTACAGGATTATTTCAAGCCTGAAATCTGCATTTTGGGAGATATGGCAGATATTCTGGTTAAAGAGAGAATCTGGTTAAAGAGAGAAGATTCCAGATTTTACTTATATCTCTATCTGTCAAAAAGTTAATATTACACCATTGGCTTGACCAACAGACCGTAACCTTCCCAGAGTGGCTGAATGAAATCTTGTTTAACCGTAGAGTGGAAAAAATGATTGCCAGCATTAGGAATCAACCTTCTTCTTACACCAAAAAATGGGGCAGGTTGGAAGCTCTTCTTACAGTACTGCATACATTACCTAGTGGAGTAAGGGACAGAAACCAGGCCTTAACCTTTGCAAGTCAAATGGCTACATTGGGCTGGGTATCAAGTTCAATACCATACAAATGGATATGTATGATTCTCTCAGCTGGAGTAAGTGGGAATGTAGCACTGCTTTTGCCTATTGCAGTATCGCCCCTTGCCTCCAGGGAAAGGGAGGGAGGGGTAGATAGAGGGAGGGGAAGGGAGGGGAAGGAGGAGGTTGGTAGGTATGGGGTGGGTGAGGGGAGGGGGAAGGTTTTATATTATTAATCAAAATGTGTTGCAATTGTATTTACCCATACAGTATGGGAAGTACATATTGCCTTGTATAATCCTATGTCTACTTAGTGATGGTCTGGTATGAAGCCTTATGACTTAATGTTTTCTCTATGTACTCTGTTTTTTGTCTTGCACAATAAAGTACATTAAATAAAAAAAAAATAAAAGAAGAACCTCAAGACACCCAACAGCACCTAGCTTCCAGTGATAACCTTATAAAACATTTCTATGAAGGCTTAATGTACTGCTGGCAAATGACTGCTGCTGCAGCTGTACATCCCACCTGTTGAACATGACTGCTGCAGCTTTCCTGGTATCACAGAGACCTTACAGCATCCAGTGTGCTCTCTTTCTCCTGCTGCTTTTGCTGGGTACCATCACTATAATTGCATTATTTTGCTGCTGGCACTGCAGGCTGCACAAGGGGAAATGTGGCAGTGTGTACAATATTTTAACAGGAAATGTGTATGCATGCAGGACCCTGCATGTGTAAGAGTGCAGGAATTTCCCTTAACATGAGTGTGGAGACCATTCTTAGGTCTGCTTACCATAGGTAATATATTTAAGAATAAGAAATAAGATATTTGAATGGTTTCTGGTTGCGCTCATAACTCACTTAGCCTCCCTGTGCTCCCAGGACACACCCGGAAAGGAACTTTTACTCAGTTTGCCTTTCTGGGCTAGAAATTGTAAAATAGAAAAAAAAAAGGAAATGAAAACTGCCACTCAGCTGTAGAGAAAGTAAAACAAACAGCGGCTTGCTGGGTGGCGGCAGAGTTTGGTGCCAGGCAGCAGCAGCAGCTAGCTTTCGAACATAGAAACTGTTGGCCCACAGAGTCTGCCCTATTACCCTGACCCTAACAACTGCACTCCTTCATGTGCCACGGTAATTAGGTTGTACCTCTCCCCCCAACTACCAGTAATCCTCTATACCTCTCCCAAGAATTTTTAAAACCTGTAATTGATTCCTTCCCCACCACTTCTGCCGGCAGGTTGTTCTATCTGTCTACCACCCTCATTATGAAGAAGTACTTCCTCCCATTCCTTTTTAACTTCCCTCCCTCCAGCTTCATGTTTTTCCCCGATGTCCTTGAGCATCTTTTTCTTGAGAAAATAGTATTTTCCTGCACCTTATTCTTCTCTGTGAAGTATTTAAATGTCTCAGTCATATTCCCCCTCTTCCTTCTCTCCTCCAGGGAGTATATATACAGTTCCTTTAGCCTATCCTTGTAGAGTTTGTAATGTAGTCCCCGCACCATTTTGCTTGCCCTCCTCTGAACTGCCTCCACCCTGTCTATATCCTTCCGTAGATGAGGCCTCCAGACCTGGACACAGTATTCCAGGTGTAACCTCACTAGTGCTTTATACAGTGAAATTATTACCTCCCTTTTTCTGCTGGTGATTCATCTGCCTATGCATCCCAGCATCCTGTTCACTTTTTCTGCTGCTTTGTTACACTGTCTGCCAACCTTAAGGTCATCAGAGGAGATCACCCCCAAGTCCATCTCCTGCTTGGAGCATTCTATTTCTACCTCCCCAGTTGAGATGTTGTGCCTGGATTTTTGAGTCCCATGTGCATTATCCTGCACTTTTGTGTGTGGAAACCTAGCTGCCAATCCCTTGACCAATCTTCCAGCTTTTTAGATCTCCCCACATTCTATTAATGCTAACTGGTGTGTCCACCCTGTTATAAAGTTTAGTGTCATCACAAACCGACACATTTTTCCCTTCTAGACCCTCTGCAATGTCACTGATAGGGACACTGAAGAGGACTGGTCCCAGCACTAATCCCTATTTGTGGTACCCCACTTGTCACTCTACCCTCTTTAGAGTGAATGCCATTCACCACCACCTGCTGGGTCCTACCATCCAGCCAATTATCCACCCACTTCACTACCTTTTTTCCCCATCCTTGTGTTCCCCAGCTATCAACACATACAGAGAAGTCCAAACAAAGCTGGACACTCGAGGACAGATATGCGGCATGATATAGACAGAATCCACAGGAAAGACAATATTTAACTCAGTTTCATTTATTGTGGAAAATTCAGGATGCATATACTTAGGTACAGTACAAATGAATGAGAAGAGCTATGCCACAAGATGCAAGGGGCATCTTATGGCTTAGTGTTTCTCATTCATTTGTACCTATATATATATATGCATTCAGAATTTGACACAGTAAATTAACTGGATTTACATCTTGTCTATCTTGTGGATTTTGTCTGCATCAGTTGCATACCTGTCCTCGAGTGTGGAGTGACTCTGCTGTAGCACTGGATATCTAAGTATCAAAGTGTCAGTTCTGACCCCCAACCCGACCCCCCCCCTTCCTTAGCACTGGAGCAAAGGACAAGTGAAAAAATAAGCTACATTTGGCACGATTGTGCAGATACTTGACAGCAAAGTACATTTTAAAACAAACTCTGCCAGATTCCAGCTGGTTCATACAAGAGCAGGACAGTGATTTTGAACAAAAACACCAGTTCATTGGTGCAAGAAGTTGGGTAGAAGTGAGCCAGCACTTATTAACTGTGTCTTTTACCTTTGGTTTATTTAACATTGTTAGGTGTGCCATGGGGAGATACAAGGCATAGGCATGACAGGCTTGACAGTTGAGGCTGATGTGCATTAGACTTAAAGCTGTTATTGTGCAAATTGGCTACTATGAAAAATACACAGCTAAGCAACTGAACACTCCGCTTTGCAGACACTAGTCATGAGCCTGGCTAACACTGAACACTTTCAAACAAAGGAAAGCTGGCATCAGAAATGGATGCAGAGACTACAAAATTTATTAAAGTGTTTAAATAGTGAGAAAATATACAAACACGATGGGCACCCTGAAAAAGTACACTTTTTTAAGGGTGCCCAGTAGGGTGACAGATAACCCACTCAGGTTGTCAGACTTACGTGCAATAATAGTGTTGTCTTTCCTTGAAAAGAATATTACATGCGGTCATTAAAAATACAGTTTTTATAAATTGCAGCTATTTATTGTATCTTCTTATTACATTCAGACTCCTTTCCCTCTGCCTCACAGCTCAATCACACGCACAGATCACAGTCACATAGGAAAACAAACTCACAGGCGCTAGCACCACCACCAATGTACTATTGTTACCACTTGCAGTATGTTCCAGGCTACAGAAAACTAATGGTACTTTAATTAAAATAATGACCACATGCAGTATTGTTTTCAAAGAAAGACAATGCTAGTATTGAGCATATGTCTGACAACCTGAGTGGGTTCTTGTAGAGTAGTACTGCAAATTGCAACTGTCACTTCTGCTACCTAGCATGTTTCAAAAGTTACCATCTTTCTTACAAATTTACACTAACTGTGTAGCGGAGATGACACCGGCATTCATTGAATCTTGATATTATATTCCCTAGAGACCAAAGTGTTTATGAGCAGAGCTGTTTCTGTGTTTTGTAGCTTCTCAATTATTGATAATGATTGTATGGTATTGTATTTTTTCTTATGATCATTAGTGGTAACAGAGAAGCTGCCAAACACAGAAGCAGCTGTCCTCGTAAATGCTTAAATGCTGAAAAAAGCCATCTGGGTAAAGATGTAGGCCCATGCCAGAACTCCCATACCCTTTCCTGATGGAGTCCCTACAGGGCTGGACAAGCACCCAGCATGAAGATGTTGAAGGAGGTGGTTTAGGCAGCTAGGTGAGCTAGGTACTTATAAACACAGGCATATAGCCTAACACACAGAAAACACTGACAAAAGGGGCACATTACTCTCTACAAGGGTCCTATAAGAGATCGGGTCTCTACAGAGAGTAAAACATTAGAAACCAAAGAACAGATCCTCAACACAATGGCAAAGGAAATCTGCCCATGCCTACCTTAACTTTGAGACTGAAATCTTTTTACCAATATCCAGTGGCCAAAACCCCATTCTTTCTAACTTAAATATTTGAAAAACTGCGCAGATCTCAAACTTCCCTCCACCCTAGGAAATCCTTTCTAATCAGGTTATGAACACAGAACAAGTTTCATAATTTCTATATGAGAGCAAATCTGTAACAAAATATGATATCCATTGAACAGCACTTGAACT
Source organism: Neoceratodus forsteri (assembly GCA_016271365.2). NCBI lineage: Eukaryota > Metazoa > Chordata > Ceratodontiformes > Ceratodontidae > Neoceratodus > Neoceratodus forsteri. The sequence goes on from CM028129.1 coordinate 802,102,230, forward strand.
CTCCTGTGCATGTGGTAGCTTAACTCAGAGCACTTTTCTCTGAGTGCCACTACAACGGCCAAACCATGCTTTTTCAAATGCAAATAGCTTTAAAAGTTCAAAGCTTTCAAACATCAACCCCATCTAGGAAATTCTTCCCTACCAGCTTACACAGCCACACAAAATGTCACAATTTAAAGAATCATAATATTTTTAGCTAGATGAAAGCAAATATTTTGAAAAAAAAAAAAAAAACTACCGTTGAAGTCAATGGGAAAAACCCACATCTTTTTCACACTTTAATTCTTCTAAAAGTACTAAAATGATTTAAATGAGACTTTCAGGGATTGTGGATTCTGTTATGTACAATGAATCCTGACAGTTTCATGCACATCTGTAAAACAGACTTTCTGCAAGAAGCAAGCAAAAAATTGAGTTTAACATAGAACTCACCAGCCTCGCTATCTATAGGGGCACCATCACACCCCTGTAATATATTCATTCCGAGGTAGATAAAGGTCAAGTGAGAAAGGACTATGCCATCTAAGACATATTTGCAGTTTTCATCCATTCTGGCCAGCTGTGCTTTTTGGAGTTGTGACTGATTACTACTGTATTTGCTTTTTACTGCCTCCATTTTGTGAACTTGAAAACCATTCATGTTTAAGCCCTGTGATATAGAGGTTTGGAAATGAAATATTTGAAAAATATAGAAAATCATGACAGCTAGGGAAATGAGAGACACCCAGGAAGTAAAAAATGTACTGTATCTTAAAAACACAATTGATGTAGTCATTTGTTCAGTGCCATGACATGTTTCACCTGGCAGGATGTGTAATACTTGAGAAAGACCCAGCCTTGCAGCTATTACCACATGTAACCTCCCTCTACTGTGCACCCCACAGTAACCATCAACCCTGTGTAACAACACCAATGTGCTCTAGTCACAGCTACTACCCCTTAACAATAAAAAAATCATAAAAATTAGGATCCCACTACCAAGTTGTCAAAGACGTTTCACATGCAGCCTTCTACAAAGCCCTAATCCCCCCCCCATAAAAAACAAAATCATGGCACCAATACAACATATTTTAACAACACAAATCTTCAACCATGTTTCACAAGCCTCACTCTACATCACAGCTCCAGTAAAACAAAAATGGTTTCTGAAGCACTTCAACATTTGTAAGAGCCCCCCCACCCTTATTTTATTGTGTCTGTATAAACATGAAAGTTTTGTTTTTCAAACACACTACACGTATCTTCAGCATCATTTCATAGCATTAATTACAAACAGTACTCTTATCTCCCTCCCCCAATCATGCAAAAGTAGCAGACAATTAATACATTTTACACATAGTTTTCAAATATTGCACATTATAACATGTTGCAGTCCATCAACCCCCTAATCACTGCATAAGTAAAAATTACATAATTCAAAGTTCAACATACTGCTGGCCACCCAACTCCTTGCACCAGCAAATCACATCTCACACTTCATAGTCCACAAATTGGTAGACATTTCAGTGTGGTGATTTATGAACAGACCCCCTCCCTCATTTTTGTCATGGTGCACAGACATATGTTCCTTTGAACATGCACCAGCCCATTTTAAAACCTCCACCTTCATCCAACCCTACAGCCTGGTTGTGGTTACTGGGAATACAACCTTTTACGCGCAACACACAGTATATGACTCACAGTTAACCCACCCTCAAAAAAATCTTGACACAATTGTATTTTCCAGTTCATACACATCACTGGAGAAGTAAAACATCTCAGCAGTCCACACTTCAGGAAATGGTAGCAAGGCAGCATGGGTTCACAGTGGGAAGGTCATGTCAGACGAATCTAATAGATTTCTTTGACTGGGTGACCAAAGTAGTAGACCAGGGAGGGGCTGTGGACATGGTCTACCTAGACTTTAGCAAGGCATTTGACACAGTCCCACACAAAAGATTAATAGTCAAATTAACCAGCTTGGGAGTGGGACCCAGGGTGGTAGCCTGGTAAAACATTGGCTGAACAACAGGACACAGAAGGTAATTGTAAATGGAGTCCACTCTGAAGAAAGGGGTTACTAGTGGGTACCGCAGGGTTCAGTATTGGTCCAGTCCTTTTAATGTCTTCTACAGTGACATTGCAGAGGGACTGGAAGGAAAAGTATGCCCTTTTGCAGATGACACAAAGATCTGCAACAGGGTTGATACACAAGGAGGCGTGGAAAGGATGAAAAGGGACTTGGCAAGGTTGGAGGAATGGTCAGAAGTATGGCAGCTAGGATTCAATGCAAAGAAGTGCAAAATAATGCACCTGGGAAACAAGAACCCAGGGGAAGAATACACAATGGGTGGGGAGGTAGTAACAACAAGAAAAAGGAAAGGGACCTGGGGGTAATCATATCAGATGATCTTAAGGTTAGCAAGCAATGTGGGAAGGCAGTAGGGAGGCTGGGGTATACTGGGATATATAGGAGAGGCATCATCAGCAGAAAACAGGAAGTTGTTATCCCTCTGTACAGACAGTTGGTGAGACCCCATCTGGAGTACTGTGTCCAGTTCTGGAGACCCCATCTCTGCAAGGACATAGACAGGATAGAGGCAGTCCAGAGGAGGGCAACTAAAATGGTGCAGGGTCTGCAAGAGAAGCCGTATGAGGAGAGACTAAAGGAGCTTAATATGTATACCCTTGCAGAAAGAAGGGAGAGGGGGGACATGATAGAAACTTTTAAGTACCTCAGTGGAATCAACAAAGTCCAAGAGGGTAGCATCTTTCAGAAAAAGAGACGTGCAAGAACAAGGGGACACAATTTAAAGATAGAAGGAGGGCGGTTCAGGGGCAATGTGAGGAAGTATTATTTCACAGAGAGGGTAGTGGATGCATGGAACAGCCTTCCTGAGGAGGTTGTAGGGTCTAAAACTGTGGAAGAATTCAAGAATGCATGGGACAGACATAAGGCAATTCTTGTGGGGGGTAGGAAGAAATAGGTTGTTGGTTAACTAGGATCTGCGGCCTATCCTGTAGGTAGGGAAATGAGCAGACTAGATGGGCCTAGCAGTCCTTATCTGCCGTCAAAGTCTATGTTTCTATGTTTCTATGTTTCTATACTATACAACTACAATAGATTGCATTACACAAATCCTGAAACAGGGCAGTGGTCCCCTGCCCCTTCCCTAAATATCATGGCTACAGTCAAACTACATGAATGTCCCATTAATAAGGTGGCTTAGATAACCCTGTGCTGATTACAGATATAACCAAGCACTGATAGCACCTCCAAGGGTCTCCGAGGGCTTAACGAAAATCTGGAACCTCCCAGCTCACTCTTCTGGCTACTGGTCTCCCCCCTGCCTTACTAGCACTGCTGGCACCTCCAAGGTCTCTGAGGTTCTAACAGAACTCTGGACCCTCCCTGCTTGCCTGCTTGGTTACTGGACTCTCCCCAGCCTTACCAGGTACTGTAGAACATGTTGCTCAATCTGTTCTGGGGAACGGGGCCATCTTGACCATTTAAATACCATGTGGGCCCAGCCGTGTGTCAGCATACTTGGACTGATGGTTTCTGCACTTGCTTTAGAACTTGAACTTGTACTGTTTTTACTGCTAGTTGCTCAGCCTTTACAGTGTTTTTGTAACCATCCATTTTCCCCTCTAATTTCAAAGTTACGCTACTGAGGTTTTAAGGCTTTATTGATTGTTTCTGTTGCTATTCTAAGTTTAGTATTTGGGCACTCTGTGCAGCACTGTGTGCTAACAGGTAGCTTTCATCATCATAGCATTTAGCCTAGTAATTTGTGTGTATTACAATATACAGTATCTGCCAGTTGTGCACTACTGAGCTTGTTCCATCTTTATTCCAGCTCACAGCAGGTTATACAGTTCTAGTCCCCTTAACTCTGTTTTTGAATGTCATTTTCCAACTCTAGCTGGGCTGCCTTGCTAATCCTCCACCCCCGCCAGCCTACTACCCACCCCCCTGCATACTACTGTCTGATAATCCTTTACCTTTACTCCTCAGCACACTGGAGCTCCATTCCAAGCACTGTTAGCACCTACAAGGGTCTCTGAGGGCTTAACAGAATTCCAGACCCTTCCCTCTCACCCTTCCAGCTACTGGACTCCCCTCTGTTTTACCAGGTACTGTGGACCATGCTGCTCAATCTGTTCCAAGGAACAGTGCCATGCTGCATGCAGCACTGTTAGGTTCTTCCAACCCAACCCACCCCAACCACCCTCCCACCCAGGGGTGATCCTAGTTTTATAGCTCCAGAACCAATCATCCCACTTTGGCCCCTCCCATCCAAGTTGGCCACTTGGACTCGCCCACCCCTCCCTTCAGAAACATAGTAGGTATTCCCTTCACCCTCCCAAATATAAACTTCCTAAATGATTGCACCAGCTGCTTCCCCCTGCACTAACATTCTTAACCCTACATTTTCTCAGCTGTCTAACACAACCCACTTGTTCCAGGTCATCCCCCTTCATACCCCACCTGTACTGTGTCCCTCTCTGGGCACAAAAGTCTATCTTCATGGAGTGAAGGCTGTGAGATTCAAACCTGGATGGCGCCTGCCTCTCCTGCTGCAGTCCAGAACCCTGAGCTTTTGGCTACACTGCTAGCAAGTGCTACTGGTGGGAAACACAGTAATAGCAACTTCAGATGAAACCTATCATGCTCCCTCTGTTGGCAGCCCTTCTTGCTGGCTTGCTGGTGGGAACAGATTTCTGCACAACAGTCCTAGCCACCGATCAAGTGAAACTTTCCAGTTTTTCACACCACCATAAGCCTGTCACCTCACTTCTCAATTTGGATCATTGGGAACTTACTCACCTTGCCTCCATCCTACTTGCTCTCCTCTCAAACCATGAGTGCTGCCTACTCAGGCTGTTCCTCTACTCACTCTCTCTATTGCCCACCCCACCACACCACACATATCACCCTCTCATCTCACTGCTGCTACTGGCAGGGGATGTGGAGAGAAACTCTGGCCCTTTAAACATCCCCATTGCCTACTCTAACCAAACATGGGCCAGCTCAGTTGGGCTATAGGTCACTCATCTAAAAATATGCAGCCTCCCAGCCAAATTCCATGACCTTGAAGCCTGGGCATCCCCCTACAAGCCTAGTGTCCTTGGACTTACCGAAACATGGCTCAAGTCTGCCATCCATGATGCCATGTACCACCTGCCTGGTTACTTCATGCTATGGCATGACAGACCTGGTACAAAGAAGGGTGGTGGGGTGATACTGTATTTTTGGGAACCCCTGTCAGCCATCCCTGCACTCTGCTCTGACCCTACATCTCCCCGTGAGTGACTCATTACTGAAATGACACCAGGTTTGAATAAAAAGATCCATATTAGGTGCTCTTATAACCCCCTAATGGTGGCATCCCAGGGCTAACAAACCCCCTAACAGGCCTGGGGCAACTCTCCCCCTAGGGAAACTATCATACTGGGTGACATCAACCTAAACTGGTTAAGTCCCAAGGACACGGACTACAGTAATCTACTTAAATAGTACAACCTCTCACAGTCCATCACCATCCCCACAAGATGCAATAACCATATCCTAAAACACTCCCTACTAGACTGGGTGGCAACAAACAGAGAGGACAAGTTACTTTAAGCCGGGATCTTATCAGACTCAATTAGTGACCACTCCCCCCGCCTGTATAATTTGGTCAACCAAAACTAAGCACCCCCGCCCCCAAAATACCTGACCTTTAGAAACTTTGTCTGCAATGGCACTACCTGCCTGCTCATGAAAGTCAGGGCAGTAAACTGATATATCCCTCACTCCCCTATGGATGTTGCCTCAGCAGTTGGATTCTTCACAGCTGCCCTCCTCCAGATACAGGACAGGCACTTCCCCCATGACCACCTGCAGAGTGAGAGGCAGAAGCATCCACTAGATCACAAAACAGCTGCTCTCCCTAATAAAAGAGAGAGACAAAAGATGGGCTGCTTGCAAAATCTCCCCCTGCCCCACCCTTTGTAATGACTACAGACAATCAATCAAATTTTATTTTTAAAAAAGTGAGAATCATGCAAGTGTCTAAGTGCTTGTACAGCATTACAAGATAATTCAGAAGTTAAAACAATAAATAGCAATTAAGAACATCAGTGTCAAAAATATAGTACTCCATAGTTCATTCCTACTCTAAGAAGGTGAGCTTAAATAAATAGGTTTTTAAAGTGGTTTTAAAGCTCTCCACAGTCAGTCACTCTGTTATCTAATGAGGTAGAGAATTACACAGGGTAGGACCACAAATGCAAATGTCCCAGCTCCAGAGGTCTTTAATTTAACCCTGTGAACATCTAGCAATCCCCTCATCAGTGGAATGGAGTGGGCGGAGGGGGTGATAAGCATACCTCTCAAGTGTCTCTGATTTTCAGGGACGTCCCTGATTTTGCCTCAAAATTCTACTCTGTCCCTCCTAAAATTTGTGTTTTTGTGGCTAAACAGTGGGAACCGTAAGCACAAAACAATGTCAAGCATTAAAGTTACAGGCTTGTTCTTCTTTAGAAAATGCATTTTGCACGAAGTCCCATATTCTACCAGCTTTCTGGGTGGATATCTCTAATTTTGAAGATGTGTCCCTGATTTTGGTCCTTTGTCCCTGATTTTTTTTTAAGCCTTGTCCCTGATTTATGAGGCAGGAGGTTGAGAGGTATGGTGATAAGGACACAGAAGATCTTTCAGATAGCTTGGACCCTGTCCATGTAGGGCTTTATTGGTCAGCAAACCGACCTTGAAGGTGACCTGCCACTGAACTGGCAGCCAGTGCAGACCACGAAGCACAGGCATGACATAGCAAGATTGAGGTAAGCCAGTCAGCCTGGCTGCTGCATTCTGCACCAGCTGCAAGCAGCAGATATCAACCCTCTGGAGCTCTAGGTACAGACAGTTGCAATAGCCAAGGCGGGAAGTCACACAAAGGCATGGACCAGTGTTGGAAGGTCATCGGGTGGAACCAGGTGTTTAATCTGAGCGATATTTCCCAGATGGTAAAATGCAGATTTGACAACATCTGACACCTGCAATTTAAGGGTCAGTCTATTATCAAAAATAAATACCAGATTGTGCACCTGGTCAGAGGTCAATAACTGACTGCCCCCAAGCCGAAGCCCTGAAGGCTGCCCAACCAACCCCTCAGCCTGATGACCCGGGCCCATGATCAACACATCATTCTTGTCAGGGTTCAGCCTCAGCCAGTTGGCACTCATCCAGTGTTGTATTTCGACAAGGCAGTTGTTAAATACCGATTCAGTATCCTCCTGGTCAGGCACACAGGACATGTAGAGCTGAGTATCATCTGCATAGCAGTGAAAACTCAGCCCATACTGCTTCACATTGTCTCCCAATGGCAGCAAATACACTGCAAACAACATGGGGGACAACACAGAGCCCTGTGGGACCTCACATGGCAGGGAGACTGGGTTCGAGGAAAAAATCCCAGACACCACTTTCTGTGACCTACCCATGAGGAAAGAATGGAATCATCTGAGGACTGTACAGACAGTCCAAAGATGCATCACATGCACTCCAGTAGCACACCATGGTCATTGGTATCAAATGCTGCAGAGAGATCAAGGAGAACCAAGATGGAACAAGCCCTCTGATCTCTCACTATTAGGAGATCATTGAGCACCCGGACCAGGGCCATCTCAGTACTATGCCTCTTCTGAAAACCCGACTGCAGAGGATCATAGATGTTGTGTATGGTAAGATGGACCTCCAGCTGCAGCGCGACTGCCTTCTCAGCAACCTTACCCACAAAAGGGAGGTTACAGACTGGCCTGAAGTTAGCTAGACACTCAGGTCAAGAGAGGATTTCTTAAGGAGAGGTATTACTACTGCTTCCTTCAGGGTGTCTAGAAACACACCTGTCTCTAATGAACACCTGACTATCTTTGCTAGGACTGGGCCAATGACTTCAACACACCGCACAAGAAGGTGGGTTGGGCCTGGATCCAAACTACAGCAGGTTGCCCGCAAACTCTGGATGATCCTCACAACATCCATGATCATCAACCAGTTGAAGTCAGACCAGGCAAAACAAGGTGCAGCAACCTCCCACCGACCAGCGCAACTCTCATTGGAATGTGCTATGCAGATTTCAGATCTAATGTCGGCAACCTATTCTGCAAAGAATCAAGCAAACTCACCACATTTCTCTTGTGACAAAGCTCTCCGAGACTGGAGACAGGCTGGATTGCACAGTCTATCCCCAGTCCAAAAAAGCTGAACTGGTCAGTTCTGTGCAGCAGAAATCTCCCTGGATAGGAACTCTGCCTTCTTACTGGAGATAACTAATTGATACTCCTTATAATGAGTCATCAATCTAAGCCTGTCAGCATCAAGGCCAGATTTCTGCCAGCATCATTCCAGCCTTTGTCCAAATTGCCTCAACTCCCTCAAGGTCCCGTCAGGTCAAGGGGACTGAGGGCAGAGAGTGAGTGGGCAAATCCGGACAGGATCAATGGAATCCAGAGCCACCACCACAGCCCTATTATAGGCTTGCATGAGATTCTCAAGATCTATGCTTACACTCAGTATGCCCAATAGATTCAGCACTGCCGCAAGACCATTTGGGGTCAAACCCCTCAAAGGGCATACCCGAGCCATCTACACAGGATCCGGCCTACTAGAGGGAGCCTGAAAAGTGAAACTTATAGAGTAATGGTCAGACCAACTGACCGGCTCTACCACCAGGTCAGAGGTCTCCATCCCCACCAGGAAGACCAGATCAAATGAGTGACCATGGATATGGGTCACAGAGGTAATAACCTGTGTTAAGCCTAATGAAGTCATCAGTTAGAGGAAGTCCTGACTGAATTGCAAGCATTCATCGTTGACTCAGGCATTGAAATCCTCCAGCACCATCCATCTGGGGGATTCCAACACCATATCGACGATGAAGTCAGTGACTTCCTGCAGGAACAATTTCTCATCTCCGGGTGGATGGTGGACAAGAAGAATCCTGCACCACACACCCATGATGATGATACACTCAAAAGATCTGGCCTCCCCCAATGGTACCTCTACAAAGCCCAATTCCATTCTAAAGCATATGGATACACCCCCAACCCTGTGATCTATCCTCAGGCGGTGTATCACCGAGAACCAAGCTGAAACAGCTGACTCAAACTGGCCCAGCATTCTTGTCTAGCCAGGTCTCAGTGATACAGGCCAGGTTCAATAACTCCGAAAGATCAGCAATCACTGCTGTCTTGTTTTTAATGGAGCTGGCATTGCATAACACTGCCTGAATAGGATGGGCCACTGAGGTCGGCCGCGTTATCTGCCCACCCACAGTGGGGCCCTTGTGTATGTGGACCAGACAAGGAGGACCCCTCTCTGGAACCCATTTTGCCCCAGGGTGACCCCCTGGACCTAACCACTCCAATCCATAAACCTAGCTCCATTCCCCCTCCAGGTCCACAGCCCCCAGTCCTGAACCTCTTCTTAACAATCCCCAGCACCCCAGCAACACCCATATACCTCAACAGGCAAGGGGAAAGCAATCAAAAGGCCAGAGGCTGCGGGGCTTAGAGGGGGAGTAGCACCTGATTGAGAGAGCTCTAGGCCAGCATATTCCAATATTAACCACACACAGCAGTCAGTACCAACACATACAAAAATAAAATCCCCCAAATATAACAAACATAAAAAAATTATCCTACCCAACCCCAAACCCCAAATTAGAATCCTCAGTCCAAACAATACAAAGTCCAGCAGAGCAAGGTCCGTAATTAGTTGGATGAAGTCTAAGCATGCCACACTTGAAAAATTTGTTACTGGACATGATGGGACTCTCACCCCCACCAAGCCTACGTATTTAAATCCAACAGCTGAGCTCTCACTGCAGCAAACACCAAATTAAAAAAGATGACAATACAAGTTCTGGTGGCTCTCTCACAGCCACCACCAAATGTTTAAATGGCTGCAACCCATAGAATTCGAACCTGTAGTGAACAACACACATTCTTCAACAGGATCTAATAACAGCCCTCAACGGGCAGCAGACCAGGATGGCTAGTCTTCAGAGAATAGGCCCCTCCAGGGGGAAACCCTCCAGCCCTTACCGCCAAGATGCCCCGAGCAGTCTCAGCCCCACCGGCCACTGGCAGTGTACTCAGCAACCACACCATCCAACCCTCCACCTTGACCCACTACACCTGTCTGAAGCTGCAGCCTGAATCTGAGGAGGAAGCAGGCCCAGTAGAACCAATTGTCTCACCAAAGCCACCCCAACCAGAACCACAGTATTATTTTCTGGGTTCGCAGAGAAACCCAGGAGAGCCTCACAAAGGGACAGGGCCCCAGATGGACCACATCTTCCAACCAGGTCCCCTGGAAAAAAGCCCTAAGGCTGACATGAGCACTACCCTCTCCAGCACGCACTTCCGCTGACCACCCTCCCATAGGCGACCCAACCAGGGATCACCATTCCCCGGTCAGCAAAACAGGGCCCTGGCAGGACAACAAAGTCTCAATACAGGGCTTGAATTGGAACGGGCTCACCAAGATGATCGCAAAGTAATCCTCCACAATCTACTCTCCATTCCCTCCATCCATCTTCTTCTTTACCTGACAGTATAGGTACCACACTCTGCTCCTCTCCAGGTCACAGGTAAAGATTTCCATTCCACTCAGAGTTCGAAAGTGGCTGCCAGTATTCAAAATAAATGCTGGCAGTCACAGTTAAATCACCGGCAGGCAGGGCTGTGCAAAATGTGCCCAAATAATCACCCTAAATTCGGTGACAAAAACAAATTGCACGCACAGAAGTCGAACTGAAGAATGCTAACCGTGTTCAGGGTTAGCAAACGGCATAATGAATTTAAATGGTATATGCCCGAAAAACACTTCACGCTTAACGCTGTTAAAAACCCGAAACCCAAAAAAGAATGTTAACGTAACTAATCTTCCTCCCTATCCCCACCCTAAAATAACTAAAACAAAGAACAAAACAGCGTAAAACAACACAAAAAGAAATACTAAAAATAAAATAAAACGTCACTCAAAATAAAATAAAACACCACTCAGAACACTGTTGTTTCAGGCTGACTCATCCTGGTCGCCATCTTAGCCTCCTGTTAATCACAACCTGCAACCAACTCTGCAACCAATGTAAACAAACCACCAAATCCCTGAAAGCGAGTTACTTCCATAAACTATAGGGGGACAACCTAAGAACCCCCCACCGGTTCTGGTCCACCACAGGTTCCATGATAAACCCTCAGACCCTCCACCCTGCATACACCTCAGCTCCTCCCTCAGGTCTCATAACAGACCCCACTGCTGTCACTCATACCATCAACATGAAATTCACTGATCGCCCTGCACACCTAAATAAACTACCAACCTCCAACCCACCCTGCCCAGAAAACCAGACTGGACACTCTCCTCCAGATAGCTCTCCCAACCCTCCCTTCTATTTTCAACCTATCTCCCCTAAAGAAACCTTCAAACTGCTGATGAGCCTCCCAAACAAGGGCAGTCTGGGCAGCGATGGGCTATACCCCACCTTTTTTTAAGTTCATCACCTCCTGCATCTCCAAACCCCTTACTATTATCTTTAACCTCACCCTGGCCACGACAACCATGCCCACCATTTGGAAAATGCCAAAGTTGTCCCCATTTTCAAGTCAGGAGATCTCCTGTCCCCTAACTACAGGTCTATCTCTAGCCTCTCTCATTTAAGCAAACTTCTTGAAAAGGTCGTCCATCACCAGCTCTCTGAACACATAAACAAATACAGCCTGCTCTGCCCACAGCAACATGGTTTCACGAAACATCATAGTACCACTTCTGTTCTGGCCCTTTTCACCAACCACACCTTTAATTTATTTATTTATTTAATTTTGCTAACTAGGTAGGCCCACCGAGGCCAGTATAAGTCCCTTTTTCAAGGGCAACCTGGGATTAATTACACATAGTACAACAGGATATAACATTTACATTAGATCCATCAACATACAGTAATTTACATTTCATGAGAGGAGGCAAACATTTTATGAACAAACTACATAAAGCAAATATTGTTAGTTCTCTTATACACATTAGGTAAGGTCAACTGTCATATCCAAAAAAATCGTGCAAACAGGATCAAAGTTGAAATTCAGCGATTACAAGTGCATTGGTTTAATTCCAGTAAGTGTGTTTTAAGTCCCTTTTTGAAGCCCCTGAGTGATTCACATTTTTGGAGTTTAGGTGGAAGCATGTTCCATATGGGAGGAATGAGGGATGAGAAGACCCTGGACCCATGAGAGGACTGCATCCGGGGAACCTTGAGGAGCTGTCTGCTTGAGGACCTTAATGTCCTGCTATTCATTTTAGATTGTAGTAACTCTGTCAGACTAGGCAGAGCAGTAGTCAGTCTGAGTTTATAGGCTAGGCATAATCAGGGCCCCTACTTTTCTGCGGTATAGTGGGACCAAGTTCGGCGGCAAGACTACCATTTGCCGCAGAACTTCGCGGTGGTGGTTAGAATTTCGAGGAAGTTCTGCGGCACTAACAAACTACCACATCACAGTGTCAGCTTGTAATCCTGACTTCACTTTCATGGCAGTGGTTATAGTAATAAGGATGGTGGAAAGCACAGTAACACTAGTTCAAAAAATAACAGACTTATAAAAATAATTTAATGCCTCAAAAAGCAAAACAAATGACTCTCCCTTAAGGTCCTAGCCTGTTGCATAAATGACATATGCAGAGGATATCTTATGTGATAAATAAGGTATTTCTATATGCATGCTGTCTATCCCACTAATGCGGTCTCCACTGTCTATCACTTATATATTTGTATGTGCTTTCTACACCACTCATGAGGTTCCCACTGTGTATCACTTATATATTTATATGCAATCTGTAACATACATACAAATATATATGTGTGTTGTGTGTGTGTGTGTGTGTGTGTGGTGAGAGAGAGACAGATAGATATGTGTGTGTGTGTGTGTGTGTGTGTGTGTGTGTGTGTGTGTATGTATATATATATATATATCTATATATATATATATATATATATAAATATATAATATATATATTTTTTTTTATTTCCATGAACTTGCATCCTCATTCATACGGGTCCCATTGGAAATGGAATAGAGGAGTTATTGCAAAACTCATTTTTCATGTCAACCTGCTTTCCCTGACACACTGCGTAACACCATTAGGCCATGATGTGCATGTGAACCGATGGTGAGATAGAGCTCTCCAGCCCATCACAATGTGTCCACCATGTGACAGAACACTGCACCATACCTTCCCAGGCTCCGAGCAGTGATGTGTTCCACCAATCCTTGTGCTGCCCAGCCAGCTCCCAGAGCTAATCTCTGAACCTGAGTTGCTGGCATGGAAACACAGCATGCTACTCTCTGGCCCAACAGCTGTCCCTGCACACAACATTTCTCCATAACTTTTAGGTGATTCTATCAACCAATGACAATATGTAATCAATAAACCAGGCAAAAATGCGTACAGGGCAATTATTTATTTAACAGGTCTATTCTTTCAACAGGTCTACACATTATTATATTCCACTTTTTGGGGCATAATTACTTTATTTTTCTTAAAAATGACAGTTAAATTCATTTTACCAGTTATTCATTTCAGATGGCGTCTCTGTACCTTAAAGGCACAAATAGGTTTGTACAAAGTGAGGTATGGACTTAACAGGTCTGTGCTATTGACAAAGGTTTTGTTTAAGTTGGCCTAGATGCAATAATTTAAGACTGAAAATTGTGATAGGCTGTAGTTCAGGTTAGACAAATATCACCATGCCTGATGTGCTGTGCTACCGTCTCTGGCAGTGGGAGCTGTGGTAGATAAGTGACTGTTCATTTCTGTTGCAGAATGCAGTCATTTCTTTAGCTAATGTATGATGTTATAGCAATGATAACATCACATTCTGAGCATATAGGGGTTTGGATATAAAAAAAGGGGACGGGAACCAGATTCTATGGATAAACAGAAATATTAATAAAAAAATCACCAAGAAGAATGAATTCTGCTGCAGATTTCAAGTTCTGCACAAAATTCTGCGGCCGCAGAATTCTAGGGGCCTTGGGCATAATGATGGATATTGCAGTCTACCTTCCAAGGTGGGCCAGTTTAGAGCTTGCAGAGCATGACAGTGGTGTTCTCTTTGGGGTGCCCCTACAGCAAATTTGCCAATCCTGTTGTACAGGGTCCTAAATTTACTCATCTCAGTGTTTTTAACAGAGAGGAGCATGGGGGAGCCATAGAGTAGTTTGGGTAGCAGGGTACCAAGGGCAATCTTGACCCCAGGGTAATTTATTATTTATTTTATTTATTTAGTTTTTGTTGACCGGGTAAGTGCACTAGACAAATCCTGCCTATTTTCAGGCACGACCCGAGGGAGGGGGATACAGATGAATGCCAACTGACCTTGAACCAGATTAAGCTGTTGGTGGTATTTTTTAGTGAATGAGGGAAATTCCCCTACTCTTTTTGATAAGTGCCATGGGATCTTTAACATCCACCTGAACTACCACCAATCCAGGCAGATGGGACCTCGGTTTTAACGTTTCATCCGAAAGACGGCACCTCAGAAGTGCAGCACCCCTCTCATGCTGCACTACAGTGTCAGTACTGGGATATTAACCCAAGTGCCAGATGTGGGAACTGAACCCACAGCCCTCTGATCTCCCAGCCTCAGAGGCGAGTGTGCTACCTACTGAGCCACTGACACAGCTGTCAGATGTGGGAACTGAACCCACAGCCCTCTGATCTCCCGGCCTCAGAGGCGAGTGTGCTACCTACTGAGCCACTGACACTGCAAGGTAGGGGCTGAGTCAGTACAGGAGACCAATCTTTTGCTTCACTGTTTTAGATAGCTGATCTACATGGGTCTAGAAGGTGAGTTCTTGGTCTATGGTGAGACCTAGGTATGTCAGTGAATCTGCTACCTCCACTCTTGCTCCGGACAATAAAGAGAGGTTTAGTGTATTCGATCTATTAGGTTTAAGGCTTTTAGGCCTGAACAGCATCCCTTTGGTTTTTCTGCTGTTCAGTAGAAGTTTATTTCTGGACAGTCATTCCTCCAGGCTCCATAGGTCTTTGGATAGCATTTTGTTTAGTTTGTCAGGAACCTCCATTGACCTGTAGATAACTATGTCATCTGCATAGTGGATGACCTTTGCATCTTTGCAGAAGGTCAGCAGATTGTTAATAAATAGGGAGAACAGCCGTGGTCCCAGGATAGATCCCTGAGGGACACCATCTCTTATTCCGATCTTGTCAGATATGGTACCTTGCCATCTAACTAATTTGGACCTATCCAGGAAATAATCATTAAACCATTGTACTGCCAGAGAGTCAAGACCGATCTGTCTCAGTTTGGCCAGGAGTAGTTGGTGATCTACCAGATCGAAAGCTTTGGTGAGATCAATAAAAATTGCACCGATGAGCAGTCCCTTATCAAGGGCAGAAAATATTTCAGTGGTAAGGTTAAGCAGGGCAGTGTCTGTACCATGGTTCTTTCTGAAGCAGCGTTGGGCCGAGGTGAAGATATTATGTCTCTCCACATAATCCATGAACCGACAATACACCACCATCTCCAGCACTTTACTTAGTGTCGAGAGTAAGGATATTGGGCAGTAGTTTTCCACTGACTCTCTGGTTCCACCTTTATGGATTGGTGTAACCAGGGCCAATTTCCAAATGGAGGGGACTTTAACTTCAATGAGTGATTGGTTGATTAACCATGAGACTGGGGTAGCAATAACTGAGGCCGCAATATTAATTAGTTTGGGTTCCATTTCATCATAACTTGCTGTTCCGTGGGTTTAATCCCCTGTAATAGTTTCTGGACTTGTAAACTGGAAACTAATTTGAAGTGGAAGTCTGGAATGCTGGGACTGCTTTTATTGGGAACTTGTGGTATGGTTGGACCAGGGTGGGGGTTTTTGAAAGTATCTAGTTCTGTAAAAAACTTGTTGAATGCTTTGGCCACCTTGACTGGGTTTGTGTATTGGGTACCACTTGCTATAATATCCCCCCCTTCTAGTTTGTTGTTTCCCTTGATAAGGGTATTAATTTGAGCACATAATTTTTGGGGGTTTGATAGATTCTTATCTTGGATGTGTCTGAGGTGTTTCCTTTTGGCTTTTTTTAACTCTGCTTTACATCTTTTCCTGAGTTCTCTATGCTTCTGCCAGTCAATGATTTGAACTGAGGATTTAAATGTTCCCCAAGCCCTGTCTCTGCATCTCATGAGTTTCCTCAGGTCCTGTGTGAGCCACCTGGCTTCCTGTCCTTTGACTCTAATCTTTTTTCTTGGGGCATGTTGGTTAGTGGAAGACAAGAAGTTATTGTTGAATAACTCAACAGCAGTGTCCAGGTTAGGTGCTAGTTTTATTTGTTGCCAATTGACATCAGTAAGGGTTTTGAGAAAGGAACTTGGAACAAAATTAGAGTAGTCCCTAGCCCAGAAAATATGGGGTGGGGGGATAGGGAAGCTGTTCTTCCATACCCCAAACGTGGGTGAATGATCACTCAGAGAGTCTGCAAAGGTGCCAACCATTTTGAATCTATCTGGGTTTGTGGCCAGGATCCAGTCCAGAGTGATATGTTTGCCAGTTTTGCGTTTAGTCTAGTTGGTTCCTGAATTAATTAGGTGAGTTCCACATCTTGTAATGAGCTTTTTATTTCATCCTTGATATGGGTCCCCCAGTGAATATTGAAATCCCCCAGAATTATTTTTCCCCCCTGGGTAGGGCGGGGATAGTGTTTAATAGAGATTTCAGTGATTCAGCGGCCGATTTCGGAGCGTTGTATATGGCCGCAACTATTGGTGGCTTGGTACCACCTAGTAGTAATTTTATAAATAGAGGTTCACAGTCTGAATGGGTAGACACTATTATCAGAATAGGTGAGGCATTAAGGATGGATTTTACATAGATCAAGACCCCTCCTCTCTTTTTTATTCTATCTTTTCTAAATGACCGATACCCAATTAGATCAACCTCATGGTCAGCTATGTGGGGTTTAAGCCACGTCTCTGTAGTAGCAACAACATCTGGTGCATAGAGGCTCACCCAGACCTGCAGCTCATGTATTTTGGGCCTAATACTATTGATATTTATATGCGTCAGCTTTAACCCTTTATGGCTATCCCATACGTGTGTATTAGAGGTGGTTGCCTGGATATTGGCTACTGTTGGGCTAGGGTTTACCTCAACTTCTCCTGCTAGCAGTAGTTTTATCAGGAGGAACAAGCTGGGTAGAGCTTGAGGTATTGTGGGGTATTTTCTGCAATGTAGGGCATTGATAAATGCCGTTAGTTTGTAGAGGTTACCATGTCTCCTGAGACCTTGGAGATATATTAAGGGGTAACAGAGTGTGTCCAAGGGAGTTTCCAAAGGCATCTTAGAGTGTAGCCTTTCTCCATCATGCCCAAGGTCATGGCTTATCTGATTAAATACTGGATCAGAGCAAAGGACTATCAGGATATGTAGAGCCGTATATATATTATTGCCTGCTTCATTTTACGACTTTTAAATTCTGCTTTGCTTTAGCTGATTTATATAAGTACACTTTAAGGAGTTATTAGAATGGACTGCTGATCTGCATGCACTAATCTGGGATATTTCTATGGGGGTTAAGAACATGGATACTGGTAACACCACAGGCGGTGTATTTGTAGACCGGAAAAAGGCCTTCGACCTGGTCAGTCACAACCTTCTCCTCACAAAACTGCTAAACTTAGGTTGCTTGGTTTCAGAGTTATCTCTTGGGCTGATCTCAAACAGTTAGCATTAGGGCTGCCACCTCCATGGCTGGGGCAGTATCCACTGGAATTCACCATGGCTCCATCCTGGGTCCTTTACTATTTTCCCTTTTCATAAATTCCATTCCTGCAGACAGCCTCTCATATGAGGCTTTACTATATGCTGATTATTTAGTATTATTACACAGAGACAAATGCTTGGCAAGTCTATCCACCACCCTTGCCCAAAACTACGGAGCAGCCCACAAATGGTTACTGACCAACAGGCTACTAGTAAATGAAAAAAAAAAAACTACAGTAAAGCCATGCTCCTGGGGTCCAAACTCAGTTTATTAAAACTCTCCAAAACTAATTCCATCTTTATAGTACTAACACCTGATGGCCCCTCTCTGCAGAATACACTCAGTTTTAAGTACCTGAGTATCACACTAGACCCCTCCTTAACATTCGCTGAGCATACTAATATCACAGTAAGGTGCATCAACCAGAAACTAGGGGCAGGCTTTTGACTCAAACACTGCCTGACCCCTGAGGCACACCTCATCATAACTGAGACAACTTCCTTCCCCTATTAGATTACTGCACCCATATATACTCACATACTTCCTCTTCTGCATGCTAGACTAAATACTGTCTACAATAGCATCTGTAGGTTTGTGCTTATGACACCCTAGTCCACACACCATTGCACTCTGTACCAGTCCTTAGGCTGGCTCCTCCTACAAGCAAGACATGACTATGCCCTTGGTTGCATTATTGACAACACCATTAGAAGCGGTAACCTGTCACCTTACTCCTCCCTGCTCAAACTCAAATCCAATTCTCACTGCCTCCAGCAATCCTCAGTCCCACCACTGGAAGTTCCTAGGATTACCACTTGTCTGGGCAGCAATGCCCTGTCCTTCATGGTCCCAATGCTATGGAACAAACTACCCAACTCTCTTTGCTCTATGGACTCAACTCACATTCAAATCACACTTTAAAGCCTGGCTGCTGTCAGAATCCTAATGTACTTGCTCAGTCGGGTAACTACAGGTGAGAGTCCTTCCCCCATACCTAGGACTTAACTGTTCCATTGTTCTATGCTGAACATTCTAAAGACAGCCTGCCTGTAAAATCATATGTTTGCACTTGCACATTTTTTGTATTGTATCGTATTGTATTCAATTTGTGTTTATTGCTTTGCAATGTATTCTTGCACCTTATCTGTATGTTACCATATTCAATGCATTCAATATATTTCTATTTTGTTTCATCTCCTGCACCATTCTTAATTAATGTAATTGTATTTTCTGTATTACCCATGTCCCATCTTCATGGCCTGGGTCATGCCTGAAAATGGTCCAGTGGATCAGAGCACCTACCTGGTAAACAGATAACTAGATAGATAGATAGATAGATAGATAGATAGATAGATAGATAGATAGATAGATAGATAAACAAATAAGCAAACAAATAAATAAATAACTGCAGCTGGCACTGAAATTATAGGAGAAGACCAAACCTTGCAGAGTACTGGTGTTTCTCTGGAACCTGACCCAGCAGACAACAAAGACTGAACTATTTCACTTTGATAAGATCCATTTGAATTTTGTTTTTGCAACAAGAAACAGTAAAATTACAATAGTCATACAGGAGATATTACAGTATCAGGTGACTCATAGCCTCTTAGGCCTAGCAGAAAGTACACCGTTTAGTTCAGAGCATAAACCTCAGTAAGCAGTAGGAGGTGTTTTCATTTAATTCCAGCACTTCAAGCAGAAGTGGTGAGAGAGTAAGTGTGGTGTGGGGCTCAAGAGTACAACTCAAAAGATAAAAGGCTCTATTGATAGCATTACAAAATAATTTTTTGGTAAAGCTCAGTTCAGCTTGCAGCAAATGCAGCATCTGGAAAGAAGCCCCACCAACTTTTTAATGTAAAATTCAGTCCACCTTGAAGAGAACAAGGCACCTGGAAAGAAAAGAATGTGCTCCAATGCAGTAGGGTTTAGCTTCCCCCTTTCATCTCATCAGCATCTACAGAAGTAAAGTGTACAATCAGTAGTCACCAATGACAGAATCAGGCAATATAAATTAAGGAATGTGACTTGTCTATTCCAGGTACCAGTAAAAAAAGACTCTCTGAGCAGCAAGACTCTTCAACTTTTTGCACTGCACTAGTGCTTTCTGTAACAGAGACATTTTTACCTTTCAGCATTTCCACTCCATTCCCCATGCCTTTTTTTATTTTCTTTAGATTTTACTGAATTGATGACACAACAACCTGCAGATGTTAACCTGCAGACAAAGTTTGGAATCACTTTCATACTGATACTTCACATCTTTCATTTATTGTCAATTTCTGTTTCACAATCAACCTACCTACATTAACTCTTGTCCCATACCAAAATAAATAATAAATTAGCATCAGCTAATATATACAAAGATGTAAGCTTAAGGACAAGCATAGGGACAACACACAGATTTAATAATCATCAGGGGTCTCATTTATTAACAGTAGAACATGAAAGAAAAACATATCAAGGGCTCTCCTATTTGATTACCTGTATTGCTTGACCACATGCTGTGAGACCTCCATGAGAGGAGGTGAGACAGTGCTGGCAAGTGTGATTTCTTTTATTGTTTTTATGTATATGTTAATGATACACCTTGCTGCAGTATAAGTACAGGGATTTCAGTGTGGAGAATAGCGCACCTGGGATTTGTAGTTCTTATACTGTTGTGAAGAACTACAGGCATGTGTGAGGACAAGTGCCTAATTTAGCACTAAGAGCGTAGTGATATTGTTCTCACAGGTAACATCATAGCGAGTCTGTGTAGAGCAGGACTTCAGGGTGTGGAGCTGCAAAGTTCAGTTTTAATGCACTAGATATTTTAAGATCTGTAGCAAAGTGGGATTAGGGAGGATCATGTGACCTACAGGTGACTTCCTGGTTCAGGGCTTGAAATTAGATGCCCAGTGCTAGCAGGGCGTGCATGGGTGGGGCAAGTGTATGTTAATAGCATGCGAGATGACACTAAGACATCATATGCGTCTACGCATGTCTGTAGTATCAGTAGTGGAAGGAGTGGAGGAGGTCAGAACATATCAGACATAACAAAACACAAGATAATGGATATAAGGTAAACAGCCTGGCAAGTATGTGTTTGATGTATATAGCACTATATATATATATATATATATATATATATATATATATACACTACACATGTGCAGTTGAGTATACAAATATGGATGACAATTTAGTGAGACTGGACAGATGACAATTGGGCCTAAGATGCATACTCTGTAACAAACTATGTACTGAAGTAGTTCAAGAAGTACTTATATTTACATGCAATGAGTGTAGATTGATTAAAGAGTTAAAGAATAAACTTATGGCACTGGAAATGAAGTTAGTATCACTACAGCAGCGAAACTGGCTAAAAGAGACAGAAAACCTACTAGATGGAGATTCTGGAAAAAGGTTACAGACAAATAAAGATTTGAAAAAAGGACAAGAGAAAGTGTGGAGGAGGAGGGAGATTGGGTAACAGACAAGAAAGTGTAACAGGGGTAGAAGTCAATGGGTTTTAACCTGGAATTGCAAAATAATTATGAACCTCTGATACAAATAGACTTGGATTGCAATAGTCACTAAGGCATGGAACCAAATAATGAAATAAATGGGTTGAATCAAAATGAGGAGACTAATGAAAAAGGGGAAACATCAGGAAATGGAGAAACTGGAAATACAAAAAACAGAAACCATGTTACTGACTCAGACAGTGATGCCTTAGAATTAAAAGAGAGTGACTCACTCTGTTATGTCCCACAGCTACATGACACCCAAATCCAGATGCCTATAAGCTCCAATAAAGTGACTACGCCATAAACACATGATTTATTCTTGCAAAATACATTAAGTGAAGTAGAATCAGGTGACACTGGGACAAGGGAACTCCAGATAGATACAACAGAGGTACAGATACATGTAGGACAAGAACGAGATATGCCCCAGACAAATAAACAAGTATATGTTTTGGGGGATTCAATATTGAAATACATTAACAGATATACTGCAAATTGAAATACAGAATTCACAACTACTAGCTAGTTCTCAGGGGTGAAGATAAGGTGACAGTCACAAAATGTTGCCAAATATAATAAAGCATAAAAATGGAAGGGATATATTGATATTGAACTGTGGTGTTAACAACATCACAGCATATGATCTAACAGAAATAAAGCAAGAATTTGTTAACATCTGGGAGGAAGCAAAAAAACTACAATGTCAAACCTACTTCTCTGAAATGTTACCAGTGCTGAGAGAAAGTTGGTTTTACACTAGAAAAATAAAATAATTAAATAGTTGGTTAAGATAATGGACATTGAAGGAAGGCGTTGGATGTATCGCTGACTGGGAAACCTTTATCGATCAGCCTGGGTATTTTTCTAAAGACTGATTACATTTGTGTAAAAAAGGAAGCAGAAAACTGAGTATGATAATTAGAAAGGCCATAGACAAATCTTTAAACCAAGTAAGAAGGGAGAAGGGTATGTTAGTTGCCAATATAAAAACAGGAAGAGGATAAAAGGGATATGAAAACAAGGAATGAACATCAAAATGGTAAGAAAATAGACCATTAAATGCAAGAAGTCTTAATATAATAAAAAAATCAGAGTTAGAAACATTAATGATTACAGAAGGGGTGGACATTTGTACCATAACAGAGACATGGTGGGATGCAGAAGTTAAATGGAACCAAAACATTGAGGGGTGCACACTATATTCTAGATATAGACAAAATAAAAAAGGAGGGGGCTTAGCAATAAGAGAATCAATACACAGTTCACCATATCAACCAACAAATATATATACAACAATTGAATCTTTATGGGTGAGAGTCAAGAGTGAATCGAGTAAACAGCCTCTTTTGGGAGTGTACTACAGACCACCAAACACAAATAAAGAACCAGACAATAATATTAAATCAGAAACTGAGCTTATAGCAGCAGGACGTGATGTTATTATAACTGGAGACTTCAATTGTCATGATATAAACTGGTTCAACCAGTCTGCTACTACAGCATCAGAAAACAGATTTGTGGAAATGTTGAGCATGCCCAATTTACAACAATTAATTTATATACCAACTGGGGGTGAAAACATACTGTACCTATTGATAACAAATACCTCAGAAATGATAACAAAAATAAAGATTAAAGAGAATTTGGGAAATAGTGGCCATAACATCATTGAATTTGTAATAAAAAAGAGTTGGATAATTAATAAAGGAGTTACTAGAGCAAGAAATTACAACAAGGCTAATTTTAATAAAATCAAAAAGGAATCATTGGATTGGGATTGGGAAAGTTGCTTTAAAGGAAAGAATACAGACCAGGTTTGGGAACTAATAAAAATTAGATTAAAAACTTTGGAAGAAAAGTATGTACATAGTAAAATATTGTACTGTAAACAAGAAAAAAGGTATGGTAAACCAACAAAATAATTAGGTTATGTGGGACAAAATAGAGAGCATATGATAAAATGAGAAAATCTGGGACTTTATAAACAAAGGAAATATATTGGACAATAGTTAAAATACTAAAGAAAGCAATAAAGAATGAAAGGAGAAAGGTTGAATTTAGTATTTCCCATACAAAGGATAATGGAAAGAGTTTTTATGCCTACATAAATAGTTAGAACAAAACGGGGAATCAGATTGGACCATTATTAAAGGATGGTAAAGAAATAAATGAATCATAGGAAATGGCTGAAACATTTAATGAATATTTTAGTTCAGTATTTGAGAAAAAGGAACAGTATGAGATCAATAATGAACAAAAAAAGTATTCCAATTTAATATTAACAATTACTGCCAAGGAAATAGAGACCTTTCTGGATAGGCAAAAGTCCTATAAATCTGCAGACCCGGATCGCCTACTCCCAAGATTGCTTAGAGAGGTAAGAGGTCAGATAGCCCAACCACTAGTCTATTTATGTAGTCTATCTATTACAACAGGGGAAATCCCTAGCACTGGCCCATTGGCGCAACTGTTGGATTTCCCCTTGCGACGCTGGTGACCCGGGTTCAGGAGTGGACTTGGGTCACTGGAGGGCCGGCTGGGGGACAAGGCTTGAGCATCCCAGAGACTGCTCACCTTCTCCAGGGGGAGGGAGGAACAAGGTCCATGGCTTATCTGACCTGGGGGGAGGCCTGAGGTACAACAAGCTGGTAGGACAGACCAATGGGGGAGCTGTGTGGTGGACATCAGTGTGTAACGCCTTGACATCAGGGCACACACCACACAGCACAGAAAGCCAGAAATAGCACCACTAGAGTGCAGGTGGATGGAGCTCCAATGCCAGCCCTAATTGTGATGGCCTGCCTGACCACTGGGGGACCTGAAGAAACTTGAAGATGTCGGAGCGCTGGGCCCCACCCCTTACTCACCTGGGGGGTATAGCCACAGCTCCATGGGGGAACCTCCGGGGATTCAGGTAGGCCAGTCACTGGGGCAGTTAGGAGTCTTCCAAAGAAGCACAGCTCCAGGGTGGGGGAAGGAGGAAAAATAGAAAGTTAAAAAAAACAAACAACAGGGGAAGTCCCAGAGGACTGGAGACAGGCTATTGTAGTGCCATGGTATAAAAAGGGGGCAAGATCTATATGTTCCAACTACAGGCCGGTGAGCCTGACTTCAATCCTATGTAAAATGATGGAAAGCTTTTTGAAAATAAAATTAGGAGAAAACTTAGAAATTGTAAAATATAAAGATAAGACACAACATGGATTAAAAAAATCGAGCTTGTATTA
Source organism: Neoceratodus forsteri (assembly GCA_016271365.2). Classification (NCBI taxonomy): domain Eukaryota; kingdom Metazoa; phylum Chordata; order Ceratodontiformes; family Ceratodontidae; genus Neoceratodus; species Neoceratodus forsteri. The sequence continues at coordinate 802,126,772 of CM028129.1, forward strand.
CTAATCAGTTGTGTTTTTATGAACAAGTGAACAAAAGCCTTCATGATAATATACCAGTTGATGTGATTTTCCTCGATTTCCAAAAGGCTTTTGATAAAGTATCACATAGTCATCTTCTAAATAAAATGGAAAAAAATAGGAGTTGATGGTAGGTTGATTAAGTGGATAGGAAATTGGTTGAAAGATAGAAAACAGCTAGTAGGAGTACTGGGTATCTACTCAAATACTGAAATAGTTCCTAGTGGTGGGCCACAGGGCTCAGTTTTGGGACTGGCTTTATTTATTTTATTCATAAGTGATCTACACCATGACATTGCAAACTTAATGGTAACATTTGCTCCTGACATCAAATTGGGTGGACCGGTGGGCACTATAATAGATGCTGCAATTCTAAAAAATGATCTGAGAAAGACAGAACACTGGTCAGAAAAAAATAAAATGCCATTCAGTATAGAAAAATGCACGGTAATGCATTTGGGAAAAAATAACATTAAAAATATTATCTCAATGGAATACAATCAAGTACAACAGTGAAAGAAAAAGACTGTGGAATAATAATAGATTATGATCTTAAATTTAAACATCACGGAATTAGTTTGATTCAAAAATCAAATTATATGATTAGAAACATAAAAAGGAGTTTCATAAATAAATCAAAAGAATGTATGCTACCATCATACAGATCATATGTGATGCCGCTTATGGACTATGGCTCTCCATTATGGTATCCCTATGCTAGAGGGGAAATAGATTGAGTCGAAATAGTAGAGCGTTGATACACAAAAATTATTGGTTCCCTGGGAAATCATAACTATGAAGACAGACTAAAACTTTTGGGATTATTCTCATTAGAGCAGAGGAAATTAAGAGGGGATCTGTTAACACTTTTTAAGATAATGGAAGATCCAGAATTCGTGGAAGAAACTGGTATAAGAATTCAAAACAAACAAAAAAATCTGAGAGCACATAGCTTTCAGATAAAATTGGAAACTGTTAAGAACAATATGTATTTCTCCTTTACGAACAGGACTGGAAGAATCTGGAATTCATTGCCAAGTAACGTGGTTCATAGTAAGATGGCAAACCATTTTAAATAGGAAATAGATAATTTATTAGTACAGAAGAGATTATAATGGACCCGCTAAATGTGGGGAGTTGTACTAATGGGCAAATAAGCCTTCTTCCGTTCCAAAACCCAGTATAAGAACCCAGTATAAGAAAGCATGTCGTACATAGGGTATACTGTTAGGAAGGCAACTGATTTTCATTGCCACAATTGCAATGCCACAACAAGGGTGACCATGAAAGAGGCAATCTTAATTTTAGATCGCCCTTCACTCCTGTTGCCCTTTTCTCCCTCACAGTTTCTACCCCATCCAGGACATACTCACCAACTGTTTCCCGGGAGGGTGCTTTGATGCTGTGACTCCCAGGAAACACAATGCCTGGTGCTGTAATACCGGGCAGCATGTTGCTGACACAGTAATCGGCACTGGCAACATGTTTTTCATCACGACATGGGTGAACCTTATGTAGTAGCATGTATTCATTATTGCAAGATTATTTCAGGAGAGCCCTATATATTTTCTATTATTCTGTTATCCAGCATTTAAACTCACTATTAGGTAGGTAGAAAATGCTTGGTTTATTTAAAATATATGTGGTAAGAGGTGTTGATTCCATTTTTAACAATCAGTGATTTATTTGAGATGCAATCAGTGATCATTTTGAGCAAGTACAAATTAAAATAGAACAGATTCAAAAAAAAAATTCCTATACACCCATACAATCCCTCCCTCTGTTCTCCAGTCCCAAAGGTAAAGTCAGTGCTCTGAACACCACTCCCATAGAAGACTAAAAATTGCTTTACCATACTCGCCTCCCCCCAAAAGACAGCAACAGCATAGACCTTCCTAATTCTTTCTTCTTTTTTACTAGATAAGGTTTCTTACCTCACTGGCTGAAATGAGTTCATGATGTGGTGCAGTACTACTTTGTCCCCAGCCCAGCTGCTGAGTACCATCTAGGCAGATTAGGATCTAAGTCAACTGAAGATAATGGCGATGATGATGATCCACTGCCAAAATACCATTGCACTGCAACCGCAATTTAAATCCTAAATGAGAGAGCACCATGCAGTACTGCTTTGTCCCCAGCCCTGCTTCTGGGCCTGTCCTGGACAGATTCAGATCCAGACTCTCCCAACCTTCTCTATCCTGATTTTGGTTGCCAGAGTTTGCTGCTGTCCTGGCATGTTCTCACCCTCAGTCAGTGAGCTACTCACCACCATCTCCTCCCAAGCCTTCTCTGGTGAGCTACTCACTATAGTTATTTTCTGCCTCAATTGGCTCTCTCCTTCCCCTCATAAATTCTGTCTAAGCATTAAGTCCTTCCAGCTCAGCCAACTAATCTCCAACTCCACTCAGCACATCCCAAATCCTGCAATCACTGTCTGCTGGACTGGGTCCTCTCCTCTCATCTCCATCATATTGTGGAACTGGTATCCTCCCTGATGACCACAGTGACCATATGATATACCATGTGCACAAAATTCATAATCCCAAAGCTACCCCCACATTCATCCAGATCTGGTCCATCAGTTGCTGGATTTGTCCTCCCTCCATGCTGACTGGCTGGCTACTGACTGTCCCCCATCTCTAATCTTCACAAAGTGATTGAGTTCACAAAGCACTTGGTCAATCATACTGCCACCTCTGTAACAAACTGAATTTCTTGCCTGCTTTTTTTACAAGCCTCATTCACTAGAAGCTTTGGTTCATCTACCTTGAAATATATGAGGGTTTCCTGGGCAAACATGCAGATGTCTTGAGATTTCGCTTGTTTCAAAAAATGAATGAACTTTGAATTACTCTGGAGTGCTGTGCTCTGACTTAAAGAGTGAAGTGTTTTTTTTTTTGGTTTGAGTAGAAGTACCCCCATCAAGAATGCTGAATGGTAGTCCATTTGGGAAAGTGGATGTCTCCCATCTCCAATGTCAGCAAAATCAATTCTGCCATCCAGTTTTTTAATTCCAAATGCTTGGCAATCTGTGAACACCATGCCCAACCTTTAGAAGAACCAAGGTCCAAGACTCACTTTCTGTGAATCTCAGAAAAGTTTCTGGCTTGTCACCGCATGTGTGACCTAGCTTTATGGCTCTACAAGTCCACTGGCTCCTCTTCTGACCTTACTAATTATAAGGCCCTTCATAATGTTTGGGTTAGTGTTTGATTACTTTAGTTGGAATATAGCAGTCTCCGCCTGGGGGGGTTGTTTTACTTGGTTTAATTTATTTGTGGTACAGAGGAGTGATAAACTGGGGGTGGCTGTTCTGGGTTGCTGGAGAGTATGTGTTGACAGGCGGCCCTGCTGATCAGGCACGCCTCCTCCTCTGCACTCCAGGGCCTCCGTCCCTTTAATTGTGCCCCTCTGAATGCCGACATATATAATCATTGTCGGGCATTGGGGATAGAAAGGAGGGGGTGTTGGGGGGGTCTCTGTACTGCAGGGAGGGGAAGAGCTGGGTGGTCAGATTGGGGCTGTGGAGTTGAGGAGATATCCTGGGGAGAAATGGAGACTGGAAAGGGGTTCTTCCTGTCTGGTCCCCATACCCAAGGGCTCCACCTTTAGTGGGCAGCTTACTTGATCACCCTCAAAATCTCATCCAACCTGGATGGTGTTATGCAATGCTAGGTCCATTAAAAACAAGATGGCAATAATTGCTGATCTTGTTGGGTCATCGGACCTGGCTTGCATCACCGAGCCCTGGCTGGATGGAAATGCTGGCAAGATTCTTGAGTCAGCCATTCCAGCCAGCTTCTTGGTGATACACTGCCTGAGACTGGATCATGGGGTGGGGGTGTGGCCATTTGTTTTAAAACAGAATTGGGCCTGACAGATTTGCCAGTGAGGGAGACCAGATCTTTTGAATGTATCTTGGGGCAGGTGTGGGGTGCAAAGTTCTCCTGGCCTACCGTCCATCTGGGGACAGAAAGCAGTTTTTGCAGGAAGTCGCGGACTTCTTTGTTGACATGGTGTTGGAGTCACCCAGATTGATAGTGCTGGGTGACTTCAATGTCTGGGTCAATGATGAACTGTCGCAGTCTGGTCAAGACTTCCTCCAACTAATGACTGCGTTGGGCTTCACACAGGCAGTTCCCTCTGCGACCCATAACTCTGGTCATTCTGTAGATCTGGTCTTCCTCCTGGATATGAAGATGTCCTGCTTTGGTGGTGGAGCCAGTCAGTTGGTCTAGCCATTACACTATCTGGTTCAATTTCCAAGCCCCCCCCCTTATAGGCCTCCCCCATGGAGATGGTCCAGTACTGCCCTTTAAGGGGAGTAACCTCAGATGGCGGTACTGGATCTATCATAACTTCTGATGGCTATCAAGGGTCTGGACAACCTGCTACAGGCTTATAACATGGCTGCGGTGGTGGCTCTGGACTCCATTGCTCCTGTTCGTGTTTGCCCCTCACCCTTCAACCTCAGTCCCCTTGGTTTGATGGGATCTTGAGGGAGATGAGGAGAGAGGGGCGAAGGATGGAACAACACTGGTGGAAATCTGGTCTTGTTGCCAACAGGTTTAGATTGATGGTCCATTATTCAGACTATCAATCAGTGATCTCCTATAAGAAAGCAGAGTTCCTGTCCGGGGAGATCATCGCTGCGAGGAATCGACCTGCTCAGCTCTTCTGAATGGTAGACAGACTGCAATTCAGCCTGTCTGCAAGTCTGGAGATATGTTGTCACAGGATAAGTGTGCTGAGTTTGCTCACTTCTTTGTGGATAAGGTTGCCAACATTAGATCAGAGATCTGCTTAGCTCGCTCCAATGGGCGGGGCAGTGATCAGTTGGAGGTTGCAGAACCACGGTCTTGTTGGTCAGGTTTTAGACAGCCAGAGACCGTGGATGTCATAAGTATTATCCAGAGTATGCAGCCAACCAGCTATACTTTGGACCTGGGCCCAACTTGCCTCCTTGTGAGGTACATTGAGGTCATTGGCTCCATCCTGGCTGAGATGGTCGGGAGTTTGTTTGAGATGGGTGAGTTTCCTGACTCCCTGAAGGAGGCAGTGGTGACACCCCTCCTTAATAAATCTTTTCCCGAACCAGACTGTCTCGCCAACTACAGACCTGTCTCTAACCTGCTCTTTTTGGGCAAGGTTATTGAGAAGGTGCTTGCGCTGCAGCTTACAATCTATGACATCAACGATCCTCTCTAGTCGGGATTAAGGAAGAGGCATAACACTGAGACTGCCCTGGTTGGGGTGCTAAATGATCTCCTGATAGCTAGAGATTGGAGGACTCATTCCATCTTAGTCCTCCTCGATCTCTCTGCAGCATTTGACAACGTGGATCATGGCGTATTGCTGGAGTGCCTGCGGGTTATCTGTGGTCTGTTAGGGACAGTCCTCAGATGGTTCCATTCATTCCTCACTGGTAGATTTCAGAGAGTTGCATCAGGAATGTATTCCTCTAATGCATTCTTGCTATCATGAGGGGTACCCCAGGGCCCTGTGCTGGATTGTGCTCTGGAGGGGAGGAGGATGGCCCTCCCCCCATCTGCCCCACCACAGTGGGTTAAGCTATGGGGGATACAGAGCCTGGAGAAATCAAGAGGTAAAGCAGTGACTGAGGTATGGCTGGAGGAGATTAGATGTGTGTCAGCAGGTTGAGGAGGAAAAATACTTACATAAAAAAGGTGCATTGTTTCACAAAAATGACTGCCACTGAAATGACAAACTGCCTTGGCACCGAAAGGGTTAATGTGAGAGAGGTGATGTGGGGTCATATATCAGAGACATACAAGTTTCTAAGGCATATAAATAAAGTGGATATAAAAGACCTGCTCACCAGGAATGAGGTCACAGTTAAGAGAGGGCACTTCTGGAAACTGGAGGGAGGAAGGTTTAAGAGGGACATCAGGAAAATGTTCTTCACTAAGACAGTGGAATAAGCTGCCTAAGTTTGCATATAATTTTTAAAGGTCTGGGGGAAGTCATGCTCAGTGCCCCTATTATACAATTTGCTCAGTTATTTTGAAGGATACAGGTAAAGATGGCTACTCACACAAGTTGACAGCATCATGTGAAATTCTAGGGTTTAGTTAAATAGCATTCTGGATGGCACCTAGGTGCTGTGTATACCATGCTTCCCAGCAAAACAAAGCTCAGATAGAATGGAAAAGGGACGGTGGTGTAATCAAGAAGCTGATACCAGGGAAGGGGTTCTGGGAATCTCTGTCTAGTAACTATACTTTGTTCAGACCAAGTGACTAATATCACTTGGCTTTGGTGATGACTATTCTTACCCGCATAGCAGTGCAATCCATGAGGAGAGTCTTTGATGAAATAAATTAAAGTTCCATGGACAGTGTTGAAATGTAGGATATGTTGTGTAAAGTCAGTAAAGTAAATAAAGAGTTTGGTCTTACCAGTTCCTTGAAGATGAGCCCCCATTTTTTGTAACCCCCCGCTACTTTACACATTTAGCTACCCCTGGTACCCTTGATTGGGCACAGAATACTTAGAAAATATTACCATCCCTAGCTTTGAGAGTGTATACCAGGCTCATTACTTCTAGAAGTAAAAAGGGGTGGGGGTGACCAAAACCCAAGTCTTGATGAAGAACTTTTTGCTAGGGCTATGCTAGACCTATACTTCTGGAGGGGTACCCAGTAAATCCACACACAGGATGAAAAAACATGAATGTCCAAACCAGGTTGGGGTTCTAGAGTGTGACTTTATTCCAAAAGATGTTCTCTAAAGCAAGGATCAACCCCCAAGGTTTACACAGCGTGGCGCAAGGAATTGGCAGAACAACAAAATGACTGCATCTGACAGAAAATCTACATATTCCCTGTTTTTCATAGGACATTGAATTCTCTAAAGTGGCACTGGCCTCAACTGAACAGTTCTTCTAGTGGCACTGGCCACAATGGAGCTTACATTTCCCATATGGCATAGGATTTTAAAACTTCTTCAAGTGGCACTAGCCACAACTGAGCACACCTGGGCTCATTTCTAGCACAACCCACTCCCAGGTATAAACTTCTCTTCAGACATTGGCTACTATGTCTGAAGTAACTAGGAGTCCTTATGGAACCTGTAGTCCTGAACTGGTTACTCTGGGGGGGGGGGCTGTCCACACTTTGCTTCCAAATTCATACCCAGCCATTCTTTCAGTTACACCTTACACATCTTGAACACACTTAGGTAAATGCATCTTTGAATGAATTTCCACATCCAGCATTTAAGAAACACTACTCTGGGAGCATAAGAAATTAAAGTCCTGAACAATGTGAATCAGTCTGCCTCTGGACCCACAATTACCTGCCAACTTTACAACTAAGAAAAGTCTCAAACTTCAGAACAGAACTGGTGTACCGTTCCCTTGTAACCAGGGAAACACCAAAGCACAGACACTTTCTTCAGGAAGCACAAAGTCAAATCTACTCACAGTTAGAACAGTACAGGCAGCTTCATATTGTCCTAGATCAAATAGGGGATTGCCCCTAGGATCCATTCTCTAGCAATCCTTTTCGTCCCTCTGTGGATGAAAATCAGGAGATCCTGCTGTAGACAATGGTTTCCACCACTTCTCTTGGCAGGTTGGTGACTTTCAGGACTAAGGAGAGAAAATAGGCTATCTTCTCAGAGCCCACACTGCAGCTCTCACTCCTCAAACTTCAACTGCTGACACAGAACTCATTCACTCTCTCCCAAGATTATAAAACTACCCTCTCACAGCCAGCTGCTGCGGCTTATGCTGCTGCAAGAGTTCTAAATTACCTCATCTCTCTCTTCTCAGCTGAGACCAAGTAAACAAGAGAGTGAGTAGTTGAAAAAACATTTAACTAGATAGTCACCAGCTGTCTTCTCTACCTAGCACTGACACTGATGGGATTCTAGTAACCTCAGGGGACTGGGTGGTTACATATGACAAAAATAAGAAAGTACATTTTAACTGAGCAGTGCTTATGTGTTACGTCCCACCTTAAGTTTCTCCATGCCCCAGAAATTCATGTCAAGTGAGATGAGTGTCTCTAATTGAACTATCTGCCAACAAACATAAATCAATGGTACTAAAGGTGCTAAATAAGGTCTGTAAAGTGTGAGCCACTGAGAGGAAGGTAAGCAGGTTGCAGTTCTTATGGTGCAGAAGTTATGTCACAGTTTGCTTAACAGGTGACTGGGGATCTAATTCCAGTAGGTGATTTACCTTCAAAAATTGTTGTTCTTAGCTAAATTTACTTCTCATATAATTTACTATTACAACTCCACATCACCACAAATTTCCGCTCAAGTGAGTTTCCGTCTTACAAAAAAAAAAAAAGTAAAAATATTTAAGTCCCTGGTCAGATTTGAACTGTGTCTACCCGTATTTCAACTACTGTTTCTTTGCCTGCTAAGGAAACACACACATTCAGTGTGCCACTGAGCTACAGCTAAGTGACTTGTAGTTCCTATGATGCAGCGGATAAGCCACACTTACAAAACAGGCAACTGTGGATCTAATACCGCCAGGTAATTTACCTTCACAAATAGTTGTTCTTAGCTAAATTTACTTCTCATGTAATTTACTATTCCACTCCATACCACCATGAATCACTACTCAGCTGAGTTTCCATCTTACAAAAAAAGTTGAAAAACATGTTTAAGTCCCTGTCAGAATTCAAACTGTGTTTATGTTAATTTAAACCATTGCTTGTTCACCTAGTAAGTAAACACATATTCAATATACCACTGAACTGCAGAGGATTACCCTTATAAACTGTTGTTCTTAGCTAAATTCACTTCTTGGGCCTGATTCTCAAAGATCCTTTGGAGTGATACAAGTTGCATCACTCCAGGGATGTGGCAAACTCAGGGTGCACCACGGACCCTGTACCCGATTCTGGAAGAATCAGAGCCCTGGTGTCAAAATCCCTGCTTTTGTCACACACTGCACTCAGCACCAAACAGGTGGTGCACCACTGGGAAGTGCCACAAGGTTCCAAGCCCCCCACCAAGCACAACTCTTGCAGGGCAGGATGTTGGAATGGGGGTTAAATTGCTTGTCCAGGGGGTCAAGGGGCATAAGAGACAAGGGAATGAGAGGAATAGTCAGGGGAGAGTTGTGATAGGCTGTTACTGAATTGTCACCTGGCGGGGTGCAGGTACAGCATGATTTCACTCCTAAATCCCAGCATGTCCACAATACTGTATAATAATGTACAGTACAAAAATGCTTATGTTCCTGCTCAGATCTGAACCACTGATCCTTTGCTTGTTAAGGGAGCACACATTCAGTGTGCCACTGAATTGCAATTAAGTGAGTTGAAGTTTTATGAGGTAGAGGTTATGCAACACCTGCAGAACAGGTGACTGGGGAACTAATCCCATCAGGTGATTTACCTTCACAAATTGTTGTTCTTAGCTAAATTTACTTCTCATATACTTTACTAATCCACTCCACACCACTATGAATCACTATTCAACTGATTTTCCATCTTACAAAAAAAGTTGAAAAAAGTAATTAAATTCCTGCCAGGAGTCAGACTATGTCTCCAATGATTCATTACCTGTTAAGCAACACACATTTAGTGTGCCACTGAGCTGCAGGTAAGTGAGTTGCATTTTCTGTGGTGTAGAGGCTTTGTCACCAACCTGCAAAACAGGTGACTTGGAATCTAATCCCAGTAGACTATTTACCTTCACAAATTATTGTTCTCACTTAAATTTACTTTTCATATAATTTACTATGCCAACTCTTCACCACCATGAGTGGCCACTTAAGTGAGTTTCCATCTTACAAAAGCAGTGTTTATGTTCCTCCCAGGATTTGAACCATTGATCCCTTGCTTATCAATCAAAAACATATTAAGTGTGCCACTGAACTGCTGGTCAGTGAGTTGCAGTTCCTATGATTTAGAGCATTACTTTTCAGACTTTTCATAGTAAACCTCCTCAAAGCCACTGAAAAGATCTTGAGACTCCCACAAATATTGAAATAAGCTTGCACCTCCCAATAGAAAAACAGCATACTTTGCACAGTACATCAGGAATAAAATGAAAGTCCATTGAGTAGTTGCTCTCACTGTATTCAGCTTATTGTAACCCCCCCCATAACCTGCTCCCCAGGCCAGCCTACTTGTTCTGCTATTTTGACTCTCACATCATTGTTACCGCTTGTTGAAATATATTCATGTGTCACACACTGTGTTCTCTGTTTCCCTGCTATCTGGAATAACCTTCCACCAACCTCTGCTTCTTCCACTCTTACCCTGCCCTTAAGCAACTTCTCAGGCATCCCTTTGCTCCCTCTTGGCCCTAGTACAGTACCACTATGCTTAACCCATGTATTTGAGCTGGTCTACTACCAGTCTAATTGGTCAATTGTTACGATTCATTATTTGTCCATTGTTCCTATTTGCTTGCACTAATGTTCATTTTGTATTGCTTGACTGTTTTGCGTTACCTTTTGAATTGTATTCACTCCATACCCTCCCCGGGTACATCTAAAATGAGTCTTGGCTAAATGTGCCTTTCCTGGTCACTGATTTGTAAATAAATTATAAAAAAAATACATCAGTTCACCTGCAGTTATCCTCTTTCAGTTTGCCTTGTCACTTTACACAAAATATCTAAAACTCAAAATTTAAATGCAGTACCTTGTCAGACTTGCTAGAGCCTCCCCTGTGACAGATCGGGGCTTTCCAAGGGAGACTGACCTCACCATTTGAGAAACCCTGATTTAGAGGTTATGGCACAGTCTGCATAACAGGCAACTGGTGCTCTAATCCCAGCAGGTGATTTCCCTTCACAAATTGTTGTTCTTAGTTGAATGCACTTATATAATTTACTATCCCTATTCCACACCACCATAAATCATCACTAAAGTGAATTTTCATTTTAAAATAAAATGCTCAAGTACCTGCACAGATGTGAGTCACAGATCCTGTGCACACTAAGCAGACATACATTCAGTGTGCCACTGAGCTGCAGGTAAGGGATTTGCATTTCATATAGTGTAGGAATATGTCACAACCTGCAAAACAGGTGACTGGAAATCTAATCTCAGCAGACAATTTACATTCACAAGCTGTTGTTCTTAGCTAAATTTACTTCTCACATTATTTACTATGTCAATTCCACACCACCATGAATTGCCACTCAAGTAAGTTTCCATCTAAAAAATATTGGAGTCCCTACCAGGATTTGAACCACTGATCTTATGCCTGTTAAACAAACACACATTCAGTGTGCCACTGAGGTACAAGTAAATGAGGTGCAGTTCCTATGATGGAGATGTTATGTCACAACTTGCAAAACAGATGACTCAGATTGTGTTCAAGCCTAGACAAACCTCATCCAGGACTAATTTAGCTGACTACAACATACTGTAGAACTAAGTTTCATTACCTGATAGTCTGATATTCAGCTCCACTAAAACCTTTCATTACATCATCAATGCCATTATGCAGCTGAATCCCTAACACTGAATGTAACCTTAAACTTGACTAAATACATGAAAGAGTACATAAGACCACAGTTAAGTGCTAACAGCTGTGTTGTCAGCACCTCAGAGAAAAATAAACAATGCCGATATGAAATTACTGATCTTCAATTAAAAAAAAAATAGTTATTAGGGTTAAACTGCACCCTACAACTTTAAACTATTGATTAAACTGAGTGGACTTTGTCATTTCTACATAGGAAAATATGATTTATTTTGATATAAAAAAACTCTGCCCTCATCTCAGCCATTTGCACAGATGCTCTATATGGTGATTCAACAAACCATTGGGATCCTTATATTGGAATGCTTATGTAATATAGGGGAATGAGTAGTAACATTTGATAAGATGGCATTATTGCAAGAAACAGATGATTGGTAATCAACTGGTAGGTACTGAGGTAGTCTGGCAGGCAGGTAGTATGTAGAACACTTTTATAGACTGTAACTTTTGTGTACACTCTGTCCTTGTTACAGGGACTACTATCCTTTTGAGGTGCTATAATGGCGCAGGAACTCTCTTGAGGAGGGTTCCATACATAGGGGTGGCTCAGGAACAAGGTCCCCTTTGGTCAAAGATACATTAGGGAAGAAGAGGATTTCAGGAAGCTGGGGGAACCTGAAATATACAGCATGTTCCATCTCATTCTCAGAGGTGCTACCTGTCCAGGGCACAGGGGAAGCTAGGGCACACCACACCTGTACCTTAAACTCCTGGTTGAAGGATTGGTGTGGAAGGGAGGGTTTTGGCTTTATAGGGGACTGGGGCCTGATCTGGGCAGATGCAGTTATATAAGGAGGTTAGCCTGCTTCTGTCTGAGAAGGGGACCTTGGTCCTTTGTGAGAAGTTTAAATGCTCTAACTGTGAGCATTTAAACTGGCCAAGAGAGGAGAGCCAGGAGGGTCAGGAGGCTTAAGAATACTCCCCCATGGGAACATGCAGGAACATAATTTGACTTCAGGAACAACTAAAGCAAGCAGGGAGGGTAAGGCAGGTGAAGAATGTGTAACGAGTGATATGGGGGTGAGAGCACATAGGAAAGGAAATCGGGGTGGGGAAAGATGCTGGAGACGGAGAACAAGAGCAGAGGAAGGACAGACTGTAAAACATGGAAGGTCATGCTAATGAATGCCCGTAGCCTAGTAAATAAAGTTCCAGACCTGGAGGCCTTGTTGGCAGATGCAGACCTTGACATAGCAGCAATAACAGAGATGGGGTACACTGCTAATGATGGCTGGGAGGTCAGTGTATCAGGCTATACACTGTTCAGGAGGGACAGGGAGGGTAAAAAGGGTGGAGGAGTGGCCCTGTATATCACATCAGAGATGGTATAAAGAGTACAGAAGTTCAGGTAAGAGGGGGAAGGTTGAGGTAATGTGGGTCACCCTTGAGCCAGGGAATGGAACAGCAATATGCACAGGGGAGATCTGCAGACATCTGGCACAGAGGAAGGAAGTAGACAGGGAACTAGTGGAGAACATACACAACATGACAGTTAAAGGTGAAATCCTGCTACTGGGGGATTTCAATATGCTGGACTTGGATTGGGCCACCCAGGTGGCTGCTTCAGCCAGAAGCACAGCCATCCTAGAATCCCTGCAGATGGTTGGACTCAGGCAGCTGGTGCAGGAGCCAACCAGGGACAAATCAATTTTGGACCTGTTATGGACCAATGGGAACAGAGTTGAAGAAATACAGGAGGAAAGGCAGCTGGGGTCCGGTGACCATCACATGGTATGGTTCAGCATGGAGACATGGACTCAGTTAAGCCACACAAGGGCAATAGTATTAGATTTCAGGAGGGTGGATTTCACAGAAATGGATAGATGTATACAAGCAGTCCTGAGGAAGGGAGGGGTAATAGAGGGGGTGGAAGAACAATGGGAGAAACTGAAAGGAGCCATAGTGGAGATACAAACCAATGTATTAGAATAGTGGCCAAATGGTAAAGAAGAAGGAAACCACTGTAGTTCTCTAAAGAGGTGGGGGCCAAAGTCCGGGCTAAAAGGCTGAGTTTCAGGAAATATAAGGGGAGTCAAAGGGAGGAGGACAGGGAGGTGTACCTTGAATGTCTAAGGGAAGCAGAGAAGGCTGTTAGGAAGGTGAAGGGGCAGATGGAAGAGGGTTTAGCACTGTCTGTAAACAAAGGGGATAAGGCATTTTATAGGTACATCAGTGAAAGAAGAAAAACTGAGGGGGTGGGGATTGTGAGGCTCAAAGGGAAGAAGGGAGGGTGTAAGGAGGGGGATCTGGATTTGGAAGAAATACTGAACAAATGCATCTGCTCAGTATTCACTAAGAAGGGGGAGGGTCAAGGACCACAGTCGAGTTGCAGATGCATTGGGGGGGATGTGGACACCAAGCCATTCACAGTGGAGAGAGTTCTGGAAGAACTCACAAAGCTGAAGGTGGAAAAGGCCATGGGGCCAGATGGCATCTACCCTAGGATATTTAAGTAGCTACAAAAAGGGAACTAGCAGTGCCTCTGACAGTACTGTTCACAGACTCACTCAACACGGGTGTCATTCCAGAGGACTGGAGGAGGGCACATGTAGTCCGACTGCACAAAAGTGGCAGTAGAGAGGAGGCAGAGAATTGCAGACCAGTCAGCCTCACCTCAGTGGGGGAAAAGATAGATAGATAGATAGATAGATAGATAGATAGATAGATAGATAGAGAGATAGAGATAGAGAGATAGATAGATATAGATAGAGAGATAGATAGATAGATAGGTAGATAGGTAGATAGATAGAGAGAGAGAGAGAGAGAGAGAGAGAGAGAGAGAGATAGATAGATAGATAGATAGATAGATAGATAGATAGATAGATAGATATTTTAATTATATAGCACCCATCTCCAAAGACTTTGGGTACTGTACAGTATGACACATATAACATATACCACACAATAATACAAATCTAAAACTAACTACAACAATATACAAAATATAACTAAAAGCAACAGCTTAACTAAACATCACACAATATACTATTTTTATAAAATCCCTTCAGTTAAACACTTGATTAAATAGATATGACTTAAGGCCCTTCTTAAAGGCTTCTGCCGTGGGAGCTTCCCTTAGATAACCAGGCAAGGAGTTCCACAGGTAGGTGCAGCTGCTGCAAATGCCTGATCACCAGAATGCCACAGCCTAATCCTGGGAAACCCAAGGAGGCCACCCCCGGCAGAACGGAGAGCCAGGGCCATGCGGTATGGCACAAGAAGCTCTTGCAGATAGACTAGGCCCCTCTTGTGCAGGGATTTATAGGTTAACAGCCCTATCTTGAAGACAACCCTCCACTAAGCTGGCAGAGAGCACAGTTCACGGAGCGCTGGGGTGATATGTTCGCATCTTTTCTCCTCCAGCAATAATCTTGCTGCCGCGTTCTGCACTAGCTGCAGTCTGTGGAGGTTGCCTCCAGATATCCCTAGGTACAGGAGTACCTGGAAGTGACAAAAGCCTGCACCAGTGTGTGCAGGTCATCAGGTGGGATTAAGGCTCGAATTTGGGCAATATTCCTGAGATGGTAAAACCCGGTTCCTACCATGGCCGACACCTGTGCTTCAAGTGTCAGGCCACCATCCAGGATTACTCAAATTCTTCACCTGCCTAGAGAGGGCTAAAGGCACACCCCCCAACACAAGTTCAGGGGGTAATGTCATACCCCCCCTCCGTCCTGATGACCCGACTCCATCATCAGTTCCTCAGTCTTGTCTGGGTTTAGTTTAAGCCAGTTGTGAGTCATCCATGTCTGGATTTCCTCAAGGCAGCTGTTAAATACTGAGTCTGACACCTGGCTATTGGGAGCACAGGACAGATACAGCTGTGTATCATTTACTGTACATAACAGTGAAAACCCAGCCTGTACTGCCTGATAATGTCCCCCAATGGCAGCATATACACCATGAACAACAGAGGTAATAAAACTGACTCCTGCAGAACACCACAGTCCAGAGGCTTCAGGTTTAATGAGAATTCCCATGGTCACCCTCTGCACTCTGTCAGCTATATCCTAAACTAGTTGATGACATTTCTGGACAGGCCACACCAAAATTGCAGTTGGTCAAGTAACACCTCATGGTCCACAGTGTCAAATGCCGCAGAGAGGTCTAGGAGGACCAAGATGGTATGGTTCCTTCTATCCCTCACCATCAGGAGGTCATTAAGCACCATCATCAGGGCCATCTATGTACTATGACCCACTTGGAACCCAGACCGAAAAAAAGACTCATAGGCGGATGAAGCAGTGAGATGTCTCTCTAGTTGAATGGCCACCACCTTTTCTACAACCTTCCCTAAAAATGGGAGGTTTGAAACAGGTCTGTAATTGCTGAGGCATTCCGGGTCCAAAGATTTTTTTTCTACAGAGGTCTAACCAAAGCCTCTTTCAAGGCTAAAGGAAAGATCCCACTCCCTAAAGAACTCCAGACCACCCCAGCAATCACAGGACCAATCAGGTCCAAACATTCCACCAAAATGTGAGCTGGACCTGGATCTAAATCACAGTAGGTTGGCTGCAGCTTAGAGATTATCTCTACCACCTCCCCAACCACAATCAGCTGCTGAAAGAAAAGATAGTGGCACATATGGAATCCAGCGGTGCTCAGGATCTGAGGCAACATGGATTCACAGGAGGAAGGTCATGTCAAACAAATCTAATATATTTTTTTTGATTGGGTGACTATGGAAATAAATCAGAGAGGGGTAGTAGATGTCGCTTACCTAGATTTCAGCAAAGCCTTTGACACCATCCCACATAGAAGGCTGATTAACAAGATCGGTAGTTTGGGCATGGGAGAAAAAAGTGGTGAACTGGGTTAGGAACTGGTTAACAGACAGGAGACAGAGGGTGGTGGTAAATGGGATACAATCTGGGGAGGGGGTGACCAGTGGGGTATCACAGGGATCAGTACTAGGACCAGTCCTGTTCAATGTCTTCATTAGTGACATTGCAGAGGGGCTGGAAGGGAAGGTCTGCCTGTTTGAAGATGACACCAAGATCTGCAACAGGGTGGATACTCCAGAAGGGGTGCAGACAATGAAGAGGGACCTGGAGAAGCTTGAAAGATGGTCAGAAATGTGACAACTGAGGTTCAATGCAAAGAAGTGCAAAATAATGCACCTTGGTAGAGAGAACTCGGGGAGAGCTACAGCTTGGGAGGGAGCTGACTGTCACCAAAGAGGAAAGGGACCCAATGAGTTATCATCTCTGATTATCTTAAGGTATTAAAGCAGTGCACATAGGCAACAGGGAGGCCAGTGGCATGCTGGAGTATATAGGCAGGGTATCACTATTAGGAAGGGGGGAGGTGGTGATGCCATTGTATAAAACATTAGTAAGGCCCTGCATGTGGTCCCACAGGGCTCGGTACTGGGGCCGGTGTTGTTCAATGTCTTCATCAATGACACTGGAGATGGCATCAAGGGAAAAATGTGCCTATTCGTGGACGACACCAAGCTCTGCCAGAGAGTGGACACAGGTGAAGGGATACAGGATCTACAGGAAGATCTGAAAAAGCTGGGGAGGTAGTCCAGGATCTGGCAGCCTGGCTTCAATGCCAAGAAATGCAAAGTTATGCATATTGGAGTCAGGAATCCCAGGACAGAGTACTACCTTGGTGGAGTCCGAGTATCTACATCAGAAGAGGAGAAGGATCTGGGAGTGATGATCACTAGTGACTTGATGCACTCCATGCAGTGCAAGAAAGCAGCAGCAAAGGCAAACAAGATGCTGGGGATGCATATCTAGGGGGCTCAGTAGTAGGAGAGAGGAGGTTATACTGCCCTTGTACAGGTCACTGGTAGGACCACATCTAGAGTATGGAGTTCAGTGCTGGTGCTCACACCTCAAAAAGTACATTAACCTGCTGGAGAAGGTCCAGAGGAGGGCTACAAAGATGATAGCTGGTCAGCAGGGTAAGGCATATGAGGAGAGATTGAGGGCACTGAACATGTACTCCCTGGAAGACAGGAGACAGAGGTGGGACATGATTGGGACTTTCAAATACTTAAAAGGGATAAATAAGGTTGATAAGAGAGTCTCTTTAAACTGAGTGACAACTATGACATGAGGGGGCATAGTCTTAAGCTGGAGAGTGGGAGGTTTAGGAGGGAGATCAGGAAGCACTTCTTTACAGATAGGATGGTGGACACTTGGAATGCACTGCTAGAAGAGGTCATCTTGCTGAAGACAGTGGACAGCTTTAAGACAGGCTGGGATAGGCATAGAGGAAGGTAAGGATCATGAGTAGGGAGGATGGGAGGAGTGGGGAGGGAGGGCAGGGACATTAGCTCAAGCTGTGGACCCTGCAATATGAACAGACTTGATAGAGCAAATGGCCTTCCTCTGCTGGCTTCTTTGTATGTTCATATGTAAGGTCTCACTTGGAGTGCTGCGTGCAGTTCTGGAG
Organism: Neoceratodus forsteri; assembly: GCA_016271365.2. Classification (NCBI taxonomy): domain Eukaryota; kingdom Metazoa; phylum Chordata; order Ceratodontiformes; family Ceratodontidae; genus Neoceratodus; species Neoceratodus forsteri. The sequence goes on from CM028129.1 coordinate 802,144,684, forward strand.
GCCACACCTGCACAAAGACATAGATATGGTGGAGACTATCCAGAGAAGGGCAACAAAGATGGTGCAGGGAGCATGCACCACAAAACATATGAGAAGAGACTAAGGGACCTCAATATGACTCACTGGAGGAGAGGAGACAGTGGGGGGACATGATTGAAACTTTTAAGTACAGCAAGGGCATAAACAAGGTGCAGGTGGGGAACATTTTCCAATGTAGATAAGTACTAGAACAAGGGGGCACAATATAAAATTGGAAGGGGATAGTTAAAGAGGTAATGTGAGGAGGTTTTGCTACACAGAAAGGGTAGTCAACACTTGGCATAGTCTGCCACAGGAGGTTGTGGGGGCAAGCACAATGGAGGGGTTTAAGCATGCCTAGGACAGGCACAAGGGAAGCTTGAGATGGGAGGGAGTGATGAAAAGCCATTGACCACATAGGGTCAGTGGCCACATACAATGTATAGGGCCTACAGGCAGACTGGATGGGCTTAACGGTCCTTATCTGCCGACAATTTCTATGTTTCTATGTAAGAACTAAATGCAAACTACATGCTACCTACCTTCCAGAAGTGCCACCGTAGGAGTAGGAGGGAGTGGGAATGTGTGGTTGTATTACTGCTTGATGGGGAGCATGGCATGCATAAAAACCTTATGTTGAAGTGCTTTAACAACATAGGGAAATGACTGATAAGGTTTGGTAGGATTAAATGATGGTGGGAAACAGATTGGCAAGGGAATGGTAGGCGCTGAGATGGACTGGAAGGCAGATAGTATGTAGAATTCTTATGCAAAATAGATTGTAACTTTTGCATACAGCATGCTCTCTCTGTCCCTGCTACAAGAACAACCAACTTTTTGGGGTGCTGTAAAGATACATGAACCCTCTTTAAAAGGATTCCACCCCTAAAAGTGTTGGAGGGACACAGTCTCCATAAACCAAAGATACTTTGGTGAGAAGGCCCAAAACAGCAATGGATGGGTTGCATGCAACACTAACTTCACATATGGAGAGAAGAGATGGAGTCTGGGGAAGGAGACACCAGTATTATTGTGTAGGACTGCCATCCAGCTCCAACTTGTAGTGGAATAGTAATTAATTGATATTGCTAGTATTATGACATTTGGCATAAGGGAGAGGAAAAGGCCCCTGTAGAGGAATCATCTAGAAAACCAAAGCCTAGGTCACAATCCTTCCTTCCTGGTTAAGGCTTTCTCATTATTTCCAGATAAGGATTTTAGACATGCTGCTTCAATTTAAGGCTCCTAAACAGGATCACCATGAACAGCAGTGTGAGGTGGATGCTAGCAAGGCTGCCAGCCCAACAACGAACACAGTTCCAAATGTCAGCACTCCAATAGTAGCCACAGAAAGCCACAGACACATGAAAAATAGACTCAAAATGAAGATTTATGGTGGCTAACCCCAAGGCAAACTTACGTCAACTACCCCAGCACTTCGGTAAAACTGCCTTCGTCAGGGGGTGTGGCTAGAACAAAACAATTGTCACTTTTATCTCCCAGTTTAATTAACATGTATGACAAATGAATACAAAGTACAAAATAAAGTGACAAATAAATAAAAACACTTCCACTTGGGGCATGACTGCAATTACATTGTCATTCACAATTAAGCATTTTCATTCAGTTACATGCTGCAGTGGATGTTGGAAATAAATAGTTTCATGTTAAATGAAATATAGTTTCTAAGCTGCCATAATGCATTTCAAAGTAAATTAAAATGTTTAGATATGTTTGATACACAAATAAAGTTTCCAGTATTAGTGAAGAACCAAGACATCTGAAGAGAGAGAAACGTCTTTAGTTAAAGGGCCAAGTGTCTGTCCTTCTGTCAAAAGACTTCCAGCCTCCTGAAGGTGTTGCAGGAATAGCCATTCACACAAAGAAATCACTATGTGGAAGCACTCTACCACTGGATAATCTAAGAGGTCAAAGCCAGTATCAGAGGAGCACCAGGATTACTGAAGGAACTCCAAGGATAAGGAAGACAAACTGACAACTTCTTCATGTTTGCCTTCCCAGACACTTTTCTCTGAGTGCAGGACTCATGGTAATGTGGGAGGCAAGCCCTTGAGTATTGAAGCCCATACGGACAACATTGGACTCACATCCTTGAGGACACACGGCCCAAGTGGAACATCCTTTGAGGGGCAAAATAGGCCATTCAGAGACTAGAGTTTAAGCTGAGTTGGATGCTATTGGCAGGGTATGAGGGGGGGCCTAGATAGATAATATGATGGTGAGGGTAAAGCTTGGAAGAGGAAGGATGAGGAAGCAAATGCCCAGGCAAGTGATATGATGAGGAGGGCATAGTGTAATATGGTAGCACAGTTTAAGGGCTGAGTTTTGAGGAGAGTGTCTGGATGACCATCTAGGCAGGTTGATGGACAAAACAATGAAGGGTGCAGCAGCTGGCTGGGGCCCAATTTAGTTGAAGGGCCAAGAACACCATAGGGCAGGGACAGCCATCCAGAAGCATCTGGACAAGGCCAGCTGTCTGGAGGAAGGATAAGGCAAGCAAGGCCTGGTAGCAGAAGGGCACAGAGGTCACAAGAAGAGAAAGGACAGGAAAGCTGGGGGACAGTAAGGTGCAGAGGGTGCCAGGGATAGGGAGGAATGAATGAAAAGTCATCTGAGGTGAGGTGGAGAAGGCAGAAAAGTGGGGTGTAGAAGGAAGAAATAGGGAGATGACAGCCAACTGGGAATGGAACTAGTAGCAAGGTACAAGGGAGTAGACAAACATAGAAACATGGAGTTTGCCAACAGATAAGAACTGCTTGGCCCACCTAGTCCATTCATTTCCCTGTCTATAGTATTTCACTTGACCTCCAGTCCTTTATTCCTCCCTCTCATCCTTTCCCATAAACCAGCAGGTTTAGACAAAAGGTAGACAGAGGCAGGGAGTACATGCAAAAAACACATCCAATGTCCAGGTGAGTGGAGATGGTAGTGGTAGCACTGAACAGAGTAGAGAGCTGCAGGCTGTAGTAACTGTAGAGGGTGAAGGTAAATATTGCACTGCTCACCTGTATTTCTATGTCTAAACCTGAGTTTTGGTAAACTTTTAGGAAAACTCTTTTATATAATCATGAATTTACATGTGCTTTTGGGATATGCATAACTATGTTGTATTATCACATGAGAATTTAAGCACTGTATCTTTAAATCTGCACATTTTAAGGGATTCATCTTTCTGGTGAAGCTCCACCCCTGATGAAGGCTCAGAGCAAGCTGAAGTGCTGGAGTAGCAGCCATGCCTGTTATCTGGATTGGATGAAGCAGAATAAATTAAAACATTAAAACCAGTCCTACAGTGCCAGCTTTTGATTTGAACAACACCTTCCTTATCTGTGTGCTTATGTATCTCCTGCTTCAGCTCTGAGGAAAGGAGAGCAGCTTTGGAACCTGGAAGTGCATTCCTCCTGTGTGCCTGTAGTAGCCAGAGGCAACTGTGACAGGGAAGGGAGCATCAAAGCAAGAGCAGGAGAGAGGTGAAATGAGGAAGGAATATGGAAGAAGTCTGGTGGGAGGATCTGTGAAAGTACTGGGGAAGAGGAGCATGAGACAGAACTCCATTCAGAATGGGTCAGAATGAGGCCAGAAGTGCACTACAGTCACAATTCAAAAATAGCAAGTGGGGCAGCAGAAGCATCAGAAAGCATTGCACCACTTACACAGAGTGGAAGGCCAAAGCAACACCAGCAAGCAGAAAGAAGCATGTGGACAAGGAAGGAGGATGTCAGAAAGGAGGATGCCTGACAGCAGCCGCAAGAGCAAACTGGTAGAGGTAGGCAGGAGAACAGTTTTATTTATTTTAGCCATATCTCAGTGCTTTCAGTCCTCCAGAGTGAGTTACCCTTTGTTGCTCCTGATATCGTTGATTTTTGGTTGTACCTGCTTGGTCCTTGTGACCCTGTTGCTTGTTTTTGAATCCATGGAGGAGAACTAACATCCATGGTGCTGTGGCAAAGAAATGAGTGCTTAAAGGATATTCAGCATGTACATTTTAAGTACCTCTTGATGGGCATGGCGTGTGTCACCCGCTGCCCAATTCAACATCTGACCATTTACTTGAAGGAAAGGTGAGCAATCTAGCTATATCCCTTAATCTTTATGACTGTTAACCAATCTCAGAATTTCCCCCAGAAGAGTAGATGTAGAGAAGTCCTGAGTGGGTAAATGTCCCAAATATTAACATGATCTTTGCTTTTTGTGAGATCACAAGCAATCTGTTAATAGGTAGATATCTCTTTAAGATGTCTCCACCAGAGTTACCTTTACTGCAGTCGGAGGACACCGCAGATTGTTTCCTTCCTTGCCCTCCCACCACACCATGGGCTAAAATATTTTAAATCTTTTTTGTGGAACTCGGCTGCAATCTTTTAAATTGGAACTCAGATGCCGTAAGTCTCCACCACCAGCCAGTTCTCCTGAGGAGATTTTGGCCCTCCCTTCCACCGCCACCCTCCTGCCCAATCACTGTATAGGCTCAAAAGTGAATGACATCAATGGCTGGGAAACTGCAGTGGGAGCTCAGGGTGACATGAAGCTGGAAGCACACCATGAGCAGTGAACAGGAGATAGAGATAAATGAGATAAGTGGTGATTTTGTGTACATTGGGGGCTTATATACTGTGTGCATTGAGAGCTTATAGACTGGGTTTTATCTTTTCTTCTTTTTTTCTGGGCTAAACACTAAAAACAAAAAAAAATGTGGACTTAAACTTTTGTGTTGGGGATATTGATCAAAAGGGAGGAAGGGGAAGCGGCAGTGGGAGGACTGAGGAAGGATTTGGATTTCTTGGTGAGTACGCTCGTGAGTAAGCTTCTATTTAACTTGCTGCCTAGAATATAATTGTGTGATACCTAAACTGCTTGGCTTACAAAGCGCTGTTAAACATTACTATTGCTCTTGCATGCTTCTGTTCATTTGTAGGGTAAAATCTGTATTTAGCTCCTAGATCAGTTAGCCAAGGTTGCCTTTATTAAAGGTAAGGAGCAAAACCTGATAATCCAATGGAAATTGTAAGTTGCAATGGGTGCATTGCACTCATCTCCAAGGAACAACTCTGGAGGATGGATCATTGTCCCATACATAAATCCCTCATGGAACTCAATGCTCAGCTGAATGCAGCACAGGAAGAAATATCTAGGCTGCATCATCAGCTGTACTGGAGTTCAACCCCTCCATGTCCATTCCCTCAGAGGCCCACTGGACCAGAAGGATGGAAGGTGGAAGGATGGGGGATTGTTAGGATGGACCCAAAGTACCTTGTTCAGGCCAAGACCTTCTCAATTGCAAACTGCTTTTTACCCCTGGTGAAGGTACAGGAACCTGACTCTGTAAGGGGGACATGTTAGTTGAGGGTCCAAGGCAGAACATGGTGACAGCTTCCTGTGGTGGCAAAAAGAAACACTGCAAAAATAAGGATAAGTAATTGCTCATTGTGGGGGACTCCAAGATAAGAGGAGTAGAGACACATCTGAGTAAAATACACAAATAAAAGTGTCAGTCAAATGCCTCCCTGTAGCCTCAGCTAAGTGTGACATAGAATGCATCGGGAGGATAGTGGACAGTGAGGGGGGAAGGCCTTGGAGTTCTGGTTCATCTAGGAACAAGCAACCTAGTGAATCAACAGCCAATCAGAGCCTTGAAATACTGGGCGAATGACTGGCTGCATGATCGACCTCTCTGGCCTCCTCTGAGGTTCTCCCAGTATGGGGCATAGGAGGAAGTACTGACAAGATTAGAAAAAAAGAGATAAAAGAATTTAATGAATGGCTAAAAAAATGGTGTCAGGGAAAAGGGTGTAATTTTGTAAGTAGGGACTTCTGGGAGAAAACGTTTTTTTCAGGTTTGATGGACTACACCTACAGTTAAAAAAGGAAGAGGTGAGAGTGTTTTGGCAGATGTTCGACATCTATATTGGATGTTTAAACTAGGTGAGGGAGAGTATGAAGCTGGGGAACCTATCAGGAACAACATAAAAGATGTGAACTTAGCTGGCACTCCCCCACAAACGGTGGTTAGGAACAAACACATAACACAAAAAGGATTATCAGGGGTGATGAAGGGGGTAAGGCAATTGTTAAAAAGCAAATAAGACAAAAAGGGGCGAAAGAAAGTACTCTTAATGGTTAATGGAAGGGAGCGTGCCTAAACGTCAAGAGCCTAGGAAATAAAATGAGCGATCAGCAAATATTGATAGTAGATTGTAAGGTTACGTTGTGTTTGTTAAAGAATTTGACTCGTGTCTTCAGATTTCTTCAAAGAGTTTATTGCGATTCATTCAGAGTAACATGCATGTTCATTTTGGTCATCAATTTGGAGCTCAGCTATTCAGCTTACATATAGTGTTTTTATAAGCTAAATTCTACAATTCTTATCTTGAAAAATACCAACATTTTAGTATAAGCCAATCATAAAACAGAATAACAAGTTGATACCAAGGTGTGGTGTACTTTTCCACAGCTTACTCATTTCTTACACAATATTTATTGATACATATGCCAGTGGGTCAATCTGACATAGGTAAAACAATGAGTTTCACTCGCACCATAGCAACATACAACTTAAGGCTTGCTTTTTCATGTTGTTCGCAAATTCAATGCCCAAACATGCTGTTATCTTATACTTTGCCCAAACATGCTGTTTTATAAGGTAAATGCACACCATCCTCAGAAAGATTCTTTCTAACATTTTAATATTCCTTTCTGAAGAAGGTGATTACAAAACAGTTAATGGAAATATACAAAACAGATAGTAAATACTACAGTGCATGACATTTTCCACTGTAGAAAAATATTACACTTCAATCCTTACATATTGTGAATTTACATATTGTAATATAAAAGGTGAAAGCTAAATATTATAAAATGTGAAATATTACTAATATAAAGGTGATTCAATGTTATACTACATAGATGCCAAATTGGACCTTGTTGCTGTCACAGAGACGTGGGCCAGAGAATGACGATTGAGACCTCTTGGTCACAGGCTACTCACTCTACAGAAAAGATAGAAAGAGAGCCAAGGGGGGAAGGGTAACACTCTATATTTGTGAAGGAATAAAAGCCACAGCATATAACATTAACAAAAAATAAGGTGTTGAATCCCTGTGGGTGCAACTCAGCTCGACATTAGGCAAAAACATCCATATCTGGGTGATATACAGACCAGCGGGACAGGGGGAGGAGGGGGATGGGGAACTCATGGAGGAAATCAGATGTGTGGCACAAAGTGGGGAGATGGTGGTGGTTGGTGGTGTGGGGTATTCCATTAGCAAAAACCTCTAGAGGTCAAGCTGTGCTACAAGCCCTACAGGACTGCCTGCTTATCCAACTGGTGAACATTCCAGCCAGGCAGGAAGCCATCCTAGATGCAGTCCTCACAAACTCAGAGGTAGTTAGAGTTGTCAGGGTAGACGAACTGCTAGTTAACAGTGACCACAACTCTGTCTGGTTTGAGTTATCCCTAGGTGATACAAAATCTCTATCTCGGGCAGAGGTCCTGAACTTTAAAGGGGCTAACTTTGAAAAAAATGAGACAGTTAGGGTAAATTATCCAGGTAGAAGATATCTGGAGGTTTTATTTATTTATTAAATTTTGTTAACCAGGTAAGCCCACTGGGCCCCGAGGGTCCCTTTTTCAGGGGCGACCTGGGGTTTGTTACATATGGTTTGAACATATAGACAGGTATCACAGTGTCACACATATCGTACAGGGTTACTAGGACAGTACACAATTTTCCAGTTTTGTGTAAGAGGGCAGGAGGTACATGATATTAGTTGGTACAGTAGTAGTACAGTGCAGTGCGTCTAATACAGTAGTACTTCTAATACAGCAATACGGAACAGTACATCTAATGCCAGAGGTATATTACACTGATGAGTACAGCATGGCAGAGTAGTACAAATAATACGGGGTTATGAGTACATAATACAGTTTCTGTAGAAGAGGGCAGCAAATACATTACAGTATAGAATACAGCAGTGACGACAGATGGGAGTGAGGGTGATAAGTGCATTGAGTGCCTATGTGAAGTTCCATACGGGGTAGAGTACCTGCTTGTGCAGTCATTAGTTGTTACCCTTGTAGTGGAGCAGAGTCTAGTCAGTACAAATTGACAAGAGGTGTGGTTGTTTCAGCCACTGGGGCAGTGGCAGGGACTTGGTTTGATAAGGTGAGCATGCAGCCCCTTTTGAAAGAAGGCTAATGTCGGTGCCTCCTGAAGATGGCTGGGGAGATTGTTCCATGATTCTGGGGCTAGGTGAGTAAAGGATTTACTCCCTGCGACCATGCAGATCAGGGGAGTTTCCAGGAGATTTTTGTCTGAGGAGTGGAGCGGTCATCTGTGCGGCTTTGGGGCAAGTAATCCGTTCAGACCTGCCAGAGGTTGGGCATCTAGAAGCTTGTAGATCCAGCTTAGTAGGGGGTACTGGAGCCTATTGTGCAGGGATGACCAGTTGTGGGCTGTGAGAGCATCACAATGGTGGGTCCTAGGGTAAGATTTAGAAGCAAAGCGAGCTATTTTGGGATATAGGGTCATAAGTCTGCTGTGGTCCATTTTAGCGATGCTGAGTATGATGGGGGTGGCATAGGTTAAGGTTGGGAGAAGGATGCTTTGTGAGATAGCCAGTCTAGTCTCTGGTATCATGTTGTGGCTTAGGCAATAGAGAAGGCCCAGTTTTTGGTGGATGTTTTTTGTTACAGCATCCACATGGGGCTTCAGGGTGAGCCCCTGATCTAGTGTGAGGCCAAGGTATTTGACTGATTGTGCCACCTCTATTTTGGAGCCAGACAAGGTAGTGAGTGGCAGGAGATGGTCCCTGGAGAGACCCAGGGATTTTGGCCCGAATAGCATAGCCTTGATCTTGGTGGGGTTAAGGACCAGGCGGTTCTCAATTAGCCAAGTCTCAGCCTTGGTAAAGTTGTTTTGGAGCCGGGGTCCTAGATCGGATGGGCGAACCCCCGTTCTGCACAGCACTGCATCATCTGCATACTGTACTATGGAACTGCCCCCACAATGTCCATAGAGGTCTTTTGTGAATAGGGAGAACATAAGTGGGCCTAAGATTGAGCCCTGTGGGACCCCCTCAGTTAAAGGTAGGGGTTGGGAGGTGACCCCTTTCCACTTGACCTGTTGATCGCGGTCAGTGAGATAATTGCAGAACCAGTTGAGGGAGTGCTGATCCAGCCCCAGTTGGCTAAGCTTGGTTAGCAAGAGTGAGTGATCCACCAGGTCAAAGGCCTTAGAGAGGTCCACGAACACGACCCCAGTGGGGGTACCCTTGTCCCAAGCTGTCAGGTCATCAGAGGTGAATTTGATGAGGGCAGTATCAGTCCCGTGCTTTGGTCTAAAGCTGTGTTGTGTGGGGGGCAGTAACCTGTTGGCTTGCAGGTAGTCTCTGAGTTGGCTGTAAACTAGCCGCTCCTGAATCTTAGCCAAATGACATAGGATGGAGATGGGCCTATAGTGGCCTATAGGTTCCCTTGTTCTGCCCTTATGGATTGGGACTACATGAGCCCATTTCCATGTTAGTGGGACTGTACCTTCCTGCAGGGATCTGTTTATTAACTATGTTACAGGCAGTGTGATGGCTGGAGCAGCAGCCCTTAGCAGCCTAGGATCCAGTCCATTGGGTCCTGTTGATCTGCTGGGTTGATAAAGTAATCTATATTGGAGGATACAAAATTATGTATTAGGACAGTGACAAAAAGTAACAGACACAAGAGATTTATATGGTTCACAGTCCAGGTCAAAAAAGCAATCGAGCTCAAAAGAGAAGCCTTTCACAAGTACAATTGTGGATTGGGATTGTGACTGGGAGGAATACACCCAGAAAACTAAGAAGGCAAAGAAGGCAGTAATGGAAGCAAAAGCAGAAACTGAGCTTCAGATTGCTGAAGGGATCACATCTGGGGAAAAAACACTTTTTTCATTACATTCAGGAAAAAAGAAAGAAAGGGGGAAGGATAGTAAGGTTGGTAGATGGTAACAGGCAGATTAAGGAAAATGAACAAAAGGCCACTGTCCTAAATAACTTCTGCTCAGTATTCACCAAATGAAAATTCAGGCCTAATGCCTGAAAGTGGCCTCAAAGCAGCCAATAAGGGGATCCCATAAATGGAATCACTGGCAATTACCACAGATATGGTCAGGGAGGAACTAGTGCACCTCAAAGTGGAGAAAGCACCAAGACCTGATGCCTTACACCCAAGAGTACTGAGGGAGCTTGCTGAGGAATTGACTGTCCCCTTGGCATATTTGTTTAGCTGATCAATACAGATGGGTGTCATACAGGGAGAGTGGAGAAAGGTAGATGTGGTGCCACTCCACAAGGTAGGGAATAGGGAAGATGCAGGCAATTACAGACCAGTTAGCCTCACATCTATTGTGGGGAAAGTAATGGAGACCGTAATCAAACAGGACCTGGAAAACAGTGGTCTTCAGGATATCAAACAACATGGGTTTTTGGTAGGAAGAACCTGCCAGATGAATCTCATTGCATTTTTCGATTGGGTAACTAAGGAACTTGATAAAGGCCATCCAGTGGACCTCCTGTACTTCGACTTCAACAAGGCATTTGACTCACTGCCACATAATCATCTGTTAAAGAAGTTGGAGGACCTAGATACTACTAAGAGCATGTCAGGTGGGTGGGAAATTGGTTCAAGGATAGGCAATGGAGAGTAGTTAGTCAATGGGGTGAGATTGAGTGAAGGAGAGGTCACAAGTGGAGTACCTCAGGGACTGGTCTTGGGCCCAGTCCTCTTTAACATGTTCATTGATGATATCAATGAAGGAATCCAGGGCAAGCTTGCCCTCTTCACAGATGACACTAAACTTGGCAGTAGGGTGGACAGTGTGGAAGTGGTTAGGAACCTACAGAAAGACCTCCTCAGGTTAGAAAGATGGTCAAATGTCTGGCAGTTGAGGTTTAACATGAAAAAATGCAAGATGTTGCACCTGGGGAGGGGAAATCCGAGGACAGAATATTGGCTAAATGGGGTTAAGCTCAGTACCTTCCAAGAGAAGAGAGACATGAGAGTCATCATATGCGACACCTTTAAGCAATCAAATCAATGCAACAAAGCTTACAGGAAGGCAAATGAAATGTTGGGGTGCATAGGAAGGTGAATCAACAGTATGAACAAAGATGTGATCCTTTCCCTGTATAGGTCCCTGGTGAAGCCTAACCTGGAGTACTGTGTCCAGTTTTGGAGCCCTCACCTAAAGAAGGATAGAGATAGGCTGGAGGCCATACAGAGAAGGGTGACAAAGATGATCCTGTGCCTCCATGAACTCTCTTATGAGGAGCACCTACAGTCACTGAACATGTACTCACTCAAAACAAGGAGGGAGGGAGGGAGTAGATGTGACTGAAACTTTGAAGTTCCTGAGAGGTATAACTACAGTCCCCTACACAGAACTATGCAACAGAGTCACCAACTCAGCCACTAGAGGGCACAAATGGAAGTTGAGGGGAGGGAACTTTAAGAGAGAACTAAGGAAGCACTACTTTACCAAAAGAGTGGTGGAACCATGGAATGGCCTACCTGCCGAGGTGGTGGGATCAAAGACCATAGCAGCATTCAAGCATGGGTCGGACAGAGCAATGGTTCAAATAAAAAAACATTAGAACAGAGAAGGGCAAAATCCATAAGGGAGTTAGGACCCAGGATCAACAATAGGTCCTGGGTAACTCATGAGCAGACCTGATGGACCCTTGGTCTCCTTCTGCCATCCCTTTCTATGTATCTATGTTAAAGCAGCTTGTAAATCCTCATTGACTGCAATTATTGTACAGTAGATCTCTCCAGGTAAACAATGTTTTTTGTCAACATAATGGTGTATTTTAACCCCTAAAATGGTCCTTATTCAAATTGTTACTGTTCTACATAAACAAGTGGACTAAGCACTGAACCCTGAGGAGTTCCTTTTTTGAAAGCAGAGAAAGTGCTGCCAATTTTAACTCTCTGATGGTAGCCACTGAAATAATTTTCGAACCAGTTTATGGTTCATAACTAAAACCTAAATCAAGAAATTTAGTAAATATAGAAGAAATTATAAAAAATGCTCCATATAAAAGAAAATAATCTCATTAAGGAGGCCTAATGACGAGATTGCATTCCAAGAGCCTAAAGGATGGTTCAGCAATAATGCATGGCAGGGTGTGTATTGCAATAACTTGATGCATGCCATGGGTGCATTATGAGGCACGAGGTCATGGGCGGAGAGCCTTCAACAACTCAGGGAGTGCATTGATTTATCTTGATGAAGTGTGTTATTGCACTTATAAAATTGATAATGTTATTTTATATGTATGTAAAAATATAAATAAACAGGTTTTTTATTCTTATGTATCTCCTCCCTGCTGGAACTATATAGTATTTCAGTTTCTCTTTTTGGTTTAATGTCCTAATAAGGAGTTCATAGTTCTAGTTCTTGTAGTTTTCTGCATGAATTGCAGCTATGTCTGATTACCAATAGTTGCTCTGATCTCCAATCCCCTTGCTTTGCCTTTGCTCCTGTTTTAATTTCACCCTTCTCTCATTTATACTGTGTGTTTAATTTTTAATTAAATTAGAGCTAAGGCTCCCTGCCCATGCTTTTGCTATCTGTTTTATTTATAATTAATTAGTGTTGTGGCTAGAGACAAGGATATTGATTTGTTAAATTGAAATGAGAACAGTTCAGGCTTTTGTTTCCTGTTTACTGATCCCTAGAGAGCCCGCTAGGAGTGGGGGGCAGGTAGTAGAAGGGCTGAATGCCCCAGCTCCTCCCCTTCATGGCATGTTGGGCAATGCCAGATCCCTGAAGAATTAAACAGCTATGGCTTCAGATTTCATCACATATTCTTCCAGGGATCTGGTTTGTTTTAGCAAGAAGTGGCTTGGTAATGACTCTGCGTCAGTCCTAGAAGCAGCAGTCCTGACTCATTTGTAGACCATCTGAGTCGGAGTGCAAGGATGGTGGGGTGGCCACCTGGTTTAGATCCTGTTTGAAGCTAACAGTGTACCCACTGAATTTGAATGTATGGCAGTGAAGGGATATGCAGGCGTGATGTCTAGGATTTGTCTGGTGTACCACCCTCCAGGTCGGGAACAGGAGTTTGTGTAGGAATTTGTGAATTTCATTGTTGACCTATTGTTGAACACCTCCAGCCTTATTGTGCAAGGGGATTTCAATGTGCAGGTGAATGATGAAACCTCACATTTTGCTCAGCAATTTCTCCAGTTGATGAAATCACTGAGCCTCACACTGGTTATTTCCTCTGGAGCCATGAAAATGGCCACACTTGGACCTTGTCTTCTTCTTGGGGCTGTGCATCTCTTATGTCAGGGTGGACCCAGTAGGGTGGTCAGATCACCATGCTGTTAGCTGCAGGGGTCCCCTGTGAGGATAATCCAGTACTGTCCTAGACTTGCTCTGGCAAAGGAAAATCCTGACTGTTGTGGAAATCTTGGGCATGGAAGCAACAAGTAATAGGGGCATGGAGGCAGACATTAATAGATGTAATTTGGCCATTAGGGTGGCACTCAATTCCATTGCAACAGTCTGTGTCCATTATCTAAGATCCTGCCGCTGTTCATGATGGTACAATGATTAGCTAAGGTGGTTGAAGGCAACTGGGAAGAGCCTGGGGCATTCCTAAAAGAGATCTGGCTTGATGGATAACAGGATGGCTCTTAGATCACTCTATAAGGACTATCAGAGGACAATAACCCTGAGAAAAGCAGAGTTCCTGTCAAGGATTATAACCTGTGGAAAGGCTGCTCAATCCTAACTGTCTGTAGCACAGGAAGTTTGGTCTCAGGAAAAGTGTGAAAAGTTTGGGCATTTTTTTCTGGACAGAGCATCTTCCATTCAAGGTGGGATCTTGACTGATGGCCTGTCAGAGACTAGTAGTGGTCCAGGAGAGAGGCAGAAGAGCACTTTGTGTATTTAGAGTGAGTTCTGTCCAGTTATTATGGAAGAGGTGCTTGAGGTGATAGTGAAGCTGTACCCTACTTGCTGTTTGTCTGACATGGGGCCCACTAGGCTGTTGGTTGACTGCCAGGTGGTCTGCGTCTGCTGTTTACCAGTACTGTCCTAGGTTCTCTAATGGAGGGTTGTTTCCCACTAGCTCTGAAAAATTTGTGATTAGACCTCTCCTAAAGAAATAATCATTGGATCCAGATGTGTTGGCAAACTAGAGGCCAGTCTCAAACCTTCCTTTTCTAGGAAGGTTATTGAGAAGGTGGTGGCTTCACAGCTGGAGGCTCATTTCAAGAATTTTGACATCTATGAGCCACTCCAATTAGGTTTCAGACCTCAGAGTATGGAGACTATGCTCATTCATGTGTTTGATGATCTGCTGTTAGCAAGAGAATGGGGGAGCATTCAATGATTGCTCTTCTGGCTCTCTCAGCAGTGTTTGACACAGTGGACCATGGAGTTTTGATAAACCTCTTTAGGCAATACAGGGACTTGCCAGAACATCATTAAAGTGATTTGAGTCTTATCTGACTTGTATGTCACAGGAGGGTGTTATGGGAACTTTCTTGTCACAGTCAATTGGCTGTGGTGCACCCAGAGCTCGATTCTGTCCCCCATTCTGTTTATGGTGTATATGATGTTACTGGAGCAGATTTGGAGACAGTACTGGGTAAATTTTCACTGTTTTGCTGATGATATTCAACTGTACATGTCATTTACATCGGACAAGCATGAGGCGGTCACTGTGCTGGAGCATTGTCTTAAGGACATTGTTGATTGGATAGCTTCCAGCTGGTTGAGTCTCAGTCCAACCTAGACAGATTTGTTGCTAGTGGAACTGGGCCCTTGAAGGTCTGCTAGAAGACATGATACTATCAGAATTCCATCTTTGAATGGCATATGTTTGACAGCTGTGGAAAAGAATAGAAATCTGGGAGTCATTGTGGACTCATGGCTAGAACATCAGGTGTTGGCTGTGGTTCTCAATGCATTTTTCCAGTTATGGAATATTTCCTGGAATAGGACCTGGGAACCATAGTACACATCTTTGTGACCTTGAGACTGTACTACTGTAATGCTGTACACCTAAAGCTATCTGGTGACTTGGTGCATCGCTTGCAGCTGAAATACCATGGCCAAGTTGTTGGCTGGGGTGTCATATAGAGATCATATTACACATGTGCTGCAGCAGCTACACTGACTTCCAAATATTAGGCACACCAATTTAACACTGCTTTGTTGACAAAGCCCTGTATGGTTTGGGCCCTGCCTACCTAAAACATATCATGGCCTAATATCTTCTCAACTGCTCTCTCTGCTCCACCAAGGAACTGTTGCTAGCTGTCTCACAATCCCATCTGATACAGTCTGGTGTTAGGGAATTCTTGGTACCATGTCAATACCTCACATGAAAGACAGCGTGGTATTAACCATGCTGTCTAGTAAGTGTATGGATTTATAGCCACAGGGGTAAACAGCGCTAGGGAAATACTGCTACTCCTGTAACTGTATGTTCTTGCTTGGACTGATAAAGTTGCCATGTGCTGGGTGCCTGATCAAGTTGCTTCTTTGGTGAACTAGCTAGGGTGCACCAGCAAACTGCAGAATGGGAGACATGGGACCATGGTTCAGTTCCCCCCAGGTTTCCCCGTGCTGCAACTTTTTGCAATAATTTTTTTTAAAAAACAGACTTTCACCCCTGACAAGAGTTTCTCCCCATCTCTGAAGTCCACAACCCCCCTCCCTCAGAGTTTGTTGTTTAAATTCTGGGGTGTGTGTGAGGGCAAAGCCCCTCACAAAAACAAGGAAGCACATAGAGCTTAAGGGCATGCACTGTGCTGTATTTGTCAGTGTTTTGCCCAATGATATTGTAGTGCATGCCCTTATGCTTGCAGCATCAATTGCCATGCAGTTTTCGAGCATGGCAAAATGACCCTGTGCCAGAATCTCAATTGGTGGTACCTGCAATTTGGAACTCCCTGCCATACAATCTTAGGAATTCCCTCTCAGAGGAGTTATTTATATGGTGCTTGAAAAGCCATCTTTTTAGATCAGCATATGGACCTGAGGATTAATTTATGATGAATTAGTAACTAGTATACGTTTTAATGTTCTGAGTTTTATGATGCTGGCGTTGTTTTATTTTATGTTAAGCACCCGGAGTCTTGGAAAAGAGTGTTATATAAATAAAGTTGTCTTGTCTTTGCCTTGCCTTATCTCCATCAAGTTTTAGTGTTCTTCTGTTAAATTTAAAAATATGAAAGTGACTGAGAGACAGAGAGACACAGATAGAGAGAGAGAGAGAGAACACATGTACAAACAGCTGTGTGGCTCAGAGAGACACCTTATAGCTTTATAACAATTTGTGGTATGATGGATGAGGTGGAAATATAAGACAGGGTCATTAAAACTGACACAGACATTGGAATGATATATCTAGGAATTTAATGTTATATAATAATCCATTGCCCTGAAAGAAAATCAAGGAATAGTTTGCTAGTCAAGCTGCTTTACCACAATCCTGTTGCCATAGTGTTGACATTGGCTAAACTGCTAGTGT
The DNA here is from genome assembly GCA_016271365.2 of Neoceratodus forsteri. Lineage (NCBI taxonomy): Eukaryota > Metazoa > Chordata > Ceratodontiformes > Ceratodontidae > Neoceratodus > Neoceratodus forsteri. The sequence goes on from CM028129.1 coordinate 802,161,244, forward strand.
GCGGATAGTGCACACAGCCTCAGGGGTTCATTGAGAGTATGTTTTTACTCTTTACACTTGTACGTACATCTATTCTAATAGTTGTACTCATATATTGTAACTTATAAATATTTTGTTTGTTTATTAAGTATTGCTTAGTTATGTTAATAGCTTTTTTATGTTTTTCCTTGTAACCGGGATTAACCAAAGATATCTCTTGTAAGTGAGCGTAAGCTCAATGAGAATGACCTTATTCAATTTGCTGAATAAAAATTTTTCCTACTAATATTAAATATTTGTTGTAGCTTTTGATTGAGAGCAGAGACTGGGAGCAGTGGGTGACTGAGTGGATGATTAATGTGATTGTTAGACTGGAATTTAAATTGAGTCAAAAGCAAAAAACACAAGTTCTGGCCAGAGTCAACAGGGCTGCAGCTGATACATTTGGGGTAAAAATATAGAAAATTAGTTTTTTCAAATTATTACACCAGATTTTCAACATAGCCTTGTTATGACCCTGCCTCATGAAGAAGGGCAGAGAAAATGTTTAGCTCCTGGCCTAAAGATTATTTTGTGCAGGGACTGCAAAATCAACTTTCAGGATGTAAAAACACATTTTGGGCAGGAGTTGAAAAATGACAGCTGTGTCATTCATGAGGTGCTGTAAAGAAATGGCTACGTTGAAAATTTGGGTTAAACATATTGAATATTACCAAAGTTATGAGCCTGCATTTACAAAATTCAACATAGCCTCATAACTTTTTTTTTTTACATATTTTTACACCAAATTTAAAACACAGCCTTCTTAAGACCCAGCCTCATGAATAAGGTCATAGCAAATGTTCAACTCCTGTTCAAAAGGTGATTTTGTGCAGGGACCGCAAAATCACCTTTTGGTATGTAAAAAGCATTTTTGCCAGGATTTGAAAAATGACAGCTGTCACATTTATGAGGTGCTGGAAAGATATGGCTATGTTGTAAATTTGGGGTAAAAATATTGAGAATTACCAAAGTTATGAGTCTGCATTTGCAACATTCAATGTAGGCTCATAACTTTATTGTTTTTTAATATTTTTACACCAAATTTTCAACATAGCATTCTTATGACCCCACCTCATGAACAAGGGCAGAGAAAAGCTTCAACTCCTGCCTGAAAGATGATTTCTTGCAGGAACCACAAAATCAGCTTTTGTGACAGATTTACCTAATGTCAATGCAATTTTCATGAGGCGGGGCCCCAAAAAAGACATGTTGAAAATTTGGGCCATAAATATGCAAAAATGCTCAAGTTATGCCACTAATTTCAAAACCCCATTAAAATACATTGAACCGCATACCTGTTTCTTCAGCGCACAGTTTGGCTTTGAAGAGTAAAGACATGTCTGTGGTCCAGAGAGGATTATGGCATTGGACCCCTGATGGAGAAATAAGGGCTTGGGTGGGGGGTGCAGAGTGGTGGGTGCTGAGTGGGAGGGTCAGGTGGTGGGATGGTAATGGTGCAAAAAACATTGATGGATGGTTTTATTTTTACAGTTCTATGTCATAATGGTGATCACAGAATAGCGCTCACCATTACAGTGAGTGTACATTACCAAAAATGAATTTTGGTGAGGCACACTCACAGTGAGGAGCAAGAGGGTGCCTGAGACCTAGGGGATTTTTGCTTAATGTGGGGGGCTGCACTCCCTGCACTCCCCTAGTAATGGATTCTCAACCCCAGGGGGGTGCATGTCGGGAGGAAAAAAAACTTTCAAAATGAAAAGCTGCCTGCCGGAAAAAAAAACAAAAAATGCCATGCCAGACATGAACCCTGCATCTCCCAACAGACCACCCTCCACACCATGCTAGTGGACCAGCTCGGCAGCTGCCTGCCACACCCCCTCCCACATACCATCCCTCCCCTGCCTCTCCCCCCATGTGTATATGCATGTGCTTCCCGTTGCTGTATGTCACCCATCCCAGTATCCGGTCGCCCCCTGCAAGGTAGCTCTGAACACAGGCGCTGTAACGGAGTCACTGTTTTTGTAGCCACTCAGTTGCAGTCATCTTGTTCACAGATTATCCCTTTTTGCAGGGTAAAATGACATTGATGGATGGTTTTCTGTTTACAGCATGTAAGGAAGAATTGGACACCCCAATGTCACTGTTATGTTTCTGGGGTGGCAAGGTGGGTGCTGAGAGGGAGGGTCAGGTGGGGAGAGAAAAAGACTGAGGAATCACCATTGTGACACTGGGGGATTGGGCACTCCCAGTGTCACTGTTATGTTTCGCGGGGGTGCTGAGAGGGAGGGTCAGGTGGGGGAGAAAAAAAACAATTTTTTTTAAGAAAAAGGTCACAGAACACGATTGTGGCACTGGCAGATTGGGCACCCCCAGTGTCATTGTTATGTTTCTGGGGTGGGGTGGTGGTTGCTGAGAGGGAGGGTCAGGTGGGAGGGATATGTATAATTAAAAAAAAATCAGCAGTCATGGCAGAATGCAGCACAGTCAGCTGTGACCAAGATGGCCACTGCACTGTACTGCACATGAGCTAGTAGTCGCACATGTGCAATACAGTTTGGTGGCCATATTGGACACAACAGAGTCTGCTGTGTTCCACCGTGACTGCCATAGCAAAAAAATAGTGCAGTGCGACTTCCAACTGACACTACAAGCAAAGTGTTTCCTGGATGCAGAGGTGACTGTGTTGCAACTCCAACAAGTTATTTGATTGGAAGGAATGTGTGTAGTCCTTTTCTGATGGCAAGAGAACTGCAGGGCTACACCCACTGCAGCCCTAAAAATAACAGTCTTTTAAGATACCAGAATGAATAAAAAAAACTGTGTCCTAAACTTTTGTATACATAAAACAATTATATGAATTTTAGTGCTTTGAATTCCTTACAAAAATCATACAGTCCAAGTTTACTTCTGTTTCACTGATGCACCATGTAACCAGCATACAGTACAACAGTTGTTGCCACATCTTACATGTCCTCCCAGATATCCCATATAGTCATAACATGTCCTGCAGCCAATGGCTTGCTAAAACAGAATAAAAAGAAACCTTAAATTGCACCTTTTAACTAGTATACTCAACAAAAATAAATTTGTGTTACCATGGAATCGCTAGTCTTCTAATTTGTGGCAACAATTAAGGTACACTTCTTATCTTTAAGAGATTAGTATTATAAAATATAACAGGCCATGTCTAATAACAGTATTTTTCTAGCATAAGACTGGGAACTCAAAATTGTCCTTTTGCCCCCAGTTTAAGCTGGAACTTATTTTCCTAGTTAAGTCTCAGCAAACTAAATCTTGAGGTAATCGTTTATGCCTTAAATGCAATCAGTTTTTTTCCATATGTCAGCTTAATTGCTAATACAATGTCTAAGTTTTGATGGATTTTAAATTAATGCTATTTTTAGAAAGCAGTGTTTCCTATTGAAGTTCTGGTAATGTGAAATGGGGACGGTGAATAGATTAGAGATTCTGTGAAGTCATCCTGGACTGTATAATTTTCTTTGAAATTAGACATTCTAAAATTTATGTAATTGTCCTATTATACATATGGAAGGCAGGGGGCATCTTGGAACTTTATGCATGAATAAAGGGAGGGACAGTTTCCTGCATCTACTGGGAAATGACTGTAGCTTCCACAAGCGATGAAGGAAATTAAAGGATTGAAACTGAAGTGAAAGGATGGATGAACAATGAAATGCCTTCAGTAGGAATATTTGGAGCTTTGAAACAAATATAGTATGTACCTAGGGTGACTAAATATAACAAGAGAGAATTTACACCAGTAAGGCTATCAAATAAAGTCCAGAATGAATTTACAGTAACACAGATGGCTTTTAAATCGCTAAAATCAGAGGGAACTAGGTAATCAAGAGATTGTCATAGAGAGACAGTTAAGAAGAGCAACAAGTAAATCCAACAGGAAAAGAAAAAATGTGAGAATGGATTAGCAAATTAAAAGAGGTAATTTGAAGGAGTTGTATTGGTATGTAAAGGTATCACGTGAAGATGGTGACTAAATAACAATGAATGTCAAAAGGGCAAATGGATAATGCCAAATGAAAATTTAGAGAAGTCTCTGTACCCCCCCCCAAGGTCCGCTCCCCCTGGAATTAATATATTTAGTAAAGGTGTGTGTGTGTTGGGGGGGAAGGCACAGCAAAAAGACATCACTGAATTTCCCATTTAGCATTATCCATGTGCCCTTTTGACAGTCGTGTTTTAGTCGCAGTCTTGACATGGAACTGTATGTAAACAGAAATCAAAAGTCTAATAGAGCAGTTGCCTATGTATTGGTAGATGAAGTTATGAGTGAAAAGAAAAAGGTAGAAGATTAATTGAACAGTTATGTAGTGTATGGTGGAATGCTGTTCCAGCCTGATTTCCATTTCTACTAAAATGCTGTTCTACCACAGTTGAAAGGTCATGGAATGCAATTCTACTCTTTAGTGATGTAACAGTGTTCCAGTTGATTTGAAAAGCACACAAGCCACACACATTTAAAAACATCAGAGGCAACAGAAACTGCAGGATCAACCAGATAAAAAGACGCAGTGGCATAATCAGACATTCACATAAATCCCGCAGATGCAGGATCAGCCAGATACGAACAAAAGAAAAATCAGGATCAACCAGATATGTTCACTTACATAAAAATGAAATACAAGATCAACCAAATATTTTAAATTACTTACAAAATAAAACTCAGTTCCTTACACCCTCACAGTGAATGTCCTCTCGTTAAACAAGAAATACAGCTCCCATTTTGTTTTGTTTTTTGAAAATCCATCCCAAAACCCAGTTGACAATCAAGGGATGTGCATGATGCAAATGTAGGGATGTCTGGTCCCTAACAAATATGCAACTTACTCTAGCTACCAGCTCTAACTCTCAGAATAAGATGCAGCAGCAAACAATTACTTTTTCTATTTAAAAAAAAATTAAAAGTGCTCAAACTGCATATAAATTGTTTTGGGGACACCATACACTATAAAAAATAGTGGATGGGTAACTCTACCCAACCAGTGCGTTCTGCGATCTTGGAGTTTCAATTCCCATGGACCTCTTTAGCGTTACTCTCGAGGTCACAGGGAATCAGAACACCTCTGTATCACAACACATTGGTTGTGCATAGTTGCCCATCCACTATTCTTCTTCCAGTTGATGATATCACTGGGCTTTACACAAGTGGTTGCCTCTACTACCCATAAGTTCAGTCACTATCTTGACTTAGTCTTCCTCCTGGGCATTGAAACTTCTGACTTGGTGGTGGAACTGGTCAGATGATCGGATCGTCACACTGTGGGGTTCTGTTTTCATGATTCCCATATAGGCCTGCCCCTGTGGAGATGGTCCAATACCGCCCTTTACAGGATCTGAGTCCCGATGGTCTATCGGTGGTGTTAGACCTATTGGTAATTCCAGAGGCAAATGAGAGTCCAAAGAGCCTGGTTCAGGCTTATAACAAGGCTGTTACTATGGCTCTCAACTCTATTGCTCCTGCCCATGTTCATCCTCTCTCCCTTTGCCCTCGTCCCCATATTTTGACAGGACTTTGAAGGAGTTGCAGTGACTTGGATGAAGGTTAGAGCATCACTGGTGGAAATACATCCTGGTTGCTGACCACCTTAGATTGATGTAACATTATCAAGTCTATCAATCAGCAATCACCCGTAAGAAGGCAGAGTTCCTGTCCAGGGAGATTGCTACTGCTCAGAATCAACCAGCTCAGCTCTTTCGAACTGTGTACAGGTTGTGCAACCCAACCTGTCTTCAGGTTTGAAGAGCCTTTTCACAGATTGAGTGTGATGAGCTTGCTCAGTGCTTTGTGGATAAGGTGGCCAGTATCAGGGTGGACATCCAACTGGTACACTCTGTGGGAGCTGACAGTGGTCGGTGTATGGTCACCCCCCCCCTTGGTTTACATGGAGTTCCTTTGACTGGCTGGAAATTGTGGATGTTGTGCGGATTGCCCAGGGTATGCGCCCAATGTGCTGTAATTTGGATCTGGGCCCAACTTCCCTGATAATGGGTTGTTGTGACATCGTTGGCCCGGTTCTCGCATAGATAGTTTGGAGCTCCTTAGAATGTGGTGAGTTTCCCAGCTACTTGAAGGAGGTGGTGGTGACACCTCTCCTGAAAAAAGCTGCTCTGGACCCAAGCTGCTTTGCAAACTACAGACCGATCTCAAACCTTCCCTTTGTTGGGAAGGTAATTGAAAAAGTTGAGGCACTGCAACTGGAGAACCACCTGACCATCCATGACATTTATGAACCTCTCCAGTCTAGTTTTCGTGAGCGGTATAGTACTGAAACTGCTCTGGTTCAGATGCTCAATGATCTCTTGATGGTGAGAGATCAGAAGAGTCGTTCTATCTTGGTACTTCTTGATCTCTCCTCAGCTTTTGACACCATGGACCATGGGGTGCTTCTCGAGTACCTGAGGTTCATCTGTGGCCTGTCTGGTACAGTTTGCAGATGGTTCAAGTCCTTCCTCACTGGCAGAACTCAGAGGGCAGTGTCGGGGATATTTTCCTCTGATCCATTCTGTCTGCCATGTGGGGTCCCTCAGGGCTTGGTGTTGTCCCCCATGTTGTTTGCAGTGCACATGCTGCCCCTCGGAGACATTGTAAGATGGTATGGGCTGAGGTTTCACTGCTATGCTGATGATATCCAACTCTACCTGTCTTTTGCATCCGACCAGGATAGTGCATGTTTGGTATTTAATAACTGCCTTGCTGAAATCCAGGACTGGATGAGCTCCAGCTGGTTGAAGTTGAACTCTGGAAAGACTGAGGTGATGGTAGTGGATCCTGGTCATCGGAAAGAGGGGTTGAGGGCTGGTCAACCCACCGGACTTTGTCTAGGGGTGTCCAGTTTCCTTCCTCTGAATGGGTGTGAGATCTGGGGGTGATTCTTGATGATGGACTGACACTGCATTCGCAGGTGTCGGCAGTCATCAAGTCCTCTTTTTACCATCTGAGGAACATCGCCAGTGTTGAGCACCTTGTTCCAGCCAGTGACCTTCCAACATTGACCAACACCTTTGTGACCTCGCACCTCGACTACTGCAACTCCCTTAATGTAGGGCTTCCGGGGGTTGACATCCACCGCTTGCAGCTAGTGCAGAACACTGCGGCCCAGCTGTTGATGGGGACTCCTCATATGAGTCACATCACGCCAGTGCTGAGTGAACTGCACTGGCTGCCTATTCAGTGGCAGATCACCTTCAAGGTCAGGCTTCTGACCTATAATGCCCTGCACAGACTGGGCCCAGACTATCTACAAAGCTTCTGTGCCCCTACTGCCCTGGGCGACTACTCTGCTCAGCTGATGAGGTGTTGCTAGAGATTCCCAGGGTGAGCCTTAAGTCATCTGGGGCCCATGCATTTATGTATGTGGCCCAGCCTGTGAAATTCTCTACCCCATCAGATACGTGAGTGCAAGACCATGGAGGGCTTTAAGAAGGCCCTGAAGACACATCTATGGTGGAATGCCTACCCAGAATGATCATTTTAGCTTTATTATTTATCCTGTTATTTGGTTACACTGCTATGTATTTTATTGCTTTTTTATGCTTATTTACTGTCCAGTGCCTAGTTGTTTGAAAGGCACTTTACAAATAAAATTATTATTATTATTATTATTATTCTTATTCTCTATTTCTGCTCATTATAAAGCAGTGTTAGGTTTTCACTCAATCGGAGCGGAGAACAACTATACCTTTTATTGAGTTTACAGATGCTGCCTCGTGCATAAACTCAACCTTCCCATTCTCGCTGTCTCCGGTTGTCAAACTGCTACTCGCTGCTCTGCCACTCACCTGCCTCTTACAAGCACCCATTGGTTTCCAAGTTATTTAAAGAAATACAAAAGGCCCCCGCCAAGGTTTTATTTTCTGTAACAAAGTTAGTGGGGAACTTTGTTTCATCAGCCACTTCCATAACCACTTTCAAAGTGACGTCCAGACTGTACCACTTGTCACTATGAAGAGAGGGGAGACACAAAGCAATAAACAAAAATCCTTTAAAATGTTACACTAACAATATTATGCTGAAGGAAAATCTTCAACTGCTTCATTATATACTAATATGGGTAGTTGACTATGTTTCTTAAAGCATAAGAACATTATCTTGTGCTGTTTGGGACTGACAGAACCGTTCAACTTTGTTTTGTGGTCATCTCACCCAAACAGCACGAGATAACATTCTTATGCTGTAATAAACATAGTCAGCTAGACATATTAATATATAGCAGTTTCAAAATCAGGATAATATAAGATAAATATACCACCTGTGGTATTGTAGTTGGAGACCAAGGGGAGGGTGGGATGTCACAGATGTCGGTGCACCAAAATCATTTGTGTAGGTGAGCCCATGATTTCAATGTATACAATGTCACAGAAGACAGGATGAAAAAACTTTAAAATGGCACTAGCACCACTGAAGATGGACTTCAGTATGACAAACTCCATACCACCACCTGATGACATTACAGGACTCACGGGGGGTACAACCCCATATTCTGTCCCCACCTAGGGGGAGTAATCAAGACTTCATGCAGGCCAGCAATCAAGGTAGGGATATAGGAGGATTGGGTATACCTTGGGTGTTCCTGAGTGAAACTGGAGCTAGAGACAAGAAGGAAGCATAAAGTGAAAGTAAAAAAAAACAGTGAAACAAGTAAGGACTATTGATCCATCACATTTGAATACTTTGGGGGCTAAGACATGAAGGATTGTTATTTTTTTTTGTAATTAACTTTTTATTCAGGTCTGTATTTCAAAACAAAACAATATCCTATACATTGAATCAGCTTTCCAGTACAATTAGAAAGAAAGCAAAAAACAAATCCTGTCCAGGTGCTGAACCCATGGATGAACAGACTAAAGAATCTTCTAAGAAGTTAGATTTTAAAGGAAGAACAAAGAGTCTTTATAGGTGACATTGCAAAGGGTCTGGAGGGAAAGGTATGCCTCTTTGCAGATGACACAAAGATCTGTAACAGAGTTGATACACAAGGGGGGGTAGAAAAGATGAGAAGGGACTTGTCAAGGTTGGAGGAATGGTCAGACATGTGGCAACTTAGATTCAATACAAAGAAGTCAAGTAATGCACCTGGGAAACAAAACCCAGGAGAAGAGTACACAATAGCAGGGGAGGTACTAACAACAACAAAATGGAAAGGGACCTGGGGTAGTCATATCAGGTGACCTAAAGGTGGGTAAGCAATGTGAAAAGTCGGTAAGGAGAGCCAGGGGGATACTGGGATGCATAGGAAGGGGCATCACAAGTGAAAAAAGGGAAGTGGTTATCCCTCTGTACAGACAGTTGGTGAGACCCCATCTGGAGTACTGTGTGCAGTTTGGAGACCTCATCTACGCAAGGACATAGACAGGATGGATGCAGTCCAGAGGAGGGCAACTAAAATGGTGCAGGGTCTGCAGCAGAAGCCATATGAAGAGAGACTGAGAGAGCTTAATATGTATACTCTTGATGAAAGGAGGGACAGGGGGACATGATAGAAACATTTAAGTACCTCAAGGAATCAACAAAGTCCAGGAGGGTAGCATCTTTCAGAAAAGAGATGTGTAAGAACAAGGGGCACAATTTAAAGATAGGCAGGGGCGGCTCAGGGGTAATGTGAGAATTTTTTCAGAGAGAGTGGTGGATACATGGAACAGCCTTCCTGAGGAGGTCGTTGGGTCTAAAACAGTGGGGGAATTCAAACATGCATGGGACAGACACAAGGCAATTATAGTTGGGGGTGGCACGAAGTAGGCTGTTGGCTAACTAGAATCTGCAGCTTATCCAGTAGGTAGGGAAATGGGCAGACTGGGTGGGCCAAGTGGTCCTTATCTGCCGTCAAAGTCAAAGTCTACAAGTATGTACCATCTTACAATTACATTCAGCATGTTAAGAAATTTAGGCATTCTTTTTAATTTTTACAGTTATATTACGCATTCAACGGTATCAGACCTAAACAAGACATGAGATCTACTTTGGTTGAGACTTTGGGATCCGACAAGCACTGTGCATATGACACTAGGGCACCTGGCCGAGTGTAAACCATGGGTTATTAAGTAGATCATAATACCATTTGAATTACTTCACTCAATTAACTAAGTTTTTGTAAAGTGGCATCTTCAAGTATCTGTGTACCTGTACTATACGCGACAGATTGGGCTGAAACTTCCAGTGACTGCAGCGACCACAGCTATCTCCTCCTGCTTCTGTGTATTGCATTTGCTATTAAAGGGCGCATGTTTTGAGCTGGAGAATGGACGCTTGCAATACCTGGAGATGAGGAAAGAGCCCCATATTTCCTGAAACTGGTGAGACCTATTTTGTGCGTTGAACATCACTCTTTCAAAACTGGTAGCTTTATCCATTTCTTCTAGCCATTCTTGTGTGGCGGGAGGATTAGGCTCCTGACATTCTTGTCCCCTTTGGGCCATAGGAGAGAGTCCAAAGGGTTGGATTTGTGTCTAGTCAGATTCTGTCCTAATAGTCCCTGTATGGCATGTCGTATCTGTAAGTATCTCCGGTGCTCCTGACTGGGGATGCCAAATTGATCCTTTATCTGTTGGAGGCTTATAAGGGTGTTAGTGGTCTTATCCATGATATCTGAGAGAAGACTAATCCCTGCTATCTTCCAGGAATTACATTTAATTGTTTCCCCCCATCAAGAGGTCAGGGCTATTCTATAAGGGAAAGTATTTAGCCTTCTCGGATGCCCATTTGATGAGCTGCAAAGTTTTACGACAGACTTGAAATGTGTGTTTGCCTGTGGGGGGCAGGATTGTGTGCTCAAAAGGGGAAGGGAAAAGCATCAATTCTGCTAGGGCCCTGCCTGCTACCTGTGCCTCACAAGCTGCCCACTTAGGAGATTAGATTCATTGCCCAAGATGCCATGTCTGCCAGCTGCACCAAGTGTGTGCCATGTTGAGGAGGTGAAAATCCAGGAGTTTGAGGCCCCCTTTGCAGAGGTCTCCTTTTAGTTTCCCCCATGCAATCATCTTGGGGCCTCCATCCCAGAAGAAAGACCTGATTTTGGTTTCCACCAGATGTAATAGCTTCATGTCAATGTGAATGGGGAGGTTGTCTAAGACATATTGTATTTTTGGCTCAGCCATCATCTTGAAAGCCTGTGCTCTATCCCAATGAGAAATGTGAAGCAGCTTCCATCTCTGACGGTTTCTGTCTATCTCCTTAAGCACTGGGATCAGGTTAATTTTCCCCAGGTGTGAGATGTCCCACTGGAATTTAATGCCCAGGTACTCCAAAGTCTTCTGCATTGGCTGCAGACCCCAGGGGCAGCCTTGCAATTTTCCCAATTCTTCATGAGATACTAGAAATTGGGATTTGGATGTATTTAGTTTGTAGCCAGATAGATGACTATAATGGTCAATGGTGGTTAGAGGGCGAGGTGCAGATTTCACTGGGTCAGTGATCATTAGTAGGATGTCATCTGCATATGCCAGCATTTTATATTCCCCTTCCCACCACACTCCCTTAATCTTCCTGTCTTGTCTGATAGCCTGAGGTAGCGGCTCTAGGACTAATATAAACAGTAGTGAGGAGAGCGGGCATCCTTGTTGGGTGCCTCTATGAAGCCGGAAGGGTGGGAAAGTTCTGCAATTTGTGACAACTTTTGCAGAGGCCTTGTTGTAAATAACCTGTACCCACTCCCAAAACACAGGTCCAATATTAAAAGCCTTTAAAGCTGCTAGAAGGAATTTCTATTTGACCCTGTTGAATGCCTTTCTGCCATTCAAAGACAGAAGTATTGAGGGAGTTTTCACCTATTTGACCTTCCAGATTTAATTTATCAACTTCCTTGTGTTGTTGGTGCCCTGCCTACCTGGAACAAACCCTACCTGATCCTCTTCAATTAGATTTGCAATTAAAGTTTTCAGTCTAGTTGCTAATAGTTTAGCTAACACCGTGCTGTCAGAGGGGAATCAAGGAAATGGGCCTGTAGCTACCACATAGCCAGGGATCATTCCCAGGTTTAGGGAGCAAGGATATTCTAGCAGTCAACATTGTTCCAGATAGGTTCCCTGTGGTCTTGGACTCAACTAAGGCATCATGTAGGGGTTCTACCAGCTTGTCTCTGAAAGCCTTGAGGAAATTAGCCGGCAGTCCATCTCCCCCTGGGCCTTCCCATTTGACACTGATTTTAGAGATAGAACCACCTCTGCCTTTTCCACTGGCCTATCTAACCACTCTGATTGTTTCTGTGAGAGTTTAGGTAGTTGCAGTTTCTCCAGAAACTGCTGAATGTCTGTGTTGGATGGGTGTACCCCACTTGCATGCAGTTTCTCATAGAAGGCCAGAAATTCCCCATTGATTTCCTCTTCGTTCCTGGTCAGATGCTCATCTCTCTCTTTTTTTTTTTGCTACATATTTTTCTCGTTCCTCTGCGGCTGGGGAGGTGTTACCTATGGTTCCTCCCCAGTCCAGTCTGACCACATAGCCCCTGCTCTGCTCAAATCCCCACGCTCTTACCTCATCAGTTCCTGCACAATGATCTTTGCCACAGTGGGCACGTAGCCACCACAGTAGGATCCGGGGGAGGTCCCGATCTGAGGAAGCATCCAGGGATGGAGCCTGGCATGGCGCCACACAGCCAGCCATCATAGAGCATGTCAAGGTATTTCCCTTTTTTCCATTTGTGCCCCCTTCGCACGATCGTGCAATGACGCCAGCACGGCAGATGTGGACGTCCATCGTGCGCATCTCCAAAGCGCTCCCAGCATTGGTAGTACCGCTGATCTCCTCCAGAGGCCACTACCGCACCGGGACATCCCCAGAACCCACCCCAGGGAGAGGAGAGCCGTCCTCCGGACACTCGATCCTACTCCCTCCCTGCCGACCTCCAGCACCCGGGCTCGCTCCCAAACCCGGGTCACCAGTGTGACGCGAAGTGTGGCATCCAGCGTCTCAACCCTCAGCACCACCGGGCCGGCTCCCATCTCTCTTTTTAATTTTCAGAATCTGTGACCTCTCCTGTCTCTTTTTTAATTGAAAGGCTAGAAGTCTTCAATGTTTCTCTCTGGATTCCCAGAAGATTTGTCTAAGCCAGTACAGGGCATATTCCACCTTCCTGTGGTGGAAGGTATTAATTTTATATCTTAGGCCTGTTATCTCAACTAGTAGACCCTCGGGGCAGGTATCCATAAACTTTTTTTCCATCTCTTTTAGCTTAGATACAGTAGGAAGTATGCTAACTTTCTCTCATTGTTTTTTTTTTCATATACTCTGAGTGGCTGATACACCTGCCCCTGATATATGACTTAAGGGCATCCCATCTTGTATCAGCTGAGGTATCCCCCACCTTGTTCATTTCCAGAAAGGTTTCTATGTCCTCCTTCAGGTTTGCACAAAACGCCTGATCATTCAGGGTGGAGACATTAAATCTTCAAGTCCCTCTTCTGCTGTTCCCTCCCAACGATGGTCGCAAGGTAAAGGTTACTGTTGCGTGATCAGAGATTACTATTGCCCCAGTCATGGCCTCTAGTATGTTTGTTGCCCAACTACCCGGTGGCAGCCAAATGCTAATTCTGGAAAATGACTGGTGTGGGTTGGAGAAGAAGGAATAATCCCTTTTGGTGGGATGTATTTAACCTCCAGATATCAGTCAGGCACAGCTCTGTAGTGAAATACCATAGGGCCTCTGTATCTGTCTGGGATAGACTTATTTACAGTTTGCTTTTATCTAGGATTAGGTGCACCGGGCAGTTCATGTCCCCACCTACGACTAACTCCCCTGACTGAACTTCTACCAGTTTTTGGGACAGCTCTGTGAAGAAGGGAGCTTCTGCAGTATTAGGGCCATATACATTGCACAGAGTGATTTCTTGGTTCCAGAGGGAGCCCACCACAATGACAAAATGCCCCTCTGGATACTTAAATTCTTTTTTCAGATGGAAGCGGGTGTCCCTGCTTATAAGAATGGCTACACCTGTGCTCTTAGAGTAGTAGGAGGAGAAAACACCTGTGAGATCCACCCCCTGCCCAGCTTCAGGGCCTCTTTTTTAACTAAATGTGTTTTCTGAAGGAAGTTTATTCTATCTCTCTCCTTCCTTAGGTAATACAGGATTTTCCTTCTCTTGACTGGGGCGTGGATTCCCTTTACATTCCAGAACACCCATTTCAGATCTTGGACCACCATTTACATTGTGGAGGATAATCTCTGAGGCACTCCACCTTTCTTACACATGGGTTGTATCCACCTGATAGGTTGCTTGATGCACATGTGACTTCAAAGAAGTCTGACCCCCTCTTTCCCTGTGGCGCAGCCCTTCCATCATCAATCCTGAATGTACATCGGTACAGGTTGCTGCACACAACAACAGCTCCTAGAAAATCATCCATTTCACCACTAAAGAAAAGGTAAGAGACTACACCAACTCAAGGAAAATTATAAATCAGCAGTATCAGTTAGCTAGCTTGCAGTCTATACAATGTGGTTGCATCGCTATTTAAGACTAATAGTTAGCTATCGCAGGAAGCATTGAGCTTTGTATTTTAACTTGCCAAAATAAGCTTCTAATGTACCCAATTTTGGATATAAGGTTGATATCTAGTAATCAGTTACTTGCACTCCAATTAACAGCTCCTAGCCTCTATTCTGCACTGCACATCAAGCAGCAATACTTTTGGAAAATACAGTCATTGTTCTCCCTTGGACTCCCTGCCAACGAGTCTAAGATGTTTTAGAGAAAAAAGAAATCTGAGCAGGCTTCTGAGACCCCTGCTAGCAGTCCCAGTTTAGTTCCTGCACCCACTACTGCATAGTACTAGGTAGATAACCCCCTATGGCTACTGCTAGCAGCGATAGGGGAGGTGTCTCCGATGCCTCACATTACCCCGCTGCCTTGTGCTGTGTGAGATGGATTTCTAATAATATTGTGGCTGCCTTACCTCCCTTAGTTTGGGAAAGAAAAGTTTGCTCCTCTGGTGTGCAGTCCTCAGATGTTTAGCCCATCCTAGGTAGTTCTTTGAAGAGGGCATTAATCCCTTCCTTAGGAAGCTCCCGATACAACATGGCATTTTTCACACCTTCCCCTTCTTTCGTGTATTGGGGGAAGGTGTGCTCCATCTCCTCAGTCTCCCCTGGCTCTCCTTCTTCCTTGGGCATCTCCTCGGTGCCCTGATGACTCTACCCTTGGGTGCATGCACGAGCTGGGATGCTCGTGAACCTGCCCGCTCACTCCCTGCACTTGCGCATGCATGCCTTGTTCACTTGTGCATGCGCGAGGCAGGGGAGCGCGTTATACCTCTCGCTGCACTGTAGGCAGTGCCTACTACATACAGCAACTCCACTAGTTGATCTAGCAAGCGGGAACCCTGCAATATTAAAAACTTCACCCATCCTCACACTAGTATGAATGAATTGCTGGCAGAGTTCCCTCCCCATGCCCCCAAGCATATGTAATAAGGCATGGGGGGGTGGGAGGATACAACTTCCTATGAACATGAGGAGGCTTTCTCTACTGTGTCTCCCCTTTCAGGCAGCTTACAGCTGAGCATTCCTTAGTCACTACTACACTCTCCAGACAACAGTACCCTTTGCTAAGCCCACAACTTTTCCTGCATAATGTTTGCTCAGTTGTTCTTAGTTATCATTATACAGCAGAGCCACAAAATATTGTTTGTTTTACATCAGCCATCAGGTGACATCCTCTCCTAACTCCTCCCTCTATCTCCATTTCTCCACAGATATGGGGAAAACTAAGAGCCACAGACTATGCAGTATTCCCATCCCAGCCTCTCAAAACAGAAGGCTTTGTGTCTCCTGCACAGAGGACCCACCGTCCCCCTTTCAAGACATTCAGGAGGAGGATGACCCAGCTGGCACTCCCATCCAGTCTACAGACCCAGGCATCTCACAGACTGCTCATACCTTACAGCAACCTATGTCAGACACTAATGCTATACTACTGCAAAACCAACAAGTTCTACAGTTACAACAACAGCTAATGTCAGCAATGTGGGAAAAACTGGCAGAGTTTACCTCACACAAATCAACCCCCTCCTCCAGCACTACCAAGTCAGGACGTCATGCCACTAGTGCCACTACTGCCACTAACTTGGCAGGTGACAACACTATGCAGGTCATGAACGATGATGCATCAGAGAGTGAAGAGGAACCTGAGAAAGATCCACAATCACTAACGGTAAATGGTACTTCCCAGACCAAATCCCCAATCTGGTACGCAGCATTATGACCACAGTGGGGTTTGATACACCAACTCCCCAAACTCAGTCTAAGCTGATCCCTTCTCTTCAACCATCCCAAAAGATAGTGGACACCTTTCCAGTCTGCGAGGCCATTTCTGAGGTAGTTTCTAAGGAGTGGGAGGCAGCGGACCCAGCCCGCACACCTGAGAGAAAGTCGTGAGACAAAATGTACCCACCAGATGCAGACACCTTAAAAACTTTGTGCAGTCCACCCTTCATTGACTCTCAAATTGCCTCCCTCAACAGAAAAACAGTCCTGCCCACAGAGTCAACATCTGCCCTAAGGGATTCAGTTGATAAGAAACTGGAAGACATTTTGAAGAAAAACTTCAAACTATCAGAACTTGGAGCCAGAGCCACAACCACGGCCATATACGCCACCAGAGCACAACTTGAATGGTTGCAGGAAGCTCAGAAGAGCTTGACCGCAAAATCCCCCTCCAAAGCCCTCCTACTTGAGAACGTTATACTGTCAACAAAATACCTGGCAGACATGGTGGTGGACTCCCTAAAGATTAATGCAAGAGCAGCCACACTAATCAACAGAGCAAGGAGATGCATCTGGATGAAGCTGTGGAATGCAGACAGCGAATCCAAATACCTCTTATTCAAACTACCCTGCAGAAACAATTTACTTTTTGGGGAAGGCTGAGAGAAATACCTCAAGGGCAAGGAAGAGGGCCAGGCACTAGGTAAGGAAAGAGCAAATAATTCCACTTACCTACCGCCCCGCCCTCACATACACAACCAGTCCTTTTGTGACAGAAGTAGGGGATGTGTTATATACCAGGGACAGACCCAAAGGTCATTGTTTAATCCGTACTTCCCAAACATAAAATTCAGAGGAAGAGGAGCACACAGCAGAGCTAGGGGGACATATCAGCACTGCAGGAGGGGACACACTAACCAATGACTGTCACATCCCAGTAATAGGTGCCCAGCTATCACATTTTGCACAGGAATGGATCAATTCCACACAGGACAAATGGGTCCTAGAAATAATTCAAAAGGGTTATGCAACAGAATTCACCCAAAGCCCAAGGAAGGGAAGGCTGATAACATCACCGGTAACCAAATGCAGGGCCACACCAGAACAAATGCAGAACATCCTGTGCCAATTGATTTCAAATAATGCCATAAGGAGGAGGAAGGCCAAGGCATTTATTCAATCCTATTCATGGCATCAAAAAAGAAAGGGAACCTATGACTAGTACTGGACTAAAAATTCTTAAACAGAAGCGTCACCTAAAAGCCATTCAAGATGGATACCCTCAGGTCCACTTTAAAGGCCATAAGACCAGGTGACATCCTGACATCTATAGACCTGATGGATGCCTATTTACACATTCCCATAAGACTATCCCATCAAAAATACCTACGCTTCCGCATATTAGGCCAACACTTTCAATATCAGGTACTCTCCTTCGGCCTCACATCTGCCCCACAGGTGTTTGCCAAGGTATCCATCATACTAGCTGCAAAACTCAGAGAACAAAGAATACAAGTCATAACGTATCTGGATGACTGGCTGATCTGAGCCAGGTCAGTGCACCAGTCAGCAAGAGAAACGGCAGCAGCAATAAAGTGTTTACAAGACCATGGATGGGTAATAAACAGTGAAAAGTCAACTGACACCGTGCCAAATATTGGAGCACCTAGGCAACTTAATACACACAGCAGAATGGGCAGTAAAACCATCTGAAAAGAGGGCAAAGGCCATAACAGTGGCGGTACACAAGTTCCTGCAGACCAGGCAAGCCTCCATAGATTCAATAGCCCAAAAATTAGGCCTAATGTCATCTTGCATAGATACCATATCCAGGGCAAGATGGCATATGAGATCACTGCTGTCATTCCTCATAGAACAGGGCCCAACATACGACTTAGACTTCTCAAAGGTCGTGTCGATTCCTCCAGGAGTAACACAGTCTTTACTCTGGTGGTTAAACAGAGAAAACCTCCTATAAGGAATGTCCCTAGACATACAGCCAGACATCCAAATAGACACAGATGCCAGTCTGACCATATGGGGGCTAAAACCCGTCACAGCACAGCTCAAGGGAAGTGGTCCGTAACAGAAACCAAATTACCCATAAAAACGTGCTCAAGATAAGAGCAGTCCGTCTTGCGCTACTGCACTTCAAAGGGCTAGCAAGAAGAAAATACATCCTAATATGCTCGAACAATCGGGTCATGGTCCTGTACATCAACAAACAAGGGGGAACCAAGAGCAAAGCAATGCAAAGGAAGGCAAAAAAACTCATTCCATAGGCACAAAGATTCCTAGCAAGTTGAAGCTCAATACACCTCACCGGAAAGTTAAACACCACAGCAGACTAGTTAAGCAGACAACAGATACATCCAGGGGAATGGATGCTACACAGACACACATTCCATGCCATCAACAGACGCTGGGGCCCCAATAGAGTTGTACCTGATGGTGTCCAACAAGAACAACCAGTACACAAAGTTCTACTCCCAATTTTGGGACCACAAAGTGATAGGGGTGGAGCACTCTCCACAACTTGGACATTTCAAATCACGTACATATTCCCACCAATTCCAATAATCTCGCAGGTCCTGAAAAAGATTTGCAGATCCAGATCAAGGGTGATACTGATCACCCCTTATTGACCCAGGAGAGCTTGGTTTGCGATGGTGGTGACCATGGCCTTGGACCATCCGTGAATACTTCCGTACAGACAGGACATCCTCACACAGGGCCCCATATGCCACCCCTACGCGACCAACCTCAGACTAACAGCCTGGCTCCTGAAAGGGAGAGAATGTTAAGTGAAGGCTACCACTCTTCAGTAACTGAAACCATGACCAACTCCAGAAGACTATCCACAACCTTAACATATCAGAGACAGTGGAGGATTTTTTCCAAGTGATGCTTACAGAACAATATCAATCCCAACTCTGTCATGATCCCAGACATACTACTTTTTCTGCAACATGGCCTGGACAAAGGGCTGTCTCCTGCCTCACTAAGGGTTCAGTTGGCTGCAATAGGAGCAGCAAGGGGACACATAGAAGGTACAACATTGGGTGCACATAGGGATATTATCAGAGTCCTCAAAGCATCCACTAACTTACGTCCAAAGACTCGACAATGGACAGCACCATGGGACCTAAATCTAGTCCTCAGGGCCATGACATACCATCCTTTTGAACCACTAGATACCGTTGCTCTCAAATGGCTAACTCTCAAAACTGTTTTCCTTCTGGCCATCTGCTCAGCCAGATGCATCAGTGAACTACAAGCTCTATCTTGCCGTTCACCATGCCTATGTTTCAACAAGGAAACGATCAAACTTAGGATGATTCCATCCTTCATTCCCAAGATCATTACCAAGTTCCACTTACAACAGGTTATCGAAATACCAGCACAGCTATCACTAGAGGAGGTCGCTGCAGACCCCAAGCTTATGCTCCTAGCCATGAGAAGTGTGCTGATGCTCTACATCAATAAGACATCTACTATCCACAAATGTGACAGACTATTCATGAGCATGCAAGGACGTAGAAAAGGGCAACCAGCCACAAGGTCAACAATTGCTGCTTGGCTAAAGGCAGCAATCACAGAAGCCTATAAGGCATTGCACCAGACTCCACCAGTTGACATCAAGTCCCACTCAACAAGAGCAGTAGCCATGTCATGGGCAGAAAGAAATTAGGCTACAGTGGAGGAAATCTGTGCGGTGGCCACTTGGGCCTCTCCTCACACATTCACTAAACACTACAGGATAGATGTCTCACAGCAGTCAAAATTACACTTTGGACAAGTGGTACTGCTGGCAGCAAAGACAGAGGCAAATTAATATGGACTAAACTTAACAACAGACCAACTGAACTTAAAGACAATTTTCTGCACACTAAAACCCACCCTGATACATGGTACTGCTTTAGATAGAAACCCATGTGTAAGGATGGTGAAGTGCCTCAGAGATTATCTCCCACGAAGGTAGTTTACTCACCTGGTAAAGGTGATTGTGAGGGTATACATCTCTGAGGCACTCCACAACCCACCCTAAAAAAGAATAAGGTTAAAAATCAACTGTTGCCAGTATGAACACTATGATAATACTGTTGGTGCACCACATTTAGCAAACCGCACTACTAACAAATGCCAAGATGAATATTGACACAAGAATGTCATGATGGTAGTCATAGTCAGAGACAACTGTGATATAGAGTATTAGCAACATAAATAAAATAGAAACACAGAAACTCAAGCTTATTGTCCAGTTCTCTTATGCATGAAACTAACATTTGTTTCCACACCAGCATTGCCTAACTATTTAGAAACATCTAATCCTTAGTAGGTACAGAGTTGGAAGAATCCGAACTGATGATGGAAGGGCTGTGCCACAGGGAAAGGGTGGTCAGACTTCTTTGAAGTCACATATGCATCAAGCAACCTATCAGGTGGACACAACCCATGTGTAAGGAAGGTGGACTGCCTCAGAGATGTATACCCCTACAATCACCTTTACCAGGTGAGTAAACTACCATTTTTGTTTGAGTCTCATATCTGAATATAGCAGGTAAATGTAGGCATAAACCCTTTGAAATTTCAGAGGATCTATTCCAAGTGATAGCCATCCTAGACCAGGGATCTGTGTACTTGTCACAGTTCCCATTCTGTTAGTTACCAATTGTAGACATGTCAAAACCATTACAGTACTCACTGTAGCATAACCTGCTTTACAACTACTTTTCCACACAGACAGATACAACATTTTTTGTACATTAGGGAGTAGAACGTTGCCTATTCCTACTTCTTCTATCATTTTTAAGGCACTTAGGGTATCCTTGTCAAGGGGGAAGGGTCCCTCATGCCCAGCCCTAAAGCCCTTGCACATGCTGTGAACACCAGCTGTTCTTGATGAGTTCCCTTTCAATCCCAGCATTTTCAGATCAGCCCAGACTTGAGGTCCGGCTGATGGGGGGGCAGGGCCCACTCTGTGTGCTGTTATCCACCTAGCTGCCCTTAGTCCAGAAACAGCCAAGGCTATGATAGGGTCTTGGGAATGAGAAAGTTGGGGGGGGGTGGAGGGATGAAGGGTATTGATTGTGTCTACATGGAGGGGGGAGGGGTGGGAAAAGGGGGAAGACTCCTGCTACAGTCTGCACTGGTCTGTTGCTGAGCTGCCATGCACCCTTTGGAGTATTCATAGAGCCAGTACCATTCCCCCAATCCGATTTTCCACTGAGAGGTCCTTCAATTGGGGGTTTGTGGAAGGGGGGGGTCAGAGAGGCCTCTGGATAACTTGAGGTATTGTTGAGGGACGTGTGTTTCACATATCCTTGCATACAGGAGAATCTTTAGATTGATTTTGTATCTGGGTCCTTCTCTAGTTAGGGTTCTCCCTCTAGTGCCAGCTCATTCCACCCTGCTCTCACATCAAGTGTGTGTGTGTTCACCACACCCCTACCCCCTTGCCCTCTAATGAATAGTTCTTGTTTCAGATACCTTTAAGGGAGGAACCATTAAACATTCCAGCTACACATTGGAGAAGGGGAGGGGAGGGGAGGGGGTGTCTGCCTCCTTGATGCCCATAAGTATTCCCTACCCTGTCTGTGAGCCATCCCCATTCCTGGAGACAACTCTGTGAGTATGACACTGATGAGTGACGAGTAAGAATGAGCTGCTCTCTATTCCTGGCCCTTGCCAGCTGCCCCCTTGTGGCTGGAACCCTCCCATCATCTCATGACGGCTTGCATGCACTGTTGTGACACTGCAGCACTCAGTTTCCTGCACCTTCCTGCATGTGTGCACCGTGTTCCATCAGTTCACTACATATTTTCACCAAGGGGCATTCTGCACCAGCAGTCAATTAGTTGGGTAGTGGAGTGTCAGCTACTGCCATGGGTGTGCTAGAGAGTAAGGGAGGAAATGGGGTTTAAAAGGGAGGGGTTACCAGGTGGTGCTCTGCCTTATACCTAAGACCACTGTAAGAGATATGAGGCTGCACAGGGTGAGATACACAACTTGGGAGGGCAACAGGTTCTTGTTGGGGGGAGCAAGCCTCCCCAGCTTGGGGGTCTTCAAGTATAGTCTGGTACATCACATTGCATGCCTACGGTGCCTCTGTATCCTGGAGGGAGGAGCGCCCTTGCTCCTCCGCCTGTCAACTCAGTTAAGATTAAACAGATTAGCCTTTGAACCCCCCTCTCCCATTAGTGTCCCTCACAGCCTCCCACTGTTTCATCCCTCCTGTAGCAGAACCTCTCTTGTCTCAGTAGCATTTAGCATCAACATTTTAAGCAGACACAGTAAAGGAAAAGAAAACAGAACCTTAGCTCAGATACGAGTCTCAAATGTGATTTGATGGCAGCAGATTGTCTGTCTGGACCATCTTAAGTGCTGTCACCTTGGCATATGTGGGATCACTTGGTATCGGGGGACCCTCTTCTTCAACTGTCGCTACCTCTGCAGCTTCTGCCCAGGACTGTAGGACTGATTCTTGTAAGTGTCCCTCATCTCCAGTCTGCAGTGTTCAGTCCTAACGCTGCTGTTGCTGTGGGTTCAGTTCTGACTCCTGACACTTCAGAGCTGGCTCTCCTGCAGATTCTGTGCTGGTGGTGGAAGGTGTCCTGCTTCTCTCCCAGAGCCTTTGGTGTTGAGGAGACCTCTACGTCACCTTATCTTTGCCACGTTGCTTTGGTCTGCCAGTCCATTCCCTCATTTGTCGGTAAAGTAGCGAGTGGAGCATATCTGTTTGGGTTGTTCTGTTCCCGCTGGTTCTGGCCCATCCCAGTCCTCTGCCCATTAGCCTTTGATTGCCTAAGTGGGTGTTAATGATGCAGAGAGCTTCCAGGCCAGTTGCAATTAATATACTCCCTCGCCTCTTCCGGGGTCTTGAAGATATTGCTGACCCCATTCCTGTAAATCTGCAGCTTAGCAGGTTAGCCGAGTCTGTATTGAACTTGGTGCTCCTGCAGGGATTTTCTTGACTCTGTGAATGCCTTAGGTTTGCCCGCCAGCTCTGGGGAGTAATCACTGAATATGTACACTCTGTGATCCTGCCAGTATAACAATCCCTTGTCTCTGGCCAGTGACAGTATTCTCTCTTTTTATGAGGAATCTCATGAATTTAGCTATAATAGATCAGGGCCGATCACCTTATTTTGGTGCCAGTGTCAATGATCTATGCGCCCTTTCCACCTCCAGTAATGGGCGCCAGTTGTATCCTAGTAATTTTGGCAGTTCTTGTTGGAGAAATACCATGGGATTCCCTCTCTCAGGTCCCTCCGGGAACCCCACGAATCAGAGATTATTATGCTTGTTTCTATTTTCTGCATCTGCAGTTCTGTTCCACAGGAGCTGGACCATGCATTCTAACTCCTGTGTCCTGGATTCATGCCTGGCATCCTTCTCATCGATGAAGGACAAATAGGTTTCTGCATCAAGAGTCCTGTGGTGCAAGGCTTTAAAAATTGTCCTCCAAGGTTGTCACCGAGGACCTGTATGTAGATATTTCTGTGAGGACTGCTGCATCATACTTTTTAATTCTTTAAATTCCACTGAGGAAATCGGGGCCGCTGCAGACGTAATTTCTGTGCCCGCCATTGCCCACTCTCAACCACGATGCCTGCATTTCCAGCCACTGACTTTTCGGTTTGTTTTGCGAATGGAGGAATCAATCCAAGACGGGTTTTTTTCTTTCGTTAGATTGGATTTTTTTGGGTTCAATTTATGTATTGGTTCGCCCCTCACAGCCTGTGATCTGTAGTTTTTTTCTCCGGTTTTAAAGGCTTGATTTGAGGAGTTCATATTCAAGCTGCCATTCTTCTTTGAAGCTCATGCATGTGCCTGAAGGATTGTTATTATAAAAAATGAGAGGATAAAGTCATTTGCATTTATTGCTAGTACTGTGCTGTGTGTATCATACCGGTACCTAACCACTTATTGCATTTCCAATCGTGCATGAGGAGCACACATAAGAGGTTAACCTCTCAAATACAGTGGAGAAGGCCTTGAGAACACATACTAGTTTCCTTTCTTTCAAAATAAGCTGAAGAGTGTGCCTTGGCATCCTTGGGTGCATTGGGGACCTTCAATTTTCCAGTTGCACTACTGCTGGAGTTCCCAGTAAAGTAATTTAGTAAGTGATTTATCTGCAGGTTTAGGACTGGTCAGTGAAGCTGTCTATAGGAAGTAGTGTTTTCAAAGGCACTCCTAAAATAAGGGTTCACTTATATCACTAGGTCAGGAGGGCTGTTTGTTAGCTGATCTCCATCACTTGTAAAATGCATCAAGAATTATTTGAGGTGGTCTTCTTCACAGTACGTTTGTTTGAAGCAGCTTCCTTCCCCCTCTCTAATTATTGTTCTTTTTTTACAGACAAAGCCAGCGCATGTGTCTTTGGAGATGAAACAGAGCAATTCTGAATAAGTTCATAAGTAGGCTCACATTACAACATAAAACTTAGAGTTAATATCAAGGAAACAAAACAAACTGCTTTTTTTTTTACTTGGCATTTTTATTGCTTCTCAGTAAGTTTACACATTTATACATAACCACGAAGGTGTACCAGCAAAGTTCATCTAGTCATTAAATAAATTACACAATATTTTTTATGAGCTGTAGCATATACAGTAACTGTAAGTTGGTATCCTGTTTCCCTGGAACTATAGTACAGGAAGGTCAACTGACTTGGTCAAGGGCACACAGTGATTAACATTGGTGGGATCTAAACATAAGACCTTGAGCTCGATTCAGAAACCTCTAGGAATGCACAACTGGCTTGTGCAAAAAACTTTGATGCAAAGTACGACCTGCGCCAAACTTTACATCAAATGCTATTCAGATATGCACTTTGTGTCAAACATGGTCCCACTTGTACCAAAATGTCTTGCACCATGCTTGCATCCAAAACCAGAGTACACCATATTGCAATGGGGCTTGTGTCACAAAAATGGTAACATGTCCCTTTTTCTGAGATTCATAAAGGCTGGAGCCCGGACACTGTGCTAATGGTGGCAGGCATCTGTTTGACCAGGGTGGAGCTGGTCTAACTGACAGTGGTGCACAAAATGGAGCACATCCAGCTGCCCACAGTGAGGGTGAGACAGCCCTGACACCACTGTGGGATGGTATGGGGGGCTGCACATGTCATTGCCTTGGTCATTTCATCTGCTGTATGGCTTTTCACAGGTCTCACCCCATGCAGTGTTTTTTGTCACAGCTTGCATCAGTTCTCATCCACCGCATCATCTTTTTGATGCAGCTTGCATCACTTCCCACTGTTTGCTTCCCTCCTCAGTTTTCATCCACCTTGGGGCATTCCCACCCCTGCATAGTTGTGGTCCCTCGGTATAGTCATTCTTGCTCCTCTTGCATAGCCTTTGTGGCTCACCTGGAGGCATTCATGCCCCATGCTGCTGCACCTCAGCTTGTGGCATTCTCTCCACTTGTGCCATATTTTTGACACAGTGAACCTCTTGTACCAGTTTGGTAGACTTTGCTGCAGATACTGCTCTACTTTCTGAATATGGTGCTTAGTGCTTGGTACACTGGAATTGGATGCAAGGTGGTTCTTTGATGCACCTTGCATCAATTGAAAGACTCTTTCTGAATTGAGCCGCTTGCTCATAGGTTAATTCTAACCACTGTCGCTGCATCTGAAGCAGTGGTAACATCTTAGACTGGTGAGCTTTAGGTTGGGAGAAGCTCCACTACTCAACAGGAAGATCTTGCACTGCCTTATTATTCGTTTGCCTGCCAAGTGTTTCGGTACATTATTGAAATTGACTAACTAAGGGGGCTAAACCAGCAGCTGACGTAGGTGAAGGAGGAGGAGTTGCACACTTAAAATCTGCCAACGCTCGCTGCATCTGAAGCAGCGGTAACATCTAAGACTGGTGAGCTTTAGGTCGGGAGAAGCTTCACTACCTGACAGGAAGATCTTGCACTGCCTTATTATTCCTTTGCCTGCTAAATGTTTTGGGACACTATTGAGATTGACTAACTAAGGGGGCTAAACCAGCAGCTGGCATAGGTGAAGGAGGAGGACTTGCACACTTTAAATCTGCGCGCTGCTCACTAGCATGAGCATGCTAGCGAGAGCATGAGTGGCGCGAGCACCACTCGGTAGTAAAAAGAAATAAGGTAAGCAGGGGGCTGATTGTGCACAGAATAAGGTAGTTATTTATTGAGATAACTATTTGCTGTTTAGTTATTCTGTGTCCTATAAAGGTCACTGAATCTGTTAGAACTTGATTTTAATGTTGAGGGAAGGAATAGTACAATCTATGAAACAAATGTTTAAACACATAGGGTAGCTAATTTTAAAGGAAGGGATGTCTATCTGTGTATATTAGATTAGTTCTAGACCTATTTATGAATAAACTTAGTTAAATCTGAACCAGTTTATTGAAAGTCTGATTAAGTATTGATAGTATCATTGTTGTAATGATTGCTGATAAGAATTCAATTTAATATTGCACCTGCAGTGTATTATGTCATAGTTGCAATTTAGTAATTGGGTAATTTGATATTGCATCTACCTTGTTTTAAGTAATCTGTATTCCAAAAATTTCATCTTTAGCCTGATTGATTGTATTTTAAGAAGATGAATATATATAAAGTTCGTTTTTTACTGACATTTTTTCCCGTTTTTGCGCCCCGAAGTTTATTTTCCCAGACCTGTACTGTGAGAATAAGTAGGGGGACTTTGTCATTCTAGGGCGGGGGGTACAATGGCAGGATGCAACATGAACAAGTTGGGTTGGCAAGGAACTATTTCTACATGTATAATACATGATTCTCTGGAAAATGCTTTGGGGAAATGGCCTTTAATTAGGAGGGGTTTACTCCTTAAGAGCTTTTTAGATGTTAGGAAGACTCCAAACAAGTATTATATATGCAAACAAAGAAAATAATAAAAAAGGTAGTAAATTGTTTATGTCTTTGATCTTGATAATTAGTGGTGATGTACAACTAAACCCAGGCCCTAGAACTGGAAATTCACAAGGTAACAGTGATGTGACAACTGATCTTTTAAAAATTCAAGGGTTAAAGGTAATCCATATTAGCATACGCAGTTTATTGCCTAAATTAGATCATTTAAAGGATTGGATTAATGAATATAAACCAGATATTGTTGTAATTACTGAGTCCTGGTTAAATAGTAGGGTGTTAGATGAACAAATAGATATACAGGGCTTTAATTTATGGTGCTATGACAGAACAAAAAGAAGGGTCGGCATTCTTATTTATGCAAATAGTGATTTGGATGTTAATAGGAAAGCTGCGGAAGTAACTTGGATTGGAGCAGAGGGATTATTAGTGGAGATTAAATTGGCCTTTGGTAAACCATTACTTTTATTGGATTTATATCGTCCTCCAAAATCAAACTATTTGGTATTTGAACAGGTGGAGGAATTAATGGGGAATTATGTAGTTAGTCATGATTTGATGTTGATTGGAGACCTCAATGTGAATTGGGAAAATGAGGATCAGTGCCCCAAACTAACTGAGATGTCAATTACTCTTGGATTGACACATCTGATTCAGGACATAACTCAAGTAAATTGCAAATCTCCAGAGGCATCAACAATATTGGATTTAATATTTGTTTCTAATCCTGAACAGTATTTCAGCTCAGGGACCTTACCAGATGCAGTGTCAGACCACCTGTTGATCTATTGTATTAGAAAAATGACAAAACAGGTAGTTTCAGGGACGGTCATAGCTGTTAGGGATTATAAAGCTTTTGATTATGTGGAGTTTATGTTAGATTTAGAAAAAATACAATAGGAAAGAGTAAAACTAATTCCTGAAGTGAATGATGCATGGGACTTTATATATAGGGAATTTAAAATAGTGTGTGATAGACATGTGCTTATAAAGGTTAGGAAAACTAAAAAGAATGATGCCCCATGGTATAATACAAAACTATATAAAATAAAAAGACAGAGAGATAGATTATGGAAAATTGCTAAACAGACTGCAAACCCTGAGAACTGGTGAAAATATAAGCAATTTAGAAATTTATGCGCAAAGGAATTAAGACAAGCTAGAAATGCTTATTATAAAAATCAGCTTATGCATACCTTGACAAATAATACTCGTAAATTGTGGAAAACTATAAAAAAATGTTCAGGGAATACATAATTCTGAGTACTCAAAACAATTTGAGATTAATAATATTGAGGTACCACTGTGATCAAGGGTGGTTGACGAGCTTAATGAGCTTTTTATCCAAGCAGGACTGACAATTCAGGATATTTCACTAAAAGTTAACCAACAGGGAACCCTAGGCATTTCACAATTCGGAAATCCCACAGAGGAAACTGTTACAACATCAAATATATTTGAATTTACACCTGTTGAGGTTTATGAAGTTGTGGAAGCCTTAGGAAAGATTGATATACATAAGGCAGGAGGGGATGATGGTATACCTAACTTGATGTTAAAATATGCTGCTCCTGTAATTGCTTATCCATTAACAGAATTGTATAATATGTCATTATCACAATCTAATTTTCCAAAAATGTGGAAAATTGCAAGAGTAGTTCCTATATATAAATCTGGTAAAAAAGAATTATTAGGAAAGTATAGACCTATTTCTCTCCTGCCAGTAATTGCAAAAGTCTTTGAAGGGATAGTCACTAAGCAGATTCAAAATTTCTTTGAGAAAGAGAAAATCTTAAATAAATACCAATCCAGTGTTTGAGCTGCACATGGTACAACTTCTGCACTGCTGCAAGTAACTGGCTCCATATCTGGAAGCCTGGACAGGGGTCTATCCATGGGAGCTATTTATGTGGACCTTTCAAAAGCATTTGACACCTTAAACCATGATATTTTCCTGTCCAGGCTTCGACATATGGGGTTATTAAAACAGGTTGTGGACTGGTTTAAAGCACACTTATATGATAGAGGTCAGTATGTAGTAATTGAGCAGTGGAAATCACAAATTGGTAAATTAAAAAAGGGTGTTCCACAAGGTTCCCTGTTGGGACCATTGTATAATGTATATGTTAATTCCATAAGATTCTCTAATCCCAATATAAAATTTCATCTATATGCGGATGATATGATAGTTTATTTTCCAGGACGATGTAATGCCCAGATAGAAAATGAATTACAAAAAGCATTTGAGGAACTGCAAAATTTCCTAGGCACATCCAAACTAATTTTAAACTCAAAAAAATCGCAAACTATGTATTTCCAAAGAAAAGTTAACTGAGAGATGCCTGAGGGAATCTTACAAATAAAAAACTATAGATGGCCATTTTCTGGAACAGGTGGATTGTTATAAATATCTGAGGGTATATTTTGATTGTTCCCTAAATGGAATAAACATATAGAGTATTTGATAAAGATAATTAATAGACAGATGGGGCATTATACAGGATTAAAACATTGCACAATGTATGAAATTAGAAATCATTTAATAAATACTACAATAATTCCTTTATTGGATTATGGAGACTTAATTTATTTAGGGGGCAAACTCAACATTAATGGGGAAATTAGATATTGAGTATAATAAAATGGCATAGTAAATCACAATGGTACCTAGAAGGACACATAGGCAGAATTTATATCATAATTTAGAGTGGTATACATTAAAAGATAGAAGGTCTTTGCACATATTATTATACATGGAGAAGTATTTCTCTGATAAAGTGCCAGGATATATAAAAGACGATTTGCAGGAAAGAAGGATTAAATCTAGTCTCAGGGCAGCAAGAGGAATAGAATATTTTCCACCAAATTATAGTACAAAAATAGGCAGAGGCCATTTTTTCCACCAAGGGCCAACTCTTTGGAATATACTACCAGTGCAGATTAAGATTGGTGACAGTAGAAGGAAGGTGGGTCAGATTAAAAACTGGTTTAGGCTAAGCAGGGTATAGAACTGTTTCTTTTTTAAATAATGATTAGGAAAGGTGTTGTAATATTTACAATACATTGAAGTGATGTAATTTGTCTCTTGTAAGATTTGCACGTATGTATATAATATGCATTGTATGAATGGTTGTGAATTTGTATTTGGATTATGTGAATTCTGCATTTATTTATTTTTATATTTGTGAATTCAAAAGTATTGTTTGGAATATCTTAATGATGGATCTCACTGAAAATGAGTCTTGACTCAGCCGAGTAGCCAATTCATTGTTTGGAATGAATAAAAATTTTTACTACTACTACTACTGCAACCTTTATAATGACACTATCTCACAATATTGCAGTAACATAGTATTGTGCTGACAGAAGTGACAGTTGTGGGATCCATCTTGTCTGTTCCTACTTTCACACAGATGTGATTAGCCACTTTGAGTATGGACACATATCCAAGCTTAAAGGCTGGACTGTTACCCCTACTCATGTTATGAATCCCATAATCCCATGCTTTCTCAAGAAACTCTCTAGTCTTGCTTTTAAAACTTGAAGAGTGCTGGTTTTCATAACCTCACCAGGGAGGCTACTGCACAAGTTATCCACTCTCTATATTATATGACATTTTATAAGTGTATATGAGTCAGTTTATTGACTGGCCTGGCACCACTTTCAAACACCATAATAACTGGGTTTCATTCCATAATAACCATCAAGTTATTATGGTATTTGGTGCCAGCCCAGTCTGAAACTGTAAAAAAGAATGCAGGGTTTAACAATGCCTGCATTAAGGCAGTATTATAAAATGGCAAGGAAGAATCCTGGACTGTGATTGGTCAGTCTGGGGCTGGACCCATGGTGTTATCCCAGCATAACACCATGGGGTCTAGTCTCAGCACTGTGAACATCTTGACTGCTTGTTGTTCCATTGATTGTTTTTGGTGTATTGGTGCATTGTTCTCATTTTCTCTTAAGAAACAAAAATATTTTCCCACACTAACAAAAACATTCTTTAAAATATTTTTTTATTCTTTATAAGAAGAAGCCATTGTATAATGGGAATAATGCACTCCAGGGTGTGTGTCATGCTGGGATAATGCCATGCCTGGGGCATTGGATGCACTTGGCCTATGGCCTCATGCCCAACCCCCCCAAGGCATGACATTATTCCAGCATGACACACGCCCTGTCATGCATTATTCCTTTAATCATGCTCAATAGCAACTCATACTCTTGATTTATTGACTGTGTATTAGCTTTTATTGACCAGGTGAGTGCAGTAGACACAGTAGTGCCTATCTTCAGGTACAACACGGTATAAGGCATATTCAGTTCTTACGTTAATGCAATGATGAACAGCTTTAAAAAGTATTTACTGTATTTCAAAATCAATCCCGACTCTTGTTTCAGCACTTTACAACCCAGAAGTTTGCCGCCATGCCGAAACATGAAACCCCTCCCTCCCCTATTTCACAGTAAATATGAATTGTAATTAAAAAAAGCACACTTCTACTGCAACTGAATTCATCAAAGGCAGAACCATGTTAGGTAAAGTAAATGAATGCCAAAGTTGCAGCTTCTACACGTATTCCTATGTGTGGACTGACGGTAAGCAGATAAATTGATGAAAAGCCATCAGCTCCACTATCGCTCTTGCTTCCATTTTAACACATAACCAGCATTACAGTGAGAAAAGCTGTCTGTGCTTGCTTCTTGTTTTCACAACTTCTGCACACAGTATGTGAATTGCTCAATTTACAAACATCTGTCTACATTATGTGATTTACCGTGTCATATCAGACATACCCTCTACATGCATTCAACATTTTCCTCTGTCCTTGTGCCACTGTCTTCCATGTCTTCTAGTGGCAGTGTTTCTACTCATAGACACCAGTAAAGTAAAACTCATATAAACTCAATAGCTTTGCTTAAGTTAATAACTTTAACAGCACAACTTATTGCTACTCTATTCGATTACCCCACTGCCATTTCCAGTTGTGACAGCTGAAAAAACAAGCTGTGAGCTACTCGTCAATGTGTACACATCTCACTAAGAAAAAATGGCGATCTCGCGTTCTGAGCTGCTAGGTAATATGCCCTTCTTATATGCTTGTGAGTGGTAAATCAATATAATCTGACAATACTGGAAACAAATTGGATCCTACTGTAATTCCTTTAAATATCTTGGAGTAAAATTACATGTAAAATACTGGATCTTTATGATCTCAGCTGCAAACCACTAATAGAAAACAAGTTATGCCAGTAAGTTCAAAACACCATTGAAATACATTGATCCGCATACCTGTTTCTTCAGTTTGCAGTCCGGCTTTGAAGAGTGAAGACGTGCCTGTGGTCCAGAGAGGATTACAGCTTTGGACCCCTGATTGATAAGTAGGGGCTTGGAGCAGGGTGCGGGGTGGTGGGTGCTGAGTGGGAGGGTAAGGTGGGGTGCAGTGTATAATGGCCAAAAAGACAACGATGGACAATTGTTTTCCATAGAAAGAAACAGGAAGAAATGTGGATTCCTGCAATGGGGGATTGGGCAACCCCAGTGCCACTGCTACTTTTTGGGGGAGTTGGGTGGTGGGTGCTGAGAGGGAGGGTTGGGTGGGAGGAGTAAACTAAATATTTTAAAATAGAAAAGAGCAGACTGCACATGCGCGGTAGTGTACGAGGGGACAGGGAAGTGAGGAGTTGCGATCAAGACACTGGGATTAGGCACCCCCAGTGTCACTATTATGTTTCTGGGGAGGTTGTGTGGTAGGTGCTGAGAGGGAGGGTCAGGTGGGGGTTATGAATTTCAGTGGTACGCTGAGAAAAAAAAATTGTGCCGAGCGCGGAGTGTTCCAGAGATGCAACCACAGTGGGGACGTTTGTCCCTTCATCATGTTGTTCATTCACGAGGAATGCAGGAGTGCTTTTTTTCTGTAGCAAGAGGTCTGCAGGGCTCTGCCACTGCAGCCCTAACAATGGAGATCATGTCAGTACTATTCCTGTAAGTACAGAGACTTTTTTGTTTCAGTGTTCTAGGGGTGGGTTGGAAGATGAGTATTTGGATGTTGTGGTCTTCTTGACTGTTGTTAAGGGTAAAAAATAGCTGACAGATTATTTTTTCAGACCTTGTACTGGTGTACTAATTTGTGAGAAAACAAAGCATCAGGATGGCTGTGCTTTGTGCTGTTTTAATGCATGTTCACCTAACTGGTTTTAGTCAATTAAGTTATGGGATTTTTAGATCTATTTTATAAGTGGAATTATTACCATAGTAGCCCCCCCGAAGATAGCATTTTTATGTGCCAATTTTCCATCATTTGTTTATAATAACAATAGAAACAATCAGGCCAGTTCTGCACCCCTCTCCTCCTTTCTGTTGGACTAGTCTCCACCCCGCTTCCCTGCCTAACTTGGTACACTTTACTCTCCCTGGCCCTCTTCCTGCACTGGCAACTAATCTGTGCCATAGCCCATTAAAGCCTAACTTTTCACTGGGGAATGGTTCCGTGTAGTTCTGCATCATATCCTGAACTGTAAGACGTGCGAACGGGTAACTCAAACAAATTTCTTATTTTGTCCCAAATGCACTACTAGCCTTGAGAGCATTCTCGGACTCTGTTCATGTCACAGTTGAATAATTAGAAGTCTCAAATGCACTGTTTGCCTTGCAAGGATCTTTGAACCTATCCCTTTGCAGCACAGACTGTGTACTCTTAATCCCTACACTAACCGAGTGGTACCCTGCTTCAGCTTAGGCTCCTGAGAGTGACTGTTCGGGCTCCTGAGTGTGTTGTATCCTCTATGTCTTTGCTAGGCCAAATTTAATCTGCATACAATGCTACCTAGCCCCGTTGTATGTATGGAATGCCCTCTATGAGCTTATAAAAAATTCCTTGTGTGCTTTTAGCTTCCACCTCCAGGTACCTTAAACATTCCCTTTCAGCTACCTTACCCACTTGCTTGTTCATGCCTCTCTGGACCACCTACTACTTTCTCCCTTTGGGCTACCCCCACCTTCCTTAACCCTTTGTTCCATGTCCCTCTGCCCCTGCTGTATCACCATGCTAACTTTAACACTGTGCCTCCTCCACTTCTTGTTTACCCTCGCTTCCCTCCTCTGGCTGACTACTCCACTTTTTCTTCCTCCTGGCTTCTCCCCCTCCTACTCCCCTACCCTCCCCAACTCCTGTACATATTCTTCCTCCCACTTTCCCTGGCCTCCACACTGCTCTCTTCTGCCAACCCCTAGCCTTCATCTTCCTACTTTATACTTCCTGTTCACCTCTTCCACCTGCCCTCCACCCCACCCCTGCTCCACCACTCAACTGCTACAGAAATGCTCCTCTACACCCACTAAGCTCCTTATCTTCCTACTACTACTGCTGCTTACTAGTGATAAAGAGCCTAATCCTGGCCCTTCCCACTCCCCCTCCACAAACCTCCCAAAAGGACAGAGCATGACACATGTTAACATCTGTAGCCCCTTCCCCAAAATGAAGTTATTGGCTAAAACTGCATGGAGTGTGAGCAAGAGGAAAGTTAATTGAGTCTTTAAGAGACTGCCCACAGTTGCTAATGTCGCAACACCCCTGAAAGGAATGTGTGTGTTTCATGGGAAAACTCAGGATGCTTAATTGTCTGTAACTCAGATGGTTGAGAGCAAGGCACAGTATGCCAAGGTCCTGGGTTTGAGTCCCAGTAGGAGCACACTTTTCCTTTCATTTCTGCCATTGGATTTTCTAAATTGGCTAACAGTGGCTAAAACTGCATGGAGTGTGAGTAAGAGGAAAGTTACAACCTTATATGATCAGTCTTAGTCCTGATGTTCTGGTTATCTCTGAGTCTTGGCTCTCCCACAAGATTTCTGACTCAGCAGTCGCCATCCCGGGCTACTCCCTGACCCAGCAGGATGAAGCCACTAGGGGCCGCAGGGTTGCCATTTATCTCACCTCCTCCATGCAATTTGTCACTATACTCTCTCTCTCTCTCTCTGTCTCTCTCCTCATCGTCTGCCTATGAACTTCTCATCCTCAAACTCTCTCTCCCCTTCTCTCTTCCCATCTTCATAGCTGGAGTTTACTGCTGCCCTGGTCTACCTTCCTGTACATTACTAAACCTCACGCCACCATCTCCTCTCACGCCTCTTCCGGTGAACTTCTCATCCTTGGGGACTTCAACAAAAATTGACTCTTCCCCCTCTCTTTATAAATTCTATGACAACATCAAATCCCTAAACCTCACTCAGCTAACCACTGATTCCACATGCCTCAATGGCAAAACACAAAATCACACCCTTTTGAACTGGACCCTTATCTCCCACCATCACAGAATTATTGCATCAGGCACTCTACTGGATGCCTTCAGCAACCATCACATTGTTTACTGCGTAAGCAAGGTACACCAACCTAAAGCCCCACCCAAACATCTAATAATTCGCTCATTGCTGTCCTTGGACCTGTTCTCCCTCCATGAGGATCTAGCAGCTACAGATTGGTCTCCTGTCTCTACTGCCAGCTCCATTGACTCAGACCTAAATGTCTTCACCTCATGTTCCATGTCCATTTGGGACTACCATGCCCCCCTTAGAAAAAAACTAGGGTTTGAGGCTTTCATCTCTCCTGGGTCTCTGCTGAACTGCTAGCCTGTCTGCAAGCTCATGATCTAGCTTGGAAAACTTACAAGGCCTCAGGCTCCTTGGTCAATTACCATAAATTTCAATCTTTATAGAATGCCTGCACTAGGACTACCAAACTTGCTAAGGCAGAGTACTTTTCATCCACCATCCAAAACAATATTAACCACCCCTCAAAGTTTTGGAATGTCATCCACTCCCTCTTTCCCCCGACTACCCAGTCCCTTGCCCCAGTCCTCAAGATGAGAGGCACCACCATCTCTGACCTATCTACTGTTGCTGCCAAATTGAATGTATTCTTAACCTCCTGTGCCTCCTCCATCCTCTCTTCCTTAACCCCTCCCCCTCTTCCTCTGCCCCCCATCCTCCCCCTTCTCCTTCTCCTTCTCTGCAGTCTCTCCAGCTTCCACTCTCAAGGCCCTCCTATCCCTAAACCCCTTAAGGGCAAGAGCCCAGATGGGTTGGACCCAAAACTCCTTCAGCTCTCTGCCCCTGTCATCTGTAACCCTCTCTCATCCCTTCTCAACCTCTCTTTCTCCCTGGCTTCTGTCCCTGCATCATGGAAACATGCTATGGTCATTTCCCTCCCTAAAGGTGGGGACACCTCTGCTCCTGGGAACTACCACCCTGTCTCTCTACTCCCCACCCTCACTAAACTTCAGGAACATGTGGTTCTTGCTCAACTCTATCCCTTTCATGACTCTTCCTCCTACCTCACCCCTTTCCAGTCTGGATTTTGCAATTTCTCTCAACCTCCACCTCCCTCCTCAGGCTGATTGACTCCATTCTGTTGGGTATGGATCATGGTCTAATTACCTCTGCTATTTTCATAGACCAGACCAAAGGCTTCAACATCATTGCCCACCCCACCTCCTGGCAAAACTCTGCTGTAGGTCTCTCCTCCCAAGTCACTGATTGGTTCTGTTCATACCTTCTGGACAGAACTCAATCAGTTAGAATCGGCTCCTCCATGCCCCCCCAATTAGCACTGGAGGCCCTCAAGGATTGGTGCATGATCCCATTCTGTTCTCCATCTTCCTAAACAGCCTCCCCTCTGCCTGTACATCTGCATTCATTCATATGCATGCAGATGATACAGTTCTATTTGCCTCTGGCTCCTCCTCTGCTGATCTGATGACCAGATTACAGCTGGCTTTTGATAACATCCAGCTCTGGTTCCACTCAAATCAGCTGTCTCTAAATGCTAAAAAAATGGTCTCCATGACCTCTGGAACCAGGCAAAAGCTCTCAATTTCCAGCCCTCTCCTCCTTCCACACCCTGGATGGGTCCTTCTTTGAAGATGTCTCTTCCTTCAAGTACCTTGGGGTGGGGCTTGACAGGCACCTTGATTTCTCTGTTCACGTGGACTCCATCCACAAAAAGCTCCACCCTAAACTAGGTGCCCTATACTGCAACCAAGGGAGTATCCCCATACAAGTGTGCAGAGCCATTGTACAGAGAATGATTCTCCCCATCTTCGACTATGGAGACACCATCTATTGCAGTGCTCTTAAGTCCACCCTAGCCAGACCTGACCCTGTTTTTCACTCCTTCTGTCAGTTTTCCCTAGACTCACCACCTCTTACTCACTGCTGCTCCCTCTACACCTCACTCTCCCTTCCATCTCTCAAAGCCAGACGTCTTGCTCACGGCTCCTCCCTTTATGCCAAATACTGGCTGAGCTCCCTCCCCCCCACCTCACATCTCTACTGTCCTTTCCTCCACAGTCCACCTACTCCCTTCATAGCTCTGGCAACTGAGCCCTAGCATTCCGTTCTAGGAAGCCTACATCTGGTCAAGCTGCATTCTCCTTTCTCCACCATAAACACTGGAATGCCCTTCCCCTTCCCATCTGCTCTGCCACCTACATCTGCTCCTTCTCTTGTCTTCTATGTGATTTCACTGCTCCCTCCTGCAACTGCACCTAATCTCTCCCCTCACCACTTCTCCTCTACTCTACCTTCCCCCTGTTTCAGTTGAATCCCCCTTACTCCCTTACTTCACCTCCCCTTCTTCCTATCCACTCCCTCCTGGGTACCCCCCCAGTAAACTTTTCACTCACTAATCCACTTTGCCCTCTCCCCTACCACTACTATCACACCCAACACCTCCTGGATACCTCCTTGCAACCCCCCACCCCTGCCAACTCTTTACCCCTGCTTGTCCTTCGGAAATACTGCCCATATGGTCTGCTCCTACTAGTTGTTAACATTCTGCACTAAGGTTTGTTCGTTTCACTATGGCTGCACATCTACTGTCCATATTATTTGTTTGTTATTTATTGCATGTTATTTCACCAAGTATATTTATATCTATGTACTTTTGTATACAATTTTTCTGACCTTACACTGTATTTGCTATATATATATCTCCCTGTACACCTCCCCCAGAACACATCTGTGAAAATCTATGATATACCAATTCCTAGACACACATGGTGTGGTGTCTTTTGCCACATTGCAGTCTAAGTTCTACCTCCCCCGTACACATCATCATCAATATTTGCAGGTCAGGACTTTTTTGTTAGAAGCTAGCCCTACTCGAAATGCTTTTCCAAACCCTATGCCCCCATTAATGAGCTTGCTTGTGGAGACTATTGAAAGACAGAAGCATACACACTTGATTGGCTTGGTTTATATATCCCTTAGAGAATACTAGCAAGAGTCGACTAAGGATATTTTAGCCAGGTAGAATAAAGAACTAAATACTCACATAATTTATGAAAACTGGTTAGAACCAATTTTATATTCAATGAAAGCTTCACAAGCCCCATATTGGCTCAAATATATTTGGAAATGTCGTATGTGTTTTTTATCACTCCAGATAAACTTGCTAGATTCTTATCTGTAAGATATGGTGTGTGCTGGAGGGAGTGTGGGCACACACAGGTGAATATCTCCCATATATTCTGTACTTGCCTGAAAGTAACTCAATACTGGCAGGACATCACAAGAAGCCTACAATTATTAATGGATTCAGACTTCATTTTAACAAACCAAATGATTCTTCTCTATATAGGAGAAGATGGTATGGTCTCTCGGAATAAGAGTAAGTTGTACCTCTATTTGGCAGCAGCTAAAAAGGTCATAACCCGCCTTTGGTGAACCACCACTGTGCCCAAACTGTTCCATTGGCATATTATTATGTCTGAAATCTACTGTCTGGAATGATTTATAGCAACCAGGATGGGTCGGGTACCTCAATTTGAACTTACATGGAGACTCTGGGTTTTATGTATTGCACCTCTGGATGACTCCTTTATCCCTTGATTTTGATTTAGGAACCAGTTCATAGAGTATACAATGTGGGTATTTTTGAATACTTACCTGTATGAGCTGAGATAATGAAACTTAACATCTCTGTGTGTATAAAAACTAATTACAGATATTATATTTAATGTATTACCTGTACATTTGTATTCCTGCTGTAATGAACTGGAAAAAATAAAGAATATTAAAAAGAAAAAATGGCATGCATAGGCTGAGGGAATGAGGCTAAATTATGAAAGATGAACTTTTATGGTTTGGAAGTTGAGGTTTGGAGTGCTTAATAGTTATTATATCATGGACCTTAGACAACAACCAATCAAAACGACTGACTGGCACCTTACCATCATTGTAAATCCTCTGATAATCACCGCAAAAGGTGCCAGCCAGCCGCATCTTGGAAAAAAAGCAATCTGACGGTGAAATTGCTGAACTCCGGCCACCATCTTGTTTCCCCGCTAAGTGGAGACTGTAAAACAGCAGCTCCGTACATCAGGGGAAAGTAAACAAAAACACTGACTGCTCTACTACTGAGTCGCTTATTTAAGCATTATAGCAAGTACTGTTTTTAAATAATAAAAAGCAGTACTTGGCATAATAATAAGCACTCTGGGAATAGTTATCAGGATTTACCATGGCTGGTGCTGATTTACCCACTCGGCAGCGCCTCATGGGCAAACCACTTCAGCCGTGGTAAATCCCCCGATAACCCACACCCCCTTGTGGCTTATTGCTTAATTGTAATAGTCCCAAGAATAGCAGAGAGTGACACAGTTGCTCTGTGTGTGTGTGTGTGTTTGTGTGTGTGTGTTTGTGTGTGTGAAGTGGGGCAGAGGCAGGGGTAGCAGTTCAGAACTAGACTGCTGTTTTTTTCCCTGAACCAGTGTCAGAATAGTACAGGGAAGGAATTTTCCATGACTTTTCTAATAGTATAAAATAGATATAACATACAAATTTGTCAGTAAGGGAAGGTCATATGGTCTATCAAGTCTGCTTGATACAGGCCCTTTGTACATTGAATTACAGTGGGTACCACACCCTTCTCCTTTGCCCACTCCCTCTTAAATCCATTTGCTGTCTTTTGGTTTGCAACCCTGCTGGGAGTTCATTCCATCCTAATGGTAGAAGTGTCTCCTGACCTGCTTCTTGAACCCCCCCCCCACCAGTTTATAGCTGTGCCCCTTTGTACTTTTGTTCCTGTTCATGGTAAAGAGGCTCCCTTTATCCACCTTGTCAATAACTTTGAGGTACTTGAAGGTTTCAATCATATTCTCACCCTCCTGTTTTTCCTCTAGTGAATAAATATTTAGGTTCCTTAGTCTGTCTCTGTATGGGCTGCCCTGCTGACCCTGGATCATGTTTCTTGCCCTTCTTTGCCCAACTTGTAGACAATTTATATCCTTTCTCAGATGGGGACTCCAGTACTGCACACAGTATTCTAGGTGCAGTCGCACCATGGATCTGTACAGTTGCAGGATCACCTGCTTTCTTGCATTTGAGAACCCTCTAACTATGCACCCCAACATCCTATTTGTATTAGCTGCTTCCTTTCTGCATTGCACAGGTTGTTTAAGGTTATTGGTTATGGCCATCTCCCAGATCCTCTCCCTGATATTACATGATGACTTTCACCTCCTCAGCCAGTATTCAGCTCTCGGTTTCTTGGAACCAACATGCATGACCTTGTAATTCTTCACATTGATTCCCAGCTGCCAGATACCAGGCCACCTTTCAAGCTTCTAAAGTCCTTGACCCCCTTCTTGGTGTCCACCTTCCCACAGAGTTTGGTGTAATCTGTAAAGAGGTAAATCTTGCCTCTTAAACCTTCCCCTGTGTTGTTAATGAACACATTAAACACCGGTCCAAGCACAGACCCCTGCGGGACTCCACTAATGACTTCCCTCAATGGTGATACCTTCCTTCACAGCACTATATATTGGGTCCTCCCACTGAACCAGTTTTTCACTCACTTCATCAATTTTCTACCTGCACCTAAGTCCTTCAACTTTTTTAGTAGCCTTTTATGGGGCACTGAGCCAAAGGCTTTACTAAAATCCAAGTGCAGTATATCAGTTGCATGAACCTTGCCTGCAGCCTTTATTACACAGTCGAAGAACTCTGTTAAGTTAGTCTAGCATGACCTCCTCACTATGAACCCATGCTGTCTCTCATCTTGGAGTCCAAATTGCCTTGAGGAATTCAACCAACCGTTCTTTCAGGATAGTTTCCATCAGCTTGCCCGCTGTAGATGTCAAGCTGACAGGTCTGTAGTTCCCCGGTTCATTTCTAGCCCTGCTTTTATGCAGTGGCACCACATGTGCTGTTCTTCATGCCATCAGTACCTCCCCCATGTCTGGTGAACTGTTACAAAGGGTCCAACAGTAGTTATGATTGAAACATTCAAACACCTTAAGGGCGTTAACAAGGTGAAAGAGTCCAACATGTTTTAATATAAGAGAAACAGCAGGACAAGAGGACACAGCATGAGATTAGAGGGAGGCTGAATAAGGAGTAATGTGAGGAAGTTCTTTTTCACAGAAAGGTTGGTGGATGCATGGAATGGCCTACCTCAGGAAATGGTTTATATGAATACAGTGCAGGGCTTCAAACAGGCATGGGATAGGCATAAGGGAGCAATACAGATGAGTAAGAATAGATAGGCCACTGACAGAGTACAGGCCTATGGCACATTCATAAGGTAGAAAAATAAATGGGCAGACTGGATGGGCCTAGCGATCCTTATGTGCCATTAACTTCTATGTTTCTATGTTTCTATAGTCCTACTAGCTCTACTGCCAGTTGGATCAATACCCTGGAATGCATGCCATCTGATCTTGGGGACTTGTCCACCTTCAGAGCTCTGAGCCCCTTCAAGATCTAGTTTACTGTGATTCTGTCCTCCACTATAAATATAGCCCCCTGACTATCTTCCCTTGTGGCACTGGCCCATCCTTCTCTTTAGTAAAGACAGAGCAGAACTATTTTGTTTATGATCTCTTGTGAATGTGTGGGCTAATAACTGACACAACAAAGCAGGGATTAAGTGCATAAAAAATGCACAGATGCGTTCATCAATTTATTTTTAGACAAAATACACTTATGTACAGAAACGAAAAAAAAAAGTCAAATAATTAGTCCGGCACAAAGAAATTCAGACTTCTGCTTCCTTCAGCAGAGTCTGCAGCTTTGCTTCAGCTTATATAATCCAACGAATACTTCTCAAGTAACCTGTGTGAAATCCACACACACACACACACACACACACACACACAACTGTAGGTCTTACTCTACTCACTGTCAGCACTAGACTAACTCGACTATCTAGCATTTCTCTAGTGGTAAGCCCTTTTCATAGTTCCTTATAATTACATACATAATGGGGGTTTCCATAGGCTGTGACATTACATAATTGGGGAGTTTCCATAGGCCATAACATCACAGGCTTCATTATTCTATTTCATATGCAGTCCTCAAGCACAACATCTCTGGGTCTGCCTCTGTACAAGGTACACTTTATTCTAGACACTACAGGGCTTACAGTTACCTTTGCCCATAGTGTCTCACTAGCCGGCAGGCAAGTATTCAAGTGACTTTGATCTTGGTGCTAGCGTGGCATTCAGCTTTTTCTTTGGAGCATGCCATTGCTCTGAAGCAATCATTCTTTTATTTGCTCTGAACAAGGAGCATATATCCTGCTGCTATATGTGGCTACACCAACATGGAGCAACCTGTTCCAAAAAAGAGAATTGCTTGGTCACACTCGGCAACCAGCGCTGTCCCCTGCACCGGAGCTGCATAAGTCAAAGGAGCTGCACTCAGCAACAGCGGTTCCAGAGTTTGGCACCCCAGAAATGGGTGCTACAATTTCTTTAAACCAAGAGGCACCAGACATTAACAATAAAGCGTGACCTTCACTATTTCCTATCTCTGCAATTGGGAGCATGACACTGCATGCATAAAGAGGGGGTAAAGAGAATAAGGAACAGCAAAGAGTTTTTGGAGATTGCCAGATTGGCCACCCTGACAAGATTGTAAAGAAAAGACAGAAAAGATAAGCAGACAGGAAAGAGTGAAAGGAAAAATGGGGGGGGGAACTGCACATATTCATATTTATGACAGGGTTTAAACACATAAGAGGGGCTCCCTGTTACATCCCCCCTCACCAAGAGGCAACAATAATACTGCTGTCTGATACCCTCCCTGAACCCTAGGAGGGTTGGAGTTCCACCCATCCACCCACTCTCAGAAGCTCCACCTCAGGGACCCTTATAAACTGAATCGGTATCTGTAATCAGACATACCTAAATAAATCTCTGATACGGATCTATTCCCTGAGGTGCAATATCAAAGGTTTAATACAAACCCCTATCTCATATATCATATGCAAAACATTTCAACATCTTCACAGAAAGAAAAACACATCATATCAACACATTTCCTCAAGTTTCATCAGCATGGACCCCATATCAAGACAAGAAGTCAGCATTCTGGTGTTTTGACCCTGCTCTGGGCTGAATGGTAAAGCGGTAAGGCTGAAAAGCCAAATAACATAGAAACATAGACATAGACTTTGATGGCAGATAAGGACCGCTTGGCCCACCTAGTCTGCCCATTTCCCTACCTACAGGATAGGACGCAGATCCTAGTTAACCAACAGCCTATTTCTTCCTACCCCCACAAGAATTGCCTTATGTCTGTCCCATGCATTCTTGAATTCTCCCACAGTTTTAGACCCCACAACCTCCTCAGGAAGGCTGTTCCATGCATCCACTACCCTTTCTGTGAAAAAGAAAAAAGGCCTCTATTGCCCATTTTAATGCTAAGCATTCCTTCTCCACTGTTGAATACTTCCTCTCCCTCTCATGAAGTTTTATGGCTGATGTATATGACTGGGTACTCCTCACCTTTCCTTGTCTGAGAAAGGACTACACCAATGCCAGCATCAGAGGCATCAGTGTGTACTTCAAACAGGAGAGAAAAATCAGGACTGATCAAG
Organism: Neoceratodus forsteri; assembly: GCA_016271365.2. Classification (NCBI taxonomy): domain Eukaryota; kingdom Metazoa; phylum Chordata; order Ceratodontiformes; family Ceratodontidae; genus Neoceratodus; species Neoceratodus forsteri. Next base: position 802,205,219 of record CM028129.1, read on the forward strand.
ACTGGGGATGAACATAGGATTGCTCTAATGTTCTGAAAGGCCTAATTGCATTCCTTGGTCCACAACACCTTATTGGGACATTTGTTTTTGGTCAGATCTGTCAGTAGGGTTGCTATGGTGGCAAAATCAGGTATAAATCAGCGGTAATAACTAGCAAGGCCCAAAAAGGAATGTACATGTTTCTTTGCTGGGGGGATGAGACTTTTAGCTACTGCCTCAATTTTGCTGTTGTCTGGTTTGACTGTACCTTCCCCAATGATGAACCCTAAGTATTTGGTCTTAGTACTGGCAGTGGTGCAATTGGTAGGATTTATGGTCAGTCCGGAGTCTTGAATGGATTGAATGACTGCACCAAGATGTACTAGGTATATCTGCCAGTCAGGGCTGAAGATGACAACATTGTCTAAGTAGGCAGCACTGTACTGTGTATGGGCACATAATACTTGATTAATATACTGTTGGAAGGTTGCGGGGGCACCATGCAGTCCAAAAGGCATGGTGGTGAACTGGTAAAGGCCTATTGGGGTGCTGAAGGCAGCCAATTCCTGTGCATGTAAACAGAGAGGGATTTGCCAGTAGCCTTTTGTTAAGTCAAGGGTGCTTATGTATTTGGCATTCCCTATTTTGTCTAGTAAGTCACCTACTGTACATGGGACATAGGGTACCCATCAAAGGTGGAGACAGTGTTAATCTTCCTGAAATCCGAGCAAAGCTGGATACCCCTCTCCTTTTTGGGCACTACTACCACTTGTGAGGATGAAGCACTTTGTGATGGTACTATAACACCTAGGCGCTCCATTTTCCTCACCTCATCAATTACTTACTTTCTGACTGTCTCAGCTAGTAGTGTTTCTGGTGTATGGGTCTCATTTGTACTACCTTTATGGCGTGCACTAGCCCTTTTACTCTCCCTGGGGTGTTAGTAAAGGTCTTCCTATATTATTCCAGTAGTTGTTCAATCTCCTGTCTCTGGGCTGCATCCAACCCGGGTTTGATTTGAACCCCCACCATTTCTGTGCCTTTATCCAATCTCTCATTGGCCACTTCAAGCTCAGTGTTCTCTTGCTCAGGGTATATAAAAAGACTGGGTACTGGGTCTTGCCTATCAAACCATTTCCTCAACAGGTTGGCATGGTAAATCTTCTTTTGGGGCCTTTTTCCTGGCATTTCAGTTTCAAAATTTACCTTCCCAATTTGCCTATTAACCACAAATGGACCTTGCCATTTCATTGATAACTTGTTTGTGGTAGATAGCAAAAATAACAGTGCTTTATCCACTGGATGGTACATTTTACTTTTAAGTCCTTCATCATATCATTCCTTCTGTTCTGTCCGCCTATGGACAACATTCTGTTGTGCTAGAGTAACAAATTTCACCAATTTCTTCCTAAGATTGGTCATGTAGTGTACAATATTTGTATGGCAGGCATGCTTCCTTTTTTCCAAAGTTCCCACACCACATCTAAAGGACCTCAGGGTTTCTTCCATATGGTATGCCCCCCCTGACAGCGACACCAACACCACAACCTACCAACCCATCGACAAAATTGACAGGTTGCCGACAGGTCGCTGTGTTGGTGCACCCAACACAGGGGCACACTGTCTCCTGGTTCTGCACCCCTTCCCCGAGTCAACTCTGACTGGAGTTGAGAATCCTTAATATGGAGGGTGCAGGGGGGCAGAGCCTCCTGCATGGGGGTTCAGGGGACGAAGCCACCTGATGAACAAATGGACTAGGAGAATTATGTCAACCAAACTTGCGGTTGACATAATTCCTGACTATGAGATGCCGTTCGACAAAACTGTTGTAGAACTGGCATCATAGAGCCCTTCCATATAAGAGGGTAAAGGTTGACAACTCTATAGTGGCTTGGGGGCACCTTCCAGTATGCGAACAAGAGATAGGGTAGATATTTGTCCCAATCCCACCCTTCTTCTCGTACATACTTCTAGTGCATATGTTTTAGAGTCCTATTAAAATGCTCTACCAAGCCATCAGTCTGGGGGTGGTAGTGAGGTGTTTTCACTGCATTTACCCCTAACAATCTGTACAACTCCTTGAGGAGTACTGAGGTAAAGTTGGTACCTCTGTCTGTGAGAATGTCCTGAGGGATACCCAATCGGCTGAAAATTTTAGCCAGTTCCTTGGCAATCCAATTGGCTATCACAGTCCAAAGGGGTATCACCTCAGGATACCTGGTCGCATAATTACAAATCACCAAAATATACTGGTTACCTTTTGAACTTTTTGTTAGGGGGTCTACCACATCCATAGCTATTCTCTCAAATGGTGACGTTACTGTGGGTATTGGCTATAGGGGCACCATATATCCTTTTCCACCTTTGGCTACCAATTGGCACTCAGGACAAGTGTGACAATACTCAGTCACATTCTCATGTATCCCAGGCCAGAAGAAACAATTAGTCAATCTGCCTAATGTCCTATCTAGTCCATGGCCAGCCATAGGGATATCAGGATCTGTGTGATAACGGTGACTGCCGGACCTCGAACCGCATTATTGTGATGTCGGTAGTAGCTGTTCGCCCATGACATCCTTGGCGCATGGAAGAACAGCACCGGGGACTTAGTTATTTTGCTTTCTGAGGGGGGCTACACGGCCCACCCCTTCCACTTCACCCTCAGCACCCCCCCTACTAAAGGATTCTCAACTCCAGGGAGTGCATGTTGGGGGGGAAAAAGCAAAAAAAACAAGTTTCGGGCCAGGCACAACAAAATTGCAGTAGTGCCAGGACTAAGACCTGAACCCAGTACCTCCTGCACTGCAAGTGGAAGCCAACACCTGACACCACGGTGCAGCTCAGCAGTTGACCGCAGTGCCATCCCCTTCATCCCCTCCGCCCCTCCCAGCCCACGCTTGCCACCCCCCCACGCGTGTGTACATATAGTGACATCCTATTGCTGCAGTTGCCCACCCCACCACATCCGATCACCCTACCCCCCATCGCCATTTGGGCTTTCACCCTCAAAGTGTTGCCATTTTGGATAGTGCATTACTTCAGGCACCAACATCACAAGCTACTGGGATATCATGGGCTAGGTACATCAGTCTGTCCCTATATTTCTGGGGTACCATCATCTGTCATACATTACCCCGTAGCAAGGTTAGTACACATTCGATATAAAACATCATTTATTATGACATACTATGGCTGCCCTTCTGCAACCACTTGATCCACCTGTAAGAAAAAAGGGATTCAAAGTCTCATCCAACTTTTGCTCAATTTTTATATTAGATCCAGCTAAATTGGACCCAATATCAGGTATTCCTTCCTGATGGGTATCCCTTCATTTTCGGTTTTTGGCCCACTTCTCCTTTCTTGATTTCCTTGTTTTCCCTGGTACCTCATATACCTCCTCATCAAATGGCAAAATGTTCTGTGACTGTTCTTGTCTAGTCTGGGCCCAAGAGGTTACTGCCACAAGCTGGTCACAGGTCTGTTGATTTTTTATTAACCGGTCAAAGTTAGGGAAATCCTGGCTGATAATAATGGGAACTGGCAGTCTAGGTACTAAACCAACTGAGAGGAGTTGTTTATCCTGCTTTACCATCATTTCCACCGTGGTGGTAGGGTACTGGTGGACATCCCTATGGATGCAGGTTACCTTTGCCTCCAGCCCTTTATTATGGGAGTTCTTTAAAATGTCTGTCCTCACCAAGGTTTGTTTGCTTACTAAGCACAGCAATCCCACTATTTCATCCTGGCTGATCCTCACTGTGGTAACATACCCCCAATTAGCAATTGCCAAGTGGGCAGCTTTATTTCTTCTATTAGGGCAATTATGGGTTGTGTGTCCTTTTCCCAAACAGCTGTGACAAATAATGTCTGCGGAATAGGGCCTTGACCTTCGGTCCCCTCACTAGTTATTTTCCCCAACATTTAACTGTCTGGAATAAGTAGTTTCAAAAGGTCTTACGGTGTCATAGGTTGGGGTGGAGAGCCTTGTTATCCTCTGGACTTTGATGGTCTGGCCGCCAGGTAATCCTCCGCCAGTGTGATGGTCTTCTCTGCTGTGTCAGGTTTGTGCTCCTTCACCCATACCTGGACATCTTGGGGCAATACTTGGATAAATTGCTCTATAATCATCAATTTCAGGATTTGGTCAAGAGTTTTGACCATTGGTTGTAACCATTTCAGACAGAAACTTTTCAACCTGGCAAAAATCTCTTGAGTGGTATCTTGGCCCATCATCTTTTGGGACCTGAACAGTTGTCTATAGGTCTTGATATTGATATCATACCAATGGAGGATTTCCTCCTTGACCCGATTGTGATCATTAGAGTCAGGGGCAGTAAGGTGACTGTACACCAGTTGGGCCTGTCCAGATAAGTAAGGGACAAGTCTGATGACCCACTGGTCATGGGGTCAAGCACATTTCTGGGCTATATGCTTGAATGTAGTTAGGTATGCTTCTATGTCATCAGCCTCTGTCAATTTTGTTAGTTTTTTGTCACAGGGTACATTTCAGTCAGGTTGCCCAAGGGTCAGGGCATGGATGGCTTGCAAGGCATCCTGCCAACTCTCATCCTGTCTCTCTTCCTTTCCTCATCTTGTAGTCTCCTGTCCTCATCTTGCTGTCATCGGTCCTCTGTCTGCTCACGCTGTATCTCCAACTGCTTTAGACAAAGCCAGTGCAGCAGGTCACTGGGTCTTTTGGTGCACTCTCCTCCATCTGCTTCCCATCCTTTTCTTCCAAGGGTTCCTCATCTGTGGCATCCTCCCACTCTTTCTTCACAATCTTTGGCCAGGCACCATGGTCCAACCTGGGCACTGTCTTCAACCCAAGCTTTTCAGCCACTGCTCGAGTCCACTGGACTTTCATTGGCTTTGTACTTTTTACACTGCACATGTGTTGGGTACTGGACTATACCCTCCTGGCAGCATCTCCCAGGCAGTCTAGGCAAGCCAGGTATCCCACTTCTCACACCAGTGTGAACATGTGGGCTAATAACTGACACAACAAAGAAGGGATCAAGTGCATAAAAAATGCATGAATGCGTTCACTAATTTATTTGAAAAAATGCACTTATGTACAGAAATGAAAAAAAAAGTCAAATAATTAGTTCTGCACAAAGAAACTCCGACCTCTGCTTCCTTCAGCAGAGTCTGCTGCTTTGCTTCAGCTCAAGTAGTCCAATGAATACTTTTCTCAGGTAACCTGTGTGAAATACACACACACACATACATACGCATACACGCACACAGGCACACACCAACTATAGGTCTTACCCTACTCACTGTCAGCACTAGACTATCTAAACTTCCCTAGTGGTGAACCCTTTTTATAGCTCCTTGTAATTACATTACATAATGGGGGTTTCCGTAGGCTGTGACATTACATAATTGGGAAGATTCCATAGGCCATGCCATTACATAATTGGGGAGTTTCCATATGCCGTGACATCACAGGCTTCATTATTCTATTTCATATGCAGCCCTAAATCACAACATCTCTGGGGCTGCTTCTGTACAGGGTACACTTTATTCTAGACACTATGGGGCTTACAGTTACCTTTGCCCATAGTGTCTTACTAGCTGGCAGTCAAGTATTCAAGCAACTTTGATCTTGCCGCTAGCATGGCAGTCAGCTTTTCCTTCAGAGCATACCTTTGCTCCGAAGCAATCATTGTTTTATTTGCTGTGAACAAGGAGCATACATTCAGCTGCTCTATGTGGCTACACCAACATGGAGCAACCCATTTAAAAAAAAAAAAGGATTGCTTGGTGGCACTTGGTGACCAACGCTGTCCCTCTCACTGGAGCCGCATAAGTCAAAGGAGCTGCTTTCAGCAGCAGTGGTTCTGGAGCTCAGTGCCCCAGAAATGGGTGCTACACTTTTTATTTATTTTGAAGTTAATCTTTTTATTGTTTTTACAAGTTTTTAAGTGTACCACACAAGTACAGACAGATACAACATATAGCGCTTTCCTCAAATGTCAATTAATAAACAGGTCAAAAAGGATGTTGCATATTTTTTTTGTGTGTAATCATTGCATAACATTCACATAAGATACAGTCTACTATAACAGCAGGTATGTATTACTGTTAAGCTTCCAAAAGATAGTGACAAGAAGGCAGTACAGGCATTACTGAACTAGAGCGGACAATTCCATCTGATGCTGGGCGTAGAATTGGGGATCCTAGGCTTGAGAGAAATAAGATCTCTGATATTTAGGTTTCAGGGGGTCTTAAAAGATCTTTGTTCTGTGGTGGAATGGGAGGGCATCTTTTTAAAGATATGTAGGAGCAAAAGGGGGACCATCTCTCTAGAAACACAGTAGTGGTACCTATGGCAAAATGGGACATTTTAGTGAAATTGGCCAATTTCTCCATGGACATTAACCAGCCCTGAAAAGAGGGAATTATGGTAGACCACCAATTTCCCAATAATGCTCTTTTAATCTCTACAGAGGCCTGTATCAACCACAGTTTGTACTGATATGGCAGCCTTAGGTTTATAGGGAGAAGTCCCAGTATCCACAGGGAAGGTGACTGTGGCAGACTGCTGTTAAATTCTGGAGCAACGTGTTATGATCTTCCCCCAAATGGGTGTATTGGGGGGCAGTACCAAAGAATATGGAGAAGGTCTGCACTCTGTGCTCTGCATCTCCAACAACTGTCCTCTGGGATTAGCCCCATTGTTTTTAATTGAGTTGGGGTGCAGTACCATAAGTGTTGCACTTTATTCTGTATCAGGAGACTACATGGGTCAGAGCAGGCCTTTTTGGTAGAAGCCCAGCATGCAGCCCAGTCTTCATCTGATAAAGGAGTATGGAGCATTTCTTGCCACTTACTCTGAGCTCTAGTGGTGGGGTCTGGGACTGAGTTCCTAAGTTTTTTGTATATTATACCAGCTAGGCCTTTCAACTTGTGTTGCCAGCTACCCAGAGGAAGAGGAGGGAGTTGCTTTTTCTTCTGTTGACTGCATGTTTGGCATGAGCAGGCCTTACGTAACCAAGTAGTGTAAGCATGCCTCAGTTGAAGGTCTTTCCAAAAATCTTGGTGGGTAGTAGATATCTTTCTTTTAAAGTAGAAAATGAGTCGAGAGTGAGATTGTCAGAAGTAAGGATGTCTTTTATCCTAAAATCTGATTGTCCTTCTATTGAGGCCAATTTTTTAGTTTCCCTTCAATTAGCCAGTTGGGATTATTCCAGAAGCATACTGATGATTCAGGGCTCATACATGATTTAGTGATTTGACAGATTTTATGCCAGGCTCTACGTGCATTTTGAATAACCCTCTACTTTTTCAGGAAAATGGGCAGTGGCTGTCCCGGATAGGCTGACAAATCAGTCCTTCCCAATATCCCATGTTCTAGATCACACCATGCAGGTTTGTTTGGGCCCAGATCTTGGAATATACAGCAAGTTCTAGCTACCAAAAAAGCATAGGCATAGAAATGTAAATTAGGGAGCCCCCATCCCCCTTTGTTCGATGGAGCTCTTAATTTTGCCCTACTGTATCTTGGCTTAGTGGTGTCCCACAAAAAGTTGCCTATTAGGGGTCTAGTTTTTATAACCATTTGCCAGGAAATTCTAGAGGCAGGTGGGACATGAGATAAAAGATCCCTGGGATAACCATAATCTTTACTGCAGCTATTTTCCCTGGCATGGTTAGGTTAAGGTGTTTCCATCTTTGCACCTCAGATTGTAACAGAGCAAATAGAGGGGAGAGATTGTTGTCCATAAGGATCTGTACATTTGATGATATAATCACTCCCAAGTTTTTTATGCCCTTTGTGGCCCATGCTAGGCCAGTGTTTGCTAGCATATGTGAAGAGGTGACTGGGTTTAGTGGGAGTACCTTCGTTTTGTTAGTGTTAATGCGAAGACCTGATATCTTTGCAAAGGAGTCAAGTAATGACAGAACTGAGGGTAAACTAGCCTGCAAGTCTTTAGTTAGGGTGAGACAGGCATCCGCATAAAGCATCGTGTGAGATGCAATCCCGCCTAGCTCCAGCCCTTGTATGTTCGGGTGCTCTCTGATAGCACATGCCAGAGTTTCAATCACCAGAACAAAAAGCATAGGTGACAAGGGGCATCCTCATCTAGTTCCCCTGCACAGGCAGAATGGTTCAGAAAGAGTACTATTAGTGAGGGCCCTGCAGTGGGGTTAGCGTATAGAGTTTTAACCCAGGTGCTAAAAATGGGGCCAAAGTTGAGGTGCTGCAGGGTAGCATGTAGAAATTCTCACTCCACTGAGTCAAAAGCTTTCTCAAAATTGACTGTAATGGCTGCAGCTGGGGTGGGAATCACCAATGCTCCCTGCTGTAATGTTACTAACACTCAAAGGTGGTCTGTGCTTACTCTGCCTTTAACGAATCCCACTTGGGAAGGATGAATTAAGTTGGGAAGCACTTTTTCTAATCGAGCTGCTAATGCTTTAGCCCGAATTTTCATATCAGCATTTATGAGTGAGATAGGCCTGTAGCTAGAAGGGAGAGATGGGTCCTTCCCCTCTTTGGGAAGTATGGTTATAATAGCTTCTCTCAGAGCGTTAGGGAGCCCCCTTCATTCAAGACCTCTTGTACCATGTTGAGCAGGGGAAGGGAGATAGTATCTTGAACCAGTTTACATATCTACAAGGAAACCATCACTTCCCAAAGCTTTGTGTGGGGCCAGGTTTTTGATTGCATCTCTGATTTCTGGCTCTGTCAATGGAGAGTCCAGAAGTGCCCTTTGAGAATCAATGAGATGGGGCATACTTAGGTTGGTGATGAAGGCTGCATATTTTTGTGCATCCCATTTAATGTGGGTGCTACAGAGTGTCTTGTAGAACTCCAGCATAACCTGATTTATCCTCATTTCGGTGACCTGAGGCTGTCCTCTTTTGTTCTGTAACTGAGCTGTGTGTCTTTCAGCCTGAAGGCTAAGAGTTTTCCTGATTTTTCCCCTTGAGTCCAGTATTTACATTGCATCCTTTGGATCTGTAATTTAGCTTTTCTAGTGACCAGACTGTTTAACTGTAGCTTGATTTTTACAGTCTCATAGGTTAGGAAGTGGGACATAAGCCTCCCTGGGTTTGGTTTGTATAAGGACACTTTGGCTGCCAATAGCTGCTCTAAATTTGCTGCTTCCTTCTCTCTTTTCTTTCTGTGGTATGAGGCACAGCTAATTATTTTCCCCCTTAGGGTAGCTTTAAAGGCCTCCCAGATATCTGCACAGGATGCTGTCCCCGGAGAGTTATCTGCAAAGTAGTTTTGAGTTTCTTTTGACACTCAGTGTCAAGGCGCCATGTAAAGGATCTTTTTGGGGTAGGACTGTCCATTAGGGCCATCGATAAGAGTGCATGATCAGAGAAGTATAAAGGGGTGATTTTCATATCCACCACTTTTTGTGATATCTGGGAAGAGGTGAGCCAGTAGTCCAGCCTACTGCCCATCTGTCTGGGATAAGAAAAGTATGTGTAATCTCTGTCAGTCGGGTGTTGGAGCCTCCCGATATCCTGTAGGGTGTGTAAGTTGATTAACTCTTTGACGGCCAGAAATGATTTGGTGTGCGGCTCTTGCTTTGAATTGGACCTGTCAACAAAATAGTCTACTGTGAGGTTCATGTCACTCCCGACTATGATCTCTGTGTTACTGTCCGTAAAATCTGAGAGTGCTTGGGGTATCTCATGAAAAAAGTCTGGGAGGTCATTGTTTGGGGCATAAAGATTTACAAGGATCAATTTACCTGTTGAAGTAGAGACCTTTACCATCACCTAGCACCCATTCTTATCTTTTTTGTGGTCCAATAATGACCATTTTAATTTCTTATGACATAGAATTGAAACTCCACATTTGGCAGACTGTGCCGAGCTATGTACTTCCCAACCCACCCATTCTCGTACCAGTTTGGTAGCTTCAAGATTCGATAGTTTGGTCTCCTGTATGAAGACTATCTGTGAGTTAAGCTGTTTCAGTCTGTTCAGAATTTTTTTTTGTTTAATAGGAGAGTTTAGGCCCCTGTCATTCCAGGAGATGGCAGTATTCACGCCATTGTTAATCATTGGGAGATAGTAGAATTACAAAAATGGACCCTATACATGAGAAACCAATCCTGTCACCTCTGGCTGCTTTCAGATCTTTCAAACTAGTACAAGTTCTGAACAAAATGATCAACTGATCCCCGCCCTTCCCTTGTCGCCCAAGTTCCCTAGTTCCTGTACTAGCGCCTACTTGGGAAGGCCGTGCTATATTGTTGTACATGTAAGAAACATTCCATCTAGTCAACAACAGTATAAGCTGTATGTGCGACATCCTAACAGTAAATACAAAATGTAGCTGTGTTTGCGGCTTAAGTTCAGAAGGTACTACCCATATCTGCCAGATGGGTCTTGTTAGACAGCATCAATGGCATGGGTAGCATTCTGAGGCAGTATGAATAGTAAACAAATTAACCAACCATATAAACAATTACATTTTAACTTTATCTAAAACAGTTACTCGAAGTGATTTGGGGCCCGTGGCTTTTACATGGTATTGGAACCCTAGAAAAGGGGTGGGTGGTCCTCATCTTCCCCTGCCTAGAGGTGGGGGTATGCTTCCTCCCCAGTCCTGTTCAGGGGAGGTGGGGGGGAATGGTTTGCATGAAGGTGATTACCACAAGATGCTGGGGGGGATGAGGGACATGAGGGTCATCTATTGGTTTTCCTTTGTGCTTTATAGCTATGGGGTAATGAAACCAGGCTGTCTGATCAGCTGGGCACTCCATGTTGCGTGAGCAAGAGGACAATTATACCCTGGTGACCCCTTTTTAGGGTCTCTTTCTTCAGATCTCACCACTATTGGGGCAAGGTGTAGGCATAGGGAACCTCAAGGGATTAAGCTGTGTGCCCTGCAGGGTGTCACACCAACACTCAGGGCCTACTGCTGTAAAGTAGGTTAGTGTGGAGCACTTTTAGGAGTATTTGGGGCCAAAGAGTGAGAAAAATGGCATTGCAACCTAAAATATGTCCCATTTCACACACCTGATGAAATGCCACATTATCAACAGCCTGTATCACCATTATCTCAGCTCGCTGATAAATACATTAACAGATGCAGCATATCCATTGTCACCAGTGTCTCATATATTGGCAAGGTAGCAGCCTGTTCTGATGTGGTACCAAAGAGGTGGGGGCTTCCTCACTGAAGCGTCAGGTAAGCAAATGGATATTGTTAGGAACTGAGGAGTAATGTTCTTACAAAGACAATTAATCCCAGTGCTTCAAAAGACAGTTTGTGTAATGCACCATGCTGTGTACGCTTTACTAAGCAGCAGGGGCACATCAGAAACCCTGCTTTATGTCTCAGCCTAGTGGCATATAAACAGGAACTCTGAGGTGGTAGAGACAAGTGCCAGTGCTTTTCTCCATGAGACAATTACAGTTTGAAATCCCCAGTGAGCTTAATTCTCTTAAGAAGATCACTATACCATAGATGCAGTGTACATTACTCTAGATTGGACAAAAATTCACCTTAGCATAGAAGTCGGCTCCTAATCCACATTCCCCTGCTCACTAGGTTTTTGCAGATCCTCGATGCAGTTCGCCCACTCTTGGCACCATGGAGTCCAGTCAGGAGGAAGTTCATCGGTGGTTGCAGGATTTAGGGCTGGATGCTCCATTTCTGTAGTGAGTTTTAAGGTCATGGGAGGCAGATCCCGCAGGGGAGAAAAGCAGTTGCTTGTTTTGATCGGGGTTTCTCCAGGCGAGACACTACTAGCATCAGAGAGCAGTTGAAGCCGCTGGGGGCTTCTGGATCTGTTCCTGCAGTGGTGGAGGTTTCATACCTGATGACTGTTTTGTCTGTTTCTTAGGTCTGCCACGCTGCACCTTCTGCCATGGCTCCTCAGGAGAGGTGTTATTCTGTACTGGTGGGCTGTGTAGGTCTGGTGTTTCAGATGTTACTTCCATGGGTTGCCTAGAGGAGCTCTGTGGTTCTTTGCGCAGATGTCCCAAGGCCCTCACATTTCTTTGAATATCTGTGAAGAACATGTCCACTTCACTAGAGGAGTTAAAGGTGATATATTCCCCATTATACATAACATGAAACAGCAGGGTAGCAAAGGGCAGCCGGAATGTTAAGCTGATATTGTTTTTTGGCAGTGGCATATGCCCTCTGCTTCTTAGATAATTCGTAGGAGAAATCTTGGTAGATTTAGATACAGTGGCCTTGCCATTCAACGTTTTTAAGCTCCCTGGAGGTCCACAAGAACAGTTCTTTAACAGGATATCATAAGAACTTCACCAAAATGGGCCTTGGTCTGTCCCCAGGAGGGGGTCTGGGGGCTAAGCTCCTATGTGCCCTCTCCAATTCTGGTAGAGCCAGGTTGTTGAGATGCAGCATGTCTAGCAAAGCAGTGTGGAGAAATGCCACCATGTCTCATCCTTCCATCCCTTCTGGAATGCCCACTACTCTAATGTTGCTTCTTCTGGAGTGATTCTCCATATCATCCATTTTATTCAGGAGGTTATTTATTTGCCATTGTTGTTCTTGCCATATGGCTTGATGTTGGTGCAGTTGCTGGCTTTGCTTTTGAACTACTTCCTCCATTTTGGACACTCACTGAGCTACCAGCTGTAAGTCTGTATTAGTTTTAGTGGTAGTTAATTTCAGCTCAGCAGTGTCCTGAAGAATTTTTGTTAGCATTTGTGTTAGATTTGCAAACTCGGAGGCAGAATCCAGTGAGAGTGCCAAGCTTGCCATGCTGTGTCAGGAATACCCCCTCCAGGTGGGTGATGCATGGATATTTTCGTTGGCTAATGAGTGGGCTGGAGAATCAGTGCTATGCCTGGCCTATGCGTTGGCACCACGAGGAGTTCTGGGCCTTTTGCGAGGGAAACAAAAAAAGTTTATATTTACTTTTCTTGGGCAGCTGAGGTCCAATTTGCTCGATGACAGTAGCAAATTGTAGCTCAGCTCTTCTGGTCACCAGCTTGGCTTTTCAGGCTCCTTTCAGGGTCTGCAATTCTGTCTGATTTTTAAAATTAGCTGCCACAGGTCCTCTCACTTAAATTTAATGTGTTTCCATAATGGATCCTAGGCTCTGCCCCTCTACACTTTCTTTTTAAGCCAAGGGGCACTAGACATTAACGATAAAGTGTGACTTGCACTATTTCCTAGCTCTGCAATCGGGAGCTTAACATTGTGTGCATAAAGAGGGGTAAAGAGAATAAGGGACAGCAAAGAGTTTGTGGAGATTTCCAGATTGGCCACCCTGACAACAGTGAAAACAGAAAAGACAGAAAAGATAAACAGGAAAGAGTGAAAGGAAAAATGGGGGGCGGGCATTGCACATATTCATATTTCTGACAGGGTTTAAACACATAATGGGGGCTCCCTGTTACACCTCTGCTTTATCATTACTTCCTTCCACCACCCTTACCTCTTCTTAAGTTTAACAATGTGCTCCTTTGTGGCCCTTTTCTCACTTATATATCTGAAGAAGGCATTGTCCCCTTCCCTGACCCCACTTACTGTACTATCTGCAGTTCCTTCCCTGACTTTGCCTACCTGTCTATCGTTCCAGCCTTCCTCACCTTCTTGACATAGGTTATCATATCCTCCTCCTTCCATGTCATCCTATACTTTGCATATGATGCCCTTTAACAGCCCTGTCCACCTCCTTAGTGAACCAAAGCAACTGTCTGGATATTCCCTTTCTTAACTGCTCTGCTTAAGGCAGATTTCCATAGCTGCTATGATCTCATCCATGATTGTGGCTCATTTCTGGTCCATGTTCAGATCCTCTTGGTAGTTGTTCAGTCTTTCTTTTAGTATCCTTCTTTTCCTGCTGAAATCAGCCTTCCTAAAAACCAATACACAAGTTTTCTTGTTTAGGAATTCCTTCCTTTTTATGTGGAATTTATGCGGAACCACGCTGTCTGGTGGTCACTGCTTCCCTGTGGATTCCTCACTGTAATCTCCCTGGTATGATCCCCATTTATTAGTACTAGGTCAAGGATGGCTTCTGACCTAGTGGGTTCATTAATTCTCTGGATTAGGAATCCATTCTGGACTGCATCCATGGCTAATTGGCTCCTATTGCAGATAGTCATAGGGACAGCCCACTTAATCTTGAGCATTTTGAAGTATCCCACTGTCTCCTCCTTTCCCATCCCTGCTGCCTGCCTGATCATGTCACCATCTCTTTATTCCGCCCTTCATCCTGCTGTGGTGGTCAGTAGACCACTCCCAACTTTGGATTTCTTCTTTTTTCTGTGTGCAACTGGACCCACAACACCTCTAGATCCCCTTCCCCATATCTTCCCTTGTGACTGTTGCGTGTTTCCTAACATAAAGTGCCCCCATGTCTCTTTTTCATTGTCTTTTCAGAAGAGGTTGTACACTGTAATGAAAAGATCCCGGTCAAGCTTGGGTAGCCCAGGTCTTGGTGGCTGTTGCCAAATCAACCTTTCCTTCAAAAAAAGGTCTGCAGGTTATCTGTTTTGCTTCCAAGATTTCTGGTGTTAAAGGAAACAACCCTCCACAATTTCTGTTTGATATCCTCCTTCCCAGGACCTGAGTTACACTCCTTTCCTTCATAGCTCTCCTGTCCACCCCTTTTCTCCTGCCCAGCTTCCAGGTTCTCCCTTTCATTACTACACTTCTTGCTCCCCTCCCCAACCATCTCATTATGCTCTCTGTCTTATTTGCTTGGAATTTTGCTTCTCTGGAATGTCCTGGGTGCTGCTCCCCCTGGTGCCCCTCTGTTTCTAGTTTAAATTCAGTCTATTGTTAATGTACTGCCCAATTCTGTCACTGAGTAGCCTTGTTCCTTTCCTACTTTAATGTAATCTGTCTGGTGAGTACAAAGTCCTATTCTTCAAGTCCCTTCCTCAGTTTCCACTTACTCCAAAGCCATCCTCCCTACACCAACCCTGCAACCAGGACATGAATTCCTCTATCCTACCCTTTCTTGTGGTATTAGCCATAGGAAATGATAGCACATCCAATAAGGCTACTGATCTGGCTTCTCCCTAACAAATCTGCACTACCTCTCTATAACTTTCCTGCACCACATCCGCTTCTTATCCAGCTACGTCATTAGTTCCCTGGTGGATGACCACATGTGGCTTCTCTCCCATCCCTTTCATGAGTGAGTACACTTCTGGGTGAATCCTATCCAGTGTCATACTTGAGAAGCAAACAACCCTCCTCCAATGCTGCTGCCCCACTTGCCCAAATCACTCCCCTCTCTATTGAACCCCTATGACCACCACTCTACTATTTAGCCCCTCCTTACCCTCCTTTCTGGGACTCCAGTCTGTTGTATATCCTACCTCCTAACTGGCTCTCCCCATTCTTAAGCGCTCACCCTCTGCCCAGCCTGCCTCTTCTGTGGTGCTTCCTCACCTTTACTGCCATTCCCCCTCCCTTCTATACATCCTTTTGTTTTGTTCTGTCCCTAATCCTTTCCATTTGCCCCCTCAGTCGAGTGTCCCATGCAACAACTGCTGCTGCTTCCATTGCTGTTGACCTCCTTTGACCCTCTAGAAACTCCTCCCAAGTTCATACTAGGGTTATAACTCTTCTTCTCTAGAATGCTATCATGGGAACATCTGTCTCCATCTGCAATCAGTGGCTGGAACCAATTGCTAGTTGTTATCCCCACTTGCAGTCCCACCCCATTCACCACCTGCTGAGCCTTCACTCCAACTGTTCCCCAACCTGCCCCCGAGTGTCTCCCAACCCTTTGGGGCAGGGGGAACCACAGGGTCCAGTCCCTTACTCCTCTTACCTCACCACTGTTCCCTGCTGTTACCCCCTTCCTAGACCTGTCTGCTTAACTCCCCTCCAGTCTTGCCAGTGCAACTCTACTCCCCCCACCTCCTTCCAAACTCCAATCCTTGCCCCTCCCCCTGATCATACCTTCCTAATTGCCACTTTGCTAGTGTTCCCAGTTCTGCCCTCAGCATCCTTACTTCAGCCATCAGGAACCCTAGCTGTTTACACACTGAGCAACCCCCTGCCCATCCCATTGTTTCCAAAACCACAGCTTCCCTACAGCCCCTGAAGCCCACCACTCTCCCTTCTCCTGTCTCCACATTTTCCTAATCTGTACACTCCCATTCCAGCTCAGAGCACCTCCCCCCTGCTTTCAACTCTTGACTGCTCCTACTTCCAACAGCTGGGAAGTGTGTTATATTCCTTTTTAATATGCCTCCTGCATGACTACCCCATATAGGGAGTAATTGCAATCAGCTGTTTAACCTGCCTCCACAGGCCTACCCAGACAGGGAGTTGTTTCAGTCACCTGTTTAACCTGTCTCCGCAGGCCTATCCCAGATAAAGAGTAGTTCCACTTATCTAATTTGCCTGCTTCTAGAGGCCTACCTCAGAAAGAGTGTAGTTTTAATCAGTTATTTAACCTGACAGCACAGGGCTACCCTTTAAACAATTCCTTTTTCCACCCCTCACCTGTTCTATTCTGAATAGAATCCCCTGTGGCCCGCAGTCGGTTCTGCAGATTCCTGCAGATGATCCTGGATAAGACACCACACTCTTGGTTTGTGAGGCCCAACGAATATGCCTCTTAGTAGGAAGTCACACTTCTGGCACTTACACTTCAAGGTCTTTCATGTGTTTGCTAATTTGGAACTCTGGGACGCAAAGAGGCTACAACTACCCTATTGGTGTGCTGCAGTCACATGTTTGGGGCCAAACACCAATTTTGCTGCTTGGCCATCAAGCTCAACTTCCTTTATCCTGCCCTCTTTCCTCTACTCCTTCACCACCCCCCACACAAACTCAGATGTTCTTCATCCTGCTGCTGTGGATTAAAAACAAAGCAAATGGCACACAAAAAAATCAGTTGTTCCTTGTAAGCTGTAAACTGCACTGCTAGCACTCACTTAACAATTGACCCTCCAATTCAGTGTCCATGCCAATTTTTAGTCCTGTTCCTGGCTGCGAACAAAAGACTACAGCTACCCTTGTGGCATGTTGCAGCCACCTGGTTGGGGCCAGCTACCAATGGCACCGCTTGGTCATCTAGCTCAATCTTCATTCCCTTGCCCTGTACCCACCCCTCTCCTTTCCTTCTCCTTTTCACACACTCAGCCTCTCATCCTGCTGCTGTGGCATAAAAAAAGCCAAAGCAAATGGCACAAGAAAAATCAGGTGTTTCAGGTAAATAGCAAATCACACTGCCTGTGCTCACTTAACTGTCCCTCTTTCTTTGTTTAGTAAGTTGACATCTTAAAAGTTTTTGGCCTTCACATTTAAATGGTTAGCATAGAACTAACTATCACACTAACCCTGAATAGTGTGGCCATCAAGCTGTGAACCATATTCAGAGGTCTCTGGTGTGCTACACTATCCCAACAGCATGAATCTACCACTGCACTATGCAAATGAAGGATACTTCATGCATAAAGGGTGCAGCAGTATATTCAGCAGTTTCAGTAGTGATAAACAGTTACCATTGCAGCGCTGTTCAATGCTGCTGAAACTCTGCTCTTAACGGGGTGCGATGGCTGTGACCCCCAAATGCCTATACTGTTACAACTTTGTAGTTTTCCTGGTGGATAGTGGTCCCTCATCCTGATCACCCATGTTATATGCATGCTGTTCATTCCTTGCAGTCTAGTGGACCCCCACACCCTGATTGCTTGTCCTATGCTCAAAACATCACTCCCTGGTAGTCTAGTTGTCCTCCCACCTCCTGAACATCCATGCTGGTTGTTTTAATTCATCTCCTTGATGTCTAGTGGTCCCCATAGTAACTAATATCCCTTTATATACTCTGAACATCCCTCTCCAGTAGTCTGTTGGACTCCCCTTGATTGCCCATTCTATTTCTGCAACATCCCCTCCTGGTAGTCATGTAGATCCCCCAATCCCTTAACGATCACCAACCCCACCACCTTCCAGCTTTGCACTCACCACCCTGCACCCCCCACCCAAGACACTGGTCTGTACTCATGTCAATGATGTCAAGCAGCACAGCCCTCCAATCTCCTCCTTGGCCCACTGCCATCTGACTGTCAGTTAGTGATCATAGCTACAGTCTCAGATTGATCACTGGCACTCAGATTATGACTAGCTGAAGAAATGAGCAGAGGGGCTGTGCCGGTCACTGTTATTGACAAAAGTATGCACTGGTGTTTGGGTTGAGGGGTGTGTGGGGCAGTGGGGCCAGAGATGGTGAGTCGGGTGGGGGTTGGCAACTGTTTGGGGGTACAGGATCTACTAGACTATCAGGGAGGGATATTCTGAGCATGGAATTGGTGAACAGTGAAAACCAGAGTGTTGCTGCTGGGTTCTATGTGATAATAATGAGCGTCAAACGGCGACTCGCATTATCGCAGCATCAGGGTGGTGAAAACAATTTCGCCATCCTGACATCCTTGGTGCATGGAAGAATGGCACCGGGGATTTAAATACTTTGCTTTCTGTGGGGGGGTGCATCCCCACACCCCCGCACCCTCCTACTTAAAGATTCTCAACTCTGGGTGGGTGCATGTCGGGGTGGGGTGCAAAAGCAAAATAAATACAAGTTCTGGGCTGGGCGCAACAAAAACTCAGTAGCACCCAGACTCAGACCCAAACCTGGAACACCACGCACCGTGAAGTGAAGCCAACCCCCAATGCCACGGTCGCAGCTCGGCAGCTGACCGCAGCACCACCCCCTACACCCCCCTCCCAGGCCACGCTCACCATGCTCGCTCCCACCCCCACATGCGTACATATACGAATATCCTGTTGCTAGGTCGCCCACAACCCTACATCCAGTCACCCTCCTGCCCTCGCCTGGCTACCATCGCATCGCCGCTGGTGGCGCCGACTTTCAGGTGCCAACCTCACGTGCTACCTTGCTGCTGGTAGGGGTGGCTAACCCCATGGCTTAATTCAACACAGGTCCAAAATCAGCTGCACTTGATAAGAGAATATAACACCAGCACAAAGAGTTCTCACTGCATAGAAAGTTTTATTGCTATTCAGGCATGATACTGCAAATATATGCAGTGTAGGCTAAATGCCAATCACAATAAGAGGCTCAGTACTGCAGCACATCACCAGAAGGCTTCGTCAAGGGTAGAGACATAATGGACTAGTGAACCATTTTGATGATATCATAGGATTGACAGACATGCAAAGTAATATACAATTGTGGGTGATAAATACAATGTGCTGCTATCTTCAGGGACCATCACAACTTGTAAAAAAAGTTATAACATCTAAAGAACTTTACCATGGGTAGTAAAACTTCAGTAAATATTGCCAAATGCATAGGAGTTTTGACAAGGGATATTCCTAGAGACATAAGAGAGTGCATTAAGTACTCCATTCACTATCTGTTGCAAACTCAAGTATTCATATCCATGTGGATTTACCTGGATAACAGATACTTTGTTCTGAATGTCCTGACACTATAAGATAATTTCTCAGAGAACTGACCTGGATACCTCATATCTGCTCCAGAAGAAAAACATCTAGGTCTATGATTACTCTTTTCCAAAGATATCAAAATGCTATCCAGTAGTTCTGTGTATAATGTTGAAATTCTGGAAGAATGGAATTTTGCAGAATCTAATTCTACTGAATTCCATCAGAAGTGGAAGTCTGAAATTCTGAAAGTGGAATTGAACTATGGATTAGGAATTCGTGGTTTACAAAAATCGTGGATTAGTTTTCCAGAAACTCATTTTAGAGATTGTTGCAAAGCAGCTGTTAGGAAGTGTAAAGCAGGTAATTTTCTTAATCAACAGCTCACTAGTATAAATAAGCCAATACAAAATTGGAAAATATTAAATGACTTATTAGAGAGATCACAAAATACATACAGTATACTGTATATCCATTTTGAATTCTTCTAAGGGTGAACTAATGGATGCAAAAGAAATGGCTGAGGAACTGAACTTCAGTTTTTGTAATATGGCTGGGTTAATATCGGGACTGGATACTGATGCTGTTTTTTTCTGATGCTGATTCTCATGTATCATTGCATCAGGGGTTTAAATGTCATACTATTTCCTTAGATGAAATGGTCAGTTATCTTAAGGATATGAATGTAACAGTCCATAATGGGGATGATTTAACCGATGTTAAATTAATGGCACTTGCAAAGGACCTTATGGTTTATCCTTTAAATTTCCTGTTAAACTTTTCCTTATCCACTGGAACAGTTCCTAGTTTATGGAAGCAAACAACTGTAGTACCTATATTTAAATCAGATGATAGAACACCATATCAACAAGGCTTTAGACAAGAGCATAGTGCTCTGACAGCCTTGACTGAGCTGATGGATTTCCTGCATGAGACCGGAAACAAAAAGGGATATGGGCATTGCAATGGTTTTAGACTTATCAAAGGCATTCAACCGAGTCGATCATAGTTTACTGTTCACTAAACTTAGGTTGACTGGTTTCTCTGATATTGTGATCTCTTTGTTCTCAAATTGCTTAATCAATAGAAAACAAAGGGTTGCATTAGGCAAGGTAAAATCTTCCCTTACAGATGTAAACATTGTAGTACCCCAGGGGTCGATCTTAGGCCCAGTTTTATTTCATTTATTTATAAATGATTTAGCACAGGTAGTCACTAGGGCCTGTATTCTCTTGTATGCTGATGATGTAGTTTTATTTGCTAATGATTCTTGTGCCTCATCCCTAATGGCTAAGGTTGAGACTGATTTTTGTTTGGTACAAACATGGCTGATCAAAAATAAGCTGGTCCTGAATGTTGCCAGGACCACATTTATGTTTTTTGGGCTGGCTATTAAATTGTCAACTTGTTCATTAGCCTTAATAATCCATGACATTTATTATAAGGCAATAGAGAGGGTTGATACATTCAAATATTTGGGATTCATGCTTGATAGTTCCTTGTCATTTAATTATCATATCGACCTCTTGATTAAGAATGTTCGCATGAGATTGGGTCTATTGTATAAAGTCAGAAACTGTTTAGCTTTACATACACAGAAAGTTCTAGCCCAATCTATGTTATTATCTTTGATAGATTTTGGCCTTCCAATCTATTCTGTGGTTAGTAAAACAATGTTTGAAGGACTGAAGTCCTTTATAATCAGGTTTGCCAATTTGTCACTTTAAGTCCATGTTATATTCACCACTGTGAGTTATATTCAGAATTAAACTGGCCTACTTTTGAGGCACAATGTTTCTATGTCAGACTACTTACATTTTGAACATTTTATAGATGCCCAGTTATGTTCCACTTTAAGAATTTCTTAACTCTCTAATCTTCAGGGTATGCAACACATCTATCTGAAAGCAGGAATATTAAACCCTCTCGTTATTGAACAGTTGCAGGTCAACTTTGTTTTTTTTATATAAATCAGTTATAGACTAGAATTCTTTACCTAAAGAATTTCATCATTTCTAGGTTTAAATTTGCATAGAAAGCATATTCTATGAATATGGCTAAATGTCTGTGTTTTACTTGATTGTATATATTGTGTATCTGAACACTATCTTGTCTACTTCATACTATCTAATATTGTACTTTGTACTCATGTCCCCCATGAAAATGGGCATTTGTTGCTCTTGGGTTCTTACCCGGTTAATAAATCTAATAAATAAATAAAATAAATAAACTGCCTGTGACTAATTTGCGGTATACGTAGAATTTGGAAAATTTTATCCATGGTTTAAATTAAAAGACTTTTAGAATTCTGCAGAATAAATTGAAACATTTTTTGCTGGTGGAATTCTACATTCCACACAGCTCTAAAATGCGAGAGTCTCTAGTTATACAGTGCAGTACAACCTAGTGTTGGGAACTAGTGTAATCAGTGTTGGGCGAAGGACCAAATTTCTTAAGAATCACAAAAAAACAGTTAATCATAAAATGTAACAAGACTTATGTTGTTATCTTAGTTTTTGCAGCAGGCCTTGCTGTCTCACCAGTCTCACTATTATAATTGTTATATGAGGACAACATTCAACATCAGTATTACAGATTTTCTTTATATACAGTACCCACAGACAAGGCTTTGACACAGCGGCACTGCTTTTTTAGTAATGCTCCCTACATTGTACACAGTGGTACATGTCCACTCAACACCGGGCAATTAGTTTCATCCTCCCAGCTCCTAATTCACTTAAAACTCCCTCATATCATTTTTTTTCTTAATTCTCTGATAGTCTGGGTTTGACATCAGACCATTCAGATTGTTGGGGGAGAGGGCTTGATTTTCTTGTATTCCCTGACAGGCCAGGTTAAGCTCTGGACCTGTCAGGTAGTTGGGAGGAGGACCAGATTTTTTTTATTCCCTGATGGGCCAGGTTTGGTATCAGACCCATCAAGAAGTTTGGGGTAGAGAGACAGATTTGTTTTATTCCCTGACAGGCTAGGCTTGGCTTTGAATTCATCAGGTTGTTGTGGGAAGGGACATACTATTTTTATTCACTAACTGTCCTGATTTGACCCTGGGCTCATCAGGTAGTTGAGTGGGGGAGGAGAGACAGATTTTGTTTTTATTCTCTAATAGATTGTGCTGGCCAATGGACCATTAGATAGTTGGGGAGGGGGCCATATCTTTTTATTCCCTGCTGGTCTGGGCACTAGACCCATCAGGTAGTTTGTGAGAGGGGGCCCAATTTTGTTTTGTTGCCTGATGGGCCAGGTTGGACACCTTACCATTCTGCTGCACAGCAGTTTGGGTTGAAACATGCATGGCAGTGCGAATCCCATGTGGGGATTGGGAAGAGTGCAGAGCTGAGATTAAGGTCCACTAGAGTTAAGAGTGAATAAGGTAGAGTCGGGCAGTGGAACTGGGATTGCTGGCATTTGGTGTTACAGCTTTGGAAGTGTATGCCATTGATACCCCTTGGTTCAGTCTCCATGCTAGTGTGCCACAGGCTGGAGGAGCTGGAGATGCCTAAACATACTGATAGCAGCAATAGTGCAGCAGCAGCAGACAAAAGCTTCCTGTTTAGTGTTTTGAGCCCCTTACTGTGAACTGAGTGGATGGGCAGGGAGAAAGCAATGTTTTACTACTCTGCCTATTCTGCCTTCCATCACTACTTTGCTGCTGCTCCTCCTTCTTTTCTCCCTTTGGCTTAATACATGAAGGAGGTTGGGCACTGGGCTTTTTAGGTTGTTGAAGGAGGGGTCAGTTTTGTTTAATTCCCTGCTGAGCACGGTTGGACACTGGACCTATCAGGCAGTTTGGAGGAATGGGACAGATGTTTTATTTAGAGATACTTTATACTGGATTCTTATACTGGGATTTAAATGGTAGAAGACCCATTGGTCCATATAAACCATCTCCCCACCTTAGTGGGTACGTTATAGCCCATCTATCATTATTAAGTCATCTATCCTTCTTTTAAATTCTGCCAGTGACTTACTAGCCACCACTTCTCATGGTAAGGCATTCCAAATTGTCTCAGTCCTATTTACAAAGGAATGGTAATATCTATTTCCCTTTACTACATCTATTTTTATTTGCATCCTATGACCCCTAAGTCCTATTGGTTTTCCCTGTAGTCTAAGCCCCATCTCAGTAGCCAAATTTTTATCATTTATAAATTTATGCAAAAAACATTAAGTTTCCTCTCATTCTTCTTTGTTCCAGAGTGATCAGACCAGTTATTTTCAATATTTCATCATAGACCTACCTTTCTAATGTCCCCGTCATTTTAATAAAGTTTCTCTGCAGTCTCCACTCTTCTTATTTCCCCTCCTGTATATGGATTCCAGAGTTGTGATCCATAATCCATATATGGTCTCACGTAGGACCTATAAATGGGTAAAAGGCATCCTAGGGACCTATTTACAAAACTTTGCGTTATATTTCTTACCATATAATTTGCTCATTGTATTATCTGCAAACATTGTTTAGTAAATTTCAGTTTATTATCTATTAATGAGTCCACGATCTTTCTCTTCTTCTACATCCCTTAATCTTTCTTTATTTACTGCATAGATGTTCTTACTATTCAATCTTCCGAGATGCATTATTAATACTAAACTTCATATTATTTTTATGTGCCCACATGTCTATTTTTTAAAGTCCATTTTCAGCTCCCTTTGTTGTTCTGGAGTTCCAACTGGTCTGCCCAATTTAATATCATCAGCAAATTTGACAACCAGACTGGATAAATTATGATGTAAGTCACTGATGTAGAGCAAAAACAGAATTGGCCCCAGTACTGATCCCTGCGGTACTCCACTCTTCACTTTGATAAGTTCCGACAATTCTCCGGTAACTCTTACCCTCTGCATTCTCTCCATCAAGCAATTTTTAGTCCAGGTGACAATACAACTATCTATCCCTGTATTAATCATTTTTTGCACTAACTTATCATGTGACACCTTGTCAAAGGCCTTTTGTAAATCCAGGAATATAACATCCATGGGCATATTTTTGTTTAAGTTCTTATTTATGTATTCATAAAAGCACAAATGATTAGTTATACATGCCCTATTTTTCTTAAACCCGTTATTTATTATCAACATACCATAATAATTCCAGATTTTCTTCTATTTTATTTTTCAATATACTCTCAGTGATTTTCCCCAAACTGCAGTCAAACTCACTCATCTGTAATTTGATGTTTCCGATTTTTTTCCTTTCTGTACAGAGGCACTGCAAAGGCTTGTTTCCAGTCTATAGGTACATCCCAAGAGCTGAATGACTTAATAATCCATGATAGTTTCTACAGGCATCAAATGGTGCCACACAGCTATGCTATTCTCCATCCTTTTGCATGGCAATAATTTAGTTGCATAAAAACTTTCTGTTTTATATGTTCATATTTTTTCATGAAATAAAGATTAGATTTTTCTATTCACAAAGTTGCACAGAGAGTTTATTAAGAAAGGGTCAAGAAAGAACTCCTAAAACTCAAGATGGACAAGGCAATGAGGCCTGGTAGGATTCACCCCAGAATTCTGAAAGAACAAATGGGAGAACTAGTGACACCCCTGACTACCTTTTTTAATAAATTGTGGGAGGATGGTATGGTACCTGAGGACTGGAAGAAGGTAGATGTGATTACCCTTCCCAAAAGTGGGAGCAAGGTAGAGGCAGGAAACAACAGACCTGTTAGTTTGACCTCAGTGGTAGGGAGAATGATGGAATCACTTTGAAAGAAAGAATTGTTGAGTACCTAGGGGCACAGGACCCAAGGCAGCATGGATTCACAGTGGGAAGGTCACGTCAGATGAATCTAATAGATTAATTTGACTGGGTGACCAAAGTAGTAGACCAGGGAGAGGCTGTGGACATGGTCTACCTAGACTTTAGTAAAAGAAAAATGGCCAGCCACGCCTTTCAGTTTTTCAACAACTTTTTCTTTTTATTTTCTTTTTTCTTTTATTCTTTAAAATAGATCCAGTGTGACCCAATGTTTCACCTCTATAGACTTCTTCAGGGATAGGATCTAATTTTAAATACATAAATCATATTTAGTATTTTGATTTCAATATCAGTTTCTCACACTGACAACCTCAATTTTTACAAATGAGAATATTTAAAATTGTTATAAATTAATGCCACATTGGTCTTGTTGCTATACTCTATCATTGAATATCTAAAGTAGAAAGACTTGTACTATTTACATGGGAAAAAACAATTTCATTCAGTGGTCGAGTCAACCTCATGGCAGCCTTCACTGAGGAGAAGGGCTGTGTCCATCAGACCCATGGTATCCCACTTTGTGCCACAAACCTCTATCAGCCAGGTCATATACTTGTTTAAATCAAGGATACTAATTAATTACTATAGTGCATGCTTCCTACAGTGGTTTATTACATAATGCATTTATTCTGGTGGGAGGCCCACATACCTTTAGTGTCTGCAATATTGAAGAAATACTTTAGCTAGTCTTGTGCAGGATTTAAGAGTTCTCTCTGCTGTTTTTATAAATTAAAAATGAATCATATCAGATGTACCCATTCCTGTATTTCAAAAAATATGAAAACATTTACTTAAACACAAACAGCACTGCTAACCTGTCTCCTTTAAGTTCAACAGAGTGTTTTCTTTTGCTTTGCTAGCTTCACTCTATTCTGATCTGTAACACAGTGTATCTTAGTTTGGGCTTGTTACACCTAACTTTCTCAAAATATGTAGTACGTACAAATGAAGTTTAAAATATAGGTCCTCTAGCCTTACTAGCAGAGCCCTTCTCTGCATATTTAATAGTTAAATCCTTGCAGCCAGTTGTTTCTCAATTTTCACAACGTTAGTTAAACAGGTTAAGCTAATAACACATATCTAGCAAAACAGTCTAAACCATAATTCAGTTCAAAATTAGCTTCTGTAGCTGAATTAAAGATGACAAAACATTACTGGCTTTTGCAGGATACATCACCCACTTCTGGGTTTTCAAACAAGGGTTTTCAAACAGTAGCTGCTTGCACTCTGTCTGCACACAAAGTTCATATTAAGCTTGCTGTTAAATGCTTTACATATCTACAATGAGTAGAATATAGTTATTTGTTCCAATACAATAATTTCTAACCAAGTTAGGGATGTAAAAAACTTACAGGTCATTTCCAGCTATATCATGCACTGCCAGGTTTTCAAGTGTCTATTTCATTTGTAGCCAGCACTCTGCCTGCACAGAAAGTTGTATTCAGCTTCTTTTTAAACATTTTGTCTTGACAGTAAATAGACTTGTTCTAGGCTGCAAACTAGAGGTTTATGTCCCTTACCTTCACTGTTTTGCACTGCTTTCACCAAAATGGTCCAGTCTTTGTTGCACTGTGTTTGTATCTGGTAGGGTTTATATAGGGGTGTGGTCCAAGGGGCAGAACTGCAGCTGTAACCAGAAAGGTCAGATGAAAAAAGTGGACTAATTCTGGAGAGGCAAAAGGGCCATGACAGCTGTAAACACACCACCAGGAAAATCTGGTGGGTGCTTTCCACCCCAAGGAATCACAGTGTATATGGCTTGCTAATGTGTTGTCATAATGCAGAGCAGGACATGCTGACAGAAGTTTCACAGACCTGCTTTTCTATCAAACTTGCTAACTATTTAAGCTATCATAAGTTACTCACTCACTAATGCTTTTTTCATGTAGTACTCAGTAAAAAAGGATTATGAGTTCTGGATCCAGGTCCTAAGTATCCACACCAGGTTTTATTGTGTTTCAATCATATTATATTACATCTGAATGAGGGTGGAAGTCAGCTTCCAAGGCTCTGCTAAGCAAAAGTGCCATGACAGATGTAGACACACCACCAGGAGAACCTGGTGGGTACTTTCTGCCCTTTCCACTAATGTGTTGTCATTATGCAGAGCAGGACATGCTGACAGAAGTTTCACAAACCTGCTTTTCTGTCTAACATGTTAACTATTTAAGCTATCATAAATTACTCATTCACTAATCCTTTTTTCATGTAGTACTCAGTAGAAAGGGATTATGAGTTCTGGATCCAGGTCCTATGTATCCACACCAGGTTTTACTGTGTTTCAATCATGTTATGTTACATCTTAATGGGGGTTGAAGTCAGCCATCCAAAGCTCCGCTGGGCAACAGTCAGAAGCATATATTCATAATGCTAGTAATTTAATTTTACCCAGTAGTCAGTCCTACTTTCAAAGGAAGTTATTGTTCTGGGTATAGTATGTTTCCTATAAATGATCAGGGTTTTTTCTCAAGTTCTATGTGACTTTTACAGAACAGATTATGGAAGGTCAATGAGGCCTGCAGGGGGTCAGGTGGGAGTGACCTATCAAACTTCAGTGCAATGGGTTATTATTTTCCATAGATCAGTTTTAAGTATCTTATATCCACAGACTGAATTTAAGTGAAACTCAAATGGGGGGGGGGGCACAGACACTATTGTTCAGAATTACCCTTATTAATAACTATTCATTGTCATCTCTGTTAACACACTTTACCACCTAGCTCCCCAGTTTTCATCCTCATTAAG
Source organism: Neoceratodus forsteri (assembly GCA_016271365.2). NCBI lineage: Eukaryota > Metazoa > Chordata > Ceratodontiformes > Ceratodontidae > Neoceratodus > Neoceratodus forsteri. The sequence continues at coordinate 802,233,061 of CM028129.1, forward strand.
CCAAAACCTATCACTAGTGGTGTTGCGGTTATATATCCAGAACATCTCTCGATTCTCAACTGCTTTAGTCCAATTCCCACCCCTGTTCGGGGGACATACATACTTGATCCCTCAGAACTTAATGGAAAAAGGGTTGTGTCCTGCCTGGGTAAAATGGACAGCTACCGGAGAGGTCTGATTCCTCAGTCTTATATTACTCTTATGTTCCGTGATGTGCTGTTTTAAGGGTCTGTTGGTCATGCCAATATAATATTTGGAACATGGGCAAGTTAACATATAGATCACATGATCAGTGTCACAGGTTATATGACTCTTAATACTGTAGGTAGTGTTGCATTAGGGAGTTTGAATTCTTTCTTCTTTGATGTGTTGTTACAGTGGCAGCATCTGCCACACAGATGCATGCCTGGTGCCAATGGTCCTAACAGTAATTGCCCACTCTGTTTGGAAGCTCCTTTTTGTTCAGAATGTACCAATCTATCCCTAAGTGTGTTTACCCATTTAGAGGCTATTACGGGTTTATTTTTGAACTCTTCAATGCCCACCGGCCTCAGTGTCTCCCAGTGTCTGTTAACAATCTCTTTGATTGGCTCAGTAAACCCAGAATAGATAGGTGGTAGTACCATCCTGTCACTAACTCCTACATTATTGCTTGAGTCCTGTTGTGGTAATGTAGTTTTGTATACTGCCTTCTGTATTGTTCTGTTACCATAGCCTCTGTTTGCAAACCTAGCTGACATCTCATCCATTCCCTTGTGTCTAAGTTTTTCCTCACTGCTATTTCATATGACTCTTAACATCTAGGAGTATGGATTACTTTTAATGAGGTGGGGTTGGTGGTAGCTGTGAGCATGTAGCAGAGTATTCCTATCGGTGTCCTTTCTGTATAGACAGTATTCCATAGATGTTTCACTTTTGTAAATCAATAAATCAAGGTAAGGAATTTCTGTTGTACTTGCAGTTATGGTAAATTGTAAGGTGTCACCCACTGAGTTCAGGTGTTCGTGGAAACTCCCAAGTTCCTCCTGTGTACCATCCCAGATGAATAATAAATCATCAATGTACCTCTTGTGTGTTACAATATGTTTGTAATATGGATTGTACATAGGGTTAAGGATAAAAAGAGTCTTAAAATGCTCCATGAAAAGGTTGGCATAGGTAGGAGCCATGGTGCTGCCCAAGGCAGTACCTCTGATTTGTTTATAAAATGTCCCATTAAACTTAAAATAGTTTTCAAATAGAACTAGTCTTGCTAATTCTAGAAGTGCACTGGTAGGTGGAGTATTAATATCTCTAATTTTGTTAATACGTATCTCCAGGGTGTACAGTCCATCTTCATGTGGTATGCAGGTGTAGAGGTCTTTAACATCCATGGTACAGAGTATTAAGTCCTGAATTTGGTATTGCTGTAATGTCTGGTTAAGACTTTTTATGGTGTCAATAACATCACTAGTGTATCTTAGATAACTCTGCATTAATGGAACTGCTTCACTTACAAAATGGTTAACAAAAATTAGAGGGGGCCTCTAGGATGGAGTCATTGCCAGACACTATGGGTCTTGCTGGTGGTTTTACAGGGTTTTTGCGTATCTTAGATAACCCATAAAACACAGGTGTTTTAGGGAATTCCTTTCTCAGTAGTTTTACCAGCCGGTCCTGAAGGTGCCCAAGTTCTGTTTCAGTTTTTAAGATGCCATTTAGGCTAGTGGCAATTCTAATGGTTGGTTCCCATACCTAGACTTTAGCAAGGCATTTTACACAGTCCCACACAAAAGATAAATGAACAAGTTAACCAGTCTGAGAGTGGGTTCAAGGGTGGTAGCCTGGGTTAAAAATTGGCTGGACAACAGGACACAGAGGGTAATGGTAAACAGAGTCCACGCCAAAGAAAGGGGGTTACTAGTGGGGTACCGCAGGGTTCAGTATTAGGCTAGTCCTCTTTAATGTCTTTATAAGTGACATTGCAAAGGGGCTAGAAGGAAAGTTATGCCTCTTTGCAAATGACACAAAGATTTGCAACAGGGTTGATACACAAGGGGGGAGGAAAGGATGATAATAGACTTGGCAAGGTTGGAGGAATGGTCAAAAGTATGGCAGCTTAGATTCAATGCAAAGAAGTGCCAACTAATGCACCTGGGAAACAGAAACCCAGGGTAAGAGTACATAATGGGGGGGGAGCACTAACAACAACAAAAATGAAAGGGACCTGGGGGTAGTCATATCAGATGATCTAAAGGTAGTCAGGCAATGTGAGAAGGCAATAAGGAGGGCTGGGGGGATACTGGGATGCATAGGGAGAGGCATCACCAGTAGAAAACAGGAAGTTGTCATCCCTCTGTAGAGATGGTTCTATGTGATAATGGAGATCACGGAAAGTCAATCGCCATTAGGTTGAATATACATCAGCGAAAATCAAGTTAGCTGATGTACACTTGTGACGCAAACCAAAAGGGCACCAAAAACATAGGTTATTTATTTTTGTGGGGGCTTCACCCCTGCACTCCCCTACCAAAAGATTTTCAACTCCAGGTGGGTGGGTGTTGGGGTGGGTGAAAACAAACAAACAAAAATTTCATGGACTGGTGTAAAAATATTGACGTGCCCGGCATCGAACCTAGCACCATCCCAACCCTAGCCTGCCACAAATCCACCATGCCACATGGCCAGCTCAGCAACCCACCACCACACTACACCTCACAAACCCTCCCTCCCCTTCCACCCGTCGCATGGCATGCTTGCTTCCACCCCCTCGCGTTCATATACATATAGTGACAGGATCTCACTATAGCCGTATTCACCCCCTGTCCAGTAGCCCTGTGAACAGGCTCCACTTTAGAGTCGTTTTTTTTGAAAGTACTCAATAGCTGACACCCTTGTCACAGGATAACATACAGACAGTCGGTGAGACCCCATCTGGAGTACTGCATGCAGTTATGGAGACCCCATCTCCGTAAGGACATAGACAGGATGGAGGCAGTCCAGAGGAGGGCAACTAAAATGATTCAGGGTCTACACCAGAAACCATATGAAGAGAAATGAAAGAAGCTTAATATGTATGCCCTTGAGGAAAAAAGGGAGAGGGGGACATGATAGAAACTTTCAAGTACCTCAAGGGAATCAACAAAGTCCAAGAGGGTTACATCTTTCAGAAAAAGAGATGTGCAAGAACAAGGGGACACAGTTTGAAGACAGAGGGAGGATGGCTCAGGGGCAATGTGAGGAAGTATTTTTTCATGGAGAGGGTGGTGCACACATAGAATGGCCTTCCTGAGGAGGTCATGTTGTCAAAAATAGTGGGGGAATTCAAGAATGCTTGGGACAAACATAAGACAATTATAGTGGGGGTAGGCAGACATAAGCTGTTGGTTAACTAGGATCTGCAGTTTATCCAATAGATAGGGAAATGGGCAGACTGGGTGGGCCAAGTGGTCCTTATCTGCCATCAGATTATATGTTTCTGTTTCCTCTCTGAAACCATTCATTGTTATTCTTGTTATCATATTGGGGGTTGGGGCTAGGCTTAGCAACCAGAGGACTTCTTCAGTGTATCACCTACAGTAGGTCAGCTGCATGTTCATAAGAGTAGCACCACTGGCTCAACAGATTCTCATGCACTCTCCTCCTTGCAGCCAACAGAAAATGTTACAGACAGCTGCAAGGAGCAACAGCAACCACAATACTCACTGACAGCCATAAAAAGGGATATCCCAGTCTCCCAATGCTGGGATAACTGCAAAACACTTCTTGACTTTGAACGCAGTAGGAAATGGTCTGCTATGCAGATTAGCCTTAATAATATTCAAAAGCTATTTTGTGGTTAGTGTAGTATAATTCAATAAGGAAGACTAGGCACTTCCTTGCAGAATGAGAACCACCAATGCCATTTGATGTGGCTATCATGAACTGCTGCTTTCAGCTCTTGAGTGTACATCATCCTCAAATATAATTACAGCACATTGCCTTTCTTTTTGGAAGACCAGGTAGGAGTTTCCTTATAGAACTTGTAGAAGGAAATCATTTCAACTTTTGATCTGGTGAACTTCAGGAGAACAAACATTCTGAGCAACAAGTCAATCTCTGCTAAACTATTTATCATGATAAAATCCTACATGCATACATACATAGTTGCCAGCAGATTAGGCCAAATGGTCTATCATGTCTGCCCAAATGCAGCTCACTGATAAAATATAGTAGCTGCTCCACCTCCCTTCTGTAACCCATCGCACTCACTCACCGTCCTTGCTGTTCTCCTTAACTCCAACCTTCACCAAGCCCTCATGTCTGTCCCATTCTCTCTTGAGCCCAGCAATGGTATCCAGTTTTATCAGCTCATCAGGTAGTGCAATCCAGGGTTCCACTACCCTCTTTGTGAAATAATGACCTCACACCTTCCCTCTGTACTGTCCTCTTACCAGCTTTAGACTATGCCCTCGTAGCCCCCCCTTCAATTTTTAACAGTCCCTCTACTGCCACCCTGTTGACTCCTTTCAAATATTTGAAGGTCTCTATCATGTCCCCCTGTCCTTCCTATCTTCCAGGGAGTGCATGTTCAACTCCCTCAGTCTATCTTCATATGCCAAGTCCCCCACGCCACAGATCATCTTTGTTGCCCTTTTTTGTACCCTCTCCAGCAGTGCAACATCCATCTTTAGGTAAGGACACCAGAACTGCACACAATACTCCATGAGTGGCCTAATCAATGAGTTGTTTAGGGGAAGAATAACCTCCCTGCTCTTGGATGATATACCCCAAGATATACACCCTAGCATCTTATTTGCCTTAGCTGCTGCCCTATTTGGCATCAGTCATTACCCCCAGATCTTTCTCCATCATGGAGACTGCCAACTGAACTCCACCCAACTGGTAGCTATACCCAGGGTTTCTAATACCCAGGTGCATAATGCTGCATTTACTCACATTAAACCCCAATTGTCATGTGAGTACCCATTCTTCCAACTTCTTTAAGTCATCTTGTAATGCCCTTCTACAGTCCTCACTGTCCACCTCTGCCCCCACTTTGGCATCATCATCAGTGAATGGGCTCATCTTACTCTCATTTCCCTCCCTAATGTCTGCAATGAACAAGTTGAAGAGGATAGGTCCCAACACTGAACCCTGCGGGACCCCATTGATGACTCTTCTATGAGTCAAGGCTGCACCCCCCACTATCACCCTTTGCTGTCTATCCTCAAACCAGTTAGCCACTCACCTGACCAAATTTTCACCCATTCCTAGGTTTCTCAAGTTCCAGATCAGCCTCCCATGTGGGACCGGGATTAAAGCCTTGCTGAAGTCCAAATATAGAACAACAACAGGTTTCTGCTATCCAGAGGCCTTGTCATCCAGTCAAAAAATTCAACCAGATTTGTTTAACTTGACCTCCCCTGGACAAATCCATGTTGGTTGTCATCCTGGCACCTGATGTCTCCAGGAACTCCACCATCCTTTCTTTTAAGATAGTCTCCATCACTTTCCCCACCACGGATGTCAGGCTGACCTGTCTGTAGTTTCCAGGGTCTTCCCTAGGCCCACTCTTGTGGAGGGGCACTACGTGTGCCATCCTCCAATCCTCCGGAATGCAACCTGATTGGAAGGAGAAATTGAATAAATCCACCAACGGATCTGCCAAGACATCTGCCATTTCATGTAGAACCCTGTGGTGGATGCCATCTGGACCAGGGGCTTTGTCCATCCTCAATGTCTTTAGTGTCTTTATCACCCTCCCAATCTTTATCTCCTCATCAGTGAATGCTTCCTCCTACATGCCCCCAACCCTACTCACTCCCTGAGGCAGTGGCCCATCACTTTCCCCTCATAAATACCAAGCTGAGGTAATAATTTAACACCTTAGCTTGCTCTACTGCTCCCTCTACCCACCCCCTCCTTTCTTAGTCTACTGATCTGCCCCCATGCTTCCTCCTCTCATTGATATCTGCAAAAATTACTTCTCCCCTCCACTAATCCATTGAGTTAGTCTAACCTCCTTCTGAGCCTTGCAGCTCTGAACCTCCTGCTGACTTCCCTGGAGATCCTGTGGCACTTGTTCCTGTCTGCCTCACTGTGGGAGCATTTGTACCTTCTGTAGGCCAGTCTGTTATCCCTCACCCCATCCTGCACTACCCTTGTCCACCAGCAAAGTTTTCTGGCTCAGGCCATCTTGTTATGGGATCTTGCACAGGTTTTTGTGGCCTCCAGGATGTCTAACTTTATAATCTCCCACTTCTTCTTCATGCTCACGCCAGATTTGATTTCTCCTGCATGTTTACTGAGGTTGTCTGCCATATCTCTGAAATTTGCACCCCTGAAGTCCACTTTGTGGTCTTTGTCTGATTCCACTCCTTACCCAAGTCTAACGTGAAGCAGACTGTGAAACGGTCACTACCAGCTAGCGGATCATTTACTACCAGACTCCTAACCCAGTCTCCATCCACTAGGACTAAGTCCTGAAGAGGCAGTGTGGTCTAGCAGTTAAAGCACCAGTATGGGGACCAGGACATCATGAGTTCAAACTCTGTTAGAGCCAAATACTGACCTTATGACTTTGTTAAGTAACTCTACCTCTCAGTGCTCCAGTCTACCCAGCTGCAGAACGAGGGAGAAACATGATCCCACTGGAAAATGGAAACAAGACGTTGCATCTCAGCTGGGTTATCTTGAGTAAATAAATTGTAAATAATAAATAAATAACTAAGAAGCTGTACACAGGCATTCACTTGCAATCAGATTATTCAATAAACGTCCTACTGAATGTTCTTAAAATTCATTAAAGTAGGCCAAGTTTGTCATGTAGTTGCCATGCTTGACAAGAACATTGTCATCTTCATAAAGTCTGTCTCTGCCTCTGGGGATATGATGCATACCCCAGCTTTGAACTACACACAATGACTGAAGACAAGGTTGCCTGTGAAAGTTGACCTGGACCCAAACAAATCACCTGGGTCTAATGGAATTCTTAAAATTTGCAGTGCATATCATTATTGCCCTGTTCTTTAGCTGTATGATTTCTTTTTCATACCTCAAAAATTTCCTCTGCCAGAACATCAGCTGTTGTCAGATTATTATTATTGTAATAACTGGTGATCCACTATAATGACTGGATATACAGTCTTGATAAAATGCTGTAGTAACCCACTGAATTCTGTAATAATGCGATAGTGGGGGATTTTATGGTGTTTAACTCCTAGTGCTCTGACTTCAATGAAGGATGAAAGAAAGCACACTGTATTTGTGCGAGTACAGTGGCCACTGAGGGACACACTTGCTTGCACAAACAAAGCTTAAAGTTTTTTTTTGCCTGTGAAACCTTACACCAGTTATCATAAAAAATAATACCTGTGCAAAGTTTGTTTCATGAGGATTTTTCACATATCCTTGGTGTGTGATAACCTAATAAACCTCTTGAGCTTCACTCTAGGGATTTATGGATTATCACACACCTCAGGTGTGTGAAAAATCCTCATAACACACACACCTGCACAGGCATTATTCTCTATTTAATTGTAATAGTTCAATAATAATAACAGTATTTGAAAGGACCACGGGGTGTGTATGACAATACCTGGCCAGGTTGATCCCTTTAGATATACAACTCTAAATGTGGTTGAATATTCTTAATGTGATACATACATTCAGTACATTAGTAAACAGAAAATGATTTCCAAAAGAAATAGCAACATTATTGTTAAAACTGCTCAGGTTCTCATAATAGTGCATACTACAGTCCAATCTCTTGATATCAGGGAGACTAACAAGAGATGCATTCCTGAACCTCTGTGGATGTCTCACTCCTGCAATTTTGAGGACCATTCTATACTAGTCAACTAAGCTATTTGTCCTGGTATGAACCCTATTGGTCTTTGTTAAATGAGATGGCATAAAATGGTCTTGTGGGATCCAGCAGGACTCAAAAGTTAGGTGCCCCATATTCTGGCAGCTAGCTTTTTGCAGACAGGAATATTTCTTTCCGAGCAAGAAGCAGCTGACTGCAAAACTAGAACTTTTATTACTAATAGAACACTTCTATCTCAGAAGGAAACAGTGCCTGTTGGACTAAGGAAACAGATAATTTATTCAAAGTGGGGGGTCTCAGTTAGGGTAAAAAAGAAAGCCAGTGTTTGATTTTCTGTGTTAAGTAAAGGGAGTTTGATAAGTCAGGAGGGGAGAAGTTAATTAGGGGTGTGGCCTAGGCGTACAAACCAGGTGTCTATAATTACAGTTCCATACCGCTAGCTTTTTGCAGACAGGAATCTTGCTTTCAAAGCAAGGAGCAGCTGACTACAAAACTAGAAGTTTTATAACTAATGGAACACTTCTATCTGAGCAGGAGTCAGTGCCTGTTGGGATTAAGAAAATAGATACTTTATTAGAATTGGGGTCTCATTTAGGGTAAATAAAACAGAAAGTCAGTGTGTTTTTCTGTGTTAGGGAAATGGAGTTTGCTAAGTCAGGAGGAGAGAAGTTAATTGGGGGTGTTGTTTAGGAGTACAAAACCAGGAGTCTCCAATTACAGTTCCCTACTGCTAGCTTATTGCGGACAGGAATTTTACTTTTAGAATAAGGAGCAGCTAACAACTAAACTAGAACATTTATTAATAATAAAACACTTCTATCTCAGCAGGATTCAGTGCCTGTTGGTATTAAGAAAACATATACTTTATGATAAGTGGGGGGTCCCATTTAGGGTACAACAAAAATCAGTGTGTTAATCTGTGTTAGGGAAAGGAAGTTTGCTAAGTCAGGAGTGGAGAAGATAATAGGCGTGTGGTTTAGGAGTACAAAACCAGGTCTCTCCAATTATAGTTCCTAACTGCAATGTTTTTACAGACAAGAATCTTGCTTTCAGAGCAAGGAGCAGCTGACTACAAAACTATAACTTTTAAAACTAACAGAACACTTCTATTTGATCAGGAGTCAGTGCCTGTTGGGATTAAGAAAACAGATACATTATTAGAAGTGGGGGGCTCAACTAGGGTTAAAAAAAGAAAGTCAATTGTTTTTTCTGTGTTAGGGAAAGGGAGTTTGCTAATTCAGGAGGAGAGAAGTAATTGGGGTGTGGGTTAGGAGTACAAAACCAAGTATCTCCAATTAGAGTTCCCTACTGCTAGATTTTGGGAGACAATAATCTTGCTTTTAGAGGAAGGAGCAGCTGACTACACAACTTGAACTTTTATTACTAACACAACACTTCTATCGCAGCAGAAGTCCGTGCCTGTTGGGATTAAGAAACCAGATACTTTATTCGAAGTGAGTGGTCTCATTTAGGGTAAAAAAAAAGAAAGTCAGTGTGTTTTTCTGTGTTAGGGAAAGGGAGTTTGCTAAGTCAAGAGGGGAGACATTAATTGGGGGTGTGGCTTAGGAGTGCAAAACCAGGTGTCTCCAATTACAGTTCCCTACCGATAGCTTCTTGCAGACAGGAATTTTGCTCTCAGAGCAAGGAGCAGTAGACTACAAAACTAGAACTTTTAATACTGATAGAACACCTCTATCTCAGCAGGAGTCAAAGCCAGTTGGGATTAAGAAAAGAGATACTTTATTTGAAGTGGGGGGTCCTATTTAGGGTAAGAGAAAAGTCAGTGTGTTTTTCTGTGTTAGGGAAAGTGAGTTTGCTAGTCATTATGGGAGAAGTTAATTAGGGGTGTGGCTTGGCAGTACAAAACCAGGTATCTCCAATTACAGTTCTATACTGCTAGCTTTTTGCAGACAGGAATCTTGTAATCAGAGCAAGAAGCAGCTCACTACAAATCAAGAATTTTTATAACTAATAGAACACTTCTATCTGAGCTGGAGTCAGTGCCTGTTGGGATTAAGAAAACAGATATTTTATTAGAAGTGGGGATCTCATTTAGGGTAAATAAAACAGAAAGTCAGTGTGTTTTTCTATGTTAGGGAAAGGAAGTTTGCTAAGTCAGGAGGGAGAAGTTAATTGGGGGTGTGGCTTAGGAGTACAAAACCAGGTGTCTGTTATTACAGATCCCTACCATTTGCTTTTTGTAGATAGGAATCTTGCTTTCAAAGCAAGGAGCAGCTGACTACAAAACTAGAACTTTTATTAGTAACAGAACATTTCTATCTCAGCAGGAGTCAGTGTGTTTTTCTGTGTTGGGGAAGTGAGTTTGCTAATCATGATGGAGGAAGTTAATTAGGGGTGTGGCTTAGGAGTACAAAACCAGGTATCTCAAATTACAGTTCTATACTGCTAGCTTTTTGCAGACAGGAATCTTGCATTCAGAGCAAGGAGCAGCTCACTACAAAACTAGAGCTTTTATAACTAATAGAACACTTTTATCTGAGCTGGAGTCAGTGCCTATTGGGATTAAGAAAACAGATATTTTATTAGAAGTGGGGATCTCATTTAGGGTAAATAAAACAGAAAGTCAGTGTGTTTTTCTATGTTAGGGAAAGGGAGTTTGCTAAGTCAGGAAGGAGAAGTTAATTGGGGTGGCTTAGGAGTACAAAACCAGGTGCCTATTATTACAGTTCCCTACCATTAGCTTTTTGTAGATAGGAATCTTGCTTTCAAAGCAAGGGGAAGCTGACTACAAAACTAGAACTTTTATTAGTAATAGAACACTTCAATCTCAGCAGGAGTCAGTGTCTGTTCGGAATAAGAAAAGAGATACTTTATTAGAAGTGGGGGTCTCATTTAGGGTAAGAAAAAAGAAAGTGTGTTTTTCTGTGCAAGGGAAATGGAGTTTGCTAAGTCAGGAGAGGAGAAATTAATTAGGGGTGTGGCTTAGGAGTACAAAATCAGGTGTCTCACATTAGAGTTCCCTACTGCTAGCTTTTTGCAGACAGGAATCTTGCTTTCACAGCATGGGACAGCGGACTAGAAAACTAGAACTTTTATTGCTAATAGAACTTTTCTATCTCAGCAGGAGTCAGTGCCAGTTGGAATAAGACAACAGACACTTTATTAGACATGGGGGGTCTCACTTAGGGTAAAAAAAAAGGAAAGTCAGTGTTTTTTTCTGTGTTAGGGAAAGGGAGTTTGCTAAGTTAGGAGGGGAGAAGTTAATTGGGGGTGTGGCATGGGAGTACAAAACCAGGTGTCTCCAATTATAGTTCCCCACTGCTGGCTTTTTGCAGATGGGAATCCTGCTTTCAGAGTATGGAACAGCGGACTAGAAAACTAGAACCTTTGTTACTAATAGAAAACTTATATCTGAGCAGGAGTAAGTGCGTGTTGGAATAAGAAAATAGATTTTTTATTAGAAGCAGGGGTCTCATTTAGGGTAAAGAAAAAATAAAGTCAGTGTGTTTTTCTGTGTTAGGGAAAGGGAGTTTGCTAAGTCAGGAGTGAGAAGTTAATTGGGGGTGTGGCTTAAGGGTACACAACCAGGTGTCTATTATTACAGTTCCCTACTGTTAGCTTTTTGTAGACAGAAATCTTGCTTTCACAGCAAGGAGCAGCTGACTACTAAACCAGAACTTTTATTAGAAATAGAACACTTCTTTCTCAGCAGGAGTCAGTGTCTGTTCAGATTAAGAAAACAGATACTTTCTTAGAAGTGGGGGTTTCATTTAGGGTAAGAAAAAAGAAAGTGTGTTTTCCTGTGCAAGGGAAATGGAGTTTGCTAAGTCAGGAGAGAAGAAGTTAATTGGGGGTGTGGCTTAGGAGTACGAAACCAGGTGTCTCCAATTACAGTTCCCCATTGCTGGCTTTTTGCAGATGGGAATCCTGCTTTCAGAGTATGGAGCAGTGGACTTGAAAACTAGAACCTTTGTTACTCATAGAACACTTATATCTGAGCAGGATTCAGTGCCTGTTCGTATTAAGAAAACAGATACTTTATGATAAGTAGGGGGTCCCATTTAGGGTACAAAAAAAGTGTGTTTATCTGTGTTAGGGAAAGGGAGTTTGCTAAGTCAGGAGAGGAGAAGGTAATTGGCGTGTGGCTTAGAAGTACAAAACCAGGTCTCTCCAATTACAGTTCCTAACGGCAATGTTTTTAGAGACAGGAATCTTGCTTTCAGAGCAAGGAACAGCTGACTACATAACTATAACTTTTAAAACTAATAGACCACTTCTATTTGAGCAGGAGTCAGTGAATGTTTGGATTAAGAAAACAGATTCATTATTAGAAGTGGGGGTTTCATTTAGGGTAAAACAAAAGAAAGTCAGTGGGTCTTCATGTGTTTGGGAAAGGGAGTTTGCTAGTTCAGGAGGAGAGAAGTAATTGGGGTGTGGATTAGGAGTACAAAACCAGATATCTGCAATTAGAGTTCCCTACTGCTAGTGGTTTGGAGACAGGAATCTTGCTTTAAGAGGAAGGAGCAGCTAACTTCAAAACTTGAACTTTTATTACTAATAGAACACTTCTATCACAACAGGAGTCAGTGCCTGTTGGGATTAAGATACCAGATACTTTATTAGAAGTGGGTGGTCTCATTTAGGGTAAAAAAAAAGAAAGTCAGTGTGTTTTTCTGTGTTAGGGAAAGGGAGTTTGCTAAGTCAAGTGGGGAGAAGTTAATTGGGGGTGTGGCTTAGGAGTGCAAAACCAGGTGTCTCCAATTACAGTTCCCTACTGCTAGCTTTCTGAGGACAGGAATCCTGTTTTCAGAGCAAGGAGCAGTTGACAACAAAACTAGGGGCCAGATATTCAAAGCTTTGCCCCTGTGTTAAGTTAACACTGCCTGGCGTGAAAACTTAGCCAGGAACACAAAGCAAGCTATATTCAAAAGGAATAGCCCAGGGCAAACAGCCTCCGACTATAGCATGGGAAAGAGGCTGTGCAAACTGGGCTGGGAGTGCAAGGCAACCATAGCCCAGGAATATGACAGCACTGAATATAGCAACCAGGAAGTGCAAACCAGAACAACAACACAGTGCACAGTGATGTTAGGGTAGGTAGAGAGGACCTATGTGGCCAACACATGTTCCGGCAAATGCGTTGACCCAGTACAGCTGCTGGCAGCAGCAAACATGAAAAAACAGTGATCATAACTGTATAATATTCCCCGAACAATTATCACCGTGCTAACACGTTAGCGTGGCTTTAGCATGGAGCCAAGCGGTTTGCCCCGTGCAAACGTGTTAGCCCCATGCTAAACTTTGCCATATTGAAAAGTGACATGCAAATGAGCCCAGTTAAATAGTCTCTGGGCAAACAGCCACATTAGCATCTCATCATGCCCTGATTTGCGTGCCGTTTGCACAGCATTACTGCAGTGACCACAGCTCCACCTGTACGTCAGTCTGGAGGTACAGGGGCTGGCCATGTCTGACCGCAGCTCCACCTGTAAGTCAGTCAGGCAGTGCATGATGATAGCTGCAGGCTTCATGTAAACAGTTAAATGAGAAAAACCAGCTCAAATCACGTGTGCCACTATAACATAAAGCTTATAATAAACAAAAAACAGGCACCACCAGTAACAAAGTGAAAAAAGTTTATTTCACCAAAAGCTCATGTTGAGCAAGCCACCCAGCATTACAGGATCAAGAACCCTGTACCGGTTTCACACTACGTGTAATGCTGGGTGGCTTGCTCAACATGAGCGTTTGGTGAAATAAACTTTTTTCACTTTGTTACCAACAGTGCCTGGTTTTTGTTTATTATATTCATGTAAACAGTACAGCATAGCATATCGTACCCCGGGGGGACAACACATCATAGGCACAGGTTGTGGTGGTGCTGCATGCAACCTTCACACTGTAGGTCATGCTACAGTGCACAGCAGACACTACAGTAGCAAGAGGGCTGGCAGTTTGAGGGACTTGACACTGCCTATGGTATGTAGGTCAGAGATGACCACTGCACTGTACACAGTGACAGCAACAGCTTGCAGGTAATTACTGACAGTGGACAGTACTATCACATTGTTGTGTGATCCACAGATGCTGTACCTGTGGCATGGGATGCACACAGTGTCATGTACATGGCCTGCAGTGTGTGCTGTGACATCTGTACAGTTGTGTGGTAGGTGGCTGGGGGGTCATGTAGGATCTGACAGACACACAGGTGGTGGCGTAATCCCACTACTGGCCCATGTGCACTGAGCGATGTGTCCCAGCCTTGTGGACACACCAGGGCTGTGGTGAGGTCTGGCCACCCATACACCCTTCCCTCACTGGCCACCATGCCCAAAGTGCTGCATGTGTGTTCTGGCATCTGTTACACACCACAGATGTATGGTCTGCAGGTGTGTGCTATATGGCCACACTACCATGCTGTCCCCTATGGGTCAGATCACCCGTCACTGTTTGTGCTTTGCTCGGACTGGTGGCAACTGCTGGCATCATGGTGGTGTCATCAGTAAGCAGTATGTGTCCTCCATGTCTGGCATTTTGTAAGTGTTGTACTCTATGTTAGGGCCACCCAAGCCACCAAATGCCACTGCAAGCACCCGGCGCAATGCACCAATGACGTAATTGCTGTTTGCCCAGGGTTAAGACCAGCTTTTCCTGGGCCGTAAATTGTACCGTCCTATGGGTCACAGTATGCCATGCTAAACACCTTAGCGCAGCGCTAGTCGCTGAATATCTCATAGCGAATTTATTCATGTTCACTATGCCCCTTGCATATCATGATGCTTAGCCCGGTGCGTCTGCTGTTTTCCTGCGCTAATTGGCCTTTTGAATATGGTCGGCCCACTCTAATCCCACGCTATTCCCATGCAACCTGTTTGTGGACCATGCAAAGCTTTGAATTTCTTGCCCTAGAACTTTTAATACTAATAGAAGACCTCTATCTCAGCAGGAGTTATAGCCTGTTGGAATTAAGAAAAGAGATACTTTATTTGGAGTGGGGGGTCCTATTAAGGGTAAAATAAAAGTCAGTGTGTTTTTCTGTGTTAGGGAAAGTGAGTTTGCTAGCCATGATGGTAGAAGTTAATTGGGGGTGTGGCTTAGGAATACAACAAAAACAAGTTGTCTCCAATTACAGTTTTATACTGCTAGCTTTTTGCAGACAGGAATCTTGCTTTCTGAGCAAGGAGCAGCTGACTACAAAACTAGAACTTTAATAACTAATAGAACACTTCTATCTCAGCAGAAGTCAGTGCCTGTTGGGATTAGGAAAGCAGATACTGTATTAGAAGTGGGGGTCTCATTTAACGTAAATAAAACAGAAAGTCAGTGTGTTTTATTGTGTTAGGGAAAGGGAGTTTGCTAAGTCAGGAGGGAGAAGTTAATTGGGGTGTGGCTTAGGAGTACAAAACCAGGTGCCTATTATTACAGTTCCCTACCATTAGCTTTTTGTAGATAGGAATCCTGCTTTCACAGCAAGGAGCAGCTGACTACAAAACTAGAACTTTAATTAGTAATAGAACACTTCTATCTCAGCAGGAGTTATTGTCTGTTCGGATTAAGAAAACAGATACATTATTAGAAGTGGGGGTCTCATTTAGGGTAAGAAAAAAGAAAGTGTGTTTTTCTGTGCAAGGGAAATGGAGTTTGCTAAGTCAGGAGAGGAGAGGAGAAGTTATTTGGGGGTGTGGCTTAGGAGTACAAAATCAAGTGTCTCAAATTAGAGTTCCCTACTGCAAGCTTTTTGCAGACAGGAATCTTGCTTTCACAGCATGGGACAGCGGACTAGAAAATTAGAACTTTTATTGCTAATAGAACATTTCTATCTCAGCAGGAGTCGGTGCCTGTTGGAATAAGACAACAGATACTTTATTAGACATGGGGGGTCTCACTTAGGGTAAAAAAAAAAGAAAGTCAGCATTTTTTTTCTGTGTTAGGGAAAGGGAGTTTGCTAAGTCAGGAGGGGAGAAGTTAATCGGGGTGTGGCATAGGAGTACAAAACCAGATGTCTCCAATTACAGTTCCCCACTGCTGGCTTTTTGCAGATGGGAATCCTGCTTTCAGAGTATGGAGCAGAGGACTAGAAAACTAGAACTTTTGTTACTAATAGAACACATATGTCTGAGCAGGAGTCAGTGCCAGTTGGAATAAGAAAACATATTTTTTATTAGGAGCAGGGGGTCTCATTTAGGGTAAAAAAAGAAGGTCAGTGTGTTTTTCTGTGTTAGAGAAAGGGAGTTTTCTAAGTCAGGAGGGGAGAAGTTAATTAGGGGTGTGGCTTAATAATACAAAACCAGGAGTCTCCAATTACAGTTCCCTACTGCTAGCTTTTTGCATACAGGAATTTTGCTTTTAGAACAAGGAGCAGCTGACTACAAAACTAGAACATTTGTTACTAATAAAACATGTCTTTCTCAGCAGGATTCAGTGCCTGTTCGTATTAAGAAAACAGATACTTTATGATAAGTGGGGGTCCCATTTAGAGTACAAAAAAAAGTTAGTGTGTTTATCTGTGTTAGGGAAAGGGAGTTTGCTAAGTCAGGAGAGGAGAAGGTAATTGACTTGTGGCTTAGAAGTACAAACCAGGTCTCTCCAATTACAGTTCCTAGTGGCAATGTTTTACAGACAGGAATCTTGCTTTCAGAGCAAGGAGCACCTGACTACAAAACTATAACTTTTAAAACTAATAGAACACTTCTATTTGAGCAGGAGTCAGTGAATGTTGGGATTAAGAAAACAGATTCATTATTAGAAGTTGGGGTCTCATTTAGGGTAAAAAAAATAAAGTCAGTGGGTTTTCATGTGTTAGGGAAAGGGAGTTTGCTAATTCAGGAGGAGAGAAGTAATTGGGGTGTGGATTAGGAGTACAAAACCAGGTATCTGCAGTTAGAGTTCCCTACTGCTAGTGTTTTGGAGACAGGAATCTTGCTTTTAGAGGAAGGAACAGCTGACTTCAAACTTGAACTTTTATTACTAATAGAACACTTCTATCACTGCAGGAGTCACTGCCTGTTGGTATTAAGAAACCAGATACTTTATTAGAAGTGGGTGGTCTCATTTAGGGTAAAAAAAAGAATGTCAGTGTGTTTTTCTGTGTTAGGGAAAGGGAGTTTGCTAAGTCAAAAGGGGAAAAGTTAATTGGGGGTGTGGCTTAGGAGAGCAAAACCAGGTGTCTCCAATTACAGTTCCCTACTGCTAGCTGCTTTCAGACCAAGGAGCAGTTGACTACAAAACTAGGGACAAGATATTCAAAGCTTTGCCCCTGTGTTAAGTTAACACTGCCTGGCGTGCAAACTTAGCCAAGAGTACAAAGCAAACTATATTCAAAAGGAATAGCCCGGGGCAAATAGCCTCTGAATATAGCATGGGAAAGAGGCCGTGCAAACTGAGCTGGGAGTGCAGGGCAACCGTAGCCCTGGAATATGACAGCACTGAATATAGCAACCAGGAAGTGCAAACCAGAACAACAACACAGTGCACAGTGATGTTAGGTTAGGTAGAGAGGACCTATGAAGCCAATGTGTGTTCTGGCAAATGCATGGACCCAGTAAAACTGTTGGCAGCAGTAAACATGAAAAAATAGTGATCATAACTGTATAATATTCCCCAAACCATTAGCACCGCGCTAACACTTTAGCGTGGAGCTAAGCGGTTTGCCCGGTGCAAACATGTTAGCCTCATGCTAAACTCTGCCATATTCAAAAGTGAGATGCAAATGAGCCTACTCATATAGTCTCTGGGCAAACAGCCACATTAGCATGTCATCATGCCCTGATTTGCATGCTGTTTGCACAGAGTTACTGCAGGGTCCCACAGCTCCACCTGTAGGTCAGTCTGGAGGTACAGGGGCTGGCCAGGTCTGACCGCAGCTCCACCTGTGGGTCAGTCAGACAGTGCATGATGATAGCTGCAGGCTTCATGTAAACAGTTAAATGAGAAAAACCAGTTCAAATCACGCGTGCCACTAGGACTTAAAGCTTATAATAAACAAAAGCCAGGCACCGCTGGTAACAAAGTGAAAAAAGTTTATTTCACCAAAAGCTCATGTTAAGCAAGCCACCCAGCATTACAGGATCAAGAACCCTGTACCGGTTTCACACTACGTGTAATGCTGGGTGGCTTGCTCAACACGTGTTTGGTGAAATAAATATTTTTCACTTTGTTACCAACGGTGCCTGGTTTTTGTTTATTATATTCATGTAAACAGTACAGCATAGCATATTGTACCCCAGGGACAACACAGCATAGGCACAGATGGTGGTGGTGCTGCATGCAACCTTCACACTGTAGGTCATTCTACAGTGCACAGCAGACACTACAGTAGCAAGAGGGCTGGCAGTTTGAGGGACTTGACACTGCCTATGGTATGTAGGTCAGTGATGACCACTGCACTGTACACAGTGACAGCAACAGCTTGCAGGTAGTTACTGACAGTGGACAGTACTATCACGCTGTTGTGTGATACATAGATGCTGTACCTGTGGCATGGGATGCACACAGTGTCATGTACATGGCCGGCAGTGTGTGCTGTGACATCTGTACAGTTGTGTGGTAGGTGGCTGGGGGGGGCATGTAGGAGCCGACAGACACACAGGTGGTGGCGTAATCCCACTATTGGCCCACTTGCACTGAGTGATGTGTCCCAGCCTTGTGTCCACACCAGGGCTGTGGTGAGGTCTGGCCACCCATACACCCTCCCCTCACTGGCCACCATGCCCACAGTGCTGCATTTGTGTGCTGGCATCTGTTATGCACCACAGATTTATGGTCTGCAGGTGTGTGCTATATGGCCACACTACCATGCTGTCCTCTGTGGGTCAGATCACCCCTCACTGTTTGTGCTTGGTTCAGACTGGTGGCAGCTGCTGGCATCATGGTGGTGCCATCAGTGAGCAGCATGTGTCCTCCATGTCTGGCATTTTCTAAGTGTTGTACTCCTATGTTAGGGCCACCCTAGCAATGCAAATGCCGCACAAGCACCGTGCAATGCACCAATGACATAAAATGCTGTTTGCATAGGGTTAAGACCAGCTTTTCCTGGGCGCTAAATTGTACCATGCTATGGGTGGTACTATGCTGTGCTAAACACCTTAGTGCAGAGCTAGTCGCTGAATATCTCATAGCGAATTTATTCATGTTCACTATGCCCCTTGCATATCATTATGCTTAGCCTGGTGCTACTGCTGTTTGCCTGTGCTAATTGGCCTTTTGAAAATGGCAGGCCCACGCTATTCCCATGCAACATGTTTGTGGACCATGCTAAGCTTTGAATATCTGGCCCTAGAACTTTTAATACTAATTGAAGACCTCTATCTCTTCAGGAGTCAAAGCCTGTTGGGATTATGAAAAGAGATATTTTATTTGGAGTGGGGGGTCCTATTTAGGGTAAAATAAAAGTCAGTGTGTTTTTCTGTGTTAGGGAAAGTGAGTTTGCTAGTCATGATGGGAGAAGTTAATTGGGGGTGTGGCTTAGGAGTGCAAAACCAGGTGTCTCCAATTACAGTTCCCTACTGCTAGCTTTTTGAGGACAGGAATCCTGCTTTCAGAGCAAGGAGCAGTTGACTACAAAACTAGGGGCCAGATATTCAAAGCTTTGCCCCTGTGTTAAGTTAACACTGCCTGGCATGCAAACTTAGCCTGGAGCACAAAGCAAGCTACATCCAAAAGGAATAGCCTGGGGCAAACAGCCCCTGAATATAGCATGGGAAAGAGGCTGTGCAAACTGGACTGGGAGTGCAGGGAAATTGTAGCCCTGGAATATGACAGCACTGAATATAGCAACCAGGAAGTGCAAACCAGAACAACAACACAGTGCACAGTGATGTTAGGGTAGGTACAGAGGACCTATGTGGCCAATATATGTTCTGGCAAGTGCATGGACCCAGTACAACTGCTGGCTGCAGCAAACATGAAAAAACAGTGATCATAACTGTATCATACTCCCCGAACCATTAGCACTGCATTAACACGTTAGCATGGCTTTAGTGTGGAGCTAAGCGGTTTGCCCAGTGCAAACATGTTAGCCCCATGCCAAACTTTGCCATATTCAAAAGTGAGATGCAAAAGAGCTTACTTAAATAGTCTCTGGGCAAACAGCCACATTAGCATCTCACCATGCCCTGATTTGCATGCTGTTTGCACAGAGTTACTGCAGGGTCCCACAGCTCCACCTGTAGGTCAGTCTGGAGGTACAGGGGCTGGCCAGGTCCGACCGCAGCTCCACCTGTGGGTCAGTCAGACAGTGCATGATGATAGCTGCAGGCTTCATGTAAGCAGTTAAAAGAGAAAAACCAGCTCAAATCACGTGTGCCATGAGAACATAAAGCTAATAATAAACTAAAACCAGGCACCACTGGTAACAAAGTGAAAAAAGATTATTTCACCAAAAGCTCATGTTGAGCAAGCCACCCAGCATTACAGGATCAAGAACTCTGTACCGGTTTCACACTACGTGTAATGTTGGGTGGCTTGCTCAACACGTGCGTTTGGTGAAATAAACTTTTTTCACTTTGTTACCATCGGTGCCTGGTTTTTGTTTATTATATTCATATAAACAGTACAGCATAGCATATTGTACCCCAGGGGACAACACAGCATAGGCACAGGTTGTGGTGGTGCTGCATGCAACCTTCACACTGCAGGTCATGCTACAGTGCACAGCAGACACTACAGTAGCAAGAGGGCTGGTAGTGTGAGGGACATGACACTGCCTATGGTATGTAGGGCAGTGATGACCACTGCACTGTACATTGTGACAGCAACAGCTTGCAGGTAATTACTGACAGTGGACAGTACTATCACGCTGTTGTGTGATCCACAGATGCTGTACCTGTGGCATGGGATGCACACAGTGTCATGTACATGGCCGGCAGTGTGTTCTGTGACATCTGTACAGTTGTGTGGAAGGTAGCTAGGGGGGCATGTAGGATCCAACAGGCACACAGGTGGTGGCATAATCCCATAACTGGCCCATGTGCACTGAGTGATGTGTCCCAGCCTTGTGGCCACACCTGGGCTGTGGTGATGTCTGGCCACCCATACACCCTCCCTACACTCACCACCATGCCCACAGTGCTGCATGTGTGTGCTGGCATCTGTTATGCACCACAGATGTATGGTCTGCAGGTGTGTGCTATATGGCCACACTACCATGCTGTCCCCTGTGGGTCAGATCACCCCTCACTGTCTGTGCTTGGCTTGGACTGGTGGCAGTTGCTGGCATCATGGTGGTGCCATCAGTGAGCAGCATGTGTCCTCCATTTTTGGCATTTTCTAAGTGTTGTACTCCTATGTTAGGGCCACCCAAGCCACGCAAATGCCACGCAAGCACCGCGCAATGCACCAATGACTTAAAATGCAGTTTGCCCAGGGTTAAGACCAGCTTTTCCTGGGTGGTAAATTGTACCACGCTATGGGTCACACTATGTCGTGCTAAACACCTTAGTGCAGTGCTAGTCGCTAAATATCTCATAGCGAATTTTTCATGTTCACTATGCCCTTTGCATATCATTATGCTTAGCCTGGTGCTACTGCTGTTTGGCCACAGTAATTGGCCTTTTGAAAATGACAGGCCCGCGCTAATCCCACGCTATTCCCATGCAACCTGTTTGTGGACCGTGCAAAGCTTTGAATTCTGGCCCTATAACTTTCAATACTAATAGAAGACCTCTATCTTGGCAGGAGTCAATGCCTGTTGGGATTAAGAAAAGAGATACTTTATTTGGAGTGGGGGGGTTCTATTTAGGGTAAAAGAAAAGTCAGTGCATTTTTCTGTGTTAGGGAAAGTGAGGTTGCTAGTCATGATATAAGAAGTTAATTGGGGGTGTGGCTTAGGAGTACAAAATTACAAGTTGTCTCTAATTACAGTTCTATACTGCTAGCTTTTTGCAGACAGGAATCTTGCTTTCAGAGCAAGGAGCAGCTGACTACAAAACTAGAACTTTTATAACTAATAGAACACTTCTATCTCAACAGGAGTCAGTGTCTGTTGGGATTAAGGAATCAGATACTTTATTAGAAGTGTGGGTCTCATTTAAGGTAAATAAAACAGAAAGGCAGTGTGGTTTTTCTGAGTTAGGGAAAGGGAGTTTGCTAAGTCAGGAGGGAGAAGTTAATTGGGGGTGTGGCTTAGGAGTACAAAACCAGGTGTCTATTATTACAGTTCCCTACCATTCGCTTTCTGTAGATAGGAATCTTGCTTTCAGAGCAAGGAGAAGCTGACTACAAAACTAGAACTTTTATTAGTAATAGAACACTTCTATCTCAGCAGGAGTCAGTGTCTGTTCAGATTAAGAAAACAGATACTTTATTAGAAGTGGGGGTCTCATTTAGGGTAAGAAAAAGAAAGTGTGTTTTTCTGTGCAAGGGAAATGGAGTTTGCTAACTCAGAAGAGGAGAAGTTAATTGGGGGTGTGGCTTAGGAGTACAAAATATGGTGTCTCAAATTCAAGTTCCCTACTGCTAGCTTTTTGTAGGCAGGAATATTGCTTTCAGAGCATGGGGCAGTGGACTAGAAAACTAGAACATTTATTACTAATAAAACACATCTATCTCAGCAGGATTCAGTGCCTGTTGGTATTAAGAAAACAGATACTTTATGATAAGTAGGGGCTCCATTTAGGGTACAAAAAAAAGTCAGTGTTTTTATCTGTGTTAGGGAAAAGGAGTTTGCTAAGTCAGGAGAGGAGAAGGTAATTGGCGTGTGGCTTAGAAGTACAAAACCAGGTCTCTCCAATTACAGTTCCTAACGGCAACGTTTTTACAGACAGGAATCTTGCTTTCATAGCAAGGAACAGCTGACTACAAAACTATAACTTTTAAAACTAATAAAACACTTCTTTTTGAGCAGGAGTCAGTGTCTGTTGGGATTAAGAAAACAGATTTATTATTAGAAGTGGGGGACCCATTTAGGGTAAAAAAAATAAAGTCAGTGGGTTTTCATGTGTTAGGGAAAGAGTTTGCTAATTCAGGAGGAGAGAAGTAATTGGGGTGTGGATTAGGAGTATAAAACCAGATATCTGCAATTAGAGTTCCCTACTGTTAGTGTTTTGGAGACAGGAATCTTGCTTTTAGAGGAAGGAGCAGCTGACTTCAAAACTTGAACTTTTATTACTAATAGAACACTTCTATCACAGCAGGAGTCAGTGCCTGTTTGGGATTAAGAAACCAGATACATTATTAGAAGTGTGTGGTCTCATTTATTGTAGAAAAAAAGAAAGTCAGTGTGTTTTTCTGTGTTAGGGAAAAGGAGTTTGCTAAATCAAGAGGGGAGAAGTTAATTGGGGGTGTGGCTTAGGAGTGCAAAACCAGGTGTCTCCAATTACAGTTCCTTACCACTACCTTTTTGCCGTCAGGAATCCTGTTTCAGAGGAAAGAACAGTTGACTACAAAACTAGAACTTTTATTATGAATAGAATACCTCTAGCTCATCAGGAGTCAAAGCCTGTTAGGATTAAGAAAAGAGTTACTTTATTAGAAGTGGAGGTTCCACCTAGGGTAATACAAAACTCAGTGGCCCAGATATTCAAAAGAGCTGAGCCATGCGCAATGGGGTTGCACCTGCGCAAGTCCAAAATGTGCCATTCCACGATATTCAGCAGGAGGCAGTTGCGCCCCCCAAATCATGCTGAGCAACAGCGCAATGCTAATGAAGGCATGCACAACCGAAGGGGGAGGAACCATACATAAACTGCACAGCCTGATATTCAGCTGGGCCATGCAGAGTTATGCAGGAGCAACCCCCTATCTGTGCCTGCACAACTTTAGGCAAAGGTCAAGTCGAGGGCCACCCACAGGTGAGCTGCCACATTGCAGGGTGCAACGGCAGCTGCATGTGGTGGCCCTCTGTTCCCAGTGCCCCCCTGCAGCCCAATCCTTGGGCATAATAGTAACCGCCCCCATGGCCCGATCGTGGGCAGCAGTAGTCCCCCGCGGCCCAATCGTGGGCATGTGTAATGTTCCCCCACCCCGACTAGCCCAATCGCGGGCATACATGCCCTTCACCCCCGACTAGCCTGATGGTGGGCATCCATCACTCCCCCACTGACTAGCCCGATCGTGGGCATACATCACTCCCCACCTCGACTAGCCGATCATGGGCATAACATCAACTCCGACTAGCTCGATCACGGGCATAACGTCAATCCCCACCCTCTGACTAGCCCGATCACCGGTATAATGTCAACCCACAAAGATCAATATCCCTGATGGTCTAGTGGACTGTGAAGCCTGATAGTGGGCATAAGGTCAATCACCCTCAAAGTCCATCTCGGTGATCTAGTGCCTCACCCCACCCACCCACGAAGCCTCACCACCCCACTCCGCCTGTCAGCTGGTGGGCAGCAGCACCACCCACCTGTCACCCTTGCCCACGACCGAAAGCTCGGTAGGCTGCACACCATGGTTCATGAGCAAGAGCCAATAGGCATGTAGCCCATAACCGCAGAGCAGTCAGATATGTGAATGAATTAATTTCAACCAATTCATTCACATATCTGGACTGCTCTTAGACGGTATGGCTGCATGCCCATTGGCTCTGCTCTGGAACCATCGGCATGCAGCCCTACCGAGCTGTCAGTCGGTGGGCAGCGGATGGCAGGCGGGTTGGTGCTGCTGCCCTCCGCGACGGAGGGAGCAGTGGTTGGGGTCCATGGGTGGGTGGAGTGGGCACTAGATCACCAGGGATATTGGACTTTGGGGAGGGTTTGACCTTATGACCCCAATCGGGCTTCGCGGATCCACTGGACCACCAGGGATATTGGTCTTTGGGGGTGGGGGGTTGATGTTATGCCCGTGATCGGGCTAGTCGAGAGGTGGAGGGTTGATGTTATGCCCGCGATCAGGCTAGTCAGGGGTGGAGGGTTGACATTATGCCCGTGATCGGGCTAGTTGGGGGTGGGCAGTTAATGTTATGCCCGTGATCAGGCTAGTTGGGGGTGGGGAGGATGTATGCCCACGATCGGGCTAGTCGGGGGTGGGGGGATGAATTACTGTATGCCTGACTGAGCTGCTGGGGGGGATGGAATACTGTTCTGCCCGCGATCGGGCTGCAGGGGGCGTCAGTCCCCGATGGCTGCTGCCTGGCTGGGTGCCAGGCACAAGTCATCAGGGATTGGTGTACCTGCATGCTAAAGGCATGCAAATGGGGCCGTAATTAGATGCAAATGGTCCCCCATGTGCCTTGCATAAATTATGGCCCCATTTGCATGTCACCTTTTGAATGTCGCAGGTTTGCACATGGCGCAATGGAACTTGCGCCACCGCATCTGAATGCTCCACTCTGACCACTTGCAGTGGCACAAGTTCCACTGCACCATGCACAGTGGCTGTGGCCAGGGGGTGATATTCAAAGAAGTTGCTCAATAGTGCAACTCCATTGAATATCGCCCTGGCCACACCCCTGTGCTACTTTTTTGAGCAGTGCAAGGGCTTGCAGCACAGAATGGTGCAGTTTGAATATCTGGCCCCGTGTTTTTTTCTGTGTTAGGGAAAGGGAATTTGCTAGTCATAATAGGAAAAGTTAATTAGGGGGTGGCTTAGGAGTACAAAACCAAGTGTCTCCAATTACAGTTCTATACAGCTAGCTTTCTGCAAGCAGGAATCTTGCTTTCATAGCAAGAAGCAGCTGACTACAAAAATTGAACTTTTTTTAGTAATAGAGCGCTTCTGTTCCAGCAGGAGTCAGTGCTCACTGGAGACTAAGAGAAATCAGATACTTCATTAGAAGTGGGGGTCTCATTTAGTGTAAAAAAATAAAGTCAGTGTGTTTTTCTGTGTTAAGGAAAGAGAGTTTACTATGTTACAAGAGAAGAAATTAATTGGGGGTGAGGCTTAGGAGTACAAAATGAGGTGTCTTCAACTACAGTTCCCTACTACTAGCTTTTTGTGGATAGGAATCTTGCTTTCAGAGCAAGGTGCAGCTGACTACAAAATTAGAAGTTTTATTACTAATAGATCATTTCTATCTCAGCAGGAGTCAGTGCTTGTTGGATTAAGAAAACTGATACTTTTTTGGAAGTGGGGGTCTCATTAAGGGTAGAAAAAAGAAAGTGTGTTTTTCTGTGTTTGGGAAAGGGAGTTTGCTAAGAGAGGAGGGGAGAAGTTGATTGGGGGTTCGGCTTATGAGTACAAAAACTAGTGTCTCCAATTATAGCTCCCTACTGCTAGGTTTATGCAGACAGGAAACTTGCTTTCAGAAGAAGGAGCAGCTGACTACAAAACAAGCACTTTTGTTACTTATAGAACACTTCTGTCTCAGCAAGAGTCAGTACCTGTTGAGATTAAGAAACCAGATACCTTGTTAGAAGTGGGGGGGGCATTTAGGGTAAAAAAAGAAAGTCAGTGTGTTTTTCTGTGTTAGTTAAAGGGAGTTTGCTAAGTGAAGAGGGGAGAAGTTAATTGGAGGTGTGGCTTAGGAGTGCAAAACCAGGAGTCTCCAATAACAGTTCCCTTCTGCTAGCTTTTTGCAGACAGAAATCTTGCTTTCAGAGCAAAGAGCAGTTGACTACAAAACTAGAACTTTTATTACTAATAGAACTCCTCTGTCTCGACAGGAGTCAAAGCCTGTTGAGATTAAGAAAAGAGAAACTTTATTTGAAGTGGGGGGTCCCATTTAGGGTAAAAGAAAGTCAGTGTGTTTTTCTGTGTTAGGGAAAGGGAGTTTGCTAGTCATAATGGGAGATGTTAAATGGGGGTGTGGCTTTGGAGTACAAAACCAGATGTCTCAAATTACAGTTCTATATTGCTAAAATTTTGCAGACAGGAATATTGCTTTCAGAGCAAGGAGCAGCTGACTACAAAACTAGAACTTTTATTACTAATAGAACACTTCTGTCTCTGCAGGAGTCAGTGCTTGCTGGAGATTAAAAAAACAGATACTTCTTTAAAAGTGGGGTGTCTCATTTAGGGTACTAAAAAGAAAGTCAGTGTGTTTATCTGGTTTAGGGAAAGGGGGGTTACTAAGTTAGGAGTGGAGAAGTTAATTGGAGGTGTGTTTTAGGAGTGCAAAACCAGGTGTCTACAATTTCAGTTCCCTACTACTAGGTTTTTGCAGATAGGAATCTAGCTTTCAGAGCAGGGAGCAGCTGACAACAAAACTAGAACTTTTATTACTAATACAACACTTCTAGCTCAGCAGGAGTCAGTTCCTGTTGGGATTAAATAAAACTTATACTTTATTGGAAGTAGGGGGTCTCATTAAGGGTAAAAAAAATAAGAAAGTCATTGTGTTTTTCTGTGGTTGGGAAAGGGAGTTTGCTGAGACAGGAGTGGAACAGTTAATTGGGGTTTGGCTTAGGAGTATAAAACCAGGTGTCTCCAATTACAGCACCCTACTGCTAGGTTTTTGCAGACAGGAATCTTGCTTTCAGAACAAGGAGCAGCTGACTACAAAACGGGTAGTTTTGTTACTTATAGAACAGTTCTATCTCAGCAAGAGTCAGTGCCTGCTAGGATTAAGAAACCAAATACTTTATTAGAAGTGGGGCTCTCATTTAAGGTAAAAAAAGAAAGTCAGTGTGTTTTTCTGTGTTAGGGAATGGGAGTTTGCTAAGTCAGAAGAGAAGAAGTTTATTTGGGGTGCGGCTTAGGAGTACAAAACCCAGTGTCTGCAATAACAGTTCCCCACCGCTAGCTTTTTCCAGAAAGGAATCCTGCATTCAGAGCAAAGAGCAATTGACTACAGAAGTAGATTTTTTATCACTAATAGAACTCCTCTATCTCCGCAGGAGTCAAAGCCTGTTGGGATTAAGAAAAGAGATACTTTATTTGAAGTGGGGAGGGGTCCCATTTAGGGTAAAAAAAAGTCTATGTGTTTTTCTGTGTTAGGGAAAGGGACTTTGCTAGTTATGATCAGAGAAGTTAATTGGGGGTGTGGCTTAGGAGTTCAAAACCAGGTGTCTCCAATTACAGCTCTATACTGGTAGAATTTTGCAGACAGGAATCTTGCTTTCAGAGCAAGGAGCAGCTGACTACAAAACTAGAACTTTTATTACTAATAGAACACTTCTGTCTCTGCAGGAGTCAGTGCTTGTTGGAGATTAAGAAAACATACTTTATTAGAAGTGGGGTGTCTTATTTAGGGTTAAAAAGAAAGTTAATGTGTTTTTCTGTGTTAGGGAAAGGGGGTTATTAAGTTAGAAGTGGAGATGTCAATTGGGGGTGTGTTTTAGTATTACAAAACCGGGTGTCTACAATTACAGTTCCCTACTACTAGGTTTTTGCAGATAGGACTCTTGCTTTCAGAGCAAGGAGCAGCTGATGACAAAACTAGAACTTTTATTACTACTAGAACACTTCTATCTCAGCAGAAGTCAGTGCCTGTTGGGATTAAGAAAACTGATACTTTATTATAAGTGGGGGTCTCATTAATGGATAAAAAAAGAAAGTCAGTATGTTTTTCTGTGTTTGGGAAAGGGAGTTTGCTAAATCAGGAGGGGAGAAGTTAACTGGGGGTTTGGCTTAGGGGTACAAAATCAGGTGTCTCCAATTACAGCTGCCTACTGCTAGGTTTTGGCAGACAGTAATCTTGCTTTCAGGACAAGAAGCAGCTGACTACAAAACTAGATTTTTTATTACTAATAGAACACTTCTTTCTTTCTCAACAGGAGTCAGTGCCTTTTGGGATTAAGAAAACAGATACGTTATTAGAAGTGGGGGTTCTCATTTAGGGTTTAAAAAACAAAGTCAGTGTGTTTTTCTGTGTTAGGGAAAGGGAGTTTGCTAAGTCAGGAGGGGAGATGTTAATTGAGGTGTGACTTAGGAGTGCTAAACTAGTTATCTTCAATTACAGTTCCCTAATGCGAGTTTTTGCAGACAGAAATCTTGCTTTCAGAGCAAGGAGCAGTTGACTACAAAACTAGAATGTTTTATTACTAATAGAACATTTCTGTCTGAGCAGGAGTTAGTGCCTGTTGGGGTTAAGAAAACAGGGCCCAGAAATTCGAAAGGGTTGCACATGGTGCAACAGTGTTGCACCATGCACAACCCAGTGATGCACCCCGGCATGATATTCAAATGGGAATTGCACTTGGCACAAATCCAGACGCGCTGGAGTGCATCAGTAATTTATGCAGGCGCAGGTGGGGGGGCGTGCCCATGCATACTCTGCACAGCCCGATATTCAGCCTGGGATGTGCTGAGCCATGCAAGCATAACCCCTACCTGTGTCGCACAAAGTTGATCCAAAAAAAAAGGATCAAAGGCTGGCCACCCACAGGTGAGCTGCCATACTGCAGGGTGCAACACGTCAGCTGCCACCTGTGGGTGGCCACCCAAGCTCCTGCTGCACCTCCTTGGTGGTGCCCCCATGCCTGATTGCAGGCTAAGTAAATAAATTTATTTGTCCTACATCCCTGGTGGTCCAGTGGACCACTGCCTGCCCAATTGCGGGCTAAGTAAATTAAATTATTTGTCCTATATCCCTGGTGGTCCAGTGGACTGCTGCCCACCCAATCGTGGGCTAAGTATATTAAAATATTTGTCCTATATCCCTGGAGGTCCAGTGAGCCACTGCCCACCCAATCGTGGGCTGAATTAAAATTAAATAAACCACTATCCCTGGTGGTCTACTGGATCTGTCTGCCTGATCATGGGCTGAATCAACATAAAACAAAACCTATTATCCCTGGTGGTCCAGTGGACCTGTCTGTGCAATCACATTCTGAATTAACATAAAATAAACCTATTATCCCTGGTGGTCCAGTGGACCTGTCTGTCCAATCGTGGGCTGAAGTACAAGAAACAGAAACCTATTATCCCTGGTGGTCCAGTGGACCCCCTTCCCACCTGACCAATGATCCCCACCACCCCGCTCCCCCGGTCAGCATCAGGTGGCAGCACCCCTCCCACCTGCCACCCTGCTGACCACTGACTGACACTGTCAGTAGGGCTGTATGCCCATTGGTCCACAGCATGAGCCAATGGGCATGAAGCCCACACCATACTACACATTGCCTTAGAAAGATTCTGCTAGAAGCTTGGCAGAAGACACCAGGAGGAAGGAGTGCTGTGTGACTGGACTTCTCTACTGGAACTATATTGCCCTCTTTCCCTCCCCTACACCCTCCCACCCAAACCTAGTTCTACTTTTATAGGCGTAGTATTTTACTGACAACAGGAACTTCCTGTTTGGGAGCAGGAAGTGAGTGATCACAGAGCCACCAAAGAACACTTCTATCTCAGCAGGAGTCGGTGCCTGTTGGGATTAAGAAAACTGATACTTTATTGGAAGTGGGGGGTCTCATTAAGGGTAAAAAAAAGAAAGTCAGTGCGTTTCTCTGTGTTTGGGAAATGGGGTTTGCTAAGTCAGGAGGGGAGAAGTTAATTGGGGGTTTGGCTTAGGCATACAAAACCAGGTGTCTCCAATTACAGTTCCCAATCTCTAGCTTTTTGCAGACAGGAATCCTGCTTTCAGTGCAAAGAGCAGTTGACTACAAAACTAGAAGTTTTATTACTAATACAACTCCTTTATCTCGGCAGGAGTCAAAACCTGTTGGGATTTAGAAAAGAGATACTTTATTTGAAGTGGGGGGCCCATTTGGGTAAAAAAAATATTCAGTGTGTTTTTCTGAGTTAGGGAACAGGAGTTTGCTAGTCATTATGGCAGAAGTTCATTGGGGGGTGTTGCTTAGGAGTACAAAATCAGGTGTCTCCATTTACAGTTCTATACTCCTCAAATTCTGCAGACAGGAATCTTGCTTTCAGAGCAAGGAGCAGCTGACTACAAAAGAAGAACTTGTATTACTAATAGAACACTTCTATCTCTGCAGGAGTCAGTGCTTGTTGGAGATTAAGAAAACAGATACTTTATTAGAAGTGGGGTGTCTTATTTAGGGTAAAAAAAGAAAGTCAGTGTGTTTTCTGTGTTAGGAAAAGGGAGTTTACTAAGTTAGGAGTGGAGAAGTTAATTGGGAGTATGTTTTAAGAGTACAAATGTCTACAATTACAGTTCCCTACAACTAGGTTTTGCAGATAGGAGTCTTGCTTTCAGAGCAAGGAGCAACTGACAGCAAAACTAGAACTTTTATTACTACTAGAACACTTCTATCTCAGCAGGAGTCAGTGCCAGTTGGGATTAAGAAAACTGATACTTTATTTTAAGTGGGGGTCTCATTAAGAGTAAAAAACAAAAAAGTCAATGTGTTTGTGTTTGGGAAAGGGAGTTTAATAAGTCAGGAGGGGAGAAGTTAACTGGGGTTTGGCTTAGCAGTACAAAACCAGGAGTCTCCAATTACAGCTCCCTACTGCTAGGTTTTTGCAGACAGGAATCTTGTTTTCAGAACAAGGAGCAGCTGACTACAAAACAAATACTTTTGTTACCTATAGAACAGTTCTATCTCAGCAAGGGTCAGTGCATGTTGGGATTAAGAAAACAGATCCTTTATTAGAAGTAGGGGACTCATTTAGGGTTAAAAAAATCAGAAAGCCAGTGTGTTTTTCTATGTTAGGGAAACAGAGTTTGCTAGTCATGATGGAGAAATTGATTGGGGGGGTTGCTTAGTAGTACAAAACCAGGTGTCTCCAATTACAGTTCTATACTGCTAGATTTTTGCAAACAGGAATCTTACTTTCAGAGCAAGGAGCAGCTGACTACAAAACTAGAACTTTTATTGCTTATGGAACACTTCTATCTCAGCAGGAGTCAGTGCTTGTTGGAGATTAAGAAAATAGATTCTTTATTAGAAGTGGTGTGTCATTTAGGGTGAAGAAAAAGAAAGTCAGTGTGTTTTTCTGTGATAGGGAAATGGAGTTTACTAAGTTTGGAGTGGATAAGTTAATTATGGGTGTGGCTTAGGAGTATAAAACCAGGTGTCTTCAATTACAGTTCCCTACTACTAGCTTTTTGCAGATATAATCTTGCTTTCAGAGCAAGAAGCAGCTGACTACAAAATGAGAACTGTTATTACTAATAGAACAGTTTTGTGTCAGTAGGAGTCAGTGTCTGTTAGGATTAAGAAAACTGATACTTTATTGGCAGTGGGGATCACATTAAGGGTAAAAAAAGAAATTCAGTGTGTTTTTCTGTATTTGGGTAAAGGAGTTTGCAAAGTAAGGAGGGGAGAAGTTAATTGGGGGTGTGGCTTAGGAGTACAAAACCCGGAGTCTCCAATTACAGTTCCCTATTGCAAACTTTTGCAAAGAGGAATCTTGCTTTCAGAGCAAGAAGCAGTTGACTACAAAACTAGAATTTTTATTACTAATAGAACACTTCTGTCTCAGCAGGAGTTAGTGCCTGTTGAGGTTAAGAAACAGATACTCTATTGGAACTGGGGTGTCTCATTTAGGGTAAAAAAAAGAAAGTCAGTGTGTTTTTCTGTGTGAGGGAAAGGGGGTTTGCTAAGTCATTATGGGAGAATTTAATTGGGGGTGTGGCTTAGGAGTACAAAACCAGGTGTCTCCAATTACAGTTCCCTACTGCAAGCTGTTTGCAGACAGGAATCTTGCTTTCAGAGCAAGAAGCAGCTGACTACAAAACTGGAACTTTTATTACTTATAGAACACTTCTATTTTAACAGAAGTCAGTGCCTGTTAGGGTTACGAGAACAGATAATTTATTAGAAAAGGGGGGTTTCATTTAGGGTTAAAAAAAGTAAGTCAGTGTGTTTTTCTTATTTAGGGAAAGGGAGTTTGCAAAGTCAGGAGGGCAGAGGTTAATTCTGGGTGTGGCTTAGGAGTACAAAACCGAGTGTCTGTAATTGCTGTTTCCTACCCCAGCCGTCTGCACACAGGAATCTTGCTTTCAGAGCAAAGAGCAGCAGGCTACAAAACTAGAACTTGTATTATTAATGGAACACTTCAATCTCAGCAGGAGTCAGTACCACTTCGGATTAAGAAAACAGATACTTTATTAGAAGTGGGGTGTCACATTTAAGGTAAGAAGAAAGAAAGTCAGTGTGTTTTTCTTTGCAAGAGAAAGGGAGTTTGTTAAGTCAGGAGTGGAGAAGTTAATTGGGGGTGTGGCTTAGGAGTACAAAATCAGGTGTCTACAATTACAGTTCCCTACTACTAGCTTTTTGCACACAGGAATCTTGCTTTCAGAACAAGAAGCTGCTGACTACAAAATTAGAACTTTTATTACTAATAGAACACTTCTATCTCAGCAGGAGTCAGTGCCTGTTGGGATTAAGAAAACTGATACTTTATTGGAAATGGAGGGTCTCGTTAAGGGTAAAAAAAGAAAGTCATTGTGTTTTTCTGTGTTTGGGAAAGGGAGTTTGCTAAGTCAGAGCTGAGAAGTTAATTGGGGGTTTGGCATAGGAGTATAAAACCAGGTGTCTCCAATTGCAGCTCCCTACTGCTAGGTTTTTGCAGACAAGAATCTTGCTTTCAGAACAAGGATCAGCTGACTACAAAACAAGTAATTTTGTTACTTATAGAACACTTCTGTCTCAGTAAGAGTCAGTGCCTGTTTGGATTAAGAAAAATGATAGTTTATTAGAAGTGGGGTGTCTGCTTTAGGGTAAAAAAAAAGAAAGTCAGTTTGTTTTTCAGAGTCAGGGAAAGGAAATCTGCTAAGACAGGAGGAGAGAAGTTAATTGGTGGTGTGGGTTAGGAGTACAAAACACAGTGGCCCAGATATTCAAACTGCGCCATTCTGAGGCGCAAGCCCCTGCGCTGCTCAAAATAGTTGCGCAGGGGTGTGGCCGGGGCGATATTCAAAGGAGTTGCGCTATTGAGCAACTCCTTTGAATATCACCCCCCCAACCACAGCCACTGCACATGGAGCAGTGGAACTTGCGCCACCGCAAGTTGCCAGAGTTGAGCATTAAACTTGCGGTGGCGCCAAGTACCATTGCGCCATGTCGCCAAATTACGATATTCAGGTGACATGCAAATGGGGCCATAATTTATGCAAAAGGCGTGAGGCCATTTGCATCTATTGTAAGCCCCATTTATCTCATTAGCATGTAGGTGCGCTGATCCCCGAGGACTTGCGCCTGGCCGCCCTGCCAGGCAGCAGCCATCGGGGACCGACGCACCCTGCAGCCCGATCGCGGGCAGTATCAGTGTATACATTCCCCCCCACCACACATCTCCCGAAGCCCGATCGCGGGCATACAGTAACATGACCCCCCGCCCACACATCTCCCGAAGCCCGATCGCGGGCATACAATGTCTGCCCCACACATCTCGAAGCCCGATCGTGGGCAGAATGTGTATCAACCCTCAGTGCCCGATCGTGGGCAGAATGTAAAAGCCCCCAGCCGAGATATCTCCTGGTGGTCAGTGGACCGTAATGCCTGATCGTGGGCAGAATGTCAAGTTACAACCCCAAACATCTCCCTGGTGTCTAGTGTCCTCCCACCCACCCATGAGCCCCTCCACCCCGCTCCCCAGCAGCTGGCGGGCAGCAGCATCCACCGCCTGCCTGCCCGCCACCCATGACGCAGCTGTCAGGTGGGCTGCCGCCCATTGGTGCAGAGCTACAGCCAATGGGCGTGCAGCCCATACCGTACATGACAGTCAGATTTATGAATGATCATTCACAAATCTGGACTATCATATCTGATATCGAACTGCATGCATTGGCTGTAGCTGCGCCAGCGAAATGCGTGCAACCAGATGCGAGTCGTGACGGCGGCAGGTGGTGGGATGCGCGCCCGCCAGCTGCGGAGGCGGGTGGAGGCCGCGAGTGAAGGGGTGGGATGAGGGACCTGAGAAGGGCTGAGGGTGCTAAACGACATTCTGCCGGTGATCGGCATTACGGTCCCAGAACACCACGAAGAGATATTTGGGTTGGGGGTTTACATTCTGCCTGCGGCATCCGGCACTGGGGGTTGATACAAGTGCCGTTCGCCGGTGATCGGGCTTTGGGAGATGTGGGGTCATGTTACTGTATGCCTGATCGGGCTTCAGGAGATGTGTGGGGCATAGCACTGTATGCCCGCGATCGGCTTTGGGAGATGTGTGCGGGGGTCATGTTACTGTATGCCCGCAATCAGGCTTTGGGGAGATGTGGGCAGGGGTTGTTTTAAGTTCTGCCCACGATCAGGCTGGTGGGGGCACAGGGACTGAGTTGGGGCCATCCAGGGTGGCAGCTGCTGTGTTGCACCTGCAATACAGCAGCTCACCTGTGGTGGCCCTCAACTGATCCTTTTTTTGGCTCAAGGTTGTGCAGGCACAGGTTGGGGGTTGCTCATGCACAACTCTGCACAACCCGACTGAATATCGGGTTGCGCAGTTTATGCATGGTTCCTCCCCTCCTGTTGAGCATGCATTCATTTGCATTGCGCTGTTGCGCAACCTGTTGTCAGTGGCGTAACTGCCTCCTGCTGAATATCACAGAATGGCGCATTTTTGGACTTGCGCATGCGCAACCCTGTTGCGCATGGTGCAACCCTTTTGAATATCTGGGCCAGTGTCTCCAATTACTGTTCCCTACTGCGAGCTTTTTGCAGACAATAATCTTGCTTTCAGAGAATGGAGCAGTGGACTACAAAACTAGAACTTTTATTACTAATAGAATACTTCTGTCTCAGCAGGAGTCAGTGCCTGTTGGGAAAAAGAAAACAGATATTTTATTAGAAACCGGGGTCTCATTTAGTGTAAAAAAAAAGAAAGTCTGTGTGTTTTTCTGAGTTAGGGAAAGGGAGTTTGCTAAATCAGGAGGGGAGAAGTTAATCGGGGTGTGACTCATTAGTGAAAAAAACAGGTGTCTCCAATTACAGTTCCCCACTGCTAGATTTTTGCAGACAGGAATCTTGCTTTCAGAGCAAGGAGCAGCTGACTACAAAACTAGAACTTTTATTACTTATAGTACACTTCTATCTCAACAAGAGTCAGTGCCTGTTGGGATTAAGAAAACAGATACTTTATTAGAAGTGGGGGGACTCAATTAGGGTAAAACAAAGGAGAAGGTCAATGTGTTTTTCTGTGTTAGGGAAAGGGAGTTCACTAAGTAAGGAGGAGAGAAGTTAATTTGGGGTGTGGCTTAGGAGTACAAAACCAGGTGGCTCAAATTACAGTTCCCTACTGATAGCTTTCTCCAGACAGGAATCTTGGTTTCAAAGTAAGAGGCAGCTGACTACAAAACTATAACTTTTATTACTAATAAGAAACCCTCCTATCTCAGAAGGAGTCAGTGCCTGTTGCTATTAGGAAAAGAGATGCTTTATTAGAAGTAGGGGGTCTCATTTAGGGTAAGAAAAATAAAGTCTGTGTGGTTTCTGATTAGTGAAAGGGAGTTTGTTAAGTCAGGTAGGGAGAATCTAATTGGGGGTGTGGCTTAGGACTACAATACCAGGTGTCTCCAATTACAGTTCCCTACTGCAAGCTTTTTCCTGACAGGAATCTTGGTTTGAGAGTAAGGAGCAGCTGACTGCAAAACTATAATTTTCATTATTCATAGAACACTTCTATCTCTTCAGTAGTCAAAGCCTGTTGGGATTAAGAAAACAGATACTTTATTAGAAGTGGGGGGGTCCTATTTAGGGTAAAAAGGACAGTGTATTTATCTGTGCTTGGGAAAGAGAGTTTGCTAAGTCAGGAGGGGAGAAGGTAATTGGGGTGTGGCTGAGGAGTACAAAACCAGGTGACTCCAATTACAGTTCCTAACTGCAATCTTTTTACAGACAGGAATCTTGATTTCAGAGCAAGTAGCAGCTGACTACAAAACTATGGGCTAGATATTCAAAACTTTGCCCCGGGGCTAAATTAGCACTGCCCGGCGGTCAAACTGTGCCCAGAGCAAAAACATAGCTATATTCAAAATGAATAGCCCGGTGCAAAACCAGCTGAATATAGCAAGCGAAGGAAGCCGGGCAAACAGGCCCAGGAGTGCAGGGCAAACATTGCCCAGGATTAAGACAGCACTAAATATAGCAGAGAAGACAGCACTGAATATAGCAATCAGACAGAGGGCAGTGCAAACACCCAGAAAAACAAAAGTGTCACAGAGGTGTAAGCAGCTGTCCAGGAACACAGGAACGCAGAAGAGCCCAGCCAGACACAACTACAGTACCAGTGAAAGGAATGGAATAACCTACAACCACAAGTGAAATCAGAACGCCACAGAACACTGTCAAATCCCAAGTCCACCCCAAAAAGACACAGGACACAGGAATGTCAACTTCAAAAATGTATAATGTAAACTGTGAAAATACAAAGTGCAAAGGCAACATGAACATATATACAGAAAAAAAAATCAAAACATAGCAGAACACTTTTCTGTACAAATTGGGTGCAAGAAAAACCTAATGGAAGGGGAAAGGGCAGGCGTAATAAAGGATTGAAAACAATGGGAAAACAACAGTAATAGTGCAAACAGTCAAATGGTAAATAAAGCAACAGAACAATGGGGTAAGAATGTGGTTGTGAGAGGGATGTGGAAATGCAAAGCAATGATGGGGAACAGGATGGCAGGAACAGGGCTAGGGACACTGGGCCAGGGACAGGAAGCAGGATAAGGTACACAGAATGCAGGGGTTAGGTGCGGGCAGGTGCCGGCAGACGTTCCTCTAAGACAGCTGCAACACGTCTCGTCTCAGATATGAGTACAGCCTGCTGTTCAATCAGGGTGCGCTGCTGGCGCACTATCCTCCGCAGAAGCTCCTCCATTCCCTCACCCTCCTCTGGATGGCTGGCCCAGATGATGACCTCGTGGACCTACAGGAGAAAGGGACCACATCAGGGCATGATAATGACACAAAGGCACCATGTACCACCACCGGTAGACAGCATGCCCCAACAACCATGCCCATGTGCTAGTATGTAACAAACCACAACACACACTAACATGTGCCTGCAGGACAAGGCAGTACGTAACAGGCAGCATGCAACACCCCAGTGTACATCGATATGCATGGAAGTAAGCTGAGAAACCCAACAACGTGGAGGCCAGCCAGCACAGTGGCGTGCAGACTGTAACAGTGCAAACAGACAGCCACCTCCAGAGATGTGAACGACAAGTGGACACTGACTGATATGCACATGGGATGACACATGGTGGGACATGCTGCCCACGGTCACACAGCTATGATACAAAATACAGATGACACCAACTGGAGAAATTGCCACAGCCCCAACCACGTGTGTAACCACACATGCCTGTCATGTACACCCCCAACAGTGGCCCACCCTCACTGCTGCTCTCCACAAGAACTGTTGACACCCAGCCAAACTGCCACCCACGATGCCATAATACAGCAGCTGTACAAATGATGACAGGAAACCCTGAACAGGTGGGTGGGTGACTGACATAAGTGTGCAACAGTGGCAAGTGACACAGATAAAGACTCAACAATGACCACAGAGAACAATGACACTGGCATCTGAACAGTAGGGACTGCAGGACAGGTAACCAAGCAGTACACAACCAGGAAGTGCCAATGCCCAGCCACACCACTTTCTGCAACAGAAGGGTGAGGGCCCACAGTGGTGTACAGAATGGCATAGTGCCGTGACACCACCCATGCAGAGACACACACATGTGAAACACAGACACTGGGCCTGGTCCACCAGTGGCACTGCAGCGTGGGCCAAAGGCATGCACAGGACAGTGTCACCCTGGTGGTCAAGGCATGGCGAGGCACACAAACACCTGTGGAGCAGCATCTGCCATAGGGGCTGACAACCAGCACACCATGCTACCACAGAACAACTCCTGCAGCACACCTGCATAACATGTGCACAAACAGTGTGCACTACAGGGACAGAGGGACAGCACTCTCTTAGGGACAATGGCCCCCACATCAGAGCATGAGCCCACAGGCAGGGGTGTAGCCAGACATTCACATGTTCTACATACAATCCCAAACAGCCGCACCCCCCTCATAAATGCTGTACTCAGCAACCCCAAACGGTAAACCCCTTCCAAAAGGGTATGATGTCTGTCAGATAATTCCCCACTCTCTAATGAGGTTGTACATTCCCAGGTGGGCCCCCCTCAGTTGAGTAAGTGGTTACCTTCTGAACTCTGAAAACTTTTGCATGTAGTATCGTGTTCCCTTATTAAATAGGGTATCTGGGACACTGTTGATAAATGTGAGATGCAAACACAGAACTAGTGTATCAGAATGAAGTGGAATATTGATATAAGTGTGTCAACCTGGGCCCTCCTCTATTGATGTTCCAGGTGGGCCTTGCATCATCTGTCCAGGTGGGCCTCTGCACCCCAGTCTGACCCTCTATCCTACACAACAGCATTTCAAACAGGGCCACACCCCAGTGGCCTACAGTGACAAAACATCTGGTGTACCTAGGAACAGTTGACAGACATGCAGTACCAAAGTGTACACTAATGTGTACAATGCGTGCCTACATACACACTTGCTCAACTGCCTGCCCTGTAAAGCCAGACTCATAGTGGAAAAGCATAACATTGCAGTACTCACGCACAACACCACTTTCACCGTCCGGCTTCTGCTGCACGCTGTGCCAGTGGAGGCACCCCTGCGCCTGTCGGATGATGGCCCCTGTCTGGCTTGTGGCACGTCTCCTGCCTGTGGTTTGTTGTCGGCGCCTGCAGTGAGAAGAGGTACAGCATCGTCAGTACAATATCAGCCACCACGATCGCTAATGACCACCCTGTACCCCAGTGGTGCATCACAACACACGCAGTGGCAGACGGGTGCAGTGCACCACAAAGCCATACCAAGCATGATAGGGTCCGTGCACCTGTCTACCCCTGTCACACAGTACACACATGCTTCATGGACTCCATGAGCAACATGTAGCCCAGCAACACATAAGCACATAAGCACACCACGAAACACACTGCCCCACCACCCATGCCAGCAGTCGTGCTACAGTCATCCCTTACCTGGCACAGGCACAGTCCCTCATGAACCATGGCCTGCAGCGTTCAAGCAGTGCTCGCTGCCTGCACCTGAGGTCAGCATAACGATGCGGCACTTTTCACCATCCGCGTGGGACACCTGCTGATGGCACTTAGTTGCGGGCAATGGAAGCCCAGACCTGCGTACAGGGGCAAGTCACCCTCCGCACAGGTCCAAATAGCGGCGATGGCGCCTCTGTAAACTGCATGAGGTTGGCAGTCTCAACCTCATCCCACCTGTCACGGCCCACCACTGCCCTTTGCCTAGGTCTCCCAGACATATTTGTGCTGTGGAAGGGGGCAAATTAACTGAACAACAGTGCAACAACTGTGCATACACCCTGACACACACTACAACTGAAGTGCAGCGCCGCGCTGACGTATGCCATAGCGCCGCGCTAACAGGAAGTGTTTGCAATGCGCATGCGTGACCCCTACCATCACCCTGGTCCAATATTGCGCGCATGCGTGTAGCGCCACGCTGAAGCTGGTTAGCGCAGCTCTAAAGCTGGTTAGCGCAGCGCTAGACCGCGCTATGACAAGGGTAACATGAGCATGCATGCTGCACATAGCGCGGCGCTGTTCCTCAAATAGCGCTGCTGTGCTAGCGCCAGGCTATTCAGAGCCACATTCAACGGCTGTATGCAAATGAGGGTACTTGTGTATGCATGGGGCAAAACGTGTGATTAGCATATCATTATGCACTCATTTGCATGACTAATAGGCAGGATTGCCTGGCCGGGCTATAAAAGGGCAAGCAGTGCACCACCAGTGTTGTATTGTGGAACTGCGGCGGGAATACAGCAGTGAACAACATGGAGAGAGACATGCAACAGGGGGATGGGCAGCAACAGCCAGGTATGTATCAAGGGTGTGGATAGGCATATTCATTGTACACAGTTGTGTCCAGTTTGGTCGACCGCCTGTCACAAACCAATTATCAATCTAATCTGTGGTATTTGGGTTAGTGTTGGCCACTGTGGACTGTGTCATGCATGTATGATCTCTTTAGAGTGTAGAGGAATCATCTGACAACTTGTTTGGAAGGGGGTGCAATTTTGATGGGATGTGTACATTATGTAATGGGGGGACGGTTGGAGACTGTGTACACTCCTGGTATGTATGACCACCGTGGGACAACATACGTCCACTGCATTGTGCTCATACCCCCTGCAGTTCAATGTGTCATGTGCCAATGTTTGCACATTTGTGTCTGCACGCCAGGTGCACTGGTGCTGTACTGTGACAGTGCACCGTCTTGTCTTCCTGCATGTGTGGAGTGATGGCCTCTGCCCCCACCCGGGCCTACACAATGTACCAGCAATGTGCGCTCCCATGCCACAAACAGTCATGGGGGTTCATGGCACATGTGTGCACACCACTCCAGACACAGGACAGACAGTGGCAATGTGGGCATGTGCAACGTACAGGCACATGCAGCCATCTGATATGTCCATGTGGCCTGTAGCACTGAGGGGGTGATATCATGCTGTCCACTGTGTGATGCAGTGCAGCACCAACGCAGCCACTGACACCTGTCCACTCTTTATTATCCCATAGGTGTGCAGGCTCAACCAGAGTGCATCCGTGCACCTAAATTCTCACAGGATGAGCTAAACACCCTGGCACATGAGGTAAAGGTGAGAGAACATGTGTTGCGCACACACAGGGCCACCGATGCTGCTGTGCGGCAGGCTTGGGAGGAGGTGACTGCAGCGGTGAATGCGGTTGGTGGTCGTGGGAGATCAACTGAGGCTGCCTGGAAGCGTTGAAATGACCTCCTGTGGCGTGCAAAGGAGGAGGTGGCACAGCGCCACAGAGACAGGACCAGAACTGGTGGTGGTCCACAGGAGCACCAGCAACGTGTGCAGGAGCCACACATGGCGGTGGTGGCATCAACATTGTGGATGGTGGCAGTGGCAGGTGTGCCAGGTGGTGGTTGCGAGACATCCCTTGCGCTTCCAAGGCCAGGTCTGTATTCACATGTGCAACCCCTGTCTGTGGTGCAGGCAAGGGTGCATGGTCCTGCTTTTGGTGTCCTGCACAGGCTGCACTGTATCCTGCAGAAATGATGGCTGGCATGGTCAAGGTCACTGTGGGGTGGGTGGGTGCATGTTGTCACAGGCTTGTGTGAGGTGGGTACCAGTCCTGAGGGCTGCATGGTGTGGTGGTGGTGGTGGTAGTGGTGGTGGTGGTTTGCCACAGTGTCCATGGATGGATGACTGACCCTGTCTCTATTCTCTCCTCAGCACTCTCGGACAGGCCTGCACCACCACAGCATGATCCACAGATGTCTAGCCAGGTTCCCGAGGTTGTGGAGGAGTTTGAGGACGATCGGCCAACAACATCTGGACTTTGTGTATCTCCAGGGTCGTATGGGCCCAATGCATGTTGGGCATACCCAGGGACAGGGCATGCAACTGCCTTGGGAGGAGGGGCACACCTCAACAGGGGTGTTAGGAGACAGTGGGCACCTGGATGTTGCCCCAACTGAGAGTGATGGGGTGGGAGAGGTACTGCTGGTCACTGTCACCAGTGCAGATGACAGTGATGTCTCTACATATTCACATCAGCTGGACATTCCTGTGCCAGGGGATGTAGGGGTGGGGCTTGCTGAAGGCCATGGAACAGGTCAGGGTGCTTCTGTAGGTGTCAGCAGTGTGGCTGAACACATGGTGGTGGGTGGTGTGGGTGGTGTTGCAGGACAGCAAGGCATGCATTGTCTGACAACTGCTGAGGTTCCAGTCCATATGGTGCCACAGCCCACTGCCACTCGTACGCAGCAGCCGGCTGTAGCAGTTGGTGCAGTGCCACAGGCACCACTGCCAGCTGCTGCTGTGGGTCCTGTGCCTCTGGTCCATGAAGCCATGGTGCCCGGCCACTCCTGCAGGCTGCTGTCACATCACAGCAGGAGGCCCATCTGGACCTGCATGCCATGCGGCGTGAGCTGCGACATGAGCTGGATCAGATACAGGAGGCAATAAGAGTGGGCTTTGCTCGTGCTGAGCAGCAGGCAGAGGACAGGTTTGGCCACCTGGTGGGTGCCATAGACCGTGGCTTCTCTGGGTTGACTGCTGCAGTGGTGGCAATTGGTGGTGTCATGCAGGGTGTGCCTATTGGTCGGCAACATGGGTTTGTTGGCTCTGGTGCACATGGCAGAGGGGCACACAGGCAGGCACACCGTGGGCGCAGGGCTGCCACTGTTACCAGTTCCAAGCCATCACAAACTCCACCTGCAACCCAACGGCGCCGTGGCCGTCCATACCCCCTATCTGCCTCCACCAACCCCCAGGGGCACAGGAGGCCAACCGTGCCTGCCTCACCTTCCACTTCAGCTGTGTCCTCTGCACAGAGCACCCCAGGGTCCCTAACCCATGGTACGGGAGCACGCCGCATGCATGGGTTGCATCGCCGGTGATGCCCACAGGCTGTCTGGTGTACTCTAGGTGCTTCCCCGACATGCATGGGCAGATGTGTGCACACACGCACACACACACACACACACACTCCCACCAACACAGTTGCCCCCCCTTACCCTCACAGCACACATTGCACCTCCCCACCATGATTACACCATTTGTGTGTATCCCGACCACATATGTGCTGCACAATCATGGAGTCACACCACATGCACACACTATTTGTATTACACTGGGTTTGTTTGCTGTTGTGATTCTAGTTTTCACTGTAATGTTAGTCTGCGCACATTAAAATTGTTGCTCACTTGTACTCTTCAGGTTGTTGTGCAGTCTGTACTTACCCTCTGGTCTGTTGCAGTATCCTGATGATGTTGTCCCAGTGCTGTATGGCCCTGCATG
This sequence comes from Neoceratodus forsteri, assembly GCA_016271365.2. NCBI lineage: Eukaryota > Metazoa > Chordata > Ceratodontiformes > Ceratodontidae > Neoceratodus > Neoceratodus forsteri. The sequence continues at coordinate 802,276,394 of CM028129.1, forward strand.
CCATGCAGGGGTCCCTCCTCTCCAGTTGCTCTACTATCCCCCGACCACTGGCTCTGGATCACTGTCAGACTGTCCCTCAGGTTCAGGTGCCTGTATCCCACGGTTCATTGCCATGTTGTGCAGCATACAACAGGCTAGGGAAGATACCGCATACCTTCTGAGGTGTATATTGGAGGCACCACCTGATGTGTCAAGGCATCTAAATCGCATCTTCAGGATGCCAAACACCCTCTCTATAATGTTTCTTGTTCTGGCATGTGCCTCGTTGTAGAGCTCCTCAGCCACTGTGGCCGGTCGGAGTACTGGTGTGAGCAGCCAGGGCCACAGGGGATAGGCACTGTCGCCTGTCAAAACATATAACTTGTTAGTGCTGTACTGTGGTCTGTCAGCTGCTGTCCTGCACCTGTCTGTGGCCCTCCCACATCCCTTCCCTGGCCTGCAATGCTTGCCCCCATCCATACTGTTGTGTGTTTGCCTTGTGTGCTACAACTCACCGACTAGTTATCCACTGGGTATTCTGCCCTCCTCAAAGGAATGACACAGCTGAGACTGGTGCCAGATGAAGGCGTCGTGGGCACTGCCGGAGTACTGTGCATAAACATTGGTGATGCACCCCGCCGCATCGCACACCACCTGGCAGTTGATGGAGTGGTACCCCTTCCTGTTCACATACACATCACTGCCATCTCCAGGTGGTGCACGGATGGGGACATGGGTGCAGTCAATGGCACCCAGTACAGATGGTAGGTGCGCAACTCGATGGAACTGCTGCATTGTTTCTCTGCGCTCTGCTGCTGTGCTGGGGAATACTATGAATTCTGAAGCATGTGGCAGGAGAGCCTCTAGGAACTGGGTCAGGAGGCGTGAGGTGGCAGACTGTGTTACCCAATGGTGTCCCCGTTGGTCGTTGGAGCGTCCCTGTGGCAAGGAAGCACATCGCTGCTGTCACCTTCTCCTCCACTGTCATGGCATGACTGCGTCTGGTGTTTGACTGCAGCTGCTCGTGCAGGAGTTCTGGAGAGCTGCCTCAACATTCCCCTGTTCATCCAGTACCGCCAAGATGTGGTCATCAGGCAGGGTCTCAAAGGAGACCCTGGGTCGGTACAGCCTGTTTGCAGCATACCGCCTCCTGAGCCTGCGCGAGGCCTCATGTTGTGCCTGCTCCCTCCACCTCCTCCTCCTCCTCCACTACAGCTGCCATCAATGGCAGGATCACTGCTACTGGGACTGCACATTCCTACTTCCTGTGCTGCTCCTCCTTCTCTGTGTTTTGCCCTGTGTTTAGACCGGCCTTTTATAGGCGGTAACTAGCGCCTAAGCTAAGGGCTGTGCTATGTATCCTAGCGCAGCGTGAACCTTTGAATATCCTTGCACTTGCACTTCGCACTCGCCCATCCTTTTGCCCCTTGCATACATTACTGGTTGTTAGCGCTACTGCAGTTTGGCAGCACTATTTGGCCTTTTGAATATAGCACACCCACGCTAATCCCGCGCTAAATCTGCACAAATGGTTTTTGCCTGGGGCAAAGTTTTGAATATCTGGCCCTATAACTTTTATAACTAATAGGACACTTCTATCTGAGCAGGAGTCACTGCTTGTTGGGATTAAGGAATCAGATACTTTATTAGAAGTGGGGGGTCTCATTAAGGGTAAAAAATAAAGAAAATCAGTGTGTTTTTCTCTGTTTGGAAAAGGGAGTTTGCTACGTCAGGAGAAGAGAAGTTAATTGGAGATTTAGCTTAGGAGTACAAAACCAGGTGACTCCAATTTCAGCTTCCTACTGCTAGGTTTTTGCAGACAGGAATCCTGCTTTCAGAGCAAAGAGCAGTTAACTAGAGAACTAGAATGTTTATTACTAATGAAACACCTCTATCTTGGCAGGAGTCAAAGCCTATTGGGATTAAGAAAAGAGATACTTTATTAGAAGTGGAGCCTCCTATTTAGGGAAAATGGCAGTGTGTTTTTCTGTGTTAGAGAAAGGGAGTTTGCTCAGTCAGAAGGGGTGAAGTTAATTGGGGGCATGGTTAGGAGTACAAAACCAGGTGTCTCCAATTACATTTCCGTACTGCAAGCTTTTTGCAGGCAGGAATCTTGCTTTCAGAGCAAGGAGCAGCTGTCTACAAAGCTGGAAATTTTGTTACTATTAGAACACTTCTATCTCAACAGGAGTCAGTGCCTGTTGAGATTAAGAAAACAGATACTTTATTAGATGTGGTGAGTCTTGTTTAGGGTAAAAAAAGTAAGTCAGTGTGTTTTTCTGTTTTAGGGAAAGGGAGATTGCTATGTCAGGAGGGGAGAAGTTAATTGGGGTGTGGCTTAGAAGTACAAAACAAGGTGTCCATAATTACAGTTCCTTACCGCTAGCTTTTTGCAGAGAGGAATCTTGCTTTCAGAGTAAGGAGCAGCTGACTACAAAACCAGAACTTTTATTACTAATTGAACACTTCTATCTCAGCAGGAGTCAGACCCTGTTAATATTAAGAAAACAAATACTTTATGAGAAGTGGGGGGTCCCATTTTGGGTAAGATAAAAGAAAGCCAGTGTGTTTTTCTGTGCGAGATAATGGTAGTTGGCCAAGTCAGCAGGGGAGAAGTTAATTCGGGGTGTGGCTTAATAGTACAAAATCAGGTGTCTCCAATTACAGTTCCTTACTGCTAGCTTTTAGCGACAAGAATATTGCTTTCATAGCATGGAGCAGTGGACTACAAAACTAGAACTTTTATTACTAATAGAACACTTCTATCTCAGCGGGAGTCAGTGCCTGTTGGGAATAAGAAAACATAGTTTATTAGAGGAGGGTTTCTCATTTAGGGTAAAGAAGAGAAAGTCAGTGGGTTTTCTGCATTAATGAAAGGGAGTTTGCTAAGTCAGGAGGGGAGAAGTTAGTTGGGCTGTGGCATAGGAGTTCAAAACCAGGTGTCTCCAATTATAGTTCCCTACTGCTGGATTTTTGCAGTCAGTAATCTTGCATTCTGAGCAAGGAGCAGCTGACTACCAAACTAGAACATTTATAACTTCTAGAACACTTCTATATCGGCAATACTTGTTGCCAGTTGGAATGAATAAAACAGAAACTTTATTAGAATTGGGGGACTCATTTAGTGTAAAAAAAGTAGAAAGTCAGTGTGTTTTTCCGTGTAAGGGAAAGGAGGTTTACTAAGTTAGGAGTGGAGAAGTTAATTGGGGTGTGGCTTAGGAGTACAAAACCGGGTGTCTACAATTATAGTTCCCTACTACTAGCTTTTTGCAGATAGGAATCTTGCTTTCAGAGGAAGGAGTACCTGACTACAAAATTTGAATTTTTATTACTAATAGAACACTTCTATCTATGCAGGAGTTAGTGCCTGTTTTGATTAATAAAACTGATACTTTATTGGAAGTGGGGGGTCTCATTAAGGGTAAAAAAAAAAGAAATTCAGTGTGTTTTTCTGTGTTTGGGAAAGGGAGTTTGGTAAGTCCGGAGGGGAGAAGTTGATTGGGGGTTTGGCTTAAGAGTACAAAACCAGGTGTCTAAAATTACAGTTCCCTACTCCTAGGTTTTTGCAGACAGGAATCTTGCTTTCAGAACAAGGAACAGCTGACTACAAAAGAAGTACTTTTGTTACTTACAGAACACTTCTATCTCAGCAAGAACCAGTGCCTGTTGGGATTAAGAAACCAGATACTTTATTAATAGTGGGGGTCTCATTCAGGGTAAAAAAAAGAAAGTTAGTGTGTTTTCCTGTGTTTAGGAAAGGGAGTTTACTAAGTTAGGAGTGGAGAAGTTAATTGGTGTGTGGCTTAGAAGTACAAAACCAGGTATCTACAATTACAATTCCCTACCACTAGCTTTTTGCAGACAGGAATCCTGCTTTCACAACAAAGAGCAGTTGACCACAATACTAGAACTTTTAGTACTAATGAAACTCCTTGATCTTGGCAGGAGTCAAAACCAGTTGGGATTAAGAAAAGTGATACTTTATTTGAAGTGAGGGGTCCCATTTAGGGTAAAAAACAAGCTAGTGTGTTTTTATGTGTTAGGGAAAGGGAGTTTGCTAATCATGATGGGAGAAGTTAATTGGGGTGGGGTTTAGGTGTACAAAACCCGGTATCTCAAATTACAGTTCTATACTGCTAGAATTTTGTGGACAGTAATCTTGCTTTCAGAGCAAGTAGCAGTTGACTACAAAACTGGAACTATTATTATTGTTAGAACACTTCTATCTCTGCAGGAGCGAGTGCTTGTTGGAAATTTTAAAAAAAATTATTAGAAGGGGGTATCTCATTTAGAGTAAAAAAAAGAAAGTCTCTGGCCCAGATATTCAAACTGCACCAGAAAGTAGCGCAATAGCAGGAGCAGGTGCAAATCCACTGCACCCATGCGCAACACATGCGATATTCAAACACTGCGCAGGTCAAGATGCGCCTGTTGCACACGACCAAATATCACACCAACTGCACCATAGCGCAACCAGGGATGTGCAGTGCTGCAGGTCAGATGCACAATAGCACAACCAGGGATGCCCAGTGGAGCAGGGCAGCAGTGCAACAGCACAACCAGGGATGCACAGGGATAGGATGCAGGTGCCCAACACCCATGGTAGGGATGGGCAGAGGAGCACACAGCAGAACAGCCATCACCCCCAACACCCCATGCACTGCACAACTGGAGGACAACTGGAAGAACCACCAGCCCAGGGACACCAGCAACAAACCAACCACCAGGGCATGGTGCCCCAGCACACCCCCTTGCAAGCTGTGACCATCACACATGGATGCCTGGCCACCCTGTGCCACACCATCCCACCATGCAGAGCACACCCTGCACCATGATCCCCATACACCCTGCCCAGGAGTAGTGCCCAACAGTGCAGGACACCCCATGCATGCCACCACCCTCACTGTGACAATGCAACCTGTGCACCACAGAACCATGCAAGGCAGCCCCACCACAAGCACCCTTCAGTGGGTGGCAGCAGACAGCAATGCAACGACTGCATACACAGTGCCACCATGCACGTCCCCACCGAGGTACAGCTGAGAGACCGACCATGCATCGGCACATGAGGTACCCCACATGTGACAGGCATGTCCCAGACCCCACCACCAGTGGTACAGTACCCTGTACACCCTCCCAAGGACACATTCTGTCCCAGCACTGGCCACAACAGCCAGTGCAAACACCCACAGTGGTGCATGGAAGCATGCACCATGGAAGATGCAACCCATACCCAAGGGCACACCAACACAGGGACACAGTAATGGGTCAACCAAGCCCCCAATGTGTGGCCACAGCAGTCGTGTACACATGGCCAGAACCCCTCCATGGCACAGGTGTGCCAGCACCTCTGTGCAGACACCACGACACTGTATGCTACCAGCATGCGACTGGAGCACAAGTGACAGACAGTGGAGCACATCCCCTGCAAGTGACAGCATCGAGATGGTACAACAACAGTGGAGGCAACAGTGCCACCCGAGGCAGACGTGCACCACACCAGTGACAGGAGACAACCCGGCATTGTGCTGGGTACAGTGGCTGTCCATCATGGGCAGCCGCCACTGACATGCCAGCGGACTGTGCAGGTCACAGACATGCAAGGTTGGCAGCTGCACAGGCCATGGACAGTCTGACAGGTGCACCATGGACACAGTGCATGCACCATGTACCACTGCACTCAGTCATCCAGTACACAGGGAACAACACACAGACCACAGGCAGTGACTGAGAGCTATGCCCACACCAAAGTCACCTCCCCTACGGACACACACACACACACACACCCCTGATAGCAACACCCCTGATGCCATGCACACCATGTAGCTGAGCACCATTAGCTCACTACAAATCAGAGACCACCGCAGTAGGCATAACAAAACAAATGTATTGAAACAGTATAAACAAAACTTTTTACAGATATTTACAATACAAAATGGATGAGGGCCACAAACCGGGTGGGGGTGGGTAAGAGGCAGGGGTGAACATATAGGAGAGGGAGGAAGGGGTGTAAGGGTGTGTCCAGGGGGGTAGGTGTAATTCAGGAGTGCATGCAATTTAGTGGGAGCCCCGCTCCCCACTCCGATGGTGCCTCCTGCCATGCCTCCTGTGAACTCTAAGCTGATCCACCCTCTGGAGAATTTCCAAGGAGGCCCTGGCCACCTGCAGAAGCTCCTGTGGTGCCCTCTCGATTTGCATCATCTGCCGTCCACCTAGGACAAGGGAGCAGAGTCAATAGGTATGAATGCACAGCCCTCTGCAGCCCACCCATTGTGCATGGCATACATCCATGGGACACGCCCCTGTGATGGTGTGCAACCACCCACAGTGATCTTGTCCACAAGACCTGCCCTCCCAGGTGCACACAGCCATGTGGACCACTGCACACACCCACTGCCCAAGTCCCACACAGCACCACCATGGCTGTATAGTGACATGGCTATGCGGTGCAAAGGCAGTGGCACAGCCATGTACCCAGTGCATGCATGGACCGCCAGTGATGCACACCCAGATATGCAGTGCCACTGGACAGTGCTGACTGTACCATGTGGCATGCATGGCAGTGGTGTCAATGGATGGTGGCCATGCCCCCCCGCCTGCCCTGCTACACAGCATGCATAGAAAATCCTGGATGGAAGGCACTCACCATCATCGGGCTGGTCCTGGCATGAGGACATGGCTCCCCTCCCCTCAGCTCGCATCTCTGCCTGTCCTCCCTTGCACGGCATTGCTTTTCAGGGCCTAGGGTGCAAACATGGAAAGAGGAACATCAGTACAATGCAGTAGCAAAGGCCACCCAACCCCAGGTGTGTGCGATCCCACACAGCCAAACCATTCAGCCCCCCAACCCTATAACACCACCACCACCACCACCACTTTCCACACTGGATGGACCACCCCCCTGTGTGGTGGACACATGCCCACCGTGATACCCATACGGATGCAAACAGTGTATGAATGGGGCACCTACCTGGCCATGGAACAGCACCTCTCCTGGCGCATGCCCGCAGGTGGGCAAGCATGTCTGGGTCCCTCCACTGGAAGTCCCCATACCGGTGTTGACACTGCTCTGATGTCCTCTCCATCTCTGTGGCCTCCTCCAGTGCCACCACCACCTCCTCCTCCCACATGGCACTCCTGGCCCTGTCCAGGGGTGCCTCACCAAACAAAGCACCAGCATGGGGCTCCACCAGTGCAATCAAATTCTCCAGTTCTATCTGGCTTCATTTTGCTGCTCTTCGATGAGCAATCTTTAGATAGTCTCTGATTCAAAATGGTGCTCCCTGCACACGTCCGACACGTAAGGATGCTGTGCGGTAGTGCACTGCCATTACCCATCATGCTGTCACCGAACAGCACGATAGGGGTGCACCCATATGGACACATGGTGCCTAGGGGCCAAAGGTCGGGCACAGGGTCAAGGGCCTCATGAACATGGACCGCCACAGTGCGATTGGTACTCCCCACATGTCACACAGTAGGGCACCTGTGTGGGACTTCCTGTAGTGGCCTACCATGCTGTGACACCACGGCACCTACGGTGCCCAGGGTAAGGGTGCCATACATTTGAACAGTGCACTAGCACCACTGGCACAGTGGTGGACGTTCCCTGCATTGCCTCCCGCACTCAGCACATCACACAGATGTTGGTGTCAGCACCCTGGGCATGTGCCGTGTGGTGCCTACTGTGCACATCACAGAGCTGTGCCCCTGCCTGAGCACATTCAACACAATTGCGCAAGGTGCAACAGTGCGATTTTTAGCCGGCATATGCAAATCAGCTCATCAGCAATTCCATGGTGCTGCTACTGCATTAGCATCCACTTAAAATTGAGCCTCACCTCATTTGCATGCCTTGTGCTATATAAATGTGAAAAGGGGCTGCAGAGGCCATAGTCTGGTATTGCAGTCTATTGTGGTGGGTTGCATGCTGTTTACCAGTGTGGACTGTGGTGTGTGGGAGATGCATGGGACTGCACATTCAGAGGTAAAACCTGTCATTCCCACAGGATCAATAATGACTGAACATGAGAAGTAGGAGGAAGAACAGAGACGTGGGAGATGGAGGAGGCCCAACTTCACCCGGGCAGAATCAGATGCCCTGTTTGAGGCCTACCTTGACCAGGAACTGCTGCTCAGCAGACAGCGGAGAACACCACAGGCCTGTGCTGCGGCATGGGATGAGGTGGCGCGTGCCATCAACCAGCATGGCAGCCACCAGCGGTCCATGCAGGAGTGCAAGAAGAAGGTGGGCATGGACAAGAGGAGGATTAAAGATAAGGTGGCTGCCATCAGGGCAGCACATGCTGTGACTGGTAGTGGACAGCCAGCCGTACCACGCCTGATGCCACAGGAAGAGCGGATGGCTGGCAGCATGCGGCGTTGTGCCCTAGAGGGCATTCCAGATGGTGGCTTCCAGATGGGTGGCAGCCTGTCACTGCATGGTAGGTCCTGATCTGTCACTGTGTGGGGGGTTGGGGAATGCCACAGGGTAGGGCAGAGACATTAATGCTACTGTGTTCCTCTCACAGCTCCTGAAGCGTCTACATGGGCCAGTGGTGGTGAGTTCATCCTCTGAGAGCAATATCCAGGACACAGAGGAGTTCCCATCCTCCTCCACAGATGTCCGAGGGTCAGGACAACAGTGTACCCGCCTGTCTGTCCAGACTGAAGTTAGTGGTGCTGGTGCGGAGGAGGCCCTGCTCATGTCCCAGCATGACAGCATCCATGGATGCCAGCATGCTGAGACTCGGACTGGTGCCGGATCCATCACCGATGATGATGGAGCTCACATCATGGACAGTGATACGTGTGGGCCACAGGATGGCCCCACAGCAGGTAACAGCACAGGCATAGCCATGGCTGGTGCCACCGCGGAGGCCTGTGTGACATCACAGTCCTAGCCTGTGACTGTCTGCACCAGTGTGGCAGCACTGGTGTGTGTCCAGGCCAGTGGGGCTGTTGTGGCCGCTGTGGTTTGCACCATTGAGCCTTGGTGAGCGGCGGCCAGAGGGGCAGTGTCAACAGTCAGCCAATGGCGATGGGGGGACAGTGTCAGGGGGGCAGTGTCAGAGCACTGTGTGTGGCCATTTCCCTGCATGGCTCTGGTGTGCAGCACCCATCATCAAGGGGCGATGCCCAGCAGGGCCAGGAACACCATGAGGGATGTCATGCCTATCCAGTGGATGACCTCTTTGATGAGCACAGCTGACTGCTCTGGGCTTCTGTGGATCAGCAGCCACAGCTTGTCAGGGCGGTGGACGCACTCAGTGCGGTTCTGCGCCAGGCAGAGGAATGGCGCAGCAGAGACCATGCTGTGCTCCTGGCAGATATGGCCCATCAGTGGGAGGATATGACCGCCACCATTGACAGACAGACACGTGCATTCACAGCTGTCATGGCCACATTGGGCACACAGTTTGTTGACCATGTGCCACAGACAACACACAGTGTCATGTCCACCCCCCGTTCCTGGCGTCATGCGACACTCTCCATGTTGGCACTGGGTTCAGCTGTGGGCATCACAAGCATGCCTGGCACAGGCATGTTTGGTGAGCTGCAGACCCCTGCTCGAACACAGTCACGTTCCCACAGCGTCACCCCCTGGGGGACTGTCGGTGCCACCCCATGAGGCCAATGGTCAGCCTGTCACAGCTGGCAGGTCACGACGGGGCTGCCCACGCATCTGTGGCAGCCATGGCACTGTGCCATGTGACTGACCTGTCTCCCACGATGGCTACTGTCTGACACTGCCCTGTGTGCAGTGTGTTGTTCAATGTGCGATGCAGGGGTGGGGTACCCGGCCCTGCACACACACACACAGTCCATGTGCACACCCTCCTGGCTGCTGGCCACTGTGGCATGTGCATGATGATGACTGCGTTGTGCTGTCCACCACTGTGCAATGGTGCCCAGTGTCTGAGACATGCACAATGATGGGCACTGGGCGTGGTTGTCTGTGGACCTGTGTGTGGCAAGGGGTAGCAGTCAGGGTCAGTGTGCCTCCTACCCCTTGTGCATGTCTTGTGGTATGTGTGTGTGTGTCTGCATGATGGTGTGTTGTGTTAGGCCTTGTCCATCCCTGACGGCATGTGCGGTTCCACACTCGGCCAAATCCCTTGCCACCATGCACCCCTGGGGTTTGTCAATGCAAGTTTGTGGGTAATGCCCTTGCCATTGGTGGTTTCACATGTCTCCATGACTTACCTGGGTTGGTTGAAGTGCTCCTTTGTGATGGTGTCCCTGTGCAGCTGTGACATCCGGATCAGCCGTGAGTCCCTTCACCCAAGGGGGGCTGCCCATCACTGTCTGCACCAGTGTCCTCATCGTCCCCATCGCTGTCCCCCTCTTTGACCTCTACAGGTATCCCACAGTCATTGGCCATGTTGTGCAGGATGCAACAGGCCAGGAATAGCCCACAGGCCTTCGAGGGGCTGTACTGTGGGGCACCGCCAGACGTGTCCAGGCAACGGAAATGTGCCTTCAGCATCCCAAACACCCGCTGTATGACATTGTGTGTGGTGGCATGTGCCTCATTGTACCTTTGCTGTGATGGGGTCTCGGGCCACTGGTATGGTGTGAGCAGCCAAGGACAGAGTGGGTAGCCACTTTCACCTGTGTGTAGAGGGTGGACATTAGTATGGTGGTCAGCGTCGCTCTGCCATGGGCCATCAAGACCAGTACCCATGGCACCTCTGGCTATGTCCCCCCAATATCCATGTCATCCTGCGTGATTTGCATACTCACCCACTAGGTGGCCAGTGGGGATATCTCCACTCTCGAACCTGTGGCATAGTGCAGACTGGTGCCAGATAAAGGCATCATGTGCTCCCCCAGGGTGCGTGGCACAGACATTGGTTATGCACCCCCAGCATTGCACACAACCTGGCAGTTGATGCTGGCATAGCCTTTTTGGTTGATGTAAGCGGCATCTTCCAGGTCAGGTGGCATGTGGATGGCCACATGGGTGCAGTCAATGGCCCGAGCATGCCAGACATAGGTGCTACCTTGTGGAACTCTTGTATGTGTGCTGTGCGCTCCACTGGTGTGCTGGGGAAATGGATATACTACGCAGCATGTGGCAGCAGTGTGCTGAGGAATTGTGTGAGTAGGCATGATGCAGCCAACTGGGTTATACCTGTTGTGTCCCCTGTTGGTCACTGGAAGGTGCCCGTGGTGAGCAGGCACATGACAGCTGTTACCTTTGTCTCCACTGACAGAGCATGGTTCCGTCGTGTGGGTGCCTGCATCTCATCACTGCACAGTTCATAGAGATGCCTCAGGATCACCAGTTCAGGTGGTATCAGCCCACACTCTCTGTGTCACTGTAGTTCTCGAAGCTGGTGCAGGCTCGGTACCACCTGTTGGGGGCATACCACTGATGGGCCCTTCCATGGCTGTGCCCCCCCTGCTGCCTGCCTTCTCACACCCCTCATTACTGCCTCCATCTGAAAGGTGGCACTGGCCATGTCCCTGGCTGGTGTTCCCCCGGGCAGCTGTTATCCCATTCCCCCGCTGTCCTTTATGATGCTTCCCCTGTAACCTCCAACCTTTAGCTGTCCTGGCCACTGCCACTACCCTCAGTCCACTGTGGCACTTCATCTGTCTCTCCTGCCCAGTGGCACAGTCTCCCCACTCCTGTCCTGTTGCTGTTTCTTCCCAGGTGTGCCCTGTCCTGCTCCTTTTCAGTCCCACTCACTGCTACCCTCTTTTCTGTTGCTGTCACCTTGCTCCCACCTCTGGCTTCCCTATAGCGTTCTTGTACCTCTCTCTTGTTCCTTTTTACTTTGGATAATTTCTGCTATCATGCAACTTCCGCTTGCTCCCCTATTGTGCATGGCGCATGCTGTTGAATATCGCACTGCGCCATTTACTCATGGTTCCTCCCCCTACGGTTGCACATGCATTCATTACCATTGCACTCTTGCACATTGCATTTTGAGTCGCGCAGCTGCCTCCCGCTGAATATCACAGAATGGCGCAATTTAGGACTTGCGCAGGTACATCTCTGTTGTGCATGGCACAACCCTTTTGAATATCTGGGCCTCTGTGTTTTTCTATGTTAGGGACAGGGAGTTTACTAAGTTAGGAGTGCAGAAGTTAATTGGGGGTGTGTTTTAGGAGTACAAAACCAGGTGCCTACAATTACAGTTCCCTACTACAAGGTTTTTGCAGGTAGGAATCCTGCTTTCAGAGCAAGGAGCAGCTGACTACAAAACCAGAACTTTTATTACTAATAGAACACTTCTATCTCAGCAGAAGTCAGTGCCTGTTGGGAATAAGAAAACAGATATTTTATAAGAAGTGGGGGGTCTCATTAAGGGTAAAAAATAAAGAAAATCAGTGTGTTTTTCTGTGTTTGGGAAAGGGAGTTTGCTACATCAGGAGAGGAGAAGTTAATTGGTGGTTTGGCTTCGGAGTACAAAACCAGGTGACTCCAATTTCAGCTTCCTACTGCTAGGTTTTTGCAGACAGGAATCCTGCTTTCAGAGTAAAGAGCAGTTGACTACAGAACTAGAACGTTTATTACTAATGGAACACCTCTATCTCGGCAGGAGTCAAAGCCTGTTGGGATTAAGAAAAGAGATACTTTATTAGAAGTGGGGGCTCCTATTTAGGAATAAATGGTAGTGTGTTTTCTGTGTTAGGGAAAGGGAATTTGCTAAGTCAGGAGGGGTGAAGTTAAGTGGGGACGTGGTTAGGAGTACAAAACCAGGTGTCGCCAATTACATTTCTGTACTGCAAGCTTTTTGCAGACAGGAATCTTGCTTTCAGAGCAAGGAGCAGCTGTCTACAAAACTGGACATGTTGTTACTATTAGAACACTTCTATCTCAACAGGAGTCAGTGCCTGTTGAGATTAAGAAAACAGATACTTTATTACAAGTGAGGGGTCTCATTTAGGGTAAAAAAAGTAAGTCATTGTGTTTTTCTGTTTTAGGGAAAGGGAGTTTGCTACATCAGGAGGGGAGAAGTTAATTGGGGTATGGCTTAGGAGTACAAAATGAGGTGTCTATAATTATAGTTCCTTACCGCTAGCTTTTAGCAGACATGAGTTTTGCTTTCAGAGTAAGGAGCAGCTGACTACAAAACCAGAACTTTTATTACTAATTGAACACTTCTATCTCAGCAGGAGTCAGAGGCTGTTCGTATTAAGAAAACAAATACTTTATTAGAAGTGAGGGGTCACATTTCAAGTAAGATAAAAGAAAGCCAGTGTGTTTTTCTGTGCAAGATAATGGGAGTTGGCTAAGTCAGCAGGGGAGAAGTTAATTTGGGGTGTGGCTTAATAGTACAAAATCAGGTGTCTCCAATTATAGTTCCCTGCTGTTAGCTTTTAGCGACAGGAATCTTGCTTTCATAGCATGGAGCAGTGGACTACAAAACTAGAACTTTTATTACTAATAGAACACTTCTATCTCAGCAGGAGTCAGTGCCTGTTGGGAATAAGAAAACAGACATTTCATTAGAGGAAGGTTTCTCATTTAGGGTAAAGGAGAAAAAGTCAGTGGGTTTTTCTGCGTTAATGAAAGGGAGTTTGCTAAGTCAAGAGGGGAGAAGTTAATTGGGATGTGGCTTAGGAGTACAAAACCAGGTGTCTACAATGATAGTTCCCTACTACTAGCTTTTTGCAGATAGGAATCTTGCTTTCAGAGGAAGGAGCAGCTGACTAAAAAATTTGAATTTTTATTACTAATAGAACACTTCTATCTATGCAGGAGTTAGTGCCTGTTTTGATTAATAAAATTGATACTTTATTGGAAGTGGGGGGGTCTCATTAAGGGTAAAAAAAAAGAAAGTCAGTGTGTTTTTCTGTGTTTGGGAAAGGGAGTTTGGTAAGTCCGGAGGGGAGAAGTTAATTGGGGGTTTGGCTTAGGAGTACACAACCAGGTGTCTAAAACTACAGCTTCCAACTGCTAGGTTCTTGCAGACAGGAATCTTGCTTTCAGAATAAGGAGCAGCTGACTACAAAAGAAGTACTTTTGTTACTTATGGAACACTTCTATCTCAGCAAGAACCAGTGCCTGTTGGGATTAAGAAACCAAATACTTTATTAGAAGTGGGGGTCTCATTCAGGGTAGAAAAAAGAAAGTTAGTGTGTTTTTCTGTGTTTAGGAAAGGGAGTTTACTAAGTTAGGAGTGGAGAAGTTAGTTGGGGTGTGGCTTAGAAGTACAAAACCAGGTGTCTACAATTACAGTTCCCTACTACTAGCTTTTTGCAGACAGGAATCCTGCTTTCAGAGCAAAGAGCAGTTGACCACAAAACTAGAACTTTTAGTACTAATGAAACTCCTCTATCTCGGCAGGAGTCAACACCTGTTGGGATAAAGAAAAGAGATACTTTATTTGAAGTGAGTGGTCCCATTTAGGGTAAAAAAACAAGCTAGTGTGTTTTTATGTGTTAGGGAAAGGGAGTTTGCTAATCATGATAGGAGAAGTTTATTGGGGTGGGGTTTAGGTGTACATAACCAGGTGTCTCAAATTACAGTTCTATACTGCTAGAATTTTGTGGACAGAAATCTTGCTTTCAGAGCAAGTTGCAGCTGATTACAAAACTGGAACTTTTGTTACTAACAGAACACTTCTATCTCTGCAGGAGTGAGCGCATGTTAGAGATTAAGAAAACAGATTATTAGAAGTGGGGTGTCTCATTTAGGGTGAAAAAAGAAAGTCTCTGTGTTTTTCTATGTTAGGGACAGGGAGTTTACTAAGTTAGGAGTGGAGAAGTTAATTAGGGGTGTGCTTTAGTAGTACAAAACCAGGCGTCTACAATTACAGTTCCCTACTACAAGGTTTTTGCAGAAAGGAATCCTGCTTTCAGAGCAAGGAGCAGCTGACTAGAAAACCAGAACTTTTATTACTAGTAGAACACTTATATCTCAGCAGAAGTCAGTGCCTAGTGGGAATAAGAAAACAGACATTCTCTTAGAGGTGGGTTTCTCATTTAGGGTAAACAAAAGAAAGTCAGTGGGTGTTTCTGCATTAATGAAAGGGAGTTTGCTAAGTAAGGAGGGGAGAAGTTAATTGGGCTGTGGCATAGGAGTACAAAACTAGGTGTCTAAAACTACAGCTCTCTACTGCTAGAATTTTGCAGACAGGAATCTTGCTTTCAGAAAAAGGAGCCGCTGTCTACAAAAGAATTACTTTTGTTACTTATAGAACACTTCTATCTCAGCAAGAGCTAGTGTCTGTTGGGAGAAGTTAATTGGGGGGGGTTAGGTGTACAAAACCAGGTGTCTCAAATTACAGTTCTATACTGCTAGAATTTTGTGGACAGTAATCTTGCTTTCAGAGCAAAGAGCCGCTGCCTACAAGACTCAAAGTATTAACACTAATAGAACACTTCCATCTGAGCAGGAGTCAGTGCCTGTTATGATTAAGAAAACAGATACTTTACTAGACGTGTGGGTCTGATTTTAGGTAAATGAAACAGAAAGACAGTGTTTTTATCTATGTTAGGGAAGGGGAGTTTTTTAAGTCAGGGGGAGAAGTTAATTGGGGGTGTGGCTTAGGAGTACAAAACCAGGTGTCTATAATTATAGTTCCCTACTGCTAGCTTTTTGCAGACATGAATCTTGCTTTCAGAGCATGGGGCAGTGGTTTACAAAACTTGATCTTTTATTACTAATAGAACTCTTCTATCTCAGTAGGAGTCATTGCCTGCTGGGAATAAGAAAACATATATTTTATTAGAGGTGGTTTTTTTCTTTTAGGGTTAAAAAGGAAAGTCCATGGGCTTTTCAGCGTTAATGAAAGGGAATTTGCTAAGTTAGGAGGGGAGAAGTTAGTTGGGGACTGGCATAGGAGTACAAAACCAGGTGTGTCTAATACTAGTTCCCTACTGATAGATTTTTGCAGTCACGAATCTTGCTTTCAGAGCAAGGAGCAGTGGACTACAAAACTAGAACTTTTAACAATAATAGAACACTTCTATCTCTGCAGGAGTCAGTTCCCATTAGGATTAAGAAAACAGATTCTCAAATAAACGTGTGAGATCTCATTTAGGGTAAACAAAAAGAAAGTCAGTATGTTTTTCTGTGTTAGGGAATGGGAGTTTGCTAAGTCAGGAGGGGAGAAGTTAACTGGGGGTGTGGCTTTGGAGTACAAAACCAGGTGGCTCCAATTATGGTTCCCTACTGTTATTTATTGCAGACAGGAATCTTGCTTTCAGAGCAAGGAGCAGCTAACTTCAAAACTAGAACTTTGTTTACTAACAGAACACTTCTGTCTTAGCAGAAGTCAATGCCTTTTGGGATGAAGAAAACAGATGCTTTATTAGGAATGAGTGGTCTTGTTCAGTGTAAAAAAAAGAAAGTCATTGCGTTTTACTGTGTTAGGGAAAGAGAGTTTGCCAAGTCAGGCTGGTAAAAGTTTATTGGGGTATGGCTTAGGAGTACAAAAGCAGGTGTCTTCAATTACAGTTTCCTGCTGCTAGCTTTTAGCAGACAGGAATCTTACTTTTAGAGCAAGGAGCAGCTGACTACAAAAGTAGGACTTTTCTTTCTAATAGAACTCTTCTATCTCAGCAGGCATCAGTGTCTGTTGGCATTAAGAAAACAGTTACTTTATTAGAAAAGAGGGGTCTGATTTAGGATAAAAAAAAGAAAGTCAGCTTGTTTTTCTGTATTAGGGAAAGGGAGTTTGCTATGTCAGAAGTGTATAAGTTAATTGGGGGCATGGCTTAGGAGTACAAAACCAGGTGTCTCCAATTACAGGTCCCTACTGCTATCTTTTTGTAGACAGGAATCTTGCTTTGAGAGAAAAGAGCAACTGACTACAAAACTAGAACCTTTATTACTAATAGAACACTTCTATCTTAGCAGCAGTCAGTGCCTGTTGGCATGAAGAAAACAGATACTTTGTTAGAAGTAGTGGTCTCATTTAGGGTAAAAAAAGTCTGTGGGCCGGATATTCAAAAGGGTTGCGCCATGTGCAATAGGGTTGCACATGCGCAAGTCCGAATTTGCGCCATTCTGCGATATTCAGCAGGAGGCAGTTGCGCCACTGAAAACAGGCTGAGCAACAGCGCAATGCAAATGAAGGCATGCGCAACTGAAGGGGGTGGATCCATGCATAAAGAGTGCAATGCGATATTCAAAGGCTTGCACAATGCGCAATAGCGGAACAGCCAGAAGGTGCGCCACAGCAGAAATGAGCCAAAATAAAAAGGCTCATGGAAGAGGCGCAAGAATGCTACAGGGATGCCAAGCAAGACAGACAGAGAGAGACAGACAGCGACAGTCCAGAACAGGGCAGGCAAGGGAAGTTGTGTGGGCCATAGGCTGCAGAGGCCAGCGGGGGTACCCGGTGCAGTGGAGGTAGCAGTCAGGACAGCGGGGGTAACACAGCAACATCAGCCAGGGGGGGTCACAAGCCAGGGAGATGGACAGTGCAGCTCCATGGAAGCTGTAATGAGGTGAGAATGCATGCTTCAGGGGGACGTGGCCATGGAAGGGCCGGTCAGCGGTACACCCCCAACAGGCAGTACCGTGCCCGCTTCAGCTTTGAGCTGTACACAGATGAAGAGATCGTGGGCCAGTACCACCTGAACAGGGCAATACTGAGGCGGCTCTGTGAGCTGTGCAGTGATGTGCTGCAGGCACCCTCACGACGGAGTCACGCTCTGTCAGTGGAGACCAAGGTGACAGCCTGCATGTGCCTGCTCACCACGGGCACCTTCCAGAGGCAGACAGGGAACACCACAGGCATCACACAGTCGGCCACGTCACGCATCCTCACCCAATTCCTCAGCACACTGCTGCCACATGCTGCGGAGCACATCCATTTCCCCAGCACCGCGGCAGAGCGTACAGCAAACATGCAGGAGTTCCACAGGGTAGCACATATGCCTGGCATGCTAGGGGCCATAGACTGCACCCATGTGGCCATTCGCATGCCACCTGCCCGATGGGGCTGCATATAGGAACAGGAAGGGCTATTCCAGTGTCAACTGCCAGGTGGTGTGTGATGCCACTGGGCGCATAATCAATGTCTGTGCCACACACCCTGGTGGAGCACATGATGCCATCATATGGTATCAGTCTGCACTGTGCCATCGATTCGAGAGTGGGGACATCCCCACAGGCCATCTAGTGGGTGAGTACACATGTAGGAATTGCAAACTTGGGGCAAGGGTGGGAATGCCACAGGTGCTATGGTAGTGGCACACAGGGATATTGGCAATATGGACATGAACATGATACTTAACTCCACCATCTCCACACAGGTGACAGCGGATACCCACTCCATCCTTGGCTGCTCACACCGTACCAGCACCCCATGACCCCATCGCAGCAACACTATAATGAGGCACATGCCACCACACGCAACATCATTGAGCGGGTGTTTGGGATGCTCAAGGCATGCTTCCGATGCCTAGAAACCTCCGGCAGTGCCCTACAGTACAGCCCCTCAAAGGCCTGTGGGATATTCCTGGCCTGTTGTATCCTGCACAACATGGCCAAAAACTGTGGGATAGCCATTCAGGTCAAGGAGGGGGACAGTGATGGGGACTCCAGCGGTGCTGGTGATGATGGTGATGAGCAGCCCCCCCTTGGACGGCGGGACCCCCAACTGATCCGGCAGGCCCAGCTGCACCGGGACACCATCACGGAGGAGCATTATGCACGACAAAGGTAAGTCAAGGGGCCATGTGCAACCAACACTGTCCAGGCACAACCCACAGGCACACAGGGTAATGCACCAGGGGTGCATGACGGCAAGGGGAGTGGAAGGATCCAGGCACACAAACACACCATCAGGGAGGGGTGAACAGTCATATGGACACACACACACACACCAGGCACAAAGCATACATGGGCAGGTGCACAGCAGAGCAGGAACAGACATGGCAAACACACAGATCCACAGACCACACCCACCACCTGTACTGTCCAAGTACGTGTGTCAGATGCTGGGCACCCTTGCACCTTGGTGCTACAGTACAATGCAGGCATCATCATGCACACGCACCTGTGGACAGCAGTCAGGATGGTGTGCAGGTGGTCCGTGTGTCGGCGTGTTGGGCAGGACACCCACCAGTGTACTGCCCACCATGATGCACATTGCACATAGGGCAGCACCAGACAGTGCCCACACTGGGAGACAGGTCAGTCATGTTGCACTGTTCCACGGCCACCGCAGATGCATGGGTGGCCCCACTGTGACCCAACAGCACTGGCAGGCTGAGCAGGGGCCACATGGGGTGGCACCGATGGACCACCAGGGGTCCCACTGCACGATTGTAACCTTGTCCGCACATGGGTCTGCAGCATGCCAAACATACCTGCACCAGGGGTGCTCGGGATGCCCACAGCAGAACCCAGCGTCGACAGGCTGGGTGTCGCACGACACTGGGAACGGGGAGTGGAGAGCGTACTGTGTGGGGTGCGCAGTACAGGGGCACCTGCTTGTGTGCCCAATGCAGCCACGACAGCGACCAATGCCTGGGTCTGCCTGTCAATGGCGGCGGTCACATCCATCTGCATTTGGACCATCTCTGCAAGGATCAGAGCACAGTCCCTGCTGTGCCGCTCCACAGCCACGCACAGTGCCTCCACGGACGTTGCAACCCACCTTTGCTGCTGTACTGATTCCTGCAGCAGGCGGGTGTGCTCTTCAAATGGGTACTCTGCCACAACGGCATCCTGTCCCCCAGGGTATGGAAGGTCTTGATGATCAACACCCCTTTATGGTGGGCGCTGTTCACCAAGACCAGGAATGGGCACATCAAAGGGCGGTGTGCATGTGCCACCGCTGGACACTGTACCCCCAGACCTGGTGGGTGACTGCTGCTGCTGCCCCTCCAACCGCTGTGCCCCAGGGACCACTCGTTCCACTGCTGTGGCCGCAACAGTGCCAGACACCTGCACAGCCACCGGTGCTGCCCCACCAGTGCTGACAGGCACAGCCTGGGACTGTGGCAACATGCTGGAACACATGTTGGAACCAGCTAGGCCCAGGGGCACATGCTGGCCTGCTGTGTGTCCGTCATGGGACACACACGTGTCACTACCCATTGCAGTCCTTGCATCATCAATGGTGCAGGTACATGCTACAGCCACAGTCACAGCGTGCTGGTATGCTTGCATGCCAGACTGCTGAGACACAGGCTGTGCACCCCCCACACCTGACTCACCGACAACAGAGGTGGCAGCCAGGCGTGCATGCTGGTGCAGTGCATGCTGGCTGGTGACAGAGGTGGATGGACCCTCCTCCAACTCCGGCAGGTCTTCCTCACTGCCTGGTCCCACCACCACCATCCCCTGAAGACGAACAGGATCTATAACAGAAAGCGAGGACATGTGAGTGCATGTAATCAACCTTCTCCCCCAACACCACCACCATGTCATACCGTGCAGTGATGGGCTTCCACCTGTCTGGAATCCACCTCCTGGTACGCCCTCAATAGCACTCTGCTGCATTTATACAGCCAGTTGGTCCTCAGCCGGGATCAGCTCCACCACCGCTGGCTGGCCCCCGCCTGTGCCAGCACATGCCACCCTGAGGGCTGCCACCTTCTCCTTCACCCTCCTGTGGTCTGTCCCTATCTTCTTTTTGCATTCCTGCACGGAGCTCTGGTGGCTTCCGTGCAGGTTCACTGCCCAAGCTATCCCCTCCCAAGCAGCTGCATGGGCCTGAGGGGTGCCCCGCTGTCCACTCAGTAGTGGCTCCTCTTCCAGGTAGGCCTGGAAGAGGGCCTCTGTCTCCGCCCTTGGTGACGTTGGCCCTCCTCCTTCGCCCACCATCCTCACCCTCACCTTGGCTCTGCTCGGTCATTTCGGTCTGTATGGGTGGAAGTGGACACCTGTCACTGTGCAGTCTACAGTGTTATCCCATGCCCATTGTCCAGAACATCACACAGCATGCAACTCACCTCTCACCTGCAGTAACCGAATCTGGCCAGCGCAGCCCACTGTCGCGTATTCATAGCGCAATGCATTCAAATTAGGAGTGGCGCAACTTTAATGACATGCTAATTGTGCCACTGCACCTTTGAATGGCTGATCAGATGATTTGCATGTGTCGGCTTAATATCACGCCGTTGCGCTTTGCGCAAGACGGTTGAGCCGGCTGAGCCAATGGCGCATTTCTGTGACTGGTGTGGTACACTGCATTGCACATACCCAGGTAGCTTATGCAGGCATCTGCCATGCTGATGACGTGCTGTGTGTGATCAGCAATTCAGGCCAAGGTCACCATTGTGCCAATGGCGCTACAGCGCTGGTCACCATATGGCGCTGTGGCAGTACTGTGCAATAGTCTACTGTGGCACTGTCACGCAGGTGTCCGATCGCCCAGGACGTGTGGACGTCTGATGGCGCTGTGCGTGGCCTTGTGCCACTGACCCATGACCTTGTGTCCAACCTTTACCCCCTGGTGCTGTACGTCTGGCATGTGTACGGCTCTATCACGCTGTTCGGTGACAGCGTGATGTGGACCGACGGCGCTGTCCGAACGGCACGATAGGCAGTGATGGAGTTGTATTGTACAACATTTCCATGTGGGGTTGCAGCACTGCGGAGCACCATATTGCCACTGTACATTTTGAAAATGGCACGCAGGACAGCACCACAATGAGGGGCTTTGGAATTAGCTAACCTGGTGGCTGTGGTGGAGCCTCACTATGGCTCACTGTTTGAGGGAGTGCCCCTGCAGGTGCCATGCACCCATGTGTGGCAGCAGGTCGCCGCTGCCCTGGAGCAGGCCACTGGGCAGAGGAGGACCCCTGAGCAGTGCAGGCACCACTACGGCGACCTGCAGAGGAGGGAGCGTGCTCTGCTTGTGCACCTCAGGTTGCATGCCAGGAGGGGCATTGTGCCCAGGCCAGGTGGGTGTGCTGTGTATGCACCGGTATTGTCTGCATGGGTGACTGTGTAATGTAATCTGCACATGGGGGTGGGTTGGGCTGTGGTTTGCTGTGAGGGTGTTTGCAGGTGTGTGCTGTTTGGGTCTGGTTGTGTGGGCAGGCACACTCAATGGGGCAAGGGGCTGTCTGCTTTGGGATATCACTGATGTGTTTCTCTTCCTTTGTCTCCCACAGGCGTGGAGGAGTGGAGGCGGGCACAGGCTGAGGCCTGGGATGGCAGTGCCAGGGTGGCTGACAGAGGAGGTGTGCAACAGCCACAGCCACAGCAGCAGCAACAGCAGCAGCTGCAGCCACAGCAGCACCTGCTGCAGTGGCTTGATGAGGGTGAGTGTCATTACATCATGGATGCTATTGCATGCTGGGGGGGCATGGACACCTGTCCATGGACAACACTACCATGCATGCAACATGTGACAATCATCACTGTCCAGTGGCACTGCATGTGTGTGTGTGTGTGTGCATCACTGGTGGTCCATGCATGCACCGGGCACATGGCTGTGGCACTAGCATCCCACCACGTAGCCACGTCACTGGGCAACCTTGGTTGTGCTGTGCTGGACATGGGCGGTGTGTGTGTGCAGTGGTACACATGGCCATTGCTGGCTGGTTGGGCTTGTCTTGTGCACGGTCACTGTGGGTGGGTGCAGTCCATCACAGGAGCGGGGCACTTGGCTGTATGCCATGCATGATAGGTGGGATTCAGGGATGTGGACAGTCACAGCCATTGACTCTGTTCCCTTTTCCTAGGTATCCGGATCCTGTGCTTGTTGGAGCAGGGCATGTGGAGGCTAACACAAGTGGTGATGGACACCCATGCATTACTCCTCGACCTACAGCAGCATGGCATGCGGCACCGGAGGAGGCCACAGGCACAGCGCCAGGCAGGAGGAGGCAGGCTGCAGGAGGTAGCCAGTCATCAGCGGACCCTACCCCTCCCAGTTGTTCACCCCCCTTACACATCCCTATCTCATACCCATACCCCCAACCCTGCCTTGTACATGTGTTTGTGTTTGTTGTTCGCGTTATGCTTCTTAATTACATTTATATTTTGATATGAATGCTATGGTGGTCTATGATTTGCAGCTGGCTATCGGTGCTCAGTTGCAGTGGTGTGCATGGAGTCAGGTGTGGTATGGTCATGGATATGTGTGTGCGTGTGTGTGGGGCAGTGTCTCTGGTGTGGGTGAGGCTTCCAGTCAGTATTGCTGTCTGCTGCCACCCACTGCTGGGTGGTCATGGTGGGTTTGGCTTGTGTGGTTCTGTGGTTCACGAGGTTGCAGTGTTCCAGGGGGGCCCTGGGGATTCCTGCAGTGCTGGTCATTGTGCATGGGTGATGTCTTGTGGTCACAGTGCTGGGCGTGCTGTGCACGGGGGCCGCTGGACACTGGGGTGCTCCACCCCCTTTGTGTGCCAGTCTTGGGTTGATGGTAGGTGTGCTGCAGTAGCACACCGGGTTGTGCTTTGTTTGCTTGTCCCCATGGCCCAGTGGCTGCTCCATCCCTCCCCCAGTTATGCTGTGCTTGGGGTGTGGGGTACATTGTTGGTTCGACAGTGTGTCCCTGTGCCCATCTGTAGCATGGGTGGTGTGCCCCTGCCTACCTCCCTGGTTGTGCAGTTCCATTGCTATGCTGCTGGGGGTGTCTTTGCTTGCCCTATAGCGCCTCTGGACTGCTCAGCTGGGCTAGCCTTGTTGCACTATGGCGCATCATTTCTGCTCAGCTTACCCTTCCTGGTTGCGCTATGGCGCATCATATCTGCTCAGCTTCCCCTTCCTGGTTGCACTATGGCACAGTCTGTGTGATATTCAGACATTGGCTGCTTGCGCAATTGGCCTTGCTCCATGTTTGAATATCACGATGATTGCGCATGTGTGCAAGTGACTTGCGCTTGCTCCTGCTGTTGCACACTTTTTGAGCGCAGTTTGAATATCCAGCCCTGTGTGTTTTTCTGTGTTAGGAATGAGAGTTTGCTAAGTCAGGAGGGAAGACGTTAATTGGGGGTGGGTCTTAGGAGTACAAAACCAGGTGTCTCAAATTGCAGTTCCCTGCTGCTTGCTTTTTGCAGACATTTATCTTAGTTTCAGAGCAAGAAGCAGCTGACTAAAAAACTTGAAATTTTTTTACTAATAGAACACTTCTAGCTCAGCAGGAGTCAGTGTCTGTTGGCATTAAGAAAACAAATACTTAATTAGAAGTGGAGGGTTCATTTAGGGAAAAAAGATGGGCAGTGTATTTTTCTGTTTAGGGAAAGGGAGTTTGCTAAGTCAGGAGCAAGGATATTAATTGGGGGTGTGGCTTAGGAGTACAAAACCATGTGTCTCAAATTTTACAGATCCTTTCTGCTTGCTGTTTGCAGACAAGGATCTTCTTTTCAAAGCATGGAGCAGCTGACTACAAAACTAGAACTTTTATTTCTAATAGAACACTTCTATCTCAGCAGTTGTCAGTGCCTGTTGAGATTAAGAAAACAGATACTTTATTAGAAGTGGGGTGACTCATTTAGTGTAAAAATAAATGAAAGTGATTGTGTTTTTCTGTGTTAGGGAAAGGGAGCTTGCTCAGTCAGGAGGGGAGAAGTTAACCTGGGGGTGTGGCTTAGGAATACAAAATGAGGTGTCTCAAATTACAGGTCCCTTCTGCTAGCTTTTTGCAGACATTAAGCTTACTTTTAAAGCAAGGAGCAGCTGAACACATTTTAACTTTCATTACTAGTAGAATACATCTATCTCAGCAGGAGTCAGTGCCAGTTGGTATTAAGAAAATGGATACTTTACTAGAAGTGGGGAGTCTCATTTAGTGTAAAAAAAAGAAAGTCAGTGTGTCATTCTGTGTTAGGGAAAGGGAGTTTGCTAAGTCAGGAGGGGAGAAGTTCATTGGGGGTGTGGCTTTGGAGTGCAACACCAGGTGTCTCCAATTACAGTTTCCTACTGCTAGCTTTTTGCAGACAAGAATCTTGCTTTCAGAGCAAGGAGCAGCTGACTACAAAACTAGACATTTTATTAGTAATATAACTCTTCTATCTCAGTAGGAGTCAGTGTCTGTTGGCATTAAGAAAACAGATACTTTATTAGAAAATAGGGATCTCATTTAGGGTAAAAAAATGAAAGTCAGTGTGTTTTTCTGTGTTACAGAATGGAGGTTTGCTATGTCAGAAATGGATAAATTAATTGGGACTTATTAGTACAAAACCAGGTGTCTCCAATTACAGGTCCCTACAGCTAGCTTTTTGTAGAGAGGAATCATGCATTGAGATTAAGGAGCACCTGACTACAAAACTAGAACCGTTTTTACTAATAGAACACTTCTGTCTCAGCAGCAGTCAGTGCCCATTGGCATGAAGAAAACAGAT
This sequence comes from Neoceratodus forsteri, assembly GCA_016271365.2. Lineage (NCBI taxonomy): Eukaryota > Metazoa > Chordata > Ceratodontiformes > Ceratodontidae > Neoceratodus > Neoceratodus forsteri. The sequence continues at coordinate 802,301,588 of CM028129.1, forward strand.
GCTTTATTAGATGTGTCAGACTAATTTAGGGTAAAACAAAAAAAAAAAAAGTCAGTCTGTTTTTTTGTGTTAGAGAAAGGGAGTTTGCTAAGTCAGGAGGAGAGAAGTTATTTGGAGTGTTTCTTAGTAGTACAAAACCAGGTGTCTCCAATTACAGTTCCCTTCTGCTGGCTTTTTGCAGACAGGGTTCTTGCTTTAACAGCGAGGGGCAGCTCACTACAAAACTAGAACCTTTATTACTATTAGAACACTTCTATCTCAGCAGGAGTTCGCGCCTGTTGGGATGAAGAAAATAGATGCTTTATTAGAATTAGGGCATGTCATTTAGAGTAAAAAAAGAAAGTCAGTGTGTTTTTCTGTGGTAGGGAAAGGGAGTTTGCTATGTCAGTAGGGCAGACGTTAATTGGGGGAGTGGCTTAGGAGTACAAAACCAGGTGTCTCCAATTACAGTTCCCTACTTCTAGAATTTTGCAAACTGGAATCTTGCTTTCAGAGGAAGAAGCAGCTGACTTCAAGACTAGAACTTTTTTCTACTAATGGAACCCTTCTGTCTCAGCAGGAGTCAGTGTCTGTTGGCTTCAGGAAAACAGATACTTTATTAGAAGTGAGGTGTCTCATTTAGGGTAAAGAAAATAAAGTCAGTGGCCCAGATATTCAAAAGGGTTGTGCATGGCGCAACACTGTTGCGCCATGTGCAACCCACTGATGCGCCCTGGTGCGATATTCAAAAGGGAAAAGTGCAGCACAAATCCCGATGCGCCGGTCCATATGTGTGCAGGTACAGGTAGGGGGGGCGTGCCCATGCAAAACCTGCACAGCCCAATATTCAGCCTGGGATGTGCAGAGCCATGCATGCGCAACTCCTACCTGCACCTGCACAAAGTTAAGCCAAAAAAAAGGAACAACTGATGGCCACCCACAGGTGAGCTGCTGCATTGCAGGGCGCAACATGGCAGCTGCCACCTGTGGGTGGCCACCTGAGTTACGGCTGCACCTGGCAGCGCCCCCATGCCCGATTGCATGCATTTGTTAAACAATAAAGTCCCCATCCAATATCCCTGGTGGTCCAGTGGACCGAATGCTGCCGGATCATGGGCATCTGTTTAAATGAAACCCCCCCCATCAAATATCCCTGGTGGTCCAGAGGACCATATTCTGCTTGATCGCAGGCATCTGTTTAACAGAAAATGTCCTATTACCCTGGCGGTCTAGGGTTCCCCTCCCCACCCGCCCACTGAGTCCCACCCCTGCTCCCCGGTCAGCCAGCGGGCGGCAGCACCCCAACCGCCTGCCACCCCGCCGCCTGCCGACTGACACCTCGGTAGGGCTGCCGCCCATTGGTTCACAGTGTGAGCCAATGGGCGTGCAGCCTACTTACTACATTCCAGATATGTGAATGATTCATTCACATATCTGGAATGTTAATAGAGAGAGATGCACCATTGGCTCACGCCAGAACCGATAGGCGGCAGCCCTACCGAGGTGTCAGTCAGTGGGCGGCGGGCAGGCAGACGGAGGGTGCTGCCGCCCCAGCTGACCGGAGGGAGCAGGGCGGTGGGACCCAGTGGGCGGGTGGGGAGGTACCCTAGACCACCAGGGTAATAGGACATTTTCTGTTAAACAGATGCCCGCAACTGTGCAGCATTCGGTCCACTGACCACACCAGGGATATTGGACAGGGGTTCATTTAAACAGATGCCTGCACTGGCAGCATTTGGTCCACTGACCACCAGAGAGCACAGACGGGGTTTATTATAATGATGCCCTCGATCGGGCATATAGCGGTCCACTGGACCACCAGGGATGTTGGATGGGGACTTTAACTTTTAACAAATGCCCACGATCAGGCTGCAGGGGGCATTGGTCCCCAATGGCTGCTGCCTGGCAGGGCGCCAGGTGCAAGTCATCAGGGATCGGTGCACCTGCATACTAATGGGATGCAAATGGGGCCTTAATGACATGCAAATGGCCCCATGTGTGCCTTGCATAAATTATGGCCCCATTTGCAAGTCACCTTTTGAATATCGCAGGTGCTGTGAATGGCGGAATGGCACTTGCGCTAGCCGCATTCCATGCTCCACTCTGACCACTTGCACTGGCACAGTGCCATTGTGCCATGCACAGTGGGGTGGCCAGGGTGCGATATTCAAAGCTGCTGGGCCATGGTGCAGCTACTTTAAATATCACCCAGGCCACACCCTGCTGCAGTCAAGTTGAGCTGCGCCAAGCTTGCGCCACAGCCTGGCGCAGTTTAAATATCTGCGCCAGTGTGTTTTTCTGTGTTAGGGAAAGGGAGTTTGCTATGTCAGGAGAGGAGAAGTTAATTGAGGGCATGGCTTAGGAGTATAAAATTAGGTGTCTCCAATTACAGGTCCCTACTGCTAGCTTTTTGTAGAGAAGAATCTTGCTTTGACCTCAAGGAGCACCTGACTACAGAACTAGAACTTTTATTACTAATAAAACACTTCTATCTCAGCAGGAGTCAGTGCCTGTTGGGATGAAGAAAGCAGATACTTTATTCGAAGTGGGGGTCTTATTTAGGGTTAAACAATGAAAGCCAGTGTGTTGTTCTGTGTTACTATAATAGAGTTTGCTAAGTCAGCAGAGGAGAAGTTAATTGGGGGTGTGGCTTAGGAGTACAAAACTAGCTGTTTACGATTATTGTTCCCTACTGCTAGCTTTTTGCAGACAGGAATCTTACTTTCAGAGCAAGGAGCAGATGAGTACAGAACTGGAACTTTTAATACTAATAGAACACTTCTATCCCTGCAGAAGTCAGTTCCCATTGGGATTAAGAAAACAGATTCTTTAATGAATGTTGGTGGTCTCATTTAGGGTAAATGAAAACAAAGTCATTATGTTTTTCTGTGTTATGGAAAGGCAGTTTGCTAAGTCAGGAGGAGAGAAGTTATTTGAGGGTGTGGCTTAGCAGTAAAAAACCAGGTGTCTCAAATTACAATGCTGTGCTGCTAGCTTTTTGCAGACAGGAAACTTGCCTTTAAAGCAAGGTGCAGTTGAATGCAAAAATATAACTTTTATTTCTGTTAGAATACTTCTATCTCAGCAGGAGTCAGTGCCTGTTGAGATTTTGAAAACAGATACTTTATTAGAAGCACTAGGACTCATTAATTGTAAAAATAAATGAAAATCAGTGTGTTTTTCTGTGTTAGGGAAAGGGAGATTGCTAAGTCAGGAGGTTAGAAGTTAATTGGGAGTGTGGCCTAGGAGTACAAAACAAGGTGGTTCCAATTACAGTTCCCTACTGCTAGCTTTTTGCAGACAGAAATCTTGCTTTCAGAGCAAGGGGCAGCTAACTTCAAAACTAGAACTTTTTTCTAGTAGAACACTTCTGTCTTAGCAGGAATCAGTGCCTGTTGGGATGACGAAAACTGATGCTTTATTTGGAATGGGCAGTCTTGTTCAGCATAACAAAAAAAGAAAGTCAGTGCATTTTACTGTGTTAGGGACAGGGAGTTTGTTAAGTCAGGCTGGGAGAAGTTAATTGGAGATGTTGCTTAGGAGTACAAAACCATGTTTCTCCAATTACAATTTCCTACTGCTCGCATTTTGCAGACAGGAATCTTTCTTTCAGAGCAAGGAGCAGCTGACTACAAAACTAAAGCATTTATTACTAATAGAACTCTGCTATCTCAGCAGGAGTCAGTGTCTATTGATATTAAGAAAACAGATACTTTATTAGAAGCAGGGGTCTCGTTTAGTGTAAAAAGAAAGAAAGTCGGTGTGTTTTTCTGTGTTGGGGAAAGGGAGTTTGCTAAGTTATTAGGGGAGAAGTTAATTGGGTGCAAGGCTTAGGAGTACAAAACCAGGTGACTCCAATTACAGGTCCTGACAGCTAACTTTTTGTAGAGAGGAATCTTGATTTGAGAGCAAGGAGCACCTGATTACAAAACTAGAACTTTTATTACTAATAGAACTCTTCTATCTCAGCAGCAGTCAGTGCCTGTTGGGACGAAGAAAACAAAAACTTTAAAAAAGGTGGCGGTCTCATTTAGGGTAAAACAAAAAAAATGTCAGTGTGTTTTTCAAGGTTAGGGAAAGGGAGTTTGCTAAGTCAGCAGGGGAGAAGTTAATTTGAGGTGTGGCTTAATAGTATGAAACCAGGTGTCTCCAATTACAGTTCCTTACTGCTAGCTTTTTGCAGACATTTATCTTGGTTTCAGAGCAAGAAGCAGCTGACTACAAAACTTGAACTTTTATTACTAATAGAACACGTCTATCTCAGCAGGAGTCAGTGTCTATTGGGATTAAGAAAACATATTCTTTATTTGAAGTGTGGGGTCTCATTTAGGGTGAAAAAAAGAAAGGATATTGTTCTGTGTTACTGTAATGGGAGTTTTCTAAGTCAAGAGGGAAGAAGTTAATTGGGGCTGTGGCTTAGAAGTACAAAACCAGATGTCTCCAATTACATTTCCTTTCTGCTAGCTTTTGGCAGACAGGAACCTTGCTTTGAGAGCTAGGAGCAGGTGAGTACAAAACCAGAACTTTTATTACTAATAGAACACTTCTATCTCAGCAACAGTCAGTGCCTGTTGGGCTTAAGAAAACAAATACTTTATTAGAAGTGGGAGGTCTCATTTAGGGAAAAAAACTAGAAACTCAGTGTGTTTTTCTGTGTTTTTGAAAGTCTGTTTGCTATGTCCGTAGGGGAGAAGTTAATTGGGGAAGTGGCTTACAAAGACAAAACTTGCTGTCTCCAATTACTGTTCCCTACTGCTATATTTTTGCAGACAGGAAACTTGGTTTTAGACCAAGGAGCGGCTGACTATAAAACTAGAACTTTTAATACTAATAGAACACTTCTATCTCAGCAGGAGTCAGTGCCCATTGGGATTAAGAAAGAAGATTTTTTAATAGACTTGAGGGGGGTCTCATTTAGGGTAAACAAAAAGAAAGTCAATGTGTTTGTCTGTGCTAGGGAACGGCAGTATGCTCAGTCTGGAGGGGAGAAGTTAATTGGGGTGTGGCTTAGGAATACAAAACCAGGTGTCTCAAATTACATTCCCATACTGCTAGCTTTTTGCAGACAGGAATCTTGCTTTTAATGGAAGGAGCAGCTGTATTAAAAACTGGAACTTTTATTACTAATAGAATACTTCTATGTCAGCAGGAGTCAGTGCCTGTTGGGATTAAGCAAACAGATACTTTATTAGAATGGGGGGTCTCATTTAATGTAAAAAAAAAGAAAGTCAATGTGTTATCCTGGGTTATTGAAAGGGAGTTTGCTATGTCAGGAATGAAACATAGAAACATAGACTTTAATGGAAGATAAGGACCGGTTGGCCCGCCTAGTCTGCCCATTTCCCAACCTACAGGATAAGCTACAGATCCTAGTTAACCAACAGCCTATTTCTTCTTACCCCCCACAAGAATTGCCGCATGTGTGTCCCATGTATTCTTGAATTCTCCCACAGTGTTAGACCCCACAAACTCTTCAGGAAGGTTGTTCCATGCATCCACCACCCTCTCTGTGAAAAAACACTTCCTCACATTGTCCCTGAACTGCCCCATCTTTAAATTGTGTCCTCTTGTCCTTGCACATCTCTTTTTCTGAGAGATGCTATGCTGCTGGACTTTATTGATTCCACTGATGTACTTAAAAGTTTCTATCATATCCCCCCTCTCCCTTCTTTCCTCAAGGGTACACATATTAAGCTCCTTTAGTCTCTCCTCATATGGCTTCTCTTGCAGACCCTGCACCATTTTAGTTGCCCTCCTCTGGACTGCCTCTATCCTGTCTATGCTCTTGCGGAGATGGGGTCTCCAAAACTGGATGCAGTACTCCAGATGGGGCATCACCAATGGTATGTACAGAGGGATAACAGCTTCCTGTTTTCTGCTGGTGATGCCTCTCCTTATACATCCCAATATATCCCCAGCCCCCCCTACTGCCTTCTCACATTGCTTGCTAACCTTAAGGTCATCTGATATGATTACCCCCAGGTCCCTTTCGATTTTTGTTGTTGTTACTACCTCCCCCCCATTGTGTAATCTCCCCCTGGGTTTTTGTTTCCCAGGTGTATTATTTTGCACTTCTTTGCAATGAGTCCAAGCTTCCATACTTCTGACCATTCCACCAACCTTTCCAGATCACTTCTCATCCTTTCCACACCTCCTTGTGTATCAACCCTGTTGCAAATCTTTGTGTCATCTGCAAAGAGGCATACTTTTCCTTCCAGTCCCTCTGCAATGTCACTTATAATGACATTAAAAATGACTAGACCCAGTACTGAACCCTGCGGTACCCCACTAGTAATCCCTCCTTCTTCAGAGTGGACTCCATTTACAATTACCTTCTGTGTCCTGTTGTCCAGCCAGTGTTTTATCCAGGCCACCACCTTGGGACCTACTCCCAGGTTGGTTAATTTGACTATTAATCTTTTGTGTGGGACTGTGTCAAATGTCTTGCTAAAGTCTAGCTAGGCCATGTCCACAGCGTCTCCCTGGTCTACTACTTTGGTCACCCAGTCAAAGAAATCAATTCGATTCATCAGACATGACCTTCCTGCTGTGAACCCATGCTGCCTTCGGTCCTGTGCTCCACTGGCCTCTAGTACTCATTAATTCTTTCCTTCAGAAGTGATTCCATCACTTTCCCTACCACAGAGGTCAAACTGACAGGTCTTTAGTTTCTTGCCTCTGTCTTGGTCCCACTTTTGTGAAGGGGAATCACATCCACCTTCCTCCAGTCCTCAGGTACCACACCATCCTCCCATGATTTGTTAAAAAGGGTAGTCAGTAGTTTCACTAGTTCTTCCCTTAATTTGTATGGAGTTCTGGGGTGAACTCCATCAGGCCCCATTGCTTTGTCCACCTTCAGTTTTAGGAGTTCTTTCAGAACCCTTTCTTCTGTGAAAGAACTGGGATTGACCCCCCTTTCGAGAGTGTTTCTGTTAATTGGACTAGGCACCTCCCCCTCCTCCTCTTTTATGAATACTGAGCAGAAATATTCATTCAGTATCCCTGCTTTTTCACTGTCCCTCTCTGCCCACCCACCATCCATTCTATTCAGCCTTATTATCCCTCCTTTTGTCTTTCTATGCTCCCTGATGTACCTATAAAAGGTTTTATTCCCCCTCTTAACCGAGTTGGCTGTCTTTTCCTCAGTTTGGGCCTTTGCTACTCTGACTTCTCTCCCTGCTTCCTTCTGCCTTAACTGGTACAGCTATCTGTCCTGCTCCTTCTGTGTTTCCTTATACTTCCTGAATGCTATCTTTTTCTCCCTGACTTTCCCTGCCACCTCTTTTGAGAACCATAGTGGGTTTTTCTTTCATTTTGATTTGTTTATTTGCTTGACACAAATGCTTGTTGCCTCTGTGATGGCAGTTTTGATGTTTCCCCATTGTTGCTCCACCCCTCCTTCTAGCCTGTTTGCTAGTGCTTTTCTAAGGCACTCTCCCATCTTGCCAAAGTCAGCCCTCCTGAAGTCCAGTACCCTCACTTCTGTAAGGCTTGCTTCTGTAGCTCAGTTTGTTGTGAACCACACTGCTTGATGGTCACTTGTTCCCAGATGGCAACACACTTTAGATGTGAGATCCTCTCACTGTCCCCATTTCAGAGTATGAGGTCTAAGATTGCTCCCTCATGGGTAGGTTCTGAAACTAGTTTTCTGAGGCATTAAACCTTTAGGGAATTGAGAATGGCCCTGCTCTTGGATGTGGCTGCAGCAAATGTGCTCTAGTTAACATCTGGCATTTTCACATTTCCCATCAACAGTATCTCCCCTTTCTCTGCCATCCTGAGAATGCCTTCTGTCATATCCTTGTCCATTTTCCCCCTGACATGGGGGTCTGTATACAACCCCTGTGTGGATTTTGGTGCCATTTCCAATTGCTAAGGTGACCACAGTGCCTCCTCTCCTCCCTGTTTACTCTTTTGTTCAGTTGCTTTTCTCCCTTCCTTTACATAGAGAGCTACTCCTCCCCCACCTTCACCCCAGCCTGTCTCTCCCTGTAGGTTATGCACCCTGTTATGTTAACATCCCAGTCATGGTTCTCTGTGTACCATGTTTCTGTGACTGCAATGATATCCAGGCATCCCTCTTCCATCAAGGCCACCAGTTCAGGGAGCTTGTTGCCCAGACTATAGGCATTGGTACTCATTACCCTCCATTTCCTGATGGCCTTACTCCTTTTTGTCCCATCCCTGTCCTTATTGCCTTTGTCACTTTCTTCATTTACCCCTTCTCTTCTCTCTATCGACAACTCTCTCTTGGTGTTTACCTCACTTACTACCTTGACTTTTTTGGGGGACTAGAATTTCCCTGCTCCTTTCCAGTGCCTTCCCCCTTGGCTAGTTTAAATGCTTGCCAATGAAGCATTTAAACCTATCACCTAGGATCCGGGTTATTCTCCTGGACAGGTGCAGCCCCTCATGCCAGTATAGGCCTGCATCACTCTAGGTGGACCCCCAGTCCCCAATGAAGCCAAATCCATGAGCTCTGCACCAGATTTTCAACCACTGATTTAATCTCATGGTGTGGCGCACCATAGCCTCACCTATGCCATAGACAGGCAGCACCTTCGAGTAGGTTGCCATGCATGCTACTTGTCCAAGGACCATTCCCAACTCCACAAACTCTTGCTGCACTGCTATGATCCCTTTCTTAGCCAGGTCATTTGTACCTAGGTGAACATTGACATCCAGCTCCCTCACCTGTGCAGCTGCTTTGGCGATCCTGAGGATTTGCTTCCTGTCCCTCCATGCCATGGCACCAGGCAGGCACCTTACCTCCCTCTCACCTTCCTCCCCCAGTTCTACCTTCCTAACAATGGAGTCCCCCACCAATAGTTGTTTCCTTCTCCTGTGGGGTCCCATGCCACCCTCCTGTGGGTCTCCTTTGTGGAGGTTCCCAGCATCCCCCTTATTCTCCACTGCGGGTGCCTGAATAGAGGGACCACACTTTGCCAGAATGGCATAGGAATTGTGGAGAGGTACAACTGGAGGGATGCACCTCTGTTCCACCACGCTCATTCTCCCTTAGCCCACTGTGGTCCAACCACTCCTCTTTCTTGGCAAACTCTGAAGTAATGACAACAGATCTGGTGGCACCTGGATAGAAGAGCAGGTCCCACAAATCCTGGCCAATTCAGTCTGGAGATGAGCAACCTCCTCCCTCAGCCCAGAGAGGTGCCTGCAGATGGGACAACACTGCATCCTCCTGAACATCTCCCAGGATACTGCTGCTCCACATCCACTGCACTGCATCACCTCATCATGTCTTATTTCTCTTATTTCTGGCCCCTTTACTGTTGTTTGGAATCCTTATTCTATCATTTTTTTTCTTTTTCCTTTTTCTTCTCTCCCTACTTACTTACTGCCTCTGTGCCCTTTAAGCTCCTGATCGTCCTGTTCTGAGACAAGAAGATCCTGTATTTCTCAGTAGACCACTTACTTGCTCAGAGGCAGACCTCCAGCTGCTGGGGGGGGCAGAGAGCTACCCTTGCCTTCAAGATGGTGAGTCTCTGGTGACTCTGTGATCACTCACCTCCTGGAGAAGTTAATTGGGGGCACTGCTTAGGAGTACAAAACCAGGTGTCTCCAATTACAGGTCCCTCCAGCTAGCTTTTTGTAGAGAGTAATATTACTTTGAGAGTAAGGAGCACATGACTACAAAACTAGAACATTTATTACTAATAGAACATGTCTATCTCAGCAGCAGTCAGTGCCTGTTGGGATGAAGAAAATAGATACTTTATTAGACGTGGCAGTCTCATTTAGGGTAAAAAAAGTCAGTGGCCCAGATATTCAAAAGGGTTGCGCCATGCGCAACAGGGTTGCGCGTGCGCAACTCCAAAAATGCGCCATTCTGCGATATTGAGAAGGGCCAGTTCGATACGAAAACACGCTGAGCCACAGCAGCTAATGGAAATGAAGGTACGCGCAACTGAAGGGGCGGTCCATGCATAAAGTGCGTTAATGCGATATTTGAACACTTTGCGCACGCGCAAGAGTGGCACAGCCGGAAGTTGCGAGACCGGATTTGAGCCAAAATAAAACGGCTCAAGGGAGCGGTGCAAGAACTCGAGCAGGCCGCAAACCGGGGGAGAGAGACAGAGAGAGAGAGAGAGACAGAGACAGAGACAGGAGCAGGAAGCAGAGAGGGACAGTGGGTCCTGGAGGACAGAGAGGCCAGTGAGGGTGCCGGTGCAGTGGAAGCAGCAGTGGGGGCAGTGGGGTAACACAGGAACAGCAGCTGGGGAGCAGAAGCCAGGGAGATGGACAGTGTCAGCTTCCACATGGAAGCTGTAATGAGGGTGAGACAGCATGCTGCAGGGGGCGTGGCCGTGGAGGGGCCCGTCGGGTATGCCCCGACAGAAGCGGTATCGTGCCCGCATCAGCTTCTGAGCTGTACAGTGATGTTGAGATCGTGGCGCGTACCACCTGAACAGGGCAATACTGAGACGGCTCAGTGAGCTATGCAGTGATGTGATGCAGGCACCTCACGACGGAGTCACGCTCTGTCCGTGGAGACCAAGGTGACAGCCTGCATGTGCCTGCTCGCCACGGGCACCTTCCAGAGGCCGACAGGGGACACCACAGGCATCACGCAGTCGGCCACTCACGCATCCTCACCCAATTCCTCAGCGCACTGCTGCCTCATGCGCGGAGTACATCCATTTCCCCAGCACCGTGGCAGGCGCACAGCAAATATGCAGGAGTTCCACAGGGTAGCACAAATGCCTGGCGACAGGGTGCCATAGACTGCACCCATGTGGCCATTCGTGACGCCACCTGGCCCCCGGACATAAGCATATCGGAACCGAAAGGGCACTGAAAGTGTCAACTGCCAGGTGGTGTGTGATGCCACTGGGCGCATCATCAATGTCTGTGCCACACACCCTGGCGGAGCACATGATGCCTTCATATGGCACCAATCTGCACTGTGCCATCGATTTGAGAGGGGAACATCACGGGTCATCTAGTGGGTGAGTACACATGTATGGAATGCAAACTCTGTGCAAGGGGGGAATGACACAGGTGCCATGGTAGTGGCACACAAGGATATGGGCAATATTTACCTGACCTAACACTGATCTCTCACTATCTCCACACAGGTGACTGTGGATACCCTCCGTCCCTGGCTGCTCACACCATACCCGGCGCCCAAGGCCCCCAGCGCATACCGCGGTTTCAATGAGGCTACGCTGCAACACGGAACATCATAGGCGGGTGTTCGGGATACTCAAGGCACGCTTCGATGCCTGGACACCTCGGCGGAGCCTCACAGTACAACCCCCAAAAGGCCTGTGGGATATTCCTGGCCTGTTGCATCCTGCACAACATGGCCAAAGACCATGGGATAACCGTACAGGTCGAGGGGACAGCGATGGGACGCCAGTGGCGCCGGTGATATGGGTGATGAGCCACCCCTAGGACGGAGGGGGACTGACTGACCCGGCAGGCCCAGCTGCACCGGACACCATTGCAGAAGAGCACTACGCACAACACAGGTAAGTCAAGGGACATGTGCAGGCAACACTGTCTGCATGCAAACCACAGGCACACAGAACACACCGCATGAAGGTCAGGGAGTTGAAGGGTCTCGCATACCAACACATTAGCAGAGAGGTGAGCACTCAAACAAACACACACACACACACCAGGCAGCATACAGGGCAGCAGCACAGCAATCGGAAATTACACGCTATCACACAGCACCACCAACCACCCTCACCACCTGGACTGTCCACGTCGTGTGTCAGGACCTGGGCAACCTTGCACCTTGGTGTACAGTGCAATGCAGGCATCATCATCCACACGCACCTGTGGACAGCAGTTGGGAGAGTGTGCAGGTGGTCCGTGTGTCAGTTTGGTGAGCAGAGCACCCAGCAGTGCACTGCCCACCATGACACACATTGCACACAGGGCAGCACCAGACAGGGCCTGCATTGGGAGACAGCTCAGTCAGGAGTACTGTCCCACCGCCACCACGATGCGTGGGCGGCCCCGCCGCGGGCCTAGCAGCACTGGCAGGCTGCGAGGGGCTACATCGGGTGGCACTACTGCACCACCAGGGGTCCCAGTGCATGACCGCGACCTTGCCCGCAGACAGGGTCTGCATCCCGCGAAGAAACTTGCACCAGGGTGCTCGGGATGCCCACAGCAGAACCCGGCGCCGACAGGCCTGGTGTCGCCACGACGCCGGAACGGGAGCGGAGTGCGACTGTGTGGGTGCGTGGTACAGGGTCACCAGACAGTGTGGTCAATGCAGTCACCACAGAGACCACTGCCTGGGTCAGCCTGTCGATGGCAGCGGTCACATCCGTCCACATATGGACCATCTCGGCCCGGTCCCGAGCACACTCCCTGCTATGCCGCTCCACGGACACAGTCAGTGCCTCCACGGACCTTGCAACCCGCCCCTGCAGCTGTACCGACTCCTGCAGCAGGCAGGTGTGCATGTCCAAAGGGTACTGTGCCCCAATGGCATCGTGACCCCCAGGGTGTGGATGGTCCTGGTGCACAGCACCCCTTGAGGGTGGCCGCTGTTCACCAGGACCAGGTATGGGCTGATCCAGGGCGGTGGACAAGTGCCACTGCCTGACGTCTCCCCCAGGCCTGGTGTGCAACTGCTGCTGCTTCCTCCAACTGCTGAGCCCCCAGGTCCACCTGTTCCACCCCTGTGCTGTCAACAGTGCCAGACACCTGCTCAGCCACCGGTGCTGCCCCACCGGTGCTGACAGGCCCAGCCTGTGACTGTGCCAGCATGCTGGTACACAGGTGTGGAGCTGGACGGCCCGGGGGCACGTGCTGGCCTGCCGTGTGTCCCTCGTGGGACACACACCTCTCACTGGCCATTGCAGGCCTGCCATCATCAATAGTGCCAGTGCGTGCCACTGCCATAGGCACAGCATGCTGGCACACCTGCATACCAGACTGCTGTGACACAGGCTGTGCACCCCCTGCACCCGTATCACTGCCGGTGGAGTTGTCAGCCCAGCCGGCCTGCTGCTGCAGTGCGTGCAGGCTGCTGGCGGAGGTGGAAGGTCCCTCATCCTGGTCCAGCAGGTCTGCCTCACTGTCAGCACCCACCACCACCGTCTCCTGCAGGACAGACAGGATCTGAAACAGAAAGAAAGTACATGTGAGTGCATGTGAACAACAGCCGCCCCCCACAACATCACCATGACATACCGTGCAGTGATGGGTTTCACCTGTCTGGAATCCTCCGCCAGGAACACCCGCAATGGCACTTTCGGCTGCATGGCCCGCGACCAGTGTCTCCTCGGTCGGTCAGCTGCAACACCACTGGTGGTCCCCCACCAGTGGCAGCGTCGCCACCCTGAAGGCTGCCACCTTCTCTTTCAGCCTCCTGCGGTCAGTCCCCATCTTCTTGCGGCACTCCTGCACGGAGCGCTGGTGGCTTCCGTGCAGGTTGACGGCCAGGCTACCCCTCCCATGCAGCTGCACGCTGCTGAGGGATGCCCTCGCCCACTCAAAGCGGCTCATCCTCCAGGTAGGCCTGGAGGAGGCCTCGTCTCTGCTGTGGTGAAGTTGGCCTCCTCCTCACGCCCGCCGTCCACACCTCGGCCTGGTTCTCGTCAGTCATGCTGATCTGTATGGGTGGAAGTGGACACCTGTCACTCTGCAGTCCATAGCATTTCCCCATGAGCATAGCTGCAGGCCGGGGGCAAGACCCCCTTTCCTCGCTGCTTTGGAAATACTGATGGAAGAGTGCCTCTGCCCTTCTAAGTGCCCTCATCATGCTCAGCCCCTCATCCCGTGACACCCTCCAGCACCCCTGCCCATGTGCATTGTCCTGAGCATCACACAGCATGTAACTCACCTCTCAGCTGCAACAACCAAATCTGGCCGCCACAACCCAGTGTCATTTTATAGCGCAACACATGCAAATGAGGTGTGGCGCAACTTTAACATGCTAATCGCGCTACCGCGCCTTTGAATGGCTGATCGCCTGCTTTGCATATGTCGGCTAAATATCGCAATGCGCTTAGCGCAATAGGGAAGGTCCGCTGAGCTGATGGCGCATGTTTGTGGTTGTGTGCTACACTGCATTGCGCATGCCCAGACGGGTTACGATACGCCGATCGCGCTGCAGAACTGCTGAGCGGATAGGCTATTCTGGACATGGCCACCATTGTGCCAGTGGCGCTGCAGCACTGGGCACTATATGGTGCTGTGGCACCTCTGCGCCGATAGTCCCCTGTGGCACTGGTGCTGTGCCCGCGGTCGCGCGAGGATACCTGTGCATCCTATGGCGGCTGTCGTGGCCTGCGCGTTGCCGTGACAGGTATGCCCTCTGACCCCTGGCGCTGAGTGCATGCCATGTGTCCCTATTGCGCTGTCTGGCTACAGCGCCATGTAAGTGATGGCGCGCTGTCGCGAACAGCGCGATAGGTGCCTGTGCTGGTCTATTGCAACAACTCACGTGGGGTCACAAGCGCGAGGCACCATATTGCCTGCTGTAAAGTTGGTGCCATGGCTGGGAGGAGGGCGGTGCCGTGGAGCCAAGTTGAGGTGGCCAACCTGGTGGCCCTAGTGGAGCCCCACTCTGACCAACTGTATGGTGAGGCCCCCCTCACCGGACCGAGGACCCATGTGTGGCAGCAAGTGGCCACTGACCTGGTGGGGGTCACTGGCCGGGGCCGGTCTGCGGAGCAGTGCCGGCACTGGTTCAGTGATCTCCGCCGGAGGGACCCGGAGCTGTTAGCGCGGCTGCGTTCCCGTGCCAGGCGGGGCCTGGTGCCTAGGCCACGTGAGTGTACCATCTATTCACCTATATTCTCTGTAGGGGTGTGTGTGTGCCTGGGTGGCTGTGCATCGGTGTGTCAGTGTGTGCAGCTGTGCGATGGATGGTTATGGCTGTGTGGGCAGGCAGTCTTACTGGGGCAGGGGGCACTCTGCTTTTGAGTCACACTGATGTTTGTCTCACCATATGTCTCCCACAGGCCGGATGGTGATGGCGCCGGACGCGGCTGATGTGGGCCATGCCAGGGCCCCAGTCCCACAGGCCGCCAGCCCGCAGCGCAGCAGCAGCATCAACAGCAGCAGCAGCAGCGGCAGACTGAGCTGCTGGAGGAGTGTGGTATCATTACGTCATGGATGCTATTGCATGCTGGGGGCAGGACCACCAACCATGATGGACACAACCAGATGGGTGGTAGTAGTTCCACTATACGTAACACTAGTGAGTCCCACACTGGAGTACAGTGTACAGTTCTGGAAACACATAGCTGCTATGGACAGGGACTGGGTGGAGAGTGTTCACAGGAGGGCGACATGGATGGTGCATGGATTGCATCACATGTCCTATGCAGACAGGTTGGCGGATCTGAACATGTACTCCCTGGAGGGGAGGAGGTGTGGGATATGATGGGTCATACGAGTATTGTACAGGGGAACAGTGTGCAGGAACCAATATTTGTCAGCGTAGAGGATGTTCCAGGTGTAGAGGGCATGGGATGCAGTTGGAGGGGGCTCGTTTAAGGGAAACATGCGAATGTGTTTCCTCACATTATGGGTGGTGGACGAGTGGAACACCCTGCCAGAGGATGTGGTGGGGGCTGACTTGGTCACGGGAGATCTGTATGTGTGGGCTCGCCATGAGGGACTTCTGGAGGTCAGGGGTGAGGGGGAATGGACTTATAGGACATGAGGTGATACAAGGCCAAATGGCCAGACTAGGTGTCCCATAGGCCCCTCATCTGCCGACACTGTCTATGTATCCATGTATGTAGGTGTGACACAGGTGACCTGCATCACAGTGCAGCATCATGACACGTCTGTGTATGCATCACAGGTGGTCCAGGCATGCACTGGGCACATAGCTGTGTGACTGGCATCGCACCATGTTGCAACATCACATGACAGCCTAGTTTGTACTGTGATTGACGTGGGCAGTGTGTGTGGGCGGTGGTGCGCATGGCTGGTGCCACCTGTTTGTGATGGCCATGTGCATGTTCACTGTGGGTGGGTGCATGCCATCACATGTGCAGCACATTGGGTTAGCTGGGTTGCAGGTTGGGTGGTGTTCAGGGTTGTGGTCAGTCTCAGCCATTGACTGTGTTCCCATTTTCCAGGCCTCAGTGTGCCTGGCGCATGGCGCCACGATGTCGGCGCCTGACACAGCTGGCGGCTGACAACAGAGAGCTTCTGCAAGCCCTAGCAGCAACAGGGGAATGGCGGCACATGCGGTGGAGGGGAAGACGCAGGGAGGAGCAGGGAGCCTGCTGGGCCGTGAGCCCACCTTTTATTTGCCCTTCCCCATCCTCTTCACCCTGACTTCCCTCTCCAAGTTGTTTTCCTCCCTTGCACACCCCTGCCTTTTACCCGTCCCCCAACTTGTACATAGTTTTAGCTGTTTTGTTACCTCTTTTGTTTGAATATAAAATTCTATTTTGGTACAACTGCTGTGTTGATTGTCTGCTTTGCAACTGGCTCTGGGTGCTCCGTTGCAGGGGTGTACATGCCATCTGGGCTACTATGGTCCTGGATATATGTGTGTGTGTGTGTGTGTCCATGGGAGGTATCACCAGCATAGCATTGCCTTTCTGTTGCTCTCGCCATCTGCTGCCACCCACTGCTGGGTGCACAGGGTGGGTCTGGGTGGTCTGCTTCTCTGCAGCATGGGGTTGACGTGTGTAGCAGGGGTGCATGGTGTTTCCTGCAGTGCCTGTCACTGCACATAGTGATGTCTTGAGGGCACGGTGCACGCTGTGCTGTGCGTGCAGGGGACTGATGTGCACTGTGGTTGTCAACCCCTGGGTGTGGCACTCTCTGCCTGCCAGTGGTTGTGCTGGGCGTCATGGCTCTGCTATGCTTTAGTTGGTTTGTCCCCATGGGCACGTGGATCAGCCGTCCCACCCCAGTGATGCTGTGCTTGGGGTGTGCCAGTGTGGTGTGGGTTCTGCAGTGAGTTCCTGTGCCATGTGTGGCATGGCTGGCGGTGGGCCCAGCCTGCCTCCCCTGGATGTGCAGTTCCATTGCTCTGGGGGCTGTGCTTGCGCTATGGCAGCTCTGCACTGCTCCAGCTGAGCTTCCATGGTTGCGCCATAAGCGCGGCATTTAGCTCAGCTTCTCCTTCCTGGTTGCGCGATGGCGCAGTATGTGCGATATTCAGACGTTGGTTGCTTGCGCAATTTGCTCTGCTCCATGTTTGAATATCGCACCTGTTGCGCATTTGCGCAACTGGTTTGTGCTTGCTCCTGCTGTTGCGCCAGTTTTGAGCGCAGTTTGAATATCTGGGCCAGTATGTTTTTCTGTGTTAGGAAAAGGGAGCTTGCTAAGTTAGGAGGGGAGAAGTTAATTGGCGGTGTGGCTTAGGAGTACAAATCCAGGTGTCTCCAATTACAGTTCACTACTGCTAGCTTTATGCAGACAGGAATCTTGCTTTCACAGTGAGGGGCAGCTGACTACAAAACTAGAACTTCTCTTACTATTCGAACACTTCTAGCTCAGCAGGAGTGAGCGCCTGTTGGGATGAAGAATAGAGATGCTTTATTAGTAGTGGGGCATCTCATTTAGGGTAACAAAAAGAAAGTCTGTATGTTTTTCTGTGTTATGCTAATGGAGTTTGCCAAGTCAGGAGGGGAGAAGTTAATTGGGGGTGTGGCTTAGGAGTACAACGCCCGGTGTCTCAAATTACTGTTCCCTACTGATAGCTTTTTGCAGACAGGAATCTTTCTTTTAAAGCAAGGAGCTGCTGAATACAAAACTAGAACTTTTCTTACTAATGGAATACTTCTATCTCAGCAGACTTTGCCTTCTGGGATTAAGAAAACAGATACTTTATTAGAAGCGGGGGAACTCATTTAGTGTAAAGAAAAAAGAAAGTCAGTGCATTTTACTGTGTTAGGGAAAGGCAGTTTTCTATGTTAGGAGGGAAGAAGTTTATTAGGGGTGTGGCTTAGGAGCACAAAACTAGGTGTCTCCAATTCCAGTTTCCTACAGCTAGCATTTTGCAGACAGGAATATTTCTTTCAGAACTAGGAGCAGCTGACTACAAAACTAGAATTTTTATTACTAATAGAAGTATTCTATCTCAGCAGGAGTCAGTGTCTGTTGTGATGAAGAAAACAGATATTTTATTAGAAGTGTGGGTCTTATTTAGGGTTACAAATGAAAGTCAGTGTGTTGTTGTTCTGTGTAACTGTAATGGAGTTTGCTAAGTCAGCAGGGGAGAAGTTAATTGGGGGTGTGGCTTAGGAGTAGAAAATTAGATGTCTGCTATTACTGTTCCCTACTGCTAGCTTTTTGAAGACAGTAATCTTGCTTTCAGAGCAAGGAGTAGCTGACTACAAAACTAGAACTTTTAATACTAATAGAACACTTCTATCTCAGCAGGAGTCAGTGCCCATTGGGATTAAGAAAACAGATTCTTTATTAGACATGGGGTGTCTCATTTAGGGTAAACAAAAAGAAAGTCAGTGTGTTTTTCTGTGTTAGTGAAAGGCAGTTTGCTAAGTCAGTAGGCGAGAAGTTAATTGGGGTGTGGCTTAGGAGTACAAAACCAGGTGTCTTAATTTACAGTTCTGTGCTGCTAGCTTCATGCAGACAGGAAATCTGCCTTAATAGCAAGGAGCGCTGAATAGAAAAATAGAACTTTTATTACTATTAGAATACCTCTATCTCAGCAGGAGTCAATGCATGTTGAGATTAAGAAAACAGATACTTTATTAGAAGTGGGGGGTCTCATTTAGTATAAAAAGAAAAGAAAGTCAGGCTGTTTTTCTGTGTTCAGGAAAGGGAATTTGCAAAGTCAGAAGGGAAGAAGTTAATTGGTAGAGTGGCTTAGGAGTACAAAACCAGGTGTCTATAATTACAGTTCCATACTGCTAGGATTTTGCAGACTGGAATGTAGCTTTCAGAGCAAGAAGCAGCAGACTTCAAAACAAGAACTTTTTTACTAATACAATGCTTCTGTCTTAGTAGGAGATAGTGCCTGTTGGGATGAAGAAAAGATATGCTTTATTAGAAGTGGGGGGTCTCATTTAGGGTAAAACAAATGAAAACCAGTGTGTTTCTATGTGTTACGCTAATGGAGTTTGGTAAGTCAGGAGGGGAGAATTTAACTGGGGGAGTGGCTTAGGAGTACAAAACCAGGTGTCTCAAATTACAGTTCCTTATTGCTAGCTTTCCACAGACAGGAATCATGCTTTTAAAGCAAGGAGGAGCTGAATACAAAAATAGAACTTTTATTACGTATAAAATACCTCTATCTCAGCAGGAGTCAGTACCTGTTGGGATTAAGAAAACAGATACTTTATTAGAAGTGGGGGGGTCTCATTTAGTGTAAAAAAAAAGAAAGTCAGTGTGTTTTTCTGTGTTAGAGAAAGGGAGATTGATAAGTCAGTAGGGGAGAAGTTAATTGGAGGTGTGGCTTAGGAGTACAAAACCAGGTGTCTCCAATTACAGTTTCCTTCTGCTAGCTTTTTGCAAAAAAGAATCTTGCTTTCAGAGCAAGGAGCATCTGACTACAAAACTAGAACTTTTACTAGAAGTAGAACTCTTCTATCTTAGCAGGAGTCAGTGTCTGTTGGCATTAAGAAAACAGATACTTCATTAGAAGTGAGGGGTCTCATTTAGGGTAAAAAAAGAAAGTCAGTGTGTTTTTCTGTGTTAGGGTAACGGAGTTTGTTGTGTCAGGAGCAGAGAAGTTAATAGGGGGCTTCGCTTAGGAGTACAAAACCAGGTGTCTCCAATTACAGGTCCCTATTGCTAGCTTTTTGTAGAGAGAAATCTTGCTTTGAGAGCAAGAAGCACCTGACTACAAAATTAGAACTTTTATTACTAATAGAACACTTCTATCTCAGCAGAAGTCAGTGCCTGTTCGGATGAAGAAAGCAGATACTTTATTAGAAGTGGCGTCTCCTTTAGGCTTAAAAAAATGAAAGTCAGTGTGTTGTTCTGTGTTACTGTAATGGAGTTTTTCAAGTCAGCAGGGGATAAGTTCATTGGAGGTGTGGCTTAAGAGTACAAATATAGCTGTCTCAAATTACTGTTCCCAACTGCTAGCTTTTTGCAGACAGGAATCTTGATTTTAGAGCAAGGAGCAGCTGACTAGAAAACTAGAACTTTTAATACTAATAGAACACTTCTATCTCAGCAGAAATCAGTGCACATTGAGATTAAGAAAGCAGATTCTTTATTAGACTGGCGGACTCATTTAGGGTAAACAAAAAGAAAGTCAGTGTGTTTTTTCATATTAGTGAAAGGCAGTTTGCTAAGTCAGGAGGGGAGATGTTAATTGGGGTGTGTGGCTTAGGAGTACAAAACCAGGTGTTTCAAATTACAGTTCCATACTGCTAGCTTTTTGCAGACAGGAAACTTACCTTTAAAGCAAGAAGCAGCTGAATACAAAAATATAATTTTTATTACTAATAGAATACCTCTATCTCAGCAGGAGTCAGTGCCTGTTGGGATTAAGAAAACAGATACTTTATTAGAAGTAGGGGTCTCATTTAGTGTAAAAAAAGTCAGTGTGTTTTTCTGTGTTGGGAAAGGGAGTTTGTAAAGTCAGGTGGGAAGAAGTTAATTGGCGGTGTAGCTTAGGAGTACAAAACCAGGAGTCTCATATTACAGTTTCTTACTGCTGGCTGTTTGCAGACAGGAATCTTACTTTTAAAGCAAGGAGCAGCTGAATACATTAGAACTTTCATTACTAGTAGAATACATCTATCTCAGCAGGAGTCAGATCCTGTTGGTATTAAGAAAATTGATACTTTACTAGAAGTGTGGGGTCTCATTTAGTGTAAAAAAAGAAAGTCAGTGTGTCATTCTGTGTTAGGGAAAGGGAGTTTGCTAAGTCAGGAGGGGAGAAGTTAATTGGGGGTGTGGCTTTGGAGTGCAACACCAGGTGTCTCCGATTACAGTTTCCTACTACTAGCTTTTTGCAGACAAGAATCTTGCTTTCAGAGCAAGGAGCAGCTGACTACAAAACTAGACATTTTATTAGTAATATAACGCTTCTATCTCAGCAGGAGTCAGTGTATGTTGGCATTAAGAAAACAGATACTTTATTAGAAAATGGGGATCTCATTTAGGGTAAAAAAATGAAAGTCAGTGTGTTTTTCTGTGTTACAGAATGGAGGTTTGCTTTGTCAGAAATGGATAAATTAATTGGGGCCATGGCTTATTAGTACAAAACCAGGTGTCTCCAATTACAGGTCCCTACAGCTAGCTTTTTGTAGAGAGGAATCATGCATTGAGATTAAGGAGCACCTGACTACAAAACTAGAACCGTTTTTACTAATAGAACACTTCTGTCTCAGCAGCAGTCAGTGCCCGTTGGCATGAAGAAAACAGATACTTTATTAGATGTGTC
Organism: Neoceratodus forsteri; assembly: GCA_016271365.2. NCBI lineage: Eukaryota > Metazoa > Chordata > Ceratodontiformes > Ceratodontidae > Neoceratodus > Neoceratodus forsteri. The sequence goes on from CM028129.1 coordinate 802,322,892, forward strand.
AGACTCATTTACGGTAAAACAAAAAAAAAACAAAGTCAGTCTGTTTTTTTGTGTTAGAGAAAGGGAGTTTGCTAAGTCAGGAGGAGAGAAGTTATTTGGAGTGTTTCTTAGTAGTACAAAACCAGGTGTCTCCAATTACAGTTCCCTTCTGCTGGCTTTTTGCAGACAGGGATCTTGCTTTAACAGTGAGGGGCAGCTCACTACAAAACTAGAACTTTTATTACTATTAGAACACTTCTATCTCAGCAGGAGTCAGCGCCTGTTGGGATGAAGAAAAGAGATGTTTTATTAGAATTGGGGCATGTCATTTAGAGTAAAAAAAAGAAAGTCAGTGTGTTTTTCTGGGGTAGGGAAAGGGAGTTTGCTATGTCAGTAGGGCAGACGTTAATTGGGGGAGTGGCTTAGGAGTACAAAACCAGGTGTCTCCAATTACAGTTCCCTACTGCTAGAATTTTGCAAACTGGAATCTTGCTTTCAGAGGAAGGAGCAGCTGACTTTAAGACTAGAACTTTTTTTTACTAATGGAACCCTTCTGTCTCAGCAGGAGTCAGTGTCTGTTGGCTTCAGGAAAACATATTCTTTATTAGAAGTGAGGAGTCTTATTTAGGGTAAAGAAAAGAAAGTCAGTGGCCCAGATATTCAAAAGGGTTGTGCATGGCGCAACACTGTTGCGCCATGTGCAACCCACTGATGCGCCCTGGTACGATATTCAAAAGGGAAAAGTGCACGGCACAAATCCCGATGCGCCGGTCCATATGTATGCAGGTACAGGTAGGGGGGGCGTGCCCATGCAAAACCTGCACAGCCCGATATTCAGCCTGGGATGTGCAGAGCCATGCACGCAACTCCTACCTGCACCTGCACAAAGTTAAGCCAAAAAAGGAACAACTGATGGCCACCCACAGGTGAACTGCTGCATTGCAGGGCGCAACACGGCAGCTGCCACCTGTGGGTAGCCACCTGAGTTCGGCTGCACCTGGCAGCGCCCCCCCATGCCTGATTGTGAGGATTTGTTAAACAATAAAGTCCCCATCCAATATCCCTGGTGGTCCAGTGGATGAATGCTACCAGATCATGGGCATCTGTTTAAATGAAACCCCCCGTCAAATATCCCTGGTGGTCCAGTGGACCGAATGCTGCTTGATCGCGGGCATCTGTTTAACAGAAAATGTCCTATTACCCTGGTGGTCTAGGGTTCCCCCCCACCACCACACTGATTCCCACCGCCCAGCTCCTCCTGGTCAGTCGTGGGGAGGCAGCTCCCACCCACCACCACCCTGCCGCCTGCCGGACTAACACCTCGGTGGGGCTGCCGCCCATTAGTTCACAGTGTGAGCCAATGGGCGTGCAGCTACTACACATTCAGATATGTGAATGATTCATTCACATATCTGGAATGTCTAATATGAGAGATGCACCCATTGGTTCACGCCAGAACCAGTGGGCGTAGCCCCTACCAAGGTGGAAGTCGTGGTGGCAAGGCGGCAGGCGGTGGTGCTGCTGCCCGCCGGATGACCTTGAGGAGGGGGTGGTGGGACCCAGTGGGCGGGTGGGGAGGGGCTACCCTAAACCACCAGGGTAATAGGACATTTTCGGTTAAAAAGATGCCCGCAATTGGGCAGCATTCGGTCCACCAGACCACCAGGGATATTGGACAGGGGGGTTCATTTAAACAGATGCCCACAATCGGGCAGCATTCAGACCACTGGACCACCAGAGATATTGAATGGGGACTTTATCTTTTAGCAAATGTCCGCGATCGGGCTGCAGGTGGCATTGGTCCCTGACGGCTGCTGCCTGGCAGGGCACCAGGTGCAAGTCATCAGGGATCGGCGCACCTGCATACTAATGGGATGCAAATGGGGCCTTAATGACATGCAAATGGCCCCATGTGTGCCTTGCATAAATTATGGCACCATTTGCAAGTCACCTTTTGAATATCGCAGGTGCTGTGAATGGCGGAATGGCACTTGCGCTAGCGCATCTCCATGCTCCACTCTGACCACTTGCACTGGCACAGTGCCATTGTGCCATGCACAGTGGGGGTGGCCAGGGTGCGATATTCAAAGCTGCTGGGCCATGGTGCAGCTACTTTAAATATCACCCAGGCCACACCCCTGCTCAGTCAAGTTGAGCTGCGCCAAGCTTGCGCCACAGCCTGGCGCAGTTTAAATATTGCACCAGTGTGTTTTTCTGTGTTAGAGAAAGGGAGTTTGCTATGTCAGGAGTGGAGAAGTTAATTGAGGGCATGGCTTAGGAGTACAAAATTAGGTGTCTCCAATTACAGGTCCCTACTGCTAGCTTTTTTGTAGAGAAGAATCTTGCTTTGACATGAAGGAGCACCTGACTACAGAACTAGAACTTTTATTGCTAATAAAACACTTCTATCTCAGCAGAAGTCAGTGCCTGTTGGGAAGAAGAAAACAGATACTTTATTAGAAGTGGGGGTCTTATTTAGAGTTAAACAATGAAAGTCAGTGTGTTGTTCTGTGTTACTATAATGGAGTTTGCTAAGTCAGCAGGGGAGAAGTTAATTGGGGGTGTGGCTTAGGAGTACAAAACTAGCTGTTTACGATTATTGTTCCCTACTGCTGGCTTCTTGCAGACAGGAATCTTATATTCAGAGCAAGGAGCAGATGAGTACAGAACTGGAACTTTTAATACTAATAGAACACTTCTATCTCTGCAGGAGTCAGTTCCCATTGGGATTAAGAAAACAGATTCTTTAATGATTGTTGGTGGTCTCATTTAGGGTAAATGAAAACAAAGTCATTATGTTTTTCTGTGTTATGGAAAGGCAGTTTGCTAAGTCAGGAGGATTGAAGTTATTTGGGGGTGTGGCTTAGCAGTATAAAACCAGGTGTCTCAAATTACAATGCTGTGCTGCTAGCTTTTTCAGACAGGAAACTTGCCTTTAAAGCAAGGTGCAGTTGAATACAAAAATATAACTTTTATTTCTGTTAGAATACTTCTATCTCAGCAGGAGTCTGTGCCTGTTGAGATTTAGAAAACAGATACTTTATTAGAAGCACTAGGACTCATTAATTGTAAAAATAAATGAAAATCAGTGTGTTTTTCTGTGTTAGGGAAAGGGAGTTTGCTAAGTCAGGAGGTTAGAAGTTAATTGGGAGTGTGGCTTAGGAGTACAAAACTAGGTGGTTCCAATTACAGTTCCCTACTGCTAGCTGTTTACAGACAGAAATTTTGCTTTCAGAGCAAGGGGCAGCTAACTTCAAAACTAGAACTTTTTTCTAGTAGAACACTTCTGTCTTAGCAGTAATCAGTGCCTGTTGGGATGACGAAAACCAATGCTTTATTAAGAATGGGCAGTCTTGTTCAGTGTAAAAAAAAAAGAAAGTCAGTGTATTTTACTGTGTTAGAGACAGGGAGTTTGTTAAGTCAGGCTGGGAGAAGTTAATTGGAGATGTTGCTTAGGAGTACAAAACCATGTTTCTCCAATTACTGTTTCCTACTGCTAGAATTTTGCAGACAGGAATCTTTCTTTCAGAGCAAGGAGCAGCTGACTACAAAACTAAAGCATTTATTACTAATAGAACACTTCCATCTCAGCAGCAGTCAGTGCCTGTTGGGATGAAGAAAACAAAAACTTTAAAAGAGGTGGCGGTCTCATTTAGGGTAAAACAAAAAAAAATGTCAGTGTTTTTCAGGGTTAGGGAAAGGGAGTTTGCTAAGTCAGCAGGGGAGAAGTTAATTTGGGGTGTTGCCTAATAGTACGAAACCAGGTATCTCCAATTACAGTTCCTTACTGCTAGCTTTTTGCAGACATTTATCTTGGTTTCAGAGCAAGAAGCAGCTGACTACAAAGCTTGAACTTTTATTACTAATAGAACACTTCTGTCTCAGCAGGAGTCAGTGTCTATTGGGATTAAGAAAACATATTCTTTATTTGAAGTGTGGGGTCTCATTTAGGGTGAAAAAAGAAAGGATATTTTTCTGTGTTACTGTAATGGGAGTTTTCTAAGTCAAGAGGGAAGAAGTTAATTGGGGCTGTGGCTTAGGAGAACAAAACCAGATGTCTCCAATTAAATTTAACTTCTGCTAGCTTTTGACAGACAAGAACCTTGCTTTGAGAGCAAGGAGCAGGTGAGTACAAAACCAGAACTTTTATTACTAATAGAACACTTCTATCTCAGCAACAGTCAGTGCCTGTTGGGCTTAAGAAAACAAATACTTTATTAGAAGTGGGAGGTCTCATTTAGGGAAAAAAACTAGAAACTCAGTGTGTTTTTCTGTGTTTTTGAAAGTCTGTTTGCTATGCCCATAGGGGAGGAGTTAATTGGGAAGTGGCTTACAAGGACAAAACTTGCTGTCTCCAATTACTGTTCCCTACTGCTATATTTTTGCAGACAGGAAACTTGGTTTTAGATCAAGGAGCGGCTGACTATAAAACTAGAACTTTTAATACTAATAGAACACTTCTATCTCAGCAGGAGTCAGTGCCCATTGGGATTAAGAAAGCAGATTCTTTAATAGACGTGGGGGGGTCTCATTTAGGGTAAACAAAAAGAAAGTCAAGGTGTTTGTCTGTGCTAAGGAAAGGCAGTTTGCTCAGTCTGGAGGGGAGAAGTTAATTGGGGTGTGGCTTAGGAACACAAAACCAGGTGTCTCAAATTACATTTCCATACTGCTAGCTTTTTGCAGACAGGAATCTTGCTTTTAATGGAAGGAGCAGCTGTATTCAAAACTGGAACTTTTATTACTAATAGAATACTTCTATCTCAGCAGGAGTCAGTGCCTGTTGGGATTAACAAACAGATACTTTATTAGAATGGGGGGGTCTCATTTAATGTAAAAAAAAGAAAGTCAGTGTGTTATGCTGGGTTATTGAAAGGGAGTTTGCTATGTCAGGAATGAAACATAGAAAAATAGACTTTGATGGCAGATAAGGACCGGTTGGCCCACCTAGTCTGCCCATTTCCCAACCTACAGGATAAGCTGCAGATCCTAGTTAACCAACAGCCTAATTCTTCTTACCCCCAACAAGAATTGCCATATGTCTGTCCCATGTATTCTTGAATTCTCCCACAGTGTTAGACCCCACAACCTCTTCAGGAAGGTTGTTCCATGCGTCCACCACCCTCTCTGTGAAAAAACACTTCCTCACATTGCCCCTGAACTGCCCCCATCTTTAAATTGTGTTCCCTTGTCCTTGCACATCTCTTTTTCTGAAAGATGTTATGCTGCTGGACTTTATTGATTCCACTGATGTACTTAAAAGTTTCTATCATATCCCCCCTCTCCCTCCTTTCCTCAAGGGTACACATATTAAGCTCCTTTAGTCTCTCCTCATAAGGCTTCTCTTGCAGACCCTACACCATTTTAGCTGCCCTCCTCTTGACTGCCTCTATTCTGTCTATGTTCTTGTGGAGATGGGGTCTCCAGAACTGGATGCAGTACTCCAGATGGGGCATCACCATCGGTCTGTACAGAGGGATATCAGCTTCCTGTTTTCTGATGGTGATGCCTCTCCTTATACATCCCAATATATCCCCAGCCCCCCCACTGCCTTCTCACATTGCTTGCTAACCTCAAGGTCATCTGATATGATTACCCCAGGTCCTTTCGATTTTGTTGTTGTTACTACCTCCCCAGTTGTGTTATCTCCCTGGGTTTTGTTTCCAGGTGTATTATTTTGCACTTCTTTGCATTGAGTCCAAGCTGCCATACTTCTGACCATTCCACCAACCTTGCCGGATCCCTTCTCATCCTTTCCACACCTCCTTGTGTATCAACCCTGTTGCAAATCTTTGTGTCATCTGCAAAGAGGTATACTTTTCCTTCCAGTCCCTCTGCAATGTTACTTATAAAGACATTAAAAATGACTGGACCCAGTACTGAACCCTGCGGTACCCCACTAGTAACCCCTCCTTCTTCAGAGTGGACTCCATTTACAATTACCTTCTGTGTCCTGTTGTCCAGCCAGTGTTTTACCAAGGCCACCGCCTTGGGACCCACTCCCAGGTTGGTTAATTTGACTATTAATCTTTTGTGTGGGACTGTGTCAAATGCCTTGCTAAAGTCTAGGTAGGCCATGTCCACAGCCCCTCCCTGGTCTACTACTTTGATCACCCAGTCAAAGAAATCAATTAGATTCATCAGACATGACCTTCCTGCTGTGAACCCATGCTGCCTTGGGTCCTGTGCTCCACTGGCCTCTAGTACTCATTAATTTTTTCCTTCAGAAGTGATTCCATCACTTTCCCTACCACAGAGGTCAAACTGACAGGTCTTTAGTTTCTTGCCTCTGTCTTGGTCCCACTTTTGTGAAGGAGAATCACATCCACCTTCCTCCAGCCCTCAGGTACCACACCATCCTCCCATGATTTGTTAAAAGGGGTAGTCAGTAGTTTCACTAGTTCTTCCCTTAATTTGTTTGGAATTCTGGGGTGAATTCCATCAGGCCCCATTGCTTTGTCCACCTTCAGTTTTAGGAGTTCTTTCAGAACCCTTTCTTCTGTGAAATAACTGGGATTGACCCCCCATTGAGAGTGCTTCTGTTAATTGGACTAGACACCTCCCCTCCTCCTCTTTTAAGAATACTGAGCAGAAATATTCATTCAGTATCCCTGCTTTTTCACTGTCCCTCTCTGCCCACCCACCATCCATTCTATTCAGCCTTATTATCCCTCCTTTTGTCTTTCTATGCTCCCTGATGTACCTCTAAAAGGTTTTATCCCCCCTCTTAACCGAGTTGGCTGTCTTTTCCTCAGTTTGGGCCTTTGCTATTCTGACTTCTCTCCCTGCTTCCTTCTGCCTTAACTGGTACAGCTATCTGTCCTGCTCCTTCTGTGTTTCCTTATACTTCCTGAATGCTATCTTTTTTCCCCTGACTTTCCCTGCCACCTCTTTTGAGAACCATATTGGGGTTTTCTTTCATTTTGATTTGTTTATTTGCTTGACACAAATGCTTGCTGCCTCTGTGATGGCAGTTTTGATGTTTCCCCATTGTTGCTCCACCCCTCCTGGCCTGTTTGCTAGTGCTTTTCTAGGGCACTCTCCCATCTTGCCAAAGTCAGCCCTCCTGAAGTCCAGTACCCTCACTTCTGTATGGCTTGCTTCTGTAGCTCAGTTTGTTGTGAACCACACTGCTTGATGTTCACTTGTTCCCAGATGGCAACCCATGTCTAGATCTGAGATCCTCTCACTGTCCCCATTTGAGATTATGAGGTCTAAGATTGCTCCCTCATGAGTATGTTCTGAAACTAGTTTTCTGAGGCATTATACCTGTAGGGCATTGAGAATGGCCCTGCTCTTGGATGTGGCTGCAGCTAATGTGCTCTAGTTAACATCTGGCATATTCACTTCCCATCAACAGTATCTCCCTTTCTCTGCCATCCTGAGAATGCCTTCTGTCATATCCTTGTCCATTTCTCCCCTGACATGGGGGTTTGTATACAACCCCTGTGTCGATTTTGGTGCCATTTACAATTGCTAAGGTGACCCACAGTGCCTCCTCTACTCCCTGTTTACTCTTTTGTTCAGTTGCTCTTACCCTTCCTTTACATAGAGAGCTACTCCCCTCTCCTCCCCTCCCTGTCTCTCTCCTGTAGGTTATGCACCCTGGTATGTTAACATCTCGGTCATGGTTCTCTGTGTACCATGTTTCTGTGACTGCTATGATATCCAGGCATCCCTTTTCCATCAAGGCCACCAGTTCAGGGAGCTTGTTGCCCAGACTATGGGCATTGGTACTCATTACCCTCCATTTCCTGATGCCTTACTCCTTTTGCCCCATCCCTGTCCTTATTGCCTTTGTCACTTTCTTATTTAACTTTCCCTTCTCCCCTCGGCATCTCTCTCTTGGTGTTTACCTCACTTACTACCTTGACTTTTTGGGGCTAGAATTTCCCTGCTCCATTCCAGTGCCTTCCCCTTGGCTAGTTTAAATGCTTGCCAATGAGCATTTAAACCTGTCTCCTAGGATCGGGTTATTCTCCTGGACTGGTGCAGCCCCTCATGCCAGTATAGGATTGCATCACTCCAGGTGGACCCCCATTCCCCAATGAAGCCAAATCCATGAGCTCTGCACCAGTTTTTCAACCACTGATTGAATCCCATGGTGTGGCGCACCATAGCCTCACCTATGCGATAGACAGGCAGCACCTTCAAGTAGGTTTCCATGCATGCTACTTGTCCGAGGACCATTCCCAACTCCTCAAACTCTTGCTGTACTGCTATGATCCCTTTCTTAGCCAGGTCATTTGTACCTAGGTGGACATTGACATCCAGCTCCCTCACCTGTGCAGCTGCTCTGGCGATCCTGAGGATTTGCTTCCTGTCCTTCCAAGCCATGGCACCAGGCAGGCACCTTACCTCCCTCTCACCTTCCTCCCACAGTTCTACCTTCCTAACAATGGAGTCCCCCACCAGGAGTTGTTTCCTTCTCCTGTGGGGTCCCATGCCACCCTCCTGTGGGTCTCCTTTGTGGAGGTTCCTGGCATCCTCCTTATTCTCCACTGCAGGTGCCTCCATAGAGGGACCACACTTTGCCAGAATGGCATAGGAATTGTGGAGAGGTACAACTGGAGGGATGCACCTCTGTTCCGCCACACTCACTCTCCCTGAGCCCACTGTGGTCCAATCACTCCTCTTTCCTGGCAAACTCTGAAGCAATGGCAGTGGCTCTGGTGGTCCCTGGATAGAAGAGGAGGTCCCATAAATCCTGGCCAATTCAGTCTGGAGATGAGCAACCTCCTCCCTCAGCCCAGAGAGGTGCCTGCAGATGGGACAACACCGCATCCTCCTGAACGTCTCCCAGAAGACTGCTGCTCCACATCCACTACACTGCACCACCCCATCATGTCTTATTTCTCTTATTTCTGGCCCCTTTACTGTTGTTTGGAATCCTTATTCTTTCCTTTTTTCTTTTTTCCTTTTCCTTTTTCTTCTCTCCCTACTTACTTACTGCCTCTGTGCTCTTTAAGCTCCTGATCATCCTGTTCTGAGACAAGAAGATCCTATATTTCTCAGTAGACCACTTTCTTGCTCAGAGGCAGACCTCCAGGAGCTGGGGGGGGCAGAGAGCTACCCTTGTCTTCAAGATGGTGAGCCTCTGGTGACTCTGTGATCACTCACTTCCTGGAGAAGTTAATTGAAGCTGGCTAGGAGTACAAAACCAGGTGTCTCCAATTACAGGTCCCTACAGCTAGCTTTTTGTAGAGAGTAATATTGCTTTGAGAGAAAGGAGCACATGACTACAAAACTAGAACATTTATTACTAATAGAACATGTCTGGCTCAGCAGCAGTCAGTGCCTGTTGGGATGAAGAAAATAGATACATTTTTAGATGTAGCAGTCTCATTTAGGGTTAAAAAAGTCAGTGTGTTTTTCTGTGTTAGTAAAAAGGAGCTTGCTAAGTTAGGTGGGGAGAAGTTAATTGGGGGTGTGGCTTAGGAGTACAAATCCAGGTGTCTCCAATTACAGTTCACTACTGCTAGCTTTATGCAGACAGGATTCTTGCTTTCACAACGAGGGGCAGCTGACTACAAAACTAGAACTTCTCTTACTATTCGAACACTTCTAGCTCAGCAGGAGTGAGCACCTGTTGAGATGAAGAATAGAGATGCTTTATTAGTAGTGGGGCATCTCATTTAGGGTAACAAAAAGAAAGTCAGTGTGTTTTTCTGTGTTAGGCTAATGGAGTTTGCCAAGTCAGGAGGGGAGAAGTTAATTGGGGGTGTGGCTTAGGATTACAAAGCCCAGTGTCTCAAATTAATGTTCCCTCCTGATAGCTTTTTGCAGACAGGAATCTTTCTTTTAAAGAAAGGAGCTGCTGAATACAAAACTAGAACTTTTATTACTAATGGAATACTTCTATCTCAGCAGACATTGCCTTCTGGGATTAAGAAAAAAGATACTTTATTAGAAGCGGAGGAACTCATTTAGTGTAAAGAAAAAAGAAAGTCAGTGCATTTTACTGTGTTAGGGAAAGGGAGTTTTCTAAGTTAGGAGGGGAGAAGTTTATTAGGGGTGTGGCTTCGGAGCACAAAACTAGGTGTCTCCAATTACAGTTTCCTACAGCTAGCTTTTTGCAGACAGGAATATTTCTTTCAGAGCAAGGAGCAGCTGACTACAAAAATAGAATTTTTATTACTAATAGTACTCTTCTATCTCAGCAGGAGTCAGTGTCTGTTGTGATGAAGAAAACAGATATTTTATTAGAAGTGTGGGTCTTATTTAGGGTTAATAATGAAAGTCAGTGTGTTGTTGTTCTGTGTAACTGTAATGGAGTTTGCTAAGTCAGCAGGGGAGAAGTTCATCGGGGGTGTGGCTTAGGAGTAGAAAATTAGCTGTCTGCTATTACTGTTCCCTACTGCTAGCTTTTGAAGACAGTAATTTTGCTTTCAGAGCAAGGAGTAGCTGACTACAAAACTAGATCTTTTAATACTAATAGAACACTTCTATCTCAGCAGGAGTCAGTGCCCATTGGGATTAAGAAAACAGATTCTTTATTAGACATGGGGGGTCTCATTTAGGGTAAACAAAAAGAAAGTCAGTGTGTTTTTTTGTGTTAGTGAAAGGCAGTTTGCTAAGTCAGGAGGGGAGAAGTTAATTGGGGGTGTGGCTTAGGAGTACAAAACCAGGTGTCTCAAATTACAGTTCGGTGCTGCTAGTTTTATGCAGACAGGAAATCTGCCTTTATAGCAAGGAGCAGCTGAATACAGAAATAGAACTTTTATTACTATTAGAATACCTTTATCTCAGCAGGAGTCAATGCATGTTGAGATTAAGAAAACAGATACTTTATTAGAAGTGGGGGGTCTCATTTAGTATAAAAAGAAAAGAAAGTCAGGGTGTTTTTCTGTGTTCGGGAAAGGGAGTTTGCAAAGTCAAAAGGGAAGAAGTTAATTGGGGGAGTGGCTTAGGAGTACAAAACCAGGTGTCTATAATTACAGTTCCATACTGCTAGGATTTTGCAGGCTGGAATGTAGCTTTCAGAGCAAGAAGCAGCAGACTTAAAAACTAGAACTTTTTTTACTAATACAACACTTCTGTCTTAGTAGGAGACAGTGCCTGTTGGGATGAAGAGAAGATATGCTTTATTAGAAGTGGGGGGTCTCATTTAGGGTAAAACAAATGAAAGTCAGTGTGTTTCTATGTGTTAGGCTAATGGAGTTTGGTAAGTCAGGAGGGGAGAATTTAACTGGGGGAGTGGCTTAGGAGTACAAAACCAGGTGTCTCAAATTACAGTTCCTTATTGCTAGCTTTCCACAGACAGGAATCATGCTTTTTAAAGCAAGGAGGAGCTGAATACAAAAATATAACTTTTATTACTAATAAAATACCTCTATCTCAGCAGTCAGTACCTGTTGGGATTAAGAAAACAGATATTTTATTAGAAGTGGGGGTCTCATTTAGTGTAAAAAAAAGAAAAGTCAGTGTGTTTTCTGTGTTAGGAAGGAGATTGATAGGTCAGTAGGGAGAAGTTAATTGGAGGTGTGGCTTAGGAGTACAAAAACCAGGTGTCTCCAATTACAGTTTCCTTCTGCTAGATTTTTGCAAAAAGGAATCTTGCTTTCAGAGCAAGGAGCATCTGACTACAAAACTAGAACTTTTACTAGAAGTATAACTCTTCTATCTTAGCAGGAATCAGTGTCTGTTGGCATTAAGAAAACAGATACTTCATTAGAAGTAGGGGTCTCATTTAGTGTAAAAAAGTCAATGTGTTTTTCTGTGTTGGGAAAGGGAGTTTGTAAGTCAGGAGGGAAGAAGTTAATTGGGGGTGTGGCTTAGGAGTACAAAGCCAGATGTCTCCAATTACAGTTCACTACTGCTAGCTTTATGCAGACAGGGATCTTGCTTTCACAACGAGGGGCAGCTGACTACAAAACTAGAACTTCTATTACTATTCAAACACTTCTAGCTCAGCAGGAGTGAGCACCTGTTGGGATGAAGAATAGAGATGCTTTATTAGTAGTGGGGCATCTCATTTAGGGTAACAAAAAGAAAATCAGTGTGTTTTTCTATGTTAGGCTAATGGAGTTTGCCAAGTCAGGAGGGGAGAAGTTAATTGGGGGTGTGGCTTAGGAGTACAAAGCCCAGTGTCTCAAATTACTGTACCCTACTGATAGCTTTTTGCAGACAGCAATCTTTCTTTTAAAGCAAGGAGCTGCTGAATACAAAACTAGAACTTTTATTACTAATGGAATACTTCTATCTCAGCAGACATTGCCTTTTGGGATTAAGAAAACAGATACTTTATTAGAAGAGGGGGTACTCATTTAGTGTAAAGAAAAAAGAAAGTCAGTGCATTTTACTGTCTTAGGGAAAGGGAGTTTTCTAAGTTAGGAGGGGAGAAGTTTATTAGGGGTGTGGCTTCGGAGCACAAAACTAGGTGTCTCCAAGTACAGTTTCCTACAGCTAGCTTTTTGCAGACAGGAATATTTCTTTCAGAGCAAGGAGCAGCTGACTACAAAAATAGAATTTTTATTACTAATAGAACTCTTCTATCTCAGCAGAAGTCAGTGTCTGTTGTGATGAAGAAAACAGATATTTTATTAGAAGTGTGGGTCTTATTTAGGGTTACAAATGAAAGTCAGTGTGTTGTTCTGTGTAACTGTAATGGAGTTTGCTAAGTCAGCAGGGGAGAAGTTCATTGGGGGTGTGGCTTAGAAGTAGACAATTAGCTGTCTGCTATTACTGTTCCCTACTGCTAGCTTTTTAAAGACAGTAATATTGCTTTCAGAGCAAGGAGTAGCTGACTACAAAACTAGAACTTTTAATACTAATAGAACACGTCTATCTCAGCAGGAGTCAGTGCCCATTGGGATTAAGAAAACAGATTCTTTATTAGACATGGGGGGGTCTCATTTAGGGTAAACAAAAAGTCAGTATTTTTTTTTGTGTTAGTGAAAGGCAGTTTGCTAAGTCAGGAGGGGAGAAGTTAATTGGGGGTGTGGCTTAGGAGTACAAAACCAGGTGTCTCAAATTACAGTTCGGTGCTGCTAGCTTTATGCAGACAGGAAATCTGCCTTTATAGCAAGGAGCAGCTGAATACAGAAATAGAACTTTATTACTATTAGAATACCTCTATCTCAGCAGGAGTCAATGCATGTTGAGATTAAGAAAATAGATACTTTATTAGAAGTGGGGTCTCATTTAGTATAAGAAGAAAAGAAAGTCTGGGTGTTTTTCTGTGTTTGGGAAAGGAGTTTGCAAAGTCAAAAGGAAGAAGTTAATTGGGGGAGTGGCTTAGGAGTACAAAACCTGGTGTCTATAATTACAGTTCCATACTGCTAGGATTTTGCGGACTGGAATGTAACTTTCAGAGCAAGAAGCAGCAGACTTAAAAACTAGAACTTTTTTTACTAATACAACACTTCTGTCTTAGTAGGAGACAGTGCCTGTTGGGATGAAGAGAAGATATGCTTTATTAGAAGTGGGGGTCTCATTTAGGGTAAAACAAATGAAAGTCAGTGTGTTTCTATGTGTTAGGCTAATGGAGTTTGGTAAGTCAGGAGGGGAGAATTTAACTGGGGGAGTGGCTTAGGAGTACAAAACCAGGTGTCTCAAATTACAGTTCCTTATTGCTAGCTTTCCACAGACAGGAATCATGCTTTTAAAGCAAGGAGGAGCTGAATACAAAAAATATAACTTTTATTACTAATAAAATACCTCTATCTCAGCAGGAGTCAGTACCTGTTGGGATTAAGAAAACAGATATTTTATTAGAAGTGGGGGGTCTCATTTAGTGTAAAAAAAAGAAAGTCAGTGTGTTTTTCTGTGTTAGGGAAAGGGAGATTGATAAGTCAGTAGGGGAGAAGTTAATTGGAGGTGTGGCTTAGGAGTACAAAAACCAGGTGTCTCCAATTACAGTTTCCTTCTGCTAGATTTTTGCAAAAAGGAATCTTGCTTTCAGAGCAAGGAGCATCTGACTACAAAACTAGAACTTTTACTAGAAGTATAACTCTTCTATCTTAGAGAATCAGTGTCTGTTGGCATTAAGAAAACAGATACTTCATTAGAAGTAGGGTCTCATTTAGTGTAAAAAAGTCAATGTGTTTTCTGTGTTGGGAAAGGAGTTTGTAAGTCAGGAGGGAAGAAGTTAATTGGGGTGTGGCTTAGGAGTACAAAGCCAGATGTCTCCAATTACAGTTCACTACTGCTAGCTATGCAGACAGGATCTTGCTTTCACAATGAGGGGCAGCTGACTACAAAACTAGAACTTCTATTACTATTCAAACACTTCTAGCTCAGCAGGAGTGAGCACCTGTTGGGATGAAGAATAGAGATGCTTTATTAGTAGTGGGGCATCTCATTTAGGGTAACAAAAAGAAAATCAGTGTGTTTTCTATGTTAGGCTAATGGAGTTTGCCAAGTCAGGGGGAGAAGTTAATTGGGGTGGCTTGGATGTACAAAGCCCAGTGTCTCAAATTAATGTCTCTACTGATAGCTTTTGCAGACAGGAATCTTTCTTTTAAAGCAAGGAGCTGCTGAATACAAAACTAGAACTTTATTACTAATGGAATACTTCTATCTCAGCAGACATTGCCTTTTGGGATTAAGAAAACAGATACTTTATTAGAAGAGGGGAACTCATTTAGTGTAAAGAAAAGAAAGTCAGTGCATTTTACTGTCTTAGGAAAGGAGTTTTCTAAGTTAGGAGGAGAAGTTTATTAGGGTGTGGCTTCGGGCACAAAACTAGGTGTCTCCAATTACAGTTTCCTACAGCTAGCTTTTGCAGACAGGAATATTTCTTTCAGAGCAAGGAGCAGCTGACTACAAAATAGAATTTTTATTACTAATAGAACTCTTCTATCTCAGCAGAAGTCAGTGTCTGTTGTGATGAAGAAAACAGATATTTTATTAGAAGTGTGGGTCTTATTTAGGGTTACAAATGAAAGTCAGTGTGTTGTTCTGTGTAACTGTAATGGAGTTTGCTAAGTCAGCAGGGGAGAAGTTCATTGGGGGTGTGGCTTAGAAGTAGACAATTAGCTGTCTGCTATTACTGTTCCCTACTGCTAGCTTTTTAAAGACAGTAATATTGCTTTCAGAGCAAGGAGTAGCTGACTACAAAACTAGAACTTTTAATACTAATAGAACACGTCTATCTCAGCAGGAGTCAGTGCCCATTGGGATTAAGAAAACAGATTCTTTATTAGACATGGGGGGGTCTCATTTAGGGTAAACAAAAAGTCAGTATTTTTTTTTGTGTTAGTGAAAGGCAGTTTGCTAAGTCAGGAGGGGAGAAGTTAATTGGGGGTGTGGCTTAGGAGTACAAAACCAGGTGTCTCAAATTACAGTTCGGTGCTGCTAGCTTTATGCAGACAGGAAATCTGCCTTTATAGCAAGGAGTAGCTGAATACAGAAATAGAACTTTTATTACTATTAGAATACCTCTATCTCAGCAGGAGTCAATGCATGTTGAGATTAAGAAAATAGATACTTTATTAGAAGTGGGGGGTCTCATTTAGTATAAGAAGAAAAGAAAGTCTGGGTGTTTTTCTGTGTTTGGGAAAGGGAGTTTGCAAAGTCAAAAGGGAAGAAGTTAATTGGGGGAGTGGCTTAGGAGTACAAAACCTGGTTTCTATAATTACAGTTCCATACTGCTAGGATTTTGCGGACTGGAATGTAACTTTCAGAGCAAGAAGCAGCAGACTTAAAAACTAGAACTTTTTTTACTAATACAACACTTCTGTCTTAGTAGGAGACAGTGCCTGTTGGGATGAAGAAGATATGCTTTATTAGAAGTGGGGTCTCATTTAGGGTAAAACAAATGAAAGTCAGTGTGTTTCTATGTGTTAGGCTAATGGAGTTTGGTAAGTCAGGAGGGGAGAATTTAACTGGGGGAGTGGCTTAGGAGTACAAAACCAGGTGTTTCAAATTACAGTTCCTTATTGCTAGCTTTCCACAGACAGGAATCGTGCTTTTAAAGCAAGGAGGAGCTGAATACAAAAAATTTAACTTTTATTACTAATAAAATACCTCTATCTCAGCAGGAGTCAGTACCTATTGGGATTAAGAAAACAGATACTTTATTAGAAGTGGGGGGTCTCATTTAGTGTAAAAAAAAGAAAGTCAGTGTGTTTTTCTGTGTTAGGGAAAGGGAGATTGATACGTCAGTAGGGGAGAAGTTAATTGGAGGTGTGGCTTAGGAGTACAAAACCAGGTGTCTCCAATTACAGTTTCCTTCTGCTAGATTTTTGCAAAAAGGAATCTTGCTTTCAGAGCAAGGAGCATCTGACTACAAAACTAGAACTTTTACTAGAAGTAGAACTCTTCTATCTTAGCAGGAGTCAGTGTCTGTTGACATTAAGAAAACAGATACTTCATTAGAAGTAGGGGTCTCATTTAGTGTAAAAAAAGTCAATGTGTTTTTCTGTGTTGGGAAAGGGAGTTTGTAAAGTCGGGAAGGAAGAAGTTAATTGGGGATGTAGCTTAGGAACACAAAACCAGAAGTCTCATATTACAGTTTCTTACTGTTAGCTGTTTGCAGACAGGAATCTTGATTTCAAAGCAAGGAGCATCTGACTACAAAGCTAGAACTTTTTTTACTAAAAGAACACTTCTATCCCAGCAGTAGTCAGTGTCTGTTGGCATTAAGAAAACAGATTCTTTATTAGAAAAGAGGGGTCTTATTTAGGGTAAAAAAAGAAAGAAAGTCAGTGTGTTCTTCTGTGTAAGGGAAAGGGAGATTGTTAAGTCAAGAGGGGAGAGGTTAATTGGGGGTGTGGCATAGGAGTACAAAACCAGGTGTCTCCAATTACAGTTCCCTACTGCTAGTTTTTTGCGAACATTTATGTAGGTTTCAGAGCAAGGAGCAGCTGACTACAAAACTAGAACTTTTATTACTAACAGAACACTTCTATCTCAGGAGGAGTCAGTGTCTGTTGACATTAAGAAAACAGATACTTTACTAGAAGTGGGGGTTTTTGTTTAGGGTAAAAAAGTCAGTATGTTTTTCTGTGTTAGGGAAAGGGAGCTTGCTATGTCAGGAGTGGAAACATTAATTGGGGGTGTGGCTTAGCAGTACAAAACCAGGTGTCTCAAATTACAGTTCCTTACTGCTAGATGTTTGTAGACAGGAATCTTGCTTTCAAAGCAAGGAGCAGCTGACTACAAAACTAGAACTTTTATTACTAATAGAACACTTATATCTCAGCAGGAGTCAGTGCCCTTTGGGATTAAGAAAACATATTCTTTATTAGATATGGTGGGTCTCATTTAGGGTATACAAAAAGAAAATTAGTCTGTGTTTCTGTGTTAGAGAAAGGCAGTTTGCTAAGTCAGGAGGGGAGAAGTTAATTTTGGGTGTGGCTTAAGAATACAAAACTCGGTGTCTCCAATTACAGTTCCCTTCTGCTAGCTTTTTGCAGACAGGTATCTTGCTTTGAGAGCAAGGGGCAGCTGACTACAAAACTAGAACTTTTATTACTAATAGAACACTTCTATCTCAGCAGGAGTCAGTGCCTGTTGGGATTAAGAGAACAGTTAGTTTATTAGAAGTGGGGGTCTCATTTGTGGTAAAAAAAAGAAAGTGTCTTTTTCTGTGTTAGGTAAAGGGAGTTTGCTTCGTCTGAAGGGGAGAAGTTAATTGGGGTTGTGGTGTAGGAGTAGAAAACCAGGTGTCTCCAATTACAGTTCCATACTGCTAACTTTCTGCAGTCAGGAATCGTACTTTCAAAGCAAGTCGTAGCTGACTACAAAATTAGAACTTTTATTTCTAATAGAACACTTCTATCTCAGTAGGAGTAGTTGCCTGTTGGGATTAAGAAAAAAGATACTTCATTAGAAGTTGTGGGGTCTCATTTAGGGTAACAAAATGTGTTTTTCTGTGTTAAGGAAAGGGAGTTTGCTATGTCAAGAGGGGAGAAGTTAATTGGGGTTGTGGCTTAGGAGTACAAAAACAGGTGTCTCATATTAGTGTTCCCTTCTGCTAGCTTTTGGTGGATAGCAGTCTTGCTTTCAGAGCAAGGAGCAGCTGACTACAAAACTAGAACTTTTATTACTAATCCAACACTTCTATCTCAGTAGGAGTGAGTGCCGGTTGGGATTAAGAAAACAGATACTTTGTTAGAAGTAGGGGTCTTAATTAGGGTTAAAAAAAGACAGTGTATTTTTCTGTGTTAGGAAAATTGAGTTTGCTAAGTCAGGAGGAGAGAAGTTATTTAGGGGGTGTGGCTTAGGAAAATAAAACCAGGTGTCTCCAATTACAGTTCCCTACTGCTAGCTTTTTGCAGATAGGAATCTTGCTTTCAGAGCAAGGAGCAGCTAACTACAAAACTAGAACTTTTATTTCTAGTCGTTCTCCTTCCCTCCTGTCCACCCTCCCACCCTTAGCCAGTTCTACTTTTATAGGCACTGGATTTGACTGACAATAGGAACTTCTTGTTTGGCAGTAGGAAGGGAAGGATCACTGAGAGACATTGGTTTTGTCATCCTTGAAGGAAATGACTAGCTCTCCCTCTCCCCCTAGCTGCTGGAGGTCTGACTTTGAGCAAGGAAGAAGGAAACTACTGAAGAATACAGGAAGTTCCTGTCTCAGAACAGGAAGGGTTAGAGCTGTAAGGGCAAATAGGCAGTAGGAGAAAACAAAAAAACAGGGTGGAGAGTGTAAGCATACAGAACTACAGAAGATGGGTCACAAAATAAGACATAATGGGAGTGGTGCAGTGCAATGGCTGTGGGGCTGCAGTCTTCTGGGAGACATTCTGAAGGTTGCGATGCTGCTCTATTTGTAAGCACCTGTCTGGTCTGTTGGAGGAGGTTGCTCATCTCCAGACTGACTTGGCTGGGATTTGTGAAGCCTCCTCCCCCACCCAGGGACCATGAGGTCCACTGCTGCTACTTCAGAGTTTATTAATAAAGAGGAGTGGTTGGACCAAGGTGGGCTCAGGGAGGGAGATGGTGGTGGAACAGAGGTGCATTCCTCCAGTTGTACCGCTCCACAATTCATACACTCTTCTGGTGAAGAGTGGTTCCTTTATGGAGGCACCTGCAGTGGAGACCAAGGAGGATGCTGGGAAGCTCCACAAAAGAGACCCACAGGAGGGTGGCTTGGGACCCCATGGGGAAGAAAATAACTCCTGGTGGGGAACTTAATCATTAGGAGTTAGAACTGGGGGTGGATGGAGAGAGGGAGGTGAGGTGCCTGCCTGGTGCCTCAGCTTGGAGGTACAGGGAGTGATTCCTCAGGGTCGTGGGAGCAGCTGCACAAGGGAGGGAGCTGATTATCATTGTTCACCTTGGGACATATCACTTC
Source organism: Neoceratodus forsteri (assembly GCA_016271365.2). NCBI lineage: Eukaryota > Metazoa > Chordata > Ceratodontiformes > Ceratodontidae > Neoceratodus > Neoceratodus forsteri. The sequence continues at coordinate 802,342,114 of CM028129.1, forward strand.
AGTGGGAATGGGATCAGGGTAGTGTAAGAGGAGTTTGAAGAGTTGGGGAGGGGCCTTAGACAATTTGCATGTACAGTAACCTTCTCGGAGGTGCTGCCTGTCTATGGCAAGGGTGAGGCTAGGGTACACTGCACCATGGGATTCAATGAATGGTTGAAAAACTGCTGTGGAGCTCAGAATTTTGGCTTCATTTGAGGACTGGGGGTCCACCTGAAGGGATACAGGCCAATACTGGAATGATGGTCTGCATCTGTCTGGGAGGAGAACCAGGATCCTAGGTGATAGGTTTCATTGCTTCATTGGCAAGCATTTAAACTAGCCAAGATGGGAGGTACTGAAAAGGAGCAGGGAAAACCCAGCCTTCCCCCCACAAAATGCAGTAGTTAGAGGGGTAAACACCAAGGTAGAGAAGTCAGTAGGGAGCAGGACAGGGGTAAATGCAGAAAAAGGCTGTAAGGACAGGGATGGGGCTAAAAGGGGTAAGGCCATCAAAAAATGGAGGGTGATGAGTACCAATGCCCATAGTCTGTGTAACAAGCTCCCTGAAGTGGTGGCCTTGATGGAAGAGGGACACCTGGATATTGTGGCAGTCACAGAAACATAGTACACTGAGAACCATGACTGGGATGTCAACACACCAGGGTACACAAGCTACAGGAGGGACAGGGAGGATAAAACAGGAGGAAGAGTAGCTCTCTATGTAAGGAAAGGGATCAAAGCAATGGAACTAAAGGATAAACAGGGAGTAGAGAAGGCACTGTGGGTCACCCTGGAGACAGGATATGGCACCACAGTCTGCACGGGGGTTGTATACAGACCCCCATCTCAGTGGGATTCAATGGATAAGGAAATGATAGACGGCATCCTTAGAATGGCAGAAAAAGGGAAGATATTGTTGATGGGGGACATGAATATGCCAAATGTTAACTGGAGCACCTTTGCTGCAGCCACATCCAAGAACAGGGTTATTCTCGAGGCCCTACAAGGGGCATGTCTCAGACACCTAGTGGTGGAACCCACTCAGGAGGGTGCAGTCTTAGGCCTGGTACTGTCAATTGGGGACAGAGAAATAATCTCGGATTCAGAAGTGGGTAGCCATCTGGGAACAAGTGACCACCAAACAGTGAGGCTCAAGATAAACACAGCCATAGAGTCAAGCCATACAAAAGCAAGAGTATTGGACTTTAGGAAGGCTGACTTTGGGAAATGGGAGAGTGCCTCAGAAAAGCACTGGCAAATGGGCAAGAAGAAGGGGTAGAGGAACAGTGAGGAAAATCAAAACAGCCATCACAGAGGCAACAAGCCTTTGTGTGAAGCAAATTAACAAAGCAAAATGAAGGAAAAAAAACACTATGGTTCTCAAAAGACGTGGTGGTGAAGGTTAAGAAGAAAAAGGTAGCATTCAGAAAGTATAAGGAAACACAGAAGGAGCAAGATAGAGAACTGTACCAGTTAAAGCAGAAGGAAGCGGGGAAGGCAGTCAGAATAGCAAAGGCCCAAACTGAGGAAAAGATAGCCAATGCAGTTAAGAAGGGGGGATAAAACCTTTTATAGGTACATTAGGGAGCAAAGAAAGACCAAAGGAGAGATAGTGAGGCTTAATAAAGGGAAGGGAGGGTGGGCAGAGGGTGCCAGTGAAAAAGCAGGGATACTGAACTAATACTTCTGCTCAATATTCACAAAAGAAGAGGAGGGGGAGGTACCTAAATCAAAGAATACAATCACTCTAGATAGTGAGGTCAATACCAGTCCATTCTCAGAAGAAAGGGCTCTGAAAGAACTCTTAAAACTGAAGGTGGACAAAGCAATGGGGCCTGACAGGATTCACCCAAGAACTCTAAAAGAACTAAAGGTAGAACTAGTGACACCACTGACTACCCTTTTTAACAAATCACGGAAGGATGGTGTGGTACCTAAGGCCTAGAGGAGGGTGGATGTAATTCCCCTTCACAAAAGTGGGACCAAGTCAGAGGCAGGAAACTACAGATCTGTTAGTTTGACCTCTGGTAGGGAAAATGATGGAATCACTTCTGAAGGAAAGAATTGTTGAGTTCCTAGAGGCCAGTGGGGCACAGGACCCAAGGCAGCATGGATTTACAGCAGGAAGGTCACGTCAGATGAATGTAATAGATTTCTTTGACTTGGTGATCAAAGTAGTAGACCAGGGAGGGGCTGTGGACATGACCTACCTAGACTTTAGCAAGGCATTTCACACAGTCCCACACAAAAGATTAATATGTAAGTTAGCAAGCCTTGGAGTGAGTCCCAACATGGTAGCCTGGGTAAAAAATTGGATGGACAACAGGTTGCAGAGGGTAATAGTAAACTGAGTTCACTCTAAAGAAAGAGGGGTTACTAGTGGGGTACCGTAGGGTTTAGTACTGGGACCGGTCCTCTTTAATGTCTTTATAAGTGACATTGCAGAGGGACTGGAAGGTAAAGTATGCCTCTTTATAGTTGACACAAAGATCTGCAACAGGGTTGATACAGAAGGTGGGGTGGAAAGGATGCAAAGGGACTTGATAAGGTTGGAGGAATGGTCAAATGTATGGCAGCTTAGACTCAATGCAAAGAAGTGCAAAGTAATGCACCTGGGTAACAAAAACTCAGGGAAAGAGTACACAACGAAGGGTGAGATACTAACCACAACAAAAATGGAAAGGGGCCTCAGGGTAGTCATATCAGAGGACCTTAAGGTGGGCAAGCAATGTCAGAAGGTAGTGAGGAGGGATGGTGGGATACTGGGATTCATAGGGAGAGCCATCACCAGTAGAAAACAGGAAGTTGTTATCCCTCTGTACAGACAGTTGGTGAGATCACATTTGGAGTACTGCGTGCAGTTCTGGAGACCCCATCTCTGCAAGGAGATAGACAGGATAGAGGCTGTCCAGAGGAGGGCAACTAAAATGGTGCAGGGTCTGCACCAGAAGACATACGAAGAGAAGTTAAAGGAGCTTAATATGTATATCCTTGAGGAGAGGAGGGAGAGGGGGGACATGATAGAAACTTTCAAGTACCTCAAGGGAATCAACAAAGTCGAAGAGGGTAGCATCTTTCAGAAAAAGAGATGTGTAAGAACAAGGGGGCACAATTTGAAGATAATGGGTAGACGGCTCAGAGGTACTGTGAGGAAGTATTTTTTCATGGAGAGGGTTGTGGATACATGAAACTGCCTTCCTGAGGAGGTAGTGGAGTCAAAAACAGTGGGGAAATTCAAGAATGCATAGGACAGACATAAGGTAATTCTAGTGGGCGATAGGAGGAAGTAGGCTGTTAGTTAACTAGGATCTGCAGCTTATCCATTATTTAGGGAGATGGGCAGACTAGGTGGACCTAGTGATCCTTTTCTACCATCAAATTCTATGTTTCTATGTTTCTAAATGTCTCCAGCTTACCGCATGTAGCATTGTGCACTCTCACTAAACTGGCTGCCTTCCCTAACTCTATTAGCCACTCTGAAATCATGGGGAGGAGGGGTGATCTCATTCTCTCAATACCAGAGTATAACCGTCTGGGCTGTAATTAAGGCTCCTAATAACCAGTGTTCAGCCAAAGATGAGGTCAGTGGGTGCAGTTTGGTTCTTCCTACCATGCCCAACATTACCCATTGTTGGGTGAAAGTGAGCTCCGAGTTGAGCAAGTCCCTACAGATCTGCTGGACTCTTCCCCAGCATTGCTCCAGGCCCTGGCAGTAGCAGATGAACACCTCTAGCAGAGATCCTAAAGAATGAAGCCCCAACTGTAAAGTTTCTGTGGGGTCCTGTGAAATCTGTGCAGGACTCTGAACTGAGTGAACTGGTTCTGGGTGTCCCTTGTGGCTGACGCTGGTTAGCCCAGCAGGATTTCCACATTTGCTGCGTTATGCCCATGCCCAGTTCTGCACTCCACTTTGTTCTCAGGGTGTCTATGAGACAGCTGTCTATGTTAATCAGTCCTCTAAATATCTGAATGTCCTTCAGTAGACCTCTGTTCTCTGGGAGGAGCATCTTGTCCAGGGTGTTTGGGCCATCGTATTTATAATGTGTGCCTAGAACTTGTACTAGGACATGTCTTATCTGCAGATATCACCAGTGCTTTCACTTTTCCAGTGCAAATTCAGCCTGCAGCTGCCCAGAGGTTTTCAGGTACCCTGTTGCATCATTCAGGAGGTGGGACAAATACTGCATTCCCTTGAGGACCAGTCTGGTCATTCTATTCACTTGCCACTGATTCTGAGGGTCTGCTTCTTCAATATGGTAAAGTAGGGTGAACTGTGGGGATGCCATCCAATTTGCCTGGTGAGGGAAGCACAGGTGTGCATCATTGATGCAATAGTTGGGTGGGTGGCCAAAGCTGGGGAGGGGCATACTGAACAATAATGTCTGTTACAGATTGTCCTTGAATATGTGAGCCTCACATAAGGCCCATTTTGGCTGCAAATCAGGTAGGGTAATGGGCCAGCCCAGGATAGCTGCAGAAGTTGCTAAGTAGCATGCTGTAGTGCAGAGTCAGGTAAGTGAAGCTCACCCTTATTCCGAGAGCTGGACTGAAACATAGAAACATAGAAACATAGACTTTGATGGCAGATAAGGACTGCTAGGCCCATCTAGTCTGCCCATTTCCCTACCTACAAGATAGGCCGCAGATCCTAATTAACCAACAGCTTATATCTTCCTGCCCCCCATAAGAATTGCCTTATGTCTGTCCCATGCATTCTTGAATTCTCCCACAGTTTTAGACCCCACAACTTCCTCAGGAAGGCTGTTCCATGCATCCACTACCTCTCTGTGAAATAATACTCTCACATTGCCCCTGAACCGCCCTCCTTCTATCTTTAAATCGTGTCCCCTTGTTCTTGCAAGTCTCTTTTTCTGAAAGATGCTACCCTCTTGGACTTTGTTGATTCCCTTGAGGTACTTGAAAGTTTCTATCATGTCCCCCCTCCCTTCTTTCCTCAAGGGTATACATATTAAGCTCCTTTAGTCTCTCCTCATACGGCTTCTCTTGCAGACCCTGCACCATTTTAGTTGCCCTCCTCTGGACTGCCTCTATCCTGTCTATGTCCTTGCGGAGATGGGGTCTCCAGAACTGGACACAGTACTCCAGATGGGGTCTCACCAACTGTCTGTACAGAGGGATAACAGCTTCCTGTTTTCTGCTGCTGATGCCTCTCCCTATACATCCCAGTATACCCCCAGCCCTCCCTACTGCCTTCTCACATTGCTTGCTAACCTTAAGGTCATCTGATATGATTACCCCAGGTCCCTTTCCTGTTTTGTTGTTGTTACTACCTCCCCACCCATTGTGTATTCTTCCCTGGGTTCTTGTTTCCCAGGTGCATTATTTGCACTTTTGCATTGAATCCTAGCTGCCATATGTCTGACCATTCCTCCAACCTTGCCAAGTCCCTTTTCATCCTTTCCACGCCTCCTTGTGTATCAACCCTGTTGCAGATCTTTGTGTCATCTGCAAAAAGGCATACTTTTCCTTCCAGTCCCTCTGCAATGTCACTGATGAAGACATTAAAAAGGACTGGACCCAATACTGAACCCTGCGGTACCCCCACTGGTAACCGCCCTTTCTTCAGAGTGGACTCCATTTACAATTACCTTCTGTGTCCTGTTGTCCAGCCAATGTTTTACCCAGGCTACCACCCTGGGACCCACTCCCAGGCTGGTTAATTTGACTAATAATCTTTGGTGTGGGACTGTGTCAAATGCCTTGCTAAAGTCTAGGTAGGCCATGTCCACAGCCCCTCCCTGGTCTACTACTTTGGTCACCCAGTCAAAGAAATCTATTAGATTCATCTGACATGACCTTCCCGCTCTGAACCCATGCTGCCTTGGATCCTGTGCTCCACTGACCTCTAGGTACTCAATTATTCTTTCCTTCAGAAGTGACTCCATCACTTTCCCTACCACAGAGGTCAGACTGACAGGTCTGTAGTTTCCTGCCTCTGTCTTGGTCCCACTTTTGTGAAGGGGAATTACATCCACCTTCCTCCAGTCCTCGGGTACCACACCATCCTCCCATGATTTATTAAAAAGAGTAGCCAGTGGTTTCACTAGTTCCTTCCTTAATTCTTTTAGAATTCTTGGGTGAATTCCATCAGGACCCATTGCTTTGTCCACCTTCAGTTTTAGGAGTTCTTGCAGAACCCTTTCTTCTGTGAAAGGACTGGGATCGACCCCCTATCAAGAGTGCTTCTGTTAATTGGATTAGGCACTTCCCCCTCCTCTTTTGTGAATACTGAGCAGAAATATTTGTTCAGTATTCCTGCTTTTTCACTGTCCCCCTCTGCCCACCCACCGTTCATTCTATTCAGCCTCACTATCCCTCCCTTTGTCTTTCTACACTCGCTGATGTACCTGTAAAAGGTTTTATCCCCCTTCTTAACTGAGTTGGCTATCTTTTCCTCAGTTTGGGCCTTTGCTATTCTGACTTCCCTCCCTGCTTCTTTCTGCCTTAACTGGTACAGCTCTCTGTCCTGCTCCTTCTGTGTTTCCTTATACTTATGGAATGCTATCTTTTTCTTCCTGACTTTCACAGCCACCTCTCTTGAGAACCATAGTGGCTTTTTCTTTCATTTTGATTTGTTTATTTGCTTCACACAAAGGCTTGTTGCCTCTGTGATGGCAGTTTTGATAATTCTCCATTGTTGCTCCACACCTCCTTCTAGCCTGTTTGCTAGTGCTTTTCTGAGGCACTCTCCCATCTTGCTAAAGTCAGCCCTCCTAAAGTCCAGTACCCTCACTTTTGTATGGCTTGACTTTGTAGCTGAGTTTAACGTGAACCACACTGTTTGATGGTCACTTGTCCCCAGATGGCAACCCACTTCTAGATCTGAGATCCTCTCACTGCCCCCGTTTGAGAGTACGAGGTCTAAGATTGCTCCCTCACAGTGGGTTCCGAAACTAGCTGTCTAATGCCTGCCACCTGTAGGGTGTCAAGAATGGCCCTGCTCTTGGATGTGGCTGCAGCAAATGTGCTCCAGTTAACATCTGGCATATTCAGGTCTCCCATCAACAGTATCTCCCCTTTCTCTGCCATTCTAAGAATGCCTTCCATCATATCCTTGTCCATTTCTTCCCCTGACATGGGGGTCTGTACACAACCCCTGTGCGGATTGTGGTGCCCTTTCCAGTCTCCAATGTGACCCACAGTGCCTCCTCTCCTCCCTGTTTACTCTTTTGTTCAGTTGCTTTTATCCCTTCCTTTACATAGAGAGCTATTCCTCCCCCTCTTCTCCCCTGCCTGTCTCTCCTGTAGTTATGTACCCTGGTATGTTAACATCCCAGTCATGGTTCTCTGTGTACCATGTTTCTGTGACTGCTACAATATCCAGGCATCCCTCTTCCATTAAGGCCACCAGCTCAGGGAGCTTGTTGCCCAGACTACGGGCATTGGTACTCATTACCCTCCATTTTCTGATGGCCTTACCCCCTTTTGCCCCATCCCTGTCCTTCTTGCCTTTGTCACTTTCTCCATTTACCCTGCCCTTCTCCCTATCGACACCTCCATGTTGGTGTTTGCCATACTTACTACCGTGATTGTTTGGGGGGGCTAGGATTTTCCTGCTCCTTTCCAGTGCCTCCCCCCTTGGCTAGTTTAAAAGCTTGCCAATGAAGCATTTAAACCTATCACCTAGGATCCTGGTTCCCCTCCCGGACAGATGCAGCCCATCATGCCAGTATAGGCTTGCATCACTCCAGGTAGACCCCAGTCCCCAATGAAGCCAAATCCTAAGCTCCACACCAGTTTTTCAACCACTGATTGAATGCCATGGTACAGAACACCCTAGCCTCTCCCTGCGCTATAGATGGGTAGCACCTCGAAAAGGTTACCGTCGTGCTACTTGACTAAGGCCCTCCCAATTCCACAAACTCTTCCTGCACTTCTCTAATCCCTTTCTTAGCCAGGTCATTTGTCCCTAGGTGGACAATGACATCCAGCTCCCGCCTCTGTGCAGCTGCTCCGGCAATCCTGAGGATTCGTTCCCTGTCCCTCCAAGCCATGGTGCCAGGCAGGCACCTTACCTCCCTCTCCCCTTCCTTGCCCAGTTCTACCTTCCTAACAATGGATTCCCCACCAGGAGCTGTTTCCTTCCCCTGCAGGGTCCCCTGCCACCCTCCTGGGGGTCTCCTTTGTGGAGGTTCCCAGCATCCTCCTTGGTCTCCACTGTAGGTGCCTCCATAGAGGAACCACACTTTGCCAGAATGGCATAGGAATTGTGGAGAGGTACAACTGGAGGGATGTGCCTATGTTCCACCACCCTCACCCTCCCTGAGCCCACTGTGGTCCAACCGCTCCTCTTTCTTGGCAACCTCTGAGGCAACGGCAGTGGCACTGGTGGTCCCTGGATGGAAGAGGAGGTCCCACAAATCCTGGCCAACTCAGCCTGGAGATGAGCAACCTCCTCCCTCAGCCCAGAGAGGTGCCTGCAGATGGGACAACACCGCATCCTCCAGAACATCTCCCGGAAGACTGCTGCTCCACAGTCACTGCACTGCACCACTCCAATCATGCCTTATTTCTGGCCCCTTAACTGTTTGCAATCCTTACTCTTTCCTCTTTTTTCTCTCTCTCCTTACTTTCTGCCTGTGTGCCCTTTAAGCTCCTGATTGTCCTGTTCTGAGACAAGAATATCCTATATTTCTCAGTAGACCACTACTTGTTCAGAGGCAGACCTCCAGCAGCTAGAGGGGGCCGGAGAGCTACTCTTGCCCTTTTAGGATGGTGGGTCCTTGGTGGTTCTGTGCTCACTCACTTCCTGCCCCTAAACAGGAAGTTCCTGTTGTCAGTCAAATCCTGTGCCTATAAAAATAGAACTAGCTTTGGGTGGAGGGGTGGAGGGCAATATAGTCCCAGTAGAGAAGTTCAGTCACACAACAGTCCTTTCTCCTGTTGTCTTCTGCCAAGCTCTTAGCAGAATCTTTCTAAAGTAGTCTTTAAATGTAGCTTCCAGAGAAGTTCAGTCACACAACAGTCCTTTCTCCTGTTGTCTTCTGCCAAGCTCTTAGCAGAATCTTTCTAAAGCAGTCTTTAAATGTAGCTTCCTTCTAGCTAAGCCACTCCCCCTACTTACCAGATCTTTCTACAAGTAATTTAAACCTCACAGCAGTTAAGTCCTTTCAGTCACCTGAGATTTACACCTAGATGACTTTTCAGTTACCCATTCAGTTCAGTTAACCCAAACACACACTTTTTTTTGGTTTTGTATGTTAGTTTTTTTACCCTAAATTAAAGGTCCAAATACAACAGTTTTTCTACTTTAGTCCCAGCAGAGAAGTTCAGTCACACAGCAGTCCTTTCTCCTGTTGTCTTCTGCCAAGCTCTTTCCTTTGGCTTCCTATAGTTAAGATGCCTGGGTGCCTTAACCAATAGGAAATTAAGTATTTTCTGACATGCTAACATAAACAGTTCCGATCTGATTTTGACTGGGTGGTTATCCAGGACATGCTGTATCTTTGGCACTACCATAATTTTCAAGCCCTGTGCCTTACCCCAGTGGAAGAGATGAAGGCAGCTCTATCTGGTAAGCTCTGTGTCCAAGCCTGTCAGGAAGTGGAGCAGATTATGTTTCCCCTGGGTCCCTGACCTTCCATTAGGATTGGATCCCCAAGTATTTCAAGTTATCATCAGTCACTTGCAGCCCCCATGGATACCTTTGTAGACTGCATACTTGCTGACACAAAGCAAGATTACACATTTGGAAACACTGACTTTACAGCCAAACAACTTGCCAGATTTCTTGAGCAGCTCCAGTGTGGCAGCCACTGAAACCTCTGGTCAAGTGAAGGTGAGCATAATGTTATTCACGTAGGTCAGAGTTTTGTGTTCACCCCCTAGCTGAATGCCTTGTATGTCATTGTGCAGTTGAACTGCCTGCAGCAAGGGTTCCAGTGCGATGACAAAGAGAGGTGGGGAGAGGGGACAGCCCTGCTGTGTGCCCCTGTCTAGTAAGAATGCGGCCAAAGTCTGTGAGCTGGCTACCACAGAGGCAGATGCCCTATTATACAGGGGTTGAATCCATCTAGTAAAGCTGTCTCCCAATCCAAAGGTGCACAGTATGCAGAAGAGGAAGTCCCATTCCACCCTGTTGAATGCTTTTTTTGGCATCAACAGAGACTAGTGCAGCCAGAAGGTGGGAGTGACTCCCTTTCCAGACCAGGTTGATTAGCCTCGTGTGTTGTCAGAGTTCTATGTGATAACAGCGACTGCTAAATGGCAAGCCACGTTATCGTGACATCAGGGCGGCGAAAACTTTTTCACCACCCTGACATCCTCGGCGCATGGAAGAATGGTGCCGGGGACTTAGTTGTTTTGCTTTCTGTGGGGGAAGATTGTGCTTCCTCACTATCAGCTTCCTGCACCCCTACTAAAGGATTCTCAGCTCCAGGGGTGCATGTCGGGGGGGGCAAAAGCAAAAAAAACAAGTTTCGGGCACAGTACAAAAAAATTGCAGTAGCGCCCGGACCCAGACCCAAACCCAGTACCTCCCACACCGCAAGCAGAGGCCAACCCCCGACGCCACAGTGCAACTTGCCAGCTGACTGCAGCACTACCCCCTACATCCCTTCTGCCCCCTCCCAGCCCATGCTCACCGTGCTCGCTCCCCCAGTGCGCACGTGTACATGTAGCGACATCCTGTTGCTGCAGTCGCCCACCACTACATCCGGTCACTCTACCCCCCATTGCCATTCAGGCTTTCGGCCACAATGCGTCGCTGTTTTGGATGGTGCCATACTTCAGGCACCAACATCACAGGCTACCGTTGTCAGGGCCCCTCCACTGTGGAATGAATCCCACTTGGTCTTTAATAATCAAAGCCAAAAATACACCCTTTAGCCTCATAACGAGCATTTTAGCATGTGCTTTGCTGTCGGCCATAATCATAGAGATTGGGTGGTAGCTGCCACATAAAAAGGATCCATGTCCTGCTTAGGAAGCAAAGTTAGCACAGCTGTGTGCATTGACTGAGGAAGTTCTGTACCCTGCAAGTCTCTGTAAATGTGTTCGCCAGTGACTCTATTAATACCTGCTAAAGGTGCACAAGAATTCATGAGGTAGGCCGCTCCTGCTTGGTTAAAGGACTATCCAGCTTCTTCCTGAGCTCTGAAGTCAGCTGTAGTAGTTGTAGGGGGGTTGTAAAGGCAGAGAGGTCACTGTGCATCGGGGATACCTCCTGCTTGTATCTGTAAATCTCAAGGAAGGCATCATTGTTGTCCGCAGCCCTTGTTTCCATTTCTCCATTTGATGTTTTGACCAACCACTATTCTGGACCTTTCCTGACATTTCTTTAGCTGGAAGGTGAGCAGCCATCCCGGTCATTCTCTGGACTCCCAGAAGGACTGCTGGAGCCTGCCCTAAACAGAACAAACTCCACTTGCTGGTGCAGGTGTAGGTTCACCTAGTACCTTGTGCGGACTATTTTTGACAGGAATGTGGGTGAATGCCCTGGAACATTTCTGTATTCTAGCTGTTTCAGAGTTTGAAACTGTTCAGTCAAGTCTTTTGACCTCTGCTTTTTAAGGTAGGAGGCATATTTTATGTACTGTCCTCTGACAAATGCCTTCAGTGCATCTCATTCAATGGCAGCCAAGGTGTCTCTGGGGTGATTCATGTCTAGGAAGGAAACAATCTTCTCTTGTAAGGTTTCACAAAAATTGGGGTTCATGCAGGAACGAGGTGTTTAATCTCCATTGCTTTCTTGGGGGTGTTTCTCTGGTGGCAGCCATCCAGGTGAAAGAGACAGGTGCATATTGTGCAAGTGTTAGCTTCAGCCACCTCTGGAACCCATTGATGAGGCACTAGACACATATCTAGTCTCAAGTTGGACTGGTGTGGGTCAGAGTAGAAGGTGTAATCCCTCCCTCTGCAGTGCATCTATCTCCAATATCTGTGAGATCCAGCTCTCTGGCCAAGTTCACAGGCCAAGTTCACAAGGGCCTGAGAAGCTGGTGACCTGGGCCCACTGGAGCCTGTGTTTCTATGTTGGTGTCCCCTCCAAGAACCAACCACCCTTACTGTGCATCGCTAGCTGTTGTGCAAGTGTGACAAAAAAAGGTATCCTCTCTTTAATTGGGGCCATATGTGTTACACAGGGTGACTTCTCAAACATCAGATTTGCCCCTCACAATAACATACCTCCCTTCTGTGTCTGAAATAGTTAAATCTGCCTGCAAATCAACATCCCCATGAATAAGGACAGCTACCTCTCTGATTCTTGAATTGAAGGTGTTGCCATACACCTGGGAAACCCAACCCATCCGGAGATTAGTGTTTTCTGTCTGAGAGAGGTGGGTTTCATGTATAAAGGTTATGCCAGCCCCCTCCCATTTCAGTTGATCCAATATCTTCCTACATTTAATTACATTACATTCCATGTTACCCACTTTATGGGACTGGTAGCCATTTAGCCTGTATCAAGAAGCAGAAAGGGTGCAACAGAAGGATCACTGACTTTTCATGGATAGGCAGTTGGGATTGCTGCTTCCCATTACCACATTCAGTTGTGTGGCCCATATGGGGGAAAGAGCCTTGTATTTCTCTTTTCCCACTCACCCTGTTCCAGACTGTGGATATGTGTTTTATCAGATCTTTGTCATCTGACGTGCAGGTGCACTAGAACTTGTGCCAACAGTGACACTAACAAAAACATTTTACTTAAACCATGATAACAAAATCCAAACACTGTAATGATGTGTAACCAGTCTGTAGCAAAGATCATAACTATGCTGTACCAACATGTTTTTTGGGGGGATAGATTAGCCTGAGTGGGGGTGGAGACCTCAGAATTGGCTGCTCCCCTCTTTCAGCACGTCCACTAAGGGAATGGATCATTGTGATAGTCAGGACCATGCCTGTTCCACAGTGGTGTTGCAACTAAAGACTGTGAGGGTGTTGGACAAGTTCCACTGTGCCTTAGAATGGTTGCAGAGATAAATCTCAGAGGGCTCCCAGAGTGATAGAGGCCAGGGGGGGAGTGTGTTTCCTTATATAAGGCTAAGGGGTGGGCTATGTGACTTAGTACCCTTTTGTTGCCATTGGTACCATCCCTTCTTGGGTAGTGGGAAGGGATAGGCCAAACCATTCTGGCAGGTGAGCTTTCAGTGGGTTCTACACATCTGTCTCCCTTCCTGGGTGAATGGTTGAGCAAGGTGCTGAGACATATATGTATAACCCCTATTCTTCCCATACCCCTCTTTGATTCAGGTGGTCGCTGTCAATGTGGTGCAGAGCCAAGGGGGTATAAGAGTTCTGGCCATGGCAGCCTCCGTACCCATAAGAGTCTGGCCCTTTACAGGTTCCCAGCTTATTAAATATGCACTTACACACCTGATAGTTTCCATCCCTCATACAGTTCCCTGTAACCTTTTCTGTTGGACCCACTGTTCCCACCCTTATCTTGTGCCACCTTGTGCTGTCCCTACCTTAGCCTTCAGTGAAGGAGGAGTTTTGTGCTAGCACTTTCCATCCTAGGATTCCCTCAGAGCCCGCTGTGCCAGCAGCCCATTTGCACATTTATGCTGATGGAGCCAGGAACTCACGCACATTTTTGCTGGTTCCATGTAAAGTGGGTCTGGCTGCCCCGTATCAGCTGGGCTCAAAGGGTAGGAGAAAGGAATACCGTCACCATGGCTGGCTGTCCAGATCTTTGTCTTGGAGGGAAGTGCACTGAGAAATCTATGACCCAACTTCATTTGGTGACCTGAGTCAGACCTGTCTCCTGATGTTGCCCCCATCTCAGTGGACTTGGCTGGCAATGTATGACTGGGTTCCATGCAGCAAATACTGACAGGAATTCAGAAAGGGGGTATGGTGCAGAGCTGCTGGTGATATCCTGTGGAGTCACTCTGCTCATGGTGTTGTGCCATTTGAACCATGAGAAGTGAGAAGAAGTGTAGATGTGGTAGTTGAGGAAGATGGAGAGAGGGAGCCAGGTGGTGTCATACCCACAAGAACTCAGTAGCTAGCACCTCGGGGATAAGACGGGCAATTCACACCACTCAGTGGTCCTCTGTTGGATGGGGGGGAGGGAATGTCAGTGTCAGGGGCTCAGTAGGTAGCACACTCGCCTCTGAGGCTGGGAGATCAGAGGGCTGTGGGTTCAGTTCCCACATCTGGCACTTGGGTTAATATCCCAGTACTGACACTGTAGTGCAGCATGAGAGGGGTGCTGCACTTCTGAGGTGTCGTCTTTCAGAAGAGACATTAAACCGAGGTCCCATCTGTCTGGATTGGTGGTAATTCAGGTGGATGTTAAAGACCCCATGGCACTTATCGAAAAAGAGTAGGGGAATTTCCCCAGTGTCCTGGCCAAAATTCCCTCATTCACTAAAAATACCACCAACAGCTTAATCTGGTTCAAGGTCAGTTGGCATTCATCTGCATCCCCCTCCCCCGGGTCGTGCCTGAAAATAGGTAGGATTTGTCTAGTGCACTTACCCGGTCAACAAAAACTAAATAAATCAATATAAAACCCACCAGTACCTGGTAGCCGGTGCCTCAGAAGATGAGGTGGTGCACTTCACAAGTCACAGCAGCATGTATCAAGTCATCCTATAAGCCCATTGATGAGCTTGTAAAAAGGTTCTCAAATGCAGCAGTGTTCATCAGGGTCATTGCAGGTTGTCATTCAGCAGGCCCAGGTCCTGTCTTCCTCCCAGTTCAGACAAGTCCTCTCAACAGAAGCTGTCTGTCCTGCTGCCTTGTTGACCCAGGTTCTGTTGTCCCCCTCTGGCTGGGATTGCTGAGGCATAACTGGAAGTTTGATGGGTGTCTCAGGGAGTGGAGTCTCTACAGGTGTTGATGACTATTTCCCAAGTCTTTTAGGGGTTGGGTCCCCAGAGGAGTCTCTTCTGGCAGTGGAGTGACCAGAGTCCCTGCTTCAGTCATGGCAGGAGGAGGTGCCTGCCTGCTATTCTGATATTTCCTTTTCTCTGCTCCTCCTCTTTGACCACTTGGACTTGGTAGTTTGCCAGTCCATATTCTCAGCCTCAGCACAATTAGGGTTTGGGTGTAAGTTATGGCTATTCCAGCCTGTCCTCCGTGGTCCTCCTTGACATTGTTGGCCATTAACCTCTGCTTGCTGCAATAAAGGGAGACTATCAGGCCTGGTTTTTGTGCTGTAGTGAATAACTTCTTTGGGGTTATTAAATGTGTGCTGCACCTTATTCCTCTTAATTTTCATTCTTGTTCGGTATTGAAGCCTGTAAGGCATGCCCTTTGCTTGTAACACTTTTTTCACACCTTGGCAGCCCTTCCATCATTTTGCCAACTTGGTGGAATAATCAGCAAATATATAAATTATTTGTCATTGCCATTATAAAGGCCCCCTGTCCCTGGCTAGGGACAGAATCTTCTCCTTGCTTGGAAAGTGAAGAAATCAGGCAAGGATCAGCCTTGATTTGTCACCAGGCTTGGGGTCTGGTATGAGTGTACAATGTGCCCTGCTCTGTGTCCAGCATGGGCTTCCAGTTGTACTGCAGAAGCTGAGGAAATTCTGACTGAAGAAAGCCAGCCACATCATGATTCTCTAATCCTTTGGGAACCCAACAAATCTCAAGTTGTTCTGATGACTTGAGTTCTCAGAATCCTCTGCTCTGTCCTACAGACATGCCCAAATCCTTTCCAATTCCTGGATACAAGTCTTGTGGTGAGTGTTCTTGTCATCTGTGTAAAATAGATATGTTTTGGTATCTCTTGATTTTTATTGTAATTCATGCACCTTTTCTTCCAGTGAGGCTACAGAAGGTTTAAATAAGGAGATTTCTTTGAGCACCAACTGTAGCATGCTTTTGATATTCTGGGAATTGGTCATTGACGAAGAAACCATTGAACTCTCAGCCATTTTCCTGCCTGCCCAGATAAAAGACACTTTGAGTTTAAGGTAATAACTTTTGTTCTTTTTTGAATTTCATTCTAACATTTGATATTCCCTTAGATCTGATTTTGGGGGTCAAATTAGACCCTTTGTAGCATGATTGACAAAGGTTAAGCCAAGTTATAAATGAGTTAAGAGCCAGGTGGCATTGGAACAGCCTTCAGATTATTTATTGTTGTAACAGCATCCATTATTTTAGATGTTGACATAAATAGTAAAGAAAAAATAAAACAGAGAATCTGTCATGATGTTTGCTTTATTTATCCACCCATGCAACAGTATAGTGCAAATGATCAGTTCTGTGACATCACATTTTTACTAATATTTTGGAAAATGTGGGCAACTTTTTAATGTTTTCATGCTGAAAAACACATATGGAAATTCTGTGTCTTCTACATAAAACATTTTTTTTAGACATAGACTATGGTAGTAAATCTAACAAAAGAAATAAGCAGATGTTTCCATGATGTTTTGGGCTATATCTCCTTTCATAGTAGCACATTTGGAGACTGGTTGTCTCAGGACAAAAATAACTAAAAAAAAAAACATAAAAAATAAGACTTACCAGAAAGCCAGTCAAACAATTCGTAAATAAACAAAGAATGTCAAAGACTAACATGGAAGAAAAATACACAGAGACTGATAAAGGCTAAAATAAAAGGAAAAAAATGGACAAGAAAAGCAGACATGCACAGTATACAGAGTATCTTGAAAGATGTCAGTGGCTACAACTGTGGAAGCTTATTTCCATATGTCCACAATATCATTTAGATCCTTAACTGGACATACCAGAATAGATGACATCAATAATCTAATAATGGGTTCATACAGATAAGAAAATTCTTGGGTCAGTAAAGAGTCTTAAGAACTTTTTTGAGTGCATTAGAAAAATGTGATCCTGAATTACCAGGGAATGTCCATAAGCTGGTACAGACCTACAGATGTCCCAGTGTGCTCAAAGATCATGGGAAATGTGATGCATATTGACTTTATGCAGTATCCTCTCAGAGTGCCTATCTGGTGTCCACACTTATCATGGTACAATTACTGTCACTACCAGAATCAATACTAGTATCAGGAAAGCTATAGACTGCAAACAAATCTGTGCCTGTGTTAAACAGACTAAAGATTTGCTATAGGGGAACATAATATTCTAATACACAGGTGGGTTCAGATTGGCCTTGATACTTATTTATTTACTTGGTTCCAGAGTTATCATTATATGCTTTCACAGTTTATCAAATTGATGGACTCATCTCTAAACCAAATTGTGAGTTCAATTTTCAAAGCCCAGAGAATGCCGCTAGCTCTTCATACGCCAATCATTTGGCACAAGAGGCTTGCGGCATTCTCCCAGCCAGCCATTGGTATTTTCAATGCCAGGGGCCAAATGCTACAAGTTAGATCTGATTTTCACTGGTCTAACTTGTGCCATTTGAGGGACCCTTTTTGCAGGGCTTGTGCCAAATCTTTGGGGTAAGATGCTGTAAAGTGTGAAAACTGTTGCAACTGCGCCTGATGTATAAAAATTGGGTGCAGCTGCATTAAAGAGGTTTGACACAGTTGTGCCAAAGAATGCAACTGATGCAGGACTTGATGCAAGTCCTGTATCACCCTCTGAAAATCAAGCCCTATGTCTGCGAAGGATGCCATAAAGATCTATCCTTGACCACTCCTACTTTTAATTTGTTTCATTCTCTTCATCTCTGACTTTTCCTCCTAGGCAGACAACAGGCCCATCCATCCACAACATTGCCTCATCTATTTCATGACAAGAAACCACTCCACTCATGTGCCCCAGCTTTATCAGCTGGTTCATTCACAGGCTCACTCTTCCCCCCATGGGTCCATTGAGAAGGTGCCTCATTGACAAAGCTCCTCTGTCTTGAGGCAGACAAGCTGCACAGCACCCCACACTCCTAAGGACATGCAACACTCTCCTTGATTGTTGCCTAGGATGAGCTCAAAACTACTGTAACCTTTGGGGTGAGCTCCTCCACATCTATATTTCCACTCCCATTCTCTCCACGCCCCAGTGCTTAGGGTGTGTGCCTGAAGGCTTCTTTTGACATTATCTGCAGCCCCTGCAATGGGCCAGGGGTAGTCAGAGAGTGGTGCAGGATTCTGTCCTTAACCTGGAGATGGAGAGAGTCCTCTGGGATGCTCAGTTCACCTCTGATGGCGCACAGTAATGTCACACGCTCTTAAAAAACATACTGTCTGGCAAGGCATGTGGCTGCCTAGCCATTGGACTGTTGGGTCAGTCTTTATTTTCTGTTTATTTCAACAACAGTGTTATGACTGGCAGTTCTTCTTTACATCTGTGTGCTGATAACACCATCCTGCACTCAGTAGGCACTTATATTCCCTTGGTTTTGATTGAATTGCAGCAAAACTTTAACAATATCCACTGAGCTTTTGCTGACCTTAGTGAGGGAGAAAAAGACAGCATTCAGGAAGTATAAGGAAACACCGAAAGAGCAGGACAGAGAACTGTACCAGTTAAAGCAGAAGGAAGTGGGGAACGCAATCAGAATAGCAAAGGCCCAAACTGAGGAAAAGATAGCCAACTTGGTTAAGAAGGGGGATAAAATCTTTTATAGGTACATTAGGGAGCAAAGAAAGACTAAGGCAGGGATACTGAGGCTGAATAAAGAGGAAGGTGGTTGGGCAGAGAGCAGCAGTGAAAAAGCAGGGATACTGAACAAATACTTCTGCTCAGTACGCACAATGGAAGAGCAGGGGGAGATACCTAATCCAGTCAATAGAAGCACTCTGGATGGGGGGGTTGAGTTAGTCCTTTCACAGAAGAAAGGGTTCTGAAAGAACTCTTAAAACTGAAGGTGGATAAAGCAATGGGGCCTGATGGGATTCACCCCAGAATTCTAAAAGAACTAAGGGAAGAACTAGTAACACCACTGACTACCCTTTTTAATAAATCATGGGAGGATGCTGTGGTACCTGAGGACTGGAGAAGGATGGATTTGATTTCCCTTAACAAAAGTGAGAACAAGACAGAGGCAGAAAACTACAGACCTGTCAGTTTGATCTCAGCGATAGGAAAAATAATGGAATCACTTCTGAAGGAAAGAATTGTTGAGTACCTAGAGGCCAGTGGGGCATGGGTGCGAATGCAGCATGAATTCACAGCAGGAAGGTTATGTCAGACAAATGTAATTGATGTCTTTGACTGGGTGGCCAAAGTAGTAGACCAGGGAGGAGCTGTGGACATGGCCTACCTAGACTTTAGCAAGGCATTTGACACAGTCCCTCACAAAAGATTAATAAAAAAATTAGCCAGCCTGGGAGTGGGTCCCTGGGTGGTAGCCTGGGTAAAACACTGGCTGGACAACAGGACACATTGGATAATAGTAAATGGAGTCCACAGTGAAGAAAGGGGGGTTACTAGTGGGGTACTGCAGGGTTCAGTACTGGTGACAATCCTTTTTAATGTCTTTATAAGTGACATTGCAGAGGGACTGGAAGGAAAAGTATGTCTCTTTGCAGATGACACAAAGATCTGCAACAGGGTGGAAATGCAAGGTGGGGTGGAAAGGATGAAAAGGGACTTGGCAAGGTTGGAGGAATGGTCAAATTTATGGCAGCTTAGATTCAACACAAAGAAGTGCAAAGTAATGCACCTTGGAAACAAAAAACAATACACACCGGGATGCTGACAACAAGAAAAATGGAAAGGGACCTGGGGGTAGTCATATCAGATGACCTAAAGGTGGGCCAGCAATTTGAGAAGGCAGTAAGGAGGGCTGAGGGGATACTGGGATGCATAGGGAGAGGCATCACCAGTGGAAAACAGGAAGTTGTTCGTCCTCTATACAGACAGTTGGTAAGACCACATCTGGAGTGCTGTGTTGTGGGTTGTGGGGTCTAAAACTGTGGAAGAATTCAAGAATGCGTGGGACAGACATAAGGCAATTCTTGTGGGGGGTAGGAAGAAATAGGCTGTTGGTTAACTAGGATCTGCGGCTTATCCTGTAGGTAGGGAAATGGGCAGTCTAGATGGGCCAAGTGGTCCTTATCTGCCATCAAAGTCTAAGTTTCTATGTTTCTATGTTCTGTAGATAACAAAATGTGAGTTTTTCTTATGAAAACAAAACAAATTCTGAGAGCAATGTTGGAATACTAAAGGAAAATAAGCCTTAGATCTGTTGCATTTCTACCTGGAGTTGTCTTTCATATCTGTTAGTAGTAACTAGTTACTTTTAAGAACAAGGTAATCTTGTTACACTTATTATTTTTTCTTGAAAGTAAAAATCACTGTAATTAGTTACCGTAAGAGTACTAATATAAAGAAAAATAGATAGGGAACCATCAATTTCCAGACTATAATTCCATTGAGAGGTTCTGGGGACATGACAACCATGAGAGTAAAGTTTAAGGGATTCTATTATGTTACCAGATCCTCCAGATAGCATTATAGAAGAGCAAAACATTGTTTATATGTTATATGTATGATTATTGTGTCAATTATGCTGACGATGCTGTGATTCTTTCCACTCATAAAGATCCGAACCCCTTATGCCTCAGCCTTCAGCATGCTTTTTCCAAGGTCGAGATGTGGTTCCTTGAACATAAGCTGGTTCTAAACCACAAAAAAACTAAATCCATGCTCTTCTCTAGTCCGCAAAACAAGAAACAGCAAGTACCACTCACCATTAATACGTACCTGGGAAATACCCTTGAACAAGTGCCAATTTCAAATATCTTGGAATCATCTTTGATCAAGGCTTAACCTTTGCAACTCATATTGATAGTACAGCAAAAAACTATTAATCAGCGAAATGGGATCCTGTATCGGAACCGACAGCTCCTTACCCAATCTGCACTGAGGATTGCCATTCAATCCTCTATCATCTCAATCGTTGAATATGGGTTAATTATCTACGGATCTGAAACTACTACCACACTTAGTCGCATTACAACATCCCTAAACAAGGCCTGTCGTCTGCTCACTGGTGCACATTGACGTACTCACACATGTGAACTCTACGCTGATACAGGTTGGTTGCAACTCTCAAACCGGCTAAAGTACCTTACCTGCCTGATGGCGATAAAATCCACCTTGGGCCTCACTTCTCCCTGTATCCAAGACCTGTTATGCCCGAGCGCTAGTATCCGTTTTACCAGAAGATCAGAACATCAGCCTCTCCAAGTCCCCTGATGCCAGACTTCTCAGGGTCAAAGATCATTTGCCTATCGTGCCCCCAGCTGGCTAAATGCCCTCAGTACTCCTATTACTGCCTCCACCTCTCTAGGTGCTTTCAAATCTTGACTGTACTCTCACCTCACTGCCTCCAGCTCCTGTGACTGCCCTGATTAAATCTCTTATCTATCACTACCCACCCTGGTCCAATACTTGACAAAGACATGTTAGAGAAACCTTTTCTCCTGCTATTGTCTGCTCCCCTCACCTTTCTCTTACCCTCACTGTCTAGACTTTTTCCCTATTTTGATTTTTCCCTAATCTGGCTTGATTTCTTTTTTGTTATGATAATGTGATTATTGGTATCTCATGTCCTTTGCACAAATGATTGATATGTATTGTCTATGTTTTCTTGCTTTTGACACAACACAAATTGTTGTGTTATCTATGTAACCTTTTTGTTCTGTACCTAATTGACTTGGAACCTTTGTAAAAGAGCCATTGGCTCAAAGGTAGTAATTCCTAGAACAATGAACTAATTATGGTTATAAGAGTGCATTCTTGAATTCTATGGGTGAGAAAATTGCAGAGCAATGCTGAACTGTTCCACCTCATGAAAGACTTGAGAGGAAAATCGTATAAAAGAAATGGGAACAATGCATATAAACATATTAACCTTTGTTTAAAAAAATGGAATTTGAATTTAAAATAGATATCTTTCATGTTTCAAATTTTTAGAGAATCCCTTTTGTAGGAAATATACTATGCCAAATGAACTTGGAACTTCAGAATTTTAGAACTGTTTGCATAAGAGACCCTGTTATGGATATGAGTACCTGTAATGTTTAGAAATAGCAATCCTGGGCTAGCCCGGTGGTGCTGAGGGTTGAAGCGCTGGACGCCACACCTCGCGCTGCGCCAGTGACCCGGGTTTGGGAACGAGCTTGGTTCGTCGGAGCTCGGCAGGGGAGGACTGAGATTGAGCATCGGAAGACAGCTCTCTCAGTCCTTCGGTGGGCTGAGGACTTTGCACCATGCTGCAGTGGCCCCTGGGGATGCCCGGAGGTACCGCAAGCAACATTGTAACTGGGAAGGGGACCGTGGCAGATGTCTACACGTATGTGCGATGCCATTGTATGTCTGGGTTCCCTATAGGAGAAAGAACAGGGAAAAATATGGCAGCATGGTTCTGCTGCAGCTTGATGGCTGCAGCTCCACCAGCCGATGATGCCTGGAGGAATGTGCCAGTACTGGTTTCCTCACTGGGTGTGGGGGCTATGGGGGGCCCTCTTTCATAGGTATAGCTGCATCTGCCAGCTGAGCATGCGAGCTTCGGGGTCTGTGGTGGAGTGAGTGGTGGGTGGATTGGAAGCAGTGACTGTGACTGCAAGGAGGTAAAAACTGTTAAATAAAAAAAAAAGAAATAGCAATCCTGGTTGGCTAATAATGAAATCATGGATTATAATCCTATTTATTATTTTTTTAGTATGTTGATCTGTGTGTGTCTTAACAACATCAAAGCATACTTAAAATGTCCCATGTATTGAGCATGTGTCTGCATTTACCATATAAGCAGACTATAGTAAAAGCCAACTTGCACTGTGCTGTGGATTATCACTAATGTTTGATTTCATAATACCATTGCTGTGACATCAGAATGATGGTATTATCAGATAATTATGTCACAGCAATGGTACTATAGGGCTTTTGTGTCACTGTTTCCTTTTTCATAAACTTTATTACATAAGTAATAACCCACAGGAGGGTGTGCGGTTATTGGGAATTAATCACTACCCTGGGTGTGTTGTGAGGCACAGCACCTGGGCTGTTGATTAATCCCCAATAACTGCACACCCTGGAGTGAGTTATTGCACTTATAACTTGGGGTGTCACAGAGGTCACAAAAACAGGAGGAAAACATGATTAACTCATGAAAACACAAGAAATATTTTAAGTGTTCTGCCACCAGCACAACTACTGTGTTGCTGACAGTGCTGAAGACAGTTGTAGATGCACTGATGAGGTAGTAGGCAAAGGAGTGGTAGTAATGGACCACAGGCATACAGCACTCAGTCACTTAAGCAGATATCCTTCTGTTTCCTGAAACAATGGCAAGCCAATCCATAGCAGGACAGACACTGCAATCCGTGTCTCTGTCCCTGTGTTTTTCCTTTCTCCCAAATCACGCAATTGCTAAATGCTGGTGCAGCACTGTGAATTCTTTCAATGGGACAAAAACAGCCATGAGTGAACAACAAGTTGTGATGGAATGGGGAACAGAAATATTTACACTGGTATGCATTACCTGGGTCTCGCTCTGTCTGTATCTTTGACCCACTGCAGTGAATATTGGCTTCTCTGTCTACAGAGCCTTTGGTGCTGCTGCTCAGTCACGGAAGGGGGACTGGAGCCAAGAGAATGAAGGACACTGTCACTTGCTCAAAACCAGAGAGAGAGAGAGAGAGAGAGAGAGAGAGAGAGAAAATCAAACTGTAACACGCAGCAGCAGAGAAGCAGTAGACACTTGCAGCCATCTTCTGCAGGACCCCTCTCCCTCTCTCTTTCTGTCTCTCTCACGGGGTGACAGCAGTGGAGATTGTGGAAATGAAACTGGGCCACTCGTTAGTGGAAAGAGAGAATGGAGACAACAATTGCAGCCATCTGCTGTGGCAGCACACACTCTCTCTCGTCGCTCTCAAGCAACAGAGCAGGATGACACCAGCGGAAAGATAAAATGAAAGGCAGCGCTGGAGAGAGAGAGAGAGAGAGAGAGAGGGAACAGAAGTGGAGCCAGCTGCAGGCATTACACCGGATCTTGCAGGCTGCATCTGCGACCACTGTGCTGTGCATCTCTCTCTCCAACGTTACACTCATGGCATGTCACTGGCGGGTGACACATGTGAGAGACAGAGGCGGCTCAACATACAGCTATGGCGCCTACTGGCCTGTGAGGTAGGTGGGCAGGTTGGAGTTGCTTCATAGCACTAGAATGACAGTCTCCACAGCACAGCTACTGCCAAAAATGTGGAGTGGACATGGGGAGGTGGGATGGCAACAATGAATACAGTTCTTGAAAATGCAGTGGAGTGGCTGCATGGGGGGGGTGATGGAACTTGCCACAGCACTGACTCACTGAACACGCTCTCTCCTTCTCTCTCACTTCACCACTGCTTTGGAATGCTCCCCAAACAGCAGATCAAACTGCAGAACACACTTGTGGGGTGGGCACAACTATGAACCCAATTGACTGAGCACCACCACAGTCTGGCTTTTGAAACTACTGTATCTCTCACTTTGCCGTGACTTTCAATGGCTGCCTGACAGAAATTATTTTTCCACAGATATCGAGCACAAGTCTGCCCAGGAATATTTTTCTTCACCACTTCTTCACAACTGTGCATTTAACAGAGATTAATTAATAGTCATGTGCTGGTGTTCAGCCAATTGGCTTCATACTTCCCCCTACCCCATGTTATAAATTAAAGTAACTAGTGTACTCTGCAACACTACATCATTTTATTCACAGTCCTTTAATCTATGCCAAAAAAATTGTGGCTATTGAACAGGTGTCTTCATATAAATACCAATAAATATGGCTGAATAGTGTGCTAACTATCAAGATACATATTGATTCAGTACAACAACAATTTAAATTAAATGTAATTTCCTTTATTGTAATAAATCATACTTTACTTACATAACTAGGAGATTACATGTGCAGCATTTTCTATGTTGGACCTTTTGTGTCACACAGAAATTAGATTTGCTGCTGGTATTCCATAATGTATTAATCGCTGTCTTTTATATGACCTAGTAAAATGCTCTTTCTTGAAGATTAGATGGCTCAAGCACTGGAATGTGTTTATTTATAGGCTCCAAACTGGCACTGCACCTTTTTATCTATAAGAATGTATTACCATTTCCTTTCCCCATCTCCCGTCTCTGATCTGAAACACTTATCAAACTTCCAGTGCCTAAGCTCTCCTCTACCTTTGTAAGACATTTATTAAAATGTAATGCCAGTGACAGCTGGGATGTCCTTCAGAGAGACCTGAAATGATCCTACTTCATCTCTCCTGGCAATCTTAGCCATAGCATGCACCTGTACCTGACTGTTACCTGCAAGTGCACCTGATGCTGTTCCACTACAGTTCTCATTTTGATACTTTGACTAGATATATTTCTCTCTGTAATTTATACAGTCATGATAGCTCCCATATATTAGGGTTGAGTAAACACTTTAATGTTAAACCCTGATTTGTACACCTTAATACCTCTGCCTCCATTCAACCAATGTCCTTGACAGTTGGTGGTTACAGATGTGGTGTCAAGGTCTCTGAATCCTGAAACTTTCATGGCAATTGTTTCACTGGGGGCAAAGTTATAGCAGTGCAAAAATGGAAAATGAGTGAAAATTAAGATTATTCTTATTCACTTTTAACTAAATCATTAGAAGGATTTCAAACTTGAAAATTGCAGGTGATAGAATTTGTCCCAATGTATGTGCTTTTGTGCTTTTTAACTCCCTAATTTGGCCATTTCTTTGAGAAATGTAAGAAAAATCAGGTGCATGCTTAGGCTAAAAACAAAACATTCTAAGGATAACTGATAATTTTTATGACCGCATTTCTAAATGTGGTTGTTTGACACAAATGTGACTGAGGAGGTGGGCATACACGCATCACCACAAGGTGATATCTGTGTTGTGAACAGAATCAGCTTTCAATGAAACAGTGTTTGTTCAACAGGGGCAGGTCTACATGTTTGTGCATACCCCCACCTCTGCTGAATGGATGCTGTATGAAAAATGTTGAAAGGTGGCTGTTTGCTGCATCTTGCTAAGTGGGGATTTGCAATTTACCAATCAGACACCTGAATGTCCAATCTCCAGTGCTGGCTCACTCTGTACACCACATTAAAGTGATTTGACACCAGGGCACCCACACAGTTAAGAATTCCCTTTCCAGTATTGTTTCTCTCCCGCCTGCCAGCAACACACAGTCAACAGACACTGGGATGCTAATTCCCTGGTGCTGGCTCAGTATTAAACAAACGCTAGCCAGAGCCAATAGGCTGTGAAGAGCTACCAAATGACCAAAGTTACACACACATGTGCATGGTGGCTGCTGTGGTCCTGTTGGTGGATCAGGAGGCCGGGGAGAGCAGTGTCGGTTGTATGGACTTGGAGGGCAGGCGTGATTGGATCTACATTCCCGCTCGGGTGTTTGGTGTGTCGGGTGGGCGTGTGTTGCAGGTTCTGCTCCGTATCGTACTGTGCGCCATATTGGGATGCTGCTGTTGTCTCGCTGATGGACTGGTGGGACAGAGGAGGAGAGTATCAGTTTTTTGGACCTGGACATTTGTGTTTAGCCCAGAAAGTGAACTGGAAAGACATTCCATCGGAGGAGGATAAGTATTGAGGAGTCACACTGGGAGATAAGTACCTTGTGGTTGTTGGACAGTAGTTTTTGTGAGTTCCTTCAAGGTACTGCTGGCATGCTACGTTGGTGAGTGTATTTTGTATGTTCACCACGCTGCTTTTAATCAACGGACTTGTAATCCTTCATTGAAGTGAGGACGATCTGGGCACTTAGTATTCCGCTTCCTACTTGTCCTTTGAGGGGTGCCTGTGTGGCATTGGGGCGCTACGGAAGTGCGATGCATGTCTAATAAAAGAGTGGATGTGCTATCGGCGGCCTCTAGGTCTCTCAGGGAAGTCTTCTTTTTAGCGGGCTCCAGCTGGAGACCATAGTTGTGGCTTCTTAGCGCGGGGTATTTCCCTCGTGGGGTGAGTGGTGGAGGTTTTTTTTCTTTCTGCCCTGACATTCCGACAGCAAGATTTGATCTCCAAATAAATAACTTATTGGGAATTTATTTGGTGCATTTGAATTGAATTGTTACTTCAGAGGCAGTGAGAGAACCTCTGTGGTTTTAATGACTGTTGAAAGATCTTCCTATTGCCAGCGAGAGTGCCATTCGGGATACTCATCTGCAGATTGCTTTTCGGGACTTGGGCCCCCATGGACTTATTGACTAGGGGGCCTAAGAAATTTCTGGGATCTTCCTAGAGGTCTCAGCGGCTGGTGAGAGCAGTGCTGGGGCTTCTTGAGAATTATATTTTGGACTTTATCTTGGGAATTGACTGCCGAAAGACTTTGGAAATTTTTAATATAAAGTGACTATGCCATTCTGAGTATTGGCATCTTTTATTCGATTTGCAGTTTGTTTCTTGAATTCCTTTTGAAGATCTTATCTAGAGTTTTGTTTTAGGGGGTTGTTGTCGGGGGTTTACTGGTGATTTGATTTGTGTGTGTGTGTGTGTTTTGAGTGTGGGTGTGTGTGTGTTTTTTGTGTTTGATTGAGTTTTGTTTTGTTTTTGGGATTACGTAGTTGGGGAGGATGTGTCTGGGAATGCATGCAAACCTGGGTCGGGCCAGGATAGTGTATGGGGCATCCCGGCTGTTTGATCTTCGGCCCTTTTTCAGTCCTCCAGTATCAGATATTACAGCTAGGCACTGTAGGGAGGTTGGAATTGGGAGGAGTCATAGGATTCGATCTGGGCTGGGTGCCCCCTGCACTATGGGTGGTAAGATCAAGGTGGTAGGGTGCAGAAGGCGCCCTGGGATTAGACCGGACTTGGGGAGAGGCCCAACATGTTTAGTTCCTGTCACCAGGGTTCCCACCAAACTGAGTGGGCAGGTAGCCAGTAGGGCTGCATTGTCCACTAATCCCCTGAGGGCGGTGCTTTGCAATGCCAGATCGGTCAGAAACAAGACTGCAATTATAGCGGACTTGGTTTCTCTGGCTGATCTGGCTTGCATTATGGAGACCTGGATTGGTGATGATGCTGGCCCAGTTTTAGAGGCAGCCGTCCCGTCCGGGTATACTGTAGTGCACTGCCCCAGAGTGGAATGCAGGGGTGGGGGGTAGCCATCTGTTTTAGATCTGAGCTGGGCTTCACTGTGCACCCAGTGAGAACACCACATTCATTTGAGTGTGTGGCCATCTGTGGGGGACCAGGCGCAGGTTGCTTGGTCCTCCTGATTTATCACCCTGCCGGGGCGACAGGAGATTACCTGCAGGAAGTGGATGATTTCATCATCGGTGAAACATTGGAGAGCCCCAGATGTTTAGTGCTGGGGGACTTCAATGTTTGGGCCGAGGATGAATCTTCTCGGCTGGGTTGTAATTTCCTCCAGTTGATGTCTTCTCTGGGCTTCATGCAGGGAGCATCTTCCATGACTCATCAGGGTGGCCACATGCTAGATTTGGTGTTCTCGCTGGGGCTTGAGATAAATAATCTCAGTGTTGATAGGGTCATTTGGTCCGATCATTGCATAGTGAAGTTCCGGTTCTGGGCCTCCCTCGGTAGCCCTTCCCCTGCAGAGATGGTCAGCTACCACCCTTTGAGGGGGCTTACCCCCGAGGGTTTTTTGGCGGTGGCTGACCTATCTAATGTGGACAATGCATGGGGGTGTGCAGTAGTAGATGCTCATAATAGGCGCTTGTGCGCTTGACTCCCTCGCACCAGTTCGTGTACGACCCAGGTCTTCTCACTTGAGGTCCCTTGGTTTGATGGGGAGCTCAAGGAGATGAAGACATTGAGTCAGAGATTAGAGCACTGCTGGCAGAAGTCTGGCCTGGCATCAGACAAACTGGCCCTGCGTATGCTCTATGGTGCATACCAGGGGGCAATCAACCATAAGAAGGCAGAATTCCTGTCCAGGGAGATTGCTGCTGGGAGGAACCAACCAACTGTGCTCTTTCGGACTGTGGACAGGCTTCTTCACCCTGCCTGTCTACACCAAAGGTAGCTTTTTTGAATGCATTGTGCGATGGATTTGCTCGGTTCTTCTCGGACAGGGTGTCTGCCATAAGGCACGGGGTTCCGCCAGTGGACCAGAATCTGGTCGACAGTGGTCACCATGGGCTTCTGAAGAGCACTCTGTTTGGGGTGAGTTTAGACTGGTGGAGGTGTCTGAGGTCATTGAGATTGCCTCTAAGCTTCGGCCCACCTTTTGTGAACTGGACCCAGTGCCAACTCGTTTCTTAATGAGATGTGTTGACTTTGTTGGCCCGGTGTTTGCCTTGATTGTCCAGTGTTCCTTGTCGGAGGGGGTCTTTCCTGATGTCTTGAAGGAGGCATTGGTGAGGCCCCTTCTGAAAAAAACATCATTGGACCCTGATGTCAAGGCAAATTACCGTCCTATCTCCAATCTTCCATTTTTAGGTAAGATTGTTGAGAAGGTGGTGGCACTTCAGCCTGAGGAGCATCTCGTGGCCCATAATCTTTATGAACCATTCCAGTCTGGGTTTCATGCAAGGCATAGCACAGAAACTGCACTAGTTCGGGTGCACAATGACCTCCTTACGGCTAGAGATCGAGGGGAGGGGACAATTCTTGTTCTCCTCGATCTCTCCTCAGCATTTGACACGGTGGATCATTGAGTGTTACTTGACTGCCTAAGGGAATCCTGTGGACTCACCGGCTCTGTCATCCACTGGTTTGAGTCTTTTTTATCCTACAGGAGGCAGAGGGTAGTGATGGGGAATTTCTCCTCCTCTCCTGACCACCTGTTGTGCGGAGTTCCCCAGGGTTCGGTCTTGTCACCGATGTTGATTGCCGTGTACATGCTACCCCTGGGAGAGCTCATTAGGAAGTACAGCTTGGGTTTTCACTGCTATGCTGATGATACCCAGCTGTACTTTTCCTTTGCCCCTGGAACATCTTGTGCAGTAGAAGTGCTTAACAGCTGCCTTGCTGAAATCAATGACTGGATGGCCTCCAGTTGGTTGCGACTTAATCCCAGTAAGACGGAGGTACTGGTGGTGGAGTGGAGCAGAGGATGTGATAGGTTGGCCTCTGGTGCAGAGACAGGACTTTGCCTTGGCTCTGTACCATTGAAGGCCTCCTCTAGGGTGTGTGATCTGGGTGTTATTCTTGACAGCGATTTGACACTTGAATCTCAGATGTCTTCCATTGTACATACTAGTTTTTGTCATCTGAGGAATATCGCCAGGATTAAGCCCTTAGTTCCGCCTCTGGACCTCCCCACTCTGGTACATGCCTTTGTGATGTCCAGGCTTGACTACTGTAATGCACTCTATCTCAGGGTCTCTGGGGGTACCCTGCGCCGACTGCAGTTGGTGCAGAATGCCGCGGCGAGGTTGTTGACAGGATAATCTAAATACGGTCACATTACCCCAGTGCTGCATCATCTGCACTGGCTGCCGGTTAGGTGGAGGGTCCTCTTTAAGGTGGGTTTGCTCACCTTTAAGTCCCTACATGGCCTGGGCCCTGGCTACCTGAATGACCTTCTTACACCTGCTGTCTCGGTCCGTTCCCTGCATTCTTCTTCTCGGGGTCTCCTTGCGATTCCTGGGACGAGGTTAAGAACTGCAGGCGACAGAGCATTTAGTGTCGCCGCTCCCATCATGTGGAATTCGCTTCCTTTAGTTGTTAGGGAGGCCCCGTCTGTTGAGGTTTTTAAGGCCCGACTCAAGACATTTTTATTCGATCAGGCTTTCCCTGACTATGTTTTATAGTTTATATTGTCTAATTTTTTAAGGTTTATTTAAGTTTTAGAGAATGAAACAAATTGTGTAGTAAATTATGTTTTGATTGTTTGGAGTTGTATATTTTATTGATTATTATTGTGTTGTGTTGTTTTTATTTGATTGATGTACAGCGCCCAGAGCCTCCGGAATGGGCGTCTTTTTAAATAAAAATCGCCTTGCCTTGCCATAGAAATTATTCAATGCCCAGGTGTAACTTGGCCATTTTTTGGAGGTGTTGCACCAAATTTTCAACACGGCATTTTTTGAACCCCTCCTCATGAAGAGTGTCAATGTCATTTTTTTCACTTGTCCCAAAAGGTGATATTGCAGAGCAAACGCACTAGTCTGCACCACAGGTGCAAAACCACATTTTGGGCAGGTTGTGAAAAATGACAGCAGTACTGTTTTGAAGGAGGTGTGCAAAAATGGCAATGTTGAAAATGTGAAGTCAAAATATTAAAAATTGGTAAAGTTAGGAGCATGCAAAGAAATTGCACAATGCACACTCATAACACAGTCAGTTTTTGGAATTTTTTCACCGAATTTGCAACATGGGCTTTTTGGGACCCCACCTCATGAGCAGTGGCACTGTCATTTTGTGAATCAGTCCCAAAATATGATTCCATGCAGTGACTGTGAAATCACCTCTCTTGACCAAGTAAGAAAATGACAGTGTCAATTTTCTTGAGCTAGGGTCCCAAGAACCACATGTTGAAAATTTTGGGGAAAAATTAAAAAAAATGGCTGCAATATCAGCATAAGTTAAAAACCGCATTGAATGGCAGGCTTACCATTGATTCTTCAGTTCGCGGTTGGGCTTTGAAGAGTGCAGACGTGTCCCTGTCCAGAGAAGATCACAGCGTTGACCTCCGGAGTTAAGTATGGGGCAAGGGGAGGTGGGTGCTCAGTTGGAGGGTGGGGATAAGGGACTGCAGTGATGATGAGGGACCATTTTCTTGTTTACAGAGAGGGAAAAAAGAAGACTGGAGCAACGACGAGGGACCGTTTTCTGTATTACAGGAAAAAAATATATTTGGGCACACTGGAGTGGGCTCCCAGTGTGCCACATGACTGGAGGGTTTACATAATGCCGACAGGGGGATTGGGCACCCTGATGTTGGTGGCAGGGTAGGAGAAAAATTAGGCACACTAGAGTGGGCTCCCAGTGTGCAACATGACTTTGGGGGGCACAGAATGCTACAGAGATGGCAGTGGTGATGCAACTGTGCATGCGCAGCACTCACGCATGCGCAGTTGTGCTGAATGGCATTTTTGCCATTCATGACGCCACCAGCAGAACTGTGCATGTGCACAAGTTGCGCATGCGCAGTTCATGCGATGGACTGCAGAATTAACAGGAAATAGTGTGGCTGTTATTCCATAGTGGCCGATCACAGCAGAGGGGTTTAAGCTCTGCTGGGTTTTCAGAAGGATACTTCCAAAAGTCCAACAGAAGGTTCCAGGAGAGGCCATTTTTAGAGCTACAGAGCTCTCGCAAAATGACTGTGGGCTCTGTCCACAGCCCTAAAAAACAGATCTACAAGCGTGCATCTGACATTCTGCTGCCCACTACTGAGTAAGACTCCACTAGTCCAGTATTGTTGCCTGCCCACCACACCCAACACCCCACTGCCTGCTCCTAACCCCCCTGCAATGGTGTGTGAAATGGGGTTGCCCACCCCTGTTAATCTCAAACATCAAACTGACACTGGGGTGCTCAATCCCCAGTGTCAGTTCCTGTAATAGAAAAACAGATCTTCAAGATATTTTTTGTTTTGTTTTGTTCCTATAAAGAAGAAAATGGTCCAGTGATGTCTGCTGTGCTGCCACTGTTCCCCTTCTCCCACCTGAGCCCTCTCAGCACCACCACCCCACACCCCCCATACCCATTACTTAGCTACCAGGGTTCAAAGCTGTAATTCTCTCTGGACCAGGGACACATCCTGCTCTTTTAGTGCTGGACTGCGAACTGAAGAAACAAGGTAAGTGCAGTGAAGGTATTTCACTGTGTTTTTAAACGTTTACTCGTAACTTGGTCATTTTTTAATATTCTGCCTGAATTTTCAGCATGGCCTTTTCTGAACATCACCTGATGAACAAAATAGGGTAACATTTTCAAATCTGGCCCAAAAGGTGATTTTGCAGTCATTCTGCAAAATCACCTTTGAGGCAGGAATTGGACTTATAGTGTATGGTGGAACGTCGTTCTCCACTGAAATCGATCATTTTCGAAACCTTGTAGTCACACACTAGTGACGTTCGCAGTACAACAGAATGATGTTTTCTACTGTACTGCGAACCTCACGCTGTGTCCTCACACAGCATTTGTCAGTTAGGGCTCACTGCATAGACAGAACACATGGCGAAAGCAGCAATTTCGGGGGCAGTATTAATGGTTAGTGTGAAAACGTTCACAATGTAAATTCTTTTTTCCCTTCTAGTAACTGTTTTTTTTTCCCCAAAAACGATGTTCCACCATACACTATAAAGAAAAGTGCATGGGAACAGTTGACAACAGGGCATCTTTCACCTCGTTGGCACTGACAGCGGATTACCTCTCGAGCTGCGCTCTCGGGGTAATCCGTCGTCATAGTGCCAACTCGGTGAAAGAATAGCCCTGTTGTCAACCATTCCCCATGCACTATCCTATATGTTTACCTACAAAGTTCATTAGGTTGCATCATAAGAAGACTATGTTGAAAATTTGGGATCAAAATATTAAACAAACACTAAATTATGAAGGTACATCAAAAATGTTTAATGTACGCTCATAATTTTGGTAATTTTCAATCTTTTGACCCCAGATTTTCAATGTAGCCATTTTATCACCCCACCTCATAAACATGACAGTTGTCATTTTTCAAATCTTGCTCAAAATGTGTTTTTGCACTTGTGGCACAGAATAATGTTTAGGCCAGTATTTTAAAAAGGACACCTGTCATGTTCGGGGAGGGGGGGTAATAAACAGGCTATGTTGAAAATTTGGGGTCAAAATGTAAAATATATATATATATATACACACACATATAAATACAAAAAAGGCTAGGCACACAAATTACTGACTGACTTGCACCAGTGCAAAATTTATTTTCGGCAGAAAGCCTGAACAGACCAAGCCCTGCACTTCAACCCTGAAGTGGGTCTTCCTTAGGGGCAGATCTGAATCACCCACAAACGTGATCTCATTTATACAAAGCAATCCCACACAATTAAGGTGAAGTTACAAAATTTAAAGAAATACATACAATTAAACATATTTTTTGATATTTTTTTTTACTTTATATGTTTAATTGTATGTATTTATTTACTGGTGCAAGTCAATCAGTAATTTGTGTGCCTTAAAGGCACAGCACACTGAATGGGGGTAGAGACACTCACAAGCCTGCACACACTAAAACAAGAACAAAAAAAGAAAGAAAGAAAAGCTTCTGTAACAGAAAGGGACACAGACATGTGGAGAATGGTGCAATATTCTGGCTGTGGAACAGCAGTCTTCTAGGAGACATTCTGGGGACTGTGCTGCTGCCCTAGTTGCAGGCACCTCTCTGGTCTGAGGAAGGAGGTTGTTCATATCCATGCTGACTTGGCAAGGATTCAGTAAACCTGCTGCCCCACCCAGGGACCACCCAGGCCACTGCCACTACCTCAGAGGTTGCCAAGAAAGAGGAGTGGTTGGACCACGGTGGGCTCAGGGAGGGTGAGGGTGGTAGAACAGAGGTGCATCCCTCCAGTTATGCCTCTCCACAATTCATTCACCACTCTGGTGGAGCATGGTTCCTCTATGGAGGCACCTGCAGTGGAGACCAAGGAGGATGCTGGGAACCTCCACAATGGAGACCCACAGGAGGGTGGCACAGGACCCCACAGGGGAAAGAAACAACTCCTGGTGGGGGACTCAATTGTTAGGGGGTAGAACTGGGGGAGGGAGGGGAAAGGGAGGTAAGGTGCCTGCCCAGTGCCATGGCTTGGAGGGACAGGAAACAAATCCTCAGGATTGCAGGAGCAACTGCAAGGAGGAGTGAGCTGGATGTCATTATCACCTAGGGAAATTACCTGGCTGAGAATGGGATCAGAGCAGTGCAACAGGAGTTTGTGGAGTTGGGGAGGGGCCTTAGACAAGTAGCACACATGGTAACTTTCTTGGAAGTGCTACCTGTTTATGGCACAGATGAGGCTAGGGTACTCTGCACCATGGGATTCAATGACTGGTTGAAGAACAGGTGCAGAGCTCAGGTATTTGGCTTCATTGGGGACTGGGGTTCCACCTGGAGGGATGCAGCATATACAGATGTGATGGTCTGCATCTATCCAGGAGGGGAACCAGGATCCTAGTAGATAGGTTTAATGCTTCATTGGCAAGCATTTAAACTAGCCAAGGGGGGAGGCACTGAAAAAGGGAAGGGAAATCCTTGCCCCCCAAAAATCAGGGCAGTTAGTGAGTTAAACACCAAGACAGAGCAGTCAATAGGGAGAAGAGCAGGGGTAAATGAAGAATAAGACAAAGGCAGTAAGGACAGGGATGGGGCAAAAAGAAATAAAGTCATAAAAAATGGAGGGCAATGAGTACCAATGCCCATAGTCTAGGTAAAAAGCTCCCTGAAATGGTGGCCTTGACGGAAGAGGGATGCCTGGATATCATGGCAGTCACAGAAACATGGTACACAGAGAACCATGACTGGGATGTGAACATACCAGGGTACACAATCTACAGGAGGGACAGGGAGGGAAGAAGTAGAAAAGGAGGAGTAGCTCTCTATATAAGGGAAGGGATCAAAGCAATGGAACTAAAGGGTAAACAGGGAGGAGAGGAGGCACTGTGGGTCACCCTGGAGACTGGAAATGGCACCACAATCCACACAGGGGTTGTATACAGACCCCTGTCTTGGGGGAGGAAATGGACAAGGAAATGATAGAAGGCATCCTTAGGATGGCAGAGAAAGGGGAGATGTTGCTGATGGGGGACCTGAATATGCCAAATGTTAACTGGAGCTCCTTTGCTGCAGCCACATCCAAGAGCAGGGCCATTCTCGATGCCCTACAGGGGGGATGCCTCAGACAGCTAGTTTTGGAACCCACTCAGGAGAGAGCAATCTTAGACCTGGTACTCTCAAATGGGGATGGAGGGAGGATCTCCGATCTTGAAGTGGGTAGACATCTGGGAGCAAGTGGCCACCAAACAGTGTGGTTCACAATAAACTTAGCTGTAGAGTCAAGCCACAAAAAAGTGAAGGTACTGGACTTCAGGAGGGCTGATTTTGTCAAAATTGGAGACTGCCTCAGAAAAGCACTAGCAAACAGGCAAGAAGGTGCGATGGAGCAACAATGGGGAAAGATCAAAACTGCCATCATAGAGGCAACAAGTCTTTGTGTGAAGCAAATAAGCAAATCAAAACTAAAGAAAAAAACACTATGGTTCTCAAAAGAAGTGACGGGGAAGGTAAGGGAGAAAAAGATAGCATTCAGGAAGTATAAGGAAACACAGAAGGAGCAGGACAGAGAAAGCACTAGTTAAAGCAGAAGGAAGTGAGGAAGGCAGTCAGAATAGCAAAGGTCCAAACCAAGGAAAAGATATCCAACTCGGTTAAGAAGGGGGATAAAAGCTTTTATAAGTACATTAAGGAGTAAAGAAGGACTAAGGCAGGGATACTGAGGCTGAATAAAGAGGAAGGTGGTTGAGTAGAGAGTGACAGTGAAAAAGCAGGGATACTGAATGAATACTTCTGCTCAGGGTTTCAGTTAACTCCATTTTGGGAGTATTTGACTCCCAAAAATAAAGCAAAAACTTCCAAAATAAAGGGGGAAGAAGTCATTGACTTCCAAATGTAAAAAACAAAACTGAATGACTTCCCAAACTGAAGGCACAGAAGCTCAGAAATTATGGATTTTTGTAAAAGAAATTGTATTTTACCACTAATACTCATATTAACATCCTTAAATTGATCCTTCTTAGAATACTGGCTTTCAAACTACGGGATCTGGGAAGTACTTTGACTTCCAGAAATTGGAATGACTTCCAGATTTTGACTCACAGAAGTATTTGACTTCCACAAAATATAAATTAACTGAACCCCTGTTTCTGCTCAGTATTCACAATGGAAAAGTAGCGGAAGATACCTAATCCAGTCAATAGAAGCACTCTGGATGGGGGGGTTGATATTAGTCCTTTCACAAAAGAAAGGCTTCTGAATGAACTCTTAAAACTGAAGGTGGATAAAGCAATGAGGCCTGATGGGATTCACCCCAAAATTCTAAAAGAACTAAGGGAAGAACTAGTAACACCACTGACTACCCTTTTTAATAAATCATGGGAGAATGGTGTGGTACCTGAGGACTGGAGGAGGGCAGATGTGATTCCCCTTCACAAAAGTGGGAGCAAGACAGAGGCAGGAAACCACAGACAAGCCAGTTTGACCTCAGTGGTAGGGAAATGATGGAATCACTTTGGAAGGAAATAATTGTTGAGTACTTAGAGGCCAGTGGGGCAAAGGACCCAAGGCAACATGGATTTGCAGCAGTATCGTTATGTCAGACAAATCTAATTGATTTCATTGACTGGGTGACCAAAGTAGTAGAGCAGGGAGGGGCCGGGGACATGGCCTACTTAGACTTTAGCAAGGCATTTGACACAGTCCCTCACAAAAGATTAATAAACAAATTAGCCAGCCTGGGATTGGGTCCCTGGGTGGTAGCCTGGGTAAAACACTGGCTGGACAACAGGACACATTGGATAATAGTAAATGGAGTCCACAGTGAAGAAAGGGGGAGTTACTAGTGGTGTACCACAGGGTTCAGTACTGGGGCCGGTCCTTTTTGATGTCTTTATAAGTGACATTGCAGAGGGACTGGAAGGGAAAGTATGTCTCTTTTCAGATGACACAAAGATCTGCAACAGGGTTGATATGCAAGGTGGGGTGGAAAGGATGAAAAGGGTCTTGGCAAGGTTGGAGGAATGGTCAAATGTATGGCAGCTTAGATTCAACACAAAGAAGTGCAAAGTAATGCACCTGGGAAACAAAAAACCAGGGGAAGAGTACACAATGGGAGAGGGGTGAGATACTGACAACAAAAATGGAAGAGGACCTGGGGGTAGTCATATCAGATGACCTAAAGGTGGGCCAGCAATGTGAGAAGGCAGTAAGGAGGGCTGGGGGGATACTGGGATGCATAGGGAGAGGCATCACCAGTAGAAAACAAGAAGTTGTTGGCCCTCTGTACGGACAATTGGTAAGACCACATCTGGAGTACTGTGTACAGATCTAGAGACCCAATCTCTGCAAAGACATAGACAGGGTGGAGACTGTCCAGAGGAGGGCAACCAAAATGGTGCAGGGTATGCACCAGAAGACATATGAAGAAAGACTAAAGGAGCTTAAGATGTATAGCCTCGAGAAAAGGAGGGAGAGGGGGGACATGATAGAAATTTGTAAATACCTCAAGGGAATCAACAAAGTCGAAGAGGGTAGCATCTTTCAGAAAAAGAAATCTGCAAGAACAAGGGGGCACAATTTGAAGATAGAGGGGGGATGGCTCAGAGGTAATGTGTGGAAATATTTCTTCACAGAGAGGGTTGTAGATGCATGGAACAGCCTTCCTGAGGAGGTCATAGAGTCAAAAACAGTGGGGGAATTCAAGAATGCATGGGACAGACATAAGGCAATTCTAGTGTGGGGGTAGTAGGAAGTAGGCTGTTGTTTAACTAGGATTTGCAGCTTATCCGTTAGGTAGAGAAATGGGCAGACTAGGTGGGCCATCAAATTCTATGTTTCTAGCATTTTTGGTATATTGTTGTGTGAGTTGGAAAACTCTGTGAGAGTACCATCAAACTCTATGACTGCATGATACTTCTTTGTTGTTTAAAATATTTGAAGAAATGTTATGTACAGGGCCATCTATTGACTCGGAGTGTAATGTGTTGTGCTCCTGTGCCGCCAACTGAAATTAACGGATGAGCTTAGGGACCTGGCTGGGCAACAGGAGGATAGGGGCTGTAGCTGTCACACACCACTGCTCCTATATGGGGAAGGAACAGAAGTGTTCTGCTTCACAGATGACAACTTGTGACAAGCTGTGGGAGAATTCTCTCACAAGAGGTTGATGTGCAAATCAAGGCTTGATGGGGTGATGTACTGTGTTGAGAGAAATGGGTTGACATAAAAAAATGGGGTATGAAATATCTCTACTATTCTGTTTATTCCTTTTCATGGCAGTTCATGAGAATATGTTTCCATTTCCATAAAAAGAAGGGCAATTCATTGCAAAAACTATGTTAATGCAGGCTTTAGGATTGAAGAATGCAAAGCTAAGTAGGGGAATGAAAAACAATTAGGATTTTCGGTCTCTGTAGTCTTGGTGAATCAGTGGTAGGGTTTTTCTTTGAGTTGTCAAACATGATGCCCACCTCCTCCCTCCTTTACCAGTGCACCCCTTCAGGTCGACACCCCGATGGCAAAACAGGAGAAAAAGACCATTGCGGCGACATTTGCGGTAATGGTCCTTTTTCTGTGTTTCGCCTTCCCCCAGTGTTCCGCCCCCTTCCTGGACCAACTCCGACCTGGAGTTAGAATCCTAAATTCCAGGGGGTGCAGGGGAAGAGCCCCCTGCATGAGGTGTGTGGGGGCACAGCCCCCCACAGAAAACACTTTTAAAACAGGTGGCACAATACCTGCATTGGCATTGTGCCTTTGCTGTGGGGGAGGTCGGCATTTTTACTGTTGACCTCCCTTGGTGCTTCCCTCCTTTACCCATCATTGGCACTGGACCCTCACCCTCCTAGTTTTTCCAGTGGTCCATAGTCCATCCTCATTAGCAGCTACCCCTGCCTTCCTATCAGAATTCTTTAACAACTGGGACTGGATGTCCAATCCCACTGAAGGTACCCACCTTCCACCCACTAGATTTCTACTAAAACCAGCAGAGGCTGCTCCAAGCTCGGCACTGGTCACCCCTCACACCCAGTGTTTATTGAACCAGCAGCAAGTGCCAAACCCTACCACAGATACCTTCACCTGATGTTTATTGAAACCATGCTGCCAGTACCTCACTCTCACCAGCCCAATGTTTTCTGAAGCTGACAGTGTGTGTTCAACTGCAATACAGGTACCTCATTCTCACCCAACTGATGTGTACTGAGACTGGTGTTGGGTGACCAACTTCACTGCTTGTACCATTTCCTGTTAGCCTGATGTTTACTGAAATGGGTAGCTGGTGCCTGACTCTCCTGCTGGTACCTCATCCCTTCCACTCAAAGTGAAATCAACTCACTTGTAGGTGCCTGATCCTGCAATTGGTATGATGCCTCCCAGAAAACACAAAATGCTCCAGTCAACTCACTGCCAAAGTTCCCTTCCCTGCCCTCTTTCCCCCATACATCCTGACCCATGCAGCCAGCACTCCACTCCCACCAGCCTAGTGTTTACTGAAACTGCCAACAGGTGTCCAACCCCACTGCTTGTAGTATACTCCTATCAAACTGATGTTTACCAAAACTGGTAGTGGGTGATCAACCCCACTTCTGGTACCCCTTCCTGTCAGTCTGATGTTTGCCCAACACTGTAACTGGTATGACTGCCCCTACAGAAAATACAAAATCCTTCATTCAACCCACTGCCAAAGTTCACCTCTCCACCCTCTTACCCCCACCCATCCTGATCCATATCATATTATAAAATAAAACCCACCACCATCACTCACCCCCTAGCATCCATGCCTTCCCCACAGGTTCTTATAGTTAGCTCCCTCATCACAAATCCTCATTATGCCTCATTACAAATCCTCAGTGTCCTTCATCTTGAATTCTCAATAACCCATGTTGCGATTCCTCATTGTCTCTCAACACACTTCTGTACTAGCAGGAAAGGAAAAAAAAAACATAAAACCCCTAAATCCTGAAAATGGGACTTAGATTTCCGAGGGGAAAAAAGGGGTGTCCAAAATGGAATCTTGGGACAATTTGGCACAAATCCAATTTGATGTTCATAGCTGAGGTGATGGTAACAACTCCAACTTTCAAATTTGGTTAAAAAAAAAGTAATGGGTCTATGAAAAACACACTGCTCATGCTCAAGGACTTAGTTTTTGGTTATCAGGTTTGTTTCTAACACTCTTATTTTTTTTTTTTATTTCTAACTTTTTTCTCCAAATCTGAGAGACAGGGTACTAAGCATTCCTCCTCATGAGCATGCAATTGGCCCAATTTCATGCCTGCCCATGTCAATGTGTGATGCTCTGCATAGAGCCCACAGAGCCCTGCTCAATGCAAGGTATATATCTGCAGCCCTGCCAATGGAATTGCTTCTCTACATAAGACCTAAAGGGCCCTGCACAAAGCAAGCTATAGTATTAGTGCAGTGGGCATTGTTATGCATCTGCTTGGTGAACAGCCCACTGGGCAACTGGTGAAGACAAGTACAAGTCTAGCACTGAAAGTGTCACTATCTAGCTGCTATGTGAGTGGCCCACAAGCCTATATGTGAAACAAGCTACAGGTTTGCTACAGTGTGTGTCACTATGCATCTATTTCAGGCCACTCACAAAGCAAGCTACTGATCTGGTGCAGTGTCACTGTACAGCTGCATTACGCTTTCATAGGCAAACTACAGGTCTGGGTCAGTGCTCATCGCAATGCAGCTACTTCACAAGTGGCCTGCGGAGCCACATATGAAGCAAACTGCAGGCATGGTGAAATGAAGATGCTTGTAGATATACCTTTTCAAAATGTAAGGAAATTGCAAACAAACCTACTTTAATGCATCTCTTAGGGTTGAAATACAAAGTGTACAAAGTAAGGAAATAAAAAAAATAGCTTTGGAGGTTTCTGGGACCTTGGCAAATTAATGGAGTGGTGTTCCTCTGGGTTTCAA
This sequence comes from Neoceratodus forsteri, assembly GCA_016271365.2. Taxonomy (NCBI): domain Eukaryota; kingdom Metazoa; phylum Chordata; order Ceratodontiformes; family Ceratodontidae; genus Neoceratodus; species Neoceratodus forsteri. The sequence continues at coordinate 802,383,557 of CM028129.1, forward strand.
TGGACATGTGATGCAGAGTTAGTTTTTCCCTAATGTCAGCCCTGTCTTGTCACACAAAGTAAATGACACAGCAATGCTTGCATAGAGAGAGTCAATATTAGGATAATACCTACCTACAATGGAGTTTTTTTGCCCACCCCCTTCCCTTCCCTATCCTCTAGTCTTGTGACCCAAGGCCAAGCTACAGTTCCAGGACCATGCCCAACAGAGTTTCTGCTAGTATGCTGCATTATTATTATATAGTATGTTGTTATTTTAAATCAATCAATCAAACAGTCAGTCTATCGATCTGTCTCTCTCAATATCTATATCTAGACATAGATATATATATATATATATATATATATATATATATATCGGCATGGGGTCATTATTAGCACAACACTATGCTGCATGGCAAAATCACGCTGCAGATGCAGCATGGTTCGCCATGGCATATCTCTTTTTCTGTGGGGCTCCCACACCCCCGTTAGGGTTCAAGTTGGGGGCGCTGGGTGCAAAAATAAAATTTCTGGGACCGGGAATCATACCCAGTCCCAGAACCACTGCCTTGGTTCCCTACTACTGTGACTCAGTCCATTGAACCACAGTAGCTAGTCAGCAAAACCCTTTCCCAGTAGAGGTTTTATCCTTTGCCTGGGAACGTGAGAATGTTGCAATACCATGTACAGCAGTATATGGAGTATTGCTCCATTCGCTCAGTAGTGCAGCGCTGTACTGGGTTAGCCATAATGTCGTACACTATTAAGCCTGTGACATTATAACTCAGTACAAAATATATCTATATCTAGATAGAGTGAAGTAGTCATGCCACTATATTTAGGGTTGAGTAGTGTTTAATTTTAAACCCCAGTTTTTGCACTTTAATAACTTCGCAGCTGTACAACAGATTTGCATGAAAGTTTGCATTTGCTGTCTCACAGGGTAGATCTCTTGATGTGGTAACTTATGCTTTGATCAGATGTATGAATTCTGAGATCCAGATAGTGAAAAAAGGTTTTTTTTCAGGGGTTTTGCTGTTTGTTTGTCCACCTCTAGTGCCCAGACGGTTTGGAATTTTGGTCTTAAATTTTCAGGGTAGAAGGGCTTATCCCACAGATGTGCCTTTTACTGGTTTGGTGAAAACATATTAAGCCATTCCAAAGTTATTAATTTTTAACATTTCGATTCTGAACATGCTCAGTAGAGTTTTTCAAGATAGATGCTGGAAACGAAAGAAGAATTGGGTCATACAAAAAAGGATCCTTTTCCATAGGGATGAATCCTTTTTTGTTAGAAAAAATCCTTTTTCATTTGTCACCATCTTGTTTTCCATTTTTTTTATTTCAAAACCCACAAAAATGACATCCTACAGAGAGACCAGTACACATATCTTGCTTATTATGACCCTGTTAGATGGATTCTGCACTTAATTGTTAGAAAAATGGCCCCAAATGTGTTTTTTTCACGTTTTCATCCTTTTTTTGTGACTTGCTTCCACTTTTTTTGTATCCCTTCATACGCAAAAAGATTTTGGACTTATTTTTTTCACATTTCCACTTCAACAAGTCACAACAATCAGGGCTCAGTGCAGAAATCGGTGCGGGCCACAATGCAGTGACAGACACTGCATCTTTTTTCAAACAATACATTTAGTAACATTGTAGTTTGATACCATTTTTGTCACACTGTTGAAAACTGCAAATCTTTTTTTTTTTTATCATGTCATATTTTATGTGCCGTGCTGCAGTGCAATCGGTGGGGGTATCCAGCCACTGGCTCGACCCTTCTGGAGGGCAGCAGGCTCACTCACATTATGAGAAGTCTGTACAGCCATTTTCTGACCCACTGGGAGGCCCCTCTATGCCTTCCTATGCCGGGCCAAGACCGAACACCTCCAGTGCGATTCCACGACAGACCTCCAGGTGGTACGAGCATGGCTATCAAGCTGTTCGCTCATGCTCTGCCCTTTTTCCTCCATTATTTGGTCCCTCTTGGAGTGTGGATGTGCAATGACATCCAGGCACTACGTGCTGACGTCTGCTGCACTCCACCCCATGGACACCAGCCCTGGTAGTGGCCCCAGTCATCACCAGTGGCTGCTACAGCATGGTGAAATCCCTCAACCCTTCCCAGGGATGGGAGAGATGCTCAATCCTATATCTCCACTGCTGACTGCCAATGACCTGGGCTCATTCCTGAACCCGAGTCGCCAGCATGGCGTGAGGTGTGGCATCCAGCGCTTCAACCCACAGCACTACTAGGCTGGCATTTGCAATTCTTTTTCAAAAATCCAACTAGATTTTCAGCAGCACATGTATTATGACTCAGGAATGCACAGAGAGTTTCACTTTAATGCACGCAGTGTTAGTTACAGTACCTGCCACTCCTGTCTTTCCACAGATCTTTCTACACCATGGCGATCAGAGAAATGCCTTATCAATGCATATACAATGTACAGGAAGGGGCATTTTTTTAAATTTATGGTATTCATACAATTTGGCCACAAATCAATTGCAATAGATTCTGACCCAGACCTCAACTGGCTGGCTACCGAGTATAAATATAAACAATACTCCCACGTATGGCCTCAGTGAACACCCTGGTTCTTCCTACCCCCCCCATCACAACCAGTACTAGAGTCTGCAGAACCCTGACTCTAGGTAGTGCATTACAAACAATGCAACAAGCAAAAGAAATAAAAAAAAGTCATTGTAACAAGGAAATGAAACAAGAGCCAAAGCCACAGTAAAGAGTCCCTGGCCTTGTCTGTAACAAACTCACCTTTGCGGGGATCCAACAAGTTTACCCCTCTTCTGTCCACCCCATCCAAAGGTTTGCATCCACTGGCACCTTCTCAATGTTCCCTTGCTGGTCCTGAGTCACTGAGCAGCCTATAATCCTGGTCAGATGTGGTGAGTTTAGTGGCGACCATCACTAACCTTCCCACCATTGAATCCTCTGGCCCTGAAGAGTTCAAACTGCCGGCCAAATGTAATAATCCTGGGACTGTTTCTCCCATGGGTACCACTGGAGCTCCACCCTAAGTAACTTTCTTACTTGGCCTCTTTATACGATGAACTGCTGAAGTGCTGATGAGCTCAACCATCATGCCTGTTAGGAGTCTGCAGTAATTAAGCAAGAGGACTCTCTTAAATGGGCCATGGTCTTCTTATATCCTTTCACAGTGACTTTCAGTGACTTTCATAGGGAAGCAACACTTTACTTTTGTCCCCCTACAGGTTGGACTCTGATGGATTTGAATTACCTGTTTAACTTATGTGCTGAGGTGGTGGGTAGGTGCTCTGAAATTAAATGTCATGTTTAGCTAACCCATGAATTATGGAAGAACAAGGGGGTGAGAGAATACAGCCATCAGCTGTTATAAAAATGAGCTGGTGCTTATGGCTGTAGAAGTCTTTTACCTTACTGAGGAGACTGTGGGGGATGTCAACCCCCCCCCCCCATCAAATAGGCTCTCGCCACTCTCTGGGACCTGCATGTGCAATGCTGATTGGTAACTCTCTTTTGTAATATTTTTGTCCCTCTACCTGAGCCATGTGTCTCACCAGTGTTAGTAGCAACAGTCATGGGGCTTGGGAGGGATGGGCACAAGGCTGTAATGGTGACACTCCACATATCACTTTCCCGCAATAGATCAGTTGGCCATCCTCATATGAGCACCACCCTAGTGCTTCAGAACATGTCCTTCATGAAGGTGCTGCATTTGTGCCCCCATGGAACCAACTGCCATGAACTACCTTGCACCATTCACACTGAGACTTCCCATTGCTGTGCGGTGGTGCAACCAAGGGGAGGGCAGGCTGGAACTTGTTCTCAGCCTGGTACCCTCACTCCCTTAGCCTTCCTATGGACTACTGTGGACTACAAATATCACCCCCAGTCCCCTGTCATCATACTGAGGCAAGCAGTAAGTTGCTAAACTTGGCCCAGAAAAAGGGAGGTTGGGAGTTCTAAGTCTGTGCAGACTAGCCCAAAAGTGCACAGCAAGAGCCACAGCACTGGGGTATCATGTGTTGGAAGTGTCACCTTGTCAGTAACACAATAATTTTATGCAGGTAGCTTGGGTATGGCACAGGATCATGGGTCTCGGGGCCATGGAGTGCATATAGGGAATCGGGGGCTGATCATAGTGACTAAAGGACAAAGGTCACCAGTGAACTAATTGATGGGCAGTATGAGATAGTCTATAACATTCATCACACACACATTTTTAGTAAGTTCATTTTTTTATCTTGTTTTTAACTAATCTATTTCAATGAGGTGTTATGAATTGTGCAGAAATGAAATCTGGTACTGAGCACTGCAGGTAAATTATTGCAATAAAGATATTTATTTTAATACATTTAGGAACATACCCTCACTTACATTCACCCCTCCCATCCATTCCCCTTATTTCATGTTGTTGCAGTATAGCACTGTGGTTTAAGGCTTTAAGCTGCAAATTGGGTGATATCCAGCAGGCCAGACCTGGGTTTGAATCTCATAGCTTCCACTTGCATACTGTGTGACCCTGAGCAAGTCACTTAACTTCCCTGTGCTCCTATAAAAAAAGCTTTACTCCTGGTTAAACATACTAACATACTAAAATGCCAGCAGAATAGGCCTAATGGTCTTTCGTGTCTGCTCGTTTGGTCAGCCCCCACCCTGGGTGCTGACCTTGCTGTCCCCCTCGCCTTCTCTGGCTTCTCCCTTCCCAGTTCCAGATATTCTTGCTGCATTGGATTTTGCTTTCAGAACCCTTCCCCTGTACCTGTCCCACCCCCTCTTGAACCCCTCCACTGTCTCTGCCTCCACCAGCCCCCTAGGTAGTGCATTCCATGGCTCCACCACCCTCTCAGTGAAGTAGCACCTCCTCCTTTCTCCCTGAATCTTCCCCTCCAGCTTCCACCCATGCCCTCTAGTGGCCCCTTCCTCCTTCCTTCAAACACCCTGACTGTTCCTCCCCATTTACCCTCTTCATGTACCTGAAGACCTCTATCATGTCCCCCGGTCCTTCTCTCTTCCAATGTGTACATATTTAGCTCTTCGAGCCTCTCCTCATAGGTCCTGTCCCCAAGCCCCAAATCATTTTGGTTGCCCTCCTCTGGACCCTCTCCAGGAGGTTAATGTCCCTCTTTAAGTGTGGACTCCAAAACTGCACGCAGTACTTCAGGTGCGGCCTCACCAAGCAGTTATACAAGGGAGTATCACTTCCCTCCTTCTGGAGGTGATCTCCCTAGCGATGCATCCCAGCATCCTGTTGGCCTTGGCTGCTGCCCTCCTACAAGTCTCAGAGTTGTTCATCTTGACATCCACCACCACCCCCAGGCTGTTGTTTAGTTGTTTAGCATATTAGCTTGGTGGTCTATTGCCATAGAAGCCTTATTGAAACTATTTATCAAATGTATGACTGATTATTATTATTCAGTGCTGCAGTCCATAGGACCCACAGCAGGGACACAAACCCTCACTCAACCCTAAACAACTAAAATATATATATATATATATATACATATATATATATTTTTCACATAATAAATTATTGCATGTTTATACTGCTGGATGGTAACAGAGAGTTCACGATTAGCAGTACAAGAATTTGTCATTGTTGTTTGCATTTAAATGTCTGTTAGGAACTTGTCACTTTGAGTATTAGGTTTAAATGTAGGTATTGTACCATATGGCTACACCTTGAGAAAGAGCCGGGTAGTTGTATGAAACATTTGCCGAAGCCAGTGTGTACATCTTTGCTGCTTTTAACTGAATAAACTATGTTTAAATACTACAACCAAGTATTTGTTTTAATAACCATTTGTGTAGCCATGTTTTTTGCTGAATACTGGTTTCAGCTATTATATGGGCTCTGAATGTGGATCCCGCTAGTCACTTTTCTCCTTTACATTTTCCATGTAATTATAAAACCTACATAATTAAACTTTGCTGATTTTCATGGACTTTCTTTCTTTCATTAACTGAAGTAAGATGATTGCCATGTTCAGCTAACCATGGAATCTTAGTTTCATGAGGCTCTGTTTTCCTTAGTTGCATTGGTTAGGTAGGTAGACGTGCAACACTTGGCACATCTGATAATTATGCTGTGGGTCCTATGGACTGCAGCACTGAATAATAATAATCAGTCATACATTTGATAAATAGTTTCAATAAGGCTTCTATGGCAATAGACCACCAAGCTAATATGCTAAGCAATCTTAAACTTTCTCTAGTGATCCAAACTGTAACATGTAACAGCTGATCCATGAAAAGCTTATCAGCCCCCCTCCTTAAAAGACATATTTCTGTCCCTGGTATCTAGTGCCCCCCCCTCCCAATCTGATTGCTGTCCTTGTAATGTTTCATTTCTTTCCCTGGTGTCTAGTGGCACCCTGCTCTGATCGCTGTCCCCATTTTTATTTTTTCCCTGGTGTCTACTAACAACCTCACCCTCCAATCTCTGTCCCCATCTGAAATAAAGAAAACCAGCCCATGATGGATATTTTTTGTTGCTTTTTTTTAAAACCTGCAAAAAAGAAAACAGTTCCTTGCTGATCTGACCCTCAACCCCCACCTCCCGCTCAGCACTCACCATCCCACATGCACCCTTACACCCCCACAAACCCTCACTCACCTGAACAGATGCTACTGGAACTGCAGACTGCAATATCAGAACTTAAGGTATGTGCAGTTCAATGCATTTCAATGGGGTTTTGAACGTTGATGCATAACTTTTCATTTTGCATATTTTGACCCCATATTTTCAACATAGCCTTTTTTGGGACCCCACCTCATGACCAATGGTGGTGGAATGTCACAAATGTATTTATTTTATTTATTTACTTAGGAAATCAGAATTACAGCCCTTTGAGTCATAGACTTGTTTCCAAAGGCTCCACATCAGAAATCAAACTCAGAAGGCAATTTCATGGTCGCTTGGTAAAATCACTTTTTTTGTGGGATGAGAACATTTTTGCCACACTTTTTTATGGCTGTGGGTGGTGCCTACAGCCATTTTGCTATCTATAGCTTGAAAATGGAGTTTCGTTGAACACATTTTTTGGACTTTTCAATGTATCCTTCCACATCTACAAATCACTGTGATAACTAAAATAAAAGAATCCCTTCTTTCTGTTTAGAATGTTGAAGACATAATTCCAAGCTGCTTATCAGATGGCCATTAGGAAACTGAAACAGCTTGTTAAATATTGGTTGCCTATTAAACTGGAGATTTGTTTACCCCCTTCAAAATGGAACAGCTTCCACATTTAAATGCCCAGCATTTAAAACATTTTTGCTACTAACTTCAGTTGGGGATGAATATCTTTCAAGAAAGACTCATACCTCATAAATGTTACCCTTTCCCAGCAAAGTTTATAAAGATTTACACTGTTTTTTCACCTCTCAAGACCTATCTGATGAAATGCCAGGTCTTCATTGAACTATCCAGACTACATACAGTATATAAATTTTGTTTTGACAGAAAGGGCTGTGGCCTGCTTCACAAACATAACAGATAAGAGCTACTAAGATCTCTTATAGTAAGTGCGTGTGTGTGTGTGTGTGTGTGTTTGGGAGAGGGGTGGAGAAACAGTCATACTCCTGGCAAGGAAGACCTCATCTAATGAATTAACTGCTGCCATGAGTGAAACAGAATCAAATTATTTGATACCTTTTATTGGACCAACATAAATGGAACAAAAAGAACTTATACCATTTATAAAAATAATACATAATAAAATTTATTTATATAGCGTAATTCAAAATATATCAAAGTGCTGTACAAAAAGATAAAACATAAGTAAGACAATAAAATATCAGAGAAGTACATCAATAGAATAAAATATCAGGGTCATCAAGCACAATCCCTGAGGGCACAGGTAAACAAATACATTTTTAAGGCCGTCTTAAAGCGCTGGCACAATCCCCGAGGGCACAGGTAAACAAATACATTTTTAAGGCAGTCTTAAAGCACTCCAGGGTCAGGCACTCTCTAATCCGATGAGGCAGAGAATTCCACAGGGTTGGGGCTGCATACGTAAATGCTCTAGCACCAGAAGTTTTCAAATTTTTCAAAGTTTTCAAAAGAAATCTTGGGAACCTCTAGCAATCCCTCATCAGCTGAGCGGAGAGGTCAGAGGAGGCAGTAAGGAACCAGGAGCTCTTGCAGGTAGCCAGGATACAGTCCACGTAGGGCCTTATAGGTCAGTAAACTGATCTTGAAGGTGACAAGGCACTGAACAGGCAGCCAGTGCAGTTTGTGCAGAACAAATGTAATATGACTAGCACAGGAAACCCCTGCCAGTAACCAGGCTGCAGCATTCTGCACCAGCTGCAAGAGGCAGATATCAACCCCTGGAAGCCCTAGGAATAGAGAGTTACAGTAGTCAAGGCGAGAGGTCACAAAGGTGTGGATCAACATTGGAAGTGTGCAAGACAGAACAAGGTGCATAATCTGGGCAATGTTCCTCAGATGGTAAAAAGAGGACTTGATTACAGCCGACACCTGCATACGAAGTGTCAGCTTTTCATCAAATATCACACCCAGATTCTGCACCTGAACAGAGGGCACAAGCTGACTACCCCCGAGCCAAAGCCCAGAGGCAGGCTGTGTTCCTGCCCTCTCTGTCCTGTGACCTGGATCCACCACCAGCACCTCAGTCTTTTTTGGGGTTCAATCTTAACCAACTGGCCCACATCCAGGCCTGGAGCACTATGAGGCAGCTATTAAAGACAGACACTGCACTATTCTGGTCAGGGTTGACAAACGGGTAGAGCTGGGTGTCATCTGCATAACAGTGAAATTGCAGCCCATACCTCCTTACAATGTATCCCACTGGCAGCAAATACACCACGAACAACATAGGGGACAGCACAGAGCCCTGAGGAACCCCACATGGCAGAGAAAATGAAGCTAAGGAATAAATCCCTGACACGACTCTCTGAGTTCTGCCAGTGAGGAACGATCTAAACCAACTTGAGGACTGTACCTGACAGACCACAGATGTACCTCTGACACTCAAGCAGACCCCCATGGTCTACAGTGTCAAAGGCTGAAGTGAGATCAAGAAGAACCCAAGACTGAACGGCACTGCCGATCTCTAGCAATCACATAAAATTCTTGATCAAACAACTGCAAACAGAAGACTGCTTTTTGTCATTTTATAACATGATATACTGAGTGTGTATTTACTGAGTTGCTGGATCAGGGCCTTGAAGAAAATAATAACATTTACTTAACTCATTCAAGATTCCATCAAGTGGACAGAAAAAAGTCTATGAGAATTTGTCTGAAAACTAACAAGCATAAGATACAAAAATAGCATATGTGTGTGTGTGTATATATATATGTTCTATGCAAAAAACTTTATTAATGCATCATTTACGGTTAAAACACAAAAAGTCAGGAAATGAGACCTTTAGGGTTGCCCCATCCCCCCCGTGGACCCCCCCATCATCCCAAGATTGACTGCTGATGGGCTGTGTCATTGGGGTTGTGAAGCCTAAATGTCACCCCATTCCATCTGTAATCATATTCACAAGCCACAGTAAAGAAGAATGGGGTGGCATTTAGGCCTCACAACACCAATGACACCCCCCGTCAGCTGTCAATCTTGGGATGATGGGTGGGTCCACGAGGGGGGGATGGGGCTACCCTAAAGGTCTCATTTTCTGACATTTTGTGTTTTAACCCTAAATGATGCATTAACAAAGTTTTTTGCATAGAATTTCCTTACTTTTTAAGAAAGAGTAGAAAAGTAGAAAGTTGCACAAGTTGGGGCAGTGCAGGCCCTTCGGGCCCGGTGCTCCCATCAACTTGTAAATTACTGCCTAAGATGAATGTACAAGTACTGAATATCATATGTATTGCTGGAAGTGCATATAGGTAGGAGTGTGGAGCCCATCACCTTGACAGAAACCAAAGTGTCAGTCATCAGAGTGGCATAATTCGACACCTGTTTACATGTCAGACACCTAACCACTACAAATTACCTCCATGGCAGTAACGCTAGGCACCCTACAAATGTGAAGCCAGTACCATAATGCAAAATACCATACACAAAACATAAAGTGTGTCACGTAATATGGGTGCAGCAAATTAACTTTCCAATACCTCAACACCATAATTCACATGGACAGCACATCCCCTCAACATGCTCCAGATTTCAATGTAAAACACCAAACTGTTTCTGAGATATAAAATGTGAAAGTTTCAGATTTTCATTCATCGCACTGGCAAAATTCCACACTTATTAACATTTTACACACCTAACAACTGAAAGTACATCCCTGGCAGTAAGGCTAGCTACCCTAGTAATTTCAAGCCACTACCACCATTGAAAACACTGTCTGCAAAGCATAAACTGCACCATGCAATATCTTCACAAAAAATGTATTGTCCAACCTAAACACTATAATTCACATCTACAGGACATGCTGTCAACACCCTTCAAATTTCAAGTTAAAAGACCAAACCGTTTCCGAGACATTTGATTTGAAAACTTTTTAAAATTGTGCTATCTGGTCCCTCCAAATCTGGCCATCTAGTCCCTCCCTCGTGATCAAAGATCACGATCAAAGAATCTCATGATCAAAGAATTTGCAGGCCCGTGATCAAACAATTTGAAGGCTCATGATCAAGGAATAAAAAATGTTAAAACTCAATTTTTAGAGAAAAATACATGAAACCACAGCCATGACTCGACAGAACGAAGGCCCCTGACCAGATACCACTCTAGTTTGCCTTTAGAAGTGACCCCTGTGCTGAGAAAATTGAATTTTTCATGTGACCATCTAGTCATGCCCTCACAATTAAAGATTGCAGTCAAAGAATCTCATGATTAAAGAATTTGCTAGCTCGTGATCAAAGAATTTGCAGGGTCATAATCAAAGAATAAAAAGCATTAAAAGTCAATTTTTTAGGCAGAAATGCATGAAACCACAGCCATGCCTCGATAGAACGAGGCCTCCTGAGAAAAATGCACCCTCTTTTGGCTTAATAAGCCACCCTGAGCTAAGAAAATAGATTTTTTCAAGTGGCCATCTAGTCGTGCCCTCATGATCAAAGATCACGGTCAAAGAATCTCGTGATCAAAGATCATTAGCGAGCAACAATCAAAGAATAAAAAAATTAAAAACTCTATTTTTTTAACATTTTGAAAGAAACCACAGGCATGGATCGATAGAGGGAAGACCCCTGGAGCAAAACCCACCACAGTTTCACCTCTGAAGTCCCCTCTGGGCCAAAATATTCGAATTTTTCTGACCAAAAACTGAAAACAAGATGCCAGCCATCATGATCAAAAGAATTCCTCATGATCAAAGATTCTTTGATCACGAGCCTGCAAATTCTTTGATTGTGAGGCAGGACTAGATGGCCAAAAACCCCATTCTTCTTTTGCAAAATGACCATATAAATTTTCCCATTGATTTATAATGGGAACTTAAAAGTTTAATAACTTTTGAAAGGATTAATATTTTTCACCAAACAAAAAGTGGCATGTTCCTTGACCTAAGCTCTTTCAGATGAGCCAAGTCACAAAGCAGCATGCCAGGTGACAGCCATGCGGCACCACGGACAAAATCAAAAAAACTACCCACATAGCTGGCGAAAAGTGCACTTTTCAGCATTTTGGTGGTGCGCAAAAAAACGTAAGTCTGCCAAAAATTAAATTTGGCAAATCAAGAGATCTGCCATGCCCACTGTGCATACCAGATTTCATGCAAATCTGTTGAAAGGGTCCAAAGTTATTAACACACAAAATGTTGAGTTTAACATAGAAGTGGCTTCATAACCCTAAATGTAGGGGAACGACCACACCTATAATATATTCCATGTCTGAGCATGTTGACATGCTACAGTAAAGGAGAATGGGGTGAGATGTAGGCCTCATGACCCCAATGACACACCCCAATGTCTGTCAGACTGTGGAGGATTGGGGTGGCGTGTGGGGGGGGTTAGGGGTTGAACCCTAATGTCTAATTTCCTGACTTTTTTTGCTTTAACCCTACATGAAACATTAATGCAGTTTTTTTACATAGAATTTCCTTACTTTTTGAAAAAGTGTAATATACAGTAAGTAGTAAAAAACACATATTGGTGGGAGTGTGGAGCCCATGTCCCACCAAATTGCCAATTATAGGGCACCAAACCCTTGTAACAGTAATTTGCGCATATCGTGGGAACCGTAAGAGCTAGAAAAAAAAAATTCTACCATCATTGTAATCGTGACAGTGAGTACTTCACGAAACATTGAAAATACTGTACCTATATCATACATCATTTCTGAGCTATGGGCACCAAAAAGCACTGGACAGGCACTCTTTCAACCCTTGTAACAGTAATTTCACAATATCTCATGAACTGTGCAATGCACGAAAAAAATTGCATTGCAGGCTTACTCTATGACTTCAAATCTTTTTCCAGTGGCTCAGATCACCTAAAGGTGATCTGAGCCACTTGTAGCGAAAAGTCTGTATCTCACTTTGTTTCCGAGATAATGGCACTGAAAGTCATGACACAGACTGCAATGTAATCCTATGGGAAAAATGTCAATTATGTCATTGAATATCTCTGCAAAAAATTATTTACCCAACACCTAAACAACATAGTTCACATCTCTATGACATCCCCTCAACACCCTGCAAATTTCAGTTTAAGAAACCAAACCGTGTCTGAGATATAACATTTTAAAGTTTGAGATTTTCATTGGTCGGCATGGCAGAATTCCACACCCGTTTGCATTTTACACACCTAACAACTGAAAAGTACATCCATGGCAGTAAGGCTAGCTACCCTATATATTTTAAGCCACTACCACAATGCAAAATGCTGTCCACAAAACGTAAACTGCGCCACACAATATCTCTGCAACAAATTTTTTTTCTGACACCTAAACATCATAATCCACATCTACAGGACATCAAGTCAACATCCTCCAAATTTCAAGTTAAAAGCCCAAACCTTTTCCGAGATATTTAATTTTAAAAGTTGTTAAAATTGGGCTATCTAGTCCCTCCAAATCTGGCCACCTAGTCCCTCCCTCAGGATCAAAGAATCTTTGATTGTGAGCCTGCAAATTCTTTGATCATGAGGAGGGACCAGATGGCCAAAACCCTATTCTTCGTTCGCAAAATAACCATATACATTTTCCCATAGACTTATAATGGGAACTTAAAACTTTAATAACTTTTGAATGGATTAATATGTTTTCACCAACAAAAAGCGACGTGTTCCTTGGCCCAAGCTCTTTCATCGTGCTGAGTTGCAGAGTGGCACACCACACAACGGCTACGCAGTGCCACAGACAAAATCTGAAAAACTGCCCACATAACTGGTGAAAAGTGCATTTTTCAGCATTTTGGTGCACAAAAACCATTAGTCTGACCAGAACAAAATTTGGCAAATGAAGAGATCTACCATGCCCCACTGTGCATACCAGATTTCATGCACATCCGTTGAACAGGTCCAAAGTTATTAACATGCATAATTTCGAGTTTAACATAGAAGAGGTTTCATAACCCTAAATACAGGGGTGCGACTGTGCCCCTATAACATAGAGAATAAAGCATGGGGTGGTGTGTGTTACGAGATTTTACACACACCCGAGGGGTTGGATGGCATATAAATCCCGAGAGCGAAGCTTGAGGGGTTTATCCAGGCATCCAACCCCGAGGGTGTGTGTAAAATTCGAGTTTACACAAACTACCCCATATTTTATTTTATATAATTACTGGGTTAGGCTTTTTCACCACAGCCAATTATATAAAATAAATGGTCTGGTGTGGCTGCAGTCTGGATGATGTTTAGCCTAGTCCTCGGTCACTTAGCAGCAGTTTACTGTTTCTTGTTTTGTTGTCCCCTTTATGGTGTGATTTTGTTAGGAATTTTGTTTTAAAATAGTTACTTACTGCCTAGAGATAGTGGCGGTGGTATTTTTTATCCTGGATAGGGCAGGAGAGATGTTACATCTCATTTTCACAGGGACGTTCATTTACACATTTTTGCACTATATTTACTCAGGCTGTCCCAGATTAGATGCAATATCTTGTTTTCTGTGGGGTAATGATTTTACCATTTTTATAATATATTCAGTCAGGGTACCTAGTCCAGGGCCCCCATATTCAAAGGAGATATGCAGCACATCCTGGTGGAAAAGAGGGATGTGCCGCTCAACTCCAATAGTGTGTAGCAGTGCGATATTCAAAAGTGCCGGATGTGCCGACCACAAGGGAATGGGTCAGGGCACACACAGATGCTATGCCATTCAAGTTGAGGAGCAATCCCATGCATATGCCACTACACTATGGACATGGACTGTAGGTATATTTGGGTGCAATTAGGGATGGCACTGGGGTCCCTACAATATGGAACCAGTAGAGCCTGGACTCTGGTATGATCGGGGCTGGTGGAACGGGTGGGGGGGATGCCACTATACCACCAGAGACTTCAGGACCTGTCCCACATGGGAACAATCGGGGCTTGGGGGTGAGAGCTGGTCCGGCGCATTCATCTCCATGCCAACATGCAAATGGGCTGGTAATGAGCATGCATAAGGCCCCTTTGCACCCTGCATGCTCAATTAGTTAATTTGCATCCCTGTGCTGTATATCGCCCATGGGGGCTGCAGCGCATACTGGTATGAGCCATGCATTCCCCCTGGAAGGTATTCAGTTTGGGTCACCCTGGATGCACCTGACTTGCTGGCCACCTGCACTGTGACTCTAGGGTCACATTTTCAACAGGAACGATGAAACCTACCAGGATGAAGCACAGTGTCACAGGTTTACTGCATGACAAAAGGGATTAACTCCCTTTTAAACTGCACTGTTTGGTGTAATAACTCTACAGTAGAATTCTGCAGTGCTGCGCTTTATCCTAGTGGGCTTCACTGTATGTACAACCTGTGCCGGTGGTGCATTCTCTTTGAATATTGCATCAGTGCTGACCGGTGCACCCTCTTTGTGCAATGCATCTTTCTGCTCGTGCATCAATCTGGTACTTAATATATCTCCCTAGATGTAAAATATTGTTTTTAGGGCATTCTGATTTCACACAATGCAACATAATATTGTGTAGATGTAGAGCCCCACTGAAAATAAGATGCCATTTCTTCTGTGAACTATCCAGGCTAAATACATAGCAATCAGCAGGCATATTCTAATAAAACACATTGTAAAAATGTGTAAAAGGAAGACCACATTGAAACTGCTTCTCCACAGATCTGCATTGTGCAAATTCATTAGAAATAATGGGTAAAAGCATCCAAAAACTTTCCACAGCTGTATCAGCTCTGATCAGAGTTTGTTATGAGGTGGGATCATAAGAAGGCTATGTTTAAAATTTGGGGTCACAATATGTAAAAATGGCAAAGTTATGTGCATCCATTGAAATTTTACTATGCTTGCTTGTAACATTGTCATTTTAAATATTTTGACCCCAAATTTTAAACATAGCCATATTTTACACCACCTCATGAATGTGATAGTTGTCATTTTTCAAATTCTGCCCAAACTGAGTTTTTGCACCTGTAGTGTGGAATGACATTGCGGTGGCATGCAATAACCTTTTGGCAGGGATTTGAACATTTTCAGTACGGGGTTAATGGGGTGGGGTAATAACAAGGCTATGCTGACAATTTGGTTGCTGTTTTGCTACAAATGCAAGCACAGGGATGGGCTCTTCGCTTCCATAGCAACTCCAACAGGCAAGTGAGGATACAATTATAGGGCCCTGCACTCCTGCAGGCAAATATGAACATACAAACATATGAAAACTGCCAGCAGAAATTAGGCCTCTAGGTCTATCTAGTCTGCTTGAGTGTGTAGCTAACACCCTACTTTGCAGCTGCCCCTTTCCCCTTCCACCTTCCCAAATACCCCCCTCTCACCCTGTCCTATCCCATCTTGAAACTACCCACCATCCTACAGGTTACCACCTCCTCTGGCAAAGCTTTTGAAACTGCCACTACTCTCCGTGTGAAAAGTGCCTTCTCATTTCCCTCTTATACCTACCTCCTTCCAATCTAAGTCTATGCCCTCTCATGTCCCTCCTCTTCCAGAACATGAATATCTCTTCAGTACCAGACTTATTTATTCCCTTTAAGTACTTAAAGGTCTCAATCATACCGCCCTAATCACTTCTCTTCTCCAGGGAATACATGTTCAATTCCCTTAATCTCGCCTCATAGGGCATATCCTGTAATCCCTGAATCAATTTTGTCACCCTTCATTGTACCCCTTCAATAATCTCACATCTCTCTTCAGATAAGGGTACCAGAATTGCACACAGTATTCCAGGTGTGGTTTGACTAGTGACTTATAGAGTGGCAGAATGACATCCCTGCTTCTGGAGGAGATGCCCTTCACTATACAACCCAGCATTCTGTTGGCTTTCACTGCTTCCCTCCTGCACTGCTCTGAATTGTTCATAGTCACTGTTATCACCACCCCTAGATTCTTTTCCTTGTCAGTAGTACATAACTGCATCCCCCCCAGTTGGTAACCCTTTCTAGGATGCTTTGCACCAAAGTGTAATACTTTGCACTTTTTCACATTAAACTCATACTGCCATACCTCTAACTATTCCACCAGCTTAGTCAGATCATCCTGCAACCCTTGCCAACCTTCTATATCATCTACCACCACCCCCCCAAACTTGGTGTCATCAGCAAACAGACTGATCTTATTCTTGACACCATGTAAGAGATCCACAATGTAAATTCCAAACATTGGCCCCAACACCGATCCCTGCTGCACCCCACTTGTCAAAGCTCTCAGAGATCAGAGTTCCCCCTCACTACTATTCTCTGCTGTCTGTCTTGCAGCCAAATTCACAATCCATTAACCAATTTAACTCCCACCCCCAAATTACTTCGCTTACTACCCAATCTCCCATGGGTAACTGAATCAAAGACCTTGCTGAAGTCCAGATAAATGACATCCACAGCATGACCCTTGTCCAGTTCCCTCACAACCCAGTCATAATACTCAGAAAGAGTAGTCAGACAGAATCTTCCAAAGATAAACCCACGCTGATGAGCATCTTGGAGCCCACTGACATCCAAGAAGGAGACCAGCCTCTCCTTAAGTGTTGTCTCCATCATCTTTCCCGCAACAGATAAATACACAAATAGATTTCCCACAATAAACAATTTTTCCACAATAGACAAATGAGGATATGATTATACTATCCCAAAAAGTAAGGAAATTCTTTGCAACAAACTGTGTTAATGCACCATTTAGGGTTAAGACTAAAGTGACAAAAATAGTGAAATGTGGTTTTAGGATTTGCAACTCTAACTCCACTCCACAGTTGAAGCAAATCAGGGTGGAGTCTTCCTTGGAGTTGTCAATCCTAAAGCTCACCCCACTACGGTAGCAGGAAAGCTCAGATGTGATGGACACAGGTGTGTATATTTCAGGAGTGTATACAATGGGGTAAGCTTTAAAATTGATAACCCCAAGGATGACTCCATCCCTGATTTGCTTCAGTTGTTGGGGGAGTAGGGTTGCAAACCCTAAAACCACATTTCTCTACTTTTGTTGCTTTACTCTTAACCTTAAATGGTACATTAATGCATTTTTTTCAAAGAATATGAATATCTATCTATCTATCTATATATATAGATATATCTATATATAGATAGATAGATATAGCGATAAATAGATAGATAGATAGATAGATAGATAGATAGATAGATAGATAGATAGATAGATCGATAGATAGATAGATAGATAGATAGATAGACAGAGCTATATAATACATGCATGATACTGCCTGCATATTAGGGTTGTGTTTGTGTTTCACTAAAAGTGGAAATTTCAGAGGGTCATATCTCAGCTGGCTTAAATCCTAGGACTGTGAAATTTGGTATGCTACTTCTCAGTCATAGGGCTCTTAACAATTCAAATGCCAGGAGGATCAATTATGTACTTTTGGAGATATTAAGGGCTGAATGTACATGATTTTGCTAATTTACTAGATAAATTGTCGAACTCAGATTACTAAATAATGGCTTTGAGTTGAGCAATGCAACTTACAGGTTTTGTATATATAATATGGGAATAGGCCCTTTTTTTTTTTTTTGTAAAAAATATAACTAGTTTTAAAGTTAATTGTGATTAATTGGTTGCTCATATACATTACAAAATTCACCTAGAATATACAGTAACTAAAATTACATGGACACTTTTTCCCCATGTTAAAGTTCTACATCAACAAAAAGTTTACGCTAATGTGACTTTTTAAAAACTTAAAAGTAGAGGGTAAGAGTTTAGAGTTACTGTAAGTGTTTGTGAGGGAGGGGTACTATGAGGTACACAATGTAGTTTGCTGTTAAAAATGAACTAATTAGTGGTGGTGGTGTGAAAACATGGCTATGTTTAAATTTTGGATGAAAATATTCAAAATTAGCAAAGTTATGAGAGTGTTGAAATATTTCTATGTTCACTCAAACATTAGTCATTTTATCATATTTTACTCTGTGAATGTACTTAGCTCAAGGAGGACAAGGGAGAACAGTAGGACCTGAAACAAAAGATAAGCTTTTATATAAACTCTGACTTGCACTGCAGGCTATCGAATCTCCCACTGCTGCCTACTGCTCTGATGTCGGCTGCAGGGGATTCTGGTATTTGCAGTAACAGAAGATGTCAGTCTAAAAGTAAACAAAATTAGGCTGATAAAATCTACTGTACTAAAGTAAAAAGTAGGTAAACCAAAATGTTTTTGCACACAAAGTTCACATTTGAACTAGCCCCACACTAGAGTTTGGGACCCTTGGTTCTGACTGTTCCCTTTTAGGGTGGTTGTAACATGTCTTAATAAGGAGTCTGTTAAATGTGTTATTAATCTGGTTGTTATATGTGTTGTTAAGGTTGTGATAAGGTGGTTTGTAGTGTGTTTGTTAGGTATTATTGTGTTATTAAGCTATTAATAACACTTTAAATATGGTGGTCAGGTGTAGTGACAGCTTGTGAAGTTTTTAAAGAGATTTTTAAATGTGTTGTTAAGGTGGTTGTTGTATGTGTTAAGGTGACTGTTACATGTGCCATTAATGTGTTTGTTACATGTGCTAATATGGCAACTGATACATATGCTATGAAGGTGGTTGTTACTTGTGCCATTAAGCTTGTGATAAAATGGTTTGTAGTGTATTCATTAGGTATTAATATGTTATCAAAGTGTTAATAACACATTAAATATTGTGGTTGTAGTCAAGTGTTTGTATATTTGTTTCTTAGGTACCAACAGATACAGGGGAAAATATGATGGTTGTTTCAATGGGCTAAGGGCCCAACTTTATAAAATACTATATCTATATCTATATCTATATCTGTATCTGTATCTGTATCTATATCTATATCTATATCTATATCTATATCTATATCTATATCTATATCTATATCTATATCTATATCTGTCTATTCATTGGTCTATCTATCTATCTATCTATCTATCTCTCTCTCTCTATCTGTATTTATGCAATGCCTATGAGGATACAAAATGGCAAATATTTCCAATATCCTCAGGGTAGTCAGACCTACAGTGAGAATATTGCATTTATCCTCACTTTAGGTCCCCCATGGCTAAATTTATCCTCATAGTAGATTGTAATTCGCTGGAGCTGGCAGCATAAGCTACCATCTCCAGCCAGTCACTTTCTCTTACTAGGGAACTTTCAGTTTTATACTGCACAGCACAAGTCATCTCATATAGAAACCCTTTTTAGGTGGTACTGATCACTCCTGCACTGGTTCTTAACTCAAAACATCCACACCACAAACTGTTTAAGACAAACAGTTTAAATTCCAATTTTTTTAACAGTCTTCTTCTTCCCCCTCTTACCACTCACATTGTCATCCAGAATCTGGGAATTGGGACTTCATTCTCGGATCACTGAACAGCACTCCACTCTGTCACTCCTAACTAGCACTCCATGGTCTGACTCCCGATTGGCACAATCTTCACCCCATCCTGGCAAAATGCCCTTAGTCTCCTGCTCAAGCAGCATGATTCCACCCAGCACCTCCATGTTTCCCCACTACACTGTGTAAACTCAAATGCACTGGGACTCCGCATACACAGCTGATGCATGACACACCATCTCACAACATGGAACTGCTGGAACAAGCAGCTTGTGTTCGGTCATCCAAAAACTTCAAAATATAAACCACAAAAGGTGGAAGAAAATAACTAAAGGTAGTGAAACAAGACGGCCTTGCATAAATTGAATATATCATTGCCTCACTGATAATATCAACAACATTTTCCCCTCATGGAGCTTGACCTTATCATATCACTCATAGCTTTGCCACTTGTGATGTCGAAGGTCATGCTGCACTTGGGGAAAATTGTTTTCACACATGATAGAGTTGGGAAGGGGGAATGGGAACACTGAAATGACACTGAAAGGCTATTCTGTTTTCAGACAGGATAGGGTTGGGAAGGGGGCATGATTTGTGTTCCTTCCATTTTCAGGCCTAGGTGGTATTCCCTCCAATCGGCCACAGTGTTTGTAATCAGACCACTGTGTAAATAACACTGGGCTCTAAAAAATATATCCTTTTCAGTTCAATCTACATTCCCCCTGGACAGAAGGAATTAGGGTTTGACTTGGTTGCAAGGTTAAAGTGTTTTATTCCATTCAATCATGAATGGATTTGGAGACTTCAATGTTAATTGGGAATGGGATTAGGACTCTGCCTCAGTAGCCAGAGAATTATTTTTAGAGCTTGGAGTACAGCAGTTAATAATGGAGGTAATCCAGCATAATTACAAGACAGGTACAGGAACTATAGTAGACTGGATAGTGGTCACCCATCCAGTTAAGATGGTCACTACCCATGTACTACCAGCTTCCCTTAGTGACCATTGTCCTACCTACTGTGAATGGACAGTCAAAAGGACCAAGAGTCCTTCAATGTTCATCTGCTTCAAAAATCTTAAGTCCCTAAATATTGAAGCACTGAGAAGGACATTCGAAATGGCTGACCGGCCCTTTTCAGACACTATTTCCAATACTGATGCTGCACTAAACAAGTGTTGTTGTCTTTTTAATGTAATCTGTGACAGAGTCATACCTAAAAGGAAAATGAGAATAAGACCTAAATAAATAAATAGGTTACCCCAGAATTACTATGACTTATGATATTAACAGACAAAAATAGAAAAAGTATAGCACTGCCCCTGAGCTTATGTGTCTGCAAGAATACAGACAAATGAGAAATAAATGTAAACCTGCAGTGGAGAGTGCAAAAATTAAGTATTTCAGATCTAAGTACTGTAACTTAGTGACTTGGGAGATCCCAGAACAACTTGACAAACTTTAAACACTCTGTTGGGGAGGTTGGGTCATTTTGAGTCATTTTCCCTTTTGGGAGATTCTGGTTCTGTTAGCAACCCCATGAAGGTTGTTGAGATTTTTAATACTTATTTTGGGAACCTTGAAATGTTTAGGGCAAAGTTTGCTCCTGTGTCCACATTTGGAATTAAAGATTTGGTTAAGACAAATTTATCCAGTTTTTATTTTAATATTATTTCTCCTAAAATAGTTTGTGATTAGGTTTTGAAGTATGAGCCTCATCCCACTATTAACACAGACAATTTAGATAACAGAATCCTAAAACTGATAATTTTGCAACTGGCCAAGCCATTAGCTTCCATTTTTAATCATTCCCTTTGCCATGGTATGTGTCCTAATAAATGGAAAACTGCAACAATCAAACCCATCCATAAGTCAGGTTATAAGGATATTGTTTTTAATTGTCTCATTTCCATACCAGCCACACTTCCTAAGATCTTAAACAGGCTGTTGTCCCATGCTAAATACAGTTTTCGTGCCTCACATAGTTCAAAGACAGCCTTGGTGAGGTTCACTAGCTGTGTGCATGGTGCCATAGATAGGGGCACCATGCTGCAGCTGTTTTTGTGGACCTATCCGAGGCTTTCAATCTGGTCAATCATAAATTATTGGTAATGTCTTTGTTAGACTGTAATTTTTCCCAAGATGTTTCAAAACTGGTTTTCTAACTATCTGTCACAGAGATGTCATAAAGTGTCCATATTGGGTTGTTTTTCAGATTTCCTTCCCATCAAGTGTAGGGTTCCCTGAGGCTCAGTTCTGGGACCACTCCTTTTTTCTTTATTTTTGTTCTCTATTCCACAATTCTGCAAATTGTCTGAAGTTTTGTTGTACACAGATGGTGCAGTAATTTTCAGTTGAGACCAAAATGTTACAGTAGATGTTGACAGAGTTCAAAATGAATTTCATTTTTTTTCAGTTTTGGCTTCAGTCAGACAAGATGGTATTGAATTCTAAAAAGGCTAAACTAATGTTATTTTTGAGCCCAAAGATGGAAAGAGATAGAAACATAGAAACATAAAAATGTAAAAACATAGAAGTTGATGGCAGATAAGGACCGTAAGGCCCATACAGTCGGCCCATTTCTTTTTCTACCATATGGATGTGCCATCAGCATTTGCTCTGTGAATGGCCTATCTATTCATACTCATCTGTATTGCTCCCTTATGCCTATCCCATGACAGCTTGAAGTCCTGCATTGTATTCATATCCATCACTTTCTGAGGTAGGCCGTTCCATGCATTCACCACTCTTTTTGTGATAAAGAACTTCCTCACATTACCCCTTAATCGGCCTCCCTCTAATCTCATGCTGTGTCCTCTTGTCCTGCTATTTTTCTTATATTGAAACATGTTAGACTCTTTCACCTTGTTAATGCCCTTAAGGTGTTTCAATGTTTCGATCATATCACCTCTCTTCCTCCTTGCTCAGGGGGTATACATATTGAGCTCTGTTAATCTGTCCTCATATGTTTTTTGATGCAGTCCCTGCACTATTTTGGTTGCCCTTCTTTGGACTGCCTCCATTTGGTTAATGTCCTTGTGAAGGTGTGGCCTCCAGTACTGCATGCGGTACTCTAGATGGGGCCTAACTAGTGTCTTGTAGAGAGGGATTATTACCTGCCTCTTCTGACTTGTAATACCCCTACTAATACACACCAACATCCCCTAGCCTTACCTATTGCTTTAGTGGTCTGCTTGGATGATTTCAGGTCATCAGTGATGATGATGTCCAAGTCTCTTTCTTTCCTTGTGACTGCCAGCAACTCCCCTCCCAACCTATAGGTGGCTTCAGGGTTTCTCTTCCCTATGTGCATGATCATGCACTTCTTTGCATTAATCCCCAGTTGCCACTCTTCTGACCATTTTGCTAGTTTATCTAGGTCTCTTCTCAATCTGCCCACTCCATCTAGATCATTTATTCTGTTGCAGATCTTAGTGTCATCTGCAAACAGAAAAATCTTACCCTCCAGTCCATCTGCAATGTCACTGATGAAGATGTTGAGGAGGTATGGCCCCAGGACTGATCCCTGAGGTACCCCACTTGTGACTTGCATCTCTTCTGACTGTATACCGTTTACCACCACTCTCTGTTTTCTGCCCATCAACCAGTTTGCCACCCAGGTGACAAACTTCTGACCCACCCCAAGCCTATCCAGCTTATTAATCAGTCTTCTATGTGGAACAGTATCGAAAGCTTTGCTGAAGTCAAGGTAAGTGACATCAACTGCTCTGCCTTGGTCCACCACTCTGATTACCCAGTCAAAGAAATCTATGTGATTAGTTTGACAGGACCTTACTTTTGTAAACCCATGCTGTCTTGGATCCTGTGCTCCTATGGATTCCAGGTGTTGCACTATCCTTTTCTTAAGGAGTGCCTCCATAATCTTGCCCACTACTGAGGTAAGACTGACTGGTCTGTAGTTCCCTGCCTCCTCCCTGCTACCACTCTTGTGGAGCGGCATAATATGAGCCCTTCTCCAGTTTTCTGGGACCTCTTCTGTGCTCAGAGACTCACTAAACATTTCTGATGATGGCTCTGCTAGTTCCACCCTTAGCTCATTTAATACCCTGGGATATATGCTATTAAGTCCAGTTGCCTTGTCCACCCTGAGCTTATCGAGCTCTTGTAGGACCCTTTCTTTTGTGAAGGGACTACTGCACACCTCCCTCACCCCATGTCCATGGTGCTGAGCTGTGGACCCTGCCCTGCCTTCTCTTCAGTAAATACTGAGTAGAAGCATCTATTTAGGATAGATGCTTTTACATGGTCCTCCTCCTCACATGCACCCTTATCCCCTTTGATCTTAGCTATATCCCCTCTGGACTTTCTCCTTTGACTAATGTATCTATAGAAAGTCTTGTCACCTTGTTTTACTGTTTGTGCTAGTGTTTCCTCAGTTTGGAATTTTGGCTGTCTTACATGCCTTCCCTGCTTTGCTTAGGGAAGTGTGCTATGCCTCCCTATCTTCATCCTGCTGCATCCCTTTATATTTCCTGAAGGCCAGCCTTTTGGCTCTGACCTTTTCTGCTACTGTTTTTGAGAATCAAAGTGGTTTCCTTTTTCTTTTGCACTTCCCTTTCTCTCTAACACAATGGGATGTTGCTTCAAGTATTGCATCCTTAATGCTTGCCCACATTGCCTGTACCCCCTCACCTATATTTCTTTTTGCCAGGACTAGCTTAACTCTATTGGTCATCTTATCAAAGTCAGCTCCTCTGAAGTCCCATATATTTGCCTTGGAATGGGATGATTTAGATCTAGTGGCCAAACTGAACCATAAGATTTGATGGTCACTGTTCCACAGGTGACCTTCTTCCTGGAGATCTATGATCCTTTCCCTTTAGTCAGTACTGCATCTAGGATCGCCCTATCTCTTGTGAGTTGTTGTACCAGTTGTCTGAGGCCCTCTCCCTGCAGGGAATCCACCATGTGTCTAGTTCTGGAAGATGTTCCTGCTGGTATTGACCCACCTGTATCTGGCATGTTGAAATCTCCCATTATCAGAACCTCCCCTTTACCTGTCATGTTTTGTGTATCTTCTAACAGTAATCTGTCTATGTCCTCCCCCTGGTCTGGAGGCAAGATTCTGAACTATCTGAGGTTGATTTGAATGGTGATCCTATTGAAGAAGTTGATTGTTTCAAGAATTTAGATGTAATTCTTGACAACACATATGTTATTAAGACAATTTATCAAAGGTTGGGTTTGTTATCTAAAGTAAGAGCATTTCTCATCCCAGAATCTCACAAATTGCTAGTCCATAGACTTTCACTTTTGGTATTGGACTATAGGCTACCAGTTTATGCAGCTGCTATCATAAGCACAATGTCCAAAGTTCGAGTCAAGAACAATTTTATTTGCAGATTCATAACCAATCTCCCAAGAGCTATACGTCACATTTCTTTGTACTCAACAGTTGTCTGTCTTCCCCCTGAAGAAAAATGCAGACTACATTTTGGTGTTATGCTGCAAAAAGATGATCTTAATTCATTACTGGGATCCATCTTGGCCTCGTTTAGTAAGACTCACAATTTGTATGGCACAAGTTCTCAAAACAGAAGGCTTTATAATAGTCCTTTTTCCTTTTTTTTAATCTTCCAGTCAAAAGAACCTTGCAATATAGTGATCCCCAGTTTTGCAGTTTGTTACCTAGCAAACATGTCAACTGCTCTACCCTGTCTATGTTTAAGGTTCATTTAAAATGGTGTCTCTTTCAATGTGATGTTTACACATATTTTTACTAACCCAGTAATATTTAATATTGTATGTACTTTTTTATTGTTTTAACTTTTTGCATTATCTCGTATTTGTGTATATTAGAACTTGTTGCTGATGAAAATGGGCAGTAATGGGCAGTAATGCTCATTAACCTACGAGTATAAAAAAAAAAAAAAGAAATGAAACCTTATGTCATCATGTAGCTGACTGTCTAACCATGACTATAAGTGATTATAAAAAGGGTCTGAGAAATGGAGCTTTCTGATTGGCTGCAAACATTCTAACAGCCTTATGTTAATCTTTTATTAACATACATGTAGAGCGTAGACATATGCTGAATAAGGTTTAACGCTGTTTAAAAACATTTTTTATTATAATAGCAATAAGGCACTCCCAGGGATTATGTTAATGGTCAGTTAATCACCCTCTAGGGGCATGTGGCACTCGGCTACACCTCGTGCCACAGTACACCCCTAGAAGGTGATTAACAGACCATTAACATAACCCTTGGTCATGCCTTATTGCTTAAATAACATATTGTTTAAATGTTCACTAAACACCTCAGGCTGTTGCTTTAAATTATACTTTTAAAACCTTTCCCACTTCTTCTTGGCAATAAGAACACTATCCTTGCCAATAACAAAGCACTCTTTAGCAGATAGCAGCACATTTAAATAGTGGATATGTGATCCAAGTTTTGGTGGATAATAAGATTAAATGTCTATGAGACGTAGGTATTTTTCAACATCCGTGAATAGCTCGCTTTGGTAGATTCTTCACTACCCACACTTTTCTACTACTGACATCTGCTATATTTCTTTCACAGTGTAACAGTTCTGCTGTTTAATTAATTTAAATTTATGTAGGCATTCTTAATGAATGAGATGCAATGAGAATGAATTTTGGGATTCAAAAGGGAATTAAAGAAAAGTTAAGGGTTTAATGTAGGTTGCAGTGTCTCACCCCCAAACTTACTCACACTTGAATGAAGAACTCTGAGATATTTATGTCAAGTACTGGGTAGAGACACAGTAACATTCTTATCATTTAGAATATAGGGTCTTTGGAGCAAGAGCAGGAAAAGGGCTGTGTAACTGTATAGGCCAAATGAGGAAATGTTCTGGGTTTAGGAACTGTAGGACACAATACCAAGGTGTATACCTACAGTGGAAATTCTATTGGATGGTCAACATCAGAGGACATCATCTTTTATACAATATGTGTGGGCACAAATCCAGTGTCATAAAAAAATGTTATCTCCACATATGCATGATAAATTTTAGAACTTAGAATTTGTCACGCATATGTTGGAGAAACACTATCTGTCAATCAACCCCCTCAGAAAAAACACCAGCCTATTGTGTAAACAGGACATGCAGTGGGGATCTGTGTGATACATTATTCATCTACACTTCAATAGTTTGAACTTTGGCACATTACTCATGGCTTACACTGCTTGTGAAGTTTCTTGAGGTCAAACTGCTCTTGTGTATGTAAGTAATGTATCACACAGGTCCCCATTGTATATTCCCTATACATGGAGAAAAAACTCACCCACAATCTACTTTTTGTACTTATGGCATTGTAGGCAGTCTATTTGAAGCATTTTCATTTGCCCTGGTATTCATTTCTTTTACAAGGCAGAGGCTCCTTTACAAGGAGGTTGTGGTAGGACAACCAAAGTTACAGTGGTAAATACAGAACAGTATATACAATTGTCACAGATATTGAAACATAACAAATCCGGATAGTTACACTGTATCCATTTTAAAACATTGAAAAGATTAAAAACATACAGTATATAAAGTAAAATACATCAACACTAAAGTAAATAGATGGTTGATAATGCTGAGAAGGCATATAGGCTTATAGCAGGCAGGTAACAGGGTCTTCCTTGGTGACTCATCCTACTTGGGTGGTGTTGTGCAATGCCAGGTCTATTAAAAACAAGACCGTTATAATAGTGAATCTTGTTGGATCATCTGACCTGGCTTGCATCACCAAGATCTGTCTGGATAAGAATGCTTGTCCCATTTTGGCATCAGCAATTCTGGCCCAGTACTTGGTGATACACTGCCCGATGATGGATCATAGGGGCGGGGGTGTTGCCATCTGTTTTAGATCAGAACTGAACCTGATGGAGGTACCAGTGGGGACCACCAACTCCTTTGAATGTATCCTGGGTGAGGGTATGGGGTGCAGGAACCTTCTCATCTACTATCCACCAGGAGATGGGAATGTTTTCCTCCGGGTAGTCGCAGACTTCATTGTCGACCTGACATTGGGATCCCCACAATGGCTGATCCTGGGGGACTTCAATGCCTGGGTCAACAATGCACTCTCACAATCTGGTCAGGACTTCCTCCAGTTAATGATTTTACTGGGCTTCACACAGGTTATTTCCTCCTCAACCCTTATCGGAGGTCATTCATTGTTCCTTATGGGGATGGAAATATCTGACTTGGTGGTGGAACCAGTTGGGTGGTCTGACCATCACACCATTGGTTCAGTTTCCTGGCCCCCTCAGTAGGCCTGCCCCCACCCTTTGAGGGGTGTTTCCCCTTATGGCCTGATGGCGGTGCTATTGGGTGTACTGAGTGAATGCTTGGATCCAGGGGACCTGGCACTTGCCTATAATAAGGTGGTGACTGGGACCCTGGATTCCATTGCTCCTGTTCATGTTCACCTCCTCACTCAACGCCCCAGGTCTCCTTGGTCTGACAAGGCTCTGAGGGAATTGAAGAGAGTGGGACAAAGGCAAGAGAGGTGCTGGCAGAAATAAGGCCTGGAGGGTGACAGACTTAATTTGATGGACCACTGTGTGGTTTATCAATCAGCAATTACCCATAAGAAGGCAGCATTCCTGTCTAGGGAAATTGCTGCTGTGCAGAATCAACCAGCCAAACTTTTACGGACTGTGGACAGATTGTGCAATCCAATCTGTCTTCAGCCTGGAACTGCTTTTTCACAAGAATGGTGTGAGGAGATTGCTCGATTCTTTGCAGATAAGGTTGCCACAGTCAGGTCTGAGATCCTTCTGACCCTCCTTCATGGGAGTTGCAGTGGTCGGCAGGAGATGTCTGATGCACAGTTTGTGTGGTGTGACTTTGGCCAGCCCACTATCAATGATATTGTGATGGTCATCCAGTCTTTGCGTCCGACTAACTGTAGTTTGGACCCAGCCCCATGTGCCTTTTGGTAGATTGTGTGGATAAAATTGTCCCTTTCCTTGCTGAGATAGTCTGGATGTCCTTGGACAGGGGGATCTTTCTGGATCCCCTGAAGGAGGTTGTGATTTGAACCCTCCTTAAATGCCCACCTTGGACCCTGACTGTCTGTCTAACTACAGACCTGTCTCTAACCTGCCCTTTGTGGGTAAGGTTATTGAGAAGGTGATTGCATCACAGCTGGAGGACCATTTGACCAGCCACAATGTCTATGATTCTCTCCAGTCTGGATTTAGGAAGAGACATAGTACCGAGACAGCCTTTGTCCAGGTACTAAATGACCTCCTAATAGTAAGAGATTGAAAGACCCGTTCCATCTTAAATCTTTCTGTGACTCCCTTGGTTTCACCCTACTCAACGAAGAGCCCACCCATATCAACAAAAAGAATACAGCCAAAAGTACCCTTCTGGATGTCCTGCTTGTGAATAAACCCCATTCCTTCTCCCACGTTGGAACCTTTGACGTGGCTATTAGTGACCATTGCCTAATAGCTGGAGTTTGGGCAGTCAACAAAGTGCCAACTATGGCCAGATTCTCCACCAAAAGGTCAACCAGGTCATTCAACCCAAAGGCATACCTACTTATGCTAAAAAACTCCCACTTGTGGCAGAGTTTTTACCTTGCTAAAACAGTGGAAACTGCATATTCTGTGCTACATGAAATCATTACCTACGTCATGAATCTACTTGCGCCTCTGTCAAAAATACACATAAAGGCTAGGAAATGCCGTTGGTTCACTCAAGATCTCAAGGCTGCACTACTGTCCAGGGATAAACTCTGGAAAACTGCCCGCAAATCCCAAAAAGAGGAAGACTGGCGCCTCTTTAGAACAGCTAGAAATCGCTGCACCAAACTGATTAGGGAAGCTAAAGCCTGCTATTACCAAGCAGAACTAGATACTGCAGCCAATTGTCCCTCCAAATATTGGGCCACAATCAAAGAACTGGTGGGAGCCACATCACAAAATATGCTGCCTACAAAAATTACCTCTGACAATACAGTAATCAATGACAAAAAAGGGATACTGCAGGCATTCAACACGCACTTTGCCACAGCAGGCTTAGCCTTCAATAACTCACCTGCATGTAGCCTGCACACCCAACTTGGCATGACCCCACCAAATGTTGGCTCTGTTAGTCAACATTTCTCATTCTCATCGGTTTCCCTCAAGAAAGTGGAAGACTTGATTCTCCACCTGCATACTAAGAAAAGTGCCAGTGAAGATGCACTTGAACCATACTTCTTAAAGATAGCATGCCACATATTGGCAGTGCCTATTACTCATTTATTCAACCTGTTCCTAACACAAGGTACCCTTCCTCAAATATGGAAGATAGCACACGTTATCCAGCTATTTAAATCTGGAGACCCTTGTGACCTTAATAACTATAGGCCAATTTCTCTCCTACCCACACTCTCGAAGCTACTAGAAAAAATAGTAAATGGCCAACTAAGGTCCTTCATCAACAGAGAAAAAATTACTAAACCCCCTTCAATCCGGATTCAGAGCCAACCACAGTACAGTTTCGGCATTAGCTAAAGTAACCAATGACTGGCAATTGGAGTTGGAGCATAAAAAGTCAGTATGTAATGTGTTTCTTGACCTCAGCAAAGAATTCGACACAGTCAACCACGACCTGCTCCTTGACTCGCTAAAAACACTAAGACTGGATGCAACTTCTCTAAACTGGTTCTCTGAATATCTGACAGACAGATACCAGCAGGGTAAAGCAGATAGCGAACTATCTGCCCTAAAACTCTTACAAAGAGGTGTCCCTCAGGGATCCATATTAGGTCCCTTCCTCTTCACAGTGTATATTAACAACATTGATGAGGGAATCAAGGATGCAAGTATTCACTTATTCGCAGATGACACAGTGCTGTACCTGAGTCGTCCCACACCAAAAGAAGCTTGTACTGACCTACAAAAAGATTTCAACCTCCTGCAACTCCAACTAATCAATAAAAAACTGCTATTGAACGCTAAGAAAACTAAAGCCATGTTATTTTCCTCCGCAAACTACACAAGTGCTACTGACTCCCTCCCCCCAATAACCACGATGCTGGGAGAGTGCTTAGAGTACATTCCGAAATTCAGATATCTTGGGGTCTAGATCGACTGTAAACTCTCCTTCACTGACCACCTGGAAGACTTGCTGAAAAAATTAAGGCAAAGACTTGGCCTTTTTTACAAGATAAGAAGTCTTCTTACAGAAGACACAAAGAAACGACTAGTTCAAGCCACATTCCTGTCCATATTTGATTACACAGACTTCATATACAGTAGCTGTGCAGCTTTCTATCTTGGAAAATTGGATAAGCTGTACCACAGAGCATCACTGACTTCCTCTTCTCTGCCCATCATTGCGCACTATATGCCACCAATGGCTGGACCTCACTTCACTATAGGTGCAACTTTAATGCAGCACTCTGGATACTTAGAGCCCTCAGTGGCAAACTCCCGCAATACATCGTCAACTGTCTGTCTTTGATTGTGCCCAGGAATTATTCCCTAAGAAGCTGCTCACAACTCCTGCTAAATATACCCACGGCACTCACACGAGTTGGGAGAGCCGCCTTTGGATTCTCACTCCCAACAATATGGAATAAAACCCAAAAAATACTTAAGCTGAAAACCCCAGTAAGCACCCTTTTGTTCAAAAAGCTTTACCGTGATGGCATTACGGAAATTTGCAACTGCTATACTAGACACTAACTAACCTCCCTCCCTCAAACGGCGGCCTGAAAATGGCAGCCCCCCCAGCTGAAATGTGTGTCTCTGCCTCTAGCATGCCCACCAACAGATCCACAGGATTTATTGCCGAACTCCCATATCTTATTCTTTGATGCTCCGAACAGCTGCAGCCTGATTCTAGCACATGCTACTGCACTTGGGGATAATTATCGTCTTTCGCCCCCAAAAATATTCGGTCCCTCGTCCATCCAACACCTCCCTCTGCCCCAACCTCCAGGACCCTCCCAGTTATGCCCCTTCTACTATATTCCTCCTCTTGCACTTAGTACAACGGCAGCTTTTCTCCTCCATATGTCGCCGCGTTTTGGGGCAAAAATCGCTTTGTCGCCTTTTGTATGGTCCTCCGCCCTCCCAATCCCTCACTCTGCTCTAACAATTGGGTCCTCTTCACTTGTGCCCCTATTCCCCACCGATCCCTACATTATGCACTTGATATCTTCTTTCTGGTATGCCTACCCTCTCCATAACATTTCCCACTACAAAATGCACAGTTTTTGAGCTTGCATCCAGCACAAGTTTATTATCCACAATTCCTTGTTGTTCTATGTTCAATGTATATTACCTGTGTAACCCCTAGGGGGCACTTCTCTTAGGGCTACTACCCCTGTCTGCCCCCTCTGAGGCAGGGTAAGGGGCCCAAATCCATGGATGGGTGCCTCCATCCAGAGTAAGGGGTTAGCCCAAGTAAGACTACCTCAGTTACAACCCTCTGGGCTACTGCAACCCCCCTTTTGTCCCACTAGTGACTCCCACTGGGTACCAACAATTCTGTTCACCAGTACACTTAACCCCTGGAAAATATAATCCAGCTCCCTTTGGGGATCCCCTGTAAAGTAAGGCACAGTTAGGTTGCAATCACCAAGCAGCAGTTCACCATTAATGTACATGGTAGCCAGGATGTAGCTGTACAAAACAATCTGATTTATTCAGGGGGGGAAACAACAAGGACAGGGGGAATCAAATTGATTAGCTTATCACTATACTCATCTACCTAGGGCTCTTTGCACAGGCCTATCCCTATCAATTACTGTCCCAGGGTACCCAAGCCCTAGTGGCTAGTCCAAATCATGGCAGCTGGTAGGGGGCCCTTTCACATAGAGGAAAGGAGAAGTTAGTTAAACAGTCAGCAGTACAATAATTCCATTTGGTTCCAATGTGGCAATTCAACAGAGAACTACTCTGAATTAGTACTCATGACCTCCAAACAAGATAGGGTCCTTAAACATCAACAGGACTACTCCTGAGCTCCACGAGACTCCTCACACATTTATATGGCAAACTGCAACAAGCAAAGTCCTTTAATGGCAGCAGCATTTAACTTGAGCTACACAAGCCTCCTCACACATTTAAATGGTAAACAGCAACAGGCAAAAGTCCTTTAATTGCAGCAGGAGTTACTTGAGCTCTCACTCATTTAGATGGTAAACAGCAATAACAAAAGTCCTTTAATTGCAGCAGGAGTTACTTGAGCTACTCACACATTTATATGGTAAACAGCAATAGGCAAAAGTCCTTTAATTGCAGCAGGAGTTACTTGAGCTCACACTCATTTAGATGGTAAACAGCAATAACGAAAGTCCTTTAATTGCAGCAGGAGTTACTTGAGCTACTCACACATTTATATGGTAAACAGCAATAGCAGAAGGGTACCACACCAGGCAGCTGCTCCCAGGCTCTTCAACTTTCACAGTCACTCCAGCTCTGCAATGGCAGCTTTTTACTTTTCCTGCGGACCGAGGGTGATTCAGCAATTTTCTCCAGTCCTCCTACAGGTCGAGCCTGGTGGGTAGCTGTACAGAGCACAGCCTCCTCTGACTGCCCACCAATGGGTTTCGAAACAAACTCCTCGCAGGAAAATCGGCCGACTTAGGCCTTCATGCACATCCTGCGCGAACACTCCCCAGCACAGAAGCACATAGTTCCTCTCTCCTCACCAGCCACAATGCCTCTGCTCTCCACAACGTGGGGCACTCCTCTCCACTCGGACGCGACCCGATCCCATTGGCTGGTGGAGCCTGCCAGTCACTTCCTCTGCCTCTCACTGGTGCGAAAAAATGCCATAGCCCTGTAGGGTCCCGAGGTACTGATTGGTCCAATTCAACAGTTCTGGACCAAAATGGGGGAGACAGTCAAAACAGTCCTTGCTGCAAAAGAAGGCAGATAAAAACAACCACAGTATCATTACTACTTTAATAGATAGTCAGTAAAAAAGCACATCTTCTAGCAAAGCTCCTTCTGCACAATTAGCGATGGCAGAAATGGAGCAATTATTCTGCAGCCCGGGTGGGAGTCGAACATAACAACACTCAAATCCCATCTCATTTCAACTGACTCTGACTGCAACAAGCAGCCCTTCAAGGAACAAAATACGGAGGCCCTAAAAGAGCACTCACCAGGTCCCCATTAAGTGGCTTTATGCCGATTACCAACCAGGCATATGGCACGTTAAGAACCCCCATTTGCAAGGGGGTTACACCCTCCCTGGCCTGGAAAAACTTGGCGTCCGCGTCAAGCCATTACCCCTGAGGCAATTTGGGTGAACATTTCAATTAACACTACATCACATTTTAAATCACACACAGAAATATTACATTTACAGTGCACTATAGTGAATACACATTATAAAATCTTACACTTTTTTAACTCAGGTCATAGGATCCTATCCGTGACCCCAAAACTGAGGGACTCCCTCTTCTGTTAGCTACTAACTGGTCCCCCGGGGCAGGGGCGCCACACTCAAAAGGCTTTACTAATAGTCTGGAGTTATCCCCCAAGGCTAACTTAGGCAAAGAACTTGGGGACACATACACCCCCTTGTGGACCACATTTAAGGGCAAATCAACTGGGTGACCCAAAGATTCATAGCTTAACTTTATTACTGGCTGAATTTGTCGGTCAAATCTTCTAGAGATCTCAGGGGATTCTGAACCAGGCCCTGACTCTACTCCCATGTCAAGGACATTAGCAATGGAAATCCTTTCAACGGGATCAGGCTCGATACTCATAATACTATTGGGGCTTGACCTTCTACCCCTGAACCCACCCCACTGGGCTCATCTAGGGGCTGTCCAGTTACTAAAGGGGAACCATCAGCACATTCAAAATACTCTTCCGGTTCTGGCATATCATGGACTTGTTCCCCCACCTCACTCTCTTCTTCTGAAAAGTCAGATAACTCAGCCAGGCCAGACAGTTCAGCCAAGCCTAAGGACTCAGCCCCTTGAGTTCTTCTGCTACCCTTTTATCTTCTGGAGGCATTTCCTCCGGGGATAAAGTAGAGGGCTCAACTAATACAGATGGGCCAGCTTCAGTTCCTGAATTAACAAGGGGATTGCCCCGAAACAATTGACTTAGTTCATAAGAGGGATAGTATTCAATATCATCTTCGCTGTCTTCTGACACTGAGTGTTGACCATCTCCTTCTGCAGGGGGGGTTGGACAAGGCTCCCTTGGTGGACTTGTTAAAGGCTCCACGGGCTTGGTTCCTTTCTTAGTAACAGATCTTGTCATGGGCCTGAAAGGAGGGGTAGAGGAAGGTTCAACTTCAATCAAGATCTGCCCAATTGGCAGCAGATGATTTCTGTGTATGGTTTTCACATCTTTCGAATTGTTTTCAGGCCACACTTTATACACAGGTAGGTCTGCCAGCTGTCCCACAACAATATAAGGGAGGTGATGCCATCGGTCGGCAATTTTATGTTTGCCATGCAGTCCCAGATTTCTCAACAATACTCTATCCCCTTTTCTCAACTCGACTGTTTTCACTTTTTTGTCATATCTCTCCTTGTTAGCCAGATTTCGTTTAGCAGCCATGGTCTGGGCCAGTTGGTAGGCATGATTTAATTGGGCCTTTAATTTCTGTACGTACTGTAGATGGTTTTCTGCTCGCACCCCATCAGGGGAAACCCCAAAACACACATCCACTGGCAATCTAGCCTCTCTTCCAAACATCAGGCGATAGGGGGAGAACCCTGTGGCATCACTTTTTGTACAATTGTAGGCGTGAACTAGAGTGCTAATCTGTTGACTCCATCTCGATTTATCTTTTCATTGTAAAGTGCCCAGCATGTCAAGCAATGTACGATTGAACCTTTCAGGCTGAGGGTCTCCCTGCGGGTGGTAGGGAGTGGTTCATGATTTGCGTACCCCCCACAAAGATAGCATCTCTTTAATCAAGCGACTTTCAAAGTGTCTTCCTTGATCGGAATGAATCCGCTGCGGAGCCCCATAGTGGACGAAAAAATTCTCAACAAATATCTTAGCCACTGTAGTTGCTTTCTGATCCTTGGTCGGGAAAGCCTGTGCGTACTGGGTAAAATGATCAGTGACCACCAATATGTTGCTAACACTTCTCAGATCAGGCTCTAGACTCAGGAAATCAATACAGACCAGTTCCATAGGAGCACTAGTAATAATGTTGACCAGTGGAGCAGCTCGCTGCGGTAACGCCTTTCTTTGCAAACAATGACCACAGGTTTTGACATACTGTTCCACGTCCGAACTCATCTTTGGCCAATAGAATCGAGCCTGTACCAAGTCAAGTGTCCGATCTATGCCCAGGTGCCCCATCTGATTATGCAATGACCTTAGAACTAGTTCTCTGAAAACTAAGGGCAGCACCAGATGTTGTCGCTGCGCCCAGCCCTCCTTACTCACAGTCGATCTATATAATAGTTGGTTGATCAGCTTTAATTTGGGCCCTTCTTTGTACAACTAGGTAGTCCGCAAGTCAGTGGAACATAGTTTGGATACATCTCTTCCAGCCCGCAAAACCTCTACTACCGTTCTTATCATAGGGTCACAGGATTGAGCCTGTTGGAGATCATTATTGTTGAATTGTGGCAGGGAGCTGATGTCCAATGCAGAGAAGTGGCAGTAGGCAGCAGGTATACTGTTTTCTGATGGCCCCAAACAATCTACCACACAGTCCACCATGTCAGGAGACTCTTGTTCTTCTTTATCAAATTTCTGGCACAGGGCTCTTATGTCAGGTTCGGACAACCGGACCCATTCAGTCTGGGACACTGGCCTCCGAGAAAGAGCATCCACATCTATATGGTTTAGGCCCACCCTGTATTCTACAGTGTAATCGTAGGTGGCCAAAGCAGAGAGCCACCTATGCCCAGTGGCATCCAATTTGGCCGAGGTTTGTACATAGGTCAGAGGATTGTTATCAGTCTTTACTAATATCTTGGCACCATACAAATAGTCATGAAAGTGATCAACAATGGCCCATTTCAAAGCCAAAAACTCTAATTTGTACATGGGGTAATTCTTCTCTGATGGCGTCAGACTTCTACTGGCGAACGCTACAGGTCTCAGCCCATTCGAGTGCTCCTGGTACAATACAGCCCCCAATCCTTGCAGACTAGCATCAGTATGAAGAGTATAAGGTTTGGCTGGGTCAGCATAGGCCAACACGGTGCGTGGGTGAGTTGATATATGATGTCATGAAAAGCTTCCTCACACTCAGCAGTCCATCGATCCCCTAACATATCGTTTGGCCGAAAATACTTCTTTTCTATATCAGTGTGCACACCCTTCTTATATTTTTTGTGAGTAGGCGGATACCCCTGGGTGAGATTAATGAGGGGGCGAATCACT
Organism: Neoceratodus forsteri; assembly: GCA_016271365.2. NCBI lineage: Eukaryota > Metazoa > Chordata > Ceratodontiformes > Ceratodontidae > Neoceratodus > Neoceratodus forsteri. The sequence continues at coordinate 802,420,703 of CM028129.1, forward strand.
CGTGAATAATCTCTGACAAACCGCCTATAGTAGCCACAAAACCCCAGAAACTGTTGCAGCTCTTTTAAATTTCTGGGTTGAGGCCAAGTGGTCAACGCTCCACCTTGCCAGGGTCAGTCTCTATGCCTTCAGTGGACACTATGTGGCCCACATATTTCACGGAAGTCTGGAAAAATTGACACTTGTCGATAGACAACTTGAGGCTGAAATCCTCCAACCTATCCAGGACCTTGAATAATCGTTGCTCATGTTCTTCCAGTGATTGGCCAAACACTATAACATCATCTAAATAGACCAAACACTCGAGTAGGTTCATATCCCCCACAGTTCGTTCCATCAAGCGCTGAAAAGTGGCTGCGTCACCCGAAATTCCTTGAGGCATCCGAATAAATTCATAGAAGCCTAAGGGGCAAATGTAAGCAGTCTTCTCCCGGTCGTCTGGGGCCATCGGGATCTGGTAGTATCCACTCCGAAGATCCAATACAGAGAACCACTTACTACCATTTAGACCATCCAAGGTGTCTTGTATGCATGGCATGGTATATTGATCTGGAATGGTCCGCCTATTCAAAGTACGATAGTCTACACACATCCAAACTGTCCCATTCTTTTTCCTTACTACTACAATGGGGGAGGCATAGGGGCTCCTAGACTCTTGAATTACACCAGCAGCCAACATTTCTTGCAGATGCCGCCATACATCATCTATATCAGTGGGAGCCAAATGTCGGGATCTCTCTCGGAAGGGTCTTTTGTCATGCAATCGAATGTGATGCTCAGCCCCTTGTACACATCCTACATCCCACTCCTTCAGGGAAAAACCCTGGTTCCTCTTGGCAAGCCTCTCACAGACCCTGTGCTTCCACTCAGTCGGCAGAGGAGAGTCACCAAAGTCAAACATATCAGGAACAACTCTATCACCCATCCGAGAACTCTTTTTATTTGGTAGGACAGCAGTATCAGCACAATGAACGCTAGCCAGAGTGCACCCTCTTCTTATCCGAATCTCTTTATCAGACACATTGTGCACTTGAACCATCACCCTCTTAACATAAGCATGGGCTCTAGCTGGCAGAATGCTGGGTCTGAGCAACAACCCCTCAGGTAATCCTCCCTCCGCAGGCGCATCCAACATCAACAACTTATTCTTGACATCTGTTTTTAGTCGTATCTCTCCATGCAGAACACATTGCTCATTTGGGGCAAGTACCACAGGGACCGGATCCTTTTTCCATTTTTTCCATCTTTGGGGTATCTCCTCACTGAGCCACTAGGGGATGCTAATCTCAGCGGTGCCTCCAATTTGTAACCCCTAGGGAACACTTCCCTTAGGGCTACTACCCCTGTCTGCCCCCTCTAAGGCAGGGTAAGGGGCCCAAATCCGTGGACAGGTGCCTCCACCCAGAGGTCAGGGTTAGCCCAAGTAAGACTACCTCAGTTACAACCCTCTGGGCTACTGCAACCCCCTTTTTGTCCCACTAGTGACTCCCACTGGGTACCAACAATTCTGTTCACCAGTACACTTACCCCCCGGAAAATATAATCCAGCTTCCCTTCGGGATCCTCTGTAAAGTAAGGCACATAGAAGTTGCAATCACTCAAGCAGCAGTTCACCATTAATGTACATGGTAGCCAGGATGTAGCTGTACAAAACAATCTGATTTATTCAGGGGGAAACAACAAGGACAGGGGGAATCAAATTGATTAGCTTATCACTATACTCATATACCTAGGGCTCTGTGTACAGGCCTATCCCTATCAATTACTGTCCCAGGGTACCCAAGCCCTAGTGGCTAGTCCAAATCATGGCAGCTGGTAGGGGCCCTTTCACATAGAGGAAAGAAGAAGTTAGTTAAACAGTCAGCAGTACAATAATTCCATTTGGTTCCAATGTGGCAATTCAACAGAGAACTACTCTGAATTAGTACTCATGACCTCCAAACAAGATAGGGTCCTTAAACATCAACAGGGCTACTCCTGAGCTCCACGAGACTCCTCACACATTTATATGCCAAACTGCAACAAGCAAAGTCCTTGAATGGCAGCAGGATTTAACTTGAGTTCCTCACTCATTTATATGGCAAACTGCAACAAGCAAAGTCCTTTAATGGCAGCAGCATTTAACTTGAGCTACACAAGCCTCCTCACACATTTATATGGTAAACAGCAACAGGCAAAAGTCCTTTAATTGCAGCAGGAGTTACTTGAGCTACTCACACATTTATATGGTAAACAGCAACAGGCAAAAGTCCTTTAATTGCAGCAGGAGTTACTTGAGCTCACACTCATTTATATGGTAAACAGCAATAACAAAAGTCCTTTAATTGCAGCAGGAGTTACTTGAGCTACTCACACATTTATATGGTAAACAGCAATAGCAGAGGGGTACCACACCAGGCAGCTGCTCCCAGGCTCTTCAACTTTCACAGTCACTCCAGCTCTGCAATGGCAGCTTTTTACTTCTCCCGCGGACCGAGCGCGATTCAGCCATTTTCTCCAGTCCTCCTACAGGTCGAGCCTGGTGGGTAGCTGTACAGAGCACAGCCTCCTCTGACCGCCTGCCAATGGGTTTTGAAACGAACTCCTCGCAGGAAAAACGGCTGGCGTAGGCCTTCACCTTGCGTCCTTATCTGAGCTACTCCAAGCGCAGAAGCACACACAGTTCTTCTCTCCTCACCAGCCACAACGCCTCTGCTCTCCACAACGTGGGCACTCCTCTCCACTCGGACGCGACCCAATCCCATTGGCTGGTGGAGCCTGCCAGTCACTTCCTCTGCCTCTCACTGGTGTGAAAAAATGCCATAGCCCTGTAGGGTCCCGAGGTACTGATTGGTCCAATTCAACAGTTCTGGACCAAAATGGGGGAGACAGTCGAAACAGTCCTTGCTGCAAAAGAAGGCAGATTAAAACAACCACAGTATCATTACTACTTTAATAGATAGTCAGTAAAAAAGCACATCTTCTAGCAAAGCTCCTTCTGCACAATTAGCGATGGCAGAAATGGAGCGATTATTCTGCAGCCTGGGCGGGAGTCGAGCATAACAACACTCAAACCCCGTCTCATTTCAACTGACTCTGACTGCAACAAGCAGCCCTTCAAGGAACAAAATACGGAGGCCCTAAAAGAGCACTTACCAGGTCCCCATTTAGGCGGCTTTATGCTAATTACCAACCAGGCATATGGCACTTTAAGAACCCCCATTTGCAAGGGGGTTACACCTGTAAATGTGCATTTTTGCTATAATAGCAGCTATTTTTCCTGTTTGTACTATTGTAACTTGTCTTTCTGTATTATTACTGTAGGACCACAGGTCCACCTTGTAAATCAGTTTGCTCAAAGGTGCCCGCCTGGATAAATAAAGATATTGATTGATTGATCTTGGTCCTTCTAGATCTCTCTGTGGCATTTGACACCATAGACCATGGTGTGCTGTTGGAGTACCTGCAGTTCATCTGATGACTTTATGAGATGGTCCTCAGATGGTTTTGATCTTTCCTTGAGGGTAAGACTCAGAGGGTGGTGTTTGGGACTTTTTCCTCAGCTCACTTCTCCCTATCCTGTGGGGTGCTGCAGGGCTCCATCTTGGTGCCCATATTGTTTGTGGTGTACATGCTACCATTATGAGCAATTATTAGGTGGTATGGCTTGAGTTTTTCACTGCTATGCAGATGATACTCAGCTGTACATGTCATTCTTGCCCGGCCAGGATGATGCTGTTTTGGCTTTAACAGCTGTCTAGTCGAGATCCAGGACTGGATGAATGTGAGCTGGCTGTGGTTAAACCCAGAAAAAACTGAAGTGTTGGTTGTTGACACAGGTCGTCAGGAGGCAGGTTTGTTGACAGGTTCATCCTCGGGTCTTTGGCTTGGAGGTGTCCAGCTAACTACCTCAGACCAGGTTCGGATTCTAGGCATTAGGTTTGATGACTGCTTGATCTTTAAATCACAGGTGATGGCAGTTGTCAAAACCTCTTTTTACCATCTGAGGGATATCACCCAGGTAAAGCACCAGGTTTCCCCTGCTGCTCTTCCAATGTTGGGCCATGCCTTCATTATCTCCCACCTTAACTACTGCAATGCCCTCTACCTTGGGCTACTGGGAGTTGATATCCGCCACCTGCAGCTGGTGCAGAATGTGGCAGCCAGGCTATTGACTTGTACCTCTAGGACCAGTCATATAATGCCTGGTGCTCCGTGGACTGCACTGGCTGCCAGTTCATTGGTGGATCACCTTCAAGGTCAGTTTGCTGACCTAGAAGGCCCTACACAACCAGGGACCAGGTTACCTGCAAGATCTTCTTCACCCCTTCTGTCTCCTCTGCCCTCTCCGATCCACTGACAAGGGTTTGCTAGAGATTCCCAGGGTCCGTTTGCAGACATCTGGGGCAAGGGCATTTAGTTTTATGGCCCCGACCCTGTGGAATTCTCTACCTTATCAGGTATGAGATTGCCTGACCATCCAAAGTTTTAAGGAGGCCCTGAAAACCTACCTTTTTAGCCTAGCATTTCCTGATTTTTAATGCTGCTGTTGTATTTATTTATTATTAGCTTTAATCTTGTTTGTATTGTTTATTTATTGATGTGTTTTAATTAGATGTTGTATAGGTGCCTTGGTTTTAGAAAGGCACCTTTTTATAAATAAAGAATGATTTGATTTGATTTGATTTGAAGGCAAGCCTGATTACATGATGACAATTCCATCCATAGTAATACCTTAATCATAGCCTACTGGCAATAACATATATCTGTACAGTGACTTTCAAGCAAGGATTTAAATGTACTACAGCAGATTAATATTCCTAGTGTGATAGTATTCTGCAATGTGTTCCAGAAAATAGGGAAACTGAATGCAGCTGAATGCTGATTTGCTGAAAGAGGCATGATACCTTGGGGCCACAACATAGATTATACTGTTGCTACTCAGGCCATATAAGCAGGAGGATCTTTGAAGGAAAACCACACTCTATGAAGGTAAGCCATTAAACACAGCCCTGTAGATAAAGATTGTTTATATGTTCTGCTTTTTAGAGCCCCGATTACAAAGGTAATAGAACTGAGAAATTCCTACCTTTAAAAAACGCAGGATATAAATTTAAAGTCAAAATTACCTCAGTCACTGTATTTAATGTAAAGGACTGGATTTAATGTAAACTGTATGAAAATACATTTGCTATATCAGAGAATTGGGAATTTAAGAGGTGGTTTGGGGTGAAATGATAAGTAATGAGGCCATTGGTAATTTCTGGTGGCCACACTATGATGTCCTCTGATTCTGCTAGGATTTGAGGCTTGATAGTCACTGTATTAGGTTATCATAATCAAGTAATGGCAAGAATGTTGCTTGCACTAACTGTTTTTGGGCAACTGTTGTGAAACAGCTTTTATTTGTAAGGTAAAAAAACAATTGTGATGTCAGTTTTCTACATAGGAAAATCTGATTTCATAATAGCCAGAAAGGATGTGTACTGAGATGCTCAACTGCTGACATTGCCCCTGGCCCTAACCAGATATGTGGCCTGGGAGTCACTATTCCTGGCTGAACTGATGCATAGCTCATTAGTTCCGCACAAGGGTTGGGGCCATCTGAAGCAGACAATAGACTTCCAGTCGGGAGTGCAGATGGTCCCATAGTAGTTCCCTTGATCCATGGGAGCAGGGGATCATGGTACATGGTAGTCTGTGTAATGACTGCTATGTGCCCCTCAGCAGAAATAGTTTTGGCTTTTTACAGGCCAGAAAGGGTCCTACTAAAAATATGTTAGGAGTCACCTGCTGCTTTGCACAGGGTCTCAAAGGCGATGAATGGAAGTTACTATTGTAATTTCTTAAACTTATAGAGAATAATGTATGTGTAACCACAGACAGCAAGTCTGTGTTTCCATCAAGGGGTTGAGATGACAGCATATGAACCTAGAGAGTAACGCTCAAGAGGACCATGCTGTCATCTCAACCCCGAGATGGAAACACATGCCATGTTGTGTGGGGTTGCCCATATTTTATTTTATATAGTATGTATTTTTTTTTTTACACAGAAATCACAAAAACATTCCCACAAAGTAAAAACAAATAAATAAATAAATAAATAAAAGCCATTTCCTTGTTCTGCTGTAATCAAATTTACAGACATTTACAAGTTAAAAGGTACAACTTTAGGCACTGGGTGGTTAGTAAGCATCTGGGAGGGGGAGCATGAGGTATTTAAAATGTTATGGCCTTTGAATTGTGCTAAGTAACTAATCAGAATGTACATAACAACACTTTGGAATGTGATCAACAGTTTAGAATGTGCACACCAAGAATGTTGGGCAGCCTGATTTTTATATAGAACAAATACTAATCCTATAGTATAAGGTTATTCATGGTAAGAAAAAACAAATCCTGTTAATGCTTATTAGGGTTACTGCTGCACAAAACTAAAACCCAACAAAAATTGACAGTGACCTATTAGAGCTGTAAAGCCAATACACACAAAGTTTAAAAATCTGCTGTTAAGATTGTTAGACCTAACTCACATACTGCTCCAACCCTCATAACCCAAGGCAAAGCTACAGGTACAGGGCCAGGCTCTGGTACCTCATACGGGGCCAACATGTTCTAAAACTTGTAAATAGTAACCCTAATTCCCACCCCCCACCCCATCATCAAAGGCCAATAATAGTTACAGAGGATGAGAGGCAGCATGAGTTTGTGGCAGGGTGATCCTGTCTAACAAATCTAAATTAATTTCTTTGACTGGGGACCAAAACAGTGGATAAGGACCAGGTGGTGGACATCCTGTATGTGGATTGTGACTCTGTTTCCCACATGATAGTAATCAACAAGCTAGAGGAACTGAGGGTAGGAATCAAGCTAAGCACCTTTGTATTAAACTGGTTGCAGGACAGGAGTCAGAGAGTTGTGTTTGGGCAAGAATTCTAGAGGCTACAGCAGTCACTAGGGAGGCTCCACAGGGTTTGTTGCTTGGTCTGATGCTGGTTAAGATATATATATATATATAAAATACAAAATCACACATGCCCCACAATGCAAAGCATCATAGGCTGCATATGCAGCCCATGATGTACATTAATAATATGTGAAAACAGCTTCCCAGCCAAATGCCCTTTAGGGTAACCCTTGCCTCAGTGTTTGCACACAGAGGTTCTTTGTCTTATATATATATATATATATATATATATATATATATATATATATCTTGGCAGCATAGTGGATTGACCAAAAGGTGAGATCTGCCTGTTTGCAGATGACACCAAACTCTGTGGGAGGGTGGACAAGGAGCAGACCACAGAATCTCAGGGAAGATCTAGCTAGGCTTGAGAGGTGATCAGGTATTTGGCAACTGGGGTTCAATGCCAAGAAGTGCAAAGTCATGCACCTGGGTGCTAATAACCCAGAGTTTGAGTACTGTCTGTGGTGGTGTGCAGGTTACCAAGCCATAAGAGGAGAAAGAGTTGGGGGTGATTATCACAAGTGACCTGAAACATTTTGCACAGTGTAGGAAGGTCAACGCAAACAGAATGTTGGGCTGCGTAGCAATAGGAATAACTAGCAGGAAGGTGGAGGTAATTTTGCCACTGTACCAACCCCTGATGCATCTACACATGTAATACAGTGTGTACTTCTGGTGCCCATACCTAAGAAAATACATCAGTCTTCTGGAAATGGTTCGGATGAAGGTAACTAAAATGATCCAGGGTCAGCAGAATAGGATATATGAAGAGAGACTCAGAGACCTCAACATGTACTCAGTGGAGGCAAGAGGGAGAGGAGAGATGTGATTGACACTTTAAATACTTCAGTGGTATAAACAAGGTGAAATATGAGTCTCTGATTCCTTTTTACCGAAAGGGTGATGGCTAAGAGAAATGAGTTGTCAGATGAGGTTGTATCCCTAAATACAGTGGACACCTTTAAGAGAGGTTGGGAAAAAGTAATGAGGAGGTTTGAAATTAAAAGCGGAATCATAGAGGGAATTATTATTGGAGAGGAGGAAACTCCTAATGGGGAAGGGGTGCAGACCCCTGAGATATTTGCATAATGAGTAGGCAAGACAGACCTTTTGTCTTTGCCTGTTGGCAGTTTTTGTATGTTCGTAAGTTACAATATGAGTAAATGTTCAAAATGTATCGGAAAGCCATTGACCACTCTTACCTGTTTTCAGTCAGTTCCTGGTTGGGATCTGTTTCTACAGAGCAGTTTGTGTTTGGGATTGGATTACCACATTGGACTAAGGATAGGTAAGTGAGAGGTGTGAGGTGGTGTGTGATGTGTGGGTGTGTGTGGTGGGGTTGGGGGAGGTACCACCCTGCAAAATTTTATTTATTTTCATTTATTTGTAATTTTGACCAGGAAAGGCACACTAAGCTAAAGACATAAAAGAACAGTTTCCTTTGTTTTAGGTTAAAATAAAAAAAAGATGCAGAGTGACACGTTTGCATTTTCAGGTACCAGCAATGGGGATTGGTGGTCTTTGCCAGCACCGTGGGTGGGCACCACAGTGTCAGCAGCTATGGGTGGTATCACAAACATTTGGGGGGAGGATCATAAAGAATCATGAGGGATATTATAAAGAATTGGGGGAAGAATGACACTGACACTGGGCACTGCAGTATTAGTAAAATAAGTAGCAGCATTGGGGAGGGGTACTCTAGTGCCATAAATAATATGATGGGAGACAGCAGTAGTAAAAATCTTTATTTTTATACAGAAAATACAAAGATGGTACATTGCACACCATTAGGAAGTAAGTCCTGTTTTCAAGGAGGTCCTGTATAAGTAAGTTTTTAAAAGGTACAACCTAACAAATATGTCAAACAAGATTCACCAGTTACCTAACATAAATTACTAAATAATACATTTCTACACAAACAATATTAAAACATTTACTATAAAGTGCAATGAGCAAACAACATGATTTCCATAGTTTGTGCAAGTATGTAGCAGAAATATACAATGTATCAGCCTTTACACTTGCATCTACAGGATAATTCCTTTTTTTAATTGAATAGTGAAACCTTTTGGGGTTTTAGCAGACTTTTACTTGGTTGCTAATTTTTGACCAAGTTGTTAGTACTACATAAGAAAACATCATCTCCCCAAATTTGTTTCTGGTTATGGGTATTCTCAGTTCCCCGGAATTTTTGTTTCTTAAATTATATTTATGTTTATGCTCCACCTTACCTACTTTCTTTAATAGATATAAAGGTTTAGAATATTTTTTTTATTTTGTACATTTGACTTGCCCATACCATTTTACATTTTTGTTTCAGTGGTGGCCAATTTAATGCTTAGTACATTATACAGTGGTTCATCTTGTAGTCATATCTGAAAACAAAATGGGCCATTCTGTTGTATAATATGTCTGTTTTGTTAAGTTTTTTTTTATTTGTCATACTTGTGTATATATATATATATATATATATATATATATATATATAGCTAGATAGATAGATAGCTCCATAGTCCATTTACTGGTAGTAACTGGTTTTACAATGTTTTTCGCATTATCATATTTGTGCAGTGGTTAGACCTTCTAAAAGCACCTAGTTTATTATCAGGTTTGTGATCATTTTGGAAATGTGAGTTTCAAAATTTAACTGCTGATTTTGCCATATGCCTAAATATTTATACTCAGCAACCTGCTCAAGTGCTTCACTCATACGATTTTTAATTTCAGTGTTTGAATGGTTAGTTTCACGTTTGAAGATGTCTTTATTAAACAGCATGATCTTCGATTTTTTGTCTTTAGCACCAGTCTTGAGTCCTCAAACCACTTACAAATGTGAAAATTGGCCTGTAATGTTTGAGCCATTTGTTCTCTAGAAGAGTTTTTGGCCACCATTACTGTATCGTCTGCATATAGACATGTTTTTGTAGTAGAAATAACATTGATTACCTGATTTACATAAATTAAAAATAATGTTGGGCACAATATCAAGCCTTATGGGACTCCCCTTACTACTGGTTGCATATCCTAATGTTTATTACCCACTACAGCAAACTGCCTTCTGTTGCTTAGGTAGGCTTTGAACCATTTTGTAGCTTCTTCCAGTATCCCTATGAAAAATAGTCTGTCTTTCATAATGCTGTGATTGACAGTATCGAAAGCTTTTGATAAGTCCACAAACACAGCACCCACCGCCTGGTCTTCCTCCAAAGATGAGGCAATTATATCAGCCAGGTCAGAGAGCTTGGTGTCCATGGAATATTCCCTGCAAAAGCTCGATTGGTCTTTACTGTAGACAGCAGTTTGTATTTTTCCAAGTATTCCAATAGCTGTTTTTGGATTAGCCTTTCAAATATTTTGGAAACTACTGAAAGCAAAGCTATTGGGTGGTAATTTGATGGTTCAGTAGCCAACCCTCCTTTGTCAATTGGAATTATTTTTGCTGTTTTCCACATAGATGGATATGTACCCTCCCTTAGGCTCTAATTAACCAGTTTTGTTAGTGCTGGGACTATAAAATCTGCTGCATCATTTAGAAATCTGGCCTCTGTGTCACCAGGGCCATATGATTTTCTAGCCTAAAGTTTTTTAACTTCACTGGAAACTTCTTTAAGTGAAATTAGTTCAGATCTGAACCTTGGACGGGTGTCATGCCTGGAGTCTTCCTTTCCATTTTCTAATGTTTTTTGTATCTGCTTATTGGGTGGAATGTTGATATCTGGGAGGATCACGAAGTAATGATTTAAAATGGTTGCCAACCCCTCCACTGTCCTGCCGGACTCCATTATTTTCTATTTGTATTGATGGAGATTCCAGAGTTTTTATTAAAGACCAATACTTTGTTGTGTCAGTAGTTTCTGTAATTATTTTACAATAATAATCCCTTTTAGTCTTTTTAGCTAAGTTTTTTAGTTTATTTCTAACAGTTTTATATTCTTTCTGATCAGCAGGATCTAAGGTCTTATTTGCAATCTTCCATAGTCTATTTTTAACTTGGATTATTTTCTTTAATTTTTCTGTTATCCATAGGAGGTGATTTTTCTTTTGGGTCACAGTACTGAATGGAGCTATATCATTGCAGATTGCTAGGGAACATTTTGTAAATTCTTCAATAACTAGATCTAAACTCGGGATTAGAACAATTCTGTCTCATCTTTCTACTTATATTTTTGATTGAAAGGTGTGCCTGTTATACTTTTTAAAGATGTGCCATTTTTTGTCTTCCTTTGTATTTAATTTACTATTTTGTCTAATGGAGCCCAATTCAGTCACATAAAAGGGAATTATGATCCCCCAGCATTGGCTAGTTTAGAGATACATTTATAGCTTTTATTTCGGGGAGATGATTGCCAGATCCAATATATTTCCAGTACTTTCAGCAGTGTTTTTTCTAGTTATCTTTCATACAACCTGATTTACATTTAGAGATGTGAAACTTTGCTTCAAACTCTTTCCTCTTTTGTGGCCCCAAGAGGCATTAAAGTCACCCACTACTAGCAGCTGATTACCTAGTGTAAATTTATCTAGGGACTGGGCAAGTCCATCAAAAATTGAGACTTTAGTTTTAGGTGGAGCATAGACAACCCCAACTGACAGGACTAAGTGTTGGAAGGTTATTATTTGGTGGAGACCTGGGAGGGTTTCTTAACTTTTAGCACCCAGACAAGTATTGCACAGTTTGTTACCTTTCCCTAAGGAGACTGGGATTAGTGAGAGGGCCCCCAGTCTTTTAATTTGTAGGCTGTGAATTCATTATTTGCATCTTGATTTTTTTCTCTTTATTTGCAATAACTGTGGTCCTGTCTAGTAGGACCTTACTGTGTGAGCTGTGAACTGTGCTCTCCTGAACTTGGATTTGGACTTTTAAGCCTATTACTCTTTCTGGTAGTGGGTGGGGGGTTGGTTGGGCTATGGGAAGGGGACTGGTTTTAGTTATTGTGTGTGTGATGCGCGAATGGCTAAGTTGTAACTGTACTAGTTGTATGTTTGTGTATGTGGGTGTTTTGTGTAGTCAGCATATATTGCTGCCTGGGGAATTATAGTTAAACAGTATATGTCTGGGGAACTATGAGGGCCTGGAGCGGGCTAGTATTGTGTATGAGGCATCCCAGCTACTCAATCTGCGGCCCTTCTCTGACCTCCCTGTTTCCACCACTACAGCACATTGCTGTCAGGAGGTTGGGATTAGGAGAAGCTGCATTGATCAACAGTGGTGGGGTGCCTAGGACACACTGGATGGAGGCAGGATAGAAGTAGTTAGGTGTACAAGGCACCCTGGGTTTTGACAGGTCCTAGGGAGAGGCTAGATGTGTTTGGTCCTGTCTCCAAGGTTCCTACCAGACCAAGTGGGCAAGTAGCCAGAGAGGTTCCACTGTTCTTCAATCCCCTGAGGGCAGTGCTCTGCAAAGTCAGATCAATCAGAAACAAGACCGCAATTATAATGGACCTGGGTTTCTTCAGTTGATCTGGCCTGCATTGTGGAGACCTGGGTGCATGACGATGCCAGCCCAGTCTTAGAGACTGCTGTCCCCCCCAGGTACTCTGTTGTGCACTGCTCCAGAGTACAGCACAGGGGTGGGGTAGTGACCATCTGCTTTAGATCTGAGTTAGGCTTCACTCTACACCCTGTGAGAACACTGGATTCCTTTGAATGTGTGGCTGTTTGTGGGGGTCCAGATTCAGGTTGTAGGATTCTTATGATTTACAGCCCCCTGTGGCAGCAGGAGAATTCCTGCAGGAGGTAGCCGATGTCATTGTCGGTGAAACATTGGAGGCCCCCAATTGTTTAGTTCTGGGGGACTTCAATAATTGGGCCGATAACAAATTTTCCAGGCTTGGTTACAACCTCCTCCAGACAATGTCAGCTCTGGGCCTGTTGCAAGAAGTTTCTTCCATGACCCGCCAAGGCGGCCACATGTTGGACGTGATCTTTTCGCTGGGGCTTGAGATTAATAATCTCAAGACTGGTCTGGTCATTTGGTTTGATCATTGCACAATGGAGTTCTCATTTGGGGTCCCCCTGCAAAGATGGTTAACTACTGCCCTTTTAGGGGTTTGACCCCAGAGGGATTTCTGGCAGTGGTTGATCTATGTAGTGTGGGCAGTGCATGTATAGGAGATATGTGCGAGGCAGTTACCACCTATAATAAGGCGATGTCTGACGCACTTGACTCCCTCGCACCAGTCCTTGTACAATCCAAATCCTCTCACTTGAGGTCCACATAGTTTGGTGATGAAGATTATGGGTCAGAGGTTAAAGTGCTGCTGAAGGAGGACTGAACTGGAGGTGGACAAACTGGCCCTGCATACCCACTATGGTGAGTACCAGGGGGCAATTAATTTTAAGAAGGCAGAATTCCTGTCCAGGGAGACTGCTGCCAGGGAGAATCAACCAACTGTGCTCTTTTGGACTGTGGACAGACTTTTACAACCTGCCTGTCTGCAGCCAAAATAAATCTTTTTCTGATGTGTTATGCAAAGAGTTTGCTTGATTCTTCTCAGATGGAGTGTCCACCATCCTGCAGGGAATTCTGCCAGTGAGTCAATATGTGTCCGACAGTGATTGCCTTGGGCATCCGGAGAGCACTCCATCTAGCTGTGGTGAGCTTAAACTGGTGGAGGTGGCTGAGGATATTGAAGTTGTTTCCAAGTTGAGGCACACATATTGCAAACTGAACCCGGTGTTGACAAATTTCTTCATGGGATGTGTTGACTATGTAGGCCCGGTGTTTGCCTTGATTGTCCGGTGCTCTTTGTCAGAGGGGGTTTTCCAAGATGCCTTGAAGGAGGCATTGGTGAGACCCCTTCTGAAGGAACCATCATTAGACCCTGACATCAAGGTGAATTACCACCGTATCACCAACCTTCCATTTCTAGGTAAGGTTGTTGAGAAAATTGTGGTGCTGCAGCTTGAGGAGCACCTCATGGCCTATGATCTATATAAGCCCCTCCAGTCTGGGTTTCATGCAAGACACAGCACAGAAACTGCATTAGTTTGGGTGCATAATAACCTCCTCAGGGTGAGACCGAGAGGAGGGGACAATTCTCATTCTCCTCGATCTCTCCTCAGCTTTTAACACAGTGGACTATTGTGTGTTGCTTGACCACCTGAGGGAATATTGTGGACTCGCTGGCACTGTCATCTGTTGGTTTGAGTCCTATCTCATGAAGAGGAGGCAACAGGTAGTGATGGGGAATTTCACCTCCTCCCCTAGCCTCTTGACTTGTGGAGTACCTCAGGGGTCCGTCTTGTCATCAGTGTTGTTTGCTGTGTATATGCTACCACTGAGTGAGCTCATTAGGAAGTACAGTCTGAGTTTTCATTGCTATGCTGATGATACCCAGCTGTATCTTTCCTTTGCCCCAGGGACATCCAGCTCAGTGGATGTGCTAAATAATTGCCTTACTGAGATTAATGACTGGATGGCCTCCAGCTGGTTGCAACTGAACCCCAATAAGATGGAGGTACTGTTGGTGGAGTTGAACAGAAGACGTGATAGGATGGCCTCTGGCACAGCAACAGAACTTTTCCTGGGATCCATGCCATTGAAGGCCTCCTTTAGGGTGCATGATCTTGGTGTTATCCTGGACAGTGGATTGACATTTGGATCTCAGGTGTTGTCTGTTGTCCATACTAGTTTTATCATCTGAGGAATATCACCAGAATCATACCCATAGTTCACCCCAGACCTCCCCACCTTAGTACATGCCCTCATGACGTCAAGGCTTGATAACTAATGCGCTCCATCTTGGGGTCTCGGGAGGTACCCTCTGCTAGCTACAGCTGATGCAAAATGCAGCTGCCAGGTTGTTGACAGGGCAGCCTAAGTACTGCCACATCACCCTGGTGCTGCGTGAACTGCACTGTCTGCAGGTCAGGTGGAGGGTCCTCTTCAAGATGGGCTTGCTCACCTTTAAGGACCTACATGGCCTGGGCCCTGGCTACCTGCTGGACTTTCTAACATCTGCTGCCTCAGTCCGCTCCTTTGGTTCCTCCTCTAGGGGCCTCCTTGTGATTCCCAGGACGAGGTAAAAAACTGCCTGTGACAGAGCCTTTAGTGTCGCTGGCCCCATCCTGCGGAATTCGCTCCCTCCAGCTGTAAGGGTGGCTCCTTCAGTTGAGGTTTTCAAAGCCTGCCTCAAGGCCTTCTTGTTTAATCAGGCTTTTCCAGACACCATCTTTTAAATACTGTTTTTTAGTATTAGATATATTTAGAAATAGCTTTCTGTCCCAGGCTATTTTCTATTTTACTGTGTCCTGTTTTATTTATTTCTTGCGGTGCTATTTATTGCTGTGTTTGTTTTATCTGTTTTCTCATTTGTGTCTTTGTATATATGGTGCCCAAAGCCCCAGGGATTGGGTGCCTTAAAATAAAATTTGCCTTGCCATTTGACATTCAATTAAGTCAATAGAACCTGTATACATTACTTTAGCAGAACCTAAATTCCATTTAGAGTATAATAATATCCCCCTCCTCTCCTTCTCTCCCTGTCTAGTCAGAAAGTATAATAACCATCAATTTCAATTTCCTTTGAACTTATTGATTTACTCAACCATCTTTTGATGAGTGCAATCAAATTCGGGTGCTCCTGCAAAATCCAAACTTTCAAGGTGTCAGTTTTGTTTTTTAAGCTTCTAAGCTCATGGACAGTATAACTGCCACCAGCTGATGGGCACCCCATGTATGAAAACGAACACTGTCAGCAGGATGGAGCGCCCCTGCTGGTTAGGTTTAAAAAGCAAGAATTCTGTTCATGGGTGGGGGGATACCTGTGGTGGATTGAAGTCCTGCCTCCAGTTTAATTAGCTGTGTAGCCATCCTAATGGTTTCCAACAGCAGCAGGCAGGGAGGCAGCCAGCATGCACAGACATGCTGATGTGGCCCTACCCCCTTAGTATGGCAGCATGGTTTGCTAAAGGAAGGCTTTAATGCACATGCAGCCAGTGAGAAAGAGAACATTTTGTTATTATTCTGCCAAACAAAACCATAACACAAATGCTCTCAACCTAGACATTATTTTCAGAACATTATTTTTTTTCAGGACGTTTATTTTTTTCTAATGAGCATGCACAGGAAATGGCACCCTTTTTAATTAATAATTCAAAAATAGCTCAGTGTGGGAACATACATGACAAAGGAACCATACCACTCAACCTCCTTTCTTACAAATCAGGAACATGGCTGAAAATAATTAGGGACAACTGAAAAATCAGGGACACATCTTACAAAAAGGAAATATCTGCTCAAGAAATCAGTTATATTGTGGTGTTTGGTGTGAAAAGCATGTACTGAAAGAGAATTGGATTGTAGCATTAATGACTGTAATATTGTAAGCTTCAAATAATTAATTTGTAACATCAGAAATGTCAAGTTTAGGAGGAACCAGGGAAAAGTTTGAGTCAAATTCAGGGACATCCCTGAAAATCAGGAACAGTTGAGAGGTATGAAAGTAACACACCTTGGACCAAACGATCAAAACTAAAAGTTTCAAGTTTCAAATAAAAAACATTTTTAGCTATAGGTGAGAAAAAAAAATCTTAATTCTGGTGAATTTATGTGTGTTTGCACCTCCGTAACTTTGTTCCCATTGAACGTACTGCCACAAAACTGACAAGATCCAGTGAATCTGGCACTGTGTCCCTGCTGAAATTTACACAGGGTGAGTAAACAGGGACTAATTATTATGGTGCAAATATCAGGGTCTAACATTAAAGTACTTACTCAACCCTAATATACTGGTAGTGCCTTTATATTAGGGGTGAGTAAGCAATTTCATGTTAAACCATGATTCTTGCAGCTTAATGATGCCCCTATTCAGATAATTTGCATGAAATTTGGTAGGTGTCTAGTCGGTGTCAGAGACTCTGGATCCTGAATTTTTTGTGACATTTGGCTTGTGTGTGTGTGTGTGTGTGGGGGGGCTAGTTAGAGAGCTGCAAGAACTCTAAAATGCATCCTTTTTAATACTTTTTTTGCTTCCCTGCAACTAAAAAATGGTTTTGTTTTGAAAGTTCCCAGCTTTATAGATCATGGTATTTGCAACAAACACATTTTTAACTTATATAGTTTTTTTAAATATAAGTTAAAAACTGTGCCATTTTCTGAACATGGTTATTTTAAAAAACAAACACTCAAAAGATACTGTAGCTGGAGTTTTGTATCAGCAGTTTGATCAAAAGTGACGTCCTTCACTCTGCTCCTTTCAGCCACTGCTGATAAAAGCAGTGTGAAAGAAATCAGTTTTGATCACACTGCAAGTCATAGCCATTTTTAGGATACCGGGTAGGTTCTCACCTGCCATCACTGTCTCTCCCTCCTGATCCAGGTTTAATTGTTTTCAGACTGGTGGTGGCTGCTCAGTGCTCTCACCCCCTTTCCATTTGACCCAGCTTTTATTAGAATTGAAACAAATGGAGGTTCCTCAATGCCGCCACTGGTATCCAATCCTCCTACCAGATCCAGGTTAAGAATGTTCATTACGTTACATCACACAGCGCCGCAATGTGCATCTGCCCCAGCCATTACTACCCTCTTAGATGACACTCTCAAAGTAATGGAAAATTACAAATACCTCAGAGCCTGGATTGACAACAAACTCCCAGTTGCCACCCATACAGAGACATTGTGTAAGAAACTGCATATTAGACATATATTCTACTTTAGAAGCAGGTGTTGCTTCCCTTATGATGCATGAAAACAGTTAGTCCAGGCCACCTTATTACTGATAATAGGTTATGCTGACATGATATACTGTCATACTTCAGCCACATACCTTGCCAATTTAAATGCACAATACCACAGAGCTCTCAGATTCATTACAAGATTAGGGCCCAGGACCCATCACTGTTCTTTGTGTAACCACCCAGTCTCCTGTGGTTACTAGAATCCCATTATTACTAGTGTTAGACAGGTAGAAAAGGCAGCTGGTAAGGAGCTCATTTAGGGGCTTCTTATATAATGACATCAATATTTACTCAGCTAGCTTGAGTGGGGATGATTATGTCATTTAGAACTCTTGCAACAACATAACCATTTCTGAGTCAGCTGCTCTCGGGAAGTTTAGAATGTCCAGTTAGTTCAGCAGTGACAGTCAAAGTGGCAGGAGGTCTGCCACTTCGGGCTCTGTCACAGAGAGCCCTGTGTTTCTCACTCTAGTTTGGATTACATCTCCAGCTCCAAGTGAAGTGGTGGAGACCTTTTTTCAGCAGGATTCCTTGATTTTCACTCCAGGAGAAGTAAAAGGGACTGCTAGTTCAGTGGATCCAAGAGCAATCCCCTGAAGGTCCTAGTGTGCATACAGCTGCCTTTGTGGAGGACGTCTGTGTGAGACTTTTCTGACAAGCTACCAAGAAAAAAGGTGCTTTCTGGTTGTTCCCGTGCCTATGCCTGTTGTGTCACTGTGCGTGGGGGTCAAAGTGCAGGTTGCAGCATTCTTCTTGTTTACTGCCCTCCAGGGGTGGGAGGAGAATTTCTGAATTAGGTAGCAGACTTCATCATTGACCAGGTGTTGGAGTCCCCCAGGTGTTTAATCTTGGGGGACTCTAATGCCTGGGTCAATGACAAATCCTTGCAGCTCAGTTATGACATCCTCCAGTTGATGTCATCACTGGACTGGCACAAGTTGTTGCTTCTGCGACCCACCAGCACAGCCACACACTTGGTCTGGTGTTCCAACTGGGTCTTGGGGTTGGTAGCCTCAAGACTGATCGTGTCTCTTGGTCTGATCACTGCACCATAGGGTTCATGTTTGGGGCCCCCCTGAAAGTCCTGCCCCTTTGGAGATGGTCAGCTACCACCCTTTAAAGGGATTGCACCCAGAAGGACAACTGGCATTAGCTGACCTATCTAGAGTTGATGCAACTTGTGCAATTGGCACCAGTGAGCTGGTGGCCACCTATAATCCATCATGGATTTAAAAGAAGGTGGGAACAGGTAACAAAATCCTTCATGTCAGGAGCAGAGCCCAATGGCTTCGGCTATTCAATTAACTCCCTCTAAGGGCAGTAATCCTCACACACTCACATCGACTCACATTCCTTACTGCCCCACTCCCCCAAAGTTGACCTCTCTTACACTCTCCTTCGGGATAATATTAATTGCTTTATCCAATCACCGAAGCCCTGCTAACACCCATCCCACTGACATAGCCTGTGACCAGAAAAAGCACCCTAATAAAACTTTTCTGAGGTTCTTGGTTAGATGCCTTAGGAAATTACTAGTACTACTGCTTTTCTGTGCAGGTAGCGTGGAATTAAATCCGGGCTCCCCCTTCTGTTAGCTGCTCCTGGGAAGCTTGCCCAGTTAAAGGGCTTGAGCTTCCTTCATATGAACATATGCAGCCTTGCCAGCAAATTTGAACAGGCCCAAGCCTGGGCTTTACATGCCTCCCCTGATGTAGCAATGTTCTCTGAATCCTGGCTAAAGAGCAATGTACCCAATAATTTTCTCTGCATCCCTGGCTATAATCTCTATAAGTGTGACAGACCTACCAGAGGAGGTGGTGTTGCCATTTATAGTAAAGACAAATTCCAAATTACCAACATTGACCATACATCGTTCTCCAAAGAATTTGAATGCCTCTCCCTTAAAATTATTCTGGCACCTGGAGTTACCTTATTGGTAGCTGTATGTTACAGGCCACCTGCAGCCAGTCTGTGCATATTGACCCACCTGCATTCCATCCTGGAAAAAGCAAGTTCAGAATGCATCTTAATGGGGGACTTTGACCTAAACTGGACCGATGCCTGCGCCAACAGGCTCAATGATTTTTATGATGGGCACGGGCTAGCTCAGATGACCCGCAAGATTACTCAGCTAAATAAAAAAAACCCTGACTGAAGCTGTTTACTGGACCTTATTCTGGTCAGTAAAGCACATAATATCTCCCATACTGGGGTCTTTCATAATGAACTGAGTGACCACTGCGCAATCGCCTGTGTCAGGTACACCCCTCACCTTCCTTCCACTTCCATCTTCAAAATTAAATGCAGCATGAAAAATTTTGTGCTCCATGCCTTTCTAGCTGACCCTGGGAACATTTGCTGGTAGGATTTCTACCTCGCACCCACTGCTTCAGAAGCCTTCCGCATCTTCCAGGAGTTACTACTTAAGGTAATCAAGAAGCATGCACCTTTAAGGAAAATGAAGTTAAGGAAACGTGCTCCTGACTGGTTCAGCCCGGCACTGAAGAGGGCCATGCGGCACAGAGATTTCCTATGGAAAAAGGCTAGGAAGTCGCAGTCTGACACAGACTGGCTTTCCTTCTGAGTAGCCAGGAATGCCTGCACCAAAATTGTTCAGGTTGGAAAAAGCATGCTTTTTCCAGTCCGCCCTTGAAGAAAACAAAAACTGTTCAGCCAAATTCTGGCAGGTTTTAAGACAGATCGAAGGTCACTCTCCTGCCACTCCCCTTTCGGCCAAAATTGTGGCTAATAACATTACATATACAGCCATGACTGAGATCATTGAACAGCCCAATAACCGCTTTGCAACTGCAGGCCTCTCCTTTGACAAATCACCTGCTAGTAAAATAAGCACCACTTGCTGTGACAGATCAATACCTAGCCCAGTCTCTGCCCTTGGATCTGACAGCCCTCTGTTCAAGTTCCACCTGTATCCTACAAACAGGTGGAGTACCTCCTCCTCTCATTGGATATTAAGAAGAATGCAGGTGCTGATTTATTAGAACCTTTTTTCCTAAAAGCAGGTTATTTCTATCTGACAGCACCAATTGCCCACCTTTTTTAATTGCTCACTAGCCCAAGAGGAATTGCCATATAGTTGGAAAATTGCGCATATTATTCTCTTGTTTAAATCAGGAGACCCTATAGGCTTGAACAACTATAGGCCCATTTCACTGCTTCCTGTTTTATCCAAGCTACTCGAAAAAATTGTCAACGCTCAATTAAGGGAGTACTTGGATAGTGAAAACATCCTCAACCCTGTTCAGTTGGGGTTCAGGCCCAAAGATAGCACAGTGTCAGCTCTAGCCAAAGTCTTTAATGACTGGTTACATGCCCTGGACAATAAACAACGCATCTATGCCCTCTTCCTCGACCTTAGTAAAGCATTCGACACAGTTGATCACGCCATGCTACTTGACATTTTGGGAAGCATTGGTGTAACCCGCATTGCAGTACAGTGGTTCCGCTGTTACCTTACAAATAGAAGTCAGTAAATCAAAAGCCAAGATGAGTTCTCTACACTAAAAACTTTGCCATGCAGCATCCCACAAGGTTTGATCCTAGGACTGATCCTCTTTACCCTTTATATCAACCGTATCAACTCTGGCCTTCTAGCAGGGAACATTCACCTCTTCGCGGACAACACTGTCATCTATTCAACCAACCCCTCCTTTGATCTTGCCCACAAGGAACTACAACAGGACTTTATCACACTCCAACACAACCTGCTGAATCTGAAGCTTCTACTAAATGACAAAAAAACAAAAGCCATGGTTATCTCCCCATTCTCCAACCTCAATGCGAAGGCCCCCAATACCACTCAGATTACCACCCTCCATGGTGAATCTCTAGAAATAGTGGACAAATTCAAATACCTGAGAGTATGGCTGGACAACAAACTGAACGTCAATGTGCACCTAAACGAGTTATCTAAAAAACTAAGGCAGCGTCTTAGCATTTTCTATCTTACTGGACACTTACTTACCCTGGAGGCTAGAAAGAGGTTGGTGCAAACAACCTTCCTTCCCCTGCTTGACTATGGCGACTTTCTTTATAGTCACTGCCTTCAGCTGCATCAAAATTAAATGCAGCATGAAAAATTTTGTGCTCCATGCCTTTCTAGCTGACCTTGGGAACATTTGCTGGCAGGATTTCTACCTTGCATGAACTTCAAAAACTGGACACTCTTTATCACCGCACACTGAGAATTGTGCTTGGTCTACCCCTACAGACTCATCATTGCTTACTGTACCAAGCATTAGACTAGCCTTTCCTCTCCCCGAGGAGACAAAAAAATGTAGTCTTATAGTTCTTCCGGGCCCTGTCCAACAATCTGCCTCCCTATATCGGCAAACTATTTGAGTGCTCAATGTCTACCTATGGTATAAGGAACTCCCGTTTCATCAATTTTAAAATATCTCGAACCAGGACACGTCTTGGCTCCATTGCCATTAGCTCATTCCTACTAACGCTCTGAAACAACATACAAAAAGCACTTAAACTCTCCATCCTGCCCAGCTTTTACATGTTCAGGCAGCTGCTAAACTGATGCTTGCACACAGTGTGTGACTGTTTGAGGTAAACAGATTCCCACCTGATCAGCCAACTCCACAGCGCGAATGGATCAGGCCCTTCTATTTCGCCTATTAGCCGGATCCCTTAAGGGTCAATGTACTCTCCCTTGGCCCATTCCACCCCAGCACTTAGCTAACTCCCTTGGGGACCGCCTTCCTTTTAGTGATACCCCCTCCTTCTCTCTCCTGTTTGCTACTCCCCTCTAACCTTCCCTGTGTCTCCCCTACCCCTCCCTGCACGAGGTTAGTTTATAGATTATGAAATTTGACTATGTATGTATTCACCACCTAAGCTAAGTAAAGTTGTTTTTGACTTGTTATTACACAGTCTTACTATATGTCATACAAAAACTGTTATGTCTTGTTATTGAATATGTCCAATGTGTCCAGGACCATCTTGAAAATGAGCCTGCTCAATGATGTAACCACCTGGTTAAATAAAGTTTGATTGAGTGATTGCTTGATAATAGGGTGGTCTCTAAAGCACTGGACACCACTGCTCCAGTTTGTATATGACCCAGCTCTTCTCACTTGAGATCCCCTTGGTTTGATGGAGATCTCAGGTTGATGAAGATCAAGGGTCGGAAGTTGGAGCATTGCTGGTGGAAGACCCAGCTAGAGGCCGACAAACTGGCCCTGTGTGCTCATATGGAGAGTACCAGGGGGAAATCTCCTGTAAGAAGGCAGAATTCATGTTCAGAGAGATTGCAGCAGGGAAGAACAGACCTTCCGAGCTTCTTCAGACTGCGGATACACTTCTCCCTCCTGCCTGTCTACAGTTGAAGAAGATCTTTTCATCCACTCTATGTGAAGAGTTTGCTCTGCTCTTCTCTGACAGAGTGTTGTCTATTCAGTAGGGGATTCCTTCAGCAAGGCAACCACTTTGTGGTGGCTGGGCTGGGATGAGCAGAGGCACTCTGCCTGTCTTGGAGGAGTTTAGGCCAGTGGAGGTGCCTGAAATGACTAGGGTAATCTTATAGCTGAAGCACACATTTTGCGAACTGGACCCAGTCCCGATGCGTTTCTTAATGGGATGTGCCAAAGGCTGTTGGCCTGGTGTTCACCAGGATTTCCAGGTGCTTGATAGTGGAAGGGGTATTTCCAGTGGCTTTGAAAGAAGTGCTGGTGAGGCTCCTTCTGAAGAACCTTCCCTTGACCCTGACATCCTGGCGAATTACCATCCAATCTCCAACCTACCATTCTTGGGTAAGATTGTTGAGAAATTGGTAACACAGCAGCTTGAGGACTGCCTGGTGTCCTTTGACATCTATGAGCCATTTCAGTCAGGTTTTCAGGCTAGACACAGGACAGAAATTGCTCTAGTTAAGGTGCATAATGATCTGCTCAGGACTAGAGATAGAGGAGACAGATCAGTTCTTGTGCTCCTCAATCTCTCATCAGCATCTAACACTGTGGACCATGTCGTGCTTCTTGATCAGCCCTGTGAGTTTTGTGAACTCTTAGGCGCTGTCATCAGCTGGTTTGAGTCCTATCTCTCTGACGGGGTGCAGCGGATAGTAATGGGGACTTTCTCCTCTTCCCCATGTGGAGTACCACAGGGCTCAATCTTGTTGCCGATGCTATTTGCAATGTACATGCTGTCCCTGGGTGAGATCATTTGGCAATACTGCATAAAGTTTCACTGCTATGCAGATGACACCCAGCTATATTTGTCATTTGCACCCGGAACATCTGGGGCTTTTGACATGCAGCTAAAATCAGTGACTGGATGGCTTCCCACTGGCTGAGTCTTAACCTGAATAAGACCGAGGTGCTGGTGGTCAAGCTGGGTCACGTGCATGATGGGTTGTCACCTGGAGTGAACACAGGGCTTTTCGTGGGGTCTGTTCCATTGGTGGCTTCTCTGAGGGAGCACAATCTTAGTGTGATCCTGGACTACAGCCTGACCTTTGAAGATCAGGTATCATCTATAGTGAAGAGTGGTTTCTACCACCATCAGAACATCGCCAGTATTAAACCCCTCATTCCACCTGAGGATCTGCTGACCCTGATACATGCCTTTGTGACCTCTAGGCTCAATTACTATAACTCTGTATACTTTGGGGACATGGGAGGAGGAACCCCTCCCAGGCTATAGATGGTGCAGAACATGGCAGACCAGTTGCTGATAGGCCAATCCAAGTCCTGCCATGTGACCCCAGTCCTGTGTGCTCTGCACTGGCTGCCGGTCAGGTGGAGGGTCCTTTTCAAGGTGGGCTTGCTCACTGATAAGCCTTATGTGGACTGGGTCCTGGCTACCTGTCAGAGCTCCTGCTACCTATGACCCCTGCTCACTCCCTCTGCTTCTCTTTGAGGGGCCTCCTAGTTGTTCCAAAGGTTTGGCTCTAGACATTGGGTGACCATTCTTTTAGTGTCTCTGGATCAATCCTGTGGAACTTGCTTCCATCTGCAGTCTTGGAGGCCCCCTCAATTAGTGTTTTTAAGATGAGGCTGAAGGCCCACCTCTTTGACCTGGCTTTCATGGATTGATCTCCCAGACCAACTACTTTTGTTAGCAGATACCATCCTAAATGCTTGTTTTTCTGATTTTTTTTTTGTTAATTCTACTGTGTTTTTATCTGTATTTTATGATTATGTTTGTAAGGCTCCCAGAGTCTCAGGTATTGGGTGCCCTAAAAATAATTGCCTTGCCTTGCCATGCCTAAATGAAGGGGCAAATGGGCTGTGAGTACAGAATGAAAAAGGGTGCTTTCTGGTTGTTCTCATGCCTAAAGGAAGGGGCAACTGATCTGTGAGTACAGAATGGAAAAGGATGTTTTCTGGTTATGTCCATGCCTAAAGGAAGGAGAACAAATCTAATCTGTGAGTACAGAATGGGAGACAAGTTATCAATTTAGGAGGTTGTCTGCAGTGTGTGTGCCCAAGATAAGACTAGATCACACCTGGGAGGACCCCTGTTCACCTAAGTGTTTTCATTTGAAGTAAAGTTTCAGAGTCTTTAGCATTTCAGTTGGGAATGAAGGCTTCTGTAGTGTAACCCTGAAGGAATGGCAGAGACTGTTGGTTGGGGCAAAAGGTGAGAGGAACGCCATCTAGAGTCTACAAGGCAGGGATAACTGGTTCGTTGAAGGGCTTCAATTTTCCCTGGGCAAGGGCCATTGCTGCAGGAGGATGTTCTGAGCGTGTGGTACAGTCCACAAATATACACTCTTGGGAAATGGATATGTCTGGGTGAGAGGCTCAGTTCACATGCATACACCATGGAAAAGAGAAAGGAATTGTTTCTGTGGAAAAATTGTACTGCCTAGCAAACAGTGTCTGGAGAAGAAATGTACTTGTTTGCCTTGACCAACAATTGGGGGTCCACTTGTGCTTTAGTAACTTCTGTGAATGAAGCCATACTGCACAATATGAGCTGCTGTACTGGACAATCTGATCATTGTTTCTGTGCGGAATTAATGGGACCGCCTCAGCAGTTAGGCTCTAGCATACACCTAGCATCCTTTCCCCTGGACATGGTTGTTTCTACAAAGGTTAATTTTTTGGTAATTTTACCCCCACCCATACCTCTCAACCTCTTGCCTCATGATTCAGGAACAAGGCTTAAAATAATCAGGGACAAAGACCCCAAATCGGGGACACATCTTAAAAACTGGTACTATTCAGTGAGAAGGCTGATGGAATAAGGGGATTTGTGTTAAGATGCATTTTTGGAAGAAGAACAAGTCTGTAACTTTAATGTTTGACATTATTCTGTGTTTTTAATCCCTGCTGTTCTGTCACAAATACACAAATTTTACAAGGGAGAGAGGAAAATTTTGAGGCAAAATCAGGGACGTCCCTGAAAATCAGGGACAGTTGAGAGGTATGCCCCCAACCCCTTCCTTTAGACAATCAGCCTGATATACACTCTACAACTAGGGGATGGTACCAATCTGAGTACTTCTGCCAAAAGTAAATGGCATGCCATGTGTGGGTACCAGTTCTGTTTTATGGGGGGTGCCAACTAGCCAAAAGTGGCATGGGGGTTACATTTGTATGCTGTAGTTGGATGGCCCTGCTTAGTTAACTGAAGACTTCTGAACTTGTATTCCTGGGCATACAACATATTCCTAAAAGATCTCCCAAGGTATATCACCAAGTTATTTCACTTATCAAGTCTTTAACTGTATGGTGCAGTTCCTCTCTTTGTTGTGGCAAACGAACATACTAGTAGCACTTACTGCTAGTTCAGATATCCAGCCAAATCTGGTACACCTTGCATTCTAATTTAACCTTAGAGTTGTGAACCTAATGAATCTACTCTTACTGTGAATACTATACTATGTTCTAGATATCTCTGAACCCTGTATCATTGTGTCTAAATACTGTAATGCTGTCCTAACCAGGACCTCCTTGTAAATGAGCGTGCTCAATGGAGCCTTTTCCTAGTGAAACAAATACATGAGTGAGATGAAATGAAATAACAGAGAACCAACAGCAGGTGCACTGTCCGCCAATGGTATTAATGTACCCCCCTTCCCCAATCTTGGTACTCACCCACCCCCGATCATTTTGGGTGTCCAACCCCAGTGCCAGGGAAAAGTGTGCCCTCAGTCTCCTATATGTGGTCAACACCACGGTGCCCACCACAGTACTATTAAACATCTGTGACACTGGTGTGTCCAATCCCCAGTGCCATTCTAGGACCTGCAATTATGAAAATGGTCTCTCGCAATCTTTTTTTTTTTTTTTACTTTAACCAGGAAAGCAGAAAACCTTCGATCAGTACCTTTTGTGGTATTCCCCAACCTAATGAAAAACAATAGAAGGGCACAACAGCAACCAATATGGAGAAAATAGCTTTGTGATGGCCCAGCATTGTGCAAATATGATATTTATTATTGCTGTCACAAATAGGTGCAAGATAAAAACAGCAACAACAGACAGGTAACAGGTACACTGGGGTAACAAATCCTAATGTTTTTACACAGGCTTGCACTATAATACACCTTATAAAAAGTCAGATTGATTGATTATTCCAGAATCTTGTCCATTTATACAGATATTTAGGTGGGATGTTAGTATTTAGGTCAGTCTTGATCCCAGATAGTCATCATGAGTACTTGTTTTACTGTGTGCACCGACCACACCTCTAAGCACTCCCTGGTTGTTACTGTCCTATTCCTCAACCTCTCCAACCTCAGCACCCCACTCCAACCACCCCACTTAGCACCCACTACCCCACACCCACCCTCGCACCTCACTCACCTGAATATGGTTCACCACCGTAAATCCACTCTTTGCAAAGAAACACACCCTCTCCTTCATCCTTCAATGCTCACAAGGAAGTGATGAAACAAAGTAAGTGTGGTCAATATATTTTCAATGCGTTTTGAACTTTTACTCATAACTTGGTCATTTTTTAATGTGTTTTCATCAAATTTTTAACATGGCCTTTTATTGACCTTACCTCATGAACAAGGTAGGGGAAATTTTTTAAATCTGGCCGAAGGTGATTTTGCATTAATTCAATGAAATCACGAGACTTGAAAATTTAACCACCATATTCATGAGGGGCCGAAAAAGTACTATATTGAAAATTTGGGGTTCAAAGTAAAAAAAAAAAAACTAAGTTATAAAGATATGTTGACATTTTTCAACATTCACTCATAGCATTGGTAATTTTCAATATGTTAACCCCAAGTTTTCAATATAGTCATTTTTAAACACCACCTCATGAACATGGCAAGTGTAGTTTTTCAAATCCAGCCAAAAACATGTTTTCACATTTGTGTCATGAAATGATGTTTTAGCCAGTACTTTAACAAGCATTTGTCAATGCCGAATGTTTGCTTGCTGGTATTAGCATTGGAAATGCAGGAGTTAGACAGATGCAGAATAGGAATGGCGGTGAAGTATTGAACTTCACGGCAACCCCAACTCCATCCTGTAGCGATGGACAGGCATTGGGGTAAGTGTTTGGGTCATCGCCTATGATGGTCATGCCATGTCACCTCACCCTATTCTGCAGACACTGACATGTGTTGAGGTGTTCCTTAGGGTGTTTGGCTTTAAAGTCAACCCATTCCATAAGAACATACACTGAAATGGGTGCAGCATAGGAGACTGGGGTGAAGTCTGGGGCCAAAGAGTCCAAGGTACACTCTCGATGCCTGTCAGTGGCTGGGGGGTTGGGGTGGAATGGCATGAGCAGTACAGTCGGCAATCCAAAGGCACACCCCGATGCCTGTCAGTCTGTACAGGGCAGGACATTATGGTTAGAAACCCTAACACCTCAGGCGTTTGTTAGTATTTGCACTGCAAATTTTCACATGGCCTTTTTGTGACCCCACCTCATGAATGCATTTGGGACCTCTTCTCATGAAGAGTGGCAGTGTGATTTTGTCAATGTGTCCTGAACGTTGAGTTTCAACAGCAACAGTGCCATTCTGCGCCACATGTACAAAAACACAGATTGGGCAGGATGTGAAGAATGACAGCTGTACCATCCACAGGGAGGTGTGAAGAGACGGCAATGTTGAAAATCTGTAGTGGGAATATTAAAAATGCTCGCACTTTTGAGCATACGTGGAAACTGCACAACACATGTGCATAACACAATCATTTTATGGACTTTCATTACCAAATTTTCAACATAGGCATTTTAGGACCTCTGCTCATGAACAGTGTCACTGTGATTTTCTTAATGTGTCCCGAACACTGATTTCCCACAGCAACCATGCTATTCTGCCCCAGAAATGCAAAAAACACATTTCAGCCAGGATGTGAAAAATGACAGCTGTACTGTTCATAAAGAGGTGTGGAAAAATAGCAATGTTGAAAATCTGGAGCGAAAATATTACAAATATGCAAGGTTCGGGCGTGCATGGAAACTGCGCGCACCTAAGTAACACAGTCAATTTATGGACTTTCATCACCAAATTTTCAACATGGGCATTTTAGGACTTCTGCTAATGAATAGTGTCACTGTGATTGTCTTAATGTGTCCCAAACACTGATTTCCCACAGCAACTGAGCTATTCTACGCCGGAACTGTGAAAACATATTTTGGCCAGGATGTGAAAAATGACAGCTGTAATGTTCATAAGGAGGTGTGGAAAAATGGCAACATTAAAAATCTGGAGTGAAAATATTACAAATATGCAAAGTTATGAGCGTGCATGGAAACTGCTCAATGCATGCTCGTAACACAGTCAATTTATGGACTTTCATCACCAAATTTTCAACATGGGAATTTTAGGACTTCTGCTAATGAAAAGTGTCCCTGTGATTTTCTTAATGTGTCCCGAACACTGATTTCCCACAGCAACCATGCTATTCTGTTCCAGAAGTGCAAAAACATATTTCGGCAAGGATGTGAAAAATGACAGCTGTACTGTTCATAAGGAGGTGTGGAAAAATGGCAATGTTGAAAATCTAGAGTGAAAATATCACAAATTGTGAAGTTACAAGCATGCGTAGCAACTGCGCAATGCATGCTCATAAAACAGTTACTTCTTGGATTTTTTTCCACCAAATTTGCAACATAGACACTTTGAGAGGCTACCTCATGAACACTGGCACTGTCATTTTGTTAATCATTCCCAAAAGGAAATTCCACCCAGTGACCATAAAATCATATTTTGGGACTGAATAACACCATGACAGTGGCTGAATTCATGAGGAGGGGTCCTAATAACACCATATTGAAAATTTGGTGCCAAAATTCCCAAAAATGCCTGAGATATGCAACAACGTTGAAAAAACCTTGTCTGTGCCATTATACAGCTTACCGGCATTTCTTCAGTTCGTGCTCAGCTTTGAAGAGTGCGGATGTGTTCCAGGTCCACCGAAGATCATTGCACTGGGCTCCGTATGTAAGTATGGGGTGAGAGGAGGTGTGGGGAGGCAGGGTGCTCAGACGGTGGGTGTGGGTTGGGGGTGGAGCCACCGGACTCAATGAGGGACCATTTTCTGATTTACAGGAAAAGAAAAAAAAAAGAAAAAATATCGCGGGACTTTTTTTTAAAACCAGGGACATTTGGCACACTGGAGTGAGCTCCTTGCATGCCACCAAGTGTTTTTTTGGGGGGGAGCTGTAGCTGATGGCAGATTAGGCACCCCCATCGACACATATGTGGGGCAAGAGCCGAGGGGGATGAGGCACCCCCTTGGCACACCACTAACATTTTTTTGGGGGGGACATTATGCCGACGGGGAGTGGACTCCCCCATCAGCAAATTACACTGGTAAGGTGGGGAGAATTATTCCAATGGGGAGTGGGCTCCCCCATCAGTAATTTACACTGGGAAGGAGGGGGAATGAAGCTGACGGAGATTGGGCCCCTGTCTGTGGACAAAAACTGTTTTGGGGGTGCACATGATGCTGAGTGGGATTGGGCACCCCCTCGGCAGTGGGGGCTATCTCATATTGTTTGTGAACATGGCGGTGGCTTGCCATTGCATTCACAAACAATATTACACTATGCAATGTTCTGCCAGGCAATGATGGGTCAATCCCTCATTGCAGCGGAATGGCTGACCCTGCAATGATGAGGCAGCCCCTGATTGCTGTGGTGAAAATGTTGCAAGTTGGTGGCACTTTTGGAAGCCATTGTCATCAGCATACTGTGCCTCCATTGATCCACCAGTGCCAAGCCCCCAAATGCAATGCCTCCGTTGCCTGCCACACTGCCATGCCTCCACAACCCCCATCTCTCCTAAGCTGCCACATAATGTTTTGCATGCATGTGCACAAGCAAACATAAAAATGACACTTCTCATGTTCACAAGGGGGGCATAAAAACTATGTTGAAAATTTGGGGTCAAAATGTCAAAAATAACTTAGGAAGAAATGTTGTGTGCAGGGCCAGCTAATGGCCCAATGAGTGGCATCTTGTGTTCTGGTGCCAGCAACTCGAGTTCTGGGATGAGCTCTAGGAGCCAGATGGGCAACATGAGGATGGGGCACAGTGCTGTCACACACCACCACTCCTAGCCTGGAAGAGATTGCGCAGTGTTCTGCAACACAGGCAATGCCTTGTGGTGGGCTGTGGAACCTTCCCTCCCAAGGCATTGACGTGCATGTCAAGGCTTGATGGAGCCATGTAGTGCATCAGGAGAAGAGTGGTTGGCAAGAAAAATGGGACATGAAATATATCCACTATTCTCATTTACAAGGGTGTGGTGTGAACATACATGGAACCCAAACCAGTGCAAACCACACCCTTGTGAATGAAAATTTAATTATCTGTGCAGCACCCATTTGTGTATTAGAGAGCAGGTAAGGAGCTTCTAGGAGTCCTAGGTTTCCAGCTGCTTTTGTGGCATAGCTGGTAGCACAACCAGAATGATATTTGGGATGGTCTGGGTACAAATCCCACCTAAGGTACTTATTTATTTCTCTTTTCCTTTTGACATCCACTATTTTTGTTTATTCTATTTCAATCAGTTGCCAAAGGGACCCGCACCAATAAGGATATGATTCCACTAGGGACCTGTGCCAATTAGGACATGATTCCACTGTCACAAAAAGAAGAGACAATCATTGCAAACACTACATTAATGCAAACATTAGGGGTGAAGAACACAAAATGCAGAAAGTATTGAAAGGAAAACCATTAGGGTTTAAAGTCTGAGTAGTCTTGGCAAAGTGGAGGTGTGATGTTCCTTGGAGTTGTCGACAATAATGCCCACCCCCTCCCATATGCAAACAATGTTATACATGATCTCTTGCTTCATGCACAGCCTTGTGTGAAGAAAGCTATGACTGATTCTGTTTATATTTATTTATTTATTTACTTTTTGTTGACCGGGTAAGTGCACTAGACAAATCCTGCCTATTATCAGGCACGACCTGGGGTAGGGGGATACAGATGAATGCCAACTGACCTTGAATCAGATTAAGCTGTTGGTGGTATTTTTAGTGAATGAGGGAAATTTGGCCAGGACACTGGGGAAATTCCCCTACTCTCCTGTAGGTGGATGGCTTGTCAGATGGCCACTCAGGGAGAGACTTCAGAGGAGAAGGATGTGTGTTTGGTGGCGGAGACAGCCTCCTCTCCCACTGCCTTACCTTCAGAATCACTCAGGCTGCTAGCCTGGAGAATGAGTTCGAGGAGATATTTCATGAGACGGTTATTTCATTTGAGGAATATGGTGAATCGAGTGAGCAGCTAGGACCTAATAGTATTGGAATGAATACAGGTAAAAAAGCTGAAGAAACTGAGTTTCAAACAAAACGAGATTCAATCCAGCAGCCTGCCACAGTATCAGCTGTTACGACTGACAGGATTGTGGAGCGGCCTGATAGCAATGACGCACAGAACTTCATTGACTTACTCAAACAAGGTGAGTCATTATCTTCCACAAAACCTACTTCTGTACCTTGTCAAAATGAGGATGCACGTTCAAGGGCTGGCAGTAAAATTGTAAGTAAGGTGTGCCAAGAGCCTGTGATCCTTGCAATAAAATCTGAGACTAGTCATTCACAACCTAAGAGTTCGGAAAATAAAACTGCTAATATAGCGAGGCAACACGCAGGGGATAAAGGTGTTAGTAACAGCCAACAACAACAAATGACTAAATAGATGGGCTTTGTATTTAAACCTCCCAAGTTGTTTGAAAGAATGTCCGATGGACACCCACATGTTATATGTCAAATGGAGGCAGCTCAACAAATGGGAGTTACTGAGTTTCAGTTTGACAAGCAGCATAAAAGTATGCACTTATAGTTTAAAGCTCCTGGAGATAGTAAAGAAGCATCGGAGATTGAGTTTGCTCAATGGCAGGAGATAAAAGCAGCGCACTTCAGCGGAAAGCCAAGTCCACCTTCAGATGTTCACGATGAATCTTG
The DNA here is from genome assembly GCA_016271365.2 of Neoceratodus forsteri. Classification (NCBI taxonomy): domain Eukaryota; kingdom Metazoa; phylum Chordata; order Ceratodontiformes; family Ceratodontidae; genus Neoceratodus; species Neoceratodus forsteri. Next base: position 802,453,704 of record CM028129.1, read on the forward strand.
GTCTCCACAGAAAGCACTCCTAGGGGCGGGTTGGGAGAAGATGGCATCAGGGATCTGGACTCCAGATTCAACATGGGACTCAACCTTTACATAATCTCAAACTGCACTTAATTGAAAGCCAAAGGTAACAGAGTCATCGGATTATAAAAATTCTCATGTACTGAGCATGGATTTAACTGCAGCTTTGCCCTCTACTACAATAGTGCACGGTTTGTCTAAAACTGAACTGAGGGATTCCACCATTGTACAAGGGGATTCACCACCACCTGATGTTCCCTCTCTAATTAGCGAAGGACCCTCTGCAGAAAGGAAAAGACCCCTAATGTCGGAGCTTTTTTCAAATGTGAGAAGAGAAGCTGCTCCACAGAGAAATGTTGTTCATATTCGTTATAAAGGGGGTTTAACAGAATGCCCTGATAGACACTATGTGGGGAAGTGTTTACTCAAAGACTGTTTGCATTTCTCACCAAGGGATGTTTTTGTGTTTATAAACATTTCTGGGGAGGACAATTATGATGTGAGCTTCAGATCCTCCTATGCTTTGGATATGTTTTGGGAACGCTATGGCCAAGTTAAGTTTTCACCTACATGGACCCACTTTTTAGTCATTCCCCTTACAAAACCTTTAATAAAATTTGTCACAGTGATGTTTCGGAATGAGGGGGTCCACGTAGAGGACATAACTTATTGGCTGTCACAGAAATGTGATGTCCTGAGTGAACCTGAGCCTATTCTTGATTCCGAACAGTTTTGGATGGGGGGATGGAAATATAAAATTAAACTTAGACAAACTGATTCAGGGATAGAGCATGTTCCTAATTCTTTCTTGCTAGGTAGAGACAGGGGTGTGTGTTTTTATGGAGGTCAATCCAGGGCCTGTTACAAGTGTGGCTCTAAAACTCACCTCTCTAGTGTATGCAACCAACCCAGGTGTGAAAACTGTGGAGAAATTGGACATGTAACCATGTAATGTGCGAATCACACAAAATGTGACCTTTGTGAGAGGGTTGGTCATGTCTTTCGGGAATGTCCCTGGGCTGCAAAAAATAAGGCTACATGCATCAGCCCAGACCTTCTGATACAACAAGCCCAGGACGCATCTTCTAAAGTAATCCCTGTCCCTCCTGAACCTGAAACTTAACCCCAACAGCAAGAAGAGGCAGTTGACCCTGCCCTTAACCACCCCTCCCCTCCTTTGGTTCCTGGTACAGAACATATGGTAGCTCCTACACATGATTTGGTTAAAAATGAAGTAGTAACAAGAGATCCTTCTGAATCTTCTGAACCTCCACTCCTAAAACCAGTTTGTTATACAGATACAGTGCTTTTTAGTAAACCTTCATTAGATGCTGCACCTCTCTCACCATTACCCCCTAGAAGATCCACAAGAAATCAAAAATCAAAATCTCCCCCACCTGTTTCATTTGAATCACATAATTTTTTATGCTGCATTATTTCTGAATTGGGGAGACACTGAAATGGAACTGGAGGATTCAGACTCTCAGAAATCTGTGCAAGAGTCTTCAGGGTCAATTACTGAGGATTATAAATGAAAAAAAGAAAAAAAGGAAAAAATTAGGTTTCCTTTTAAAACTTGACAATGTTTGAACAAAAATGGGGTTCTTTAAATACCCATAGCATTCTAAATACCATTAAAAGGAGGGTACTATTTCAGTACCTGCATGATGAAAACTTAACGGTTACATTTTTACAGGAGACTTGGATATTCTCAATAGAACAAGTCACATCCTTTCAAAGGAATTGGCCTTGGGGATCTTCTTATTGGTCCTTTGGTATTGACAGTGTAGATGGGGTGGGAATCCTGTTTAATACATATCAGTTTACGCTTTATAAAATAATTGATCTGATACCAGGAAGGGTACTGATTCTTGATGGGAAATGGAATGACTGCAATTGTAGGTTCATTAACATATATAACCCACAGATGAAGGCTGAATGAGTTAAATGTATGAAATCCAATCAACCTTTTTTAGTCACTTCATATAGGATATTTTGGGGAGGGGACTTTAATTGTAGTCTAATGGCTAAAGCACAAATGAAAAAAACCTTTTATGACTCAAATGCATTACAGTCTATAATTAAATCAGCAGTACTTGTAAATTGTATAGAGTATTTACAGTCAGGACTTAGCAGCACGTTTACAAGAGGAATATTCCAAACCACAATTGATTATATGCTGATATCACCTATAGTTAAGGTTGGAAATTTCCAGACCTTCCTGGTAGTATTTTCAGACCCTTTCCTTTTAATCTGTACATTGGGTCCATTACATTTGGAACAAAATAGATGAACTAGATGGAAATTAAACACCTCTATTCTCACTGACTTATACATTAGGAGTTCTATACAGACTATCTTTAAAGCACGTCTGTCAGTAGCATTTTTATATATAGTCTTGGGAAAATGGTGGATGGACACTAAATCAGACTTAAGTAATTGGTTTAAAAATTATGGTACTTCTAGAAGGAATGCCAACTTTTTTACATATCTCAAACTAAGAAGATAGTTACAACAGTTAATTTCTCTTTGTAACACTTCTCGGTTAGATTATTCAACTCAAATCGAAAAGATAAAGGAAGAAATGAAAAAATGTCAATATAACAGAGCTCATACAATTGAAATCATGCTGGCTAGTAGCACTCACAAAACCTTGATTGGTGATCCTTTAGAGGTTTGTAAATCATTAAGGGAATCAACTGCTATGGAGTTTTTAATAATAACTGATGGATTAAAAAGGGATAGTGCACAGGACATTGGTAAAATCATTCAATCCCACTATGAGACTTTATGCCCTAGCACATCTATTCTACAGACAGATATTGATAAATATTTAGGATCTATACCAGTCCCTTATTTACACATAGAGACTTCTACTACACCAGTAACAATGACAAGCATTGAAATAGAATCAGTTATAATGTCCTTTAAAAATGATGTATCACCAGGGTTAGATGGCCTTCCAAATCTATTCTACAAAACTTTCAAACCAAAAATAGTGGCCTGTTTGCATCTAGTATACAACTTTTTAATGGCAGGAAATTCACCACCACCCTCCTTTACAGATGGATTATTAATTCATATTTTTAAATCAGGTGATAAGGGAAATATTAAAAACTGGAGACCAATTACCCTTTTGAATTCAGATGATAACATTTTCACAATGATGCTAAATAATAAACTTAAAACATATGCTGGGAAAGTGATATCTCTGTATCAATACTGTGGGTTACCAGATAGACATATCCAATCAGCGATTATGATTATCAGGGACATTATAGAACATTTGTCATTAGAAGGTAAGACAGGGTATCCAATTTCCACAGACTTTGAAAAAGCCTTTAACAGAGTGTATTTACCCTTTTTATTTTCAGTGTTAAAATATTTTGGGATCCCTTCTAAGATTATCAGCACCATGCAGTCATTATATTCCAAGACGTTAGTGTTTCCCTTTATCAAAGGAATAAAAACAGAAGGTATAAAAATGGAGACAGGAGTACACCAAGGATGTCTCCTAAGTCCCCTATTGTATATTTTTTCATTGGAACCCTTATTAAGCTCTTTAACCTACTCTCCTAGGTGGAATAGTATCATGAGCCCAGACCACATTAAACAGTACTTACTGCAAGCATATGCAGATGATGTTTGCCTCTTCTTTTCCAGATATGAGCAACTTCAAGAATTTTTTACAGAATTTCAGTTATTCTCAGGTGTAGCTAACGCTAAACTCAAGATAGACAAAACTAGGGGACTAATTATAGGTGCAGGACACTATAGAGATATTTGTCAAAATGACATTCGCATAACCTCAGAGCCACTTCGCATTTTGGGAATTAGGTTTGGACCAAAAATCTTCCAGATGAAAATTGGGACAGTGTACTAAAAAAGCAAAATTAAAAGTGGCCAGATGGAGGGTATGGAAATTTACTAAACAAAAACGTATTCAGGCAATTAAACAATTTTTAGTCCCTTGCTTACAATTTGTAGCAATGATTTTTCCTTTACCAACCCAGTACGAGACAAGGTTGTATAGTTGCTTTTTTCAGATGTTGTGGGGTAATCGGTTGAACCGAGTAAAAAGGTGTTTTACTTACTTAGAGGAAAAGAAGGGAGTACTAGGCATGATTGACCCGGTTGTCTTCTTTCATGCACTCTTTCTTACCCAAACAATTAAAAGTAGTCTTTTAAGGCCTGACAGCAGAGAAGGTAATTGGATACAAATTATTTTAGGTCAGTATTTACAAGCTTGGCAGACTATGGCCCCTAAATTAAACCCAAAATTCATGTTCCTGTTTACTTTAGACCATCAGTTAAAAAACTATTTAGATGGCAGATGACTAAGGAAATGATTTGTAAAAATACTGTCAAAGTTTTGTGTAATATCATTATGAATAAAATATACCCAACAGAACCTAGTTTTAAAAATTGCCCTATGGCTCAGAACTCGTATATCTTGGGACAACTTAATAATGATAGGATCCTGGCCTTTATGTGGGAAGCACAGTGGCTTATAATGTATGGGAAACTAAATGTCAGAGGAAATGCAAAGTACAAGGCAATAGAAGAAAGAAATTGCCCATACCCTGAATGAACAAAGTCCACAGTTACAAATTCGGGACAATAGTGAAAATAGGGATTTAGTGGTAATAGGAGATTCCTTGATTAGAGGTATGGACACTATGCTATGCAGAGGAAGAAATGAATTTACTACAGTAAGCATGTTACCAGGAGTAAAGATACAAGACATATACCCACTTCTGGATGGATTTCTGGAAAATACCACAAACCCACTGGTTTTATTGCATGTAGGGATTAATGATATTCAAAACAGAAAATTACAAAATCTTTTTTTCAGACTTCCAGAATACTTTAGTAAAAAATAAAACACAAACGGGGAAGTACAATAATATCTAGCATACTACCAGTTTTTGGTTATCATTCAGCTAAAATGTCTAAAATAAATATGTTAAATAGATGGCTGAGAGATTTGTGTAGAAAAGAAGGAGCAGAATTCTTGGATAACTCGGCAGCATTTAATGACCCAAATTTGTTCAAGCATGATGGACTCCATCTTGAGAGGGTAGGGACCAGATACCTAGCCAAGAGATTTAAAGAAGTCACTAGGACTGATTTAAACTAAATGAGAGGGGGCAAGGGGGACAAGATAGAGAAATCACAAATAAAGGAAATAATGTCAACAAATCAGATAAACCCAATACTTGGAACTGCATGCTTTTAAATGCTAGTAGTTTGAAAAATAAAATGGGAGAATTTAGAAATATATTGTATGCTAACAATATACATATAGCAGCAGTAACAGAAACATGGTGGGACATAAATGATGACTGGGATCAGGCTATAGCTGGGTATACTTTATATAAACAGTCTAGAATATATAGAAAGAGGGGAGGAGTGGCCCTATATATAATAAATAGTATAAAAACAGAAGAAATAACAATATCCAATGATATGATTGACCAACTACGGGTTAAATTAATACCGACATATACCACCAAAATAGCATTGGGACTTATCTATAGAGCCCCTTCATCAACCTCACAATACAATAAAAGTTTGATTGAAAAAATTTTGTCTTTAAATCCAATGGACAGAATACTAATCCTAGGAGATTTAAATTTACCAGGAATAAATTGGGGAACATCATTTGCAGAAACACCCTTGGAGAGAGAGTTCTTAATTGCATGTGATCACATTGGACCAGTATAGTGTGTTGAAGATCAGACAAGTGGACAAAATATTCTGGACTTAGTTCTAACAAACATGGGAGATATATTAAGCGAATGCAAGACAACTGCACCTTTAGGTACAAGTGACCATTCCAAAGTAGAATTTAAATTAGCCGAACTACTAACTAAACAAAGGGGAAATACATTTACCTTTGATTTTGGCAAAGCAAACTTTGCCAAGATGAAAGCTAACCTTTCAAAATGGCAGTGGAGAGAAGATTTTGACAATAGATCATTAAACGACATATGGGAAATCTTTTCTACCAAGATTAAGCAGCAAGAAATGGAAAACATTCTTGTCAAGCAAAAGTATACTATGAGAAATAAAAATATACAGTGGTGGATACCCAAAATCAAAAAATTAATAAATATAAATCATAGGCTTTACAAAAAGTGGAAAACAAATAGATCAAACAAAACTAGGAATCAGTATACACAAATAACAAATCTAATAAAAAAACAAATTAAGAAGGCCAAAATAAACTATGAAATAAACTTAGTAAATAGGGTGGAAGGAAATCATAAGGCCTTCTATGCTTACATAAATAACATCAAAGGGAATTCAAATATTATAGGACCGTTAAGAAAAATAAACGGGGACAGTACATCAGATAATAAAGAAATGGCTGATATTGCAAATGAATATTTTTCGACAGTTTTCATTAAAAAAAGGGTTTATATCCTATTGTAAGATTTGATTCAAATCCAAAAGATAGAATAGTATTAAAACAAATTGAAGTCAAAGAAAGATTGGCTAAATTGGACCCAAATAAATCTCCGGGTCCTGATGGTTTCCACCCAAAAGTACTTAAAAGTTGGCAGAGATAATAGCCCCCCCATTAACATACATATTTCAAAGGTCATTGGATACAGGGGAAGTGATTGATTGCTGGAAATCAGCGGTTGTTGTCCCAATCTATAAAAAGGGTAATAAGATGGATCCTGCAAACTATCGATCTATTAGTCTTACTGCTATACCCTCCACAATTTTGGAGGGAGTATTAAAGGATAAGATAAATGAATATCTGGAATCAAATCATCTTACAGACCAATTTCAACATGGATTTGTGAAGGGTAGGTCATGCCAGACGAATATGCTGGCTTTTTATAACAAAGTTATAGACAGATTAGATATGGGAATCCCTGTGGATGTGTTATTTATTGATTTCTCTAAGGCTTTTGATAAGCGCCCTCATCCTGAATTATTACAACAAATGAGCAATTTGACTATAAATCCATATATAATAAACTGGGTTCAAAATTGGTCGGAAAACAGAAATCAACATATGAGCATTAGAGGTGAGCTGTCTGAAAGGTTGGGGGTGACTAGTGGGATCCCTCAGGGTTTGGTGCTGGGCCCTTGCTTATTCAATCTATATGTATCATCTCTTCAAATAAAGCATGATTCTTTTTGGATACAAAAATTTGCAGATGACTGCAGGATAGGTGCAGAAATAAATATTAGTCAAAATTAATCAAACCTACAAGATACAATGGATAACATAGATATAGGGACAAATAAATTTAAATTGACATTAAATCATGATAAATGTTTTGTTATGCATTTGGAAAATAGAAATCTAAAAATACCCTATAAATTAGGAAATATATTATTAAAGACAATAGATGAGGAAAGAGACTTGGGTATTACAGTTTCTAGTGATATGTCTTTTTCATCACACTGTCAAAAAAACTGCTCAAAAAGGAAATAGAATCCTAAATTGCATATTAAGACATATATCATCTAGGAATAGGACTGTTATCATGCCTTTATATATATCACTGATTAGACCAATCATGGAGTTTGGTGCCCAGGTTTGGACACCATATAAAAAACAGGATATTATTTTGTTGGAAAGAGTCCAGAGGAGAGCAACAAGAGCAATACACAATATGGCAGAGAAAAACTATGAAACCCGTTTGAGAGAGCTAAATATGTATTCACTGGAGTTGAGAAGGAAAAGAGGGAATATGTGCTTAGTGCACAAGGCTTGGAAAAATGATGATCTTTGGGATACCACTGGTCTTGAATTAAATAAAAGTGTATACAATACTAGATCTCATCCTATGCAGTTAACAGCATTAAATAGGAAAAAAGTACGTAGTACATGGTGGTTCAATCAAAGAGTTGTGCATGAGTGGAACAGACTACCATTGGAGGTTGTGGCCAGCCAAACAACTGCTGAGTTTAAATCTAGATGGGACATATACATGAATAAAATTAGAGTTTAGAAATAGATGGCCAGCATATAGAACGTAAGTCCATTTAGCTTAGTATTATTCCTATGATTCCTATGAATGTATCACCCAGGAAGAGTCTATGGAACATTTTTTATTGCATTGCTCTTACACAAAAAATTATGGGATTATACTGCTTTGAAATGGAAACCCCCTTGGTTAAAAAGATTAACTTATTATATTTTGGTGGTAGGTATTTATCCCCCTAGTTTAGCATTATTTAACCATAGTACATTAGCAGTGTTTTTTTGGATGTTTAAAATTTTATCTATGGCAAACCAGATGTCAATGGGTTATTTACCAAAATAAAGTTGCATACGAAGGTTACTGTCAATTGGTAACAAATGAATTAATGAAAATATATTTCAAAGAATTGCACACAAAGGATTCAAAGAAGGTCAAAAACTGGTGGAATGGGTTTTCTTTTATTATAAAGTATAAATGAAAATATATATTCTTGTTAAAGAGTGAAGCTGATATTTAGTTACTTATGTATTAGGATTAGAGGTCTACTTTATAGCTTGTTTATTTTCAGTATTGTGATTTATGTATTATACTTAATAAAAATTCCCCTACTCTTTTCGATAACTGCCATGGGATCTTTAACATCCACCTGAACTACCACCAATCCAGGCAGATGGGACCTTGGTTTAACATCTCATCTGAAAGACAGCACCTCAGAAGTGCAGCACCCCTCTCATGCTGCACTACAGTGTCAATACTGGGATATTAACCCAAGTGCCAGATGTGGGAACTGAACCCACAGCCCTCTGATCTACCAGTCTCAGAGGCGAGTGGCGAGGGTGCTACCTACTGAGCCACTGACACTATGCACTGTTTGCCATATGTGGAGAGCTATACTTGTCTGCCTCCAAACAGTATATGGCTATGAGGCTCTGGCTTGGTGCTGTACCTTGTGCTTTGAACAGGAAGCTATAGACCTGGGGGGGGGCATTAGGACTGCAATGCCAGGGAACAGCATAACACCAATTTGCCAAGACTCCTGAGACATCAAATTCTAGTGGTTTTAATGTCCTTACTTTGTGCATTTTGCATTATTCAACTATATGACTTGCATTAACATAGTTTTTTTTGCAATGGAATATGTGTATCTACTGTATGTATGTATATATGTAGGTATGTATGTATCTCTCTATCTATCTAGCTAGCTATTGTGAATGGAATGACCCGAGGCTGGATTTGCAAAGGGCCCTTAGATCCAGACAAGCTACGCCAAACAACCAGCTTACATCAGATCTTGGTGCACCAAATACTATATGCCATATGCCTAGAGGTTAGAGGAACGAGGTGTGAACAAGCTTGATACATCCAGCAGACCAGAACTGAGTTTGATTCTCACAACCTCCACTTGCATACTGTGTGACTCTGAACAAGTCACTTAACTGCCCAGTGCTCCCAGGTCACCCCTGAAAACAGGCACTTGTGCCTAGTGGGCCTTACCTGGTTAACAAAGACTAAAATAAAATAAAAAATAAATATTTTGCAAGAAAAGTGTTCCCTGTGACAAAGTCCCCCAAACTGATGCAAGAGATCCACTGCATCAACAAAATGATGCAAGGGATGAAAATGAAGCAAGTTGTACCCAAAAATGGTGCAAGTTGACTAAAACAAAATGGTGCAAGCTGAATCAAAAAATGGTGCAAGCTGAGTCAAAAAATGGTGCATGTTGAGTCAAAAATGAAGCAAAGGATGAGAATAATGCAAGTTAAGTCAAAAAATACAGCAGATGAAATGGTGAAGACTAAGCCCCAATAATGTTCTAAACTAGTCCTGCAGGGGAATATTGGCCCTTAAAAGTAGTATAGTCAGGTCTGACCACCTGCTGTGGGCCTCTTTATATGCTCTAGTGTCCCTTAGACTAGCTCTGACTGGTCTAACAGTGACATGTATCTTAGGCACAAGGACAGGACTTGCATTCTTTGAATATCCCAAATAAGGGGATGGTTCATTATTTTGGTGATGCAGGCATCCCTTCCAGCATGGCACAGGCCTTTTTTTGGTGCAAGCATGGCTCATGCCAGTATGGTGCATGCAGACCTGTTTTTGACACAAGCACCATTTGAAAATCAGAACTGACACAAGGTTTGATGCATCCTGCTCCTTGCATCAGTTGTTTTTGATGCAACCGCCCTGTGTCATTATCTGGCCTTTGAAAATCCAGCCCCTGGTTTTTAATTCCCGAACCCAAACTTGGTAGCCAAATATGTAGGTGGCAACCTGAATTATTTTATACTAACTCAAGAGCAAACCTTAATCCTAATTAATATATGAGCAATTAGCAGGTAAATATGCAACTATTTGAGTGATACCTGTCTGTAAACATTAGTACAATCCTGATAGTAACAGTCTTTTATTTTGGGGGGGGGTCTGCTGAAGTCATCTATGTGCAGCTTGCAACAGTGTGTAAACAGTTCATAAAGTTATTCTTGAGAATTACAATAGCAATCAAAATTGGTATGAGGCAGTATATTGGTTGTCAGATGACCTCTATAATGGATGAAACTTAGCAAGAAACAAAGTCCAGTCATATCTGCATTTTTCTAATACACAGACCCCCAACCAAGTATGGTGCTCTTATGCACTGATAAAAGGTACATGGAAACAAAGTTGTGCAAATGCATTCAGCATTTCTGCAGAATCACAACATTCACTAAAATTGACCATACCTGGACAAACACCTCACTCACACTGGAAAGCACTTGCAGGAAAGAGAAAAATTGTCATTATGGCTTTTCTGTTAATTTCAGATACTACAACTACTTATGTTCAAATCAACTTTACAAAATCATACTTGTCACACCTTTAACTGGAACACATCCAAGAATGTATGTGCATTAAAGTAAAGAATGTTGGTCAGATTTTCAAAGGTCGGATGCAAGCTGTGACAATGGCATCTTGAGCCAACATCCCCTGCGTTGGGGACCTTGCACCTGATTCAGTATCGGACGGGGCCCCTGAGCCTGCATCCTGTGGCTTGCAGCATAATTGGCAGTGCCACAAACAGACGGCGCAACCACTGAGTATGCCACAAGTCATGGGACAGTCGGGAGGCATAGAATTTAGTTTTTTTGGGGCCCCCCAGCCCTGAATCAAATTCCCATTTATATGAATTATTCAACCTTTGTGGGCTAGCAGACCTCCCCATCCCAATCTGCCAGTATATTTTATCATTGCCAGTAATTAATTCCCTGGTGATCCAGTTGGCACCCCTCCAGCCCTGATCCTTGAATTTCCATGTTCTGCAGTTATGCATAACTTTTCCCCCAACCCATAACCAGCTGGCAAATGGCAGCTGCTGTCAGTCACTGAGCACATATTATTTACTGTATGTGCTCATGCAGAGCTCAGTCAGCGGCTGACCATGGTGGTGAGAGGTGGGCTGCGCCAGTCACCGGCTAGGTATGAGTTGGGGGAGTGGGGTGGTCTTGCACTGCCAGGTGAGGGGCCACTAGACCACTAGGGCTAATGTAATTAACAAAGGAATGCAAACTAGGAAAAGTTATGCATAACTGCCATACACAGAAATTCAGGGATTGGGGATCGGGGCTGACTTATTTCATTAGTTTGGGGATCGGAGCTGGGAGGGTGTCTACTGGATCATCAGGGAATTAATTAGTGAAAATGATTGATCACACTTTGAGATCAGGGCTGGAGGAAACACAGTGGTGATGGTTGGCAACCGTCCCAGAGGGTGTCTAAGTACTGTAACTCCTGCTTTAAGACAGTCTAACTGTACTTAGACCAATGTCCTCTGGGATGGTTCTCTGAATATAATTTAAGGGGATGTGGCAGCCTGAATCTACTGCAAGCCCTCTTGTGCCATGTTACAGCCCTTTTTGTGCCGCAAGACTAGTGCACACCTCCTTTGCCACAAGCAGCCTGCATTTAATGCAGGCTGCTTTTCCTGCATAGCTCCCGGCTGCATCTTTGGTTGCAAGGTGCCAGCTGCAGCACAACTATTTGCTGTAGACACCTTGCATTTGACATAGGGCTTTGAAAATCTGGCCCTGTATCTGTATATCACCTACCTTTATTCTAACAAAAAGCTCCAGTATACTGCACTTAAAACAGTAAGTGTTCTTTAGAAATTTAAAACATTTATATATGAGGCCTTATCAGAACACTGTTGATGTGTTCTTGAATACAACTAGCAGAGATGTGCAAGTAGAAATAGCATGTTTTCAAGCAGTATCCAGTACAGATCATATCCTTCGTTGATAGTCCATAAAGAAATCATGCTTTTGCCAAAATGTCAACATATGCCAATCCTCCAACCAGACTCACCAGGACTGCTCATCTGTGCACTCTTCTGAGATAGGAGGATCCCATGACAGGAGGGGGTGCATCCTTTGCTTGGAATGGGGAAAAGAGTGTGGGGGGATATGAAACAGAGGGAGGAAGTGGGTTGAGGGGTTTAATGGATTACCAGACCCAGTAAAAAAAAATAGTGATGGAGCTGGCCTGGTGGCACTGAAGGTTGAGTTGCTGGACACCTTATCTTGTGCTACGCTGGCAAACCGAGTTGGGGAATGACCTCAGGTCATCACAGTGCTAGCATTGGGGGGGAAGGGAGGAGCAGTATCGAGTTGAGCTGGCAGGCTGCTCTACTGTCCTGGGGGTGGTGGGGGTAGGTTGTCCCCCTTCCATAGTTCCGCTCCCACCAGGTGGAGGTTCAGTAGGATAGCATACGTGGAGGGGGAGACAAGGAAGGGAGGGTGGAAGGGGGCTGAGCTGGCACCAAGGTGTGTGCATACGTGCCTCCACATGCATGTACAGCCATGTACCAGGACCTCGGGTAGGGAAAGTGGGATCTACAAAGAAAACACATTAACACCTATATAAAAAATAGTGGTGGGTGTGAGTTCATGGGTCTGGGAAGAGCACTGGACCTTGTGAAAGAAAAAACACACTACCACATATAGAGTGTCACTTAACTATGTGCAATATATTTTGACAAAAACATTTTAACAAAAAAAATATTTAAATTGCTTTAGCCTGACATTTCTAAGTAAACTTCTAGTGTAATTTTACAGACATTGTTTTTTTAAGATAGATTTTAATAGCAGTAATACAGTCTATTTAATTTTCCACAGCTGAATTGTATTCTTTAAATTCTGAGACTGGTCACACAAAAGTCTTCAGGTTCTGAGTTGATGTGGTGCACTGCTGATTTTACTCCCTACAGTGCCACTTACCATATTCATCTGCATTACTCATGAACCTTCCCAGTCCAGCATGGGTGCCTTTACAAATCAGCTGCAGCTCCTACATCAGTTTGCAATCACAATGTGGTTCTTTTCGATTAATACTCATCTGCTTGGAAAACATATTATTTCACGAACATAGTTAACAACATACTGCTGCAGCTCTGCAGTGATATGTTTTAACTATTTTTGTCAAATAAAATGTTTTCCATGCAGATGAGTGGTGCCGCTACTTGTTTTGCTGTGCTGAATTTTGGTTCATACTGGGCACATTCACACAACAGAACTGTTTTGTTGTAGTGGATTCTTTTCGATTAACACTTTTAAAGGTAAATTTGCAAAACCAGTGATTAATTTAATACTACAGAGAAGCACACTATGACAGGTTCTACAGCAAATTTACTATTCCTACTAAAAACACAGTGGTGAGTCTGAATTGGTGGATCCAGGAAGAGCACTAGGCATCACTTGCTCTTCTGCCCATGTGCCAATCCATACCACTGTAACACAATAAAAAAAACATTAAACCATGCTGCTGGTCATTTATGATCAGCTTCTGTAGTATGGTACAGTCTGCTCTTGCTGTTCTCACTGATGCCACACAATCCTGTACAGATAAGACTAGAATATGCACATCAGACAAATAAAAAGGGATTTTATATGTTCAAACTGAAAATGTTTTGGTTGCAGCACTTAATGTGTGACCACAGAATTCTCAGTTGATGACTCAGGAATCATCCCCCTCACTGCACCGGGCATCCAGGAGTTTTCTGGTGCCCAGAAAAGGTATTTCTATGCCAAATTTCAAAAAACAAACACAAGACTCTATGTCATATTTAACTAGGTTCAGATGTTTGATTTAAAGAAAAATTATCATAATTTGTATGTATTTTCTGACTTTATGTTCTCATATACACACACAAAAAATATTGTGGCTCTCATAACCTATTTTTTTTTCTCATGACCCAAAAACACAATTAGTCATAACCTAAAAACAACTCACAAAAGAATAATTTTTAGGTCATATCAGAGGATTATCCTGAAAACTATACTGAGCATGCTTAGAAGCCAAATTTAAACATTATAACTCTAGAACCAATTAATATTTTTTTCACAAAACCTTAGAAAGGCACACCCTTGGCACAAGCCCCTTCAACCCTGAAAGTTTCAGAACAAAATTCCAAACCGTCTTTACTGTAGGTGAGAACAAAAGAATGGCCAAAAAGTTAACTTTTTAAAAACATTTTTTACAGTCTGTTTCTTGGAAATTAGATTAGCATTTGTCATGAAGCTTCCCACACCTTGAGAACTTGCTACCTAGATCCACTTGCCAACTTACGTGTAATACTGTTGAACGGTGCCAGTGTTATTAAGGTGCAAAGATTTGGGTTTAATATTGAACACCTTGCTCAGCCCTTACTATACAAGTGAATATTTTTTAATTAAATATACTTTATTAATAATTAGAGAAATACAATAAAAACAGTAAATAAACCACAAATTCACAAATGGGTGGGCACCTACACTAAACAAACAAGAAACAAATGAACAATAAACATTGAAACACTAAACATAGTGAATACTGTCCAGCCCCATCACCCATCCACCTACCAATATCACCTGCAGGGCCACCAAAGTCATCCCAAGTCAAGGAGCCAATGAAGGCAAGGGGATTGGGGTGTGGACAATAGCCCTATTGGAAAGTTGCTGTCTCAAAGGGGTAGTAGAAATAGATGTTAGAATTGGAGAAGCAACAAAGTATGAAATGTTTCCCAATGAGATCTATAAGTAGAATAGGTGTAATAAACACTATCCAGGGATTTCTCAACATGAGAGCAGTCAAAATTTCCTGCACCACTCAGCCCAACTAGGTATAGCAGCATCCACCTAATGACGAAGAATACATAATTTTGCCACTGCTGTGATCAAGGCTATATTACCCTGCTGGAGCCCAAGGAGACAATCATGATAACCCCCCAGCCAACATATCTCTGGGATGTATGCCTCCTGGAGACTCAAAAGGGGATCCAGCCTATTTTTAATAGAATCTGAAAAAGGTTGGATTTCAGGGCATTGTCATAACATGTGGTATAAGATGCCCTCTCCTTGATTATAGTGGGTACAAGTAGCAGATTTATTCTTACCCATTTGATATAACTGCATAGGAGTAAATACATATTGTAAATAATATTAAATTGCTGCAACCTCAAATGATCTTGCTTAATATATTTATATAGGTCTTTCCAAATTCCATGACAGGATTGGTCTGAATACTCAAGAACCAGGGCACTCACCCAATAGAATGCCTTAGAAGAGATTGTAGTGGAAAAATGTTGAACTATTGCCTTGTAAATATTGAAATTAGGATACGATTGCTGGGCTAAGGCATATTAAAAAAAAAACAGAATTGCCCTGCCTGGTTTGACCATGGCAGAGGATCCAAAAATTGTAAAACACAGCAGATCATCTGATAAAACTGAAAACAGTCTTTCTGTTGAAGGCCAAACTGCTTTTGAAAGACTTGAAGGAAATTTGTGAATGACCAGAGAGTAAGGCATCCAAGGAAAGGTAGGGCAGATCCATTCATATTCCAAGCTGAAGTGTTTTTTTAGCAATTACAAGGTTGGGATTATTAAACAGTGGTTGCTTTATATCTTTGTAATAAGGAAACTTTAAAGGTTAACAAAACTGAGTGTGGGCACTGTTCGACCAAGAGATTGGGGTATAACGCAATGATGCAGGTAAGCATGACAGTAGGATATAAAGAAGAGAGGAAAGGGAAACCTGACATTGAAAGGCAAGGGTCTTCTCTATATGTAACCATGAGGGAACACATGTAAGGGATGGCACAGGTTTGCCAAAGAGGCCCACTGACAATATTTGGTACCATGTAGTACAACATAATATCTCAAAAAATGTGGCAATTGTAAACCACTATACAGCTTGGATCTGACCAGTCTGAGGTGTGTTCACCTCCGTGGTTTGTCAAGCCATAAAAAATAGCTTAGTGTCAAGTCCAAGCATGCAAACCAAGACCTTGAGAGTGCTATATTTGACATGCCCAAAGGGTACAATAAATAGGGCAGAATATTCATTTTAATAATGTTAGCCTTGCCCCAAAGAGTAAGCGGTAAAGATTTCCAACACTCCAAATCTAGTTCTATAGTTTTAAGTAGTGGTTCAAGATTAAGGGCTTTTAAAGAAGTAGGGGAAAAGGCACGTTTAATACCTAAATAATTTAAACATTTATTTTCCCAGGTACAGTCCTGAGGTTCGATAAGGGTTTTAAAAACTTGAGAGTAGAGAGGGAAAATTACCAATTTGTCAATGTTGAGTTGTATGAGGGAAAACTTGCCGAAGTCCCCTACCACTTTAAGGACTTTGGGAAGAGACACTTACAGGTCCAATAAGTGGAGGAGAATGTCATCGACATACGTTGACATTTGAAACTCCTGGGGACCAATGTGGATACTATAAGTTTGAGGAGTGGCATTGATTTTCATGGTCAGAGGTTCTAAGTATAAATGAAAAATAATATGAGAGAGGAGCCATCCTTGCCATGCACCTCAGGTGATAGAAAAAAGATCTGATAGGACACCATTGCAAGAAACTCTTGCTATTGGGGACTAGTAAAGAATTCAGATCCATCGAATAAATGTATTTAGAAAACCGTATTTACCCAAGATAAAAAATAAATAATGCCAGGATACTCTATCAAAAGCTTTCTCCATGTCTAGGGAGACCACGACTGTGGGTGGATTGGCAGCCCAGGACACAGAAACAGGATAATGCACTTTATGCAAGTGATCACTAGAGAGTCTACCTGCCATGAAACCAACTTGTTCATGCCTAATCAAGCTCCCTCAGACTTTGCCCAGCCAAGCAGCCAAGATTCAGCAACAATTTTAGTGTCAACATTAATCAGGGAAATAGACTGGTAGCTATAAAGCCGAATGTGATCTTTACCATGTTTTATTTATTTATTTAGGAAATCAGAATTACAACCCTTTGAGTCATAGACTTGTTTCCAAAAGCTCCAAGTCAGAATAAAACATAGACATTCATACAGTACATACATAAAATAAATATGGGTGAGCAATCATACAGAGTATAAGTACAATGAGCAAGGGTTAATGCCTATACATTTGGTAGGTAAAACAGGGCAGAGCAACTGACATATTTACTTAATGAGCAGTTAAGACCTATCCAATTGGTAGCTAAAGCAATGCATGATATAAGTTGGTAGTGAGCCACCTCAGGGAGGCCTTGTCTTATACATAATACAATGTTCATATTCATAGTCCAGTGCAACTACATGGTAACCGAGGGAGGTGAGGAGCCTGTAGGCTAGAAATAGTGAGGGCTCTCCACTTTTGATTGGCTTTTGGAAGTAGGGTGATTTTAGCTTCTTAAAGTAGTAATTCTTGCAATTTATTTTCATATAAATAGTTACATAATTGGGTTATGAATAAGATTAATTCACCCAAAAATGCTTTATAAAAATTGGAGGGGAAGCAGTTGGGACCTGGGGCTTTATTGTTGGATAAGAATGATAACGCCTACCTAACTTCAGCTTCGCTAACTGGGTCCTCTAATAAAAGTCTCTGGTCTTCCATCAACTGGGAAAGCTTGAGATATGCAAAAAAAACTAGGAAATATGGGATTCAGCATATGCGGGATCAATATCATCTGTGTTAAAATTGAAGATGTTTCCTCCTTTAATACCTTAGAGTCTGCTTTGACTGGCATTTGATTTCTTTTTTTCAGATTAATTATGCTTTATTGTTAGGAAGATATTTTCCTGTCATTTGTTACAGATGTAAAGAAGAGATTGTTACATGTTTCATTTTGACATACAAGAAATATAAGATGGAGAGATTTTACAATGATAAATATTCACAAAAAAACCTCTAGTGAATGACATATAGTATTGTAATTCTTTATACACATCACTCCAAAACTTAAGAGACATGCACTGATTTATCCTCATAATCTCCCTCCCACCCCCCGATCCCATACCCTCCATCTCCCCACCCTCAGGTATACAGAAAGGTTAATCTATGGCTGTATTGGCCCTGGGTGCAATTACTGGAAAATGCCTAAAGAGTATATTGGTTTTTATAGTAGTAACTGTTGAGAACTTTGTAATCTGTAGATTATGCAATTAAATGGTTAATAGTGTATGTAAGGGGGCCCATACTTTCTGATAATAATGTGGTCTTTTTGTTGTTTGGGCGATGATGCATTCTGCCTGTAAGGCAAAGAGTATCTCTGCTAACCGCTTAGTGAATGTGGGAGTGCTCTGATCCAGCCAGTGCCGCATGATTACTTTCTTGGCACATAGAGATATTAGTGCCCTATGTTTATGCTGATTACCAATCAAATTCCCCCATATTCCCCTATTATGGAAATTTCTGGTTTAAAGTCTTCAGAGAGACCCAAGAGAGGATCCAATTTAGATTTGATGATGGACCAGAAGGATGTAACTTTATTACATTCCCATAAAATATGCAGTAGCGTACCAGGACATTCTTTACACCGGGAACAAAGATTGGAGGGAAGCTTCCCCATTTGATATAG
The DNA here is from genome assembly GCA_016271365.2 of Neoceratodus forsteri. Lineage (NCBI taxonomy): Eukaryota > Metazoa > Chordata > Ceratodontiformes > Ceratodontidae > Neoceratodus > Neoceratodus forsteri. The sequence continues at coordinate 802,472,512 of CM028129.1, forward strand.
TCTGGCCAGGGTATAGTATAGATCATGTAGAACATAAAATTGTAGAATGCAGTATCTTATCCACTTCACATCTTGATATAGATGTGACCAGATTTTGGACCATGATTGCGGTGTTGGGGAGTCTGAAGGTAGTGCCTGTTCCCAGATGTAGTGTGGTGTTCCTTGCAGTTCCTCTATGTCATCCCTTAGGAGGCGATAGAGAAAAGAAATAAGATGGGATGAAGGTAAGTTAGAAATGACCAGGAGAAGTGGGCCAGCTAAATTTTGTTTCCAAGGTCCTGGCCCAAAATGTTGTGATAACATGTGTTGTATTTGGATGTATTTGAAGCAAAAAGAGTTGGGGAGATTAAACTGTGCACAGGCTATTTGGAATGACATCAATTTATATTCTTGTAGTAAGTCTATGACTTTGAGTTGAATATTCCCTGGCCAAAAACTATATGGAAGAGGTAGTCCTCCAATCTTGAAATTGAGATTACCACATATAGGTTGGGAGATATCTCTTACCAAGGATATCTGGAATGTGGTACAAAGCTGGGCATGCACTCAAAGTGTTATCCCAATGGGTAAGTCCCGAAGACTTTTTGATTAGATTCTTAAACGGGATAAATATGAGAGTATTGAGAGTTATACTACTTACGGAGGCAAGGGACTTTTCTATTTGAAGCCACAAAGGATGATATTGGGTCTTATCTGTAGTTGTCTCGGCCTTCCACCAGTATGTAAGAACTGAACATGTAATGGAGAACTGATAAAGAAGAAGATCTGGAAGTTGTAGACCTCCATTCACTCTACTCCTCTGTAATTTAAAGAGAGCCCTCCGAGGAGTCTTGCCGGCCCATATAAAGTTAGATATAAGTCTATGGATTTGCATAAACCAAGTTTTAGGTAAAAAGAGATACGTCATCTGTAAGGGGTACAATAGTCGCGGAAGAACATTCATTTTCACTACTTTTAAGCGTCCCCAGAGGGACAGTGGAAGTGCGGCCCAGCAGGAAAGATCTATTTTAATTTAAGCAGGAACTTTGCCAAGATTGTATTGTTTAATCTTGACTTCAGAAAAAGAAAGATATATCGCCAAATATTTTAGTTTATCCTTAGTTCAATGGAGCCCTAGATGAGAAACATCTGCTGAGAACATATGGACATTTAGAGGCATTAGTTCCATCTTAGTTATATTGAGCTTATAATGAGAGAATTTCCCAAATTCTATGATAAGTTTGAGTGCAGCAGAGACAGATGTGGAGGGGTGTGTCACATGCAGAAATATGTCATCGGCATACACCAAGAGTTTATACTGTTATGGACCAATAGATATGCCAGAAATATTGGGGTAATTGTTGATACGTTTAATGAGCAGTTCTGGATATAAGTCAAACAGAAAAGGTGAAAGTGGACATCCCTGTCTGGTACCTTGCTGCAGATTGAAGGGTTGTGATAAATGGCCATTACAAAATACTTGTGTAGAGGGTTGTGTGTAGAGAATCGTGATCCATTTGATGTACTGTGTTGGTATGTTAAAGCGATGTAGCAGATAAAATAAATAGTCCCAGGAAACCCTATCAAATGCTTTCTCTGCAGCCAGGGAAACCAGGGCAGATGGAATTCGGGATTCCCTGGATGCAGAGATCAGATAGACCAATTTGCACATATGATCGGAGGACACCCTACCCATAACAAACCAACTTGTTCTCTACTTATAAGACTGTGCCGCACTTTAGTCAACCTAGTAGCCAGAATCTTAGCAAGTATCTTCATATCAACATTAATTAAAGAAATAGGATGTTAGTTAGTAATAGAAGGGGGGCCCTATCAGGTTTGGGGAGAACCACGATTGTGGCTTCAAATAGAGAGAAATCTGAAATACCATGATTAAACATATAATTGTATGAATCTAGGAGAACTGGTGTTACTTGTGCTTTAAAGAGTTGGAAGAATTCTGCGGTGTAACCGTCTGGTCCTGGGGCTTTGTCTAAGGGAAGGGAATCAATGGCCAGGTCTATTTAGTCCTGGGAGATAGGTGCCTTAAGCGTGTCTGCTTGACTAGCATTCAATTGAGGAAGTTGAATCATCTGTAAAAACTGATCTTCCGCTGCTCGGTTGAAAGGGGAAGAAGACTAAGAATATGTTTTATAATACTCCTGGAAACAGTTTGCTATATCTCTAAGGGAAGTAACAATTTGCCCTCTAGAGTTTTGAATACAAGAAACAACTTTGTTGGAGGCCTGTGCCTTGAGACGTAAAGCCAGGAGCTTTCCTGCCTTGTCCCCCTGATCAAAGTAGTGGATTTTGGAGTGTATAAGAAGGTGTTCCGCTTTTTCAGTTAGAATTGAATTATAGCAGTCTCTGAGAATTTCTAAGGCATTGAGCTCATCTAGGGTGGGATTGATGGAAAGTGTTAGTTCCGAATTCCTGATGTCTTGTAGTAGAGCAGAGGTTACTTTGGAGGTAATCTTTTTTTTTACTGTGGCCAGGTGAATAATTTCCCCCGTAATGAAAATTTAAATGCTCCACATACAATATGTAGCTTGGGCATAGTAGGGGTGTTGAGACTGAGAAAATTAGTAATGAAGTCTGTGAGCTGGGATTGCAGATGTTCTGACTGAAACTATTGACTATTAAATTTCCAGACCTTATCTTTAGAGAGAGGTGGGCCAGGACTCCAACATAATAAAGTGGGATCGGGGTCTGAGATCACTTTAGGGAGGTAGTTACAGGATAAAACTGATGAAAGGCGGTCAGTGTCCAGAAGAAAATAATCAAGACGGGAAGATGAGTTATGGGGAATAGAATGAAAGAAATATTCCCTCTGGTGAAGGAAAAGATCCCTCCAAGGGTCTATTAAACCAACAGAGTCCATCATTTCTCTGATGGCAATTTGTGCAGGGGAGAGAGATGAGAAGTACCCTCTTGAATGGTCCAGGATATTGCAATAAACTAGATTCCAATCTTCTCCTAGTACAATGGGAAGGGAGGACCATGGGATCAGGTCATTCATGAGGGAAATGAAGAAGGAAGGATTCTCTATATTAGGGCCATATACAGTATAGAGCCAAGTACCACCTCAGAGTGGCCTAGTGAGGCCTTAATCAAAATATATCTATGTTGAGAATCCACAATGGTTTCCAATAGATGGAAGGGTACTCTCCGTGCTATGAGGATTGCTACACCCCCTTTACGTGTGTCAGGCCCACTCCCTAAAGCTTGACCCACCCAGGACCTTCTGAGCTGTAGGACTTGGGGGGGAGTCAAATGGGTTTCTTGAAGAAATGCTACATCTATATCTATTTTATGGAGATGCAGCAGTACCTTGGCACATTTAACTGGAGTTTGGGTCCCTTTCACATTCCAAGTACACACTTTATAAGTTGCCATCATATTGAGAATGTTTGCCAGTATTGCTCCTTAGGCCAAAGAGAACAAGAATTTTTAAAGTACAGAAAGAAAATAAGAAAAACAGTATCGTACTGCATACTTGAGCCCTCCCCCCTTTGTCCCGCCTTTAGCTGCCCTTCCTTCTTTCCCATCTCCCTTACATGTCCCCCAACCCCACACTCACAGCAATTTGGGAAATACTCATTAAGGGTTGTCCTCTGGCTTGGGTTACATATGATCAACCCAGAAGAAATATGATTAAGCAAAATGACTGTCCAAGAAATAACAAAGTAAAAAGCTATGAGTATCCCCCACCCTTACTCTGGTACCTAACACCCTTCTCCAGTTGCAGAGTTCAGATCACCCCTCCCCACCCCAACTCTCCCAACAGCATGAAAACATCATAACATTGTAACATATAACTTTAATATCTTGAAACAATGGAATTGCAATCCTCTACCCTGGTAAATAACAATAGAAAGCAATTAGACTGTAGTAATGTGGAGAGACAAGACCCCTCTTTAATATAGGTATGCTAAATGGGTCTCCAAAAATTAGAAACAATTATTCCATCCTTAACTGAAGGAGGAGAAAAACAAAAAACAAAAAAAAACATGGGGATATCTCTTTGGATCGCACCCACGAATCAGAGCTGTGGACTACAGTAATGTAGAGAGACAAGGCCCCTCTTAATATAGACATGTTAAATGGGTCTCCAAAAATTAGAAACCTTTATTCCTTCCTTAACTGCAGGAGGAGAAAAACAAGAAACCAAAAAACAGGGGGATATCTCTTTGGATCACACTCACAAATCAGAGCTGTAGACTGTAGTAATGTAGAGAGACAAGACCCCCTCTTAATATAAACATGCTAAATGGGTCTTCAAAAATTAGAAACATTTATTCCCTCCTTAACTGCAGGAGGAGAAAAACAAGAAACGAGAAAACAGGGGAATCTCTCTTTGGATCGCACACCACAAGTCAGAGCTGTATTAAATGATTCAGAAATGTCACACCAATATTAAGCCGTAAGCACAGATGTGGAGCTCTGGCACCCTTGTGTGGTAATGGAAGGCACAAGGATTTTCTTCACACATTCGTGCTATTCAACTGAAATCCAGCACTATATTTCAATGTTGCTTGAACAAGTCTGTAATCAAGGCTTGAAGTTCAGAAAGGGCTTGCTCCGCAGTGTCAAAGCTTTGCCAGGTGGTTTTATGATAAACGGAAATCTTTGATGGATACTGTACCTTGTATCTTATACTGGCAGCAATCAACTTAGTAACTATGGGGTGTTATGCTGCTCTGCACTGCCGGATAGCTGCTGGAAGATCCTGTGCAAACCGTTAAGTGCTGGCCTTCCCACAAAATTTCCTGGAGATCTCTGACTTGCCCTAAGACATATGTTTTGTCCTGGTAATTGAGAAATTTGAGTATGAGAGGTCTTGGTGGCTTCCCTGCAGCCAGTTTAGGTCAAAGTGATCGATGGGCCCTCTCTATTACGTATGCGGTGTTGTTGGGAGAGGGCCCAGCTATTTTAGTTAGCATCCACTGTAGAAAGATAATTGGTGCAGCTCCTTCAGTGTCTTCTGGAAGGCAAAGATAAAAATGTTGTTACGCCCACTTCGGCCTTCCAGGTCTTCCAGTTTGGCGTCCATACCATGTAGCTTTTGATGCAGTGCAGGGAGTTCCGGTTCCATTGAGGCTTTCCAGCCCTCCAGCGATGTTGTCCTGGCCACCACATCCTTAATTGCTCTAGTGGCATCTGTGAGCTCCCCATGCATAAATTTGAGCTCCGAGGTGAGGTCTTGAATGGCTGTGCAAAACAGGTGCAGTTCCTTCATGAATCTCTCCTCAGTTAGGGGAGCCACAGCTTGTGCAGAGGTCGAGGATGAATTAGTTTTAGCAACGGTGCCCGGTTTCCCTCTGGAACATTTTGGTTTTTTTTCCGGTGTCTGTGGTGGAGTGTGCAGGGGAGGTGCTTGGCACATTTCTGCCTCCATACCACAGATAGGCCTCAGACTTTGAATGGTCTGATCTGCTTCAAGAAAGTTTTAAGTCATGTCCAACTTCGCCTCGGTTGTTCCAGGAGACTATCGGAAGTTGAATGGTGAGTAGACACTTACAAATAATGTTGTAGAGTTAGAGAATTTTAGTAGATTGTGAGAGCTGAGGTGGGAGTATGTTCTCTGAGCTGCTAGCCCTTCAGTGGCATCATGTGATCCCTTGGCATTTGATTTCTTTGTGCACATTGACACAATTCACCATAAGCTTCACCCTAAGCATGGTGCTTTGTACAGGAACAAATTGTGTATTCCGTTTCATGTCCGCTGAGAAACAGTACTAAAAATGATCCTTTCTATCTTTGACTATGGTGACCTTGTTTACAGTAGTACCCCTAAAACCTCCCTTGCCAGACTGGAGCCTCTTTTTCATTCTCTCTGCTGCTTTGCTTTAGATTGCCCATCTCATACTCACCGTTGCTTTCTTTACTCAGCTCTTTCTTTCTCTTCTCTTGATGCTAGGAACCTTTCCCACTGTGTCTCCTTTTTGTCTAAATACTGGTTTGGCACCCTTCCCTCTTATCTCATGTCCCTTCTATCCCCTCCTCCTTCTTCCTCCTACCATCTTCATAATAATTCTTTCCATTCTCTCAATATCCCCCCCTATGAAAACTATTGCTGGTCAATCTGATTTTTCACACTCCTCTCTAAGGTTATGGAACAGTTTGCCAGGTCATTTGAGGCTGTATAAAAATATAGTATCTTGGAATGCTATAAGATCATGGCTTGTAAATGCTTTAAATTCTCCAAAAGCTTGTTGTAATTGAGATATGTATATTTTACCTATTGTGTATTTGTATAAATGTTATTATCTTGTATGGTTCACTTATGTTGTATATTATGCTATTTTTTATTGTGAAACTGATACTTTTGTACTGTTGTGACCCCATTCAAAATGAGCCGCAGCTAAATTGGGTTATCTTGTTCTGACACCAGAATAAAATTTGTACTACTTTACCACTACTACTAAACTGTGGGTCTCCTTCCCTTTCTATTGACTTTGCCTCTTCTACTTCCTCCCTAAAGTCTGTTCTTCCTGACATTTATTATCCAACCTGCAACTGCCATTTACTCTTCCTCTCTTTCTCTATTTTCTGGTCTTGTCTTCTTCTTGCTGTTTTGTTATTGTTTCTGTCCTATTCTATATATTTGAGAAGTATTTTTATTTTCAATTTTGCCTTCATTTCCATTTTTGCCTGTAATAATTGTGCTTCTTCTAGTATTACTATATTATACATTTACCTTGTTTTATATTGTTAACTTCTCCTCCTCTCCTCTCCTCTCCCCGAGGACTCATCTGGAAATGAGCTGTTGTCAGTGAAGTATGTATTTCCTGGTTAAAATTTTAAATCAATCAATCAATACAGGTGGAGAAAGTAATCTCAAAACATTTGGGCCAGTCATCTCAGCTGGGTGACAAACTCCCCTGCTGTCTGGTCTTGTACAACATGAATCTATCTCATCACCTATTGCTGACAGAGGTGAAGAGACAGCAGGCAGCTAGCTCCCCCCATCCTAAATAGGTGGTCTTAGTGCGTGGGAATGCTTTTTTGGTTTGATATAACAAATAGCCCACATATTGGGCCCTTAATTGGATTAAATGGGTCCTGGTCTCTTCTGGGAAGATGATTCTAAGTATTTTTCATGTTCCTAGATTTCCCCTTCCCTGAAGATGGTTACTGAGGTGTTCTCACTTATTTTTTTATGTACTGTGGCACACCGAATGATTTCACCTCTCCAGGTGCATTTCAATGCTCCCCAAATTTGGTCTAGGTATGGAATGGCCCCCATGTTAATCTACAATGTGGAAAGAATAAAATGATGTAGTTTGCCAACAATGTAGGAGACCTGCACTAACTGGGTATTAAACAACCAGTTATAATCTCTAATGGCCAAAGGAAACACTTCCAGGGTACTAGATATGAGGGAGTGGTCCGAGAGAACTTTAACCTCAATCTGGCTACTCTGGAGAGCAAGAAGGAATTGGTGACTGATCACAAAAATATCTAAACATGAAAAATAATTGTGGGGAGTCAAATAAAATGTTTATGCTTGATTTTGAGGATGTAGGTGCCTCCAAGGATCCACTAAGCCCAGGTGGTCAACATTGCTCAGGGAAGAGCCCAGACTTTTGCTGACTGGTATGATCCAAATCATTGTCAAAAATGAAATTCCAGTCCCACCCTAAGATAAGTGGAAGATGGGTAAATTTGGCCAGAGCAGAAGCCAGCTTAGAGAAGAAGGAAGGACAATCAGCATTCGGACCATAGATCAATCCCACTAGGACCGCTACCTGACCAAGCATACTGTGTACTAAGATAAATCATCCCTCTGGGTCTTCCACTTCCTCAAAAAAAACCAAAAAAAAGCAAATGGAACCAATTTAGCAATAAAAAGCACCACACCACTCTGTTTAGTACTATTACTTACATCATATGCCGCACAACTCATGTGCATTTGAATAATGATAGTTGAGATTTGGGTAAATGCATTTCTTGTAAAAAAAAAAATTAACTGAGCATGCAATTTCTGCAAGCGACATAATATACAGTGTCACTTTTCTTTTGACTTCCCTCCTTTGATTTTCCAAGAAATCGATTTCCAGACATTAATCATAACGCTCCCTCAGACAATATAATTTGAAAATGTCCCCCGGCTCAGGTAACTTTAGTATCTGGTAGGTGATAAAACCCCCCACCCCAAACCAAACCCAATTCACAAAGAATTCTAGACACAACAAAAACCATGACAGAAAAAAAAATGAAAAAGCCAATAACACGTGCCCAATGGCCCTCTCCTCTCTTCCCAGTCCAAGAACATCCTACGGCAGGTCAGCTCCAGTCAGAGACATCTTGCTAGGGAGATGAACATCCTGTGAATGCTATTTTGCTGAACAGTCCCCACACAGCAGTAAGGATGTGAGGGGGGATGGGGAGGGGAACTCAGCAGGGGCTACTAGTCATACTGAGAAAAAAGAAAAAAGACCTTCTTCACCAACTTAAAAACAGCATGTAGTCCTAATGTACAACTTAAGTGTTTGCATTGGTACCAAAGATATCTAAAATATGGCAGCATCTGACCAAGGTGCATAAGTAAAATAAAAGAGAAACCCCTCTCATAATCCAAGGTAAATCCACAGGTCTCACAGAAAAATGAATCCAGTAAACAGCATAAAATCTAGAGACCTGCCAACTGGATGGTAGAAATAACAGGGGCCAAAGATGTAGGGAAAAATAGCTGCACAACAGGGCATATTCAGAAAGAATGTGTTTGGCCAAGTAACCCAATATACAGGAGGATCTCTGATGCCACAAGGAAAAAAAAGGTAGCCTGTACCTAGCAAGCAAATAAAAAAATTAACAACACCCCTGGGTGGGTGCTGCTGCTTATAGAAGAATGACTAGAATGGACAACAACAAAACCCCTCTGGCACCCATACAGAAAAAAAAACAAGCTAAAGAGGCACTAACAGTAAAGCTCCAATATAACAAAAAGAGCCATCAGTGGATGTCTTGTATTACAACAAGAAGGATCATGCTGCAAAAAGCAAAAAGATCCATGTACAGCAAATTAAATCACCAGCTTCCACCACTCTTTGCCCCCCACATCATACTTGGGATTGGAATACCTTCCAAACAGTGCTGAACGTTAAGACAAAAATTGAATTAGACAGAAGTAACCCATACAATTTAATGAGGCACCGTCTCTAAACTTTCCTCCACTGGTTGGGATGAAACAAAATAAAAATGCCAATAAATCCTTCAGTGGCCCCCCAAAGAAAGAAAGAAAGAAAGAAAGAAAGGTATGATGAAGGGGCATAACAACAGTCATATTAAACCATACCAAAAGGTTGTCCTGCTTGGGACTGGATGACAATACATAAGTTGTACTGCAACACATAGGAAAGGTCCAGAAACCAGAGAAACAGGAGCAGGGAACAACATTCGGTGCCGTGCCTGTGACGCAACTCAAATAAAAATAGAATCAAAGACAGGCCCCAGACTCCATTTAACAAACTAAAAAAACATTTTATGAACAACACATGTAATGTAAGCATATTATGTCCAGAAGCTGGCCACTCAAATTTAAAAATTAAAAGAGGAGGCCACATGGTTCCATGTCATAATAGTGATCGCAAAACAGCGATCGCTATTATGGTGAGTGTATATCACCAAAAAGCAAATTGGCGATATACACTTCAAGGCGACCTAACATCTGGATTTTAAAAAAGTGGTTTTGTGGGGAGGGGGGTGCTCCACACCCCCCTGAATTAAGATTCTCAACTCCAGGGGGTGAATGTTGAGGAGGGGGCCAAATCCAGATTTTGCCAACATTTTAAGTCATGCAGCTTGTGGCTGCAGCAAAATGTACTTGCTCCCGGTCCCAAACCCAGTACCTGCTGTGCCAAAGCTAGCCACCCACACCACCATGCCACACAGCTAGCTCATGGCAGCAGGTACTCCAGTCCCCTAAAACTTCTTCTCTGTCCCTCCCCTTCCCCTCACTACTCCACCCTTCTGTTCGCCCTTCCCCACAGTCGCTTTCCCATACCCTCGTTATTGTGCAGGGTAGCCAGGAATAATAGCACCCAAAATGAGTTGCTATTTTTGTAGTCGCTCATTTTGGGTCACTATTATTACTGGATACCAGCCACGTAGATAACCGTAGTAGCCAGTATTTAATGGTGGAAAGTCTAAATCATGGCAACAGATAATACTAGAAAGATCCAATAAGGATCCTAATCCCAACCAAAATGAATCACTGAGTTTGAATAAAATCACAGCAGAGATGCAGATGTTGCAGTCCAACATGCCATGCTAAATTTCAGGAAGATGGCATTAAACCAGGTGGTCAAGTTTTAGCTGAAAGAGCTTGAGGTGCAGGGAAAAAATTAGAATAGATCTATGAGAGTTCATGGACAGCCTGTTTAGCTGAAGTGAAGAGTTTCTTCCCAGAGGGTGTAGGAATTTCCAGTTGGGCAGGGTAGAGAAGACGATGCTTTATCTGTGCTGCCCATAATTTAGAAAACAAAGGCTGTATTCTGCATGACACTGCCAGACTTGAAATGGCAGATCTTGCACAATTTAGATTTTTTGATTCTCCCATTGCAAACCTTGATTTTGTCATATTTTGTGTAAAATATGAACCTGATCCAAATAATTTAATAAACAGAAGATTATCAGCATGGTTGCTCATCTGGTGCTGGTTTTGGGTACAGAGCGCAATGTGTCCTCTCAATCACATATGTAGGGCCATTAGGGTAGGGCTCCGTGACCTTTCTACATAACCTTTGCACAAATTCTAAGACATGGGGCCCTTCCTCAGATTCTGGCAACCCCAGAATTACTAAGTTGTTGCAGCAATTTCTGCCCTAAAGGTCCTCTACCTTGTTTTCCAAACTAGAAACCTTGCAGTGGAGGGCTGGGATCTCTGGCTTAGGTCTAGATTGCCAATCTTAAACTGAAGCAATTCTGGCCTCAGAATCCATGACCAGCATAGCCAGTTCTTGCAAGGCAGGCTTAAAGGTATGGAAATATGCTGTTAAGGCTAATATGGCTTCTTTAATGGATTTCAGCACCAGGAAAACACACTCAGTAGTTCATTCTGAGGGCACTGGGGCTACTGGTGGAGAAGGGGGTATTGCTACATCTTGGTATCTTGGTTATAAAGTCAAAAGAAGTCTGTAGCCCATCGGGATTGTCTTCCACCACGTGGTGGAGTAATTCCTTGTTCTTGAATTCAGTATGCATTTATCAAGATTACGTTTAAAGCAATCTAGTGACTTTAAGTTTACTAAATGATTTGGTAAGGCGTTCCAGTATTTTATTGCCCTTATAGTAAATAAATGTGTTCTTTTGTTAGATTTTGCCCTATGGACCATTAATTGTTTATTGTGAGATCTTAATAAAGTTTTTCTATTGTTAAAATGAAGGCCCATGTCATTCATAAGTTCATTATTTTGGAGGATGTTATATAGACGCACGAGATACCCTTTCCATCTTCTCTCCTGAAGACTAAACAAACCTAGTTTAGTAAGCCTAGTGTTATAGTTACAGTTGCTTAGCCCTGAGATCATTTTAGTGAGTCATCATTGAGGACTTTCAAAATGTTGTGTCCTTTTTCAGGTAGGGACACCAAAAGGGTGAACCATATCTGAAATATGGGATCACATATGCTTTATATGACTGGATAACGTAGCATGGCTGTCTTGAGACAAATGATCATCTGATTGCATTAATAATATCGGTAGCTTTTCTTGCAGCTTCCGTGCAATCGTTATTTTGATTAAGGGAATAATTCACGATAATTCCTAGGTCCCTTTCTTTTGACACATACTTTAAGGTGATCTCATTCAGTGTATGCTTGAACACTATGTTGTTACAATCAAACTGAAATACTGAACATTTCTCAGCGTTAAATGTCATATTGTTAATAGCTGCCCATTTGGATAATGTATTCAAATCTTTTTGGAAGGCCTCCATATCATCCTTGGTGACAACAGTTCTCCCTATTTTAATATCATCTGCAAATGTTGTTACATTACATCCAATCCCTATGTCCATATCACTAACAAACAAACCAAACAAAACTGGGCCAAGGACTGAGCCCTGGGGCACCCCACTGGTCCCCTCACAGGTGCCAGATAAGATGCCATTTACTCTAACCCTCTGAGTTCTGTGGTTCAGCCAATTTTGGACCCATCGTATAAATTGTTTACTTATTCCCATTCTTAACAATTTATCAATTTGTCATGTGGGACTTTATCAAAGGCCTTGCCCAAGTCCAGCATAACCACATCACATGGATTACCTTCCTATAGGTTTCTGCTAACTTCCTCATAAAATACAATTAAGTGTGTATTACATGACAGGCCCTTTTTGAACCCATGCTATGACATGTCTGTCAGCTTCCAATCTTCGATTTCCTTGTTGATTATGGATTTTAGAAGTCTTTCCATAAATTTGCAGCAGATTGCAGTCAAACTAATAGGTCTATACTACAGCTCTAAGCCAGTCATGAGGAACAATTCCAGTGTGGTATGAAGTATTAAACAAAACAGATAGTGGGAAAGCAAGGGTTTCAGCCATTGTCATTAGGAATACTGGATGTATGTTATCTGGCACAAGTGTTGTATTTTCCTTAATATTTTGTAGTTCATGGAGAACCTGTGAGGGGGAAATTATTTCTGTCTGGGAGGTATTTACACAAAAAGTGGGGGGTATGCTTTTACTGGTATTAAATACTAATGTGACAAATTCATTAAAAGTATGGGTCATTTTCTCCAGGTCAGTAACTTTGATATTATTTTGATACAAGGGGCCAATGCTTTTAGTATTATTTTTGTTATTGTTTATATAGGAGAAAAAAAAAACTTTGGGCAGGATTCACAGAAGGGATGCACCCAGCGCACCCAAGATGTGCTAGGGCATCCCCAAAATGTAACCAAGGATGATTCAGACAAGGTGCCGGAGCGCCGGCAGAACCCTGATGTGCTGGCTCATCCCCGATGTGCCGCATACCACCAGTAATGCTATGTGACACATCTGGAGGGACTGTGAGGGGGGCATGCCCATGCATACTGGGCACAGTCGCATTCACAACCCAATCCTGTGGCACAACCCTGGGGCAAGTCCAGGGATGTGCCACAGAAAGAAAAGTCCAGAAAAATAGACTTATGTTGGGGGCCACCTACAGGCAGGCTGCCGCACTGTGGGCTGCAGCATGGGTGCCCCCCAGCCCTGGCAGTCTAGTGAGCCACCCCAAGCCCCTGTACAATGCTGCCCCTGGCAGCAGTAATGGAAATGTCCCCCTGCCTCTGTACGAGGGCCGCACCGCGGCTGTGGCAGGACAGATGTGCCTGCACTCCAGGTCGATGCCGCCTCCTGGCAGCAGTAGCAGTAACGATGACCCCCAACACCTCTACAATGCTGTTCCTGGCACCAGTAGCAGTAACAACACCCTCCAGCACCCTTGGCGATGCTGCTCCTGGTGGCAGTAGCAGTAAAGATAACTCAACCCCTGAGCACCTGTATGTTGCCGCCCCCAGCAGCAGTGAATGCCAGTCCGAACCCTCCTGCCCCATGCCTCAGTAATGCCACCCCTGCAACAGCCATGCAGACAGCCCCCATGTACCCCAACCCACCCTCTCCCCCCACCCCAGTAGGGTCCCACTGTCGGTGGGCAGCTCAACCCACCTGCATACCACCACAGCCGCCCACCGACAGAGCTAAGCATGACAGCAATCACACAGTGGAGGGGGGAGGACACAGTTTGGTGCATTCTGCTGTGGCATCCCACCTGCACTATGCAAATGGAGCTATAATGGCATGCTAATGGACTCATTTGCATGCCCCAGGCTATGAATCACATTTTTGGGTGCAGGGCATCCTGAGATGCCCTGCCCCAATGGGCTCACAGCCTGTAATGGGGGATGCACTGGAGCATCCTGGGATGCTCCCGGGGCATCCTGGGCTGGGCACACCTGTGTTGTTCACAGAGGGGCTGTGCTGGGGGCATATACCTGTGCCTCCTCTGGGAATAGCCCATATTGCACTCAGTGCATCTCCCCTGTGCCAGGGCAGCCGAGATGCACTGGCACATCTTCTATGTGAATCCTGCTCTTTATTGTTATCTTTTGAGAATGCAAGTTAGGGTTCAACATTTAACCTTTCTTTCTTTATTTATTTGTTAAGTTTTTGTAGGTTTGTTCAATATTTTTTTTCATTGGCATCTGTCGGCTATTTTTTTTTATTTAATGTAGCTTTTTTCTTTAGCTCTTATCAATCTTCTAACTGAATTGTTTAATCAGACAGGAATACGGCCCTTATTATTATATTTTTTGACCAGTGGGACATATCTATCTTCCAGGTCACAAATTTTTGTTTTAATGATTTCCCAGATTTCATTTGTGTCCCTATTTTCTAAAATGGTCTTCCAATCTATAGTTGAGAGAGAACTCTTAATCATCTCCCAGTTTGCTTTCTTGTAATTTCTGAATGTACTGGGATTAGGTGAGACAAGCTCAATGGCTGCAATTGAACCGAATATTTTAAAATGGTCACTTGTACCTAGGGGGCTGAGTACAGCAATGCCTTTAAGGCTATTACTCACATTTTTGATAATCAAGGATATTATTACCCCTTGTTGAAAAGGTCATGTGTTGATCCATATCATTTGAATTTATGAGATTAACTAGCTTTTTCTCAAAATCAGAACTGCCAGTGAGTACACTCCAGTTTATGCCTGGGGAGTTAAAGTCACCAAGTATAAGAACATCCCCCAGTGATGATGCCATTTCAATTTCTTCAAGTAATGTCATTGTATAATCACTAGAGCTTGATGGTGGGCAATAGCAATTTCCTATGATGAGTTTTTTCATACCCTTGCAAATACATTCTAGCCATAATGTTTCGGTAGCAACAAGGGAGTTTGTAAGTATCTCAGTTTAGTGGCAAGTAATGTCTTCACAGATGTAGCTACATACCCCACTGCCCTTTCTAGCGACTCGATTTTTATAGAAAAGTTTACATCCCTGAATGTTATTCATCCAGAGATTGGTGTCGTCCCACCAGGTTTCCATTATGAAGGCAATGTCCAGTTTATTAGATATAATGTAGGCTTCCAATTCACCTTTTTTGGTTAAGTTTAGACGTCTTCCATTTGCAATTACAAATGAACACTTATTAGATTTATTTGGAGACTTATTGGGTTTTGAAAGTAAGTTTTCCCGTCCCACCTCTGTATTCAGTTTAAATGATCAGAGATAGTTTTTTCAAGTTTTTTACTGAGAAGTCTTGGACCTCTTCTACTCAGATGCAGACCATCCCATGAAAAGAGTCCCTGATTGCTTTCAAACATCTCCCAGTGGGGGATACATTTGTACCCCTTTTGTAAAGACCATTTATGGAGCCATTACGCAAACTTTTTCACCTATGTGAAATTAAATTTCACCTGTTTTCTTGATTTCATGTAACGGTGAAATTTTGCTTACCATGACAATTTCACCCATTGGTGTTCCAAATTTCACCTTGTGGTGGAATTTTGCCAGCGAAACTTTTGATTTCACCAGTGAAATTTTGGTACAAAGGGGAAATGTGCAATGCTTTGTGGGTAAATAGGTCAAAAGTCACGTGTAGCTCATTCTGCTGCATGTTGAGTCAGAGAGCAGTGTGTTGTGATGTATCAGAGCCAATAAAGCCTTTGAAAACATAGGTAAAACTTGTTTATGAGAGCTAATTGCTGCAAAATATAAAGTTTTTTTCCTAGTGCTGCTGTGCTGGTAGTGCCTGGTTCTAGGGAACATTTTCTAATTTTGTGAATTTTTGTGTAATATGTAGTTTGAATTAGGTTTTCTTTTCTCTCTGTCTTTGAAAGAGTTGTGTGGGGTAGGGTAGGAGTATAAAGCAGTGCAGGCTATTTCCAGCCAAGCAGATTGGTATATTTACTCACAATTGTGAGTTATTTATTTACTGTTATTTCTTACTAATTTTGTTATATCTTGCAATTTATTTTATCTGAAAAGTTTCTCTGTCCTGTTTGAGAGAGTTTCTGCCGCTGTTAGCTGTGTTATATATATCATTCTTCCACTTTTAGTTGTGAATTGATTTTGAATTCTACAGTTTTAAACATACAGAGCTAATCCTTTCTTTTATTTTTTTGTGGTTAGTTCTGTTACTGGAGTGTTAACTTGTGTGTTACTAAAACTGTGAAAATCAACAGTTGTAAAGTACTTCTACTCGATCACTTGAACTTGTCTATTATAGTCGCACTGCATTGTTGAATTGTTCCCCTGTATGTTATTGATGGAGCTTGACTCTGCACACTGCGCAGTGTTCCTGTTTTAGTTAACTTACATACATTACCCTTTCTCTATTATAGCATTGTTTGTGTCTCACCTGACACGCGCATTATAAAACAGTATATATTAAAATAGTCATTTTCAAGAGATTTCTTGTTGATCCCTCCCATCCAGACCACTAACATATTGTGTGGTACTAATTTCCTTTGTTGCTGTTTTATGGTTGTCTCTGCCCGCATATAAAAAACAAATTGTGATACTTAGTAACATAACATAACATAACATAACATAACATAATATAACATAACATAACATAACATAACATAACATAACATAACATAACACATTACAGTACTTTATTTGTCCAGAGTCTGAGCGATACAGGTGATCTGTATTTAAAGAGTGCCACTTGTGCCCATTTTCCTTGTGTGCGTTTCTTTAATTCCTTCCTGTTTGGTGAAAAAAAGTTACCTTTTTTGGTTTTTACTACACTAGGCTACCTACCATATACGGTATTAGTTCTACTGTAAGTGCTGATACCTGTCCTGATTGTTTTTGGACTTTTAAGGAAGCCAGTACTGTGGGTGTGTGACGTCATCATTCATGTGTGAGGTATTATTCACACAGTTAGTAGTAATCCATCCTTTCTTCTAATACTCCTAGAGAAAGGCAAAGCTTTGAAGTCGCAGTTGGCAAAAATGCCTGGTAAGAAGCAACAAAGTACAGTGAGGAAATGTGGCAGGTGGGATGAGGGAGCTAAGAAGTCTGCTGAAAAAAGTGCAACTTCAATTCCAGTTCCCCATAAGCAGTGAAAGCACAGGTATGTCTGCATCACTGTCTTCAAGTTCTGATGTGGGCCCTGGTGGTGCGGCAGGAACCAGCAAAGGAGTTTGTGACCAAACTGGGTCAGGCATACCTGTGTCTTACTTTTTTAAAGCTCAGACTGTTGCAGCCATGCTAGAGGGAGATGCTGACAGTGAGAAGAAGGGAGGCACTGACACCAGCACAGGAACATTGGTTCAGGACTTGGAGGAGGGTGATAATGAGTCAGTCATTGTGACTGTCCATGTTCCTGCAGGTGTTGGTGATGATAGTGTTCAACAAGAGTCTGATAGTCCTGGAGATAAAAATAGTCAGCCCCCTGAGATTGTTGAAAAGAAAGAAAAAGGTGCCATCCTCCAAGGAGACAGTGATAGGAGGGAGGAGGAGGAGGAGGAAGACAAGGACATCATTGCTGTTGTTGTTGATGATGATGATGATGATGACTGGGATGATCCCACATGGGAGCCTGTGTTAAAAAATGTTAGGGGTGAAGTAGGCCATTTACATGTACAGCCCGTGGTGGGTCAGTCTGTCACCAAGCCTATAAGCACACCTCCAAGCAGTCAAGTAACCACCCCTCCCAAAGTAGTCTTATGGAAGTCATGTTAGAGCTCAAAAAATACACAGTTCCACTCCTGTTTCTGAATCATCCCAGTCCCAGAAGCACCTGAAGTCCAGAGGTCAAAAGTCCCTAGTTTGGGACTTAATGTGCTAGATTCTGCTGATGAGAGCACAGCAATATGCCAAATTTGTCAACCCCGTGTTAGTTGGGGGGAAAAAGGGAAGCCACATAGGCACTGGTGGCCAACAGGCCCACCTGAAAAACAAGCACCCGTTGAGATCGCATCAACACCAGAAGGAAGCCAGAGCTGTTGGTAGCAAGGTGAATGTAGTCGAGCAAGAACATGAGGAGGGAGGGCAGAGTGGGTCAGTGGTGGAGGAGGAGAGTGAGCAATCCTTTGCTCTCTCTAGTAGTGGGCATAGCAGTGGTGGTGCGAGTCCCAGTCCCACGAGTCTTAAAAGTACACCACTCCCACACCTACAAGCAACCAAAATAACTGATTTCATGTGGTCTCCGCCACCTGGCCAAGAGTCAATTGTTATTCCTAAAAGAAAATCATTGCTGAGACAAGTACAGTATTCTGATTGGACAGCCTCAAAGATGCAGCCCACTCTGAAGACCATCCTTGAGCGGCAGACAAAGTAACCACCCAATCATGCTGCTGCACAAGAGTTAAATACTGCCACTGCTGAAATGCTGGCCATCGCTCTGTTGCCATTCTCATTCATAGAGAATGCTGGTTTCCGCAGGTTGATGGCCCATGTCTGTCCCAAATGGCAAGTTCCATTGCAAACCTATTTTAGTAAGCGTGCTATGCTGGAGCTGAACAGTAGAGTTGCTGATTACGTTAGACATACATTGAAGCATGGTGCATCACACTATATCTATCTTAGCATGGATATGTGGACCAGTGGACAAACAGCAGCAAGGTCATATCTGTGCATTACAGCACACTGGGCACAGTTGCCTGGTGTGGTACTTGATTTTGGGCCTGGCAAAACATGTGTGAAGCAAAATTGTGGTGGTAGCAACACACCTGGTATTCGGCAGCAAGCAACCCTGACTATGACAAGTGTCATAGGTTTGCACATGGCTGTGTAAAATGCTTAATGTTCTGCTGGATGAGATTGATGGGTGGCTACACACACAGTCACTCATAGCAG
This sequence comes from Neoceratodus forsteri, assembly GCA_016271365.2. Taxonomy (NCBI): domain Eukaryota; kingdom Metazoa; phylum Chordata; order Ceratodontiformes; family Ceratodontidae; genus Neoceratodus; species Neoceratodus forsteri. Next base: position 802,491,294 of record CM028129.1, read on the forward strand.
GATTCGTTGCAAGTGATAATGGCTCCAATGTAGTGAAGTGCATTAGCAATGGTGTTTTTTTCAGAGTGCCCTGCCTGGCACACTGCCTTAATCTTGTTGTTCAGTAGTTTCTCATCATGCGAACATTAAGGAAATGGTTACTGTTGCCTGTCGCATCTGTGTCTACTCTGCCCATTCTGCAAAGGCCCGTGACCATCTATGTGAGCTACAGCACAATAACAATCTGCCTCAGCACCATGTGAAGCTTGATGTTGTCACCAGGTGGAACTCCACACTGTACATGCTTGGCTGGCTGTATGAACAGCATAAGGCTGTGTCAGAATACCTGCTGCTGCACACCACCCGTGACAGTGCTGGAGTGTCCATCACTCTAACAACAGAGTAGTGGTGCACAATTGATGGGCCAATATGCATTCTCCGTCCATTCAAGCATGCTACACAGGCAGCGAGTGGAGGCACTGCTTACACAAGTCAGTCCATACCTCTCATACGTGTGCTGAGACAGACACTAGTGAATGTGTGACACCAGACAGAGGCAAGTGTGGCTCATGGTACTTGCAATCTAATGGATCACATGCTCCATGTGCTGGACACAAATACCCATGTCTCTGGCATTTTACAGTCAGCTGAGTTTGCAATCGCCACCATGCTGGATCCATGGTACAAACGTGGCCTGCCCTCTATAATTGAAGTAGGTCATCAGCGAGTACAGCAGTTGACAGATAACCTCATTAGATTGGTACATGCTGCACAAATGAAAAATGCATGCACTGCATCAAAAACAGGTGTTGCTACCACCACTGGTGGCTCACAGGGAATCCAATCAGAGAAAATGGGAAAGGCAGAGCAGAAAACAGCAAGCAATCCCATTTGGCATGTTCTCGTTCAGGTGGGAGTGGAAGATTTGGAGGAAAAGGAGGAGGAGGCAGATGAGGCAGCTGAACTACGGGCAGCAGAACGAATGGTGGAGGCCTACATGGGGGACCCAAAGCACCTTGCTATTAATGATGAGCCACTGCTGCACTGGAGCAGTAAAATGACTGAATGGACAGCACTAACATTGGTTGCTGTGAAATATCTGAGCTGCCCACCGTCCAGTGTCACTGTGGAAAGAGTGTTTAGTGTGGCTAGGGCAATTGTGAGTGACCGTAGGACCAATTTGTCACCCAAGAATGTGTCCATGCTAACATTCATCAAATAAATGAAAGGCACGTTCCACACAACACAGTGATGTCAGTGGTATTTCCACAGGAACTGTGTCTCATTGATGAGGATGATGACAATCTCTTGACTAAGGCAGCCACTGGCAGTGAGGTGGATGAGGCTACAATGTTGACAGAATTTCCACCTGATGAGAACTCCAGTCTTGAATACTGTGAGGGGTTATTCTTGGATGATGTGGAATTGGAAGTTGAAAGAGGCTGAGTTTACTCCAAGCACCCCCCCAAAACAACAACTTTCAACTCAATATGGTTGCTGGGGTTACACCTTATTTCTAGCTATGTACCACTGGATTGGTTATGGAAATATGTTGTTATGTGCTGCAGCCTGCAGTGTGTATAAGTTTCATGTCATCAACCTTTGCCATAACCCATTGATTGGTCACCTCACCACCTCCACCAGTCCCCCAAGGCTACAAGCCTACATAAAGCAGCAGCAATGTAATTACCATAACCGCAAATAATTTGCAATTGCATGATTAATGTTTTTCTTCAAAAAATATATTACTTTTCATGTTGACTATATCAACACATCATCATCTTACAGCAAGATATGTTGTCTTGATGTCCTTATAGGTGCCCAGGATGTCAAATTCCACACTGCCCCACCACCTCCTCCCATCACCTGATCTGACCTGACACACCCATTCACTCCATGCGACTGAAAAAAAAAATGTTTCTGCCACTTAGTATTGGTGACATGTACAAGAACCCTGGCTCCTAGACAAGTGTATAAGTAGCATATGAATGTAACATGCTAATTCAACAGTTAACACCAAGTCGAACACATTTTGAAAAATGGTGAATGGTGGCCATATTTAAGATGCGAGTCATTAATTACAAACGTAATCATGAAGATGCTTAACAACTTACAACATCAAATCCCCAAAAGGTTACTTCTACAGTACCAGGTTAAGGTACACCAAAATCGCAATGGTTCCTGGGGGCAGGCAGGAGAGTGTCTTGCTGTCCTCACTTTTCAATGGATTCAAAATGTTCATGATTAATGCAGCTATGAAACCCCCATTGAGTAGACAAGACATTAACCCCCTCCACCTAATTATTTACTAAACACCATATCAACCATCTGTGTTAGCATATAATTCCTCCCTGTATGTGGGTGGCAGTGGTGATTACTCATTAATGGCAATAGTATGGATGCTAGTCCAGTGGCCAGCATCACAGTTCAAGCAACACCCCTGTCTTCCAACATCACAACACAGCTCCTGCTCCTGCATGGCCTGGAATGATCATGTAATCATCAAGATATGACATACTGAAACCTCAACAGAGGAAAATTATCTAAACAAGACCAAAGATAAGAAAACATGTTGGATAATAATCAATCTGCATACCTGCTTTTACCTAACAAGTTGGAAGAAGAAGCTGAGAAAAAAATGTATACTTACCATGCCTCATGATGTGATGTCATTCAACTGAGGATATTCCCCTCAGCAACATGCTGTGTGGTGCACATGATTCCAATCCAGACAAGGTCCGATGAACCACAGTAGCACTAGCAGGCATTCCCCTTCCCCTATCAGCACTGTGTACCTTGACATAAGAGAAAAATTAAGAACAAATTTTGGTGATTGTTGAAAATTTCCCCCCATCACCCATGAGTCTGGCCATCCACCCCCCTTCCCCACCCCAGAGAACCATAGAAAATGACATACTTACCTCAAGGACTGTGAAAGTGGAACCATCGCGCAAGGGTGCAATTAAATAAATCCCCAGACATGGTTCAACAGCCAGCAGCAGCAGCAGCAGGATGGAAAAATACTTAACTTCACCTGAATTCCTGATGTTTAAAAAAGCAAAAAATAACACAATTACTATCAAGCTCAGACAACCATATGGCAGTAACAGACATACCACACTTGTATGAAAATTCCAATACTTACCATCTGCGTTGGGAAATTGGGAAGATCCATACATCTGACATCACAGCTTGGCATGATGATGTCTTCCACAGCACACTGAAAAATAATATAAGAGCAGTACAAGCATATTAGAACTCAAGATGCCATAATACCAACCCACCAACACCCTTACCTTGCACAGGAAAAACAATGAAGACAAATACTTACGTGTTCATCAGCAGCAGTATGGACTGTGTGGGGATAATTCACCGGGCATCAACCATCCAGAACAGTAGTTCTTGTGGCACCTTAGAAAGTAGTAGTCATAGACAGCAGCAGGCAGTAAGCTACAGTGCCCCAAAATTTCATTCACTACCCCACCGCCAGGCAAGGTACTACAACAGAGACAGTCAGTCAACACAACTACACAATTAGTACAGCAGCACAGGGATAGGGAAATTATACTTCTGCATTTCTCTGTCAATCAGTTGAAACACAGCAGCAGCAGGAATGAACTGAAAGTAGCAGCAGCATTTTGCAGGAGGAATTCATTTTCTCTGCATGTTGGCACCCCTTTTCAGGTCCCTGAGGTGGCGGGGCACCATAAAATATCAGGACTGACAGCACATTTCAGTCTCAATTTGATGTCACATTTTTGAGTAAACATTTATGGACTTGTAGGCCCTATTTGGCACTGGCAGCAGTGAGTTTCAGGCAGAAATATTATGTAAATAGGCCCTAAAACAGTTACTTAATGTCTGGGTGGTGGGGGGGGCACCCTAAAACATAATGGCTGAGACCAGATTCCACTTCCAGTTTATTGTACCATTTTTTCTGCAATATTTCTGGACATTTACTGCCTGTGCTGCAATGGCAGAAACAAAACAGGGCCTAAAGACAATTGTAAAAGTGGACCAAAGAACATTGTTTGGTCTGAGTGGTGGTGGGGCACCATAAAACATCATGACCGAGACCTGATTTCACTCTCAATGTACTGTGCAATTTTTTGGCAATAGTTCTGGACATGTGGGGCATGATTTGAGCGTTGCGGTCACACACTTAGGCCCAAAAAGCATTTAAAACATGCAGAAAACAGCACATTTGGGTCCGCAGGGTGGGTGTGAGCCTGTAACTGCGTGTCTCACACTTGATTTCACTCTCAATGTATTGTGCAGTTTTTTGGGAAACATTTCAGGACATTTCCTGCCTGTGCTACAGTGGCAGAAAAAAGATGGGGCCTAAAGACACTTTTAACTGGTGTCCGAAACAGCATTTTAATGTCTGGTTGCTGGTGGGGCACCATTAAACATCAGGACTGACAGCACATTTCAGTCTCAATTTGATGTCACATTTTTTGCGAAGCATTTCATTACCTGAGGGCCCTGTTTTACATGAGCAGAGCCACATAGTAACTGTCACATAGTTTTGGAAAATATGTTTGTTCAGAGTAAAGTGCTTATACTTGACATTTGTGGATAGGATAGAAGGTCATGGAGGAAACATATAAAGAGAAATGGAGTAACATAATGGAAGACAAAGAGGACAGAAAAGATTTTCTTTTGTTTTTTCAATTTATTTGGGGGTTTCTTTTTTAAGGAAGGGGGTATAAAACAAGAACAGTGAAAAAAACAAAGAAGAAGAAAAAAAAAACAACACTGGCCCACTGCCACAGCCACAGGCCATGTACTGTGGCTGTGCACTGCCATCGCCACTACCACGAAGCTCCACCAGGAGGTCCAAGACCTTCTTCTGGTCCTTCATTATTTTTTGGAAGTTCTCCCTGACCTCCTGGTGAAGCTTGTTGAGGTCATGATGCACACCTTACACCTCAGTGTGCACAGCCTCCAGGTCTGCCCTGGTAACCACCACCTGACTTGGGGGAGCTGCAGGATGATCAGGGTGGTGGCATTTACGATGGGTCCTCTGTGGTGCTGCATCATGGTCATGGGTCGGGGGTGCATCTGGCTGATCGGGAGGATGCATCCTGCTGGTAGACCTCCTCCTCCTCCCTGCCCTGGTATGGTGCCCCCCCGAGCCTCACTGCTGCCTCCTCCTGCTGCTGCTGCCTTTGTCTGCTTTGTGAGCCACTCTGCAGCATGGTGGTGCTACAGGTGGCTCCTCTGACCAGGAGTCCCAAAGTGGGACTCTGGTTCCCCCTTTTAAAGTTCTTCACACACAGAGTGCAGACCACAGTGCTTGCATCATCTGCCTGGGTTCTAAAAAAGGCCCAAACTGGTGATCTTTGGTTTGAGGGGGTGCAAGCTGATGTCCCAGGGGGGCCCCTCCCTGTAAAATAATATCCTGCTGTGGCTGGGGGCTGGCAGACACAACAGGAGCCACATCATCATCCTCCTGAGAGAGGGGGAAATGGGCTCGGAGCCTGACTGCTGCTGCTGCTGCTGGGTGGCTGTCTCAGTGTACACAATGACCTGCTGCTGCTGGTGGGCACAGGCCGTGGCCAACTGCTCCTGCTGCTGTGGGGACTCAATTTCAAATACGTGCCTGTTGAGGTGAACGTGTCCTCTTCCCCTTCCACTGTCGCTACCACTACTAATAAACTACTAAAGAAAAAAATGAAAAAAGGGAGGGAGTGAAACACACACACACACACACACACACACACACACTCTCACAAACTCCCAAGATAAATAGAGAAAGTAGAACACAACAGAAAGATAAACTTTTGCTAAATAATGAAATAGGGTATAAAAAGAAGTTCAAAATCAACACACACACTGTACACACGCAACACAAACTCTCAATCTCAAAAATCAAGTATATCTTTTTTCCTCTCTCTTTCTCCAAGTCACACAGTCTGTTTCTCTCCTCTCTGTCCTACAAACTGCAGAAACAGGATGTAGAATCAGCAGCTTCCTGTCTGAGTACAGGCACACATGTGACCTGCAGTCTGCTTCAGAGAACAAGTCATGTGACATGCCTTTCTTCCTAATTTTGCCTTAGTTAAATGCTAAGGTGAAACTTAGCAGCGGAAGCAAAATTTACAGGCGAAATTTCACTGTATATGGGCAAGAATTTGCACAACTATATGGACGAAATTTTGAATGAACATACGGGCGAAATTCTGACACATGGCCATAATTTCGTGAAATGTTTTGTGGGGCAAAATTGGTAATTTAGCTGGAATTTCAATGGCGAAATAAAATTTTGCTTCATCTCTAGTCTCAATGGGGTTTTCCCATTGAGGTAGTGCTGCAAATGTGTAGCAATTTTTGCATAACAGTGCAGCTATTTGTGCAAAAATTGCAAAACTCTTTTGCGAAAATTGCCACAAATTTGAGGCACTACTAATGGCCAAAATGCCGAAAACATCTTTCTGGCTATTATTTTAAAAAAGTAATGCCAGGATGATGTTCCTTGGGCCCCCGATTAGGTAAATACAACTGTTGGTGTTTACCAAGGGGCAGCATTTTTTGAATTACAGTGTTTTTTCCATGTCGCTAACTGGAAACAAGATGGCTGCAGCATGAAAGTAAAACAAATTTTGCGGCAGTAAAAAGGGCTTTTGCAAAAGTGTTCATGCTGCACATCTCTTTTTCCTCATAGGCTGTAATAGAAAACTTAAACATTTAATAACTTTTGAACCCCAAAAAGGGTAGCCCCAAAGACATCTCACACTACCATCATATTTCTCTCATCCCATTTCTCTCCTGCCCATACTCGGTAAGCTGATTGAAAAAATAGTTGCTTCCCAGCTTACAGAATACCTGCAACCCCACAACCTACTCACTTCTTGCCAGCATGGCTTCCATAATTATCATAGCACCACCACCGCCCTTGATAAGTTTACTGACGATGTTAAGTCTACCATGAATAAAGGCTCTCTCACTGGTGCCATCTTCATCGATCTATCCAAGGCTTTCAAACTCATTGACCACTAATTCCTTACTCAAAAATGAACAGCCCTCAGGGTCTCCCCCTCATGCCAATACCTGGTTCTCCAACTATCTGTCCAGATGGTGCTGATTCATCAAATTTGGTACTGCATCTTCACACCAGCTGTCCATCATCCACGGTGTCCCTCAGGGTCTGTCCTAGGCCCACTTCTCTTCTCAATCTTCACTAAGCACCTCCCACCCATTTCCAACTTCTACTCAGTAATAATGTGTGCTGATGATATCATCCTATATCACAGCACCTAAAGCTTCCAACATATCAACACCCATCTATCGAAGAACTTCACCTACTTTCACTACCTGACATTATTACAGGTGGTGCTTTACAGGTTTTACAGTTTTATCTAACATTAGGATAAGCTTTCAGGGTTACTGCATTTGTTGTTGACTGATTGTTTCTGCTCTTACCTCCTTTTTCTTTCATCCGTGGCTCTTCTTTTTCGGCAGGGGAAAGGCCCAGCCACCCACCCCCATCCCCAACCACCCCACACTACACTCCTTTCATAGGGTAGCACAGTTGTGACATTTCCTGTGGCAAATCAGGAAGGGGTGGATCAGTGGGGCATCCACAAGGTGAGCTCATTTACAGGGGCACTAGTAATTTAACTTGTTATAACAAGTTATATGAAAACAAAACACAAAATCAAACCATTACTTGCATTTTCTTCCTTCTAATTACTCTGACCAGGTTATAAACACAGCAACATATCTGGAATGGATATCATTAACTGCAGGTACTGCGGAACACTTTTCAGAAGGACAGTCTTACAGGATTTAGACACTGTCCTACATGCTGGGCCATTGGAGATCTTAGGACTCAGCTCTGGGCAGCACGGGCAGAGATTGCACACCTCAAATTTCATATTCAAGAGGAAATACATTATAAGAACCACCCGCCATTTCCCCAACATCCAAAAGAAGAACCTCGACTGCAGAGGGTAGTTGGTCCAGGAGGTTGGCAGGTGGTTAGGAGGGGCAAATCGGGTGCCCCATCACTCTGGGCTCTCCAACATATTACCTCCAAAAACCATATAAACACTACGAACAGGTATCTGCCTCTATCTCCAAAATCAAACAAAGGGGCAGAGGACACTGCAGAGCAGGACACTGCAGCACAGGAGCTAGCACAACAAAACTCACCCAAATCAGGAATCAAAACAAAAAAAGCAAAAAGGAAATCCAAAAAACTTCTGAACATAGGAGACTCCATGATTCAGGGAGATGACACCCATCTCCTGCCAGTGGTAATGGTCAGATGTCTCCCAAGTACATCAGCGTGGAGAGACACTGACTGCTTTGCTAAAATTGTTCACAAAGCAGGAGAAAACATTGATGTCCTGGTACACATAGGGACTAATGATCTTGCCAGCCGGTCAGTTGTGGAGACCAAGGAACACCTGACCAGGCTGGGTGACAAACTATCATCCATTTCATCTGACATCTCCTTCTCTGAGACCCTGCCAGTCTGGGAGATGGGGGCAGATGGACAGAAGATCAGAGAAGGGGAGATAGGGAAGCTAACATGTGGCTCAAAGGCTGGTGCCCGGAAAAAGGACACAGATTTGTAGGGAAATGGCAACAGTTCTGGGAGCAAAAGTTCTTTAAATTTGATAGACTGCATCTGACTAAGGAGGAAGTCAATGCATTGGGGCAGAAGTTTGACGTCTTTGCAGAATATTTAAACTAGCAAATGGGGAGGGGGTGCAGCGCCCTATACGTTGAATGGGAAGAACACCCCTCCCCCCTCAGCTAGTGGTCAAACAGAGATTCAGCATGTTTGCAGTTCATTTGCATCTCCAGGTAAGAAAAAAGGTCTATCTCCCCATATGACACACAGGGGAAATGCTAAACCTCACCCAACAGCTAACACACCGAAATCTGGCCAATGGAAAATCATGTACACAAATGCTCACAGCCTGGGAAATAAGATCCCAGACCTGCAAGCAATAATGTCAGAGGCTAAACTGGACATAGTAGCAATTAGTGAGACGTGGTTTACCAGTAACCACACTTGGGAGACTTCAGTACCTGGCTATGTACTGTTCAGAAGAGACCGAGGTGCAAAAAGGGGTGGGGGTGGAGTGGCCCTGTATGTCAATGAAAACATCAAAGCTACAGAAATTCAGAATACACATAAGGAGCCAGAAGAACTGTGGGTCACCCTGGAAACAGGAAATAGGACAGCCATAAGAACTGGGGTTGTCTACAGGCCCCCGGACCAGGGGGAGGGCATAGACACATTACTGTTAGAAGATATACAAAACATGACAGCTAAAGGGGAGGTTCTGATAATGGGAGACTTCAACATGCCGGATACAGATTGGTCAATATCAGCAGGAACATCTGCCAGAACTAGATACATGGTGTATTCCCTGCAGGAGGAGGGCCTCAAACAACTGGTACTACAACCCACCAGAGACAGGGCTATCCTAGATCTAGTACTGATTAACAGGGAAGGGATCACAGATCTCCAGGTAGAAGGTCACCTGGGGGCCAGTGACCATCACACGGTATGGTTCAATTTGGCCACTACATCTAAATCATCCCATTCCAAGGCAAAAATATGGGACTTCAGAGGAGCTAACTTTGATAAGATGGCCAACACAGTTAAGCTAGCCCTGGCAAAAAGAAACACAGGTGAGGGGGAACAGGCAAAGTGGGCAAACATTAAGGATGCAATACTTGAAGCAACATCCCATTGTGCTAGACAGAAAAGGAAGTGCAAAAGAAGAAGGAAACCACTTTGGCTCTCAAATACAGTAGCAGAAAAGCTGGCCTTCAGGAAATATAAGGGAACACAGCAGGATGAAGATAGGAAGGCATACCAAACTGCCCTAAGGGAAGCAGGGAATGCAATAAGGCAAGCAAAGTCCCAAACTGAGGAAACACTAGCATGAACAGTAAAAGAAGGTGACAAGACTTTCTATAGATACATTAGTGAAAGGAGAAAGTCCAGAGGGGGTATTGCTAAGATCAAAGGAGAAAAGAGGGCATGTGAGGAGGAGGAGGACCCTGTAAAAGCATCTATCCTAAATAGATACTTTTGCTCAGTATTTACTGAAGAAGGTAGGGCAGGGCCCACAGCTCAGCACCATGGACACAGGGGAGAGGGAGGTGAGCACTACTCCCTTCAAAAATGAAAGGGTCCGACAAGAGCTCGCTAAGCTCAGGGTGGACAAGGCAATGGGACCTGATGGCATACATCCCAGGGTACTTAAGGAGCTAAGGGTGGATCTAGCAGAGCCATTATCAGAACTGTTTAGTGAGTCTCTGAGCACAGAAGAGGTCCCAGAAGACTAGAGAAGGGCTCATGTGATCCAGCTCCACAAGAGTGGTAGCAGGGAGAAGGCAGGGAACTACAGACCAGTCAGTCTTATCTCAGTAGTGGGCAAGATTATGGAGGCACTCCTTAAGGAAAGGATAGTGCAACACCTGGAATCCATAGGGACACAGGATCCAAGACAGCATGGGTTTACAAAAGGAAGGTCCTGTCTAATTTCATAGATTTCTTTGACTGGGTAACCAGAGTGGTGGACCAAGGGGGAGCAGTTGATGTCACCTACCTTGACTTCAGCAAAGCTTTTGACACTGTTCCACATAGAAGATTGATAAATAAGCTGGGTAGGCTCAGGGTGGGTCAGAAGTTGGTCAACTGGATGGCAAATGGTTGATGGGCAGAAAACAGAGAGTGGTGGTAAATGGTATACAGTCAGAAGAGATGCAATTCACAAGTGGGGTACCTCAGGGATCAGTCCTGGGGTCAGTCCTCTTCAATATCTTCATTAGTGACATTGTAGATGGACTAGAGGGTAAGGCTTGTCTGTTTGCAGATGACGCCAAGATCTGCAACAGAGTAGATGATCCAGATGGGGTGGGCAGAATGAGAAGAGATCTGGATAATCTAGCAAAATGGTCAGAAGAGTGGTAAATGGGATTTAATGCAAAGAAGTGCAAGATCATGCACATAGAGAAGAGAAACCCTGAAGCCACCTATAGGCTGGGAGGGGGAGTTGCTGGCAGTCACAAAGGAAGAAACAGACTTGGGCATCATCATCACCGATGACCTGAAATCATCCAAGTAGACCTCTAAAGCAGTAGGTAAGGCTAGGGGGATGTTAGGGGGTATTAGTAGGGGTATCATAAGTCATAAGAGGGAGATAATAATCCTTCTTTACAAGACACTGCTTAGGCCCCATCTGGAGTACTGAATGCAGTACTGGAGGCCACATCTTCACAAGGACATTAACCTAATTGAGGTAGTCCAGAGAAGGGCAACCAAAAATGGTGAAGGGACTGCATCAGAAGACATATGAGGACAGATTAAAGGAGCTCAATATGTATTTCCTTGAGCAAAGGAGGGAGAGAGGTGATCCAATCGAAACATTGAAACACCTTAAGGGCAATAACAAGGTGAAAGAGTCTAACATGTTTAAATATAAGAAAAATAGCAGGACAAGAGGACACAGTATGAGATTAGAGGGAGGCCGATTAAGGGGGAATGTGAGGAAAGTCTTTTTCACAGAAAGAGTGGTGGATGTATGGAAAGGCCTACCTCAGGACGGGGTGGATATGAATACAGTGCAGAGCTTCAAACAGGCATGGGATAGGCATAAGGAAGCAACACAGATGAGTATGAATAGATATGCCACTGACAGAGCAAAGGCCGATGGCACATTTATAAGGTAGAAAAAGAAATGGGCAGACTGGATGGGCCTTGCGGTCCTTATCTGCTGTCAACTTCTATGTTTCTATGTTTTACAACTGGCTAGAGGCCAACAACCTGGTATTCAGTGCATCCAAATCTCAAGTAATGCTATTCAGCTCTTAGGTGCATAAATCATTCCACCCTCACCTCATGGACATCACGTGTCTAAATGGTTCCCTCCTCACTATAGTCGAGGAATATAAGTATCTAGTTGTCACCCTCCACCCAGCACTACACTTTCACCTCCACATATCAAATCAGTGTAAGTCTACACATTCTTGAATTGGCCTAGCCTACCATCTCAAACATTCTCTTACTCCCAAGGCCCACTTTGCAATCACCCAGAGAGTTCTCCTCCCCTGCCAATAATATGGATCACTACTCTTCATAAATGCTCCCATGACTTCTTCATGCAAGTAGGACATTACCTACAATAATATCTGCCACTTTGCCCTCTCACCTCCTTGCCTCACACACCATTGTGCTTTTTACTCCTCCTCAGGGAGGCTATCCCCCTCCACCTCTCAAGACTGTGCCATCAGTTGTTTCATTCACAGGCAACTCCAGGCTTACAATCCAGCCACACACATCCCACTATTTGTCAATTCCTGCTCCACCTACTCCCTTGGGTCTCAGGACTCTACCTTACTCTCCTCACTCAAATGTTCAAACAGGATGTGTGAGCAGGCATTCTTCTCATTTGCTCCCAAGTATTGGAACTCCCTCCCCCAACTGTCCGCTGCTCCACCACCTTCTTTTTTTTTCAAATCTGCCTTTAAGTCATACCTCATCCAATCCATGACCTGCAACTGTTTCCAACCCACCTGACCACAGCTGCTTGTTCATTGCATAATATGATTCCTGCACCTTAAGAGTGTCTCCATTCTCATCCAACTTTATTACCTAATTATTTTTCTACTTGTTATATGTTGATGTGACATTGTTCTTGACTTTAAGCTTTTGCACTTACCTTATATTAAATGTTCATCATGCTAATTACTTTTTACCTTGCAATATTCCTAACTGTACATCCTGCACCCTGGAACTGTTAGCGTTCTGTGTTTGTATCTTGCTTGACTTTAATGTACTTGTATCTTGCCTGAATTATTGTACTTGTGCTTTTAACCTGCTGTTCTTCATGCAATGTATTTTTCCAGGTCATTCCTGAAAATAGGCACTCAGTTGTCTAGTGTAACTACCTGGTTACCAAAAACCAAATAAATAAATTAAGATACAGAAAGCCAGTCCTTAAAGAGATAAGCAGCGACAGATATTGTTCAGAAGCTATTGTTCCAAGCTCCAACTTAATCTACTCGGTGCTCCTGGGTTGTACCTGAATACAGGCACTTGTGCCTAGTGGGCCTTACACAATTACCAAAAAAATTAAAAAAATACCAATATATTTTTCCTGCATCGTACAGTAGTTAAGGTACCTTGTAATTTACCTTTATTTTACTCTAGCTGCTGTGATTTTGTTTAAAGATAAATGTTCAGATGCATGTTGTGTTTTATAAGCTTGTTTTTAGACTTTATTCAGGTTTTTATTGTTATCTTTGCATGTGAGCATTTAGATGGTAGATTGCTAAGAGTGAGATCACTGTTAGCAACTGGCTTATTCAAGTTTAGAAACGTCAGATCCATCCAAAAATCCTCAGGTGTTTGAATCAAAACTAATCTGAATGAAAGTGTGCTCACAAAGAAAAACGTGCCCTGCCACTTACAAAAAGGCTTCATAGTTAGCACCTCATTTAAGTGAATGGGATAATTTGCACATTTTCTCCCATCTTTTGTTTGTCTATGTGGCAACAAAATATTTTTTGATAGGCTGCTTCAACACAAAGCAAATGTTAAGTGTTTAAGTGTACTTATGCTTGGCCAGTGGATTTTGAAACCAAACAAGACAAGAATTCAAAAGAAATCAGTGTCACATAAAACCCTTGACCTACCTTGCACTGTATTGTTTCGGCCAAACCCAAGTCTGCATGCAAAATTGTCAATATATTTGAGAGTATTTTATTTAAAATGTTAATACTTTTTATACAGTTCAATATAAAAACTCAAAAATTGCAAGAAATTGCAGAACATGTCAGTTTTTGCAGAGAATGGTGAAAATTGTGGATTCCGAAAAAAAATTGCGGGTGCAATTTTCCAGTGGCCCTGGTCACGAGGAAGGGTAACAGTAAGCCATGCCGGGAATTGCTAGGGGAATTTAACAATGCCTTGGTGTAGTGTTTTCCTTGATATCTCTATAAGCTCATTGCTGTTCCCTCACAATCTGGCTCACATCATTAAAATAAAATATCAATAGTCTTGCCAATAAAGGGCCAGCTGGCCATGAGCTGCTCCCAGTATAGCCACCTCATCACAGAAATTTAGGAGGTGACAAATAATAATGCTGAGCTTCTCTCATGAAGATGGTCTCGGGTGCAGGGTTCTGTGAGCCAGTTCAAATATTCATCACTCTGCTGTGGTGGACCAGCAAGTTGTAGAAACAAGCCAGTCACAAAACAATTAATATCAGAACTTTCTGCCTGCTCTGGTATGCTGCCAATGAATACATTATTGTGGCAGCTTCTAGTTTCTAAATCGACAATTTTCTCCTCCATTTTATGAAGTTTCTGATGAAGAGAGAGATGATTTCTGCACTATCCCTTGTGGTGGAGGCCTCTAGTGAGCTGACCTGGGCCTCAACATCCCCCATATGAGTGGCAAGCCCCTCAACTGAATTTTGCACAGCCTGGAGTTCACCAGTGATTTCAGTAAGCATTAACTTAATGGCCACAAGCTCGGCTAGAAAAGTCTCTGCTAATGGGTATGTTGTGCACAGTCTGGGCTGCTTGCAGAGGGAGAATTCAATTTATGACACTTTGAGGCCTGGGAATGTGCTGAAAGTGGAGAAACCAGGCAGATGAGTAGAGCTGGTTCCATAGGTTGATGATCCCTAGAACTAAGTAGCACCTTCATTAGGAACCAAAACCAGAATACTGCTACAAAAAAGAAAACAGTTAACTACTCTAAGGCCCTGTACACACTTGTAAAAGCAGGTTGAAAACCATTTTATAAACCGGTTTAAGTCTTACTGTATTAGAGCATCCACATTGTGAAGAAATTGTGTTTAAACATGGTTCTTCAACCCCGTTTCTGTCCACAGTGGGTACTTTTTGGGGTTGTGAACCTTGCTATACCTACAACTGTGCTATGCCACAGATGGCTGCCTAGCCTAGCAGTACAAGCAATTCCAATATTGTGCATATCACAACTAAAAGCCCAGCACCAAGTCAGCGTGCCCACACTAGTAAGTTAAACCATGTTTAACTTAAACCATTTTTAAAACCAGGCTAGAGACTAGGCACCTAGCAGGGTTTTTAAAAACAGTTTAAATCATGCTGTAATGTGGCCACAAACCATGTTAGTGCTTCTTAAACTATTTTAACTTGCTTAAAATGGTTTAAAAAGTCTAGTGTGTACAGCGCCTAAGGTAAAAGAAAACCTGAGTAATGCGGCAGAAAAATGAAGAGATCTGAGGATAAGCCATGGAGCTCACTCCTGCTCAACTGCCACCATGGCCTAAGTCACCGGAAGTCCCATTACCTCTAATATTTTGTAGAAAAGGTTCCAACATCAAGATAAATAAAGATGGCAATAGTGGGTATCCCTCAAGTGCACCTCTGTGCAGCTTTAATTCAGGTGTCAAGCTATTGTTTGTTTTTAGAGATTTTTTAGCAGTGGAATATAATGCCCTTATCATTCTAATACAGTATATTCATAAGGAAAACCCAAGGTTCTAGAGCTTTAATGTATAATCCCACTTTATTATCTTTATCATGTCAAAAGCATTGCATGTATCAAGCAAAATGGCAACACATGTTCCTGTTTTGGATATACATATTGTAGAATTTACTATACTTTATGTAATTTATCATAAATAGTTTTCCTGGTGACAAACTAGATTGAGTCACATGAACAAGAGTAGGGCAAACTTCTTGTCATATATTAATACTTTCTCAAAAAAATTATAGTTGCTGTTTAATATAAAAAACATACAGAGTTTTCAAACATTTCAGAACGGTCTCCTTGTTTATACCCTACTGTTCTGGTTCATGATGAGTCTAAAGGTTTTGATGTCCTTGGGAAATATTTGGAGACAACTTCAGAACATGTAGGCCCATCTGAAGGAAGTCATCATCAATGGGAAAGAGCTCTAGGGTTTCACAAGCACCATGAAGTTTGCATACCAGGGGGCATCCATTGGAAACTTGTCACCACCTGTATAAGGTGGATAGCAAGGAAAACACTGTACCCATTTAATTCTAAGGCAAACAGCCAGCATCAATTTCTGAAGTGCAAAAGGTGCAGATACATAGGTAAAGCATACAAATGTATAATACATATGATCTTCATACACAATAATTTCAGCAATATCTGAATTTTTAGGTACTAACAATAAGGGGTATGCCTACAGAAGATCCAAACAGAGAAAAGGGCATCTTTGCTTATAACAGTGGACTGGAGCTTGTTCCTAATTTCTTATGTAATAGGCTGTTCTTTTGGAATATTGATTGTTCTCGAAGAAATTTTCATCTATGGAAATTATTGGTATCATGTTCTAAAAACAAAGGATACATGCATTTTTCTAGTCAATTCGTACCCATTTACTGAAATAAACTCACACCTGAATATGGAAAGTTACATACTAAACCCCAGTCAGCCTCAATTTTAAAACAGTGTCTAATATCTTCTCAAAAGACTTGCACTTGTTTTTGAATAAGTGTTTCTTAAATTTGTAACTGAATACATTATTTGTGTTTTTGTATGACTGTATGTATCTATGTTTGTATCTGTAAAGGTCATCATTATGAATGAGCTTATGGTCAATGGTTATAACCTTAAATAAAAAACCAAAAAACAAAAGATTAATTGAACTTTGCAATGCCTAAAGCAGTTTCTTCACATCAATAAGAGGAGCAGTTGCCCAATACTCTTGCTTGATTTGACTTTTGGACATCTTCATACAGATCATACTTGACCCGAACTTGTTTTTGCAAACATCATGTAAATCAAATTCTGCATAAGTCCACTATACAATATTGTTTTAAAGACTGTCACCAGAAGAACACAATGAGCTGTGAACAGTTTGTTTTCAGGCGTATCCTGGAGAACATCACTGGGGAACATGGTAACAAATGGTACAAATAAGATGCGTAAGGACTGAACACACACAGTGGTACAAAATAGCAACATAACTGATGCGCTAAAAGGCATACTGTAGTACAATATTTATTTCTTTAGTTCTGAGACCAGGAAAGGAGGGCTAGGCAATACTGTATGTTTTAGCCATGCCCTGGTTGGGATGGTGGGATAGGGATGCAAACTGATATATTGAATCAGGTTTAGCTTTTGGTGGTATTTTTGGTGAATGCATGAAAGGGGAAATTCCCCTACTCTTCTTGAGAAGGTACATATGATTTTTAAAGCATCAGCGTACTGAAAAACATTTTCCCAAAAAGCTAATTTCAGCTACAGTTAAGAAAAATATTAGCATACCCTTTAAATGTACTTGTCTAGGTACCGCCTATGCTGCATAGCATGAGTCCTTTTTCATTTTTTCGATCTTACCCTTGCCAGGTCTACAATACTATTTCTATGCAAAATGTGGTGGCCATCTTTTTTCTTGAGAAAAAAAATGATTAAAACATTTACAAAATGCAGTACTCAGATTTTTGTGGAATAGGAAAATTGTTCTATCAAATCAAACTGGAAGGTGCCTGGAACCTATTATAATGAAAAAAGGTATGGTCAAGTTTTTTATCCAGTTTTATTGCATTGCTGCGTTAACAGCCACCTGAAAAAACACCTCAAAAGGCAGGAGGGACATTGGTTTAACCTCCCATTTGCAAGACTGCACCTCAGGAGTGCAGCACCCCCCTCATGCTGCACTAAAGTTTCAGTAGTGGGATTTTCCTCAAGTTCCTGGTGTGGGGCTAAAACCTACAGCCTTCTGATTTTCCAGCCTCAGAGCTGAGTGAGCAGCCTGCTGAGCCACTAACACTGCTAATAAAAATGTTACAATGAGGTGTGCAAAAACAGAAGTACACACAGTGGTAAAATATAAAACCGGACTTGATGTGCAAAAGGAGACACTGTATAACATAAAATAATACAAAAAGCAGACAAAAAGAGGAACATACAGTGGTTAAATATAAAACAAATGGAATAACTATGTGAAAGAGATACAGTGCAAATCAACAGACTTGAAGTGTCCAACAGAAATAGGCCAGGTACGCCACATAAAAAGTAATATTAGTCTATGGAGGTAATAAGGACAGAAGCAAACGTTACCAAGGTAAGTAAGGGCAGACCCATTGGACCTAGAAAGGATAAAAGAGGGTAATAGGAGTGAGAGGAGATATGTTGGAGAGTAAGGGGAAAGTAGGAGGTCAAGTGCAAGAATAGACACAGGAGATGCGCTCACAGAAAAGAGTTTTCAGTGCAGAAGAGGAGGAGATGTGGATGGGGTGGGAAGATTAGACCTGGAGTAGCCCATAGGAAAAAATCAGCCTGATTGACAGAGCTCTTTACACATGACAGAGGAAAAGAGTGAGGCCTGTTTTTCTTAGGTGTTAGAAGGGAAGGGACAGGAAGAGTGGGAGGTAGCTGAGATAGTAGGGTAATGATCCAAACTGGAATTTTGAGACAAGTGAGACAGTGAGAGAATTGTGATGGGGGGAGAGAGAGAGAGAGAGAGAGAGAGAGAGGAAGGGAGGAGTAAAGGGAACAGTGATGACTTCAGGGATGGCACTTGAGGGCCTACTGGCAGGGATGGAAGACACAGCTAGTCTGACCAAGGTGGATTTAGGGGCAACAATATACTGTACATAACATTTCCATAGTTATATGTCACGAGGATCCTTTTTACAACAATCTTTTGACAGCCGGGGCTATACATGACATCCTCAGTCTCTTCAATGCCCCTGAAACCTGATTACAAATAGCAAAGTTACCTTACAGGAATGTGGTCAACCAATTATAGGCTGAAAAAGCCCTTTATTTACTAGGCAGGATCTGAGCAAGCAAGGCACATTCATTCTTCTGAGAAAGTTTCTTTGAAATTAAGAAATTTATTTTCAAATTGTTGACCTGGCATTATTTATGTATCATTATAGAAGAGATAGGAGAGAAATCCTGTACTGTGATTGGTGGAATCCAGGCACATGACCATGCAATTATCATAGCAGAGCAGCACTGATCAGTAAAAGGGATACTGTCAACCCTCTTAGGCCTCAAATTGTCCCTAGTTTAAAAAACACATGTTATGACTGGTCACGTTCTGTACAGAATGCTGATGCAGCTGGTAATTTGATTCAGATTGTATTTTTTTTCTTTTAATAAGTGAAAAACCAATATCACCACACAGAAATGAGATTGTTTACAGTTGTTGATCAACTCCCACTGCATCTTACAGGAACTGGGAGCACCCCCAGCCTAGTCTAACCACTCCTGATACAGTGGGAGGAGAGAAGGCTATTTAAGCAATAATGCCCGGCAGGGTATGTGTCATGCTGGGATAACGTCACGCCTCAGGTGGTTGGGCACGAGGCAGCAGGCTGAGTGTGTCCAACGACTGAGGCATGACGTTATTCCAAACGACTCACACCCTGGAGGGCATTATTGCTATTATACAATGGCTCGTTGTTATACAGAATAAAAAAATAATTTTAAAGATGTTTTTGTGTGGAAAAATATTTTAGTTTTTTAAGAGAAGATGAAACAATCAATCAAAAGCTCCATAAAATGCTCATCTGCAGGTTCACAGTGAGGCCGAGACTAGACCCGTGATGTTGTACTGGGATAACATCAGGGGTCCAGCCCAAGACTGACCAATGAGAGTTCAAGATTTTTTTCTTGCCATTGTATAATAGATCTCAAGTGGCTGCCCTGTTTGCAGGTGTTTCAAATGTTCAGGAAGTGTGCAATTAGAGCATATCAAGGATTTGAAACAAAATAAGATATGGTATAATTGCACCGTTATCATGCATTTCAGTTTCACTAGCAAAGGCAGCAGATTAAACAATCAGCAACATCAATGAATTTTAGAGATGCTAAGCAATCATAAAATGTGGATTTTCAGCTTCAAACAATATGCTACAAAAAGAGTTGACAGTGTCCCTTTAAAGAGCAGGTATCCATTTTTAGTACATAATTTCAGTCATTTTTAAGGAGGCA
Source organism: Neoceratodus forsteri (assembly GCA_016271365.2). Taxonomy (NCBI): domain Eukaryota; kingdom Metazoa; phylum Chordata; order Ceratodontiformes; family Ceratodontidae; genus Neoceratodus; species Neoceratodus forsteri. The sequence goes on from CM028129.1 coordinate 802,511,218, forward strand.
CTATAATGTAGTGGTTAAGGGCACTGAGGTGTAAACCTAGAGACCTGAGTTTGAACCCATCATCTCCCACTTGCATACTGTGTGACCCTGAGCAAGTCACTTAACTTCCTTGTGCTCCCAGGTTGCACCTGGAAAAAAGCTCCTGCTTAGTGTGCCTTTCCTGGTTAAACAATTCCCCCTTTCTCTTTTTTCTGAAATATATCCCATGCAGTTATAATTTATTGGAAAATATTTTGTTAAATGTTATTTTTCTGTCCCAGGTTTGGCAGTATATTATGGAAATTTTTATGAAGTCTACATAGAAAGCTGTCATCTGGATTTTTCTGAGTTCAAAGTGCACTTGTTGTGTTATCATACTGCTTACTATGGCAAGAGTGATAATGGGATAAAGCAAAATCCTAGAAAACATTAAAGGTGAATGAAGCTGTTACAACAATAATGCTTCCAGACTCTTTATTGTAGTAGATTCTTGGGCCTGGATTTTTAAGCATCTTGACATAGCACTTGTGGCAATTCAATTGCTACAGCTGCATGAATAAATACACCAGAATGTATGCAGGCTATTTTTTAATCATTCATTTTATTTCATTTTATTTTTAACCAGAGGTGAACTGGGCTCAGCCCTTTTTCCGCCATGCCATTCATTCTGATGCATTTATCACATTTTGCTGAATTTACAGCTGAAAATAACTCATGCATCAAACATGTGACCTAAGTATAATCTTCGGTGTACAACTCACATCAACTGAGACTAGAACATAACCACATTTTCTGTGGTCTAATGGTCTTCTCACAAGTACCGCTAATGTAGCCAAATCATGTCACAAGTGTCTGAAAAATCATGCAGTGCTCTTTAAAACAACTTTTCTTTTGAGGTTTTCAGGATTTTTAAAGCAATTTTATAACTGCAGTAACACACTCCAGGGTGACATAATGCACTCAGCATTGTTTCTTGCCTCACAACCCATTTGGGGTATACAGTTATTTAAGTAATATTATTCAGCTAGTTGGAGTATGCAAAGCAGCAACCTGCTGATGTGGAGGATTAAATGTCGAAACCAAAGTTGGAGGTGTTTAATCACCCACAGAAGCTGATTATTGTGAGTATACTCCAACTACCTGAATGTTATTTCTAGTATATGACTTGGAGTCAGTTCTGATGGCTTTCGTAAATATTTCTTTGAAAACACTGTAAGGCAAGCACAGATAATTTCAGATGTGGGTTAGGAGGGTACTGAGGAACATTGTGATAAGATAGAGCAACTGTAAATTTTGTGGGAGGAGCATTAACTGTACATAAGAAGTGAGAGGAGAGTGAGAAAGTTATAGTGATGATGTGTAAGTAAAGTTGCTGACTGAAAATAAAGTTTGTGGAAAAGCACTATATTGGGTTTGTGGCTAGAGTTCATGCTGTAATGTGATCATGGTGAAAGCAAGTGTTTAAGAATTTATGGAAAAAAATACTGTTGAAAATCTTGATAACCTATTTAGTTTGTTTTTTATGGTGAGTTTGTCATTTTTAGCAACAACTGAAGTTGTTTTGCTCTTCTCTAAATGTTTAGAGTTGAGATGCTTATTGGCTGGGAGGCAGTTGAAGTGGGTGCTGACTACCACACCATTTTTCACCACTTTTTCTGTGGAACTGGAAATGCAGATAAAAAGGAGCATATTTGGGGGGGGTAGATAACTAACTGAGAGAGTGGCTTATATGAACAGCTAACCTGGGGCACGTATGTTCTTTGGGACTTTATTACCCGATTGGTAGGTGTGCATTTTTGGTAAGTTTGTCATGTAGTTTATTTCTACCCCAGCCACCTACTTGGTCGAGTGGATGCCCCATGAGCTTCCCCCTCCTGGCAGGAATGAGAGGGGAGGGCCCCCCAATCAACATATCTGAGATGGACCAAGTCTTTATGGTGGAGTGGCAATGTAGGTGCAGGCATGGCTGTGCTGGGCTTCATTAAGCCCCTCCAATGCTTTTTTCCATTTTCCTTCTCATCTGACTGCAGAGCACCATGCTCATGCATGGAGGTGCACCCACCTGACATATCTCCGCAGTCCTCTCCCATAGAGCCTTCCTAGAACTGCTCTATCGCAGGCCTCCAGTGGGGGGGGCAGCCTAGGCCAAGTCAACATCCCTCCCCTCCCTGGGAGAGGAGAGCAGTCCCTCAGATGCTCGATCCTCTCCTTCCCCAGCTGACCCCAGTGACCCTCATTTGTTCCTGAACCTGGGTCACCGGCATGGGAAGAAGTAATGTGTGAGGTGCTTCAGCCCTCTGCACCAGTTGGCTGCCCCAATCTCCTACATTATAATGGGTTTAAAATTCCTACTTTGGTGAAAAATTCTCAATCCCAGATAAGTGTGCCCTATAACTACTGTTTAAGCATAATATTATGGTAAAAACCTATGACATAGCCTAACCCCTTTGAAAGCAAGTTCTTGCCTTAGGCAGATTTTCAGAAATACTGACAGAGTAGTTAGCCTGTTTGCACAGTGGTAGGGTTACTGCTCTAGTGCTGGCAACCAGAATTCAGAAACAAGTCTGGAATGTCAGCAGCTGGCAAGGGGGAGAAAGACTGAATGTCTCTGAGAATACTCTACTCCTCTGGGATAGGAAAGGCAGCAGTCTCCTCTGCTCTACTACCACCTGGGTGACCATAGGGCATGGTGCAGCTGGAAGCACTCCCAAGAGGGAGCAACAGGTTGATTTCACTCATACATGGCCACATTTAGCATGTGCATCCTGACAGAGGACAGAAACACAAGATGGAAAACCCCTGAACAAGGCAGAATGACACTGGTATTCTTGGGACCTGCTGAACCTGATCACCTGTCAGCCACCCATACTGTGCAGACCTCTGATGGAACCTGCCACCACCCTCCCAGTGGAATCTACTATAGGGAATGAAAGCTGCCTGTGGACTCCCTAGTGAATGAGTAAGTGATGGAGAAGAGAATGGATGGGGCTGAGGGGTAGCCATGTAGAGACAGGCAGCACTGTTGATGGGTGATAAAAAAGTAATGATAACATTGGCAAACATTCGATTGGCCTGACAATATTTTGTACAGACATTTATAAAAATTAAAGCAGCAGTGAACCTAAATTCTGTTTTTGTAGGCAATTTGTTTTAGCTACAAATAATAAAAATATTAGCATACATGTGAAATCTACATTTCTAGGTACTTTCTCTCCTGCACATTATGAGGTTTTTATTTTCTCCATCCTAACCCTCACCAGATCTGCAATGCTATTTCCCTAAGCCAAATATGGTAGCCATCTTTTTTCTTGATAAAACTAAACTAAAACATTTATATAATACTCAAGTGATGATCAAAGTACAACATTTTACAACCAAATAAAACCGAAAGATGCTTGGAATGTTTTATAGGGGCTTAATCATAAAAGTGAGTTGGGTACGCACAATTTGCATGCAACCTGGCTCGCATAACATGAAGGGTGTGCAGTATTCACTACTGTGAGCTCCTGTAAGGCACCTGTCCATGGCCCTGTTCCCCCCCACCCATACACAGTTGCATGGGGGCACATTGCAATACTCAGGTGGGCATCCAATCGGAGGCCCATCCTGGGTCCCAAACTGCATCCTCTACTGCACAGGTGCAGGGGATTCTCAGAAGGCGTGGACCCTGGCAAGCACACTCCCATGGGTGAATGCCCAAATTGCTGACCCCAGCCCTCCCTGGTAGCTGGTGGGCTGGGGCAATATTATGGAGGGGGTTTCTTTACCACCGCATCCAGTGGGTGTCAGATGGGGAGGCATGGAAAAGTTACAGTATGGTCCCTCCTCATGCAGCTTGCACCCCTGGATCCAGCACTCCACACCTTAATGAATGGCACAGAGTGTGGGCATACCCCCTGGCATGCCCCTGGACTGCCTATTGCACGTAGCTGCATGGGTGGCCAGGGATCCTGTGTGCAAGGGGCTAGTGAAACTGTAGTGAATGCTGCCAGGGGTCCACTGCACCCCTGCTGTGCTGTATTCCATCATAGGTTTGCCTACAGATCTCAGATATGCAGCACGTAGGCAATCCAAACTTTCGTGAATAGGCCCCAAAATGAATAAAAGGTAAGATCAAATGTTTTGCCCAATTTCACTGCACTATTGCTTTAAAGCAGTCATCAGCTCCAAACCTATAACATAAAATAGTCTATACTAACTGGTATTTTGTTATGTGACCCTGGTATAGAAGCAACTTGAGACATAGTCTCCATAGTATAAGGCATTAAGCATGCTTTTAGAAATTAGTGCCTTCTCAGGAACATATTTAAGATTAATTTCCTAAGTTAAGATTGAGGGCTGTGAAAAAGGTGGAAGACACTGATGCAAGGGTCAGTTTTCCACTTGGCCTGTGCCTTCTAGTTGTACAAAAACACAAGCAACTTATTTTCAAAGGTGGATGGGGTTTTCCAACAGTTATTGTGATTTTTCACAGCTAACATCAAGCATTTGATGCATGCATAATCTTTTTGGCGCAGATGATGCCTGTTAGTCACAAATCACAGCAACTGTGCCTAAAAGTTAGATCACTTTGGAATTGGCCCAACGCTTGGGTGCAGTTTTGGGAATCACATCGGAAGAGTACTGCGAGTTGATGGTACCCTTCTGAAAATCCTGCCCAGAAACAGTTAAACCTTATCTACACAGCCCAAGGCTTGCTGAGTTTGTCAGAAGGTCATAGTAACAGCGTTTGTCCTATCCCAAGAGTTAATGTATCATTTGGAAAATTTTGTTTGTATGTTTTTCACTAAACAGATGGAGTGAGAGACCCCCTTTCCAAACCTTTTCTAATTCTTTTTTTATTTTATAAACATAGACATATAGAATTTGTCGCTAGAAAACTGCTTGGTCAACTCAGTCTGCCTAGATGTTCCCTTTCTAATTTGTCTCTACAGACACTAACTGGTCTGCAAGAACCCTCTCTCTTCCCTGCCTGTTTATTAATATACCCCTTTGTCTGTCACGTGCATGTTTCTATCACACACATGCTCTCCCCTAACTGTTTTAGCCTCCACTGCTTCTGCTGGCAGTCCATTTCAGGTGTCTACCACCCTTTCAGTGAAGAAATAGTTCCTCACATCTCTTTTAAACTCCCCATACAGCTTCATTGCATGGCTACTAGTTTTGGTGTTCCTTCTCACTTGAAAGGGATTCCCCTTTTTCACCTTGTTCACCCCTGTAAGGTAGTACCACATCGCCTCTCATTCTTCTCTCTTTCAGGATGTGCATGGTGAGATCCCTCAGTATCTCCTAATAGGGCTTCTTGTGCTACCCCAGCACCATTTTAGCTGCCTTCCTCTCGACTGCTTCCATCTTGTTTATGTACTTTCTGAGGTGCATCCTCCAGATCTGGACACAGTGTTCTAGGTGGGGTTTCACCAGTGAGCAATGTAGTGACAACACCACCTCCCTTCTCCTGATGGAGATACCCCTCCCTATGCACTTCAGCATCTCACCAGCCCTACCCACTGCTTTGTCATACTGCTCTGCCACTTTTAGGTCATCAGATATGAAAACCCCAAGGTCCCTTTCCTATTTAGTGACTGTCAGTACCCTAATCCATTATTCAGTGCCTGGGTTCCTATATCCTAGGTGCATGATTTTGCACTTGTTGGCATTGAATCCCAACTGCCATGCTTTAGACCACCCCTTGAGTTCCCCAGATCTCTGTGTATTCCCTCCACTCCTTCCTGAGTGTCCACCCTATTACATGTTTTGGTGTCTCCTGCCAAAATACATACCTTCCCTTCCAGTTCCTCAATAACATCACTTATGAAGACATTGAAGAGGACCAGTCCCAGTACTTAGCCCTGTGGCATGCAACTGGTCATTCCTATTCTAGCATTCCAGTGAGTGCCGTCTACCACCACCCTCTGTCTCCTATCAGTTAACCAGTTTCTAACCTAGTTTATCACTTTGGATCTCACCCCCACACTGCTCAGCCTTTGTTAGTCTCCTATGCAGCCCAGTGTCGAAGGCCTTGCTGATCTCCAGATAGTCCATGTCCACTGCACTCCCCCAATCTATATCTCTGGCCACCCAGTCAAAAAACTCCACTCAATTTATTTGGCATAACTTCCCCCTGTGAATTCATGCTGTCTGTATCTTGCAGCTCATTGGATTCAACATACTCTACCAGTCTTTTTCGATTAATTTCCCTACCACTGAAGTGAGACAGACCAGTCTATAGTTGCTACCCTCCTCCCTGCTGTTGCTGTAATGTAGAGGTACCACACTAGCTCTTCTTCAGTCCTCCAGAACCATGCCTGTTTCCAGTGAGCTGTTGAGCATAGCTGTCACTCGGGTAGTTAGAACCTCCTTGGGTTCCTTTAGACCCTTTGTGTGTATTCCATCCAGTCCCATACCTTTTTTCACCTTCAGAGCTGCAAGTTCCTACTGAACTTTTTCCTTTGAAAGTGGACTTATGTCCACCCCATTCCTGCTACCCCGGGTAGTCTGCCCCCCACTTCTGTGCCACTGTGGAGACTACAGAAGTACCTGGTAAGAATGTTTGCTTTTCTTGGTCTTGTTCTGCACAGTCTCAATCTTAATCCTCACTATCCCCCCTTGCTTTCCTCTTCTCACTTATGTGTCTGACAAAGGATTTATTCCCCTAAGTGACCCCTTTGGTGATTCTTTCCTCTGTCTGCACCTTTGCTCCTCTCACTGCCTTGTTTGCTTCCTTCTGCTTTACTATATGTGCCTCCCTGTTCTCCTTCTTTTGTGTTTCATTATACCTCCTGAATGACACCCCAATTTCCTTCACCAGCATTGCCACTTCCTTATAGAACCATAACAGTCTGTTTTTCCTTCTGCTTTGACTTACTTCCTTAATAAAAAAAAGGTTAGTTGCTTTAGTTATATCCTCCCTTATATTTGTCCAATGTGCCTCCACTCCTCCCTAGCAATCACCCCATTTGAGGCAGTTTCTGAGGCAGTCATCCATTTCTTTTAAACCTGCCCATCTGAAGTCCAGGATCTTCATCCTTGTGTGGTTAGCCTCTGTTCCCATCTTAATGTTAAACCACACTTTACAGTAATCACCGGTACCCAGAGGACTGCTCATTGTGACTTCCACAACTCTGTTCCTGTTTGTAAGCACCAGGTGCAGCACTGCCATGTTCCTAGTGGGTTCTTTGACTAGCCAGCTGAGAAAAATCCCTTGAAGGGAGTCAAGGATGTCCCTATTCTTGGCCGAAGCTGCAGCTAGAAGGTTGCACTCCACATCTGGCAGATTGAAGTCACCAACAAGTAGCACATTTCCCTTACCCACCATTCTGATGATGGCTTCCTCAAGTGCTATATCCAACTCCTATCCCAGTGCTGGAGGTGTGTACACTACCCCGGTAAAGACAGCTGCCCCAGAGTCTGTTTCCAGGGTGGTCTTCAGCACCACTATCCCTTCGTTTTCCTCATGGTGCCCCTGTACTTCCATAGCCTTTATTCCCTTCCTCATATATAAAACAACCCCATCTCCCTGCCCTGTGTTTCCTGAACATAGAGTAGCTCCAGTATGGTTATGTCCCATTCATGGTGCTCAGTGTACCATGACTCTGTTATGGCTACTAAATCCAGGCCAGCCTCCACCATGGTGACTTCCAAATCTGGAATTTTGTTTCCAAGACTCCTTGCATTGGCACACATGGCTCTCCACACCTTTTTCTTACCTGCTGCTCTGCTCCCCTCCTATTCCTGACTGTGTTTTCCCTGAAGCTCCCCATTGACTTTCCTCCTACCTTTTTAACTTCCTCATTCCTTGTCTCCTTTAATCCTCTACCCTCCCTTATCTGAGAGTTAACCTCATTACCTCTGTCTTGCCCACATCTCTGCCTTTCTGTGCCCCTGCCCTATGAGAGTTTTTCCCTCTCAGCCATCCCTCCCTGCTGCTCCATCATCTGGTGGGGCAATTGATGCCTCCATTTAATTTGCTGCCCCTTGGCTAGTTTAAATGCTCATCCAAGTAGCATTTAAACCTCCCACCATGGACACTGGTCCCCTTCCTGGAAGGATGCAGGTTGCCTCCCTTATGGTGTCCTGTATTCTCCTAGGCTTGTCACTAGTCCTTGATGTAGCCGGAGCCCTCCTCCCTGCTCCATGCCTTAAACCAGTCATTAAATGCCCTGGTGCAGAATACCCTTGCATCACCCTGGCCATACACAGGTAACACCTCAGAAAAAGCCACCATCTGTGATACCTGCTTATGACCCATCCTCAACTCCTTTAAGTTAACCTGCACTATCCCTGCCTTAGCCCTTGTTAGGTAATTCATCCCCAGGTGGATAATGATGTTTAGTTTCCTTCCAGCTTCTGCTGCCCTAGCAATCCTCTGGATACACTCTCCATCCTTCCTAGCTGAAAGATCACTCAGGTGCTACACTTCTCTATTCTTCCTACCTCCTGCTCCCAAATCTAGCTCCTGATAATATAGTCTCCCAACCAGCAGCTGCTTCCTCTTAGGCTGGGGGCCTTTCCTTCCTTGCTGAGGCCTCCACTTCTGAGGCCCTCCACCTCCTCACTTCCCACTTTTATGGGTTTCTCCTCTTAGCTGTCCCATCCTGCAGGAGCACTGGGATCATGGCTTGGGGTGGGTGGACTGTGGCACCACAGCATATGTGGGGGAGAGGTCATGTTGTACACCAGGGATGGGGCTGCCATGCATTGGAGTGGGGAGTGTTTTACTTCATTAGGGGACTGGACTGTCATGTGTTGGAGTGGGAGGGTGTTATACTTCATTTGGGGACTGGGCTAACATGTGTTGGGGTGGGGGTGTTGTATTTCATTCAGGGACTGGGCTGACATGTGTTGGGGCGGGGTGTGTTTTCCTTCATATGAGGGCTTGGCTGTCATGTGTTGGGGCAGGGGGTGTTGTACTTCATTCAGGGACCGCAATGACATGTGTTGGGGCGGGGAGTGTTTCCTTCTTTCATGGACTGGGCTGTCATGTGTTGGGGTTGGGGTGTTTTCCCTTATTATGGGACTGGGCTGTCATGTGTTGGGGCGAGGGGTGTTTTCTTTCATTCGGGGACTGGGCTGTCATGTGCTAGGGGTGTTGCATTACTTATAATGGGGATGAGGTGGCCATGTGTGCAAGGCTGGGTGCATACAGTGGTTACAGCAGGGTCCCCCTTGGTGTAACCAGTGCCTTCCTACACCTCTTGGTGCATGGCACTATGTGCCTTATTGAATGGCCTGTAGTGCAGGCATGCCCCCTGCCCACCCCCAGCACATTGCTGTCTGTGTTGCCAGGGGGATCTGGCATGTAATTGACTTGTGCACCATTCATGAATGCCACCGGGGGTCCATGGGACCTCACTGCATGGCATTTACACACATCTATGCCTATATGCCAGGTTTCCCTGGCACATAGGCATCATGCAGAGGGTCCAATATGAATATTTTTTAACAGGAGACCAGAAACATATGTCATCACATAACAAGGAACAATGCATGATGAGGGGAACCTTCAATGATAAGTCTGCAGTCAATGATGCAGACTAGCAATCTGCTTCTCAGCGTTTAAAGCATATAGAGTTTCCCAATACCATTCTAAGCTAGTGAGGATCTGGTCATCCAGCCAGTGAATGTAAAATAACCAATTTAGCTGTAGCTGCAAGCAAAGCTATATAACCCCTTCTAGGACCCACTAAAACATCATCACATTTAGCTAACAAAGAAATCTCAAGTGTAAAGGCATCATCCAGGCTCAAAAGGGTGTCCAAACACCACTTAATGTCCTCCCAGAATGGCATGACCTTCTCACAAGTCCAAAGAATGTGTAATACTGGCCCTTATGCCTTGCCATGTCTAGTATACTGGCTGGACTCCAGCTTCCAAATCTTACACAATGTTCTAGGTGTAGGATACAAGTTTTGCAAAACCTCAAATTGCAACTGTCTGTAATTGTCATGATTAAGATATTTATACAGATCTGACCACACATTTTACCATTCTGCAGGTGACCAAGTAAGCTGAAGATTCCTCCCAATAGTAGCAGGACCCATCTAAACTCTTGGGATCTAAAGACTGTAGGCATTTACAAAGTTGTGATATACCATGTGGTTGCAGGGTAGTTTTACAAGTTGCTCAGTGACATCTCTCTCATCAACCACCCATGGCTAAAGGCCCATATGCACCTCTAAGCCATGAATCGTTTGTTAAAAAGAGAAATACTTTTTCATAAGGACTTGGTATCTAGCTTGAAAAGAGTGAAAAGAAAGAACCCCACTCTCCTGGACCAGCTATTCCACCATCAAATTAGTAACATTGTCTCAAAAATTATCCGGACGGGGATAGTGATCGATAAGGAAGTTCACATTCCCAAGCACCAGCTCGGAAATGGTTCTAGTGAAATCAATACAGAGAAAAGTACTCCATTTTTTATGGGCACACAAGGACCAGTAGACCAGTGCTGACAGAACAGCCCTTGGAAGTTTAGCAGGGGCAGTATAAAGCAACCCTGGAAGTGACAATCCCCATTGGCAACACATCTCTCGCTCTATAAGTAACCATTGCAGCACATAGCCCCACTCTTCTATATGCTGAGAGAGAGACCCCCCACCTAAAATATTTAGCTCCATGAAAAGCCAAATAATAGAGCCAAAAATTAGGAAGTCTGAGTCCCTCCCACCACCTTTGGATTAGTCAACTTTGAATACGCCTGTTGAGCTATATTCCTTTGCCACAAGAACTCGACAAGAGCACTGTGCAACCATTTAAACCATTGAAGGAGAAGATACACATTGAACATACCCAAAGGGTAAAGAATCAGGAAATTTACCTTAACAATGTTTACCTGACCCCAAAGCATCAAGGGAAGAGCAGTCCACATATTCAGATCCTACCGATTCACAGATAAGAGGGGATCTAAGTAATTCTTTTTAAGGTTGCATAGGTATCTAGTTATTTTAATTTCCAAATAGGTGAGCATTTTGGGCTCCCACTGCAGAACTAACTCCATAATATCTTGCTTGTCCACTGGGGAATTTAATGGAAGCACCCTAGGTTTTCCCACATTAAGCTTGTAAACCACCACCTCACTGAAGGCCTCTATCTCTCGCAAAGCCATTGGAATAGTGAGCCTGTGCTCCTCCACATCCAACAATACATCATTGTCAAACATCAAAAATGTACATTCTGAGTGACCTACTGTAATCTCCTTAATCTCAGGGTTCAACTGATGCCATCTTGCAAGGGGTTCTAAATATAGATTGAAAAGAAGGGGCAACAAAGGGCAGCCTTGCATGGTACTTCTTTCAAGCTGGATTGCCTCTGAAAGTATTGCATTACAATATATCTGGGCACCGGGATTATGGTATAAACCTGAATCCATTTCATAAAGTCTGAAGGGATCTTGTACTTTGCCAAGACCACAAATAGGAATGGCCATAAGACCTGGTCAAAGGCCTTATCTGCATCCAGGAAGACCAGAGCTGTAGGTACCCTGCTCTCCCTGGATGCAGCCACTAAATGATGGAGTTTCCAGAAATTATCACTCAAGACCCTGCCCCTCAAAAAACCAACCTGATCATCCCCAAACAAACCATGCCAATCCTGTCCCAGTCTATCAGTAAATACTTCTGCCAGGATTTTCATGTCCATATTTATAAGAAAAATTGGCCAATATCTGCCCACACAAGTGGCATCTTTCTCTGGCTTAAGAATTAGAGCTATCTGGGACAACAAGAAAGACTGATCCTGAATCCCTTCCAAATGCATAAAATTAAAGACACGAGTTAAAAGGAGAGTTAACTCCCTACTGGAATGCCTATAAAAGTTAACGGGGAAGCCATCGGAACATGAGGCCTTATCCAGTGTCATACTCTGAATGGCATGCGAGACCTCCATTTCTCTAATTGGCCCCTCCAAAAGTTCCCATTGACTTTCTATCAACTGGGGAAGCTGGACCTGTCCTAATTAATCACCGATATTATGTTTTAACTGCACATCTCTCATATCATCCCTATATAGATCCCAGTAAAATGTACTATTCTAGCAATCTCCTGAGGTTGAGTAAACAAACTGGGGGCATCGCCCTCTCGAAGCCCAGCATAACCCTAGAGGCATCTTGTTGTCTAAGCCTTAAAGCTAGTAATTTCCTGGCCTTCTTCCTCACTTCATCTATGTATTTTACTCTAGACCAAAACAGAGCTAACCCTGCCTTCTGTTTCAGCAAGTTGGCATATTTACCCCCAGAGGGAGTTTAAGAGTCAACTATGTCTGTTCCTCCATAGATAGGGAAAGCAGGTTTTCCAAGTCTCTTTTTTATCATATCATTGTTTCTCTCTCCTCCTGCAGTGTGGGCATAGCAAGTCATCTAGCCACCGGCACCTGCACCCCCAGACCCGGTCTGGCCAGTGACACGCTCTCCTGCACAGGCTTAGAACACACACAGTATCCCCCCCCAGGGACCTGGAACCAATACCTGTGGGTGCACCTCTCAGATCCGGGGACACAGCACATGGCCATCAGCTGTCATGACCACCCCGATATTTTTTCACCTTTCTGATGTTCTCCCTTGGAGCCGGCATGCAATGATGCACAGTGCACTTGTGTGCTGATGTCTGCCGTGCTCCAATCCTCTTCTATGTGCAGTAACTTTGCAGTGCACTCAACAGCCACCAGATGCTGCTGCAGAGTGACATGAGCCTCATACCCACCCCAGAGAGAGGAGAGCTGTCTGGGACCCTTGATCCTCTCCCTTTCCCTGCCGACCCCCGACGACCCAAGTCCATTCCCGAACCTGGGTCACCAACTTGGCGCTAGGTGTGGCACTCAGCACCTCAACCCTCAGTGCCAATGGGCCAGCTAGCTTCTCTGAGTCTCCAATGTAGTTTAGTAACTCATCAGCTAGTTGCTCACACTCCTTTTTGCATCTAGTGGCCAACCAAATACACTCCCACCAAAATACACTTTTTGCAGCCCCAACATGTTTAGCCTGTCCAAGTACCCATATTTTCTGTCAAAAAATTCTGAATGCAAGTCCACAATTTACCTTCTATCTCCTTATCTCTCGACAGCTGTGAATTAAACTGGGAAATTTTATCCATAACTCCCTCGTTCCCAATAGCAAGATGAGGAAGGACAGAGAAAAAGTCCAATACTACAGGACAGTTTCCTGATGGATGAGGAAAACATCAATACATGAAAAAGTGTTATGGGGTTTTAAATAGACCGTATAACTATGGTCATGAGGATGGAGCAGATGCCAAAGGTCTAAAAGACCCACTGTGTCCACCAGATCTCGAAGTCCCCCTTTGTCCAGGTGTAAGCTCTATCCTAACATGCCCTGCTCTGTCAATATCTGGTTGATAGACATGACTCCAATCTGTGAAGCCCCTCCAGGCCATCCCCCCTACCGCGACTGGTGGGAGGAAGCTGCCGGCCTGACCCACAGCTCAGCCGAATCCCTGAGGATATCCCCCCCAGCACCCAAGATTCACGCGAAGCCCCTCTGGACCATTCCCACTTTCACAATGGGCAGGAGGAAGCCACTGGCCTGACACACAGCTCAGCCTTATCCCCAAGGATCTCTCCCCAGCACCCTCTCCCCAGCACCCAAGATCCAGGCAAAGCCCCACTGGGCCATCCCCACTTCCACGACCAGAGGAAGGAAGCTGCAGGCCTGACCCACAGCTCAGCTGCATCCCTGAGGATCTCTCCCGGTACCCAAGATCCAGGTGAAGCCCCTCCGGCCATCCCACTTCCATGACCAGAGAGGAAGCCTCCGGCCTGACCCACAGCTCAGCCACATCCCTGAGGATCTCCCAGCACACAAGATCCAGGCAAAGCCACTCTGGGCCATCCTTGTTTACAACTAGTAATTGGTTGGCCTGACCTATAGCTTAGCCATATCCCCGAGGACCTTTTCCTGGCACCCAAGATCCAGTCAAAGCCCCTCCAGGCCATCCCTCCTTCTGTGACTGGCAGGAGGAAGGCCCTGGCCTGACTCACAGCTCAGCCACATCCCTGAGGATCTCTCCCCGGCACCCAAGATCCAGATGAAGCCCCTCTGGGCCATTCTTGCTTCTGGGATTAGTGGGAGGAAGCCACTGGCATGACCCACAGCTCAGCCGCATCCCGAGGATCTCTCCCCAGCACCCAAGATCCAGGTATGGCACCTGAATCTGAATCAGAAGCCGGTGAAATGATTGGCTCCCAACCATTGGAGGCAGGAGCCCATTGGCTGCTTTTGGCAGCAGCTAAGCTCCAATTGGCTGCCATGCTTGCTGACTCTTTTGGGCTGCTTCTCCTCCTCAAGGATCCTTGATTTAACTGTGTGGGTTTTTTAATTATTTAATTGGGGCATAACTCATTGCTGGTGCTTTCATTTGTGAACACTGTGAAAAAGTATTTATTTGATATGGGAGTGTGCTTGCAATTCTGTGGTAATGTAATTTTTTCTTAGTCTGAACTAATGACTAGCAGTTCTGTAGGAATGTAGTTTCTCTTAGCTTGAACTATAGACTGCTGTACCTGCTATAATGTATTAACGTATGGTGCTGGTCTAATTATCTTTGCATCACCCACCTTCTGTCTTCTAAACTCTAATGCTAGCCCCCTAATCTTTTCCTTTAACCAATTTAAAAACTGAGCCTGGAGTAGGAGTCCCCCTATACCAGCCTTGCTCTTTCTATCACTCTTTCTTTTACCTTAACTTGCTATCCCTCACTCCAAACTGAACCCCATAATTTTCTTTTTCACTATTGCTCTACCCTTCTGAGAGAGGTGCATTTTCCCTGCACCTTCCTCACCCTATTCCCAAACCACTTTCCTTAATTTTACTGATTCGTTATTAACCCTACACTGCGGTCTGCTTTCAACCTTCATAATTTCAAAATTTTATGCGTTGCTTAAATTACTTTCCACTCCTCTCCCGTGGCTACAAGCAGGCCCCTGGTGTTCATGAATAATTTGTTTTAGGCGCCAAACCAATGGCCTCCTGCTGAGCTATTCTGAACTCCCCCCCCCAGCTGCCTGTTTCTTGTCTATCCCTCCTATGCCTACCTCACTAATCCCTTAATCCCCTTCCCACCATTAAGTGCCCAGCCAAGCCTTTATCTCCATGTTGTATAACCAGTCCTCTCTTTTCCTTCTCCGCCCAGGCGAAGCCCTTTTGGGCCATCCCCGCTTCCACAACCGGTGAGAGGAAGCCGCCAGCCTGATCCACAGCTCAGCTGCATCCTGAGGATCTCTCCCCGGCACCCAAGATCCAGGTACAGCACCTGAATCTGGCTCAGAAGTCGGCGAAAGGATTGGCTCCAAACCATTGGAAGCAGGAGCCCATTAGCTGCTTTCGGCAGCAGCTTAGCTCCGATTGGCTGCTGCGCTTGCTGACTCTTTTGGGCTGCTTCACCGCAAGGACTCTTGATTTAACTATGTGGGTTTTCGGCCCACCCCGTCCCTAGACCACCTTAAATACATTCTAGCACCACCCACCTTACAGTAAAAACATCTCTATTGGCTATTACTGTCTAGCTACCTGGTATGAATAACTCATTTCTTCCTGTACTAGGGTATATCAATATAGGGCTTGTTTAAAATTACACTTGTCCTTAAGCTCCTATCCCCAACTGATAGTAGGCCAAACCATAGGGCTCTGCGTTTTTAAAATTGTGACCTCCCATTCTCTTTGAGAAGGATTAGATTCAAAGTTTCACTTGTTCTCTGATTCTTGTCTCCTGCAGTTTGATGACAAAGCTCCAGAACATTTAACACCATTAGAAAGAACTTCTCTCTCCCATGTTTAGGGTCTACTCTGGGTCCTCACTACTTGCTTTAGTGTTAGCTCAACTCTGTCTCTTACTGACAGGGCTGATTACCCCTGTCAGCATTTCCACTGCCCTCTCAAAGCTTATCCATATTAAATTAGGCAACATGCACCTTCCAATGACAAAATGTGCTATATTGCTATGCTCCTTTCTGGTCTGTCTCCATCATAACTTAACCAAGGCCTGCACTCCTGCTCTACCTCTCTCCTCCACAACCTCTCTCCTACCTCCCCAACATGATCTACCTCATACCTCAAACAAGCCAACCCATCACCCCATATTTATTGTCTTCACCCAGCATGCAAAAACAATTAACAAGCATAAGTCTCCATTTATATGCCCACCTACTATTCATTCCTATCTTTGTTTACTCTTGCTTTCTGGTGACATTGAATTGAACCCCAGACCTTGTAAGAAGACTCAGCCCAACCCACAATCTCTCTGTCCAAACTTGTTGGAGATAAAAGGACTCAAGATAGACCATATGAACATACAAAGCATCAGACACAAAATAGCTGAACTCAAAAGTTAGATTCAGCACTATAAGACTGATGTTCTCTGCTTAATGGAATCCTGGCTAAAACCGTCTATGCAATCTCACGAAGTTGCTCTCCTGGGTTACTGCTCCTACCATCTGGATAGACACAGTAAGAAAGGCAGGGGTACTAATATATACAAGAGTATGGCTGGTAGTCAGTGAACTACCTGGCTTAAACATCAACCCTGACACTGACCACCTACTCATTTCAATCACCCTCGACAAGATCAAACAGCTGACCTTTGGATGAATCTACCTGGCCCCTAAACTTGCATCCACCTCCTTCACTGAATTCTTTGCCAGCCTAGACACCCTCCACCACAGTAGCACCATACTCTGTGGTGATTTCAATCTTGATTGGTTTGACCCACAAAATGGCCACTATCAGTCGGCTATATCTGACGTCAAGTTGGAACAGCTAATTGACAAACCAACAAGACATAATATGAAGTCAGGAAATCACACCCTACTTAACTGGATGTTAATTAACAAGAGGATATACATCAGGGCTGTGGGAGTACTCCCTGATGTACTAAGTGATCACTTCCTGACCTTCTATATCTGGAAAAATAACTTTCCCCACCCTTCCCCAAAAAGCTTCAAATCCAGAGACCTAACAAACTTCAACACCTCTGAATTCCTGCATAGCCTCTCTTCCACAGACTGGACCCCTATCATCACCCTTCCTAACATAAATCAGGCCCTAGAATACTTAATTGACACTTTCACCTCCATCCTTGACCTCCATGCCCCCCTTAAGTTGAGAAGGGCCAAAGGAATTCATTCCCTCTGGCTCTCCCAGGAACTACAGCTCCTAATGCGGTCTAGAAACAAGGCCTGGCGATCCTATAAAAAAATCAGGGCTCCATACAGATTGGACCTCCTACCGGCAATTGCAGAATGCCTGTAAAGCTAAAGTAACCAAATCCAGTGGAACTATCTACAGTCCCAGCAAACAAGTAACCTTGACAACCCTAAATGCTTCTGGATACAAATCAACACACTCCTTAAGGGCAATGAACGTAAAACCCCTCAGACCATGATCTCAAAGGGCTCAGAACTATCCTTGCCCACCAAGATTGCTGCAGGGATAAATTTTTTCTTCACAGACCTTGACACTTACAAGTCAGGTCTCCCAGATACCTGCACCGCAATCACCACCCACTGAAGCTCACCACCTCCTTTTTCATATAAAACTTACCTCACTTAAGGAAGTCCTTAAGCTCCTAAAGGGACTCAATCCAGATAGTTCCCCTGGCTTTGACACCCTGCCTCCCAGATTCCTTAGGATTTGTGCACCCACGCTGGCTCTTCTGATCACTCAGCTGATTAATGGATCCTTTCTCACATGCTCCATTCTGGACAAATGTAAAACTGCCACAGTTGTCCCCATGCACAAAACTGGCCCAACTAACCCTCATTGAAAACTGTAAACCCATATCCATTCTGTGTCCTATCATGAAAATCCAAGACAGACTCCTATATAATCAGTTGTACTCTTTCCTTGAACAGACTAATGCCCTAACAATGCATCAACATGGCTTCAGGAAATCTCATGGGACTGAAATTGCTCTCTTGAGGGTCATCTCAGATATTTTTCATGCCATTGATCAAGGTGGTGCCACAGGGGTAGTCTTCATTGACCTTACAAAGGTCTTTGACCTTGTTAACCATTCTCTCCTCATTTCCAAGCTACAATCCTTAGGCCTCGACCCCAATTCCCTCTTATGGATCTCTAACTATCTATCCAACCACTTCCAATATGTCAAATGGGCTGGCGCCCTCTCCCCCTCTATCTCCTGTCATGGACAGGGTCCCCAAGATTGTATCCTTGGGCCTTTACTTTTCTCGATCTTTATCAATGACTTGCCTCTCAATTGGTGGGGGGGGCCTTCAATCCAGCTCTACGTAGATGATGCCATATTATACCAACATGGCACAGACGTATCCATTATTCAATCTGACCTAGAAAATGACTTCCAATGACTGGACGCATGGTTCAAAATGAACCTGCTGGTCCTGAACACAAAGAAAACTAAATCCATGCTGTTCCATCATGCCTCCTTTGACTCTACTTCCCAGCCTCCCCTGGTTATTAACACATCCTCTAGCCTACCTCTTGAAGGGGTGGGCTCATTCAGACACCTGGGTATGACTCTTGATGAACATCAATCCTTTGATATGCATGTAAACAGTGTTATTAAAATTAGCAATCAGAAGCTCAGCCTACTCCATTGCACTGCCCCTATCTTACTCCCTGATCTAGAAAGACCATTGCCTCTGCTACCCTCCTCCCTGATTTATTCTATGGCATGCCCATAATTCACTCAGTCAGTACCACCACCACACACACAGGCCAAATTTAAATAGGCCTACCAAAGGGTAGCTCGCTTTACTGCTGTGGCACCTGCCCGGGCCCACTGCTGTGACATCCTTAAGTCCCTAGGCTGGCCATCCTCTGAGACCAAATGAACTTCCCCGTGTTATGTACTACCTTTAAACTTATACACCTCCCTTCCTCACCCATCCTCTCCGGCTTACTCACTCTGAAATCCTTCCCCGGGACCCTCTGCCACTCACATCTCCCTTTAATGAACCTTCCCAAAGTTCACCTAGCCATTAGGAAATGATCCTTCACCTTCTCTGCACCACAAATATGGAATACTCTCCCCCAGTGTTTACTCTCATGTACATCTCTTCCCCTGTTTAAGAAAAGTTTTAAGGAGGTCTTCTTTCTCCCTCCAATCTGTAGCGGCAATTGCACTTAACCCCCTTCGCTTCACCTCTGGCACCCCCCCACCTGCTCTCTCTGCTGTCAAATTTCTTTGAAACCACTTTCTCTTACCTCTTTGCTCTCTCCACATCTTCCATGCTAGCTCTGACCCTCATATCCTCTCCCAAAATCCCCTTCCTCACACCCTCGCCACACATTTACATTTCTGTAAATATGTAATTTACTGTACTATGTATTTGATGTATACTACTACTTCTACTGGCTAGTTCACGTTGACCAGTACAACAGGTCCCAAGCCTACTCTAAGGATTATCAACACAGGACTGACACAAGCCTAAGCTAGGAATATTGACGGAGGATCCCTCGAGACCAGTACTGGAATCATCATCCTGCTACTGAATGAATTGACTTTCTGCTCACTTTACATCGAGTGTGTGTGTGTGTGTGTGTGTGTGTGTGTGTGTGTGTGCGTATGTATATACATATATATATTTATAAAATGGGCAAGGAAAATCAGTGAAAATCCACTATCCTGATTGGCTGAAACATGTCACATGACCGTGCATTATTCCACAACGACCGCACGCCTTCCAGTACGACCGCATGCCTGAACTACTTCCAGCACTCAAAACCTTCTCACCAGCAGTGAGACCACTCCACACCTGGTGCAGCTAGGCAGCCACATACACACACACACACACACACACACACACACACATATGCAACTGGCATCCACAGGCATAACTAAAAATACCAGTAGTAGTCCCACACTGTACAACCTGATGTACTTTATCATGCCATCAATTTCTAAATTAAATGTAATGTGAAAATGAAATCATGCCTGCCATTTTCACAGTCTCTTAGTGTAGAACCACAAACTTTTGATACTGTAAGCAGTGTCACCAAGCAGTCTCAATCCTACTAAAAAATATGTTGGCAGGTGTGTAACAGAAACTTAGCTGTGTGCAAAAAAGCATAAGAACAGGCATTTCTTTTAGTTTTCTGCTCTTAATTTCTATGAAAAAAGCTCAGTTTATAGGAAGAGTAGAGCAATCGTGGAGCACTTTCAGTTTTCATTGCCGAAATATAGCGTGACCGAGCGGTGCGCAGTGCAGAAAGTGACAGCCTGTTAAGAGTACAAAATGAGCCCCTCTGTGTTTAAAAACTATGAAAAGTCTGTCCCCCCGTTAGCTTGCCTGAGGTTTTAGTAATACAAGCTGCAGACTGTATCCAGAAGGGAGTGAGGAGAAACCAAGTGAGTCGGCAGCTTTAGGAAGCTAGACGGAAGGCAGAGTGAGTGTTCCTTGACAGTATCAATCTTCTATGCTCCTTGCCAGACAAAGAAAAGGGAAGCGCAGGGACGACTGGACAGCATGCTACTGGGCTATCTCATCTCAATTTAGCATATCTTACTGTCTCTTTTTGTCCCAAGTGCTCAAATAAACTTCTCCCTTCTCATTTGGGAAATAAATCAGGGTGACTTCTTCGCAGCGTCTTCAAGGCTTCCTCCACCGAATCGAAGCGCTTGGCTCCTTCAGAAAGGGTAATGGCGTATACCCGCTGCCCACAGCTTCGATGTTATGGGCCAAAAAGAGATACGTAACTGGCGGGTTTTTAACGTTAGGTCCGGGACCAATCTCAACTTTTTACCCTCCCAGAGAATAGCCTATAACTTCCTGGCTTCCTTGTGAATGAATTCCCGATCCAAATAATTGAGCAATTTAAAGATGATCGGCCTAGGTGGGTCAGCCGTGGAAGGTTTAGCCCTGAGTGATCTGTAGGCTTGCTCTATGACAAATTCTGGACCATTGGGAGAAGGGCCCACTGTCTTTTTCAAGAACTACATAGATTACATAGATTATAGAGAGCATAAAGACAATTAGTCCGTGAGCTCACGAGCAACATTTTACTTATACCCATTAATATTTTTATTTAAAAGATATTTATTTAACTGTGTTTTAAATTCCTGCATTGTACTACTCTCCACGATCTCTCCTGGTAGCATGTTCCAAACTTCCGTCACCCTGTTATTTAGCCAATATTTCCTTCTATTTGTATTATATCTGTCTTTAAGCAATTGATAACAGTGGCTCTAGTATCATATGTTTGGTCCCTTTTAACCAGGCCCAAGAGATCCCACAAGTTTGCATTAGTCAAAGCCCTGTAAATCAAACACATATCTCCCCGCAATCTACGGTATTCCAAGGGATATAGTTTCACATTATGAAGTCTCTGTTCATAGTTCATACCCTCAGTCCCCTTAATTCTCTTTGTCACTCTGCTCTGCACTCTCTCCACCAGCTCACCATCACCTCTCTTATATGGGGCCCAGAACTGAACACAGTACTCCACATGCGGATGCACCAGTGCATTATACAGTGGCATCATGACTTGCCTGTCCCTACTTATAATATGTCTCGTTATGCAATTTGTTATGCCACTAGCTTTTTTTACCACTGTATTGCATTGTAAACTAAAACTGAAATCTTGGTTAACCATAATCCCTAGATCTTTCTCTTCAGATACTACCTTCAGTATGGACCCACCCAGGGTATACTGAAATTTGTAATTTTTTTTCCCAAAATGCATAACATTGCACTTATCAATGTTAAATATGGATTGCTTCTGGGTGGCCCACATGTCCAGACTATTCACTGTGGTTTGCAGGACTAACTGCTCCTCCAGATTATTCACAGGACACCCAATTCTAGTGTCATCCACAAATTTAGACATCCAGACTGCTGATTTCACCTGCATCGATGAGATGTACAAATTGAACAAACATGGTCCCAGCACTGAGCCCTGGGGGACACCACTAGCTACCCCAACATGACCAGAATATTCACCTTTGACACATACATTCTGACCTCTTCCAGTAAGCCAAGCCTTTATCCATTTTTGTATCCAGACTGGTAAGTCTAACATATAGAGTGATTTAACAAGCTCCCCGTGAGGGACCTTATCAAAGGCCTTCGCAAAGTCCAGGAAGATCATATCAACTGAACTACCCATATCAATGGCCTTACTAACCCTATTATAAAACTCCAACAGGTTAGTCTGACATGATCTACCTTTGTTAAATCCATGCTGAGTGTTGTCTATCTTACCTGTGTTTTCAATATACTCAACTATATAGTCCTTGATTATACCCTCTAGAATTTTTCCAAGCACGGAGGTCAAACTAATGGGCCTGTAATTTGAGACCTCCTGCCTACAGCCTTTTTTGTGTATGGGTATAATCACAGCTTGTCTCCAAGCATCTGGGACCTCGCCAGTGTCAACACTTTCCTGAAAAATGTAAGTTATTGGCCCCACTAGAAATGTTGCCATTTCATTTATCACTCTTGGGTGAATCCCATCTGGTCCCTGTGCCTTATTCTGATTTAACTTCTTTAATCTAGTCAGGACGTCAGTAGGATTTATCCTTAGAGGTGGTCCCCCCGTTTAGCTTTCTCACTGTCCCCATAATTTGGGAACTCTTGTTATAGACTGATGAAAAGTAAACATTATATTCCTCCGCAAGTGCCTTATTTTCTGTTATAATGCTCCCATTCTGAGTTTTTAATGGTCCTATAGTTTTAATTTTCCCTTTTTTACTATTGATGTATGCATAAAAGGTCTTGTAATTATCCCCGACCTTTGTTGCTATTTCATACTCATATTCTCTTTTGGCACTGGCTATAGCATTTTTTGCAATTTTAAGATTATTTCTATATACTTCCCATCCTTCCTTGGTATTATTATTTTTTGCTATGTGGTAAGTTTTATTTTTAGTTTTAATCAAGCTTTTAACTGTTTGGTTCATCCAGGGTGTAGGTGGATTTTTAGCCTCGTTATATTTGTTTTTGGTAGGTACATATCTTGTGATTAGTCCATTTATAGTATCTGTCAGTAAATGCCACATATGAGCTACTGTCTGATTCTGAAATTCTGATTGCCATTCCCATGTAGCCAAATCATGTCCCATCTGTATAAAATTGGCTGCATTGTTTCTATGGATTACAGTAGTACCTTTATTTTCCCCTAGACTACCAGAATACTGGAACCCTACCATAAGATGATCACTTGAACCCAAGGGGAGAAATACCTTGCAGTTTGAAATATTATCACCCAGGTTGCTTAATATCAGGTCCAGTATATGATTTTGTCTTGTATTAGCTGTTACATATTGATCAAGACCTCCAAGACTATTTGCCTCTAAGTATTTAGATTCAACTGATGTGCTTGCTTCCCAGTTACCCCACTCTATGCCTGGGAGGTTGAAATCACCAGCTAATATTACATTTCCTGCTAGTGTTAAATGGTTGACTAGATTTAATATAGTTTCATCCTCCTTTAACCTCGTGGATGGTGGCCTATATATTACTGCCAGATTGATCTTAGCCGCTCTGGGTGGGCTTATCTTGACCCAGATAACTTCAACTTCTCGCCACCTAATTGTGTCCATACTTTTGGTAATAATACCCTCAGCAACATATAGAGCCACCCCCCCACCTCTAGATTGTAATCGATCTTTATTATACAATACGTACCCCTGGATTTGCCTATCCCAGGTATTCTCAGGTTGCCACCATGTTTCTACAATTGCACAAATGTGTATGTTTTGAGTTTTCAGGGTTAATTGTAACTCATTAAATTTGTCAGTTAAGCTCCTTGCATTAATTAAAATAAAATTCCACTTGTTTACTGATTGACCAGATTTTATATCTCCCACATCCCCCTGCTTTTTGAGTTTAAATGATGGTTCACACAATTTTTTAGTTGTGCTAGTATGCGCTTGCCCATTTTATTAAGGTGAAACCCATCTCTTGCAAACAGCTGCCTGCTTTGAAATTCTTGCCAATGATCTATATACAGATACCCTTCCCTAATAGCCCATCTCTTTAACCATCCATTAAATCTGTATATTTCCTGATTTGTTTGATCATTGGCCCTTGGTGTAGGTAGAATTCCTGAAATGAGCAACTCACACCCCCTCCTTCTGAGTGTAGCTCCTAGTGCTTCAAAATTTCTTTGTATCTCCAATGTATTCCTTTTTCCCATGTCACTCACTCCCACATGCAACACTATAAATGGGGCAGTGGTGTTTTCTAATAAACCTGGCAACAAATTTTTGATGCCCCCTATGCCTGCTCCTGGTAGTACACTCACAGTTGTGTATTCATTTTGCTGTTTACATAATACATTATCTGCATATCTCAACATTGAATCACCAATATATAAAATGGCACGTGGAGTATTGCTTGCTGGGACTTGAAATTGTGATGGTAGATGTTGTGCTGTATTTTGGGTAATTATACTTACGTTTATTAGTTCAAAAGGGTCTACATCAGTATCTAGTGGTTGTGCTGGTATTTCTACATTATTTTGTGTGCTTGTGCATACATAGTCTGCAGCCAAAGGGCCCAGATCAGCATTTGTTTGCTGAATTTCATCCCCTTCCTCATTTATTGTCAGTGCCTGAAATCTGTTTGGAGACAGGATATTTGAAACACCTCCAATATTCCGTCTTCCTCTTTTGTATGATCCCTTTTTGGTGACCTCCGACCATTGCTCCGGACATTTAGCTATCATGCAGGGTAACAAAGTCTCTCTACACACCTCCTCGGTTTCCCTAGTACTATCCTGTATATTTTCCTCAGCCCTAGCATTGATATACTGTTCTAACAGGGATATTTCTAACTGTACCCTGATCCTTGTTTTTAACTCAATCATTTCTGCCTTTAGTTCTTTGATCTCACTACACTTGCTGCATATAAAGTTTTCCTCCTTTTCCCCTTGCATATACATCTCACATGCACTATACCACAGCATTTTTACTCTTGATATTACTCACTTTTCAACTTAATCTGCTGGTTTACTCAGCTGACACAGCCGGCACGAGCCGACCGCACGTGTCTCTGCACGTGTCTCCATGCGCGTCTACGCACGCCCAGCTCATGCTCGCCCTGCTCGCTTCTGTAGGAGATTTATAAATCTCAACCCGGAAGTAGCGGTGCATACCGCTGTACTGCTTTGCAACAAAAGTTGCGATATTTCAACATAAAAGTTTAGTGAGCCTCCTTCCAGAATTAGGCTTCCTGGGCTACTAACAAATGTTAAAACACAGAAGGTATATTTAGCGCTACAGCGATGGCAGTTTTGCCCCTCAGAATGTATTAAGGGCTAACACTCCCCTCTGCCTAGCATCATTAAGATATTAGGGTTCCAGTAGTTTAAAAATAATGCAGTACAGTTTAAAATTAGTCTGCTCCCAGATTCAGCTAGCTCAAGAGGAGCTGCCATTTTCTGCTTGGTTTAAATCTGTCTCTGGTACCCAGAAGTAGCGGTGTGTACCGCTGGACTGCTTCTCAACAAAAGTTGCGATGTTTCAACATAAAAGTTTAGTGAGATTCCTTCCAGAATTAGGGCTCCTGGGCTACTAACAAATGTTAAAACACAGATGGTATATTTAGCGCTACAGCGCAATGGCAGTTTTCCCCTCAGAATGTATTAAGGGCTAACACTCCCCTCTGCCTAACATCATTAAGATATTATGGCTCCAGTAGTTTAAAAATAATGCAGTACAGTTTAAAATTAGTCTGCTCCCAGATTCAGCTAGCTCAACTGTTGAAGAAATTGTGTGGTGTTGGGACCCTCTTCTCCCTTGGGAAGACCCAACAGCACCAAATTATTCCTCCTGTTTCTCCCCTCGAGATCATCTAAATGATCCTCTAGTTTAGTAAGGCTGCTTTTAAGCTCCACAACCTCAGGCTCCATCTTGTCTTGTTTTTGTTCCACCGAAGCTACTCTAGCTTCCGTGTCAGTCACTCTTCGGGCTAGTTGCATGAGCGCTGGTTTAAAATCAGCTACATCCTCGATTAATTTCAGCAGAGCCTCCTTAATGGTAGTAAGTTCTGAATATATATGAGAGGATGAGAGATCCTCTGGAGATGGTTGGGGAGACAAGCTGCGATGAGGGCGCTTGGTCTCCGATTCTTGTATGGCCTCCGTGGCTGACTGCTGACTTGACATATTTAGAGGTGAGCCCATCTCCATCTGCCCTCGGAACAACCACTGTGTTCTTCTAGTTGCTTTATATTTTTATTTGCTGAAGCTGACTTGTAAAAATTATCGGGTGTTTGTGCTAATTTAAGTCGGTGAAGGAACGGAGCTCCGACGAACATGTCCTATCCCTTCCTCAGCATCACGTGACTCCCTTTATTTTGGTATTCTTTCAATTACTGTACACTGTATTTCATTTTTACTTCCCTATCATAATGTGTTATATCCATGCTCACTTTTAATAACTCTCTGGTAATTGATTCAATGATTAAGAGCATGAAGTCTTCAGAACACCTGTTCCATACTCCATCCCATTTAACATCCAACTCTGCATCAATATATCTCAAATTCACCACAACAAAAATACAAAAACCCCTAGGTATGCATTTTTGTTTAAGGTATTGTGTAAGTGTAAGAGCATGCCATTCAAGTTTCACCTGCTTCTGCTTTAAATATTCATACTGATCAGTAATGGAGCAGGTGGAGGTCTGACCACCAAATTCCCCATTAGTTTTGAAACCTCTCAAAATTCTCTGTTCCTCTGCATCTGATATGGATAATGGAAGTGACCATTTATTGATTACTTTATCTAATTCATTAAAATTTAACATACTGAAAGGTGAGGATATAAAGTCCAATGTCTGGTACTCCCAAAGGCACGACAATCCAATCCTGTGGTAAATCCAAATAAGCTAGTAAATAAGTCCAAATAAAAAGTTCTGTCTGGTGAGGAACCAGTCTTCCTTTTTCTTATCCGATGTATGTCGGGAGTGCACGGCCATGGAGGGCTTTAAGAAGGCCCTAAAGACTCACCTATGGCTTCAAGCTTACCCAAATTGATTTTTAGCTCTGTATTTATTCATCTGAATTGTGGATTTTATTGTTTTATTTCTTCTTACTGCTCAGCACCTTGACAATTGAAAGGCACTCTATAAATAAAGATTATTATTATTATGTCTGTTCAAGTAGATGACCCTCTGAGACTTGTATCAGCCTGATGCAATGGAAAACCAAATTCTGGTAATTGTCCAACACAGCCAACCTCGATACAAAAAAGAAAATGTGCTTATTCAGGGAGTAGCTAGAACCAATCACAAGGGCATAAACACATGTATCCAGATTGGTCAATTAGCCTACTCACCCAGTATTTCAATAAAAAAAAAACTACTCAAAGTAACGATCTTTTTTCCTTTGTCCTTATGATGCAGAATGGCAATGGTAACATGTAACTTCTGAAGATGCTGGATTATTATATGTCTCTTTTCTTTAGACTCCCCCTTTAGCGTTCCAAGAATTAAACAGATGGGCCCAGATATTCAAAAGAGTTGAGTCATGTGCAATAGGGTTGCGCCTGTGCAAGTCCAAAAATGTGCCATTCTGCGATATTCAGCAGGAGGCAGTTGCGCCCCCCAAATCACGCTAAGCAACAGCGCAATGATAATGAATGCATGCGCAACTGAAGGGGGAGGAACTATGCATAAATGGTGCAGTGCGATATTCAACAACATGCTCCATGTGCAATAGGGGAGCCAGCGGAAGTAGCGCCATAGCGGAAATGAGCCAAAATAAAAGGGAGCAAGGGAGAGGAGCAAGAACGCTACAGGGAAGGCACACGAGGCCGAAGTCTAGTAGGACAAACTGGGCAGCAAGGACACACAGGGCAGGCTAGGAAAGGGCACTTGGAATCAACAGGCTATGGGGAAGGTGTGGGGAGCCACAGTGCAGAAGGGGGAAGTACTTGCCACAGAGCAGTGAGGCCAGCACAGGCAGGTGTTCCCGGTGCAGGGGAAGTAGCAGCCAGGACAGCAGGGGGAATACAGAAACAGCTGTCAGGGGTGGTGAACACAAGCCAGGGACATGGCCAGTGCCACCATCCAGATGGAGGCAGTAATGAGGGGTGTGAGAAGGAGGGCAGCAGGGGGGCGTGGCCGTGGAAGGGTCCATCAGCGGTATGCCCCCAACAGGCAGTACCGAGCCCGCACCAGCTTCGAGCTATATAGTGATATGGAGATCGTGGGCTGATACTGCCTGAATTGGGCAATTCTGAGGCAGCTCTGTGAGCTGTGCAGTGATGTGATGCAGGCACCCACACGACGGAGCCATGCTCTGTCAGTGGAGATGAAAGTGACAGCTTCCATGTGCTTGCTCACCACGGGTACCTTCCAGAGATGAACTGGGGACACTACAGGCATAACCCAGTTGGCCACGTCACGCCACCTCACCCAATTCCTCAGTGCACTGCTGCCACATTCTGTGGAGTACATCCATTTCCCAACACACCGGCGGAGCACACAGCAAACATACAGGAGTTCCACAGGGTAGCACATATGCCTGGCATGCTAGGGGCAATAGACTGCACCCATGTGGTCATCCGCACACCACCTGGCCCCGAGGGGGCCGCATATATAAATAGCAAGGGCTATGCCAGCATCAACTGCCAGGTGGTGTGTGATGCCAGGGGATGCATAATCAATGTCTGTGCTATGCACCCTGGGGGAGCACATGATGCCTTCATCTGGCACCAGTCAGCACCTTGCCACAGATTCAAGAGTGGGGCTATCCCCACTGGCCACCTAGTGGGTGAGTATGCAAACCACACGGACAATCATAGGGCCTGGGGGGGCATGGTCAGAGGTGGCATGGGTAGTGGCCTACATGGCCCAGGGCAGGGCGATGCTGATCACCAAACTAACCTCCACCCTCTACACACAGGTGACAGTGGATACCCACTCCATCCCTGGCTGCTCACACCCTACCAGCGGCCCGCGATCCCATCATAGCAATGCTACAATGAGGCACACGCCACCACACATAATGTCATCGAGTGGGTGTTCGGGATGCTGAAGGCACGTTTCCGTTGCCTGGACACCTCCAGCAGTGCCCTACAGTACAGCCCCTCAAAGGCCTGTGGGCTATTCCTGGCCTGTTGCATCCTGCACAACATGGCCAACGAATGTGGGATAGCTGTACAGGTCAAAGAGGGGACAGCGATGGGGACGATGAGGACACCGGTGACAATGGTGATGGGCAGCCCCCTTTGGGCAATGGGACCCCCGACTGCTCTGGCTGGCACAGCTGCACTAGGACACCATCATGGAGAAGCACTTCAGCCAACCCAGGTAAGTCATGGGGCCATGTGCAACCAACAGTGGCTAAGGCACTACCCAGAAACACGCATGGACACACACCAGGGGTGCATGCTGTCAAGGGAGCTGGCCAGGCATGGAACCACACACACAACCAGGGATGGGTGAGGTCTAACATGCCATGCAGACACACACACACACACACACAAAATGCACCAGACATGCACAAAGGGTAGGAGGCACACTGACCCAGAATGCCACCCCTAGCCACACACATGTCCACAGACCACCACGCCCACTGCCTGTCCCTGTGCGTGTGTCAGATGCTGAGCACCATTGCACATTGGTGTACAGCGCAATGCAGGCATCATCATGCACATGCAACTGTGGACAGCAGCCAGGAGGGTGTGCAGATGGACTGTGTGTCCGCGTGCAGGGCCGGGTACCCACCCGTGGAATGCCCGCTGAATGACACAATGCACACAGGGCAGCACCAGACAGTAGCCGCGTTGGGAGACAGGTCAGTCACGCGCCATAGTGCCCCGGCCATCACGGATGCATGGGCGGCCCCACCAAGACCCGCCAGCACTGACAGACTGACCACTGGCCTCATGGGGTGGCACCGATGGTCCCCCAAGGGTTCCACTGCGTGAACGTGACCGTGCTTGTGCAGGGGTCTGCAGCACACCAAACATGCCTGCGCCAGGCATGCTCGGGATGCCCACAGCTGAACCTGGTGTCGACAAGGATGGTGTCGCAAAGCGCCAGGAATGGGGGGTGGACAGTGCACTGCCTGGTGTCTGCGATGCATGGGCAAATAACTGTGTGCCCACTGTGGCCATGACAGCAGTGAATGCCTGTGTCTGCCTGTCAATGGCAGCGGTCACATCCTCCTGAAACCAGTCCATCCCTGCCAGGATCAGAGCGGTGTTTCTGCTGTGACGCTCCTCTGCCCACTCCAGAGCCGCACGCAGTGCATCCACCGATGTCGCAAGCTGCATCTGCTGGTTGACTGATGCTTGCAGTATGTGGGTGTGCTCATCCAAGAGGTCATCTGCCTCCTCAGCATCCTGTCCCTCAGGGTGTGCGTGGCCCTGATGCTTAGCACCCCTTGAGGGTGGGCGCTGCACACCAGGACCAGGTCTGGGCATGTCCACAGGCGGTGCAATGATGCCGTCCCCTGACCCTGTAACCCCGAGCCCATTGGCCGACTGCTGATGTTGCCCCTCCGGCTGCCACTCCCCAGGGCTCACTGGTGCTGCCGCAGTGGCCGCAACAGTCCCACTGTCCTGTACACACACCAGTGCTTCCCCACTAGTGCTGACAGGCACAGGCTGGGACTGTGATGACCCGCAGGCCTCCACTGCGGCACCACCCACAGCCATGGCCACAATGTTACCTGCTGTGTGGCCATCCCATGGCACACATGTGTCACTGCCCATGGCGTTAGTGACATCATCATCGGTGATGGACCCGGCACCAGCCTGAGTCACAGCATGCTGGCATCTGTGGATGCTGGCACGCTGGGACATGGGCAGGGCCTCCTCTGCACCTGTTCCAAAAACATCAGTCTGGACAGTCAGGTGGGCCCACTGTCACACTGAGCCACGTATACCTGTGGAGGTGGATGGGCCCTCCTCCATCTCCTTCTGACTGGCCTCAGTCGACAGGCCCACCACCGCTGACCCATGCAGATGCTCAGGATCTATAAGGGAAAACAAAGTCACGTTACTGCATGTGACCTACCCTGCCCCCCCAATAGACAGACCATGACCTACCATGCAGTGACGGGCTACCACCCGTCTGGAAGCCACCACCTGGAATTCCCTCAATGGCAAACGCTGCATGCTGCCAGCAACCCTCTCCTCCTGTGGGGTCAGGTGTAGCACTTCCGGCTGTCCCCCACCTGTCACAGCTCGTGCTGCCCTGATGGCAGCCACCTTCTCCTTTATCCTCCTCCTGTCTGTGCCCATCTTCTTCTTTCACTCCTGCATGGAGCGCTGGTGGCTGCCATGCAGGTTCACTGCACACGCCACGTCCTCCCATGCAGCAGCATGGGCCTGTGGTGTTCCCTGCTGTCCGCTGAGAAGCAGCTCCTGATCCCGGTAGGCCTCAAGCAGGGCATCCGTCTCGGCCTTGGTGAAATTAGGCCTGCTCCTCCTCCCACCATTGTGTTCCTCCTCTCCCACAACTTGCTCGGTCATGATTTAGCCTGTGAGAATGCAAGTTGTTACCTGTGACTGTGCAGTCCCATGCATGTCCCAAAATCCACAGTCCACACTTCCAAACAGCATGCAACTCACCAATAGACTGCAGTAACCGACTATGGCCACTGCAGCCCTATGTCGCACTTTCATAGTGCAACCCATGCAAATGAGGCGAGGCGCAACTTTAAGAGGATGCAAATTGCAGTGCTGCACCATTGAATGGCTGATTAGCTGATTTGCATATGACGGCTGAATATTGAGCTGTTGTGCTTTGCGCAATTGTGTTGAACGTGCTGATCCAAGGGCGCAGTTCTGTGACATGAGCAGTACACACCTCACTGCGTATGCCTGGGTTGCTGACACAGGTGCCTGCTGCGCTGCTGACATGGTGTGCGAGGGAGGCAATGCAGGGCATGGCCACCATTGTGCCAGTGGCACTACAGCGATGTTCACCTATATGGTGCTGTGGCACTGGGGCGTCACAGGCGCACTGGGGCAACAGCGTGGTAGGCCGCTACTGGAGGTAGCACACAGGCACCCAATCATGCTACATGCATTGGGTTCCAATGGCACTGTGCCTGTCTGTGCACCAAAGACCCTTGACCCTGTGCCAGACCTTTGCCCCCCTAGGCACCATGCGTCAGACATGGGTACACCACTATCTCGCTGTTTGGTGACAGCGCGATAGGGAATGGCAGCGCTGTACCGCGCAGCATCTGCACATGGTAGAGCCATGCTGCAGAGTGCCATTTTGAACCTACTGAGCAAAAGAGATGGTGTGGAGGAGGGCTGTCCAGTGGACCCAAATCAAACTGGCAAACCTGGTGGCCATTGTTGAGCCACTTTATGGCCCACTGTTTGGGGGAGGCACCCTTGGACAGTTCCAGGAGCCAGGTGTGGCAGGAGGTGGCTGATGCCCTGGAGGAGGCCACAGGAAGGGGGTGGATGGTGGAGCAGTGCTGCCACATGTATGGTGACCTGAGGAGGAGGGAACCGGACCTGCTTGCCTGCCTGTGAACATGTGCCAGGAGGAGCATGGTGCCATGGCCAGGTAGGTGTTATGTCCACACACTTTTATCTTCCATATGGGTATCATGGTTGCATGTGTCCGGAACATGGGGGAGGGACCATCTGGTGTTGGCTGTGGTGGTGTTATTGGGGTGGGGGGTGGGTGGGTCTGGTTGGGTGGGATTGCACACACATGGGGCAGGGGGACTTTTCTACAGGATTGTACTGATGTTCCTCTCTCCATGTTTACACCACAGGGCCAGAAGAGAGGCAGCTGGCCAGGGAGCAGAGGTGCCAGCTGGAAGACAGGGCCATTAGGAGGGACGAAGGTCCACAGCGCCAGAGGGACTGGCCTGATGATGGTGAGTGCCATACCTCTATGATTACTATTGCATGCTGTGTAACAGGACAGGCAGTGGGGCATGGCCACCATCCATTGACACCACTGCCATGCACGCAACTTGTTACAGTCAGCACTGTCCAGTGGCACTGCATGTCTGGGAGTGCGTCAATGGTGGTCCATGCGTGCACCGGGTACATGGCTGTGCCACTGCCTCGCACCACATAGCCATGTCACTAAACAGCCACGGTGGTGCTGTGCAGGACTTGGCCGGTGGTGTGCAGTGGTCCACATGGCTGTATGCACCTGGGTGGGCAGGTCTTGTGGACGTGATCACTGTGGGTGGTCACACACCATCACAGAGGCATGTCCCATGGCTGTATGCCATGCACAGTGGGTGGGCTGTATGGGGCTGTGCATTCACACCTATTGACTGTGCTCCCTTGTCCTAGGTGTCTGCCAGCTGCAGGCTATCTGGGAGACACTGCAGGAGATATTGACCATGGCGAGGGCATCACTGGACATCCTGCGGGGGTTTGAGCGACTGGGTGTCCGGCGGAGACACGGAAGACGGAGCAGCCGGAGCGGGAAGCAGGGCTCCCAGTGACCATCTCTATGCCCCTGATTTCCCCTACCCCCCTGGACCCACCTTCACACCCTCACTTCCCGTCCCATTTGTTCACCCCTGCCCTTACCCCCCCACCTTGCTTGTGGCCCTCCCCCACACATTTGTACATAGTTGTAAATAGTTTTGTTTGATGTTTTTCATTATTAGTCTTTTGATATGAATACTGTGGTGGTCTCTGATTTGCAGCGGGCTATAGGTGCTCAGCTGCAGTGGTGTGCATGGCGTCAGGGGTGGTGCAGTCAGGGATATGTGTGTGTGTCCATGGGGAAGTGACTATGGTGTGGGAGTAGCTATCAGTCAGTGTCTGTGGTGTGTGTGTGTTGTTCCCTGTGCACTGGATGACCATGTGCAGTGGTTCATGGTACATGCTCTGTGTCCATGGTGCACCTGTCAGCCCATTCATGGCCTGTGCAGCTGACACCCTTGCATGTCTGTGACCTGCACGGTCTACTGGCATGTCAGTGGTGGCTGTCCATGCAGGGCAGCCACTGTACCCATCACAATGCTGGGTTGCCTCCTGTCACTGGTGTGGTGCATGTCTGCTTCGGGTGACACTGTGACCTCCGTGGTTGTTGTCCCACCTCCATGCTGTGGCTTGTGTGTGTTGCAGGGGATGTGCACCACTGTCTGTGACTTGTGCTCCGGGCAAATGATGGTGGCGTACAGGTCCACAGTGCCTGCGCAGGGTGGCTGGCACTCCTGTGCCATGGAGGACTGCAGGCCATGTGTACACGGTTTCCATGGGCCCACGCTGGGGGCTTGGTTGCCCCGCTACTGTGTCCCTGTGTTGTTGTGCCCTTGGGTATGGGTGGGTGTTTGTCCATGCACTGTGTTGCATCCGGTGTGGTGCATGCTTCCACGCACCACTGTGGGTGTCTGCACTGGCTGTTGTGGCCAGTGCTGGGTCAGGGTGTGTCCTTGGGAGGGTGTGCAGGGTGCTGTACTACTGGTGGTGGGGTCCGGGGCATGCCCTGTCATGTTTGGGGTACCTCGTGTGCCAATGCATGGTCGGTCTCTCAGCTGTACCTCGGGGGGGCTGTGTGTGGTGGCACTGTGTATACCGTTGTCGCATCGCTGTGTGCTGCCACCCACTGATGGGTGCTCGTGGTGGGGCTGCCTTGCATGGTTCTGTGGTGCACAGGGTTGCATTGTCACACTGGGGGTGGTGGCATGCATGGGGTATCCTGCACTGGTGGATGCTGCTCCTGGGCTGGGTGTCTGGGGGTCACAGTTCAGGGTATGCTCTGCATTGGGGGGATAGTGTGGCACGGGGTGGTTGGCCCTCCTTGTGTGCTTGCCAGGGGGTGTGATGGGGCACCATGGCCCAGCTGTGGGTTGGTTGCTTGTGTCCATGGGTCAGTGGTTATTCCAGTCCTCCCCCAGTTGTACAGTGCATGGGGTGTGGGGGGATGATGTCTGTTCTGCTGTGTGTTCCTCTGCCCATCTGTGGCATGGGTGGTGGGCCCCTACATCCCTGGTTGTGTAGTTGCATTGCTGCCCTGCTGCTGGGGGGCATCCCTGGTTGCACTATGGTGCCTCTGGACTGCTCAGCTGAACATCCCTTGTTGCGCTATGGCGCATCAGATATGCTCAGCTTCCCCTCCCTAGTTGCGCTATGGCACAGGTGGTGCGATATTCAGTCGTCGGCTGTAGGCGCATCTTGGCCGGCTCAAGTTTTTGAATATTGCACCTCTTGTGCATGGGCACAATGGACTTGCACTTGCTCCTGCTATTGAGCATTTTTTGGGTGCAGTTTGAATATCTGGGCCATGATTTCTACCCATTAAATCTAGCCATACAGAAAGGCAAGTGGTTGACAATTCCCTTCCCAGACAAATACTGTACACTGAATGATTAGAATCCAGACCAACCCACCCCTCCTCCCCTAATGCAAAACAAAAGATGCCAAAAAAGAATACATTTGAAGAACTCCAAACATCAAAGGATAACCAATCCACGCCATGATCCCCTGGTCCCAGAGACCACGCACCAACACTACTGGTCTGCAATGGTCCTAGACAACCATGTCTGGTCCAGCAACTAACCCTCTACAAACAACACAGAAATGAAATAAAGAGATCTGCAATACCAGAACAACTCAGATGCCCTACTATAGCCACTTCTCCAACAAAAAGCCTGGCTTAGAAGGGAAGACACACCAACAAGAACCCCCCCTCGGCTTAACATGAACCCAAACCAAAACCTGGAACCCACATATTAGATCATGCAAGTAAAGGGAGCCTCCCTCCTCAAATACTATGGAATAATAACAAAACAGGTGGGAAGAATACAATCAGACTGAAAATCAAAGATTAGGAGGAGCCACGGGAAACCCTGTGGCTACCCACCAACTTAATTTCTAAAGCTTCCTCTGCTAGATCCAAGAAAGTATCAATGGGGAAAGAGAAGTACCTCTCTGCAGTGCAAAAGTGCTCACCAGCCAGTACAAAAGGAAAGAGAGAGGCATGAGAAGGGACCCAACTATCATGAATACATCACTTGGAGGACAGTAGTCGCACAAACTCCAACTTGCATAAACCAGAAAAGTGAATTCCAAAGCCCAAGTAAAGAAAGTAAACCCTCGGGAGTATGGGTAACAAAAGACTTACCTCTGCAACAATTTCAATGAACTGCCATCCCCCAAGTCATCAGTCCCTGCCTGAGTGAGTACTGGTCCACCCTAACTGGAGATACCAGCCAGCAGTCATAGAGGGACAAGCTAAAGAAAGTGGAGGGGGGGGTCCTCATAGAAACAGTAACCAGAAAGGAAAAAGAGAACTAGCAGCAATGGAGTCAGCCCCCCCCCCACCTATTGTCCTGTTTGTAACAAACTATCCAGGATGTAGAACACATGAGGATCAGACCCCACAAAATAATATAATGAACAAAGGCTCAAATCCCCCCAAATACCACAGACAGACCAAAAAGACAAAACAGAATGCTATAATAAACAACAAACAGCAAATATTCAAATTCTGTTAACCCTGAAAAAGAGTGAGAGGCACCTCTAAGGCACCACAAAAAAAGTTAACCCAGTCATTTAGTCTGAAATAAGTTCATGAACAGCTTTGGCAATTCTTGCCATGCTTGGTCTGCTGATTGAAAGATGGGCTGACCATCTTGCAAGGAAATCAATAATTTAGCCGGGGTATTGAATCTGGAATATGATATGTATGAGCAGCAATCAATTTTGATTTTAGGACCCTGTAGACCACCTGTCTCTCTCTAACTTATGGTGGGAGATCTTGAAACCAAAATAAATGCTTTCCTTCCCACAATATTTCTTTAGACTCTTGAACCTTCTTCAAAACATTTGTTTAATCTAAAAGTTAAGCATTCTAAAGATAATCAGGTGTGGCTTCTCTTCCGACTGTTGCATTGAGTGAAGCACTCTGTGAGTCCACTCAATTATATAATTGACCCGTTTCAGTGATGGCCCTGCAACTTTGTGGCATAATGTTTGAATAAATTGTATAGTATGGAAACCCTCAGCATGCTCTGGTAGGCCCACTATAGCACTGTTTGTTCTGTGACTTTATCCCTCCAAGTGCCCCAGGTGCTCCTCAAGGTCTGTGACTTTGCACCATGAGACAGATAGCTCTGGTTCTACATGGAAACACTGGTCTTCAATTGAGCTAATTCTTGCTTCTGCCTCCCTGACCCGGTGAACTAGATCTTCTAGGGCTGGCCAGATTATTCTGATGTCCCTAAGCAAGTCTAGCAAGGTTTCCTTTAAAGGACTTAATTTATTAAGAAACTGCTCCACAGTCAGGGCAGACTTTTCAGGGTTGCCATCAGAGAAGCTCCTCTCCTTGAGTGACTCAACTCCCATCTTAATGCACTTATGCCCCTCAGCTCATTTGGGAGGAGAAGGTGGTAGATGTACTTGGCTCTCCATTTCTTCTTCCATCATGTAAAACAAAAACAAATGACTTGTACAGAGTCCTAAGGTTAAAATACAAACAGCAACTGAAAAAAATAACTCTGTAGATCAAGGGATTGCAGATATTTAAAATGATTGTTGTCTAAGATGTTTAGAGCTGTGACAAGTTGCTGCTTCTAGCTTAGATGCATCATGTGACCCCTGCTTCCTGGATCTAATTTGGTATCCTATCCTAGACAAGGTGTCTCTTGTTTTCCCTTTTTTCCCTCCTACTTATACCTTCCATATTTTGGTTGTCTACCATTCTTTTTCCACTTCTATTATGGCAACAAACTGTAGTTACCGCCACCACTAACTGTTGTACACAGTAAACAGTAACTAGTAATGTGTTACCTCCTTACTTCAGTTTGGTGTCTCCCCCCCTGCAGAGTGTCCTTCAGATTGCAATCACTCTGCAGACATCCTACAGAAGTTCCCAGGGTAGATGATCCACATCCGCTCAGTGCCACTCATGCAATGGGACAGTAGCATAACAAAGGATTCAGATATGTGAGGAAGATGACATTTTATAACTATGTCACTTCTTCAGAGCACCACAGTATCTTGTAACTTCACAAGTGCTCTCTTTTAAAAGTGTTGCTCCCTGGCCTAAAGATTTACTGGATCCTGTTTTTTTTTTTCACCTGCATTAAGAGAATTTGCTGTGCAGCTGCTAACTGAAGGTCTATTAAGCCATCCTGCTTTACTTAGCCTGCATGAATTCCATGGCTTTGTTTTATATATCTGAATCTTCTCCTTTTTATATGAAATTAAAAACATGAAAGTGTTATACTAACATATGTATATGGAACAGACTCTTCAGTGTTGTTTTTTTTTTTTTCTATTACTAGGATTCAGTGTCATACTGGGACCCAGATCTCTTGTTTCTGTAGTTGTAGAATGTCCTTACCTATCTGCATTTGCCCAACATATTTTGCTAACATGCTGTAATGTGTTAGAAACCGTAGAGGACTTGTTTTTGGTTCACAGGTTCAAGTAGTTGCTACAGTAAATATTGCTTAACTCATCATCTGAAGATTATTCCTCCTTCATTGATCTGGCAGCTCATAATTCATTGCTATACAATGTCTAAGTGCAACAGGCTGCCTGCAAGTTTTAAGGATGAACTACTATTACAGCCATATCTGGAGTATTAATTGCTTTATCAGTGTCAGTGGTTCATATCAGTGTCAGTGGCTATGTAGGTAGTATGCTTGACTCTGGGGCCAAACGATCAGAATGCTGTAGGTTCTAGCCCCTCATCAGGCATTTAGGGCAAAACCCGTAACTAACACTGTAGTGCAGTATGAGAGGTGTGTGGCCATCTTTTGGATGAGATGTTAAACTGAGGTCTCTTCTGCCCATCTCAGGTCACTGCCCAGGTGGAAATAAAAGATCCAAAGGCACTTATTGATGAATAATAGGGGAGTTTCCCCAGTATCATTGCCAACATTCCCCCATAAATAAAACAGGTTTATGCAACAGCCATCCCTGAGGATGCACCTGGAAACAAGCTGCCATGGCTTAGTGTACCTTTTCTAGTCAAAACATAGAAATAAATAAAATTAAAAATAATAAAAGCACCAATCTCCTTCATGGTCCATTCTACTTGGCATACAAACTTGATTAAACACTAGTCTATGGCTCACCAGGTAACTGTCTTCATTATTCATATTGCCAGTCCTCCTGGCCATATGGTGGCTTGGAAAGGTTTACTACAAATGTCAATCTTGAAAAACAAAAGCATGGTACAGGAAACACAGGCCTATTCCATCCTCATAGCATAATTCTGTCACAAATAAAATGAACATTTTGGCAGAGAGCCCTCATCAGTCTTTATACCCTGGAGCATTTATTTATTTTTCAAGGACATTATCCTAATGATAACCCAATGTCAAGTTTAATTTTGAAAAGTAACCACCTATGAATCTACGGTTCTGTGGGTGTTTTGAAGTTGGTCACATATCTTGTCACCCATTAGGTTGTCAAACTGACACGTACTCTCTTAGCATCAAAAGGTAATGAGTGAAATCAAGGGGCTAATTTTGCATTTGGTTATACTGTCACAATTAGGATCACTATGCTACTATATTTGCTGCTGGTGGCAAATTATCTTCATGAGTAATAAGGGCAACAGAGTCATATGAAGATGTTACAAAACTGCATGATTGTATGGGACAGTTATTAATAACACACTAGTCCTTAGCACCAATTGAGAACAACAATATGTGCTTTTTACTATCAGCAGACTACAGTGGTAGTCAGTGACAAGATGCAGTGTTCATCTGAATATACAGGGGACTATCACAGAAATCAAACTGAAATAAATGGGGATTTCCTGTGATACAGTATACCAAAATATATCTGGAGATTTTGCATCATGCCAAGGCTACCTCTGGACCTGTCTAAATGAATTCACCACTGATTCCATTCAATTGTAGGTTATTTGGAATTGGCAAGAAGGTTGAAGTAATACAATATAAGTGAATGCATTACTGGAAAACACTCCTAGAGTACAATCCTGACAATGAAACACATTTGTTCTAATTATACTGTACATGACATCACTTTTAGTGAATCAGAATCATGTAGTTCTAATCATTTTCAGGTATGATCATGTTTAAAACTTACGAGTAAGCTTGTGTTAAACTTGTTACTTTTAATGTGTTTAACTGATTTAAAGGAAAGAGGCAGTCTTCTCTTAATAATTTCTTCCCCAATTAGTAGCACAGATGATTCATTTTTGAGGAAGTAGAAAAAATCCAATATTATTTAACTTTTTTATATCAGATATGGGTAGAGATCTAAAAAATAGTATAATAAAGGTTGCGGACAATACCAAGTTGGGAGGTCAAATTAATACTCTATCACAACACTTCCCATTAGTAAAAGACTTAGGGAAACTTGAATCGTGGGCAATGAAAATTGGAACAATGTTTAACACCAATAAATGTGTTGTTATGCATTTTGGACATACCCCCCCCCCAATTACTCTTCTATTCAAAATGAAACAATTCTTAAAAACTCAAACCTAGAAAGAGATCTTGGGGTACTGGTTGACAAAAAATTAAACTTGTCCAATCACTGCACAGCTGATTTCAAGGATTAAATACTCTTTTTTTACATGAACTGAGCAATGTATTATTCCTTTGTACCAGAGCTATGTACGTCCATATTTGGACTATACGTCACAATTTTGGTCACCTCACCTAGTTAAAGATATTGATAGGGTTGAAAGAGTTCAAAGGTCTATTACTAAAACTATTCCAAGATTAAAGACTATGACATATCCAGATAGATTATCTACAACTGGACTTTATTCCCCTCCAAATCAGACATCAAAGAGGTGATTTATTGCTCTTGCATATGATTCTGCAACAACAGGATCTTACTAGTAGCGGTAAACTTTTTTATAGTACTGCTATGAGTAATAAAAGATCTCATAATAGAAAGTTAGTAGTACCACGTGCCATAACCAGTAAAAGAGACAATTTTTACACTGTTAGAATTACTAAGGTATGGAACAGACTACCTTCACACATTGTTGAAGTCAGTGATCTTAATGCCTTCAAAACAGCCCTGGACGAAAACTATTACAACAAGCATACACTGGTGTAATTCTGACCCACTTTTGTGGGGAACATTCCCGATGGACCTTGTGCCTTCTTATGTCCACTTAAACCTAGCAAACCTAGAGGCTCAGATGGCTGTATGGGTAACAGAGAAAACAAACTCTGGTTAGGGCCAACATGGCTGTTCAAGAGTAGCGAGTCTGAGTGAAAAGTACTCAGGGCTCCTGCTGCGGCTGACACCATACTTGCACATTACTTGTGCATGTGCAGTGACTGATAATTACTGCACATACCAGAGAAAGAGTCTGCCATGCCCAAGATGGCCACCATGACAAATGTGTACATGTGCGATACTCATTCATGCACAATGAGTCCACAGCAGCCATCATGGGTATGGTAGGTGCTTCTGTTTTGCCCACAACTGCAGAAGTGATAGGTGGAAACAAAATAGTTCCCCCATGGGGGGTGGCCTATGGAGGGGAAGGGCAACACAGAACTAACCCACCAGCAGTGAAGGCAGCTTTGTGGACATGGGATCATAGCACTATGGAAGCACAGAGCTAAGGTATCCAGTCATATGCTTTCAGAGCCCCTTTTTACTCTCCTAGCAAAATTTCTGCAGGGCTTCACCCATGCAGTCATAAAAAGCAGAGTACTTCAACTCACTAGGTACATTTCAGAAAATCTATGAAAAAAAAAACCTCAAGGGGATTGTATTGAAGACAGAGAGAAAGTGCAACACTGTACTGCAAATCATGAGTATTTTAGAATTTAAAATAGTTTAAAACATGGCAAATGTATTGACCTTGTAAGTGGTGCCATGCTTTCTCATTGTTTAGCTGAAACATGCAATGAATTACCCCTTTTTAATTAAGGTAAGAACTAGAAAGATTTGAAAAGATAGTTTGAATATACAGTCCTTGTTTGGGTGGTTGTGTGGGGGGGGCTGGATTTTGATTTAAGTGTATGCGTGTCCACAAGCCAACAGCTGTACAGTATATTGTATTATAGTTAGACCTGACAAATTTTCATTGATTCACCTTTGGAAGACAACAAAATTGAGAGGCCTGGGATGAGTCAGGAACTAGAGGGTTGGGTTTTGCTTCGAAGTCACATGTGCATCAGCAGTCTATCAGGTGGGCATAACCCATGAGGATTAATGTGTTGTGAGTGCTGTAGAGATATACTTCCACACTCACTTTTACCAGGTGAGTAAACATCAGTTCGTTGTTGCTGATGTATATAAATTCCAAAGGGAGAGGCTCAGAGGGTTGTATTGATAAGAGCATTTATAAGCTCCAATAAGGTGTTTGGTGGTCCTGCTGTTTTTCCAGGGCTAAGTACAGTCCTGTTTGACTGTATGTAGCCCCAGAAGGACAGCAGGACCAGAAAACAAAAGATCAGGGCCTATAAAAACTCTAACATGTACTTCAGGCTGTTGTCTCTTCCACTGCTGCAGCCCAGCTCTGGCATCAGCCACAGAGGATTCTGGGATTTGTAGTTACAGCAAATGCCAACTTGGGAGTCAGCAGGCCCAGCCATATACAATCTAATATAGTGCCCATAAACAGAAAGTAAAAAAAAGGTTTTGCACATGAACTGCAAATTGGGACCAGTCCTACACTGTGGTGTGGGGCTCTTAGTAGTGACTGTGTCCTTTAATGGGTATTTTATTTTTAGGTTATACTGTAGTTGTAGTTGTAGGTTTTTAGTCAGGGAAAAGATGGTTGCCACTTCAAAATTGTAATGGATGGTATAGTGATATGGTTTATGTGATACATCCTAGTTAGAAAATGAAATGTGAACTGAGGGGATATACTGACGTAATCATATGTCCCTG
The DNA here is from genome assembly GCA_016271365.2 of Neoceratodus forsteri. Classification (NCBI taxonomy): domain Eukaryota; kingdom Metazoa; phylum Chordata; order Ceratodontiformes; family Ceratodontidae; genus Neoceratodus; species Neoceratodus forsteri. The sequence goes on from CM028129.1 coordinate 802,553,922, forward strand.
GATTCTCATCCACTAATTAAGATGCAGAACATTTCCTTTCTAGTTCATAAGTAAATAAAATACAGTAAATCATGGTCTTTTCTTTTAAAGCAGTATTTATGTATACAACAGATCAGGATGAGATAAAGTCTGAGACACAAAGATTCCATTTCCATACCAACCTCTTCAACAATTAAAATGATGCAAGACAAAATGAGAAAAAATACTTGAAACAGAATCTGAATTGTGCCTAAACATGTAAGTAGTAACCTACAACAGGGCATGCATTTCTAGAGAATTAATGCATGCATCAGGTGACTTGGAAAACACTAGAGCTATGTGGAATTTTCAAATTCTGTCTTAGCTGGAATGCCACAGAATATTGGATGCTTCAGCCAATTCCATAGAATTCCAAAATTCTGACAGCAGAATGTGAACCATGGAATTGTATTTCCCAGTTTATGTACACTGTGCATTCACGTCCACTAACTGCAGAATATTATTCTGCAGATTACATAATCAGCAGAATATTATTTGTTTGATTTACATAGAAGTACTTTACAGAATTCTGTGGAATTGAAAACGAAATTCCAAAAAAGCATTTCGGAAGTGGAATTGCCATTCTACCTGAATGCCACTGATCGAATTCCACATTCATCACAGCTCTAGAAGACACTAGGCCAATGGCCAAGGGACTGTCAATGCACCTGGAAATTGCATTAATTCTCATGAAACCCATTCCCTGGATTGGCTTATTGCACTTATAGAATGTAAAACTTCTTTTCATAAAAATGTTTTTATTTTCCTGTAGTTACTTTGTTACTAGATAGAACATGTGAGTTTGGTAACAAACGGCGAGTGCTTAATGAACCTGAACAGTACATTTATTTTGAACAAAGTGTGGACTGTTGTGTTTTAAGTGTGGAAACATTTTTGTTTTAATGGAAAAGGTTTTAGTTTCATTTAGTGAGGTTGTTGCTATGTAGTTTAGGGCAGGATCATTATGAATTGTGCATCCACCAGAGATTAATTAATGGTCGGCTGATATGTTTAGACCAATGAAGTTACTAGGTTTCTAAAGGCTGTTTTATAATACATTTTAAAAAGTAGCCCCAGAGACTGTAAAGCTACCTTCAGGACCGTTAAACAAAAAATTCCAAGCTTTACATACTCATTGACTACATCATCTATTGGTTCGTCATCTATAAAAAAAAGGATTTGTTGCAAAAAGCTATGTTTATGAATCAATTAGGCTTGAAGCACGAAGCCTCAAAAGTAAGGGGATGTTATGTTAGGGTAAAAAAAGGACCCCTAATCAATATATGGCACAGTGTTTCTCAGGGCCTGAATAATCATGCAACACAGTGCTGGTGCTACCCTAACGTAGTAATGTTAGCATTCAGATTGATTTTTAGCATTAGAATGGCCACTTTGTAGTGAAACGTGGGCACTGGTCAACTAACAAGGCCTTTATTAGTGACCGGTGCCCACGTTTCATTACAAAGTGTCCATTCTAATATTAAAAATCAATCCGAAAGCTGGCAACCATTGATTATAATGGGGCGCACCCCTGCTCTCTCCCTAGCATCTTGTCATCATGTTAGTGAGCGTGGGGGCACAGCGAGGGCAAACGAAAAAAATGGGAAGTCCTTGGGACCCGGTTTTGTGATTTTTGTGAGTGAAATAACTTTTTCTGAGATTAATTCTTTGTGTGCATCGTCAAATTATACTACTGCCGTGGAGGTAAGGTGCCTATACATCGGGTGCATGGGCAAATCTTAATGGGTCTCTTCAATGTTCACCATATCTCTTATTTTATCTCACCTCTTGAACATTACAGGTGCCAATTTTCAAATGACCTCTGAAATTTGTTTTTACAGTCATACTGCAAAATTATCTTCCAGATGGGATTTTAAAAATCCCATCTGTCTTGATCATAACAAAAAGACTATGATGAAAATGTGAGGTCAAAATGTGGGAACCCACTGAAAATTAGATATTGCCTCTCAACTGGCCTATCCTGGCTAAATACAATCTAAAAATGTGTAAATGCTGAACACCACAGAAAATTAAATATTACATCTCAACTGATCTATTCTAGGGTAAATATATAGCAAAAATGTGTAACAGCAGGACCCCGGTACAGCAGAGCACTCACTGAATTGTGCATCTATGCTGCTGCATCCTGGGAAAATACATTATAAAAGCTGGAACCCTCTGAAAATGTAACTTGCCATTCAGCTGTCTACCCTGGGTAAATACAGTATACAAATGGATAAAAGCAGGACCCCACTGAAAACAAAATAGTGCATTTCAATTGTGGTATCCTGGGTAAATGCAGTGTAAAAATAGGAAAAATCAGCATCCCACTGAAAACAATATAGCATCTGAGCTGTGCTACCCTGGGTAAATATAGTACAAAATGTGTCAATGCAGGACCTCATTGAAAATGAGCTATTGTATCTGAGCTAGGTTATCCTGGGTAAATACATTGCAAAACTGTGTTAAAATAGAACCCTACAACAGAACCCCACTTAAAAGGAAATGCTGCATCTAAGATTATCTGTTGATCTCTTCTGGAAAAATACATTATAAAAGATGAATCCCACTAAAAATGAGATATTGAAACACACCTCAACTATCCTGGGTAAATGCAGTATAAAATGGTTTAAAACAACACCCTCATTGCAAATGACATACTATATGAACATCTCATCTGGTCTATTTTGGGAAACTATATGGTAAAAATGGGTAAAAGCAGGACCCAGTACAACAGCATGGAATGAAACATTCTACATCAACAAATGTTTGTTTTGTAAAGGTGCATCTTGCTTGCCATAGTTAATATTTGCACATTACAAGCAGTTCAGTAAGTGTGCCTTTGTCATATTCATCCCATTCCATTGGGAAAATACCTAGGAATAATTTCTTCTTTGAAACGTACACTTCAAAAGGGGTTCATTCCATTCTCTCGCAATAAAACTCAAAAATTGCTTGGCATAGAAGTAATTTAACAATAAATGGGATTGGGATTCAGGCACAGAATTGCAAGACAACACAGGGCAGTTTCTTTCCTCTTTCCTTTTATGTTTTAGTGACTCTCTAACTCCCAATTTCCCATGGATGCACAGCCATAGCACATCCCACATACAGTATGTGACAAAACTCTATATTGGTTAACTGTCTCAGTACTTCCTGTTCCAGCACTATCAGATAATCTCTAATACTGGCCAGGACATAGAAAGATGTGGCTAAAACAACGTTATATAATTTTCTTCTTGGAAGTGTCATTATCTGACGCACATATAGTTTCCATTGCTGAATTTTGTTCAAAGCGTGTCCTAGATGTCCCAGAATACCTTGTTCTTTTGTAAGACTGGGAGTCCTCAGACATCCCTTCTGCCATCTTTTAACATAGTGCCGCCATTCCTTAACCAGCAGACTCCACACACCAGGACTATATTCCTGAAAACTGGCCAGATATTACTTATTATTATAAAAAAATATACTATAGAAGAAGTTCAGAGGATTTATCATTTTCAGCCAGTCCTCTTCTACTGTTTTATAATGAACGTCTGTTTCTATGGAGTTTGTTAGAATAGGAGATTTTCCTCGTTGTCTGGCCAACATTTCCCTTCTTATAAAACCCAGCTCAGGTAATTGTCTAAGGCTGTGCATGCCCCCCACCCCAACACACACAGCAGAAGGCTGTGTATGGAGACAGGGCCTCTTATTTCTATGACTGATAAGGCAGAGGCTTCTCCGGTAAGAAGGCAAGAAGAGGTGGGGGATTTTTCACAGCCATCAAAGAAACCCCATAAATTATATATGTGAGTTACATTTCCTTTTTTTTTGTTTGTGCATGTGTATAAGGAGGTGCTTATGAGGAAACATTTAATGATTTTTTTAAGCTGAGTTTTAGTTTTTAGAGACTACTTGAATGTTTTTAGTGAGTAAAGACAGTGGCTATATTGATAATAACAGTCAGGGTTGAGTAAAAAATTGCTCTGGGAGACATTAATATGTTGATGGGCTGCATCCTAGTTGCTGAAAGAAATCCCAAATCAGTGGTTGTCATTCTATGATCGAATGACATCAGAATAATTTTGACTAATCAGGATGCAGGACAATGTCTACCCATTTTATAATTTTGCTTTATAATACTAGAATATGGCATACTCAGACTTGGCAGTGCCATTTTTAGGAAGTCTAGATGCTTCGTATGATTTCAATACCTCACCAGCTGCCATTTCTACAGCTGTTGGAATGGGAGCTGTTAAAGTTTTGACAATACAGAGAGTGTCTAACCTCCTAACAAATGGTATTGCAAAGGCCCTTTATGTTAAAAAACAGAGCCAATTAGTATTAGTATTAGCATTACTGGCTTTATGGCATTATGGCACCCATCAAAATATCAGAGGACTGAAATCTTTTGAAATATACAAGAAATAGTATGACAATGCAAGATTTATTTTTGTAAATGTTTAACATAAGGTATGTTGTAAGGACTCAACTATGGGCTACTTTTACTCAAGGTTTTTAGTAATATCAATATACACATGCAGCAATTTTCATTAATAATTACGTGTTTATATTGGACTATTTAATATTTACTTATATTCAGAACAAGGAAAAATGCAATCTAGCTATAAAACAATCAAAATCATTTTAGCAAAATAGCTTTAAGTAATATAAATTGAACGTCTATTCTCTTAATGGGGGGTCACAATACTATCTATACACCTATAAATGGTCACATAATTGAATGTGTAACAACCCCAACAAAGTGATAACATTCTTGAAGCACCAGGGTCACTTTGCTTGTCTGCAGTTTCCTGGTAGTAATTTCCTACTGTAGCTCGAGCTAGGATTATAATACCACTGTGCTAAATGTGGCATTAGGGCAAACTGATGCAATACATTTACTCTTAAAATAGCCATAGAAATGAAGTCTCTGATATCCCTTGCCCCTGCTACCTATGTTTTTGGATATGTCTTAATCCCACCCTTTGAGAGGGGCCAGCAGAAAAAATCCAAAGAAAGGTTAATGATTCCCTCAAATGGTTGGAGCAGGAACTAAACTATATGTGGTGGCATATAAATCCATAATCACTCAGGATAAGAGACTGAGGAGTTTGAACTGGGTGGAGCTACCTATTGGATGTTGGAATTAAAGGTAGATGTTGTCATTGACTCTTCTATCTAGAACAAGATTGTCCTAAGAGTTCCAGCATTGATCAACTATAGTAGTACTGATTAAGCTGGCTTAGTCCGTTTCTTCAGTATAAATGTGTTTACAGTTCATTTACCAAAGATTACCTGATGAAGGGGTAACATTTAATTTGCTGTGGGGCCTTACTATAACATAATTAAACAGCTGGGAGGATTAAGACACAAGGAGAAGCATTCAAGGCCATGAATTAACTAAGAGGCACTGATGGGTTTTGCATCTGGATTTCATAGTTGCTAAGCCTGTTCACTAAAAAATGGATCACATTGCCTCCAATACTGTATAATAATTATGAAAATGGAGTTTATCTAGAAAATGTCACTACATATTCTGTACTTATTATTGTTAGTAACTATGATCACAAATGGCTAAAGCTGTCTGTGAGTACAGGGATTTACAACAATCTCAGCCAGCTTGCAAGTCTGCCATTTAAACTGCTGGATCCAGAACACAGAGAAATGACTCCTTCACTTATTCAAATGTTAATTAAAACCCCAGATATGAAAAGGGGTACTTCTAGTACTTTGGCATTTTATTGAAGGGCATTGATTGTTGGTGGTTTTTTTTTTGGGGGGGGGGGCTGAATTATGTTTTAACCCTTTGCTATTTATCATAGCAAGACACTATTGAGATATTACAATTTATGAAAGAAATCATAAAAAGCTATGGAAACAACTTGAAATTACCATGCATTAATAGATCTGGAAATGCATTTCTTAGTACTGCATGAATTGGAGGTTTAAATGTATTATAATTAAATGTAAGTCATCTAGTAAATAGTATCATAGATGAGCAGTGCTATTTCAATCAATCAGCATTAAGTATTGCCTCATGTTCAGTATTTGGTCTTTTTATTACACAAAGTTCACAGATGCAAAATGTAAATACTTGGAGCATTCACTTTAATGAGTAGTGGAGGAAATCCTTAAGGAAATTAATTTAAAAATATTGTTGCCTTTTTCTTTTTTTATTCAAGGATAATTTATCATCTACCATCCTTCATTTGCTTGCATGATAGTCTCACTTCTGTATGCATTTAAATGTGTCTCCTCACATGTGCATTGGGTGCCAGAACCACAGAGCTTTGCCTTGTGATTCTCTCACTTTATAAACATGCGGGCAGACACACTTGTAAGTGTAACAGATATTCTTCCTTATAGACACACACACACACACACACACACACACCTTTTCATAATTATTTTTAGAGTTTGTAAATTGTTTAACGAATGTCCTGTAGTAATGATAGGGATGAAAATTATGTTGACACCATCTGTATGAAATGGGACTTGTTTTATTTTGTTGCATGAAAAACATATTTTACAAAGTATACAAGAAAACTCAATGGCACAAACAGTTGTCAGTTAAAAATGAAAAAAAAATAGACATGTTGCATTTGATCTGATTTTCCAAGTGGTAATAATGCTGTTCATTGTATTTTTTTCTTAATCATGTACCTTTGAGTGTGCCCACTTTGGCATGTCAAGAAATGCTACATGATTGGTGGGACATCTGAATACTACTGCAAGGATATGTCCACTTAGTGAATAGTGTGGAAACTGATGCCAAGCATCACACATTATGTGTTTACTTACAGCTTATTTATCCAGGATAGCACAGCAGAGAAGCAGCATATTATTATCATTTAAGTTCTGCTGCCATCCAGTTTTATTGCTGGTGGGGCTGAATGTAGGGGGCTAGATATTCAAAGCCCCAAAACTGATGCAAGGTGCCTGCATCAAAAACAGAATTGATGCAAGGTGCACCTTGCATCAAAAGTTGCAGCAATCCTGATTTTCAAATGCAGGCTGTGTCAAAAATTGGGCATAATGTGCCAGACCAGCCCTGTGCCAGCCCTGCACCCAACACAGGGTTGCACCATGGTGGAGGGGGCTGTGCACCACAACAGTGCTACCATATACCATAATGTGGAATTTGTGATGGGTCCCGAAGTCCACAGGACTCGGCCAAAGTTAGGCCAGCCCAGAGCAGAATCACCCTCTATACCTGTCTCTCTCCTAGGGCTGTACCAACCCCACCATCCACTCGATGTGTGGCAGTGCCACAGCCTCTGCTGCCCTCCTGGGCACATGTCCCTCAGAAGTGCACCACATGACTGTCCCACAGCTTGCTGCATTCCAGTCCTGTGTGCTGATTGTCTAGCACATGGGATGGCTTGTGAAAACTCAGGGACTTTGATGCTTGGACCTCTGTTCTACCAAAATCCAGTGCAGGGTCCCTGGTGCACCTGGAGTTCACCACAGGCAGGGGTTCGACATGACTTTAGCCAGTCTAAGGGCCTTTTGAAAATTGGGCCTACGATGTTTAAGTGGTTTGTTCAAAGTCCCACAGTGAGTAAGTGGATCTGGTAGGATTTGAGCCTAAGATCATTTGGTTCGCAGATCTACACATCTCTGAGGTCTAACCACTATACTACATTGCCTCCTCTAGAAATATTGGTAAGGCAATGAACAGTGAGAAAAAAAGCAAACAAAAACAGTTTGAAGAAATACTGATACAGAAGTAAAGCTTGAGTGCATGCAATTAACTCAGACTACTGTATTATTAAAATATATCTCTTTTGCTGCAAGCTTAAGCTATCATGTTCATGTGATTTTCTGGTTTCCAGCATAAAAAATGCATGGTTGGCATTTGCTGGATTCAAATTTCGTAACATTCTCAAGAAGTCTGTATTTCAGAACATTCATTACTTATTTTTTTTTCTATATGGTCTTTGTCCTCCTTCTGCCCCCGGCTGCCCACTTCTGATCGACCTCCCCCCCAGCCCTGTCACCGCAGTATCACTGGGACTTAACCCTGCCTGGTTGACAGGTGTGGAGCCAGCAGGAGGTCAGTCATCCTGTAGCTGGAGGAGTTTTTCCTTGTTTTCTCCCTTCCCCATTGCTGGGGTGCACACGCAGGACGTGTACATGTGGAGGCGTGCGTGTATCTGCAGTAGTCCCACAGCACCCTCCCTATGTCTGGCTCCTCTGACCAACACTACCCTCCGGCCTCCACCTGGGGGTAGTCATTCAGCAGGAGCACCAGTCCTCCTTCCCCAGGAGAGGAGAGCTGTCCTCCGGATGCTCGATTCTCTACCTCCCCTGCAACACCCAACGGCCCGTGCTCATTCCCGAACACAGGTCGCAAGCGTGGCATGAGGTGTCGCATCCTGCACCTCAGCCCTCAGTGCCACTAGGCCAGCCACATTCATTTCTTATTAATGAAGACTTCTGCATAAAAACATGCTTTTGCTCCTGAGATGTTAGCTCTTCCTACTACAGTTCCTGCCCTGAAGTCATGATCTTCTGCTTGTGACATTGTCATCTTTCTCTGGCAACTGGCTGTGATGTCACATGCAGAAGATTATGACTTCATGGTATTAATAAGCAACACAAACAGATGAATTCTAATGGGGAAAAATCCAGTTTTAATAAAAATGTGCTCTGTAGTAAAAAGTGTAAAATCCTGAAATTCAAATGTTATGAGAATTAGGTGTTACTGAGTACTGCTGATACAAACTGTGACTTTTGCTGGGGAATTAGCATCTTTTAGCATCAGGCTCATCCTATCATGTGAACAGGGATGATAGATACCAAATTTGTGTTAAATAAGGTGATCTTTCTTTCTTTCTTTCTTTCTTTCTTTCTTTCTTGCTTTCTTTCTTTCTTCCTTCCTTCCTTCCTTCCTTCCTTCCTTCCTTCCTTCCTTCCTTCCTTCCTTCCTTTCTTTCTTTCTTTCTCTCTCTCTTTCTTTTTCTGTCCCCCTTCCTTCCTAAATACGTAGAAATTGTGGTCAAATAAGGACCACTAGGCCCATTAGTCTGCCTGTAACCCTATACTTGTATGCTTTCACTGACCCTAAGTGATCAATGGCTTTACATCACTCCCTCCCCACCCAAGGTTCCTTTGTGCCTGTCTCAGGCATGTTTAAATCTCTCCACTGTACTTTCCCCCACCACCTCTTGTGGCAGACTGTTCCAAGCATCCACCACCTTCTCTGTGTAGAAAAACTTCCTCACGTTACCTTTTAATCTACCGCCCTCCAATTTCATATTGTGTCCCCCAGTTCTGGTATCTTTTCTACATTGGAAAAGATCCCCCACCTGCACTTTGTTTATGCCCTTGAGGTGCTTGAAAGTCTCTATCTTTTTCCCCCTTTTTCTCCTCTCCTCTCCTCCAGTGAGTAAACATTGAGGTCTCTTAGTCTCTCCTTATATGTTTTGTGATGCAAGCCATGCTCCATCTTTGTCGCCCTTCTCTGGATGGTCTCCACGTCTGTCTATGTCCTCACGCATGTGTAATCTCCAGTACAGCATGCAGTACTCCAGGTGAGGCCTTACCAGTGTTTTAAACAATGGCATCACCATCTCCTATCTCCTGCTAGTGATGCCTCTGCTTATGCACCCCAGCATGCCACTGGACCTCCCTGCAGCATTTGCACACTGCTTTGATACCTTAAGGTCATCAGATATGATAACCCCTAGGTCCCTTTCCACTTTGGTGACAGTCAGCACCCCCCCATTCTGTAGCCCCCCCTCGGTTCCCCCTACCCAGGTGCATTATTTTGCACTTTTTTGCATTGAACCTCAGTTGCCACACCTCCGACCATCTTTCAAGCTTCTCCAGGTCCCTCTTCATTTTCTGCACCCCTTCTGGAGTATCCACTCTGTTGCAAATCCTGGTGTTATCTGCAGATAGACAGACCTTTCCTTCCAGCCCCTCTGCAATGTCACTAATGAAGATATTGAACAGGACTGGTCCCAGTACTGATCCCTGTGATACTATGCTGGTCACCTCTCTCTCACCAGATTGGATCCCATTTACCACTACCCTCTGTCTTCTGTCTATAAGCCAGTTTCTAACCCCATATATCACATTATGCCCCATGCCCAGACTACTCATCTTGTTAACCAGTCTTCTGTGTGGGACGGTATCGAAGGCTTTGCTGAAATCTAGGTAGGAGATGTCTACCACCCCTCTCTGATTCACTTCCCTAGTCATCCAATCAAAAAAATCTATCAGATTTGTTTGACAAGACCTTCCTGCTGTGAATCCATGTTGCCTCAGAACCTGGGCACCATTGGATTCCTGGTGTGCCACTATCCTTTCTTTCAGCAGTGTCTCCATGATCTTCCCCACCACTGAGGTGAGTCTGACTGGCCTGTAGTTTCCCGCTCCTCCCTACTGCCACTTTTGTTTAGTGGGACAACATGCGCCCGCCTCCAGTCCTCTGGAATCACTCCTATGTTGAGTGACTCTGTGAACAGGGCAGCCAGAGGTGCTGCTAGTTCCCTTCTCAGCTGCCTTAATATCCTTGGGTGCATGTGGTCTGGCCCCATGGCTTTATCCACTTTCATCTTTGTGAGTTCCTCCAGAACTCTCGTTTCTGTGAATGGACTGGTGTCCACTTCTCCCCCCATTGCCTCTGCTCCCCAACTGTGGTCCTTGACCCTCTCTCTCCTTGGTGAATATGGAACAGAAGTATTTGTTCAGTACTTCTGCTTTGTCTAGATCCCCCTCCTTACACTCTCCCTCCTCCCCTTTCAGCTTCACAATCCCTCCACCCATTTTTTCTTCTATCACTGATGTACTTATAGAATGTCGTGTCCCCTTTTTTTACAGTCTGTGCTAAACCCTCTTCTGTCTGTGCCTTGACGCTCTTAACAGCTTTCCCTGCTTCCCTTAGACATTCAAGGTACATCTTTCTGTCCTCCTCCTCCCTTTACATCACCTTACACTTCCTGACACTTGCTTCTTTTAGCCTTTACTTTGTCTGATGCCTCTTTAGAGAACCATAGTGGTTTCATTCTTTTTTTCCCTTTGGCCACTATCCTAACGCATTGGTTGGTTACCTCCACTATGGCTCCTTTTAGTTTCCCTCACTGTTCCTCCACTCCCTACATTACCTCTCCCTTCTCTAGGGCATCACTTCAACATCTACCAATGTCACTGAAATCTGCCCTCCTGAAATCTAATACTTTTGCCCTTGTGTGGCTTAATTGAGTCCCTGTCTCCATACCAAATCACACAATGTGGTGGTCGCTTGATCCCAGATGCCCTTCCACCTGATCTCCTTTGACTCTGTTTCCATTGGTCCATACCAGGTCCAGAATCGATTTGTCTCTGGTTGGCTCATATGCCAGCTGTCTGAGTCCAGCCCCCTGCAGGGATTCCAGGATGACCATGCTTCTGGCTGAAGCAGCTGCCTGGGTGGTCCAATCTACACCCGGCATATTGAAATCCCCCATCAGCAGGATTTCACCTTTAGCTGCCATGTCGTGAATTTCCTCCATTACTATCCTGTCCACTTCCTCCCTCTATGGCAGAGGTATGTAGATCACCCCAGTATGTATTGCTGTGACATTCCCTGGTTCAAGGGTGACCCACATTGCCTCAGCCTCTTCCTGTCTTCCCTGTACTTCTGTAGCTTTTATGCCTTCTCTGATGTACAGGGCTACCCCCCCCTCCATTTTTACCTTTCCTGTCCCTTCTGAACAGTGTATAGCCCAGTACATTGACGTCCAAGCTGTGATTAGCAGAGTACCATGTCTGCATCCATCATCAAGGCTTCCAAGTCTGGAATCTTATTTCTCAGACTGTGGGCAGTTGCGAGTATGACTTTCCATGTTTTACACCCTACGTTCCCACTGCTCTTGTTCCCTCTCCCTTGCCTGTTTCCCCCACCCCAGTTTTCTTGTTCATGTGCTCCTGTCCCCCCTTTATCCCCCCTTATACATGCTTTGCCTGCCTGCTCCTCACTACCCTCTTCAGTGGTTCCTGTTGTCAACTTGTGTTTCTGCATGTTACCATGGGGGAGTGTTCCTAAGCCACCTGTTCCTCCTGGCTCCCCCCTCAAGTCAGTTTAAATGCTCTCCCCTGTGCCTTGGACAGGTAGCACCTCCGCGAATGAGACAGAACTTGCTATCTGTTTCAGGTCCCACCCCAGCTTCCTGAAATCCTCCTGGACTCTGGCTAACTCCACCTTTCTTCCTGCAAGGTCATTGGTCTCCAGGTGAACAATGACATCCAGTTCCTCCCTCCTGGCTATCACCCTAGTGATCCTATGGATTCGCTTACCAACCTTCCATGCAACACCTCCTGAGATACACTTGATCTCCCTCTTCCCCCTGCTCGGTGTCCCTAACTTAACACCCCGGACAATAGAGTCCCACACTAGAAGAAGCTTTCCCCTCCTCCGGGGTCCCCTGTCCCTCTTCCCTGGGGCTCCAGCTTGGAGGTCCTGACCATCCTCCCTGGTTCCAGCTATGGGTGCCTGTGTGGGGCATTCCTGTTCTTCCAAAACAGTGTAGGTGTTATTCAGCTGGACCGGTTGGGGAATGTTCTTCTGAATCCCCCCCTCACCCTCCATGAGCCCACCGTGGTCCAGTCACACTTCTTCCTAGGCATCTTATAAGGTTCATGTTGTGGACCAGTGGTCTCTGAGTGGGGGTGGATGCTGCCTGTAACCTGGCCAACTCTGCACAGAGACAGGCAACCTCCTTTCTCAGCCCAGAGAGGTGCCTGCAGATAGGGCAGCATTGCAGCCTCCAGAATGTCTCCCTGAAGACTGCTGCTCCACAACCACTACACTGCACCTCTCCCATCATGACTGTTACCCTCCTCACTCTTCTGCCCACTTATGCCTCCTAATTGCTATCTGCTATCTCCTAACCCTCGTCACTCTTCTGCCTGCTGTCCCTTTTTTTTTTCCTTCTCCTTTTCTCCTGGTCTCTCACCTTCTGTAGTGACTTACAGCTTCTCTGTCCTCCTCTTGTATGTGTCCTTCCTCCCTTCCTTCTTCCTCCTTCCTTCCTTCCTTCCCTGAAAATAGCCCAAGTGATAAGCTGTATTTTATTTTCAATGTGGCTCTATTTCAACTCAGTGTTACAGATGTGAGACCTAAAGCACCAAGAGGTCAAGGGGCTTGTTCAGGGTCATGCAGAGAGCCAGTGACTGTGGTGGGATTCCAAGCTAGGGATTTTTGGTTTTACAGTTGAGTACACATTATCATTATTGTGTATACTCATCACAGCCTTGCATTGTCAAAGGTATGCAAACAGTGGTTTGGTAAACTGTTAATATACACGGTAACATAATGACAGAGTGATTTATTTTATTTACGATTTTAACAGCTAGGTAGTTGCTCTAGATGGAAGGCCTATTTTCAGGCCGGACCAGTGTGTAACCTTAGTGCACAAAAACATGAAATGTATAGAAAATAATACATGGGTAGATGTGTGTAACAAGAATATTATACGCACTCTTAGTGTGTGTTGCTGCACAAACCCCGAGAGCAAAGTGAAACGGTTTATAAAAGCATCCCACACTGAGGGCATGTATAAAATTCTGTGTTACACAAACCTACTCACATTCTGATTTTTATAATTATTGACTAGCATTTTTGATAATGTAGGGGTTTAGGTAGATATAAAGCAATTCAGTTATATAAACTCACTGTGGAACTTACAGTTCATTTATGCAAACTTTAACCTGCTTGTTTTTAAACTATAAAATGTCTGCTGCTTTTCTGTGAGGGATGCTAATCGTTTATAACGAGAGGACGCTTCAGCAGCACAAGCTTGATTGACAGCTCGAGGTTACACACAACCAACTGTAACCAAACATAACAACATAGTTATGTAGCTAAGAAAAATGCTGGCCATTAATTATATAAGCATTAAAACAAAACTGAAATATATACACTTGAATAATATTAAATACATAGAATTCATTTAAAGTACGAAAATATCAAAGACATTAACAGACAGACATTCTTAATACTGTAATGATGCTAAAATCTTGATTTAAAACATACGTTTAGATAGAGAGTTGAATTCCAATAGAAAAGTATTCCACAGGTTGTGGCAATATACGTAAATGATTGTTGCATCATTCTGCTCATGGTCAAAGTTTCTGTAAGATATAGTGTCAGGAAGAAGTCTAGGTCCATCCACTAGAGCTATGTGAAAAAAAAAAACACTTCCACTAGCAGAATTTGTGCAAAAGTCAAACTTTTGCTTCTGTGAAAGTTCGGAAATCAGATTAGCAACTTTCATGGAAATTCCAGCTTAGAATAGTGGAATAAACATATTAACATCGGATTAATGTATTAAACTGCAGAAAAAAGTCCTCAGAGCTGATCACTGTCAGAAGTCAGTTCTGCAGAATTTCTTTTGGCAGTTTAATATATTAGTTGCTCTGCAATTCATGCATTTATTCCACAGTTCAGTGAGTCACTGAACTGAGGAATGAAAGTATGAACTGTGTATCACTGGCACCACATTAATGTGTTTCCCCTGGTGTCTAGTGGCACTCCCCACCCTCTGAATGCTGGCCTGGTTTTAATTTAATAATATTTTTCCCTGGTGTCTAGTGGTACTCCCACCTTCCGATCTGCTCACCCTATATTGTTTCTGAGGTGTCTAGTGGCACCCCCACATCCACAGATTGCTCACTTGAGTCGCCCCATACTTATGTTTCCCTGGTGTCTAGTGGCACCCCTACCCTCCAATCAATCACACCTTAAATTATTGGTTCCCTGGTGTCTGGTGGCACCCCCTACCCTCCAGTTGCTCACCCCATAATTATTTCCCTGGTGTCTAGTGGCACCCCCCCACATTCTGATTGCTTGACCCAAAGTTATTGTTTCCCTGGTCTCTAGTGGCACTCCCACACTCCAATCGATCATCCCTTAAATTATTGGTTCCCTGGTGTCTAATGGCACCCCCTACCCTCCCATTGCTCACCCTATATTTATTATTTCCCTTGTGTCTAGTGGCACGCCCCCACCTTCTGATTGCTTGCCACATAGTTATTGTTTCCCTGGTGTCTATTGGCAACCCACACCCTCTGATCACTTCTCTGTAATTATTGTTTCCCTGGGCCCATATATTCAAAAGAGTTGAGCCATGCACAATAGGGTTGTGCCTGCGCAAGTCCAAAATTGCGCCATTCTGCGATATTCAGCAGGAAGCAGTTGCACCCCCGAAATCACACTGAGCAACAGCGCAATGATAATAAAGGCATGTGCAACTGAAGGGGGAGGAACCATGCATAAATGTCGTAGTACGATATTCAACAACTTGAGTCATGCGCAATAGGGGAGCAAGCGGAAGTTGTGTCATAGTGGAAATGAGCCAAAATAAAAAGGAGCAAGGGAGAGGCGCAAGAATGCTACAGGGAAGGCACATGAGGCAGAACCCTAGCCACACAGACAGGGCAGGAGGGACACACAGGGCAGGCCAGGAAAAGGCACCCTGAACACAGAGGCACAGGGAAGGTGTGGGAGCCACAGCCAGTGCAGAAGGGGGAGTGCCACACAGCACAGAGGCCAGCACAGGCAGGTGTTCCGTGCAGGGAAATAGCAGTGAGGACAGCGGGGAATACAGGAACAGCTGCCGGGGTGAACACAAGCCAGGGACATGGCCAGTGCCACCTTCCAGATGGAGGCTGTTATGAGGGGGGTGAGAAGGCGGGCGGCAGGGGGGCATGGCCGTTGAAGGGACCGTCGGTGGTATGCCCCCAACAGGCAGTACCGAGCCCGCACCAACTTTGAGCTGTACACTGATACTGAGATTGTGGGCCGGTACCATCTGAATAGGGCAATTCTGAGGTGGTCTCTGTGAGCTGTGCAGTGATGTGATGCAGGCACCCACATGACGGAGCCATGCCCTGTCAGTAGAGACTAAAGTGACAGCTTGCATGTGCTTGCTCACCACGGGTACCTTCCAGAGACCAACTGGGGACACCATAGGCATAACCCAGTCGGCCATGTCACGTCACCTCACCCAATTCTTCAGCACACTGCTGCCACATGCTGCAGAGTACATCCATTTCCCCAGCACAGCAGCGGAGCACACAGCAAACATACAGGAGTTCCACAGGGTAGCACTTATGCCTGGCGGCTAGGGGCAATAGACTGCACCCATGTGGCCATATGCACACCACCTGGCCCCGAGGGGGCCACATACATCAATCGCAAGGGCTATGCCAGCATCAACTGCCAGGTGGTGTGCGATGCCAGGGGGTGCATAATCAATGTCTGTGCCATGCACTCTGGGGGAGCACACGATGCCTTCATCTGGCACCAGTCAGCACTGTGCCACAGATTCAAGAGTGGGGACATCCCCACTGGACACCTACTGGGTGAGTATGAAAACCACATGGACACACATAGGGCCTGGGGGGGCATGACCAGAGGTGACATGGGTAGTGGCCTACATGGCCCAGGGCAGGGCGATGCTGATCACCAAACTAACCTCCAACCTCTACACACAGGTGAAAGTGGATACCCACTCTGTCCCTGGCTGCTCATACCCTACTGGTGGCCCTTGACCCCATCGCAGCAACGCTACAATGAGGCACCTGCCACCACATGTAATGTCATTGAGCGGGTGTTCGGGATGCTGAAGGCATGTTTCCATTGCCTGGACACCTCCGGCGGTGCCCTACAGTACAGCCCCTCAAAGGCCTGCGGGCTATTCCTGGCCTGTTGCATCCTGCACAACATGGCCAACGAATGTGGAATAGCCGTACAGGTCAAAGAGGGGGACAGCGATGGGGATGATGAGGACGCCAGTGATGATGGTGATGGGCAGCCCCCCCTTGGGCGACGGGAACCCTGACTGATCCAGCTGGCACAGCTGCACTGGGACACCATCACGGAGCAGCACTTCAGCCAACCCAGGTAAGTCATGGGGCCATGTGCAGCCAACAGTGGCTAAGGCAGAACCCACAAACTTGCATGGACACACACCAGGGGTGCATGCCATCAAGGGATGTGGCAGGGCACAGAAGCACACACATAGCCAGGGATGGGTGAGGACTAACATGCCACGCAGATGGACACACACACACGCACACACACACAATGCACCAAACTTGCACAGAGGGCAGGAGGCACACCGACCCAGAATGCCAACCCTAGCCACACACATGTCCACAGGCCACCACGCCCACTGCCTGTCCATGTGCATGTGTCAGATGCTGAGCACCATTGCACATTGGTGTAGAGCACAATGCAGGCATCATCATGCACATGCAACTGCGGACAGCAGCCGGGAGGGTGTGCAGGTGGACTGTGTGTCCGCGTGCATGGCCGGGTACCCACCCGTGCACTGCCCACTGCAAGACACAATGCACACAGGGCAGCACCAGATAGTAGTCACATTGGGAGACAGGTCAGTCATGCGACACAGTGCCCTGGCTGCCACGGATGTGTGGGCGGCCCCACTGAGACCCGCCAGCACTGACAGGCTGACCACTGGCCTCATGGGGCGGCACCAATGGTCCCCCAGGGGTTCCACTGCATGACCGTGACCGTCCTCATGCAGTGGTCTGCAGCACACCGAACATGCCTGCGCCAGGCATGCTCGGGATGCCCACAACTGAACCCGGCGTCAACAGGGAGGGTGTCACATGACGCCGGGAACTGGGGGTGGACAGTGCACTGCGTGATGTCCACGACGCATGGGCACATGACTGTGTGCCCATTGTGGCCATGACAGCAGTGAATGCCTGTGCATGCCTGTCAATGGCAGTGGTCACATCCTCCCGCAAGCGGTCCATCCCTGCCAGGATCAGAGCGGTGTCCCTGCTGCAATGCTCCTCTGCCCACTCCAGAGCCGCACGCAGTGCATCCACCGATGTTGCAAGCCGCATCTGCTGCTGGACTGATGCTTGCAGTAGGAGGGTGTGCTCATCCAAGAGGTCATCTGCCTCCTCAGCATCCTGTCCCTCAGGGTGTGCGTGGCCCTGATGCTCAGCACCCCTTGAGGGTGGGCGCTGCGCACCAGGACCAGGTCTGGGCATGTCCACAGGTGGTGCACAGATGCCACCGCTGAACCCTGTACACCCAAGCCCATTGGCCGACTGCTGATGCTGCCCCTCCGGCTGCCACTCCCCAGGGCTCAGTGGTGCTGCCTCAGTGGCCGCAACAGTCCCACTCTCCAGAACAAACACCAGTGCTGCCCCACTGGTGCTGACAGACACAGGTTGGGACTGTGATGACATGCAGGCCTCCACGGCAGCACCACCCAAAGCCATGGCCGTGATGTGTCTTGCTGTGTGGCCATCCCGTGGCACACATGTGTCACTGCCCATGACGTTAGCGACATCACCATCGGTGACGGATCTGCACCGGCCCCAGGCACAGCATGCTGGCATCCGTGGATGCCAGCACACTGGGACACAGGCAGGGCTTCCTCCGCACCTGTTACAACAACATCAGTGTGGACAGCCAGGCGGCCCCACTGTCGCACTGAACCACGTATACGTGTGGAGGTGGATGGGCCCTCCTCCATCTCCAGCTGACTGTCCTCAGTGGACAGGCCCACCACCGCTGACCCATGCAGATACTCAGGATCTGTAAGGGAAAGCAAAGTCGCGTTACTGCATGTGACCTACCCTGCCCCCCCCAGACAGACCATGACTTACCATGCAGTGATGGGCCACTACCAGTCTGGAAGCCACCACCTGGAACACCCTCAATCGCACTACGCTGCATGCTTCCAGCAATCCTCTCCTCCTGTGGGGTCAGGTGTACCACCTCTGGCTGTCCCCCACCTGTTGCAGCATGTGCTGCCCTGATGGCAGCCACCTTCTCCTTTATCCTCCTCCTGTCTGTGCCCATCTTTTTCTTGCACTCCTGCACGAAGCGCTAGTGGCTGCCATGCAGATTCACAGCACGTGCCACCTCCTCCCATGCAGCAGCACGGGCTTGAGGTGTTCCCTGCCGTCAGCTGAGAAGCGGCTCCTGATCCAGGTTGGCGTCAAACAGGTCTTTGGTCTTGGCCTCGGTAAAGTTAGGCCTCCTCCTCCTCCCACCACTGTGATCCTCCTCTCCCACAACTTGCTGGGTCATTATTTAGCCTGTAAGAATGGCAGTTGTTACCTGTGACTGTGCAGTCCCATGCATGTCCCTAAATCCACAGTCCACACTCCCAAACAGCATGCAACTCACCAATAGACTGCAGTAACCGACTATGGCCACTGCAGCCCAATGCCACACTTTTATAGCGCAACCCATGCAAATAAGGCGAGGCGCAACTTTAAGTGGATGAAAATTGCAGTGCTGCACCATTGAATGGCTGATCAGATGATTTGCATATGACGGCTGAATATTGCGCTTTTGCACTTTGCGCAATTGTGTTGAATGTGCTAATCCAATGGCGCAGTTCTGTGACATGCGTAGTACACACCTCACTGCGCATGCCCAGGTCGCTGACGCAGGCATCTGCCATGCTGCTGATGTGCTGTGTGCAGTAGGCAATGCGGGGCATGGCCACCATTGTGCCAGTGGCGCTATAGCGATAGTCACCTACATGGCGCTGTGGCACTGGGCCATCATAGGCACACTGGGCCAACTGCACAATAGGCCGCTACTGGCGGTAGCACACAGGCAGCCAATCACGCTACACACATGGGGTTCCAATGGCGCTGTGCGTGTTCATGCGCCAGAGACCCTTGACCCTGTGCCCGACCTTTGGCCCCTAGGCACCATGCGTCAGGCATTGGTGCACCTCTATCGTGCTGTTCAGTGACAGCGTGATAGGAAATGGCAGCGCTGAACCACGCAACATCTGCACATGGGAAGCCGCGCTGCAGAGCACCATATTGGCAAATTGAGCAGAGAGCATGGCATGCAGGAGGGCAGCTCAGAGGTCAGCAATAGAGCTGGCCAACCTAGTGGCCATTGTGGAGCCACACCATGGCCACTGTTTGGGGAGGCACCCCTGGACAGGTCCAGGACCCAGGTGTGGGAGGAGGTGATCACTTCACTTGAGGAGGCCACAGGATGGGGAGAAACACTGAGCAGTGCCACCACAGGTATGGGGACCTGCAGTGGAGGGAGCTTGAGCTGCTAGCATGCCTGAGGGCACGTGCCAGGAGGGGTCCGGTGCCACGGTCAGGTAGGTGTTACATCAACACACTTTTATCTTCCATGTGGGTAACACTGTTGTATGTGTCCAGCACATGGGGGAGGGACCGTCCGGGGTTGGCTGTGGTGGTGTTATAAGGGTGTGGGGTGGGTGGGTCTGGCTGGCTGGGAGGGCACACACCTGGGGGCAGGGGGACTTTGCTATGGGATTGTACTGATGTTCCTCTCTCCATGTTTGCACCACAGGCCCGGAGGAATGCCACCGTGCCCGTGATCTTCGGCGGCAGGAGGAGCAGAGGGAAGCCAGGCGGGGTGAGGGCCCTCACCGCCCACTGGACCGGCCCGATGAAGGTGAGTGCCATAACTCCATAATTACTATTGCATGCTGTGCAACAGGGTGGGCAGCGGGGCATGGCCACCATCCACCGACACCACTGCCATGCATGCAACTTGTTACAGTCAACACTGTCCAGTGGCAATGCATGCCTGGGAGTGCGTCGATGGTGGTCCATGCATGCACCGGGTACATGGTTGTGCCACTGCCTTTGCACCACATAGCCATGTCACTAAACAGCCACAGTGGTGCTGTGCGTGACTTGGCCGGTGGGTGTGTGCAGCGTTCCGCATGGCTGTATGCGCCTGGGTGGGCAGGTCATGTGGACATGATCACTGTGGGTGGTCACACACCATCACAGAGGTATGTCCCACAGCTATATGCCATGCACAGTGGGCAGGCTGTATGGGGCTGTACATTCACACCTATTGACTGTGCTCCCTTGTCCTAGGTACACACCATCTCCGTGAGATAAGGGAGGCACTGCGAGAGATGCTCCAGGTGGCAAGGGCGTCACTGGACATCCTCCGCAGGATTGATGACACCGGGGTCCTGCGGAGGCACTGACCAAGACGGAGCCAGAGTGGGGAGCAGCGCCTGCTAGGTCCCTCAGCCCTGTAATCCCTTACTCCTGGACCCACCTCATACCCTCCTTTCCCATCCCATTTGTCCACCCTGCCCCTTACCCACCCCCACCTTGTTTGTGGCCTCCCACCTTGTATATATTTTGTAAATAGTCTTGTAAATAGTTAACATTTATATGTGTTTTCAATATAGTTATTTTGATATGAATACTGTGGTGGTCTCTGATTTGCAGTGGGCTATAGGTGCTCAGCTGCAGTGGTGTGCATGGCGTCAGGGGTGGTGGGGTCATGGGTATGTGTGTGTGTCCGTGTGGAGGTGACTATGGTGTTGGGGTAGCTATCAGTCACTGTCTGTGGTGTGTGTGTTGTTCCCTGTGCACTGGATGACTGTGTGCAGTGGTCCATGGTGTGTGCTCTGTGTCCATGGCGCCCCTATCAGCCCGTCCATGGCCTGAGCAGCTGACACACATGCATGTCTGTGACCTGCACAGTCCGCTGGCATCTCAGTGGTGGCAGTCCCTGCAGGGCAGCCACTGTACCCGTCACAAAGCTGGGTTGCCTCCTGTCACTGGTGTGGTGAATGTCTGCCTCGGGTGACACTGTGGCCTCCACAGTTGTTGTCCCCCCTCCATGCTGTGCCTTGTGTGTGTTGCAGGGGATGTGCACCACTGTCTGTGACTTGTGCTCCGGGCAAATGATGGTGGTGTAAGGGTCCACAGTGCCTGCACAGGGTGGCTGGCACTCCAGTGCCATGGAGGACTGCGGGTTGTGTGTACACAGTTTACATGGGCCCACACTGGGGGCTTGGTTGCCCCGCCACTGCGTCCCTGTGTTGTTGTGCCCTTGGGTATGGGTGGGTGTCTGTCCATGCACTGTGTGGCATCCAGTGTGGTGCATGCTTCCACGCACCACTGTGGGTGTCTGTGCTGGCTGTTGTGGCCAGTGCTTGGTCAGGGTGTGTCATTGGGATAATGTGCAGGGTGCTGTACCACTGGTGGTGGTGTCCGGGGCAAGCCCTGTCCCGTGTGGGGTACCTCATGTGCCGACGCATGGTTGGTCTCCCAGCAGTACCTCGGGGGGACTGTGTATGGTGGCACTGTGTATGCCGTTGTTGCATTGCTGTGTGCTGTCACCCGCTGATGGGTTCTTGTGGTGGGGCTGCCTTGCATGGTTCTGTGGTGCACAGGGTTGCAGTGTCACAGTGGGAGTGGTGGCATGTAGGGGTTTCCTGCAGTGGTGGTCGCTGCTCCTGGGAGGGTGTCTGGGGTCATGGTGCAGGTGTGCTCTGCACTGGGGATGGTGTCACACGGGGTGGTCAGCCCTCCTTGTGTGCCAGTCACAGCTTGCCGGGGGGTGTGATGGGGCACCATGGCCCAGCTGTGGGTTGGTTGCTGGTCTCCATGGGCCGGTGGTTATTCCAGCCATCCCCCAGTTGTGAAGTGCATGGGGTGTGGGGGGGACAATGTCTGTTTTGCTGTGTGTTCCTGTGCCCATCTGTGGCATGGGTGGTGGGCCCCTACCTCCCTGGTTGTGCAGTTGCATTGCTCTGCTGCTGGGGGGCATCCCTGGTTGCACTATGGTGCCTCTGGACTGCTCAGCTGTACATCCCTTGTTGTGCTATGGTGCATCAGATCTGCTCAGCTTCCCCGCCCTAGTTGCGCTATGGCGCAGGTGGTGCAATATTCAGTCGTCGGCTGTAGGCGCAGTTTGGCCTGCTACGTTTTTGAATATCGCACCTCTTGTGCATGGGCACAATGGACTTGTGCTTGCTCCTGCTATTGCGCACCTTTTGGGTGCAGTTTAAATATCTGGGCCCTGGTGTCTAGTGGCATCCCCACCTTCCAATCGCTCGACCTGTAATTATTGTTTCACTGGAGTCTAGTGGCATCCCCACCCTCTGATCACTCACTGGCACTGCCATTTAAGTCCTGTAATCCTTTAAGACCTTGGCATCTAGTGCCCCCCCCACACTGTCACACTGGGTTGGGTACACCAACCTGCCACCCCCATTTCCATACACAGTCATCACTGGTCAGACTGAGACTACTCACGTGGGAGCTCATACAGTGACCAGCCCAGCTCTCCTCTCACCATCTCAACTGGCTGCAGTATGTAATGAGAAGTGCGCATGACCTAGTCACATGCTTCCTGTCATTACATATGGCAGCCAGCTGAGGTAGTGAAAAGAGGGCTGTGCCCATCACTGTATGGGCTCCCCAACTGAGTAGTCTCAGTCTGACCAATGACTATGTATGGAAGGAGGGCAGCAGGTTGTTGTACCCAACCTGGTGTGGGAGGTGCAGGGGGAGCATTAGAGGCCAGGGATGTAAAAGGTTATGGTACTTAAATGGTGGTACCAGTGAAAGACTGGAGGGTGGGGGTGCCATTAGACACCAGCGAAACAAGAATTACGGGGTGAACAATCGGAGGGTGAGGGTGCCACTGAATACCTAGGAAAACAAAATTGCAGAGCAAGCAATCGGGGTGTTAGAAACCACAGAAACAATAATTATGGGGCGAGTGAGTGATTGGAGGGCGGGGGGTGCCACTGGATACCAGGAAACAATTACATGGCAGTGAGAGATTCTGAGAAGCCTAGAAGAGATGCAAAACCAATGCTTTTTTTCTGTTGGGGTCCGACTTGACCATTGGTCTTTTTCTGCCACCATCATCTAAGTTTCTATGTATTTTTCACCTTTACACATTTGCATAAGTATTTACCTAGGATAGCCCAGCCCAGATATGATGCAGCATGTTGTTTATAATGTGATCCTGTTTTCACATATTTTTTAAATATATTTACTCAGAATAACATAGTTGAGATGCCATCTCTAATTTTCACTGGGGTGCTGCTTTCACCCATTTTACATAGCACTTTTCAAGAGTAGCTTAGTCATAGCTCATTTTCAGTGGGGTTCTGCCTTTACCAATTTTAATACTGTAGGTACATAAGATAGGGAAAGGGAAAGGGGAAATTGTGTAATCAGGAAAGGCACACTAGGCCAGAGCTCATTTCCAGGTGTGACCCGGGAGCACAAGGAATTTAAGTGACTTGCTCAGGGTCACACAGTATGCAAGTGGGAGTTGATTTGATTCAGACCTAGGTCTCCTGGTTTGCAGCTCTGTGCCCTTAACCACTGCAGTATACTGCCTCCTATATCTGGATAACCAGGCTGAACTGCAATATTTCATCTCCAGTGGGTCATGCTTTCCCCAGTTTTCACATTGTATTTAGCAAGGATAGCCCAGCTCAGTTGAGATGCAAAACAGCAACTCATTTTCAACAGGGCCCTGCTGTTTTCCAACTTTACAATGTATTTACCCAGGATAGCACAGCAACAATGCAATATCTCATATCTTGTTTCAGTGGGGTCCTGATCTTACCAGCATTCACAGTGATTCACCCATGAGAGCCCATGTGAGATGCAACATCTCATTTTCAGTGAGATCCTGCTTTCGTCTTCTTTTATTTAAATTTTCTCTTTAGGCCACCAATTGTCCTCACATCCTTTTAGCTCCTCCATCCTCCTGCCCAAGCCCTTCTGCCTCTGACTGAAATTTGCCAAGAGTCCAACCCACTACCAGACTCCAAACAACCTCTCTGGACCTCCACCTGTAACCCACAGTTTGCCTCTGTAGATGAAACTCCCCGTCCCTGAAGCCTGGAGGAGAATATGCATTTAATGCTTATGATCTTGGAAGGGGGATCCACTGAGTAGTAGAAGGAGTCTTAAAGGCTCTACTGCGGTGTGGGTGGCTGGGCAGCTTCATTAGCCTGGCCTGTTTGGGGAATATTATCCCACTTAAGCCCTTCCTCATACCTCCCCTGGGCATGATCCTGAAGTGTATTTATTAGGGCAATCAGAAGGGTGGATGAGTCACACCCTACCTTTGGAACTTCCCTTGTGGACCAGCTCTGGGTGTGTGACACCTCCAAATCTCTCACCAAGTGATCACATGTGTTCCAAAGTAAGGCTGCTATAGAGAGAGATTTTATTCCTTCCTGCATAAAATACCTTCCATCTGGGTCACCAGGAGACAATCGTGTAGCAGAAGAATTTGCCCTCCATCCCATCTTCCCTCCCTAGGGGCAGGAAGCACCTGAAACAAACAGTAGAACCCACCTTGCCTGGTGGCAGCCCATCCTGGGCTTAAGGCATGAATTTAGATTGTCTGGATGGCAATCAGCACTGCTACCAATGTGCTAGTAAGCTGGATTTCACTAATTTTTAATTGTATTTACCCAAAAGTGCCCTGCCCATGTGAGAGGCAGTATGTCTTTTTAAAGGTTCCTGCTTCCATTTATTTTAATACTGTATTTATCCATTTTAGCTCAGCTGAGATGCAACATATCTTGTTTTCCATGGGGTTTGGATTTTGTCAGGTTTTACAGTGCATTTGCCCAGAATATCCCAGGTGAGATGCAACATCTTAGTTTCAGTGGAGTTCTGCGTTCACCCATTTTTCATGCTGAATTTACCAAGGATGGCCCACCTGAGATGAAATACTGTATCTCATATAGTGGAGTCTTGCTTTTACCCATTTTTACACCGTATTTTCCCAAGGTAGTCAAGCACAGACACAGACTGTTATATCTCACTTTCACAAGAGTCCTGAATTCATCAATTACTACAATGCATTTATGCAAGACAGCTCAGCTGAAACGCCAAATCTCAGTTTCAGAAGGGTTCTACTTACTGTTACACTGCATTTACCAAGGATAGACTGAGATGCAATATCTTACTTTTAGTAGGGTCTTACTTTTACCAATTTTACAATGTAAACTTGGTTGTCAAACTAAAATGCCATGTCTCATTTTCAGTAGGGTCCTGCATATATCTATTTCAGACTGTATTTACTCTGGATAGCCCATCAAAGATGCAAACTCTCATTTTCAGTGGAGCCCTGTTTTCACACATTTTATGTTGTTATGTTTAACCATGATAACCAACCTGCATTGCCACATCTTAATAATGGTGAAGTCAACTTGTGCCCATCGTTGACTGGAAAGGTGCTCTGCTCCAGGATTTATTTCCAGGTGTGACTCCAAGGAGTAGGGGTGATGAATAATAAGGGAGGACAGCCAGAGAAATTGGAAACTATAACTACAGGCAGAAGATATGGGAACAGTATGCAAATTAATCATAGTGTACAAGAGTGTTTACTGTGGCTAACCCAGCTGAGATACGATATCTTATTTTTCAGTGGTGTCATGCTTTTACCCCTTTTAAACTGGATTTACTCTGGATAGCCCAGCTGAGATGCAAAATCTCATTTTCAGTAGCATTCTGTTTGTCTTCAGTTTTTAGACTATATAGCCAGGCTATACAAGTTCAGGTGAGCTGAATAAATAGATACATAGGATTTGAAGCCAGAAAAAAAAGACCCACTGGCCTGTCTAGCCTGCCCATATGCTTGCATGAAAGCTGTGCCCAGCCTACACTGGACCTGAGTTATTATCTAATAGCACTGGAGGTTTTTGACACCTTTCTCCCAATACACCCCTGTCCCCTTTTTCCGTAGTTTATGCAATTTTCTTGTGTGTGTCTCACCCATGTTTGAACCCAGACACAGACTTTGAGTAGACTACCTCATTGGGCAATCTATTGCACCCATCCACCACCTTTTCCATAAAGAAAACCTCCTTACATCCTTGAACCTTCCTCACTAAATTTCCACATGGGCCTTCTTGTCAAAGTGCCCTCTTTCCTCATGACCAGTTCACTGCAGTCTGCCCTACTGATAATCCACAGGTACTTGTAATTCTCTATCATGTACCCCTTTTCCCTTCTGATTGCTACTGTGTACATGCTGAGGCTTGCTAGCCTCTCCTTACATGATTTTCCCTGCAGTTCCTCGATCCTTTTTGTGGCCCTACTCTGGACAGACTGCAGTGGTCCCTGTCCTTAAGTACGGATTCCAGAATTGTACATGTATTCCACGTGTGATCTCACCAGATATCTGTAAGCAATATATTGTGGTTTTGCTCACTTTAACACTGTATTTACCTTGGATAACACAGCAGAGATGCAACTTCTTGTATTCAGTGGGGTACTGTTTCTATACATTTTTTTATAATTTATTTACCCAAGATAGCCTAGCTGTGAAGCAACATCTTATTAACAGTGTGTCCTGTTTTCACCCTTATTTTACATTGTATTTAACAAGCCTAGCTTTAATGCTATATATAAAGTAGAAGTGTAGTTTCTGACCTCTGATGGTTGTGAAAGAAACAATATTAAAGTCTATTCTAGGCTTACTGCTGGCAACATACATCATGGAAATGGGGGTCAGCAGAACTACACACATTGTTTACTCAGTGTAATCTGTGATTCTGATTATTTATTTATATATTTATTTTTTGTTGACTGGGTAAGTGCACTAGACAAATCCTGCCTGTTTTCAGGCACGACCTGGGGGAGGGGGATACAGATGAATGCCAACTGACCTTGAACCAGATTAAGCTGTTGGTGGTATTTTTAGTGAATGAGGGAAATTTGGCCAGGACACTGGGGAAATTCCCCTTCTGTTTGGCCAGTAGGGGGCCCACTAGACGGTGAGACATCTCACTTTGCTGTCAGGACTGGTGGAGAACGGATGGATGGGGCTGCGTGAGCCCAGGAGAACTTGCAGGAAACCATGAGTATTCAAGAGACTGGAACCGCTAAGGGGACGGCTGGAATGCACCAGGCGGGTGGCAAGCAGAACGTCCACAGTGGTGGTTCCATCACAGAAAATCCAGAAGATCAGTTGAGTCTCTAGCAGAAGCAGCAGTGCTTAGCTGCTGAGTTGCTCCATGTAAGCAAGCAATTGATGTCTGAGCGTATGCGTCAAGCAGAGGATCGGAAGCGGAAGCGCTTAGACACATCTCCAGGCACAGTAGTCTCAGGGGGAGTCGCGAAGCTGCTATCAGCGGAAGATGCTTCCACGAACTCCCTGAGCCAGTTTCTTCATCACCACAGTGGGACTGGAGTGCGGAAGAGGCGGAATCTTGGTCTCCCGATAAGGCTCTGCTTGCAGCAGGCTGGATTCCTCTTTCTGATGGGCATTGGAAG
Organism: Neoceratodus forsteri; assembly: GCA_016271365.2. Classification (NCBI taxonomy): domain Eukaryota; kingdom Metazoa; phylum Chordata; order Ceratodontiformes; family Ceratodontidae; genus Neoceratodus; species Neoceratodus forsteri. Next base: position 802,581,984 of record CM028129.1, read on the forward strand.
CCCAATACTGGACCTGCCTCTCAAATACAGGAGCAGATAAGTGCTGATTCTGATTCTCGTGCTGCTAATTTACCAGTATCTACTTCCCAGTCTGACTTTATCTCTGCTTGTCACTTAGGTATTGAAGCGCTAGGCCCTGAGGAAACCCCAGCTGTACCTATCGTTACTGATCCACACTTGGCCTCAATCCTGGGGATCCTGTTAAGCCTCCTATGCTAGTCATTTCCACAAGCCAGTGGAACTAGCAAAGCAATCGATTCACCACCATTATGTAGGCCCTTGCGAAACCCCTGACAGTTTTTGTGGGCAGGACCTACTGAAGCGAGTATGGGGTTTTCCCCTCGGAGGTCACGCCCTCATACAGGGTTCACCTATGATATCAGCTTCCGCACTCCTGCGTTGCTGGAAACTTTTTGGTGTAGATACATGAATTTGAAAACCAATTCTCTGTGGTCAGACTTTATAGTTTTCCCCCTTACTAAGCAACCTTTCCTGGTAATTACTATTTTATTTCAAAATGAGGGGGTTAATATAGTGGACATTATTCACTGGTTGGAAAAGAGATGCAATGTCCTGGGTAATCCCATGCCCATTCTGGATACTGAAGGGTTTTGGAACAGAGGGTGGAAATTCCGAATAAAGTTGCACCATAATGAGCAGGACTTGATACAGTTGCCTAATTGCTTTTTTATTGGGCGAGATAAAGGTTTTCTATTTTACCCTGGACAGCCACGGGTATGTTTTAAATGTGGCTCATCTAGACATATCAGCACCTCTTGTGACATTCTGAAGTGCTCTTATTGTGGGGATCTGGGTCCTCCTAGTGCCCACTGCTTTAAATAACCTAAGTGCAACTTTTGTGATGACATAGGCCATATTTTTGATGATTGCCCCTCTGCTGCATGAAACACAGAGGACGCTGACTTTGGAGTCCAGGATCATCATATCCGGCTGGCAGTAAAGCAAGGTCCAGGCCCTGTGGTGACCCGAATATCCTAAAATCCAGGGGTACCTGCTAGTGGGAAAGGTTCTGTATCAGGCTCCTTGACTGAGGAGGAAAGCCAGGAACCCCAATTACCTGATATTGGCCCCCTTTTACAAGAGGGTAATCCTAATGATCTTCCTAATATCCTGACTTTCGAAAATCCTTCCCCCCGAATCCACTGCCAGTGGTTCGGGCTTTGTTTTGGTACAGGGCAAGAAAGGGAAATCGGCTAAACTGAAAGGCAAACAGAGGAAATCTGAGCTGGTGACCCCTGTGGAGGACAATAATAAATTCTCTGTGTTGTCTGACATTTCTCAGGACCTAGACCCTGTGACTTTATCTGTTGCAGGAGTGGTGGTGGCAAACTCTCAGGGTGATTGCCTGGATCCTGCTGATCATTCGACTCAGGGCCCAAAAAGTGGAAGAGTAATGAGAGCCTTGAGTAAAGTAAAATGAAGAGCCCTGCCTGTTTAATCTATGGATCCTTTTCCCTTTTGAGTGGCATCTTTGAATGTTAACTGCATTCAATCCCTGAGTAAAAGACAAAGTACTTTCTCTTACTTTTTGCATGCCAACCTGGATTGTATTTTTTTTCAGGATGTCCGGTTACACTCAGCAGCTGAAAGGTCTGCAGCTTGGATGCATGGCTTTGGGGGGATAGTATTTGGTCCCAGGGGGAGGACCAGTGTTCAGGGATTGGGATATGTTTTTTTTTTCTTTTAAGGTTAAGGTTGTGCGTCTCTTAGAGGTGCAGCCAGGCAGAGCTTTGATACTGGATATACTATGGGCACACCAATTGATTAGACTTATAAATATTTATGCACCTCAAAGTATGAGAGAGTACTTCTCTTTCTCTCTCTCTCTCCCTTATTGCAGACATCCCATTTGATAGTTTTAGGAGGGGACTTTAATGTTAATTTGGCCCACTGCTCTACTCCTGTCCCAAATAAAAAAATATACCGTGATGCTCAGTGCTTGGCTCACTTGATTAGCGATGTGGGCTTGATTGATGCCTTTGGTTCTTTCCTGAAAACAGAGTGTAGCACATATTTTTGTGGTCCACGGGCCTCTATAATTGATTATTTTTTTGTATCTGCGTTTACAAAGGTTGAAATGGCTCTTCTTCAAGATGTAGCTACTTCTGATCATAAGCTGTTAACATTAGTCCTTAGGGATGTCCCTGAGGTAAGAAGGGGGCCAGGGACCTGGAAATTGAATACTTCATTATTGTCTATTCCAGTAGTATATGAAGGATTTTTAGCAGTACTGCAAGCAAGAAAATCAGTGTTTTTTCTTATATGATGACAATACTACTTGGTGGGAAGATAGAAAAGCGGAGATACGTTCCTTTTTTCGTACAATAAGGCGTATTTAATGGGAAATTTAAATACGATGAAATTGCCTTTTTGAGGAAAAGTATTGCCTTCTGGACGTCTTTCCACCCCACCCTGATTTAGGGGCAGAGGACTTGCAGAAGATTAAACAATTAAAAACTATACTGGCAAAGAAACAGCTTGAAGCCCTCAAATCTTTAGAATATCAGCAGAAGTATGGCACTAATGGTAAGAGGAAAGACACACTGCCATTTGACTCTATGCAACTTTTACGTGACTGCCATAATCTGGAGTATTTGAATACCTCTTCTGGTAATACTGTGCATACAAAGGCGGATATTTTAAATGAAATTACTTCTCATTTCTCTCAGGTTTTTTGATAGCCAGCATTTATCGGTAGGAAAAATGAGGCAGTGGTTGGGGGAACTTAATTTACCCCAGCTACCAAAGGATGTTGGGAATCTTTTGACTGAACATATCTCACAAACAGAACTAAAAAATGTAATTTGGTCACTTAAACCAGGTATTACACCTGGATCTGATGGTCTCCCACATGAAATTTATAAAGGTATTTGGGATGTTTTAGGACCTGAGTTCTGTATGTGTTTAAATGATGGCTTATACAAACAGCAACTCCCTAAGAGTATGTTGGAAGGCCTTTTGCTCTTGATTTTTAAGGGAGGGAGTCGGGAAGATATAAGACAATGGAGGCCGATTTCACTTCTGAATACCGATTATAAAATTCTTATGAAAGTTCTTAGTAATAGATTGGCTAGTATTATAGATTTGGTAGTGCATCCATTCCAATATAGTAGCATACCAGGGAAACGGATTCAGGATGCTTTGATCTTGATTCGGGAAATTTTACATAAGGAAGACAACCAGGAATTATTTGGTCATTTGGTATGTTTAGATCAATCTCAAGCCTCTGATCGGGTTGAATATAACTATTTGTGGGAAACATTATGGTCCTTTGGATTTCCATCTCATTTTATTAGGTGATTACAGATTTGTTATACTGGAATAAGTCTTATTCCTAGTGTTAATGGTTGGGTAGGTAATGCAGTTTCTGTTCACAGGGGGTGAGGCAAGGGTGTCCTCTCAGCCTCTTATTATATGTCCTATCTATTGATCCTTTATTGCATGCATTATATAGGATGGATGCAATAACTGGACTTTCAGTGGGATCAGATGATAGGCTGGTGGTTGCTTTGGCATTTGCAGATGATCTGGAACTCTTTTTGGCAGTCAAATCTTCTGCAGTAGCCGCGCGTGACCTTTTATGTGACTTCACTAATCTTTCCGGATCCAGAATTAATACACAGAAAAGTGGGATCCTGCCCTTAGGGTATGATGCCAGTGATGTATCCCTTGTTTGGGGAATTCCTATAGATATGACCTATAGAAAGATATTGGGTGTTTATTTTGGTGGGGATGATCCCCAATGGTATAATTGGGAACAACTTTTGATATCAGCTGCAGAAAAAGTAGCCCACTGGAATAAATGGCAGATGACTAAAGGGAAACATATCTTTTTAATTAAAACCTTTTTATTGTCCCATTTTTTGTATCTGGCTGCTATTTTTCCCCCACCGTTAAATATGGAGGCCTCGGTTTATAATGTTTTTTTTCAATGTTTATGGGGTAGCAGGTTGAATCCTGTCAAGAGAGCGGTGACTTATTTACCTATAAAGGAGGGGGGCTTGGGTATGTTAAACCCAGTAGTTTTCTTTTATGTGACTTTTATTTTTTTCAGTTTTGTACCGTTACTGATAAATGTTGCAAGGGATTGGATCCCATGGGTAAAGGATGTGATTGGACCCCTTTTTGACGATTGGGATCCGGCTATTCCTCTCCCTCGACAGACACTGGTGGCTCACTTCCCAGGACACTTCTTGAGTGTAATAAGTAAAATAAAAGTATGGAAACTTGAGAAAAATACTCTTTGTACACTTTCAAAAAAAGCCATGTATAGTTGGATAATGGGAAACTTTTATTATGTCTCCCTTTGGTATGTCAATTTATCGGCTACCCAACACTCTCTGATCAACTCCTTTCTATCCAGCAAAAGACTTCCATATTTTATGAGAGACTTTATCTGGTTATGTACCCACCAAAAATTGGGGGTTCGGGGCAATTTGTAGCATAAAGGCATTACTGAACGTACATGTCCTAGATGGAATTTCTGCATGGAATCCATAGAGACTTTTTCTCATTTTCTATTTCAGTGTCCATTTGCTGTGACGTTTTGGGAAGTATTTCATAGGACGTGGCCTTTGAACCCCTTTTAGGATCAACCTTCACGGATTTGGCTCGATGGGTGCTCCCTGGAGCATGGGCCAAATTTGATGATATTACTATCCGACTACTAATGAGTTTTATTAGTTGTCAGCTATGGTTAGCTAGGTGTGGTTGGTCTCTTCGGCAAGACGTCTTGACAGGAGAACAAGTAGTTCTATTATTGCAGAAGGCAATATTGAAGTGGCAGGTTATGGAGCAGCATAAAGTTTTACCTGATTTGTATAAATTATGGTGGAGGAGTATGTCTTGGTTAGATACAGGGTGAGGATTTTTGTCATGTTGTTTTACGCACGCTTGGAGAGAACCATAGGTCATTTTGTGTTTTTCTCTTTTTTTCACTTTTTTCACATGTTTTTCCTTTTAAAGACCATACAAAGTTTGGTATACTACAGTATGTTTGATGGTTTGCAGTATTGTCATATAATGTCTATTTTGCGAGGTTTGTCTTATAACTCCGGTAATTGTATTCCAGTACTGGGGCCTTCTTCCATGAGATTGTAGTTTCTGACACATATGTTGACTTTTGATATTTTTTTTTATGACCCTTTTCCTTTTGAATCTTTATCTAGTTTTCCCTGATAGTTCAAGATTTGAATGCCTATTATCCCCTATCCTTTTGATGGGGGAGGGATTGGGATTTATGTACCATTACGATTATGATTATGTTTTGGTTCTGCCTATGGTGACATTTCTTTTCTTTCTGTTATTTGATTTCTAATGATTTTGTATGATGTAATACAATCTTGTAGATTTTGTATTTTATTTTTTTCAATAAAATATTCCCCTACTCTTTTCGATAAGTGCCATGGGATCTTTAACATCCATCTGAACTACCACCAATCCAGGCAGATGGGACCTCGGTTTAACGTCTCATCTGAAAGATGGCACTTCAGAAGTACAGCACCCCTCTCATGCTGCACTACAGTGTCAGTACTTGGATATTAACCCAAGTGCCAGATGTGGGAACTGAACCCACAGCCCTCTGATCTCCCAGCCTCAGAGGCGAGTGTGCAACCTACTGAGCCACTGACACTGCTTTTTTGGGGTTCTAGTAAATGAAAATCCTACTGCGATTATGCAAGTGCCAAGGACTCCAAGTAGTTGTGTCCTACAAAGTTGATTATACCTCTTTGCACATGCCACTGGGACACAATACTTGTAATGTTTGCATTCGAATGCCTATTACTATTTTGTGCGCTTTATACACACAGTATATACTGTTAGGATTCTTGTGTACGGACATAGCAATTTCTTACCTTTTGCTAGATACTGACAGGTACCTCAACAATTCAGCTCAGCTTTACTGTGTCAAACTGGTTCCATGTCAATACAGCAACTCAAAATGGGCTGATGTTGAAATTGGCGACTTTTTAATAGTGACAATCCTAAAACGGCGACAGCAACCCTAAACTCAATGGACATCCTCTCACCTCCCTCCACAGCCGTAAGGGGATATCCTTCCATTACACACATATTTCAAGCAATACACAGTTGTATAGGTGTGCTCACTTAATCGCTTGATCAGCTGGGGGGCCCCCTGCCCCCCATCTCTAATATTCCTACTCCAAGGCACACCTGGATAGTGGGGCTAGTTGCCATTCATGGTTGCCACCCTTCTCCTTGCCCCTTTTCTCTGTGTAGTGACTCCATGCTCATGCTGCTACCCTCTTCCGCCTTTTTTTTTTCTTTTTTTTTTGGCCCTCCCCTTGGCCCCCAAGTCCCTGTGCGAAGCAGCTTCTGCTTTCAGCATTGGCAGTAAGCCTCCTTTGCCACAATAATTTTCTTTACTTCCTCACTCATCAGCTCTTAATCATTTGTTAGCCCCATAAAACTGTATCTTAACTTGCATACACGATGTGGTAGATGGCTATTTCCTTGAGGGCCAGTCGAATTAAACTTGCATTTTTTTAACTTGTACCCCCGATAGCAGCAGATGGCTCTATACCCTTGAAAGCCTGTGGCGTTAAATGTTAGAGGCACTTCCTACCATGCGCTTCCCCATGCCATACGCAGATGGGAGGAGCTTTAATGCCTTTTTACATTACTAAACAAGCCAAAACGCCAAGGCTTTTCTCCCGGCTGCAAATCCCCATATCTGGGTAATTCCCAAAATCTGCCTAGCGCCTCCCTACCACCTAGGCCCTGAATATACAGTTGACTGCTTGTTGTGGGAAAAACGTGAGAGAGAAGTGTGAAAAACAAAACCTCCTTGTGGTTCCCGATCTTAAAACACGAACGCTGTTGGGAACCTCTACCCCTTCCCCTTTGCTCCATCGCCCTTGTACTTGAGTCCCTTTCTTCACCCCCTCCCTGCTGCCTAGGCCCTGAACTCACCGTTGCCTGCTTGCTGTGGGAAACAAGAGAGAGAAAAAGTGGAAAAAAAAAACCCTCCTTGCTGGTTCCCGTTCTTAACCACAAAACACCGTCGGGAACCTCTACCCATCCCCTGTGCTCCTTCGCCCTTGTACTCGCATCCCTTTCCTCACCCCTGCCACACATCCTTGAGCCACCACGTAGCCGACCCTTATCAGATTAGGCTGCTCCCGGGCTCTGACTGGCTTCAGGCACCAGCCACTTCACGTTTTACCTCCCTCCTCTTCTGTGTGTGCCCACCTGTCACCCGGATCCCTCCTTGCTCGTAACAGCGACTAAATGCAATGTGGAAACAGCTGGGGGGGAGCCCACACAGCTATATTAGGCCAGATGGCTGCAGCACCATGTTGACTGCCTCACCACACCCCCACCCGTACTGGTGCTGAGAAAGCCTCTCCGGCTCACCTTGCTGCCTGAGCCCTCTCCGGAGTGGGCTACATTCCCCGATTTAAAGCCTCATCAGCCACATGCCTCTTATGATTTCTCAGAGGGCTCACCACCGGAGCAAAAATGTATTCCTACCAGGATCCAAAACCTGATCACCCTTGGTTTGCTGGCCAAGGCACCTAGCTTCACCTGAGCTCTTTCCTTCTAAGACTGCTTGAAAGGCAGAGTAGAGAACCTTACCAGAGCAAGGGAAAAAGATTAAGACTTCTTTTGGCTAAGCAGATTTACTGTGTGGTGTTGTTTTTATTTTTTACTCACAGGGATTGCTACTGTTTGTTGCTAACATTTCATTGCTTTATTTTTCTCTGTAGCAAAGTGTTTCTTACAGCGTATATCTTCTCTGAAATTATTACAGGTGGTGCTTTACAGGTTTTACAGTTTTATCTAACATTAGGATTAGCTTTCAGGGTTACTGCATTTGTTGTTGACTGATTGTTTCTGCTGTTACCTCCTTGTTCTTTCATCTGTGGTTCTTCTTTTTCGGCAGGGGAAGGGCCCAGCCATCCACCCCCATCCCCAACCACCCCACACTACACTCCTTTTATAGGGTACCACAGTTGTGACATTTCTTGTAGAGCAGGCAGGGTGGATCAGTGGGGCATCCACAAGGTGAGCTCATTTATAGGGCACTAGTAATTTAACTTGTTATAACAAGTTAAACAAAAACAAAACACAATCAAACCATTACTTGCATTTCTTCCTTCTAATTACTCTGACTAGGTTATAAACCCAGCAACTTATCTGGAATGGATATCATTAACTGCAGGTACTGTGGAACAATTTTCAGAAGGACAGTCTTACAGGATTTAGGACACTGTCCTACATGCTGGGCCATTGGAGATCTTAGGGCTCAGCTCCGGGCAGCATGGGAAGAGATTGCACACCTCAAATTTCATATTCAAGAGGAAATACATTATAAGAACCACCCCCTATTTCCCCAGAATTCAACAGAAAAACCTCAACCGCAGAGGGTAGTTGGTCCAGGAGGTTGGCAGGTGGTTAGGAGGGGCAAATCGGGTGCCCCATCACGCTCTGCTCTCCAACACATTACCTCCAAAAACCATATAAACACTACAAACAGGTATCTGCCTCTATCTCTGAAATCAAACAAAGAGGCAGAAGACACTGCAGAGCAGGACACTGCGGCACAGGAGCTAGCATAACTAGGATTTGAGGATTGAGGAAGTAAGATGGCCGCCATGCTGGGCAGCCATCTGTGAGCTCTTCGTTTGCTTCTTGTTTCTTTGACTCTAAACTGCTTAAAACTGTTTAAATTGTTCTTTTTTGGTCCGTTTGCCCGTTTACCGTTTATGCTATATCGTACTTTATTTTATTATATTGCATCACTGTTTTATTGTATTGTTCAGTACCGACTGAGCTTAGCCATCTGGAACTCAAGGTAACAGAAAGTGATTTAAGAAACTGAGAGGACTTGCCTGCGTTGAGTCGTGGTCAGCCGGCTAGAGGTCGTATTGCTGGATATTGATTGCTGGCCGGTTCGCTGGGAGCAGTGTGTGGGGTCCGATTTTCGACTGTTGATTGCCATTGTGGAAGTCCTGGTTGCCGACAGTCCTTTGGTAACCGTCCGTGTGCTGTAGGATTGGAATGCTTAGCGGTGGAGCACCGGTTTTGATCTGGGAGGAAATTCTGCCGGACTGCAGGAAGAGGAGGTGATCGGTTCCACATTGTGACTAGACCTGCTGTGGAAGGAAGCATCTGTGGAGCAAATGGATGGTGGAAACAGTCGATTCCTTGGAACTGAGTGTCCAGATTCCCTGGCCCAGACAGGGCAGTGGGTTTCTCTGCCTCCGGAGGGTGGGCGGTGGGGTTAGCTCTGCTTCCTAGTTGAGACAGGGGAACCACCGGAGGGTGATTCAGCCTGCCTCATTCTAGCGAGGGCTAGGTTGAGTCTGGACTGTCAGCTGGAGCTGGAGCGTTCTGTTGGATGCCTATAGGATTTTGGCACTGAAATTGGATCTATGAGGATTATGGTGTTGACTTGGTGATGTATATTTGAACTTTTTGCCAGTTTATGATACTTTGGGAAAATGACTGGGAAAGACTAAAACTTGAGTTTATTAGTTCAGTCTTGTGAGAGGAGACTGACTGAAACTTTGGGCCATACTAGTGGTGAGAGCACAATAAGTGTGGACATAAAAAAATACAAAAAAAAAAACCCTTGAACTCCTGTTTTTGGTTTTCCTTTGGGTAAACGAAAGCATTGAATTTAGGATTACGGGAGATTTAAACTTTGAGTCAAAATTTTATAATAAGGGGGTTCTGTATAGGTGGAAAGTTCCTTCCTTTGCAGTGGTGAGAGCACTGTGGGTGGGGGCAGATGGATAAGTGCTTCTGATAAAATTAATGTGTAAGCTCTGACACATTGTTAAGAAAATGGTTTTGTTTTGTTCTTAATTATTGTATTTATATTTTATATTTTGAATATAGTGTGGTTAATTTTATTTGTATTGTTAGGGTATAATTTTGTTTTGTAGTATTTATATTTCGTTATTTGGGTGTTGTGTTTTAGAATTTCTGTTATTTATATAAACCAGTGGGGTTTACTGTAATTAGTGTGTTATTCATTATGTGTTGGAGTGAAAATAGGACAGTCGGATATTATTTCCCTTCCAGGCTCAGGGAGCTTCGTCCTTTCTCCTGTCCCCCCCCCCATCACCGGGAGCCTATAGAAGGTGTAGGGCTATGGGGATTGTGAGGGGGAGGAGGAGAGTTGGAGCTGGGCCTGTGGGGGGAATGGAAAGGAGCAAGCGGATAGGGATAGTGAGGCCAAGGAGACACCCTGGGGTGAAATGGGCACAGGAGAGGGGTTCTTCCCGTTTTGTGCCCATACCCAAGGGTTCTGGTTATCAGCAGGTAAGGCGGTCATCATCGGAGGTTCATCCTGCTCGGGTGGTGTTGTGCAATGCTAGGTCTATTAAAAACAAGACGGCTATTATAGCCGATCTTGTTGGGTCAGCTGACCTAACATGCATCACCGAGACCTGGCTGGATGGAAATGCTGGGCCAGTTTTAGCTGCAGCAGTTCCAGACGGGTACTCAGTGATACACCACCCGAGGCAGGATCGTAGGGGCGGGGGCGTTGCCATTTGTTTTAAATCAGAATTGAGCCTGGTGGAGGTACCGGTTGGAGTCACCAGATCCTTTGAGTGTGTTTTAGGCGAGGGTGTGGGGTGCAGGATACTTCTCGGATACCGTCCAACTAGGTGACGAGAATGTTTTCCTGCAGGAAAACACAGATTTCATTGTTGACCTGATGTTGGGGTCCCCCAGATGGTTGGTTCTGGGGGACTTCAATGCTTGGGTCGACTATGAACTCTCACGCTTTGGTCAAGACTTCCTCCAGTTGATGTTATCACTGGGCTTCACACAGGTAGTTTCCTCCTTGACCCATATTGGTGGACACTCCTTGGATCTGGTGTTCCTTCTGGGGATGGAGATATCTGATTTGGTGGTGGAACCACTCGGATGGTCTGACCATCACTCCATTAGGTTCAATTTTGAGGCTGCCCCTATTAGGTCAGCCCCTTTGGAGATGGTCCGGTACCGCCCATTAAGGGTCTGTCCCGGATGACCTGATGGTGGTGCTGGACCCTGTCGGACCTTCGATAGATTGCTTGGATCCAGGTGACCTAGTACAGGCCTATAATAGGGCGGTTACAGGGGCCCTGGATTCTATTGCACCTGTTCGTGTTCGTCCTCTCACTCTTCGCCCCAGGTCTCCATGGTTTGATGAGACCATGAGGGAGTTGAGGAGGGTTGGATGAAGGCTGGAGAGGTGCTGGCAGAAGTCTGGTCTGGATGATGACAGACTTAGTTTGATGGACCATTATATGGCTTATCAATCCGCAATCTCTCGTAAGAAGGCAGAGTTCCTGTCCAGGGAGATAGCGGCTGCACAGAATAGACCAGCTCAGCTCTTTCAGACTGTGGACAGACTGTGCAATCCAGTCTGTCTTCAGCCCGGAAGGGCCTTTTCCACAGAACGGTGCGAGGAGTTTGCTCTGTTCCTTGCAGATAAGGTTGCCAAAATCAGATCAGACATCCGTTCTTCCCTCTCCAATGGGAGTGGTGATGGTCGGCTGGAGATGTCGAACACCCAGTTGGCATGGTCTGACTTCAGCCTCCCCAAAATTGATGATATTGTGATGGTCATCCGAGCATTGTGACCAACCAGCTGTGATTTGGACCCTGGCCCCACACGCCTCTTAGTGGATTGTGTGGATAAAATCAGCCTAGTCCTGGCTTTGATAGTCTGGAAGTCTTTGGAGAGGGGGATCTTTCCAGATCCCCTTAAAGAGGCTATAGTTAAGCCTCTTTTAAAGAAGTCCTCCTTAGACCCAGATTGTCTAGCAAATTACAGACCAGTCTCTAACCTACCCTTTGTGGGTAAGGTTATTGAGAAGGTGGTCGCAAGACAATTGGAGGATCATCTGACCAACAACAATATCTACAATTCTCTCCAATCTGGATTTAGGAAGAGGCATACTACCGAGACAGCACTTGTTCGGGTACTAAATGACCTCCTAATAGCGAGAGATCGTAGGACCCATTCTATCTTGGTACTTCTTGATCTCTCAGCAGCATTTGACACTGTTGATCATGGTGTGCTGTTAGAGAGTCTATGTCCATCTGTGGATTATCTGGTATGGTCCTTAGGTGGTTTAGATCTTACCTTGAAGGTAGGACGAGAGGGTGGTGTCGGGAATTTTTCCTCGGCATCAGTCTCCCTATCTTGTGGGTACGCGAGGCTCTTATTCTAGCGCCTATGTTATTTGCAGTGTATATGCTGCCGCTGGGAGCGATTATGTAAGGTGATACGGTCTGGGTTTCCATTGTTATGCCGATGATACCCAGCTGTATATGTCTTTTGTGCCCGGCCAGGATGCTGCCTTGTCGGTATTTAATAACTGCCTTGCAGAAATCCAAGATTGGATGAATGGGAGTTGGTTGAGGTTAAACCCGGAGAAAACTGAGGTGTTGGTTGTGGACAAAGGTCGCTGTGAGGCGGGTTTGCAGGCTGGATCACACTCAGGCTTATGGCTTGCAAGCGTTCCGTTGACGACCTCAGATCAGGTGCGGAATCTTGGCGTAATAATTGACAACCACTTGACGCTTAAAGCTCAGGTGTCAGCGGTGGTCAAAACTTCCTTTTTCCATCTGAGGAATATTGCCAGGGTGAAGCACCTGGTTCCTCCAGAAGATCTCCCAACATTGATCTACGCCTTCGTTACCTCCCGCCTTGACTATTGCAACTCCCTCTACCTAGGGCTATCGGGGGTTGAGCTTCACCGTCTGCAGCTAGTGCAGAATGTGGTGGCCAGGTTATTGACTGGTTCTTCTAGATCCAGCCATATAATGCCTGTGCTCCGCGGACTGCACTGGCTGCGAGTATTTTGGTGAATCACCTTCAAGGTCGGTTTGCTGACCTATAAAGCCCTACATGACCAGGGACCTACTTATCTGAAAGAGCTCCTTTGGCCCTACTGTCCCTCTCACCCCCTCTGATCCACTGACGAGGGATTGCTGGAGATTCCCAGGATCCGTTTGAAGACTTCAGGGGCTAGATCATTTAGTTTTATGGCCCCAACCCTGTGGAATTCTCTACCTCGTCAGGTGCGAAATAGTCAGACTGTCCTGAGTTTTAAAGGAGCCTTGAAGACCCACCTTTTTAACATAGCTTTTATTGATTTATAATAGTTTTAGATTTTGTTTATTTATTGTTTTATGAAATTGTACAGGCCCTTTGGTTTTAAGAAAAAAGCCTTTTTAAAAATAAAGTTTGATTTGATTTGATTTGATAACAAAACTCACCCAAATCAGGAACCAAAACAAAAAAAGCAAAAAGGAAATCCAAAAAACTTCTGATCATAGGAGACTCCATGATTCGGGGAGTTGATACCCAACTCCAGCCAGGGATAATGGTCAGATGTCTCCCAGGTACATCAGCATGGAGAGACACTGACCGCATTGCTAAAATTGTTCACAAAGCAGGAGAAATCATTGATGTCCTAGTACATATAGGGACTAATGATCTCACCAGCCGGTCAGTTGTGGAGACCAAGGAACACCTGACCAGGCTGGGTGACAAACTATCATCCATTTCATCCGGCATCTCCTTCTCTGAGATCCTGCCAGTCTGAGAGAGGGGGGCAGATGGACGGAAGGTCAGAGAAGGGGAGATAGGGGAGCTAAACACATGGCTCAAAGGCTGGTGCCAGGAAAAAGGACAGATTTGTAGGGAACTGGCAACAGTTCTGGGAGTGAAAGTTCTTTAAATTTGATGGACTGCATCTGACTAAGGAGGAGCAGCATTGGGGCAGAAGTTTGATGCCTTTGCAGAATATTTAAACTAGCAAATGGGGAGAGGTGCAGCACCCCATACATCGAATGGGAGGAACACCCTCCTCAGCTAGTGGTCAAACAGGGATTCAGCATGTTTGCAGTTCGTTTGCATCACCAGGTAAGAAAAAAGGTTTGTCTCCCCATACGATGCACAGGGGTAATGCCAAACCTCACCCAACAACTAACACACCAAAATCTGGCCAATGGAAAATCATGTACACAAATGCCCACAGCCTGGGAAATAAGATCCCAGACCTGCAGGCAATAATGTCAGAGGCTAAACTGGACATAGTAGCAATTAGTGAGATGTGGTTTACCAGTAACTATACTTGGGAGACTTCAGTACCTTGCTATGTATTGTTCAGAAGAGACCGAGGTGCAAAAAGGAGGGGGAGGAGTGGCCCTGTATGTCAATGAAAATATCAAAGCTACAGAAATTCAGAATACACATAAGGAGCCAGAAGAACTGTGGGTCACCCTGGAAACAGGAAATGGGACAGCCATAAGAACGGGGTTGTCTACAGGCCCCCAGACCAGGGGGAGGACATAGACACATTACTGTTAGAAGATATACAAAACATGACAGCTAAAGGGGAGGTTCTGATAATGGGAGACTTCAACATGCCGGATACAGATTGGTCAATACCAGCAGGAACATCTGCCAGGACTAGACACAGTGGATTCCCTGCAGGGGGAGGGCCTCAAACAACTGGTACAACAACCCACAAGAGACAGGGCTATCCTAGATCTAGTACTGACTAACAGGGAAGGGATCACAGATCTCCAGGTAGAAGGTCACCTGGGGCCCAGTGACCATCACATGGTATGCTTCAATTTGGCTACTACATCTAAATCATCCCATTCCAAGGCAAAAATATGGGACTTCAGAGGAGCTGACTTTGATAAGATGGCCAACAGAGTTAAGCTAGCCCTGGCAAAGAAACACAGGTGAGGGGTTACAGGCAAAGTGGGCAAGCATTAAGGATGCAATACTGGAAGCAACATCCCATTGTGTTAGACAGAAAGAAAGTGCAAAAGAAGAAGGAAACCACTTTGGTTCTCAAATACAGTAGCAGAAAGGTCAGAGCCAAAAGTCTGACCTTCGGAAAATATAAGGGAACACAGCGGGATGAAGATAGGGAGGCATACCAAACTGCCCTAAGGGAAACAGGGAAGGCAGTAAGGCAGGCAAAGTTCCAAACTGAGGAAACACTAGCACGAACAGTAAAAGAGGGTGACAAGACTTTCTATAGATACATTAGTGAAAGGAGAAAGTCCAGAAGGGGTATTGCTAAGCTTAATGGAGAAAAGAAAGCATGTGAGGAGGAGGACCCTGTAAAAACATATATCCTAAATAGATACTTTTGCTCAGTATTTACTGAAGAGAAGGTAGGGCAGGGCCCACAGCTCAGCACCATGGACACAGGGGGGAGGGAGGTGAGCACTACTCCCTTCACAAAAGAAAGGGTCCTACAAGAGCTTGCTAAGCTCATGGTGGATAAGGCAATGGGACCTGATGACATACATCCCAGGGTACTTAAGGAGCTAAGGGTGGAACTAGCAGAGCCATTAGCAGAACTGTTTAGTGAGTCTCTGAGCACAGGAGAGGTCCCAGAAGACTGGAGAAGGGCTCATGTGATCCCGCTCCACAAGAGTGGTAGCAGGGAGGAGGCAGGGAACTACAGACCAGTCAGTCTTACCTCAGTAGTGGGCAAGATTATGGAGGCACTCTTAAGGAAAGGATAGTGTAACACCTGGAATCCATAGGGGCACAGGATCCAAGACAGCATGGGTTTACAAAGGAAGGTCTTGTCAAACTAATCTCATAGATTTCTTTGACTGGGTAACCAGAGTGGTGGACCAGGGGAGGCAGTTGATGTCGCTACCCTGACTTCAGCAAAGCTTTTGACACTGTTCCACATAGAAGATTGATAAATAAGCTGGGTAGGCTTGGGGTGGGTCAGAAGTTGGTCAACTGGGTGGCAAACTGGTTGACGGGCAGAAAACAGAGAGTGGTGGTAAATGGTATACAGTCAGAAGAGATGCATGTCACAAGTGGGTACCTCAGGGATCAGTCCTGGGGCCAGTCTCTTCAACATCTTCATTAGTGACCTTGCAGATGGACTAGAGGGTAAGGCTTGTCTGTTTGCAGATGACACCAAGATCTGCAACAGAGTAGATGATCCAGATGGGGTGGGCAGAATGAGAAGAGATCTGGATAAACTAGCAAAATGGTCAGAAGCGGCAACTGGGATTTAATGCAAAGAAGTCCAAGATCATGCACATAGGAAGAGAAACCCTGGCCACCTATAGGCTGGGAGGAGTTGCTAGCAGTCACAAAGGAAGAAAGAGACTTGGGCATAATCATCACTGATGACCTGAAATCATCCAAGCAGACCTCTAAAGCAGTAGGTAAGGCTAGGGGTGTTAGGGTGTATTAGTAGGGGTATCACAAGTCGTAGAGGAGGTAATAATCCTCTTTACAAGACACTGGTTAGGCCCATCTGGAGTACTGCATGCAGTATTGGAGGCCACACCTTCACAAGGACATTAACCAAATTGAGGCAGTCCAGAGAAGGGCAACTAAAATGGTGCAGGGACTGCATCAGAAGACATATGAGGACAGATTAACAGAGCTCAATATGTATACCCTTGAGCAAAGGAGGAGAGAGGTGATATGATCGAGGCATTCAAACGCCTTAAGGGCATTAACAAGGTGAAAGAGTCTAACATGTTTAAATATAAGAAAAATAGCAGGACAAGAGGACACAGCATGAGATTAGAGGGAGCCGATTAAGGGGGAATGTGAGGAAATTCTTTTTCACAGAAAGGGTGGTGGATGCATGGAATGGCCTACCTCAAGAAGTGGTGGCTATGAATACAGTGCAGGGTTTCAAACAGGCATGGGATAGGCATAAGGGAGCAATACAAATGAGTATGAATAGCTAGACCACTGACAGAGCAAAGGCCGATGGCACATTTATAAGGTAGAAAAAGAAATGGGCAGACTGGATGGGCCTTGCTGTCCTTATCTGCCATCAGCTTCTATGTTCTATGTTTCTATGATCAACTGCTCTCATTCTGACAAACTTACTGATCCCCTATATATTGTGCCCACGCCTTCTCTCAGCCATGCTACTGGCTTTCTGCTCTCCCCGCTTCGGAGCCCTCACAAAGAACTGACTGACCCACCACTTGCTAGCCCTGCATCTCTGTCGATACCTCTCACAAAATACAGCTATTCTTTCCACACAGATCGCCTAGTCTACTATTAGCTCTGCATACAGTCTGACAAACTCAATCGCAACCAAAAGTAGACAAAAATGTATCGCTGCCCAAACAACTGGGCCTCAACCACCATACTTTACCTCAATTCCATGACCAAAGATGTGCTGTATGACTAAATGTTACAGCAAAACGAGGGTCTCCCAGAGGGTTGCCTGGCCCTATGTACCCCCCTGAAAACCCTCTCCTGGGGCTTGTTGGCTCCTCCCCCTGTCCAATTGCCATTGAGCATCCCCCCCCTTCTCCTACGTCATCCAGGCTCATCCCCTCCACTCCTGTAGCTCTCCCATCCTCTTCCTATCCCCCCTCCCTCCAGCCTTCTTCCTGGCTGGGTACCAGGACAACCGGGCCTGCCTTTAAGGGGCAAGCCTAATTATTTGTAACACCCAGTGTTTCTGTATAGTTCACAGAAAAGAGTACTTCCACACATTTGATGGAGAGCATTACCTAACCCTGCAAGGGATTGGATGGATCATTATGTCTACAACATTCTGAGGGCCAGAACTCATAAATGTATGATGCATTTTGGCATGGGGCCCACTATTTGAACACGTGCACTATGCTAACAGGGTCTGTGTCATGCAAACTGTGTTTTGCACGTTGAAGAGGTAGTAAGCATAGCAAGTGGTATATTTAAAGCCATGGTTAACATAGCACAAAGTTGGTGGTGCATGACTGCTAATGGACTGGCATGACTGCTAATGGACTGGCTAAGTGTGTGTTAATGTGTGGTGGATTTCTGCATACAGGGCGTGCTGGCATATTTGAAGCTGTTTGGAACAGCTAACAGCCTGTTTTGCGTAGCACTAGTTAACACTTGCAAAAAGCATGTTTTAACATCCAAAAAGTGCAGACTACTCCCTCCCTCTCCCAGTCCTTGGAAAGCACATCTTTGGTTTCTGGTGGGCACTCCCCCCCAACCACCATCCTGGAGCATCCATCCCCACCAAACTAGTCCTTTAAGGTGGCTGGCACAAGCCCTTTGCTCACTTCCTAGGCCTGCTGCTCATGAGTCATGCATCAGCTGTAATTGGAGGGCTGATGCCTATGATTCAGTGTGGGGGGGAATAGCTCCTCCCACATCCCAAATAAAATCCAGCCTCTCCCAGCAGCCCATACCTAGTAGGAATCCAAGCAAGTGTATGTTTCAAGACACTCTGGGCTCCTGTGCAGCTTGTGCAGTTGTGCTGCCTTTAATTTTCTTCTGCACTCCTGCTATTTCTTCTTTCCTTTGCCTTCTATATGTCTGTTCCCTGTCTTGCTCCATGCCTGCCATTCCCTACCTCCTTCTGTCCCCCCCTCTCATTTCATTTGTTTGTGCCCCCTCGCTTCCCCTCTCTGTCTGGCTTCCGTGCCCCATCTGTTTCTGTTGTGCCTGTCCCCCATCCTATTCTCTTTCGTTTTCTTATTTGTGCCCCCGATTCATTCCCTCCCCTCTCTTGCCTTTTGTTCTGTGGTTTCTCCCTACCTTGTTGTCATCTGTGCTCTGTTTCTTGTGTTCTGCTGTCTGTTTTTTTTTTTGGGGGGGGAGTGGGGCAGTTTCTTGCTCCACTGAGCCATTGCTCCATCAGCATCAGTGCATCCAGGTTGTGTGTGCTCCTGTAATGCTTGGCTTAAAAGGGGCATGACCGAATACTCTCATTATGGATTAACAGAATTGCCCACAGTTTACGGAACAGGTCTTGCAGAACATGACACTGCTTTACTGATACAGCACTTCTGTGATTGCTCCATGTGAAAGCAGTGATGGCTACCATTACGGACATGTTGTACACAGATAACTAAAACTTTGATGAATGGACTAAGAACTCACTTAACATCCTTGTTATATTTGAATTCACACGCACTGTTTGACTGCAATAGACTGGATTCATTTAATATTTTAAACATTGTTTTGACTGCTTGTACTCTTTAAAGCCTTACACACGGAACACATAATATCTATGCATGTGTGAACCAACTCATGTACTTTCAAGATGCTTTTCACAGTGAGCAGTGTACAAGACAGATAACAGCAATGTACAGATTGCAACCTGTATTGGTCATTTATACCCATTGTAATGCTAACAAAATATGTTGTAACTATCACACCTTGGATTATACACCTTAGCGTCTCAGTTACAATTTGATACATGTTTTGACATCTCAGCAAAACAAGGACATATGGCACTGTGCTCATCTCCTCTTAATACACGCCCAATTTCATCCTCCTTGCTCTTCTATTTTGCTGTGTCTTCAGTTTGTTTGCATTACATCTCATCTAGCAGTATATGTTTTGTCCTTCCTTTTTGCTACTCTCAATCTCCTTTCCCTGCTCGTTATTCCTTTCTCCTGCTAATTATTTATGCTCCGGCAATATCTTCTGGTTAAGCAGCAACCAGCTGCTCTTTCCTTGCTCAGCCCATACCAGCAGTCCAGCTGTATCTTGTGAGGTATTGAAGTGCAGGTAGGCTTGCCCTGACTACCAGGGATGGGAGCCTGTTACATTCAGTTACAGCCTAAACCATCAGTCCAACAGTCTCCATCCCTAACTCATACCTTGAGATATCTGAGTGCAGGTAGGCTTTCCCTGTCTACTGGGGATAGGAGTTTTGTTTCTTCCTATTACAGTCTATACCAGCAATCTGACAGTCTCCATCCCTAACTCATACCTACTGAGGTATTTGACTGAAGGTGGGCATGCCATTTACCAGGGAAGAGGGCCTGTTTCATTCAGATCCTGTTCATACCACCTTAAAGTCTATACCAGCTGTCTGACAGTCTCTGTTCTTAACTCATACCCTGTGAGGTATTTGAGTGCAAGTGGGCTTGCCAATCCACCAGAGATGGGGGTTCTGTCATCAATCCTTCCAATCCATCCAATTCTACTACCGTAATAATAAATAATAATACATTTCATTTAATATAGCGTCTTTCAAATATCAAGGCGCTGAACAAATAGATAAAAAGTCAACAAATACAATAAATATCAATAAAATCAGTGAAATTCAGTAATACACAATGCATATTGGCATTTGGAATGGCACCTTCTATACTTTTAGACTGTTTGACTGCAAACACCAAATGAGATCCTGCAAGGTCCTCAAACTTCCGGCTGCACTCAACTTAACATGGCATTTTCTCCATTTACCAGCTGTCCACCTGCAGTCACTCAAAATGTCCTCCAAGGTCTCCTCAGACTTCTTCACACTTTCAGTGCAATACACAGTACTATTGGTATCCTGGCATCTTCTACCTCTAGCTACACTTTGACTGCAAACCCCGATACAGTTCCTACAAGGTCTCCTTGGACTTATTCCAGCTCCTCCAGTTCATAAGCTGGCTTCACATCAAACTATTCTCTTACAGACTGGACCTCTCCCGCAACATGGCCGAACCGAAGAACTCGGTATCCTGCACTCAGCTTCTACCCAAAGTCAGAGTTATAAGATTTCTACTGAGGCTTCTAAGTTTTAACCTGTTCAGGGTCCTGGTCTGAATCAGCCATGCTTCAACCAGAACCTGTCTCCTTTGTCTACAATTCAAGACTTTATAGTTCAGCTCACCTCCTCAGTTTTGGTTCCTCCGCAGGAACATGGCAGGAAAAATGCTGCCGACAATCAGTGCACCGGCATCTAGTTGACCCGCAAGCAGTGCACTGCAACATCAGTGCACACAATGGAAAGAGCGACTGGCAGTGGCAGCACCAATGAGGGGGCACCCCACCAAATGTCACCCCCCCCGATGAGCACCAGCAGGGCAACTGGAGGTGTGGCAACAATGGGAGGCAGCAAGGCAAACAGGGCGCTCCCACCATGGTGCCCCAGCAGACAGTACTGTACAAGAGGAAGGGTGAAAACACAAGGTGGCCACAGTCTCCCCACCTGACAACTGCCCTAGAGCTGGGACCACAATGGCTGCCCACGGACACATGGCTAATGCCCCCCCCAGCCACCGGAGCCATCCTGGATACATGCTGGGACAACAGTGCAATGAAAATACCCCCCTCATGTGGTCACATCCCAATGAGGGGCCCTGATGCATGCCCACCTGAGGAATAGGTGGCGCACACCCCACGCATGCCCAAAGTCCACTGCACCCCCCAGCAGAAGCCACCTTCAGTCCCCCCAGTCATAAATGGGTCAGGCCACTGACACAGCCCAACACACCCCTCCACATATGGTACCCACTGAGGCGAGACTGGGTGTGTGCATTCATGTGCACAGTCACTGATGGGTCAGTGGGCCGCCAGATGCAGAGGAATGTGGTGGGCTATGCCAGTGGCCTGACCCATTCACAACTGGGGGAGCATGGGTGGCAGAGGGTGGCTTCTGCTGGGGGTGGTATGGTGGACTTTGGGTGTACATGGGGTGTGTGCCACCTATTCCTCAGGTGGACCTGCATCAGGGCAAGTCATTGGGACATGGCCACCTGTGGAGGGGTGTGGATAGTGGACATACGTGGGTTGTGTGCCACCATTACCACAGTTGGACAGTCATCTGGACACAGCACTGAGACATGGCCACATGGGGGGGAGCAGGCGCCAGTAACCACACTGTGTCCATGTGCACCCACAGGCATGCTGCAGACATGCTACTGGGCACAGCATGGGGTGGGCACAGCTTGTGAGGGTGATGTTCAGCTACACATACTGGGTAGGGCAGCCACTATGCCAGACACACATACGGTGGATACACACATGCACACACACACCCCACATGGACAAAAGAGGCTGGAGACAGGTATGCAGGTTAAACACACTTTACTCAGGTGCAATATGGGGGTGAACAAGGCCACACAGCCACAGGGACAAACTAGAAGGGTCGGTGGGCTGAGCCAGCACTGGGAGAAGGCTCCTGGGGCTACACATGCAGTTGGAAGTTCATGGCAATCCCTTTGAGGTAGTCCTGCACAGTGTGGTTGCCATACTGCTCCACCAGCTTCATGATGCGCTGACTGTGGTTCTTGTACTGCTTCCATGGTGCAGCCACCAGTGTACTGGCCACATACTGTTGGACCTTGAGCTCGTTGAGCTGTTGCTCTGACATCAGACAGTCAATAAAGGTCCAGATACTAGGGTGGGCTGCCCCCAGCAGGGAGTTTAAACCACGGTGCCGGCCCTCCACGGCATTGATGGTCCTCGGAAGGTCAGACAGGGCAGTGACATAACTATTCCAGAAGTCAACTGGAAAGGTGGGCTTGTGGTGGAGTCCACTCTGTATGGGCCCTTCCGAGCCAGCTGTCTTCAAAGTAGTCCAGTAGGGGTGCAAGGAGGTCCTCCTGTGATGTTAAGAAGTCTCAGGTGCACAGCTCCTCAAATGTGGGCACAACATCCCTGGATGGCACATATGCCATGGCTGGCAGGAGGTGGATGTACATGGCAAAGTCACCATCTGATGAGTAGCACCATAGAACATTGGGCAGCTGCTGCACCTTACACCAGACAAACTGTCAGAGATGAAAGAATCAGCCCCACAGCACTGCCTCTGGGAACACAGACCAGAAGGTTTTATAGGCTGCCAGCTTAAAGTGTACCATCACTGAACAGGGCTCCAGCTCCACCTGCTTCTTCAGGGTGGTGACATACACAGCGGTAGTGCAGCTGGACATCAGAACATGCACTGGTGGGATAACTTTGCTTTACTGAACCCCATAAATGGTGTATAGCTGGCAGAACAGTGGTGGACAGCACTTGAATGTTCCATCAGCATACCAGTCGGTACACCATTCCATGTGCTGCATGTTTCTTTCTGTCTTAAAGAGCAGGAACCTGTCATGCCCACTCCCAGAGTCCCATTGCAGGAAAAGCTCACCTTTTGGGTGACCCGGGTACTCCTTGGGCATGACTATCTCTGCCAGTGTGATTGGGACTCTGGGTGCCATGTTTGCCACCCTCCTGGCATGCTGCACAGAACACCTGAGGTACTTCATGCAGGGCATCCTACCACTAATGGACTCGGGCAGCAAGCTGCAACAGGCAGCCACCACCTGTTGTGGTGTCTCTGGTGTTGTGAGGGCCCTCTTCTTAATTTCTCCATGCACCCTCTGCACTGTCACGCTGGCACAGTCTGGACGTGATTGTGTGTGCCCGGTGCTTATTTATTTATTTATTGAAATGTTTCACCAGGAAGGCACACTGAGCAACAAGTTGCTCGTCTCCTGGTGCATCCGGGGGGGGTGGGGTACAGAGGGTTGAGGTAAACGCTATATAGGAACATACACGGCAGGAATACAAAAAGACATTTCTAGCATAAAAGTGAGTTGCATACAGCATTTTGGATAAACAGCAAAAACAGTACAAGAGAACAAGAATATCTTGAGGTGGAATACAGAGCAAGTGCATGATGGCTAAGATTAGTTTCTAAGTGCGATGAGGGGCAGTCTAGTAGCTAAGTGCAAGGGAGAGGAAGGGGTCTGATGTGGAGAGAGGGTTAAGTAAGGGCCGGGGTAGCAGGGAAGGAGGAAAGGTGAAACCATTGCACTTCAGATTCAGTATGACTATGCAGGGAGTGGGGAAGGAAGGAGGATGAATCCATTATGCAACAGGTACTGAAATGAACCCTGTTGGAGTGGGGGTGTAGGCAAAAAGCTAGATGGAGAAAGGAGGGAGAGGAGGGGGAGGAGGAGGATGAGGGTGAGAACAACTGAAGGGGAGCTATGGAGTGTGTTGGGCTAGGGGAGATGGGAAGGACTGATCAGGGGCTGTAACAGGGCGTTTGATCCTAGACAAGCATAGTGAGAGATTAGGGAGGATTGAAGCAAGAGCAACTAGTTGAAAGATAGTTGCAGAGGGCTGTGCAGAAGGAGAATGTAGAGAAGGGCTGTGCAGAGGGAGAATGTAAAGAAGGAGTGCTGTATTTGAGGGGCAGGGAGTTCCAGATTTTAGAAAAGCGATGGGCAAATCTGGTCTGTCCAATGAGGGTATTTCGGCGGGGGACCAAAAGAGTACATGAATCATAAGAACGGAGGAAGTGTGAAGATGGTGGGGAATAGAGCGAGAGGATAGAAGATAGAGAGTGAGTTCAGGCAAGGGTGTGATAAAGGTCACAGTGGTGAGTTTGAGAGGATGAGTCAAGGGCAAAGTGACAGAAAGAGTTAGTGTCCAATTGGTCAGGGAAGATTTGGGAGCAGCACCATAGACTATGTTACAGTAATCAAATACAGGAACAATAATCTTCTGGACAAGTTCACGCCTCTCAGGCAGGGGAATGCAGCTTTGGTTTCTAAAAAGAGCTCCAAGCTTGGGGCGCAGTTTCTTCAGAGTGGCGTCAACATGAACAGAGAAGTTGAGGTGTTGGTCCAACCAAACCCCAAGATATCTAAACAGTTGTATGTGACCATGCTTTGCACTGTCCTTCCTGGTACTCTGTGCACTTCCGGTAGGTTTTTGCACCACGCGTGTGCTCCTTGCGATAAAGGTACCCGTCATGTAGCAGCAACTTGTTGCCTCAGAGACTGTCCATGCACTTGAGTGGCATTGTGGTGACACTGTTGGTTTCTGCGTGGCTGCTGCATTGCTGTCTCCCACCTGTTTTAAACCCCCTGAGCATGGCCGGCTGTTCCCTATTCATGATACGGTGCACCTGTGTAATGTGACAACCTGCATTCCCTGAGGCACACCCTAATTGCTCTTTGCACACACTCCCCAGGTATGCAGTCTGCAGAGTGCACTAGCTACTATCTCCCTGTGCACCTCACCAGGGTTGCTGTCAGCATGTCCTTCTGGTTCCCTTTAGCAGGGCAGCATTGCTTGCTGCACTCCTCTCATGCACCGCTCCCTATATCCAGCCTGCACACTGTCTCACTCTTCTGTCTGCGGGTCTGTGTGGGTTTGCTAGTTAGCTTCCCTGGCCCTGTCCCTGTTCCCCATTCTCCTGGTCTGCTGTCTGCCTGTTGCCATGGCAACCATCATTCCCTATGCCTCACACAATTGCCTGCCCACCCCATATCCAGCCTGCCAATCTGTGGTCGCCATGGCTACCTTGGGGTTCAGATCCACACCTCTTTGTGGCTGTTTTCAGCAGATCACATATTGTGGTCCCCATGGCAATGTTCATGCACAGAATCACATCTTATTGCCAGTCCACCTGTTCTGCAGTATTGCTTTGGTCCATCGCCATTGCGACATGCATTCCCATCGATGCACAATTATTGTGCACAACTGTCTGACAGGGCTTTCTTTTTTTTTTTTCCTTTTTTTTTTCAGTGGAGCTGGCAGGCAGTTCTGGCCCCTACCTCAGAGGGGCTCAGCCTCTGGACTCCAGCTTCCCCACACCCGACCCTCTCCGTAGTCCCCCACAGGTTACCCCCCCATGAGAGGGATGAGGGTGAAGGGCGTTGACTTTTCCTCCCCCTCAAAGACCAAAATCCAGACTCTAGGGGGCCAGTGCAGGCACTGTGGGGCCATCATGGAGCCTCCCAGCTCCATTTTCCACCTTTTTCTCCCCTCCTCTTTGCCGCAGTTGTTCATGCCTGTGTGGGTGGAGGCAGACGCATGAAGTGACTCACGGCATCTTCCCT
Source organism: Neoceratodus forsteri (assembly GCA_016271365.2). Taxonomy (NCBI): domain Eukaryota; kingdom Metazoa; phylum Chordata; order Ceratodontiformes; family Ceratodontidae; genus Neoceratodus; species Neoceratodus forsteri. The sequence goes on from CM028129.1 coordinate 802,607,571, forward strand.
AGGCTAGTCACTCCCATCTGCACTACCTCCGAGCTTCCACCTGGGAGCAGCCTTGCAGCGGGCACAGATGATTTCCCATCTAGGAAGGGAGAGCTGCCTTATGGCTGCTCAATCCATCTCCCAGCCTCCCCACCATCAACCCCCGATGACCTAAGCTTGTTCCCGAACCTGGGTTGCTGGCATAGCACGAGGTATGGCATCCAATGCCTCAACCTTCAGCACCACCAGGCCAACTCCAGGGCGCTCTTCTTGCTGGCAAAATTGTTTCTACCTCTAGCTCCATGCCCTGTTTGCACCTCACTGCTGCTGTGTGGTCACGTTTTGTGATTTTGCCACTTTGCCAGTGCTGTACCACTGGTGGTGAAATGCTGGTGCTTTGATGACATGGAACCTTCAGTTTCTGCCTTGCCGTCCCATAGGTGGTAATCAAAGTCCCCTTCCAGGCTTCGTCTTCCCCAGCCTCTGAACCATCAACTTCTGCTGTACTGCCATCTACTGCCCATGCTCCTGTTGCCTCTGCTCCTCCTAGTCTTTTTCCAACCTTCAGTACCCCATCATTGTTTCCACCTGACATCATAATCTGGAGTGTGCAGTGAAGGATCCTACCATCATTCATCACCTCCTACAAGGAACTTTCAGAAGGCTTCCTCCTGGGTCCTTTTCAGCACTACCATTCCCTCCTTCTCACTTTCATTCCATGAGTGTTGCTACTGGATAAATTTCTGGCATGAAACACCTCATTGTCAACTTATCTGTTTCTTGGTCCTCATTCAGCCTGAGCATCAAGTCCTTGCATTCATCCAATGAATATCTCTATCCTATGTTCGTATTAACTACATAATAGCACTCATCAACTGCTTTGGCCCTGGCTCCTTACTATTGTTCATGGTATCAGAGCATGCATTCAATTCATTCCCCATTATCCATCTTTGGCATCTATACAATGTCTTATGGGAGGACTGCTGTTGCTGTGCAGTTCGTCCAACATTCAGCCCTATATCTGCCCACGGCTTTTCAACATGTTCTCTGAAGTATTGTTTTGGGCCTTTGTCAACATTTGCTGCCATTCAGCAGTCGTTTATCTGTTAGATGACTTTCTCCCAATTGATCCACTATATTCTCCCCACAGCTGGCATTCCTGCTCTAGTTCAGCCATTCCAACAGCTGTAACTTCTCCTGATCGAAGAGAAAACTCAGGTCCAGCAACATTCCTCAAATTCCTTGGCATGACACTGGATACAAAGTGTATGGAAGCCATGTTACCTCCTGTCAGCTTCACAGGATACTAGCTTACTGAAGTCCTTTTTGATCAGAGCCTCTTGCCCAAAACAAGAACTTCTTTCCCTCCTGTGATACCTCATCTGAGTAATGTGTATAGTTCCAGAAGGTCGATCATTTGATTCCTACCTCCTGATTTTGGCATCACTGGTTCCTGAACTGCACCATAATTTTTTCAAATCTCAGATGCTGCAAAATATAATTTAGTTATCTGGTCCCATTTTAAGCTTACTGAAATGGCTGTCCAACCTACTACAAAGACTGTTCTCCTGTCTTACACACCAAAATACATCAGTGCACCTCCATCGCATGACTATGTTGCCATTGTCAAGCAGCCCTGGATCGCTGCTCCCTGGCCTCCAGCCATCGCATCTCTTCAATATTGTCATCAATGTCTCCGCTCTTGAGATTACCTAATAGTAAATGCTGTCTCATATGGGAACCTTGCTGTCCCTTCAATCAGTCTCTTTTTTACTGACAATCAACTCGAAGTGGACATCTTCAATAAGGGATGTCTTCATCCCATTTGATCATACGATTCATGTAGTGGCTGACTTGGCTTCTCTCTATCTCAGTTTTACACTGAATTATTTTCACACTTCGGGCTATGTGAAACAAAGCAGGAGATTCATCATCTCGATTCCAATTGCAGACCTTTCATTGCCTCCATCCTTCAACAGTCTCAGTCATGTTTCCTCCTCTTTCATCCATCAAATTCACAATTTTTTGCCAATGAGACATTGTTTTTATTTAGGCCATCCTAGCTCCAGCCACCAAGCTGTGTCTACTATAGCATGCAAAAATCCTCCTCCCATGCACAGCAATCCTCCCAGAGTTTTTCTACTCATGAAAAACATGCTCTTGCACTCTTAACTTTGCCATCAAGCCATGAAAATATCATACAGGACTGTTAAGCAATATCTCTCAGATAATCAAGCACCAGAACTCTTCATTATCTCCCTATAGATGGCTTCATTACAAATTCTCTAGACTTACTGAAGGCAGTTCCTTTCAAATATCATGTCACTCCACTATTTTCTAGCCTCTATGGATCCCTGCATCTTGGAAGAATTCTCTGTTCCAACATATTTCTCTGCTAATTTCCTTAAAAATTCCAATTTACAGAAGTAAGCTATAATAATATCCTGTTGCCTCTTCAAGACTGACATATCTCATAAAGGAGTTCAAATATCCTACTCCCTAACCTATACCAACTGGTGTCTGATAAACTTATTTGACCAACGCATGCTTTCCATGTATGCTCAGATCCTTCCATCCTCTCCTGACCACAGATAACCAAACAACCATGACAACAAAATGGTTCCTTGAACATGTCAGAACTCTGCATCGATTTAGCCTTAATCTTTATTCCTTTTCAGGACTGTCCTTTCAAATTGGAGCAGCTTCCTCAACATCGGAGAATAACATTCCTACGTGGATCATCAAGAGATGTGGAAGATAGACTTTGACAGCCTTTAAACCATACAGTTCTAATCCAAAATCAGAAATCAGACAAGCTTATAGGATCATCTCCTCTTAGCTTGCCCAAAGGACGGGCAGGTCAGTAGCCATGGGTCCTCAGAGGTTTCCTCCACAAGGGGGGTTTTCTTCTCCTGCATGCTACTGATCACACTCTCTGTGAGTTGGAGGAGGTAATCTTTTTGGGCCTTCTATTCCCAATAGGCTACCTGGCTTATCTACCAAAGGTGGGAATACAGAATGGCCAAAGTTTTACAAGTATACACAAGCACTACTCTCTTCACCAAACACTGAATGGGAAGGCTGAAGTCTGTGGTTCAGTGTGGGGGAATAGCTCCTCCCACATCCCAAATAAAATCCAGCCTCTCTTAGCAGCCCATTCCTAGTGTGTTTCTAAGCAACCACCATCCTCCCCATCCTCATCCTTCTCTGGCACTTTGCTCACTCTTGATGCTGGGTCTTCTATTGCCTGCATGCTACCCATCTTATCCACCTAGGGTAGGAATAGAGAAAGGCCAAAGTTTTACAAGTATACGCAAGCACTACTGTATACATCAAACACTGAACTATATATCAGTGAGTATATCACTATAGTAGCTGTTAGACATTTCTGAAAAATGATAGAAGCTACATGATTTTTCAGAGACATCTCACAACTACTATATCATTATTGTTAGCACGTGCATCAGAAAGTGGCCAGCCAAAGAGTTGAGCTGAGGTTTGTACTGGCCGCCATGGTGGGACTGGGTGGGTGGGTTGTGTTCTCTAGTGGTTGGCGGTGCCATCTGTCACCAGGGATGTGTTTAATATGGTGAGGAAGGGGTGCTATTGGACACATGGAATGTACTTAACAGGAATGAGGAGAGGGAGGAGGTTCCTATTGACATCAGGGATTTGTACCATGAGGATGAAGTTGGGGAGAGGGAATGGTCACCATGAGACACCAAGGATGTGTGCCATGGGGACAGGGAGAGGGAGTTGTGGCAGACTACATCCACTGCCCAGAACAATGTGTTTGATCCATTGCAGGTCGCCACTGGTGAAGTGTCCAATGTGCCAATGATGTCGATCTCGTACCCATCACCATTAGGAAACACTGCACTGGCACTGTGCTGTCCTTCACACACCTGTCACCAGTGGTGAACAGTGTACTGGCCCCATGCTGTCATTACCTCACCTGTCACCAGTGGTGAACACTGCAGTGGCCCTATGGTGTTGTTCCCTACAGTGTCACCAGTGTGGAAGCCTGCAGTGGACTGATGCTGTAAATCCTCAGTGGTCATTACTTTTTTGGTCTGTACTTCACCCATCTTGTTGTTGCCTCCCCTGTCACCAATGTAGACCACTGCACTGGCACCATGCTGTTGATCCCTCACTGGACACCAGTGCTGAAATGTGCAATGTGGTATGGTGGTGATCCCTTACCTGTCACCATTGGTGAGCACTGCAGTGGAGCTATGCAGTTGTTCCCTTACCTGTCAGTAGCATGTAGTACTTTATTCAGGACATATGATGTAATTCCTTTGCCTTTCACCAGTGGTGAAGACAGCACTGTGCCTATGTTGTCAGTGACTCATGTTCTGACACTGTTCAATGTTTGCATTTGAAAATATGTGTGTCTCACTGTGTGATAATTGCTTATTATAATATGGCTATAAAAATCCAGTAATCTAATTGGCTGAGGAGCTTGGAACCCGATGCTGATATCCCATGATGACAGCACTGGAAGACCGTCCAGTAACCTCTTCACAATAAAATCAATAGTACCAGCCATTCCTGACTGCCAGCACAAATGTGGCTGTCACCTTTACTCACTAAAAACCTTCAACTAGGCCCTAAAAATAAAACTGTCTTAAATTTATAAACATAAGAATTAAATGTTATTTGCCCCCATAATACTCTTGTTACACACACATAACTTAAAAAATGAAGTACTACAATACTTAGAATTGTAATTTCTGGTGTTTTTTTGCTGACCATGAAAATCCCCTCCTATCCTTACCTGCTTACTAGGGAAATCTGTGTTGTTTAAGCTGTTACAGATAAAACAAAAGCACTGGTTCCATCTGAGGCCTTCTGTTGTGTGCTAGTGGGAGTAAACATTGTGCCAGCAGAACTGAGCAGAGGCTTGAATTCTTGCATTCTATCTGTAGTAAACATTCCATTTCTTGAATGTTGGCAAGACAGAAAATAAACAAGACAGAGAAAATGGAGAGAATATTGTAAATTATAAAAAGGGTCTGAGAAATGGAGCTTTCTGATTGGTTGCCAACATTCTAAGAGCCTTATGTTAATCTTTTATTAACATACATGTAGAGCTTAGCTATACGCTGAACAAGGTTTTACACTGTTTAAAATTTTTTGTTTATTATAATAGCAATAAGGCACTCCCAGGGATTATGTTAATGGTCAGTTAATCACCCTCTAGGGGCATGTGGCACTCGGCTACACCTCGTGCCACATTACACCCCTAGAAGGTGATTAACAGACCATTAACATAACCCTTGGTCATGCCTTATTGCTTAAGAAGAAGAAAAAAAGGTGCGAGAAATGGGTAAAACGGGGTAGGTGGGGGGAAGTAAAGGGTTTAAGAGCTTATTAAAAATGCATGACTTTTGCTGTACATAATATTTAAACCTGAGATGGCATGTCAGTGCTGGGATGTGCTGGGACTGTTTTAAAAAAAGTCATAAAAATGTTTATTTTCTGATTTGGTGCATTTCATCGCCCCCCCTCCCAAAAAAACCCCATCTTGGATCCATTTTATAATCACAGTAAGACACTCCAGGGTGTACATTGTGGTGGGGGTAATGGCACTTCTCAGGTAGGTGAAGTGAAGTCACTCGTCGATGCCTCATTCCATACCCAAGGTGTGCCATTATCGAACCACAACACATACCCTGTCATGCCTTATTGCTTAATTGTTTTTTTTTTCCATTTGTTAGGACAGTCTTCACTCCTGTTAAAAAAAACAAAACAAGGAAACACAGAAAATCACCATATGGATGCCTCTGCCACATCACGATTGATCTCTATAGGGACACTAAATGGGACTGTCAATATTAACATGTTCAATTTTGCAAAGTAGAAAATGAGATAAAAGCAGGAGTATAAAAAATATTGCTGAGCTCAAAGTAATAAAATTGGCTATAAAAAAAGTTAGTGTAAGCAATATGGAGGGATGCAGTAAAGCTCTTGAAGGGACAATTTTATCTCTATTTTATGTCTAAATTAGTTATAATAAAGTTATAACTTCTGATTCTTTCTTATGTTTATTGCTTAATCATTAAAGTCTTGGCGATTTTTTATAGCCATATTATAATTGCAATAAGGCACTCCAGGGTGTGGCGTCATCCCTGAATAACGTTACACCTAGGGTGGTGGAAGCACTCAGTCTGCGGCCTTGTGATTCAACCTACCCTTGGTGTGACATTATTTAGCAATGATGCATGCCCTGGAGTGTCTTATTGCTTAATTCAGCTACTGCCATTTGTTACTACTACCATAAAAAGAGTAATGTTTGTGATTCCTTTTGTGTCATATTGTGTTGGTATCATGTCATTCTTTTCATGTGCCATTTAACTATGTCTCTTTCAGTCTCTAACCAGTGCATGTGGAGGAAAGACCTTGTTGTGTTGGCACTGCTTTTCACTACATTTCTCCAACACAGTAGTGTAAGAAGTTGTGCTTTATAGTACTATCTAGTCCCCGACACCCCCACCCTGTTCCATGAGGCCCAAGCCCTCACCGTCAGACTGCATCCTGATGCCTCAGGAAAACCCTCTTCACATAGTTATGGTGTATATTCCTTCCCCAGAACCAAAAGTTTGCATTCAGCTCGGTACTGAACTGTCTTGCTAAGCTGCCCTCCTCCAGTGAAATCATTGCCCTGGGCAACTTTAATGTCAATTGGCTTGCTACCTCCTTTGCCCCTACAAGGATTCCATTGCAACTCTTGACTTCATACAAGTTGTCCAGTCCCCCACAAGACTCAATCATAATAAAACAGGTACCTCCACACTCATTGACCTCATTCTCATGAATAGGTCTGCTCGCCCATCTGAGGTCTCAGTTCTCCCGGATGCTCTGAGCTACCACTCACCAGTTCTCTGCAAATGGACCTCAAAAACATCTCTGAAATGGGCACATAAATTTACCTCTCACCACTGCTTAAAAAAGAGATCCTTCCCCCAACTAAAGCAGTACCTGCTGCACTGTGACTGGTCCGCTATCAACTCTGCACTCACCATTGATCTTGTCCTTGACCACTTTATCTCCACGTTTAACTCAGCCTGCAACTGCTATGTCTCAGACACCAAGCAATTGGTTAAAAATCATGATACCCCTGGCTCTCTCATGCCTACTTGACCTCATGAAGCAGTGGGACAACCAGTGGCACTTAGCCAATGAATCAGGCAAACCACATGACTGGCAACTGTACAGGGAACTTAGGAACAAATGCACCTGGGAACTTCGGAAAACCAAAGCTGCCCACTACCAGGAGTCACTCTCCTCCACCTGGGGCTCAGGGCCCAAGTTCTGGAATAACATTAAAGAATTTAGTGGAAAAACTATCTACCTGTGCCCCGGTCCAACTGCCGGTAAATGGCTTCCTATCCCAGGACCCCTTTCTAACTGTGGATACCCTTAACTCTGTCTTTTCTGACCTCAGCGGTGTCCTTCCCTCCAATTTTTTTCAACCCAGCACCTGAGCTGCCCCCAACCCCCATCCCACTGCTACCCCCACCTTCAGGCTCCAAACACTCTTCCTCACAAAAGGCTAGACCTTACCCTAGCAAAGCCCTTGGCAAATTGTGCTTTAGTAGTGACTCACTGGACTTCAGACTTGTCCTGCTCACCCTCGACACCATAATCACCCCCCTCATGGACACCCTCAACCGGTATCTCTGCCTCGGACAATTCCCAACATGCTGGAAATTAGCTGTCATCACTCCAATCCTTAAAGTGGGGACCGCACCTACTCTGGCAATTACCACCCCATCTCAATTCCCCCCCCATCTCCAAGGCTGTAGAAAAAACAGTGTCAGACCAACTCACCAAATATCTCACCAAATATGACCTGCTATGTCCTGAACAACATGGCTTCAGGAGGGGACACAGTACCGCTACAGCACTTCTTGAATATACTACCTTCATCAACAAAGCCCTCGACCAAGGACACTTGGTTGGCTCTACCTATATTGATTTAACCAAGGCTTTCAACTCTGTCAGCCACACACTTCTAATACCCCTCATGGGACTATCTTTGGAAGCCACTGCCTGGTTTAAAAGCAATCTGAGCGACAGAACCCAGAGGGTTAAGTTAAATTCCACACTCCCACCCAGTAAACCAATTCACTCTGTGGTCCCCAAAGGCTCTATATTGGGCCCCCTCCTGTTTAGCATGTTCTTGAGCACCATCCCCAAGGCCTGCTTGGGTTGGCTGCTACTCTACGCCGATGATGCAGTCATGTTCGCCATTCTCCCTGACCCCCTTTCCCTTCAATCCTCCCTGCAGCATTCCTTCACTGAGGCTGAAGCTTGGTTCTCAGATCGCCGCCTGGTCTTGAACTACAAAAAGACCAATGCCATGCCCTTCACCCACAGATGAAACAAACACAGAAACTTTCCCCTCACCATTCTCAACTCCAAGAGCTCCCCACTTGGACTGGTACCCACCTTTAAATACCTAGGCATTACCCTCGGCTCCTCTCTCACCTTCCATTACCACATCAATCTCCTCTGCTCCACTGTTAATGCTCAACTAGGGCTCTTGTATAGTCATAGGGGTTGTTGGCCCTCAAATGCCCTAAACCTTGTTGTGACATCTTCGGTGCTCTCACTTATTGACTATAGGATTGTCATCTACGGTTCCACTGATCCTACCACCCTATGCCATATTAAAGATCGCCATAAATAAAGCCTGCAGACTTATCACAGGATGTGACCCATGGATCCGTATCTGTGAGCTCTACCGCCACACCTACTGGCTTAACTTCGATGGATGGCTCAGATACCAGACCTGTCTCTTTTCCAGAATGCTCTCACTCTGCTCGTCCCCCCCCCCCAGGAATTCACCATCTAGCGCAGCCCTCCACCCAACCCCGGACAACTTGGAACTCTCCATCTGCCCCCACTTAGTACCCCGTTGTAGGTCTTCCCTTGGCCAATGCTTATTTTTCTGCAGGAACCCCCCCCCAATTGAATGAACCACCTCCTGCTGTCCCTCTGGAGCAGCATCTCAGCCCATTTAAATCCTGACTCCACTTGGAAATTCTCTCCCACTCCTGCTGCGACTGCGATTAGACCCTATCTGCAATGTGGACACAAGGCACCCACCAATTTTCCTCAATTCCCCTTTGACCTGGGATCTGCCAATTATCTCTTGACCCTGCTGAAATTGTAACTAGACTGTTGTTTATTGAACACTGTTCTTTTGATACTGTAACTATTGTTGATTACTGCTCGCTGTCTGACTCAGGCTGGACCTCTCCACCCTTGAATTTGTAACTTATCCTCCTTTTAACATTGTGATATTGCTCTGTTCTTGTCTTTTCTTGTACCCTGTTATGTAATTTCATTTTTGATGTGGAGCCTTTGCAAAGGAGTCCTTGACTCAAAGGTTGTAATTCTGATTCTTTCAATAAATAAAATAAATAAAAACTGTTACTGAATAACTGGTAAGTATATTTTGTTGGTTTAATAATACCGCATGTTACTCTTGTGTGTCATGTGTTCTTCTGATTGTGTTTCTGTGTTGCAAAACGTCCAAATGATGTGTTTCTGAGGCATGTTCTATCTATTGTCATACCTGCCACCACATGTGTACATGATGTTTTGGTGTACTGGTGCTTGTACTCATTGTTTTTGTATGTATATTTGCAAAGTACTGGAAAGATTGTTTTACAAGTTGCTGTGGCTGTGCTGTTTTGTTGGGGGGGGAGTCATGCTTTCTTTCAGGGCTATGTTTCTTGAGCACCTCACAGCCTATGGTGTAGTGATGCTGGTATGGCATTGTTGCTGCTGCTGCAGCATGCTTCTGTGTTTGCTGTGTGTCCATGTACTGTTTTGTATGTCTGTTCATACAATGGTTGACAGTCTCTATTAAGATGATGTGGTTCTTCTGTATGATTGGGAGTGATTTTGTGTACATTGTGTTTCTGATAAAGGTTACACATGTTGTTGTTTCAAGTATTCTTACATGTGCCCATTTTGTTCCCCATAGGTGACATACCATTGCAATGTCTGGAGATTCCAACTCAAGTGGAGATGAGCTACCCACGTTTAGAAGCAGGTGTACTCTCCAGCCCTGTATGTTCAAATCAGAATATCCTGATAGTAAAGAACCCAATGAGACAGAACGTAGTGGCACTTTCTCTGAATCAGAATCTCAGCACAGTGACAGAGATACGAGTAGCATTGGAAACCAAGCGGGAAACAGATTGGTGTTCCTGTGCTGCTTGTGAGGTCATGCCTACTGAGAGAGAAAGCATCTGCTGCCATGAGATTGAGTCAGTTGATAACAAATGGCAGGGTAATGTTTTCTTTACTTGTGATATTCAGCATGATTTCCTGACATTAGCATGAACATCACAGTAAAGGAAATTATTTCTTTTTACAGATGCCCACTGTGTAACACAAAGTTCTAGCTTCACTAATGTTTGCCTTGATAACAAGGTGCTGTGGTGTGCTTTTGTTCATCTGCATGAAGTCAGGCATGAAGTCCTTGAGCAGCCAATCAGTAATAGGTAAGTATGTAAACAGTGCCGAGTATGTAAGTTTGACACTGCTCTCACCAGCATGACTACGGTGAAGGTGGAAGGTGTGTGCTGTTTGTGTGATGTCATGTATGGAGATAGACTTGCAAGAATGCATATCGCTTATGCCCTTGGCTAATGTCATGCGGCACCATGTGTGTTGTGCTGTCTATTGGTCACAGATATAGTGTTGCTCATTACCACTAGTGTTCAATGAAGGAAGACAGACATATGAAATTAACTTCTGCCTCTTGTACTGTGAATCTGTCAAACTACGTCATCAAGCACCACAAGATTCTTTGTGCCTTGTTGCTTCCTATATTTGTTTGTTTGTTTTATTTGCTTAATGGGTAAGCACACTGGAAAATCAGTTCCCTTTTCAGGTGTGACCCACAAAGTTCACACAAAACATTTACAATACATAATATAATACATCACGCATAATACAGTCAGTGTCAGTGTCAGTGTCAGTGTCTCAGCAGGTTGCATACTTGCCTCTGAGGCTGGAAGATCAGAAGACTATGGGTTCTATACCCACTCTAGGCACTTAGGTTAAATCCTAATACTGAAACTGGAGTGCAGCATGACGGGGGTGCTGCACTTCTGAGGTGCCGACTTTCAGATGAGATGATAAACCGAGGTCCCATCTGCCTGTTCTGGTGGTAGTTCGGGTGGATTTTAAACATCCCATGGCACTTCTTGAAAACACTAGGGGAATTTTTTAATGTTCACAACTACACACAATCACATTCAAATGGTACATCACAGATGAAATTCATTAAGCATCATGCATGAATAACTATGTGTAACAAAAAATGATTTGTGCCTTGACAACTGTTGTATCTGCCTTTGAGTAATAAGGTTATGTCATATACCACATTAGCCTTAGAGGCTGCAAAACTGCTTATGTAATTTCCTATCTCATAATTAAAAAATCAAGCCATTATACCCTGGAATTTATTCCCAAATTGTGGCTTTACAATTGTTAGATTACCCATATTCATCAGTCCACCAATTAATCAATTACTGTCTCCATAAATCTAACTTGCTACCATGTCCACCACCACACCTTAAAAATAGGTTGGGGGAGAGAGAACTGTTCCTTTACACATACATCTCGAATCTCTTTTTCTACGTTCTCTTTAATGCCTAATAAGGGCACCTTCTTTTGTTGGAGCACAAATTGGCAGTGAATTTGCCATATCACTCATTTCATTAGTGCCATAATCAGCCTGAGTGTACCCTTATGAAACACTTGTCATTCCCTCCCAAACTGACCATAAATTAACACTTCATATTTTAAGTCATGTACAGTAATTGAGGTAGACCCCACGCTGTGGCCAACATAGGCCACCACCCCTCCATATAGTGACATTCAAAGAATATGTGGGACATTGTTTCAATTATATCTGCACACCATTCCTTTAAGCAAGTTGTTTCTGGTAATCTTTTGTGAAAATGATTTTCCTGCACATTGAGGTGGTCATGACTGCACAACCATAGGGTGTCCCAAATTTTAGGTGGAATTCTAGGTTTAGTTAATTGTGCTGTAACTCCCATTATATCAACAGTGTTGGGTAGGGAAAAAACAAAAGCTTACTAGAAATGCAGAAGATAAAATCCTTTTGTACAGGTTTTTCCTGGTGGTATGTAATACTCAGATGTAGTTATTTTTCATCCTTTTAACTTTTTACCCACATCCAGTAGGTACCTGGACTGACTCTCTGACCCAGCCCTAAAATGACCCCACTTTTGTGATTCCCATTTTTGCCAAAAAAACTAACCTTTCTCCTGAAATGCTGCTACCCACACCATCTGAAGACCTACAAGCACTGGAAACAGATTTGAATATAAAAAAATAGTGAAAAATAAAATGATCGGGTTCATCATGTTCAAACCCCCTTGTGAGATCACCCAATATATAACTCCTCTTTTCATCGAATTTAACCAGCTCCCTCATAGCAGTCGAAAAGCAATGCTGTAAACTTTAACTTTGAGATTACCTGGAAGTGGAAAAACTTGACTTGTTAACAAAAAGAGGAATAACAAAAGTTTTAAACATATATATTTGTTTTTTTTCTTTGTCATTGGAAAACCTTTCCATCTCTCTATTTTCTCATCAGCTTTTGAAAAAGCTTCTTCCCAGTTAATAACTGCTGGATTTGGGGTTCCGAATACAACTCCCAGTATTTTTGTCAGAAGTTTTAATACTCTAATCCCTGAAATATCAGTGATTTGACATTCTGAGTTATGTATTCCCAAACCTGTACTTTTCTGTCTATTTAATTGTCACCTTGATATGTCTGAAAAAGAGTTCACAATGTCCAACACCCTTTCACCTGAGGCAGCATCTGCCACTAAAATTGTGACATCATCAGCAAATGCCAATGCCACAGTGAACTCCAACTGCCTAGGCCCTCTGATAGGGTGGATATTCCTTTCCCCATTAAGCCTCCTGAGAAGGGGGTCTATGGCAAAGACATACAGCAGGGGGCTCAGAGGACACCCCTGCCATACCCCTCAACAAATGTGGACATGCTTTATCACCTTCCCATTCACTACTGGGCGTGAGGAAGCATATTCATATACTGTTTGAATCCAGCCAACAAATATTTCTGGGATCCTATATCTCCGTAATATTTCATATAGATATTCATGTGGTATTGCATCAAATGCTTTTGACTGATCTAATGTAAGAAAAAACCCAGACGTACCTGAATTATCAAAAATTTCCCTTATAACTTTAAAAATATCAAGCATTGAGTACTGAGGAATCGCACAAGCTTGGGCCAGAGAAATAACTGTCTGTGCCACCCTTGTTAACTGTTTACACAAACCTTTACATAAAAGCTTCCAGTCTACATTGATATGGCTTATGGGCCTCCAATTGTTCATGGATAGCCTATTCCCATTTTTATATAAAAAAATCAATAAACCGTCTGCTAGTGAAGCCGTAAAAGGTACCGCCCCTATTAAAATGTCATTAAATACTAACAACAAATAATCTATCAACATATCCATAGTCTTTTTATAAAATTCCCTGGTAGCCTGGCTGGTCCTGGGGAAACTCCATTCTTTAATTTCAAACTAACTGCTTGCAATTCTGCCTTAGAAATAGGTGCCACCAATTGTGCTTTCTCTTCATCTGGAATCCCAGGAATATCTAATTGTTGGATAAAGTCTGTCAAAGTGTCAGAGTTTGGAATAGTTTGACCAAATGAACTACGGGTGTGGTCTAGTACCACCTGATCAATTTCACCCGCATTTTCTACTACATTGCCTGAAGCTGTTCTAAGGCAAGCCATATATTTGGATTCAACCCACTGCTTACAGCTATCATAGGGATTAATACTCTGAGCTTTGTCCTGCATTCCAAATTTTTGTTCAATGAAAAGAGTTTGAACTCGATCATACTGGTATTTACACATTTCAGATTTTACTTCCTGTAAACAATCAGAGAGGTCAGTCCCGATCTCAATAACCTGGGAAATTAAGGATTGGAGTGTATTCTGAAGTTTCAGGTAATATAGTTATTTTGTTTTCACAGTTTTTTTCTGCTAATTGGCTACAGAGTAACTTAACATCCTTTCTAGTATCCTGCCACCACAATAGTGAATTATCGTATATTTCAAAAACAGACTTTCTAGCCTCAAGCTCAGACTGAATCTCTGCTCACATGTTTACTTCTTCAAGTGAAGAGACATTAAGTCTCCAAATAGAATTAGACTGAGGTTTATTCTTAGGCATCCCAACTGAAATGTAAGTACTCTATGATCAGACACCTCAAAAGGTATTACTTTACAAGAAACCACGGTACCCACTGAGAGGCAAATACAAAATCGATACATGTTGACAATTTTCCCTTAAAATAAGTATGGTCTGGAATAGGACCTTGTTCTGCAGCACAATCCTTTAGCTGTGCATGCTTATATAACTTATTCGGAAAATTTGTATCTTTAAATAATTTTTGTGTAACCCCAGTTTTATCAGCTAAAGACAAAATACAATTGAAATCACCCCCCCCAAAAAAAATAACTGATTTTGAAGTGTACAAATATGGTTGGATCTTCTTCATTAACTCAATCCTTTGATATTTTGTTTGAAGATTGTAGACATTTATCAGTCGTAAATCATGAGCGTCAAGCCTGGCATCCAAGATACAGGCTCTGCCAGGAACCAGAGCAATAAGGTGAGACACATGAAGGTCGGGGTAGCAACCAAAAACCCCACTCCAGATCAAGGTTCTTCTCCCAAGGACCAGAAGGAAGTGCCACTAAACCATTCACTGGATGTACGTTGTAGTGCTCTAAATGTATGTAGTCTGGTATCCTGCAAAAAGGATACGTGTGTCGAGAGTGAGATCTCTAAGAATAGAGAAGGTTATTTGCCTTCTTTTCTGATTTTTAATACTATTTACATTTAGAGATCCAATAGACAGATGAAAATACATTATTAGATGAGAGAGAGGGCCCTGACCCTCAGTGTCTTCATCTGTTGAGGATTTAGAACTTGTTTTTTTTTTTATTGTTCTTCTTTTTCACAGCCCTTGTCTCCCTTAGTGGAATTTCTGAATCAGTCATGCTAGCAGTTTGTGAGGATACTATAGATGATACATCAGACTCTTCCCCTTCTTCATCTCACTGTTTTCTTTTAGCAAGTAAAGCGAATCTGTTCCTTGTACATACTTCAACCCCACTATGTGCTGCAGAAAGTTCCCCATCTTTCCGGGAATGACTGCGGGTTATGCATCTAGTCTTTTGTTGTTCCCACTCATCCGTATGAGGGGGCGCATACTAGGGGGTAAACTGCTGGATGTTGAAGCCACCACTTGTGCTACATCAGCCCTAATGGGTGTGGATACAGACTGTGATCGTGGCATGGAGTTAGAAGGTGTATCTTCTGTTTCTACCAGGGTGTCGCCCTCTGAGGTAGCCAACGTTTCAGTATCCTGAACTGGTACTGGAAGGAGAGTATTAGCTTGAGGAGATACAAGATTGCATTGTGGAGAAGTTGGGTGCTGACTAGTGGAGGGTGGCTGTGTCTGTGTCTCTGGGCCATGTTCATGGATATTCGTCTCAGAGGGTCTATGACTTCTACCCCTTGCATAGGCTTGATCATCATTCTCAGACAGGTCTTCTGCAGCATTGTTGTGTGAAGCCCAGGGAGAATTCTTATAGGTATGTGATATCTCATCACACAGACTGCCAACAACAGGGGTGGGGCAATTAATGGCAGCATGTCCTATTCCTCCACACAAGGAACATTTCATGTGGTTGCAAACACTGCTAAGATGCATATAGGCCCCGCATCGAAAGCATGATTTTGGTTGTCCAACATAAAATATAAATTCCACGTCTCTCCCTAAGAGGAAGCATCTTGGCAGATGTTGTACAGAACCATTAGCTTGGGGTAAGAGTACCATAAAATGCCAACCTCCTGTCCAGATATCCTCAGAGTCTATTATAGGATCTGGAAGGCCCAAAACCATACACTTTCATTTGAGCCAAAACAAAATGTCTGATATTGCCACCCCCATATTTTTGAACAACACTGAAATTGTGCGATAAGCTGGTTTAGTTAGTGGTATGATAGTAAATGCAGACCATTCAGGTGTTTGTCACAACCCCTGGTAATGCTGCCAAAAGAGTTCCAGGCTTGCAGATGTTTTAAAGCTAGCGTCAAAGTTTGGGTCTCCTGAGGTATGGATCAGGGCATAGATTCTGTAGGCCGAAAAACCCAAACTTTCCTTAAGTAAAGTTCTACCAACATAAACATTGTCAGGGTACGTTTCTAGTCCCCCTCTATATTTAATCCGGACTGCATTGTGCCGCTTCGCCGGCTCAGGGGGGTATGGAACAACCCAGCAAAAGTCCTGGTGTTAGAGGTATTCTCTCACACTCCTACTCCTCTTGATCCAGTATTTATGTTTCTTGCATTCCTAGCAGGCAAGAGAGAGCTCCTTTGGGGGGCTGAGTTACAGGATTTTCCTGAGGCCTTGTTGGATCAGTTAATATCAGTGGAGAGTTCAGTTCTTGTTCTTCTGGGGAGGGTCTTGGGGTACATTAGTCTTCTTATATATGATAGAGTGAAGTGTGGAGGAATTAGTAAGTTCTAAAGAGGAGGGTATTTCCAGTGGGTCCTCTGGCTTTGGCAGCAGCCTTCCAGGGGAAACCCATGGTTGCTCTTTAGAATGCCGAACCCACCCAGCCAGTTTTAATGTCTCAGCCACTGTTAAACCAGATGCCAACATACTTTCATCATAATCAGGAACATTTGAGGGAGAAGTTGGGGCCCCCTTATCTTGTGTTATGTGCTCTGATACAGTTTCAGTGTTAGCCATAAACCCTGTATTTTGCTGTGTACTAAAAGTCTGCTCCATAGTTACTTCATTACACCTTTCCAATTGACCCCTGTCTTCAGCTACCTCAGAGATTACAGTGTTTAAGCTGGTAGAAACATGTTTAGTACTTTCTTGTGCTTGAATACAATAGACCATCCAGTATGTGTCCTGGGGTCTGATTTCCATAGTGTCTTCCATCTCAGCAGACTGCGGTTTACTGCTGCACTCGCTCTTCTCACCAGTCACGTCCTGCTGTGCAATTGGATCCAAGGTGATATTCTCAGTAGGAACACTGGCTATATTTTTCTCCAGTTTCTTTAGATTCGCAAGGTCTGCTACCCGGCATTCTGCTTGTTCAAGTAACACCTGAAAATACTCTCTGCGGTCTCCTGTGTCTGTTGCATGAGAAGCTACAACTTCTGATGGACTCTCTTGCATGGGACTTACAGTGCCAACGATACTGTGTTCTGCAACATTATCCTGAGTGAACACTACATTGGTTCAGGCTTCAGACACACGCCAGGTGGGGAGTGAAGTGAACTCCTCCACCCGGGACACCATCCTTACGACTGCCATGCACAAAGAGTGGCCAAAAATCCACAATGCCCCCTACCAAAACAATTGGGGAATTTCCCCAGTATCCTGGCCAAATTTCCCCCATTCACTAAAAATACCACCAACAGCTTAAAATCTAGTTCAGTTTCAGTTGGCATCCATCTGTATCCCCCTCCCCCACTGGGACGAGGCTGAAAATAGGTAAAAAATTGTCTAGTCCTCCTTCCCTGTCGACAAAAACTAAATAAATAAATAAATAAAATGAAAAATACATAAATTCTACAACAAGTAAACTTTAAATATAAAAATTTAAATCAAGACATTTACGCACTGGTAAAGACATAAGATATTACTATAAAGTGCTAAACAATGCTCATTGGACATTACAGTCCTGATTTCCAGTGGCAATTCATTCCAATTACTCGGGGCTACATATGCAAAGGCTCATTGTCCACAAGAGGTCCTCATAAGAGGAAGTTTAAATACCTTGTTAATCCTAGATCTAGGTATTACATTACCTGTTGGCTACAGGCACGTCAATTGTATTGGTCTTCAATGGAGATGGTAAGTTTAGGGCACTTTGTCTGTTGGAAGACATCAAATCACACAACAATACCGTTCACCTGCCCTCACCACCACCCTCCAGTGTCTCCTTTCTTGCCATGGCCACATGTGCTAGCTGGTCATGTCTGAACTCAGCGCAACACACTCATCACGACAGATACTACTTCACTGTGCTTTCTGGTCTGAACATAGGTCACAAGGTAGGTAAGGTAATGGGTGACACTAGCTTTTGTCACTGGGCCAGGATACTTGAGGGGTGAATGGGGGGTTCCATAAGGTCTGTGATATCACTGGCACATCAGTTTTTTTGGTCTCTGATCCTCAGGATAGAGAAACACCCACTGACATTTTTTGTGACTGTTGTATTTCGTCCCAGTTGTATCCCTCCACCTCCTAGTCTGTGGCTAGGGCTCAACTGTTCCTGATGATGTGTGCTGGAATATACAGTTGGCCATCGTGGGCACACAGGGAATGTGAGGCTTGTTGGTGTCACAGGTGGATCATAACAGCACAGTTGAGCTCCACAGTGGTGGTGACCATAGACGTGCACTGCATGAACCGGATGCATGTGGGCTTAGGACTCTTAGGTGAGTAGGCCTCCTCAGTTCTCCAGCAGACCTCTGGTGAAGCACATGTCATCCATCTGTGACTGTACATGGGGTGACCATCACAAAAGGGACATTTGTGATGGCAGTCAACACAGGAATGAAACAAAGACTGTGGCAGTTTCTTGATCACACACCCCATTTCAGACAAAACAGTCATATGGTGTTTGCTGCTCTTCACACTGTGGCATACATGAATACCCATATTTTGAAAATACCACTGGCTCATGTTTTCTTTCTTTACATGACTTCTCACTAGGATGCTTACACCCAGTTTACATACAGGATATACCAAAAACTAGGTAAAAAGGTTCACCGTGTGATACCATCCTGTGTGGTTTGGTTCATATGCCACAAGTATCCAGAGGAGTCCGGCAATTATGTGAGGTTCTATGAAGCTGATGAGCCAAGATCTGAATACTGATCAATGCCACTCATTTAGATTGATTCTGTTTCTCTTTAATGTTTGTTTTATATGTATCAAGTACTTCCAAATGTTTTTAAGCAATAAGGCATGACAGGGTATGGGTTATCGGGGAATTTACCCACACCTTGTGTGGTGTGTCAAGAGGCGTAACTGAGTGACTTAACCACACAAGAAGTGGGCAAATCCACAGTCATGTTTATAGCATGCAGCAGTGAATACAAGTTAGTCTGCATTTTGTGTATGCTCAATAAAGCTCCAGTCTTTGTTTTTTTATCATAGCACATGTCAGTAAGTTCTTGTATGATCAACATTACCATAACAACAACTCTTAATTACAAAGAAACACATTATTTTGCTGGTTACAAAATTGTTTATAAAGGGAAACAATGAAGCATAAACTATGTATAGTTTGACACGTTGTGTACTATGAAGTCAGGCATAGTCCACTGACGACCTTTGATTAATTGCATTGGTGTTGTCAACTGGGCCATTATTTGGGTCCCTTGCTGAATCTGAACACATGTCATTGTATTATGTCAGATTTATTTGGACTTAGAGTTTCCACAATGTTTTTTGGGAGCTGCTTTCCTTTCATTGGTGTCGGGTTTGATTTATTTTCTTTCGCTGAATGAGGTCATTGAGCGTGTCTGTCAGATAGTCAACATTTTATTTCTCTCTGATTAGCTTTGTAACCCATGCCTTCTTACTTTTGGGGTACACTATTTTATATCTTTCTTCTCATGACTTGTTCGATGCCCTGGGCCTGTACACGTTGTTGTTATGGTCCATGGCTGCCAGTTGGTGTCTTGCCACCATTCCTTGGTATGTGAAGTGCTGCCTATTAGGGCAGTATTTCAGCACAAGTGAGTGGCATACCTCCAGGTCTCTTGTGTGGCAAAACATCATGGCTTTACATAGGTCACTCAAGAACCTCTTGTTGAAAATTATTTTCTTCAGTACATTGTGAGATGGTGAACAAGGTTTTAACCAAATCTTCTTGTGTTCCTGCTCTTTTGTGATCTTCTCATGGGAACATTTCTTATATTTTGTACTGTTGGACCAACTGTGCTTATTTACAACATGATGCATGACTGATGTCACCTTTTCACATAATGTCTGTGCATCCCTCTTGCAGTTTGTACAAGACCACCAGAAATGGTTGAACACTGACTGTATCCATGGTCCAAATTCTGCACATTCCTTCTTCTTTGCATGGACAAATAATTGCTTCTTCAAATATTTGTCAAGGTGCCAGACATCATATTGATGGTTGATATGATGGTCAGGGGTATATACCTTATTCATTAGGCTACTGATCTATATATGGTGGTCAGTTGCAATGGTCAAAACAGGAATTTCCCTCTCAATAAGAAAATCCAGTTACTGCCTGAACCCTTTTTTCTCCATATTGGTCAAGAATTTGACTTCTGACACCTGGACCACTTAAAAATCTAGGATTAGTGATGTTTTCTGGTCCATAAAGGTTCACACACTATACTTTACTGAAAAAATCAGTGAATCACATCTTCCATCATTGCATAACTCAAGCTCCTCTTTTGTCTTTATGTCTTCTAGTAGTCCTTGCTACTGTTTCTGGTACTTCTTGTTGACCATAGGAGAAAAATATTTTCACTGTATCTTCATGTGGGTCATATTGGAAATTAACTACATACTTAGAACATTTGTATAACCTTTGATTTTGTTGAAGGAATTGCCACTGTACAAAATATCAGCTGCCATTTCCAGGTTCGTCAATCCCATTTTTCTCAGCATGGGCTGTGAGAACCATGTCGTGTCATGGTTGTTGCTGCAAAACATTCTCACAACCAGCACCAATTCCCTGTGTATTCATGGTCATGTCAACAATAGGAGCACCACAAAAAAAGGCACATTTGCAATAACTGTTTAATGTTTTCATAACAAACAATGAATTTGTGATCATCTCCCATGCTTGTGGACCTCACTTCACCATCATCTGATGATTCATCGTTATCAGACTCATTGGTTGTGCTGGGTTGGTAGTCACTATCATTCTCACTATAGGCATCATAGTCAGACTCACTCATGTCAGTATAATCCTCAGGCAAATCTTTGTTGCCATTGCTTTGTGATCCATACACCAACGAGTTGAACACCGTGAGGTAAGAGTTATCACTCGTGACCTTATTAAAATCTCCAACAAAGTTGAATTAAAACTTGGGCCACTGGCAACCCTGGTCTGTAAATGATGGCACTTCAGTTTGAGTTGCACAGTACAAAAGTTTTGTTGTGTGCACACACTTGACAGCAGAAGTGTTCCTAGAAAGGAATAATATTGTGAACATTCATCAGGAAATAGGGTGACAGCTGGAGAGCATGTGTAGCAGTACAACAGAAACCTTTTCATGTTCCCACACTGGAAAAATAACAATAAATATGTACTGTGACTGAAGATGTATCTACCTTGATTATTGCTGCAGATAACGTTAACTCTGAATAAGACTCCTTCAGCACTTCCTCTTCAATTTGTGTATGGAAAACAAAGTGCACATGTAGTAATGATTGCATCCTTATACTGGGTGTTGAATGGTGGGTGCTTATCAAGGTGTCACAAACCAGGTAGCCAGGTGCCCAATGGCCACCAACACATGTAGTCCAGCTAACACATTTTACAAGTTACTAGTAAACTTGGTACATGCCCATAAAGTGAATGTTACCACTTTTAAAAAGGATGGCCACTAAAAATATTGGTGTGCCTCACAGATTTTGAAAGCTGGTGGCCAAATCGATCACCAGCTCACAAACAGAGTTGTTCCACCTTGGTGCTTACACAGAATTCACTGTAAAGCACATCATTAATTCAGTGAGGCACACATTGAGTTTCACAGTCCAGATAAAAACTCACCATGACAAAACAAAGTGGCCTCATGGTACCATGTCATGTTATTTACAGAGTTTTGCAAATGCACTGTTTTGCTTCTGTATTACCATGATTAACATGAAATGACATCAAAGTGAAATGACTGTACCTCTCTCCTTCTTTTCAGCTCCACTCTACATTCACTGCATTACCTCTTTTTTTGTCATCAGTGATCCAGTGTGTGTAAATATAGGTGGTGCTGCATCCTCCTTCAATATTGGTGGCTGTTTCAGGTTCATTAGCTCCACCTTTGAAAAAGTAATATTCAGATATGAGGTCACATTTGTGACTCACTGAGCTGGTCCACAGAAAAGAACAAGTGAATACTCACTAACCATCATGTCAGTATCTTAGAGAATAATTGATGTCCACATTATGTGTCAGGAATGCTTGAGTTGAATGTTGTTTGCAATGTTACATGACTGACAGAGGCAGGTATCCCATTCTCAGTGATACATCATCAACGCTAAGGTATTGCTGCTGTGTTCGCTGTAAGATCCCTTATGCCACTGTACATGTTTGTGTC